>OX456995.1:10386951-20386951 GCA_949752705.1 Callimorpha dominula
TTCGTTTTTATGGATTTTCACAATAACGGAACAATGAATTCAAAAATGAAAAATATGTTCGATTTGAAATCTTGAACTTTATATTAGACCTAGTTTTTAATTTTTTCGTGTGGCAAACCCCGCGGGACTACGGGTAAAACCACAACACGGTGTTCGGTCACAAGGGACCCGGGTATTCCCTAAGAAGGAAACCTGCGGGAGCCCCTGCAGACCTTTGCCGCCTGTTGATCAACAGGCGGTCACACTATATTTCCGGTTTAGACACATTCCACTTGCTTTTATGATAATTGAAGGTAATGATAATATCTGAAAATTCTAACCGTCGCATCATCATAACTTTTAAACGGATAAGAAAAGATAAGATAACTTTATTTGTCTTAACATGTGTACAGAAGGTGTTACAGTAGGTACGGACGGAAAAACGAAAAACGAAAGTTTTTTTTTTAATATTTTTGTAAGTGCATGCTACTGATTTTCAGTGATTTCAGTGATTAAAAAAAGTGTTCCATTTTCAGATACACCTGTATATAATTACTTGTCTGACTGATTCATCAACATAGAGCTTAAACCGCTGGTGCGACAAACTTGAAATTTTTGCAGTCGATACCTTTTATGTTGTAAGCAACCAACAAAAAAGGATTTTTGGAAATTTCACCTTTAGGCTAAAATAAGGGATGAACGGTTGTAAACCGTTATACTTTAAAAATCACGAATTTCTATGTATGGAAGTTCGTGACTTTTAAAGTAAGAAACGCGAAATTTAATATGCCTACCTCTGGTTAGAAATAAATGCACATGTATACTTCTTTTTCAAAATGTTACCCCTAAGAGGGTGAATTAGGGGTTGTAAGTTCATATGGAAAGTTCGTTGCTTTAAAAGGAAGCACGAAATTTTATATGCCTGCTTCTGGTTACAAATAAATGTAAGAGTACATCGGCGTTTTTTTTATTTTACCACTTGGAGGGTGAATTAGGTTTTATAAGTTACATACGAAGTTGATCACTTTTGCAGGAAGAAGTATGAAATTCAATATTATAGCTTCTTATATAAAGCATAGGAAAAAAGAAAAATGAAATTATTTTAAATATGGTTAAGAAATATTATAAACAAGTTTAAATCTACGCTCGATAGATGGCGTTGTGTAATCCAGAGAATGCCCTGCGAGTAGCTTAGTAATTTTAGGCCCAAAAGGGAACACCACAAACATAGTTTACGAAGAGGTACTATGGTTGTTAAAACTAAAGATTTAAAATAATTGTGCGAGCGAAGCCGAGAGCAACAGCTAGTATATATCTATAAATGAACTCAAAAACAAATTATTTACGTAAACAATTCTGTATTTATTATCACATATTTCTCTACATTTAAGCTTAAAACCTATAATACACAATCAACACAGTTCTTCTTTCACTGCTCTGGTGGTGCATTTTGAAAAAATATGACATCATCTGCTATGATAGTAGATGCAGTTCTAACTTGACCATCATCCATTTTTACTTCCCCATATGATAATTTACCAGTGACATAAACTCTATTTCCTTTCTTAAGGTATTTGTAAACAGTGTCTCGAAGACCAGGCTTAAAAATGCTGACTCTATGCCAATCAGTTCTTTGCAGTATGTCACCAGATTCATACTTATAACTGTAATGTGTGGCTAAAGGAAAGTTTATGACAGGATGTTCCTGTGAACCACGCTTCTGTGGATCAGCACCAACTCTGCCCAGTAAAGTCACCTGATTTATAGCTGAAAAATATTTTGTGAAAACTTAATAATTTGATAAATTTAAATAATAGGCATATAAATATAAAATAATATAAATAAATATTAATGAAAGTAAAAAGTGTTCAATGATAAAGAGGCATACTTTTTTCTTGTTTTTGAGATTCCCGTCTGATTGTAGTTGAGTTAACCTGCTGCATCCTTACTGCCTGCTGTAATATACCTCCTATCTGAAATTAACAATATACAGTTGTATAATGAAAATGGTAGGTACAGAAAAACATATTATTTAATTGGGTTCTATTGTTACAACAACAAAATGAAAAACTATAAAAATTAAACTTATACATACTTTAAAATCATTTTTGTAGTACAGTGTAAACTATTCAACGCACACATATGAAAGAATATTTTGAATGATTTTATGTAGTAGTATTCTGTTTACCGATTATTAAATGAATAGCATTTAGTCTACTGACTCAGTAAATCAAATAAAAGAACTACTAAAATCAGTCCATATTTAATTAACATTATCTCAAAGCAAAGCATCTTGTGTGTGTGTGTGTGTGTAACAAAGTGCAGGTAAACTTAAACAAAAAACAAGGTTTATTCTTTTGGAATTCACCTTTGAAATTTGAATTACATTATGTTGTACAGACCTGTCTCACTGCCTATAATATATGTCATTGCTCACTAATCTGTTGGTGAGCTCGTTGTACCATAATTTGAATCCGACGAGTATTTAATAGGAGAGACGCCGTTTATTATGTCCTGCATTCGGTATATGTATATAAGAATATTATATGTATATACATTATCAGTGAATTATATTTTCATTATATTTTATTTATTACATGAAATAGCTACGGTGGCCGATAACCTAAAAAATATCATTGTTGCATGTCAGTCGCGGTGAACTAAAGTACAACTAAAAAGCAGCCATAAGTTAGGCGCAAAGCCACAAATTTACTCAACATTCCCGCCACAATCAATTTTGTGTGATATTGCGACTAGATGCGGTTAAATATTGTAACCAATTGCTCTATTCCGTTAAATAATGTCAAATAGAATAAAGGTTTACTTACTCTTAACGTTCTAAGCATATTGAAGATTTGTGATAAGAGTTAAAAGACGATAAACAATCTTAGGTCATAGCACATCAAATACATACGAAACAAATCTTATTATCCTAAAGATAAGCTACTCTAATTTTTAAATTTATTTTTATTGTGAAAGAGGAGCAATGTTGCCAAGTCTCACTAGAATAATTTCACCTATCCCATATTTTTCATAATCAAGTAGCCTAAACTCAACTTTATTTTTATTTTTACCAGGATAAGAGCCGCAGATTCCGTACCTATATATACCGTACTCATTATCTACTAGACACAGACACTATAGATGTACTTTGTGTAATTGTGTTGTTACAAAGTTATTCCCTTTGTACATGACGCCAAAAGAGTGTGGCGAACTGGCGACTTCCACACTAGGTATTTATTTTACCTCGGTTTCTCTTAAAAGCACGGTGGAACGTGTAAAGCTACTTAATATATCATTTTAAATTATACGTATTTTTTTTATTTTCAACTATTGACTCAGTTATTAAGAAAATCTATAAAATACTAACTTGGAAAATTTTCGAAATTAGTTATTATGGATTTTCTTAGCAATGAAAAATTATAAAAATAAAATATATGTACCAATTAAAATTTTTAACTTCACAGATTCAACCTACTACTGAAAAATTGAGGAAAAAATACCTGGAAATTCAAACAATCATAACTTGTAAACTGATAGTTTTTTTTTTAAATTCTTGTTGTAACTGCATGCTAGAGTCATCATCACTTTCAACTTTCAGTGATTTAAGAAAGGGTTCCTTTTTCAAATATATCCTGTATACTGTACAAGATAGCTACTGAAACAACAACTTCTTAACATCAACCGTTGCTTGGTCGGCGGTCTGCCATCATTGATCACCTAGCCTTTTTTTTTAATGGTCACCTATCCTGGCCGAAGGATAGGTGACCATTAAAAAAGGAAGGTCCCTTTGTGTTGGAGGGACATAACACCCATTCCTCCACAATAGCCAAAGCATTGGATCAAGTTTGAGACGCTTGTACTAAATTTAACCGATGCAAAGGTATCACCGCCGCGCCGCTGCTTACACTATGAAGGGTAACATTTGTTTTAGAGTGGAATGCCTAAATTTATACACATAATAAGGGTCTATGATCAATCATAGTGAGAGGAATAAGAGGAATAACATTTTTATTAAACTAGTTTAACTCATTTGTTGATCATGCAATGTTATTGAAACGAAATGCTCATTTGGTGTGGGGCAAACAGCTGGCGGGGCGGGACGGGGGGCGGCGACGCAGAGCGTGAGTAGGTTGTAATGTACTAGTTATTATAGAAGATGTCACACAGCCACGTCGAGCGTGGTGCTCTGCGCTCTGCTAGTACGTTCACCTACGCATTAAAACCTACGACTGTGTAAAAACCCGGGTGATTACCCATCTATACCTACAGATAAATGCATGGGCGTACGGCGTACTCGACATTTAGCCCAGCGGGGACAAATGTTTTTGTTTGGCCCAAAGGGAGGCCAAATCCAAAATTTGACTAACATTACTGTAATAAACTTAATTATTCTAAGCATACAAAAGTCAGCAGGGGGCCAAATTTCCTATTCATTTAAATTTTTATATCATTACCACCCTAAAAACATTGGCCAATTCTACCAATATCTAGAAGAAATTGGCGTTTACGACTTGCGTCGTTCATCGCCGAATGACAGTTGTTTTGTGGTTATAAAGATAGATAGAAAATTCTAATCTCCTCAACCAACCACCACCATACGCAATCCGGGAAGAGTTGTTGCCTGTGAAGGATGCCTTCAGCTGCGAATGCAAAGTCCGAGAAACCAGCCTCTTCGGAGGCAATGGATAACTCTCCAATACGACAGATTATGACGATTATTGAACACAAAATCCGTAATTTGGAGAAAAGAAAGGTAAGTACACCGCTGTACCAGTCAACAGCAACAATTCTGATTTTCTAATGAATATTTAGTCATTTATCTGACGACATAATAAATCAAATTTCAATTGTTTTTGAGTAAGGCTGTGTAGCAAATATTGAACCGGTAGTTTTGTAGCGCTAAATATTGCCGCAGTCTTGACGCCATTTTCATACATGTGCTCATGGAATGTTGATGATACAGTACCATGACGCTTAAAACTTTATATGCCCCATGATATAAAATCAAGACAAAATTATATCTTTACAATATTGACTACTGCCGTCGATAATATATGTACATATCATTTTACATAAACGTAAATAAATAACATTCACGATAAATATACACATTATCATATTACTGTATAGTAAATACGATTCACAATGTTCTTGGTATTCTATGTCTAGATCTAGATCTAGTCATGGTAATTCTTATATCTTTGTAAGAAAACTTGCCAATAATTTTATGTTCATTAGTGATCATATATTATTGCTCATGTATGAGAAGTAAATAGTAATGGGCTAGATTTCTTATGTGTTAGGTACTTTTTAATAAGTTTCAGTGAAAAGTGCTACTTTTCATTTTAAATGACAGAAAACAACAAAATGATATTACCAAAACAGGTAATTTTAACATACAGTAGTATTTAAAACTACAAACGATGTATTAGTAGATATTATAATATAGCCTTAGGAACTCATTTTACTAAATGTGTCTATAGGAGATCATAATAAAGTTATTAAAATGATTGATTACATCAATAATAACAATATGATTAAACACTAATATTATGTATACTGGGGATAGATATACTCATTATTGTATATAAAGCAATTTGGATACAATTTTACTTTACTAAGTGCAATTTACTGTAGCTCCACATTATTGTTATACATTAATTATATTTAATTAATATCTCAAAAAGATTTGGGTTTCTTTAGGTCACTGCGAAGATTAAGAAGGTTAAGACTTAGTTTTAAAAAAAACTTGGTATGCTCAATAGAAGATAAAGGTTGTATGGTACTGATGTACCCTATATGGAGTACTTTTAAGAGCCTTTTGTCTCAATATAAACACAAGCAAGGAGGGAAGCATAATCTTTAGCTCATAAATGGAATTGGACCTCTTCACCCTATGAGAAATTTAATGTTCTTGTGTACTCTTCTAATTGTAAAATGGATTGAAATTGTTTTAAATAATGCCTAGAATTGCATTCTACCATCACTTCACCATTGTATAGGGGATAATTGTCATTCTTAAAACCAATTTTTTAACATACAAAGTAATATAAAGCATGCTTCAACTGTAAGATGTCCTTCCTTCAATTGTGTTGCAAGCACCTAGAGGCGGTACAGTAACTACTGGCTATGAAGTAGCCTGTATGCTTCTTTGCCACCTCAATCATACAAAAACAAAATAACATTTAAATAAAGTGTGTGTTAGTTTATATTTCTAAAATTTAGAATGCTGGTGTATTGAAAGACCTCATATTCTGAATAAGTTTCTACTTACTTGAAAAATCTTAGTAGACAACATTTTATTACTTTGAAACAGCTCTATGAGCTCTTAATTTTTACTAAAATATACAATGAAGTCTGACATGACAATGGTATACTACTTCCTGAACTCAAATGCAGAATGAGTGTGCCCAAAACTATTTATCTACTTATATCCCATTGTATCTATGTAAATGTCTACATATGCAATACTATTTTTTTTAATTTTAGTATATTTAATAAGACTTTTAAAATAATAAGTTGTTGTTTGTTGTTCTTAACATAGTATTCTTTTTCATTACTTGTAGAGCAAGCTGACATCATACCGAGACTTGCAAAAAGCTGGGAAAGAACTAAATTCTGACCAAAAAGTTGCAGTTGCAAAATATGATGAGGTTGCTCAGACACTTGAATTTGCAAGAGACTTATCAAAACAGGTCACTGGAATAGCCACTTCGGCAGAGCGTGAGGCCAAAAAACAAGCAAAAAGGGTAAGAATAGTATTTCTGATGGTTATAGAAAATTGTCTTGTTACTGTCTCATGTGTTTGTACCTCAATCCATGTCTTATAAAAAATACTTCATCTTTTCTCAGCTGCGCCTGTGACGGCTAAGGAAGAACAACACGAGTTGAAACATATTTGTTGTTGTGGTGATTTAGGAATAGTGCTTTATGGGTAGTGTGCTGCAGGTTTACATGTGTGCATAAATTGGTGCACAAGTGGTGCATAAATTTCAGTAAGAAGTTTAGACTATACACTGATTATATTTTTATGTATCACATAAACCTCATATAACACAAAAATGTTTATATAATGTATTGAAGTTCCAGTTTTACTTGATAAGTATTTTTTTTATTTAACAATCAGTAGTATCATTACAATTATTATCTATAGTCTCTCCCCACAGTTTCACCTGCGTTTATAGTCACTACTCTGCTCCTACGGATTGTAGCGTGGTATTGGTATTGGTATAGGGCTCTGTTTCCACATTTAGACTCATAAGCGGTCCATTATGCATTCAGGTAGGCTGACTAGTTGAGCCAGCCTAGCTCCTTCCAGAAGCGCAGAAGCCTTCTAGGAGTGACCTGGCTCCCGCAAGGGTACTTGCCCGTTGTGTGGCCACTCCCTCGCACTCCAGGACAACGTGGGCGGCCGTTTCCTCCGCGTTGAGACAGCCTCTGCATAGTGGACTGTCTGTCGCATTGATATTGAATAGGTGTCGATTTAGGGCCAGAAGGCCCGTAATAGTTCCTACCACTATTCTGATGTCAAGTCGGTTGAGACTAAGCAGTCTGCAAGTCAAACGTGGTGAGACCTTCGTCAGCACCAGTTTGGATTGTCTATAGCCGGGTGTGTCGGCCCAGCGGTCGTTGTGCGTTTCCCGAGTCCGTTGTTTTACCTATGAGCGAAGTTGACTAAAGGGGATTGGCAGCAGCACCGTTGGACCTGCTACTGGCGCTGCAGATCCCCTCCTAGCCAGCTCATCGGCGACATCGTTCCCGAGTGAGTTGCTACGCCGAGTAGGTTATCGCAACGCACTCACATTGAAATATGGAACTGTGCTGCCCTAACGCCAGTGATATTGTTATGTTCAAGTCTTGTGAGAAAATTCCGGCACCAGTCCCTGTCCCCATCTTAGAACCGTCCGTGTATATTCGGACTTCATTTATGCCAGATTGATCTAGTTCATTTTCATATAGCTGTATTCGGTATCTCCTTTCGAAGATATGTTGTTTGGGGATCCTATCGCATGGGGCAGCTATTAGTGGTTGGTATTCCACTAGTTCATTCCATAATTTGGAATGGGAACCCTCTCGGTTGTACCACAGACCCAGGTGTTTGAGTCTGATGGCTGCCACAGCTGCTTCCTGCTGTATAAATAGGTCTAGTGGTGCTAGGTCTAGAGCTACTTCCAGGGCAGCTGTGGGAGTCGTGCGCATGCATCCAGTTGCGGCAGCACATGCGAGTCTCTGGAATTGCTGCAACTTGTTACTGACGGTGCTAAGCTCTGTTCTCTGCCACCAGGCAATAGCACCATACGTGATGATCGGCCGTATGACCGTTTTGTACGGCCATAGTGTGATTTTTGGTGATAAGCCCCAGCTTTTGCCGAGGAGTCGCTTGCATTGGCAGAAAATAATGCTGGCTTTGTTCAGTTTCGTGTCCAGGTGCCTGTTCCATAAGAGTTTACTGTCAAGTATCACTCCTAGATATTTGACCTCCTTGGTAAGGACTAGGCGGGTGTTGAATAGCTTAGGTAGTCTTAGTTCTCCTAAACTACGTTTATTTGTGAACATAATCAATTCCGTCTTTGTTGGGTTCACTGTTAGGTCGTGTTTCTCACACCACTGTTCAACGACCTTCAGTGCGGTTCTCATTAGGTCGCATACCACACTCTCAAAGGGGCCGCTGATGAGGATGGTCAGGTCAAATTCAAATTTAAATTCAAAATCATTTATTCAATTAAGACACTAAGTGACATTTATGAACGTTAAATTTAAGCTAGAGTTAAAATCATAGATCGGCACAAACAGACGCCACAGCATGTACTGGATTGTCAAGGTAAATTAGGTGAAAAACACCAAAATCTACTGCCTGTTTGTGTCGATCTATAACTTCCAGTTTCCAAAATGCGTAGGGCCTTATGAGAAGAATACTGGCAAAGAAACTCATGGCCACTCTTTTTAAAAGTCAGATCTTCAGGTACAATAGTGTTAGTGTTACACGAGAGGTAAACAGGATGCAAGCTGATGCCACCTGAATTTCATTTTATTGAAATGCTCCAAAAGCTAACGTACTAAAAAATAAAAATCACTCAGTGATACCGTTGAAGGTTTGAACCTATTAAACATAGAAATCATTCAAGGTGCACAATTGCAAAATCTACTGTTAAAAATAATTCGTGACTGGATTAAGAGGCTAGAGTTGCAGTTGATCGAACCAAAGTAATAGTATAGGCTAAAGCATCGCTGACTAGGCCGACCAGTCAGGTCAGGTCAGGACTAGGTCGTCTGCATAGCCCACTGTGAGGAACTTGTGGTCATTGAGCTGAGTAATGAGCTCATTGATCACAAGAGAGGTTCCACAAGAGAGGTGAGAGAACTCCGCCTTGCGGACACCCTCTGGCCACCACCCCTCTTGTCGTGTTATTCACAGTAAATTGTATGGCTCTGTGTCTGAGCATGCTGTCGATCCACCCGGCAATTGTGGGATCGACCCCATGTCTTGACAGAGCCTTGCTGATGCTAGTGAAGTTAGTTTTGTCAAAAGCACCCTCAATATCGATGAAGGTTCCTAAGGTAGACAACTTGTTCTATAGATTGCCCTCTATGTATGAAACTACTTGATGAAGGGCAGATTCTGTTGATTTGCCCATTGAATAAGCATGTTGGTTGGGGTTCAGAGGGTTGTTGACTAGTGCAGTACTCCTGATTTCCCCGTCTATTAGTCTCTCCAGTACTTTAAGAAGGAATGATGTGAGACTGATGGGCCTAAATGATTTCGGTTGTGTGTAATCTTTTTCGGGTTTGGGGATGAAGACTACTTTGACCTCTCTCCATTTCAGGGGGACGTAGCGATGTGCCAGGCAGCTTCTGTAAATGATCCGAAGATGATCGATAAGTGCCCCATCACTGGGCCTGGGAAAATACCATCTAGTCCTGCCGCTTTGTCTGGAAGAAAGCTGTTGACCCAATGCACTTTATCATGATTAACGATTTTGCGGGCAGTTATCCAGTCAGATTCGACTGGTGTGTTACCCTCGTTAACCTCCCATGTGTGCTCCATATATAATATGCGACATCCTGGGTAGTGAGTTGTCATTAACAGTTCTGAAGTATCTGAATCTGCTTTTGTATAAGTCCCATCAGGTTTTTTCAAGAAGCCAAGATTATGCTCTCGTTCACCACACATGATGTTTTTGACTCTGTTTGCCTGATTGTTGCTCTCTATGTTAGTACAGAAGCTTCTCCAGCATTCAGTTTTACTGATTCTGATCCGCTTCTTGTAGTGATGTAGGGCCTGCTTATATGCTTCCCAGTGGTGGTCTGATCGAGAATTTTTTGCTTTATTGAACATCTTTCTAACTTTATGCCGTTGTTTCTCCAGTTCCGGTCCCCAGCAGTGTTGTTTACTGCGTGGTCCAGTTCTGGGTACCGAAAGTGGGCATGTTTGTTCAAAGCAGGTGATTAAGGTGGTTGTAAGGTTATCTACGTGTTTATCAATATCCACTGTGGTCCCGTGAGCAGTCGGCAGATCGGTCTTTCCTAACCTTTCCGCGGTGACTAGCCCATACTTACGGACGTCTATCGTACGAGGATTCCGTCGGGGTTCAGGCGGTATGAGAGTCATCTTCAGGTCAAATTTGATCCACCGATGATCCGAGCACGACGCCTCATCCGAAACATGTGTCGACGCGTGTTCACTGCCTAGTGTTAGATCAATGATTGTTTGGGCTCTCTATGTGACGAATGTCGGTTCTGAGCCAGTATTAATTACGTTTAGCTTAGTTGTGAGTAAAAAAGAAACAAGTTTCTTACCTCGTTGGTTATTGTTCTTATTACCCCATAGCACATGGTGTGCGTTGGTGTCACCGGCGACGGTCAGCTCTAGTCTCTCTCGCTCGCAGTAGCTTGCAAGTGCGGCCAGTTCCAGGGTGGGGATGTCTGCGTCGCCCGGCAGGTATGCGGACGCCATCACCACTTCTGATAGGCCTGAAGAGGGTTCTTTGAGTCTGATGGTAGTCAAGTCTCTGGAACAGAACTCGGTCATTATGGTGGTGTTCGCGTGTTTCGGTGTAAAAATACATGTACGCGGGTTATCAATGGTCGTGTTGAGAAGTAGTTTACCTACAATGTTGTTTAGACCGCAAATCCTGCCCTTCCTAATCCACGGCTCCTGGATTAGGGCTACGGTCGTATTATTGACCTCCAGCATTCTGCATCTAGCCGTTGCAGTTTGGCTGTGCTGGAGGTTGACTTGAATGGCGTTTAGATTGGGGGAAGCTGACAGCGCCATCATCGCTATCCAGCATCGTTTCATCCAGATCGCTGTCTGCCTCTCCGGAGAGGCTCTTCTCAGGCGAGACTGCCATCGACGGGCTGATCTGGATGCCTGGCTCCATCCTGGGGTCAGGTTGGGCTTCCCCTTATGTTCCGCTGCCTGGGTCTCCGGAGACCTCCTGGGACGCAGCTTCTGGGTTCGTCGGCGGTGGTTGAGGACGGTCGTCGAGGAAGCGGACGTGGAGGTTGCCGAGTCCGTAGTGGACCCTACGCTCGCTCTCCTTGAGCCTAGACAGGTCCTCTTCTGGGATGCCGAGCACCAGAAAGAGAGCCTTTTCTCCTCCTGGGGCTCGGCATGGTAGAGTGCCCAGTTGGACACTTTGTAGTCGCAGTTTTGACACGTTAGCCGCCTACGGATGTGGTCTAACGTGTCCTCTGGACCTTCCTGTGGCACCAGGAGTCCCGCCGTGATCCGTTTGGGAATCTCAGATTGGCGTTTAACTACCACTCTGGTTCCCAAACATGGTGCCTCGATTTTGACCACGGCCTGGCGCAGCCCCTGAAGGGCAAAGTCGTCGCGGCACCACATCTTTAGGACCCCCTCGCTGTGAAAGGGCTTTCCCTTAAAACGTGGCGCCACGAAGGGGACGCAAAAATTTCAGTGTCCAGCACGCCCCGCAGCCGATCCTCAATGGCCTGCGCCTGCTCCTTGGTCAGGTCGTGGTAAGGCTCCTGCATTACTGCGACGCAGTAGTCATTCGACTTTAAAGCGTCGGAGTAGCTCATGGAGCCTGTGGTGGTGGGCTGGGATTTGGGGCGCTTACCGCTGCCCTGTGGAGTCAAAGACTCATCCGGCCGGTTTCTTTTGGCGGGTTTAGACGGGTCCGAGGGCCTGCCCGCCTGCTTCGCAGTCCCCGCTTTGTTTCCCCGTCTAGTGTGGATTGTAGCGTGATGTTACATAGTTTATAATCTTCCTCAATAAATACTCTATCCAATGCAGAAATTAGCCTATTTAAACAAACAATGAAACAAAAATTCTTCAGCTTTGTTACATTGATACTTATACTTTAAACAAGCTCGTCCATGATGATTGGCTTTAATTTCTCTAACACCGCTCTGAAACTATTTAGTCTTATTTACTTTTTGGTATATCTATATCTTTACTTATAATAAATCTGTAGCGGGATGAATTCTATACATTGAATATATTTTAAAAAATCGACTGAGGGGTATTAAGATATCGATACTGGTGCCGAATATGCGATCCAAACAATTTTTTGTATGTCTGTCTGTTTGTTTGTATGTTCCCGATAAACTCAGAAGTTACTGAAGGGATATGCTTGAAACTTAGTATGATAATAGGTCGAGTGCCTGCGCAGGTTATAGGGTACTTTTTATCCCGGGTTAAACTTTGGTTCCCACAGGAAAATCAATGAAAGCTATAATAACATTGTAACTTTAGTAGAATGTATATACTTATTTCGAAATTTATTACAACGAGCGTTTATCTTATCTGGTGTAGAGTCTACTAGGTTGGATGCCGGTTCGAATCCCTCTTTGACATTCTTTTCTTTTTTCCAACATATAAACTAATTTACTTTTTTAAATTAGGTATCGTTTTTAACCGACGAAAAAAAGGAGGTTCTCAATTCGACCGTTTTTATACATATTCTTTTTTTTTTATGTATGTTCAGCCCTTTCCGTTATTTAAGAACTGCTTTTGATTATTCTTTTTTGTTAGACAGGGCATACCTCAACGGTCCCATGTCAAGGAAGTCAGGATCTGATGATGGAATTCTGATAAAATTGAGAGAAACCCTTGAAAATTGTAGAAAAGCATAGTGTTTCTGTTTACTTTTCATTACTTTATCAGGTATTTGCGTTTGGAAATCATCACATCATGTAGCCGAGCTGATGATGAAAAAAAAAATCATAAATAATAACCTTTTTAACAAAAAATGAAACCGAAAAAGAAAACTAAAAAGCAAAAAATAAATAAACCTTTTAAATAAGCTCCCAGCCATTAAATTCATAAATATGTTTCAGGACATTAATAATAATAACAACTTCACACACCTCATACACGGCCGTCTGATCCTAAACTAGGCTGAGCCTGTACTATGGTAACCAGACTGCTGATAAACATACTTATATATTTCTAAATACATACTTATATATTTCTAAATACATACATATTATAAATAAATTACACCCAGACAGAGAATAATTCGTCCTGGGAGGAAATCGAACCCACGACCTCTGGCTCAGCAGTCAGGGTCACTAACCACTAGACCATCAGGCCAGTCCAGTAAATAAACATATATTTATAAATAAATAGAGTTTTAAACTTTGCGTTCCATGATAATATAATTATGTTGACGGGAATGCCGCGTGCATTTCGCATCACGTATTTAAAAAGTATTACAGTACCTACAGGCCTGTGATCACGGCCACGACCACGGCAAAGCAAAGGTATGTCCATACCTTTTAAATACGTGATCGCGTTGATTCCTGTCAACATGATTATATTAGAATAGAATAGAATTTTTATTTAAAGCATCTATGACTTAGTTGTTAGTTTAACTAAACACTTTCTTAGTATTACAGTATTTTACTATATTAAATACATGGCAGACACTATCGCCAAAAAATTACATCTAAGCTGAAATATTGACATGTAACCGGTGAAGTTTTTTTTACACTTTCAGGCCATTTATTTTCCGTTCGGTTACAGAAGTGTGAAATCTTAGGTTACACCGTGACTAAACAAAGATCAGAAGCAAACATTTATCTGTTAGGTATACCGAGGGGGCCCATAGTTTCTTGGAAGCGGCACTGACTGACTGACTACAGCAAGAGTCTCCAAATTGGTCGGACGAATCGAGTTGTTAGGTCGTCACAGTTGTTTTATGACGATTTTCTGCGAGGAGAACATCTCGCGCAAGGAGGAGGTGACGGTGTGGATTCGGTAGAAAAACTTCCAGGTGGAACCTTTTCACTCGCGCTTTCATGCGTACGCTAAGAGTGGCCGTGAGTGCATGAGACGAGTTTTATGTTCTTCACCCGAAGCAGAGTCTCCCGTGAAGAGGGTGTCTGGACATCGCCCAGTTGCCGTCTGCTAGCCTGCGCTGGGTGGATCATTGGAGGCAAAACGTCGCCGTACCGACGGTCAACTCCTAAACGGTGCTGTGAGGCACACCGTGTGGTTTTAGTTGGTTTAAGCCTGTTATACGGCCTCACCAATAGCCCGGTGAGAAAGAGCTACTATGCCATAAGCGACAAATTGCTGTTTTCCGAAAAAAACGCGAACGAAGTCGCGGGCACAGCTAGTCTCTAATATAACAATATCATTTGAAAAATAGAATAGTCTATTTATTGCATATGCATTGTATTGTACATTATACTGAGCATTAATCAAGCACTAAGTTGATTTTTTTTATTTAATTCCTGATTAATGCTGAGTGTCATGACCATTAATGTTATTCACAGGACGCCTGGGTACGTTATGCAGCTGAAACAAACAAAATTCGTGAGGTGTTACTTATTTTGGACTGTCTGAATCATATGGGTAATGCTGAGGCTAGAAATGACTTCCTGACTGGTTCAAATGGCGCTGTCAAACTCACAGAAGAAGATCTGAAAATTCTTGATGACTTGTAAGTATTTTTATATATTTTCTTTGATACCTTGAAAAAAAAAATAGGTTGTTGCAATTGCCTATTATAATATAAAAATAATCGCCTTTGTACATGTACAATAAAGAATAAATAAATGAATAAATTAATTACTTTTTACTTAACAATGATGATTTGTTTGAATATTGTTTATTTATTCAGAACTATTAATATCTTGTGAAAACACAAGTGTAACTCTAGATCACGGAGCAGATACAAAGAGTTGTTGTAATTAGATTTCATTATGAAACAACGCGTGATAATTTGCGGGGTGAGGGGGTGTTAAGCTTCGCCCACTTCACTTTTTCCATCTACCAAATAATAGTAAAACTACTCGCATCGTTCTATATCGATGTTGCTATGTAGTTAAGCTATCTCACACTAGTTATAGGATGTAAGGGGCCGTACTCAGATTTTAGTTGCCAGGTAGTAGATATTTCAAGATTAATTTTGTAAACCATTATGATACAAAACTCCTAGCCTTGACCTTATTCTACAGCTGGACGGATTTGGATAAAATTTGGTAAACAGATAGATTGCGACCTGGCTTAACGCATGGGCATTGGGCATTGCTAGTGTAAGAATAAAAAAGTTTGTGGTAAATCACGAATGATTCAAATTTGTTCAATTATTTATTCTTATCTTTATTTATTCGTATCTGTACCGCAGCTGCAGTTTATTTTGTAGTTCTAAATTAATGAGGCTTAAAATACCTTTCAAATCATCAGCCTAATTACAATTTATTTCATTTTAATATTTAAAGTACTTGCAATTCAAGATAAATACTCGTATAGTCGTGGGTTGCTAGGTAAAATAATTGGGTTCTAATTACGGCCCTGTCTTTTTGTTCTGTTTAAATATGTTCTTCTAGTTTAAGATAGATGACAGTCTATTCAAAAAATTATTACAAAAAATATAAAAATAATACTTTGACGGTTAAAAATTCTTTAGGACTGGATGTAGAACAGATTTCAGTATCTTCGTATGATTTATTTTAATAATACTGAGCTCTACGTACCTTTGTTTTTTTAGTTCCCATTACACAAAGTTTTGCCATCTAGTGACGAATAGATTTCATTATATTTCAAAAAACACTCCGAGATTTTTCTAGAACTATTTTAATAAATTAAATGAAAAAAATTGTTACAAATGAATTTTTATGCCATACATGGCATCAGAGCGTCTATCTGAATAGTTTTTACATGATAAAAAACAACACTTCATCTTTTACTTCTTAATACCACGAAAACTTACTGATTTGCGATTTTTCGATACAAACGTACAAGACGAACGCTGACAGTGTACTAACTATAAGCCACGCCCACTGTGATGACGGCAGGACCTAGTTATAATCACAGTGCACAGTTGCTTAGGCCCTCTCCTCTTTGTATCTGCTCCGTGCTCTAGATACACTTCCGACATTCACTAAAATATGTGTACACATGCCAAGACCATACAAACTTTCATCCCCTTCTTGTTTTACTTTCGCGACAAAAAGGTCCTTTTCCAAAATCCTGTCTATCTCGACACCAAAATTCATCAAAATTTGTTCAGCGATTAAGTTGTGAAAAAGTAACAGCACATAGTTTTTTTTGCATTTATAATAATAAAGTATCAATTAGTATAAATTTATTACAACCATATTAAGCTTGGAACATCAGAATACCATTTTTTTAAAACCCTATTGTTAAAGCTATCGAATGATCCTTCAATCAGTTTTTTATGAATTCACATTTGTAATTAATTAATGTTTTTCTTTACTGCAGATACCCCGAAGTTACTCCCAAACACGAGCCCAATGAAGAAGGACAACCTGGTTTCCATATTCACTCTACCAAAGCTGCTGAACACCTGTATGCTATAATTGATGGCAAACCTAAGGAAATTTTGGGGACTACATACACTCACATAAAAGAGATAGTGGGTGCTGTTCATGAGTGTGGTTATTTCGACCGTTCGCTGGATGCCGTAGTGGCGGAAATCGAAGAGAACCACATCCCTCTTCCAGAAATGGAGTCCATTAACGTCGAAAACGAAGTGGAAACCGAAGTTCAGGCCGCATATCCGCCCACATTGCCCGTACCGCCGGCGCCAGCCGTCGTGCCAGCTCCCGCCTACCCGCTTAGACCCCTACCTCCCATCACATTACAGGAGGTTGAGCATGCATACTTCGCCCAGCAATATCCACAGCAGAGACCTATCGCCGAGGTTATCGGCTCCCAGAATTTCTTCTTCCTGCAGGAGTCCGAGATCGACAGCCCCGTCGGGACGCCGCAGCCGCCACCGATTCCTAATCAAGCCTCGCCCCCGGCACCGATTCCAACTCAGACATTCACAAACCAGCACTTCGTACAGCCTGGCGCAATGGCTCTGCCTCCGCAGCCACACTTCCCACCGCACCCTGAGCATGCTGCTTACGCGTCTGCTGTGCCGCTGCAAGCCGTGCACGTGCCTGCGCTGCAGCCCGTGCTGGCGCCCGCCCCGCAGCCCGCGCCGCCCACTCACCCTGCACATGCTGCACACTCGGCACATCCGGTGCACCCCGTCACACACCCAACACACGCCACGCACCCTGTGCCCTCTGCACCTCCGCAACTCGAGGAACGTCCCGCAAGCTCGCCGGCCGACGACAACAATGAAGATGAAATAAAAGAATCTGGAAGCCCAGACTGCGAGAACGGTGGTGAGCGAAAGATTCAGGGCCAGGGGGATGGACAATCCAGGTTCAGGCGATACGGCAGAGGGGGTGGTGGTGGTAGTGGTGGCGGCAGAGGGGCTCCCAACGGTCATCGAGGTCGCGGCTCCTTCCAGAACAGACAAGGTGAGGGCTACCGCGGCAGACACCCCGGCGAGTACCAGGGGAGATCAGGCAAAGATGGGTACCAAAACAGACAGTACGATGGTTATCAGAACAGACACAAGGACGGCGGTTACCAGAGCCGCGGTGGTGACGATCGCGATGGTTATTACGGGAACGGTGACACGGGAGATAGTCACCAGCAAAATGAAAACGGCGGTCGCGACCGATATAACGACAATCAAAGCTACCAGGGCGGCTTCAAGGGGCGCGGCAGAGGGGGAGGGCGAGGGGGCGCGCGCGGCGCCCCGCGCCCTCCTCGCCCTCCGCAGTACGCACGCAAACCAGAAAAAGTTGAATAGTTCACGTGGATCTCTGAAGGTGTGTCGCATCGCTTGCGGTATCACCACGATATAATAAGTGTATTATTATGATGGACAAATTCATTCGTGGAAGGCAGATTTCACCGGCAACAACGCGCTGTGGTTAGCAAACGAGAGATTATGGTAAAAAACAATGAAAAAGAATAAAAAAAAAGTAAAATATTGAAACTAAATAAAAAATAAGTTACTTGAGTTTAGATGTATGATATATGCAATTATTATAACTTACGTAATTCTAGATTCTTGTATAAGTTATGTTAGTGACGCGGTGCGGGAGCGGACCGCCGTCTGTCGCTCAGTACCTCGTGCGTGCCTCGTCCTCGTGATAAGTTAAGTACAGGAGACGTGCACTACGGACACAACACTGAACTGGGACCTCTTTCCAAACCACATTGATCTTTGTACTTTTAATACGGTTGGTTTAAAATAGTTATTATATATGTGTTAAGATATTCTATACATATTTGTTTCAAATAAAGAATTAATATAGTATATATGACAAAGCATTCTTCTCAACCATTTAATTTTGCTACTATTTCTGCGCGATTTTTTTGAGCTTTGTTGAATTAAAAAGGTAATATTTATATACCTAACATCTATCTTATATATGTATACGCATATTATACGGAAGAACTATAGCTCGCGTTATTTCCTTTAACCGTGTGGTATGTTGGTAAGCACTTATTTTAATGTCGAAATATTTAAAAATCAAACTGAATTGTTATGTAGTTACTCTTACAGCAGACAGGTGTTTTAAAATTAAATGGTTGGTCCATTATTGATACTTGTGATTAACAGCTACATGTACTTATATTTATTTAAAAAATGTCCACTTGCTGTAAAGGTATTATGCGAGTTATAGCTCTGTATATTTATTCCTGTTGACATTTTATGATTTAAGAACCGAACTGGCCATATCACATTAATTATGTACAATCAAGATACGTTTGGATCAAATCACGTACATAGCTCTATTTCGTTCTGCTTGTAACTATTTATCGCGCAGATAGAGCTATTATCGTTCAATTGATCAGATGTAACTTAGTTTTGTGGTAATTGATTGTCCTGATTTATTTTTGTTTGTCTTGTCCAGGCTTTTTTTACATATTCCTTAACATTGTTCTCAATAGAGGCTGTGTGCAAGCAAATTAAAAGTATTCTATGAAAATCATACATTTATTTATTCCAATTTCCATTTAAAACGTGATCTGTAACGTACACACGTGTCGTATAGATATTTGGCAGTACATGAATGACAAAAATAGTGGTCCTTTTTACTCGATTTTTGAAAAATCACTGCGGCATGCTGCAATAATATGATTCTCAATCCTAAAATATGAACTTATATTTTTATTGAATTTTTCTAAAGGATTTAGAGGTCGTACCAGTAGTCAGACTTTCAAAACGAGCATCGTATGGCCACTTCAGCTATTAATCAAACTAATTGATTCCGGTAAGTATATTAGCCTATAAGAAAGGTACCAATTTATAGCGAAATAGACACAATTTGTTTAAATAACTAGCTGTGCCCGCGGCTTCGCCCGCGTGAATATCAGTTTTTGACTTTAAGAGGCCGTATACGAAATTTTGCCAATTTCGCTGATTTACGTGGTTTTACAGACGTGATTTTACAGTTAAAATACTATATTTCTATAAGTTTTTATGAACAACATAAAAGATCACTTTAATTTAGATCTAATGAGTGAACCACTTTTTTACTTTTATTAAAAATAATAATGCGAGATTTAGGTTGTTTTAAAACATTTTTTATTACCATATTTTTTAAATTTTTTGCATTTTTTTTTCAGAAAATGTGTTAACTTTGAACTGAAGTTTATTTCTGTTGTTGTAATTTTATGAATGAAAGTTCCACGCAGCCGAAATCAAAAGCAAAACTTTGTCCATTTTCTGTAAAATTTGACTAAGTTAAACATTTTTTTACTAATTTTTTTTATATTAAAATGGTAAAAAGTGTTTCATACATTGTATAGACGACTTTTACAGCAATACATTGTAATTTTTTCATACCGTTGGTACTTCAAAACAGTTCGTAAATATGTGATATTCTAAACCTCTTACGGCAAAATTTACAAAACAGTCACCGGTTTGAGGTCGATTAATCAAAATTGAATAATAAAAGTAAAAAAGTGGCTCATACATTAGATCTAAATTGAAATGATCTTTTATGTTGTTTATAAAAACTTATAGAAATATAGTATTTTAACTGTAAAATCACGTCTGTAAAACCACGTAAATCAGCGAAATTGGCAAAATTTCGTATACGGCCTCTTAAGTTTGATTGCGGGAAAAGACTGCCTATGAGGCGGTAAACCTGCCCTTCCGACCTTAAAAGTGGGCATGAAGTTACATTCCTTAATTTCTTAACTTATTTTATTTCTAAACGAAGTCATATGAAAGAGACTATTACACGTTTTCAAAAAATGTGCATACAATCGACGAATGTCCATCAATAGATTTTTTATCTGTTGTGGTAGTTCCTATATATTGAGAAGAATCACTTTGCTGGATGCACAGTACACACCGCACGCTTCATCTATGTTTTGTGTGGCACTTAGGGCAAATCTTACTCATTCCTGCAAATTTACAGTAGTTTGGATCGTAACTGAAAGCCGACCTATTACTGTGAGCTAAAATTCAACTGCGCGCTGTGGATGTCGTCACTTGTTGTCTTTCTCTTTGTACCCTGAGCCGCTATGGACAGGCGGCCGGTGCTTGGTTCGCAACGTTCTAAAATGTTGTGCAGTGGAACGTTGTAACCGCTCAATACTCGATTCCCTCACGCGTTTTTGCGAGGTCCTAATATTTTGTGCAGGGAGACGCATTTTGACTGTCCTACACTAGGAGTTCTATTTAGAAAGTTCTAACCTTCTTCTAGGTATATTAGTAGGTATCTATTGAAACCATTAAATTAGCTAAAATCAAGTGGTAAAGCGTTTACGGTAAAACGTTTTCTCAACTACGCGTCCAAATAAGTTGCTTTAAATGACAAAGTTTATTTTAATAAGATTAACTTTACATTCTAACTTTTTGAAGTGAAAACTTCTTTAGGCACGTTGTGCACTTTTAGATTGGGGAAAAAGCACTGAACTCACATGACCGTCACGCTCAGATGCATATTTACAAATATGTGTACAGAACACGTCGTTGTGGGATGGCTGAAAAAGTATTGGACTCGCGTGACCGCGTGACCGCTCAGATACACATATACTGATGTGGGTTAATAACACGTCTGTCTCACTCGTGTTCTCTAGACGTAGAGTGGAGGTTCAGTGCAATAATAAGGCACGTTTCTTTTAATACAACGGTGCTATAATTTTCGAATATTATTTATTTTAAAAACTGTACCTAATTTGGTTAGCTATGTAGTTATCGTGCAATAAAGTCAATTTGATAATGTGAAAAAAGTAAAAAATGATATAAGTACTGTTTCTCTCAGAAAAACATTACCCTAAGGAATTGAACACATTGAAATATGAAGTTTTGGAATACATTCTTGCCTATTACATTGAACTCTGCTTTCTAATCATAAGGAGCATAATCTCAATTTTTAATTAAAATACATCGATACGACAGAATTTAGTAAGAAAACGTCAAATATTCAAATTGAGTTCGGAAGCATAAATGTATATTTTATTATAATATAGTAGGTATACAAAAGTTATTTTGTTTGTCTATTAAAAGTAAACGTTTCTGATTGACAACTCACTATTATTATTTTTACTATACACCTTTTTCATTTTATTTAGGTACCCAATTTTAAAGGGGTAGTATTTAATCGTATAACTATAAATCCCTTTTTTTTCTTACAAAATATTCGAAAGTAGCACCAAAAATACTTAATTGCACACTAAATATGCACACAAATGAAATAAAATGTAGTATACTGTTTAATAGATGAAGCAAACCTGATTTAGTATCTGTTATAATAATCATTGGGGTTCCGTACCTCAAAAGGAAAAACAACCCTTATAGGATCACTTTGTTGTCCGTACGTCTGTCTGTCTGTCAAGACCTTTTTTCTCAGAAACGCGTGGAGGTATCAAGCTGAAATGTACTATTATAATACTCAGCTTTACTGTCCCTTGAAGTTGTGAAAAAATCAAACTTCTAAGCCAACGCAATCAAAAGATACAGAGGGTTCCGCAAATTATCTACACTCGCAAGGGAAATGAAAACTACAGGGTACTTCTCGTGAACTCAGAATCTTGAAATTTGGTACGAAGCAACGTCTTACAGTACCTTCAGATAAAGGAAAAAATGCGAAAACCGTAAATTTTTAGTAACATCAAATAATAAAAAATATTTTACGAAACCCTCGGTGCGCGAGTCCGACTCGCCCTTGGCCGGTTTTATTTTTATTTTCGGACAACAAAAATCCATTGTGTTAGTATATTATATCGTTCGTTTATATAATCTACGTACGTCAATTATTATCTAAATGTAAATCTAATAATTATTTGAGTCAAAATAAAATATGATATCTCTTTTATGGAAACTTATTATTTTAGACATCGAGTGTTCAAAATATCTAATGTTTGTTACAAAAATTTGTGATTTTACAACAGGATTCGGTTCCGTTGTGGTCGCAGTTCTAACCTAACCTAAACCTAGCGGCTAGCCTACATGTACGCTCTGTAGAATAAAATTTGGTCGTGCATACATAATTACATTATTGTAAAGCAAGTTAGAAATTCCATTGTAACTTTTGATAATTTAGTGTGCAAGTCAGTATTTTTGCCATACAATATTTTTTTTTTTCAAAGTAGTATCTGTGTATAACCTATGTTACTCGCTGATAATATACCTTTCTATAGGTGAAAGAGTTTTTAAAATTGATCCAGTAGTTACGGAGCCACACGGGACAAAATTTGTGTGATCTACAAATAGTTGTCCCGACCCTGAGTGTTTTTTTTCAGTTATAATAAAGTACTCTGTGGTGTTTTTGTGTCTGTTGTTTACACATTGGTGAAGCCCCTCGCGACACACAGGAATATTCCTAATGCGGGTGTTGTCTTAAAAAAACATTATACATTTATTATAAACATTTTGCATTACAAAGATAATAATCATTATTTTTGTGAAAATGTGAAAATTTTATTACTAAATTAATAGGTACGTTGATAAAAATAATTTCTCTAATAAAATACTTCCTAAAGATAACAATCCAAAAATAATGTTTATTTTATCAAATCGGACTTGAACTTGAAACGGAATGTGACACGTCGTTTTGAGTTTTTTCTGTCGGCAGTCCCATGACTGAATATCTTTTTGTAAAGGTTAATATGCTATGCCTTATAATGACGATTGAAGTTCACGTTTTAATTTTTATATTTATAAGAGATTAGACCTTCTAAAGACCAACACTTTTGTAATTTATATTTTTTATGTATGACTGACCACTTAGTCAGCGCACGCGGATAAAGCAGCTTGGAAGCGCTTTATCTGCTGGCTTGCATCACGAATGCCGTTATTTCAGGCTGAAATCTTATAATTACTGAAATAAAATATGTAAATAAATTTTTAATAATGTAGCTTTCTATTAAAATCGGTCCAGTACTTTATTTCGGTAATGGATAGGCATTACAATTAAACAAATAGGAAATCAAATCTGTCCTCTTTATAATATTAGCGTAGATATTGCACTACACATATTCACCTAAACTATCAATCTATCAGTATCTATTATGTTTATATTATACACTGATGACGCAATAGTTTAAGTGGTCACCTCGCCACTACATCTCATCATCAAAATATCTTCAATGTACAGAATTGGACCTGTAACAGTTTTATTATAAGTATAGATGCGTGTCTTCTATGCTAATAATAAATATCTAAAAAAAGAAATGACCATTTATTTTAACGTTGTAAGTATTGTCACAGATAAGATAATAGTTACTTCGTAACATATACATCACTCCCATACAAAACTCAAAATACCTACGTTATAATAGCCTACAAAATTGAAATAATAATACCTGGCGTTAGCTGCGACCAGAAATATATCTTATTTACGCTTTTCGAAAGTTGAGAACGCATTGCCCACCGCGCGACCTTCGTCTGTGCATGTAGCCGAACTGCCGGACACTGTAGGGTTGTACAAAGTACACAAATAATGAAATAAATTATTTATTTGGGGTATGTCCCGATATACACTGCGAGCACTGTTCAGTGCTCTTACTGGGGATAACTTCGTTCCGTTATGGACTGACAGTATACTGCCGTATCCTAGGGAAGTATATGACGTCATAAATCGTCGCCATTTTTGTACTGTGAGCACTGGCGTTTTCGAGGAAAAGTGCTCTCAGTGCTTTGATCATGTTTATTTATTTATTCATTCATGTGATCAACTACATTTTTTTTCCAGTTAGATAATAAACAATTATTAGTCGAAATATGTTCATGACTTTTACCGTACATAGCCCCATTTAAATAATTCGGTCATAAAGTTATTATGCATTCGGTTACTTAAAAAACAATATTTTCTTTTAATAAAAAGTAAACTTACTTTTATTATGCAAGTAATTGTCAATTGACTTGAATATTAAATTTTTAAATATAACTACATTCAAACAATTTTTTTTCTTGTTGAACAGATAACTTGTGCATATATATGATAATTATTTTCACGTCAAAACAGCGCCAAAAAACATAGATGCCAGTCTACTGGACTGTGTTCCGTATTAAACAGTAACCAGTAAAGCTAATCATAAAGGAACGGCTTCGCAGTATACTTAATTGACGTCAGTTCTTATAGTGCTCGCAGTGCATATCGGAACACAAACTTGATAATAAAATTTATGAGTATAATGATAAATAAAATTATATATATTTTATATAATGATAATATATCTTGAATTTTTATAGGTAATTAAAATATCCTTAAACCTTCGATAGTAACATAAAATGTTGATGCTGTAGACATATACAGCACTATCACTACATCACTACATTTTACACCGCCGCGTTTGTCTGTGTATCTCAAAGAGTAAAGTAATATTAGGGAAGTAATATTAGTTTTGTCGTGATATATACGTTTTAGCTTTTACATCATATTCAGATACAAGTGGATGGCGATCGGGTATACGGTATTTTCATGGTAAACTCTAGTTCAAATGAATTATTAAAATACCGTATACCCGATCACCATCCTCTTGTATCTGATCCACTCGAATAAATCTACAAACATCCGTACTCGCAAAAAGTAGCCACCATTTTGTACAGGGGGATGACAGTACCTACAAAGTGACGTTTTAGAAAGATAGAGGCGCTATCTATGCGTTGGCTCTACGAAAAGTCTTCCTAGTTAGTATTCAGTTTCTACATAGATGACGCTACGAGTGCTGATTTACCGACCGTTTGACATTTGACAACAAAAAATCAAAAACTATCATGTTACAAAATGGTGGCTACTTTTTGCGAGTACGCATGTTTGTAGATTTATACGAATGGATCAGATACAAGAGGATGATGATCGGGTATACGGTATTTTAATAATTTATTTGAACTAGAGTTTAATATAAAAATACCGTATACCCGATCGCCATCCACTTGTATCTGAATATGATGTAAAAGCTAAAACGTATATATACGTACCTAGTACTACCATAACTATATATAGTATGATTAGTTCCGGAGCCAACCGCTAGTTGTCCAATTGGTAAGCTTTGAAGTGCCGCAAGAGGCCTCTCTTTTCCCTAATATTACTTTACTCTTTGATTTTGTAACATGATAGTTTTTGATTTTTTGTTGTCAAATGTCAAACGGTCGGTAAATCAGCACTTGTAGCGTCATCTATGTAGAAACTGAATACTAACTAGGAAGACTTTTCGTAGAGCCAACGCATAGATAGCGCCTCTATCTTTCTAAAACGTCACTTTGTAGGTACTGTCATCCCCCTGGTCTATCTGTTCACGATAAACTCAAAAACTACTCAACGGATTTTCATGCGGTTTTCATCAATAGATAGAGCTATTTATAGAGGAAGGTTTAGGTATGTAATTTGTCAAGGTTTTGTGTAAATTGGTTGAAATATGATGATGATTGTTGAAGATGTCTCTGCTACCCGTGCGAAGCTAGGGCGGGTTGCTAGTAATGGCTGTTGCGTAGACTAGAGAAAGATACCTACTCTTATAATTTAATACTTTTGTATTACATATTATATTACACAAAAGTATTAATAACAAATAACTACCTACTACTCCCAATACTTGATTATGCAGATGTCAGCTATCCAGATCTCACCGAGGCCCAATTAGACAAACTCGAGCGACTCCAAAATTTTTGTATAAGATTTATATTTGGTTTACGCAAGTATGATCACGTCTCAGAATTTCGTCAAAAGCTTGAGTGGTTACCCATACGCCTTCGCCGGAATGCTCATATCCTTTCTTTATTATATAATATATTGTTTAACCCTTCCACACCTTCCTATCTTAAGGGACGCTTTGAGTTCCTTCATGACATACATTCGAGATTCTTAAGATCATCAGAAAACTTAGAGTTAAAAATGCCTTTGCACTCCACAGCGTTCTTCGACAAATCTTTTACCGATGTTGCAACAAGGTTGTGGAATGCATTACCTATAGAAATAAGAAAGGCTCAAACTGTAAACGCCTTCAAAGCAATGGTGAAAAGTCACTACTTAACCTTATAGCTCCATCAAGAGGTATACTGAAATCACGTGACACTCTTATCGTTATAATGTTTATTTGCAGAATATTGGTATGTATTCCCTCAGTATTTAATTATTCATGTTATTGCTTCGGTATATATGAAAGTATATGTATATATAGATATATATTTGTATATTTATATATGTATATTGTATGCTTATGTATAAGACTAGGTATATGTATATATGTAGTACACCGACAACTACCACTTAATTCTGCCACAAAATCCATCCTAAGGTTGTCTGGTAGAGATCGCTCTTAGCGATAAGACCGCCCATTGTACATAACATTAATATTAAGATCAATCACTGTAGTTCAATGTATTATGGTGTACAATAAAGAATATTCTATTCTATTCTACCTACTCAAATAAAAACCTCAATCCGTGGCGCTCTCAATGTTTCACATTTCAGTACCTCTTATTATTATTTTCACTATATTTCTAACTATATTACATATTGTGTGAGAGAAGCAGCCGTCAGTTCGCCTTGCCTACAAGTTACAACAAATGAATACGCTGGCAGTCCACACCTCTCAAGTTCGTACCTTTCGTACAAATTATGGGTTTATTATTGACGGTTTAATAGACTACATTTATTACAACTTCACTCTGGCTAATCACTCAAAACCTGATTTAGTGCAACATTGTATAGAATATATATATATATATATATATATATATATATATAACATTTATTTTTTTGTTGAGAAGATAACTATTATTTATTATTACAGTATTACTAGTACAGCCACGCGGCAATGGCGAGGAAAGAATAAACACCTAAAGTATTTTTATATTATATTGACAAAAAAGTAATAGCTAAAATCATTGTTGCAACTTATTTTTAAACGATTTTACAGATCACTAACATCCAGCAATAACGCAATTTAACACAATAAATACATTTAGCAATAACTAAACATCTCCACTTCATAATAAGTTCGATTTGACATTTTGTTTTTATTTACGGAGAATAGGTACCGTTCTGCCGTGCGTGCATGCTCTCAGCTACGCGTTGTCGCCCCTACCAAAGACTAGCCCCTACTGACACTTTAACCGTGGACGGATAGCTAAATTGGTAGGTATATAAAACGCACAGTTGTGGCGATAAGGCCCGTCATGGAGGATTGGCTGGAGAGGCGACATGGCGCTCTCTCCTACCGGATGACGCAGGTGCTCACCGGACACGGCTGCTTCGGGAAGTACCTGTGTCGCATAGGCCGGGAGCCAACGTCTGTGTGCCACTACTGCGGGGGCTGCCGCGAGGATACCGCACTCCACACTTTGGTGGAGTGCTCTGCGTGGGCGCAACAGCGCGCTGACCTCACGGCGGCCATCGGTGTGGGTAGCCTCTCGCTGGAGACCATGATTACGTTCATGGTCCAGAGCGAGAGTGCGTGGGATTCCGCCGCCTCATTCTGTGAGGTAGTGATGGATGCCAAAGAAGCGGCGGAGAGGGAACGGGAGAGAACAAGTACTCTTCCGTCCCGCAGAAGACGCACCAGGCGCCGGAGAGTGCAAGACGATCTCCGGCCTCCATGAGCACTTGCCTGGGGGTGACGGAAGGGGCTATCTGTCGCCCTAGCAGAAGCAGGCCCGAGACGGTGGCGCGACGTGTTCCGCGCGCGCCTCTCTAAACTAGAGGGGACAGAGAGCACCTCAAAGTGGGGTCGCCTGGTTTAACAGGCGACCAAGTCTGCTGGGGTTCACAGGGATTTCCTTTCTAGGGTACACCTGAGCCCCGGCTATAAGACCCGGTGACGGAACACTGTGTGGTTTTAGTCGGTTCGAGTCCGACATACCACCTCGCCGCCTGGCCCCGGTGAGGTGATGACCCGTGGGGGTTTCCACACATTAAAACAAAAAAAAACAAAAAAGGTATATAAAACGCGACCTCGAGTGAGTGATGTAGCCCTGGTATTAGGAGTGTTCGTTATATTAGATAACCGATAAAATAACTTAATATTTATAAATAACCAAACAGCTTATTATTTATTATAGCCGGCAAGAGTTATATAAATTGAGCGCTTTTATTTATTACAAATTCATACCTACGATCACACCTGCAACGCGGGCCGGCCATTCAAGGTCAAATTTCACTTCGCCCCCTCGCATCATCGTATGCAATATTTATATCCCATGCGAAATTATGCTCTAATGCAACCGTTTAAAAACTATGTTCCTATCAATGTACAAAAAATATTAAATATTAGTCAAAGTAATATATTTGTTCGTCTTAAACGTTAGATTATATAATGTATCGTTTTAATATAAAATCAGTGCGGATAACTCGCTTGACGTTGTATGACGTATTATGTCTGATATGTGATTAATGTGAGTTTGTGAGCGATTTCGTCATTATTTTGTTCTGATTTTTTTTTAATTAATCTTGGTGTTGTTTTGATAAAACTGTAAATAAAAGTTAGTTTTAGTTAAGTGTAAGTACGGAGTAAATTTAGGTTAGGTACTTAATTTACTTACGTAAAAAAATTATTTAAAGGCCGGCAACGCACTTGTGACTCTTGGGTTGCAGGTGCCCATGGGTAGCGGTAGTCATTTAGCATTAGCCATCAGGTGACCCGTCTGCTCGTTTGCCCCCTATACCATAAAAAAAGAGCGTATGCCGTGTTTTGCGATGATAATAAAAACGCATTGTTCTACGAAGAGAAGTGATATATATCATACTAATATATTATAACGTAAAAATAATCGGCGTTTTAAAAGTAGCGTATCGTTATATTGCGTTTTCAATATAAAGCCGTTGCGAACACTCCTACCTGGTATTGTATAGTTAGTACTACTTTGACCAATAGATGTGCATTATTTTTTATTATGGATAGAGAGAACCAATTGTGATCAATCAAATACTAAATTTTACACCGAGTTACACACAACACTTGTGCATAATACGTTTCCTGAATTATTTTGTACTTTTTACGTGAAGCAACCAAACACAAACTCGATGTCTATACATTTATTATACACCTATGTGTATATTTTTCTATATCTATATATAGAAAAATAAAAGATTACGTGACAATCTAAGAAGTGCCCCCTTTCCAACAAAAAAAGAATGATCGCAATCGGACTACGCATCAATGAATTACAACGAAGTACACATTTTTACTTTGATCCCCCCCTCAAGGAAACCGTTATGAATTTCGGGATAAAAAGTATCCTATGTCCTACCTCGTAGTATGAACTCAAATCATGCCAAATTTCATTTGAATCCGACAGACAGACAAAATAAAAAAAAATATAGTTTTGGCTTCAGTATCGATCATAGTGCCCCCAAAAAAAAAATTTCAAAATATCTTCAATGTACAGAATTGGACCTGTTACATTTTTATTTTAAGTATAGATTAACAAATAACACAATGTTAGCCACCTAAGCTAATGTTGAACTCCGGCACTAATGAGAATTACTAGAGGGTTTGATGATAAACAAAAACACCGTCTGTATTCTGATCTAACTGCTGGTTTATTGATCTCATCTTCTACAAAGTTCAAAGACCTTACATAGCACCGTAGGTAAGCAAACCATATCGCGATATAATTCGATGTACACGCCATCTATCGAGTACTTAATAATGTCCATAACAATTTACTCCTTGTTTGAGTACATTTATTTGTTGGTCGTAAACATACCGCCCACCAAGGACAGTTAGTGACGGAATGTCCTTCTTAAATATCGCAACAATGATTTACTTAGTTACAGTTTATAACAATGAAGTACCAACTTAAATGTGTCACGTAACAAATCACTAATCTTTAATTAATAACAATAAATATAATAAATAAAGACATGAACTAACTAAAAATAATATGAGTAACAAGTGTAAAGTTGTATACAAAAACATGATAAATGAGTAAAATTAATAAAACTACTAAAACGTCTCATTGGTCTGCAAATGGTAAGATACAAAGTTTATTAACTGGTCTTTTAATCGTTGATGACTTGGTGCGCAAAGTGACTACTCGGGTGACACCACCATTTCCCGGATGCTTTTGTAAAATACGACCTAACAGCCAACGACTGGGTGGAAGATCGTCTTCCTTGACTAGAACAATGTCTCCAATCCTTGGCTCAGGTACCTTGGAAGTCCATTTGTATCTATTCATAATATTAGATAGATATTCGTGGGACGAACGTCCCCAGAATGACTGTACCATCCTTTGAACGAATTGCCACCTTGTCAAGGAACTGACGGATGCACTTTCACAGTTGTAATCAGGAACAGATAGTATAGGTTCCCCAATCAAGAAATGGCCTGGAGTTAATGGTATTGGCTCCCCAGGGTCATCCAAGTTAATGATACTCATCGGTCTTGAGATTAAGCAAGCCTCCACTTGAGTAAGCAGCGTGCTAAGTTCTTCATACGTCAGGGTAGACTCGCCAATAACACGCTTGAGGTTAAACTTTGTGGACTTCACTCCCGCTTCCAATAAACCGCCAAAATTGGGTGCGTGGGGAGGAATGAAGTGCCATTCAGTACCATTTGCTTCCAAGTGGCTTGCAATTAAAGATGAGCATTTACCAATTGTTGCAATTCTATTGAAGCACCAACGAACGTGGTGCCGTTGTCGCTCCATAAACTGCTACAGTGACCTCGCCTGGACACAAATCGCCTAAACGCAGCCATAAACGCCTGTGTGCTCATGTCACTCACCTCTTCCAGGTGTATTGCGCGAGTGGACATGCACACAAATAAACATATATAGCCCTTATATGAGCGGTGACCACGACCTTTTGTTGTCCTTAAATTAATAGGACCTGCATAGTCCATGCCACTATTTAAAAATGGTTTTGCAGGTGAGCATCGAACAGACGGGAGAGAACCCATTACTGGATTTTTGACGCTGGCCTTTTGCCTAATACAGATTATACATCTCCTTACACATTGCTTGGCGAGGTTCCTTACTCCTATGATCCAGTAAGCGGTTCTCAAATAATTTATCAATATTTGCGGACCACCATGTAAAGTTTTATGATGAGCGTCCTCTATCAAGAGCCGAGTAAAATGGGATGTATGCGGAATAACTATCGGATGTTTCAATTGCTCATCTAGGTGTGACTTTTCTAGTCTACCTTGTACTCTAATAACTCCCTTGTCGTCAAGGTAAGGGCATAAGGATTTAAGCTTGCTTGATTTTATTTTTAAATAACCTTTTTGTTGTAATTGTAAATATTCTGCTGTGAATTCCTCTTTTTGTATCTTCTTAATACTACATACTAACGCTTCTTCTATTTCCTTTTTATGTAAATATGTTTTATTTTTGTTATTCGGAAAAACTCTACGACACTAAACTATCACCCTTAGTAATTTCGGTAAAGATGAAAATCTTTTGAATATATCATCGTGACTGTCTGATACTAGCGCTACATGAGTTTTAACAGATTGTTCTATTTGTGTAGCTAAAGCCTTTGGTCTGTTGTAAATAATTGTATTTTCTTTTAAGAATGGAGGCCCAGAAAACCACAGTTCCGTTTGGATAAATGTACTAGGTAATACTCCCCTCGAGGCGCAGTCTGCAGGATTATCTTTTGAAGCTACATGATTCCATTGTGAGGAGCTCATAGAACTCAGAATTTCAGAGGTGCGGTTGGCCACAAATGTCTTCCATCTGTTTGGGTAGTATTTAACCAAGCTAGTACAATTGTGGAATCCGTCCAGACTGTGATTCTGTCTTTTGGAATCATCAATACTTCTGCGGTTTCGTTTAATAACCTAGACAGCAGTACTGCACCGCATAACTCTAATCGAGGAAGACTAACCTGTTTGATAGGAGCTACTCGAGTTTTCGCATTTAACAAGGAAACCGTAACTCTACCTGTATCATCAGTTATACGCAAATAAATAACAGCAAAATAGGCTGCTTGAGAGGCATCGCAAAAGCCATGGAGTTCGAGATCATCGCTTGTCCTTGTACCAAGCCAACGAGGTATCTGAACCCCGGTAAGTAAGGACAACTCTTCACGGTAAGTACACCACTCTAATTTTAACTCAGTAGTTAGTTCATCCCAACCGAGACCTGCAAGCCACAATTTTTGAATAAAGATTTTAGCCAGTATCACAATAGGAGCCGACCACCCCAAAGGATGAAATAGGCGAGCTATGTCTGAAATCACTGATCGTTTTGTGATGAGCCCAGTCTTCAATGGAGGGAGATTTACAGTGTACTGAAAGGAATCTTCACGGCGGTTCCAGGTAAGTCCCAGAATTTTTATAGTGTTATCTATCTTAATGTCTGTTACCTTTTCATGTATATTCTTTGCTATATCTCCTGTTATATACTCTTCTTTGTCTTTCTTCTGTTAGCTTCCTTCATCTGTGTCGTCCCTTTTTGTTCCAAGTGCTTTATTATCTAATGTAATTATTTTATCCAATAACTCCTGACTGTTAATGCTCCATTTTTGTAATGAAAACCCTCCTTTTGCTAATAATTCTGTCATCTGTTTATAGATTTCTACACCTTCTTCCACGCTACAGCATCCAGTCATTAAATCATCCATGTAAAAACAATTTAAGACTCTGCTTGACGCCTGTGGATATTTCTCACCTTTATCCAACGCCAGTTGATGAAGTGTCCTGACGGCTTGATATGGGGCTGAGGCTGTTCCAAAAGTGACTGTAACCAATTCATAGTCTTGAATCTCACTCTCAGGAGTATCACGCCAGAGTATACGTTGGAACATAGCGTCTTCATCGGCTACTCTAACTTGGCGATACATTTTAATGATATCAGCTACGAGTCCAATGTAATTCACCCTCCATCTAAGAACAGTGTGCCTCAAGTCCGCTTATATTTCGGCCCAACTATAAGTGTATCGTTTAATGAAACTCCTTCATCGTTTTTTTCAGATGCGTTGAATACTACACGAATTTTCGTTGTGGATTTGTCGTCTCGTATAACAGCATGGTGTGGTAGATAAACTGCTACGTCCTTTTTGCAGTCATCTTCATTTACAGATCTCAAATGTCCTAAACACTCGTATTCTTTTATAACGTCAGTGTACTTCTTTTTTAAATCAGCATCTCTTCCTAACCTTTCCTCCAACGACCTAAATCTCCTTTCCGCTATGACACGAGAGTTACCCGCCTTACACGAGGGATTAGTTTCTTTAAACGGGAGCTTGACAACATATCGTCCATCATCTCTTCGTTTCGTCGTAGCCTTGTAAAACTCTTCACACGTCTGTTCTTCTGGAGTAGGTATTTTCTTAGAACTCGATTGATCTTCAATTTCCCAAAATCGCTTCAGTATTTCATCTTAATTGACCTTTGCAAGCAATACGCTAATGTTTTTGTGGGTATTGTTTCGAACATTATTTGAACTATCAATTGCACCAGAAAGGATCCACCCTAACCTCGTACTTTGGGCAATTAGGGTACGAGATATACTTTTTACCATACCTTCCTTCATAATGCAACCGTATGCATCTGCACCCAATAGAACGTCGATCTTGTTGGATTTGTTGAACTGGGGATCTGCTAAATCTAATTGTTTGACATCTATCCACTTAAAACTGTCTGTATTTATTGCGTATTCGGGTAAATATGTAGTGATTTTGCTTAAAACATAGGCATTTACAATCAAATTAAAACATGCATCTATGCAGAATTGAATATTTAATTGTACCATATATCTTGCATTTGTTGACCTGTGACCTAAGCCTGTACTATACCTTGCACCGGAATCTTTGTTAACCTAAGGTATTGGACCATAGATTCAGTTACAAAACAAGCTTGTGAGCCTTGGTCGAGCAAAGCTCTAATCACTTGATAATCCCCTGCCTTGGACTCGAACTTTACTAGAGCAGTAGCTAATAAAACCTGTCGGGGCATGGGAATCTTATTTGTAAACACGCAAGCGACCACCGGTACATCGCTAGTTGAATAACTAGCGACAACAGAAGCCTGCCTTGGTGCGTCCTTGTTTGTACTAAGAAGACTTAGATGCAGCAGAGAATGGTGACGTTTCTGACAAAGCTTGCATGTGGTTTGCTTTTTGCAGTTGGCTACCGTGTGATTCCCACCTAAACAATTGAAGCAAATTCTGTGGCTAACTACAAACTCACGTCGTTTGTCAACTGATTGTTTTGCAAACCCTTTGCAAAAACAAAGCTTCGTTGCAGAACTCACATTTGAAAGTACTTGAGCTCACAGCTACCATAGCTTTTGGGGCATGCAAACTATTGAGGAGACTGAGGAGCCAATGACCGTTTTGGCTCGATGCATTCTAAGGCGCGGAAACGGTTCTCTATGAAAGTGGCAAATTGCTCAAAGGTAGGTAATTCGTTAGAATCATGGCTACTAACACTAAGTTCCCACTGCTTCCGCGTTTCAGAATCGAGCTTAAAAGTGACTATATGAATGATTATGACATCCCAAGTAGTTACCTCCACCTTTAAGTTTCTTAATGCATTAAGGCAATCATTTGTTGTATCGAGTAAGTCCTTTAAAGACGGAGCTGACTTAATTAAAATTCGTTTTTGACCAAAGAGGCGTTTTAAAATACAATTAACAAGATATTTCTTATTACTAAATCTCCTTTCTAATTGACCCCAACATTGATTGTAATTTGAATCAGTCACTGGTGTTTGCCTCACTAGTTGTTCAGCTTCACCTGTGAGATGGCTCTTTAAATAATGCATTTTCTGTACATTATCTAAGCCAGTGTTATTGTGCACAAGAGACACAAATAAATTCCGATTTCCGAGTATTTACCACTAAAAGTTGGGATTGAGATCTTTGGTAACTTAACAAATGTACTTACCTTGGATTTGGACTCACTCTTCAATGAACTGCCCTGTTTATCAGAGTCTTTTGCTACGTTAAATTTACTGAGCATCGACTTAATCAGACACTTATAAGTAATGTATGTATCTTCGGTGCTATCATACAACTCAACGACTTTGGTTACCTCGTGAGTCTTATAAAGTTCGTGAAGTTTAGTATTATGTTCTTTAAACAGTGCCCAATCTTTCTCTAACAGCTCAGATCTTGTTTCGATGTATTCCACAGTTAACCTATCCTTATGATTTTTTTTTGAAATTTGTTAAACCCCTTTCAATAACACCTTTTAGATCTTTCATAACATTAATTATTCCCTCCATTTTATTATAAAACGATGTAAATAGTGTATATATAACTTTTAAAACTTCTGTAAACTTATTTTAAGTATAAAACCATAAGAATAACAACGACCAACAGTTGAAATTGTCTAAGTGTACAAAGGGAAAAAATATTACAGGTGTTGCAAAACGATAAAATAATTACAAGTGTTTGAGATTGGTTTACTGTCGGCGGAGATCGGGCATATTTTCCCCGTTCCCCCGTTTTTCATACAATTATTCTAAATCCTAGCATGCACATATAACAACAATTTATTAACTAAACTTAAAACCTACAAAGTCCTTGTTTCCTTACGATGAAATATCTAATAATTTTTCAAGTCCAACTTGTAGTCACAAATATTCTATGTTAATTTCTTGAAGTAAATAAAGTTCAAAATCTCTTGAAATTTGTAAACTTGCACTTACACATAAAATAAAATAATGTACTCACAGTTTCACTTCTTTAAACTCACACTCCAATAATATATGATGGTTGAACTGCGTTACTATTCAAGTAACTGGTGGTGCCCTCTGCGTCGTCACCTTGAACTACAGCTTTACGTCCTCCTCTTCCAGAGGGCGCTTTTCTTCACCGCTTCTACCGGTGTTGTACCTCGTACTGTTGCCGCAGCGATCCACTGCGAGTACGGGGTTAGTGGTCTGAGACGAGACCACTTGTTTCAAAAAAAAAAATCCGGCTCGCAGGACCAAATGTTAGCCACCTAAGCTAATGTTGAACTCCGGCACTAATGAGAATTACTAGAGGGTTTGTTGATAAACAAAAACACCGTCTGTATTCTGATCTAACTGCTGGTTTATTGATCTCATCTTATACATAGTTCAATGACCTTACATAGCACCGTAGGTAAGCAAACCATATCGCGATATAATTCGATGTACACGCCATCTATCGAGTACTTAATAATGTCCATAACAATTTTACTCCTTGTTTGAGTACATTTATTTGTTGGTCGTAAACACACAACTCACAATTACTTGTCAATTCCTATTTCCAGTCACTGTCCATCTGTACTATTCGCTATAATTGCACTTTGTACTTGTTACTCGGAGTATCGCTCAACTACTGAATGTCCATACCGCCTTGCAACGTCTTTATTTATTCCGAAAAACATCTCATAGAAAGTTTGGGAACATTCCTGTTGTTAGAACTTCTAAAACTCAGTGGAACATTCTTATTGATAGACTATTAGATCCGTTATTCGCTAAAAGATGGCGACGTGCGCTTCAATTCAGTGCCCGCTACTAGTGACAAGCTGGTGGCCTCGTGTCAGCAACAGTATTTTAAACTAAAATAGCATGCAGATACACTTTCTTTAAACAATCCCCTCCCCTAATCCTCTTCTGTTCCTATGAGTCAAGATTGATCGAACCTGATTTGGAACAGGTGAAGCATGTGCACCAGCTGTTTAAGAAACGCTATATATATATATATGGGGCTTCAGCAATAAAGTCAAATGCTTATGTCTTGATTTGAGATGTGTTCTTCTGGAACAAAAAATGGAGAACGATGCTTTGGCTTGCTTGTCGACATCATAGTATGGAAATTGTGTTAAAAGATGTAGTGGTCCTGAAATCTAATTGTTGAAAAGGTTTAAGTGATTACAAAACATACATGACACCACATCTAAGATCTAGAAAATGTTTGGTGCAGATAGGATTTATTTCGCTCATAATCAACAAGTATATCAATCTCGAGATGATTACAAAGAGTAGCTGCATCTCACTATCACTTACTGACCTGGGAGGAGTTCCTGAAAAAGCTAAATGAAATCATAGGAGACCTGCTGGTCCCCCTACCTACCTACCTACTGTTCTAAATAGATGCATCCATTAATATTATGCGAGTTATGTCCTAGCTGTTTATTTTTAATCCTGTTGCTGGTGGGTAGTGTGCTAGATAGATAGCAACAGCTATGTACCTACTGATAGGAATTCAAATCAAGCCAAAATCATTTATTTCAACACTTTCTGTGCCACCCCAATTTACACTATGTCCCGTACAATGCCGCGAACAAACTGCGTTCGACACGCCAGGCGTGTCACCGGCACTGGAAGCTGAAATAAGTCGACACGCTACGTGTTCACCAGCATTGTACAAAGGCAAATTGTTAATATTGTCATTTTCTGTGTTTTACCGATGATTCATACATCGGCAATTTGATTAAGGTATATAGGCTTTTATATCATTCCCTTTTTTATTTTCTAAAAACTTTTAATGTGACCACCGGCCCGCTTACTCTCCTGTCTGCGGTTCGGAATCGTTTCACATTGCGAAAAACAACAGACTTGGAAACTCGCAACATTTGAGATTCTCGATTGTAAGTATAATCGTGTGCGATTGAAGATACAGCTTTAGACACTTTAGCTACGCTGAGATCTGACATTATCTGTTTCTCATGTCAATCTTTTAAATCATGTTAAGAAAGGATTGCGAAGTCACGTTTGCGACTTTTACATGTCTTTAATATTCTTTTCTCGAGATAAGATTTAATTAGTGAGTAGTACAGAAGACAGGTTCATTTTCAGCTTGTATAAGCCCTGTAAGTGACAACGATTTATGTGAAAAAATTAAATAAAAAACTGGAAATTGTCAAATACTACAAAAATCTGTTAATTTTCTTACAATAACAATTATTAAATTATCACGTAGTGAAAAAAAAACAACAAACGAAACTAGGAAATAAAAGACGATTAAAATCGTTTTTCAAGTTACATAATGCTAATATAGGTGGCCAGTGCGTAAGAAGAACATGATAGATAGATAGATAACTCTTTATTGTACAAAAAAGATACAATTTGTATATATAGGTATACATTCTTATAAACTAAAAGCCTAAAAAAGAAAAATACAGAAAAAAGCAATTGAGAGAATAAAAAACATTGTACAATTGGCGGCATTATCGATTTGCGATCTCTTCCAGGCAACCGGTGGATGGAAAGAGAGAAATAAGAATGAAATGAGGAGTTGCAGTGTGCGATTAATAATCGAATCTTTTTCTAATATGTCCATGTGTGTTGCTGACCACGACGGGGCCCATGGAATAATAGTCTTATCCAGGGCCACCTGTAAACCCAGCGTCTCGATGCGCCCAACCACCAGAGACCATCTGATGGCCAAGCGCACCGCCTCTTTAAACGTCACTCCCCCTGGGCTGTGAAAACAGGGGTCGGCGTAACAGACACACGGGTGGGAAGTCGCGTCGAAGGGCCCAGTCGTACCCCATTTTTCACAGGGGTGGGCCAAGAACAAACCCCTGTGGAACACCGCACGACATGGGGTGACGTCTCAAATTTCCATCTCGGTCCTCGTACAGGACGGTACTCTCCTCTAAATAGTCTGCCACTAGCCGCCTCCGGTACTGTGACACCCCGTGATGATGAAGCTTTCCTGATGCAACTGAATGGTAGACAACCGCGTTGGCTTACCACCTCTCACCTCGTCGAACGCCCTCGTTTCAGAGCGAAACCAAATTGGTAACATATTTGAAATTCTTAATAGAAATGTTTTCAGTTTCCCTATTTTATATGTTAATTTTAGTTTATTTACTACTAGCACTTCGGCTTCGCCCGCGTGTACATGTTTATATATTTCGCGCAGAACCCTAATTCTTTTTCCAAAAGTAACCTAAGTTACTCCTTATAACACCAGCTATCTGCCAGTGAAAGTCCCGTGGAAATCGGTCTACCCGTTCCGGAGATCAGCCGGAGCAAACAGACAGACAGACAAAATTTTAATAAGTATGAGCTTAAAAAATTACTATTATTTTGATATCGCAAACAGACACTGCACTTTTATGTATTTGTTTTAATTAAAAATAAATGCACAGTACGCAGTGGTATTTAAATCCACCACATTTAAAAAGAAAAGATCGCTGCGAAAAGATCGACTACATTTTTTTCAGCACTAGAAAGTTAGGCTTATACCTAGATACCTACATTAAAACAAAACGAAATTAGCTTAATGTTTATTCTAAGAAATGGACTGGACCGCGGGACGAAGCCTTAACTTCATCATCGACAATAAGCTTTACAATGAAGTATAGTAATCCTGAAGCAAGTCTGGCTACATGAAATTCAACTGGTGTAGTGCCTGTAGCTCCACTATTAGTGCAATAGAAGGAATCCATATTGTTACACCGAAGTCAACACGTGGCGCCTTTTGGCACGAACGCTGTAATTCATAAGGAGCTAATGATAAATAAAATAACTTACACGAACTGGCAAACGAAATACACTCGTGGGACACTCGCTGCTATAACCAAAATACAAACTCATCTGCAAAAAGTATGGAAAACCGATTCCAAATAAGATCAACAAAGTAACCTTAGTTATATATATTATAGGTCTATGATAGATTCCACATTTGCGTATTATATGCAAACATTGCAAGTTGAAATTTGAACTTGTATAAATAAAAAAACAAGTCTTAGCTAGTAATAGGTTTTATTCGATAAAATTGCCGTTAAGTCTTATAGCAAGAAATGGATTTAAAACAAATACGAACCTATACCTGTCCAATCTGAATAAAATAAATAAAGTTCTCTTTAACTTTAATTACCAGACAGAACTTGTTATTTTTTACAATGCTATATAACTAATGTAGAACTACATTCGCGTAGTTATATTTATTAAAAACCTATACAACCTAAAGCAATTATACAAAATATCTTTCCATTGTGTACTTATATTTAAAATAGAAATATAATATCGTCACATTTTGTTCATTTATAAATTATAGGGCAGATAACACCTGTCGTGCCGAAATGTATCACTTAAAATATAGCATTTTTATACAAATGATTTTCTAAGCAGCTCTAGGAATGTGTGTAATTTCCAATTGAAACATCACAACTGTCGACCTCATAAGGGTTGCGGACCCGTGCTTCACCTAGTTTCTCCACCTGGGTGAAGCACGGGGACCTATAACGTCCCGTGCTCCAACTGATGATCAGTACAGTCAAATAATTAAAAAAAATACATAATTGAATATATATATAATTAATAGAATTTATTTTAACGCATTTTATAAAAAAATGGCCTAATGATATTTCTTTATTAATTAATTGCATTTACAAATTTACAAAAAAATTAAGAAAATCGGAAAAACAAAAGAAGATCATTATAGATCACTTAGACAATAATGGGTTGAAAAAATGGCTGCACGCAATTTTCAACCTTATTGACTATTTTTTTTTGTTGTCTTTTAGCAGCAAAATGTCAAATAAGAACTGGAATATAACTAAAACACCAAAAAAATAAAGTTAATACGGTCTAGGAACCATTTTTTTAACCCAGTATTGCCTAAATGATCTAAAATGATCTTCTTTTGTTTTTTTTTCCGATTTTCTTTGGGTTTTCTCTGGGCTTTCTCTTGTGAAACTGTGAAAGGCTTCTCTTGTTCCATACTCTTGTTTTTTGTTTGTACATATTCACCCCTATTAAATGATTGTTGTTGTTTAAATCTTTTGAATCATATAGGGAAAACAATTTACTGCATCACTGTACAATAACGTCATCAGTTGGAGCACGGGACCGTATATAGACCCCTGCTTCACCCAGGTGGAGAAACTAGGTGAAGCACGGGTACGCACCCCTCATAAGCCAGTAAAATGGTTAAGAAAGCCTTCATAAAATAATGTAGATTGAGATCATCGAGGCTGCAATTGATGCTACATACTTTAATATCGCAAATTATTGCACTGATTTTCGTAGACTTTATCATTGGGTTAAGATAGATGATTGGTATACCTGATAAATATGGTATATTTACCAAACAGAGAACAATGCCTGTTTCCGAAAGTAATTATTTTTCTCTGCTTTGTCATTGTAGATTTTAAAATTAGTATTATAAAATCATAATTTATAGTTACTGTAATGTAAAGTTAGAACATGGTTAAAAGTTGGTCTAAAATCTGCATGCAAATAGCGAGAATTGGTTGGTAAGTATTGTCTATGTGGTCTTTTTACAATATTGAAGCCCTAAATAATAGATATCACAAATCAACATTGACATTTAAACAAATTAAGAAGTATAAGTATAATTACATTTCCAGATATATATCTTATTACATAGAGGTAAGCGTTCACTGGCCGACACCGAGCGCATTTTTTTTATTTAACATAATTTTTTATTACCCTTGACAAATTAACACAACATTTAAAGAATTTTTTTTGAGGTACAAATGTATTTACAGGCGACGGGTGATTTACATGGTAAACATGGTTCCTAGAATCGAAATCGATACTACCGTTAGTCATTAAATGCAGCGCGATAATTAAAAAAAACGAACAGAAATCTATCGCAAGTCATGCGCGCGTGTAAGCCTGTCAACGCGTACCTTAAGTCATAATTGTGAGCTAAATAAAAAACGATTACAACTAGTTGTAATATATTGTCGGCCTTACCAGCCGTAATTACAAAATGTGTAACATTGAGGTATAATTGTTCTTATAAGGCTTTACTTGTGTACTTTACGTGTACGTTATTTTATTTACCTGGCAAGGTGCAATGTAACATTCTTAGCAAGTGTTATAACAAAGGGCCACCTGGAACCTATTAAATACATATATTATAGTCTTTGTAAATGTCAGCTTGTTTGGCGGCTGAAACAATAATAAATCCATCTTAGCTAAAAAAGTAAATGAATATTTATTAGATAAAGTATAAATTGAGATTACAGATTACGAGATTAAGTGACGTCAGAACGAGATAGGTAATAGTAATAGAATGTTATTGTAAGATATACAAACGAAAATAGTTTATAAATGCTTTGGTAGAAACGAAGCGAGTTATATCTCCACAACCGTAACGGCTAAGTCTTTGTCACACCAACGACACTAATGACGCCGAGGTACGAATCAGTTGCATTTCACGTGCTCCCTGAAATTTTATCCGATCACGGTAATTTACATCTACACGCAATCATTGATATTGATACCTACTTATATCTTGAGCACAAATCGCGGTCAAAACGTATGAAACGCTTGTGTTAAGATTCGACATATAAAAGTCTAACGATAGAGGGGATCGATTCTGCAATTGATTCCAGCTAGTTTGCAATTTTAATTTTTTTCATTTCTTCTTTCTTTAAAGTATGTTAAAGTGAAGTCGTAAAGAACAGTATCATTCGTTTCGATAATTTTAAACCCTAAACTTGAACTTTTTTTGTCTGTTCAAACGCAATTAATCATTTTCACGTTAATCTTACATTTTATATAATTAAGTATAATCATTTTATGTGAGATGAAAATGTCTGTCTAAGAACAATTTAATTTTGCCCAACACTAGCTGCAACACCTTTTCTGTGACACAATCGACATTGGATTTTTTGCAAATGTAGAACTGATTCTGTGCCACCAGGAACATGGCTTGATAAGTTTTGTCATTGTTCATCAAGCTACTAACGCTAACAAAACTACTTATTACATTAGCCATGTGTCCAACAGTGGACGTCCTATGGCTGAAATGATGATGATGATGACATTAGCCACTTCATTGGTGGAGATCTCGCCAGCCAAAACTATCACAATTTAGTTTTAATTACTAAGTACCTACTATCAAAAGATAAGGAAATGTTTAATATATTTCATTTATTATTAATTCAGCCGTCATATTACAATGATTTAGATTATTGTTATGCAGGCCTAAGTGGTCCTATTATAATAAAATTCGACACTTGACATTAAATTTATTAACTGGTTATCTTGGTATCTGTCTGTGTATATGCATGTTTTAAAATGAATGTGAACAAGACTCAATGTCTAGCTTTTGAAGGTTTAGTAGTCGTTTCTTTTTGTTGCTTTTTTTAAATTCCTCAATGAAGTTAATCGACTAATGTGGACTATTGGACAAAAATGTAATTTATATTTCGTTTCAATTAAGTGTCAATTACTAACTTAAGAAACTAGCCATAAGAGTGTTTGTTTAGTGCGAGTTTTTTCCATATTAAGTTGCACTACAGCTATCTACTACTATGGAATTCAAAGAACAACAGCTAGGTTCACTTTTTAGTCTTTATAATTTGATACAAATTGTAGTGACCGCTAACACGAGTAGGTAAATAAGTCAAAAATCTTGCACTAGAACATTACATTTTATACACACCTCTGCATTTAAAAGTCCTGCGGCGTGAACATATCATTCAGGTTGACTTTTGAATTACTGCTCTAGCAAAAAACTAAAAGTATTGTCTGCTTACCTGTGAGCCCACTGTATGCTCTATATTTTCTTATAAATAAAACAATAATTGATATTTGTGAAAAAGATAATTACAACATATTATGCTTTTATACTTAGTAAGGTTTTAATTCGACCAGTGTTCGCCCAGTGATAAAATTCGACCATAATCATTATTAAAAATTTGAGAAAAACATACATGAATTTACTTTTCCCAACATTGTTTCTACATAAAAAAATACACTTGTATACGTACTTACAATACAAAACCATTCAGTACCATTATAATTAAAAAAAACATAATTTCAATAAAATAGCAGTAAAATAAATTTGAATACCCTCATTTATTTATATGAAACAAAGTTTAATTACAATTGATAATACAAAAATGGACTCCATAAAAAAAAAGAAATGTTGTTCTGAAAATAAACGAATGAAATTATTAAGTTAATAAATTAAAAAAAAAAATTTATAATGCGAAATTTTAATGCAATTGAAATATTTTTTACGTAAAACTTCCCTATAAACAATATTCTTTGTAAGAATTCTATAATTATTGAGAATGTTGCCTTCACCATTGCCATTAGAAATATAACATTTTGTTTTGTTACTGATATTTTTTTTTGTAAAAGCGGGAAAAAGTTTTTCAAATTTCTTCTCTCTTTCTCTTTTTATAACACTAGCTGTTAAACAACAAAGAAACAGCTGACCAAAAGAGAAGAAAAGGGTACTGAACTGTTTTGTTTTTACCTATCTATATATTCGTACAAAAAAACTGTTTCCAATTTTGTTTATTAATAATACTAAAGCTCATCAATAGCTGCTTAACAAAAAAAAAGAATATCGGTTGACCAACAGAGGACGAAAAGGTACTGCACTGTCTACATTATCTATCTACATTAAAAAAACTAAAAGCATTTTTTTTATTGATATAAATAAAGCTTGTCAATAGCTACAAAAATATAGGACAAATATAGAATAAATGGTCTTATTCTCTGTCCACTCGTTTATTTTCTTTTTGACCGTTGCTTGAGAACGTAACTGTGACAGAGTTTGAAAAATTAATCTTATAAACGCGCATTTAGAAAAATATAAAGATTATTTATTTTCATTAGATTACATTGTTTATAGCCATTAAGAGATATCATGATACTGTATGTGTAGTTTATTTTAAATAATTATTTTTTTTTGTTCTTAAAAAAAGACAACTCCCGCATTAGGAATTACTCCTGTGTCGCGGGGGACTTTACAAACATACAAAGAACACCCGGACTCGGGTGGGAATCGAACACACGACCTCTGGCTCAGCAGTCAGGGTCACTAACCACTAGACCAACAGGCCAGTCAATGGCGTAACACAAACATATTTTTGTGTTACGCTGTAAAGAGTTACGTTCTATTGTACGTACGTATTGTAGATGAGTATGTACGTATGTATTGATGAGAGCAAGTACATGTTCCTACTGCATATTTATAAATCGATATTAATTATTTCTAAATCAGTATAAAAACACTTCCATCTTTAGTTATGAATAGTTGTACTTGCAATAAATATCATCAAAATATTGAAATTCAAGTTTTAACTTAGAGTAATAAACTAATGAACGATGATACACACTAGATTTGTCACTGAAGTCCTCGGTAACATTAATCCCATCAAAAACATAAATATGAAAATGGAACGAAGTTCAATATTAAGAATATATGTATGTGGTTATCAAAAACTGGTTGCCAAGTTATCACGATATCATGACTTTTTGTAAAGAAATTATTATTATTCATTCAAAAGTGATGTGTAAAATGAACATTTTTCCTGCGTTTACGTTGTATAGTTTTTGTACATTACCTATTCTCCCGCAAAAAAATACTTTAATAATTTTGAAAGGCGCTAAGTATTAATAAAAATCAATTGTTTGGAAAATATTTTAAATCGTAAAAATCACAGTTTTCTGATTTTTCCTTTGCATCCACACAAATCCCCAGCTGGACGCCAAATTTAAATTTTCTAGGTCATCGAGAAGTGGGTTAGGTTTTTGATCTATATGTCAATGAGTCAGTGATAAAAATGCCGATTTTTAAACTATAATATCTCGATGACTGTTTAAGCTGTATTTATGAAATTTGGGGTCCTAGTTAATCTAAGGAGGTTTTAATAAATAAACAAAAATTCAAGTATTTATGTAAAATAGATTATGAGTTATTTGGCGGTCAAAAGCGGCCAAATGGTTCGTAATATAACAGAGGGCTTACTGCGTCGCCAGTTCCTTTTCTTGAAGTTGGCTTGAGACGCTGATAATCATTTCTTATGTATCTTGTATTATACGTAGATAATATCATTTATAAAACAAGTTCAGAAATTATAACTAAAATTAACGATTTCCTTTATTTAAATCGATTAAAAATTCTTTAATTAAATCGATTGTTATTTTTAATCAAATCGATAACGTATTAGGTCAACATTAATTGAAAGAAAATAAAGTAATGAACAGAGTACAACTGTTTTGTCCTTGCCTGTTTATATTATAAATTTGCTGTAAATTTAAACCTTTTATATTGATGTATAAAAATCAATTATTTGAAGCTATAATGCTAATTATTATTGCTATCGTTGTGTTTGATTTATCGGTTAAGCGAACCTAAAACTATGAAAGAATCTAGAACATACGGAGGACTCTTACATGACACAATAGATGGCCGTTTTCGGTTATGGGAAAATATTTGTAACATTGATTCATACATACATAAGAATAGAATACATGCGACCAGATTAAATCGCGTAGACTAAGAGAATAGAATACATGGCACCGGTGTATTGCAAGTAACAGCCTAAGTAACAGCCAATTAAAAGAAAAGATCTGCACATTGAAAAAAGTAACAACGCACGAGTTCCTCATTTAAAACTATAAATGATCCTGCCCCAGATTTCGCATCGTTAAATGCTAAAAAAATAACATACAAATACAATTACATACATAGGTACAGCACGTTTCTTTTGTATAAAAACGAAATGAAAATATTGTCCTTACACAAGTTAGGCGCGGCTAGATCATCTGGCGCGCCATGGCGTGGCGCAGCTTGCGCTCCCACGACTCCGCCTCCGCCCAGGCGTGGCGCACGTCGCGAAACAGCTGCAACCGACCACCTTGTACATTGTCTGGGCTCTACTTATCGTAGCTGGGACAACGATTCAACGTATGACATGCGCATATTTTAAGTCAATTTGTAGTGCAATAAAAATGGTCCTAAAGTGAAAATGCCTCACAAAATGCAAGTTAAGTATTTAATTCCACTGACATTTACTAATTGGTAACTGTATGAGAGTTACGTACTAAAGGCTCTATGAATCACCATCACCACTCTATAGAGCCTTAAAGAGTATGAAAATTTCAACATAAAATACTAGACCACCCAAAAAGTATTTTTCAATAGAACTGGACATTGTCTACCTTTGTCTTAAAGGCGTACGTACAAAGACCGTAGGATATTTGCCTCTAAATATGTTTTCAATAAAGGAACACTTAGTGATTTTTTTAAGATATTACAAAATCATTGGCGGGAAAAAATGTGTGTTACAAAGCTAAATTCATACTGTAGTTCATTAAATCGGTACCCCACATGGTCTTGATTCACCACTTCAAACTATATGAGAAATGGGAACCTACACGTTTCACGTCTTGTTTTTTTTTTGTGCGTGTGGAAACCCCCTCGGGCCGTCACCCCACCGCCACCGGGGTTTTCGGTGGGGCGGTGTGTCGGAATCGAACCGACTAAAACCGCACGGTGTGCCGTACTGCGCCTTAAGTAAGTAGGAGGGATCCGGGAACAGCTTTTATTAAGACATCCGGAACCCTCCTAGCGCCTGCCTGCAAAAGCGCGGGCACCACCTTCGGGTAAAACCTCTCAATTAGGCGACGTCTAGGCACGTCAGGACGCGGACGCCGCCTCCTCGCGGGGGGCCACTATAGCGGGTGAAGGGAAAAACCCTTCCCAACCACCCGTGGCCACACTCAGGGCGCCATGAGGCGCTGGTAAGCGCGCCTCCGCCGCCCGGTTCGCCGGCGGCAAATTAAGTCCGAGTGGAGGTCATCCTCCCGGACCCTTTCCGCCGGCTTCTTCTGCGAGATGACGTCCTCACAGAAGGTCACGACCGCGGTAAAATTCCTGTCGCTACCGGCCATGGAGCGTTTGACGGCCGGTAGCGAGAGATCCCTTCCGATGACTGCAGTGAGGGCCCGACGCTGCGTCGCCCAGGCGGAGCAAACCGCCAGCGTGTGCTGAGCCGAGTCCTCACTACAGTCGCTACAAGTTTCACCTGATCTGACCTGACCTCACCTGAGATAACCAGCCTTCATCGGCTAATAGCTCATTAAGAATCACAGTTGTATCCTTGCTGGGGTTTTGCATCCTCTTTTCGGCGACTCGTTTACTGCACTCCGCGTACATTAAATACTTTTGATGCGATATTCTCGAGTATAGCTGCACACGACTGCAACACGTCGCACATACCAGGAACTCCTGAAAGTGAGTTGACGTTGTTTTTAGTTTGCGTATTTGTAATTTTTTACTGTTATTAGGATATAAGGTGAGGAAACGACTTAACTCGAATCGCGCAAGACGACTACGGTTGTTTGTATTAGCCCATCGATCATACAAAAGAGAAACGAGGGTTTGTTCTGGCTTAGCTATCGAACACTAGCCGTTTCAATTTGATAACACATTCCTCATCCTAGCCCTACTTAGTTAGTCACCGGTTATAATATAGAATATTTAACGTTTCATCACTACTAGTAGTCGCCCAAGAATTACAGTCTAATACCGGACCGGTATCTGAGTGATGATTGTAACTGTGCTAAACGAGCGAGATGAGAAATTGAATGAATTGAGCTAAATGAACTAAATAAGTGATATATATCTTTAAACCGAAATTATACAGGTTGTTAGTGAAACGCTAATGAAAACGAAGACAGACAATAGTACTAATGGTACCTTTGATGATGGGTCAGAAAAAAAAATCGATCCTGATGAAAAGAACTATCTTTTTACAGATTTTTATTAAAAAGAAAATATCGGGATCAATTTTTTTTCTGACCCATCATCAAACGTACCATTAGTACTATCGTGTCTTCGTTTTCGGGAGCGTTTCACTAACACCCTGTATGTATCTATCTTTTCAACTATGTGACATATTCTGCGCATCACTAGCGTCAGTAACTACAAAATGAAACGAAAAACAATTAAAGTCGGTTGAAAAAAGTTGAGCTGTTTTGTGAAGAACTGAACTGTTTTGTCTATTTATATATACATTATTGTAAGTAAAATAAATCTGGTGTGTTGTGTGATAAACTGAACTTAAATAAGTTAGTCAACACCACAACAAAGATTATTGTTGAGGTCAAGAAGTTAAGTAAGTTACTCAGTCAACGCCGGGTCGAAAGATTATTGTTAAGGTCACCAGCGACGCGTTGTGCTATCTGTTAACGAGTAACGGAGCTAATAGAATTGTTGCTGTCACCTAAATTGAGACGCGTGGCGCCATCTGTTAACGAATCGTATGTTCCAAAAATGCTCTATGATTGTCTAGAAGTTTTAGAGGGGTGTCAAGTCATTCCGGTTTTTACTAGATCTTTCGGGAAAGTTCACGAATCTTCTAGAACTTTTTACGAGGTAGGCCGCCGGTATGAGAAGGCGCCGGCAGTGTGGATTAACTCTAGTATTGCGATACAGAGAGTCAACGAGCAAAGAAAAGCGAACAGTACAAGCGGGTATCGGTGAGAATCGCTGTTAACTGTGAATTATGATTGTCTTAAATGCGAATTATTTAAATAAATTGCGTCTACTTCGTAACAAATTGGAATATTAATCTAATCACGAACCCCAATTCATAACATCAAGATAGTCAAGTACAAAGGTACCTTCTCATAAGCGAGGCGCGCTTCAGGTTGGACGGGCTCGAGCGTGCCGGGGTTGTAGGGCTGTCCGTAGAGCAGCAGGCGCGCCACGGCGGGCCGGGCGCAGGCGCGGCACACGCCGGAGCCGGCCGCCACGCTGAGGCCGGGCCACGTGGCCACGGCCGCGTCCAGCGTGCGCGCGCCGCCCGCGCCGCCGCCGCCCGACACGCGCGTCCGCATCGTCTCCGTCACCTCGTCCACCGTTTTAACGTTTGAAAGGAAATACTCGTCTGAAACGCGAGCCATGAGCGAGTTCATTTTCACTGATAGCAGATAAAATTGATAGAATCGAAAAGGCATAACCGATTAATTCTGTATTTATGTACTGTATGTAATGTAGTTATGCACAAATCACTTACTTTAAGAAGAAAAGAAATAGCAACATAAAAAATAACCTTTTCTACTTGTTATAGTAATTCTTAATTAAAACTTTATACGAAAAATCAGACCATTTGAGAAAAGAATTTCGGCATTTATACTGATAAAATCTACAAAAATAATTGAACATGACTTTAGAGAATCAAATTTACTGATTATTATAAGGGCATACCCCTATGTTTACTATTTATTGGACGATTTTCTACATTTCCATAAATGGGATAATGGTGATGAAAAAAGCACGTGATAAAAATCTAACCTACTTAATTATTACATAATATGTATCACGTTACCTTGTTCTTGAAATATTTCCGTAAGAAAATTGGGGTCTAATGCGTGAGATATTAAAGTCTGTATATAAACTTCAAAGTTCTCTTGATACATCTGGGTTTCTAACATCCTCTTTTCGATAAAACTACAATCGTCAAATGGTAGTTCACTTCTAACTAACTCTACTATAGTTTCCAGGTGAGATTGTGACCTCACTTTTACGGGTACTTGTGTGTACAATTTTTTATTTTCGGGATTCCATACAGTATACTGAAAAAAAAAAACACGTTTGTATATTTAACACAATACATATAAATCACTTTTTGATATTAATGTACAAGTTTAATAAATAACTTATTACATATGCAGCACTCTGACAGTTTTACATCGATCAGTACTAAAAGAGTAACGTAACATTTGAAGACTTCTTAATTCATATTTAACGTAACAAGTGCACGAGGCAGGTTCAAATATCTTCAGTCATTTCTTCTCGGGCGATAATTCGTAAAATGCTTCAGAGAGTTGTATCGTGAAGCCTCGTGAAGGTCAGCTGCGGTTCCGTCAGGGGGTTTGAGGAGCAGCAGCCTCCCGCGCCCGTAATCGAAACATTACAATAAAAATTATATCTTTCAGTTGGTGTTTGGAGCATAATGTCGAATAAATTTAGATACGTCATATCCTCCCGGATGAAAATTCGTAAATATGATCTTGTAAGTTACATAAAAACAGCTGGCAGTATGCTGAGGGAAAACTCGTCAGCTGGTGCATCTGAATAGGCGATATATAGTTTCGTCGGGCTCCTACGTTACACCGTTCAAGGTATTAAGACTGGCCTGTTAGTAGTGGTTAGTGACCCTGACTGCAGAGCCAGAGGTCGTGGGTTCGATTCCCAACCAGGGCAAATAATTGTATGATGAGTATGATCATTTATTCTGTGTCTGGGTGTAATTTATCTATTGTATTTAGAAATATATAAGTATGTTTATGAGCAGTCTGGTTACCATAGTACAGACTCTGCCTAGTTTGGGATCAGACGGCCGTGTGTGAGATGTGTGAAGTTATTATTATTAGCTCACAATCTTTCCACACAGTCAGCTGACATTAGTATTTATTCGCAATAGCATATAAAGTGTCAACTTATAAATTTTCAATTTTGAAGAAATCACTGAACGTATATGTTCATATTTTTTCACGTTCATGTGACCAGCTGACGTATAATCCACCACTTTCTTTTTCTTTTTCTTCAAGATATCGGATTAGCTATAATTTGATACCATTCTCAATCGGAAGGAAATTACTAAAAACAACATTTTTTTCTACGCGTGTGGCAGGCTGCTGCTCCTCAACTCCCTGGTGGAACTGCAGCTGACGTTCACGAGGCTTCATGATACAACTCTCTGAAGCATTTTACGAGTTTTCGCCCGAGAGGAAATTGGTCATGAAAATCTGTTGCTGGCTCGCGGGTTAAACTCTTTTCAAGTAGTGTACGAGATTAGCACGTCACAGTGGCCTTAATAAGTAAGTCTCATATAAGCTGCTTAAAAGAGGCTCGTTCGTATTTTTATTTTTTGTACTAAACCACTAGGCGAGGCAGGCCGAAGAGGTTGTCAAAAACCCAAGTCGTTTAACAAGTTCTACTTTACACGCCACTGTAACACTTAAAACATACAATAATGAACAGAGAATGAATATATTATAATAAATTTCCGAAACCAGTAACTTTATACAAAAAAACTTTATAAAAAACATGTATCACACTAAATGTAGGTAATTTTGACGGTCAGTTAATGCGATGTTAAGATTATCCGATATTCATAACTGTTGTATAAAGAAACAGAGAGCAAGCACGTATTGACCATCATATACTTACATTACATATTTAAATACAGGTTTATAATAATAGGGTTACATTAAGTTTGAATGTATTTTACAGAAGAGGCACTGTTTATATGAAACTAAAATCTATAAAATTACTTACTGTAGATATATTACGATATAATACTTTTCCATTTTCTTCAAAAGGTTCATATTTTTGTAACAACGTCTTTCCATCAACTCTCCATATAGCGGGCCACATTTCGTTTAATTCTGCTTTTAGTGCTATAAATTCTCCAGACTGGAAGGTATTAACATATTATTTTGAAATAATGTCCTTTAGTTATAAACTGTCTGACCTACACAAATTATGTAGGTAGTCATTTGCCTTATCTAATTATGTAGTCAGTGTTTATTTAGTAGGTACTTAATTTTTGGAGTTGGTATGAATAGATCTGAAACTGGATAATTTCTATCAGAGGTTTTCTTCCGGTTTAGCGGCAACGAAAAGCAATCGGTCCTGTCCGTTGCCAGTCAGGATTAGTAGAGGAGGTCTGCCCAATACTTTGCCCACTACTTCAGAACGAATGCGAATCCATTCACCCTCAGCTGCAGAAAATCTAAGAGCCACCGCTCATGTCCATTGATTTCCGAGTTACAATTTGGAACAAACAGATATATGTGCAAGACAATCAAGAACAGAAAAAATCTACGCCCATGCATTTGTTCGCTGTTCTCTGTTACTAAGAGTGGTACGGGGAGAAACAAAAACTCGGTAGAGCATTGTATAGCCAATCCAGCCTGGTAGATATGGACCGAAAATCACTGCCATGATGATCATGGTTACAGAATTAAGAAGCAGAAAACGCCCAATTATATTATATATTTCCGGAGGGAAAGTAATCAATTACGTACTAATACTCCAAACTAGTATAATATACCCACCCCATAATTATGACAATTACATATTTGTATTCTCAAGTAATACTAAACTTTCGTGCTACGAAATGCAAAAATCTTTTAAATAGGTAAACTGTCTCTAATGAACTCCCTCTATTGTTTGATTACAACTATAGTTTAGTACTTATGTGTGTGGACTTCCATAAACGGAGTTCCGAGGTTTTACGCATTCAGTTGGGTGAATGTTAATTAAGATTTGTGTTAAATTAAAATATCATACTGTGTAGTGGGAGAAACTCACTCACGAGTGAGAGATAGTACCAAGTGATAATTTTTAATTTCTTTATATATATATGGACTCTATCTCGCGTGTGTCTAAATGCGGAAACAGAGCCTTATACCAACCTATCTCGCGTGTAAAGTCAACGCAGTGAATCAAATAGAGTAAATCTCAATCAAATGATAAACCCTTCGCCACACAAAGCTTGAATTTGTGTAAGGGTAAATTTGCAACATTCACTGCGTGATTTCATTTATTGAAAAATGGTAGGCTTATAAAAAAAGGGCAAAAATTAGATTAAATATTTTCAAAACATCTACACAAGTCCAAAACCCCAATGTAACATTTGCTGATGACATAGTATATCTATCGGTTCATTGATATATCTAAAAAAGTCTACAGGGGCAACAACCTAAACTTTGACACTTTTACTGTATCAAAAAAGCTGGGTGTCGCTCTCCACAGATTAAACAGAAAAGAGATAAGGTCAACGGTAAGCTTCGTATTCTTGGAGAAAAACCTATAATTAATGTTTAAAACTAGGAAGGATGAAATACACAAGGACCTGTAACCATAGTATGACTCTATCAAAAAACTCAATGTTACCTAAAGTTTCATCTGTGTTGTTTACATCGTTTTTAATTGGTATAAAATAGTATAAAAAATTAGTGTAAAAATGATTCATAAAGACGCAACCACAAGATGGACTTATTTATGACTAATCCTTTTTTTATACTACTCTAAGATGACAAAGAAGCATACGACCCGTAACTTCAATAACAGGGGTGTCACTTGTGTGTTGATAAAGCTTTGCCCCTCCTTAATGATCTGGTTCACCATCAGAGAAAATTACATTGGCAGTGCTGTTTAATCAGTCTTAGATAGAGTATAAATAGAGTATACTTCATTGTGCACTAAAAAATAGGATACATACGAAACATACAATATTAAGTTAATAGCAGTACAATGGGCGGTCTTTTTAGTTGGTAGCGGTATTAATATACATAGGTATAGGTTATTACAAAGATAGGTAGTGATCCTTGACGAGTTTTTGGAAAATACTTAGTGACTTTGCTCGTCTGATATCTTCTGGCAATGCAATCCATAGGCGTGCAGCTTGCAGTGTAAAATATTTGTCAGAAAAGTTGTGGAGTGGGTTGGAATTTAAAGAGTCAGGTTTTCCAATGATCTTAAGTATCTATTATGTGTCGTAAATGAATGCGTTTCTTGAGGTAGACAGATATAGTAGGGTTAAATAAGACATTATACAGTAAAGAGAGAGGATATAGGCGAATCGGATGCCACTTGTGTTGGGTACGAAATTCGGAGATATGATCATAATTGCGTAAGCCAGTAATGAATCTTATACAGAAATTCTGGAGTCTCTGAAGTTTATCTACTTGGTCCTCAGTAAGATCGAGGTAGCTGACGTCGGAATAGGCAAAATAGATTGCGCGAGTTCAATTTTAGTAGAAGTAGGAAGGAAATTATATTCTTCTTAGAGAAGCTGCAGAGGCAAATAAATAATCTTCTGTAGTTTGGGGCACAAATCAAATCGGCCATATAAAACCTCCTTATTTATTGAAGATAAGTAGTTGTACATATTCGATGTTTTAAATATATTACCAATATTTACCACGCCTAATAAGTAAAAGTAAAGCAAGTTACAATGTCATGTTTGCATATTTATGCATTGCATATAATAGGTCATATTTCGACACAGCTAAGCTTATCTAACTATTTAATCTTCGGCTTAATAAAATAGTTCATACCTGATAAGGCATTTCTTCGATTGGTCTCGAGTTGTCTACTTGTCCACTACTGGATACTTGTTGATGAGGTTTGATGTGCTGCATATTTCTGTTTCCTTTATTGTCGTTATCTGTCGTGCCATACAACCCATAACCCATGTTAGCCCCATGAGCTGCAACTAATTAAGAAAAACAAATCTAGCTGAACAGAAAATAGGCTAATTTGATTAGCAAGATATTTTCAAAAAGAAAGCAGATAAGTACTTCAAATGAAAGTAAAATCCACCAGTTTACTTTCAACTAGCACTATTTATTTTTCGTTTCTTTATGTATTATCAAGTTTCAGTAAAAACTTTATAACAAAAAATTAAACTGACGAAAGTAAGGAACTAAAAAGTGAAAAATAAACTTGTTAGCCTAACTAAACTCCTACACTAATGTAAATAGGTACCTAAATAATTTTAAGTCGGCGCCAAACATACAAACAAGCAAAATAATTATTAATTAAAAGTGAGTTGAAGTGCATTTGAATTTCATTTTTTTATTAGTTATGCGTAGTCAAATATAAAAAAATATATATATACGGGTTGACTTGAGAACCTCCTCCGTTTTTTCGTTGGTTAAAAAAGCTAGAATCACTTCAATATCCAAACACTCAACTTATAAACAATAGATTCTCCCTCAACCGCTCCTACGAAAGGTATTATAAGCCTATATTCGCCAATACGGGCTTATGGTACTTTTTATAGGAGGGGTTAACATTATAAATAGTGGTAGGATGGGTAAGGGAAAAGGATTGCCAATTGATGAATGAATTCATCACTGTGATAACATGTACACACACCACAATATTGGAGCTTTACTATTACGATTTAATTATTATAACAAAATTCACAATTCTTTATTGTTGCATTGTACATGTTATCCCTATTTTGGCGACGTGAGGGGTGCTACCAGGAATAATTACAAATTAAAATTATTTCACACATAATCGGTAATATACTCATGTTTATTTTATGTCTTCTCCTATTATACAAAATTATTTACATAAAATATTGAGAGTTGTGCATAAACAAATAACAATTAAATAGAAATACAAAAAACTTATGTTCCGGGCATGGCCTTCTAATACATTATCTCGTACTTACTCATAGCTGTCAATGTATTATGCAATATTTTCCCTTATAATATAAAATCACTTTCAGCTATATAGAATATGCATACACTATTGTAAGTACTAACTAATCTCAAATACTGTAAAATACAATACATTATTCCATATGTACAACAGACACCCACTGGTATGAATTCCATAAAAAAATATACCACAATTTTGGAATTATTAATGGTAGCACCCCTTCAATAGCGAGTATGACAAGAGTCACAAATTCTATAATTTACAATAAAATGGCACTAATAATGTGTCATTAACAACAATTTAAGTGAAATCTTGTTACAGGCTAACCCTAAAAATATCGACGTTTACTAGAATAGATACATCACAATTCTTTCACAGAAAATATTTACAAATAATAATCATAGATTTCATCTAATAAAAATTTACATTATCACAGTTAAAATGTAACAAGTTTTCACGATATCCTGCCTCAACAGCAGTTAGCTTGCTCCTGTCATACAAGCTTCAGGGCTAGCTCTTCACCATCGCGCTCTACTTCTTAAGTGGAAATCTAATAAATTGAACGCACCTTCGTCAGGCTGGTGTTGATAATAGTATTGTTGCTGTGGCGCTGCCTGCAGCGACGTCACGGGTGGCGGCGCAGGAGGTCGTGGCTTCTTAGGCGCGGCCGGCTGAGGCGCCACTACCGCCGACGGCGTCGGCTTGTTCATTGTTGTTCGACCCTTGTTCTTTCCTTTATCATTTAGAGGTGTACTAGGCACATTTAGCACGGGCTTGTTAAGCCGTCTAGCTTCTTCTTCTGCGTCATAAGCCGCTTCTTCACTACCATCATATTTTCGTTTTCTATCCTTATTTAAATTATAATAACGGGCATCGTCTTCTTTCGTCTGAGACGCAAGAAGGTTCGATGCCGCGCCATGTATTTGATTAGCACCCAACAAGCCTGTACTACTCATACTCGCGGAAGAGCTCATGACTGGATTACTAAGTGACATACCTGCGTTTATCACGTTCGTCGGCGCCATGGCTCCGTTTGCGCTTTGTGTCTGATTGGTGTCACACTGACTTTTATTATGATCATTCTGAGCATAGGGCTTATTATTTGTTGTATTATTGGTGGTTCTAGACCACGTCGACTTTCTGGCGCCTCTGCCAGCCGGCGGAGGAGACGTATCACGCTCTCCTTGTAAAAACTTCAAGTAAGAAGCCATGAATCCTGAACCGGGACCCGTGACAGGAACATTAAATTTTTTATCCATTATCTTTGAAGTAGCGTCTTGTGAAGTGCTGTTAATGTTCGGCTGCTGTGAAGAGGGTGCTACCGACGATGCAGTATTTGCTCGTTGTTCTGCAAGGAAACCAAGTTCTTCCTCTATATTAGGTACTACCACCTTAGGCTGTTCCTCCTCACGTGTTTCAGGCGTCGAAAAAGATGACGAGGAAGCCGAAGGTGGAGTCTCGCTAAATGTTGACAATGGTGTTAACTCCACGGAAGACTGGAATTCGGGATGGGGGCCAAGATGGAAGGGAGGAAAATAAGTAAGGGCGTGTCCGTGTGGCATGCCTAATGCTTGGTGTTGATTAGCAAAATTCGTTGCGTGTAATGGAGCTTGTGAACCAAAAGCTGAAGTGCCAGGAAACATTTTAGGAGGAGGCGGTGGAAGATTCCACCTCTCAAAATCAAAATAGCTACCATTTTGTTGTTGATTACTAGTTGAACTATGGGCAGGTGGAGGAATTCGATTTGCTAAATAATCAGCCATAACAACATTTGACAATTCATTCATATTTGTATGGGGGACCGGTTTTTCAACACTTTTTCTTCTAGGAGGTATTTTACTTGGTGTTATAGAAGTTGATGCTGGAGCTTGACTTTTACTCGTTTTCGCATCTTGTAATTGACAGCTTTGTTGTAGACTTTGTAAGTTTTTAACTATACTCATGGGATCGCCCCGACAACTGGAAAGATCTTGTAATGCAACATTGCTACCATCAAAATAGTTTTGTTGTTTATCTGGTATACTAATTCTACTGGAAGATTGATTCTGAGACACAGGTTCTTCATTATGAGTATTTACTGTTAAACCACCATTATTATAACTAGTGCTATTGCTATTGCTAGAAAATTTTCTGGGTGCTTGTCTATCATTCTCCCAGCAACTTTGACTGGAAGTATGATTTCTTTCATATCTACTTTCATTATAGGATTTACTTTGTTCAAGACCTAAAGCTCTAGTTATAACTGAAGGGTAAGCTACTTGACTGTTTTGAGAGGGTGATCTGGTAACAGATGCATCTAATGGTGATCTAGGTGCAGCATTATTCACTTTGTTGTAGTGATCTCCATGCTGTTGTGGAGAATTTATTGAGTTCATAGGACTATGGTACATAGGATATGCAGGACTAGACCCATGATCTAAAGGAGAAGTTTGTGGAGCAGCTTGGGAGGGACTTGGTCTCCTAGGCACAACCACTCCACAATCTGGACCATTTTGTGAACTACTACTAGAATATCCAGTATCTGTACTGGAGCTACTTTTGGCTCTGACATGGTAATCAGATTCAATATTATTTCCACTTTGATAATGTCTAAAACTAGAATTCTGTGTAGTGGAATACTGAGAATTATTTATTCTATTTGTTTTAGATGAACTACCACTACTACTACTGTAATTTAAGCGTCCAGGGGCATCCATTATAGAATAACTAATTGGGGATGACTGTGGTTGTACTTTTTCATTGGAATCACAACTCTTTCTTTGATCATTAGTACTTATTTCTGGATATATTTTACTTTGAGCCTTAGTCTGTACTTGAGAAGGTTTGACTGTAGGAGACACAAAACTACTAATACTATTTGTTCGTGTAGGCTTATCATTACTATTGTTTTTCGGTGATTGTGCATTATATATAGATGCTGAGGGCCTTGGAGTAGAACTGGATGAGGATCTATAATCTTTACTGGCAGGAGTAGAGGAAGAGGTGACTGGTGGAGTTGACACTATACACGATTGCTGTGAATGAGCAGTTGAACTTGCAGAACTTGAATAGGACTTACTTCCTGCATAATCCTGTTGCGACGAAAGTTGACCACTCTTTGCACTGCTTGTACTATATGAATTATCGTTCTGGTTTCCAAAAGAAGGAGATTGAAAAAATGTTGATGATGTTGAAGTTGCTGGCTGTTTAGATGCAGTGGCTGGGGAACCAGACCTATTTGTCTGTTTACCAGCACTGGAAATCTGTGAGTTGAGATGGTTATTGAGAGTTTGCGCTGCAGCAAAGTGTGCATTAAAATTTTCATAAGTTGCTGATGCTTTAGTTGTAGCTGGGCTTGGAGAAGAGGGCACAACACTTTCATGAGGTAAAATTCCAAATGGGCTAGGAAGTTGATTGTTTCCTTGCCAACTTAAGCCTGTAGTGCTGCCTGGAGTTGAGGACTGGTCAAAAAATGATGTTCCTTGTGCTGCTAATGTTTGATGAGAATAATTTTCCCTTAAGGATGAGAGTTCTGATTCCACTGATGATTGTTTTGAGGCAACTGCTGCCTGAGCTTGAGCTATAACCTGTCGGTGTTGTGCTTGCAGAGCAGAAGAGCTATAATGTGCAGGTTTCGGATTTGCATGATGAAACAGTGGAGAAAACACTGCGTCGTACCCAACTGCAGGTGGAGACAGAAATCCAGCAGGGTTAAATGGTGCTGTTGATGAGCCCAGCTGTCCTGCTAGTGATGCAGTTGTGTGAGCTGCTTGTAAAAGCAACTGGCTTGTAGTAGATGGCACTGATTGGCTGCCTAGTCCAGAACCACCACTTGCTAGGTGGTGATGAAAATCTCCACTTGCAGCACCGGCCTGAACCCCTGCTAACCGATTGTATGAATAGGCTGACCATGGTCCTACTGGATCCATTACCACCTCCGTGATGCTCAAATATCAATGTATGTAATATGTCAATAGAAGTCCACACTGTCATCCATAGTTTGTAGCACACAATTGTATGTCGTAACTAACACTTTACTAGTGCACTGGAACCCATTTTATATACTCTTCATAGAGGTAAAACACTCCTGAAAAGAAATAAAAATACTTGACACATCAAAACAATAGAGATACAAATACAACACACTTGTGATCCTATAAGAAAAACAAATTATGGTTTTCCACCACAACATTATAATAACGAAAGAAATGTGTATAATCATTAGTACATAAATGTTTATTCTATCAGAAAATAAAAGATCGGGTTGTAATACAATAAAAATAATCCGGCGCTTCACTATACAAGCGTCAATGGGTGACGGAACAATCCAAAATCTTAATTCACTTTGTCACGTTATTTTTATACATGTATGTAGAGAAACATACCATCGCCTTGGTTTTCCACAACCATGTATCAATGTGGTTTCGGAGGACGCTCACACGACAGATAACATCATAAATATGGCCTCGACTCCTCAAGAGCTCGTTGCGACGGGTTTTGTCTATTGTGAAATGAAAAGCGTTTCAAGTCATAGGTTGTACACAATAGATCACTAAACAATTTACACTCTGAAATGTTAAATCTTCTGCCGTCGTTGCGATGACAAGAATATTTCAAAAAAGTAATAACTTTATTTACAAGTAGAATTAAGACAACGTTTCGCCTTTCACATTAATCGCCGCCATCTTACTTGTCGAATATCTGTCGGTCGGTCGAACGAACGAACGACCGCACACAAAACAAGCGACATAGCGCCATCTACAAAGTAATTTGAATTACAGTATCGAAAATAATATTTATTAAATTTATAACAACTCTATCAACTTTGATTTGTTCTAGGCAAAACGAACTGTTATTACTAGAGTACAATCGAACTTGATATATATCACTTTATTTTAGTTCTTCAATGAAAAATCATTTAAAAATACTTTTGAATTAGCGCCATTTCCGTTCCGTGGTTGCGTTTTGTTACTGCAAAAATGTTTGTGATGCAGGAATGACCTTGCGTTTACTTACAACTACTGACTTATAACTATATATTTAGTGTATTTAATCACATTCTCAGCATAAGCAATGATAGGTAGTTATTCTAACACTTCTTATTAGACGAAGGTGGATTGAAAGTACTTGGTCTGACACAGATCTATTCAACTCTCAAAATTAAAACTACACACATAAATTAGTTCAGTTCAGACTAGTTAACTGTTTATTTTCCTATTCTTCTCTCAGGTGGCAAGAACCAGAGCAGCGAGCACAACCTAACATAATTATGCAAACTGTCTGAAGTTCGATACGTGTGCGATAATTAGTTATTATTTTATAAACTTATTATCAAGCATTCTGACTTAATTTCCGCAAATGGAGCAAATTGAGCAATGTGCTGTTATTAAGTACCTCCATAAGAAGGGGTTATTATTGTCACCAAAGGCTATTCATGATGATTTGGTCCGTTAAAAATGACTTTGTATGTATGTGTACATATTATGGATTTGTGTATATATAATGTATTAATGACGTATATTATGTTTCTATATACATATGTAAGTAATAGTGTATATCCCTTAAATTATATATGTATTTCAATTTGTATTGATTATTTTAACTTCTATATATAAATAACTTTAAATGGATCATACGACACATCCTTGCACCTTTTTTTTTTTGTGCTTGTGGAAACCCCCTCGGGCCGTCACCCCACCGGGGTTCACGATGGGGCGGTGTGTCGGAATCGAACCGACTAAAACCACACGGTGTGCCGTACTGTGCCTTATATAGGAAGGATCCGGGAACAGCTTTTATTAAGACATCCGGAACCCTCCTAGCGCCTGCCCGCAAAAGCGCGGGCACCACCTTCGGGTAAAAACCTCTCAATTAGGCGACGTCTAGGCACACGCGGACGCCGCCTCCTCGCGGGGGGCCACTATAGCGGGTGAAGGGGAAAAACCCGTCCCGTCCACCCGTGGCCACACTCAGGGCGGCATGAGGCGCTGGTAAGCGCGCCTCCGCCGCCCGGTTCGCCGGCGGCGAATTAGGTCCGAGTGGAGGTCGTCCTCCCGGACCCTTTCCGCCGCCTCCTTCTGCGAGATGACTTCCTCACAGAAGGTTGCGACCGCGGTAAAATTCCTGTCACTACCGGCCATGGAGCGTATGACAGCCGGTAGCGACAGATCCACTCCGATAACTGCAGTGAGGGCCCGACGCTGCGTCGCCCAACTGGGGCAAACCGCCAGCGTGTGCTGAGCCGAGTCCTCACTGCAGTCGCAGTGGTGACAGGCGGGACTCAATTCCCTCCTAGCGACCGAGTGCAGGTACTTCCCGAAGCAGCCGTGCCCGGAAAGAACCTGCGTCAGTCGGAAGGAAAGGGTCCCGTGCTGCCGCCCTGCCCACTCGACGATGACCGGCTGGAGCGCCTCCACGGCGGCAAAGCCAGCACGTGGAGCCTCCAGCCGGGACGACCACTGAAACTCCCCTGGTGGCCAGGCACGCCGCCTCCTGAAAGTTCACCCCCCGGGCTGTGACCAAAGTGTCATCGGCGTAACAGATTACGCCGAGCCCGGGGGGAAGTCGCCTCAAAGGGCCCAGTCGTACCCCATGTTCCACAGGAGTGGTCCAAGGACAGACCCCTGCGGAACACCGCACGACATGGGCCGACACATCCTTGCACCGTAACGTATAACATTTCTACATTACCCTAAGGTTGACTGGTAGAGAATGCCTTGGGCATTAAGTCCGCCTTTGTACAAATGTGCATGACGTTTTAAATAAAAATGAATAGCAGAATTTAAGCGTGGCAGAGAGAGTGTGAAAGACGAACCCCGCTCTGTATTTAATCCAAAACATCATAGTCAACGAATTGGGTTTGTACAAGGTGTCAGCAATGTGGGTCCCGCAGCTGCTTTCAGTCGAACAAAAAAGAACCCGACTGACTATTTCTCGCGACTGTTTGGAGTTATTTGAAGCCGATGCAGATGATTTTTATAATCGTTTTGTTATTATGGACGAAATATGGGTTCATAACAGTATAATAGAAACAAAACAGCAATCAAAACAGTGGAGAAGATCTGGTTCACCACCCCCTAAAAAGGCCAAGTTGCTGTTCTTGGCAAATAAGGTGATGGCTTCAGTATTTTGGGACAAGAAGGGTGTGATTGTGGTTGATTCCCTTGAAAAAGTTCAGACTATAAACAGGAACACTCAGAAGAAAAGTCCTGTCTTACCAAGATAGTGCCCGTGTTCACACTTCTGTGCAATCACTGAAATTCACAACTGTGGCTTTGAATTGTTACCGCATCCTCTTTATTCACCTAATCTGGCTCCATCAGACTTTTTTCTGTTCCTTGATCTAATAAAGCACATGGGAAATCAGAAATTTTCGACAAAGGCCGAGGTCATAGCATCCGTGGACGCCTATTTTGGCTGTCTAAAGTAGGGGAGATGTCGCTTTTTTAATTTTTTTTTTTATTATTTCAACTGTTCGTTACCTGTTCTTCATTGTTCGATCAAATTTTTTTTGTTCGATCTTAGTTTTTTTTAAATAAAATAAAAAAATACCCCCAAGTTGGGGGGGGGGAGTAGTTTTCTTCATTTTTTTTTGCTATTTCAACTGTTCATTAACTGTTCGTCATTGTTCGATCAAATTTAATTTTTGTTTGATCCAAGTTTTTTTTAATAAAATAAAAAAATACCCTCAAGTTAGCGGGGAGAAGCCGGTTTTTATGCTATTTCAACTGTTAGTTAACTGTTCGTCATTGTTCGATCAAAATTTTCAAAATAAAAAATTACCCTTAAGTTGGCGGGGGAAGTCTTTTTGTACGTATTTTTTTTGCTATTTCAACTGTTCGTTAACTGTTCGTCATTGTTCGATCAAATCTTTTTTTTGTTGGATCTTAGGTTTTTTTTAAATAAAATAAAAAATTACCCTCAAGTTGACGGAGAAGCCGTTTTTTAATTATTATTTTTTTCTATTTGATCTGTTTAAAAAAAGAATTGTATTCAAGTTGGCGCTCCTTGGGGGAGGCCTTTGTCCAGCAGTGGACGGCGATAGGCTGATGATGATGATGATGGCGGTTTGACCAAGTACTTCGTTTGTCATAAAGTTCGGTTCTGGCACGGAGCTAAGCGAGCGTGGTGTCACGCTCGCTCTTCTCGTGCGTTATGGTCACAGTTCTAACCTAACCTAAACCTTTGTAGCCATTTCTGTTCAACTGATCTATCCTACTAATGTTAAATCGTCTTCAACTTAATATTAAAGTCCCCTCTCTGATGTCGCCCGCTCTCGCGTGATGCATATAATCCATTTTGGATATTAAAAATTTGGGCGTGCGACTAAACTACTAAGTGAGCGACAGAAATGGCTAGGTTTAGGTTAGGTTAGAACTGCGACCATAACTGTCGCTTCATAGTACAAGATTCAGCTTGGATTGATCTTCCATCATCGAATTTCCTTACAAAATGAATACTTTATAATTTATTTGAACATGGAACAAATCTCATGACTGTCATTTTTTTTTAATACATTATTCTGAAATTAGTGCTTCCTGTGTTCAGGGCCTTTGGTGCCCACGGGGCCCCCTCAAGTCGGGGACCCTTGGTATTTTGCCCGCTCTGCCACCCTACTGTTACACCACTGTTTGCACGTTTTGTTTAGTTATGAATTATATATATTATATTTTTTTTATATATTATAGGGGGCAAACGAGCAGACGGGTCACCTGATGGTAAGTGACTAACGTCGCCCATTGATATCTGCAACTCAAGAGTCACTCAGGAGTATGCTCTTTGTTGAAGGTCGTATAGGTCCGGCAATACCGCAGCCTACAATTTGTTCCACAGTTTGTACGAGGCACAGTGGTGAATTGCTTATTATCCAAGTGATGCGGATGATGTTTTGTCGCGTTGAACGATAGCGAAACGTTGCGACCGGTATAAGTAGAGAATGAAGAGTGAATCTCTACGCAACGCAAAGGAGCCAAGCCTATCTGAAACATCCTGGCAATAGACGATTCGAGTCACTCTCCGTTGAATACCTTCCAGATGGAGAAGCTGGTACTGGGTATGAAGGGGCACGCATAGAGATGAGAACAGTATTCCATATGCGGCCGAGCCTGCGCCTTATAAAGTTGTAGGCGGTGGGCCGGAGTGAAATACTGTCTCGATCTGTTCAGTACACCAAGCTTCTTCGAGGCTAATTTGGCTTTACCATCTAAGTGACTGCGAAACTGGACTTCACTGGATATATTGACGCCAAGGATTCTAATACTGGCTGCGGCAGTTAGGGAAGTGCTCTTAAAGCGAGGTGATACGACAAACGGTATCTTTTAGGCGGTGAACGCGCAAACCTGTGTCCTGTTTAAGTCTTGTGAGAAAACTCTTGCTCCAGTCCCTGACCCCATCTTGGAAGCGTTCGTGTAGATCCGGACTTAATTTATGCCAGATTGATCTCGGTCGTTTTCATATAGTTTTATTTGGTACTTCCTTCCAGAGATGTTTTGTTTCGGGATCCTGTCGCATGGTGTAGCGATTAGTGGTTCATTTTCCACTAATTGATTCCATAATTTAAAATGGGGACCCTCTTGGTTGTACCACATACCCAGGAGGTTAAGTCTGAATTTTAATTCGAGCTAACTCGAGTCGTATTTTTTCCGAGTTGGCACATCTATAAGCGTAACATCGCGCACTGGTGGCGTCTCGAGTCACCAGCGCGGTGACAAGTTTACGCGTTCATAGCACTTCTATTACCTTATTTAGATTTCTGTGTTTAACACATATCATAAACTGCCTCTAAGCTATAAAAAGTTAACAAGTCGTTTTGTGCGCGATTTTATAATAAAATCCCAAATGTACAAGCTTTAACTCTAAAAAAATTTAAATTCACAGTAAAATGACAACTAAGTATGCTTGTGGTGGATTATATGCAGGATAAAAACGCTTAGGACTAAATTATGACAGGATAGATGTAGCTTCACTCTACATTCTCCATCGCTTGTATTATGGGGTAGTGCTCCGAAGAATTGTTCGGACTTGTACCGGCCGCAGCGATCCGCCATGGTTCAACGCGGCAAAACTTTCATCCGCATCACTTAGAAAAATGGTACTCCACCACTTTGGGGTTCTCCAAAACTTTATGCCTCGCGTAACCAATCAGTGGAAATAATTGTCGCCGGCGGTAGTTGCGGACCGATACGATCTTCAAGAAAAGAGCGTACTCCCACTTTAAAAGTCGGCAACGCACTTGTGACTCATGACTTCTTGAGTTGCAGTGCAGTTGTAAATGGACGGCGATAACCACATCACCATCTGCTCTTTTGCCACTATACCAGGGCCGAGCTGACTCTGAGCAGTGCCTCACTTTTTTTGTCATCGTGTTTCGCCATGAAATTTTGTTTTAGAATTTTTGACGGAAATATGTTCTCTAGTATTGTATTATTTTTTACTAGCAGCGCCCCCGGTTTCACCTGCATATATCCCGATCCCGTGGAAATATTGGGATAAAAAGCCTAGGCGTTAATCCAGGCTTCCAGCTATCTACATACCAAGTTTCATCGAAATCGGTTCGGTGGTTTTTGCGTGAAAGAGTAACAAACATCCATCCTGCCATCCAAACTTTCATTTACACACATTTATAATATTAGTGGGATGTTAATTGATAAAATGCGAGTTAAATTATTTACATTCTTTATTTAAGATATTTATGTAGCTAACTGTTTATCGACTGACTTTGATTCAGTTTAAATAAAAAATTAAACTATAGTTATGATTATTTATAAAATTAAATCTTTCGTCTACGGCGAATAAAGCGAAACAAATCTGAGTTTTAACATGGGCATCATATAAATAAATCCTATGAAATTTTTCGCCATCATGGATACGTTAAAAATTAGAGTAATTATGGAATATGAGTACCGTCGTGGCAGCAACGCGGCACAAGCGGCATGCAACAGTAACGACGGTTACGGAGCTAACACTACAAACTAACGCATCGCCTGTTATTGGTTTGCCCGCTTCCGTCCTGGAAATTTCGACCAGAAAAATGAAACTCGTGGTCGTCGGAAAACATTAGTCGACTATGACGAATTAAAGGCGATTGTGGAAACTGATGATTCTCAATCTACGACTGAATTAGCAGCAGCTTTCGGCGTTAGCGTCAAAACAATATTAGTCCATTTGCGTCAAATTGGCAAGGTAAAAAAGCTTGACACATGGGTGCCCCCCGAACTTAATGATCGCCAGCGCGAAGTACTCGTCGAAACGTGCCTTGCACTGTTCAACGGGCACACAACGATGGAATTTTGAACCGCATTGTTACCTGCGACGAAAAATGGATTCTGTTGACAATCGCAAGCGCTCAGCAAGTTGGTAGAATCCTGGTTCAGCACCTAAATAATGCCATAAAAGAAATTTACCCTTAGAAAAGTAATGATCACTGTTTGGTGGTCTAGCGGCGGTGTGATTCATCACAGCTTCTTACCAAACGGGATGAGCATTACTGCAAATGTGTACTGTGAAGAACTAAACACAAAGATGAAGGAGCTCGCACATCTCCAACCAGCTTTGATCAATCGTTCGTCTCCGCTGCTCCTGCACGACAACACGCGATCTCATACTGCACAGCAGACTTTTGATTTGAACTAATGTAACTAAAAGCCGAGACGTAAACATCGGGTCAACTTAAATCACAGACGTATATATTGTTTTGGAGACTTGTACCTACTTACTTATCGATATTCAACTATGATGCATGTTATTAGGTAAAAAATAATTTCAATAATGGCGTTCGCATTTCATCCGGCATTCCGGATCTCTATTGCCCTGGCGCCTGTGTGCGCCGCACACTTCGAACATATGGGCGGTGCGGCCCTGCCCTATACCACAGATTACTAAGTAGTTACTACGTAACAGATAAATCACTCCCTACAAAAACGTCCATACCTACCGTTTTAATTACATGCGAAAATGATCTTAAAGATTCTTAAAACACGATTATTATTGCCTCGCAATTGTCGCAATAGCGCACGGTTGCATTGCCGTAAGTGAGTTTAGGGTTACCACCTCTTTTTATGTAATATTCAATATCTTTATTTTTATTAAAAAAGGCTATGTTAATTAAGTAAAGTTTTATTACACAAAAAATCGGGTGTGTTACCTGACTGAAAAAGTGTAACACAATACCACGTCCCCGTAAGTTTACTAATACGAAACACTTAACAACGAATGCACGGTACCACGAAAAACTTATCGCCGAAGCCACGCGACCTTTCTTAACCAAACCTCTAACGAGAAACATTAATAAATTAATAGAAAAATTAAATTCACAGAGTCTCACGAAACCAAATAGAAAAAAGAAAATAGAGAAGAAAAATTAAAAATTATTTGGAAAAAAGGAAACAATGGACTTACCCACATTTTTATATGGTTTTGCATACTTGTGCTATTTTAAACGATGACTGAAATTATATTGAACTATTTTTATTAGGAACTAAATAATTTATTGATGTTTAATATAATAAAGTATTTCACGTTTTTGCAACATTTTTCATTGTTGCTCCTATTTGTCCTAGCGTGATGTTATATAGCCTTCCTCGATAAATGGACTACACAGCATTTTAAGAATTTTTCAATTCCAACTAGTAGTTCCTGAGATTAGTACAATAACCTTTCTTACCACCAATCAACATATTTAACTGGCCTGTTGGTCTGCTGGTTAGTGATCCTGACTGCTGAGCCAGAGGTCGTGGGTTCGATTTCCACCCAGGACAGATAATTGTGTGATGAGCATGATCATTAGTTCTGTGTCTAGGTTTAATTTATCTATAACTAGCAACCCAACCCGGCTTCCCCGGGTAAAAGTTATAAACGTTCCTCGTGAATCACTCTGTCTATTAGTAAAAACCGCATGAAAATCCGTTCAGTAGTTTTTCAGTTTATCGCGAACAGACAGACACAGACAGACAGACGCGGCGGAGGACTTTGTTTTATAATATTTTATAATATATATGTATTTAGAAATATATAAGTATGGTTGGTTGAAACCAAACAAACTCTTCTGCTTTATAATATTAGTATAATGTGATGTAGTGATAAATGTAAAGAACAATGTTGCATAGGTATGTAAATTAATCCTCCTCCTTAATAAATAAAAATATTTAATTTATAATGGGAAAAAATATAAACACTTACATACGCTTCATATAATCACTTTCTACAATTTTACCGTTTATGCATATTTATAAATAATGATCCAATGCTTTAATTAACGTTGCGTAGGTACCTATATACAAATCTTTTCCCAATCAAACACGTGGAATTCACTATACGTATATTTTTGAAAAAAAAACCGGTCAAGTGCGAGTTGGACTCGCGCACGAATTGTTCCGTACCATTGTTATTTTATTCTGTTTTTAGTATTTGTTGTTATAGCGGCAACAGAAGTACAGCATCTTTGAAAATATCAACTGTCTAACTATCACGGTTCATCAGATGCAGCCTGCTGACAGACAGACAGACGGACGGACAATGGAGTCTTAGTAATAGGGTCCTGTTTTTACCCTTTGAAACAAATAAAAAGAAATTTGTCATATTTAAAGAGTTGTCAATAAAATAGCCTGTAAACGGCATGCTCCGTAATATATTTGGACACATCTTACATTTGACGATTAAGAAAGAAATGCTTGCTAATTAAACAAAAAAGAGATGGCACCAACGAACTCCAGAATCTCAATAAAATATATTTTTAGGAACAAAAATCATCCACAGCTTCCATCACAGAGGGAGTCCCTCGTCCCGCGTCGGAGTCGTCGGAGGGACAGCGGGAGGGACTCCGTCACGGGACGGAAGAAGAACGAGATCGCTCAAGCTATAGCCAACTATACAGACACCAGGTAAATTTACCTTTGAGAGTAGAGATTGAGAGCGTCTTAAAGTTGCTATAATTTTTAAGGTGGCAGGGCAGAGAAGATATCTATTTGAGCAACTAAATTAGACCCGTAATAATAAAAAAAAAAAAACGAATGAGGTGCCTTTGGAACATCCTGTTGGAACCAAGTTCTAAATATACAGTGTGTAAGTATCACCGTCGCGATCTTCAGCGCACGGCGCCGTCGAAGCAGCTGATTGCATAAATGTTTAACATTGCTGTTTTTGGCCGTATGGGTTATTTACTGATTTCTTTTTTAGTAAAATGTTCTGTTTACTCCTTGTGATATCACTTTTAAGCAAAAAAAAAGTTATATGTATTTTCCGGCAGAAATTATGATTTTCCACTCAGAATGATGGTCTGAATACACTATTTCAGGATTCGGTACCGTGTCACTTACAGCGTGTATTCGAAATAAATACTTGATTCGAATTAAGTAGGTATTAGTATATTAAAGAAACGGCATATAAACCTGTATCTAAAAAAAAATTACTATGTGACAGTGAAACCCGTATTAACTCGTATTTACTTATAACAAAAACCAAAACACATATCAAAATAGAAAACCCTTCAAAAAATATATTTGAAAAGTTATATACTTAACCAAAACAATTTATACTAATCTTTCGTCATCAACAGGTAAACGGAAAAAAGAAAGATTTTGTTAATTTTTTCTCTTACTGGATCTACATCTATGTAGGTACAGCAGAAAAACTACCAGAAACCATGTCTCTTTTCACCGTGAATTTGACTGTATTTAAAGTATAAATAAGTATATCAATACGATTTCGAATTACGTTTTTGTTCTTTAAAATTTAAAAATAAAAGCGTAAGCGCGCAATGCAGCTGTCGGCAACCCACTGGCGAGACTGCGTACAAGGTTCGCTAGCGGACGAGCGGCCGGTAGGTGTTTAGAGCACGTAAGTACATCGAGTGGCATAGGAACTGCCTATACTAGACATTTGACTGGCTTGTTGGCCTAGTGGCAGTGGCGGATTTACCAATAGGCTGAGTAGGCTGAAGCCTAGGGCGGCAGATTTTAGGGGCGGCGAATTTGGGAAAATACTTTTTTTGTCTTACAAAAATTAAAAAGCTTCATATTTACATATAATACCTAACTACCTAAATGTCAATAGGTACAGAAACAATTCAACATGTAAAATGTTTCACCACCTATATAAATTTTTTTTCTTTCGTCGAAAATTGTGCGGTCGGGAACGAGTGACAAGACCCTTCACTAGTGTGTCTGGCCAACACAGTTCGGGTTAGAGAAAATTTTCTAACTTAAAACACAATAGAAAAGTTATCTAAAAATCTCCCTTAAGCCAAGAACTTTCATAATTTATTTTAATTTAATTTCATCGTCTTTTAGGCGGATTGTTACCAGATAATTAAATATAAATTTTTAAATGCAATAAAAAAAATTTTTATGTTTAAATTCTCGAAAGCTGTTCCCCGGGAAACGCAAACAGCAACATTCCAAACTCTCTAACAAGTCTCGAACTTATGAGTAAAATGCGCGAGCTGTCAGCCACTCAGTCGTCTGGTCAGATAGGAGAGCCTAAAAACTGTTATGACGCGATCTCCCAAACTTCAACATTCACACAATAGAGAATGCAATTGAATGGAACATGGGGTTAAATGTTCGTTCAGCACTTGGCCTCCCCATCTGACGAAACTCAAAACTGAGAACGGCAGTCAATTCAAAGTGCCAGATTCTCGATGAGATCGAGAAGTTTTATAGCTGTACGCATCACGGATGATAGAACCAATGAGACCCAGTGATGATGATCACAGAGCACCATTAACGCGCCATTAGAGGGAGGACGTAACTGAAATTGTCCATAGCAAGATAGAGATGGCTCTCGAGCAGCTAAAAAAAACGAATCTCCTGGGGATGACGGAATTACTACCGAGCTTTAAAGGTAGGCCAGATGCAACTCCTGAAAGAGCTAAAGAGTCTAAGTTAGTTAGCAATGAAAAAGCCGATGAACTCGCCAGAGCTGGTGCAGACAACCAACAGCATGGACCGGAACCATTCTGCGGCGAGCTTATTCAATTATAAACGCCCAATACATATCAATGGCAATTAAGAGATGGAAGACCACGATTGGTCTAAAACACTCGAAAGCCTTAAGCTATGCTATGATATATAAGCTATGATAACAAAGTATCAAAAGAACTTCTAGAGCTCAAGAGATACAAAACCTGAGCTCCTTCTCAATCGTCACCAGACCCTGCAAACTGAACAAATATATGTTACAATCTAAATGTGGCGAGAACACGAGAGGCAGAAGAAACTGCAATGCATATTTTATGCTTTTGTGGCCCACTAATGAGGTACCGAAGTAGTAACCTAGGGTTGCACATTATGCATCAGTGATATGATCTGGAGGTTTCTCGAAGCCATAAGTCTGAGCAGTGAGCTAAAAAGCAAAAGTGCGTTACAAAAGACCAAAAATAGTTGAGGTAGCGCTAGAGACTAAAAACAATAATAATAATAGGTAGTGGTTTAGTTCCGTCCTTTTTTTATGTTCGTGTGGAAACCCCCTCAGGCCGTTACCCCACCGGGGTTTTCGGTGGGGCGGTGTGTCGGAATCGAACCGACTTAAACCACACAGTGTGCCGTACTAAACCTTAAATAGGAGGGATCCCGGAACAGCTTTTATTAAGACATCCGGACCCCCTTAGCGCCTGTCCGCAAAAGCGCGGGCACCACCTCTTTGTAAAAACCTTAAAACCTCTCAATTAGGCGACGCGGACGCCAACTCCTCGCGGGGGGCCACTACAGCGGGTGAAGGGGAAAACCAGTCCCATCCACCCACGGCCCCCTCAGGGTGACATGAGGCGCAGGTACGCGCGCCTCGAACGCCCGGTTCACCGGCGGCGAATCGGCGGCGGTCTCAATTCTCTCCTAGCGACTGAGTGCGGGTACTTCTCGAAGCAAGCCGTTCTCGGAAAGAACCTGCGTCAGTCGGAAAGAAACGGTCCCGTGCCGCCGCCCTGACTACTAGATTATGACCGGCTGAAGAGTTTAGTTCCGTCCTCTAACAAGGTTTAACACCTAGGTGTTGCGGCACCGTGAACCGTACCGTACCGTATCATACTGTTCGACAGATTGTGCAAAAGATCGAGAAGTATTTTTAGCGGCTGTGTACGGCTTTGGATTACGAGAAAGCCTTCGACTCCATCGAGACCTGGGCAGTTTTGGATACTCTGCAAAGACGACGTGTCGACTGGCGATATATCGAGGTGCTGAAAAACTTAAATGACACCAACACGATGACCGTACAGCTCCAAGACCAGAGGACAAATCAGATAAACTTGCAGCGTGGAGTTAGACAAGGGAATTTTATCTCCAAACTATTCACCAACACCCTTGGGAAATTGCGTGTCAATTGTTTTTTTATCACAAGTTGAAGTTCGTCGTCTGTAGCAAAAATTGAATTAATGCGGAAAGATTTTTAGGGCGATGATTTTTTATGATTTTTAAAGTTCATTGACTCCACAAGACTGCACTGCTCGTCTTAAAAATACTTTTGGGACGAAAGCACCTCATTTCAGCACCGTAAGGCGTTTCTACACATAATTTGATCGTGACCGTGTTTCTCTCCATAATGAAATTCGTGACGGTCGGCCCTCAACTGCGATCACTGAGGAAAATGTGGCTACTGACAGGCAACTAATTGAAGAAAACGGGCGTATTCACCTATGAGGAGATTTGAGGGCATTAGTGTGATCTAAATTCAAAAAATCTTACATCAACATTTAAAAGTTAGAAAACTTTGTTGCCGCTGGATTTCTCATGAACTCACCTCAGAACAAAAACGGACTCGTGTTGATTGGTGTAAAAAAATGTTGTTAAAGTACTGACGTGGCCTGGCATGGTCGTTGGGCAAACGGGTCCTACAGTTGAGCCCCCGTGAACTGGTAAAAGGAAGGTAGGACGCCCCCCAGCCAGATGGACTGACGAACTGAGAAAGGTAGCTGGGATTGAATGTATGCGAAAGACGGAGAACCAGGTGCTTTGGCGCATTTTAGGAAAGCAGTGGACTGCTATAGGCTGATCGATTGAAGGTTTATTGAATGTACATGTGTAAGTAGTATTAAGGCACACCTTACCTCATCTTAACAGTAGTACATGATTCGAGCTTTTTTATTAGTTCAGAAATAAAGGTACCATAAAAAAAACAATCAATATTAGCTAAATCTTTAGGTTGTAAAAAAAAATTTAGAAACTGAGACATCGATCTCCTAGTTCACAATCATACTAATTATGGAAAAAATGATTTGTGTACTAATTACACCCCTAGTTAGTGCACAAATCATTGACAAAAAAAAGTTGTAATCGAAGAGGAGGTAGGGGCGGCAAAATCTTACTAGCCTACAGGCGGCAAATGTGTAAATCCGCCATTGCCTAGTGGTGAGTGACCCTGACTGCTATGCTACAGGTCGTGGGTTCGATTCCAACCTGAGTCTGGGTGTTCTTTGTGTCCGTTGTTTGTATGTTTGTAAAGTCAAAGTCCCGCGCGATACAGGAGTAATTTCTAATGCGGGAGTTGTCTTTTAAAAAAAAAAACTTTATTAAGATGCATACATAAACAAGAAATTCAAGATTAGATACTTTTCTTTTATCTAGGTTCACATCTCTGTGTAGTATAATATTTCCTGTGTCATTGAAGCACGTAACCAACATTTTACTATGCGTAGAGTGAGCAGAAAACGATCTCTCTCGGTCAGTATTTGCAAGAAGGTTGCATGTTCAACGAGATGAGCTCGGCTCACATAGCTATGGCGAGAATGACTATTATATTAATATGACCAAAATTGTGATTATAACGAGACTCCATTGATCGCCCTTATCTTGGATTTAATTTGCACTGTGTAAATAAGAATCTGAGTTTTTGATGGTGTCTGTGATAAATACGGATATGTAATGAAAAATTAAGTGGAGAGTTCAATAATTTTATTTACTGACCTATCCTTTTCGGTAGCTGTTTATTAAAATTAGTTTGTCTTTGGTACTTTTTCTGCCGAAGGAAATATTAACGCAGATAGTGGCAAAAAGTTGAATTGTAACACATTTACCGACCAATAATTTTATTAACATAAAAATACAGCCATAAGTCTGGTATAGGGAGCCATATAAAGGAAGCCAGTGATTTGAGATTGCTATTCATATAAAACTAATATGATTGGTTATGCTATAACGTAGCGGCACCAAAGAACTGGTGCCATTCACCTGTTTCACCACTGAATATTTTAATAATTCCTTCGAGCTTTTTCTATATCGGTTTAGGAAGACTTAGGTATACAAACAATGTTAACAAACCTAGGCTATAACTATTAATGAATGAGTAAACTAAATTCTAATCTTTACTCACTAGTGAAGTCGAGAAGAAGAATAATCAGCTGCCTTGTTCTGTATTTATGTAGTAATATTGATGTATTTATAATTTACTAAAACAATAAAATATAGGTAGGTATACATTTTACCAAAGACAGTCGGATGCACTGAACAATTTTCTTTTAGATAAGAAACGAAGCTTAACATTTTTCTTTATCCCAAAGAGATCATGTATATACAGATGTTTAAAACGTAAGAAGATAGGGCTTTACTTTTCATAAGTTTATAGCAGCTGATTTTGCACAATCAACGCGACCAATTTCTTCAGTCTTCGTCCTGGTTGGATTGCTGGATAAATAATAAATAATTTACATTCATACTTAATGTGTAAAAGGGAGTCAATATACCCTTTTTTGCTTATTAGATTTAAAAAACATAAGAGACGAAAAAGAGAACTAGACAAGTATAAAAAATATTGTTTTTTTTTGCATGCCTACAAGTTACATACTTGTAGACATACATGTTAAATGTTATAGGAATACTTACTTAAAATGCGTATTTGGAAGGAGCTGGTGCCGGATCAGGTATACGCTACGCCAAGTAAATAGAAAAACATGACGTTAAGATTATAATAGCAGACATTTACGTTCATTTTTGTAATGAACCCAAAATTTCAAAAGGATATTATGAAAGTATCTCACGAGAAGTTATTTTGGCACAATATTACGTGCATGCTTTTCTTGCGTACAAAACTTTGAGTTTTGTTGAATAAGGCTTAGAATATTTTGCACAATCACATACATTACAATGTCATTGCTGAGTTTTTAAAGTTTAATAATATCTATTATATCTATACTGACAATGAACATGCAGGACGGCAAAAACTACAAACAACCATTAATTCAAAAAAGAGCAAATCTTAACATATTGAGTGATTTTACATACAAGTGCATCGTTTTAATCACGTTTTAGAGAGTATTTTCTTGATTTACTTACACTTAGCATGAAATGTATGCTACCAGATCCATTGCGTGTTCCTAAAACATATTCCTAAAGACTAGTTACTATGCAAAAATACATATATTTTTAAATACACAAATTTTGCTATTATGACGAACTTTCAAGTAGAACAAGCCATGATACGTATAGTTTAAAAGACGAATGCTTAGGTGGAAAACGACAGCTTCATCTAAAACAATGATATCTAATGAACAAAGGGCATGTGTAGATACTATTCTAACTGTCCGTCGAACTTACTTTGCTGGGAATTATGATATAATTGATATCCGTAGCTTAAACATTATTATTGTTTGATCAACAGCCAAGTAGCTTCGACTTGGTACGAATAACCCAATGATGATGATGATTTACATTATCTATTTATAATTCAATTGCTTCTTTGTTATGTAGAATACAGTTAAAAACTGTATATTTTACAGTTATTTTACACTTATTTGAAAATGCATATTGATATAAAGAAATAGAGAGTGCTTATATTCTACAATTATTTCAAGAGAAGGCTCGTACGTAAAGGTACTGCTTTTAGCTTGCAAAATATTAGGCAATAAACAATAATATGATTTCTTAGGGTTTCCTAGTGCTAACAAATAGATACTGTTAGTACTAGAAAGCTGTATATAAGTGTGTTTTTTAGGGTACCTCCCATACAAGTAGGTTTAAAAAACATTGTGGCGGTGAAAAGACTGTTTTGATACTTTTGCGAAATATTGAAAGACAAGTGTCCCTCCCCTCTACCCTTCTACGAGCTAAGCTGTTGGCTTGATAGTATATGTAACGAATTTAGCAAGAAAGTATCACCGCTAAGTTGTGTTAGTTTAAGAATTAATCGCCCAACTTTTCGCTTTGTATCGACCAGTTGTTTAAAGGTAGGTTTTGCCAATCTACAAATCAACATATATTGGTTTAAATCGTTGTGGACGTCGGATTTGATTTGTCAAACGATGCACGACTCCCTATCGAATGACATGCAGAACTAATTTATAAATTACTTCCGCGCAAGCGACGATTTAACATATTTTGACAAGATTATGCTATGATTAAAAATGGTTTGCCGAGTGGAAAGGTTTTGCTAAACTCTGGTACATTGAGCAAAACCTTTAATATATTATGAGATAAGATATGTGTAGTTATTATTATTAAAACAGATCAGAAATAAAGCTAAAACAGTACCATAGTAGGAACCTTAATATTTACCTATAAAGTTGCAGAAGCAAAAAACTTACATTAGCCATAAGCACCATTACAAAAATAAATTCTTTGGGATCACTGGCAAGTTAACAGAAATAATAATAATCACATTTAAAACTTAACAATTAAAATTATAAAATAATCAGACCCTGATGGCTAATATCAAATAGGAAACATAATTAATGAGTATTAAAGTATAAATTAACTATGTTTTTTTTCATAGTGCCCAAGTGTCAATAGCTGTTTTGCTGACATTGGTTTATTTGCGGGTTTAAATACAACAAAATTAAATGCCTTGTGTGAGGGAGTTTTCGAGCACGATGTCAAATTCATCGAGTGGTTCTAGGATCTGTCGGAGGAACGTGAGTAGACCACGCTTGCGGAGGAAACTCTGTTCTTCGTACATCTCGACGGTGACGCGTGTCATCGACATCGGTACCAGCATTCGATGGAGCCAATGTTCACTGTAAATAATCATCTACATAATATAAAGGAAAAGATAAAACGTCATTTGTCTGTCATGATTATAACTTTAGTGTTATGACCATAAAAAAAATTTGAACCACTTTTTCCTGCCTCTTTGGCCTATTATAGGCGCCTATTACACGATAGGTTATGCTGTCAGTTTTGATAGAATCAAAACGGTGATTGACGAATAACCTATCGCCTAATGCAGTGGTTGACGGTTGCATGATGAGATTTTAATGTCGATATTATTTCATTAATTACCATGGAACATCATGAATCATATTCATGACTTTTGGTAATGATTGACGTTTGCATGAGCGTCTACTGGACGCCATAGTGGCCAAAATTTTTTAAGAACATGCAAATTCGTTGAAGTTTTTTTCATACACAAGTGTCCAAATATAGTTTTAATTCTTGAAAAATTCCAACAGTGATGAATCAAATATCTTTGAATAGTTCCTAAGAACTAATATTTTAGTTAAAAAAAAATACGATTTTTAAACATCCGCAATTTTGAAAAAAAAACGGTTTTTAATTTAGCATGATTTTAGGCTGAATAAGAACAAATCTTCTGTTATCCTTGCCCGACAAAAAAGAAGTTGACATATTTGACAATTTTTTCATTGACGGTCTGCACTTATTGACGGGTTACTATCATTGATAAGATTGCTGTAATGAGGATGAAATGGGAAAATAAATATAAAAAGAAATTGATAGAACTATTATATCACTTAGGACGTGAAGAAAGTACATTATTCAACTATAAATGTACGAATATTATTCACATGGAATTTTTTAAATTATGAACTTGGAAACGCATCATTGTAATCCTCATAGGAGATTACTTGTGGTAATTAAATCACCTATAGTATTATCTACTGGTTATCAAAGTATGAGTGTTATTGCTGTGGATAATCACCAAGGTGTAGAGACGGGATGTTCATTTTTACAGATAAATGTTTTGGCAATAATTGTCATATAACAAAATAATTTCATAGTATATTTTGTGTTGCCATCCACCAATAAAAAATATCTACTACCAATATATAACTTTTGTTTTTTTTTTCTTAAATGCTGGTGTCTAAAATTATTATTTATCCAATTTCCAGTTCCATATTTAAGTTTCTTTTATATAAGTGTAATTTGATACATTTGGATTTTACTCAGAATAAAAAAAAACAAAAAGTGGACATCTTCTTTTCAATTATGATTGTGGTCGAATTTTGACCAGCGGGTATTTACTTGTCTGTACTTTTACGTAACACGTTATTGCGATAAAAGGAAACATAGTTGTGAAAGAAACCAAGGTTGAATGTTAAAAGACCTTGGCTAACATTATGTTTACAGTTTGGCTCCCAGTTGAATCCCTAACTCCCTCCTAGGAATGTTGTAATAAGGATTCTTCATAATATACTGAATAGTTTGTGCTCTAAATGTTCATATTTTTTGCACCTGGCTGTACTAGATAACAACAACGTTACATAGTTAAGGATAAATGAGGTCAGAAAACTTACCGTAGACTAAGACATATGAAGAGCTGAAATTTTCCGTCCTTCCCGAGAGTGCGACCCACAGAATTAATCTCATCCATGAGATGGCAGTAACACCGCCAGATGGCTCTGTGTTCTTGATCTTGACGGCAGTTATATGCCATACCGCAACTCTTATTGTTCTGAGTAGTTTGCTCGTCGCATAAACTCATTTTAAATTCGTCTTTCACTTTAGCTGCACATGAAAAAATCATTTACCGAAATGTAGTGAGCATTATTATAGTAAATCTAATGATTCCAACAGGTACTAGATTAAATAGTTAGACTGTGAACATATGAATTATGATGCAACAGTATGATTTATCGACTAATTAAAAAAGTACTAGTTTTTTATGGCAAATTACAAATAATTTATCTTCCAGCCACTAATGACCTTTTTAAGGTTTTTTATTAATAAAATGCTTACCAAAATAATCCCAAATAAAGAGATTCTTCCCAAAGAGCCGAACTGACTTGAAGCCACATAGAAAAGCTTGCTCCAAGCATTTGACAAGACCATTCTCTCCACACAGAAGCACACTGAGCGAGTTGGCATCCTTTTCTCTCTTCGTTTGATAGTGCCATTTCACAATAGCGTTTACACAATCACCTATAATGACAAATAATTTAATCTACTGCTACAATAGCTCAACCAGTCATCAAAAACCTGAGAATCAAAAAAATAACTGCTACCTGAGCCCCCAGATTATTATGCAAGAAGCAAAAGCCTCCTCGAGCATGAATGCAGCTATTAATTTTATTTGCATCAGCCCTAGCCGGGTGCAACCACGCAATAAGAAGATCTATCTGGAATAACAGTGCATGTTCAAAAACTGTAACACGCGCAGCTTTTTATAATTAAAGAAAGTACATAATTTCCCTTCCATTACCATTATACTTACTTACATTGTGTCGTGGTATAATCATAGTTTACGAAAAAACATCTAAACGATAGATTTCAATTGTTCTTAGTCCAGGACCCAGGATGTAACGAATGTAATTATTAGTACAGATCTAAGGACCGAGCGAACGGTATTTCGTTTTTTTTTAAATTAAGACATATTAATTTTAGAAAAGATAATTTTTTACAGTAAACCTAAATTCAATATATATTGAGCAGTAGGTTCGATTTCTGGTTGTTTTAGATTAGAGTTTTATTAATAGAGTATGTATATTTGAGGCATGTGTAGTAAATATTGGCTCCAAACCGTATAGCGTGTGCTGCTTATAGAATACAGATGTGTGTGTCAAAGCGTAAAGGATGTGGAATAGTTATTATAAGTAAAAATGAGAGCTACTTTTTTACAGAAAAGGGAAGCATAATGACGGTGCTGATTTGTGGATTGGAAATGTTGAGAAGTTTTCTAACCTCGAATTCCGCTAAAACTGGTAAGTTGGTATTGTATCAAGGGTAAACTGGTATCCACGGCAGATTAAATATTGGAAATCAGCTGCACCCAATTTTAACAGGAGGTTGACGCCAACATCCTTGGAAAAAGGCTAGGAAGGGTGTGTTTAGGTGAATATTACGGATAGTTTTAAATTTGATTTGAGTGGTGATTTTAGTGTCTGGATTTGCAGATACGATAAATGTATGGTTTAACTCTGATTTCAAGAACACTAATACTACTAAAGAGTTGCACTACTCGACGATTCATCAAATAAAATGCATAAGAGATAAGCATACGCATTCTATTTTATGAATCGTCTTTAAGATTAACAATAATTAATTTTATGAAATAGAGTGCATTTAATGTTTACTATTTAAATATTTTGAGCTAGGTTAATTACGGATTCGGAGATAAGTAAACTATTCTATTAATAACTTGATTGCACTCATAGCGTAGCGGTATTGGATTTCTATCCTGTCCAGGCTTGCATAGCGCATAGGATAATTATTTTTGTGATTTACAGTCTTTCAGAGTTCATGTGTTTTTGTGTATAGCCAGCCTTATTATTAAAGTAGCAGGTAAAGTTACCACTGAGAAGTCTTCATATTATTAAGACCATTCATCTTGCACAAATATTAGTAGGTCAAAAACGAAGTCAACTGAGTTCAGAATGAAGGTTACGTAAAATAAACTGAACTTTAACAAGTATATTTTAGGTACTGTTTAATAAACGCAAATATTGATATGTTCCTAACAGTAGAAGTCTTGTGATACTAATCGAATCAGAAACATAAATGTGAATCTAAGATTGTTTAAGTAGGTTTTTATGTCAATAGTTATGTACCAAAAATCTCTTGTTACACAAAAAATCTCTTCAAGTACACATTAAAACGTTCACAAGATTTACATTGTAACATGGTTAACTTAATGCTAAATTCTGATTTGTTTAATTTTTTTGACGAAGAACTTGCCCTTACATTTACATTTGTTTTTCATCTCATTTCAAATATTTTTGTTTGTTGTTCGTAAGTCGGGAACGTGGCACGCTCGCGTCGCTTGATTATTCGTGATCGTGGCGGTTATATATCATGACAGATTATAATAGATAACTCAACCCGATTCCTGGATTTTAAGGTATATCTTTTCCTTTTGATAAATCGTAGCCCTGTACCAAATTTATCAATATTTTTTCAAACTCATATAAAATTTCATGTTTCTAGGTTGCGCAGGAATGGAGAAATCGATTTTTGATAATCTGTCAGTCAGTCAATCACCTCCTAAATTTTTGATTTTCAGACGCTTAGATATTTCTGTTAATGTTAAACCTGTTAAACTATTAAAGTTGGAGTTTTGAAATTTGGCATATGCTGGTAAGAAAGCTCTAACCGTGTATTCAAAATTCATTTGTCAGTGTCAGTCAATTATTTGCTACTGTATCACAAGTTGGGGTGGTGCCGCTAAAACGCTTTTAAAACCACTGGAGGTAGCTCAGAGAGCCGTACTTAAAGTTGCTACTTTTCGCCCTATACGTTATCCCACTTTCAAATTATATCAAAACTGCAACGTTCTTATGGTTCGACAACTATTCATACTAAATTCTATACTCCAGCAACACACTCAAGCTCCACACACACATGATCACACTAAACCTACACGAAGAATAAAAATGTATACCACACCTCACCCATACTTTACTTTCACAAAACGATTCTTTTACTACCTAGGGCCATTTCTGTATATTAAATTAAACCAAATCTTTCCGATACACAAATCCTCTTATGCTTCAATAAAAACTCAAATTACTAAATATCTCATCAAGAAAAACTATATTGAAACGGAAAATTTAATGACACCAAAAAGCCTTTTATAACTCCATAATTCAATAGACACACATACACTTCACACACACACACACACACACACACACACACACACACACACACACACACACACACACACACACACACACACACACACACACACACACACACACACCATTTAATGTAATCTAGTATTAAAATTATATACCTATGTACCTTTTCTTAATTTTGTGGAACTCAGTAAAGGATTGTTCTTAATACAGGCTATTTGAGTAGCCTAGCTAGAACGTCTATGACCATAATGTAAAGGCTGTATTTATGAAATAAATTTATTATTATTATTATTATTATTTATTTTAATAGTTTTATCCTATCTTGACTAAGAGGAGGTCTGCAAATGGCTCAAAATGTTCGTGTAAATATAGCACTACAATCTTTTGAGCTTGAGAACTTGACCGCGCACTATCGTGCGCCTAGATATGTCGTACACGAAACGGAAGTAATATAGATGTATTTGCAGTCCATTTCGTTTTGACTGTCATGTATTTTGTGTTATGCTAATGTTTTAATTACAAATTATGAACCTAACTTAAGTAAGCGTCAACTAGTATACTACGATTTCATTTTACATACTAATAAAGTGGATCGCAAAGAGTAGGATTCTTTTCTATATACAATAATAATTAATTTAACGGAAAGTTCATATCTAGAACAAGAAAACAGTATAACTTCAAGTGATAACTTAAAAAAAAATACTTTTAAATCTTTATTTGAGTACATATCCATATGAGTACACATCCATAATTAAATTCTATTCTATTACTATAGAGTTTTCGGCCAAGAAATATTCGCTTTCAGTCTCAAGGTTTGAAACTATGTTGATATATTTCAATAGACTACCTACCTAATATATGGGACCAACCGAAAAAAGGCACAACAGTCCTGAATGTCAAAGGCTTGGTATTTCGAAAATACGTCAGGTCGGGACACTTCGTTGGCTGCTAATTAAAACCTGCGAAATCAGCATGCAGCACCAGTATGTCACTAAGTTCACCTCTGCCAACCTACCGAACGTTAAGTTGGGGTGGGCGAAGAAGTGTTCGAAAGCATTGGTCTTGATGCTCCTGGTGGAACAGAAAAATATTCAGTTTTCACTGACATACTTGCCGGGATCAGGAGGTAAGGTAAAATTACCATTACAGCAGGGTCTTCGAGTAATATTAGTGTTACGCAAATCTGACAAAGATACTTGCTCGGGGGTTGCTCTTTGATTGCCTAGGATGAATATACGACGGCCAATAGTACTGCCACATGGAGAGTGTGGACTCTAGCTGTGTGTCTGTCAATGGCGGTTCTTTTCAGCAGTGTTACATCAGCGGTGGCGTATTTGGAAACCTTATGAATAATGTAAAACGTGTCCTAAAATTCAACGATAAGCACCAGAGGAAAAAATTTATCTCTGAATTGATAAACTGTGGTCATGGTAGGTAAAAATATCAAAAGAAATGTAAATTTGCAATTCAATTTTTTTTTTCTGTAATTAAAATACAAATTTTTTCTCGAGTAGTCATGAGCAGGTGAACTCCCTGGAGCCCGCATCGAGATATTATGTACTAGAGAAGCCACTCAGAACAAAATACATGTTCCGTTTTTATTTGAATTAAAACTAAAATAAAACAATAATTTGTATTCAAATCCTACAGTATTAACAAGCAGCGGTCGATCGTTTTTGAGTTGTAGTTTTCTCGCGAGCGTTATGTACTAAGCGCCGTGATTTTTATGGCGTTTACGCGTGTTGCCCAACGAACTGCTACAAAGATTTGTTTTCACTGCGGTGAAGGGACCGCAGTTCGCGTACAAACTTTTTCTTTGCGGTGTCTACTCTATATGCTAGTAATAATAACTCAGTGATAGAGACATATAAAGCAAATTGTATGCATATATTTATAGTAAAACTCAAAGAAAAATGCTTTAAATTATCTCCAACGGAATCGACCGACACGGCTCGAGCGCAAAAGACTTTTGATTTATATATTAAATATAATATTTATAACTTTTATCATTTTATTCTTACGACAAGCGATAACTTTGAATTCCGTAAATATCACATTTTTTTTTATGTCGCTAACGTTTAGAATGTTACCATTATTTTTTGATTATTAAATTTACTTGACCATTTGTTAGTCATCATGTTTATGATGGTTACTATGAACTCATTTAATTAACGTTGTCTGTGCTCAATATATTTGTAGAATATGGTCGGAATACTTAATACGATGACTTTGGTTGTCATAATTATTATCACAAGCGGAAATAGAGCAGTTAAGGTTACTAAATGTTGAAAAACACAGTATTTAATGATGACGATGACTGTACGTTAATTATGTTTGTAGTCTCCCGTGATATAACGTAAGTAGCTGAGAGCCGTAAGTAGTTGTCTTCTTGAGAGAATAACCGAAAGACTACTAATTTTTTCATGTTTTATCAAGGGATCTTTTAATATTACACTTGAATAACATAAGGACTCCAGTTTGAATGTATTATTATTGATCACAAGCGGAAAAAAACAGCAGTTAAGGTAAGGTACTAAATGTAGAAAAGCACAGTATTTAATGATGACGATGACTGTACGTTAATTATATGTTTATAAGTAGCTCCGTGAGTAGTTGTCTTCTTGAGAGAATAACCGGAAAACTACTGATTGTTTCATGTTTTATTAAAGGATCTTTTAATTTTAAGTTTGGGAGAGCCATGCTTCAGCACGTATGGGCCGGCTCGACTCCGCTCGATACCACAGCTTCACAGAAAACCGGCAGTGAAACAATGATTGCATTGCTTTTCGCCGCGTGAGTGAGGTTACCGGACGCCCTAACCGTTCCCTCTCCCCTATTGACGTCCTTCCCCTCTCCCGTCTTCGCCTATTCCCACCTTAAAGGGTGGCAACGCACTTGTGACTCTGAGTTACAGGTGCCCATGGGCGGCGGTAGTCATTTGCCATCAGGTGACCCGTCTGCTCGTTTGCCCCCTATACCAAAAAAAAAGATATATTACATTGAAAAACTCCAGTTTGAGTGACAGGTGACCCTGATATCAGACTATAGCTTACACTCCCCATTCCATCCGTATAAGCAATATCCTTTTCCTTTCTTTGTCTACCCATCTTGCCTACATTTTGATTTCAATATAAGTACTCCCAATTTTCCCATCTTTAATTCCCAAAATATCCGGTTGGCAATACGCTTGCCTATTACGTGAGTTTGACCAACTTATAGTTAGCATCAATACGTCTCTGCCTACCCGTTCGGGGGTATAGTCGATACAGGTGTGAGTGTATGTACGTATGAAATAACATCACAATTGCTTAAAATTTCGACGGCCAGTGTCGGTATATTAGGTTGTGTTTGGACAATTTCGTAAAGAATAAATTTACCTATCATATGCTGTATTGTAGACGTGGACAGGTGCGTGGTGGTGGGCGTGTGCGGCGCCGGCGCGGGAGGCGCGGGCGAGCGCGGCGTGGCGCCGCTGCGCACGCGCGCTGCCACCAGCAGGCGCTCGGTGGATCCGTCGTCTACGCCTGTGCCCAGCCAGCGGTTACACGGAAACCTGTATGTACATATTGTACATGTTTATTACGTGTCTTATTATATCTATAGCAATATAATAAAGCTGAAGTTTTTTCGGTCGGCTGAAGTCGGATTTGAAAAATCCTTTTTGGATTTGATAACCAAATTCTTAAAAAAAGTTATAGACTATTTTACTTAAGAGCGGAGTAGTGACCATAGACTGCAGGGAAGATCTAATTTACTTATAATATGTCTATATTTTTAGTTTGGGTCTTAGTTTGTTTCCGTATAGCCTAGATCTAGTATTTACCTTAACTAATATCACTTAGAATTAGGTTTTTACAAAGTAAATATTATATACATAAATTAATTACGATGAAATGCTCACGTGTAGGTGTGTCCTGTGACTTCATTTCTCACGTACACTTGATCAAGTAACCATCGCGGTGACAGCCCAGAATTATCATGTCCAATGCGCAATGTTGATAATATTCCCAAGTTCTTGTGCTAAGAGTATTAAGAGTTATATTATACTTTTTTTTGTGTGATACGTCTTCCTGTGTAGCCACTTGATAATTATAGGATTTCTGACAGAAACTTAAATAAATAGCGACCCTGGTTATCATACAAAGAAGTTTAATTTAACTCGTACGATAGATAGAAATATTTGCTATGCCATCACTTCTAACCAGATCTTTTGTTTGTCCACTTTAGGATCGAGTCGACTCGATTGTCAATAGATATAGAAAAAACTAAGAAGTGAAAGTAGTACTGAGAACAGAATATGCGCGATACTGTACGCTCAAAGAGAGTAGATGAGAACGGGTACAGCTCGAATAAATAAATATTCTTTAAGAGAGAGTCCACTTTAACAGGCCCTCTTACTTAAGGACGTATATAAGGACACATGAAGAAGTTATGCTACTTACGTGGAAAACGAATTCGTTAGTATTCCGAGGCATGGGTATTTTAGGTGTAGATTCGCCATTTGCCCCTGATATTGAGATCCAACAGTTTGCGGTTGTCTGGCTAGCTTTCCGCGAGGGCATAATTAGCACTCGGTAAGGTAGTTCTATTAAACAAAGCAAAAAATCATTAGTATTGTGAAGGCTAGGACTAATAAATACTGGCGATTAAAACTAAAATTTTATGGTGTACCGCAAGCACAGAATACATAATAGTACTGGTACAGAAGTCTCACTTCGCAAAATCGTTTAAATAAGTAGCGACTCTTGCTCCGACACAATAAAGTCGCAATTCAGGTCGCACAGCGATAATATTACCTACAGTTATATTCACCTATACTTGAGCCAAATAAGATATGGAATCTTTGTAAACAAACCATATGTCATCATCTTTAGGGTTGTCATAATTAGAATGCAGAAATATTGTAATTTTACCTCTATTTCTTAGTTATACTTTACGATTTACTGTCATTGTGTTTACTGGAACTCAGTCTAACCATCAAATACGTAATATGTTAAAAAATACCTTAAAACAAGAATTAGCAAATAAAAAAATACCAACTATACGCCTTACAACCCTATAACTCGACAACTTTCGCAGATCAACAACAATTTGGTTATTTAAAATGAATATTTATGGGAATATGCACAAGACTCCACAATACAATATTGAAAATAAGTTTTTCTATCCTTTTTAATAATAATAGGTACGTTATATGACTACACATAAATGTTACATAAATCAATAAAGAATTAAACACGGACTACGACGTCTTTGACGTTACAGAAAAAGCGCGCCTAAAATGTCAGCGTTAAATCACACGAAACTGGATGTGGTTTTAATTTTTTCACTCATCATCTTCCTATTATGATATTAGTAATGATGTGTTATTAACAATGGAACAATCGAAACTATTTTTGTTTGAATTACCAGTGATTCACCATTATATTATTGCGTAAAGTTATGTCTCACTATCCATGCAATTTTTAACCCCCGACGCAAAAAATTGGAGTGCTATAAGTTTAACATGTGTATCTCTGCATGTGTCACATGTGTTTGTGGCATTATATTTTCTAAACATTTGCCGATTCGCATGCGCCCTCTATAATATATTCACCGGAAAGGAACACAAGCGCCATGTACCGGCGTTACGCAGAGTCTAGGCGGAGTGCGGACGGATGAGTTCACTTTCAGTTTGGTCACGGCCGAGTCAACACTAACCTAGGAACTGTACAGTGTTTCTTTGCGTGTTTACAATACATCAATCATTAAATATCAAAAGGGAGTATTCTCATCGCTCGTACCCGTTCTGAGATTTTGACATATACTCGTATATGACAGCGCGTGCTGTTTAGGCTGGTTGAGTCTGAACATAATGTTGAATATTTTGCTTATGGTTGAATTAGCATTGCAAATTTTTTAATTACGATTGTCGTTTTATCTTTGGAGCGGTTCTCTGTGTGCTTAATTCACAGCCTTTTATTCTGTACTGTATTTCATTTGTGGCGGGAGGAAATTGGATCACCTCTAATCTGATGTTTCATGTAAGCTTCAGTTCATTTCATTTTTCACTCTACTACATGCCTGTTTTCTGAGACATTTTTTTTATTTCTGTTTCAGGTAGGTTCTTTTACATACTACATTTCAATGATTTTTTAAAATAATTCTACTTTATGAATATTCCAACATTGAGGTACATCTACTTTCTGATGTTCTAAAATTTATATTGCATACTGGCTGAGGTGTACTTTGGCTCAAGTACTTACCACCTACCAGTACCAGAGGCGCATAGTGGATTCCATCAAGGTTGTCACCATAAAGGAGGCTTCATCAGAACTTACCTTAGACGCAGAACCTTACCAGAGCTTACCTTATAGGTCGAGTAGGCCTCGACGCTCTAGATGCTAAAGTTATTGGCGAGCCTCCTGCTTTAGTATTTTAGTATTATTCTTATCTATAAAACGTAAATAAATTAAGCTACGTAATCTAAACATATTAAATGAAACATTGATTCCGCAAAAAAATATGGAATGGCGAAAAGGCCAATGTTTAGAAGATATTTGAGGCAATAGCCATTTATTGTTCTGAGTAAGAAATACCTACAGGTTATATTGGCCACTAAAGTAGTAGTAGTAGTAGTGTTTTATTTAGAAAAAGATTGTTTAAACTAATAATTTAATACATTGCTAACCATTTTTCTCTCAGGACTATAAATAGTTTTTTTGGTATTATAACACATAAAAATCTCACGAACTCAAAAACAGACCACGCCACAGATAGCCACAGATAAGATAACAGTTACTCCGTAACAGATACATACATACTCCCATACAAAAGCGAAAATACCTACGCCACAATAGCCTAAAAAAATTAAATAATAATACCTAGCATTAGCTGCAGCCAAAAATATATCGGATTGAGCACACTTATCAAAAGTTGAGAACACTTTGCCCACCGCTCGACGGGTGTGTTTGTGAGTATTGTGCAGTAGCTGACACTCTATGGTTTTACAAAGGTAATAATAAATAATATAATTGTAATATAATATAATAAATCATTTAGTAATAACTTACATTTCTTCTTCGGTACTTAATCGCGATAATAATTACAAGGTACTATTCCTATATAGTGCGAGTTTTGGCAACTATCCGTACTCGCTCTTGAAGCTTTCGCGACTATACATATCAGATATGTAATCTAATACATATAGTCGCGAAAGTTTAAAAACAGTTATTAGTGCCATTTGTTTTCCGCATAATAACAATATTTTAAGGGTATGTAATTTGCAAACAGGTTATTAACAACTGCCTGTGAGAAAATGCTTAGCAACGCAATGTTAGTAAACATTCCACAGCTTATTTGGCTGAAGTATAGAATTTGTCTGTTCTGACGACGCCGCGACATTAGGGTTGTCTTTTTTTAAGAAATAATTAATTCAAATATTTAATTACCAGTAACTTATGTGCCTATTACTCTATTTTTGTGTATTTTTTGGTGTCAAACAGGCCTAGGCTAGGTACTCATTAACTCGACGTCCTCTCCAGTTGGCGCGCGGCAGCGCACTGAATTTTTGGTATGATGAGTCCTGTCCGCCGCGTACTTGTAGCTGTATACCTAAAGTGCGGAGTGGACCTAGCCTGCCGCAAGAGGCACTTGGCCACAATTATTATTGATGAAAGCTAAATAAAAAAACATACATATGCTATGAACAAACAAACGAAATCAACTATTATCTTCTTGGTTTCGAGTCAATACATATTTATATATACATATTCGTTTGTTACGAAGTTAAAAACATCTTATGGCAGCATTTGTATAGATAGTGAAATAAAACGCTATCTAAATATTTTAAATAAGTTTAAATTACTTACTTGTGGTAGGATACGTATTGGTGAAGCAAAAATAGTCAACGGCGTTCAAAGTTAACAAATGATACAAAAATTGTTCTCTTTCTTCTTCTGATCGAAGAAATGCTGTTCTTTTGTATTGAGATCGTAACAACGTGGTGTCTGCTAGAAGTTCTCGAAGATGCTTTGATAGTAATTTCTTTTCCAAGGATAATCGGACCCAAGCACGAGCGTAGCCTATTTCTGTCTTGATGTCTGTCATTGCTTGAACGTTCCTATAAATGAACTTTACACTGTATATGATTGAAAAATAGATGTACGTACGAACCTTATAAGGGTCAAAAAATTACAATAAATTTATAAGAAGCAAGTTAAAACATAGTTAGTAAAATTTATGATGACGTTTTGGCCGATTTAAAGACAATAATGTACTGAATTTATTTTTCGAGTTCATTTTGGTTCATGTATGTATATGGTATGAAATAGTTGTCCCTTTATTTGCTATTCGGATTATGGGAAGGGGATGAAAATGGAGTGTTGGAAAAAGTTCAACAGTTCGAAGTAGTAGGAAAACGCTCTTAACTTAACATACATGTGTGATGTTTACTTACCTCATATCGAAAGTTAAACTTTCAGGCAAAGGTCGTAAAGGGTTTGGGGGTGGGCAAGATTTTCTTTCAAGAGTCCCAGAGTTACTAAGTCGATCTCGTGAGCTATCCCGCGATCCACCACGGGAACTGTCCCGGGATCTGTTTCCTGAACTAGTGCTTTGGTGTGCTTCAACTTCCGCGCCCACCGATGAGAGATCTGTTAAAAAGAATACAATACTTAATTTTAGCAGCTCATCATTTTTAAAATTGAATTTGAATTTCACTTTCGTTTCTTTTAATATTACTAAGATGGCAAACAAGCATACTGCGTACTCGATTTTACAACACCAAAAGTATCTTGCTTGTTCTCGATCTTATCTATCTCCCTCTCTCTCCAAATAAAGCTCTGGTGAACTTTTCACTAGCAAGAATACAACAATATACATGTGGTATAAGTAGGAACAGAACGTGTAGTGTAGTAATGACAGTGCGAACGTAAATAAAAATAATGAAGACCAATGCGGGTAGCTGCTGAAATTCACACTTCACGGGTCGCTAAGTTCTCACCAGTCCACCCGTGACCGAACGGGTGCAATTCGATCGAATCGTCAGGTAACCAAAAGAGGTATTGAACCGTGTATCTGTTATCACGATTAAGTCCCAATTTACACATTTAAGAACGTTGTAAATGCGGTTTTTTTACTATACATTTTGCCAACAGGTTTGTAGATTTACCTGTCTAGCACCATCAAAACCACTTAATTCTATGAAGAGAATTTAACAATATAACTTCCTATCTAAAACGAATTTTAAAAATCAATCTAATCTGACGCTCAGAAATAAAGTTCGTTAATCGATTTTACAATTAAAAAAAAAATTGGAAATATGAAAGATGTTATTTTACTTTTGAAAATTGTTTAGTACTTACAGTCGAGACGTTTGCGCAATACACACCAAGCCAAAGCTGCATGTTCCAAGTCAACAAATAATCCATTATATGTTGTTGATATGAACATATTATATTTTAATAGATAAATATAAACATGCTTCACATTATGTACTTGGAATACAACTGCTAGATATTATTTTAAAATTGCAAATTTACAACAGTTTACACTAAACTATACCATTCTGTAAAACACGTCTACGTGTGTTATAAAAAGAAAACGTTCTATATCTATCTACGGTAACTTTTAAACTTTCGCCTTCCATGATATAATTATGTATTTATACGGGAATACGAGGTTGCGCTGGGCGTGGTCACAGGCTGACTTGAGTCTGCCTGTGACCTCGGCCAGTGCAAACTGGTCGAAACGTCAGGCAATTCCTCTGAATTGCTATCTGTATGTAATACCTATTTCGTGATCGCGTTAATTCCCGTATTCTCCCTAGTTCCCATTGCAAGAAATTTAAATAAAAGAATTGAAAATAAAATTGTTTGAACTTGAATGCGGATTTTGTTCAGGAGAAGTGTATTGTTTACACCTTAATACGTACTCATTATTGTACACCAAATATGTATATATAAAGAACACAAATTTCAACTATTAAATATTTTTTAGTTTTCAATAAAATAAAAAAGTAAACTATTCGACTGTGATATATGTAATACGTACAGCAGATTTGTATAGTGAGAGATACTATTTCGCACAGAACTTAGAAGGCGGTATTTATAAGTTGTGTACTGCTTGTGTTACTGTCCTAGTAGCAGTGCACAACTTATAAATATCGGGGTCTTAACCCAATTAGCTTTCATGATTATTACATTACGAGTGATTTAGGTTATCTATCTAGAAAACTTGTACTTTATTAACTGTCGTGACCGTACCTACGTATAAGGCTCACTACCACGTTAACACCATCCAAATTCACACAGTAGAATTTTAATGACAATTATGAGAAACCTGTTGTTTGTTTGATATCACTAAAATTTAGTAATTTGCATCACAAAGTTGTCTCAACAACTCACAGTTAGTAGACACAATGCACTCCGTGTGTGCTGTGCTAAGTGTTCATAACGGCTCTATCGGAACTTCCTACTTCGCCGTATTTTATATTTTTTACGTTTGACTTAGTGACCACGCAGCTGAGTAATTTTTTTGGCATAAACAACTTTTTTGAAAATTTTAACACCCTATTTTTACGTTTGACTAAGTGACCACGCAGCTGAAAATAACAATTTTTTTTTTTAATTTTATGTATTTTTTTTGCAAAAATGGTGCCCTTATTTGATACATAGTGCCTAGAAATATTTTGGATGGTGACGACAAATTCACCCTGTATATTTCTAACTAGACAAGGCGATGTCAGGCTTAGAGCTGGATATTCGATCTGAAACAGTAAAAGTACCCCATACACACCATAGTACAAGTATACACGGGTGCAACCTTCATTATAATACGGCGCGGCGTTAACATATTTTTTTGTAGATGCGAATGCAATATGGATAAGGATAATTAATATTTACCAGGTGTAAGATAATTGGGATCAATGGGTTTAATAGAGTTGCTGCATTGTTCAAGCTCCTGATAGTTTGTGAGGTGCATCCAAAGCGCTGACTTCCCCATTTTGTGTTGTAAGCCGTGTGACCATAGCCTCTCTAACAAATCACATAGGGAAGCAATCATAGTACTTTCTTCAACGCCAGTTATTGATACTTCAACTCCGAAGCCTAAGTCAGATTCTTCTGTACCCATTTTTTCGAGAAGCATTCTTTTCGTTTTACTTTTACATTCCTGAAATGCGAAGAATTTTAAACAGAAGCAAAACTTTATTTACGATTTTCTATTTAGGTAAAGAGGAATGCCTATTAAATGTCTGAAATAGAGGGAACTACTAATAATCCTACATTTTATTTAGAATTAAACATGTATAATTAAATAATTCTCAAGTTCGTTTAACTAGGATAAAATATTATAACATTTAACTTGATATCTATCTATCATCCTGCCTAGTTTCTAGATTACATATTAGTTGTTTTGAACAAAACATTTAAATAATTTTTGTTGACTTAACCTTGTCATTTATTTGAAAAAAATAATGTATTAAACTGCCTTCTGCTTAGTGTTTTTATTGTTAAAATGTTTTGAAGATTTTACGAATTGAAGTACAATTTGGAGTAATTTTATTTTTCTTAATTTCTGGCATATTTTTGTATAGAGCATTCCTTTGTCTAAAAATTACTTCAGTCAAAGAAAATACTAAATTATATTAAATTAATCTTTACCACCAAGCACTTTACTTATACAAGATTTACTTGAAGTCCTTATAAAGTATATAGCGACAGCTAAATGATTGCGCTCGGTGTCCACGTTTATTAACTTAGACACGTTCTTTAAAAATAAAATTGAATTGTTGTAAGTATTTTTTATACCACTATTGTCACAAGCAATATACAGTCAGCCTAATGCTAGGTCGCCGATGGGCGACTGTATTCCACCAACGGTGTCACGTGCCTTTTAAATACTCAGAAGACTGTAGTCCGGAGGGAACAATCATGGCAGAGATCATTTGAGACGACTCCTGGGATTACATTTATCTATAGTCATTTACCAATGTTGAACATCGCACATCTGTCGATAATTTTTAGGCCGCACATTACTCGTATGCATGGCGTTGGTGCCTTGAGTACTAGTTCCTTTAAACTACAATTACCCCAAAAAAATATTCTTAATCTCAAAACCGAAGCCACTAAGCCATGGTAAGCTGCCAGTGTCGTTAATATATAAACTTTTTTGCTAAGTTGAATAGAATATATGCAGAAGTGCTTAGATATCATTTTCATATTTTTCAACATTATTACATTTTATGATTGCGAGTGGCAAATCGTTTATTATACATCAGGAACAAAAGTCTTCAGGAACTCTTTCTTCAGATGCTTCCGGTCTGTTAGGACAGTTTCTTATATTGTACTTATAACGATAAATATTTATATTCAGGCTTAGATTCAGTACAACTATAGACTTATTTGTTACTAATTGTGTAACTTAGCTCGCGTGTATATATTTATATTTTTTGTTTACTATTACTATGGGTTATGTACCCATACCTATTTAGAAAATAAAAGTACCCTAAGTTACTCCTTATACATATATAACAAGCTACATGCCAGTGAAATTCGGTGGAATTGAGTCCAACCGTTGAAGAGATTATCCGGAACAAACATGTTTGGTATAAGTACTGCCTAAATGTGTAAATAAATACCTTAAGAAGTTTCTCAACGAATGTCCTATTATTTTGTGCAATAGCTGCAGGTGTAACTTCCGTAGATAGCCTTCTACTAATGTCACCGAGTAGCAATTCCGGTGGGCAATCCTTCACTTGCCATTTCGCATTCTTTATACGCTTCAGACTGTTTGTTCTGAAACATTGTAAGATATATAATAAGTTTATAAATGCAATGCTTTAAAAAACTAATTATAAAAGGCATAGCAAGAAGCAATTCAGTAAACGTACATAATACAGATATTGTGCGCGTGTTGCATGGACTTTTTAATACCAAAAAGCCGGTGATGAATAAATATTTCCTTATAGATATTATCTCATAATAAATTATTAATATAGAATTGAATAATATACCTATATATGAATATTCAAGCGTTGTAATTACATAAAACTCGCACATACTGTGTCTATTTAGCTATCAAGTATATAGACGAGGAAGACAGCGATAGAATAATATCTTTCGTTGTTATTCTAACCTGAGCTACATTCACATATGTATATACTTAGGTATTTGTAGCATTCCATAGTTACTAACAAGACAGGATGCTTTTGAGAGTCTTTGATAGAGTTTCTGTTGGGCCAAAATATACATACGTGAATTTAGCAACATAACTGTAATACTTTAAGATGAGGTTTACAGACATTTAAAATACGAACAGTTCTATATAAATAGCTTTATTTTTATATTGGTTTATTTACATACATAAAACTTACATTTTCTAGAATAGCTGGCATTATAGAGTTACCTTATTTAAGAATGAAGATCTGTGTCGCTATCAAATTTTTATACATTTTTAAAATTATTATACTCAATATTAATCTCGTATGAGCACGAAAAATTATTAGAATAATTACATAAAATTATGTAATAAATTTTGAATATCACACTATAAAATTAAACATAAAATTAATTAAATATAAAAAATACATAATACATGAAAGTATTTCATACCACATGCAAAGTTAAAAGTCATGCACTTTTAGTACAATACACTGAATATCACAACATTAATAGATAATTTAACTGGCATTTACATAAGGATGTGACAGATCGATATTTCGCTTTAAGCGTTTCGAAATTATTGTTAAGATTTTCGAGTTCGATCATATGTTGAATTAACAATTCCGGAAGGTACCTACCTACATTACCATGTCATGGTCGTTCGAGAAACTACATTATGTAATTTCGGGGAAGAAATCAACAACATGGCAAAGATTGACCAAATTCAATAAGAATTCCCATTGAGTCGGCAGATATTTCTTTTTTTTAAGGCGCAAATCAATCTCTTTAATAATACTGATTTAAAGTGATAACAGTGAAACATATGTTTTAAAGGGTTAGACCCGTAATTTGACCACACATAGACGAAAAGTGAAATTATATACGGCGACCGGATATCTAGCTTGGCACCAAACAGCTACCCGTTTCATCTTTAGTAATAAATGCAATTCATAATAATTTAACATAATTTAAACTTTTTAAATAAAATAAAATAAATAGGCACAGGTAAAAAATATTCACTACTGTAAAGCCGCCAAACTACTGCTGCAAGTATTCTCTATTATGTATTAAGATTTCGGAAAGGTTTATATACTTCCACACAGGTAAACAAAATAGATAGAATAAGATTCCTGTTATATTTGGAATACCTACTATCTTACTTTATTGAGTAAGTTAAGTCACTTAATTACTTTACTTTTGTGTACTATATGCGAAAACCACTACTTATGCTCTATGGTAATGGTACATCGGGAACGCGATAAACGACCAATCATCTCAAATTTTTTTGTTAAGTTGAATGTAGTGTTTAGCAGACTGGTCTCCGTCTTCTATAGAAATGATAATTCGTAGTGAGGTGCATCCAATTTTATATCATATTTGATACCGTTTGCAATGTCCTATGCGAGTTTATATAATGAGCAAACACTCTTAAAGAGTGTTTGCTCATTATATAAACTTATTACTATTTTCAAAGTTTGAAAATTTATGAAACGTAGTTATAGCATCTGCAACTGTGGGCAGACTTTATTATTTATAAAGTGTTATATCAAGTGTAATAATTCGGAGTACTTTCGAATTGAAAATATATACTTATTATTCGTTGTAAATATACAAAAAGTTAGTACAATGAAAAATATACTGAGCAGCTTACTCCTCTAAAGACGCTTACTGCATGTCCACAGGCGAGATGAGGAATGATAAGGCAATGAGATATTTTGTTTCTATGGCCAAATTACCCTTCTCGGTGAAAACGGTCAAAGGTGGCGGGGATGTAAAAAACAAGAATTTAAATATTTTGCCATATGAAATTAAGTCGTATACCTGTATAAATAGAATATGAATTAATTGGCAACTGAAACATGGGAATGCGAAGTCTCTCGCGAGAGTAATCGCGATTCCGCAAGACACATCGCGAGCGAGCGATTGAAATCGTGTTAAACCGGTGTGCCACAGAATAATATAGTTACAGTTTAATTTTCAAAGACAAGTAAAATGTTAGCTAACTTACACAATCATGGTCTTCTTACTTTTTCATCTATAATGAAAAGAGAAATTAAGAAGCTAGAGTCGTAACGCGTATATTATATTAAAATGGTAGACTTACAAGAAGGATCTAACGCTATGGGATGGGCTAGTCGATATTCTTTCGTACCAAGTCAAGCAAGTAATTACAGATATGTTTGACATTGTTTGTTGAAAATTAATCTTGATGACTTGATCGATTTGTTCGGCTGTTATTAATATATGTACGTAAGTGAAAGACAATTCAAATTATACCAAATTAGGCAATACAGATATCTTTACGTGTCCACTAATTTGTGACCGTATCGGTAATCAAAATCTCACGAGTGATATACGTATATCGGGTGAGGTCACGAATTTTCATGAACATGAGTCCCAGAGAATACAATTATATCCAAACAACAATCTCTTCCTCGCCTCACCGGGGAAAATCCATTAAGTTGTTAATTATTTTTATTATTATTATAGAATTGATCTTAATATCTAGCTAAAACGTTTTTAACAAAATCATTAAGTATATTTTTAGTAACTGAACTAAATGTTATGTTAGGAGATACTTGATTTTCTACTAATCGCAATTTCTAGTACACATGCATCTATCTATAACAGCAATAACTAAGTATACTTTATACATTTTGAGGTACTTTTTATCGCAATTAAATTTAGTATTACAACTTATAACAATCATATAATTATATGATAACGAATACAGTTTATTATGCGTTCGACGCTTTAGTTAACAGTTCCTCGAACTTTACTGAGTATGTGTATCACAGGATGTAAAACATCATTTCTGATGGTTACAATTACAATAAACACAATTGCTTGAGATTCATTCGAGTACCACATAATATTTAGGCATTCATGTATAACAAAAAATTAAAAGCAATGATTATCCTTTTAAGCATAACTGTTATATCACTACACAGTAAGACATACGTAACAGGCTCTGACAATCGCATGCTATCCAATGAAGCTTTAACGTAAAGTTTTCAATTTAGTTAAAATATATGAATAACAAAAATCGTGTGGCGAGTAGGCGAGTAACCTTTATGCGTAAGGACGAAGCACAAGATCACACAGCGCGCGCTGGTAGTACAATAGGGAGTAGGCGGCTATCCTGCGGTAGGCGGGTCTTGCTGCACTAATCCTTTACACGTGGAGAACATCACACCATATGTGACGTAGATCGTATGATCTTGTGCTTCGTCCTAACGTATAAAGGTTACTCGCCTACTCGCCACAATCGTATGCTAACCGAGTAAACAATTTCATCATCTCCATAACTAAATTAACATACTTTTATCAGTAAAAATCATTTTCAAAAGATGAAAATTATGTTGGTATATAATTTTGTATTTGTTATCGTATGGTGGTTAAAAGCATACATATAAATAAAGTAACCTACTTTATATAGTCATTGTGTCAGTTACAATATTATTGTATTGTTAATAAAAAAAAAATTATATCTTCAAACAGTTATCTCGGTGCGCATCGGGACGAGGCAACATGCAAGCCTCAGCAGCGGAGCAAACATTACAAATACATGACGCACAAACAAGAAATATATACTTATATGAAAACATGAAAACTGCACTCGAGGTTAGTGAACAAAGCAGCCAGGGTCGAACATCCATCTTGACGTCACTACAGAGCTATTAAATTTTTTGTTCTCTATTATTTGTCGCAATGAATTGTCAAATAGAGAAGGAGGAAAACAGCGTTTAAACGGTTCACAGTCTACTATGCTCGTCGGGAGGGAAATAGGAATACGCCACGTGGTAGTGAATATCATCAGAACTTATAAACAAAGTAAGCATAATAAATTCTAAATACGAAATCAAGAAGGTTGATTTCATTTTCATTGATGGTTGAAGAAGACGAAGAATGAATATTCGGTAAACAGGCTATTCGACGTCGTTTATAGGTTCCGATAACGCAATGATATAGAGGTCGCACGGTAAGCGAGGCACGTTCGGTTGTGGCGGCGCGGTGGGACTGTGGGAGTCACGGGGCGCACCTGGTGTCGGGCGCGGGCGGGCGAGCGAGCGCGTGCGCGTCCAGGCGCGCGGGGAAGGCGCGGTAGTAGGCGGCGCGGTGCGGCAGGCGCTCGGCCGGCGCGCCCACCTCCAGCTCAGCGCCGCCCGCCGCGCTCGCGCCGCTGGCCCCGCTGCCCGCGCCCGCCCACACGGAGTAACCGCGTGTTAAACCACCCTCGCCTATTCGCCGCCTGAAACACACCTCACCTTACTCCCGTTTCGCCTACACTGTCGTTTCGCATACTCGTTTCCGTTAACTTTATAACGGTCGCTGTCCTATTTCACTTACTGTTTCTTTATAAACCCTATGGAGTTTAAATAAAACAGTACCCACAATATCTCCCTCTGCAGTAGAAGATAGTAAAAAATGCTAAGTCATTACATTATTTCTCTTTTATATCTGTTACATTGACATGTTACTATTATCTCTCGGTCTTTACACCCACAAAAAATAAGATAAAAAGGAAACGGAGTACAGTACTCCTGATTTATATATTCTTACATATCTAGCGAGCTTATTTTACTGACATATACCTATAAACTTCAATTATATATATTATAACTACGGCAATGGTCATTATGTATTACCACAACGGTTGGCAAATGATGAGGATCGAATGACGTGGAATAATTTTGGGTCACTGAACCAACAGAGTTAGTAATACCGTTTATGTCCGAACATAATTACATTAACTTTATAATTTATAAACTAATATACTCGAATTTAACAAATCCTACATTAAAACCACTTAATCCTTTATTAAATAGATGTTTGAAAACGACGTCTAGACTAGATATACATTCACGAAAACTATAACTACTTCCCTGGTGGCATCGCGTTAGTATGCGGTGGCGCCTGCCTAATATGTGCATGAATCAGTATGTCATTCAAAACAGTTGCAATACCCGAATCCCATGCTTTAAAATACACGTGCTGTAAAAATTTACATACCTGACAGTTTTTATTCGGTGTTCAAAGACTTGCAGATTTGCATCGTACTCTCCCCAATTGCCCATAATCTTATTGTCAACGAGCGAGGCGAACATTTGTGTTTCGAGGAATCGCGAGAGGAACGACCGATGTCGCTGTGGTTGGTCTGATAAAAACGATGCTTTGTCGAAATTCACCATAGATTCTCTTGATGACAGCCAAGACTCACGATCCTGTAAATTAAACTTTGAAGTAAGTATAGGATACTTTGGAAGAACTTATTAACCTATTTGAATATTTATAATTTGTTATGTTAATCCCGTGGATATGGTTAGTATGTAATGTCAATGTCGTAAAAGTTTTAATTGAATATTAAGTATTATAAGGTGTTTTCACACCTATAATCATAGCAGACGTATCCTAGAAAGTAATATTTGAGAGTTCTACTCTAATAATATCACATTTTTTGCTTATCACCTTTCATAAGTTAGTAAATGAAGATTTTGGAATCCACACATCTCTCAATTATGCTATTATTATAGTAGCCGGCAGCGTGCGAGATCGCGCGTACAAGTCTCCGCGTAAAGCTTTTAAGATTAAGTGATACATTGTGTTGAGGTTATTTAGTTCGCGTTAGTAAGTTTTAAATTGATATGTTAACCGTATCAAAGTTACATGTCTTCTTGACATAATCATTGTCGAGAGAGTTTATACGTCTCCAAACCATTCGTGTATAGAAGTCTTGACTTGTGTATACTTAGCATGACTTTTAACAGTACATCTACGTCGAATGCCGTCGACGTCTCCGTACATTCGGGTCATAGGGCCACAGGCGTAAGTGATGGGTAACTAAAATAATGTGTGGAGATATGACAATACTCATCCTAAACTAAAACAAGACGTATTAGGGGTGTCGGCATCTCAGACCGAAAGATTTATTAGACGGAGGACAAATCGGTCGTTCAAACATTGATACAAATTAATATATTTACCTGATCAGGCATAATGACAAAATTTTCATACATAAGGAACATATGCACAAATCTGTTCAGGAAAGTTTCTCTGATCGCAATATTGAACCTTATGTCTTCATTGTGTTGTTCCTCATCATTCAGTATCTTCCTTTTCGTGGTGGGCATAACTGTATCAGCATCTACATCGTCTATACTAACACCTGTGAGAAAACAAAATGCAAAACTAGTAAAAGTGCTTCAAGTACTAGTAGTACCTACCTATAACGAATATTAAGTTTCTTAAATTCGCGTTTTAGCCAATTTGTTTACTACCATCGGGTATGCATATCAAAGCTGTCTTTAAACGCTTTTTGTGATTGATCTTTATTTATTAAATTATATTGGTTAGAAAACTCATCAACTATTTTAAAGTTCAAATTACTGATATTACTACATACTTAACTATGAGATCTAAGCTTACATACAGAGTGTTAGGTAAACCCTCCCGAAGACGAAGACAGACGATAGTACTAATGACACCTTTGATGATGGGTCATAAACATAAACAGCTGACCGCGAGCGAGCTAGCGATCGCTAGTTTGGTCATTGACCCGGTCAGCTTTTATAAGTTTCGTGTTTCATTGCCGGGTTTTTTAGTGATGTATTTTTTATGAAATTAACGTTTCATTTAGATGTACTAACATGATGGAGCGTAAATAATGCTAATAAAAGTTGTAAAAAAAATTTTTCATCCGAATCGATTTTTTTTCTGACCTATCAAAGGTGTCATTAATAGTATCAAGCAACGCAGGTAGGGGTTTAGGAGACGCTCCACCAATTTCGCGTACCTCGTCCAGTTCTCAGCTCCGTACAAGAGTATGTTTACTATGGAAGCCTGAAAGACTAACATCTTGTTCTTGGTGGTCAAATGTTTGTTCTGCTATACTCTTGTACTAAGCTTTCCCAACATGGAGGCGGCTCTCCCAATGCGAATGTCAATCTCCGAATCTAGCGAGAGATTGCCCATGACGATGGACCCTAGGTAGCAGAAACGCTCAATCACATCCAACAGCGTGCCATTTAGCGTTATCGCTGGGACCACAGAAGTGCCTTGTGCAAGCACAACTCTCTTTTTGGTATTCATAGGAATGGCAAACAGAGAAGAGGACCAAAAAAAATTATACAACATTCTCTAGAGCCTGAGTTCGGAGTCAGCGACGAAAGCAGCGTCATTGGCAAAAAGAAGGCTCGACAAAAAGATCCTTGCGGTTTCTTTTAGACTAGAGAGAGATGTTAAATATATTTCCGTCCACCGATCAGCACACGATGCTGATCGATAACCTGTTGGTGTTTGCCAAAAGCTGTCTTCGTTATGAGCGAGACATATATACCAAAAAGGCTAGGCGCCAAGATACAGCCTTGTCACACTCTAACTGCTTGCCAGCTATGCTTAAAAAGTCGCAAAAGATGTTGCAGATGTTGCAGTTGCCGCGATCACCTTTTGCATTATAAAGTGTAATAATGTTTAAGTCACGCATGTCTTGTACAGCTCAAATATCGATACAGCTTTCCAGAATCTACACAACAGATTGTATAGGATTGGTCTCATGCAATGGAGTTTATGTATTTCCGGCTGAGTGCCGTCGCCTACAGGACTCTTGCCACATTAAGGCCGATGGGTTGCTAATTATTGATTACAATTCATCCCTCTAAGGACGCTAATTCATCGAAGCTCGGTCCATGTGTCCAGTGTAGTTAGGCTTAAGACTGCCTCTGGCTGTAAATACACCGGGCTGGTGCACTTCGACCCAACGATCGAGCTCTTTCTTTTTGGCTATCGGTAATGACAGTACGGTTCGCGTCTTTAAGAAGGACGGGCCGTATTCTTTGCGACAGGCCCGAGGCTTGATTAATACCTTTAATAGACACCTATTGTAGCCACATTAAAAACTCTTATTTATTTTATAAAAAATAGGGACAAACTATAATATATGATAACACAGTTCACTATTTAATAAAAATAAGTTAATAGATATTATTTTGACTGGTTATAGCGGTAACGCAATACTATTGGTCGATGGATAATTATTAACAAATTGTGGGATTATAAAAGGGTAGGAATATGTTTAGAACGATTGACTTGAGTGTAAACAGAGGTACGAACAACTTGGCAGTTGCTGTTAGTTAGTGATTTTCATAGTTTATATCAGTGGTTTTGAGACTGTTTCTAACACACCCCTAAATATCTTCTGCATAGAACGTCATAGATCCAACCAGTACAAGTTTACGAAGTGCCTTGCGCTTCGGTGAAGTGCAGTTTTAGCGGTTCGAAGTGCTCTGTCGGTCTCCAGACGGATGCGTTCAGTATCTGAGGGCGGCATTACGCTTTGAATCCAGCAGATGTAGTGACATTACGAATAAAGGACATAAACATCAAATAAATCAGCTATAGTTTTTCTAAAATAATGAGAAGCTTCTATAAGGCTTCAGTGTGTTTGAATTAGTAAATATAAAAATATGGTTTATTACAGAAGTATCTAACATTTTGACAATACAATCAGGTCCATCACGATTATGGTCTAGAAAACAAAAGGTATCCTACCTTATTAACCTAAAAATATGTACTGTGAATTTGCAATACGTTTGGTACGCTTCATAGTAAATACGAGTGAAACATTTGCATTCATTTAGATGTGTTATAGATGTTATTTCTACATATCACTTGCATTTGACAGCAAACGACGATGACCTGTGCTTAGTTTAGTTTTGGGTAAAAAAAACCGTCACGAACAACAAATGTATATTATTATATAAATGCACAGCATTCTATTATGTCTGCCTAGGTAAGAGCTCGGTAGGAATAATCTCTGACAAAGGTTATGCAGCTTACCGCTTCGTTTGACGATATCCACGATACGCTGCAGTGCTTCGAGACGTAAAGGCGCCCGTCTCGTAGGAGAGGCCGGGGGTGACGCATTTAGGGGGCGGTTTTCGTCCCACTCTAACACGTCATGAAACGAGTGTTTGCGCCGAAGACCACCTAATAAAACAAAAATGAAACGAATGTATTCATATTGTTTTCCAATTGTGAAAGCGTTAAAAAAATTATTTCCTACTATACTTAATGGACGGTGTTCGACCAATGACCGAATATTGTGGCTTTCAGATTACAGCACATATTTTTATGACGAATGTTTACGAATGTTACTGAACTGGGTCCACTTCGGGTGCGCATTTAGTAACATTTCTGTGAATACTCAAGTAGTACGTAAAATAACTTCAGAAAGCAACTTATAGGGCTTAAATTATTTATTGGAAAAATAATAAAGAGAAAATTAAACTTGTATTGGAAAGTGCCTGCACATTACAGAATACCAACACCACTATTAGTGTAGTGTTGTCTAATGGCGGTCAGGTCGATAGTGTCTTGTGACTTCATGAGCGTTCTGGGTCATGGTGTTGCGAAAGTTTTTAAAGAACAATAACCACTGGATCACTTAGTTGTATAAAAAAAGCATCTTGTTAAAACTAGTAAGTGGTAAAAAAAACTTGCCTGAGGGTAATGTACAGCTACTGCTCATGCTGTCATTCATATGTTTGTATGAAGTGCCATTGATTGGGACGCCTAGCTTAGTTGGTTCGGTTTCTGGTCTCAGAATCTATAAACAACAGTTTTATTAAAACAACGTCCTACCTGATTCGTTTAGTGGCAGTAAATAGACTATCAATGAATACATAAATAATTAAAAACAGGGAACATGCGCTATTTTTACTTTTATTCTAATTAATACATTAAAAATATATTAAAAACTAATACCTACTAATGTTGAAAAATTAAAACATTATTTCCAGAAATGTGGTTTTACACCGACAGTTTAAATTTGCGAACGAAAACGGACTTGCAGTTCCGATAACGTCACTCGTGTCTGTTATTGGTCATGAACAGGGTGAGTGCACCAGTTCCAAACCACGATTCAGTTGTACATTATTAAAAAGGATATGGTTAGGCAGGCAGTTAGAAGTGAAAATTAAATGACAAATGATAGAGTAGAATTGACGACAAAAAAATATAGTAGAGAGTTAGAGAGATAATCTTTTAAGGATCTACAGATTAAAATTTTTAGGTTAGCCAAATTTATGAATATTTTATAATTATGTATAGTATACGTAAGGGAAGTAACACAATCACCTAATAGGTATTACAACCCTTTGAATGTTATGCGCAGCCGAATAAACGCCAGAATAGAGACATTGTTAGTATAGTATTTGACGGCCGGTACATAGCGAAAATATACGGGTGGATGAAGAACCTTCTACCTCACGGGCTTGACGATGGAGGGCGTGATCAAAACGTCAGGCAATTCAAAGGAATGTAATACCTACTACATGATTGCGTTAATTCCTGTCCGTATACATAGTTATATATCATGGAACGCGAAAGTTTGAAAGTAATGAATAATTTATTGCAAACTATGTAACTTGTGGCATTGATATGAATCTCTACATTACATTATTATTGGTATTACATGAAACTTTTACGCTGATTTAAAATTGTTAGGATTACTTTTTACAAAACTTAATAATGTTCAATTAATATTAATAATAAATTAATAACATGTTACATATTATTTACTGGTCTACTATTGCCACAATACCTGGTCTATTACTAAAACAATCTGGTCCAACTTCGGTGCATATCGTTTTTAAACAAACTAATACAATATCTATTAATAAAATCGGAAACCTATATGATTACAATGCAGTAATTCAGGAGTATGTTTTTTTTGGTCCAAAATGTCTCTTGGTTTGTTACTGGTGCTGGGTGCACCAGTAACAAACCAAGAGACTACTTACCTACTTCTTCCTTCTACCTACTTCTTCGTAGTTTTGTTAGCTTGTCATAACCGGAGTGACGTCACTAGACGCTGATAGGTGTAATAAAATACGTTCCGTTTCACGTTTTTTTAATTCGCTATTATTTTCTATCAACATTTACAAATATGAAAACGTTGCAGTGAGGGTCATTGCAACATTTATAATTTTATACATTTTAATCATAAATGTTAAACTTGCATTTTCCTTTTTAAGATACTGTTAATCCATTGGTGTCGATTTCATTATACAACTTTACACACAAATGAATACAAGGAGTTAATTGTTTATAGAAGGAAGCTAAATGTTTCAAGAGGTAAAACAAAGTAGATTTCTGCTAGGGATGTAGTCGACCAACCGACAGGCAATATAAACAACTCACCTGATGTTTATCTAGTACATGATTCAATTCTTCTATAAACGGCGTCCTGTGTGGGAAAATCGGTAGTTCTTCGGGAAGTTGTATGTCTGGTTTGTCAATATCTACTAAACAGAGAGCTGCTTCGGAGCCAAGCGCGATGCTCCGCGGGCCACCAGAGCCTATGCTCATAGCTGCACTATCTGCATGGAGACCTGAAGCACACAATATCTGTTAATATTGACTACTAATGCTATAGTAACTTTATTATTGCCAATTCACGCTTAATTATGAGCAACATTTATGTCCTACCAAAATAATTTCAAAGTTTAAAATATTTTAAGGGTACCTACTTATATGTCGTCAACTTAAAAACAAGTTATTAACATTAATTTGGCAACTTAGTTATTATTATTAATAAGTCTTTAACTTAGTTCTGTTTCTTTTTTTGTCGACTTAATTTTTATTTAGAAGTTTTTTTCAATTTAAATTGGTCTTGAAATATCGATGTATAGCCTGTCCAAGAAAAAGTACTCTGAAAAGTTATGTATAATAATCATATATTAATAATACATGCTGTAGTGTACATATATATCACACTTAGATTATATATAGGTCCGTATACCGTGACCAGTACAAATGTCACCGTTTACTTTAAAACCACTTTTTGGAGCTGTTAAGTGAATGCCGCCCAACGCGTGTGTCAACGTACAATATCTGCTCTTGTGTGCGTGACGATTTTACTACCACTTTTTACTTCTTTATGAAACATAATAATTATTTTTTGATGTAAGTAATATTAAATAAAGACATTTGAAATGTATTTAAATGTGTTACAAGTATTCGTTTATAAGTATTTTTTATTTAATCGTTTAGTTAAAAAGACAAATGTAAAATAAAAATAAAGCTATTTAGTAGGAACTATTTATATTTTATATACTCTTTGTATCAGGAAACCGGGGCATTAAATCCCAATATTATTGCATTTTAATTCAGCCACTCAAACCATGTAAATTTAAAGACATATTTACAACAATACTTGGATATATATATATATAATCTAAGATATCACATGTATCTTTTTACTATAGTTGACAAAATGTGAGTGTTCAAATTTATGTAATTATATATATATTATTCAGATGTAAATAACACTTAAAGTTACGTCAATCTCTCCAACTGGGTTTACTGAAATTTAACTTTGAATAACTTTTAAATGAGCTAACTTAGCGAAAAATCATATCTGACCTTTTTTGTAGATCGTTTAATTTCCTACAAGAATATGTATTGTTTTTTACAACTTGTCAATTCGTTGGAACGCGATAAAATTTTAATAAAAACAAAAATATCACGTTATTTAAATGGGAAATCAAAAATCACGAAGCGGCACCTCTTAATAGTAATATTAAGAGCTGCTGTTTTCATAGGCTTATTTTTACGTCATCTTGAACAATATCTTCATGGTAACTAATGAAAAAAGAAATCAAGTTTTTTTGGCCCACCCTAATATATATATAATGAACTATCAAAACTAGCAAAACTTTACAAGTCCTAAGTGCTCTATAGCTGTGTTCGTTAGGAGTAGTAATAATAAAGTATAATACGAGTACAATCCTATAGCCAAAGTATCGTTTAACGGACACATTGAACTCCGGGCGCTAGAGCTTAGAAATTAAGAATATTTTAAGGATTCCAGTTTAGCGAACATTAACAGTAAGCATATTTCTCGCCTTTCTATAATTAACAAGTTTGGCAAAGAAAATTATACATACCTACTGCTAGAATGCGTTATGGGTAAATTAAATTCACGTCCCTGGCAACATCTCTAATAATGGCATCCGCAATTGTATTAATTTGAAATTTTGTTTTATTGTTTATAAATTACATTAGGAAATAGAATACTTACAAGTGAAATGTGATGTTCGGACACTTAAGATTTTTTTTTGTATAATTTTTACAGGATGTAACTGCACAACCAGGCATTTTTGAATATTATATAAATAGCGCCTCTAGACTTACTTCAGCGGCGAACGTTCGCTCGCGTGTGACGAGTGAGTCGCTTGTATTTGTATTAGTCGATTGTATTTGTATTAGTCGCTTGTATTTGTATTAGTCGCTTGTATTTTTTGGCTTCAGTTTTGGGGCGCGGATTAGGCATTTGGACCTATATATAATCTAAGATATCACATGTATCTTTTTACTATATAGTTGACAAAATGTGAGTGTTCAATACGTCTCTGCCTACCCCCACGGGGATACAGGCATGTGCATGGGCGTACCAAGGGGGGCAGGGGTAGAGGAGGTGCCAAATCAAATGTTTGATTTGCCTCCCCCCTCCATGGACCGACAAAAACAAAGTTTGCCCCCCTGGGCTAAAAGCTGGGTACGCTCATGGGCGTGTATAGATATTTATATGTGAACAGGTAGTACTTCGTAGCCTTTTTACATAAAGGTTGTGGCGTAAATGGTGTTCTATTGCACCTTTAAATATTCGACATACCAGATAATTTATTAATACATGTTATAGTTTTAACCATATTTACTCAAGGGTTTCAGAAAAAAAAAATGTTTTTTTTATATATTGATACTTTTTGTTACATACCTATTTGGCCGCAGTTTTTCACAAAAAACATTAATGCTGAATACACAAGCCATCGTAAAAAAAAATCTAGATTAAATTAAAAGCTTTAGGGCACAAAAACCTATTTAAAAAATTATTTTTCCTTCAACACCTACTGATAATAATAAAATATATAAATGGCCGTTTGAGAAAAATGAAATAATTAAAACCTTACTATTACCTTGCAGAATATGATGCAAACGAGCGTAAACTAGCACGTCACAATTCGACGTGCAACCTATTGACCTTTACAATAAAGAGTATTGTCTTACCCATGACGAATGGCACTGGGGCGTCGAGAAAGTGGTACAAAGGCGCCGGCAGTATCGGAACATAGACATGCGCCCAAGTAAACGGTAGGAGCAAAGACACTATACATTCTGCAACCAGCATTAGCTTGTTGTAATCTGAAAAATGTAATTAATTTAATAATTTTGGTTTAGTCTACACTATTAAATAAATAATGACGATTGAGAAAATGTTACAGGGATATAATTATATTCCGTTGTCCATTTGTACTTTTGATTAAACAGGTGGCTAAACTGGCCAATCAATAAATGCTATTAAAATATTTATATAGACTGGATATACTAAGTAAGGATATACACTCGGGTGTACCATCGGTCTACAAATGGTACACAAATCTGACTTTATTTTATTATTATTTTTATATAATTATAAGTAAGGTTTATGTATATGTATAATGTTGATGTTTATAATATCTATCCAATAAAAACTCTTTAAAGTTCAAACCACAAAATTGAAAAATTTTAATGTAAATGGTACTTGGTTTAATTATTCCAAAATTTGTCAAGTTTTACTGGCCTGTTGGTCTAGTGGTTAGTGACCCTGACTGCTGAGCCTGAAATTGTGGGTTCAATTCCCACCCAGGACAAATAATTGTGTGATGAGCTCATGCTCATTATTTGTTCTGTGTCTGGGTGTAATTTATCTATATGTATGTATTTAGAAATATATAAGTATGTTTATCAGCAGTCTGGTTACCATAGTACAGGCTCTGTCTAGTTTGCGACTTGCGACAGACAGCCGTGTGTGAGATTTGTGAAGTTATTATTTATATTATAATTAGGGTATTTATTATTAAGGTATTTAGTAATCTTAATAATATGCATACTTCTAAAATATTCCGGAAACACGTCACATAGTTCATTGTTCTTAAAATATTTAACATTTTTTTCTTTACAAAGTGCCACTAATTCTCTATTGTATTTAAATTCGGACGATTTCCTGGCCATTCTAACACTGACACCAAATTGGTCTATTAGAAATGCTTTGACACTGTTGTTTTGACACTGTTGTGTATTTTAAATTATAGTTGTGTTGAAGTATCACAGTAACAGTAGGTATTGTACCTACTGTTACTGTGATAAAATGGTAAAATATCGTCAATATAATGTGTTTTTCATCCCATTCTTCCAAAATTTTTGTCAAGAGGCAAACAACGTCATCCAGAAACATACTTAATACGCGTACCTGTCTCTCATGCGACTGCTTCAGAGCGACTGTTTTAATAGAATATTTTCCTTGAATGTTCTTAGGTAGGCAATATTCTCACTAACTAAAAAACTATTTATTAATACATTGACTACATCTAGATGCAGTGGTTCAGGTGATCATCTCGCGACAGTTGGCAATTTTGTGGAATGATGTGACAATTCCCAAGAAATTATCCGGGGGCATTAGCATCTAAAAAGAAAAAGAAGCTTTTTTGCTGTAATCGCCCAAGAACCAGCATCAATTTCGTGTGCCCCTGCATACTATGTGTACTACGCATTAATTATTATTATGAGTCATTAAATCCTACTAATATTATAAACGTGAAGGTTTGTGAGAATGTATGGATGTGTGGATGTATGAATGTATGGATGTTTGTTACTCTTTTACGCAAAAACTAAGAAACCGATTGCGATTAAACTTGGTATGTAGATAGCTGGAGACCTGGACACATAGACTACTTTTTATCCCAATTTTCCCACAGGATCGGGAGTTACGCGGGTGAAACCACGACATCGGTAATGTGTTTGTTCAAAGTATTTTTTATTTCTGTTGTGGGTGCGCCCGTTACCAGGCCTATGCCACTCGATGTACTTACGTGCGCTAAACAACTACCGGCCGCATGGCCGCTGGCGGCCCTTATACGCAGTTTCGCGCAGTGGGTTGCCGACAGCTGTACCGCGCGCTCACGCTTTTATTTTTGAATTTTTACGTAATTCGAAATCGAATTTTTATACCTTTATATACTTTAAATACAGACAAATTGACATGGTTTCTGGTAGTTTATGTGCTGTACATGGACGTAGATCCAGTAAGAGAAAAAATTAACAAAATTTGTAATTGTTTTTGTTTTCAAATATATTTTGTTCTATTTTGATGTTTTGGTTTCTGTTACAAATAAATAAGAGTTAATACGGTTTTCACTGTCACATAGAGTTGTTTTTTAGATAAGGATTTTTATGCAATTTCTTTAATATGCAAATACACCTACTAAATTCGAATGGTAAACCATTCGAATTATACAATTTATTTAATTAATCAAGTGTTTGTTTCGAATACAAATAGTTAATTCTGTAATAAAAGTAATTAATAATGGTTTACCATTCTTATTAAATATTTATAATAGTAAAGAAAATACGTAATTTTGAAATGGTTTTTGAAAAAAATATATACTTAGGTAAGTACTAAATACCTTATCTTTATAATTTTTAAGTAAATGATACTTTATTAGTTTATATTTATAAGAATGCCATAACTACAAGAAATAAAATATTTAGTACCTAGGTACCTTATTTTTTTTTATCCAAAATCAAAACGCCACCGCGCTAGCGGTGCGTGCAGCCGACCAAAACTTTTCGTTTATAGATTTTGTCGGCACTATTGTCGTCAAGGACAACGACGCATCTACTCGTGTAGTGAATTCCACCCGTTTGATTGGGAAAAGATTTGGATGTAGGTACTCAACTTTAATTAAGGAGCATCAACAATATACATATGCAACATTGTTCTTTAGATTTATCTATACTAATATTATAAAGCTGAAGAGTTCGTTTGTTTGGTTGAAGCGCTAATCTCAGGAACTTCTGGTTCGAACTGAAAAATTCTTAAAATGTTGTGTTGGATGTCCTATCCATTTATAGAGGAAGGCTATATAACATCACGCTGCGAAAAATTCTTTAAGTTTCATTTCTCGAATAGTTTATTGATGTTTCTCGTTAGAGGTTTGAAGGTCGCGTGGCTTCGGCAATAAGTTTTTCGGAGAAGCGATTTGTTGTTAAGTGTTTCGTATTAGTAAACTTACGGGGACGTGGTATTAAGTGTTACACTTCTAAGTCTACCTGACTTACACGCCCGATTTTTGTGTAATAAAACTTTACTTAATTAACATAGCCTTTTTTTATAAAAATATAGATATTTAATATTACATAAAAAGAGGTAACCCTAAACTCACTTACGGCAACGCAATCATGCGTTATTGCGAGGCAATAATAATCGTGTTTTAAGAACATTAAAGATCATTTTCGCATGCAGGGGTCGGCACTCGGAAAGAGTAGGTAATTAAAACGGTAGGTATGGACGTTTTTGTAGGGAGTGATTTATCTGTTACGTAGTAACTACTTAGTAATCTGTGCCGTTACACGGTAGGTTTTGCTACAATCAAAACGGTGATTGACGAATAACCTCTCGTCAAATGCAGTGATTGACGGTTGCAATTTTAACGTTGATATAATTTCATTAATCACCAACGAACATCCGTATATCATGACTTTTGGTAATGATTGACGTTTGTAAGGGCGTCCAATGGACGCCTAACAGGTTTATTGCACAAAATAAAAGTTAAGTAGTACTTTGTGTAAGGAGTTTATGAATAAATCAAAAGAATGAAGCAGAATTATTTATTTTATACCGAAGGGGTACAGTCCATGCTTACATATGTACATATTATTATAAAGGTATCAAAAGGAAATCCTTATTAAAATTTGAGAGCAGATAAATGGCTGAAAATAATGATATTGTAAATGGCCTCCTCTCCTCCTAGTGTATTATGTTTTTATAACACTAAGTTGGTAAAAAAGCATCGATAAACGGTTACCGTAGTCTAAGGACGCTTGCAGCATTTGCAGGATTCTTTAGGAACAGTTTGGTAGGCAACCAAGCCTCTTGTTCATATTTCGATTACGAACGTTATGTACGTTTGCAACTTGTTATTTATTATTATTGCAGTCGGTACGTAGTTCTTCGGAGTATTAGTTCGTGATATCGCCTGCGTGACCTGTCTCAGTTTATGTAACTGTTTTTGAATACGTGATGTGTGCGGTTTGTTAATACTCATCTATTTAAGAGTGTCTTTTATGCTTATTATAACCAATGTGGTGTCAAAAAATTGTGTCTTATCGAAAAGGTAAGGTGCTAGTGCCCTTGTTCCATAGGTTTAGTTCATTACCTAAGACATATCAAATATTCTTATATTCAAATTCACCTTGATGTGATTTGCTCAATATATTAGCATTTCAATATTGGCTCAGTATCTGTAAATATCGAATCACTCAAAAGCTAATATTTGCCGTTATTGGAAGGCTAATCTTGACTCTAGTATTTTGATCACAGATAGAAATGTGTTGGCTACCAGTGAAAGTGAAAAGAGAAACTTACCGGTTGACCGGAGCAAAACTTGGTGTTCTAATAGAACACATGTAAAGAGCTGCACAACACATTCAACACCTAAAGTCGAAAACATCACCCTTAACGGATAATCTAGAAGAGGTAACTCATCAGGAAGATTTGGCATTCTTATCACCTGAAATAAATATAAAAATGTTATATGCGACAATTTGTCCTGTAGTTTGAGCATATACTTACGTGTAGTAAGAGGACAGATATGTGTGTAGCTTGCTTCGGTCACTAAACCTCATGCCGAGCAATTTATAGATAACTAGCAGTTCCCGCGCGGCTTCATTCGCGTGTACATATTTATATATTTTCGCGGAACCCTAATTATTTTTTCTTTTTCCAAGTTACTTCTTATAACACCAGCTGTCTGCTAGTGAAAGTCCCGTAGAAATCAGTCCACTCGTTCCGGAAATTAGCCGAAAACTGATTTCTAGACATAGGTATTGTACAAATAACTGTATGAGCTTAAAAAAAACTATTATTTTGACATTACAAACAGACACTTCAATTTTATTTATTTGTATTGATGAAAAGTCCGACTTCATGTCACTCTATTTACACGCGCGTATTGAAACTCAAAACTATGGATCAACATTCAAGTTAATGGATCGAATACTTTTCGAGCACAATCGCAAGGTGTATGAATTTCACGCATAAAATTTAAGAGACCTTACCTTTACTAACTGCTTAACAATAGCAATTCTAGCAACATGGATGCTTTTAGAAGTGTTGATTCACTTAGGCTCGAAATCACCGATAAGCGCCATAACTGCTATTACTACCGTAAAAAACTCTGTCCAAACTAGGCGTTGAAACTGTCAAAGTCTAGTTTGGATAGAACATCGAGTCAAGCATCAAAGGTTGTAATGCTATGGTTTTACCACGGAGTACTTTTGCTCAAAAGAAATAAAACAAATAGCGAAATGAGAAAGTGATTTAACGCCTTTGCGTCAAACATGATGTGCTATTCAATTGCTTTTATTAAATAAGCACATTAAGCACATGACCCGCATGTGGTAGCGACAATAGAAGCCAATAAACATGGCTGTAACCAACCCTGTGCCTCCTACTTGCGAGGGCGCTACTTAAGTGTGTCGGGAGACGAGAGTACCGGCTGTTTGACGCTGACCGCAAAAATTCAAAAGAAAACAAACTTACAACGGGAATTGGATCCAAATGTGGTTCAGAAGGAGGGACATATAAACGTAAAGCTTGACCAGGCAGTGGTACTGGAACTTCATATAACAAGTTATAGACATAAGACTCGGGGCTAAGCCCTGGGCCTGGTTGTCTAGGCAGAGATCTGAAAAAAAAAACACATATTGAAGGTGCCCTGCACAATTTATAATAGTATTCAACGTCAAAAGTACATCAGAACACACAAGAACATTCTCTGAAGGAGAATATCAATTATTGTTCTCCTTCAGACATCAGAGATATTTTTAACCCACACGAATAATCTAATCGGATGTAAAAACAATTATCTACATTTTTTTAATATATACTTAGGGGAGCGGCATTTAATGCCGTACAGCGGATGATATCGTACATTGTATTTGGCATAGACCGAATGATGATAGAATAGGTCTATCCTTGTCTAACGCTCATACGCTACTGCTTCGTGCCCGCTTTCACCCGCGCAAGTGACTCGTCAGGTTAAGCGACTAGAGGAAAGAGGAAGTGGCACATTTTCGCGCCATTTGTTAAAAAAAATATAGTGAACACGTTGCACTGCAAGTTCAAACTATTTTCTTGTTTTGTGTTATTTGTACAATTATTGATTAAGGGTTCGATTATCTGAATTTATTTAGTTGAAATCATACATTGTTTTCATTTGTTAAAACTTTTATCACCATCGGTAGGTTCGTAAATTTTTGTACGAAACTTGATTTCATTTAGTTTTTTTATTATTTAACACTGAGTTATTATTACTGGCGTATAGAGTAGACACCGCGGAGAAATAATTTGTAACGCGAACTGCGGTCCATTGACCGCACCATATCAGTCGGAGTTTACGCTCAGCAGCGCTCGAACGTATTACCTACTTTTAGTTATCGAAAAAAATGCCTAATTGTGTTTTAAAAACATGTACAAATCATTCAAGAGCGAAAGAAAAAAAATTGTGGTGTGACATTTCATCAGTAAGTGAACAAACTTTTACTAAAACCAACACAAAATAATAAATTAAAATTATAATGTTGGCTTGGCAGCACCACCATTTTTTAAGCACATCATAAATAAACTAAATAATACACACGGACTTGACATCGAAAATCGTAATGAAGATACCTACATGGTTCCCGAGTGATCATTCCTACATAATGATTAGAGCATTTTAAGGTAGCAGAGACATCTTCACCAATCATCAATATATTTCAATCTATTTACTCACGATCTTAACAAATTATACATCTAAACCTTCCTCATGAATCACTCTGTCTATTAGTGAAAACTGCATGAAAATCCGTTAGTAAAATAGTTTTGCAGTTTATCGCGAATAGACAGACAGAGAAGAGACAGCGACGGGGGACTTTGTTTTATAATATGTAAGAGAATAAAGTTGATATTTGTATTTATTAATTTTATTCGTTGTTTGTTAATTTAGTATGTAAATATCTTCTCTATAGAAATCGCTTGCTACTATTTAAAATAAGACTTAATATTGATTAATAGCATTTTACATGGACCTCTCCCTTAAATCCGTGTATTCCCAAGGGATGAACCCAAGGATTCTTACAATGACTCAACATCTTTTGGTATCACATAATAGTGGGTAGTTCTATTATTATCTAACAGGCAAATTTTAATATTATGGATTAGATCCATTAATCATTTTTAAAATTTTAAATATTACTAGTATAAAATTTTATGTGAATTTTACCTGAATAAATTTTCTAAAAACAGCTGGGCAACCCTCACATATGGATATTGACATATGAGGGCTATACTTTTGGCTACATATAGTTTATCTTTGGCTATATCATAGTATGTAAGTGCAGCACCAGTATGTGGAGTGAGTTTGAATGACCTTGGAAGTGATCTAGAGCTTTCTTTGCCTGAAGCTTTTCTATGTCCAGGGGGAGTCTGACCACTAGACAATTCTGTAATGTACATAGCCTGCAACATAAAGTATTATTTGCTGAAGTATGGCAATGGTTGTGCCTTACTTACATCTTCAAGCAAGAATAGAAAGTATCCTTTATAAAACTGCAATTTAACCAAGCAATGTGCTCCTTGCAGAGACTAAAAATGTCTTCAGCTCTCTGTACCTTTATTTATCAATATTACCTCATCGTTTTTTTTTGCATTAATAGTCTACTACTTCAATACTATTTCTTTCCTGGGGCTGATAAAGGCTTTACTTATTAAATTTATGTATATAAAATATCAAGGAGTTCTTACAATGGCCAACAAATAAATAATACTAATTTCACAAATAAAATTTCATAAAAAATCGAAAGGCGACTTACTAAGTAGTTAATAATATAACTGTCATTATGAATATTACTTAAGTAAATATTCATGATTTGGTCAATAACATAAACTAAACTTGCAACAAGTGTACTACTTTCATTCAAGTCTCAAATGATTCTCAGGTCTACTATGTATTAATATCTTACTTGTAAAGTATGCATGGCACTACATATGTTTCTGTTCCTAACTTCTTCATAGAAGATAAGACTGAATCCATAGTAACGAGATGCATTTTCTCTTGTTACTACAAAACTATGAAACTTAGGTTCCAATGAATGTTTCTGTGTCCTAAATTGAAGTCCTGCTGGAAGACAGAGCTGCAAATAATAATTTATACACTATAACTTAAGTGACATAATATATTAATACTGCTGTCGCAATCAAGACAGCAGCAAGTCAGGAAAACGCTTCTTCTGACTTCCTACTATTTCGATTATGATCGCAGAATAATTTATAGTATCAAATTGTGACATTTAAATAGTTATAAAGTAAATAAAATTTTAGGTATCTTATTGTTTTAATACTAATGTTATGAAATATAAGCATTTACTAAAAAACAAATAATATTTGTGTCTTCTGATGGATTAAAAATAAATTCTTGGTTTCTAATGATGAGTGATGAATATATGATAATGATTATACATAAATATATAGGATACATGAAAAAAAAAATACTATATTTTCATAAAATCATTTCTTTAAATATATTCTGATTGGATACTTCATCCATCCACATCCATGTCACAATTATGTTTGTTTTCATACACTATTGCAACAAAAAATATTTATTTTATAATTCTATTAAAGGAAGGAAATAAAATCTTTATTTCTAGATATTCTAAACTGTTAAAAAATCAGATAATATGAATATTTTATACCAATATTAAAAAAAAGAGCAATTTTTTGAGGTCCCAAGTTGGTGCAGTTGAGGAAGAAAAATAATCCATATATTTAATTTATATTAATTAGAAATAGATAAAATTAATGTATAAACTGTGTATAAATTAATATATAATCTAACAATTGCAATGATTACTTTTTAATGTATGTACAGACAGATATTATTATGCACAATAATATTATTAAAAATTCAATATAAAATGTTCAAATATTTTTTTAAATAATTTTTTTCTTTTTTTTTTATATGCAAATTAAATTAAAATAGTTCATTAATATATTAGTATAACAAATATTAAACAAGATTTTTTCAGAATTTTAAAGCAGAAGATACTAATTAGGACATTATATACCTGAAGCAAGAAGGAAAATTTGGTTTACAGTAAACATTGATATTAGTATTCAAGGTAACACTTAAATTTGATTATAAGGTATAAGTTTTCCAGCCACATAGGGGATGTGGCTGGAAAACTTATTGAATAGAATTACAAGACAAAGACTTCATTTGACACAAAAAAATCTCATAAACTTACCATACATACAGCATGTTCATCAAAAGGGTTACTAGATATATTTTCAGGATAGTGAGCTAAAATTTTCCCTTTATAGGAACGATCCAAGGGAGATACATGAAGATTGTCGCCTAAAAGAGAGAACGTTTGCAAATCATTCAAGTACAAAAATAATGCAAGTAGTATCGTTGGACCTTTACTAACCGCACAGCCTATCTGGCTCCAATCCAGAGTCAAAGTCGAGGCCACATATCGCAAAGTAATCCGCAAATCGACATCCAACAGATAATTCAGAGACAGACATATTTCTATCGACCCGTTATTTACTATTTGAGACACTTTCTCTTCGACTCTCCAGATGAAGGTTTTGTCTCAGCATTGTACATTTGCACTTAACTTTCGTTCCGAATAATTTTTTTATTAGTTCACATATTTGACCTTACAACTAATTTTCAACGGTAATGAAATAAATACAAATCAAAAACGAAAATCTATTCACGCCATCACATCACACAGACCGCAGACGTGCACAAACGACAGCTGCCAAACTTACGACACCTCTCCTCTTCGTCTCAACCATCTACCCTTCCCCGCAAGCTCCTTTTTCGAACGATATGCAACCTACACATACTATGCCTAGACAATGCTTTTAGTGACATCGTAAACTATATTTTGTGCTAAGCTAGTGATAAAGATAGTAATTTTTTGTTGAAGAATCGAAATATCGCTGAATGAATAGCTGATTTTTGAAGTGAACACTTTTTTAGGCACGTTGGGCACTTTTGGTAAGGGGAAAAAGCACTGAACTCGCGTGACCGCCACGCTCAGATGACATATTATGTTGTCATCTTGTATTCATGCTGACATATAGATGTGTGTGTATATCTGTTTTCACTTCTGACGTACAGTCCCACAACGACTGAAAGTTCTTTTTTGAAGTGAACACTACTTTAGGCACGTTAGGCACTTTTGCTATAGGGAAAAAGCACCGAACTCGCGTGACCGTCAGGCTCAGATACATACGCATATACAGCTGTGTGTATATGTAAGTCATGTTTTCACTTCTGACGTACAGTCCTACGACTACGATTGACAGTTTTTTGTTTGAACCTGGCTGTTGACTTCTTTTGCCAAACAAACGTTTCATTTTATCATCAAGGGTTTGTGCCGTTAGTATATTTTAACACTTTCAGTGCCGATGACACGCCTGGCGTGTCAACAATGTTTCGGCAATATTTTAGAAATTAAGCATTATACCTCATTATACATTGAAAATAACAGTATAGCTTAATAATTTGATAAGTTAACCAAATTTGAAGTGGCCCCTATGCTACAATGAGTTTTACATTCCACAAAAAAATTTTGTACATACAATGCCGAAAAAATCTAGGGAACTTAGTCCCTTATCCACTGAGCTGTTTTCTTCAATTCACAGGCATAAAAGTCGTGTCTTCTCGAAAAGCTGTTTTTGAAGTGAAACTTCTTTATCGACGTATGGGAGAAATTTTTGTAGCAATCGTCACGTTTTTCGGTTACGCGCCATGTTGCTTTTTTTATCAAAGTTTAGTAATAACAACAATATATTAGTTTTGAAGTTTGGTTTAAAATAAGAATAACAATATATTAATTTGAAAGTGATAAAATAAAAAGACTTATTCAAATTTAAGTGAATTTACAAGAAAAGTGAGAGTGATTATATATTTCGTTTTATAATTTCTTAAGGCTTAAAGCCTTATCTACCCCATTTTCGTGAAGTTGCAAATAGTAGAAAAATGATATGTCGTAAAGAAGTTTCACTTCTTACCTGTGTACTCTGGTACACACACACATTTTTTGTGTTATGACACTTTTTTGCCGGAAGACGATATCATGTACTCTATTAGATGGGTAGTTGATTTAATTTGTTTGTTGTTGAGTTAAATAATTTTCACAGAGTATATTTCTATTGCGATAACAAGAAAAAAAAAATGAAAATGAAAATGGGCTCCAATACAAGAAACGTGATTTTTTAGCTCTTGGACTGTAATAGGAAGACACATGAAATTGTAACAACAAATAATGAAACAAAAAAAATAAACATTTAAATTGAAGGAAATTTCCATACAATAAACTTTTGTTTTTGTTCGATAGTAATACACACTTATATAAAATTTTACACGGAGTGGGTATTAAGTACTACTTTCTTTCTCTCTTTTTACCTAAAATTATTTTTAAATGAATAAGGTCTTTTAACTAAAAATTATAAAAATACAATAAAGTTAACACACACCTCCCTTTTTCCACACATACAAACGTGTTTTTTTGCTCAATCTTAATAATATATGGCAATAGGCGCTTGAAACGTCAACAGATTGTACAAAAGCGCATCTCTTGGTGCCTCCTGTGCTTAGGGCCTTGGAGCCGGGGATGGAGCCCTCCTAGGGCCTTGGGCCCTTGGCATTTTGCCCGCTTTGCAACTCTATTGTTACACCACTGCTCGCGCCATATAAGGGGAAGATGGGGTAATAGGTAACCGCACAAATATTCCTCAAGTATTATCCTTAACATTGGCTTGGCAATAGGTGACATTAGTTTAAGTATGTGCAAGCAACTTAATGAGCGATAGTAGATGTTTCGACGCGATGGTATGAATATTTATTATGACGGCGATATATAATATAAATATGCTTTTACATAAACAAAAAGAAAACCTTATAAGCATTCATAACAAAAACAATTAATATGAACTAGTAATATCTAGTTATATTTACTATATTACAAGCACCCGAGTGAAGCGAGGGTAATTCGCTAGTACATAGTAGTTTTTAATTCTATCAATTCGTAGAACGCCTTAGAACCACAGAAATTGTAGGATACATTTTTGCTCACACGGTAACCCTAATTAAGGTGACGTTTTTATTTATTTATTTATAAAATTATTGGTTACCTAACTTACTGCTTAACAAATATGCGGGTTACAAAATAAGGATGTAAGTAGTAGTATAGTTTCACCATATTTCACTAAATAGGTATGCAACTTTTATAAGAGAAATTACTAAAAAACATTAATATTCATTTTTCAATTCAAAAATATAAATTACAATGTCAATAAAAATAACAAATCCTATAGCTTAAGATGTTAATCATAGTACAGTTATGTATAGTCTATGTCAGTTGTATTGTAATTAAATGTCAGTAATAAATATTAATGTCAATGATATAATATAAATGTCAAAACACAACTATCACGTTCACCTACTATTTTAACTTAGTAAAAATAAATCACCATATCTAGGTATTGTTAGTAATATAAATTGAATTGTCTTATTCATCAAATGTATACTGAACACATCATAATTATGGTATATTCTACTGCTTCATCAATGAGTTATCATCAGAATATATATATATATTTGTATGTACATGTGTTTTCACTTCAGACGTGCAGTCCTACGAGCTACGACTGACAGTTTTTTTTTCTCTCTTTCTGCGACATGCTTTGCGGGTGTCTATAGCATTCTGTCTACGGTGCTCGCAGTGTATATCGGAACATACCCTTAGTTCACATGCATCGATTGACATTTGTGAACTGAAAACAGAAAACTTCAGAAACTGTCAGCCAGACAGGGAAGAAGGAGAATAGTGTTGTGTTTGTCAGAAGCGACAATAAATGTGGGGCGTGATTTCCATTTTTATACAGTTAAAGCTTAAGTTCTGTAATTAATATAATGCTCGACATTTCTTCTTAGATAACGTCCTTGTTAAATTATTAGTTAAAGGTTTTTCAGTTATAGTATTGTTTAATTTAACCCAGTAACTCAGGTGATTCCAGGTAAGGTAAATTTAAATAAATATACTTTTTCTACTTTTAACTTTCAGTTACTACTTGAAGATGGTTGAGTTCCTCTTTAATTTATTTTTGCATGGTGTATTACTATAATTTTCCTTAAATTTACACCTAAATTATTATCATTAAACACAATGCTAATTTCTCTAAGGAAAACGTTTGTGCCAAACAAACATCATTATTTTTTATGACTAAATGTTTCCCTTCTATGAATACTAACTTTTAATTTAGAACAATATCTGTGGTGTAGTTTGAATTTCCATTAATATTTTATCTGATGAAATGGTGAAGCCTTTATTCCTCATACTTGTAGAATATATATATTATGATATTACTTTACCTTTCTGTAAGAAATATGAACTAATTCCTTCTAATAATTATTTAAATTGTTTAACAGAAAGTAGTGTAGTAGTAACAAATAAAATTGTTGTTTTAGAATGCTAAGAGGACGAGTAAAACATTTGATGCATTGCACCTTTTTCCTATCATTTATATTTCTGTTTCTTGTGTTTGCTGGAGCTATAAATTTGAGTGGAACAGAAAAAGATGTAATAGACCCTTGGGAAAGATATGGAATTTATGGTACATTAATTTTATATGCATTAAGACTTTTTACATTACTAACTATACCACAAGTTTTATGCAACTTTGCGGGACTCACAATTTTTAATGCTTTCCCTGGAAAAGTAATGCTGAAGGGATCTCCTCTACTTGCACCTTTTATTTGTATAAGAGTAGTCACAAGAGGCGACTTTCCCAAATTAGTGAGGGATAATGTAACAAGAAATATGAATCTGTGCAACACTGTTGGAATGGAAAACTTTATGATTGAAGTTGTAACTGATAAAGCTATTAATTTACCCAAACACCAGCGAGTCAGAGAAGTGGTTGTGCCATCTGAGTATAAAACTAAATCTGGTGCTTTATTTAAATCAAGAGCATTACAGTATTGCTTAGAGGATTCAGTAAATATACTTGCAGGAAATGATTGGATTGTGCATTTGGATGAGGAGACATTATTGACTGAAAATTGTGTGAGGGGTATATTAAATTTTGTGTTGGACGGACAACACCAATTTGGCCAAGGATTGATTACATATGCAAATGAAAATATTGTCAATTGGCTGACAACTCTTGCAGATAGCTTTCGAGTTTCAGACGACATGGGGAAATTGAGGTTTCAATTTTACTTATTTCACAAGCCATTGTTTAGTTGGAAAGGGTCTTATGTTGTGACACAAGTAAGTATATTGCGACAGTTTCTTATTTTTATATGCTGTAATTAAATAATAATAATAACTTGACAACACATGAGGCCCTCTGCTCCCAAACTAAGCTCAGCCTGTACTATGGTAACCAAACTACTGATAAACATACTTATATATATTTCTAAATACATGCATATTAAAGATAAATTACACCCAGACAGAACAAATGATCATGTTCATCATACAATTATTTGTCCTGGGTGGGAATCGAACCCACAACCTCTGGCTTAGCAGTCAGGATCACTAACCACTAGACCCACAGGCCCGTCAACTGAACAAGATCAATGTACCTATGACATTTCTCATGTTAGAGTTCACCAAAATGCTTATACTATTATCATTCTGGTATCTTTATATTTTCTTTTGAAGAAATTCCTTTTGTGAACATATTGAAGAAATGTCATAACCCATTATTTTTTTATCAAAATTGGGTCATTTTTTTTCAGCAGTATATGTTCCATGATTGATATGATGATGTTCAGGTAAAAAGTGTCTCCGCTTCTTACTATTAGTAATATTATAAATTAGTAATAATATATTATATGCTATCAGTTTATAGTTACTTATATATTAACAGAAATTGCTGTCATCAGACAATTATAATTGTTTAAATATGGTGGTAATGCCTTGGTGACATTCACTGTTGTATCACAGCATTAGACTGAAATTAACATATAATTAAATATTATTTTATATTTTTTTTTTATAATTGAATTAATTGACAACCCATTGTTAGCCTATTATCATGAGTGAAATTTTAATTCAAACTTGTATTTTTGGTCTGGTTTTGATACATTGTATAATTAGTTTTGGCAGGGAGTTAGGTGTGATGCACTACCACAAAGCTCTCTTCATTGCAAGTTCCATGCTTTTTATGTATTATGTATGATACATGAAGCTTAATAATTTATTATATAAAGGATGGTCATAACTTGTAAACATATAGTTTTCTTTTCAATTCTTTTTGTAACTGCATGCTAGAGTCATGCCCTTTCAGTGATTTAAGTAAGTGTTCCATTGTCATATTTATATATATATTATACACCCTGTATAATAATTTTATTAATTTCTGAATTTGCAGGTAAGTGCAGAGAAGAAAGTTTCTTTTGACAATGGTCTTGATGGATCTGTAGCAGAAGATTGTTACTTTGCAATGAAAGCATACACAGAAGGATACAGTTTTAATTTTGTTGAAGGAGAGATGTGGGAGAAGTCGCCATTTTCCTTATGGGACTTCATGCAACAAAGAAAAAGGTGGATACAAGGAATACTTTTAGTGGTACACTCCAAAAAAATACCTATTATGAATAAGATTTTTCTTGCAATATCTTGTTATTCATGGGTGACACTGCCATTTTCAACAAGTAATATTTTTCTGGCTGCAGTTTTTCCTATACCTTGTCCATATGCTTTGGATTTAGTATGTGGATTTATAGGTGCTGTCAATATCTATATGTATATGTTTGGTGTTATCAAATCATTTCCTATTCATAGATTTGGACCAATTAAATTTTTCTTGCTTATTGGAGGAGCATTAGCGACAATACCTTTCAATGTTATAATTGAAAATGTTGCTGTGATTTGGGGAGTGTTAGGTAAAAAGCACAAATTTTATATTGTGAACAAGGAAATTAAGATTCCAGTGACTGTATGATTATTTAAGATATAGTAATATATGATATCATTTTGAACTTTTACTTGTTTTAAGGTAGTATGTGCACAAATACTTAATGTACAAATCTGGCACTTACTGCCAAGTGTGAAAGTTATTCCAGTGAATCAGTAATTATTATAATATAACACTGATGTTGCTCTGAGTCATTATGATTTTTTAAATATTTACAGTTTATAGAAAATGTGTTACTATTTTTTTATTCATATTACAGACACTGCTCCTGAACATTTAAAGCTATCTACTCACATTTGTTTTTATATATTTACAGACTTCAAATAAATTTTTGGATGCCTTCTTGTCACATTATGAACAACTTTATTTTTTATTGCTGTAGTCTCTATAATTGATAGTCACTGATATTTGTTTTGTATTTTATTAGCATCATGTTCTTCTATTGGATAAAGATCCGGTGCGGAACAGTAAACTTACCTGTATTGGCTTAGTCATATCATATTTGAAATTATCCACAGTTATAAAGTATACTAACAACCTAATAAATAAATTGTGCATATTAGTATTGTACATTTAGACCAATTAAACAAGTTTTAGAAAAGGTTAATTTCACAATATACTAGAATATTTATGTAAACAATATAAGGTAACATTTAGGCTTACAAAACTGCTTGAAATAAGTTTAATTTTATAACATACATATGTACTTACAGCATTCGTCTTACTTTCAATTGGTATAATGGGCAAATTAAATTATGGGTACGCGCATTAGTCATAATGAGGCTGGAAAGAGTAAAAGAATTGTTAAAAATAAGTGTATAGGCAGCAATGTAAACATTAACTGGCTAGCAATGTAGCCATTAGGTGCATTAGATTAGAACATTTTCAGTTCATTCTTCAACCTATTATCTGGAACAGTGTAGTTATACACCAGGTCTAATAAGTAGCAAAATGTTCGTCTGTCGCAGTTAGGGATTGTAAGGATTGTATACAGCTATTTTGTTTTAGATCCACGTCATTTAATAAGATCCACTGAGGTATCTAGTATTTTGTCGGTTTCTATCTAAATCTCATAGGTTTCTAAATATGTGTGGTTAAAAGTTTCATGTTAGATAGACGCCAAATCTCATCACATTTCTTAGTAGGTAAATTAATTATACGTCAGTGGGGAAATCAGCATTATATTGTACTTGTTTAATTATTATAGAATTATCGGATTTTTTACTAATCACTAATACCATCATTACGATCATTAGTATTAATGCTTTAATCCAAAAGCTTGGTTCCGTGTAATCACTCTTACACAGAACAGGCGCGGGCTGAAATATGTAGGATCAAAGATTGCATATTGGTTAAGGAGTTCAGGCATTGTAAATCTACTTCCACCGGCAAATTAATCATCTCGTAGACACATATTTCTTTTCCATTATTTGCTACAGCAATTCTCACTGTCAGTGAGTCATATCGTAAATTGTATCTTATCTCAATAACGTTTAAGTATTTGAACGTTATCTATTCGACTTATTTTCCAGGAAATAAGAACGATTAATCTCTTATTAATATTAGTCATTACGTTCATAAGTAGTGTTCTTTATGTTCATAGACAATTCAATTTTATTGCTAATTAGTCCAAGTCGCAGATAAAACGTTTACACACATAATTAAAATTAAACCTGTAATTGGAGGGATTAATTGTAGTATTTTATTGATAGACTAGTAGTTCCCGCGCGGCTTCGCTCGCGTGTACATTATTATACATTTTGCTCAGAATCCTAGTTGTTTTTACAAAATAAAAGTAGGCAAGTTACTCCTTATAACATCAGCTATCTGCCAGTGAAAGTCCCGTGGAAATCGGTCCACTCGTTCCGGAGATTAGCCGAAACAAACAGACAGACGGACAGACAGACAAACATTAAAAAAAAAACTGATTTTTATGCCTAGGTATCGTGCAAATAACTGTATGAAATAAAAAAAAAACTATTATTTTGGCATTACAAACTGACACTTTAAATTCATTTATTTATATTGATATGCAGTATGAGGTATAGGATATATAGACATGGATATAACGCATGTAATATCCATTTCTGGTGGTATTTCCTTTTCTGGGATTTTTTCGACCAGGAAATAGTTGCGTTGCGGAGTTTGTTGTTCCCTAAATACCCGGCACATCAAATCTAATGTAAGATGGCGAAAGGAAGGTTTCATACATCCCTGCCCGGTCTTTCGGGTAAAAAGGCGTGATGCATTTGTACATAATGTATGTTATAAAATACAAAGTCCTCTATATATTGACTTGAAAAGCACTTATCCAAGTTACCGTATTATTTTCCTAGTTTATAATGTTGTTCTTTGGCTACCTTTGGATGAATAAATCAGTGTAGGGTGCAGGCGAAGCCACGGGGCAGTTCCAAGTATTTGCATAGTGTACAAGTTTATCTTTTTCAGGCCCACTATACCTTGTCGCCTATACCTTACCTTAATCCCCTTTAACACTGCAAAAGCAGAAAAAAACGTTCCAGTGGATGTCTTTAAAAGTAGGTAATCTATGGTTATTTAAGATGTCACTATGTTATAATAAATGGTCCTTAATCAACAACGCTATAATCCTAAAATGAATCACATAGCATTTATTGCGCAGCTTTAACTTGAAATGTTATTATCGAGTTCAACAGATAACATTAAATTGATTTTCCTGTAGAAGAATAAGGTCCAAACTAACGTAAATTGAACTCGGTTACAATGTTTTTGCACCTCAGTTTAATATGTATTACTTATTAATCTTATTTTGCACATGTTTCGTGTTATTTCTATAGCTTGTATTGTAAACAGGAATAATTAAAAAAGGCAGATATGTTATATGTTGCAAATGTGCACACCAAAACTGGGCCAATTGGTTCAGGTCAGATCTACAGTTATGTTCTGATTTTCTGACCAGTTTAGTCCGGTCAGGTCGCGTTTTGTATGCTCATTACTAAACGTTGTTCGTATAATCTATCTACCTATTTTTCCTTATTTATCGTACATAGTTAATAATAATGAAAATAATTTGTTTTGTTTCTAGTTTTGTATTTCGTTGGAATAAATATTTTAGAATTTAGAATATCCACATACTAGGAAATTAAAACTAAAGCGAAATTATATCGAAAAACGTTATTGAAATAATGATTAATAAACATTATAATATTAATATTCTCTTATTAAAGAAAATTGCGACAAATGATTAGTATGAATCGCTTTGTGTACCTACAGTATTTTCCGGTATTTGTAATATCGATCAACGAGTACAGATTGTAACGAGTTCCACTTGATGTACTTAAGTCAAAGCTATTGTGTTGAGTGGCTGGTTGTGTAAAATATTATTAAAATTATTGTGAGCAAGCTATCAAAAAATTATACTTTATGTGGGTGACAATGCATGAGCCTATTGAGTGTTTTCCGGTTTAAGATTTATCACATAAAGTCCAGTGTATTTTTGAACACCTAACAATATTTCAACTAATATCGAAGCGGATTAAGGTAAATGGGGCTAAGCTAGTGTACTCAACCGAACAGATATACTCAAGAACAACTTTTCTTTATATGATGGATAATTTTTGCTTAGGATGTATTTCGATCTTAGAAATGCCATCCTGAGTGTAATTTACTCTTTGCAAACAAACAGTAATTTAAGTACAGTTGATACTGGTCTTGAACATCGTTACTGTGTCGCTGTTAGCTACGCAATGAAATAGAAATATAAAGTATTTCTATTTCATTGCTCGTTGAACCAAGTTACTGCGTACAAGTTATTTGTGTAATGATACTCATAATTACATAATTTAGAAATATAAGTTTGTTTAGATATTTTCCAAATATTCGATAAAGTTATTTTATTAGGTATCGATTAAAAATTCTTATTAAAAAATACTAGTTAAAAACAGCAACCCTTTTTCTTCAAAACCGTGTTATAAAGACATAGGTATACCTAGTCATATTTTGGAGTAGGATAGCGATTGACGTTAAGCGCTGAAAGAAATTCTAAAGATTTTTGTTCATATCATTTGAGAATATGGTCTTAAAAAATCTTTTAAGATAATATTTTTAAGGGCTCATATAAATGAAGCTATATGTAATAATTAACAATGATGTTGATGAATGAGCAAATTTGTATAGAAATTAAAGAAAAATGTACCTACTTACTTATCCGCCGATTCTAACATATGAACACACCCCTTATAACATATTGTACAATTTTGCGAAAAAGGATAAGAAATGTTTAACCTTCAACAGCTATTTTTAAAAAACTTTAAGTGTTAGCAATGATTTACCAAGTTAAAATTTCAGTATTCTGTCCAGTAAATTTTAAGTTTATGTTTTCAAAAAGGAAACGTCGTATGTCGTTATATTATGATTAAAATTAGAGTACCATGTCTGACTAGTCATATAGATAATAATTATAAATAACTAGTTATACGGCGTATAGTATGTAACTCAGTAACTATCAGTGTTAATTGGAGTCTGTGTCTACTTTGAAATACTGTAAGAGACAGGTCAGGGTTTAATTATTTAACCTGCAATTAGCCTTTTAATTTATTCAATGATACAGGTATGTTAATTGGCGTAGTTCATGACAAAAGACATTAATCTCGATATCTTTTAAAAGTTAGATAATACTGAATAATTGTTATTTTTGTTAAAAGTATTTTGTAGAATCTCTTTCGGACTTGAAGATTTGAATTAAAGTATTTTGATAATTTGTGTTAGTTTATCATAGTTCCTTGCATTGCTGATTGGCTCAAAAATATTGTTTTTAAAAACTATAATTTACCTACCAGACAGGTAATATAAATTTGAGCAATTAAATGTTTGGTATCACATTAATTGTATTTTATTGTTTTATTGTCCTACCTCATACTTACCTTTAGCGGATAACAAACACTTAACGATGTTGTGAATAAAATGTTCATGTACATGACGCTTTTATAGATTTTATAAGTGAGTTTACTATCTATAAGAACCTACATACATATTTTAAATGTTATGTAGGTATTCATTTAAAATATGCGAAGGCACTACAACTACTTGGCATTCCGAACAAACTAATCTTGATAGCGAAAATATGTCGAATATGAAATGTGAATACTGTACCTATCCAGTGTATATAATTATTATCTACTAAACAAATTTTAGGTTAAGTATATTTAAGAAATAAATAAAAGAAAACGAATGGAGAATACGGCCTAGAAGAATAATAAAAATAATATATGTTTGTTCTTGTGAGAGTAATTTACTCTTAGATAGGTACTTAGGTATGTACCTTGATAGGTAAGATAGGTATATCGCTCAAGCTCGCGCTTATACCTACTACTTACTACCTACAACTGCTCTGACAATTCTTATTTTAAGTCGTCCATTGGCAGTATACAGATTTTTATACTTGTGAACCAGATGCTGAACACATTGTTCCAGTATCTCTCTGGAACACAGGCGCATATCTCCTCAAAAGCTCCTATAAGCTCCGTAATCGCTCGAAAACTTGCGTCCCTTCAGTTCGGAAATAGTGCAAAGTCGAATGGCGTTAAATATCCGGACTATAAGGAGCAGCGGCGTAACTATACCATCTGAGGCCCGTGTCTAATTCATCGGATGTGTGTGAGTCTGACTCGCACTTTGCCGGTATTTTCTTGCGGATGTGTTAAAATCTTGATAATTCATTTATATAACGGTTAAAAAGGATTATTAAATTAGATAACTTATATCTCATTAATACAAAATTAATATTTTTAAATACATTTTGTAATTAGTGCCTCCTGAGTTCAGGGCCTTTGGTGGCCGGGGGCCCCCTCGGGCCGTGGGCCCGTGGCATTTTGCCCGGTCTGCCACCCTATTGTTACGCCACTGATAAATATAATATATTTTAGTTTATGACTGATAAGGCGGGTGTCCCAGTAATTTGATTCCAGCTTGGTGCAAATAGGTTTCTAATACTTGAGGTGATCATTCTTCTGTATACCTTGCAGCAGTAGCAGTCTTTCGTTTATCAAGCACAACCGTAGCCAATATTCGTCTGTTAGTAAAAAATACAGCAAACCATTATTTTCTTTATATCGGCGGTGCTTCATCTTCAAACACCCATGGCCATACATAACATTTTTTTTTACATATCACGAGACCAAGTTTGTAATGGTCGTAAAGAAACCGATGAAGTAGTTGGTGCACTTTACTAAGGGTTTCCTCGATCTGTGGATATGACACACGTCGTTCTTCCTCATAGGATTTTCATACAGTCTCAATGTTCTTATCGGTACTTCTATTGGTCTGCCGGACCTTACGTCATCCTCCAAGTTAAATTGCCGCGATTTAATTGAATATACCACCGTCTTATGGTGCATTACTCATTTCCTCGAAACATTTTTGTTTGGTTAAGCCAAACTCAAAGTTATGCTAACTTTTAAACTTTTGCGTTCCATCATATAATTATATAATTATGTATTTACACGAAAATTAACGCGATCACGAAAAGAGTCAGCCTGTGACCACGGCCAGTGCAACGAGAGAAGTCCGCCATTTTCATTAGAAAATTTAAAAATCGAATAAACGATTCCTTGCCCTCAAATTTGTTTTTTTTTATATTACTTATAGTTTATGGATATGACTTCAAATCACAATATCATAATATTCGTGTCTATATACCTATACATATATATTACTAGCTGTGCCCGCGACTTCGTCCGCGGGGAATAGTGTCTTTGGGTAGAAGTTTTAATTATTTAGGCTAATTGACGATACTTCCATACAAATTTTCATCCCCACCTTTCAACCCCTTACACCCCGTTTTTCGCATTAAAAAGTAGCATATGGCCTTTCTCAGGCTCTAGACTATCTGTGTACCAAATTTCGTTTAAATCTGTTCAGTAGTTTTGGCGTGAAAGGGCAACAGACACAGAGTTACTTTCGCATTTATAATATTAGTAAGGATCTATCCCGCGCGCAGCTATAATTTCGGCGCACTTTCTGTGTCGTCAAAGTATACCACGTGTATGATTCTTTATTGATTTTTGAAAATAAAAGTTATAGGATCTACTTATTATGATTCAATAGGGCAGAAAAGCCTATCTTAAATTTGTTATTGTTCTTATTTGTTAAAGAACTGCAACTGCAAGTGACAAAGTGCACGTTTGTCACTTGCAGTTGCAATTACAACTGTATTTCTAAAGATGAAAGGGCTGACATACTGATTTAGAAATATTAATTATCAAATTACACTATGCAATAGGAACATTAGTTGTCAACACTATATATAATAGAACGTAACTTTTTTTTTTATGGAATAGGGGGCAAAGGAGCAGACGGGTCACCTGATGCTAAATGACTACTGTCGCCCACGGGCACCTGCAACTCAAGAGTCAACTCACAAGTGCGTTGCCGGCCTTTAAGGTGGGGGTAGGGGAAGGGTGGAAGAGGGGAAAGGAAAGGGTGGAAGAAAGTGAGAGGGGGGAGAAAGGGAGAGGGGGGGGGGGGAGGGGAGGGCCAGGGCCTCTGGTAACTTCACTCACTCGGCGAAAAGCAAATTGCTTCACCTGCCGGTTTTCTGTGAGGCCGTTTTATCACACCGGTCGAGCCGGCCCTTACGTGCCGAAGCATGGCTCTCCCACGATGAAAAATGCCATCCTGCCATGTTTTTACTGCGTAAAACAATAATCATTTATTAAAAATAAATACCACATGTATAGTATTAGAATATTTTTGAATAGATAAATAGTATAATAAATACTACTACTAGTAGACTAGTACTAAATAAACGAATGTACAGAGTTCGTAGGTACCTAGGCGCACATTACAGCTTTAGGTAGGTACTCGGATAACCAACAACGTGTTATCCTCATTCAATATTAACTTTACCGAAACCTTTTATTCAATTTGAGACACCTACTTACGCAATTTAAAATATTACTCCTCCAAGTGTAGGTACGTTCGTCATTTTAATAGACCAAATAGTTTATGCATGACTCATTGAGGTACGTCTTCTATTACATCCGAAATATTTTAGCATAGTTTAAAATCAACCTAATACCTTTAATATTAATAAAATACTATTATTTGTATGTGCTACCTATAGATAGGTTTGAAGTCGGTGCCAAGCCAAATGTAATAGTAGGTACCTACACTCGGGATAGCTTCGTCTAGAACAAAACAACCCCAGCGGCAGAAACGACAGAGAATAATATAGGTTTAACATAGCTATAGTTACTCATTCAGGTATTAATTTATATTATTATATAGGTGTTAATCTATATTTATATTTTTATCATAAAGTTTTCATTTGTTTCACATTAATTCACTTTGTTCTCTAGGTTTATTTATGTAGGTTAATCTTTAGGTAGGAATTTCGTTACAGTGAGTAAGCTGCATATAAGATTAAGTTTTATTTTGTTTAGGGCTTGGCACCGACTTCAAACCTATCAATAGGTAGCACATACAAATAATAGTATTTTTTTTAATATTAAAAGTATTAGGTTTGCATAAAAGGTGTATTAAATTAAATCTTTATTAAGTTATTTCATACTTTTTAGTTTTTTGAAGTCGGTTTTATAAACGTAGGTTTTTTTATTTTTTACTTTTTAGTGTCTGTAATAGGTTGTTCTGTAAACTACAGTAGGATTTTTCTAGATTACATCAGGTAGACTATAGTTATAACATTTCGTTGCTTTTTATTGTCATATATTAAATAGTAATTTTTTTAAGTAGCTATGGGTAGGCCTACGAAAGGGGCTGCGTGCCTTAAACAATACAGATCCCAAGAAACGGGAACGGAAATAAATTAATTACACTGGTCTAGCTGCATAACCCGGTTTGCAGAAAAGGGAACACCCAAGATCGTCCATCAACATCGTCCAATACACAGAGCACATGATGACAAAGCACTACAGGAAATGCAACGATTAAGACAGTTAAGTCTAGATTAAATGTTTTCTTATTTTTGAAATTTCTTTTTATTTCTTCGTTCCGAGATTTTATGCAATCGTATTGGTTATAATATTTCTCAGTTTCTCTACTTCGCACGCTCGTTCCGCTTCAATGACAGGTAGCCTAAGAACCACTTATCGGGACACGGGTTAATAATAATACATTATTAACCTAAATGAAAACTCCTAAAAAAGCCGTACACAAACTAAAATTACATCGTCCACGTAAACAAAAATGTTCATACATTTTTTTTTATAAAAAAACTACTATGCCAAACTATGTTAAATTTTTATGGGACCAAATGGAAACTAAAGAAGAATTACGTAAATCGCATCATAAATTTTAGCGTAATCGGTGTACATACATAAAAAAAAATACCAATCGAATTGAGAACCTCGTCCTTTTTGAAGTCGGTTAAAAAGGAGAGTTACTGGCTCTGCCAAAATAAGCGGTGGGACAAAGGCCACCTCATTCATATTACAAAACGCTGGAAGCGTAATCGTAAGGCATCGGATTTGAGAATAAGTGGTTGCGGGTTCGAGCCGCACCCCGTACACTATTAGCTTAGCTGGAAAGGTTAACAAGAGGTGACCAATGTTGCTAGTAGCCTTAAAAAAATCTTCAATGTAATGACCACCTGCCCTGATATTCTAACGAAATATTTCGGTGTTGCATAGTGTAATTAATCAGTTGTTATGTATAATATATTAAACGTGGGAAATATAATTTATTAAACGAGTGCACCTTTTTTATCTATTAAAACTTTCTCTTAAATAAAATCGATGTATTTTGGGTTTCCGTTCCTCAAAAGGAAAAAAATTAACCCTTATAAGATCACTTTGTTGTCCGGCTGTCTGTCTGTCAAGACCATTTCTCTCAGGACCCGTAGACGCATCAAGTTGAAAATAATACCAAATACGTACGTTTGCGGTCCCTTGAAGATGTAAAAAAATCACGTTGGACAGCTTGGTCGTTCAGGACGAGGTATTGTGCCGTAAATGGGAGAATGCTCGAGGGGACACCTATCACTTCCAGATGGTTGTCCTTAAGGCCAAGGTACTGGAGGTTTTACAGCTTTACCACGACAGATGGTCAGGCGGCCGTGCCATCTGGGGGTGAAAAGGACTTTCTGTTTACCTTTAAAAAGTGTCACAGTGATCAGGAGAGAAATTTGGAGTCCCAGGTCCAGGAAACGTGCCGAGTGATGGGTGCTTTTAAAACCCGAATCACCTCTTACAAACTTCGGTCGACAACTGCGGTTGCCTGCGGATTTGATCACGGGCACTCCCTTTGCCACTCCGCGTAGTATCAAGATGAATGACGTTTAAGAGGACATCAGACAATCAGACCAGCAGTCGTCGGAGAGAATGAAAACCTGGTACGACCGAAAGATGAATGACAAAAGACAGAAGGTGTGAGGAAGAATTACTGGTCTAGCTGCATAACCCGTTTTGCAGAAAAGCGAACACCCAAGATCGTCCATGTGAATCGGTTGGCGCGTAATTTTGGGGATAATCATGCTCGTCCGTCTAAGGAGGAGGCAGTGTTACGAAAGTATATACCGCGGGCGCCATCTATTGCCGAGTAGAAGAAGTTATAGAAGGTTACGATTACATAAATCGAGATGCACGCCATCTTTTGACATCCTCTTCTACATTATATTAGAAAAACCCAGAATAGAAGTTTTCGAAAAATATCACGATCGCTCCACGAAAAACTTTCCCGGTACTTTCTTAAACTACAAAACAATAAGTATAATAAACCTTTGCGCATGTATTTCCTTTAATTGTAGTACCTGTGTTTTCCCTATGCGTTAGAAAAAATATTTGTTTGCTGTTACAAAATGGCAGATTTTCAATCTTAGGTCATAATAGACAGCAAGTTTTTTTTGTTTAGCGATCCCAGAGTACCGGTAGCCGGTTCTTGGCTATGCCAACGAGCTATTTTGTGTCCATCGCAGCCAACAAACGCCAGCAAATATTTATGTTTCAGGAGGTTGTAAGGCATATACACACACTATTTCCAATAAAATCACATCTAAGCTGAAATATTGAAAGATAGCCGGTGAAGTTCTTTTACATTTCTAGACCATTCATTTTCCGGTCGGTTACATTAGTGTGAAATCTTATGTTACCCCGTGACTATACACAAAGCGCAGATCCAAACGTTTATTTCTTGCGGGGCATCACATGTTAATGACGGACCTAGGGGCCCATAGTTTCTAGGAAGCCGCACTGACTTACTAACTACAGGGAGGCTCCCAATTAGTCGGACGAATTGAGGCGTTAGGTCGCCACAGATCGCGATCGCGATGTACTGCGAGGATAACTTCTGGCGCAAAGAGGTGGCGGAGTGGATCTGGTAGGAAGACCTCCAGGCAAAATGAGACGGGTTATATGTCCTTCATCCGCAGCAGAATCTCGCGTAATGGGTGTGTCTGGATATTTCCCAAATAGTTAATAGAAAACATTATGTTTATTATTCTGCCCAATAGCTGGGGACATTATTCATACAGCCCGGTTAATTTGTTTATTTCAATCGTTTTCATTACATTGCTCATTCATATTGAGTAATTGGCAAACTCCATATTAATCACTTGGTCCATAATATATACACTACAGCGCGAGAACAGCTTTATTTCTTCTTCGCTAGGTGGTAATGAAGTATATTTTTTGCGTCTGAAGCACAGAAATCTAAATATTATTTAGATTTCTGTGGTCTGAAAGCATGTCTATATACCGACTTTCTTGTATTTGCTCGTTCCCCATACTGTCAAATCATATTCTATAAAGTAGATAGATTTATCAGCATGTACGTAGGTAAACAGGTAAATACTTGTGATAAAGAAATGATTTACTTTGATAAGAATTACTATTTGATATTAGTGGGTATTATGAGTGCACTTGTAAGACACACATTGTTATAGGTAGGTATACGTAAAATTGCTAGCAAATCATGTTTAATAAAGAAAGATGATTGACCCTCTCACGTGTGTGTTTTGGCATGCCCGACTAGTTAACCCGGTTCCCCTTATCGGGCTTGTGACCCAACTCACTAACAGAAAAAAAATGTAATACATGGTTAAAGAATAATTTTGTGCTAATTCAATAAAAGAAATATTAACCAACAAGGCCCTTATCAAAAATATGTAGACAGTTTGGCCGTCAGTGTACACGTGGAATATACATAATAATATGTATATGGGTATGTACTAACGTCAAGCAAAAGATTACAGGGAGCCTGCATCGAGGTCCCTCTACCACCTGTAAAACTTCTTCCCGTCACAACCAAAATATGGTACTTAGTACAAATCTTATTTTTTTCTTTTTATTCTCTATGGTGATTCATGATACTTCGATCTGAATGGAAATCTACTCTATAAACTAGACCGATCTCTTAGCAATTGCATTCGATTCGTTTTCAGTCTCGATATCGAGTTATCATCGGTGGGATATAGTCCTTCGCTTGAGACGAGAACAGACAGGAAAGGGCTTCGATGGAGAGACACAACCTTAGTTTACCCCTCACTAATAACTATGACTAGGCCAACTGATACGACCTACTTTTCTTAAATAAATCTAGTTAATTTCTGGATGACGTACATCATACAAATCTTCAGTATAAGACAACCCGCGAACTCAGCCTGGAAACGATTCCGCGAGGTATTAACAGCGACAACCTCAACTTCAATATTATCAACCGACACCAACGTCGTCGACACCTCAAGAGGTATGTAAGCAACTAGTTTTTTGCGAAGCAAACCAACTAACAAATAGTAAAAGAATGATCGGAGAAAATTTTAAAAAAGACTATTGCATATTTAAAATGATTTTCCAATGCATTCACAACTTCTTTTTTTATTAAAGTTATACGTTTTTAATCACGTGTTAGTAAGTGTGGCACCGCCACGTCTGACATCGTCGCGACCGGACGCTTCACAACCTGAAAAAGAGCCGTCGTTGAGTCCGAAACTAGTTGAGTGTCCCCGAAAAACACGTGGGTAAAACTGTAGGGATATCTTTAATGAATACCACTCACGAAAGTTTTTATTCTTAGTTCTTCTTTTAAGGTTTAAAATTAAAACTGTGTTCAGTTAAGCAGTACAAATTAATACCAACGTTGTTTTCTACTGATACTAAAAATGGAATTTCTCCTTATTAAATACGCTCGTATTTCGTACTTCCAGTATTTTCCAGTATCCAGTATTTTCCAGTAAGTTGATTTTAGTTACTTTCTGATCTATAATAGGGACACTAAAATTAGAATTGTCTAGTGTAACTTCTAAGAAGTTCAGCTGGTAGAAGTCCGGTAATAAACAATTCTGTCTTAGAACATTTCCCATGAGAAATTAGCAGTAGTTTAGTAGGTACGAGCTCCGTATTCCTCCGTAGTAATTTTATGATAGGAGTTACCGTGACTTGCTCCAATAGATACCCTATGCGAGCAAACAATCACAGGGCTATTACGGTAAGTACTGGAACGATCGAAGCCAATCTATTAAAAGTTTATGGACGACCGACCGTTCAGATTGATGGCACAGCTTATTTTATTTGTTCTGTGTGTCACAAGGGATTAATGGAGCACTTCTTTCGAGATTGCTGAGAGGCTGTGATCTTATGCAGACCATTTTTGAAAATACGAAATAACTTTATCATTTCGAAATATAAAAGCTATTGAAATAAATTGTAAATAGGCGTTTCCTACGCAACTCTATTTAACTGCAAAAATACCTTATATTATTCCTATTAATAAAATAACAATAATAGCTACATAGATTTTTTTGATATAAAAATGCAGCGTTTAAGTTTGAGCTACGCGAAAAACTTACGACAACCTCTTTCTGTTTATACTTATCATAATACAAAAGTCAGTACATCATAAAAATGCGAGATTAAGGATTTATAGTCATTAGTTTCATTGCATAAATGTTGTTTAATTGATTACATTGCAGTTTTTGGCCGTATGGGGTAATCTCATTGTGATATCCCTTTTAATCAAAAAAAAATAAAAATTATAAGAAAAATATGAATTTTCCGGCAGAAATTTCCAATGATTTTCGACTCAGAATGATGGACTGAATACACTATTTCAAGAATATTGTTACTTACATCCTGTGTATATTGCCGCACCTTTAAAATTAGGAACTCATTACCAGCATACGTGTTCTCTTCGACCTATAACCCCGGGCACTTTAGGCGGGGCGTAAAAAGACATCTCTTGAGACCGTCAAACTGAGGACCACCATTATAGTAATGTCCGTATCTATAAAAGTGGCCTTCAATCTTTGGACCTCAATCTAGCTTACCATCAGGCGGGTTGAGGTCATATAGACGAGTTATAAATATGAATATATTTATATATACATCAAAGTGGGAGAAAACGAAAACGGGAAAACGTGGGAGAGCCATGCTTCGGCACGTATGGCCTGGCTCGACTCCGCTCGATACCACCGCCTCACAGAAAACCGGCAGTGAAACAATGATTGCATTACTTTTCGCCGCGTGAGTGAGGTTACCGGAGGCCCTAACCCTTCCCTCTCCTCTATTCCCGTCCTTCCCCTCTTCCCCCTCTCCTCCCCTCAAATCCCAATCTCCCGTCTTCCTGCTCTTCCTCCCTCTCCCCCTCTTCCCCTATTCACACCTTCAAGGGCGGCTCGTTTGCTCCCCATGCCATAAAAAAAAAAGTATAAAAATAAATAATAATAGGCACCCGCATACCAGTGAAACCTCATTTTATAATACTTCTACCTATTTAAGTGATAGTATTCCCTTTCAAAATAATAAGTGTTGAAAATTGATAAAAAGAAAATACAGAACCTTGAACTTTTCGCATTCTTTTGCCGACCGCGAGCGCTGAAAATTTTGAACATCATTCAATATTTTCTTGTACAATTATGTTGGTAAGCAACCGCAGCACTGTAATCGATTATAACGGTGTTTGTAAGTTAATAAGACACCCAAAACTAATGGTGATGCCCAACATTTTTTACTTGTAGAAACCCCTCGGGTACTACCTTACCGAGCAATCCATATATTCAGTACTTAATTAAGCTGTTTATATCCCTAATTAATAATTACTATTTTTTATGTTTATTTATTTATTAGGACAACCAACAAGCCATACACTGATACATGCTTAATACTATCTTAATTTGTAATTAAAGGGTTAAGTGTTGACTTAATTACAGGTCGCCACAGCAGGCATGTACAATAATTACAAGTGCTGGCAAGCCAGCGAATTGTTTTATAAATTTTAAACGAGGGGGACTGACAGGGCTCAATGGTTGTTTAGGGATGTAAGGGCTGACAAAATATTGCGGCGGTAGGTGTTAAATTGCGTTATTTATGTTATTTATTGCGTTTCTTGCTTGGCAACGACTTCAAACAGACCAGTAGTGCCGTTATAATATTTCATATTATATTGAAATAGTCAAATGTATTGTAGTTTTTTTAATTAAGTTTGTAATCAATAATTTTTAATTTCTTAGTGGTTTTTGTAGTAGGTTCAACTTTTTTTAAGTGTTTATTTTATTGAGTACATACGGCACTTAGAACATTACTTACTACAATGTAAGTTACCGAACTGCACTACGTTAGATTATATCAACTTAAGTTTAATAAGCCTGTTACTTTATTTAGATAAGGTATAAGATTTTTTGTTTGTCTAGCAACTTACTGCACTTTATTGAATAAGTTTTAAAAAGGATACATACAGCCGTACGTAGAACCTTTCATTTTTTGAAGTTTATTAATATCAAGAACATTTCTCATGTATAAACGTTAATGTTGCTTAATTTCAAGAAACATCAATAAACTACAAGTGCCCTTCATTTGTGACAATGTGGTCACATTGTTACCAAGTGGGGAGTATAGTCTTTAAAACGAAAAGTAAAATAAGTCCGTATATAACGGAAATATCGGTGAATATATATAAAATACAGCATACAGCCGCACTTAGAACCTTTCTTTTGTGGGTTAAAAGTGAATAGTGATATTGACAAAAACAAAGGACAACGACAACACGCGTCCTAACATCATAAGGTTTCAGGTTACTACAATATTTTTTGTTCTTTTTTACATTTTTCTTTTATTTCTAGTTGGATTGATGCGTAAAAGTGTCACTGAATTGGAAATAAATCTGCTTACGAGATGTCTTCAGTTTACTTTTTTTATGTATGAGTATTTTGTGTAAGTAATATATTTTGTAGAATAACAACATAGAAGTATCACAAGAGCGATTTGGTTGTATTACTCTCCTCTCCTACCTCTTTTATACCTATTCTGTATCCCTGATAAGATGAATGCCAAATTTCATGATCATCGATTGAGTAGTTAAGGCGTGAAGGCGTGAAGGCCTTAACAACAAACTCACTTTAGCATGTATAATAGTAGTTAGGACTAGTTAGGATTGAATGTACAGTGGACAAAGAAAGTGGTCTTCCAGTTTTGACAAAAGTTTCTGTGTAATCACCCTTTCGGCCGCTATGGCAACTAAGTTTCGCAACCAGTTGTCAAAGAGGATTTTATCTTCTTTCTTGGCAACTGGTTGCGATAGAAGATTTTCACAATAGCGATAAGGTTAAACTTAAACCTATCTCTAACAATGAATTCTTTAACCGTAGGGTGGTAGACGATATATTTGGCCGATGGTACCTACCTCATGAATCCTGACAATTCTTTAAACCTAAAGAAATTGACCTAACTTTTAGAAGATTGTTAAGATGTTATTATCTTAGAAATCTACTAAAACCTACACATATTAATAGAGATTTCTATCTTCCTGCAATTTCAGTTCTTCTTGTATCGTAATACTCCCAGCCTTCTTTTAAGGGACTTTGCAATGGTGTGTTCCAATCTAAAAATTACTTTCACACGCTATCGTAACCACTGCGTCTTTTAATACATTAAAATACAGACTCTAAGTATTTATGTAATAAAGTTTAAATTCGTTGTGTTCGCTCAATTCCACTGTATCCGTTGGTTGACTTTTACAACTTTGCTGTGATAACTAGCAGCTGTCACATTGTATGTTTACCATTCCCCAATCAGCGCGGAAATGAAGCTGTAAATAATGAATGACGGCTTCACGTATACAAGGAATAATACCGTGTATTATTAGTATTTATCAGCGTGCCAGCGTACAGCTTTTCATATACCTGTTTAATCAAAAGCTTGAGGTGTTTCGATTAAATGCAACATTGAAACTTACTAATGTTAAAGTTTTTGAGGATAGACGAATGTGTGTTACTCTTTCACGCAAAAACGGCTGCACGGATAGGGATGAAATTTGGCCCAGAGATAGATTATAATCTGGATTATCACATAAGCTACTTTTTATTCTGGAAATCTTAATGCGAACGAAGTCGCTTGCAACAGCTAGTCCTTTATAAAATCTGAACGCTTAAAAGGTTGACAAATACAGTCGTTTCAAGGTCAATGTGTGCGATATTATAATAAAATCCCAGATAATATTCAAATGTTAAGTATAAACAAGTTTAAGTCTACAGTAAAACGACAGCTATGCCTTAAGGGCTATTACTCAGTAGGCGATTATATACAGGATAAAAACGCTTGGGATGGAATTGTAATAGAAATCTAATGTGAGCAAATATGTTTCTTATTTTCCATCTCTCATGTTTTTCTTTTCTTCTTTTTAATTTTTTCCTTAATTTTCAGTTTCCCTAGTGTCATATTCTTTTTCTAGTTTATTCACTTTTAATTTTAAAAACATAATAGCACACAACAAAATGATGTAGTATTTACTGAATATTGTTGAAACTGTCTGGTTTTTCTTTTTTAAAAGAGTGGCCGTGAGTTTGTTTGCCCGATTTCTTCTCACAAGGCTCAATCATTTGGAAACGGGCGGTTATAGATCGAAACAGGCAGATGTGATATTATGTTATCCATTTTGTTTTTTTTTATCATTTTACATTTGACGAAGCAAATTATTGTTGCGGTGACTCTGTGTGTGTTGATCTATAATTTTTAATTATAATAATTATTTATTAAATCGACGATTTCTAATAATTGATGGTCAATTTTATGAAATAAAGATTTTTTTGAATTTGAATTTGAATTTGAGTCGCGTAATAATGCATAAACTACTAGCTTTTCCTCGCGGCTTCCCTCGCGTTAATGTAGACTTTTTCGATCAATTTAGGTATGATGACAGAACTTTTTTATGAGGATGACAGGTACTCTCCTGTGTCCTTTTCTTTACCCTGACGAGTAATTAAGGCGTGAAATCCCTAACTACTCAAATTGACAAACTCGTTTTCATTTATATAACTTAGGAAAAGGTTAGGAAAGTGTTCATGACTCAAATCGACTGACCTTTTGGCCTAGTGGTTAGTGACTCTGATTGCTACACCATAGGTCGTGGGTTCGATACCCACCTGAGTCAGAGTGTTCTTTGTGTCCGTTGTTTGTATGTTTGTAAAGTCCCTCGTGACACACATTCCTAATGCGGGAGTTGTCTTAAAAAAAAATCTGCATAAAATAAACAAGAGACCAACCTTAAAACCTGATAGTTCTGACAGCGGCAGGATGCTATGACTACTCAGCGACGCAACTTTTTCAGTAATTTCAAATTTCCGAATAGTCGTACGTCTCGTTAGTCCCATTGCATAAGGTATAATAATAGTTGACGTTAATTTTTTGAATTCTCTGGATAAGGGCGGAGTCTGGAAATGTTCCTAAATGGCAGGATGACCGCCTCTTACCAAACACCAAACAAAAAAATTGTGCACACAATTTTGTGGACTTGTGATCGAGTGCTTATTGTTATTTTACATTTAATTATTTTGGCACACACAGTCCTAACAGCTCATATTACAGATAAGTTAAAAAAAATCTTTTTAACAAAAAATTAAACCGACGAAAAGAACTAAAAAGCAAAAAATAAATAAACCTTAAGTCTTAAGTATTGAGCTTATTTACATAAACTATCAAATTTTATATAAACTTATTTTGAGTCGGCGCCAAATAATAAAATTTATTTATTAATTATATATTATATATATTATATTAATTACTTACGTAGGTACATATAAAATTTTGATAATTAATCGATTAACCGACTCAAAATAAGTTGATATAAAATTTGATAGTTTATGTAAATAAGCTCAAGACTTAAGACTTTTTTTTTTTAGTTCTTTTCGTCGGTTTAATTTTTTGTTAAAAAATTTTTTATTTTGAGGTTTTTTTCATCATCAGCTCAGCTACATGATGTGATGATTTCTAAACGCAAATACCTGATAAAGTAATGAAAATTAAACAGAAACACTATTCGTTCCTACAGTTTTCGAGGGTTTCTCTCAATTTTTTCAAGATCCCATCATCAGATCCTGACTTCCTTGACATGGGACCACCCTATCTAACAAAAAAAGAATAATCAAAATCGGTTCAAAATAACGGAGTGAGGGCTGAACAGATATAAAAAAAATATTTATAAAATAATAATACGGTCGAATTGAGAACCTCCTTTTTTTTTCGTCGGTTAAAAATAAGTGATAAGTAAGTTAGAAAAATATAAAAACTATTTTGTTTTTAACCGACTACAAAAATGGAGGAGGTTCTCAATGGGTCGGAATCTTTATTTATATATGTTCACCGATTACTCGAAGACACCTGAACCAATTTGATTTTTTTTTTGTTTCAAAAGGTATATTCCCAGGTGGTCCCATTTAAATTTTATCGAAATCAGTTGGCCGGTTTTTTAAAAATCAACAAATATCTAAAAATTGTACAGGTACGTCGATGATGTTTTCGTTTGCTCCGAAACATCGCTGTCTCATTGGAGCAGTGCCTTTAATTGGCCTACCCATATAGATAAGATAATAGTTTGCCCATATTATATTTAAACAAAATACATCTACTTTCCACTAAAAAGCACATTGAAGTCGGTGATACTTTTTTAAAAAGATAGTTAAGTTTTCCAAGAGTTAACTAAACATACAATAAGAACAATATGAGTCAGTTGCTTATTAAAGGCTTGACGGTTGGCAGACTTCAGAAAGAAATTCTATTCAATGTGATAACATCGGTCGTACTTCATAGTCTTGATAATACATAATATGATGATAATGAATGTTGTCGGTGACAGTTAGCTGAAAGCGGACCAACACAAGTAAAATGGAATTATGACGACCGTTAGTCGACTATCATAATCTCTTATTTAAATAGAATATGGCTTGGGATCAAGTGAGATACGAGAGATATCGCTTCAAAGTAAAATAAAGGTTATTTACTTTATCAATTTTAAACTTGTCGATATACTTATTTTTACCATTGGGAAAGCCGTACTTTATGAATCAACTTTGATATTAATAAGGATTAATTAAAGATCTATCAACGCAGGGGGAAACAGTCCCCGCAGTTTTTAATATTTTACTTAATATAAAATAACACAATAGTTTTTCTTCCTTTCAAAAATGCTTTAAAAAATACATCGTCGTAGTCGTGGAAAAATGACGGATTTGATTTTTTGATGATTTTTGTTTTTGACGTAAGCCCCGTAAGCCCACTCTACTTTATCATAAAACAAAACATTTTTCAAAGCTCATACACACGGTAACATTTTCAGGTTTAATTAACAGAAACAGCCGTTTTCAAAATATTACGTAAAACAACATTTGAGAACTTTAAAGTGCTCTCCTGTAAAGTTACTAAAAATATAATGCGTCGTTTTTCTACGACGACGACGACTTGTGCAATTGTTGTTGGAAATTCCTGCGGTCATTTAGTACCGCTGGTTAGAGGAAGACGGCACTCACGTCCCAATAAGGACCTGCCAATACCAGTAGTAGAACCCAAGCCTCTCAAGGTACAGGTCCAGTCTTTTGAAGTGAAGATCATTACGTCATTTAATGGACTCCATTAATCAATTAGCTGTCAATTATCGACGAATTAACACTACATATATGTCAACAATCTCGTGTGCTTAGTCAATGTATTCAAATAGATACCTCTAGATCTATACATTTCTATTAGTACTAGATATATATTTGTACATATAGTCCTCATGCAAAACAAGCATTACTTACATAACAAAGGGTTATTAAAAACGTTAGGTTAAATTTTACCTTAGTGAGTGCATACGTTATTAAATTTTGTTCTGAATACGATACGCTAACTGCTCTTTAAAGGGATTACTTTGCTGAAGCCTTAAGTGTGCGTTCGTGACCCGTTTGCCATCCGCCGCGCAAGCGTACAAAGGCTCACTAATAAAAACCCGCGGACTCACTTCAAACTTTCAAACTTTTTGTAAATTTAGTACGATTAATTTAGGCTATTCTTTTTATTATTTGTTCTTGTGTGCAAATGCGAAAGAGATAAAGATTTATAAAAACAAAAGTTACCTTGGTTCGAACAAAAGTAGCTATATACCTACACAACTCTGAAAATTATTTTGTATGCTTAAGTACTCATACAAAGATATCAACGAGAAACTTATTTCATTTCCATTTTCTTTATAGAAACAGTTTCTTCATAAAAAACAAGTCAATGTACAAATTTTCTTGAAACATCAAGTTTTTTTTTAATATAGATGTTGTCTGTAAGTTACCGGCGCTTAATTTAATAATAGAACTTGTACTTACACTAATCTTTTACCAAGGGCGATGTGGTAGTCTGTAATATTGGTTCGTAGGGGTTCGTCCGGGTGACTTGTCCCGGCTAGTGCAGTGATCAATGGTCATGAGTGAGGTACCTGAAGTGGTTGTGGAACATTGTAATGGTGTGGAGGAGCAGGCTGATGCCGCTGACGCAGCTCAGCGGAACGGAGACGATGGGTATGTAAAGTTGTTGCCGCGGTAGGCATTCAATGAGCTCGAATTTTCTTGTTGTATGAAGCTAATAAGTTAGTAGTTGAGCAATTTCAATGAGATAGTTTCATTTCCATTATACCTACATGAACGCCTTTACTTAATGTCTTCATTAAGACCTGTCTGAAAAAGTATCAAAATTATTAAATATACAAAAGTTGTAGACATAAAAATAGCCTGCACTTGAAAAGTGCGATAAGATTGTGAATTGGATTTTCTATTTTTGTAGATTGGCCATTGGCCGCAAACTGGGCTACCGTGTACATTTCCCGAGTGACGTCATAAGAAAAACGTGAGTTACCTTAGTGGCACGGACTGACCTGGCGGAGAGCCTGTGACGTCACACGCTGTCCCTATCACGTTATGACGTAGACAAGATCGCACGACATCAGCTTGTAATGCTTACATCATTCATTTCATTCATTCACGTTTCTGATTATTCATGCGCTGTTGAGCTTGATGTACGGAACCGCTTTACAATGGTTTGTGTTGCAACGCCATTTGTGTTTTAATGACTGTTTGCTCACTAATGTAAACAACTGCTAGAGCTTTGAAATGTAATGTAATTTGAAATGTAGCTGTCAATAATCGTCAAATAACAAGAAAAAGGCTTAGAACAGTATTGTATCCGGTTTCATCATCTCCGATATATCCATAAACCTATTTTATTCTAAGAATTAGCTTTATTATAATTGTAGTCTGTATACGTAACAATATTTCTTAACACAATTATATATCAGACTAATTTATGCCTAACTGACTATCAGTAAAATAGTTCCCGTTAATTTATGTGTGCATAAAGTCAAACGTGGTACGGAAATAATAGCCTAGTGACTTAGTGAGTGCAGGAGTGGCTTTGTTTTAGTGTAAATGATACCTAGTAAATATGTAAAACGTTCTTCTTTTTTATATTACAAGATCAGTTTGTACGAATCGTAGCTTTTTCACTATCCTGCCTTCACTTCTACGCCAGTTTCTCGGGAAAACATGGATGAAGCTGCGTCCAAGTGTGCGTGTGACTGTATGTACCTACACACGTTGGGAGGCTACATTATGCGTTAAAAGAGTGTGATTCAACGGACGCGTGGTAATGATTATTCAGTCAAATCGGCTTTATCGCTAGTGTAATGGCTAATGCGTTGAATATGCGATCGAGTGATAGTCTTCGAACGATCGAATTCTGTCCAGTAGGTGCTTCTACCGACTGACGTGAACCGGTGAACCCAAACCTAATACAATCATTTAGTTATTTAAGTCAATAAGAACTAGCGGCGGGTGATTATGAATGATTGGGATAATCGAATTACTTACTAATACTGATAATAATCGATTATGAGTTTAGTAACTATTTTATTTTTATAATCAAATGACGTTACTAATTTATACTACTAATCGTGTTGTAAAAAGTAAGGAGATCCGGGAGTCGGTTTTTGCTGTTTAGTAGACTGGCGTTGTTTGTTTTGTTCCAGTGGTGTGAGTTGTGACGGTTTGTAGTGGATCTTTAACAGTAAGTTTGCCTATTTTAGTTTCTTATTAATATTATAATTCGTTCAGTTTAAGTTATCGTATGAAATTCAGTTATTGTCAATTTCCTGGCTTATATTATTTTTTACCTATTTCTATTATAAATAGAAAACCTACGAATCATTTGATTCCCGAATCAAGAAATAAGTGTTTATGTTCCTTTTTTATATAATTTAGTCAGACTGGTCTTCGAATAACAAGGCAACTGACTTATTTTTAATTTTTTTAAAACGAAGCAAGTCAGTTGGCAAGCCTATCTCGCTTTGCGTAGACTCGTTTGCGGTTACTAACTAAATTAGTAACTACTAATCCGTTATAATCGAGTTATCTCGAGATATCCTAACAACAACTGCTGTGTGCCTGTTTTCCTAGAAGTCTCATTGAAAAATAAGGAAATGACAAAAACAAAAATGACGTTATAATTAAGGATACTAGGATCATAAATAAAAACAAAGTTTGTTGTAAAAAATACGGTGTCTCGGGAAAATACGGTCAACAGAAAATTATGATCAAAAAAGTTAGTTATAATTTAATAAAAACATTATAATTTTTTATTTCATAAAGAGTATATTCATTATAATTTTCGGTTAAATTTATAGGCTGAAGGGTTAGGGCCTCCGGTAACCTCACTAACTCGGCGATAAACAATGCAAGCATTGCTTCACTGTCTGTTTTCTGTGATGCCGTTGTATCACTACGGTCGAGCCGGCCCATACGTGCCGAAGCGTAGCTCTTCCACAGTGTGACTAGTGTGTGCATAATACATTATTTATTAATCTCATTATCGAAACTAAATGTTAAAAATGATGTTATGTTTCCAAACACGACAAACACTCGTTTTCATTTTTATATTTTGAAATGGCATATAAAAGAAACAGTTTAATTTCTAGTATTTTTATCTTGCATGTGGTTGACTAGATTGTAATTTGATCGGATAGCTCTTTTCTGCAGCACAAAGATGGTCGGAATGTCAGCCGCATTGCCTACACAATAGAATGTCCTATGACATTACACTGCGAGAATAGCTATAATATTCTAGCCTAGTGTTCATGTCAGCCAGAATATTCCACTGTGCACATAGTAATAATCTCAGTCTATTTGATAAGTAAGTTATATGCGGGCCCACTAAAGCTTTGCGTCTTTTATGATGTATAAAAACTTATGCAAGACTTGTTTACGGACCGACATTAATCTTTTATCCAAATATTACTTTTGTTACTTATACATATTAGGGGTCGTCCAATAATCACGTGATGTTTCTTAGCAATTTTTTGACCCCTCCTCCCCCTGGTATACGTGGTGAGGTTTTAGACCTCCCTAGCCAAAATCACGTGTATTTTTTAGTTAAAAATATATTTTCGAAATATTATCTTTAAATACAGATATAATCGGGCGTTCTACGAAAAATATATACCTACACGTGATATCTCACTACACCTCAACCCTTGTGGTATTTCGTGATTTTTTCCCAAAATGGATGGATAATCCATGGAGCCCACGTGATTAATGGACAATCCCTTACTTATTAAATTCATAATTTGATTCAATGTTATGTACAATGTTTTTATTATTAGCCTTAAGTAATTTATGTATGTATGTATATAGTATGTGTGTTCTGTGTGGAACGAAGATCATAGAAGAATAATGTGACGAGTGATTTAGCTCCGTAAAAAGGTATACTTATATTTTTAGCTAGAAGCAAAAATGATCATAACACAACAAAATTGCTTACATCGCAGATCGCAAATTAGATGGAAAGTAAGTTTTTAATTTGTAAGATGTGTATTTATCTATCTATGATTGATTGATATGATAATTTATTTCTTACACAGCATGAATAAGAGAACGTTAGAGCGAGTTTTTTTTTTTTATGGAATACTGGGGCAAATGAGCAGACGGGTCACCTGGTGGTAAGCGACTACCGCCACCCATGGACACCTGCAACTCAAGAGTCATAAGTGCGTTACCGAGCTTTAAGATGGGAATAGGGGAAGGGGAGGAAGCGGGGAAGAGGGAGACTGCGGAAGGGAAGGGTTAGGGCCTCCGGTAACCTCACTCACTCGGTGAAAAGCAATGCAAGCATTGTTCCTCGCCTGTTTTCTATGAGGATGTGGTATCACTCCGGTCGAGCCAGCCTGTACCTGCCGAAGCATGGCTCTCCCACATAAGATGAACTAATAGCTGACTTCCAGACTTAAGTCTGTGGCTCTGCTAGCATGTCTATTATATATTTTTATTAGCTCATTAAATGTTGGTTCATTATGTCCTGCAGTTTGGGGATTTTGAGGTTCTTTATTACCCTGACTTATTATTATCTGTGAGTAGTAATAGAAATTATAGATTAATATAAAGACATACTCTCTGTTGCTTAGTAAACAAAATAACATACAATTTTGTATAAATGTATAACTTCTAAGCTAATATTATTGTACAAGGACCAGTAGTTGTCATTTACCGTTTTCACGTGTAAACGGTTTAACTAATCTTCATGAATTTTAGTATAGGGATAGAAGGGACCTTGGAGAAGGACATGAGCTATTTGGGACGAAAATAAAACTTGAAGTTGGTAAAATATGGGGTGAAAGTATGTACTCGTAAGGGAGCGATTCTACGCAGACGAAGATAGTTGGTATAAATACCTCACCGCGGTCTTCTGTTGGGAATTCGAATTGAAAAAATATTTTAGTGTTGGATAGCCCATTTATCGAGGTACACTATAGGTTATATAACACCACGGGAGCAGTGACCATAAACGGGGGTGAAACTGCGGGGACGGCTAGTTACAAATATACTTGCAGATACTTTGACATGGAACATACAATTTTTAGCCCCCGACATAAAAGAAGGATTGTTATATGTTTGATGTGTCTGTGGGTGGGTCTATCTGTAGCATCGTATTCGTAGCTCCCTAAGAAATGGTCCGATTTAAGTGTTTTTTTTTGTTTGAAAGGTGAATTGATCGAGATTGTTCTTAGATATAATTCAAGAAAATCTGTTCAGACGTTCGAAGATCATCAGGTCATTTCTAATGGTTGAAGGGATTGCCTAGTTGACGGTATTTTAAATTTATGAACATATATATTTTATTTAAAAAAATCCTTTAAATTCAGCATTAATGCAGTTTGTTCATGGTCTTGGGTACCTACTTTATTATGTTTAAACATTATATTACAATATTATTATGAAATAAAGACAGTGTTCAGTAGCAATATCACTGAATATGGGTATTGTATCTATAATTGAATTGTCACGAGAACTGAATTCCACTGAACCTCTTTATGTGAATATGTACGTGAATACTGACTAGGTAAAAAAATATGAATGTACAATGTACATATAGAACAAGTTACTAGACGGACGGCGAAGAGTAACGGGGAGCCTTATTTTTATGTATCGGTTCGAGTCCACCAATAATGTGATGTACGATATTGTCCTTTGGACGTGAACATACTAAGTATATACAAAATGTGGAAACATATTAAGAATTCAAGGCGTTTGACCGTGTCTACATGTACTTAAGTATCCATGTTGTCTAGAGTAACTAATTTGAATTTATGAGTAAATTTAATACCTAATGAGGCATCAACTATTTAGATGGCTACAAGATTAACCCCTAAGGTTAATCTTGTACACTTGTAGTAATATAGTCTAGCCTGATCAAGAAAATAATAAACTTTGTCATATTGCGGAAAACAAATGTAACTAATTTTTTTTAATGGCGAAAGTAACTTTAAAACTTCATTAACATGTCATTATGTTTATTGATGATTCCTGTCTAACTGTGTTTTTTGGTCTATTTTTAAGTTTGTGAGATTTTGGTAAAAAACGATTCAAAGTAGTAAGAAACAAATGGTTAGCAATGTATTTAAGTATTTGTCGAAAAGAAAGTCGGAGGGATTGGACTATATTTATCTACATAACATTACAGATTTAACTGTCAACATGACTGGCAGGCATATCATATAATATGCACAATGAAAATTAGATATTGACCTCAAAATCATTGTAATTGAACAAACGTAATGAAAATTGAAATTTTGCTTCAAACAATGTTGGTCTCGATAGTATTATTATCTTCCTAAAACTAGAAGAAGATCGTTTTGAGATATATATTAGACATTTTGTTTAAAAAATTATAAGTACATAGTGTTTTTTAATTGTTAAATGTTATTCTTATTTATTAAGATTTTTTTGTTGAATACGTCAATCGTATTGACGTATTCAACAAAAAATCAATCAATCAAAAATGTTCTTGTTTAAAATTCCAATGATTCACCATTTTATTAGTTCATAAGGTTATGTCTTACCATTCATGCCAAATTTTTAACCCCCGACGCAAAAAGAAGGGTTCTAAAATGGTATAAGTTTATGCCCCGGCCGCACTGCTAAGGCGACTGCGACACGGCGGCGATTTCGTGAAAACAATTTAATATAAATCTATGTAGGTGGCCGCACTGCAGAAGCGATAAGTTAAATTTATTTAATTATATCGTAAGGCATTTTCAAACGTTCTTCCACTAATGAAGGTGTGTGTAGCAAACCCCGACAACACTTTAATTTTGTATGACAAGGAGCGGTACGACGGCGATTTGTCACGATTTGCATCTAAATTTATGGTGATACTCTTACTGCTCGCACTGCCCCGCAATGTTCGTGCGAAATAGCGTGATATATAATGGGCGAAGAGTTGCGACAGAGACGCCGCATGATGTAAACAAAATAGTTTGATTTTGGCGTTCAACGGTATACGTGTTTTGTGACAATGTCTGTTGAAAATATTCAAGAATTCATATCTGCTGTCCAAGCCAGGCAACCTATTTGGAGGTCGAAGCATTCAAAACATAAAGATATTGGAGGTAGAAGCATTCAAACATAAAGATAAAATTTCAAAGCTGTGGACTGAAATATAATAAATATTTCCGGAATGTACAGGTAAGATTGTAATACAAATTACAGTAACAGTTATCGGTAATCATATATTTACACCAAAAATATTTTAATGAATAGGTAGGACATTAAAAGAATTTAGTCGGTATCGTAGAGTTGCTTGCTACGTCAGTGCGAAATTAAATTTAGAGAAGCCTTAGTAATTAAATATAGAACCATCTATATTTAATTCCTAAGGCTTCGAAGATAAGGATACGCGGATAATGGTACTAAATCGACTTAGCTAGAAGAAGATCGTTTTGAGATATATATTAGACATTTTGTTTAAAAAATTATAAGTACATAGTGTTTTTTAATTGTTAAATGTTATTCTTATTTATTAAGATTTTTTTGTTGAATACGTCAATCGTATTGACGTATTCAACAAAAAATCAATAAATCAAAATAATCAATCAATAGACTTAGCTAGAGAGAAAGACTAGATTACACATGGTGGAGAAAAGCATATAAGTGAAAAGTATATTTTTGGAAAATTACTACCAAATCTTTGCTCTGTGGAAATCACACGACACAAGGAGACGAATAGTCGATCATATCGTGATCGCTATGTACCATATTATGTATCAAACATTCGAATTTATTTGTAGATTTCAATTCCGATTAAGGTCATCGTTATTAAGGGCCCTGTGGAAAATTAGAATAAGATGGAATTTTTAGCACCAATATATTATTAATTAATATATTATTATTTATTATATAATATTTTTTTATCCGATCCATTTTTCTCCTCATAAAATACTTAAAATGTTGACTGACTAATCAGATAATTTAAAACGCTATGTTTTCTTTGAAACATTTATCAAAACAACTGAATTTGATATTATTAATGTACTAGATGAAAACCCGGCTTCGCTCGGGTGAAATTGTGACTCATAATACACAATCTTTTACAAAATGTAGGCAGATATACGTGTGAATCAGCCTTAACGAACTCAAGATATACGTGTGTATCAGCCTTAACGAACTCAAGATGGCATCCGAGTGGCCAATATGGCGACTGCCATTTGCACCATTAGAATTTAACAAAATACTCGACAGTCCGAATTTTGCGGATATATGTTGTCGACTCGAAGTCATTATTTTTTTATGTTTTATTATTCAGGTAAGGTTTCAATCGAGTCTACCGTACCCCTTGACCGAATTATTAATATAGATGTCTCCTAGTAGTAGAAAGTTCGTGCAGTTCACATGACCAGCTGCTGGTATAAAGCGCGATAATCGATGTTTTACTTCGGGTATAAAAATAAATGTTTATTTGTAGTTCGTGATAGTAGTCTTCCATTTGTATTGACGTCGTTACTAAAGCTATTCAAATATTCTTTAATAAAATAATTCTACGTGGTACTTTGTTTGTACTTGATTGTCATGAAGTAAAATTAAATCTGTATTTTTTTGTAAGAGGCATAATAAAAAGAAACTGTCACTGTCAGTCGTAGGACTGCACGTCAGAAGTAAAAACATATATATACATATACATATTCATATACATATACATATACATATACATATACATATACACAGACACATCTATATGTCATCTGAGCGTGACGGTCACGCGAGTTCACTGCTTTTTCCCCATACCAAAAGTGCCCAATGTGCCTAAAGAAGTTTTTACTTCAAAAAGTGATGCCATCTGCTAGTGACATCATCATAAGTACATACAGATTCCGGTATCCCTGGATATTACATGTCGTTAATTTTGTCACTACGTATTGTAGTGACGAGACCTCTCGCACAGCTTGCATACGCCTTCGATTGGAAGAATAACTCTTTACTAAGAGGCATGGACTGGTGGCCCCAAACTCGAATTTAGAACACGTTCGAAATATTTTATGAAGAATAAATGTTGAAGACAAGTGAGTCGCGGGGAGGACAGAGGCCTGTCTTGACGACTTACGGGCAATGTGCACAGAATAATTCAAGAAGTATTTATAATTAATTTGTGTGAAGTTATAATTGTTACATGAATAATCTGATTCTGATTATATCGCATAGTGCGTTTGCCTGCTCTTTTAATTTTCTTCCTCTAGCTAGAACCTATCGAACCCGGATACCCTAAAGCCCCAAGCTTTACAGTATTTAGCTTACAAGTTTATTAAAGTAAAGATAACACTTAAACAGACAAATTAGTGTATTGTTTTCACTTTTATTAAACTAATTATATTTTTAAAGATAAGGAGCTAATTAATAAGGAGCTGACAAAACTCAATATTTAGATTAGCGCCCTCTAGTGGATCTGTATATGTGTTATTAGCGTGACCGTAAGGAGTTCTGTGCTTTTCCCCAAAGCAAAAGTGCACAAACGTGCCTAAAGAAGTTTTCACATCAAAAAGAAACTACGTATGCCTGCGTTAAAAGGTTACTGTTAGTTTTACGTCTACGTTATGTTAGCAAGGTCTACAACCTGAATGAATCTGACTATCGTATTCCACTATTAAAAAAAACAAACTTGTCTGAGATTATCCACGATAGAGGGAGGGAGATAGAGGAAGTGGCAAATAGCAGATTACTAGCGTATTTTGTAATAGAACTCAATTCAAATTCATTTTGTTAGTGTATAATATGACAGTTAATGTTGCGGGAGCTTAACATGGTTTCGTGTATACTTATGACCAACTTTTTAGTTGTATCTTGTAACTGAACTTTTAAATGCCTCTTAACATTCAAATAAGATAAATGTGTTGATACTAGTAATTTGTTCAGGTATTAAATTGTGTATTTGAAATAATAAACCGTTCATTTGTTCTGTGTCTGGGTGTAATTTATCTATAAAATGTATGTAGAAATATATACGTATGTTTATCAGCAGTCTGGTTACCATAGTACAGGCTCTGCCAAGTTTGGAATCAGACGGCCGTGTGTGACGTGTGAGTTATTATTATTAATAATGCGCTATACTTTCCTTTTCAGGTAAGTGGCTTCTGAATTTCCTCAGGTCCAAAATGGGTGTAAAATCGATAAAACAACGGACGTCGTGGAAACGGTGAGCAGGCAATAGATTTCCTATATTTCACTCTTAAGTATGGTCAAATTGGTATATTATACAACATACACTGGTCATTTATACTACAATATAGGTATCTATATATTTTTAGGAAATGAATTTTGTTGTATGTAGGATTTAGAGTGACTTTTCAAGTGAAATAGGTTTTGCTATGGTCCACTCGTAGACTGACACGATGCCGCCGTAGACTGCGGCTACACAAGCTACAGGTTGCACGTGTCAAGACATCTACGACGCACTTACAAACACGAGTATGCTACGTGTTCGTATCTATAGTCTGGTTACAACACACGGGTCACAACCTTTTATGGAATTAAAAAGAATAAATTAATACAATAATTACGTAATGTTCAAAAAATAATAATATTTATCTTAAATAAAACAATAAAATCGCTGTTAAAAATACATTGGCTATAAATATAAAAAGATTTAATTTAATTAAAATTGGTAGCTTAAAAAAGCTAATACCGTTTTAATGCATAATATAATGAAAATAAATTATAAGTGACTTATTTTACTTTAACATTTAAGTTTTACTGGGTGTTTGACGAATTTACTGATAGTTTCTTATTTGATTACTAGTGTTGATTTATTTCATCAATTTTTAAAAGTGATCTTCTTTATGTTTACCAATAAGTCATAAATATCCTAAACATATATATAGGTATTGATCACTGTGATGCATAAACTTACATGGTACGAAATGTTAAACAAAATTTTAGGTTGTTTTTTGTAAATCATACTACCGGTAAAAACGTACAATATTTATTTAAAAATCAAGTTAAAACAGACAACTCTTGTAGTAACGAGCCCAGTTTAACTCAAGTCGGAAATGTTGATTCAGGTTAGATGTTTCCTTTATATCGCTCTATTCGTTATCGGAGGCGACTCAACAAGGGGACCTCATTCTTTTAGTCGAATATAAGGCACGCGATTTTTATGAGAATTGAACTTCAATAATTTCCTTCTAAGTTGTTTTAGTTTTGTTGTGCATAAGTGTATTACATAGGCTTTTTTAGAACTGACTATACTATTGTACTATAATTAGACTATATATTACACAAATGATATATTAACATACTGTTTAGTGAAACTGATTAGGAATCTGGACGGTCAAAAGGTAGATTTAATTACAACAATTTGTAAAAATAAACAATCTTTTGATGTAACTGTTTATAAGTGTTAAATTTCGTCTTCAACTGTTCTACTGTAATATGAAAGTAGGACAGGTCAGCAGCACTTAGAAATCAATATTTAATTAGTAATGTTTTCCAGAATTTCAACAAAGCGATTGTAATAATACAAAGTACAACGTTATGCTATGAGTTATGACTGTTGTTTTGCGATATAATTAATTTGGACTAATTATACCCAAAATAAAATATACACGTAATTTTTTTACATTGCCGTGTACAAGTTCGTTTAAATTGGTAATTTTTAAATTAAATTGAACTGATAACCCAGTATATCTTTATAGCAGTTAGATGTTTGAAAGTAAATGTTCTATGAGTCGACTGGTAATTAGACAGATTTGCAATTTAATTACGAAAAAAGTATTACAAAAACAAAATGTATTGTAGTTATTGTATTTCAAGCATGCCTTGATAAATCAAATCATTTTATTTGCCAGAAAAATGTTACTAAATGTTAATTTTCACAATTCACCAAGATGGTACGCAAATATTTTATGCCAAATTTAATTAAAAATCCAACCAATAACTGAGAGCTTATAGAAATATAATAATATCTATTATTTGAAAGTGATTCAGGGACATGTAATAAATGGCACTGTCTTTGCGGACTATTCCATGGCATAGCATGGAATAATATGCAATGGAGAGTATGTACAATCAAAAGTTTGACAGCGGGCTAATAAAATATTCCGAATGAAGTATTTATTGGTGTATATATTTTACGTCAACAATTTACAATTACATCTTATGGTTGAATGATATCTCTCATCATCATGTATCTAAACAAAGCGTGGCTGTTATTTGTTACTAAAATATAGTGTGCAATATATTATTAGTAATTTTGTTGAATATTAAATGAGAATGCTGACAGCACGCCAGTAAAATACGTCAGAGTTCATGTCGAGAACAATTAGAGATCTGTTATCGGGATCGCACAAGCTTCGATAAACACTCAGGTGCGCTTAAAAGTGTGGGACGGTATGTGAGGAATTTAAGGCACTGGGCGCGGAGTGAGAGAGGCGGGGGTGCAGCCGCCCGCCCTAGCTCCACACGAGTGGCAACCAGCCAACAGTCAGCTTCGCGACGTCCGTCCGGTGGGCGCGTTCTCGCTTCGGCTCTGAACACTCACGCGTACTACACTCGTAAACACGCCGTGGCCGCGCTGTTCATTATAGGTTACAATCCATCTCTAGTAAAAATATATTTTAATGACTACTTTAAATTAAGAATTTGAACTGTGGGTGTAAACCTTGGACTTGAACAGAGTTGGTGGTGCAGCAGCGAGCGCCATGTGTGGTGATCACCACGCGGGTGCCAGTGCCGGCTAACCGCTCGCATTGCACTCTACAAACCCCACGTGTTTTGGTGAGTGTTCATTTTTTATATTATAATTTATCTTATTTATAACCGCCCCTGTCACTGTGATAAAACATTTATTTTATAAACTATTTTTGACAATTTGAAAATAACATTATTTTTCAATAATTCTATTAACTATTTAGAAAATCATTGAGATTTAATTTTATAAAGGACTGATCATTTGTTTGTTATTAGATTTCCATTCATTACAATATTGAATATGTGATATAAAATTAAACAAAACAATGGATGAACGCTTATCATTTGTTACCTTGTTCTTACTGTAGACAGATCATAAACCATTTTTAGTAATTACATATGGAAAATTCTGTTTTTCTGAAAAACCTTTCAGATTGAAAAACTAAAAACGTTTGGTCTTGTCATTCCGTTCTTACAAATATAATATATATATATATATATATATATATATATATATATTTTATACACACACAGGAAGAAAGAGAATTCTTAATCTATTTTTTCAAAATCAAATACCTAATCTCTTTTAATAATGCATTACAAATTTATAAAGCAATAGCTTTATATATTATATTTAATATATAATTATAACCAAACAAATATGTTTGGTTATAATTAGAGCACGAATTAGTATAACGGTTATGGCTGCCATTAATAAACATTCAACAAGTACTTACATATTCAATTCACGAACACTACGCTGGATTGACATTCATATTTCGAACACAATTTCACCGACATTAAATCACTGTTTCGATGAAATGAATTATAAATTCCTCGTCTATTAATGAAACAATTGCTACTTGTTTAAATCAAAATTTGAATTACACGCGTCACAATAGGTTGGAAATTACCGTAGCTATTCTCGTTCCATAACACAGATGTAGTTGAAGATACATTTTATAATATCTAAGCGACTATAAACCTGAATATAACTCATGTTTTCACCGGAAAGCATACGAGCAACGTTTTAACAAAATGTTTACATACGATAAACTAAAAATGTGATGTTATTACATTAAATACGCGAGCTTTCAACTCACATTATACGACTTGAAATAAAATTGTAACAATACGTCGACTAGCTAACAAATTCCGCATTTTCATTATATAATATTTAGTAATCAAGTGAACCTTTACGGAGGTTATCTACAAAGCATGGTAGCGAGAGATGGGTATCCCAATTAAAGTATGGAAGTGGAATTAATTTACTTATGAAGCTGAGATGCAATCGTTTCGAAGTTCGTGTGATAGAAAGACGAATGCTGACACGTGAGCAACAGCTTGGAACAGAAAATAGTGAAGACGGCGACGTTGTAATGACATTTCGATTCTGCTTTTGGAAGTGGATTCAATGATTTATCGAACTTGTGACAAATCAAGTACCTGTATAGGAGAATAGTGTAATTGGATCGGTCAACGTCTTCCACACATACCTTTTCAACTCTGATAATACACGGCCGTTATTATCAAAGTTCAAAAAACACACATCGATAAAATTGTAGGTTCAAAACCGGTGAGATTGTGTGCGAGAACTAATGACGATTGAGGGACATATGGGCTGAGGTATGTAAGTAGAAAACCAACTTTAGGGCTGTTGACTCTGCTTACCTTAGAGGGAGAAAGGCGTGAGTTTATGTATTTATAATATGAGTTGCAAATTACGGCAATGAGCAAATGAACGAACTAGTCTCTTACAACAAACAACAATCGTTCGGTAAGTAAAATAATTTCCTATGTTGCAAACAATAAAAAAAAAACGGGACCAGCGTTTGTGGGAATAAGTACCAACTTTATACCAATGAGGTGGCAAATAGTCTTACGGTGGTCGACATTTGAAATACCAGGCAGTCAACTTGTAAAAACATATAAATAAAGAAATCGAAACCAGTCCTTGTTTTGCTATATAAAAACCAACTCACTAGGGGTGCTGATATAGGATACGTAAAGTGCCCTAATTTGACAGCGATCTGTTCTTGAATACCGACCTTTTCCATGTATAAATTACCAAACAAATTGTTTAGGCAAAACTTTTTAGACATGTCCGTTACAATAATGCCGAAGTTCAAAGCAAAATAATATAGCTGACCTAAAATCAGTATTCCGTTTATGCGAGGATTATTATTATCGGATATGGTATAGATGGGAACATATCAGGTGCTTTCATGAGAGAACGGCTACTCTATATCAGGTGCTAGCCTCCCTCAGGTCTATATCCTTGTAATCCCCTGGATATTGAAAATTATTTTGCGGATACAACACTACCTCTACGGGTCGAGCTTTATTTTGAAATATTCTATTTCTCTTGCAAAAAGATTTTCGATATAACCTATGTGTTTGTAGTTCATTATAAATATCGAAAAATAGTGCACTAAGGTCATAGTTCTAGTAGTTGTTTATAAAACTTGTATAAATATCTCGTTGATCAGCAACTGCTCATATTTACCGGTTTATGTCTGTTAGGTAGTAGATTAGTAAGTATTACAACGTCTGTGAACGTGTTCACGGTATGAATAATTTCACGTACAACTAAATGTAAACTAGAGTTGATTGAAAGATTAATAAAAGGGTGTAATAAAATCACGGAGAACAAAGGCGCTACTTATATGTACATATGTAAAATTAGTCTGTATAACTATGACATAATAACCCAGTACGTTCGAAATAAGGTCGGAATGCTTTTTCTCGGTCCTATTGTGCGGTCTGTAAGAGATTGCCTAGATACATAAATAATATGACTTTGAAACATTCTACTGTACAATGAAGAATCACATTATTATATTTAGATATTATATTTTAAAAGTATACTGTTTTAAGAACGTTTTAAAGTGAGATAGCCCTTCTGTAAACATAAACAGCTTGTAATTGATTTGTTGATAGGACTACCATTTAACATTGTGTCAGTTACTTTTACTGTTTTATAAAATAAGTAAGATGTAGTAAAAACTGAAGGTAAGTAGAAGTAAAGCTCGTGGTGGTCGTAGCAATTCAATAGACCAAACGCTTCCCGAAAAGAAACAGCTCCAAATGATTAAGGAGTAGGTAGTTTCCCTTCTTTTGTGCGTGTGGAAACCTCCTCGGGCCGTCACCCCGCCGGGGTTTTCGGTGGGGTGGTGTGTCGGAATCAAACCGATTAAAACCACACGGTGTGCCATACTGCTCATAGGAGGGATCGTGGAAGAGCTTTTATTAAGACGTCCGGACCAGCTTTCTCCTTTCCTAACTGTAATATATTGTAGCTGTAGGTAGATTAACATTATTCTACCTACACTTGGTTATATTAAAAATGGCATTGACCACACTTGGTTATATTACACTAACCTCAACATTTACTTCTTAAAGTATGAGGTATAATAAAATATCATATTTGATTATATTTTTTTTGTAACACTTTTGCTATAATTGTATAAAACGGGTGTTTTACATAATATTCGTAGGTAAGAATAACATTTTACTGAATTTATAGAATTGTGAGAAAATATTTCAAAACCTAGGTATTTTATAATTTGGTAGATTTTTTAATAATTCTTCACGAGTCCCTTACTAATAGTAACAGTCAATTTATTTTATTTACCTAAGTAAAGTAAAATATTACGTCACAGACATCTCTGTTTTCGAGATATGAAGGAATTTAAATCACAATAGATTGTAGGTACTGTGCAAAATCACAATGTTCAGATTTCAATAATAATTTCTGATTATAGTTAGTTACAATTAAAATCTGATATAATGAAAATTAATTATACTGTATTTTAATAGATGAAATCTTGAAAATCTACAAATTTGTTTCGGAAAATAGCAACACGGATCTTGAGTTTAGCTCCCAGTGTCTCTTAGAGCTTATTCGTTTCGCAAACCGAGCGTGGCTGTGACGTCTCCAATCATAAACGTAGATTTCCAATCACACTCAAGCATTGAACTTACTGTAAGGTATTCAGAAAGCCGTACACAATATGTATGTATATATAAGCACTAGTTGTATGATACGGTAAATTCGGCTTAATTCCTTCTTAAATTAGCAGAACTTTTCGATTTCTTGCTAATGTATTTCTTTGTACTTTGTGGCGGACTAAGTACTTAATTTCATCATAAGTTTTGAGCGGAATGGAAACAAAAAATGGCCCCAAATAAGCATTTACATAAATGTTAAGGCCTTAACTTCAGCAAATGCATTGTTTTTTATCTTTTACAAATTAATGGTGTTGCCGATTTCGGCGTGTCATGCTCTACGTGCCGCTTACCTGGTAACAGTGTATACATATACAATACATTGTATATGTACCTATATACTGACACTGTGTTTCATTGAAAAATCACGCCTTCGCCCTTTATCACAGGGTGAGAAGCAGTATGTTCCCGCCTTAATAAATAACATAAAATAACTTAAAACGTTTATTATTTGGTAAATAAATATCTTATTTGTTTTTTTGCCACTTTAGGTCTTTTATTTTAACTATTTTTTTTATATATATAAATATATAAAATAATTTGATAATAGCTACAAGTATGACGTTAAAATCGTTTTTCATACACATTTATATAAAACCTATAAAACCTACCGATTTGACGGTCAAATAACGTATTGTGCCTAATGACTGTCATGTTACATATCAGAAGGATAGGTACTTCTTAGGTCAATTATACCAGAAGCTATTTACTGACACGACTTTTCTCAGTAATTGTATTTGCTTGTGCTAATAAAATCGTGAATAATTTCCTGAAAATATTCACGTCTTTCTCAGTCATATAATATTTAAAAAGAACCTTTGAACGAAGCTCTTAGTCACAATTTTATGTTAAATATATTACAATTAAATTGTTTCTATATTTGTTTGCACTTAGGTTCTACGAGATTTCACAATTTAAATAAATATAAAACCTGGATTCTAGTTAACTGATTAACCAACTAACTTAGATTCTTCTGGCGTTGTAGTTAAAAGATAAAAGCAGTAGTAACTAGGTGAAAACAAGAGCATAAAAAAGTCATAAAATAATCTTTGGGAAGGTCTCGTGAAACAATAAAACTATTTGGTATAGATGACTAATGTTTTTTTTTAATAATATATTTATTTATTTATAATTTATTAATTTATAATTATAATTTATTTATTAATAATTACAGTTAATTTTTTAACAGTTTATTAACACACAATTTTGTGTTAAATTAATGTTGAAAAACAGTTCTTTGATGTCATCTTTAATTTTGCTCTTCTTTTTTAAAATAAGTTTGGACGTAGGATCGCACACATGAAAATAAACACTACTTAATTTTTTGTGATTAATATTTGACTACAGCACCCCTTAAAACCAAATATATAACATTAAATTTCATCATCACAAGGTTAATTAACAAGCCTATAGAGCCATAACATATCTTTTGTCGAATATGATAATACAATTATCGTTAGCGAGCTCTGCGATTGTAGAATTTCTAGTGATTTTTATTGCATATATGATGGCCTTGCGTCTAATAAAAATCTTATAACGTAGTTTTCTGCTGTTTCTTATAACAGATATTCACAGATATAACAGATGTTTATTTAGTATTGTAGGAAACAGCACACAGCTAAGATATAGGTAGGTAATGTTAGTAGAAAGATCGAGTTCATATATTATTCTGCATGCGCTTGTGCTGTTCTCAATACTACGACATGATGCAAGGACATGACATAACATGACTTTACACGTACTTTCACCAACCTTAATGTTTTACTGAGTATTTTGTGACATATCTTATACGCGTACGAAGGGAAAACTTCTTTAGGCACGATGTGAGCTTTTGGTATGGGGAAAAAACACTGAACTCGCGTGTCAGCACGCTCAGATACATATACATATACAGATGCGTGTGTATATTTATATATATGTATTTACAGGATGTAAGAAACACCGTACCGAATATTGAAATAGTGTATTTAAAACCATCATTCTAAGTCGACAAATCATTGGACTTTTCTGCAGGAAAATTCATTTTTTTTTATAATATAATTTTTGAAGTTATACTTCTTTTGGCGCGTTAGGGAAAAATGATGAGAGTAAATTTTTAGGATGCGCGCGCACACCGTCACAAAAACCGAGACCCTGAAGTTAGCTAGTCATTTACGATGCGCGCGCACACCGTCACAAAAAACCAACACGCTGAAGTTAGCTAGTCAACATTTTAGTTTTTCGAAAAAAGTTACCGACTTCACGATTTTATTAACAATTTATTAATTTAAAGATAATTTACTGTGATTATAAGTGATTTTAGATTTTACATATTACTTTGAGTACGTTTGTAGAATTTGAGGTTAGTTGATATGTATTATTTATTATGATACGTATAACTTCTTACGTGCGTACATAAGTACACACACACTTTTATTTTCGCTTAAAAGTGATGTCACAATGAGTATACAGAACATTTTACCCAAAAAAAATAATAAATACCCCATACGGCAAAAAACTACAATGTAGTCAATTAAATAACATTTGTGCAATCAGCTTCTTCGACGGCACCGAACGTTGAAGATCATTCACCGTACCGCACAAGAGAATACCGCGTACATTGCATAACGCCAAATGAAACTAATGACTATAAATCCTTAATCTCGCATTTTTATGATGTACTGACTTTTGTATTGTGATAAGTATAGACAGAAAGAGGTTTTTTAAATTTTGCGCGTTAAAATTCAGAAATAGTAGTTCTCTGCAGCACAATCTTCCACTGCTAAATTTTTATTACGATTCAAATGCATGGGCAGATGTTATTTTTTCACATTAAAATTGTTTTCTTTTACCAATTATTTTTCAGAATACAACAATTATAAAATATATAGGTACATACTCTCACGCCTTATTGCTGTTATCAGACCTTTCTTAGCCCTTCTTCAGTTACTGCCCATCTGGACCATATAAGTCATTCGAAGCCTACCCGCACCGACTCACCCACTCACAGGAGCCACTAACAAAAAAACCGTAGTATTCGGCCAAATAGTACCTAGATATGCGGTATTTTGCCAAATAGCATTAAAGTAGCCAAATAGGCCGAAAACCGAAATTTGTTGAATATTCGTTGCAAGTCGAAGAATAGTTTAAAGTGTTCTGGTCGAATTGGTCCCTTGGTCACTCTTGGATCGTGAGGTTCTAGGTTCGATTCTCGGGTAAGCAAAATGTTACAAGGGTTTACTGGCAGATAAATCTCAGTGCCTGGTAAGGTGTGCCTTCCATTACTTGATACCATAAATTTTGTTGCTGAAATGGGCGTACGTAATATACATAACATAACATAAAATATATCTGCTACCCTTTCAGTGATTTTGGTTAGTATATGGGTCGTGTGTATAAAATATACTTGGTCTTACACGTTTAATGTTATAAGTAGAAATATAAAATGAATACAGAATCATTTCTCCTCCGTTCATTAGTAGTTGGCGTGAGAGCTGGGTGGTTCCGAAATGATATCCGCTCAAGTCGGCTCGTTACTGCGTTCTACGGAAAAAAAAATATTGTTGCTAGCGCCCCTTGTCTTCTAAAGTTGCGCTTAATTACAGCGATTTATGCTCCAATTTGAAGAGGAACAAAAAAATAAACATTTTAACGAATTTGTTATTTACCATAAACTTTAAGAAGCGTATAATCAAGGTATTAAATTTATTATATATTTTGGATAGTATTTATTTTATACTTTATCTGATACTTAATCTATGTAATTATGTTCAGGACAATCTATATAAATATAAATGAATCGCCAAATGTGTTGCTAAGCGCAAAACTTGAGAACGGCTTGACTATTTCGGCAACTTTTTTTTTATATATTCGTTAAGGCACAAGGAAGATTGTTATGGAAAGAAATAACGTAAATATTGCAAGGAAAATAGTAAAAACAACACTTCTTTTCATCATCAATCAATAACTTTGACAAAAATAAGTCTGTCGGGTCAGCTAGTATTAACATAAGACCAATTTCGGTGATTCGTTAATATAAATAATATTATGTTGAATTGTAGCACAGAATACATAATAGTACTAGTACAGAAGGACCTCTTCGCAATACAATTTAAATAAATAGCGACACACAAATTGCTCCGACACAATAAGGTGCAATTCAGATCGCACACCGCTAATTCCAAATGGCTTATATTAATCTAAAACTTGCCTGTCTTTCTATCGCATAACTCTTATCTGTTCTGATGCCGTTAAGGTTGTCTTCTGTAAGAAGAATTAATCTAAATATTTAATAACCAGTTATGTGCCTATTACTTTACTTCTGTGAACAAATGAAGTTTTAAATAAACCTAGACTAGGTATTTACCTACTTAGTAGTACCTACGTAGATGTAACTTATATTAAAGAAAACTATTTTATTTCACAATCTCTGCATAGATACCTTAATCTCTAAGAAGATAGGCATTTGCCATAATGTTAGTGTGTACCTTGGAATGAAACTATCTCTTTTAGGTGTGTAAACTTGACTAAGTTACTCCTTATAACACCAGCTATCTGTCAGTGAAAGTCCCGTGGAAATCGGTATACCCGTTCAGTAGATTAGCCGGAACAAACAGACAGACAGACAGACAAAAATTGTAAAACATGTTGTTTTGGTATATGTACCGTATATACGTCCAAATGCATTTAGTAAAAAGCGGTTATTTTAATATTACAAACAGACACTCCAATTTTATTTATTTCTATAGAGTATAGATAGAAGATGTGTATCAGTTGTTGTGGTCCTAATAAATAAATATACTTATCATAGCTAAACTTGACCTTGTAAACAGAACTTGTAAATATCTAACTATACTGATTATCATTAATAATATAATCTAAATTCGGGAAACGTAATTCGTAAGCGACGAATAGACGAAGCGACGTAGCGCGTGAGTGAGTATCGAAGTAACATGCTACACGGCCGGCGCGTGGCAGCCCACTGAATTTCGCTCGACTCGTCGCCGCTGCTAGGTACCTGTAACTTCACACCTACTAACCGGAGTGGGCCTACCCTGGCTGTAGTAATATCCTGATTTTATTATATTATTCAAATTCATTCATTATTCTTGTATACGACAATGTGTAATTAATGTACCTGATACTAAACTATCACACTACAATCGGTTTGGCAAACCACTATGACTTCAAGTCGAGCTACTTCCAGCAAAATATAGTTTTCTTACCGCTTCTTTGAGTTATTACTATTAAGTTGTTACTTTATCAGTATGTAGTGTTTGCCTACTATATCCATGTCCTTGAACGTCATCAATAACATAATATTATTTATTGTAGCAAAATTTTCTTTATCAATCCAAATAAATAAAATTGAAATGTCTGTTTGTAATGTCAAACTAATAGATTTTTTAAGCTCATACCATAGTAACAAATCATTTATTGAAAGTGATTTTTATATATGTTTTTAGTTCGTATCGTTCGTGTTCTTATGCTTACCTCCAGAATCCATCCATTAGACTGTCCATCATAGGACACCATCTAGGTCTATCGTACATGTTAAGCCAATTACATCGAGCCCAAACACAAAAGAGTTACATTGAGTAGGTGAAAAGTTCCTTTTTCCATCTTCTGGATCCATACATCAGACATTGGAAACCATCTTGGTCTATAAAACTTGTTATGACCAGTCCAACGAGCCCAAACACAAAAGAGTTATGTTAGAGTTAAATGAGATCACCTCCATGATACCATATTATTGTATTGTCCCCAGAAGTCACACAAGTATTCCAAATTTCAGCTCAATCGGATGAGGGAATTGGTAAAAAATTCAGTTGCAAGATTTGATTCATACTAATAAGACAAGTTACAAATAAAAAAAAATACTTGTAAAAAGTAAATTAAAATCGGTTCTAATTATAATTTCACCATAATTAGTTACCTGTCATTGTCCTTTCGTCTGTGAAACCGCGTGCGAAACGCGAATAATAAAAAAATCCTAGATCAGGTATTGGGTGAATCTCGCAAAATATTATTTACCAGCCGTTCCCCGTTTTACCTGCGTTTATAGTAATTGCTCCGCTCTTAAGAGTCGTAGCGTGATGTTACATAGCCTTCCTCAATGAATGAATACCTACCCTATCCAATACAAACATATTTTTATAATCCGACTGGTACTTTCAGAGATTTAACAAGCGCGTTCAAACAAACAAACAAACAACCATATAAAAACCTCTTCAACTTTATTATATTTGCAAAGATAGAAGTGCGAAATATCGCTGTTTTTTTTAAACTACTGCTAGAACTCATTTTTTGCTAGATTATTACAACTACAATGATTAATGCTTATCATTCTTATCTATAAGGCATTTTAAATTGAGCACCACTAAGAAGATATAGAATTTTGTTTGCGGACATTGATAAATGTTGAGGCCAATGACATAATTTATGGAAGACACGAATGACGGCTTGTAACCAACAAACATGTCTAATGATGTGACCCATTATAAAACAATTTGCACCTTAGGATATATTTACTAACCAAGATACATATTTTGAACAAAAAAGGAAAAGTGAGAGGGAATTTGAGAGAATTAAATGACGAAGTACATATGTATTTGTAATAGATATATTTAGGTATATTAATTAACACGTGAAGAGAATTCTTTGTACCCCTTTTTAAGAAAACTTTGTGCACAAAGGATGAAATTTGCAATACTTGATGTTTATGTGGAGAAGAAACAGAAATTTTTGAAAAATGTGTTATAAATTTAAAAATGATGTGCAAACTGCTATATCATTGACCTGTCATGGTACGACAAGTCTGTACAATGACAGTTCAGCTTGTATTGGTCATCGAAATAAAACAAGTTACCTATTTAAGAAATATACGTTTATTTTATTTTTCAACGTAACCCTGTTTGTTATAATTATTAAATTATAATCTTTACTTTTCCAGGCGTTCCTCCAATTTTTTAAATAGTCTAAGAAGTAACCGTCAAAATGGGTATTTGTTTGGGTAGACTTCCTCATTCAAGGCGAGCTGTTGACCATTAGGCATTTTTGGTGTCGTGTATTTTATGTAACACGGACTGATTGTAATTTTGCAATGACAGTATGCTGCACAACAAACTAATATACTTCTGTTGTATTTCATAGCAAAATGAAAAAGTACATAACCTTTTAAAATAATAAGCTATTTGTTATTGGGTCTAAAAAAGGGCAGATTCTCAGCGTGTTGCTGTGGTGTGATACAGTATAATGTATCATCATCATCAGGCATCATCTGTTGTGAGAATTTAAACTTCATTCTTTAAATCTTCTGTGCAAATGATTTTATTTTGAACTGTTGGATTATAATTTATGCCATAATGTAATGAAATATCCGTGTAATGTAATAAAACAATTCATAGTTAATTACTATACTAACCCGTGACCCGAAATTTTTGACTAAAATAAAATAGCTATAAATAAAAATAACATAAAGTTTCAATCCACCTCATCTCACACATTCCAACATGTCTTTTCGCTTTGCTACCTTAATAGGAGTGAGGCTATTACCGGGAATTCTTCTAGCCTTCATACTGCCAGGGCTAGAGACTAACGAGGCAACTTGACATTGCCATTTTAATTAAATATAGCGGCATTTTAGATAATATATATAATTTTCAGTAAGTATGTATACTTATTAACGTATACATATAAAATGTGGGGAGGGGGAGCAGAGGACTCCTCCATGTTCTGCCTCGTATAAGTCTATACAGAATTAGATTGTGCTATGGAGGGTGTAATAGCAAGGACGTCGACTCAAGGAGATTCTTTAAATGAAAAGTATTATAACGAGAAATGGCCTCGAGTGACAAAAATGAATGGATCAAAAGAAAGACCAAGTGAAGCGCATGTCAAATTGAAGATGAATTTATTTAATACGAAATTGTATGAACAATATTTCAATCTTGTATTACTATTATTGCAACATCGCGTTCATTAAACTAGACACACGTCACTTTTTCTCTATAACTTGCAGTTTAGTTTATAAGTGTATTCCACACCGCTACAGTAGATAATATTAAGAAAAAATGGCTTGTAGTCAGAAAATTATACACGTACTCGTACATCATATAATAGGTATATAAATATTTATATGGTTTTTATAAAACTTTTTCAACTCTTATATAAACTATCTGATTCATGACGCGTTGATCGGTTGTTATTTAAGCAATTTGGGCACTTTGAAGCGTGAATTATGTATTACGTGGCCCAATGTTATTTTATAATATACCTAAAGAATATTCAAGGTTACCAATGTTTTATTGTTCTTCCCTAAAGCAAATATAACTGCTGTGTTCTTCTCTAGTGTAATACATTAGCGCAGATGCTTATATAGTCAAGGTTTTCGATAGGGGTAATGTTTTGTTTTACGATTTTTACCCGAGTATACCACGATACTCTTACTGCACACACGGATATTTCACTACTTCTTATCCTAGCTCTAAATAATCCTAATAATAAAAATCCCTCCTTAGAACTAGATGTCATGACTGCCTATTAATACTGTCACTATTTCGACGCTCTCTTTTGGATAATAGATACGAAGATGTTATGTTGACAACGTGGCAGTCAGATGACACTATTTTCCGGCGGCACACGAGTAAGCGCATGACAAAACTATAATTGTGTTTGATAGGCGAATACTTGGGACAACATTAATCATGTAATATTCTAAAGTTTGGTGAATGTCACCCTTCGTTTACTCCCGTTATTAGAGTGACAGCGATAAAAACTTTGATGCGGTGACAAATATCACCTGTGCGAGCTAGCCATTAGCTTTCACCTTTGTTCGTTATGTACCTCTACCTAAGGAGTTCGTGTACAAAATTTTATGATTCTAACCTACCTTTGTGACTTTGTACTGTCTTTCAGTCAGTAGGTGCTTTTTTATACAACTTCGTTGCCAAATATGCAAACGAACCTAGTGGAAAGCGGCTATAAACAACATCAGTTGCATCATGGGCCACCCTTTTTGAGCTGGCGGCCCTTGCAGCCCAGCTGCAATCTATTGTAAATAACTGTTCTCTTCCTGACTTTATTTTAGATATATTAAACCTCCCTTTAAAATAAGAGAATTTTCGGTTGTCAAAACTACATAGGCTCTAGAATAACAGGTCCATAAACCGGGTTGGCCTCTTGGTGAATTTAAATGCTGTCGAACGTAGAGTAGATGGAAATTATATACCGGTTGAAGGTATTCCAAACGTTCGTGTGCTTTGTTAACCGTTTGCCAGACGGAACGCGTGCTGGGTATATAGCTGACATTATACATAGGTATAAAGTTGAAGAGAGGCCTGGCTCAAATCGCTCTAAGCAACAACGCTGCCCATTGTACTGTTTTTGTAGAGGCAAATAACTGGTACACATTCTCACGTACAATCAAATATATATCAATATTAGCAGTTCCCGCGTGTGCATATTTATATATTTTGCACGGAACCCTAATTCTTTTTCCAAAATCAAAGTAGCCTAAGTTACTCCTTATATCATCAGCCATCTGCCATTGAAAATCCCGTGGAAATCGGTCCACCCGTTCCGGAGATTAGCCGAAATAAACAGACAGACAGACAAAAATTGTAAAAAATGTAGTTTTGGTATATGTACCGTATATACATCCAAATCCACTTAGTAAACAGCGGTTATTTTAATATTACAAACAGACACTTCAATTTTATTTATTTGTGTAGATGTTTAGATAAGTAAAACATAAATACTGTTCGTTCGTAAGCGCATCATTTAAAAGCACTGGACCAATTTGGCTTATATTTTTTTGAACGTTTGTAATAGTCCGAACAAGGTTGTTAAGGAAAGAAAAAACGGAAAAGTTGCCCGGATAATTGGATAATTTGAGATGAACTTTTTTACTATCAAAGTTAGGAATCAATTTAATAACACCCTTAATGCTGATCGGATTTGGATTAAATTTAGCACATAGCTACTTGATAGGCTTACTTGATGATCGAACTGATTGAAGATCTATGCGGGCGGTGCCGCGGATAAAGGTAAGCTAGAAATAAATAAACGTACAAAAATCTCAACCGGCCGGAAAAGTTGAAATCAGTAAAGCAGATTTAATTGGATAAAAACATTTCATGGGATGTGGCTATGAAGTCATAGTAGTCAAAATAAAACGTTCGTTGTTTGTATACCATCAATCATTGCACGATATGTGTGTGTAAGACTAAGACCGGCCTGAGGCATATGTACAATCGTTTGTAATTTATTACACACTTTATATTAACTTACCTCTCTCTATCCTTTTCTGTTTCTCTATATTAGAATTTGTTTTCACCCACTCCCAAACGTACAATTTTTTTGAAATTTTTAAAAAGTCAACGAGAATGTAATGATTTAAACAATACGCTTTCAAAACCCGGCTTCATGTACCAAAAGTAAGCGTAAAACGTGGAATAATTGATTTCCAATTAAAAGTAATCAATTGCTTTTTTTGTTGTTGACTGAAACATGTACTAAAAACTGAAACTAAAAAGATCAGAAATCTTCGTTTTAACAGATACGTGCGAAAATAAAAAAAATCTTGTCGACGCAGGTCTCGTTGATGCAGGTTTACATTATCAATAACTAACGTAAACACAATTAACAAATTTGCAAATAGTTTTCACTTTGAATATTAACAGTCACAACAGGTCAGGTGGCGCTTTTTTTAAAACGCCTTGCATCAAATCGTCCAAAAGATACGAAAAATGTGGCCGCACCCATTTAGAAAGTAATTGACTACTGTGACAATAGTTGACATTATTATGCTTGAAGAAACACACGAAAAAGCTATCTAACGTTCCATGCATTCACACTGAATTGAAACGTATTGAGACTGTTCGTCGTCTCCTCTTACAGATATTTTTTGTATTAAGATTTTATATCAAATTGGAGTTTTACAAATGTGCTTATAGTACCGCCAGCTAGTTTTTAACATTTTCACGTTAACGTTAGCTTCAAATTTTACAGATTGACACGAGATGGTGCTCTCGTAATTCCATAAAAGCGTGTAAGTAAAAAAAAGTATTCCAACAGCCTAAATAGTCGCACTCAAAGTAAAGGATAAACATATAATGCTCATAGTATATAATATTATGAAGATCGGGCCAACCTGTGAATACCCGTTTATTGATATCTCGTATAGATTGAACTCATAAAAACACGCAGTGTGAAATTTAAAAAAATAATAAAAACTTTCGTGAGTGGTATTCATATTTATTAAAAACTATAGCGAAGCGTCCTGCCGCGACGGTGTCAGGCGTCACACTCGTTGCAGCAGGACGCTTCACTCCTTGAGAAAGGGCCCCCGTCGGGTCCGAAACTAGTCGGGCATCCCCGAAATACAAACGTGAGTAAAACCGTATAGTTTTTAATAAATTAAAAAAAATATTACGTATTTATATAACATTTGATATTCCCACGATGAAATGTAGTTACTATTATGGTGTATCAACCTCTTTGGTGTATCACAGCGACCACTGACTTCTGTCACGCAAAAGACATTATATGTAGGAAGTAGAGTTCCAAAAAAGTAGGATCGTAAGTAGGGGATAAAATGATAAAAGAAGAATGCGAGAGTTAAGCATTTGAGTTATATATACGTAACGCGACGAATAAACATGTATCATAAATTCATAACTCACTTAGCAATAAGATAAGACCTTTGCCGTTGTAGTCGCACTTGTAAATCTGAAATAAATATCAGTATTCAGTACTGTACAGTAAGCCATAGCGGACGGTCGACCATCCGTGCGGTCCTTCGATCTACGAGTAACTGTAAATTAATTTTTAAAAAAATAAATAGATGTATGTACTATTTTGACTATATCACCACCACTTTCCATGAACTCGACATTGCCAAGCAATTCTGTGTTCCCCATAAAGATGCAGAATTGTGAAGCATTGTAGTACTATTAATAATTTATTTTTAAAGAAATAATTTGTTATTGTATTTTGTGTTTGGAAAGTACAGACTGAGATCCGAGAGATAGAATGAAGTGATTAGTTGTTCCATGATTAATTAAGATAATCTAGTGCAATAGAACACGTAGATGCTAAAAATAAGTGTTTCCTAGTTACCGATTTATGTAGATATCTATTACGAACTTTTAGGGTGTTTATACATTATCCGATCCGATATCGGGGCAAATAAAATGTATGAAATGTGTACGTACCTACCTTTCACATTCTCCGCATCGGATGTCAGATCGGACACCAATATGTTGGCGACACCATCGGACACCCGTGGGCTGTCGGACAATGATATAAATTTACTCTGTGTGGCGTCTTCATCATTTACATTCGACATGCTTAATTGCGTTACTTGAACTGGTGGAATCTAGTTCATACTTGTGGGATAAAACTCACAAGGAACATCCACATTCGATTATTTTTAAGCAATAATAAAATAATGGGATGTATCCAATACCACAGATTTTATCGAAAATATGCGAAGATGCTACATGCTATTGGATATCGGCTATCTGTGTCTGATACCTGATGTCTGAAGCTTGATAGCGACCATTATTTTATAAAAGGTCTTTAAAATCGATAAAAAGCCGTAGATGTTGATAATGCTATCACCACGTGTACACACTACTTAAAAAAGGGTTAAATGTAAACAAATCCGCAGCGCTTTATTTACAGATTGGTGTGTCCATGTACCTACTTGAGCAAAGAATTCTATAGGCCGGGCGTATGATGGCGTATCGTGCTCTGTGGTTATATCTACGACAGTTATGTATTAAGTTTTATCAATGATATCTGAGCCGACAGAGGATGCCCTATGAAAATTCAATATATTTTTTTGGAATTACATGAAAAAAGTACCTCTAGTTTTTCTCATTTTCCGGAGCAATATACCTTTTTTTTGCCCTAAAAACGTTATTCGCACTGTGGCTAACATTTTAAATATAGCCAAATCCTGTCTTGATTTCAATACATGTGTTAATTCCGCGAAAAAAAGCAGTTTCAGTTTTCAAAAATGTCGGGACATTTTGGGCAATATTTCAGATTTTTCTTTCCCTAAAACCATTTTCTGACTATAACCAAGGCAATGACGTACCAACGTTTAAAAGAAAAACATAGCTCAATATGTTAAACCACAATCAAGTGATGCGCTTACCAACCTTACCTACGACAGCATTTAATTTTTATATATCACTACATATTATAAAACAAAGTACCCCGCAGCGTTTGTCTGTCTGTTCGCGATAAACTAAAAAACTACTGAACGGATTTTCATGCGATTTTCAGTAATATACAGAGTGATTCATGAGAAAGGATTAGGTGTATAATTTGTTAAAATTTTGTGTAAATTTATTGAAATATGTTGATGATTGTTGAAGATATCTCTGCTACCCGTGTGAAGCCGGGGCGAGTTGCTAGTATATGTATAAGATGAGGTAGATAGATCAAAGTCAACGTTTATTTCATAACATTTCTTAATAAAAATAGTCTTTCTTTATTGCAAATATTTAAGATCGCTGTTTGCTAGTGCCGATCTATAACTAGCTGCTCCCAAATGTGTATAGTCGAGCTTTGTGTAAAGAAACCCGGCTTACAAACTCACGGCCACTCTTTTAAATCACCACACTGTTTTGTGAAATGAAAATATGAATACTGATATAAACAAGATAAAATTAATGTCAAGAAAAGAAAAACGCAAAAGACGAAAGATGAGAAACATATTACCTTACATTAAATTTCTATTAATGATTTGAAATAGTTTGTAAATCTTAAAACAATTTAATTCCAAGCATTTTATCTTCCATATAATGCACTATTGAGTAGTAGCCCTTCAAGCATAGTTTCTGTTTTACCGTGGTCTTAAATTTGTATGGGATATTATTATTAAGTCGCACACATTGACCCCGAAACGACTCGTTAATTTTTTTGAGGCTAGGGGCAGGTATATCATTGTTTTCTTTTTTAACTGAGCTTTATTTTTATAAACATAAGTCAAGTTTTCGTAATTATACTGACATGCAATATCAGTCAGTTCACGAATTTTTCCAACTGTATATTCTGCAGAGCTGATTATTATTGATGTTGATTTATGTATTCGATAATTTATCAATGTGAGCCATACTGAAGCTTAGAATTAAGAGTAATGGCTTAGAATTTCGTGGTATCCACTAGTTCTAACTCATCATTTTTAACCAGTATAGTGGTTTTCACTTGTTTCACGTTTGGAGTAGTGAACCGTAATACATTTGGACTAAATCTAAATATTTTAGTCCTTTCTTCATTAAAAACTAAGTTTGAACGATAAACTAGTGAACTACTTTCGAATTACCGCTGTTTACATCGTGAACTTTTCAAGTCAGAAGTTTTAAATTAAATGAAAGTGAAGCAAGCAACACTATTTCGTGTTTGTCCTTTACAAGATAAGGTAAGTCATTAATGAAAATTAACAACAAAAAATGGGCCGACAATAGAACTCTGTGGAACTCCCATTTTTACCACAGACCCTGGATAAAGCCATTAATTGCCATTAATGTCAACTTTCTGAATCCTGTTAATTAGTTAAGTGAAAAGATCCAACGCCGTGTTTTTCATACCGTAGTGATTTAATTTTCTGATCAGAGTTTCACAAAAAACAATCAAAAGACTTGGATAAATCGTAAAAAATACCTAAAGCATTGTGGGAATCCCAGGCATCAAAGATATGTATTAATTGCTTATTATGTAACAAATTGTTACGAAAGAAACTTTGCATTTGAAACGTCAAAAAATTAATTTAGCTTGCTTACCTACTCTTCATTTTAAGTGTGAGTATAGAATACGTACCACGAGTCTAATACGCTCCGTTATGGTAAGTATTTACACTACAGACGCTCTACATTGCAGTTTTTGTATAGACCTATTATAACATATATTCACACAAACACTTATTGTATGGTATGGTTCTATTACGATGGCATATTAACCTGGCCTGTTGGCCTAGTGGTTAATGACCCTGACTGCTATGCCATAGGTCGTGGGTTCGATTCCCACCCGAGTCTAGGTGTGCTTTGTGTCCGTTCTTTGTATGTTTGTAAAGCCCCCCGCGTCACAGCATTAATTCCTAATGCGGGAGTTGTCTTTTTTTGAGAAAAAAATACGCACTGGAACTATCTATTGCCACTATTAGACGCGATTTTGTAGAAGATCGTGTATTTGTGGTATATTTGATCTAAGTATGTAAATTTTGTAATTTTATAATGATAAGGTAACTATTGTCACAAACATAGCATATAATTGTGGCCACAATTCTTTATTTTGTTCGTTTCTGCTTCTATCATCGTTAAAATCAGATCAAGACATAGGAGAATCTACTTATGAGTTCCAATATGTTGGGATTAGAGAAAAAGATGTTAAGAAAGTCTCTAAAACATTCATTGTTACTGCATATTTCATAACAGGGATTGAAATATTTTTATTTGAAATCTAATTAAGTATACTTATTATTAAACTTATTATAATTAAGACATAGACTATTTAAACTTTATTAGATAGCTTGTGCAGTTTCATTCTAAACATATTTGTACTCCAGGTATAGTTTTTACCGGTAAAATATTTAAGCATGTGATTTTAAATATACTTAATATTAACTTGTTTGTATGAATTAAATCATGGTACATAGATAACAATTGTTTTTTTTTAACCATGGATCGTATGTACTTATGCGATTTATCTCGTCTAATAAGATAATATTTTATGTGTACCTATATTTTATTCTATACTAGCTGACCCGACAGATTGTCCTGTCTTAACTATGAATATTGAACAATCACGCCAACTGTCAAACGACTGACAGTTATGTCAAAAGCGTTATGATTACATTAGAAAAGTTAATATGCTCGTTAGGTTTTCTTAAATTTTCTAATTTTCTTAATTTTTCTCCTGACAATAACAAACACAAAAAAAAAAATTGCGAAATCGGTCCAACCTTTCACGCGTGATGCCGTGACCAAGGAAAATAGGGATTAATTTTTATATATAAAGATATATACATATTGACCATTAAAGCATTAAGTGATGCTGTACACAACTTGAAAGCTTCAATATCTTATCAGAATCAGGTCTTCTAACTAAGTTTACAGCAAAGGCTTCCTCAGATACGATTATAGATCTTGTCTTTGTTGAGCAATTTGTCCAAGGTGCTTTAACCGCACGTACTTACCTATAGCTTGGCTAAATAAATATAATAGCGTGGAATAAAATTGCCTAAATAGAACTATCGTTGTTGGGTAGAACAATATTTTTGCAGTCGAAAAAGTTCGTTATTGATTTCGGTGATTTAAGACTTACATGTTAGAAATAGTCTCGAAACCATTGATATAAACTATGAAAATCACTAACTAACAGTAACTGCCAAGTTGTTCGTACCTCTGTTCGCACTCAAGTCCATCGTTCTAAACATATTCCTACCCTTTTATAATCCCACTATTTGTTAATATTTATCAATCGACCAATAGTATTGCGTTACCGGTATAACCGGTCAAAATAATATCTATTAACTTATTTTTATTAAATAGTGAACTGTGTTATCATCTATTATAGTTTGTCCCTATTTTTTATAACATAAATAAGAGTTTTTGATGTGGCGACAACATACATTGTTTTATCTACCTAAAAAATAATATTTTTGAAATGATTACATTACATCATTATTTGTATAGACACCCGAAATATAGTACAAATTATACTACATTGGGAAAACGTTGAGCTAATCTTGTTAGTTCTAGACGGAGTTTATTTTGATTAGGGAAAATCAAACGATGAAAATAGAAAGGATATTTTATTAAATAATTATGTCATAAGTATCACATCTTTACTTCCAAAACGGGTAGTCAGACACCTATGTTTTACCAGCTTATGTTAAGTTTGGTTGGCTCGTTAGTATGGCAACATAGTCCCCATGTTGCCATACATCACACAATTTCAAAGTTTAGGTCTACAATAGGACTCGATTTCTTTGCAAAAAAAAAACACAGAAAACCCAATACCATCGAAAGTAAGAATTAAACACCAATTCTCACAGCAATACCATTCAAACTAATTTTAACAAAAAAAGAACATGCGAATAGAAAATGGCCATATGTTTTTCTTTAGGAAAGGATCGTATCTAATGATTAAATCTCACATATTTTATCGGCATGAAGCTTGATCATCTGTGATTTGTCTTGATAGTTGATTAATTTTCTAATATACCGAGTTAGATAGCTATTACATTATAGGATTTTACATTAAAGGATTTATGCTTCGTATTCAGTACTATCCATATTATATTATATTCAAGTGATTGAAATGAAATGAAATCGAATGCTATTTTTTTAAATACAAGTTTTTAGATGTGTCAGTTTAAAGTTTTAAATCTAAATTTATAGCTCAATATATAAGCATGGACATGGTTAGGCGGTTTACGAGCCTGTTTGTTTGTAAACTACTTCACGAAATTAACTTCGTGTTTGAATGCTTTTGACATAGTTCAGTAGGTATTCTCAACAAAGTTTTAATATTTATTTTTTGGGTTTAAATAATTTATTTCTCATAAAAATATGAAATTCATTTATAATGATATACAAAAGAAGATTTTTTTTAACAAGAAATGTTTTGCCGCTAGGGCCTTACATTACTCTAGACAAATTACAATAAATGCGTTTATTGGGCAGTTTATATAATTACGGATAGTTACATTTTTAGCACATATTCTTTCAGTTTCCTTTTGTATGAGCACATACTTTCCGCTTCTTTTATGTTAGTAGGTAATTTGTTAAAAATCTGTGCTTCGTCGTATAATACTGTTTTCTTTCTCTAGTTAGTTCGTGGATGAGTCAATTATAGTTTACCTCTGTACATACTCACTTTAGGATGCAACTGTATGTTGGTTTGGATGGAATTTGTTGTAATTTTCTTGACTAATATACATGTACAATTTACGTAAAGTTGTTTTACATTTAATAATCCTGTATCATTGTATACTTGTCTTAAGTATATACTATTATAGTTTTTCGAATTCTTATTATTTTTTCTTATGTCTCCTCCTGAAACACGCAATGCTGGTGAAAAATCGTAATATGTAAAATACAACGCACATCGTGATCAATAATTTTCAGTTGATAAAAAATAATTGAGTGCACGACTCCAACGCGTTAGAACAGTGGTTGTGAAAAGTGTTGTGGCCTGCATATACAAATTAATATGATGGGGCCGTAGAAATGAATAAAAATCAAAACATTGATCGAATTTTTGAGTAGGTACTGCTGAATTTTATAATTGTCTATATGGACGATCAGGACATTGCTGGCCTATGACTGGTCCATTCACAAAGTCTAACGAGTCTAACCGAACCGACTATCGATTGCATTGTTAGCATCTTTGAAGCACTGACATATCATACTGTCTGTGGTACTTTACAAGTGACTATGCTTAGAGAGGAAGAGCATTTTGTAAACGGTCACCCGTCTATGAATTTGCCATCGGGAATCTGTTTTTACAGTCAACTGGCAAGGCTAACAATGTGATTTCAGCAATATGTAAGAAAATTAATGAAATATGGTTATTTGTTGTTGTCAGAGTATAATTTCATTTGCTTGTTTCTATGTATTGGTATTCTAAGAATAAGTTTGTTTAATATTATAGTATTTTATTCCCTTCTAACGCAAACCCGTGGGCGGTCTCCATAAATTTAATTTAAACCATTATTGTAGAACCTATTTATGTTCATAGTTGGCTAGCTGTGTGTTTATCTTGTGGGCACTTTCGCTAACGTTTTGCCTGAAAGTCGATACAGTGGAGCAACGTGATGACGTCAATCTTGCTTTATGATTCAATCTGCTGTTAACTGAGCTCTCGCCCAGCTGAGTGCAGCCCGTTCTAAATATATCTTAACAATTTTACTTTTACACACTTCATCTTACGCCGTATTTCCTCATGGCGCCTCTTTACCTGTTCTATAATATATTGGAGATTTTCGCACGCGTGTCAAGAATATTAGGCACGTAAGTACACTGCCACGAGTAACATCAACTTTTCTGTTTTGTTTGCGATTCCGTAGAGATGTGTAGATATACGTTAAGTGTTTACATTACGGGTAATATTCACAAGTGAGATGATAGAGGTGTTGAGTGTATAAACCACGTAAGTATTATCAACAAACGGTTTTGTGAATGGTGAATCTGCCTGAAGATTCAATGCTTTTTAAAGTAAATGTACGTAATATTTATATTTGTAGTAGATTAAAAATATATATAAAGAAATCGTACGATTTTGAGTTTTAAATTAAACGCACCGCGTAGAGATATAATCTTGTATTATGTTCCTGTAATAAATGTAATCTACTGCATCCACTGCTACTACCGCTTCTTAAAATAATTATGTAACCTATATCGAGATGCATAGACCATTCAACAACAACATCATACAACAAGGGCAGTGTTATATCAGAAGTGATATTTTGCATAAAACTACATGATTTCCCCTTTAAGTTATGTTAGTGTGTTTTCACTGTTTGTCACCGTTTAGTGATAGTTCTAGACATCCGTTTAGAGCTCTCCCTAAATGTGTCTTGGTCTTTTAAAATTGTGTTATTATGACATCAGGGGAAGACTTTTATTATATGTAAAGTCCACTACATATAGTTGCTTATACATATATACTTTTAGCTTTCCCTGTTACACTGCTAGATAAATGCTCATCTCTTTTTTTTCGTCGTAGCGACGCGAAGTAGGGCAGTAGACAGGAAAGGCAGTAAATTAACTATCAACTATCGACCGACGAGTAAATAGAATTAAATAATATGGTAATCTCTTTTTGTTATTCAAGTATTGCTTTGCAATTATTTAAGCTCCGTATGTTATTGTTTAAAACTTAAAATAATAATTTCTAAGCAAGTTATTAAAATAAGACCTCTTGTATCAATTCTATTCTATCAAAAGAGATGACCTGTTTTGTAATTTAATTTCTTAAAATATAAAGTGAAGATATCATTTAATAAGAAAGAATTCTTTTAAAATAATCCCCACTCTGTTAGTAGGAAAGCTTAAAGTCTGAATAGGCCGACCTTTCAATAACATTGTGGACATTGCAATCAATTTATTTTATCCGTTCGAGTAGATGATACATGTGTACTTTAAATACAAAAGAATTGAAGTCGTATTGCGCCACAGTAACGGTATTTTTAACTCTGGGACCTATCGAGTTTCGATTGTGGCACAATGGGGTCACAAGTTATAAAATTTAAAAGCTCTGTCTCGAAGCGAGCTTGGTTTACTTATAAATGTCACTGGAAAGGTAGTCTGGAATATGTTAACCAAATTTGTTAACTTGTATATAAACAGAAGAGAGACCTAGATAAACTTTTTGGCAGTTCATTTAAGTTTAAAATATGTTTTATTTATCTTTTAAAATGTAGGATTTGATAAGCGACTGATAAATTCCTTCTAAGGTGGTCTTTAATTTAATTGACTGATTTCATTATATTCATACATATACGATATACGTACTCGTACATATATATATTGTACAGAACGGTCTAATATTCTGGTCTCACCAGTGCATAGTAATCCCTGGACGCTCTTACGATTGAGGTAAGTTTACATTGCAGCCTTCCTGTTTACGGTTCAGTGTTTGCTTTGAAACAAGAATTACCTGCATGCCTGCTGTTGCAATGTTCTAAAGCGTAATAGTATATTCCGATTACCAGAATAACTTTGGTGGTTAACAGTAGTATTTTGTAAAAGCTAATTGGCGAGCTATTTTTTTTTCCATGGAAGGGTAGAAGAGGGGGAGAGGAGGGGGTAAGGGTTAGGGCCGCCGGTAGCCTGTCTCACTCGGCGAAAAGCAATGCCAGCATTGCTTCACTGCCGGTTTTCTGTGAGGCTGTGGTATCACTCAAGCATGGCTCTCCCACAATGAAAATAAGTAAAATGTAATAATATAAAGATAACGCAGTAAAACCCTATTAACACGATCATGCTTATTACGATCCCGCTTAATACGATTTCCCACATAATACGCTATTCTACGTCAGTCCCTGAACTTAAGGAACGTTTTGAATATCTTATTGAAGATGTGAACAAATGTGTAACACACAAAAAGAGGCCATAAGTGATGATGGTAAATATGTAGAGAAGTCCACCCCGATTTTTGAAATAAATTTACGTCCACGATTTGAGGCGTTATGTATCTCCTTTGGGTGAAGTCAGAAATACACTATGATGTAACGTAATTAACACATAATATTATAATAACTTTCTAAAAACTTTATAAATATGTACTTGTAATTCAATACCTACACAACATTTGTTTTATTTTCCTTATTCCGCATAATACGCTTTCTCACTTAACACGCATTTTTGGCCGAGTCCCTTTGAAATTGTATTAAATGGCTTTTACTGTTTATAACGGATTTTTTATGTTTATTTATTTATTTAAAACTTTATGCACATAGAGTACAGAGGCGGACTTAATGCCATAGGCATTCTCTGCCAGTCAACCTTCGGGTGATGTAGAGAAAACAGGAAGTAGGTGCATTCAAAATATTACAGTTTATTAGGTAAATTTGTGAACTAACTATCAGACAAAAATACATAAACAAAGTATATAGAATAAAATACATATCATAAACATACATACAAATATGTACACAAACATAACATAGACATACATACATACATACATACAAATAAAAACATAGTAACGATTTAGATGATAAATTATCGGTAAGTTGATTCTGCTAGTTGTTTGAAAAAGTACTCCTTTACTTTCACTTTGAATGAGTAATGATTGGTGGCCATCCTGATTTCGAGGGTAAGCGCATTCCAAAGAAGAACAGACTGAACGAAAAGAGAAGAGCCTACAAACTCTGAGGTATGTTCTCTGAAGTCAGAGGATAACCATTTTTTGTCCCAACTGGATAAAAAATCCGTTATAAACAGTAAAAGCCATTTAATACAATTTCAAAGGGACTCGGCCAATAATGAAGTGTGTAGAAAAAATAGGCAAAGACAGCATACTTTTACGTGTAAGGCGGGTAAAAAAAGTGTAGAATTTAGTAGTAAAAGAAATGAACGTGTAGATATTATATTTATGTTTTCGATATTATATTATTTGTGTTAACGAACGTTGACACGACCAGTTGAAATAGGGCATTGTTGGCCCAGTCCCAATCGTATTTTTTTTTTTTTGGTAAGTACTTTATTAATTCCTTTTATTCGAAAGCTAAGTACATGAAATCGACGGGTCCTACGTATCGTATGTATACTAGTATAACCAGTAAAATTACCATTAATGTTTTTTTGCATCAATAGCTTTAGCTTCAACTATATTTTATATCCCGTAAAATTTATTTTAAAATATCGATTAGTTTCAAAGATACAAATCAAATATGTCTGTTTTATTAGTTCAAACTGTACTGTACTATTGCGAGCTTTAGAATCGTGGATCTGTGCTCTCCTGTAAAGTTACGATTTTGCACTTGTACCAGTATACTTAGGACCCGTCGAAATTATGTTCTTAGCGTATTCCGATATAATTGAGGATATGGTAATTAAGCATTCATTTGTTAAAATAATATTGAAAAATCGTATAACTACTTTTTTATACTCGGAATTAGAAAACGTGATTTAGTAAAACATATACAATATAAACGCATAAATCATAAAACCAGTCAAATGATTAGCATATCACAGGTGAAAAAAGACTTCGTAACACCAGATATTTTACCATGTGCTGCCAATCTGCCAATCCGATCCATTACATAAAGAGGTCTGACGACAGACGAGAGAGAGACATGAACACAATGCATGTCAATGCCATCTAACATGGTAACGCTTTCATCTGTGTGGAAAAATTCACAAACCTTGGATAGTATAAATGCCAATTTTTAGCTTCTCGCTTTTCATCCCCCTTGGCATTTGACTACAGCAATGATAAGATAACGTTTTTCATGCGTAACGTAACGTTGGATATGTATGTATGTAGGATTCTTCCAACCCTCGCTTATCCCAACCCAAATGCCATGAAGGGATTATAGACTAGCTTTTGTTTACAAAAATACCACATGGCGAAATAAAAAATTAACAAAAAAAAATAATAAAACTTTTTTTTTCTATGGTATAGGGGGCAAACGAGCATATGGGTCACCTGATGGTAAATGACTAAAGCCGCCCATGGGCACCTGCAACTCAAGAGGAGGAGGGAAGGAATGGTTAGGGCCTCCGGTAACCTCACTGAGTCGGCGAAAAGCAATGCGTGTGCAATGTGAGGCCGTGGTATCACTCCGGTCGAGCCGGCCCATACGTGCCGAAGCATGGCTCTAACACTATTTAGGAACATAGGAGTATAAATAATGCAATACTTGCAGTCGGCTAACATTTTAAATTATTTGTCATGATTCGTCTAATTTTGTATTCTAAAGTTCCGTTTTTTATTTTGTTTCGAAAATGAATTATTTCTAAGAAAACGATGATTACTTTTTCGTAACCTGTGAAAATTTTGAATCTTCCGTTCTTCAAATCAAATTCATTTTTGTAGTTTGTCGCCGAATCAAAATCGTTTCTCATTTAAAATCAAATATATTTGGACATTAGGACGATCACGCACAAGTGACATGGCATGTGTTAAGAGTGTTCATAGTAATACCACCAGGCGGGATGCGTGCTTGTTTGCGACCTCTGCTGTATAAAAAAATATATTAGCCCTCAAATTTAATTATACAAGGTCGAGAGTACGCACTCACCTGGTATGTTTCTCATCAATATAAATGAGTAGGCTCGATTAAACTTTAAAAAACAAAGTTCAAGGCGAAATGTGAGTAGAAAAAACAATGTGATTGGTTTGTATTTGTTCGTGTAATTCATGACACGTGTTAGACAGCCGTGGGGCTTAATAATTAATCAAGAACGAATATAGAACAGGGCGGAGCGAGTCACTAACAACATACCACAGTACATACGAAATATGTGTTCAAAGTGTATATTTTGCCCGAGGCAGGGCTGTATCACTGAAACAGCTTTTTAGGGGATGAAATAGCTAAATATCATACGTCACCCAACCGACCGACGAACTTTATAAAGTATCAAGGAGTCATTTATTTAGTCAAAGAAAGACATAAAAATCAAGATTGACAGTAGGTATAACAATGGGTTGTATATTTGTTATTGCTAATAGAACCATACCACCCACCAACCTATAACGAACCTCCTAACTGCTACTTTTCTTACAAAATTGTTTTCTTTACACGCTTTACGAGTATATTAGCTCGTCCTATATTTTTCAATCTATGTCACAAATAACATGTAACGGCACGTTTTAAAGTAATTTTCACCAACTTCAAGACGTCTGCATAACTTAAAAATTTGCACACGTATCGAGGACCGACGACAACACAAAACTCAAAAATAAGAAAATAAATTATAGTTTAAGAAAACAAAAAAAACGCTTAAATAGCAACCCGAATGAAAACGTAGGGAATAATTTTTGTGTTTGACATCAAATGTTACAAAATAAATAGTTCATTGGTTTATAAGTTTCAGATATTACAAAAATATAGTAAAAAGCACCCCACGCTTGTTTACAATCAAAAACAATTCACAAATAATATTTTCTACTTTTTAGTTCGGTAGTTAAACTATGTTATAGTATTTCTTCGACAACTTTTTATATCGTATAAAGTTGTATAATGTAACAAAATGATGGATTTTTTTAAATTAAAAACTTTTCTTCTTTTAAGCGCATTTAAATAAAAGCGTGTTTTACAATACTTTTTTACAATTCATTTATTAAATTTAAAATTTATCACCCTAAAACACTGTTATACCTACCTGAAAGTTAGCTACGGTGAAAATTCAGCCTCAAAATTAAATACAAGTAAATCTGTAATTTTTATCCGGCACAATTAATTAAAAACCAAAGTTATGAAAGCCTTTTTCTGTAGATAATTAATGCAGAAAGTACAATGTAATTATTTAAATACTACTTCAGAACAAAATGTAAAGTACAGTACAGTGGGCCAAAAAAGAAAAATAAATTACAAACACGCCAAATTCTGTACCTACCGGCCCAAAACAATCATGTATGTGTCCGTCGTTTGAATGATGTAGAGAAGCGGACAATTTGAATTTCGAAAATGAAATTGACTAAAACAATAAGCTATATTGTACCTTTTGCTTATAATACGCAATGAGGTAAGTGATACTTGTATTTAGAGAAAGTGCTTGTCAATCTCTAGCTAACAATATAAAACCGTAACCGTATAAAACCTATCATAAAATGTGATGTTAAATCTCTTTCTCTTCTCTAAACTTAGTTTTAAATCAAATCTCCATTATCTGCGGTCGAATCCTTTAACGATTCTAATATAAATTAAAATTCTAAACAAATACAAATAGTCTTACCACAACACTAAACAATACCTGCGAATATAAAATGTGTTGCTATAAAATATTTTAAATCGATTTATAAAGCAAACTTGTGTGACTTTACCTGCTTTGTGTCACATTGTATTCTTAAAGTTTTTAGTCCAATGCATAAGCGCTAGCATTTTATTTCTTACTAGCTGACCCGAAAAACATCCAACTGTCACAAGCTATTGGAATGTAACTAAAAAAAAATAATTCCACCATTTTTCTCAGCATAAAAACCTTCCTCAGGCTTCAACTAATTGATTCAGCCATTATTCATTTATGCATTCATTTTTCTTTAAATTGACTTAAAATTAGAAGCAACGATATTATCATGTAGATTCTATAGTAGTAAAATAAATGTACACAAAATGAAATTCTGCAGCATATTATGTACGATAGAATTATGAATATTAAAGGTGAGGGGCTTAAGGCTACGTGGTAACCGAGTAGGTTAGCACATTACAAAGTTAAGTAATACTAGCCAGATCAGTCTTAGGATGAGTGACAATTGTTAATACATTGAGACCCTTCCATGTCTCGGAGAGCACGTTAAGCCGTCGGTCCCGGTTACAATACGACATTTGTTGCATTCGTTACAGGTAGGTGGAGCCCTGTAGAATAATATGAAATCGATTAAAATTTAGTTCCAAGTCCAATCTCCATTTTCGAATCCTTTGTTAACGATTCTAATATGGAATTAAAATTCTTAACAAATACCAATAGACTAACAAATACTAAACTCTCTAATTATTTTTCTCATCATGTTTTTAGCACCGTGGCCTTTATACGTAATGAGATACAGTTTATGAAATATACATATACCCTCATCTGTTATTTGATTATGACAAATATTCTAATATATGTTAGACTAGCTGCGCCCCGCCGTTTCACCCGCGTAAGTCCCGATTCCGTACGAATATCGGGATAAAAAGTAGCCTATATGTTAATCCAGTCTCCAGCTATCTACATACCAAGTTTCATCGTGAAAGAGTAACAAACATCCATACATCCATACTCACAAACTTTCACGTTTATAATATTAGTAGGATAATAATGTACATGGATAAATACTGTTAAATAATATTAACTTAAATTATTTGTTTTGATGAACTTCCCCGATTTGTTATTGATGGCAATCGAGCATTAGTCGAGAGGATTTTAAATCTTAAGTTATAAGCGCTAGCAAGGAGAGTGACAGAGAAACCTTCGAGCGCTACTACTAGAGTAACAGTTGTAGGCGAACTAATAAATAAATACACCACCGCACCTTGTATTAGCTGACAGAGTCAGCCTGTGACCATGGCCAGTGCAACCTGGTCGAAACGTCAGGCAGTTCAGAGGTATGTATACCTATTTCGTGATCGCGTTAATTCCCGTTCAAATACATTATTATATCATGGAACGCTAAAGTTTCAAAGTTCAATTCAGATTAGTTAGGATATTTAATGTTTTTTATAGCAAAATGCTGTTAGACATTAATTAAATTTACTTACTAAGGCTTAATTTTTATTATCACTTAGTTGCTGCAGTCACTAACATTTAAGTTATCCTAATAACTGGAGTCATTGCGCTCCTAGAAACCCTAGACTAGACTTTTTAAACAACATTTAAACAACTTTGTGTGGGTAACAACCCACACGAAGGTTTCACAAACATTCAATAAACTTGCGTAGTTATGTAAATGAATCGTTGTCTACATAGAATAACAAGGTTTGTTTTTCAAAGTCGTCAAATTTTAATTACTATTTATTAAATAGTAATGACTCGCATACTACCACGTGAACAAGGAGGAAGTAAAATTGTCGACTATTTAATTCGTTTGAAAGTAGTGAAACGAAATATATAACTCACGTTGCGTTATTATATTGATGATATATACTAGTACTTATCATCAATATAATAACGCAACGTGAGTTATATATTTCGTTATATATTGAGTGATAATAAGTGAGTTATATATTGCGTTATTATATTGATGATATATACTAGTACTTATCATCAATATAATAACGCAACGTGAGTTATATATTTCGTTTCACTACTTTCAAACGAATTAAATAGTCGACAATTTTACTTCCTCCTTGTTCACGTGGTAGTATGCGAGTCATTACTATTTAATAAATAGTAATTAAAATTTGACGACTTTGAAAAACAAACCTTGTTATTCTATGTAGACAACGATTCATTTACATAACTACGCAAGTTTATTGAATGTTTGTGAAACCTTCGTGTGGGTTGTTACCCACACAAAGTTGTTTAAATGTTGTTTAAAAAGTCTAGTCTAGGGTTTCTAGGAGCGCAATGACTCCAGTTATTAGGATAACTTAAATGTTAGTGACTGCAGCAACTAAGTGATAATAAAAATTAAGCCTTAGTAAGTAAATTTAATTAATGTCTAACAGCATTTTGCTATAAAAAACATTAAATATCCTAACTAATCTGAATTGAACTTTGAAACTTTAGCGTTCCATGATATAATAATGTATTTGAACGGGAATTAACGCGATCACGAAATAGGTATACATACCTCTGAACTGCCTGACGTTTCGACCAGGTTGCACTGGCCATGGTCACAGGCTGACTCTGTCAGCTAATACAAGGTGCGGTGGTGTATTTATTTATTAGTTCGCCTACAACTGTTACTCTAGTAGTAGCGCTCGAAGGTTTCTCTGTCACTCTCCTTGCTAGCGCTTATAACTTAAGATTTAAAATCCTCTCGACTAATGCTCGATTGCCATCAATAACAAATCGGGGAAGTTCATCAAAACAAATAATTTAAGTTAATATTATTTAACAGTATTTATCCATGTACATTATTATCCTACTAATATTATAAACGTGAAAGTTTGTGAGTATGGATGTATGGATGTTTGTTACTCTTTCACGATGAAACTTGGTATGTAGATAGCTGGAGACTGGATTAACATATAGGCTACTTTTTATCCCGATATTCGTACGGAATCGGGACTTACGCGGGTGAAACGGCGGGGCGCAGCTAGTCTAACATATATTAGAATATTTGTCATAATCAAATAACAGATGAGGGTATATGTATATTTCATAAACTGTATCTCATTACGTATAAAGGCCACGGTGCTAAAAACATGATGAGAAAAATAATTAGAGAGTTTAGTATTTGTTAGTCTATTGGTATTTGTTAAGAATTTTAATTCCATATTAGAATCGTTAACAAAGGATTCGAAAATGGAGATTGGACTTGGAACTAAATTTTAATCGATTTCATATTATTCTACAGGGCTCCACCTACCTGTAACGAATGCAACAAATGTCGTATTGTAACCGGGACCGACGGCTTAACGTGCTCTCCGAGACATGGAAGGGTCTCAATGTATTAACAATTGTCACTCATCCTAAGACTGATCTGGCTAGTATTACTTAACTTTGTAATGTGCTAACCTACTCGGTTACCACGTAGCCTTAAGCCCCTCACCTTTAATATTCATAATTCTATCGTACATAATATGCTGCAGAATTTCATTTTGTGTACATTTATTTTACTACTATAGAATCTACATGATAATATCGTTGCTTCTAATTTTAAGTCAATTTAAAGAAAAATGAATGCATAAATGAATAATGGCTGAATCAATTAGTTGAAGCCTGAGGAAGGTTTTTATGCTGAGAAAAATGGTGGAATTATTTTTTTTTAGTTACATTCCAATAGCTTGTGACAGTTGGATGTTTTTCGGGTCAGCTAGTAAGAAATAAAATGCTAGCGCTTATGCATTGGACTAAAAACTTTAAGAATACAATGTGACACAAAGCAGGTAAAGTCACACAAGTTTGCTTTATAAATCGATTTAAAATATTTTATAGCAACACATTTTATATTCGCAGGTATTGTTTAGTGTTGTGGTAAGACTATTTGTATTTGTTTAGAATTTTAATTTATATTAGAATCGTTAAAGGATTCGACCGCAGATAATGGAGATTTGATTTAAAACTAAGTTTAGAGAAGAGAAAGAGATTTAACATCACATTTTATGATAGGTTTTATACGGTTACGGTTTTATATTGTTAGCTAGAGATTGACAAGCACTTTCTCTAAATACAAGTATCACTTACCTCATTGCGTATTATAAGCAAAAGGTACAATATAGCTTATTGTTTTAGTCAATTTCATTTTCGAAATTCAAATTGTCCGCTTCTCTACATCATTCAAACGACGGACACATACATGATTGTTTTGGGCCGGTAGGTACAGAATTTGGCGTGTTTGTAATTTATTTTTCTTTTTTGGCCCACTGTACTGTACTTTACATTTTGTTCTGAAGTAGTATTTAAATAATTACATTGTACTTTCTGCATTAATTATCTACAGAAAAAGGCTTTCATAACTTTGGTTTTTAATTAATTGTGCCGGATAAAAATTACAGATTTACTTGTATTTAATTTTGAGGCTGAATTTTCACCGTAGCTAACTTTCAGGTAGGTATAACAGTGTTTTAGGGTGATAAATTTTAAATTTAATAAATGAATTGTAAAAAAGTATTGTAAAACACGCTTTTATTTAAATGCGCTTAAAAGAAGAAAAGTTTTTAATTTAAAAAAATCCATCATTTTGTTACATTATACAACTTTATACGATATAAAAAGTTGTCGAAGAAATACTATAACATAGTTTAACTACCGAACTAAAAAGTAGAAAATATTATTTGTGAATTGTTTTTGATTGTAAACAAGCGTGGGGTGCTTTTTACTATATTTTTGTAATATCTGAAACTTATAAACCAATGAACTATTTATTTTGTAACATTTGATGTCAAACACAAAAATTATTCCCTACGTTTTCATTCGGGTTGCTATTTAAGCGTTTTTTTTGTTTTCTTAAACTATAATTTATTTTCTTATTTTTGAGTTTTGTGTTGTCGTCGGTCCTCGATACGTGTGCAAATTTTTAAGTTATGCAGACGTCTTGAAGTTGGTGAAAATTACTTTAAAACGTGCCGTTACATGTTATTTGTGACATAGATTGAAAAATATAGGACGAGCTAATATACTCGTAAAGCGTGTAAAGAAAACAATTTTGTAAGAAAAGTAGCAGTTAGGAGGTTCGTTATAGGTTGGTGGGTGGTATGGTTCTATTAGCAATAACAAATATACAACCCATTGTTATACCTACTGTCAATCTTGATTTTTATGTCTTTCTTTGACTAAATAAATGACTCCTTGATACTTTATAAAGTTCGTCGGTCGGTTGGGTGACGTATGATATTTAGCTATTTCATCCCCTAAAAAGCTGTTTCAGTGATACAGCCCTGCCTCGGGCAAAATATACACTTTGAACACATATTTCGTATGTACTGTGGTATGTTGTTAGTGACTCGCTCCGCCCTGTTCTATATTCGTTCTTGATTAATTATTAAGCCCCACGGCTGTCTAACACGTGTCATGAATTACACGAACAAATACAAACCAATCACATTGTTTTTTCTACTCACATTTCGCCTTGAACTTTGTTTTTTAAAGTTTAATCGAGCCTACTCATTTATATTGATGAGAAACATACCAGGTGAGTGCGTACTCTCGACCTTGTATAATTAAATTTGAGGGCTAATATATTTTTTTATACAGCAGAGGTCGCAAACAAGCACGCATCCCGCCTGGTGGTATTACTATGAACACTCTTAACACATGCCATGTCACTTGTGCGTGATCGTCCTAATGTCCAAATATATTTGATTTTAAATGAGAAACGATTTTGATTCGGCGACAAACTACAAAAATGAATTTGATTTGAAGAACGGAAGATTCAAAATTTTCACAGGTTACGAAAAAGTAATCATCGTTTTCTTAGAAATAATTCATTTTCGAAACAAAATAAAAAACGGAACTTTAGAATACAAAATTAGACGAATCATGACAAATAATTTAAAATGTTAGCCGACTGCAAGTATTGCATTATTTATACTCCTATGTTCCTAAATAGTGTTAGAGCCATGCTTCGGCACGTATGGGCCGGCTCGACCGGAGTGATACCACGGCCTCACATTGCACACGCATTGCTTTTCGCCGACTCAGTGAGGTTACCGGAGGCCCTAACCATTCCTTCCCTCCTCCTCTTGAGTTGCAGGTGCCCATGGGCGGCTTTAGTCATTTACCATCAGGTGACCCATATGCTCGTTTGCCCCCTATACCATAGAAAAAAAAAGTTTTATTATTTTTTTTTGTTAATTTTTTATTTCGCCATGTGGTATTTTTGTAAACAAAAGCTAGTCTATAATCCCTTCATGGCATTTGGGTTGGGATAAGCGAGGGTTGGAAGAATCCTACATACATACATATCCAACGTTACGTTACGCATGAAAAACGTTATCTTATCATTGCTGTAGTCAAATGCCAAGGGGGATGAAAAGCGAGAAGCTAAAAATTGGCATTTATACTATCCAAGGTTTGTGAATTTTTCCACACAGATGAAAGCGTTACCATGTTAGATGGCATTGACATGCATTGTGTTCATGTCTCTCTCTCGTCTGTCGTCAGACCTCTTTATGTAATGGATCGGATTGGCAGATTGGCAGCACATGGTAAAATATCTGGTGTTACGAAGTCTTTTTTCACCTGTGATATGCTAATCATTTGACTGGTTTTATGATTTATGCGTTTATATTGTATATGTTTTACTAAATCACGTTTTCTAATTCCGAGTATAAAAAAGTAGTTATACGATTTTTCAATATTATTTTAACAAATGAATGCTTAATTACCATATCCTCAATTATATCGGAATACGCTAAGAACATAATTTCGACGGGTCCTAAGTATACTGGTACAAGTGCAAAATCGTAACTTTACAGGAGAGCACAGATCCACGATTCTAAAGCTCGCAATAGTACAGTACAGTTTGAACTAATAAAACAGACATATTTGATTTGTATCTTTGAAACTAATCGATATTTTAAAATAAATTTTACGGGATATAAAATATAGTTGAAGCTAAAGCTATTGATGCAAAAAAACATTAATGGTAATTTTACTGGTTATACTAGTATACATACGATACGTAGGACCCGTCGATTTCATGTACTTAGCTTTCGAATAAAAGGAATTAATAAAGTACTTACCAAAAAAAAAAAAATACGATTGGGACTGGGCCAACAATGCCCTATTTCAACTGGTCGTGTCACTTGGTGTCGACCCGCCAGACCTCGATTATACCTCCATCAAAGTAGTGTGAAAAGTATTCGAGGTAGTTTGAATTGAATATCGGGTTTCTCCCTATTTCCATGACAAGTTTTGATTACAGGTGCCGACTATGGCTAATATAGTGCAATGGCCTCTAGTATAGTTTTTCAAAGAATTTCAGTGAGTCACAAGTCACAAGGTTCTTGCAGGGTCGATAAAGCCATGTCTCTGATGATACATGTTATTTTACTCCTTTACATGTAGGCTTTGTGTGTGGGGTTAAATATAAATATAATGCTCAAAAATATATTGTATTCAATAAATACGGCTGCTGAAAATCGACAGATAGGTACTCTACTAGGACTAGGTTTAAAATGAACACTTTGTTTTAATTCTATTTGTACCGGATATATTTATGTTATCCCTACAACAAAATTAAACTTGTTCCAAGGTAATAATTACGACTGTTATTTATATAAACCAACGACCGTCTAAAGAATATTAATATCTTCGAACACTTTATCTTCTTGTCGGAATTTATATTTTAACATTTGGCGCTATGATGTTACAGCATAAAATTATCTAGTCTGATCTTATGAATAATAAAAGTTCTCTGAGTGAATAATTTAGACTAAGTGTAGATCCAGACTAACCTATTCAAGTATTTAATAATATCTTTACTTAATATTATACAGCTGAAGAGTTTGTTTGTGTGGTTGAATGCGCTAATCTTAGGACCTACTAGTTTAAATTGAAAAATTATTTTAGTGTTGGGTTGCCCATTTATCGAGAAAGGCTATAAGCTATATAACATCACGCTACAACCAAAAGGAGCTGAGCATCTATGAAAAATGTTGCAATAACAGAGAAAATTTACAAACGCGGACGAAGTTGCGCGGGGCAGCTATTAAATTTATACACACGATCCAGACTATCATATAGACCAAAAAAAAGGACGGTTCCTGAATAAATTGATTAACAAAATTTACATTAAAGCGAGTGAAGCCGCAGGCAAAAGTTAGTTTTTCATATTTATTTATTTATTTATAACATTTCCTGCAGATAAATTGCATGAGGCAAACTTAGGCATTTTGTACCAGTCAACGTTTGGGTGATCACCCAAACATCACCATAGTCGAGAACAGGGAACACCAAAGTTTGTAACAAGCAGCGTTTTTGTCTTGGCTGGAAGAAAATTTCTTTAACGATAAAGACTACGCAAGGTGTTAGTTAGTCGTATGTACAGACCAAGATCCCTAACTGAAGGGCTAATGGGCAGAAATGATTCGTTGAAAATAATATCCGGTATGCTACTAATATCAACTCTACTCATTATTCTTCGTTCGTTCGTTCTCTAATTCGTTGTTAAAACTGGTTTATGTCCTTGTTCAGGAACTTAATACGTTTTTTTATAGTGTGGAAACCCCCACGGGACGTCACCTCAACTGGGCAAACAGCGAAGTTCTATGTCCGAATAGAATTGGCTAAAACCATATGTATTGCAAGGGACCCTTGTATAACCTAAGAAGAAAGTACCCGAAAACCCTGGCAGAGGAACAAAATACTTAAATTAATTTACGCTCAGAGATTTAATCCTGAAAAGGCTTTTACTAATTTAATAAATAAAAAATATTTTTAGTTCGTAATAATTTTATTTTTTTTAAATCGGACCTTAACAATCTTAATCACAAAGCCACGCCTTGAAAGTGGTCGGGCCACATTGTACTTGAATCGCTTTATCATCACTAATAGTAAAATGGGTGCAAAAACTCTAATATGTACAATAGTCATGAGCATGACTCAAAATGAAATTTCGAGCGCCGCGCAATTATTGACGACCTCACCATTCCTCATGATTAGAACCTCGTAGGAGGTGAACAAAGTAAACAAGTAAAATGTTTCAACCAAGCTTACGGAATGTTTAATGTGGATTCGGGGATCAATAGTCGTATCGGTTCATGGACTGATAGCTAAGAGCCATGACAAACACCTTGAGGTTACGTTTCCACCAGAGATGTGCGAGAATGCGTAGCGAGGAATGTGCTTATTAAGAATCAATAGAATCGCTTTATTTACTTAGCCTCGCTCAGTGCAGCTCCTGTGGCTTCGCGGAGCGCCACACCTTACGCCGCACGCTCACATCTGAAAAGAGCCCGCTACACATCCTCGCGCCGCATATTTGCGCACCGTTTCACAGCATCGCTAAGCATCCTCGCATCGCTTAGCGGCCTAGCAGTTTCTCTGGTGGAAACGCTCGCATCGTTTCACAGCTTCGTTACGCATCCTCGTACCACTCGGCTACCTCGCACATCTTTAGTGAAAACGCAGCCTGAGTAAGAGGCTTATGTTAGGCAGCTGACCCATTAGAGCCTGAGTTTTCGAAGTAATTTCTTTTAGCTTTTTATCTTTATTTTAGTTGAATGCCGTCCAAATAAGACCAAAAAAATAAAAAACAATAATTTGATGATTTCCAATTTCGAGTTTTGGACTGTTGCCGAAGAAGTGCTAAAAATCCTTTTTACTACTTATTAATAGAAGTAAAAACTGAATGCAATTTAATTGTTTTATTTATTTAGTTCAATAATAATTCAATAAGTTTGTGCTTACAATACTTTTGAACATACAGTTTTCCCATAGATATACAATTAGCTCCAATATATCTACGTTTCCTTTCCATTGATTTTGGAAAGTGATTCTGTCCAATTTTGAAAACCGTGGATCAACACTTGGAAGTGTGTAGATGGTCAACCAGCAGATTTAGGAAGGGTTCGATATTTTTAAAATGTGTTTTGGACCATTTCATGATAAACATTCAGCAGCATTTCCATATTTGCACATTATCCAAGAGGTATTTATGTAGACTTCTACAAGGCACCTAAATAGGCTTTTAAAATTGTTTGCCTCGAATCTAAATCATATCTAGATCTGTGCCTCCCATGTACTTACTGATTATATACTGCTATAAGATTAGGCTTTTATACTTTTACTTTTTGTTGACTGGCCTTGGAATACCTATCCGCCAATCCTACTGGACTTTGTGATCTGTAGAAGCAACAGTTACAACTGAGGATGGATACCTCACCATCTATGAGATATTTCTATAATTTTCTATCAAAAAATAATTCAAACATGCATGTGCATGTCTTGTCTGTGTAATCATGTGACTAGAATGTAGAAAATGCTGATGAAGTCAGAAAGATGATCAGGTTCTTCCACTTATAATAAATTTTGCCTCTCTTTTTTACTGACGGACCCGGATTACTTTAGATTATGGTTGGTTCGCCTTTATTTTTAACCGACGAAAAAAAAGGAGGTTCTCAATTCGACCGTATAATATATATTGTTTTTATGTCTGTTCAGCCCTCACTCTGTTATTTATGAACCGATTTTGATTATTCTTTTTTGTTAGATAGGGTATACCTCAAGGGTGGTCCCATGTCAAGGAAGTCAGGATCTGATGATGGGATCCTGAAAAAATTGAGAGAAACCCTCGAAAATTGTAGGAACGAATAGTGTTTCTGTTTACTTTTCATTACTTTAGCAGTTATTGCGTTTAGAAATCATCACATCATGTAGCGGAGCTGATAATGAAAAAAACCATAAAATTAAATTTTATTAACAAAAAATCAAACCGACGAAAAGAACTAAAAAGCAAAAAAATAAATAAACCTTAAGTCTTAAGGATTGAGCTTATTTACATAAACTATCAAATTTTATATAAACTTATTTTGAGTCGGCGCCAAATAATAAAATGATTAATTACTTACGTAGGTACATATAAAATTTTGATAATTAATCAGGTTGTTGTTTTCGTCGGTTTAATTTTTTGTTAAAAAGATTTTATGTTGTGTGAAACTGTTTGACTGGCCTGTTGGTCTAGTGGTTAGTGACCCTGACTGCTAAGCCAGAGGTCGTGGGTTCGATTCCCACCCAGGACAAATAATTGTTTGATGACCACGATAATTTGTTCTGTGTCTGAGTCTGTGAGTCTGTGTTCTGCCGTGTCTGAGATGTGTGGAGTTATTATATTATATTTCTAGGCCGGCAAAAGTCTCCCTGTCAAATTTATATCAACCCATGAGAATCTTCAATAGAATCCTCATCAGTATGTTCTGACATTATAGCACACTCAATATAAATGTCCTGTACTATGACTTGTGCCTGAACATGTACTTCCCAAGAAAATAAAAACTGCATGGTAAAAAGAATTACACATTTTCCTGTACTCCATTTTTGCGTTTTATGACGGCTGACAAATTAAAGGGCCATTACCTGCAAACTTGAACAATTCCTGACCAAAAATTTTTTGTCATCTTGCTAAGGGTTTATATTACAAAAGAGGACTGCGGTCCATAGTTTTTGATACACGACTTTTAAATTAAATAAACTATTCATGTTGTCAAATGGAAACACTAGGCTCTAATAGGTTAATCTGATGCAAATTAAGGTCTTTTGGGAAAACAAACAATCTGGGTAGAATGTTAGGAAGTGGGCTGGTGAAATGGCCGTCACCTAGTTGATATTGTGAGTCATATCGAGACGACTCTTAAATGAGTCATAATCTTGGAGTTTTCCTAAACTAGGTTTCTAAGTCTGAAAAAGGTTTAGAGATTCTTTAGGAAGAAGTGTTTAATTATATTGTGGCTTGGCAAAATTAGATCACAGGCAAATAAAAAATAAGGTATATTTATACAGAATAAAGAAATGAACACAGCCTACGCAATACATTGTGTGCATAGCACTTGAGGACTAGGACGTAACAAGTAGGCGTTACTGCGTTAGCGGCTCAGATACGAATGTTTGCCGACATACTTGAATAGCTACCTCCACGAAGATTAAGACCGTTGACTTAAATCTGTATAGGTATTGATTTATCCCTGAGTTTTCCACTTTGTAGGCTTGGAAGTCTCGCCGAGAGTCAAGAACCGAGAGACAAGACGATATAACGAGCCAGCAAACAACCGATATAAAGGTGCAAACGACTTGTTTGTCTTCTCGGCACATTGGACATGGCTGGAAGTGCCTTGTCCCTGAGCGTTTCAACTTCTGATTTTCTAATGCATTTGTAACATCTACTTAGGTTGTTTTATGAATACTGTGGTATAGATTTTTCTTATTATACAGTAAGTACCTTGGAGAGTAATTTAGTTATTCGTCCCATAAGCCTTTCGTCCCAACAACGAGATGATATATAGAATTTTAATATTTATATATTTTGCATACAGTGATTCGTCCCTTTGATTAGTTTTCTTTTTCTTCATGCAGTTTTAAACAAAAACTGCATTGGACGGCCGAATATCCGGCCGAACATTGTCGAATGTTGATTACCTGTCCGGCATGTCAGAAGTAATGACACGTTGCTGCCCTAAAAAAATAGATAAAGATTTCCTGATTTAGCATGAGGGCCTCGTTCAATGCTGACTTAGAAAGCCACGGTTGTTGAAGCTGAAAGAGCTCGGCAGTCATTTCTATTGGAATATTTACAAATGTCTTGTGACGAGTTCTCCAGTAGCAGTTAATCTTAAACATCGACTAAATAAAGTAGAGAGGAGGAGACAAAGTCGGATGTATCTCGGGAAACTTACGACACGTTCTGCGATTGCTTTAATGAGGAAGCATGAAAACAACAGTACAACTGGTCAGTCAACAACAACTAGCAAGTCTCACTATCAAGAAAAAACGCAATTTAATGTGAATTCGATTTTTACCTATTGAAGTTAGTGCGACCCTAATAATCTGATGGTTAGGTTATGTTACACAATACCTCTGGGTATTACGTAACATTAACCCTACGAACTTCATCAGAATATAGGACGTGTATGAAACATACACCCTGCAGCAGTGTAAACAATGGAAGCTGGCCTTGTCTATGAAGAGTAAGACGAGCGAAACCGTTCGTTTCTTCTTAATGCAGAAAAATTGGTAAACATTCACCATTATTTGCTCTTAGTGCAGCATAATTTTTTTGGTTATTAAAAATTTTGCGATTGTTTTTGTTTTCTTAAAAATACCGTAAATTTGATTGATATAAAGAATCCGGACATTTGCTTTTTACTGCCGGTTGAGATGTTGTCCTTACAGATGTGGAAACGTGACTGTTTTAACAGGGATCAGTGTTGCGGCCGAATAGTATATTTAAAGCGGATAGGCCGGATACCGGATGGTTACCGAATATCCATTTCATACCTACTTTATACTAATAACACTATATATGGTAATAATATATTTTTGTAAGAATGTCTTCCACTTTAATGACAGTTAATGATTTCATTCAAGTATAAAAGCCATATCAAAAGCGCTCGTTAGATTCAAATTATACTGATTCACTTGCCTTTGTTCAGAGTAAATTGATGGCCTTATCACAACACCGCAGTATTCAATCCTAATCATGCTAGAGAATTGTAAATGGGAAATGTTTTCGCCGCACCTAAAACCAGCCTTAAGGGCGTTATACACACAGCCTCGCGAACCGATTAGCGAATGGTTTTAAATACGATAGTTATAAATATTACGAGATTAATGCTAGAGATGCTCTTTTAATTCATTCATTCATTTACGTGGGAGAGCCATGCTTCAGCACGTATGGACCGGCTCGACTCCGCTCGATACCACGGCCTCACAGAAAACCGGCTGGAAACAATGCTAGCATTGCTTTTCGCCGCGTGAGTGAGGTTACCGGAGGCCCTAACCCTGCCCCTTCCCCCTCTGCTCCCCTCTAATCCCCCTCTCCCGTCTTCCCGCTCTTCCTCCCTCTCCCCCTCTTCCCCTATTCCCACCTTAAAGGGCGGCAACGCACTTGTGACTCTTGAGTTACAGGTGCCCGTGGGCGGTGGTAGTCATTTACCATCAGGTGACCCGTCTGCTCGTTTGCCGCCTATACCAAAAAAAAAAAATATAGTAGTTAACTTTACCACAACAATTAACATAAAAATCTCCAGGTATGTTGGCATTTATTTCATACACTTTATGTATTGCTACTATAATTAGGTATATGAAAATGAACTGACATGACCCTTTTTGGTGCTTTTTACGATCAGGCTAAATATATAGCGTAGTAAAATCTCATGACAAATTATGTTAACTAGAGATCGCTTGGTTATCGAATATCGACCATAATGCATTTACTTTACATCTTTTGTATATCATTGACCAGTATAACTTGAACAATCATCATTTAGACCTATATATATTGACAGGTCATTATAATATATATGTGTACTGAACGCGTGTAGCTCGATGTAGCCGATTTCACGTAATTCTTAAATTTGTAACACAATATTCACAGATCACACATATAAAAAGAATTCTCTTCATGTAATTATTGGTATAAAGATATAGTTAAATAGATCGCTCATGTCAACATCAAACGAACTTGTATCCTTTTCTTAAATTGGTAAAGTTGATACTTTTGAGTTATGGTACGAAAACTAAGTCAGAGATTGTATAATGAAGAGTAAATGTCACTGCAGCTTAAATATACCGAGGATAAGTAAAAAAAAAACATAATGTACCTACACCTAAACGTTCTTATACTAGAAGTATTTATATGGAATGGTCTGCATTCATTAATATAAAAGCTCATAAAAGGCATGTATGAGAAAGTGTTACAATAATAAGATTAGTAAAGAAAAAAGAAAGAAAACGAAATTCAAAGAGGTTCAACCTTAGATCAAACATACCATAGATACACGATCTCCCACAAGAATAGCATGAAATAGTGGCACTGGATTAGTTCAACGTTACTTTACTTGCATGTATTTAATACTAAAGGGCGATAGTTACAAAGTTCCTATGGCCGTCTTCCGGCTCCATCATCACAGAGATATGGTATAATTTTATTGCATTGTAACCGAAGATACACATGTACACCAAATTTGAGCCCAATCGGACATCGGGAAGTGGTTCTAAGTTTATAAGGTTAAGCTTCCAAGATTCGTGCCGAATTCTCATACATACATGCATACATACAAACATTGCAAATTAAATAAAAGCTTGTAATATTATTTTTATCGAAAGTACGACGTTTCATGCCTTCTTTGCATTTCTAAAGCATAGTTTTATCATGTTTCGGCTACGCCTAATGGTGCGTTCAGACGCACGTCACGCAGCCTGGCAAGCAGTCCGGCACGCAGCCTGCCACGCAGCCTGCACTTACCTACACGTGCCAAGCACGCATCATTCAGTGCATTCAGTGCAAACATGGGAGACGACGCAGACGTAGATCTCGTGGGGGCTACTACGTTGGGTTTGATGTAGGGAAAAAAAGCAGCCAGACATATAATAGGCATGCGAAATTTTACTTAAAACTATTCGGTTTTACAACTAAAAAAATATTTATGGTGTAAAAGCACTTTTCAAGTAACCACAACTTTAAATTAGATTTTTTTTTTGTATTGACATGATAAAACTATTTTTACATTGAAGAGTGCTTTTACATTCGTTTTTCGTTTATTGTGATCTTTTTAATGAATTTGCTATCCTCACTAACTTTTGAATAGAATTTTTTATTATTTCTAACAAACATGCCAATTTCCATAATATATGACAAGAATGTCAATATCCTTATGTAATTTTTTCAATATATATATAGTATATAATATATAGAGAATGATAGATACGATTCCTAGTTCCAATTCTCTAAAAATCAATCAATACAAACTCTAACCCTAAGAGTTAACACTATTTTGTTACATAATTTTTTGACCCTGATAAACAATATTAATATTTACTAAAAGTGCAGAAACAAATTTCTGAACTCTTCCTTTGCTTTCGATTCGTCGATGATAAAAGTTCAAACCATTCCGACATATTTGTTATTTTAGTGCCGTCAAAAAATTAATTTCAGTCGTCGCGTCGTCCGTATGCTACGAAGATGCAAACTATATTACGCGACGCTGCCAAGCGCGTGTGAACAGGCATACAAGCACAAGCACATTCGCCGTTTGATGTGTGTCAAAAAACCGACAGTCGTCCCGATCGGCAGCAAGCCCGAGCACATTCACGCAAGCATGCACAAACAGCCTATTCACATACTTGTGCCCGTGCTTGTGCTCGTTAAATGTCGCTTTGAATGCAAGCGTGTGAACGCACCATAAAACGTCACAGCGCTAGCGCGAGCGCCAAGCGTTATTATCTATAGTTATTAGTGTATAATCTATGGGCGCGAAGCTTCTGATAGCTCAACTGTGCTTAAATATAAGCACAGTTTAGTTGGTGCCATTTTTTGATCAAACATCTATGGTATATATGATCGAAGGGTTCAACAAACGGTTATACTACTAAATAAAACCGCTACAGTGTGTGTGGGTCGCCTTACGAGAATTGGTATACAATATACATTAGACTCATCGCATTTAAACTTTACCCAGCCATGTTTCTTTCTCTTATCTGGCTCAGTTAGGAGACAAAACAAATTGAGGTCTTATGTGGGACGTCTTAACTTTTTTTGGGGCATTCGGTGGGCTGTAATGTGTGAGATATTTAATCTCCCTATCAACTTATTAGGATCCCAGGTTCAGATTGATGGTGACTGCGGATTTTTTTAGATCTAAAGAATTTCACGTCACAAGAATGTCAAGTTTAATAGAAAAGCACTGAATATAAATTTTTAGAATTTATGCGCGTATTATGAAATTAATTATCGTTTGTTGTAACTGTAAAGGAAAACAACGTGAGAAACCGTGCAGCGCGTAACCTTTAAAATATACAATTACACATGTCTTTTATACGTATAAAATAATCCCGTTTATTGTAAACAATTTTTTTTTAAATCAAACAGTATAAGGTCGAATAAATCTCGTTTCGAGTTTTTTATTCCCACAGCCTATTACTTACAATAACACAACGTTATGCGTGAATACAAATGTATATTGATACAAAAACCCCTTTTGGGGATTAAGTTACGACGTGTTTTTGTTTACAATGAGATAGGTTTCAACAACGTAGGATCCAAAATAAATATTGGGTTTCAATTGCAGGCCGCACGGCCTTTTTTATTTTTTTTTGATGTCGAGGTGGAAGATCCTCATGGATGTCCTCCGCCCTTGGGGGGGCGAAGGGGTCTGTCAGACTCTTACCTATTAAAAACCACCCCGCTGTTCCACTGCTTGCTCATGATCGGGGGAGCGAGAATCGCCATTGCATTCTTCCGCAACCCCCGACAGACATTGACCCGTCTCACTCAAGACGGGTCCCGTCACCCGGTGCGACCGTCACCCATCGGTCGCACTCCTCTGAGAAGCGCGCGCGAAAAAACTGCGCTCTGCCTCTCGGGCCTGTATCTGTTCGGACGACGACTCCCAAAAGTTCGTCGCCCGCAGGCTGGTTCCTACGGTGGCCGGAGATCATTGAATGCCCTCCGGCGCCCGGTGCGTCTACTGCGGGCAGAGAGAGTTGTGCTTCGCTCTCTCTCCCGTTTGGCCGCCTCCTTTGCGGACATCACCTCCTCGCAGAAGGCGGTGACGGCGTTCCATGCACTCTCGCTCCGGACCATGGACAGAACCACGGCCGGCATCGAGAGACTACCTGCAGAACCGACTGCCGCGACGAGATCACGACGCTGGTTAGCCCAGGTTGAGCATTCCGCCAGTGTGTGAAGCGCCGTGTCGTCGGGGCAGTCACCACAATAATGGCACCGTGACGGCGGTTCCCGGTCGATCCGACACAGGTACTTGCCGAAGCAACCGTGTCCGGAAAGTACCTGCGTCATCCGGAAAGTAAGGGCTCCATGCCCTCTCTCCAGCCACTCTCGTAGGACGGGAGGCCGCACGGCCTATATCTACGCTACTTATCTACAACTAAGTATGATTCGTATATTGTAGATCGTGACAAGTTAAATCAAATCAAATCAAACAAATCAAAATCATTTATTTTAATTAAACCATTATGGGTATTTTTGAATTGTCAGGAGTAGTAGTCAGTCAGACTAAGTCAGTCGTGAAGCTAGTTGCCTGGTCCAATTCGTAGATCCAGTGGAGAAGAACAGGCAAGAAACTCCAAGGACACTCTTTTTCAACATGTGTTTTACAAATCACTGGTTACATTGCTCATATGCGCAAGTTAAATGTGAGGACAATGTAACGTATTGTTCTAAACTATAAACAGTCGCGCAAACTACTACTATGTATAAGTAATAGCAGTTCAGAAAGACCAGCCCAAACCAACGGCACTCGTTCACGAGCATGACGCACGCGCCAGACATCGTCCACTTCAACCATATGATATCAATTGATATCAAAGGGAGCCGAACGACCCGACACGTACGCCACCATCGGCAGGGCATCTACTACTATATATAAGTAATAGCAGTTCAGAAATGACCAGCTCAAACCAACGGCACTCGTTCACGAGCATGACGCACGCGCCAGCCATCGTATACTTCAACCATATGATATCAATTGATATCAAAGGGAGCCGAACGACCCGACACGTACGCCACCATCGGCAGGGCATGTAAGCGGACACGGCTTACTCAGAGCTGCCAGGCAATATAGCAAATTAACTTAATATGTTATTGACTACACAGTTCTCACATGTACAATTCAAAAATTTACTAAATGTAACATATAAATTAATATCAAAATATAAAATAATGTCAATGTTTTGCAAAGTTAACAATGTCAATAATAATGATTAAAATATTAATAAATAACATGTCAGATAAAAACTAGTATACAAGTGAATATTCATATTTCTTAAGACCACCACTCATTTACAGTGTGGCTGTGGAGCAGGACCAGCATTTAGCCAAGCATTTCTATCAGCTAAATAATCGTCTAGTTTATAATATGCTTCTTTACATAGTGTGCGTTTAATGCAAGTTTTAAATTTCTTCTCATTTAGTTAAATAAAAATATTAGGAGGTGTTTTATTATGGAATTTAATACAATATGAAAGATGTTTGCACTTTTGTTAATCTAAATTTTGGTTGTACTAATTTATTTCTTTCTCTAGTAATGTAATTATGTCTTTCACATCGTTGAGTAAATAGGTGCAATTTTTTTCTGACATACATAATGTTTTGATAAATATACTGACAAGGCACCGTCAGGATGTTAATTTCCTTAAGTAGTTCCCTAAGGGGTTCGCGACTATGTAGAGTATAAATGGCTCTGATAGCTCTTTTCTGTATATATATATAATGTATATATAATGAATATAGATTATATATCTGCAGCACGCCCCCACAATAAAATACCGTAGGACATGACACTGTGAAAATAACTATAGTAAACTAGTCTTGCAGTGTCTATGTCGTTAATTGGCGGACTTTTCTTACAGCATATGCTGCAGAACTTAACCGCTTTGAAAGCGATGATAAGTGAGTGCCCCATTGTAATCTAGAATCTAGCGTAATCCCTAGGAAAACAGTTTTATTGACAAAATCTAACTTTTCCTTATTTAATAAAAGTTGGCATTCATTGTGTCTAACGTTGGGCAACGAAAATCTAAATAAAAAAATTATACATTTCTTTTTTTTCCCATTTAACACTAAATTGTTGGCAGTAAACCAACCATGTACTAGATGAATAATATTATTTACATCCTTAAAGCTACTGGCGCGTCTATCAACTTTAAAAATTAATGATGTGTCATCAGCAAATGATATCATTTTAGGCTGGCTTTCCAGTAAACGGGGGAGATCATTAATATATATAAGAAAGAGAAACGGGCCCAATATCGATCCCTACGGCACTCCCATTTTCATCTAAACACCCACAATAACTTTATTGTTTTAGTATAACTAGCCCTTGCTACTTTACTGTGCCCACTGTCCTCTATCTTTAGCATTAGACTATGTTCAGGTGACGGGCATTTAGAGCGTGTTGAGCGCGCTTTGGGTTTTTGTAACAAAATTCGTCTACCTACTACGCCCGTCATCTGAACCTTACATTCACCTCTAAATCGTCTTAAAAAAAATTATGTTCTGGAAATCAATTATAATATTTAAGATGCGTTTTCGATATAACCAGGGTGGTATCTGAAAAAACGAAGATGTGCAGATCTAACACCAAGTTTATCGATAGTTGAAATACAGTTTATAGTCGCTCGAATAGTGTAACATTATGATCTATGTAGACAATGCTGTGTAAGCCGGTAATCATTACACGGAAACAGATTGTGAAGTAAATAAAAAGCTGACTGCCTCATTTATAAAGTCGATTAGTGTAGGTTGAACGAGGTATTGTACAGAGATGATCTAATAATAATGCACAATTAAATTAAAACAAATTAAGTAAGGTAGACTGGCAGAGAATGCCTTTGGCATTAAGTCCGCCTCTGTACACATTGTGCATAAAGTTTTTAAATAAAAAAAATAAGTCCTGACATTATCGCAGTAGATTTGTGCTTGATGAGTTTGTTATATATATACCATTTACAATATTCCACTATTTCATACTAAAATTCTTTTGAATATGAATGAAGTGTGAAGAATGATATGAGTTATAACGTCAATGTAGAGGAGGAATAAGTTAAGATACAGTGTCATCACGAAAAGAAATGTATTCTTCTTGTATTTATTATGAACTGACTCACGTTTTCCTACTTCCTTTGCCAAGAAGGTACCTGAAAGACTCCCAGAAGACTGCGGTAAGTGACGTTTATTTCAAATCCCTACACGATAAATCAAAAATTGCCGTCATGTTATGTATTTTTTAACCGAAGAAAAAAAGAGGAGAGGTTCTCAATTCTTTTTTTTTTTTTTTTATTATGTCTGTTCAGCCCTCACTTCGTTATTTATGAACTGATTTTGATTACTCTTTTTGTTAGATAGGTTATACTTTAAGGGTGGTCCCATGTCAAGGAAGTCAGGATCTGATGATGGGATCCTGAAAAAATTGAGAGAAACCCTCGAAAATTGTTTGAAAAGGAACGAATAGTGTTTCTGTTCACTTTTCATTACTTTATCAGGTATTGCGTTTAGAAATCATCACATCATGTAGCTGAGCTGATGATGAAAAAAACCATAAAATTTTGATAATTAATCAGTTTGTTGTTTGGCGCCGACTCAAATTAAGTTTATATAAAATTTGATAGTTTATGTAAATAAGCTCAATACTTAAGACTTAAGGTTTATTTATTTTTTGCTTTTTAGTTGTTTTCGTCGGTTTAATTTTTTGTTAAAAAGATTTTAATTCATCGATTAAGTTTGTGGCGTCGCAAAAACCCATTACACATATAGTGACATGTTAATTTTTTGCCACGTTATTTTAGAAAGGGGTCATGGGAGCTTTAAAAGCTCTATTAATAGGTATTAGTTACAAAGAAATTAAATGAAGTATTGCAAATTAAAACACTTCTAGACATGAACACTAGTTACCTTTATATTATATAAAGGCTGTTTCTCTTGTCGCATATTATAATGATATGTATGTTAAGACCGAGAGAGTGTACACAACTCCTTCGTTTACATCATATACGAGTAGATAGCAGATTTCTCGTAACTGTCTCTGATATAATAATGCGAGGATTCTTACAAAGCACATATTTAATACGGCTTGGAATAAATACCTACGAATCCCTTTGTATTGTGTGTAAGGTGAAAAGGCGTATATCTTGTACAATCGGTGTCATAAATATGTAAACAAGATACATATTCGAAATGTGTAGCTTGGTGTTCACAAAACGTTCTATTCTTTGTAGGGTATATAAGCGTCGCTTACAATTTACTTTTCATACACGTTTTTAGATACCATCAACTAGGTAATAAGGGTTTATTGTCATCCAATAGGTACACTGTCAAGTTCTAAGATGTTGATCATTTTTAAGTACAAAGATTTTGAAGTTTAAAGAGTTTTACGGTTTGATTTCCCTCTAAGCACTTTAGAAACATGCCAATGTTTTTTAACAATTAAAACACTAAAATAGTAAATATGTTATATTAATTTATTTCGGTTGTACAACTAGGTTTCAAATGTTTCAATGTGTAAATTATTCATGTTTAATGTAATAGACCTGTTGAGTTTCTTATAAATAAATAAATTTAGCTAAAAGTGAAGAACTTTCAGTGAAAGAAAACAATACAAAAACAATAAGGAATACGAACAAAATAACTAATCACGTTACAAAGCCCTTGGAATCTCATTACGCTTTGGACATTTTCGTTTAGATGTTCTTAGTTTCCGATGTATAAATATAATATATCTACATATTACATAAATTATAAATAGAATGTGTGGTAGGTAGTAGAGTAAGATGACTTTGAGTGTAAATCAGTATAACGAGCGAGTTACACTGATTTACAATCAAATATATTTCCTCTTTCCTTCTCGCTGTGTAAATATTCCTAAACCATAATAAGAAAAAGATAATTATACCTACATGGACTTTTTAAGTTCTTAGAAGCTGTTTATTTGTTTTAATTTTATTTATTAATGTGAGAAAATGTGAACTCTAGTATATCAGTCTTCATTTTGTACGAAGATTTATTCGTTCCTAAAGACTGTGTCAGAATCTTTAGGAAAAATAAAAAGAGACTTTACTAAGCCTCAGTTATGAAAGTTTTTCAAAGTTAATTTGCTACTTATTGTGAATTTAATTTCAAATCAGAAACTAACTATCCTTGAGAAATCTGTATGATAAAAATTGATAATTTTCATTTGATATTAGGTTATATTATCTACAATTGTTATTCATTTATATTTTTGACAGGGTGGGTATGTTTCTTTCTCGATTTTCGAAAATTAACACCCAACCATATACAAAAATATGAATATAAGTGGTAGATAAAAAGATAAAAATAGCGAAGTACATAATATAATAATAAGAGTCACGAATAAAAAATACAACCGATTGGAGAAGTTTTAACTATTTTGAAGTTATTTAAATAAACAATATTATTGTTAATTATAATGTTATACAAATACGCAATGTTACATATAACTATAAACATTAATATCCTATGTATTATGTCATATTAAAAACAATCCAAACGCTAAATGAATAGAATACCTTTGGCTATATTTAAATTTAAAGGTTACCATTAATTCTTATATCGCAGTATGTTTATAAATAGAAAAAAGTTTTACGGTGTTTATATGTAATTTCCGAACATAGCCACATCTCGTACGCAAGACATTACAGAAACTTTTCCTTTAGAATTGAGGCAGGTAGTTGGTCGAGGCTCATTCAGTGTAATGTGTATCATTAGAACCTAATGCTACGAATTCACTTGAATACCCTGCTATTTGCTTTGACTACTATGTATGAAGTTACTAATGAATTACTTTACTGTGATGGCGAGCTATGTCATCATTGTACATTTCTTTTCTGTCTCTAACAATGATGATTGCTGTTTGTTATTTCAGTGCAATTTCATATCTTTAAAAAATACTAGCGACGTGGGTCATACATTACTAAATAGTATTCTTCTTACCCCGTCCAACTAAACGAAAATGCTTATGTTAGAAGTAGGTTCACGTCCCTACTGCACTAGGTCGACCCACCACTGATCCAAGAACCTGAACCACTTGATCGCAAGTCTGTTCAGATTTCAAATTTCATTTTACAGAAGTTTATGCCGTTATCTGGTTGTTAATAAGGGTATTTTAACATAAATACTAAACTGGTTGACTTAACATGTTGAATTTAACAATTATTGAAATTAATTTGGGATGTTCTTCAGAAGTGAAGAGTGATTTATGGACTTTATAGTTGCAGTTTATGTTTATAAAACAAATTCCCCCCGCCGCGTCTATCTGTCTATCTGTTTGTTTGTTCGCGATAAACTCAAATACTACTGAATGGATTTTCTTGCGGTTTTCACCAATAGATAAAGCGACTCATGAGGAAGGTTTAGGTATATAATTTGTTAAGGTTTTCTGTAAATTGGTTGAAACATGATGATGATTGTTGAACATGTCTCTGTTACCCGTGCGAAGCAGGGGCGGGTTGCTAGTACGCTATAAATATCATAATTGGAACTTATAGACAACAAAGTAACCTTATTTCAAAACCGTAAAATATCCATCAATCCATACATATGTGTAATCGTTAAGTTGCAGTAGAGTGTAGTCGCAAGTAAGTTCACGTGAGAAGCTGGTAAGAATCTTATAAGCCACACACACACAATAAATTCAAATTTTTACCAGCTTTGTGAATATACAAAATTGTATCAATGTGTATAAATACCTAAACAATGAAATAAGTTTTTTTTAGTTATAAAGGGATATGGGCAAACACACAGCCATTAAGCTAATTTCTTTCAACTTGTCCCGTAGTGAATGTCTGCGACTTAAATGATAAATTGTTAGGATAGTTCTCTTATGCAGCACAAAGCTGATTTGAATGTACAACTATATATACATGTAAGTATTCCATTTTGCATGCGCTCTCTAAACGTTTTACTGTATTTCCACGTTGTTACATCCAAGTAAAATGAAGTCAGGTAGTTGGAGGTGTGTATACTATGCAGATCGCAAAGTAAATGTAAATCTCTTTAATATGTAGAGGTTTAATTTTGCCGGGATGTGCTCTTTTGTCGACTCAAACCAGAAGCCTTTTAACAGCACTATCTAGTAAAATTCCGTTCAGAAGCGAATAATTACGTAGGTAAAATACTGCAGCTATTTATAGATAGGTACCAACTTGGGTTTTAGTATTTCTAGAGTTCTTAAATTTATGTTAAAGTAATGGAGAAAAACGGCGCAGCCATACTTGATAATAATTAAATGCCAGAATAGGTTTTTTTGAACACGCTTATATCTTGAGGTGATTAGACAAAGTGCTAATCAGATGAGTATTAAACATACAAGAGGGAATGCGCGCCTCAGGTAGTCATCTATAGACGGGAATTAACGCGATCACGTATTTAAAAGGTGCCTTACCGTGCACGGACAGTGCAACCCTTTTAAATACGTGTTCGCGTTACTATCCCGTTAACACAATTATTTTATCATGGAACGCGAAAAGAACGCTAATAAAGTTTACGTATTGTAATAATACATTTAAATGTTAATATAGTTACGATTTTATAAAGTTTTGGAAATCTGTCAAATACCTAACCAAGTCTCGACCTGTCAGCATTCTCGGCCTGAACAGCGACCGCTTCAGCCTGGTTACCCCTACGGCCTCATCAGTATATGGTTACAGTATACAGTTTCGACTCACTGGAACTTACAGTACTCAGTTCCGACTCACCGGAAATGCTTACTACTGGCACTGGCACGCTTCACAAAAGAGAATAGACAGTTGTCTCATCAATACTATCAACGTCCAGTCTTGGAGAATAGTCATGTTGTGACATCCAGATACAGCGAAAATACACTTCAATGTCATTTAACGAAGTCACACAAACTACGTAGTAACTACTAACCCTGCACCGCAGAATGAAAGTTCTTGCGCTGCTTAGTATATACAACTCCCCAACATCAACTATCGTGCGCGCGCCGCCATGCATGATCACCTCGCCTAGTCAGAGTATCCTCCCTTTGTGTTCAGCCTATGTGTGCAAATTCTTTCCTCCACATTTTCATCAGCCTTACAGAAATCGGGTGTTACTAATGTTTAATGTAGGTAATGATATGAGTAGCGACGGTTAGTCTTAAAGGAGTTTCCCCCATTAACCTATATTATGGAAATGTATGAGGGCAAACGAGCAGACGTGTCACCTGATGGTAAGTGACAACCGCCGCCCATGGGCACCTGCAACTCAAGAGTCACAAGTGCATTGCCGCCTTTAAGGTGGGAGTAGGGGAAGGGGGGAAGAATGGGAGAGTGAGGAAACGGGGAGAGGGAAGGGTTAGGGCCTCCGGTAACCTCACTCATTCGGTAATCACTCATTATGTTTTTTATTTAGTGTAACAATTTCTTCTATCTATCTATATAAATAAAAATCAATGTAAGTATGTTGTATTATTTTATATCAGATTGAGGTGCAATATTAGCAGGGTCTTCTGAGAGTGTCATATAGGCCGAGAGCCAATGTCTGTGTGCTATCATTGCGGAGGCGGTCGCGAGGACACTGCACTTCACACTCTAGTAGAGTGCTCAGGGTGGGTGCAGCAGCCGTGTGTGCGGTGTGGGAAGCTTCTCGCTAGAGGCCATGGTCCAAAGTGAGAGTGCTTGGGATTCTCCCGCCTCGTTTTGTGAAGAAGTGATATTTGCTAGAGGTGGCGGAAAGGGAACGGAAGAAAGTTAGTACTCTCCCGTCCCACAGAAGAGGCACCAGGTGACGGAGATCGCAAAATGAGCTCTGATCTCCATGAGCGCTGGCCTGGAGGTAAAAGGTGAAGCTGCCCGTTACCATAGCAGAAGCAGGTCTGAGATGGTGGCGCGATTTGTTCCCCGTGCACCTCTAATGGAAGGGGGGCGAGGCCCCCCGAACGTTTTGTTGTGGCTGCCTATTATTTAACAGGCGGCCAAGTTCTGCCGGGGTTCTCGGGGACTTCCTTTCTAGGGTATTCCCGAGTCCCTTGCAATAGACCCACTTAAGTCGGAACACCGTGTGGTTTTAGTTCTTTCGATTCCGACATACCACTTCACTGCCAGCCCTGGTGAGCTTATGACCCGTGGGGGTTACCACACGATAAAAAAAGAGTCTTCTGAGATCACGCGCGAGGTTACTGGGCCAAAAATTCTATATAAATAAACACTTAAAAAAAAAGTTAAACCGCCTTCAAACAGACCAGTAGATACCCGGTGCCTTTATAATGTTACCTATTATTTTAAAAGTGTCACGTTTGTAGTCTTTTTACTTAAGTTTTATATCGATTGTTTTTCACTATTCAGTGCATGTTTTTTTTTAATTGGTTTAAAAAGGCATTGCAACACCCGCCTCGGCTTCGCACGGGTAGCAGAGACATCTTCAACAATCATCATCATATTTCAACCAATTTACACAAAACCTTTACAATTTATATACTTAAACCTTCCTCATGAATAGCTCTATCTATTGGTGAAAACCGCAAGAAAATCCGTTCAGTAGTTTTTGAGTTTATCGCGAACAGACAGACAGACGTCTCGGGGGACTTTGTTTTATAATATTATTTATGTAGTGATATAAACATAATAAAAAAACACCAACATGGTACCCCAATATACTAACTTTTTATTACTTCAATGAGTAACATCCTGAAAACTGAACAAGAGTATGTCTCAAACAAGGTTGAGTTAGAAATAAAACACGAGTGTTACTATTACACAAATTGAAAACAAAACCAGCTATTTTTAGCTTTAGAAGTGCACGTTTATTTGTTTGAGCGTACGATTGCGGTGGTTCTCGTAGGTATTATCTACGAGTATCGGATACAGGTTCGCTTTGAACAAATGTACGATAAATAGGACGTTGAACAGTTGAGCATCAAAGAAAGAAAAACAGACAGATAGACCATGTGGAAGTCTGCAAACGTGTTTCATCTATCTGCGCTAGCCGCGTACTCTATCAACACATACCGTAATGTACGTAGCAAATTATATTTACAAAAAAAAGTAATTCCATTTCTTTAATAAATAAGTAAGTACATTAAATGTTAAAAAAATTTTTTCATATATCAGTCTATTTTAAGCACGATCATTTATAGCCCAGTCAGGTAACTAAAATACCAAAATTTTTGATTAATCGAATAGTCCATTTTTGATTAAAAAACAGCTAGGTTGATTGGGCTATTGACTGCTAACCGTAAGAAGCACGTAGAGAAACAGACGAGGCCCCTGTAGTTTTGGTAAAACATGAGGACGCAAAGGGACGATTCTCCGACCAGGCGAGGTGATAATGCCTGGCGGACGGCGGCCCATCGTATGATGTAGGGAAGTTGTAATCAGCGCAAGAACTTTCATTGCGCGACGCAGGATTAGTAGGTACTCCGTAGTTTGATATGTTGACCGTTAACATTGAAGCATGTTTTTTCACTGTATGGGGATGTCACCACAAAAATATTGTTCATGTAACAGAGACGTCAAATTGCAGTTGAATATATAAGATTTTGCAGTAAAATTTGACAATTCTGTTAACAGACCCGATAAACAAATCAAAGTGCATGTGCCTAATCGTGCTTTCAGCAACTGATTGTATACTTGATTACATAAAATTTTTGCGTTGATCAGCCTTTCAGAAACCGGGTGTAATGTTCGAAATTTGATAGTAATTCATTGAAATATTGAGTTTATCCGTTCTTCAGGTTATTTGTCAAATACCTCTATAACATTTCAATTTCTTTTAATACTTTATGTTACTTTACTTTTAACTTACTTTAACTTTGCTTTAACTTTAGCAATATATACACTACTACTACATTCCTTGTATGATTTGATTACTAATTAACTGACTAAATAGTGCGATAGATATTAAACCCTAACGCCTAGTAAGTTTGTAGTTGTAGTTAAACCAGCCGAGGGTATTCAACTGGTAACATTTTGTAGTGTAGCTTCTTTAACATCCGATTTTAACAATATTTCTTGGATGGTATAAAATTGAATGAGCTATGTGTTTTTACAGTCATCAGTATTTACTTATCTGACACAACATTATTCTACATATTAACTGAATAATTCTTCTAGTTTAATTAATTTGTTTGACTGCCTTATGACTGATCAGTGAGCGGACAGTTACACAAAGCTCATCACTACTGATAATCTTTCTTTATTTGCATCATCATCATCAACTACTGTTAGTTAATGATAATGATGTAGTGCTATTAAAAGGCAGTGACGTTGTTTACAAAAACATTTTCATAGATTCGACTGTAAAAGAAAGATTATTACTTATAATCCATTACACTACTACCTACTTCATATAATTTTCTTAATAATATTGTAATTATCTGTTGTTCTTTGTCATGTCAAAGTAGCACACGCCCCGCCTTTTGTGCGAACCCTTCTATGACTCTTATGTTTTATACATATTCTACCAAATAATAAAAACTACCAAACATAATACCTTTAATGAAATGTTTAAGTAGGGGAATCGCACCGTGTGAAATTATTACCTAGATTACTAACTAGGCTTAAACAAGATGCTTCTCTATTAACATTTATTTATGTATATGCTATTATAGGTGAATCATGTTAATGTACGTCCAGTTAAATTTCCTTGAATAACATGGCGAAAAAACCGGCATACTTTAAACGGTTAAAAGTAGAATAGAGTCACTGAAGTAAAATAGGGGATCGGGAAAATCAATAACATGCTTATCGATAACGTATGCAGTCACGACAAATCGGCCTGCGCAAGGTAAGCGATTTTAACATTTGGTGGCTTAATTATTTTACTTTGAAAACATTTTGCGTCAGGATTGCGCCGAGCTAAAGTCGATTAACAATTCACTGAAGATATGTACTACATTTACCATTTCAAACGTTCGTACATTTATTAGTTACGCATCAAAATTAAATTGCTAATGTAAAATATTACTTAACTAGGCACACCTACTTTGATAAAGCGGGGGAGGAAATAAGGAAAAGTTTTCATTTGCTTAAGGCTCCCAGCGCCTCTGGAGGAGTCAGACAAAGCCGCGTGACTAAGGACTCTAATTAAAAGTTGCGCTACGCCCCGCTTGGTGCTATGTTAATACACACGCAAATGTATACACGCACTAAGTATCTATACCACATACATACATACTCGTTCACACATGTTAATGTGTGAACGAGTATATACGACAATTACACCACACAAATGGACCTCTTTTCGAATGTGGAAGTTGTTACATTCCAAAAATGTTACATTATTTTTTTCTTTTATACTTACACAATTGTACTTTGGTTCTTTAGTAAGCGGATTGCCGCCTTTAGCCGCTCACCTCAGTTTTGTTACACGTTGCTATGGCGGGAAGGATTATCGAATTATCAATTATTATTCTACAAGATATCTAAGGTCGCGTTTTACTGGTCTGTCCTTAAAATTATAACTGGAGATACTGGTTACTAAGGTGGTTAATAAGCACTATAAATAAAGTACTTACTTTACTTTAAAAGCTCTCACTTTTGTTTACTGACTTATAACATATATTTGGTTATCAACAATATTAGTTAGATTTGTCATTGACAAGCTTCCACATGTATACATATGTTGTACATTTCCTTTTTATGTTTTTAATAAGCATGGGAGCTTTTGCATGTCTTGGCGAAGTCGTTATGTTGGAATCAAACCGATGAAAATTACACGGTTCCGTTACAAAGTTTATGGCCGAGGGTTATAGACCTGGCTTCTTGTCAAAACAAAATGGCTTGGGGGAGTGGTGCCGCTCTTCAATTTATTCAATTTCGCTCAGCAGCTCCGGTCTACTCTGGCTAAGTCGCCGGGTGCTATAGCGAGACCAAGGGTCGTTAAATGCTCTTAGTTAGTTTTTTTTTTGTGGCTTGTGCTTTCTTTGCGATACCATACAGAGTATTTTGATTTATAATATTCCGAAATTTTGTCTTAACATACAGAAGTAAATTAGTTTTAGAAAACTTATACTGGGAGAAATATTTTGGAATCGGAGTCCTACACAAATAACAGGACGTCTATTTTTCTTTTCCTTGTTAGTTTAATTTTAGTTACCATTTAGTGTTGCAATTATACATAACGTGCCACCCTGTACGTCCACAAAAACCAATCGAATTAGAGAAGCTTGTGTTCCTTGAACATTGTATTTTTTAATAACATTCACCTGTAATGTTAGCGTGTACGTGTGGAGGGTTGTCGATTTTTTTTTTATTTCTGATCTAATAATATTTTATATATATATAATATTTATAGTTTATTTAATACAGCCAGTATGTATAAAGGATAAGCTCAGACTCATGGTCGTTGCACGTGTCTATTTATCTCTTTAGGCCAGCATCGAGCCTGAATGATGACGTTTGTGGGTAACCTAGGTTTGGTGTCTGGTCAGAGTTTGTGTGATCTTACTTACTGGGCGTTAGTAGACCCTTAACCACCCGTAACTTAACCTAACACCGTGTACCTTTAGCGTTCTTCAAGCATATACATTTCATTTCATATGATTATTGTTTGATAATAATTTATATCGTAGGTTTTGGTTGCGTAGTGCCTTCAACCACTTTTTTAATTTAAAGTACAGTACTTTGATGCTGGTATACAGGATGGTACAGAAAAGTATGGTCATATATTAGGGTCATATAGTAGTGCTAAGATTAATAAAAAAATTAACGACCAAACTCAAGACTCGATACTTGGCTTTTGCATCCAGATAACGTCGATGCTATGCACAAAATATTAACCTATTATTTGATGTAAATATCAATTGTTTGTAAGGATTCACAATAGGGAAAAAGTAAAATTAAATTAATATGTGAGATATGTCGAAACAGCTATATCTTAAGATGGGTGATAGAATAAACTATGTTATTTACTTAAGCACAAATAGAACAAACCCTTGAGAGAATGTTTGAACGCCGTCGTCTATTGTTTCTGATATCTATCCAGTTTAATATCGTCATTGAGAGTTGTTATAATGGATCTTGTATTTAGGAACAATAATTATATTTGATAGTTTATTATGTATCATTCTTCAACCATATTAAAACCACTTAAAATATTTATAGAGGCTGTCACAAAAAAGCGTGGTCAATGTTTAGGAGCGTTATGCCGACAAATAGGAGATTTACCTTAAAAAAATAAATTTTGCAAATAATTTATATTCGGAAAATGCTTTTCCTACAGTAAATAAATGTTATTAGGCGATCAATAATCACGAATTATTTGCGCTCTTATAACATCTTAAAAAACTTTTTAACAATAAATTAAACCGATGAAAGAAAAAAGGTACTGAAAAGCGAAAAATAAACTTGTTAACCTAACTAAACTCCTATACGAATGTAAATACCAAAATTATGATGAGTCAGTGCCATGAGTATAACCAATTCATTAAAAATAATTGAAATCGGGTCACAATGGGCGCAGATATCGACACACACAAACAATAGTCAAATTGAGAACCTAGTTTTTTGAAGTCGATTTCAAGTATACCACTGATAAGCTCTTGATGGTTTTTCTGGTATATTTATTAATCACCTATTTTTGTCAATGATCTTAATAATTAATAATATTAATAAAAAACTATTTAATATTACATTTTTATTCTTCGCTTTTCATTTCATCAGACTCAGAAATTTTTAATATTGTACCTATGTTTAACAAAGGTTTTAGATTAAATCTTAGTGCGCTATGTTTTGTTGGACATACAAATAATTTTAATTTTCACAATTACATTTACAAATATAAATGATAATAAGTAGGTAACTATTTATAATTAATTATAAATATTATAAAAATTAGTACAAAGAAAATTTAAAAATGTCAAAAAATATTGCTTTTTAAAATATAATAATCATTTTTAATAAATTATTATTCATTATTTAATATTAATGTCTTAAATTAATTCAGCATTTAGGAAATTATTTAAAGTATAAAAACATTTATGTATTAGGAACTTACTTTACTTACTTTTTTAATTGTAAAAGAGGCAATGTTTTCATATCATCAGGTAGGTTAAGTAATCCTAGCCAGGTCAGTCTTAGGATGAGTGACCATTCTTAACACATCGAGACCCCTCTGTGCCTCGGAGAGCACGTTAAGCCGTCGGTTGCGGTTGCCATACGAACATCTCTGGCATGCGTTACCTAGTGGTTGTGGAGGTCTGACGGCAGTCGCTTTACGTAAAATATCGAATTGAGGCCGTATCGTAGTTAGACTGAAAGCCGACCCCAACTTTTTTTTGGCAAAAGGCGCGGAAGATGATGAGTGAGAGAATTATTGATGTCATTTTGGTATTCATTAATATTAGAGCATTTAATTACATCTGTACTATAATCTGCAAAGGGAACCATGTTATGTTTTGTTGATTTTGGGAGATGGTTAATATAGATTAATATAGATGGGGCACGCCATATTGTACGAGTCTTGGTTCTGATGTGTGCTTTTTCTAATTTAGTTTTTTGACCGTTTCTAGAGTCGACTGTATTGGTCATACCTGTGTCAAGAGCACAAACGGGTATCTTTTTATCCACAGAAGTCATAACACTGGATAGCAAATCGAATATAGCCATGTTTATTGAACATTTCTTTTCGCCACAAATAAACACGATGCGATTCGCAATCGCGTTGCCCGCGATGTCCCCCGATGTCTACAAGTATATACTAGACATGTGCAAAGTCAAGCCCTTAGAGGACTTGTTTCGGAGACACATCATCCGAATTTCACGACTCTGCGACTTTGTGCGACATCTTCGCTCAACAGTTGTCTTTATCACCCTATCCAATTGTGATTGAGATGTTGCTGATGTTTAATAGAAAAAGCAGCGAGTCATACACCAGCCAGTTAGTAGTATGAACATACCCTCTTCCACTTCCAGTAGTTTTTGTGCTCGCATTTTATTTCTCTCCCTGAGAAACTGAGTCCTTAAATTGTGCACCTTTTTGACCTCACCTTTTTTAAGTATATTCAAAGTATTAGTTAAGATATACGGTTTTACTCACGTGTATATTTCGGGGATGCCCGACTAGTTTCGGACCCTTTATCAAGGGGTGAGGCGTCCTGGCGCGTCGGTTGCGGGTGCGTCAAAACGTGCGGCTTTCGTGTTCCCCGACCGTCGCCCGACAGCTTTTGATTAACGAGGACGCGTGTTGCATTTTAATCCGGAAACACACGGCCTAACTCCTAGAGCAACTATCTTGACAACTGAGTAGTGTGGACAAAGCAAATGTCAAGCAAAATTCTCATGACATGTTGTTATTAATATAGAACGGCTTTACGTAATAATCTATGCTCCCTTAATAGTTATGTTTAAAATTAGTACAAACGCCTTGAAAACCTTTAAATTAACTTATTAAACTTAAACTTTCATTAGGTACATATTTATATACACTTTTTTATATAAACCCGTTATATTATAACCTATCCGATAAATAAATTATAGTTTAAAAACAATAAAACACGTTTTATTAGCAAATCGAAATAAAAAGTAAAAAATAATATTATTAAAATAACTGTATTCCGTTACATAGATAGATAGATACGGGTCAAGCTTATATAAAGCGTGTAAAAGATGGACAATGGACAAAGATATTGCGGAACATTTACACCAAAAATCCTTTTCCATTTTTAGAATTGGTACAAAATTACAAAAGTCTTTTACATTAATTAAATTTTGTCAAAAATGTAAGATAACTTATTTGTATGTTATTCGTATTTCGTCATTCGTATCAGCTATTTGAGGTATTTTCATTTTACACCACCTGCCCGTAGCTGGATTCAAAAGAAACGCTATAAAGCTTCCTCACAATAGACTCAGTTCTCTGGTTTAAGAATTTATTTACTGACGGAAATGTAAAGGATATTAAAGATATGTATCTTATCAAACAATCTTTTCCGCTTAGTTATAAGTATATCTGTTGTGGTGCTTCATAAGGAAGAGTGCTAGGGGATAACCTTGGCAACGGAAGTGCCTACTACCAACCGGGACCATCTGGAGACAGCTGTGTACATTTTGTGATGCTAAACTAAATGAACTGAATAAAACCGCATGGTACCTCTGTCAAACATGACAGAGGTACCATGCGGTTTTATTCAGTTCAAATCCGGCATAATCACTTTAAAGTTATATTATAGGTGTATTATACTGCAGGTAACTCGAAGATTGCCACGTGAAAAAAAAAAAGAAAACGTTAATAGACCTTAGTCATTTACCATTTGACCATTTATATTTAACATTTGTTGGATTTTCTCCAAATAGGGAATATGCATGTATTTTTTTTTATCTTATATTGACTTGTTCCATCATTCTACCCTAATAAAAAATATAAATAACCTTGGCAATGTTCAAATTAATTTCTAAGATAAAATTGAAAACATCGATAAAATTTCATCTGTTTGAACGCCGCCATATTTCGCGGGCCTTGGATGACGTCACGTTCCACGCTCAGTGTTTGTTTCATAAACTTACTTGAAGTGTTACAGTAATTTTATACCGATTTCCAGTTGTAATTACTATTTATTATAATTAATAGACAATGGATAAAGTTATTAAACCATTTTATAGGTATTTCATTTCATTCATTTATTCCAAAATCCAATATTTTCTTAAAAAATACTCTATTTTAAACCCTATGATCGTATTACGTATTCTATATTTTGAAGACGTAGCCGTACCCAATTATAATGAACTCCCGATACTCGCTTTGGATACACGTAATTACAGGAGAGCATGATTCTGTAAAGGATATAATAGTCTGCAGTCAGACATCATTGCCCAAAATAACCCATAATCCACAAATTTTCAGCTTTTCGTCTATGCGTCAAAGGGAACAGGTGTATAAGGGTGTCTATACAATCACCGATCTATAGACATAGTACAATTGATCCACGGATGTTGCTTTGAATTAAAAATGTAAATCCAGCTCATTCCTAGGCTTCAAATTATTAGTATTTTTAGGCCTATAAGCATTTTTTCAGTTTCAGTTTGGTATCGTGTTGTCTTTTTCTTAATAAGAATTACAAGAGAAAGTTGTTATAATAAATAAATCCAACAATTATTCCTACTTAGATTGGTTTTGATCTTTGCATTACAACATATCAATCACTGTATCAACTTAAGAACCTTCTTCCAACCAGCACTAAGTTAATGCTTGTACATTTCTTGATCTTCCCAATATCGATTATGGTGATGTATGCTATTTCGACCTGAATGTAGATCTGTTCAACAAACTTTACCGACTTCTGAAAAATTGCATTCGGTTCATTTTTAATCTGCGTAAGTATGACCATGTGTCTACTCATCGAAACCAACTGTCATGGCTACCTATACGTCAGCGACGTAATCTACGGGCTTCGATCACTCTTTATTCTCGTCCCAATAATCCTACAGCTCCTACTTATCTTTCTTTACACCTTCAATGGCTATGTTCGAACCATGATAGCGATCTTCGCTCCACTAATAATCTTTTACTTTTATGCCCTACACACACTTCTTCGCTAGTTCATTCTTCCTGTGCTGTCCAGTCTATTTTGCTATGGAATGCGCTTCCACCTGAGATTAGGATGTACACAAATGACACGTTTAAGGCTAAGGTCCGGGAATTTTATAGGAAACTGTTAACAAAAATATCCTCATGACCTCATATCCATACATTTATTTTGTATGTATGTTTTATATTTTTTTGTATATTATATATATATGCAATTATTTATGTGTATATTTTTGTATTCGGCTAGGTATTATAGTACCTAGTATTATAAATTTTTTTGTGTATATAGCAGAGTGTATAATCAGCTTATTGACACCTATAATTTTTCCTATGCACCTGCCATGTCCAACCCTGAACCACCCAAAGGTTGACTGGTAGATAGATGTGGTATTAAGTCTGCCCCGTGTAATGTAAAATGCAGGAAGTCTTAAATAAATAAATATTGACGTAATGGGTTTAGACAGAGTTAAAGTAAATAGTTGAATCTACAGTTGACTCCATATTCATCATGAATGGCTGAAGTACGACAAATGATAATCGACAATCTTATGGATGCACGCGCAATGATTTATCGGCTCAATCATTGTGTGACGTGTGACAGTGAACGTATATCTGTTTTCTCATTGAGCGCTTGGAGAAGTCTACATCTATACAGTAATTTTCCTCGAGCTCGAATTATATAAATGTTAAATGCAAGATAAAATACAACAATATTATAAATATTACTTATGACAACGAGCGACGTGAAAACGATTAACTTTTTGCCGGAGTATTTAAGTTATTCAATAATAAAAAAAAATTAAAGTAAGAAGTGAAAATGAAGGGTATCGCCTGACACCGACGCGTTCAGTCGCTTCACGACATGAAGGTCCTCGTCGGGTCCGAAACTAGTCAACCATCCCAGAAATACACATGTGAGTAAAATCGTCCCTTACTAAATATGAATATCTATATTACTACAGTATAATTATATAAATTAATTATAATTATACACCTGCCACGCACGTCTCTGTATCACCCAAAGGTTGACTGGTAGAAAATGCCTACGGCATTAAGTCCGCCTTATGCAATTTATCTGCAGGAAGTGTTATACTCGTAAATAAATAAAAATATCACTCGCCAAATATTGTTCTAATAAAAACCAGATAGTTTTATTTGACACTATATTTTGTTCCTCATCCTTATGCTACTCAGGCATTTCTTCAAAGGAGTTCAGTTTTTTCGGTTTTTTATAAAAAAAATACAAAGCTTAGTTATGAATATTACGTCGATAAGTATGTTCGAATTACTTCAATCGAGTTATTTATATTCCATATTAAAAGGTCAAAAAAGTCGGCTATAAATAACTAACTAAAAATAGTCGTATGTGCTAGTTTTATTCCAAATATTGGAGTTTTAATTTTTGTAGTTTTTTTATTATAATCAAGATATTAAGGTATCACAAAAAAAGATTCTTCGTTACTAATTGGTGCTCGTTCCTTAAACAGTTAGAAGTAAAAATATTGATTATCAACAAGTATAAATTAAAATATTGGTGTACAATAAAGATTGTTCTAATCTATTCCGATACAGGAGAAAAATTAATGGAGTTGGGTCTAAAATCCCTTCAACGGTTAAAAAAGAGCTGATTATCTTTGAACGGCTCAACAGATTCTCAAATAATAAAACTAAATCAAAACACCCCTTCTTTTTGCATCGGGGGTTAAAAATAACAAACTAAACCTTTTTTTTCAGTGGGTATCTAAGGGTTACCAGCAATTGAAGAATGGAATATTAAGCTATATTTCTATTACTAGATATTATACTGTTGAGTAATAATTTATTGATTTACAAACGACTTCTACGGCAAAGGTCGAACCCAATTACCGCTTTCAAATATTTGAATATATTCAAATCAGTACCTACAATTGCTTAAATTATAATACAACGTTGCTTGCTCGTGGCTAAGTGGTAACCGAATAGGTTAGCACATTACACAGTTAAGTAATACTAGCCAGGTCAGTCTAGGATGAGTGACTATTCTTATCACATTGAGACCCCGCCGTGCCTCGCAGAGCACGTTTATTCTTCAGTCCCGGATGCCATACAAATATCTGTGGCATTCGTTACGGGTGGTTGGAGCCCTAAAAAGTCCGACAACCTGGTCTGACTACAGAATTTCGATATCGCCTAGTACTTGGGTTGTGGAGGTCTGATGGCAGTCGCTTCACGTAAAATATCAAAGTTCTGCCGTATCGTAGTTAGACTGAAAGCCGACCCCAACTTAGTTGGGAAAAGGCGTGGAGGATGATGATGTTGCTTGCAGAAAAGTATGCACTTATGGAATTAAAGTACGGGTGCTAACGGGTACGGCTCATATATACTTATAAACACGTGACTTAGTGAACTTCTGACAACACATTAAATCGTAATTATAGGGACTGATTTATTTAGAGAAAGTTTTGTTTGTTCTTTGTGAGGGGTAGACTAATGAACTCGATTGATGTAAAACTTTCGTGAAATGTCGCTGGCATGTGGGCCGGTAAGGACAGAATTGAATAACAAATTCACCACGTAATTGCTTTTATTATTCTATGTAGGAATAAGATACTGTGAACATTAGATCGATACTAAATTCTATACAATTCCGTATATGTCGTAATCTCGATTAAAAAATTTCTACTGCTATTAAAAGAGCTGTTATAAAGGTCAAAGGTCTAAGGGTTCACAGGAATTGCCTTTCTAGGGTACACCCGAGTCCTCGGTATTAGGATCCTGTGACGGAATACAAAATGATTTTAGTCGGTTTGAATCCGACACACCAACTTACCGTTGGCCATGGTGAAGTGGGGATTTGCACTTGACAAAAAAAAGCTTACTTAGATATTTTAAGATTGACCGTAATATTTATTCATCATATGAACAAATTGTCTTGCTGACACAAAAGTTGACGTCTTGAGATGAAAGTTGTCATGGTTTTCATACAATTAAAACCACTTGGAAACGGACGGTTATAGAAATTATGTTATTAATTTTAGGTAGATTTCGAAGAAAAGTCTACCTATTGGTTTTGTACCAGTTGTCAGTTTTAAAAAAAAATTTAACAGGAGGTCTAGTTATGATCCCTAGACCCCAAAACAACTGCTAGTTAAAAAGTTTATATATATGTATATATGTATGTACCTCAATTTTACCGGTACGGTAGAGGTCGCAATTATGCACCGATTGCTTTCAAAGTTGGACGACAAATCAACAGTTCAAAAATAAAGGTTACGTTCGTGAATGGGGGATATTCCCCCAAAAGGGGGGACTGGGAAGCAGATTTTCAAAAAAAAAATAAAAAAACACGTAATCTGCCTCTGCTGCAGGTCTGGTTTTTTTTAATAATGTCACATTTGACAAAGATAACTATTGTTGCGGTGACTTTGTGTGTGTTGATCTATAATTTTTAATAATAATAATATTTTTTTTATTGACGATTTTGAATAATAAAATTAATGATCAATTTTATTAAATAGGGATATTGAATTAGAATTTAGATTTTCTTTTCACGATGAGGAGTTTGGTATCTATCTTATACTTCTCTCGACTCCTTTTATACTTAGATCAACACGCACAGAGTCAAATGTAAAAAACAAAAAAAAAGAATGGATAAACCATAGCCTTGTGAGAAGAAATCGAGCGAACGAACATACGGTCACTCTTTTAAAAAACCAGATAGTTTTAACAATTTTCACTATATTTTATTAGTACATCATTTTGTTGTGTGCTATTATTGCACTACTGCTGCAATGGCAAGAAGAGTGAAAATTGCTCCAACCGATGATAGCAGATTACCAAAGCTTTGAAAAGTATGGGAAGCTGTAAAGCAAGTAACGTAACATATGTATGATGACCTCTTGTCAGTATGTTTTAGCTTTACGATTGATTCTCTGAAATTAGTTTTTAATCACAAAGAAAAGTTAATTCTCATTATATTTCGGACTTTCCTGAAACAATAGATAAGTTCCTTTCACGGTTGACAATATTTCCAGTACTCACGTTCGATTTAATTTGAAATTTGTAGATAACCAGTCGTGTCACCATTATCGTTATCATCTACTCTCGTTATCGTTGCCGCAATGATTCCAAGCGAATGTTATATATTGAAGTAGTTATACTCATTAGTTCGTGGTTCCATTGGGAATACGACAAATGTTGCTTTCTCACCGTACTTGTACCACCTGTTACATAATAACTTTATAAATTTGTTCATTATTTTAATTGCTATTAATTAAAACACATTATTTGCTTTAATACTATTTACAACAATATAATTTATTTTCTTCACTTTATTATTTCATTAAAATTGGGACACGCCTGTAACCAAATTGATTATCCCAATGCATTATGTTTACGAGAGGTTAGAAGAAGGCTTATAGGTGTAAGCGAGCGTCTATCAAATTAAGTGAGTACAGCGCTTATGAAGACTACAACAGATTTTTGCTTTAACAAGCCCTATGGAAGTACAGTTGAGATTTTAAAATGTTGCAATAATTTAAACCTGAAAAAGCACGGTAAAATATTCCTAGATAGCTGAAAATGATAGCAACCCTACGAAGGTTTCAATTGAGTTATCCGCTTTCCTAAAATAATTAGGTAATTACATTGTTATTGTATGAAATGTAACTACAAATAAATACTTACCTTAATGTTAAGATGTTAAACAATAATAATAATAATGATGTCACATAGGTTCAATTTACTTATAGATTCCATAGATTGATTTTTTTACAGCTTCAAGGGACCGCAGACATAGGAATCGGGACTGTTTTTTCTCTAACACAGGTTATTCTGTAGCCTAGCTGGGAGAACAGCATTCAGCCAAAATATTATTGTGTAAACCTGCGCTCTCATAAATAATATAAAATTATTATTATTATATATAAATAGATATTGCTATCCTATATCTATCAAATTGTTTAATAGACCATCGGTAGATCTAAAATATGTCCCTGTAAGCATTTTCCTTAGGAAATATATGCCTGGCTAGTAGAGAAATGCTTCTACAGTATAAAGGAGTATCTTGACCAGCAGAATCTTCACTTCAATTTGAATGATAATCTTTATAACAACTTTTTTATTGTAATTATATATTGCTTATATGATTCTGATAAGTGTAAGGTTATTTTCAATTTTAAATATAATGTATGTCTAACATGCCAGCAATGGTGAATGTGTGGCTATTCACTTATCTTGATGTAACAAATATGTCTACTCATATTGTGAGCAAATAAAATGGTTTACATCTGAATATTCGTTGGCCTAAAAACCGAAAATAGCGAAAGCCTTTGTGCCTCTTTAACTAAAAATCGAATTTATCTCTTCACTACTACATTCATTAACATCACGTTCTATGCTACTGAAGCATTATCAGTTGATATTTACATGATTAAACTTTATGTACTGCCTACAATGGTCCCTGGTCATCAAAGTTTCTAAATTATTGTTGTTGAAAATTAAAACCATAATTATATTACAACAATAACTTTGTTTCGTTTCTAAAATTTTTCATCCTTTACATGGGTAACTTGAAATGTTATATAATAACTTACAAAAATGAAAACATTTGTCAGAACTTTTATGACGTGGCCATTTGTATTTCAGTGTTACATATGCTTATCTGCTTTAACAAAATGTTTGGTATAAATCTGTGGGTCGAGTAAATGACTATCTTTTTTGAAGTGAAAACTTCTTTAACGGCGTTGTGCACTTTTTGGGATGGGTAAAAATTTTAAACTCGTGTCAGAACCCGTGACCCTGATCGAAAATATGTCCGAGTTTCATATATTTAATACAAAATTTTTACGCCATCTGTGGATTCTGCACGATACTACTGTAGTCTGATATATACTAATTATCCATATATTAGATAAGGCAAGTAGCACAATTTTAATTTCGACTTTTTACAATATTTACTATAAGTATTTATTATTCTACAAATTATTCAATCCATTAAATGTATGTATATGAACTTCGTTCCAACCGGGTGTCCGAAGGATACCTTATGCTTTTTGAAGTGAAAACTTCTTTAGGCACGTTTGTGCACTTTTGCTATGGGGAAAAAGCATTTTGCTTTGCAAATCGAGCGTAAAATCGTGTATTCCGTATAAAATAATCAAAAATACGATACCAAACAAATAATTTCAAATCAGAATAAATGAAATAAAATAATAATAAATAATCTTCGTTTTTGTCACAAAAATGTAGAAGAATTGTCGCAAAAGAAATTGGATGATTTGCAAATGTAATTTAATTTCATATTTTAAATATTGTAATATATATGATTCATACTGTTATTATTTTATTTTATGATTTCGTTAATGTTCAAGTTTTCACTTCTGCCGGCACTCCCGGAGTGCAACCCGTTTTTTTTATTAGTCTTAGCCCATTCGAGTTAAGCCTACCAAAGACATGGCATTCCACAATTAACTACATCTATGGCCTAGTAAGTATCGCTTCATTATACTACTGAATGTTTTTAAGATTTGGGAATTTATAGTTACGATTAACACTTTTATAAGGATAACCGATTTCTACTGACTAGCTATTTTCAACAAACTATTTAGGTATAACTTGTGTTTTCACTGAAAAAGCTCCAAAGAAATGTTAGAGATCTTTTATTGATAAAAATAGGACACTTTTTACACAACTTAGCCAAATGGGTTCCATTTATCTTGTTCGACATTTATTTTATAGGCTCCTCTGAGTGAGGATATAGATATAGAAGGATAAGACAAATGTCATCAATCGTATTATGTTTTCACAGAAAGCACAATATACTCGTATGTAGGTAATACAATTTTATACCATAATCAGAAGACACTGATGAAGTCGAGTTAATTGCTCCTAAATTTAGCCCGATTCTTTTCTTAAGAGCCTTGTATCTGTAGATACAAGGCTTTTGAAAAAAGAATCGGGAATTACAAGAAATTGGAGTTTCCCAGGTAAAGAAATTAAAGTTATTAGACATAATCGAAATAACTCTGTAACTTTCACCATGTACACTAAGACATTTATTTCTTTAAACAAACCTTATCAATTATAAGGGTTTTTCAAAGAATCTTACTTAGTGAGTTTTATAAAAAGAAAATTATGTATTTATGTTTTGTGGTTTCTGTTTTGTTTAAGACTGTGAGTGACCTGCGGTTACCTACCGTTGTCATGTTCTGATGGGGATAAAAGTAGAAGGCATTGAAGATTAATTAATAATAATAAGTAATTGTTTCCTAATATCGAAATAATATATTACTAATATAGAAATCAATTATCAATTCAATATCAATCAAAGTCAATTATATAATTAACTAGCAACCCGCCCCGGCTTCGCACGGGTATCAGAGACATCTTCAACATTCATCAACATATTTCAATCAATTTACACTAAATCTTAATAAATCATACACCTAAACCTTCCTCACGAATCACTCTGTGTATTAGTGAAATCCGTATGAAAATCCGTTCAGTTGTTTTTCAGTTTAGGCGGCGGGGGATTTTGTTTTGTAATACGTAGTGATAATTTTATTAAAAGTTTACACCTATTCTTGAACTGTAAGTAAATTTTATTATTTGAAGGAAGTTCGGAAAGAAAAAGGTCTTTAATCGTTTAGAGACCTTTTTCTTTCTTTGTGTAGTTTCAATTGTGTTTCCCATCAAGCGACGTAGACGACTGTATCGATAATGGTTTCAACTGAAGTCCAAGATCTATGTTGTAATGTAATCCGTAGACAGTGACGGCATTATATAGTATAAGTTCAGATGTATATTATAAAAGGATATATATTATTTTACAGCATGACGCTTTGGCGACATAAGCAGGTCACTTGATAACGCGGTTAAGCAATATTGCACCAGGTTGGTCTTTGAGGGCCATTCATGTCATATCACCAAAGTACACTGCAGGATTTCATTATTAGTATGAGGAGCACATAGCATTACGGCTTTCTAGCGTCGTTTGGAATGCTGATGACGGAAATTATTTTTCCTACCTGATAAGAATGTACCAGTTAATATGTACCTAGATAGGGCAATAGAGCAGTTTGAACCTAAACCACAAGCATCCTAATAAATTTCAAAAATTCAATTGCAGTGCTCAGATTACGGTTGGTGGCTTAATGAGTACGGCGCGCAACGTCGTACTAATAATCGAGTGATTGACGATTTGAACTCGCCCTAGTAGCTTAGTTGTAGGGGTGAACAAGAGTACCAACAATGTGCGACACATGTTACTAGCAGTATTTTAAAAATAAGTAGTCACCGGTGCTTATGAACAGTTCTGCTCAAATGATTTTTCACACCTCACATTCACCAATCAATTAGTATTTATTTTAAGCATCTGATCACGTGAGCCAACGGCAAATTTTAGCTTGTTTTGATGCAACTGGGAACGAACCTTGTGATTAGTTCCAAAGTTTGCTAACAATTTTAGAGAGGCAGGAATTTAATCTATCAAACAACAGACAAGTTCTAATCTATCAGTGAAATAGTGCACATCGGTCGGGCACTCTGCCAGAGTTCTGTACTGCAGTAAATATTGATTAGTAATTGTTGGTACTCAACTTTTTTACTTTTGTTCCTTACTCCTTTGCTTGAACTCAATCAAAAGCTTGAGATCAATTTAAAAAAAACCGTATTACGATTATTGCCCTTTTAGCGAGTTGGTTTATTGAATCCAACATCCAATAAACCAACTCGTTGCAGTTAATAGAATTAATATTCTTAGGTACTCAACGATTCTGTTGGTGTTTTGTACATCACTGTGTGTGAATGTCTTTTTTTCATCTTATTTTAGTTAATAACATTGCATTTTTTATGTGCTAATAAATGCTCAAGATGCAATTTTGTAGACGTCATTCCGAATCGAATGAGCTATCGCATATATTTTTGGGACCGGGAACAAGAATTAACACGTTTTTTAACTTGTTGACTGGACTATTATTCCTTCTGACAATGGTATTGGGAATACTTTTGAATTTCTATTAAATATAATATATTTTTCTAATATAATCTATGGAGATATATCTATATCACATTAGTATCTACGTGGATTATAATATTTCCAACTAATTTGATGGCAGCCGACAGTCCATTGTATATTATATTACAATGGTCGAGGTTTACACACACACACACAGCTATACTATTATTTACTACTATATATATGTTTATACACCCCATGGTATTACCACTGCAAAGCAGAAAATAATATTTCACTGAAATTACTTTAGTAGTTTCATGGCAATGTATTTCATAGAAGAGACAGGTAGACATAAATTTAAAAGCAGCTCGTATTTCCTTTTAAGTCTTTGCTTGTTTTCAGAAGAAAATGTCCAGTGAAACTAAATTTTTACTTTTACATATTTTTTTTTATATTTTAGACTAAAGATAGACTTTTAATAGAAGTCTATCCGAAGGGGTGTTATGAGTCGAATGTGTGTATCTGTGTGTTTGTCTGTGACATCCTTGGCATGGCTCCTTAACGAATACGCCGATTTTGATTTAGTTTTTCTTTGTTTAAAAGGTTACTAGATCGAGAGTGTTCTTAGCTACAATTCAAGAAAATATGTTCAGCCGTTCGAAGATCTTCAACTCTTTTCTAATAGTTAAAGGGATTTCAAGTCGGGGTAAATTTAAATTATTCATGTGTAATTTACAGGTTTCCTAACTTTATTTCGCCTTTAGAGCCTACATTGACGACCTATGTGGGGCGGCGGCATAGCATTCGACTATAAAATCAGTGGTCGTGGTGTTGATGCTCGCTGTTCCCGATTATTTGCAATGATCTGGGTGTTCCTATTTATAATATATCTGTATTTATGAAAAAAAAATCTTTCTAAAACCCTTAGTACGCTAAGCTATGATTAGTTTGGGTCTCGGTACCGTTGTGTAATTTGACCCAGAATGTGTTATTAAATAGCTTAGGCGACCTTATTCACCACGATAAATGCAAAAGTATGCAATTATATACTACTACTACTATAAAATCAGTGGTCGTGGTGTTGATGCTCGCTGTTCCCGATTATTTGCAATGATCTGGGTGTTCCTATTTATAATATATCTGTATTTATGAAAAAAAAATCTTTCTAAAACCCTTAGTACGCTAAGCTATGATTAGTTTGGGTCTCGGTACCGTTGTGTAATTTGACCCAGAATGTGTTATTAAATAGCTTAGGCGACCTTATTCACCACGATAAATGCAAAAGTATGCAATTAGTGTATGTTGGCTAATCGTAGTTTTTTTGCTGAAATTTGCGTGTGGTTTATTTTAGCTAGTCAACGGGTATTTCTTACAGTATGTATTGCCAAAGCTCGTGTGCCATGTCTATAGTATATAGCATGCGCTTTTGACGTAACAAACTAAATATGTGTGGATCGCCGTTTGTTTGCAGACAATGGTCGCCTCGATGCTGATACAAAAGCATTCCAGCCGTTTGAGCAGCATGTGCTCTAAATTACTTGTTCTTCTTAAACTATATTTATCAGTAGTTCATTATATATCTGAGCTTCAGAAACATGTAAGTGCACAAGAGGAAGCTCAATAAACTCCTTCATTTATTAAATTCCACACGTTCTTAAGTCTATGAAAACTTCTCTATCGTAGTTTGAGACGAAAATATACACGTAGTGGAAGGGTTGAATTTGAATGTTTTACAGGATCCGTCAGAAAATAAATGAAAATTCGTTTCCGACTACGCATTGAGTGGTGACGTAGACCGTATTTTGTAGTTTAAAGACTCTTAAATTACAAAGTTAATAATAAAACTGGAATGAATATCATATGTTATAGATATATAGGTTAACCTAATTTGCAAATATTATGGGTACAGTGACAATAATTTCTGAGTAAAGTGGCTATGTATTTCTGCTGCACATGGACGAACAAACAGACACATTTAAAATAAGAAGGTTTACTTTTCTAACATTTGGTTGGACAAAATGTCACTTGATATATCGGCACTGTCCGGTTAAGCGGAAAGGGTTCAATATGTTATCAATGATGATACTATGATTAATTTATGATGATGATATTTTGATTTCGAAACTCGATTGTTTTGATTCTTCAAATATCTCCATTATTTCGACTCACATTGTCTCTGTCATCTGTTGTCAGAGTCCCCTTGTAGTATTTTCGAGTTCGAGACTTCAATTCCGACCTTCTACCACACGGACAAATAAAGTATTCTAAGAATTAGTAGATTCACAACATAGGATAAAATCTTAGGATTAACTGTTCGTTTCGCTGAAGGCACGAACAGCACCAAATAAAATACATATTTCGAGTAGGGATCCCTTTACAGGCCTCGACCTTGAATTAAATTTTCCGGCACTAATTACCTCTTAACGGAAAGGTATTATGGTGTGCACTTTAATAAAGGTTCAACAATAAAACAACAAAAATACATATAGAATTTAATATATTACATACTAAATATATTTACTTACGTTCCAATAGCGAATAGATACACACATTATGTGTTCTACAGGATCATTTATCTTCTTCTATTAATTGATAAAGCAAAGACATTATATTTGGATTCCGTTAATGCAATCGATTAGTTAAACATGTTCCGTCGCGTTAACGGGGCCTTTAGGTAATTAGAGGGTTCGCAAAATGACCCACAAAACGGCGTTATTCATTATAAGAATGTGGAGATTAACTTATTTAGGTTTCGTATTTACTAAAAAGTTATGACACCTAAGAACTACAAATAAAAAAAAATTACAAATTAGTGTATGCAAACTTTTGTGAAAACATGAAAACTACCAAAGATTCATAAAAAATTTTAGGGATTGGTTTGAAGGTAATTTTTAGTCTCAAAATTTTATGAATTATTGTAATAATGAATACACCCATTAAATTCTATTTAAAAAATAAATGCAAAAAGTAGATAAATGCTTTAAGTAAAATTTAAGAGTTTTACCTTTCTCATTGAAACAAGTTACAATTTGACTACCTATCAGCATTTTCACTCATTTCGCGGGAATTTTGACGGTACATATATTTTTTGCTATTAGTATCTACTTATAGGAGACGTATCTAATTATGGACTAAAAATAAATATAATACCATTCGAAGGTAAGGTTGTTTTTTTATATTAACGTCGGTTCAGTCAAGTGATTTCTAATTTCTAGTACAAGAACTTATCTTACTTGGAAGGCGTCTGGAAGAAATAAAAATATCATATTTCATCTATCCATCTCGCTCCGTAAATCTTGTGTTGGTGAACGAAGAACATACAATAATATTAAAATCAGAGTGTGATGTCTATGGATTGAAAATTTAGTAGGTAAGCGTCATAAATGTTAAGTGTTATTTTTATTTATCTTCATTAATAAACTTAAATATTCTAAATAATGGCTAGCATATTATATATATATGTATAGGTGAAAATTCATTAAAAAAATCTAGTAACTGTGATACCCATATTCTCATTTACTATGTTATTAAAAAGTGTCAGTCATTCATTTCATTTGTAATTAATTTCGCAATAAAGTAAATTTATGTATGTACATGATTGGTTATAAGAATACTGTGACCTATGAAAAAACAAAATGACTTTCGCTTTGTTGTTGCCACATTAAAAACTCTTATTTATTTTATTAAAAATAGAGACAAACTATAATAGATGATAACACAGTTCACTATTTAATAAAAATAAGTTAATAGAAATTACTTTTTATACCGGTAACGCAATACTATTGGTCGATGGATAAATATTAACAAATTGTGGGATTATAAAAGGGTAGGAATATGTTTAGAACGATTGACTTGAGTGCAAACAGAGGTACGAACAACTTGGCAGTTGCTGTTAGTTAGTGATTTTCATAGTTTATATCAGTGGTTTTGAGACTGTTTCTAACAGCTTTAACAACAATCGCTTTCGTACTACTACTACTTTCAGTGTCAGTTGAAGGAAAGTTGTTGATCCCCACCACGAATTATTCTAGGGATGCTAGACATCAACCAACTTCATAGTAAATATTCATAAGCATACATACTCATAAGCATATAAAAAAAATAGTTGAATATTTTCATCGATTTTAGATGGCTTTAAGTGTTGTGTGAGAGTTTTCGCCACGCTCTAGATCTAAGACTTAAAATTTTACATAGATATAGAATGTATTTACTAATACGCCAGAATATTTTATTTTACACGCAGGCCATTTTATATTGTTTACGTAGTGACAGGGATTGAGTCTAGGGTTCCGTAGCCAAGTAGCAAAAAAAATCATTCTCAGTCCGCAAGTCCGAATATGGCTGGTGAACATGAAATAAGTATATATACCATATATCTAACATACATCTGGGATATAATTAAATAAATAAAAATAAACTAAATTATCAACAATTCTAAGTTGCCGTGCCCTACAGGGTCCATAATGTACTGGAATTATTGTTTCAATATCCTTAAAACATTTGGAGTGCAATAAATTGATTTGACTTGATTTGATTTGAAGTACTGGCTGGTAAGTATATAATGAGGGGTTTTACTAGGAAAAAATCTGTAGTATATAAGCGTGCAGGGTTTCGTTCGATAGATTTTATCATTGAAAACTAGGAATAGTAGGGAATTATCTCCTCTGTTTTCTGACCTAAATAATTATATACTACAAGTATCACACTGACAGAAAGCGCTTTAAGAGACGTAAAAATTGTACCCTGTTCACTGTTTCTAATCCGACGCTGTTTATAGTAGCGAACGGTTTGAATTACACTATTTCTGACAACTTAATTTTGTACATTATGAACGTTCACCTAATTTATTTTACTGTGTTTCTTTGATTATTTCTAACATAAATATGTACATATAACTTAGTCTGATTGAGGTGGGCAAAGGAACGAGAACGAAGGTAACTCTAATACATTTGTAATGTGTATACCTAAAGATATTTTATTAGGTTCAGTAGCTTCATCAGAATACAACAACAATCTAAGAATTAAGAATAAGCACTCCATGGAGCGAGTTCCTTCTGTACTTAGAGTTAATTAAACTTTATGAGTCTATCAGAAGAACTCGGTAGTAATATATTAAGACTCGTAATCTAGGCTAATGGTTGAAAGAAAAATCGATTTCTTTCGTTTTTATTTAACATACCCTCTTAATTTCTGACGCGCTCGAATAAAAATTTTTATTCCCATTTTCTACCCACTACCTCCGTTTTTAGAGACATGTAGGGTATTTACACTTTTAATATCTGACGCGCTTGCGTAACTCCGTATGACAGTTTTTTTATATCTTTGAAAACCTGTAGACGCACCAACCACCGGTGAAAGAGATACATCGTATAAACTTGTTTTCTTTCTACCATCTAATCTTCAAAATCCACTAGATCGCTACTATTAGGTTAATGTTAATTGACACAAAAGCGAGCTGTCTAGCAAAGTCAATCCTAGGATTGATTACTATAAATCCGCCTGTCATGTCCTCAGGGATTGTAAACGTTCGCAATATCAATGCTATGTTCTGCTGGACAGTGTACAGAACGATATTAATTCAAAACCTTGGACGTTATCGTAGACTAACAATATTTTAGGTACTTTTAACTAAGGGCTTTGATTATTTTTAGGTTTACTTGTAATCACGTATAATTGAATTTGTGCGTTGGATTGGATGGTAGCTCTTGCGAAAAATATATACCTATCAAAGGCAATATCACGCTCTTAGACTCTTGCGTACCTATTAACTTGTAGAAATTACAACGGCTTATAAATTATTGCAATAAATGATAAATCGCAAGTAGGAAACTGTCTACTTTATAAATCTTTAAAGACGTCATTATTTATGTGTTTGTTGACTTATCGTTGGTTGTTAAATTATTATCTTCTTGTCCTGTTAGTTATTTGTTTATAATTGATGATTGATGCTGACTTTGGAATTTCACAACAAATTGTGAAAAAAACTACAACAAAACCGTGAAGATCCAAAGACCTTTCATCCAGATCCAAAGGTTTTGCTGTAGTTTTTTATTTATTTTAGTAGTCATCACTATTACTGAACATATAGTTTCACATAACTACGTAGTAGTAATGTAAATATATTAACAAGGAACTTAAAAAAATATTAAGCTTTAAACGTGAAATAATTATTCATAATTTTGTTGTGTGGAAGTGGTAAATACAATCATTTAAAACAAATCGTAAGATGTACCTATTCTCCTGACATTGTCACATCGAATCCTCAAAAAGAATGAAACAATAAAATGAACTTTAAAAAACAGAACATGAGTCATGAAGAAAATGGCTGGATTTTCTTTCGAAGAACAAGATCTTTTTAAAAAATAACTAGATGGGCTGCATTCAGTCGATAAAAAAACAAACAAACTGTTATTTATTATTATGCGCCAAATATTTATATATTTTTTAATTACGTTTATCGTTTCAGGTCCACTTATATCTATTCATCTACATAATAAAAATGAAAGTTAGTAAGGACATAACTTAAAAACGGCTAGATCGATCTGTCTATTTCTTGTCTCTGAAATGTCAATTAGTCCGAAGTTTGATAGGACGACTGTCGGGTTACCTAATTAGAAATACAATATGTATGTAAGATTCGTTATAGATGCGATTAAAAAGTAAAGGCCCATACTACAACCTTTTACGTAAAAGCAGTTCTAAGTTCTTATTTAAGGTTAAATATTTATTTAATTAATACAAAACTTCGCAGACTTTGTAAGGTCTTCTTAGATCTTGTACCTATTCAGATCTAGGTCGAATATTGAAAAATTTTTTATTCGTATTTTATTACATAAAATTACTTTACCACCAAAGGTTATAAACTAAAAAGCCTGGCAAACACTTAATCATATTTATTTGATTAATATTTAAATTAAGGTGCTGTTTGCATCGATTTAAAGAAAACAATTGACATAATGGTAGGTAGGTGGTGTTACTATTCTTAAAATTACGTTATAGTTTTATATAGTAAATGGTTTTATATAAACTGTTGTACTTATTAATTTTTTTTTAAGAAATTGTTCTGAATTGCGTAGTAAGCTGTATTAAATGTGTCACATAACCTGCCAAGTACTTCTGATAAGAAACTCTAAACCTAAGTAGTAAGTACTCAAGATTCAAAGAAAGTGAGATTGACTTTGATATATTTATACATTTGTTTAAAATAGTTACTATCAAATCGACATATTCAATTATACGTGATTACAAGTAAATCTATCCTGCCTTTTATTATAGACAATTAAGCAAGTTTAATTTAATTCAATATCTACTACTTTAATCAAATTTAAATAGTATTTTAATGATATTGAACGAAATTAAACCGACACATTTGTGGTCTTGAAATAATAAATACAGAAAGTAAAAAGATTGGTTAAAATTGATTTTTGAATTAGTTTTAAAGTAAAGCTCACCAATATGAAATATATATTTTAGTTTTCAAGCCAGTTTTGATTCCGTTGCTTGATCTCATCAGTAGCACTCGCGCATGAAGGGTTCCGCACCATCGTACAAGAAAGATCAAGCAAAAAAGCCAAAAAACACATTTCTAGTAAGGGAGCCCCCTTTAATTTTTAATTTATTTATTTTTATTATTTGTTGTTATAGCGGAAACAGAAATACATCATCTGTGAAAATTGTCAACTGTCTAGCTATCACGGTTCATGAGATACAGCCTGGTGATAGACAGACAGACGGACAGTGGAGTCTTAGGTTCCCGTTTTTAGCCTTTGGGTACGGAACTCTAAAAATACAATCTGCTTAACAAAGGTTTAAATAGATTTTATTTAATAGCTAAGGTCTTACTCAGTTTATGTAGACTTTATTACTGAGTTTACGTTGCGCTTAAAATTTTGCAGACGTATTACGTTTGTGCACGGTTGTTAAAACTTCAAATATATTTAGAAGATAAATATTTATATTTTTGAAAGATTTTTATTTAAATTGTCCTACCTACCCTTTTTTCTCGTCGTATGAAGATTCGCACGGGTCATCACCTCACCAAACGCTAACGATTATGGTAAAGTGGTATCTTGGAAACGAACCCACTAAAACCACACGGTGTTCCGTCATAAGTGGTTCTATTGCAGGGGACCCTAAGGTAGAGGTAGGTATCGATATTTTTGTAGGGAGTTATTTATCTGTTATGGAGTAACTACTTAGTAAACTGTGGATTAGCCGTCACTTGAACAGCAGGCGGTCACACCGTGGACTGCTGGGGGCCTTGCCGACTCCAATTATTTCACAGTTATACAGGACTACTGGAGTAGTGCGTTTTTTATGCCGGTGCATTTTTGCTTCTGTTTAATTTTTTGCTAGAGCTCCAGGGCGTACTGTCACAGGTGACAGCACCGCTGTTCAGAGTATTTATAGGCACCGTCGACCGCCGTTCCTTAGGTATACAACTATAAAAGTAAAAATCTGTACCAATGGTAACAAATTTTATGATATGATGGGTTAGGCGCGTTTTAGTCACTTTAAAACACTATTCAGGTGAACGAGCACATAGCCGCCTGGTGGGAAGCGGCCGACGCTGGAACCTATAGACATTTGCGTCTAGGCGTAAGAGATCGTAGTCGCCAAATTCGGAAAACAAAAAGCAATGCAAACCGAGTCTGTCTGTAGCGGTTCAAATGGGACGAAAATATGCCTTAGAACTACAAATAATCCGTAAACGCATGCCCATTGTGTCTGTTTTCTAAAAATGTATTTGAATAAATTTTATAAAATAAATAAACATTAGAAATCTGCTATTTTACCACGGTGCGGCGGCGTATGAAGCTATGCTTTAATATGTTTTTATTTAATGAAGGTATTTGCTATTTCTACAGATCATTACGTTTGAATACATCGTATACACATAAAATATCGTTGTAAAGCCCACACATCTCATTGAAATACTTTGATGGTAAATAAACGAATGTACACAGCGAAAGAACCATTTCAACCTGTGAGAAAAGATTTACCTACTCTTTTTCTGAAACGGGCGTGGCACTGTTGCTCGTTTTAAAAACGGAATGGGCATCTAGAGGCAAAGATCTCGCTTAATATTTGATTGCGGTAGAAAGGCTGCTTTTCTGCTAAAAGGTACACTTACTTAATTAGAATATACCTATGTACGTTGTAGGTATGAACGAATGTATGAATGAATAATGTTTTTAACTCTTTTATCGCATTAATCAGAAGTCTATTATCATTGACACATATAGTGCCGCCGAGGAGGTGAATTGGCCCTCAAATTGAATACATATCTAATTGAACTACATAGGCTGCACTAAAAGTATCGGGAATGGAATATTTCCACTGTTTCTGTCATATTAAAATCTCTTTAATTGAAAACTCCTTGGTTTTAAAAATCGAATACCATTTATTTATTTAAAAAAAGATTCTCGGTCTTGTCACAAGGTTTTGTCAAACTTGTTTAGTCGTTGAGAAAATGGAATTGACTCGGGAAAATTCAAGAGCGATGATTTATTATAACTTTCGAAGTGGTTTAACGCAAGAACAGTGTGTTGACCGGATGATTTCTGCATTTGGTGATGAAGCCCCATCCAAAACCACAATTTATCGCTGGTTTGCTGAATTTCAACGTCGTCCACGTTGTCAAGCTCAGTGATGATCCCCGTCAAGGTCGTCCAAAAACTGCAGTCACCCAAGAAAACCTTGATGCTGTGCGTAAGCTGATTGAGGATGATCGACATGTGACATACCGCGAAATTCAGGCAACTTTAGACATTGGCATGAGTCAAATACAAATAATCTTGCATGAACAATTAGGTGTAAAAAAGTTGTTTTCCCGATGGATACCGCATTCGCTCTGTGAAGAGCAAAAAGCGGCTCGCGTTACTTGGTGCGTCAGAACTCTCGAAAGATTCCACGCAGGATCCTCAAATGCTGTATACAACATCGTATCAGGTGACGAATCCTGGATATACGCGTACGAACCCGAAACAAAAAACCAGTCACGAGTTTGGGTGTTCGAAAATGAGTTAAAGCCAACAAAAATTGTTCGTTCACGGAGTGTAGCAAAAAAAATGGTGGCCACGTTTGTCTCCAAAACCGGCCATGTTGCGACTATTTCTCTTGAGGGACAAAAAACGGTTAATGCAGAATGGTATGCTAGCATTTGTTTGCCACAGGTCGTTTCTGAACTCCGTAAAGAGAACTGCAACCGCCGCATCATCCTCCATCACGACAATGCGAGTGCTCACACCGCGCTCAGAACAAAAGAGTTTGTAAAGCAAGAAAACATAGAATTATTAGACCATCCACCTGGACGACTATCGTGCCAAAGGTGCACGGAATAATTCAAGAAATAGTATTTATAATTAATTTGTGTGAAGTTATAATTGTTATATGAATAATCTGATCCTGATTATATCGCATAGTGCGTTTGCCTGCTATTTTAATTTTCCTCCTCTAGCTAACACCTATCGTACCCGGATACCCTAAAGCCCCAAGCTTTACACGTAATGGAAGCTTTACACGTGGTGGAGTACGCCGAAGTTGATTTAGAAGAAGTACTCCACGCGTTACATGTGGTAAAAGCTTTACACGTGGTGGAGGCGCCTAAGGTGTCTAAGAGGAAAAGTATTACCAAGCAATTGATGATCGCTACGGACGTGGTGTGAAGATACATCACCCTACGTATTGAAGGTTCGAGAAGAAAAGGAAAAACGTCGAAGGGTTTTCAAGTCGTCGAGTGGAGCCTATATATCACAGATAACCATTTGAATTATTTTATCAGTGTTCTCTCTGTATAATTTTATTTATGCATTATGGCGGATTGTAAGTCGTTTGCGGGGGCCAGAGGAGAATCCTTCCAAGATTTCCTAAGGCAGTTTAAAGTAATTTGTGCAATAAATAAATGGGATGAGATAGACAGATCATTAATTTTGGGAGCGTATTTATCGGGTGCAGCTCTGATGTTCTATAAAACAATATTCTATGATGATATCATATTTGAGGAAATTGTACTTAAATTGGAGAAAGAGTTCCCGTCGTTTGTTGACGATATTGCGGAATTTTATAATGCAAAACAATTTAGACATGAAAGCAACACAGAGTTTTTTTATAGATTGTCGTCATTAGCAAATAAAGCAAACATTACTGACGACAAGAAGTTTATTAATGCATATTTAAAATTTATGGGATTTTATCAGAAACAATTACTATCCTCACGCCTGTATCAGACGAGAGAAGAATTGAGAGACACAGTCATTCAATTAGCAGAAGTAACTAAGGCCAATAGATTTGAAAATAAAAATATTATTCTCCCAATAAACCCACCGCAAGGGTTAGAGCATTCTGTTCAATTCAAAAGAAAAGAGGATGTCGTCATGAACACACCGAACCAAAGAATCAATAGGTCTTATGATGGTCGTTCGCCAGGGTCTCCAAGTGATAATGAGGGTTATAGAAGTGATCGCGACGCGTTTCAAACACCACGGTACAATTTAAGACCGCGGACAGAGGGTGCTCATCAGAATTTAAATTATAGAAACGGAACACCACGCACCACTCGCTAGAATTTTCGGCAAGAATTCGGCAGGAGAATCTGAGGAGAATGGAGTTGGATGCCGAATATGGAGATGAAATACAACTCCATACGATGTCGAAAACAAATGAATCTGGTGAGTTCGTTCCATTTATTACTCTTAATATTTGTGGGGTTAATTGCAATGCTATGTTAGACACAGGTGCTTCAGTCAGTGTTATTGAAGGGACACTAGCGCGCAAGTTACATCTTAACATATGTGAGAATGATAACACGATGCAAATTCGGAGCATAACCGGTTCTGCTGTGAAGATCACGGGACGGTGTAGAATCAATGCATTAATAGAGAACATTTTAGTGAAGTTAGATCTGTTTGTAGTAGAAGATATTAATATAAAATTGGTGCTAGGACTAGATTTTCTTAATAATAATTCATGTATGATTGATTTTGCGGATAGAGTATTGTTATTGAAAAAACATTTTATTTTATACCTTTTGTGAACGAAGATGAGATTCAACCTTTAAGTTCGTTGGTTATTGAGAAAGATATTATGAGCTGTAAGGTAGAAAAAGAAACTCGCATGCTTCCTCAAATAGAATATTTATGTTCCAATAAGACAATTGATCAGAAGGATGACATTGTTACTAACACTTTAAATAGTAATATCAAAATAAAGGAAAATGAGGTCAATACGTTAATAAATTCGGAAGCTAGTACAGGTAGTGTTGATGTAAGTTGTTGTTCGGATAAGCAGAATGTTGTAGCAGATTTTCTTAGTAGCAATCCGTTGGTGAAAGAGCTGGAGGAACGTGAACCTGCTCCTGTTCAAGATGGACTACAATTGTATAGGAGTGACTATGTTAGATTGCAGGATGTTCAGCGTAAAGATTTTTTCTGTAGGCGAATTTTTTCTGTTTTAGCTAGTAGAAATGTGAAGGTATACAAAGGATTTCTAGTTGTGAATGGCATCCTATGTAAGAAAGTCAGAAGAATAAATGGTATTAAGAACATAGTTGTTGTTCCAAAGTCTTTATTAACAGAGTTCCTGCGAGAGCTGCATGATGATACATGGTCAGGTGTTCATCTAGGTCCAATGAAAACGTTATCCAAGTTTAGAGAAAGGTTGTTTATTTCAAAGGCTGAAAGGAAATGGAGGGTTATGTTAGAAGTTGTTTGTTAGGACAACAGAAGAAGCAGTTGATACAAAGGGCTCGGTGTCGCGCATAAATAAATTAAATTATATCGCGCGATGTAATAGATTCCTGTCAAAAAGGCGATATTATGTTGTAGTAGTAGCAATATCCGTTGCTAGGCTTATTCTTGTTATAAATAAGGTCGTTGCTATGCTTATAAAATATGCACTTCGGGAAATATAATAAAACAGTTACTTAGAACAAACATAAACAAAGTTCACAATGAATGGTAATTTAACTTGAAGATAGGAAATTAAATTGTTTCAAGAATTTTCGGGGGGAGAAGTAAGTCTAATAGTATAGATTCATTGAAACAATTTCAGATCAAATAATATTTTGATAATTTGATACTTTGATAATTTGTATACAGATGAGAGTTGTCAAAGACTATGACATAAGGAGTTTATTTTTCTTTATTCATAATGTCTCTAACCATTGAGGATGTATGCAAATAGATTTGTTGACATTGAGACTTGTTTTTTTTTGTTGAAATAGCCGACGAGGTTGAACCGATTGTTAGATAAAGGAGTTATTTAGGTGAAATATTGTATTTATGATATTTGTGGGCTGATCCTGTTGTAATTTTTTTCCATGGCCTGAGAAAAAAGAAATAAGAAAACTTAATCTAGGTAGGAGTCAATATGGTCAGGGTTCACAATACACTTGTGTTGGTCGTGGTTGTAGAACCAAATATCTAAATGATGTATGTAATTTTTTTTTGAACTGGCGGTTTAATTTAGAGGACTTGGACTTCCAGGTAACAGCCAGTTAAATAAAGAATCCCACACGTCGTTTTCCCGAGTCTGGGTGTTCTTTGTGTCCGTGGTTTATATGTTTGTAAAGTCCCCCGCGACACAGGAGTAATTCCTAATGCGGAAGTTGTCTTTAAAAAAAAAGCCGACGGCGGGCAGTAAGCGCGTATTGACATTATGAAATGTATTATACGACCACGTTTTAAAGCTCATATTTGAATGACAACTGAATTGCTGGGGTGGAGCCGTGACAGTATAGTGTGTGATGAGCTTTACACCTAAAAATTTAATAGGTTTTTTTTTAATTAGGCGATATTGTACATCGGTCTTGGTATGGACTTAGACAAAATCAAGGTTATGTTTAATAAATATGTCATACCCAGACCGATTGACACCGAAGGTTGGACGCTCGAAGTTCTTCAAGAATAAGTCTACCTGGGGCAGGTTATCCAGCTCGGTAGAAACAACTTCGTTGTAGAACGACTCGTTTTAACTATATGCGACGGATTACCAAACGCAAAGTGAGATTAATTGATCAATTTGTAAAACCATGGTCAAATGTTAAGAATGTATTATACCTTATTACGAGTATAACCAGCTATACAACGTAAAATTACAAGGAAAATAAACTCAGCTGTATTTATTGCCAAAGTTGTGAAATTCATTATCTAATTCATATTTGATAAAGCAATCCATTGTTATGATGAAACGGTGAATACTCGTACACATGAAGCTCATCGATTGTACAAGCGCAGCGAGTTCCTGTGTAAAAGGGATCTAATTTTCATTTAACCAGTTCACTATTAATTACGTAGATACAAGTGACTTCACTTTTATTATTTCAATATAATGAGAATGTTTTATACATATATTGCAATTCAGAGAATCTTCAAGGCTTGTAGGGTTCTACAGAGACAGGACACCGTGCGAACTCTTGTCCTTAACTTCTACCGAGTCAATGACAAGAGTTTAAAAAAAAGTCACGAGGGAGAAAAAAAGTCGCAACTGATACCCAAACCCCTAAAAACGCATTAAATCTTTTAATGCGTTTTTAGGGGTTTGGGTATCAGTCGCGCGGCTGACATTCTAGTTTCTCTTCTAGTGACACCTTTTTTGGAGAATAATAGAACTATCAGGTGACAGACTACTTAGATCCATCGTGGATCTGGCCAATGGATCTTCTGAGATTGAACCCTTTTTCCGTTGGTTCTAGTAGTTTTTAGGAAAGTTTTTGCCCTTGCACCAGTAAAATATGTAGAAATAAACTAACGTTCGTGGAAGAGTCATATTTGGGCACGTATGGGTCGACTCGACCGGAGTGATACCACGGCGTCACAGAAAACCGGCAGTGAAGCAATGCTTGCATTGCTTTTCGGCGAGTAAGTGAGGTTACCGGAGGCCCTAACCCTTCCCTCTCCCCTTCACTCCCCCCCTTCCCCTACTCCCACCTTAAATGCCGGCAACGCACTTGTGACACTAGAGTTGCAGGTGCCCATGGGCGGCGATAGTCATTTACCATCAGGTGACCTGTCTGCTCGTTTGCCCTCTATACCGTAAAAAAAATCTACATATTTTACAGTATAGTACAGTGAAGTGTTTTGTGTTGTGTGTGTTCCTCACTTAATTAGAATTCAGTAATTAACCCCAGGGTCAGTAACAAAACAATCCGAGAACATTCAAAGAACAATATCATCGCTAAAGACAACTTCACAACTAACAAGAAAAACAAAATAAAAATAAATAGATGTAGTTGGTGTTTGTAGTATTTAGCTATTGTGGACAATGTATGTACGTTATTTAAAGAGAATAGACTAATCAATATCATGTATAATTTTTAAGGTATAATGTCAAACAGTACCTAATTACCTCCTAAAATTTGTATAAACAAAAAATTTCAACAGGCTAAATTTAGAGCCTTAATGGGCTCAACGAGTTAGTTTCTTTCGATTCTATAATAACACCGACATACGTTTATCGAAATAATTGTGGGGTTTTCTATCAGTACGGTTTTAGTTTATTTTTATTTTACTTTTGACCATCGTTTGTTTGAATGAAATGTGCATCCTAAGAAATATTCATGACTTTCTTTCTTAAAGGTGTCAAGGTTCTTACGGTTCGACTGTAAGAAATATTTTAGTGGACCGTGTTTACGACGTGTAGGACTTAAGCGCTGCGTCAGCAGCGTGGTCATACAAACATGTCCTATTGTCATTCCCGACATTCATGTTTTACAGTCCAACTAGCGAATAGGAACAACACGGGCTTTTTACTCCTTTCCTGTTTTTCATTTTTTTTTTATTGGAATAGTACGAGGTTTACTGCTGTGGCCGCAGATTATATATATATTTTTTTTTCTACGCTAAGCAAAACTACAGAGAGCAACAATGTTTACAGTACAGGAAATGTATAGAAAGGGTTAATTAAACTAACACTCCTCCAACCGACCGCAGCTATGCTTACTATCTTTACTTAAACTGCCAAACAATTTGATTTGTTAAAATGAACCGCAGAGCTGCCTAATTGCGTTTTTAGCGGAAACCCGACGCCGATGTTCTGAATAGCAAATTAAATTCCAACGATTTCCGTGACTAAAAGTAGAAAAAGTTGGCAACATCGTCAAAGTTATAAAGATGGGTTAGATGAATGTTATAATTAATTACATAATTGCTATTTGACTCTGTACTGTTACCCTTAATTGACATGGTTCTTACTCGACATTGACATACATGTATTGTGAATCCAATGTTCTCAGTTAACGTTCTTTATGATCGGTTTAAAACTTTTTAAGTCAATACATACGCATCCTACTATAAAATTAATATAGTGCATAGATAAAAAAAAGTGATTCAGAATAGAATAATATTTATTGTATACCAACGACATATTACTAAAAAAAAAAACACGAAGTGGACATGTACAATAGGCGGCCTTATCGCTAAGAGCGATCTCTCAGAGGCACAAGGCAACCTTTGGATGGAAACAATCGATAAATAAAAGAATAACGTTTAGTTTTGGTGTAAGATTTATTTACATATTTGTATATAAAAATAAATTAGAGTTTATAATATTTTTTTTTTGTGGATATTGTACCTTCTTGTTTATGATCAAGAATATTATTTGCTTAGGATAATTATACCACACCTATTTTCGCCATTTTTAATCTACGTAATAGCGGACGAGCCTATTTGATGTAATAATACTGGTCATATGTCCCTGCTAAAAATTCTGTTAAACAAAAAATATTAATAAGTCTCATCATATTAACATCGTAAGCATAAGTACGTAAAACACAAGCGTTGTACAAAGGTGGTGGTAAGGGATGGTTTTTGTCCAGACCAGTCGAGTGCTCTACCTCCCCACGTAAAACAATCTTTTCACATATGACATAAAAAGTTCGTGACAAGGTCTACCCTTTTTTGTGTAAATTTGATAGATACACAGATCGATAAAAGATGTTTACTAGAAGCTTACGTTGATGATGATAAATTTATGACTCTTGGTAACTGTTCCAAACACAAATTTTATTACACCTTGTAGTATCAAAGGTTTTAGTACACCTTGTCATATCTTTTTATAGGTGCCGTGTGTAATCTTGCGATTAATAGATTTAATGGGGGAATTTATTTTTACGATATTTACGAGGGTTACGGTACTTTTATTATTTGCATAGATAAAATAACACGTATAGTGTCGTTAATATTTTTAATTACCCTACCATTCTTGCAATTTTATATATCTACCTAGTTACGGAACTAGCACACAGCTCACTGGATAATGGTGAGCTGTTACCCGTACTGGTCGTACAGAAAATAGTCGTAAAGCAATAATTGTTCTGCGTTTCGCCGAGTGAGTGAGGTTACCGGAGGCCCAAACCCTATTCCCCCTTCATTTACTCCCACCTTAAAAGCCGGCATCGCACTTGTGACCCTTGAGTTGCAGGTGTCCATGGGCGACAGTCATCTACCATCAGGTGACCCTTCTCGCTCGTTTGCCACGTTTCACATAAAAAAAATATACAGAAAAGTCCTACTACTAATTGTGTCTTTTCCAATATGTATATGTATTAGATTATGTACAAAAGAAGACACAGAACAGCAATGAGGTTGGTTAAAGTTAAAATTTGTTATTTATGATCGTTATAAATAATTCTGTAATATTTCCATTTAATTAATAAATTATAATTCTTTAGGATAGTATTTCTAGTTCGTAACAATATAATCAATTAAGGTAAATGAGATTTAAATAATGTCAACTTATTAAACAATTGCCGTACCAATTTTAAAGAGTGGCCGGAGTTTGTTTGCCCGATTTCTTCTCACAACTCACAAGGTTCAACTATAAATTTAGAAATGGGTGGTTTTAAATCGACACTGGCAAATAGCGATCTTAACTATTTGCAACTCGATAATATTTGTTATTTATTGTTATAATAATTTTACTTTCGATAAAGCAACCTATTGTTGTGGTGACATTGTATTGACCTAAAATGTTTAGTTTAAAGACGATTACATTTTTAAGGAATTTTATGTATCTAATAAAGATATTTGGCCTTGACTTCGAACCAGTTGCTTTCCAATTTGTATTTGTAGCATTTGTAGCGATAGCATCTAAAGGCCTAAATAAATAATCCGTATGTGTGAATCTTACGACCGTTTACAGTAATCAAACTACAGTTACCGATAGATTGCCAACAAACAAATAGACATACGCCTAATACCTTTTACAGAACAAATTACACTTAAGTTGTTGTTTTTAGGGTTCCGTACCTCGAAAGGAAAAAACGGAACCCTTATAGGATCACTTTGTTTTCCGTCCGTCTGTCTGTCTGTCAAAGCCCTTTTTCTCAGGAACGCGTGGAGTTATCAAGCTGGAATTTATATCAAAAACTCAGGTTTACACTTTTATTTATCATTATTTACCATAAAAATGTTATACTTATCGATTTCATTGTTTTTGTACTTCTAAAGTATAGTTGTCGCATTTATTTACTACATTTAAAACGTCACATCGCTAGCGCGGACGTCAACAAATTTTAACATAGTTTGGTTAGTGCCACTTTGTGAGCACTGATCAAACATCTATGGTATATACAATTATATATATGTTCGAAAAGTAGAAGCATTTTATATTAATATGAACGATGAATATTTAAGTGTATTCATTTGGTATTATTATATTATTTGGGTTTATATGTATAATTAATATTATAATTAATGTAAGCCATCCATTTTATTCATTAATGCGCGTGACCTTTGTAACAATATATTTATGTTTGTTTAAATACCCAAAAGAGATATCCAATTAACAGGCTTACAATAAAATAGGTACATTGTAATCAAACTTTCTAGAAAATAACACCGCCTTCTTACAATAAATAATTAAAGTACTTACTCGGGTGTATTTCACTAGATATTAAATTCAAATTGGTTTAGGAACAGTTAACTTTTCAGATTGTGCATAATTAAAACTTGGGGCAAATTTTGTACAACTGAAGCGAGCTCTATAGTTGGAGATAAATTTTTAGGTAGTCAGTCAAGTTGTGTGTTCTATTGATTTTCAACTTACAAATCTAACTATTAGTTTGTGTAATATGTATACTAAGTTTCGTTCACGAGCAAGATACGTACAGTCAAACAATTTAATCTTTTGGAAACTAGAACTTTTCACAATAAATCTATCTATGTGCCATATGCAGAAACTTTAAATAAGTCTCGGATAGTTTCAGGAGTTTGTTTACTTTTGGTGCATGACCTAACTTTTTGAAATGTGATTTAGTCTTTTACCGAACGCTCGATAGCGGACTACCGGCTTGCTCCTGCGGTCCTTTGTCTATTCCCGGGTAGGTTTGATTGTTATTAGATTTTATATTAGGAAATTCTCAGTAGCAACACGCATTTTGAGAAATGTGCCAATAAACGATAATTAATTCATACCTGTGCCTGGCGAAATGTGGGGAATTATACAGATCTCAATAACGCATCGATATTACATAAGTGTAAAAGTAGATAAATCTGAACGTAAATTTTTTTTTTTTTTTAATGTAAGGAACGTGCTCAAATGTAATTGAGGATTTCTGTCAGATTATTTTCACTTAGAACCTAAACTTAAAAACGTAATTATGGCAGTGAAGTTATGAAAATAATTTCACACTAATCGTGTTTCTAAAGTCTAATTTAGTTTTTTTATTTTAGTAGCTTTATTTAGCTTATTAGCCAAACTTTTTTCTGCTGTATTATATATCTATGGCTCAGTTGTTTTGTGTTCTCGGCTAGATTACACCAAATACGTTAAAGTTATTGAAGCGTTTCGGTAAGTGTTCTGCCTGCTTGTTTATATCCGATAGTCGTTAGTTTACAATTCCCGCTACACAGGGATAAGCTAAAAAAATAAATTTATTATTTCAGTTTCACAACATTAGAAATATTTGTTCCCTACAATGTACACACAATCTTGACGATTTTTTTACCTCACGTACGGCCCTCTGATCCCAAACTAAGCAGAGGTACAGGGTCTGCTTAGTTTGGGTAACCAGACTGCTGATAAACATACTTATATATTATTAAATACATACATATTATAAATAAATAGCACCCAGGCACAGAACAAATGATTGTGCTCATCATACAACTGTTCGCTTCTCCTTACTTGGGTCTGAGTGCCCGTGTACACTAAATAATTGTCAAATTGACCAAAGTTTTAGTATTTATCTCATTTAAAGGACGAGCTTTTCTTATTCAGTGTGATAATGTTCCGAGTCTTCTGGGAATGTTATCGGTTCGGAGCGAAACGGAAATAAGGAATTCTATAACGCCCAAAGTGGGCATAATTTAAAATGCCACCGGGGTTTTATCTATCAATTAATTTAGAAATTTGTTTCAAATAAATTTGTGTATAAATTATAATGAAAATGTATTCATGAAATAGTTATCTATTTCTCTTTGTTGTGAAGTACTCTCAGATAAAGTTACGTCTCCTGAGAGGTTTTCTTAGCTTGTTACCCAACGATTAAATAATTAAGTACTAGTAAATCTAATTAAGTAGTTTCAGTGTGTAATGTATGTATAAAACAATACAGTGCTGAAGTTTGATAACTGGAAGATAAATATCTTTATTCTAGCATAGCATAGAATCAGGGGTTGCCAATAATCTAGACTCGGTTTCTGAATACTGACAAGGCAAGACAAGTCGAGACAAGGTGAAATCGACAGAATTAGACAGAAAGAGTGACAAGTCCGATGTACAGCCTAAACAAATGTCGAAGTTTTGCTTCTTCACAATAGAATATTGCGTATTTATAGGGTTATAGGTATCTGCTAGTATCTTTTATTTATAAGTCATCAATGTCCAAGTATTGGTTCATCCCCGAGATTTAAGCAAGTTAAAATTGTTGTAATGTTATCTAAGCATGTCTGTGAATATTTTAAGACATTCGTAGTTTTTTATACAGACTTTTTTTTACACACAGTGTACGGTCCGTACACCAGGGTTTTAGGTTATAGGATAAATCTGTAAACTCAGAAATAGATTTAACTGACTATATTGATAGATAAAAATGATATTAATGATAATGATATAGGTGAGTCGCGACTGTCAATTGATATGATTAAAGCAATGAATAAAGTAGGTTGCTGACACGGCTCAAAGTATAACTGCATGATACGAGAAGCGTATAACGTGGCTCGTACACACAGAATGTATTGAAACTGAGAATTTGGAAAAATACTCGAAAATTTACCAATTACGCTAATATTTCGTAAAAAAGACTATGTGATAAATATGAATAAATTTAATGGAAAGGAAAATGTCAGTGTAAATAAAATAAATTAGAATCTTTTTTGTTGTGTTGAAGCTTTAACCCTTTAAAGCAAATGTTTTCAGATTTAACCCCATCAAAGCCCTGAATGACCCTTCTTGCTATTTTAGGGTGAATATGCTGTTCATGTCACAGGCTGACTAACTTATAATATGTATTCACTTTTCTATAAACACGTTGTATAGGTATATTTAACATTTATAACAGTACTCGTATTGCAATGTATACAGTTAAATACAAGTATATATAAGGCCCTCAACTTTTTTATCTACGATTTAGTTAAGTTGTCTGGTTCAAAAAGATGTTCAAATAGCATTATCTCTTATTTATTTACGCACACAACTTTATAAGTTACGCACGATTTCGAGAGAAAACTCTGCGAAAGAAGTGAGTATACGTTTCTATTAAATTAATTAATTACACAAAGGGAAATTGAGCGCCAAGCTTCTTCGAAAAAAGCTTTTCTTGATTTTCACGACGTAATCGTGAAGTAAACGTAGAATATTTACCTTGTTAATAAGGATTTCACTTAAAAAAATTACTTTTATCATATTAATGTGGAGCCTGATCAAATTTGTAAGTTAATCGAATTATATTAAATTGTTTGAGTTTGGATATGTAAGCTAAATCTCATTCCTAGTGTGGTTTTAATCTTTCGCGTTCCATGGTAATATAATTATTATGTTGATGAGAATTATTGTGAAGGTATTACATACCTTTGATATGCCTGACATTTTGACCAGGTTTCACTGGCCGTGGTCACAGGTTGACTGTCAGCCTGTGACTACGGAATTATTGCTACCTAGATGATATTATAATTTATTAACATGAAAATGTAATTATTGTGAATTCATGAAGAAGTCTATGACTACAATACAATTTTAAACATTAAAAAAAAATACTTGTATACTAGTATACATACATATCATATGCACAATAAAGCAAAATATGAGAAACTAATCTTGGTTTAATACTATTTAATTGCTATACTTGAAACATTTGAACAAAAACCAAAACATTTTTTTTAAATTAACCTTTTGTATGTAACTACAGTATTTATTTATTCTATAGTGGTGGTCCATTTGCCATTCGGGGTTGAACTGTTTAGGTAAGTGGCTCAATTTCCAAAAGGAGGTTGAATACCTAAGTGATTCAACTTCCAATCAGTTGACCAACGCCGGTATACGAACACATTAAATAATTAAACAAGGTCATAAGAAGAAACGTCAGACCATTGAGAGGTATGTAATACCATGTAGTACCTACTTCGTGATCGCGTTAATTCCCTTGTTAATACATAATTAAGGTCTTAAAATTTGATAAGAAAAAGGAAAACGGAAATCGCATTTCACAGCTACAAAACAATGCCACTACAAATTATGTTTTTCTGACTTCGATCAAATATACTTAATCAGCGCTCAAAAATGGCACTAGCTAAACTGTGCTTAAATACTGTTGTAAGCATAGTTGATCTGTCAGACGCTTTGTCCAATTTTCAGTTTTTTTTTTTTGCAAAAGTGACTGGCTGAATAATCGTCTTCGGATGAGCAGCGTTAGGGAACTTCTAACAAAAAAAAATAATATTTAACCTTTAATAATATTTGATCACAGTACTTAGCACACAAACATACGGTCCGCCTGATGGTTACCTACGCCATTCAACACTCGCAACAACAGAAGGGCCTTCTGTTGTTGTTCTTATTCTCCCTTTCGTAGAACCTACTAACTATTATAAAAAATAACAGTATTCTGTCCAACTGCAATATTCTGCATGGTGAAATAGACTGAGTGGTTCCATTTTAAACAGATATCTGCTGTGAGCTACCTCCTTTATGTCTTTTTTCCATCTGCAGCTTATGATGACAAAAATGTTACTTAGATAAAAGTTTATCATCGCGATATATTCGGAAGGAAGAATTCCGAAAGAAAAACAAATACTCGACATAACTCTTTTTGTAGAGTAAATGCCCGAGCGATTGTTACTTTAGCTTGCGATTCGAAAGTGAAAGTTGTGAGATCGAGCAAAAGGTTGGGGAAGAAAGGTTTTCAATCTGTTTTATAAAATTATACGCCATTGACCGTTATGAATGATCAACACCAATGACATTTGGAAGCGTTTTCCCCTAAAAAATATTAGTATAAAACTGATTCATAATTGCAAATAAAGGTTTCAAACAAAACACTATTTGTGAGGGATGTACTTCTGCAGTTGGTACATTTGATAAAAAACTAAAATAAAATAAAAAGAAAATTAACCTTTAAGGTTTGGGCAGACAGCGGGCGGGCTGAAGGGCTTTGTGTTACATTAACTTGTACATTACAATCTGATCACGCCACGTAGCCGCGTCGTTCCGCCCCGCCCTAATCTTAAAAAAATTTGGTTCTGTAATTCTCGCTACATATAAAATGTCAGTTATTCAGTTAAAGGACAATGCTCATAAATGTATGAAATCCTGTACTGAGTTGCATCAAAATCATACTTGTTTTTTCATGGACTACATTTAATATATTAACTCGCACAACTGTTTTTTTTTACAAAGAAAACAAGCCTTTTTTTTACAATTTTATAAAGTCTAGGATAATCTAAACTACCAAAAACTACCATTTTCATTGATCTTAAAACTAATATCTTCATTCTTCCATGGTGCCAGGTCACTGTCATTTTGGTTTGAATAGGTAAAAAAAAGAGATCTTAAACTCGGTAGTTTATTAGGATTCAGTTTTTCAAATACGTACCTACATTCATATTATATTTACTTGCTTAAATTTATAAATACAATGTGTATCATACACATTGTATTTGTTATGTATCGTAACCCTGTATCGAGTTGCATCAAAATCAAGCTTTGTTTTTCATGGACCTTTTACTGCTTATTTTCACCAGTGGTATGGACATGGTCAAAATGCATACGCGATTTAAGGTCTATCCAACCTTTTTACACGAAAATAGACATTGTTCATGGCACGGGTCATTGTCATTTTGGTTTGGTTAGGTGAAAATAAAGCATCTCCAGTTTGGTAGGTACTTTATTGGGATTTTAGTTCTTATAAAGGTTCATACTGTACTTAGGCTTAATGAGGACCCTGGAATCGAATACAAAATAATGAGGTTTTAATTGATCTTTTTTACATTGAATCTGTTACATTGCGAATAATACATACAGATGCAGAGACAAATCCACCTAGAGTGACGTCAAAGTCCGCGTCAAAACGTCATTATAGTCAATATCTAAGAACAATACTCCTCTGAGGTCAATATAGATAGTGTTGACCAGAGTTCATTCCTCTTCACTCTTGTCAGATCAAAGAAGGCCCAAAACATCTGATTTTGCTAGAAATTTCAGAGACGTTACATGTTACCCATTATTTTTACATGTAATTATTATACTAATATATTGGTTTTTCTGTAAATTAAGGAAAGACAACAACGGTTTACAATTTTGAACAAAAAATACTTAAATTTAAAAAAGTCCACCCTGATCCCCACCCGACGCAAAGCTGCCCCCAGGCCATTTTCACCCAGGCATATTTATCCCGCTTTCTCGCAGCCGCACTCTCAGCGGCAGCCGCAGCCATCCATGTTGTGTGAGTCAGATGAGAGACCGCTAAAGTATTGACACACGTAGCATCCCACACCAAACTCCTCCTTCTTTGCCAAGGGACCAGCGTCAAACCATCGGGTCTTTTGCCATCGGAGCGACTGAGACCTGGTGGCTCCAAGACGCATGGGACATTTGCCGAAACCAAGGCCCTCCAGACAATGTCGTTTAGGGCGTGGTGTCGAGGAAATCTCAACGAGCATCAACCGCAACTCAGCGCATGATGACTCCGCCCTCGACACCGCTCTGAGTCTGGCTAGATCCGCTCCCCCAGCCGCACCGACAAGTTAGTCGAGCTCAGACTTGTACCCCACTTCGTCCCAAACACGCTGCTTTTCCGGAAATCCAGGAAGGGGTGCATTCGGGAAGAGCGTCTTCCACTCCGCTATTCCCTCAACAGCAAAAGGTATGATAGCCCTGCCTCGATCAGGCGATAAAATTTTAGAGACCAGACTAACAACCCCATGCGCCGATGCGAGAAAGGCAGGCAGACACACATCCCTCACTCGTTGCACACCCAGACCACCAGACCGTACAGGCAAAGAGGCTTGGCTCCACTGGGTATCATTAAATTATACACAATTACAACTAAAAATTAATTGTGCTTCAAAAATTTTAACAGAGTTAAATAAAGTAATGTAAAATGGTATTCATGGTAATATTTTATATGACAAGGCATGTTTTTTCTATATTTATATTATAGAAAAAACATGTCTTGTCATATAAAATATTACATTATACATTTTGATAGCAAGAGAAATAAAGGTGTAATGCGCTTTTATTATTATTTTTAACTTTTTAGTTCTTTTAATTAAAAAGTAATAAATGCTTGTTTCAAAATTTTGTTTTTATTTAATAATATAAATACGAGTTTTTGACGTGGCGATAACATGTCCATACATAAAAAGTCCCTACGTAAAAAATGTCCATTTTCAAGTACTCGTGTAAGTGGAATCCCTCAGACCCTCTTAAATTAAGCACAAACATCTGTCAAAACACTCTTCGGGAAGTATTTTCGATCAATTCAAAAATATCAATACAAAATATTTTATGTCAGGGTAATATGCTAAAGGTGAGTCTTATCGATCTCGTGGCTTACATTTACTTGCGCTACGTGACATTGTTCGATTGCCGGACTGGGTAAATTCTCAGTAGATGCACGAGGTCTAAAAAACGTGATTAAAGGGGCAATAGGCTTACCTTCTATGTATTAGGTGAGTTCAAGAGTACTAATCAAGTGAAATGTTGTTGTGTAATACAACGATGCTTGCTTACCCTTATAGAAACACAGGGGCGTAAATAGCTAAGTATATGAAAGTACCTAGATATAATAATTATGTTGATAGGGTCGAACATATTCAATTATACAGCGTGTAAGTAACATCGTCGAAAATAATTTACAAATACGTCTTTCTTGGGATACTTATCACAATGCAAAAGTCAGTTCATCATAAAATGTTCTGTTTACTCATTGTGATATCAATTTTAAGCAAAAAAAAAATGAATGAAAATTGATGAATTCTCCGGCAAAAATTTCCAATGATTTTCCACTCAGAATGATGGTCTGAATACACTATTTCAGGATTCGGTACGGTGTCACTTACACCCTGTATATAGTCCTCCTTACCGATTTCGGTAACGGCGACCCATGATAATACTATTTCCTGTCATGAGCACTAATATGGCTCGCTAGATTTGGTTTTAAAAACCCGATCACACATAGCGCAAAATAATTAACCCTTAATATTTAACCCTTAATAATGAACCCTTCGTGCGCGAGTCGGACTCGCGCACGAAGGGTTCTGTACCATCCCACTAATATTATAAATCTGAAAGTTTGGATGGATGGATGGATGAATGTTTGTTACTCTTTCACGGCAAAACTACTGATCCGATTGCGATGAAATTTGATATGTAGATAGCTGGAGACCTGGATTAACATATAGGCTACTTTTTATCCCGATATTCTCACGGGATCAGGACTTACGCGGGTGAAACCACGAGGCGCTGCTAGTTATGATTTTTTTGCCGTTTGCACCCTTAAATATTTATTTTAGTCTGTTTTTCTAGTATTTGTTCTTATAGCGGCAACAGAAATACATCATCTGTGAAATTTTCAACTGTCTAACTATCACGGTTCATGAGATACAGTCTGGTGACAGACGGACGGACAGCGGTGTCTTAGTAATAGGGTCCCGTTTTACCCTTTGGGTACAGAACCCTAAAAATCACCAACTCTTGAAAGTTTCCGGCCTGGGCCGCCACTAGTAGCGCCCTCAGAAGTGCAAGGACTATACTACACTATACAATAAAAAAAAAATCATATTGTAGTAGTTCAAATTGAAAGTTGATAAATCAAAATTATTATTAGGTACTGAAACCTCACTGATGAAGGGTTAAAGGCATGATACAAATATCATAATCAGTGATGTGTTATAGTGTAACATTAACTGTACAGGTATAAATATCTCGCTGTAGTATTATATTAGCAACGCATTTTACGCGCAACGATGTAGCTGCACCATTTTCTGGTTATAAAAACTTTAGGTACTTGATTTTTTATAGAATCAATCATTAAGTTACCATTTGGTAAATAAAAAATGTCCTATGGACTGCTTTATATTATAAAACCATTCCAATTACACAGTACCTAATATTCAAAATATATTTAACGATACGATAAAGTTAACCGACCTATAATTTAAAAGGTAATTACTCTTTTAAAAATTAATTAGTAGAGCTAATAACGAAGTATAACAAACCCACTGAAGATGATTATTAACAAAGTCAAATGCGAAATATTTTTTTGGATTAATGTATATCTATACCAACATAATAAAGATGAAGAGTTTTTTTATTTGATTGTTTGTTTAAACCCGCTAACCTCTAGAATTATCAGTTGGATTTGATTAATTCTTCTTAAATTGGAAAGACTTCTTTAAGGAAGGTTATAGGCGATGCAACATCACGCGACGCCACTTAGGAGCGGCGTATCGACCATAAACGCACCTGCGTTTACCGTCGGGAAACGACTTGTGTCTTCACTACATATTATAAAACAAAGTCCCCCGCCGCGTCTGTTTGTTCGCGATTAACTGAAAAACTACTGAACGGATTTTCATTCGGTTTCCACTAATAGAGAGAGTGGTTCATGGGGAAGGTTTAGGTGTATAATTTGTACCCGTGCGAAACCGGGGCGGGTTGCTAGTTATAGAATATACGTGAAGAGAATTCTTTGTACGCAATTTAAAGACAATTTCGTGAATGTAAGAACGTGAAATTATACTAAAAGTTTGTATACAGAAGAAGTGCAAAAGTTAAAATTTTCAAACAATAAGCGTTACACATTTAAAAATTACATAAATACGGCTACATCAAGTTACACGCGTCCTATATAATTTATAATAATATCTATATGCACAAACATTAATCCCTATTTCCCTTGGTCACTCATGGCATCACGCGAGAACGGCTGGACCTATTTCACTAATTCTTTTTTTTTTTCTGTATTTGATATTGTCAGGAGAAGGTTCTTATGAAAGAAGAAATTAAGAAAGTTGCTCGGAAAATTTAAGCAAACTTTACGGGGGACTTAGGAGGGTGAAACCGCGGGGCGCAGCTAGTTCAAAATAATAACCATCATTAATTTAATATTATGTTAGTAACAAATAACAAAACTAGCACAAAAGTATCCATTACGGTCTTTATATGTATGTCAACCTGTCATGATAGGGAAGGACTAACAATGAATGACTAACAGTTCAATTTATGCTGGAAATTAATAGATAAAAATATATGAATCATGGTCAAATATCGACCACCTCTATTTTGTATAAATAGGTAAAGATAAAACAGTTCAGTACCTTTTACTCTTCTGATTATCAACCGATTTTCCTTTTTTTGTTTCATCAACATCATTTTATTATAACAATACGATACACAACTTTTATATTATTTTCACCGCTTTTAAAAGGCTTGTCGCTCTCTTTTGACTTGGTAAAAAATAGTAAAATTTTATGTTGCAGCTCTGCTAGTAAAGCTCTCTATAAAGAAACTACACGAGCTCAAGTAAAAATACCTAAAACCCCTGTTACATGGGTATCAACTTACTTAAATCCGATATTTGCCTTTTAAGTAGATACGACTTTTATCCTTGGGTTAAGGATTTACATGTTGTATGTGAATTACAACCCGATATATTTTTATTCAGGAGTTAAAAGACTCTGAAATTCTTAAAGCCTTATCAAAATAGTAAAGTTTCGTATTAACATAAAGAATCTAAAGATACAAAACTGTCAATTTCTAGTCGTATTAACCAAAATGATATTGAGTACAGTTTTAAATCATCTCCTTTGTCTGAATCTCAGTTTAGAGCAGACTAAGGCGATGGTATAGAGGGACAGCACTATTCCAATTCCAAAACATCGATTTTTCGTAACATTCTTCGTTACAGTTATGAATGACTTTTATTTATGTTTTTAATATTACCAGAATAAGTTATCAAGCAACAGGGTAATGAGGTTAAGTTGTGACTATGTTTTTTCTAGTTTGCCATTACGAAAAATTATGATGCTGTCCAAATATAACTTATGAGATATTGTTTTATTTAACAGAGTGAGTAATATCAGACTCAATTAATTGCTTATATAGGCATGTTCGAGTTTATTAAACGAACGAACCGTGGGTTCTCGTTATCGTAATTATCAATTTAGAACTGTCAATGGTATTAAAATGTAAATTCATATGTACTTCAAATACACGGGTGTTGGAATTGGTAATGAAATCATTTGCATTGTAGGAATTCTCTAATATTTTGTTACTGATTTATGGTAGGAACTTATTAGGGTTGCTGTTATGGCATTTTCTTACTAAAAGAAATTGATGATTAAGGCACCAGGGATTTGACTTAATGACGCGATTAGAACTCTGTGGTACCCAATCTTAACAGGTTTCGATGCATTACGTATCAGTAGATCAAAAGAAAAAGGACTGTTGGCAGTGCCGCATCCCACCCTTATACCGTAATCCAGTCAATACACGGTTTACTCGCTACAATCTTATGTAGATAAGGTTCCCAATTGATAGTAACTAACTAACGGTCGCGCAGTGGTTGAAAATTGACCGTAATTAGTGATTTTTATAATAACAATAAAGCTCTATTCAAGGGAATAAAATATTTTATACTAAACAAAAATAACTCGGTGCGCGAGTCCGACTCGCACTTGGCTGTTTTTTTTACTTTTTAATTTAGTTAGCAATGAAAAGTGTTTTTTAATTTTACTAAACGATAATTTTGAAGCATATTCTGACAAACTAGACCCAATAGTCTCTTTCATTATAACTATTTAATTTAGTATATTTTTTTCTGTCTTATTCAATAAAGTATTGCTATAAAACACTACCTTAATAGCCAAGGGGAGCCCTACGCTAGCCCTACCATACATAATTATTACGCTTCATGCATAAAAAAGTATATTGGATTAATTGTAAGGTAACACGCAAGTAGAACGAGGCTTGTAACGTAGAGTAACGGTAACTCATATTCCTGTAAGTATTCGTTTCAGAAATTATTATTTTACTATGGCAACAAGTATGTAGGCTTTTTAAATAGTCTTTGCGATTATCGCGTTTATGGTGAATTATCACATGCAAATATTTATTTATTTATATGAAAATGAAAATAAATATTGTCATATGAATTTTTCCTGTAAACTTATGTAACACAAAAATTTATATAAATTACAAAAAAAAATACGTAATGTATGAAATTCATATCATATCATTTTTTTGCTAACTTACGAAATTGTACATGTATGTCACAACTACACAACTAGTGTAAAATAGTCGAGATGCGTGCAGACAAGACTGCAACGGATAGAGTATATAAATTAAAACATGACGCGATGTATACCTACTCGTACATCAGATAACATATTTATTCGACAATCAGAATTGGGGTTTGTCATTTCTTCTCCAACCCTTTCATCGTCATTATTATTTCCACCATAGGGTGTCCACTGCTGTACAGGCCGCTGTGCTGTGCTGTGTAGGCCTTTAAAACTGAAAGAATATACTGAAAGGCTACACTTGTCTCTTTCCGATTGCCGATTATTTTTTTGTAGTGATTCTTAATCTTTAGACCACTTCAAGTTGTCACTTCACGTGGGACTGATAGATCCTGGGATTAGAGTATAAAAACCACACCGAGTCTTTAGCGTTACAACACTTTTTTTTTCGTCGCTATTGGTGAAGTGCTATGTTGGAATCGAATAAAATACACAATGTTCCATCATAAGTGAGTCTATCGAAAGGGACTCGGGTATACCCTAGTCCCTGAGAAGCCTGGCAGACTTCAAAGAGGGCAGTCACACCATTGTTAGCCGAGGGCCTTGCCCTCCTTCCGGTTTAGAGGGGCACCACCGTCTCAGGCCTGCTTCCGCTAGGGCAACGGGCAGCCTCACCCGTTACCCCCAGGCCAGCGCTCATGGAGACCGGAGATCATTCTGCGCTCTCCGGCGCCTGGTGGCTCTTCTATGGGACGGGAGAGTACTCTCCCATTCCCTTTTCGCCGCCTCTTTAGCGGACATCACTTCCTCACAAAAAGAAGCGGTGGATTCCCACGTACTCTCACTTTGGACCATGAACAGAACCATGGTCTCCAGCGAGAGACTTCCCACCCCACCCGTTAGCCACCGCGAGGTCGCGGCGCTGTTGCATCAACGCTGAGCACTCCACAAAGCATTACAACACTAGTCTCAAGTCAACTCGTTCAATCGCCGGTAATCTTAGACATTCAAAAGCTTATATTCGTGTTATAAATTAATTATTTTAATCTTGAGGTGAAGCATCGGAATCTGTATACCTGAGAGTTTTTCACAATGTTTGCGTAGGTCGTTTTCAGAGGATCAAATGTATATGTGGAGGTAAAAGCATTGGCGTTTAAAGAAAATTAAATTAAATTTTGGAGCCTATGTAAACGAATGTATAAATACTATTTAATTATATTAAATTTTAGCTATGAAACCAATGGGAAGAAAATCGTGGTACGCAGAGGAAAAATCCACCTCAATTTATTAGGATTAATAACGGTTGTTACCGTTATTACCTTCCAGAAAAAATTTTTACAAATAATATAAATGTAAAAAAATTTGAGGCACTATCTATGGAAAAAATTAAGCTGCATCAAAGGAATGTTTTTAGCGGTTATATTAAAAGTTCGCGTATTTGCTGCGTCTGATGAAATATTTTCATAAGTAAAACAAGGTCGTCATAACATTCATTTTATGTTTCCGTGCACAGTTAATTGTTATTGTTGAGCGCATAAAGCGTACATTTCTTCTTTTCAGCTATTGTAGGTTTAAAAGCGTATAAAATGGTTAGAGATGGCAGGAAACAGCTTCAGGGCAAAACTGGCGTTCGTATTGTCCATGATTTTTCTCCGTGCCTTTCTGGCGCCTAAGGCATTCCTACAAAAACATACTGACGTCATATAAAGAATGGCCACAAGAATATCATTGCTGAAAATAGAAAGAAAACAGAACAATTTTTTTTAAAAGCATGTAATCTTATACAATACAAGGTTTATTAAAGGTAATTTTAGTTTTCAAACATTAAATTATTGCCGGATCGGATACGACTACTGTTCCAAACGGGCACGATGTTTTGCAATCTTTAAAAAGAGTTTCTTTTGAAATGGCTTTAATTTCTTGGTAAATATTAGGATTCAATGGCCGAAATGTTGTCGGATTATTGGCGTATCCTGTTTTTGGTGTCCCTATCAGCCCCGTAAAAATAATTAGATGTATAAATCAGGAATGAAACGAGACAACAATTACAAAGATAATAAAATTCCATAAAAAGACCGCGCTTTTTGTGTCGATCCTGTTTTTTCGAATTTCTTAACCCACTACCTAACTAAATTAGTACTCGGACACTCACTGCTAAGCCGTAATTCGAATTTAGCACGGAAAAGGTATCTAACAGTCACATAAGATCAAAGTTCTCGTAATAGAACGCACGTTGTTTCCCCATGTGGTGACTCACAGTTACTAAAATTACAATATTCTCGCTATGCACCGATACCTACCCTGCGCCCCTTCTCTTTTACCTTTAGAAAGAAAGAAAGAAAGAAAATATATTTATTCAGAACCCGCAACATACAAAGCATTAATAACAAAAAGAAAAAACAAAATATAAATCTAAAAGGTTTTTCGTGCATTTGTGCTGACCTGAATCGGTCACCTATGCTGCACCTAACAACATGTGCAGCGCTAGTTTTCAGATGAAAGGACGTCGCGTACGTTTTGACATAATTAAGGGGATTACCTCGCTCAAATCCTAAAAACACCATATGTTTAAAAAAGATTGTAGATGAATCCCTGATGATGTTTTCCATATAAAAAATATATAGTGTACTTAAGGTCGTCACAAATACATTGTTTTGTTTAAAATTTTAATAATATTTACCAAATTTTGTTAAAAAATATCATTAAAATTTGTCTGTGTCTGGTACCCGCCTAAGACAAACCAGAAAACGAAGGATCAAAGAAATAAATTATGTAGTTAAAATAAAAACTTCAGTGAGCGGTTTTTATATTTATTAAAGATTTACTGTTTTACTTAAATGTGTATTCCAGGGCATTTCGATCGCATAGTTTTGGACCCGAAGGAGCCCTTTATCAAGGGCTTCTTTCGATCTTCCGTGTCACACAGCGGCGAAATAACAAAATACACACGTGCATAAAACCGTATATCTTTAATAACGAACTCTGTAGTGTCTAGTTTACGAAAATGGCCTGTAAATTAGAACATGTTAAGTGCTCATAAGCTGTGTTCTAAGCGTCTACAGGATATGACGACCGCTTACCATAAGTCGGGTCGTTTGCTTAGGTATTACCAAGGTATCAAAAAAAAACCAAACCGGTATTCCACTGAAAGTCCTTTTTTAAGAAAGTAAATCTTCTATAAATAAACGCGTGTACCTACATAGTACCGATTTTATGTTCATAAATCTTTGTGCTTGGCTTGGCGAAAGCCATCAGCTGTCATTTGGGTTTTCGCCCGATCTTTTCAAAGTTATCTTACCTCCCTATATTACTCTCATTATTTACCTACAACGTCAAATACGTATGTGAATATGTAAATTCGTTTTATTAACTTCTTTCACATGAATAGTGAGAAATAAAATGACGGGAGTCGATGATAGCTTCCCTGCCTCATTTGAGCTTGCTCCGCAAAATATTAAACCTGGGATATTACGTTATGATATTCACATGAAGTTTTAAGAGGAGGTAACATTGTAAGAGATTAAAGGTTCCAACAACCTACCCTGAAACTAACGAAGCGGCGGTAGCGTAATGGCTAAGGCGTCGGACTTGCGATCAAGTGGTTGCGGGTTCGAACCCCACCCAGTGCACTACCGACGTGAACCCACTCCTAACACAAGCATTTTAGCTTAGCTGGAGGGGTTAACAAGAATACTAGTAATGTGTGACACACGTTGCTAGTATTCTTTTAATTAAAAAAAAAAAAAAAAAACGGGAATTAGAAGCATCCTGCTTACTATTGGAACCCGGTGTCAACTAAAACGTGCTTAATTTAAACACGTTTCATTAAATGACACAGGAAATCATTTTGAGGTTTACATTATAAGTCTGGCAGTTAATCTGTGTTTTTTTCGTTAATCGTAGTTTCAACAAATTATTATAATTTTGTAAGGAAAAATATAGGCTACTTTTGCGATACCTAGTGTATTAATAAGAACTACACGAGGAAGCCGTGGATAAAGCTACTATATTTTAAATAAATGTATAATTTTCTTAACATTGGTTTCAATCAAAAACTCATTGTCATGATTGTGTAAAAATATTTTTACTGTGGAAAAAAGGCAATGAGTGGCAAAAATTGCGTCAGATAGAACATGTCTTTAGTAGTAAATAGGATACCTACGAATAGACGAATACTAATAGTAATCGTCGGAGTATCATACATGTATGAATCTCAATAATTAATTAATTGTCATATTATTTTTTATAAATAAAGGTTATTAATTAGTATTATACCTAAAGTAATACTTTAACACTTTAGCACAAAAATAATGAATTATAATTCAATTCAAAAAATCTTTATTTCATAAAATTGACCATCAATTAATTGAAATCGTCGATTTAATAAATAATTATTATAATTAAAAATTATAACACACACACAGAGTTACCGCAACAATAGTTTGCTTCGTCAAATGTAAAATGATTAAAGAAAACAAAAATGGACTAACATAATATCACATCTGCCTGTTTCGATCTATAACCGCCTGTTTCCAAAGAAGAGGAAGAAAATATTTACAATTCTTTTGATACTACTGCTACTGCTAGAGCTCGTAAATAGTTACTCAACAAAAGAAAAAAAGAATATCGCATGACCAACAGAGGAGAAAAGGGTACTATTTGTTGATTTAATATTTTACGTTATACTCTAAAAAATATATTGGAATATGTGCTAGGGTCTGTTTTTAGTTTAGTGCGTCTATTAATTATTTAATATAATTAAAGCTACTCCTGATGTTAAAATGTATGGTTTTGTACTGTCAAAATTTATAAAACATCGTAGCACTTCATCGTTTTATCATGTCAAACAGTATTTCAGAAGTAGCTGTACAAAAATAGCTTTATTATTATTTTTAGTGAGTGTACTCCATAAATTTATATAAATGTTGATAAGCTGAATAATTTGTTTTTTGAACGCTCGATCTTATAGACATAAAATTGAACTGTAATTTTGGAAGCGGAGTAGTGACTATAAACAAGGGTAAAACTGTAAGAATTGGCTTGTATTTAAGAAAACTTAATATTATCGACTGTGATTGATGAGGCATGAACTGTGTTTAGAAGATTGAAATCCTAACTGGTGCTTAAAAAATGTTTATATGATTTTGAATTTGTTTAAAGAAATCTGTCACTAACTGTACCAATATTATCAAAATATTAAAAAAAAATAATACACCATATGTATAGTACCGTATGTATAGTATCCAGTGTTATATGACATCCTATACTATGACATCTAGGTTGGATTGCCGAGATATACATTAGCCATTATCAGACATTAAAATAATAATTGATTACCTGTTACTAAAACATTTTTAGTAACTCTCATTAGTACAAAAATTAACATTAACCTAGATAGTAAAATTACAACACTGAGTCGTCCATTACCTATTAACGTTGCGAAATACAATGGGTTTTATTTTTACATACCTGGCTCTAAAAAATTGTAGGTACGTGCGTGGATTTGTATGCAGAAATATGGACACGTACTGCTGTAAATATCGACTGCAGGATTTAATCTGCATAGTCAATAAACCCATTGTACAACAATACAGGCGTTCTCTGTGTTCGTTGTGAAGATAATTTGATGAAACAAATCTAGAAGTAAACAGTAGGTACCTTAAACTCGCTTCATGTCATTCTTTGGTATGCTATTTTAGATATCCACCACTATTTAACCGGCCCTGAGTGGTTTTTCGGTGAAACACAAATCCGCTCTTGCGCATTGCGATCTCGCATATTGTTTTACTTCAATTCTCACTTTCTCTTTAAGCCTACCGGGACTGATCCCAATTCTGATAACGTCTGTATTATTTATCATTAGTTTCATTTGTTCGTCGGACATAGCTTTGTGGTCAGGGTGGGTATCTTTCGGTTGGAAATAAAGAGAACACGAAAATAAAGACAAACCAGCTGTAGTCCCGAGTAATTACGTAACAAAGAAATCACTGTCTAACTAGGTACCAAGGTGTTTGGGTAACTACGGAACGCGAGACAGTTTCTACGACAACTGTTTTACTCAACCGCTGCAACAAGACTGTCTCCTGGCGGTCTCGCACTGGAGACAGTGTGCAGGCGAGGATTTGAGAACTTTCCCTCGCATAAGAGTGGTTAGTCGGAACCGTGGCGGTAAGGCTCGTCATGGAAGGTTAGCTGGAGAGGCGACAAAGCGTTCTTTGCTACCGGATGACGCTACCTGCGTCATCCAGTACACGGCTGCTACGGGAAGTACCTGTGTCGCAAAGGCCGGGAGCCAACGTCTGTGTGCAACCATTGCGGGGGCTGCCGCGAGAATCCCGCATTCCACACTTTGGTGGAGTGCACTGCGTGGGCACAGCAGCCGACCTCGCGGTAGCTATCGGTTTGGGTAACCTCTCGCCGGAGACCATGATCATGTGCATGGTCCAGAGTGAGAGTGCATGGGATTCCGCCGGAGAGAACTAGTACTCATAGAGTGCAAAACGATCTCGAGCCATGGAGTAACGCCTTGCTCAACAGGCGGCCGAGTCTTCAGGGGTTCACATGGATGTCTTTTCTAGGGTACACTTGAGGCCCCGGCAATAAGACCCAGTGGCGGAACACTGAGTGGGTTTAGTCGGTTCGAGTCCGACTTACCACTTTACCGTTTGGTCCGGTGAGGTGACGACCCGTCGGGGTTTGAACATAAAAAAGCCTAAAAGGACGTTTTAGGCTTTTTATGTGGAAAACTCCACATAAAAATATATTATATTTATTTTTCATTAAATTATTAGGTACTTTGTTACAGGCGTTAAGAATGTAGGTTGTTAGGTCGTTCACCTCAATAGGTAAAAAAAGACAAAGTAGAAATGTCCGACAGAAAAACAACATTCGAACATGTTTTTCCAATATCTAAATGAGGTTCATTCTATTGAACCATATATAGATATTTATTATTAGTACATAATATAAATTATTCCTTTTCTCTACTGCTGAAGTGTGCTAACACTTCATGACCCATGTGTTCATGTAAAAAAGAAAAACGTTTATGTCTAACAATATTCAATTTCCAATATTCAAAGTAGTATTTCGTGCACTCTACCTCGTGGTGTAAGAGTAGAGAGAATTGCAAATTATATGAACGACAGGTAGATACGAACGTCACCCAGCAGTACTTATGTAACCATGTAAGACTGAAATATTCAGTAAGGCGTATACTCTAGTTGAAATATGTATGAAGTTCTTCTCTCTATAATGGACGTTGTATTGTTTTCATTAAAAAATCCATTATTGAGTTTCTAATTCCAACAATGTCACTAACAATGATTTTCAAGCGAAACACCCCAAAGTATACTCCGTGAATAGAATCGAGTATAACCGGCAAAAGACGTCGAAAAGAGTATCACTTTCGCAATAGCGGGTAAATAAACATTACCGCGGTTATACCTTTGACATATGACCTAAAAAGTGTCACCATCGGGTAGGTACCGCCGCGCCGCAGCAAATTTGATGTCATAGATAACGAACGCGAGAGTAGCGCTGACATTATTTTTGTTTGACTATTTTTGATGAAAGCCTTAAACCTGTGCTTAAACTTTCCTTCAGCTAATTTTTAGTTAGGTAATTTGATTACGTTCAATTTAGATAAAACGGTCAGACCTACTTTCATATTTATTAAAATAGACTATTTAAAAGTATTCTGTAGAGAAGTCGCTCTCTTTTGATCTTGAAGGAAGCCGTCTTTATCACGCTCTCAAGCCTTACTTACTTAATAATGAGTAAATACATCTGATATATATGGCAAAATGTAAAGAATCTGCTATAAAATTATATAAATAAATTTTGTTATGTTTACCATGTGGTCGTACCATATGGTAACATAAGTTATTTAGCTTGTTTTGACTTGTATTTCGTTATCTATTTATTTAAAAATCCATTTTCTAAACTGATATTATAAATAAAAAAAAAACCCGAATAAGTGCGAGACTGACTCGCGCACCGAGGGTTCCGTATGCAAACAAACTTGTATGTAGATAGTACGTCCATTTTGGGAATCAATTCTCCAAGATTTTTTCCCGTCTTTTCGTAAGACAAACTTAACTTTGCGGTTGCGCGATGTACGGCAAAGTCAACTTTCCAACCACAAAATATGTTTGTAATCACTAAAACTATTTTTTTTTATGTGATATGACAACAAATTAACGATGTTCGGCTTTTTTCCTTTACTTGTGCTGTGAGACCTTGCTTCTTACCAAATTGCATGATTCTAGGTCAATGGGAAGTACCCTATAACTAGGTTTTGATTTCCCTGCGAAATATTCACATTTGGTCAAATCTAAGGCTTAAGTGACCATATCTTTTGATTGCGTTGACTTAGAAGCTTGATTTTATTACAGCTTCAAGGGACCGCAGACTTATGTATTTGGTATTAATTTAAACTTGATGACGTCCACGTGTTCCTGAGTAAAAGGGTCAAGACAGACCTTTTGAGGAACGGAACCTTAAAAAGAAACGAAACTAAGTAATATTAAAGAAACTCAGACATCAGAATTGGAAGTAATGGAATTGCTTAAAGAAATTGCCCGAAATGTTACGTTACATGTGAATTCAGAGAGCGCGACAGCCCGATTCGATTATGCACAGCCGGTGCCGCGATGCGTCAAGTTCAGTTTATCTTTTATTCCATATAATATACTAGCTGTGCCCCGTAGTTTCACCCGCGTAACTTAGATGCCAGGGGAATATCGGGATAAAAAGTAACCTATGTGTTAATCCAGGTCTCCAGCTATCTACATACGAAGTATCATCGCAATGGATTCAGTAGTTTTTGCGCGAAAGAATAACAAACATCGATATATCCTCACAAACTTTCAATTTTTTTTCACATTCAATATCTTCACTACATATTATAAAACAAAGTCCTAAGCCGCGTCTGTCTGTCTATTCGCGATAAACTGAAAAACTACTGACCGGATTTTCATGCGGTTTTCACTAATATATAGAGTGATTCATGAGGAAGGTTTGGGTGTATAATATCTACCCGTGCGAAATAGGGACGGGTTGCTAGTATATTATAGAAATGTATGTATACAGAGCCTTTTAACAAATCGCTAGTGTCTTGAAAATTCCCATTACGGACACAACCGTCAACAACGTCTGCCCTCACGCGTCTGCCCGCGTCCGAGCCGAGTGGCTCACGCCAGACGCCACGCGGTGGCGATGTTTCCCCCCCCACTCACCCGCAGTTTCATATTATAGTCGTAACTTAAAAACTATTTGACCAAACTACGTACTTTAAAAGACAAAGTTTATCTACTTTGAATATCAGAAGCGATAAAAGTATTTATTTTCATAAAAATGAATTTGTTACTGCTAAATGTGAATTGGGAATAAAAAATCAAATTTTATTGTATTTATGGTTCACTATTTTGGTAATAATGGCTTACACATAAAAGATAGATATATACTGTCGCGGACTTTTTTGTAGAACTATTTAGGAGAAACAATCCCACCGTACATTATATTCGTGTAACTCTTACAGTTTTTCCACCGCACGCCAGAATAGCTCGCAGACGACAGATTTTTTTCCGAATTACTTAACACTTATCGTTATATTTTGGCCAATATACACAATATCTTCATAATTTATAGCCTATGTGTTATTCTGATATATAAGCTATATTATTGTAAAGTTTCATTAAAATCCATTCAGTTGTTTTTGCGTGAAAGAGTAACAAACATCCATACATCCATACATCCACACATCCATACATCCTCACAAACTTTCACGTTTATAATATTAATAGGATTATGTTAAGTGATGTATGGCCTTATCAACTGAAAAATACAATGTCTTTGTCTGTAAACTTTATGACGAAAATCACCAGTCTTCTTTATAGGGTTCTTTATATAGAACTAATGGAAATACAAGATGTTGTGAAGCTAGTCAAAAATAATTTTGTATTAATACTTTTAACACTTTCTAATAATTCACGTCGTCTACTACTGCTAAGCTTTGTCAAAACTATCGTCATTATGGTGGATTCTTGAACTATTATTTACTGTGTTCAGTCGGACACTTGGTGTGTCGCCTATACAAGATAGTGCTCCTTACGACTAACATATAGCTCGACTTATGTTTTTAACGATTACAACACCGGTAGTTTTTGCACTTTGGCGACTTCTATTAATAAGCAAAAAAATAGTGAAGAAATTGCTGCATTATTTTGGGGCCTTCTGTAGTACAGATACTATCCCATTGAGCTGCTACTCCAAGATTCAAGTGGTGAATTAATACGTGCCCATAATTGGTTCGAATAAGCCTATTCGCTCAGAATACATTATTAAAAATATAACTGAAATTTCAAAACTACTTATATAATTTCAGTTTCAATTTCAATCTTTATTGCACTCCATAATGTTACAAACGGTTTTAAAAACTAGGTGTTGTGACAATTATGGATCCTGGCAGGTTCGGCAAACGTAGGAGACAGGGAGAGCAGCACTTTAGTTTCTAATAATCATAAGTTTAAGGTTTAGAATTTATCATTCAAGTAGTAATTTATACTGTAGTAGCAGTTTTGTAATAAAATTTGTTGTAACTCATGGTTAAATGTTCTTCACTTTTCCAGGAAGAGATAAACGCAAAAAGCAAAAATGTGGCAATTTTCTGTGTCATCTTTGTTAACAATTTTATTATTCTAATTAGTTTTTTTTGCATAATGAAAGATGCAGGCGCGTCCGTGCAATTACCCCCAGGGTGACTCCGTAGTTTAGCCATATGAAATTGTAGGCGTAACACGTGTATGCCGCCTTATTTTGCGAGGATGTAATGTATGCCAAGGAGGCGGCGGAAAGGGAACGGGCGAGAACTAGTACTCTCCCATCCGGCAGAAGACGCACCAGGCGCCAGAGAGATCAAGTCGATCTCCGACCTTCCACCTTCCGCCTTAGCAGAAGCAGGCCCGAGACGGATGCGCCGTGTTCCGCGCGTGCCTCTTTTACTGACAGGGGATAAAATCCTTCACAACACAGTGGAGTCACCTGTTGTTTAACAGGTGGCCAAGTCTACCAGGGTTCACAGGGATTTCCTTGTAAGGGTACACCTGAGGCCCTGGGAATATGGATTGTGACGGAACACCGTGTGGTTTTAGTCGGTTCGAGTCCGACATACCACCCTACCGCTTAGCCCGGGTGGGGAGACGACCCGTTTGGGTTTCCACACGTAAAAAAAAGGCGTGATACGTGGCAAGTGCTGTTTGTATGTCGGTGGTCTTCTTTACATCACGGAGAGCGTAACAAAAACTTGAAAATTATGATTAAATATTTGAATGTGTGATTACCAATTAATATGTGTATCTATCTATGTTTAATCTGTAATTATTTCCATCTAAAGATTGTCTGGTAGAAATCGTTACTAGCGATTAGACCGCCCATTGTACTCCAATGTTTTATATGAGATCTGTTTTAACAGTATGTTATTAATGGTGTAAAGAATATTCTATCTAAGTATATAGACAGTTATCCGGATACTCGGATAGCCGAGTAATGTAAACTAGTTTACCATGTCTACTTTTGTGCTATTGTAAAATAAATTAAAATTTAGTGGTGTTTTAATCTAGAGTTTATTTAAATAATAAGACGGTAGAGACTCAAAAGTACCTATTACTATTTCAATAGCCTCTCACTACGTCTGTACAGAGCGTACAGTAGAGCATAATCTGCACAACCGTCATATTACATCATGGTGCTTCGCGTGACGTCGTATTGCGTATGAAACGTCGAATGAAGGCTATGTATACCCGAAAAAAGGCGTATGAAAAAAAGAGCTAAGGAGGTAACTGTGATATAAAACACTTTCGAGGCTAGTGTAGACTTAAACATAATATTATAATTGACCTAGCTAGTGTCGTAAGCCCGACATTTTTAACAATCTATGGAAAATTAATTAGTTTTGTTAATAGTAATTTTTTTGAAGTTAAAACTTCTTTAGGTACGTTGGACACTTTTGGGATGGGGAAATATGCTAGTTTTTTTTTAAATTTGTCAACGTTTGTGCACGTCTGATGGCCAGTGGCAATTTATTCCATAGACGGACAGCCTTAACCACTATTATCTTATCTGTGCTGTAAATGATTTGTCCATAAATTTCGTGGTATGTGTCGGCATTTTTAGCCTAAGATTCTCAGACGACCTCAGGAACCTTGAATGCGTGTTGTGCAAAAATTCAAAACGTTGTTTGAGATAGGGAAGAGTGCTGGGATTGAACAGTAGTGAAAGGATATGAGTATTCCGGCGAAGGCTTATAGGTAACCACTTGAGCGTAATCCGATATTCAGAGACATGGTCATATTTGCGTAGTCCAAAAATGAACCTGATGCAGAAATTTTTAAGTCGCTCAAGTTTATCAAGTTGGTCCTCGGTGATATCTGGATAGCTGGCATCTGCATAATCAAGGATAGGAAGAAGGAGTGATTCTGGGAGCGCAATTTTAGTGGCAACCGGAAGGAAGTTACGCAGTTTTCTAAGGGACCCTGCAGATGCAAAAAGTTTCCTATTGACTTCTTGCAATTGTGGACACCAGGATAGATCTTTGTCAATTAAAATTCCAAGGTTTTTTACTTTCTCTTGGATGGGAATGAGAGCACCATCGCAGCCAATCTGGGGTTGACTTGACCAATCTACTTTCGGTCTCATCCTGGAACTACAATAACAATAACTTGCGTTTTTGCAGGATTCATCTTTAAGCCATGCTGCTTGCTCCAAACACAGGTCTGTTCTAAATCTATGTTAATAACCTATAGCTGTTGATAATTCTTCTGGAGAAGCTTGTGTATAAATCTGCAAATCATCTGCATAAAGGTGATAAGAAGAAGAAAGTTTATTCGAGATTGAGTTAATAAAAACAGCTTTACTGATTTCAGAGGCCATAGGAGCGTAATGAGCATACAAATCAACTAAGCAAAGCTACGTTAGAGCGCCTGTTATAAAGTCGATAGCACACAGAGTGTACAAGCTAACGATGTGTAGACAGGCGCTTTTACTCTTAAACCGATACTCACATGTACTATACTATCGCTACATCTATAAAGAAAGCAAATAGTTTATTTATTTGGGCCATAAAACAACACCTTTGAACGTCTGGAGCTATATTTAGAATTAGTGCCAGCAGTTTGATTTTAGAACAAAAGTGTTGTGGCGCTTGTGATAAAATCGATATTAGGTAGGGACATAAATGAGCCAGTTTGTAACTAAATATAAAATTTATAATTTTTTTTGTTTTGTTTGTACTTTCGTGATATTGGTTTATGTCTTTTAAGTTTTTTTATTTAACTTGCTTCATTCATATTTTGTTGAAAAGAAGTCGCGAGTATGTAAGAAATTAGCTAAATATATGTTATGTATTCCTGTCAAAAGAGTGACTATTTTGTATAATGGTAAAATAGAAAACCAACCCAACCGAAATATTTAATAGATGTACACCTACAATAATTAATTAAGTAAATGATAAAGCTACTAAAAAAGTAAAATAAACGTAGCTTAAATTGTCAGGATTTTAAAAAGATATTATGTTTATTTTATTCAATTTAAGTGTCTTGTTTGTAAAAAGCTTTAACTTATACGTGACGTGCATTTACTTCAAGCATTATTGATTACAATGTTTTTAAAAAAGCCAAAAGCCAGCAGTCAGTGTGTGCGGCTGTCAAGTTGCTGCGCCACATCTATGAAGCCATTATATAGTGATCTTGTTAAAAGTAGTTAGCTCAGTTATTTATATATTAATTTTCAGTTTTCCTATCTTCTATCAATTACTTTCCTTATCCATCAACATCCGATCCTTTCAAATCCTCTCCGCAAAGCGAAGCCCTTACTTTACAGAATATTTTTGTTTATTTTTCTTTCTTTTTGTCTATGTTTTATCTTAATGCTCTTTAAATACAAGAACGCTCAGATAAACAACCAGCAGGACAATACGATTCTATCTAGATCCTTCGTGTGCCTAAAAATAAATGACAAATGAATTAATTATTTGTACATTTTGCATTTAGCGACAAGTTAATTTATTCAGGAGATTTAGAAATTATTTGTATTCTGTATTTAATTTAAAATTGTTTCATCAGTGTCCCTCAAATTAGAATAGCTTATTTATGTAAATAAGTAAACTGACAGTAATGTAAATATTAAATAGATTTAATAAATTAATTTCTTAATAATAGCTCTTTGAGGACTTTAAAGCTAGAGAATCGTTTCTCAAGATATATTTATACACGTTTTATATTACCTTGTCTATCTATCTACGTTACGGAATCTTTTAACTTAGTTTTCATCAACTTCCGATTCACTTAAAAATTTGGACGGATGACGATAAAAGACTAAAAAAAATCGCAGAGGTACATTTCGTATTTTAATTTGTTTTTAAATCTGCCCCCCAGTCTCCCCCTTTAAGGGAATATCCCGAATTTTTGCCTAGTTAAGTTAACCTTTATTTTTGCCTTGTTGATTTGTCGTCCAAATTTGAAAGCAATCGGTGCATAATTGCGACCTCGTGCCGGTAAAATTGAGGTACATACATATTGTTACATACAGGTTGTTTTGGAGTCTCGGGATCATAACTAGACCTCATGTGAAGAAATTTTTGTAAAACTCGACAACTGGTACAAAACCAATAGGTAGACTTTTCTTCGAAATTTACCTAAAATACCAAAATGCTATATAATTTTATAGTTTAAAAAACTTGGCGTGCTTGACATGAAAATAATGTAATGTAAGTATGTTTTTTATTATAGTTTTTTAAACTATAATTTAATGGTGTCGATTCTCGTAGGGTGTGTAGTATGATCAGATAAAAATTTTAGGATTCGCTGCTGAAATATCTTGCGGTCCTTATCCAGTACGCACAGTTCTATACATTTATTCTAATAATTGTTAAGCATCTGAACTTTAGTTTAAATCGTCATTTAAGTTTTTTACGGAGATCTCCTCATAAATACTTAGGTAGCTCTTTCAACCATCTCTGCTGCTTTCAGTGTTTTTAGGATATACTTATTGGAGATGTGCAAACATCTGCTATGCTTTACCTCCCACCTCCTAAAATGATGTAATTTTCTCTATCTGGCAAATATTACATGGCATTAGTAGGTAGGATGACATTATGAAAGCCTACCTGTGCACATGTTTGTGTAATCCGATACCTTGTGGTTGCAATCGGATTTTCAGATTACTCCGGCTTTTACCGGAGTAGTGCGTCCTATTTATCAATAGTATATGTGTTACGTTGTTAAGCCTTTTCGTTTCTATAGTAATCCTATTCTCCATTCGCCTTATTTTATGTATATCTATCGATGTACATAATAAGTACATATACATGCATACTTTAATATTATATACACCGTCCTATAAGCATCCACATAAGCACTGTTATTCTATGCGAATCCAAATGTCGTTGTTATGGTCCATCTTTTTACCTGAGCAAGTCCCTAGACAATCTCTACTACATTTATATCATAGTCTAGATATTCTACTACGTGTTCATCGCGTAATGGAATAATTGATAACAAATGTTTATTTCTAGAATCAAAACAATAAAATAATGTTATATTTTACATAGTATAAACGGTACGTTTATTACGACTGTTACTAACATTTTCTAATTAGGTGATTAGATATTGTCTATCTTAATATGTTTTCACATTGTAAAAGGCATAGGTTTTAACCCCCCTGAAAGAAAGATCTCGGATAAAATAAAAGATAATAGAACATAATGATCCGAATATTATTACAGCCGTTATGAACGGCTGTAATAATATTAAGCTTTACCTTGTTTGCAGTTCCTGCACGGGAGAGAAGTTGGGATCAGAGTTAAATGATTCGTTTTAAAACTTATTTTAATATTTGGTATCATGTTTTATTATTTAGGTATTGTCAATGTCGGAACTGTATTCTTAATTTCTACTTTACAATTAAGACTTATAAAGAATCTGTGGTTTATATCTACGTCATTGTAAGAATAAAACTCCAAATGAAGATTTCTTATTAATATAAACTCACAGCTGACTGGTTAAAAATAACTTCGACATTATTAATAAATTTGAGACAAGTACGAGTTGGCAATTAATTTACACCGTAAATCAACGATATTACGAGTACATGTGGGTAATTGACTTAATTCTTTCTACGTACGAATTCTGTTGATCAATTCCTTCAAAGATCATTTCCTTTGAAAATTATTGCTTTTAAAATTATTTACGTATTGTGTAGGCAAAGCAGGACTTATTTGTGGATGGAAACTTTTACTTTTGATTAACTTCTCACACTTACCGAGTTACTACAGTGTTTTAGATACAACTTTTATAGTCGTTTTAGTCATGACTTGACATGACTATGATATACTAATACGACTATTACTCCAGTACTCAACGACAGTCACTATTTATTTAGTTATCTTTAAATAGGAGAGAACCTTATCTTTATCTTAAGATATCTATATTACCTATATATTGTAGGAGTTAGAAATTATTTTAGCCGTAAACGGTAATAAAACTTACACATATTGATTGATTTTGATTATGCTGTTGTAATAATAATTTCGATTGAAAGCGTGCACACAATAGCTGTAGAATCATGAAACCTGGTGCGATTTGTTTAGGCGCAGTTGTGTACATTCATACATCGTTTCATTTTCATTATTCTTCAAAATCCTCATTCGAGTATTCTCAGAAACCTTTTGAGAAGTACTTTCCGAAAAAAGAAAACTACCCTTTTACATTTCCTTCCCATTTTACACGATTGAATTTGTAGAAGGCATTATCGATGTAAATAATAGATATAACTTGGGACTTAATCGCGGTAATATTTAGAAGGTACGATACAACAGTCATGATGACAGTTTAGGTAACTACTCACTTGATCTTCACTTTTGTTAGGAATATCCGTCGTCCGACAGACGTATTATTTTATTTCATGATTTTAAATGTTTCACGTATTTACTATTATGAAGTAGTATAGTGGCGTGTTGTTCACGTAACTAAACCTTGGTCTGATTCTGACTCCAGAAAATAGTATGCGTAATAATATTTTTTACGGATATGATGTGTTCCATGGTTTATTCTGCGATTATACTTTTGATGTGTCCTTTGTAGCCTTGACAGCTGTAGACTAGTCACGAAACGGTTAAAAACTAAGTAATGTGAATACCTAATAATGTTTGAAATATTAAATACTCAATTGTCAAAACTGTGATATACTTACTAACTGAAGTTATTTATTTAAAAAAAAACTAGTAATAAAAATAACAACAGCGCAAATTGCTACATTCTTAACAAAGTTGATGTGAGATTCGGGATTAACTGAGAGAGTTTTATCGTACAAAGAGATCAAGCCTACAGAAAAATTATTAACCTTTTTGTAGCCAATTGCCTCGTCTCTAATTTATTATTTAACTTTTACGTTCGAAAAGTCTCAAATTCTTTGGACACTTTTTTAAGAATAAAACAGTATTTCGTACCTTTGAACGCATATAATATTTATCAAGCGACACTCGGATCGACAGAATTTTCGTACAATATTTTTCGGACTGATGCTGAGCTAACTATTAAACTGATAATGGTTTTATTTTTTCTTCATTTGGAAGTTGCGGTTTTAGAGACATAAAGGGATAGTATATAGTTATATATTTTTACGATCCTGATTTTGCCTTCTTAGCCTATAACCGGCCTTCTGTTTATAGGCTCTCGTGACTGACCACAATATAGTTTAAGCCAATTGAATGCCCATAACACAGCCGTTTTACTTTTGCCGGTGGGGTGGTCAGGGTTTCGCGCGATAAAAGTAAACCCTTTCTCCGGAATTGGTAGAGATGGCAGTCCTGTCTGTCCATTTGTTTCTGTCATAATGGTATAGACACATAATACACAATACAGAAATACAAATTTGTTGGTACACAAAACGTTACGCGATCTATTCAATCTCTATTAAGTAAAGGGATTAATTACAACAATGTTTTGTTTTACATTTATATTACAAAAAATGCCTTATTTATGATATTAAATGCTTTTATATTCAGAAAGGAACACTATATTCTGTATGATATGAGATACATATTTTCAAACCAATAACTTTTACCATCGTACCGCAAACATAATCACTTTACATAAAAATTACCTACTATTTTCAACAGTCCTAATTGAACACAGCGCTAGCGAGCCTTTGTGCATACACAATCATTGTCGTGTGAAATTGCCAAGTCACTCTATTTATTAAAGAAATAAAGATGATAATAGATGTCTAATATTGACACGGTCACTATAATTTTTTTTTAGTGAACAAATTAAGTATCAATTAGATTTTACAACTTTTTTCGGTAGAAGAACTGCTTTGCGATTTGCGGGACTTAGGTTTTTTAACTATGTAATGTAATGTATTTGATGAGATCTCATTTCTTTTTGTAGGTAAGTATGTATATTAAATGAAACATCGTTAGTCGATGACACTGTACCTACCTGCTTCACTATTTACCTACCAATTGTAGCACTAACTTAGGCTGTGAGAAGTACTCGGAACAGGGTGTACGTTTATTCGATATCAAGAAAAAAAACATTCTCTGGAATAATAATATTAAGGATTCACTAATAACATTTGCCTTATATTTTATAAATTTTAAACTTGTGCAGTATCGTCCTGACACTTTCGATTCTACTTCTATTTTTTTACCTGTCACCTTTATACAATTCAAAATTATAAACTCTTTTTTAATTAGCGATCAATCAATCAATCAATCAGCCTATCATAGTCCACTGCTGGACATAGGCCTCTTTCAATGTGCGTCACAGCATCCGGTCCTCCGCCTTCCGCATCCAGTCCATCCCTGCTACCTTCTTCAGATCGTCAGTCCAACTGGCTGGGGGCGTTCTACCTTCTGTTTACCGATTAGCGATCATTTTTCACAAATTCAGACTGCCAGGTATATGCCGAATAGGTCGGAACATCACACCAGCTACGTTCCCGCTGTAAAATGAAATCTAATTTGAAAAGCTTAGGCTGTAAGAGTTGTACCAAGGAAAGCGGTGTATTGATATTTAAATAGTGAAGTTATACAGGGATATTTGTAAATAATAATTCTTTTATATTTCACTTTTTTAAAAACAAAAATATCGAAAAAGTGGAGGTGGATGAAGAACCTTATGCCACACGATTTCGACGACGGAGGGCGTGCACCGCTGAGCCAGTCAGCTTTTGAACACGGCCTGTGCAACCTGGTCGAAACGTCAGGCAATTCAGAGGTATGCAATACCTTTTCGTGATCGCGTTAATTCCCGTAAATACGTAGATAATATTATATCATGGAACGCGAAAGTTTAAAAGTTAGTACAGTCTGTATATCCAGAAAACAGGACTCAAATTATAGTATGTTTGAGTTTTCTTTGCTTTATAACTAGGTGAAACACTAATTTTGTTAAAAATTTAAAGCTTGTGTGTCTGCCAGAACTGTCTTAGAATTTGTATGTTCTTAAACTACCTACTGGTTCAAATTGAATGTGTTTATTTCGGGAATATACCTAGTTATATTATGCCCTAATTTATATATACTACACTATAAGCCTTGATTATATGCTATTAAACAAAGACACACACACACACAGACAAGCGTGCGCAAACGTAGTACGCACGCCCGAATATTTAAAACATTAAACTAATTAAGTTCTGTTTCTAGCAGGTATGGTACACAGAACTACTTAAAAATATATTTTTTTCTATACACAACTAACAAAGGTCTATTTGCGTACTACTAAATAACTACTCACAAAAATAAAACTATATTTTACTATAAAATGGCTTTGTTTAATTTGTAGCCACATAAGGGTTGTGTTTAGTTTATCTTTTTTAGGTATGAACCTTCATGAAATAGTTGTTATTTTATATTGATTTTTAAGTATCAGGTTGTTTATTGTTTTCGATTAGATTTTCACCATTTATACTAGATCTCATTTCACGGATTCAATCTCGCAGTCTACAATTTTTTTTGCTAACTAGCCTGGACCACTAAAACTCATTATTTCATAGATCCAGTAAGAACTGGTGTTCTCGTATTGGGTCAGGTTCCCACCTATTGCTCACAAGGGCTTGAGCCCTACGCTATAGCCGCTTGGAGAGATCTTATATTTTTCGAACCCCATACGAATAATAATAATTATAATCTAATATATTATATAAGAGTATTTTGTTGCTACCCCTAAAACGATTTTCAAAAGAGGGAAAATTAAATATTTTCTGAAATTACTGGTAGTATTTTTTTTTATTTATCTCCTGTTTATTAGCAAATATTTCACCCATAATACATGAATAGATAAATGTAGCAAATGAAAGATACATTGAAGGTAGAAAAAAATGAGTACTTGAAAAACTCATTCTGGGTAATATGTAGCAATATTATTGAAATCATTTCTGAAATCAGTTGAGTGTAACGCGTTTGTTATATTTTGTGGGTGTGCCTGCTCATTTACAGGCCGCTCCCAAAGTACGTAAGTAAAACTCTCAACTAATGATTTCAAGCATATATGTATATTTTAGCTGTATTAGGCTTGCGAGCGTGTTTGCAGTTCATTAGCTCGTTGTCAGAGTAGCTATTTATTTAACTGAATTCAAACAGAGGGTCTTTTGTACAAAAGTTATACTATTTTATTTATTTTTATCTTCTAAAACTTATTTCGATAGACGAGATATTTTAGTATATTTTTTATGGCTATATTAACATTGTCATTTATTAAAAAACTACAAACTATACAAAATAGTTAAATAAAATACAATACAGAAGCAGGTACGTTAGCAATAGCATGGCTAGTAAGGGAAAATATAAAGTAATATTATGTAATGAGTAGGATGTAGATATATACTATGGTTCATAGAAGTTAGGTCAACTAACCTAACTTCTATTTGTTACGCTTAAATTAAAAATATGAATACCTTTAATTTTTTGCTTTTACATCAAGACATTTTGAAAAATGTCTGATTTGAATGAGAGAAGAGAGAAAACAAGTTACTAATAAAAAACCGCATAGCCAGTGTCACTTGGGATGATGTAATGTAAATAGTAAAAATGTTCTGCCTCCATGATTTGGATGTATGGGATATCCCAATTTGTTCAAGCATTTAAAAGTTATAGTGGCATAAAAAAACTCACATACATACATAAACCTTGAAAACATAACAATCCTTTTTAGGGCAGTCGTTAAGCTACCAAATCGATACCAAGGACACTTGTTACCTACCACAAAAAAAAACCACAAGTTTGTTATATACTTTTAAACAATTTTATATTAATGAATATACCATAATTATAGATTATTGAAAACTGCAATAAATATATTTTGTATAAAGTGTATTTCTTCAATTAATAACAATCAAGCGTAAATATTCCAAATATTTTCAGAACGTTGTACATGTTTTTTATGGTATAAGGGGCAAACGAGCAGACGGGTCACCTGATGGTAAATGACTACCGCCGCCCATGGGCACCTGTAACTCAAGAATCACAAGTGCGTTGCCTCCCTTTAAGGTGGGAGTAGGAGAAGAGGGAGACAGGGGAAGAGTGGGAAGAGGGGAGAGGGGGAGAGGGAACGACGAGAGGTAAGGGTTAGGGCCTCCGGTAACCTCACTTATGCGGCGAAATGCAATGAAATTATTGCTTCACAGCCGGTTTTCTGTGAGGCCGTAGTATCGAGCGGAGTCGAGCCGGCCCAAACGTGCGAAGCATGGGCTCTCCACGTCATTGGGACATGTACCTATATAAGCTACAGTTTATATACAGGTACAACTATATACGCAAGTGGTTTCGTAAATTTAAAAATGTTTTATCACAGTGTCGCAAAACCATTATATTTAATGCTACATTAATTAATAGTAATGACAAGTATGTTTATATGATAAATAGAAGTGGTGAGTGGTGGTTCCGCGCGGGGTGCGGGCGACGGCGGCGGGGCGGGCCCGCGACATGAGGAGCGCGCGCGCAGCCCGCCCCGGCCGCCATGCAGCGCCTGCGAACTACATTCAAACGGTCCCGCACTCCTACTCCTGCCGATATGAAGACGCAAAGCAGCTTGGAAGTGCCTAAACAGGTGATGATCTTTCAAACAGTGTCTAAAACTTGCGGTGCAAACGCGTTTAAAATTTTGAGCCTTCAAATAATATGTATGCAGGGGTGTAAAATGTTTTTTTTTTCTATCAAATCTGGTGAATTTATGATTTATGTTTTCCACAAAATTATGCATTCTTCAATCTTTATTAAGATAATATAAATGCTGAACTGACTACTCATAGCGGTTACACTTTCTTCTAAACGTGTTTCCCACATAAAATTCTAGTTTGTCCCAAATCGTTTGACAATTGACACCTACATATTGAAATTTAATATTAATCTAGAATGTATAATATTTTTAAAATACAATTTTAAATCATATTAATAATTTTTTTGTGTCATGTTTTTTATTTACCGTACAGTTAGTGGCCAGTCAAAATATCTACTATTGTTTTCTTTGTTCGATTATTATTATCATCAAGTATTTACTTTCTGAAATAAAAAAGTGGAGATTTGTCATTTTTCCGCTTCACCCAAATCTTATAATAGATAATTAATATTATAAGATTTCATATTCCATCGTAACGCTCCTATTTTTTGTCGCTTGTTCTAAATCTAATATATAAGTTCTATTAAATTCTTATTAAATTCTATTAATAAGTTTTATTTGTCAGGTCCGGTCAGCGTCCTTCGATGAGATACAATTGGAAGCGGCGCGCAGTTCCGGCTCAAGTGTCCTACTTGCAGTGCCACAGCATGGGGGTCGTAGCCGTTCCTTTGACTCTGCCGGATCAGATGATTCTGGCACTTATCTTGAGGTGATTGTCACTGTGAAAACTTATGAAAAATTTTGTATTAACTCGGCCGTAGGGTAGACTAACATGATCGTGTCTTAGTATTCTATTCTATAATATTGTTGTCAAAACCCGCACGTTATTTAACACACTGACTCGATATAAGTGTTGCATTGAACTGTCAAACTTTGCAACATATTAAATTCAGGATTCAGAACCAAAGCAAAATTGGATTCATTAATTTAATGGTTTTTGGTGGTTAGTGTTTCTTTGACGTTTCAAATAAATAAACTGGAATGAAATCAATTTTCATTTAATTTTCTGTTTGGATGCAATGCAATGGAATTTGTAGAAACTGTGAGAAAGCGCCAGAATTTTATTATTATGAATAAGACAAAGGCAAGGTACTGCAAACAAGACCCCTATCGTAGTAATATATAAAAAAGGATTCTTTAATTTTATTTTCGTTTTTGTTACAAAACCCAGCTCGCTGGCAATAAATCCCTATCTTCTTCTATTATATTGATACATAGTAACTTTCTTTACTTACCTATTCTCTGTTCTTTGAATGTGTGGACACAGTCGACGAACAGAGGTTAACTCTTTCCGTACTCAGATTCTTCCGATATGCCTGATAACCACGGGCTTATATGGCATACATGAAATTTTTAGATTGTTACTTTCTTTAATAAAAAGAACTCGCCAAGAATAGCTGATTTTCGGATATGTGAGTTTTGAATCAACCGCTGGGTTGCGAGTAAACGTTGCGTCACCAAGCAATATGTGTTGTATGGTATTTGTCCTGCTCTAGGTGGGGTAATATAGGGGTAATATACGAAAAATGGGTGTTGGATTACGTTGCTACCTCTCGGAGGCTGGAGCTACATCCTAAAGCCTTAAAGTTCTATTTGAATAGAGACTCTACGCTTTGCTTTGTGAGGACACGACAGAAAATCTCAAAGTTATATAAAGTTAAGTAATTTAGAGAATTAAGCAGACACGTCAGGGCGACAAAGAAAACTTAGATATTTAATTCAGATTTTCATAATCGTTGTAGATTTATAAAAAAATAACGAGGAGAATTCAAATTCATTTTTTAAATCGTAGTTGATTCAAGTCGATGAACGATCCTTTCCTATAGAAGAAGTTGACTTGAAGCTAAAAAAAGTCGAAAAAATCTGTGTCTGATGAGATGAGATGAGATGTCTGTGTTGTTGCACATCGTGTTTCCTTAATTTCATCGTCTGCGACAGACGTCTTTTCCAGTATAAGATCTAAAAAATCTGTGTCTGTCTGTGTCTGTGTGTAAGAGTAGCGTGAGTGAGTACGAAATTATTAAAGTTACATTTATATTTTTTCATAAAAATTTCTTCATAGTGACAAATACACACACACACTCTTGTTATTCCTTTTTACTAGAATCAAAAGTGAGACACGAAAAAGCCGCGCAAAAAAGCACGAGGAACTGTGAATTCAAAGATAAAAAATTTTGGAACCCACAACTAAGTTATTAGTCGCATTTTGGAACAATTACACTTTCCTCTTTAGGCCAACAACTCCACACAAGAAAATAAAGTTTTTAAACAACAATAATACTCCTTTATGAGTAGATTCACCACAGAGATTACTTGTGAGTTCAAATAGATTTAGAAATGCATAAATGACATCGTTGTGGTTTCTGGGATTCCTTTAAAAGAAATATGGTATAATCTGTTATCCTTAAAAATGTAAAATTAGCATTACAATGGAGTATAATATAATAATGAAATGTACTTCTACCTAACTCTGCGAAGTAAAACAGAATATTATGCTAATATAATTTTGTTATGTTTGCCAAGTAACTTATTTAATTTACTTCTGCAAATAGACGTTATTATGGAAATTAAATTTAAAATTGAAAGAGCCTTTACAACGAAACAACGAAACGGAACAGTAAAAGTAGCAACAAGCTTATATTTCCAGTAATATAAAAATAATATATGACTATTTTTTAGATATTTGCCATTTCCACTTTAAGACTGTGTTCAGACACACAAAACTATAGTACAGTAAGCTCCCCATAACTAACAAAGCAAAAGCATGTGACATTGTTTTCTTATTGTAGGTCCCGCGCCTGTGGTCCCGTCGTCGATCAGGTAAAGGAACACCACTACCATGCGTTCATTGTCGACACATGGAGACCTGGCTCGCGCGGCGCAGCGAAGAAAGAGTCACGCCAGAGCGAGCCATCGCCTCTTCATCAGCCGAAGACGACGACGAAGAAGACGAGAGCGAAGTGGAAGTTCCGCAAGTGTTATTAGCGCCTCCTCCACCACCACGGACATTTTTACCACCGCCAGTGCATTCTCCGCCTCCAACTCCTGGTGCACCATCCTTCGAATTACAACCACCTGTCGATGAGCCCCCAATACTCCCGCAGCGGCGGCGTTCCATCTCACGACAAGAGGCTTTCTTCGTAGAACCAACCGGTAGTTCGCTTGAAAACGTTCGTGCTTCCGAGGAAGAAGCTGCCCACGCAGTGAAAGACTCGCTTGTTCACGACATTTACTTAGCAGTTCCCGAACTAAAACGCGACCGCGCCGCGTCTGTAGATTCGTGTTTTTCTAAAGTTTCCGGTGGTGCAAGAGCTGAGGAGTTGAACGGTACAGGTAATTGTCTCACTGTGCCTGGAACTGGTCTGAGATCGAGATCTGTGGATATAGTATTGCCTACGGCTGAGCAATCTCGATACAAGGCATTAGCGTTAACATCAGTTCAAGTTCAAACATCACCGTCTAATCAGAAGCAAGAACAAGCTCTTCGTCAACCCGTGTCAACAGTTGAACCCAGGTTAGTCAATATATTGTCTTAATTATTGAAATAAATTACGTTTTGTTTATTTTGGTTTCTATTTCATTTCTTTACCAAGTTAATCTATTTTGATTTTTTTTGTAAATAACTCGTTAAGAAACTTGACAGTATATGATTGCATTTAATTTATTATAATATATTGTTTCTTCTTTCATCCCAAACTCAATGAAGATATATTTTTATAGAAACCTCGTAAAAGAGGTGTAAAAAGGGTTTTGATTAAGGCGCCGTTTATGTGTGAACGTTTACGTTAGGGAAAATTTAATACCCACCTTTTAGTATATCTCTATACAATATGTTTATTGCAAAAAATTTCCTCAATTAATTTCTTATACATATTTTGCTATCCTGTGCATCTTAAAATTTTACGAGGAATAATGAAGTATATCAAGAAAACTAATCCAATAAAAAACTAATAATATAATAGCAATACTCTCGGACGGACTTACACGGAGCTGTCTAGGCTCAAAATAAGCACAAATCTATATACGTGGATAAATTTAGCAGGAGAAGGAATTGATCCACTGAGTCGAATGTTTGACCGCGGCGCTGTCGTCGAATATGTAAACATCGATCAGCATAAGTATACTATGCTACTGCATAGATAGCAATTTGTGATACCCTATTCTATTTATGGAAGAAACCCAATTACAGAAACTACTTATGTTATATAAAAATTTCATATCCTACAAGACTAGAGAAACATTTTATTAACGAGTTAGGGTACATGTCTGCTCGGAGTTGACCTTCCTGATTAAGGAAGTTCCTTTTAACCTGTTGTTTAAGTAGACAATAGTTAACTAGTGTTTTTGTTCGTGCTGGGTTAAATATCCTTGAGCATCGAGGGTACGGGCTCAACTGTTGCCCATTGGCGTAACTAAAGATTTTACCTAGTGACAAGATGGCTGATCTGATAATTTAAATTAGGATTAACGAATCGGTTTTTATCTGCGCACCCCACTGTTCTCTCTAATTTTACTATCCTGAAACTTATTTTACTTTAACTCAAGATACTTATCTTTATTTGCTCTAACTACGCCATATAATAGGCAGTGTTTTGTGTCATCTACTAGTAAGCTTAGGAGTGGGTTACCTCAATGTTCCGATTTCTCACGCGGAAATTTTCCTACGCAAAGCTTGTCTTCGCGCTTGAGTTGCACGATATTATTGCAAAATGACAACTTGATAGCGGCTGAATATATTACATATTCTACTATTTATCCAAACATTGTGCGATTGTTGTCCAAATGGTGTTATTTAAATATATTTATTATAGTCACATTATACCTGGCTTGTATTCTGTTTTGGGTTACTATTATTTTGTGTATAGGATAACATGTGTATGTGCTTCTGCATAGCGAATAACAATTAACAGGAATAAGGAACTGCGAAAGAAATTTGTTCTCTTTGTCTTTAAAATGATAAGAATGGGTTCTTATAATTTTAAAGAAAAGATAATTTTTAGGCCATCATTATGCTATTATTAGTATAAGTATAAGTGGAAATAGGTAGGCTTTTTATGTTCAGTCTGGTATACAGAAACAGAAGTCGCTACAGCATTTTGCAATGTACTCAAGATCGAACTATTTGTCATCAGAATAAGTAACTATTCTTATCTGTGTCCGAATGCAAAGAGACGTCTGCGTGTTTGACCTGTTTGTGTTTGTTTACGTCCGATCCTATGTTCCTCGTAACTAGTATAGGGCTGTATTATGCATCATTATATTGAATTTGTCTTTATAAAAATAAATAAAAAACCAAATGGCGGATTTCTGAAAATGAAGACGAGACTCAGGTTGCTCATCGCTTGTAGTGAATTTGACTCTGGTAATCTTATTTATTTATTTATTTAAAACTTTATGCACATAGAGTACAGAGGCGGACTTAATGCCATAGGCATTCTCTACCAGTCGATGTTCGGGTGATGCAGAGAAAACAGGAAGTAGGTGCAATAAAAAATAATATTTTAGTTTATTAGGTAAATATGCAAACTAAATATCAGACAAAAATACTTAAAGTATATAGGATAATATACATATCATAAACATACATAAAATATGTACACAAACATAATACATACATACATACAAATAAAAACATGGTAACGATTTAGATGATAAACTATGGGCAAGTTGCTTCTGCTAGTTGTTCGAAAAAGTACTCCTATACTTTCACTTTGAATGAGTAACGGTTGGTGGCCATCCTGATTTCGAGGGGAAGCGCATTCCAAAGAACAGGTTGAACGAAGAAAGAAGAGCCTACAAAGTCTGTGGTGTGAGAGGGACAAAGAAGAAGAAGATTATTTAGGGAACGAAGGTTTCTATCATGATTACTACTTAAATATTGGAAATATGAAGTTAAATACGTTGGGGAAGATGGGGAATTAAGGATGGTAAACAGGGCAGTGAGGGCTCGCAACATACTGCGCTGACGAATAGGCAACCACTTAAGCTGAGAACGGAAAGAGGACACATGGTCATATTTACGAAGATTAATAATCATCTTCCTGCCCTATTTCTAATTTTCATTGGGGTTGGCGCAATGTGGAACATTGCAAAGGGTTTTGGGTGGTTTCTTTTAGGGAATGTAGTGGTTTTCAGACGGGAGAAAAGGAATAAGGTGAATTTGTACAAGGCACAATGGATAGGGAGAAGGTCTTGTACCCGAATGTCCTGTATTTGCTGTGGCTGGAGAGGCCTAGGACAGGAACACTAGGTGGCATGTGTGGTGACATAATTTGACTCTGATAATGACTTTACAAACATTTTACAAATTCAACATCCATAGACATATCTCGAAAATTATTTGAGCTAGCTAGAGAGATAAAACCAAATAAACTTTTATTGGTGACCTTCAAGAGCATTTTTTTCTAATAGCTTTAGTTTACCATGACCTATACTATTAAAAATGTATATAATTATAATAATAATAACTATTATTGTTAGAGTTTGCCTTATGGTGCGAAAAAAACCGATGAAAGAAGAAAGGAACTTAAACTCCTGCACTTATGTAATAACGCTCTGTAGATTGTACTGTATTTACCTGGTTTGCATAATCAATCAAAATGAAAATCATTTATTTGAATTAAACCATCATGGGTATTTTTGAATTGTCAGGAGCAGTAGTCAGTCAGACTAAGTCAGTTGTGAAGCTAGTTGCCTGTTCCAATTCGTAGATCCAGTGGAGAAGAACAGGCAAGATACTCCAAGGACACTCTTTTTCGACATGTGTTTTACAAATCTCTGGTTACATTGCTTATATGCGCAAGTTAAATGTGAAAACAATGTAACGTATTGTTATAAACTATAAACTACTACCATATGTAAGTAATAGCAGTTCGGAAATTACCAGCCCCAACCAACGGCTCACGTTCACAAGCATGACGCACGCGCCAGCCATCGTCCACTTCAACCATATGATATTCAATTGATATCAAAGGGAGCCGTACGACCCGACACGTACGCCACCATCGGCAGGTAGGTATAGTAATTGAAAAGTATATGGTTAAAGTCGCAGTAGCATACGTTGTAATCTTGGGAGACATTCAACATCGATTTCTTAATATTGTTAAGAGACGTTTGTGATCAGATTCTATTACTATATCTGTATGTGCGTGTATGTATTTAACCATAAAACTGTTCAGACGCAAACACAGAAATATGTATTACACCTACTTTTTTTCTATTTGAGCATGATGTTGCTCAGTTTTAGTTAAAGGCTTTGAAGCATAACTGGCTGGGCTGGTTTTGCATAAATACTGCTCCAAGCTATTTTTACTGGCATCGACTGATATTGTAATTGTGTCTTTTACTGAGACACCTTTATAATTCATGGAAAGCCCGGGCCTGTCATGTATTTCTGTCCAATTCCCTTCTATGTATTTTTGTAATATTTCTCCCACCGGTCTAGCTTTATCTGACAATTTAAGTGTAAAGTTGCCTACATATATGACTAGCCCCCGACTAAAACCACACGGTGTTCCGTTCTAAGTGAGTCTATTGCAGGGAATCCGGAATACCCTAACAAGGAAGCCTACGAGAACCCCTACAGACTTTGACCGCCTGATCAGACGACCAACCCCAGAAACCTTTCTATGTCCTTCACTGATTGTGACACGTGAATTTCATAGGGCATTAAGTGATTAGGTGTTATCTTGTGTTGTAAGTGTTTAAGCTAACTAAGTCCATATAAACGGTTATTTTTATTTAATTTTAAATTTGAACGCTAGACAGGTACGTAAAATAAATTTAAAATTAAATAACACACATCTTAACCTCTCAGGGTTAACCTCTTAGGGTTCCGTACCTCGAAATGAAAAAACGGAACCCTTATAGGATCACTTTGTTGTCCGTCCGTCCGTCCGAAGTTCTGTCTGTCTGTCAAGACAGTTTTTCTCAGGAACACGTGGAGGTATCAAGCTGAAATTTATTTCAACTACTCAAGTCTACTGTCCCTTAGAGCTATGAAAAAATCAAACTTCTAAGCCAACACAATGAAAAGATACAGCCGTTTATGCCGCAAATTTCCGCAAATTTTCGACACTCGCAAGGGAATCAAAACCTACGGGGTACTTCCTGTGAACTCAGAATCTTGAAATTTTGTACGAAGCAACGTCTTATAGCACAGATAAAGGAAAAATTGCAAAAACCGGAAATTTTTAGTTACATCATATAATAAAAATATTTTACGGAACCCTCGGTGCGCGAGTCCGACTCGCACTTGGCCGGTTTTTTTTCTATACAATAGATATACTATTTACTCAATCGGTTAGAAATTCCACTTTGGCTATTATACCCTGTTGCATCATTACTACATATTATAAAACAAAGTCCCCCGAAAAACTACTGAACGGATTTTCATGCGGTTTTCACCAATAGACAGAGTGATTCATGAGGAAGGTTTAGGTGTATAATTTTTACGCGTGCAAAGCTGGGGCGGGTTGCTAGTTTCCTGTAAATTACTTTTTATTTAATCTCTAAAAGGTATAGATATTTTACGAGGTGCATGCACTACTGGCTTATCACGATCGTTTAACTGAGTTTTGTAGATACCCGGTACACAGCCTAACCTTTCGAATACTATATATATTCATCTTAAATATTACTATATAAATCTGTACCAATTTAATATATTCGTTTCACATATTTTAATTCTTCACAAGCGAATTTATCTGTATGTAATTTAATATAGGAGTAGAATTCCCCTCAGCACCTTTGAATTCTGAAATACAAGTATTAATTTTGTACATAACAAATAGTTAGTGGGTAGTTAACCAAAATAGTTGATAATTTTTTCAGTCTGCTTTAATAAATATAATTGATTAGATAAACTAGTTATTTTTGTACTTACATGGTACAGAATAAGTGCTAAACAATCTACCTGCCGGATACAACTTTCCTTTCTTAAAATTAAATAGTTTACTTACTGTTCAACACTTCACTTCACTTTGTACAAAAACATGAACAACATGCAAACTACTATTAAAGTCATGGCTGACAGTATCAATAAAAGGATGGAGGAATTTGAAGCCCAACTCCAAAAGTCGTCCAATGCACCAGCAAGTGTAACAAGTTTGGCTGCAGAATTTACAACTTACAGAGCCTTCGTTACACAAGCATTACAAATGCTGCAGCAACAGATGGAAGCATTGGCACGTACTGTAGATGGTATAGAGATGCAGCGGCGACGGAAAATCCTTCTCTTACACGGTGTCGAAGAGGTTAAAGATGAAAACGCAGCTAACACTGTGGCAGAGATTATCAGACTGCATGTTGGCGTTCAAGAGTTTTCAGCCAATGACATTAAACGCTGTCAAAGGTTAGGCCAGTCCACTTCCACCAAGAAACCCAGGCCCATACTCTTTAAACTTGCAGATCTGGTTACTCGTGATAAACTGTGGTATGCTAAAAGTAAGCTGAAGGGCTCTGGTGTCACGATGTCCCGAGTTCCTGACCAAGACCAGACATGATGTTTTCATGGCAGCCCGCATCTATGTGTTGGGCCCTGACAACGTGCGCCACCGGGTAGTATCCTTTGCAGAGCTCAATAGGGTAGTCGAATTACCACCAAAGCCGACCGTTGTAGCTCCAAAAGTCACCGGAACCAAGACCAAACGTACAACTGCAGCCAAAAAGTGAAGTATTTTTCTTACATAGTCCAGGTACAACATTGCATAACTTTTTCATTTACCTACTCTTTGCTATCTATTACTATTAAATACCTTTCCATTGTATTTAATTACTTCATAATTAGCATTCGGCAACCCACAAAAACAATTTATAAATTATTTACTATTATTATTATAATTTTTTTATTATGGACTCTATCCCGCGCGAAGAATCAGCGCAGGAATTCCGCCAATGTCAAGTGTTTTATAATTATACAAGTTAAATAACAAAAACGTAAAAAAATGGACGTCTATTCGTCCATCTTGAAAAAAACCAAAATCTACCTCAATCAAATGCTAATGCTGTGGTTGACAAAGTGACAATAGTCGACACCTGTCACATCTGTCATTTACTATGTAAAATGTCGTTTGCGTTCCGTAACCTAATTATGCGGTTTAATAGCATGAACCTTGTATATTTTTTTCTCTCTTTCTAAGAATTGTCTTAGTTTGATAAACTAATGCAATAATAACCAGGACTAAGAATAAAATGTACTTTATACCATTTATATTTGCCAAACAATTTAATTTGTTCATTATTATTGTTATTATTCTTCTTTTGTTTGTTTGATGTTTCTACTAACATTTTGTAACTCGTTACCGGCAGATGGAGTTGAGCGCTTTTTTATAATCGGTATACATATTTATTATATATTATTTCGTATATAACTTGAGTAATTTCTTTTTTTTTTTTTTAAATCATTAATTACATTATCTTTGTATTATACAACTAGTTCAAGTAAAATTGTCAATGTCTTTTCTTGACTACAGTAGTGATAGTGGTGAATATTTATCTGCTTGCAGCAATACTAGTTACCAAAGGGACCAAACAATTGTTAAAACTCTCTCATCTCAGTTCTCTGACGTTCCCAAAAATCTTAATGTTGTACACATTAATGCCCAAAGTATTCCGGCTCATTTCCCAGACATGCTAGCATGTTTCGACTGTACAAATATACATGATATTCTTATTTCCGAATCGTGGCTCAAGCCTTGTTTACCCTCTTCTGCATATACTTTGCCAGGATTCAACCTTAAGGAATGACCGTGCTGTGGGTGGTGGGGGTGGTGTAGCCATTTACTTACGTTCTGAAATTCCATACTCCATTATTAGTTTGTCGCCACAGCCGCCACCGTCACATGCAGGTGAGCATCTTTTCCTGGAAGTTGATCTCCTACACTCCAAAATTCTTCTTGGTGATTTTTACTGTCCATCTTCACGCATTGACTTCTTTACCTCGTTTGAGCTACTCTTAGAAAACTTTATTCCTTCGTACAGTCAAACGATAATCATGGGTGATTTCAATACCTGCCTCCTAAAAAATGACTTCCGTTCTTCAACTTTTCAGTCTATCATTCAATCTAGTAATTTGTGCATTCTCCCTTCCAATGCGACGCATTACTTCCCACATTCTGTTCCTTCTCTGCTCGATCTTATCATTGTTTCTTCTCCTAATCACGTTGCTAAGCACGGTCAGTGCTCAGCAGATGAGTTCTCCTACCACGACTTAATATACCTCTCCTATCGTCTTCGTCCACCTAAACCTAAATCTAAGACTATCCTGCAGCGGAACTTTAAGGATATAGATCTTGATACTTTAAGCAGGGATGCTAAAAACATCGACTGGAGTTCCCTCTTCAATTCAGTATCTATTGATGAGAAAGTGGCATTATTTAAAGCTAGTCTGAATAATTTATACAATGTGCATGCTCCTATCCGTGAAATTAAAATCAAACGTCTCCCGTCACCCTGGCTAACAGCGGACATTAAAGTCCTCATATCAAAAAAAGCGATAGCCAAGTCAAAATATAAAAAACGTCCAACGGAAATTAGGCGGGAAAAATACATATCTATCAGGAATCATTGCAGCAAGGTGTGCAGGAATGCGCAACGCCGATATATCCACAGCTCTGTTGAAAACGGAGATCCAGCCAAAGTCTGGAAATTTTTAAGGTCACTCGGAGTAGGCAAAGCCGTTCAAGAAACGATTCCAAAAAACTTAAATTTAAACTTATTAAATCAGCATTTCTCTGCGTCGTCAAACTTTAATAAAATAACAAAACAAACAACACTGAAACATCTTTCACCTCTCTCAACTTCTGACTGTTCTCCTTTTTTCTTTAGTCAATTCTCTGATTGTGATGTTAAGAAGAGCATAATGTCGATAGTGTTGTGTGTGTCATAGTGCTGTGGGATCTGACTGTCTAAGCCGTAACATGATCTTTCCTATCATTGATGAAATCCTACCGGTCATTAGTCACATCTTAAATTTCTCAATTTTGAATAGCGTATTTCCAACGGCTTGGAAAGATGCTCAAATTGTCCCCATACCCAAAAAGGAAAACCCATCACCCAATTTCTGACTATCACGCTATCTCTATCCTGCCCTTTCTCTCCAAGGTCCTCGAAAAGCATATTTACACCCAACTTTCTAATTTCCTTTCCAAAAACCTACTCTTAAATCCATTTCAATCTGGCTTTCGTCCTGGTCACAACACTACCACTACCCTTATTCACGTTACTGAGGACATCAGATTAGCTATGGAGAACGGTGAGCTTAAAGTTCTTACTCTGCTGGACTACAGTAACTCGTTCAATACCGTGGATTTTGAGGTGTTACTTGGCATATTGCGCTCTCTTAACATATCTCCAACAGCGATCGACTGGTTTCATAGTTACCTGTTTGGTCGCCGACAGCGTATTAGTTTTGAAGACACTGTTTCCTCATGGTGTGAAACTACAGCTGGTGTACCACAGGGCGGCGTGCTATCTCCCCTTCTCTTCTCTGTCTTTATAAATTCCATCAAATTCAAATTCAAAATCATTTATTCAATTAAGACACTAAGTGACATTTATGAACGTTAAATTGAAGCTAGAGTTAAAATCATAGATTGGCACAAACAGACGCCACAGCATATACTGGATTGTCAAGGTAAATTAGGTGAAAAACACCAAATCTACTGCCCGTTAGTGTCGATCTATAACTTCCTGTTTCCAAAATGCGTAGGGCCTTATGCGTAGAATACTGGCAAAGAAACTCATGGCCACTCTTTTTAAAAGTCAGATCTTCAGGTACAATAGTGTTAGTGTTACACGAAAGGTAAACAGGATGCAAGCTGATGCCACCTGAATTTCATTTTATTGAAATGCTCCAAAAGCTAACGTACTAAAAAAAAAAATCACTCAGTGATACCGTTGAAGGTTTGAACCTATTAAACATAGAAATCATTCAAGGTGCACATCTACCTTCATTCAGTTGCAAAATCTACTGTTAAAAATAATTCGTGACTGGATTAAGAGGCCAGAGTTGCAGTTGATCGAACGAAAATAATAGTATAGGCTAAAGCATCGCTGACTAGGCCGACCAGTCACCCCAAGCATCACAAATAATCTCTCTTCTTCCTGCCACCTTTATGCGGATGATCTCCAGATTTATTCTCAGGCTAAACCAGATAAACTGACGGGCTATTACTTTGGTTAATACAGACTTAGAATTAATTTGCAATTGGAGCAATTCGTACGGTCTGAGGGTAAACCCGGGAAAGACTCAGGTCATCATTGTTGGAAGTACCAGGCAGATCTCCAAAATTGACTGGTCACTTTTACCACAAATCACTTGTAATGGCACTAACATCTCTTATAGTGACAAAGTCAAAAACTTGGGGATATATATAGATACCTGTATGTCCTGGATACCTCAGCTACAGGAGCTGAGTCGCAAAATGTTTGCCGCTGCAGGTTATTTACGTAGGCTTCGCAACTTCTTACCTACTACCACTAAGATTGCGCTTGCACAATCCCTTCTTTTCCCCATCTTTGATTATGCTGATGCCAGCTATCTAGATCTCACCGAAGACCAACTTAATAAGCTTGAGAGACTCCAAAATCTTTGTATACGATTCGTATTTGGACTAAGCAAATATGATCATGTTTCTGAATATCGCAAAAAGCTCAAGTGGTTACCTATACGCCTTCGCCGGAACACACACATCCTTTCATTGTTATTTAATATTCTGTTTAACCCCTTATCTCCACCTTACCTTAAACAACGGTTTAATTTCTTGCACGATACGCATCCTAGGTCTTTGAGATCGTCAGAGAACCTGAGATTAAAAATGCCTGGACACTCCACCAAGTTCATGGATAATTCCTACTCTGTTAAAGCGGTTCGGCTTTGGAATGCCAGTGGAAATCAGACGCGCACAATCTGTTTTTAAAAAATTAGTCAAGAACTACTACCTATCACTAGGTGATGTCAGCACATAATTTCCCTTTTGCCCTTTCCTTAAAGTCTCTGTGCCGCTGTATCCTATATTATATATTACCTATCGCTTGTATTCCCACATGTACTTATATTTTTATATGTTTAAAGTTTACTTGTATGTATACTAGTAAGATATTTTACGTCACTAAATAATTTAATAACGTGCACCATACTGCCCTAATTTATCTCCATTTCTTTTTCTCCATCTCATGGTTGCCTGTAAGAGATTGCCATAGAGCGATAAGGCCGCCAATTGTATTAACCGTAATTTTAAGAAATTTTGCTTTTTAATGTTCCTGGTGTACAATAAAGAGTTATATTATTATTATTATAACTTTAATAAAAAACATAGGTACCGATAACATTGATTTGCGTGCCAGAATAACCACGTAGCTTTGTTGTAGTTGACAATAGCTCCCGTTTGCTAATATTCAACGTAGATAAAAAAATGCTCATGCAGGTTCAGACGTCGGCTTCCATGTCAATTTTAAAACAAATTTCGCACTGGTTTATGTTGAAATTTACCTACAATCTGTCATGACTATACCTATTATCTAAAAAATGAATTAAGTAACATTTCATCAGAGTCGATAATGTGATACATGTAGTACACATGAGAAAGAAATGATTCAGACTTGTGCACCTCCTACATTGTTTCCGAAACGCCAAGTAGGAGTTCCTCGGTTTCCATAACTTGATAACGCTCTGCCTCTGCAGATGTTCATGCTACCTGGTCTATTGTTGATCCTATGTTCGCAGAACACACTGTTCAAAAGTATGTTTACCGGTATTGTTGAACTTTAGTTCGATAATTCCCAGGCCTCAAAGTAAATTTTAAAACCGTTACTCCATAAATCCAGTTTTCACTTAATGCACCAGTTGTTATGTTTGTCGTATTTTGAACAAAACAAGAAGGACACGCCGGAGTTAGGATAGTCTTGTTATTCTTTAACCACTTTGATATTAAAACCGTTACTCCATTAATTCCGGTTTTCACTTAATGCACCAGTTGTTATGTTTGTCGTATTTTGATCAAAACAAGAAAGAGACGCCGGAGTTAGGATAGTGTCGTTATTCTTTAACCACTTTGAAATATTTTAAATTCGTAAACACTTCAACATGGTAGCGGCCGCTACCTTCACTTAATTTTACATATTTGTTGGTTTGCTTGCTTCTATGTTTAGCGCCGACTAACAACTATTTAGGTATTTACAGTAGTAGTAGTAAGTTTATATTTCGCTTTTCAGGTCCGTTCCTCTTTCGTCGGTTTATTTTTTTGTCAAAAAGTTCTTATCATGTTAAAAATACCAGGGGTTCCTCAATAATAAACAAAATATTTTCTTAATGACTACATGCAGGACTAATACGGCGTGTAACAAGTAAGAAGATAATATTGATTACTCAACGTGTAACTAACAGCTATAACCTGTAGCACTAAGCGAACAGACCGCAGTGCAATAGTTGTGAACATTCTACAGATTCCACGGTTAAACGATGTTCACCAGTAAACCTCAACTTGCGATTATTGTCGGTACTGTAAATACCTAAACAGACATGCAATGTGCTCATCTTACTATATTATATGATAATTTATTTTTACTATCAAAATTGTACGGTCTCGCTATCGTACATACCTGGTTACTTTTTACATATAGATAATTTTGTGCACACGTTACGAACTACTTTTAGCCGCGCGTTGTTATTGTTATAAATACATTAGTTAATATTTTATAAGTTAGTACGCTACCAATATATACGCTACCTATTACACCTACAAGCACAATCAAGGAAACATTCGCTACTCTATACATTTTTTATATACCTTTACTAGAATATACTATTTACGTTTTGCTGTCTTTCCTGCGTAGTCAATGAACTACTAACTTAACTACTTAACAACTATCCTACAATGTACAAGATAACTGGCCTGTACAAAAATTTTATGTGAAAAAAAATTTTATATTAAAAAATCTATATCACTTTTTGTACCGTTTGGATAGTTAAAATGCAAACCATAATTCGCATTTAATATATTAGCCAGGAGAAGAGTACTAAAAAAAGGAGTAGAATATTTCAGAAGATCGTCATATGTGATCAGAATGTGTTCCAACACTGAGTTTTTTGTGTTTTTAACATATCAAGCGTTTTAACTTGCTGTGACTCGTGTATGCCAAGATCAACAACAGTGACCTTCTAAAGCACCGAACTCTTGACACTTTTTGTTTTATAAGAAACTTTAAATCTGAACTCTAGCATTACGACTCTGAAATAGGAGGAGTTCGTAATATTGTAAATCCATTTACTCCCTAGCAAAGCGGAAGACAAAATAGCAAAAAATAGATAAAAAAACTTACAGAACAGATAAGTCCTCACGGGTTACAACTTATATAAATATTTAACCTAATTAGAGATCGCCTGTTGGTCGATATTTGATCATAATTCATTAACTTTTGGAAGTTTTGTTTTATTTCATTAACCAGTATTACTTAAACTGTCATTGTATACATTTGCCGTACATGACAGGTCAACATACATACTCGTCATTAAAAAAAACCAGATATAAAAAATATCTGATATTTTTTATTGATACAACTAATACTCGTCAATATATACTAAACAAAGAAAATAAAGAAAATCGTTTGACAAACATAGGAGGAAATGTTTCTTAACTGTTTTGTCTTGCCTATTTACCTATATTTAGATTTAAAATTTTAGTGTTTTAAAAACCTTAATCCATCTTAACCTAAGTCATTTATTAGATTTTACGGTATTTTTTGACGCAAAAAATATACATAGGGGACACGGGTGATGGGGAAAACGGGAATACACTTTTTAGCTGATGAATATTATATATACTACACAATAATTTGGCATAGTTATATCATTAGTTTGTTTGTCTTTATAATTTATTTTAAGTAGAGCATTTGCGCTTGACTGCGAGCTACGATTCATGCGTCTCTCAGTTTACTTAGGTACGTGGTTACGGGTGTGCGATGGGGTGAGTTATCATGTGACGACGGGGCTGGAAGTAATCCTTCCGAAGCTAGTACACATACATTCTCTGACTGCTTAAACCGAAAAAGATAAAGTTTTGTCGAAAATAAAATTTAACAAAACTCATTGTATAATCATAAAAATCAATCTTTGATAATATAATAATTGATTGAGTCTAATACTGCTGCTAGATGCGTATATTGGGTAATAGCGACATATGAGTCTTAATCAATAATAGAATCCAAAGCAAGGGAAATTTTATAATTCTGGGTTGGTAACACTGCAGGTGTGCGGCGGAAATTATAACAATGATGATACCGCATTTACGTATTAAAGAGGTATTTGTGTATACAATTAATGTTAATGGAAAATGAGAATATACTCAGGGCCATTACGTATATATATATTCAAGTGTAACTTTTTGTTATATTTAATAATAGGTAATTTGTATCGCTATAGGCTTTAATGGTATTTAAATAAATTCGATCTGATGCGTGTGTAATGAACTTTAATCTTACAGATAACGCTTTGTAATTAGGTGTTAAGGATAGTAGACTTCCCATTAAAGCACTTGAACCTGGGGAAGTAGCTACACTGTACACAAAGCCTTATTTAAAAACACTGGTAACATAGTGATGTGTTTCTGCTGGTGTACTAATCAGTGTTGTAAGCTTAATAGGGATAGGATACATCTGGTGTTGCGATTGTTTATATGCACCAGTAACTACTAAATATTAGGCACGCTCATCTCATGTGATAACTGAAAGATTTTCATGAATAAATTTTTATATTTCTTTTGGTACTTTATCTACAGAAATACATTTAGGAATTAAAAATAATTAGATTTTTATTCATTGTTTAGTTCTTAAGCCTACTTAGGTTATAATGTCAATACTTATAACCAAAAAATATTTGATAGATAATACTCAGAGCATTAATCTAAGTAGGTATGTAACTTTACTCTAAAAAGCAACAATATTTGGACACATTATTTAGATCATACAAATATTTCATTTCAGTCCAACTATATAAGTGGGTACTTAATGTTGGTTCATACCTCAATCGTTAACGTTTTCATACTGAATCTTATTACATTTTAAAACTGATTTCCTTTAGCTCTAATTTAATTTTTGCGTTTCAACGTGTAAAAGGAAAATATTTGTGGGAGCCTACTATGTAAATAAGCTTCCCTCGCAAATTAGTCATCGGTGGAAAGCCAAATTGAAATATAAAAAATTCAGAGAAATGTTGCATATCACGAGACATTTAAACTAGACCGCGTTCTCATTCGTCAGGCATTAGTTATAAGTCGGGTTAACGTAAATTAATATTAGAGGAGGCGGACTGTGATACACTGCGAGGAGCATTAAAGTTACGTTACAATTCTCAAAATAAAGCGAAACGTCACGAATTTGCACAAAATTGAGCATATAATAAAACCAAAAAAAAATGCAAGTTACCTCAATAAATAGAATATTTCTATGTAGTTAGTTAGAAGTTTTTTTGGACGTACACAAAAACGTTGTGTATATGAATAATTAAAAAAAAAAACTTTGTTTTGGGTCTTTTTGTCCGTACTAACGTCCGTACTACATGTTATTGAATTTTTCGTTACTGAGTTTTCGTTCTTTATGTCAATCGAGTCGTCTATTATGACTTCTAGTTCTTAGTTATAAAAACTATTACTACTATATTATATACTAGCTACCGGCCCCGGCTTCGCACGGGTAACAGACACATCTTAACAATCATCAACATATTTCAATCAATTTACACAAAATCTTAACTAATTATACACCTAAACCTTCCTCATGCATCACTCTGTTTATTAGTGAAAACCGCATGAAAATCCGTTTAGTAGTTTTTCAGGTTATCGCGAACAGACAGACAGACGGGGGGACTTTGTTAATATGTACTACTTTATTGCAAAAGCTGTGGGTTCGTGTAACTGATATATCATTTTAGTGAAAGGTTCTAAATTTATACACGATTATTAGACTTTTTAAGAACCCAATTTTCTAACAATATGTAGTAGCTACAATTCCCCGGGTTTCCTATTCTTCTAATTTTAAAATCAAAAGGAATTGAACTTGTATGTAAGTTAGAGGGCTCGGATTGACCTTTTCGAGCTATTGCTTACCTGCCCCAATCTATCCTTATCAGCAGTAACCTTCCCTTCTTGTCTACTTTTCTTTCCTAATATTCCTACTCCCAATTTTCCTATTTTTAATTCCAAAGTACCCGGTGTGACCCGGTGAACGGCAATAGGCTTGCCCACTATTACGTGAGGCGGATCAAATTATAATTCGTAAAATGTGGGTGTTTCTTTGCCATGGCAATACCTATTGCCTGGATAAACGAATCTATATTATCTCTATTCAATGGTCAAACTGCTCTGGTGACATTCAGAGAGCCTTTCCGCTCCATCTACTTTTAATGCTTTGTCTTTGAGTTTAGCAACTAACTGATGACTTTACTGAAATGTGATTACTTGTCTGTCATTGAACTAGTAATAACTATTTTAATAAGCCTAACATTTAATACTATCAATAGATATAATTCACAACTATATATTTGAATTCAGTTGTCTGTAATAATAATAATAGCAGCGTCTATACTATATTAACCAGACTGCAGATAAACATACTTATATATTTCTAAATACATACATATTATAGATAAATTACACCCAGACACAGAACAAATCATCATACTCATCACACAATTATTTGTCCAGGGTGGGAATCGAACCCACGACCTCTGGCTCAGCAGTCAGGGTCACTAACCACGACCAATAGGCAAGTCCATGTGATTGTCTGATAGTTTTAGCTGAGAACTAACTAGGTTATTACTTCATCTGAGGTCATCTGGTATTAATAAATTAGTAGATTATTAGGTAGCATTACCTATCTTAACTAAAATTACTTTATTATTGTATATAGTGTTCGGTAAGGATCCGTGTTACTGCCATAGGTTTGGTATCTTTTGAGCTCTAGAAGTTCTTTTGATGCTTTGTTATCATAGCCCTTTATCAAAACTTTCGAGTGCTTTAGACCAGTGGTCTTCCATGTCTTAATTGCCATTGATGAGTATGTGGCGTTTATCATTGAGTAAGCTTGCTGTTTGGTGGTCCTGGTGGTTCTGGTCCATGCTGTCGGTTGCCTGGAAAAGTTCTGGCGAGTCCATCGGCTTTTCATTACCATTAATACCCGAGTGGCCTGGTACCCATCTTAATGCGTGTGTTTTTAGGTTTTCTTTACAATTTTGTATTAGCTTTGAGCTAGTTTGAAAATTGTTGAATGCCAATAGCACCGCTGTCTGAGTTAATGTAGGTGTGTTGTTGTCTTACTTTTCTTTCTAGGTTCATCTCCACGCATCTGTTTATTGCGAAGAATTCGGTCTGAAAGATGGAGGCCTCTGGAGATTGACGTTGCACCTGAATTTTGACCTCTCTCCGTTAATGCTGTAATCTACATCAAGGCCTTTTTTAGCCCCGTTTAGACTCATCATACCATTTTTAAACCGGATTGAAGGTGTTACAGCCATGTATCCCTCTGTGGTATGTCTACTGTCTACCTACCTACCTTCTCACAAAGTCGATCTCCGTTTGCATCTCATCCACTGGCAGTTGTTTATTAGGTACGCAGTCTTAACTAGTTTTGGATCAAAATACTGGGGCTTAGTCATTACAGAGCACACTAGTATATTGAGTAGTAGGTACATACAGTATCATAAACACTAGAAGAAAATGCGAGTAATTGTAACTATCAATAACGAAAGTGATTATTGAAAACTGACTCAAGATTTCCAGTAAATTTAAAGGGTTAAAAATACATACTGAGCCTGTTTTATTGGACTATGGGTAAAGCGGGTCTCACATTACTACTTTTCTTTGTCAACACCTCACTAAATGCGATTGCAAGTCCGACACCCTTGTTATTACGCTTTGTCATTACTCCCGTTTCTTAAATTAGGTACGTATTCTTAAATTAGGTACGTATTCTTAAATTAGGTACGTATTCTTAAAAGGCGAATAATTTTAAAAAGTTAAATTTCTTAAATGTAAATCTGTGAAGTGTGATCATTTTCAAAGACTTAAGAATTTTGCTCCTGTATGTGTGTCAAAAATTGGTGTATGGGTAAGTTTTCAGCCAGATTATAATAAAGGAAAAGATAAAACAGAAAAATAATTTGATTGTGTGTTTTTATGAAACCACGATGCAAGTGAAACTTTTTTTCGGTTTGTAGGCATTTAATCCTAACTTAATTATTGGAAAATAGGAATGATAAGGGAAAATCAATAGTAGACAAATTATTCAATTATAAAATTTTATTTCAATTTGCGGATTAGAGTCCGGAATACATAATTAATAAAATCATCACACTGAAAGTTCTGCGCTCCTGGCCGCTCATAAATGTTTGAATTTCGAATGCTGTAATGCTACATGCGATAGATGGACGAAAAATTTAGGTGATAGAATAAAAGTTTCACTTTAAAAAGATAACAATTAGACAATTTATTATTACAGGGATGCTTTAGATTTCACTAACTTACGCAAAAAATGATCATTGATCTGCATGCTGTACTTATAAATCATGGTCAAACCGCATATCCACAATGATGTAGAGTTTCATTAAATTGTATGATAATGTTTAGTTTGTCTTTAACAAAGCTTTATCGACTAAGGTTCTCTATTAAATAATTTGAACTTTTGAAGTGAAAACTTCTTTAGCGGCGTTGTGCACTTTTTTTGATGGGTAAAACATTTTAAACTCGCGTCAGGACACGTGACCCTGATCGAAAATGTGTCCGCGTCAGCACACGTGACCCTGATCTAAAATGTGTCCGAGTTTCATATATTTAAAAATTTAAAGCGATAAGAAATAAATACAAAGATTTCAACTGCACGGACGCCATGGCTACAAATTTGTACTCAAATATCTTCATAACTTAATTAAAATAGGTGCTTTTATTTTAGTGATAATTAAATTAATATGTACATTTTTTTTTCATTATGATGTACTCGTAATTAAACGGTTACTCATAACAATTACAGTCTAGACCTTGAGGATTAGCCTCAAGGTCTAGACTGTAATAAAGTAATTTAAATTTAACTTAATTTGCTAAAAACTTACAAAGTTAAGAATGTGTCTATTGGCACTTTTCTTATGGTCTCTATTATCATAGAAAGACACTTTGTTCTTGTGTTCTTAGAGTAACACTCACTGCACTACTTAACACCAACTTCACTAAACTAACTCAAAGGGCTTAGTTCTGTTTAGTCTTCTAACTATGTCAGACGTTCAGATGTTGAAGAAGCCTTTGTTCATGTGCTTCGGCGTATTGTTTTATAACTTCACTAAAAAGATCTACTCCTAGGTCTCGGTGGATGTCATCATTTCTAACGTACCAGGGAGCATTTACTATACTCCGAAGTATCTTATTTTGGAATCTTTGAATGATTTCAACGTTAGTTCGTTTTGTGCAGCCCCAAAGTTAAATGCCATATGTCCATACAGGCATGAGTACTTGCTTATATAAAAGTACTTTGTTATACACTGACAAAGTAGAATGTCTACCAAGTAGCCAGTACATATTTTTGTAGCGTAGGTCTAAGGCTTGGCGTTTCTTTTTGACATGAGCCTTCCAGCGAAGTTTTGCGTCTAGCGTCAAACCCAAGTATTTCGACGTATTTTCATATGGTATTACACGACTGTTAATATGTTCATGATGACTATTTGTACATTAGTTTCAAATTCATCCAACGGTGCTCGACGATGAGCAACAAAATAGTTTCCACATTTAAATTCAGAGTTCCTTCAAGCCAGTGAAACAATTTTCATTGTTTCGTATTGGAGATTCCCTTTTGACGATGATTACAGTTCTGGGATCTGACAACCTGTGAAAAATAGAGCCATTATGGTCAGGCGACCATAATAGCTCTACGACTGTAAAACTATTTTATTTTTAAGCCGTTTTTCTTTAGAATTTCGTAGCATAAAGGAATGACTTCGTCGTTCTCTCGGCGGATCGAACAAAAAGGTCTACAACATTTGAATTCGGTATTGAGTCGATGCTAGCTATCATCTCTGAACAAGGGGTTTAAATGTAACACCGAGTATTCGGAAATACTGAGTGGTAAATGGTTTCAATAAGGCGTTCAGATGAAAAGAACCTGATTAGGGCTTGATATTTTATTACGCTACGAAAGTGGATCCGATCCGTTTTATTTGGTATGTACAAAATATACTTCATTCAAGGAGTTAAAATGGAAGTCGTGAAGTTTATATGTCGCTTGGATCACAATACATGAACGCACATTGCATATACTGGAGTGAAAAGCTATTTGAAATAGGTACTTCTGCCTCAGCACTGGCACTGTAATAGCAAGATGGTGTACACCGTTAAGTCACTGGCTGACGTCCAGCCACTTAGAATTTTTAACGAGAGTGAATTCATTCCTCATAAGCATTCGGTTTATTCTGAATAAGTATTTCGAAGAAATATAGGCAGGCTTCCTGTTTCTGATACTATAAACAATGTATGATATTATCATAATTTCTTACGGTGTTATAGCATACATACATAATTAATGTAACCGAGATACCTTTAGAGGAATCCAACGCAGATCTATGTAAATTTAATAGAAGCAAATTAATATTTTAAGAGAAGCAAATTTCACAACGTAGTAACTTACTTATAGACATAATTTACAAATCACTCACATCAAATAGGTACGTACTGTAATCATAACAAATGAACGTTCTTTGGGCGGTTAAAATTATAGCGTTACCATGTTACTAATTGTATTCTCTTTAAAATGCCAATACATACCTATAAGTTTTTCACGAGTTTATAAATATGGGATTCTTTGCACCGTCGAACGTCCTTTGGGCGGTTAAAATTATAGCGTACCGTATTGAGTGGTACTTTAGTAATTATGTCTTTTAAAATTAAAATGAAATTTTCTAGACTTTTACAGTCAACCTGACGAATATAATTAAATAAATATACATACGTATTTGAATGAATATATTCTACGTGACCATGGCGTGAATATCTGTGACTAAATTGTTTAGTTTTGAAACTGATGGAGGGATTAAATTGATTTGTGAAAATTTAAGTTTTTTGAATCTTTATATTGTATACTAGCAACCCGCCCTGGCTTTGCACGCGTACAATTTATATACAAAACCTTTCTCATGAATCACTCTGTCCATTAGTGAAAACCGCATGAAAATCCGTTCAGTAGTTTTTCAGTATAACGTGAACAGACAGACGGACAGACAGACAGACAGACAGACAGACAGACGCGGCGGTGGACTTTGTTTTATAATATGTAGTGATGTACTATATATAAATTTCGCTTTGTTAAAGTTACCATTCAATGCATAACTATTTTTCACTTCATCGTGAAACTAGAATAGAACCAGTAAAAACATCAAAAATAATACCTCAATTTATTAACAAATGCAAAAGTGGATGTTTGTTTTAAAAATATTGTAATAACATAGGTCCTATTACGATGGCGGTTAAAATATATCTAATTTAGATATATTGTAACGTAAACTGGGTAATTACACGGATAAATTTATTTAATTGTACATCTAATAAGAAATAATACTATGTATGTTAATTTTCATATTATGTCAATATAATATAGACATTTTTCTGTCTTCATTGGAATGCAACCGAAATATTTCGATTTTATTAAAATTTTGTACACGTAAATTAACAAATACGCTATAGATCTTTATGCTAGGGCAAATTTGAATAACCGTGTCCCCATTAGCGTGGAACAAAAGAATAACTTACAGATATACATTCAAATTAAGTTCTATGTCCAAGCAGTTCTTCTCTGGAATGCGCTCCTACTCGAAATCGGGATGTCCACAAACCGCTTTATATTTAAGGGGAGGGTACGCGACCTCGTCCATAATGAGTTGGCAGAATTGTCACTGCGCTAGTACACGACTCTCGGACTTGATATTTATAGGGCATGTATTTTGTACATGTTTGTTTGCAAGTATGTAAGGGTGTATGTATGTATATTTAAATATAACGTATTATTATATTATGTATACATATCATAATGTGTGTATTCTATGTAATGTGTACTAATTAATTCCCGTAAATACGTAAATAATATTATATCATGGAACGCGAAAGTTTAAAAGCTAGTATGTGTAGATATGGTTAATAACTTAATTCACTTTACTATTATTGGAACTTTTAAATTTGTTCCTTTGGAATTTTATCTCTCCCTCTCTCTTCTCCTTCTTCACTCTTCTTCACTTCTCTTTGCACCTACCACTCTTTATTTTTACATCACCCTAAGGTTGACTGGCAGAGAATGCCTTAGGCATAAGTTCACCTTTGCACAATATGTGCATGAAGTTTAAAAAAAAAATTAAAACTATATTCAATTCATGCGATTAAGTTATTGCTCAATGACCTGCCTGTAAAATAAAACCTCGGAACACATCCGCTCAGTATGCCGCTTACTTATTGTTCACATTTTCTAAAATATAATTTAAACTGCACATATATATTTTCATATACTGCTAGATGGGTTAACCAGCAGCAAATAGTGATATACAACCTTAAAACAACAGGGTCGCTTGTGTTTTCTATGCTTATAACCGTAGGCACCATCTCTAATTACACCTTTTATAAAACGGATTATTTCAACGTAGGTTTTACCAACTTCAAGTCGACCGATTGACTTCAAAATTTGCACCCGTATCAAGGACCAATAACAATACAAGAAAATTTTTTTATTTTGTTATTAATATAATTTGACTTTTTGGACAAAAATATTCACTAGGTATTAAAATAAACTAGACTCAATTTTACAGAAATATACGTAGAGAACTTTAAAAATGATGGTAACCGTTGCGCAAATGCGCAGTTGCTCGTAACCTCTACGCAGCCAGGTATAAGCAGGTGATATCTTGTTACATTTATACGTCCATGACGTATATTTATCGTTTATATCAAATTAAAGCATTTTTTTCTTCTCTACCTGATAAACTACCTCTGCTTATGTAAAAGTGGCCACAAAAGGGTGTTACTCGCTGTTAAAGAATGTTTAGATTGAAAGGGAGTTAGCGCGCTGCTTCATTCGTTAATCAAGGACAGAGATAACCAGCTGTGAGAGGTTTTAAAGCCATTGCGCGTGTGTTTATAGCAACCCGGTCAAAACAAATTGACCCTTCTATAATTGTATATAGAAATTGGATTTCGATTAAATAGGTAGGTAGTCGATGAATGTAGCAATATTGAAGTGAGATCTTAGATATGTGTATGTAAAATGACAGGTTAAACTGCGGGGATTATAATTAGTAATGTAACCGACGCGGACGTTAAGTCAGCTAAAGGGCCCAAACAAACAAACTTAACTTCAGGTTTGACTGGCCTGTTGGTCTAGTGGTTAGTGACCCTGACTGCTGAGCCAGAGGTCGTGGGTTCGATTCCCATCTGAGTCTGGGTGTTCTTTGTGTCCGTTGTTTGTATGTTTGTAAAGTCCCCCGCGACACAGGAGTAATTCCTAATGCGGGAGTTGTCTTTTAAAAAACAAAAACAAAACAAACAAAAACAGGTTATTTAAATATTCTGTACTGTTTAGTTTATTCTTAAGTTATTTTTTCTTGCATGTTACACACATGCAAGAAAAAATAACTTAAGAATATTCACTATACTAGTTGAGGCTCTGCCAAACGTCGACTACTAGCGAGGCATTGGCCCCAATTCTGTTACTTCACTCGCTAAATTAAAATTCACTAAATTTTCTTCATATAAGAAGTAAACCTTGTACACTTAGAAACATGGTCTTATTTCAAATTGAAACAAGTAGGTAACATATGTCGCTATCGAAATAAGCAATTTATTTGTCGACTAAAGTCCGATACGCTTAAATAAACTTTAATACCACGTAGCGAGAGCCGCTATCCGTTGAATGCCATCTCTTTTGCTCTGTGTTTTTAGTAAACGTCTTCGTAGGTGTAGGTTAAAAACACGTCATCCTTGTTCGTTTTGAACAAGTTTTTATACGGCAATTATACAGCGTTTGAATAAATGAAGACTCTTGCTGCGTGGAAATAAAGTTGAGTATACGTTGACAGGTTTTATTGAAATTTAGAGGCGATGAGAGAAATAGATGCTAGTAACAAATAGACCTTATTACGAAGAACACTAGGTTGATTTCATATGAAGAAATTAAGTCAGGTTTTAGTTTAGTCGAGTGTACAATAGAATCGGCACCAATGACAGCATTATTCCCGGATGACATAAACTATAATATGTATAATAATATTATTTTGGCACAAAGCATATTTTGTACTATGGGTTCTAGAACACGGATAAACATACTAATTAGATGTTTTTTCTAGATACATTTATAAAAAAAATATAAAAACACCCAGAATTATGCAAATAGACATATTCATTCGTACAAACATTTGCACTTGGTGGAATCCGAAACCGCGACTCGTAACTAGTTTCTAAGACTATTTCCAGCGGCCTTACAATTAGCGATCGATCAAATTGATCAGCAGAGTTGTGGCATTCTTCATAACCTAAACATTTGTAAATAATAATCAAAATTAGTTTAAGATCATATCGGTAATTATCGTCGACGAATTAGATCGCACAAGGATTATCCTCCACCGGCAGTACAGACGCTGTACTGTACAGCGTCATGTGACGTTGGTTGTCTAAACGTCGCTTATTCAGAAGCTATTGATTCCGCTCTGACAAACGTCGATATGTTAGAATGCAGGTCAAATGGCATGCCATCAAAGAAAAAGGTTGGTCCATTTTGGACTGATTGACAAGTAAAGTTGTAAATCGCGGTCACGAATAGTTAGTGCCTTAATTAACCTACTTCTCGCCTAAAGAAGGAATTGGTCTACAATTTAACTTAAACAGATAATAATGTTGCTGAATAAAAAACAAGAGAACAGCTACATTTACTGACAGTCTATACCTACATGTAAATTATTTCAAAAACTTTACACCAAAGCGAAATAGAGCAAAGTATGACCGTCAAGTGCTTTGTAAAATTTCATTAAGTCCAACTTAGCTGAGCAGCGATTCATGCAAAGAAAAGTTTATTTTAAATTATATATAGAGCCCTAAGACACACAATCCTTTCTACGGTGACGGCCCTTCAATGGAAATCAAACTGTTGTTTGCCACGTCCAGCGTATAACCGAAAGATGATTCCCTCCTACCCGACATGGACTATTTTTCCCGTCTTCATCATTCAACGCAACAAAACTTTTATCCCCATCACTTAGATAATTGGCAATAAACCACTGTGCGATTCTCCAGAAACTTTTTGCTACGCACAACCAATCTGTGGAAGAAATTTTTGCCTGCGGTATTTCCGGACAGATACGGCCTTCAAGAAAAGAGCGTACTCCCACCTCAAAGGCCGGCAAACGCACTTGTACCTCATGAGTTACAGGTGTCCATGGGCGGCGGTAGTCACTTATCAGTAGGTGACCCGTTTGGTCGTTTGCCCCCTATAACATATAAAAGGTTTGAGTGTGTTAGCATTGTGCATGTCTACACACAGCATACCTTAATACAGTGATTTCGTACGCTAGTATACGTTTTTAATTGGAAGAGATAAGGCAGAAAAATTTAACTATTGAATAAAAAATAAATATTATAATATTGAGTGTGAAATTTGATGTTGATGCTTCTGCTCTACCTGAGGTTTAACCTCAGATTCGATTACAGCATTGCTCACTTTCTTAACCTTCCAATGTCGCTTGAAACCGATGTAACACACTAGGGAAATTCTAAATTAATTTAATCGAATTCTCGAAATGATTTACTGAAATCGTATCGTAAATTCGAATCGAATAATTTATATAATGAGATTTTCCACTCTTTTACGTCTTGCGCATCGATTAATCCTCACTTTTCGATTTCAGATTAAATATTATGTCTCGAAATATACTCTTCAAATATTCATAAGAACCTCTGTTCAATGTTTTAATTAATGGACTCTTAAATATCAAATTATTTTAATTTTTCTGAACCGAAATTTAATGAAGTTTTCTCATTAAGAAACCTATTAAACATAAAAAATCTTGTCAGTTTCTTAAAGCCAGTAAAATTCTTAAGACTCTCTACCTCGTAAGTTGTGTTTGTCCTCTTGTGCAATGTAGTTTTTTTTTCAAGAAATCTGCTGCTGCTGGGAATGTAGCTTTAATATTCAACATGGCTGATTGCAACTTAACCTTTATTTGTAACCGTGTAGTATTTTTGATGAGACTCACTATTACCAATAATAACAACAGGTTCATTGTGATAAACAGTGAGCGTTATAAATTTTCTTTTATCTGCCACATAAATGAATAAAAAAAAAATGCATGTCCAAAGTACCAAGTTTTAAGAGTTCTTTGGAATTTTAAAGATATTTGTCATTTAAACTAATGTTAATTGCATATTGAATTTAAAACACATACACAAATAACTATTTATTTGTATTGAAACCCACGCTGTGTAAAATAGTGCGCCCTGTCAGAATAGTAGGACTCCTTGACATAAGATTTTGTTGTATTTGTTTGTTCTATTCCGACAGACCAAAAACAAATGTTCATTACGGGATACCTACACCAATAAAAAAATATATATGTATGCATATAAAATAAGTACTTGTTACAGTAAAATAATTTGTTTCATCTTCTTAGTCAAATCGCCAGTGTATACCATAAGAATGAAGTTAGTTTCAAAAATACTGTAAATACAAAACTTGACGTACAAAGGTAAAGAAAAACATGTCTTAGAATCAAGACATGATTTCTACTAAAGAATTTTTTTGTCCATTTCCCAAAAGATTTTGGAATAGCAGCGGTTAATCCTATTACTTAAATCTAATGGAAGCACAATGGCACACCATGGTCTTATTGATAAAAGCGATTCCGCCAACTTTTGAATTTATCTAACAGGTTAGTGATAGGAGTAAGTGATAATTCGCTACTTTGAACTAAGTTCTTTGGTAGCGTCGGTAATGCAGTCATATATGTGTCATATACAGGCTATTACAGAATGGTGTGTCATATTTTAGGGTCGTATAGTAGACTCGGTGAATGACGTTAAACGCTAACAATTTTAGAAAACTTCGTTATTTTTAATACTTAAACCTTATTATGTAACTGACACATTGTTTTTCAAAATTGATGGATAAAGCTAATATTTCATAAGAGAGATAGGGCTGAAAAGAATGAAACTGTAGGTACTTAATACTAAAAACCCTAATGAAATGTCGGAATTTTTCGAAAAATCGTAAAAATTGGCATTGAAATGTATAATATGCTGTTTACAAATGTGCACCTAAAACCAGCAAAAGAATTGTCAAAAAAATGGATTTAAAAAATGCCTCTATATTAATTTATTGTTTTCAGCTATTTCAATTAATGTCGGTTACATAACGTTCGAATAACGTTCCTAAAATTTGAAAACACTTCTGAAATATTCTATTTACTACATTACAACTCGCGAGCCGTTGATAGTGCCCCCTGGGCTTACTGACTGGATAGTCTCAATGCCGCAGCTTGACTTTTAATGTACCATTCACTACATGTATCATAAAGAGGTAACATTTGTGAGCTTATAGATTTGTGTGTGGGAGGTAATCTTCAGGATTACCGATACGATTTTAATAATTCTGTAACATAATTAAAATTGGCGGTCTTATCGCAATCTGCGATCTCTTTCAACCTTACAACAACCTTAGAATAGACTATACTATATAGCAGTAGTAGGAAGATACATTATCTTTAAATAATCGATAGATATAAATTTACTGATTGTTTTTGACTTAACAAAAAGTCTTAAACTAAATTATTTACTCAACCTACAGCGGTTTCGTAGTTAAAGGTAGAACTAATGTTACAAGATAAAATTTCCTAATGAGTTTCAAGTACTTTTTTATTGATTTTAAATAAATAATGATTTTCGAAATGTTTAGTCATTATAAAAAATTCATTCAAAGAAAGTTGACCTTTTGCAGCAAGTTAATTGATAGAATAAATGAAGAGACTGCTTATCGGTTTCAGAACAAAGACTATTAAGTAAATGAAAGAAAAGTTTTAGATATCGTCGCCTTAGTGCTTATTTGTCCTATCTACCATTGTTTGATTTTTACAGGACGAAGAGTTTTGTGCTCTATTGAAATAATAAGCCATGGTTTCAAGATTTAAAAGTCTTTCTCAATACATGAGTTACCAATGAATTGATTGCTATAATTTTCATCTATTGATGGTAACTAAATATACCTTATTTTATAGATTTTGTATGGAGATAGAACAAAAATGCACAAATAAAATTACGAATGTGGAGTTAGGACACACCTCATTACAGATAGCACAAAATAACCGTTCAATTTGTGCGTGCTTATTTGTCCTAAGTGCCAAAATGTACATACAGGTGTGCATTAATGCAAGTGCCTTTTGAATTATTTTTTTAACTTTTGATAGTTATGATGCTTTAAAATTAAAAAAACTTGTACCTATTTTTTACTTTTTAGTTTTTAATGAACAAGCATAAACATTTTAAACTAAAACACTACTTTAAACTAACCCCTTTACTTAAGAAGCTGCTTAAAAATACCCCGCCTAATAATAAAAAAAAATACTAGCTAGTGAATCCTACTAATATTATAAACGTGAAAGTTTGTGAGGATGTATGGATGTATGGATGTATGGATGTATGGATGTGTGGATGTATGGATGTATGGATGTGTGGATGTATGGATGTTCGTTACTCTTTCACGCCAAAACTACAGAACCGATTGCGATGAAACTTGGTATGTAGATAGCTGGAGACCTGGATTAACATATAGGCTATATTTTATCCCGATATTCCTACGGGATCGGGACGGGTGAAACCGCGAGTCGCTGCTAGTTATCTATATAATATTAAATTAAAATCAATTGCAACATGTATGACGGAGCATTACTTGAGAACGGCTCAACCGATTTGGATAATTATTTTTTTGTTGTGTTCATTATTCTCAGGACATGGTAGTGGTGCATGGCGCTAGTGTACCAGCAGGTAGGCCCTTAAATCATATAACGAAACAGTTAAGTTAGTTGCTAAGCGTTTTAAAACCAAATTATAATTAGTTAATAAATTCTTAAGTACCTACCTTTATTTTACATACATACCAAATAACTTGTCATTTTCTGCTTTCCTGGGGTAATTAGATGTTGGAAAAAAAAGTTATTAAAACAAAATAAAAAAGTAATCGTGCTTGATAAGAAGATAAAAATAACGAAGACATTACTGAAAAATAGTTAAAGAAATAAAATATTTTAACATGACAAACCGGGAATCAATCTTTTCTTCTGCGTCTAGGCCAACAAATTATGTTACTAATTAATATAAAATAGCAAACGAATGCACTCTTAGGCTTAGCATTGACGTTCTTTAAAGTCATTAAAAACAACATATTAATACTTTCGGTATTTAATGTGGTGCCGCCAGCCACAGTGACAAATCATACAGAATGGAGGACATGGCGTCGTGACCTGTGATTGGTCGATTGGGTGGACATAGAACACTCAAGCACTCAACTTCTCTTACGATGTAGGAAATAGAACAAAAACTGGACATAGAACAAATAAGCACAAAATTTTCATTACGGTATCGTGTCACACATAAAATTCAAATAGATTTTTTGTTGCTTTAATAGCATAAAGTTTTAAATATTCCATAACCAACAGGTGTAAAATTTGGGTCTTAACAATACTGCATTTAAAGTTAATTTTCGATAAATGTGGTCGATAGGACAAATAAGCACTAAGGCGACGATATGCTTTTGTTTGTATACGTGGGGTACACTGAAAGTTTTACGTAACTCATTAATAAAACAATTTACATGCAAAGTAATATATTTACTGTTTTTCGAAGTATTCTCCATTACATTTTAAACATCTTTTCATTCGCTCAAACCATTTTTGAAAACATGAGGACTTTTGGTCTAAGGGCATGTTTTTCACGTGCTGGTTGAAAGCTATTACGGCCTCTTCTGGCCCCGTAAATGTCATATCTCTCATCTCTCATGTTTAATTTTTGGGAAAATAAAGAAATCGTTTGGTGCCAGGTCTGGACTATGTGCGGGATGGGTCACTAGCTGTACCTTTTCAGAAGTCAAAAATGACTGTCTTGTTCGCAGTGTGCGCCAAATTATTATCATGGTGCAATAGGATGCGACTTTTTGGTCGTTTTTCCTTAACTTTTCAAAGACACTGGGCAAACAAATGGTGGTGTACCATTCAGCATTAACTGTCTTTTGTTCTTCAAGTGAGATCATGCAGACAGGACGCATCCGGGAGAAAAAAAACGAAATCATTTTTTACGTCTACGTTTCTCGTCTGCCTCAATTTTGTTGGTTTGCTGTCACCTTCGGACACCCATACAGAAGACTGTTGCTTTCTTTCAGGCATGTAACAATATATCCATGTTTCATTTCCTGTCACAATGTTATACACAGCATTTTGAGTTCATGAGGAATCGAGCGGCAACAAAATTTTCTAACTTTGGATTGTTAATGTAAGATTTTTTCAATTTGGCTCATACCAATCCCCAAAGGCCCTCGAATCTCCTCACAGGTGATACGCCGGTTTTCTTCAATTAGTTGCCTGACAGTAGCCACATTTTCCTCAGTGATCGCAATTGAGGACCGATCGTCACGAATTTCATCATGGAAAGAAACACGGCTACGTTCAAATTCTGCGTACTAACGCCTTACGCTGCTCAAAAGAGGTACTTCCCTCATTTTGAAGACGAGCAGTGCAGTCTTGCGGAGTAAGTGAACTTTTAAAATCATAAAAAATCATTGCCTTAAAATCTTTTCGCGTTAGTTCCATTTTTGCTATAGACGACGTACTTCAACTTGTGATAAAAAACAATCGACACGCGATTTCCCGCCAATTTTTTTTAATCAATGATTGAGTTTCTTAAGTTTAAAAAAATATAACATTCGAAATTCAAACATTTATGAGAGGCCAGGACTTTCAGTGTACCCTGTGTATAGATCTCGTATAGTCTTCTTCATTATTAAAGCTAATGATCATTAATTTCTAACACACTCATTAACTTCGGAAACTCATAGGATCAAACCAGTTGACCTTCAAGAACAAATGCAGAAAAAGATCTGGCTAACAAACAAATAAAAGCGAAGTTGTGTAATCCAAACATAACGCGGGTGAAACCGTGAGGATGGGCATACGAATTGCGATAAAATAATAAAACCGTTGTCTGATAAAAAGGGCTTTCTTTAGTCACACGTTATCTAACTACCTATTTTCAGTAGACTCAATAAACGACTAAAAGCGAGTTTCCTCGCCCTATATTACATTTAATTACTTGATCAGGCTTTAGCTACTTTTTACAAAAAACACATTTCACGTCACGGCGATACCGCCTGCGGTTACGTTTCACTTTTTGTTTGACAGGAGAAAATTGCCGCAAAAATTGTGATTTTAAAAGAGTGGACGGCGAAGTTTCTATTATATTTATACGCAAGTTCGCTTTCGCATTTCATTGTTACGGTTTACATTATTATACCTTGCCAGTCAATCATCTTGCATCGGGATGAACATTTACTTTTTAAATTGTTTTTAAATAGTCAATGTTTTTGTACCGAGTCATGACCCTTCAATGTGAAATAATAATTATTCCGGGAGCACACTGACTTCTCCAACATTTTAACGGTGGTTACCGGCTACTGCTCTCCCGATGTGGGATAAGCGTCTTCTACGTCTTGGAAGGCTTTGTTTCTGCACCTGCTCTTCTGAATAAGAGAGAAAATTGTAGCGAAGGAGCAGACGAGGTTTGGAATCTCATGATTTTTTTGTATGGATGGACAAGGCTTCTGTTCCTCCGAAATCGTAACCTTGACTGACAATGGATGGGAACCGAGGAAACTTCTTTTATAAAATAATTTTATTTGGAAAAGCTTAGCGTTCTTTGAGTTTATTCAAAGACCATCTTTGGATTCTTAACTTATCGACAAAAGATAGAAAATGTGGCTCACATTTTCTATCTTTTGTCGATAAGTTTTGTCGTTAGGAGCTGCGAGGAAGAAAACCTCATTAAAAAAACATCAAAAGCAGTAAGAGTGGTTCCGCTCTGCGAATTTATTTAAAGAATGTTAATAAAACTTGAAGCACATAACCTAACCTACCAAGCTAAAAGCCGGGGCTCTTTGGGGTATAGCGCAGTTAGCTTTATATGTCCCGCAGAATTTATTGTTTGTGGACTAGATCTACTCATACTTTCTGTAATTTTTTTTCTTTAGCTTTAGTCGTAAGTCTGTATACAACTTTACGCGGACAGTGCGCCTAGTACTCCTAACCGGAGGGGTAAGCTAATTAGTTGCTAATGTTACAGCAACAGTCTGAGGGCATCCCTAAGGGTGTTATGACCTCGGCTTAGCGTGTTGCTAGTGACTATGGGTGGACCCCTTCGTGTAATGACGCGATGTCTGTTTCTTCCCCACCGTCGGGGTTGGAGTCGGACACCGTACTTTCGGCACTAAAGGTATAAATAAATACGGCAATCTTTGTTAGATGAAATGTTATATAAAATTTAATAAAATATAGGAAATATTTTATTTTTTTACTCTGAGTGCTTGCTTATTATTATTATTGATTTGGGTGCCTGGTGCTACCTCGACCATTTCTGGTCTTTTGTAGCGCACCTCTGGTTTACAGTTCACTGCTCAGACTTATGGCTTCAAGAAACCTCCAGATCCTATCAGCAGTGATTGTTTGTATTTCCTGCGGTTGCATGATGTGCAACCCTAGGTGAATACTTCGGTGCCGCATTAGTGGGCCGCAGGAGCATAAAATATGCATTGCAGTCTCTTCTGTTTCTTGACAGAATCTGCAAATTGTGTTCTCACCCAATTTTAAGTTGAACATATGTTTGTTCAGTTTGCAGTGTCCGGTGAGGACTCTTGTTACTGCACAGGTTTTGTATCTTTTGAGCTCCAGAAGTTCTTTAGATACTTTATTATCATAGCCCTTTATTATGGCTTTCGAGTGTCTTCGACCAGTCGTGGTCTTCCATCTCTTAATAGCCAATGATGTATATTTGGCGTTTATGATAGAATACGCTCGCTGTTTGCTGATGCCGCAGAATGGTTCTGGGCCATGCTGTCGGTTGTCTGCACCAGCTCTGGCGAGTTCATCGGCTTTTTCGTTGCCATCGAAGCCTGAATGGCCTGGTACCCATCTTAATGTAATTTTGTTTGATTGCCCCAGTGTGTTCAGGTTTTTCTTGCAATTTTGTATTTGTTTTGAGCTAGTCTCAAAATTGCCTAGTGCCAAGAGCGCCGATTGGCTGTCTGAGTTGATGTAGATGTGTTGAGTTTTTACTTTCCTTTCAAGGTTGATCTCCACGTACATGTTTAATGCAGAGAGCTCAGCCTGAAAGACGGAGGCCTCTGTTCCCAGGTTGGCGCTCCGCCTGAATTTTGGCCTCTCTCCGTAAATTCCACAACCTACATCAGAACCTTTTTTGGACCCGTCGGTGTACCACTCGTGACTACCACTTTTGTTGGATTGGGGAGGCCTTCCAGCCATTTATCCCTCTGTGGTATGTCTACTGTGTACCTTCTTACGAAGTCGATCTCTGTTTGCATGTCATCCGCTGGCATGTTCAGAGATTTTATTCCGAAAACCGACTCTTTTAGTGAGTTTAGTGTTCGTGATTGCCACTTTGGTTTCGTCTGTGTACATATTGTGTATATGCTTTTGGCAGCTTCTTTTTGCACATAGATGCTGAGCGGAGTCAGGCTTAGTAGTGCATTTAGAGCTTCCCCTGGCGTCGAGGATAGCGCACCAGTGGTTATTAAACAAGCCGTACGTTGTAGGCTGTCTAATTTGTTCGAGGTAGTCGTTTGGCTTACCTTACGGTACCAGACGGTAGCTTACGTTACGATTGGCCTTGCAATCGCCGTATATAGCCATAGGGCAATCTTGGGCTGAAGTCCCCATCTGGCGCCGGCCATGCGACAGCTCATCCATAAAGCCATTTTTGCTTTATGGATTATGTTTGTGATATGTGAGTTCCAGGTTAACTTTTGGTCAAGTGTGACCCCTAGGTACTTGACTTCACTAGAGAAAGAAAGGATTTTGCCGTTTAGTTTTGGATTTGACAAACTTTCCAGCTTCTTTTTTTCTTTGTGAATGGAATTATCGTAGTTTTGTCTGCGTTAATTGATAATTCGTTATCTCTACACCAGTTGTTGATAGTGTTGAGTGCTCCTTGTAGTAGTGTTGAGATGGTGTGGAGGCATGGTCCTCTGACTATGACCACTAGGTCATCTGCGTAGCCCTGTATGTCATAGTCGAGGTTAGACATTTCTACAAGGAGTTGGTTAACAGCGAGGGTCCAAAGTAGTGGGGATAGAACGCCTCCTTGTGGGCACCCTCGTGTCGTATAAAATTTGTGCGATGTTTCATTTAGTGAAACTGTCGCAATTCTGTTTGAGAGCATGCTTTCCACCCATTTTATGATGGTGACATCAATGCCCTTTGCATTTATTCCTCTGAGGATTGTTGCTGTGGGTGTATTGTCAAAAGCGCCCTCAATGTCGAGAAAAGCACATAGAGCAGTTTGCTTATCCTCTAGAGCCTTCTCCACTTTGTCGATCAGATCTAATAAAGCTGTTTCCGTGGATTTGCCCTTTTGGTAAGCATGTTGGTAGGGACTTAGTGGTCTTTCTACTAAGTACGTTGCTCTAATGTGCTGGTCTAAAACTCTTTCCATAGCTTTTAAAAGAAAAGAGGTAAGACTTATAGGTCTAAAGGATTTCGGAACTGAATAGTCCCTTTTTCCTACTTTCGGTATGAAGCGTACCGTGACCTGTGACCATTGATCTGGTATGACTCCTCGGGCGTAACTTGCTCGGAACAGTTTTACCAGATGCGGAAGGAGAATGTCAATTCCATGTTACAGCAGTGCTGGGAAAATGCCATCCTCCCCCGGTGATTTGAAGGGCTTAAATTTGCTTATAGCCCATTTTACTTGGTTGGGCCTGAAGATTGCACTGGCCAAGTTCCAGTCGGAGTTTTGTACCCTGTGGATGGAGTCCTTTGGGTTGCAATCTTCGTTATCCGTTGGGTACGATCCTGGGAAGTGGGTGATTCTTAAAAGCTTCAGTGTTTCCTGTTCTGTGGTCGTGTAGGTGTTATCTGGTTTTTTGAGCAAACCTAGATAGCTATTTGGTGTCTTGGCGAGTACTTTTTAGATTCTTGCAGCTTTGTGCGTTTGTGCAATATCCTGGCAGAAACGTTGCCATGACGCTCTTTTAGCTTAGTGCTTGCTTAGGGTTGCTCCCTAAATTTATATTTTTTTATGAAATAATTAATTTGAGTATGTAGTTCTGTTTGTTTTTAGATGGCCTAGTAATTGTTGCGTTTCTCCATCCTACCCATAGTGGTTTAAGAACAATAAATTATACAGAATAAAATTGTTTTATGGATTAGTTTGTTACAACTTTTTTAAGTTGAAAAATTACATTTCCGTACGGAAACATCTGCACTGCAAACCTTCAATCATTCAGCGGATCGAAGCAGTGCTATTTTGAGGTTGAAACGACCCAGACTAGCTTTACAAACTCTAGTCTCAATAATATTAGTGTTATTCAACGTAGATACTGAAGGTATTATTACAGTCTGTGGCTAAACGAAGCGGACGTCGATTTAAAGTACATGGCGTTTTGTTTTATAAAAACCTTTATAATCCCGCTAGTTTTCATTCTTTTATGTGCGGAGTTTTATAACGTTGCTTCAGTACTTTCTTTTAATAATTATAGTTGACTTTTTAATTATAATTTTACTTGTCTACGTATTTAAATTTTTCTTCGCTATAAAAAAGAACGGGGCTGATGGAAATATTATTTATATTACCTTCATAAGTTTTTTACTTTTTATCAATGCATATTAAGTTATCAAAACAGGAAATTTGATTTTATAGTCCTATTTACTTATTATCCACATGCCACGCTTTTAGTTTTACAACTACGTTTTCTAAATGTTCTTTTTCTTGACCTTTAATTTTAAACTTGTCCAAAACCACTGACTATTGCTATTATATATATATTTTCTAACATTAACATTTGTTATTTGGTTGGTCTATTTATTTGGTTTCCACCCGTATTGGTAAGCAAGATAATTCCTTACATTCCAGTCGCAAGTATCAACATGATGAGAAGATCTATACGCAATGTTTATGTTCCATGAACAGAGCTTGGGCTTGAAATAATGGTGCTTGCCAAAATAAATTAAATAAACCTAACACGACGAGTATTTTATTCTTTATCTAAAGGTACACTTCACACACATACTTTGCACCTTCTACGGCTCCTACTCGTTAAGATAAATGACTTTGAACATTACAAAGCTATCTTGTTGAGTTGAGGAGTCTTGCTAAGACGTATTAGCTATATAATTAGACTCTTTATTTTCCTTTTTGACTGACCTGTTGGTCTAGTAGTTAGTGACCCTGACTACTGAGCCAGAGTTCGTGGGTTCGATTCCCACCCAGGACAAATAATTGTTTGATGAGCATGATCATTTGTTCTGTGTCTGGGTGTATTTAGAAATATATAAATATGTTTATCAGCAGTCTGGTTACCATAGTACAGGCCACGTACAGGCTATGCGAAATCTTCATACATCTCATGTATGTAGTTATTATTACATTACTATTTTCCTAGAGCTATAGTCTCCTAGAGCGTGTAACAAATCTAATACAATGGCTCTTTTTTACTTTCTTTAATGTGGCTACCTTAAGGCTCGGTTATTAGATCTCAAGTAAAACATAGCACGTTTATAGTACTTGGAAGTCAAATAAGAAACGAGTTTCCTATGTTCATTTTCCAGGTTTCATCGCAGTGAGTAGGACGCAACTTTTATCTATAGTACTTGTCAAGATAGATCCCAAATACGAACGGATCATTTTTTTAACCTACGACCTTTTTATACTTTTAATTTTTTTTTTACTTACAAAGGTCTTAATTTAGTGGAGATCACCCTAGTCAGCCAAATCACTTCCATTTAATCTTCTCTTCTCTTCTCTTCTTTTAATCTTCTAATCTTTAATATCTATTACAGATTAAAAGCAATTTCTATATGCATCTAACACTAATCTTCTATCTGCAGATGGTTTCAAATTACATAGAAAAGAATAATTAATACATCTCTTCAGAATTTTAATGAAATGATCTAAGATTCAGTAAGCACTCAAGCTGTCTGATTACCGGTTTGAATCCCGAGAGTATTTACCTTTTAATGCTATTGGCACCGCAAATCACTGCATCGCTCAAGATTAGCTAAAGATAATAAATCAGGATTTAATCCGCGATAATAATTATGAGATACATAGTGAATTGCGGTTAAAATGGTAGCTTAGGTCGCGGGTAAACAGGTGACTCCTATTCGTCCTGGTGCTCCGGCCCGTGTACCGGAGCAAATGGAAAACAATGGAGCTATGTCCGGTCCTGTTTCCAATAATAATAAAAAAATTCTGGTACATATCACACAACGCTATCTAGACAAAAACTATGCATATCTTTTACTTCGATATATTTTTTTAAGTAGAAAATCCCAGACTAATGGCAATTGTCGTATTCATGTATACAAATATTTGAATTGAGCAGGAATCGAACCTGTGTTGTAGTCGAATGCACTACCTTGTGTGGAAACTAAATAAATATTTTTCTTCACTGCCATGCCACGTTGGTACTCAAATAGATGTTAGGGTACAAGGAGCACGTCATTTGCCCACATCGATGTAAAAACGTTACTAAATACAGGAATCTAAAACACAAAGCCGTTTTGTTTTACTAGTATGAGTTCTATGTACATTGTTTCTATTATTTGAGTTGTCGGTTGTGTTTTATTTATATTAAGTCACAAATTTACTTCTACTCTCTTATTATTATGGTACTGATACTGACTACTACAAATAACACATCTAAATAGTAAGTACGTTAAACCAACAGCTAACAAATTTACAGTAGTTAAAAAAATCAATCAACAGATATTTTATATATTTAAAAGACCTTTATCCACTTTTAAATATTGCTGTAGACTCAGAACAACTATCAATAAATCACACTAAACATCAGACTTATATCCTACGTCTGGAAAAGCCTACAGCGCTTGAGGCTCTGGTAATTGCCGAGGTGAACACTGACACCACTTCGGTACCTGTTTGTTTGCAATAGCTTTGAATGAGTGCTTACTGCAAAGGCTAGAGTATATATGTATTTATAATGTAATATAAAACTATAGTAATCTCTTAGATATCGAGAGTTGAAGCTGATCAATTTATTTCATAAAGAGCTAAACCAAACAGCTTTTATTATTATTAGGGATATGTATTTGTTTGTTTCGAAGGTAATTCTTGTGCGTTTGAGTGAACGTCGCAAAAAAGAAATTCCGTGTGGGTTGTGACGCCTTATACCTCATTTTAATATAGTCCATTCTGTTAATCTAACAAATGTTAAACACTTGATTTATGTGCCTCTTATTCAGGAGTCCTTTTTGTGCTTTGAGCGATCGATTTACTCCTGACCTTTACTGAGGTTGTCACGTCACAGCACGCGGCGTGTTAGTAACGAACGTAACCACACCCCATTTGATACGTAGGTTCTTCATTGAATGAAGTCTATTAAGGTTGACCAGCTACACCAGCTCAAGGGCAAACGCTTGTGCTACCTACACTGAAATACTCTTCCTTACTAAACACCACGCCTATCTCTAGTAGGATGGCTAGGTTCAGAATATACTCAAAACAAAAAGATCAAAGGATATGTTCCGCTATGCTTGGGTTAACAGACGTGTTGTTTTGTAGGGTCAAGGGCTACATACGAAAACTAAATATTCAGTTCCATAGTGCGTCATATCTACAGTACTAGTTTATTTAAGACCCTATCAAAATTAATAACAAATATACATACAAATTTCTCTCACGCTTGTTACAAATTAATATAGCAAACATCAGAATTGGGGCAACTGGTGCGTGAAACGTTCTTAAATATTTGCATGTTTTAATTAACGTGTAACAGAATAAGGAGTTATAAATATACAATCGAATTAATTTACCGCGTTACTGGTGAAGAGTGTTTGAAGAGCTCAATTCTAAACTTCTTGTCAAAAAGGAACTGCTGCATTAGGTACCGGTTACCAGTATAAGGACGGGGTTTGTTTCATCATTATCATGTGTTATATCTTACATGTGAAAATGACTTTAAAAAATATAAGAACAACCCTTTTACACATATAGAGACATAGTAAAACAAATTAAGAATACGATACTGCTCACGTTAGATCCTCGCTGGTTGTTGGCCGATAAAAAAGTGGTCTAACTGCACCTTAGTGTGGCTTTTTATGCCGGATACGGATGATTTGTGGCATCGCTTGTTTTTTTCGTCTACCGTCACATAACACATGTTAATAACACCAATTTATAATAAAAAAAGCCGGCCAAGTGCAAGTCCGACTCGCGCACTGAGGGTTCCGTAAAATATTTTTATTATATAATGTAACTAAAAATTTACGGTTTTCGAAATTTTTCCTTTATCTGTGCTATAAGACGTTGCTTCGTACCAAATTTCAAGATTCTGAGTTCACGGGAAGTACCCTGTAGTTTTTGATTCCCATGCGAGTGTCGAAAATTTGCGGTATAAACGGCTGTATCTTTTAATTGCGTTGGCTTAGAAGTTTGATTTTTTCACAGCTCTAAGGGACAGTAGACTTGAGTATTTGATATAAATTCCAGCTTGATACCTCCACGCGTTCCTGAGTAAAAGAGTCTTGGCAGACAGACAGACGGACGGACGGACGGACAAAAATGTGATGTAACCAAAAATTTAAGGATTTCGGAATTTTTCCATTATATGTGCTATAAAATATTGCTTCATGCCAAATGTCAAGATTCTAAGTCGACTGGAAGTACTCTTTAGGTTTTGATTCCCTTGCGAGTAGTTGCGAGTTTGAAAATATGCGGCTTAAATTGCTGTTTCTTTCGATTGCGTTGACATTGAAGTTTGATTTTGTAACAGCTTAAAGGTATTACAGTCCTGAGTATTTGATATAAATTTCAATTTAATAACTCTACGCGTTCATGAGGAAAGGGGTAGTAAGTTTAAAATTATTAAAAATATGATGTAACTAAAAATTTACGGTTTTTGCAATTTTTCCTTTATCTGTACTATGAGACGTTGCTTCGTAACAAATTTCAAAATTCTGAGTTCACGGGAAGAGTACTCTGTAGGTTTTGATTCCCTTGCGAGTGTCGAAAATTTGCGGAAATTTGCGGCATAAACGGCTGTTTCTTTGAATTGCGTTGGCTTAGAAGTTTGATTTTTTCACAGCTCTGAGGGACAGTAAACCTGAGTATTTGATATACTCAGGTTTTCAGCTTGATACCTCCACGCGTTCCTGAGAAAAACGGTCTTGACAGACAGACAGACCTTCGAGCGGACGGACAACAAAGTGATCCTATAAGGGTTCCGTTTTTTCCTTTCGAGGTACGGAACCCTAAAAAACGGACAAGTGCGAGTCTGACTTACGCACCGAGGGTTCCGTAAGCAAGCAAATTTGTATAGAGATAGTACGTCCATCTTGGGAATCACTTCTTTAAGACTTTTGCCAGTCTTTTTAGAAGGACAAACTTAACATTGTAGTTGCGATGTCAACAATGCAACCGCTAAATATAAGTTTGTAATTACAAAAACTATTTTTATGTGATATAACAACAAATTAACGACTTTCCGGTTTCTTTTCATGTGCTGTGAGACCTTGCTTCTTACCAAATTTCATGATTCTAGGTCAATGGGAAGTACCCTACAGGTTTTGATTTACCTGCGAAATGTTCAAGTTTGCTAAAATCTATGGATTAATGGTCGTATCTTTTAATTGCGTCAAATAAGGTTGATTTTTTTACAGCTTCAAGGGACCGCTGACTTAACTTCAACTTGGTGCCTTCACGGGTTTTGGGAGGAAAAGGGTCTTGACAGACATACAGACAGATAAAACAACAAATTAACTTTCGGATTTTTTCCTTTATTGTGCTGGGAGACCTTGCTTCTTACCAAATTTCATGATTTTAGGTGAATGGTTATATATAGGTTTTGATTTACTTACGACATGTTCAAATTTGGTCAAATCTATGGCTCAAATGGCCATATCTTATGACTGCGTTGACTTAAAAGCTTGATTAACCGTTTTAAGAAACCGCAGACTTATGTATTTGGTATTAATTTCAACTTGATGCGTGTACGGGTTCCTCAGAAAAAGGTCTTGATAGACAGACGGACAACAAAGTGATCCTATAAGGGTTCCTTTTTTTTCTTTTGAGGAACTGAACCCTAAAAAATAGTAATGGAGGAGAGATACCCAACGCTTTGAATTTACAAGTCCAGCAAACGGGCTCAGCAAAATGTCTGCTTATGCTGCTAATGGCTAAATATGGCAGATGCCTCCAAAGCCGCAATACTTAATCATTCGCAGATCAGCATGCTTAGACAAGTGTCAAACGTTTCTTAGCGTTTCTATTCTAAATACGTTGACGCTCTTACGAAAACGATAAATAGATTGGTAGACAATTGACTAAGCAAATGCTCTAACAGATCTTTCTCTATACGGCAGTCTGTGTTTTGTTTTTGAGTCTGTGGTTTGTTTCACAATAGGCAAGGTGCTTAGCGCGTGTATTATAAGGTCCATTAATTAAGTGAGGTCTTTAGAGGGTGAAAGGGTCGATCCAAATCTCATCAAGTATTACGAAATCGCGTAAATGTATGTCTCACAAAACTGTAAAAAGCCACTCTTGAGACCCCTCATGATTCCCTGTTGATTATAATAACAATTCCTTTATTATTTAGGTATTTTATTGTTCGATTTTCTAACTGTGATTCTAGACTACTACTACTACTATTAGTTTCAATATACCTAGTGTTTACTAGTCTTAAATAAAACTAATTAAACTGTTTTGAATTACTAGTTTATACTAATTGCTTTGATTAAATATAACTAATTGCATATTAGCCTCAACAAACAAAACCTTGAAGAGTTTCTGTATTTTTTACTGACCGCATCTTCACTTTTTTTTTGGCTTCACAACAATAAAAGACAATAGACGCGGCTACACAGAACAAGTCTTTTGTAGTTAGTTTATTGTTTCTTTTTTCTAAACCCTAAATAAAATACTGTAGCAATTCTGCAACTAAAGGAACAAGGAGTCTCGTTAATAAACTACATTTTACCTTCAATTTATTTCGAACAGTAATTCAGAAATTACACGATAAATTACAGACGAACCAAAAAATAATATGTAAAGATTTACTACCTAAAAGTTTCCTCTGTTGTCTAGTCTCGAGAGCATATAGATTATTTTCAATTTATTGAAATAAAATAGAATGAAATTGACATTCTTCACCGCGGCGATAAAATAAAAATACATCTAACTTTCAAACTAATAAAATACTGTTCAGTAAGTAATCAGTGATTACCAACGGTACAACGATAGTGATTACTAATCACTTTAGAATGATTGGCTAAAACTTAGGCTGTTTGTAAAATGTATTTTTACCTAAAAATCTTATTAAAGCTATGACGAGTTTTAATAAGATTTTAGGTGAAAAAAGATTCGATTGCCAAGAAGATGGTTAAATTAAAAAAAGTAGAACCCTGTTTTCTATGGGGCTGAGTTTTCTTTGTTACTTAATAATACTTGCTCTTACAACTGAACAGATTCAGATAAAACTTGTGACACACATAGTTTGCATCTTATTCTGGATCAACACATTAAGGGACGCATATGGGAACTGAGATCTTTAAGCGTACGAAAGTTAGTTCTAAATTTAAAACTTATAATTTTTACGAATACCTGAGTATTATTTTGTATTTATTAATAGTAATTGCTCAAATATTTATATACCAGTAATGGGAAGGTTTTATGGTATAAAACACGATGATAGTCTAATAAAATTCTTGAATCGCTTAGAAAAGGCTTTGTTAAACATTTATGTTTAACAGTAAATGTTGAGGGTATAAATAATTCTGGCAAATTGATATTGATAAAGGACTTTTCAATTCTCGCCCTTTCTATTCGACCCATGTCATAAAGGTATTCATGGCCTTCATTTGACATGAGGTGAATACTCGTTCCGTTTAAGGGACAGCGGTCTTATCTCTGAAATTGTCTATCATTGGGGAGCATATCCTTATCCTTACTCCCACGTACGGTATAACGAATATAACGATGCCTTAAACGCTTAAATTTGTTAGACAAACTGTATTGAAAGAAAGTGTCAGAATTTTTATTAATATTTTACTTTTGTTTATTTTTGTTTTTTTTTTTTTGCCATCGCGCACGGCCTAGGCTATCTAAGCTCATTCTCACAATATTCGTTCAAAGTTTAATTCTAAAGTTACTAAGATCTATTTTTAAATTAAAGACTAACAAACAAACAGATAGGCAAAAAAGCAAGTTACTAAGAAAAAGGATTTTAATGCAGGTGGCAGACGGTCTTAAGACAAGCTAGTTGTGCACTACGACAGTACACGCATATGCGCAGTCTAGTTAATACATTCTTAATGTTAAGGTCTACAGACCACATCTAAAGAAGCAGTTTATTTAATTAGAAAACGAAATTAGATACTTAATCAATATGAATTTCGATTGGCGAAGGTTAGTAGTTTTAAATTAATTGTTAAAGTCTGAATTAATTCATATCACATCTAGGTCAAAAAGTAACAATTATGAACGTCAGAAGTTACATTTTCGTTTAGTTTATACACGCAATAGATATACTCAGATAAAGATAGGACACTCTTTTCCAGTCGGCATTAATTACAATTCTTGTGTTTAAAATAATAACTAAATGAAAACTCCAAGCCGTAGTTAAGTATAATAAAAGGAGAGAGATTTAGGCCTCCTCTAAGTATGCAGTGGTTGCTACCATTGCAATACCGGGTAATGGTGTAATGATCATGATGATGATGAATTGAGTAGGATTTTACAGCAGCTATTAGCACCTCAGAAAATTGCCACACAAAAATTGCAACACTTCATCTACATAGGCGTTACAAATAAATTATAAATGTATTATTTAATAAACTTAATTGAATATGCAACTATATGAACGGGTTCTCGGTCGTATTTATACGCCCTTGGTTAAGGGCACCTGGAAACAGGCACAAACGAAACCATCTCGTCGGTTTATTCTACCACGGAGTTTAACTTTATTTGTTTTATATATTGCTACGTAGCTATATAGTGTGGCATATCTTGTCGATATATATAAGTTGATTGGATAAAAGGACGTCCTTTTTGTGTCGAAAAAGGTAAGAAACATCTAATGTAAGTAGAGTTTCACAATTAGAAGATACAGTTGCCGTGAATTTTGATTTATGAATGCAGTAGCATTTTAAATAATCACGGTCTAGTAAAGTCCCTGTTACACGGTTTTTTAAGGTTTCTTTTTTTAACGGAATTGTCGTTTAAATAAGGCAACTACGAGGCGGTATTTAATTTGAAGTTGGGTCCGGATGATTCAAATGTTTAAACTAAAAAAAAAAATATTGTATACAAAAATACAAACATATGATCATACTTCCGAATTTCGTACCAACCCTTGTTTAATCCTACTACTCCTGTCTACCTCAAGAAACGTTTCGCATTTATTCACGACACACATACGCGATACTTGAGATCATCGGAAAATCTAACGTTAGAAATTCCAACTCGGAATGCATTGCAATTTCTTTTTTTGAATACATCCTTTACAATACAAGCTGCTCGCCTGTGGAATTCACTGCCATTCATAAGACGAGCACAGACAGTAACTACTTTTCAAAAGCTTGTCAAGAATTACTACGTATGTGTGTATATATAGGTATATAATTATAGTGTTTGTTTAATGATATAAATATATTGTTATGTATGTAGATCTATGCGATGTAATATTCAAATGTATATTGTCACTATTCTTCTAATTTCTCTCTACTTCTTTGATCGTATATTCAAGTGCCTATAAAACAAATGTGCACCACAAATTACCTGTTGCTATACAGTATAGTTCATCTAAAGGTTGCTGTAAGAGATTGCAGACTGCGATCAGGCCATCCATTGTACTACTCTTTTCACTGTATTTCTTCATGATTGTATCTATCTATGTATCTAAATCACCTTAAAATTATACACAATTTTTTTCTACTAATAATACATTTATTAAATAGACGTGTGATCAATGTAAAGGAAATGTCCCGAAGAAATCCAAAAATTGTATCGTCATCCTTTATGTTCTTGTACTTTTAGATGCTTATATTAAATAATAAATTTGTGTTTAACTAATTTGTACTATTAGATGCTTAACAATTTATTTATCAAAATATAGGTTTTTTATATCACAAAGATTGAAAATGAGCACACCGTAGTTTATGGTATTGGGCTCTGTTTCCGCACTTAGACTCATAGGCGGTCCATTATGCGTTCGGATAAGCTGACTAGTTGAGCCAGCCTAGCTCCTTCCAGAAGCTAGGGCTCCTGGGGCGTTCACAGGTTTTTAGGAGCGACCTCGCACCCGCGAGGATACTTGCCCGTTGTGTGGCCACTCCCTCACCGTAAGCTCGCAATATCCACGTATCCTAAGGAATTGATATAAATTCTGTTTTTTTTAATTAAAAAATGTTGGAATAAACAGTGATTAACAATAATATGTACTATACTAAGCACCGAGCGATACAAGGCCTTCCCCTCCAGTCCTGACACTAACAAAGTTCATTTAAGTTAAAACCTAATTAAAATTTGCGAGTGTGTGACTGTGCATGTGTGTGTGCTTTTTAATGCTATTTGTAAGCAGCCAGACAAATCCTGGGGACCAAAAAATCCCTCGGACCCATTTAAAATGTCACCGTGAGTATCACCGAGGGTGCAATGTTAGGTAAACTACTCCATACGACACATTTTGTTCGTCAGAAAATAAGTAAGGTCTGGTGGCTCTGGGATCTTGCTCTATAAAGACGTAAAAATGTATGTCATATTAGTTAGACTACAATTAGTTAAATACTTTTTTAATTATCAAATATTTATAAGGAAAGATATACGAGTGTAAAGTGACAAAAAATCTGATATTAAAAGTCCCGGTGCATTCAACAACTTTTTTTGACATATCTTTTACGGTTCTGACTGTTCGTTTGTGGAATGCATTACCAGTAAAAATACGGCAAGCTGAAACTCTTACAGCCTTTAAAAATAAAAATTGCCTAGAGCTCGGGTATCCAAAACACAAGTTACATTTTACTAGGATACAATTCAAAAGCGCAACAATAGCTGTTTTCATTATTATAATGTGCTGTGTTGATGGCGTCTGTGCTGTGTTCATGGCGTCTGTGACGATTTCAAAATAAAATTGTAAAAGCTCTCTTACATGAAAAAATACTACGAAGTATGAATTGACAAATATGTTCACGAGTGGAACAATGCCAAGAATGTAGCAGTTCTCTTCCGTATTTATCTTCGAACAGCTTTTTATTAACTTAAATTAGAGGAGAGTCCCAAAGCGGTCGGTCACGCGCATATTTGTGGTCTATATATAGCTCTATCACTTGGCAAATGTCCTGGTGATCCCGACGCGATGCGCAATGTGAGCGAAATGTCGCGAGCGATATCATCCGCACCGTGCCCGGCTCTTATGTCCCCAGCTCGTTATTTATATTTGCCTACTGACATGATTGTCGATAGTTAATTCTAAAACTGTTTACATAGGCATTCGTCTCTTTTATAATTGAAGTGAAAACTTCTTTGGCTGCGTTGTGCACTTTTTGGGATGGGTAAAAAATGTTAAACTCGCGTCAGGACACGCAACCCTGATCGAAAATTCGTAAGACGGAGCCGAGTTTCTTATATTTAAAAAAATATAACATTCGAAATTCAAATATTTATGAGCTGCCAAAGCGCAAAACTTCCAGTGTACCCTATGTATACATTTAGATATGTTATACTTATTACCTACTTTTTATTTTTAACCTAATTATTTATATACAGATGTGTGTGTGTATATGCAAATACATTGTGAAGTTATGTTTTCCGCAGTCCTACGACTGACTGTTGTTTTATACAAAACAAACAAACTCAAAACTAAAGTAAGTCTTATTAAAACTCTTGACAAACAAGATCAGCCTTAACAAAATTACAAAGTATTGAAATTAGTTCACAAATACACATTAATCAACTATGCACAAAGTTGGCAGTCTCAGCATTATTTTCTTCTTTCTTAGGGGCAATAAACCGTAACCGTAAACCGCAAGTACTTGGTAAGTAAAGCCAGCTTAACATGATGACTGAGATCATGATGGTGATGAATATAATAATCCCACTAATCCCATCCGACTAATATTATAAATCACACTAATATTATAAATGTGAAAGTTTGGTTGGATGGATGGATGGATATTTGTTACTCTTTCACGCAAAAACCACTGAACCGATTGCGATGAAACTTGGTATGTAAATACTTACTAATACTAATAAAAGATGGAGACCTGGATTAACGGATAGGCTACTTTTATTCCGATATTCCCACGGGATCGGGACGGATAAGTCATATTTGTCTTTGCAAATGTTGTAAGTAGTTTTTAGGACCTGTTTCAAACATTGAAAGTAAATTTATTTCTAGTTTGATATCAATTTAATTATTTAAATTCAATATCTTTTATTTCGTAAAATTGATCATGAATTATTAGAAATCGTCAATTTAAAAAAAGGATTAAAATAAAAAATTATAGATCAACACAATGCGTCAACACAACAATAGGTTGCTTTGTCAAATATAAAATTAAAAAAATATTATAACAATACAATACCGTATCTGCCTGTTCCGACCTATACCCGCCCATTTCCAAATGACTGAGTCTAGTGAGAAGAAATCGGAAAAACAAATTCACGGTCACCGTTATAAACCACCAGATAGTTTTAACAATATTTAGTAAATTGTATAAGATCACTTTTAAGTTGTGCGCTATTCTGTTATTAAAATTATAAGTACTTTTAGTAAATAGGTAGGTACAATACATTTCCATGGATTTACTTCTAGAATTGAAGGCGCTTAATCTGGGACTAAGAACTTTCACCGTAATAGGTGGGGAAGGTGGATAGTACTAAAGAAGCTAATCAGGGACTTGCGCTATCTTTTTAGTATAAAAATACTATGTACCTATTTGAAATTTGTAAAAATCAAATAAAAACAACAATTTTATATATATTTGTAGGGTATACCGTGAAAGACAAGCCAGTTCAGGCTAAAGACCTCTGTGTTACCTTTTCAGTTATCACTGTCAATCTACAAACAATTTTTTGGATGGTATCCAGAATTTATTTGTTGCAACAATGTTGTTTTAATACTTTCGCCGTTCGCAGGTTTTACGTGTATTAAATATAAATTGTAACATATTTAGTAGCTCCAATACCTTTTGTTGAATCCTCCCATTAAAAAAACGATTCGGTTGAAAGGAAGCCATCAAATATCTTTTGTGTAACCGACGATGAAATTGAATTTGATAGAAGTATTATTCTAAGTATTACCGTGAAATTATGTATACCACACACACACAGGGAGTATAATTCTAATGCCGAGTCTAAAACTAAACTAGAACTAAAACTACACACTATTTCGTCCGGGATCGGTGGTTAAGAGTACAAGAATACTCTCGAGAAAATAGACTTAAAGTATAATTGAATACATAGATCAAATATACCATAGATACACGTTCTCTTACAAAAATCGCGTTAAATACGGGCACTTGATAGTTCCACATACTTCACGTGCATCATCGTAATAATAAACCAGACTAATGAGACCATACAATGAATGTTCATGTGAATATATGTCGTAATAGTTTGATACAAAAACTGCAATGCATCTGTAGTAATATTACTTACCACAACATACCGTATCAGACTCGTGGTACGTATTTCACAAGCACGCGATAGTGAAAATGTGGATTGTTCATTAAGAGCACTCGAACTTGGAAATAATATTGTTTTATTTTGAACAGCCTGTGCAAGTGACATTGCCACAAGTTTTTTTTATTCGATGACATTATGTATGGGATATTAGTTCAGCCAAATGACCGCCGCGACGATGTCCTCGAACTTATCATCTAAGAAATTAAATGTTTCCCTTGCAGTATGGCAAGTGGCGCCGTCTTGTTGGAACCACATGTTTAGTAGTGTAGGCCACAAAAAAATGATGACCATCGTCCGATAGCGGTCGCCAAAATCCACACCAAACAGTGACCTTTTCTGAGGCACCTGATGAATCTTCCGTGGATTTTCGTCGCTCCGAATTCGGCAATTTTATTTATTGCCTCATCACGAGTCATCACTGAAGATGTTTTTTTTTTCCGAAAGCAAGGTCAGTCAGCCGCCCAATACTCTAAAGCCTATCAGCGAATACACGCTGTATGTGGTCGTATGGTTTTAGCTCTTGATTAATATTAATTGAACTTTGTATGGATGAAAACCCAAGTCTCGACCCAAAATCCGTCAAATGGATGTTGCAGAAAGAGCCAGCTCTTTTTCTCTTCAGTCTGGGGTGTTCTCGCACAGTGTTCCAAACGGCAACAATATGCTCCAACGATCTTGCAATAAAAAAAAACGCTTGATTTTTATTTATTACGTATGTACTTACTTACGTATGTATAATAAAAATTTGCGGCCAAGGGGCACGCAAACAAATTGCATTCACATATTATTGTAAAAAAAGTAGCACAGAATATTACAGTAGGTATAATAAAAAAAAGAAAAACAAAAAAGGAATATGTAGAAAAAATAATCACAAACTGATATTTTTTGACCCCAGTGAATCACGCGTCTCAATGTGCATAAAATGGATTGTACATAAACTTAATATACTAACGTATGGGATTGTATTATATACATTCGTTACACTAGTATTCTGCGTGCGTTTCGGTTGACTAGCAAAGTTTGGAATACATCACATATACATAACTTTTTTAAATCGATTTTCTATCAAATTTTCAATCTGCCATAACCAAACTGAAAAATAGGTTACCCTAATCTAATTATTAGAGTGAGTAGCAAAATATTTCTATCGGGTTTGTCGACCTTACCGAAGGCAATAGCTAAGGGCATTCCTCGAACGCGAATCGAACTCTATTAGCAGTGAATGCTTACTACATTTATGGGATTTACCTTGGAGGTACATCCCATATATGTAGTACGCGTGATGCGCAATCTTTCACTAGTATTAATGTTTATTAAAGATATAAGGTTGTCACATGTGCATTTTGGGGATGCCGCAGTAAGTTCAAAAGAATTTGATTTTTTTTTTAATTTTGAAGAAGTATTTTGGCAGGTCAAATATAAAAAAAAAAAAGTTCAAGTACAACAGGGGGGTCCTTCATCGAAAGATGAAGCAACCAGTTACGGAGGATAGAAGTTACACCGTTCCGCTAATAAGTATATAATCTGATTAGTAGTTTTCTGTTTACATCCAAGAATGAAAAAACTAAACTGGTACAAATGATTAGTACTGGTACATGATTGCCAAGTTCTGTAGATAATTCTGAAGATTTGACTTGGCTAGTTTTTACAACACACCATCTTTTACAACAGTAAGATATGTTGAGCTTACAATATAAATACAGTACTATGTAGTAACTTGCGTATAAAATAAAGGAGATAAGCTGTTTAGCCAACAAAAAAAACTTGGATGTGAAAACTAGCTAAGTTAAATCTTCAGGATTATCTACAGAACTTGGCAATAATTTAGATCTCAATTCTTTTGTCGGCGTAGTCAATAACCACGTATTTTCTTAATATTGAACTTGGCTCCCATTTTAACATTTATGATTTTGATGGGATATTGTGTTTCTTGAGCTTTCTTTTGACTTTTACATTTGACAAGTAGTACCACGCACAATTAATTTGTCTGTTGTTACCATAAACTTAGTATATACTTAGTTTATGGTTGGTACTTCTCTATTACGATGCGTCATAATAATAGTGATAAACTTATTATATCATAATACACAATTACCGGTGTTAAGCAAATATATTTCTAAAATTATCATCATTGAAACTTGAAACATACAAACCTGCAATCTCTGTAATAAAGTTTTATTTGTGTTTGTGTCTTACAAATGAACCACAGCACACCACAGCGAACCACAGCTAAAATTAGGTAATATAAAAATACCAAATTTTTCAACAATATATTTACAAGTTTTGATTATGAATAGCATTTCCCAAAACCACGAAGGTTTATAATGAATGCTATGAACACTTAAGTGACTCAAGTCCAGATCCATAACTGAGCAAATAACTTAAGTAATAAACAAAGTAACTTAATCATTTCAAAATTCGGATACAAAATAAACAAGACAAGTAAAAATAGATACGAGATAAACAAGACAAATATTGTTACTTGCAATTTGGTAAGGTATTATTTAAAAAATAAGGTCTTAATTTTAATTTTAAATTAATTGGCATAACAATATCTAGTGTGGTGGTTAGTGGGTAGATAGTAAATAAATCTAGGAAACAAATAATCAGTTGTTGGTTCACCGTATATATAGTTTGTGGCGGCCCGACTGGTTTCACATAGTAGATTCCGAGAAGCGGAGGGAATGTTAACATGTGTGTTGTTAGATATAATAAATGATATCATTAACTCACCTAGATCTCATACTTATCTTGCTAACAAAAGATATCATATAAATAATAAAACATTTGCGATGTCTTTTTGTAAATGATTTAGCACGCAATGCGCACTTATAATATATTCATAAATGACTGGTAGAACATAACGCGATCTTTACGCAGTTGTTTATATTAGCAAGAATGCAAATAAATACCTTCCAAGAGTTAGAACTAAATCAGGAAAATAAACTGTAAAACCACAATATTATAACTAAAATACTTACGTGCCATACTATGAATGTATGTAGGTATACACCTTCAATACAACAGTAACGCAGGACACAAATGCACTCGTATCCTGCGTTACTGTATCGTAACCTGTGCTAATAAGTAGATTTTGTCTACATCTGAGGTTGGTTTGGAACGAATGGATTGGAACGAAGAAACTGGTATAACTGATACTGGTTACTGTTTTGTTTGCACGACTTTTCACTCAAACAAAGTTTAGCTCAGAGCATTTGATTTAATACCTATTTTATTAGATTTTATTGAACCCCGCATGGAACCAGGAACTAAGTTTGCGATTTAAAGATGAACCTATTATGTTTATTAATGCCAACTAAAACGAATCTAATTAAATAATTAGCGTAAATGTCGTATTTGACATTACTACCAGTTTAGTTATTGGGCTGCCGTTATATGGTTTCGCTGGTCACAAATCCTTTTTCATTTATGACCAATGATACCAAGAATTTTGACAAAAACAAAAAATAAAATATTTATTCATAGAGGTTACAAAGTAGTAATAATGAAAGTCACGACCTACAATTTCAATGAGTTCCGTGCAACACAATAGGTGTAATCCTTGTATACGGCAATAAAATCACGACCAAGACAAGGTTTGTGCAAGAGTGTAGAGTGTTACAGTTACAACCAATATTACCATACTGCAGTCACTCGGGCAGTAAAGTCAGGAAATTCAATCAGGATTTTTTTATACAGATCAGTAGTCGCTACACTAATCTAAAGGAAAGAAAGAAAACCCTTATTTAAGACAGGTCTAAAATGTATGTATATTGTGATATATATATAAGATAAATATTTCACAATATACAAATTAAAAACGCCTTTAATCCTATATGATGATATTATGAAAAAGTCAAAATAAATAAATATTATTCTTAAATTTGATCAATATAAAGTTATGGAAAGCCAATCTAATAGACAACTAAACAATATTTCTAGTAGTGTATTTTGAAAAAGCAAAAAAAAACTTTAAAACAAGTTTGCTTCAGAAGTTACCTCACATTACTTGTTACGATCACAACCAACATTTATTGTAAATTCTATACTAACAACTTTACAGTTTCCTTAACTTTCAACTTATTAGGTAATAAACTAAATACTCGTAGTTTGTTGTAGTTTGATTTGCTTATCACTGCAGCTGTCGTGTATATTTAACTTTTTTCGACATTGGACACAGCGTTTTTATTATTTGCTTATTGTATGTGTATATATTATTATGTGTGGCGACAGCTGCCCTTCCCTGCCCCTTCTTGGTACGTCCAAGAATATCACTCCAGTTTATGTTGCCAGTTTAAAAGACGCTTATGCAGGAATTGCACACACTAAACAGTAAAAAAGAAGGAAAATAAGGAAAAAAGCTGCGCTATAGCTGTATTAGGAGGGGCCTATGTTCAGCTGTGGATTTTCAATAGGCGGACTAATTGATTGAACAATAAATGGATTGCACAGTACGCATTGCCCGTTCGAATGGAAAGAAAGAATAGACGATATTTTTTATGCTATAACATGTATTGTTTTCAATAGATGGATCTATGAATTTTTATTTTAAATTTGCTTGCTTTACAATACATTTCTGGAGATAAAGTCCTTACTATTTTAGTAATTCAAGCAAACGTATAAACTTTGTGGATCTATGTAATCTTGTGAACTAAAAGCTTCTGGTATTGATAATCTGATTACCTATAATGGGTCCAAACTGAAACGGTTTTGGTTTGGATCTGAATATTAATTGAACTAAATACATCACTAAATTTGTATCCACTGTTAGGGAAGAGATTTATAATTGGTATTAAATAGGGCAGCACTGATGTACGAGTTTGTTACTAAGATAAGAGAAACACGTAAAATGCAATGCGAAATCGTTTCTCAATGCAAAAACCTCAAGTTATAGAGGTTTTTCTTAGGAATATATCGTACTATATTGTAATTTTATGCACAGTTGGAATCAAAAATTTATCAACACATTCTCAAATAACTTGAGCACAAAAAAACTATCTCGATTGGAGAAACATAATCTGAACATAACGATAATTTGTAAAGATACGTTGGACTTCACTTTTTATTTCTCATTAAACATGGAAAAAGCATTCCAAAAGCCACTGGACATTATAGAAAATGACGTTAAGAAATACTATTTATGTCGTTTCTTTTGCCGATTACATTGCCGTCACTTAATTGCTTTGCATTGAAATGTGGATAATGTGGAATAGTCCATTGACATCTACCTTTTTGTCTATGTAAAACGATTGCTAAATGTCTCCTGTAAAAAATACTTTTCACTATTACTCTTTATTTACAATAGTTATTCTTCTCTTTCAGTATTTTATAAACAGTAATCTCTAAAGAACGACTATACAATTGTTGATGTGTAAAACTAAACAGGTGGAGACAAATCTCAAAGTTTCAAACGGTACTTGCAGAAATTCATTATCTCCTTTTTCATGAAGTACTTTTTTAGTAATTCTCCCTCTTTACTTTCTATATATATAATCATAAAGTGATTGTTAACTATTGAAGTGATTGAGATCTTACACATACTTTTTACAAGCTTGTTCGCCTTCATCATGCTCTAATCGTTTAAACATGTTTCTAAGAGTTTGTTGCGTCTAGAATGTTCTAAAAGAAATCCGCCTGTTAACTAATACTCTTTTTGGAGAACAACCTTCTTTAAGCATCTTCTCAATAAAAGCATATCATACATAATCAAGGGAGCTCGCGATTGAATTTGTAAGACCAAAATATAGGTGGCCCAATGTGTTGTGATCTCAAACACCTACCTACACCTTGCCTACCGTACGTATTATACAAACAAATATTTTCTTTTAAAGAAGATCTCAGACAAAGTTCGAAGAGTTTACATGGCTGCAGGAAAAGGCTTTTATTAAAACACATCTAAGAAAACTTACTTACTTTGCATTTAACGTTATCTTATTTCAAGACTATATCAGAATAAAAGGAAATATAATAGCATCTGCATTGTAAAGTTAAGCTCAGTGGCTAGAAATAATTTGCCCATCCATATATAAAATGAAGTTCCCCTTAAGCTAGAGGCATAATATGCGACTCTCACATAGCACAAAAGATTACAGGTGAAGGTAGGTATTGTATTTTGACGAGGTCCTTTGTAAAACATCTAGTATCGTCACTAAAAACTTAATAGGCAACATTACGTAATGTATGTTGTTAGTAGCAATGAGATATATTTTGCATGTCTCTAATTTTTGAATCGTTACCTACAGCCTATGTCAATTAATCTACCCTTAGTGGTGTATACCTTAGTACTTATTTAAATTATAATTTTGACAACCTGTAAGCATAGTGGTTAAAGTATTCAACTGCAAGGTATTATATAAGTATTTATTTTTCTTAGTTTAGATCTTATTGATTATGACTTATTTTGGAAACAAAACAGCAAACACTGTGTTTGAATATTTACCGAAACTACATTTTGAATTTGAATTGAATTAATTACGATGAAATATTGATGAATTTACAGTATGCGCTACTGCAAAAGTTTCTTCTATAGTTAATTATGAGCCAGTGAAAACCATTCCAATGCTTTAGGCGAGAATATAAGATAGGAAAGGATAGATTAGAATATATCGTGAATGACAGTATTGAAGGCATTTGAGAAGTCGAGCAGGACCAAAACAGTCACGTTTGTGTCTACCATTCCCGCCTGCAGTCGCCAGTCACTATATCCTCCAGGCCTGATGACAGATTGCAATGGATTTAAGAAGTTATTTTTGTGAATTAAATCGGATAGCTGTTTTACACAAGATTTTAAGACCTCGGAGAGCGTTTTATCTACGTGTCATCGATCTAGGTTTATTTAGTATTCTGGTATGGAAACCGTTCCTGGCACAACGGAATTGCCAATGGCAGCGAACGGCTTCCCAAGAGCATCGTAAAAGTTAATTCAGTTATTATAGCTCGGCTACAATGTGCAGGTCTGCAGACTTGAATCCAAACAAGGCAATTATTATAGATTTGAGAAGTGCTTAGCGCTGTAAAACAAGTATTTAATATTAATTTGTTTGTATGTATTTGCATTGGTCTAGTAGTTCTAGTGTTTTTATATGTAACTAGAGATCGCCTGACTGTAGAATTTCGTCCGTTTTGAATGTGTTGTTTTAGGTGTCCATGTGTCCATGTATAGTTGATGAAGATAAATGTAGAATGTCGAAATAATATTCCAAAAAATACAAAAAATGGGTTATCAAACTTTGTACGGTAGGTAAGCATGACAATGAAAACATATTTGGCTTGAGAAAATATGATCATGTTTCAGAATTTAGAAAGAAACTGAATTGGCTACGTATTCGGCGACGTCGAGATGTTCACATCCTTTCCTTACTTTATTCAATCCTACACAACCCTAATTTTCCTTCATATCTGCGTGAGCGCTTCGAGCACTTTGTTCCCAGGAGCAATCCCTGTCGCTCCTCTTCTTCTCTTCTCCTTCGAACTCCTTCCCATACGTCTACTGGTTACGACAACTCTTTTAGTGTTTCTGCTGTCCGGTTATGGAATGCCTTACCGCATTCAATACATGATAGCCCTTCTCTAAGCGTGTTCAAGCGGAGAACCAGGAATTATTTTCTCTCTCAACAATAAATCAGACTTATATTTTGTATTACTATATGTATGTATATATGTTTGTATGTATTTATATGTTTAATATATATCACTTATAAATAAATGTGTGTAAATATAGGTATTTATATTTCATAATGAGTATACGTGTCGGTATACATGTTATTAAATTTATTCAAGTTATATATTAATTGCTATTTCTAATTGTTTAACGTACACATGACTCTGCCTCTAACGTTTTCTACTATCCTCTATTCACTCTAAGGTTTGCTGAAAGAAAACTCAGGTTTGTTTTAAGCTCGCCTTTGTACATACCATTTCCTTGTCTGATATGTAATCTACTTTTAGTGTACAATAAAGAATAATATACTAATATTATGAAGAAGTAACATTTTTATAAGTTATTGAGTTACTGAATCTTAAAACTGTTGAAAGTCTTCATACGATCCGATTTTTAAATTGCTTTTACAAAAAGAAAGCTACATTTTTCCTAAGTAATATATTATATGTATAATGCATTTTTTTATGTTGTAGTTTTCAGTAAAAAATCAAAGGACACCGACAGACTACATTATTGAGATAACAATACAATTTTTTTATTAACTATTAAATGACTACTTTAATAGCTAAAACCATGTAGAAACCAAAAAATATAATGTAGGAACCAGACATTTATACAAAAGATAAAAATAAAACAGCCTGTTAGATGTGTAATTCGGGACTTAATCGCGATAATATTTAAAAGGTACAATATCTCTTGGTTACCCGACGTTTCGATCGAATTGCACCGATCGTTCATCGTTAATGCTTGCGTTCACGTCGGTTTCTAACTGTCTTCTAAGTTCAAAAGTCACTTATTGATGGCCAACGAAAATATCGTACTAATTCTTTCGGTTTAAAAGAAGCCCAGAATAATTATTTTTAATATAAAATATATCGTCTGATAAAGTCCTTAATACATCTTAACGTCATAACTCAGGGGCATAGAGCCACCCACAAATAGTTTTAGAAACATAATTGTTATTACTATTACTCCTTCTTAGAAATGCTACTTTCAGTCTTAAATCAACTTTTTGTTTAGGACTAACAAACAATTTGGTACTAATATTCTGCGTATTTACAAGTAAGTAAAAACTGATTTAAAGGTAGGTATGTAACATTTTAAGACTTATTTTTAATATTATTTATTATATTCTTCTAACGAAACGTCACCATTTAACCAGATACTTTTTAATTACTTTTTAAAAGCGAGATCGTGATACTTACATTTATATAAAATATTTTTTTGACAAGACCTGATATATAAAAAACTAAAACCACATCTAATCGTTGCCAGACGAGTTGGATTCGACGGATTAAGTCTAACGGCCCTTTGCGCTAGACATGTCTAATTGTCTACCGCATCGAACAAGTCCAGAGACAACGTGTTCACCCGCCTCGTTACTTTTCAGCAGAACGTGTAACAAAGAAAAAAACTTAATGTTTTACGGAACGACTGCTCTCGTTAAAATTTTTAGAAACATCTCGGTAGAATATTAGCCGATAACAGCAACGATACCCCAAAAGAAAAAAGACATTATCACTATCGTAGCCACGAGTAGGTTTTCAGGCCAGGACAAAGAGACGCGACACCCGTCCTTGAGTTTTGATGATGTTTATAATTTATTGTAAACTCTAAAATGCTTTTAAATATTTTATCTTCGACAATATACTGTGCACCATAATAGCTAGCGGTTTCTTTTGATCTTTCAATAACAAAGAAGACGTCTGAGATGTCTTATACTTAAAATATAGGAAGTTAGGATATAAGGATTAAAAAGCGGTTTTTAAAGTAAACGTAAATAGAAAGAGACTTCTGAAGAAGTTATGTTATCCTCGTACGTTACAAGGAAAACATAGATAATATAATTTAACAAAAATATAGAATGATGAATATACTGAATATATTATAAATCAAGTTATGAGAATGTGACAAAATGACGGGACTCGTTAATGCGGGTCTCGCACAGGCGTGGCTGAATGACTCTGGAAGTATGTATTTCTATTTCGGCACAAGTGTCGCGACAGCAGTGGCACGCCGAGACGCGGCGGCACGCGGCGCCTGCGCATATATTTGTATCGGTACACTCTTTAGTTTACGCGTATGTTCCCTGTATGGAACACGTTTATCCTCATCAACTGTGAACGCCCAATGTTTCAGGTTTCCTGTTGCTCGTAACCGTAATTGTGTTGTAAAATATGTGTTATAAATCGTTTAAGTGGAGTGTCAAGGACAAAAAGCATAAAACAAAGTGACTCAACGAATTACTGTGACAAATTTATGATCCATTTGAATAAATATCACGAATTGAAAAGTTTATAGACTAACAACGAGGCAGGAACTTGTTAATTTTATTATTACTACAATCACACACGTTTACGTTATTTGTTATTAAATTATGAAAAGTTACAAAGAGAAATACCTATTCATTGTGTCCTTATTTCGTTAGTAAAATAAATCCGCACTGCAGGTTAAAAAACTCGTCGTAGGAAATAATGAGTCATGCAATGTGTATATTGTGATTGTAGTTAATATTCTATAATTTTGTATTGTGGTGTTCCAATTATTTAATTAATGTCAATAATAATTAGCCCTTGTAAACAAAAACACACTTAGCGTGCATTCACACGACTTTTATATTTAGTTGCATAGTATATAAAGTCTTACCAGAGTACTGTAATATTTAAACGACAGACAACAAAAAGAAAGAAAAAAAGCTGTTGGTTTAGTGGCAGATAGAGCAAAAGATATCCTGGTACTACCTTTGTATTTATGTTCGTCAGCCGTTAATGATAGGCATGCGGTACAGATACTACTGTTTGTACAATGATAACGAAACCGCAAGGACACTGCGCGCGCACGATGCTCGCCCTAGTCACATTCTTTGCATAATCTCGTCCACGTGTTTACATATTTGAGGTAGAGAGTCCATAGGCACTAATATATTGACGTCAGATTCTATTAGAGTATGTAGAACAAGCAATTGCTGAAGTTGATGGTGAAGAGTGCGCGTAATTCGTGTGTGCCGTCTGTGGTCGAGTGTCGGTGCGCCGATATGTTGTTGCATGGTAGCAGGGCAGTGAGAGGGGCTGTACAACGGATACGCTCAGGTCCCTGCGGAGTTCCATGCTGTCCTGGGGCAGGGCCGGGAGCTCCGCAGGCAGCTCAAAACCCATGCCTGCACTTAGCTGCCACCAGTTTGAGACATATTCAAGTGGCGAGGAAGCCGTCAGTGAATGCGAAGCTCAAGGCCCGTTGCTCGCGGGCGCCTCCGCCGTGGTTAGAAGACGACACGCCATAAGATTCAAAAGGAAATCAAAAATAACATTCAGAGTTATAAGGTGTGGTAATAAAGTTTGGAATTTTTTTTTTCATAAAAAAAATGACATGCCGGCAGCAGAAGATAGTCACTTGCTAGATCTTTAGTCTCGTAATCAAAAGTTTGGCTTAAGCTCAGTCACTACCAGTATATTAATGAATGACAAACATCTTGTGAGTTGTTTTATTCCGGTACGTCTGTCACTCGTGGGTACCACAAGTCCACGACTGACAGACGTATTAAGATGTACATAGTTGCATAAGGAAACTAGTAATGTTTAACCCACAATAGTATTTCTTCAGAAGTTTCTCTTTTTCAGTTATTCTTTACTTAAAAAAATGTGGTTTAGCTATATACCGGTAAACTATAATTTGACACATACAAATATAATAAACACATATGTATTTCTGAACAATTCATAAAGAGATAATATTGCACGAGTAAGTAGCAGCCATTATCTAACACAAATTTCAGTCTTGCTTATTGCGGTTCTAGCAGCTAGCCGGAACATCGTCCCCTTCATTCGGACGTTATTGTTACAAAATTGAGGTCAATCAATGAATTGATCACTTAACCCCGAACGACCAGGTACCTCTGGAAATTAGAAACTGAATTTATTATTAAGAGGAAAACGTAACAAAGCATACAAACGGTAGGTATTATCAAACAAATTTAATACTGAAGGCGTAGAATTTTAACGAATAGGTCGTTTATAAAAGCTTGTAATTATAGGTAATTTAAATACCGTTTATAACTTTGACATTTTGGACATTTCAAAAAGAGCACTTCAATCACAATCAGAGCTTTACCTACTATTTTATTGTTTGTACCAAGATAATAGAATAGATTAAGAGTAGACAACTGTAATAGACACGAAGCAATTAGATTTATTCAGATACATCAGAAATGATTTCTTTCTAATTTATCTTTAATAAATGTTTTGTTTTTGACGAAATTATAGTTGGCAAAATGTGGGTTTTTATACGCCTCTTATTTTTTTACATAGAGAAATAGTTTGGTATTATTTGTGACTGCCAGCTATGATGTAAGTATGTAACATACAATTAGAATAAATCAAGTATATCATCAATCTATACGTCGCTATGTAGGTGTGTAATAGGTACAAAGAGCGACATCCGGCAAAATGCCAATTAGTATTCTATACACGTGTGCGGTGGCTCGTCTGAGTGTCTCAGCAACAGGTACGAGACACGAGACGTTGTCGCCGTGAACTATGACGTCATACTACTTAACAGTTTATAAAATATTGTTACTCTTACGTCGAGTCACAAATAGATTTTAATCGATTCTGACTGCGTTATAATCACTACATATTATAAAACTTTGGATTTTTATTTTTCACCAATAGATAGAGCGATTCATGAGAAGGTTTAGGTATATAGTTTGTTAAGGTTTGGTGTAAATTGGTTGAAATATCATGATGATTGTTTAAGATGTCTCTGCTACCCGTGCGAAGCCGAGGGCGGGTTGCTAGTGCTTACATAAAGCTAAGACGAATAATTGAATTTACGTTGAAATTATTTTTGGGAGAAAATTAACTAGTATGTAGGTATAGTTTTATAATTAACTTAACATATTATAAGTTAATGTTAAATAAGTTATGTTGTAAGTTGGTATAAACATGGACAAAACTAAAGTTATGTTCAATGAACACGTAACACCCAGACCGATTGACGTCAAAGGGTCGACGCTCGAAGTTGTTCAAGAATATGTCTACCTTGGGCAGGTTATCCAGCTCGGTAGAAACATCTACGAGAAAGAAATCACCAGAAGAGTCCAGTTAGGTTGGGCAGCATTTGGTAAACTACGTCGAGTTTTCTCATCAATCTTACCGCAATGCCTCAAAACTAAGGTCTTCGATTAGTGCATCCTTCTTGTTATAACCTACGGTGCCGAGACGTGGACACTGATGGTGGGGCTAGCGAGCTAAAGCGAGCTATACTTGGAGTCTCCTTGCAGGATAAAATGCGCAATGAGGTCATCCAACAAAGAACTAAAGATACCTATATAGCTCGCAGAATAAGTACGCTTAAGTGGCAATGGGCTGCCAAAATGGTATGCCAAAGGACCAACGTTGGGGGGCAAACGAGTCTTAGAGTGGAGACTGCGAATCGATAAACGGAAGGTAGGACGCTCCCCGGCTGGGGATGATGACCTGAAGAAGGTGGCTGGGAGGGATTGGATGCGGAAGTTGGAGGACCAGGTGCTATGGCGCACATTCGGAGACGCCTATGTGCAGCAGTGGACTAGCATACTCTAATTGATTGATTGACACTTCATAATGATGTAAGAATAGGAAATTTTAATGACGAATATACCTATATATTATCTTAATAGTCTAGTCGAAAAGTGTAATACCTGCGAAAAATCGTTGGAAAAGACAGAAAATTATGGGTGATTTCTCATTCGACGCGGAATAAAATTCTGAGAAAGATGTATTTTTATTTTTTTCAGCAAATAAAAATTGCAACTAAAGAGGGCCCTGATAAGTCCAATTTTCAAGAGCGGGGAGAAAGACGGTATCACTAATTATAGGCCAATATCTGTTCTCACTATCATTTACAAAATATTAGAAAAGATCCTCAATAAAAGACTTATAAATTATCTAGAAACCAACCATCTTATCGCAAATACACAGTTTGGCTTTAGACACGGTAAGTCAACTGAAGATGCTATAGTTGAACTCACAGAAACCATAGTAAGGCAGCTTGACAAGAGTTCTAAGGTTATAGGTATATTCTTGGACCTTTCTAAAGCCTTTGATACCGTCTCCATCCCCAGGTTACTTTGTAAAATGGAATTTATGGGGATCAGAGGAAGTGTGCTGGATATATTTAAAAGTTATCTGTCTCGTCGCACCCAACATGTGAAAATAGGAACCCATACAAATATAAGCGACTCTGCCAGCCCTACTTTTGGTGTTCCTCAGGGTAGTGTACTACGTATGTACCTACACTCTTCCTCATCTATATCAACGATCTGTGTACTAAAGCTATCCCTAATTGCAAAATAGTTGCTTATGCAGATGACACAGCACTGTTGATAAACGGGAAGAGCTGGGATCAGACACGTCAGTACGCTGAGGACGCTCTAAGACGTTGGCAATCACATATTAATAACACCATAAATCGTGTTAGGAAACTGATGCCAATATTTCGAAAATTGAGAAACTATGCTGATCCCGAGACACTCAAAATGGTGTACTACGCCCTGGCACAGTCAATTATATCGTATGCTATCCTGGCTTGGGGTGGTACGGGTACAACCTGTATGATTAGACTTGAGCGTGCACAAAGGGCAGTTTTAAAGGTTCTGTCATATAAACCTCGGTGGTATAACACAGCTGCCTTGTATCGGGAATGCGGTGTCCTAACAGTTAGACAATTATTTATTGTACAGGTGGTAATGAGAAGGCACACAAATATATCCTGTACCCCTACAGGTTCGGGCCGTAAGAATGCCAGATTATGCGTCACCGAATCCCATAAAACAGCTTTAGCAAGGAGACAATACTATATTATAAGCACACGGATTTATAACAGAGTGAACAATATACCTATATATATATATATATACATATATATATATATATATATATATATATAAAATCGCTACATGACATGCTCGAGCAAAGGTCAGGGTCGCATGCCTCTAACTTCAACGGGCTGTTGCCGGGAAGTTCCAGCTCTAACAACAATATATTATTAGCTTATGTTCATTTTTAAACCACGCTCATGTTTGTACTTAGATAACCTAAATTTACGCAACGGTTTTTGTACATTTGTAGAAATTATTCAGCAGATTTTGTTTCTAATTTAAAGTTATTTATAAGGAAAAAATCTAATAGGTATTACAAAATTAGTCGGTACCCAGTTACCTTCGATGGACGAAAATAAAATATTTACGAGAAACCTTTTTAGCCAGGGGCTTTTGATTATCCTTGATATATACCTTAATGTAATTTTCATCAATTCAAAAGAAGGAAGTGTACAAAAAGGGATTTTTTACCACCGAACGGCCCCTCAGCCCCACAAAAACTTGGAAGGTCAGTGAATAGCCGCTCAATACGAGAACTTTAGTGAATTGAATTATTGTAAACACTGGGAATAGATAAATCAATTTACAAAATCAATTAGTTCATCGACCCCGTGTAGTTGAGTTCAGTCTACCCTTCATGACTATAAGTAAAATGATCAAAAGCTTCTCAGAGACCGTTTCAAATGTTAACGAATCTATTATTGGTACTGCTGATTGATAATTATAGTTTGATAGCGTAATGAGTATTGTATGAGGGCTGTATGAGCCTGTATAACCCTGTATGATGAGTTAATAAGGGACAATAATTGTAATGGATCTTAGATATAGTAAATAAATGAATTATGATTTGTATATTAAGATAAAGGTACCGTGGCATACACTACCCATTAAATTAACAGATTTTGCATTTTTTTACAAGTCCTGCTTATAAACATTATACTTACTTAAGTATTTACTATAATTAATATACACCGTAGTCCCAAACGCGTTAAAATGTATAATTACTTCTCAACTAACTCTCCTCAATAATCGGGAATATTACTAACTAAGAACAGTTTTAAACGCGATCAATCTACACTATCTTACTAGTTTGTCTAACAGGAGTATAAACTAAAGGACTCAAGACATACAGATAAACTAAACTGAATATATGTCCAGACTTTTTTTTTTTTTTTTATTTACACTTTATGCACACAAAAAGTGTACAATGGCGGACTTAATGCCGTAGGCATTTTCTACCAGTCTACCTTAGGGTGGTGCAGAAATGAGTGAATAGGTGCACTAGGTTTAAGTAGAAAAGAAAAAAGAAACTAGGAAAGATAACAGGAGAACATATTTATATACCTATACATACATACATACACATACAAATAAACAAAGATATGTGCTAACTTTCACGTTAAATATATCAATAAATATAATGAATTACTGTTGTGATGATTCTGCTAGGTTCCGCGAAATGTGGGTTCGTACTTTCGCCTTGAACGAAAGGCGATTAGGTGTTATCCTGATTTCCATTCCACTTTATGTTCTCTATCTTTATCGTTGAGCATGTCTTCCACTGCAGATTCTGTACAAACACACAGACGCTCACGGTGACTAAAGTATCTGCAAAAATGCACGGTTGGCCAGCTCTCTTGTTTTCTACTATGGGGAAGGGTTAGCAAGGTGTATGTGGATAACACTGCTATCGTGAGCATGAATAGCCAACGGTCACTGGTTATCATAAGGCGGATCGTCTACTAGTTTGACAAGTTAGTTGTATAACAACTAAACAACTGCAATAGTGTAATTAATAAAAACATTTAAATGTTTGTTTGTATTCTGAAAAAAGTTTTATCATGTGGTCAAAATCACACGTTTAGTTACTTTAAAGAAAAATGCGGTGTAATTGGCCGTATTTTTACTGCATTGACTTAGACGCTGTCTTTTATTAGAGCTCCGAGGAATTGTAGATTCTAGATTTTGATATTAATATAACTTGATGATATACACAGACAGACACTCGAAGGTACCGTTTTCCCCTTAAATCGGATAAAATAGGCCGTGGCCTTTTGGCTGATGGCTTTTTTATCGGTTGTACAAAAGCCTAAGAATTCTGTATTAACATAATACACGGCTTAAGGATGTAAAATTTTATTACTACATTCAGAGCGAAGTGGGTTTCGATTCACATTTCGATTCGCAATCAAATCGAGTGTCATCGGACAGGTGAACGCTCTATCGTGATTGAAATTAAATTGTGCCACCCATCAAGTGACGCGATGTTCAATATTGTGCTATTTGATCCACTCAACGCCGAAATATTGAGAAACTCCCACTCAATGTCTATACATATTATTAATATTATGCTCACCCCATTACCGCACGCCTGCTCTACATCAACGAAATTAATATTCAAATTTACGCACGTCTGTCAGTTACTATTATGGCAAATAGTAAATACTATTTTATAGTTGACATTTTATTAAGTACGTTTGGCATTTTGCAGATTTATAGGTTGTAATCTAAGGTCCTCCTCGATCGATTGTAAGCACTCGTCTAACGCGATTCGGCAGAGCGCGGTGTTAATCCCACTATCCCACTAATATTATAAATGTGAAAGTTTGCATGGATGGATAGATGGATGGATGGATGTTTGTTACTCTTTCACGCAAAAACTACTGAACCGATTGCGGTGAAACTTGGTATCTAGATAGCTGGAGACCTGGATTAACGCATAGGCTACTCGATATTCCCACGGGATCGGGATTTTCGCGGGTGAAACCGCGGGGCGCTGCTAATAGTCTATAAACTTTTGATTAAGTTTATAGTTGTGTTGTGTTGTATTTTTTTTTCTTTTCTAGGTTAGGATCACTTAAATAAATAAATATTTTTAATTAATTGCCACTCTCGTAACTATGCAGCGTAAACTGAATTGTTTTTTTTTTTATGGCGTCACTTTCTTCTGTTCAGTTAAGTTTAGATTAATATTTTACAAATGTAAACTTATGTTTTTTGTAAAGTGCAGGTTAAACTATAAGAAAAGTCAATTTAAATAGGTTCACAAGTTGTATTTGACTCAACAGATACAACAAACTTCAAAACATAATGAAATAACTAATAAAGAGGTAACACTTTTATCGTCCGTTTTCACGCGGCTAGTTATGGCTAGTGAAACCGTCAGGGTAGCATCAATATAAAAACTGTTCTGCAGAAGCATTTCTTCAATAGTTTTATAGCCTTTTCACTTTAAACTTACAATTTCTGGCTTGGTTGTCGGGTCACAGTTCTGCTTGGTGGGTCTCGGTTCTACGCATGTCTCAAAGTTCCTGATCTCATAAAAGTTTAATTACAAATGGTATTACATGGTATTCTGCACGTTCCCTTTGGAAAGGAGTGGTCTTTCATTTTGATAACGCCAGACCACACACATCTTTGGCCAATTAGCAAAAATAAATAGAGCTTGGTTGGGAAGTGTTAATGCATCCACCATATAGTCCTGACCTTGCTTGCGCCCTCAGGTTTTCGCCTGTTTCGGTTTCTTCAGAATTCTTTGGGTAGTGTTAGGTTAAACTCTTTTAAAACCGCGTTCGTGTGATATTTGCTCTTAAATTTTAAAGTGTAAGCACCAATTTACACTTTTAATCACTGGAGCATGTGATAGCGATTTCTAATAATATTTTAAAAGACCCAGTGACGGAATGAAATTGTAGCTGTATGAAAAGATGGAATGCCGGTTTCAATAAAATTTGACGTGGTGGCAGAGTAGCGACCGCAAGCCACTGCCAACAAAACCACTGCATTTGAGTTTGAGTCATAAAATCGCCAAGAGAGAATATGAATATGAGTTATAACGGCGACTTTTCACCTTTCGATATTGAGGTTTACTGTCAAAGCAGTAAATATTATAGTTAAACAAATCTTGAAATTTTGGGCTTTTTTTTTGCATTATTTGTGTGTATATTGCGCTCTGGTCAGCGTGCATTTTAAACACTTTTAGTCCCACTAGTAGTTTATAAATTGGAATATTATATATAGGTATATATAATATTATGGAAAATTAGAAAAAAAAATGAATTATAAAAGCTTTTCATCATTACAGTCAGCGTCACATTTGGCAAAAAATGTCCAATGTTGAACCGGCCTTCCTTAAATACTTATTACTACCTACTACAAAGAGGGATCTTGCCTCGCCTATATCCAAATGCTCTTTGCTATTTTGTCCGTCCCAGGTCATTGGTTTGTGTAGTTAAGATATGTTGTCAACCCGCTGGGAAAGAAAGATTCCCGAGTGGTGACCATGGACTAAATAGAAAAGCAGTGTTTTTTCTAAAATATTTATTTTATTATATGAATACTATTAAATACATTAAGTAATAATGCTCGTTGTGATAGTTATTTTATTAATATTTATATCTACATATGTACAGACAATCTCGTAAAGATCGCAGGTCGTCAGTAGATGCAAGCTGCTTCCAACTGGTCTTCGTGGAAGTCACTGAGGGAGGCCTATTTAAAGCAAATGGCTGAAATGATGATGATGATGAGGTATATCATCATCATTGATGATATAATTTTATACACCATTCTGCCCAATTCTGATGTTGAAGCTAAAGTCAATCTAAATGTCCTAAATATAAATTAGTTGACCTATGAAGATGAAATTTGGCAGGCAGGTAGTTTATGAGTAGGATACGTTAGCTAAGAACGAATTTTGAGACAATTCCGGAATAAGGCGATCAAAAGATATTTGTTTTTGGCTTTGGTTAATATCTAGTTTGTTGGTAGGAGAAGTCAGCTAAGCTAAGAACAGCTATCTTATCTTAGACCTAATGCAAAAACTTTATCTTTTTTTTGTCATTGCGTTTACTTTTTCTGCTCTTTCACTATGTAATACTTAGATGTTTCCATATATAATAGTGGACTATTTTATAAAACAACCAACTTGGCTGTCAAGTTTTCTGTCAATTTACGAATCACATTAAATTCCAAAAAGTAATTTCTTTAAAAAAAAATCCAAAAAATAGGCTCGTTGCATAGCTACAAGATTATATTGTTTGTATATTCCCACCAGATCCAAAAACATATAAATAAATAAATAATTAAATGTTTTTAAATATCAATGTATTAATTGCCAGCGGCTTCAAGAGATTTATTAAAAGCACTGATGAAAGTTCATGCATAGATTCCATAGATTGTGTTTTATAAAAGTTCAGCGTTAAAATTAAAATCTTCTCGGTATTGAGGACGAGTACATATATCGTATCTTAAGTATGTTGAAAATATCCAACTCAGAAATCTGCGATGGTTTTACAGTCATGGTATGTTTTATCTAGAAAACAAAAAATAAATATATGACATTATCTGAGATCAACTATTAATCTAAATAACTCATAAGTCCATATCTAAAATGGTTTAAATTGTCCACTGACAGTTGTTTCAAATCTACTGGAAGCCGATGCCGAACCGAGCCGATTACGACAAAATTTTGGGACAAACATAGGAAGTCCGTTAAAAGATTTAGCTGACAGACCATTAAAGTTATTTATTGATGGGACCAAGGAATTTAAATACAAATGAGCAAGGGGGCACACGCGATGGTCTTTATTCGTGTCCTCATCGGCGTTTAGGCATAGTTAATAGTTTCGCAAAGTAAAGTATAAACGCTTATTCAGCGAGTTTATCGTACAGGGACTTTAAATTTATTAATACATTTTTCTGAGTAGGCACTCATAGTTAAATTCTATAGCCCGAAGAACTACTAGGCTACCACCGTTTCCTTTATTTATACATTAACTGCTATAATCAATTCAAATTTGTCCCATAAAAACACAGCTGCAATCGTAGTAATTTATTTATCAAAACGGTGTTATTACATCAGTTCTACTCTCGTAATAAAGTGACTGAGTAAGTACCTTCTGCAGAAATTAACTTACTTCCACCTCTGCTCCTTGCTTGGAATTGTTCACGTGTCACGAAAATTTTGCATTCAATATTTATATTGTCGTTTGAAGTTTAGAGGCCGCCTTAACTTCACAAAAATGTAGCGTTTTATCCGTGTTTCGCGACTTGTTGGGAAAAGGCGAATACATCATGAAATTCGTGTAAGTGCTTGATGCTTGGTAGATTCGTTGATGGTTTAAATACGGAGAAGGCGCCAATAGTCTATTTCTTGTTACAAAAATTACAAATGATTTTACAAAGTCTTTCTTATTAATCACTCAAACGTAACACAAACTTAGACGTATCAATATGGAACTATAATAATATGTCATCACATATTTAAAGACAGAAGTAATACTTACATACATTATGTAACACTATCTATTTCTCGTGCCTTCGTTTGAGTTGAAATTTTGGTGAAACCTATCCCACGGGAACCGAACATTTTTCCGGGATAAAATGTGTATTCCAAATGTGTGCTTAATTTCATCCAGATCCCTTTAGTAGTTTTGCGTGAAAGTGTAACAAACATGACAAGTATCCATCCATTCATCCATACAAACTTTCGCCTTTATAATATTAGTCAGATTAGTGAAATGTAACAAGCAAAAAGTTGAGTTTTATGGGTTTTTGAACACGGATATAAGTGCTTAGGTACATTTTTTTTAATAAATTGAACAGCCAATGCTACTTGTATTGGGTGTTCACTTTATTATACATATTCATACACATACACTGAGCAAAAATCGAACCAGCGGCCGAAATAATTAGATCGTCTAGTTAGTACAGTGCTGTTTAGTTTTGGACAATCTTTACAGTTTCCTTTTTTTGTGAATGGAATTATCATCGTTTCTTCCGTTTTGATTTGTACCAGGTATTGAAGGTGTAGCGAGCTTCTTGTAATAATGATGAGATGGTGTGGAGGCATGGTCCTCTGACTATGACCACCAGGTCATCTGCGTAAACCTGCATGTTATAGTCGAGATTAGTAATTTCTACAAGGAAGTGGTCATCAGCGAGGGTCCAAACTAATGGAGATTATACGCGTCCATTTGGGCAATAATACGGTTGCACTATTTAAGGTCATTTTGTTCGTTTGTTCTTAGTTTAGGTTAGTTAGACCTTCTTTGTTAAGGTTAGGTCGATCTTCTTCTCCCCCAACTGTATCCTCACGTTGAAGTCGTGGGCGGGCTTGCGTGGGTCAATAATCTCCGGGGCTATGCCGGTAGAGCCAATCATGCCGGATTGGCCCAGAGGGAGACTCCAGACTAAGTGGGATACCCGGCGGAGTCTGACATAGACTGCCGTGCGGGACGTGGCGTTCTTTATTCGGACACCACGCTGCTCTCTAAGCGTCCCTCTGATCTAGCAGAAGGTGTGTTAGAGGAGCAGACGGTTTCTCTAGGGAAGAGGAACCAAGGCGAGCTCGGTGTGTACTTGCCCTGCCTCCGAGTGGGCAGCCTGCTAAGTAGTCCTCTGCTGCCCTCACCGCGAGATCGTAATCCCAGTAGGAGTGTCTCGTTATGGTCATGTCCCTAACTAGACAGTGGGACCGAGGGCCTTGGCTTAACTGCCCGGACCGCGTGGAATAAACCTCTCTAAAAATTATCTGAATCTTAAGTTCTGGTGTGCGGCGAGAAGATGAATGGCTGACAGATTACGCTTCTCATCCCAGAGGAGCATCAGTCGTGAGCGCACCCCCAGCTAGGCTACATGTGGACACCCTAGTTGGGTGACAAATTTTCACCTGCCCAGGTACAGAGGCTCTGCCTGGGTCGACTAACACTTCCTCACTACTCGTGGGAATAAAATGGAAAATTTTAATACACAAAACCTAACAGGTGAACGACAACCTAAAGTCGTATCAGAGAAGCTTGTCCTGTCAGATTCTGACACGGTCTCAAGCCAGAAGAGCACGGTGACAGTGAATAGTGCATAGCTGAGCGGTAAGCTGTGGCGTAAGCGCACTCGCACGGACTCACCCAAGGGGGAGCAATCGGGGTCGGATTCGGCCTCCAGTGATGAAGTGGTGCCGGCTGCCAAAGTCACCACTGCTCGGCGCGGAAGGGGTCGGCCACCCGCTACAGGCCAATATGTCGGCATGGCTACAGCCAGGCGAGAATTGGCTGCAGCACGAAACGCCGCCGAACTTGCGGAGAGAGAGGCGCTGGAGGAGGTGGAACTTACGCAGTTGACCCAAAAGGTCAATGCCGGGAGAATCGCTTCTTCCCCACTCATTCCCGTAGACCAAAGAGAGCCAGAAGATTTGACAGCCCTGCAAGTGCAAACGAGGGTTCAGGAGGCGGTGGCAGCAATAAAAAAGGTAGCGAAGGTGTCCAAAGGTTTGAAAGGGACCTGTCAGAAGGCCCTCAAGGACGCTTCAACCCTTACATTGGAGCACTTGGAGGTGCTAGTCGCGCGGACCTCATCAGAGGAAACGGCTCGGCTACAGGCTGAGAATGCTCGCCTTTCAGCTCAAACGACTCAGCTCCGCAAGGAGATGGATGAGCTTCGCGCAGAATTGGCTAGTTTGCAGGCACGGCAACTGAAAGAGGTTGAAGTCGCGTCTCCCTGTTTCCTTTCCTCACAACCAGCTCAAGACTCGGAGCTGGCTTGTCTACTTCGTGAGGAGTTGGCAAAATTCAACCAACGGTTCGCTGTCCTCGAGGGGAGGATCCTTCGTCCACCATTGGTCAGTGACCATAGAGAGAACCCGCCGACTTACGCAGAAACAGCTGCCGCTCCTCGCCTGGAGAACACTCATAAGTCGGCAACACAAACGTCTGCCCCTCAGCCGGCCTCAAAAGCTCAGGCAAAAAATACGAAAGGCAAGGGTCAAGATAAGAAGTCGGAAAGTGTGACTGGAAAATCTGTCACGGCTGTCAATGAGACGAAAAAACAAGTCCCAACTTCATCCAGCCAGCACGGGCAGCCAGCCAAGTCAAATGGGTATGAATGGCAGACTGCCGGGGCAAAGAAGAAGGCAAAGAAGTCCCGGAGAAAGGGGAAGAAAAAGGCAGGCAAAGACGCAAGACGGCTTCGTGCACCACGCTCAACGGCGGTGGTTATCACACTACCGTCTGGAGCCGAGGAGCGTGGCCTGAGCTACGCCAAAGTTTTGGCTAAAGCTAAGGCCGAGATCAAATGGCTGATCTCGGTATAACGGCAATGCGGTGCAAACCGACACTCACTGGTGCCCGGCTGCTTGAAATCCCGGGAGCCACCAGTGCCGAAAAGGCAGACGCGCTCGCAGAGAAGCTGCGAGCAGCGGTTGGAGAAGATGGGGTCAGAGTATCCAGACCCACCAAGTGCGCGGACTTGCGCATTATGGGTCTGGATGGCTCGGTCACCTCAGATGAAGTGGTGGCCGCCGTCGCAAAGTCTGGAGGGTGCCCACCGGAACAGATTAAAGCCGGTCCAATACGTACTGGCTTCACTGGGTTGGGCACTATAGTGGTGAGTTGCCCAGTTGCGGCGGCCAATGAAATAAAAAACGGCAAGCGTTTGCTGGTGGGATGGGTATCGGCGCAAGTCAAACTTCTGACGCCACGACCCCTAAGGTGCTTCCGTTGCCTAGAGGGTGGCCATGTTGGGGCTAAGTGCACCTGGGGGTCGACCGTAGCGGACTTTGTTTCCGCTGCGGCATGCCTGGTCACAATGCTGGTTCGTGCGACGCCGCACCGCACTGTGTAGTATGTGCGGTGGCGGGCAAAACAGCCGACCATAGACCGGGCAATGCTTGCGTCGAATCCAACAAGAAGAAACAGAAAGGGGCCAATAAGAAAAAGGGCCCTGCGCAACCGGCTCACCCACCGGTTGTGCAAGCAGCGACAAATGAAAATGCTGGGGAGGAGACGAATGAGACGGACACCTAGTAATGGCTGTTCATACAATTCGTTTTCTCCAGGCAAATATCAACCACTGCGCCAGGGCTCAGGACCTTCTGCTCCAGTACATGGCGGAGTGGTTAATACATGTTGCTGTGGTCTCCGAGCCGTAATTTATTCCTCGCAGAAGTGGTGGGTGACGATGATGGCTAGGTGACCCTCATCACCCAAGGTGGCAATGGTTCCCCGTCCTTCGAGTCCGTCACCCGGGGACGGGGATACGTCGCAGCATTGCTGGGGGAGGTAGTGGTCGTAGGAGTATATTTCTCCCCGAATCGGTCTCTCGCTGACCTAGAGAGAGCATTGGAAGAGTTGGGTACAGTCGTCCGTCGCAGCCATCCCCGCCCCGTTATAGTACTTGGGGATTTTAACGCCAAATCTATGGCATGGGGTTCCCCAGCTACGAATGTGCGTGTTGGGGTTATCGAGGAATGGGCGGTCGAGTCAGGATTGATTCTCCTCAATCGGGGCACAGTTCAGACGTGCGTGCGCCAGCGGGGAGGTTCCATAGTTGACATTTCTTTCGCTAGCCCCGCTATAGCACGTCGTGTCCAAGGTTGGCGCGTAATGGAAGACGTGGAGACGCTGTCAGATCACCGACACATTCAGTTTGAGGTCTCCACCCAAATTCTAAGTGCGCCAGTCAGATCAGCTCCGATTGGAGATGGTCCACGGTGGTCACTAAAGCAACTGAACCGGGAGGTCCTAATGGAAGCAGTAGTAGTGCAGGCCTGGGTCGAAGCACCAGACAGGCCTGCAGACATCGAAGAGGAAGCTCGATGTTTCCAGGAGGGCATGACTGCTATTTGTGATGCTGCCATGCCCCGCGTTCGGGCGTTTCCCGCCAGACGCCAGGTGTACTGGTGGTCGCAGCAAATTGCGCAGCTACGCAGAATCTGCGTGGCTGCGCGCCGCCAGTACACCAGGTACCGGAGACTACGCCACCGTGACCAATACTCAGGGACCAGGGAAGCGGAACTATATGAGGGTTACAGAGAAGCCAAGAAAGGCCTCCGGCTTAAGATCTCGTGGGCCAAAATTCAGGCTCGCGAAGAGCTGATTGAGACTCTGGACAGAGATCCATGGGGGCGACCCTACCGCATGGTGAGGGGCAAACTTACGTAGTCTCTCGCTCGAAACCGTAGTTCTGGTCATGGTTCGGAACGAGAGCGCATGGAACGCTGTCGCCTCCTTCTGTGAGGAGGTGATGTCCGCAAAGGAGGCGGCGGAACGGGAGAGAGAGCGGAGTACGACTCTCTCTGCCCGCAGCAGACGCACCGGGCGCCGGAGGGCGCTTAATGACCTCCAGCCACCTTAGGAAGTGGCCTGCGGGCGGCGAACTTTTTGGGGAAGTCGTCGTCCGAACAGATACAGGCCCGAGAGGCAGCACGCAGTGTTCCGCGCGCGCTCTCAGAGGCGTGCGGCCGATGGGTGATGGTCGCACCGGGTGACGGGACCCGTCTAGGGTGAGACGGGTCCAATGCCTGTCGGGGGTTGCGGAAGAATGCAATAGCGATTCTCGCTCCTCTGATCATAGGCAAGTAGTGGAACACCGGGGTGGTTTTTAGTCGGTAAGAGTCCGACAGACCCCTTCGCCTCCCCAAGGCGGAGGACATCCATGTAGGATCTTCCACCTCGTCAACAAAAAAAAAAAAGGTCCATCTTCTTTGTTTAGGTATAAATAAATTTCCGAAAGTTAGTGATAACGTTGTTCTCATTTGAAAATATTCTGTTACAGAAAATCTATTACAATATGAAAACGTTCCTATTTTATTCATGTTTTGTTCTGAATAAATCAATAAAAACTTCAACATACTGTCGTATGGTGGTGTAGTGTTTCTGAAACACGTACCAAAGACTCCACCTTTTATGAGGAAAATATATCGTTCACCAGGTGACAGGCAACCTAGAGTGAAACCGTACCTACTCACGTACGTTGTACTTCAGTTAGTGTCAATAAAAAACAGTTGACGTTCATAACTTATTTTCTACTACGTACTTAATTGAAGCGAGATTAATTATATTGGTTACAATTCCGCTTTTATGGGTGTCATTGTTTTGTTTTATATAGCCTAAATCAATTCTTACTACACCTATTGTCTGACTTAAAAAGACTTTCTTAAAACTGAGAGGTAGAATTATAGATATAAGCACGGTCAAAAAAACAAAATTTTCAGCCATATTAATGTAAAGTATTCGTCTCTAAAATCACGTGCAGTAAATTACTCGAAAATCAAAAAGATTTAATTGAACTTGTATTAAGAAAGCTAACTGTTCTTCATAAAGCGTAATAGTAGGTTAGGTGTAAAGACGGCTTCTTTATAATTCAGAAGTCTCTGTCAGTCTGCAGAAGCACTGGAATATTAACCAAGGTCTTGTTTTATTTATTTAATTGATTCACAAAATAGGTAGGTACTACTTAATGTTCTAAAGATGTAACATAAACTTATTTACGTTTTACTACAGGTACACCAGTGTCGCCAACTAAATTTAGGTACTTATCATAAATGTTGTACGTACATAATTAACAAAATTATACTAATTTCATTACTTTTTTCTCGGTACAAAGACGATCCTGGGTCCTTGAGGATTGTCGATTTGTTGATTGGGTTTTAATGCTTGCCATGCTCGCTCCAATATAAATAATAATAATGGAGCGTTCTAGTTTGGTTTGGTAACTGATAATAATAATTAATTAAAACATATGTATTATTACTAGGGTAGTAATTTTTTTTTAATAACAATTTGGTTGAATAACGGTATTCAACCAAATTGTTATTAAAAAAACAGTTATTAAAAATAATTCATTTTAAAGAGAGGAGGTTTTAATTTTTTTAATAAAGAATTGTTGTTAAAAAAGAATTGAAAGGTTATTTTACATACATATGAAAAAAATTGATTTAGAATTAATTAATTCAGAAAACGCAAGAAAGTTATCCTACGTACCATTGTCTGGCTGTAAATGTAGTGCAAAATTACGTTGCAATAGCTACGAGTACTATTACGTTGCAATAGTTATTTAATTTAATATTTGATATTGTATCTAACTTGCTCTTGGTATTCCGAAAAAAGTAAAATAAAAATAAAATTTGTTCATTTTGACGATCATAAGCGTTACTTATTAAATGAACCGTATGTTGTGAAAAAACTATTTCAGTTTTAAAAGACTGAGTACCTGTAGATCGTTAAAAATAATTAAGTTAAGAAACATGCAATAGTTATTTCTTTTAGTATCAGATATTGTATCTAACTTGCTCTTGGTATTCTGAAAAAAGTAAAATAAAAATAAAATTACTTAATTTTGACGATCATAAGCGATACTTATTAAATGAACCGTATGTTTTGATAAAACTATTTCAGTTTTAAAAGACTGAGTATCTGTAGATCGTTAAGAATAATTAAGTTAAGAAACACCTAAGTGTAATTAGTGAGTATTATCCATGGTATGAGGGTCCATGAGTGGTTCAGGTTTAAATTTATTTTTCTCTTTTCACACTTACCAGCTATAAATGTATAATGTATAAAAATTACCCCATATTTTTTCCTTTTATTTTTAGGTCTTAAAATGACATCAGTTACTTTCCTCTAGTACTTTGGTATTTTTAACATCGTCGGAATTTTATTGAACATCGTTTTAAATGAATCTAAAACATTGTGACAATTGAGATACTCAATTACATTCATATCTTTATCATTATTATTCATATCATATTTACATATAGATAGTAACAGTCTAAGGAGAATATGAATGACTTGCGAAAGGAAAACTCAGAGATGAAAACGTGTATCAACGATTTCACCTTACGTATAGATCAATTGGAACAGCAGACCCGTGCAAACAATATTGAAATACAGTGCCTGCCAGAAAAGAAGCAAGAAAACTTAATAAAGATTGTGTCAAAATTATCTAAAGTAGTAGGAAGCGGTATTGAAGACAACGATATTAAGCATTGCACGAGAGTCGCTAAACAAAATGCCAGTAATTTACGTCCACGTGCTGTAGTAGTACAACTAGCTTCTCCCCGTACTCGTGACCAATTCCTCGCAGCTACCATAAAATTTAATAAATCAAATCCGGGTAACAAACTGAGTACCTCACATCTGGGATACTCTGGACCTAAGTTCCCGATCTATGTTGCAGAACATCTGTCCACTACCAACAAAGCACTTCATGCTGCCGCTAAAATCAAAGCCAAGGAAATAGGTTATCAGTTTGTTTGGGTACGAGCTGGTCGGATATTCATGCGTAAGAAACAGGAATCGGAGCACATTCTGATTAGGAATAAGGACACTCTAAATAAATTAGTTTGATTTTTCTAATAGCTTATTTTTTTAGTTTTATGTCAATGTAACAGTAAATATTACTCAGAATAATTCTCAGATTTAAAGATATACTATCAGAATACTAGAGGCTTACGAACTAAATGTCATAATTTTTATCGTCAAGTTTCCTGCGAAACCTACGATGTGGTAATATTAACTGAGACATGGTTAAATGATTCTGTAATGAGCTCAGAGCTGTTTGATAACAGATATGTAGTTTATAGACGAGACAGGAATAACGGGAAAAAAGATGGAGGAGGTGTCTTGATTGCTGTACTAAAGAGAATAAAATCAAAACGTATGTTTCAGTGGGAAAGTAATTGTGAAGATTTGTGGGTTATCAAGTTATCATAGACATTGCGATTACCAAGTCTGTTCGTCAATTGGCTCTGTGCGCAGTTTATTTGCCGCCACCTGTGCTTCGTTCAGGTCTGGAACACTTTCTTGACTCTTGTAATAATATATTTGAACAGTCCGATTTGCAGTCGTGTATAGTGGGTGACTTTAACTTAAGTAATATTAATTGGAGTTTGGTAAGTGAGTTGGATAATGGTTATATAGCACCAGGTATTGGTCACTTACTAACTGATTTCAGCCACATAAACAAACTTTTTCAGCTTAACGATGTACCAAATAAGTCGGGACGCATACTGGACCTTGCGTTGACTAATTTAACTTCCGATAGTGTATACTCTGCTCATAATCCCCTAAGCACAATTGACCCTTTGCACCCCTCTATTGAAATAAATTTAAAATCATATAACGACACAAGACTTCCATATAATTGTAGCAAAAGACTAAATTTTTATAAATTAGACTATGATAATATATGTAAACACTTAAATGAGATTGATTGGAATCTGTTACTCGATTGTACTTACGATGTAAACGAAATGGTTAGTATATTCTATGATAAAATTAAAAATATAATTGAAATGCAAGACCCTCCAATCACACATAAACATAGGACACACCCACCTTGGTTCGATAATAATTTAATAAGAACTTTAAGAGAAAAGGAAAAGTTACGGAAACGATACAAAATTTATAGAAACCCCATGGATGAGCTTGAATTGAAGCTGCTGAGTAAGCGGTGCGCCGTTATGGCGGCCGCTTGCTACAAGAAATATGTTGGTGACCTAGAGACAGTTATAACTAAAAATCCGAAGCAATTTTGGTCTTATATTAAGGACGAGCGAGGAGGTACCAGTTCTTATCCCCTGACAATGACTGACGGCAGCACATCATCCTCAGACGGCGTTAACATCTCAGAAATGTTTGCTGCTCACTTTTCCTCTATGTACAGTCAGCAAAATGTTACTTTTCTTCCATCTTCCTCAGAGACTTGCAGGACATGTTAGCTAATAGTTTGCCTTTGTCGACACGAGTGATTGAATTTGATACCTTGCTTAATAAATTGAAATCTTTGGATCGTCGAAAAGGTGCTGGACGGGATTCCTCCTTTTTTTGTTTTCACGTGCGTTTCGTCTTTAACAGCTCCCTTATTACGAATATACACTCAATCTCTTGCCTCAGGCATATTCCCAAATGTTTGGAAGGTGGTAAAGGTTGTACCAACCCATAAATGTAGTAATCGCAATCATGTAGGTAACTATAGGCCAATTTCAATTCTATCTATCATCGCCAAAGTTTTGGAATCCCTGATTTGCCCGTACATACAGTCTCATTTGAAACTTTACCTTAGTGATTCTCAACATGGCTTCGTGAGTTCTAGGTCTACATGCACAAACCTAGTAACGTTCATGGAGACACTAATTTGCGCCATTGACTCTGGAAAACAAGTTGACGTGATATATACCGATTTTAGTAGAGCCTTTGATCGCGTCCCTCATAATATACTTTTACAGAAGTTAACTGCTTACGGCATCACTGGCTCTCTTTTTGATTGGTTAAAATCCTATCTCGACGGTCGTTCCTTCTTTGTTGCCCTCAATGGGTACCAATCTAACTCCTACAATGTCACTTCTGGCGTCCCACAGGGATCACATGATGGCCCAGTTTTATTTAATTTCTTTATTAATGATCTCCCCAGTAGGTTGAAATTCTCTGAGTGCTACATGTATGCTGACAATTTAAAATGCTGCCGAGTAATTGAATCGGATCTTGATGTTGAGTTGCTGCAAAAAGATATGGACATGTCGGTAAAGTGGTGTAATGATAATGACATGAGTTTAAATATCAGCAAGTGCTACCACGTAAAATTCAGTAGAAAAACAAAATTAAAACCATCCACTTATTATATTTGTCGCAACTCAATACAAGAAGTGGAACAGATCCTTATCTGTTCCACTTCTTGTATTGAGTACTTAGGAATTTTATTCGATAGGCAGTTAACCTTTATCCGTCACATCGAAAATGTAGTCAAAATAGCCTCAAGAATGCTTGGGTTTGTTATCAGGAATGTAACTTGTTTCCGTCACAGTAAGACTAAAATTGTGCTTTATAATTGTTTGGTCCGTAGCTCACTAGAATATTGTAGCACTGTATGGAGACCTCATTATGCCACCCACACATTAAGACTGGAAAGGGTTCAAAAACGCTTTCTGTGGCATTTGGCATATGCTTCCGGAATAGCCAAAAAGAAACCGTCATATAAAGAGAGACTTTTGCATTTTAAGATGATATCCCTAAAGAAGAGAAGAGATTTACTGGATTCTGTTTTTTTATTTAAAATTTTGAGACACAAAATTGACTGTCCCCAATTATTGAGCAGGATAAAAATTCGTGTGCCCACAAAACATCCAAGAGCTCCTATAACTCCCTTACATCCACCTCTTCGCAGAACTGTCCTAGGTGCTAATTCTCCTATCCCCCGCCTCTGTCAATTGTTAAACAGCTGCAGTGACCTCGTCGATGTGCACTCTGACTCGCTTAGTAGGTTCAGAAGTACTACGTACAAAATATTGTAAAAGCATCCGTGTTTGGGCCCACTGTAATTCTAACTTTGTAAATCTAATCTAATTTTTAAATCTATTCTTAATATAAAAACCATCATTATGTTGGCTGTCTAATTAAGATCTCTAATGTAATTTCTAACATTTCATATATTTCAACAAATAAGTAGTGCATGATGTGCTTGTAAGAAATTGTTACACTAGTTATAAGTCTATTGGATGTATCTCATATAATTGTATCAGTGTACTCAATTGTTGGTGAGCCAAATAAATAAAAATAAAATAAAAACAGAGTAATTTTCAAATATGTAAAAAGATGAACATTTTAGACCTAATGTGTCTCGCTATCTTTAAAAATCATATCTTTGCCAATATTATGAAATTCAAAGTAACAGTGCAAAATGCCCTCTTTGTATTTTTCTGATCACTTTGTAACAGTACTAACCAGAGCATGAAGCAAGATTGTTTACATTTTAATGGGTTTACAGCACTTACAATAGGATTTATATTTATTTTAGGAACTAATAAATATAAACCACAAACGTTTTAACGCTTCACAACATTGTTTGCTGTAGAAACTTTTCTATTTTTATGCGTTTCTTTAAACATCCTTTCGAATAGTTCTTTATTTTATGATAGTTATCATTTTATTTTTAACCGACTTCAAAAAAGGAAGAGGTTCTCAATTCGTCGGAATATTTTTTTTTATGTATGTTAACCGATTACTCGAAGACGCCTGAACCAATTTGGAGAATTCTTTTTTGTTTCTTCCCAGGTGTTCCTATTAAAATTTTATCGAAATCAGTCGAGTGCTTTTTGAAAAATCAACAAATATCTAAACATTGTATACGTCGATAATATTTTCGTTTGCTCCGAAACCTCGCTGTCTCATTGGAGCAGTGCGTTTGGTTGGCCTACCCATATTATATTTAAACAAAGTACATCTACTTTCCACTAAAAAGCACATTGAAGTCAGTGATACTTTTCTTTATAAAAGATAATTGTCATCATTAATCATCAAACTTTACTACTTGAGGTAGATCAACAGCTTCGATTTTTCGGCATTTTCATCACTTTCACTAAGTTACCTGTCTGCCACCTGGTCTGCCTGTCGACTCTCAGAAGCACGGGTATTTTCTGCCACCTTTGCAACCTTTGCTTAGTCTTCAATTTCCTCATTATTCTGAGTATAATCGTTTGAATTTCACAATGCCCCCGGAAAGCAAAACATACGCCACTTCCTTAACACTGGCTTATGATGGGGTTTCAGAGTTTATAATTTATGTAAGTTCATAATAATCTGTTAATTGCAGTCCACCTCAAAAACGACACCAGATCTTTGAAGCGCTTTCTTCCCTAAACATTGTGCTGTCACTCTTCTTTTCTTGGTTAATTACATAAATAAATCCAGGTATTAAATCGTGTAAGCGAGGTTACCTAGTATTGAATTAATTGAAATCGGATATGCTGATACCAATTGCAAGTACATTTAGGTATAAATCAGTGTATATCGACTTAGGAGTCACGATGGGATATGGTGGGTACCATCTTTTCTCTCAGTGATTGTTACACGGAGGGAAGTTATAGCCTTTCCTCCGCTCCGAATGTAAAGCTGATTTTAGGGTGGATGGAGACTTTACCTTAAATATGTATACAAATTGCGAAAGTTTGAAAACATTCTTCAAAGATTTAAGAAGCCTTTTAAATCCAGATGTCAACGTTTCATTTAAAATTTGAATTTCATGAATAATACAAAAAGATGTCTGAATTTTGATTACAGAAATTTCTACATCATCTAGGTGCATAATATTATGTATCATGGAACATACAAGAATTGTTCGTTTAAATCTTATTACTTTAAACGAGCAATTCTTGTATGTATGTATTTATCATACAAGAATTGCTCGTTTTAAGTAATAAGATGTATTTGAGCGGATTTCTGTTGATCTTTCATTATCTATACTAATGCTAATAAAACTGAAGAGTTTTTTTCTTTGATTGTTTGTTTGTTTAAACGAGCTAATCTCTGAGGCCGGATTAAAAAAAAAATATATATTTTATTGTGTTAAGGGTATTCATTTAGGAAGATTATTGGCTATTTAACATAACGCTACGGCGCTTAGCAGCGGAGCAGTGACTTGAATTAAACTGGTAGAGAACGGCTAGTCCGAAGTATAGAAATGAACACTCTTTACAGATAACACAATATTGAAAACTTGGTTGCTAACATAAAATTGACCACTTTGAATACACATAATCAATACAAGTAAATAAATGAAAGTGTCTGTTTGTAATGTCAAAATAATAGATTTTTTTGAAGTGAAAACTTTTGGTATGGGGAAAAAGCACTGAACTCGTGACCGTCACGCTAATTATACATATATCCACTAGAGGGCGCTAATCTAAACATTGAGTTCGGTCAGCTCCTTATTAATTAATGTCACCAACCTGCTAATGTGACGTTTTAAGTTCGTCATTTCGTTTAAGTTTTCACTTCTGTCGGCAGTCCCATGCCTGCCTATTTTAAGCTCATACAGTTATTTGCACGATACCTAAAAAAACATTTTCAATATATTTGTATGTCTGTCTGTTTGTTCCGGCTAATCTCCGGTAGACCGATTGGCACGGGACTGTCACTGGAAGATGGCTGATGTTATAAGGAGTAACTTAAGGCTACCTTTGTTTTAGAAAAAGAATTAGGGTTCCGCGCAAATGTACACGCGAACGAAGCCACGCGGGCACTGCTGGTAATACAATATAATAATAATAATTATTATTTTTAGTAACAACAAGTAACAGATTCTACAACAATATCACTTTTGCAATGATTATTACCCTAATACAGTTAGGCTCTGGCACCTATGGCAAGATTTAATTTGCGCCAAAAATACAATAACCATTTGTACAATAATCACAGGTAACTGAAAAATAGTACGCTGTTCGTATAAAATAGGCAACAATAACCTTTCCTGAGTTACTGTGTACATAGAAATATCCATTTCCTTATTGAGCGAACTTTAAACGATTTCTCCCTGAATATACATTACCAGCTGTGCCCCGCGGTTTCATCCGCGTATAATTTAAAAGAAATTACTGATTGGTGATTTATAATACTTCGGTATAGACAATATTTTAGTAATATTTCCTTGGCATGGAGGCGTTCACAGTTCGTCTCTTCTTCGCAATGCTCATTTTTCGTCGGGTGGCCAGGGTAATGCGTCACCTTGGCTGTAAGACCCATCATAGATAATTGGCTGGAGAGGCAGCACGGCCACCTCTCTTACTGGTTGACGCAGGTGCTGACCAGCCACGGCTGTTTCGGGAAGTACCTGTGTCGCATAGGCCGGAAGCCAACTGCCTGCCATCACTGCGGAGGCTGTCTCGAGGATACTGCACTCCACACTCTTGTGAAGCGAAGCGCAAAGTGCACCTTACGCGCGGAACACCGTGTGGTTTTAATCGGTTCGATTCCGACATACCACTTCATCGCTAACAGCGGTGTGGTGATGTCACGTGCTGCTTTACAAACAAAAAAGTGTTATACATCACACGGATCGTTCGCGCCTTTACTACTATGGTTATAGAACGGAGCCGAGTGTTTAATTATTTTTATTTTCCATTATCTCCTAAGCTATGCGTCCAAATAACATGCTGTAAAGGGAATAATACATTTTCAAAAAATTGTCTTGATGATGAAGTACCTTTCGTTTGTAAGGATTAATATGCCATGTCTAATAATAATGCTCATAAATCACTTTTCAATAAATTGTTGTGACAAAATACGTTATTTTGGCTTATGTATAAGTAGTCTGATTTTCTTAACAAAAATCATTATTTAAGGTTAGCTGAGAGGTGTAACCTAATACTGGATAGCCTATACTATTCCTCATGAATCTGGTTATCATACACAACAAGAATTTTCCATATCCGACTGGTAGTTACAGAGATATCGTGTGTAAATAAACCAATAAAAAACTTTTAGTTTAGTTTTAACAAAATAATCAACTAATTACAGTTTAATTTCTTATCGGGTATTGTTATATTTGCTTACGTTTGTTTGTTTTATAAAAAAATAAGTTTAAAAAACTGTAACCCGACTGCGAAAAAATAAAAGTAACCTAAAAAGTACCCAACAAGAAAATATTTCAGGCAAAAATTAAGACAGGTACAAAGGGTTAAGGTATAGCCGTGGTTGCATGCTTGTATACTTAAAAAATATAATGCAATATACTTTTATTTTTTCGTATCTCGTCATTTTAGCGCAGTCTTATATTTGCTTATTTGTTAACAATTTAAACATATTTATTTACCTAGAAAATATGATATTTAAACATTTTTAATGAGCTCGTCAAGACCTCACTGTTGATTTGGTATCAACATGATCAACAAACATGTCATGATTTTATGAAATTATTTTTTTCGACGCCATCATATTCAATTTAAGGAGAATATATATGACCTATGTCACCCGCACCATTATTAGTAATCTATCTACACCTCATTCATCAAAATCGGTTAAGTAGTTTAAGGTGGAACACGCGTAAATAAAAACATTGATACACAGGCTGCTAAACTCATAACCCTTTCTTTTGACTTTACCGTAATCGGGTAAAAAATCATTTGTTCTGTGACGTTCATTGTCATTGCTGAAACCCACGAATCATTTTAATCGACCAACTGCGCCTACCTCAATAAACACCAGCGTCCCTCATAAAATATACTTAAAACGTCTAATTAATCCTATAAAATTAATTAACTAGGACACGGAGCTATGCCATTATTTTTTTCTCTAAAAAGAATTTTGCGTCAGAGTTTAGGGTCTCGAGGACTTTTTAAATTTTATAATTCTTTTTTCAATTTATTAATCCTTTGAAAGCATGCCAATTGTATGTTTTAATGACAAGTTTAGCGAATAAGGGAACTGAACATAGGGGCATTCATAGATTTGTTTATATTGGCCTATATTTTTTCCATATGTGGTAAACTGAACAACCACACATAAGCTATAGATGTAATTACGAGGTTTGTATTCCAACTTGCTATACTCTAACGCCACGTTCAGATGACGGGCATTGAACACGCGTCAACAAGAACACACATTTTGTTTAAGTCGTTCACATGCTAACGCGGTTTTGATCTGACGCGGGACCAATACGCCTACGGCCGGTTGACGCCCGCTTTGAGATCATTATTTGCCGTACATTGGTTGACATGAGCGCGTGTTTTCAAGGCGACAACGTGCTTTAATAGTTTAAAAAAATACTATATATCATTTTTCACATAGCATAAGATCGGTGACACTTCATTTTATACATTTCCCTCAGTTTATTTTTGATGAAATTAAAAATATAAAATACAAGAAATGAACCCAAATTGAAGGAGATATAAAAATAGGTTTTAAATTTTTATGTTTTTACTCCTATTTTCAACGAATGCAGAACTAGAATTGAACTGTGACAACGCTAAAGACTCAGTTCTTGAAGTTGTTGACGCGTATTTATACCTGGGACAAACAGTCCGACTAGGTAAGTCCAACTTTGAGAAAGAGGTCAATCGTCGAATCAAACTCGGATGGTCAGCGTTTGGGAAACTCCGCCACATCTTTTCATCCAAAATTCCTCAGACAGTGATGACTTATGGATCCGAAACGTGGTCTCTCACTATGGGCTTGATAAGCAATCTCAGAGTCGCATAACGAGCTATGGAAAGGGCTATGTTTGGTGTTTCTCTGCGCGATTGAATCAGAAATGAGGAGATACGCAGACGAACAAAGGATTCCGACATAGCCGAACGGGTCAGCAAATTGAAGTAGTAATGGGCGGGGTACGTTAAGTTAAAGTTTTTGAATGGAGACCACGGACCGGAAAGCGCAGCGTAGCACGCTTATTATCGCGGTCGACAGACGACCTAGTTAAGATTGCAGGACGTCGGTGGATGCAGGCCGCTTCCAACTTGGTTTCTTGAAAGTCATTAAGGGAGGCCTAATGCTAACAGTGGACGTCCTATGGCTGATATGATGATGGTGATGATGATGATGATGATCATGACGGACGCGTGTTCAATGCCCGAGAAACGCTTAACATTTTTTAGGGTTGGTATAAACACAAAAACCATTTCTTTAATATTGCCAAAAAAAATATACCATAGTTACCTGATACCTTTTCTTATTATTCACCATCTATCGTTTCTAGGCGACAACAATTTACCGCAAAACCAATATGGATATGTTACTGATCCGCAATGTAAATCGCTCGGAAAACTTCTCCATTATAGATGATCGTAGCTTCCCCAACAGACATTTAAATAAGTAGCGCAATCTCAGTATAGAAATAGTTCTTATTGCATTTGCTTGAGGGTAATATTCCGGGAGAAATCGTTCAAAGTGTTCTCTATAAGGAAGTCGATATTTCTCTGTACATGAAAATGTAGATTATAAACTTCGAGAAAGATTAATGTTGCCCATTTCATAAGAATATCGTGTTATTTTTCGGTTGCTGTTGTTCTTGTACAATTGGTTCTTATATTATGTGCACTTGCGGCGCAAGTTAAATCTTACCTTGGGTACTAGATCTGTTTTAGTGTAATTATTTCACGAGTCTTTTTGTTGTAGATACTTCCTATTCTCTATTTGGCGTTTATAAACATTATTATTATTATGTTGTACTAGAAATACAAATATTTTGAAAGTGCTATTCTATATATAGGTATCAGCGTGAAAATTCTATATCGCAATCCAAAAATAGTACCCATTTTGGTGACTTATTTTCTTTTCTATACAAAACACGTACAGTACCTACAACATGCGTCTTGCCACGGGGGGGTAACAATAATTCTATGGGGTAAGCTGTACTTATTAGATTTTCCTAAACATAAAATACTGTATCTATCCTGGAAGAGAAACAATTAAGTGGTTTTTTTTTTATTATTTATCTGTTTTTATTATATTTACATAATGTATGTATAATATGTACATATGTTAATTAACCCTATTGTTGTTACAGGTAAGAAAACTACTATTGGCACACCAGTATCAGGTATAAGTATCTACTTTAATATATTATTTATTCCTTAAAAAACCCTTTGAACCTTATGCCTCAATAAATAAGTACTGCCACACATTAATTAATATTACAAAATACCTTATACTTACATAATACCTTCAAATTAATAAAAAATCTCATCAAATGGTCACGGATCTATGGAACTCGATCGTGCGTAATCACGAAAGGACAAGTTATGTGTACCTAACAGTCGTAAAGCAGCCTATACTTAATTTGTACGAAATAACTATGCAATAAGCGCTTCATAATATAATTGCCATCAGTCGGCATTTCTCAGCCACATACCATTAATCAGCTAACAATGTACGAGCATCGCACGTCACATCGAGATTTTACAAGTTGTAATTCCATTTGCATGGACCAATCGAAAACTAAACCGAATGGATTTATGATAATAATAACTCCACACTTTTTCGACTAAACGCTGGCCCGACTCTCAATGAGACCGACAAACTGTTAGTTATATAACTGAGGATCGATTGAATGTTCCGGCGTCCGTGTGCGTTCGCGCAGCACAAATACACACTAATTTTTGGACACATTTTTTTTCTTCTAAGTCCATGGATTAAAAAAAGTTCCGCCAGGACAACGTTCGCCCAGCGGAATCAGTTTTTAGTAAATTTCTCCACAATGGCTGCATGCACAATTTTTTTTTACCATACACAATTACACGACGTCATACACTAAATATCTGCATAATTAAAATCTTTAAATTCAACAACATTCCGCTGCGCGAACGCACACCCGGCGACCTACTGCAGGCTGACAGAATACTAGGCCGTAGGCCGAAACAATTAAAATAGACTGAACATTAGACTTCAAGAGGACATGTAACATCACGCTACGACTAATAGGAGCGGAGCGGAGCGGACGGCTAGTAAGATAATAAAACTAACCTACACGAATGAGTTATGAAAGCTAATTAAAGTTAAAATAATACGTTATACAAACGGGGCGGTTTTATCTCTTACAATTATTTCATCCAGATTACCTAGCCTGTGACCATCAAGAAAATTTTGGAAGACAAAGAAAAGTATACAAAATGTTCTTATACATACAGTACAGTACTTTTTTATACTTTTTTAATATATACTTTAAAAAGTATGACAGAAATTCGTTACATTGAAAAGCTTTTATGTGCAGACTAATTCCATGTTGTAAATACATACCGCTAAGTGAGACGGTCATGTCTTTTGTACAAAACGAAAAATTAAAAGAAATAATTCATAAAACAAAATGTACATTTTCTTTCTTTCATACAAGTTATTACAAAGTTGAAATAAAAACTTGAAATTGCTAAATACTATTGTTTTAACGGTTAAAGTTTTTTTAAGTAAAACGCTACATTTTATTATGACGTTTCAGTAAACAACTAAGGTTGTAAAGTTCTGTATTATTTACTTTTCTCTTTATCTTTATGAGGACTGTAAAACCTTTTTGTTACGACATTGACATTTTGGATAGGTACCACTTGTTTTCGTCTATAGCCCTCGTTCTTAGGAAAGCAATTATTTCACCTTTATATCTAATACTCGTAACATTCACGTATGTTTTATGAGCACATTGATGTTCTTCCTGGTAAACATTAAAGTTTTCCGTAAAAACAATAACACAGACTAACAAGAAGCTTCCTTCCGAGCTGGCTTAAATTATGAAATGACCTTTCTGCAATGATTTTAACTAGTGAGTACTATATGAGATTGCTCGAAAAGGACATTTAAAAGTTCTTATACAAGGCAACACGCGCATATCATTACTGATGTTTGCTAACGTTCACAGTTGCTTTCCATCAAACGACAGGTATATAGTGATGTGAAATCTTAGTTATTTAATAATAGGTTTTGAATTGTATTAAACCGTATGATATAGTTACTGATAGCATATTTTATTAAGTTTCTTTCTCCTATATGAAACGTTTGTTAGATAAAAATTTTAACGTCTTATACCTAGAAATGTTAGGCAGAAGGTCAGAGGTAGGCTGTAGTTACAGCCTACATTAAAAAAATTTACAGTTGTAAACACGTATACGTACCTACCTACTAAGAGAACAAATATCCATACATCCATCCTCACAAACTGTCGCCTATATAATATTAGTAAGATAACAGTCACTTCTTCACAAAACACGTGATTTGTGCTTATTATATTAGCATCAGCGATATAGTGAAAAATATGTGTCAGTGGTTTAATAACTTCTGTGTCCTCCCAATATTATTATAGATAGGTTAGTAGATGGATCTTCAAATTACGTTATAGATGTTTAAACTTTAATGGACAGAAAAATAAGTATTTTATTTCGATAAAATGAGACCCGATATAAGAAAATGAACAATGCACTTCCAATTCACTATGAATTTCAAAGACTAATACCCTGAAATATTTGTATACGTTTACATACATATTTTAAGTATGGCTATGCTTAGGAGCAGAAGGAAAGAGTTGGCAAAAAGTGGGTAATTTATTCAGGCAAAGTAAAACAAACGTATTATCTTTTGTAAATAAAACATATTTTGTAAAAACATCATGTTTTTACTTGATTAATATTAAAACAAAGAATGGATAATCATTAAAAATGTATAGGTAATAATCATTTTGTTTTAAACCACTATGGGTTTCTTAACTATACATTCTTGACAGTAAAAAGTACAAATTAATAGATTTAGATATACCTTATTCATGTAACAAGTAGCTTTACAGTAACATAATAACAATAGCAATATATGTAGTATAGTCGAAAAAAGAAAATAAACGTTAAAATAATGGCCCCATTAAAATTCGCAACAACACTCCTGAGAGCATGATGTTTTATCACATAAAAGATCTCCACTGTTTGTGACATGTCCTTACACAGATTTAGTCATTTAATATTCAACCTCACATTTTATTTTTTGTGAAGCGGAAGCTACTGCTAAAGTACATATTTACAAGGAGAATGATAAAACAGAAATATAACTAAAGTTCAACGGCGACTGTTATCTGTTAAAATTATTTACCAGAAATAAAAATAGATCAACCAGTTAATCTTGTTCAATACTTTACGGTGATTAACAAAAGGGAACTTTGGAAGACCAATTGAGAAAAGGAATAGTATCTCAGAAATGTTGTCGTCGATTTATTAGTTTAGGTTATTGATTGAGACCAAAGGTTCTACCGTCAACTACTAATTAACAGCTTGATAACATTCAGTTGACATAACAGGGGTTTGGCTCACAATTAAGTTTTAAAGCTTTACACTTCCCGCAATTTCACCCGCGATTATGGTCACTGCTCTGCTCCTAAGGTTAACAGCGTGGTGTTAAATAGCCTATAATTTTTCTCAATGAATAATCTATGCAATACAAAAAGAATTATTCAAATCTCACTGATAGATTCAGAGATTAGGGCGTTTAAACAAACCAAGAAAGAATCAAACAAAAAACACTTTAGCTTTATTATATTAGTATAGATGTTAATGTAATGTTCAGGATAAAGAGTCTAAATTTTACTTGTTGTACATATATCGCATACACAGTTTCTAATAGAAGTTTGTAGTGCCCTGTGACCTGTGACGTATAGGATAGAAGTAGGTTCATATTAGAACTAGCAGCGCCCCGCGGTTTCACCTGCGAAGTCCCTAATTAAGTTTTCTTAAATTTTCCATATTTTGCTTTCATATGAACCTTCTCCTGACAATAACACAAAAAAAAATAATTAGCGAAATGGGTGCAGCCGTTCACGCGTGATGCCGTGACCAAGGAAAATAAGGATTAATTTATATATATACTAGCAACCCGCCCCGGCTTCGCACTGGTACAAATTATACACTTAAAGCTTCCTCATGAATCCGTTCAGTAGATTTTCAGTTTATTACGAACAGACAGACAGACAGACGCGGCGAGGGACTTTGTTTTATAATATGTAGTGATATATAGATAATAAAGGTTTATTAAACAATGTTTTTTTTTATTTATTTTTTTTCTTTATCAACAATTATTATTAATTTATGAATAAAATATGGCTTGATCAATATTTTCCATTTTGTGCTAAAATGAGAGTAGGTAAGTATATTAAAAAAGAAAATTTTGCTCACAATATGAGCCTTTCTAGGAAAGATGTTGCAGACAAACACGTGTCACCTATTATAAAGCGAAATCTGTCCGCGACGTTGATGTGGCTAAATAAAGAACAAATTATGCACGTCAACTTAGAACTTTAGAAGGAAAATGCAAATTGAAGAATAAACATTCTAAGCCTAATGAAGATATATATTTATTTATAAAGGTAGTTTGTTTTTTTTTTGATTAAGCGTTGAAACGGTGTCAGTAGAATTTTGAATTCTGTCTCTAAATGAATATAACTTAATAATAACTTGACACATCTCACACTTGGCCGTCTGATCCCATACGAGCAGAGCCTTTACTATGGTAACAGACTGCTAATAAACATACTTATATATTACTAAATACATAAATATCTTTACATAGTATAAAACAAAATCGCTTCCGCCGATTTTAATTCGGTTTACACCGATAGATAGAGCGATTCAAGATAAAGGTTTATGCGTATAGTTAAATATTGTTTTGTGTTAATTTGTATAATCATATGACGATACATCTTCATCTACATTACACCCGTGCGACGCTGGGGCGGGTCGCAAGTAATAGATAAATTACACGCAGACACAAAACAAATTATCGTGCTCATCACACAATTATTTGACCTGAGTGGAATCGACCCCACCACCTCTGGCTCAGCAGTCAGGGTCACTAACAACTAGAAAAAAAGGCTAGTCAAAGCTATAACATTATGCTGATGTCGTGTAGTTATACTATTTTTAACCAAATAAAGCAGATGCGTAATATATATACTTTGACTTCTGAAAAGAAATTTATATTGTTTAGGATTTTGCACAAGCATAAAATAAAAATTTAAAATACCCCGACTCAAAAATCGATTCAACAATTAGAAAAGGCTGATTATCTGCTGAATAGATGTTCTAGAATTATAGCTAAGAATACTCTCGATCGAGTCACCTAACAAACAAAAAAACTAAATCAAAATCGGTCCATCCGCTTAAGAGCAACTAAGAGTATGTCACAGACAGACACACAGATACAAACGTTAAGTATATAACACCCCTCCTTTTTACGTCCGGGGCTTAAAAGTACAATCGTCGATCGCTTGGCAAATCTCTACATATTATAAAACAAAGTCCTCCGTCACGTCTGTCTGTCTGTCTGTTCGCGATAAACTAAACAACTTCTGAACAGATTTTCATGGCTTACAGAAATAGACAGATTGATTGAGGAGGAAGGTTCAGGTGTATAATTTATTGAGGTTTAGTCTGAAATAGCTGAAATATAACGATGATTGTTGAAGATATCGGAAAAAATCAACGCTCTGCTATCCGTGCGAAGCCGGGGCGGATTGCTAGTAATATAATAATAAAATATTCAAATATCTCACACACGGCCGTCTGATACCAAACTAGGCAGAGTCTGTACTATGGTAACCAGACTGCTGATAAACATACTCATATATTTAAATTACATTTCTAAATAGATTCAGATTATATCAAAAATACATTTAAAAATATAAAAAATAGTGCCCCACCGGTATCGGCTACAAGGACCAAGCTGCCGGTGGTTATGGTTCCAGAGACAGAAACCTCCTCACAATACGTGCTGTATCATTATTATTTATCCTGGGTCGAACCCACGACCTGTGGCTCAGCAGTCAGGGTCACTAACCACCTGACCCACAGGCCAGTCATAAATTGTTAACTTCAATGGGAATCATAGAATAACGAGGAAGTTGAAACGCCTTTTGTTTTATCAATTAATCTAAAACACCTGTCATTTCCGATGATGCAACTGCAATTTATCTCTCATTAGTATTTTTATTGATCGCTTTTACTATATAGTACTAGTGTTAGAAGTACATTCACATCGGTAATACTACTGTGCAATTGTAGTTTTTAATTTCGAAACTTTGTGATCGCTACCCCAAGTACCACACCCCAACACATTTGCCATTAAACTACCGCCACTTCATTGTACTGTGATGACCTCGGTCATATTAATTTTATTATAAAACAACAGGGATTCTGAAATAGCCGTTTCCTCTTTTAGCTTAAAGCACCGGTAAGGGTACCATTTTCCAAACCGCCCTTGTTCTACTTTTAAGATGTTCGCCAGAATAATAAAACATTCTAAAATATCTATTTTCTTTTTATCTATCTGAAGTCTGAAACATCGGAACGATACAAATGTCCATAGCATCAACTACGTAGCAAATTATTTTGTTTTATATGTAGTAATACTCGTATAAGTGATATTTTTGAACGGATCCGATCTGAACCGTCGACGATTGCGATGATTTACAAGTACATAGGTAGGTTGTCGTCTTAATCAATCGATACTGTTAACTAGTTCAAGTTAAATGTCACTATAGACGTGTGATCTAATTTAGATCAATATTCGAGTGCCCAATTACGCCAAAGAATATGACAGTTGCGTTCGATCAAATATACCATATTAAATCACTTTAAATTAACTGTATTTTCTTATGAAAAATGACTCTATAACGACGTTTGTGTCATTCCAAATTTTAAAGATAATCGTTATGAGTCTAGTTTGACTTTGTTAAGGTTAAAATAAATTATTAAACAGTTCTCATACAATTCTGTGTTAAATAAGACTACAAAATTACATGCGTTATTATTTTCAATTTTTTTTTTATTGAGTTGCTCGTGGCTAAGTGGTAACCGAGTAGGTTAGCACATTACAAAGTTAATTAATACGCTCGGAGGATGTTTTTTTTTTTATTTATTGTCTAATAGTAAAAGTAAACATCAAAAGTAATCGATTGGGCGAAGGTTTTATGTCCCAAGTTATTATTTCATACAAGTTTCTACAGAACCGGTAGCAAGTCCAGAATTTACTGTTAACAACATTCCTGTCATTATAATCATTTGAATTTGCCTAGTTTGAATATATAAGTAACGCGATTCATTGAGAGAATATTCACCGTCGTAGAGACAAACATGCTGATTACAAAATTGGTACCAAATTATTACGAAGTGCTCTCCTGTTCACGAGAGCACCGGTTTAAAGTTTGACAAGTTATGTCGAGAGATTGTGATTATTTATTATATTCCAAGGAGTTAGAGTACTTTCCAATGATAATTTATGCGGTTTTCTTATTTTTAATTAGTTTTTTCTTGTTATTGGGACTACGTGTATTTTTCTTCAAATAACATTAGGTACTTATATGGAAGGTGACCACGAATTTCGTGACTGAAGCCTTCTCAAATGGGTTTTGGAAGCTGTTTCAACAGCGGCACTACATCGTTAATGGTTTCTTTGCAATTTATTTTTTAAAAATTTTTTGGTAAAGTAGTGTTAAGTGTACTGGGTGATATTTTTTCTTAACTCCCGAAAATATTTCAAGGAACAACATATGCTTTGTAGTTTAAAATATACGTGAATCTGCCGATCCAGTGTCCTATTTCCAGTTACAATTACACGCACAATTCAATTAAATTCCACTAATTAATTCGCACACGAATTATACAGCATAATTTAATTTATTTACCTGTCTATACAATCAAAGAAAGCATAATAATTGGAAACGCGCATTAAACCTACAGCCAATCACAGCTTGACGACAGACAATTATAACAAGTAACGCTCAGCATGATTGGCTGTCGAAATACTCGTGCTGCGTGCTTATGCTGCACGATACTCAACTAGGGACTGGCATTGACTTGTCGATGTACTTAATAGTATCAATTTCAACTTTTGAAGCAATATTTTGAGTGAAATCATAGAGACCATTATAAAATAAATTTAAAACACAGGATTTGTAACTTTATTCGTTAATAGCTGATGCCCGCCGCTCCGTTTTTTAGTGATAGCTATCACACGGGAACCGTACATTTTTGCGGGATGAATATATGTATATCTATGTCTGTGCCAAATTTCACCCAGATCTGTTTAACCGTTTTTGCCTGAAAGAGTATCAAACATCCATCCATCCATTCATCCTCACAAATTTTTAACTTTACAATATTAGGAAGTTTGGTTGGGATTTAAACGATCCAGGTGTAATAAATGACAGTGCTATAAAATAACAATATCAGTCAGTGAGGTTGTTCCGTTGTAACATTCTATAACTTAAATAATTAAGTGGTTAAATTATGTTGTCTTGAATATTAAATTATGTAAGTCGATCTCATTTCAATACTGACGTTCATGCAAACTCATTAAACTTGCTTAATATAATTAAGGGTTTGTTTGTATAGGAGAAGAACTTATACTGGTGTCTAATTTCTAATTAATGACAGTCATTCTACTGTATCGTAAACTTTTATCAATCGTATCCATAATGGTTAAGGTTGCCCGTTCACGTCACTAATGTTTGATAATTGCCAATGAAAAGCGCGCGTTGGCAAACGGCTCTTACCATGTTACGTATGTCACTATTCACAGCGTGTAGTACTCACAAATTTTGCTTACGCGGTGCACTGGGTGTTATAGTTATCAGACAACTTGTTCTTAGTAACTAGGTCAATTCAATCAAGAATAATTCTCCCCAATTTCTGTGTTTTCTTTCATCGTGGCGAATTTCGATAACACCGATTCTGTAAGTAAGTCTGAGCTGTGTATCGACATTATAATTGATTGTCGATGTATATCGATGTTAAAGCAACACTATGTATCACGAGTTTTAATGGTCTTACCATGGGGCCAGACCATGTAAACAATACATACTTTACGGACACTAAGCTTGCCTTTTATTCTTCGGTGTCATCATCTACGGTGACCGCTCAGTCAGGCGAGCAAGAGATGTCTTTGACGGCCTAGTAAATTTAAAAAAATGTTCAAAAATTTTAATATTTATACTTCCGATGTTTGCCTACTAACCCATCGAATTTCATAGAATAAAAATAAAATTTCATATCAATCACTAAAGCTGCCAACGTGCTAATGACGACATTATACAAAGATGATATAATAATAACATCAATAATGACAAAATAATATTAGAACAAATTAACTGTCTATGTCAGCCAATACCTCTTTCCATCCACGTATTAAAAAGTAATAATGTGGTTGTACCAGAATGTCAACGAAATGAAACTCGTTATGTAAAATGTTGTAACGTTATCGATATCAAGTCAGTTGTAAACTTGAACTTGCTACTTGAAAAATAGTGTTAGTAGGTACACGACCCTGTTAAAAAATACCTATTTATTTCTATTTGTATGCGATGGATCTTTAGGAAGTAGGCAACAAATGGTGCTGATTTAACCTAAAAATTAATAACTAATATTTTTTTAACAAATAGAAATTCTTAAATTTTTTACTAAAGCAGCAAATCTGTTGAAAAGTAGTAAAAGTAAGTAATAAAGGGACATCAATGTCACTTTATTACTTACTTACAGTTAAGATGCCTTAGATCAAACTAGGAGGCGTCCTACCATACTTTTCTATCCTACATGTTTTAATGAAACTAATCTAAGCCGTCTGTTTTATAAATATATTTAACAACTTAACAAAAAATTGCAGTTATACATTTAAATCATAGAACTGAGAATAAGTAACAAATGTGATGTAGGCAGGGCATGCGCGCCTTTGATAATTTTAGTCTAGTTAAGCCAACAAGTTTTTTTGCGTGTGTTTTAGTGCCTTTCTTTTTTCGTCGGTTTAATTTTTTGTTAAAAAGTTTTTACTTATTCTCGGAACCTAACTAATAAATAAAATATCTTGTGTAACAATCTGGATGAAAAGCAACCTATCTGATGCTACCAGTTTGTTATAGAGGTTTACTAGGGCTGGCTTGATTTGGCTTCTTCTTTTCTCTTCATCACCCAAAGGTTGGCTGGTAGAGAATGCCGTAGGCATTAAGTCCGCCTATGTACTAATGTGTAAAAGTTTAAATAAAATAAAATAAATTAAAAAATACTAGGTACTACTGGCTTACGGCTAAGGAAGCTAAGTAGTTGCGGGTTCATACAATACCCTGTGCACTTTCGAGGCGAGTGGCCGTCCTGACCCGTGTTCAGTGCTAAAATTAAAGAAAGTGTACTTAGTTTTCTGCTTATCCCTACTTGTGGTTTTAACGATTGACTTGTACACAGTTCGTCTGACTTTAACATAGTTGTTGTTCGGTACGACAAAGTGTTTCCAAAATAAATAAAATGACGTCACTTTCGATCCATATACTTTTATGGTTAAACTGGTTTGATTCATAGACCTACTAAAATGTCACCGAGAGACGTAAATGGAAATTCTAACCTATTGATGTACAGGAAATCAATACAAATAAATGAAATTAACAGACACTCTGTAATGTCAAAATAATAGTTTTTTTTTTAACTTCATACAGTTATTTGCACAATACCAATGCTAAAAATCAGTTTTTACAATTTTGTCTGTCTGTCCGGGTGGATCGATTTCCACAAGACTTTTAGTGGCTGGTGTTATAAAGAGTAACTTGGGCTACTTTTATTTTGGAAAAAGAATAAGGGTTCCTTATACATAAATATGTACACGCGAGCGAAGCCGCAGGGGAACTGCTAGTTCTTAATAAGGCCCCGCCTGCAGTCCCGTCAGGGAAGGCATTTTTCAGATATATTATGTGAACATTTTTTAAACATTAAGGCCAACCATAGTTGGTAGGTCTTTTTGTCTGTAGTAGGTTCTAATTATAGTAAGAAATTTAAAAATATCCTCCGAGTCTTATAAAATTATTAGATCTTTCACTCATATCTCTCTAATATGGTTTCAATCTACATACATGTATGTATATGTATATGATCACTTTTATTAATAACTGCTTTCAATTCACTTTTTAATCTGCGACGGTGTGCTGCTGACAGTTCCTAATTGAGTTGGCATCAAATTTGTCTACCCCGAAGTTTTTGGGTTTTATTTCCAGATTTATTTATTCTTCTTTATCCATAATGCGAATCAAGCCTCAAGAATACGATATCTCTCGGCTAAGCGATGTATATAATCATATACATCGATCTCGATTATGTTAAAGGGAATTGACGCGATCACGTATGTAAAAGATATTACATTCCTTTGAATTGCCTAACGTTTCGACCAGGTTGACCAGGTTGACCTGACTGGCTCAGTGGTGCACGCCCTCAGTCGTTCTCCGTATGTACTACCTTTAAATACGTGATCGCGTTAATTCCCGTAAAAATCTTCATGGAACGTGAAAGTTTAAAAGTTAATAAGCGTTTAGAGCATATTCAGAAAAGTCATCGAAGGGGGAAAGATGGCTAAGTATCTACGTAATGCTAGATTTTTGTCTAAGTATATGTATGTATCTGTTAAATAATATTGTAGTTGTTAATGCTGACATGTAATTATGAGTATTGTTCAACAAGCGATGTACCTATGTAAACTTTCCTCTTGAACCTCCGTTTGAACCTCGTTATCGATACTTGTTTTGTACCTTGTAATTCCTCAGTAAAAATAAATTATTATTTGGTGACCTCCAATATTATTTTTTACCTGCACACATTACCTTACACGCAGATATAGTGAAGAAAGGCCATACACAACAATATAATCCGCTTTTCCTCAAATACGAATGTATTACCACAATATTTATTACTCGTAGAAGCCTGCGATTATTGCGATCTTCAAAAAGTTTTTAAGATATTTTCAAGTCTGGCAACGTTACTGTCCCTCCTAAGACTGGACAAGTAGGATAAACGTTTGCAGAAAATACTAATAGATGTGTAAATGTACGAAATGATGGCACATAATATGTTAATAAATAAAGTACCTACAACATTGTTCCTACCTAAGCGTAGATACCTTTATCATTAGGTATCTAAGTACATGGTCTCATACCTACCTTCTTACCTTTAATCTTTTAATCTTTAATCTTTATTGATTCAAAAGAATACACTTCAACACAATTACACAAACTAATTTTACAATGTTTTATGTACAATATTTCCTAATATTAGCATCTGTTGCTGAGCTAGGTTTTTAGCCTGTATTTCAGAACCAGCGCCTCCCATCATGGCTCTTCGGTAAGTTTATGGGTATTATTCAGAAATTATTTACATTAATTTCAAAGTACTTTTAAATTTTAACTTTTTAATATTGACAATATTAAAAACTTAGGTAATAAAGGGTTTGATGAAAAAAATGTATCCCTTCTATATGTGGTGTACATTTGTCCGTGGATGAGCGTGTAGTATGTGTATATGAGTACGTGTGTGTGTGACAGAAAACCTCCTACTAACAAGTCAAGTTGATGTTAATATACTGATACTGAATAAAGGTAAAGGGTGTCTAGGTTAAAACATTAGGTACTCTTAAAAATAATAATAATAACTTGACACATCTCAAACCCGGCCGTCTGATCCCAAACTAGGCAGAGCCTGTACCTTCTATAACCAGACTGCTGATAAACATACTTAAATATTTCTAAATACATACATATTATCAATAAATTACACCCAGACACAGCAAATGATCATGCTCATGTCACAATTATTTGTCCTGGGTGGAAATCGAACCCACGACCTCTGGCTCAACAGTCAGAATCACTAACCGCTAAACCACTATACCAACATGCCAGTGTTTCATAGATTTGTTTAAGTCTGACTTAGATAAACTAATGTAATAGGTATTAAATATACGTAAAATACAATCATGACGTCACGCTAACTTAAAAACCAATTTAGATTGTTATATTGTATTCTTATCACCTACAGGTTAGTTTATTACATACTTTTAGCCGAGGACATGTTAGATCTAATGAAGGGGCGTCCCTCCATATTTTTCTATTCTACAAGCGCTAATGAAATTAGTTAGGGCGTCTGGTTTATATACGTGTATACGCATATAAAACAAAAAAGTTAGGTACAATATAGCCGCCGCTGTATTACAAGTACATTGACTGGCCTATTGGCCGAGCGGTTAGTGACCCTGCCTGCTACGCCATAGGTCGTGGGTTCGATTTCCATCCGAGGAGTTCTTTGTGTCCGTTGTTTGTATGTTTGTAAAGTCTCTCGCGACACAGGAGTCATTCCTAATGCGGGAGTTGACTTTAGTAAAAAAAAAAAGTATTTAGTAGCTAATAAAATAAGATTTAACGACAACAGCTGTGCGAGTTAGAGATACGTGACCCTGGCCCTTTATAAGCAACTAGCTGACCTGCGCAACTTCGTCTACGTTTTTAAATTTCCCCGTTTTTGCAACATTTTTCATTGATACTCCGCTCCTATTTGTTGTAGCGTAATGTTATATAACCTATAGCCTTCCTCCATAAATGGGTTATCCAATACTAAAAGAATTTTCAACATCGGATCAATAGTTCCGCAGATTACCCCGAACATCCAAACTCACAAACTTTACCTCTTTATAATATTAGTATAGATATTCCTTTCCTTCCATTGCTTTTCCTTCTTACCTACCTTTCCCTTTCAATATACTCCCAATTTTCCCAACTTTAATTACCAAAGTGCCCGATTCACAGCAATAGGCAATACGTGAATGAGACCAAATTTTTAAAAATACACCTGTGGGTGTATGTATGAACGAAAAAAAAAAACTTTTCTTTTGAAATCTCCATAAAAAAGTTAAAAATAATTGTTAGACAAAACGCAATTTTTACAATTAAGAACTAATATGCACGCCTGACTAATGGTTAGTGCTTCTAGTTCATGTCCATTTATCGTTATTATCGTCCAGACTTCGTTCTGTCAAAGTTATTGATTGACGACAAATGTTTGACAGCTGGGGACATCTGTTTTTATTATTATTTACTCTGTGTTTTGTATAGGAAAAGAAAAGTGTGGTTTTTACTATTTTCCTTGCTATTTTTACGCTTTTTCTCTCCATAAGAACCTTTCTTGTGCCTTAACGAAAATATGAAAAAAAATAGCCGAATTGGTCGAGCCGTTCTCCAGTTTTGCGCTTAGCAACACATTTGGCAATTCATTTTTATTTATATAGATTTATGTAACACCAGTGCTGTAATGGTATCACTTACTTAGCGACTCAACATAACTTAAAAGCTTTTTACTTTAAACGAACAATTCTTGTATGTTGGTATTTATTTATGTATTTATATTTCAGGTATCTCGGAAACGACTCTAACGATTTTGATGAAAATTTGTAAACAGATACAGTTTTGCATCAGTGCATTTTATGTTCAACTGCATAGTTGTATTTCTTGTACACACAATTTTACAAAAAAAAAACACTACATACACTACAATATTAGAAAAAGCTAACGAGCAAACCAAAGTATAGGTGCTTCCCTTCATCATTTAGATCCCTTTTATACAATTTTTATTCTGTGCCCCGATATTTTTTTATAGGTTTGCCTGGGTTTGTAAAAAAATTAAAAGTGATTAACTTATTTCATAATAAATTATTAATATATTTAACTTTTATCTTTTTAAAAAAGACAACTCCCGCATTAGGAATTACTCCTGTGTCGCGGGGGACTTTACAAACATACAAATAACGAACACAAAGAACACCCAGACTCAGGTGGGAATCGAACCCACGACCTCTGGCTCAGCAGTCAGATCACTAACCACTAGACCAACAGGCCAGTCCACTAGTTGGATCCTTTATGTACAGTAAACCAAAACACAAGCAATTAAATAACTAAGTAAATTAAAACAACGTCCCGGCTAAACATAAACAATTAGTCAGTCCCGCGGCTCGGTTAATGATTAATTCAATAGTTTGTATTCGATGTTTGAGCCTAAATAGACTTATTTTATATGTTCATTTATTCATAGGATTGTTTGTTATTTCGCTATACCATTATTTGTGTAATTAGGGACTAATTTAGTTTCATTGCTAGTAAAACTAAGATCAAATGAATTTTGTTCACGTAAATAAAGTTAATCTTTTCATCTGAAAATGAATATAAGAACATCTGAAAATGAATATGAGAACTCACAGGTACAGGTTTGTAGAATTGTAAGACCTAATACATAAATACACTCACTACTTGCCAATTAGGTATAATTTGTTCCACTGACGTAACAGGGGCCAACCCTATTACCATCAATCAGGTACTTTGGAAATTAAAGAAGGGAAAATTAGGAGTACTTCGCAAAGGAAACGTAACTCGAACTGGCTGTTGCCGGAAAGTCCTAGCCCTCTAAGGGATCGTCCATTAATCACGTGAGGCTCGAAAGGGGTAGAAATTGCTAAAAACATCACGTGATTAATGGACGACCCCTAACATACAAACGTAACGTAAGACCTAATGCTGTTAAGAAGTGCATACCTGATGAGATAGTAAAGTCAGTTTAATACCATGCCTTATAATGGTTCGATAATACCATAAGAAAATGCGTTGTAGTGTACCGACACCGCAATGTCGCTTTACAGCCTCAGAAAACTCTATGACTTGCTTAACAGTTCAGACTGAGACTACGCTTGTTTCATTTTAAAACAGAAACTCAACTACACAGCCACAGTTCTTCTATAGCCCATAACGTACGGTAGCACAAGGAATTTTTACAATGGGCATATTACGGCATTCAGCTATTTATAATATGTGCCAAATTAGTATAAGTCGCTGTATAGCCCAGGGTGAGGTTTCCGTAGCTGTTTAATAGCGGTATTAACAGGCGTTTCAACGTTACGAAATATTGTAATAATAACATTAAATTGGTAATTAGTATATTACTACTAATAATAACTTGACGCATCTAACACACGGTGGCCTGATGCCAAGCTAGGCAGAGCCAGTAATTATAACCAGACTGCTGATAAACATACTTATATAGTTCTAAATACATACATATACAAAATAGAACACATAGAACAAATGATCATGCTCATCAACCAATTATTTGTTCTGGGTGAGAATACTAACTACTAGACCAAACGGCCCGTCATTTATTCGAGTTGGTTGATGATTTATTAGACGTTGACAGTTTTTTGACAAGGATTTTCTTTTCTAGGTTACAGCTGAGGCCCCGGCAATAATACTCCTTGAAGGAACACCGTGTGGTTTTATTCGGTTCAAGCCCGACCTTGCCGTTGCCTCGTTGAGGTGAAGACCCGTGTGGGTTTCCCGTCAAGTAGAGAGGTTTCGACAGTTAAACTTGAAATAAATTATTATTTCAAGTTCAACGCATTCATAGACTCTTTGGTGAAGTAGTTTTTTGTTTTTGAAGTGTACACGAATTTGTTGAAATTCTATTCTAGTGATTTTATCGCGACCATGTGTAATTTAAAATAAAAGTGTTTTGAATGCTGTTGGTCGGGGCTGGTCATCTCCGCACTGCTATTAATTACATATAGTATCTAGTAATTTGCGCTACTGTTTATAGTTTAGAACAATACGTTACACTGTCCTCACATTTAATTTGCGCATATAAGCTATGTAATCAGACACTTATAAAAAACATGTTGAAAAAGAATGTCGTTATAGTTTCTTGCCTGTTCTTCTCCACAGGATCTACGTGTTGGAACAGGCAACTAGCTTCACAACTGACTTAGTCTGACTGACTACTACTCCTGACAATTCAAAAATACCTATAATGGGTTCAATTGAAATAAATGATTTTGATTTCCACGTCACTGTACCTCGAGATCGATCAGAAGTAGCATTTGCTTTAGTGGTAACTGTTAATCTTCTAGCACTATACAAAGAACAGCATCAATAGTTACACTATGAACGAATATAGGTCTACCCTATCACATAGGAGCCCGATAATTGGCTTTGTATGTAAACATATATTTGAAATTGAAACAAACACCCCACGTCCCAACTTTCTCAAAACATGTTCCTGCTTACACCATCAATTTTGGTAGGTATGGAAATAAATAAATTTATAATTATGTAATTCAATTTACAACTTTTCATGAATACATCCTAAAATTAATATTTTGATATGAAATATCCCTGCGGCCACTTCACCAGTAATATAATAAAGACACGATTGTTACTACGAGTACAACAAATGTTTCAAAGTCGTGACGTCGAATGCGTTACAGTAGTGCTGTTCTACTTCATTGCACGAAATTAAAATTATATCAGTTATTGATTAACATTTATTTATTTTCCCACAAACGTATTTTCCTTCGATAGAAGATAAATTAAATTAAATTGTCATATTTTAATACTTTTAAAAACGATCTTAATATGCAATACCTCAATATATGGATACTCCTTCTTTTTAACCCCAGATGCAGAAATCTGTCTGTGTGTGGCATCGAAGCTCCCAAATGAATGAACCGATTAAAGTCCCTTTTTTTTATTTGACAGCAGGTGATCGAGAGTGTTAAAGTTTAACTACACTTCTGTCGGGCGTCCCGAGACGCACACGTTTTTTTTTTTTTTTTTTTACAGTAGGTAAAACAAAACTATTTATGAATAGGTACTACCTACTGAAAAACTCCCCACCGAAACCTTTGAGGGCGGCTACCTTTATTATTCTAAATATATTACTACTATTACCTTTAGGAAATATGCAGCAGATCAGTCACAATCTATGAGCTTATAAACCTGTCTATGTGGGTACAAACGTCATTCACGAACCTAAGTGTTGTGAGCGTCATCGCTAAAGCACTCGCAATTTAGATAATTGTACTGGAATAATTTCATAGATGGTGGATTCCAAGAAACGACTAAAATACTTTAGAAAACCAGTTCTTAACGCTATTTTGGTCTTATTTATATTTACTACCAATGAAAAAGATTGACAAAATAAGGTAATATAAAGATTAAATATTATATTTAGCGTCTAAGGTGCGCTTGTTGTAAAGATGTGCGGGCTCAACTCACTAATATTTTGGCATAACTAGCGAATAGACGTGATATCTACTTAAACAATCATGAGGATTTATGGGACACGTAATGTAAAAATGCAGTAGTGAACGCGGCACGTTCAGTGAAGTGCATCGTGGATGTGAATGAAGCACGGAACCGCTGTCACGCTCAGCTCGCGAGAGGCTCAGTGCGATGAGTCGGGCCCCGGCATGCGGCTCTTGCCTACGGTCGCAGTGGTCGCGCTAATCGCTTAGTCACGGCGCATGCCGCTTGCCGCCTCGCTCGCGTATAATATCTGTGATAAAATACTATTTTACCTACACTTCTGTGATAAATATGTGATATATTGTGATTTGATATGGGGTTTTTAGATGGTGTATCGTTTTCCGTGTTTAAAAAGTGTCCGAGCCTCAAACTAAAAAGGAGATGTAAAATACGAAGGTAAATAAACAATAGCTTACTAACTGTACTACATCTGTGTACATTATTACGTACTTGTGTATATGAATAGACAAGGATTGTCTAGAAATCAGGTTGTTCTTTGAATGCGGATATTGTTCAGTAAGAACCTACTCTTTAGTGATCTGCCCAGGTAAAAGTTAGGTAGATACGTAGATTACATTAGAGTAAACAAAACAGGTACATTTATTTCGTCATCACAAACATGACTTATTTTAATCTGTAAAACCTTTAAGGGTAACTAGCTCTGAGGTATTGTTATAAATTAGAAACGTAAAAGAATAATACTATAGACTAAAACTGAAAATATAATCATGGACTTAAAAGATTTATAGATAGATTTATTTAAAATTTAAGCAACTATACGTAAGTATTTACAAGCAAAAAAAATGGTAAGATAAATAGCCTGAACTAAAACTTATGATCCAAAGCCACCCATGTTATACCTGGTACTACCTGTATTCTATGCAAATAAACATGTTTCATTTCATTTCATTATTATTTTAATTAATAAATATATTATTCCTTACATGTTCATAAGTCTCTAGCTGTACTTGTGAACGTTTTTACGTACGTTTTTATATGACAACAATGTGGGCATCTATAAAATATTTACCCGTACTTGACAATCGTAATAAAATATTATATCATTCAGGTATGTTAGTGACCAAACATGCTTTGCTTGGCAACCCTATTTGAGTGATATAGTAAACGCGGCAGTGAAATGTCAGTATTCCTTATCTACGTTGATAAGGCGGAGAGAAGTGGGTAATCGTGAAGATCGCCACATAACATCTGACAGATAACAGACAATATATAACATAGCTTTGAATGTAGTACAACGTTAACTTCATCTCACCTACATATTATTATGAATCCGAACATACGTAAATTATTATGTTACGTTTGGTAACTAGTTAATAGACTCTAACGATTAATTTGTCTTTATATAAAGGAAAGCCTACTTCAAGAGGCTTAAATAACGCCACTATAAAGTATCTATATATTATAATCCTCCCGTGAAGTATAGATATTAATATAGCACCTTTTTTTTATTGGGTAATGGAATAGGCGTTTTTCTTCCAAATCACCTGATAGAACTTGATGATGATGACGAAGATGGTACACGCCTATCCATGATAATATATGCAGGTATGAAAATAGATGCAGGTAGTTCATTCCAGAGCTTGACGACTTGGACCAAAGAAGAGCTGTCAAAGCGTTTCGTTCGACATTTTGTTGGGTGGTTTCAACAATTTTATTAAAGGGCCCAGTTGTCCGGAGAAGGAATGGTGAGGGTACAATTCGTTCGAAGAGAGCCTTCGCACACTCACCAAACTGAATCCTATAAAAAACCGATAAGCAGGCGAGACGTTACGACGATGCTCAAGAGTATACAGTTTCCTATTCGTGAGCACATCGTCTTTTATAAGCTCGTCAACAGAGTCCAGAGCTTCAAGTTAATATTTAGCTGAGTCATCCCCATGGTGAATTTAGTCTAATTACGAATCTTAATTCAAATAAAATAAACTTTGCTTTTTGAGCCAAGAACCTCCTCTAATAAGATAATTGAAATTGGAAATTAATAATTAATCTACTACTACACTACTAAAACATAGCAGTCCCCTCCACTTTTAAAATACACCTGTAACATTTAGTTACTTTTTGAACTGATGACCAATTTTCGTGCGCGTTTTTTTTCGTAAGGAACCTTCCTTATAGCAATACCGCCGCATACCGCCGACCGCGGCGGCACGCTGTATGGCGGTTCAACATTCTAAATGGCTATGCCGTATGCCCAGAAGCCTAGTCTTAGCATACAGTCCCGTTGTTGTTTTGTTCTATACTGTATTCTGGTGTACAACCAGTAAAACGCAATGTACAGGTTTAACCTTGAGAGGTTTACGTAAACACCAGACAATGAGATTACAATCACGGATGGATGACGATATTGATGAAATAAACTTTATTGTTTATTGGAAGGTTCCCGATCGAAACGAAAACGTTTTAAACATAAAACGGTTGTTCGTAATGTAGTTTTAATGATGTCGCTACACGTATTAGGTCGAATATTTTACTTTGTAATTGTACCGGAAATTAGTCAAATCACAATTCTATGGCGTGTTAGCTATTTCCGGATTTTTTTTTGCCACAATACCCTACCCTATTTGATTCCGGTCATACAAGGTTCAGTTCAGTCAAGGATAGAAATTTTGGAGTTGTCTAGTTTTGTAGCTACATATTTGTTTTAGAAACATAAACCGTGACGCTATCATCTGGAAAGTATTTAAAAGAATTCATCCTGATCAATATAATTCCACACATTCTACTACTATGGTAAAATGAAATAGATATAGAGAGAAGTCAATGCAGGCAATGAATATTCCGGCTATTGGGAAAATATATCCATAATAAATAATAAAAAAAAGTTTTGAAGATATTAAATTAATAAAACACCACGCCATGACGTCTATTCACAGTCTAACGAATTTTAATTTGATGACGCTAAATCTATAAAAAAAAGTAAAATTAGAACATTTAAAAAAAAAAATAGGCGTCTCAATACCTTGAGTTATGGGAGTGTTTGTCTGGTTCAGTAATCGACGTCACATGAGTGACATGGTTATTAGAGCAGGAAACTACTATTCTGATTAGATATCTAATGTTATTTGAACTTTCCCATGCAGGCTGACTACTATATTCAAATTATTTATTAGATACTTATCTATTTATTGTTCAAAATTAAAAAAAAAATCTGGGTCAACACGACTAAAGCACAATTGAACGCGACAGTCAATAATTCACATTATACTGTCATTTATGTCGATCTGGAAATTTTATTGACCATTTACGCCACTGCAGGAAAACAAAATGGAGGTCATATTTAACTAGTTTCTGCTTCATCAACCATGTCACCCTTGAACCACATCTTACAGCATCGTGAGACAATTAATACTTTGATTCAGCAAGTTGTTTAAGTCATTCAATGTTTCTTAAAAAAATGTGATAATTGTTAACGTGATTTCGCGAAACGGATATCTACCGGGTGTTAGTGAAACGTTCCCGAAAACGAAGACGGACGATAGTGCTAATGATACCCTTGTTGATGGGTCAGAAAAAAAATCGATCCTGATGAAAAAAACTATTTTTGTACAGTTTTTATTAACATTTTTCACGCATGATCAGCATCAACATGATAGCATGTTAGTACAGCTTAATGAAACGATTATTTCATAGAAAATAAACCAAAACCAGCTTATGCTTGCTCTATAAACTTTCTGCAAATGCAACCAGTACACAACAATACGACTTACATTCCTCATTATTCAGAGACACAAGTACAATATAAACGATGAATTGGCTCTGACATGTGTGAGACTGAACAACCAATTTTGTATTCAAATTGATTCATTCTACAATGATCAGGAATGGCATTCAACGTTCCTACGCTGCCAGTCTTTTACAAACGTCATCAGAATACAGCGATCCAGTAGATTCCTTTTTCTAACTATGCTTTATTTAACATTAAAAATTCTACACTGGTAACGTTTTCGCATATTACCAATTAATTATTTTCTGAGAGAACTTACAGCTAGCGTTCAGTGTGGATATGTATCGCGCTATTTTTCGTTGCTTATTCGGATTAGTGGTCTTTTCGAATGGTTCTGTTAGCAAGAATCTTGCAAATCAACTTTTTTGGTAAAAAATTAACTGTTCTTAACTAAAAGTAAGACAAGGCTTGACTGACATTCCAGTAAGTACCTGTACCCTATTGTCGAGCATGTTACTAGCTCGCCATCAACAGAATTCATCTACAAATGTAACCAAAGTGGTAGTGTGACTAGTCTGTCAAGGATTGGTCTGTTTCCCGTTTTACACCATTGCAATGGCAAACAAGCATAGTATTCGCTGATAGACGCTTCATCAAATAGGTAGGGCATAGTATGCCCGAATCGAAAACGCCTGTTTTGAAATTATTTTTTCCCTTTAAGAATACCGCAGTTAAACACTAGTACCATACCTAAGTGCGATAAACATCAGTTATCAGTTCATCACGAAATTAATTGTAGTTTTATTTGTCATTTTGTACTGGAAGTTATGTCACACAGATTGAAGTGACCTCCTTAACAATTAAAACAACATAAAGTAATTGCAAAATAATGCCATGAAATTATGTTTAATGTCAGTTTATGTTCATAAACGTGACTTGCATTATACGATTTTAATGCGATCAATACGCTTTATGGCGGACACGAATGTTAATGTGTTATTTAACAGTTACACGGATAAACACATAACATTATCAACTATTAATGTTTTGTGTTTATCCGTATTAAAGCATCCCTATATCAATCATCTGATGAAACTTTTGCAAGAATTTTTCCAGCACATTTTTAGCACCAAAAATTTTGTAACAACTTTTTGTAAGGATCTTTGAAACATAAGATGTGCGATACGCTACATACTACATTACTTAACTTGCTAATAGCTGTCAGCTAATAGAGAAAAATAGCATACCTTCTAATAATAACTGCTTAAGGATATAAGACCGTGTACAATAAAACAGTGACGAGCGGAGCGGACAGGAGACATGTACATCGCAATCGCAAGACGAGAGGAATTATATCAAATTGTATCAAATTAACGAGAGAAGAGAGAGGTATAGAGGAGGAGAGTACGGACGGTACAAGAGCGGGGTACTGCTGAACTAGTTTGTCGCAGGGAAAACGATCCAATCCACTCCGACCTACCCATCCCTATTCACTGCTCCGCTTCGTTCTTCTCGACTCATCTTCTCTTCATTGAAAACACACCAATATCGCTTGGTAAAGTAAAACTAAATAATAATAAATACTTTATTATCATTGTTTGAAGTGAGTTTACCTAAAAAATTCTTACTTAACCTACCATTATTCCCATTCCTCAGGTTAACTAAATGGTTCAACGTTATCTTGTTACTTTGCCTCAACGATAATAAAAGTTACCCAGACGAAATTAAGTTACATTTTTATTTGCGGCTATGTTTTATTTAGTTACCTGTCGTATGTAGGTATAAAGAAGTGTAGACTATATGTATATGGCAAACAATTGTGCTACAGTACCACGGCAGCGTGCCGTGACATTAAACGGATGGGTGATTTTATTCAAAGAAGTCCAATGCCAACTTCCAACTTTAATTTTCATAGCATAGGGTGCATGCTTCACTGTCTGTTACAAAAAAAGAAATAAACAACGTTTGTAGCAAAGGGTAAGCTAATTGTTTGCAGTGTATCGACTTGTTGTATTGTAAGTTCTATCTTTAAAAGTTACAACAAATGTTACTGCCATATACTCGTCGATGCCCGAGATTAAAATTTTAGGAAGTAATTTAGTTCACCTTCAAGGTTTTGTTTGTCGTACTCGTAAGCAAACAATCATAGCAGCTGTAGACACTCACTTTTTAGACCAATTTTCTGTTTTAATGAGATAATTTTAATTTTCCGATTTAATGTAACCACATTGTATTGTACAGCAGCCTGTGTATGATCATAAAAAAACATCTACAGGCTGCTTTTTTATGAGTCAAAAGTCAGGCTAGATATGGAATATTGCTATAATAATTGATTAACCTTTAAAACGATCACCGAACTTAAACTCGCAAACGGTGAACAACAAAAGTGGATGCAAAACAGTCAGCTTATATATTTATAGCACGAAGTTTATTATTTTTATTGTATTTGCTATATAAGAAGGAAACGCGTTTGATAAATAATAACATACCTACATCGTAAAATCAGCCCTGACGTAATAAGGTCCACTAATCATAGAGTAGTAATTCGTAATGTATATTTATATCCCATTAATAAAACTAATCCATGAACATATGATACTCACAATAATAAGAAATGGTTCTATATTTATTTTTATACTTCTGGTAAACGAATGTAATAACTATTTTTGTATCAAGTTGAGGTTATTAGTCTACATATCAATATTATGACGCTGAGGAGTTTGTTAACCTGCTTGAATGTTTTAAGTTCTATTAGTTTATTAAAAAAAGGCGTACAATTATACGATAGCACGCTGCCTGACACTACTACTACACAAGTTTAACGTGGATGGCATTGCGAGACCACATTAGTTTTTATATTTATTAGTCTCTTATTTGGCCTGTTGCTCTAGTGGTTAGTGATCCTGACTGCTAAGCCAGAGGTCGTGGGTTCGATTCCCACCCAGGACAAATAATTGTGTGATGAGCATGATCATTTATGTATTTAGAAATGATGATATAATGTATTTATTTAGAAATATATAAGTATGTTTGTCAGCAGTCTGGTTACCATAGTACAGGCTCTGCCTAGTTTGGAATCAGACGGCCGTGTGTGAGATGTGTGAAGTTATTGTTATTATTATTTCAATGTACATCGATAACCTAAGCCGAAACTGATAGTTGAGTATTGATCATTTAGCATTAATTATTGTTATCAAATCAGTACAAATATGCAATGTAGTTGTAATAATATGAATCGCGTCATGTGAATTTGGAAATATCAGACATGAACAAAGACTTGAACTCTTTTCAAACCTAAAACAATTTTGACGTGTTGCTAAGTAGATATACGGGGATTGTTTTACTTTCTAAATACATATAATATATTTTATGAACAAGCGAATCATATCCTGCAACTTTCAGAAATTACAGAACAATGTATGTTTGTTGTAGAAACATTTCTTGCATTGCTTTGGTGACTCAAGCTAGCTCGTCTGACCGTTTACTGTGTCTGATCTCACTATCTGGAATAGACTAATAGATAAATGTATACGTTTTGATCGGTACATTTAAATATAAACTGTTTGAAAAGACCCTTAAGCACAAGGAAGTTGGGAATTGAATTTGTTAGTTGTCGCTTAAACATAATTTATTACCCCCAAAATCAAGGTTTGTTTGTATTAACTACTAGATATATATACTCTCAAGCAAGTTTTTTTTTTTCGCCTAAGGTACGGAAAAAATTGTTGCCATTTTTTTTATTGCTACTAAACAAACAGTAAAAAGAATATCGGTTGACAAACAGAGAAGAAAAAGATACTAAACTGTTTTGTCTTTGACTGCCTATATAAAAACATATAGATTAAATAATTAGTACGTCTTACCATCATTACCAAGTGTCAAAATTGTGAAATCTTTCATGTTGTTTGTACGCGTTGAACTCATCAACCATTGAACCGATTTTAATGAAATTTTGCACACTGTGTGCAGTTTGGTTCAATTTGAGAGATAAGATAGTTTCATCCCAATTTATAGTCACAATATTTTTTTTTAGCAGCAAATTACTTAGCCACAGCAACACGACGCCGAGACCTACTCGGACACGCGTTGCTATGTTATAAAATGTATGTAGTTTGTAGTGTGATTATAAAATTACAAATCCAAAGCACTAAGATAATGCACGCTTTTAGACAGTGACTAACCGTATTAACTGTAAAGCGTGTTAAATTTTGAACAGGTAATCGTAATACTGTCCATATTAAGCCCATTATTATTTATAAGCTCCTTTAAACTTCGTGCGTCATACGAATGACATCAGAATGTAGAGTAAGTCTAAAATGTAAATGGAAATTATCTACGTGACTGCAATCACAAAGCATTACACATCGCTAACACAAACGTAGATAATAATTTAAATTTTAATAAAAAAATCCAAACAATTTGCAACACATGATTCGCTGACAATAAAATTGGTAAGGAACTTCAACCAAATCGTTTTTTATTTAAATGAGCACTCGATGTTTTTGTAGATACCTTATATCTAAGATAAGATGACAATGGATTTACCTGCATAAAACCGCACTTAAACAATCGAATTGGGTCGTCAGAATAGCATTGAATAAACATAAGTTTGGCTGTGTACCAATAACTAGGTAAGTACTTAAGACTGGTGTTTAGACAACTTATTATTCGTCAAACAAGCACAGGGACCGCATGTTGGTATTGTTGTCGTGTCTTAGACAATTATATTGTCATTTAAAAAGAAAGCATTTTTAAAATAAAGAAACTCACGACAAAAGTATGATTTGAAATCTGATATGGTGTTTGGTAGGTTATGATGTGGGTTTTTTTAATTTAGAATACTATACATATGAATTACAAGTTTTTATTAATCCCTTCGTGCGATATGTACTTATTAAAAACTATACGGTTTTACTCACGTTTGTATTTCGGGGATGCCCGACTAGTTTCGGACCCGACGGGGGCCCTTTCTCAAGGAGTGTGTGAGTGAAGCGTCCTGCCACGATGGTGTCAGACATCACACCTGACGCCTGACACCGTCGCGGGCATCCCCGAAATACAAACGTGAATAAAACCGTATAGTTTTTAATAAATATGAATACCACTCACGAAAGTTTTTATTGCGATATGTACTTGTATAACTAGGAAATAGTCATAGCCTTCATGTTAAGTTTTCACGAGAATCAGTGTCGCCAAAATCATACATCTGCAAAATATATAATGTGATTGGTCTTTCAACGCGCTTCAGATTAATAAATTTTATTTACGTAAATTATGGTAGTGTAGTAGTTACTGTATTTTGAAATATAGTAATGCAAAAACTCTATCTTTTTTATTTTACTTGAATAATGATAAATTAGAAATGCAATAGATTTTATGATAAATTAAAAATAAAATAATGATACTTAGAACAAAGGGAAACAGGGTAAGGCGTTTTCTAGCCAAGCAATCCAAGTAGACCTCCCCCAGCAAAGTCTTAAATTTGCAATCTAAGCCAGGCCTTTTGATGCATGTAATATTTTATAAATAAAATGTATACCTATTGCTAAACTTAAGTCCAATAAAACTATGTAACGGGACTCTGCTTAAAGTGACAACTGCAGCGAAACCTAACTCGAAATATTTGCTGGATAACAAGTTTTTATTCCTCGAAATAATTTCCCGTTCCGCTTCAAGCGCGTTCAGCTTTGCCTTGTTATAACCATAAATAAAGCAAAACAGACGGGTACGGACCACAGGCGTAAACCCTGCCACCTGCCACCACTTGCTTCTGTAACGAGCAACTGTATGTTGTACGTGTCTCTATTCCGAGTATGCGATTCTACTCATATGATGTTTGTTCATGGTTCCGACGGTACAGCGGTGTAACGAATAATATTATATACTGAGGAGGTTTATATAAACTGTTGGTCGCTAGAGGTAGAAATTCGACCAAAATTCATTAAATTATTCGTAATAAAAAAGCTGCGTCGAAAGTAGGACAACAAATTGTTGTTATTTTTTTTAAATTGATTACACTACAGCTCCTCAGTAGCTACTTAACAAAAAAGAAATAGGTTGACAAACAAAGGAGGAAAAGCTACTGAAATGCAAAGGCCTTTGCCTATTCTATTTATATAGATATTATTGTAATACTAAGAATAAGCACCAGAGAAAGCATGCAGATATAAAACTCAATGTAAATACTTTGCTAAAACAAGTCAAAAAGTATTCTAGGTAACGTACATACATTTTTTTTTCTAGCTTATAACTCCAATTCGGCAATCGACCCGTTTTAGTATAATTGAAGAGCAATAAAGAAATCTTACACATTTTTAGGTCCATGTATAATATCTGTAAAGAATATATTCATAGCATTGATTGTGTTTTACAGAATAAATCATTTTCGTTCTTCCTTTCTTAGTCAATACATCTTTTTCAAAAGCACAAGTTGTAGGAGAAGTGTGTATTCTTGTTTCTTTAACTTAAGCTGCTCATTTGACATTTTAACCAGAAGCACTTCTGGGACACTTCACACAACTTTTCCAAGGATATCCTAGTGGATTGCTTGTGGCTTGTGTTCGTATTGTAGTAAAACTTTCTTTTGACTATTTGGCTACCGAAGTGAAATAGGGCAGGGGACTATACCTATTTCCTTAATCTATAACTACAGCAGAATATTTGGCCTCAGATTAGAAGATAGGTATGTCAACAATGTAAGTTACGCTGACGTCATGATACTGTTTAAAACCATAATCAAAGGCGATTATTATGAAGAGTAGATTAATAATATGATCTAGCCTATATGCTAATATACAAGAAACCCCACACTATTCATTATCCATATCCATAAATCTTATTAAGGCTCTCGTCTATTTATAGGAGTATATTTCCACAAAACAGCACAGAGCACTTAGTGACATAAAAAGTCAATGTAATGCACTTTGCGTCATTTATTATTATTTTTGTTTTGAGTGCCTGGTGCTACCTCGACCATTTCTGGTCTTTTGTAGCGCACTTCTGGTTTACAGTTCACTGCTCAGACTTATGGCTTCGAGAAACCTCCAGATCCTATCAGCAGTGATTGTTTGTATTTCCTGCGGTTGTATGATGTGCAACCCTAGGTGAATACTTCGGTGCCGCATTAGTGGGCCACAAGAGCATAAAATGTGCATTGCAGTCTCTTCTGTTTCTTGACAGAATCTGCAAATTGTGTTCTCACCCAATTTTAGGTTGAACATATGTTTGTTCAGTTTGCAGTGTCCGGTGAGGACTCTTGTTACTGCACAGGTTTTGTATATTTTGAGCTCCAGAAGTTCTTTCGATACTTTATTATCATAGCTCTTTATTATGGCTTTCGAGTGTCTAAGATCAGTCGTGGTCTTCCATCTCTTAATAGCCAATGATGTATATTTGGCGTTTATGATAGAATACGCTCGCTGTTTGCTGTTTACTTTGCGTCATTGGCAACATGATTGATTGTAAGAAAGTTCGTTAAGTCTTCTTCAATACAAAGGATAACTCTGTTGTGAGCCTTTTGTCAGACTTCTTACACCTGTCAACTCTGACCAAATTATACAGAAATAAACAAAAAGCACACGAGCCTATAAAATATATATTTACGCATCTAATTGAACTCTATATTATATGCCAAATCTCACACTTGTCCGTGAGCGTAATATGATTCAAATTCAAATTCAAATTCAAAAACATTTATTCAATTAAGACTGAAAAGGAGAACAAAGTTTTTTTATCGTATTATTATTTATACTAAATACCTACATTGAAAATTCTATTTATGGTTTTAAGAAAGTCAAAAGGACTATTGTCTCTGTCAATGCCGAACGTTTTTGTAAAGTTTGTGTCACGCTCCATTTAAATAGAAGCATTGTAGAAGGTATAATACACGTTAAGGCTATACAAACGTTGACATATTAAAATTACATCGTCACGGTTTAAAAGTATGTCAAAATCTTGTAGACCAATGCTCGATATTAATAATTTCGAGCTTATGCTGAACTGCACGCCAGCTGTAAAATTGCAGTTCAGTTGCTGATTTTGTGCAGTTGACGTAACTCCATCGAAACTGCCGTTCGACTGCGCAGCGTATAGTTGGCGCAGTTGGTACAGTTCTTACTGACTGTTGATATTTGTAAAAATATTTCTTTTCAATTCTGATTTTTGTAAATAAAGAGCTAAAATCGCGTTCAAGTTTCTATTTCAATATTTATTAAACTGTATTTCAACTGCACACCGACTGCAAGGGAAATACGCAGTCGATTGGTAGTTTGAAATCAGTTATGTCAACTGCACAAAAACTGCATTTTTGCAGCTGGCGTGCAGTTCAAATGCAGGCCGTTTATTTAAAGCCGGTGTTTGTTGATGTACACCAGGATGATTTAGAGGACCTTTTAAAGCGTTATGAGGCACTAAATGTGTAACCCAGTAGATATAATGAGCAACATGTTCGTTGCTTAAGTTTGTGCTATGGAAGTGGCGCCAAGTACTAGTTCCCTAGATTGTTATAAGTTAGATCGAAAGTCGTAAATAGATATAAAAAAAATATTTTTTAAGAACTTACCAAGATACAATAATTTATTTATATCCATCACCTAGGATGGCGGCTGATTATTTTAAAATTTAAATAAATGGATGTCACTGAATCTTAGAATCGCAGGATCTTCTTGTTTAATGTTCAATTTACGGGTGTACAATGTTGATGTTGGTGATTGTCGACGTACACTGGTGAATGTAAACATTACATATACAGTAAAATATACCTACTTACAACATTTGACCGTTCTTTCAACTTTTGTATTTAACATACAAAAGTTGTACAACAATATCAAAAATAAGGATTGCGTCATTAATCATACAAAACCAAGAAAGGAGGTTACTAAATAAGAATTTTTACACAACATTTAACAACACAAGATAAATTGTATAACAACGACAAAAGCTGATACTCACAATACGTTTATACAAATTAAAGTATCCTCCTAAATTTCTAAGAATCCCACTCAATTGTAAATAAAACCACTTTCGTATTCTGAAAGGGAATCCTACTGCCCTCTTCCTTAGATTTGTCAAGTGCTCAATCGATGACGAAACCGGGTAACAAATTCAACGCCGCAATTTTATGTTAACAAATTTTTTACGTAAATAATGTATTTTAAACGAATATTAATATATAATATTACGGCCGAACTTTGATATTTTACTTGAAGCGACTGCCATCAGACCTCCACAACCCATGTACTAGGCGATATCGAAGTTCTGTTGTCGGACTTTTCAGGGCTCCAACTACCCGTAACGAATGCCACAGATGTTTGTATGGCATCCGGGACCGACGGTTTAACGTCCTCTGAAGCACGGAGAGGTCTCAAACTGATAAGAATGGTCACCCATCCTAGATTAACCTGGCCAGTATTTCTTAACTTTGTAATGTGCTAACCTACTCGGTTATCACTTAGCCAGGAGCTTTTTTAAAGAGTAAGAACCTATATTATCTCTAAGTACGGTAAGGCTGTAAGAAATCATAATTATATGTAATTCAAGTTAGAAAAATCAATCCGCTTAGCTGCTTTATCAATGTGGTATGTCTGGGTTTTATTAGAGGAGCAAAAGTACCTATTAGCTTTTATAATTTCCTTGGAATCATTTTTATTATACCAGAAACACAAGATGAAGTGTGCTCATGGGTTTAAAGTATACCTTATGAGTGAGTTTAAAATTAGGTTAAAATTCATAAAAAAATCAACGAATGTGGAACGATTTAAGGTTGCAAAAGAAAAAAACCTAAAAAATAATGAAAAACTTTAATATATGCAGGTTTCTTTCACTTTTTAAGAAAGTGATAATTAATTTCGTATAAACGCATTAACTTCAAAAATTTAAGGGTGACCGGGGATCGGACCAGTTGGCCTGAGACTACTTCTATTCACAAGCAAAACCCCTGTACCCTTTAATATTATAAAGCTGACGTATTTGTTTGTTTCAACCACGAAACTGAGAACAACTTAAGTTATAACTTATTCTCAGCTCTGTGGTTTCAACACGTTGGTTTCAGGATCTTAACAGCCTAGAAAAGCCCATTTGCCCTAGAGAAAACAACGGTTAACCAAGAATACTAATGTAGGATTGCATTATCGCTAACAAATAGGGTCGAAATAGTGCTCATTATACCATTGGTTAGGGTTGGTAACGCGTGTTATTCAACTAAGTAAACTAGTCATCCGACTCCTATTTACCTCATTAAAATTTATTTACTACATGTCACTTATGTCACAATTTTATCAAAACAACTATTTGCATCGGACCAACACCTCTTTGTACTTTACCTTACAATATTTGTTTTTTTGGACAACTGACAAGTCCTCATCCACCATCAACGGTTTCTTCACCTTCGAATTTAACGAAACTAGATTCGTACGATTTGATAGAAACTAAAATAAAGGTATTGTGACATCATTCAGATACAATGACTGGTACTTTACTTACAATATCGAGTCGACAATGGCATTACAATGTTAAGTGTGCTAATAATTACTGCGTGTAGGCAAACCGGTTCCTACATGGAGTCACCTCACCGCAACCGGCTTGCATATACCTGCGTAACAAGGTTAGGGCTTAATGTAACTGTAGATCCTATAGGGAATTGATTTAATTAAAGTTCTTGATAAATGTGGGCACTTTAAGATCCCGTTGCACGTTATAAAATATGTGCATAATGAAACCTTTACATATGAAATTGCCGTTCTGCAGTACTGGCTATTACAAATCAATGTTTTGTTTGCTAAGATTTAATTTATAATTAAAATAATTTCAAATTAATTTTATTTATAAAACGTTTTTTTTTTTTAAGTAGTCGTTTGTTTATTGATTAGTGTTATATTTTCATCGCATTTAAATCATTTTCGTCATCATGGATACGTTAAAAATTCGAGTAGTTATGGAATATGAGTACCGTTGTGGTAGCAACACGGCACAAGCGGCACGCAACATCAAAGACGTTTTACGGAGCACATACACCAACGCACCTTTTGTTATTGGCTTGCTCGCTTCCATTTTGGCCTGTTATTACATGTTATTTTTAACCGAATAAATATCAAATACTTACCGGAACAGCACTTAATAACCGCTAATAAAATGTAAAGAAGGGTTCCATTCTAACGGTTTTAAAGGTAGGGGTTCCTTGTTGCGTATAACTGCAGACTATTGTTATTACGCACGCGCTCTTGACGTACACGTGTAAACTGCGCAACTAGCAATCCTGCGCGCTAAATTTCGATTGAATCAATTTCAGCGCATTTACCTACCTTACCTTACCTGTCCTACCTTAAATACAAGTCTCTTTTGGGCAATAGGTCTGATGTCTTCGTGTGTTATTACACTTATTACCAAGGATTAAGGGTCCAAAATATTTTATAGGCCTCACACTAAGCGGGGTAAGCGCTCAGTGGGCCCTGCAGTAGAAAAAACAAGACACCTTGAATCATAAACCGAAAACACCAACAATGGACTTACGGACAATATTATGTAAACATAATTGAAGATGATGAAACGTAGGTATTGTTCTTTATTTTTGGCTGTTACAGATCTTAGCTATTGTTCTTATTAATTTATATGAAGATATTACATGATATTTATTTAACAACGCTATATAACAACAGGCATAACAAGAAACAAATAATATATGTATGTGGAGTTACAGAAACACTTAAATACAGTAAGTGTAATTTACGATTTATGCAACGATATAGTTGCAAGTTCATTTCCTTATATGTTTCTTCACATTAATGTGAATATAATTATAAAAAGTAGACGGGCCTATTGGTCTAGTGGTTAGTGATCGTGACTCCTGAGCCAGAGATCGATTCCTACCCATGACAATGAATTGTGTGCTGAGCACGATAATTTGTCCTGTGTCTGGGTGCAATTTATCTATAATATAGTAGTAAGTATTTAATTTATAAGTATGTTTATCACTGGTTACTATAGAACAGGCTCTGCCTAGTTTGGGGATCAGACGGCTCAGCTCAATTTATTATTATAAAAAGTTTCTAAATATATTTATACGTGTTATAGAACATAAGTTATTGTTAGTTTTTGTAATGGACTAAATCCACGCAAAAATTGGTCATAATATTAGGATGGTAGCCACAAATCTCCTCGAGATATTAGTAGGCGAGGTGGCAACTACAGATACCGGCACGAGGCGTGAGCACAAATTTTCAAAATAACAAAAATAGAAATAAACTTTATTGTACACCAACGAAAATGTTTTTGCAAGAAATACATCAGGTGAATATGTACAAAAGGCGGCCTTATCACTGAAAGCAATAACTTCCAAGCAACCTTTAGAACAGGTTTTAGAAATGTTATCTGTCATCCACCGTACTCACCAGACCTTGCGCCTACAGATTTCTACTTTTTCCAGAAGTTATAACTTCTTGGCGGGATTCACCACCCGAGACGCCGTACAAACTGCTTTGAAGAATTTGTTGCCTCCCGTCCAGCTGATATTTTCAATAAACTGCCACGCGTTTGCAAAGCATCGATTGCATAGGTGATTACTTTAATTAATAGAAAAAAAAAATACAGAAAAAAAAAATTGTTTGATTTTTTTCATATAAAATGGCAATATCATAGGTAAAAACCTAATATAATGATAAAGTACTTAATATAATAAAAAAAAGCCTTCGTTCTGAGTGATTGACGAACAAAGCACGTAGCGCCAATTTACCTTCCATATCCAATCCATCCCGATTGATGTGGAAGGTTGATCGGTGGCTATGACGCAGATTAGAAGAGGCACAGGCAACAGAGTAGTATTTTAAATTTAGAATGTAAAATGGAGTAGACGTGACTTTATGAAACTCTTTAATAAATAAAGAATCTATATACTCGTATTATTACGTGAGGAGAATGCTTTCTAAGCATTTTATGAGCAAACATGCACAGACTGGAATGTGATATTTGGATTACCTACTTAAAGTTTATATGTACAAGAAGTGCAGAAAGCTAAAATTTTTAAACAACATGTGCTTTAAAATTAAAAATTTTGTAAAAACAGCTACATAAAGCTATAGGGGTCTAGTAAATATATATTTTGACCTTTCATGGCACAAAAGTCTATATAATGACAATTCAAGTTATAATGTTCAAAACGATTTCTAGTTTAAATAAAATGTCCAATATCCACCACTCTGTCTATATTTTACAAATTATATCTTGGTAATATCTTTAATCGATTATATTATCAGATTTTACTCATTCTGGGTAAATTGAAACTACATTTGGGAAACCCCAACAATATATATATATTTACCTAACTTCCAGTTTGTTCATTAATATCGTCCTTATTAAGATATCTAGAGAATGACTTTGCTAGATTACATAATAAATAAAGGTGGTGTTATATCATATCCAAACTAAGCTGCGGCCTTAGGCAAATAACGGATAATCTTGGAATTCACGAGGGGTTACTGAAAGACAAACAGCGAAGCGGGTACATTCGCGACGACGAACAGTACCGTTTCTGCATAATTTACTCATTCAGACATCACAAACACTGCCTTTTGAAACTTTATTATGCTTCTATTCATTCAATAATAACAATTACGATCTTCGTGGCGCGGCGGTACATTGCATTACAATTTTTTTTTTTCCCAACCCAAAAAGTAGGGGTTTTATAAGTTAAACGTGTGTATCTGTGCGTATTTCTGTGGCATTATAGCTCCTGAACGAAAAGACCGATTTTGATTTAGTTTTTTAGGGTTTCGTACCTTATTGATATAATATTATTAAGGTAAAAACCACCATTAAGGTAAAAAAAGGAACTTTTATAAGATCACTCTCTTGTACTGTCTGTCTGTCTGTCCGTGTGTCACCACCGATTTTCTGAGGAACGGGTGGACCTAGCAAGTTGAAATGTATATATACCAAATACTGAGGTTTATAGTCCCTATTAGGTGTATAAAAATCAAGGTCGTGAGTCAACACGATAAAAAGATAATTAGCAAATTTAGATTTTCGCGAAAACTTGTAAGTACCAAAATTTACCTTAATTTTCAACTTTTTTTTATTTCTCGGAATTTCCCTTTACTTGTGCTGTACGACCTTGCTTTTAACCAAAATTGACAATTCTATGTCAACCGGAAGTACCCTTCTCATTTACCTAGAATCATGAAATTTGGTAAGAAGCAAGTTCTGACAGCACAAGTGAAGGAAAAAATCCGAAAATCGTTAATTTGTCGTTATATAACATAAAAAAAAGTTTTTGTGATTACAAACTTATTATTTATTTATTTATCTCTTTATTGTACACCTTTCATGTAAGAAATTTATATCTTGCGGTTGGATTGTTCACTTTGTCGTACATCGCAAACGCAAAGTAAAGTTTGTCTTTCGAAAAAGACGGGCAAAAGTCTTTGAGAATTGATTCCCGAGATGGACCTGTACAAATTTGTTTGCTTACGGAATACTCTCATTCCACACTTTGGTAACTCAAACCAAATAGGAGCTGTCAAAGCGTTTGGTTCGACTTTTTGGTGTTTTGAGAACGAAACGATGGAACCTCTGTCTGCGCCTAGTAGCCCGATAAAGGAATGGTGAGGGTTCAATTAATTCGAGAAGAGCTTTCGCACACGCGAAAAATGAATCCTATAAAAACCAATAAGCAGGCGACTTTACGACGATGCTTAAAGCTATATAGTTCCCTATTTGTGAGCACATTGCCATGTATGAACCTACGGCCTCTTCGGTCAACAAAGTCTATAGTTTCTAGATAGGACTTAGCTGAGCCGTCCCAAAGCTGCAACACGCCATGCTAGATTGAACTTAGGCTGTATAGAGATGAAGCAGCTGTTCAGAGCTGTAGTACCGCCGGACCTTCCAAATGACTCCAAATTTCTTGGAAGCTGTCTGTGCAATGGCCTCGATTTGTTAACCGAAGTTAAGTTTGGACGTGACGGTGATGCCCAGAAGCCTTAGGTAGTCAGTAATCGGTAAGGATACACCTTGGGCAGTGGGTGTAAGTTCGAAAGTACCCTTTTTCTTAGAGAAAAGACACGCCTGTGTTTTGGAAGGGTTTAAATTGACAAGATTGACATCACTCAAATAGGACACCCGATTTAATATCAAAAAACCCTTCTTCTTTTCTTCTTAGCCGTTTTCAACCAGTTTGGTGTAGGCTTTCTTCAAATTGCTACTTTCTAATTGCTTTTTAATTGCTCTTGCGCTACTTTCATCCAATTCGTCCCTGCAATTTTCTTGACGTCATCCTTCCATCGCATTTGTCGTCTTGCTCCAGGTCAATTTTTACCCCAAGGCCTCCATTCTAAGACAGCTTTGCCAGACGAGGGATGTTTACGGGCTATGTATCCTACCCACTGCCATTTTAGACGTGCCACTCGTTTAACGGCATCAATACCCTCACTTTGCTCTCTAAGCCAGGTCTCTCAGTATAATCCCCACGAGCTTCTTTTCTATGTCTAAGAACACGGCTATTGCATCACCATCACCATCCAAGGCCTCGCTCCATAGGTGAGTGGCGTATATCAAAAGGTCACCAGACGACTGTCCTCTGCAAAAATTACACCCAGATACAAAACAAATGATCGTGCTCATCATACAATAAATTTTAATAATTGGCATAATTGTAGTTCACAGGCTGGCGAAGTCAGGTAAAAACGGATGCTAAGCTAAGAACAGTTGTCAGAAGCTAAGAACAGCTGTCAAAAGCTAAGAATACCTCAGACCTACTGCAGAAACCTTCTTTGTGATTTTGATTTACTCGTACATACTAGTTGGAACTGAAACTTCTTCAAGTTCAATTAAAAAAAAAAAATACTTGAAAAGCTCAGTGTACATCAAATTAAAAATGAACAATCAATTTAAAAGTAAGTATATTGGTAGGGTACTTTTTACTAATGTCAATGTTGCCTACAACGAAATAAAATAAGTTCAATTAGTATCAAACAACAAGTTAGATGCTTCCATATCTAATAGTGGCCCGATTCATAAAACAACCTACTTTCACAACTCTGTAAGTTGGCTCACAATTTAGGCATGGCATTCAAATGTCAAAATGCATTTCTATTTCATTATTATCAAACCATTTTAAGCTTTATCACTTAGATAATGTAAGACGAACCATCAACATCGTATGACACATCACAGAACTATATTTTGCCATGTGATTTAATGGTTAACGAAGACACATCTGACATAATACAGGTATACGTAATATATACCTGTATTATGTATGTATTATGTATATAAAGATTTTTTACTAAAAGTTAAGATTAAAAAAATGTGACTGATTTATATTGTTTTTCTTGGCAATATCTAAATACTTTTAAAAACTTAACTCAGAAATGTTGGAAATGTCCAAAGTTTCAAAGTTGCAGTGCAGCCAATCTAAAACAATTGTTCAACATTGTATGGAATGATTTTACCCATGCTCAGGGTATTTACCCAGAATTTTCCCTTTAAATTCAAATTAGAGAATTTACCCAGGTATTTACCCAACGGGTATTTTCCCGCCGCTCATCTCTACATGGGACCTCCGTCTATTGAACATAAGGTATTGTAAGTCCAACGTTTGACCTTCATAAGTATTGGTTCTACATTGTGATGGATCTTTATTCTTTCAGTTAGGAATTTTTTATCAGTGTCTGAAAGGTAGACATAATTGGCTGCGGTTAAAAGTGTTTTTGTTACACATCACACAAAGGAACTATTGTTTCCCTTTCCACCATTATTGTTTACAATCAAGGTCAACGATATAAATGCATGTAACGTGGACAAAATAAATAACCGTGAACATCGGTATAGCCGTAATAATTAGCTGCATGCTTGGTAGCCGATTTCATTGTTCTACAATTCTATGAAATACAACTTGTAGGTACACTAAATAGTTTGTTTTTAAACACACAGTTTTCAGTAGAATGGAAATTTAATCATAGTTATCAAATGGAATTTGTGCACGTCAATAGGATAAAGGACGTCACTGAACGGTGAGATCTGTTTGATTAATCTTTATTATACCTAGCCGTGCGTTGAGGTTTTACCCGCTTTCTAAAAGTTATGTGTTAATTTTTTATAACGATTACTAAAAATTATACGCGTCTGTCGGTCAAGTCGCTAGGACAAGAATTCTCGATAGTTCTCGAAGTGTTATTTATTGTTAATAAGTTAGTACCTTCAAACCAGGAAGGATATACACCGAATACAAAGGAATCCAAAATCATTCGTCGTGATTACTGACTGGAAACTTCTTCATTCCCTTAAAAATTCCTTTCAGTTTAGCCCGTTCTTTTTATTTTTTCGGTCAACTTAAAAACCTATTCGGACTTCAAATATTTAAAGTAACTAGGAAAATGAACAGCATTTATTTTCATTTAAATAGATACCTAGATACTCCAATATAATTAATTATATTGTACACTGGAAAGTCTAATTTCAAGTAGAGTATAGAATTTCACGCAAGAAATGTTACACCTGTTACCTAATACTCTCCTTATAGTTCGACCATTGTTGAGATAGGTACGACTTTATCATCCACTCGGGTGTTACACGTTTATGGCTTCATATTCAGGCCCGTAATAGATTATAGTATCGTTTGTGCTAATAGACCTTTGGATCTTTGGAAGCATTTCCATATTATAGCGATTGGTTTTGTAAAATTGTTTAAGTAGTGAAAGATAAAGCCCCTATATGGACTGTCTGTAAGCAAGCCATTAAGTTCTGCAGTTTCCTTTGAAATGTTGGAAGAGTTAGTTAGAGTACATTTTCTATCGCTTTAGGGTTTTTTTTTAAATGGTTATATCTATAGTCCGAATTCAATTTTATATACAATTTTTCATTTATAACATGAGTTCGGTGACTCTTGATTTCATCCGTTTAATTTTATGAATTAAAAATATAAAATACAAGAACTGAGACCAAATTGATAGCTATATTTTAATCTGTTTTAATTTAAATTTTAAAGTAAACTTTTATTTTGTTTTCACCTCACAGCTTCTTATTTAAAATAATTATATACTTACAAAACAACTACAAAACTTAATATGTGTATGAAAACGTCAAATACGATTAATGCATGACTTCATACATGACTCTTCGTAGAGATTGATACGATGAATTCGTTATAATCGAGTAAATGTTTGTACAACAATTATCATCGTTATCCAAAAATTTTAATTATTCACAATAATCAAAATTTATATAAATTATAATTGATAACTTTTAAGAATTGTCATGTCCGTCGATGTATATGTATAATTGAAATCCTCGCAAACAATCGACTGTCATGCTGTCGAATCACGATAATCATGTCTGAGCGAGTAGGTACGCTTTATAGGACCGATTGTCCTATGCTTTTAAATGAAATTCAGTTTAATGTTCCTAAGAACGCACTAAACACACTACATTATTTTGACCTCCATTTCACTCCATTAATTACGGCAAAAATAGTGTAATATCATTGGCCACTCATGTAATCTTTGTTAAGTACCTAGTTAAGAGTTGGCAGCTGTTGTTATACCTAATATAAATAATTAATTAAATAAATATGCTGTTCCTGTTATTAGTTCAGGAAATGTACGAAAAAAACCATAATCCATGCTATTGAGAAGCAAAAAATTTGGTCAGATAGAAGAAAAAATTCTAAGAAAGATCGCGTTTTTACATCTTTCCACCTGGTGCAGAACATACCCTAAAACTCGAAAAAAAAACAGGTTTCCACATCTATAACAAAAACAAAGCAAAGTTGCTAAAAACGATTTCGTCGAGAAAACCGCAAATTCGTCATTTTTTGTTTTTGCTGTAAACGGTTCATTTTTTTTTCCAATTATTTGTAATTATTTGTATTATTGTGTAATGTGCTTTGCGTGTTTTCATGAGTTGCTGTTTTTTTCGATCACTTGTGTTAACATGTCAAAACGAAGATTTATCTGGTTAGTTACTTGGGACTGGTTTCTGGTTAGTTGGGACTACATTGAGCGGGAACAGATAATGGTGAAGCGCTACTGCCTCTTTATAACGTTGTGGATCTAGTGGCAAGTGACATGGATATTGGAAGGAACACCGTCTCTCGAATCACTCGGGAAAATTAATTTGTTCCTTTTACTGAAGGTAGTCAGCTATCGACCCTAAATAAGAAGTAATCAAAGAAAGCACCAGTAACTGATGTGGATATTTTTGATGCCCACGCTATCTGAAAATCATATTTACAAAAATTTTCGTTAAATAAACTATAACCTTTAAAATTATTCAATCGATATTTTTAAATCAATACATCTTTAATAACTTCAAATACCAAATTGTTGGACCAAATTGTACACATTGTGCAAAATTTCGTTAAAATCGGATCATTAGTTTAGGAGTTCATTGCGAACATACAACGTGACACGAAATTTTAATATACAATTAGTTACAAAAAAAATAATTTGATTGAAGGTTTGCATTCAACGAAGAGATTAATAATATATTATATGCTCACTACCGAAAAATTGGCGTCTGAAAATTACCTACTATTTGACGAGAAACTGCTGTACGTAGATATCTAATGTTACTTATTGCACCGTCAATGTATTTACGCTAGGTCTTTTACACGATAAACTGTCAACGCAGAGTTACTAGCCGCAACTGTGTATTCAGAATGACTTCCATGACCCCGGGTATCTTTGGCCAGATTGCAAATTAGTGAGCATTTCGTCCAATAATTAAATTATGGTCAATCAAGACAAATCGCCCAACAAGCAAGTCGTCCAAAATGCAAAGCAATATTTTTTTAGGTAAAGTTTCGTTCCTATCCTATCATTTACCTGAAACGTTACTACGCAGTTGATTATTATACCTATTAATATCTACACGTCATTCGTGCAATAATTATTGTACTTTCCTGGTTACATATAATAGGTAGATACATAGATATACTTTATTGCACATTTGGTGTATCACAGAAGCGCTCATTGGGATACAATAATTTGTTACAGTATTACAGTTGGCGGTCTTATCGCAGGCTGCGATCTCCTATAGACAACCTTTAATGGATTATACTAAAAATGTAATGGGCAGATTGTGGTGCACATCTATAAGGAGACTATGGATATTTTACGTCTAAACAGTCAAACAATACACATTTACAACATTAGTTATTTCCATGGCGCTATTTAAATCAACGTGCAGACTAAACAGTTGTTTAAAAGGTCTTGGACAACTAGCAAATGTACCGTCACAGAAATATTCAATAACTTGCGGAATTAGATTTCGTGATTCTTCAGAACAAAAACTAAAATTCGAGCTTCATCGTCTATGTAATCTGCTAAGATAAAAGGATGAAACTTGAGGGGTACTTCTACTTCACAGACTTCTTCAAATGTAGTCTTGGAAATTCCAGCACTTTTATTTCTTGCACTGTACAGGAAGTGTTCTACACTATCGTATTTTGGTAAATTTGTAACGAAATTAAGCCCTTTTTTTCTTAAATCTGAATTTTTTTTCTCGTAGAGTTGTGGTGTATCGGGTGATCGGAACTCTCCACCGTCTCTTGCAAATCACACATTTCTTTTAGTATTTCATTTTCATTTACATTGGGATCACAAGTGTGATGTTTCTTTTTCATAATTCTATTGTCCTTCAACAAAAAAAACATGTTAATGATTAAAAAAACGCGCTGCTCGCTGCAGTCGTATAAGTCGTATTATAAAATCTTGAGCCTCTGCAGATGCGTAGAGATATCGTCTCTATGGCAGTCCTCTATCGCCTTTATCATGGGGAGTGTTCTGAAGAGCTCTTCCAACTGGTCCCACCTTCTCCCTTCCTCTACAGGACAACACGTGCCGGCCTCGGAAGTCACCCCTTCAGAGTACGCTCATACGCTCTCGCACTCATCGATTCAGGTCTTCCTTCCTGTGCTGAGCAGTTAAAACCTGGAACTCACTACCAGCGCATGTGTTTCCGTCCCACTATGATCCCGGGTCCTTTAAGCGGGGCGTGAAAAAGCATCTCACTAGGCCACCATAATGCTGGTCACCGTGCTGCACTGTCTTTGTTTGCAGTGAGGATGGTGACCACCACTCTTGGATTCTCCTTGTGCTTTCCTTTAGGCGGGGCAGAGTTATTTTGGCAGCTCAAATATATAAAAAAAAAGCAGTCGCATAATGAAGAGCGCAATATTTTGGTTTGCACTTCGTGAAAATAGAAACCAAGTTATATTAATAGTATAAACGCTGGCAACAGCTATTTTAAGATAAATATCAATTCAATGCGAACGAAGTCACAAGCCACTCACCACAATAACGTTGGCGAGGACACTTGGCTCGAGTTAATTATCACTTCCAATCCTTCCCTTGTTTCCTCTCATGGTCAACTTGACGCTCCCGGATTTTCACATCACGACCTAATCAAACCCCCAAAACCCAAACCTAAAGTTCTGTACAGGCGTTGCTTTAAACGAATGGATGTTGACAAACTGAGCGATGACGCGTCGTGTATTGACGGGGGCCCCTTAATTGAATCTACTTCTGTTGACGACAAGGTGTATTTATTTAATGAAGTGGTGACTAAGCTGTACGATACTCATGCACCGGTTAAAAAGTAAAACTTAAACGACCACCTGCTCTTTGGATGACTAAAGCTATACAGATGGCCATGAGACGTCGAAATCGTGCGTTCAAAACCTACAAGAGGGACCGTGTGGAAGTCAACTGGCAACTGTATAAAACTGCAAGGAATCGGTGTAACCAGATGATACGGAATGCTAAACGCCACCATATTCTAGATAATATTTCCTCCTCCTCTCCTGCCGATATCTGGAAGTTCCTCGGAACTCTAGGTGTCGGCAAGTCGCGTCATGTAGACTTTCCACAATCTTTAAGTCTCGATTCCATAAATAAACAATTCACCAACTCTCTCATGTTGGACAGTCTATCTGAACAAAATACTCTAAATTACATCATTAGTCTATCGCGCCCTAATTTATGCCATTTTCACTTCGGTCCGGTTGCAGAAGGAGAGATCATGAAAATTATTCTGTCTATCAAATCCCAAGCGGTTGGTTGTGATGGCATTAGTCGGAGAATGATCATCACATTGCTAGACCACCTCCTTCCCGCTATCTCCCATATTATTAATTTCTCCCTCATGTCTGGCAATTTTCCTTCTCTCTGGCGAAGGCGTATGTACGCCCGTTACCCAAAACCTCGAATCCGTCTCTCCCGACTCACTTCCGTCCTATTTCTATTCTTCCCTTCCTCTCCAAAGTGCTAGAAGCCTGCGTCCACAAACAGTTCTCCCACTTCATTTATGACAACAACTTACTTAGTCCCTTTCAGTCTGGGTTTCGACCTGGCCCTAGCACGGTCTCTGCTCTCCTTAAAGTGACTGGCGATATTAAAGTAGGTATGGAGAATACCATGGTTACTACTTTGGTCCTGGTTGATTTTTCCAATGCCTTCGATACCCTCAGTCACGAACTCCTTGCTATCCTAAATATTCTCGGTCTCTCAAGAAGCACTTGACTGGTTTTCCTCTTACCTTCGGGATCGTCAGCAGTCGGTCCGTATTGAAGATTCTTCTTCTAGTTGGCGTGGTCTCGCTGCTGGTGTCCCGCAAGACGGTATTCTCTCACCTCTTCTATTTTAGATCTTCATCAATCTTATCACCCCAAGACTTCAGTGTTCCTACCACGCTGATGACTTGCAGTTATATTATCAAACGGAGTTTTGCAATATATTGTCCGGGGTTTCGTTAGTAAATACAGATCTAGCGGCCATTAAACATTGGTCTGATATGTTCGGCGTATCAGTGAACCCGAATAAATGTCAGGCTATCATCGTAGGAAGTAGCCGTAGTAAGAGCCAACTCGACCTTGCTTCACTCCCACCACTTACTTACGATGGTATGGTCATTCCATACTGTGAAAGTGTGAAAGACCTCGCATTGTATATTGACACAACTCTGAGCTGGCGAAAACATGTTGCATCTATTGGTCAGAAAGTAACAGGGTCATTGCGGGCCCTTTATAGGCTAAAGAACTTTCTGCCATCGAAAACAAAGGTAATGCTTGTACAGACTCTAATACTCCCCATAATCGACTATGGCGATGTGTGCTATTTTGACCTGAATGCAGATCTGCTCAATAAACTTGACCGTCTTCTCAATAATTGCATTCGATTCGTTTTCAATTTACGAAAATATGACCACGTGTCTCAGCACCGCTCTAACTTGAAGTGGCTGCCAATTTGCCAACGTAGACAGACACGAGCATTAACTACCCTATATTCTATACTCTTCTCTCCAAATCCTCCTTTCTACCTAACTTGTCAATTTCAATATTTAGCTGCAAATCATACTGTAAATCTTAGATCTTCACACAACCGGCTTCTTCATTGTCCCACTCACCGTTCCAACTTCGTACATTCTACCTTCTTTGTTTAATCTGTCCTGTTATGGAACGCGCTCCCTCTCGAGATCAGGATGGCAAAAACTCGGCTTACCTTCAAATACATGTTGCGGAGACATGCCTTATCAGATTCTTTTTAAGCTTAGACTCTCTCCTTCATGAGTTTATATTATATGTTTATATATATTTATTTATATATTATGTATTATATGTAATATTATTATTTTTATTATACTGATTATATGTACATGTGTATGTATTATATTAGCAAGTAGATTATAAAGTACTGTGGGTACTACAATATTATTTTATCTAATTTTAAAATAAACATATCTCGATCTCTGTGCATCTACCTTGTTTTGTCCCCCTATTCGCAGTAGTTAGGTGATTTGTCCGGTATACCGAACTAATGCTACTTTTTAGTCGCAGTAGTCCGGTAAGCACAACGCACCGTACTATTGCTACATTTTTAGTAGCAATAGTTCGCGAAGTAACATAGGCAAAGAAAATACAATAACAATATAATTATTTTATAAAGAAGAAGTAAGAGAGCCACTTTATATAAAAATAACTGGGTAGAAATGTCGCCACAAATTAGCTAAGCAAACTCTTTAAGATATAGGTATACAGACTCTTCAGTTGCAAGATAGGTATTAATCATAATGACAATGTATCAATGTATTAATCATAATCTCAAATTGTTTACTAAACAATTTTTCCTTCTCAATGCGAATTGGTATTTAATGTATTTATTGCTCTTTAGTAATTCATAATTAATTTAAAGTGTTACCGTAATATCAAACATATAGATAGGATATAAATGATTTTAAAATCATTGAACGTGGACGAGGGAGGGTTTTGTTGTTTCATTGGTATCAGTTTTATAGAAATTCTGTCAGTAGTGGGCAAAACAGCTACTGGCGTTGTAAAAACTACAAGAATAAACATATACGTTGTAAAGGCTATGTTACAATAACAAAGGTGAGACCTACTATGTATACTTACTTAGCAGTAGGTAGTAATATAATTTTGTCCTATTCTGTACTTTGTTATGGGAAAGTTCGTAATTCGAATTCATATTTATTATTTTAGGAAGAAGACACAATTGTCAAAACAGGCGATCATAATTGTAGTTCTGATGAATCGCAAAATACGATTGATGAAAGTATCAGTAAATGCATAACGGAGGCTGAAAAGGGCAGAGAACCTGCACCCAGAATCTATCGAAAATTTCTAGTGGAATTACGAAATAAAGGCCTAGATTTAGCATCATCTTCTAATCCAATCCCTACATTCTCACAAAAAAAAGATACTATTTATCGCAAGATTCGTAAATATGCTGGAGTGCATAAATTACGTTCATCATCCCATTCCGAAGTACAAGTTCCAAAGTTATTTTTAGATTATTTACTGGCGGATTATTGTGATGACGACGTCAGAATACTTATATTTTGTAACAGTTTTGCTCGGGCTCAAATGAAAACTATTAAAGTATTCTTCATGGATGGTACCTTTAAGGCCAGCCCCAGTCCATTTGCTCAGTTATTTAGCATTCATGGAGACTTAGGTAGCACCAATGAGACAAATATTGTGGTACCACTGGCATTTGCCTTTATGTCTCATAAGAGCGAAAAGGCATATAGAATTGTTTTTGAATTATGTAAGTCACAAATTCCGGAGTGGGATCCTAAAGAGATACATGTTGATTATGAAATAGCCACTATAAAAGCCATAAAATGTGTATTTGAAAATGCCACAATAATCGGTTGTTATTTTCATTACCGTAATTGTTTACAGCGTAAAGCGACTGAATATAACCTAACGTCAAAAAAACATAATCATATTGTTAATTTATGTTCCACGTTAGCTTTGCTGCCTGATTATGAAATTAATGCGGGTTGGCAATACATAAAAAGTAATGACATAGTCTCTGGTGATGAAAATCTAAAAAAGTTCCAGAAGTATTTCGAAATTTTTTGGATGAGGCCTGATTTTATTCATATAAGGTCAGTTTTCGCTAATCGTAATCGGACAAGCAATATTGTGGAAGGTTGGAATTACAAAATAAATGGGCTCATTAAAAAGAAACCAACTATGATTCAAATTTTGCATGTGCTACATGATGACAATACTCTTGCGAATTTAAAAGTCGATCAGTACACGAGATTTGGAAAGGAGACATTATTAAAAAGGAGTAAGAAATGCATTGAAACAGATGATTTTATAAGGGATGCTCAACTACAGTTAACTTGTGGCGACATTTCTACCCAGTTATTTTTATATAAAGTGGCCCTCTTTACTTCTTCATCTATAATATAAAAATGAATCGCAAAATGTGTTGGTAAGCGCATAACTCAGACACGCCTGGACCAATTTGGCTAATTCTTTTTTTTAAAAGTTCGTTGAAGTTCAAAGATGGTTTTTACGGCGAGAAAAATTTTAAAAATTGCCTGAAAAAGCCAAAGAAAACACTTTTCTATACTCCCATACAAACGATTCGTAATAATACTTAAAAGTCAATTTGAACTTTAATACCATACCATAAAGTTCAAGTGTTAGTGGAGAGGTTCCGCGAAGGCAAAACAATTGAGTGACGTTAGTATCGTATATTAGATTTTAAAAATGTAGAATAATGTCAGTAATGGAAGAGGATTGACATATATATTGGTTGTCAAATATTTATGCGTGCGTTCAGCAATTTATTTTGTGTAAACTAAGGAAAATATATCGAGTTACAGAGTAAAAAATAAATTAAACCCGTGCGAAGCCGGGGCGGGTCGCTAGTTTTAAAATAATTATATTGTTATTGTATTTTCTTTGCCTATGTTACTTCGCGAACTATTGCTACTAAAAATGTAGCAATAGTACGGTGCGTTGTGCTTACCGGACTACTGCGACTAAAAAGTAGCATTAGTTCGGTATACCGGACAAATCACCGAACTACTGTGAATAGGGGGTTTTGTCTCTGCATCGCCCAAAGCCCTTCAGAGCATAATGACCAAAAAGCAAAATGAGCACTACAATCAAAATGTTCAATATGCAAAATGTTCAGAACGCAAAATGTGCTAAACGCAAAATGTTCAATATGCAAAATGTGCAAAACGCAAAATGTGCACCACAAGCAAAATGTGCAGAACGCAAAATGTTCAATAGATACTTAGGACATGTTCACAACATTTTTGAATTATTATTTTTTTAATTTGGTCAATAGTCCAATCAATAGTAGTAACCTTTGGTCTAATTTTTATATATATTTTATATGCAACCTTGATGGCAAACTTTAGATCTCACTGAATAGTACTGGCACTTGAGACTTTGTGTCAATAAAATAATGTAATTTATGTGGCGACTTCCACATACAGCAACAAGAAACATCTACAACCTACTAATCCTGAATCGCGCTATGAGAGTTCTCGCGCCGATTAGTATATATACAACTTCCCAACATCAGCCGTTGGGCCGCGGCCCGCCAGGCATGATCACCTCGCCTGGTCGGAGGATCCTCCCTTTGTGTTGGAGGGACATAACACCCGTCCCTCCACATTTATTATTGTCTTTTATTATCAGAGTCAATGAATAGGTGTTTTGTATCTAAATTTTCCTTATTCAGTTATTGACTAATAAAATTGTTCACTAATGGATGAATTAATAATTATAGAAAAAAATCAAAAAGGTAAACCATCTTTATTATATGGTGGTTACCGTTATTAAAAATCGAACCATATTATGGTGATGTGTTAAGCGGCCATCCTGCTACGCGTCGATAACTACAGACAAAACTGTAAGTAATATTTTACGACAGTCGGAACATAGCTCAACACATTCCACTAGAAAATGAATGTTTTTCAATGATGAACAAGACTAAAAAAGAACTTTGTGACACCTTGGGATCGATGCATGAAATATTTGAAAAAAAAATCTCATGTTTTCAAAACTGTGATGATCGACATGTGATAACTCATTTTTCATCAAAAAAAGACACGCTACTCAGAACAGTAAAAAAATATTTGAAAGCCGAAAAACTGTCCTTCAATACAATCGATGAGGTTTATATACCAAAAGCGTTGTCAGCCAATTTTCATATTAGCGATGCTGATGGTACTAATAAGATTTTAGTTTCCGCAACAAAGGTAGCACGACGTGCGATGAAATCAGCAAGTTCAATAATTTATTTTGGGGATTCCACGTTCAAATGCGTTCCCAAGCCATACTATCAGCTTTATACAATCCATATAGATTTGAATTCTGATGACAATTCCACTAACGTTGTACCCGTTATATTTGCCTTGATGTCCGACAAAAAACAATCTAGCTATGTGCGTTTATTTGACTTGATTAAAAAACTTGGTGTCGATTTAAAAACTTTCAATGCAAATAAATGCATATCATCAAGTTTTTTCGAATGGTGCTTTGAGTGGATGTTACAATCATTTTAACGCTGCAGTTTTCAAAAAAGCGAAATATCTTGGAATGGAAAAACTAGTGCTGAACGAATGGTTGTCCGAAAAACTGCAATACTACCTTTATTACCACCAAATAAGATTCCAGGGGCATGGCTTGAAATCACAGAATCCGCACCAAAACAACATGAGAGCCTTTAAAAATATTTTGCAAAAACATGGTATCCTCAACACAGCGCTGAAGTACTAAGTTGTGTCTATCAAAGACATCGGACAACAAACGCTGTCGAAGGCTGGCTGTTAAGTTGATTCGTTATTATGAATTAATCTATAGAGAGTTAAAACAATATTTTCCAAATAAAGTGTTTTTAATATAGCCTACTTAATGGAATGTTTCTTTTGCCGTTTCAATTTTATTCTCTTGATTTATTGTTTGAGGTTAGATAATTAGGAGTGATCCTAATAGTGCTTCTTTAACATTGGGTAAATAAACACGCTAGTGTGATTAAAGCCTTTGATGCTCTTTTTGCGTTCTGCACATTTTGCTGTGTGGTGCACATTTTGCGTTTAGCACATTTTGCGTTCTGATCATTTTGCATATTGAACATTTTGATTGTAGTGCTCATTTTGCTTTTTGGTCATTATGCTCTGAAGGGGCCCAAAGGTCGACTTGGAGAAAATGCCTACGACATTAAGTCCACCTTTGACACATTTTGTGCATGAAGAAATAAAAAATAAAAAAAAGTCAGGAAAAAACAATTACCTCCGAGATAATTAGACTTCCCAAGACATTTTATGGATCTGTACTTCGTGCATCTCCATACACTAGAACCGTTTTTATATGTTTTGTGTTTATGGTATCTATACTTATCACTTATTAATGCAGTTCCTCCGTGAATTTTAACAAAATTAATCTCTTCCACAGGTTGATCCATTTTATTTTTTAATATATTTAAATATATTTTATAAGAAAAGAGGGAAAACGAGACATAATATATTTTAGTTTATGACCACGAGTCCGGAGGGGAAAAATGGATTATCAATCGTTGACACTGTCAAATTACAGATATTGATTTAAATATATATATTGAACCAAAAAGGTTCAATGTAGGTATATGCCTATTAACATTAGGTCAGGTAATATGAACTGCATGGTTATACAACACAATATTTCACAATCCTATCATAATTAATAACCTACTATTTCTAGAATATAACTCAAATATTACAGATATACATACCTACGTCAATATAATATCACAGGCTTGGTGCATCTCTTTGGTAGTGTAACGGGTATAAAAAAATACCCGTTACACTACTGGTGGTGCAAGTTGGTAGTATGTACCCGTTGTACAGAACGCCCCCTTTAACCCCATTTCTCGCTATAAAAGGAAGCCGTTTCCGTTCCCATGCTCTAATCCATCTCTGTATCAAATTTCATCAGGATATCTTCAAAAATGCCAAACTAATAATAACTAATTTTTGTAAGACTATTTTGAGGTTTACTAATAAGCGGAGAGCAAAAAAAAAAGGAAACCTTACAAAAGATTAACTTTTGCCCGCTGCTTCGCTTCTGTAGCAAATCGAGGTTAACGATTTTCTAATGAAAAAGTAAGTTGTATTGAAAGGTAAGATAATATAATTTTGTTTTTTAGTTTAATAAACGGCAAGTAGAGAAATATTTTATAAAAGTGGTATAAAAAATTAAGAGAAATTTGTACCTAATGAGGTTCTTAATTACTATTTTTGAGAAATTTATTTCTTATACTAAGTATACAGATCACGTAGGTAATAGGTATGTTGGATCTAAGGTACAGAATTTTATTAAGTTTAGGCCTGAATCTTCCCCTCCGTCCACTAAGATCCATTACAAAAATCCATTGATGGATCTTTTTACACTTTTATGTCCACTTTAATCCTCGATCCTAGAATATTTACAAAATGGATTTTTTAGAACCAACGTGTGTATTAAAATCTATTATAAAGCCACATCTACAGTAGCCATTTTCAATAAATGAACAAATAATATAAATAATAAAGTTTATACTAAACAAATTTGAACTATCTATAGGTAACCTCTTTATAACAAAAAAAAATAATCCAAAATAATCCCTCATAAGGGAAGCCAGTGCTGAGAAATAAAGAGCTGTAATGTTGAAGTTTATTTAATTTTTTCCAGAGTGCGCCACCGATATCTCTCCATTTATAAGTTCCATCCCACAATCTTGAATAAAAGCATCGTATTTTATTTGAGCCTTTGTTCTTTTGTTGCAGCTTTCATATATCGTCCGTATTGAACTATAGTTTTCTATCGGTTTCTTTCTACCAACTGCTTTATTTAGGCTGGAATGCCAAGATTCCACACATTTATTCGCGCGGTGGCGTATTATTATTATTTAAGACTTTTTAATAAAACGACGGGTAAATAAAGTTGGCATTTTTGCCTGGAACTATATAGAACGACAGGTAATTTGATTTGCCCATGGATTGATAGAACCGGCAAAAAAAATACCATTGGATCGACCTGTAGAACTTCACGGTCGGACCACAGGCAGTGAACCTTCTACTGGGTTCCTGGTATAATATATGAAGCCGATTTTGCTAAAGTGACGTTCTATGTCACATCAGTTATATGCAGTGAATCCATGCATTATCTACTAACTTGGCCATTTTCCAGAACTTTTGTTTTAATTTGCCCAAGATTATTAAAATTTCGTTGATGGCTCAAACCCCCATAGAACTAAAACATATCAAACCCTACGCGGTATTGAAATTGGAAGATGCGGTGCGGTAGTGACGTAAATATAGGTACATCTTAACTAAATTTAAAAAGCACCTGGTAGCTTGACGTTAAACTTTGGTAAAAAAAAGCAAAATGAGCAAGAATTAAAACGACATTAAAATCACAACATTTATTTCCGATATCCTAATTAGAGCTTTCACAAATAATTTACTAGGGAACGTGTTAACATTATACTCTAACGGACGTGTCGATCGTGGGGGGTGCCGCCGCGGCGAGCGTCTCGCATCTACAGCACCGCCAGCTATTCGTGTTGGGCACCAAGTGCTCACTACTCACGCACTCCAGGTGAAACTGCGACGCACACAGACTGCACTTGATGGACGCACAGCCTTCCATTGTACGTTTACAGAATGCACAATCCATCTTGTTTGACTTAAGTTATAGTCAAGTTAATGCTTTGAACGTTAAAAATTTCCTTTCGAGTTACTTAAAACTTAATACTCGGAACTCATACAATTTTAAATTATTATAGTAGAGTAAATAAGATAATTACTTTAAATTTTTTATAACGATCGACACTATTTTAAGAATTTTTATACTATTTTCAATGTGTATTGAGCGACTGGTAATATTCAACTGAAGAAGTAGGCAAAAAAATTGACAGTATTCTTTTCTTCATTTGAATTCAACACTCTTTTTTCGAAAATACTGGTTTTCAAATTATAAAAAATAGCCAAGCACTTTCAACGTCCAATAAGGTTTATTAAGGTATGTGTACTAATATAGAAGAAGAGATCGTCAATTTATTTGAACGCTTTAAAGATGCCATTTTCTTATTTAGGAGGTTATACATGAAATCTGGGTACGACTCAAGAGAGCGAAACAGTTTTTTTAACGCGACTGAAATATTAAAGGCGAGGACCAAAGCTTTTAAACTTATTATCGGGTATATACTATATGTATTTGTACCAGTTTTTAACAATGTTCAAATAAAGGCTTAACTTACAACTTCACAACCAAAAAATACATTTTAGTGTCTCAGATGCTTCAGTAAGAGATGCCGTTTAAAATTTGCAGCTGAAGCAAACACAGTAAATGCTAACAGTCGACGGCATAGAATAGTGGACTTCCGGGAATACAAAATACCTTGGAAACGACGAGGGCCGTGCCCATTTGCGGTATTGAAGTGGTTTTAGAATTTTAAATGGGCGCAATAGTGCCTGTTGGGTTCGGGTATATAATAGTATGTCTACCTACTACACATTTTTTAAAGTCGGTCTTAAAGACTCGGGTACAAATAATTGACTATAATGGTAATTATGATTACCAATGGCTTAGATATATTATGTAGGTAAATATTTAAAACTTGTCTGCACGCATATATGTACGTATAAATAACTGAAACTAAACAAATATTACTAACAGTGTATTTTTTCAAATACCGTTAGTGTATTCTTTAGCACTAGACTGGCAAAGCAAACATATGGTAACCAAGCTATAAGCCTGTAAATACTTGCACTAGGGTTGTCACTAACGGATTGTTGATCGTGTAAAAACTGTAATAGGCTATTGAATAAAAAAGTTACAAAGAGAATTACAACTTGAACATTAACTGATACAATCTTTTGCTTATCTTAAAATACGTTCACTGTTTCTAGCACACTTGACACTAGCACATGTAATATGTGTCCCCGGTGGCCGGAAATGTCCACATATAGCAATAAACTAAACACTATCTATAGACTGCACTTACACCCCTTGCCAAACCTTGGCAAAATGGTGACACCGACGTGATTATGCAGCTACGGACCTGGTTTTTGCCTGCCGGCTGCTTAATCACCAAGAGTATACCAAGGTACGCATACAAACACCTGGAAAGTTAGTGACCCGACATGAAAATAAACATGACTCAGTCACTTTTCAAATCAAGCAGCAGTCAAACAAGAAACATTGGAAGTAGCAGCTGCACCACTATGTTATCCCGCATTCCGGAGTTTTGGGGGGACTATCGGACTACGGAATCTAGATTACGGTTTACGCAACTAGAAGCTATCAAAGGAAGAAATACTACAGGTTAGTGACCTCATTACCTCCCCGCGATCCACAAATGTAAAAGACCATCAACGAACGCCTAACCGATTGCTATGAAGAATCAGAACAGCTGTAAACAAAACAGACGAAGGCGCAATGACATGGATATTAGAACAGTTAGCAAAAATACAAATGGAACTAAATTTCGCAATTCAGCGCGACTATCGACGCAGCACTCAAAGTTATTATAATCGTCAACATTCCCTGTCAAGGTCAAGTTCAAGAGCAAGCAGTCGGAAAAAAAGACCAGGGAAACTAATTAAAGCACAGACTACGGTGAATTTCTGCACTATTCACCCGTCCAACCGCCTCATTATTACCGACCGAAAAAGTGATATGAGATTTTTAATTGACACAGGCGCAAACATTTCAGTTATTGGTAAGCCACAGAGACATTCATTTTTACAAGACGAACAATACCCACTTTATGCCACCAATGGTACAAAAATCAAGACATACGGTGAAAAAACACTTACTTTAAACTTGGGACTACAGAGATATTTTACATGGAACTTCGTCATCGCCGAGATGACGCACTCAATTATTATTAGAGCGGATTTTTAGAGCATTATAAGTTATTAGTCGACATAGCTGGTCGGAAACATATAGATAGGGTAACTGAGCTGATGACGCCTGCAACCCTGATCGTATCGACGCAGCAAACAATTCGTACTATTGACGTTACGTTGGAATGAATCCACGCATTACTCAACTATAAAAAGAAAATGAGGATATTACGAAACCTTGTCGTTAAATATGACTTTCTCAAGAGCGAAGTAGATTTCTTAGGTTATCAGATAACGAGCCAAGGAATACGCTCAACTGAGAAAAAATACAAGGCAATATGACTATAAAAAGAACGAAAATTCTCCTACTCCTTGGTCAACAGAGGCCGAAAAAGCTTTTGATAAATGCAAGGAAAAAAATTATGAACGCGGTATTCACAGTACAAAATTCAACACATTAGCGGACGTGACAATATTGTGGCAGACGCTCTATCACGTATAAAACAAATTGATATGCCATCACCGGTTACTTATGCTGATTTAGCAAGATGCCAACTTCAGAAATTAACCACAACGCTCCCAACACGTACATCACGACGTCAGGACAGGCCGTTAAATATTTATTATGTTATAAAACTTATTAATTAGAAATGTTTAAGTATATATTTTTATTTTAAGATAGGAGTTGTTATTCAATTTTTTTTTTTTTAATAGTATATATGTGGCGAGCACATTGTATATCCATAACTGCACGTAATTTAATAAGTCACACTCATAGATTAACTTTAGAGATTAAGTAAAACAATATTACGCACGCAAAACATTAGTATATAAGTTCTGCTTGTACCTGAAATAAGATAACTAAATAACATCTCTCAAAATACAGTTCATTTTGTCACCATAAAAAAATTACATGTTAATATTCCCAATCCGGCTAAGTAAGTAGAAACGATTAACTGTTTTTCTGACAAATATTTGTCTATTATTTCATAAACTAACTAGTACCAAACCGGCGAGTAGTACTCGTCTGTTTATTGCAAAGATGCTAAACAAACAAACGGAGCTAGGACGCTAGCAACATCAAACATTAGCCATGGGACATCTGATGCAAAACATAGGCCTCACCAAAACACCTACAATTTCATTGTCCAACACTTTCGACTATCCATACAAACACTATCTTTATTAATATTAAATATATTTATGTTAAAATACTTCATGAGCTAAACTGCACACTTCTTCCGAGAGATCAGTATAAATTTCTTAAAACTGTGTAATATCTGTCCTTCCTCACTATTGAGGAACTTTAACTTACAGTGAGAGACCTTACACACTTTTGTAGTCGGGCCTCGGGTCGCCTGGCATAAGCCATCGTGGTAGCCTGGCACTGCAGTGCATTCGATCTTGAAGCCGGATGGTAAAGAAAAAATAAGAAAAACATTTATTTACTAAAAATTACAGTTTTTTTTTTATGGTATAGGGGGCAAATGAGCAGACGGGTCACCTGATGGTAAATGACCTGTAACTCAAGAGGCACAAATGCGTTGCCACCCTTTAAGGTGTGAATTAGGAAAGAGGGGGAGAGGGGGGAAGAGCAGGAATACGGGAGAGGGGGATTAGAGGGGAGGAGAGGGGGGAGAGGGGAAGCATGGGTATAGGGGAGATGGAAGGGTAAGGGCAAATCTGGACTATTTTCTTCTAATTTATTGTTTCACGTCAATTTACTTTTTAGATAAATTATCAGTGTGTGGTTGTACATTAAATATTTACTAAGTATATACAAACACTTGTAGTTGTTTTCATCCACAGTTGTTTATATTTATTCCCAGTTTGTTATCACAATTCAGTTACACGCTTTAACTGAAGTATTTACTCAATAGATTAGCCCTCAAGCAATTCCTTTATTCATTTTCCCCTCTTTTCATCTGAAGTGTCTGCGGAATTCGTTTAATCGTTCATGGGACACAACTACTCGCCGTTTCAATTTTCGACCTACGCAACTTTGCAGTGGAAATGAAGAGGGAAGCAATTTCATTGGTTTGTGAGGTATTTTCAAAAGGTCCTTTAGTAATCGCTTGACAATATTCTACCAAGTGCCTGTCAAGGTTGTTTGATGTTTAAGGAAAACTTCTCTCAAAGCTTAATATGCTTTTTACCAGAAAGTTCTCTGAAATGAAGTCTCTGTCTTGAAGATTAAACGGTAGGTGCTTATTTACTGATACACAGTCTTTCAGTCGATAAGACCAGTAAAAAGTTGGCTTATTCCCAAGCTATAATGATTAAAGATAAGTGTTTGTATACTCTTTGATAAAGAGTATGAAAATAGAAGCAATGACAACTGACGTAATTATTGTCAAAAATATTTTAGGTTAATATTAAAATAAACGTGAATAATACAGTTATAGTTAATATACCGTGTTTAGCAGTATAGTAGAACTTTGAAGCATAAAAGGGGCAAAGTTGTGAACAAAACTTGGCAAAATACCCAACCTGTGGAACTTAAACAATATTATTATTAACTGATCATCGCCTACAATGAACACCTACGTATTTAAGTTTCTTACACATTAATATAGCTGTACCATGTCTGAAATAACGATGCAAAAATAATCAATGTTTTGTTCCACTAATTTTTGTCTTTTCAATCACTTACCTTATTAGACATACTAATATCATAACCTAAGTACGTTCGTAAATTTCTATTAAATATCTTTACTTTTTCTACATAACGTAATGTTATTTTATTTCATTTTTATTAAGTTTAACTTTAGGGACTGTTTTTCGAATATATTCTAAAAGTTTGATCAAGTATTTTGAGAAGAGCTTATTTATTCATGAGCAAGAGCTGAAGGTTTGTGACATAATGGAAAACCGGCAAAAGCGACAAGGGGCTTTAACAATGAATATTGAAGGCGAATTACTCGAAATTCCATCTCACACCGCCACTTGGTACATACCGCAAGAATTTTTTGAAAGGTATGGACTACTTTACAAATTTTTAAGTATTTGGTATATTTTATACTTTGTTATAGTCTATATCTTGTATTCGTGTTAAATATGAGAAGTAAACATACTGCTCGTGGTCTGCAGACGTTGATAGTAATTTTTTGACTATCTCTCAAGAGAGCATAGTCACTTTACTCATTTGATTTGTCTGTGTGTGCGTGTGTGTGTGTGTAGAAGCATATATAACTGAGTCTATATTACCCTTACCCTCACATACTATTCGTACCTTTAGAATATGCCTAATAATTGAAAAATAATTTAGTCGTTCTTACCATAAAATGAACTTTACTATGATATATTTTTAACTCAGAAAGTAAGATTTGTGAATATCAAGGTCAATGGCTGGCTTTGATCACCTTTGAAATCAAATGTGTTCAGGATGATCACAATTGCCTTACTGATGAAAAACATCCGTTCTGATTCTTTTCAAAAGATAGCTCCCATACTAGAGAATATTTTCCATTTGTGAAACTCGCAGATAAACATTATCTAACATCTAACATTACGAATATATTAATCATTTGTAATGTTTGAATTGAACTGGAACATTCATCATTCTGGCAATAAATTTAATGGCGCTTATAAAAACGTAATTATTTTGTTTATTCTGCATACCTCAAAAAAAAATATAACACTGCAAAATAAGGAAGTTCCCAAGAACCCCTGCAGACCCTGGTCGCCTCTTGATCAGTATGTGGAGTGTGTGACCATGGAGTGCAGGGGATTATCTTAGCATAATTTTTGTTATCATTTTCCAAATAACATTATATATTATTATATGTAAATTCTTTATTCATAGTTATTAAGTAATACTGTCCCAACTAGCAGTAGCAGCTTACTACAATCATGAATGAATAAAATTGAAATTCCCTAGAGCATTTCATTTTTATAACATTGGTAATTGCCCAAGTAAATAAAATTTGATGTGGAACAATAATTTATGTTAATAATAGCTACTCGGCCACACATCGGTATAGCTAAGTAATTTGTAACTATAAATTGAGATAAAAACTATCCTATCTCTCAAGTTGGACCAAACTGCACACAGTGTGTAAAATAAATTTTACACACTGTTACAATTTAAGCATGTAAAAGTATTTTTTTTTATTTAGCCCCTGCCCTAATTTAAAATCAAACCAACATACTTACTGCCAACTCGAGATATAGAATGAAATTGAATAATAATGAAAAGTACCTTAAACTTCCATCGTTTGAATGTATGTGTGTAAAATTGAATTTGTCACTTGTTTTATGTAAGAGAAATATATTTAATACTTTTGTGGATGTATGTCTACTACCGACTTGCACAGGGCCGGTGTTGGAAATAATAGAACTAAATAATTTAACTTTCAAAAAATCCTGTATCTAGTATACCTGCCTGTATGCCGTACTTTGTGCAACCGGCTGTACTTTCGAATTTGAAGAAAATAGGACTTTTTATAACATACACCAACATAACACCTATGTGGAGGAACGGGTGTCATGTCCCTCCAACACAAAGGGAGGATCCTCCGACCAGGCGAGGTGATCATGCCTGGCGGGCCGCGGACCAACGGTTGATGTTGGGAAGTTGTATATATACTAATCGGCGCGAGAACTCTCATAGCGCGATGCAGGATTAGTAGGTTGTAGATGTTTCTTGTTGCTGTATGTGGAAGTCGCCACATCACTCCCCTCCAAGACCGGAGCGTCGATATCTTGATGAGTCAGCTGTCTATGCTCTATTTAGGAGCGTGCCAGGGCCAGTAGTGAGTTGTTCCGGTGAGTCGGAACTGAGTGCCGCAAGTTCCAGTGAGTTGGAACTGTATTCCGCTAGTTCCAGTGAGTCGGAACTGAATGCCGCTAGTCCTAGTGAGTCGGGGCTGAAGTCCGCTGGTCCCAGTGAGTCGGGGCCGCGTGCGGTGCTGCGTAGTGGCTGGCTGCTGCGTAGACGGGAGAGAGATGCTCTTCTTACGTAGACCGTAGGTGCAGTGTGCTGTGCCTAGACGCTGATGAGGCCGTAGGGGTAACCAGGCTGGAGCGGTCGCTGCAGGCGTGTGGTATCCCTGTTGAGGCCGAGGATACTGGCTGGCTGAGACTTGATTACCGCTCATTGCTGTAGGAGTGTATACGATGGTGGCGATGATGATGCTGCTGATCTGCTTCATGAAGGCTGCTTCCAATCACGTCGGGGTCACCACTGTGGAGGAACGTGTGTCATGTCCCTCCAACACAAAGGGAGGATCCTCTGACCAGGCGAGGTGATCATGCCTGGCGGGCCGCGGCCCACGGTTGATGTTGGGAAGTTGTATATATACTAATCGGCGCGAGAACTCTCATAGCGCGATGCAGGATTAGTAGGTTGTAGATGTTTCTTGTTGCTGTATGTGGAAGTCGCCACATCACTCCCCTCCAAGACCGGAGCGTCGATATCTTGATGAGTCAGCTGTCTATGCTCTATTTAGGAGCGTGCCAGGGCCAGTAGTGAGTTGTTCCGGTGAGTCGGAACTGAGTGCCGCCAGTTCCAGTGAGTTGGAACTGTATTCCGCTAGTTCCAGTGAGTCGGAACTGAATGCCGCTAGTCCTAGTGAGTCGGGGCTGAAGTCCGCTGGTCCCAGTGAGTCGGGGCCGCGTGCGGTGCTGCGTAGTGGCTGGCTGCTGCGTAGACGGGAGAGAGATGCTCTTCTTACGTAGACCGTAGGTGCAGTGTGCTGTGCCTAGACGCTGATGAGGCCGTAGGGGTAACCAGGCTGGAGCGGTCGCTGCAGGCGTGTGGTATCCCTGTTGAGGCCGAGGATACTGGCTGGCTGAGACTTGATTACCGCTCATTGCTGTAGGAGTGTATACGATGGTGGCGATGATGATGCTGCTGATCTGCTTCATGAAGGCTGCTTCCAATCACGTCGGGGTCACCACTGTGGAGGAACGTGTGTCATGTCCCTCCAACACAAAGGGAGGATCCTCTGACCAGGCGAGGTGACCATGCCTGGCGGGCCGCGGCCCACGGTTGATGTTGGGAAGTTGTATATATACTAACTCATAGCGCGATGCAGGATTAGTAGGTTGTAGATGTTTCTTGTTGCTGTATGTGGAAGTCGCCACACCTAGACTCAAAAGAAAACAAGCGTTACAGCAGTATTATATTCAATCAATCAATCAGCCTATCATATTTCACTGCTCGACATAGGTAATAGTATTATATTAATACATCTTTAATTGATGGCTAAAAGTTATTTTAGCCATCAATTAAAAGTTTTAAATTTCTATCACGCATACCCCATGTAAGGACAAATTGTACAAGTAATATGAAAGACACTCACACCCGTAGTCACAAACGGTACTTTGGTCAGTGTGGAAGCAACGCTATGCTAAATAAGGATTTTTTCATAGCGCAGCCTTGACATTCTCAAACGATCCTGTGATTGGTCCATTTTCGTTGCTAAGGTCTCTCCGGTATTGGACTGTCAGATGTGCGTATATTGTAAATACAACATAGTAGTCCTTAGCCAAAATCTTTACCTCATCTGGCTGGCTCACTGTGAGTTCTCATAGCATTGTTTGTGAATACGGGTGTCAATATATCAACCCAACAATACATATTATACACCCGTTCAACGTAATGTATTGCAAGCTCAATTCGGACTTTTGATATTTTACTAAGGAGGGGTCGATGTGTATGAAGTGTATTCAGTAAAAATGCCTTTAGTTTGCCTTGGATACGTGGTCATAAACAGGTATGATGAGTTATGGATTTCTCACCCCTCATATTTACATCAAACATTAATAGATAGGTATTTGGCTTGTTGTATAAACACTTCTTTACGTACGTCATCTATTTGTGGACGTCAGGAGAGACATTTACGTGGGCGAAAACAATTTAGCGCCAAATCTCTTTAATAATAATTATATCTGGTATATTGAACGATACCTATTTTATACTCTTCATAAATGTTCTGTACAAACAATTTGTTATTTTTATGAAAGTATCAATAAACATAGCAATCATACGTTATTAATGGTATTCATTTATCAGTAATATTATTGAAATATGTAAACCTAATTGTTGCCATATCAAAAACTGTTATTAAATTTTTACGATAAATCAGTTCACTATTTAATAAAAATTTGTTAATAGACATTATTATGACAGTTATACCGGTAACGCAACGCTATTGGTCGGTTGATGAATATTGATGAATAGTGGGGTTACAAAAGGTTCACTTGAGTATTGTATCATCAAATCACTTGAGTACTGTTTGAGGTACGAAAAACATAGCAGTTAGTGTTATTTAGTGATTTTTATAGTTTACAGCAATAGTCATGAGATTGCTTGTAGCACTAATAAAAAAATCGAAATAATTAGACAGAAACGTCACATTTTTTAGGCTTTAAGGCACCCTCTTATAGCAAGAATTCAATTTCAATTCAACAAATATATGATTTACTAATTTTCAAAAAGTCAATTAAATTAGTTACAGTTAGCAGAATAGAATTCGATTTTCGTTGTATCTTAGTTATTTGGAGTAATGCTTTCTGGTTCCATCGTAAGCATTTCTAGTTGAACAAGTGTGTTTTTAGGAAACCTAAGAACCATATTGTTCCGGACTAATCTTCTGGATTCCTGGGACATATTATAAACATTGCTATCTAGACCCAAGTTAAGCAGAGCTCGTATTATGGGTTCTAAACCACGGGTAAACATACATAGATACGTTATTTTTTGTAAATACATCCATATTATACGTAGAAACACCCAGACCAAATAGACATTTTCAAATTATTCATGCATACAAATATTTGCACTGAGCGGGCATCGCAAACGCGACCCCCAGCGTGGCAGTCGACAGAAGTCGTCAACTGTTCAACCTTTTTTTATGATTATAAGTATTTTTTGTCTGATATTTAGAAAAAATATTTTTAATGCACCTACTTCCTGTTTCCTCTCCATCACCCGAAGGTTGACTGGCAGAGAATCCCTAAGGCATTAAATTATCTGTAGTTTAATGTGTATAAGTATATGTACTGTTATATATATTATAGTACACCGTCAGCTACCACTTACTCTCGACACTAAATCCATCCAAAGGTTGTCTGGTAGAGATCGCTTTTAGTGATAAGACCGCCCATTGTACCTAACATTAAAACTAAATTTAAGATATATTGTTATTTTATATGGAATACAGAAAATAATATTCTATCTATGTATCTATCTAGTTTATATTTAGTTGTTTGGTTGTAAAAGGATTTTTATTTATTATAACTGATAGGCAATGCGTCTCCTAAAAAGTGGGTCTCCTAAAAGACTAGGTGAGGATAAGTAGAATTTTTCAAAATTCTACGCTAGTCGGTACGAGGGTATAAAACAATTTTTATTCGCTCCACTTCTAATGTTAAAGTTAGTTTAGAGTAATGTATTTTTTGGTTGCAGACGAACAGGTGATGCCGGGGGTGGAGCGCGAGTTTTGCGCTCGACGCCCGATTGGAGTGATGCTGCTATCAGCGGAGAGCACCTTTGGTCGCCTACTTCTGTTTCTGGCGACTGCTGCTACGTTGGGGACGCGGAGTGTCAGGTACCTAAACATTCTTCTGAATATCTTCAGTTTAAGCAGCTCTTCATATTAAGCAGTGTATTTTAGTTACATTTCAATAGGTAGGTTCAAAAAAATCCCGTTCGTTTTCGTTCACTGGAGCAATCTGCCTTTGCTCTCTTTCACTCGCTCTTTACTGTAAGTGGAAGTCTAACCTATAAGAAACTATTCAAATCTAAGTAACTGTTCACAACTTACAGAGATCAGTCAACATACACAAAAAAATATATTTAATTTGCGACCTTCCTCTTTTAAGTCGTTTAAACACGCCTTCAATCACGGCTGTAATTTCAGTAATAGCACATCCAACGGAAGCTTTGAATATTATGGCTTACTAACTGCGCCCCGCGATTTCACCCGCGTAAGTCCCTCGTTAAGTTTTCTTTAATTTTCTAATTTTCAGCGCAACTTTATTATTTTTTTATTTCATAAGAATCTTCTCCTGACAATAACAAACAAAAATAAAAAAGAATTAGCGAAATCACTCCATTTGTTCACGCGTGATGCCATGACCAAGGGAAATGGGGATTAATTTATATATATATATATATATATATATAGATAACATGGGATAGAATTGCCTCACCCCCTGTCTAATAATAACTGTCTGTTCGATGTGTTTCTTTCATATAGAAGTAAAGACTTATATAGGGATTTTTAAAACCTCCACCGTTTTGGTTAATTTAACTTCATCGAATGCCTTTTCCAAATCAATGAATGGTATGTAAGTTTAAGCTAAAATCCATTCGTCTGTCTTTGATTAATATGAGGGCTAATACACCATCCCTCATGCCCTTATTTTATCTCCTTGTATATCCCATACTTAACTGTCATCACAAAGAAAGATTTAAAAAAAAAGTCTTAATTCCCTCTTGCCAAAGCAGTTTTACAGTATTTGATTTGACGATTAAAACATATTATAAACGTGGAATTAATCATGGACACAATTTTAAGGTTTTTAGTAATTCTATTATACAGTTTATATTCACCATCATCCTCCGCGCCTTTTCCAAACTAAGTTGGGGTCGGCTTTCAGTCTAAGTACGATACGGTCGAACTTTGATATTTTTTACGTGAAGCGACTGCCATCAGACCTCCACAACCCGAGAACTAGGCGATATCGAAGTTCTGTAGTTAGACCAGGGTGTCGGACTTTTTAGGGCTCCAACTACCCGTAACGAATACCACAGATGTTTGTATGGCACCCGGGACCGACGATTTAACGTACTCTCCGAGGCACGGAGGGGTCTCAATGTGTTAATAATGGTCACCCATCCTACACTGACCTGGCTAGTATTACTTAACTTTGTAATATGCTAACCTACTCGGTTACCACTTAGCACGAGTTTATATTCACCATGGGTAACTAATTACACTTGTATCGAAATCTGTCACTATAGACGTCACAGTCTTGCACTAACATCCCAATCCTAACTAATATCATAAATGCGAATGTGAGTTTGTTTGTCTGTTTGTTACACTTTCACAGAAAAGGACCTAGGGTACCTTCCGTCTAGAAAAAAAGTGCTTTTCACACCGTACCGTGCGTGTGTGGGACTCCCGGCGAACCGGTCTACTCACTAAACAACCGCGGCGGCCTACCTCGGCAGTCGGGAGCTCCTTGAACGCATCGGCGGCTTCTGGAGTCCCCCCTGCCGTATCTCATGACTGAGGTACATCCCGGGGTAACCAGAGTCACCCCCGTGGCAGATCGATGTCACGCCTCTCACCGCTTTACACGGTAAGACGCGGAAAACCGACCCGCCTTGGACGATACCCCCCGGCCGCACCGGGGTGTCACCGTTCTCGGGTCGCCTACAGCGGTCACATCTTCCCCGGATTGGGGAGCTAGCGGCCTCTACCACGTCCCCTTCGTCGCCTTCTTCGAGCGGGATCGGCCCTTTCCCGATCCCGCTCTGCGGACTCCTTCTGGAGCATAACGTCCTCACAGAAGGAGACCGCGGCTTCCCAACCCTCACTACTCGCCAGCTATGCCGCAATCAATGCTGGCGGTGAAAGGTTTTGTCCGATTTGTCCGACCAGGTCTCGACGCTCTGACTCCCACGCAGGGCAGTCCTCCAGCGTGTGCTGGGTGGAGTCCCGGTCGGATCCGCAGTGGTGGCATTGTGCCATAGCCTCACGTCCGATCCTGTTCAGATACTCACCGAAGCAACCGTGCCCGGTGAGGACCTGAGTTAATCGGTAGGTGAAACAGTCTGTCCTCCCTACCCAAGCTTCGAAGTTCGGCAGAACGGCTCCAACAGCGCGTACACTGGCACAGCCTTGGATTTCGAGCCGTACTCGCCAAGCCTGCAGGGCTTGCGTGTGTGCGTTGAGGGTATCTGACCTAATTGACAAAATCTACATAAACGTAAACGTAGCTGCGGGCCAAAGCTAATTAAGTAATACAATTACAAAGCAATGGAAAAAAATATGATACGAAAGTGACAGGTGTTCCATTTTGTGTTGAATAAGTATTATGAGAGGTTCACCCTAACATTCAAATCGCATACTAAATTCTATACGGATTTTAAAACCCGGATGCTGAAACTGTGTAATGGCCTCCCTGTCGTGGGTTTCAATAACGAGATATGTAAGCTTTCAGAAGAGTCGCAATCGCTCATCGTCCTAGTTGACTGCTTACCATCTGGCAAGCCGCATTCTTGTTTTTCATTTTATTTAGATGTATAAAATCAGGGTGTAAATTATTTAATTGTTTACAATGATTGTGCCAAAATAAAAGAAGCTACACTACTTGCTCTTAAGCATTTAAGTAGATAAAAGGCTAATTATTACAAAAGACAAAAATATTTCTCCTTTGTTTTTATAGTCAGTCATTTGTCTCTTGCTTACTTTTTATTTTGTTGAAACCTCCGCAAGTCGTCACTTCACCTGGGCTTAGCAGTGAGGTGGTATGTCGGACTGAAATCGACTAATAAAATCACACTGTGTTTTGTCACGGAGTCTTATTGTACGGTGGCCTCAGGAGTAGAAGAAACCTCCGAAGAAAAGCCCAGGGAACCCGGTAGAACGGACCGGTCCAGCTTAACCGATTCGGTTTATAAGCATCAGCAAAGTTTAAAAATAAAATACGATAAAAGAGTGCAATTTAGTATGTAAATGTCGAAATTACTTGAAAAGAGTTCCTCTGAAGCCGTTACGTATTAAATAAAGCGTTAAAATTTTATTCTCATATTATATTATTACCAAAGTATATGTACATACGATTGAACGATTTGAAAAATCACTAGTTTCTTTTATTATACGTTTGGGAAATTATAGCATAAAATGGTTTATACTAAAATTACCGTGGGTAATTGATGTTTCCGCCAGATTACCCCATGGACTACGATATAATATACCATTAAGTGCGTACGTTGATAGTGGAGCCTTAACAAACGAACTTCATTGCAGGTTTCTTAGACATCTTTACTCTGTTACTTTAATATATTTATTAAATTGACCTAATGGCATGTTAACACATTGATTTCTACAAGTTTTAAGTAGTATCTACATAACCTGTTGACTGACTATTCAGTGTTTAAAGTTATCAGTGCAGAACATGCATCTAATATTTAACACTTGTATCAAAGTATCGGTAGGCTAAATAAAGCTTTCACGATCCTGCTCAGTATTAGAAATATAACATTGTGCTAGTAATGCTTTTTAAGCGTCTTATATAGAGTAGGCGCTTTCTTAAAATTTACTATGCACTAACACTTCCTAAATGTTTCGCCTAACGTATCTCGAGCATTATGCTTCGTAACATACACTCAACATATGTGTATTACTTATTATTCACTAACATCTTATTTATTTAAACTTATCGAGCATGTACAACCTTCCTCTTCTTCCTTTTAATAGTATTTTATCCTACAATCCCACACTGATCTCTCCTACTACTGGGTAAACTACTTAGACAACTCACTCACAAACTTTGAGAACGTTACTTAAAACTCTTTGAGGAGATGACCAAAAGTACAGACTGGAAAATTAATTTGTAATAAGCACATGAACTCCATAATGTGAAAACTGGTACGCGGCTTTGAATGAAAACTTGGTGTGAGTTTAAATTCTCATGTGTCTGTAAAAGTTTTCCCAAATTAAGACGCCAATGACAGGACTGCTTGGCTTGGCTGTTACTGCTTTAGATTGTCCTAGCTTTCTACCGAGTTGTTCTCATCGCGTCAATTCCTGTGTGCCTAGGTTTTAGTGTAGGATTAAGATTATTATTATATATGTAGAAATCATTAAATAAAAAAAAAATTATGATAGGCATCCTAGTTCTTTGACATCGTCTCCATCAAGTTCATGGATAATTCCTACTCCTGTTAAACCGGTTCGGCTATGGAATGCCCTACCAGTGGAAATAAGAACGTGCACAATCACTATCTGGTTTTGAAAAACTAATCAAGGACCACTATCGATCACTAGAAGATGTCAACTTTTAATTTCCCTATTGCCCTTTCGTAAAAGTCGCTGTGGTACCGTATCCTATATTATATATTATTGTTTATATTTCTATGTATATTTGAAAGCAATCGCTTTATCGTGCCGGTAAAATTGAGGAACATATATATATACATATATATATAAACTTTTTAACTGGCGGTTGTTTTGGGGTCTAGGGATCATAACTAGACCTCCTGTGAAGAATTTTTTTCAAAAATCGACTGGTACAAAACCAATAGGTAGTTCGAAATCTACCTGAAACCTCGGAGTTTTGGATATATCAATTACTTTGACAAGTATAAGTTTAAAGCTACAGTTCAGAGTTATCAAAGTTCTTTATCAGGTGTCCAATATTCACAAATAACAAATTAATTATCTTCTCAGTGTCTCTTTAAGCTATTACTTACGCGTAACTTATCGTCTAAAGGACCACCGCTACAAAATTAAGCATTCCAAGAATATTTTATTTCAATCTTGCTCTTCACCTGGGATAATAAACTCCGTAATAAGAAGAAACGCCGTCAGCTATCTAATATAGTTTGTATTATTCGAACTCGGTTTTTAGTAGAACATAGATGAAAGAATAAATCATGTATAAAATTGTTATGACTTTTGAAGACCTTCTAAAGCTCTTGCTTCTAAACTTCTTAATCTAGACAAGATGCATAAAACCTTTTTTTTACAAAATATTTAGAATAGCACACTGCATCTTACACGTCTTATATTCTTTTAATATTAAAACCCCTGGGTACCTCGCAACCTCTGAAAACCACCATCCTTGCCTTTGTAATTTCTTTCTTGAGCTTAGATCTACTTTACTGTTTCTATGGCTTCTGAGCGAATTCAGAGACAGCGAACCAACCATCCTATTAGGTGTTCTCGCACAGCCCCTAAGAGCCATAGCCTCTGTCTATTGCCGGTCAGTTTGGTTCGAACAAACGTGACCAAGATCCAAACCAAGTCCTGCAAAAGTAAGCACGCGAGCACGTGTAACTATGTTTACTCAAGTTACTAATTTGACTGAATATTTAGGTTAGAAAGGGGAGGGTGATTTTGCATGTTTGTCTGTTAGAAGCACACATTGTTTACTTAACTAATCATTTACATTTAGTGAGGCATTTAATTTGGGCTCGTTTCAACGTTAGACAACACATTAGCATTAGGCCATTGTTGCGTCTATAAAATTGATATTACTGAGACTGTAATGTCTTACAGTCTTTATAGTCATATGCTATAATAAAAATGCATTGAAAGCTTTGAGAGTTACATAATGGAGGAAAAAGCATTTTACTTTGAGTGACATCCCTATATTGAATTACACAGACATTAATAGACTTGCTTTGTCCGAGGCGATAATAAGTAATTTGTGATAAAATTAGTGATTTACAAATAGGTATCTATGATGACTTGTTAAGATGGCTACTTTATTTATTTATCATAAGCAGATATTGTACAAAGGGAAACCCAATGCCTAAGGCATTATTGCCAGTCAACCTTGGGGTGTTGCATAAATAAAAAGTGGTAAGTGCAAAGACATGGTACAAAGAGAGAGAGGAAAGAGAGAGAGAAAGAGTGACAGAGAGCCCAAAGGTACGAATTTAAAAGTTTTTATAATGGTTAGGTTAATCAAGTCATGAACTAAATATACACAATAAATATACACATAACATGGAATACACACATTATATGGATACATAATATACTTAATACATGATACACACACATTCTTTAATTAGAGCCATTTCATTGAAAATATCGTTTCGAGCCGTACGTACCGAGGCCTGCTCTTTGCTAGGACAAGCATTACATTCAAAGTAAATCCATTATATTAAACCCATATTATCGCACTAAAGTCCGTTGCTACTTTATAAAAGTGTAAAAATATGCTGCATACATTTTGACAATTATTTATAACGAACAAAGTGAAAAGGGAAGTCCAATCCAACTGTTCAAATTTTTTTTGTCAATGTCAAAAGAATAAAATAAAAAGAAATTGAATAAAAATATGTCGGTACATTCATATTATATGTATAGGTCATAATACAATAAAGTTTATAAAAATAGAACATTGATCATTACATTAATACGTGAACATAACTCTTTGTACCCCTTTTTAAGAAAATTTCGCGAACGTAGTAACGTGAATTTTGGAATATTTACAGTTTATATATAGAAGTGCAGAAAGTTAAAATTGCAAACAATATGTCAACTTTAAAAATAAAACGGCTTAATGAAATTACACGCGTCAGTATATGTGATTATCTGTCATGGTAAGTAAGTCTATACAAGGACAGCTCAAGTTTTACTGGCCAATGAAAATACCATGGTCGAAATTCTACCACCACGCGATCTCTAGTATTAATTAATCGTTAAAGTATCCAAGGCAGCAATACCTTTACTTGAAACTTGTTCGTCTTGGTTAAACAACTGTGGAAGAAATGTAATTTCCCAACAACCATTAGCAAGTTTACTGTCTATTGTGACGCTGGTCGACCCTTCTTGTATATAAGATTAATGTCACGATGCCTCTATTTTACGATGGCGATGAACTGTCACATGTGTTGCTACAAAGGACTGCCTTACAAATCTGATACTTGCAATCAACTTTTGACGAATCCCGAATCTTGCTTGCTCAGAGCATAAAATTAAATACTTTAGGACTTCTTAAAAATACTTTTTGGGTAACTTCGCTAGAACTTGGTAAAGGTTAGCGTTGTCTGAAACATCCATTTTTTCTTGAACAAAATCCCACAAAAAATGTGTCATATTAGTAGATACTCTGAAGGCATACCTGATTTTTAAATATTAAAAAAAAACATTAAAAGTTGTTATCAATATTGCTAGACAGTTTCCGTAGACGGTTATTTACACCACATGCGATCTTGATTTTTATATATTTTATATCAAAAAATCCCCCAGACCCATTAATATGAGCCCAGGCTTTATACTCACGACTACATTTTAAATGGGTGTGGGGGTTTTTGGCCCCCATGATTTGTCTGGCTGCTTACAAATAGCATTAAAATAGTTCTCCAAACATTAGATATAAAATCAAGACTCAGATTAAAAGTAAACTTAGTTATTTTGTCGAACTTTTAAGCGTCAGACGAAAACTATGTATGTATCAGCACTCAGAACTTAAGAAAAGTGACCAATGATTTCATATAACTTTAGCACCTGGTATCCAAACATACACCGCCGCACTATCAGATGAAAGCGTGAGTTGCATCTCAAAAATCATTTACTAATTAATTTGTAACTGAATGACTAAAACATCATTTAACGCTAATAAAATGGACTAGAATGTACTTTTTGGTACTTGACCTTGAACTTTAAGTTTTAAACGGTTAAATTTTTTTTTGTATTAAATCATATAAGTGTTCTATATGATTGAAAAGGTAATTAAATAGGGTATTGATTAAAAAATAATTAGGTCAAAATACATTAACCTAAAAGCAATAACAGATTTTTTAGTCAAGATAATTTCGTATACAGTTTTGACAGTTACCTCCATTGGCCGTATTTTGATGATAGGTGTTTACAAACCTTTACAAAGACGTCTCAAGTTTTTAGTAAATGAGGATGTGATGGTTTATCAGGACAAAGTGCATACAAACAAGTTCTACAGGATGCAAGTGACTTAATTTCAGACGCTAACTTATTTATAAGTTCGTTGATTCCTTTGAAGCTGTAAGCAGATTGTTGAAATCATGAGCTATTTCTAACTATGGTTGATGGAAAGGTGACTCAAGTGCTAACAGATACAAGTTCTGATGCTGTGTGTACAACATGTGGTGCTAAACCAAGTGAAATGAATAATTTAGATAAAATTGCATCAAAACCTTACAATGAGACAGCCTACGAATATGGTTTATCTACATTACACGTTACAATGATTTACAAATCTCATACTACAATCTTTTCTTTAAAAAAATGGTCCGCCAGAACTCCAGACGATAAAAAAAATAAAAAAAAACGTGCAACATAAATTTCGAAGCCAAATGGGATTACACATTGATAAACCACGTCAAGGTACTGGAAATAGTAATGACCGAAATACAGCTCGTTTTTTTTAAAACTACCACTGCACTTCGGAAATCACAAGAGTGGATGAAGATTTGATCAAGAGATTGTACATCATCCTTCAGACGTTGGCATCAGGTTTATCTGTCAATCCAGAAAAAAATGGAGAACAATGCGCACTACTGCCCAATTGCATCTGACCAAATATTAATGGTTTTACATACCCTCTTCAGTACACAAAATCTTGATACATGGAGAAAGTATACTAAGACTATGCTGTTCTACCTATTGGGCATTAATGGGAGGATACTCAAGAACCTCGGAACAAAGATTACGAAAAAAAACCAACTGAATCATGCCAGAAAGTGTTTTAGATCAGCAACAAACGAAGACGTATTCCACGGCCTTTTGTTTACTTCAGATCCTTATACGAGTATATCAAGCATTAGATAACCAGCATTCAATATTTCCAAAGATCTTTGTGATGAGGCTAAGGACCTGTTAAATATTTAAACACACACATACTTTTACTTTAAACTAATATTATATTTAAGTTTAGAAATTTTGGGGGAGACATGTCTCCTATAGTGTATTTTGGTCAACTATCACGTTATTTAGTGATATAATAACAATACTTTATCACCTCCATATTTCCGAAATAAGTAAATAGCAAAACGAAAAAAGTAATTTTGTATGGAAAAGTAGCGTTTTTTATTTGTATGTTCATATATGTGTTATGGTAAATTAATTACATAAAAATAGTAGTATCATTTCATAGCCTATCATCATATTCATAGCACACCCGGGCAGTGCGTGATGTTAGGCTTACAGGTCATGGATGGTCGTAAATACTGCTACTATTGTAGTTAGCATTTTGCAAAATCTTTTTACAAACATAGGTGTTCATTTACTTCCACTAAGCGAATATATGTAGCAGCAACTCTAGGCAATTATACTGACACCTAAAATCGTTGTCCTGCTGACAGCATAATCGTTAAAGAATTGCGCCAGAACTGCAAAAAAAAACGACATAGGACTAGTCTTACAAAAACTTTCGGCATGACTTACATTAATTAGTCCGAAATAAATATAATTATCATCTATTTATAACGTTGAATAAGTTTTGGAAGGTGCTGTTCAAACTCAACAATATTACCTCCTTCGTATACCCAACTTCATCTAATTTTCAAGAATAATCCAAATAATCAGAAGGTTACTACTCCCTAGATATTCCTGATGAGAGTCTGTTTTTAGAAGATTTTAAATATTCAGACGCCACTGGGACTTACGGTCGCCGAAGCATTTACTCCGTGAACACGATCGGCATACTAAAATATTGGCGAATTTGTATTTAGTAGCAAAATAAGAACATTTTTATGTAGAATTAAGTACTCTGTTAGGGACGGAAAATAAAATAACATTATCATCACGTCGATTAGAGACACCTTATTTTGTAGGTATTTACAATTTTTTAAATATAAGTTAAATTGTATTTTAGTAGTAAGAATATTAGATAAATCCTGGTTTTAAGCCACGTTCAGACGACGGGCGTTGAACCCGCGTTGACGCGCGTCGACAAGAACACATTTCACACAGTTTATTTTTGTATAGTGTGTGTGTTGAGATGACAGGCGTTGGCCGTGCGTCGAACGCGCGTTGGGTTATTGTTCACATGGCAAGCGTATCTTGGGCGTTGAGCGCTCGTTATTACAGTTCAGCTCAAGTTCTATATTCGTTAAAAATGGGCGTAAAACAGAAAATTTTAACAGATTTTTATTTCTCTATCAATTCGGGTTTATTTTTTGCATTTTTATATTTTTATTTTATACTAAAATAAACTACGTGAAATGTATGAAATAAAGTGTCACCGAACTCGGGCTTTTAGTTAAATGGTCTAATCCTTTTATTAAAATTACGTTTTGTGGCACTCATTTGAAGGAAAGTACGGCAAAACAAGGATCTCAAAGCGGGCCTCAATGCTGTAGGCGTTGGCACCGCGTCATACGCGCATCGGATTAAAACGCGTGCGTGAACGTGAACTTAACAAAATTCGTGTTCTTGCTGACGCGCGTCAACACACGTTAGCAAAAACGTTTGAAAACGTATTTCAAAATTGGTGTTCTAACTTTACATGACTGTCTTCACTGACAATTTAAAGTTAAACACATTAATTTATAAAAAAGAGTCCAGCCTTTGGTTCAATTGTCGTAATCAGTGGTTGATTTAATCTTTGATTTTTTTTGTATTCGTGGTTTTTAAATTTTGAACATTACTTTTTAACATTACTTTACTTAAATATAATTCCATACTATCTTTGTATTTTTTCTGTGAAACTGCTCTCGTGACAAAAAACTGGGAAGCACAGTTAAAATTATTATGTTGATGGTGTGTTCCACAGTATTATCACCGGACATCCAATAATAGAATATTCGAAAACATTTTGGTTTGGGCCCTTTTCATTATTAACGAGCTTGTAACTACTTTGACGCCAGCTGAAAACTTGAGGCTAGTGACAAATAGATAAGCCGAAAATAGAAGGTGAATTATTCAGAGATCCTTATTCAGCCTGATCCAGAGAAGGTTTTAGGCTTGCTTGTTTTTTTTAGACACAGAATAGTCAAATAGTTTTATATTGCGCATTTTTCTTAATCCATAGTAGGGTTGATTAGGATATTTAGTTTCGTTAATAATTAGATTTAAGGAGGTTCTTTTCAGAACTTGATTTTTCCACGTTTTAAGCTTTTTCCGAAATTGAGAAATTAGTTTTTTAGGAATGCAGTTATGCATGTATACCAACATTTTATCATTATTATATACCACCAGAATTACTTTACATCTGCTTTATAAAGGGTTCAAATCTCTTGTAAGAATAAATTCTTAATAAATCAAATATTTGAAGCGGAATAATCAAGTTTACTTATGAACGTACAAAAACAAAGAAAAAAGGGCAAGGTTTCTTTCACATTGACAATGACAATATTTTCTTGTGTGTAAAAACTGTCAACAAAGTACATAAGTCTAAATTTTTTTGAGACAATAGACAGATAGGTTTAATTTAACATGCAATATTTGCAGTGAGAAAGAATCGAACCCGCGACCTCCGCATAGGTCATCCCAGTGGTCTAGGTTAGTTTTACCTAAGTCGTACTGAAAATTTCTGGATTCTGGTAAATAATACCATTTATTGTTTTTCAAAGTATATTTTCACAATTTATCCGTTTTTGCTTTCGCATGTAACTATTGTAAAAAGCAGTTGGACCTGTGGTCCTTAAGGATCGCCGATTCAGGCCTCGTAAAAGGTGTTAGAGGCACACGTTTTACGAGGCCTGAATCGGTGGTCGCGTTTTGTTGTTAATTTTAGTTTGTCTTTTAGGAATCAGAAAGAATTCGCAAGATGGGAGGTCTGGGTGTATGGTGGATGTATCATCAGTTCTACATTTGAAGGATTCAAATATGTTTGCGTTACCTTACCCATCGTCTTAGATGTGCCAAAGGAATGCAATATGTAGCAACGCGACATAAAGCAACCGTTGATCGAATTTTGTACAGAATTAAGTTTTATATTTTAAATTTATTTCAGTGGCCAGTATAACTTGAACTGTCATTGTATAGTCTATCGCACAATGACAGGTCGTAACAGATACCGGACGTATGTTGCGTAACGTCACATCCCGTCGGTGACTTAGGACAATAGGTTAGCGGAACGTGAGGACGCGTTTTCGTAGTGAAGGATGACATTGCATTTGCTTTTGCTGATGACTATGAGCAAGCAAATGTTGAAATATCTTGGAAGTCCTTTGGTCTTCAAGCGATACTATTGTGTGATGTCCTGCTTTGCCGAAAAAAGATGCAACCGTTTTCTTACCAACGCTACGACTTTTCTTAACTTTCGTCGGCAAGTCTTCAAAAGGAAAGACCCATCCTGCCTGCCTGCGGCTTTTTCTTTCCGGTTCAAAGCAGTACGCCTAGTTTTCGTCACCTGTTACGATATTACAGATGGCCATATTTGTCTTCCATTAAAGTTTTTTATCAGTTTACGGTGTCTCGACACGCGGTAGTTCAGTAATCATGCGGTATCCATCGAGTGCAAATCTTTTGATTCTATAGATGCACATTGGCATTCCAATGCCTCTTACAGTACGAGTTTGCTACAAGTAGTTTTTTGTCAGTTTCAATGAGTTGTCGTAGGGTATCAATATTGGATTCAGCAACCGCAGTCGCCGGCCACCCTGCACGTACATTCGTCATGGAGATAATCACGTCTACGTCCAAATTCTCTGAACCACGAATAAACAGAGCTTTGACATATTGCTTCATCACTAAATGCCAATGAAGTCTCTGGCAACTCTCTTGTTGATTTAAGCAGCAGTAAAAATCGTAAAAATCTTAGGGCGAAAACTTTCACGAGTTTTTTTTCATTTTCAATTTCATTTCATCATCATTCATTGTAATTTCTACAGGACGCCACAATAAAAAATAAATGACAGGCTCGCAAATTAATATGTAACATGTTTCCAAAGAATTCCATTTTTAAACTCTGTAATTGTTTTTTTTTATTGTTAGTGGATAGATCCAGAAACTTTCAGCATGCTCCACATACAGGGGCGTAAAAGTGACCTTTCTACTACTGCTCTATCATTTAAATATAAACAACAAAAATTCGTACAATATATTCTAAAATTCGATTCGTGTCATCGCAAATATATACAGAAGTGCTTGTGACCTCTACCAAATTGCTTTTTCCAGGAATAACATTATGATGTAAATATATGCAAATTTACATGGCGACCAAAATGAAAGAAAAACACGTCTCATTTTGTTACAGCCAATTGAGGGAAATGTGTCGCGGCAGGCACTTGTTATTTATGCCAAAGTATTGAGATCGATAAACAGATCACTTTGCGGTTATTGCTGAATTCCATTAGAGATTTCTTAAAAAGGTATGGCAGAGGAAATTTCTTCTCATATTAGATCCGACCAATTAGTATGTCTTAAAAAAGACAGCGTTTAGATAGTCTTATTAGGATAGTGCTGTTCTTTCCGCTATTGAGTAAGGATACTAGAGGTTACAATATTGCTGGAGAGATTTACAGGGTTAGCAACATTCAAGTGATACCAATTGTGTTACAAGTGTTTATTAGCTAACGAAACAACTTAGTAGCAAGTTAGTTGTATATGAAAGACATACTGTTTCACTCACGTGTTTATTTCGGGGATACCCGACTCGGGCCTTTTTTTAAGGAGTGAACGTTCGGATGTAGACGGTTGCATATCTGTTGATTTGTTAGTAACAACACCACAACACGTAACTCAAAGTAAACGCAACCGTCTACATCTGCACGTTTCGAAAGACAAAAGAATTGGTAGCAGCGTTGCCAAGCCAATGTGACTCCTGACCCTGTATATAACGAAAAACATTTACTTAGACTACAGAAATAACTAAATGTATTTTTTAACAGAAACACGGATCCCGTATGAAATGCTCGGCGTGCAAGATCGTCGCACACACAGCGTGTATTGATATATTAATGGACCGCGTGCAGTTCTTATGCAAGCCAACATTCCGAGACGTGGGCGTGAGGCAATACCGCGAACAGACTGTCACGCACCACCATTGGGTACACCGGCGATCGGAAAAGGGCAAGTGCAAGGCTTGCAGTAAGGTGAGGGTCGCAGCCTAACGGCATAGTTGTATTAGAACATAAAGAAAACGGATTGTTAATCGTATACTTTACAGAACTGTTCATTTGTCACATTTGGTTAGTATTTTGTTTAAATACAAGTAAAATACTATACTTAGTCCGTAGTGGTAGTTAGTGTTCCTTGGGGAATATCTGTATTGTTTACCTATTAATCATCTGATACATCATTAGTCAACTAGAGTCTTAAACATAAAATGAAAATTATATAAAAATATAATAAGCTCTCTGCGTAGTTAAATAAAGATGTAGAAGTAGGGAGAAAAATTACGATAAGTGTGGTTTAACCTTTAAATTACAATAATATTACTATACCTGCGTAATATAAGAAAGTCTTTGAAAATGTTCCTAAGTATTTAATGTTCAGAACTTGCTGAATGTGCCTAACATGAATAAGAAACAGTCTTGTAAACAAATGCGCCTTAAAAATGTTAATGAAGTTAAATTTGTCTAGAGGCAAGCACCCGAAATAGTTTGAAAATTCCAAAAAGTTATATTGGTAGGTAATTCTCATTACTCAAAAACGTAGTCTCCAATACCAAAATCAAGTCTACTAAATATAATTTTGAAAAATTCAATGATAACTTTAGAAAAAAAAACGTCCTCGAAAGTTCACTTAAATTATATAATCTACGTAGTTAGAAGTATCTAAAAAGATGTGTTAAATCTGTCGATTACACAGGAACTTAACATATCAATAAATGTATTGAAGAAGATAACATTTAGTGATTATTTTTATAACATAATTTTGTTACTATTTACGTATATTATAAACATGTTAAGTTCCTGTGTAATCGACATATTCGCAGTCCAGTCAAGGAACTAAAATAGGATGCTAAATTTTGGATTACCACATTTATTACCACACATATATACCATATTTTTATTTTTGGGTAAATAGTAAACAAATGTGCTTATTAAGAATTTCGATACCCGCCGTCTGGACAAGTGAGGCGTCATTTTTTTATTTTATAATTTTACGAATTTTTTCTACATTTCGTGTGATATCTCGTCGCTAGTCGAAAGTCGCTAAGTGCTTTTGTTTAACAGCAAATAAAGGTCAAAGTTCAAAAAGAGCCTTTTTTTTTAACATAACATTACTTTGAAAGGAACGTTCGTAGAAATCTGAAACTTACTGAAATTGTAGCTTGTGATGATATTAAAAAGTGCTATAAATTTCAGCGAGATCGCTTTTAAACTTTTTAAATTATTAACCATCATTTTTTTTTTGCTTTAATTGCAAAATACGTAATTTTTTTTCTGAATTACTAAAACTAGTACTAAAACTAGGACCAGCTTAGAAAATTCAAAAAACTATTTAAGTTTATGAGCCCGTTGGAATTTTCAAGAAATATCGATTTTAACTGATTTTATAACGATATTTTGAGGTACCTATACCTTTTTTTACGCAACGTGTAAAACTATTTTTTGTTTTTTTTTTTCAAATAACCGCTATCTAATATTAATATATTTAATAAGATATTAAAAAGCGGTTATTTGAATCCTTGTCACAGGCGGTCACATTTGTACGACCCTTCCTCCCTGGTGTGACGTCACATATTTGCAATTTTTTTTAATTTTATATTTTTAGATTTAGACATGTGAGCAATCACATGTCTAAATCGACGAAACTCATGTTCCCCCTGTCACATAATGTTACACTTCGTTGACCCCCCTCCCCCATCCTTAACGTGTGACATAATTTATGGATGACCCGTATCCCTCCATCTCGTCACTAAATGAATGGGGTGATGATTTATATGTACAGCCAAACTTGACAAAGATGGACTTTATATTTTATGAATCATTTTATGAATAAGACTGTAGAGCCCGATATTTTTTTTAGAAACTCATTCTTGCGTCCGTTTTCATTATGTTAAGGGTATAAGGTGTAAATGTTGTTATTAACGTGTGAAAACATTTTCATACTGTTTTATATGTGGTAGTTTTTATGTCGATTCATTTAGATTCATCACTATATTAGTACACCATCTTAGTTAGACCATTACACCTTTTTTTTAACTGTGTTGTAACTTTGAATTAAACTATTACGTTTTTATTTATATTATAATATATATCAGGTCGAATACATCTTTAATAATACGTTTAAAATTATCGATGTTTAGAGTAAATCCAAATGTTTTTTCCTTGTAACAGAAAAAAAAAATACCTTTGTTTATTGTCGCACCAATACTGGACATCTGTTAATTTCTAATAATATTTAATTTTGTTGTCTTGACTGACCTGTTGGTCTAGTACTCTAGTGGTTAGTGACCCTAACTGCTGAGCCATTTGAGGGTTCGATTCCCACCCAGGACAAATAATTGTGTGATGAGCATGATCATTTGTTTTGTGTCTGGGTGTAATTTATCTATAATATGTATGTATTTAGGAATATATACCTATAATTATGTATGTTTATTAGCAGTCTGGTTACCATAGTACAGGTTCTGCCTAACTTGGGATCGGACGTGTGTGACATGTGTGAAGTTATTATTATTATTATTATATCTATACTAAAAGTTTATTAAACTAATATAAAATAATATTTAAAGTAGGTACATATTATATGTAACATTAATTCAATCGGTAACATTTTTACCAGATATAATTTGTTCGTTAAAAAATTATTTTATAAATCAACATGGTTAAGGAACATTCTTTGGGACTTTCATTTTCAATCAATTCTATTTTCATTGTAGACCCGACTGACACTGGACTGGACATCGGTTTTAAATATACACTACCTTTTTTCATAGACGTGTGGATATTTTTTATTAAATGGAGGGGCAGATAAGAGGCAGGGCACAGAAAATTACTGTCATGATTGGTATTACTTTCGTTATTTAAGGCATGATTTCTGAAAACATCAATGGGTAATACATTGCGGTGACTTTATAAGAATGTGTGTTAACTTAGGTAACAAAACGAAACATCTTAAGGCATGATTTGTGAAAACATCAATGGGTAATATATTGCGGTGACTTTATAAGAATGTGTGTTAACTTAGGTAACAAAACGAAACATCTTAAGGCATGATTGCTGAAAACATTAATAGGTAATATATTGCGGTGACACTTTATAAGAATGTGTGTTAACTTAGGTAACAAAACGAAACTTCTTAAGGCATGATTTCTGAAAACATCAAAAGGTAATATATTGCGGTGACACTTTATAAGAATGTGTGTTAACTTAGGTAACAAAACGAAACTTCTCAAGGCATGATTTCTGAAAACATCAATAGGTAATATATTGCTGTGACATTTTATAAGAATGTGTGTTAACTTAGGTAACAAAACGAAACTTCTTAAGGCATGATTTGTGAAAACATCAATAGGTAATATATTGCGGTGACATTTTATAAGAATGTGTGTTAACTTAGGTAACAAAACGAAACTTCTTAAGGCATGATTTGTGAAAACATCAATAGGTAATATATTGCGGTGACTTTATAAGAATGTGTGTTAACTTAGGTAACAAAACGAAACATCTTAAGGCATGATATCTGAAAACATCAATGGGTAATATATTGCGGTGACTTTATAAGAATGTGTGTTAACGTAGGTAACAAAACGAAACATCTTAAGGCATGATTTCTGAAAACATCAATGGGTAATATATTCCGGTGACTTTATAAGAATGTGTGTTAACTTAGGTAACAAAACGAAACATCTTAAGGCATGATTTCTGAAAACATCAATGGGTAATATATTGCGGTGACTTTATAAGAATGTGTGTTAACTTAGGTAACAAAACGAAACTTCTTAAGGCATGATTTCTGAAAACATCAAAAGGTAATATATTGCGGTGACACTTTATAAGAATGTGTGTTAACTTAGGTAACAAAACGAAACTTCTCAAGGCATGATTTCTGAAAACATCAATAGGTAATATATTGCGGTGACATTTTATAAGAATGTGTGTTAACTTAGGTAACAAAACGAAACTTCTTAAGGCATGATTTGTGAAAACATCAATAGGTAATATATTGCGGTGACTTTATAAGAATGTGTGTTAACTTAGGTAACAAAACGAAACATCTTAAGGCATGATATCTGAAAACATCAATGGGTAATATATTGCGGTGACTTTATAAGAATGTGTGTTAACGTAGGTAACAAAACGAAACATCTTAAGGCATGATTTCTGAAAACATCAATGGGTAATATATTCCGGTGACTTTATAAGAATGTGTGTTAACTTAGGTAACAAAACGAAACATCTTAAGGCATGATTTCTGAAAACATCAATGGGTAATATATTGCGGTGACTTTATAAGAATGTGTGTTAACTTAGGTAACAAAACGAAACATCTTAAGGCATGATTTCTGAAAACATCAATGGGTAATATATTCCGGTGACTTTATAAGAATGTGTGTTAAATTAGGTAACAAAACGAAACACATTGATTATTTCTTGTATTTTGGTATGCCGACACTTTACGATTTGAATGAGATAACTTTAAGCAGTACATTTTGTAAAGCACAGTTTCCACCTAGCTCGTTGAATTAAAATCACCTTCACATTGTTATGTTGAAATGATCTAATTTGCTGAAACTTTGTTAGAAATAATTTCATTGCTGTCATATTTTACTGCTTCAGACTTAATCAGTTTCTTCTAAAAAGTTTTTGAAATAGGAAACAATTTTATTCTAACTTTAGAAATATTTTACACGTAGAGTTTCAAGTCGAATAATTTATTTAAACAATTTTATGTACAATTTGTTTAAAAACAATCTTAATTATTAATTATTTTCAAACATTTAATTGGTATTTTTTAATACTTACTGGTTTTTATATTTAAATAGTTTATATTTATTCTGTAATATTTCATTTTGATATTTAAAAAAATCAGTTATATTGCTTATTTGAGTTTTGTCATATTATTATGTCAATATATCAAAGTTCTTATTTGAGAAATATAATAAAAAAAATATTTTTATACTAAACTGCTGTGACCGCGACTTCGCGTTTACGTCGGAAAACAGCAATGTGTCGCTTAGAATAGGCGATGCACCTCTTCCTAAAAGGGGGAATCCTCCAGGCAGTATTCTTATACTGTACTAAACAACCTAGAGCGTAAAAAAAAATTGTTTTGGAAACTACACGGTGTGCCTTACAGCGCCTGGAAAGAGTGGATCGTCGATACTGCGACGTTTTGCCTTCAATGGCACCCAGCGTCAGTCCGCGGATCGCCAGCGGGCCCCATCTACTAACTGGACGATGTCCAGACACACCCTTCACGGGAGACTCTACTGCGGTTAAAGAGTATACAACCCTTCTCATCCACCTACGGCCATTCTTAGGGTCCCGCACGTGAGCACAAGTACAACTGTTCCGCCTGGAAGTTTTCCTGACGGATCCACGCCGCGACCTCCTTGCGCGAGGTATTCTCATCGCAGAACAACTGTGACGACCTAATGCCTCGTCAGTCAGTCACTACCGCTTTCTAGAAACTATGGGCCCCCTCGGTACATCTAACAGATTACTGGGAGTAAACACATATACTAAGTCCACCCCCGCAACAAAGAAATGTTTTGTTATAATCTTAAGATTTCCCACTAATGTAACCGAAAGAAAAACCAATGGTCTGGAAATGTAAAAAACTTCACCTGGTATCTGTCAATATTTTACCTTAGATGTAATTTTGTTGGAGATTGTGGGATCATCTTGTTCTATACTGGTTGTCCTTACAACTGGCGGGGGGTGACTGCAAGGGGACAAAATAGCCATAAACCGGCTACCGATTACTCTGGGATTGCCAAACAAGTAAAAAAAAAAACTCCTGCTGTTACCACAATCACCACCGAAAAACCGCCGCGCTCGTGGTCCCCTATCTTTTGATTGAAAATGTCACAACTGAACGAATTTATTATTTTGTAACCGTATACAAATAATTTTATAATCACATAGAGAAAACATAGGTACGTCAATTTAAGGAAATAAATACACAATGGTTATTTTGATTATTATTTTGCGGCGAATTTAAACACCGCGATTTAAAAAAAACACAAAGCCATCACACAAACATAAAGCACACATACTTTGTAGTCTACATGCAGTTTCAGAAAGTATTAAATTTAATAGTTTTTTTCCTATATATTGTAAAAATATTTATTTTACAATATATAGGCGCGTTCGCGTTAATTCCCGTTAATACGTAGATAATATTATATCATGGAACGCGAAAGTTTAAAAGTTAGTAATATTTATTTTATTTACTAAATATTATTATTAGTTTTTTTTACAAAATAAAGATATTTAGAAACAGTCACGTGTATTCGTTAATATTACTTGGACAAATAACGAAATGTACCTAAACCTACCTATCGACATCTATTTCTCTACAGTAACAAACATATGATTACAATGCAGGATAGCAGCAAACTGGATATGGATAGCGTGAACTACGTACAATATTTTTACAGAAAAGGTTTCCACATTTGTTTAGTACTTTTTAAGTGTTGCGCGCACAACAAAAAAGAGGAACAGACACAAATACCAAAAATAGTAGAAATGGTTTCAGTTTGTTGGCCAGTATAACATTCCCACATTTTTTTGGAAATATAAATATAATAAGTATGTGTAGATTGTAGTATTGACTATAAAATTTCGAAGAATATTACATTACAAATATTTACCAATAGGTATTATGTAATACGAGTATGTCTATATATTTATAATAAAATTCATAACAACTCATTCAAATATTATATGCTAACAATAAATATCTTAAAAAATAAATTACCACCTAACGTAATAATTTTATAGTTAAAATTACTTGGGGCTAATAAATGTCGCTGCGTGTATCGCGATACGTTTTTCTTGAAAATTTTAAATTCTTTATGGTTAGAGAGAACCGATTGTGATAAATCAAATACTTAATGCTACACCGAATTATACACAATACTTGTGCATTAAACGTTTCCACGATTTTTTTGTACTTTTACGTGATATGTGCACAATCAAACACGTCTATAGATTTATTATACTTATAGATATAGAAGAAAGAAGATAACGCCTTCTTTCCAACAAAAATAATTGTTGCAATCGGACTCCGTGTTAATGAATTACAAATAAGTGCACCTTTTGACTTGCACTTTGAGAAACACGAAAACGAAACACAGGGCGGTTTCCTTGAGAGCCCCCCCTCACGTAAACCGTCCTGTGTTTCGTTCTTAGTATGAACTTAACTCATTCCAAATTTCATTTGAATCCGTTCAGTACTTTCGGCATGTTGCGCGGCCGTGATACAAACAAAAATGAAAAAAAATATAGTTTTAGCTTCAGTATCGATTATAGAGTGCCCCCCAAAAAAAATTGTAAATATCTTCAATGTACTGAATTGGCCCTATTACAGTTTTATTATAAGCATAGACAGTTAGTCACTTTAACTGTTCGCACTTTGTTGAATACAACAGATAAACAATCTTACGTTGTACCGTTCTTTAAATATGTATTATGTTTATACACTTAAAATTAGGGAGCGAAAACTTCAAGACAACCCATGTCACATTACTTGTAGAAGTTAGTTTCTGACGTATCTGGGTTCGGACTTTTTGTTGAATACGAAACTTAAACAATCTTACATTTTACCATTCTTTAAATATGTATTAAAACGTAAAGTGTAGAACAAATACGTTTGTTTATTAGTCTTAACGTTATTTATGGAAAGTATGCTAACAGGAATTAAGAGAGTAAATTAACTAATATATATTTATTAACTGATATAATTTACTATCTCTAAACTTTTAAACATTCAATTTTAAATGTCAGTAAATATAAAAAAGGGCGATAAATGGTGATAATTATAATTCTTGCAAAAGTCAGAAGGTAGGATCTTTGGGCAAAACATCGCATGCCATGACTAACATTAAAATCGACCCATAGAGCTACAAAATGCTAGTCTGTAAGTATCACGCAACAGTGAAAAAAACACTTTAGTCTTTGTGCATACACATTTGGAAGTTACACATGACGACTGTTATCGTGTTATAAGCGGATGAAAATATATATATATATATATTTTCATCCGCATTTTCTGAGAAAATCTGTAATGACTTATAAAAGAACAACATGTATGCTTTGTTGTAAACTACGTCCACATCATATCCGCCCTATCAGAATATTAGCGCTGCAATCTTTATGGCTGCAGCAATATGCTAAGATAGGTGCCTGTTCTGGCGTTGCACAGGGCAATAGCTATTTACAGTTTTTTTTTCTTTTTAATTTTTTATTGTTATAATTGTGTGCGGTCCTGTGAATGTCAGAATAAATGTTTCTCTTTCTCTTTCTATCTTTCTATCATCAAAACTATCATTATATCTTGTTCTTGAGATTTGGCCTTGAAGTTTAGAAGAAATTCTAGCAATCAATAGTTCTCAGTCAGTCGTTTAAATTCTCACTCAATAGCTATTGCAAAGAAATCTAGCTGGCTATATCTTTCTCATTTATTTTTTTTAGTAAAGGAGTAACGTGAGTCACACATTACTAGTATTCTTGTTAACCCCTCCACATTACTAGTATTCTTGTTAACCCCTCCGCATTACTAATATTCTTGTTAACCCCTCCAGCTAAACTAAGTGCTTGTGTACTTGTTAGGAGTGGGTTCACGTCGGTAGTGCACAGGGTGGGGTTCAAAATTGCAACCACTTGACCGCAAGTCCGACGCCTTAGCCATTACGGTACCGCCGCTTAATCACTTGCCAGAGTGATTCCCAACATAGAAGAACCAATGATAAATGAGTATGCGGATATCAGTAAAATACAGCGGCAAGAGGGTGGCTAGATCATTTTAGAGATTTTATGCACAAAAATGATTTAGCTGCATCACGTCATTCAATTAAGTTGTCGATCAATATCAAAAAGTTTTCACTGCAAGTGGACACATGACACGTTATCTGGAGGTTTATGTTCCTATTATCCGTCTTCGAAAGTTAACAGTATCCGAATTGTATATATTACCTCTCTACAGAACAAAATTTACGAGTCAGAAACCCTAAGGAGCCGTAGAGTTGAACAGACAGTGGTTATACACGTCTATTTATAATCCCCCACAAATACCCCTTTTAGTTTAAGTGTGTACAGTTCCTATTAAGTTCCCATTAAGCGTGTACTCCGCCTCGACAATGAACAAGTCGTAGGGGTAGGCACTGAAGTCCTCGGATATCAATATAAAGACGAGTTGTTCTAATATCGAACACGTTTCGCTTTACTTAAAAACAAAATTACGAACGTACATTATAGAGAAATTCAGATGGCTTGTTTGCGTCAAAAATCTATATACGTACATTATTATAGGGGTTAAACTTTTATTATATTATTATTATTATCAGATAATTTAAAAAACTATATACGTACATTATTATAGGGGTTAAACTTTTATTATATTATTATTATTATCAGATAATTTAAAAAACAATACTCAAGTCATTTTTTATTCCAACGTTATACTAATTTAGTAGGATTTTAAAAACTAATTTTAAGTAGTTCCTGAGTGTAGAGTAAGGTTCTGTAATACGACTCTAAAGTCGGCCAATATTTATTAATGCATAGTTCAAGTTAGTTGATGAAATTGCGATAAACGCTTAAGGCATAAATAGTAACATAACTATATACTTGTAGTTAAATCACTGAGTTAATCACAGACGTATTTATAAAAATTCTACCAATGCAATGTTCAAAAACATGAATAAATTTTAATATATTCCACTTACAATAACTAAAATAAACTAAAAGCTTTTTTACGAAACATGCTAGAATTGTACGCTTAGGTATGTTTTCTGATGTCGTTATTCTCAGTGATCGATTGAGGGTATAGGACCTGATGAATCTTTCATGGATTTTATTCGCTCCAAATCCGGCATTTTTTTTTTTTAACAGAGCCACTTAACCAAAAATAAGCCTCATCACTGAATATTTTTTTTTTCCTAAAGCAGGGTCAGCCGCCAAATGCTCTAAAGCCCAATCAGCGAATACACAGCGCTATCTGTGGTCGTTGGGTTTTAGCTTTTGAGTCAATTGAACATTGTATGGATGAAAACCCAAGTCTGGGCGCAAAATCCGCCAAGTTGCTGTCGCTCAAAGACATACTGTCCCGAACGGCAAGAATATTCTCCAACGATCTTCTGTTTCTTTGATATACAGGCATTGCTTCATCGATCAAAAACCCGGTTGTCTCAAACTTATTCATTAATGGCCATAAATGCCATGAATTGGACGCAACACACGAAACGTTAGACGAACAGAGTACTGATTTTGATAATAAATTTTAACAATTTCAGCGCGCTGTTAAGCGTGTAGCATTCCATGGTGAAATGTCAAGACTAAACAAGTATTCTTGTCAAATTTACGCTATACGCAGTCAAAGCTTGAGTCCCTATTTGAAAACCATTTAGCTCTCTTCAAACTAGAAGTGGAAATGATGGAATTTTAATTTATTGTTTCTATAACTAACAAGAACCTGAACCAGAAACCGCAGACTTCGGGCGTTTTTGAACAAAATAAACACTATACATAATGACCTATTTATTAGTTAAATTGTAATACATTCAGAGATTCCTTTTTTACAATACTAGTTTTATTAATTAGAGTAATCTATATATAAATAGGCGTAGACAAAAGAGTTGAGAACCAATTTGTCCTGTTTCTCAAACGATTTTGTTAATTTATTTGTTTAGTAACTTCTTAAAAAAATAAAGATGTTTTAGTAATATCAATAAAAAATTAAAATTTCCTCCAATAGGATTACACTAGTTATGGATAAATAGATGAGAGGTACTTTAATAACTCGATTTTTAGTTTAACAGTAAGACATTGGAAATATTCAGCACACCAAGGCTAAAAATAATAAGTTGTGTACAGGCTCAATAAAGAACCCACCAACAGACATGTTATGGAATAGAGGTCAATTAGGAACCTGTTAAAATCGAACAAGAGTAATCTTGGTAATGCTATCTTAGGAACCCCGAGATCTAAGATGATACATTGTTTCTGTAGCATATTGATGATGCATTAAATCTTGTCAATATGCCTTTCTGTGCCTTCTGGAAGTTTTCTAAAAATTCAGAAACATCGATGAAACGATCCATTTTGAAACGAGGCGTTGGTTACTTAAATTATATTTTCGAATATATTCTCTATTGAAAACCTTTCTTAGTGATTCAATAAGTTCGGCTAAAGTCGTGCAAAGAGTTTATTGGAACCCGTATTGGCATAAACACAGTCACACTATGATAGACAACCAACCAACCAATGCCAACACTATAAACTGATATAACAACAACTCTTCGCTTCAACGATTTTACGACCTTCGCCAAACCATAAATAGCTGATGTATGTATGTGTTTCTTTTACGTACGGGGGTTGGAAAAATATTATAATACATTAGAGTTGTAATATGTCACACAATCTATATTACATTACAAAATAGTAAAGTAAATTTATGGCTAAATTTAAAACGACTTTTTGTTATGTTGCCAAATGTCCTGCTATGTCTGTAATTTTAAAGGGGCAAGATGTCGCGTCTTATAATTGAGTAGCGCTTTAGTGAGTATTTGTCCGTAAATGACGATAAAATTTTGTTTCCGTTGTCAAAGTATACATATACGCACTGTTACCCTAAATACTTACTAAAGTAAAACCTTTCATTTTAAAACATGTTGTAAAAGAAATTTGGAATCATTTTGTTATTTTAAATTCGTAGCACAAAATTGACAGCCAACTGAAACTGACACTATTAAACATGGAAACATCTGACTTTTAGATACTGAAACAGCAAAGGTAAACGAACCGTTAAAAAAACAAGGGAAGTTTCTGCAGTAAATATATAATTTCAGGTCTATCGTACAAAAATCCAAGAAATTTCATACAAACTTGCGAAGGTCCTTAGAACCCATTAATCTTTCCATGTTGTAAAAGCCGTTCTTAGCTAACGTCTCCTACTTATAAACTAACTCCCTGCCAAATTTCATCTTCATAGGTCAAGTAGTTTTCCTGATTTCGGGATTAGTCAGTATATGAGTTAGTGAGTGAGTTTCCTTTCGCTTTTATGTTTATAAGATATTATGTAGGTACATACGTATAAATATACAAATAACATATATTTATATTTAAAACCATAGGTATTTCATCCATGGGCCATATCTATAATAGTGGAAGAGCCATGTTTCGGCACGTATGGGCCGGCTCGACCGGAGTAATACCACGGCCTCACAGAAAACCGGCAGTGAAGTAATGTGTGCATTGTTTTTCGCGGAGTGAGTGAGGTTACCCATTGTTTGCGGGTGGCCCTGGATAAGACGAAGGCCCTTTGATTCCATGGGCCCCGTCGTGGTCCACCCCCTTGCGCCTCTATCGAGGTCAACTCGGTCCTCGTACCGGTTCAGGCCCACATTAAATATCTGGGTCTGATCCTCGACGGTAGGTGGTGCTTCGACGAGCACTTCCAACTACTTGATCCCAGGCTGGTCGGCGCTGCGTCCGCCCTTGGACGACTCTTGCCCAATTTGGGCGGACCCGGCGTCGCTACGAGGCTGCTGTACACGGGGGTTGTCCGGTCAATGGCACTTTACGGTGCACCGGTGTGGGCGGAGGCTCTGACCACCCAGAATAGGGCACGCCTCTGGCGCCCTCAGAGGGTTATGTCGGTTAGAGCCATACGCGGATACCGCACCGTGTCGATGGAGGCGGCGTGCGCGTTGGCCGGGATTCCCCCGTGGGATTTGGAGGCGGAAGTGCTCGCCGAAGTATATCGGCGAACGGCTAAGTTCCGGGCAGGAGGCGGCAGTCGGCCCCCGCCCGAAGAGGTACGCGAATGGCGAGAGGCCTCGCCGAGCCACCATGGCTCGTTGGTCGTCGTTGGCTTTGCCGCCGTGGAGGCGCTCCAGCCGGTCATCGTCGAGTGGGCAGGGCGGCAGCACGGGACCCTTTCCTTCCGACTGACGCAGGTTCTTTCCGGGCACGGCTGCTTCGGGAAGTATCTGCACTCGGTCGCTAGGAGGGAACTGAGTCCCACCTGTCACCACTGGGACTGCAGTGAGGACTCGGCTCAGCAAACGCTGGCGGTTTGCTCCGCCTGGGCGACGCAGCGTCGGGCCCTCACTGCAGCCATCGGAGGGGACCTCTCGCTACCGGCCGTCATACGCTCCATGGCCGGTAGCGACAGGAATTTTACCGCGGTCGCGACCTTTTGTGAGGACGTCATCTCGCAGAAGGAGGCGTCGGTAAGGGTCCGGATGTCTTAATAAAAGCTGTTCCCGGATCCCTCTTACTTGAGGTGCAGTACGGCACACCGTGTGGTTTTAGTCGGTTCGATTCCGACAAACCACCCCACCGAGAACCCCGGTGGGGTGACGGCCCGAGGGGGCTTCCACATGCCCAAAAAAAAAAAAAAAGGCCCTAACCCTTCCCCTTCCCCCCTTTCCCCTCTCCCTTCCTCACTCCCTCTCCTCCTCTCCCCCTCTCCCCCTCTTCTCCTACTCCCACCTTAAAGGCCGGCAAAGCACTTGTGGCTTTTCAATTGCAGGTGCCCATGAGTGGCGGTAGTCGCTTACCATCAGGTGACTCGATTGCTGGTTTGCTCCCTATTCCATAAAAAAAAAAATAGGTGATAATAGCCGCTTACTATAATGTAGTAAGTTATAAACTTGGTACTAGAATTAACAATTATAAAACAAATCCAAAATTGTTAACATTCTTGTTAACCCATCCAATATATTAAACGTCTCGAGCCGCAATGATAATGTATGTGACCTTTACTGCCCCATTCCCAATAGATCGTAAGAGAAAAACAAGGTAATTAACTCAGGGTCACTTTTTTAATTGTTAATAATCAAAATGTTTGTGTTCCTAACTTTGCCAATTGTGTGGTGTATATATTGTATAGTTTGTATGTAATGTACGTATAATACCTACACTTCAGCAAATATATATTAGGATTCTAGCTTATTTTAATTAGCTCGAGACATGAAAGCATGCCTTTTATAGGCTGTTCGATAGCGGTCGTTGCCTATAAAACCTGGGCAATATTGTACTATAGCCTGGTGGCAGACTACAGGTTAGCCCCACTGTCAAAAATACAACAATTCATGCGCGCTACTCCCACAGTTGCCATTGAAGTGGTTCTCGATTTAGCACCGAGAGGGTCCCCATTCCAAAAACTGGAATCAGCTAGTAGAATATCAACTGCTAATAGCTATCCTATGCAGCAGGATCCTTAAACAACACATCTTTGAAAAGAAGTACCAAATACAACAACTACATAAAATAACTGAGATCAATCTGTCATACATGAAGTCAGGACCTATACAAACGGTTCAAGATGGGGAATTAGAAAATCCATAAACACTAATTTTAAAAGCTTTCGAGGTTCGTTTTCATGGATTTTCTTTGTATAGGAATGAAATATTTTAAAATAAAAAAATATCTATCAATTAAAATCTTTAACTTTACACATTCCACATGGTTTTCTGAGAACCGAAAGTAAAAATATCTGGAAATTCAAACGGTCGTAACTTGTAAACAAATAGTTTTTTCCAAAATTCCTTATTGTAACTGCAATAAATATTTACAAAGTACACCTAGACTGAAAACAAATACTATAGAATCACACAAATAATTTAATAAATGTGAGAAGATTATCGGTAGATATATTTTTGCTATATTTTTGACAATTAAGGGTACCTCACTCGGGATTTTAATTAAGTATGCATTAATAACAGAATTAAAATCAGTTGTTACACTCAGCAACGAAAGTCGTTTACAACTCAAAATTTATTATTCACCGGTCCAAATTTAACTGTATTGATATTTCTGAACTTTAATTGTTTCGGATGCGAACAATTAATTTTGAACCTTGTGTAGTCTCTGATATGAAACTCTATGTCTTTTACAAAGAAGTAATTAGTACTTTTTTGCCGCTGTATCAATTAGTCACTAAATTTTCAATCCAATGATGTCCCTTACATGTGTAAAAGTTTAATAACATTGAATTACGACGTACGGCAAATGTGTCCAAACCAAAAGTATGTTTTGACGTGTGGGCGGCCTAGATTCGAAGTGTTTTGATACCTACCCGGACACAAACTGTCATGACAAAATATTGCGTTTCATCAAAATAACGAACAAAATGGTACGTGATTTATTTCTTTTAATGAAACGCTCCCTGTTCTTTCTTAGTAATGTGAATTCCGTCACTGCCTTTCCGTCAATTAGATTGCTATAATTTTTTTTGTTTACTTTAAATTAGTCTACGGCTCCACCTATGTATACATGTGCGCACCCTATGATGCTACAATATAGAGAAAAAGCTCCTGCTTAACGACTCTTAAAAAAATTTACAAATCGAAGGAGTAGCGTTGGTATCCGAAATATCCATTAGGTATTCCGTAAGGCGTATGTGGTTCACATAATATACTCGTACAATCACAATTGTAGGAGTTAGCCAAACAAACTCATTACGTTAAAAGTCCTTCGCTCCAGCCACTTAATTAAGACTTAAATAATTGAGGAATCAGTAACCACCAACGTATACGGCCAGCAATTTAATGGATAAAGTTTTCCAACGGTGTAGGTAGATACCTAATCAAGCTCCATTAATGTTGTTCATACAAAACGCGGTCAAATAGTTCTGTTTTTTGATAAAGCATCCACCATCCAGTAAAGTATAAGTTAAAGACCGCTCCGTATTTAATGTGTTTTATTAACAGTTTTATTGAACAATCAGTATTAATCTTATCAAAAATAAGTGAAAACCAGCTTAAATTATAAGTGTAAATGTTATCTACCGTGTAATATACGAATCCTGAAAAGAAATAACAACTAAAACTTCGTGGAACAAAAGTTGAAAAAAGTGCGTAAAGAGTGAACATAATAGATAAAATACTCAAAAAGAAGGATATTGAATATAAGGAGTATTGTGTGTTTAAGTACTGAACAGAAGCGGTAGTTTAAAAAAAAAATGTGTGTGTGTACCAGAGTACACAGGTAAGAAGTTAAACTTCTTTACGACATATCATTTTTCTACTATTTGCAACTTCACGAAAATGGGGTAGATAAGGCTTAAGCCTTAAGAAATTATAAAACGAAATATATAATCACTCTCACTTTTCTTGTAAATTCACTTAAATTTGAATAAGTCTTTTTATTTTATCACTTTCAAATTAATATATTGTTATTCTTATTTCAAACCAAACTTCAAAACTAATATATTGTTGTTATTATTATAATATATTACATTATATTCTTTACGTCACTATACTAAACTTTGATAAAAAAAGCAACATGGCGCGTAACCGAAAACGTAACGATTGCTACAAAAATTTCTCCCATATGTCGATAAAGAAGTTTCACTTCAAAAATTAAAAGGTTGAAGTTGTGTATAAGAACAATAAACAACTATTGCATTCAGTGTAATTAATTCTAATAGAAATCAATCTAAAAGTGAATAAATATACGTCGTTAAAGTGCAATAAAACATAAAAACATTGTAAGTTTGTAACAATAAGCAAAAAAGTCAATGTGATTGTAATTCCTTACTGGTGAGTCATCTTAACGGCTAAACTCTAACTTAAAAATCTACTACGCACGTAAAGAACCACAAATTCATTGTAAATTTCAAGAACATGTGTAGCCCTGTGGTCTATAAGTATTGAAAGAACTCAGGAGCATCGAGTTCAATTCCCACAGTTTCAACCTTTTGTGAATTAATTCTATCGTGTTCGATACAGGATTAAATACAACCACACACTATGACAAGCAAATCAAATAAAACGATTACAAATATTTCAAATTCTACGCCTCAAACGCGTTTGAGCATATCAGATGACACCAGTGATGACGCAAAAAGTAATGTAACCCTCCGGCAAAAGTCAAAAATCTACATTCCAACAGAAAACTCATTTGAAGAATTATCTGGAAGCTCCGAGAACGAAGAAGGGTATTCATCTCCTGACACGCCCATGCATTCAAGCATTAAATCGGAGCTTTCCGCACAGGGCAGTGTTTTGGGCCCGCTCCTCTTCCTAGTGTACATTAACGATTTGCCAGACACTACTCACCATAACACCATACTATTTGCTGATGATGTATCAGTAATAGTAACTACAAACAAAAATATGACAATTTCACAACACGAAAATGACGTCAATAACACTTTGACATTAATTATTAATTGGATGCATAATAATAATTTACAAATAAATTTATCGAAAACACATGTAATTAATTTTAATAATCTTAATGACAATAACATACATATAAATTACAACGGACTAAATCTAACGATGGCTAACAATACAACATTTCTTGGTATAATTATAAATAATAAACTTAACTGAAAGGAACATATAGAAAAAATGGCAAATAAAATAATTGGATTTTCATTGGCTCTCTACAAACTGGCAAAAGTCTCTTGCCAAAATACACCTTGTACAGCGTACTTCGCGTATGTCGAATCTGTGTTAAGGTATGGATTGTTAGTATGGGGTAACGGTTCAGACATAGATAAGGCTTTTATAGCACAAAAACGGTGCATTAGGTCTTTATGCGACATCGCTTCGGATGTATCTTGTTGTCCATATTTAAAAAAAAATTAAATCCTAACATTGCCGTGCTTGTACATCCTGGAGGTGGGCAAATTTATAAAACAGCACCCTCAAACATTTAAGGAAGCGAAAGATGTCACTAAAAGGAACAACATTAGAAATCCAAATCGACTTGTATTAAACATGGTACTTAGGACGACCAGGTTTCAAAAAAACAGTTACGCGATGTGCGTTAAAGTGTTCAATAAAATCCCAGAGCGCTTCAAAGAACTACCCTTAAATAAGTTCATTCCACCTCTGAAGGATTGGTTAATTATTAAGACACTTTGAATTTTTTAATGGTAGTGGGTATGATGAATAAAAAGCAAATTATGATCAATACACAAAAACGGATGAACTGACTTATTCATAATGACAATTATACTGTATACTAGTAATGTGTAACACTGAAAATATTTTAAAAATAATATATGTTATATTTGCATGCTATTTTTATGGCTAAATGGGCCTGTTCGCTTTATATCACTCTTGAATTACCACGTTATGTAAACCTCATTTAAAGCAAATAAATAATTTGAATTTGAATTTGTGTGTAAATGCTAGTAGGATTGTTCTATTGAATTCGGAATTCCCGTGGTTTGTTTATAATATCACAATAACTGACTTCAAAAATTTCGAGTTCTTTCTTACAATTTTAAGTTATCTTAGAATGGAATTTCAGTACCGATATGCCACATAAATTAACATTCACCTGATCAATGTACCCCTATAAATTGATCCAGCCCCTAAAAAATGTTTGCTGAAAATTGCAGTACGGAAACTCGTAAATAAAAACGCAATATATAAATAAATAAGAGTTGCCTTTTATTAACCGAAGAAAAAAAAGGAGGAGGTTCTCAATTCGACCGTATAGGTATATTAAGGGTACAAATATATTTTGTATACAATGTATGTTCAGCCCTCACTGCGTAAACATGAACCGATTTTGACGAATCATTATTTGTTAGATAGGGTATACCCTATGGGTATCGAGGAAGTCAGGATCTGATGATGGGATCCTGATAAAATTTACTGAAAGGGGCACAAACAGTCTTTCTGTTTACTTTTCATAACTTAATCAGGTATTTGCATGTATTAAAAGATAGTAGTTGTCAGAGTATTAAAAGATGACGCGAGCCACAAAAAATCATAAAATAAAAAACTTTTTAACAAAAAATTAAACCGACGAAAAAGAACTAAAAAGCAAAATATATATAAACCTTTTAAGGCTCGTGTAATAAGCTTATTTACATAAGCCATCAAATTTTATATAAACTAATTTTGTGTCAGCGCCAAATAACAAAATTATTTATTATTATATATTTGTTTTTGCTTTTTGGTTCTTTTTCGTTGGTTTAATTTTTGGTTTAAAACTTTTTATACCGTTATACGTCCCGTCGCGGGGTACAGCCGCTGGCCACAAACATAATATGTAGGTGTATATTGTATAAAGCGCAGCTGCAGTACGCGTCAGCCAATCATGTTAAACGTCACTTATTATATTATTACTGGCTGTCGACAACGTGTGATTAGATGCTCTTTTTACACAAGTTGCCAATTATAATATCGTATTAACTGTATGCAATACACATTATGCAGTGTCAATAGTGACAATAGTGGAGTTTGTCTCTACACACATAGATACACTGTTAAGTTCCCGTAAACTTTGAGCCACACATTAAAATACGTACGTAATCGATTATCTTTTACGATTTAGTATGAGTGTATTGACTGATTTGGGTCGTTTAAACTCTGGTGATACTAAATATTTACCATCTGCATACCAGTTAGAGATACAAAAGAATTCCGCTCGGATTTTATCCTGGCGGTAGTACGGTTTTATTTTTTGTGCCGTGAAAAGCAGTAGCGGTCACGAAAATTCGAGATTGGAATTGGGGTTAATAATGCACAAATGACACCACATATGTTGCAGATTGTTAACGGTATTATAATCGTCATACCATCAGACGGTTGGTGTGCGGTAGTGTACCTAAAAAAAGTATAAATTACATATTTACTGGACAAATGTCCATTGTATAGAAATTCAATTTACAATGAGTTTTAAATTATAAAACGAACAAGAACGTTAATTTGTAAGTACCAACACTATTTACGCTAATTTGTATTCATTTGTTGTTTAGTGTACAAAAATCTGGAAATCTACACTGGTATCTACAAACAAACTAAGCTGACTTACATTAAGTTTACTACTAATAATTACTACAAATTTTACAAAACCTGAATATCTATATTTTAATTGAAATTTTACCTACACAATATTAGAATCAGGCTCAGGATTTATATTATTTATACATAGACCATGCTTCGAAATAAATTTAATTCCAACGCCCTAAATACCTTGTGGGTTTGCATTACATGGTGGCGGAGATTCTCTTCCACTCGTCTCTATTGTTACCCGCTGTGCTTCGACGTACAATGGCATATGGTATGCCTACAACTTATTCAAATACATCAACCTTCATTTTCGCTTTCACGATCGCTTCCATGATCGCTTTTAATAAATGAATATATTACATTTAATAAATAAATTAATTAGATTTATACAGTTTTGTCAAGAAACGATTTTGTGCCACTATGGCCAAATGGAAAGAAAATACCTCCAGTTAAATTAGAAAATTTAAAGTCGATGTTTCATCTGACCTCTAAGAATTATTTACTTTTTACATTAGTCCATAATTACAAAACAATTTGCCATGTTGGATCGTTACTGCAAAATTAAATATAAGCAATATAATAAAAAATATATTTCTAAAAATCTTTATTTATTCCCAAAAAAACTTATTTCGTTAAAAAGGACAACAATATTTACAACTATGTCCGAAATCAACAAAATCACAAAATAGAATATCAATGAGCAAATACAATTTAAAGTTCAATCTTCATTATCTTAAAAGTGTAATTTTGTGGGTTGGATCCTTTTTGCGAAACAACCGTCATTTAAAAAGTATATATATATATATATATATATATATATATATATATATATATATATATATATATATATATATATATATATATATATATATATATATATATGTAATAATCAATGTCAATAACCTCAATTTTACCGGCACGATAGAGGTCGCAATTATGCACCGATTGCTTTTAAACTTGGACGACAAATCAACAGGGCAAAAATTAAGGTTAAATTCGTGAATGGGGGCAGATTTTCAAAAAAATTAAAAAAACACGAAATCCACCTCTGCGGTAAAACCTCCAATCATACTCGTATTGATCGTAAATTCTACGACGACTTCTTTATGACGACCTTATCATCTTGCAAGTCTGATGTTGGTGGCTCTTCCACGTTTTTAATAGCGCTAATCGCTGAATAGGTAACGGAATTCATGCTGGTATCACCTCAATATGGATCGAATTAGTTTAGGTACGATATATTAATGGTTTTAATGGATAATTTATATTTCTTGTTCAGATATCTAATTCGTTCAAATTAACTTACACGAATTTATCATCTCGTGTTATCTTAACCATAACATTTAGTGGCATTGCAATTCCGCTTGTAGTCATATACTAGATTTTTATTAAACACATTTCAAAGAAAATAAAGTAGCACTTAGCGTGACCCTAAAAAAACGATAAAAAAGTAGTCAAATTGAGACTCTTTGTGTGTTTGACGTCAAACCCTTTCTAATAAAAGATTGATTTACATTGTAAACATCCCTGTGCTTTAAGCCAATTAATTTTTTTTGACATTTCAATAATGCTTGTATTCGTTATCAATTGCATGTGCACTACGAATTGTTGGTAATCGCTGATATAGGTATAATAGACGCGAAATCAATAAATCTTGAACAGCCTGACAAAGAGACTTCTTGAATATTTTTTTAATATTATCATCAATTTGCCGAAACAAAAACATAAATAGGTTAAAGTGTATTTTTATATAATGTTATGTACATTATAATAGCAAATTGGTATAAATATAATTTGTAGAAAAAGTCAAGATGTTCATTTTGTTCAGTTTCATTTTTGAAAGTTGATATTACGGACAATAATATTCATCAATGTGTTTATTTTTACACATGGTCCCGTCGTAATCGTAACATTGTCATTACATCGAGTCGTATAACGTAAGATCGCTCATCGCATGCGACACGTCATGAACCTCATCCCCTCACTCTGCTCAGCGCGAAATTAAAACGTCATTTTTAAGGACGCGTGAATATCGCTCGCCTAGTGGGGCTCTCTATTAAAAACAATACTTATTTCCTTTTCTAGGTTATATTTTTCAACTTTCTTGCGTTATAGCCGTGTTGTTCATGCTAATGTTGTTTGAGAGTACTAATTGAAAATGGAAAGCTCAATATGATGTTACCGTCATTTTATGTCATTCTACTGCGATTTTTTGGAACGATTTGTTACGTACGTTACTACTTTTTTTTAGCATTTATTTTCATTTTTTTTTAAATGAAAATAAACGGTCTTATTCTATACGTATTTAGGAAATCTGCAAACGCGTAACATTACTTGTGAATAATAATAATTGTTCTGTTACTGTCTCAATCTCTTGAAAAACTCACATTTTATTAAAAATGTCATAACTCCTAAAAACATACAACAAACAAGATCGAACACCTATATTTATTTTGAGCTAAGAGGAAAACATAATATTTAGAGAAATAAAACTTTATGTATGATCTGCCTGCATACTGTTCTTGTATTATAAATATTTTCAACCTTATATAGAAAAGATACTGTTGTATTATGAATGTCACAATATATATTTTGAAATAGACTTTTACTGCTGTAATATTTTGACAGTGTGACATCATCTCGAAAGAGATTAAATTAGGGATATAAAATCTAGAGTATCTAAAACGTTAAATACAACACATTTATTTGTGGTTGCAGTGTTTAACTAAAAATTTAATTATATTTTCTGTAAACCGTGAAACACGTTGCCGGAACAGTTAATATTTTTATTTACTTACTGATGTTGTTGATTTTCGTCAAATCAACAACAGCCCAACATCCATTTACGCATTTGTCTTGTTAATATACTCGTTATAGTCATTTGGCATTAGGACCATAATATATATTATGATCCTAATGTCATGTTGTCGTGTAGCGTTTAAAATTTTATGTTTGCTTATTGTGGTTTATTTGATTTATGTTCACATGGTTCACCGTTTATTCATTTTGCATGTATGTTGCATGGTTTTGTTGTCACAGTCATTCCGGCGCAGATGCTGTCGATGGTGCATACCTACACAAGACACTGTAGACAAAGCTATAGGAGTAGAAACTGGTGACAATGTTAATGTGCGTATTGTTCTATCCTATGACTAGTTGACGCCGGGTACTAACTACAGGTTAGGAAAAGTTATTCACTCACATTTCCAAACCTGAAATATTACTTTTGGAATAAATTCAGTCAAGAATCTGAAATGAATTTTCGAATACAATCCGTATAACCCGACCGCTGAACTTTGAGAGAAGATTTCTTTGTAGAATGGAAACGTATCTAATATATTGCAACCTGTATCAAATTGTACGTATTACAAGTTTCGGGATTGTGAGTAATTACGGTCTATCCTGTATGTGTTTTATATTTATGTTGCTTGCTTTTCATTTAGAAATCGTTGTAGCTAACCAATATTACATAGTTATGTAACAAAACGTACTTTCTTATATCAATGTATTTTTTTTTCATTTTGACAGTCGCTGCAGGCTAAACTGTCTTTTAGCTCTAAAGAGATAGTGGCCTTGAGCTGTTCGTGGTGCAAGGACGCATATCACAACAAAGAGAGTTGTTTCAATCTTCAACGAATAGGAGAAGAATGCTCATTAGGTATGGTATAGTCAACCCAAAACTTTATACTTGATGGTCTTGCTTCTAAATAATTTAAATTTTTTATAATAACTTATTGTCTTCAATAGGTTCGCAATCAAACATCATAGTACCACCGTCATGGATCGTAAAATTACCACGAAGAGGTAGCTTTAAGTCTTCATTAAGGAAATCTCCAAAGAAAAAAAGTGGGTCTAAAAAGAAAGGAAAGGATTCAAAGAATGAACAGAAGACGTTTGTGATCAAACCAATTCCAACTGCAAATGTGAAACCTGTACTGGTATTCATTAATCCTAAAAGCGGAGGTAACCAAGGAGCCAAACTCCTGCAGAAATTCCAGTGGCTCCTGAATCCACGTCAAGTGTTTGATCTCACACAAGGTGGACCAGGCCCTGGGTGAGTTCTTCTTTTTTAATTTCATGGTATTTCCTGACAGTACCTGGGATTCTTACTATTGCGTCATAAACGACGACCCCACAATTTTAACACACTTTAAGGAAAACAATGATTAAATACAACAAAATTACCAAGGGTACCAATTTAAAATAAACTTAGTTGAGCTTTCAGTATGTATTTTTTTGAGCTTTTATTCTCCTACTGTTGCGTAAAGATGCGTTAAAACTATTATTGAAATATAAATTCTAAGTAATTTCTTATCATCCTTCAGCAATGATCGTAGATAATAAGGTGACAAATTGTAAAACTTATAAATAAAGCGACGTTTCGGTATTCTAAATTTGTGTTTGAAAATAACCGGAGTCTTAACACTAATATTCAGTATGATGTATTTGGTGAACTTTGCTTCTATGGGTACGGACTTCCAATCAAGGGATTTGACAAACCCAATAGTCAGTTGTACTTACAAAATCTCCACCGAAACGTTGTTTGACTTGTTAACAAACCACTCTTAAGGCACGTCAAGCTAATGGGAATTCGGGACCCTTTGTGTCTTCACTGTCGCTAATGCTTTTTCACAATCCGTTATCATATTCTTCCGATGAGGGTGAGGCTTGTAGATTTTAATTTAAAAATCCATCAATCTTGATTGTAAGTAAAAATTTTAATATTGGTTCTGCTCTGAGCTTGTTTTAAGCGAACGTATTAAATCAATCAATTTATCAAACATAACTTCTCGAAAATTATTTTTTTGCAATGATTTTAATATAATATCGGTTTCAAATATGAAAATAGCACTTGAAGGCTAGTTCTGTATTTGAGAGGTGAAGTAATTTCTTAATTTTCTGTTTTCAGGTTAAGTTCATAAATGTCTTTCTTTATTAAACTGTAGAGAGATTTATATCGTTAGTAAATATTTTAAGAGATAGCAAAAGTTACACACCCTATATTGTTGTAAAGTTGCAAACTGTAAGCTAGGCTACACATAGGCACCGAAACCGTTTGCATAATATCTGAAGTTTTAATCGTGATTCTCGTAGTGGATGCCATACAGTTATTACTTTTAGTGGTAGGCTGTATGGTTAGAGGCCTTATTAATTTCATTGTCATAAGTTCGACCTAGAAAATATATCTGTGGCGAATAATGTTTAAAGAGCTGACCCTAAACAAAGATGGGTTAAGGCCGGAAGAGGTTTCTTTGCCTTAATTTTTTTTCACATAACTTTTATAGACATATTAAACGGGACCCCGTTGACGTTTTAATATTAAAGTACCTTTAAAAAAAACCTGTAATTTTTTTTTTTGTAAAATAGCGTTTTTACATCAAATACAACTATGCAGTTGAACTTAAAATGCAAAACTGTAGCTGTATAAAAAATTCATCGAAATTGTTAGAGCCGTTTCCGAGATGCTAGAAATATAAATACATACATAAATAAATACATACATTCAAGAAGTGCTCGTTTAAAGTGATATGCTAATGAATATTAACTTAAAAAAAGGATTTAAATGAAATGAATGATGAATTTTTTTATAAAGAAAGTAAAAGAAGTATTTTCATGTTTATAACTGTATAGATTATTAGATTACATGTATTATTATTAGATTATTATTAGATATACATATGGAACTAAAAATTATAAATTACCAACTTACTATACACGAAAATCATGTAACTTATTGTAGTGTAAACTTAATACCCGGTGTTTAATATCCCGGTTTTTTTTTCTAAAGTTTTACCAATTCGACACAACACATCTTGTTTTCGGTACAGTTCATGTACAGTGTACACGTGTTTAAATATATTTATAAAATTTATATCAACATTGTCTCGGAGATAGATGACGGAAAATGCTTTTGGTCAGGTGAGATGATTGTTTATAAAATTTCAGACTGGAGCTGTTCCGCAAGGTGCCAAACCTGCGAGTGCTGGCGTGCGGCGGTGACGGCACGGTGGGCTGGGTGCTAAGCGTGCTCGACCGCATCGGGACCCGGCCAGCTGTCGGTGTGCTCCCACTTGGTACTGGCAACGATCTCGCCAGAGCGCTCGGCTGGGGCGGGGTAACTATTTTTTTATTGATTCGTTCATTTATCATACATGACGTTTATTGTCTAATTCGAAAATCAAATTTTGAATATAGATGTATCGTAATATGTACAATTTGTATCTTTACCATTTTACATAATTAAAAATTCTATAACAACAAAATTTATCGATGTTAAAACAGATGCGAAAAATTGGTTTCAAAAGCTTAAAATCCTAATGAGTGTAGATTCATGTCGACCTCGATTTTGCTGCTTTCGTCCCACGATCCTTTGGGTCGGGGTTCAGTGCGTTCATGCGTGAACGCGTAAAATAAATTTGTCTCGAGCTCATTCAAGTGCTTTTGACTATCATATGCTGCATTTTATGATTATGTTAATGCAGAGTATAAGTGGATAAATATTCACTAGTTTAAGTTAAGTAATAAGTTGGGAAATTTGTTTTAATGCTTCAACATTTAGACATCAGTATATTGTCGACCTCACCCTGTTCTTGTTCGGGGGGACTTCAACGCCAAGTCAACGGCCTGGGGTTCCCCAGCCACAAATGCGAGGGGTGTGGCACTGGAGGAGTGGGCCGTAACATCAGGCCTAGCCCTCCTGAACCGAGGTTCCGTCGCTACATGCGTGCGTCAGCAGGGCAGTTCGATCGAGGACATTTCGTTCGCAAGCCCTGCTTTAGCGCGCCATGTTCAAGGCTGGCGCGTAATGGAGGAGGTGGAGACGTTGTCTGATCACCGATACATTCAGTTCGACGTCTCTACCCAGACCTCTGATGCGCCGGTCGCGATGGTTCCGTCCGGTCCGCGTTGGGCGCTCAAGCGTTTAAATCGGGACCTCCTCCTGGAAGCCTCTATCGTACAGGCCTGGGTGCCTACACCGGACAGACCTGTCGATGTCGACGTGGAGGCGGAGTGGTTCCGGAAGGCTATGACGCACAACTGTGATGTGGCTATGCCTAGGCTTCAGACAAGACCTGCGAGGCGCCAGGTGTACTGGTGGACGCCGGAGATAGCGCGGCTGCGAGAAGCGTGTGTAGCTGCGCGCCGCCTTTACACCAGGTTCCGCAGGAGGCATCGCCGCCCAGATGATGCGGCAGCCCGAGAGGCGGAGCTTCTTCTGGGTTACAGGGTTGCCTAAAAAACCCTTCAAGCAGCGATAAAGTGGGCTAAGAGAGATGCCCGCCAGGAGCTTCTCGAGACTCTGGAATGAGATCCGTGGGGTCGCCCCTATCTATTGGTGAGGGGTAAACTACGCCCTTGGGCCCCCCCATTGACCCAGAGTCTCCAACCAGCGCTGCTTGAGGTAGTGGTACGCTCCCTGTTACCCTCTCAGGTGGTGGAGCACGTGGCTCCGCCAATGGCTCCGCCAATGGCTCCGTCTCAAGCGTCCAACGTTGATGATGATGACGGCGTGCCCGAAGTCACTCAGGTAGAATTAGGGGTGGCGGTGCAACGGCTTAAAACCTAGAGCACCACCCCGGGACCTGATGGCATTCCAGGCAGGGCGTGGGTCCTTGCCCTTCAGGCTCTCGAGCCCCGACTAAGAGGGCTTTTTAGTGCATGTATTGAGCGAGGCCAGTTCCCAAAAATGTGGAAGACAGGGAAACTGGTCCTCATCCGGAAGGACGGTCGCCCAGCGGACTCCCCGTCCGCCTACCGGCCCATTGTGTTGCTCGACGAGGTGGGTAAGCTCTTTGAGCGAATCATCGCGGGACGCCTCGTCGAGCACCTTTCGGTAGTGGGGCTGGACCTGGCTGATAACCGATCGTCGATAAGTCGATGCGATCATGCGCGTAAAGTCCTTGGCGGAGGAAGCAGTGTCTCGGGGCGAGGTGATGTTGGCGGTGTCTCTTGAGATCGCCAACGCTTTCAACACCTTGCCTTGGAGTTGCATTAAAGAGGCACTTGTTTATCACGGAGTGCCTCTTTACCTCCGCCGCATTGTCGGGGAGTGCCCTGCGTGGGCGCGGCAACGTGCTGACCTCGCGATGGCCTTGGGTGTGGATAGCCTCTCACTGGAAACCATGGTGATGGTTATGGCCCAGCACCAGAGCGCATGGGATTCCGCTGCCTCGTTTTGCGAAGAAGTGATGAGTGCCAAGGAGGCAGCGGAAAGGGAACGGGAGAGATCTAGCACTCTCCCGTCCCAAAGATGACGCACCAGGCGCCTTAGAGAGCGAGACGATCTCCGGCCTCCATGAGCGCGTGCCTGAGGGTGATGGGATGGGTTACCCGTCGCCCTAGCAGAAACAGGCCCGAGACGGCGGCGCGACGTGTTCCACGCGCACATCTCTAAATCGGAGGGGGCAAGGCCCCCGCACGAAATTGTGAGGTCGCCTGTTGTCGAGCAGGCGGCCAAGTCTGCCGGGGCTCACAGGGACTTCCTTTCTAGGGTACACCTGAGTCCCCGGCAATTGGACCCCGTGACGGAACACCGTGTGGTTTTAGTCGGTTCGAGTCCGACATACCACCTTACCGTTAGCCCCGGTGAGGTGATGACCCGTGGGGGTTTCCACACGTTAAAAAAGAAAAAAAAAGACATTAGTATATAGTACACAAACAATGAAACTGAAATTAAACTTTGTGTTCATAAGCCTTATCTGGGGGTAACTCACTTTACTACTTATAACTTTGTACAACAGACCAAATGTTATAACAATTAGGTACTTGCCACAGTAACATAATTTTTGTTGTAGCCAAGTGATATCTATTTAGCGTTATATTATTATAATAATTGTTATGTTCCTGGGGAAGATATCATATGACATAATACTGCAAAATTTAAATGTACTGTTCTAAAAAAGTACATTACTACAATTTTGATTTTCGCGTTTTTTCCTGTGCTGTGCATTTGGCTAGCATAAACAGACTCCAACCGTTTAACTTCGCTAAATAAGTTTTCAGCCATAAGAAACCTTTAACCCTATTCCGCACTAATATTATGAATGTGAAAGTAACTCTAAACTTCTCTGTTTTTTACATTTAAAGATTAAACTTTGAAAGATCGTAATTATACTGACAAAATAACTTGACTTTTCATGTTGAATATTAATGAGGAAAGGCAGGAAAAAACAATTTGAAGTACGACTAAAGCGTTATTGGTGACTACATTTGTCAATTTATATACCGACTTATTCAAAGTGACTCCTTAATTCTTTATACACACATTTTGTAATTAAACAAACAAACTATATAATGTAAACTATTTAAGCAATGAAGCAAGCAGTTCTTGACTTTGAGTTCACAAATTTCATCATTCATATTGACATAACAAAAGTATTTGTAAAAGCTTTAGCAGTGAACGGTAGTAGAAACTCGTACGAAGACTTAGAAGTACGTAGTAGAGGGGATGACTGTTCCTGGCGAAAAGCAGCTTCACTTAGTAGCGCATTCATGCAATTTACTAGGGATATTATTTTGAGGACTATATTTGAGATTGAACTCTCTCTCTGGCTATCTAGTCAAATAATCTATTTCAAATATTACTTATTTGAAATAAATGCGGGCAAAGCGTGTTTAAACATATAAATAGCAATAAGTAAAACATGAAAAAAACATTCTTTATACATTCCATAAACATTCCATATTCATTCTACTTCTATTTACCCTCTGACGCTTGATATGCGACAATATGTTTTAACGAGCTCATAAACAAATTTTATGGCTTTGTTCGTGAAAATTTTAGTATTCTCCAACACGACAAATAGACTCCGGCCTACCTCCGGATCAGTGTAATAATTATTCATTGTTATACTTTATAAAAGTTCCGTCATTTTCACCCTCCTTTATTTATCAATACTTCATCAAAATGGCGTAATTTCCCCAAAGGCTGCTGTGGAGACATTAGGTTGATATATCAGCGTTCTAGCCAATAATTTTTTTAATATTTTAATTATGTTATGTTTGCTTTTATAAAAAAATATTTTTTTATTATTATATTCCATAGGTAGGTAGGTATTCAAATTCCTTTGTTCTCGTTCTCTGATCGAATAATATTATTACACTGATATGTACTTATCCATGGAATCGGTACTTCGAAATATATTTGTACACGACTAAAGATTAGTTAATAAATTATATACCTATACTCTGTCAATATATTTAGTTTTTAATGTCGAAAACCTAACTGCGCCACAGAGTTCGTAAAATTAAACTTAAAACGAAGACGACGATGTAAGAAATCTGTATAGAATATCTTTTTTTTCGTCTGGGAACCCCCACGTATCACCATGGCTAACGGTGAAGTGCTATGTCAGAATCGAACCGACTAAAACCACACGGTGTTCCGTCACAAGTGAGTCTATCGCATGGGACTCGGGTATACCCTAGGAAGGAAGTCCCCGAGACTGTATAGATTACCTAGTTTAATTCCATTATATTGTTTATTACTCTTTGTAGACATTATGATTCTGTAACTGTAGTATTATTGTTTTACGGAACAAAAATAGTTACGTTCTGTCGTTCGTAGGGATGAGGAGAAAGGTTTCTATTGCATATTTATGTTAGCTAATGATTATGATATGTAAATAAAATGATTTATATGTCATAAAATCATAAATTATAAAGTTACTCAAAGCGGAATATTTATTAAATCCACCTCACTTTCATAACTTTGAGTATAAATTTGTTAATGCTATATTGTAGTGCACGATTGCTCAATTTACTTGAGTAGATAAAGTAATTAGAAATAGGTGGGACGTCTTGCGAACAAACAATATTAAACTTAGTTAATTTCGTATTCACGTTGAAGTTAAAAGCCTTTCGCTAACAGCTGTGCGAATACTATTAAGACATCCAAGCTAATTATTTACCAAAGAGGTAGTCATAACCAGGAATGTTATGGATCCCCGTAACTGTAACCGAAACCATCGGAAATAAAAAAATATCTGAAACCGAATGTAACCCGTACGTTTTGGGTAGAACACCTTTTTCCTAAAGCATACTTACTGTAAGAGACGTACTAAAATAATTAAGTTGATGCGGTTCAATGATAATCAAATTGCATTTAACAATCGATCCTAAGAAGAAGACGCCAGTGAAGTAATTGCGAGTTTATTCCAAGAATGATTACATTAACACTAAATTGGAATGTAGGTTCCATTTGTAAAATATTATCCTATCATAAATTTACAGATATAATTTTCAAGTCATGTTAATGTTTCTAAAAATCTAGTTTTAGGACATAAGAATTTAATATAACGTTAAGTAGCTAGGTTACTAGACTAAGTGTTTATTAAATATTATCTCATTTACATTTTATACACTGTTACATCAAAGAAGCTCTTCACTTCTTACTTGTAAAGAATCACATGAATGATAAGAGATCGTAAATATTTTATTATAAGTTTCTTTTTCATTCTATATCGTTACTACTAATCAACTAATACTACCTTTAACACTGTACTAACTATTTATGCATTTTAAATGTCGTTGATCATTATTATTATGATGATGATGCTTGACATGAATTTTCAAATACATCACATAGCTATATTAACCCAATTTTTCCTCAAGTTATAATAATATGTAAGTATACTTTTCGCCTAAGTTATATAGGAACTGTAAAATATACAAAACTTAGTTTTAATTACAAACAAATTTATAGTGTAAAGTCGACACGAACTCGAACGAACGAATCTGTGAAACACAACCACAGTATTAAAGTTTATAAGTGGCTGACTTTTCCTGTACATAGAAATATATCCATAGCTACATACCTACTAGCAGTATAAATAGTTCAGCATTAATTTATTTTATATTTTTACTACTTCCACACACTTCGTCTTTTCTAGGCATACGAATACTTATAATACTACTTATTCTACTATTTGACAGTTTGTATGTCATTTACACAAGGAAACACTTAATTACTGCTACATGTTCAGTTCTTCAGGCCTCCAGGTCTTCAACAACAAAGCGATATATGTATTTTATTTTTGTTGCACTATGTCCACCCATTGTCAAAGTAGGTGGGAGAATAAGATCTTGAATTTCTCATAAACGCGTTAAAACACTAAGAGTCGCAAAACATAATAATACATTATCTGTATGACAAATGTATGTATGATAATTCTACTGTAAGACTGGTGTACAAATAAAGTGTTATCTTTGTATCTATCTATCTACACATTATAGTACACATTTCGTACATAGTTCACACCTGCAAATTTTTGATATAATTATGCTTTGTAAAAACTTTCCACTATTCAATCATTCTAGAAAAACTAATTAAACCTATGAAAAAAGAATTAAAAAGGTTATTAAAGGTAGGCTTAAAGGGTATTAAACCTCACTGGCGGAATGCTCAGCCTGGGCTAACCAGCGTTATGATCTCGTCGCGGCAGTCGGTTCTGCGGGTAGTCTCTCGCTGCCGGTTGTGGTTCTGCCCATGGTACGGAGCGAGAGTGCATGGAACGCTGTCGCCGCCTTCTGCGAGGAGGTTATGTCCGCAAAGGAGGTGGCCGAACGGGAGAGAGAGCGAAGCACAACTCTCTCTGCCCGCAGTTGACGCTCCGGGCGCCGGAGGGCATTCATGATCTCAGGCCACCGTAGGAAATGGCCTGCGGGCGACAAACTTTTGGGAAAGTCGTCTTCCGAACAGATACAGGCCCGAGAGGCAGAGCGCAGTGTTCCGCGCGCGCTTCTCAGAGGAGTGCGACCGATGGGTGACGGTCGCACCGGGTGACATGACTTGTCTTGGGTGAGACGGGTCAATGCCTGTCGGAGGTTGCGGAAAAATGCAATGGCGATTCTCTCTCCCCCGATCATGGGCAAGCAGTGGAACACCAGGGTGGTTTTTAGTCGGTAAGAGTCCGACAGACATCTTCACTCCCCCAAGGGCGGAGGACATCCATGATGATGGTTGGTTTTTCTTTTTTAAAAGAGTGGCCGTGAGTTTGTTTGCCCGATTTCTTTTCACAAGGCTCAATCATTTGGAAACGGGCGGTTATAGATCGAAACAGGCAGATGTGATATTATGTTATCCATTTTGTTTTTTTTAATCATTTTACATTTGACGAAGCAAGCTATTGTTGCGGTGACTCTGTGTGTGTTGATCTATAATTTTTAATTATAATAATTATTTATTAAATCGACGATTTCTAATAATTGATGGTCAATTTTATGAAATAAAGATTTTTTTGAATTTGAATTTGAATTTGATCTTCCACCTCGTCATAAAAAAAAGGTATTAAACTTTTTAATTCTTGAGTATTGAGCTTATTTACATAAACTATAAAATTTTATATAAACTCTTTTTGAGTCCGACTGATTAATTTAATTTAATAATAATTTCTGTCACTAAAACCATAGTTTTTATATCTAACTTCTAATTGTTTAGGAAAGACATAGTTTCCATCATCAGCTCAGTTTTATGATGTGATGTAAACAAACACTATTTCACCCTTGAGGTATACCTTATCTTAACAAAAAAAGAATCATCAAAATCGGTACATAAATTACGGGGTGAGGGCTGAACATACATAAAAAAAAATATATACGGTCGAATTGAGAACCTCCTCCATTTTCCTCGTCGATTAAAAAAACATTTCTGCGATAACTACCTATTTGTAAGAAAAATTTCATGCTAGTCTTAAGGCGTCAGCGCCGGGTTACCCTAACCCGGCGCCGAAACAGAAGGAAAATAGGCCCGAGACGGTGACGCGACGTGTTCCGCGAGCGCCTTTCTAAACTGAAGGGGGACATGGCTCCTACTCACGACTGCGTCTGCGACAGGTCTGTCGGGTCCAGGGAGTTCCTTCCTAGGCTATGCCTGAGCTCCCGGCCATAGACACCCGTGACGGAACACCGTGTGGTTTTAGTCAGTTCGATTCCGACATAACCACCTCGCTGAGTGGTGAGGTGGTACCCGCGGGGGTTTCTACAAGTAAAAAAAAATAAAGGAAAAATTTCGTGGACTTCCTCCCAACCCCAGCAGTAATCAGTATGTGAAGGAAAAATTTACATGGATCTCCGTAGATTTGCTATAGTTATTTTTATACACAGTGGACTATTTACGTTTATTAAAATATCATAAAAACTTCAAAATGTATATTTAGATTTCAATGTTTTTAGAGTATGTAGGTACAACATTTATTTTACGTTACCCAGTAAAGTTTTCAATCAATCATATTTACCTTTCCCGGAGCGTACAGGGTGGCAATCACTGTAACATGATTAGAAACCTAATGGGAAAAGCGATTAAGCATCGGAACCTGTCAAAGGTTGGCAATACCGGTAACATGTAGATCGATCTGAGTATAACACAGATACTGCTATGCTACAATAGACCTTATACTTTATATATTTATAACCTCTTTAAAATAATTTTTTTAAAGTTGTATGTAATAATATCCACATCCACCAGTGCTTTCTTTGATTACTTCGTACTTAGGGATCGAGGTCATTATACTTTTCGATTGCTGAATAATTAATTAATCAATTCGGGATTATTTCTTGTACTTAATATCTTATTTTTTTACAAAAAATTAACTCCGTGAAATGATTAAATTCAAGTGTGGTCCGAACTCATACAATGAAACAAATGAAAAGCTTGTGATAAATAGGTTAGGGTTTCAGGAACCCGGTGAACAATGCAGGACTCAATAAATTTATTGTAACAGGAAATTTAACTATTAATTACTTTTAGCAGTAAAAATCATGACCATAACACAGTCTATTAATGCTTAAATATTGAATTATATATGTTCAATGTGAAGCTATAGTAATCTTTGCTTTGATTTTACTTAAAGTAGTACCAGTACTTTCTTATAAGAAACTAGCTTTTGCCCGCGGCTTCGCTCCCGTTTTTCGTTTTTTTTTTATAATATTTAGTATTAGTGTAATTACCGTAGTACCTCTTTGCAAACGACATTAGTGGTCTTTCTTTTTGGGGCTAAAATAACAGCTACTCCACCTGGAGTACACACAACGCCATCTATCGCGCGTAGATGTAATCTTATTAGCTTTAATATTGAATTTCATGTTTTTTTCCTAAGCTTTACCTAAGAAGCTTTAAAGCACGTCACGCATATTTTTTTATACTTAACTTACCAAGATGGAGAAAACGCAGCGTGTAACCTGTAACTAAATGGAAAATACAGTCTATAAGACCTTTAATCGGTTTCCTTTGTTCCTTACCGAACACATACATTTATTTCTAAACAGAAGTAGGCATAATAAATTACGTGTTTCTTACTTTGAAAATGACGGACTTCCATACAATCGTTCATCCCTTATTTTACAAGGGGGTGATGTTTCCAAGGGGGTGATGTTTCCAAAAATCCTTTCTTAGTGGATTCTTACAACATAACTAAGCCATCAACTGCGGTTTTCTCCAGCGGTTTAGGCGCTGCGTTGATGAATCAGTCGGTCTATGGAATCAAAATTACGCTAAATCTTCTTAGATTATACTTATGTGAAGTAATAACTATGAATCTTGTGCTAAACGCGATTCATCAGATTAAGTTTAATTCCATTATCACTCATATTTGAGATTCTAATCACTTTCGACAGGTGATTTTACTTAGCGAATATGCGAATATAAATTATTATGCAATAATTATCATTTAATCAACCATATTTGAGATTTTAATCACTTGCAACAGGTGATTTTAAATATTGTGTGTTTTTAATATAATAACATATATGATATACATAATATGAAATAAAAATATTATGAATTATTGTGCAATCTGTAAATACTAATAATATACGCACTAACACAGCCTTTTTCACTAGGGATACGAGGATGAGCCGATATCGAAGATCTTGGCGAACATAGGCGAGAGCGATACAGTGTTGTTGGACCGGTGGCAGTTGACCGTTGAGCCCAACACAGCAGCCTCGGGCGAAGATGTCAGTAATGCAAAGCCAGAGTTACCTCTCAATGTGGTCAATAACTATTTCTCTTTTGGAGTCGATGCACATATCGCGTTGGAGTTCCACGAAGCTAGGGGTAAGATTATTTGACTTTGATTACTATTATATATATATTTACAGCTCCAGTTTACATGTTATTTTATTTATATATAATAAAATAATCTAGAAAAATATCATTTTATCAAAGCAAATAATTGTCTATACAAATGCAATGCTGCTTTTTCTCTCAAGGACAAAACAGGTCGTACTCTTTACCAAACCTAAATGTTTTGCCTCGTACTAATTTATAAACTGGTTGTACGCTAATAACTTCAAGAGTACTGTCAAGTGGATGGTAAAGAATCTTCCTAACGAGCTCAAATAAAATATGAGGATTTTATAAACACATACTGTAACAGCCCTATGTGAAGCAAGTTGTACCGGTATATTTGTCATTGAAGGTTAGGAGGTTAAATGGACTTTTGAGATAAGCGCCTAATCGGAAATAAGGAGCAAAGTATGTTTAAGCTTTTCCCTAACCATAAAATTTATTGAACGCATTTTTAGCATCATTAATATTGTGTAGCTGTTAAAATAGAACACATTGTGTACGAATATACATTTAATTAAGCTCTCTTGTTTACTTACAAAATAGAATTTCCTAACTATAACTAACTTTGCCTGAAATTTGTAATGATTTTTTTAAATTAATCTAGGCATGCTTCTTTATTTAATTTCATGTCATAAAATACTTTTATGTAATAAATAAATTAGGTATATAACATAGAGCTATCGCTCGCTATATTGTGATTGGCGTACTACATTTTCAAATAAGTTAAAGAAATTAGTAAACAGAAAAAATCCTAAGAAAATACTAAAGAACGATATCGAATAATTTATTCAATTTAGATTATAAAAATAAATTCTAATCGATACGAATACATATGATGTTTTACTATGTACATAATCAATAATTATATATAATTATTTACTCATCAGTCAATAAAAAATTACTAAAGGACTTGAATTAAATCAATCAAAACATTAATATTTTCAGTAAAACACTTGCTTCCTGGCGCGTACGCACCACTTAACATTGTCCAGGAGAAAATAACTGGTCCAATTCTTCTTTCAATATTTTAGTGAGTTAAATCGAGGTCATTAGTCACGGTGGACACGTTCGTATCAACCCACCTACTACATACACGGTAATAATATAAATGACAAACTATGAGTAAATGATGCGATATTGTTTTGGTTATACGCCTATTAATATTCTAAATTTGTTTGTACCGTTCATTGTTTTTGTTATGAAACTGAACATACACGGTAATAATATAAATGATAAACTATGAGTAAATGATGCGATATTGTTTTGGTTATACGCCTATTAATATTCTAAATTTGTTTGTACCGTTCATTGTTTTGAAACTGAAAACTTTTATTGGGTACGAAATAATAATAGACAGAAATAATAGACAATCTATACCTAAATACTTTTTTTGGCTTTCATGCTTTTGAATGAGTCGAAAGCCACGTTTTACTATAAATGATATTACAGCAGCACGTTTGGACTACGTTGTCAACCTGATTAAACCCTAAAACATATATAAAACATGACACGACGTTGCAATGTGCCACGATGCAACGGCACGACGTTGTCGATACGATGCCGCGTGAATTGTCGCAGTTAATACCGACAAATGGACCGCACTAGACCTCAATCAACCTTAATATCATCCGTGATCTTTGAAAAATAAATAACAAATGCAGCAACGTTGGCGGCGACATTGTGAGGTGTTTGTGTTTTAGCCCTAAGCCGTGGGCATTTTGGGGCTCTGAGCGTTAAACGTTGCGAGCAAGCAAACCGTTTCTATCATTTAATACAATCTTTATATTTGAATTAAAATCTTTTTACTAATAACATATCAGATTATATTATAATAATAATACTTTTGCAGGTCGTGGGGCTTCCAAGAACTTTTAATAAAATAATTATTTTAAAGTGGCAAAAATCCTGTCTCCTGAAAGGAAAGTCAATTAGAAAAAAATTTTTTTTTAAGTAGATTTTTATGAATTTTCTCAATAGGTAACGAAGTGAATAATTTAATGATAGAAAACATGTTCGATTTAAAATCTTTAACTTTACACTTTCTCGTTTGCTTCATTCACATGTTTTTATTATATACTGGAGCTGATAATATCTTTAGATTCAATCGGTCATAGCTTTTAAACGAATACTTTTTTTTTAATTATTTTTGTAACTGCATGCTAGATGCAGGTGATTGGATTGGAACAAAACCAATACCAATAGAACGCACATACCAACAATAATTGCACAACTATAACAAGATACATAATCAAAAATACGAATCCTTGTTCTTGAGCGATGTTGCTACCTCGAACGACCACGGTCAAAAGAGAGTTATAACGGCGCGCGCTCTCATTTTATACCTCCTCGAAAATGTACATTCTTCCTTCTAACAATATATTAAACTAGCTGACCCGCGCAACTTTTTGGAACATTTTTCATTGATGCTCCACTCCTATTGGTCGGCGCGTAATGTTATATAGCCTATAGCCTTCCTCGATAAATGTGCTATCTAACACTGAAAGATTTTTTTTAATCGGACCATTTGTTTTCGAGATTACCGCGTTCAAGCAAACAAACAAACAAATTATTCAGCTTAAATATATTAGTATAAGCACAGATTACTAAGTAGTTACTACGTAACAGATAAATCACTCCCTACTAAAACGTCCATACCTGCCGTTTTAAATACCTACTCTTTCCGCGCCGACCCCTGCATGGGAAAATGATCTTTGCTTAAAACACGATTATTATTGCCTCGCAATATCGCATGGTTGCGTTGCCGTAAGTGAGTTTAGGGTTACCTCTTTTTATGTAATATTAAATATCTATATTTTTATAAAAAAAGCTATGTTAAATAAGTAAAGTTAGTCCTTAATTCACAAGAAATCGGGTGTGTTACCTGACTTAGAAAAGTGTAACATTTAATTACGAACCACTTAACAACAAATCGCTTCTCCGAAAAACTTATACATCTAACGAGAAACATCAATAAACTATTTGAGAAAAGAAACTTAAAGAATTTGTCGTAGCGTGATGTTATATAGCCTATAGCCTTCCTCTATAAATGGATAGTCCATCCAACACAAAATTTTACCAGCAGTTCCTGAGATTAGCGCTTCAACCAAACAAACGAACTCTTCAGCTTTATAATATTAGAACAGATGTGATGTAGTGATAAATCTAAAGAACAATGTTGCAAATGTATACTGTTGATGATCTTTAATTAAAGTTGATTATGTACCTACATCCAAATCTATTTCCAATCAAACCCGTGGAATTCACTACACGAGTAGATGCGTCGTTGTCCTTGATGACAATAGTGCCGACAAAATCTAAACACGAAAATTTTTGGTCCGCTGGACGCACCGCTAGCGCGGTGGCGTTTTGCATTTGTATAAAAGAAATAAGGTACCTAGGTACCAAAGATTTCATTTCTTGTAGTTATGGTATTCTTATAAATATAAACTTATAAAGTATAATTTACTTAAAAATTATAAAAATAAAGTATTTAGTACTTACCTAAGTATATATTTTTTCCATAAAAAGAATCTTAAAACCATTTCAAAATTACGTATTTTCTTTACTATTATAAATATTTAATAAGAATGGTAAACCATTATTAATTACTTTTATTACAGAATTAACTACTTGTATTCGAAACAAAACTTGATTAATTAAAAAAAAATTATAATTCGAATGGTTTACCATTCTCTCGTTGTTCTCTTTAATATTGCCTGTGGTCTCTGTTTATATTGATAAGATATTACTAATTTTATAACATTATATGATTTATTTCAATTAATTTAACGTCCATCTTCGCGTAACAATAAATTTTTAGCGTCATGGGGCAAGTGCAACAGATTTTTAGAGAAATAGTGATGTGACTTAAGTAGAAATTATGTCACACTTGCCTCAGGTAATATAAATAAAACACTTGATTATGCTACTGGAAAAGGGAATTTAATTAAACAATAAAAATCTAAATAGAATTCAATAAAAACAAAACAACGCTAACACTACCATTAAGTTTAAAAAAAAAAGACATCATCAATGTCGTGGGAAAGAATAAAATCATTTCAATTTTCTTCAACTTGCAAAAGCTCAATTTTTTTAGAGCTCTGACTTCTCGCTGAGTTAAACCGAAGCCATACTGTTCCATACTCTGTAACATTGAAGCTATATTTTTCTCAAATTCCGTCGTAAATACTGTCGGTCTCCCATGAGTTTTCGATTTAACACCCCGATAACCATTTAAGTGTGAGATTATGGTTGGTCTGGGAACACCAAAAACGTTGGACGCTTTTAACGCTGTCATCTCCTGCTCCTGTGCTGCTTTAACAGCTGCCAGCAGAGTTTCTGGAGAAGAGTATTTGTCAGAAGTTTTTCTTTTATAATTTCGTACCATCTAAAACAGAGAAAAAACATGTTACAATGACAATTGGTACCTTTGCAATTATTTATCTTGATTGAATTGATTGAAATAATACCTTCTCATAATAATTAGCTCTCATGATAGACAAGATTAAATTAATTAATTATTCACGAATAAAAAATTGTCGTAAAAAATACGTTGTCCCATCACTAGTAATGGTATTTGCATACAAGACAACTGGGGTAGGCGTGGCGTGACACTGTCACACTCTGACATCTAAAGCAGTAGTTGAGGGAAGTGTAACAGCGTTCATATTTGAAAAGATAATGAATTTTATGTCACAGAAATATATTATACTTCAAGTATCAATATTATTCTATATCACTTACCTTAAATTTTGTTAAAAGAACTTGAAAACAAACACTAAAACATACCAAACATCACTCGTACATAGGCTGCACTAAAAGTATCGGGAATGAAATATTTCCACTGTTTCTGTTATATTAAAATCTTTTTAATTGAAAACACCTTGGTTTTAAAAATCGAATACCATTTATTTATTTAAAAAAAGATGCTCGGTCTTATCACAAGGTTTTGTCAAACTTGTTTAGTCGTTGAGAAAATGGAATTGACTCGAGAAAATTCAAGAGCGATGATTTATTATGACTTTCGAAGTGGTTTAACGCAAAAACAGTGTGTTGACCGGATGATTTCTGCATTTGGTGATGAAGCCCCATCCAAAACCACAATTTATCGCTGGTTTGCTGAATTTCAACGTGGACGTGTCAAGCTCAGTGATGATCCCCGTCAAGGTCGTCCAAAAACTGCAGTCACCCAAGAAAACGTTGATGCTGTCCGTAAGCTGATTGAGGAAGATCGACATGTGACATACCGCGAAATTCAGGCAACTTTAGACATTGGCATGAGTCAAATACAAATAATCTTGCATGAACAATTAGGTGTAAAAAAGTTGTTTTCCCGATGGATACCGCATATGCTCTGTGAAGAGCAAAAAGCGGCTCGCGTTACTTGGTGCGTCAGAACTCTCGAAAGATTCCTCGCAGGATCCTCAAATGCTGTATACAACATCGTATCAGGTGACGAATCCTGGACATACGCGTACGAACCCGAAACAAAAAACCAGTCACGAGTTTGGGTGTTCGAAAATGAGTTAAAGCCAACAAAAATTGTTCGTTCACGGAGTGTTGCAAAAAAAATGGTGGCCAAGTTTGTCTCCAAAACCGGCCATATTGCGACTATTTCTCTTGAGCGATAAAGAACGGTTAATGCAGAATGGTATGCTAGCATTTGTTTGCCACAGGTCGTTTCTGAACTCCGTAAAGAGAACTGCAAGCGCCGCATCATCCTCCATCACGACAATGCGAGTTCTCACACCGCGCACAGAACAAAAGAGTTTGTAAAGCAAGAAAACATAGAATTTTTAGACCATCCGCCGTACAGCCCCGACCTAAGCCCTAATGATTTCTATACTTTCCCTAAAATAAGGAATAAATTGCGAGGTCAGAGATTTTCATCACCTGAAGAAGCTGTGGACGCCTACAAAACGGTCATTTTGGAGCCCCAACTTCCGAATGGAATGGTTGCTTCAATGATTGGTTCCATCGTATGGAAAAATGTGTCAAATTTCGCGGAGAATACTTCGAAAAGCAATAAATACATTTTTAAATAGTAATGTTGTGTCACTTCCTTGATTCCCGAAATTTTCAGGGCCGCCCTCGTATTATCGAACGCCCGTTAACAGTCAATTAGTTCTTCAAAATGGCATGTGTCGATAAAGCAGTTCCAATTATGCCACCTAACATAGTAACAATCAATCGCGTAAAAGTTTCTTTGTTGTTTGGTAGATGGCACTTAAATATAAAACGTATATTTGCCGCGTAATTTGTAATTGTTACACTAGCCCCACTGTCACACTTGCCTCGGTTGACCTTAGATTAATAAGATTTTTTTTCAAAAGTGCCGTACCTCAAAATTGTGAATAATTTTGTCTGTCTTTGTCAACGAATGGCAAGTAAGTATTTGATAGAGGTCTTTTCTCTGAATATCTTATAAGAAATAATTTAATTTTCAAAAATTTTATTTTTAAAGATATTTTATTTAATTATACAATTAATAATACAATGTCACATACATAAACATGCAAACAATATTATCAATATTAGTAACAGTAGCCAACATAGTTTGAAATTTGTCGCTATAATTTACCATCTATTGTAATGTTTTATTCTCGACAGTATTATTCTTCTTCTTCTGCTAAATAAAATGAATTTCTTTTGTTTCTGAAGTTAAAAATACATACCGTAAACCTATCGTGTATAATTTTACTCGTGTGTTGGCAACACATATCCTGTCTAAAACTTCAAAGCCATAGAATATTTAATAAAAGGCCATGACCTCACTTAAAAATTAAATGACATCTTGATACATTTTTAAAGAGGCATGCGTGGGGAGCGCCTTTTAGTTTGTGTTAACTTTAAGTCAAACTTGTTGTAAAGTAAACGGTTCTATAACATGATGCAAATATGATAGTGTAATACAAACTTACTTTGCGTACAGTTTAAGTTACACTTAAGGGTTTACAGTTACGTTTGTTTTTGATAAGAACGTAATGTGGTACGTTCTTATCAAAAACAAACTGTGTAACTTTAACGTTGTAGAAATATAGTTTAAGATTTTACTTATGCACAATAGCAATAGCTTGTACGCAGATTAGGAATACAAATATAATAACACTTCAGAAATTAACATGGGTTCTTACACATTACACACCAAAATTTACAGGAAGAAAAGCAAAACGGCCTTGCAATTTATTCTCTACCATCTAATGATTTACGAACTCACGACTCCGCCATCGGATAAGTTTACAACCAAGGTACGAAAAATCACATGTGAGGTCTTCGGATAATGCATCAATAATTTTATAAATTAAATAAATTAAATCTCGCTCACCACTGTAGTTAAGAAAACGAAGGAATATCTGTTAAGTTCAGATATAATTTAAATTAAACTATTTAATTTGAAGTTATTTTAACATAAGTTTTCAGAAGGGATATTTCCTATTATCAGGCGCTGTGGTTACGTCAGGATTATAACAAAGAGCGGTTAAAACACATTAGGTGATATTAAGCCATATCGACCAAGCCCACTGTTATCCGCCAGTAGAAAAACTGTTACATGTTTGTCATTTTTAATACATCGCTCGTTTGCGACAATAGCGACATAACCAAAAATTATTGATTTAAGAGAATCACAATGTTTTGTGAGTTCCGCTAGAGTATTTTGTTATAAATAAATAATGAACTTGTCGCTTTCTAACGAACGTTACCACGAAATCGGCGTTGCATCTTTGTTCACCATAAAATATCGAAGATTTATGATCGTTTGGCATATTTAGTTCAATTCGATTAAATTTTGAATTATGACGATATTCTCGCAAACAAGCGACATGTGACCTGTTTTGTTAGACATTTCTGGCGCCTTTGTCAATGCTATTACGGAAATTAAAATCTCGTAGTCGTTTTAGTAACATTTGTTATCTCTTTTATTGATATTTTTCACAAGATACAACTTACGCTAGATTACTACTCTCCATCAAGGCGTTTACGATGGTCTGTCTTCAGGATTAAGGTCTAATGATATCATTACATTGCATTGTAACTTACACAGTTCAATACTAAAGCAGGACTTGAGGTTCGTTTCATATTTAGGCAAACGAAAGTGTCAGTATATTTTAGTTAGTATAGAAGCTTTGCCGGTGTTGGTGGGTCTGCTTCCGCTATATCTTGTGGTTTAAAGATTCTCTTGTGTCTATAATATAGAAATCATTGTAGAATCAAGTTTGTGCAATCAGTAGAACTTTCTATGTAAGTTATGTGAATCCAAAGTCGTTGGTATCTATTAAATAATATATGTAAGATATCTATTAAAGGTGTAAGGCATCTCTTAATTGTTAGATTCCAGCGATAACTTTACCAGTTTTGCCAGATAATCGCAAGCAATAATAAGGCTGGCGTAAAACATCATAGAAAAAAGTAACAACTATTTTGATATCTGTTGCGTGAATTATTTTTTTTCACAAAGTGGTAGTCATGTCTCCAAAATATTGACGTTTACATTAAATAACATAATCTAAGTTTTTTTTGCTTTCAAATTTAGAAGCCAATAAATATGAAACGCAATGCAATGACGACATAAAATATAAACAGAAATGTTGTGTTGTCTATCTCAAATTTACATCTCTTTACATATTATGCGACTGGCTCGTCCTCCTTCCCTTATTATTAAAACTTTGCGAAGCTCGTATTATTCTATTTTAATATTTTAATTGTTTGAGAAGTTGGTAACCAACAATTGCCAACATTCCTGCTGACTATTTAGCGAGTAATCTTTGAATATTTTAAAGTCTTTTGTCATTGAAAGTTCTTGATATTTTTTAGAATGCTAAATAGATGCTTCTATAAATTTTATATTTAAATTAAGATTCTGTGGAGATATGTAAATCGCAATTAATAAATTGTACCCGTGTATATTTGTTTATATGTGGTCATCTGCAGGTCATCTTTTTTTAATTATATTAGACGGCACTTGAAATTCGGGTTTTAGTAGTGAGCGATTTTGGATTGCGTTACGAGTTCCCTTCAAAAAGAGGGGAGTTAGTCGTGACATTATTTAATAACCAGTTTTGTCCATTGTTTCATCAAATGATTCTTTTTTAAAGTGATAACTTCTTATGGGAGACTCCCGAGACACACACGTTTTTTTGTTAGGTAGGGTATACCTCAAGGGTGGTATATCAATGAAATCAGGATCTGATGATGGAATCTTGATGAAATTGAGAGACACCCTCGAAAATTGTGGGCATGAATAGTATTTCTGTTTACTTTTATAACTTAATCAGGTATTTGCGTTTAGGAATCATCACATCATGAAGCTGAGCTGATGATGGAAACCATACCTTTTCTAAACAATTAGAAGTTAGATATAAAACCTGTGGTTTAGTGACAGAAACCAGTTAATATGCTTTGAAGAAAAGACATTTTAAAGTATTTTGTATTAAATGTATTAAAAGGTAGTAGTTGTAAGAGTATTAAAAACACAAAAAAAAAACATAAAATAAAATCCTTTTTAACAAAAAAAAAATAATAAATAAACCTTGTAAGTCTTGAGTATTGAGCTTATTTACTTAAACTATCAAATTTAATATAAACTAATTTCGAGTGGGTGATCCGTTTAGCCGTTTCTGCGCAAAAGAGTAACAATTTTTTTTTTTTTTAATTTCCATCAATCCATCCATCCTCATAAACTTTCGATTTTTTAATATTAGTAAGATTAATCAGGATGTATATTAGAATACAATATTCTTTATTATACACCATATAAACTTACAATAGATCTTAAATTTAATTTAAATGCTAGGTACAATGGGCGGTCTTATCGCTAAAAGCGATCTCTACCAGACAACCTTTGGATGGTTTTAGTGTCAGAAGTAATTGGTAGCTGACGGTGTACTATATATACAGAAATATAAATAAACATACACATACATACACAATACACGTACATAAATACAGAAGTTATAATAAATGTATATTCATGGATGTATTCATGAAAATTAAGTGAAAATTAGATTAACATTTTATTTCTGTGTTACACAGAGGCGCATCCAGAGAAATTCAACTCTCGAATAAGGAACAAGTTATTTTATGGGACTGCCGGAGGGAAGGATCTCATGCAGCGAAAGTGGAAAGGCCTCGCCGAATTCGTCACGATGGAGTGTGATGGCAAAGATCTCACACCGGTTCTTCGGGAGCACAAAGTACATGCTATTGTCTTCTTAAACATTCCAAGGTAAGATATACGGATTTTCACACGCTGTGTTTAAACTTAACTCCTGTAGGTAACTGTCTATGAATGTAATGGAATAGGTATACCGCCGTTTGCCCGAATTTTATTTGCCCTAACATCATTTGCCATAATAATCAACAGCCATAATATTATATGACGTAATATTCATTCGCCCTACTCTTATTTGCTATATTAGTCATGTGCTAGAAGCTTTGTTTCCCATAAAGTCACTTACCATAACATCATTTGTCAGGTTAGGTTAGAAGGGGATGGCGGGGTCGTTTGAGCGAGCGAAGCGAACGAATAGACCCCGCCATCCCCTTCGTGGTTATTTTTTTATAAACCACCCAGAAGTAGTTTGGTTAGGTGCCATTTGAGTTAGGTTAGAACTGTGACCATTAAACTTAAAAGAGAAGAATAAATAAATTTATTCTTATTCTTATTATACCAAACATTACACACCCATCGACATCCAGAAAGCTAATAGGTAGGTAGGCTAGGTAGGTAGGCTAGGTAGGTATTAGAATTAAAAACAAGTTTAATAATCATACTATATAATTATAATTAGTACAATTTCTTTTATAGTGCAAATACAAATTTGATGCTAAAGCACGCAAAAAAACTTCTTTTGTATATTCTTCTTTCTTTCTTTCGTTTAAATATTTGTCTAATAATTATTATGGCATTTAAATATTATATCTAATAATCATTATGGCGTTTAAATATTATGTCTAATAATTATTATGGCAATTAAAAATATGAAAAACGATACCTATGGCACTCGTATCTTATGGTATCTAAGTTTCGGGCAATTAAAAGTATGTCATATGTCTTTTAGGGCAAACAAAATATTCGGGCAAATGAAATTCGGGTAAATAAAATTCGGGAATATGATGATTATGCTATATAATCTTCGGGTAAACAATAGACAACCAATGGAATATTTATAATCAGTTCCATGCAACAGACTTAAGCGAGAGCTACATTAGGCCGACGCACACGTCTGAGAGGTCTTACACTGTAAGGTTGGTGTGCACAGAAAATCGACGCAACGGGTGTCATTCAAGAATGCTTCAAATTTACTGTCCGATTCATTCATTTAAGTAACTGGTGATAACAGAGTCGAAAACGTCGAAAAAGTCGTTACGTTGATTTTATGTGCACACCAGCCTTACACGTGTAAGACGTCTCAGACGTGTGCGTCGGCATAATGTAGCTCTCGCTTTATGCTACTGCGCATCTATATTATTTAATTTACACTACTAGTGGTGTAAAGCAGTAAGTAGCAAGGGATACCAAACATAAGGTTTTAGTTTTTGAAAGGGTATTCTTAACTTAATTCACCTTCTTATTACAAGTGTAAAAAGATTATATAATGGGAATATTGCTTATAAAGTGAAGCTTAAATCACAAACCTCTTATAGCCAAGCTTCAAGTAAATAAGAAATAAAGGACGCGAACCCTGGAATACATAATTTATTGAGGCCTTTCTTTAAAGGCTTATCATCACAAGAATATTCTATTTATTAACCCACTCCAGAAAGGCAAAGATTTTCGATTCAGCATTCATTTTGTTTTATGTATGTTGGCTCTCAATTTGATATTTGATAATTGGTACTCAATTTGATTCAATTTTTTTTAAATCTCCGAGCTAATGGGACTCCAATCTTTTGAACTATTGACGGGCCCATACATACATATATATTACAAATATTCAAACCAAGTATTACTTTGTAGGTACATTAAATTGTACGAGCACTTCATTACCTTACACTTAATCTCAGAATGCATCTATAGTGCCATATAAAAAAAGGTTGACAAGGTTAATCATAGTTTTGCGTTCACTGTTAAAATTACATAATTTCATACGTTCGTAGAGAAACGAATTGTCTATATGTTGGTTAGTGGAAAATTCTATTCCATTCTTAGGATTCGCAGAAAAAAAATCTGTTTAACTTAGTATATAGCATTATAATTATACAAAACTCATAATATGTCAATATATATAAAATGTGTGATGAGCATGATCATTTGTACTGTGTCTGGGTGTAATTTATCTATAATATGTATGTATTTAGTAATATTTATGTATGTTTAACAGTTGTCTGGTTACCATAGTACAGGCTCTGCCTAATTTGGGATCAGACTGTCGTGTGTGAGATGTGTGAAGTATTATATTATTACTATTATAGACCTCTCTGAACCACATTTCAGATATTAAACAACTCCAGTTTTTTAGTTAAAATACTCATTCCATTTTTTTAGGGTTCCGTACCTCGAAAGGTAAAAACGGAACCCTTATAGGATCACTTTGTTGTCCGTCCATCCGAAGGTCTGTCTGTCTGTCAAGACCTTTTTTCTCAGGAACGCATGGAGGTATCAAGCTGGAATTTATATCAAAGGTCTACTTTCCCTTAGAGCTGTGAAAATATCAAACTTCTAAGCCAACGCAATCAAAAGATACAGTTGTTTATGCCGCAAATTTTCGCAAATTTTCGACACTCTCAAAGGAATCAAAACCTACAGGGTACTTCCCATGAACTCAGAATCTTGAAATGTGATACGAAGTAACGTCTTATAGCACAGATAAAGGAAAAATTGCGAAAACCGTACATTTTTAGTTACATCATGTAACAAAAATATTTTACGGAACCCTCGGTGCGCGAGTCCGACTCGCGCTTTGCCGGTTTTTTATATATCATTTAATTAATGTGACGCACATTTTTATACCTTCTTAAATAAAGTTAGTCTGCTTATAAGAATAACAATCTCGTAGAAAAATGTTCCGAAAGCTTTTCATATTTTGAAATACTTTCCATTAAGGGTAATTTCTCGTTTTTATTTGTATAGGTTTTTTAACTTGTGTTGTAATAGATACCTATATGACCTGTTAGAACTAATTTAACTATTTTTATATTTCAAACTAAGGTTAATATGTATATTGTACCATAATAATATACAATATAGTACATCCAGATTACCGCAAGTTTTTGTTTATAGTTACGGGGGTGGAACTCACCCTTGGAATAAGTCCGGAGGAGCCTTTGAACCCTCTACTGAAGACGGCTTAATAGAAGTAGTCGGATTAACTACGTATCAACTGGTAAGTTTTTGTCGGATCCGTCTTTCAAAATATACATATAAGCGTTTCCTCGTGTAAATGCACATTTCAGACCCTTTTGAATTTTTGAAATTTCAACTTAATTCCTTGGTAAGGCCACTATATCAAATATCATCAAATATTGTCATATTGGACATGGACCTAATAAAAACTATGCTTTGTGATTCGAGTATGCGAGAGATAGTGATGACATCGTGTTGCCACCGGTAACCACTTGCCTTCAAACGTGCTTAGAGCATAGACTTCACTTGTTTACCATCCTTAGGTATGTAAAAAAGAAATGAAATATCATTAAAATCTTTACTAAATAATAAAACTTAGAGTTTTTTGTTTTTTTTATTTTTTTTTGAATCTGACTGGCAGTTACAGGGACTAATCCCTGTAACTGCTACCCTGTAAAAATTTTTTTGTATGTGATAGCCAGATTTATGAGGAATAGTTATAGGCTATCTAGCATTACACCTCTCAGTTAGCCCTAAATATTGACTTTGTTAAGTTAGTCGGAAAAAAAAGCGCTCCCGACGTGCCAACCATCATGGTTATTGTGTATACGTAAATACAATGTTCTACAAAAACATTGATCTTTAGTACATCTAAAAAAAAGTCCAGGATACCATATGGCTCTTCTATATAAGCCACAATAAGATATTTTGTGACAAAAATTTATTGAAAGTTAAAAAGTTACAACAACAGTTACTTTATCATTAAGTTAGTATTATGAAGATGACTTTGCCCCTTATAGCAAGTTATTTGGACGCATAATTTAGGAGACAATAGGAAATTAAAATAATTCAAGATTCGGTTCGGGTCTATAACTATAGTGGCTCAAATAAGCCGTGTAATCCTTTTTTATGGTGCGGAAACCCCCACGGGTCATCACCTCACCGGGGCTAACGGTCAAGTGGTATGTCGGAATCGAACCAACTAAAACCAGAACGTTTCCGGTTTACGGTCACACCACCGTCTCAGGCCTGCTTCTGATAGAGTAACAGTGAAGCATTCCAACCTTGGCCGCCCTACGAGAAACAGGCATTGCCAAGAAGAGACGAACTGTGAACACCTCCGTGCCAAGAAAATGTTACTAAAATATTGTCTACTGTGATTTCTTTTAAATTATACGCTGGTAAAACCGCGGGGCACAGCTAGTATTAAATAAATGTTAAAAACAGAAAACGTTAAATAATTTAATGTAGGTACATTAAAATCACTTTACATGTTTAATTTTCAATTTAAAACTAATTTTATGCCTTTTAACTTTCACTCGTAAAATCAGAAAGAATTTTTATTTTTTGAATCTCAGTAAGGACTGGTTATGAAGCAAGTAAAATAAAACACTCTTTTACTGTAATAGATTTATCTAAAAGCCAAAGTCAGTTAATAAAACTGAAATGAATTTACTGTCTCTAGACCCCCTCGTACCAACAAGTCTATTAAAGCTGTTTATAAAAAAATGTAATATAAAAATTATACAGCCATTAAAACTTTTAAACTTTCTCGTCCCATGCTATACAATTACAGTCTTACCTGTAACCGCGGTCAGTGTAATTGTCAATACGTCAGACGGTTTATAGGTAATCCAAACTATCGCATTAATTCCCGTTAATGTTTTGAATTGTACAGCCATTGCTGCAAGCGGGCGGCCACGGGACCTGCATCACTCAATGCAAGACGGCGAAAATTGTCACCACAAAAGTTATACCTATGCAGGTAGATGGAGAGGCCTGTCGACTTGCGCCATCTATTATTACGTTGTCAAGACTGAACCAGGCGACTATGCTTGCCAAGAGGAAGCCTGGAAGAGTATTAGCACCGTAAGTGTTTTTGTTTTACTTGAATTCCCACACCGTCGCTCATATTTTTTGACAAAATAATCTCTATCTTTTTATAACCCCCAGTTTTACCTTTTTCGTCTTTTGTAATCTCTTTTGCTTAAGAACTTATATTCTGCAGAACTTTGCTGATAAACGGCTGTTACATTTAACGTACAAGTATGACTCTAAGACCAAACTAGGTAATCGTGACTGACGGACCGCGGCCCAACGAAAGTATTAAAAAACTGAGAGCACATAAAAGAACTTGATGGAATGTTTTTATAAAATTATGTATTTTGGTTTCAAATACTCATACTTGTTTAAGAGGGTAATTTATTCCATAACTTCTTACATTCTCATCTTAATTCATTAACATGTTTTTTAGATTCATCTATTCATCACTTATACCACGTCAAAGCTCTTTCCCAGGAGAGTGTGCTGCTGTGTCTTGATTTATAGAAAATATCTTACAGAAGACAAATATAACCCTCAACAAAATAAAATTGAATTGAATTGAACTTCGGCCTTTTCTTACAAAAAACCTAAGTACTTTCATAATAGACTACATTCATTTAATTTTTTCAATTCAAGTATATTGGCTACTAACCGGTACATGCAAATTGGAAATGTTTTTTCTTACATTTCTTCTTAATATTGTGAACTCTGAATTGTGGAACTTTCCACAATAAATCGTTATTACTGAACTGGTAATTACGCCAGGTAATTATGGACTCGGTGATCAAATATATTGAGATTCTATACTACTTCTTCTGACGCTAAACGTACTTACTTACTTATATTATTCTACAAACTTTATCTATTCTCATAACCTATAAGGTTACAGTTCAATAAAAAGTAATATTTGCCCTAAAAAATGGTGACTGTAAGTGGCTCTTCTCTCAATTACATTATTTTACATCCCAACTATAATCATCCTACTAATATTATAATCTTGAAACTTTGTGACGATGTATGGATATTTGTTACTCTTTCACGCAAAAAACTACGGAACTGATTGCGATGAATCTTGGTATGTAGATAGCTGGAGACCTGGATTAACACTTAGGCTACTTTTTATTCCAATATTCCCACGGCACCGTAACTTACGCGGGTGAAACCGCGGGGTGCTGCGAATGTAAGTTCGTTTGTTTCACCCTTTCACGCCCTCACTACTTAACCGATCCTCATGAAATTTTGCCTACAGCCAGAATTCTGCTAGAGGTACAGACGGTAGGTAAGGACATAGGGTATCTTTCATCCAGAAAAAGTCCTCTTCCTTAGAGACCATGGTTCTGGACATGGTCCAAAAGTGAGAGTGTGTGGGATGCCGCCGTTTTGTTGCGAGGTGGTAATGTTGACTAGAGAGGTAGGACGGAAACGCAAGAGGAATAGTACCCTGACGTCACGCAGACGACGCACACGGCGCTGGAGACCGCAGAATGATCTCCAACCTCCATGAGCGCTGGCCTTTGCGTAGCGGGTGAAGCTGCCAGTTACCCCCGTAGAACTGCTTCTACGCGGGCCTGCGCCTGAGACAATGGCGCACACTAAAAGAGGTGGTGGTGTTGCCATCTACCTTCGTAGCTTCTTACCCTACAAAATCCTTGCCTCTTCTTCTTCTAATCTTTCTACCACGGCGGAATACCTCTTCCTTCAAGTTTGTGTCAAGGAAACTTATGTTATACTAGGAGTAGTCTATTGCCCTCCCGTTGCCAATTACTTCTCCAGTCTGGAAACAGTTCTAGAATCTTTAGGGTCGGAATACACACACCACATCATCATGGGCGATTGTAATACCGATCTTCTAGCACTAAACTCCTACCGAACCCGCAATCTCCTTCATATAATCCAATCCACCAGCCTTCATGTCCTCCCTCTTCAAGCAACTCACCACAACATTGAGCACCAGGATACTTGGCTTGACTTAATGCTCACCTCTGCTCCAAATCTTATCTCCTCCCATGGTCAACTTCTTGCACCTGGCTTTTCCCATCATGACTTGATTTTTCTCTCCTACACCCTGAAACCCCCCAAATCCCATCCTAAAATTCTGCATATTCGTGGTTTCGGACGAATGAATTTCAATAAACTTCGTGCAGACGCTTCCGAATTAGACTGGACGAATTTGGCAGCAGCTACCGACATGAACGAAAAGGTCAGCATATTTAATGAAACAGTTGTTAAACTATATGACATTCACGCACCTGTGATAAAAGTAAAATTGAAGCGGCCCCCGGCACCGTGGATGACGGAGGAAGTTCGAACAGCCATGAGACGGAGGGACCATACTTTCAATCGGTATAGGAAAGATCGCTGTGAAGAGAAATGGAACCTTTTTAAGGCTGCAAAGAATCGGTGTAACCAGGTGATACGCAACGCCAAACGCCGTCACATCCTTTAAAATATAGAGACCTCTTCGCCTTCCAGTATGTGGAAGTTTCTTAGAACATTGGGCATTGGCCAACAACAGCGTCCTGAGGTTCAAATGACAATTGGTTTGGATGATATTAACCGTCATTTCTCATCCACAACTCAGTTGGATCTTCAAACCAAGTGTCACACCTTGAACTATATAGCTGGTTTAACCAGTCCCATCATTGAATACTTTAATTTTTCACCAGTGCCTTCTGACGACATCAAAAAGATTATCCTGTCTATTCGTTCCAATGCTGTTGGCTATGATGGTATTAGCCGTCGTATGATTGTTTCTATCCTGGATCAAGTTCTACCAGCAATAGCCCATATAATTAACTTTTCGCTCGACTCTGGAACCTTTCCCTCACTCTGGCGTAGGGCTTTTATTATTCCTTTACCTAAAAAAACGAACCCTTCTCTTCCTGACCACTTTAGACCAATTTCTATACTTCTCTTTCTTTCTAAAGTGCTTGAGGCTTGCGTACATAGGCAGCTCTCGCAATTTGTATACCGGCACAATCTTCTAAGCCCTCTACAATCTGACTTCAGACCCGGTCACAGTACAGTCACTGCTCTCCTCAAAGTGACTGGCGATATTAGAGAGGGCATGGAGAACACGCACATGGTTGATTTTTCGAATGCCTGCCTTTAATACCGTCAGTCATGACATCCTACTATCCATCCTCTCATATCTTATGATCTCCTCAGATGCACTGGAATGGTTCTCCTCTTATCTTCAGGGACGACATCAATATGTTCGTATTGATGACTCGTCTTCGAGTTGGTGTGATCTTTCTGCTGGCGTCCCTCAAGGCGGTATCTTATCTCCTTTATTATTTTCAATATTTATTAATCTCATAACCCAACACCTTCAGTGTGCGTATTACCTGTATGCTGATGACTTGCAGTTGTATACACAGCCAAAGGTTGAAGATATATCGCAAGCTATCGATAAAGTAAACAAAGATTTAGATTGTATTAAATGCTGGTCGATGAGGTTCGGTTTATCAGTAAACCCAGAGAAATGTCAAGCGATCATCGTAGGTACCAGTTGTCTTCAACAATTCCATTATACCTCCAGTGGTTAAGGACTTGGGTTTGTATATCGACTCGACCTTTGATTGGCGAGCCCAAGTTACCCACGTAAGCCAGAAAGTCACTACCTGTCTCCGAACTTTATATCGTTTAAAGAATTTTCTTCCCACGAAAACTAAGATTACGCTTATGCAGTCCCTGATCATTCCTTTGATTGACTACGGTGATGTGTGTTATTTTGACCTGAATGCAGACCTTCTCAATAAACTAGATCGCCTTCTCAATAACTGCATTCGATTCATTTTCAATCTTCGAAAGTATGACCATGTGTCTGCCTTACGTTCCCAACTAAGATAGCTCCCTATCCGTCAGCGCCGCAATCTGCGAGCATTAACTTTTCTTCTCTCGTTTCTCAACTCTCCGTCTTTACCTGCTTACCTAGCTCCCTACTTCCGTTTCTTATGCTCCAATCATGATCTAAATCTTCGATCAACAAACAATATGCTCCTGTTATGCCCTCCTCACACCTCCGACTTCGTCAACTCTTCCTTCTATGTTCAATCAGTTCTTCTTTGGAATACGCTCCCGGTCGAAATCAGGATGTCCACAAACCGTTTTTTGTTCAAGAAGAAAGTACGTGAACTTCTTCACAGTGAGTTGGCAGAACGTTCACTACGATAGTTACTTACACGACGGCGTATTTTAGTATTAATATGTATGGGTATGTATATTGTGTATGTGTGTACTTCTTTTATAGGTTCTGTATGTATTATATATTTTTATGTTGTAATGACGTATAGCAAGCTATTTATGTAAGTAATAGTATTTATTTCATGTAATATGTGTATCTACTTTGTTATGACTATCTAAGTGTTATAAATAACTCCAAATGTTAAATTCTATTTGTGCATCTACCGTTTAATATTTCTACATCACCCCAAGGTTGACTGGCAGAGAATGCCCTGGGCATTAAGTCCGCTTTTGTGCAAATTGTGCATTAAGTTTAAATAAATAAATAAATCTTCGATCTGGGTCTAAACTACTACACGGTATCTGCAGGTTCTCGGAGGTTTCCTTCTCAGGCATACCCCGGTTCCCTGCAATAGCCCTACTTGTGACATACTTCACGGCTGGCTCCGGTGAGGTGGTAACCAGTGGAGGTTTCCGAATAAAAATTGTCATCAGATATTTTGACAAACCTTTGTCTTTTGTGTCACATTTTTTTAGGGCGTCATTTGATCAAGTACTTTTAAACACATTGTACTAAAATCAGACCATTCTAGTATATTGAGAGATATTTCATGTTATATTTTTGTTTGTTGCAGTCAAACGACATTAGACAAACTCACACTCATAGTGAATCTCATAACCATGGCGGACTACGAGAGGCATCATTACGACAAGGAACTGCTAGCAAAAACAGGTATATACATTACAGCAGTAAACATTTCATTTATTTAATTAACGCTCGGTTTATGAAGGTTAATTTTGAAAATCGTGTAATTCAATAACACTACAAAATTTTATTGAAAACGCTACAATTATGTGAGTGGAGCTTAAAATTGTGAAGTGCTCTTGATAAGTCTGGGCCCCTTTTTTTCAAATAATCCCATGATACCCAGTTTTCATTAAATTCGCGTTTTCATTCAATTTAGGTGGTACACCCAAATAATGGCGGAATCATAATATATGTAGTGTACTAATATATATTTTAAACTTAATAAATCATAGCGTTTAATATATTCTACGTATATACCAAATATTTAAAGCCGGCTCGTCGCGGCGCGAAAGCCGTGAAACGAGAGTGTAGATGGTTTCGCGGCTTCTCGTTCGCGCTTCGATCAGTGCATCTACACTTGCAGTGTTTTCGCAGTAGCGTGTGAAATGCGATTACAAACGCACGTAATTAATAAAATGAGCTTAGTTTGGAGCTCTACATAAGCTGGCATAATTTTAATATGCTTAATAGCACAGATTGTCTCAGCAACTGAAGTAGCCAGATCAGCGTCTGTTTTCAAACAGCGCCGCGCGGCAATACTTTTTTAGTGCGAGGTTCATGAAATCATTGCGCGATTCGCGCGCGAATGTAGAGGCTGCATTATATCTAAGTATCAAGAAATATTTATTCATTCTTTTTCTCCTTTCGTCTTGGATGTTCTACATGTTCGTACTTATTTAAATTAAACGTTATTTATTAACTAAGTTGTCCTTTATGGCCAAATGATAAGTGCATTATTACTTAATTAGTAATAACTAGTTAAAAACAATTTTCTTTAAAATGTGTTCCAATTTACACATAGTATATAACCTAATGTAATGTTTCACCCCTAACTTTTAGCTATAATAAACATAAATGAAACAAAAATTCACGGAACACAATGCTACGAAAACCTCGTTACGTGAAATTTACTCTCAAAGTTGATGGAAAAAGTTTACCCAGCAATATTAATAAAGATATTCGATGTTCAAGCTTGATTTCACTTCAACTTGTTTCTTCAGTCGTTCTGAAGCTGGCGATTCTGTTTTACTCGTATTTCCGTAGTTCCTAACAGTGTTAAATTCAATATCTCTTGTATTTTTACAAATAGAAGCAAACGTAAGCGACTGCTCGAGTGGAACAATACTAACATTTCATTTTGAAGTCCACGTTAGTTACTATTTATACTTTTTCTTTGGTTCCACACTGAATCGAAAAGTACAATAATATACAATGTTCTGGTTTGCTTTAATATTTTAATGTTATTTTTTTTTTCTGTTGTAGAAATACTGTCAAACAGATCAATGTTGATTTTGGAAAAAATAAAAATATTTAACTTTATCTGAACGAAAAGTTAAGAGAGTAAAGAATACATCAATTGGCCATAGAGTTAAAAAAACAGTTACGAGTATATACTATAATCTATGCGTATAGTGGGTTGCTACTCTTGTTGCGACGCATATATACCACTAACAGTGGCGTAGCTACCGGAGGGCTAGACGGGGCAGTGCCCCGGGGCCCCCAAGCTCAGGGGGCCCCTCGGACTCCGACTTACAAACTATAAATTGAACTGGTGAAAATTTCTCCCACATTCGGAATATAAATAAACCAGATTTTTTAGAACAGGTTCAGGTTTGTACTAGAGTTGTGACTAAACCACTATTTACATTAAATTGCGTACTTGTAACTTGAATATGGAGTACGACGAATCTGGAGTACGACAAATCTAGAGTACGTCGGATGCGGAACACGACGAATACGAAAGAAAAATAAACTAGGGCCAGTTTATTTTTTGCCCCAGGGCCTTTGGTTACCTAGCTACGCCACTGCCCACTAACATTATAAATGTGAAAGTTTGGATAGATAGATGGATGGATGTTTGTTACTCTTTCACGCAAAAACCACTAAACGGATTGCTATGAAACTTGATATGTAGATAGCTGGAGACCTGGATTAACGCATAGTTTTTATCAGATATTCCCACGGGATCGGGACTTACGCGGGTGAAACCGCGTTTCACTGCTAGTGTATAAAAATCTTTTTACAACAGCATTAAGCATTACTCTTACTTAACTTGTTCTGTTGCTGCTTCTTAGCTTGGATAGACACATTTATGAAACAGGACATATATCTGGGACCCTGTACTATGGGTTCTACAACACTGATAATTTTAAATACATATCGTACCTAACACATTCACGTATACATTAAACGAGTTGATTCATCTCATTTCTTTATGACAAAAATTAGTTTGACAAACAATTCTCATAAATTATAATTAACCACTGCTATTACCCTTTGTCTATATGGTCGGTGAATGCTATATTTTCAAAATATGGAAAATGTACTGTGAAATTTTTCACCGCTAGTCGGTGAATTTTTTTTAACAATATTGTGTTTTTAACAATATTCTGTTTAAGGTAGCACAATAAAAAAAACATCTGACACAAAGTCGTAAAAAGACACATGAAACAAAGTAATTAATTCAAACACACGGCTAATAGTTCGCCTTTACAATAGTTCTAAATAATGTCTAGACTATAATTAAACTTGCTGCCTTTCTGGCTAATGAGGTATTTATTTTAAACTTCCACTAGAAGTAATAAAAAAGAAGGAAATAGGTACTGTCAGGTACAAGCGAAACTCTTTTGATGTCGCGAACTCACCTCGAGAAGCAATAAATGAACAAAGCTTTAAAACGGAAAATGTACCTACAGGCTACACCTATTTAGGTACTACAGCTATAGTTATTACTACAATAACTGTAATGGGAAATTTTGTATAGCGAAAGTTTAAATTTGATAAAATTATTTAAAGATTAAGTTAGTTAAACTACTTAGGTACTATACAGGCTGTTACAGAAAGGTGTCGTTAAATTTTAGAAGCATTATGCGTAGCCGACAAATAGTTAAACTAGCTTACATGAAAAAAAAAATGATTTTGACGAAAAAAAAATTATATTATAAATTAATTATTATATTTTTATTTTCTTCGGACTATGCTTTTCCTAGTGTAGGCGCACATTTTTAAACAACAAATTATAAGTTTTTAATTTTTCATGCAGACTTTGTCAGAAAAATTTTGGCATTCCATCAACATCCTTGGTATTGAATACCCATAGCACTATTTTTGTCAGCCCTCTCTCATACGAAATATAAGCTTTATCGGTGAATTTTCAAGTTCAATTTGTCAGTTTCAAAATAAGATTTATGTATTAAAAATTACTAATTTTACTAAAAGTGTTAGCGCTTTGCGTTATATACGGTTTCTCTTATACGACCATAAAATATAACCACACCTTTCTGTAACAGCCTGTATAATATGAATGAACTCATCTTTAAGTCTACATAGACATTCAAATTTAAGTTCTTCCATTTATGTATATATCCATTAATAGTGAAATTAAGAATAAAAACAGTAAACACATTAATTTAAAAAAATATAAATATAAAGGCCAGAAATTAAAAAATCTGCGTTTGTTATGTTTAACGTAATTATTTCTACGAATTGAATGCCAATAAATCTGATAAATAAATTGTTTCAAGCAGCTGATGAATGCGGAAATATTAATTTTGGCCAAGTTATTATGGAAATGTGTGAAATAAAACCAATAACAGGTTTTAATCACGTCTATATTTCTTTCACATTAATCAATCGTTGGGTAAATGCAGTAGGTGAACAACGGATTGACGTTTTATCAAAATGTTAACCTAACCTATTTAATAGGTAGTTTTTAATCGTTAGTAATTACCTTAGTTTGATTGAAAAATGTTTTTTTATTTAACAAAATATTATTTAGGTTTATCATGTTATATACGATTCATCAGTTACCGATACAAGATTATCCTGATGAAGAAGTTCATCAATGTGTGAGACTACACATAGCAGCGTTTTGATGATGCCAGTTAGTTATCACAACTTAATAATAATATATACAACTTTTGTATCCACCAATTTACAACATAACCTCAAATGTATAGAGAAAAACGCAAAAAACGGATTTTCTACAACAAAAATGATTCGATTTAAATGAAAATCACTGAAAATATAGAATTTCACGTGTTAAACAAACAGTATTTTTTTTAGTAGTAAAATATAAATTTTTGTATCTGAGTTACAATTCGATTTTTCAAACCAAAAATTTGGTTGGTAAAATTTCGAATTTTTACCTTTGCCGGTGCTGAGTTTTTTCTTTGAAGCCTCAACTAAGCATCCCCTCCACCAACCTCAACGAGAAAGACCAGACAAATGGAGGAAGAAAAAATTATTCATGTTTCTTATAAAACAAAATTATGAAACTAGACTTCCCATCCTAAAGTTTTTTTTTATATGTTCGAAATGGAAGTGAGTTCTACCTATATGTGAAACTGACGATAGGGATGCATTATAGCTGTATCCCATTCTTTTTCCTTTATAATTTCCATATATAATAACATTTACAATAAAAAGTTTATCTATTTATTTTATGTTGTACGGCTTTTTTTACCAGGCACATAGAATTTAAAAACAGTTTTATTTTTATGAAAATGTCTGGTAAACAATATATTTTTTTATTTTTAATAGAATCTATGAACTTATTAATAGGGCTGTTTGATAATAATAATAAGTGCTACTTAGTAAGTAGAAATAAAATAGATAATTATGTTATTTCTTTAATTATACCATTGTCAAAATGACGAATGTTTGTGATAAGGGTTGAAAACGAAGGTAAGCGTTTTAGGTCTAACTGCGTGTAATAATACTGTTGAAATATTGTTTTAGCGGAGCGGGTAGGCAGCTTAGAAGTGAACCCTGCAGCCGACTTGGAACAAATGCGAGCCCTCATTCAAGGCATGATCAAAGAATCTCAAGCGTACTCAAATCTCACCGACTGGTGGTTTGTCGATTGTGAGTTTTTATCGTTACTTTGGATGATTTATTTTTTACTCAAACAACGCCTTTTAGACATTGTAGTTGCTCTACTTTCATATAAAAAATACTCATAGCAGTTTTAAGAATACCTATAACACGAACAATATCATACACTACGGCATAAAAATATTCAACGTTGATACGAATAGCAAACACAACATTCTCGTTATTTTCGGAGTATGTCAAGTGTATAAGCGTAGGTAAATTTTCCACTTCACCCGCAAGAATTCCATTACATTAGTCACTGTACACACAATTACTAACTTTTTCCTAAAGCCTTCGTGTTACCTTTAATAAAATTGCGTTTGAACTACTTATATAAAGTCAGTCTAAGAACCTTCTTACTAATCACTTGTAAAAAAAAGCAACGAAGTAGGCACAATATTGGATCAAAACAGTCTGTAACGCTAATTTGTATTTGCGATATATAACACTAGTTGTAGACATAAATAATATTATGGATTACCAAAAAGAAATATTTTCTAACCTGTTAAATTAAATGGTAAAAACTAGTTCCAAATGTTTCAGAGCTTTATACAATACACTATTTTAATAAATATATTTTTTAACTAATATAATACCATATTTAGTTATAGAGAAATAAATGTTGCCAGGTTTTAATAATAGGCAATAGTAGTTTCTGTCTTCCATCAAAAAATAATACTGTAAAATATTCTTTTATACATGTACAGCGCTGTGTATATATACCTTCTTTAAAACATATTTTTTTTATTGTACCAGCTGTAACAGCGGAACGTTTCTTTCGAATCGACAAGGCACAAGAGAATCTCCACTACTCATCGGATATTGGTCATGAAAATATATATATTCTGGATGCTGCCCTTCATACACCTGATACTGAGTCAACAGCACAACCAGATACAACGGCGACAGGGTCTTTAGAGCGAACTGCGGCTTCAGTGTCTTTGGACACTACTACTGGACTTTCGGTGTCACTTGACATCTCACAGAGTGTTGATACACCTAGTGCGGCAGTGTCGTTAGATGTTCCTGAGTCACATCCATGGTAAGTCACACCCATCTCAGGTTTTTTCTTGAATCGTTATAACATGCAGCGGTAGCATAATGGCTAAGGCGTCGGAGTCGTGATCAAGTGGTTTAGTACCTCACCCAGTATATCTATTATATCGACGTGACACCACTCATAATACAGCTCATGTAAAAGGTTTAACAAGAATTCTAGTAAAATGCGATCCATGTTACACACATTTTGACACCTTACAATAATTAAAAGAAACTATATTTTCAAAAAGTATTGCCAACACTTAGAAGTTCAGTGTACACTGTGTACTTTGAAACCTATATGTATTTGTTTTTCATATATGTAGCCTGTGTTTCTAGTTAGTAGGCCAACATTAAATATTTAATAGTGATATTAATATCCACGGGAATACGTATACCTAATGTTTAATCTTTAGAATCGGAGATATGGATAAATGGTTCGATGTATCTTAGAATCGCAATTTCCGGATTTCATCAACGTAAGTAGTTGTTACGAAAGACAAAAGGTTATAATAATCTTATTTCAGCAACTCTGCAATCTAATTACAAAATCATCGTCGTTTATGAGTAGGTATGTTAATATTCAACACTGTATATCAGATGCGAAAATGCCAAGCAATATCCTACGTTTGTATGTTACACCATTGATATTCAACAAACACCAGTGAATCTTAAAATCCGCTAGCTTTACACATTCATAGCAGAATATAACCTATAATTACAAAACTTGTCGAAACAGAATTTAAAAAAGCCAATAAAATTGCAAGTAGGTATGCCGAATAAAAATATCTCTGTGGAGTATACCGTTTAATTTGTGCTAAAACGAAGTTAGGACACACCGAGTTTTACAGCAACCCTGCTAAACGCCGCATATAACTGAACACATTCTACCGACTAATCTTAAAAATACATCTACTGTAGTATGAGTCAGTCAGTTATGCTATCGCTATATAAGCTATTGTAATAAAATAATTAATATCAGTCATTTTAATGGATTACTCTGATCCAGGTACGTACTAAATAATATGATATTATAATGGATTGGATACAATGGATTAATGTATAATAAATCAAAAGTAATCCAAAAAGACATCGATGACAAATTTTATACGTGTTCAGATTGTATTACCGATATCGTTTGTTTTCCAAAACGCATATATCATTGAAATATCACTATAATTTACACACAACTACTATAAAAGTAGATAAAAGTTGTAAAATTGATCTACGTTGTTTAATGTTTACATCACTAAATATTTAAAAATAAGAAAAGTCGAATCGATAATAAGTTAGCGAAATCTACAGTCTTATTCAGGGTATTAACCGTTTCTTTCTAAACTAAACAGGAAACAGACAAATCCGACATTTTGCTCTAAAACTTCAGAAATGTTTGTTAGTCAGTTAATATTGTAGTGTTTTTCTACAAACACTAATTAATATTTCATGGCGCGAATACTTAAAAACTTAAGCTAAAAATGTAGTGCATTATTTGAAACTTGTTTCTGGAGAGCACTGAGCCATGCCGATAGAATAAATTTTCGATGATCCCATGAATACAGGAAGAAGATGGTATTAAGCCACGGAAAAATAGAAATAATTAGGAAGCAAGTGCAAGACTATCTAAAACAATAAGAAATCTATAATAACTTTTTAACTGTTTCATTCTATGATACCAATACGCGATAGTTTGGGTATGTACCGTATGTACAACATCTTTGAACCACTTGACGTTCCACCAGGTTACACTAACCGTGGCCACAAATTGAAAGATCCATCTTAATTCATATTGTACTTCAGTTTTTAGTATTTTATGGGGATTTTAATTAAAATGAGATTGTTCATTTGAGCACAAATGACCCAATTATCAACAGTAAGAATAAAAAATTAGGTTGGAATTACTGGACCAGGCAGGAAGAATTTAGAACAAGCACCTGCGACACCCTACCTATTGCTTTTTGGAGTTGGAATTACTTTTTATGTTATTAAAATGCATTTATTTGTGCGAAGAAATATTTTATAACTTAATCCTGATGGTTTTCTCACAGATGTAATTTTTTTTTTAATTTTATATAGCGAATCTGGATTTGGAAGTCCAGTGAGATCATCGGAGGAGCTTCTATCTCCACAAACGCCACCGCCGGGCTCGGTGACTGGAGCTACTGCAGTAGTTCCAGCAATTCCGGCCACCGTGGTTCCGGCAGCAGTTACACCTACAGGTCCCGTGGTCTCGAAGTCGCCTTCAAAAATACCAGCGCCCTTGACCCCTCCAGCTATTCAGCAGGAACCCTTGTCACCGCCACTATGTACCAGTCCACTTACCAAAGATCACGAACCTACTATGGACTCAATAGCGCGGTTCAAAACGTGAGTACGTTGAATTTTGTTGACTAACTTCGTCGTTGTGAACAGTGTTTTCTTTTAGCTTCCCAGCGCCTTAAGGCTTGCGCTCATGGAGGCCGTAGGTCATTAAGTGCCCTACGGCGCCTGGTGCGTCCTCTGTGTGACGGGAGAGTGCTAGTCCTCTCCCGTTCCCTTTCCGCCGCCTCTTTGGCGTACATCACCTCCTCGCAAAATGAGGCGGCGGAGACCCACGCGCTCTCGCTTTGTACCATAGCTAGCACCATGGTCTCTAGCGAGAGGCTTCCCACACCTAGAACTGTCTCAAGGTCATCGCGCTGTGGGACCCACGCTGGACACTCCACTAGGGTGTGGAGTGCAGTATCCTCGGGACAGCCCCGGCAGTGATGGCACTCAGGCGTTGGCTCCCAGCCTATGCGACACAGGTACTTCCCGAAGCAGCCGTGCCCAGTAAGCACCTGCGTCATCCGGTAAGGCTAAGGCTGCCATAACGCCTCTCTAGCCAATCCTCCATGACGGGCCTTACCGCCAGAATTGTGGCGAGCCCCGCGCTCGGTTGCCCAAGTCACTCTTTCCACTCAGCCATGAGTACCTGGTTGACCTGGGACCTTTGGGCCTTTACTTCACTGGGCAAAAGCCTCAGCCCACGGTCAAGCGTCTCCTTGCGCCAGTGATATGAGGACGCAAGGGCTTTCGCTTCCAAGTCCCACGGCGGAGTGCCGGCTAAAAGGCTTGCCGCTTCAAAAGAGATTGTGCGATACCCTTTTATGACCCTGACGGCCATCGACCGTTGCGGGCGTCGAAGGAACGCAACATTACGGTCTGTCATAGTCGGTGTCCAAACTGGAGCCCCATACAAGGCCATGGACCGCACAATCCCTACGTAGAGTCTCCTGCAGGAGGCGTCAGGACCCCCCAAGTTGGGTAGAAGCCGCGAAAGTGCGGCCGCCGTCCCCATAAGTTTGGGAGTCAGACTTCGGAAGTGGGGCCCGAAGTCCCATCGGCTATCGAGTACGAGTCCCAGGTACTTCATCATGGGTTCGAAGCCAATGCTGACGCCTCCTACCGTGAGTGTAGATCCCACAGGTGGCTTATTCCGAGGCCCATGGAAACAAACGGCCTCGGATTTGTGGAGAGCCACCTCGAGACCTAGCCGCCGGATTGAAAATTATAGCCTGACCAGAGAGTAAAATGTTCCCTTTTAAAGTTCACCTAAGTTTTGGAGCAGATATCCTTTAACAAAATTATTTGCATTAGTTTTAGAAAAAAAACAATAATTCATTCAACACATTGACACAACACACAACTTTTCAATCAACAAAGTGGTCTTAAGTGTTAAGCGATATCCATTGACAATAAACGTTGATGATGAAGCGACAAAATTTCAAGTTGGGTACAAGTATGTATTGGGTACAATATGTCCCTATTAGTAATCTTTTAATTAGAGAAACAGCAATCCCAATCACTGGTCAGGCTACAACTTCTTTTTAGTCCGAAGTCCTCAGCAAGGTACAAGGTAACAAATATTATTGGCAAAGTGTGTGAATCAAAATTAGAAAACTGCACGATTTGGTATGGTGAACTATTTAACTCTGTATTTGACATAGCATGGTAAGAGAAACAAGATTATTTTTTAAAATAAAAGTAGATTCTTATATTGCTTAAAACAATTTACAATAATTATCGCAATGTGTCGAAAAAAAGGTTTTTATGCTATTATTGTTTTGAGTAACAGACACTCACTTGAAATTTTCTCCCTTACTTTTTTGTCTAATGTACTGTGTCTTCTCATAAATAAATTCTTCTTCTCATTAATTAATATTCCAACCTTGCTCACAAATGAAGTGTTACCTAGCTAAAAAAAACTAACATATTTTTCTAATTAAATAAATGTTACCCTCTACTAACTAGATACTCGCACCACGCTATTTGAAATACGGAGTGGTTCTTGACGTGACCCTTTAGATCCGTCAGTGTTTTTATGCTGGTAGGTGTGCACAAGTGTGGCCATTGAAGCACGAACCACCATTGTTTGGGGACTGAAATCTGCACTCTATCTCTTCTTCTATTGCATGCAGCATTCATGAAAAGTTGTTTGGACTTGAGCAAGAAGTGTTTGGCTATAGGTGAGACACATGAATGGTATTAGAGTAGTTATTTTTTAGAAATAATAATAATATATTGGTTAGACTGCTATATCTAAAGAGTGTACGTACATCACTTTTATTTTCATTAAAATCGGAATTAAAATATACTTTATTTCGTTAATACAATTAAAGAGGTAATATATCAAAAAGTCAAGTTGCGAGTTTCAAGGTGGAAACTCGATATGAGTAGAAGCTCGCAAGAAAAGTCGTGGACCGCTATTGATTAATAATAGGTAGTACCTACATTTTTTTAACAGTATGTTACAGTCAAAATATAATCTAACAAGTGAACTAATGTACTAATCAAATTTTAAAATTTTTATATGCATACTACGAACAGCATGTTTTCAAACATTCCAAGTTGATATTTTGTAATAAAGTGAACAAGTATACAAAAATTATTCATGCGGAAATTATTTATACCATGTATGTAATTTGGTTGTCATCAAAAGAAAAATTATCTACCATTTTTAAAAACTCACAGCATCACACAAGGTTTAAAATCGGTGTTTTAACAATGAAGTTTTAACAAGAGTATTAAATCTTTAAAGAAAAAGGCATTAATTCCATCATCCTCCAAGTCCTCACCCAAAGAGCGCCAAGTATCCCGGTCTTGGGCAGTCCGCATCCATCCACTGCCAGCCACTTTCTTCAAGTCGTCGGTTCATCGTGCCACAGGGCGCCCTACGCTACGTTTGCCAAATTCTTGTCTCCACTCTAGCACCATCGACCATCAGTCCGCCTGGAGACATGACCGACCCACTTCCACTTCAGCATACTGATTCCTCTCCGATGTCGGTTACTCCAGTTCATTGTAACTTTAAAATCTTCTAGAACAAAATCTTTTAGACTACCATTACCACATATAACAGGGTCGTAAACTTTCATGAGTACTTCTACTTCTTCAAATTTAAGAGCTACGCTCTTGCCGGTGGAGCAATCGGCACTTCGCTCTTTATCCTCTGCCATCTTTTTGACCTCTTGATAAGTCTCGAATCCTACTTTCTCCTGCACTTGTTGTATAAAACTTCTTCTAGGCCTTCCTCGTCTTCTCTTTTCCTCTATTTTTCCTTCCAATATTGTTTTAAAGTAGTTGTCATGTCTCATCAAGTGGCTAACTATTTTTCCCATTCATTAGTACATTATGATATAAAATTTACACAATAACATTATGATATAAATATTATCGCGACACCAACTCTTTAATATTTATAAAAAAAAAATTAAGTCAATATCGAAGTGGTACATGCCTTTTTTTCTCTTGTTTGATTAATAACTTGTTTTATTGCAACTCTTGCAATATTTGACCCGTTTGCATATGACAATTACAGTGGATCTCTGATTCATTGTTATTCGTTGTAACCCAAACCTTAAAGAATAAGCGTACTCCCACAAAAAGGGCCGGCAACGCACTTGTGACTCTTGAGTTGTAGTCACCTACCATCAGGTGAACCGTCTGCTCGTTTGCCTAATAGAAAATAAAAAATGACGGTTACTGAAAAAATGCCCATAGAAAACAACAGACATTTCTAAAGTCTTGCATTAAACAGCAACCAAATAATCAGAAATATTACTAAATGTAAATATTATCAAATTTAAATACGATAAAAAGTTTGAAATAAATATTTAGTTGATGCTTGTTGACCGGAACGAAAATTCTCTCGCCGATTAGTGGTAGCCACTCTATTAAGATTGGTTGCGCTGAAGAAGGTATTTAAGAGTACGTGCACATAATATATTCCAATCTATAGCGAATGATCCACTGTACCCCGTGATCCACTGTTATCCACTCCTACTCTACTCGTACTACTAACAACACCGGAACATGCTAATAGTTATAGCCATGTTTCATATTATTCCTAAAACAAATATTTAACGTAATTTGAATTTACACATGATTAAATTTGTAATGCTACGTTGAATAAGTTCGGAAAAAAGCCTTGCAATCTAGAGGTAGCGGTATAAATGCATTAGGTACTTTTTCTAACCAAGTGGGACAGTTAGTTGTGTAAAAGTAAACAAAATTAGTTAAAGGCAAAGTCACAAAATAATTTGAAATATATTGTTATTAATCTTTCTTACTCTTTAAGTACATGTTAACAACGTTTCACCTAACAACATAATTATTATAAGACCCGTATTCAAAAATAAAACTTACTTAAATTGACTCTGCTGGACACCACCATTACTTTAAATATTTAAAGACGACGAAGGAAAGCACAGGGTCTTTAAATTTAATTTATTATGAATGAATAGTATTGATTTAGGCTTACTCGTTCCTTAGAACTAAGAAACTTCAAAGTAATATTAATAAGATTTGAATAGTTTGTAATTTTTTAATGAAAAGTTTAAGGTTAAAAAAAAACCTCTTTCCTAAAAATGTTTCAATATTACTAGGAAATATGTCGTTCTTCTTTTATTTATTATTTATGCTGAGCGCTAAATGCAATGTAATAATGTAATTAATAAATTTAAAATATAGCTAGATTTTGTAGAGGCTAAACCTTCGAAAGAGGTATAATGTACATGTAATATATGTAGATAAAATGTTTCAGTGTCTATTTATATTTTGAAACATGTTACAATTTTCTTACAAAGAACAAAGTAAAAGTTCAACATTGTTTCAGAAATTTATTGGAAAAAACATCTGACGCTCTGCTCAAAGCGGCCAAAGTTGGTGATCTGCGAATGGTGAGAAAAATAATTCTTTATTTACTTTCTACGTGACTTCCCTACTGCTATTACAGACATTGTTGAACACAAGATGGCTTACAAGTTTATAGCAATAATCTATTAATACGTGATGAGAATTTTTTGTATGCATTTTTAAGAACATTTCGCTAATGGAGGAACCTGAAATTTGGTATACTTAAAAGAGGTTCAGAAAGCTAAAATATTTTTTTTATAAGCAATAGGTACGTGTTACGAATTAAAAAATTACGTACATCAATCTGCACCCGTCTAATATATTTGTTGACCTGTCATGGTAGGTAAGTATAGTAAATGACAGTTCAAGTTATACTGGCCATAAAGTAAACTAAAAATCAAATAAGAACCAGAAAAAAAAAGAACCAAGTGATCTCTAGTAACGTTTAATGTGTTAGTAAGTAGATACTTAGAAAGTACTGATATAATGTAGTATTTACTTTTAATTTTATTTACTTCTACTTTATTTACTTTTACTTTAAAATTACTGCTTAATTTGTACGTAGGTAACATAAAGAATAGAAACGATAAATGTGTAGGTAGTATTTTTTCCAGAATGTTCTAAAAGTACTATACTTTTGCAAGTTTAAATAAATACTATATTTTTTTGCCAAAAAGGTGGCAACCCTACATGGAACTGTCTTTATGAAAGTGTACTTGTCTAATTCCATGTGTGTAGACTTCGTAAGGATTGATGACGTAAGTTATCTTCTTTTCACATTTTATGTTTGGCAAAACATTTTTATGTTACTGAGGATTGTACACAAATTTATTGACTACACGGATGGCGTAATGGTATAGTGGTCACCTCGCCACTACCCCGTGCCGATCGTTGTGGATTCAAATCCGACAAGGGACAAAAAATTGTGTGATACACTAATAGAGGTCCCGAGTCTCGGTTCTGTTCTTTGTGTCCGTTGTTTAATGTTTGTGAAACCCACCGCGTCAGGAATATTCTTAATGCGAGAGTTGCCCTTTATAAAAAAATTATATTAATACCAGAGATCGCCTTTAGGTCGAATTCCTACCACTTATTTAATTGACCAGTTTTCTAAATCAAGTTACGTGCGTAACTTGATGTAGCCGTTTTCGCGTAATTTTTAAATTTGTGAGATAAAAAAATTTTAGCTTTTTCCACTTCTTCTATAAATAAACTATTCTAAATCTATTATATAATATAATTTTCAACCCTTCCACACCTTCCTACCTTAAGGAACGCTTTGAGTTCCTTCATGATACACACACGAGATTCTTAAGGTCATCAGAAAATCTGGAATTAAAATGCCTTCCACCTCATTTGTTGACAAATCCTTTACCGTTATTGCAACACGGTTGTGGAATGCATTATCAATCGAAATTAAGAAAGCTCGAATCATACACGCATTCAAATCAATGGTTAGACATCACTACCTATAGGCTTATAGTTTCTGTCAGTATACTTCTATACCTACTCAAAACTAGTTTATGTGCTGTTGCTGTCAATGTTGCTTAATAATAATATGTATATCACTACTTTTATTATTACGTCTGTATTTATGTACATGTATTATGTACATGTATTGTGTATATATGTATGTATATATATATATATATATATATATATATATATATATATATATATATATATATATACGTATTGTTATATATAGTACACCGACAGCTACCAATTACTCTTGACACTAAATCCATCCAAAGGTTGTCTGGTAGAGATCGCTTTTAGTGATAAGACCGCCCATTGTACCTAGCATTTAAATTAAATTTAAGATCTATTGTAAGTTCATATGGTGTACAATAAAGAATATTCTATTCTATTCTAAACTGTAATTATTTCAAATAACACGTTAATGCGTCCCAAAATTTACTGATTACAAATAATTCTTATCACGTAATAATATATAGCTTGATCAGATAACAAAACCTTAAAATATTGTAATCTGATAGGTACTAACAACAAAAACAGTAATCACAATAATCTATTTCAAGATGAAAGACCTACATGCGGCAGGCTACTCACTTCTGTCAATTGACGCAACCGGCCAAACAGCTCTTCACGTTGCAGCACGTTACGGCAACAAGGAGATTGTAAAATATCTTATTGCTTGTGCCCCAACCGCGATCCTCAACATGAGAGATAATGAAAAGGGTCAAACAGCACTACATAAAGCAGCTGCTCATAAAAGAAGGGCTATTTGCTGTATGCTGGTTGCTGGAGGGGCATCCCTGACACGGCACGATCATGCTGGACTCACACCACGACATCTTGCTTTACGAGCTGAGGATCATGATCTAGCTGCTTACTTAGAAAGTAAGTATACTTAATGTAGAATAATTATATATAAAATAAGATACTTAATCTACATCATACATTATAATATTAGATCATTATATATATTTCAAAAAATTATAAAACTAGACTTTTAAGCACAAGATCCTCATTTCATTATTGCTAGTAATGCAGTGGTCGTGTATTTGTTTTGTATCTAACATATATATGAAAGGTTTGATTTTTGTTTAGGTCAGGAACATTTCCAATTAGTCTCCGAGGATTTAGAAACTGCTGTTTAAAGGCAACATTTGGTAAAGTCATGAAAACAGCAGATGGTCAGCCAGTCGGAGCCCCAGACTCGAGTGATAGTGTTAATAAGACATTTTGTAATCTTAACACCGAAGTGATATTTAAGATCTGGAGTAGCATAATCTGCAATTCACCATTGAATTCATAATAACAAAAGATTTTAAATACAATTAATTTATTTATTTTCATTAAAAATAATTATATAATAATCAATTAATATAATTAAATTACTGTAAATGTTACAGATTATAATAATAATTCATGTTTAGAATTCGACACATCATCTCTAATAATAAATTTATAAAAAATCATAATTAATCCATATTAATAATAAAAATTCGTTTATATAATACACGTATTCTGTAACATTTATAGTTGTAGTTAAATTTTTACTTACTCTAAATATTTAAGGTGAATCTTTATGCCATTTCTTTAAAAAATATTTCTCGTTTCAAAAATGAGGAGTGAATGTTCTCATGAACTATATGAAATAGCTCCTTAGTAAAAGTGTGTGCCTTTCCCGTATATTAAACAAACAAAGAGACGGTGGAATGTATCCCGCACTTCCATATGAATATTGAAATAAAAAACTGAAACGCGAACGAGTATTCTAAAGAAATTGGTGTACATAAATTATGAGAATAAACATGTTGTTTTCATGGCCGCAACTATAAAGTTGGTAGCTGTACAAACTCGCAGGAACAAAGAAAAGAAAACTCGATAATATTAAAACACCAAAACTATACCGTGTTCCGTGATACGAACAGGGTAAGTTTGAGTCGAGTTTTGCTTTATTGTAAACCATGGGTACAACGATATATTGCTGATCGGAAAAACATTTTTCAATATCAGTATTTTTTTCTTTGATCCTGTGAGATTGGCAGATTAATTGAATGACAACTTTTCTAAAAACCCCTAAACTGTGAAGACTCTTACGATGTGAATGAAACTACTAACAGTGCGTAAAATATTTAATCAAGTAATGTGGCATACTTTAAAGGTCTTATACGACTCGTCCAAGGGTTAACATACACACACATATCACATGTATCTAAATAGTTCGGGTTGCATTCAAGTGTTGACAACATTGTTTTATGCTAACATATTACTCAATTTAACGTCATAATATTTAATAAAAGCTAAGAAACTAGCTATAAGCACGAATATTTCAGTCTTTACCTGTTTCAATGAAGCGATATGCAAAATCTGAAGATTCAGTGCACAGTATAAAACTATAATATATATTTTCTCAGTAGCTTAATTCTATAACCAGACTTCTAAATAGAATATAATATATGTATATAACTTCGCAGTATTTCAACATTGTATAAGCTTTAAATACAATACAGTTTTCGTGTAATTAAGGTTAAACCCGCCTATATTGTTCTTAAAATTACCAAAGAAATAATAATGAGGGATACATTTACGTCAACTTTGGTGTTCTTCTAAATATATATAAATGCTTTCTAAACATTTACCTTTTTAAGAGTAATTTTATCACTTAATGAACGAATCGCCTTCTCCGATTTCCTTCTAAATTACTTCAATTATGAATCCATGGGACCTTAACTTACTATGTATAACTCTTCGGAATAATAAGACGTGTTTGTGATAGTTATATAATTTGCTATGCAATTTATTACCTTATCTTATGAATACGTGGATCCTATGAGTACAGTTGTGATAGTACAATATTTCTTTTAAATCTTGTGTTGCCAGATTATTTGTAACCTCTTAAAGAACAATCCTTTCATAATATTTACTCAATGATTAGGCCTAAATACTTAATTGCTAATAATTATAATGTTTTCATGCCATTTTTTTACGGTGTACTTACATACATCGTTATGCTTGTATATCTTCGTCAATGAAATAAACGTCTAAGGCAAAATGTTGTACTACTGAGTTTACGGCGCTGATCAAATCAGTGTCGTATTGTTTATGATCTCAGCATTTGTATGTGTCCGTGTTACGGTGTAATATCTATTTCTGTTTATAGGTTACTTGTTTGTTATCTCATAATATCCATGTTACAACAAAAGCGAAATATGTAAGTAGTAAGGCGCAGAGCAAATGTAGGGACTTTTTGTTACCGACGGACATCGTTACACAAAAACGTGAATACCATATCGTAGTAGTTTTTATGTGATTTATCTTAATATGATGTGATGTATGTAGATAAAAATTTACTATATTGTTTGTACACGTAATTAGAGACATTTCAATTTCCATTTGTTTGTACCAAATATAAATTATTCGAATGCCTCGAATATTAAACTGCCGATTTATATTTATTATTGTATTCTATCATTTTGCTGCGATGTTAGTATAATGTCTATGTTTGTCAAGCGTCCAATATCCGAAGGCGGCGTCGTTCGGATGTTATCTTACTTATAAGTAAATTGTTATTGATATATCTTTGTGACGTATAATCCTGAATGATTTATTGTATATCTTCACGAGTTTAGGGCAATGCGTGATTTGTGATTGTTACGCCAATACCCTTATTAGTAGATATACCTAATAGTTTAGTGTTTATCGAATTTACTCGTACCTACTACTCGCTGACAAGCGAACAATGAAAGACAAAGCTGTGAGAATTTTTGTCGTAATGTAAAAATGTAAGTTCATTTATGTCGTAGTTGAAACGATATGCAACATTATACCTTACACTGTTTTGTGATTTTCTTCGTTTGTGGTTGTATATAATCGTTCTTGATATTTAATTAATATTATGTAGAATGTAAACTCAATTTGTCGAAGTTTACACATTACTGCAAATACATTTGATTGTATTACGCATTACCATCTCAACGTAATTAAACAATATGATTATTTTCATTTGACTTCTTCAAAGTCTATGAAACTCTTCGGTTTATAATCTCAACATATTGTTAATAGGTTCATATAGATAACTTAAGATTGATAATATATATAATCCAAGCTTATATCATCTTCATATAAACATATTCATTTAAATATAATAAAATAAAAGTGAGATTATCTAATATTAGAGCCGATTCACCGGCACTAGTTTGATCTTTAAATTGTTAGTGACACTTTCGAGATATTATTATACTTAGTCATGTACATACTGTAAACGAGGCCTTTTTTCAAGTAGTATGTCGTGTAACTCTTAACGCGATGAGTAGATATGTATATCTCGTGACCAACTTCTGTCTAAGAATGGAAATATCACTAGGTTAACACTTCTGACACAGAAGTGCGTTTTGGATCGAATATATACTAGATTTACAAGGAAATGCATTGGTGTTTAATAAAAACAAGGTACCTACCCAAATCTAGAAAATTCTAAAAAACAGTTTCGGAAAGTTTCAACCCGAAAGGAGGTGTATTAGTATTAGCAATAAGCGTTGTCTTGTGCTTCATTTAAGATAAAGCTGAGAAGTCCTTTCATTCGATATTTTTTCTTGTAGCTTTAACACACCATTATCATGAAAAAAAATACTAGGTATACTAATCGTAGACAGTAACTATAAATTCCGAAATATTTGAAGTGTAGTTAAAATATTGTCCGTTATCTTTTGATCCATACTTTCTAGGGTTCAACAGAGGTGGCTCCTACAGTAGCCAAAGCACTTGGACGACGGTTTAGAAAACTAAGAGAGGGAATGCTATATAGACGGTATGAAATTTACCTTTTACAAACTCAAATCGTTGTTGTAACCTATAAATTTTTTATTTTACATCAATGAGGGATCACTATATTAGTACCCATACATTACTTATTTTTCCTAATTTAATCTTTATATACATATACGTAAATTCGTTTAACGTTTTAATAATGAAGATCGTTTCTGTTTATTATTAAGTATCATTTTTTCGAAGAGTTTCATTCGCAAAATATGTTCGTGTTATTTAAAGCGTGCGTACAGAAAATCACGGTATTGAAGTAGAAGTAGTGTGCACACATTGTATAGGTTTCAGATAAAGTCAGCTGATGTGAGCTAAGATCATAAATCCACAGGCCCTTGCCGGGGTCATGGACCCCAAAACTATATAGGATTAGCCTATGGATGTATCGAGCTTGAAATAAACTTGTCATACACTACTCTACCCACATGAATTAATTATCTATCCCCCCGCTTTTTATGATACGCTATTAACAAATTTCGGTATGGTCTAGTGAGGGTTTCATATTTCCGGGCTCCTCCTATTTGGCTCAAAATAGTGTAGTTTTTAGTCGGTTCGATTCCGACACACCCACCGAAAATTTCAATTCATTCAAATTACATTCAATTCCACCAGTTGAGTTGGTTGGCAAAAAGGAGTTGTTATCTGCATATCTTTTTTTCTATAGGGTGATTCTGTCATCACCATCTGATTTACAAAGAATGCTTGATGAAAATTATGAGAAACCTGTTTTTTGTTTTGATATCACGCAGTACAAAAATATTGAGTAATTTGGATCATAAAGTTGTTTCAACAACTCGCAGGTTCTAGACACTATGCGCTCCGTGTGCGCTAAGTCAATAACAGCTCTATCGGAACTGCCTACATCGCCGCATTTAATATTTTTTATTGTTTGACTTAGTGACCACGCAGCTGGACAATATTTTTGAGACAATTTTTTTTTAAATTTTAACAAACGTATTTTTACGTTTGACTAAATGACCACGCAGCTGGAATTTTTTTTTCAGAAAAATATAATTTTGTGAAAATACTGTCTAGCTGTTTTTTTTTTTTGCAAAAATGGTGTCCTTGATACCTAGTGCCCAGAAAAAATTTGGATGGTGATGACAAATTCACCCTAAGAACATTGTAGATACAGATGCGGGATGGTCATAAAATGGAACGGTATAATGTACAGAGCCGTTCACTTTAATCATGTTTGGAGAGGACAGAAACTACATTACTACCCGCCCCGGATTCCGAACGGGTAGTAGAGACATCTCCAACAATCACCATCATATTTCAACCAATTTACCCAAAACGTTAACAAATTATACACATAAACCTTCCTCATGAATCACTTGTCCATTGGTGAAAACCGCATGAAAATCCGTTTAGTAGTTTTTCAGTTTCTCTCGGACAGACATAGTGACAAACACGGCGGGGACTTTGTTTTATAATAAGTATGTACGAGTAGTGATTTATTGTCCACGACACACGTGAGATAAGATTTTATTTACGTTATAGTAAAATTCAAACACGTCAATTTTTGATAAATTAATTATATTATTTTAAATAATAAAACTACAAGTCAAGACAAGTCACCTAAGAAAAATTCGCAACGAAATTCGTCTTTCGTCATTTTCTCACCTTTATCTTAAAAAACACCCGAGGTGCCTATAAAAATCCTAATAAACGACTATAAATGTTTCTGTATTTAAAATTTAAAAAATCCTTAAACGATACCGATTTAATAACATTAGATTTTTTGCCATATTTCACACCCTTACAATTATTTCTTGATACATTTTCAATATTTGTTTCAGCGCTGTCATTAATTTCACGAAACAAAAAAGTGACGTGATTAATTTTTTTCTGACCCTGTCTAAAACTTTATGGAACCATATTGTAAAAAAATGCATTTAATGTACGCATACGTAGGTAGGTATACAAGAACCCATTATGCCAAAGTCACAAGAAACTCATGACTTAAAACTTAACCTCCACGTAGGTATATGTTTCTAGAAGGTTGTGGAAATACAAGTACACTGATACATATTAATCTTCGTTATTCAAACGAATTCTAAATTATTATTTCGTCAATTTCTCCAGTATGTGATACTGGTTAATTATAATTGATTTATGTTCATAATCATATGCAGCATTCCTTTAGATAGTCATTAAAGATATTTATTAGATGTTGTCACCTGCAGGTGTGTTGAAGCATTATTGTTAGGGATGATTTTATTAAACTCCGCAAATTTTAGAGGGTCAGTGGTAACGCCGATGTCAAACTATAAGGATTTCATAGTTCAGATTAAAACCTCCTATAGTTATTACACGGGAAATTTTTCATATTCTGATTGTTACACTTGTAAGAAACAGTCTCAAAACCACTGATATAAACTATGAAAATTAGTAACTAACAGAGAGTTGTTCGTACCTCTGTTTGCACTCAAATCAACTGTCTAAACTTATTTCTACCCATTTATAATCCCACTATTCGTTAATATTTATCAATTGACCAATAGTATTGCGTTACCGGTATAACCAGTCAAAATAATGTCCATTATCTTATTTTTATTAACCGACGAAAAAAAGGAGGTTCTCAATTCGAACGTATAATATTTTTTTTGTTTTTTTTTTTTTATATCTGTTCAGCCCTCACTCCGTTATTTATAAACCGATTTTGATTTTTTTTGTTTTTGTTAGATAGGGTATATCTCAAGGGTGGTCCCATGTCAAGGAAGTCAAGATCTGATGATGGGATCCTGATAAAATTGAGAGGAACCCTCGCAAGTTATAGGAACGAATAGTGTTCCTGTTTACTTTCATTACTTTATCAGGTATTTGCGTTTAGAAATCATCACATCATGTAGCTGAGCTGATGATGAAAAAAAATCATGAAATAAAAATCTTTTTAACAAAAAATTAAACCGACGAAAAGAAATAAAAAGAAAAAAATAAATAAACCTTAAGTCTTAAGTATTGAGCTTATTTACATAAACTATCAAATTTTATATAAACTTATTTTGAGTCGGCGCCAAATAATAAAATGCTTCATTACCTACGTGAGAGCCATGTCCATTTCTACGTAGGTAGAAATAAAATTCTGATAATTAATCAGTTTGTTGTTTGGCGTCGACTCAAAATAAGTTTATATAAAATTTGATAGTTTATATAAATAAGCTCAATACTTAATACTTAAGGTTTATTTATTTTTTGCTTTTTAGTTCTTTTCGTCGGTTTAATTTTTTTGTTAATAAGATTATTTTAAATAGTGAACTGTGTTATCATCTATTATAGTTTGTCCCTATTTTTAATAAAATAAATAAGAGTTTTTGATGCGGCGACAACACACTGGTATTTCTTTTGGATTTCTTAGTATTATTAATTATATTTGTCGATGTACAGCTCCATTTAACTATAAAATTGTCTTAACTGGACGGACTTGTGTATCTTTGTGGTAGTGACCACGGTGTTGTATACCCAATATTAAAACCAAATATACTATATATGGCCAACATAATAAGGCACAAACAGAACTAAGACATCGTGAAAATAGACACGAGCCCAAAACAAAACTAAATTAACATAAGCTTGTCTAGAGAGACTACTCTCTAGACAAGCTTATGTTAATTTTTTTAGCTTTATCGGCTGTTAACGAGATTTTCCTACCCATCTAAATCTTTGGCTGAAAAGCATTTTAAATTTCTTAGAACGTCTGACTACCTACATTGACTACGTGCCGTGAGAATGACCAATAGCGCGCGCCCCGCCATACTTAAATAAAATTATTATAAAGTCACAAGTCAATGCACGACTTACACGCTGTGTAATGGGCTTTCCGCTTTGCACATCGTTTTCTAATGTTCCTTAACAGTGTATACTATAAGAAAAAACGAACGTATTTTAATCCTTATAAATTTTATAGTATAGTGTAAAAGACAAAGTTAAATATATTGGCATCTGTAATACACATGTCACAGAAATATTCACCTAATTTGTATATAGGACCGATCGATATACTATGTACATATTCACTGTGAGGTTAATCTGATGTGTCATTGTTAATTTTGTATGCTTCTAACTCGCGAAGTGTTGTAAGTTTCCCTCGTATTTATATTTCATGTATATATTAGATTGTTCTATACTTTGGCTTACCAATGTGTAAATGTAATTTTCCGTAGAGACAAGGGTGTACAGCAAAAAATGTTGATGTGAGGAATAATATATCTGCTCGCAACAAACAGTATGGCAACGAGATAATGACATTATCCATCCACCTAACGTACGTTATATGAAAATATAACGTCAAAATATCCATCCAATGTGTTTCTCGTTAGGCTAATTAATAATAAGTTTATCAATATATTATAAATTAAAATATAGATATATATATTAATTTATAATATATTGTCTACGTAAGGGTTAGTTCTATGCATTATTTGTCTTATTTGTTAGTTCAATTCATGATTTTGATTATGTTGTTCGACTGTAATAGAGTTATGTTGCTTTAATCCCAATCTAATTCTAAATACTGAAGAGCTGGTTGTGGTATAAACATAGAGCATACTGCAGCAGTCGCAAATGAAAGTTAAGACCTGCCACCTTGTAACTTGAACTCGACTGGAACTTGGATTTACATTTTAAAGCCGTCCAATATTAACCTAATATTACATCCGCTTAATCAAGTATTAACAAAATAAGTTAATTCATGCAGTTTCCCTCATAGTATTTATGTATGAGTATGTTTATAGAAGTGCATTATAAATTGATCTATTACGTGAGTCTAGTGTAACATAGTTTACCGTGAAGATGTATAAAGCAGTAGACACTTTTATGAATTGTGAGTAAAAGCACTATTATATTCCTCTTTTTATTGTAGGTACCAAACTGGATATTATAACATTAAACTATGAAAGGTAATGGTAAAAAGGTATTATTAGAATTTCGAGAGCACTAATTTCAATGTAAGTACATGATACTTATTTTTGCACTCAATAAAGTCACTATTTTAAATAAAATTATTTAAATCAAGTACACTGGAAGAACAATAAATAAAGTACGACCTAATTTGTGTTTCATTTAGTTTTTATAATAAACAAGTCGAGTTAGCACCCACTTTCTTTAGTAGTTTTTTTGACGTGTGCGTTAAAGGTTTGAAATGGCTTTCTTTTTTTAATTGGACGATCTATAAAGATGGAATCAGACGTTCATTACTATCCTTCGCTCTAAGTGATAGGTGTAAATAAAAATTTAAACTTTTGTTTGACTTCCTCTTTTTTTGTTTGTCTTGTTTGAGTGACAAATGAATTCATTAATGAACCGACCCAACAATGTTGGATATTAGCACTGCACCTTGCACTAGCTTCTAAAGCAACGGAAAATGAACAATCTGTACACAGAGAGAACGTTCACTGGGATTCGACCATTTTGTCTCTAGTCTTATGTAGCAGAAGAACAGCAGGCAGCTAAGCCGTGTGAATATGAATTGAAAGAAAAATGAAGCATTCACTCGATCGATCTATCTGGAGAAATCAATATGATAAATGTGTCTACGAGGAAAGTGTATCTACGAGGAATAATTCATCGGGAATTGGTGGCCTGTTGGACCCCACAAACAATTCGATCCCTGATCAAACTGTCTTCAAGATGCAAACTCGCAATTCTTGCTAAAAAGACGCAATGGAATCACGTACTGTTGAATCGATTGCCCTTCCTCTTGATTGCGGATAAACAACTTGTATCTAGTTAGTGTTACATTTGTTTCAGTTCCGAAATACTCATCAAACTTTTTTAACAATATGTTGACGTCATCGCGCTCCTTGTCACTCGCGAATGTGAAAGTTTGATAAATATCGAAGCCATCTGACCCCTATTAGGTTAACCCACAAACTAGCTTGAACACTGGGTGCTTCTGTCTACGCCTTCACAAATAACCCAAATTGTTGTCTCCACTTTTTCCAGGCCTCGGCAAGGCCGGCTGGCCCACCGGCGCCGTCCATGTTTAAATCCGAAGGCGGTCAGGCGTGTTCCATTTTAATCACCGATTTGTACGTGTAATATGCACGAAAATTATATCACAACTACCAACGATCACTTTTCTCACTTAAATATACAAATTTCACTACTTTTCGCTATATTTATGCCAAATAATGATAAACCGTTGTGTTTACAATGAAACGAGTGCGGGGCAAACACTGATTTATTGTCTCCGAACTTATATATAGCTACCCTCACAACAATATTATATTACAACAGTTACTATGCGCGTTCCTCAGGGCTCTATACTAGGTCCTCTACTTTTTCGAATATATATAAACGATTTACCTTATTATTTAAAAGATCTCTGTGATATAGTTCTATTTGCTGATGATACGTCACTTATTTTTAAAGTCGATCGTAAGAAAACAGTTTTTGACGATGTGAATAGGGCACTAAAATAGGTATTGTATTGGTTTTCAACTAACAATCTCCTACTAAATTCAAATAAAACAACGTGTGTGAGATTTACTTTGCCAAATTTAAAACAGCTAGGTACTAATTTAACTCTAAATAATGAAATGTTAAGTATTGTAGACTCAACAGTATTCTTAGGAATTACATTAGACAATAAACTACAATGGGGAGCCCAGATAGACAGCCTTGCAGGTAGGCTTAGTTCGACAGCTTGTGCAGTATGAAAGGTACGTCAGCTCACTGATACGGACACAGCTAGGCTAGTTTATTTTAGCTACTTTCACAGCGTTATGTATGTCCTATGGTATACTACTTTGGGACAAGGCGGCTGATGTTGAAACGATTTTTATTCTCCAAAAAACTAGCCATCCGCTCCATATGAGTGATTTTTATTTTTTAGTACGTTAGCTTTTGGAGCATTTCAATAAAATGAAATTCAGGTGGCATCAGCTTGCATCCTGTTTACCTTTCGTATAACACTAACACTATTGTACCTGAAGATCTGACTTTTAAAAAGAGTGGCCATGAGTTTCTTTGCCAGTATTCTTCTCATAATGCTTTTGGAAACCGGAAGTTATAGATCGACACAAGCAGGCAGTAGATTTTGGTGTTTTCACCTAATTTACCTCGACAATCCAGTACATGCTGTGGCGTCTGTTTGCGCCGATCTATGATTTTAACTCTAGCTTCAAGTTAACGTTGATAAATGTCACTTAGTGTCTTAATTGAATAAATTAGTTTGAATTTGAATTGAATTTGAATTTGATAGAGCACGCCCTCGTAGTAAATTATAATGCATAGTATTATAGCCTCTGATAGTTGTGAAAATTAAGTTAATTGATAATCATATAACCGTAATAGGATTATCCACTGTCTAAAAGGTAAAGGCAGTATGTGATCTAAATGATGAGCCCAGTAAAATCCTAAATTCCGGTAAGGTCAAAGTCACCACAAACACCTCACTCAGTTGAAACAGAATAATTAATAATAGAGAAAAACTCGATTCCCGGAGTGCGATCCACCGCCCGCCACGCGCCGGTCGTCACACTTCTTTATTCTAATAAAACTGAAGATAAACATCTTCGGTTTGTTTGTTTAAACGCGTTAATCTCTGGGCCTACCAGCCGGATTCGAAAAAATATATTTGTATTGACTAGAGTATAAACGCAAAAGCGCGAGCATCACCTTCGGGTAAAAAAAAACCTCTCAATTAGGCGACGTCCAGGCACACGCGGACGCCGCCTCCTCGCGGGGGGCCACTATAGCGGGTGAAGGGAAAAACCCGTCCCGTCCACCCGCGGCCACACTCAGGGCGGCATGAGGCGCTGGTGGTGGCGGCTGGGCGCGCCTCCGCCGCCCGGTTCGCCGGCGGCGAATTAGGTCCGAGTGGAAGTCATCCTCCCGGACCCTTTCCGCCGCCTCCTTCTGCGAGATGACTTCCTCACAGAAGGTTGCGACCGCGGTAAAATTCCTGTCGCTACCGGCCATGGAGCGTATGACAGCCGGTAGCGACAGATCCACTCCGATGACTGCAGTGAGGGCCCGACGCTGCGCCGCCCAACTGGGGCAAACCGCCAGCGTGTGCTGAGCCGAGTCCTCACTGCAGTCGCAGTGGTGACAAGCGGGACTCAATTCCCTCCTAGCGACCGAGTGCAGGTACTTCCCGAAGCAGCCGTGCCCGGAAAGAACCTGCGTCAGTCGGAAGGAAAGGGTCCCGTGCTGCCGCCCTGCCCACTCACTTGACCTCGATAGAGGCGCCAGGGGGTGGACCACGACGGGGCCCATGAAATAAAAGGGCCTCCGTCTTATCCCAGGCCACCCGCAAACCCAGCGCCTCGATGCGCCCGACCACCAGAGAGACTCCTCTGGTGGCCAGGCATGCCGCCTCCTGAAAGTTCACCCCCCGGGCTGTGACCAAAGTGTCATCGGCGTAACAGATTACGCCCAGCCCGGGGGGGAAGTCGCCTCGAAGGGCCCAGTCGTACCCCATGTTCCACAGGAGTGGTCCAAGGACCACTGCGGAACACCGCACGACATGGGCCGACGACTCAAAACTCCATCTCGGTCCTCGTACATGACGGTACGCTCCTCTAAATAGTCTGCCACGAGCCGCCTCAGGTACCCAGGCACTCCGTGATAGTGGAGTGCTTCCTGATGCAGCTGAATGGCAGACTATTGAACGCGTTGGCGATGTCCAACGACACCGCCAACAGCACGCCGCCACAGCTCACTACCTCTTCGGTCACGGCCCTCAGGCGCAATACAGCACCGACCGTCGAACGCCCCGCTCGAAAACCGAATTGGGCGTCCGACAAATCGGGGCCGACCCCGCACAGGTGCCGGACGATGCGGGCAGAGAAGACCCTCTCAAACAATTTACCCGCCTCGCCCAGCAACACGATGGGCCTGTAGGCCGCGACCGAGTCGGTAGGCCGTCCCGGCTTCCTTAAAAGGACCAGCTTCCCGCTCTTCCAGCAGTCAGGGAAGCGCCCGGACGCCAAGCAAGCGTCGAACTCTTCCCTGAGGCGGTCGGACATGTGGTCGAGGGCGAGGGCCAACACTCGGGCAGGGATCCCGTCTGGCCCGGGGGCGGTGTTCTTGGAACGGATCCGTAGAACAGCCGCCCCTACCTCCGCCTCTGTGATATATGGTGATACCCCCCCACTCGGCAGCAACATATCCGGTACCCTTGTCTCTTAGCGACAAGGGCGGGGAATGAGCCACCGTGGAGCTGATGACTGCCACGGAGCCGTCCCGGTCACCCATCCAGTTTGGACGGGGAGGAACGTAATAGGGCTCCGAGGCTACGGCTACACCGATTGACCACTCCGCCATGGTTTGCAGGAAAAGATCCTGCGCACCGGCAGAGTGGTTTAGGTTCGCCTGGACAAGGAGGCTAGAGACTTGATCCATTTATTGGACCGTCTCTACAACCTCCTCCATGGGCGACGACGACGACGCCGGTATTACATCGGTGGCAGCCTGGGTCGATTGGCTAGCCTCCGATGATTTTTTAGAAGTGCGGGGAGGCTTGCAGCCCCCTGTCCCATCTGGTGGTTGGCGGGCAAGTCACCCGCCGCACACGCTGGGCAGTGAGGGGCGGCGGAACATTCCGCTGCCTTGTGCCCCGGTCGACCACAACGGAAACAAAGTCCGCTGCAGTCAAAACAACTCGCGCACTTGACGCGAGTGTGTCCCGACGATAGGCATTTGAAACACCTCATGAGAGTTTCAACGACTCCCGAGACGGCATAGGAGGAGTCCTTTAGGGCCCTGACGAAAGAGCCCTTCAGATTAGTGGACTTGGTGGCCACTTTTTGTATGATGACTACCGCCGCACTCGTCCTCTCCTTCAATGACACCGGTGTTTGAGGGACAGAACCCCCTTCCACCGGCACCTGGATCTTTAATAGGAGATCTGTGATCGCCTCCTCGGCAACGACCTCGCCCTCTGCACGCGTTCGCGTATACGATTCCGTCTTTGAAAAGACGGAACCTACCGAAAACGGAATCGGCGTACGAGACCTCGACCACCCTCTTGTGCTACTGGCCACTTTGGGAGGGAGCATGTCTGTTGAAGGTTCACAGTCCTCGTCTCTTGAGTGACCCCGTTTCCGGCTCTCGGGGTCGCGAAGCTCAACTTCCATCTCCACGATCTCAGGGCCATTATCTGACGTAGATAATCCGGCCTTAGAACGTAGACATTCTGAAATTCTTCTGCTCCCAGGAGTTATATTAACTCCTGAGAGCTCTTTCGAGATAGGCGTCCGGATTAAAACCTCCTCATCGTTAGGCGAGGTGTCGTCCGCCTTCTCACTATCCGCCTTCTTACTCTTCTCCTTCCTCGTCACTTTCTCCTTCTTTTGTTCATCGTTGTTTTTGTTTATAAGTTTATTTAAAGTTTCCATTTTAGACCCACGATTGGGGGAGAACTAAAGGTTGACCCGGGCAGAGATCCCCCAATACCCGGGCAAGCGAAGATTTATTCCCAACCGAGGGGTCCGCAAGTACCCCGGCTGGGAGTGCGCTTGCGACTGAACTACCCATCAGCCTTGCATCCCCTGGTCAGGCACCAGAACACGGGATCCGGGGTAATTTTTTAGAGAGATTTTCTTCCTCGCAGTCCGGGCGGCTAAGCCAAGACCCTCGTCCCCGATCAGAGTCGCGAAACATGACCACGACTCCTTTCGGGATTACGATATGCCGACGGTGGCAAGGACACTAAATCTTCCCATGCCTGCTCGGTGGCAGTGTGAGTGCACGCCGAGCCCGCCCTCTTTCTCATCTGCGGACAGCGGAGAAACTCCGACCCTCGAAAGGGTCCCTCCTTCGTGTTTTTTTACCGAGGTTTTCATCCTCATAGCTCCGAAGAGCGAAGAGCCAACAGAGGAATCGGCAGACACGCCCGCTCTGTTGGATCAAGCTTCGACCGAGTGGCCGAAGAAAATGGCCTCCTCTCCTTACTAGAATATTAGCCGTTGGCGATGACGCCGTCCTCAAAAAACTGAGGAACAAAAGGCAGCGTCATCGCCAACGTTTCCAGGGTGCACCACGTGGAGGTTTTCTAGACAGCACCCCACGTGAACCCACTCCTAACAGAAGCATTTAGCTTAGCTGGAGGTGTTAACAAGAATACTAGTAATGTGTAACCCACGTTGCTTATTCTTTAATAAAAAAAAGATGTATAAATTCCTTTAAAAATGTTAATTTCATTTAAATACAACAAAAAAATTTATTGTTTGAAATAAAAGCGGTTCTACCACAATTAAACACACCAGGAGAGTAGAGAATAGAGTGTGCTCCTATTACTCAAAGCTTACGACTTACCTACTAACAAATTCTAAAATTTAAGCAAAGTTTTAGTTCCAAATCAATATTGTACTAGGTAGGTACAATAAACTTGTGAAGGGATCATCTTACTTTAGTTTGACTAAATTCACAAACCGCTGTATTTTGATAATATATATAGATATACCTACCCGATTCGTAAACTACTGAACGTTAGTTACATCATTTAAAAAAGAACGACTTGTATTCCATACTAGTTGGCCTGACAGACATTGTACTTTCCGAAAAAAAATATAAATTATGGATTTTATTTTTTGGTGTCGTAAGTGATTTCGATAATAAAATAAATCAGAATACTAAAATCGTAAAATATAACAATAAAACATTCGCCAAAAACTTTCGTGGTAAAATCTTTTGCACCGCGAGTTACCTACTTCCATACAGTATAGTCCATCCTAAGGTTGTCTGTAAGAGATCGCAGACTGCGATAAGACCGCCCATTGTATTGTTACTTTATATTAAATTTCTAGTTTGTATAATACTTTTTTGGTGTGCAATAAAGAGTACCTATCTATCTTTTTGGGCCAAAAAAGCGGAGCAGTCATTGTTTTAGTAAATTACTATCTTTTCAAAAAGGTACCTACTAGATAGCTTATATTTTCACAATGAATATTTGACCAACCTTTTACTACAAATATAGGCTCATTGAAATCAATCGGCAAACATACAAGAAGTCGTTAAATTAGAGTCCAAATTAATATCTTTATTTCATGTGAAAACTATTATAATACCCAGGTTCATATTCGTCTTAATACCGTCGTAATTCAACCTGGTAAATATTGTGAAGATGCTTCAAACAAACTGGTATGTTAGTATTATCATAAACAAATTTTAATACATCGGGCTGCACTATCAGGGGTCGAAGTTTTTTCAAAAACATGGAACTACTGCTATCCAATCAGCTAATACTCGCTTCAAATTAAATATAAATACTACGATAAATCAAACGTAGTATAAGTATTTTGGATATTTCGGATGAAAACTTATCTATGTATTAATACGCGAGGAGTACGCATTTCTTAAGCGAATGCGCACAGACAGGAATGTGCAATTGGGAATATTTAAAGCCTAGTAGTATAGAAAAAAACCGGGCCCGCAGCAGGCCGCATAGGTAGATTTCGTGTTTTTTTTATTTTTATCTCCAAAAATATAAGTCGCATTAAAAACTTTAAATGTCTACATTGTAGAGTAAAATAAAAAAAAATTGCTTTCATTTAAAAATATTACCGATTGTAAAAAGGTTTACAGTTCCGAAGCTATGAATTTTTTTTCCAACAAATTTTGGTTTTACCCCTCCCCTCCCCAAGTTAAGGATGGAATCATTTAGGGTTCATATTAGAAAATGTTCGTATCTACTATGGGCATGCTATTAATGTTAAACGGTCAAGAAATTTTCCATTGGAAAAAAGTTCTGCTGAAAAACAGATTTTTGAAAATCTGCCCCCCAGTCTCCCCCTTTGGGGGAATATCCCCCATTCGCGAACTTAACCTTCATTTTTGCCCTGTTGATTTGTCGTCCAAGTTTGAAAGCAATCGGTGCATAATTGCGACCTCTATCGTGGCGGTAAAATTGAGGTACATACATATATATATACTTTTTAACTGGCGGTTGTTTTGGGGTTTTGGGATCATAACTAGACCTCCTGTGAAGAAATTTTTGGAAAACTCGACAACTGGTACAAAACCAATAGGTAGACTTCTTCGAAAAATCTACCTAAAAATTACGTAAAAACAGCTACAAGCGTCCAGTATATTATATAGAACTGTAAATGACTGTAATGGTACATATCTGTTAATACAGTGACAGTTCAAGTTAAAATGGCGATGAAATCAACCAAAAACTAATTAAGGCCGAAGAATATTTGACCATCAACATTGCACATTGAATGAAAAAGAAAATATTTTAGTACACATTTTTAAATGTCTATAAATGAGGTTGTCGTGCATCATACCTACTAGCAGTCAAGTGTTGATCAGTCGTAACTCGTATGGTACGACAGACGACGAGGGCGGACAAGCACTTGCAAAATTTATAATTTGATATAATGATATTTTAAATTAAGTAAAGAACACTAAATAAGCGAGATTACGAGTTCAATCAGTTTTTAACCGCTGACCCAAAAGTAGGGGTGTTATATATGAGGTGTGTTCATATGTGTGTGTCTGTGTTATCTTGCTCCTAAACGAATGTACAAAACTTAATCTACCACAAATTGGAGTATACATTTAACTCCTACCTATAAAGGAAGATATCTGCTATTATGGCGAACATTCCTCTTATATTTTTTAAGGTAAAAAAATAAGGTTTCCTAACTTGTGTCTTGACTTTTGTGTACACAATATCGCGCGCAATTATCGTCTCTATTACGTTTTTATTTGGTCTGTTTATGGACTGGTTATTAGATTAAACCACGAATGTCCGTAGATATGTGGAATATACTGCAAGAGGACGATTGCTATATAACTACCTATGTATGTCAGTGACGTGTTGCCCCGTCGTTTAATCTCGCCAACACACCTCGTAAATGGACAGTATGTCCAGAATTTTATTGCAATTCCTTATCTTGTCTCGTAATCTCCGTAGTTTTTACGTGAGCCTTAGCAGATAATAGTGTGTGAGATATATAAGAATTGTTTAAAAAGTTGATTGATTTCTAATTCTTTTAAAAGTAAAATAAATGCTCCAAAACAATTCTTTATGAAAAAAACAATTTTTGAAGCAGACAAACTTTGTTATATGTAGAAGAGTTGAATGTAGAATGAATATGAATCGGTTATTAGATTGTTTTGTTAATTATATTTTTTAAATATCACTATCATAAATGAGCAACCAGGGTTTTGAAGTCGGCCCTATGTACGCCGCCAGGACGTACGTCACTAAGTAATTCACTTAGCTACACCTTATGCGACAGTGCATACATTTATGAACTTAAGTGCCCTCAATTTAGAGAACAGAAAATTAGATAGTTCCTACTTTGAAGCAAACATTTCTTATCATCATCTGCCTATAGCCATCCACTGCTGGAGGTATACCAGTAGGTATTTGTAGCTCGTACTTATTGCATTTGCTAATTAATTGATGGTCTTGCTAATATTTACCAAGCATATACACCAAAATGACAGCTGCTATAAGAGTGACAGAGCTAAGATTGTTATTCGTCATCATCATTTCAGCCATAGATGGTTCACTGCTATAGAAAGGGCCTCCCTTAATAATTTCCAAGAAATCTCGCAGAAAGCGGCCCACATCCACCGACGACCTGTGAGAACAAGGTCGTGTGTCCTTGCTGATGCTGATTGCTTGATTTTACATAACATATATTTATTAATCTACTAAGTTTGTGCTTGCTAATCTTAAGACTTGCTCTAAGTCTTGATACTTGATGATTAGATATAAAGTTATCCGAGATTTGTAATGTAATAAGTTGATGAATTGCAGTTATCGTTTATTCCGTGAGGTAGTCATGTTAAAAAATAAGATAACAACTCTTCGCAAAAACAGTTTCTAGAATAATAAAGTGCATTTACTTTAATTAGCCAGGATATAATTGATTAAAATTATAATCCTAATGATAAAGTCTTGGCAGTTGACTGAAATCACTTTTGAATGTAAGATAATTTAACACATTCTGGCGTTAACGAGAATAGCTATAGAGACGTTAATATTTTTTTCGAAGAGTGATTATACTGCGCGCTTTATTTGTCACACTCGTAGCACAGAACACATAATAGTACAGGTACAGAACTCTCGACATAATAAAGCCGCAATTCAGTTCGACGCTGAAACGTTAAGGTTGTCTTTTTTAAATGATTAATTAAACTGAATATTTAATAACCAGTAATTTATGTGCCTATTACTCTTTTTTTGTGAACAAATAAACCTTGTCTTAGGTACTATTAACGTCGAAACAAACATCAAACTAACGTGCGTCCCGGCCCGGCCACTGACTTTTGAAACGATTATTCGACCCTGCCGTGTACTTGTAGCTTTATACCTACATTGCGGAGTGGACCTGGCCTGCTCGTAGTGATAATGTTTCCTAAGTGAAAAGGACAGAGTTCCATCAAACTTGTTTTACTTTGTTGGACTTGAATAATTTAAAAACTAATTTTGATAACGCTAGAACGTGTAACCCCACTAATATTATAAATGTGAAATTTTAGATGGATGGATGTTTGTTACTCTTTCACGCAAAAACCACTGAATGGATTGCGATGAAACTTGGTATGTAGATAGCGGGAGACCTGGATTAACGCATAGGCTTTTCATCCCGATATTCGCACGGGATCGGGACTTACGTGGGTGAAACCGCGGGGCGCTGCTAGTGTTTAATACTTTAAATCCATATTTTTTTGCTTCGTATGTTTTGATTCCGTTATTAAAATTAATTGTGAAAACCTTCTTTAAAAAAATGCAATTTTGATAGGCTTCCCCTTAACAATGTTTAAAAATCGCCAATCGCCAAGGTCATGAACTATTAGCTGTATCAATCAATCGATCAAATTGAAGTCATTTAGTGACAATGACGACACAGTCCGCACATTATTCATTCAAAAAAGGGAATTCTCTGTGGTGTTCGCAAAAAAGGGAATACTCTGTGGTCCAGGAAATGAGACAGGGGCTCTCTCTCTCTAAAATATCTTCCTCTCTAAAATAAGATTACCCTTTCTATCTCATTAACATCTACAATCTAGCTGACCCAACAGATACTACTTTGAAAAGAACAATATTTATTGCATGACAAAAAAACTGACTTGCACACTAAATTATCAATAGTTACAATGGAATTTCTAACTTGCTTTACAATAACATTTAATCATGTATGCACGACCAAATTTTATTCCACAGAGCATACATATAGCCTAGCCGCTAGGTTTAGGCTAGGTTAGAACTGCGGCCAGAACCGAATCCTATTGTTAAATCACAAATTTTTGTAACAAACATTAGACATCTTGAATACTCGATGTATTAGATAATAAGTTTCCATAACATAGATATCATATTTTATTTTGACTCCAATTATTATTAGATTTACTTTTAGATGATAATAAACGAGTAAATAATATAAACGTACGATGTAATATGCAAACACAATGGATTTTTGCTGTCCGAAAATAAAAATGATTATTATAACAGATAGTATTGTTTTATATTATTGTATTGATTTTTACAGTCAATAGTTTGATTTTGAACTACGCAGTGTAACGCAACACGCGTACTGTGCGGTACGGTGAATGACCTTTAGCGCACGGAGCCGTTGAAGTAGCTGATTGCATAAATGTTTTTCATTACAGTTTTTTGGCCGAATGGGGTATTTACTGGTTTTTTTTGGTAAAATGTTCTGTTTACTCATTGTGATATCACTTTTAAGCAAACAGAACAAAAATGATTGATTAAGAATTATGAATTTTCTGGCAGAAATTTCAGTCTTTTCCCGCAATTAAACTTAAAGTCACAAACTGATTTTCACGCGGGCGAAGCGGCGGGCATAGCTAGTATTACATAATTCTACTATCACCTTAGAAACAAATTTGTAGCTATCCATTTGGGTATCCCGTACTTTTAAATTGGATATGGAATTGAATAGATAGACATTCGATTGGTACCGGGCTAGAGCTGAGTACCTACCATATTATTGATATAGTATGGGCACTAAACTTTATAATATCTCTATCTCTCTTTCCATGTAACTGAATCTTTCAACTCAGTATTCACCAACTTTAAGACGTCCGCTTAACCTGAAAATTTGTACACGTATCAAGAACCGATGACAATACAAGACTAAAAATTAAGAAAATAAATTATGGTTTAAAAAATCTTAATAAAAAACACGCTTTAATAGCAAACTGAACTAAAAAGAAGAAAATATTTTTTATTGACAAAAAATGCGTGAGGTGCTTGACATCAAATGTTACAAATTATTCATTATAGCTATTTACAAAAGTAAAGTTATTACAAAAAATATTAAAAATCACCCCGGTTTAATTTGGTTTGCAATTAAAGCGTGTTTTTTTTAAGTTTTGAAAATTAAAATTAATTTTTAGGTGGAAATCGGGTAACGATTGCGTTTGCATGTATTATTTTATTTAGTGTGCAAATTGTCTTTTCAGGACGACGTGTTACTCACGTGAAACAGTTTCATCGAATGATCGGTCATGTTTTAATCTTGTGATATACATAGGCTGCACTAAAAGTATCGGGAATGGAATATTTCCACTGTTTCTGTCATATTAAAATTTATTTATTTAAAAAAAGATTCTCGGTCTTATCACAAGGTTTTGTCAAACTTGTTTAGTCGTTGAAAAAATCTAATTGACTCGAGAAAATTCAAGAGCGATGATTTATTATGACTTTCGAAGTGGTTTAACGCAAAAACAGTGTGTTGACCGGATGATTTCTGCATTTGGTGATGAAGCCCCATCCAAAACCACAATGTATCGCTGGTTTGCTGAATTTCAACGTGGACGTGTCAAGCTCAGTGATGATCCCCGTCAAGGTCGTCCAAAAGCTGCAGTCACCCAAGAAAACGTTGATGCTATCTATGTATGATATTTCTCTTGAGGGACAAAGAACGGTTAATGCAGAATGGTATGCTAGCATTTGTTTGCCACAGGTCGTTATGCAAGCCCTAATGATTTCTCTACTTTCCCTAAAATAAAGAATAAATTGCGTGGTCAGAGATTTTCATCATCTGAAGAAGATGTGGACGCCTACAAAACGGCCATTTTGGAGACCCCAACTTCCGAATGGAATGGTTGCTTCAATGATTGGTTCCATGGTATGGAAAAATGTCTCAAATTTTGCGGAGAAAACTTCGAAAAGCAATAAATACATTTTTAAATAGTAATGTTGTGTCACTTCCCTGATTCCCGAAATTTTCAGTGCCGCCCTCGTACCTAGGTCCATAGATTTAGTATATGTATATAATAACATAATCAATCATATTTCTGGTTATCATGAACACTATCAATTTTAAATAATTTTCTCCATACTCTAGTGTGTTAATTACTTGTTTATCGATATCATTGAGATAAAGAATAATATACACTTTCTACATTACTTGATAATAACCTCTTCAACTTGTAGTGTAGTGTTATTCACTATCGATATTTTCTTTTTTTGTGGGTGTTTAAACCCTCTCGAGCTTTCACCCCACAAAGGTTTTTGGTGCTGCGGTGTGTCGGAATCCAACCGACTAAAACCACTGCCATATTGCGCCTGAAGTAGGACCTCCTGTTCTACTATAGCGGGTGGAGAGGAAAACCTTTCCCATCCATCCATTCTGTCTATCACACACAGGGCGCATCCGCTGCCCGATTCGATGGTGGCGAATTAGGTACGAGTGGAGATCGTCCTCCCGGGCCCATTGCTCCGCCTCCTGCGAATGCATGAGGCCCCAACAACTTAGAGATTTACAATTTAGGAGATGAGATATGGAGAAAGATGAGATATGGTCTGCCAAGACTAAGCTCAAGGGCTCTGGTATTACTATATCTAAGTTCTTGACAAAGCAGCGACACACTACATTCATGGCGGCTAGAGAGAAGATTGGTGTAGCACGGTGCTGGACTAGAGAAGGCTTCATTTATGTCCTCGGACCTAACGACGAAAGGCATCGTATTAGCTCGATGAATGAGCTCAACAAAATCCCACTGTTGAACACCGCTAAACCGTCAGCCAGCGCTAAAACAAGTAAGCCTAAACGCACTCTCAAGAAATGACACTATTACGTCAGCTCATTGTGTCTACTGCATGTAATTTACTTCCAGCCATAGTTATATAACTTCTAAAATGATCTTTCATCAACTTGCTACCTTACCCTCACTACTTTTACTTAGTTTATTTAACAAGAACATAATAATGTCACACTTTAGTTCTCATTTTAGTATCTGTCAAGACACTGTCAATGTGACATTATATTTTTCTCCTGCAATGGGTATTAGGTAATTAATCCACAACTGTTTGTTTTGTCCTGATTTAGTATTGTATAATGTTGTAGTTCATTTTCTTTTTTGTTTTTTGTTGTTATAGTAATCTTATTGTATTTGTAATCACATCATTGACACAACTGGCAAATGAAAACAGAGAGGATTGTTATTTAGTTTTTATTAATATTTTTATTTATATTATTACTATTGTTATTATAGTTTATCATACACCTATACATTTAGATTGTATATTAAGTCTTCATACATATTTAATGTTAGTCCCCGATTGCAATAGCGATACAGAGAGTTTTTATTCTGCCAGCACCGATGATAGCAGCTTCATTCAAAATTCAAAATTCAAAATTCAAAATTCAAAATCATTTATTCAATTAAGACACTGAGTGGCATTTATGAACGTTAAATTGAAGCTAGAGTTAAAATCATAGATCGGCACAAACAGACGCCACAGCATGTACTGGATTGTCAAGGTAAATTAGGTGAAAAACACCAAAATCTACTGCCTGTTTGTGTCGATCTATAACTTCCAGTTTCCAAAATGCGTAGGGCCTTATGCGAAGAATACTGGCAAAGAAACTCATGGCCACTCTTTTTAAAAGTCAGATCTTCAGGTACAATAGTGTTAGTGTTACACGAGAGGTAAACAGGATGCAAGCTGATGCCACCTGAATTTCATTTTATTGAAATGCTCCAAAAGCTAACGTACTAAAAAATTAAAATCACTCAGTGATACCGTTGAAGGTTTGAACCTATCAAACATAGAAATCATTCAAGGTGCACATCTACCTTCATTCAGTTGCAAAATCTACTGTTAAAAATAATTCGTGACTGGATTAAGAGGCTAGAGTTGCAGTTGATCGAACCAAAATAATAATATAGGCTAAAGCATCGCTGACTAGGCCGACCAGTCACCCCAAGCAGCACCCGCACCCATTAGTATCCCATCGCTGTCTGAGAACCTCTAAGAGCAGTTTGCTGATGTTCCTGGAAATTTCAATGTTGTACATATCAATGCCCAAAGTATTCCGGCTCATTTCCCGGATATGCTGTTAATTTTGATTGTAAGAACCTACATGCGATCCTAATATCAGAGTCGTGGTTAAAACCATGCCTCCCTTCCGCCACATACTCCCTTCCTGGATTTCAGCTTATCAGAAACGATCGCACGGCTGGCGGTGGTGGCGGTGTTGCCATTTATCTTCGCTCTCATATTCCTTCTAAAATAATTGATATGTCAGCGCAGCCACCGCCCGCCAACGCTGGTGAACATATCTTTCTGGAAGTTGAGCTTCGCCACACAAAAATCCTACTCGGTGTTTACTACTGTCCCTCCCTTCACATTAATTTCTTTTCCTCGTTCGAATGTCTCCTTGAAAAACTAATCCCATCTTATTCTCACACTATTATTATGGGTGATTTTAACACCTGCCTTTTGAAACATGACTCTCGTTCTGCCGCATTTCGCGCCCTTTCAGACTCCTGCAACCTATCCATTCTTCCTCTTGGCTCCACACATCACTTCCCCAACTCAGCTCCCTCGCTTTTGAACCTTATATTGGTGGTTCTTCCAGAGAGCGTGTCGCTAAGCATGGTCAGTGCTCTGCCGACGCGTTTTCTCATCACGTTCTAGTCTATCTTCCTTATAAAATTCGGACTCCCAAGGTCAAACCTAAAATGCTATTCTTACGCAATTTTGGTGGCATAAACGTTGACGATCTGCGAAGAGAGGCTAAGAATATTGATTGGTCGCCACTTTATACCTCTCACTCAATTGATGAGCAAGTGCACTTTCTTACAGTCAAGCTGTATGACAAGCATGCACCTAAGCGACCTGTAAAACTGAAACATGCTCCATCTCCGTGGCTTATAGAGGACATCCGGAAATTACTAACTAAGAAAGCTACAGCAAAATTGAAATTGAAAAGGAATCCGAACTCTGAAAACCGTGAAAAGTATACTATACGTAATCATTGCAATAAGGTGTGTAGGGATGCGCAACGCCAACACATCCATAACTCAATTCAAAACGGGGAACCAGCAAAAGTCTGAAAATTTCTTAGATCACTAGGGGTTGGCAAATCCAAACATGATGTAATTTCCAAAGATTTAAACATTGAGTTACTTAATCAACATTTCTCAGCCGTGTCCAACTTTGATAGGATACTTAAAATTATGTTTCATCCTTGCCAACTGTTAACTTTCCACAATTCGTGTTTAATCAATTATCGGCTTGTGATGTTAAGAAGAGTATACTATCAATTACTTCTGACGCTGTCGGAAGTGACTTCATCAGCCGCAAAATGATCATCCCCATCCTTGACGGAATCCTTCCTACTATCACTTTTATCATAAACTTCTCCCTCTCTAGTGGCACCTTTCCATCAACATAGAAGGAAGCCCGAATAATTCCTTTACCCAAAAAACCCAATCCCTCATCCTTTTCTGATTATAGACCAATATCAATCCTACCGTTCCTATTTAAAGTCGTGGAGCGTCTTGTTCATACCCAGCTTCATTCTTTCCTGTGCAAACACGACCTCCTCAACCCATATCAATCTGGCTTTCGACCTTTCCATAGTACAGTAACAGCCTTAGTCAACATTACAGATGATATCAGATTTGAAATGGAAAGTGGCAATCTCACTGTGCTCGCGCTTTTGGATTTTTCGAATGCGTTCAACACAGTGGATTACGATGTTCTGCTTAGTATACTTACCTCACTTAACATATCTCCAACGGTGATTGATATGCTTCGTAATTACCTGTGTGGCCGCCAACAACGTATTTGCATCGACAATTCTCGATCTACTTACGAGCTATCCTGATCTCACCGAGACAAACCAAACCAACTCGCACCAACTAGACAAACTTGAGCGATTTCAAAATTTTTGCATCAGATTCATATTTGGTTTGCGTAAATACGATCATATCTCTGAATTTCGGAAACAACTTAAGTGGTTACCTATACGTCTTCGCCGGAATACTCACATTCTTTCCCTTCTATACAATATACTGTTCAACCCTTCGCTACCTTTCTATCTCAAGGAACGATTCGAGTTCTTACATTGTACACATCCGCGATCTCTAAGGTCATCAGAAAATTTGCAACTGAAAATGCCTGCACACTCCACGGCATTTTATGATAAATCCTTTACAGTATCTGCAATCCGTTTATGGAATGCATTACCTGTAAAAATTAGACGAACCTCAACCTTAACTTCTTTTAAAGCTCTTGTAAAAGAACACTCCCTATCACTTTAAGTGGTGTACAACTCTCTCACGTTGTGCAATTGACTCCATAATAAGTAACTCCACTAAAATGTCTTACTAATTATTATAGTTATTTCGCTATGTCTGTGTATGTATATGTATGTATTGGTATATAATATATGTATGTGTAGATACTTCACGTATTCCTATTCACCTCATTCTTACCTCTCAGATAATATCATTCGCTTTACCTAGATACTATATTTATTATTTCATTGTTCCCGTTCTAAATATTTTTAGTACGCCACCAGCTACCGATTACTTTCCTCTGTTGTTTCCATACAAAGGTTGTCTGAAAGACATCGCTATTAGCGATAAGACCGCCCATTGTACTTGCCGCTTAGTATAAACTAACTAATTATGTCTAATTTCTGTTCAACTGTGGTGTACAATAAAGAATGTTCTATCTATCTATCTATCTAATGCGTCCGAAATGCTGGTACTTCCAGAAGCAGCCGTGCTCGGAATGAACTTGCATCAGTCGGTAGGAAAAGACCCCGTACTGCCGCCCTGCCCACTTGACGGTGACCGATTGAAACGCCTCCACTGCACAACGGTAAAGCCAGCACGTGGTACCTCTAGCCGGGACGACCAACGAGCCTTCGGCAGCAACATTAACAATATGTAAAATATAAAATCCTTACAATAACCTTTTAGGACTACTTTTTTCTTATATTATGACGGTCTACATAGCGCAGTGATAGACCATTCAACTGCAACTTTAGGGATCGCGGGTTTGATTTCCGCTTGGTAAAAATATTTGTATACATGATGTGTCTATTTTCTTTGGTCTGTTGTTTGTTATTTTATTTTGTTTGTTTTGGTGGTAAGTAACTATTAACTTATCTGTGGTCTGGGTGGTACATATGATAGAAGGGTCTGGAAGTTTCTTTGTACGATATGTATGTTATTAAAAAAAATGTAGTTCTGTATATTTATTCTGTTTATTTATGATAATTAATAAAAAAAAAAAAAAAAAAAATAAGATGTAATATTACGATTTGCATTCCAATCGTCATCAAAACATCTAACGCAAGAAGACTGACTGTCGAGTCAGTCTCAAATTACACGACTTGCATCGCGATAACCCCGATAGGAATGCACTCACGCGAACTATAACATATAAACATAGACATAATAATATATTTGATTGGACTGATCCTGACTGCTGAGCCAGAGGTTGATGGTTCGATTCCAACCCAGGACAAATAAATGTCGGTAAGACCCATCATGGAGGATTGGCTGGAGAGGACATGGAAGCCTCTCTTACCGGTTGACACAGGTGCTCACCGGACACGGCTGCTTCGGTAAGTACCTGTCACCGATTAGGTAAGGGATTCAATCAAGATTCGGTAAGAGGCTGTCGCGAGGATACTGCACTCCACACTCCAGTGGAGTGCTCAGCGTAGACGCAACAGCGGTACAACTAGCGGTAAAATTGGTGTGGGTAGCCTCTCGCTAGAGACCATGGTTCAGTCCATGGTCCAAAGTGAGAGTGCGTGGGATTCCGCCGCCTCATTTTGCGAGGAGGGGATGTTAACCAAAGAGGCGGCGGAACGGGAACAGGAGAGGACAAGCACTCTCTCATCTCGCAGAAGACGCACCAGGCGCCGGAGAGCGCTGAATGATCTCCGTCCTCCATTAGCGCTGGCCTGGGGGTAGCGGGTTGGGCTGACCGTTACCCCAGCAGAAACAGGCCTAGACCCAGACCGTGGCGCGGCGGGTTCCGCACGCGCCTCTCCCATCTGGAGCCCCCCCCACCCCTATCGCACGGTGTGGTCGCCTGCTGATCAGGAGGCCACAGTCTGCAGGGGTTCCTTCCTAGGGCTTCCTCCAACTTCCTTCCTAGGGTATCTCGGGTCCCCTGCAATAGACTCACTTGTGACGGAACACCGTGTGGTTTTAGTCGGTTCGAGTCCGACATACCACTTCATCCTCGGTGAGGTGATGACCCGTGGGGGTTTCCACACGATAAAAAAAAAAAATGACAAATAAATGTGTGATGAGCACGCTCATTGTTCTGTGTCTGGGTGTAATTTATCTATAATACGTATGTATTTATTTATATATAAGCAGGTATGTATATCAGCAATCTGGTTACCATACAGGCTCTGCCTAGTTTGGGATTAGACGGTCGTATGTAGGGTGCCTCAAGTTATTTTTATTATTTTATGTATGTAAGGTCCCAACTAACCCAAGAGATCAAACGTCCCAACTTATTAAAAGTCTTGCCTTTGTAAATATACAGTACCGTATAACATAACAGTACAGTATAACAGTTTGTTTTGAGATTTAGAAATTTCAGAAATAGATATTATACAGCCATATATTTTTGTTTCACCTGCTAGGAACATTATGTAACTTTTCTAAATCATTTATTTGCATAAAACATGGGTAAAAAGATGTTACAGTTTCAAGTTTCGGAAATTTGGAATTGTCACCTCAGCAGGTCTGCAAATTTTCAAACATTTAGTCATTCATTTAAATTTGTTATTTACTGTTAACATATTTTTTGTTATGTCAAAAGAATAAAAAAATATAATAAAATAAAAAAGAGAGGTCAAAAAAACAATCAAAGAATAATGAGACAATGTCGAGGGTAAAATGTAACGCATGCACAACACTATAATATAATCCAATTACACAGTGTTCTGGAGCTATTCATTTACTGAATAAAGCATTTTGTCAAGGAGTAGGAATTTTAGTTTTATTATGAATATGGATATAGGAAGCTTTTGACATTGATAGCAATATATTAAACATTTTTACACACATAACATAACAATTCCCTTGAAACAGCATAGTTTTAGGGACAAATTATATTACAAGTCGCTCTCCATGTCGTGAGTTACGAGAACAGACAACCCTTGATATAATATTATCTATGTATTAACGGGAATTAACGCGATCACGAAAAGGTATTACATACCTCTGAATTGTATGTAATACCTTTTCGTGATCGCGTTAATTCCCGTTAATACATAGATAATATTATATCATGGAACGCGAAAGTTTAAAAGTTAGACAACCCTTGCTTTTAAAAAAGTAGAGAATTAGTTTTTTACAATCCAGGTAAAAGCAATACGTTTAATTTTTTTAACCGAGGTTTATAAGACTCGAACGAAAGTACACCAACAATAGCCCACACATGTCTTTTCAGACAGAAACACTCTTTGGGCATCAGTAGAGTATCCCCACAATAAGACCGTAGGTACCTTATTACGGCACTCTCATACCCATGATATGCAAGAAGCAAGGTGGATGTAGATCTAAGTCTATTTAGCACGTAAACGAGGCTATTTACCGTACTGCACACCCATCAGTGTGCTACTTTCAGTTGCAGTATTTATCAAATACAATTCCCAAATATTTTCTATGTGTTGTTAATTAATGTGTCACCATGAGCAACTGTTCTAGGATTTGCTATGGACCGATACGTTTGAAATTGTATACATTGTATTTTGGATAGATTTGCATGAAAGTTGTTGTCATGTAGCCATTTAATTACAGCGTCAATTGTAATTAAATGTAAATTTACATCTACGTTAATCTACAATATAATAGATTAATTATAAATATGCCAATCTTGAATGTCGATGTTTTTGTTTTTTATATATTTATTTGGGATTTTTTTAAATATACATACATACATATATTAGTAGAAACGATAATTAAGGAAAACTTCTTTGATTATTTTTATAAATATGGTTGTTATTTTTCATGTAGCCGAGGCTAGCACTGCTGCAAAGAGCGCGATGAAGGTTTATGGTAAACCTAGGCAAACCACACAGTGTCTTCGAGAAAAGTAAGTAAAGTAATGTTTTACTTGTTTTGCACTATTTACTATTTAAAAGTGTACAATAAAGAGAAATAAATAAATAAAGTGAAGTTTCGGAAAAACTAAGAGAATTTGACGGAATTATACGTTAAAGTTAAGCGAGTTTTTCTTTGAAGTGACTTCCTTGTATACGTTAATTGTGAATCCAGTTTAATTCACTACAAAACGGATTTCCTGCAATTACTCATTAGGCCTGTGCAACGATAAAAGTTGTGATGTAATCGCTATTCAGAAGTCGAACGTTTCATAGAGTCCGTTAACAAGAAGACACACCCCGGGTTAAATATTAGTCAAAAATAATTATTACCTCATATCTTTTAAGCCTTCTATATTTTAGCAAATACATAGATATAGATTAGTCTCTTTATGCTATAAATTTGTTTGATAACGTTTGTGTGTGATAACACTTTAAAGGTATAAAAATGAATACAAAATGAATAAGACAGCAGTGTTGGGCGAGCTCTCTATCTCAAGATGGGTCTAATTGTTATGTTTGTGGCATTCTTAGCTGCTTCAGCAGCCCTGCCGACTGAACTCCCAGAACCATCTCGATTTGCCTTGGTGTTCAATGAAGATGAGTTTGAAGATTATCTGGACGCCTGGCTTGAACAGGAAGAACCCAAATGGGCTAATGTATCAACCGCTGATATTTCACCTCGCAGTGGTAATTATATTCATTACTCTTCCCAGATATTTTGAAACTTTAACGAATATTATAAGATTTTAATACACCAATTAAAAAAAAGTACCGCCATAATATTCTTAATTTCTTTGTTTTTGCTACCATCGAGAGAAAAACGTTTTAAAAATATATGATAATTAATAAGTCCGTTATTAATCTTAAAATAAAAATAATAATTTAATACTAAGGTTTATAGAATAGGTTATAGAATATATTGGCCAAGTACAGGAGATAAACTACAAATAATATAAGTAATTAAATTAAAAGATAAGACACTTATATCATGAGTTCATGACGTATGAAGAGTTGTAGCGCTTTAATTAATTCATAGTAGAGCAAGAGCTCATAACGAATTTTGAAAAGGGATTTTAGGGCGTTAGATATTTTGAACAGTAAAACTTGAATACCATTTAAGTATGAAATAGAATGTTTGGCTAACCAACTCGGCACTCAATGGTACTGCGCATGTCGCAATACTGCAAAATATTGCAGCCAAAAAAGGTATTTTGGCTGAGACGATCGTGAAGGACCTATTGTCCAAAACGATAGATCCGTCACGATCTCATCTGTTAAAAGTAATCCGAAGGGGCGATTTCCTTACAAAACTACCAATTCTTATTTTACGATATTTATCTTTTTCACCTATTTTTTTTTTATCTCTTTAAATCATCCTTATAGTAGAGCGAACAAGACAAAAATTATTCAACTCTGGACGGATTTGAATAATTTTCAGTTTTAGCCATATTTGAGTTTTAGCGAGACTAACAGCAATTAATTTTTATATATAAGAAAGAAGAAGATAACTATGTTTTTGAGAAGTCTGGTTACCATAGTACAGGCTCTGTCTAGATTGGTATCAGGCAGCCTCACGCCTATATTCACAAGGTGTAGGCAGAAGTGATTGATACACCCAAATTTTTTCTACTATAATATGGTTCAACCCACGTAATAGGGGCAAATCTATGGCCTTCAACTTGTTCAGTTGGTGATGAATTTACTGGTCTCAAATAACAAACTTTTTGATTTGTTTTATTAAAATCTTCAATAAGCTTGCTGTTGAATGCAACCCATTGGTGTATTGGTAATATGAAGTGCCAATGAAAGCATCCACAACACATCAAACGTTTTGACAAGGTCTAACCTTTCAAGAGTATTTGAACGTTGCGCATTAGTAGTTGGTAAAAGGAGCTTACTTATTCTAATTCTTTTGTAGTATGAAGTCAAATCTGCATTGATACATTCAAAAGTTCTTCTTTTCTTCCGAAAACGTTTGCATGTATTTTCATTTATTTTCAAATTAATATATTGATTTTTGGTGATTTCATCATCGAGTATTACGTTACATTCGTTTACGTTAAATTGGCGACATCTTGATAAATAATTCCCACAGTGCCGTGAAGTGTATCTTTTCCCGATCAAGTATCTACATATCGATAAAAGATATCGAATGCAACTCCAGCCTGTAGTCCTTTCAACTTTATGTTGCCCTCTGGGCATTCTACAACAGTGCCCATATCTGTTCATAATTTCAATAACTTTGCGATTACTAGTTAAGCTTTTTAAAGTCATAGCTAGATATATATTATATATCATAGATAGCACTTATAAGCAATTTTACTTGTCGCCGCGTCGGGTGGATATTAAAAACAATTTATTTCTGTCTTTTTAAATTGTATTTTCAAATATATTTATGAAAATACACCTACCATATTAATTTCAGCTATCCTAAAATTCTTTTTGGATGTTTTTAATACAAGTTTGAGTCGTCTGGTCGTAAGTTCAGATAAATTTATGTTAAATAATATTTCCACTATATGTTTATTGAAGTTTCATTCGAACTATTGTCATTTTTTTAAATCAAGTTCGGGGTCGCCTTGGGTCCAATTTCAGTAAAATTAAAATATCTGGCACTTTTATATTAATGGTAAATAATATGTCTACTTTAAATCCCATTCGACCCCAAATAACTTTTTTGACGCAGTACCATTGAGTGCCGATTATGTCAGCCAGTTGCACTTTATGGCTGCAAAACGTGGGCGCTAACCCAAAGAGACAGATATGGGGTTGGCAGCATTTATACTTAAATGATATTCAAGTTTTACTGTTCAAAATATCTAACACCCTAAAATACCTTTTCAAAAATCGATATGAGCTCTTGGGCTATAGGCACAGAAAACAACAAGTACAATTCATTCTTTTGTGTCCAGGTTGTACATTCAGAATTAATGGCGACCTTGGCCAGCCGCAACCTGTGTACATTTCGAGTGGCACATACCTACAGCCTAGCGGCAATTCTGGTCAGATCCACCTCAACACTGGTCAACAGGTTATAATTGCTTGCGTCGGCTCCGGACGCAGTATTAGACACCCCAACATTATTAATACCATCGCAGTTGGAGTAAGTATACCAAATGATCTAATACAAGCTTAAAGTGACGATTGGTGACGTCAGTATTAAAGATTAAGATAGGTTAAATTAAGACACCACAGTAACTTCATAATGACTTCCGATAACGAAATAAGGCTACGATAATAAAAACTACACATACATGCTTACGCATAAGCCTATGCATAAAACCTTTCTGAGTTTTAACAATCCAATCCCTTATTTAATTTTTTTATTAATAACACACTAGGTACCCGGCCACGCGTTCCTGGGGCAAATTTAATACTTTAGGAGTTTAACAATGTGATACGAAATTTTTATATATACAGACTTTATTAATGTCTTTTACGGTTTGTCTCTGAAATCATTACTTTTTCCTAGTTAAATACTGATACTATTTTACTCAATATGAATAAAAAATAAGCAGAAAATGATTAACATGTAACATGCTCACGTTTCCGCATACCTACATTCACAACTACGAGTAAATTTTGTTGTTGACAAAATATTGTTCTTGTTGTTTAGACAGCGACGTGTGTAAACAATGCTTTGGTATCTGGCTCTGGCTGGCTAAACGGTAATGGACCGTTTGGCGAACTGACTTGCTCAGCTAATGCTTTACACGAGGCTGAAACCACCAATGACAGATGTTGGGGGAACAACATAGTAATTCGGTATGTTTTTTAGCATTGCTGTAATGATTACTGGTTAAGCAGTCTAATTCATGTTTGTGTTATTTAAGGGTTGGATTCATCGTAAACAATGTTTTTCACCCGCTGTACTTTTCGTGCTACAATCAACAACGCATGGAAGTTTTGTACGTACGGTACGACCAGACACCTGAAAATACTGTTCATCAAAGTGGTGTTAACAGACCCAGTTTTGCAGCTGGTTCCTTCTTTTCCGGCGTTGATGTTAACAACAGGTACACCCAAGTTGAACAGAAAAAGACTATCGCCGAATATGTTGGTCAAGAACTAGCCGATAAGTACGTCACTACCCGCCAGTTCTTGGCGCGTGGTCATCTCTCCGCTAAAACTGATTTTGTTTACGCTACCGGTCAACGTGCTTCTTTTTACTTCGTCAACGCTGCCCCCCAGTGGCAACCTTTTAATGCTGGTAACTGGAACACATTGGAACAAGTAAGTTTAAATTTACAGAAAATTTAATACATAATGTAACCTTCAATTCTATTTGTAATTGTATATATTGAAGTTTTTATTCTAATATTGTCGTTAAAACACACTATTCTGTTATTTTAGAATCTCCGTGCCCGTATCGGAGCTGCTGGTTATAGAACTAAAATATACACTGGAACATTCGGTGTTAGTCAATTGCGTGACCAAAACAATCGCCTTGTTGACATCTTTTTGGATCGTCCTAACAACAGAATTCCGGTGCCCCTATACTTCTACAAGGTATGCAAAAAATATTTTCACAGAAGATACAACTGCAGATTATATTTCCTATTTTATTCTCCATAAGAGTGTCAGAATACGATTGCTGAAAGATATTGAAATGGAGTAACCAGATTATAGTAATTTCTAATTCCATTTCCACTTCTTGGAAATGCACACGCACACAGTATTAAAGAATAATAATACAGTTTTAAATCTTTTTATATTCGTATAGGCCATAGCTCTCATGTGACATGAAAACTTTGGTATTTTATATTTAAATGTGGCTGTATAAGACCATTCGGATATGGAAAGAAAACTATAATTCCCTCCTCGTTAACCATTGGCTTTTTATTATATCCGTCGCGCCTTTTACAAAAATACAAAGTATATTGAAGCAATTTACTTACTCTGTAACCCCTTTTTATACATCACTAACACAAAAGTGTTAAACTAGTTAACATTTTTTTTCTTGCACAATTCAAACCAAATAAGATAGAAAAAAAAGATACATAATCGATAGACACTAAAAAAAAATATTTTAAAAATATGGAGAAAATTGTATTTCTCAGGTGGTGTATGACGCATCTCGTAGTCAAGGAACAGTCTTCGTAAGCATTAACAATCCCTACTACACCGAGACCGAAGCTCGCAGCCTCACATTCTGTACGGATCATTGCCGGAATAACAACGCTTTCAGCTGGCTCCGCTGGCAACCTGACCGTATCGATATCGGATACAGCTTCTGCTGCACCGTCGATGATTTTAGGAGGACTGTCCCTCATCTACCCTCCTTTACCACCACTGGTCTCCTGGTATAAGTAAAAATTACAACCTGTATTTTTTTTTAGTAAAAGTCATTTATAAAATTAAAAAGGAATCTTATAATTTAAGACCTGTATGAACATGAAAATGAAAGGGAAAACTTAAAACAATAATATCAGTTAAAGTTATATAAAACTTTTTAATATTGTGATCATGTCTTTTATTTGTTTAGCAATCTGAAAAGTATTATATAGTTTGCTTCAGCACCATATATATCACAACTAATAGATCCCCACTGATAGGAATAGTTGGATTTTTTTGCTATTTTTATTGCTACCGCTAGTGATACCTGAAAATTTAAGTCCGTTTCTCCTATTGCATAAATGTACTATTAAAAAGAAAATATATTCAGCAGTTGGATATTTCTAAATTAATATATATTTCAAAAAATATAAGTTCGTTTATTGTTGCAACATGAAAAATATTTCTTTCGATGACAATGAAACTTTAATATTTTACTTCACATTTATAAAGAGAAGATTCACTATCACAAGTAATTCAGGAACACTTCAATATTCGTAATATAAGACTACCACTTAAAAGAACCACTGAAGAGTTTTGACTGATATTATACAAACTGACATGCATTTTCAAAAGAGTAAGAAAAGTATCCCTACCGGTGGCGATGAATGGAAAAATATCAATTTTTTATTCTAGGCTCTAAGGATACCGTAGGGAAAATTCAGGCCAGTTGCCCTGATATTAGAATATTGATGGTTGTTAGATTAAGCAGGTACATGAGGCTCGCAACCTTGGAGTGTGTTTGATGTTCTACTTCAGTTCGAAACTCACATTCTCCAGGCCGTACGCAATAGCATGCGCGTGTGGATATACGCATCCCGAGAGTCGCTCATTTTATCAAATCTAAATTATGCTGACACTGTTATGTGTATGGTAGTTGCCATTTAAGTAGGACGGAAAAGCTTATTCAGCGGGTACAAAATGCATGCGCGTGTTTTTGTTTTCATATTCCACCACGCTCACATGTTACTCCTTTCATTAACAATAGGAATATGATGAACATGAATTATCTTCTCGCGGACACCTGCACTTGGCTACGCTACTCTTTGATGTTATTGTTAGTGATCATAATAAACCCAAAACACGAGCCTCTTCGTACTTGTTATCACGCCGATATGAATAGATATAACGTAGAACATAGAACGGCTGCGTTCCGAGGAAGTTTCAAGCTAACCGCCACTCACTGTTAGAATAACCTGCCACCTCCGTTACGTGAGTTTAATTCATTTGTCTTATTTAATAAGAAATATAAACAACATCTACATTGTATAACCCACAGATACAACATATACAAGTATAATTAATTACAGTGGCATTTCTTTCCAAAATGCAAAGGACGAAATGTAGATATGATAGCTTTTGAAAAATGTATTTGTTAGCCGTACGTGACCCCAATGATCTAGTACGAGACGATGGCAAGAGACCAAATGGTATGTAGTTACTGCCATGGAAGATGGTAAACTTTCGGTGTGGGACGCTACCCTCGTTGACACCCTCGCGCCATCTTCCAAGTACAGCTGGTTGTGCTTATCCTGCTGCTGCATCAGCAGAAAGCCTCAAACGGCGTAAATACAATTATTTAATCGGTAACTATGTTTTTGATCCATTTGGGGTCGAAACGCTAGGCGAAAACCATTTACTTAATTTTCACCTTTATTACGTTTTTATTTGATCTGTTTATGGACTGGTTATTAGATTAAACCACGAATGTCTGTAAATATGTGGAATATACTGCAAGAGGACGACTGTCATATACCTACCTATGTATGTCAGTGACGTGTTGCCCCGTCGTTTAATCTCGCCAACACACCTCATAAATGGACAATATGTCCAGAATTTTATTGCAGTTACTTATCTTGTCTCTTAATCTCCGTAGTTTCTCGTCCGTTTGTACTTGAGCCTGAGCAGATAAAAGTGTGTGAAATATATAAGAATTGTTTAAAAAGTTGATTTCTAATTCTTTCAGAAGTAAAATAAACACTCCAAAACAATGTTTGAAGCAGACAAACTTTTTTATATGTAAAAGACTTGAATGTATATATGAATTGGTTATTAGATTGTTTTGTTAATTATATTTCTTTAATATCACTATCATAAGTGAGCTAGCAGGGTTTTGAAGTCGGCCCTATGTACGCTACCAGTAGCCAGAAATTCACTTAACTACACGAACGATATGCGACAGTGCATACATTTTAATAAATTTAAATACCTACCTTGAACCAAACATTTCAAATCATCATCAGCCTATCGCCGTCCACTGCTTTTATATCATTGTTTATAGATCGTACTTATTGAATTTGCTAATTCATTGATGGTCTTGCCAATATTTACCAAGTATATACACCGAAATGACAGCTGCTATAAGAGTGACAGAGCTAAGATTGTTATTCATCATCATTATTTCAGCCATAGATGGTGCACTGCTGGAGAAAGGCCTCTCCTAATGATTTCCAAGAAAACTCGTAGGAAGCGGCCCTCATCCACCGACGACCTGTGAGAACAAGGTCGTCTGTCCACCTTGCTGATGGACTTCCTTGTGATTATTATTGCCGACTCTAATATGACAAAAACAAAATGTGTCCTCACTGAAATAAGGGTTTCCAATGTATTTCCCTTAGACACTGCACGTTTTAACATTGAAAGTTTTACATAACATAGGTTTATTAATCTATTAAGCTTGTGCTTACTAATCTTATAATAATAAGACTTGCCCTAAGTCTTGATACATTTGATTAGATATAAAGTTATCCGAAATTGTGAATTTAATTTTTGGGAAGTATTTAAGAGACTTACTTGTTCAATAACTTATAGATCATGGCTGAAATCAGTTGATGACTTGCTGTTATTGTTTATTCCGTGAGGTAGTCATGGTAAAAAATAAGATAACAACTCTTCGCCAAAACAGTTTCTAGAATAATAAACTGCATTTACTGCCATTAGCCAGGATGTAATTGATCAAAATTGTAATCCTAATGATCAATAACGACTTGGCAGTTGATTTAAGTCACTTTTGAATGTAAGATAATTGAACACATTCTGGCGTTAACGAGAATAGCTACCAGAGACTTTAATATTTTTTTCGAATAGTGCAGAACACTCGTAGCACCAGAACACATAATAGTACAGGTACAGAAGTCTCACTCCGCCAAATCACTTTAATAAATAGCGACTCTTATTCCGACACAATAACGCCGCAATTCAGTTATAACTGTTCTGATGAAGCTGGGACGTTAAGGTTGTCTTTTGTAAATAATTAATTAATCTGAATATTTAAGTACCAGTAAATTTTATGCCTATTACTCTATTTTGTGACCCAATAAACCTAGGCTAGATACTATTGACTCGATAGTCGAGATACGGACGGATGAAACAACGCAGCGCGTGCGTGAGGGAACAACAAAACAACTTTACTTTATTGGGCTTGAGCAATTTAAAATAACAACACATCAACGTTGCTTTGTTGGGCTTGAGCAATTTAAAAACCATGTCTGATAATGCTAAAACGTGTAATATTTAATACTTTAAATCCATATTTTTATACTTCGTATGTGTAGTATCCGTTATTGAAAATAATTATGTTCTGTATTGCTACATAAAGGATCAAGTGTTTGCAACAACGGGCGTCTGATACATTCAAGAAACTACGTCAAGAAACATGAAACATATTGATTCGTGAGCGTAGCAGTTACAAGCAGTTTATTTATTTATTATTCAAATAATTAGTAATTCTTCATATTTTTTGACAACAGGAACCAAATGGCGAAGGCAATCATCGCCTTTCTGAATACATTTATGTAGTTGTATCTTAGGAAAATGTGTATGTTTTTTTGTTAGAATAGGCGTTTGTCTGTATGTATTTTTATTAACTCTAATATACTCTGATGCATAATATTATTAGTTATATTTTATGAATATTACTTATATATAGGTATTATGTATTATACTGTAAACAATCTTTAGGTTAAGTTAGCATAACATATAATTCGAGGCGGCTAGCCTATTTGCCGGATCCGCACCCTGGGATTTGAAAGCAGTGCTCCTTGCGCTGCAGTATCGGTGGCGCAGGAATGCGCTAAAAAGTACCTGTGTCGGATCGGCCGGGTGACTGCATCGAGGACACGGCGCTTTACACGCTTTCGGAATGCCCAGCCTAGCCAGCGCCGTGATCTCGTCGTGGCAGTTGGTGCTGCGGATAGTCTCTCGCTCCCAATCGTGTTTCTGACCATGGTTCGGAGCGAGAGCGCATGGAACACCGTCACCTCTTTCTGCGAGGAGGTGATGTCCGCCAAGGAGGTGGCGGAACGGGAGAGACAGCGCAGTACAACTGTCTCTACCCGCAGCAGACGCACCGGACGCCGGAAGGCGTTTTATGATCTCCGGCCCCCTTAGGAAGCAGCCTGCTGGCGGTGAACTTTTGGGGAAGCCGTCGTCCGAAAAGATACAGGCCCGAGAGGCAGCGTTCAGTGTTCCGCGCGTGCACTCAGAGGAGTGCGGCTGACGGGTGATGGTCACACCGGGTGACGGGACCCGTCTATGGTGAGACGGGTCAATGCCTATCGGGGCTTGTGGAAGAATGCAATGGTGATTCCTGGCCCTCCGATGATAGGCAAGTAGAAGCATAACATATAAGCGCTTTGGTATGTACTGTGAGCTTGTAGCGTCCTTTATGATAAATAAATAAATCAACCCTATCTTTGCACAAATAAAGGTGCTTTCTATTGCAAAATTGTGTACTTCGATTTTAAATATTTTATTTTAATTTTCGGTATACTAAGCTTGTTTAAGTAGGTGTTTTATTTTTATGAACAGTCTGTATAAATGGGTACGATAAAAATAAGGAAATTCTCATAACCATAACTGAGGAAAAAGCGAATAAAATAATGAGACGACGTATTACTCACGTGAAACAGTTTCATCGAATGATCGGTCATGTTTTAATCTTGTGATATACCTAGGTACATAGATTTAGTATACGTATATAATAACATAATCAATCATGTTTCTGGTTATCATGAATACTATAAATTTTAAGTAATTTCCTTCATACTATAGTGTGTTAATTACTTGTATATCGATATCATTGAGATAAAGGATACCATACACTTTCTACATCACTTTATAATAATCTCTTCAACTTGTAGTGTTATTATATTCACCATCGACATCTTTTTTTTTTCGTGTGTGAGGAAACCCTCTCGGGCCGTCACCCCACCGGGGTTTTCGGTGAGGCGGTGTGTCGGAATCGAACAGACTTAAAACACACGCCCTCCTATTCCCTGCTATATTAATTCGGGAACAGCATTTATTAAGACATCCGAATCCTAGCGCCTGTCCACTATAGCGCGCGCGCCACCATCGGGTAAAACCTCTCAGTTAGGCGACGTCTAGACACACGCGGACGCCACCTCGTCGCGGCTGGCTCCTACTTCAGTGGGTGGAGTGGAAAACTCGTCAGAAGGCAAGGGTCCCATGCCGCCCTGCCCACTCGACGATGACCGGCTGGAGCGCCTCTACTGCACGACGGCAAAGCCAGCACTTGGAGCTTAAAACCGGGACGACCAACGTGCCATCGGCAGCAATATTAACAATATATAATACATATCCTAAAATTTAACAATATTTTAAATAGAAAATCCTTACAATAATCTTTTAGGACTACTTTTTTCTTATACTATGACTGTCTACATAGCGCAGTGATAGACCATTCAACTGCAACTTTAGGGATCGCGGGTTTGATTCCCGCTTGGTAAAAATATTTGTAAACATGATGTGTTTATTTTCTTTGGTCTGTTACAAAGTAACTATTAACTTATCTGTGGTCTAGGTCATATGATAGAAAGGTCTGGATGTTTCTTTGTACGATATGTATGTTATTAAATAACAAAATGTAGTTCTGTATATTTATTCCGTTTATTTATGGTAATAAAGATGTAATGTTATGATTTGTTTCCATCTAACACAAGAAGCAACAGTCAGTCTCAAATTACACGACTTGCATCGCGTTAACCCCGATATGAATGCACTCACGCGAACTATAACATATAAACATACACATAATAATATATTTGATTGGCCTATTGGTCTAGTGGCTAGTGGTTAGTGATCCTTACTGCTGAGCGAAAGGTCGAGGGTTCGATTCCCACCCAGGGCAAATAAGTGTTTGATGAGCACGCTCATTGTTCTGTGTCTGAGTGTAATTTATCTACAATATGTATGTATTTAATTATATTTAAGCCGGTATGTATATCAGCAGTCTGGTTACCATACAGGCTCTGCCCTTAAACATTTATACAAACATACCATAGCAATTCCGTTAAAATAGCATAGTTTTTTACAATCCAGGTAAAGGCAAAGTATGTATAATTTTTTGAACTAAGGTTTACAAGACTTAACGAAAGCATACCAACAATAGCCCGGCCACATATCTTTTGAGACAGAAACACTCTTTGGGCATCAGTAGAGTATCCCCACAATATTAGACCGTAGGTACCTTAGTACGTCACTCACATATCCATGATATGCAAGGAGCAAGGTGGATGTAGATCTAAGTCTATTTAGCACGTAAACGAAGCTATTTACCGTACTGCACACCCCATCAGTGTGCTACTTTCAGTTGCAGTATTTGTCAAATACAATTCCCAAATATTTTGCATGTGTTGTTAATTAATGTCACCATGAGCAACTGTTCTAGGATTTACTAAGGACTGATAGTTTTGAAATTGTATATATTGTGTTTTGGATAGATATGCATGGAAGTTGTTGTCGTGTAGCCATTTAATTACAGCGTGAATTGTAATTAAAGGTAAATTTGAGTCTATATTAATCAACAATGTAATAAATTAATTATTAATATGTCGATGTTTTTGTTTTATATATATTTGTTTGGGGTTTTAAATTATATATATACATATATTATTATAAATGATAAGTAGGGATAATTTCATTTAATTCACTACAAAATGGATTTCCTACAATTACTTATTAGGCCTGTGCAGCGAACAAAGTTGTGATGTAATCGATATTAAGAAATCGAACGTTTCATAGAGTTCGTTAACAGAAAGACACACCCTGGGTTAAATATTAATCCAAAATAATTATTACCTCAAATCTTTTAAGCCTCCTATATTTCAGCAAATACATAGATATAGATTATTAGTCTCCTTATGCTATAAATTTATTTGATAACATTTGCCTGTGATAATACTTTAAAGGTATAAAATGCATACAAAATGAGTAAGACTGCAGTGTTGGGCGAGCTCTCTATCTCAAGATGGGTCTAATTGTTATGCTTGTGGCATTCTTAGCTGCTTCAGCAGCTCTGCCGACTGAACTCCCAGAACCATCTCGATTTGCCTTGGTGTTCAATGAAGATGAGTTTGAAGATTATCTGGACGCCTGGCTTGAACAGGAAGAACCCAAATGGGCTAATGTATCAACCGCTGATTTTTCACCTCGCAGTGGTAAATATATTGCATTACTATTCTCAGATATTTTAAAACTTTAACGAATATTGAATGATTTTAATGCCCCAAAATCATAAAGACTATTAAAAAAGTACCACCATAATATTCTAAATTTCTTATTTTTGCTAAAAACGTTATTAAAATGTTTCAAAATCAATAAGTCCATTAGTAATCCAAAAAAAATATATAATTTAATGCTGCATACAGTATTTGCTTGCCAATCGTGACGAAAACGTGACGTCATAACCTACTTATGTCAAATAATTCACTATATTCGATTGGCATGGCATGACAAAATAAAAAAAATTGTAATTTTTTCTTAAATAGCAGTGGTTTATAATTTATTTCATAGAATATATTGGTCAATATACAAGAAGCTAGAAAAAATATAAGTAATTAAATTAAAACATAGGACACTTATATCATGACGTATGAAGAGTTGTAGCGCTTATAATTTATTCATAGTTATTCAAGAGCAAGAGCTCATAACTAATTTTGAGAAGGTATTTTAGGGCGTTAGATATTTTAACACTAAAACTTGAATGTTTGGCTGACCAACTCAGCACTCAATGGTACTGCGCATGGTGAAAATACTGCAAAATATTTCAACCAAAAAAGGTACATTGGCTGAGACGATCTTGAAGGAGCTATTGTTCAAAACGATAGGGCCGTCACGATCGTCATTTATTAAAAGTAATCCGAAGAGGCAATTTCCTTACAAAATTACCAATTTTTATGTTACGATGTTTATCTTTTTCCCTATATTTTTTTTTTAATTTAAACCTCCCTTATAGTAGAGCGAACAAAACAAATATGATAACTATGTTTTTCTGAGGTCTCGTTACCATAGTACAGGCCCAGCCTAGATTGGTATCAGGCAGCCTCACGCCTATACTCACAAGGTGTAGGCAGGCAATTTCAGTCAAATTAAAATATCTGGCACTTTCATTTTATGTTCAATAATACGTTTACTTTAAATCTCATTCGACCTAAAATAACTTTTTTGACTGAAATATTTTGCAGCATTTACACCATGCGCAGTACCATTGAGTGCCGAATATGTCAGCCAGACATTTTATTTCATACTTGAATGGTATTCAAGTTTTACTGTTCAAAATATCTAACGCCCTAAAATACCTTCTTGAAAATCCTTATGAGCTCTTGGGTTATAGGCACAGCAAACAACAAGTATAATTTAATATTTTGTGTCCAGGTTGTACATTCAGAATTAATGGCGACCTTGGCCAGCCGCAACCTGTGTACATTTCGGGTGGCACATACCTACAGCCTAGCGGCAATTCTGGTCAGATCCACCTCAACACTGGTCAACAGGTTATAATTGCATGCACCGGCTCCGGACGCAGTATTAGACACCCCAACATTATTAATACCGTCGCAGTTGGAGTAAGTATACTAAATGATCTAATACAAGCTTAAAGTGACGATTGGTGACGTCAGTATTAAAGATTAAGATAGGTTAAATTAAGACACCACAGTAACTTCATAATAACTTCCGATAACGAAATAAGGCTACGATAATAAACAATACACATACTCACCTTTCTGAATATTAACAATCCAATCCCTTTTTTAATTATTTACTTATAACATACTAGGTACCCGGCCACGCAGTGCTGTGGCTAGGTACCTATATATTCATTAAAAAAAATTCTATCCTATCTCTCAAGACAAGTTAGAGGTTAGGGCAAACTGCTCACGTTGTGCAAAATTCCGTTAAAATCTGTTTATTGGTTTAGGAGTTCAACGCGAACAAACAACGTGACACGAATTACCTATGTGATGTGGAATTCTGTAGAATGGAGTTATCGAAAAGGCACTGTTATTATTTTGCTCCCGTATTATATAACAGGGTGAATAAATTACTGCATATATAAACTTGTGTATCAAAAGAATGTAAAAATAAAGTAACGCAGTGGTTACTTGGCCTAAATTATAACGACACAGAAAATCTTCTGACACGAAATCGATGAGTAAATCGCATAATCATAGTATACTGAATGGTGGTAATACATGCCCAAAGACACACGCACTCATGCACACATACATACACACACACAAAGACCGCACACACGAACACACACGCACACTCCAACACACACACACACACAAACACCGCAAACACGCACACACGCTCACACGCACACGCAAACACTCGTACGTCAACTAACCCGAACAATTCCATAATATTGTTAAAAATTCTTAATTTACTTTTATATTCAACTAGTAGGTACCTATGTTCAAAAAAATAACTTAATTTGTAAATGTAGAACTAAATACTGTTTGTCTTCCTGAGGTGGGCGTTAGTAGCTGCAACACAGTTATATGACTATAGCAGCCATTACAATCATATGTTTACTGTGCATTTTGTTATTTTTAGTTCCAAAATAAAATAAATAAATTAAAAAAAAGAAATATTCTTAACGAGAATGTTAACGAATTTGTTGTTGCCAAAATATTGTTCTTGTTGTTTAGACAGCGACGTGTGTAAACAATGCTTTGGTATCTGGCTCTGGCTGGCTAAACGGTAATGGACCGTTCGGCGAACTGACTTGCTCAGCTAACGCTTTTCACGATGCTGAAGCCACCAATGACAGATGTTGGGGGAACAACATAGTAATTCGGTATGTTTTTTTAGCATTACTGTAATGATTACAGTTACGCATTACGCAGTCTAATTCATGTTTGTGTTATTTAATGTTTCAGGGTTGGATTCATCGTGAACAATGTTTTCCACCCCCTGTACTTTTCGTGCTACAATCAACAACGCATGGAAGTGTTGTACGTATGGTACGACCAGACACCTGAAAATACTGTTCATCAAACTGGTGTCAACAGACCCAGCTTTTTGGGTGAATATATGCATTTTATTTGAATATGTTTCATTAATTAAACATTGAGAACGATTAATAACAATTATTCAAAACTTGCAGCTGGTTCCTTCTATCCCGGCGTTGATGTTAACAACAGGTACACCCAAGTTGAACAGAAAAAGACTATCGCCGAATATGTTGGTCAAGCCTTAGCCGATAAGTATGTCACTACCCACCAGTTCTTGGCGCGTGGTCATCTCTCCGCTAAAACTGATTTTGTTTACGCTACCGGTCAACGTGCTTCTTTCTACTTCGTCAACGCTGCCCCTCAGTGGCAACCTTTCAATGCTGGTAACTGGAACACATTGGAACAAGTAAGTTTAAATTTACAGAAAATTAAATACATAATTTAACCTTAAATTCTATTTGTGTTTTTATTTATTTAAGTTTTTATTCTAATATTGTCTATAAAACACACCATTCTGTTATTTTAGAATCTCCGTGCCCGTATCGGAGCTGCTGGTTATAGAACTAAAATATACACTGGAACATTCGGTGTTAGTCAATTGCGTGACCAAAACAACCGCCTTGTTGACATCTTTCTGGACCGTCCTAACAACAGAATTCCCGTGCCCCTATACTACTACAAGGTATGCAAAAAATATGTTTTACTGAAGATACAAATGCAGATTATAATTTATTCTATTCACCATAAAAGTATCAGTATACTATTGACTACTGAAATGGATTAACCAGATATACATCTCCGATTTCTGCAAACATATTTCTACTATATTCTACATGTACCCAGTAATTACTAATTCCATTTCCACTTCTTGCAAAATGCAGACGCACACAGTATTACTTAATAAAATAGTTTTAACCTTTAGTTAAACCTTTTCTATATTCGTAAAGGTCAAAGTTTTCATTTGACATAAATCTTTTTATTTGCTATTAAAATATGGATGTATAAGACCATTCGGATATGGAAAGAAAACTATAATTCCCTCCTCATTAATCATTAGCTTTTTTGATATCCGTCGTTTACAAAGTAGGTTGAAGTAATTTACTTAGGTACTCTGGAACTTAACCCCTTTTTATACATCACCAACACAAAAGTGTTGAACTAGTTTACCATTTTTGTACACAATTCAAACCCAATAAGATAGAAGAAGATAAAAAATCTATAGAAACTAAAAAAAAAACTTAAAAATGTAAACAAATGTATTTCTCAGGTGGTGTATGACGCATCTCGGCGTCAAGGAACAGCCTACGTAAGCATTAACAATCCCTACTACATCGACGCCGAAGCTCGCAGCCTCACATTCTGTACGGATCATTGCCGGAATAACAACGCTTTCAGCTGGCTCCGCTGGCAACCTGACCGTATTGATATCGGATACAGCTTCTGTTGCACCGTCGATGATTTTAGGAGGACTGTCCCTCATCTACCCTCCTTTACCACCACTGGTCTCCTGGCATAAGCAAATGTAAACCTGTATTTTTTTAAAGTACCTAAAAGTCATACATACTATTAAAGAAGCATCTTACAATTTAAGACCTGTATGAACAAGAAAATTCAAGCGAACACTAAAAGCAATAATATTATTTAAATTTAAATAAAACTTTTTAATATTGTGATCATCATGTCTTTTATTCATACAGTGTGCAATCATAGTATGTATGTATATGTGCATGTTTACAGAAGTGCATTAAGTTATAAATTGATTGATTACGTGAGTCTTTTTTAATCATAGTGTACCGTGAAAATGTATTAAGCAGTCCTATAATATTCCTCTTTACTGTAGATACGAAACTGGATATACTATTAAACTGGTAGAAACTAGAAAAGTCAAATCTTGAGCTTAAATTTATCGTAAGTCAAGATTTATGTAAAAACGTCGACAGTTTTTAAATAGCAAACATTGTTTCAGCGAGAAAAAAAAAGAATTTGTGTTTTAAATTTATTTTAGAATGTTATGTTCTATAAATAAATTTCAGGATTATCTACAGAACTTGGCACCCATTTAGATCTCAATTATTTTGTCGGCGAAGTCGACAACCATGGTTATTCTTAATATTGAAATTGGCTCCCATTTTCACATTTATGTTTTTGATGGGATATATAATCCTTTACATAATTCACCTTGGTTACATTTGGAGAATACTAAACTCCCATAGTGATTACATCTTTGGATAACAAATAAAATTCTAATCTTATTGGGGGCTAGGACAATTAAGTTTGCTGATTAATTGAAGATTCTCGATCCTAAGCAGATAATGCGCTGCTTAGAATCGAGAAGCTAGTCCGTGGTATGACAGCGGCGCTTCATTTTTCTTAGGTGGAGGTGTTGTTACTTTTGGTTAATATTCTACCGATGCCGAAGTGCCCTATATTTTTCATTCTGGTTCTCAGTTTGCGCTTAATGTACATCATGTGACTGATATCAGATCCGAAGTATCCAGAAGTGACGAACGATTTCTCCATCCTCTGGACCACAAATTATGTCACTTACAAATGTGAATTAAAACTAAATTGCACCGCGAAAGCATGTGGAGAAAAGCTCTGTAAAGAATACCCAACAGCTCACAGAATGACGGTGTCTTTAGAATCATTCGTAATTGGTATCGCTGTAAAACAGACCCACATCCAACCAATCAAGACCGATAACGGAAAGTAACGTTGGCCGAAAACTGAAACAACTGTTAAAAATTGTGTGTAAAAAGCAGCTGATAAGGGACATTCGCTAGAAGCCTCAGGTCTTTTTGAGAGGAGACCCGGCTAACTTGAGAGACATGTTACGGTTGTGTGTTCTAGGGATACTGAGAAACAACCAACGTGCTAGTGGGTGGGCAAAGAAAAATACTAACGCCTAAGTTTTTCCTAACGTTAAAGTCTTTTTATAAATTCTTTCCGATGTGCTTCAAACTTCAATAGTAATGTAATTATGTAATTTGATGGATAAGCTTCGAACCTTATTCAACCGCATGTCTCTGTATTGGATTAATATCGTTTAACGGCAACAATATTGTATTTTTATAAGATCAGTCAAATATACCACAATTTACACTGCAGTGTAATGATTATTTGTATTTTGTATAAAGTACCTTCTCATACTTACTGCATATGTTATTGCACATTCTATCCAAATTTGAAAGAAATCGATACGTAAAAAGTAACATAACAATCCAAGTGAGATACAGAATAAACCTAATGAACACGAAACCAATAATGTGTTGAAAATTTAGCAACTGCTTTATTGTTCATAATAGTACTGACAAATGAAGAGTAACAGATCAAAGCGTATTAACTCCTTCAACCAAGAAAAGATATTACGAAATAGATTTTTAATGTTTTTTAAACCATAAGAGTGGGAGAGCCATTCTTTGGCAGGTATGGGCGGGCTCGACCGGAGTGATACCACGGCCTCACAGAAAACCGGATTAATAACAACGTTTGCGTTGTGTTTCGTCGAGTGAGTGACGTTACCGGAGGCCCTAACCCTTCCCTTCCCCCTTTTCTCCCACTTCCCTTGTCTCCACCTCCTCCCTCTTCTTCTCCCTCTTCTCCACCTTTTCCCTTCCTTCCCCTACTCCCTCGTTCTTTCTCGTTTGCCTTCTACCCCATAAAAAAAACCTAACTCATATCAAATTATGACGCATCAAAACGTATTACTTTTAGTTTTATAAAATAACTAAAAAGACAAAACGTTTCAAACAATATTAAATCCAAGTACGGATATAATAAAAAATTATGCCTCTAACTCAAAAGTTATATTCACGGAGTTAACGCTTTGATCTGTAACTCCTCTTAACAGTCTAGCACAGGGGTCTCCAAACTTTTATACATTAGGGCCATACTGATTACTCAAATAAGTTCCAAGGGCCAAAAGTGTTTTAATTTTCTCACCATTATCTGTAATTTCTAGCTTAATTTGTCGCCGAACATGCTAGCATACGATTCCTAAAATTATCTATTTTAATTACCATTGAGTATTGTGACGCTTAACTACATCTCTTGGTGAGTAGTAGTAGTCTCTAACTTTACCCGCTAACAGTTAGCGGCTAACTACTAACAGATAGCGTTAGTAGTATGAAACATTCGTGAATAATCTCGTTGGTCCGAGAAAGTTCCGGTTTAGTCTCATTCTACTCACTTCGAGATGGCTATAATTGGAGTATTAGGCTAGCGGCACCACCGCAAGTTAATCTGCCTACGGAAGGCGAAAGAGCTAATGTCTGTTGTGAAATAAAAGTCTGTAAGCCCGTTTAATTAAAAGACATCTTCAAAACGTCCAACGCCAGGACGCGTTTTGATTTGACTTTTTGTTTTATGAATGACATATTAATATGGAAAAGAAGAGAAAAATAGACAGTGAATGCAGAACGTTCAATGATCAATGGAACTTTAAATATTTTGTCTTTGAGTTCGGTAATAAGGTCGGTTGTTTGATTTGCAATAAAACCATAGCCGTTCTCAAAGAATATAATATCAAAAGGCAATATCAAAGGAAACGAAGTATTTACAAATTTACGCAAAATATGAAGGAAGTATGCGGACAGAAAAATGTTAAGCGTTGCTTGAAATCGCAGCAATCTTTATTTACGAAAATCAATGCTGAACAAGGGGCTGCAACTCGTGCCAGCTTTCGCGTTGCTCTTGAAATCGCAAAACGTAGAAAATTGTTCACCGATGGGGAAATTATGAAGGAATTTCTAATTGCAGTCGCCGTAGAAATGTGCCCCGATAAGGTAAATTTATTTAAAACTGAAACTAAAACTGAAACTGACTTAAAACTAGTTTATCAGCAAACACAGTGGCTCGGAGAGAGATAGAGACGTCGCAAAAAATATATTATCTCAACTTTTTGACAAAACTGGTTATCTTGATGAGTCAACGGATGTTTCTGATACTGCTCAAGTGTTGATTTTTGTTCGAGGAGTAGATAAAAGCTATGAAGTGTATGAAGAACTTCTTGATGTTGATATTATTTACGGCACGACTACTGGGGCAGATATTTTTAAAGGAGTTGAAAATGCCATTAATAAAAAGAGCCTTCGATGGAAGAACTTGAAATCTATTACAACTGACGGTGGCAAAAACATGTGTGGTAAAAATAAAGGAGTGGTTGCACTTGTATCAAAGACTGTAGAAAATGATGGTGATTCAAAACCATTAGTTATACATTGTATCATTCATCAACAGTCCTTGTGCGGCAAATATTTGGATGTGTCTGAAGTTCTAAAACCAGTCATATCAGTTATTAATTTTATCATATCCACGGGGCTAAATCACCGCAAATTTCGCGAGTTTATTGCAGCGATGACTTGCCAAATGATACTACAGTACGCTGGTTTAGTGGCTTAATAGTCCTCCAGCGCTTTTTTGAACTTCGAGCAGTGATTGAAATGTTTGTGAATGAAAAGCATTAGCCTATTACAGAATTGGAAAATAGCGAATGGCTGTGGAAGTTAGCATTCTAAGTTAATTTCACAAAACATAAGAACGAACTGAATTTAAAATTGCAAGGAGAACACCCGGCTTCTTCTTGATTTATACACCAATATCAAATCGTTTCTGCACAAAATAATACTATTACAATTACAATTACGTAGCAAATGTTTCACACGTTTCAAAACATGTGAAATGTTCAGCCACACTACTGAGAATGAGTTTCCCGTCGATTTTGCCGATAGTCGTTTCTCAGATTTTGATGTTATTGCGAATGAAATTAAGATGTTTCAAAATCCTATTGATACCGACATTAAAACCCTAGTACCGGAACTTCAAACGAAAATTATCGATTTACAGTGCAGTGATTTAATTAAGAACAAAAACAAAACTCATCTTTGTTGAAATTTTATAAGAGTCTTCCACTGCAACAATTTCATAATTTGCACTAATTTGCTCGTAGGCTGTTTTCTGTTCTTGGCACTACTTACTTGTGTGAGAAACCATTCTCCAAAATAAAGTACACCAAGAATGTTTACAGATCCAACTTACCCGATGAGCATCTTAAATCTCTTTTAATTATTGGTACAAGTAAAATTTATTCACCAACTACAAACTATTGTTGGTGGAAAATCACAATTACATAAATCTCATTAATGTTTTTTACAAGTGGACACCCTGCAGTTTCAATCGCGTTCGCTTTTCTAGTAGGTAAATAGCTATCACTCTCACACAACCTGCGTTTTTTTATTCAACATATCACAGCGTCAATATTAGCAATCTGCCATTAGCTGTCGCGGGCCGGATTGATGAGACTGGCGGGCCGTAGTTTTGAGACTCCTTGTACACAGGAAGTTAGCTAATAGGGTTGAATTTGCCTGTGGCAATGCCTATTTCTGTTTTGAAAGTTTGTCACTTACCGTCTGGTGCTACATAAAATATAAACAATTAAAATTGTCAGATGATGTTTTCAAAATGACGGAGTAACTCTTACACCGTTGGCGCCATGTGCAACTGAACTAGGAACGCCTACTTTCTTTTTCTTTGCAAAAGACGTTGCTGCTTCTGGCTAATATTCTGACAAGGCTTGCGTGATCTACGTTTTGGTTAACTTTATTTCTTCGTTGTCCTTGTAGTTAACAGACTACCTTTCTTTCAATGAAATATGTATGCATTTTAATTTTGAGAAAAAAGAGAGAAGAGTTTGTTTGCTTGTTCGGTATAACGCGCTAATCTCAGGACCAACTGGTTCGAACTGAAAAATTCTATTAGTGTTCGATAGCCCATTTATCGAGGAAGGCTTTAGGCTATATAGCCTAACATTGTTATATAACAATGTTACAAAAACGGGGAAAATTTAGGACAGCTAGTAATTACATATAACAGTATATATTCCAATACACAGATTTTCTTCTATTTATCGTAATCTAATTGATTTTTTTAAATAAAATAATATGTCCATCTTTGACATAGGTCACAAAAAGGTACCAGACTTCCTTGTTCTACGGAGACGCCTATACATGGAATCTTAATAAGTAACTAGGGGTTATCTTCAGTGAAAAGTATGACGAAAGAAATATGTACTTACTGCCTAGGTCTTTTCAGCGCCTTAGGTTAATATATATATATAATAAGGTGGGTCAACAAATTAAATCCACTTACGAAAGAACAGGCGCTCTATTTAATTATAATACATAGTATTTTAGCCTCCGATGGTAGTGAAAATGAAGTTAATGGATAATCATATGACCGTAATAGGATTATCCACTTCCTAAAAGTTAAAGGCAGTATGTAATCAAATGATGAGCCCAGTAAAATGGTAAAGTCCGGTAAGGTCAAAGTTAGCCCAAATACCTCAGTCATTTGAAACAGAATATTTATCTAGTATTTTATAATTATTATTGATATATATATATATATATATATATATATATATATATATATATATATATAGATATATATCATACTTACGTGTATATATAAACATATATGTCAGATATTATTGATAGTGATACAGACACTTTCTTAACCGCCAATAGCCTGAATGACAGCTTTTCAAGCATCCCGTCACTCGCAGATGTGATTCAGTCGCAGTTTTCGGATGTTCCCCAGAATTTTAATGTAGTCCACATAAACGCCCAGAGTATTCCAGCCCATTTCCCCGAGATGCTGGCCAATTTCGATTGTAAGAATATTCATGCCATTCTTATCTCTGAGTCATGGCTAAAACCATGTCTGCCTTCCCTTTCCTACTCTCTTCCGGAATTCCAACTAATTAGAAATGACCGTACATTTGGTGGGGGCGGCGGTGTTGCCATATATCTCCGCAACCACATTCCCTATAAAATTATTGATGTTTCAGCACAGCCGCCGCCATCAAATGCGGGTGAACATCTTCTTTTAGAAGTGGAACTTTATCACTCCTAAATTCTTGTAGGTGTGTACTGCTGCCCTTTCTCACGTTTTGACTTTTTCTCATCTTTTGAACACGTCCTGCAGCAGTTCACGCCATCTTACGGTCATACAATTATTATGGGAGACTTTAATACGTGCCTTATAAAAAAAGACTCTCGCTCTGCCTCTTTATGCAATGTAGTTGAATCATGCAACCTTACTATTCTCCCTTTGAATGCAACTCATAACTTTCCTAACTGTTCTCCTTCCCTTCTAGATTTCATTTTTGTTTCATCGGCTGAGCATGTGGCCAAGCACGGCCAGTGTTGCGCTGATCTCTTCTCCTATCACGACCTTATCTATCTCTCATATAAAATTCGTCCCCCTAAGGCTAAGTCAAAGGTTCTGATGCAGCGTAACTTTGGTAGTATGGAAATGGAATCGAAAGGCTTCGTGAAGACGCTGCTAAAATTGATTGGGCTCCTCTTTTTGACTCTGAATCTGTTGATGAAAAAGTGAACATTTTAACCAACAACTTAATTTCGGTTTACGATGTTCACGCACCTATACGTGCAGTGAAAATGAAACATTTACCATCACCTTGGCTCACAGACGACATCAAAGATCTGTTGAACAAAAAAGCAAGAGCTAAAACTAAGTTTAAGTGCCGACCGAACCAGCAAAATCTGGATAGTTATGTTGCAATAAGAAATCTCTGCAATAAGGTGTGTAGGAAAGCGCAACGCCAACATATTCATAAATCTGTTGATAATGAAGATCCTTCCAAAGTTTGGAAATTTCTTAGAACCTTAGGAGTTGGGAAGTCAAAACAAGAAGTCAATCCTAACAATATTGATCTCGACGCTTTAAACAGGCATTTCACTTCCTCGTCTAGTTTTGATGATACCACTAAAACTAACACATTAAATTATCTTTCACAGCTTCCAGCTCCTCACTTTCCACCTTTTGTCTTTAATCAACTCACTGATTGTGATGTTAAAAAGAGTATATTGACCATTTCTTCCAACGCTATTGGTAACGACTGCATCAGCAGAAACATGATCCTTCCGATTCTCGACTTAATCCTTCCCATCATATGTAATATCCTGCGGCATATTTCCCTCTATGTGGAAGGAAGCCCAAGTAATACCTAAAAACCAAAGTCCTTCATCCTTCACTCAATACCGTCCTATTTCTATCTTACCGTTTCTGTCAAAAGTTTTCGAACGTCTAGTGTATCTTCAATTAAACTCCTTTGTAACTAAAAATAACCTGTTAAATTCCTTTCAGTCTGGTTTCCGACAAGGACATAGCACTGCTACAGCCTTAATTAAAATTACTGACGATATTAGGATGGCCATGGAAAGGGGAAGTATCACGTTACTGACACTTTTAGATTTCAGCAACGCCTTCAACACAGTAGATTTCCATATCCTACTCGGCATACTACGCTCTATTAACATATCTCCAACAGTGATTGATTGGTTTCACAGTTACCTGTCTGGTCGCCGACAACGGATTCGCATTGAAAATTCGGTTTCTTCTTGGTGTGATATCTCGGTTGGTGTACCGCAGGGTGGCGTTTTATCTCCTTTACTTTTCGCAATATTTATTAATACCATATCTAAAAAAATTGTTTCATCCTACCACCTTTATGCAGATGATCTCCAAATTTATGCTCACGCGCCAATCAATACAATCCACGAAGCCTTTACAACTATAAATTGTGATTTGGAACGTATTTGTGAGTGGAGTATCAACTATGGTCTCCAGGTCAACCCGGCAAAAACTCAGGTAATCATGGTGGGCAGTCCCAGAATGATTTCACGCGTCGATTTTGCCCAACTACCTCAAATAATTTTCAATGGTACGCCGCTATTGCTTAGTAATAGTGTAAAAAACCTGGGAATATTAATTGACAGTACTTTATCCTGGTGCCCCCAACTGCAAGAGGTTAGTCGCAAATTGTTTGCTGCAGCAGGATCCTTACGAAGATTGCGGAACTTTCTTCCGACCGCTACAAAGATGTCGCTTGCACAATCACTCTTACTTCCAATACTTGACTACGCTGATGCCAGTTATCTTGATCTCACGGAGGAGCAACTCGATAAGCTTGAACGGCTTCAAAATTTTTGCATAAGGTTCATATTTGGCTTACGCAAATATGATCATGTATCCGAATATCGCAACTCGCTCAAGTGGCTCCCGGTCCGCCTTCGACGGAATACTCACATTCTTTCCCTACTTTATAACATATTGTTCAACCCCCTCACTCCTTCTTATCTCAAAGAACGCTTTAGCTTCTTAAGTGACACACATTCCAGGTTCTTGAGATCATCTGAAAACTTGCAACTGCAAATTCCAGTGCATTCTACAAGGTTCGTAGACAAATCTTTTACCGTTGAAGCAGCACGCCTTTGGAATGCACTACCACTCCCTATCAGACGAGCTCAAACAATATCATCTTTCAAAAAAATGGTAAAAGAATATTATCTGGTAAAATAAATATGTTTACTTTTCTTAGTTATAATGGATAATTATAATGTATGTATTTATGTATAAATATGTATGTAATTAAGTAGGTAGATATATGTATTTGTATATGTATCTGTATGTGTGCTGTACTAATATAACATATAATACAATTAATATATGAATGTATAAATATTATTTATGCAATCCATTCACTGATTGCATAAATCACTACAAGCTCTTCCTTGGCATTGTGACACCAAAACCACCCACGTATATCATAACACTCCTGTCCATCCTAAGGTTGCCTGGAAGATATTGCTTCTAGCGATAAGGCCGCCCATTGTGCATTTTGTTTATAATTTGTTCATGTATTGTTTCCTTTTTTTGGTGTACAATAAAGAGTATTTATTATTATTATTATTATTATTTAATAATTAATAATGGCGAAAAACTCCGTTCCCTTTATGACGATATTTCATTAAATTACGACCTACAACCAGCAGCAAATATGGAGTTATTATAAAAAGGAGTGCAACCCGCTGCGCCGACCGCCGGTTGTTGCACTTTTTTATCAAGGTATACTAATATAATAAAGTTTTTTTGTTTGTTTGTACAAACAAACAATCTTATTTTATATTCTTACACATTTTTAAACTATAAATCAGGTTGTCGTGCATCATATCTACTTGCAGTCAAGTGTTGTTCATGCGTTGTACGGTATGAAAGACGACGAGGGCGGACAAGTACTTAGGAAATGTATACTGTGATAATAGGTATTGAACTCTAAATAAGCGAGATTACGACTTCAATCAGTTTTAACCCCCGATCCAAAATGAGCGGTGTTATATTTGAGGTGTGTATTGTGTGTCTTCGTGTCTGTCTGTGGCATCATAGCTTTTAAACGGATAGATATAACTTAGTCTATAACATATTGGAGGAAACATTTAAATCCTACCTATAAAGCAAAATATCTGCTAATATAGCAAACATTCCTGGGTTCGATTCCTACTCAGGAAAAATAACTGTGTGATAAGCATGATCATTTTGTTCTGTGTCTGGGTGTAATTTATTTATAATATGTATGTATTTAGAAATATATATTTAAGTATGTTTATCAGCAGTTTGCTTACCATAATACAGGCTCTGCTTAATTTTGGATCAGACGGCCGTGTGTGAGTTGTGTGGAGTTATTATTATTAGTACGCCGCCAAGCCGTACTAATATAGTAATTCATACACACACTGATAACGATATACGACAGTGCATACAATTACTTGCGTACACTTATTTTAGGAGAATACAGACTGAAATAGTACTTTGAACTTTACATTTTATATACCAGTAGACATTTACAGCCCGTGCTTATTGCATTTGCTAATTAATTTATAGTTTTGCCAATATATATTTACCAAACATAAACACCGAAAATTAAATGACAGCTGCAATGATGGTGACAGATAAGATTGTTAATCATCTTCATCATAATTTCAGTCATAGGAGCCGAGAAACGGTTCTAAGTCTTGATACAGTTATTGTGATGAGATATAAATTTTTAAGAATAAATTAGAAGAAATTTGTAAATTATTTTTTTAGAAAGTCTATAGGACACTTGTTCAATAATAGTATAGACCATTTTATTGAATTGAAGTAAACATAAGACAACACGTCTTTGCAAAAACAATTTCTAGTATAATATACTGCATTTAATTTTATTAGTTAGGATAATATATTGATCAAAATTATTATCCGGACTTAATGATAAAGACTTGGGAGTTAACATAAATCACTGTTGAAGTAAAATAATAGAAAACATTCTGGCGTGAACGAGAATACAGAGACCTTAATATTTTTCGGAAGTGTGATTATACTGAAAGCGCTTCATTTGTCACACTCGTAGTGATAATGTTTTCTAAGTGAAAACGACTGAGTTCTATCAAAATTGTTTTACTTTGTTAGGCTTTAATTATTTAAAAATCATTTCTAAAAACTTTACACGTTCTTCGTGTAAAGTTTAATACTTTTAATCTTTATCCTTTTTATTTCGTATGTATTGAATCCGTTATTGAAATTAATCAGGAAATTCCACTTTGAAAATAATGTAATTTGATAGGCATCTCCTTAACAATGTTTACTAATCGCCAATCGCCAAGGTCATGAACTATCGGCTGTTTTAATCAATCGATCAAATTAAAGTCAAATTAAACTACAAAAAAATATAAATTCGTAAGTTCTATAGAGAACAACAGGCAAAATAGTTCAAAAAACACTAATTTTGAACTTGTTTTTTTTTTTGGTTACTTTGCTTATAAGTGAAAGTCAAATGTGAAGAGTAATGTTCTAACATATTAAGAGTCCTGGAAATTACTAATCTAGGTATATTTTTATGTAATATCGGACGAACACCCACCGACAGCACCCGTTCAGGATACAGCGACAGCACGTCCAGGTCGACCATATTGAAGGGAGCCGAACGATCCGACACACACGCCAACATCAGCTGTACTTTAAGGCAAACATGATATACTCCCAAATGCCAAGTGACATAGAAAATTAACTTAATAAATTACTTCTTAGTCCTCACATTTTCAATTTAAAACGGGAGTACCCATCTGCTTTTCAAAAAATGCATGAAATGAACAAAAAGTACATAAACGAGAAATTCGAAGCCGGTTTCAAACATTTTTTCTTAAATATAGGTTATGTCAACAAAAAGCATTCACATGTGTTATTTGCCATTGAAAATAACTAATATATTATTATGTAGGTACTAGCAGCGCCTCGCGGTTTAACCCGCGTAAGTCCCGATCCCGTGGGAATGTCGGGATAAAAAGTCTATGCGTTAGTCTTTCCTTCCGACTGACGCAGGTTCTTTCCGGGCACGGCTGCTTCGGGAAGTACCTGCACTCGGTCGCTAGGAGGGAACTGAGTCCCGCCTGTCACCACTGCGATTGCAGTGAGGACTCGGCTCAGCACACGCTGGCGGTTTGCTCCGCCTGGGCGACGCAGCGTCGGGCCCTCACTGCAGTTGGAGGGGATCTCTCGCTACCGGCCGTCATACGCTCCATGGCCGGTAGCGACAGGAGTTTTACCGCGGTCGCGACCTTCTGTGAGGACGTCATCTCGCAGAAGGAGGCGGCGGAACGGGTCCGGGAAGACGATCTCAGCTCGGACCTAATTCGCCGCCGGCGAACCAGGTGGCGGAGGCGCGCTTACCAGCGCCTCATGCCGCCCTGACTGTGGCCGCAGGTGGACGGGATGGGTTTACCCTTCCACCCGCTATAGTGGCCCCCCGCGAGGAGGCGGCGTCCGAGTGTGCCTGGACGTCGCCTAATTGAGAGGTTTTTAAAGGTGGTGCCCGCGCTTTTGCGGGCAGGCGCTAGGAGGGTTCCGGATGTCTTAATAAAAGCTGTTCCCGGATCCCTCCTACTTAAGACGCAGTACGGCACACCGTGTGGTTTTAGTCGGTTCGATTCCGACACACCGCCCCACCGAAAACCCCGGTGGGGTGACGGCCCGAGGAGGTTTCCACACGCACAAAAAAAAAAGGTCTCCAGCTATCTACATACCAAGTTTCATCGCAATCGGTAGAGTAGTTTTTGTGGGAAAACATTAGAAACATACACACAAATGTTTCCTCTTTATAATATTAGTTTGGATAATCGACAGACTATTCAGGAAGATAGACATTGGATTGGTACCGGGCCAGAGCTGAGTAGGTACCTACCATATTATTGACATAATATGGGCACTACACTATGAATTCTCAATACTTACAGCTTATGGTCTTATTCATGTCTATATGAAATAAAGTAAGTATTTCATTATTTTGCACTGATTAGGTTACATCCCATTCTTGTAATATCGATATAGCAATAAACACAGTGTATGTTTCCGTCCATTTTTAAGCATAAAGCAGGTTCAACTCCGTGTTCAGAAAGCCGAGTCGTCGTTAAGTATCATAAAAATCAATCTACGGATTGATTTTTATGTATATGGTAATTCAAGTCGCAAATTTAATGCAAAACAAGAATTCAGTGTGACATTGTTAATAAAGCAAAAGACTTGTGAGTCATACACATGAAATTTGATGTAATAAAAAATGTGATAAAAAACAAAAAAAAAACATCATTTATTATCGCTAGCTATTATGAACGGATCTTTACCTAAGTACACACGCAAAATTATTTTCATTTAATAAAATAGAAGAATTTCTTCTCTTTCTTCATAATAAGCTTGACGTGTATCTGTCTCTCTTTCCATGTAACGGCATCTTTCAACGTAGTTTTCACCAACTTTAAGATGTTCGATTAACCTGAAAATTTTACACGTGTCAAGGACCGATGACAATACAAGACTAATAATTAGGCTTGTGTAGTTCACGAACTATGTACTATTAGGAATTCATTCCTGACATGGAACTAGAACGAACTATTCTGTGAGCTTATAGGACTTTAGTTCATTTAGTACATTAGTACTGTCAAGAAACATGGAACGACTGAATCGTCTACTGAAATGTCGTACGTTACGTCCCCGCGCCACACGGCGGCGAACGAACGAATAAAAATGATGCATGCTGATCTGCACATATTTTATTTTAGTCTATAAAAAAAGTATCAACGAAAACAAATTTTCTTGGTTTTTTATTATTTTCTTACCGCCTTTAAACAGTGTTACAGTTAAATCTAATAAACTTTTAGATTATTCGTACTTATTAGTTTCGATTTTGAATTTAGTACATTGTTAGATTAGCAAACAAACACCGAATAAAAACTACAACATCATATAATAGAACTAGAAGTCCGAACTAGTACATGTGTGCAACTGTACTAGATGGGAGCGCTCTTTTCAATGACCGAGCAAGAACAAGCCTACTAATAATTAAGAAAATAAATAAATATATATAGTATATATAGTTTTAAAAACCTTAATAGGTAAGCACGCTTTAATAGCAAAACGAAATAAAAAGTAGAAAATATTTTTGATTTTAAAAAGCGCATGTTACAAATAGTTAGTTAAATATATACAAAAAAAAGTAGAGTAATTATAAAAAATATATTTAAAAGCATCCCGGTTTAGTTCGGTTTGCTTTTGCAGAGCGGTTTTTTTTTTAGTTTTGTAAATTATAATTTATTTTCGTCATTTTCTCGTTTGGTCATGCTGTTTTATCTGTCATACTGGATTATTTTAATGAGCTCGTGTGGTCGAGTACTCATACTTCAGCTAAAATTTGTAAAGGTTGAGAGATTACGGTAGTTTTACACCGCGGAATACGGATCCCACAGATGTAGGCTGTAGCCGACCAAACCGTTCACCTGATAACTTGTTTGCAACTGCGAGCCTCTGATACTACAAAAACTGTGGAGCATTTATTCCATCAAGAAATACGTCAAGTAACATCAATCATCATTGCATCGTGTATCAATTACAAGTTCAGATTATTTACTTATTAATAATAATAATATACCTCTTTATTGTACACCACAAACATTAAACGTAAAGTTAATAACAATGGCGGTTTATACAATTTGCGGCCATATCGCTCTATTGCAAACTCTTACAGGCAACCATGACATTCACATGATTAATAATGACTCACTCAAACCATTATACCTGCACTCTAATCCAATTTTCAAATATGTTATTTCGACGCACACAAACAAATCAACCTTATGTTTGCACAAATATTGAGATTTGCAAAATTACGCAAAAAATATGAACTATCTTTCGATTTTAAATATTTTATTTTGATTATCGGTATTCTATAAGCATGTTTAAGTAGGGGTACGATGAAATTGAGGGAGTTCTAGAATCAATAATTATTGAAAAGCGAATACAATAATGAGACGACATGTTACTCACGTGAAACAGTGTCATCGAATGATCGGCCATGTTATAATCTTGTGATATACATAATTACATAGATTTAGTATATGTATATAATAACATAATCAATCATATTTCTGGTTATCATGAACACTATCAATTTTAAATAATTTCCTCCATACTCTAGTGTGTTAATTACTTGTATATCGATATCATTGAGATAAAGGATAACATACACTTTCTATACTTGATAATAACCTCTTCAACTTGTAGTGTAGTGATATTCACTATCGACATGCAGCAACGTATCGGCAGCAACATTAACAATATGTTAAATATAAATTCTTTACAATAAAGATGTGGACTGCTTTTTCCTTATATTATGACGGCCCTAAAGCAGTATAGAATGCTTAATGCACCTAATTCCTGTTTTCTCTGCATCACCCGAAGGTTGAATGTCTAAGGCATTAAGTCCGCCTCTGTCCTTTATGTGCATGAAGTTTTAAATAAATAAGGGTTGTGAAAATATTTGTATGCATGATGAGTCTATTTTCATTGGTCTGTGTGGTACATAAGATAGAAGGGTCGGGGTGTTTCTATGCACTTAACGTGTTAATATTTATGTTATTAAAAAACAAAATGTATTTACTTGTATCGCGATAATCCAGATGGGAATGCACTCACGCTGATTGTAACACATACGAGTATACACACATATATTATGTATAGAAGATCGATTTGCTAGACACGATATGAGCCCGACTGATTGAAAGTCTTGTCTTTGTGAATAAATAACACATAGGTACCTACATATATGATGTTTTTGTTTCACCTGCTAGGAATATCAGTAACTTTAATCTTAAATGTAATAAATTAATTAACATGTCAATATTTCACGCCGATATACTTGGTTATTTGGGTTTTTTTTAAATATATTTAGGTATGGATAACTTCTTTAATCAGTTTTCATTAATATATGTATTATTGTACCGCTTGCACTACAGCGCTATAAGAGCGCGATAAAGTTTTTGGTTACTCTACTCAAACCACACGGTGTCTTCGAGAAAAAGTAAGTAAAGTGAAGTTTTTTTTTTCTTTGAAAAGACATGCGGGAGGCATTAGGAATATTCCTGTGTCGAGAATCGAAAAACTAACAGAATTTAACGGAATTATAGGTATAAGTTAGGCGATATTTTATTCAAAGTGACTTCCTTGTATCCGTAATTGTGAATTCCATTTAATTCACTGCAGAATGGATTTCCTGCAATTACTCATTAGGCCAGTGCAGCGATAAAAGTTGTGATGTAATCGATGTTCAGAAATCGAACGTTTCATAGAGTTCGTTAACAAGAAGACACACCCCGGGTTAAATATTAGTCAAAAATAATAGTTACCTCATATCTTTTAAGCCTTCTATATTTCAGCAAATACATAGATATAGATTAGTCTCTTTATACTATAAATTTGTTTGATAACGTTTGTCTGTGATAATACTTTAACGGTATAAAAATGGATACAAAATGAGTAAGACTGCAGTGTTGGGCGTGCTCTCTATCTCAAGATGGGTCTAATTGTTATGCTCGCGGCATTCTTAGCTGCTTCAGCAGCCCTGCCGACTGAACTCCCAGAACCATCTCGATTTGCCTTGGTGTTCAATGAAGATGAGTTTGAAGATTATCTGGACGCCTGGCTTGAACAGGAAGAACCCAAATGGGCTAATATATCAACCTTTGATGTTTCACCTCGCAGTGGTAATTATATTGCATTACTATTCTCAGATATTTTGCAACTTTAACGAATATGGAATGATTTTAACACACCAAAATTATAGAGACTATTAAAAAAAGTACCGTCATAACATGACTATTACATTCTAAACTTTTTTTTTGTTAGTCTACCCTTGAGATATATATTTTAAAATTAATAAGTCCATTAATAATCTTAAAATACATTTTTAACCGACGAAAAAAAGGAGGTTCTCAATATGACCGCATATATAAATATAGATATATTTTTTTAATATATGTTTAGCCCTCACTCCGTTATTTATGAACCGATTTTGATTATTCTTTTTTTGTTAGATAGGGTATACCTCAAGGGTGATCCCATGTCAAGGAAGTCAGGATCTGATCATGGGATCCTGAAAATTGAGAGAAACCCTCGAAAATTATGGGACGAATAGTGTTTCTGTTTCCTTTCAATCATTATCACATCATGTAGCTGAGCTGATGATGGAAAAAAATAATAAAATAAAAAATCTTTTTGATAAAAAATCAAACCGACGAAAAGAACTAAAAAGCAGAAAATAAATACACCTTAAGTCTTAAGTATTGAGAGGAGAGGACTAGCACTCCCCCGTCACGCAGAGGACGCACCAGGCGCCGTAGGGCACTTAATGACCTACGGCCTCCATGACCATAAGGGGCTGGGAAAGTTAACCCGGCGCCGAAACAAAAGAAAATAAGCCCGAGACGGTGGCTTGACGTGTTCCGCGCGCGCCTTTCTAAACTGAAGGGGGACACGGCTCCTACTCACGACTGCGAGACTACCTGCTTTGTGGACAGGTGGTCAAGTCTGTCGGGGTTTCAGGGAGTTCCTTCCTAGGTTATACCTGAGCCCCCGGTCATAGACACCTGTGACTGAACACCGTGTGGTTTTAGTCGGTTCGATTCCGTCATAGCCACTTCGCCGAGTGTTCGGCGAGGTGGTAACCGAGGGGGTTTCCACACGTAAAAAAAAAAATGTCTTAAGTATTGAGCTTATTTACATAAACTATCAAATTTTATATAAACTTATTTTGAGTCAGCGCCAAATAATAAAATGATTAATAACCGACGTAGAGCCATGTTCATTTCTACGTAGGTACAAATAAAATTTTGCTAATTAATCAGTTTGTTGTTTGGCGCCGATTCAAATTAGTTTATATAAAATTTGATAGTTTATGTAAATAAGCTAAATACTTAAGACTTTTTATTTATTTTTTGCTTTTTAGTTCTTATCGTCCGTCGGTATAATTTTTTGTTATAAATATTTTTTATTTTATTTCATTTTAAACTGCATACAGTATTTGCCTGCCAATCGTGAAGAAAACGTGACGTCATAACTTACTAATGTCAAATAATTTACTATTTTCTATTGGATGATAAAATCACAAAATGTCAATAGTTACAAATTTTAAAGCTCTTTTGCTAATTTTGCTTATAGAACAGTAATTTAATCATTTATTTTATAGAAATTGGTCAAATACGTATTGTTTAAAATATAAAATTGAATAAAATAAATTACAAAGATAAAACACTTCTATCATGACGTATGAGCTTCTAAATGTGGCACATAAGTATGATAATGTAGAAGAGTAGTAGCGCTTTAATTGATTCATAGCCAGAGCAAACCACATAATACATAATAATATAAAATTCAATCTTTTGTGTCCAGGTTGTACATTCAGAATTAATGGCGACCTTGGCCAGCCGCAACCTGTGTACATTTCGAGTGGCACATACCTACAGCCTAGCGGCAATTCTGGTCAGATCCACCTCAACACTGGTCAACAGGTTATAATTGCATGCACCGGCTCCGGACGCAGTATTAGACACCCCAACATTATTAATACCGTCGCAGTTGGAGTAAGTATACTAAATGATCTAATACAAGCTTAAAGTGACGATTGACGATACGTCTTAACTTTTTGAGTTCTAACAATCCAATCGCTTATTTAATTCTTTATTTATAACATACTAGGTACCCGGCCACGCGTTGCGGCAATTTGGTGCTCATTATGCAAAATTTCATTACAATCGGTTCATTAGTTTAGAAGTTCATCGCGAACAAACAATGTGACACGAATTTTTTATATAAAACTTTATTCTTAACGAAGCTTCATTGTAAAATGTCATTTACGATTTTTCTCTGAAGTTATTACTGAGTTAAATACTAATACTATTTTACGCAATATAAATAAAATATAAGCAAAAAATGATTAACTAAAGTAACACGTTCACATTTCCGCATACCTACATTCACAACTACAAGTATATTTTGTTTTTGACAGAATATTGTTCTTATTGTTTAGACAGCGACGTGTGTAAACAATGCTTTAGTATCTGGCTCTGGCTGGCTGAACGGTAATGGACCGTTCGGCGAACTGACTTGCTCATCTAACGCTTTTCACGAGGCTGAAGCCACCAATGACAGATGTTGGGGGAACAACATAGTAATTCGGTATGTGTTTTTTAGCATTCCTGTAATGATTACTGGTTAAGCAGTCTAATTCAAGTTTGTGTTATTTAATGTTTAAGGGTTGGATTCATCGTGAACAATGTTTTCCACCCGCTGTACTATTCGTGCTACAATCAACAACGCATGGAAGTTTTGTACGTATGGTACGACCAGACACCTGAAAATACTATTCATCAAAGTGGTGTCAACAGACCCAGCTTTTTGGGTGAATATATGCATTTTATTTGAATAGTTTCATTAATAAAACATTGAGAACGATTAATAACAATTACTCAAAACTTGCAGCTGGTTCCTTCTATCCCGGCGTTGATGTTAACAACAGGTACACCCAAGTTGAACAGAAGAAGTCTATCGGCGAATATGTTGGTCAAGACCTAGCCGATAAGTACGTCACTACCCACCAGTTCTTGGCGCGTGGTCATCTCGCCGCTAAAAGCGATTTTGTTTACGCTACCGGTCAACGTGCTTCTTTTTACTTCGTCAACGTTGCTCCTCAGTGGCAACCTTTCAATGCTGGGAACTGGAACTGGTTGGAACAAGTAAGTTTTAATTTACAGGAATTAAATATACAGAATGTATTTGACATTGGAACCCTTATAACTGCTTTAATGAGAAATGGAGGTAAAAATACCTGGAAAAACAAATTATAGAGATTAAAGTATAGTTTAAGCTTAAATTAAACAATATTTTTAATTGTCTATTAAACACAATTATATTATTTTAGGATGTCCGTGCCCGTATTGGAACTGCTGGTTATAGAACTAAAGTATATACGGGAACATTCGGTGTTAGTCAATTGCGTGACGAAAACAATCGCCTTGTTGACATCTATCTGGACCGTCCTAACAACAGAATTCCGGTGCCCCTATACTTCTACAAGGTATGCAAAAAATATTTTTACAGAAGATACAACTGCAGATTATATTTTACCCTATTCTCCATAATAGTGTCAGAATACCAATGCTAAAAGATATTGAAATGGAGTAGACAGATATATTTTTCCAGTTTCTGCAAACGTATTTCAACTATATTCTACATGTACCTAGTAATTTCTAATTCCATTTGCACTTCTTGGAAATGCACACGCACACAGTATTACCAAATAATAATAATACACATTTAAACCTCTTTATATTCGTAAATGTCAAAGTTTTCATTTGACATGAAAATTTGGTATTTGCTATTTAAATATCATTGGACCATTCGGAAATGAGAAGAAAACTATAATTCCCCTCCTCATTAATCATTCTCTTTTTTTATATCCGTATTTTACAAAGTAGGTTGAAGCAATTTACCTACTTCGTTTCCTAACCCCTTTATATACATTAGTGATGATGATTGTGCCAAAAGTGTTAAACTAGTTTAACATTTTTTTTTTCACAATTCATACCAAATAAGATTAGACGAAATGTATTATTTCAAAAATATATATAAATATTTTTCTCAGGTGGTGTATGACGCATCGCGGCGTCAAGGAACAGCCTTTGTAAGCATTAACAATCCCTACTACACCGCGGCCGAAGCTCGCAGCCTCACATTCTGCACAGATCAATGCCGGAACAACAACGCTTTCAGCTGGCTCCGCTGGCAACCTGACCGTATTGATCTCGGATACAGCTTCTGCTGCAATATCGATGATTTTAGGAGGACTGTCCCTCATCTACCCTCCTTTACCACCACTGGTCTCCTGGCATAAGCAAATGTCAACCTGTATTTTTTTAATGCAAAAGTCACACATAATGCCATAGAAGCATCTTACAGTTAAAGACCTGTATGAACATGAAAATGAAAGAGAAAACTCAAAAGTAATATCATTTAAAGTTAAATAAAACTTTTTAAATTGTGATGAAGTCTTTTATTTGCTTAGCAATCTGAAAAGTATCATTTATTAGCATCAAGCATTATTGTTATTTTGAAAACACGGGTGAAGCGGCTATCTTTCGCAAGGGACGAGCATTACAAAAGGTCTGCAAGATTAGAGGTCTGAAGTTTCTAATAAATCTATTATATAAATTCTCCAAACTTGTAAAACTTTGAATCCTCTTTTCGCTATATATATGCAGCACTGACGTTCTTGTCGCACCGGTAGTATTATAAGTAATATAAGTCGCATAAGTCCTCTGTTCCATATATCCCCACTGATAGATCCGCACTGGTAGAGATAGTTGGATTTTTTTGCTATTTATCGGTACCGGTAGTCATATCTGGAAATTTAAGTCCATTTATCCTACTGCGCAAATGTACTACGGATTAGAAAGAAAATATTTTCAGCTATTGGATATTTTTTAATTAATATATATATTTTTTAAATATAAGTTGGCTCATTGTTGCAACATCACTATATATCACTACATATTATAAAACAAAGTCTCTGTCTGTCTGTTCGTGATAAACTGAAAAACTACTGAACGGATTTTTATACGCCTTTCACTAATAGAGAGAGTGATTCATGAGGAAGGTTTAAGTGTGTAATTTGTTAAGATTTTGTGTAAATAGATTGAAATATGTTGATGAACATGTCTCTGCTACCCGTGCAAAGCCGGGGCGGGTTGCTAGTGTAAGTTTAAAATATTTCTTTTAATGACAATGAAACATCGACATTTTACTTCACATTTATAAAGAGAAGATTCACTATCACAAGTAATTCAGGAACACTTAAATTTTCGTAATGTAAGGCTACTACTTAAAAGAAACACTGAAAAATTTTAACTGAGGTTATACAAACTTGCTTGCATTTTCAAAAGAGTAGAGAAAAGAAAAAAAATATATAAAATGGAAAAAATCCAACTATCCCTATGGGGATATATCAGTAGGGATATACAAAACAGGGGAAACATTTAGGGTGTTTTATGTAAATAAAATTTTCCAATATTAAAATAATAAATAATAATTCGATCGTATATAATTTACTTCTTTTATTTTTATTTTATTACTTCCGACACTTTCAATAGGACATAATTTGGGACGTGTCCTATATCTACAGTTACTATTAATATTTTTTACCGTCTTCAAAAAAAGGAGGAGGTGCTATGTTCGCCTTTATGAATTTTTTTGATGTATGTTCACCGATATTTCCGTCATCTATGGCCTGATTTAAAAAAATATTTTTTTATTAGAAAGGTCCCCGTGTCTCATTGTCACCGAGTACGGATCTGCTGATGGTATATGAGGGAAAACGAGGGAAACCCTCAGAAATCAAAGACAGATGTAGTGTATTTGTTTATTTTTCTTGAAATTGAGCAACATTGACGTTTAAAGTGCGGAAGGTTATTGTTATTAACCGACCTAAAAATAAGAGGAGATTTTACTTTTTGCTGTTGTACCTTTTTTAACCCCCGACGCAAAAAGAGGGGTGTTATAAGTTTAACGTGTCTGTGTGTCTGTATGTGTCTGTGGCACCTTAGCTCCTAAACGAATGGACCAATTATCATGCGGTCTTTTTTGTTTGAAAGGTGACTTGATCAAGAGTGTTACATAACTTAGGGCACACTGTCTGCGCTCCTGGTCGTCTATAAATGTTTGAATTTCGAATGTTATATATTTTTAAACATAAGAAACTCAAATATTGATTAAAAAAAATTGGCGGGGAATCGCGTGTCAATTGTTTTTATCACAAGTTGAAGTTCGTCGTCCGTAGCAAAAATAGAAAGATTTTAGGGCAACGATTTTTTATGATTTAAGAAGTCCACTGACTCCGCAAGACTGCACTGCTCGACTTCAAAATGCTTTTGGGAGGGAAGCACCTCCTTTGAGCACCGTGTTGGTACTCAGAATTTGTTCCTGGCGGTGTTTCTCTCTATGATGAAATTCGTGAAGGTCGGCCCTCAACTGCGGTCACTGAGGAAATGTGGCTACTGTCAGGCAACTAATTAAAGAAAACCGGCGTATCACCTATGAGGAGGTTCGAGGACATTTGGAGATTAGTGTGAGCCAAATTCAAAATAATTTACATCAATATTTAAAAATTTAGAAAACTTTGTTGCCGCTGGATTCCTCATGAACTCACCCCAGAACAAAAACGGACTCGTGTTGATTGGTGTAAAAAAATATTGTTAAAGTACGATCACGGTCGTTCAAATGCTGTGTATGACATTGTGACAGGAGATGAAACATGGATATATTGTCTTCTGTATGGGTGTTCGAAGGTGACAGCAAACCAACAAAATTGAGGCAGATGAGAAACGTAGGCAAAAAAAAATATTGCGTTTTTTTCTCCCGGATGGGTCCTGTCTGTACGATCTCACTTGAAGAACAAAATACAGTTAATTTGTTTGCCCAGTGTCTTTGAAAAAATTAGGGAAAAACGACCAAGAAGTCGCATCCTATTGCACCATGACAATGCTTGGACGCACACCGCGAACAAGTTAAGTAATTTTGGCTTCTGAAAAGGTAGAGCTAGTGACCCATCTCGCACATAGTCCAGACCTGGCACCATGCTATATCTATATTTTCCCAAAAATTAAAGATTTGATGAGAGGTATGACATTTACGGGGCCGGAAGAGGCCGTGATAGCTTTCAACCAGCACGTGAAAAACATGGCTTTAGACCAATAGTCCTTATGTTTTCAAAAATGGTTTGACCGAATGAAAAAGTGAATGAAAAGCAGTAAATATATTACTTTACATGTAAATTGTTTTATTAATGAATTACGCAAGACTTTCAGTGTACCCCACGTATCAGCAGCAGTCAGCAGTGCCTCTTAATTATGATCTCTGCATAGAATTTCAGTTTTGAGTGTTTCAGTAACGATTACGTCCTTAAATCTATTTTGAAGTTTCCTTTTTAGTAATTAAATATGGCTTTTTCTGAGGAAGTCAATTAGCCTAGTTTTAAATGCTTTTTGTAAATCAATTAACTTATTCTTTAACTCTGCTATATCTGAATTCTGAATTTAATGAGATTTGTTCAGTAGCAATAATATTCAATGTTAGTTTTATATCACTCTGTTTATGATTATTACTGATTTTTAATTAGAGAAATATCAGCCGTTTCACTTTGTGATGCCGTGTAGCCAGAAAACCGTGAAAAGCTTATTGTTCCGTGACGAAATAATTGGAGCATAGATATATTATATCGTAAAAACACACCAATGAATGATCCTTGAGTTTTATGTGCAAAGATCAATATCACTATATTGAATGAACTTTGTCCAATTATTTTACTCTATGTGTAATAATTCTTTTTTTTTTAACATACTTAACCATACGGTGCTCGCAACAGCAATAAACAGAAAATACACTAGACGATTATTCTAGTGGAAAACGAACTATATAAATCTAAAATTCGTCTAAATATTTATTTTTTGCTTTTTTGACGAAATGTTTCATAACCACACCATGAGGACACATTGTAAACCTTACTTCTGAATTGAATAATCAAACTAGTAAAACACAGATTTAACTAACACGTGCTATGTTAGTTAATATCTTCTCGCTGACAGTCCTGAGTGGTCAGTAGAAGAGTACAAAATAAATAGCAAATAAATTAAAAACTTATTCATTACAAAATATTACTACATTAAAAACGGTAAAATTTCGTTGAATTTTCAAAGAAAATTTTACCGTCCGTAAGTAAAACGAATCATTTCTCGAATATAGGATACACGTTGTCAGGGGTACAGAAAAGGGACATAGGGTACCTTTAAAAAAAGACTATATCCGAGGGATTGAAAAACGCGAACCGCGAGCCTTCAGATGAGCAAGTGGTAATTTTTACTTCAAATCTAATAAAAATATACGACAAACATGCTCCTATTTGACCGATTAAAATCAGGCACACTCCTTCTCCTTGGCTAACAGATGATATCCGGTCGCTTATATCTAAGAAATATGCAGCCAGAATTAAAGTAAAAACAAGACCTACTCCTTCCAACTGGGACAGGTATACTCGCATACGAAATCACTGCAATAAGGTGTAGAGATGAATAATTAATAATAATAATAATCTTTATTTGCCAAGAACATTGTCATAAAGATGGTACAAATGTGTCTTTAGACTAGGTGCAGAATGTTCTGCCTAAATTGGGCATGCAAACATTTTTATAAAATAAAATGCATTCTAAATTATGAAAAACTTAATGTCTATGTCTAGTGCCATTTATTATACATCGTTAGGTATTCTGTTACGGAATAAAAGCTTTTCTCAATCAGCCACTCTCTTAGCTTTTTAATAAACCGTTTATAAGTTAAAGCTTTAATTTCTTTTGGTATACAGTTATAAATATATCCACACATAGCTAAGCAGTTCTTTTTGTATAAAACAGTTTTAGGTACTTTAGATAAAACAATCCTATCTAAAATAACGCCAACACATTCACGACTCTATTGAAAACGGTGATCCAGCGAAAGTCTGGCAATTTATTCGAATATTGGGGTTGGGAAATCACGACATTCCTAAAAATTTAAACATTGATTTATAAGTTTAACATTTCTCGGCCCCTCCCTTTTTAATAGGACTATCAAGGCAAACACTATTAACTCTTTCAGTTCTGCCAACCCCTAGCTATCCATCGTTTGTCTTTAGTCAATTCACTACTTGTAATATTTAAAAAGAGTATTATGTCAAACACGTGCAATGCGGTTGGTAGTGACTGTGTCAGTCGTAACATGATCCTTCCTACTCTTGATGAGATTCTTCCAGCCATCTGTCACATCCTTAACTCTTATAAGTCCAATGGCATATTTCCATCCTTATGAAAAAATACACAGATCATTCCCCTATCTAATAAAAATAATCCTAGTTGTTTCTCTGCCTATTTCAATTACTACCATTTCTTTCTAAAGTACTTGAACGTCTCGTCCATAATTAGCTCAGTGTGTTTCTTCACAAAAACAACCTTTTGAATCCTTTCCAGTCAGGTTGCCGGCCCGGCCACTGTATTTGGTGAATATTACGGATGACATCAGATACGGTATGGAGTGTGGAAGTCTAACTGTTCTCGCACTACTAGATTTAACCAACACTTTTAACAATGTGGCCTTGGATATTCTGATTAACATAGTTCGCTCACTGCACCTATCTCGCGAAGTTATCTGTGCGGCGTCTGACAATGTATACGCATTGTTAACATCCTCTCTTCTTGCTGTAACACATCTGTTGGTGTAAGAGAGCTATCCTGGTCTTTATAAATGCAGGTAATAAGCTGTAGGTTATTCGCCTCTGCAGGTTCGTTAAAAAGGTTGAGAAATTACTACCAACTGCCCCCAAAACTGCCTTTGCAAATTCACTTCTCCTGCAATTCGTTCAATTGACTATGCGGACGCCAGCCATCCATATCTCATCGAAAACCAATTAGATAAACTAAAGCGTCTTCCAGACTTTTGTGTCCGATTCATATTTGGACAGTATAAATATGATCATGTTCCTGAATTTTATGCTCACATTCTCTCTTTGCTATACAGCATACTGTTAACCCCCATAAACCTTCTTATTTAAAAGGACGATTTAAGTTCCTTCATTCCACACGGAATGCCTAAGATCATCAGAAAATCTGATATTAGAAGTGCCGGTGCATTCAACCACTTTTTTTGACAAATCGTTTATGGTTCTTGCTGCTGGAATGCGTTACCAGTACAAATACGGCAAGTTGAAACCCTTACAGCCTTTAAAAATATGGTCAAGCAACACTATCTATCACTGTAGTATCTTTATTTATTTATTTTTTATTCTATTTTTCGAATAAGTAAACTGTGTAATCTCTACTAAACAGCTATATATATATTTCAGTTCAAATGTTTGTTTATTTCTTACGCCTTCACGCATTAACCACTCAACCGACCATCTTTAAATTTTGAATACAGGTACAGGTCATGAGTACAGAAAACGACGTAGAAACAAAAAAAAAACATTCAGAAAAAAACACTGTTCCACAGAAATATAAAAACAACTAAAACGCGCGCGAAGCCGTGGGTAGTAGTATGGTATAAAGTTGAAATTAGATTAAAGTATGATTCATACATGCGTACGTAAAGCGCTAAAACATTTATGAAAATTCGTGATTTTTAATACGGACATATTATTTTGAAACCGAAAAATTAAAGTTGAACATTTACCGAAAAAGCTAATATTTCTTATGTGAGAGGGCTGACATGAATGAATTTAAAACCAAGAATATTGAAGCAATATCCAGATTAAACTGAAAATGTCTGCATAAAATTATAAAAATGAATACCATTGAAATTGACATGAAAATTCATAACTTGTTGTTTAGAAATCTGCACCTACTTTAAGATTTTTTTTTAATCCATTTTTTTCAAGCGAATCAACTTTTTGTCGGCTACACAAATAACGCTACTAAAATTTGACCACACTTTTCTGTAACATCCTGAATATTATGTTATTAGAAGACAAGAATTTACGTAATTTATTCGGTAACGTTGTTGACACGTCTGCGTAGAATGAATACTTCGAGTAGTCTATTTTATCCTCCACACATTCATCAATCTTCATGCTCCCTATTTTACCTTGATTGGTCAAACGGGTTGGATTCGAAAAAAATGTTTTGTATATGATAGCCAGATTCATGAATTACTATTGTTTTTATATTCCTTTGCTTGAGAAATGATTTGTTTTTATGATATTATGTCCTTCAAGGTCAATTGATTGAATAGTTTAGGCGGACGTAACAGATACTCAGACAGACAGAGTTACCCTATCTACTGCAGTACGTGTTTGTTCTGTGTTGAACTTTGAAGTTGTAATAAAATGCAGTGTGACAGTGACTGGTTTAGGTATTTGAATTTACATATTTACTTTAGTATTATTAGATAACTTTAGTGTCATCAATAAAAAAATTGGTAACAATATCTTTTTTCTACCTTCGACATAGCTTTATCGTTAACAATTTAATTAATTATTCTACCTCAATGTAACATAGAGGTGACAAAATAGTTAAAAGAACATAAATGATAAACATAGGCTTAAAAAGGATTAAGAAAATGTAGATATCAGGCATATCGTTTAAGATATAACGTAATGGGTATCATTATCTTCCTGCCTTTTTCAAAATTTTCATTAGGTCGGCACAATGTGTGACATTGCAAAGGGTTTTTTGGTTTCTAAAAGAAATCAAACCTTTCCTTGGTAATTTAATTGTTTTAAGAGAAAAAGAAAAAGAAGGAAGAAGGTAAATTTGTATAAGGAAAAATAAGTAGGGAGAGGAACCTAGGGTACGGGATACCGCAAATCTCGGATGGATAGATGAGACTGCAGCACCTCGCAGAAGCCGGAGTCACCTACCCGAATGTCCTGTATTTCCTGTGACTGGAGAGGCCACTAGGATAAGGACACCAGCTGGTATAATATGACGATAATATATACTTAAAAAAATTAAAGTTGGTTTCCAAACAGAGAGGAAGGAAAGAAAATTAATAAAACGTGGTTATAAAAACACATTAACATTTATTGTTTATGTCAGGAGACCAGTGGTGGTAAAGGAGGGTAGATGAGGGACAGTCCTCCTGAAATCATCGATGGTGCAGCAGAAGCTGTATCCGAGATCAATACGGTCAGGTTGCCAGCGAAGCCAGTTGAAAGCGTTGTTGTTACGACAACGATCCGTACAGAATGTGAGGCTGCGAGCTTCGGCCGCGGTGTAGTAGGGATTGTTAATGCTTACGAAGGCTGTTCCTTGTCGGCGAGACGAGTCATATACCACCTAAAAATGTTATTAATTTTCAACATAAAGAGGCTTATTTTCGTTTTATTTTTTTTAATGTGATGCCATGATGGCCAAATTTAGAAAACTATATTTCAAAATACGAATAAGCAGATGTATTTTAACATGAAGGATTTGTCCTACGAGTATTTCCTTAACTGACTTGTCTGTTTTCAGTTATAATTTATAATCTTTCATATTGTCATTTCGAATAGTAAGCTGAGTAAACTCTAATATCACTACAAATTACAAAACCAAGTCCCCCGCCGCGTCTGGCTGTCTGTTCGCGATAAACTGAAAAACTACTTAATGGATTTTCATGTGGGTTTCACTAATAGACAGAATGATTCATGAGGAAGGTTTAGGTGTATAATTTGTTAAGACTTTGTGTAAATTGATTGAAATATGTTAATGATTGTTGAAGATGTCTCTGCTACCCGTGCGTACTATTTACTAATTAAATAATGTGTCCTTAACTTAGAATCAAATAAATTATTAATTTGGTGTGATTTTGAAAAAGTGACAAACAGTAATTCCATCTTTTTCGGTGTCAGTAGATTATAAACTAAAATACAGTAATATAAATGCACATTTACCAAGTTTTTAGTACATACCTTGTAGAAATATAGAGGCACTGGAATCCGGTTGTTCTGACGAACCAAAAATATGTCAACAAGACGGTTGTTTTGGTCACGCAGTTGAGTTACCCTAAAGGTGCCGGTGTAAATGGTGGTTCTATAACCCGCAGCAGAGATACGTTCACGGAGATTCTAAACAAGAACAATAATGAATTAGCTACAAAACATCTTTACAGGTTGTGTTACAAATTTCACAGACGCAATTGATAGTTTTATATGGATAACTAGTATTTTGTAGTTGTCATAAACTTAAACGTACTTGCTCCAATGAGTTCCAGTTACCACCATTGAAAGGTTGCCACTGAGGGGCAGCGTTGATAAAATAGAAAGTTGCACGTTGACCGGTTGCGTAAATGTAATCACTTTTGGCGGCAAGATGACCACGCGTCAGGAACTGGGTGTTGGTTATATATCTATCGGCTTGAGCTTGACCAACGTACTGAGCTATGGTCCTCTTTTGTTCAACTTGAGTGTACATATCGTTAACAGAAACACCCGGATAAAATGAACCAGCTGCAATTAATTAAATAATAATTAAATACTTTTTAACGTTCTCAATGTAATTTTATGTACCTTATTATATATATTTACCAATGAAGCTGGGTCTGTTAACACCAGTTTGGTGAACGCCGTTTTCACGGGACTGATCGTACCAGACGTAAATTACTTCCATGCGTTGTTGATCGTAGCATGAAAAGTACAGCGGATGGAAAACATTGTTCACGTTGTATCCAACACTGAAAAATGAAATAACGTTAACATGGATAGGGCGACTTAAATAGTAATCATTCAGAACAGCAAAAATACATACCGAATTACTATGTTGTTCCCCCAACACCTACTATTCGTGGCTTGAGCTTCATGGTAAGCGTGACTTGAGCAAGTCAGTTGACCAAACGCTCTATTGCCGCTTAACCAGCCAGAGCCAGACACTAAATTGTTGCTTACACATGTTGCGGTCTAAATAGTAAAAAAATAAATCTCAGAAACAAAACTTGGAAAATAATATTTCACGCACTTGCATCATGATTAGGAACGCTCACGTGTATTTGACTTGTAAGTTAAATATTTATCTTATTGAATTTTCAACCAAACAAGAAATTATAATTATTTATCGAATAATTAAAACTTAGGCATTTCAGATAGTGGCGATAAATGTCATAGTACGTATACATCATTACAACCAAAGTCCTACATACAGAAGGTATATAAAATTAGGTAATCGTAGAAGTTATAAATTGTTCACTATGATGTATACCTAAGTTTGAACCTATTCTACAACTTGAAACTTTAAACTTGAGATCATTTTGTATACGTACAGCAATAGCGACGGATTGAGCAATATTAGGATGTCGGATGGTGCGTCCGGAGCCGGTGCATGCAACGGTAACCTGCTGGCCAGCGTTGAGGCGAATTTGTCCTGAGTTGCTGTTGGGCCGTAGATATGTACCACTTTGAATATACACAGGCTGAGGCTGACCAAGATCGCCATTTATTCTGAACGTACAACCTAGACAGAGAGGATTTGATCTGTACAGGTATTGCTTAGGTGGTAAAATAGACAAGAAACAGAAAATAAAAAATTGTTACACGCACAAAGTCTAACATAGATGAAATAGTGGAGATCGTAATCTACTATGTGCTTAATTACTACGCGCGAGAATGCTCTTCACAGTGATTGCCATTGACAGGTAGTTGTCTTCTATGTTCTCGCACGTATTACTTATATGGTTTTAGTCAATGCAAAAAAACCTATATTTTACAAGCAACACTGTATTCCCTATTCTATTGTTATAAGAAGAATAATGTAAAGTAAAATATTTAACTTGTACATTAACTATAATAAATAATAAAAACAATAAATAATTGCAAGCGAAAAAAAGAATTAAAGTTTTTGTAAAAACTTTTAATTTAGATTTTTTTTTAATATTTACTTTTAATTTGAAATAAAAAAAAATAAAAACGAAAAAAATCGCAAATAAACGATAGAGATTTGCATAAAAGAAAAATGTGGATTTTCAATCTATTTTCTTACTAAACGTAATTCAAAATTCTTATGGCTAACTGGAATATATAGTTATGTTAACGGGAATTAATGCGATCACGTAATAGGTATTACATACCTTTGAATTGCCTGACGTTTCGACCACACTGTTTAAAGTAACGCGAAAGTTTAAAAGTTAAATGGCATATATTTACCACTTCGAGGCGTAATATCTCCACTAGATGCGTTTACCCATTTGGGTTCTTCCTGTGCAAGCCAAGAATCCAGATAATCTTCGAACTGATCTTCATTGAAAACCAAGGCAAATTTAGATGGGTCTGGAAGTTCAGTTGGTATTGCTGCTGCTGCAGCTAGAAAGCTTAGGAAGACGACAAGCGGACCCATGATCAGATAGAAACCGCACCTACCACTGTAGTCTTACCATCTTTTTATGCAACTTTATACCTTTCATTTATCCTTATAGTCAATAATTAGGTTGATAACGGTTACTAAACTGTTAATCCGTTAAGGGTAATCTATATCTAGTCTAGATAGTGATTACGCTTAACGGATTAACAGTTAATGGAAAACAGATAAAAAAATATGTAAATTTTGAATTTTTACTCGTTAACTACTATTTTTTTGTGTTTGAACCGGTTACCGTGTGTTACTCTAACTGAAGGCTTTGTTGGTCAGAGTTATCTTCATGGGGTCAACCCAACGGGAGAATTTACAATTAAATAATTTCCAAGCATTTAAAACTATAAGTACAAATTGCTTAAATTTATCAAAACAAATTCATAAGAGCTCAGGAGAGCTCATATGAGAAGAAGTTCAGAAGAAATTTATGGGCCACATTTTTAAATAAATGTTTAAGTGGCTACAATTTTTAAACACATAAGTGCATAAGTTCAGGCTTCCCTATTACTTCTGTAGATATAGTATTTGACTAAATAATAATTCTTAACTCATAATTTTCTCTTTATGCAAACTAGCAGCGCCTCACAGTTTAAGCCGCGTAAGTCCGGTCCCGTGGGAATATCGGGATAAAAAGTTGCCTATATATTAATCCAGGTCTCCAGCTATCTACATACCAAGTTTCATTGCAATCGGTTCAGTAGTTTTGGCGTGAAAGAGTAACAAACATCCAGCCATCCATACTTTCACATTTATAATATTAGCACAGATAAGATAATAGTTAATATTAGTGGGATTCAAACATCCTAAGGTTTTATTTTACTAGGTATTTTACTGTAGAACCGTACACTCTAACCTCTAATAGAAGGGGAGCCCACGATGCTAAATGTGTATTTACTCCAGCGTCGTTGGGACCTATTGGATTTTGAAGATTAGATGGTAGAAAGAAAAAGAGTTCAGGCGATGTATCCGTTTCATTGGTGGGAGGAGCTTCTACAGGCTTTCAAAGATGTAAAAAAAAATAGTAAAATGGACTTACTCTAGCGTGTCAGATATTAATAGCGTAGATACCCCACATGTCTCTGATAATGGGGGTAGGTTAATCTGCCCATTTGCACGGTGGGGGTGGCCGTATGGAAGGGTAGAAAATGGGAAAAAAAAATTATTCGAGCTCGTCAGATATTAAGAGGGGACGTTAAGTACACCCGAAAGAAACCCCCATTCAATAATCTGACGATTTAGAAGTGACGCAAGCTCGCAGCGGCTTTTTGAAAATGCAAAAAAAAAATCGCCGTTTTCACTTAATGTCCTAGACAAGCTGACCAATAATCTGACGGTTATTTGGAGGGATTCCCTTAATCTGACGATTTGTAAAAAAATACATGTATTTTTATCATTAAATGTATCAAATGTGCACGGAAAATAGCATGCAAATACAAATAGACTTAACTATTTACATACATATATAAAAGCGAAAAGACACTCACTCACTCACTGACTCATCTACTGACTAATCACGAAATCTGGAAAACTACTTGACCTATGAAAATGAAACTTTGCAGGGAGGTAGTTTATGAGTAAGAGAAGTCAGCTAAGTAATGATTCTAAGCTAAAAACAATTTTGTTAATTTAAGAATACCATTTAAAATCTAAATTTCTTGAAAAACATATTCCAAAGTGAATTGTTTAGATAAATCAATATATTAAGCGTATAAAATCGCGGGAAAAAAAAATAATAGCCGTATAGTAGCAGGTACAGGTTGTTTTCATTACGTGTGTGAAAGAATGTATACCGCTTTTTTTACAGAACTGATCTGTTTTTTTAGGAAGGTAAAGTAGGTTTTCATAAATAAGCCACAGTCAGGATGTTTATTTCTTTATATTTCTGCCTTAGTGAATCACAACTACCTGAGTTATATAAATATATAAATTGCTCAGATAGTCTTCTTCTGCAGCACGAATATAGTTTTATGCGATATTATACTATGAAAATAACTGAAATAGAATAATCGGACTGTTTCAATATCAGTCAGTTCACGAATTTTTCTAACTTCGTATGCTGCTGAGCTGAGTCTATTCGATAATATTTATTAATTTTCATTAATAAGAACTAGTTTCGAATCGTTTTATTTAACCATTATAGTGTTTTCCACCTGTTTAACGTTTGGAGTAGTGAATTGGATACATTTATTCTTTTCGCCATTAGAAAGTTGTTAACGTTAAACCAACGAACCACTCTCGAAATAGCATCATTTAAAAGTTTTTTTGCAAGTTTGTAACCTTCCCACTGCTTTGCGTCACGCTCAAATCGTCAGATTATCAAAATGTACACTTGTCAGCATGTAATTAACCCCCTTATAATAATCTGCCACGCAGGAGTAAATCCAAAAAATCCCTTAATGGCCTCCTCTACTATAACAGACTTCTTCAGTTATTGTTGCTGGACGCTGCCTGGTACAAACAGTTTATCTATATATTTACAGTTTATCTATATATCTATATATAATAGTTTATTTATATATTTGTAGTATAAATATCACTCTTTTTATCTAATAAATTAATATTTTTATATCCACATCCCAGATTTTTATATATATATTTTCATTTCACTGTCATTATCTAACTTTCCTTATATTTCGCACTTAGTGAATGTCTGCGATTTATATTTTAATGTAGTTTTAAATTGCTTCATGTTAGATGTTAATTAAAACTTCGACCAATATATTTTTTTCATTATGATGTACTCGTAATTAAACGGTTACTCATAACAACTACAATCTAGACCTTGAGGCTAATAAGCAATTTAAGTTTAACTTAATTTGCTAAAACTTACTAAGTTAAGAATGTGTCCATTGGCACTTTTCTTATGGTCTCTATTATCATGGAAATACACTTTGTTCTTGTGTTCTTTAAGAATGACACTCACTGCACTACTTAACACTTCACTAAACTAACTCAAAGGGCTTAGTTCTTTTTAGTCTTCTAAATATGTCCGTGGTGTCAAGGTGCTGGATAGCCTCAACGTTCACATGTTGAAGAAGCCTTTGTTCATGTGCTTCGGCCCATATCAAAGTAGATTTTTAACAGTCTACATGTGAAACACGTCAACGTGTGTTTGTTCTCATATTAATCTTTGGAAGTGTCATACTGTCAGCAAACGAAGGTGGTCTAGAATGCCCAATAATATTATTGGGCATTCTAGACCACCGCATTATAGCAGAGTAGTATATACTACTCTGCTATTAGAATATAATAAACACCTGAATTTAAAAAAGTAACTAGGTATGACTTTCATAATGGTCTTCTTTCAATTAAGTCGAAGAGTCATGCTTCGGTACGTATGGGCCGGGTCGACCGGAGCGATACCACGGCCTCACAGAAAACTGGTGTGAAGCAATGTTTTTGTTGTGTTTCACCTAGCGAGTGAGGTTACCGGTGGCCCGAACCCCCTCTTCCTCCTCCCCTACGCCCACCCTTCCCCTACTCCCACTGACTCTCTCGTTACAAGTGTCTATGGGCATCGGTTGTCACTTACCATCAGGTGACCCGTCAGCTCGTTTGCCCGTTATTCCATAAAAAAAAATTGCAAGTAATACAACTTACTTTTATTACGGAATTTAAAATTTAAGAAAAAAGTGCATGGACATACGTTTCTAGTAGAAGAGACCTATTAATTTTTTATTTACTATTAAAAATTAAATTTTGAGGCAACAGATATACACATTCTGTGAAAATTTCAACTGTCTACCTATTACGGATCATGAGATACAGCCTGCTGACAGACAGACAGACGAACAGCGGAGGCTTAGTAATAGGGTCCCGTTTGTTACCCTTCGGTTACGGAACCCTAAAAATGGCATTGGGACTTAGGTACTTAAGAAAAGTAGCACAACATTTCATTATAATTCGTTCATCATTCATATCCAATATTCTTTACTGTACAACTGCAACTTTTATGTCGTTGTTTTCTTTGTTAGATATTTTTCTATTAATAGTTTCTTTTGTCTCAACTTGATAGTGCATCGTGTTTTCACATATATCAATGATATCGTGATATCACATCAAATGATGCATCGTATTATTCGTATTATGTTAGGTAATAATTCGCTTCCCGGATCCCTCCTACTTAAGGCGCAGTACGGCACACCGTGTGGTTTTAGTCGGTTCGATTCCGACACACCGCCCTACCGAAAACCCCGGTGGGGTGACGGCCCGAGGGGGTTTCCACACGCACAAAAAAAAAAAAGTTAATAATTTGCTATGACGAACACGAGACTTAGGCAAATAGTTATACTTTTACGTTTTGTGGGCAATGATCAATTTTGATCTAATCATACCTAACTTATTGAAATACCTTTATAATAAATTTCATTTACTAAATTATTTTCTATCTTCGTATTATAATACTAGCAACCCGTCCCGGCTTCGCAAGGGTAGCAATAGCATAATTTCTTTTTTCAATACAGAAAGTTGTAATGTCGAGAGACTCGAGAGACTCCACCGCCTTTAAAGACCGAAGAGGTAGAGGAAAAAGATGAAAATGGGACTAAGTACTGTCCTATACCTCATAAGATGAACTAGGAACTATTCGTCTTAGAGTACCTGACAGCGACTATTTTTAATTTTATTATTTTGTCGAAAGTGTCGACAAATGACTGAAAAATACAGCAGTCTACGGGTTTCCCCGAAGGAAATCTCAGTTAGAAAAGTGTAAAGAAAATCAGAATAAATAAGGTTATACGTCATGTTATTCAAAAGAAAAATGAAACTAATTATTATTAGCTTGCAGTAGATCAATCACTTCGTTCTTACTTATTTGTTAATTAAATAAATTATATTGATTAATTTTATGACTTGTTTATTTCTCTTCTTAGCTCTTGTACTAATTACCTGTTACTATAGGTATAATATTATAAGTCTATGTTTCATAACAAAAATTTCTATTCTTATCTGTCATTAGTCGCTGATTTGAGCAATCATTACGTAACAATAATTATACTTATCATCGCTGAAGTGGCTACGTAAGATGTGGTATTTCAAATTATCAGAGGGATCGTTGAATGGGTAGCAGCAATGATTTTTTTTATTCATAAATAAACAGGTAAGTATTTGACGTTACAAACTTCTATCTTACGCTGAACCGAAATACATGACGTTTTGCTAATGTGTGTACAAGTGTAATGTACGAAAGCTTCGTACATGGATTAGAAATTAAATAAGCAAAACCTGCATTTCTCTTGAATATTTGAAGTATCGTAGTTTTCAATTAAACCACAACGAAAATAACCTCTCCACAATACGACAATTCGTACAAAACTTGCATGCCTTCCTCGTCCGTTCTGAAATAATCCCTAAAATTTCCGCAACTTAAAATAGTGCTTTATTATATTTCTGGAATTATTAAATCCATGTTTATATACCTTTGTATCTAAGAATACTAAATGTTTCATTTATATGTATGAAAATGTTTATTGTCAAAAAAATTAATTATCGATTTTGTATATGGAGGTCTTTAAATCAAATAATGTTAGTTCTCGAGCTTTGGGAAATAGATAGGTAATATATAGCGTATTATAAAACAAAGTCCGTCCCCCCCGCACCGCGTCTATCTGTCTGTCTGTTGACTGAAAACTACTGACCGGATTTTCTTGCTGCTGTTTTCACCAATAGATAGAGCGATTCATGAGGAAGGTTTTGGTATGTAATTTGCTGAGGTTTTGTGTAAATTGGTTGAAATAAGATGATGATTGTTTAAGATGTCTCTGCTACCCGTGCTAGCTTCGGACGGGTTGCTAGTTAATATTTATATATAATATCGCATTAGTAATCCCATCCACCCCGTAAGTAACAAAGAAACAAAAAATATATTTTGCAATGTATCTTGATCTAATGTATCTATCATGTATATTTGAATTTAGGAGATGCATCCTAGCAGACGCATTTATTAAAATTCCTCTAAAAAAAATTCTAGGTGTTACAGTGCCTATTCTTTCCATTGTTGTTCTATTAATTGTGAATATAATTATCTAAAGCAGTCGTTCAAATACATATTCAATACCGGCCTGGTCTATACAACAGGGAACATATAGAGAACCATTTTACGTTTTTATTAAAGATACCGTTTCCTACTACAGATGAGAATGAGTGTACTCATAAACATAAGAAACAGGCACCCAAGCAATTAACATTTCTTCTTCGGCACGCGTTTCCGTTCAATATGGGTTAACAAACCCATATTGAACGAAAGAAGATCCTTGCACACCGCCTCCGAAAAGTAAATCATCAGTGAACCAGCAGAACGGTAAAACGGAACGTCTGCCGACTCGTCGCTTCAGAAAATCACAGGTGAGCTGTATTGCATTGAGATCCGGATCTCTAACTTATCAATCCCACTATCCCACTAATCCCACTAATATTATAAAAGTGAAAGTTTGGATATATGGATGGATGTTTGTTACTCTTTCACGTAAAAACCACTGCATCGATTGCAAGGAAACTTGGTATGTAGATAGCTGGAGACCTGGATTAACGTATAGGCTACTTTTTATCCCGATATTCCCTCGGGATCGGGGACTTACGCGGGTGAAACCGCGGGGCGCTGCTAGTTTAAAATAAAAACAACCAATGCACTTCAATTTTGTTTAATATATCATCTTATTAATAGGGCATGAGGGAATGTAGTATACATATTCGAACAGCAGGTTATTTGACAATAATTGAGTCAGGTAAATAAGATAGGGCACTATAATGTTAGACCTGTATCTTATATAGTGTTGAGTACGCACGTATAGCATACCATGGAGTACACTTATTTTATTTTTTCCCAGTCTCTTTTATCTTTCAAATGATACCTGTGAGAGATCGATATCTCTCTCCCTCTTGTCCGCCGGCTATGGTGAGTGTCACACCACAAATTGTTGCTCCGCAGTTTTTTAATTAATAAAATAATTACGAGTCACAATTACAGTGTTTTTCCTGTTCCACATGAACCACGAACAAAAAATATAACAATACCATTATAAAACCTTCGTTAAAATAAATATCTGAGAATTAAACCCTCTAGTAAGCGGAAGAAGTTACTCCAAAGATAATAAAAAATATTCATCATGGAGTCTGCTTACAAGTTTCACCCGTCTCCTGCTCTGACCAAGTGCCAATACGTCAAAGCAGTAATAATAACATCAAAAGGCTTATCTTATTCATTTTGTCGCATTATTAGCTACAAAACACAATTTATATGACGGATTATTCACTAATCTAATAATTAATTAGTAGGATAATACAATCTACTACTGATACTGTTAAACAAAAGAAGCCAGACCACTTGGCCGGTATTAAACAATCTAAATGTCAAAACTTGTGAGCTATTGCACACAGACACATAAATACACATGTTTAATTTACTAGTGATATGTGTGAATGTGAAATGAGATTGCACGTAAGGATTTCCGAACATTAGTATAATTCCTTTAAAGCACGTGACAGAGTCAGATATGAAATTAAAAAAACTATGATATTAAAAAAATATATTGGACAGAACAGCTGTACTCTTTCCGATATATTTTTTAAATATTTTTAAGTGTTAACGGAACAAGACTAGAGACAAAACGACATCCGGCCACTATCCGGTATCCGTCCTGTCCTGCCTAAATTTACTATTCTTCCAGATATCGGATACTGAGCAATTATCCGGCCTGCCGGCAAAATTAATAGTACGTACGAGTATGCTGTCACTATTATAATTTTTTATAGCTGTATAATAATTTTGTGGATAACGCTATTTATTATAAATTTGTAACTATGTTAAGTAATTTAAATATGTGATAGACAGCAGACATTTAGCAGACCATAAAGAAATTTGTTATAGAGAGAACCAGTGTATGTTGGTTATGAAACTGCAAAGACAATCTTAAAACAAAACACCCTGACACGGTAAATCATAAAAATAAAAAAATCAGTATTAAAGTAACTCAATAAAAAGTACTTATATAGGCGTTTGTTTTTCCCAAGTAAATAAATTAACAAATATATCTTAACTAACTAATATTTTAAATGAAGATGTTTGTTTGTGTGTAACGTTTACACAGATTTCACAGTTTTGATACAGAAAAGAAGATACGGTGGATACCTTTCATCCAGAAAAATATTTAGTTCCATATTAAATTTTTATGTATATATATGAAAATGAATCCCTATTTCCTTTGGTCACGGCATCACGCGTGAACGTCTGGACCGATTTCGCTAATTCTTTTTATTTGTGTTTGTTGTTGTCAGTAGGACTTTCTTAAATTTTTCTTTGATAAGAACCTTTCTTATGAAAGAAAAAATTAAGAAAGTTGCGCTGAAAATTAGATAATTTAAGGAAACTTAACGAGGGACTCACGCAGGTTAATCCGCGGGGCGCAGCTAGTCGTAAATAAATATATATAAATGTTATCACAATTGAAGTCGAGGGCAGACGTTAGTGAATAAAGAAATTTCTCTGCATTAAGAGAAAATAAACGGATTTCGGTTGTCTTCCTATACAAAGCCAGCTTAGAAAAATAATGTTTTCTTTTATTTTTATTGAACTTTGACAAACTTCCTGAGGTCTGAGTAATGTGTATTCTTTCTTACCTGACTTGTTGGGTTTGTCTTTTTTTTTTTTTATATATGGACTCTATCTCACGTGTAGAGTCAACGCAGAGTTTCGGCAAATGTCAAGTATTTCCGCAAATGTCAAGTATTTCGAGAGACACGTTTAGAAATTGATTGTACGGTAGAGATTGGCATATTTCTAAGACAAATTTCATTTCCACTTTCTCTTAGTAAAGGGTTTGTCTTTGTTGTCCGTCTGCTTGTGTACTGTCTGTCTGTCAAGACTGTTTTTTTCAGTAACCCGTATACCTACGCACTAAGTTGAAATTAATACCAAATGCTTATGTCTGCGCTCTCTTGAAGCTGTAAAAAATCAACCTTCTAAGTCAACCCAATCAAAAGATACGGCTATTTAAACCTGAGATTAGACCAAATTTGAACATTTCGCAGGTAAATCAAAACCAGTAACGTAAGTACTTCCCGTTGACCTAGAATCATGAAATTGGGTAAGAAGCAAAATCTCATAGCAGAAGTTAAGAAAAAAATCCGGATGTCGTTAATTTGTTGTTATTTCTGTCTGCGTGTCTGTCTGGATTCTGCTTTTGCTTTCCATCAGGCAGGACAGAGTCATTTTGGCAGCTCAAATATAAAAAAAAAAGTTATTTTTCCTCAGAAACCCGTTCAGGCATCAAGTTGAAATTAACATGAAATAGTTATGTCAGCGGTCCCCTGAATTTGTAAAAAAATCAACCTTCTAAGTCAACGAAATCAAAACATACGGCCATTAAGTCATAGATTTTAACAAACTTTAACGTTTAACATGTAAATCAAAACCTATAATCATAAACCTCTAAACTTCTTGACCTAGAACCATAAAATTCGGTGAGGAAGGTCTGACAGTACAAGTAAAGGAAAAAATCTGAAAGTCGTTAATTTGTTGTTATATCACATAAAAAATAGTTTTTGTGACTACAATCTTATAATTTTACAATCTTATAATCTTTAAAATTAGAATAACAGATGACCTAAATGTGCTTTCGGGCAACGAGATAGCTTTTCCATCTGTGCCTAGCAATTCGTTAATCGGATCGTTTCCGGTCAGTGCATCTATTGAGACCACCACCCGCTCCCGCTTTTAACCCCACGGTCACAACCCCCATACCGTGGAGTGCTTAATCATTGAATGTAAATCCAATAATACTTCCACAATGGCTCCCAGTCATTTATTTTTATCACGATTCAATGAAATTAATCCACAAAATCAACAAACAAATAATCCTGGGAGCGGTGTGTCGGAATCGAACTGACTAAAACCACACGGTGTGCCATACTGCGCCTAAAATAAGAGGGATCCGGAAACAGTTTTTATTAAGACACAAGGACCTCTCCTGGCGCCTGCCCTCAAAATCGCGGATACCACCTTCGGGTAATTCTTTATTCTTCGGGTAACCTCCCGTAGAGGATCTGGCCACTACGGAGGCGCCTGGGGGTGAAATAAAAAGATCTTCTTCTTATACAGGGCCACCCGCAAGCACAGCGTCTCGATGCGCCCGACCACCAGACAACAAACAAATAAGCCTAAGGTAAAGCAAGTATGTGCTAGGCAGAAAGGTACACCATTAATAAAATATAGTAAAAAAAAATATTATCTTACAAATCTGAGTACAGTGGACGGTCTTATTGCTAAAAGCGATGTCTACCAGATAACCTTAGGATGGAGATAATATTAAAATTATTTATTTATTTATTTATTAAAACTTTATGCACAAAAATGTACAATGGCGGACTTAATGCCATAGGCATTCTCTACCAGTCTACCCTAGGGTGGTGTAGAAATGGGCGAAGTAGGTGCACTAAATTTAGATTATACACTTTAGAATAAATGAAACACAAATAAATACCAAAACAAAAAAGAAACGAGGAGTAACATATGGGAATATATAAATATATACACATATACATATACACATACATAAAAAGATACATACATGCATATTTACATACACATTATTATATATAAAGTATTAATGTTGTGATGATCCTGCTAGGTTTTGACAGAGGAGAGCTCGTACCTTCGCCTAGAAGGATAGGCGACTGGGTGCTTTTCTGATTTCCTGAGGAAGAGCATTCCAGAGGAGAACAGATTGTATGAAGAGTGAAGAATGGACACATCCAGAAGTATGAGAGGGGCGTAACAGAAGAAGATTATTTGTAGAACGGAGAGTTCTGTTATGATTAGAACACAGGAACTAGAAGGAGGATGTCATTTATGTAGGAGAAGTAGGTGAGTTGAGAATAGTGTAAAGGGTGGTTAGAGCGCGCAGTTGACGGCGCTGACGAATCGGAAGCCAACTTAACTCAAGACGAAAGGAGGAAACATGTTCAAATTTAAGAAGGTTAAAAATGAATCGAATACAGTTATTCAGAAGACGGTCGTATTTGTTGAGGAGATCTGTATTCGAATTACTTTTATGCAAATTACTTATTAAAATCATAGTAGTTGATGGCTAGCTACAATACATATAACGGGTGTGTGTGTGTTCATTTTAAAATAAAAACAAGTATTTTTTATGACAGAGTTGTGATATTTTTATTGTATTGTAAAGAAGACATGTTCCGATTAAGTATGGAATAAAATATCCGGCAAGTGACCCCCACGGCTGCGATGACAGGCCATTACTCTTTTCATGAAATTTTTCATGACTTGTGTTGGATTTCCGATTTGAGCTCAGGAATTGTTTCGGGTTTATTTTTTATATATAGCATAAACTCGAGATTTCACAAAACCCCAAAGAAAAAATCGCACGGCGTTAAATTGCAAGATCTTGGTGGCCAGTTGACATCAGAATTTCGTGAGATAATGTGTTCTGGAAATCGTTGCTGCAATAAGTCGATTGTTGTGGCAGGTTGCGCCGTCCTGCTGAAACCACAGGTTGTCCAGATTCATGCCGTTTAGTTGAGGCCACAAGAAGTGCGCTATCATATTCCTGTAACGAATGCCGTTCACAGTCACTGCAATTTCGGCCTCATTTTCAAAAAAGTAAGGTCCAATCACGCCGCCTGACCAAAATCCGCACCAGACAGTTACTCGTTGTGGGTGCGATTTTCTGAGTCCCAAATTCGACAATTTTGTGTATTCACGAAGTCATTTATATGGAACTGCGCTTCATCGGAGAAGAGAAGAAGAAAATTGGCATCGACTTCACATTGCTCCATTACCCATTGAACGAATTGCCGGAGCTTTCCGTGGTCTGCTGGTTTGAACTCCTGAGTTAGCTGAATCTTGTACGCATGAAGGTCTTTAGTCAAAATTCGCTGCGCAGTGCTTCGTGAAATTTGAAGTTGTTGAGAACGATGCCGAATTGATGTTTTCGGGTTTTCGGCGACACTCTCGTTTACAGCAGCAAAGTTTTTAAGAGATCCACCGGTACGTTGACGCAAAGGATTCTTATAATCCATAATTGACCCAGTTTCTTCAAATTTTTTGACCACTCCTCGAATGGTTGACACATTAGGTGCACTTTCTCAGCTGAAAATTTGGCGAAGTTTGCGAGCGGTTTCAGCGTAACTTTCCCCATTTTTGTAATGAGTTTTCACAATTATAACGCGCTGTTCTTTCGAAAAGCGCTCCATTTTTAACAATCGGAATCAACAGAGGTGACAGCTGTCAAATTTCAGAGTTGCCACTTGCATGAAAAAAAAAACCAATTTTAAAAAGTGACCTCTTACTGAGACACCCTTTACATACAAATAATACAAAAAATAACTGTATAAAGTATGTATATGTGTATGACATATACTTACATATACAGTTATTTAGTAGAGACGATATAGTATTATAGATAGCAATTTAGATCTTAGTTATGGAATAGAATAAATAATACTACAGTGATAGATAATATTGCGAACAGAATTAAATTACGAACAGACAGAACCATTAATGGTTAGGTTCATCGCTAGGCAATGTTTTAGGAGACCGATTTCTTTAAAAATAGTACTCTTAAAGTTAAGCGGTGATATCGTCTTGTCTGGTTATATAATATAAATTTTTACATATCATGAGCATGAAGAGCATAAATATGAGAGGATCTACAGAACATCAGTCTAACTAATAAAACACTTTTCCTAACTTCTCAACTAAATTTTCCAAGAATCTCTGCTGCAATTTATAAACATAAATGCCATATGATTCGAAACTCCTGAAAGGGCAGACAGGCGTTAGCGCTGCTGATTTCTTTCTCGTTTAATGAGTATTGTTATAAAAGTAGACTGATGGCCTTCTCCAGAATATTTTATTTTGTGTCATCTTGTCAGAAATAACGAACACTAGAATCTGTATTTGTTTTCGGCAGCATTTCCCTAACAGCCGCCATAATGTTCAAAAGCCAACAAATTCATCACTACTGACGGACGTATGTTAATTTCCTGGTATATAATTTTAAAAGTTGAGTTCTTAGTTGAAATTTATTCTACGGAAAAGGAAGTCTAATCTATAATAGCAAAAGTTTACTTGTTTTGTGCTGAGGCACTTATTTTCATTGTTTACTTTTGCTTGACTTTTTACTGTTATTTACGTACTTACTATGTTTTGTATCAAAGTTTTCAAGGTTTTCTCATAATGTTCGGCAATAAAATTAATATATACAATATAAATACCGTTTTCTGTAGTTCTTGGAAATACATTTTAGTTATTTTTCTTGAAAGTTGGGATCGATAATGCAGCCATCGTGATGTTTAATGTTCCCTAATTGTTCTAGACTATGATCCAATTAGATTTTTTTTTCTTTTATTTTATACCAGTGTAGCCAATAAATCACATACCTTAGAACACACCCAAGTCTTACAACAGAAACATAAGCTAAACAAACATGTAATATATTCAGTCTATCTGTCGTATAGGCTCGGTAGGCATGTGTAATGCGCAGTGATAACAGTCAGTCTACATTTTAGTGACATCAATCGGAACGAATCGATCAAAACGTCGGAACTCAAGCGATACGTGCGATATGTAGCACATAGCGTATACGTGATTAAGGCTGCGTTAACACCAGAGATGTGCAAGGATGCGTATCGAGGGATGTGTTTGTTAAGAACCAATAGAATCGCTTCATTTACCTCGCTCAGCGCAGCTTCTCTGGAAATAGCTTAGCGGAGCGAGGTTTTTGTACGTACAAAACAAGCGAGGGATGTGTGCGAGAGATGTGTGCGCTTTGTGTGCTAGACGGTGTTTGTTAGAGGTGTCGATGTGTACTCGTATTGTACCCATCAACGCACCGCTCATTTGCGCACCGTTTCACAGCTACCCCGCACATCACTGGCGGTAACACAGCCTAAGGCCCGTTGTCTTGAATTATATGAAATTGCCGTTTTATGTAGAAAACATTAAATATTTTTTTTATAAGACGTATATATATGTTTAATAATTTAAAGTATTGTCCTATGCTAATGGAAGTTCATTAATGCTTCTGCTATAAAAACCGGTAAACGATGAACTCTTTAAAAGTATTTTATAACGCCTCATCAGACTCAAATTTTTTGTCCTGTAAAAAGTTTCGAAACTAAAAAAAAAAAACAGTTGAAGCCAGGTTTATTTAGTAAGGCAGGTGATGGAGAGTATCATGTTGTAACTCATGTAGTTTAAGAATGTACGTGCCGAAATGAGTTGACTAGGGTAAGAAGCAAATCTCGGTTGTTTGCCATTAAACTTGTTCGTCATAATTTGCATTTTTTTAAATAATTATGGTGCTGATCATCAAAAAGCTTTAATTAACAATACCAGTACAGGTCTGCCATGTTCGCAAGCAGCTTCTTTGTCAACGCATACTTCTTCGGATTGTACATACTTATGTAAAGACAAAACACCTTTATCTGTTCGATTGATTTGATTAAAACAGGCTAATTGTGTACACGCTACAATAACACATAATCCTATTAATACCGAATAACTTTAGTGAACAACAAAAGGATTTAAAGTATTTTAAGTTATATTAATAGCTGTTACCTCACCGAATGATGAAGTTGTACAATAAAGGAAATCAGGCACCGTCATCATCGTCCGTTTACGTGGATCGATGGACGGCTTAAGACCTTCAAATTGAATCGTTAAACCAGCATGTCTTAGTCTTAATCTAATTACTACAAATGGATAAAATATATCCTATGATAAGCGTCATTAGTAATCCAACGCCATTAAACTATTTTAAATCAACGCAATAAATATTACTAATCTTACTACTATTGGATGGATTTTTCTTACTCTTTCACGCAAAAACGGCTTAACGGATTTGCATAAAATTTACACAGAGATAAATTATAGTATATATATATAGTCAGATAGGCTACGTTGTATCGGAAAATGTACGGTTCCGGTAGGATAGATTTAACTAAAATTTCCACACGAACGAAGTGGTTGGCAACAGCTAATTTGTCATAAGCAAAACTATCAAAACGTAATGATGTGTAACGAATGGTCTGAATCTATGAAGATGTGCAAGGCTCTATGTCTGTCTTTATTATTAAACAATACATATACATACAATAACATAATAGTTTACTGAAAGTGGGCTATTTTTAGGGCAGTATACACAACTTCAAACAGTAATTATTTAACTGTTTGAGATGGTAAATATAAAAGTTTGTCTATTTGTCTAGTAAAAAGTGATTTGAAAGTTATAAACCAATTTAACTCAACTTCGGCCATAAATAAGTAAATTAATGGTTGACGCGTCATATCTCTAAAGTAAATTTCTAACAACGTAAATTTAATTATTCAACAGTTTAAATAACTTTATGTTGAATTGATATATTCAGAATTCATATTATTATTCAGAATTTAAGGATAATATTATATTTGTGTTTAATTTATTATGATTATTTTACAACAAAGTATTACGCATTTTATTGCAATATGAACGTGGCGTGGCTAACATATCAAACATTAGTAGCTCCTAGGTGAATTCAAGTGGAAATCGCAATCTCTTATAAAGAAGACTTCCAGAAAGACCAGTCTTGCGCATCATGTGTTTCAGCTTCATTTTCTTATAATAAATTATAAGAGGTATATGAGATTAGGACCTAGCAGCTCTTAATTTAAAATAAAATTAGTATTCTTATTTATTTTAATATTCGTTTTTAAATTATTAATTAAAGCAAGGGTGGGGGGCATCTTCTTGCGTGACCAGCCGAAGTCCTGTAAAATTTAATGGAGGAAATTAACCCGTTTTGCTTATGTATATCGGCTCATGGTGTAACCTTAACCTTAGTATAGGTACTTTCGGCTGGGGTGCTGTCTAGAAAACCTCCACGTGGTGCACCCTGGAAACGTTGGCGATGACGCTTCGTTTTCCTCCTCCGTTTTTGAAGAGGGCGTCATCGCCAACGGCTAATATTCTAGTAAGGAGAGGAGGCCATTTTCTTCGGCCACTCGGTCGAGGCTTGGTCCAACAGAGCGGGCGTTTCTGCCGATATCTCTGTTGGCTCTTCGCTCTTCGGAGCTATGAGGATGAAAACCTCGGTAAAAAATCACGAAGGAGGGACCCTTCCTTGGGTCGGAGTTTCTCCGCTGTTCTCAGTGGAGAAGGAGGACGGGCTCGGCGTGCACTCACACTGCCACCGAGCAGGCATGGGAAGATTTAGTTTCCTTGCCACCGTCGGCATATCGTAATCCCGAAAGGAGTCGTGGTCATGTCTCGCGACTCCAATCGGAGACGAGGGTCTTGGCTTAGCCGCCCGGACTGCGAGGAAGAAAACCTCTCTAAAAAATCACCCCGAATCCCGTGTTCTGGTGCGTGACCAGGGGATGCATGGCTGATGGGTAGTTCAGTCGTAAGCGCACTCCCAGCCGGGGCACCTGCGGACCCCTCGGTTGGGCAAAAACCTTCGCTTGCCCGGGTATTGGGGGATCTCTGCCCGGGTCGACCTTCATTTCTCCCCCTCTCGTGGGATTAATATGGAAAATTGTAAAACATATATAAATAAAAGTAACGAAGAAAAAAAGAAGGAGAAAAGTGTATTGATGGAGAAAAGTAAGAAGGCGGAGAGTAAGAAGACGGACGACACTTCGAACGATGAGGAGTTTCAAATCGAGACGCCTATCTCGGAGGAGCTCCCAGAAGTCAATTTGACTTTTGGGAGCAGAAGAGTTTCGGAACGTCTACGTTCCAAGGCCGGACTATCCACAGGAGAAGATAACCGAAGTTCTGAGGCTGTGGATATGGAGGTTGAGCTCCGAGACCTCGAGAGCCGAAAACGAGGTCACTCATCGGACGAGGACTATGAACCGTCCAGAGACATGCTCCCTCCCAAAGTAGCAAGTAACCAAAGAGGGCGGTCGAGGTCGCGTACGCCGATCCCTGCTCCAGCTGGTTCTGTATTTACAAGGTCGGCATCATATGCGCGAGCTCGCGTGGAGGGCGAAATTGTTGCGGAGGAGGAGATCGCGGATCTCCTTGTCAAGATCCGTGCACCGGTGGAAGGGGGTTCAGTCCCTCAAACACCGGTGACGTTGAGGGAGAGGACGAGTGCGGCGGTGGCTATCATTCAAAAAGTGGCTACCAAGTCCACAAACCTTAAGGGTTCCTTTGTTAGGGCCCTTAAGGACTCCTCCTCCACCATCTCTGGGGCCGTTGAGACCCTGATTGGGGACGTGGCGCGCCTCCAGGCCGCGAATGATCAGCTCACGGCGCGGGTTGCCGAGCTTGGCGCTCAATTCGCCGAATTTCAGGCGCAGGCGAATTGCCCTGAGCAGCCGAGCCCTGTTACCCAGCAACCTGCCCCCTGCCTTTATCCCGTTCCAGATGCCCAGCAACCTGACCTCCGTCCCACCCCCGTTCCGGATGCCCACTTGCGTCACATTATAGACGCAGTGTGGCGCATGATGGACGGGCGCCTTGCGGGCCTCGAGGCAAGGCTGCCTCCAGCCCCCATCGTTCGGCCGCCACTCGCAGCAGATAAGAAGAAGGCCGCGTCAGTTCCGACGCCACTTCCCGTTGCTGGTGGACGCGTCACTGTCTCATATGCAGTGGCGGCGTCGACACCGGCACCTGCAGCCGCTCCAAAGGCTGGGCGAACGGCTAACGCTGCGACGAAGGCGGCCGCACCGGGGACTGGGCGACCAGCTAAGGCCGCGACAAAGGCGGCGACGGGATTCCCTCCACTCCCCGCTCCAGCACCTAAAGGAGCAAATGCGTCTCATAGTCCTTCTGGTGCTGAGCCTGCACCTGGACCCTCCACGTCTGCCCCCTCAAACGAGGGTTGGCAGACAGTTGAAGGAGGCAAAAGCCGCAGGAAGAGGAAAACGGCGAACAAAAAAGCCACCTCGTCACAGGCGCCGACAGGAGCGACGCAAACAAAGAAGGCGGATAAGACTCGGCGGCTCCGGCCACCGAAAACGGCAGCCGTAGTTGTAACAGTGCGGAGGCGGAAAAAAGCGGTCATTCCTACGCTGCCGTCTTCAAAAAGGCTCGAGACCAACTTTCCTCCGAATTCGGGAGCGTAGGTGCTCGACTACGCCTCGCCCAGACGGGGGCTCGAGTTCTCGAGTTCCCCGGGGCTGAGGGTGCGAAGACGGCAGACATCTTCGCAGAGAAGCTGCGGGGAATCTTTGCAGCGACGGATGGGATACGGATCGCCAGGCCCACAAAGTGCGCCGAGCTGCGCATATCGGGCCTGGACGATTCCGTAACGGTCGACGACGTCCGGGGGGCAATCCAGCAGAAGACGGGTTGCACTTCGGAAAACATTAGGATCGGCACCATCCGCCCCGGACAAGGAGGACTTGGCACGGTGTGGGTCAGCTGTCCTGTGGCAGCCGCTAAGATGTTAGGCGATGCCGGGAGGATCCTCGTCGGTTTTGTGAACGCCAGAGTTACTATTCTGGTGGCAAGACCGATGAGGTGCTTCAAATGTTTGGCGTCAGGACACACCCGCATCAAGTGCGTAAGTTGTTTTGACTGCAGCGAACTTTGTTTCCGCTGCGGTCGACCGGGGCATAAGGCGGCGGAATGCTCCGCCGCCCCTCACTGCCCAGCGTGTGCGGCGGGTAATTTGCCTCCCCGCGCTTCTCAGACAACATCGGAGGCTAGCCAGTCGACCCAGGCTGCCTCCGACGTCATTCCTGCGTCGTTATCGTCGCCCATGGAGGGGGTTGTAGAGACGGTTCATTAATGGACCAAGTCTCCAACCTCCTTGTCCAGACGAACCTGAACCACTCTGCCGGTGCGCAGGACCTTTTCCTGCAAACCATGGCGGAGTGGTCGATAGGTGTGGCCGTAGCCGCGGAGCCCTATTACGTTCCTCCCCGTCCAAATTGGATGGGTGACCGGGACGGCTCCGTGGCAGTCATCGGCTCCACGGCGGCTCATTCCCCACCCTTGTCGCTGAGAGACAAGGGTACTGGATATGTTGCTGCCGAGTGGGGGGGGATCACCATATACGGTGTCTACTTCTCCCCCAACCGGAGTCTGAGCGATTTCGAGGTTTTCCTCAATAATTTGGAGACCTCGATGCGGCGACTAGCGTCTGGGCACGTCCTAGTGCTGGGGGACTTCAACGCAAAGTCCGTTGCGTGGGGTTCCCCCAGGACGGACGCACGGGGCGATGCCGTGGAGGAGTGGGCGGCATCGGTGGGCCTCTGTCTCCTAAACAGAGGCTCCACCAACACGTGCGTGCGACAGCAGGGGGGGTCGATAGTGGACCTTTCGTTCGCTACCCCTGCTCTCGCCGCACGAGTAAGGAACTGGCGTGTCCTGGAAGAGGTTGAGACGCTCTCGGATCACCTCTATATCCGATTCGAGCTCTCCCGGATCCAGGACCCCAGAAGGGGTCACACGGCGCGGCGTTCTTCCCGCTTCCCGCGGTGGGCTGTTACAAAAGTGGATAAGGACCTACTGGAGGAGGCAGCCATTATTTACGCTTGGCTGTCTCCGCGGCCTCAGACTGAGGAGGCAGACATGGGGGCGGGCCGCTTTCGCGATGCGATTACGCAGATTTGCGATGCGGCCATGCCCCGCATCCGAGGTCGTCGGCCTCCAAGGAAGGAGGTCTACTGGTGGTCCCAGGAGTTGGCGGACCTCCGTGCGGCCTGTACTCGTGCCCGGAGGTCCTACACTCGCAGCCGGTGGCGTCGCCGCGAAGAGGGGGAGGAGGACCAGCTTCATGAGGAGTACCGAGAGGCGCGGAAAACTCTGAAGCTGGCCATTAGCCGCGCCAAAGAGGATAAAAGAAAGGAGATGCTGGAAGGTCTCAATGGTGACCCCTGGGGACGCCCATATCGCGCGGCGCAACAAAAGCTCCGCGCGTCGGGCCCCCCCCTTACGGAGACTCTCCAGCCCAGCTTCCTGCGGGAAGTGGTTGAGGGCCTTTTCCCGCAACGGGTGGAGCACGTACCCCCGTCGATGGCCCCCTTGGCCGGAGACGACGGGGAGAACGAGGAGGATGGTGTTCCGCCCGTCACGGAGGCGGAGGTAGGGGCGGTTGTTCTACGGATCCGTTCCAAGAACACCGCCCCCGGGCCAGACGGGATCCCTGCCCGAGTGTTGGCCCTCGCCCTCGACCACATGTCCGACCGCCTCAGGGAAGTGTTCGACGCTTGCTTGGCGTCCGGGCGCTTCCCTGACTGCTGGAAGAGCGGGAAGCTGGTCCTTTTAAGGAAGCCGGGACGGCCTACCGACTCGGTCGCGGCCTACAGGCCCATCGTGTTGCTGGACGAGGCGGGTAAATTGTTTGAGAGGGTCCTCTCTGCCCGCATCGTCCGGCACCTTGGCGAGGTCGGCCCCGATTTGTCGGACGCTCAATTCGGTTTTCGAGCGGGGCGTTCGACGGTCGGCGCTGTGTTGCGCCTGAGGGCCGTGACCGAAGAGGTAGTGAGCTGTGGCGGCGTGTTGTTGGCGGTGTCGTTGGACATCGCCAACGCATTCAATAGTCTGCCATTCAGCTGCATCAGGGAAGCACTCCACTATCACGGAGTGCCAGGGCACCTGAGGCGGCTAGTGGCAGACTATCTCGAGGAGCGTACCGTCATGTACGAGGACCGAGATGGAGTTTTGAGTCGTCGGCCCATGTCGTGCGGTGTTCCGCAGGGGTCTGTCCTTGGACCACTCCTGTGGAACATGGGGTACGACTGGGCCCTCCGAGGCGACTTCCCCCCCGGGCTCGGCGTAATTTGTTACGCCGATGACACGTTGGTCACAGCCCGGGGGGCGAACTTTCAGGAGGCGGCGTGCCTGGCCACCAGGGGAGTCTCTCTGGTGGTCGGGCGCATAGAGGCGCTGGGTTTGCGGGTGGCCCTGGATAAGACGGAGGCCCTATTATTTCATGGGCCCCGTCGTGGTCCACCCCCTGGCGCCTCTATTGAGGTCAACTCGGTCCTCGTACCGGTTCAGGCCCACATCAAGTATCTGGGCCTGATCCTTGACGGAAGGTGGCGCTTCGACGAGCACTTCCTGCAGCTTGCTCCAAAGCTGGTCGGCGCTGCGTCCGCCCTTGGGCGACTCTTGCCCAATTTGGGTGGACCCAGCGTCGCTACGAGACGGCTGTACACGGGGGTTGTCCGGTCAATGGCACTTTACGGTGCACCGGTGTGGGCGGGGGCTCTGACCGCCCAGAATAGGGCGCGCCTCTGGCGCCCTCAGAGGGTTATGGCGGTTAGAGCCATACGCGGCTACCGCACCGTGTCGACGGAGGCGGCGTGCGCGTTGGCCGGAACTCCCCCGTGGGATTTGGAGGCGGAGGTGCTCGCCGAAGTTTATCGGCGGACGACTGAGTTCCGGGCGGGAAGCGGTAGTCGGCCCCCGCCCGAAGAGGTACGCGAGTGGCGTGAGGCCGCTCGCCGAGCCACGATGGCTCGTTGGTCGTCCCGGCTGGAGGCTCCACGTGCTGGCTTTGCCGCCGTGGAGGCGCTCCAGCCGGTCATCGTCGAGTGGGCAGGGCGGCAGCACGGGACCCTTTCCTTCCGACTTACGCAGGTTCTTTCCGGGCACGGCTGCTTCGGGAAGTACCTGCACTCGGTCGCTAGGAGGGAATTGAGTCCCGCCTGTCACCACTGCGACTGCAGTGAGGACTCGGCTCAGCACACGCTGGCGGTTTGCCCCAGTTGGGCGGCGCAGCGTCGGGCCCTCACTGCAGTCATCGGAGTGGATCTGTCGCTACCGGCTGTCATACGCTCCATGGCCGGTAGCGACAGGAATTTTACCGCGGTCGCTACCTTCTGTGAGGAAGTCATCTCGCAGAAGGAGGCGGCGGAAAGGGTCCGGGAGGACGACCTCCACTCGGACTTAATTCGCCGCCGGCGAACCGGGCGGCGGAGGCGCGCTTACCAGCGCCTCATGCCGCCCTGAGTGTGGCCGCGGGTGGACGGGACGGGTTTTTCCCCTCCACCCGCTATAGTGGCCCCCCGCGAGGAGGCGGCGTCCGCGTGTGCCTGGACGTCGCCTAATTGAGAGGTTCTTCACCCGAAGGTGGTGCCCGCGCTTTTGCGGGCAGGCGCTAGGGGGGGTCCGGATGTCTTAATAAAAGCTGTTCCCGGATCCCTCCTACTTAAGGCGCAGTATGGCACACCGTGTGGTTTTAGTCGGTTCGATTCCGACACACCGCCCCACCGAAAACCCCGGTGGGGTGACGGCCCGAGGGGGTTTCCACACGCACAAAAAAAAAAAAAAAAAAAGGTACTTTCGGCTAGTATACTAAGCACTGTCCACAGTTACGTTTCGTTTTTTTACATTTAAATTAAGCGGTAAACAAGTAATAAAAGTACATAACCTGACGTGCATAAAAATTAGGCCCCTTAAAAATACTCTTTTTTTTAATTATATTTGGCTTCGGGAGATATTTTTGTTACTGCATATTTACTAAGTTTTAAGTTAAATTAAAGGCATTTATGTATGTGTGTGACTCGCAAATTTATTTCAAGTTTTACATGAAATTAAAAAAAAAGTAATTTAAAGTCGTAAACAAGTGATTTTTTACACTTTGATTTTACGTTTTGATCAAATTTCATTGCACTAGTGGGAGGTATTGCTTTCTCTGGGTTTTAATAACACACAGCATCCTTTTACTCAATAATATTATATATTATAAGGTTTTCTACCGTTGACTGAGGGAAATTTCCATCTCATGCTGCGCCACATTCATTGGTACTGATTCCCGTTGTCCGACCCGGCGCTTCAGCTCATCCCATAAATATTGGAGACTGCGCTGCGATCGGTCGGAACGTTGTACTAGTAATTCCAGAACCGATAGCCCAACCTCATTTAAGTACTTTCTGACAGAAATGCGCTATGTGGGGAAGCATTATTAAAATGAAGCTATCACCAATAAATTCTGAGTGATTATCCGGAATGTACGTGATATACGAGGAATCAGTAGCAGAACCCTCCACAATCACGATAAATAGAAATACCCCCTACCGTACAAAAATACTGCAATACAATGTACTCTTAGTTTACCATTCATAGAAACAAAAAAGCTTAATAAGCAGTCAACAGGATCAAATTGTGGATTATTGATATCCACACCAGTGTATATTTAATTTCGATAAGAACTTGGAAAAGTCAGATAGATAAAGACAAGTACAATATAAATACTTGATAAGATAAATGTAAGAGGCACGTTCGTGATGTAAATTGATAATCAGTTAATTTAATTAATGATTAACAAAAAATACAGACACACGCTCTTATTATAATGGTATTATTTACAAAAACAACCTGTGAATCCCTCTACAATCTGGTTTTAGGTCTGGTTATAGTACTACATCCGTTCTCCTTAAAGTGACTGGCGATAATAAAGCAGCAATGAAAAATACAAAACTGTCAGTCTTAGTACCTGTTGACTTCTCAAATGCTTTCAATGCCGTCAATCACGATCTTACCTGATGCACTGAATTGGTTCTCATCTTATGTTCGAGAAGGCCAGCAGTCTGTTCGTGTCGACGAGTTTTCTTCAAGCTGGAGTGATCTTAACTCTGGTGTCCCTCAAGGCGGTATTCTTTCTCCTTTGCTATTTTCTCTGTTTATTAATCTCCTAACACAGGATCTTCAATGTGCTTATCATCTGTATGCCGACGACCTGCAGATGTACTCTCAAACTAAGGTTGAGAACTTATCATCGGTCATTGACATGGACACAACAGAGACCTTGAATCTATCAAAGTATTGTCTCAAAGATTTGGTTTAGCAGTAAATCCTTCAAAATGTCAAGCTTTTATAATCGGTAGTCACCGATTGATGAGTAGAGTACACACAGAGATGCACTCAGCTGTTACTTTTAATGATACGATTAAAGGGTTACTAGTACCCTCCGTGCAATACATCGCTTAAAAAATTTTCTTCCCGCGAAAACCAAAACAATGCAAGCTCTTATATTCCCAACTCTCGACTATGTGTATTATGACCTGAATGCAGATCTTCTCGATAAATTAGACCGTCTTCTTAATAACTGCACTCGATTTATATTTAATCTGCGTAAATATGACCATGTGTCCTTTTTCCGTTCCCAGCTTAAATGGTTGCCCGATCTTTTCCAACGTATTTAACTTCACATTTCCAATATTTAAGTAGTAATCACAATAGAAACCTTTGTTCCATAAAAATCTTCTACTTCTTTGTCCCTATCACACTTCAGAGTTCATAGGCTCTTCTTTCTTCGTTCAGTCTGTTCTTCTTTGGAATGCGCTTCAACTCGAAATCAGGATAGCCAGCAATCGTTACTCATTTAAAGTTAAAATACGGAGGTAAGTACGAAGTAAGGAGCACTTTTACAAACAATTGGCAGAATTAACTGGCCCATAGTATGACGACTTACTGGAATCTACACAACATCATATGACGTTATTTGCAGACGGTATGACTTGAGAAGAACTTAACCGATTTCATTCATATAAATTTTTTTTATGTTTTCTAATACTTTGTAGAAGGTTCTTACGGAACGAAACATTAATTAATTGAATAGATTTCACCCCGCGAACGAAGTCGCGGGCAACATGTAGTATTTCTAAAAAATACTATTATACTAGTTTAAGAATTTTTTGAGATGGCATGTTATTTATGTGTAGGGACTATTATAGGTTTAGTGATTATTATAAATAGACATATAACTAGTTAATTATAAAACTGACAGAAATAATTTTATTGAAAACTGGTTAGAAATTAATAACTATTTTAATGTTGTTGCCCTGTGTTGACGGAGTGTAGCTTCTAAGGTGGGAAATAGGTGAGTTAGTAATTTATTTGCTTGAAAATAAGTTTTGCAGCTGTCTGTAGATTTTAACCTAAATACTGATCTAATGCATCTTTATAATACTGCGTCTGTTGAGTTATCGAAGAAAATCACTCCGTATCACAAGAAAGATGCAGATAAGCCGTAATAGGATGTAATTAGTACGTCTTTGCTAACATTATTGGACGGTGTATGTAGAGCATAGGCAGAACTACAAATCTTTTTGCTAATTGCGTCTATATGTTGTTTCTAGTTCAGTTGTATATTCATCATTAGTTTTAATATTGTTGACATTGTTTTTTTTTTTTAATTTTATTGTGTAATCTTATTTTTTAAATAATAATTTTTTTTCTAATAATCTTTGTACGGCGCTATAGAAACGGCTAAACACGATTCATCCACGCCTGTTTATACAAATAAATATTATTTTATCTTTTTGTTTATTTTTTTAGAGCACAGTTGTCGACGATAACATTATTTAGCTAAATCAATGATAAATCTACAATTCTTGTAAAGCTACCTCCAAAGAGTAGGTTATCTAAATTCAACTAATAATAATATAAGGAAACTTTCAGTCATTACTCGACACAGATTACACAAAGTTTAACACTTAAGCCTCGCAATTAGTAAGATGGTGCAAGGGAGATTAAATTTAACTCCATACCTTTAAAGCAGGTACATACCCAATAAGGGTTAAGAAATTATAATATTATCACAGCTTCGCCATTTCTTTATGCCAAATCTACCAATCAATGTAATGTACCAGTAAATGTATAGCATATGATTATTTATATAACATTATTGATATTATTTATATGTAAAATATTAATATAGTTACAATATGTATATTTTTTATTAATGTAGATATTTAAATTTAATTGGGGCCTGCGAGAATACCAGCGTTGCAGAGCGATCTGCGACACTAGCTGACGCAGGTACCCTATTTGGTCTTCAGTACCAACCTAGTCTTAAGGCATATGATTTTTATTGTTATAACTGAAGATACAAATAAAATATTTTTCTTTCTTTCTTCTTTCTTTCAATCAACTCAATGTTCAATGGTCTTGAGGTAACATCTCTGTCGCATGACGTGGCGTATATTGTGGGCCACGATAGATTATATGAGTCAAAATAAACACTTAAAAATATATATTGAACCGACTTCAAAAAGCAATAACAAAGAATATCATGATATCTGGATTTGGTGACAGTGGGACCGCCTTGGATCAGGACACCCTTTCAAACAAAAAACGTTTTTTTTTTAAATCGGTCCATAGATGGCGGAAATATCGGTGAACATGCATATAAAATACATACAGTTGAACTACGACCTCCTCCTTTTTTAAGTCAGTTAAAATACATAATCTATAATTTTTAATCCAACATTCATATAAGCCTATAAGTATAGAAGATAAAGATACTTAATGTTGACGAGGGTTGCACGCTGCTTGCACGCACGCACCTGTTAGTAGGTGGATTCTATAAATAGGTGGACTCTCAGCATTTACTTACTTACTGATTTTCAGTGCCCATTGTAGTTATCGCCTTGACGCCGACAGATGCAATTGTCATTTATTTACAAGATGAATATGTGTGTTATAATCTTGTCTCTTGGATCACATTAAACACGGTAATCAAGTTTAAAATTAACCAAAATTAAGGACGTATAATTACTACATATTTCATAATGATAATTATATCAAGTACTTAAATATACATACTAGCTGACCCGGCACACGTTGTTTTATTTTGGTAGTCAAATAAAAAATAACTAACTTATTGTGGGGATGGGGTCTATGACTGAAAGAAGAATGGAGCGCTGTGGTCTATTCACGGCCTATAAAAATAACAAAACACCAACCATTCATTTTCTTAATTCAAAGTACTTCATTAACTTAACTGACATATTTAAAGTTTAACAGTGGGAGAGCCATGCTTCGGCACGTATGGGCCGGCTCGAAAGGAGTAATATCATGGCCTCACAGAAAACCGGCAGTGAAGCAATGCTTCGTTGTACTTCGCCAAGCGAGTGAGGTTACTGGTGGCCCTAACCCTTCCCTCTCTCTATCTTCCTCCCTATCTCTCCATCTCCCCTCCTCTCCTACTCCCACCTTAAAGGCCGGCAAGGCGCTTGTGACTCTCGAGTTGCAGGTGCCCATGGGCGGCGGTAGTCACTTACCATCAGGTGACCCGTATGCTCGTTAAGCCCCTATTCCATAAAAAAAAAGTTTGACATCGACTTGACGGCAATCGATTATTACAATCGATTATAACAATCGCACTTTCTATTTTCACTGGGTTAAATACTATAAAAAAAATGACCAATGAAAGTAAAAATACTAATATCGCTATTAAAAAACATTGGTTGATCGTAGAGGGTTGAAAATTCAGGGTTGTATGTATTTTCTAATGCTGTATCATAAAAAAAAATCTTTTATCTAAAAGTAAAAAAAAAAATAGGGGTGGACTACCCTTAACATTTATGCCAAATCTACCAACCAACTCAGTGTTCAATGGTCTTGAGGTAACATCTCTGTCGCATGACGTGGCGTAAATTGTGGGCCACGATAGATTATATGAGTCAAAATAAACACTTAAAAAAAATGTTAAACCGACTTCAAAAAGCAATAACAAAGAATATCATGATATCTGGATTTGGTGACAGTGGGACCGCCTTGGATCAGGACACCCTTTCAAACAAAAAACGTTTTTTTTTAAATCGGTCCATAGATGACGGAAATATCGGTGAACATGCATATAAAATACATACAGTTGAACTACGACCTCCTCCTTTTTTAATGTCAGTTAAAATACATAATCTATAATTTTTAATCCAACATTCATATAAGCCTATAAGTATAGAAGATAAAGATACTTTATGTTGACGAGGGTTGCACGGTGCTTGCACGCACGCACCTGTTAGTAGGTGGATACTATAAATAGGTAGACTCTCAGGATTTACTTACTTACTGATTTTCAGTGCCCATTGTAGTTATCGCCTTGACACCGACAGATGCAATTGTCACTTATTTACAAGAGGAATATGTGTGTTATAATCTTGTCTCTTGGATCACATTAAATACGGTAATCAAGTTTAAAATTAACCAAAATTAAGGACGAATAATTACTACATATTTCATAATGATAATTATATCAAGTACTTAAATATACATACTAGCTGACCCGGCACACGTTGTTTTGCCATTTTATATATTTCTAATAAATATTTTGGTAGTCAAATAAAAAATAACTAACTTATTGTGGGGATGGGGTCTATGACTGAAAGAAGAATGGAGCGCTGTGGTCTATTCACGGCCTATAAAAATAACAAAACACCAACCATTCATTTTCTTAATTCAAAGTACTTCATTAACTTAACTGACATATTTAAAGTTTAACAGTGGGAGAGCCATGCTTCGGCACGTATGGGCCGGCTCGAAAGGAGTGATATCATGGCCTCACAGAAAACCGGCAGTGAAGCAATGCTTCGTTGTACTTCGCCAAACGAGTGAGGTTACCGGTGGCCCTAACCCTTCCCTCTCTCTATCTTCCTCCCTATCTCTCCATCTCCCCTCCTCTCCTACTCCCACCTTAAAGGCCGGCAAGGCACTTGTGACTCTCGAGTTGCAGGTGCCCATGGGCGGCGGTAGTCACTTACTATCAAGTTACCCGTCTGCTCGTTAACCCCCTATTCCATAAAAAAAAGTTTGACATCGACTTGACGGTAATCGATTATAACAATCGCACTTTCTATTTTCACTGGGTTAAATACTTAAAAAAATATTACCAATGAAAGTAAAAATACTAATATCGCTATTAAAAAACATTGGTTGATCGTAGAGGGTTGAAAATTCAGGGTTGTATGTATTTTCTAATGCTGTATCATTAAAAAAAACCTTTTATCTAAAAGTAAAAAAAAAAATTAGGGGTGGACTACCCTTAACATTTAGGGGGATGAAAAATAGATGTTGTCCGATTCTCAGACCTACCCAATATGCACACAGAATTTCATGAGAATCGGTCAAGCCGTTTCGGAGGAGTTTAACTACAAACACCGCGACGCAAGCATTTTATATGTTAGATTATTATTATAGTAATATAACATAACATAAATTAAGTAACCAGTTCACATTTCAGGTCCTTAAAGTAGTAACAGAAATCATATTACAGAGAGAAGAAAACTTAAGGCCTTCCTACACGGTCTGCTGCTCAACTCCAGCCAGCCCCTTGCAAACTTTCCACTTACTGCTTGTACAATATGCAATATTTGACATATCAACATTTATTGTACCAACAAAGCTGTATTGATTCCGCTAGAAAGTAGGGTTGTCAGAATTCTATTTTCGGGGTTGAATATATATTTTTGAACCTTCTATACTTCTAAGTAATCTTTCGAGTACGTGTATTGTAATACAAAACATCGTGAAAAATATTTCAAAAGTATACCATTAATAATATTCAACTACAATGTGTTTCTGTCAACTGTCACTTGGAAATTACGGTTTGCACACAAAACTAATTTGCGTAACTTTAACATTTTTTACTTTACTTTTGTAGCTGTTGTATCCCTGAATTCCCGAATTTTTAAAAATAACTAGAAATCGCCTGTTGGTCGATATTCGACCATAATTTATTAAGTTTTGAATGTTCTGGTTTACTTCATTCTTTCCATTGACTCTTCAAACGCCTACTTACTTAGTTGTAAATAGATATAAAAATATATGAAGATGAACAAAGCATAGCTAAAAAAAAGAAATTTGGTAAAATACACATGTGGTCTATTTGAGCATGGAGCATAAAGCTGGAAACGTATATTTTACCAGTCCCTCTGATCAGACGCATCACAGATTCTGGTGGTTTTTGCTAAAGAAATGAGTTAGTTCAATTGACCAAGCAAGAAGAAGCTCAAACAATATTAAAATAAATCAAGGAGAGCCTTTTAAAAATGTCAGAGCAAGAATACATGTTTTGACACAAATTGTATACAAGATTTATCGTATTGTTAGTAAGCGACAATGTTAGTCTCCGTGTGTTAATTTGCTGTTTTATTAAACCATCGATGTGACTTTACTAGAGTTGAAATCTTAAAGACTATTTAATTCATATTAAAATAACTATTAAAGCTAAACATAATGTTGTTAAGATGTAGTAGTAGTGTAGTAAGAACATGGCTCGCCTGAGGAAATTAGATACATTATGAATACTCATAAATCCACCACCTACTGGTGTCCTCTATCCCTGGAACTCCAGTGAGCCTACTCACCAACAGAAGAAATAGCACTATGGCCTTAGTGCGGTCTTCTGCAGGGTGGGAATACTATCAAAAAGGGTGACTCCAATTTTTGCAGAACTCTGCTGTTCGTTAAAGGGTTTGCAAATTGTGTCCTATGTTTTTTAAACATTGAAATTGGCTAATGTGCCCCCTATCTATCTCAATCTGGAATATCTGTGGTACCAACTGTACGCTGAAAACCCCACATGGAGCCATGCCTTTCCTACTCACCGGCATGCGGTAGTAAAAACACAACAGTACTAATACTAGCGTCGTGCTATTTTTCTACAGAAGATTGCGGTCTTCTAGAAGCTGAAGAATTTTCTCAATCAAGAGGTTCCAACTCCAGTAAATATCTAAAATCGAACTTTCATATCGATATCAAAATTTCAGGTTACATAAGCATGTAACCGTTAATATTAAAATAATACCTGCATAACGGAGAGCGTTATTTTGGGTTATTTTACGATAACATATTAAATGTTATAAATAAGTAGGTATATAATATCTTCTATATATTAGTGCGAGAAGAGAATTCTTTTGCACCTACCTCTTCTTAAGCAAATTTCGCGAAAGAAGGAATGTAAAATTTTAAATACTTATTTGAAGTTAATACACTTAATACACAAGTAGAAAAATTGTCTTGAGTCTGGGTCTTCTTTGTAACGGTTGTTTGAATGTTCGTAAAGTCAAATAAGAACTAATCATATATAAATGTATCGCATTTTCAGTTTCAAAAATAAAGCAATACCTACGCATCTGTTTATTATGTTCACAAAATTCATCGCCGTCAAGTTCCGTTCTCGTTACAAAGTTTTGATGTTAAATAATTATCAACTTAAATGAGACCCTTTGTCTTAGCGAACGGTGCAATCACTAAAGTATGAAGCGCCCCATATAAGGATAATAGCTTAAAGTTTGTATCAGGAGTCAAGTACATTACATGTTGGTCGATTACGTTATTGCTATTTTTGGGTTTAATGCATGAAGCTCTACTAATACTGGAAGTCACATGCCGAACATTTGAATGCAATCGGTTTGAATGACCTTTATTGGAATTGCATCTCTTTCAAACAATACTCTTGCTCTTTCACACTTACGAAATACGATTACAGTTACCATAAAATATCGTTTATCGGAAAACGAATGAAACATCTTTATTTTTCATGTCATTGTAACAGTTACAGTAGTTATAGTTACCGGCAACCAACTTGGCAAGGTTTTGGCGTAGTGGGAGAAAGTTTGCGCATGTACACTTGCGTGCAAATAAAAATGTTCCCTGTTACCATAATTTTTTTTTTAATGTTTTTTTAAGTGAAAGTTAAGAAGATAAACTTTTGACACTGTTTCCATTTCCATCATTCTATAAAGGCTTGAGCACATTAGGAAAAGAGAAATGGCTCTTTTCCTTTTATAAGCTATATGACAGTTCGAAAACGACAGGTCATGAACATAATGTAATCTACGGTGTCCGCAGGGGAGCGTGCGTGTTCCGACGTTGTTTCTAATTTAGAGTTATGTAATAAAGGGAACAGTGACGAGCGGATCTTCTCCGATTTTATTTTATTATTTTAGAAAAGTTACAACTATTATAGGGGTGATAACGTTTACGGCATCGCATAAACTAAACTATTTGAACTCAGGCTACTTGGCAATACATCTGTGAACGATTCGATTCGGACTAATGACATGGACCAGTTTTTATCTGGCAACACAGCTTGTGTCATAATACGTCACAGAAGTATTTGATGTAGGCGGTGAAGTATGGGACTATGGGTAAAGTGTAGGAAATTTTATGAATGTCATACACAATACCGCAAGTAATGCGTTAGATATAGTATAGTTTAAAAATATTGTAAGATAAAGCATATTTTTTATTTGTTTGTATGTGCTATATTGCGACAAATTTAGTGTCAGAACCAATTAAGTGAATATAACAAAATAATGGCAGAGGAACTGAAACCTGTAAAGGAAGATGATTTAAAGCAGCTCAAAGAGAGAATGAATTTAATTGTCAGTGCAGACCCTGCACAATATCATAATGACTTTTCATTGCGTAGATACTTGAGAGCATTTCAAACAGTTGATAACGCGTTTCAGGTTAGTCTAAATTGCTTAAACAAAGTTTCATTTGTAGTTTTGCTTTAATGTATACCTACCTAATAATTCTGAAAATTGTATGTCTTTCAGGCTATCATAAAAACTAACAAATGGCGGGTAGAATATGGTGTTGCCGATTTAGGTGATAATAAAGAGCTGATAGAAAAGTATTCTAATAAAGCAATGGTACTTCGACACAGAGACATGGTTGGCAGACCCATTGTGTACATTCCAGCTAAAAACCACAGTTCCAGCGACAGAAACATTGATGAACTGACGAAATTCATAGTGTATTGCTTGGTAATATTTCAAATAAAATATAGTTCTTGTTCTAATTAATAATGTTCATAGAATGAAAGATCATAAATCCATACTCTTTAGCATATTTTTGCTTAAATTAAATTGAAAATTGCCTGACTGTGGAATCTCCTCCACCCTTTAAATGATTGATCATGTTGTCAGCACTAGCAGCATCATCTGCAAGTAGGTCTATAAGAGCATCATTAAGACTATAGGCAATGCACATGTCACATCGTTAGTGTTTAAAAGCACCTGGAATGTTTCACCAACAAGTGTGCTATGTTCCCCGTGTGCTTGTTTACCAACTTTGTTGTAATAAATAGTTTAAAGAAAATTTCATAAGATTTAAAGCAATATAAGGTTGGGTCAGGCAGCTACCTGAGCGCAATGAAGCTGTTTGACATCTTCTATATTAACTACCACATTACAACCTGCTCACGTTGCATCGCTGTCCTGCCTCGTCTGCTGTCTGACCTAACCATTATATTTTTATACTTTATTACATATTACTTAGTTAAAACTAATGTTCTAATTTGAATCCGTTAGAACATTAGGGACAAGAAAACCCACTTAAGATTTATCAGGATTACCTGTACATATGTAGTTGATAATTCTAGGTAAATATTTGTAAAGAGAGCAGGTGAACTTATGGTAATGAATATATTATATTTTAGGAAGATGCCAGTAAAAAATGTTTTGAGGAGGTGATTGACAACTTATGCATTGTGTTTGACTTGAATAAGTTCACATTATCATGTATGGACTATCAGGTTTTGAAAAACTTGATATGGCTGCTTAGTCGACATTATCCAGAGAGACTTGGAGTCTGCCTCATTATCAATGCACCAGCTTTCTTTTCTGGTTGTTGGGCTGTCATAAAAGGATGGTGAGGTTTGACTTCTTCACTTTTACAATAATTTTGTTCACTTTTTTTAAGTATATTATGAATAATCAAACTGACTTAAATTAATTAGCCTTATTGCCATTGGCGCCTAAATTATAAATTAAATATAAAACTAGTTCCTTTAAAATGGAGCAAATCGTAAAATAGTATGGAGGTTACCCTGAAAGAATTAGAAGTAGTCTCCATTGTTTTCTAAGCACCGTCGCATACGATGGAGCCATTGACTGAAGCAGGGAGCCCACTCTTCTTTAGGGATCTCTTCCACACCTTTTTTGAAATGCATCTTCAGGGTTCATATTTAAAACTAATACCTCTAAGTTTGTCCCTATCTTTGGAAATAAATAAGTCACAAGGTGCCAGGGATTGTAAGGAGGATGGCTCACTAGATCCACACCTTCAATAGATAAATATTTGGTAGTCCTTCTGGCGGAGTGAGCTGGAGCTTTGTCGTGGTGGAGGAGGATCCTGCTTCTTAGGTGCTGCTGTCTAACATTTTTTAAAAGCAAATGGTAGTCAACGACTGACATATCATGCTGCAGTAAAAGTCCTTTTATCTTCTAGAATCTGTTGTTGTGAAATGACCGGTCCGTCCATAGAATGAGCCAATCATCTTTTTCCCTTGACTTCTGCCCTTCTTTACTTTTGTTGGCAAATCTTCGAATGGAAACATCCATTGGCAGATTTGTCTTTTGGTTTCGGGTTCGTAACAAAGTATCCAGCTTTCATCACCTGTGACGATGTCATATACAGCAGTCACCTCCGTCATACTTTTCAAGCATTGAGCCGCACTAATCCGCACTAAACGACGGCGTTTTTGATCTTTCGTCAAATTATGAGGTATCCATCTAGTACAAAGCTTTCTGACGCCTAAATTGTTCACTTACAGACTTTTTGTAATTGACTCATATCAATGGCTAAAGTTGCCCGAATCTGTTGATATGTCACCCTTCTATCAGCTTCTATCATTAGCCGCTCAGCACTTGCGTTATCTTCAGTAGTGGCCGTAGAAGGACGTCCTTCTAGAGAATCATCAGTGAGTTTGCTTCGACCACGTTTAAACTCATTAAACCAGTTGTAAACAGTAGCACGATATGGGGCTTCGTAATGAAATGCCAATCGAAGTCTATCATAACATTGTTGTTGAGTAAGACCGCAACGAAAGTCGTAATAAATCATTGAGCGAAAATTTTCTCTAGTCAAATCCATTCCGATGCACGACAGACACTTTTTAAATAGCGGCCAATTTGTAAAAACAAATGACATATATATAAATCATTAAACATCTACAGATTCCCTAAGAGTTCCTAATTCGAAATTTAAAGAAATTTTTCATCTGCTGCTTTTCTTACTGGCCTATTCTAATAACATTCAGTGTGACCCTTGTATATAGTCCAGCGTTTCAATTGTATAAAGTGTACATTTCATTGCCATTTTATGAGTGCTCATGCATTTTACCACTCAGTCTGATTTGACCTTAATACTCAGACATTTCTGAGATCTTATATCACCTGGATTTGCAATGCTATCTAGCATCTTGAGGTAATCATTAACATTTGGCAGGCAAGTAGGTATAGTTAGCATGGTGCCATGACAGGACTGTGAAACACACTATTCTTAAATTATTATAAGGTAAATGAATAATTTAATTAATCTTTAAAGTTTTTTGTTCAATGACTTATTTAACTACTCATTTAACCTTGGGGATATGGCAAGTAGTTTTTTACTACATAGACAATAAATAAGCATGTTCTGGTTATCATATTTATTGAGTTTCCGTTGGCAAACATGCCATATAATAGTTACATTTTTGGTTTTAGTACCTGCTATGATTATTATTGATTTTTAAAATCAACAATTTCATTTTTTTCAGGCTTGACGAAAATACTTCAAAAAAAGTGACATTTGTAAGCTCAGAAATGGACCTTTGTCAATACCTGATACCAGATATCCTGCCCACCGATATATAAGCCCAGGAATGATAAATATGACGAACTTTGCTAGTATAGATGACATGTCTTTAATTAAGGTATAACTGTATGATTTAGATGTGATGTATAGTTCATATTATGTGAGTTAATAAGTAAAAAAATAATCAACATTACTTACTATTCTATAATGCAATGAAGAATTGAAATGAAAAATGAAGAGTTATTTGTGTAAGTTTAAAAATGTTTAACATGGAACATAAAGTACGAGGGGTGATCCAAAAGTAATGAGAATGGGTACATTAAAATAACTATATACTTAAAAATAAAATTTATTTTTCTACATAGTCTCCTAATAGGTCAATACATTTAGTCCATCTCTTTTCTAAACCAACGATACCCTTCAAAAAAAAATCTTTATCTTGACTCTCCCAAAATGCCTCTACAGCGGCCATCACTTCGCCGTTATCCTCAAATTTCTGGCCCCGGAGGTGTTCCTTGAGCCGAGGAAACAAATAAAAGTCGCTGGGGGCTAGATCTGGAGAATAGGGTGGGTGTTCAAGCAGCTGGAAGCCAGCTTCTTGAATGGCAGCCATCGCAACTTCAGCTTTGTGTGCAGGTGCATTGTCTTGATGGAACAGAACTTTTGCGCGCAGTTTACCCCGTCTTTTTTCCTTGATGGCCTCTCGCAATCTTTTCATTTGGTCAGCATAGTAGGAGCCTGTTATGGTAGCGCCCTTATCAAGGTATTCAACCATAATTATTCCCTCAGCATCCCAGAAAACAGACGCCATAACCTTGCCGGCAGAGCTTGAAACTTTGAATTTCTTGGGAGTCGGTGAAGATGGCCTTTTCCATGTCATTGACTGTTGTTTGGTTTCGGGATCAAAATGATGAATCCACGTTTCGTCCATAGTCACAAATCGAGCCAAAAAAATATCTTGATCCGCCTGGAACATTTCAAGATTGGTCCTTGAAATGTCGAATCGTTTCTTCTTTTGTTCGTCGGTTAACATTCTCGGGACCCAACGTGCAGAGACCTTTCTCATGTTCATCTCGGTAGTTAAGATCCTTTGAATGCTACCAAATGAAATGCCTGTGTTCTCAGCTAAATGACGAATGGTCACTCTTCGGTCTGCCAAAACCAGATCTTGAACTTTTTTGACGTTTTCTTCAGTGAGGGAGGAGGACGGACGGCCTTCGCGGTGTTCGTCTTCCGTGGATGTTCTTCCCATCTTAAACTCCTTGCACCAGCGTGCAGTTGTAGAATATGGAGGAGCAGAGTCTCCCAATGTTTCCACCAAGTCAGTATGAATGTCTTTGGTGGACATTTTTTTCAAGCACAGGTATTTGATGACGCTTCGCACTTCATGTTTCTCCATTTTGATGTTATCACTCCGACTGCTAGTATTCAAATGAATGTATATTTTAAAAATGACGTCCTATTTATACCATTTTTTGTCAGGGAAGTTGTGAAGGATTAGGGAGTTGAAAAAATATTTTTTTAGAATTTTATTATTACTAGAAATATCCGTTTATCATTACTTTTTGATCACCCCTCGTATTCATATTATTTTTTTATTTCCTAACTCTTATTGTGAACTATTTACCTGGTCTTGCCTGAAGTGTTCAACAAGGACATTAATTTAATATTAAACCTTTATTTTTTTAATAAATCATGTTTACGAAGATGCAGATGTGATGTATGTAGAATTTGAGCATTTAGGTATATGTAAAATTCCTATAGTCTAATGATTAGAGCAAAGTGACTTTTGTATAACACCTACTACCAAGCCAAGCATACACCGGTGTTCCATTTCTTTACAAGTTATGAATAGTAATCAAAACCTAGGTTCTATTTTTTTTCTGACCTTGAATCCTCTATTTATTAAAAAAAAATATACACACCTTCATAAATTATTTAAACTAGGGATGTTACGAACCTTCGAATTCAGTTTCGAAAGGTCGGAACTTCCGATTGATAAATCCGACCCCGACTTCGGTTCCGATAAATTTGAATCGGAGTTATAACGCAGGTCCAAAATCGAAACGATATGTAGCTATACTGAGTCGTGAAGGACTTTTAGTCCTTTTTAGATGTAAAACCAAAAAAAACAAAAATGTAGTAACAGCATACATATGAATTCTTTTTCCCTGTCAAAATTATCGATCAAGGTACAGACTAAGGAAGACGTGAATAATCGAGACATTTGGTCTCCCGATCAAGGGTATATCGGGACGTGTCACCAGACCTCTGAAAATCGGGACACCTGGCTGCGCTAGGTATAACTACAGCATTAATGGCTCATTTAAAGGCTTTACATATTACCGAATACGATGAATTAATTCGGTTCAGTTTTCACTGAGAAAAAAAAACAGTCCACGACTTCAACTCCACATGATGAGGCAAACGACAAATGTCTCTGAACCACTCAATTCAATTTAAAACTAAGAAATTAGCTATCGTAGCGTACTTATGTATGTTATGTGTAAAACCTAATTAATATTTGAGTTATTGCATTCTGTTATTACGTTCACACTTAACGATGGCGACGGCTCTGACTTCGCCTCCGATTCCGATATGTAAATTTAAAAAAATCCGATTCCGACTCCGCTTCCGGTAAACTCACCTCTGTAACATCCGTATTTTAAACCGTCTTATTCAACTATTTCAAGAGTTTCACTGCTTTAGTACTAGATTTGGTCGGCTTACATTAAAATAAATCAGAATCTGGTCCAATAAAGAGTCTAATAGAAAGTTGTATGTGGTTAATGGTGATTTAGAGTGAGCTTAATGTACCTACTTATGTCGTTTAGCAGCTCACACAGATGGAACACTGGCTTGTACGTGTGCCGACGTGCGGTGTATTTGGACCTTTATTTATTTGTTTGCGAGAGTCGCATTTATTTAAATAATTCTTGTTAATGTAAACTAACTATTATATAATAGCGGCTATAGTTGTGTTGCTTATAGACAGTTCCAAGTTTTGTGAATTTTAGTTCTATTAAGTGGTTTACTTTAATATGACCTTATTGTTACGCTTATTTTGGTAACATAGTACATAAAACATAACACCAAAAAGTCAATTAGTCATTGTAAATTACATTTTATTTAAATATTTTACCATTTTTTTAATTTACTTATTCTAATTCATTTATAAAAATTAAAAACGTTATGTAAGTAAAAGGTTTTGGACGCGTCGCGTGGTAACACGAGTATCAATACATCTTTATCTACTGATCATATCTGAGAGTAATCTCTGAAGATAAACGAGTGGGTGCAAAATCTAAATCCAATGCAATAGTAGTTTGATAAATTACAAGGTAATTCTTTAACAGTGTACATTTTCAGAATTGTACAAATGTACAGTATGAAATATCAGTAGGTTTACTATGTATAGATTGTTTTTATTGTAAACCTGGATTCCAAAGATTCGGTACATTAGCATTTATTGTACTATTTATAAGACTTCTAACAATTTGATATAACGTACGTATTTTAATGTCTATATTTACTTGTGTATCTTATGTTTTGCAATAACGGTCAAGAGGTTAAACCATGAAATACGAGAACTTCTCGAAGTGAGATAACATACCTCTGATAAACCGGTATCAGTAACATACTTAAAATATTAAAATTACTATAAAGTAAACAATATTTTATAATACAGTATGTGTTCTATATCGTAAATAAGTGATCAAATGTAGATATAATTATATCTCTGAAGGTAAACTTAACTATTACTTGCCAAAACAACGCCACCATAATGACAAACTTACTTATTTACAAAATCTTATCGTAACTCTAGTCTGAAAATATCAACCAAAAAATTTGTCACAATGTGGACAATATTTAAAAATGAAGAAATACATTAATTTCTCAACATAACCATTTTGCACAATGACAACTTTTTCAATATCTTTAGGAATGGCAAAAATTTAATCTCATATTCAATTTTTTTAAATAGGCATCATCCTCTCAGCGTTCCGACTTTAAAGAAAATTGTGGAGAACTCTTAGGTTCGCGGGTTTCCTAGCGATGATTACTTTACCATTAAAACAAGTGATAATTATTTGCTAAACATCGAGAATTTAGAGATGTTATCGGGGATTGGACACGGCTTGAGATGCCATTCAGTTCAGGTGTTTTAGATTTTATTTTTGAAGAAGTTGTAGTGGAGTTTTTAGTTGTTTAGGCCAAGTAGTTATATGCGTTGTGTTGTCATTTGTGCGCAGTAGTCATCTGAGTTAGACCTGATTAAACTGTGTGTGGTTAATGTGGTTATTCGTAAGTATATTCCAAATACACGTACACCTGCCATTACGAAACTTGAACACAAACTTTTTTCTATTGGCAGGGCTATACTTTTGCTAGAGTTTGTTTTTAACGGGTATAACTATACTCACGTAAGATTATCTTGATTAATTTCAATTAACTGATGAATAATTAAAATGTATAACATTATGGTAAACTTTTTAATACTGTAAAATAGAGAAAGATTTGTTTTCAAAATTCGTATCAGCAGATATACCTACCTACCTAGTACCTACTATAGTGCCATTTCATTCAAAGGAAACGTTATAAATTATCTTATTATATTATTAGATCAACTGACGACAGTTATGAGTTTTTTTTAATAATATTCTTAAGGTAGATTTACTTTTAAGTACCTGCTATAATGTTTTAACCTATTCGAGATTTTATAAAAGTATCTAAGTTACATAGATGTTAAGTTGTATTTTGACATTATGCCATTAATAAATGAATGATCTATTACGTACCTTCAGTTTAATTTATTTTATGCTTTTTACCCAGCAGGTTCATCACAGGCGTGTAAATATGTAAGTAATACATTAGGAAAAGCGTTCCGAGAAGCTAATTATTTTGTAGCTAGTACCTACTAGTAACTAGAGATAAAACCGATATCCGGTAACTATCCAGCATCCCGCGTAAATTTACTGTCCGGCCAGATGTCATAGAATAGTAAGCAATTATTGGTATAGGGCTCTGTTTCCGCATCTTGACTCATAGGCGGTCTATTATGCGTTCAGATAAAATATCTCATAAACTAAAATATATTATGATAAGCTGACTAGTTGAGCCAGCCCTTCCAAAAGCACACAAGCCTCCTAGGGCGTTTACAGGCTTCTAGGGGGCGACCTCGCACTCTAGGACAACGTGGGGCGGCCGTTTCCTACGCGTCGACAGCCATAGAGGACTGCTTGTTGCATTGATGGTGCATAAGTGCCGGTTTAGGGCCAAGTGGCCCGTAATGGTTCCTACAATTATTCTGATGTCAAGTCGGTTGAGACTGAGCAGTCTGCAAGTTAAACGTGGTGAGACCTCCGTCGGCACCATTTTAGACTGCCTACTGCCGGGTGTTGCGGCCGAGCGACCGTTGTGCGCTTCACGAGTCCGTTGCCTTACCGATGAGCGAAGTTGATTAAAGGAAAGTGGCAGCAGTATAGTTGGAACTGCCACTGACGTTACAAATCCCTTCGGCGGCGTCGTTCCCGAGTGAACCACTATGCCACTTGATCCATTGAAGAATTAGCCCATTGGCAGAGGCTAAACGTTCCAGTGTATGGTGGTATTCGTAAATGAGATCGGAGTTCATGGTGTTGCCCTCCAAGGCCTATAAGACGGCCATATTGCCTGAGAGGCCATATTAGTGCATTCTATGTCTTTGAAAGATAAATAAAGTGAATCATCAGTTGCATACATAGTATCTAGGTATCTGTAGTAGACACTGGCCTCATCGAAAGCATATTACAACTTGGACCAAGCCCTTGTAGAATGTGAAAGTAACTCATATTTTTATATTTCGAATCGTTCAGTCTACATTTTTCCACTTTCTGCATTTCTTCTTGACCTAGGATAGCCTGATATATAATAAGACTAGAAAGGATTGGTTCCCTTTGCCGATAATCGACAATCAGTTGACAAACCTTAGTGGCAATAGATTCTTCACATCCCTAGACCTAGCTTCTGGGTACTATCAGGTGCCATCGGTTACCTTAGAGGAGGGATTTGAGAGGTTGGGGAATGATTTGAACTTGTTGCGGCAAAATGGGCTTACTTTAAAATTATCTAAATGCCGTTTTTTCGATAATTTCCTTGACTATTTGGGTTATGAGATTTCTGCTGAAGGCATACGACCTAACGAAAATAAAGTTTTAGCTGTTAAAGAGTTCCCTGTTCCCCAGGACATACATGAAAGTCGTCAGTTTTTGGGACTAGCAGGATATTTTAGAAAATTTATCAAAAGTTTCAGGGAAATAGCTAGATCTCTAACAAACTTACTCAAAAAGGGCAATGTTTTTAAATGGACAAATGAAGAATCCCATTCGTTTACTACCCTAAAAGACAAGTTAATTGACCGACGAATTTTAGCACTATTCAACCCTAATATTGAAACTGAGTTGCATACGGATGCAAGTTCTTTAGGCGTGGGTGGGATATTGATGCAATGGCAGTCGGAGCCGCGCGCTCTCAAACCAATAGTTTATTTTAGCCGGCAAACCACCCCCGAGGAGCGTCACTTGCATTCCTATGAATTCGAAACCCTTGCAATTGTATGTTCATTAAAGAAATTCAGAGTGTATTTGTTGGGGATAGAGTTCAAAATTATGACAGACTGTAACGCCCTTCGAACTATACTAAATAAACGCGACTTAATATCCAGGTTGTGGCTTTTAATAAGCGAATTAAATTTTAGTATAGAGTACCGTCCAGGCACCCGTATGGCTCATGTGGACGCACTTAGCCGTAACACAAAATTAACACCCAAGGATATAGATAAATCTGCAGTCGCAGTATATAGTATCGAAACTGATAACTGGCTCTTGACTTACTTTACTTGATATAAAATTCTTAAACCTGAGTCAGACGAAGAGGTTAAAGAAATCAGGAAAAATTATGTAGTTAAGAATAGTAGAGTATATAGGAGAGTTAATGATAAGCTTTGTTTAGTAATCGCAATATTTGATGGCAAATATGTCAATCTAACTACGATGACGCTAGTCATCTAGGTGTATCAAAGACAACCGAGAGAATTCAGTCTGTCTTCTGGTTTCCTAAGTTACATATATTTGTTAAAAAGTATGTAAAGTCTTGTATTAAGTGCGTCTACAATAAGGATAATGCGTCACGACGTAAGAATGGTCAGTTGTACCCGATAGAGAAGGTAAGCATTCCGTTCCACACCATTCACATTGACCACTTGGGTTCATTTGTCCAAAGCAAGAACGGCAATGTTTATATTCTCACCATAGCGGATGGATTTACCAAGTATTTGTTTGTAAGAGCTGTTAAGGATACAAAATCTAAAACAACGATTAAGGTATTAAATATTTTTGACTTCGGTTTATCATCCCTAATAATATCGAATCAAGATACCTCTTTGACTTCGGCAACTTTTAAATCATTTTATGGTACTCATGGTATTAAACATGTTTTGAATGCTGTCGCATGTCCCAGAGCCAACGGTTAAGCCGAAAGATACGATCTTAAGTTCACTTGCAAAATATTGTGACGGTGAGGACGAATGGAACTGGGACATGTGTCTAGGTAAAATCCAGTGGGGAATAAATAATGCCACAAATTCCACCACTCGGAAAACAGCTACTGAAGCATTATTTGGAACCAGATTGAGAGATAGCCTAAGTAATATGTCGGATGTTATTAATAAGAGCAATCCCAATTTTACAAAAGTAAGGCAGGAAGTTCGTACAAATATCGAATCTAGTCGGATAAACAAAACTACGATCAAAATAGAGTTCCTGCGCGACTTATAAGGAAGGGGATTTAATTAAAATAACTAGAACCAATTTTAATAATAAAAGTAATAGTACTAACTTGATGTCAAAATTTATAGGTCCCTTCAAAATAGCAGAAGTTTTTGACAATGATAGATATAAAATTGTCGAAATACCTGGTTTTAATAAACGCAAAAATAAGTTCAATAGTGTGATAGCAGTAGACAGGATTCGACCGTGGATCAATATAAATGTGTCCGAACAAAATAATAATGTAGATGCAGTGGCTAATAGCAGCAGCTCTGCCCACCATACACTAAAGTGCAGTAACAGCAAAATCACGATTTCGAGTAAAACGCATTTAAAGTTAAGAATTGATTTTAAAAAATCAACAGAATGTATAAGCAAAAAAATTTGAATGCAGAAAGGTTGTAAAGGCATAGGTTCACACGTTAAAGCAATAAAAAAAATATATCTTAATAACTGAATTTATTATGGCCATTTATTCTTTTTGGTGCCTATTACTGCATAGCCTTTTTTGTAAAAAATACCATTTTAAACTTAGTAAAATGCAGCAAAAAGCCCTATTACTGCGTTTGGATCAGTTATTTTGTCAAGAAACCCAACTAACATGCAGTAAGGTCAAAAAAATACTGCATTTTAGTTAGTTTTTTAAGAAAAAAGTGTTCAATTTACTAGTGCAGTAAGAAAAATAGCTAGTTCACATTTTAAAGACCGTTTATTTCTTATTATTTAATCACAATAATTCAACTCACTTATGTAAAATTTACATATCAAAAATAAAAAAAAACATCTAATTAATAAAGGACCCTGCGCAGAATGCACAACCTCCTTTGACAGTTTTCTCTTAATATTAACATATATAACATAATGTATCTTTATGTTTAACAATAAAATATAGATAGTAAATGTAGGTGAGTATTATAAAGGTGGACATAAACTTGAGATCAACATTACAGTAAAACAATCATCACACACAAAGCATTACAAGCCTTGGTAAGTCTTAGGTAGGTACATAATTAGTTTCTAAAAGTAATTTTTAACAGTATAACGCGCTTTAAAATAACATTGGTTTAGTTTAGCTTTTGAAGCCTCTTATTATTCTTACTACTAGACATAATCTTGAGATCAACATTAAAGTAAAACAATCATCACACACAAAGCATTACAAGCCTTGGTTATTAGGTAGGTACATAATTAGTTTCTAAAAGTAATTTTTAACAGTATATTAACGCGCTTTAAAAATAACATTGGTTTAGTTTAGCTTTTGAAGCCTCTTATTATTCTTACTACTAGATTTAAAATAATAAAAATGTATGTATCATACAATTATCAAAACAGATCAGAAAAATATTTACTTAGTTCTTTTGTTGTACTTATTAATAATCAGTCTTAAGTTAACTTTAAGGCACATTGTTTCTTAGAATTTGAAGATAAAAAATACAGACTATTAAAAATAAATTCAAAACACATTAACAGTTTAAGATTATTCATCAATATCAAAATTAAATTCTTCTGGTTCTTGTGACGTAGAACCAACAGAAAGATTTTTCCAGAAGATTAATCTATTTGGTGGAATAAGCGGCCCTAATACGTTTAAGATGTTTCGCTTCCTTTCCCTATCAATGCCTTTAGGAACAGTTTTTACAGTAAAATTAGGCAAGTTCTTTGATTTGAGACAATATAGTTCTTTGAATTCTATATCATCAAAGTTCTTTTTGTAAAAGAAACTATGACTTCCCCTTTTTACCATAAGATGTACAATATCTTTGATGTATACCCGGTTTCCATCTATATCTTTGTTTTTTTTATGTGAAATATGAGATTTAAAATTAACAAAATCTATTATTTCCATACTTTTGACTTCTACCTTCCCCGATTTCAATGATGTTTCAACAGCTTCTAAAAAGTCTTGATAATCGTACAGCTTACCCTTTTTGTCCATCGACTGCTCTACAAAATGGTGGAAGGAATCGGCGGACATAAAAGTATGGCCCGGTTCAAAAAACTTGAGTTCAATTGTTGTGGCAGAAATCTCTAAGTTGTTAATTATACTTATCAAGAAAGTAAAAAAACACCAGTTTTTATTTTGTGCCGAGCAATTATCAAGCCATAAAACGATGTGCTCTGCATCACGATTATTTAGTAAGAATGCTTTAAATGTACTAGTGATGTCTTCTTGCTTTCTCCCTGCCACTCCTTCATGCCAAACTGCTGCAAATACGTGACCTTTCTTGAAGTTTCCTAGAGGTACAAAGGTTTCATTGTACGCCACAAGCCTGGGGCAAAACAGAGCTGCTTTAAAGGTATCAATGCGAGGTAACATTATTACTTTTTGGAGGTCCACAGAAACAATTACAGTATTACGCTGACTATTAGCCTTTGTATCTGCATCGTACATCTCTCGGGCTAGTGTATACTTAATTTTATGATGAGCGTAGGTCTTACAAATTTGGCAATCAGTACACGGTTCTTTTACATGATCAAGGTTATGGAGGTTGAAGGTTTCACATGTCTCGCATTGTTCATGGCCGAGCTTAGCAAAAGAAATGTTCATTTTGTTTGTCAAGTGATCTCTGTAAGTTTCAAGACTGCATTTGAATTCGGGGTACTTCTCTTGGAAGTTTCCATACATATCAACAATTGTAAGGTCACTGGGCAAGTATCTCTTATTGGGTGCATGCACTCGTCTATAATGATGCACACATGGATTGAACGATTCAATATGAGCTGTGATCAAAGTACGATCTATAGCATGACAATTTGTCAAATTACGGCCATCCCTATTATCCTTTTGCTCTAAAATTGACTTTTTCAGGACAGAATTTACACGCCTGTCATTTTTTTTGTCATATCCTAAAGTGCCTAAAAAAAATACTTTGCATACCTCATGCGATAGTTCTTCTGTATCTCTTTTTGTTAAACTGTACTTGTAAGTTACGTTTCGTGGTCGTTTCAAATTCTTTGTACTTTTCTTGCAAGCCTCCTCCGTCACAAGATTTTTGATAAATATTCCTTGATGTTCCCAATTCAAAGACCAATAATATTTGTTAATTTTTTTTCTATCTTCTTCAGTAAAATGTATAGTACATAGTTTTTTACATAAATTTTGACAGGGTTCTCGCACCGGATATTTCTGTATGTTTTTGGCATATTGAAGTTCACTTTTACGTTTCCTACATGACTTATTCCGTATTTTCACAACAGGTAATTGTGCTGGCTGGGTATTGACATTGTTGACCTGAATTTCTGCTGGATCGTTTGTGATATCTAAATCTCTTAAACTCGACGATGTTGAAGATGGCTCAGGAACATAGTTTTTATCTTTTACAGAATCATCTGAATCTTCTATGAATGAATCACAGAATGATGTTGAAGGCAGCGTTTCATTACATAAAAGATCAAAGGTCGCTGTATCCACGAGATTACTAATTAAGCTGTCCTGGTGAGCTTCTGGCAGATTTATGGAGTGGTGTTGTGTTGCTTCAGAGATTTTGCTCAAATCAATATTTTGGACGACAGAGTCGTTGTTTTTATGCACATCCCTTAATATTGCTTTTGGAGGCGAGTCATTGTTATCGTGATGAGGTAGCTGCGATATCATTCTATCCGGTGGTAAGACGTCATTTTCCAAATTGCTTAGCAGTGACATAATTTGTTTTGATCTCACATTCATATTGATGAACCTGCACAGAAAGATAAACGAGAATTGGTAAGTACTTACTGACTAGTATAGGTACATTAAAACTAATTTTAATTTACATTTATACTAAAGTTTTAAATTATTTTGAAATCGAAAATGGACTGAAACTTGATTAAAATGCTAAAACGGCAAAACGGTATATCAACCAAACATAAATTTGACGCAAGTGTATGGCCGTTAAGTTTGCAATGAGATTGTAGACAGGTACCTAGAATAATTTGAATTTAGAATGAGATCATAGCGACACTGAACTGTATTAATGTATGGTTAGGTGAATACCTACCCTATCTATTTTTAGTCTATTCAAAATATAATCTCAATTCTAACTCAGTTCGTTAAAAGTCAAACCATAGGTTACCATTAGTTACGAGTTACGAGAATAATTGGCCTACTGATTGATATAGGTACATAGATACTACTTTTTAAAGTCAATAAATACTTATAATACATAAATAGAAAACCATCCAAACACAAACAAATGATAGTTATTCAACACACGAAACATTTTATGTAAGGATAGAAAATAACCTATTAGTTAAAGTATCTGTTTAAAGTACGTCTTAATACTATAAAAGTTTTATTAATCATAATAAACTTAAGTAATATAATTATGTAATCTTACCCGCCAAATCCTGTCGCCAAAAAAACGTAAGCAGTGCGAGCGACGCCGACGGGCACGTCCACACTGGCACGGTTCACTGGAGCGACTGATTAATTAAGTCAAATCGCATGCAATCTAGCAGTAAATCCTTTGCACACTCTGTCTCACAAATAAAGTTTTATCTATTCAAACTTGATACTGCGTTTAAATTAGTTTAATTTACTATAATTTGTTAAACTTGATCCCAATTAAAATGCAGTATTTAAAACATTAACTGCACTTTAGCTAGGAATAATCATATCTGTGTCATTATGCTATCCAAACTAATCTGCAGTAATGCTGTATTTTACTGCGTGTTAGTCAGTTTATAATGATAAAAGAATGTTAAGTATTCACAACTAAAATGCGACAAGCTTTGATTTTACTGCATTTTAGTTGGGAGTTCGTGACAATAAATTGTATTTTCTTAATTTGCAGTAAAAATAGCTTGTATGGCGGTAAATTTTACTGCGTATTAATTTTTTTTTTAATTTTTTTCCAGAAATATAAAACTATCTAAAGAACTGTAAAATTATATTGCTTACTGCATTTTAGTTATGAAACCTTAAAATTTAATCTGCAGTATAATTTATACTGTATTTTAGTTGGGAAATCACGCCAAATTGTTAATTTTTTTCGTTTGCAGTAAGTGAAAACTGTTAAATAAAAACCATTCTAATAGTCTTAGAAATAAGTAAGTTAATTCAATAGAAAGCTTAAGAAACCCGCTTTCAGAATCACTAATAAAACGAAAAATCACAAAAGGGCTGTTACTGCTCTTTAGTCTCTGGTGGGCAGAGCAGTACGTTTGATAGCGAAAATAATAAAGGTGACAATGAACTACCACAAAGTCAATCTGAATCCAAATAATAGCCGAATGTAATGAATAATTAATAGATATAAAATATATAGAAATATGTTTAATTTAGTTGATTCAAGTGAAACTTTCTAATTTTGTTAGTATACTTATTTGAATTCATAAAATTATGCTACATGATTATATACCGTGCGTCAGGAGATCGCACGTAGTCGGACGGCCGAATGTAATGAATTTATGATTAATTAATATTATTCTACAAATTTGTCAGTTAAATCAAGTTTATTTTTTATTAATGTTCATATTCAATGTATAATACCATATTCGATGATTGTATTTGATTTATGTTTTAATCGGTATTAGTAAGTTAATCGATTCAAAATGCCATTACTTCGTAGTCTATGAAGAACGAACAGATTGATGGATACATTTCGTTCAGTCTTTAACGAAATGCACATAGTCGGTGATTTCTAAAAGTAAGGGCATTCTGATCGGGCATCTCGACCGAGACAGACGTTTAATATTATCTGCGTGTTAATAACTGTGCAATTGTTAGTAGTTTGCTAAATGATTGTGTGAGAATATAAGCTAGAGTGATTGGAATAATATAATCATTGTTACAAAGCAAGCAGTTTTATTATACACCTGAATCTGAATATTGAGATTTCATCACATTAGCATTGTATTAATGGCACTTGTCGACCATGACTATTGTTTTAGTTATATTAGCGTAGGAGCAAATGAAAGTCTGATGGTGATATTTTCAAAAATTGTTCTGTTTATAACTAATTAGAAAATGGCGGTTTAATACCAAAAGGAGTACTAATTGTAGCCGATGCTACCTTTCCTTCCTTTCTTTAAAAACCTACTTAATGTAACCACATCCTAATGCCAATTTAAGTTTTGAAGAAAAAACATACAATTATAGATTGTAACCAATTGTGTCAGTTGTGCCAGGTGCATTGTCGAAAATACTTTCGGAATATTAGTAACAGCCGATTTAGAATTTTTTAAAAGGCTACAGGGTAATAATACTTTGAAATTCAAACGGTCATAAAGTCATAACTGTTAAACGGATGGTTTTTATTAAAAAAATATTTTTTGAGCGATTTAGATAAGTGTTCCATTGTCAGATACATTCTGTATAACACTATTCCATAAAAAGGGGTCAAAAAACTTCGTGGAAAACTACAAACCGATTACTAAGCTTTGTGTATTTGCGAAACTTTGAGAGAATAATTCAAATAATAATGCACTCGGTTCTCAAAAACCAATTTAGTGCACAGAAGCACGGATTCTTGAAAGGTCATTGTGTAATTTAGTAAAGGTCCAAGTCGATGTTATATATTTATTTATCTCTTTATTCTATACCTACCCTTTAAGTGAAATACAATACAAACATAATATAAACATTTAGGTAGGTAATATCACAGATAATATAATACTATACTAGTAGTATATGTTATATCAATCGGCGGTCTTATCACATGGCGATTTCTTCCAGACTACCTTTGTACGGATATTAAAATATAATTCAGGGTAGTTAGTGGTATACCTACTGATATAGGTAGGTTAATATGGATTATAATAATAATATATACCTAATATACTATACTTTCCATTAACATACTACATACCTACATATATAAAAAAAACAGGCAGGCATGAGACTGCTGACAGAAGTGAAAACTTAAACTAAACGACGAACTTAAAACGTCACACAGGTTGGTGACATTAATTCCATTAATCCTATATACTATTGTAGTCTTTGCATTAATTAAATGTATTATTAGCGCGCGGGTCACGAGTTCAGTTCTCTCTCTCTCTCTCTCTATCTCTCTCTGTCCCTGTCCCTCCCTCCCTGCCTCTCCATGTCTCTCTGACGCTGTACATGTAAATATAAGAAACTCGGCTCCGTCGTACGAATTTTCGATGGGGACGGCCCTCAGGGTCACGTGTCCTGACGCGAGTTTACCATTTTTTACCCTTGAAAAAGTGCACAACGCCGCTAAAGAAGTTTTCACTTTAAAAATATATAGGTATATACAAAGGTGTTTAATATAAGATCACCGTTCATAATGACAAGTAGGTATATTAGTCCTTGACTATAGTTTTTTTAATTCGTGCAAGGTGCAATTATTTTTTATCAAATTGGCACAGGCAGACTTGTCTCTAAATTGTGTGGTGGTCTGGGCATTTTAAACTCAAATTCTCTGATGATATCAGGTCAATGGCGATGTGTGTTATGTAAACTTATGTAAGAACTCAAAAACATTAGGATTTGTCCTCAGAACTTTGACAGACTTTAAAAATGTAGACAATAAAAAAATTGCACTGTTCGCAGTCATCTTGAATATCTCTCAGGTCTGGAATCCTTTCTACAACACCTTTATACCTATATAGAATAGAGAGCATACAAACACAGTTCCATAGGTACATCCAATACAAATCTGAATGCTATTCTACACTATTAATATTACACTAAATTATTACAGCTGTTTTATCTTCTTCCTCTTTACGAGACGTAAAATTGCAACTTGTCATTACTACTCAAAATCATGAATAGATCGGTCGATACGCCCAAGTTGGGGTCGGCTTATGGGTCCTATCAGAGTTTCTAAGTACATCAGTTTTACTGTGGTAAGGACTCACCACAGGAGTGTACAGTAGACATACATATCGCCAGAACTCGTACATGTAATAATGTTATTAGATCGAGTCGAATGTACAACGAAGCATACCGTAATGTTGAAATCGACATTTTTAATACTAGTGTCAGGCGTATGTCACTTGATGTGGTTCGCCGGCGGACCTTATTACGCAGTCTCGCGCAGTGGATTAGCTGCACTGCACGCACACGCTTTTATTTTTAAAATACAAAAAACGTAATTTGTGATCGTATTGATAATACGACGTATAAGTATTCTTTAAATACTGTAAAATTCGCAGTGTCAATTAACATTGTTGTTTATGTGCAATATAAGAATGTAAAGTGCGAAAAAAAAGACCGACTGCGCTATTTAGGTAATTTTTTAAATTAATCTTTTAATCCTGGTTTCCTCAAATTATTAATTCACACTTTTTGCAAGATTTAGAATATTTTCTACCATAGAGTTTAATAATTGATATTTAAGAAAAGGGAAGAAGTTTCTTAATCTTTACATAAAAATAAACCCTTCATGGTCAACTGAGCCCACGTCCCATTGAGCCCGCGGGCTCAGTTGACCACGTTCGTTTTTTTTTGGGAGTGACTCAGCCCACTAACCAGCCAATTTACCCTGCGGGCTCAGTTAACCACTTGCTACGGCTATGGGTCTACTCAGCCCGTGGGCCTCAGTTAACCACTTGGTACGGCTAAGAGTTTACCCAGCACACACCCAGTACGCGGACACAATATGCAAATTGGCAGATTTAGGGAATTGCTATAAGATGCTTTCAATAATTAATAATTAGTCATAATTATCTGTTCTGTGCAGGAAGTTTGCATAACATGAGGTCGTATTTTATTATTACTATCCAGAAAGTACTTATCTACTGTCATCACATTAGGGAATTTGTCAGTCTTTGAACTGTCATTGAATTCTTGTTGTCTTGCATAATTACATTGAAATACTAACGGACTTTGAAAAAGAAAAAAGAGTTTAGAATTGTATATTGAGCATTTAAGAATGTAGTTACTTTCCCTGGGCTGATTAAATGGATCGCAGTATGCCATTGCATCAATAAATAGCTAGATTGTAGTTATTTAGTTTTAGGGGAAGAGATAAAATATGGATAATGAAATCTTAATTATTTTTATTTAAATAAATTTCAAATAAAAAACCATTCGTTTGTTTAAATAAATAATAACAACCAACCTGTTTGTTTAAATGTTTTAATTTATGCAAAGTTGAGCAAAAATTCTGGATTCGGCAGTTTAAATGGATATTGTGTCCGCGTACTGGGTGTGTGCTGGGTAAACCCTTAGCCGTACCAAGTGGTTAACTGAGGCCCACGGGCTGAGTAGACCCATAGCCGTAGCAAGTGGTTAACTGAGCCCGCACGGTAAGTTGGCTGGTTAGTGGGCTGAGTCACTCCCAAAAAAGAACGAACGTGGTCGACTGAGCCCGCGGGCTCAGTTGACCATGAAGGGCTATTTTGAACTATCAGTGATCCTAGATTTATCTCTTTTGCTGTTTACTGTTATTAATTTTGTTGTGTTTTCTTTATTAGCGACTAGCTGGAGCAGCGCGGTTTCACCCGCGTAAGTACCGATCCCGTGGGAATATCGGGATAAAAAGTATGTCTGTGCCTATGTGTTAATCCAAGTCGCTAGCTATCTACATACCAAGTTTCATCGTAATCGTTCATTGGTTTGTGCGTGAAAGAGTAACAAACTTCCACATTTATAATATTAGTGGGATAACTTGTAACTGGCCTTCTCTTATTAACGATCTGCTGTACTTGCATTACTTGGTGCAAGTTTTCTGTAACTATAAAATTTAAATTAGCAGAGTTTGTTTCAAAGCTACAGGCGTGACTTTTACGGAGAGTGCACTTACCTTTCCGGTAGGTCCCGAAGATTTAACTCTAAATAGGCATTTGCAAATAAGAGTCAACTTTTCTACTTCAGATAAGTGACCAAAAAAAAACATTATTATAATAATTATTTTACTTGACTTAATAGTTTACAAAACAGTTATACAAACACGCTCGCTGTACAATGTGTACGATTTATATCGAACAGGGCCTTTTAATGCATTGAGCTTGAGCGAAAAATACAATCTCAACCACAAGTTTGCAAGAATGATATACATACCGCTCATAAGTAGGCAGTGCATAAAAGTTTTACATGCAATATATATATCGTTCCTGTTGTGGTTCGCCCGTATGTTACAGCACAAATCGTCAGTCCTAAGTTGCATTGGTTATATGTTGGTTGTAAAGTTTAACACTACAAGTAGGTAGTCTTTTCTTCATTATAATTACAATATCGAAAAAGTATTAAAAATCAAAATTTATCACAAAAAATACACTTACTTATTAAAACTTAATTGAATTAAAATACCATTTTGTAAAATGTTTTATAAATACTGGTTAATCAAATGTCACTCACATTTTAGTAGTAATTACAAACCAGAAAAAAGTACTTAAAATTATTTATTGAGAATTTTTGTTCAGTCATAGAAGCCTAAAATTAATAAGGATTTTTATACATAATTGGCACATTTTCTTAGTGTCACCACCATTTCAGTATAACATAGTGTCAAGTAAATTGTAACCCAATGTTTCTATTATAGGATCAAGAATTCCAGTGTCCTACAAATATTACTATATACACAGCTTAACGCAATCAAATCGCTTTAAAGTGTTACATTTACCCAATCACTAAAATTCCTTTTATATAATTTTGATTTATAAGGTTCACACGCAATGTTATGGACTGCTTTTTATTTAAATATCGACTAAATGACTAGTACTTTTTAAAGGAATGTACAAAAAATATATTCATATAATATTTGGAATGATTTTGTGACGATATTTGTAAAATAACTGTAAGCCAAAAGTATCGATTATTTTTTTAAATCAATGTTACAAAATAGAAAACGCGCCGAGTATAGGAACATCAGAAATCATATTGTGCAAAGAGAATGTCGACGGCATGTACACGAAATGTAAGGTCGCTGTGTATGGAACGACTAGTATATTAAATAGCTACAGTATATTATTTACAATTAAACTACCATGGATAATGATATGAGGATGTATGATGAAGTTTTATCTACTAGTGGCTAAAATCGTAGCTCTATACAAAACAAACGACTTAGCTAACAAAACATACCCTATTAAATATTTAATAGGTTTTCATTTTGTTTATTCCTACAGCAAATTGCTTTGTCGATTGCAGAATATATGGAATTAAATTTCTACCTGTCATGTTATGTATATTGGAACTGTGGCGGTGGATGGCGCCTACGATTACTCGCGCGTCTGTATCACTTTCTACCGTGTGACTTAAGGGTGTTATTGCATTAATATCCGTTATTGTCGGCGTCCCATAGGGGCCCGCGTCGCTTACGTACGAGTACACCCTACAACTATCCGGTACTCAAACGTACATAATTATCGATAACTAATCAACGTCGAAACTACAAACTAACGTTTAATACCTCCCTGAATTGACCGTTAGAATCGTTTTGCAGCCGAGCGTTAACCTCGAAGCGCGAGTATCGTGGTCGAAACCATACAATTATAAACATCTACGTGTCACGGTAGATTCACTTTACAAAAGGGTAGCTCAGTTCGGTCCGCCACGGTCGGGACCGCACGGACCGTACCGCTCGCTTCTGTCCGCGCCGGCCCGGGACGCGGGTCACACGCGCTCGGCGGCCGGGTGGCGCGGCCGGGGCAGCGTGGCGGGGGAGGGCGAGGGGGCGGGGGCGGGGCAGGCCGAGGGGGAGGGGGGCGCGGGGCGCAGCAGCTGCAGCAGCAGGCGCAGTCAATCAGCCAGCACGCTTTGCGCGATCACGCTGAGATCGTCTTTGAGTACGCGGAACGATGGCCGCTCCTCCGGCGTGTGTCGCCAGCACATGCGCATCACCTGGCGGCAATCATACTGGTTAATATCTCAGTAGTTAACATTCTGTTTAATCGTATTTCCAATAGCTCGTTCTTTGCCTAATATTTTACAGAAAATGTGGTCTTACATTGTATATTTCATTGAGGCAGCCCTTGGGTTTCTCGAGAACCTGTCGCCGCATCACGACCATGTCCACGACTTCCGAGTTCTTCATTCGTCCGTACGGCACCTTGCCGCAGGTGAAAACCTCCCACATTAGTACTCCTAGATATTAAAAAAAAAAACATTTTACGTTCTGCGTGTACTGTATAGGTACTAGAAGTTAATTGTAAAAGTATCACATAAAAAGTCTACAATATAGCAAGATTGCACGCTTTTTTATTCTATGCGACTCAAATCGTTATTTACTGAAACTATATCTATACTAATATTATAAAGCTGAAGAGTTTAATTGTTTGTTTGCTTGAACACGCTAATCTCAGGAACTACTGGTTCGAATTGAAAAATTATTTTAATGTTGAATAGCCCATTTATTAAGGAAGGCTATAGAATATATAACATCATGCTACGACTAATAGGAGCGTAGCAGTGACCATAAACGCAGGGGAAACTGCGGGGACAGCTAGTGTAAAATAAAAATCAACTGATCCAATGGGATATACAGATTATTTTCGAACTCAATAGGAGAAAAGTATCGTTGCATACTGATCTTGAATTATAAATGGGAAACTTAATAAAAATCCAAAAATTTGCCAACAGTAATCGACAAAATATATTTTAAATGGATCAGTGTTTAGTTTATATGCTTAAATAGTATGCGCGCTTTGTTAAATTTGAAGAAGAAATATTAAAAACAGACAGTTTTTTTATGTATCTGCGATAAGGCGTACGCAAGTTTGAGGTCTTTCTTAAAATAGTACGTAAGTAAAACTAATTGAGAACCAATGGTTTATTGAATAAGGTCAAGAAATAATAGGTACTGTTTGATAAATCGACTGGCCTGTTGGCCTAGTGGTTAGTGACCCTGACTGCTATGCCATAGGTCGTGGGTTCGATTCCCACCTCAATATGGGTGTTCTTTGTATCCGTTGTTTGTATGTTTATAAAGGTCTCGGCGACACAGGAGAAATTTCTAATGCGGGGGGGGGGTTGTCTTTTTATAAAAGAAAAAAAAAATAGAATCTAATGTACGTGCTAGAATAATTATTACACATCATGTCTTGACCCAAACTAAGCAGAGCTATGTTCTATAGGTTCTAGAACACGGATATACATACTTAGATACATTTTGTTGTATGTACATGCATATTATACCTACATATCAGTAATAAACTTATAAGTGTAATACATTTTGACTGCATATGACCAGTATTAGTTTCTTTGCGGATTGTCAATAGTGTTGGATGAAAAACCTGTTAGAAATACTAGATAGAAAATATTTTAAACTAACCATCATAATTCTACCTCTGCACTCGCTCCCTTTTCTGGTAAACTTGTGTTGTAATGTTTTATTGTTTTTAGTGGTAGCATAATTTACTCTGAGCAGGTGCACTACCTTCATTAATACAATTAAATACCACTTACCAAACGCCCACACATCGGATTTAGAGGAGAATCGGGTATAATTGAGTACTTCGGGAGGTGCCCACTTGATAGGGAATTTAGTGCCGCCAGAACTTGTGTATTGATCGTCCAACACGTACCGCGCCAAACCAAAATCTGCTACCTAAAATACAAATATTAACCAAATGAATAATCGAATCGAATCACAACCTCTGGCTCAGCAGTCAGGGTCACTAACCACTAGACCTACAGGAGATGAAAAATTATGAGCATGATAGGATAGTACTGATTTCATAATACATGTTTTCAGACCATATTGGTAGTACGTTCACACCTAGCTAACTGAACGCAGTAGGCAAAAGCTCAAATGAAAGAGCTCGTTCCAGCGAGTACCTCAATTAGAACCGGAGATACAGAGAAAAACAGCTATGAGATCATAAGAAATGTACAGGCGGAAATCGCATTTGAGTAAACTTAGGAATTCTAAAAGTTAGGTCATTTCCAATGGTAGATGACAAATCTGTGCATCAATACCATTAATTAATAGAACGATCAAATAGCCTCAGAATAGATTAAATATAATTAGATACTTTATAATGTTATGGATATGGATGTAAATTACAATAAAAATTACATAGGTACTCACTAAACTTTTAAACTTACTTTTACAACATTTTCATCTCCTACTAAACAATTTCTTGCAGCTAAGTCTCGATGAATATAATTGTGCCTTTCCAAATAAGCCATACCTTTGCAAACCTGAAAATGACAAATAATTTTTAACAAACTTATTAAAATATTGACTCAAAACGCAACTAACGAAAAATAATAAACTGTCTCAAAAGGTCGGAGGTGAAATTAGATCTAATACAGTTATGTGCATCATTATTAAGAAGTAATTAGTAGCCCCATAGTAATATCTGCGGCTTAATAACACATTATATTATAGTTATTATTATTATTTATTAAAAAAATATTTTCTAAAAAAATAATTCATTCATAATTCACGAGCATCATCAGCAGCATGATGATGAGTGTGAGTGAAATGCACAACAGCATATAATCTTCCTACCGTCTCACAATTTCTTCTTTTCTTTCATTTCCTACCATTTCACTACTTACTCGCTTATTAGATATATCCTGAAAGCAATGCAATCCATCCTCTCTCTCTCTCTTTTCGGTCATCTTCTTCTTGTGTACCGATCGACTTTCACTTATACAACTTTTTTCAAGACATTTCGTTCATACCTACATCACACTCACACTGAAGTATTATTTTATACTAGCAGCGCCCCGCGGTTTCACCCGCGTAAGTCCCGATCCCGTGGGAATACTGGGAGAAAAAGTAGCATATATGTTAATCCAGGTCTCCAGCTATCTACATACCAAGTTTCATCGCAATCGGTTCTGTAGTTTTAGCGTGAAAGGTAACAAATATCCATACATCCTCACAAACTTTCACGTTTATAATATTAGTAGGAAGTAGGATACTATTTCCACTAAAGAGTGTTTGTTGCACAGGTAGAAATCAAATATTTCACTTTTAACTGTGCAATATTTAGATTTTTCATTATTGACTTTTGTCAAATTATTTACTTTTAGTTAGACGTAAGAGTCTTTTTATTGTAGTGTGATAATAAGATACAGTTTACAAGTAACTTACTGAATAAGTATAAATACAACAAATCTTTAAAGGTGATCTCTATGATAGAGTATCTTCGGAGTAAGGCAAGATTATTAAGATTATAGAAACAATTAAACTCTCAAATCAGTTAAAGTAGTACTGACCTGTATGCACATGTCGAGTAAGACGGCAGGACCTAGCTGTTCTGGCATTGTACGTCGCAGATAGTTGAATAGTGAGCCGTTCCTCATGTATTCCGTTACTATGTAAATCGGCCGGTGTTTCGAACAAACGCCGTACAATTGCACTAGGTTCGGATGTTGAAGTTTGCTGAAATGAATAATTAAATTATTAATATGCTATTATTATATTTCTATTTAACACTATTATTCCTATTCTGAAGTACTGAATCTCTTCTCAGATTAAAAAGTATACTTATTATAAATATCAAAACAAATAGCTAACCTCAGTTTAATTATATAATTTTACCATTCTTAATTTATGTAAAACATGTGTACAGAGGCGGACTTAATGCCAAAGGCATTCTCTGCCAGTCTAACTTAGGGTGATGTAGAAATGAATGAAGTAAGGGCATTAAAAATATAAGAATGAGTGAAATAAGGGAAGAAAAAAGGGCAAAAAAATAAATATATATATATAGATAGAATAATATTTAAATAAAAAATATATATTTTGAATACAAAATTACCTATATATTTTTACTGTTCTGATGACTGCCAAATTTACGGAAGAGAAGAGCACCAACCTTAGCTAAATGATAGGCGACGGTGCCATCCTGATTTCCATGATTTAGTCAATGTATTCAAGTTATCTTAAAAATCAATTATTTGTGTTGTTGCATATGACATCCTATATTTATACTAATGTTATAAATGCGAATGTAAGTTTGTTACGTACTGAAAATGACATATCTTTTAACCACAAATAAGCACTGTTCTTGACGGAAAGATTGATTGACAAAATCTTTTTTTTTTTATATGGGATAGGAGGCAAACGAGCAGACGGGTCACCTCATGGTAAGTGACTACCGCCACCCATGGGCACCTGCAACTCGAGAGTCACAAGTGCGTTGCCGGCCTTTAAGGTGGGAATAGGGGAAAGAAGGGGAAAACCTAGAGGGTAGGGAGTAGCTCCCTCTCCTCTTTCTTCACTACGTATTTGTCTTATACTGCCCCCACCTCACCAACGCATTCGTTATAATGGGGGTAGAGGGCGGAAAATGGGGAGAGGGAAGGGTTAGGGCGTCCGGTAACCTCCTGCCGGGTTTCTGTGAGGCCGTGGTATCATGGCTCTCCTACGACATAGACGTTATCTACGTTAAAGCAAGCGAAGTCGCGCATAAAAGTTGTTAGCGAGTTCCTCATCGCAAGTACCATGCTACATTCATTTAATATCACATTGAAGTTCTTTATTTGTTTTTAAACTTCCCTAAATAAAATACTACCTGACCCGCGCAACCTTGTCTGCGTTTGTAAATTTTCTGTTTTTGCAATATTTTTCATTGATATTCAGCTCCTATTGGTCATAGCGTGATGTTATATAGCCTATACCTTCCTAGATAAATGGACTATCAAACACTAAAAGAATTTTTCAATTCAAACAACTATTTCCTGAGATTAGCGCGTTCAACCAAACAAACTCTTCAGCTTAATAATATTTGTATAGATAATGCGTTTATGGTCACTGCTCCGCTCCTAAAGGTCGTAGCGCGATGTTACATAGCCAATAACCTTCCTCAAAGAATACTCCATCCAATACAAAGAGAATTATTCAAATCTGTCTGATAGTGGCAGAGATTATCGCGTTTAAACATACAAACAAAAACAATCTTCAGCTTAATTATATTAGTATAGATGGGTAAACTTACGTCATAACCTTAGCCTCGTCGATGAAATCGTCTTCGGACATGGTACCCTCCTTCATCATTTTCACCGCAGTGTCGATTCTCCCCCGCCACTTGCCCCGGTGCACTACACCGAACTGACCCGCACCTAACTTCTCGTTCAATACCAGCTCTGAGGGGTCGATCTCCCATTTGTCTAAAACAAAAATATTATTAGCTTTTTCTCTTTGAATTTGTAACAACAACATAATATTGTACAAGTGATTTTTTCTTATTATTGAGTAATGGAATAGTTTGTTTGTCTATCTCTCCCTCACTCTCTCACGGATAATGGAGGCAGATACAGCGTTAATCGTATATTTTAACGTAACGTTATTGCTTTTGGTGAACATAACGTAATTCGATTTTATAGAACTATTTTTAAATATAATAAAACTATTTTGTAACAATCAAATAATATAAAAAATGTAATCATGTATAAGTCCGTCTCGCGTAGAAGTCTTCGTGGGCTGTTCATGTTTTCGGAGTCCAGTTGGAATTAAAAGCCTTTGGGTTTAGGTTTACAATTGTAAACTATTAGTGAAGGTCTATAATTTTCACAATTAAAGCTCATATTTGGTATGCACACAGTAGATTTCTGCACTAATGGGACTGCCTAGAGACATGCTGAATTTGACAGAAAATTTCACTTAACCAGTTACTAGCACAGTGTTACATTTTACTCACACACATAATGACAGTTATAAACTTATAAATAACACCCTTATGTTTACGTAATTTAATTACGTATGTTTCATGAAATTGTGTCGTATATATGTCCTCATTTTACGTCACCTACTATTTTAACGTGATTTATTACCGCTACGTATTTTTCGCATTTTCACGGCACAGTGTACAGCAACAATATTATTTATACTAAGTAGCACTTTAACAAACATACGCATAAAATACATCTCGTATAATGGACCCCTACAAGATTCTGAAGCAATTCCATTACAGGCTGGTGAAGAATGGAGAAATTAAGAAGGCTCAAAAAGAAGTTACATGATTTACGAACAAAACAAATTCAAAAAATTTCGGATGCCCCAATCAATATTTAAAAAAATAAACCTACTGAACTTACTTTCAGTGACGTCACTACTGTTTATATTACTATTACTTCCCCATTTCGTTCCTTCTTCTTCTCTACTGTATTACTATTACTTCTTTTCTGTCCGTTTCTAATTCGTTACGAACTGAAAGTTATAGAAAGTTAGAAAATTTCTCACCGTGTGAAAACCCGGCAGTAGGAGGAGCTGGTCTATCGCAGGGCGATGTTTTGAGTCGAGAACACAATCCTCCGCTGTTATGCTTGTGGTAGTTTATCAGGTCTGGTATGCTTGAACAGCAATGTTTATCTGACAAGTAGAATTCCCCGCGGGCATTCTGTTTTATATGGTAATGTTTTGTTTGAGAGTGGTAGTGTTCTGTGCTGGCGTGGTAGCGCTTTTGTGGGTCGATACTGCAATATAAAAGGAGCAAATATTAGATTCTATATTAAAAAACAGTTTTTGTTTCAGTTTAAATAACACAGCCACCCATGGACACCTGCAACTCAAGATTCCAAATGCGTTGCCGAACTTTTAAGGTGAGAGTATTATTACATTTGTTTTTTTGCTTCGAGTCGAAGTCGAAAATTATGAGCAACTGTTTACTTTGTGCATCCCACTATGGGAATAACACCATTAGGCAGTGTTTACTATAAGATGCGGCCGGAAGAACACGCCATTACTATAAGATGCGGCCGAAAGAACATGCCATTAATATACACGGACATTTCCACTGCATTACATAAAACTCACGATAGAAAATATCGATTGGACTGCAAAACATTGTAGGTCGGGATTATTCTGTTTAGATAGATTTATTTCTGTATTAAATTTCGACCACACATCTTTGAACCATATCTGTTAATCGATATTTGTCACATTATATTTGTCAAAGCCAATAATAATTTTGTGGCCTTTTAGAAACCGCAAAGTATAACATACCTAATTGTGATGTGAATAAGAATTGTTACGTAAACGAATTAAACGAAGAATTGTTACGAAAACATGTAGATAGTGTATCAAATATGAATATCGGTTAAAAATAAACAAATTTGTACATGCACTCAAACAAGTGAAAAATGTATCAAATTTAAAAACAGCTCTGATGTCTTATCGTGCATACATCGATATTTTATTACATTACTACGATATAGTCTTATAATATGGGGCAATAGTACTGAACAAAATAGAGCATTTATCGCGCAAAAAAGATGCATCGGAGCTATATGCGGCATGAAACCTGACTCGAAAACTTGATGACTCGTGCCGACCAATTTTTAAAAAACTTGGTTTGTTACCGCTTCCGTCTGTATATTTTATGTTACGAGATTCGTATGTTTATAGTAAAAAACAAAAAGCTTTTCAAAACCGCTAATGATATTAATCCCAGAAAGGGAAGAGATACCGATAGACTTGTTTTAAATGATATTCCTAGATCCACAAAATATAATAAAAACTGTGTAGCGATGTGTATACGTATAAGTATATAATAAATTACCTAACAATTTGAAAACATTAAACTGGAAGCAACTTAAAAAGAAATTGTATGAATGGCTCATTGAACATAATTTCTATTCCGTAAAAGAGTTAATTGATAAAAAGTTTTAAAAAGTTAAACTACATAAATTTGATTAATATTATAAACAATACCTACTTGTACAATTTGCATGCGATGTATGTAATAGCAAAACATGTTGCTCACTACTCACAGTAAGACCTTTTAAACCATGTTTTATGGCAAATAAATGTTATTATTATTACGATGAAAATACCGAAAGCAGCAGCTCAGAATGACTCCTACAGGATGAGGACACATCCTCGGGGACTCTCTCCAGACGACCTCTCCTCAGTGTAAGATTACACGTTTCCTAAATATAAAGCTCGAGACGTATATCCCAGTTGAAGACTAACCATTTAGTTGAATTACATCAGTACTTTAATTATGGTGCTTATATATTTTTAGGTTATGGACGTTACATGACATTCATTGGAGGAAATATACTTACACTTTGGTGTATAGCGAGAGTGTGTACATGCCCTTAGTGGAAGAATTGCGTACCACGAAGCACCCTTCCTTGTCTTCTTGTTTGAGCAACGACTCGGCGCGTTGGCGAGACATCTCACCTACGTACCACCTGAAAATTCATACGAACAAAAATTGTTTTTAAACTGTCGCGACTTGAAAACATATTCGAGGTTTAAAACGGGACTCTATTGTGATAATCTATATTAATATTATAAAGCTGAAGAGTTTCTTTGTTTGGTTGAATGCCTGAATCTCGGGAACAATTCAACAATTCATTTAGTGTTGGATAGCCTATTTAACGAGGGAGGCTATAGGCTATATAACATCACGCTACGTCCAACATGGAGCGGAGCATCAATTAAAAGTATTGCAAAAACGGGGAAAAGTTACAAACGCATACGAAGTCGCGGGGGTCAGTCTATACGGGGGTCGCACTGAAAATTTTTAGACAAAAAACGAAACCATTGACTGAAGCAGTGCCCACTCTTCTTTAGAGATTTCTTCCACACCTTTTTCAACCGCAGCCACGGCATCTTCAGCCTTCATAAAACGAATTCCTATAACTTTGTCTTTTATTTTTGGAAATAAATAAAAGTCACAAAGTGTCAGGTCAGGACTGTAAGGAGGATGACTCAATAGCTCCACACCTTTGATAGACAAATATTCGATGGAGCTGGAGCGTTGTCGTGGTGGAGGAGGATCTTGCTTCTTGGGCGCTGCTGTCTAACATTTTCCAAGACAACTGGTAGAAAATGACTGACATACCAATCTGCAGTAACAGTCTTTTTATCTTCTAGAATGATTATTGCGAAATGACCCGTCCGTCCAAAGAATGAGGCAATCATTTTCTTCACTTGACTTCTCCTTTTCTTTACCTTTGTTGGCAAATCTTGGAAACATCCATTGCGCGGATTGTAATTTGGTTTCGAGTTTGTAACAATATATCCAGCTTTCATCACCTGTGACGATGTCATATACAGCATTCGAGTCACCTCCGTCATACTTTTCAAGCATTGAGCAGCGCCAATCCAAACGACGGTTTTTGATCTTTTGTCAAATTATGAGGTACCTATCCATGTAGTACCTACAAAGCTTTCTGACGCCTTAATGTTCATGTAAGACGTTTTATACTTGACTCATACCAATGCCTAAAGCTTCCCGAATCTGTTGATATGTCACCCTTCTATCAGCTTCTATCATTAGCCGCACAGCACTCACGTTATCTTCAGTAGTCGCCGAAGGACGTCCTTCTCGAGAATCATCAGTAAGTTTGCTTCGATCACGTTTAAAGTCATTAATCCAATTATTGTAAACCACAGTTTACAACGAGTGCCACTACACGATATGGGGCTTCATAATAAAATGCCAATCGAAATCTATCGTAACATTGTTATTGAGTAAGACCGCAACAAAAGTTGTAATAAATCATTGAGCGAAAATTTTCTCTAGTAATTTATTTCGATGCACGACAGACACTTTTTAAATTGCCGCCAATTTGTAAAAACAAATGACATGAAATCATTAAAGGTCATCTACAGGTTCCCAAAGAGTTCCTAATTTGAAATTTAATTTTTTTTTCATCGGCTGCTTTTGTTACTGGCCTATTTTAAAAAGTTTTAGTGTGACCCACGTATGATATAATATTTGTAAGGTACGATACCTTTTTACATACGAACAATTAATTACATACCGCTGAGAGAAAGAAAGAGTTTATATATTTTATAACAAAAGACGAGGCCTATATTCGGAATATAAATTGAAACTTGGCATCCAAAACCATCACCCACATTCATCAGTCATTTTATGTTTTTCATGAATGTTGCTAATCTAAGTTACACAAATCGATGTTTTTCTCAATACCATCTGCACTCGTCTATTTATATAATGCTTATGTATAGTCGATATTTATTTCATATAAACTTTAGAAGGTTGAAATAACTACCTTCTAAAGTTTATATGGAATATATACTTTAGAAGGTAGTTACTTCCCCCTGCACATGCTAAATTAACCGTGATATCAATTTATGTAGACAGCAGAATAGTAAACTAAACACTGATTTTGTGATGAGCACGATAATTTGTTCTGTGTATGGATGTACATCATGTATATCTATAATGTGTAAGTATTTAGTAATATGTAAGCATGTTCATCAGCTGTCTGATTACCATAGTACAGGCTCTCAAGTTATAATGAGTGCAAAATCTCAAAAACGAAACCAGTATATAGGAAAGATACATATTCAATAGGTTAAATAATATCATTACCAAATACCCATTTACGATACGATTTTGTTACACTAGTTAGGACTAGGATATTCTGGATTAGTTTTGATATTAAATTATGATAGAAGTGTGTTACAAGCTCAGGCACGTCAACCGAGTATTCCATGGCCTAAAACATGAAATTACATCCGTTAGTTATATGTGCCATTTGTAGATCTAGAATATTTTCTGCATCTACGGATTTTTAAAGGTTGAAACTGGTGGTACCGAAGCAGGCGCCAGCACGTTCAAGTAACAATTAGATAAGATAACAGCATTAGGAAGCTTTCAACTTTTAACTGGAAAAGATTTATTACGTGTACTCGGAAAATCCCTTTTGAGGAAAGAAGGAAAATATTATACTATGATTTATTTATATCTACGGTAAATTTACAAACTATACATTGAAGCTTATGAAACTAATTAATACAGTTTATAAAACTCCTTTTCTGGTATTACTTATACAAGGAGGGGAATTCCTATTTTAAATTTGACATCGTTAATTTAAAAAATTAAAATTTTCCATGTATATTATATTTGACATAAAAGTATAAATCACTAATGCCGCGTCCCAATAAACAAAAAACGATTCGTTTTGCTTACGGACGGTAAAATTTTCGATAAAAATTCAATGAAATTTTACGGTCCGTAAGCAAAACGAATCGTTTCTTGTTTATTGGAACGCGGCATAAAAGAATTAAATTTTGTTAATATGGTAATACTCACTCATATTTCTGCAACCCAATCGTTTCTTTTTCCTTAACATAATTACTTGGAATGTAGCCAACAGATCTGAAAGACAAAGACATATTACATTTCCATAACTTTCCTTTTGTTTAAAAATCAAGTTTTAAGTTTAGTATTTTTATAAGAAACTAGCGACCCCAGACGTTGTCCTGCCCGAATGTACAATTTTCTCTTTGGTGTTATAATTGATTACGACAATAAAACAAATGCCTTAAAATCAAGACTTTTAAAAAAGAACAATAAAAGTTTCGTAAATAAATATCCTAGAACCCGATTGCAGTGCCACCTGCCGGAGAAAAATTGATAACCTAAATGCACTCATAAAATAATTTTCGTAAAAAAACATAATAAGGATCTTACTGCACATGATAAATTACTGCACATGTGAATTAACTATTACGTAAAATGGTTCTCCCTTAATACTTTTTTAGTTAACGTGTTCTATCTATAAACTAGTTCCTTGTCAAATTTCAGATTTTAGTACAAATAACCAAGGAGTCTTATATACTTAAACTTGCGAAAGCCATCAGACCTCTTTAATCCGGCCCTCTCGCAAAATCAACAAAATTTTAAGCTGACGTGCCCAACGTGTTTCAGGTCATTATTACAAAAAACCAACGTTTTTCACATAAACTTGCGAGAACCGTTTTATCAAACACACAAAATTTTGTGACACATACCGATACCTAATTACTGGAATAAACTACTGAAGGAAAAGGACTTCTGGAGGACATTTTTTTAAGTTGGATTTGGACGAGCGCGGCATTAATAGAGACGAGAGACGGAGTAACATATTTACAGATGACATCCCGCTTACAGGGAGAACTCAATCAAGTATCTGAAGTGAGGCTTAGAACTGAACCTAGTCTCGTGATGTCATAATGGGAAAGGACAAACAAAAATGGACAGGCGCATAAGACTAGATTACTTCAAACTGGAATTCGTGTTCAACCGGTGCTCGCTCCCGTGGGGCTGAAATCTGGGTCTTTACCAAGGAGATCTTCCACAAACTTCAGATGCCCAAAAAGAAATTGAGTGAGAGAAAGCTGGTAGGAGTGAGAGACCATAAAAGAAATCAGTGGGTAAGAGAACAAGAGTAAAGTGAGTGACGCTACTGAACGGGTTGCGAAATTCAAGTGGGAGTGGGCATTCCGTGTTGCCCGAATCTGTACTTACCCATTTTCATCTTTTACTTTCCACCAATGGTCTTGCGAGTCGTCTATGACTTCGTATTCCGCACCCTATAAAAAAAAAAGTTAGGTCAAAGAAATTGATCAAGCGGCAAATCCAACTGTACTGTAATAAAACCAACAACGTCATGATTATGTAAGTGAAAACAAAAAGGTGGAATATTAGGACTAAGGAGATTGTATAATTTGTATATGCAATTAATAACTTTCAAAAACCATGGCTTCGGTCGAATATTTATAATTGAAGGGCACCACGTCAGAAAACTGTTAATCATAAATCTGTACTAATATTACAATTGCTAAAGAAACTCTGTAAGTCGGTCTGTTTGTTTTTACGATTTCACATCTAAACTGCTGAAGCAATCTTGATAAATTTTGTTGTGAGATAATCGTGTCGTGTTTATGAGATCTGTATGTAGGCGTAATCCTCTATCTAAGAGTAATTCTTTACAGAAAAGAAAACCTCAAAGACAAATCAACAAATTAGCGGACACCCAGGTCTCATCCAGACTCAAGTAAAAAGTTATACTCGGGTTGATTGACATTCCTTAGCCACTGCCATATTGACTCTCCCTATATCTAACTCTCCATGATGTCTAAGAACTCACGTGTGAGATAACCAGGTAACAACGCGAGGGGATCCATGAAAAGATAAATTATTTGAGGCATTTCAAATCTATTATTTCTTTTATCAGGTTTACCTGAAATTTAAAACCACCAGCTACTAACTGGAGTACTTTTATACTCGACCCTCTCCACATTGTCTGGTCGTTAACATCCCCGATAGTCCCCATATTCTCAAGATAGATATAACCGCCCATGGCACGTCAACACGTCATGATAAAATGCTGATCTAACAATGTCATTTCAATAGCGTTTTACTCGAAACGTCTAATCAAACCCAAACATATGGAGCAAGGGCGTAGCCTGCCCAAGGGCCAGGTTGATACATGGTGGATGGGAAAAGTATGAATTGTAGGTACAGTTACGGCTACCATCCGTCCTGCTCAGCGTGGATGCAACAGCGCCGCGACCTCGCGGCGGCTATCGGTGTAGGAAGCCTCTCGCTGGAGACCATGGTTCTGTCCATGGTCCAAAGTGAGAGTGCGTGAGAATCCGCCTCTTCTTTTTGTGAGGAAGTGATGTCCGCTAAAGAGGCGGCGGAAAGGGAAAGGGAGAGGACTAGTACTCTCCCGTCCCGCCGTAGACGCACCAGGCGCCGGAGAGCGCAGAATGATCTCCGGCCTTCATGAGCGCTGGCCTGGGGGTTACGGGTGAGGCTGCCCGTTACCCTAGCAGAAGCAGGCCTGAGACGGTGGCGCGACGTGTTCCGCGTGCGCCTATCTAAATCGGAAGGAGGGCAAGGCCCTCCGCTACCAATGGTGTGGCTGCCTTCTGTTTGAGGGCGGCTAAAGTCTGCCTGGGTTTTCGGGGACTTCCTTCTTAGGGTATACCCGAGTCCCTTGCGATAGACTTACTTGTGACGGAACACCTTGTGGTTTTAGTCGGTTCGATTCCGACATACCACTTCACCGATAGCCATGGTGAGGTGGTGAGGGGATTTCCACACGAAAAAAAAAAAGGGCTGGGGCGGCCGGGGAGCGTCCGGGCGGGGTTTCCTAAAGTGTCCGGGTAAGAATTTTGATTTCACCTGTGTCCGGATTTTTTAAGTTTTTGTCCGGCGTCGGCAAATTAAGTGATGGCAGCCCTAGGTACAGTCAACCGCACAGGGTGGGCGGGCGGTATAATGGACTTAGTGCTAGTTTTAACGTGCGTGAATGATCGGTCAAGCAAGTGGACTTAGGACTTTGGTTGCTATACATTTGCTACTATTTTTGAACCTCTAGGGGGGGGGGGGGGGCAGTTGGTTACTGATCATTACTTCAAAACTTCACTATAGTTTTTTTTCAAATCTTCAAAAGTTTTAATACTTTACAGTTTTGTCTTTCTACCTTATAATAACCATAGACTTAATTGTTCGTTTTTAGGGTTCCGTTCCTCAAAAGAAAATAAGGAACCCTTATAGTATCACTTTGTTGTCCGTCGTCTGTCTGTCTGTCAAGAGCCTTTTTCTCAAGAACCCGTGTACGCATTAAGTTGAAATTAATACCAAATACAAAGTCTGCGGTCCCTTTAAGCTGTAAAAAAATCAAGCTTCACGCAGTTATAAAATATCTATGCCTTAGATTTTAACAAATTTGAACATTTTATTTGGTAAGAAGCAATATTTTTGTGATTACAAACTTATATTTTGCAGTTGGATTATTGACTTTGTCATACATCGCAACCGCAAAGTTAAATTGTCTTTCGAATAAGACGGGCAAAAGTTCTCGAGAATTGTTCCCGCGATGGACGTATTATCTACATACAAGTTTGCTTGCTTAAGGAACCCTCGGTGCACGAGTCAGACTCGCACTTGTCCGATTTTTTTTAATTGTGTGTTTAGTTTTTTATACGCAACGCCTACTAGCTTAACCAAAAAGTGATACGGTTGATTGATCGCGTAATCATGCTGAACGACCATTATGTATAGACTTTCCATTCTAGGCTGTATGGTGACTCTACCTTCAATTATTGGATTAATGTGGAAATTGCTATCACTTGACATATAATTTATCCTACCACTCTAGAACCTAAGTAGTTAAGCCAGGTCAAGTATTTGCCATAGTGGAAAAATAAATTATTGTGCCTAAGCGCTGAATTGTGAAATAATAATTAATTTAATTATTAACTTACTGATTCCACAATCAAAACAATAAATGTCTAAAAATGTTTGACTAAATGCATCCGAATGTTTACAAGCTACATAATAATATACCAAAAAACCTGTTTAATTATTTTTTGTCTGTCTGTTTGTTCCGGCTAATCTCCGGAACGGGTGGACCGATTTCCACGGGACTTTCACTAGCAGAGAGCTGGTGTTACAAGGAGTAACTTCGGGTACTTTTATTTTGGAAAAAGAATTAGGTTTCCGTACAAAATATATAAATAGATACACGCGAGCGAAGCCGCGCGGGGAACAGCTAGTCTATACATATACATACAAATAAATAAAATTGAAGTATCTGTCTGTAATGTCATAATATAGCTTTTTACTAAATGCATCTGAATGTTTACACGTTTTACGAAAATATTTTTTGTTTATTTTTTGTCTGTCTTCTTTCTGTCTGTCTGTTTGTTCCAGTTAATCCGGAATGGACCGATTGCCACAGGACTTTCACTGGCATATAGTTGGTGTTATAAGGAGTAACTAAGGCAACTTTTATTTAGAAAAATAATTAGAGTTCCGCGCAAAAAAAATATAAAGCCGCGCGGGGAACACCTAGTCGTAAATATAATTAAAGTATTATATCTTCTCAATATTAATAGGGATGTTGACACATTCTCGGAACTTCTTTTATTTTATAGCTAGGACTTTATTTAACGCAAAAAATAATACTATACCTATTGAAAAACAAAACTTAATTGAAGAGAAAAATAGAAAAAATGAGATTACTTCAGACAGCTGTCAGCTTGTTCATCGGTTAATGACGTATTGGATCTGGTTGTCACTTGTCGTTTGAAGTCCCGTGATAATAGTTGCTTTGCTAAGCTTTTTCAATCAATTCATTCATTTTTGTTAATTTTTTGTATAAGAGATGGGCATTCCCCTTTTAAATTTTAGCAACTTTATGAGACTTAAATAACGGTGGTGACTTATATTGACCACAGACATTCCAAGGAATCATATTATTATCAATAGGATGTTTTGCACTTCATACAAAAGAAAGAACCTTGGAAGCCTTGAAAAAAAAACGGTGCGCAGTGTTGCTCCTGATATTAACATTTCGGTCGGTAGAAATAACACCCAAAGTTACGTCACCGAAATGACGTCAACACACATTTATTGTTATCACCAAATTATTCAACAGTTAAGTGTAAAGTTACTTTATAATAATTTTTTTATATATGTTGTATAACGTTCTAAATAATTAATCTAATCCGTAATAGTTTAAAAATTGTGCCATCACCATTTCTTCATAAGACAAACAAAATACTATGGGTGGGTAACTTTCCTCCAAGATATGAAATATTTCAGTTTTTATTGAATAACAACATGTTTAATAATATATTGCTCAGTCAATCCGATATAAGCTAATATATACTAGCTTATATCTGATTGACTGAGCAATATATTTTAAGGCTTTTTATAGTAATACTTCAAGAAATCTAAATAATGCCACTATAAGTAACGAAGTGGCTTTGAGTGGCGTTTCTAATAAGTATATGAAGAGGTTTAGAGGTTTGTGACTCTACTTAACCGCTCTACTAAAGATTTGCATAAAATAAGATACACAGATTGAATGTATACTGGATTGACATCATTATATGCATACAAGATTCACGCGGAATTAATTCATGCTTTAACTATGTACCTATCATGTTTGTATAAAAAAATTGCTGAAACCTTAGAAATATGTATAAATATGGATATATTATGTTATATACCTTTTCCAAAGACAGATCTCCACTTTCAATGGCTTTGAATGGGTATAAAGCTACCACAACTTTCGTCCTCTGTTTGTCCTGCAAACAAATTCGACACATTAATAATAATCATGGCAGAGGCGTAGTGTAGCTTTCTTGCAACTACCGTCACAAATCCTGAACACAAATATTAGTATACTATATACCTATTATACTTCGAGCGGGGCGTGACGTCAACAGGTTGTGATGTTTCCGCCCCGCTCGCTGTCTGTCCCAACCTCAATGATCTTGATTTTTCTTACTATAATAAACTGATCAAATATTTAATAATTATATGAAATAACTTGAACAGCTAAGCCCAGTGTAGTGTGCCACTTTTAAAAGAGCATTTAAACTAATCGCCAACACGCTTTTACTTGTAACTAACTATGTAAAGAATGTAAACAAATATTGGAAATCTCTCCATCTATATTTTGGCATCTTGGAACTGATCCGATGACGAAGCCAGCAGGTGGATGGTGGAAGTATTTCTTACTTTTAATTCAATTTGCCATTAAAGTGTGTTTTTTAGTATTCCTAATTTATAATTTTACATATAACCTCAATTGCGCTGATCAATTACTATGAATGTAAAACTAGACGATTTTGGATGACATTGATTATTAATTTTACCACCAATAATGAAAAACTAAGTTTTGAACTTTCGCGTTCCATCATATAATTAATAATAATCATTATAATATATACATACGGGAATTAACGCGATCACGTAATATGCATTACATACCCTTGAATTGTTTCGTCTAGATCACTCTTAATTCCCGTACGTATACATAATTATATATGAATGAAATAAATTACTAGTATCTAATCTCAATGTGAACATAAGCATATGGACGTTATTTTGGGTTAAATATGTATAATATTGCATTGCAAAACATGAGTTTAAACTTGCAAGAATACAGTCTAGATTAGGCTACAGCATAGTCATGTGCCGACGAAAAAAAAAGGAGGTTCTCAATTCGACCGTATAATTTTACAATTACTGATCGAGTGTAAATTAAACGGCAATAGATGTTTTTGGGAACACTAAAAGCAAAGGAAATCGGTCATCATATTATTATTTTCTTCGATCACTATCACTATACTAATGTCTATTAAATTAATATTTATATTACCTATGTCATTTGCAATAACAAATATATAATTTGAATATACAGTAGCTATTTTTAATAACTTTTCTAATGATTTTTTTTGCATGCATAATATTAATAGTAATAATATTAATAATCTTCTAATTAATAATGAAAGGGGGTTTACCTTAGGTTTAGCAGACGGAGTGCCCGGAGGAGCGCCGCCTCCCCCCGGCATAGTGCCTGGCGTCAAGGCGGCTGCACAAACAAATCAATTTTAAAAAGAACATTCATTCGACAGGTATTCCAATACCCACTTTAAATTTCAAGATACACCCAACAACCCAACAACCGATTTGATGAAATAGGGCTTGCAGGAAGGCCTTACGCTTATATTTAGACAGTTTAAGGACAAAAAGTACTTGATAATGCCCATAATTATTATGATATGGACATCCAAAAGAGAATAAATTATGACATCACTGATCATCACAGCCCACAGATGTCACACTGCTAGATAGGCTCTCTTAACGATTTTGAAGTGTTCTATATAGAGCTATGGATATCAATCCATAGCTCTATATACAACACTTCAAAATCATTTCAGAGCTAAGAAGATGTCGATACCTATATGGAAACTGAGTGGCGTCTGACAGACCTCTTACTATACTTAATCCAACTTTTATTTAGTACCTAGTGTAATGCGGTCTGTAATAAAAACTGTATTTTCATCCTCTAACGTAATAATGTTTATGTTGTAATTATTATAACAATTTAAACATATCTAATAATACAATTTATGTAAATATTGTACAGTATTAATACGACGATACCGTACAGTAAAAATTTTCGACTATGAACCGGAAATAATCTCTGCAGCGCCACGGCCGTATATTTTAAGCACAAATTACCATAATAATGTAACAATAAGCACCAAAAACACTTGTCCTTTAATGTTGATGATTTTGTTATATTAACTTGATAAATAAATATAAGTTTACTATACTTTTAAACTCGATAAAACACAATGAAGACGGTTTGAACGAAAGGTTAATTAGGAACCGGAAATTAATGGCTTAGTACTTAAGTGGGACTTGTCAACAAAATTTTATACATAAATTCTGAATAACGTGATAGATTTTATGAATGGTTAAACCTTAATTTACTTGATCTAAAACACAAAACAAAATCCTTATACGACCTATTTCCATGACACAGAACGCACAATTTTCAACACTTGGTATCAGAAAACACTAAACAATATCACTTTTGTGGACATTACAAAAAGTCTTTACATTACACCTGACTAAGACAAGAAAGTGAGTGCAACAAGACCAGTGAACGCAACCGATGGCGGCGAGGCCACATGAATAGAGGTCACACCAAATTTACCGTACCCTCGAGTGCAGGAAGAAACGATGATAATGATAGACATGGTATTTTAGACTTCTTCTTTGTCACCATTGGTTCGTCCTCGGATTTATTAGGCAACATGAGAACGGGACTTTGTGTCCGGACGTCCGCGCGCGACACCTCGCTCCGACTGTCTACAAACGTGTCCGAGTACCGCAGCGAACGTAAAGCGTCATACATAACATTGGCGATACGGCACGTAAAAACCGATTGAGATCGACTGAATTTTGTTAGCAGTTTGCTTTTAATGTTATCAACGCTACTATGAAGAAAAATTACCAGAAAAACTATAAAAAGATCGACCAATATTCTATTATTATAATATCTATTCTTTTCTCATAGATACAAATATCTGCTATCAGTAACATATTGTTATAATGTGGAAATTAAAAAGGTGTAATGTCAATTCTTTGTAGGCAATTGAAGATACTAATCCACTATACCCCAATCAAAACAGTAACCGAAAATTTATTACATTCAATGGAGAACAAGGCCTTATAGTTGTCGAGACGAGGAGCGAGTGCTTCAAAGATGGTTGCGCTCGGCCTACATTCACCATTCGATGCGCGCGCGCAGGCGTTACGTGCTCTCCCTTTCACTTATTAGCGTATAAAACGTTTGAAAGAGACAGGAAACTTAGAGATTAAACCATCTTCCTCAGAAGCCTTACGTCTGCTGCAACTTTTTTGTTGTTTCTTTAAATATCGTTGTATTTTTATAAGTATCGTAGATCAGGATATTTAATTTCACATTTGTTTTCAGATTTGAACGAAGGGTGAATGGAATTTACTATACTTAATAACAAAGATCTAAAATTGGTAAAACTTTCATTGATTTCAATGACAAATACGATACTTAATCAATAAAAGTTTAACTTACATTCACATCTTTCTCTGCAGTACAAATATCAAGGTCATCTTGAGTCAACATATCGCCTTAAAAATTTATAAGTTGATACAAACGCAGTACTTAATGTCAACCGTAAATGGATAAATACATGGAGACTAATCTAGTATAAGTTCGTATACCACGTTTCTCATCGAAATAATCATAATTTTACGTTAATGGTGGTCGAAGGTCACATAACCATATAATATGTAAGTAACTTATTATTAGGCGAAATAACACGGAGCGGAGGACGAAAGAGTTCTTATTAATTAACGAGTTATTAGTAAGTCTATCGTAAGTAGAAATGTTTGTTTCGTCGTAAAACGATATTAGAAACATCTGTGAACAAACACTTCAAGGGTCAATAAATACGTACGTGCAACTTCTTTGGGTATGCAGTTGTCTTGAAGACTTAAGGGACCTAGAGGCTCCAGCAATGTCCAAATTTCTGCCAACGTACACCCCTGAGCCAACCTTCTTTCCGCGTCGCAGCACAACCACCGGCGAGCAGCCCACGCCGCTGGATGATAGTGACTCCTTCTGGTACTACCTACGCACACTACAACCCAGCTCGTCTTAGCCCTACAATCAAACTAACGCCATAATTCCTCATTTATCATTACAAATATGAAACTATTTTAATTGAAAATTATAATTCTGGGAAAAAGTACTGTATATCACACTATATTTGAAAATTGATAAAAGTGTAATTAACTAAATAGGCATACGATGTACTGTTATGCTCTAAAATGTTTCTTCAGTATTTAATCAATAGATACTTCAGAAGCAAGAAATAATCAACAATAGTTAATTACTGTCAATTGCCGACTTTAGCTACGATTATGATAATAATTAACATCTTGTTGATCTGTACGTACCCGATCTGATTGTGTGTATCCACAGTAAACGTACAGAATTATCACTGGCGACGAGATAGAGCGTGTAGTCGTTTCCCAGTTCTGTGTAGCCCACCTTACCAGAAGAAATAAATTTAAAACACCGTGTATAAGGAAGTTAAAAAAGATTAATAATTTTATTATAGCTTACCTGAAAAGGATATCTGTAAATGGGGTTCTTCTCTGCGTCGCTCTCGGATGAGAGCTTGTCCAGTTGCGCAAGCTCAACAGTGTGAATCGTGGCTGTCTCAATTCGTCCGCGTTCTTTTCGTCTCTACCATACAAAATATAATTTTAATGCACGTTTTTCAATATCAAACATCACTACATAGTAACTATATAGTATAATATACAGTACGTATGGAGCGGTAGAAGTGTTATAAACAATACCTAGCCCACTTTTATATAGCAAATTTTATTTGTAGGTTTGAATATCTTACGACAGAGAAAGAGAGAAATGAACTTATAAATATAAAGAGGATGAAACTTCGGGGCACTGGTACTAACAAATATAATCATAAATTTAAAACACCCCCGACTCGAAAGTCCCTTCAACAATTAGAAAAGAACTGATGATCTTCAAACAGCTGAACAGATTTTCTTCAATTATATCTAAGAGCACTCCCGATCAAGTCATCTTTAAAAAAAAACTCACTAAAATCGGTCCATTCATTTGGGAGCTACGATGCCAGAGACAGACACACAGACACGTCAAACTTATGAGACTCCTCCACTTTTTGCGTCGGGGATAAAAATAAATCAACGCAGCGCAAGTTTTACAAATCTTGAATGTCATATTCTGGAATCCGCCAAAATTTTTATTGAAAACTGGACTAAACATATACAATGAACAATAAGTTCACGCTACAGTGCCCACTAATTGAACCTCTCGATGTGGGTTGGAATATGTTTTTTGAACACATACAGCTTCCGATAGTAAGCTTATTTTATGTGATTTATTTTGTTCTACATTATCCTACAGTAAACAAACAGAATTAAGTAATCGCAGAATACCAGTAAAATTAATATTCTGCTATTTACTTTCGTGTTGTTGACTTTCAATATTTTATTTTGAAGTAAAAGAAAAAGATGACCGTTAGGCGTCTTTAGGAGATCTATGTTCAACAGTGGATGAAAACAGAAATACAGCTACAGGAAACCTTACTTTTGGGTGTCTTCTTTTGTATCGACAATATAATTCAGAAAATGTCGAGGTATCATCTCGACATATTGTCAGCTTGATATGAACTAATGTTTTAAGGGTATACATTTTTTTAAGCGATTCGATTGTTGCTCATAATGCTTTTCAAATCTCATAATATGGCTAAAGGTTTATGAGCAACCATAAAGTTCTCCTGCAAATCGCCAACATTGCCAAAAAAACCGGCCAAGTGCAAGTCGGACTTGCGCACCGAAGGTTCCGTAAAATATTTTTATTATATGATGTAACAAAAAATTTACGGTTTTCGCAATTTTTCCGTTATCTGTGCTGTAAGACGTTGCTTCGTACCAAATTTCAAGATTTTGAGTTCTTGATTGCGTTGGCTTAGAAGTTTGATTTTTGTCAGTAGACCTGAGTATTTGATATAAATTCCAGCTTAATACCTCCACGCATTCCTGAGAAAAAAGGTCTTGACAGACAGACAGACGGACGGACGGACAACAAAGTGATCCTTTAGGGGTTCCATTTTTTCCTTTCGAGGTACGGAACCCTAAAAATCGGTGCCACTTTTTCCCCCACAAATCGGAAAGGAAAGGCCAGAAGGAGGCACATTTTTGACATTGGTCGGCATGAGGAGCGCAGTGCCAATAGCCCAACTCAGAGGTAGAAAACCGGCGACTAGACTAAGCAACCAGAACTCGCGGTGTACCTTTAGCAACGGAAGTTTTAACGCCGCTTGTCTTTGATATTATATAACTCTGAACGGTACCGGACAAGAAAAGTGGTTCTGAGACTGCGAGAAGAAAACCTCTGAAAAAAATATACGTAAAATATCGGGTAGATGGATTTACCCGGAGACTGTAGACACGGTCTGGCACAGACCTCAGTCCCGCCAAGCCTGAGGCTGGTCAATAATGATTTTGATTAGCAAGGTACAGAAACGGTGGCTCTTGGGGATTGCAAGAAGTAAAACCCTTATAAAAAATCCCCCAGGTGGCGATAGGGCTAGTGCTTTATATCAAAGTGTTCTTTACTATCACTGAAGTTAAATATGCATGCGTATGCAAGTAGTATAATCATTTTAGCTCTATTTTAATGGAATAAGGTTTATAAGTTCTCGCGCATTTGGCACTCGGTCTGAGTTGACCCTAAGTCTGCATTCTCGATCTAGAGACAATGGCGCCCATACTAATAAAAGGTAAAATAAATGTACCTTATTAAGAACATTTGTTTACTATTCCATAATAGCCAATTTTTTGTTTCAAATTCAATTAAATTCAAAATTCAAATTCAAAAACATCTTTATTTCATAAAATTGACCATCAATTATTCGAAATCGTCGATTTAATAAATAATTATTATAATTAAAAATTATAGATCAACACACACAGAGTCACCGCAACAATAGTTTGCTTCGTCAAATGTAAGATGATTAAAGAAAACAAAATGGATAACATAATATCACATCTGCCTGTTTCGATCTATAACCGCCCGTTTCCAAATGGTTGAGCCTTGTGAGAAGAAATCGGGCAAACAAACTCACGGCCACTCTTTTAAAAAAGAAAAACCAGACAGTTTCATCTAAAAGAACTCGCACTAGGAATGATTCCTGTGTGGCGGGGACTTTACAAATATTCAAACAACGGACACAAAGAACACCCAGACTCGGGACAACTATTTGGAGATCACCCATGTTTATCCCGTGCGGGATTTGAACCCACATGACTAGGCGCGGCGACCACTTAAATCATCGCGCTATTCGTGAGTCAAAATTGATTTATATATCTAATGTTCTTTTTTACAAACAATGATATGTCTCCTTAATCTTCTCTGATAAAAAAAAAGTTTATCCCCCAAAATATTCAGTTTGTAAATATTATTTTCACAAACAAATTTTGACAATGCCGTCATTATAATAACCCCAAAATATTTTTTTTATAATTGTTACTTATTATATAATGATTGTGACATAGTACTCAAAAAGTGTGACAGAGTGTCTGTGTGACTCTGCGATGCCTGATATTGCAACATGCTCCTTTGCGAAAAAAATCGTATAAAATCTTTTAATTTAAAAGCATTTATCTAGATACAAGAATGTTGTTATTAAATTAATGAGAAGAAAATATAAATAAATATTTATGTCAGAATAATAAAAAAGAAATTGGCCGTCTCCTAACATAACGGGTGTAAGTAACGGCCTGCCGAATCTTGAAATAGTAGATTCATTATCATATAATCATTCTGAGTAGAAAATCATTGGAATTTTCTGCCGGAAAATTCATAATTTATTGTTTTTAATGTTACATTCTTGGCTTAAAAGTGATATTACAATGAGCAAACAGATCATTTTACCGAAAAAAATCAATAAATACCTTATACAGCCAAAAAATGCAATTAAACAATATTTATACAAACAGCTGCTTCGACGGCGCCGAACGTTTATGGTCATTCACCGTACCGCACAAAAATGATACCTATATAGGTATGTTGCGTGTACATTGCATAGCGCAAAATCAAACTAATGACTGTAAATCCTTAATCTCTCTCTCTCTCTCTCTCTGTCTCTGAGTTTTGCAATGTGATAAGTATCCAAAGAAAGCGTTTATGTAAGTTTTTCGCGACGGTGATACTTACACGCTGTACATGATTTTTATTGCTCCCTTCTGTCACACATTATTATAAAGAAAAAAAATACGCGTTCGCAATTTTCACCAAAGTACTGAACGGATTTTCATGCAATTTTCACCAATAGACAGTGATTCATGTGGAAGGTTTAGGTGTATAATTTGTTAACGTTTTGTGTAAATTGGTTGAAATATGATGGTGATTGTTCAAGATGTCTCTACTACCCGTGCGAAGCCGGGGCGTGTTGCTAGTTTCATTATAAATTATTTTATTCATTTAAGATATCACCATCAGCTGAATTGCAAAATGGCGTTATCTGCGGCTGAAATACAAGGATGCTGTCCTGAAAAGACAACTTAACTTACTCACTTATTTTGTTAATTGAATGAGTAATTAATTTTTGTTGAATGAATGAGTAATGAGTAATTTTCTGATATATTACACTATAAATTATATTTTTTTTAAATAATACTAAATTCTAACAATTCTAAAAGTTTGTGATGGATGAATGTTTCATAATGATTTTATTTATTAAACCTATTTGTTTGAATACATTTTTTTATTGAGGTAAAATTTATTTCGATTTATTGCGCGTTAATAGTTAAAAATACCAGGACGTTTGACATTGTTATCCTAATCACCCCATTTTAGAAGGTCATGGGAAATAGACACGCGTGTCCGTAAGGCCGCTTCCTGGATCTTCAACGACCGTGGATCGTACGATACAAAATACGTCGTAACCGCAGGCTACACCTAAAGAAAAAAAGAGTGCTCGACTCGATTGACATTCGGAATACCTCTTAATAAATACCAAAAACTTTAAGAGTTCGTTGTAAAGGAATCCTTACACGTGTTCTCTATCCCACAAGTTCATGTAGGTAACGGTTTAAGTTCATGAATATGTAGACTATCAAATACCAAATATACAGGTATATATAACACATTTGTGTGGCGGTACTAAACCGCGATAAGAGCAACGACTAGGTTGGTATCATGCCAACCGGCTGCCAAGCCCTCCGTAAGTAACACACTACACCAATCACAACCTGTGTCGTAATAGTTGATTTATACAATACACTACACATTTTGACAATTTATTTCCATTTAAATATATAAATATTACGTTAAAACATAGTTTTAACAGTTCTATTTTTTTAAGCTATCAATATAGCCTTGAAACGTTGCTATCACATTTATTAATTGTTACCTGCAAGAACTTAACATATACAAATTAAAAAGTTGAGTAAAATACAAGCTAATTACTTGTATCTCCAAACCTATTATGTTACTACCTTTACTTTTTATATGCATAAAAAGGGGCATGCATACACTGAACATAATTTTAAGAATAAATGAAAATCTTTAAGTCCTTAACTTCCCACGGGAATAGAAAAATAAGAAAATCATATCTTCTTCAAGATATGTATATAAATAATTCGTGTCACGTTGTTTGACTGTGGTGAACTCCTAAACTAAAAAAATGATTTAATAAAATTTTGCACACTGTGTGCGGTTTGGTCCAACTTGAGAGATAGGTTAGCTTTTATCTCAGTTTTTAGTCACAATATTTTTTATTGCAAATTACTTAGCCACAGCAACGCGTGGCCCGGGTAGCAAGTTTAAAAATATATAACATAATGTAGTTGAATGCGTTAAGTTAATAAAGCAAAATAATAAGTTCATGTAAATAAAAAATTCAGATAGATATATCATATTTGCCCAATGACGTGAAACATGATCCAATAACGCTCGAAAATTGTACAACAGCGAGCACCGAGCATCGTAATGAATCAAATCAATGAGTTGATTTCCTGTTGGAAATCCTTCAGGGAGATACAAGTTCGCTTACAGGAATACCCTGTAAAGCAATCTCCGCTACAGTTAGCTCATCTGAAATGTGGTTAACTATACGAGTCCTATCTGCGTCACTAAATAAACTTATCATCCTGTTTCCTGGTATTAATTAATTCCAAATACATTGTGAGACTTACATTTTGAACAGAATAGATATAGTTTGTAAAACAAAAACATCTCTTTAAAACAATATTAAATATAGTTTTAAATACCTAAATTATCGCACAACACGTCACTTAAGACCGCGCAGTGATGGATGTTGTTTTGCCACTCAACAGAGGATACAAACAACAGGTAAAACAGCTAAATAGAGGCGCAATGGAGAGTACCTTTTCAAACAATTAGAAAGAGTCGCGAAGGGCTCTCCATTAAAATTGCTCACATAACGAGGGACCACAACACGCGGCATGACTGCACATACATTAGAGCGAGGGTTGTCATTGTAGGGGAGCGATGTGATGGCGGAGTGAGCGAAGTCTATTTAAGTACAGGATTTCGATTGTTTATTTTAGTGTGCTTACAAAATCTTTTTAATTTTATTGTACTGCCGAGTCTCGTTATTGTACTTTATTTAACTCAAGTTCTTTAAGCACACATAATTACATATTTATATGTAACTAGCTACCCGTTGCTATGGCTAAGAAATTTTAAATAAAACAATGTGACTATAAATTCAGATAAAAACTATCTTCTCTTAAGTTGGAACAAATTGCACACAGTGTGCAGAATTACATTAAAATCGGTTCATTCGTTTAGGAGCTCGTCGCGGACAAACAACGTGACAGGATTTTTTTCAGAAGATAGGTAAAATGTTATGAGATTTAGTTATCTTTGTTAAAAGTTTAAATCTTTAATATGAAGAACTAAGGAAACGTAGACTATATATCTATTTATTTGTAAAAATTAACACTTTTTTATAATTTATCGCTTTAAAATTTCAATAAGTACCTACTTAATGCCTAAGAAATTATCAATAAGACATCGTGATTCGATTTTTTTAATACATTTTCATGTGATCAATCTGAATGTGACAAATTATGAATTTATAATGTAAACAAACTCTTTAAAAAACTTTTAATTAAAATAATGAAATACAGTATATTTAAAGTCCTATCCAAAGTATCCAATCCAAGTAAAGATTCCAAATCAGTTATAGTGATAGTGTTAATTCTATAGTTATCACATACACGTTATGGGAAAAATCAGGTATTACCATTAAACAGGCCTCAATCGCTCTCATCCCTAACATCCATCCGTAATAAGGATAAAGTCGAATGATTTCAACAATTGACCACAAAATGACATCGTAACAGGAAGATACTATCTCAATAAAGCAATATTAGTATCAGACATCTCTATGGAACATTTTTACGGAAAAAAAAAGTTGCAAAAGCCTCGATATTATATTATCAGAAAATCATACACTGAATGAGAAAAAAGTAGTTTTTGTGTAGGTGGGAACTGAAAAACCGAATGCGCACAAATCTGGCTACTGGTTCGATGTCAATAATACTAAAAAGTAAGATATGGGATGGAAGGCATTATAATGTGAGACTTTTGATTTTAATAATAATAATAAATATATGAGTAAAGTTTTGAGTGATGAATATGTGCAATTAAGGTATAAGTGATAGATAATTACCAGGGGTTCGTTTGAGGTGCGAGGCGGGCCAACGACGAACGGTATTGCGGAACTGCCGCTGCCGCCGCCGGGTGTCGCGCCGGCCGATAGACACACCCAGCTCGCGCATGCGCTCCCACCCCACACATTCACCCCTACGTCTCACAGCTTTAATTTGAAACGCTGCTCGAAAAAAGCCAAACATTACCTGCTACGTCCCTAACACTTCGCTCCAAGCTATGAATGCGTACAATTTGCTTTAGGTTTCATCTCTACGTTTGATAGGTACCTGTAGGTACCAAAACCTATCACATGTACCTAATGTTAATACATACATATAAAAATTGATTATGGTGTCATTAACAATCCATAACTGCCTCACTGGGCAGAAAGGCAAGGGATGAATGTAAGAGCTTTAACAAAGTTTTGCGTCACAGGCACAAACTGTGGTTATGTGGGTATATAGCTTGCAACATGGTCCAATTGTGAATCTAAACCATTCAGGGACCCACTCAAACACACAAAAGAATTAATCAAAATCGTTCTAGCGGTAAGGAGGAGTCCAGTGGCATACACACGTACAGAAGAATTTATATATAATAACAAAAGAGTCGTGTACTAGGGCTGTCACAATAGTGCCAACTCATTGTCGTACCCTCCTCTTAAATATGAAGCGGTATGTAGACATCTTGATTTCGAGTAGGAGCGCATCCCAGAGAGGAACTGATTGAATATAGAACGAAGAGTTCACAAATCACAAAATCGCAGTTATGAGGGGGACATAAGAGAGACATAAGAGAAGATTATTATTTGTAAAATGAAAATTTCTGTCATTATTTGAACACAAAAAGCGAAGGTTGGGATGTAAATAAGAAGATAGCGATGAAGAGTTAAGAAAAAAGAAAAGTGAAGTCACTGCTCTGGCGAATAGGAAGCTATTTTAAGTCGGAACGTAAAGCAGACACATGGTCACATTTACGAAGATTTAAAATAAATCGAATAGTTTATGTTAGAGGACACCCGCGTTACGTTACGTTACGTTAAAGCTATTAAGTTATATCCTGAGAATAACTAAAACGTAAATATGTATACAATTAATTCGTAAAAAAATAACTAAGTATTCCTAAATGGGTTGATTTAGCCAAGTTTGAGAAGCTTCGCTCTTGACAGTGGAACATTCATAAATTTTTTATTGCTGTGTTGTCTTACTTTACTCTTTGGTCTATAAACATCAGTCAGTCAATTCTCAAATTTAGTGCCAGAATTATCGTTCTCAAAAATTATGGACCCATTATAAAATTATTCCTTATTTCTATTTTAAATTCTGACAATTTCTTTGAATTATCTTCCATATTTTGCTAGTGTTATTTAACCCATTAACGCCCAAATGAAAATCACGGTAAATTTCACATAACCAACGTTTATTTTCGTTATAAAAATACTGGCATAATAACACTAAAAAGAAAGAAAACCAAAAAAAAATCAGAAGTTAGGTTTTTAGGGGTGTACTTAGTTTAGTACAATGGGCGCATTATCTTTTTCAAACTATTATCTGATAAATTATTTACATTTTTTGAAACTAGTAGAAAAAAATACGGTTAGAGTTGTCTTTAATAATAATAACTCTACACATCTCACACACGGCCGTCTGATCCCAAACTAGGCAAAGCCTGTACCATGTTAACCAGACTGCTGATAAACATTCTTATATATTTCTAAAGACATACATATTATAGATAAATTACACCCAGACGCTGAACAAATTATCGTGCTCATCACACAATTATTTGTCCTGGGTGAGAATCGAACTAACGACTACGACTAGCTAAGTAGTCAGGGTCACTAACCACTAGACCAATACAGGCATACATTTCACTCTCCCCCTCTTCTCCATCTCCCTCCCTATCAAGTGACAAGTGCGGAGTGGAGAATTCAAGGAAATTCTGCTTTTGGAACGGTACGGACACCATAGATAGATTGTGTTCGTATTTTATGTGTAAGGTGTTCCCTTCCTTGGTGGAATATTGGAAAATCTCCAATATCATTCCAATATAGTAAAATCCTTACTATATTTAGAATTTCCAACAACTATTATAAACCACCATGTGAGTTTGCGTTGCGGTTAAAGCGTTATACGAAATACCAACGGCCTACTGTTAATACGCCGTGTTTCCTGTTACACGCATGATATCTGAATATATTTTAAAATGGTGAAAGTTATAGTGACGACAAACTTTACTGGAACTCTATTAAAAGGGATAAAATATGCAGTGATTAATTTATGTTATATTTACACCGGTACTTTCCAGCCAGACACTACCTTTAATGGCACGTTATATGTGTAGGAAATATTATGTAATTAAAAATTAAACGGAAACGGGTTTAAGCTATAGGTAAACAAAATATCTTACCAACTGGAATGCTGAATTTATATAAATAGCGAGTTAGTAAAACTATCATCGTTCGGCCTCTTCTGCCTACTGTTATATCCCCTAAAGATTATAACAAGATGTTTTGAATTGATGGTTTTCGCCATAAATCCTTTCATAAAAAAGTTTACTGAAATACCAGTAACTACTTAACTACTACTAACCGAGACTAGTTATTACAAGAGATTTTATCTTCGAATTTCAAATACAATTAAAGCAGCTGTCGTTTCAAGGATATCTCACCGATCTGCATAATCCCTTTTTTTTGTCCGTGTGGAATCCCGCTCGGGCCGTCACCCCATCGGGGTTTTCAGTGGGGCGGTGTGTCAGAATCGAACCGACTAAAACCATACGGTGTGCCATACTGCCCCTAAAATAAATTTATTAAGACATCCTAGCGCCTGCCCGCAAAAGCGCGGGCACCACCTTCGGGTAACAACTTCTCAATTAGGCGCATCGAGGCGTCGGGCTTACGGGTGGCTCTGGATAACACGGCCCTTATATTCAACGGTCCTCGTACCGGTTCTGTTAGAAATTAGATGTACGCAACCCCCATATCTGTAATTATAGGCATACATTTCACTCTCCCCCCTCTTCTCCATCTCCCTCCTTAACTCCCTCTACCCCTACTCCCACCTTAAAGGCCGGCAACGCACTAGTAACTCTTGAGTTGACGCCCATGGGCGGCGGTAGTCACTTACCATCAGGTGACCCGTCTGCTCGTTTGTCCCCTATACCATAAAACAAAATTATGTTAATATGGATATGCCTTCGCTATCTCGGTATTATAAAATTACTTAAGTAAGACATTTTTCTGAAATTTAAAAATTATATTAATGGAGCTACATGTTAATAGATACGTTTCAATACGAGCAAAGTCATAACCGCCGTGACATCCAGGAATAAATTGTATAGTAGGTATGTTACAAAAAACCTTTTAAGTTCAAAGACTTTAAGAGCTAAACAAAATTTAAAATGAGATTTTCTTCGTAATAGATACACTCAGTGTCGGATTATCCATAAGGCAGTGTACCTAACTACCTAGAGAGCCCGCATCGGCTAGGGGCCCCGCTCCCGAAGACTTTTCTCAATGATTTGACCCTTCATTAGTACGCCACTGGGTGTCGGAATTTTGATCAGCTTAGAAACTATCTAGCTAGTCATTGTTCCAAGTGGTAGAGATCACTTTATTGATAAGACCGATTCATGATTGATGATGATTCATCAAACCAAAATGTATTAAGAAAAACTGTACATTTTCGTTTCTGTCCTTTTGTGTGAATTTGGCATGCCTCAGATGACTCATTAACTATTTGTAAGGTAAATTCATAGTCTTATCCCATTCCCAGGCAGTACACTTACTTACCTAGTACGCTGGTGTGCTGACGATAAGAGCATGATGCAAAGCCCCAAAACAATGTATTCGAATTTATAAGAATATGAGGGACCAAACATAAAATTATATTTTTTAATTTTTTTAAAAATAAATAAAATCGTTTTACCACATTTTGGTTCATTTTTCGATCGATTTAGTCGATGTATTTGGCGCTGTCCTTGAAATAATTACCTACACTACAGCCGCGCGGTACTTAAACACGCGAAAGGGCTGCCCTCCTACAGTATTTTAATTCCATCTACCTACCTACTTGTAGCCCAGTCAACCTAGCTGTTTTATGATCAAAAATGGTCATTTCGATTACTATATAATAAATAGTATAAAAACGCTGATTAAGAATTTCGATACCCCGCAGTCTGGACATTTTTTATTAACAATTTAACGAAAAAAGAAGGCTTTTTTTACATTTCGTGTCATATCTCGTTTCCAGTACGTTTTTCGTCATATGTGGCCAAAGCTTTTTTGTTGTCCGTTTAATTGAGAATCTACCTACAAAATGAGAACTGTTCAAAGTCGCTAAGTGCTTTTGTTTAACAGCAAATGAAGGTCAAAGTTACAAAAGAAAGTTTTTTTCAACATTTAATAACTTTGAAACGAACGTACATAGAAGTCTGAAACTTTCTGAAATTGTAGCTTGTGATTACATTAAAAAGTGCTACAAATTTCAGCGAGATTGGTTTTAAACTTTTTAAATTATTAACGAATTTTTTTTTAACCTTAATTGCATTTTTTTTTTCTAAATTACTAAAACTAGTTGGACCAGCTTAGAAAATTCAAAAAGCTTTTTAAGTTTATGAGCCTGTCGGAATTTTTAAGAAATATTGATTTTAATTAATTTTAAATGATATTTTGAGATATATATTTTTTTGGTATTGCTGCTTATTATCATAGATAAATATTTAACTTGCTTTTGTAACTGTCTATCAAATAATTACACATTGAGGATAATATGGAAAACAGTCTTTAGAGTTTTATAGTTTTCGTTATTATTAAGCATGCATATCTATTATGCAGATTATGTTTTATTTTATCATTATTATATATTAACATGTTTTGCTTTATATAAATATAAAGGTTAATTAATATAATAACTGATTGGTACATATTTTTAAAAATAATAACGAAAATATATTAATAATTGCGATCAGGGAGTTAATTACTGTACGGACAGACCAATATTTTGGAAAGTACTATGGATAGGTTAAAAGATTGAAATCCTGTAATTTCAAAGTACCCACATTTATTCCTTTATTATTTCCATATTTCCCAATTCAAATTAATGTACAAAGAAGCTTAGAATGCCATGTCTGCTGGAAAGATCACAAGCTTAAAAAAATCTTTGATAAAATAGAGGCAGCAATAGTAAAAACAAAATGACTGCCTACACTGAAATAAAGCTACACGGGCCTTGAAGATTGCCACTATAAAATCAGAGTTTTTAAAACAATACAAAACAAATGGGGATAAGTGATAAGACCATTGTATAAACAAATTACAGGATAGTCCACAAAATTTTATTAATTATAAGTCCACAATTTAGGACAAGCAGACATAGAGGGCATACCGGCTCTACCGGATGTCACTTTTGTCCTAGACAAAAGTGACATCCGGTAGAGCAGAAAATCAAAAAGGTAAACTTCCTAAGTGTAAACTTTAGTATATAGTAACTTAAAATTAGAACTAACAGTATGTTTCACATTGTGAATAATTACACAATCAGTAGTCAATATGAGAAACATGGGGATGATAGGTTCTAAGATGTGTATGTACCATTTGTAAGCAATTTCGATAATAACATTCTCTTATAAAAATGCTATAATTAAAATGGCTATATATTTATAAGAATATTAAATTATTAATTACCAGCTTAGAATCTCTGTTATGCCAATTTAGGTATCTTTAATATGCTAGACATGCTACCTGTTAGCTATGCTAACTTCTAGACAAAAAAGTGTGTAGAAATTTTTACAAAGCACCAATGCGTCTATTGATTATTCAGTAGATATAAATTATGCAATCAATTTTATAACTGGCCTAGGAGCTAGAAATGGATGACAATACAATAAAAAACATGAATTTTTTAATTAAAAAATATCCAACAGATTTATAACTTACTAAGTAGTATAAAACAGAATACCTACACTTATAATTTATGGTTATTTTATAGGTTCTTTACATCAGATACAGAAAGTATGTATTGCACTCAAATAAATATAATTTAAGGTATGGTCAATGCTCTATTAATAATATAATAAGTTAGTACTATATTATAGAAGATATCATAATGTAATTGCTGCACAAACCCACTGCTGAACACAAGTCTTGTTCCTCACTTAAATTGTTTTCAACTCAAGCTTAACAGAAACATGAGCTCTGTTTTTGGAGCCAACTAAATATTTCTACTCAGCTAATACTTCTATGAGTTACATGCATAATAAATAACATGCAATTTGCAGCGATATTATGGTATTGTCTACACACCTCTAAAATCTGATTCCGTGACTATCCTTAGCAGCACAACAATAACATGTTTGACTGCTGTGAGAGGACAATAAACAAATAGATTTAAATGTACATTTAATTTTAAAATTAAACATACATTTTTATGGCATTAAATAATTCTATTCTACACTACACAAATTAATGATAAATAAAGGAAATTTTTAAATCCGAACTAGATCAATAAAACTTACCTCGCCATTCGTGTCATAATAAATAAGCGCTCGACGAGTGAGGACCAGCCAGCGTTCCTTGAAGTTAACCGGTGAGAATAACTTTTTATTTTGCGATCTCTTGATCATAAAAGTCTCAAGTATTATCTCATCGTCATCCTTCCCAGCCATTTTAACCCTGAAGGATAATTAATTATGTCTAATACTTATAAGAAAATACCGGGAGACGTGTAAATAACTAGGTATTGTAAAAACATCTTCATACCTCTATATCACAATATCCATCACAAATATATGAACTTTAACTAAGTTTTACATGTGAACAATATTACAATAACGAATTAGTCACCAATACACAACACGAAAAATAATAAAACAACGAAAACTGCATTCCTCACAAAACGTCAAAATATTTTTTAACTCCAAAAGTTCTAAAACGCTACAAAAGTTCGTAGACCAAGACCACTTTAATACTTTTTTATTCACGATAAATAATGAACGACAGTGTTGCCAGACAGAAACTAAAGTACTGAAGGAAGAAGACGAAAATCAGTAGTTTTGCAAATGTTGTATTTTTAATACTAAATGCCATAATACATGCTTTCCTTTAAATATCTTCATGAAATGTTGGTTACGAGGCTCCACAACTCTTCAGGCTAGCTGATAAGCCATCCGAAATCGTTGACGTGAAGTGGGTCTGCGTTCTCGAAAACCGCTGAGAGTTCCGTCTATAATACCCCGCAATTGTAGGGCCCGTTTACAATGGGCTCGCGTACACAGAAATTGGGATGAAGAAGACTGGCGTTGTGTTTGCTTTTCAGATGAATCTTGTTTCGGTATGAGGCTGGATACAAGAAGTACTCGAGTTTGGAGGACCTCTAGACGTCAAGAACGTTGGAAATTTTGTCAGGAATTTCAATCATAGGGGGAACAAATTATTGTGTAAGACCGGCCGGTTTTTGGATCGGTGGAAGAACCGATCTCATTTGGATCAGGGAAACAACTTTGCGAAGCCGGTCGGGTGATTCGTTTCACCTAATGCACGACAATGCACGTCTAGAGTGTGGCTAGAGTCATAACATGCACTCTTGCCGATGCTCACATCAACGTTCTGTCGTGGCCTGCTCAATGGCCAGACCTTATTTCTCAATACTTGAATTGAATATCTAAGTTCCCAAAAAAGCAATGGATTGTTACTCAAAGTACAAAGTACAAGTTCTAGTTTAATCAGGAATAAGTATATAAATGTGAGATAAATAAGTCGATGATTTTCAATAACAAGACTGTTAGAGGCTTAAGTAAATTCATTTTCTATGATTTCGTTAAGGCTCAGCAAGAGGGTAATAGAGAAAATATATCCTATTCTAACTAATATTATAAATGCGAAAGTGAGTTTGTTTGTTTCACGCCTAAACCACTAAACTGATTTTAAAAATTCTTTCACCAATAGAAAGCTACATTATCAGCGAGTAACATATGCTCTATTTTTTTAATGTGAAAATTACAATAATGTAACCCTAGGTATCAAAAATTTGCCTAGTAAAGTCATTATTTGACGTACGCTGCCATTTTGTTATTTGTCAGAACATTTAGGTTACTATGGAGCTCCCTTTGACATTCAACTATGTATAAATGTAAAAAATTACGGCGAAACGAAGTTAAGTAAATATCGGTGGTCATCTCTCTATTCAATTAAGTATAGCATCAGCTGTTTCAGATAAACTTTTAAAAAGTTACTCGGTGAAACCGCGGGGCGCAGCTAGTATATATTTATATTGTAGTGATGAGACCTCTCGCACAGCTTGCATAATCCTTCGATTGAAATAATAACTCTTTGAAATGCGAGAGGCATGGACTGGTGGCCCCAAACTCAAATTTAGAACATGTTCGAAATATTTTATGAAGAATATAGAGATAGGAGATAGGATATATAGGATAGAAGAAAGGACAGTCGCCCAGAGGACAGAGGACGGGCTTGACGACTGACGTGCAATGTGCACAGATTAATTCAAGAAGTATTATTTATAATTAATTTGTTTGAAGTTATAATTGTTACACGAATAAGCTGATCCTGATTATGTCGCATAGTGCGTTTGCCTGCTCTTTTAATTTTCCTCCTCTAGATAGAACCTATCGAACCTGGTTACCATAAAGCCCCAGCCCCAAATAAAAATTTTGTTCGAACAATGACGAACAGTTAACGCACTATAGAAATAGCAAAAAAGAAAATGTAAAATGAGACTTCTCCCCGCCAACTTGAGGGTAATTTTTTATTTTATTTAAAAAAAACAAATAGGATCGAGCAAATAAAAATTTTGATCGAACAATGACGAACATTTAACAAACAGTTGAAATAGCAAAAGAAAAGGGTTAAAAAACGACTTCTCCCCGCCAACTTAAGAAAGCAAATTTTTATTTTATTTATAAAAAAAAAACTAAGATCGAACATATAAAAATTTTAATCGAACAATGACGAATCTGATCCTTATTGAGGATCAGTCACATAACAAAAAGTTAGATTTCTAAATATGGGGCGTATGCGCTATAACATTCTGATCATTTCGTTTTTTAAATGATTAAAATCCAACAAGAAATGACAAAGTTATTAAAGTTTTCTTTTCGGCTATTTCGAAACGCTTGCTCGGAGCCGCGCTTGGTATGATGACGTCACACGTCCGAATCGCGCCCGCCACCCGTGAAAAATCGGTGCTTTGGTCAGTTTGGTTCAGATTATTCACCGTTTCACTCATGTCGTGGCATGTAAATTATTTAGTTTTTACTATAATTTGATGTTATATTATTAGTATAATAGTATTTATATTGACATTGAGTATCTATTGATATCTAAATAGATACGAGTAGGTAGTTACCTATTATGGAGGTCGGTTTTGTAGGGATAAAATGAAAAGGTAACTAAGTCTATACATACCTACTCCTACTGAGTACCTAAAATAGATACCTAACTACCTACTTACCCACTTTAACTGCGTGTTCTGAGGATGAGATTTTTCTGGGTTATTTAAATCATTCAAACATAATCTCTAACAAGTACAAAGCATAAACCCAACTGAGCCCTCAGTTTGAACAAGATAAATCTTTAGCTATACACGAAGTTGACTATGACGAAAACTATTGTTTGACCATTTTATCCGAATGCACTGCATTTTGGAAAAATATATATTAAAAATTGGGTAAGTACAACAAATATTCGCCTGATTGTATATCATAGGATACAAATAAAACAATACTCAACAGTAAGTATTGGGCGTCCGGCGGCAGGTGAGCTTTCACACATATCACAGATTGCGTTTATCACATGACAAAATCACCCACCCGCTCAGGGGACCTCTTTTTTTTTATTGTATAGGGGCAAACGAGCAGACGGGTCACTTAATTTACTATCCTCGCTAACTTTTGAATATAATTTTTTATTATTTCTAATAAACATGAACATAATTAACCATGATAAGCATTGAGGGCGGCTTCTTCATTAAATGTGTTTCGTAACTGTTTTAAGGCATACATAAATCTATTTTATTTACTGCACATCATTGATATGCGATTAGTTACAATTCTCTAATCGTCAATCAATCAATACTAACTTTAATCCTAAGAATTGGCACTATTTTGTTTCATATTTTTTTGGGCCCTGATAAACAATATTTATTTTTACTAAAAGAATAGTTCAGAAACATCTTTCTGAAGTCTTCTTTTGCTTTCGATTCATGCATGATACAGGTTCCGACCACTCCGATATATTTGGTGTCGTCAAAAATTAATTTCGATCGTTACGTCGTCTGTATGCCACGAAGATGAAAACTATACTAACGCGGCCGAGAGCGTGTGTGTGTGTGTGTGTGTGTGTGTGTGTGTGTGTGTAAACAGGCACACAAGCACATTCACCCTTTGAAGTGTGTCAAAAAACCGACAGTCGTCCCGATCGGCGCCAAGCGCGTGCACATTCACGCAAGCATGCACAAACACCCTGTTCACATGCTTGCGTCGTTGAATGTCGGTTTGAACGCGAGCGTGTGAACGCAGGCGTTAGTCGTCCCGATCGGCGGCAAGCGCGATCACATTCACGCAGGCATGCACAAACAGCCTGTTCACATGCTTGCGTCGTTGAATGTCGGTTTGAACGCCAGCGTGTAAACGCGCCATTACTCCTTTGACTTTGCTTTACTCTTTGGTTTAACCCAAAGACTACAATAGTATATAGGATATAGACAGGCAACTCTGCTTCTTTTTATTGACAACACAAAACTCTGCCTAGTGGTCAGATACCGAAAACTAATATAATATACATATCTATAGGTATATATATATATACAATTGAACAATGTATAGGTACCTACTTATACGGTGTATGAATGTTTTGTTGTTGCCTGTTTCTTGTTTTATTGGTTCTAACATGAGAATTTTATACTTTAGCTAATTAATGTATGTTTATGACTAATCTCCGATTTTTATATTCAAACCAAAACTTTTATTGCAAAAAGAAAGGCACAAGAAACCGGCAATCGGTACTCATACGCAGCCATTTGCAATATAAGTGAAGTGTTGCCAACCTAATATTAATAAGTTCCAAATATTTAAAAAAAATGTTGATTGTTACGATTGTATTTTTAATTAATATTATTGTGTGTTGGTGAACAAATTGTTGTTTGTAAAGAATTTGAAGTGGTTTTAGATATTTAATATGCAATATTTTGGTATTTACAAATGCGAATTTTAAATCGTAATACATTTGTGGGTAATAAATTTCCCCTCATACATATTATAAATTTAAATATTGTAACACAGTAATTTTAGTTCCGGTATCTATCCTTGGGATGGCACTGGACTCAATAAAAAAAGTGCAATTCTTTTATGTTCCAAGTTGCCATAGCATGGTTTAACCCTTGTTTGTCTTGTCAGTTGGTTGTGTTGGGATTTTGGGAACTTGAATTACTGTTGATTTGTGCAATATTTTAGTGAATCATTTTTTATAACACACTTTTATGTACTCTGTGTATAGTGCCAACGACAAATTAGTTTTTTTATTCGTAATTTGAAAGGCAATCATGTCTTCAGAAACGGCACAAGTTAGTTCGTTGCCATTGCCTCCTATGCAATACATTAACTTTTATACTGATGAAAATGTACGAAGAAATAGAGCACCGTTACCTCCGAGACCTATTCCTGATTCATACTCTATGTTTGGACACAATTTCAATGTTGATGATACTATTATTAGATCTCTGGAGAGTCAGGTATGTAGCCAAGTTTTGTATCTCGACAAGATACATTTATGTTTATCTGGCTTTACGCAGTCAGTGAATATACGTAATATTATTTTTCAGGGTTTTCGACGCCTCTATCCTATGCATTTTGAAAGAAGAAGAGAACTGAAGAAGTTAAATCATTCTTTGCTTGTAAACTTTTTAGATTTGTTAGACTTGTTAGTACATTGCCCTGATTCACCAAAAAGAGCCGAAAAAGTAGAAGATCTAAGTTTGTTATTCATCCACATTCATCATTTACTAAATGAGTTCAGACCCCACCAAGCAAGAGAAACTTTAAGAGTGATGATGGAATTACAAAAACGGCAGCGAGTTGAGACTGCCACAAGGTAAACAGCATGTAACACACTGTATATTTTCTTTGTAAAATAAGTATTACATCAGACAAATGAAATGCTTAATTTGTGTTTTTAGATTCAAGAAACATTTGGACAAAGTACAAGATATATTACAAAATGCATTACAAAGTTTACCAGACCAAAATGAATTAGAATCCAACTTTAAAGTACCTGTAGAAATATTGGAGCATATGGATTGCAGTATGAATGATGTAATGAACCAAGACCCCTGTTCTGAACTGGATAGAATTATGTGTAATGTAGTAGATAATATGAGATAGAGATATTTGTTAATTTCACTTAATTGTATAGATTCTAGTAAATACTTATCATACTTATTATGATTTTTTATACTGATTAATGTTTAATCATTTTTGCTGGCATTTGAATAAAGATGTGTAGGATAAATTTCAGTTGTTAACTTGAGAAAATGGACTTTATACTATATCTACCTCTATTCTCCTACTGATGGTTAGTCATGTAAAGTACCAGAGTTTTTCCTACCATATTATCCCCTCTTCTTCAAAATCCTCATAGCTTACCAAGACAAGGCCCCCTTACACCACAGTGTAGCTACCAACTGACCAAGAGGCCAGGGTCTGCAGGGGTTCTCAGAGACTTCCTTCTTAGGGCTTACCTGGGTCCCTTGCAATAGATACTTGTAACTGAACACCATGTGGTTTTAGTATGTTTGTTACCGACATATTGCTGTTTCCACATGAAAAAATAGTGTTTATAAACTGCCATGGGTTGTAGAACAAGATTTGTCTCACGCTAGTGCTTCCAGATGTTGCCGAGTAGTGTGACCAATACCAGTAGACATGCAAAACATTTAAGATCAGATCTGGTTAGTCGCCTATTTCTCTAATTGTGATCTCATGAGCTTGCCATCTGCAGATTTTAGCACCCCGGAGCCTATTTCTTTATGACAACAGCAACACAAAGGGCCCCATAACTCCTTAGTGTTGTTAATTGCTGTCCTCAACTATTAGCAAGCGGCCCCTATTATGCAAATATAATTCTTCTAGCCTATTGGTCTAGTGGTTAGTGATGCTAACTGCTGAGCCAGAGGTGGGTTCAATTCCCACCCAGAACAAATTATTCTCTGATGAGCATGATCATTAAATTTGTTTGGTTGTAATTTATCTATAACATGTATTTAGAAATATATGTATAAGTACCTTTATCAGTAGTCTAGTTACCATACATAGTACAGGCTCTGCCTAGTTTGGGATCAGATGGCCGTGTGTGCGAAGTTATTATTATAATTATTAAATCTTCAAGAGATATTCAGCTTGACTTCAACTTGTACTGGCGCCAATGCCAATTAGTAGAGACATTGCTTGTTTTGTATCGATTTGATTACTATGAATTTTGTAGTCAAAGCAAACATGTCGTACTACTAGCCACTTCCACTAATCAAATAAACTTTCTTCTCAATTTTTATAGAATTTGAAAATAATACATTTTCATACTAATAGGTTGGCATACAAGGACACAGCCCACCTAATATGGTAAAGGGTTACTAGTGTAGCAGTGGTACCACATCACATCCTCCGCGCCTTTTCCCAACTAAGTTGGGGTCGGCTTTCAGTCTAACTACGATATGGCCGAACTTTGATATTTTACTTGAAGCGACTGCCATCAGATCTCCACAACAAGGCGATATCGAAGTTCTGTACATGGAGGTAAAAGCAAGTGCTTTATATTCTCTTGGGTAAAAGCACCAACTTGTATGGGACGCAAACCGAAAAAGTGTCCAGTGTCCAGCAGCTGAACAATAGTTCAAGAACCGACCGGAATGGCGCTAGTGTATGTTAATGAACTTTGCAGTGAAAGATGGAGCGAAGTGCACTGAGTTGAAATATTTAATTTTTTTACCTATCAGAGTAGTTGATGAACCGATGAATGAAAAAAACCAAAATCTTGTCGAATATCTGCTAATTTATTTAATGGTTATTTCGAAAAGTGCGCTATTACAAAGTGGAACTTTCTCCGTCGCGTCCTTACTACCACAGATTATACACTAATAACTAGAGATAGATAAGCCACTCTGAATTAGTTTTGAAAAACTATGTACTATGACGGATAGATGGAGTTCATTTCATTTGAAGTGAAAGCCGGAAGATGGCTCTTTACAGTATTTCAAAATAATTTAAATATTTATTTTCAAATGAGCTAAGTTTTGCAAGAAAAGTATAAAATAAAAACACTGCAAAACTTAGCGCACTTCACTAAAAAACAGGTTCGATAGAAATGAAATAAAACTCAAAACGGTGGATGTAATTTTCTATAATCTTTTTTCTTTTATGATCGTGGGTCTTAAAATATTTTATGGCTTACAATTTTGTTAGATCATTTGAGGAACCACAGCTTGATTTACCCTTAAGTAGTCCGTTAACGTTAGTTATAAAACGTTATAAAAAATAGTAAAGTGCCATCTATGAACTGAAACTGAAAACTAAGCTTTAGTTTTAGGTACGGTGATCGATAGGTGACAGCACTTTCTACGCATATCTTTGATTGACCTGATTGTATGGCAGTTGCATACCTCTGACTAGTTACTTTACTACAGCCTCTTGCTACGGTAACGCCTCCTAAATACACATTTTTGACGAACATTTAGCCTACACAGAGATCGTCCTCCTTGCCTCAACTACCCTCCATAATTCTGTAGATTCAGATTGTCGAACTTTTTAGGCCTCTACCTGTAACGAATGTCACAATGTTCGTATGGCAACCGGGACGAACGGCTTAACGTGCTCTCCGAGGCACGAAAGGGTCTTAATGTGTTAAGAATGGTCACCTTAAGACTGACCTGGCTAGTATTACTTAGCAATGTGCTCCAGCACTGACTAGGTTGCCTCGTACCTATAACTCACGTTTTTCAAGTGTCGACCTGTTTCACCTATCTAAAAACGAATACCGTGAACGAATTGTGAGTACTCTTGTTAACTCTTAAATTATGCCATAAATCCATGCAGCACATCATTGGGTATTAACTTGTATTATTAGTTGTATCTGTTGTTACTTTTATTTTTGCCAACTCTGTGTTACATTTACACTTCTGCCTTTTTAAATGCCAGGAAACTCTATTATTGGCTTAAGACCTTTTTGTTATAGGTGGCACCAGCAAATAATTCATTGAAAATATGTTACCTACTAGTGTTTAAGCAAGCGTTAGTCAATACTGCTGGTGGTACCTACACTATTGCCTATGTATATGGAAAACAAGCTGTTGAGTTTCTAATAAATAAATAAATAAAAGCACACAGCCACATGTGCATTGAAAACCCTATTCGCATCTTTCATGGAGTTGTACTATAAATTCAAATTGCGTCTGGCAGAGGTCTATCATCTAGCTAAAATCTCCACAGTATACTAGGTTATAGTTCCGAGGCCCTGAGCCCTAGACATAAAAAATATTTCTAGCTATTATTCTCATATTGTCACTTGAATTTTTTTATTGAAGATATCTTTATTTTGTAGCTCTATTGGATAGCAGATTACATTAAAGTTTTCTCGTTTGACGAAGGCAGTATGAATGTAAATGAATGTTTTATTTTACGGATACGGATTTCTCTTCATGAAATTTTAATGATGTAAGTAGATTCCTTGTTAGAGAATCCTGATAGGTTAGGTAGAAAGTTACTGAAGTCGGAATTAAAAATAAACAAAATATTGATATTAAAATGTTTTATTGGCGCTGTAAAATTCCATACGTTTTCTTATTTAAAAAACAGGTAGGCTTCTTTGTAGATACAAAAGTGCAAGATTTCTGAAACAAGAGTCAATGAATTTGGAAAATTTTAAAACAAAATCACTGCTAGTTGCTGGAAGTTTGGCTATAAGAATGATGCAGAAATAAAAACAAAATTAGTTTATATATACTTACAGTATGTTGACTTCACTACAGATTGTGAAATAATTCCTAAATAAAAATGTCCTGACTTTATGTCTATTACTTACAAGCCGCCTTACGCCGCTTATCAGGTGGTCGATACTCGACTATGCTATTTAAATAAAATATGAAACATGCTACTTACCATGTTTATAAGAAAATATTGACTACTGCTGCTGCTGCAATCACGCTTAAACATTTGCAGGACACGACACGTCTATTGATCAGAAACTTACTTGCTAACAAGGTCCTGGCACCTGTATATGACTATGCAGATACTAATATAAATAGCTGTAAACAAGAATAGGGACTACAAAATACGAAAAAAAAAGTGCTACAGCATCGATGGGTACCTAATACTATATAATATACTAGTAACCTCCAGTAGCTCCTGTAAAAAAGTTAGAATGGAATACAATCTACTCAACCTCCAATGCCATCAGATCAACCAGATACCCAGACACTATTCTGCAACCTCAAATTTGATAAAGTTCTTTCTTTAGATGCTATCAGCTGCAGCTCATTTTTAATTCAAAATAGTTTTGCAGAGCTACGTATTATAAAAAAGTCACTTCACAATTGAGTATATCAAGACGTCTATTAATAATTATTACGCCTTCTGAATGGGGCGCTATTATTTCTGAAGTCACGTCTACCATAACCTCCCCGTCCTCCCCTACCAGAGTTAGACCCCGAAAATCTTCCATTGTTATTGAGACGTGAACTGTATTTGCCGGAAGGTGGAGTGTACATTTTCAAATTTCTATCACCGCTTCTTGATCGCTTCTCAGGAGATCTTTTGTCATGTTCATTATCAAAAGTGATAGGGCGGTGTCGTTTTTGTGTGGGTGATTTTTTTTTATCTTCAGAGTCTGATTGTACATCCACCTAAAACAAAGAAAAAAGTCATATGTATATAATCAGAATTTAAAGTTAAAATCCTAACGCAAATAAACAGTCAGTGTCAAATATGGTTCTAAGTTACTCAAATTAGCATTTACACAGTGTTCTACAGATACAAGATCTAAACGTATGTCCAGAATTGCGTTTACATCTCAGGCGATATAAAGGAGTCATCTACGGAAAACCATATTATATGACTCTTGCCAATTATGCGATAAATTTAAATAGCAAGACTGGACTGTTGGTCTAGTGGTTAGTGACCCTGACTGCTAAGCCAGAGGTCGTGGGTTCGATTCCCACCCAGGACAAATAATTGTGTGATGAGCACGATAATTTGTTCTGTGTCTGGGTGTAATTTATCTAAAGGGTCTTTCAAATAGAGCGGGTCGATGTCAATAATCTGTGGCGGCCATTTTGTTTTGGCGGCATCTGTCAAATCTGTTTTTCTTATTCAGTCACTGATGCCAAATCACCATGGCAAGTTACACGGTTGAGCAGCATGTGCAAATGATAAAACTTTATCAAAATGAGTGTTCGTAAGTGCAAACGTTGCGCGCATTGCGCTCATTTTACGGCAGAAGCGGTGGTCCTTCAAAGTCTACACTCCAACGATTGGTGACCAAATTTGAGACGACCGGTTCGGTAAACAACCAACCAACACCTTTACGTCAAAGGAACGCCAGATTGGCCGAGTACATCGCCGCTGTACGTGAGAGTGTTCAGGAGACTCCGAGGCAGTCGATTTCTCGCCGTGCACAAGAACTCGGCCTTTCGCAGACTTCAACTTGGAGAATTTTGCGTCGGGACTTGGGCCTGCATCCGTACAAGATCCAACTGACCCAAGAGCTCAAAGTTAATGACCATAGACAACGCCGTGTGTTCGCTGAATGGGCTTCGGAACGCTTGGAAGAGGACCCCGATTTTGGCCGAAAAATAATCTTTAGCAACGAGGCACATTTTTGGATGAATGGTTTTGTTAATAAGCAAAATTGCCGTATATGGGATGACCACAACCCACATGAGGTTCACCAGGTGACAATGCATCCACAAAAAGTTACCATCGCTCAGATTCAGCCGGATCTAGGCAGCAGAGTCATTAAAAATTGGACCTCTCGGATTCGTGCCACCATACGAAGCCGCGGCGGACATTTGAACGATGTCATATTCCATCCATAATGGCCTTTCAAATAAAAAATAAATTCCGTTAATATCTCACACACATCTGGTTGTATTCAGTTTTAACATCGACCCGTCCTTGTTGAAAGACCCTTTATAATATGTTTGTATTTAGAAATATATAAGTATGTTTATCAGCAGTCTGGTAACCATAGTACAGGCTCTGCCTAGTTTGGGATCAGACGGCCGTGTGTGAGATGTGTGGAGTTATTATTATTATGGAGTTATTATTTATTATGATAGATTCCTTTTTTTTTTTCTAGTTTTAAGTCTTAGGAAAGGTAAACTCTCTGGAGGGTACTTGAAACTCTGACAACCTAGGGCCGGGAGTGGAACATTTAAATATTTAATAAGCATACGCATTGGGCCATTCATCATCACTAAACGTCATTCATGTAACCTATTTATTTTTATGAGTATTATTTTAACAAAAGTATGATAGTTTTACCTCTTTCTCAGATTTCTTAGACTGAAATGACAATTGAACTTTACTTTTGAAGCTTGGCGGAGTACGGAAAAGATCTCTTATAAGAGTGTTGATATTAGATGTAGTCTTTAATGCAGCAACTTTCAATTTATTTTCTTCTGAATTGGCGTCTTCTCCTTTCTGTCCCTGGATAACAGTAATTGATTTAAAATGTTATTGGATCATATCATAATCTGTAGAAGTAAAATAATGTATGATATCAGAATGACCATTGTATTACATACCTGTGTAACCTCCTTTAACTTTTTGATGTATCCTTGTGTCAGACGCGCTGTATATTGTAGGCGTAAGCGCAGGGGTTTGAGTTTAGCGGCATCGGCGCTCAGAGCGTCCGGCGCTTTCCGACATAGAGAGTGGAGCGAGAACAATGCGCATTCTACGTGAGAAAATTGAAGTGAGGGTGATGATTTAGCTTCATCAGATTTTGCTTCAGTTTTATTACCATCTTTCTCATCACTTTCTACTGGGGCTTCTGGTAGATATTTCTGTTGGATAAAAGATGCAACCGTTTATGTAAACTGTTAGATTACTCAGCATACACAAAATATTTTATTAACTTCATAAAGAATGCTTAAACACCTTTTTTTTTTTTATCGTGTGGAAACCCCCACGGGTCTTCACCTCACCGGGGCGGGCGGTGAAGTGGTATGTCGGAATCGAACCGACTAAAACCACACGGTGTTCCGACATAAGTGGGTCTATTGCAAGGGACTCGGGTGTACCCTAGGAAGGAAGTCCCCGAAAAAACGTATGCTTAAACACCGAGCTGTGGTGAAAGTTATGCTGGATGTGCTGTGGTCGGAACAGTGGACAACGTTAGGGGACAACAATTTTTTTTTTTTTTATATATTATAGGGGGCAAACGAGCAGACGGGTCACCTGATGGTAAGTGACTACCGTCGCCCATGGACACCTGCAACTCAAAAGTCACAAGTGCGTTGCCGGCCTTTGAGATAGGATACCAATAATGGTATTTCTAGTAGTAGCATTTCTTATGACGCTCGTATGGAGTTAGATCTATGACAGAGGTAGTGTTAATACTCACAGATACCTCAAGAAATATTAAAACTACCATCCGAGACTTGCAAGGTGCAGCTGTTGAGGAGTTGGAGAAGCGAGATTTAACACTAAATGGACGGGCTTTTAAATCAATAACAAGTAGTTATTGATGCCAGGAAAGGAAATACTCATTATTGATGTGACAATGAAAATGCAGATTTTTCTTAAAATCAATATTTTAGTCATTGTCGTTTTTTGTAAGTACACCATTCCATAATTATCTGACTCTTGTTCGATTATTCTTGTAAAGGGTTCACTTAATATAATATTGAGACAAAGACAATTAAATTATAAAGGAGTTTTGAAGGAATCAACACATAATATGTGGGCAGTTAATTGTAGCTGAGTGTATATGTAATTAGGCTTATTAGATATTATTAATTTAATCAGGACTTTCAAGTCTTTTTCTATAAAAGGATTGGCATAGGGCTCTGTTTCCGCATTTAGACTAATAAGCGGTCCATTATGCGTACAGGTAGGCTGACTAGTTGAGCCAGCCTAGCTCCTTCCAGAAGCGCAGAAGCCTCCTGGGGCATTCACAGGCTTCTAGGAGCGACCTCGCTCCCGCGAGGATACTTGCCCGTTGTGTGGCCATTCCCTCGCACTCCAGGACAACGTGGGCGGCCGTTTCCTCCGCGTTGAGACAGCCTCTGCATAGAGGACTGTTTGTCGCATTGATGGTGAATAGGTGTCGATTTAGGGCTAGATGGCCCGTAATAGTTCCTACCACTATTCTGATGTCAAGTCGGTTGAGACTGAGCAATCTGCAAGTCAAACGTGGTGAGACCTTCTCCAGGAATTATAGGACGTCAAACTGTCTGACAGTATGCGGATGTTATACTCCTATATACATCTTGACATGACCGCGGTAGCGGCGTAAATTATCGCAACGCACTCGCATTGAAATATGGAACTGTGCTGCCCTAACGCCAGTGATATTGTTGTGAGAAAATTCCGGCTCCAGTCCCTGTCCCCATCTTAGAACCGTCCGTGTATATGCAGACTTCATGTATGCTAGATTGATCTCGGTCGTTTTCATATCGCTGTATTCGGTATCTCCTTTCGAAGATGTGTTGTTTGGGGATCCTATCGCATGGGGCAGCTATCAGTGGTTGATATTCCACTAATTCATTCAATAGTTTGGAATGGGGACCCTCTCGGTTGTACCACAGACCCAGGATTTTGAGTCTGATGGCTGCCACAGCTACTTTCTGCTGTATAAATAGGTCTAGTGGTGCTAGGTCTAGAGCTACTTCCAGGGCAGCTGTGGAAGTCGTGCGCATGCATTCAGTTGCGGCAGCACATGCAAGTCTCTGGAATTGCTGCAATTTGTTACTGACGGTGCTGAGCTCTGTTCTCTGCCACCAGGCACGTACGGTGCGTACGTGATGATAGACCGTATGACCGTTTTGTACAGCCATAGGGTGATTTTTGGTGATAAGGCCCAGCTTTTGCCGAGGAGTCGCTTGCATTGGCAGAAAATAATGCTGGCTTTGTTCAGTTTCGTGTCCAGGTGCTTGTTCCTTAGGAGTTTACTGTCAAGTATCACTCCTAGATAATTGACCTTCTTGGTAAGGACTAGGCAGGTGTCGAATAGTTTAGGTAGTCTTAGTTCTCCTAAACTATGTTTATTTGTGAACATAATCAATTCCGTCTTTGTCGGGTTCACTGTCGTGTTTCTAACACCACTGTTCAACGACTTTCAGTGAGGTTCTCATTAGGTCGCATACCACACCCTCAAAGGGGCCGCTGATGAGGATGGTCAGGTCATCTGCATAGCCCACTGTGAGGAACTTGTGGTCATTGAGCTGAGTAATGAGCTCATTGATCACGATGTTCCACAGGAGAGACACCCTCTGGCCACCACCCCTCTTGTTGTGTTATTCACAGTAAATTGTATGGCTCTGTGCCTGAGCATGCTGTCGATCCACCCGGCAAATGTGGGATCGACCCCATGTCTTGATAGAGCCTGGCTAATGCTGGTAAAGTTAGTTTTGTCGAAGGCACCCTCGATATCGATGAAGGTTCCTAAGGTGGACAACTTGCTTTTTAGATTGCCCTCTATGTATGAAACTACTTGATGAAGGGCAGATTCTGTTTATTTGCCCATTGAATAAGCATGTTGGTTGGGGTTCAGAGGGTAATTGACTAGTGCAGTACTCCTGATTTCCCTGTCTATTAGTCTCTCTACGTCACTTTAAGTAGGAATGATGTGAGACTGATGGGCCTAAATGATTTCGGTTGTGTGTAATCTCCTTTGCTGGGTTTGGGGTATATAAAAGAGATTATTATGTATTAATTTTTTTTTTTTAGTTTAGTTAATATTTTAACTAAAGTAACAAGAACAAATGAGAAAGTGTTTTCAATTAACAACAAATAATTTATTTTTAGTTTGTCAAATACATTTGCCAAACATTTGCAGCGCTTTTGCGAATACGAATGTAAAAAATTATGCGAATATTCGATATAGCACTAATGTGTACGGATATTACTTTATTTGGAACAAAAACCAGTTACATGTTATAAAGGTACAGTAAATGTAATTTCTTAAAATGGTAATATCTAACCCACACTATTGTTTGCTGATTAACAATGTAAAACTGGCTGTAAAAAAAGGTGGTCATATCATGATTATTGATAGAGAGGTCTAAGGACTCAGGTGCTAAGTCTTTTAAATTGTTGGTTACAACAATTGTTGTGTATCATTAAATGTGAGCACAAAACATTTTTTCTAATTCAAACTTAAAGTACTCACCATAAGCAAATCATAAACGGCATCAATTTTCTGCTGTGGATTTTCCAATTCTCCACAATGCTCTGTAAGTTCAGCAAATAATTTCAGTAGGTCTAATTTGGTATCAGTAGTTCCTTCAGGAGTTGCTATTTCATCCCACCTTCTAAGTACATGATCACAGAAGAAATTTATAAACTGGTTAGAATCCACTTGAGCCTGTAATAAAGAAACACAATTAACTATATTAATAATAAAGAAGGAAATTTATTTATTACACACAACACACAATAACTTATTTTACTTATACTGAACTTAAACTATCATAATAAGTCAATGCAATTTATAAATAACAATATTAATAAATACTTTTTTGTTTTATATATTAGTTAATAAGTAAAGTTTACAATTACAGTTATTTCAATATTATTGGACGGTTGCAGTTATTCATAACAATATCACTTATATTATATTTAGTATGATCCAAAGTATAATCAATTTTTAAATGGATTAGAAAGAGACTTTAAAAGATGGGAGATGGTGTCTAACATTACAGATTGGAAACATATATAGATACAGTAAAACCTCTGTAAGTCAAACATCAAGGGACACACTGCACGACCATTTAGGTTCCAATGTGTTAGGATGAATGCCCTGTCGGTGGCGAGCGGTGCGATGGTAGAATGCGACAGTGGGCATCATGTCAAACAGTTCTTCAGCGCATAACCCATTATACAAGCGGTAAAACACGCACAAAGAAGCAAAGTCTCCCCTTAGGCTTACGGGTTCAATACCGCTTGTGAGTTTGGGATCATTGACGACTCTCACAGCACTTCTTTAGACCTAGTCAACAAGCCTAGCTGGTATGCATGTGCCCCTGCCCAGAAATGACACCAGAAATCCACATGAGGACAGACTTGTTTAACAAAAGTCTTCGCCCCAGGGTGAATGTGATGTTCTCTTTATCTAATTCAAAAGGATAAGTAAGTAAGTATTTAATGCTGTCCTTGCCTTTTTAATAGAAACCTATAACAGCATGTTTAAATAAATTCAGTAACAATAAAAATTACCCAAAATGTAACAACAACACCTTATAAACAAATACATGTTCAGCCATAAATTCCTTTATCATTTCATAGAATTATGTCCTAGCTAAGAAACAATGACTGACATTGTAGGCAAAAATCATTAAAGATGGCACTTACTTAATTATTCTTGGAGCTGTAGAGGTACTTTGTTTCAAATTATCGAGATGTAAAAGTTGTAAAATCAAACATGTGCTATGGCAATGTTCGAGATACAGTCTAGGTTAAATTGATTTATAGAGATAAAATAACTGAAACTGACTGTAGGGACACACTGGGTTTAGATTTCGAGCAATTAAGGTTTTGGGGCTTGAAGCAAAGAGAACAAAACATGTTTATCAAGTTATGGAGGTTTTCGACTTATCAAGGTTTGACTTACAGATGTTCTGCTGTATATATAAATTTATATAAGTTTCATAGTTAAATTGGAACAGTAGCTATTTGATACTTACAGAGAACAGGGGTAGTGCATGTTGGGAACATTGTGTAATCCTCTCTAAATATTCAGGGTCCTCTGGGTTATAGTCATCAGGGGTGAATGCAAGAGCAGCAACAATTTGTAAAAGTTCTTTTCTGCCCAGAGGAGATTTCCCTAATTTCGACCATGTCAATAAGTCCATAATATGGTCAAACTCTTCAGCAACAACATCCTGGCTCTAAAAATAGATTTAATGATATTATTTATAAAATATGTGTTAATATAGTTAAGTATATATAGTAATTTATATTGTGGGAGAGCCATGCTTCAGCACATATGGGACAATTGGAGGGACACCACAGACTCACAGAAAACCGGCAGAGAAGTAATGCTTGCATTGCTTTTCGCCGTGTGAGGTTACCGGCCCTAACCCTTCCCTCCCCCTACTCCCATCATCAGCAAAAAATAGGGGGACTGATTCAGAGGAATTTCTGTGTCTATTTTGAGACTGCAACGTCTCTGGCGCTGCGGGACCAGCGCCTGTGGGCGGAGGCTGCTCTTCCTACGCTACACACTAGGGGTAGGACAGACTCGTACCAGGTGGAGTCGGGGTCTATTGACCCTGACTTTTTTCTATTTGGTCTATTGACCCCAAATTCGGTTATTTGACCGAAGTTGAACCTGACCGATTTCTTAACCTTGCTATAGAAAAAATATCAACCCCCAACTCGAAGAATGTTAAAGGCAAACTGAGCCCCCAACTCGACGGACGTTAATGGAAAACTGAGCCAAACATACCTCTAACAGTTTCTTGCATTCAGAAATAATTAGCTCTTCAGCTTCCTTATTAATGACTTCTCTACCAAGTTGCTTCACTTTAGTGGCCAAGAATTTAATGCATCTCTCCCTAACAACTTCATTTGTGACTTCAGTATCAGAGTTTTGATGTATTTGTGAGAATAACCCTGTTAGTGCACCTTTAGCATCAATCTTTAGAATTGACAACAGCGAGTTAGTGACAATATTTGTTTCAGTTGTATCATCAGTTTGTAACAGCTGCGCCAGTATGTCAGCAATTCTTTGGGTATGCTCTTTGTGATCTTTACATAGTGTAGGCAAATCCTTGATAGCTTGTTTACGGATCTACAATGAGACAAGTGAAGTGAAATATAGGTTTTGAGTATACACATAATTCCAGCACATGGACATTAATAAGAGTTGAACTTACAGCTATATCATCATCCTCACACAAATCAAATTGAGCTTCGATGGCTTGATCAGCTAAATTAGGAAAACTGTTGAAAAATTTCGCAATAAACTGTGATGCCAAACGTTTTTCCTTATCGGATCCTTTGACTGCCGCTAATATTTCTAAGTACTCTTTTTCATGCTAAAACAATGAAATCATGTTACAAACAATACTGTATTAGAATGTAGAGTACCAAATAATAATTATATATATTTTTTAATAGGTTACCTTAGAGATGTCATCTTTGGCGTCGGCTAGTATGCCATAATTTTGATATAATTTTTCTATGTTATCCGCAGACATCTTAAAAATGTAACTGTTTGATTCACAACGCGAATACAACAAAGACGAACGAAGGATTAAACACACACACAAAAAATATTTAGCTCTCAAATTGAAGAATTAAAAATCCCACGCGATTTTACAACTTAGGAACACAGAATTACAGACAGGTAGAGTGACCGCCTGACCACCATGAATTTTCACACTATAATGCTGTAATCTGTGCACTCAGTGTGACCAGATCTAAATTGAATGATCTGCTAACTACCATGCTAAAATCTGCTAAAGTATGCTTTTTGTTTTTATTTTAAATGCCAAAATTCTGCTAATGAATATTATATTTATATATAATATATTTGTACTGCTATATTACTACTATATGCTTGTAAGATACTCCTTTTAGCGATAAGACCGCCCTTTGTAAACTTTAGAAGAAACAATTCATATAAAAAAATAACGCAAGCGTAATTGTTACAAATCCTACTTCCTACTAATATTATAGACGTGAAATTTTGTGAGGATGTATGGATGTTTGTTACTCTTTCACGCCAAAAGTACTGTACCGATTGCGATGAAGCTTGGGATGTAGATAGCTGGAGACCTGGATTAACATATAGGCTACTTTTTATCCCGATATTCCTAGGGATCCCAGGGATCGGGGAAACCGCGCGGCACTGCTAGTATCTTATAAAAGTAAAATAACTATTAATTATGTGTGTATTATATAATTAAACAAACTTCTAACTTTCTATGGCATCTGTGGTGTCAACATTTTTATACAGAGCTGTCGATCTTTGTGCTAACTTTAACATGTTTATAATGCGGTATTGTTGTCATCCGTAGATCGTGATAGCCCAGAGGAAAATAGTGGATCCTTTTCCCACTTGGAACGGTAGCTCTGCTCATATTTTCTTTTCATTTTAATTATATTAACGCAAACGACACAACTAACTGACGACGGCAACGCAGGCAACGTTGTCTACGTAGAACTCGAAAGATAATTATACATCTTCAGGGAATTCCCCTAAAATTTATTTAAGGGTTTCCAGTACAGAAAGCAAATTAGTACAAAATTTAAAAAATGTACAGTTTTATAAACATTGCTAGTACAACTACTTAACAGAAACTCATATAAATTGTAAATGTTGTGTTTGTTAATCAAGTTACTTTTCTGCTGATATGTTATTTGATTCTGCAAAAAACTGCGATCTTTTCAAATCTGCGACACAATCTGCTAAGCCCTAAATTGGAGATCTAATTCTGCTAAAATCGCAGAATTTTGCTAAATCTGGTCACACTGTGTGCACAAGTGTTACCAAGTTTTGTGTTGTAAGTATTCTTACCACTCGGCTGTCTTAAGTTGGCGGGGAGAAGTCGATTGTTTTCATTATTTTTTTGTTACTTCAACTGTTCGTCATTGTTCGATCAAAATTTTTATTTGTTCAATCTTAGTTTTTTTTGAAAAATTAAAATAAAAATTACCCTCAAGTTGGCGGGGAGAAGTCGGTTTTTACATATTTTTTTGCAATCGAACGACGAACAATTGAAACATCAATTGTTCGTCATTGATCGATTATTAAGTTACAGACGATTTGACATTAGTAGGATAGGTCAATTGAAAAGAAATGGCTAGGTTTAGGTTAGGTTAGAACTGTGACCATAACGCCAGAACCGAATTTTATTTGATCAAACAATGACGAACAGGTTAAATAGCAAAAAAAAAAAATTGAAAATGACTTTTCCCCGCCAACCTGAGGGTAATTTTTTATTTTATTAAAAAAAACTAAGATCAGAAAAAAAAATTGATTAAAGAATGAGGAACGGTTAACGAACAGTTGAAATAGCTAATAAAATAATTAAAAAAACGACTTCTCCCCGCCAACTTGAGGGTAATTTTTTATTTTAATTAAAAAAAAAAAACTAAGATGAACAAATAAAAATTTTGATCGAACAATGACGAGCAGTTAACGAACAATCGAAATAGCAAAAAAAAAAAAATGTAGAAAACCGACTTCTCCCCGCCAACTTAAAGGTAATTTTTTATTTTATTTAAAAAAATAAACTAAGATGGAACAAATAAAAATTTTGATCGAACAATGACGAACAGTTAACGAACAATTGAAATAGCAAAAAAAAATGTAAGAAACCGACTTTTCCCCGCCAACCTGAGGGTAATTTTTTATTTTATTAAAAAAAACTAAGATCAGAAAAAAAATTGATTAAAGAATGAGTAACGGTTAACGAACAGTTGAAATAGCTAATAAAATAATTAAGAAAACGACTTCTCCCCGCCAACTTGAGGGTAATTTTTTATTTTATTTTTTAAAAAAAAAGCTAAGATTGAACAAATAAAAATTTTGATCGAATAATGACGAGCAGTTAACGAACAATCGAAATAGCAAAAAAAAAATGTAAAAAACCGACTTCTCCCCGCCAACTTAAGGGTAATTTTTTATTTTATTTAAAAAAAAAACTAAGATGGAACAAATAAAAATTTTGATCGAACAATGACGAACAGTTAACGAACAATCGAAATAGCAAAAAAAAAAGTTTAAAACACCGACTTCTCTCCGCCAACTTGAGGGTAATTTTTTATTTTATTTAAAAAAAAAAACTAAGATCGAACAAATAAAAATTTTGATCGAACAATGACGAACAGTTAACGAACAATTGAAATAGCAAAAAAAAATGTAAAAAACCGACTTCTCCCCGCCAACTTGAGGGTATTTTTTTATTTTATTTAAAAAAAAAGGCTAAGATCGCACAAATAAAAATTTTGATCGAACAATGACCAGAAGTTAACGAACAATCGAAATAGCAAAAAAAAAGTGTAAAAAACCGACTTCTCCCCGCCAACTTGAGGGTAATTTTTTATTTTATTAAAAAAAAAAACTAAGATCGAACAAATAAAAATTTTGATCGAACAATGACGAACAGTTAACGAACAATTGAAATAGCAAAAAAAAAGTGTAAAAAAACGACTTCTCCCCGCCAACTTAAGACAGCCCTACCACTCCACCCACAGAGTAGTGAAGTACTCGACTTATTAACTCGAGTAGCGGTTAACTCGATTTAAGTCGATGTTTTAGAACTATTTTTTTCATCTAAAATTGTTCTGTTAGTACCTAACTAATACATTATAATATCCTAAAAAAATTAAGTAATAAAACCTGGCGTTAATATTATTGTATATTCAGACACAATGTAAAAATTGTTCTTGAATAAAAATAAATGAAAAATGAAATAAATTTATTTATATATTAGTATCAAAATTTGTGCTCATAAGTGCTGAAAGGGTCCAGCGAGCGGTATTAAAGGTACTTATGTCACTTCCGTTTAGGCACCCTACACGGGAAGTTTATGAAATTACTGCCGTCTTAACGGTTAGGAAAACATACATATGTGAAATACTGAAAAGGTATCATAGTAAGGTCGTACCGAAACTACCCACAACAGCAAGAAGAATTGAACGTTTCCCAGTGCCCCGTTGTAGATCAACTCTTGGACAGCGACATTTTAATTTTGTAGCACCGTATGTGCATAGTTAAATTTAATACCAAAAATGCTAAGATCACTGCTAAGAACGAACGAAACAAATTTTGATAGAACAATGAAGAACAGTTATCGAACAAATGAAATGGCACTAAATTAGTAAAAAAACCATTTCCCCTCGCCAACTTGAGGGTAATAAAACGTAAAAAATTACTTCTCCCGCCAACTAGAGGGTAATTTTTTATTTTATTTAAAAATAAACTAAGAACGGACAAAAAAAATTTGATCGTACAATGAAGAACAGTTAACGAACAGTTGAAATAGCAAAAAAACATGCAAAAAAATTACTTACCTCGGCCAACTTAAGACAGCTAACTCTAAACCATAAACTTAATATTCTAACGTCTAAACTACCCTAATTAGTTGAGATTGGTTGACATTATTACTGACAGTGTTCGGGCTCGTAAATATTTTTTACTTTTAGAATCCTGCCAGATTGTATAATTGGATAAAAAATTCGAATAATTCGGTTTTCTTATGTATCCTGTTTGTATAGTACTTAGATGGGAACACCCCGGGCCAGACGGGATCTCTGCCCGAGTGTTGGCCCTCGCCCTCTACCACATGTCCGACCGCCTCAGGGAAGTGTTCGACGCTTGCTTGGCGTCCGGGCGCTTCCCTGACTGGTGGAAGAGTGGGAAGCTGGTCCTTTTAAGGAAGCCGGGACGGCCTAACGACTCGGTCGCGGCCTACAGGCCCATCGTGCTGCTGGACGGGGCGGGTAAATTGTTTGAGAGGGTCCTCTCTGCCCGCATCGTCCGGCACCTGTGCGAGGTCGGCCACGATTTGTCGGACGCATTTGTCGGATGGAGTTTTGAGTCGTCGGCCCATGTCGTGCGGTGTTCCGCAGGGGTCTGTCCTAGGACCACTCCTGTGGAACATGGGGTACGACTGGGTACTTCGAGGTGACTTCCCACCCGGGCTCGGCGTAATCTGTTACGCCGATGACACTTTGGTCACATTCCGGGGGATGAACTTTCAGGAGGCGGCGTGCCGGGCCACCAGGGGAGTCTCTCTGGTGGTCAAGCGCATCGAGGCGCTGGGTTTGCGGGTGGCCCTGGATAAGACGGAGGCCCTTTTATTTCATGGGCCCCGTCGTGGTCCACCCCCTGGCGCCTCTATCGAGGTTAACTCGGTCCTCGTACCGGTTCAGGCCCACATAAAATATCTGGGCCTGATCCTCGACGGTAGGTGGCGCTTCGACGAGCACTTCCTGCAGCTTGCCCCAAGGCTGGTCGGCGCTGCGTCCTCCCTTGGGCGACTCTTGCCATTCAATTGACAGACAATTTGGGCGGACCGAGCGTCGCTACGAGACGGCTGTACACGGTTGTTGTCCGGTCAATGGCACTGTACGGTGCACTGCTGTGGGCGGTGGCTCTGACAGCCCAGAATAGGGCGCGCCTCTGGCGCCCTCAGAGGGTTATGGCGGTTAGAGCCATACGCGGATACCGCACCGTGTCAACGGAGGCGGCGTGCGGTTTGGCTGGGAATCCCCCGTGGGATTTGGAGGCGGAAGTGCTCGCCGAAGTATATCGGCGAACGGCTGAGTTCCGGGCGGGAAGAGACAGTCGGCCCCAGCCCGAAGAGGTACGCGAATGGCGTGAGGTCGCTCGCCGAGCTACCATGGCTCGTTGGTCGTCCCGGCTGGAGGCTCCACGTGCTGCCTTTGCCGTCGTGGAGGCACTCCAGCCGGTCATCTTCGAGTGGGCAGGGCCGCAGCACGGGACCCTTTCCTTTAGACTGACGCAGGTTCTTTCCGGGCACGGCTGCTTCGGGAAGTACCTGTACTCGGTCGCTAGGAGGGAATTGAGTCCCGCCAGTCACCACTGCGACTGCAGTGAGGACTCGGCTCTGCACACGCTGGCGGTTTGCTCCGCCTGGGCGACGCAGCGTCGGGCCCTCACTGCAGTCATCGGAGGGGATCTCTCGCTACCGGCCGTCATACGCTCCATGGCCGGTAGCGACAGGAATTTTACTGCGGTCTCGACCTTCTGTGAGGACGTCATCTCGCAGAAGGCGGCGGCGGAACGGGTCCGGGAGGATGATCTCCACTCGGACTTAATTCGCCGCCGGCGAACCGGGCGGCGGAGGCGCGCTTTCCAGCGCCTCACGCCGCCCTGAGTGTGGCCGCGGGTGGTCGGAACGGGTTTTCCCTTCCACCTGCTATAGTGGCCCCCCGCGAGGAGGCGGCGTCCGTGTGTGCCTGGACGTCACCTAATTGAGAGGTTGTTACTCGAAGGTGGTGACCGCGCTTTTGCGGGTAGGCGCTAGGGGGGGTCCGGATGTCTTAATAAAAGCTGTTCCCGGATCCCTCCTAATTTAGGCGCAGTACGGCACACCGTGTGGTTTTAGTCGGTTCAATTCCGACACACTGCCCCACCGAAAACCCCGGTGAAGTGACGGCCCAAGGGGGTTTCCACACGCACAAAAAAAAGGTACCGGCACGGCACTTTAAACTGTCAGGCTCTTCTTCCTCGGCACTGAATGTTCGCTCACAATTGCATGTAGCGATTACCCGCATTTACTCTCCTTTCAATATATCCTTTGCATCTTCCATCCCACGATACGAGGCTACCCAAGTAGACAAACTCTGATAAATCAAGAAGTTTAAGACAAACTAATAAGTTACTGTTCAATGCATGGAACTGCCTGCCCCGTTTAACAGAAACCAATGTTTAACCCTGTTTAACAGAAACCATTGTTTAAATAAAACCGAGTTTCATGCGATTTTTATTAATAGACAGAGTGATTCATGAGGAAGGTTTAGGTGTATAATTTTTTAAGATTTTGTGTAAATTGATTGAGATATGTTGATGATTGTTGAAGATGTCTCTGCTACCTGTGCGAAGCCGTGGTGGGTTATTAGTAGACTTATAAGTACATATCCTAAATATTGTCAGTATTAGATTTTATATATATGTGCAGGATCTTGATTTTGTTTAGTAGGTGTCTAATCTTTGAGCTCAAATCTGTTTTTTGTTTAAAATTGTTCGTGGGAGACTCATGCTACGGCACGTATGGGCCAGCTCGCCAGGTTTTCTGTGAGGCCGTGGTAACACCACGGCCTTACAGAAACCCGGTAGTGAAGCAATTGCATTGCTTTTCGCCACTTGAGTGAGGTTACCGGAGGCCCTAACCCTTCCCTCTGCCACCCTCTCCCCGCTCTTCCCCCTCTTCCTGTACTCCCACCTTAAAGGTCGGCAACGCACTTGTGACTCTTGAGTTGCAGGTGCCCATAGGCGGCGTTAGTTATTTACCATCAGGTAAACCGTCTGCTAATTTGCCCCCTATACAAAAAAAAAATAGATTTTAAACACTGATGTCATTCGGCTTATAGGTCAATAAAGAAAAAACATGTCTTCTTGCACAATAATTAAAAATTAGATATATAGTACTTCAAGGTACATAAAACAAAGAAGTACGGACCAATGACTCCGCCGACCAAAATCCCCGGTCTCGGGATCTCCTGTTATCTACCGATCTGGCGTTCTATCAACGTACGTGTGTTGGCTGATTGTTTTCCGAACCATAGTGCCATCAAATCACTTGAAGTTGGCCACCTAACATTGGAGAGTCGACTTTCAAAGGCCGTCGTGTTTTCCGCAATATGGACGCAACGCGTAAAACTTTTGCACTAATTAACACTCATTTATTTCGATAATAAACTTTTATCATTGAAATCTGATGCTCAATCGTGTAACTTGTCATGGTGATTATATGATGGCCGCCACAGATGGAAAAACGTTAGGTGGACCATATTTTAGTTTACTTTGTGAATGTCTATAAATCTTGATCTTCACCATAAAAATAAAATAAAAATAGCATTACTACAACTACAACTATAGCCGTTTACAGTGTTCTATCGGGTGGAGGTACTATTCCAGTCTGGCGTTCTAACTCGGCAATCTTCTGAACTCTAACTTTACTTCCTGATAAATCTAATAATGCTCTCCATACAACTAAGTACAGAATTTTTACTTTAGCCAATTTACAAGAGTAGGGGTTTTACTCTCATGGTGCCAGTAGTAGTGCAATAATAATAATAATAATAATCTTTATTTGCCCAGAACATTGTCATAGAGATGGTACAAATGTGTCTTACGACTAGGTGCAGAATGTTCTGCCTAAATTGGGCATGCAAACATTTTTATGAAATATCATGCATTCTAAATTATGAAAACTTAATGTCGATGTCTAGTGCCATTTATTATACATCGTTAGGTATTCTGTTACGGAATAAAAGCTTTTCTCAATCAGCCACTCTCTTAGCTTTTTAATAAACCGTTTATAAGTTAAAGCTTTAATTTCTTTTGGTATACAGTTATAAATATACCACACAAAGCTAAGCAGTTCTTTTTGTATAAAATTGTTTTAGGTACTTTAGATAAAACAATCCTATCTGGATCACGCGTATTTCTCGGGTAAATGTCTCTTGCTGTTGTAAATAAGTATTTGTTCAACCTCACAAATTTAGCACATTCCAATATATACATACAGGGCAAAGTAAGTAATTTTTATTTTTTTAAACAAAGGTTTGCAAGATATCCAAGGAGCTACTCTGTGAATTGCTCTAACACATTTTTTTTGAGAAATGAATGCTTTGTTTAAATCAGTTGAATTACCCCAGAGCATGAGACCATAATTAAGAACTGAGGCCACGTATCCGTAATATGCACTAAGGACTGTCTTTTCAGTTGCTATTCTTCTTAACTTAGCCAGGACATAAACGAATCTATTGATTTTGTTACATACGTTTTAACATGAGCTTTCCAATTTACGTATTTGTCTAAAATTAAGCCTAAGAATTTTGTATGTTCTACTTCTTCAATTTCAATACCTTTGTAAACTATTTTAAGATTCATACATTTACGTCCGTATGTACTAAATTGTATATATTTAGTTTTCAATAAGTTAACATTAAGATTATTTTCATCCAGCCATTGTTTTGAGCTTTTGTTTAAGAGGCGGCCAAGGTCTGCCAGGGTTCTCGGGGACTTCCTTCCTAGGGTATACCCGAGTCCCTGGCAATAGACTTATTTATGACGAAACACCGTGTGGTCAACGTACTCACTGGCAGCCCCAGTGGAGTGATGACCTGAGGGGGTTTCCACAGGATAAAAAAAAAAAATCGTTATTGTGAATGTATTTTGTTTTAGATTCTATTATTAATGAAATGTCATCAGCAAATAATGTCTTTGGATATTCAGTTATGTCAGGAAGGTCATTTATGTATAATAGAAATAGTAGAGAGCCCAGCACACTGCCCTGAGGAATGCCAGAATTATTGACTCTGTAGCCAGACCGAATGGTTTCTAATTCCTTTTTTTCATTTACGCTGTTATTTGGACACATTGTTTCCTTTTTTCTAAATATGATTGTAACCACGACAATGCATTACCACGAATACCATATTGCTCTAACTTATTTAATAATATTTTATGTGACACAAAGTCGAAGGCTTTTGTCATATCAAAGAATATGACAGTTGTTGCTTTCCCACAATCAATTTTGTCAATGACTTGAGCCATGAGGTTAAAACAAGCTGATGTTGTTGACTTACCTCTTTGAAAGCCAAATTGTTCATACCTAAGAATGTTACTTTTATCAAGGAACTCAGTGAGACGTTTAAACATAGCGGTCTCAAAGACTTTAGAGATTACAGACACAAGAGTAATAGGTCTGTAATTGGACGATGTCGCTTTATCTCCTTTTTTGTGTAGAGGTTTGACAATGGACAGTTTCAACAAATCTGGGAAACAGCCAGTAGTAAAAGATAGATTTACCAAATGGGTTAATATGGGTACTAGTTCATTAGTACAGGCTTTAATTATTTCTGTAGCAATAACTTTTTATGCTTTTTTCAAAGAACGTCCCTTTGGTGCTGCCTCGCCAAAAGTCCCCACGTAGATCTGCAATGACGACTAAAGATCTATTGTGGGTCTTCAGGCAAGCTCACGCCACCAAAATATACCTAGCTGCGATCGGGCAGCCGTCAATCGTTAAACTTCGAAAAGCACTTCCTTCTGCAAATCTCGTGGAGGGCTATCCAGCCATAGCGAACCCAATAATGAAACAAAAGCGGCCTCTATCTGTCTAGAGCCAACCGTGAGTCAAAGGCCTGTTAAATATGTACATATAGAAATGTTTTTAGCTAAGTTATTAGCCTAGGTAATAGTGACATGGTACTATCATATTAAATACATCAGGCTAATGAAATTGGTGCGGCCGGTAAACTATGTTACCCCTAATGTTATAGATACAGTTATTGTGACAAATAAACATAAAATAGGAAGATGCAAATATACTAGGGCGCTACATACATTATTTTTATCATACTGTGTGCAATTATTTTTTTCGAATTAGGAAGTAATAACACTGGCAGTAATACATTTTTTTTATAAGTGTAAAAGAGATGCTGTAGACATAGTTTGAGTATCCTTCTAGACCACAGCCGCTTAAGCTCCTCATCGTTCTTAAATTTGCGTTCCTTCAGTTATTTTTTTATATACCTACGTGGTAATCCCAAGATTACCACACACCTACACAAAATTGCTGGCAATTTCACTCCAGTTGAGTTTGGTCGTAAACATTTTTCTGTATACCATGCAGCAGTAACAGAGACGGTTGTGCTCGATAAAGGGAACTTTATCAAACACAACCGTAACCAATATTCCTCTCTTAGTAAAAAATATAGCAACCATTCTTTTCTTTACGGATTTGATACATTTTCACAGACGTTGGCGGTGGTTCATTTTTAAACACTCACACCTTACTCTGGGATTTAGTAGGAACGGCGAACTAATATATCCAGGACACATGGAACACTTGAGTTCACGTAGTTAGATCGACCGTCTTCAAATTATTTTAACATATTTATCACGAGACCAAGTCACAAGCTGTTTCCTCAGGGCGTCAGTTCTCAAGTGAGTGAACATAGTTACTTTTAAAATGGTCATCAATGGATACAAGTGGTGGGTACAGTCGTGAGCAGAAAGTTAGTACCTAGGTAGCGAGTGAACGGCTGTGTAAGCTGTTATTTAAGACTGGTATTTAAGAAAATAAAAAGAATCGGTTACCGTAACCGTAACTCTAATTGCTTAGCGGTTATCTACCGGTAGGTAACATACCTATAGGCACCGATATGTTACCTCAGAATACAATTTATTGGTAGATACGTATGTCGAATTTTATCCAAATCACTCTACCACTTTTTATTTATGTGCCTAGTTAATAATACTCAAAATTATAATACACATACCTATTGAAACTCTAGGTAGATATGTGTGTAAAAATTTTAGTATTACGATTCTAGTAGGTATATCACAAGGCCAATATTTTTCATTAGGTAATACGTCTGTATGTTTCAATGTTTTACTACAATATTACAGAGATATTTCTAATATATGCACTTTTTAAACGGAAAAACCCAGATGTTATTTTATTTGTTATCTATTGTCTGCTGAAATGCATTGTTTGTAGATCACAGGAATGCCGACCGGTATAAGTAAATAGTTTAAAGATGCCGCTGAGGGCCAGGTGTGGGCCCGGGACCCTGCAACGATAAGGTACTATGCAAGTAAGTACCTAGTTACCTACCAACGAATAGGTACATCATAAAATACGGATATTTATTTCTAAAGAATTTTAATCCCTTGTCTTTACAAAGAATTAGCACATTTTAAAAACGGCAATAAAATTGCAAACACAACCATTAAAAACTCGGTTTTTTACAGAGTTTGTTGTTGATTTTTTATAGGGCAGGTCATTGTATAACTTCTTTAAAAAATAATTATTTATATAGGTATAGGTACCTATCTAAATAATTATTTTTTAGCGAGATAGAGAAAGACACGTGTTATTTTATATGTAGTTAGACGCATTGCTTTGAATTAGGTACTTTTAGTCCTAAATAAGTAAAGGATAGTAACGATTTATCTTAAGGGTTTATATATAGAGTAAAGTAAGAATAAGTATGAGCATTTCTAATATATTATCTATATTTTTTCGAGATTATAATAGTTGTAATATACAAATTTTATTTTATTTGAAAAAACTAACAGCTAAGCAGACTATGAAGACAAATTAAAAGTTATCACTATTAATAATTGTTTTGAGTACAAACAATATTTGGTCGGTATAGTATTAGTAGGTTCAAGTCTAGCACAACTATTTTTCGAGTCGCGAGTTGGTATCCGCGGGACTTCCACAATAACTAGATCTACCTAAATACCTAAATAAAATAAAAGAAAAAGCTACACGTTGTGAAAATGTGATTTTCAGTTTAGATATTTAAAAGGTACTTATTTATTTTATAATTTATTTACATATTTATAATCACTCTATATTTAGATAAATACCTATCCGTAGATATGTTAAAGAACGTTACAGTTTTATATAAAACTGACTGGTAATGAAATAAGCTTAATTACTTAAGAAATGAAAATTGCTTTTGTGGTCAAAGTTCCCTTTAATTAATTTGTAGGTATGTATGCATAAATAGCCGCTCAATATTAAATAAGATACTTTGACGAACTTTACTTAATCTGATCAAACTATATAAATAATTATCTACCTTCATCTATGTCTTAGTTTTGCTCGTCTTGCAAATTTGTATGGTCTTTACATTTTAGAGATGACTAGGTATACCTATCTATTGAATTCATAGTAGGTACCTACAATTTACTAAAATGGTACGTGATCGTTTTTATGTATTTTCTTATCTTTTTTATTAGGTACTTAAACAATGAATAAGTTACATATCAGCAACCTATCGGATAGGTGTAGAAAATTATCTTCGATTTTAAATAGTACACACACACGCGTAAAGGGGGTTATCTCTACCTATCCTCAAATTAGAACAAAGCGGGTTTTCTGTGCGGAAACAGAAGCTCATCATTAGAGACCAGATTATATGCATTTGCATATTTGCTTATGAAATTGCATATTTACCCCATTCTCAGCGGAAGTTGCATACCTACCATTCTGTATATTAAATTAAACCAAATCTTTCCGATACACAAATCCTCTTATGCTTCAATAAAAACTCAAATTACTAAATATCTCATCAAGAAAAACTATATTGAAACGGAAAATTTAATGACACCAAAAAGCCTTTTATGAATCCATAATTCAATATACATACACACACACACACACACACACACACACACACACACACACACACGCACACACAATAAACTCTATTATCAAAATTTCGCAAAATACTCACCCCACTATTTTCACTTATAAAAATATATTGATTAAGTAATTAAAACTATTCATTTAGAACAGCTACCTACCTGATTGTTTACGTTAACAATAATGTTAAATCATTTTTTGTTTTAATGCATTATTATCGTCTACAAAGTTGTTACATTTTGGTATTGATATTTATGATTGAATAATTCAGTAGATAATTGTATGCTGATTTTGAAATAAAAAAATTAAAACCGAATGTTTTTTTCGTAATTTTCGTTTTCTAAGACTTTAATGTTGAATATTTTACAAATTTTCATGCATATTTTACTCATTTTTCATGCGTAGATACCATACAGATAGATTTGTATGCATATTTCAAGCTTTCTATTTAGCATATAATCCGGTCCTCAGGTACTCATCAAATAGGTAATTATATAAAAAACATAAATATCTAGATATATCTACACTACCTAGGTAAGTAGGTACCTACCTATTGTTAAAACAAACCTACCTATCTAACCTTCACAGATGATCTTAGTAAGTTTTTACGAAGGTAAATCTGACTAAAACATAGAGATTTAACATAGGTACGAGTATTTCAAGCTGCTAAATTACCATATGACAGTCGGATGAATATTCGTTCTTTATAATTCTTAATTTTTCTGCGTCATTGCGTCATAATAAATATACCTTTTCTTTATACTTAAATTGAAAAATTTAAGTATTAGGTATAGGCATGCCTAAGTACCTATTACCTACTTAGGTAGGTGTTATACGGGGTATTTTAGGAACCTACCAACTTATGCAGTTTTGTCAATGAATTTTTAGTACCTAAGTACCCAGCAGTTGATCTATCCGATACCTAAGTGTGTGCTAATACAGCCTAACATTGCCAACACATTAGCTACTAGTAGGTACGTAGTCTTAAAAACTTAATTTATGCTACAGATAACTATTCTAAAGTGTATAGGTAGGTAATTATTATTTAACAAGAATATGCCTAAAGGAATTTTTTTACAGAGCTGCACTTCATTACGGCATTCATTATTTTTGTAGTAATTAGGCAAATGAAACGCGATCGCGGCATGTCGTCGTGGCGGTGCGGGGTAGAGGAGCCGCACGGAGTGTACATTGCGTACAGTGGGGGCGGACCTAGCGCTCCCGTTCCTCTCATTGGCCACCAAAGATACCGCCTTCCGCCGATACTTTCGGCCCTCCCGTTTCGCCCTCGCTCGCCACCTCGCCTCCTTCGTTTCGCTCAGTCGCGCCCGCTTCGTCGCGTGAAGTGTATCTCGTACTAGCGCTGCAAAGAACGGTGGTGTTGTGACAGCGAGTGAATGTGCGATGCTCGGACGGTGATCAAAGCATGGTGAATTACGTCAACCCGCTCGCCATGTACCAAGGCAAGGGCGCGCAATACGGCGGCGGCTGGTATGGCTGGCAGCATCAGAACTTTGAGGAACAACAGTGGTGTGCGTGGAACGGTGCGCCGGCGGGTGGAGAATGGGCGCCGGAGCCTCATCACTTCCCGAAGAGAGAACCTGGGGAGAGAGAGATCGCTGATATGCCATCTCCAGCACGGGGCGACCTCGCCAGCCCTAGTGAAGGATCTCCGGGCTCGAGGCCCGCGCAACCGCCAGCTCCTCCGAGGTCTCCGTACGAATGGATGAAGAAACCCAATTACCAGACACAACCAAATCCAGGTTTTTATCTTTTCTAATTGTCACCTACACAAACAAGTCAAATATTTTTTAATGTCAGAGGCCATTAAAATTGCACCTACCTACACATGGCAATAAAAATTAACAATTATTATCCACTAAACATTGTAGTATAAATAGGTCTACCCCTGCTTGTATTTACCTAGATTTATGTTTGGCAATTTCCATTTTCCTCTGTATCATTCTTCTTCTGCATAATGCTTTAATTATTTTATGCAGTTATTTCTTTTTCTTCCTTGACATTTTGCTTCTGTTTCCCTTTTTATTGTGGTGATATGAAAGTTTTCATGTCTTTTTTAGTTCTTCAGACACGTTTCTGCTTCTTTTGTCTGAGTTGTGAAAACTCTTTCATAGTTAAGTCGGAACATGCTCATTGCTCAAATAATATTTTTAAAAGAGGTGCCCTTAGATAAGTATATTAATCATCGAAAGTTACAACAATAAAACGAAAAAACATGACTGAGTACGAAATTGCAATGCGATTTATTTGTAATTTGGGTAAAAACTGATTAGATATGCGTTAAAACACTTCAATCGTCCTCAATTGTATCTAATTGTCAATTTAATACCTGTAATTAAAAAAGGATAGCTCCGATAAAATTACTTGATCGATTATTTAGCGGACGGAAAAATGTTTTGTTTTTAAAAGTTTGTGGTTGTTTGTATTGTTTTGTAGCAGTTATAGGTATTACTACTATATACTGAAGAAAAGGGTTTATGCAAGTTTTAACGTTGTTTTGTCATAAATGAACTTAATTAATGAAAATCAATGTTTCTACACACATCAATAAAGTAGGTAAGGATCATACTTTATTTTCCCTGTGTTTAAATGAATAACAATCGGAAAGACTACAGACTAAGTACCAACAGGTACGTCATATCTACATTTATTTTAAGCCTTGATTGTAAATGTCATATTGAATATGTTTGTGAATAGGTATTAATAATACAGAATAGCTCATACTAATTGATTTTAAACAGGATTTTTTTTTTTAGAATCTATGTAGGTGTATGTACCTATTATGATGTTTTGTATCAAAAAACTATCATAGAAATCAATATAATATAAAACGGAATGGTTTAGTGGCTGGATTTATTCAGAATTCTACACACTGATATTTCTTGCCGTCGGAAAATATTATTCATATAAACACCAATACAAGGTAGGTCCTAATCGCGTTATGGGTTATGGGTTTTAGAATTGTAGGAACACTAAAGTAAAGATATGAGACGGGACGTTATAAAATATAGTGTCTAGGTATGTACTATATTTTAGTTTAAGTAGGTATAGAGGATTCGAATGTACCTACCTAGGTACCTACAGAAAACGGCAATGTAGATTTTATTTCTATATTTATTTTGATTGTTTTAATGTCAGGCCTAGCAACATTGAATTTCTCGTTTGATTAGGCTAAGAAATATCAACTTTATTACATTGCATAGTTTTAAATTTTGCCCGATACATGGCACTTGGCTCACCACTTATAACATCGGTCCTAACAATATCTGATTTATACATTTATTAGTACAGAGAGTAGTAGTAAGCACTTATACTGTATCTACTTGATTCCTTGGGGTTCTGTAGTGACTAAGATATGTAATGACTGTAGAGAAAGCAATATAGTTACTTCCTAGAATTAGTGTGTTAATTTTGCTTAAGCTGACGTAAGATTCATATAGCCTCTGATATAGGTAACTCTGCTTATCTCTTTTGGGAAAAAAGGGTGTATCGCTTATGTATGTATAGGATACATAGATTGAATCATCTAATTAAAAAAACTTGTAATATATACTTAGTAATAATGACAGAATAATGAACAGACCCTATGAATATCTTGATTCAATGTCCACAAGTTATTATGATGATTGTTGAAGATGTCTCTACTACCCGTGCGAAGCCGGGGCGGGTTGCTAGTAAAAATAAAGTGTAAACTACTTTTTATTTTTTAAAGAGCTCGATATAAATAGAGTAGGTAAAATCTAATATCTGCTAAGTACATGACAATATCTTCAATCCCATGCATCGTATTATATACCTACAATGAAGCAGTGCTTAGGTAGGTACATCAATCAATCAGCCTACCGCAGTCTGGCTGGACACAGGCCTCTCCGAATCCCAACCAACACGTAAGGTAAATAATAGTACAAAAATGTACTAAGAAGCAGTTTTATACTTTACTAGCTGCGTCCCGCGGTTTCACCCGCGTAAGTCCCGGTGCAGTGGGATATTAAGGGATAAAAAGTAGCCTATGTGTTGATCCAGGTCTCCAGATATGTACCTACATACCAAGTTACATCGCAATCGGTTCAGTAGCTTTGCGTGAAAAAGTAACAAACATCCATAGGTACATCCATACATCATCACTATTCATCACAAACTTTCAAGTTTATAAGGATTAAATAGGTATGAAAGATTACGGGGTAGCCAAAACCTGATAGCTGGTAAATTTTTGGACAATAATAATTAATAACCCTTTAAACTTAATGAATTCTGAATAGCACTGATTCTTTTTAAAGCTTAATGTTAATCGTAAGTAGAATTGTTAAACATACCTACGCTATTCAGTTTAAAGCATCGGAGACCGTTGAAAGCTACATCATAGCTCATATGACAGCATTGCCCTGTGTTAAGTTGGTATTAATTGTTAGTATACCTTGATGCTGATTAACCTATTTTGAGTTCTCTTCAAACTGTAATACACTTCATATAATCAATGTTACCGAAAATTTGAATATTTCTTTGTTTTTGTAAAAAGAAAACTGCATAATTGAGTATGTGTAAACTCTATTAAAATTTATATTAAAGCGCTTTGAACATCCGATTTCTATTCTTTACAGCTTATAGCGATAAGAATTGAAAACTGAATTTAATTGGATATTGTATGAGTCGGAGTGGATGTAAATAACATTGTATGTGCCTATATTTTTAATAACGATTCGAATTCTAACAATTAAAAAAGAAAAGGAAACCGACTTGACGAAAAAAATTGAATTTTCACAATCAGGCTGAAAATATGGGCCGCGAATTAAATATTCCGCAATGAGCTAAAATATTTACTAGGACTCATTAATCAAAACCTGTAAACTATTACAAATCTTTATTTTGTGAAGAAGAAGCATGAATGTGTGATCGTTGTCCATTGTCAGTTTCATCTGTGTCCGTTCTGTTCAACATTTTAGACAATTCTTCTTGATTATCATTTGTATGATACAACAGAAAGTTGTCCAATCTAGTTATTATTTCATTTCATCTTTTGGTAGTACTTAGCCATTCCCTTTTTCTGAAAATAGAGATAGGATATACTGGAACATATGTAAGATTTACATAATTATACAGTAAATAAGTTAAATTAAGACACGGTCACGAATGTATTTTACTGATAAAATACGTAGTTAATTAATGAGATCGCAGTAGTTGAACATTTTAATAATATAATAGGTAACAATTTTTATTTCAAGCAAGCCCATATAGGTAATGTTAGTATCTAGCAATTGATTTAGTATTAGTGTTAGTGAACATACTGCGTTTCGAGTTTGATCCAATGTCGTAGCATTGGAGACTGCCATTTATCTGTAAAAACTTTCAAAGCTTGGGTTTTTATGTTCCTAAATGGAGCCGTGTTGGATTGTTTAACAGCACTATATAAGGTACTTAAGAACTGCTTGCCAAAATAGGCTCTTTTTAGACCACTTCAAATAAAATAGTAGGTATGATAAGAGGTCACATTAGATCTATTATGCAGCAACAAACAAGGAAACGGTTGTTTTAGCAGCTTATGTTCAACATAAGCGGTTGCCCGCGACTTCGTTCGCATTGAAATTTTGGTGAAATCTATCCAAATTAATTATTTTTCATTCTGTAAGAACCTTCTACTAAGCATTAGCAAACATAATAGAAAGATAAATGAAATCGGTTAAGTCGTTCTCAAGTTATGGCGTGACCAAGTTAAATAGAAAATCATCCTACTAATATTATAAACGTGAAAGTTTGTGAGGATGTATGGATGTATGTATGTATGGATGTTTGTTACTCCTTCACGCCAAAACTACTGCACCGATTACAATGAAACTTGGTATGTAGATACCTAAAGACCTGCATTAACATATAGGCTACTTTTTTATCCCAATATTCCCACAGGATCCCACAGGACTTACGCGGGTGAAACCGAGGGGCGCCGCTAGTTTATATATATATATATATATATATATATATATATATATATATATATATATAATGGCCGTATCTATAAATTGTGTTGACTTAGAAGCTTGATTTTTTACAGCTTCAAGGAACCGCAGACATAAGTATTTAATATTAATTTCAACTTTACAACAAAGTGATTCTATAGTAGGTACCTACACCATCGGTATATGTTTTAGTCGCATCAATTTTGCATAACTAATATAATACCTAGTTATCCATAATATTTTTAATATTACCTAAACTTGTTGCCATTGCCTATTAGGTACCGCCCGCTGTCCTGAAAATCACAGATCGAAAAAACAGTTTTTTAGCCTGAGCTTTTTTTAGATTAAGTAATTCTATATAAAGGTGTTCATTATTAAATCAGGATCATACGTAGCTAAGTATAAAAAACAATGCCAAGTTCATTACACCTACTCATTTAATTTGTTTTATTGCCGTTATTAATTATAAAGCTTTAACCTAAGAGCTATTAAAAAGAGCTTTAACTCTCATAACTTAAATACTGTTTTTTAATAACTCTATTGCCAAGTGAGCTTCGAATTCGAGTTTATAGTCCAATTCAGCAATAGCAGTAAGAAAACGCAAGTAATAAAAATGTTTATTTGTATTTCCGGTTATATTTTTAGAGTATTTAAAATTTTTTTAAAGCATTAAATGTGGCTTTAAAAAAGTAACAAAAATGAAAAGTAAAGTTTAGCTTCTCTTTTCATTTTGTATTTAAAGAGAAAATACATAAAATACGATAATAAAAATACAGACATAAAATTAGTTTTTTTTTATGATGAACTGACTTTTGTATTGTAATAAGTATAAATAGAAAGAGGATATTGCAAGTTTTTTAAATTTAGAAATAGGTAATTGAAATAGAAATAAGGTTGACGTATTCATGATTGTATAAAACAGACCTCTTAAGTGAGATCAAACATCCACAGCTTTTAACCTCTGAATGTCTTAAATTCGCATATGTAGGTAATAAATGTATTGACGTATAATAGCCATAAAACACATTAAAAATGCTAAATAAAAGAAAAAATCTACTCTAAAGTGTTGAATTAAATGGTAAACTTGTTTATCTTTTCAAATAATGTTTATTAAAATCGGTAAGTCATTGCGGAGGAAAAGATGAACTTAATCTAATTCATAGGTATTGTAAGAACCCTGTGACTTAACTTTACTACACCCTTTGCTTGCTTTAAAGCTTCTTGGATCACGACGAATAACAAGTGCTGAGTCTTGTTTCTTCTCCCGTTATATTGTATATCATAATATCATATCAAAATTTGTGTTTGTATTATTTGCAATAGAAGGTTCATGTACATACATTTACAGATTAAATATGCACCGTATTTTTACACCAACACCAACAAAGAACAAATTTACACAGGACCTACAAGACACAAAATTTTACACAAGCCATATTTTTTTTTTAAAGACAACTCCCGCATTAGGTATATTCCTGTAACTTCGCAAATATTCAAACAACGGACAAAAAGAATATCCAGACTCGGGACAACTGTTTTTGGATCACACAAATTTTTGACCCGTGTGGAATTTTAACGCTCAACACTCGGCACGTCGTAGTAGCGAGGTAACCACTTAAACCACTGCGCCATCCGTGCAGTCACCCGTTTTATTTTATTGATGTTTATGTAAACAAACGAAAGAAGAAGTTATTCGGAAGTTGATGGATATTTCTCATGCTGCAACTACTACGCGAACCATGAATTAAAAAAGACACTCGTGTCACATTCCCAAATCCTAAATTAGTTAGTCCCGCATTCAAGATATTACTCTTCAGAGGATCGCTTCTTGAACCTGCGACAACAAATAACCATGATACATAGACACAAACCAATTTATTAGTGGCGCATTCATCATATTATTATTCTTCATTAGATCCTTGGTTAGCTACGCTTTCTGCACCTGGTATGCGACAAATGGTATTACGAATACCTACCCAAGTACCCATGGCACATACACATATACCTAGAGTCAGACGTCGTAGTCTTTTTTAGATGTAAAACCTTCCTACATACTTCCTAAATTATACATAGTGTACCTATTATGTGACACATTGTAGACCAAATACTCATATCATATATAGACCTCCCAAATATTAGTGGCGCAAAAACCAGGACAATTACGACTGGTTTCCTAATAGTTTTATTTGATCTTCTTAATGTAGACTTAAAGATCCTTTTTACTAGAAAACTAAAATAAACATAAGTATCATTCGTTTTTTTATTATCATGAGGGCTTTGTCATCAAGATAGAACATAGATAGATAGATAGAACATTCTTTATTGTATACCACAGTTAGACAGAAATTAACACAGTTTGTAACAGTTTAGTAGCAACATACTAAGCGGCAAGTACAATGAGCGGTCTTATCGCTAAAAGCGATGTCTTCCAGACAACCTTTGTATGGAAACAACAGAGGAAAATAAACGGTAACTGGTGGCGTATCAAAAATATTTAGAACTGGAACAATGAAATAATAATAAAGGAAATTAGGTGAAAAGGAATACGTGAAGTATCTTCTACACATACGTACATATAAACACATACATATATATATATACATATACACACATACACATATATAGTGAAACATCAAGAGTTTTAATTGTTACTCAAAGTTTAAAAAACACAAGTTACTTTGTAAACGGTTACATGAACACTCGCTTGTCCCTTAAAACAATAACCATACTAATAATAACTGGCTAACAAAATGAACTGTAAAATTCTCTAAAAAGTTTATCAATCCCAAATTTACGAGTATGCTAAGAACTGATCAAGACTGCTTCAGGGGTTGCAAATGTTAGACTTACTAAGGACAGCTCATCATCCTCATTTTCCGCGCCTTTTCCCAACTAAGTTGGGGTCGCCAGCTTTTAGTCTGACTACGATATGGCCGAACTTCGAAATTTTACGTGAAGCGACTGCCATCCGACCTCCACAACCCTACTAAGCGGTCACCGAAACGACCACGATGTATCTACTAAGCAGCTATATCTCATTCTGGGCTTTCTTAATCTTATGTCTCGCAAATTAAGGTCTGGCAGTGCGAAACCTCATAGATACTGGATATGGAAACTACTCAGATGTAAATACTTTTTTATTGATTCAGGTTTTGTACCGGTTTTAATTTAATTACACAAACTGGCCTTCGAATTGTAATAATTCCGGTTAAAGGTTACCGTGCCATTAGAACCTGAATGTTAGAATTAAGGAAGTTAGTTCATGATTACATATAGGTGTATAATATAAATATACGTAGATATTTTCAAACGCCTTTTTTCTAAAGTAGCGATAGAGTTTTTAACTTTTTACTTCCAAGATTATTTGTTGTTAACTATTAGGTACATTTCTAGTTTTTTTTAAATATGTATGCAGGGTCGCCAATGTTTTCAATATAATTGAGTAACCACAGTAGTCACAAGCAGTTTTATATCTATAATAAACATACCTAACACACACGTCACACACACACAATGTAAAATAATTTGGTATTTCGGTGAAGAAACAATAAATACTAAAACATGTTTCTTTTGTACTTAATTAAAACTAAAACCGCACTCGAATTCGATAACCTATATTTAAATTTGAGTCCTTCAAATGACCCTATAAATCGATCGTAAAAATCCTCAAGATTAAAAATCATCTCCTTTTTTAATTCGGTTAAGAAGAGGAGATTCAGATTCATTTGTTTCACATTAAGGTTACTTTCGTATATTTCAGTGACGCATAGCATGTGAAATGTCAGGTTAGATATGACAATTATGTTATTTATTCAAAATACAATTTTTATTAAAAAAATATAATGATTAATAACACAATTTTGATAATAATTAATAATACAATAATAATAAAATGTTGACATTTAAGAGTAACAATATGAAATCGCAATAATAATAAAACAATAACAGTGATTACAATGACAATTTGATATTTCAATTTGTCAATCAAAAAGGTCCCCAATTGAGTAAAATGATTTTTTTAACAGCTATTGTTTTAATTTAATTTTAATTTTGCTATATGTAGATCTTTGACATAAAAATTTGCTGCTTAAAAAAATATCACATTTCCTCTTCTTTTCTAAGTTTAACTAAGTTCATCTTGAATGCATCTTGAATGGTACAACTTTTATTTTATTATTGAGGTATATACAATACGATAACCGTGCTAAAGGTAAGGCATAAAAGATATCGACTTTATTTAGGGAGTCACGAATGCGGGAAAATCACCCCATGGACGACCACGGTTAACTAGCACAGCACAGGTTGGAAATGCGTAGGAGTGATAGCATGTTCATGTGATTTGCTAGTGATTATTGACGTGTAACCACTTAAAGCCTTTTTGGAAGTCATTGAGAGCGACCTGTGTTCAGAAGCAATGATGATGATGATAAACCACTTACAATGAGGCGGGTGTGTACCTGTTTGGAAAGGAATGATATTCAAAATACCCGAAAATATACCTGAATCTAAAAATTAATTGTTTATTCATTAAAAAAATCTCTTAAACTGGGCAACGCGCGAAAAACGTTGCTTACCTACCACGGGTAGTATGATAATTTGCCACATTAATGTAGTCAGAAACACAAGCTATTCATCATTCCATAAAGAAAATTTGCCAATAGCATAGAAGTTAGGTAGTAGGTAGATAAACGATTAAAAAAGAGACAGAAATATACTTGCTGTCATAAAGGCGTGGTCAGTGTCGGATAGTAGACGCCATGAGTACCGTACGTAACGCACAAGAATTTTAGAAATATCTTTGATTTTTCATACAAAAACATGCGTTAGAAAGTGAAAATGTGATTTTGATAAATTAAAATATACTTAGGAAATAAAAAGGTACTCATAATGGTGATAAAATGAATGTAGGTATATAACTTTAAACGTTCGTTAAATAAATTGATAGAATCATTAATCAAAAATACAGAACTGGCTTATCGAACTAAGACTACGACCAAACCAAAGGCATACTTTTATGCCTGTCATAATATAACACCTGTCACTGCAGACACAGTACCTACCCTTCCAAATTTATATGTAGAAATGTATATGTATGTATGCTTATCTGTGTATAGTGCATATATGTATGTATGTGTATACCTATATGTATTATATGAGTATTCATTTCTAAGTTTTGATTTGATGATTTGTTTTTATTTAAAATTATGAATTTATATAATATTATACGAGATTTAAGCAGAACACTATCTCCTGAGTCACAGGTCGTCCTAGTTTGAGAGACCGCCCAATCACATTTACTATATACTAAATATTATTGTGTCAATGCAAATGTAACAAGGTTTTCTGTAATAAAGATTATAATCTTTCTTTTCAATAATAATAATTTTTTTATGTTTTTTTTTTTTGTCTCTTCTATTTATCGGCTTTACAGAACAGTTTAAAACCTTCTGTAGCACATTATTTTAATATCATATATCTGGTTTCAATTACACAAATATATTATACTAGCTGTGCCCGCAGCTTCGCCCGCGTGGAAATCAGTTTGTGAGGTAAGTTTGATTGCGGGAAAAGTCTGCCTATGAGGTGGTAAACCAGCCCTTCGACCTTAAAAGTGGGCATGAAGTTTACTTCCTTAATTTCGTAACTTATTTTATTCCCAAACGAAGTCATCTGAAAGAGACTATTGCACCTACGAACATTTAAAAAAAATGTCAATTGTTTTTTTCCTTTGTCACTTTGAGATTTCCCATTCAAATTTCGAATTGCCTGACCCGAGATTTAAATTGCTTTATTCTCTAGATATTCCTGCCGGAGAGTATTGTTGATAGCCATCGTTTTCTGTCAAAGGGGACAGCGTCTGCTATGCACCAGTAACATCTCTAGTGTTGTAAGCTTTCTATGCAACAGTAACCGCGTACCACTAGGGTGTCTTGCATTAAAGTTTTAACAGCGTCTCTACCTATCGAGGGAACTTCACAAACATAATTTAACTAGTTAAATAACGCACTCAAATAATATATGTATGCATATAATGATATGATGAGATAACTGAATAAACATAGGTAAAGCTTTAGAGCCTTCACGAAATACTTAGTTTAAAATTTTTAACATTCATTTTTGCTAATTAATATTTTTAACAAAACTTAGGTAATGGCTGTATTTTTTGCATAAATACCGAACTTACAGTGTGCACAATCACTTTTTAAAACTTCTGAAAACTTAAAAAGAAACTAAAGCTCTGGGTAGATGGATTTCACATTTACATAATGCTTTCAGAAGCTGTAGTACAGTCATTTGCTGTTTAAATTTGGTCTGTACAGAGTCTTATTGGAGTAACGAAACTTAAAAAACTCATAGTAGGTCTCAATTCATAAACACACTTACTGAAGAACAAACAAGTTACGTTAACTTTTACGATATGTAAGGAATTATAAGAAAATATGGCGGACTACATAATTCTTAAAAGCTTAATTATCTTTGTTTAGAAAAATAAACGTAACATTACAACAATGAACATAACAACTTACATAAATACAGTATTCGCGTAAGCCCTATCACTATCTCAAAGTAATTTGTTACCGTCAACTGTAAAAAAGAGGCAGGCAATTTTAGCAAGTTGTCGCAATTATCATTGAGCATAAAATTAGATGTGTTATTTTGCGTTTACTGGAGTCAGAGTGTGTTAACGTGTGTCCTGGGAGCTAGTACAAGGAGCGGCAATTAATCCGCTATACTACGCGGGGCGACGTTCCGGCGACAATCACCGAGAACGGCGCCCCTGGGACCCAACTGAACAAGTTAAATCTTTGCCAACTAACTCCTCGCGCCCGCGCTCCCGACTACAGTCCAAGCTCAATTTGATATTGCTTGTCCCATTTGCCAAGTTGCAGACTGAAAAGATATTTTACCTTTTTAAGTTCAAGATTTGTTTTACGACGTTAAAAGCATTTTCAACATCTCTGTGTGACCTATCTTTTTGCTAGATTTATATTCTTGTCGTCAAGCTTGCTTTTGTGTGCTTTACAGGTAGTTTGTTATAATATAGGTGTAATATAGAAACTAGTAGACTTTCAGTAGACATGTTGACCTTTTAGTAAATTATTGCTAAATTTGATAAAGGTTTGACGAAAAATATTTTGGATCTGAAAATATTAGGAGCTATCGGGAGTCTCAAAATTACTTAGCTAATAAAAATGGTGAGATATGTTAGGGATTGAATGAATAAAAACTAAAAGTTTAAACATTAGGTACCTACGTCAGAAGCACATAAATCTCGATGCAACAATTAAGAATTTCACGCAAAATTATACACGAATGTAAAAACACTAGGCCAATGCTTATGTTACATCAATACAATGTCAAGTTTACACATGTAATACATGTTTGTATTGTAGTTGTGTCCACAACGTCCTTCCCGACCGGTTTTTTGTGTACCAAAACCTTCTGCGTCTATTTGTCTTCGAGTCGTGTTTGCACAATCTTGGGGACATTCAAAAGAGATAAATCTCTATTTGTCTACATTCACCAATCCCAAGTCTCGATGCGCCCGGCGGGAGATTACTGTCGAAATTTCACGCTCGCAGAGATAAATACATATATCGGGACGGGATTGACAAATGACTTTCGAAATACAAAACAGGACGAACAACAAATTGTGACAATAGCTTTCGCTACTATTTCACAGTAGGTTACTTGTTAATAGACTTAACTGTATCGACAGATTAGCAAACAATGTAAAGCGAAATATGTTCTAAATGAAAATAAACAATAAGTCAGTCTCCAGAAATTATTTCAGATAGTGTTGAAGGCTTTGCTTTGTTCATGTGGTGTTCGCTCGGCGGGGTCCTCGAAAAATAAGAAGCGACGACAGTAGGCGGCGATTATTACACATTATTGCTGTTAGAGTTTATAAATTGCCTTTTTTTTTAATTTCTTTTGGATGCACTTTGTTTTCTTTTAAAGGGTGTCACGCTGAGCGTGACTGTTGTTGACCAGAAGTTACCAAGAGTAAATTACTGAGTTAACACAATACTGCTTTGATTGTGACTGTCTGCAAATAAATAAATTATATTGTGACTACTATCAAACTATACGCGTAGATCACTTCATAGCTAGTTTTCTTGAATCCAAACAAATACAATACTTATAATATTTTGAAATGAAATTTAAAATGTTTATTTTAGCGACATGCTATGACCTACATATACAGGTTACATTATATATAACTATACACTAAGATATAATATGCAACATGCAAGTATGCATGCCCAGCACAACCCGCCGAATAGGGTGACTACTTTAGCATTTGCTAGATGGTGAACCGCCCAGCGCTAGTTGCCAACCCCGTGACGTGACTCACGGCAGGAACAATAAGTCAGTAACTCAAAATATAATTATCAGTAAATAGATAGTTTAATGAGTAAGATTGCGAGAGGTACATAAGGTAAAAATAGAAATACATAGTAAATAAGGGTACAGATATTTCATTCATTCAGGCGCAGTTATACATAATAATTTAGTAACAGAGATTAAGAATAGGATTTTGTAAAAGGATAATTGGATACCGTCAGAGATTGCGTTCTGAGAAGGGCGAAATTAACTTAATCTGCAATTATTATGGAGCTATACTTAATACGTGGATTAGATCGATCGAGGAGCTTTTAATAAGTACTAGAGATCAAACCTGGACCTGAACCTTCAACCTAGTCGAATTTCAACCATAATTCATTGACTTTAGTTTTATATCTTGACCAGTATAACTTGAACTGGCATTGTATAGACTTTACGTACCATGACAGGTTAACATACATACCTACTGGACCTCTTTAATTTCTAGTAACCGTTTTCGCTTTGATAAAAAATATTTGCTTCCTACTACATATAGGTAAACTTTAAATACCTATTCCAATTTTCACATTATCTACTAAGGAGGTACAAAGAATTCTTTTCACGTATTAAGCCGCTATACCACTTCGTGCCGCTAGCGGTGGAGACCCTGGGGAGCTGGGGCAAGGAGGCCAAAGCGTTGTAAAGGAGATTGGACAAAGGCTCATAGAGACTGACTCTCGATGCGGATCCTTCTTCGTATTAGAATATATTGATGATGAACATTGTAAACAGTTTTGTAAATAAATAGACTTCCTGATAGTAACTTCTATAATATGTGATTACGCAAGCATTTCTGTGCAGTTAGTTATTGTTTACCGTAGCTATATTTTAAGGAGCTTCTTAGTTAATTATTTATTATACTTAGATGCTAAGTTTCAAGTGCACATTGACCTATACCTACATTTTTTTATGGTGTTAAAAACCGCCACGGGTCATCACCCCACCTGGGCTCACGGTGAAATGGTATCTCAGAATCGAACCGATTAAAACCACATGTTGTTCCGTCAAAATTGAGTACCTATATTGCAAGTGAGTAGAATGCAGTTCATTTCTAAATATATTTGCTTTATAGGTACATATAAATTGTTTATTTCAGTGTTCGAGAATTATAATTTCTGGACGTAGCTAGGAGAGAATTTTTATTTATTTATTTTTATTTATTAAAACTTTTTGCACATTAGTACATAGGCGGACTAAATGCCAAAGGCATTCTCTACCAGTCGACCTTTGGGTGATGCAGAGAAAAGAAGAAGTAGGTGCAATTAACAATCTTGTAAAAAAAATTACAAAGAAAAGAATGGGATACATACAAAATTCGATACGAATATACACACACATTATACACAAATACTCGTAACTTTAGTGTAACATATATACATATATACACATACATATACAAATACATACATAGCTATAAAATACATATACTATATTATAAGTACAAATAGCGACATTAATGGTTCGAACTATTGACGAGTTGATTCTGCCAATTCTTTGAATAAGAGTTCTTTTACTTTTACCTGAAAAGTGTAACGATTTGAAGCCGTCCTGAATTTGAGAGGAAGCGCATTCCACAGAAGAATCGATTGAACCGGGAAGGAAGAGCCGACGAAACGATTTTGACTGCTTTGTGTGTTCTATCACCTGTAAAATGGAGGTTTATCCATCTAGTTCTACTATAAGTTCTACGATAGAACAAAATGGACAAAAAAATCCAGACAGTTCTGCTGCTCACCGGGATAGAACAGAATAGTCAAAAAACATCCAGACAGTTCTACTGCTCACCGCGATAGAACAAAATCGACAAAAATTTCCAAACTGTTCTACGGCTATGACGGACACGGTTATTACGACAAAAAAAAATTATGCGTAATGAAAAAATTACTAGAGATCGCCTGGTGGTTGAATTTCCACCATAATTGATTTAGGTTTAGTTTTGTAAACGTATGTTGATATCGTTATGTCGTAGAACAGTTTAACTGTCTGGATATTTTTTGTCCATTCTGTTCTATCGTAGAACTTAATGGATAAACCCTAAAATGGTCTGTAATCTAAGAAATTGTTCATATGGTATAAACAAATCACACCAACAACGATCGGCAGAGATTCTTATTTGTCTGAAAAGATTTGTATAACAGTCCTGTCTTTAATATCACATTGCAAAAAGAAGCTTTTGATTTTTGCAAATAACTTAAATTATTTATCTAAACTATACATTAGAGCAATTTAAATCAAATATGATAAAAAGTACTTTTGTTATCTTGTAGAAAATTGCAATTAATTACAGCAATCTTATTTTCACACATTTTAATTCGTCAAAGTGGTGGTAGGTAGTGCTTTTTGAAACTACGGCTGGGGTTCTGTGATTGCTAATGTCTACCGGAAACAGTGAATACTTTATATCAAGGAGGTATGCTAGTGTGCCTCCTTAGTGTTATAAAACATGCTATAATAAAAGTAAGTATCGAGATATGAAATATCAGTAGATAAACGGATTTTTTAAATTACTTACAAATTTTTAAACGGAAAATTAAATACACACCAGTGTTTTAGACACAACAAGAGTGAAGCGGTGGAAATATAAGTACCTAAATATTTAATTCGAGGCTCGCCACGAAAGACCATCTTTACGGTGGAATCACAATTCTCGAGAGTAGATAAAGCCTACATTCCTACAATTATCTTATTCATAAAATGATCTATAATTTTAATACGTACTTTATTCACATCTGGTACATAGGCTATTATGTATCTATTACTATTCATTATCTACAAATTTATTTTGAATTACACTTAGGTTGGTAAACGTACCTAAGTACAATTATACATAAATGATTAAATACCTACCCTAAATAACATTTATGTTCTCGGCTCAAGACATTTACTATAAATGCAAGTGTACCTTCGAGGGCGTATCGCTACTTCAAGTACCGATCGACGCCTAAATGGAACTAAAACAGGAAATAAAGTTAGTGGGGACTGTTTTATGACCCGCCTTCTGCGAGCCTTTCCACACGAACACTGGTTCCCCTCCCTGGGGACCGGGAGAGCAGAGAATTCGCTGAGATAATTTTAATTCACCCTCTTCTCTATAGATTGTTTAAATAACATTCGTAGCTACAGTAGTTAACTTAGATTTAATTTGAACTTACTTTGTTTGTTTCTGTATGATCTAAAATGTGATAAATAGAAAGTACTTCTTGTGTAATATAATCTTCAAAGAAGAAAATAACATAAAAAACTTAACTAAGAAATTGCATGGAAACCTCTTTTCCCAGTTAGATCGGCTTTTCTTGACGCCGAAAGAACGAATTTAATTTTCTACATTTCCACCCTTATTGATTTCAGAAAATGTAAAATATTTAAAAAAATATATCATTATAATTAGTTTACAATCGGAGAACATCCACAAGAAAAGTATAGACCAAATATACAAATCGAGAATTACGGTCATAAGTCGACGTCTCGAAGTTGGTCGGTCGAAGTTAAGAAGACGTCTCATGCCGTTCAGGTACTGATAAATATACGGATTGACAGTTCCTCTTAAAATACAAGTAGATAAACTCAATATCTTTGAGAGGAATCAGATCTCTTTCATCTTAAACAGTAGTATCAAAATCGTTATTTGGATCTATTTATCATAGTGATAGCCGATAGCAGACGCGCCCTCGTCCATTAAAAACACGTTACAGGCGGTTACAAGGAGGTAACTGCGTGATATGATGCGTATTTGAGTCAACATGTTCAAAGACACCGCTATCGCGACTGACTCGCGATAATCGAGCGTTAACTGAAAGCAGGATTTCGGCAGGCCGACAAAGCCGCGGCCGTCGCTGATAAACCGATTAATAGTTTTCCTTTCACAATTCAACCCAAGTACATACATACATGTTCGACAAGCAATCGGTAATGATCGATAAATTTATACGCATGTAATCCTATTTTTTATCAATGAAACGGATGATATTTTAGATTTTGTCTGAATTATGACATAATCAAATAATGTTATTCTTAAACGTCAGACGAAAATTAAAAACTTAAATATTTTTATTGTAATAGAGGGTAAAGAGTGTCGTTTGTTTACATATGAATTTATAATAGTAGGTGTATATATTAATTACGAAATCTTTAATTACCCTTACTGTACTGTGTTATGTATTGTTTCTTATCATTTTTAGTTTTAATGATGAATCCGCGTTCCAAAAGTACCTACTATCTTGTTTGTTACTTACAAACTCGTAACAGCAGTAATTTACAGGTAGGACTGACTGATTATATCGAGACTTCAACACTGAAAATTGGATGCAAGCACTAAATGAGAAAGATCTAAACAGATTTTAATTATGTAACGGTAGGTCTGTTGAGGTAGGTAGGAGGTAGGAGGAGTTTTATTGAAAGGAGGAGTTTTATTGAAATAAATAAGATCGCCGTTATTGAGTGCCATTTTCTTGATAAAGCGAAAATAACCCCTCAAGATTTGCAATAGCAAATAATAGGTACCTACCTATGAGAAGTTAATGTTTAAAGCATCTTTAGGCTATTATTATTTTAAGTATTATTACGTTTTTATTTAGTGATTCGTCTTTATAATAATAATAGATATAAGAATAATATTGGGGATAGCAAAACAATATTTTAAATGCACAACATTATTTCTGATTTATGTTATGAACTTATGACTATTGTAATAAAACAACAAAACAACGTTGTAATTAAAAAAATATAAAATCTATTTATTTTATTTGATTACTGATGTTATAAATCATGTCAGAATTTGTTGCCAGATTCGCGGTCTAATAAATTACTAAATTCTTTCTTTTTCAAATTTATTGACCAATTTAAAAACGGTTACCTAATTTGTTTTTTATTAGTGTGACAATGATATGTATACTATAAATAATTTATATTTATAAATGAAAATAATAATAGTGACTATAATTAATGTTTAATATAGTACACCTACTCAGTGTATTTCAAGTTAATAAATGTTTTGGACGCGCGATATGTTTATCTACTTATAAACAAACATGTTCTACGTTATCATAATACCTGTATTGTAATAGTAATAATCTAAGTGGAATGCAATAATGCAATACACATTAACAAATACTTATATATTTTATGTAGTTATTGTATATTACCGACATGATTTACTGTGGGAAAATGTGTTTTCCGTCTCTTTTGTAGGAGTTGGCATACACTCATAGGCAGGCAGGCAATATTTAGGATTACTAAATTCGAGGTAATATATGAGCCTGGATATAATACTACTATACTTAAATTTTAACTTCTACTCCAGTTTTTTATTGTAAGCGAGCAGGATTTTTTGAAACTATTATTTTATTCTTACAGTACGGACATGGATAATGAACGTTTAAACAAGGAGGTAACCCATCTTATGATAAGCTGTTATTGGTGCCTTAAAATAGCGGCGTGCTTCCTTCATCCCATCCCTGCGAACTCTGGCTTTGGTCATCATCAAACAACACTAAGTTCGTTATTTAAATTCTTCTATATTCACAGTCGAAAAGTTTTGATTCTACAAAAATCTGCCGTAACCGTAACGTACTTCCTTGAATCCATTGTTCCAAAGACAGACAAAATTTTCTTGCATTTTGGCTGTGTATATCTTGGTTGTCTGCATATTATCTCGCATTCACAGGCTGGGCAGGCTACGTATGCTTTCCTACGTCTAATATTCTCTGGTTTATCTGTCAGTTGGGCTATCTTGCCTATGCACCTATTTGTCCATGATAACCGCTGACTAAACATATTCGCCGCCGCCCTCCGGCGCGCCCGCCCGCATTGTTTGCTTACACAAACAACATTTTTTTTCTTCTTAAATCTTACAATGATAATACTGTATTTATTTTATTAGTTGCCGTATAAAATTGTCATTCCAACCTTTGATGCTTAAGTGGGGTCGTATTCATAAAGATAAAGTGGTAAATCATCTAAATAAACTTTATGTACACTTTGGCACTTCTGTAGCAGTTGGTCATCTGAGGCCATTATAACTCCAAAGATTTTATACTAAATTCTGTTTTTATATTACTTTTTTAAAAGGTGCTTGCGTAGCGTTATATATCGCCGATCATCGTAAAATAATACGTATACCTATTGGTTCAAAATTATGTCATCGGCAGGCAATGCCAAAAGGCTTGGTAAATTTTAAGAGCCAGATTAAAATATTTATTGAAAAAGCCGGACATTTAAATTCACACATTGTCGTTCTTCTGTCAAACTAGCCTGACAGAGGATTGTCTCATCAAATTTAATAAAAAATAAATGTATTCATTCTTCAAAAAATATATGTATTCATCACATGCCATACGTTTGGTTTGCAGTGTTCGCTATAGGTTCGGCCACTGAAAAATGTAAATTGAGTCCGTGACGATAAATCAGCTTCAGGTCAATATACGAGTATAATGATTAATAGCACTGATGACTATCAATTCATATAGCCCATCTCCTAAAAATGATCATGAAAGTACCTATTTATCTTGTTTACCTACCTGATAAAGTTCAAATTCCACTGAATGACAGATGACGCCGATACAGCCTGTCTATACCGGTTTAGAACTACCTATAAGTATTTTGCACACGACTTAGAATTCGTAACAAATAGTAATTTGATAAATAAAAGTTTCATTTCAAACTATTTTATTAAAACGAACTGATAAAAAAGAGTCAAAAGTCATCTTATTCACGCGGACACACATTTAGAGTTTCACTTAGCGTCTGCTATCAAACGCCGCATCGCCATCGGTTCTATCGTCTATAGTAAGAACGCAGTTTGCTTTACTAGTTATACACCACCCCCTTTTGTTTGCTCCCCTAACCGGAAATTTATTTTAGTTATAATTTTCTGTCATTCGGGCACTCTAAAGAGTTATCTCATAGAGTTCGAAGATGTAGGGTAACATGTCATTCTGTTGTCTTTTGACCCTCCGCCATAAAGACAACGCCACTGTCTTTATTGTGTTGTAAATATTAAAATCTGTCGTAACTCATAACATTGTATAACGTGTCCTAGTTTAATAAAATTTGATAATTGTTTTTACAGCGCTTCAAAGCAATTTGCTAGGTCAGTTACCTTTCGATTCACTGTTTTCATTTTTTTTCATCATTTCGTTTTTATACAGAAGGAGCAAAAATACTTGTTTTTTCGTCACTGTAGTAATATTCCGTAAGTTTTATTGTACATCTGCCATCAGCAATACTCCTTTTGGTTTATTTCTAAAATCAGGCTAGCGCCTACTGACAACCAGAGTAGATATACAAAATAATAAACTAGCATTTATTTACTGTAACTTAATATTTATTTATTTACATTTATGCACATTCGGTACATAGGCGGACTTAATGTCTAAGGCATTCTCTACCAGTCAACCATTGAGTGATGCAGAAAAAACAGGAAGTAGGTGCGTTTTAACTAAAAGTAGTTTATATAACAAAATATTATCTAATTACACTAAATATACTACGTAAAATACATTACTTACATAAATACGATACATATATATACCACATACATACATACATATAAATATATATACATATACGCATATAGTTTCTTTTAACAACAATAGATGACAAGTTATGGGCAAGTTGATTCTGCCAAGTTGAATATTGTAGCATTCTAGTATTAATTCATTTTAATAGTGATTTATTACTTGTTTTATTTAGTTTATTTACTCTTTTTGTTTATCTTTTTCACATCCCAAAAGTTCTAGTTAGTCCACAGATAACTTAAAAAAGCGTGCCTAAATGCGTATTAGAAATTAATTACTAGTCATTGAAAATGTCGAGATTGTTCTATGAAAATAAAACAGTAGAATTAGATTGAAGTCGTAGTGTTACGTAAATTTCTAATTCCTCAGTGATTCTCTCGCGACTGACAAACATAATTTATGAAGTTCTTAATACCGAGATAAGGAATATTTACACACTCCGAGTAGGTACACAAGCAGACACCTCACCTCTGTCTAAGTGTTATGTACATAGATATACGTATCTTGGTAATTTTACTCGTTGAGAAATCTACAGTTCTGATAAAAATTGTAAACAAAAATTAACATTTTCGACACCAAGAAAAAATTCCTTGTTACTTACAGATTTAGTGTCTAATCTGTGTGTCCATAAGAGTGCCATAAAGTGTGAATGTAAATATTACCTATCGTTTAGAACACTGGGTTTTTTCAGTCTGAAAGCTTTTTACGTATCTGCAATTGGTACACAGACTGGTACATACAGCTAAAAGGCTTATGTGAAAAGTAAATAGAGTTCCTATTTACCTAACGTAGCAATGTCATTGCTGTGTCATCTATTCTTTGCAAAATTAACCTTCGCTCGCTGACATACAACTTTGCGGTGTGTAAACAAAGTTTTACAAAAATAAGAAACAAATTCAAGTTCAGAAAAGTAAATTTCAATATGCTGATCACGGTTCCTGAAAAAAAGGCTTAACTAGATGTAAAATGGAAAAACAATGCTGTAAATGTCAATATAAGTAGAGTTAAATTGTAGCTCATAAACGAACAGAGTGGCACAGTCAATGGTTGGGTTCCGTACTGTCTACAGCCTACATATGTGTATACATCTACAGACTCTTGTACAAGTAGCAATAAGAATGAATTGAATATAATAGGTATAATATTTAGGTAGCCATCCAGATTTAGATGTGGCCAAATTCAAACTTGAAATCAAAGTGTGTAAAATTTTACAAAAGGCTTTTATTGCTGTTTATAATAAGTATGGCGCCACACTTTACTAGTATGTATCTTCAGGTATAAGAGCGGAGCACTTGTCGTTGAGGCATTCGCTATTCCTTCTAGACCACTGTTCGACACATCTGTGTTTTTGCCTTCGCCTTCTCTATCCTAAATTTTCTACCTTCTATTTTCACTTCCAGTTTTGGGTTAAACAAATTATTACGTCGCTTTAGTTGGGATATGTAGTTTTGTTTTCTACGATTTAGAGTAAGTTACTGTTATGAAGCATTCTATTTTTTTTCTGAGGTAAGTATATAGGTTTCTTATGTAAAGGTACAAAGCACAAACATTTAAAAAAATCAATTTGTATTCATCCTTGCGCAATCGAGCCTATCAGAGCACAACATGATTAAGTAAAAACTAGGTGCCATTTTTGATCATTAATAAATTGAACTTGTATCTTTCATTCTCCAAAAATTCTGAGCACGACGTGAGCGTCAATAATTTGTTGGGGTAGGATAAATATGAATGCTTGTCTTATGCGTATATACACATTTCAAATATAGAATGATATAAAAGTACATTGGAGGTTTGTTAGCTGTCACAAGGTGTGGTCTCCCGTAGATCCATGCTAAGCCAAGAGCGCGCGGCGCCCCTTGATCCCGACCGCTAGGAATTACCTTATCGAGCCCTCGGGATTTGTGCCCTCGCAGTCCTATATTACACGCAAGTTCGATGCGAGAATATAAAAGACTTCATGAAGTAAATCGACGAATTATGTCCCACTAAAGTTGTGTCATGTTTTCGTTTAGTCTAGTTATACAGCTATGTAGGTACTAGAAACATTAAAAAAAAAAATTAAGTAGGTAAATACAGTACTTGCATTTTTTGTTGCTTTTTTAATTTTGACAGTTCACCTTTTAATATCCAATGCATTGATGCATTGGATATTAAAAGGTGAAGGGTGTTTATAAATTAGAAGTATTTGTTAGTCTTCTTTTAGCCTTTTATGTTTTATTGCTATTCTTGTTTCTTGTTCCATATTTTTCTTAATTCCCATTAGGTAACACTCTCATAAACCTGTACGCATCATTAAAAATCTAAAAACATGCCTTCTGGCTTGAGTACTTAATATTTAATAATTGATAACTTTGGGAAGCTTGAACAGAACTTATCAGTAAGAGAAATAATGTGTAATGCATCTTTTGTTGAAGGTAAAACGCGCACGAAGGACAAATACCGCGTTGTGTACAGCGATCATCAGCGTCTGGAGCTGGAAAAGGAGTTCCACTACAGCCGATACATCACCATTCGACGCAAGGCAGAACTCGCTGTTAGTCTTGGTCTATCAGAAAGACAGGTAAAAACGTAAAAATAAATACTGCCTAAAAGCCCCGAATTGTCGAATTAGAAAGACGTTAGCTCTTTTCAAAACTGTCTACAAACTGTGCTTTAAAAAAAGCACATCCACATGTAACGATTACATTATAATAATATAAATCGTCCCGCTCCTGTAACCACAAAAATATTGTTACCTACCACGACGGTAACTACGTAAAGTGGCTTTATTGGTGATCAGTGAACAATTACCGAAAAGGCCTACATATAATCTGATAAAATATACATTGAAATTATAAAAGATAACAACTTTTTCTAAAGTCCTTACAGTGGTACTACAAAGCAAAAATGAAACTAATAACGCAACGCTTACACGTGTTTTGAATGCATGCGTAAGGGTCTTATACCTACTCGTAAATGCATGGTTTGGAATATGATGCGATGAATCCACGTAGTATAAGTGAATGTAAACAGTACTTTTAAATTACGTGCATAAGCGTTATTTGTTTAACTTTTACATTACAGTATGATTGTTTAGGTTTTGTGAAGTCGGATAATTAAAAAAATTGCATATAGCTGTTGCTACCGAAAGAAGAAATCCCGTTCGTTTGAACTATTAAAAACCCTTATTAGTCGATATGACTACCATTTACACAGTCCTTACTTAGTAGTTAATGTCTAGTATAGTAATTTTACCAGTGATTTTAGAAAACTAAGTGACCCACAATTTAAAATATTTTTTAATTGCAGGTAAAAATTTGGTTTCAAAACAGACGCGCCAAGGAGCGTAAACAGGTAAAGAAACGCGAAGAAGTGGTCATGAAAGAAAAGGGCGACCACGCCTCGCTTCAACATGCACAATTACATCACGCGACGATGCTCCACCACCAACAAATGATGAACGGTATGATGCATCACCATCATTATCACCAGGGGGTGTTACAGGGGGTACCAGAACCACTTGTGCCCGGGGTACCGCCCGTCCCGCTCCTGTGACCACAACAATATTGCGACCACAGTGATAACTACGCATAGTGACTTTATTGGTGATCATTGAACAATTGCCGAAATGGCTTAATGTCAGTGCATCATTCTTTAACAAAATGTGTGATTTAAGTGCAATCGTGTGCGAGTATATATGTCGGTTTACAAGATCATTGTAAAAACTATACAATTAATACTCTAGGTACTATTCGAACAATAGTTACCTAAAGGCTGTAAGGAGACACTTAACTTACTTTCTGGAGTTATGACTATTTACTTATGAGATATTTACAGAGAATAATATTAAATTATCTATGGTAACAACTTTTTTAATCTGTCGTAAATAAAATTAGTCTTAACATCAGAAATGTTTCCCTACTGTTTGTTTTAGTGCTAATTAGTTATCTAAGTGTTCACGCCTTATAGCTATTTCAGTACCCTATATAGTCTTATATATGGTACAATTTAATGTATTGAATTTTGTCATTTGACTGTAAATATAGAATACTATATTTTTATATTATTATTATAACGATTAAGTATTATTAATTGGATTATGTTTACGGTTAAATATTATTTCTCAATGCTACAAGTGCCTTTCCCAGTGATTTTCATGAGTATTATTAAAAACAATATTTTTCATGCATTTGCATGCATTTCATCCAATTGAAATTTAAATTGTTTTTCGTGCACATATTTTGGTCCTAACAAATTTTCATTGCGAATCTCATATAATTACTTTATATGTGTAGGTATTTACAGCAATGAAATATATGGTATTTATTACGTAACGGTGGTCAATGATCATTGCATTTGTGGCCTTGAGAAGTAGGTGCAAATAGTTTTTACTTTGAATGAGATTATTTCTAGTGTAATTGTTCTGTACATATTAGCTTAAATTCTAGAATAATTTATTCTTATCCCAATGTCTATAGCGTTACACAGTAAAAAATATTACACAGTTCACAAGCGGCGTTGATTTTTAAAAATAATATTCTCTTTATAAAGCCCTTTAAGTTCATAATTTTGACATGAACCAGTAAGACATAGTAAGAGTTGATTTGTTAAATGGAGATAAGTTACGATAAATTATTTATTGATTAAAACCCAACCCGTGAGGTGAAGTGTCGTTTCTCTTTTGTTTTGTGGTAACATAACAGTTATGTCTTGTGGTGCTAGCCATAATGTACACTTTGTTCATTATATTCAGGTATCAGTTTATATACATGTGTGATTATGTCTGCTTTGTGGTTGTTAAAGTTAAAACAAGAAAATGTTTGTGAACACATGAAATGTTAGAATTTACGCGGCACTATCACAAAACACATTTGATAAACTAAATAAATTCATGTTAATCTATGCCAATTTGTATCCTTTTCCTTATTTCTTGTTTGAACAGCATCTATATTAAAGATTTTTACACTTAATGTAAATATATATTGCTTGGTTTGGATAATAGTGATTAGTTTGGAGTGTATCTGCGCATGTCTTGTATGAACTCGCATAGTTTAAAGACAAACAAAAGGCATTGATAATTTATAGAACCAGCCTCAATATTTACATATTACGGTTTACGGCTGTTTTTACCCTATAAAAAGGTCTTAGTAGAGACACATATAGGTATGGTTCCATCGGTCTTTCTCTGCCCTTAAGAGACTCTGCCACATATTTCTCTCTATGAGTATAGGAGTTTTATGTTTGTAGAGAAATTACCGTCTAGAATTGAATCATTACATAGGTATATTAGGTACGAGTATACCCTCGCTGTACTTTGATCGCGAGGTGTATATAGTCATATATTATGTTTAAGCTCACTAAAATGATATAAGCTGCTCATGACTCAGAACGTCAAAATATGTAATGTTTGAGTAATTGAGCTGTTAGAACCCCATTTGTGACTTTCGCAAGTGTTCCAAAAATTATTTAATTAACGCTAAGGACGTTAGTTTTTATGCGTAAGTACTTGTTATAACGAAATTTTATTTTAATGATGCTGGGCATTTCCAACGATTAAAATATTTGATATTCCTGCCTTTGTTGTATTTTGTAGTCACACCATAGTAACATTTAACATTTTAGTTAAGAAAAGAAAAAAAAGCGATGAAAAATATTACCAAAAAAAAAAATGAACAATTGAAAACAATATGTCGCATGTCCAGATTTTTTTTCAGAAAACTTAATGGCCCGGGTTCCTTCCATCTGATCAATTGATATAATTCAAATTACTGAGTTTCTTACTCCTTACATTTACCTATTTGTAAGGGTTAACAAAAATGTGTACCCATCCTTTTAGTAGTCTTTCTTTAAAAAAAACTGTGGAACGGTTAATTCAAAACCCGATAAACTAATCATGAATTTAACTTTTTCTTAAATTTATTTTTAAAAATTTTGATATCGCAACTATTTTAAAGCTCGCTCGGGAGAATTAGTGCCTAGAAAAGGTACTACTTAGTAGTGGCATTGTGGGTTTTGTGGAAACGTGAGTGAACACGAAACTTGAAAACTGCCGCCAATCCGTAAGCAAACCGACCTGTTCTCTCAAGCCGAACCGACGTATTCTAAGGTGAGGTGGCATGTTTTTAATCACTGGATTCCACGCTGCAGATAATTTAAAACCATCTTCCCGATAGAAAGTTTACAACTCTTGAGTAAAAATGACATTCAGTGGAGAGGACTTTCGTATGGTGAAATTCAATGTAGTGATTGGTGCCTGCTTCGAGTGCATGTTCTGCAATCGCTGATTTGTTAATCTGTCGGTTCTCCGTAGCAGCGGTATGTTCTTTGACCTTTTCAGCATTAGTCCGATTCGTTGGTGGAACTACCGCAGCTGCCTTAGTAGAAAGACTTCACAGGCGGCGGCTATAAGCTAGTTCCGGTTTTCTGCCATGGTTGGAGCTTCAGTATTGAAGATAAGGAGTTCAATATTTAAAGTGTCTACTTGTTATAAATGTTATATTGTTATAATAATATTGACGGTAGGTTGGTATATACATGACATTACTAGTCGCTTAAAACTAGACGGGCATCCTCGATACTCAGTAAAATCGTATATCTTTAATATACAGAAAAACAATAAAATCTGATGACATCTAGTTTGTACTGATAAATTGCAGTGTCAGTCGGAATGTGACGAGAAAACATTTTTTTTCTTTTTCCATGAAAAAGAACAACGACCGCATTAGGAATTTCTCCTGGCTCGCGGGGGACTTTACAAACATACAAACAACGGACACAAAGAACTGACTGGGTGGGAATCGAACCCACATAGCAGTCAGGATCACTATATAAGCACTAGGCCAACAGGCCTAGTGTTATAGTCCACATTCGATCTGTGGTTTCTTGTGGAAAAATTGTATGGAATTGATCATTTCCTTCATTTCTGGCTGATCTGTAGGTTCTTCACTGCTCCAACATAATTATTTTTTACAATATTTATGATTTTATAAAAGTGAGTATACTATTGAATTTCCTAACTACACTGAACATGGACAGTTCTTAAGACACTGAAACTATAAAGTGCATAAGTAAGTATAAATCTTAATATATAGGTAGTAAAAGTCTGTGTTTGTTTTCGGGTGGCTTACAAGTAAAATCTTTATAAAAAGGATCAGATAACAAAGAACCGAAAATGCACCTACCTAAGTAGGTATGTATATGTATATTAAACTTCACACATTCACACCCATCCGAAAACCGAACAACAGTACTTTTTAACTAAATCATGTCAGTACCGACGCTTTTTATAACTGTTCCTGTTAGGTAGTTTTTATTTATAAAATAACTGAAACGTTGAGAGTTGAAGAGAATGGTTTCAAGCGATGTAGTCTTTATAAATGGTAATTATATACTAATTAGTTACATTTATTTAATAAATTACAAAAAAACATGGATCTCAATAGTATTTTTTTTCAAAACCTCTTCTGTTCTATTATATTCCCGAAGGGCCTACCCCTTTGGGAATATAGGCGCGCAAAGACGTATTTAACTAATAAGAAATACCAATTCTTTCATTGTAGGAGTATACTTTTTGTACATACCTACTTAGTTCCGAAGCAGTTATAATTTATTAAAATTAAGTGCCAAAAGACTATAAATTCTAGCTGCCTCATTTTTAATAACAAAATATTTTCGCAAAACATGTCGGTGATTTCTTTATGAGTAATGTGTTCAAGCTCCGTAGAATGAGAAACGCCTTTATTTTAAGTAATATAATGGTAATTTAATTATTATAGCACATTATATAAATGCGTAAATAACATTATTACATAGTTTATAGACAAATTAGCCATTATGAGATTTTTAAAGAATAGAAAGGAATATTTCAAGTTTAAGTAGCTGTAAATAATGATGAGTTTTGATTTTTTTGAAGGCTCATTATTATTTTTTATAATGAGAATTTTTGCTCTACCGAACATCGCAGCTATGCTCTATAAACATAACATGAATGATATGTAAGTCGAAAATAAGCCTTTTGGGTCGTTGTTGATTTCTCTAAAAAATCTTATTTAGTAAGTTAGAACCTACAGCCGTATAGAATGGAATAGTGTGTCTGTAAGTTAGATTATCATTTATCATCTAACTGGTATATATTCTGGCAACACTATTCTACGGGTTTCATGTTTCTTTACTAAAATATCATTAATACACAGTTTTCCTATCCGAATCTTACAACATATGAAATTAAAACTGTTGAATTTGTATTTCGCCGGATCACGGGGAGTAATCGATTATGGTGCAATTCATATATCAATTCATAATTGGAAAACTACCCCTACCGAACTAACTGCTTGAAATTTATACTTGGAAACTCCGGCATTTATACTTGGAGTGCTAACTCCGTGTCGATTGATTTATATGCTAAACATAGGTTTTAAATGGTAAATTTATCTTTGTTTAATAGATGTTTACTTAATTGTGTAACTAGTGTACTTTAAGGCAGCAAATAACCATAAAACTGAATGACTCAAAGTCTTAAAAGTTTTTTTGCTTCGAGTACCTATCTGTCGGGCATTGATTTAAGTTTTCAGCTCAGTGTCAGTGGTCAATTGCCACTGCGCCTTGTGTTGTGGGCTTAAAGAAAATTGTTCTAAGTGTAGGTCTACTTTGTGTTTGTAGTTATGTGAAGTCCCAGGAAAAGGATGTTATCCTATTGCTCATAAAAAGTCTAAACGAAAATGTATGACCGGTCATTGTAGGTTATATGTTCTAGTATTAATACTTGACACCAAATATTCACAGACACTGAAACATTCATAAGTTGACACTTACTATTTGAACGCAACGGAAGTAGTGCAAGCCTGGATAAACGCTTACTATTAAATTAGACCCATAATGCTGACTTAACATCATTGTCAATAACGGAAATGCCTCTAGGGATGAACCAACTCGTACACATTCGAGTTTTGTCTATGATACCAAATTTTTTTTTGTCAAACGTAACCAATAGGCAACTAATTATTATTAATAACATTAGACGTTCGTTCGTTTTTAAATAACTAGTAAGTTTTTTGCTGTCCAGTCCAATTTCAATAACAGAACGAATAATTGTTCTATACTTCTAATGTGATCTGATTCGATTTTATATATTTCGTGTTCAAAACCTACAATTCAAACTTATCAATCGTAGAACTATAACTATTAATAACTAAGGCTTATTATTGTAGACACATATTAACAAAGTAGGAAATGATTTCTAAGTATTGACTAAGTTACGAATAGATTTTTTTCATTATAAACCATTGTTTTAAGATAAAGTATGACATAATAATATGACTGCATCGGGGTGAATTAACAGAGTTTACTTCTAAAACTCAAATGTTCCATTGTCTCTACTTCTTCAGCACTACTACTTGTTATTACCAGCTCTGTCAGAAATCAGACAGCAAGTAGCACCACCTAAAACTGCCACAGTTATCAGGGAAACCAACCCCACTCTCTAAAATCCCCTACATAAACTCAATCAAATGAGTACTCCGAAAACACGTAAATATGCAATAGCCAATAGGGAATATGCATGTTGTTTAAATTTACTTGATTAATTTTCCCTTGAATCTTTATTGTCCAGATATTATGCCTAAACAATTATTTTCTTATTTAGTTCGTCTTTAATTGCAAAAAATATTAATTAAAATATGCAAAATAAGGGAGCGAAATTCAACTTTGCAAAACGCTTCACTATTGGTCGAAACAAAACATGACGTCAAATTCCCCGTCCTGTCATTTATCGGCGCCTATATTAGTAGTGTTACGGAGAAAGATAGTTGTTTCCGTGGTTTTTGCCCTTAGCTAGTGCAATTTAAGCATTCTAGTGATATTAGAAATTATCTAGGACGATGACTGAATGTAGTTTTGTCAAAGAACAATCGGACAATCTACCGAAAATAGATGCATTCATGATGACTACATATTTTGCATCAAATCCAGATTTTACGTCTGCTGAGGTCAAATCTAAAGGATAGGTAAGATATGTATAGTTAGTTATATTCATGAAGTTTTATTGGACTTTTGATACCTAGTTTAAGTAGACAAGCAAGTTGCCTTCTGCTTGATATTTAAAACCAACATAAATGACCTACTGCTGACTAATTCACACTATTCTAGCAATTAAATTGTAATATGCTTACATTAAAGTGATCTTCACAACAATATAAACACGATATTGAAGATACTTCATCTCTTCTCATTAATTTACACCATTGTTTTCGTATTTTACATAATTATTTTGTACAGGAAAAAAATACTGTATTGGGTGTACTTCTTATAGTGTTTTTACACTTAGGGACAAGGCAATACTTATAAAATGTTTTTTAAACGTCATCCATCGTCTATCAATTACAATACATAGTAATTACAACTGAAAATCGGTATAAAATTACTGTAACACTTCAAGTAAGTATACTAAGTTTATGAAACAAACACTGAGCGTGATATCTGACGTCACCCAAGGCCCGCGAAATATGGCGGCGTTCAAACAGATCAAATTTTATCGATGTTTTCAATGTTATTTTAAAAATTTATTTGAACATTGCCAAGCTTATTTATATTTTTTATTAGAGTAGAATGATGGAACAAGTCAATATAAGATAAAAAAAAATACATGCATATTCCCTATTAGGCTGGACCTAATATAGGGACGCTTCGCTTGCTTTGCTCGCTCAAGCATCAAGACTTTTTTTGAAAGTACCGCAAGACGGGGTGGGGTGACTTTGCGCCTGCTAGGAAAACTGCAACAAGTTCGACGAATATTCAAATTGAAATATTAAAAATAAAACATTTTTGGATTTATTGATCTGAACGCGATCACAAGGTGTCATTGATCTTTCAAGAAAGTTGACAGATCGCCAGTGCTGTTTGCAAGAGTGAGAGAAAGAAAGAAATAAGAATGAAAGAATTTGGAATTATTTAAAAAAGTTGTTTGCCAAAATCCGTGTGTATATGTACGAGTATAGTCACCATACCTGTACAGGTTGGCCTAATCATATTCTATACGTTTTCGGTTCTATTTCACTAACCTAAATTCAAACTATCAAATATTGTGTTAAGTTTTGTAATGATTGCTCAAACTGTCGTTAAAATGGGAATTATTGGCACGTGGCTAATTACGAGCGAGAATACCAGACGCAGGCACTGTGTATAGTATGGTAGTATCAGCATATTTCATTGATCACCTCAAAGCTCATAGCACCTTATTCGGCTCACCGTAAAGATCAAAGCGAAAGAAGAAAAGCGAAAGTGAAAGAAGCGAAAGTCGGGGCAAAGAGACTCAAATAGAAACTTGAAATTGCTGCGGGAAAGAACTATTCAAATAAAATATTTAAGGAGACAGAGAATATTGAGGCTGTTAGCGTCATAGTTAATGAGAGTGCATCATGCCCAAGTCGTAAACCACACCAATACGCCTTGCATGACGATTCTATCTATATTGATGGTTGCTTTTTAGAACACGACAGCCCTGACGAAAGTGACACTCTTAAATCTAGGCCAGAAACTAAATTCAAAGATGTGATTGGTAAGGAAGGACACATTTGTGGTGGTTCGATATGATGAGCACCTTTATCCGGGCAAGATTATTAACTATGTGAAAAGGGAGCCATTGTAGATGCACTGGCTAAATCCTTAAAGACATGGAAATGACCAGCGAAGAATGATAGAAACTTCAATGAGTGGGAATATATCCTTGGAAGCATTGATCTGCCAGAAAAATATAAAAGATGGGTGTTTATAGTGTGACAGAACTGGATGGCATTATTATGTAGTGTCTTAAGACAATCATTATTATTTTATAAGAGATAAGCATTTTTATAAAGTGGCGCAAAATATCCTCTCAAAAAAAAATTGCGCCTAATTTAAATAAAAAAAAAATTATACACTTGTTTATGTACCATTGTTGGTTAGTAAATAAAATCTGAATGTTTATTATCTAGTCTTATAATAACTTAGACGTGTTTAACATAAAACATGATTTATATTATTTGACATTTACTTGCTGCATTTTGCTATGCAAATTGCTATTTAATTCAAAATACCTAGTCTTACTGCTATAAATTTTGTAAAACTGGCTCAAAACACTAAACACTATAATTCTATAACGATATATCTTTACCCAAACAATTTAGTTAAATCTTTAGACTCTTCTATAGTATGTATACATATGATAAACACTTTTAAAATGATAATAAAAAATCGACTATGCATGATTTAAGTTAACAAATAACAACATGGCGTCACAATTTTCTATAGCCTAGGGAATAAAAGTATCCATTCAAATACCTTTAAAAATGTGTTAGACTTTTCTTTAGCGTCAACCCTAGAGCATACCATAGGCATGCACGGAAGGAATGTGAATGCGCTAAACACTGAGTAAACCGATGCTTATTGAGGGCATTTTGAGAGGAGCATCAAAGGTACCGGTGCTTTATATCTCGCCGCCCACTGACGTTCCAGCGCGGGGCTCCTTGATGGCATGATGAACCGACATTCAAGAAGTATTAAAAACCGGAAAATCGTACATTTCAATAACTTTGAACTTGCGATGCTGTTTAATTAAACTGGTTTATAATTTTGTTTTATCTTGAGTTAAAATTTCGCATTTTAGCCGCTTAGACGTACTTAAATTGGTTGCTTTTGGATTAAGATTCTTATGGCAATAAAAATTGCGTTTTATATCTGTTTATGTAATCTCATACAATGGTTGCTAATTAAAGGTACTTAATATCAGTTTTCGATGTGTGTTAATAATACAATATCATTTAGGATTAAGTCTATGTTATCACTAGATGTCTAAAATATAAACCGAAAGGATTTTAATTCGGTGATCCATTATTATAAAAATTACAAAGTTACATAATGTTGATGATGATATTTGGAGTTTTAGAAATTAACCCAGATTCTATCACTGCTAGACTAATTTTGGTCCACAAATGTACGATAACATTCTGAATTTTTTAAATATATTTGGAAATAGAAAAATACATTTGATTTTGGCTAGAGGGGGTGGGGTTAGTCTAAAACCTCACCACGTATTACCAGGGGCGAAGGGGGTTCTAAAAAGTTGCTAAAAAATTATCACGTAATTAATGGACGAGCCCTTAGTGATTGGTAGTATCAGAATTCAGAATGTTATCGTTAAATACAGATATAATAGCGCGTTTTACGACAAAATAAATAAACGTGATAACTCACTACACCCCCCTCTCCCTTGTGATATTTCGTGATATTTTCCGAACCTCTCCCCCTATCGAGCCTCACGTAATTAATGGAATATCCCTAAGTTGTAATAAACAAACATTTATTACTGGTCAAGTGACCTTTACCTTACTAACATAATTATATCTCATCGTATCTTGTGATTTGTCTAATATTTTGATAACATCCATATTATCTTTCATCTCAAGATTTTCAATTTTCAAGGTAACTAGGTTATGCCCGCAGCTTTGCTCGCGTAAAAGTTATTTTTGTTTATCCCTCGGGAATCTTTGAAGTCTTTTAAATTAAATTTCGGGATGAAAGGTACCCTATGTCCTCTTCTGTACCCCTGAGAACGTGTAAGCAAAATATCATGATGATCGGTTCAATAGTTAAGGTGTAAAAGCGAAACTAACAAACAGAGTTATTTTCGCGTTTATAATATTAGTATGGATAATTCCCACTTAAAAATATGTCGTATAATAGGCATTAAGTTAATATTATATCAAGGTTCACTTGAGTATTTATCCTCAAATTCTCTTAAAACTATGTTATCTTTCTTGTTCTTAATCAAATTAAGCCATTTGTATGAATGTATGTATGTTCGGTTAAAACAAAAAAGCAGAATAAAAACAAATATTTTAATTTATTAGGTTTTTTTAATGCCAAAATTTTTAAGAATACACCTGATGGATTGTGCATTGGAATGAGGTGGCCGTGGACAATTCACCACGGCCAGATTAGCTACAAGAAACTAACGTAAACCTGCATAGAAAACTTGCAGTATGCCTAATTGGACGGAGGTTGAAAGGGCTGCATAATTTTTTTATTGGGATCTAAATAGGACCGATGTAGACGTAACAACACATTTGCATGCTTCGGTACGGTCTTTGGACAAACGGCAGTTTTTGTTTGTGCATTCACTGATAAAGTTGTCACGATAATAAACTATATGAGCTATATATACCGGGACGAGACACCACATGACCTCCTATCATATTTAGAATCAGAGCACACAGACACAACAATAAGATATTGAAATAGGAGGATTAAAGGCCACTAAAATAAATCAGTCTATCTTACAACGTTGTTTGCAACAACCGATAATCGAATAGACTACGTTCGTTTGTTTTTAGTAATATTTGAAAGGATTAGTATTGATGTAATAAATAAAAGCAGGGTACACGACCACCGCGACGCCCGCAGCGTTCTCTATACAGAGGCTCGGCGCAATGCAAACAGAGCTTCACATGTTTGCCCTCGCCGTCTCTTTGTTTGCCCTTTGACAGCAGTCTCACAGGTCGTTAACACGTCACGCCTAACTGGAGGATACTGAGAACGTGTATATAATGTAGGTACAAGGTCCACTCAAACTACGGACCCTATTAAACAATACAAATATACGTCATTTGTGCTGAAAATTAGATAGTACTTATATTTAAACATATCTACTTAAATAATACATATAGCTCGAAAATCACTCATAAATTACAAACAGCCATGAATAACACGTAGATAAATAAATAATCAGTTGTTATCGTGTGCCTTAGGTACGTTTAACTAGGTGGGTTAATCCTCTTGATTTGATATCTTGATAAAGTCTGGATTATCGGCGAACATGAAAGCACCTAAATTAATTTTTAATCCTCGCTTTCCCTTCGTCACTTGGCCATATCTTGTATATGTAGGTACACAAGTCGTAGATATGAGACCGCGCGATATCAAGCACGCCGCAGCGCGTCGGTGTAGCCGGCGCCCGCGCAACCAAACCATAAACTTCACTCCAGACATGTTCATTAATTGAATTTTATGGCAGGCTATCGTATCTTCTCGTGATTATATGATATTCTGTGGAAGCTAGCTTGTCACAACATTAATAAGAAAACTTTTGTTTTACCCAGATTAAAGCTGCTCGGGAGCTATCGGATCTGCATCGTGACGTGAGGTAGACGAGTTCAGTCTTTCCAGATTATCACTTGAACTTAGCCAGTAAAATCTGTTACGCTTTTCTTTTAGGTGGGTCCAGGAGACCTATGAGCATTACTATTCTCTGATGACCGGTCACAATGACCGGAAAAAAATCCCAATACAGAAGTAAGACTACTCGAAATAGCCCTTTGATAAAGCAGAGTTCAATATAGAATAAGATTATGTGTGTATGAATAGTACCAATGGTAGAATGATGCTGGCCTCACGGTGTCTCAACATAAATATGCTTTTGCTTTTGATATTTTATATCTTTATTTTCTACTGCAAAAATGTCGTGTTTTTGTCGGTCATTGCCAAAGATGGCACGTCGTAGGCACGTTTTAGTTTGTCGGCTATAGCTGACCGTGGCGTTCAAACGATTAATGAGTCATCCGCGATACTCTGTTCTGATTGTTTGGAAGCGTGGGGTGTACAGAGTTTACCGAAAAGGAGACAAGAGACAGTAATTATGATTCAGTGCATGTATTAGATTTTGTTTAAGATCTAAACAAAATCGAGTACATGACAAAAATACATAACACTTAAAATCTTTGAATATCACAGGTTTTTTTGTTGTATATTTTTTAGTATGCTGGTCCCGGGTTGTGTCCCGAGAAAAGTGTTAGTAATATCACAGAATATATAATAGTACAGCACAGAAGACCTAATCGGTAAAATCATATAAATAAATAGCGACTCTTGCTGCGACACAATTAAGTGCAATTCAGATCGCACATCGGTGATTACTTACAGTCACTTCCTTAGTAGTATCTATGTAGATTAAACTTAAATTAAAGGAAACTATTTTATTTTACAATGTCTGCATAATACAATGTCTTGATACTTAAACATAAGAAAATAGGCATTCAGCATACGTTAGTGTGTATTGTGGGTACAGAGCTTGTGGGTACTTAATTAATCTAACCACGTAAATACGAGAAACCTAAATTAAGATAACAAAACTCAACATTTGGTAGTCACATAGGTACTACCTACTTAAGTAATTACCTATTAGTAGACGTGCATTTCTTTACCATTGTCCGTATTGTACCAATGTCCTTTACCTACGATGCAATATGCGTTTGCTTTCATTTTAGTTAAGTTATATTTATTATGTATTGTGTGTCTTGAACAACGAACAGTAAACGCGACGCGGCACGTAATCGAGTATCGAATTAACGTGCAGCCCAGCCGGCGCGTAGCAGCCCACTGAATAATTAGCACGACTAGTCGATCCCGCCAAGTACTTGTAGCTTTACCTAAAGTGCGGAGTGAACCTGGCCGGTTAATATTGCTAAAACCAAGAGTTATTATTTGTAAAAATACAGTACAATTTTTTTTTTTATCTTTAAAATATCAGATCATATAAATTCTCATAGAATTATTAATTCTATGACTATCCGGCTTGATTTCTGCCCGTAGTAGTATAGACAGTAAAATTTATGGTTATGTTAAGTATGTTCTACATCCTATTACTTTAAAACCTATCAGTTTTAATATTATAATTTTAAGCACAGTAATAATTTTACATAGATGCCGTAAAGATTTTTTTTAAATCGATACAATCTACAATGTTTGTGTGTTACGGGTGACGGGTTGACGTCGTTGCAGTGACATACTTGTTATGTTTAAAACGTAAATAAAAATAATTTAAGAAAGTTTTCGAAATAGATTTATTGGATCAGTGTTACAAAGCTTACAATAAAATACAGATAGTGTTATCCAGTGATATATCAAGGTATAAACTTAAATAAATGTGAAATTAAAATACCAAATCAAATCAGTGACAGAAAACTACCCTTTATTACAAAATATATATATATCCATTGGAATAAAACAACTATTTACTACAAACTAAAATACTTATGGTGTGGAACAGTGCGCAGTGTCAATAGCCTCCAGTCAATCTTTCAGTGCGAACATTTTACTGCTGAAAAAGAAGCCTTATTCTAAACACGTTAAGCAGCGCCATCTATTAAACGAAGAGCGAACTATCTGCACAAGAAACTAAGAAATTCATAACAGATAGGAACATGGCTGGTAAGTGTGTAGTGTGTGGCAAGTTCGTCTCAAATAAAGGGGGCGCCACTTGTTGTAAATGCACAAATAGATTTCACCTCACTTGTGTGCATTTGCCAGAAACTGCAAAGATAAGCAGTGACTGGCAATGTCGACGCTGTAGAGGTGAAGCACCCAAGGACACCACCCGGCCCACCCCTATCCAGGGTATATCCTCTGATAACAGGGAATGTACGCCTACCAACCAACACGACTCCTACCAGTCCACAGATAGCTCAGGATGTGACAAAGAGCGGAGCATACAGCCGGCCAACAACTCGTCTCCTCAGGTTGATTTCGGCAACGAAATGCAGCTGCTGAGGATGGAGATACGGGCAATGCGAGAAGACCTCAAAGCAGAGCTGAGGGAAATCCGTCTTGAGATGGCGGACCTTCGCCAATCAGTAGCAGCCTGTAAAAAGAAGGTTGACACCTTAGAGAACCGCTTGGAACACATTGAGAACCAACAGGCAGCGACCCCCCAACCACACCAACTGGAGCAAACAATAAATCAGCTAAAAACCGAGCTCAATGAAAGGGAGCAAGACCTGCTGCTATCTGACATGGAGATTTCGAATCTGCCAGAATGCGCTGGCGAAAATGTAATACATACAGTCGAGTTGGTGGCCAAGAAGTTAGGTGTATCACTAGAAGAAAAGGATATAGTATATGCAGAACGGGTGGGTCCCCGGGTGGAGCGGTCGGAGGGAACGGGAGAGGGGGCAGTGGGCACGAGATGCCGGCGCGTCGTGGTTCGGCTAGCTCGGCGCGGATTGCGTGATGAGTTGCTGAGGAATGCGAGGACAAGGCGAGGCGTCACATCCGCTGATCTTGACCTGGATGGGCCCCCAAGACGCTTCTACCTCAACGAGAGGCTAACGCGAACAAACAAGCAGCTGTTCTTTCTCACTCGACAAACTGCTACGCACCTGGGGTGGAAGTTTGCGTGGACCAAGCACGGTAGAATATATGTCAAGGAAGCTGATGGAAGACGTGCTTATACCATCCGCACGGAGCCTGACATCAAACGAGTATTTGGTTGCGAGACTGTCAAGACAGGCAAAGTATAGTATGGAAACATCTATACTCACAATGTTATTTTTTGTAAAATTTACCTGTAACATTATCTCTCTGTATGCATGCAATTTAGTTATAAGAATAAGAGTATTTTTTTATTGCTACAAATATGGTAGGTTACATATAAGTTTCAAATTGTCTAGCTGTGTAAATACTCAGTTACAGAAAATAATACGTCCCAGGTATACAACTTTGTCAAGATTATATACAAAAATGATCATACTTCACAATACCCACAACACAACTATTTATAATGTATACAACAAAAATATTTACAATACATACATGACAAGAATTTGCAATAACATAATCATTTCCAACCCAAAGTATGTTTCTTTGGAATGGTATACATTGGCAAGGAGTACACAGGAACTGTTTGATTTTAAGGACAAGAAAAATAATTTGCTTTGTGTAGTATGTGATTGTCTATACATATTTAGCCCAATCAGGATCTGGTATTTCTGGAGAAAGCCTGGGGGAACCTTTAAGTTAAAAATAGAACAATGTACCATAAACAATGTAAGTATCAATATTCATAACAAAGTGACTGGGGTGTTTGATAATGTGCTAAAAGTATTTTATATAACTAATACCTGCACACTGCATATACACATATATAAATATTATATTAATCTAATTTATAACTACTATACACTGATATTTATAATTTATTATAATGATTAATAACAAATATTTAAAATTTGGACTTTTTAATGCAGGGTCGTTAGCTACTAGGCAGGATGAATTTTTAATAGCCATGAACCTCCATTCAGTTCATCTTATGGCAATCAATGAGACCTGGTTGAGGCATGGTGAACAGGGAAGGGCTCCTGCAGTACCAGGCTATAAGTTAAGGCATATTCCAAGACCTAAGTCAATAAGGGGTGGCAAAGGGGGAGGAGTGGGTTTTTATATCAGGACGGGAGTTAATGTAAGGAACATAAGTCACCCGATACACCCAGACATAGAGGAATTTTGGCTATCATTGAACATTATGGGCAAAAGGATAATAGTTGGAACGGCATACAGACCACCATGGTTATGTGTAGATAGATTTTTGGACGGCTTGAGTGACAGTATATATGCATTGGCACCCTACGATCATATTATAATATTAGGTGATTTCAATGTTAATATGCTAAGTATGTCTAGTACTAACACAAAAAAACTTCAACAATTCTTAAATTACACCAATCTGCATCAAGTAGTACACACTCCAACACATTTTGTAGGGGACAGCAGTACTTTAATAGATTTAATTTGCACTGATATAAGTGTTCAAAATGTCTTAGTTACTCATGTACCCGAACTAGGCCAGCACTCAATTGTAACATGTGAATCACGATTTAAAAAACAAAAGGAGACACCTATGTGGGTTACCTACAGAGCTTATGGGGATATTTTGATGGACCTTTTCTATGGTGATCTAGGGAACATTCCATGGCATATGCTGGAGCTACAGGGCGGGGTTAATGATATGGTGGAACAGTTATCCTCATGGGTTGTGCACTTGTTTGATATGCATGCTCCAGAGAAACATAAACAATTTAAAACAAAGTGCACCCCATGGATAACTGAAAATGTAAAGTTACTTTTTAGACTACGCGACAAAGCTAGGATAACATTTAAAAATACCGGATTAGAATCAAAAAAGAAGTACTATCTTGACCTTAAGCATCAAGCCACCATGGCTTTGCATAATGAGAAGGCTGCCTATTTTTCTAAAAACATTAATGATAACATAGATAACCCAAAAACCCTTTGGAAAAACTTGAAAACACATATACTCCCTGCACACAGGGATTGTTGTCTGCCTGACCATTTTGATAACCCGCATAGTATTAACAAAGCCTTTTTAGACGTACCAAGAGAATGTAAAGTGAACATTTCCAAAATGACATATTATGAGTTTCACAGATATAACACACAAAATACATTTGAACTAAAACCCGTAAATGAAGAAACAATACTGAAAATAATAAAAACCATAGGAACAAAGGCACAAGGAATAGACAAAATTAATATACCGATGCTAACACTAACACTACCACATATACTAGGTGCCATCACTGAAATAATAAATACTTCTATACAATCAAAGGAATACCCAAGGCTATGGAAATGCTCTATAGTGAGGCCTATACCCAAAGTTTCCCCCCCAAATACTAATAAAGACCTTCGTCCGGTTAGTATACTCCCATGTATGTCTAAGGTGCTGGAAAAAGTAGTGTATTTGCAAGTCATGGAATATCTGGAAAATAATAATATCCTCCCTGACAAACAATCAGGTTTCAGAAAAGGAAGGGGAACTGCTACAGCCTTGAGTGATGTAGTTGGTAACATACTGGAAGCTAGGGACCAGGGGGAGGGAACAGCGTTAGTGCTTCTAGACTATTCACGCGCATTTGATGCTCTGGATACATCACTATTATTATCCAAGCTGGCTTATTATGGGTTTTCATCGGATACAATTAAATGGTTTCATAGCTATCTCTCAAATAGATCACAGTATGTGGAAATACGTAGAGAAGATGGCACTGTGTTGTCATCGACCCCACTAAATGTGACAAGGGGAGTACCACAGGGGTCAATATTGGGACCACTTCTCTTTATTTTATACACTGCAGATATCACCACATCTTTTCAACACTGCAAGTTCCACATGTACGCAGACGACACACAGATGTACTTGTCTTTTAAGCCCAGTGACACTCTCTCAGCAATGGCAAAAATCACTGAAGACCTAGAGAGGGTGGTTAGGTGGTCTAGGGAACATTCACTGATATTAAACCCACTCAAATCAAAACTAATGATACTGGGCAGTAAGTGGCAACTTCAGTCAATATTGGAATATGCTCCTTCTATCACTTTAAACGGCCAAAGAATTGAAAGAGTTGAGGAAGTCACTAATTTGGGGTTGGGGATGGATCCTGAGCTACGGTTTGAGGGACACATAAATAAAATTGTCAAGAACTGCTTCTATAGGTTAAAGGTTCTCTACAACATACGCAACTATCTCAGTACAAATCTGAGAAAACAACTTGTAGACAGTCTCATACTATCCAGATTTAACTATTGTGATATAGTTTATGGTCCATGTTTGCTGGCTAGAACTAGGAACCTAATACAAAGAATGCAAAATGCATGTGCTCGATTTTGTTTCAAAATACCAAATAGACATCATGTAACACCATACATTAATGAGAACAATATATTGAAAATGGAAGCTAGGAGAAAATTACATCTAGCCAGTTTACTCTTTGGTTTAATGAAGAGCCAAAAACCTACCTATCTATATGAGAAGATTGACTGGAGGGGAGATCATTGCACATATTCCATCAGAACCTCAAACAGTGCACTGTCCATACCAAGACACAGAACTACAGCATTCCGGGGCTCCTTTAGGTACTCAGCGACAAAGTGTTGGAATGATTTGCCACCACCTATAAGGGACCTGAAAACCAAGTACAGTTTTAAAAAGAGATACAAAACTTTTTTAATATTACTGCAAAACCAACAAAACACATAATCAATACCTTGAAGGTTATGGCCCTTTTGCGTGGTGGTTCATTCCAATAGTTCCGTTACTCTGCCTTTAGTGTTTATCTATGGTGGATTTGATTATTGTTGTAAAAGTGGTTTAATATTTTTGTCTTGAATTTCTGTACTGGACTTGGGATGGGGAATCTGTAACAATTTATTAAGTTATTCTTTCTATTTTAGGTTAGTTCAGTAATAGCAAATAACAACTAGGTTATAGATAAAGTATTAGAAAAACAATTATAATAAAGTAAAACTTACCATGATGGTCTGCTCCACAGGCTTAGTATGTCATGAAGCACCTGTTTTCTTTGTCTCTTGTTTATAGTTTAAGCACTGATCTTTACTGTTCTATTTCTTCTAATTAGTTATTAAGCCAATAATCGGGCAATGTCACCCGACGACGTTAGGCGGCACTCATGGGTGGCACTGAAAATCAGTACTGGGGTGGGTTATACCCGTCTCAGTTTATGCTGAGTGTCCACCCAAATTTCCGAAACACGGCGTATCTTCCACTAAAAACGATGTAGGTACGAAATAAAAAAACATGACCTGTTGCCACGTCAGACATTTGACACGTGAGTGATGAGTGCCACGTTGCCATGTCGTGCGTGACGCGCAGTGTTGCCACTTGCAATTTTTAATAAAATTATGCTGTAATTAGTGTTAATAATTCGTCAAAAAGTGTGTTTTTTTTTTTTTGGTTATAAAAATTTGTTTGTAATAGTTATAGGATGTTTCGGAAATAAAAATATGTTTTCTTTCTTTCTTTCTTTTCTTATAAGTTTTAAACTGTCTCAGTAGGTGAGATGCCAAAACCAGTAATACCTACAGCTTTTTTGACGAAGCACATGCAATCAATTGATGATTAGAACCTGGTGTATACCGTGTATGCATTCAACGTAATAAATAGTGGAACCAATTAAAAGATGAATGTAGTGTTTGAATTGATTTTGACCTTGACAATTTATTGACGACCTCTGTGGTGCAGCGGTAGTGCATTCGACTGCGATGTCGGGGGCGTTTAGGTAGTTTCATATTCAAGAACATCCACTGTGACGAATTAACGTTGGGTTCTGTATTTGTGTGAAATAATGATTAATTATCGGCTAACCGTGTGCAATTGGTGACACATGATTTCGAACAGAATACAGCTCATGGCATTTTGAAATACATATTGTCCGTTCTATGGTTTCTATGTATAATAAATTTGTATGTGTGTAATTACACACAAAAACAAAGTATGTTTATTCGTATGCTAGCGCACATGTTATCGCCACATTAAAAACTCTTATTTATTTTATTAAAAATAGGGACAAACTATAATAGATGATAACACAGTTCACTATTTAATAAAAATAAGTTAATAGATATTATTTTGACTGGTTATACCGGTAACACAATACTATTGGTCGATGGATAAATATTAACAAATTGTGGGATTATAAAAGAGTAGGAATATGTTTAGAACGATTGACTTGAGTGCAAACAGAGGTACGAACAACTTGGCAGTTGATGTTAGTTAGTGATTTTCATAGTTTATATCACTGGTTTTGCGACTGTTTCTAACACACATGCCTTTAAGTTCTTTAGAAATATACATCTATTTGAAACCAGCATTTTATAAACGAGAGACATAATATATACATATGGATTGCGATGGATTTGTTACTTTCGCCTAATAAGTTTCCTTGAGAAGTTGAGGCATCTGCAATTCACACTGAATTTTAAATCACCTTCTGGGTTTTAGCTTCATTTTCCATTAACAGTCATAAACATGTTGGGTATCAGTGTCACTATGTTTACGATTCTTTTTAGAAATAAAATGAGACCATCAGAAATATATATTATTTATTTTAATTTAACGAAATCTACGAGTATAATATCCAGTCATCCCGTATAATTATATCAACCAAAGGTTGTAAAATGTTACTTCGTCCGTGACAGGGTTGGCGCATCGTGAGTCGTGAGAATAACTGATGGCGCGATGGCGCATGGCGTTGCGTTGCGATTGTTTATAGACATCAGTAATCGCTTGCTGTCGGGTGAGCCATATGCTTCTATGCTAAATTAGTTGTAAAAACTCACACCAGAATAACTGAACTTTCTACAGTAGATATTAGACATTAGCGATGTAACGAATGTTGAATTTTTCTCATTGGCGAATGCGAATGCAAATGTGGCCGCGGGTCTACATTTTGAACTGGGGCATAAACTTAAAAGTGGCTCCCCTTAAAACTTCCAAGTTACAACTTACATATTTAGGATATTTTAATAAATTTTCACTCTTTATTACCTATTTCTAATAACTTTTTGATTTGTGTGACATAAAATTAAATACCAATATTTAATTTTATGTCCCACAAATGAAAAAGTATAACCATATAACCAAGGTAACAAACAATCAAGACATTTCTTCAATCTTTAAATCCCAGCATTTTTTCTCTATAATCTTGCTACAGCTTTACACGGCGTGCTGTTTTTTCTGCGAAAGAATCCATAAGCTCAACAAAGTTCGTCTTCAAGATACAGAGGACAGCGAAATTTTCAGGTAGACTTTGCGCTCCCTACTATCGTTTCAATTTCTTTTAACATGTTGTCAAAGATTATTTTTATATCTTTGGAAAATCCCAATTGGGTCTAGCCGTGTTGCCTTTTCTTTTATGGAAATTAGTTTATTATTAAGGATTGGCTCGATTTCTTTTCAGATACAGGTCCAGCTTCTTAAAACTAATGTTCTATTGGATTATCTCTCAGTTCTTGCAAAGTCTTAACAAGACCTTGCATTATCACCACAGAACGTGAAAAGACAGTACCCTCTTTTTGTATTTCATCGTTCATTCTATTAATCTCTCCAAGACCATTATTCCAAATCGATAAGTTGAGGATATATGTAAAATCCTTTACCTCATGTAGTAAATGGCCAGCTTGATACTTAAATTCTGCAGTTAAAGGGGATTCTATAATTTCTTAAAAAGCTTTAACAACTTCCGGTAAATTATTTAATAGAGCAGTAACAGCTTGAACGACAGAGAGGTATTATTAAACGTACGTAAATATTATGGTATGATTTTGGCGGCCCATATAACTGCCACCAGGGGCAAGTGCCCTCCCCCCTAGAGGGGCTGATGTGAATATAAGTTTCCAGTATTTGCGACTGCGAATTTGAATGTAAATAAAATGTTTGAAAGGTATGACATTTAGCGTTGGTTTACATTGACCCGAGATACAAATTGATTTTCTTCAAAAAAATCTATTTGTTAATATATTTTACATTTAATTTTAATTTAATTTTTTTTAATTTTTTTTTAAAACGTTTTAAATGTCTAATATCTATAGGGTAAGGAAAACTTTAGCCCCAGGGCGAATCCTTCAAAAAAATCTGTATTATTAAGGGGCACTATGAAAATGATGATGAATTCTAGTGGAAGCGAAGGAGAATTAGAAAATGAAACCACAAATCCTGTGAAAGTTTTGATAAAAAATTTATTAATGAACAGGTATGTATTAGATAAACTTATTGAAAATGAAGAAGACATATTATTTATAGTGGATGTCTAAGTATATGTATTTATATTGCGTATGTACTTGTTATTCTTGCATACATGTGGGTATACCTTATCTGTTTTTAGTTCAAGTATTTAATTCTATATGTTTATTGAATTCCTTTCAACGTACACACTTTGGGTTCATTTTTTCTTTACTGCCTTCTCCTCACTCCCAAGGTATGCTGGCAGAAATTCAACTATGGGTTAAACTATGGTTATGTTAAACCTTTATACATGTCATTTTCTTTCCTGTATTTGATTATGTTATTTTTGTGAAAAAAAATTTTACTGTATAAAAATGCATAATGGAAATATATATACCTAATCGAAGGTTTAGAAGAACAGGTAGAATTTTGAAGAATTAGAATTTTTATTTTGTTTTCTGTAAAATATACTTTATTTAAAAATAGTAGTTATAACCTGCAACATAAGTACAAGCCTACTTTTATGTATATGTAACAAGGATTACTAGACGTAGGTATTAATAATTTGAAGAGACTCTCAAGTTCTTTTCTCACAACGAAGACTTCTTTGAACACCTCTGTGTCGATGTGCCGGTAGTACACTGCGACGTCAGATTCCCGATCAATCGAAATTTTCATATGACTTATAATATGTATATGTTTTTAAAAAAAAGTATCTATGTATGTTTATTCGTGCTACCGCAATGTGTAAAGGGACCAGAGTTTTACAAAAGATATTATAATTTACATTTCTTTTTAATGTAAGGATAGAAATTTATTATTATGTTTAGTTAATATTTAGAATTAAACTAACAAGAACAAATGAGAATGTATTTCCAAGTATCGTATCCCAAATAAAATTTCATATCGATACATAGTTTATTTTTCGTTTGCCAAATACATGTTCTAAATATTCACATCGTTTCTTGAGAATACGAATGCGAATGGTAAAATTGATGTGAATAATCGCGAATCCGAATGGGTTTGTTCCATCACTATTATACATAACTTTCACACCATCGCGACAGGGTTGTGTGGTGTCGACGTGGCTTTACGTCGTCATGTTGAGGAGGTAATGCTCGTATTAGGAGCCGCAGTACGTTTAATATAAAAAAAAAATGTCTTGAATAGGTACCTCATGAACAGATTTTATTTATACAATTAAAAAAAGGGTCACTTTCGAAGTGGCATTGGTTATTTGGGCTTTTAATAACGCAGGTCATGAATATGTGATGCGATTTGACGCGGACCACGATTTATATTTATAGCACTTTTAATTTATGGGCTGTTGTAAAACACGTCGAAACTCAGTCGATCAATAAGGTAGGTGCCTACCTGACGCCGCGCAGTCGAGGTTATATAATATATATATATATAAGGAGGCATATAGATATGTATGTAACTAGTGTGTAGGTATCTAATTCATTTTTTGTTGAACTAGAAAAGTACTTTCTAAGAAAGGGCGTAAACGGAGAGACAAAGAGAGGTGTATTTATGTATATTTTTAAAAAGGTATCATGGATTTCCATAAAAAAGACATAATAATGTATTATTGTGTGACTAGATAAGGAATAACCTGCAGTCACGAAACTTGAGCACAATAATTTTATTTGATTGTATTAAGTTTGTTGTTTGTTAATGATGACTTCTCTTATTTATTAATTTTGCGTATTTAAATTCACTAATAAAACGTGTTACCATAAATATGCACGAACGTAATTTAAAAAGAGTTAAAAATGTAAAGTGGCATTGGTGTTCAAGATTGTGACGGATACCTAATTATTAATTTAAAGAGGTGAAAAAATATATCAACGACGAGAGATGTACCTACTTATTATGAAGAATTATCTCTTAGGATAATATACAAACAAAATAGTGAAGTACGTGCATACCTACAATACTCTTTAAAGATAATTTCTGAACTTTACTTTGGGCTCTGTGGGTCAACTACAACAAAACGTCGTTACTATACATATTTCAGCCTGCGGGATGTTTGCAAAAAACAGAAATGATGGCTGGTACCACGACGGGCCTCGTACCTCGTACGTCGTACAACACAATGAATTACATATCCGGAATAAAAACGTTTCATTTATAAGAAGAGTATGTGTTACGGCTGACCTATGAAGTCAGGATTAACTATGTCGATTCTGCTTCTATATAAGATTCTATCTATATTCGATAACTAAGAACTGTTTAAAAGGTTTTCCTACCTACATAAAATGATGTGTAAACTTTTAAAATGGGGACCATTGACATGAAAATCAAACCTAAGGACATAGAACAATAGATATGTCATGTAAATATTTCATTTTTATTTATTTCTGGACATTATTGTTCTCCATAGGCTGACCTTATACCTCCCTGCAGTATTTTCTAGTAGTCAGCAGATATGAAAAAGTGGATATTTACACATTAATGATCGATGTATGCCAAGTATGTTTATCCGTCCTCTATACCCACAGTACAAGCTGTGCTTAGTTTCGGTCTTTATTAAAACAAAACAAAACATGCAACATATACAATCTTTGCAAGTAAATGAATCGAATGCAGTTATATGATAAGTCAGTTGAAAGTTATTTGATAAGTGTTTAATGATGGCCCACTGTTTCAAGGGTCCTTAGAGCTGCAGTTTGGATATACAGGTGTCGTATTTGGTTTGTAATCATGCCTACGATGATCTGTAGGAATATTCTTAAAAGAAAAAGAGAAAGTAGCGAACTATAGTAAAACATTATAGCGGTAAAATTTACTAGGTTTTTTAAAATTAACAGCTAATGCCAAGGTAAACCATTTAACGGTTCATTTTAAGGAATTGTTTATAACAAACAATATCGGCAAGTGAAAACAATACCTGTGCTACGTACAACATTTTAGCACGTGATCTCTTTGCAAAAACAGTGAAGAAGGCGGCGATACTCAAAGGACGATCATCCCAAAAGGCGTTCGAGTCAAAATATGTACAAACGCAGACCTCTAATGGCCCAAACAATAAAAAATGGATATCTTATTTAAGTATTAACAATGAGCAGGCGGGTATTTCGTGTGGAGTTGGGCTGAACAATAGTCTGTTTTACGAGCTCGTAAAGGCAATGTCTTTGTCCACGATTCGGTCAATAAATGTTGCTGAGCGGTACCAGGCTGCGCGCACCTTCCAATGTAATTGTTTACTTCATATTCAAATCGATCTTGTGTGAACCTGGCTAGATTTCTTTGACGTAGCGTAACTAGTAAGTCAAAACAAGGAAAATGTCTATCGTACTATTCTATCGGAATATTCTAGGCATCTAAAGGCAGAGACATAAATGTGTATATCTTTTAGCAAAAATATAATGCTGAACCTACCACATACGTATAGAAGTTAAGGTCTACGATGACGGAAAATCAAGCAATATAGCAACGCATAATAACATTCATATTTACAAACTACTATTGCCATACAATAGTAGTTTGTAAACATGAATGTTCTGAATTAAATAGTTGCTGATCTAAATAATCTCTTTTTTTTATAGGTATATTTCAATAATTCCAATAAATAAATATTCCTAGATGTGTGACAACTTCCAAGAAACTCGACATATTGTAGGTAGGTACCGTATATTTATACTAGAATACGAAATTATCGAATTGCCGAACACTGCTTTGTACCTATCACTAAAAGGAAATACCTAACTTCAAAGCCAATGTAATAGACAAATACCAGCAGATAACAAAACAAAGCGGGCTACCTGCATTACTCTTTGCCGCCTATGGATTTTGTGCGCCCCATTTGAGAAGTCAGCCCTGACTCTATTGTTCGCACCTGCGAACTGCAAGAATATCTTTTGTAACGTAAAAGCCCGTTGTAAGTATTAATTGTTCAAAGGAAGCCGCCACAATAGCGTGCGGAGGAACTGACTGTTATCAACATTGAAACAGATAATTGAATTATTTGTAATGTATATTTACTAGAAATAATCTTTTTAGTGACCATTCATAATTGGTGGAATTAGGCTGGGTTCAATATTTGTGTCGTGTCCGCAAATAAATGCTTAAAGGTCGGATTAGCTGAGCATTTGTTGGGCAATATATAAATAAATTTATTTTGAGCAAATCACAAGATTTAAGAATTGGTTGATGATCTGACAATAACAATATATACTTAATCAAATCATATGACGAAAACTTTATTAAATAATATTTGTTATGAAGCTATTTGTAGAGATAAAAAGATTTGCAGGAAACATTAATTAGCCACTTCTTATAACGTATTTATCGGATTTGACAACAACTTTTCCATATTTATGTACTACGGGGACCTCATAATCGTAGGTACGTATTATTTATTTACAGCGACATAGTATACCTGTAATACCTATGAAACGTATTAAGGACTCAATAGAGTTTTTGAACTAAGCAAAGTAATCGCCATCGTTTGCTCCATTAGCGAGCTTAAGTGGCTATAATGAGGCTAGATGAGGTAATACGTATGAAAACATTATGTAAATCGATCGAAACCTCAAGTACCTAGACAAAAAGGTATCTTACCTGACAAAATAACCGCAACTGATTTGTTATATTTCCTGATTATATATACTTAAGGTTCCAATCTTTTATATTTAATGACCTTTTGCACGTCTGCCCAAAAGGAGTGTAAAATGTATTCAGGGTTTGTGTATCTATGTATAGGTACGTATCTCAGTTTGTTTACTTCACCATAACTTCTAAATGCTTGCTTGGAACAGATTTGGATGTTTATGGTATCATTAGAATCCTTACATCATCCCGAGTGATACTGGCTGTAATTTAAAAACTATCACTGTGGGGGCTCTATGGCAGGACAGTTGCGTTTATTATTTTTTTAAATTAGTAATTTCTTTAGATTTAATGAAATATTGTAGAACTTACTTGAAAAATTACTTGTCAGTATCTATAGTAGACGGTGTTTGGAGTTGATAATATAAATATTAAAAGCTCATATTTATTAAATATATAAAAAAAAAATTCAATGACTTGAAAATTTAAGTGAAAATTTACACACCTTATTAAAAAATATTTTTCTGAGATCTGAGCAAATAATTTTGCTTTTTGTTCAAATATGCATATACTATAGTTTTATGTTATTAAAGCCTTCCGAGTTATAATATAATGCCGTTGTATAACTATAATTTACAATAACCGATTTGACGATTACATACTTTATTGTTTGCGATAAACAACAATTTATTCTTACCTTGGGATAACATTGATTTTGTAAAATACGTCACCTAAAACTATATAATATATCTTTATTATTGAATAGTATACCTACAAATTATATTTAGGTACATGTATTTATTATCGAACGTTGATATTTACAAGTACGTAGTTGTGTAAGGAAAGGTAACCACTTAAATTTTAATAAGAGCAGCGATTATGTGCCATAAAAAGCTGTAAATATGTAGTTAGCCAGGTTCCCTGACTGCGGGTAATTTGCAGTGCTCCGCCCCGTGCATGCAAGCCTACTATTTGAATCAATGCCTGTAATTGCAAACATTATGGAAGTCCTTTCAACACAGACTCGGCGAAACAACGTATAAGATACTAAATACAGCAACTTAAAACTGAGTTATGAATAGTAACCATCCGGTCACGGTCTAGACTCGCTTACGCAAAATAGGCGCACAGCTTACGTCGGGTAGCTAAACACCGCCCGTGAATACCATACCATACCATCATACTAAGTCACGCAAGTTTGAGACATTGAATGAGACGAAGTAAACTATTGCGATTTATCATATAATGTAAATATACCTAAATGACCGAGCGAGGTAATAGCCATTTCCGGTCTTTCCGTACTTGGCTATCATCTGTAGGTATGTGTGAACTACCTACTGGAAGTCGTACTTTTCAAAATCTTTTTGTCGATACTTGGGAGGTATTAGGCTTCCTCAATTTTTTTGTTGCGATTATTGATTGACACACCACCTTATATTGTACTGATTTTAGTACATATTTTATAATAGCAATAAGTATCCAGTAAACGTGTGTCTGAAATAAAATTGTAAAATGGAGGGAATCGCTCTTGTACGCGCTTGAGCTAACTAACTCTGTCTCTAGCAAAACAGCTTTAATGTTTTTCAGTAGCTTCAAAGATTAAAGTAGGAGACGACAATAAACCTCTTAATCAAGGGTATCATATTAAAATAATGCTTTCACAAGCCACGCAAGTGGCGGTTTCAGGGGTAACAAACATCTGTATAATAAAGGTGCAACCGACAGTCTGCACTTTGCAGAGCCTGCATAGAAGCAGAAGAGACGGCCGTACACAGGTAGGTAGGTGTGGCCATATACCAGGCACCTCTCGTCACCGAGGACTCTCCTCGAGGTGAATCCGAGGTTTAATAATTTATCTTGAGGAGTTGGGAATAGTAGCCATCCACACGGTGACGCAAAATATGCGTTACAGCTTACGTCGAGTTGCTAAACACGGCCTGTGAATACCATGCCACCATACCAAGTCATGCGAGTTTGAGACATTAGCTTTCTTATATGTCATACATCTTTATATTACGTAAAATTATAATCATTTTACCAACTCTCTTTGCATACATTTACAAAAAGGCCCTGTAATTATTATTAATTAGTAGGTACCGAAGCATATATACCCCTTCAATTGTTATTGATCTTAATTTTTTATGTATTTATTTGTTTTTGATACGAAACGTGATTAAGAACCTGCAAAGAATATTACACAGGTAGGTACTATAGCCATTTATGAATGGATGAGGAAAAAAACCTCTCTGTGAACATTCAATAATAATACCGAATAACCTTTCATGAGTACCTACTCACGTATAATATTGCGTATTAAAAGAGTCCACAGGCATTAGGCAGTTTTAAGAGATAGAACGTACTATTGTCTTATAATTTACAGTGATGGGAAAGCCAAACACATAGACAAGCCTCATATCCATTTGATTAAGTATTCCATTATTTGTACAATCCTTTGTTTTGAATCCATGTGTGCTAATCATAATCTACACATAATCATGCGAGATTTGCTGTTATCTTTTCGTCTATTTTGAGCGCAATACCTACACTGGCAATGTTGCATTTATGACTATATTATGTAACAAGTCTAAACATGAGTATTATGCAGGAGCGTTTCTCAGTGTTGCCACGTCAACATTTATAGAATTCTGAAAAAAAATCATATTTGAAAATCTTGATGAAAAAAATTGGTTTAACCAATGAGGTTAGAGCATCTTGGTCATCACTTGTGGACACAAACTATATTTTTTAAAGGTACAGATGGTGAGCTTAAGAACAAATACAGTGCCCCACAAAACAGTGCATACAGATTGTTTGACTGTGGGGTCAAAATTAAATAATCACATACCTAATAAATGTTAATTTAATAGTAAAAAGAAATAGATTTAGGTTTAGAACATACGTGCACTTTGGTTCTTCATTAGTTAGAAGAGAGCCGAACTTTGTATTACTTGTTGCACTTTTTAATAATATGTAGATAAGTATACATTTAAAGTAGGTTTCAAAAGTTATCGCCATGAACTGTTTGTATTAAAACTCAATCATCATGATAGGTAAGGGTTCTATATTTAACTTTTATCGTGGGTTATCGTCAGTACTACCATTGTCAGCGCGGTGATTAGGACAAAAACTAAAGATTATTCCAGGTATAGGTAGAACTTAATTCGTGATGAATAAAAATGCACTAATCCGATCTTATATGCACTAGGTTTCATATAAGGATCTTAATAAATAATAATAGTAATAGCCCTGGTTACTTTTAAATATATCTAGGATTTGGCTTATGATTTTGATTTCAGTGGTACCTAAAAATTTCGGAGTTTTCGGTGGATATTAACGCACAGAAATAGGTTACAGAAACTGAACGTTGAGGGTTTATTATTGTTTCACTATTATTATGCCATAATCTAAAGAGGATTACATAGCAAGAAAAAAGAATTGGCTGAAAGTCTTTGAGCAGTAGTTTACGAGGAGGAACATAAATGATAAATTACTTTATTTTGGCAAATACGTAGATCTTTTTAGACACTTTTGCGTGTCGACTAGTTCTGTAAAGCTAAATGGTGTAGGTATTTCCTATGATCAGCCTTGAGAAGAAACGCCGAGACAAACTCAAGGATTCAAGTCTGTGCAAGTGCCATGTAGGCGTTTAGGGTGGTCTTTATATAAAAGAACAATGTCAGTTTTGAGCCGACCAATCACGACACCCTAAAAGGCTAGATAATTCGATAAATCATGGAACTCAGCCACATTTTAGGGAGCTCCATGATTCCAACTGGTCGGCCACCACAGTCAGACATTTAGGTAGCTCAATAGGCAAGCTTAGTGTAAAAGAAAGAAGAATAGATCAAGTATGTAAGGGGAACCAAATCAGAGACACTTGCATTATTAAACCAATATTGCCTCAATCTTTACCATCAAGTCTAGGTATAAAATATAGTGACATCTTGTGGATACGTGAGATATCACGTAACATACCTTCACAAAAAAAAGTGTGTGTGTGCAATTACACACGGCAGAAGTGAAACTTCAGAAAAGTAGCCTATGAGAGAATGAGAAGTAAAAAGTAAAATCAACACAAATAATTTACTAATGTTAATTAATTTAATTTTAGATAATTTATATAAAAGCTATTGGTCAAATTAACACAGATGTGTTAAATAATTAACATAAATTAATTAGCCAACGAATTTTAATTCGCAAATGTACAAAAAATGACACCACGTTGGCATTGACCCATTTTCTGAAGGCTTCATAGTATGCATGCGCAAGAGAAAACGATTATAGGAAACACTGTATACTTGTATTCCATCTCATTCTCTAGCAGCCTAAATTTTATTGTAGATATTGTGTTTGTCTCTTTTTAGTGTGACTTAAGGCTTTGTAGTACGCAGGCGAAAAGACAAAGATTATAGGAAACACTGTATACTTGTATTCTATTTCATTCTCTCGCAGGCTAAATCCTATTTATGAATGTTTGTCTCTTTTCAGTGTGAGTTTTTCGTTTCATCGAATTTCAAATCACAAAGATTCTAAAAAAGTTTCACTTCAAAAACAGTCGAATTGAGAAACTCCTCCCTTTTGAAGACTCCTTTTTAAAAATATCACTTCAATAATAATAAATAAAGTATACTCTCAAACGTTGAGAGAGCTGATATAAAAATAGTGAGGAAGAATATATATAGAATTAAGATTTATCGATTGAAACAGTAATACTGACTGCTAGTTTTGTTTTTTCATCTTTAATTAGATTATTTTATGATTGTGATGGATAGATCTATAAAAGTCTGTTGATTTTGTAGTTAATAATATATTGTTATATAAGTTAACTATTTTATATTTTGCATAGGTACGTTAAACTTATAAGATTTTATTAAAACACCTGAAATTCTAAACGGCTTGAGTTTGTCTAATACAAATTTTATTTTATTAGACAACCCATTTAGATAAAAATATTAAATATTTAAGTTCGGTGACATAAAATTTTGAATATTAAATACCTTTGTAACCGATCGGCATGTCGGTTAAGGAAACGAAAAGGTTTCATACCTTATTAGTTAATACCACCAATATGTAAACTTATATACTAAAGACTTCAAGATTAGGATTTCAAGAATATGTTTCAAGGTAGACGTCAATGAATAGAATTTCTAAGTTCTTAGGGTTCGTTCCTTAACAGGAAAAAGTGATCCTTATAGTATTACTTTGTTGTCAAGAACCTGTTTCTTAGGAATGCGTGGAAGTAACAAGTTGATATTAACATCATAAATTCATGTCTACGGTTCCTTGATGCGGTAACTAATCAAGCTGCTAGGTCAACGCAATCCAAAGATACGGCCATTTAAGCCTTATGTTTCAACCAATCAAAACTCAAATAATATAATAAATAGGTAAATCAAAATCTCCTAAACTATTCTCCGCTGTTCTGGAATCATTTTTCAGGCAACTCAGTTGGGAAAACCTTGGGATCAATATCGACGGTTCATTGCTGACACATCTGAGATTCGCTGATGACATAGTCCTATTTGCTGAAACATCGGAAGATATTTATAGAATGATTGAAGACCTCGCGATCGAAAGCGAAAATATTATATATTATGCTATAGGTACATATACATTATACTAGCAGCAGCCCGCGGTTTTACCCGCGTAAGTTCCGATCCCGTGGGAATATCGGGATTAAAAGTGTTTAATCGCAATCGGTTTAGTAGTTTTTGAAAGAGTAACAAACATCCATTCATACCTACATCCGTACATCCTCAAAAACTTTCACGTTTATAATATAAGTAGGAAGTAGGATATATCGGCATGATATTTATAATGTTATATATACTTGAGCCTCGAATGAGTCCACAGTCAAACTGTTTAATACAGTTTTATTAGAATAAAGCTTAAGAGTTGTCACAATTTTAATAAAAACAAAATAGGACGATACATTACGTGCCCAGCGTACTACTTAAAGACTATAACACATCACCAAATCATCTAAGTTTTCACGTCAGACGAATATCAAGGTCAAGAGACAAGACCCTTGGTTAATTTATAGTCATTACTCGTATTGATTATGAACAAGTTCGATATGGCTCTATTATTTCTGAGTATTTCGATTAGGCACACGAATTTATTACTGTTATGAACTAGATAAGATCATAATATGATTTACCTTCACAATAGCATTTGATTACACGTGTTTTGTTAGTCCTTTTAAGTGGGGAAAGGTTTTTGAATTAACATTTTTTTCTGTGAAAACAAACCCGGGGGATGTACAGATCCAAATCTGTACCTCCCCGCAGAAATAGATCGCTTTTACTAAGTTATTTCATAGCAGTATTAGAATTGGAGTACAGTTATAGAGGTTTATTACAGTTTTCCCTATGTAATTATAATTTTATTCAATAATAAAAATAATATCTTGATCTTTGGTATCCAACCAAATTCATAGTTTTGTCGTTTCCAACATATATGGAGTGGTTTTAACTTTATATGTAACAATGCATTTCACTCGCGTTGACTCTGCATGGTTAGTAGTATGTGTGGTAAGATTAGATCGTTGAAACCAACTCCCTATGTTTGTAGTTTTGCAAATTCCCTAAAATCAATGTAACATCTGATCGTTTTCAATCCTTAAAGTAATGTGGAGGAAGGTGTTATCTGCTGCTCTACTGCTTCGAATGTGGGCAGTCGAGACAGTTCTCGACTGAAGAAATAAGTACCTATACAACCATACTAAAGATTACTTAATTCTTACTAGCATTCTAGTTTGTAAGTCTAATTTATTACAAATAAAGACTTAAAAACCGTCATACTTATTCCGTTATATCTGTACCTACTATAAAGTGAGGATAATATTTACCTAATTTGTTACAGTTAATAAAAGTAAATTTTATAAAAAAATTATACCTCAATTCTTCGTACAACATCTCATATTGTTTAAGTAAATATTGACTTCAACGTAGGAAACACTTCAAAACTCTAATTACGTTCATTGTTGCCACTTGGAAAGAAGAGGTGCAATACATAATCAAGTTTATCTCTACGTAAACACACACACATACATACTGTCCACGTGTATTGATATATAGAGGGTAATATTACAGCGAGCGGCCAACAAACAATAAGGTGTGATAAGCAGATTCGGCGGTGCTTTTCATGTGTCGCCTTTGTCCGATTTTAATCCGCCGCCCGAGCTCCGCCCGACCCGCGGCGCGCGCGCACTTGAACGTCAGCCCCGCCTACGCGCTACGCCACGTAGAACTTAAGCTTGCGCTATTCGATATTTTTCCATACACACTTTGGAAAATGATACTTGACTGTTTGAAATCGTACGTTCAAACTTAAACGTTTGTCTATTTGTTATTAGCAAGGAGTGCTTTAAAATAAAAAGTGATCTAAGAGTATAAGCCGACTAAGATCTAATTTAAAGCGACATCTACAAATGATGAAATGATGATTTCAATAAATATGTAATTATTGATTAAATTTTATAGTTTACACGCAAGCCACCAATCCCAGTAGAACTTGGCCACCCGAGTGACGGGATGCTTGTGTACCGCAAGGAGGTTCCCCAATTACTCCACATATAAATAGATTAGCCCTATTTCCACATTAAACATAATACTAGTATAATTAATTAAATAATAAGTGGTGAGGTATAACACAAGAGTTAAATGCGTTTCAATATTTTTTAAAAAGGAATGGTGGTATTAGGTTCGTACAAAAGCATATTATTTAACTTAAGAATCTGCTTATGGTGTGTGTAATTTGCTCATTACAGCTTCTTGATACCTGGCAGTACAATTACTGCTAATTGTAAAGGACGATAGACTAGCGCGATTTAATACAACAGGGGCTTGTCAATTGCTCTAGTTCACTCCTTTTTTACGATAACGTTTGTCCACCCATGGCACAACGAACTGCTTGAAAATTACAGGAGTGCGTCTGGAATTCCTCATTCACGATACTCACCAGACCTTGTATCATTTTATTTCCATTTCTTTCGGCGTTTCGAAAACTTTTTACTAGGGAAAACATTACGAGGCAATGAAAATCGCTTCCAAAGAGTATTTCGATTCCTGTCTGTCCCAGAAATACTACAGCAGAGGCATCAATGAACTGTAAGTAGCAAGAGCACATAGACAGTTATGACTAATACGTCCAAAAAATTAAACATGACAATTTCATAAGTAATGCCTCTTAATATACTTAAACTTGTTATATATGTAGTATTATTGCTGTTGTACTTACGCAACAACGTTTGCTGTGTTGCTATTTCATACATTGTTACTACAATTTGCAAAGGCAAAAGAGTGTGTTTTAACAGTTGTTTCTAATAACAAAAAAATGGTCCGGTTCCATTCGATTAAAACGGCTCTAAACTACTCTTTGCAGTCTTTAGAAGCCTGCGTCTAGCAATGAATGTCCCATGGTTGACATTATGATGATGATAACAATATTCGTGTGCAAGTCACCGAAATTGATGTAGCTCTCAGCACAATTAATATAGTATGCATTACCCTTGTTCTATATTAAAACATAAAGTGCTTCATTACAAAACAGGGAATAATGAAATGCTGCAATATGTACCAACTTTTAAAATTTCGTTTTCCATGCTATATAATTATGTTGACGGGAATCAACGCGATCACGTATTTAAACGGTATATATATATATTACTTAACTTTCATTTCAAAGGTACACGTATCGAAAAACGCGATCGCATTAATTGCCGTCAGCATAATTAAACTGGAATGCTACTATGCTTAAACTTTCCAAAACAATAAGAAATGATGATTTTAACCTATTTTTGTGTTGTGTTATACCTAATAGGCCAAATAATAAAACAGTGTCACCATCTTTGGTTGCTCGCGACAAAATACTTTTTGTATAAGCCGAATATTTCTATACTCATAGTTTCGTAATGTGTTTTGTAACTGGTAACGGAAATATTTCATTCTTCAACCAAAGCCTAATAAATAAAACTAATTAATTTATAAATCCTTGGACTGGCTTTAGCTGTTCTCTTAAAGCAATGAAGTTTTAATCGATCTTAGGCATAAAAGTTAAAAAAATTGTCCGATATCCCCTTATTTTAATTTACAACAGTATTAATTTCATTTTATTTTATAAAATGAAACTCCTGTTATTTCGTAGTCAAACAAATCAAATGCAAAAAAACAAATATACTTTTTCTCTCTATGTTCGTTAAAAAAATGTATACGGATATTTAGATTTTATTTTGTTTCGGGCACGTGGCTAAGACGTAACAGAGTAGGTTAGCACATTACAAAGTTAAGTAATACTAGCCAGGTCAGTGTAGGATGAGTGACCATTGTTAACACATTGAGACCCCGCCATGCCTCGGAGAGCACATTAAACGGTCGGTCCCGGGTGCCATACAAACATCTGTGGCATCCGTTACAAGTATTTGGAGCCCTAGAAAGTCCGACAACCTGGTCTACTTCATATCGCCTAGTACTTGGGTTATGGAGGTCTGATGGCAGTCGCTTCACGTAAAATATCGAAGTTCGGCCGTATCGTGGTTAGACTAAAAGCCGACCCCACCCCAACTTAGTTGGGAAAAGGCGCGGAGGATGATGATTTACATTTTACTTTGTTTAAGTATATGTCTACTTATACAACATATATGTCTACTTATAAAGTAAAAAAACGAATAACGCGATTCCATGCACCACGTATCTAACAAATAACACTTGTACCTCAGTCTTCTGTAAAAATTTATATCGCTTAAAATTTTAATTTATTATATTGCCACATTCATTTTGAAACTTCGACTGTTAAAGCATTCATATATTTAGTCATTTTGACAAAGCTTTTATTGGTTTTTAATTAGCGATGACATGTGAATGCAGCAGCGACATCATAATAGTCACGAACGTGAAACAAATCAACTGTGTCAAGGTGAGACTAGTGTTTCTAATTTTTGGATATCTTAGATTGCGAATAGAATTTCTCAGGATGTTTTCTCGTATTGTTTTATTTCAAAATGGAAGTTTACGAAATGATGAAATCAGCAGGTTATATCAACTGTTGGGTAATAATAAAATCAAGAATAACTGAGAAGTACCTACTCCATATTTGAAATAACGTTCCCACTTATCACCCGAGACCGATATAAACTGTATCGGGTCATTATCCCTAAACAGTTTGGAAGAAACATGACAAACAGGCCTTTGAAAGTATTTATGTTAAGTAAAAAAATATATGTCCGTTGTTTAAAGGTTTGTGCAACACACGAATATACCTAATGTGGAAGTCATATTAAAAAAAAAAATTATAAAATATTCTAAAATATAATAATTTAAGATTATTATACTGTATGTACCAAAACTACAGTAAATTACATTGGGTTGACAACGAAATACATTTTAGGTAGAGTACAAAAAAAAAACAAAAAAAATGTTAGTGTGGGTTGAGAACGCTTTGGGTTGAAATCGGGATAAAATATTCGTGGGTTGAAAATGTGAGTCGAATACAGAAACATCAAGGGAGCCGGAAAAATATACCTAGGAGTGGGTTCTGTAGTAAAGGGCAAGGTTTTACCCTACATTCCAATACCGAAATCGTGAATAGCCTTTCTTTAAACCCAAATTCAGACGTACCAAAAATGGACAAATCGAACCATACCTATTGTCAATTTAAGTACGTATTTATAGAGATAATATAATCAATCATAACGAATCTAATGAAGATGCCTTAAATGTTGACCTCACCCCTCTCTACCAGAGAATAACACATATTTTGAAAAGCAACCAAAAGGAACTTCCTAAGATTTTATCACCACTACGCTATTAGTTACACGCTTGTCGGAGTGGCAATAGTGGTGGCGTTATTCTTCTTTTGGAGGCGGTAATGACATCGCATGCGACGCGTGCTCATCACATCAGACATTAAATCACAAAGTGTGAATAACATGATGTATTCATTGACAGTGGGCCAAAACATAATAAAGCCGGCTGTTCAGCCCAGTGCTCAGTAAAGTAAATAAAATCAACTTAAGTAAAGTATAGGGACACTAATACATAATATCATCATTCTCCGCGCCTTTTCTCTACTAAGTTGGGGTCGGCTTTCAATCTAACTACGATACGGCCGAACTTTGATATTTTACGTGAAGCGACTGCCATCAGACCTCCACAACCCAAGTACTAGGCGATATCGAAGTTCTGTAGTTAGACCAGGTTGTCGGACTTTTTAGGGCTCTAACTACCCGTAACGGATGCCATAGATGTTTGTATGGCACCCGGGACCGACGGTTTAACGTGCTCTCCGAGGCACGGAGGGGTCTCAATGTGTTAAGAAGGGTCACCCATCCTAGACTAACCTGGCTAGCATTACTTAACTTTGTAATGTGTTAACCTACTCGGTTACCACTTAGCCACGAGCCCCTCCTATACATAATATATACAATCCAAAGTTTTATAAAATATATTTAAAAATATAAAACTGAAATCAGCCTAGTGGCCTCCCTAGTCACAGAAAATACAGGAATTTCGGGTACGCGACCTCGGCCTCTGTGAGCTACTGCAGTCTTAGTCCCGTTCCCCATACGAGACTTGCGGTATCGTTTACTCTAGGTTTCTCTCCCTACCCATTTGGCCTAATACAAATTTACCTCCTTCCTTCTTTCTTAAGACGACTACAATCACAAGGAGGGTGGGCGTCAGGCAGCCGGCCGGCCATAAAAGTAACCAGCCAAAACCCTTTCGAACAGGAAAAGGCCAGGAAGATGATGATTTAAAAATATGAAACTAAGTTAATAACAATTTTAATTATTTTCCGTTCATTATTTGTAGCCCCGGAATATGTTCGGTTTAAAGCAACACAACACCTTTGTCAATTCGACATATTTCATGATTAGGAAATTAATCGTATGTAATATTCTTTTGTGTTTGTATCTGTACCTGTAGTTATTGTATGGACCGGGTGCAAGACAATTAGATTCTAGTAACTATACCTAGTAATTTGTGACACTTTTAATAAATACTATAAAACAATAAACCTCTAATACTTTTACACCGCGAAATCCTTCCATCCAAACAACTTTTGTTTGCCAGAATAAAAGGTGATGGGGCACTTTTTGGACTCAGGAATAGTTGGAGATTTGCGAGTGTATGAACTTCAGTGATTCACGATACGTGGATGCTTTAAGATGCGTAGATAATTTAATCTATCATAATGGGCCTATTCAGATCTTCTGTAGCGAACTATAGACAAGTGAAGCTCTGAGAGCATACTTGCGCTTTAGAAGACCAAGGAGGTAGACGATCAGTCAATTATTATTTAAGCAAAATTATGCTGAAGATACCTATCATCAAAATCTTTTGGGATGCTACGTTAGTTGTTTGTGACAATATTGCGGATCTCTACGGTATAAGGTACGGTGCGGTATAGGTATAAGGGGTAACCTTCTAATTTAGATGGTAAACACCTAAATAAGAAGGTTGGATATTGCATCGCTAAATAATTACCAATAATTACCGCTAGTAATTCACCAATTTCACGGCAAGTAATTATCTGAGACGCCGCTGATTGTTTAAAACTAGACGAGGTATATATACGTCAAAACAATGATTGGTGCGTTTAGTGCGTACGGCAGTCCATAAAATCAGGTGACGCCGTTTTGTTCCGAGCTGGCGTTTTATTGTGCACTGTATAAATTTATGGAATCATCATCGAGTTGTATGGACTCCTCTATTCGTTCACAGCGTGGGTCCATAACCATTACGGATTGTATTTTGATACACTTTTATTTACACTGGTTAACATGCCGTACACATGAGGTGTCTTTGGAACATGGTTTAAATTGCTTTATGAATGTAGTAAGTATAGAATTATAATTCGTTACTCTAGACAGTTACCTACCATTAAATTATAAAGTTTATAGGTATTACTATGTTACGCTACAAGTATGCCAAATAAGCTATGTGCGGTTTCCCATTCTCAGGTCGGTAAGGTTTCTGGAATTTAAGCCTTGACCTAATAAGAATTTAATTACCTATTAGTGTCCTTTAACATTAGGTTTCTAGTCTCGAGGTCAGGGATTGACTTTAACATCTAGAAAATGCGATTAGCTAGAAAGCTTTGTAAAAAATCCTATTAGGCTGATGCGGGTGTAACTGAGGGTTCCACCGCTCCCTATTTCTCTTGAAAGATTACACAATCAAGACATTAACTCCCCATGTTGTAATAAACAAACTGAATGTTACTGAGTTTTCTAGGTCAGGAGTGCCTCCTGGACCTAACATTGTCAGTACCAATTTTACTATAGGAATATAAGTGTTAATATATATATATTGTTATGTTAACTATAAAAATCTTACAAAAATGGTGATTGCATTGGGAGTGTCGGTATAGCGGGCCCCATTTCAAAACCCAGTTAGGGATACTTTTTACATGAAACCGGTTTGTACCATAATTTTGCTAACCCTGTAACTCCTTATTGAATACAAAAACTCCAACGTTGAAAGCTCCCTAGAAAGCGGATATATTTAATCATCAATATTTAGTAAGTACCCCAAACACGGCCTCGAGATCATTTAAAAAAAAAAAAAAGGAATATAGAAAAAGAAGAAAAACGTCATTTAATTCGGCACCAAGAGACAATCTTAAATATAACAATAGAAGGAGAAAAATAATACAAAATAAAAAAGCAGCAAGTGGGAAATAGAAAACATACAATAACATTAAGAGAGGATGTTTCGCGACGGCACCGAAAGCGTATCCAGTTTAGCATTGCCTGGTACGGATGGGTAGAAGAGCGCTGGTTTTCAACTGGACCCCAATGAGATTCAGGAACGTGACCAGGATCAATGATACATTTATATCTTTATATATATAATTCTTCTGTGCGTGTGTGTGTCACTGAACTCCTCCTAAACGGCTAGACCGATTTCAATGACAATTTATGTGTCTTCAGGTGGATTCGAGAATGGTTTAGATTTACAATTGGACCCGGTAGATGGCGCTGCGATAGGGTTCCAAGAATAATATTTTTTACGTTCCGGCAGGACAACGTCTGTCGGGTCCGCTAGTTACTTTATAAAATATTTATAGGTAATTTTATATACACACATGTGTTAAATTGTTGTGTGTTTTGTTTGATATATGTATAAAACAAAACACACAACAATTTAACACTTAGAATAATTTAATACTTAGAAAGGCTGACCTGCTTTATGTTTTTGGACTCTACTGTAAAATTTAGTTTTAAGTCCTTACTAGGTTTGGAAATTCGACAGCACGGACACGGGTGTACTATATCGTAATTACTCTTTAGAATACTGATCAGAAGTAACTTGGTTTTAAGGACTGAAACAGATGTAATATATTAGAATTTAATTTATTGTTATAATGCGGGTTCTACGAATTATGTACCTAATGATGTGTGTGTGTGTGTACCTATGTGACGTCTCCTCTGAGTTTTGATGTCTCGTCCAACAAGAAATATCCTGAGTCGTTTAGAAAGAGTCGCGTGTTGACGATGCACGACGTTCGCAATAATTATGTAGAAGTATAGTATTGTACAAGAACTACAGAGGATACATTATAGCTTCATAATTAAATACATTTTTCGTTCTGGCAGAAGCTGACTCCCCAACTTACTAGATGCCTCCTTAAAATATCTCTTGCAGTATTGTAAGCTTACAAGCAGAGTGCCACGCGACAAATGATACGGCCATGGTTTAAAAAAAAAAATCTTAGGTTTACCCCCTTATTAGGTATTACAATGGAAAATTACCTCAGTGTCCCTAGACACTGGTTAGATTTAGCAAGAACAAATTCTCATTGGTTTAGATATTCTGCTGTAAATAAAATTTAAAACGCAGGTTCTAGGTACTTTTTTTAGAATGAATTTACGTTAGCCAAATTCTCTACATATTAGACAGTAAAAAATAAAGCGTAGCTTATGTAAATATTATACTAAATAAGGAAGGTGTTGAAACTTGTAGGTATTAGTAAGTCTGTTTTGGATTGTGTTATATTTTATTGCAATAAAAACATTTTAACGATTTGTAATTCTTTGAATGTCGTCATTTATGTGTGCAGTTTTAAGAGTTTTATTATTTTGTATTAATTCTAAACCCAAAATTGTAGATTAAAAATCAAGATTGGTCAATCAATCCAACCCAAGCAATTGTTTATTTTTGAGCCTAAAATATGTACCTTTTTTTTGTGCGTGTGGAATCTCCCTCGGGCCGTCACCCCACCGGGTTTTCGGTGGGGCGGTGTGTCGAACTGACTAAAACCACACGGTATGCCGTACTGCGCCTTTAATAGGAGGCATCCGGGAACAGCTTTTATTAAGAGGGCCTAATATACCTAGTGTAAGCAAAGGTAACGATGATTGAGTATTTTAAGTCTGGAACATAAATATGCAGTATTATAATGTTATTTGTTTTATAATAAATGCCTAAATAATTTTTATGTGGAAGTAATAGCATTTCTTCGTAGTATATGCGTAGGTTGAAAATATAACTTAATTTGTGGTTCTGCGAATAGAGACGAGTAGTGGGGTATATTTAAAAGCATATTGTTAAAATAAATGTCTTATTCCTTTAAGCATACCGAACCCTGCATATACGAATTCATTAGTCACTACATATTATAAAACAAAGTCCCCCGCCGCGTCTGTTTGTTTTGTTCGCGATAAACTGAAAAACGACTGATCGGATTTTCATGCGTTCACTAATAGACAGAGTGATTCATGAGGAGGGTTTAGGTGTATAATTTGTTAAGATTTTGAGTAAATTGATTGAAATATTGTTGAAGATGTCTCTGCTACCCGTGCGAAGCCGGGACGGGTTGCTAGTTAAGTATATACCAGGGATGCAGTTTTTAGTTTTTTTTATTCGAAGCTTCACTCTTTTCTCACACATTTAGGCAGATAAACAAACAAACAGATGGATATCTAATCGGCTATACCTGAAATTCTTAGAGAAGCTTTGCTCGCTTAATGTGTGATTTAAAATATGAACGTTTTTTTGTAATAGGCTTTTGAACGTTAAGTTTTCTAAACCTAAAATGACTTACCAAAGGTTATCAAAGACCTGATACATGCATCAAGCTACACTATATAAGTCTTAGACATTCTCTAGACGATAAACTGTTCCTATGCCAAACTGCCAAACATCATGTCGATCTCTAGTTACATAGGTATGTGAAGGGAGGATAAACGAGGAAACAAACAAACATACATTTGTTTAAACATTCGAAATAACCTAAATTTCTATAAAACACTATAGATTGTTCATAATTTAGTTCAATTTAAATTTAACTCATCATGTCGTGTGCTTTACCGCACGTTACCCTCCTGTGACTTTGTGTAATTTAGACACAGATCACATAAATACCACATGCTATAAATTTTAGCGAACGATGCGGATATTAGACCAGTCTATATGTATTTGAAAGATATTCGGTCAGTTTACCACGCTATCCACAAACTTTTGCGCACATTACACAATACAAATTAAATATGTTTTTAGCATAATATGGTCGCATTTTTTTTAATATAGTTAATTGGAGTCATTGGGTATATTATACATATTTATTTTACAAAACATTATTAATTATTTAACTTAGTCGATGCACCTACCGCGTGTATCACTGCCTCCGGCGTTTTCCGTGAAATGAATCTATATATTACCTTTTACATGACAGATACGGACAGGAATGTGAAAAACAGGTATATACAATGACAGTCCAAGTTATACTATAAGATGATGGCTGGTCCATGCGTCATACTCGTGAACGGGTGCTGCTTGGGGTGACTGGTCGGCCTAGTCAGCGATGCTTTAGCCTATAATATTATTTTGGTTCGATCAACTGCAACTCTAGCCTCTTAATCCAGTCACGAATTATTTTTAACAGTAGATTTTGCAACTGAATGAAGGTAGATGTGCACCTTGAATGATTTCTATGTTTAATAGGTTCAAACCTTCAACGGTATCACTGAGTGATTTTTATTTTTTAGTACGTTAGCTTTTGGAGCATTTCAATAAAATGAAATTCAGGTGGCATCAGCTTTCATCCTGTTTACCCTAGGCCCTACGCATTTTGGAAACTGGAAGTTATAGATCGACACAAACAGGCAGTAGATTTTAGTGTTTTTCACCTAATTTACCTTGACAATCCAGTATATGCTGTGGCGTCTGTTTGTGCCAATCTATGATTTTAACTCTAGCTTCAATTTAACGTTCATAAATGTCACTTAGTGTCTTAATTGCATAAATGATTTTGAATTTGAATTTGAATTTGAACTACTACATGTGGCCAATGAAATAAAACAAGGTATTCAAAACGGTCGAAACAAATCTTTGCAATTGTTTAAACTACTTAGCTAGTAAAAATTAAATGCTATTCGTTGGTAAGCGCATTACTTAGGAACAGCTGGACCGATTTGAATCATTCTTTCTCTTATATGTTAATAATATATATCAGTAGTAATAGTAAGGTTCTTAGGAAAAGAAAAGTTGGGAAATTTGCCATGAAAATGGGCAAATTCAGGGAAAACTGGAAGTACTTTTATTCCATAAAATATACTGTCGGACCTACTACTAATTAAATCAAACCTTGTAGGGGCATATACTACCAAAAAATCAATATAAAAAATAAACAACAATAAATAGATAGGAACATTCCTCAAACATTGTCGTGCCCAATTTTGGGTAGGTACGTAAAGAGTATCTAAACAATACCTACCTACGTAAGTTAGAGTTCATAACTCTTAAAAAAGTAAAAAAATACTTATTTGTTAAAATAAATATTTTAGAAGAATAATAAATATATTGCTGCACGGCAGCTGTATATAAAAGACATATGTGCGTATAAGCATAGCCGCGGGCCAGAGCTCGTTATTTTCTGGTCAATTGCCGCTTTACAGCGCCCGCGCATCCTCGCTTCCAATTACTGCCCAGCCGCCAACACTATAAAATACGTTCCCATAGAAAAACAACTTAAAGACCAACTTGTAACAGATTATCTTGAACCGTGGAAACATTATATTAAGAAGCAATTTCCGATGACGTTTTAGTTAGATATAAAAATCTAAAATGAGTGTGATGCAAATTATGCTTAGGTAAAACGTGTTTGTTGTCCGTCCCGAGTTTTATTTTTTACAATTATATCGGCTTGGTTACTTGGAAATGCATTCACGAGAAATCGGAGAGGGTTTCGTGATGTTTAATAGGCTTAGATTAGAAGTTAAAAGCCGGGCCGTGGGCTGGAGCCATTAAATGGTTCTCAGGACACGGGTACACAACTTAGCTCTCATTAGGTGAATAGCTCAGTTGAGAGCAAAAAAACGTGTTTCCACATAATCTTTATATACTACCCTTAGTATCTCGATAATATATGTGCATACACAATTCTGTCTTAACAAATGTTGTATGGTAGAACAGATTTATTTTATTGATTGAAGATTGTTTAAGAATTCATCAACGTAAATACACGGCCATGAGTTTTAATTGTTTGTACATGTACATAGCATTTAAACAATAATTTCGCTAATTACAATATAATGGGTTTCGCTAATTATAATAAAACTGTAACTGTTACACAGTTCAAAAGCGCACGCATTTCGCCGATAACTCGTACTCATTACAGGGTAATAAACGTAGGTAGTTTTGCAAAAACAATTAAGATGAAATGCCGACAAAGTGCTCCAGCGCTTTGAAGTCACCGACGGCGTGCAGCATCCGCTTTCTCCTGGTAGATAAGGCCGGATGTGACGTGGCCTTGTGTCTGCGCGTCTAGGGACAGGGCTTTTCACGATAGCTTGATACATTCCAGTGAATAAAAATTCCCAAAGAATTTCAATAACTTGGAAACAAGTGTATGAGTCATCTAATGAAAGTAATAGAGTGGTCACTTTTTGACGAGGTCTATCTTTACATTCCGCCTCTGTTTGCTAGCGAGACGCTATGATGGTTATTACGTATATAAAAGTTAATTAGCAGCAAATATAAGTGTTTTATTTATCATTTACCATCTGATTCATAAGTCTATCCTCATATTCCATGCCACTGAATTCGTTTGGGATTTATGAGGTAGGTACTTTGAATTCGCTATCAGTTTTATGGTGCATTAAATTATGCAGAGTTTTAGCGATGCACTTTTGAATTCGAACTTGTTCTGTGCAAGGAGGGAAAGACTTAACAGTAAGGGAGTTGGTAGGGCGGGTTGAGGTGGGGGCGTTCGTAGCGGGCCAATAAAGGCGCGCAGTAAATCCACGTAATTTAGAGCGGTCGTAAATTAAAGTTCCGCTATAAAGTCGGGCCGGCCGCGTACCTGCCGCGCCTGAGCCGCGCCGTACCGCGTCGTCGCGTCACGCACCGCACCGAGCCGCATCGACTTGTAAATCAACACCGTGTGAACTCTGCATATGTACGACTCCTGCCGAATAATATAAATTAACATTCTAGTCATTATGTGACCATTACGTAAGTATTCTGTTTTTCGATTACACGGGTTTCTGGTACCGGTTGAAGTTCGTCCTGCCTTTTATGTCTCATACTTATTTTATATCACTCTGATGTCAATCAATAAAAAATGTCAGTGAATACTTAATTAGTTAATTTACGTAGTACGAGTAATGATTACGATTCTTAAAGGCACTTGACAAAAAAATATCTGAGGAGTGAGCTAGTTGACAAATAGAGAGTATTAGAGAGCTTAACTCCCGATAATAGGTGTTAAACAATGACATTCGACATTTACATATATTTTATGCAATATATCATACTATCCCAGAATATTATTATTTATTTATATAATTATATTATTTTTATTTAAGATTTCACTGCAGTAAAAACCTTAAGCTTGCCTTGCTTTGTTTGCTTTACGTTTCCTTGAAACAATTTTATTACATAATATATTACAATTCAAATTAATCAATTCACAAAAAAGATTTAAAATTGAAATTTCGAATGATTTGTTTTGTTTAGTTAGTTACCTACAACCGTAATTATTATTATTGAAATATGTACCTACGTTTCTTTGACACAATCGTATCTAGACAAAGGTGTTAAAGACATATCCCAACTGGTTAAAGATGCAACCCAACAAGATTGGAGCTACAAAATAACCAGGATGAAGTAAGATCGTCTTTTGAGAGAGATTTTTTCTTCTTTTTTTGAGTCTCATCTAATGAACCCACTGTAATTGATTAATGTTTCGTGTTTAATAATGTTTTATAATAGATTCGAGGTACTAACTTGTAAACTTTCGATCTATGATATATAATTTTGTAGATAATGCGGAATTTTAGGCGATCAATGGGTACTTACGTACCTTTGAATATGGCCTAAACGTCTGGTAATTCAAATTTCAAAGGGATGTGTAATACCTATTAATCGCGCTAATTGCCGAATACATCATTATAGATTGAAGTAAATAAAGAAGCGAACGAAACTCAAAATCTGCACTCTCCCCATTACTTGCTGCACCTACCTATTAGTACCTAAGCATGCCATTACAATTCTAACCAGATTGGCGCCGACTTGAAATGACAGCAGAGCTCTCTCTCATGGCTTCGTATTCCACAACTTTAAACACTTTTAGCACCTTTTATGACATGCTAAGCTTAAGGGGCATACGTCACTACGGACTATGCATAAACCTAGGTACATACGCGACATGATACGTATTCGTAGCACAAGATACCCGCAAGTATAAATCCACAAAGTTATCTATGTTATCAATGATCTACGTTTCAGTTAAGCGTTTTATTATCACGATAAAGACATTCTTTACGATTATCTGTCAATGTTATAAACGCTAGGAAAACTTTAATGACTGTAGGCATGGGTGACATTATTGTAACTCTAAAGAGTTTAACGTTCGATCCCAAACATTATTAGTTTAACCCCATGAGGCCGGGACGTGACGCGGGCTGGTGGACTGCATGATTACGGACATAAAGGAACACATTATCGGTTTTATCTTACCTAAAACTGCCCAACAAAGAGATAAAGGTTCTAAGTTTACCCGTCGCGTGTAAATAAATTATCCAAAGTATTGTGTAGGGCGGACTTGGATGGTCTAAAGTAAACTTTGGATATATTGTGGTCCCGGTCGTCACCGTAAATCACTCACGCTCACATCACGTGTTACGTAAAAAGGTTTTATTGCTGACTTGCATCTACATGCAGAGATAACGTATTATAATGAAACCACCTAATCTTTATATGCTTTGTCAGATGTATGTAAATAGACTTGAGCTCGCTCTATTGGAGACATCAATTGTTTGCAGTTTCTGATCGTATTTGCTGATAACTGACAACTGGTGTAAACATCAAATATGTTTAGAATTGAAAGTTGCCATGTTGCCAGCAGTTTGAATCTAAAAAAAAAAGTATATGAATAAGGAAATCTAAACAAACGATTCGTAAATACAGAAATAAAAGGAGGTAATAAACCTTAGGAACCTGAAATGATGAAATTCAATATATTATTAAATAATAATTATAGTAATATTTAGCAGGAGTTGCAGTTAGCGAGAGTGCGAGTGAGCAGGAGCAGAAGCAAGTTGAGCGTAGATAATGGGCTAAGGCATCGAATTAGCGATTGAGTGAACGAAGAATTAAGCAACTTGGGCCCTCCCGCGTAGCTTAAGAATGTTAAAAAGAATACCTACTCCTGATAAATTGTGACGTTACTAGTGATCTTTAGTACGAAAAACTGATGCCTCCGTCTGCAATTATTTTCTATTTTTGATTACACATTTTTATGCTCCTTTAACGGAGTTTTTTGATATGATATTTTATTCATTAGTTTTTAGTTGTTTTCAGATTCATATTTAACTACGCGCGCTTCCGCCGGCAATTACTTATTAGATTTTTTTTAGATTCCTTCACTTTAAAACTAATTCATCGGATTTGTGCGAGTCTGACACGCACTTGGCCCTTATTTTCTTAAAGATGTGTGAAAATCTCGATAATTCGTTTATATAACTCGTGTATTTTATTGGGTTTATTAAACTAGATAACTTTTATTTGTTAAACACAAAATTAATATTTTTAAATACATTTTGTAATTAGTGCCGCAAATATTCAGGGTATTTTTTGCCCAGCGGCCCCCTCTAGACAGGGGCCCGTGGCATTTTCCCCGCTCTGCCACCCTATTGTTACGCCACTGAACCTCAATACTCAATACCTGTAAATCCTGTTTGAAGTTTTTTTTAACTCAAATTCCTTAAAGGATTCATACATTTACAAGTTTTCATACTCTTGCATTGCAGATATGCAATTTATATTGATTATAGGTACCGCAACAGATACTTAAATTTAAACCAGGTATGTACATAAACTAGGTATGTAAAAACCCCACGATATGACTAATGAAAGTGGCAGTCGTAGAAAAACGACGGATTTGATTTTTTGTCGATTTTTGTTTTTGACATTGACATGAACATTATACTTTATCATAAAACAAAACATTTTTCAAAGCTCATACCCACAGTAACATTTTCAGATTTCATTAACAGAAACAGCCGTTTTCAAAATCTTACGTAAAACATCATTTTAAAACTTTAAAGTGCTCTCCTGTAAATACTAAAAATCAAATCCGTCGTTTTTCTACGACGGCGACGACGACGAAATTTGTACATGGTTTTGATTATTCGTTCGTTAAAACAAATAAGTAGATACATTAATTAAATAGGACAAAATACGGTTAAAAAGTTATAGATATGAGCGCTATAGACAAGTAAAATGCCTTAATATTGCAACTGTTATCATTCAAAGACCCATTCAAAACTATCAGAAAACCATTCCAACTATTAGAATTCCTTGCCAGAAAATAAAACTTAAGTTATTTCATATTATAATATATTTTAAGTAACATACTTAGGTACAGAATGTGTGCATTTCGCTTTGTTAATGCATATATTTGTGATATAATAATACTGTACCTAGGTATATTGGTTACCTATATATATTTATTCCTTTTTATAATTCTACACAAATATTCAGAATCAAAGTTATTAGCTACCCATCTGGGTGATATTGTAAGATGTAAGAAATCGATGTATCTAAGTCCCCAGTTTGCTTATCCAAGGTTACACCTTGGATAAGCAAACTGGGGACTTAGATATTTATATCTATTATACTGGGGACAATTTAATTACAATTAAATTCGTTCAAGTCTTTTAAGTAATTAACTCCCTCGGCAGCCTTAAAACCGTTAACCAGACCAACCTACCTTCCTGATTTAATAACACATTATAATATTATATTCAATTCAATTTTGTCATGTTGTTTTAATGAAGTGTCTGCATTATGGCTATTATAGAGCTGACGTAAACACATAGATATATAAGTGTAGGGCAGGGCAGGTACGAGTAGAGGCGAGGTATCGCGGTGCGGAGCTTTGTTATCTGCGATCGAAGCCCCGCCCTGCCGGCGGTCGGCCGGAGCCTGCTCAGCATACAACATGGCGGCGCGTCGGTCGCACTGCCGCATGCCGCCCGGCTGGCGCGACGCACATTTATGGTCCTAATGAAAACCACTTTAATTAATTCACAGCAATCTCATACGCTGCAGCTTTTATGTTTATTGTTTCCATATCATTTTATAACACCACATTTTGATTTCTCAAGAGTGTCACCGCCATTATGTTTTGTTTGCGAATGACTTCTGTTTATTAGTGTTATTACGGTTGTCTAATGATCATTACGTACGTACACAAGTTCTCACTCAATTGTATTACAGTTATGCTAATAGTTTATTGCTAAGGCGTAAATAAATTATATTAGGGCTTGTGTAAATCCTGTTTTAATCAAATAAATGGTTTACATTAGAAACAATCTAATCAGTAGGTATGCCTTTTGGTGGAAAGTAGTGCAGCAGTCAACAAATCCCTCAATACACTTCATTGACATGAGGGTAGGTAATAATTATTAGTTATTTAATAACCTACCCTTATGTATAATGATAATATATGATGAATAATGTCACCAATGTGCTAATGATCATCTGGTGTTGCAATCATTCATATTGACTGGTAACCAATTAGGCGTCCATTAGACGCTCATGTAAACGTCAATCATTACCAAAAGTCATGATTGACGGATCTTCGTTGGCGATTGATGAAATAATATCTCATCATGCTACCGTCAATCACTGCATTAGACGAAACGTTATTCGTCAATCACCGTTTTGATTGTGGCAAAACTGACAGCAAAACCTACCGTGTAATGGGCGCCTTAAACAGGTGCCTCAAACTCGTGTTGAAAGTTGCTCCTCCTGAAAATAAATTTCTTTCTTAAAGCGACAATCAGCAACAGATAAGAAGGGTGTTTTAGAGGCTGTGAGAACGAAAACATCTGTAAAAATTACCCAGAAGACGCGGCCGAAAAGGAGTCAGTGGACACGGTCTAGGGCAGACATCGCGCTAGCCGTAAATGACGTTGAATGGCACAAAAAAAGGATTCCTCACAAGTAGACAAAATATGGACATACCAATTAAATGCATAGCTTTGCCTACCAATTCTGGGAAGTAAAGGTGTGTGCATAGATAAGTATTAAAAGAAACAACACCGCAAGCTTTCTTTGAAAATATCTAAAACTAAGATTATTTGTAGCACTGAGATCGCAAAAGAACATTCGTGTTACATCGTTCTACCATCTAAAAAATATTTGTAACATTCAGCGTAAGAATAGTACTATTTAATCAAAGAATCGTACATACCTAAATAGCTATTTTGCGTTGACATTACCTAACTATTATCTTATCTGTGACATTACATATAAAGTTACTTTAAGATATTTGGGAACTACAAAACAATTATCAGTCTTATTTTAACCGCTATATTGTGTAAGGTCTTAACTTAATCCTAACTAATATTATAAATGCAATTGTGTGTTTGTTTGTTGCGTTTTCACACGCCCTAACTGCTCAACCTATCATCACGATGTCAACTAGTTCTTAATAATAAACTATTAGGATTTTACTTAGGTACAGTTTTTTTTAGATTAACACATTAATTTCGACGATTCAAACGACTTCCATCTATGTTTGTACTCTCCCTTCTTTGCTCCTAGATATGGTAGGTATTTATTATGTGCACGTATTCTTCGTAAACGATCATTGTGTCAATGAGCCTTTCCGATGAATTCGTGAGCAATTAAACAACTCGTGACCAATCAAGGCTTCTTTTGAGTTATTATAAAACAATCAACGCGTAAAGAGTTGTAGAGTAGTTATTTATATTTGTTTATATACACTATACGTTGCCCTTTTTTGGATAACAAATCTCGGAAAAGGCATTTCCACGTGCTTGAACTTTCAGTTATCATTCAATATAGTTAGAAGCACTAGGATATCATACATAAAGTTCTTAGAGCTACCAGCGTAGACTCTGTGCAATACGGCGTTCTAAATTTACCTACTTAGTTATAAGTTGTCCGGGTTGAAGTAAGCGATGAGTTGAAATCGAGGCAGGCAATGACTTAAGCGGGAAAGCGATAAACTTTATCAGATACTTTTTAGCTACATATGCAAACATCCGGAAAACTCGATTACAAATCAATTGGTCAACTAATATAACAGTAAGCGTATCGTACACCACAGGGCAAAAGTCGTCGTATTTAAGTGAAATGATTTCGTTGCCAGATTCTTTTGTTTTAGACATTATTTTAAATAAATTGTATTATTGATGATTTTATTATAGTTACTTGTACCTAAATCAGTTTCCGACTCGTCAATGTAATCACATGATTCACGGTTACTCATGTGATGATAGAAGCAAAAGGAGGGCCGGCGTAGCCCGGAGTAACAAAGTACCTATGTATACTAAAATAATGGCGTTGGGAAATTTAGAAAGAGAAAAGGACTAAAGAAACGCGCGTTGATTGTAGTCGATTAAAAACTTTGTAGAAAACCTTTGTAAAAATCACTCAGATGATGATGGTGAGGGCATTAGTGCTCGAGTCTCGCTCGCCCGCAGTTATCCTCAAAGCGGTTGACATAAATGATAGCCGGGAATTGTTATAGGGATGTAGATAAATTACCACATTCGCCTCTAACGCCAAATCGTATGATATTGGTAGCCGTGTGGTTTTATTCAGTTCGATGTCGACAATTAGGTCGATACCGATGTAATCGTTTCGTGCTGACCATGGCGGGATTGTAATAAAAATAGGTATTTCAATCGTTTTTAACGAAGGTAAATTGAAAGCAGTTAACACCACATTGCACTCCTTTAAGCCTGTAAAACTGTTATTTAAATGCCTTACAATCAAAGAAAGATGTGACAGCACCACTTACACAAGCTTTTCTTATTATTTTATATACTAAACAACATAATATGTCATGACAATGCCTGTACTTAGTTGGTACTAGGCCTTAGATGGATGTACTCTTTATTGTACACAAACAAATAGGTTACAGATTATGCCATGACAATGCTTGTACTTAGTTGGTACTAGGCCTTAGATAGATGTACTCTTTATTGTACACAAACAAATAGGTTACAGATTATGCCATGACAATGCTTGTACTTAGTAGGTACTAGGCCTTAGATGTACTCTTTATTGTACACAAACAAATAGGTTAAAATATTTTACATATATTTACTTACTACCTAATGTTATGTACAATTGGCGACCTTATCGCAATTTGCGATCTCTTCCAGGCAACCATTGGATGGATAGAGAAAACATAAGTAGGCTTTACCTACCTACCTACTATTAAAATAAAAATATTGAACTATTTCCTTCAGATTTGTTTATGCAATATTTATTATCTTCCGAAATAGACATTATAATATCTATAGATATAGTTGGTTAAAACATTTTGTTATGTGATGATTCGCTATGACAAAATACAATTAAACAAACGGCAGCCGGATCAAATTTCAAATTGCTATCAAAACGGTTCGCATTTATACTTTGTAGGGTGACCATTGCGATGGCGGTTCCAAGGAACGCGTGTTTGAAGAAATATTTTACGTTCCTATAAAGTTTTATGACTTTTACCTACCTGTATTTTCTTCACATTTTAATATTAGAGTTTTTACTAAGCAAAAGTTATTACATAAGCGTGCCTACTCTAACAAAATATTTTAATGATCTAAATAATTAACCTTTTGTTTCTAAATTTGATTGGCATTCAAGAACCGGTGATGCGTTCAAAACGGAGTACTATAGGTACTATAGGTACTTATGTAAATTTTCAATCATGGGCAGTATTTCAGATTGATTGATTTTTAGAGACCAACATAAAGTACAACTATTTAGTCAGACTCGTGGCTTTTTTGTGAGAAAATCTACTATAATATAAACATATTATGTATATAAGCATTTTTGCAGTATTGTGTAAATAACACAGGAATATTGACACTTTATGATAAACTAGTGTACCTAATCCTGTCTGCATGGTCCTGCTTAGAAGCTTCATAAATAAATACATAGAATCGACGTTATTACGAAACGGACAAGGACCTACGCTTAAAATATATGACGGCGCGTGCTGTTCAGGCTGGTTGAATTAGAACATAGTGTTGAATATTTTATTCATGGTTGAATTACCATTGCAAACTTTTTATATTATGATGTTTGGCGATCCGAAATATATATATGTTATTTAAGAATAGTTTAACCCTGGTTACATTCCTTGACAGACATCATGGCCACTCTAGTCGTTTGAAATGGTGTGCGAGTTGTGAGATGCGACATCTCCCTGGCGGCCATTTGTCGCGGGCGGTTACCCTCCCCGCGGGCTCGTTAGCGCACCGCGCGTCAACGCGACGGCTGATTTATTCCACTTTATTCGCGTTTATTCGCATTTATTTAACTCTCATGCCGCGCGCCGCAGCTCCCACAACTGACACATAAATGTCGCTTTTGTTTCTCTTTACGAAGCGATATGGATGTACGTTGTACGCATGGGGACGATATTTACCGCTTTGTAAGCCTTAAACTTAAACAAATAACAACATTGTTTAGTTTTTGTATGTGTATCTACGCAATTTCTTTTTGGTTGTGTTTGTTTTTAAGTCTCTCTAAATCTAGAATAGTGTGTTTAAATATAGCTCTGTTCTATATCTATGAAAATATGCGGGGACATAGGTATTACAAAGCTGAGCTATCAAGACTTTGGTCTAGTCTAGACAGCTCAGTTGTGTAAGACCTAGATATGTAGTACAGGCTATGCTTAGTTTAGACTAAGCATGGCCTGTACTACGGGTTTAAAACTACGGGCAAACATATTTACAGCTTAACAGGATTTTTTTTTAAATAAATAAATACTATACACAGACACCCAGACCTACCTACAAAATGTTAAGCGGGAATTGAACCAGCGACCGCGGATGTTGTAGCTGCCAATGACGTTGTTCACCACACACGACCATCAAAAGAACAACTAATTGACGAAAATTTGTGAGGATGATTCTAAACCAACAGTAGATACTCATATGATTTGATGGATTAAATTACAGTCTATGTTACATCTCTACCCCTACCATTTCTCTCTATAGTGTCTACTCTACCCAGCATTGTCCTCTATAGACAGAAACTACGATTTCTTTACTTTTACAGAACAATGTTTTAAAAATTATTCAAAAGTGCAGTATCTTTGTCTCATTTTTAACAAACATGATAAAAAATACTTACGTTAATATTTCATTCTCATTAGTCGATGTCGTAATGAGCTACGAACGTCCTCTACTGATAATGTCTAAGATAAACGACTAATCGCAGTCTGTAGTTCATGTCCTAACTGAATCGTCTAAAAACTAGATATCAGAACCCGTGACCGACTTAAAGCGTTAACGCTTTTAGTAAAATTCGACTTTTTAATACAGAAATCAATTATTGTCATTTTTTTTTTGTAACTGACAAATTGAACTTGGCTGTTGATTGATAAAGCAGGGATGTTGATGGAATGTCCGGAATGTTGTCTAAAACTGTTAGCATTAAAAATTAAAGTACAAAATCAGTATAGTACCTATTAGAGAACTGGTCGTTATGGATCTTGAACACAAACTTTTTTTATTTACAAATACAATTGTAACCAAAATTTGTTGGAAAAAAACTGTAACCTTTTTACAATCGGTAATATTTCTAAATAAAAGCAAATTTTTTATGTTACTCTACAATGTAGACATTTAAAGTTTTTAATGCGACCTATATTTTTGGAGATGAAAATTAAAAAAACACGAAATCTACCTCTGCGGGCCCGGTTTTTTTTTTGAAGTGAAACTTCTTTAGAATCGTTGTGATTTGAAAATTCGATGAAACGAAAAAGCGACACCATAAAGAGACAAACATATTCATAAATAGGGTTTAGCCTGCTAAGAATAAGATAGAATACAAGTATATAGCGTTTCCTATAATCTTTGTCTTTCCAAGCCTTCAGAAAATGCGTCATAGTCAACATGGTGTATCATTTTTGTGCATTTGTGTATTAAAATTCGTTGGTTAAATAATTTATGTTCATTAACATATGTGTTAATTTGACTAATAATGTTCATATAAACTATCTAAAATTAAATTAATTAACATTAGTAAATTATTTGTGTTGATTTTACTTTTTATTTCTCATGCTCTCGTAGGCTACTTTTCTGAAGTTTCACTTCTGCCGTGTATGAATTGCACACACAAACTTTTTTTCCGTTGCCTTGCCTTTCCTTTTCAATAAACTCCCAATTTTTCCCATCTTTACTTCCCAAAGTTCCCAGTTGACGGCATAGGCTTCCTTCTATTACGTTCTCACGCTCGTGTCCCCGAAGGAGTAGGCAGAGGTGTATTAAACGCCCACATTTTGTCAATTAATACGTCGGTCCCAATCACGTACCTAATTATAATAGGGGGCAAGCTTATTGCCGTCAACCTGAACCTGACCTGAAACCTGCTTTGAGAATGAATGATGGAAAAATTGGGATAATGGGAAGACCACTTAGATTATGTAGCTATATAAGATTACCGTGTATAAAGACTAAGTGCAAGTGAAGTGTTACTTAGTTTAGTTTATATTTACTGATACAAAATGTTATACTATGTATGTATAGCCTTATTTATCTACAGACAAGGCTATGCAGCCTGAAATAAATGATTTATTATTATTGTATACTAGCTTTTGCCCGCGGCCTCGCCTTTACCATTATAAAGAGTCTCCTAAGTGTTAATCCAGGTGATAAACTCTGTACCTAAGAGGTATACAATATTAAATCCATTTTTTTTCAAATCTGGTTTTTTACACCAATAAAATCGTTAAAGCGAGGTCTGTCTTATGGTATAAAGCATTAAGTCACACGATATCAACGAAAAGAAATATCGAATGATATATGATATTAAATTCACAAATTCAAATGTGGTATTGGATCTTAAAAGATCATAAGTTGACGCATGATTGCAAAAGTTTTACAAAAAATATCGTATTAATTCCCGTAAATAGCTTTAAAAATAATAAAGAACACAGTTTTTATCATGCCAATACCTTTAACACTTCCTGAGCAATGTTGCATTAAAGTTTTATGCTGCGTATTTTTGTATCTACTGCAATATTTACGTTTTGACACTTAATGTTAATGTTACCTCTGAGGTACAGAACTGTATATGTGCCAAATTTCATCCAAATCCGTTCAGCAGTTTTTGAGTGAAAAAGTAATAACGAACATCCATTTACTTATCCATTCACTTATACTACAGTAGACTTTATCTAAATTACTTGCAATTATTACAAAGACGCTTCAAGAAAAGCTACTTATTTTTTAAATGCCACCCCCCTTGTTCAGTAAAGTTTGATATTCGTGTATATTTCGTTTCTTTGTAAAAGTGAGGAACATTGTTTTTTTTTTTACTTTTTTAATTTCTAGTAACGACTACAACAACAGCTTTCTCTTGTCATCTTGTTTAATACCGCCACCTATTATAAAAATTTATGAAGAAATTTATTATTGAAGAAAAACTTGCCATTTTAACTTAAAAATTCGATAAAAATTAATTCTAGTCTATATATATATAGTAGTCTGCGGTCCCTCAGTCTAATAACACATACAAAACTCGCTAGCAAGTTATTTGTTACGGTCTACACAAGAAAACAATTCGAAATAAGTGTTCTTGCACGGCGAAATCCAACGTCTATTTGTAATACTTATGTTTGTTTTAGAAGAATAAATTATTCTGCTATTTATTTCTGTAAAGAACTCTTTGACGTAAGTGTTTACCTTCTTTCGTAAATTGAATTCTAAAATAGTGTTTGTTTAATAGTTATAGTTTAAGTCTAAATTTGTGTCTTAAGAGAGTTTATTCGTAGTCTAATTGCAAAATGATATGGACTAAGGTCCACAGGCTGAACCAAAATAATAATTTTTCTTTGCATGACATCTAGCGTCCATACGTAAAAACACTTTCAAAGGTTGTTATGGTTAAATTTTTATAATAGGTGGCGGTATTAAACAAGATGACAAGAGAAAGCTGTTGTTGTAGTCGTTATTAGAAATTAAAAAAGTAAAAAAAAAAACAATGTTCCTTACTTTTACAAAGAATCGAAATATACACGAATATCAAACTTTACTGAACAAGGGGGGTGGCATTTAAAAAATAAGTAGCTTTTCTTAAAGCGTCTTTGTAATAATTGCAAGTAATTTAGGTAAAGTCTACTGTAGTATAAGTGAATGGATAAGTAGATGGATGTTTGTTATTACTTTTTCACTCAAAAACTGCTGAACGGATTTGGATGAAATTTGGCACACATACAGTTCTGTACCTCAGAGGTAACATTAACATTAAGTGTCAAAACGTAAATATTGCAGTAGATACAAAAATACGCAGCATAAAACTTTAATGCAACATTGCTCAGGAAGTGTTAAAGGTATTGGCATGATAAAAACTATGTTCTTTATTATTTTTAAAGCTATTTACGGGAATTAATACGATATTTTTTGTAAAACTTTTGCAATCATGCGTCAACTTATGATCTTTTAAGATCCAATACCACATTTGAATTTGTGAATTTAATATCACATATCATTCGATATTTCTTTTCGTTGATATCGTGTGACTTAATGCTTTATACCATAAGACAGAGCTCGCTTTAACGATTTTATTGGTGTAAAAAACCAGATTTGAAAAAAAATGGATTTAATATTGTATACCTAATAGGTACAGAGTTTATAACCTGGATTAACACTTAGAAGACTCTTTATAATGGTAAAGGCGAGGCCGCGGGCAAAAGCTAGTATACAATAATAATAAATCATTTATTTCAGGCTGCATAGCCTTGTCTGTAGATAAATAAGGCTATACATACATAGTATAACATTTTGTATCAGTAAATATAAACTAAACTAAGTAACACTTCACTTGCACTTAGTCTTTATACACGGTAATCTTATATAGCTTCATAATCTAAATGGTCTTCCCATTATCCCAATTTTTCCATCATTCATTCTCAAAGCAGGTTTCAGGTCAGGTTCAGGTTGGCGGCAATAAGCTTGCCCCCTATTATAATTAGGTACGTGATTGGGACCGACGTATTAATTGACAAAATGTGGGCGTTTAATACACCTCTGCCTACACCTTCGGGGACACGAGCGTGAGAACGTAATAGAAGGAAGCCTATGCCGTCAACTGGGAACTTTGGGAAGTAAAGATGGGAAAAATTGGGAGTTTATTGAAAAGGAAAGGCAAGGCAACGGAAAAAAATTTGTGTGTGCAATTCATACACGGCAGAAGTGAAACTTCAGAAAAGTAGCCTACGAGAGAATGAGAAATAAAAAGTAAAATCAACACAAATAATTTACTAATGTTAATTAATTTAATTTTAGATAGTTTATATGAACATTATTAGTCAAATTAACACATATGTTAATGAACGTAAATTATTTAACCAACGAATTTTAATACACAAATGCACAAAAATGATACACCATGTTGACTATGACGCATTTTCTGAAGGCTTCGTAGTACCTATGCAGGCGCAAAGACAAAGATTATAGGAAACGCTGTATACTCGTATTCTATCTTATTCTTAGCAGGCTAAACCCTATTTATGAATATGTTTGTCTCTTTATGGTGTCGCTTTTTCGTTTCATCGAATTTTCAAATCACAACGATTAAAGAAGTTTCACTTCAAAAAAAACCGGGCCCGCAGAGGTAGATTTCGTGTTTTTTTAATTTTTATCTCCAAAAATATAAGTCGCATTAAAAACTTTAAATGTCTACATTGCAGAGTAACATAAAAAATTAGCTTTTATTTAGAAATATTACCGATTGTAAAAAGGTTTACAGTTTTTTTCCAACAAATTTTGCCCCCCCGCCCCCCTGCTGCGGTCCCGAAATCTACCGAATAATCACATTAAAGAAGTGAAAAATAACATTTAACTACGCAAGAACACTTATTTCGAATTGTTTTCTTGTGTAGACCGTAACAAATAACTTGCTAGCGAGTTTTCTATGTGTTATTAGACTGAGGGACCGTAGACTACTATATATATATAGACTTTAGAATTAATTTTTATCGAATTTTTAAGTTAAAATGGCAAGTTTTTCTTCCAATCCATTATTTAGAAATATACACACTTCCAAACATCATACATGGCATGGCAGGCATGATGATTGATTTTGAAAAATTAATTTTCAAAATCAATCATCATGCCTATTGTAGTTGGCGCTAGTAGCATATGTTCGCGTGAAGGACAGAAAAGAAAAAAGGAATTGTCAGCAACATGTATTATTGTTGGCTTAATTTGGTAGTTACCTATGTTTAAAATAAATTATTTCATAGTCTTCATGAAATTAAGTCTTAGGTAAGTATATGATTCAGAATTTTTTTATTCGTTGTTATTTACATGTTTGTTATTATTTTTAAATGTAAACCCAAACACTAAAAGAAAATGTTTTCGCATTAGCTAAGTATGACGTCAAGAGTTTGACACGTTTTGACATTTAATAAAAAGTAACTGAGTTGACTTAATACTCAACTACCACCCCGTATCGTTGAGTACCTACCCACAGAATTAATTGCCACAAACTTATCTGACCCGGTGGCCAAAATTGGAACTACGTGTCGTCATTTCAAAATGTCATTTTGCTGTCAAGTGGTTGTCGTTTGGAGTTGTGCATGACGCTTGGTGTATTTTCTTTGTTTTGAGGTTTTTAGTGAAATAAATAATGCCGAAAGCATTGAAAAGTGACGCGAGAAACATTATTTTAAAAGTTTTAGCTTTTATGCAGGAGGAGAAACGTCTCAAAGTGCCATTCATACCATTTGAAAAACTGTTTGAACGAGTAGCTGCTGCTACAGGTTAGTGTTGCCAGTTGTTGCTATGAATCACTCATTCGTTTCTAAAGTAAATTATATATTAATATACATATTCGCTTTACTTATATATTTTTTTAGTTTTATTATATTATTAGGATACGTGGTTTCAGAAATCAGTTTGGTAACGTATATACAATCGAAGAGAAGATATTAATATTAGTTGGTTCAACCGCTCGTTTTACCTTGTTCATGGTATTTAAAAATATGTGTTCTATTTAGCAGGTGTTGATGACGGTTCGTACAAAATTAGTTAAAGAAAAAGAACAGGCTGATGCGACGGGCTCGAAAATTTCTACTCCGGAAAAAAAAGGGTAAGAACGAAGGGAAAGATCGAAATTGATGATTTTGACCTCGGTGTCACGAGAAGAAAAATTTATGAATTTTACAGCATGAAGAAAGAAATACCTACCATCCCGAAATTACTAAATGTTTTACGAAATGAAATCGATTTTAACGCGAGTCGTGAAACCCTCAGAAAGCTTTTACGTAAAATTGGTTTTCGATACAAGAAAACGCAATCCAATAGAAAAGTCCTCATTGAGCGCAACGATATATCTGCATGGCGGGCAACTTATCTGCAGAAAATTGAGCAGAACGAATGGTGATAAAAAACCTGTAATATATTTGGATAAGTAAGTAAATCCACTCAGCACACACCGCTGGACGTTGTTAGCAAAGCAATGACGTTGATGGTGTTTTGAATCCTGTTTTAAAAGGAAACAGATGGATAATAGTTCATGCGGGCGGAGAAACAGGGTTTGTTGAGAATGCCTTACTTGTTTTTAAATCTAACACGAAAAGTGGTGATTACCATGACGAAATGAATAATACCAATTTCAAAAAATTTATAACAGAAAAGCTGCTACCTAATTTACATACAGACACTATAATTGTGATGGATAACGACCCTTACCACAGTATTTGTATTAACAAATGCCCAAATACAAATTGTAAAAAAGCTGATATGCAAAATTGGCTTACAGAAAATAATGTGGAGTTCAATGAAAGCTACACTAAAACAGCTGTATGAATTAATAAAGAGGCATAAACCAGCACCACAGTTTGAAATTGACAATTTATTAAGGGACAATGGTCACACTGTTCTTAGATTGCCCCCTTATCATTGCGATTTAAATCCAAAAGAAATGATCTGGAGTTCGATAAAACGTCATGTTGCAGAGCATAACATTGGACAGTCAGGTGCTGAATTGCCGCAATTAGTCGCAGACGCGTTTAACAAAATATTAACTACAGAGTGGCAAAAACACTGTGCCCATGTGAAGAATATTGAAAATAAGTATTTAGGGAATGATAATGAAAGTGAAAGCAGTGATTCTGGCGATGAAACGACCGAGTTTGATAGTTCGACTGCAGATATTCTTGGAATTCAGCCTCTAAATTACACACATGATTGTCTACATGATCATAATTATAACATTAAAATATAATTGATTAAAAATGTGTTTTAGTAATTATTCCTTGTTGTATAACAATGACTAAAACAGCAAATTAACATTTCGATTACTCCTGGGGCACTTGGGCAATGTCATTATTTTTACCCTAAAAGCTGCGAAAATTATACATAGCGGCAATATTAAATGCAACACCAGCGACGCCGTTACCGGGTCAGATAAGTTAGTGGCACTATACATACTTACATTTTTATACCGAGGAGTCGCCACTTGAAAATAACTGCCCAGAACCATCTAGTAATCAAATAAAGCAACAATGTAGCATTACGTGCGCGCCATCTATTTTCTCATATATCTAGCCGTCGACGGCGATGGCTGATGTTGAAAGACTGATCTTACTAGACTTACAACTTTTAACTCATTCGCACACTCACGGCTGTATCAAAGGTGTATTATATACCCACATTTTGGCAACTATACTTTGGTCTCGCACACGTAACGTAAAAGTCTATTGCTGTCAACCGGGCTTTGGAGTTAAAAATGGGAAAATTGGGTGCATATTGAATGGGAAACGTAGGTAAGAAGAGAAAGCAATGGAAAGAATGGGACATTGCTTATACGGATGGATGGGGGGTGGGGGAAAGTAAAAGCAATAGCTCGAGCATGTCAGGGTCGCTTACTTTAACATAACAACTTTTAATGACTTATTATTTAAATATTCTGCTTACGGATAAATATTTAGATCGACTAGACAACATTATACATAATTAGGGGTGTACAAGGGGTGACGTAATTACACAGAAAATCTAAAAGTGGGTACGGCCACACCAATAGACACCGCACACCTGCTGTTCTATAGGCGGCTAATATCTAATAGAGCCAGAGTCCCAAACACCTTGGCTAACTATTCACTTTCTTCTTGGGTTGATAAGATTAAAAGAGAAGCTAAAATAAGAAACCTTTATCCTTGTTACAACAAGTTTTATTTAAAAATATGCTGTAGACCATTATAAGAGAAACTAAACCTAACTAGCTCATAGAATACCAAGAGATCGCTCTACAACTGCATGTGGTTGTCCAGCTACTTCACAATACTCTGGAGTGTTGAGGATATCTTCAAAACCAATATCAAGATGTTTACTAGTCAGAACATCATGCTGGAAGTTTGATCTTTGTAGGAATGGTAGGTGCCCAATCTGAAAATGAAATAAAGGTATATTCGTTTAGTTAACAGTATTTATTAATACATACTGATTTCATAATTTAAGAATTTTTTTAAAGTGTTTTTGTTTGTTATCCATCTTTTTGGAAGGAGTCCATATAATCCAACCATCCAACCATCTCTTTGCAGGTTACCCCGCATTGTTCCTTTTGTTCCCAACGAAGCCCTCTCAATTTTTGCTGAGTGGCCAAAGACGTGTGTGTAGTCTGGCGTTATTATGATGAAAGACCACTATTTAATTCTAGCCGTTTTTTCTTAATATCTTGCTTGAGTCTTATTAGTTGTTGGCAGTAGAGATCCGAATCGATGGTTTTGCCCGGCGGTAAAAGCTCATAATGAACGACGCCCTTCCAATCCTACCATACACACAGCATCACCATATTGCGTGTTAATCCGGATTTCGCTACAGTCTGTGGAGCTTGACTACACTTTGACCATCATCTTTTTCGGGACGTTCTTGTCGTGCTTTTAACAAACATGCATACTTTCGACACCCAGAACTGGATCCTGTAGTAAAAAACACTACTGGTGGGGACCGGAACTGGAGAAACTACGCAGCAAGTTAGAAAGTGCTTCAATAAGGCAAAGAACTCGCCACTAGACCAACATTGGGAAGCATATAAGCAGGCCCGACATCACTACAAGAAGCGGATCAGAAACAGAAAAACTGAATGCTGAAGAAGCTTCTGTACTAACATAGATAACAACAACCAGGCCAAAAACACACAGCTTTGGTTTCTTGAAAAAACCTGATGGGACTTTTACAAAAACAGACTATTATAACCCCTTGAAATGGAGAGAAGTCAAAGTAGTCTTCATTCCTAAACCCGGTCAAAGAGACTAAACACAACGGAAACCATTCAGACCCATCAGTCTCACATCAGTCTTACTTAAAGTGCTGGAGAGACTAATAGACAGGGAAATCAGGAGTACTGCATTAGTCAACTACCCTTTGAACCCCAACCAACATGCTTACTAGATGGGCAAATCAACTGCATCTGCCCTAGATCAAGTTGTCTCATAGAGGGCAATCTAAAATGCAAAATGTGAACCCTGGAACCTTCATAGATATCGAAGGTGCCTTCGACAAAACTAACTTCATCAGCATTAGCCAAGCTCTGTCAAGACATGGGGTCGACTCCACAATAGGGAATATGCATGTATTTTTTTTTTATCTTTAATTGACTTGTTCCATCATTCTACTCTAATAAAAAATATAAATAACCTCGACAATGTTCAAATTAATTTTTAAAATAACATTGAAAACATCGATAAAATTTGATCTGTTTAAACGCCGCCATATTTCGCGGGCCTTGGATGACGTCAGATATCACGCTCAGTGTTTGTTTCATAAACTTAGTATACTTACTTGAAGTGTTACAGTAATTTTATACCGATTTTCAGTTGTAATTACTATGTATTGTAATTAATAGACGATGGATAAAGTTTAAAAAACATTTTATAAGTATTGCCTTGCCCCTAAGTGTAAAAACACTATAAGAAGTACACCCAATACAGTATTTTTGTCCTGTACAAAATAATAATGTGAAATACGAAAACAATGGTGTAAATTAATGAGAAGAGATGAAGTATCTTCAATATCGTGTTTATATTGTTGTGAAGATCACTTTAATGTAAGCATATTACAATTTAATTGCTAGAATAGTGTGAATTAGTCAGCAGTAGGTCATTTATGTTGGTTTTAAATATCAAGCAGAAGGCAACTTGCTTGTCTACTTAAACTAAGTAACAAAAGTCCTATAAAAGTTCATGAATATAACTAACTATACATATCTTACCTATCCTTTAGATTATAATATAACAAGTATTATAATAATTACCTTGCGGATTTCACTCCTTTGACCTCAGCAGACGTAAAATCTGGATTTGATGCAAAATATGTAGTCACCATGAATGCATCTATTTTCGGTAGATTGTCCGATTGTTCTTTGACAAAACTACATTCAGTCATCGTCCTAGATAATTTCTAATATCACTAGAATGCTTAAATTGCACTAGCTAAGGGCAAAAACCACTAAAACACCTATCTTTCTCCGTAACACTACGAATACAGGCGCCGATAGATGACAGGACGGGGAATTTGACGTCATGTTTTGTTTCGACCAATAGTGAAGCGTTTTGCAAAGTTGAATTTCGCTCCCTTATTTTGCATATTTTAATTAATATTTTTTTGCAATTAAAAACAAACTAAATAAGAAAATAATTGTTTAGGCATAATATGTGGACAATAAAGATTCAAGGGAAAATTAATCAAGTAAATTTAAAGAACATGCATATTCCCTATTGCCGGGTGGATCGACAGCTTGCTTAGAAGCCATACAATTTACTGTGAGTGATACAACGAGAGGAGTGGTGGCCAGAGGGTTGTCCGCAAGGCGGAGTTCTCTCTCCTCTCCTGTGAAATATTGTGGTCAATGAGCTCATCACTCAACTCAATGGCCGCAAGTTCCTCACAAGAGCCTGACCACCGTCATAAGCGGCCCCTTGCCCAGCGTGTGAAATGTGACCGTGAAGGTCGTTGAACAGTGGTGTGAAAAACAAAACTTAACAGTGTACCCAACAAAGACAGAGTTGATGATGTTCACAAACAAACGGAGTTTAGGAGAACTGAGACTACCTAAATTATTTGGCAGCCTTCTAGCCCTAACCAAGGAGGTCAAGTATCTAGAAGTAATACTGGAGAGCAAACTCCTATGGAACAGGCACTTGGACGTAAAACTGAACAAGGCCTGCATTATTTTCTGCCAATGCAAGCGACTACTCGGCAAAACCTCGGGACTAAATCCAAAAATCACACTATAGCCATACAAAACGTTCATACGGCCAATCGTCACGTATGGTGCTGTTGCCTGGTGGCAAATACCTGAACTAAGCATTGTCAGAAACAAACCGTAGCAATCCCAGAGACTCGCATGTACTGCCATTACTGGTTGCATGCGCACTACTCCCACAGCTGCCCTTGAAGTGGCTCTAGATCTAGCACCGCTAGACCTGTATATACAACAGGAAGCCGCTGCTGCCACAGCGGCTTCCTGTTGTATATCCTTCAGACTTAAACACTCGCGTCTGGGGTAAAACCGAGAGGGTTCCCATTCCAAACTATGGAATCAATTGACTGGCTTGTTATCCTAGTGGTTAGTGACCCTGACTGCTATGTTACAGGTCGTGGGTTCGATTCCCATCTGAGTCTGGGTGTTCTTTGTGTAAGTTGTTTGTATGTTTGTAAAGTCCCCCGCGACACAGGAGTAATTCCTTATGCGGGAGTTGTCTTTTTTAAGAAAAAAAAAAAATTGTGGAATATCAACCACTAGTATTGGAATTGTGTAGTGGGAACAACGGTTTTAAATCAGTTTATTGGAAATTTCTTAATGATTTACATGAATATAATTTTATTAAAATTTATATTAATTATCAAATGCATTTAATCACAACTACATGTAAACAATTTTTTTTTTAAATGGGATTCCATTACGTGACGTGAGACACTTAAACAAAAATTGGAAATGATGTCTCCAAATTCAAGCGGCCGTCTCTACCTTTGGAAGGCTACCAAGTGAATGGGTCAACCCCAGCAATGGTTTCCTCCTATTACATCTGGTAATTCTCAGCCGTTATAAAATTCTTTCTCAATAACGTTGATATCTCTTGTACCATAAACTTAAACTTGGAGTGTACAGTTCGGTCATAAAGCACATTTGGACTTATGGGACCAACTGTGGTCCTCAGCCAGTAAAGCAAACATTCTATGTTTTCAAAGAGCCCAAAACAACTTATTAAGACCATAAGTGGCCTGCCAGGTTCACTCGTAACTCCATGAGACCTAGACATGAAAACTGTGTGAGTGACAAAACAATACTCAGACCGAGAAAGTTCTGACAAATGCGCCCCTACAAAGTGCTCGATTGTTAATGGAGTTGGGGCGTTGGTTTAATTCTCTATAACCCATTCTACTACAAGGAACCTGATTATGGTAAAAAAAACTTTTAAGTGAGTATATCATACACACCTTACTGGTAAATTTCATTTCCATAGAGAGCTTGAGTGGTGCATGGAGACCCTGGATGTTACGAAGCATAGCCATATTCATTTTTTCTTGATTTAAATGATACTGTAATTAAAATATATAGTTCATGTATAGTACAGACCAACTTATAAATTCAAACTGAAACAGTTATTCGTAATGTAATTTTTCGTCACTTAAAAATAACGCGAAAAGTGGTGGTCTTTTATAACAATACGGTACTAGGCTTAAAATTTGAAGAAAAATTCGTAGAATAACATCCTAAAGTGTCTACTTCAACGGAGATACGCGTCATTGTTTATTATTGCAAAATAACTTGAAAATCGGCTTTTTTTCGGTTTTCATTAAAAATCTAGAAAAGTATTGCTTTTAGAGCAAAATGTTAAATGCAAAAGCTGTTAAGCCGACGATTCTACATAAGGATTAGGCGTTAAAAAAAATAGAAAATTGTTTCCATTGTTTAAATAAGCGAGAAAGATGAAAAATGAAAAGAAATTAAAATGCGTGAAATGCACGTTGCAATATTCAAAATTGAATGAAAATCGTATATGTTACAGACATTAGTATGTTTTTCATTGTACGCCAAGTCAGATCGCGAAATTTTAAAATGGCAGCCTATTGTAAAATTGTTAATTTAAAATTTCAATTGTGTATAAAATGTGTCACGGGCTTGGTAATGATATCTGAGCTTTTGGAATCGATGAGGAATAACAATATCTTTGATACCTCAAAAATTTGATTTTTTAATTGAACAAATAAAAAAGTTATTATCGAAAAACCGTAAATGAAAGACTAATTTTAAAGTTAGACGTAAACAACTTAGTACAAGTGATTGCGCTTATTTTGACATGAATTAAAAAAAAAGTAGTAATAGTACTTTTTACTCCAAGTACGAGGAAGAAGTGGGCACGTAGATTGTTAAAAACCTCATAATATGACGTGTCCCCCCCCCCCTTTCCAAAATCACGTGTATTTTTTTGGTACAAAGTATCTTAAAATTTTTTAGAAAATTATCTTTGAATATGATATAAAGTAATGTTGGAAAATTAAGCACTGTGATAAAAATTACCAGACAGACATTAAGGTTGCAGGTTATTTCTGACTGTCATAAAAATAATAAAGGAAAGATGTAATCATGTAAAAATCACAGACTTACTGCCGACCATTAAGCGGTAGACAGGGAAATCGTTGCGTGACAACGGATAGTCAAGATCACGCGCGTTTCGGTTAAGAAATCGCGTTCAAGGAAAAGTTTATACATGTGATATCTAACTACACCCTTCCTTCCCCCTGGTGATATTTCGTGATTTTTTCGGAACACCTCCCCCTTCAAACCTCACGTGATTAATGGACGATCCCTAAGTCCACTGTCATTGCCTAACGACGTTGGCTTTAATATATCTACAACAAGAAATTAGATCCCTTCAAAAACATAACATGTAAGAAAGGCAAGTATCGCAATGCAGTTCTTCTACTAAAAAAAGTTGTGACATCTAAATGTTACTTAATTTGTTAATTAGCAACATTTTATAGCGACAATATCGTCTTGTGTATGCATAAAGGACCGCTCAATAAGAACTATTGAAAATAGTAGATTATCCTTATGTGGTTATGTTGCCCGTGCAATGGCGATGTAAAGATGTCTAATATTTATACAGTCACTGTATTAAATGTTGTTAGTTAATAAATTAATTAACAATTAGATCTCATAACTTTTTGAGCAGAAGAACTTTGCTGTGAGACTTGCATTTTTTCATGTTATGTTTTTGATGGGATTCTTTATTAACATACTTATTAAAGTATATTTTTTTATTACTATTTATGATTACTTTTCTAGTCATAATGACAATAATCATTTTTGTTTCTGCTTCCTAATATTAGTCTACTCTTCTTTGGAAAGCAGATAATAGCATATTTTTTAGTAATTATTGTTAGCCTCAGTTTTGTGCTTTTAAGTATATTATTATTGTGAAATTATAAACATGACTTTACATTTTATAACACCTAATATGGACCCAACCTAAAACTGGGCTAAATTCAACTTGTAACCCACAAGTTGAATTTAGCCATAGAGCTTACATTTCTTTGTTGTTGTAAAAATGTTACATATTTATTTACTTACTACTAGCTATTGCCAGCGACTTTGTTTGCATACATATTTCCAGGATAAAAAGTAGCTATGTGTGTAAATTTCATCCAGATCCGTTCAGCCGTTTTTGCGTGAAAAAGTAACAAACATCCATCCATCGTCACAAACTTTAAAATGTAAGTGAGATTAATTTAATCTTATTGCAAAAACAAAAAAGTATAACAACTTTTAAACAGCAGACTTATTGTCATATGAATTTTCGAATTATCAACCATTGGGTGTTGTGTATTATACCCTGTGTACAATATTATAACCATGTATAAAAGGAAAAAAATATTTTCGTTTATAATTAGGCTGTGTGTGCATTTTCTAAGTATTTGAAGGCTGTGTGTGTTGTGACTGGGTTGAAATCTTATACAGTTATTGTTTAGACATGGAACTTGAAATAGGTGTTGAATATCTCTTTGTCATTGCTTTATCACACATCTTTATAAGAAAGATCACTGAGACTTATTTGAAGCAGTTTAACATTTATAGCTTAAGCATATTAAGATTAAATGTAATGTAGTAATGATACCACATAAATACTTTTACATTATTAATGATATTGTGATAACTAGTACCTGGGAGAAAGAGCGAAGCTCGGTAGCTTTTTGTAAAAAGAATTTTTTGTGAAGTGAAAACTTCTTTAGGCATGTTTGTGCACTTTTGCTATTGGGAAAAAGCACTTAACTCGTGACGGTCACGCTAATAATACATATATTGATCCACTAGAGGGTGTTAATTTAAACATTGAGTTCTGTCAGGTCCTTATGAATTAATGTCACCAACCTGCTAATGTGATGTTTTAAGTTCGTCGTTTCATTTAAGTTTTCACTTCTGTTAGCAGTCCCAAGACTGCCTATTTTTTTAAATTTTTATTTGTAAAATTGCATTTTTACAGGAATTACAACTATGCAGTTGAACTTAAAATGCATCATCAATCATCAAAATCGTTAGAGCAGTTTCCGAGATACCCGAAATATATACATACATACAACAGCTTCTTTAAAGTAATAAGAATATGTAAACATTGTTTTTATAAAAAGTCTTATGAGTAAGTAGTTCCTACCAATGAATCTAGTAGGTATACATATAACCTCAGTTCTAGTATTCTTATGTATGAATAATCACCATAACTAATTAAGATATCTGGGCGTTTCTCTGTAAACTGGGCAACTCATTGTCCCAGGCTAGTTTTGTTTAAAAAATAAAAGATCGTAAATATTTCGTAGATAATTGCAAAAATTAATGCCTTAATCTATCGCTGCTCAACATTAAATATCCATTAAAATAAACTGTATTATATTAAAAACGTTTTTATAGTCGTTAAAAACCAGTCCCCTGGCATGTCACCAAAGCAGTACAGTTACTTCAGACTAAATTAATCAAGACAGTATCTATTGGACTTAATCGAAATTTTATATTATTAAACCAATATTGTTGAATTGTTAATGAGACCTATTTATTTTACATAAATTTTATTTTAAAATTTAAAAAATGGCAATAAAACTTTGTATTCGCATTTAGTGAACAGTCTCCCTGTCTATATTTTAAATTACGTGTCACGTAGCCGAATGGTTGAACAACGCCTTTTATGCGTATAACAAAACGCAACACGTCTGAAGTTTGCGCGGTTGCCGGCATGACGACCCGGACGCCATCTTTGTTAGTAGTGTGGGAGTGTCCATCCGTGGAAGCTGCTTTGTAACCTGACAGCCAACAGTCTTCTGGTAAGAATTATTTTACTTCTATTTACGTATATGAATGATTCCTTGAAATATTTAAATTGTTACAATAGATACATATTTCCTATGTGAAGCAAAATAGCATAGATGAATTACATTTTGTACTACTCATCAATGACATCAAATTAAACAGTCCCCTGTCTCTCTACAAGACAGGACTGTCTTAATTATATTTGTTATTGTTCTAGATTTGTTTTGAGAATGGCGTCAAAGGAAAAAAAAGGAAAGCAGAGCGAAAGAGATATGAGAAGATTAAAAACGACCTTAAAAAAAGGGAAGAACTTAGAGAAAAAGAACGCCTTAAGTACCTTAAGAAATAAGAAAAGGGAACTAGAAAGCTTGTTGAGAATATGACTCCACGAGAACACCGGGATGCAAAGACGAAGTAGAAAGAGCATTGCACCAAGAATCACAATAAGAAAAAAGTATTAGCAAATATTACTAACTCATTTATTAAAGAAAATACTCCAGATTCTGATGTATCTACTTCATGTCAAATGTCATCACCTGAAATTGCTGAAATAATTAAAAAAAAAAAAAAATAAAGAAAAGATGCTTAGATATAAAATAAAGAAGAAAAAAGATGAAGAAATTAAAGAACTGCAGAAAAAAGTATTGAAGTATAAAAAAAGCATATCGCGTCTAAAAAAGAGTATAAATCCAAAGCCGAAAGAAACACCAAAAACGAAGTTACAAAAATGGCAGATACTCCAGAATTAAGAAAAGATCTCAACAAATACAAGATAATTTTTCAGAGATGAAAACCGTAAAAGAAAAAAGACTTAACAAAAATTGTTAGTAGAAAGATAGTTGATAAATATAAGGTATGGCTAATGAAAAACACCGGTGTGATAAGCTAAAAAAGAATAAAAAGGCAAAAACGGGTTATCGACTGGAAAGAAGAAACAAAATTTCAGATCAATGTGTAAGAGAAGTTGTAAATTTCTATGAGATGATTCTAATAGTAGACTAGGAGTTGGAAAGAAAGAATTTATAACGAGAAACTCAGAACGAAAACAAAAGCGATACATGCTTTACTCATTACTGGCCTGTTGGTATAGTGGTTAGAGATCCTGACTGCTGAGCCAGAGGTCGTGAGTTCGATTTCCACCCAGGACAAATAATCAAACATTCACACATGTTACATTCTTAAAGCTCTGTGCTAAAAAAGGCCAGTTATTTAGATATGATCATGATGACGTGGCAGACATCACAGTGGACCAAGTCATACAGAAGCTATCTAATCCAAATGTAGTTTTAAAAGGCAATAGAATGTTTTACAAGTTTGATTCACCTGTAGATGTTTTCGAGAAAGATAAGATTTAAAACACTTTTTTTTTACCTACTTTCGCTATATTTTTGAAATAACTAATTATTTTTCGAGACTGATTCTATAGTGTAAGTTTGAAGTACTGAAAGACCTTTCAATATATGTGATTTTAATTAATAATAAGTAAATATTAAGATTACAGTGCTAAGTACAATATTATATAAAGATAGTTGATTTTGTAATTTTTTATTGTTCAGTTACTTAATTCTTTAGCTCCAAAGTTTATAATAATAAAAAAACATTTAATTTTGGTTCAAAAATTGTATTTTTTATTTAAGCTTACAGTCCCTTTGCTTTGGCAACAGTCCCCTGTATATTTTTTTCAGAAAATGCTTAATATTTTCTAAAGTAATGGAAATATTTGTGGTTCATTTGCCGTACATTAATAAATAGACGGATACTTGTTCCCTAAATAAAATTTATTATATTATGAACAAAAGAGTTGCTTAGACAGTTTTCTTACAATAGTTGCCCAGTTTACAGAGAAATGCCCATCTATTTTTCAATAAGTAAAGAGAATGTTTAGAATGCATTTTTAAGAAAATTTTGCAAATCTAAGAACATGAAACATGGAATAATTAAAGTTTATGTATAGAAGAAGTGCAGAAAGCATACATTTTCAAATATATTGCATAATTTAAAAAAATATAGTGCTCCTGTGTATATGTTGACCTGTCATCCCACTAATATCGATTGGCCTGTTGGACTAGAGGTTGTGCATTCGATTCCCAACCAGGACAAATAATTGTGTGATGAGCACTATAATTTGTTCTGTGTCTGGGTTTAATTTATCTATAATATGTATGTATTTAGAAATATATAAGTATGTTTATCAGCAGTCTGGTTACAGTAGTACAGGCTTTGCCTAGTTTGGGATCAGACGGCCATGTGTGAGATGTGTGGAGTTATTATTATTTAATATTATAAATGTGAAACTTTGAATGGATGGATGAATAGGTGATTGTTACTCTTTCAGGCCAAAACTACTGACCTGGATTAACATATAGGCTACTTTTTATCCCGATATTCCTATGGGATCGGGGCTTAGGAGGGTGAAACCGCGTGGCGCTGCTAGTGGTACATAAATCTAAATAATGTCAGGTCAAGTTATACTGGCCAATAAATCAACCAACCAAAAAAATAAAACTATGAATTACGGTCGAAATTCCACCACCAGGGGATCTATAGTATTAATAACTGCTTGTTGTACTGCAGTGTGTATAAATATGCCTGATAGAATTTTTGTCATGTCATTGGCAGTAAAATAATTGAATACCATAGTACTTACATTTTTTTCTGATACTTCAAGGGGATGTGATACGCCAAGTTTGGACCTGGTAGCACTAAGACCTGCTACCAGAGGGTCTGGCACACCAAACGGGCCTTCCTGCGGCTTGATGTTACTGCCATACTCAGGCTTTACTTTCAGGGCAGGTAGACCAAAACTCTGAAAATAGATGCAACAAAAATGGGAGCCACCTTAGAACAATATAATAACCTAAAAATTATGCTTAATCTTACCATTTTCAATGCTGCAGATACAGCGTTCCACGATATAGGTCGAACTGCCTCAAACTGCAAAGTTAAATAAGGAGTTTTATTTTGTACAAATCCGATTTATGCCGACACACTAATCAGTTGTGTCAAACATATAAATGTCAAATTTTGTTAAATCATGCTCAAATTGCCCAATGTTGCCAGGACAATACGATAGACTAAAAAAATTATCTATGGTTTTAATGTAAAGGTTTTAAATTGTCTATTTTTTAACGAGGATCGCCTAAATAAAAAAGTTGAAGGAAAAGTATAATATATATATTTGTCCTAGAATTAGTCAATCTGTACTAAAATCTCCCATCCAGTAACGAGTGAGGCGAGTTTCATTTAATATTGGAACAAGTCAATAAGTGTTGACAAGTCGTGACATTTGCTTTCATTTAAAAATATTACCGATTGTAAAAAGGTTTACAGTTTCGGAGCTACGATTTTTTTTCCAACAAATTTTGGCTTTCCCCCTCCTCCCCAAGTTAAGGATGGAATCATTTAGTGTTCATATTAAAAAAAAAATCGTATTTACTATGGGCATGCTATAAATGTTAAACGGTCCAAAAATTTTCAATAGGAAAAAAAAATTAAGCTGAAAAAACTAATTTTTTGAAAATCTGTCCCCCAGTCCTTCCCTTTTGGGAATATCCCCCATTCACGAATCGGTACATAATTGCGACCTCTATTGTGACGGTAAAATTGAGGTACATACATATATACATACATACATTTATGACGATTAAATAAAAATAAAAAAGGGAACGTTTTTCTGTGGATTCAAGACGGCTCCTAACTAAACGAGTTGTAATTAACGATGATAATTAAAAAATGTATATATAGATATATAATTTTTTTAATATGAGCCTTAAATGATTCCATCCTTAACTTGGGGGGGGGGAGGGGGGGAACTGAAAGTTAATTTTGTATATTATATTATATTTTATCTTCGAAAATCTATCTAATAAGGAAACTATTTTTAATTTATAAAATGCAAAATCTTTTAAGAGCTTTAACATATCTCATAGCTAAGGTCGTGTTTATTAGGTACCACTTTTAATCAAGTGTCAAGTATAAACTCCTTGTTAAATATATTATATTAAAATTTAAGTGGTCCAGGCACTGCTCTTTGGTAACGGATTGTTTGTTTTGTGTAGTTCTGTCAATATATCAATGTTTAATTTATAGCTACTCTTACAATATTTATGTATCTATTTCATTTTAATAGTTACTATACTTGATAAGGAAGAATTAGAATCAAATAAAAATGGCACCGAAGGCGAAGAAGAAGGATGAAAAAGAATTGGTGAGAATTTAACTCGTTAATTATCACTCTTTTAGTTAGGAGCCGTCTTGAATCCACAGAAAAACGATTCCCTTTTTTTTTTATTAAATCGTCATATCTTTACCTTTATAAAACTTTAGTGCGAGTGATCCCAGATACATTATGGCATTCTCATTTGGAATCCTTACTACATCTAAAATACATGGAAATGTTGGAACATGTCCAAAAAAAGTTTAATTATCCATGCAATGCACTACAGATCAGATACATTCACAAATCATATAGTTTATCACAGATGTTTAGTTATAGAGACTATAGTACGTAGCATAGTAATAGCCACTTCTTGAAAACATGTAAGTATTGAGATCGAGCAAAAAAAAGCTTACACACTTTTTATAACGGATTCTTAATAGTTGTAATAGAAGGAAGACGCATGAAGTTTTCATATTATTATTTGTTTTTATATCGGCAATTTCTACTGTCTATCTATTACGGTACAGGAGATACAGCCCGCTGAAAGAAAGATGGTCAGCGGAGGCTTAGTACCAAATTTTTTTTGTCTGTAAAAAAACTTTTTGATAAAAAATTTAACTGACGAAAGAATTAGGGTTCCGTTGGCATCTAAGGATGCCAACGGAACCCTAAGGTTCTGTATTTTAAGGAGTATAGAACCTTAAAGTCATCGCTTAATTCAGAACACTTCGCGTCTCACTTCTTCAGAACACATCGTATTAATTTATTTTTTTGCCGAGGCATTATAGGAGTCCTATTTCGCATTCTCGTTTCCTTGCATTTAAAGAAATTGTTTACAATTTCAATGTCTCGCAATCTTTCACTTAGTGATTTATAAAAATAAAGTTACTGGCCTAATGAGATTAAGGGTGCCTCGATCGATGACTTCGAATGATTAGTGTGGTGGCTTTTTTAGGCCAATTGGCGTGGTAACAACCGGTGATCGACGAAAACTGATCAATTCTATTAGCGATCGATGTGTGTGGTGGCACCCTTAGGGAGGCCCCATCCGATGAATTAGCCACATGCCTTAGATGGTATAGTTACACCACTGCTCCACTGGCAGGAATACAAGTCTGCTACTGCCTTAGCGCGTCAGTCGATAAGTGTTTCCGTACTTTCAAATTTGCATTTAACTTGAGGGCTTCCTTGATCTGTCAATATGTCACACGTCGGTCATTCTCCAATTAAATTTTCCAACCGCAAAATATAAGTTGATATACCTAACAACAAATTAATAACTTTTTTTCCTTAAGGTACTTGTGCAGTAATGCCAAATTAAGTAAAGCAAATTGCCGATATAACAACAAATAATAATAGGAAAACTGCGTGTGTCTTCCTTCTATTCCAACTAATAAAAATCTTAAAAATATTATCCATACGTATCCACACATAGCTAACGCAGTCTAGGCTTAGCTTTGGACTGTTGTATTTCAAGGACTAAATGATGAAGTATTATTGATGAACGACTATGTCGTCTGCCTTAATTACTACAATGTAAATATTCGTGGCAGAGGTTGACATTCATCGCTCAAGAAATAGCCCTCTTACATGATATACATAAACACCGTGTAAATTTTGGCGTAGCGAAGAATTTACTAAAATGTCTTCTTGCGGATACTTATCACAATGCAAAAGTCAGTTTATCATAAGAATGCGAGATTATGAAATTACAGTCTTTAGTTTGATTTTGCGCTACGCAATGTAAACGTAACAAATGTAGGTATCATTTTTGTGCTGTACGGTAAATGACCTTAAACGTTCGGTGACGTCGAAACAGCTGATTGCATAAATATTGTTTAATTGATTACATTTTAGTTTTTTGCCGTATGGCGTAATTGTTGATTTTTTCGGTAATATGTTCTGTTTACTTATTGTGATTATAACTTATACCAAAAAAAAAAAGAATTTTACAGCAGAATACTCCAATGGTTTTCGATTAAGAACGATAAAACCACTATTTAAATATTGAGCAAGCTGCTCTTACACCCGTTATATATATATGTATATAATAATATATTATTCAACACTACTGTCATCATCACACACATCCTTAAAATCACATCGCATAACATCATCAAAGACTTACAACAATGTTGTACAATATTTATGAGTCTAAATAGTAGTGGTAATTTTGATAGAGTCCAGAAGAAGAAATGAAAAGAAAATTTAAAGCCAAATGTCGGTTCCGAGCACTTGGACGGATGGTGATGGCAAACACATACTGGCTGATCGAAGCTGCAGAACACTACGAAGGAGTTGAAGATGTTAAAAGACGAGTTGCTCAAGCTGTACGCAGGAAGACCAAGAAGAAGCGTTTGCTAAGCATAACGGTTTAACAATATTTTCTTTATTATTAAAATAAACATAAAAACGAGGAGACAATAATTCAATAATCAAAGAGGTTTGAATGTAAGTGCAGGTAGGGATGCCAACTATGATTCATTACTAGCCAAGTGAAGAAAAGTCCTTGAAGTCTTTATACTACGAATATTATATACTAGTTGTACAATATATTGTTGTATCCCCTTGATCTCATTATTCTGTGGTTCCGAGAAGACGCACTTTTAAAATCTCTGTCCTTTTTAAATGGCCGCCAGAACATCGTTATTAAATTATTAATCAATTTATACTTATTTTTTTGTTTACAGGATAAAGCTCTTCTGAATAAGCCTGCTGCGGAAAGGACTGACTTAGAGAAAAAGTATATTTTTCGCATTATAGGCGGCCTGAAATGTTTTAAGCGGTATCCTAATGTAAACCTCTTTTCTGAGAAAACAAATAGACTTACCCTATGAAGCAATTGATGTACTTAACATTTAGTTTTTGTTCACAGCATGTAAAAAAGAAATTAGCAGCTGTAACGTATTTTAAGTATTATGGGCCGGACCGTGTGATAGTTCGGCAGCACCAAGAAGCACATGCATTATATTTCATAGTTACGGGGGACGTGGTCGTAAGCCACTTGGTCTACGACGATCTGCTGCAACAAGATGTGTCTGTGGACATTGGGATCATGCACGCGGGAGACATGTTTGGTGAAGTATCATTGTTGCATAATATTCTACGGACTGCAACATGTACCACTACTGGTAAGGATGTAATCAAAATTGTAGTAAGACCACAATTAACGATTAAAGCAGAAAAAAATGTTGAGACACACCCTAACTGTGAATCTAAAATAACAATAACAAATTAAGGCGTTCAGTGATTACACCTACAATTAGCGGGTAATTGCCTATAAAATTACGAGTTAATTTTAGTAAATGAATCGAAGTTACAGATAAACCGACAAAGATCAATAAGTATTTAGTTTTTGGCCGTATGGCGGGTTTGTAGTAAAATAAATAAATTAAAAAAATTCAAATTGTATCCTATTCAATTCTAATGTGCAACACGTACAAACTTACTTAAGCTTGCTCATGTCGGCTAACAAATCGGTTAACAAATCGTGCCATTATTGTTTCACTTTACTGACAAGAGACACTATTGAACAAGCGCTGTAGCATAGTAACCATGAGAGAACTACTCTCATTGTTACTATGCTACAGCGCTTGTCGGTAACTCTCTGTAACTCGAGAGTGGATACTGTATGCCTATGCTACTATAAGCATTTGTTAAATTTCTTTTTTCAGGTCATTGCGAGTTACTTATCCTAATGAAGGAAGACTTCAAAAATGTCCTTCAAGCGAGTGTGCAAAAGCAGTGGGATGAGGTAAGGAACGCAATGTCAGCGTTCAACTACTTCGATGCCCTTGACGAGGTAAAGTTTGACTCTAATTCTATATAGCTATAAGGTTTAGTGCTCGGCATATTTTCTTTGAATATGTCCGTAATCTGGTATGTATAGATACCGTTGTTTTAAAAATAAGTGCGGAAATAGAATACGAAACTTTGAGTTCTACTCTGGAATTAATAGTAGGGTAGGTTGTAGATATGTTGTGTGTTGTGAGTAGGTTGTGTAGAGTTGGTTATAGAAATTTATCAAAACGTCAGTGTAGTTTTTTTTAAAACCTTTTTTTCAGGTTGCTCGACGTGAGGGTTGTATAGTGGCTAAAATGAAATCATATGATGTGAATGAAACCATACTTGGAGATGGTGTTGGAGTGGCTAACTTCGTCTACTTTATATTGTCTGGGCAATGCCAGATGATAGAATCTCTACAAATTTGTGCAACCACTCGATTAGGCCGTACTACCTACAAGTTATATGACCCATACGTATGTCTTAATAATGTTAAACTTAAGCAAACTGATAGTTTATTAATGTCAATCGTACGTCTGTAATCCGTCAAGAATGCTAATCTTCTTCTTCTTTTATATGGTTTCTACGGAGACTCTCCCTAACTCTAATAGGTATATATAATAACTTTACACATCTCACACATGGCCCTCTAATCCTAAACTAGGCGGACCCTGTATTATGGTAACCAGACTACTGATAAACACACTTATATATTTTATTATGACACTTATTAATTACATACATATCTTCTAATATATAAAAATGAATACCAAATTTCCCTTGGTCTCGGCATCACACGTGAACGGCTGGCCTGATTTCGCTAATTTTTTTTTTGTTTTTGTTATTGTCAGGAGAAGGTTCTTATGAAAGAAAAAAAAAGAAAGTTGCGCCGAAAATTTGAAAATTTAAGAAAAATTAATGACCATATTAACTTTTCTAATGTAACCTTAGCGCTTTTGACATAACTCTCAGTCGTTTGTCAGTTGGCGCGATTGACAGAATGCGCGCTGCAAATTATACCAATTCGAATTCAATATTCATAGTTAAGACAGGACAACGTCTATCGGGTCAACTAGTCATAGATAAATTACACCCAGACATAGAACAAATGATCGTGCTCATTACAAAATTATTTATCTAGGGTGGGAATCGAACCTACCACTTCTGGCTCAGCAGTCAGTGTCACTAACCACTAGACCAATAGGCCAGTCAACTGTCACTAACCGAGTGACAGTCTATACCTTTTTCTCAACAAAAGTAAATATGTTTCAAAAAATACACAGACTGTTCTGATTCTCGATGACAAAATGAGAGGTTTTGTTATTTTAGTTAAGTGTATTACTTATCGCAAAAAAAAATAAGAGCTTCTATAACTAACTCCCAAAAAAGATCAAAAGTTTGAAAGCCAAAATCTTTGAGACTATTGATTGAAAATTGTTTCTCTATTATAATAGCGTCTGCCATGTCCTCTGAAGGACGGAAAAGCATTGAGAAAGTCTTCGTTCAAACTGGTTGTCCTTGATTGCCGACTATTATAAATTCCGCCGTAGAGTCGCAACTAGGGCGTTCGATTCTGGCTCTTATTTTTTATCCTAGAAATTCGGGATTATAATAAACCTATTACTATATGTATACTTAATTACGTTTGTGCGCTAATTCGAATTGTCATAACTTAATCACTCTCCCTCTCTCTTTAAACTAAGCTTGTTCGGGTACCAACTCTCTCGTTAGAGACTTTCGGGTAAACCATAAACCACGGTCAAGACAGGTAACGATCCGGGTTTTGTTTGGATTGTCTTCTGTGAGGACGTTGTTAAAAGGGACCGAAAAAAGATTAGTGTGGTCTAGCTAACCTTTCATCTAGAATGCGAAGCTGAGTGTTTAGAGAAGAGCAACGTTAGTGAACTTAGCAGAACCAATTTCCGTTCAGTGATTTAAACCTTTCACCAGGAGATAAGCATGACTCTTGGTATACACAACTTTACAAATAATATTGTCTGTTTTTTTTTTAACTTTCGTGACTTTGTTTTAATGTGTAAAGCGGTACTTAATCGCGATAATATTCATAAGGTACAATACTCAGGAGTAATAGTGACGGTCGTTGGAGAGGACCTGTGGTTGGTGTAGTACAATCCAGTGGTTTGGACCCAACTACAGCAACCAGTGACCACGATCGATGTCTACAGTTACTTAAATCTTATCTATATTATTTAGTCGATATCAAATTATAAGTACGGTGGGCATTTTTCAAATGAAATAACATGGTTTATTTTAAGGTCGAAGAAGAAGAGAGTGAACAAGATATGGATAAAAAGTATTTTGCCGCTTACAAGGATCTTAATAAAAGTGATACTACTAGTTCTTCGAAAGGCAGTAGAGAACAGCGTAATTCAGTTGAAGGGCCTGAGGATATTGCAAAACATCGACCAAGTATTTTAAAATCGCCAGATAAATCAAAGTCTAGCTTAGACAAATATAAATCTTCAGAGACACGGGAATCTAGAACATCTAAACATGATAGCCTCGATGAATTAAAGGTTAGGGTTGCGAGTGATGTATCAGTTACTGTAAAAAAACGAGTAAATTCTAAAGAAGACGAATTTACTCCACTAGCGACAGTCCAGGAAATTTTAGAAACAAACGATGCGCTACGTGGATCTACGAGGTAACTGTATAATTATTTATTTAGGTAGTAGCGGTTACAATATGAATCTTTAAATTCAAAACGTTAGCTTACGAAAACAATGCGTGGTGAGATACAACAACATTCATCATCCACTAAACTATTAAAACCCTTACTCAGGGGTTTTGATGGCCTCAAGTTATAATGTTTCAAGTACTGTTTGAGCTGATAATCAAATTATCTACTTTATACTAAACCTACAGGAGCATTTTGATGCTTATATTAAAATCTTCTCTCATATAGATCTAAACACAACCTTTAGTTTATCATTAGGACACTCGTTGTTTTTTTAGTTTTATGGCAATGAAAAAGGCGAATCGTATATCTGTCGAAATAAGACGTATATACCAATAGCCATTTGAGTATTATCTATTTTATAAAATAGATAAAAATACCTAAAAAATATTTTTTACCATAGCTTTGAAGAAGGCAGATAATGAAAAATAACTGCTTACAACTGCATTTAAGCACAGTTTGGTTGGTGCCATTTTTTTAGCGTCTAACAAATATCTATGGCATAATGATCGAAGTTCTTGGGTGTTTACCGAGAAATCGTCTTAATTGATTTTTATTCGTTTTCAATAGTCTGATAATTCCACACGTCCACTTTAAACCCTAATCCCGTTAACATAGTAATGTCTAGTTGTTATTACAGGTTTAGTGTTGAATTAAAGAAAGCACCACCGCCACCTAATCTTCAGACTTACTTTGTGCAGGTACCTGCTTCTTTTTAATCATAAACTATTACACATAATATATAAACAAAACTCATATTATTAAAAGGGGAAACATTTCATTAAATTTTCTGTTTTAGTTTTTGATTCTAAAGCCACACTCAAAGTTGCGTTTTGAAAGTAGAAGTGAAAAATACCTTGAAACTTTAGCAATTAGCATGTTTTGAAATAACTCACTTTTTAGTTTCAAATATGCATACGCCAATAGCTTTTATGTATACGTGGGTCACACTGCAAGTTTTTAGAATAGGCCAATAAGAAAAGCAGCCATCAGAGTCAATCGGATCCCTCCATTTCACCCTCTTAGCTCTGATCAGCTTTAATCAATTTTTTGGTCCCCTTTCCAACAGTTTTCATGTTGTTAATTTTTTTCCGACCAAAAATTATTTGTACTGGTCTATATAGGTATTATTCTAAAAGACTTTACTAACTTGTGACATCATATTATTATCATTGCACTGGTTCATTGTCGTTTGGTCCCTAGAATGAGTTTGATATGTTTCATTCTGGAGTAAGATAAATTGTTTTGGGTTTTTGTGATAAGTTGTGTTGTTAATCTCGATTTTATCTAACATTTTCGTTGTGAAAAAAAATGAAATGATTTTTTTTATTTGATACGTTAATGTCTCGACAAGTATTAAGAATTGTAAACTTTGTCTATATTATTAAGGTCTGTCAATTCAACCCTGGATCGACATTTGGTTTCGGCGAAAACATGCGTGATCGTCGCATCGTGGCCTTAACTAAAGTCGATTGTATGATGTTACCCAAAATATGGCTCCTGCAACGCAACACTGCGAACATCTGGTCCCGTATTGAACACTATCTGGACAAAAAGGTTTGCTGTCAACAAAAAACGTTATATTCTGCTGCAGTTTTGTACCCATGGTACTAGATAAAACACTTTAGAAATTTGGTAAACTCAGATAGTAACCTCTTTGGTTTTAAAGTGGGAAGGAGGAAACCGAGGAAGATTAGACGTTTCCACGTATTCTGATAAGTATAATCAAGTAAAAGTATTATTTTTTTCCAGATACCAAAAAAGAAACAATTATTCAAAGAATTTGTGACTGAGCGTCGCTGGCTTGAATACCGCGAACAGTTGGTTGAAGATGTCCTATCTCGTTCTAACACTGTCAACTGGACCTCAGTTCATGATGTACCGTACTCTATACGAATGGAAGAAATGATAGATATTTAATGTTGATAATTGATAATTTAATTGACTGGCCTGTTGGTCTAGTGGTTAGTGACCCTGACTGCTAAGCCAGAGGTCGTGGGTTCGATTCCCACCCAGGACAAATAATTGTGTGATGAGCACGATAATTTGTTCTGTGTCTGGGTGTAATTTATCTATAATATGTATGTATTTAGAAGTATATAAGTATGTTTATCAGCAGTCTGGTTACCATAGTACAGGCTCTGCCTAGTTTGGGACCAGACAGCCGTGTGTGAGATGTGTGGAGTTATTATTATAATTATTATAATGTTATTCTATAATGTTCCTGACCAAAATTTACAAAACAAAACATTAGTCGAAGCACAGTTAGCTCAGCTTACAAATTTTGAACTATGTGAAACTGGTACTTTTAACAGAATTTTAAGAATTTCATTAAGATTGAAGCTGTATATCTTTTTAACTTTTTAATTTTTATTAAATATTGAATTTTTACCTTAAAAATGTTGAATTCCACGGGTTCTTAATTATTTTAAATAGTTATTGTGCTCAATACTACTGATACTATATTTTTATTATTGTAATTGTTCAAAGTTGTTTTAAGTATTTGTTTGTTTTATGTTAAATAAATGTAGTTTATTTTAATTTGAAGTTTGTTATATTGTTTTACACAAGAAGCAACACTATCTAAAAAGTTAAGTATTGTTTATTTCGAAACAGACAATCGTTATTCTAGTTTTATTTTTCATACCTATGAATAGAAACTAGAAAATGCCGAAAATTTAGGCTGTATAAAATATGTAACATTTTAATTTAATTATTTGGATTAAAATGATAGAAATAAATTCATCCTTGAGAGGTATGGGTGTCATGTCCCTCCGACACAAAGGCAGGATCCTCCAACCAGGCTGATCGTGCCTCTGTCGGACCGCGGTCCAATAGTTGAAGTTGGGAAGTTGTATAAAAGGTTTGTAGTGTCTGTGTGTCGTTAGGAAATAAAGTGAACCCCAAAAAAAGCCGCTAGTGTCGTGATTTTTTAGGTAGATTGTCGGAGAAAAGTCTACCTATTGGTTTTGTACCAGTTGTCGAGTTTTCCAAAAATTTCTTCACAGGGGATCTAGTTATGATCCATAGACCCCAAAACTACCGCCAGTTAAATATATATGTATGTATATATATATATATATACATACATATATATATATATATATATATATATATATATATATATATATATATATATATATATATATATATATATATATACATACATATATATATGTATGTATATATGCATGTACCTCAATTTTACCGGCACGAAAGAGGTCGCAATTATGCACCGATTGCTTTCAAACCTCGACAACAAATCAACAGAGCAAAAATGAAGGTTAAGTTCGTGAATGGTTGATATTCCACCAAAGGGGGGGACGGGGGCAGATTTTCAAAAATCGGTTTTTTCAGCATAATTTTGGATTTTTTTTGTACCGTTTAACATTAATAACATGCCCATAGTAAATACGATTTTTTTTTTAATATGAACCCTAAATGATTCCATCCTTAACTTGGGGAGGGGAAACAATTCATAGCTCCGAAACTGTAAACCTTTTTACAATCGGTAATATTTTTAAATTAAAGCTAATTTTTGTTTTTACTCTACAATGTAAACATTTAAAGTTTTTAATGCGACTTATATTTTTGGTGATAAAAATTAAAAAAACACGAAATCTACCTTTGCGGGCGTGCTGCAGGCCCGGTTTTTTTGTATGGAAGTTGCGCAAGGCTGTGATGTACAGGCTGACTCATAGACTTTGTCGAGTGCCAACAGATGGCACTTGCGTCCCATGTTGAAGGCAAAATAATTAATTATTAGGGACTAACAACCCGCTCCGGCTTCGCACGAGTACAAATTATACACCTAAGCCTTCCTCATGAATCACTCTGTCTATTAGTGAAAACCGTATGAAAATTCGTTCAGTAGTTTTTCAGTTTATCGCGAATAGACAGAGACGCGGCGGGGGACTTTGTTTTATAATATATAGTGATGAAACGGATTTCCGATCACTTTCCGGCCTCCGGCCTAAATTTACTACCAGGCTGAATGGTCAGTATCCGGCCGTACGATTGGATTGGGGCAATAGCTGGAACAAGTCAGGGTCGCATACCTGTAACTAGAACTAGCTGTTGCCGGGAGGTCGTAGCCCTCTAACAAATGTCACATGCCGCCCTAAGAGTGGCTGGGAGTGGATAAGACCGGTTTTATGTCCTCCACCCGCTTTTGTACCATACCCGTGATTGGGGACATACGTACCAAAGGTCTTCTCATTTTAGGGCGGGTTTGTATGAAAAATTTAAAGACAGCAGAGGAAGCTGAGGTATGTCAAGGTAGAAGCAAGCATGTCAAGATATTTTCGTAGCTCGTGTTGAACCTCAACTGCAGGTCTGGAGGACTCGTCGCAAGACATTTTTATAAATTTTCAGTACACGCGTCCACCGAAATCATTCTTCTTCAAGAACTTCAAGAATTCCCAATAGTGTGTCTTAAAACTTGCATAAAGTAGTTAGACTAACTTAAGGAGTGCGTGGTAAAACAGGAGTACTTTGCTCAGTTTCATGTTTCTTTATTAAGTTTGCGAAAATGAATTTTAAGTAATAAATATAAATTTCCACAGCCTGAGCCACACTCACTGACCTCTATATTATACAAGTACGCGTACTTGTACAATAGAGTGCAGTGGCCACACTGGTTCAGACATATTGCCGAAATATATATATTTTCAGACATAATCTGCACTAAAATCACTGACCTCTATATTATAAGGTCAGTGACTAAAATGTTTTGTGATGGCCAGTTACAGTACACACAGTACAAAAGGTACATACAGTTGACGGTATTGTAGAAACATATTACAGTAAAAATATTGCCCGTATTTGCATGTATTTGTTTTAAGGTGCGTTTAGCACCTTAAAACAAATACATGCAAAACAATGCAAGTAAATACTCTTTCAGGCCATTAGTTGATTTTTTCAGGCGGTGTGTCATAATATTGTTTCATAATATTTGTCACGAAAAAGATGTACGGCCCATTGGAATTTTATAAAATATCTATTCTTTTTTAACTTGTATCTATTTTGTACCGATCTTATCATTCGTTAACATTTTATTTATACATCATTATTGTGTTGTAACTTTCTGTAATTTGTGTTTTAATATGGGTCCAAAAAAGGATAAAAACGCAGAACCGGTAATATATAGCACAACAGAAATAACTTATTATTTTGTTCGTTTACTGCGTCGTACGTAGTACTGCGGAATTGCCTTGTAGCAGTAGTTTTCCATAAATGTGTCTATACAGTTAAAAACATTGTAATTTTATGAAAAACCTCGACGTCGACTTAATGAAGTTGATTCGCTGAAAATGTAACTTACGCTTATCATTTGTATTGGGTCTGTTCTATTCCTAAAATCTGTCCAAAAATGGTAAAAGATTCATATCTGGTATTTTATTTTAACACATATACGTATAGGTATGTACTGTATTTTACCTTTATTTTAGGTCCAATCTGAGACTACAAGGTTCACAAAATTCAATAACAAGCGAAAAAATTATTATTTCGCTTATTATTGAATTTATCTTATCTCATTTGTTATTCCTTCCTATTTAATAATATGTCTGCTTATCTAAACTAATATTATAAAGAGGAAACATTTGTGTGTATGCTTGTAATGTTTTTACACAAAAACTACTGGACCGATTGCGATGAAACTTGGCATGTAGATAGCTGGAGACCTAGATTAACGCATAGGCTTTTTATCCCGAAATTTCCACTAGATCGGGACTTACGCGGGTGAAACCGCGAGGTGCTGCTAGTTTGTTATACGATATCTTTGTAACTCATTTTGCGTTCAATGTCCCAACTGGTGGATGCCTATTATATTTGAGTATCTACAAATTTGCCCCCTTTTCGCAACTTTTATATTGATGCTCCGCTCCTATTTGTCGTAGCGTGATGTTATATAGCTTTCCTCGATAAATGAATTATCGCGAACAGACAGACAGACAGACGCAGTGGGGGACTTTGTTTTATAATATGTAGTGATAAGTATAGATTTAAACTATGTACTGTAATTATATTTATTCCCTTAGGATCCTGCACTGGTATTGCTACAGAAGTTTCGTGCAAAGTGTTCGTTTCGACGTATCGTGCGACTAGCATTGGCAAACGCTTATTGGCTTAACGAGGTTGCCGAACGATATGAAGGCATTGAAGATGTGAAAAAACGGGTAGCTCAAGCCATGCGCAAGAAAATGCACAGGAAAAAGACGTTGTTAAGTTTAGCCGTAAGTAATTAAAAAGATCATAAAATGTTCAAAGTACTAAATCTGATTTTTAGGATATTCTGCATCTCAAAATATACATACAATTAATGGACATGCATTCGGTGTACCTAGACACTGAAAAAGTCTAGTTATTTTTGCATAATTTGAAACAGGTACAGTAAAATCTAGCTTAATTCGAAGACAAGTTCAAGGTCTCCAGGGACCGTTTCATTACATCATGACTGTCTCCAAGATGGCATCGGAAGCACATCCACTGAACACAAGATTACAGCTAATATAAAACTGTGTGTATTGTAACGATGAGTCTTCAAAACTGCCTATGGAGGCATTCTGCATTCATTTATGCATTTGTATTACCAGTAGGTTTAGTGTTTCATCAATCTTATTAACAAATATTCTTAAAGAGTTGGTATCAATCAATAGATTAAAGTGTGTTCTCTCACGAAAATGGTGAAACCTTTGTGGCGGAACACGGGGTTAATTCATATTATTCTCTTCTTGGGTTGTACAAGCAATTACTACCAATAGTGTTTTTTATCCTCTTAATTTAATTGTAATATCGGGCTATTCCTTTTAGGACAAAGCGCTTTTGAATAAACCTGCTCGAGACAGAACTGATCAGGAGAAAAAATACATTTATCGTATTATAGGTGGACTCAAATGCTTCAAACGGTACCCTCAGGTAAGTATTCGACCGGAGTAATTAATTAAAATTGTCAACACACTTCAATAGCCTTCTTCACATACCAAACCCATAAGGTGTCGGAACGCTCCAGCTGTGGAATGAGGGAGGAGGGAATGTCGAGGTTTTCCCGTACAGTGTGGGATTCTTCAAGAAAGGAGTGACCAGGTTTTCAAAGGTTTGGCAACTTTCATGCGAGTCTATAGAGTTGGAAGCGTTCATAGGATACGGTAACCACTTACCATCAGGCGTCCCTTATGCTTGTTTACCACTGACGTGGTATATAAAAAAAAATGCTATGTGAGACCCCATAAATTGCAGACCTTTCTCATACTGACCAAGTTTAGAAAGTCAGCAAAATAAACCATAATTGACAAATAATGATCAAATACAGAGTTATTTTAATAAAATCAAGTACATACTTAACTGATTACATACTGATCAATTGGGTTTGAAAATGGCTCATTCCATGAGACTTTACTCTATGCCGTGGCGTCTGCTTTTCTACTACTGGCCGATCTGCCGAGGTTTTCTGGGATTTCCTTTTTAGATTAGACCCATCTGTAACGGAATACATTGTAGTTTTATTTGGTTCGATTATGACCTATCACTTCACCTGAATATTAAGTCCCGGTTACGCTCGATAACCCCCCACCGGTTTTGCCACCGACTCTGAAACCGTAAGTATTTGTGCTCGGTTCATCAATTTGATTTTGAAAACTACGTACTGTTTTAAATACTGGTAATTTAATTTAAACAGTATTTTACCCGTAATGCGTATGTGTACACCCATATTTTGCCAACCATATTTTTGGTCTCACGTAATGAGACATCCATTGCCGTCTACCAGGAGTCTGCACTCTAGGCTGCTACTGATAATTTAATACTGTTAAAACCCAATAACCATTATTCCGTCGCAGGATCGTCGAACCACGGCACCAATGTTAATGTTGATTAATTGAAACAACGTGAACGTTAATCAAGCCATCGTCCAATAATGATCTCTTGGATCTATGAACTACATGTTTTTTTTGTCATCAGAACGTAAAAAGGAAATTAGCAGCCGTAACCTATTTTAAGTACTACGGACCAGGTCGTGTAATAGTCCGTCAACACCAAAGCGGGCATGCGATGTATTTCATAGTGAGTGGCGAAGTGGTTGTCACACATCTCGTCTTCGATGGATTGCTGAATGTTGAAGTCCCTGTTGAAATTGGAGAAATGCACGCAGGGGATATGTTTGGCGAAGTGTCCCTGTTACATAATATACCTAGAACTGCAACTTGTACCACAACAGGTTAGAGTAGTTACTCCTTAGTATTTAGCTTTTTGGGGTAGTATTAACTATTAAAGCTATTGTTAGTCAGATATCGGATACCGGATACTCCATTATGCCCACAATTGAGCAAACTACTCTGATAGTCGCTGGAAATCAATTGCTCATAATCTGTTACTTTTACCACGAGCGTTAAATTACAGAAACTGAGCGAAAATCTTTATTTCCTATTAGAGTAAACAAACAGTGTCAGGTTTAGATACAGCCGATTTTTTTAAGAAATTAGAAGGTTTGGTTTACATTACACGACTATATGATATTTACTCAAAACGTCCATTATAACTTTTTTGTAGAAGTGAATCTTCACGACGCTCCGATTTGGTCTGTGCCTCAGATAATGACAGCACCTTATTTAAAAAAGGCCTCCCAAAATAATTTTGCATTTAGCTTTTATTATACTTAGTGTACATATTTTATAATGTTGGTGTTTTATGGAGTTAGAATTAATGAAATGAATGAATGAAAAAAAATTTGGATTATTTACTATGTAGAGTGGTCACCTAAAAGACATTTAAGTATAGGCACAGATTACTAAGCAGTTACTACGTAAGTATAGGATAATGTTGAGAAATTGTTGGGATTCGTCTAGTCGTTGACATTAAAAATGTCAATCATACCTCACGACAAAATCTTTCAATTTAAAACATTTCAATATTTGAAATGAAACCGAAACCAACGGCCTCATTTTCATTTTTAACACTCTTCATTATCTCTCCAAACGAGACATCATACAAAGTTAAGTATTTTTTCAATTATCCAAATTCAAACAGACGGTCGAATCAAGTAGATTCTACGAGATGTTTCAGGAAATTCACGAAGTTTCTCAAAGAAGAGAATTATAATTGTGTTAATTGCTAATGGGTACCTATCTAACCCTGAACCGAACATTATAATTTATATACCAGTCAATGGATAACCCAACCATCCGGTGTATTATACCTATTCGACGTAAGGAATGTGTCCTAAAATTAGTTATTGTGATATCACTAGATCACTGCGAGCTACTTGTGTTGATGAAAGATGATTTCAAAAATATTCTGCAAGCTACCATACAAGCTACGTGGGATGTTGTGCGCACTGCTATGTCCTTCTTCAGTTACTTCGATGGTCTAGATGAAGTAAGATACTTTTTTTAAATGTACGTTTATGTGTGCACGATTTTCTCAAAAATGAATAAATTTATTTAGTGATATTTGTCTAAAGTAATCTACATTCTCTCGAGTAGCCTTCATTTACTTAGTTTCAATTGCAGGTGTCTCGACGAGAAGGTTGCATAATAGCAAGAATGAAATCATATGGCATAAATGAAGTTATATTTGGAGACAACGCGGGGGTTCATAATTTCGTCTACTTCGTTTTATCTGGTTGTTGTCAAATGATTGAGACCTTGAAAATTATTGAAACCACTCATTTAGGACGCACTTACTATTCACTTTACGATCCACATGTAAATATTTTTTTTTATCCTCTGTTGTAGTTTACTTTCCGAATAGCGGTATTTACCTAAGGTAAAAAAGCATGGTCATTGCGTAGCAAACCGAGCCTATGTTTTATTCTTCTCTAATGGTTACAGATAGGAGCACAGCGCTTTTGAAATAGGTTGAATATATTTCGCTCTCGTACTTTCAGATTTATCCATTCTTCTTTCTCATATAAAGTTTGAAATGTTGATGTTATTATAATAAAATATAATAATGAGATATAGCTTGCAGCTCTCTTCCCAAGTTGCCGTGCCCTACAGGGTCCATAATGCGCTGGAATTATTGTTTTAATATCTTTATAACATTTGGAGTGCAATCAATTGATTTGATTTGAAAGTACAAGTTAATAAAGAAAAAAAAAAACTTCATAAAATTTTATTTGTAACCCAAGGGTTACAAATAAAATTTTATGAAGTTTTTTTTGCAAGCAAGAAGAACTCTTTTTACAAATTAAGATTCGATTTAATTTACTCGTCGGGGATACAAGGAAGAAACCTCTAAAAAATACCCAGCAAAAGAATGGCGGATTACGATGCCTGTAAAAGTATCTAGAGGTAGGAAAGTATTACCTTAGTAGAAGGGGTCGATAAGCAGACCCCTTCTTCTTAAATCCGACTAATCATACCGTATGCAGGTTTCGAGAGAAGAAAGTGAAGAAAACTTGGATGAGAAGTACTTTGGAACTATAGGTAGGGATAGCACGGAAACTCTACCGTTATCAATGGCAGAATCCTCAACAACAACAGCTTTTAAAGCCTTAGACGATATATATCAAATTGAGGAAATGTCAAAATATACATCCGTAAATAAAGTTTCGTCTAAACGAATTAGTGATGCAAGCAAAGAGATGCAAGACGAATCCAAAACTATAGCTTCAGCTGGTTCTTCAATACAAAAAGAAGAAGAATCAACGAAACCTAGTACATCTAAAGTTAAATCAACCCTGTTTTATCAACCTCTTCAAGAGCGCCTTCGTGAATCTGTAAGGTACATCTTATAGCATTGTTTATTTTAGCATACAATAATATCAAAACAACTACTTCGATAGATAAAACTTTACATTTAATTTCTTTTTAATTTAAGTCTCTTTTTTTTTGTTGACCACACTAACTTACGATAGATCTCTCGAAAAGCACATATCGAGTCCTCATCGTAGAAAAACGACAGATTTCATTTTTAGTAACTTTACAGGAGGGTACTTTAAAGTTTTCAAATTATGTTTTACGTAATATTATGAAAACGGCTGTTTCAATCTTCAAATTTTGCAATGTTACTGTGTAAAATAAAACAAAACATTTTTCAAAGTTCATACAGCTTTGAAAAAGGTTTTGTTTTATGATAAAGTATAATATAGTATTATTTATGTATTTACGGGAATTAACGCGATCTCGAAATTATTACATACCTCTGAATTGCCTGATGTTTCGACCAGGTTGCACTGGCCGTGGTCACAGGCTGAATGGCTCAGCGGTGCACGCCCTCCGTCGTCGAGATCGTGAGGTAGAGGGTTCTTCATCCACCTCCACTTTTTCAATATTTTCGTTTTGCCATATACCGTCACATACTATACTAACAGTGTCCCTATTCTGTAAGCAAACCGATGAGCCCCTATTCTGGTGTTCACCCGACTGTGCATAAAAGCGAGGTGGCATATTTTTTATCACTGGATTCCACGCTGTAGATAACTTGATACCATGAAAGTTTTGTGTTTTTTAATTTCAATCGCTTCACGTACAATTCTTGAGTAAAAGTGACGTTCCGTGGAAAGGACTTGCGTACGGTGAAACTCAATCCAGTGATTGGTGCCTGCTTCGAGTGCATGTTCTGCAATCGCTGATTTGCTAATCTGTCGGTTCTTCACAGCAGCGATGTGTTCTTTGACCCTTTCAGCAATAGTCCGCTTTGTTTGGCCTATGTAGTTAGTTAGGTACTACCGCAACTGCAGTTTATTTTGTAGACACCTGGAGTTTGCAACGGCAAGACATCCTTCGGTGCACCCACGATGTTTTGAACCTTTACTCTTGGTGTGTACATTGTCGGAATGGAGTGATCTTATCCGTTACTAATTTGACATATGGCATATAGGCTGGTTGTCAGTTCACCTCCGGATGCCTGCGTCTCATTGTCGGTTGCGTTAATTCCCGTAAATACATAAAAAATATTATATCATGGAACGCGAAAGTTTTATAATGTTTTCAGTAGGCTTATGTCAAAAACAAAAATTGACAAAAAATGAAATCCGACGTTTTTCTACGATTGCGACGATATATAGGTACATCTTTAACTCGCTTTTATTAGCTTCATCTGTAACTATCTAGTTATATAAAACAAATCTTGAAAGTCGAATTTAACCAACTTCTAATTATTGTCGTACTGATTTGAAACTTTGCAAATATATGTAGTAACGTTGACAATACAAAAACTTGGTTCCATCGAGCTGATCTGACAATGGAATTAGGAGGTGGATAGTGGCACTCTTCACTGGTCTAGTAACCAGTAAACCCCGCTGTTTCACCCGCTGACTCCCGATCCTGTGGAAATATCGGAATAAAAATTAGCCTATATGCTAATCCAGGTCTCCCTCCAGCTATCTACATACCAAGTGTCATCGTAATCGGTTTAGTGGTTTTTGCGTGAAAGAGTAACAAATATCCATCCATCCATCCAAACTTTCACATTTATAATATTACTGGGATAGTGGGATTAGGGCGATTTAATAGTATAGAAAATCCATTGCCATATTAAGTAAGTACTTATACTTATTTCAATCAAATACACAAATCGCAAGTTTACTGCTTACAAAAGCATCACACCGTTCGGTCGTCACTGCGGCGAATTCGTGACTGGTTGTGTACAGAGTGTTTACCGAACTTGAGACGCGTAGGTATGACTCGCTTTTCGACCGTTTGTAGAATATAGAATACTGAATAGATAATATTAACGTGTTATTGATACTACCACTACATTTTGTTATGTCTTTTATCTTTAGGTTAATCCATTCTTTAATATACATATAACCTGCTCACTAAAAATATTAAACTCTCGTTTTTGCAACTAATATTGAAATTTTTTAATATCTGATCAGATTTCCAGCTATTTGACTAAGTTCCTCTCTAATATTTGCTTTTTATCGCCATAGGTTCAGTGTAATCCAACCAGATGGACGACCACCGCCAAACCTACGAACGTATTTTATGCAGGTTAATACTTTGTTTATATAATTATGCGTTTTACTAGGGCGCTACATAAGTTTAGTTGTACTTTGTTAATTGTTTTTTAAGTAATCACCACTGGCAGTAATATAGGTCTTCATATGTGTAAACCAGGTGCTGAATACATTGCTTCAGTATCTCTCTTATCGGCCCGATGTGCAAAAGCCAAGTATCGAGCTTTGAGTTTTTGGTTTCTTTGAGTTTTTGGACATTCGTCCGTATTCCATGCAGCAGTAAGAGCCAAAACACATAACCGCGTTGCGACTGCGCAACGCTAATATCGGCAGTGGTGGCAGTGTCGCAAATCCAGTATCGTCGTATATTTAAAATAGAGTAATGTCTTCTTAATAAGAAATAAGCAATAAGTTTCTTACGATGATCCATAGCAGAGGCACGTCTATCCACCATCAAAAATCACGAGGAACTGGTAACACTACCATACGACAATAAAACGCTCTTTTTTGCGCCGCGCCGCAACGCCGCAACGCAAACTGCCGATTTTAGCGTTGCGACGTCGCAACGCGATTATGTGTTTTGGCTCTAAAAGTCTCGCCCTTATCAAGTACATCCGTACCCAATGTTAATAAAAAATACAGCAACCATTTCTTTTCTTTCCGGATTTGGATATTTTCACAAACGTCGGCGGAGTTTCATCTTCAAACACCCACACTTTACTCATGGATTTATTAGGAACGTCGAAATGATACAGCCAAGTTTTATCACATGTAAGATAGATAGATAAACGTATTTAGGCATTCGGCTCATGATGTCAAACAAGATTATTTAAATACATTAATTATGATGTGTGAGGCCACGTGTGAACAAAAAAACTATATTACACGAACGTATAGGTATACTTATTATAGCGCCATTGCTTTTATTAGTAAATCTGAAAATATGAAAGCCTTTCTACTGATAAATGAATATTGTAAAAAGGGGTTGGCACTTCGCCTCCCCTCCCCAGTTTATTGTTTCTAATTCATTAACTCTAATATTATCATATTATTTAGAATTGTAATTATAATAACAAGAATATCAGTATTGCTACTTAGAACCTGTTATATTGTTGTTTTTATTGTAATGATCTTATATAATTCCGTTACAAAGTAGGTTTGTCGTTTTAATCCTGGCTCGACGTTTGGTTTCGGAGAAAATATGCGAGATCGACGCATCGTGGCACTGACCCCTGTGGAGTGCATGTTGATGCCAAAAGTATGGCTTTTACAACGTAACACTGCCAATATTTGGACACGTATTCGTCACTACCTGCAAAGAAAGGTTTGCATACAATTGTTTAATGTCTTCTTATCTATTGCTCGAAGTAGCCATAGTAGGTATGCAGTGTACCACCATATTTGTGTTTCAGTTAACTTAATAAGACCGAATGATCTCGGGAAAGTGAGTGCATGTCTTAGTGAATAATAAATAGTTAAAGTCCGTTTATCAGTACACACATCACGTCTTGATTGCGGACGCATTATCTCCTTTAAATAATAAGATTCAATTATGTACATGTTGTATTTTTTCCGCAAAATTAAAAAAGGAATCTTTACAGGATCACTTTGTTGTTCGTCTGTCTGCACTTGTATTTTGCGGTCGGAAAGTTGATTTTGTCACAGATAAGATAATGAGTTTGTCGTAAATCGATGTATGGGAGAGTATTTTTTAGAACTGCAAAGTTAAAATTGTCTTTCGAAAAAAACGGGCAAAAAGCTTTGAGAATTGATTCACGATGTACTATCTACATACAAGTTTGTTTACTTACGGAACCCTCGGTGCGGGAGTCAGACTCACACTTGTTTGGTTTTCTTTAATCATATTAGATATTAGCAGCATCCCGCGGTTTCACCCGCGTAAGTCCCGATCCCATGGAAATATCGGGATAAAAAGTAGCCTATATGTTAATCCAGGTCTCCAGCTATCTACATACCAAGTTTCATGGTAATCGGTTTAACAGTTTTGGCTTGAAAGAGTAACAAACATCCATACATTCATACATCCATACATCCTCACAAACTTTACGTTTATAATTTTAGTAGGATATTATCATGTGATTATTTATAAATACTAATATGGTATTAAAAACTAAAGTAACTACACGCGGCATCTGAATGTGGTCATGAAAGCGCTTGTTTATATGTATACCTTGCTTTTCAGTATTTATTTCTGTAATAGGTGCTATCATATATTATACAATGTGATGTCAAAAAGCAGATGATGGTTTCAAATATTTATACGAATTTGTATTCACCTGTACATGTTCTTTAAAACTAATTCCCTAGGATTTTCTGTTTCCTACTCACTACGGTGCCATATTTCCTCCCTTTAAGAGGCCGTATACGAAATTTTGCCAATTTCACTGATTCACGTGGTTTTACAGACGTGATTTTACAGTTAAAGTACTATATATATTTCTTTAAGTTTTTATGAACAACATAACAACATAATTTTATTTTAAATTATAATGCGAGATTTAGGTTGTTTTAAAACATTTTTACTAACATATTTTTTTTTATTTTTTTGAATTTTTTTTTCAGAAAATGGGTTCATGTTAAACTGAAGTTTATTACTGTTGCTGTAATTTTATAAATGAAAGTTCTACGTAGCCGAAATCAAAAGCAAAACTTTGTCCATTTTCTGTAAAATTTGACCAAGTTAAACATTTTTTTACTCAATTTTATAAATATTAAAGTTGTAAAAAGTGTTTCATACATTGTATAGACGACTTGACGTTGATACTTGAAAACAGTTCGTAAATATGTGATATTCTTACAGCAAAAATTTACAAAACAGTCGCCGGTTTGAGGTCGATTAATCAAAATTAAATAATAAAAGTAAAAAAGTGGCTCATATTATATTAGATCGAAATTGAAATGATCTTTTATGTTGTTTATAAAAACTTATAGAAATATAGTATTTTAACTGCAAAATCACGTCTGTAAAACCACGTAAATCAGCGAAATTGGCAATATTTCGTATACGACCTCTTAAGTTATTCCGTTAGTGTACACATTTGCCGTCAAATTCTACAGCATGAAAATATGTTATTTAGTTTGTTAAACACTTATAATTTAAATCTACCTAATACCTTTAAACGAGCAATTCTTGTATATTTGTAAAGGTATATATATATATATAATCTGAATTTCGGAAACGGCTCCAACGAGTTTTGCATTTTAAGTTCAACTGCATAGTTGTGTTTCCTGTAGAAACGCAATTTTACAAAAATAAATGATTTTAACATAAAGCTAACGAGAGAAGGTCGGTCTCCCAGGTACTATTCATTCACCGAATAAAAGTATTCTGTCATTAACCATCGGAACTATTAATTCTGAAACTTATAATGAAGCAAATCATGTAAATGTGGCAGATAATTATATATGCGTACCTATGCCTACATACATCTGTTTTTATTGCAGGGAGAGTAAGTTTATTAGGTTATCGCGTATTAAAATTGCAGATATCTCTTTTGTCAGTAAATAAATTAAAATTGTTTTTCTACGAATACACATAACAAAAATGTAAAAACAGAAAAACAGTTGCCTTTATTTAACTTTCAGATCCCTAATAAGAAGCAATTATTCAAAGCATTTGAAGTCGAACGCCGCTGGGAAGAGTACCGTGAGCAATTAGTGAATGATGTCGTTTCCCGCTGCAAAACTGTGAATGCAACATCAGTGCACGACGTTCCGTATTCTATACGCATGGAAGAAATGTTAGACCTTTAACTATTAATTGATTAGTTACAAACAATATTCAGTAAATAAAATTATACTTATACAAGGGTATCGGCCTTTCTTTTTAAATGCCTTGACTATTTAAACTAAGTTGTATTTAGAAAAAAGAACAACATCTACATTACTCGTCTAATCTTCGTTTATGTAATTTTGATTGTCTGATGCATTTATTTAGATACTTAATTACAAGTAAATGTGTCAGTACCTAGATTGGAACTCTGCAGTCAGAAACAAAGTTGTGACAAAAAGACAAAATAGTTATTAAAGTTAATAAACGACACACACAATAAATCATTTTAGTCGTTATAGCAACAAACTTCCGGTGACAACAAAATTACAAATAGTCCATAGTTTGCACTTTTATATTTTTATTTTATATATTTTAAAATATATGTTAAACGTTCTTAGTTATATGATTGATCCCAGCCAAAAGTTTTAGGTACCCCACAATATTTTTTTTTCTAAAATAGAAAAAACAATACTGTGGGGTTCCTAAACCTTTGCGCTTAAAATTTAAGTGTGAAAAATATTAATAAGTGATATAGAAATTATCTAGGTCACCAGGAAAACAGTAAAGTAAAATTTCACTTACAACGTGAAAGAAAACGAAACTGTCCAACTAGCTCGAAATCGCAATAATCTTTTCTTAAGCTTTTTAAATATCAGAATCACAAGCATTAAGTTTTGGAGAAGTGAAGTTTCTAATAACTCTCGCAAAATATAACAAACTTTTTTATTTCTTGTCCATCTATATTTGGATTGTGGAGGCGGAGGCCTACTTGAACCCGTCTGGTCATGTCCTTATTAATTTATAAGAATGAGATGTCTCATAGACAACCATACCTATATTTTGCGACATATTAGTATTGAAAGTACTAAACCATCGTTTCGATTCATAAAGCTTCGGAGACATGAGACATGAGGTATGTTTTTTATTTCCGAGTGGAAAATATAAATAAAAACTGTAAAAATTACAGGTTGCCATAATCCAAGAAAGATGTTTTATCAAACATCTTTTGCTAAAGCTTATACAAAAATGTATTTTTGTGACTCCTTGCCTTGATTTGACTGACTTGAATCCTTGGTGAATTTATTTATCTACAAATAAACCACGATTGCTGCAGACACGTGACACGATACGTAAGTACACGTGCTCACCATACATAGCACGTTGTTTTCTTTAACAAGTTGCAAGGCTTCTGCAGAGCTGAAAGTCTATTAATTTGCTTATTGTTGTGCTCTTTAGTATATTTTTTTTATCTGTACTTTTCTGGTATTTCTCTTACGTATCGGGACTAAAATTCAGTAAGTTCTATACCCGACAAGGGCCCTTTTCGAATAAGCAAAGCGACTTGTAGTGTCACTCAGGACTTAATGTAAAGAGCCCTTGTTGGGCTTCCCGACACATCAAAACACAAACGATGTTTTATGTTAATGTTTTTGTCTCCGTGGACAGATTTAGTATTAGATTGGTCCAGTGTGGAGCCCGAGCCTCGTTTTGATCTTATTGATTGGGGGATCAGATTAACGTACAAACAACCATAAGAAATTTATCGTAAAATAAAACATTTATTGATTACGTGCCAATCTCTAGTTTTGTAAACGCTCACAGGTGACGTAATAGAACAAAAATATAAACAAGAAATCGGGGTGCGGCTGTGTCTCGACACGGCCATGTGTTTTACGTGTAAATACGTGTACGTAACGGGTATGGTGGACGCGCGGACGTCTTCATTCTTTTACCTTCCCGGGACCGCTTCACTCTGTTATATAGGTATCCCTGGATTGCTCCCTTTCCAACCGCATAAGATTTACCGACCTTTTAACAAGTATAGGCTGATAAATTATTTAGCTTATTGTTTTACTTTTATAACGTACATATTTATTTTACCTATTTTACACTAATATTTTATATACGCAATGGATAGATCTTGACATGAACTGACGATTGAAACTCAAACGAGCATCATTAACATCACCAATTCAAAAAATATAATACGGTAAAATAGCGGCGTTTCTCCCTCCACCGCGCGCAGTGCATCACAGTCCTTACGAGGGTTGTATATAATGCAGCATCTCTTTTCAAAATCATCAAGTAGGTACACTTGCAGAAACAATAATTACGTGATATTTGTCGAGACTCTTAAAACCTTTACAATCTTTAAAATTTTTGACAACGTTGCAATTAGGGGACATTTGCCTTATGTGTAAAGTCTGACAATGGGGCAACGCAATCTAAAAAGTATAATAGACTTTTTAGATGTTGCCTTTGTCCGAAAATTGATTCGTACTGCGCTTGCGTGTATTGGAACGGCAGTACCGCGTCTCGTTACCAAGGTGACTGGTTTTGGCGCGAAGCGCCCACTCTCGAGTCGCGTCTCGCGGCACTCGTGGCGTTAGCAGCTAATCCAGCTCGTGGAGACATCAAACGATAACTATATACATTCGACCGCAGTGCACCGCGACGAGCGACCGCCGCGCTATCCGACGACAGCTACGGCTGTTCGAAAATTCGCGACTGTTAACAGACATCTAACGTAAATAAAGTAGCTTATATATACGAACAATCTCACCTCAACTTCGTTAACATCTCGAGATCTGATTTGAAGAAAGTGTCGCCTGATTTTAAATCGCTTGTTGAAATAACAGCAGGTGAGTCAACTGATTATTTACACATCTAAAGCACAGCTATTTATTTAAATTATCTCGTGGATTATTGTTTATTTTTTGCTACAAAAAGAATCAAAGTGGTAACTTTAGGTATACATTGTTATAAATAGTATGTAGTTTTACGTGTTTACTTTAATAGCTGACAAACTTTGCTATAATTTTAAAAAGATCTTGTTTACAATGGGTTGTGTTTAAATAATATACATACTTGGAAAACAATTATATTTTTAGAACATTAAACAAAGCTATAAATAATAAATCAGACCTATATTATTTTCCTCTACACAGATTTTAGGGATGCAACTAAAGATTAACATCTATATTCTATACCACAAGAAAACATAATACAGCGTGTTTATATCTAAATACTCGTACATCTGGCCTATTCACGTGTTTTAGATCCAGATTCCGTAAGGGAAGTCAGTGTCAATATCTTATACTTAGTTAATCTAGACTAGAATTCTAAATTTCAAGAACTGGTAAACAAAGGAACATACCCACAATATTTATGTATAAATACGTAAACGACAAAAATGCGTTCTATTTTAGGAAAGTGTTACATAGCAGAGGACAGGACAGCTCCAAAGATCCTGCTCAACACAATAAAACTCATCCGTCATTCAATCATATAAGTGTTAGGCTTGACAGTGTAGCAATTCTCCCATGGCTACGGTTCGGGAATAAATAGCGGGTGTGTTGTTTTACTTTTCACTCTATAAAGTAGACTACTAACGGCAAAAACGCACAATATCGCCATTAGTAGTCATAAGAAATAGACTCCTTGCGTTAGGGAGTACTGATAATACTGCCTTCTGCTTGTTCCATGCATCTAACTGATGCACATTATCTCTATCAACACTTTTGCTGTTTACATCTGCAATATTGCAGAACTGTTGCCAAAGTGTCAACAATTCTGCAATATACCAATTTATTCTTAACAAACTATGCCACCAATACACATCGCACATATCCTACTTGTACTTGAGCTTGTTCTCGTGCTCAATGAAGAGTAAGGATGCGCCTGCTAGGATTTAAGCAACTACATAGATTTAAACAACCGGGTCCCCTGCAATAGACCCACTTGTGCCAGAACACTATGTGGTGGTTCTTTTCCGACATATCACTTCACTGTTAGCTCCAGTGAGGTGATGGGGTGGCGTAGGGATTTCTACACGACAAAAAATAAGATCTAACCAAGTGAGGTGAGAAAAGGGATTATTTTATTCCTACAGGATCTGCTTAATAGGGGCAATTGCCCAGACCCAAAGGAAACCTAATAAACTTTCTGGCTGGATTTCGTTTTTTTAATCGTATATTTTTAAATTAGAATTCCATACCCCGTTTTTTTTCTTAAGTAGGAGATGTAATGTCTTATTATTTGTAAATAAATATAATTATATTATTATCAGTAATACCTGAAAGTGAGTGATTTTCATGAAAAAACATTAATAAAATCATAAAATTTTGCAAACAATTTTATTTGACATATTTTTCTAAAACTTGTCAAATACCCTATGAATTCAAAACTGCTGGAAAAGCGCATTAGGAACTGCTCATTTCAATATGATATAATATTAGTAAAAAAAAATGTTTATTTACGGCAAAAACAATCGGTATATTTATACAGGCAATGACAATATTCCTATACATACTCCAATATATATACATGGTTAAGCCCAGTTTCTTTAACCTTTAATAAACAACTTAAACAACAACGACAAAAAACTTAATGCTGCAAAAAAAGGTTTTATGTAACATGTTCCTATGAACGTAACCTAGTTTTTCTTCAACACTGCCGTGGTTTATATATATTATATCATTGAATCTTTATAATAATAGATTTAAAACCATGAATTTCATGGTTTGAAATCTATTATTTGCCCTATTATTATTTGGCGTCCTTAAACTAAAATATCAATAATAAAAATGGATGTCTACGCTTAACTAAATTGACAGTCGGCGTTATAATTGAATAATCTTATAGCTCGTTGTGCCACAAGGCTGTGAGCTGTTATAGCATTTTTGAGTCACAATTCACAAAACGCTCTCTTTATACCAGTGCTGTTGTAGAAATAATTAAAATTTATTGACATCATTCGTTTACATACTGGCCTTGTCTACGTTTATCTATAAAAATAGTGGATTACAAATAATTAATTCACCTTTTAATAGCATATTTTAATTGCAGCGTGATAGTGTAAATGTTGCAATACAATTTTGAAAAAAATAAATTAAGTTGCGCAAGATGTTGATGTAACCATTCGAATTCTTCATGAATCATTATTTTTTAAACTATTGAGTTTGTTTTTTGTCTTAGTCTGATGATATTACAATACCTACGTGGTATACAACAATGTTAATAATATTCGGAATAATATTTAAAATTACAAATATAAAATCCAAATCATTATGAGAAGCAAGCAATTCAAAATTGAGGGTAAAACAAAATAAAATAATATTGGTACATGTCAAGGATAGTAAAAGTCGGCATTGTGCATCAGCCATTTTTGTTTTATCATTTAATTAACACACTAAATGTAATGTACACTTTACATTTACCTAGTTTATAGTAGGTACTATAAAGTAGGTAAATATAAAAAAGTGCACAACTGTATAGGTTACAGTTATACATTTTTTACCAGAAAAACAAGTCTTTCTTTATACGTGTTACAGAAATCCATCATAGTACACGTATTTGAGGATAGTTGTGTAGTTATAGCTGATAAATAGTCGAGTGCGCTTAAAAAATAGGTTTAAATATCTTAGGAAAATACGTTTCCGCGTGACGCTGACCACTCTTATCAAAATTTTGCCTAATCTACTGCTTATCAATTTTCATGTCAATTTCTATGATTTTGTGTATGTATTTCTGCACATTGCCATAGGAATCTGGACAGTACATCAATATCCTTGATAGTTATTAGGTATATAATTATAGTCGCATTAATGTTAGTCACCTGTCCTACGCAGTATTAGTTTTATCAGTTTATTTTCAAGTGCATATTTTCCGTTTCAAAATAAGAAAGAAAGAAAGAATATTTTATTTGGTACAGTCAGAGACACTTAATTATTATATAACCATCCATTAAAACTTACAGCACTATAAACATGTACCTTATTTATAAAAGCGAACGGCGTGAGCTCATGAAAATAAAATAAAAAAGAAAAGAAGGCTTTTACTAGTTAGTAATAGCCTCCCTTACTGAGGCCTCCTTAAAACACACGTTAGCAGAAACCGTTCTCTTTAATAAACAAATAGTGGACATTACTCATTGTAGTTATTATACCTACCAATAATTTATTTATTTATTTACCTACTTAGGATGCTAACAATTTTCTAGATAACTTATTCAGCGTCCAGTTCAGCATGTGCCAAGCGAAGGCCCGGCGCTGGTTTTCGACTGGAACCCATAAATGTACAGAATATTTACTTTTGTTATATAGCTAGGGTATTTTTGAAATTTTCTATTCTTTTTGTGATTCACGCAGTCTTTTATGCGATACCTCTTTTATACCTTTATTGTTCTATACCTTTTTGTTATACATATCTTAGAACAACCAACTTTCAAGGTACATTTTTATTCGATATTATATTCAACCTCTCGTGTTTAGGTCAACCGAACTGCGGTAAAACTAACGGATCGATACAGGCGAAGAGAAAAGTCACGGTCAAAATACGGATGACAACGGTTTACATTTCATAATTCTTTTGCACTTTGAAGAGCTCATTAATAAAATAAATAATGTTTAACAAGCTCCCAAAAAATATTCGACAGACTGTGACATAAAAAAATTTAAACGTGAACTCAAAGCGTTTCTGATTGAAAAAAACGTATTACAACATAAATGACTTCCTTTCGGATAATTTTTAATAACGTTGACAATTATTTATTTCATTGACTGTATCTAGTATTTTGATTTGACATGATTTAAAAATTTTGCGATGATGCTCAAGTATCTACAATTAATGTAAATTAATTAAAAATAATATAATTAATGTAATTTAGAATTAAGATTTTATTATTAATCGATAACAACTAAATATTTATTGTGTTTTAGTGTGATTAGCTAATATGAAACATTTGCACACCTAAAAGGGCCATACAGCGGCCATAAATAGTTTCCAAGATCTTTATATAACCTGTATTACGCAAATAAACAATTTGAATTTAATCGGCTCCGGTTGTGAATAGGTACTTAAGCTGTGTTGAATTATGATATACGGTTCAAATATTGATAACCTGTATGTTTGTGTGGTGATGGTGATAACCTATACCTGGTTATCAATGTATGAACTATTCAACACAACTTACCCTTAGCCAGCCCCCTCTGTTTCAAAACAAATATACATGTTCCCCGCAGATCCACAAGCGTTTATGGGCAGTGCTTCTTAAAGCACTCTCCAGCTTTGTTATTAGCATAGATAGATTCCAAAACGTAAAACTTGTTTTTAGAATGGTAGACTGTGCTGACTAAGTGACGGTTCCTTAAAGCAGCATCATGCTAACTGCACGCAATGTTGTAATTAAAAACAAGTTAGTGTATAAAAAGTTGGTACAAATAAATTAAATTTAACACAATACCATTCATTATCAATGTAATAAAACTATAATGATAGATATAATCTCACAAGAATACATTGTATGCAGTGCACTACTACAATGCAGTGTAACTTAAAGCATTATTGAATACCCTACAAACGCTTAGGGCCTGGAATCATGTTTATTTTAGTTTTTTTGCGTGGAATTGTTCCACCTTAGTGTATAAGTCTACTTCAGACGATTTGGAACCTTCCTAGACGTAGGCACGCTCCGTCAATGTTTTGTTCTTTACAAACAATTGAGCAAAATAAATGAAGGATGGGGATGGCTTCAAGAAATTGCTTTTAGCGTTAAGGCCGCCCTTTGTACATTATTAACCAGATGTATTCCTTGTAAAAAAATATTTTCGTGTGCAATAAAGTTTACTTTATTCATTTCTTTTCTACATCGAAATTTTCACCGAATTAAAAAACACCAACAGCAAACTACGTACTTTACTTTGAACTAAACTCAGATTCAATCTCCATCAGTCTTGAATCCATATAGACTGCCTCTTAGATAGGTATAAGAAATAAGAAGAGACATAAGAAAATAGTCAAGGAAATACCTAATTAAGATGTGTAACTATTTATATCTAACACAACAAAGTTTCTACACAGTATGAAGTGTAAGAAAATATTGTTTGTGATTTCTATTACATAGTCACGATATTGTATCATAGTCACGAGATATAAGTTATGTTATGACGATGCGAGATATAACATAGTCTCTGTGTATTTACATATCAATGGCAAAAGCATAAAGCTTTTATGAAGATATCAGGATCTAAAATCTAAATCGTCAAAATATCCCCTGGATATTGTTGATATTTCCTAAATCAGATATGATTATAATGAGATAGTTTTTCGAAAGTCATAAAAATAACTTTCCAATTGCAAATTCTAGTATTCACATTTAAAATTTAAGGTAGTATATTGAGTTGTAACAATACATCATAGTTTAAAATAATTAAAAGATTTCTTATTTTTTATGAAGCTTCACGCTTCACTTCAAAAAAAAACTTGGAAAGAGCGTATTGTCAATGCCTAATGACTAGTAATGACCTAATATTAACGCATAGATATTACCCATGGACTTAGTATATTAGTTAATCTAGTATACTAAGTTGACGGTATTACCAAAAGATCTGCTTGTGTTTACAATGTTATAGACTAGTCATGACGGCCTTAACATGTCGACCTCCATAAATGTTTCCTGATACCTATGATGAAATGTAGGTAGGTAGGTATGCATTCGTAGAGTACGTTTTGGTCGATGACGACACGCTGCTCCAACCGGGGCTAGCTGCGGCACAGGTTATCGGCAAATGAGCTCAATTGAGACAACGCTCCTCTGATAAAATACTGCAGCTAGACAACAGAACGTGTGACATTCAAGGTTAAACTAATTTGTGATAATGTAGTAACTGAGCATCTGTTTTCTAATACTTAACGCGTTGGTAAAACTTAACGTGTTAATTACTTTAGGTAAAGGTATATCTGTCTATACAGGATGTCAGATAGACCCCGTAAATAACGTTGGCCGATAAAGCTAATATTTCTTATGAGAGAGGGCTGACATGAATGAAACTATGGGTTTCATTCATGTCCATAGTTTAATTCACGTTAGCCCGGTTTATTTAATACCAAGGATGTGGATGGAATATCCACATTTATCTGAAAATTAATGCATAAAAAATAAACAGCGAAATCATTGAAATTGACATAAAATTCATATGTTATTTAGATATATGCACCTACACTGGGAAAAGTATTTTTTGAGGAAAAAAAAATGTTTTTTTTATTATCATTAACTATTACTACACAAAACGCTCCTAAAATTTGACCACACCTTTCTGTTACATCATGTATATTTATAGACATGGGATAAGGTGTATCATCACTACATATTATAAAACAAAGTCCCCCGCCGCGTCTGTCTGTTTGTCTGTTCGCGATAAACTGAAAAACTACTGAATGGATTTTCATGCGGTTTTCATTAATAGACAGGGTGAATCATGAACAAGGTTTAAGTGTATAATTTGTACCCGTGCTAAGCCTAAAACAATCATATAAATTAGCCATATCTATTTGAAGAACAGAAAACTATAAAAGCCATAGTATGATCTGACGTAATTTGCCGATTTGACTTTAAAAATGTTATAAAAACATATTTTGTTGTTACTGTACACCACTATATGTTTAATAAACCGTTAAATGGGAAAAGGCTGGTTATAAAGTCTTAAGCCCGATTCACATAAATTCTCCAGGAGGCAGGACGAGGGAAGACGCGACGCAAGCACAAGAGTGTTGTTAGTGCCCTCGCTTCGCCTCCCCGAAGCCCGACACAACAGAATAAATTGAGAGTGTGGATGGCTAGCACTCTTACAAAATCCGCTTGCTATGAATCGTGAGACTATAAACAAAAGGCTTGTTTAGAGGGTTTGCTCTCCTCGAAGCGGACGGAGTAACCAGAAATGAGACTTAAGACTTTATAATCATCGGGTTTGTGTATACTCTTCTGTTGAGAATAGATCTGATGTTGTGTTGTCAACCGGCCGCAGCAAATAAGTCCGTCAAATTCCATTCATCCATCTACAGGACTTTTTCTTAAATGGTTTATTGACTGCGATAAACTGTACCCTAATAATTTAACGCATTTATCTAACATAACTAAAAACAATATTCTAAGCTCTTAATATCTTCAGCTAGTTAGCTTTTTACACCTGAATAATATAACCTTTTTTTAATACTGTGGTAACGGTAACATATAAAAATATGTTTAAGGACCTATGCATAAAAATATGCATTAAATTAACATAATAAACAACGCCTCAAAAGGTTTAGCAATAAAACGTCATAAAACCTGTTTATCGTATGACAGACGAAGCATTCATACGAAAGTTTGGTTATCGCGAAGCCTTCAGGACAGTGATGGCCCAAAAACGATTTTATTCATTTTTCACGGCGACAGTGACTCGTACCACCTGGCACTGACTTTGCTGTTCTTTCAGCCCGTAATAGGTTTTTCTATACAGCTACCTTTTTAGCGTTCGTATTTATAATGAAGGTAAGTAGATATATGTCTAAGTGAAGGCTATTGATCTACACAATAATGTACATATTTTTTAATATTTTACCAGTAAGGTTAGATCTTGTTCTTAGTTTAGTGTAGGAGAACACAATGCATATAATTTACATATACATTTTATATATAAATTAATGTGTGATTGATTAGCTTCTGCTAGTGGCACGTTGCTATAGCGTCGGTTTTCGCTGGCAACTACTTTTTATCCTACGAGTATCCTAACAATTTTAATGTAGATATGACATTCTTTTATGAATTTTATTCAGAACTAAAACAGTATCTAAAATAAATCAATTTTTTGTTGTGAAGAAACTATCGATGATTGATGTAGCTAACATGCGTTGTGCGTATGAACGTGTAGGAACAAAACAAATCACCAGCTAACATACTTAGCTGTCACTCAGCTTTAAGGTTGTAGGCGGTATGTGAAGGCGTTCCAATGAGTAACCTAACTTGTATTACCTTATATAAATAGTTCATGATGCCTATTGATTTAGCGATATCATGATACCTATTGTTTACAAGATTCTATTTGCGTAGAAAATACATTATGTGCCAAACGAAGATTAGTTTAATGACAATCTAATTATGTGTTTTCTAGGCATTTAAGTCGCATAGAAGATATTTATACTCGTCGCCGAGTCGTGAATAGGTAATTCCGAGTCAATGTTTTATTGCTTAGAAACTAATTTCTGTATTTAGTTTTACAACACGCTTTCTTAAATCCTATAACTAAACCTATTGACTTTGACTAGTACCAATGATTTAAAGAACTCAAATAAGATTGTTTAGACATAATTTTATATCATGAATACAATTTCATTAAGACACCAAATTTTCGTATTATCCTTTGCTCTATAACCTTATATTAAGTTAATTATAGACTTCTTTGTCGTTTAGATGACTAATGAGTAAGAACACATCAAGTCTTAAATGTTTACCTACGTGTAGACTTAGATGAAGAAATATGTTATTAGTCGGGACGTTTCATAACCACCTTTTGAAATGTTTAATGTAGGTACTTACACCTCGTAATTTTCTTTAAAACTTAGTGCTATTCAATATACCCATTGTTGTTATTCTTTCCATTTCTGTTGGATTTAAATCCAAAACAATTAATTATAAAATTGGATTCATGTTGGAAATGGTGTTTGCATAAGTGGTATCACCAATTCTAAGACAAATATAAACAAGTATCTATGTACTTAGCAATTGGTCACATTACTTACTTTGTTCTGACGCTTTGGTACATATTGTTAAAAACCGGATAAGTATAAATCACATGTACCAACATGTTTGCAATACTTAACTAGGTTTAGATACGGTCAGTAGACTCATGCATGTCAAACAATGTCACGCAAGCTCTAAAAGGAATTACAGCTTTCTACAATACCTGGATTTTTGCGAAACGAATAAAACAGTTCCATAAGTAGTTACAAATATGTTGTGCTCTATTCTGGTTTTGCTTTCTAGAGCACTCTGTAAAATATATGAATAAATTTTTGGTTGAAATATTAATGTAAGATTTATAAACGACTGTCTAAACAGTTTTCCAGTTTTCGTTTTGGTTAATGAAGGTTCTGTGGGGTGAGGTTCAAACAATCCATGATATAGTATGACCTACATCATGGATTGAAATGAATTACTTTGTATATTTCAAACGCTACAATTGATAGTAAAATTACAGCAATTCTTTATACTATAATCTAGACTTATAATAAAAATGTAACAGGTCCAATTCTGTACATTGAAGATATTTTGAAATTTTTTTTTGGGGGCACTCTAAGATCGATACTGAAGTCAAAACTATATTTTTTTTCATTTTTGTCTGTCTGTCTGTCTGTCTGTCTTTCTTTCTGTCTGTATCATGGCTGAGCATCACGCTGAAACTACTGAACGGATTCATTCATTTGAGTTCATACTACGAGGTAGGACATAGGATACTTTTTATCCCGAAATTCATAACGGTTTCCTCAAGAGTGGCGATGGAAGTCAAAATGTGTTCTTTGTTGTAATTCAATGTGTAGTCCGATTGCAATTATTCTTTTGTTGTTGGAAAGTAGACACTTTGTAGATTGTCACGTAATCTTTTTTCTTCTATATCTATATGTATAATAAATCTATAGGTAGACGTGGAGTTTGTGTTTGGTTTATTCACGTAAAAAGTACAAAATAATCCCGGAAACGTATTGTGCAGAAGTATTGTGTGTAATTCGGTGTAATATTTAGTATTTGATTGATCACAATGGCTTCTCTTTATCAATAGAAAAAATAGTTCAAAAATTTGAAGAAAAAATAAACAGCGCGCAGCGACATCTGTTGTTTGTCCCAAGTAATACTAACTATACAATACTTATAACGTTAAAATAAATGGTCATTTATTTTTTTTGATATTTATTATTAGCATAAATATAATAAATCTATAGACGTGTAGTTTGTGTTTGGTTTGTTCACGTAAAATTACAAAATAATCCCGGAAACGTATTATGCAGAAGCAGAAGTATTGAGTGTAATTCGGTGTAACATTTAGTATTTGATTGATCACAATGGGTTCTCTTTATCCATAGAAAAAATAGTTAAAATTTTGAAGAAAAAAATAAACACCGCGCAGCGACATCTGTTGTTTGTCCCAAGTAATACTAACTATTCAATACTTATAACGTTAAAATAAATGGTTATTTATTTTTTTGATATTTATTATTAGCATAGAACACACGCATCTATACTTATGATAAAACTGTTATAAGTCCAATGTATAGAACATTGAAGATATTTTGATGATGAGATGTAGTGGCGAGGCGACCACTAAAGCCATTGCGCCATCTGTGTATAATATAACCATATATAATGCAATATCTATTCTAATATTATAAAGAAGAAAGATTTGGTTTTCTATTTATTTAGAAAGCCACCTATAGAATGCTACAGCGAGTAACACAGACTATATTTTCCACAGAAATACATATCAACTTTATAAAATTTTATGTAAATGAATAGGTACTTAAAAATGGGAAATTTATAACAGCGCTTCTGTTTCAAATTTAAGCTAATGAAGTGTCTCCACTGGTTAACTTACTGTATACCAGAAGTTAAAAGAAAACTACTCAGCAAATAATGTTATCGTACCGTATCTAAATAAATTCAACCAATTTTTTTTTAATTGTATATGGGGCAAACGAGCAGACGGGTCACCTGATGGTAAGGGACTGCCGCCGCCCATGAGCACCTGCAACTCGAGAGTCACAAGTACGTTGGCGGCCTTTAAGGTGGGAGTATGGTAAGGGAGGGAAGAGGGGAAGAGGAGGAAGAGGAAAGGGTTAGGGCCTTTTTTTTGTACGTGCGGAAACCCCCTCGGGCCGTCACTCCACCGGGGTTTTCGGTGGGGCGGTGTGTCGGAATCGAACCGACTAAAACCACACGGTGTGCCATACTGCGCCTTATGTAGGAGGGATCCGGTAACAGCTTTTATTAAGACATCCGGACCCCCCTAGCGCCTGCCCGCAAAAGTGAGGGCACCTCCTCCGGGTAAAAACCTTGAAACCTCTCAATTAGGTGACGTCCAGGCACACGCGGACGCCACCTCCTCGCGGGGGGCCACTACAGCAGGTGAAGGGAAAAACCCGTCCCGTCCACCCGCGGTCACACTCAGGTTCACCCGGTTCGCCGGTGGCGAATTAGGTCCGAGTGGAAATCGACCTCCCGGACCCGTTGAGCGTATGACGGCCGGTAGCGAGAGATCCCCTCCGATGACTGCGGTGAGAGCCCGACGCTTCGTCGCCTAGGCGGAGCAGACCGCCAGCGTGTGCTGAGCCAAGTCCTCACTGTCGCAGTGGTGACAGGCGGGACTCAATTCCCTGCTAGCGAACGAGTGCAGATACTTCCTGAAGCAGCCGGGCCCGGAAAGAACCTGCGTCGAGCCGGCCCATACATGCCGAAGCATGACTCTCCCACAAAAATATTTGAAATTAATTAAAATGAGATTACCGTTTTTATCTAATCAACATCTAACATCTATCTGACCCAACAGACATACTATTTAAAAACAAAAATATTTATGGTATAACAAAAATACTGACTTGCACACTAAATTACCAAGTTACAATGGAATTTCTAACTTGCTTTACAATAATATAATTATGTATGCACGACCAAATTTCATTTCACAGAGAGTACATATAGGCTAGGTTTAGGTTAGGTTAGAACTGCGACCACAACTACCAGAACCGAATAATATTGTAAAATCAAAAATTTTTGAAAAAAACATTCCATAATTTGAACACTGGATGTATTAGATAATAAGTTTCCATTAAATAGGTCTCATATTTTATTGTGACACGAAGAATTATTAGATTTACTTTTATATAACAGATGGTAAATCAGTTCACGAAGTAAATCAGTTTTGCTTCATCTATTTAACAGTATACTGAATTTTATTTAATTTGTGTGCATATTTAGTATGCAATTCATTATTTTTTAGACCGGCAGAGTTCAATATTATATGCAAGAATTTATTCAACACTTGAAATTTCAATGTGGTAGGTAGGGTATTTTTCTGAAAAAAATAGTACTTATATAATTTAAAATTCTCCACATTATCAAATTGACTTTATTACACGATAACTATATAGCTAACCAAATTAGGTACAGTTTTTAAAAATAAATAATATTCGAAGATTATAGCACCTTTTGTATTACAAGAAAAGTGCGTTATTATCACACTGAACCTCTACTCTACGTCTAGAGAACATAATTAAATAAACTTTGTCATTTATAGCAACTTATTTGGACGCATAGTTGAGGAAATAAAAAAAAATATATATAGTCGTTGAAATCAGAGTGGTGCTTGATCGAGTTAACGTCTGCCGATGTGTATAAGGTAGTCGAGCGGCTCACTCACGCGGTCTGCTCCTTACTCAACGCACCAGTGCAAAATAGTGATTTTTCGTAAGAAAAATTGAACATTCGATTGAAGTTTTTCAGTTTTTTTTTCTTTTAGTTACGATCCAAACTACTGTGAATTTGGAGGAATGAGTAAGATTTGCCATAAGTGCCATACAAAAAATAGATAGATGAAGCGAGAAGTGTGTGCTGTGCATCCGGGCAAAGTGATTCTTCCCAATATATAGGAAGTACCACAACCGATGCAAAATCTTTTGACGGACATTCGTCCATTGTCCGCACATTTTGTGAAAAGGTGTAATAGTCTCTTTCATAATATGTCTTCGTTTGTGAATAAAATAAGTCATGAAATTAAGGAAGGAAACTTCGTGCTCACTTTTAAGGTCGGAAGGGCAGGTTTACCGCCTCATAGGCAGCCTTTTCCCGCAATCAAACTTATAGTCACAAACTGATTTTCACGCGGGCGAAGCCGCGGGCACAGCTAGTATAACAATAAGGTGCTTCTTACAATTTCTAAATTATGAATTAGGCAGTGTTGTTGCTTTATAGAAATGTATTTTATCTTAGAACGCAAAAAAAGATTTATAATATATATAATTCACAATATATAAGATAATTCATTTTAAAAAACCCTTGGGATCTGAAATGCTCTAGATTGTCTCACAATTTTGGTATAGTTTTAAATCTCTGTAGGTAGCAGGCACTATATTTTTTATACTTAGCTTTGAACACCGTTACCAAAATAGTTGTATGACGCCATCTCCACTAGCGTATTGTGTAAATTGATCAACGGAAAATGTTATACAATAGGACCCATAATTTGTTAAATTAAACTTAAAAATATAACTACATCAATGTTTTAAGCTTTCATACTAATTAAACAAAACAAAAGGGTACTTAATACATAAAAATATGTACATAGTATGTAATTTATCTACCTGCATATTACCCCTACGGAAGATACAGGAATCACTTTATAAATAAAAAAATTTTCAATGTGAAAATGGCTTTTGGGCCTGTCGGGATTAGTCGGGAATGAGAACAAGTAATTGTTTACTAGGAATGTAATTGACTCAAACCCATACCTTAAGCAACGTTTAAAGCTAACGAATAGAAACAGTGGTTCTTTGTTGGTCTAATCTAATCGTAAACCGTTGTTGACGACAGAATTTTTTTTTCGGCGTGCCACTTAACTGCAAGGTACCACAACCGGATTATTAATCCGGTTGCCAGCCAGTTACTAGCCCGCTGAGGGAATGCTTATTCCGTCATACGTCGTTCGTAAGTGGTCTGTTTATTACCAACAGGGTGTAAAGTGGGCAGGTACAATAGACATTTGGGAAAGTGAGCTGGTGAGGGTTTCCCCCTTAACTTAATTTTAACATGTAGGTGCAGAAAAATTCAACAGAGTACAATAGGTATATATATATTTACTTATAAACACCTTACAACATATAATCATTATGCAATGCATTACAACGCATAAAGGCGTATGATTTTTAAAGTAACGGAGCAGTTGTAAATGAATGTCCTATACTTCTCTCTATACGTATATATTAAACTCGTAAGCTGCTTGTTAATAAGAACTTGTAAGTTACAAAAAAAATCAGCTGGCAATATGCCGAGGGAAAACTCGCCAGCTGGTAAATAGGCGATAGATGCTCCCATCTGGCTCCTGCGTTACACCTGGGGATCAGCTGACAATCTTTTCACCGGGATACAGCCAGCTGGCATTTTGTTTATTCGCAATAGCATATAAACTGTCATCTTACATATTTCCATTGAGAATAAATCACTGAACGTATAAGTACCTACATATTTCTTTCACATTCATGTGACCAGCTGACGTATAATCCACCACTCTATAGTCAGCTGACTTTTCTTTTCTTTAAGATATTGGATTAGCTATAATTTGATACAATTCTTAATCGGGAGGAAATGACTAGAAGTATCGCCCGAGAGGAAATGACTGACAAAATTTGTACCTGGATCGTGGCCTATTAGGTTATTAAACATTTTGAATTATGGCGTCTTCAATTACTCTATCATATTCATTTTACAGGTATTTGTTTTTACGTTTCCTCTTACAATACAAGTTTAAATGAGACAACTCTTGGCCACTAAACCGCAAATAGTCTTAGAGACGCTTGTAACAATAAGGTATCACTTGCGAGCTATGCTGATCCTAAAAACCCATTTAGAACACATACCTAAAATGGAATATACTAAAGAGACTGCCGTCTTAAGGTAAAGTAATGTACAATAACATTTAAATAATCAGGCACGTCAGTTAGGGAAAAATAAAAAAAAAATGCGGATGAATACTAGCCATTGAACATGTTAATATTTAGTGTCTAAGAAGAAGTATTTCCGTATCAGGTGGCCATGGTTATCTCAATAGGTGGTATATGCGAACAGGGCAATCAAATTTATGCATTAATTAACAACACAATTTACGAAAGTCGTTATGAGACTATATCCAAACTGATTGACGTCTTGGTCTAATGGTTAGTGACCCTGACTGTTGAGCCAGAGGTCATTGATTCGATTCCCACCCAGGACAAATAATTGTGTGATGAGCTTGATCATTTGTTCGGTGTCTGTGTGTAATTTATCTATAACTAGCAACCCGCCCTGGCTTCGCAGGGGTAGCAGAGACATCTTCAACAATCATCATCATATTTCAACCAATTTACACAAAACCTTAACATATTATATACCGTAACTTTACTCATGAATCGCTCTATCTATTGGTGAAAACCGCATGAAAAGTAGCTAGTAGTTAATAAATAAAACATCTCAATTGATACCTTTCTTTTTACCAGAACAAATAACCTTGCTTTTGAATTCGGTTGACACAGAATTGAGATTAAGTACATATTCTCAGTTGTGTGTTTTATAAAGCTTATAATTTTAATCGTCTTGCAAAGACATGTGTATATGTATATCTGTTGCCACCAAAACCCTTAATAGGGAATATGCATGTATTTTTTTATCGTATATTGACTGGTTCCATCATTCTACCCTAATAAAAAATATGAATAACCTTGGCAATGTTCAAAATAATTTTTAAAATAACATTAAAAACATCGATAAAATTTGATCTGTTTGAACGCCCGCGACGCCATATTTCGCGGGCCTTGGATGACGTCACGTTCCACGCTCAGTGTTTGTTTCATAAACTTACTTGAAGTGTTACAGTAATTTTATACCGATTTCCAGTTGTAATTACTATTTATTGTAATTAATAGACATAGAGAAAGTTAAAAAACCATTTTATAGGTATTGCCTTGTCCTTAAGTGTAAAAACACTATAAGAAGTACACCCAATACAGTATTTTTCGTGTACAAAATAATAATGTAAAATATGAAAACAATGGTGTACATTAATGAGAAAAGATGAAGTATCTTCGTGTTTATATTGTTGTAAAGATCACTTTAATGTAAGCATATTACAATTTAATTGCTAGTATACTGTGAATTAGTCAACAGTAATTTATGTTTGTTTTAAATATCAAGCAGAAGGCAACTTGTTTGTCTACTTAAACTAGGTAACAAAAGTCCAATAAAACTTCATGAATATAACTAACTATACATGTCTTACCTATCTATAGATTATAATATAACAAGTATTATAATAATTACCTTGTGGCTTTCACTCCTTTAACCTCAGCGAACGTAAAATCTGGATTTGATGCAAAATATATAGTCATCATGAATGCACCTATTTTCAGTAGATTTCGATTGTGCTTTGACAAAACTACATTCAGTCATTGTCCTAGATGATTTCTAATATCACTAGAATGCTTAAATTGCACTAGCTAAGAGCAAAAACCACAGGAACACCTATCTTTCTCCGTAACACTACGAATATAGGCGCCGATAAATGACAGAACGTGGAATTTGACGTCATGTTTCGTTTCGACCAATGGTGAAGCGTTTTGCAAAGTTGAATTTCGCGCCCTTATTTTGCATATTTTAATTAACATTTTTTGCAATTAAACACAAACTAAATAAGGAAATAGTTGTTTAGGCATAATATCTGGACAATAAAGATTCAAGGGAAAGTTAATCAAGTAAATTTAAACAACATGCATATTCCCTATTCTTAGTAAAAATTAGCAGTAGATCTTACTAATATTATAAAGTGAAAGTTTGTGAGGATGTATCGATGTTTGGGTGTTTGTTACTATTTCATGCAAAAACTATTAAACCGATTGCGATAGATAGTTGGAGACCTGGATTAACACATAGGCTACTTTTTATCGATATTCCCACGGTACCGGGACTTACGCGGGTGAAACCTTGTCCAGGCTACATTCCAGGATTGGTATTTTTTCCCTAATACGTTAGTAGCTTGTTAATCTAATATCATCAAAACTAGTATTTTGTTATGTTGATAAAATGCATAGTTTTAGACAAACACCTGTAGTACGCAAATACTTTTTGGTTAATGTTATGAAATACAAAGATTTATGACAATTTCTGAATCTCAGATGTCAAAGCGTAGATTGTCATTTAAATTTTTATATAAATTTATTTATTGTTATATGTAATACATAATATAATCCCTACTTTTATATTTAGGTTTTAATTGAAGTAATATCATATTTTAATTTTATACTTATATGGTGAAATATTGCTGAAAAAATGACTATGACTATGCCTGGTGGAAAATCTTTAATCATTTTAAGTATTTTTACCTTATATTCTCTGTGTTTATTATTTTAATATGAGCTTAAGCGGCATGAATATGTGTAATTTTTATTCGAAATCGGAGTCGATCGACCCGGCAATAAAAACATTTGTACTCCTTGAGGTGGGGTTCTATAAAGCTCATAAATTGTTACTTTACCTATCACTGTTTCTTGTGACTTCGAATTATAAGGTTTAATCCGGATTGTACTGTGATGAACTCTGTTTGAAGATTGAACTTTTCTATATTTAGATTTGGTCTTACATTTTTGCATTCTTTGGATCTTGGCTGGTAGTGGAGACGGTGGCTCGTATCGTTTAAATGCAACCTTAATGGTAGGAACAGGTGCAATTCGAGAAAGTGTTTCGGGTTGTACAGCCGGGACTGCCCTGTTTTAATATCTTAAATTCCATAGATTGCGATAAATACTAACCACCAACGATGATTTTAGACATTGATTTCTCAGATTTAACTAATAATAAATTATACTCACCGAACTTATGATGATATTGTCTGTTTACAGCCGGGGACAAATCGACAAAAGACTGTTCGCACTGCATCCTCACTAGCGAAGGCATTCGTACTGTGTACTGAGGGGTCAATGGGCGTTCGCCAGAACCCTTGGACTCCAACAAAACGTCGAGGCCCCATCGCCGCAGAAGCTTCAAGTCCAGGTCCTGCTGTAGTGTCCCTTCCGTCGCTTATAGGTAAGACATTTTAATAGGTACTTAGCTATGTTTTTGCTCATAGAAGTAATAAATTTAAAATCTCATTTAGATCTATAAACAGGGATAAAGTATAAAATTTTGAATTAACCTGTTTTTTCATCAATCACAAATTGATTTAGTATGTATTATGTTTTGGTTATGTTTAAAGTTAGTTAAAATTAACTAACGATATAAATAGTAAATTCTAATATATTTTACTTTAGTAATGATAAGTCTTAACCGGTGAATAAATTCTTTTAGACCATATACGAAAACGATAATTTGCATACTATGTCTCTAACAACTCGCTCATCTGGTTCTTTTACACAGTTTTATTTTCTATTCCATAGCGAGAATTTATTTTACAAAGGGACCAAGCAGTCATACTGATTTCTGAATTATGTTACTCTTGCATTTTGCCGATATGAGGTTAGTCGAAGCATAAATATCTTTTAAACGCCATGAAGAAATTGTTCGTAGTAATTATTTTCTTACAAAGCTGAATATTGCTGACACTGTCGATATGAAGGTTGGACAATTACGAATTTGTACCTGAGTAGATGTTTATGGGCCTGCGATATGTAGGCATACTATCGAATGTTGAGAATCTACTTTGTAGAAAGAGCTACTAAAAAGAGGGCCCAGCCATGACGATACAAAAACAAAATTGTTAGAACAAAAAAATCAAAGCGCTTTATCTTGAGTATATAAATGCGGAAACGCGGCCGCTTTAGACTATAGGAAGACCTAAAAAAACATGTATTCACTGTGTAAAAGTTATCAGACCGCAATCGTTTTGACTTTAAATATTTATCCAAAACAAAAATGATGAAGCGTAGATACGCAACATATTATTTTAGTCAAGTATAAGTTTCGTCAAGAAGACTCAGGAGAATTTCGGAAACTGGCATGTAGCATGAAAAGAGAGCGAAGGGTTTTGATGACGCGTCATACGTTAAAGTACCTGATTTTCCACTAAGCATATTCCTAGGTGTCGAATTTTTATTCCACTTGCTATTTTGTGTGTCGATGGGTTTATCATTTACTTTATCGATATTAAGGTTTAATAACTGAGGATTTAGCAAAACGGGATAATAAGAAGAGGGGCTTGAGGAAAATTGCCCATTCAAATTTGGAATTTGCCATACGCCCAGGTGAACGATTGCCTGGGCGTAGCAACATCGCTTGCTTAATTTTGTATACTTCTTGGTGATTACATTCCTTGGTGAGTTTAGATTCCGTGACGCGTGAGTGATCCCACTAGTGCTACAAGTATGTAGTTATAAGCACCTCTGTAACCGATTACCAATAAGTAGGCCGTATGTATGTTGTCACTTTGTTAACATAAAACAGTTGAATGTTCAGTATATCACTCATCTGTACAATAAGGAAAAATCAAATATATCAATAAACATCATTGAATTTTACGATGACATTACGCTTGGCCGTTCGTACGCCTAATTATGATAATTTAAAACGCCGTTTGACCTTTTTCTGATAGAATACAGGACCTGTATTCCTTTTTAGAACATTCTAAGATGAATTGAAAAACAAATACATTCACAACTTATTTTTTCTACTGTTCATAGTTATTTCAAGTTTCAATTTTACTCGTATTAATAAAAACAATATAATTCAATGTAATACATTTATTATGACTAGCAAATTTGCCTAACTACTTTTGAAATTGTAATGAATCAAACTGTTCAGAAATTACGACGCAATAAAGTGCGACTGTGCGATACCCAAATTTATAAACGGTGGAAATTCCAATGTTTTACTATATTTTCTTAGGTATGTAAAGAAACCTTTATCCATAAATGACGCTATGTATACGGTTAATGAAGACTTTGTATACTTGCGTGGCTGTGTACATACTGCCGACATATGGTCAATTCTTTCGTTTAATTTTTCGACCGGTATTGTTCGTCCTCTCGCTCGCAAGCGGTTACGTCACCCATCCCACTCCAATGAAGTTATGTTTTGAGTTGTGAGATTAGCACTCGCGCACCGCAAGAACTGGCCTTGCTCGCTCGCTCTGTCGATACACAAAGTGACATCATGATGTTAATATTATTCGCTAAGTAATACCGCACTTATTGCTTTTATACAGAAATATGAAACATAAATATATTAAGAAATTAAAACACGTGTTAATGTGTTATTTGCGGTCTCCATAATGTTATTGATAATCACAACTATTTATAACAGAACGAGTTGAGAATTGCCTTATATACCTAAATTATTTAATCTAATCTCGTCGTCACATTCGTTAAATATTATTACTTATACGTAACGTGAGTGAAAACATTGACCCTGTTCAAGGTGAGTTCTATCAGCGCATGAGATAGTATAGCTTGACATTTGCCAAGCATTGTAAGTCTGCAGTTATATTTGTGCTTTTTGCTAAAAGATTAGTACTTTGTCGTACTTTAAACATCTTTTGAATCTTTTATTTTAAGATGTAATGTATATTTTTATTTTAATCTAAGTATATCAAAAAGGAGGAGATTCTAAGTTTTGTATGTTGTAGCGTTATTTCTTTAGCAGGTTATGGGATTTTAATGAATCTGTTTTTGTTAGAAACGAGTATTTTTGATGATTTATTTCTCACATATTTTTTTCAGAGTAATAGGTATATAAATAAGCATGTTTATCAGCAGTCTGGTTACCATAGTACAGGCTCTGTCTAGTTTGGGTTCAGTCACAAGTTATTATTATTATATTACTAACTACTTACATAAATTGTCATATTGGATTTTCTTCTTGCTTTTACCATTAGCCTATAAGTTTATATTTAACATAGATTAGGTTATTTTTAATTCTTTGGCTTGTACTAGAACTATAATTAAACTTTCTATGCACTTTACATGTATATATTTTTCATGTGTCTTTTTCTTGGTTCCCAGGCAAACCTCCACAGGAATCTCGTAGAGTACGCGCTCCAGCTTTTACTTTCGGTCATAAACTTGAGCCTCCTGGACTTGTTGCTAAAGCAGGTCCTGGACCTGCTACCTACAACACAGAAGGAATGACTGCTAAAGGTACGTTAACATTGATATTTGTATGTATGTAATTTTTATTAGTAATACTCATTGCCACTTTCTGTCTCGAATTAAGTGTTAGGATTTAGGTCGTAGTGACCTTAAAGAACAAAATATTTTACTTTATTTTGTTTTACACAAATTAAAACATGATGTGTGTAGGTATACATATGACTATGGTTTTTTACCACTGTGTCTCTGCCTTGGTATTTTAATTTATAGTAAAATACAGAACACACACACACCATGCTACGATAAAGACTCACTAAAATAATAACTTAACACTTAAAATTTAACGCTGTAATTTTAAAGACAATATAAATTTATAGGGGACAGCGGACCTAATGTGTCTAAGTATGTATTTGTGTATTCGTATGTAGTTGTATGTATATATGTTTGTGTAAATATGTATGTGAGCATATACTAGTAGTAGGTACATGTTAGTACATATTATATATTTGACACCATAACCACCCACACTAAATCATTACAGTCCTCTCCATCCAAAGGTTGCCTGGAAGATATTGCTTGTTGTGATAAGGCCGCCCATTGTGCATTTTATGTTTAAGTGGTTTTTTATGTATAAATATTATGTATTTGGTGTACAATAAAGAGTACTTACTTACTTACTTACTTACCAATATCCAATTATCACCAGTAGCACTTATTTAATTCCGTTTGTTCGTGTTAAGCCACGCTAGGCAATATTTCTTTAACAAAATCTTAGGACTATTATTATTTCATATTGTAAGTTCAAAATTAATTCATCTTCAAATATTATCAATAATTTATTTGGATGTCAAACATATGAGTATGTAAGCGGAATGGTTAAACGAATTTGATTTAATGTATTAGACGCCATTGTCACATATATATCTATGTATGTACATATTTGAAAAACGAAAATTAGTGAAACGGTGCTTTTCTCTATACAATGACACTAAGCCATTGTGTCATACAAATATAATTAGTAGACATTAAGATAATATTGCTAATATAGAGGAAAGCTGTTGACATAATGTATTTATCCAGATTTTTACTGCGCTATACCTATTAAAATCACAACTAAATCGCGTGTTCTGGTTCATTTTAGCTAAAACTACTTGCCAAATCGCCTGCCTACGACACTCACATAATTAAAGCGTCGAAGAGACCATTTTCAGAGCTTATAAATGTAGATACTTATATGTCAATGTGTAGCTATTATTACTTGGAATAGAAGGAGAACTCATCAGAACAGTTGGCTTAATCGACACAACACATTTTTGACTTGCAGACGTCATTACCTGTTAATTTTAAGTTACCAGGCTCGCCCACTTGGCAAATATCACGAAACTACTAGAGCACATCCTGATTGGCAATTGTATTTGTTTAGAGCAAGCGATTTTACTTGTTCTTGGGTTTGTATAATATAATAGTGGGTAGTCGTACCCAATTGTCGTTTACTGGATAATTGTTTGGGTTGCTTGCGCTGAGCCAAAACTGTTTGTCCTCACTATAAGTAATTATACTGTCTACTGCCCACGAATCGTATAACAATTTCGAATTTAGTTTCATGCAGTAAGTTTAATACATCAATTGCCTATGTTTGATGTACTACGTTTATACACATAAATAAAAATATACTCAGGAAAGTCTTTATTAATTTCAATTTCGTTAGTTTAAGAAATATGTTTATACAAGTATTAACGACCCGCGCGGGGGTGCAATGTAGATACTAATGTGGTGTCAGTGTGGAGTGATTAATCATAAGATATTAATTTAAATTGTGTGGTGTAAAAGGCAATAATTATGTACCTAAAATGCTCAAGGTAACTAAAGTATTTAATTTAATGAGGACAAATATCGTATCCGTCTAATATATAATAGCTAATAACTTTCCAAATCTCCACATAATTTGTATAAAATTTTTCAAACATTAAAATGGTTATAGAAAGCTCATTTTATTATGCCATCGCTGACTTTTTGGAGTAGTCCTAAGAAAGGGGAACCATTCAATCATACATTATTTTGTTACATTTCAAATTGCTCTAGAGACTAAATACAGTGAAATAAATAAAAGCGGAATGGTCCTGGACAGTGTTATTGTACCAAATTAGTGTATTTTGATATTGATCCGTCGCGTCTACGTGTTGACGGCCTCAAAAGGCCACCGTCCTCTGCAGTCTCTCCAATTCTATATATCAAGTGTATTATAACACTGCAATGCGGGTACATTATATGTATTATGGTTGTAAGAAGACCATTCCTATTTTCTACATTTCTCAGAATTCTCTTTCCTTACAGTATGAGCTTGGAATCTAGAAACAACTATGAGAATAAAATGTGATTCACTTTTCCTTTAATATGACAAGTTGGGTCTGGTAAAATATGGCCAATGAGTAATTTGTCCTTAAATTGTCAATTTCTTCAATTAGGTTATATTTTTAACCCCGACACAAAAAGGAGGGGTGTTATAAATGTAACGTGTGTAACTGTGTATTGTTGTTTGAAAGAACCGTGTCTGTCTGTGGCATCATAATTATTCCTAAACGGATGGACCAATTTACTCTAATTTTGGTTTGTTTGAAAAGGCTTTGATCGAGGGTATTCTTTTTTTTATCAATAAATTTATTCAAAAAATCCCTTCAAACGTTTGAACATCATCAGTTTTTTTTCTAATCCTTGAAGGGATGTGAGTAACTGGTCTACTTCTACTGGTCTGGTCGATTTGAAATTTAGTATCCTGTGATTTCAATGATATTATTGTAGTCACACATGACGACCTTATGCTGCAGAATCATTTCGAGTCAGCAGGACACCCAAATCCTCACTAACTCATTAGAATAAGCGCAATGATTAAATTCTTTGGTTTTGTTTTTGAGTCGGGAGTATTTTAAATTCTTAATGTATATTTGTTCTTTATATCGTGATTCAAACTGCGACACAAACCGTAAGTGGGTCATGACTGCAACCCGATTTACGTGAGCAATGTTGTCTGCAGTGTTTGATATTATTGTAGTTATTAAGTTAAAAACTTTAAGTAAGCTTTACGTGACTTGTTTGTACTATTTCAAATTGCAGTCTATTACTGTAACATTAAAATGTATTCTTGCGTGTCTATGCTTTTTTTTGTTATTGCGGATCCTTAATTGGATTATTTTGCGTTGTTGCCTTTGAAGCTCTAATTGTAATATCGCGAGTGAGCTCCGCTTACTTTTAATACATGATTGACATAAAGGCTGACCTTAGCATTCTACTTTATAGTATTATATACAAATGTTACTAATATATAACATGATAAATAGTTAAAAGTAAACAAGTAATTTACCGACAGAAGAGGAAAGAACTACATATACACATGAGAGTTGTGTATAGTAAAGTCCTTAATTGCTTGATCTCTAAAGCATTGGATGTAACAGTACTAAGTTTCTCCAAGTGCGGCTGCATTTGGTCGATGTCGCCAAATAAGTCCGTATTTGCGAAGGTGATCGGCAGTCGGTGAGTCAGCGACTCGTCGTGTAGGTGCCCCGGACAAGCCCTGACAATCGTCTCGGTCGAACACAGCCTCAGTCGCGCATCCACTTCGATCCATTCGCCACTCTGACCAAGTACCTAGAGCTTCTTTCATAACAAGTAGTGTTTAGGCTATTTCGTGTTAGAGGAAATTCGAGTATAGTGCAGTTTCTTGCAGCTCTACGTGACTATTTGCGGTAAATATTACAATAAATATATTTATGACTGTCTTTACTTATTTAATCGATTGCATTTTTATGGGCATTAAAGCTGTCCATGTTTTAATAAACAATAATTGTCATTGCAAAATTCATTGATTTAATTGAGTCATTATTAAACTGTATTAATTTAATAACCTCCCTGTTTTGAAAACCAATTTCTATTATTTTCCTTTTCATAAAACAGCAGTATTATTGTCATCGTAAAATTTAAAACATTCAGTCATTCGTGCCGCGTCCTTTCGTGACTTCGCGCTTTCATCCGCAAGTTCGCAATGCAAGCCTGAAGGTTGACAAAAAATATCTGTGTGTATTATATGCTTATGTATACATAATAATATGTATGTATCAGAAATATAGCAAAATGTTCAATAAAATATACTATTTTATAAAAAGGTTGCAAAGGTTTATTTAAAGTTTTTGTAATCACCAAGGGTTTGTTTGTTGCTAGGACAACTATTTTTTAAACTTATATTTGCTTGCTCTTTATAAAATAAACTATTTGTCCGTCATCGGTTTCGATGTTGCATCCAGCTAAAATATAGTGTTGTTTCGTAATACATATAAATTAATTCAGCAATACGTAGTAGGTCCGTCGATGTGAAGTTTGTTTTGAAACTTATTTCATGTTATAGTAATTTTGGCAATCATAGTTGTAGCTAAAATATTTTTTATTTCCCCTTTTACACTACTGACACATTAGCCTTATATACCTCAGTTTTAAGTATACTGTGCAGTAGGTAGGTGTCAATAGCAGGAACAGGAGTGTTCAATGTTAGTGGCTAAACGAATGTGATATTATTTGTTTTCCTTACGATGTAATTTGATACCCACATAGGTACTTACGTTACAGTTCAATAGACAGGTAATGATTTATTGTACGCGTAGTTGTCACATGGTCTTTATTTACGATTGTCTCGCATGGCGGTATATATAGGGCGTGCAGGGGCGCCGTCGGTGTCCTTGCACGGGCGCTGGCCACCGCCCCGTGTCGCGCCGACCCCTGCGCCCTGCGACTACGAGCCCATCAAAGCAGTTCGAGCGGTCTACGACCATGCTCCAGCCTTCTCCATCGGCCTAAGAGTACAACCACCAAAGCCCGGAGGAAAAACCCCAGGTTTTCTTAAGGCTGATGTTATGTAGCATGTAGCTTTTTCCTTCGAGTATCAGTTTGTTTCGTTAGTCACACAAGTACTACTTTAGTTTCATGCAATAATATCAAGTAACATTGATATCTGTAAGTTTAAATTATCATTTTATGCGCTTGTATCTTTTTGCTACGACTTTATTCTTTAAGGGGGTACGCAGAGGTTTATAATACCTATGTTTTACCAGATTACTTCTTATCCCTAATAAGCCTATTCTTATATTTCGGATAGGATTCCAAACCATGTCCTTTAAATTTATAAAAAAAGTAATCGACTGTGTCTCCTACTGCCTGCTGGTTTGTTTTTGCCTATTTATCGATTACTCAAAATCAAAAACACCGCAATTTTTATCGGTATGTATTTGATTCGGCTTTACAATATTTACTATATAAGTAGGTAAAACATTCGTGTGTCTCTTACACGTTTTCTTCAATTAAAATGCGTGATTAATTTGTCTGGTCTCTCTCTCTGTGTGTGTGCGCTTGTTAACGTCTAAATGAATTTCAATACAATGTAATAGAGCAGCAGGTCAACTTAAAAACAAGTACATTATAATCCAATTATTTATGTAAATATTTCAGCTTATTATTTCTATTAGAAGTGTTTGTTGAAGTGGTTAAATTAAATTAGTAAATTTCTTACTGTCAAAAGATAAGTTTTATTTCCCACAGCGTTTTCTATTTTTGTATATTTTTATATAGTCATTACTCATGCATATAAATATTTGCATTGAACAGGAATTCAACCCGTGACCCTGAAGCTGCAGGCGAATGCTTTACCAGCGCGCTACATAGGGCTTTGTTTATAAACGAGAGAACATACGTTCTAGAAAAACATACTCCTTAAATTGTCTAAATTATTCACCACACAACACTTCGGCCGCACATTTTAAATCCAATAATTTTCCAAGTGTCTTTTATCATGTTTCGTTTTAGAGGTTTCGTCACCTGTCATCGATATGTGTAATCTCGGAATCTCGAAGCAACTATCAAGTTGCTTCTTGAAATATAAATTCCACGCTGCATTCATGTTTTAGTAAAAATTATATTTTCCTCTATTATTTGTTTTGTAGTTATATATACTAGTTTAACACTATTTTAGTACTACAACGAATCAACCTAAGACGTTGTCCTACTTGCCTACATACTGGCATAAATAATTCATTTAAGCACTAGACAGAACTTGTTATAACTAGTGGATTATGTCGTTTCCAGCACCGAACACATATTCTATGCCACCGGTTCTCGGCGAGGCCAAAGAGGGCGGTAAGCGTGCAGCACCAGCCTTTAGTATCACCGGTCGCGGTAAGGCCGTCGAGGCTAAAGGTCCCTTGCCTGGTCCTGGCACCTATACAACAGATAAAGCTGCAATAGCCTTGAACAAAAGGCCTCCTGCCTACACCATCGCACCAAGACGAGAGCTCAGGCTTCCGTCTGCCACCGTACCCGGCCCTGGGGTCTACTGTCCCGAAAAGGTATAAAAAAACAATGCTTATAAGTTGTTTATCAAATCAGAAATGATGTCACGAACAATAACTCATCATTATCCCTGAACGTTTTATATTTATGACTTATCGTGCTCATTCTTCATACTATGACAATTTCATTGCGAAAAATAAATCCTTCGTTCATTAAATGCTATGTTTTGTGGTCTTGTGCTTGATATGAATAAGTCAAAATGAATCAATGTATTGAATGATGTCAGCGGTAAGGATAATTATTAAACAGATTGAATGCTACCTAAATCACTGCACGCGGAAAACAGCCGTATTGCCCTATACGTCCGTACGAGGGTTGAATAACCGCGTAGGTGTGACTGGCAATAAACCTTTCAGCAATGGTTTCGCCTTCTATTTATAACAGTAGCATTGATTGCTAATTTAACAAGATTCTCGCTTGTACAAATATGTTAACACATTCACTACAGAATGGTTGGAAAAATCTAGAGTTTATTTCAAGCCTATTTTAATCCTTTTTAATAAAGAGTATTTTTTATTATACTCGCAAATGCTTTTTAATAATTTTCAAATGATTACTTCGTCAATTTTCATTGTTAGCTAGCAATATTTTTTGCTATAAACATACATTTTGTACACGAATCCTGCCCAGGTATGGGACCTTGGCAGCAGTTGTGTCACATATAACATTAGAAAGCTGTGTCCGAAAGTGCATCATGATTGTCTGCCTTGGTTACCAATACTCTTATACTATTATATTATTACAAGTTCTTTAATAGCACAATAAAGCTAAGAATATAATGATAGAAGCTATTGGCATTTACGTAATAATTTAAATAATCTAGATTTTCTTTCCATACCGGAGATTACCATTTTAACGTTTTAACCATTTATTCATTCATTTGTTCATTTGCGACTAAGGGTAAACATTCGCAGGTCTTATAAGCTTATTCAACTTTTATGTTTTTTTGTGTGCTACAACAATTACTAACAAAGGTGGGTGCATGACAGGTGTGTGTGAACTTGCCGTGGGCGCCGGCACACACATTCGGTATCCGGCACTCTCAATACTTGGGCAAGACAGTACACTACCCAACGCCAGAAGGAATCGCCGCCAACTAACAATCATATGTCCGTAACAAGATCGCCTATCAACCATGATTCATCGCCATGCTTTATCAAGGCTAAGGTTTTTGTATTGTTTTAGGGCTTTTATTTTGTGATGTATATAAAATTTACTGAAATAACTTCTTAAATCAGTTTAGTAATAAATACATTATGTATTATCATAAGATTTAAGTCTTTGTTTTGCAAAAGGCGACTTTTGTAGCTTCATTTCATTTTAATACAATCAGCTCTCCTACTAATCAACTATTTAAAAGGTACTGATCTATTTTATTTTTGACTGTTTATAAGTAGAAGTAGTTTGTTACTGTAAGGTAGTTTCATTGCTTTTGTTTTATATAGTTTGATTGCTTTCTAATAAAAATTATTATGAATAATTTCAGAAAACTACACATATTCACGAGAGATCCACGAAAAGCAGCTTGTTAAGAAAAATGAAAATAGAAAAGTCTGAACAAGTTCCTGCACCTAATGCTTATTGTCCAGAAAAGGCAGATAGGATGCTAAGAGAAAAATCACCTGCGTACTCGTTTGGCACAAAAAGTAGTATTACTAAAACACATATTGCCCCCGCCCCTAATATGTATTCACCTGAAAAGTCTATAAATTCACTTAAAGGTGGACCTAAATATACTTTAGCTGGTAAAGGCGTTGCTGAAAAACTTGAAGTAACGCCTGGTCCAACTAACTACAACCCTCAAAAGGCTGATAAAATTTTACATGAAAGTTCTCCCGCTTACACGATGCGCTCAAGAGAAGTGGTAGAAAAAGTTGAGCAAACACCAGCTCCAAATATATATTCACCGGAGAAATCAATGCACATGTTAAATGGTGGACCAAAGTACACTATGTCAGGAAAGATCTCACATGTCAAGTTATCGGAAACACCAGCACCAAATGCTTACACTCCTGAAAAGGCTGATAAAGTGTTGCACGAAAGTTCACCAGCTTATACATTTAGGATGAAAGAACAAACGAGAATAAGAAGTGAATCACCTGCACCTAATACGTATGCGCCAGAAAAATCTATGCATATGTTAGATGGAGCTCCGAAATTCAGCATATGTGGTAAAGGTCATTCTGAAAAAATTGAAATTACTCCGGCACCTAATGCTTACTGTCTAGATAAAGCAGACAAAATGTTACACGAGTCATCACCAGCCTATACTTTCCGAGTTAAAGATCATATGATAAAAATTGATAATACACCTGCTCCTAATATATATTCACCAGAAAAATCGATCCAAATGTTTCATAGTGGCCCAAAATATACCATTGCAGGAAAAGGGCTTTCACAAAAAAATTATGATGTTCCGGCACCGAACGCTTACAATTTAGATAAAGCTGATAGTATTCTACATGAATCAGCACCTGCGTACACATTTAGGCCGAAAATTGCAACAGATAAACCAAGTGAAACTCCAGCACCAAACGTTTATGATCCGCATCTAACTGATAGCGCTCCTAAATTTAGTTTGTATGGCAAAGGTCACGATGCTAAGCTTTCAGATACACCTGGACCTAATGTATACGACCCTCATTTATTAGACGGAACTCCTAAATTTACTATCGGAGGGAGACCTCCCTCCGAAAAGTCATCTAATGTACCAGCTCCTAATGCGTATGATCCGCATTTACTTGACAACTCTTTAAAATTTACCCTAGCTGGTAAAGGAACTGACCTAAAACTTTTTAATACTCCTGGACCAAATAGTTATGATCCTCACTTGACCAGTAATTCACCAAAATACACGATTGCCGGGAAAGGTCAGGAAGCAAAATATTCAGACGTCCCTGCTCCAAACTCTTATGATCCCCATTTACTCGACGGAACGCCGAAATATACTATTGCTGGTAAAGGGCCTTCGGATAAACCTTCTGATACTCCTGGTCCAAACGTTTATGATCCACGGTTGTCTCCCAATGCTCCTAAATTTACATTTTCGGGCAAGGGGCAAGATCCTAAAATTAATGATGTGCCTGCACCCAATAAATATGATCCCCATCTTCCGAATGGAACTCCAAAATTTACGATTGAAGGGAAAGGACATCCGGTAAAAAATGAGTATATACCCGCACCAAACGCGTACAGTCCAGAAAAAGCGAATAAAGAAATATTTGAAAGTTCTCCATCTTATACATTTAGATCTAAACACCCACATCACCAACCAAGTGACACGCCTGGTCCTAGCTCATACGATCCAATTAAATATAATTATATGTTAGATGGTACGCCAAAGTATACCTTCGGTACAAAAGGCCCCGTTGATAAGCTTCCTAACAACCCAGCTCCGAATGCTTATACTCCAGAAAAAGCTGATAACATGTTACATGAACATGCACCATCTTATTCGTTCCGCCCTAAAATAGAAAATAGTAAGGTTGTGGACACCCCCGGACCTACCACCTATAATCCAGAAAAAGCGAATAAAGAAATATTTGAAAGTTCTCCATCTTATACATTTAGAACTAAGCACCCATATCACTTACCAAGCGACACGCCTGGAGCCAACTCATATGATCCAAGTAAATATGATTACATATTAGATGGTACGCCAAAGTATACCTTTGGTACAAAAGGCCCTGTTGATAAGCTTCCTAACAACCCAGCTCCGAATGCTTACACTCCAGAAAAGGCCGATAAGATACTTTTGGACAGTGCACCTCACTATTCGTTCAGAATTAAGACCAATCCTCACAAACCAGATAATGTACCTGCACCTAATAGTTACAATCCTGATAAAGCTGACAAAGTGATGTTGCACAACGCTCCCCAGTATACGTTTCGAATTAAAACTAATGAAGTGAAGACTGTCGATACTCCTGGTAAGTACAAATCTATGTATATTTATGTATTTCCATCTGTCTGTGGATATATTTATATATTATTTAAATACATATCTTTTAGCACCAAATTCATACAATATTCCAACGAAAGTCGAAACACCGCTATATACTATTTCGGGTAGACATAAGGAACCTATAGACGAGCGCCTCAAGGTGCCAGCTCCAGGAACTTACAGCCCTGAAAAGGGTTACAAATTTATTTTGACCTATTCTCCAGAACATACTTTTGGCATTAAAATACAAACAAATAAATTCGCTGATACCCCTGGTGAGTTTAGAGATAGATATGGTAAGGGAAAAAATAAAATAACAAGCATGGTGGGCCACTAATCAAAATTAAACTTTTAAAATTAGATAATACTCTGAAATGCAACAGAGCTAACATCTAATACCATAATTGATAAACGATTAACCGTTTTAAGCCGCAAAATATATCGTAAGAAATTGTGTTGGGTACTGAGTAAGAAAGTGTGTGTGTGTATGCATGTGTAATATACCATTTGTTAATTTCAGCGCCGAACACGTATCGAATTCCATCTGTACTGGACACTCCAGTATACACGTTATCAGGACGTCACAAAGTACCGGTCGACGATCGCATGCGAGTGCCTGCGCCTGGCACCTACTCCCCAGAAAAGGTAAATAATATAACACTTTTTCATAACATTGTGTGTGCATCATACACAAATAACTTAAAGTATCCCCCATGAGCGTTATTATCGTAAAATTAAGTGTTATGTTAAAAGGTAAATGAGAGAAATGGATGGAGTCAACCGTACAAATAAATAGGCCAATGTCACTAATTATTGTCGTGGCAGTAATTTTAAGAGATAAATTATAATTATTGCACTAAGCTTTAGAGTTATTGATAGTTTGGAAGATTGCAAAAGATCTATGACATCATTTAATTTTGAACTGAGACTGTCAGTTGAAGTTATAACAATAATATTAATCTGTTAGAGATATCGAGAGAAAAATTGTGGCGGTAACTTTTTTCGCATTGAAGGTTCGGTCACTATTTGGATGGATATCTGAATACTTTTTTGTAACTTGAAGATTTAATTGACAGATATTTTTGCACTTATTGGGGACACTCTCAGATAATTAAATTCTATAAAGTTATTAGTTTATATCCATCGCGTTACATTACTTTTTTTTCAAGATAAAGAGAAAAGGTTTTATTTATATTTTATTTAAACTCATTGTGACGCTAGGTGTACAGCAATTATGTTATTGAATAGTGTATTCAGGTAGTTTTTCTTTTGGTAAACTATTTAGATAAGAACTAACAATGTATTGTCACAAACCAAACTATCTTAAACTATCTTTCCACATTTTATTTGTTTATTTTCAGGTGCAGATGACCAAAACACCACAAATAACATTTGGCATCAAACACTCGCCTCTGCTAGGACAACTTAAACCATTGAACACTCCACCTTCAACGGAAAAACAAGAAATACAAACCACCGATAACAGCAAAGAAGTTACAACACATATCCGAAGAACGGTTGTAAGTCAAAATGGTCACAACGAAGACAATACACAAATTAACCGCCAAAATATTGAAGAGTCAAATGACTTTGCCGATATCAGTCACGCAAATGTGACATATATCAGGCACAATAATGACGTCAGAAGCTCAACGGTTTCCCCTGAACCAATTCATAACCAAGAAACACTGACACAAGAAATTGTCTGGATTCCCGAGAAGCCAATAGTACGTCGCGGATCTTATACTATCGATAATGCCGATGAAAATGCATACTCTGAATACTACAAAAATAGTGAAGTTATTCCAGTTAAAAACGGAGTGATCAGAACTGCAGAACAAGGAGTAAGTAGCGGTAGGTGCTCTGAGGAAAGGAGTAATGAAGTGATAAGAAGAGAAGGTTTTGAACAGAATATTGACAGGAATGTGAAGAACGCGACTGCTCATGAGAACAAGCAAACAGCTACCGAGGAAGTACGTAGTAATACAGATGTCCAAAAGTTAGAAAATGGTGGTTTTTCTAAAACGACGTCAACCACTACTGTTAGGAAGTTTGGCAAGGCTGCTAAAACTGATAATGCTACTACCAGCGTCACTCGCACCGCAACTGTAGTAACAGCACGTGATATTGGCGTCAAATAGTTCGAGGACATAAAACTAATTGGTTCCGTTAGCTTATAGTACTGATTTTACCAATACTAACAACCAACTTTAGGAGAACCAGCCGGCCATAACCAGCGTTTATAGTGAATTAAATTTTTATAAGAGCTTTACTAACGCTACCTTCCTTTTAAAAAAGCTATATTTATTAATTTATTTACAAAGTTTCAGATTTTTTTTTTTATTAAGAGACATGATCTCTTGTTAAATGTTATATTATTTTATAATTTTAAGCACAATGTTTTTTGACAGTTAACATTAAGTACTAATATTGTTACCTGAATATTTTATTAATAAAGTTATTATTATCATCGTCTGTTTTATGAAGAAACTTATTAACGCTTATGTTAACTATAAATCTGCCTCTCACTGCAAAGAATTTAGTTTAGTAATACTGTAATTAAAGTTTAATGATGGTAAGTTTAATTTAAGTCTGTCTCTATTTCCCTCCGGACTCGTGGTCCCCCTGTGATCTTCCCCTGGGGGAACCACGAGTAAAGCGCATTCGCTCGTGGTCCCTCCGATTCAATCTTGACCAATTTTAACGGATAAGAAGTAATATGGTATGTTACCGGCAGACTTTTTCCCCCCGGACTCTTGGTTCACCTTGTCAGTTTTATTTCAATAAAAGTAAATAGATAGGTACTAAAATTAAAAACTATAGTATAGTAGGTATGATAAAAAAATGCGAAATTCAACGTACTGTTTCTAGAAAATGTCCTACGCTGATTTGATTATGTACTAGTTGCATTTGTAAATCCAATAATTTCTCATCTTTATCTATTTCTATTTTCCTTCGCGCCGTTTGAGAGTTCCAATTTTTATTTAGTGATCCATTGTTTTTTGGTTATTTTAATAATTTGCAATGGTAACATAGTTTTTGTTGATTGACCTATTTACTAGGGAATGCCAATTTTCCATAATGTTATTAGTTCTGTGTCTCTCATTAGTCACACACAACACTTTTAGATGTAACTATTGTTTCTTAACCATGTTTTTTCATGTATTTCATAAATAATTTTAATTTTTCATCATCTTTATTTTTACAACGCTGCTCAATATAATACCATCCTTCAGGGACCTTATCCAATGGTAGAAGTGGTAAAACAGCACATAAACCAACTGTGCGAAGGTACAGCTTTGATTTCATTCCGAGTGCCTTCGATTTTCTCCAAATGCTGTTGTTGTAGTAGTAGTAACATTTATTTATAACAAGGTCAGGAAAAAATTGCTTCAAAGCGTTTGATCTTGCAAATTCGAAATCAATTTAAATTTTGACTGGCTTCCATTCTTTAAACCTATTATTTAAAATATCAAATATTGCATGATATGAACTCTCTGTTTTGTCGCTCATGAGACCATAAAAAATGGGAACGACATGACATGTCCCAGATGTGCTTCCAATATCTCCGTGAATAGATAATGGTGCCGATTCTATTGTACACTCGACTAAACTAAAACCTGAAATCAACCCAGTGTTCTTTGTAATAAGGTCTATTTGTTACTAGCATCTATTTCTCAGTGCCGCAAAATTTTACTAAAACCTGTCAACGTATACTCAACTTTATTTCCACGCTTCGAGAGTCTCCATTTATTCAAACTTGTTCAAAACGAACAAGGATGACGTGTTTTTAATCTACACCTACGAAGACCCTTACTAAAAACACAGAGCAAAAGAGATGGCATTCAATGGATAGCGGCTCTCGCTACGTGGTATTAAAGTTTATATAAGCGTATCAGACTTTAGTCGACAAATAAATTGCTTATTTTGATAGCGACATATGTTACCTACTTGTTTCAATTTGAAAAAAGACCTTGTTTTGAAGTGCACAAGGTTTACATCTTATATGAAGAAAATTTAGTGAATTTTAATTTAGCGAGTGAAGTAACAGAATTGGGACCAATAGCTGATAGAATGGACGAGGCGTACTTTTAAAGGTTGAGTCAACAAAATATTCCTCTATTTTCGGTAGTAGACACAATGCTTGTTCATTGCAAAATATTATGTTCCTGGTGTGTTCATAAATATAATCAGCAACAAGCATTGTCCGAAATTGCACCGGTACTTCTACCTCGCATAAACATTTAAACACAGTCTTCTTGACCTCCATTGCATTCTTTTTACATTTATACAAACAACACTTGACATTTTCAAATTTGGGTATTTTTGTTTCTAGTTTTTTATTTTTCAATGGAGTAATATATTTGTCATAGATTAGGCATCGGTTCAAATGACGTCGATGCCTCTTTTTTCATGCTATCCATTTTCATTGCCAACTCATTTTTTGCGTTATCAACGACACATTTCGTTTCTGACAGTGTTTTGTGTTCGACCATCCATACAATTTCGTCTCCCTGCATGAAAATAATTAGTATTTACCTATAAATAAAAAATGGCCTGCTTTTAGCACTTGTCTGTTAGGTGTTTTTGGTCCCTAAAATGCCGAACAGCAGCACAACTCGGAATCGGCACGGCATTGCCGCAGCAACAACCAGACTTCAAAATGTAATGTATACAAACGTGCACCTATCTATGTAAAAATGTCTACCTATCGCAAGGTAAAAACTGTTTTCGACTTTAATGACATTTTTACAAATAGCGTAAAAAATATAATAGTACGAATGATTTTGTGTATGTATATCTGTAATACAATAAGGTTGAAAACCGCTTAAAAATAAAAAAAAACAGGCGCAAACCTATGTAAGTACGTTTATTGTTAATTTATTTATTTAAAACTTCATGCACATTTGTACAAAGGCGGACTTAATGCCTAGGGCATTCTCTAATTAATCTTAATGTAATCCAGTTTGGACTGATGGCATAATCAGATCAAACCTAGCAAATCATCCATCATTATGGAATTGACTTGCTTGAGTTACTTACATTTAAAGTTAAAGATCCCGAACATTTTTTCTTAGTCTTATTGCAACACGTCCAATTCACCATTTTATTTTTGTATATCTTGTGTCGGTAATACTGATGTCCACCAAATAATAATACCAAACCATTTTTCCGCTGAAGTACTGTAACTTTTTCCTCCATCATTTTAATTAATTTATATACTCATGCTCAACCACAACTATGTAGTTCAATAATAAGAAATTCAATATTAAATACTGACCGTTGACAATAAATAGTAGTAGTAATAAATAATAAGATAAATTTAGTGAGGTTTTCATTGTGCTTAGTGGTCATCATGGACGTAGGTACTATTTTCTCATATTATGCACAAATAAGTAGGTACGTGAAGTGTTTATCCAATTACATACCATATGCTTTTCAAGTGTTTATGGTCAAGAGTGAATCGGAGGGACCACGAGCAAATGCGATTTACTCGTGGTCCCCCCAGGGGAACATCACAGGGGAACCACGAGTCCGGAGGGCTCTATTTTAGTGCGGTACGGTGGGTATGAAGCGATACTATAAATGGAAATAAACTACACATAATAAGAATATTTACCTGTATGGCATTACCAGATCACATCACATATACTTACCTAATTAAGGAAAGTTACATTTCCATATATGCATTTAGTTGCACTTTGCAACCAATGATGTATGTTTTTATTGTATAGCTAGCCATTTCCCGCTACACCGGCTTATATCGTCACTGCCATTCCTATGCCTAAAGATCATCACGCGCTATACCGTCACAGTAACGGCACGGCTCCAACCCAGCAATTAAGTTGTCATTCAAATCTGAGCATTAAAACGTGGTTGTATAATATATTAATGCCAATATGAAAAAGCCAACGGCGGGCAGTAAGCGCGCTTGCTGCAACCATTCAACTTGACTCGCGGTCAGCTCATATACAGCACGCAGTCCGCGTGCTTACAGTGCGCTGACTGCGAGCCACCAAGCGAAAAAACTTCGCGTCGTCTCGCACATGAAGACGATGAAATTAGCTTGCACCTCGCGGCTAGCGGTAGCCTCAGTTTCAGTTGCAGCTGTGCCGTTGCAGTGCCGTTATAGTGTGTGATGACTTTTAGCCGTAGCTTGATGTTATATATTATATCCTTAAAACTTTCTTGAAAACAGGGATAAAAACAATACATCTACTGCCTAAGGACTTGAAATTTTATTGGATTAATCAGAAGTCCAAAGGAGGTAATTATCGATAGAAGCCACTACTTTAGCAGGTGCCTCGCTTAGAAATGTCAATGTAGTTGAAGGTCGTCTGCAAGAAGAGCTTGAGAAATGACAACCTTTTTACAAGCGGAACTAAAGGGAGAAGTGACTAGGAGGCACATTGATTGACTGCGGGTAAGCCGCGGTCAATCAATGTAATGAAAAGCCTGCTCTAATCTAACAGTACCAAAACCCTTAGTGATTTGCTACATAGCCAGAACTACATCATCGGTGTTTTACCTAAAGCAGTATCTAGTGGCGACGACGGGAACCAGATTGGTATGGACGTATGGACTTAGCAGACTAAAAGAAGAAATGTATGGTAATCATTGATTTATAAACAATAATTACAAAAATCTTTAAGATCCTAATACAGGACGGATAGAGGACGACAATAAGATAACATGGAAGGTTCCCAATAAGAAATAATAAATAAGGTGTATAAGGAAGAATACAGTTTGGATGTAATATAAAAAATGCAATAACTGAAAACAAAAAATCTATAAATTTATTTAAAATATTTTTTTTAATCCTAAAATACTTCTAAAGTAAGTTTATTTTCCACTTCATCGTTTAGTATATCTGTCATTTTCTCATTCCGTGCTATTGAGTATACTCTAACCTAAACCAAAATTTGTTGCGGAGATTACTGTTGAGGCGGTTGCGGTGGGTGCTGGTGCCCCTGCATGACGTGTTGCACCAAGATTGGATAGTGGCGTCAAGTAGTGTCTTGGTGCCCATCGGCGCCGACAAGCCATGTTAGCGGCGATGATTTAAGCGGTCAAAACTGTCTTTATCCTGTGCCATTTAGTGGAAAAATGTTTACTATTAAGCGTAAATGTTTTCACATTTCTGCCAGTACAGCTTTAAGGGAGCGCGAGCTTTAACTATGTTCAGTATAATCGTGGTAATGGAAGTAACTTCACTGCTTCAAAAAGTGCTAGTGAAACTGACTGATCACGCTGAAGTCCAATGTTTTTAAAACTACGAATAAATATATTCTTACAGTTAGGAGGCCAAAATTTATTCTATTATATAATTCTATTTTTCCTATAGGTATAGATAGATCATAATAGTGATTTTTTTTGCAAATAAATCAATATCCTAATTTCTAAGATTCAAATGATTGACGTCTGGTTCTCCTTTTTTGTGTTATAAATTTATGACCGGAACTAAACCTAGATAGCAATAAGAACTTCGCGAATCGAGATTGAAGCTCATCGTAATGAAGCGAAGCGTAACATAAAAATACAAAAAATACCATTTGTGGGTTGATTTAATGTTCAGTTTTATAATTCAGTTCAATCATTAATTTGTAATTTTATATCAAGCGAAGTGTTTTGGACCTAAAAGATAATTTTTTTATAGAATGTTATGCGATAGGTAAAGTAAATGCCTGTGTTTATTTATTTTTCAACACAAGCGACAATCGGGTATTTTAAACTAATCTTACGATGTAGATATGTAGCTATTGTTATTAATTTTTTTAATTTTAAAAACATTTCAAAATTCCGACCGAAGTTATGACGTCGTGGTAAGTTATGTTATCATAAAATATTTATACCAACAAAACTTTAATTGTTTTGAAATGTGCACTTATCATACAAAAATATTTATTGTATTGTTGTTACTTTTTATCTGAGGCATGTTCTCATAATCAGAAGCGGATGTGTGGTCGTGTTCACTTGAAAACGGATGCTCCACGAATGTACTCTGAATAAATGGACAGTGAACTATATTGTGCGCCTACGCATCACTACATGATATTCAAATTCAAATTCAATATCGTTTATTCCATTAAGACACTAAGTGACATTTATGAACGTTAAATTGAAGCTAGAGTTAAAATCATAGATCGGCGCAAACAGACGCCACAGCATGTGCTGGATTGTCGAAGTAAATTAGGTGAAAACACCAAAATCTACTGCCTGCTTGTGTCGATCTATAACTTCCAGTTTCCAAAATGCGTAGAGCCTTATGAGAAGAATACTGGCAAAGAAACTCATGGCCACTCTTTTTAAAAGTCAGATCTTCAGGTACAATAGTGTTAGTGTTACACGAAAGGTTAACAGGATGCAAGCTGATGCCACCTGAACTTAATTTTATTGAAATGTTCCAAAAGCTAACGTACTAAAAAATAAAAATCACTCAGTGATACCGTTGAAGGTTTGAACTTATTAAACATAGAAATCATTCCAGGTGCACATCTACCTTCATTCAGTTACAAAATCTACTGTTAAAAATAATTCGTGACTGGATTAAGAGGCTAGAGTTGCAGTTGATCGAACCAAAATAATAGTATAGGCTAAAGCATCGCTGACTAGGCCGACCAGTCCCCCCAAGCAGCACCCGTTCACGAGTATGACGCATGGACCAGCCATCATCTCCTTCGCCATATCAGAGGGAAAGAAATGCCCCATGACGACGCCGCAAGCAATGACATTTTAGTGAGCATGACGAATCATTATCATCTATATATATAGATATTATCACTGTTCAATACAATGACAACTAAACAAACTAGAAATCTCATAAAAACTACTGTATCTGAATTTTATACTGATAACAATATCTTGTCAAGAGCCGTCACTCAGGTTGGTTTATTTTTGTTGTACTTTATTTTGATAAAAAAATTATAATAATATATGAAACAATGTTACCGGTAAAATTTTATAGAAAGAAGATGGATTTTTTTAAATTCTTTTTCTATCTACGAAAAAAAAGAGTAGAAAGAGTTAGTACCTATGCTCATAGTACACGTAGTAAGTTTAAGTTGTAATCTATATTTAAGTTCTGTTTCTATTCCTAACAGCGGCGCATTAAAAGTGTTTAGGTTTAAATTCACGAAAGTCAAGAATCTAATTTTATAGCTGTTATGTTTTATTAATTTCAATATATAAAATGTCCACCTTAAATTTGTATTCGTCATTGATAAAGGTAACTTAAATGCTAAAGAAGCTTAGGTATTCATATAGACGATCGATGTTTCGGTGTATGTTACAAACTTTTAGCAAAATTGAGAAGAATAGTGAGATATTTTCAACAGACGTCATGATTTCACGGTTATAAGTTATAACGCGTTTGTCAGGATTGAACAAGTGAGAAATAGAGAAGATTGTTCTACAGGCTGTATTTGAAAAAGGAACTCTTAAATCACTGAAAAGGCATGACTCTAGCATGCAGTTACGATAAGAATTTTTGGAAAAAAAATCTATTCGTTTACAAGTTCGTTACAAGGGTACAGACCTACAACCTTTGAACATTATAATTGACAATGGAACTAAAGCATACTCTACGGAGTTATTTGGTATATTCCTGTTACTGAAAATAAATTCACGATCATTCGCGAAAACAATAATTTAGATCTAAAATAAATTGAAAAAATGGACATTAGCATTATAAAAAAAGGTTGGAGAGGTTTATAAATGTGAAAACTCTTCTTTTTGTTTTGTGTTTATGACTAAATTATTTTTCAAATTTTAATGGCAGCAACTCGACCAAAGTTTATTTTGTTGCTTTGTCAGCTTGCGACGTTCCTTCTAATATCAGACTAGCTTCATACTTGGTTGGGTAGCGATGCCTAATTTATACAGTATGAATAATTGGCCTATATACTGTATCAATGCTATAATTCTAAGAATGATTTAAATGAAAACTGATGAAGATTTCAACGAAGCCATTATTAAAACAGCTAGCAAACTCCATATAATTCGGTTTTTATAAAGTTTTTATTACAATGTATGAAGTGATAACACAAATATTGTTATTGCCTAAATAGTAAAGAGTGGTGTGATGACGAATTGGGCTTCTCGAATTCTTATTATTTACTGTTAGTTTCTGTTATAAGGGAACAGGTTATGCCCTTGAGATAATGTAGCATATAAATGTATTAGCAGAGTTTATTTTCCATATTCCTTATTGTTACATATATTCCTTATCCCACTAATATTATAAAAGTGAAAGTTTGGATGGATAGATGGATGGCTGGATGTTTGTTACTCTATCACACCAAAACTACAGAACCGATTGGGATGAAACTTAGTATGTAGATAGTTAGAGACCTAGATTAACACATAGGCTACTTTTTATCCCGAAATTCCCACGGTACCGGGACTTACGCGGGTGAAACCGCGGGGCGCATCTAGTGAAGTTATTAAGACGAAATCCTTAACAAAACTTCCCAATCCTAGATTCCTAGCTCATTTGTCACATTTGTACTAGGAACACTGATTCCCAAGTCACAGCGGTAAGGCCCAGTTTGGAAACCAGGGGACCTAAAAAATTGTATAAATCCATTTTCTTTATGTAATACTTTTTGTTTAAACTTAATCTTAACTGTGGAAAATAAATTATTATTATTATTATTATTTGTGTGAGCTATACTGATATTAAACGACAGTTTTTACACAAGTTTTTGGAAGAATGGCATTTGAATTTTAGTGGTCACTTTATTACTTTTGTCGGTGTTGTGGATTCGATCCTTGCATAGAAAGAATATTTGTGTGACTTACAAATAGTAGTAAAAAGACTTGGTCTTTGTGTACCTCTGTTCTAATTCTTAAGTGCAGCAGTGGTTTTTAAAAGAAAAGTTAATCAGCCTTGTATTCTAGAGATAAAAAGAAGATAAGACAAAACGAAATCCATGTTGAAACTCTCAGTAGCTGGACTGACGTCACGGTAGGGTTTAAAACATTTCTAATATTTGATTTCAACAATTTGTACTAAAGAAATATTTCAAACTAGCTGCGCCCCGCGGTTTCAGGATAATCATCTTACTAATATTATAAACGTGAAAGTTTGTGAGGTTGTATGGATGTGTAGATGTATGGATGTATGTTGCCTTTTCACGCAAAAACTACTGAACCGATTGCAATGAGACTGAGTGCTGATTGAGGTTCGAACAACATAGCAGTTATAACTATTTAGTTGAAAGCAATAGTTGTGAGACTGTTTCTAACATTTCTGTTTGGGAAGGTTTTCATAAAAAACCTTGAATGTACCAGGGAACATTATGATATTCAAACTGGTTAAATTTGTGTTTCAATGCGGCTTCAATTTTAGGCTTAATATTTAGTTGTACTCCGTAGACTCTCTTTAAAATTATAGCGTAATGTCATATTGTGAAGTGAATTTACCTATGTGTATCGATCTAGCGGGGCCACTCGAGCTAGACCGAAAAAACTAGTGGCAATGCTTTGTTTGTTCAATGTACCTCACGAATTTATTAACAAGATCCAATGTACCTCAACTATTTCGATAGAAATTACAATAAATCGCCTGATCCATCCAGCGGGGCCCGCAGTTGTATTACGCTCTGACTACATAAAAATAATACTCATCGTAACTTGTGCCCATTTACCTCTCAATTCATGTATTAACTCCAAGGAATCTTTAACAGAACAGGAAAAATTCAGCAAGAACATTTTGTCTGACCAGCAAAGCCCTTTTATAATTTGAATTCATACGTGCAGAAAAAAGACACCATTATTATGTATTACCAATGTACCTTAGAGTTCTTCACTATTACCAAATTTTTCGCGGTTTTTCTACATTTTATTGTAAATACAAAATGGTATAATACACCAGTTTTTTCGGTCCAGATCGAGTGGCCCCGCTAGATCGATACACATAGGTACATTTCTTATGCTGCAATCATGATCTAAATCTTCGATCAACAAACAATATGCTCCTGTTAAGCCCTCCGCACACCTCCGACTTTGTCAACTCTTCCTTCTATGTTCAATCAGTTCCTTTCTGGAATGCGCTCCCGGTCGAAATCAGGATGTCCACAAACCGTTTTTTGTTCAAGAAGAAAGTACGTTACCTTCTTCACAATGAGTTGGCAGAACGTTCACTACGATAGTTACTTACACGACGGCGTATTTTAGTATTCATATGTATGTGTATGTATATTATGTGTGTGTATATAGCAAGCTATTTATGTAAGGAATAGTATTTATTTCATGTAATATGTGTATCTACTTTGTTATGACTATTTAAGTATTATAAATAACTCCAAATGTTAAATTCTATTTGTGCATCTATCGTTTAATATTTCTACATCATCCCAAGGTTGACTGGCAGAGAATGCCCTGGGCATTAAGTCCGCCTTTGTGCAAATTGTGCATTAAGTTTAAATACAACTAAATATTTGTAAAAGAGTAGGTACGAACTACTGAAAAGGTACATTCTCAAATAACAGGAAAATAATAAATTAGAATTACCTACATCAGCTATCAACTTGCCATGCATATATTTTATCGAATCAAAATTCGCATCCGTCGTTCGCCAATTAATTTATTTTAGTTTATTTATAGTCCTTTACGATTTTATTAATTAAAATATCCGTAGTTTGCGAGGTTACTTACAATCAGTCATTCACATTAGGTGGGTTATTCCTGTTGCTTTTGTTAGTTTTCATTTCAGTTTTTTTCATCATCGTCTCTGAACAAATACATGCAGTATAAAATTTGTGCATGCCCGTGATCAAAGTATGAACCGTCTTAATTAAAAAACCACTAAACTACTACTACTAGTTAAACCAAGCAAACCAAAAGCCAACGAGGCAATTCTTAATTAAATTCATTATTTTGTTTTTCTTTCTTTTTATTACACACACATTCGAGATGGTTCATGCTTTACATAGGCATGGCACTTTCTCGAAAAAAGAATTATATTATTTCCTTTGGTAAAATAAGTAAGGGCTTTATTGTATTTTCATATGATATATGAAAAGCTCGTTTTTTAGTTCATAAAGTATATATAGTGATAAAATTCTACAACTATAACGAAAGGAACTTTTAGTACGAATGTTATCCTTTTAAGAACAACCTGAACCTGTCTAGAAACTTTTCGACAATCTTGATCACTTTGTAGCATTAAGTATATATTATGCCTCTATATAACGCTATGATGCGATGACGTTATTAAGACATCTGATTGCTGTTAAGGGCTTTAAGCATCGTAACCACCATTTCGTTTTCTTTACTCTAAATTTAAACTGGTTAAAAAAAAACCTTTAATTCAATGTGATAAACATTAACATAAGTCTTTTTACTTCGGTTTTATTCAATTTCACAATTTAGAAGACACACTTATGTTTTCTATTAAAAAGTAATTACCGTGAGAGCTATAGAAATAAAAAAATATTTCAAGATATAAATAGAGATTATCTTCATAAAATCCCACTCGTGTAAAAGAATCTGTAACTAATAAAATGCTAATAAAAATAGGGTTACCAGCGCACCAAAAACAATGACATTTATTGCAGTATATGAGAGTTCGATGTGTATTTATTAGACGTACGTATCTTAACCGAGATAAGAGGGGTTCTTTAACGATAAGCAAGTATATTTATGATATACTTATATACGAATCTTGATGTCTTCTAAAAGTCAGTTTCTTTACAAATGAAAACGAAAATCTTGTGAAAACTAATACCACGTATTCACAATTATACAGATTTGCTTAATGCTTTATTGCAATTCAGTAAGTCATAAAGTACTATTAATAGGTAAGGCACTTTTCTAAAGATTCCGTACGTCCAAATGAAAAACGGAACCCGTTTAGGATCACTCGTGCGTCTGTCTCTCGAAACCAATTAGCTCCGAATCTACTGGACCGATTAATTTGAAATGGTGTACATGTCAATTTCTGTCACCCAAAAACAGACGTGGAATGTAAATAAATGAAATTTGAAAATGTCAGATTTGGGGGCCAGAGTAGAAACTACTGAGTCCAAAAATATAAAAACAATACAGAAAATACTTCTTCATTTATAGAATACAGGAAAACATAAAATAACATGGTAAAGTACAAACTTACATTTGCAATTCATTCAATTGCATCATTGAAATCGGCTTATACTGCAATTAGCTTGGTTTAACAAACCTTTTTACCAAACTGTATCAATACGTAATCTTAATATATATATTTCTTGTGTATGTGTGTATGTCACTGAACTCCTCCTAAACGGCTGTACCGATATTAATGAAATTTTTCGTGTGGCTTCAGGTGGATTCGAGAATGGTTTAGATTTACAATTGGACCCGGTAGATGGCGTTGCGATAGGGTTACAGGAATAATATTTTTTACGTTTCGGCAGCACAACGTCTGTCGGGTCCGCTAGTATATATATAATATATATATTTTACCAGTGCGTTGGGTTTCAACAGCTCTATAAGATTTTTTTTTTTATTTCTTTATTTACTTTAATTATAACCAACTTTAATTTTACAAATTACCATTGGTACCACCGGGATTGGACCGGTAACGCGTGTTTGACACCAGTCAGAAATAAATTACTAAAGGTTTCTTATATTTTCCACAGCAAGAACAACAGTTTATTTTTCCACTAAGTAAAGAAAAAGAAAATTGTACTGTTTACAGTAAAGATGGGTAAGTACACAGCTAATGAAGTGGAAGTGGGTACATCATGCGACGCGGACGTTTGATTGACGTAATAGCATCGCACCCCGCGCCTTTAGGGAGGGAGGCCAGCGTATCAACCCTACTATAAACCAAATGAATGTTTGTCCCCGATAAGCATGTGTTGTGGCATCGCAAACTCTTAAACTTCTAATTATTTCTATTGCCGTAAGTAATTTTTACTTATTTATATTTTACTGTCTGTGCCCACGACTTTGTTTGCGTCTATGTCGGTAAACAACAATATGTCGCTTATAGTAGGCGGCGAAGGGGGGATTCCTCTAGGCAGGATTTTTATAATGTATAGGTGAAGCAACCTGGAGCATACAAAACTATATTGTTTACGAAATAACGATATAAGTGGGAAAATCACCCATTTTTTTCATGTGGAATTTCACCTCACCGGGCTGCTTGTGAGACCGTATATCAAACTTAAACCGATGAAAACCACACGATGTGCTTTACAGCGCCTGTAATAAGTGCACCGTCACACGTCGGTACTGTAACGTTATGCCTCATATGGTCCACCCACCGCCAGTCCGCGGGTGGCAAGCGGGCTCCGTCTACCAACAGACACACCCTTGATGGGAGATTCTCGGTCTCATCAAGCAAATACATTGTAAAAAATAGTGACAAAACGGGGAGTTTGGTCTGAGACCTGATCGTTTTAAAATAAGTTTATTGGAAACTATGTCAAGACAACGCTGAAACAAATTAGAATATGAGTATGATATCGCTAGGTACTTTATTGTAATTATACTTGGCCTGCGCGTTTAAATGCTGCTATTAATCACTAGGGTAGGCACCTATCTATGATGGTCGGTATATATGTTAATGTATTTATACATAAAATATTCTTACAGCTATTATATATATCACTACTTTGTACCTCTTTTATTTAAATTTGTAGCCGAGGTTAATACAAAAGGCTAAAGTATCATCGATATTGCACCCAGAACTGAACAAAAAAAAACACCCCGATGCAAAAATCCCTTAAACGATTATAAATAGGGTAGATGATCTGTGAACGGCTGAACAGTTTTTCTTGAATTAAAGAACACTCTTGATCAAGCTACCTTTAAAAAAAAACTATAGCAAAATCGGTTCATCCGTAAGCTATGATGCTACATAGATACACAGATACATTTGTTAACTTTTAACACGCCTCATTTAGGGTCATAGGTTAATAATAGGTATTTCCTCGACGCAAAACTTAATTTGACTTTATTTGTGTTCCGTTCATTAAAAGGAAACAGGAACCCTAATTCCACCTTGTTGTCATCTGCCTGTAACCCTTTTCGCAGGAAAACGTGGAAATTATAATTAAAATGAAATTGGAAGTCTGGAAATTGTAAGTGAACGCAATCAAAAGATATGGACATTTAAACCATATATTTTAATATTTCGCAGGTAAATCGAAACCTATACGGTACCTCCCATGGACTCGTCATATTTCATGGATTCATGAAATATTTCGAGAAGCAAGGTCTCACAGCACAAGTGAAGGAAAAATCCGAAAGTCGTTAGTTAATAGTAATAGAACATACAACTCTTTACAGGAGCTTCGGGGGAAGAACATAAAACTCGTCATGAGAGCGCGAGTGAAAAGGTTCCACCTATAAGTTTTTCTACCGAATCCACCACCTCCTCCTTGCGCGAGAGTTGTTTTCCACGCAGAAAATCGTCATAAAACAACTGCGACGACCTACATCTCGATTCGTTCGACCAATTGGGAGATTCTCGCTGTAGTCAGTCAGTCAGTGCTGCTTCCTAGAAACTATGGGTCCCCTCGGTATACCTAACAGATAAATGTTTGCTTCTGAGCTTTGTTTAGTCCCGGTGTAACAAAAGATTTCACACTACTGTAACCGAACGGAAAATAAATGGTCTGAAAGTGTAAAAAAAACTTCACCGGTTACATGTCAATATTTCAGCTTAGATGTAATTTTTTTGGCGATAGTGTCTGCCATGCATTTAGTATAGTAAAATACTGTAATACTAACAAACTTCATTAAATTAACAACTAAGTCATAGATGCTTTAAATAAAAATAGCTCGTTGGCATAGTCAAGAACCAGCTATTTTTTTTTTATCATCAGCTCGGCTACATGACGTGATGATTTCTAAGCGCAAATACTTCATAAAGTAATGAAAAGTAAACAGAAACACTATTCGTTTCTACAATTTTAGAGGGTTTCTCTCAATTTTATCAGAATCCTATCATCAGATCCTGACTTCCTTGACATGGGACCACCCTTGAGGTATACCTTATCTAACAAAAAAGAATAATCAAAATCGGTTCATAAATAACGGAGAGGGCTCAACATACATAAAAAAAAAGAAATATTTATATAAACGGTCGAATTGAGAACCTCCTTTTCTTCGTCGGTTAAAAACGATACCTAATTTTAAAAAGTAAATTAGTTTATATATTAAAAAAAGTGCAAAAAAAGAAAAGAGTAGTAGATTTCCTACTCTACACCAGATAAGCTAAACGCTCGCTGTAAAGTAGCTCGAAATAAGTATATACATTCTACTAACGTTACAATGTTATTACAGCTTTGATTGATTTTCATGTGGGAACCAAAGTTTAACCCGGGATTATAAGTACCCTATAACCTGCGCAGGGCAGGCACTCAAACTATTATCATACTAAGTTTCAAGCATATCCCTTCAGTAACTTCTGAGTTTATCGTAAACATACAAACAGACAGACAGACAGACAAAAATTATTTGAACCGCATATTCGGCATCAGTATCGATATCTTAATACCCCTCAGTCGATTTTTTTTAAATGTATTCAATGTACAGAATTCATTCCGGTACAGATTTATTATAAGTATAGATGCAACTAACAATATACGGTTTTCGCAATTTTTCCTTTATGTGTGCTACGGCTGTATCTTTTGATTGCGTTGGCTTAGAAGTTTGATTCACATCTCTAAGGGACAGTAGATCTGAGTATTTGGTATAAATTCCAGCTTGATACCTCCACGCGTTCCCGAAAAAATGGTCTTGACAGACAGACAGAGGGACGGAGGGAGTCAAAAGTCATCCCATAAGGGTTCCGTTTTGTCCTTTCGAGGTACGGAACCCTAAAAACGTGCAAAAATCTTCGAGACCGGATTTCCTAGATGGACAAATTATCTACATACTTACAAGTTTGTACGGAAGCGTCGGTGCGTGAGTCTTAGTTAGTGATGCTGACTGCTGAGCCAGAGATCGTGGGTTCGATTCCCCCCAGGACAAATAATTTTGTGATGAGCATGATCATTTGTTCTGTGTCTGGGTGTAATTTATCTATAATATGTATGTATTTAGAAATATATAAGTAAAGTATGTTTGTCAGCAGTCTGGTTACCATAGTACAGGCTCTGCCTAGTTTGGGATCAGACGGCCGTGTGTGAGATGTGTCAAGTTATTATTATTATTCGTCTGACTCCCATTTGTACGGTTTTTAGCAAAATTTCACTGATATTCTTGATGACAGATTATATCAGTGTAATGATAAAAATTGTCAGCTTAAGGAGTATTTTTGATAAGAAATATATCGATTACAGTCAGCTTGAAGTAAGTCCAGAAATAGTCTTTTATCATATTGACTCCGACATTTTTTTGAATTTTTGCATACGGGCACCGAAACTAAAATGGTTCTAGACACTTAGAACCATCTATAGTCACCTATATATATATATATTAATTTACAAAATTAATATATTAATAGGTGACTCTAGATGAAGAAATAAAAAAGGCCGTAATACAATTAAGAGAAGAAGTAGAACAAAAAACAAACGCCTTATCAAAACAAAACGAACAAAGAAAACATGATATAAAACACATAAGTTTAGAAATAAACAAGCTGAAACTAGAGAATGAAAAATTACAAGCGGAGATAAAGGATCTATCAACAACATATATTCATCCTAAAATGCCATATACCGAAGAAACCAACGCTAAGAAGATAGTATTATACGGTTTTGCCGAATATTACAATGAGCCTGAATATGACTTACACGACAGAATAATAGACTTTTTCGAAGATGCTATGCAAATTAATCTACTAGGCTATATAGAGGATATATATAGAATCGGGAAAAATATCAAAAACCACCGGCCCCTAGTTATAGAGTTGTTAAGCAAAAGAGTTGCAAAATTTATAATAGCCAGTAGACAATGTTTACAGGGAACTAGGATATATATCTCAGAATTCCTAGACGACAATGCACTTACGACATCTAATGCGGGCAGAAATGACAAAAGCCAGAAACAAAGATCAGTATGCAATAATCAAGCACCATCAACTATTTTTAGAAGGAAAGAAAGTCGCCATAGAAAACGAGGAGAATAAAATAACTATCAAACATCAAACAACCGAAATAACAGAAAACCAAAGCAAAAGTAATCTTGAGATCTCACATAAGTAACATAGGCCAAAGCCAGCAAGTACAACAACGGTATAGCATAAAAAATTGTTCCTTTCGAAAAAACACCCGTCCCACAATTTAAAATACTATATCAAAATATACAAAGCTTTTATAAAAAGCAACACATATTAGAAGCCTTTTAGAACAAGAACCATGATATTTAGCGCTATGTGAAACAGAGACTTGGCTATCACCACAAAAACTATACACAATACAAATAAGTGGCTATAAAATGGCATCTTCTTACACCCGAAGTAATCGAACAGGCGGCGGTGTGTGCATCCTACTACGTGAAGATATAAAACACAGGGAAATCAACGTAATTACAGATATGTCAATTGAGTATGTTATAAAAGTATGTGCATGTGAACTACCAAATGAAAATATATTACTAATTACTAAGTATTGGAATAGAAGAGAGGAAGAGGTATTTATAAACCAATTAAAACTAATTCTAAAATACATACAAAACAAATATTCTAAATCAAGTGTAATTATAGGAGGAGATTTCAACATTAATCTTTTAGAAAATAATTTAAAAACAAACCAATTCCTAGATCTCATGCTAGAGCATAAATTTACACAGCACATAAAATATCCTACACTCATTACACACACTACTGCAACATGCTTAGACTTAATATTTACAAACTTTAACCTAAATAAATTATTTACAACTGTCGAAGAGTTCGGTTTTTTAGACCATATGGGGACGGTCATCCACCTAGAACCTGAACAACAAATAAAACAAATTACCTGGTTTACAAGAAAAAGAATATACAGCCAAATAAACATGAAACATTTCAAATCTAAATGGCAAACCATAAATTGGTCACACATTCTACCATCAAATCAAAATGTACACGAAAACTACAACACGTTCAACAACACATTAAGAACTATCCTAAACGAGTGCATACCAAAACGAAAAATAAAGCTAAAAACACATTTTAAAAAGTATTGGTTAACCGTAGGTATTAAAGTATCATGCAGAAATAAAAGGCTGTTGAAAATATTTACACAAAAAGCAAACAACCCGATATTAACTAATTATTACAAAAAATATTAAAAAAGACAGTAACAACAGCAAAAAAACTGCACTATAAAAATAAATTAACAAAATCAAATAACAAAACTAAAACTATGTGGAGTATCATAAATGAGCGGACAAAAAAAAAGATAAACAAAATATGAAATTGCAAATTAACAATGACCTCATAACAGAACCCACACAGGTAGCTAATTATCTCAATGATTTTTTTGCGTCTATTGGGGAGAAGACCACACAAAAATATGATACACAACCAAGCAGCGCCCCACTACACAATGTAATAGAAAATACCATGTTTCTCACCCCTGTTGACCCGTTTGAAGTAAATAAAATCTTAAAAAATCTAAAAAATAAGCACAGTCACGGAATTATGAGTTCCCACCTATTTTATTCAAACACTGTGCGGATGCATTAACCTTACCACTTTACCTACTAATTAATCAATCTTTTGAAGAAGGAACAGTCCCTAACCAGTTAAAGCAAGCAATAATAAAACCTATCCATAAAAAGAAATCAAAAACAGACCCTAACAACTATCGCCCAATAGCACTTTTACCTACGGCTTCAAAGATTTTCGAAAAAGCCATAACCAATAGAATATATGCGTTCTGTGAAAAATATAATATACTCGACGAATGCCAAAACGGCTTTCGAAAAAATAAGTCGACAACATTGGCTATCTATAAATATATTCAAGAAGCCCTCAATATCATAAACAACAGACAATATGCTGTAGGTATTTTACTTGATATGACCAAGGCCTATGACAAAGTGCAGTTCAAAATGTTATTAAATAAATTATATTATATAGGTATACATGGGAAAGTTCACCAATGGCTTACCTCATACTTAACAGATCGAAAACAACTTGTAGAATTAGAATACTTCAATCAAAATAAAAATGAAATAGAAAAAATTCATTCAAACAATAAAGACATAAACGCCTCAATTCCTCAGGGCAGTGTGATAGGATGCTTGCTATTTCTAGTCTACATCAATGACCTACCAAAATGCATAGAGGAATCATGTGTCATGTTTGCAGACGACATCTCTATACTAGTTTCTTCTAAAATCAATTCAAATTTAATTGACAATATAAATACAATACTCACTAAAACAACAGATTGGATGACAGAACATAACTTAGAAATAAATTATTCAAAAACTAAAATAATACCTTTTCATCCATATCAAAAGAAACCATTAAATATAAACTTCAGTTTCAAAGGGCTTAAATTGGAAGTCGTTAAGGAATTTAACTTATTAGGATTAATTATAGATACTCATATAAATTGGAAACCACACGTAAAAAAAGTTCGGTCAAAAATATCAGCATTTTTATACGCTCTACGCGAAATTAAGAAGACCACAGACCTTTCCACTGCTCTTGTCACATACTACCCATACGCTTACTCTTGCTTAAGCTATGGTATAATTCTTTGGGGATATAGTACAGAGGCACACACTATCTTCACCCTACAAAAAAAAAATAATCAGAATACTAACTAATATAGAAGAAACAGACTCCTGCAAACCCCACTTTCAAAATCTCAATATTCTTACTCTACCATGCATATATATCTTGGAAATTTGAAAATTTGTTCGAAATCATCCGGAATACTATAGTACAAGAGAAGACAAGCAAACCAAATTTACACTTAGGCATAGAAATAGACTTAACCTCCCAACTTCCCAACTAACAATGCATTCTACAAGCCCCTTGGTTATGTCAATTAAAATATACAACAAATTACCGGAACCAATTAAAAACGAAGAAAAACATAATATTTTTATTAGTAAGCTGAAACTTTTCCTGTTACAAAAAAGTTATTACACTGTAAAAGAATATATGGAAGAAAAGGAAAAATAACCTAAGGTAGCTGCTTAAATAGTATTAAATCTTCGCATTATAAAATAATATAAGATAACATAGTCAAGCCTAACCTAAATCAAGTGCAATAATATGACCTACCTAATAATAATAAGTAAATAAATAAATAAAATATGACCTACCTAATAATAATAAATTAAATAAGTAAATACCTTCACAATAAAAAACACATAATACTATAATAATTACCCTATATAATAAATATATAAATATATAACAATATAACCAAATTCGATATAATCATAGTGCAATAATTAAGAACAATTACTAAACATTTAATAAACAATAATTCAATTACTTTTACTACTAATATAACAAATTTTAAACGGCTGTCATCTAATCTATAAGAAGATACTATAAACTTCAGTATTTTTCTATTGTTATTAAATGGTATAAAAAAAAAAAAGAACTCAACTCAACTTATTTTTGTGCATAAATATGTAAATGACATTTAAAATAAATACTAATTAATATTGAATTTTAATTAATATTGACTAAATTATAAATACTACTAAAAACAAATAAATATGATTTTTGAATGTATATATATACCTGTGTGAATGATATTTAATACCATATTGACACAATATAGAATAATTTTATTATTATTTACAATTGTGTATAAACTTTGTTATGCACTAATAATAATAATTGTAACAAACTCTTCCTCTCTCCTAACATTGTGCTGTGCCCGACAGGGTCCATAATTGTAACCTAATTATAAGCTTGACATCTGTATCACATTATGGAACGCAATAAATGTATTGAGTATTAAATTCTTTGGCAGTATTTGTTAAGTATATCTGCTGTTAATAACAAGCTCGGCAATAGCAAGAGATACAATTGTTTGCTGCAATAACAACAGTATATTATTGCCACCAAAAGATGGCTAAAGCTTTATAATGTAAGTCTTTTATATAGATGATGTATAAGCAATTCTTGGACATACTAGATGTTAGTCAATGATCGACTATATATTCAAACTATAACTACTAGAACTATATGTACAATTGAATCGACAATGACCTACTAATACCTACTCAAACGTTTAACAATTAGGTACAAAGAAAATTGTCAACAAAGTGAACTAGCGACTAAATTACTTGTTTGTAAATTTTTAACTGGTAGGTACAAGACAAAGAACCCATCGCTAATGCTTATTATGGGTCATAATAGTCTCAAAGATGATATATAGTTTTCAGTCGCAATCTGTACAAACGACTCGTGACATTTTCACCCTGAGGCCAGCACCGTGTTACGTTCACATTCAATTCTCCCTATAATGTTTGTATATTTCAGTGACGCGTGTATTTAACTGAAAAAACGGTAACAGCGAATTTGAGGCGGCATTTTAGCCGTGAGCACGCGAGCGGTCAAGGACATGGTTTACTTATTAACACCTAGCAAAGTACTAGAGTCCCCGGACCCCGCAATTGCCATATATACCAATTTGTGGAATTAATGTCCAATGTACTACGTTGTTACGTCCGTACATATATGATTTAATTAGTGTGATGCGCCATAAGTGATATTTAACGTAAACTGTTCCACGAACCGCAATAAAATGGACCTTGTAAAATGTCCTTACTATAAACGACTTATTGCTAATTTATTACATCGGCAATGGAAGCACCATGGTAAATAAACACTTCTTATGTATTATCCTTCGTATGCAAAGATCTCAAACAGATAGACAGACACGTAGTTAGCCTTTTGACAAATAACAATGGATATAAGCGCATCGAATCTTCATCTACTTATTAACAGGACTCATTTACATTCCACTGTTATGACTTCTTTTTATTATTCTAATCATGTGTATGGTGTTCAATAGGTGTGGTATATGTTTAGCCTCTTAATACTTCCAATTAAAGTCTAAGATACAGCTCGAGCTATCCTTATACATACCTAGGTATGTGTTTTTAAGTATAAGGATCACCGCTCAAGCGACCGCGTGGAGATTTGTTTTAAAGAACAACATTGTATGCTATGTAACAGGCAAGTTTATTTCACGACTTTTATACCAACCACTATAGTCACCGATTAGGCCGACAAACTGCTATGCCGTTTGGCAGTTTAGTTTCATGTAAAAACTTAACTAAACTTCCGCCTTGCCACTTGCCTTAGTTTAGAAGCTCCTTGTGTTTCTCCGCATCTTTGTCACTGTGGAGAACCTGTCGACAGTCTCGGACATCATGGCCTTTCTTGTAGCAGAAGCGCAGGCCGTATATCTCGACATGCCAATCTTAACGACATAATCCGTCGTGCTCTTGTTACCGCCGGCGTGCCAGCCGTACGTGAACCCAATGGTCTGGTACGAGACGATGGGAAGAGACCAGTTGGTGTGTCGTTACTGCCATGGAAGATGAGTAGGCGTTTGGTGTAGAACGCAACCTGCGTTGATACCCTCGCGCCATCACATCTTCCAAGTACAGCTGGTTGTGCTGGTGCTGCTGCTGCATCAGCAGTAAGCCTCAAACGGCGTAAATACAATAATTTTGCCGTTTGGGGTCAAAACGCTATGGTGGTCATGGGGTGTTCGTTCCGTTTTTTTTTTATGGTATAGGGGGCAAACGAGCAGACGGGTCACCTGATGGTAAATGACTACCACCGCCCATGGGCACCTGTAACTCAAGAGTCACAAGTGCGTTGCCGCCCTTTAAGGTGGAAGGGAAGGATTAGGGCCATCGGTAACCTCACTCACGCAGCGAAATGCAATGAAACATTGCTTCACTGCCGGTTTTCTGTGAGGCCGTGGTATCGAGTGGAGTCAGTTATTTTCCGCTCGACACATACGCATGCGAGACATGTCAACTAAAAGTGATTTTGCTTAAAAACTTGATACATTTTATAGCAATAATAACAATAGACCACTTTCCTTACAAGTGTCATTATTTATAGTATTTGTATTGCTGTAGCTTATAATCTTACTAATTGCAGTCTTGTCAGATGAAAATGTTTTAAACCAAACTTGTATACGAGTATGCGTTTGTACAAGCATTTGTTACTTTTTTATGATATAATAGTGCAATAAACGTAAAAACCGTGTAACGAGATACACTAAAAATAATTACAAATCCCAACCATTATCAGCTTTCGTTATCATTATCGCAAAGTAAACACAAATTCAGTGATAACAGCTTTTTGCGAGATGTGATAGCATATTGTCTACAAAGTATATACATTTATGATTGCATTATCTATCAATAATAAGTATGATAATTTCTTTATTCAGTTTTATTTAAAATTAGGGTTGGATAGGGAAAATGACGATCTATTTGAGTGAGATTTTTTTTTCTAAAGCCACTTTGTCCGAAGCCGCTCAGCAGAGGGGTGTGATTCATTCATTCATTCATTCGAACATCTTAACAACCTCTTGTATTAATAATATTAGTATGACATATTAGCTTTCGCTTGCGGCTTCGCTCACGTGAATGTACATTTTGTCAATCAATTCACTATCCCTTGAGAACACTACTTTTTTCGGGATGAAAGGTAACCCTATGTCTTTTTCTCTACCCCCGACGTGTATGCAAAATTTTATGATGATCTTGCGGACACCCTTTTGTTTTTAGACAGAGCCATACAATTTAGTGTGAATAACACAACGAGAGGGGTGGTGGCTAGAGGGTGTCCGCAAGATCGTCATGAAATTTTTATATGGCTCTGTAGCTGTCGATCTACCCGGCAATACTGGAGTCGACCCCATGTCTTGACAGAGCTTGGCTTATGCTGGTGAAGTTAGTTTCGTTGAAGGCGCCTTCGATGTCGATGAAAGTTCCTAGGGTTGACACATTGGATTTTATATTGCCGTCGATGAGACAACTCGATTTAGGGCAGTTTCTGTTGATTTGCCCATCGAATAAGTATGTTGGTTGGGGTTCAAAGGGTAGCTGACTAGTGCAGTACTCCTGATTTCCTGATTTTTGCCTTTATAATATTAGTAAGGGTTGGAAAGATGTCTAGATGCATCAATGTATGTGTAGTGTCGGCCCTTTTATTACTCCCCTCTGCCCCTCTGTCGGCGTTTGTGACCTGAATGATAGTCTATTCAAAGATATCTTCTCATATTTCCGATTATTATCAAAGCCTCAGATCAACAACTGATAAAGTAATGCGTTTTAAGCAGTTAAACAGTTAATGTAAATTATAAGTTATCAGATTCAATTAAGTAATATCTTATAGAAATATTATAGTCTCTTGGAGGAGGCTAATGCTTCGCAATGATAAGCTAATGGGGTAGGAGCTGGGATAAACATAGACTTATCTAAATGACTCGTTAAGATGTGTATCTACATTGTTGGATTTGATATGGTATCTTCTAATGCGTGCGTAGTAACAAATTTGCATGCGTATTGATATGGGTATAGAGTTACGAATACGGTATTTCTGGAATATTTTTTTTTACTTTAGCACTTAGGGTACTGCTAAAGGTCACTCAGATGCATTTAAATTTTCTAAAACGGCTTCTTCTAAACTACTATGGTCTAATCCATTAACCCCAAATACCTTTAACAAATTACGTGGGTGATAACAACCTGATAGGTACGCTGTTTTCCCTTCATTCCTTGATCGATTCGAACAATTCGAACGAATGTATCTAAATTATCCAAATAAAGATGAAAGCAATGGACAGTGTTGATAAAAAGGAGCAAAAATAATTTACATATTTCAAGACTGGTTTTTTATATTGTGCAAGTATTCAAGTGAAACGATGTTACAAATATTCGACGACATAGATGACCTTTTAAGCCGTAAATATTCAACATTGTTTTTATCCGTAAACCGATTCTAGTGCGCATAATTTTTAAAACGTAAATATGTGTAATAATGACTATGAGGCACAAAAAATTTGGTTTCCAAAACATGTTGTTGCATAACTATCATCATATTTAAACTTTAACAAAAAAACTCGTCAAGTTCACAAGATTTTCAATGTAACATGGTTTACGTGGTTGAACATGTCGCTAATTTCTGATTTGTTTTCTTTTAATAGTCCATTTCTACGTAGATACATGTAAAATTTAGATAATTAATCAGTTTGTTTTTTTACGCCGACTCAAAATTAGTTTATATACAATTTGAGAGTTTATGTAAATAAGCTCAATACTTAAGACTTAAGGTTTGTTTATTTTTTGCTTTTTAGTTCTTTTCGTCGGTTTAATTTTTTGTTAAAAAGATTTTTATTATGGACAAACAACTTACCCTTATATTTATGATCTTATTTCAGATGTTTTTGTTCGTCTGAAGTCGAGAACGTGCTCGCTAGCTTACGACCCTGGCGTGGCGTGGTGAATATTTTTTTATTATTTACAATATTAAGATATATATATATATATGTTAAATGATAATATACGATTATCATTTAACATTTTCGGAAACCAAACTTGATGTTTCTAGGTGGCCTAGAAGAGAAGAAAACGATTCTTGATGAACAGTCACCCATAAAGATGATGAGTATGATTTTCAGACATTCATTTCTCGTAAACTGTTAAAGTTAAATTTTTTTTATTTGGCATATGGCGTATACATGCGACATTTCTATTCATTAGGTTTAATCAATAACACTGATTGGTATTGGTATTGGTATTGGGCTCTGTTTCCGCATCTAGACTCATATGCGGTCCATTATGCGTTCAGATAGGCTGACTAGTTGAGCCAGCCTAGCTCCTTCCAGAAGCACAGAAGCCTCCTGGGGCCTTCACAGGCTTCTAGGAGCGACCTCACTCCCGCGAGGATACTTGCCCGTTGTGTGGCCACTCCCTCGCATTCCAGGACAACGTGGGCGGCCGTTTTCTACATAGAGGACTGCTTGCCGCGTTGATAGTGATAAGGTGTCGTTTTAGGGCCAAGTGGCCCGTAATGGTTCCTACAACTATTCTGATGTCAAATCGGTTGAGACTGAGCAGTCTGCACCTGAGTGTCCACGACATCCTGGGAAGTAAGTTATCATTAACAGTTCTGATGTCTCTGAATCTGTTTTTGTATAAGTCCCATCGGGTTTTTTCAAGAAGCCGAGACTGTGCCTTCGTTCACCGCACATGATAGTCTTGACTCTGTTTGCCTAATTGTTGTTGTCTATGTTAGTACAGAAGCTTCTCCAGCATTCAGTTTTACTAATTCTGATCCGCTTCTTGTAGTTAAGTCGGGCCTGTTTATATGCTTCCCAATGTTGATCTAATTGTGAATTTTTTGCTTTATTGAACAACTTTCTAACCTTACGCCGTTGTTTTTCCAGTTCCGGTCCCCACCAGTGTTGTTTACTGCATAGTCCAGTTCTGGGTAACGAAAGTGGGCATGTTTGTTCAAAGCAGGTGATTAAGGTGGTAGTAAGGTTGTCTACATGGTTATCAATATCCGCTGTGGTCCCATGAGCATTTGGCAGATCGGTATTTTTCAACCTTTCCACGGTGACTAGCCCATACTTACGGACGTCCATCTTACGAGGATTTCGTCTGGGTTCAGGCGGTGTGTGAGTCATCTTCAGGTCAAATTTGATCCAACGATGGTCCGAGCACGACGCCTCATTCGAAACATGCCAATTCGAAATATATGATGACGCGTGCTCACTGGCTAGTGTTAGATCTATAACTGTTTGGGCTCTCGATGTAACAAATGTCGGTTCTGAGCCAGTGTTGATTACGTTTAGCTTAGTTGTGAGTAAGAAAGAAATAAATTCCTTACCTCGTTGGTTATTGGTCTTACTACCCCAAAGCACATGGTGCGCGTTGGTGTCAGCGGCAACGATCAGCTCCAGTCCCTCTCGCTCGCAGTAGCTTGCAAGTGCGGCCAGTTCGGGGGTAGGGATGTCTGCGTCGCCCGGCAAGTAGGCGGACGCCATCGTAGACGTAGTTAAGTCTCTAGAACAGAACTCGGTCATTAAGGTTATGTTCGCGTGTTTCCGGAGACCTCCTGGGAATCATCCTTAGGGTTCAGCAGCGGTTGAGGGTGGTCGTCAAGGAAGCGAACGTAGAGATTACCAAATTTGTAGTAGACTCTACGCTCGCTAGCCCTGAGTTTCAACGCGTCCTCTTCTGGTATGCCGAGCACCAGGAACAGGCTTTTCTTCTCTTCCTGGGGCTCTGCATGGTAGAGTGTCCATGTGGACACTTTGTACTGGCTATTTTGACACGTCAGCCGCATGCGCATGCGGTCCAACGTGTCCTCAGGACCTACCTGTGGCACCAGGAGTCCCGCCTTGATGCGATTCGGAATCTCAGACTGACGTTTGACGGTCAGTCTGGTTCCATCGCGCGGTGCTTGCACCTTGACCACGGCTTCACGAAGCCATCGAAGGGCATAGTCATCGTTGCACCACATCTTGAGGACGCCCTCACTGTAGAAGGCTTTCCCCCTAAACTGCGGTCGCCGGACGCACTGGGCGAAAAGATCTCTTCATCCAGTACGTCCTGCAGCCGTCCCTCGACGGCTTCGGCCTGCTCTCTGGTCAGGTCATGGTGTGGTTCCATCATTACGGTGACGCAGTAGTCGTTAGACTTTAAGGCGTCGGAATAGCTCCTTTGGCGGTGGGCTGGGACTTCAAACGCTTGCCACTGTCCGGTGGAGTAAAGGAATCGTCAGGACGATTCCTTTTAGTGGGTATGAGCTGGCCCGAAGGCTTACCCGCGTCTTTTTCGTTCCCTGCTTGTTTGCCCCGTCCAGGGAGATCCTGCCGTGGGGATGCTTTCGCGGCAGCAGACTTCGTGGCAGCTGGTGGCGTCCCCGTAGGAGCAGATTTTCCCTCGGCTAGGCTACTGCCTTTGCCATGGGTCAGCTCCTCACTAACGTGAACCTCGTGGGGCCTTGCGGACCCTTCAGCAGCTTCAAGCTGCTTACTACCACCTACTGCCAGACGCCGCGCTCGCTTAGCCTCCGCCCGGGTTTTCGCCCTCTTGTCCTTATGGTTCTGGTTGTAAGGGTTCGGTATTTTCGGCGCTCTCTTCTTCTTCACACCCACAAGGTTCCAGCAGGGTTCATCCTGGTTGGACCCTAGGGGCATGGGCATTGCTGCCTTCAGAGAGGAGAGGTCTATGGTCTTTGTCGGTATTTTGGATGGCGCTGCATTCAGGTTGTCCACCCGAGAAGCTGCCGTTTTAGAGGATGTCGCTGCATTCGGGTTATTCACCCGAGAAGCTGCTGGTTGGTTGCACGGCGCACCGCCTGGGTTATTCACCCGGGGTGCAGCCTTAGTGGGTTTCCTGGAAGGAGAGTTAGTTTTATTTTTGTTATTATCCATTGGTTACTGTTTTTTAGATTCATCTCTTCGTCCTTCCACCCTCAAGTGGGGACGTCGCGGCAAAAGGCACGCAGGCGCCAGAAGTAACGAAGAGATATAAAGCTCCTACCCCAGCAGAAGGTAGGCCGAACTAGGCAGGAAGACAAGGTCGTCCCGCCCGTCGTCCACCCCCACTAGGAAAGAGCTCTCGCCTGGCGGCCCTCTGACGGGTCACCGCAGCCGATTGACCGAAGGTGGCTAGCCTCCTGCCTCCCGTGTCAGGAGAAATCCGGGCCAAAGCAGTGTGTTGCCTTTCAGCTCAACTACCAGGACACCTTCTTCCCCCCATACGGGTCCCCGCATACGGCACAAACATGCGGGTGGTTGCCCCTCCCCCCACTCACCGTCAGTCTTAGTTGATGATGAGTCCGCAAGTATTAACCACATACTACTCGCAGATGGTTTGCGGAAGGAACAGTGGGATGGGTAAGGTAGGAGGATGGGATTGCGACTGGATGTTTCGGGTACTTCTGTTTCATAGGGAACCAGATCAAAAACAGGCGGCAACCACGGGAAGGAAAACTCTCCAGACTTGACATGGGGATCTACACGACCTGCGCTCGCTCCCATGGCCATTCGCCGTGCACGTCCTCCGGACAGGAGGGCATGCCAGGGCTGGATCTGTTCCAGGCGATCGAGGCCTTTTGGAACACACCCACCCCCGCCCAAAAATAACACTGATACTACCTACTTTATAAAATCATTAATTGACGACATTTTTTCATTATTATTATGGATTATTATGTCACTTGAAACTGATTCGCATAGTTGTTTTATTAATTTTCTAGTAAATTTTTAGGCCTGCTGTAGTTTATTTACTAATTTATAGGGAGAGTCCTATGCTCAACTTCAAGCTCATAGACCTGGTTAGCAAATCGAAAACGCAACAGGAATAGTGCATAATGAGACAAACTGAGAGAGAAATATACCAAGCAGCAGGTGAAATCGGGCAGTGGATGATAAAGATTGTTATGAAGTAATTAATACTTATCAATCTAATGAGTGCACCGGGGTAATATGACATTATCTAATGATACTGTCAACTGAAATAGATTTTTCTAGTACAAATCACGTAAACTATAGCATACTATACATACAAACATTTACTTAACTAACTAAATACTTTAACTAAAAGATAACACTTTATTTTTACATAAATTAAGTAGGTAGTTAACTACTTAATTTATGTAAAAATAAAGTGTTATCTTTTATAACAGCTATTATTTACTGGTAGTATTCCGTGGGCTGGTAAAACTTTATTACTGTAGGTGGTGCAGAGTAATGATTAATGAATCTTCATTATTGTAGGTCTAAACGCTTAAGGATATGGCTATTCATTTATGTCATCACCTCAAAAAAGTATTCACCTCTTTTTTAAGTGTAAGCTTATTTTCAAAATAGTGAGTTTGAATTCTTCATTAGTTCTGCATAAGACATCAAAGATGGCAGTTAAAATTTATTGTTAAATTAGTAACAGTGCACATGTTGTGTGATAATGTTAGTTCTAGGTAATAATGAGTCAGTATTTAGAGATAATTTACTGTGACTTGTTCATTGCAGTATTGCTTATCATTACATTGTATAGAATGAAAGAAGTCCGTCGAGCTCTGTCCTCTTCTTTCTTTTTCTATCATTAAAAAGGCTAGTCATTAAAAAACCCTCAGCTTATTTCACTAACGAATGTTTACCGATCTTGAAAAAGAAATTATCTCCGACTATAGTAACTTGGTCCTTCTGACTTTCTTCATTTTGATATATTAAAACAAAAGCAAAAGGCTAAAGCAATTTTAGACCATTAGGAAATAAATTTATTGCTATATAAATACTTTAAATATGAAGTATCAGATACCAAGGCCAACCAGTCACCACAAACAGCATCCGTTCATGAACATGACACCCGGATCAGGCATGCCATGGATCGCCTGTGACGATGCGTACTGCACATTAGTTTATTACCGTTTGATCCAAATAGTATCTTCTGTATCTTTCTAATAATAGATTTTCTTTATTACATTTTTTTTTATGGTATCAATCGAGTAGACGAGTCACCTGATTATAAATGACTACTGTCGCCCATGAGCACCTGCAACTCAAGAGTCACAAGTGCGTTGCTGGGTTGTTCCAATTATACTTCACTGGACGAATATTTGTAATGATCGGAAACTAAATTATTTATTTTTTCTACTTTTAAGATTTCTTTTTTCTTTTTTTAAAAGACAACTCCCGCATTAGGAATATTCCTGTGTTGCGGGGGGCTTCACAAACATTCAAAGAACGGACACAAAGGACACCCAGACTCCGGACAACTATTTGTGGATCACACAAATTTTTGTCCCGTGTGGGATTTGAACCCGGCGCGGCGTAGTGGCGAGGTGACCACTTAAACCATTGCGCCATCCGTGCAATCTTAATCCTCTTTCCTCCTTAGTCTTAATCCTAATCATTGATTGATTAATTTTGAACTTGATTCATTACCTTGGTTTCTGCAATGTGTTCAAGGTGTTTAATTTACTTGGTCTTATCGGTATTGAAGGTTAACTTACAACCATACTCGTTACCCAACCATTAATGAACTCGATCCATCCAGGGTACGTATTAACTTTTTTTTTTATTAATTTGTATAACCATTTACTTGATACTATATGATAATAATTCCAATTTTTATTTCACATTAAACTAATCATTCAGCAGTGTCATTCAATTTCACTATTTTGTTAATTTGTAGAATCATTCATTCATCACTTATCGTAAGCAAATATCAGTTCGTCATTCAATGATTAGGTATCTAATTATGGTTACGATTTTGATTGAACATCTTAATGATGATTCATTTAATCCAACAGTCATAGGTAGATGTTATTACTGTGTGATAAAAGATTTACACATGTTTATTTCTACGAGGCATAATAATAGTTATATTATTGTGGTACATTTCCACCTAAATCTGATATTATATTGATACTTTGAAGAATGACTGGTGACATATACATGACGCCTCTTTCGGCACTTGTAATATTTTTTGAATTTATTTATATTACTGTTGCTATATAGCAATTTTCGTACCTTTCACCACGGCTACTCGGAGGACATGTCTTCATCCTTTAGCAGAATTTCAGCAACTTCTTAGTAACTTAGACTTTAGTCGTACCTTCGTCCTGCAATAAAACCATAACATCAGTAGTGTTAATTTGTAATTTCTGAAGAGGCAGTGAGATAACATGAACTTTATATATATTTACTTATCATTTTATTTATGTTCATTTCTAGATCATCCAGCATCAGCTACGTAGGTCATTAAGGATTTCTTTTCATTTATGTGTACCATTATTACTAAGTCATCGGCTAATAAATTATTGTTATTTATTGGCCATTATACCTATATACATATATACCTATATACTAGTGACGTGGGTCACATTTACACATTACTAATATTCTTATTAACCCCTCCAGCTAAGCTAATTGCTTGCGTTAAGAGTGGGTTCACGCCGGTAGTGCACTGGGTGGGGTTCGAAACGCCAACCACTGGATCGCAAGTCCGACGCATTATGCTGCCGCCGCGTATTATCAAATACTTGCCAGTACAAAAGATGAAACAACTCTTTCAGTTAGTTAGTTCACGGAAATGGCATCTCGCAACAAACAGATGAGATTTGCAATCTGATCTTGTTCGAAAACAACATTACCTTGCCATACCACTATGATGTTGTTACAAGTTCTCGGTGATAACAATTGACTTTGGCTGGAGGAGGTGCTTTTTTAGCTATACGGTGTAAAGAAAATAGAGAGTTAAAATGAGTAAAGTTAAAGTTTTTTACGTAAGCAAGATTTTCAGGGAACGTTCGGTATGCCCTGGATGAAATGGTTGACCAGTATAGGTTAGTTGTTTTTCAATTGTTAATTAACTAATCGGTGATAAGTTTTATATCGAAATAGATCATATTATTCATCTTCTATACAAATAAATAAAATTGGAGTGTCTGTTTGTAATATTAAAATAACCGCTTTTTACTAAGTGAATTTGGATGTGTACACGGTACATACCAAAAGAACATTTTTTACAATTTTTGTCTGTCTGTCTGTCGTTTGTTTGTCCGGAACGGGTTTACCGATATCGTGTATCGTAGGTACCGTAACACTTCTGGATAAAAACCCCTAGTACTTTCCTTTTATTACAATAGCGAAGTATTAATTAGACTGTATTATAGACAATACCCTCTATAAAATAAAAATACTGCAGCACCTCTGTAAAACAATAAGTATTCGTATAGTGTATATTATATATTTTTACTTAGGCCTTACAAAAGGAGAAAAATCGACTCCATCTTAATAATGTCTAGGGGACAGATTTATTTTCTATTTTTTTGTATCACTGTTGTAATATTTCTAAAACCATAATTAAAGGAGGTGTTTTTTAATACTATTAGATTATACTTGTGTTTAGTTCTTCAGCAATAAAGGCTTAAATCTTAATAATAAAGGAGATGTTGATGTTTTTTTCACATCTACACAAGAAAACTTGTGATGAAAGTTAACGAGAATGTTTTCAGTCCTGACGTTTATATATTACATGCCATGAGCTTCAGCGGTCTCTGCGGACCTCCTAAATTAATTACGTTTGCAACTACACCTTATTAAATTGCACACATTTTCCACTAGCCTACAGGGGAATGTTTATGTCGGTCTTTTATCTAGCCACGCCTATTGCACCTTTAATTTCTTCCAGATATCCTGTACTATTTTGATGTTTAAGTTTATTATAGGTGCTTGGAAAATGTTTTGATCGTAGCTAACTCAATTCAACTGACGATATTTGTCATATATACGTACATATTTGAGAAAATTTTAGATGTAATTCAAGTCGATTCAATTTAGTTCATTAAAAAAGTCTAATTCCATAGTTATAATAAGCAGAATATAATATTTATTGCGTTCAATTGAACGGAACGGAAGTAACAGGCAAAATATATCATTTTGTTTTCTACCTATCAGCATTACAGACTAATGCAGGCATCGTTAGCTTTTTTAGTTCGATTGAAAATAAAGCGTTTAGTAATGAAATTTTTTTTTAATAATCGGAGGTATAGTGCAGCTTTAGTGCGCAAGCATATTAGAAATTCGGGTTTATTGGACCATTACAAGGCAATTTAAATTTTTTAATTGAATTAAAAAACGTTAGAATAATAATTGAAATGTTTATGTTCATAATATCTTCACCAGTATCTTATAGTTTGTTTAACGATGGACTATGAATCAGTAATGTAGTGAAGGATAACCAATGATAGAAGTGAATGCTTTATATACCTACTTAGAAATTTACGGGCCTCGTATTTAAATTTCAAATTTGTTGAGTGTTCATGAATATAGTGAACTATTGTAATTAAATATTTGTCTATGTGAGTGTCACTACGTTTCCACTTATAGTTTTTGTTTTGTACCTCCATATTAAGTAGGTAATTTAAAACAGTAACTTCACGCAAATGTAACTAGGTATGTTACGTTACTTAATATTTTACTAACTTTAGAAGTAACGACGCGTAAGCGTTGAAATGTTTAAATTTTCGATTTTTACAGGCTTATTCGTGACCTCGGTGACCATGAACGCTGATTTCTACGAAAGACGTTTAATTTATGTTTAGTAGCTGGAGTATACACGCGCGCCGTACGAATTTTACATTTTTTTATTATGAATCAAATAAATATCAAAACTGCTTTCAATATCTATGCTCAAATATGAATTGAATTTGAATAGAATTTTATTTAAAAAATTGAAGAATAAATAGTTTACTTATTTTTCTCTGTATCACGGAGCCTTCACAAACATACAATTTGAGGATAGGTAGGAAGGTACGGGGCAGAATATTTATCTGTTAATTACACAAATTAATAAGCGACTTACATCCTATGTACATAATATCTAACAATCCTATAAAATATGCATACCGTAGGTACGGCTACATTTTTATATTATTTACATACTATACCATTGTACCTGCGATGCTATTTTATGCTCGTATAGTCAAATCAATGCGAGTACATCTATATTTTGTATTCGTGTCACAGAATATACATGTAAGTACCTACTACGCACTCGTGGTACGAATAAAATTCTAATCAATTATAGTGGCGCAGACTATACTATCAGAGGTACTACTTTTAATTTCTAATTTTACGGTATGTGAGACTCATTCGCTCATGGTATTTTATCTTGGTTGTGTGATGGTGCGAGGCCACGCGCTTGGCCCCGCTCCGCGCGCCGGTTGGCCCGGTTGTACTGTATGACATTCCGGTGGAGTTGATGGCGCGAATCGGTCGCGTCACGAACGTACCTACTACTTTATAAACATTCACGTAAAACAAATAGTTAACTAACTATCGTTGCCGACCTAAAGTGCTATGCTTCATTAATTGTCTACATGGGACAAATTCGCTTAATGACAGTGCTCATCTAAATTCCACAATGTGATAATAATGGAAATGTCCATTTACAGTATTCAATTACAACGTGTTTGCAACAAATCAAAATGACTCAGTGCTTTAAAAATTAGTGTTTACTGCTAAAGTGTTCCAGACCCATAACAAGTGGACTATATGCGTATATATTGGGCTTAGCACTACAAAGCTTAAAAATAGAACAATAACTAAGATTTATGTTGTGAATTAGACGATTTTTTTAGTATGGGAGATAACGATTGCGTTGGCTCATAGGTTTACTCTGCTAAGAATCGTGGGCAATATGACCAATCGCTGGGATCTTCTGTTCATTGCCGTGATCACAACTATGTTCGTGGTCACGAGAACTACTGCAGCTAATAATTGCAAAGGTTTGATTATTTTTATTTCAAATGTAAAAAAAGACTATCTTTCCGACATATCCAACAGCTGTTCATGTTGATTAATAGTACGATTTGTGTGATATAATGCACATTGACATTTTCGTCCCGTTCAAAGTAACGGGTTGCTTTTTTTAACAAATCGAATTAAAATTCTTAACGCATGATGATATCTTTTGAATGGAAATTGATATAGTTTGGTTTAGAAAAACATTAAATTCTTCTGCACTTTCTTCGTGTCAGTTATCAGAGGCTGTTCCAACGACGTGCTTACACTATGTAGTGACATCAATACCTGTACCAAATAACTATAAATTAGTTAAATCAAATCACTTACTTCACTTTATATTTAACTTACACATAGTTACTCATTACCTTCGAGAAAACAATACAACTACTATGAATATGAATCATATGATTCTATAGCAATACATCATTTAACAAAAGCATTTTGTTGGTTACCTCGTAAGGAGCAGATCTCGAGAATACCTCATTGACATAAATAAATCCTAATAACTGTATAAATAAGCTAACAGCATTAAAGCACTACTTTAAAACTGTCTCTTGCGTATTGGCATTTTTGAAATGAAATGTTGGTCACTAATTGATATAACATAAGGTATGCATAGTGATTATAATTGCATGAATTACTTCCAAATTCTTCTACATACGGGAATTGTATAAAGGCAAAGTGCATTGGCGATTCCGAACATCTAAAATTTTTATGTTTTCCTTTAATCGAAACGTCACCTGGGTCAAAGTTGCGAACTCTTCTTCTAGTCTAGACTGAATGACTATATCTAATCCATATTCAGAAGAATAACATTGCGCCTGCGATGGTTCATATAGGTGTGTAGGTAGAACTGTAGAAAGCAAATAAATAAAACTAAAAATAATTGTCGTAAAATCATTCGTATTCTTAAAGAAGGCTTGTGGTTTGCCCAGTGTGGATTAATGACTGTGCCTGAACTAAAACAGTTTCAAACCAGTGGTAATTTCTCATTAAATCCGGAGTCACTGGAAAAAATTCATGCAAAAGTAATCGCTGTATAGTCTTTGTCTAAGCTTGCAACTCACAATAGATTCGCCGAGGGACTGCTGGATGTAAAAAGAAGATTGCTTTACAAGGGTATGTATGTAATGGATATAAATATGCTTAGTGGATAACGGATGTGCTAACACAAACTGGACAGTTGTGACTGATGTTATTAAAACAGTAACTAATATTGAAATTTTGAAACCACACACCCAAAACAGTATAAAACTGCTGTTTCATGTTCCAATGAATTAACAAATTGAAATTTACTTTGTAACAGTATTCAATAGGATTATTTACTTAATATCACTTAGCAAATGGGCTTCAAGGTCCATTATAAAGCGCACAATACAATACTGATAATTTAACTTTTTTCTTCGTTCATCATATTTTATCTTTCAACGGAAGATGTACCGCGAGTATCTCAAAATGATTTTTTTTAGGTTTTGGTATCAAAATGGGTATTGCAATTTGATATTCAAAACTGAAAATAATGTAAATACGAAAGATTAGTCAGGGTTTTAATAAAACACATTCGGAAATTTGTTTTATTTAGAAATAAATCTATTTGTATTATGATAGCACTATTCTCTCTAGTTCGACCTTGTCTGTTCCTCATATAAACAATGGAAGTGTTTAGATATTGAATTAGCAACAAGATTACGGTCCAGCATTTGTTTTGGTGTATTATCAAATTTACTTTATTCAAATTAGGACGGTTTTACCTATCGTAAAAAGGGTGGCACCTTGAGGCAATCGACCAGTAACATGTTAAACAGTGGGTGTGATTAAGTTTTGATCTTTGATCTGTTTTCGTGTAGGAATAACGTCAAAAGTCAGGTTTATGTTTTACTTATTACACTTTAAATTCATGTCATATTACACTTTAATACTTGTATAATATTATTAAACTGCAGGTAAATTCATATTTTTAACTCATCTTGATTTGACCAAATTTATTATCTACTTAACTTTTCTTCACTTGATCCTTAGTTTAAAAATTATATAAGTAATGTCATCTGGATCAGAAATTAGGGCTACGACTATAGTCAAGTAAACAAAACTAAACCCAGTATTGACTGATCCCCGTCCGTAAAATTATTTCAAGATTACTACAACTTTTCTTTTTTATCTTATCTCTACTAGAAATTCTTTTAGCCTTTAGAGATTATACCTAAAGTTATAGATACATATCGATAGAAGTTCTTTATACAGACAATCGTTATTTTTAAATGTTCCTTTTAAACCTTCTAAATACAGGAATCAGGAACGTTTTGTCCACGGTTACAAATAAATAGATTCATTTGCATTTTGATGTGTACATAAAAATCTGTAAGAAATACATTATCAATATTAATACCACGGTTGGAGCCCGGAGTTCGGTTATTATTTGTTCTTTATCTGGATCCGTATCTAGGATCATTAAATTTGTAGAATTGCATATGATTAATTTTATTTGACTGAAATAAATACCTACTCATCAAGTAATAATGTTTCATGTAAAAGGCTTTAATAAAAAAGAGGTAGATAGGTTATTTGGAGGACATAGGACTAATGCAAAAAGTTGAAATATCGTATCTCACAAAGCCTGGGCCAAATAGATCGATTAAAACAGCTTTTAGAGTCTTACTTAAGTTTGCTTTGCGTTTGTAGATTGCAAGTGAATATGTGAACAGAAGTTTAAAACGCTGAGTCATAGACGGTGAAACGTATTGTGACTACTCGGCAAATAACTGTTTAGTCTGTCTGTGGGATACCTCTTATTAGGGTTGTCACGTTTTGAAAATATGTCTTTAATTTTTGAGATTTGACCTGTACCTTCGCAGTCATGGGCATACTCATGTATCTTAATCCCGTTAAGTAATACTGAGCAATTCGAGTGATCCCAAGTATACATATTAGACATTCTTACACAGGTTTGTACGAAAAAGCATTGATAAAGAATACATACCTTCGGCTTACTGACTTGGCTTCGGCGTTATTATAGGACAAGCATCATGGTTAATACTCAATAGGGTTACAAGAAAACGTTGAAAATCTGCAAATGTTTTTTAAACAATAATAAGGAATAGTGCTATATGTATGAGAGAATAACTCAATTCAAGCTGACTAAGCGACACGGACATTACAGGAGAACTGAGAGGTTAGTTCAAATTTTGGAAAATAATGGTGTGTTTTGTTTACTTTAATAAGTAAACAAAACACACCATTATTTTAGGTAGGGTAAGCTCTGTACATTTTTATCATTTAGAGTGTCGGATTACGGCGCAGCGTTCCGATGCTTTGCATCAAGTTTAAAAAATTTTTTCTGGGCAAAATTTACAAGACGTGAGAAGTTATTGTAAAAAAGAACAACACCATCACTAGTGCGGTAAAAAGTAAGTATGTATATTTAACTGATAAAAGAATAATGTACTTACGGGTTGAAAATTAATAATGTACCTATTGTTTAATAAGGAGTATAATATTCAGATTTGTCAAAAAATAGGCAGATGATAAGCAATGACGGTAGCCTAGGGCCAACATTGTTTTTAAAGCCCCTGTTAATGACGAGCGCCTGACTTATGGATATCTAGTTCCCACCGCTTATTTTTGTATGATTTTGACAACATTGCGATCGTTCGAAGTAGAATTGGTGGCAAAGAGAGCAAGAAGTAGAATAGCTTCCTCATTGACACTGTAGGCTAGATTACCGTCAGATTATTAGAGCTGTGGTAGACACGACTATCAGAGGTTTCCATCGGTAACTTTAGCGAGCGACTCGATAAGACGAATCTCAGAGTCGAGGTCGCCCAATAGTTCAGACGACGAATGTAGCCCTATTTATGTTCTTTTATTTTGAAGCAGAAATTAAGTTTTAATTCATAGATGTTCAGACTTTGTTAGCAATCTTAGGATATAATCGCAACCAAACTTTTAAATTGTTTAGCAGTTTCTTTTAGAGTCCGAGTTTTTGCTATTCGTTGCAATGCACCCGTAACCTTGAACTGATTCCGAATTTGTTTTTTTTTCATTGACCAATGTACATGAATATAAAGAACTTTTAACAGATTTTCTTCTACTATTATTGCATCCGATGCCCATGTTAGTACCCCGACTGACATGATCTCCTGTATTACTATTATTTGCAGTCCCTTTGAACACGACGTCGGACATTCTAGGATCTCTTTATTTTTTACTCTTCATATATCTTTATCTCAATAAAAAATATATATGCGTACCCAATAAACTTCTTCAGTTTTGAATAAACGCATTACTTTAAGGCATTTCAAACTGTCACAAGATGTTACATAAGGAAATATGAAGTTAAATTTACATTCTTCAAAACAATGTGAATACACTGAATGACTTAAGAAAGTCCTAAAACCTATTTTAGACAGTTTGACTTCGTAATTCCAAGAAGTAGATATTGACTGTTTCCAAGTAAACTTAAGCAGCCTTGAAGACCAAGTTTAAAAAAACATTTTGGATTCCAAGACAACTTGAATTTAAAATTACCCTCTTTAGTCGATCTTATCTTGGCCAATAAAAAGCTGACATAGTTTTTAGACCTATTTTATTTAATAAAGATCATTTGTGCCCAGTGACTAGGAATGTATTAGTCCATATTCGTTAGGATCATCCCCAGTAACGGCTGTGACGTAGGGGTCTTAATCTCCAGAAATGAAGCAAGTATTGTCAATAATGCTATTGAAGTCTACTGATGGATAAGTTAGGAGGCTGAGCTAGCGTAAGTTTTAAAGTCTGGTGTTCTCACATACACTAATAGACAGGTCTTTGAGAAACCAATATCATTCCGGACTTGAAACTGATGCCGTAGCGACACGCAAAGTGTGCTCGTGTCAGGAGTACCCTCATATTTGTGTCTCTGTATGAAAAAACAAGATTGCCTTCACCGCCTTAAGATGTTAGTACACGGCATTGATATTGGCATGCAGATATGATATCTTATATGGGAAAAGTCCATTTCCAGAATGGAGGAAGATGCCGATTATTCTATTTCTAGCTATGGAAGTTGGATAGAAATCGTTGAGCTATCACAGCAAGATACCAAGTGCGCCTCAGATCATGAAATACAGGCACAAGTTGCGTGGCTTTGGTGAAATATTTCAATTATTTATTAAGTAATCAGAGACGACGAACGTCGCATGATCAGTTAGCTCCACTGAAGGGATCGACAACAATACTAGTCATTGTAATGTAATATAGAAGAATCTAGTCATCCTGTTTTATATGTATATGTATTTATGCCGCTATTTCTTGTACATTTGTAAAAAAGTAACGTATGTCTCTATGTTAATAATGAAAAGAATTTTATATTTAGACTAGCCGTCCCCGCAGTTTTGCTTGCGTTTATAGTCACTGCTCCGCTCCTATTGGTCGTAGTGAGATGTTATATAGCTTATAGCCTTCCTTAATAAATGGGCTATCCAACATTGAAAGAAATTTTCAAATCGGACCCGTAGTTCATGAGATTAGTGCGTTCAAGCTAACAAACAAACAAACAGCTTTATATAATTATTATTATAAGATTATAATGTTAGTATAGATTTTTTAACAAATTATGCCTGTTATATTTTCAGCTTCTATATAAATAAAAATGAAATGCTGTGCGTTGGTAAGTGCATTACTCGAGAATTGCTTTATATATTTGGCTATAATTTGGTTTAAAATATCAAAACAACATTGTGAAGATTGCCCGAAAAATACAAAAATTGGGGAGAAACTAATAGTATTATTCTACAGAATTATAAGAACCACGAATAAATTTATCAGAAATCGAACAGGACAACGTCTGTCGGGTCGGCTGTACATTTCAAGCTTGGTGGCATTGTCACAACAGTAGGAATGTGGAGAATAAAGCTGTGGATGGAAATGTTCTTATTTATCCTTCTTTTAAGAATACTACAAGTCTTACAGCATATAGAATGTATTACTTTGTCACATTTCCTCTCACTATATTCATAATAAGATTGAAAGGGACACTCTTGAACATGCGTACGATTTTCCTGTTCCAATCTAAAACTATAGTAAAATGAATATAATTATAACTAATATAACCAATAGTTGTTCCCGCTATATTATTTTACTGAATGAAGTCTAATGAATGTTGATACAGGATTAATATAAGAAACTGTGCCAGATGTGGCAGCCTTACTTATTGGACATGACTCAGTAAGTCATCAAATGCGATGGCGGCGTCTCGGATGAATTCACGATATTTTACGAGAAACTACTCGCATTGTGACTCATTCAACCTTACGCCTGTACCTCCTGATGTTATTCATCTCATTGAAATGTATTTCGTTATATTCGTTATTTAATAAGTATTGTTCATATTCTTCCTATATTTTAAGTTTAGAATATATAACATTTAATATAATTCCGTAGGCCAGTAGTATTTGCACAAACCTTGGGCATTGAAATAGGCAAAAAAAAAAGATTAAAATTCAATTTCTGTTGTCAGACTCTTTAAAATATTATGGCATTAAAAAAACGAATTTAAACAAAAATACCATGAATGTGTACATATTTACATAGAACAGTTTTCTGAGGAGCGCTGATAGCTAAAACACATACAAATATTTGGCACATCTTTTACGTTGCTCTTAAAATCTGCAAAATTACTATTTTGCAGATTTTAAGGAAGGAAGGAAGTAGGTAAGACATTTCTTGTTTCTTACTGCAACATGATTCCTTGGATCGGTAGCCATTTGTGGCAATTAATTTCCCAGAAAAACATATGTATTAGTATTTCAGGCAGCCATTCTTGTTCATCGACACACTTAGATTTAGGTAAATGCAACTTTAGAAGCAAATTTAATATTATTTTTTCAAAACTTCTATTTTTAATGAACACTTCAAAGTACTTGGAAACAATGTTTGCAACTAAAGGAAGCTTTTGATGTGCTATGCTTAGGGCTCTAAATGTAACTGGAACCATACCTCATCGATGGATAACAAAATTGAAGGTTTCGATAAACTGAGTAAGCAAATTCAAAATTTAATTATTTATATTATAAATTACTTAAATAAATCGATACATGGAGTCAAAAGCCTCCTTATCCCTTATGATTCATCTAGCCAAAGGTGGTTGTATTCATTACAGTGATAATTGCCGGTTTTACTTGTTTTTTTAAAGTGTTTTCTCATTATGCTTTGGTGGCCCAATAAGGGCATTATTTTTCTGCCGCAAAAACCTTTGTGTCTTGATCCTGTTAATAATTGTATTAAGTTTGTCAGCAAGTAAGTCGAATCATAATTTAAAAAAATCGGACTAGTGCGAATCTGACTCGCGCACCGAGGGCTACGCAAACAAACTTGTACGAGTATGTAGATAGAACGTTCATCTTGGGAATCAATTCTCGAACATTGTTGCCCGTGTTTTCCGAATATATAAGTTTGTAATATATAAGTTATATACGCATACCAACCGCAAGATATAAGTTTGTAATTGTATCTATATTTTAGATACTGATAACACCCTTATGTGTAAAGAAAACTTGACTGGCTTGTTGGCCTAGTGGTTAGTTACCCTGACGGCTATGCTACAGGTCGTGGGTTCGATTCCCACTTGAGTCTGGGTGTTCTTTGTGTCCGTTGTTTGTATGTTTATAAAGTCCCCCGGGACACAGGAGTAATTCCTAATGCGGGAGTTGTCTTTTTTAAATGAAATGAAATGAAATGAAATATGGTTCAACGATGGTGCAATGTGCAAAAAGAAGACGTTCTCACAAAGAACAAATATTTTGTGTTTCAAATTTATAATAAAATAAATTTTATTAGTAATTTTTATTATAGTAATTGTATACCTTTCTTCTTTTTTATCCTGTGGTACAAGGTTAATTTAGGTCTTTATATAAAACAGAACAGGAAAAAATATGGAAAGTTTCATAAGGAAGTTTTTTAACATAAATTTGGTTTATTGGAAAACCAAAAACCATACCTAGACATACATTAATACAATAATAATTCTTTGAATACAATAAAAAAATATAGTTATGTAGACATATCACAGCCAGATGTTGTTATACAACCGTAAGTAGATATATTTAAAGAAGACACGTGTTTAATTCCAAAAACGTCTGCGTGGGAAGTTGATTGTTCTCCGAGTCATTATTTAATATCACAATTTGACTAGAGGTCATGTATACACACTTAACTATAGTTATACTTCTTATAGTTTATTACGTCTCGTGTTAAAGGAGTATCAATCATTCCAATGGTTGAGGCATTGCAACGCGACTACAAAAAATAACGTAATTGGACACTACTACTACTCTTTACATTTTTTTTGTCCAATTAAGAGCTCTTACCTACACGATTCGCCCGATATTGTATTGTTAGTGTCTTTAAAGCTTCAAATGTCAGTGGTGTTTTTCACCTTTTTTATCCTTGCAACTGGCAACCCGCTCACTAATTAGAACACAACACTAGCTCTGATTACGCAATTGAGTGGTTCCAAATTTAAATCCAAGAAATTCTGAATAAAAATCTTCGATCGTTTCTTGAAACAATCCCAATCAAAATATTTCCATTGGCGGTACGGTCGCGGTCGGGATCATTCAGTAAGGAGTATAATAATATGGTCAGTTCTACAAACACTTTTCGAAATTGGTTTAGAACCGACGTGACGCTACGATACGACCCTGGCTACAATTCTATTTCATACAGATCAGATACAACTGACGATTTTGAGCCGATTATTGGTTCTTGTTTTACTCGATGTTTTAATTAACGTTAGAGTAAACAAAATGCTAATCTGATAGCTATATTATTTTTGCAACGGAGCACCATTGTAGTATCTTTAAATACGGAACATTTAACTTATTTTTTGCATAAAGTAAATCCAAGGATATTTTGAGGCACGTAGTTATACATGGTCATCTACACTTGCCAACCATGTTGTTGGTTCGAACTCCGTAAGGCAATAGAGTTCGAACTCCGTAAGCAATCGTTTTTGTCACCTGCACAAATTTTTGTTGTATGTTGTGATACGTTTGAATCAATGAATTCTATGTTTATGTTATCTTCCAACGGATAGGGTTTATATTTAATGTAAGTATCGTTGTCACGAATAAAACGAATTTAAGTATTCAACGATGTGTTTATTAAGACTGATATTTACGATGCAGAGGAAAATATCCTACCTAAAGTATAATTATGTACAAATTAGTATAGAAAGACCACAATTTTTTACATAACTGAATTGTTTTTGAATACAATATAAATCCTACTAATATTATAAACGTGAAAGTTTATGAGAATGTATAGATGTTTGTTAACACATAGGCTTCCTTTTATCCTCATATTCCCAGGTCATCGGGACTTACGCGGTGAAATCGCGATGCGCAGCTAGTAACACATGCATTTTTTTAAATCATAACTTGTGATATAAAATTTCATCAAAGCATACACTACCAATAAAAAATAATTATTTTAAAAGTCAGACAGTTGACAAGTGGACGGAAGCCAAATTGCGCCACAAGCTAGTTAATTGAGTGCCGCAACCGGTTGTTGTGACTACAATCTTGAAGTCGTTGAACTAAACAGTCTTCCTACTGAGATAAAAAAAGCGTATTTGACTAAGAAAGTATGGCAGTTAATGGTACGTTGCGGTTCATTCAAGTCATTCAGTACCTACTCACTTTAACTTCTTATTACTGAGCATAGATAGCTGACTCGTCAATACTATCGACGTCTAGTCTTCGAGAGGCTGGGTGGGTGTAAAAAAAAATCTAACTAATCAGCCGTTTTGTATCGCATAATTTATTTTCTCGTGCTTACTAGTATATACAACACTTCCCAATATCAACCAGTTGACCGCGGTCGGTTGGGCACGATCACCAAGCCTGGTCGGAGGAGGATATTTTTATGTCGCAAAGACATTGCATCCGTTCCATACACCTATATAATTGTTTTGGTTACTGAACCATTTATTTGTACTTGTTGTGTAAATAATAAATACAAATTTTAGATAGCCAAGGGGTGTCTAGCCAGTCTACCACCACAAACCATTCGACAGAATAGGTGCAACTGATAGTAGTAAAGAGGTACATATTATGTAAATGTTTAATATTGGGTTGCCCAAATATCGGTAGTTTTGTTTCGATAGAGGCAATAATATTGACATACCACAGCACTGTCGATAGTTTTGACGATGTTGATAGGTACTATTGCATAAAAGTAATTGATGATTGATGGCATATTCAGTATCGATTCTATCGATATATTGTTTATCCAAAGTTTCGTACAGTATCATGGTACCGAGAAAAATACGCATATCATATACATAATTATAATATATTATATAAAAGAATCCACCGTGTCGTTTTTTATGTATATACTCGTATCTATGGTGTTGATCATTATTTTTTCACTTATTTGTACTTATACAAATTGTAAATTTTATTTATTTTTCAACAATGTACCAATAACTCTTCAACTGTGAAGTTGTAGTGTAACTAGTTTGTAAATAAATTTACTTTTATTTCTTCTTGAACATCATTACCATTTAGTTAAATTCGAAACTTACTAGCCAATTGTAGCTATGATACAGGTTACAGCTGTGGCAATATGTAGTATGGAAATAAAATAAAAAGTATATCGTTTGATATTTATTTTAAAATATAATACCTAAATATCTTTAACCGTTAACACGTTCTGATTTAGCTAAAGTTTACCATATAATTTACTTTAATTGTGAGATCATATTATTAGTTTTATCATATTGATGGCGAAAACGTAAAGCGTAATTTCCCATAAATTACTATAAGCACTATAGTAATTTATGGGCAATTACGCTACTTGCTATCGCTTGCATGTGGTAGGCAAATATAACTTTAAGATAGGGCTTGGCACATCAGCTAGCTTGAAATATATAATCGGTACCCATCAACTCGTACCATTCGTTTGACAGGTTATTTTAATAGGCTATCGACAAACTATCAAAAATCGACTATTGATGGGCAAAACTACCTGAAATACACAGATAATTTTATAAGTGTGGGTGTCAATGATAAAGTCGTAGCAGAAACAATTTCTGTTAATACGAAAGAGGATGACAATAAATAGGTCTGCATTTATGTTTCTGATAAGATAACGTACACAATGTTCATTTCTATCATTTACATTACAACACTTAAACCGAAATTGTAAGTCCTGTGCATCATAAACCTATGTAAATAAAAATATTTGTCCTTACAAATACAAAGTAAATTAATTAGGTATGGCAGAGCGCTTGAAGGTCAATTGTGTAAATATCAGTGAATTTCAATTACCTAGATAAAACTTTGTCTTCAGAACTAAATCATTAAAGAAACTTATTTAGAATAGAATAATATCCCACGCAGATAACTGGATGCTATATTAACTTACTTCACAGATAACGATTTTACTTTTGATAAATAGGTAGATAATAGGAGGAAAGGCAACTTGACGGTAAGAAATTTGAAACGGAAAAACATTCAAGGGACAGTCCAATGTCAATGACAATCAGCATTCAACTTAGTAATTGCTATAGCCAGTATGGTCATGAAAACTGACGATATCTGTCACCTTATTAACCATTTAGAAATAAGTACTGCAAGTTCTTATAAATTACTTTAATTTAGTTTGGACTCTAAGTATATTGCTGCTATAAACATTATGCAGTGAATACCAAGACAGAGATTACAAAGGTAGGTAAACGTTATATGTTTGAATTTATTCTTACCTAGGATTTGTGTTTTAATAGGAAAATCGGTATTGGTGCCGATTCTATTGTACACTCGACTAAACTAAAACCTGACTTATTTTCTTCATATGAAATCAACCTAGTGTCTTCGTAATAAGGTCTATTTGTTACTAGCATCTATTTCTCAGCGCCGCCAAATTTCACCAACACCTGTCAACTAGTTCAAAAGCAAAAACAATAATTCGGGACTTTAAAACAATGGCCCCAATTCTGTTACTTGACTCGCTAAATTAAAATTCACTAAATTTTCTTCATATAAGAAGTAAACCTTGTACACTTAGAAACAAGGTCTTATTTCAAATTGAAACAAGTAGGTAACATATGTCGCTATCGAAATAAGCAATTTATTTGTCGACTAATGTCTGATACGCTTAAATAAACTTTAATACCACGTAGCGAGAGCCGCTATCCGTTGAATGCCATCTCTTTCGCTCTGTGTTTTTAGTAAGCGTCTTCGTAGGTGTAGATTAAAAACACGTCATCCTTGTTCGTTTTGAACAAGTTTTTATACGGCAATTATACAGCGTTTGAATAAATGAAGACTCTCGCTGCGTGGAAATAAAGTTGAGTATACGTTGAGAGGTTTTGTTGAAATTTAGAGGCGCTGAGAAATAGATGCTAGTAACAAATAGACCTTATTATGAAGAACACTAGGTTGATTTTATATGAAGTTTAGTCGAGTGTACAATAGAATCGGCACCATTAGCTGTCTTTGGTTGTCTGATAACTGGAGCCTTTTTTAAACTTAATTGTTATTGCTGTTTCCCAAGAAATAATAAAATAATAGATAGGACTATTTTGGTAAGTTTACCTAAATGTAGCGAATCATATATTATGGTACCTACTACATACAGGCTATTTGAGTATATTTTAGTCATTATCTCATAAATGTTAATAAAACAAGAATTGGCCTTTTCTTTACAATGGTCTCCTGGACGCAACTTTCTCAATATGATGTTCACTTTCTACTTTACGAAAGAACTGATTGTCAATTGTCTTTTTGTTACCAGGTATTAAACATAGAATACTCACAAACATAATTTAGATGAGCACATCTTTTTTACGTATTTTACATTAAACGCAGCAGCGTTTAATGTAAAATACGTAAAAAAATGTACTGGAATCGAACAAAAAATCTAACCTTGTGTCTTACCTTGCTTGTGTCATTTAGTTAACTTTGTATTATGGCTACTTCTATAGGCACGTTACTTAAGATTTATGTAATAATATTGATTAATGAACATTTTATTATTTTTATGACTTGCAAGTATTTACTTTTTGTCAAAAGTCACGTCGAAAAGCAAAACTTTAGACCGTTGTACATACTCGTATAATAGGACAACTATTATAAAAGTATAATAGTTTAACTAGTACTTATTTGTAAAATTAATAGTTCTTATTGTTGGTTGTGTGTCGGCTGAAGAATGATAAATAATCATTTAAATTTTAAATTCTTCGAAATCAGCATGAACGCTAATACTTAACCAATCATAAAAATGGAATCATAATATCTCAGAAATGTTATATATTTACAATAATAATAAATGATGACACTTTCACTAATACGAATAAACAATAAGTAATAAATTGAGTTTAATACATTGAGTGCCCGTGTCTATTTACTTAAGCTCCGCCATTATCATCGAGTGTACAAATAAAAATGTCTACTTCTATCTAATCTTTACTTCTGTCTGTGTTTGGAATTTTAATTAGTTACTTGGTAATCTCGTTAATGTAGCTGATGCTCATTGCTTTTACATTGGTAGGTACTTTCACAAAATATGTTGATTTATCATTAGAGATTGATAATTAACTGAGTCATGTCCTTAAAATCTGACTTAACTTAAAACCTTGAGGTAAAATTTAAAGCAATATGATAACTCGAAGACAAAATTAACAAAGAAGAGATAAAATCTGTAGTCACGGTGGCTCACTGTGGCTTTTAGCTGAGCAACTGTGGAAAGTACTAAAGTTAAACAGCTCCCTGACACGCGCGTGCGTGTGTTACCTTTATACTTCATAAATTTAAAATGTTATTGGATAACTTTCCTCTACCATATTACAACTCTCAGCGAAAGTAACCACATTATCATAAAAATGTGATGAATGAGTGATAACCTTAGGATCATACCTAGATGGCTCTAAATACACATAACTTGTCCCATAGCCTACATTGTTGCTAGGAAATAATATTACAGAAGGAAGTTTTAACCTAACAATTTAACACTATAATAACAACGCAATAACCAAGAACTTGCAACCCCGAAGGTGCGAGTTGGTACCCTACACCTCAATGGTTGGTTTTTTAATTGAAGACAAAGTAGTAATGTTTAAAAAATGGCACCATGGGCACCTACCAGAGTTCAACATTTACTGTTTTAACCTGATTCTGACATATGTACTGTCTTTTGCTGTGTAAACTATTTTTGAAATAAATACTATTATTATTTTGTTTATTCATATTCAAAACATATTAATTACATTTCAAATACATATAAAGAAATCTAAATATATTTAAAAATATAAAAAAATAGTAAACCACTGACATCGGGTACTGGGACTAAAACACCGGTGGTTAGGGCTCCAAAGACAGGAACCTCCTCACTATACGGGCAGTGTCGGGAAGAACTCCCTTCTGTGTCAGTGCAGCACTCCAGTTGATCTGGATCAACTGGAGTGCTGCACTGACACAGAACTGACACTGACACAGTTGAACGGCTGGCCGTTCAACGCGAGCCTCATAAGATGTTCGTCGAGGCTCTAGACTATAAATCCATGAGCAGATATGAGAATATTACTTTTGGAATCATGATCACTCAATCCTCATTCCACATATTATACTTTTGTATAAACCATTTTTTCATGTTTTTGAAGTTTTCAAAAGAATCTATTTTCATTTTTATTTTCCACAAACAATAGTTTTTCACGAAATTTTGGTTAGTACTCACCTCTTAGGTCCTAAACACGCATTTTCAATCTAAATATTTACTTTGATCTTAAACCAAAAAGGAAACCTCATTTTCAGTTGAAAATACACATTTTTTGTTTTTCTTTTTAATCGTTTGGAAACCTCCACGGGTCATCACCTGAAAGAATAAAAGGGTGAAGAGGTATGTTGGACTCGAATCGATTAAAACCACACGGTGTTACGTCATAAATAAGTCTACCCTAAGAAGTAAACCCCTGCAGACTTTGGCTGCCTGATCAGGCGACCACACCGTGGAGTACGTATGTACACTATATACTCCTCCAAATCACCAGTTTTTTTCGTTAAAAGGTCTACTTTCAGATGGTATAAAAAAAAAACCAGGATGTCAGCAGATTGCGGAAAACGATGTACTAATTATACAAACAAAGATAGAGCTGGGTAAATTTAAGGATGATAGTCTGAGTCCCTACCAATTCTGTCTGGCTGTGAACCCTCTCTGTTAGAGAGTTCAAGGCTAGGCCATAGCCAGTACAGTATTATGTTATCTACGCTATAGGTTGCAGAAAGACGATCGAGTTATATCTCCCCTTCTTTATATGGATGATTTAAAACAATTGGCGTCCATTCATTTGCATTTGACAGCGTTACTGAACATTTTAGTAACTTTATCAGGATAGAATTTGAATTTTTTCTCAGATCTTTGTCTGAAACCTTCAAGTATCTAGGTATATCACAGTCATTAGAAATACCTGAATCTAATATGAAATAAGCGCTGCAGGAGCGCTCCTTCGTATTTTATTAGGGGGTGCATACATGCGGGTAAATGCATGCTTGCAACAGCCGTTGCAAGGGCATCTAATTTGGTCTGAGCCCATCCAGTCCAAAGGAACACATCAGAACCGGCATGACCCAGCCGTTGCAAGCATGCATTTACCCGCATGTATGCACCCCCTAATAAAATACGAAGAAGCGCTCCTGCAGCGCTTATTTCATATTAGATTCAGGTATTTCTAATGACTGTGATATACCTAGATACTTGAAGGTTTCAGACAAAGATCTGAGAAAAAATTCAAATTCTATCCTGATGAAGTTACTAAAATGTTCAGTAACGCTGTCAAATGCAAATGAATGGACGCCAATTGTTTTAAATCATCCATATAAAGAAGGGGAGATATAACTCGATCGTCTTTCTGCAACCTATAGCGTAGATAACATAATACTGTACTGGCTATGGCCTAGCCTTGAACTCTCTAACAGAGAGGGTTCACAGCCAGACAGAATTGGTAGGGACTCAGACTATCATCCTTAAATTTACCCAGCTCTATCTTTGTTTGTATAATTAGTACATCGTTTTCCGCAATCTGCTGACATCCTGGTTTTTTTTTTATACCATCTGAAAGTAGACCTTTTAACGAAAAAAACTGGTGATTTGGAGGAGTATATAGTGTACATACGTACTCCACGGTGTGGTCGCCTGATCAGGCAGCCAAAGTCTGCAGGGGTTTACTTCTTAGGGTAGACTTATTTATGACGTAACACCGTGTGGTTTTAATCGATTCGAGTCCAACATACCTCTTCACCCTTTTATTCTTTCAGGTGATGACCCGTGGAGGTTTCCAAACGATTAAAAAGAAAAACAAAAAATGTGTATTTTCAACTGAAAATGAGGTTTCCTTTTTGGTTTAAGATCAAAGTAAATATTTAGATTGAAAATGCGTGTTTAGGACCTAAGAGGTGAGTACTAACCAAAATTTCGTGAAAAACTATTGTTTGTGGAAAATAAAAATGAAAATAGATTCTTTTGAAAACTTCAAAAACATGAAAAAATGGTTTATACAAAAGTATAATATGTGGAATGAGGATTGAGTGATCATGATTCCAAAAGTAATATTCTCATATCTGCTCATGGATTTATAGTCTAGAGCCTCGACGAACATCTTATGAGGCTCGCGTTGAACGGCCAGCCGTTCAACTGTGTCAGTGTCAGTTCTGTGTCAGTGCAGCACTCCAGTTGATCCAGATCAACTGGAGTGCTGCACTGACACAGAAGGGAGTTCTTCCCGACACTGCCCGTATAGTGAGGAGGTTCCTGTCTTTGGAGCCCTAACCACCGGTGTTTTAGTCCCAGTACCCGATGTCAGTGGTTTACTATTTTTTTATATTTTTAAATATATTTAGATTTCTTTATATGTATTTGAAATGTAATTAATATGTTTTGAATATGAATAAACAAAATAATAATAGTATTTATTTCAAAAATAGTTTACACAGCAAAAGACAGTACATATGTCAGAATCAGGTTAAAACAGTAAATGTTGAACTCTGGTAGGTGCCCATGGTGCCATTTTTTAAACATTACTACTTTGTCTTCAATTAAAAAACCAACCATTGAGGTGTAGGGTACCAACTCGCACCTTCGGGGTTGCAAGTTCTTGGTTATTGCGTTGTTATTATAGTGTTAAATTGTTAGGTTAAAACTTCCTTCTGTAATATTATTTCCTAGCAACAATGTAGGCTATGGGACAAGTTATGTGTATTTAGAGCCATCTAGGTATGATCCTAAGGTTATCACTCATTCATCACATTTTTATGATAATGTGGTTACTTTCGCTGAGAGTTGTAATATGGTAGAGGAAAGTTATCCAATAACATTTTAAATTTATGAAGTATAAAGGTAACACACGCACGCGCGTGTCAGGGAGCTGTTTAACTTTAGTACTTTCCACAGTTGCTCAGCTAAAAGCCACAGTGAGCCACCGTGACTACAGATTTTATCTCTTCTTTGTTAATTTTGTCTTCGAGTTATCATATTGCTTTAAATTTTACCTCAAGGTTTTAAGTTAAGTCAGATTTTAAGGACATGACTCAGTTAATTATCAATCTCTAATGATAAATCAACATATTTTGTGAAAGTACCTACCAATGTAAAAGCAATGAGCATCAGCTACATTAACGAGATTACCAAGTAACTAATTAAAATTCCAAACACAGACAGAAGTAAAGATTAGATAGAAGTAGACATTTTTATTTGTACACTCGATGATAATGGCGGAGCTTAAGTAAATAGACACGGGCACTCAATGTATTAAAACTACACAGATAAGTGGAAAGGACGGTCATGTGAATAGAGTATTGGGTATTGTATGAACTGACAGATATTTATCAATGTTCCTTTTTATGTTGTAAATTCTTCAAACGTCTTTAGCCCGTCCTCAAATATATTTCGGACAGGGTATAATGGAATAGATTTTCTTTTTCAGTAACAGGCCATCATTCATCAAAAATGTTAAAGTATGCTTTAGATATTAAAAGTTTTGTCGTGATTTCTAAAATGTGCTAAATTGTGTCTACGAAACTGCCTGGCACAAAACCTTCGGCAAGGTTCTTGGTACGCAATGTTATTTTTTATGTGGTATCACATGGCGTTATCTTTGTTGTACACTAATAGTGTCATATAGTGTACATCGTAACGCCTAGGTAAACATGACGCGCGTACTCCCATTATTCCCGAAATCTAAAGTTGTTTGGCTTAATATTGACTTTAATTTGATTCATTCTGACTCCGCCGAGTAATAAATCCATTTGCATTCTCCTCTTTTTCCTAAAAATATAAAAAAAATGTCAGGCTTCAATTTAATTTAGTTAATACAGAATTATAAATATATAATAAAGATTTTTTTAACTGTGTTCGACTAATTTATTCTGTTTTGATTCTTTATTATAACGTTGTTAGACATACAAATTACTGAATTAGACTTATTTACGATTTAGGACATATCAACACATTATGCAGATTCATGGTCTACTTTATTTTTCTTTTTTATTTTCTCTGTAATAAACGTCTGGTGACGGCGAAGGTTAATCATTGTGTTGGCAGTTCGCCATCTTCACATAGATATCGTGAAACAAACTCGTTATAAGTGTTACTATAGTTACTAAATACTTATAGTTGATTTTTTAAATATGTAGATGTAAAATGTAGGTAGGTAATGGACATAGTGTAAACACGTAAATGCAAGCGTACGTTGTTGACTTCGTAGTGGTTTACCTCTGTAAAATTTCCATTTCTGTAAACAACATTAGATATCGTGCTCGTCACTACAATCATGAAATTTTAAGTATGTATTAGTATATGACAAAGTGTATTTGTAAAAAACAGTCATAAAAATATTCTGATTGCATATTTATGAGTATTAGAGACCAAATATATAGGATAGGATGTTAATAAAAATACTTAACATTCCAAGTAGTTTTTCTTTACTTGATGTTGTAGCCTCTTGTATTTTAAAAAGCTGTCAAGGTCTGCTAGGGTTCTCGGGTTTTCCTTTTCGGTTATACAAGGGACTCACTTCCCAAATTAATAGACTCACCCATGTTTTAGTATATTTGATTCATACAACTTACTTTGAAACTAGTGGCATTTTTTGACAGTCTTTAATTTCCATTGTACATACGTAGTTACATTTTAAATTTATTTTAGTTACTTATTTGATTTGTTATTTTATCGTTTTTCATACGTTCTTCACATAATATCTACTGGGTATATAATTTGGTCAAGCTTGAGTCACAGTTGTAAACTCTCAGTATTAGCTTTTTCTCGTAAATGCAGCTAGTTTATTGTTAGTACCGATTTTAGATTTAAGGAGTAATGGGAGTGAGCGTCATGTTCCCATTAGACGTAGGCGTAACAATTTACTTGTATACTATATAATTGGGTGTGATAGTACACTATATGGCACTATTAGGGCGAGTGGGTACGACAAAGATAACGTCAAATGATGCCAGTGAAGCCACATAAAAAATAATATTGCGTACCTAGGACCTTATAGAAGGTTTTGTGGCAGACATTTTCGTTTGCACACTTGATGCTTATTACCTATTAAGTGATGTTAGAAAACACAGTTCATTATAGTATTAAAATGTATCTAAAATGTTGTTGTAGTCCTGTTATTTTACACCAATTTTTACAAAATTTTTTAACATTTATAAGGTTCGTGAAGCAAGTGACGCGAGAATGTTACTGTGGTCGATAGATAGGTGACCGCCTCTAAATCGTCAAGAATTAGATGTTTTAACGCTTCGGTCTCGGCTGTCAGGAGCATTATAATTCAAAATAAATAATTCCTCAAAATCTGAAGTATTGCCATTGTAATAATTTAATGGCAACAAAGTTTAGTCTATATAAAGTGACTGTAAATAAATTTTTATTAGTATTTTTGGCAAATACTTTGCCGTACAACATTGCTTTAATAAACATTTGTCATACGTACCGTATATATTAACACGTTTAACACGTATAGCAAGTAGATTACTAATAAAAACTTTATTTAATGAGGAATGTACGTGCTTTATATACCTACGAGAGTCTGTTAAATGAAATATCAGTGATTATAAACGAGAACCGATTATTTGAAACGCCAGCAGCAGTGACTAACAACCGTACCTAGTCCTTAATAAAAAGTACATTAAAATTATAAAAAATATTTAAACACATTTTGACTGGCTTGTTGGCCTAGTGGTTAGTGACCCTGACTGCTATGGTCATGGGTTCGATTCCCACTTGAGTCTGGGTGTTTCTTGTGTCCGTTGTTTGTATGTTTGTAAAGACACAGGAGAATTCCTAATGCGGGATGCGGGTTGTTCTTTAAAAACAAAATACATATGTATAAATAAACACTACCGTCGTACGTGTATATACGCCACTAGTTTAAAGTTAACTCAATGCAATTTCGTTTATTTCCTTTTAGCATGTTCCAATATAAATATTGTGTGGAGGAACGGGTGTCATTGTTCCTCCAACACAAAGGGAGGATCCTCCGACCAGGCGAGGTGATCATGCCTGGCGGGCCACGGCCCAACGGTTGATGTTGGGAAGTTGTATATATACTAATCGGCGCGAGAACTCTCATAGCGCGATGCAGGATTAGTAGGTAGTAGAGATGTTTCTTTTTGCTGTATGTGGAAGTCGCCACAATTGTATACATTAAATGGCCTTCGTCCAGCAGTGGACGACGATAGGCTGATGATGATGATACATTAAATATTTATTACTGAAAGGAAAAAAAATCGTTTGAAAAACTTTTCTCAAGTTATAAAGAACACATTCAATATTTAGGTAATCGAATCTGTTTATGACGGTTTTACGTAATAACAGTGCTTGGTGGATTCAAAACCGGTCTCAATGCGCTTAGATAAGGTTAAGTGAATTCGTGAATTATTCTCATGAAAACGAAAGTTTTATCACTTAAATCAGCTCTAACTGCGACATAACGATGTATCGCTATTATACTATTGTGAGGGTGTCTAACAATAACTCGCTTCTATTGGCCTTAGACGATAACTATAACTTGGATGAAAAGAAGTTCTGACGATTTATTCTAACACAAAATAAATGGTTTCTTTTTAAAGGAATAATTTTCACAAAGTTGAAAACTGCCGTTAACATTATAGCAGGGGAGTCTTCGCATGAATTTACTCATCTTTGCAAAGTTTTCAGCAATTTTAGGCGTGGATTCTCCAACCGTATACTATTTAGACATTTCTAGTATGCTCACATCATCAAATGTGTCTCGAAGTTTTTATGTGAGTGTGACTCGAAAAATTGCTTTTATTTATCCAAAATTTATATATTTTAATCAATTTAATACATTTTCTCGCACAATAAATTAACATTGCGGTTAAGTGTACGGTTGCACCGCTTTAAACGCTAGAAAACCGAGCAAAGATAGGTAGGTGCATTCCTTCAAGATTAAAATAATCAAAAGTTCTCTCTCTTGTATTTGATAATCGCTGCACCGGAACCTTTTAACGCTCACAATGCAATCTGTGGATTATCCCTCCGCATCTCTTTAGTTCGTTTTAATCGAAAATATAACAGCTGTTTAAGTACAAAAACAAACAAGGCAGCCTGACAATAGTGTCGACAGGCTGGAAAAGGACTGTAGCACGTGACTTGTGTGTTGCTTACTTCAATACGATAATGAACAGTTACATTAGTTAGTTTAGATTTTAGCCTTTATAGGGTGTAAATACAAGTATCAGAAATACCTACTAATGAAGGCTTCAGACAAACTTCGTATAAGTTGATCAAATATTAGGAATCAAACAAGAATCCCTTACGTTCTTTGTTATAATTTAACAATTTTAGTTTGAGTTCTTACAGTTAAACATTCTCGCTAAATAGATGAAATACATTTTTTTACAATTACCTAAATACCAACGTAGAAAAATGTTTTTTTTTCTCAAATAGCAATAATAACACGTTGCATATATCGTGATATTTGACGAAATACCTAAATCTAATACTGTAACTGACTATTAATGGCTGAAGTTTGTTTGACCTATGCCTATCTCCACCAAGGAAGTCTGGAAGACACTTCAAAGAAAATAGGCAAATTTATGTCTTAAAAAAACTTGACTTCTGTTAAGATAAACTTATGGAATTATTTTGAAAAAAAAAACAAACACACTGAATAGCGGTCTTTAATGCTTAATACAATTCTCACCAGATCCTAGATTATCTTGTTTTCAAAATACCAGGGCGCTAAATTCTTATATTCCCTTTATTCGAGAAGAATAAACATTCTCCTTTAGGACTGGATAAAATTGCGTCCACTAATGGCTAATAAAATTGACCGGCCGTCGTTTTTATTACACAAATCAATGGACAAATTGTACAGATGTCGTAAATTGACACTTAACAACTGAATTATTATTATACTAACCTAAATTGATGGGTTTGTATAATATACTATAGTAATAAAGACCATAATATTCCAGGGATTTGTCCTGTTAAAAATAAGGAAAACATTTATCCGCAACATCTTTGGTTTTGGGTCATCTTTCTGTGTTTATGCCACAACACACTCGTACGATACTCGCTACGATTTAAACATTTTGTTTATAATAACGAGTGAAAATTTTGCTAGGTTGGCAAACAAGCAATCGACCCGCGTGATAGTAAGCGGGAAGCCCACTTTTAATAAGAATCATCTTCAGCTGAACCTGCTAAGGACGAAACTTAATAAAAAAACCGCGGTTTTCAACATTGCAGTGTTTTTTATATATACACTGGTCGTTGTTCGTAGTTTAACGTGGCTTTATGACCAATGCCAGGCCTATGCCACTCGATGTATTTAGGTGCGTTAAACACCTACCGGCCGCTTGTCCGCTGGCGGACCTTATACGCAGTCTCGCGCAGTGGGATGCCGATAGCTGCATCGAGCACTCACGCAGACGCTTTTATTTTTAAATTTTAAAGTACAAAAACGTAATTCGAAATCGTATTCATGTACTTATATATACTTTAAATACAGTCAAATTCACGGTGAAAATTGACATGATGTCTGATAGTTTATGTGCTGTACATGGATGAAGATCCAGTAATGAGGTAGTTTTTTCTTGTCTATTTTCTTTTTTCTTTACTCTTTTGGTTTCTTGAGACTGTGAATTTAATTTATTGATGTTTCTGGTTAGAACTTTGATTAAGCGAAGACGCGTGGCTTCGATGATAAGTTTTTCGTAGAAGCGTGCATTCGTTGTTAATTGTATCGTATTAGTAAACTTACGGGGTTGTTTTATTCAGTGCTACATTTTTGTAAGTCAGCTAACACACCCGATTTTTTGTGTAATAAAACTTCACTTAATTAACATAGCCTTTTTTTAATAAAAATATAGATATTGAATATTATATAAAAAGAGGTAACCCTACACTCACTTACGGCAACGCAAGCGTGCGCTATTGCAAGGCAATAAAAATCGTGTTTTAAGAATATTTAAGATCATTTTCGCACGCAGCGGTCGGCGCTCGGAAAGAGTAGGCAATAAAAACGGTAGGTATGGACGTTTTAGTAGGGAGTGATTTATCTGTTATGTAGTAACTAATTAGTAATCTGTGCCAATGCTCTGCTCCTAAGGGTTGTAGTGTGATATTACATAGCCTTTAACCTTCCTCAATGAATACTCAATCCAATACAAAAATATTTTTTTTAATCTGACTAGTAGTTCCAGAGATTAGCGCGTTTAAACGAACAAACAAACAATGAAACAAACAAAAATCTTTATAATATTAGTATAGATAAACTAATGACTGCCGTCCTCGTAGGAATGAGTTTCTTAGTTTTCGAGTCCTTGACTTCGTAGGTTCGCAGTCATCATCTGGAAGAGTAAAAATACTCGTACACAGTACGAATCTTGAAAGCGATGAGGTTAGACCTTAAGTCAGAATACTTTTTATTCTTTATTAAACGGCAAAAAATTTGCCTGAAATAATGAGTTATGACGTCATACCTAACTATTGCAAAGTCATTAACTTTTAATATTTATTTAAAAAAATAATAAGAAACTTGAACAGTAACGAATATAGATTTTCACATACCTATGTCATACGTAATTGCATAAGGACTGTTAAACAATTTAAGGGAGTTAGATTTATGAAACTGTATAAACAATGTGAATGAGGTAGCAATTTTCGAAAATAGATCGTTTGTACCTAGAAACTTATTTACATAACACGATTATAGACGTTGTGAACCAGTTTGAGCACCGCAGTTCTAGCCGGCGCGCGGCGTTTAAATGTCGTATGAATTTAGATCGTTTAGCTGTACGGAATTGAAACCAGGGCTGTTTATGACACTGATTGTAAAGTACAGCGCAATTGAAACGCATTCGCGGCAAACATTTTTGAATCAAAATAAACAACATCTTGAGTATCAAAATAAACAACATCTTGAGAATTTCTATTGAATGAATGATTTACTGATTAAATAATTTTGACATTTAAAATTTTAAGATATGTCTTAAATCAAAAATACTTTTTTGCCAAGTTTTTAATTAAAGAGCAAAATCAAAACTAAAGCTGTTAATCATGTTTTATGGTCCGTAAATGCTGCGCAACTTTCATTATGTTCATACCAGTCTGTGTCATCATTTCTGTTTAAATTTCGTCACTCTTTTTCCATTTGTTGTTCCGTGTTCGTCAATTCTACAGAATATCTGACGTATCCTCTCATATTCCGAAAGCTTACGTCATCGTAGAAATTGGTAACGGTAGGATATGTACATGATTACAAAAAACTCAGGACAGCATGTAAAACCCCTGATGAAGCCGACTGTCACTGTGAAAGTAGTTACGATATAGGAATGCTGTACTGTAAAATATGTAGTTTATTAAGATCTGAAAGTTATCGGCAATTAATTGGGTAATGTTTTATTAGGTTCATGAAGATTATAAAAACTCTGATCCTAATTTTTATACGTTTTTATACATAATAATGTTGGGCTAGTAAATTTCCAAAAGTAGTAAGTAAAAGTTCTATCGAGTACGAGGGCTGCAGTCATCTGTCGATGACTTGTTCGCAACAGTATTTACAATATTAGCCTATTTAGTATGGTAGGCCAGTATGGTACACCACGTGGTTTTAGCGGTTTGACTATGTGCTCCACCGTTAGTCTCGGTGGTGGAGACGGCTGAGGGGCTTGCTACACACAAAAAAATATTGAAAATTCTAAATGGGTGTACGGGTGCCGTATAAACTTGTAGTCAGCAGTTGCCGATTGACCTTCCTTTGATACTAAAGTTAGTCTGAGCACTCCAAACTAATCTAACTCACTCTCAGCCCCATGTATTTTGATTCCTATAAACCCATATAATCCTGACAGTGCTTAGGACAGTCAAATAGTCAAAGTACACATATAAACCCCCATCCCTCCTTAGTCATCAGTTTGTCTTCACTCTTTCCTTGTTCTTTGCCTGTGAACTGCTCCCCCTGTCTACATCTCTAAACAGCGGAACAAGGAACAGAAAAAGGTGACAAATTTTAAACAGAAATGACGACACAGACTGGTTTCGTACGTAATGCAAGTTGTAGAGCAATTATGGACTTGACCATTAACCATGACTAACGGTTTTTCTACGACTTTGTTTTTATTTATAGTTATTCAGAATAAACCAATTTGCCAATAAACTAACTTCTTTATTTTAACCCCAATCTTGTAGTTTGACGTAAAATAATTTTAAAGGATCTCCTTATGGAATAACCTCCAATGCATAGAATTAGTAAAAGTAAATCTTTCTTACTTCATATTGATCGGGAGCAGAGTGATTTGCTCTACTATTCTAATCGGCTCGCGTGACTCGATAACATCAATGTAAGTTATTCGCAAACAAACCATATAAGGCACACTCACTCGACATTCAAAAGTAATCCGCATTAATTATATTTTAAATCCAATGTAACGAAATTTTAGATTATAAATTTATATTTACCACAATATTCAAATATTTTACAAATATACGAAGCAATGCATTTCATTTAAATGAGGATTTCAGACGGTGAAAAAGCGAGCCTTTTATTCCTGCTATTAACCAACAAATAGAAAAAAAAACTACATCGTTAACAATACAAACTGTTTATTCTTAAAACATTCAGCTTACTCACTTTACTCATTATACAACGTGAGGATGTACCTTGTTTCACAAGCAGGATGCACACTCTCATATCTTAACGCAGACATCCGTCTGGAGAATGTTAAGAAGGTGGAGCGATCATGTGTGTGTCTATGTGATGGATAAATATGAATTAGGGACGCATTCAAACTTCGAGTAGGGAACGCACCTGAAATTTTTCATAATCAAATCAAAAGTTAAATAAATATTGGAATGTAGTTAATATTTCTTTTATGTTCATTATTTTCCGACTTATCTAGCGGCGGAAATAGACCCCTGTTTGTCTTACAGATGTATTTAAAAAAAAAATAGGCAATGTTATCTATGTAGTCTCAGTTTAGACCATCGTTTTAAGTTTTTATGCATAACGGTGTCTGACAAGTGAACTTTGTGTATCATCCGTGCTTTGCATTTTGACACCTGTGCCACAGTATACGTATATGTTTATACTGTGCCTGTGCTTACTTCGTCTATTAATAGGAGGGTTATTTTAGGCCAAGTAAACGTTAAGTGCATTTTATTATAAAAAGAGGATACTTTCAGTTTACGTGTACCTGTGTATGTCTGTTTGTATTCGAAAGAACGTGTGTGTGCGCATAAGTGTGTAGGTAGAAACTTAAGAAACAGTTTGCTCCCAAAAACGTTGTTTGATAATTTGTACTATGCATTGGATTACTAGAATCACAAGAGGTTTCATTTAGGTTTTTATTAGTTTAGGGTAATTTCTGTTGTGGCTGGTATTACACCACGGCGTAAATTTTAAATAATGTATTCATACTGCATAGTCATGATGTCATTTATCGTTTATTCAGCTCAGTAAATTTTGATCAACAGTGAAGGTTTACATATTAATTCAATTCTTACAGTCGTTTCCTTTATAAGTAATAAGCAAAACAACTGATCAATATTTAACGTATCCAGGAAGTTGGGTTTTTTGGCACAAAAACTATTGATATGACAAAACAATTGCAACGTGTTGTTGAATAAAACATTTTTTTTATACCTAAGTATAAAAGTAACACTGAGGTACGACTTACACATTAAAGTGTTAGTCAAACCATTCATTACGAATATTTCCTGTTCAGAAACCTTTTTCAGCGTAGGTACTATATTTCCAAAATTTTATCGCAATTAACGGAATATTTTAGGAAAGTATAAAAGATGAACAAACAAACGAAACAAACAATCATTTTATATATTAGATTTATACGCGACAAGTAACATCTCTAACATTTTTGGAATTTTCCAATGATTTAGAACGCTTTAAAAAGGCACAACAGATCAATCAACAGCAGTTTGCGGTCAATTTAAAATATACCAAGTCCGCCGCTGTGCATTTTAGTGACCTTATATACCAAATAGAGTAGAGAATTGAGGTTTCTTATAATTACGAAGGCAATTTAAGAATTTGTTTTCAAAAGTTAGATGCTACACAAAACTACTTACCTTAAAACATATTTAAATAAACGACAAATATAATTCATTAAAGTTTCGTTAGTTTCTTAATCAAGATTGCCATTCCAATCGTTCATGTACCTAAATAGTACCAAGGCTTAAAGTACTACAAAGTAAAAGCATCGATACTCAGAATAATGGAGAATCTTACTAGACAGTGAAGTGTCTCAAAAATTACAGATTGTTTGGGAATCAGTGTCTCTACATTTTGAGATAACCTCATACGTAGTCTTTTTTAAATTGAATCTAGACGCAGTCGTAGAGAGACTACGACTGCGTTTGTGCGAGAGGTTTGTGTTTAACAAAAAATATTATTACTAAATCGTTCCGTTCTTAGGTAATGCTAAAGACATTACAGTACATAACGTTTTTACTACTTCAAAAACAATTAGCTATTAGGCTTTTTTTATTCAAGTAATATGCAAACCTTTGACATAAACATACGGCTTCAATAAATATATTTCTTGAAACTAGTAGTATCATTTTCGCATTTTAAATAAACGGGGTATTTAATAAAATATATTTCTTTGATACCGTAAATGCAGAACAATCTAAACATACGTAATTAGCTTTATAATATCTGTGTAACCCACCTGACAATTGTATGATTATCATGTTGCAAAATTTACTTTTTCCTTTTAATTGAAATTCGATTATTAATAAGATATTAAAATATCAAACTCAACAATAGATCTATTTTAGAATACTGTAAGATCGGTATTGGCGTGTGTTTTTTAAATTTAAACATATATTTGGACAGACAGAAAATACCGTTTGAAACGGCATCTGCTTACTTATCGAGCACACCCATTTCCCGCCATGTTTGATTAAACATCAACCGTTCTTTTGATATGTAATTTACACTGGTTGTTAAGTTATTATATTCATGACAGATGACTGCCTTAAAACCAAATACATACTGCAATGACGTACGATAAGAGTATATGTAACAAAAAATATTTATTAAAAACTGTTCCAAGTTCTGTTACACATTTATGAAGTTTTGTCATTATACTAAGCCGTGTTTACGATACTTTTAACATGAAACCTTAAGCGGTGTAACTATTAGGTATGTTTTAGTTATTCAGATAGGATAATACAAAATACAGCAGAATTCTTTGTTGTTTTCTTGGGCGTGCCGCAGTGACAAATACAACAATGTTTCAAATTGTAAACGAAGTAAAATAATATACTTAACGTATTTGTGCAGACCATACCTTTAGTCAACCGGTGTCTGGGGGCTGGGGGTTAGTTCATATTGGTATGAATTCATTTAAAACTACCTTAATTTGATTTCTGTTCACTGGCAGCCTCGCCCACACGGGATACTTATAGGTAGGTACGTACGTAGACTACTTTACCGACACACAACATGTGTCTATCATATAAAAAAAACTGCTCAATTGCACTTAACGTGATGAGATGGCCATTAATTTGTTGATAAGTATAGCTACGGGGTCCTAATCACTTAATTGGTGGTCGTTGCCAAGGTTTAATACGATCAATTGTTATCAGCAAGTTACATGACTTGTCGGTTTGTTTGCTGCTACTGGTAGGATTAATTTTCCGAATGTTGACCGCACCTGCGTCACGCCCTGGTCGCGAACGTCGCTAATTAATAGTGTTTTCGATAGGTGTGCAGTATTATCGCGCGCCTTGAAGGCTCATGTTACAAACACCATTAGTATGATGATAAGCCCTCAAGTTGCCACCCCCTTGTTGTTGTCTTCAATCTCTTGCTCATCTATGATATATTACCCCTTGATGAGCTCTTCGAAATACTAAACTCGCCCTTGTTACATCAGAAATATATGCTTGCGCATCAAGATTAATAGGGTCTTTATCCAATTTTGAACTCCACAATTTTCCTGTATTCAATTTTGTTTTTATCAAATACATACACACAATTAGTAAATTATGTAGGTTTAAACATAAATATCTTGTTGTAAAAATTATATAAATGATTAATAAAACACATATACATAAATATTTATAGATTTGACTGTAGTTGTATGATTCGCTTTCAGATTCTCAACGAACGCAGGGTCCGATTATTGAGCCATGTAAAAGCGAAATCATATTACAAAAGGGGCAAAACTTTAAACTAACTTGTAAAGCAAAATTCGCCGTAGAATTAAAACAACAAGACATACCAGAAGAAATTACCACAATTAATATGAAAGAAAGAAACCAATCAATATCAGAAGGAGACTATAAGTTCAAAACGGTTCTAGAGTTATATAATGTTGACCAATACACGGTCGGCTTCTATGCTTGTTACGACAAACGAATAAACATCAAAAATGTACTAAATAATCTCACAGAAGTACCTGAGAATACGGGGCAAATCTCATTCATTTATATTTACGTCAATGGTGAGATCAATTTGTAAAACTATTGTATCGTAAATTTTGGGTACTACTTCTATATCTCATATTCATCATATAAATATTTTAGAGACGGATAGCTTGTTTGCGCCCATGAGAGAAATTGTCACGCCAAGAAATTGCTATCAGGTCGTTATTGAATGTAGACCAACGACACCAGATGTTCAAGTTACCCTCCAAGAAATGCGGGTACGTATGATTATAAACTGGATATCGCAATAAGAATAATAGAATATTAACAAATATATAACTATATCACGTAGGTACATATTAAAAAAATTTAAAGCTACTGAAATATAAAATAAAAATCAATTATTATTCCTATGATATAAAAATCGAAAGCTTTGTGCAGCCGCATAGATTAAATTTACAAAATTTAAATAACCGTATTTTTTTTATTGTGCCTAATGAGGCAAGGTTCGGTTAGTCTCTATGATGATTTAAACTTATGGGTCAAGTGTAAATATGTATAATTAAAAATAATATATCAAGAACACAACATTGTCTTATTAAATGCTTTTGAATTACTAACGCTTATTGCTGAAAAAAATGCTGATACTAAAGCATGAAAGTTTCCAATCAAGCTAATATGAATGGTTTCATAACTACCTTCTTAATATTCAGGAAATTCCAGATCACTATTATAGTCCCAAAGTCGGGTTCGTCATCAGTAATGATCATCTCTCGACGTACTCCTTTTTCACATGTGTGTTTAAGAGACGAGACAATATCGTAGAAAAATCATATTTATTCAGAAAACGTAGGTGAATAGATATTAGTATATTTAAATATTTTTTAGTACATTCACCACATTCACGAGAATATTGGTGTGGCAACTGCGTTAATTCGTCCATTGCGATGCTACTAGAGACCCAGAATGTAACTTCACTAAAAGTGACCGTCTGTTTTCGTGAATGTGGAATGTCATGTTTTTCAATTTTATTATGAACTACATGCCAAACGGCTATAAGGTGGAGGTATGTACGCTACAATTGAAAAACATGACGATTACTTTAAGCAATATCTATACTAACCAAAAATTTATTTGGCAACAATTATGATAACCGCAGAGTAACAAGACACAAGATTCAGTACCATATTCTCCAAAGATTGGGTTTATAATGAAAAAGTGTACTAGGTCTGCTTACACATGTCTTGGAAAACGTGGAGGAAAAAGTGAACTGAAACGTATTCGTAGTAAGTAGTACTGCAATTGATGTCACCTAACAAGGTAGTGTGGTGTGATGGTTTCATTCTCTGGATGACTTCTAACACTCAATGTTATGGTAGACCTATTTTAAATTCAATGTTTTTTGTTCTAAGCTTGTCGCTTGATACTTCTTTTTCATTTTCTATTTCTTTGGTGTGTTTCTCTGCGTGATTTCTATTTGCATGTATATTCTTGATATAACTTATTAACACTGTATTGTTTTAATTTATTAACCGATTGATATGATATGATTGTGCGGTATATTGCAATATTTTACGGTGGGTTCATTTTTAATCTGGCATTATTTTCAGTTTATTTTTTTTATTTGGAATAGTTAATGTACCATTTATTTATTGAGTGATTTAACATAATGCTTGCTATAAAAATAGGTCCCTCGGTTCAGACTCATGTTATGATGTAATAATTTAACTAAATAAAATATGTGGAGTGAGTAACTGAATAATAAAAATTTTGTTATAACAACAACTACATAATGTTATTTACATTATGTAGTTGGTTTTATTAACTAGCATTGAAATACAATTAATGAAGTAAAAACACTTATATACTGAGAAAAGAAAATATTTAGTTGATTGAATTAGTTACGAGATCTGAATAAGCAGTATTGTTCTTATTATTATTTTATTTTTACTCGTACTTGTAGTAATGATTGGCTATAAGGGACATTTCCATCTATAAGAAAATTCGCTGTAAATTACACATTGTTAAACTTAATTTATGGAACACTGTTTTACGGGCATTGCAAGTACAAAATAGCGTTCGTTCTTATTTAGTTTGTACAAAAAACTTGTATTAAATGTGACAAAGGGCACTTTCTCGTGTCGATAATAGTTTTCTTTAATGGTTTTATTAGATGGAAGTGGCCAAATAAAGAATTTCATTGAGTACAAGACAAAAGTACTGATTGATTTATGAAAAGCTACTATGAGTTATATTTTGATTTTGTCAGTTTCGAGGAAACGCGTGTATTTTGATTTAAATTAATCTTAATAAATAGTAATTACAATTTGAGTTCCGGATATATGTATTCTTTACTTAGTATTACTCAGTACTGTAATAGTGGTTATGAGGTTTAAAACCTTATTTATCAAATTACCCACGTTTCCTCTTAACGTGTGCCTTCTGTTTTTCTAGGTGTAGTTAAAATTAGAACACTACGCATGCATTATTTAAAACAGAGTAAGTATTCTAAATTTATATACCGAAATTTAGTTTTAAATCTTTTTCAGGGGGTATGCCACCACCAGATCCTAAAATATCAGGCGGCTTGAAATTCTTCTTAGAGGGAGAAACGTTTTCAATTAATTGCACTGTTGAGTACAAAAGCGGTTTACTTGTCAACTTGAATTGGGAGTATCCACCAAACGTAGAAAATGTAAGTAATAATTCACTGAATTTGTTATTTTGGGCATTCCTAGATTGGAAAACTTTTTCCTAGCCCTGATTTTGTTTAACGTCATCCCCAAAGGTGTAGTACTTAACTTACCCAAGCTTCATCATTAGGTGCGAACACAAGTTCAGCGGCAACCTGCGATTTTGTCAAAGATTGGTTCCTTTTTTCCTTCCTCATTCATGCATAGGTCTATTTTGTTGAAAGTGTAGAAAGAAATCGCTTCTCGCCTTTGAATAACAGTGCGAAGCAACAAGGTCTCACACAAATATAACAAGCGTTACCACTTCCGATACCCGAAGTGGCAGGCTGAGGCTTATTTTGCGGAAGAATGCAATGGAGAGGACATCCATGAGGATCTTCCACCTCGTTACAAAAAAATAAAAAATGCAGAGGCGTATTAAACCCCCACATTTTGCCAACTACAATTTGGTCCCACTTACGTAATAAAAGGCAATTTAAAGCCCTTCTCCACGTTCCCTAACAAAAATAGCGTCAAATAATGGCACCAGATAAAACTACATTATTTTAAATTTACATTGCACTAGGCGGCCACATGGCATTATCTACCAGTCAACCTTTGGGTGATTCAGTGAGGGACATGGCAGGTGTATAAGAACAAGATTTGTTAAAGAAAGTTATAATTTACCTACAAATACAATTTATTATAATACATTATCATATGAATACAGAAATATACGCATGCATACATAAAAACTTACAAATAAATATATACACAAATAAATACAATATATAGATACCAAATATACCTATGGTTATGAGGATATTTCTGCCAACTGTTTCCTGTAAAATACACAGACCTTGGCTTTAAATATGTCTCTGTTGGCTGACATCCTAATCTCAGAAGGGAGCGCATTCCATAGTAGAATATAATGGATAGCAAATGAACAATGAACAAGAGAAGAAGTAGGGCATAAGAGTAAAAGATAATTTGTGGAGCGAAGACTTTACGTGTATGGATTTAATAAGCCATCCTAATAATAAAACAGACCATACAATGAATGTCCCTGTGCAATAGTTTGATAAACAAACTTCAATGTAAAGCGTTTGTAGTTTCTTAATTACCACAATGGAATGTATTAGGTTCGTGGTACGTTTTACATACACCCGGCTTACCGAGTAAACTTGTGTATAATGAAGTTGTATAGTACCTACTTGGGGAATTGGATCGAATATAAAATTACAAGCAATAATATCTTTTTTCCTACTGCCGATGGACGAGGTAAGTGGTAATCTTCTCCCATGGAGATTACTGTGTTCCTTAGCATAGCAGATATTCTGTAAGAAATGTGAATCATTTGAATAACGGAAGCTTGAGTGATACTAGCTAAGATAAAAACAATGTTTTCAAAACTTTTTGCCATTAAATCTACGCTAGATTTAATGGCAAAAAGTTTACAAAACACACTCAATTTCAAATAAAATTAATTACAAATATAAACATTAGCAAATTTCTTTATCTGTATGTTTGGTATGGCTTTTTTAAATTTGTGAACACCGTTTTAAGTACTATATGTATGTCTATAAAAAGCATCAATTTCTCTAGAAAAAAAAGTTTATATTCAAAACTAATATAAAAGATAATATATTTAAAAAAATGTAATACCGACTCAAAAAATCGCGATAGTGAAAACGACAGCTATGCTAGATACCCTTTTCAAAATACATAATAAGAAACGCCTCAAATTGAACTTTGTTATAGTGCCATTATTACTCTTTAAAACATTATAATTTTAATAAAAATGTTATAACAATTTATCTATTTTATAAAAAAATTATATATTTTTTTGTACTTTTAAGTATAATTTTCGCTTTTTTTTACTACACTTGAATTAGCACATCCCTAGCAAAACTGTGCTTACAACTGATTTAGGTAAGCACAGTCTAGTTGGTGCCATTTTTAGATCGCCGATCAAACATCTATGGTATATATGATCGGGTCGTTCGTGATCTCGTCCCAAAACAAACTGAAATTCGTTACCTCGTCACAATGGCCCGAGTTTGTTTTGGGACGAGATGACGAACGACCCATATGATCGAAGGGGCAAACATATTGTCGTTAACCAGGCACTTTGTGAATGAAAGATGGGAACATGGGAAGTATTTTTTTACCTAACTTTAATAGGTAAAAAGGGAAGGCAATGTAGGGTAAGCGATATTTCTTATACGAACGAAAGCAATACCTCGGGTCAGGGCCTACAGGTATGCGACCCGAACTGGCTGTTGTCATGAAATGTTATTTTCAGAATTTGGTGAATTCAGCATTAAGATTGTTATTCATGTACATTATTGTACATGATATTGTCTCCATCGTTTATTAAATAACCTAAAAGTTCCAGTTCAGTGTCCAAAAACGTAATGATTGCTTCTAATCAAATAATAGGCTAAATCAAAATAATGGTCAAACGTTTGACTTTCTAGAAGACTGAGGTCATTGTGTTACCCTGAAACGCATGCCATACCTTAAATCTCCGCAAAATGGAGAGGAATATTTTTATACAGCCTACTTTAGTTTCATGTGTCCGGAGCAAAATAAAACTATCATGCCTAGACCAATTAACCAATTTCATCTTTTTAAATTAAATTTTCTGTTATTACTTTTAGGTACGGGTTGGGCAAAGTATTAATCTGGAGCTCCTTACAATCGCCCACACAAAAAAATGCACTTTAGAATTATGTATTTAGCTTTCAAGGGTAAACGGAAAGTCCAAAAGTCAATTTTAAATGAAAATTGATAGGCACTTTGCTTCGCTCCGCTTTCTATCTTTTTTTTATACTACTTCGGTGGCAAACGCCTGATCGTAAGCGGTTACCGTAGCCTATGGCCGCTTGCAATTCCGGAGGACCGACCGACTATTTTAAAACCTATACACTCCTTTCTTGAAGAACCCCATACTGTAGTCCCTCCGGAAAACCTCGGCAGGGAGCTCATTCCACAGCCGGAGCGTTCTCGGGAGGATATACCTCTGAAACCGCACCGTGCCCGACCATTTATAATGTGTGAGGATGAATGCCCTGCCGGCGGCGAGCGGTGCAGTGGTAGATTACGGCCGTGGGCTTAATGGGCGTTGGATCTACGAGGATGTTATGCAGTTATACTATCTGAAAAAATCACAGGCAGTCTCGGTCCAACCTTCCTACCAAGGTTTTGTTAATTTAGGTTAAATCAAAATTAAAAATTGTGTACTAACTTTTGTATTACTATACAAAATATGCAACTGCATATTTGGATTGTGCAGACTATGGACTATATCACAACAATAAGTATCTTGCCAACCTAAGGGTTGTGTGTGTTACCTACGTAACCTAAGTGATATTTCTTTTTCTCCTTGTCTTTATAAGTTAAGACAAAGAGAAAAAGAAATATCACTGCTGAAGAACATGATTCAAAGCAGGGGTGTTATGGAGCTCTGTAACCATAACCGAAACTATCGGATATCCGAAATAAAAATCTATCGGAAACCATAAATAATCTGATATTATAGTTTCGAATAATTTCGGATAGGGGCCACGTATAAATAAGACACATTATGACAGGTTTTTTATAATTTCTACATGCCTGGAATGGTTGTACAACGTTGTTTTTAGGTATAATGATTTTGTTTTCGCATTTTCAAGTAGATAACATTTAAGAATGCATAGCTAATTTATAACAAATCAACTCAATTTTTTTTTTCATTTTACCGCCAAATGATAAATTATAAATAAATAAATAAATAAAGCATTTATTCTACTACTAATACTACAGTAGGTTCAAATAGTACTTAATATTAATGTAACAAACTTGAAAAATATTCACACTTACGGCACTCAATTCAGGTAGGTAATTATGTACATGTTTTTATCAAGTAGTAGTCGCTTCCTCAGCGTAGGCCTCCCCCATTGCTTTCCATAGATTTCGATCTCTAGCTTTGGTCATTCAGTTTGGTCCACCTTTTTCTCGAAATATGTCTTTCCATTTTTTCTTTGGTCGACCTTTGTTCCTGACTGCATCTCTTGGTATCCACTCCATTACTTTCTTTGTCCATCTATTATTTTCCATCCTGCAAACATGTCCAGCTCAGTTCCACTTCAGTAATCTAATCTTCTTGGTAATGTCTAGAAGATTAGTTTTTTCTCTTATTGTTTTGTTATATTTTTTTTCTTTTGGTTTAATTCCCAACATGCTTCTTTCCATCTTCCTCTGACATATTGCTAGTCTATTTTCATCTTCTTTTTTTAGGGACCAGGTTTGGCAGCCGTACGTTAGGCATGGAAGAATCGTGGTTTCATATAGTTTATTCTTAATATGTATTTTAACTTGCTTATTTTTCATGATCTCTTTATAGCTCCAATATCTTTTCCATGCAATAGAGATGCGTCTTTGAATTTCATTGCTTGTATAGTTGTTAAAAGAAACCATTTGCCCCAGGTAAATGTACTCTGTCACATATTCAATTTTTATACCTTCAACCTTAATATTTCTAACTTCTTCCATTTGTTAATATTTTTGTTTTTGCAGCATTGATCGTCAAGCCAACTTTTTTACTTTCTTGTGTTAGTTCTAATAACATATGTTCTAAGTCGGTAGGCTTCTCTGCAAAAATCACGATATCGTCTGCGAAACGCAAGTGGCTTAGATAGTCTCCATCCACTCTTAAACCTTTTCTCTCCCAGTCCAGGTTTCTAAAGATTGTTTCTAATACAGCGGAGAAAATTTTTGGAGAGAGCGAATCGCCCTGCCTTCTCATGCCCACCCTTCTCGATGCGGAATTCTGTTCCTTGTCTCTCTAACATGATTTTCGCACCGCTTTTTGAGTATAGGTTGTAGAGCATATCTATGTACTTCTTTTCGTCGCCTTGTTGTGCAAGGGAATGCCAGATCGCCGTATGTTTTAAACAGTCAAAGGCTTTCTGGTAATCGATGAAACATAAATATATTATTTTTTTGTACTTTATGGCTTTCCCTATCACCTGCGCAAAAACATGAATGTGATCTTCAGTTGAAAATCCTTTTCTAAAACCCGCCTGTTCACATGGTTGTTGTTCTTCGAGCGTTTTTGATATTCTGTTGAGTAGTATTTTTGAAAATATTTTATAAATGTTTGACATTAAGCTATTAGGTCTCTTCTGTCGTCTTTTTTGTGAAGTAAGGTAATAGTTGACTTGGACCATTGTTGAGGAGTCGATCCTGTATTGATTATATTATTGAATATTTTCTGGAGTGGAGCTTGTAGTAAATGATAACTTAGTAGTAACCTATTTGTTATGTCCTAACGCAATTCTTTTAATATCTAATATCCGTATAACTGAGACAATCTGAAACTATTGGATAATCCAAAAAAAAAATATCATATCCGTAACGGTATCCGAAGCCGGTATAATATCCTACTAATATTATAAACGTGAAAGTTTGTGAGGATGTATGGATGTATGTATGTATGGATGTTTGTTACTCTTTCACGGGAAAACTACTGAATCGATTGAGATGAAACTTGGTATGTATATAGCTGCAGACCTAGATTAACATATAGGCTATTTTTATCCCGATATTTCCACGGGATCGTGACTTACGCGGGTGAAACCGCGGGATGCTGCTAGTTATTAATATATCCGTATCCAGATCCGAAATTTCATATCCGTACAATCCGTGATTCAAAGTTATTTTGGCTTCTTTTTTTCTTCTTTGTACTACTACTAAGCTAGCTGTCTGCTGAGGATTGTGCATTAAGTCTGCAGAACATGTGAATTAAATGAAAATATTTTAAATTCAATATTAGGTTTAGGTTTAAAGAATTTATTCTCAATGAAAACAAATACATGTCACTTACTTGAGAACGATTTTTAACGTAAATAAATAGTGTGAGGTTCGTCACTATTTAGTTCAGTCCTAAATGCACTAAACGATTTTCCATTTTTTAAATTCAACGGTAACTTATTGTAAATCTGTGCTCCTTCAAAAGTAATAATTTTATTGCCATAGATGTGGTTTCTTGTTTTTATTAGGACTTTGAAACACTCCACGACGACTACTGCGATTAGAGATTTATTTAGTTTAAATGGTTTTATTACCTTGGATAGTTTTGTGGATATTACCTATGAAAACGATTAAATTTAATTGAACATTTGTTTTTAGAATTCAATAATAATCCAATCGAACGAATATGGGGAGGTTGGTGATATGCTGTACAAGAATATTACAATTGTAGGTGCAACTAAAGCACATAACGGCACATACGTATGTGTATCGACAAATAATTGTGACAAGAAAAAAGCGGAGTTTATGAAAACAGTTAAAGGTATGTACTTAAATAAAGCTGACTGGTAAAAGTTCTACGATGAGGAGTCATTGCAGGAATACGTGGACTAGTAAGGCTCCTTGGGGTAGCGGATCGGGCTAACCGTTGCCCTTGCAGAAGCAGGCCCGAGACAGTGGCGCAACGTGTTCCGCGCATCCCTCTCTGATCTGGAGGGGGTGAGGTTAAGGTATAAAAAACGGCTCCCCTGTTAAGGTGACAGAGAACAGTTTATAATTTTGCATAGAAAATATTACACATATTCAGAATACATAAATTCCACCGAAGTTAGTTTCATTAAATACCCATGGATGTTAGTCTCTTACCACGGTCGCTTAACCATTATTTATTTTGATACTACTCAAGTTTTCTCTATTTCAGATAAACCTACACTTACCTTGTTTACTGATAAAACGGGACCAGTTACAACGTCACAGCCAAAATATAAGCTAAATATTGAGATAGATGCCTACCCTCCAGCGGAATTCCATTTGTAAGTATTTGCTGTAACATATTAATAGGAACGATGTGTATTAATGTCAAAGATGATCTTAATTTTATTATGTTATATTATTATGTTACATGGTAAGTAATAGGATTTAAATTATTTCTATTGTTATTAAATAGTAAAGAATTAGTCATTTTAAATGGGCATGCTAGCAGGGTCGCGAATCTGACATCTCGCGAAACTCATCACTTAAACGAAAGCGTAAATATTCATAATGAAATGTTTATGGTCTCAAGCTCGAAAGTTGCTTATGTTATTAAACTATTAATTACGATTGATTTAGTGATGAGATCGACTAAAGGAAGCAAGTTATCGTGTATTTAAATTTTAAAAGCATACAGAGTGATTGGGATGCAGTGTAAACTCTCCCAATAGTCATTGGTAGAGTTCTTTGAAAATACCCGGTTTATTACCAATATTTTTAAAAACATCCTGTTGTGTTGTTTATTATATATATGATGTGATGGAACTTTGTTGTAGCATGCATCTGTTTAACAAAGTTGAAATAATGCCAGCATAGTGGTTCGTGTTCGGTTTTCTAAACGTTCTTACAAATTATCAATGTTAAAGTACACCCTTTGCCGACCTTCCAGACGTTCATCAATATGGATTACGGGTGGATCTTTCATTAATCTGAAAGCTCAAAATACACCAAACTGCCTCAGAACGGCCAGACTTACACCTCGTAATGTCATCGTTAATATTCGTAAATCCGACCGTGGCTTGACCACGTATTTACATATACATATATTTTATGGATTTGACTGGTTGGGTATTCATATGAGCTTGAAATGTTCTCGATAATACCGATTAAAAACAATTTATTGACCTTACAGCCTGATTTTAGCTGTGAAGGCACTATATTGGGGATGGAATGGATATCTGTTTTCCAACGACATCTTTTGCTCTCAAAGCACTCGAAGGTATATTTTAGAGCAACTAATTTTATATTATATGGAATCCTCGCTATGAACTGCAAATTCACGAATTTTTTTACTTATGATTGAATAGAATTTTATGAACCACATTTAGAATGTGGGCATGTAGCAAGCCCCGGTTTTGCCACTCAACACTACATTATTACATAGAGATGAATCGAAACTTTTTCTTTAGTGATTAAATCAATCATCAGCTTTAGCTGAAAACCCGGGCTCCACTTTGGGTTATTTACTTATTATTTTACTCATTCTGTCCCCTCTCTCTGTCTTCTTGTTCGTGAGTTCTGGCATCGTTGTATCGTTCTAAGCTACTTTTTAGCTCTCTAGACTCCGACTAAGCTCTGTAAAGGCTCAAGCAAGTTTCGATCAGATGACCCACTTCATGTTTTTCATGAGTCTCTTGAGACGGATAACTTTACCTTCCAAACTCTCTGAGAGTTTTTATCAGTGAACGTCTAGTTAGACTCGCGTGACAGGGTCAATCTGCGGATAATATTTTTCTCAAGAGCACTATGAATTCAGCCGAGATTCATGCTGAGCCGAAGTTTCCGTTGCACGAAGCTGGCGTAAAATTTCTGAGCTGCAGCAAGTCTCATATTGAGTTAGTCTCATCCTTTTAGCATTTTTTGCTATTGTGACAAGCTTTATATAGGCTTGGCCGCGCATCACCAACATACGGCTAACCAATAAAAAGAACCGTATTTAATAGGCTCACCCATATTGATCGAGCTCAACTTACATTGGTAATATCTGAATCATATATAAGTTTATGAGATTAGCGTGCACAAACCAACTCTTCTTATTTTATAATCAACGCATACAAGAATGTCAAAGAACAATGCTCCTAAATGTATGAAATCCTGTACTGAGTTGCATCAAAACCAAATTTGTTTTTCATGGACTACATTTACTTAATATAACTTCCACAAAATATATATATTTTTAAATCGAAAATAACCTAAACTATCATTTTCATTGATCTAAAAACTACCATCTTTGTTGATAACAACTACTATCTTCATTCTTCCATGGTACCGACTACCGGGTCATTTTGGTTTGACTAGATGAAAAAAAAATCTCAAACGCGGTACTTTATTAGGATTCAGTTTCTCAAATACGTACCAATACAATACCTATATACAATGCCTATTCACTCGATGCCTACGCTGTCAGCTGACATGAAGGCCAGATCGTTTCGTTTCAATAATCAATACCTATCTGGTCGATATCGATTAATGGAATAAGGAAAGTTAATACCTTAAGATAAAAAAAAAATATTTGTATTTCAAATAACTTACTGTATCGGCTAATTAGTTCTTTACTATCAATTTTTTTATAACTTTTCTAAGGGAAATACCGGAACTATAAATCATGAATGGCGGGAATGGAACGTCAATACCAATGCGAATATAAATAGAAATGAAATAACTATTTATGTTGTTTTTAAATTATATCCCCTGTTCACAAACCACATTCCTGACGCAAACAGTTGTAAAAAATGTGAAAATAATTACAACAATAATTTGAGTTTGACGCGTGAGAAATATTGGTACCACATTTGGTCATTGTACTTTGGTAATACTTAATGTTTAGGTATAGAAAGGTGCAGAAAACTAAAATATTTAAACAATATGTGTTATAAAGTTAAAAAAATACATAAAAATGGCTACATAAAATTATAGGAGTATTTTCAAGTTTTTTTTTTTTTTTGTTGACGGTGTGGAAATACCCTTCGGATCTCCGGCTCCTCAGGGACGCAGGAGCCAGAAGTATCTGATGTTTCCACTAAAAAGTGCCTGTCAGTGAGCGTTCCGCCGCATTTCGAGCTCGTCCTGGTCTTCCGCACCGTCACCCCGGCGGATCGCGCAAGTCTGATCGTAGACCCTCAAAAGGCGGGAAACGTGCCAGGACTGTCGCCGCCTCCGAAGAAATTGTGCGGTAGCCTCGTACGATCCTAATGGCCGCTACCCGCTGAGCTTGATTGAGCTTAGCCTATAGGCGCTTGGCCCATATCTGCGCTCCGTAGAGGGCCATGGATCGTATCACCGCACAATAGAGGCGGCGAACTTCCTCCCGCGGACCCCCTAGATTAGGCAACAGCCTCTGTAAGGTGCCCGCCACCCCGCGAACTCGAGGGATTATCCGCTCGAAATGCTCCTCGAAATTCCAACGGCTGTCTGGGTTAGGCCGAGGTATTTAATGTACCGTAATGTATTTAATGTAGCGAGTGAGAGGAGTATTTTCACCTGTCATGGTACAAAAGTCTATACAATGACACTTCCACTTATACTGGTCATTGAAATAAAATAAATATAATATGTAATACATTCAAAACGGTCGAAATACTACCGCCAGGCAATCTGTAGTATGTATAGATTTGCAAATTGTTTAGTTCCAATTCAGTATGTAGTAAGTTTAGCAGCGTAGGCCATTAGCAAAGCACGAAACGTCAGGCAATTCAGAGGTACCTAATACCTTTTCGTGATCGCGTTAATTCCCGTAAATACGTAGATAATATTATATCATTAGCAAAGCACTCTAACTGCAAGATTATATTTGCTGGAAGTTCATCTAACTATGGACAATCAGTGTCAAAAATGATGCAGTTTTACACTTAAATGAGGATTTGTTGGATTTTTCTTCATAACGGACAAACAAATTAACGGTTATAAGCTAGATAGCGCTAAAGGTTACTATTGGTATATAATATCTATTGGGTAGGTCCCTATTTTTCCACAGAATTTCAACAAATGGTGAAAATACCTAGGTATAGAAATAACCATTAACTTGATCCTTAAATAGAGACTTGAAAGGCAAATTTCTTTGGGCATTTAGGCTTTGTAAGAGTTAGCAGATGTAAGATTAGGAGATCTCTGTTCATTTATGCCGCGTTCCAATAAACAAGAAACGATTTGTATTGCTTACGGATCGTAAAATTTCATTGAATTTTCAACGAAAATTTTACCGTCCGTTAATAAAACGAATCGTTTTTTGTTTATTGGAACGCAGCATTAATTCTCTTTAGATAAAGACAAAACAGTACAGTAGCTTTTTATTATTTTAATCAATTTTCCCCTACCTTTGCCGAAGCTTTTTTGTTATCAAGAACGACTATTGAAATGATTGATAAAAAATTTCGTCTCTTCACTTTAGTGTTTCAAGCATCATTAAGATAATTTATTACCTAGCAGATTAATGTTTATACTTACCTTCGCAGCTTAATCGACGGCAAACGTTTACCCAGTAACGATTTGAAATACGACGTGTTTAAACACCCTAAAACAGGCGACGCCATCTTAGTGATAAGCAATACACAAGTCACAGACAGTGCTAATTATACTTTAGTGGCTTATAATGAGTACTTAACGGAGAATGTGACTGTCGATTTGAGATTCTCAGGTATTTTTTTTTATTGTTATCGTAGTCCAGGAGAGTACTTTCTTTTAAGATTTGGAATATTTAAATATAAAACAAAATTCGTTGGTCCAACATTAAATATAATTAAGTGTGTACTGTTCTAGGCAACAAGTCCATGATCAGAACAGTTTTTAATTATTAATCATCCAACCGATTCATTTAATCCACTACAGATTATAATTTCTGACTTATGATAAAAGTACCGACAATTTTTTTTAAATATTTTACATTAGTATATTGTCATTAAATATGTATTACATTGTTTTATTTAAATTAATTTACTTTTAAAACATATTTTTATACTTATTAACTTATATTTTCTTCCTAAATTATAGCTGCTCCAATAGTTTCTTTTGGATCCAAGGCTGATAAAAAATACGTAGAGAACCAGGAAGTTACGCTAAGGTGTGATGTAACTGGCTATCCTTTACCAGACATAGAATGGTTATTTTCTAATGGCGAGAAAGAACAGATTCTGGTAAGTATACTATTTCATCTCTGAATCGCTAGAAGACTGCTATAATAAATAAATCAATAATTTCGAGTTAGGTGTATAAGAATAACGTGAACAACTTAAGTCAGTTTTGTGTTACTCTGATTTTGGAAAACGTTCGTCGGTCAGAAGTAATCGAAGTTTACGAATAACATCTGCCTACAATAGGGTTCACTGACGTGGACAATCCTATTAGAGCTTACCAAAATATAGACCACACCACAATTGTAGTGCTGCCTCCCTACAGGGTTCTGAGAGAACGTATCTACTGCTGAAAGAAGATATAAAACAAGTTATAAATTAATTTGTTAAATTAAAAGTAATTTGAATTTTTTTTGATACAAGTAAGTTTGCAAACATGAACACGATTTGTTTAATGGTGTGCATGATGACTACATGATGTAGGGCAGTACAGCCCTACCTCACATAGTTAATAGCTTGTTTTAGCATTGTCGGTCAAACATTAAGTGAGCCTACTTGAACAATTTGTGATTGAGGACAAGACAAGAATACACCACACGACACAAGTAATTTAAGCTTTGAGATATAGACATAAGCTGTTCATACAATGTCACATTCATATGTTTTTCTTTAAATCTTTATTTACAGCCGAGTGCTACGGTAGAAATATATAAAGTATATAAAGCTTCAGCGACACTAGTTTTTCAAAAAGTTCGCACCTCTGGCAACATTACATGTAAAGCATCCAACACATGGAATACTTCAACGGATACACGAAGACTTATCGTATACGAAATGTATGGTGGATTTGGTATTAAAAACAGAGATAACACTTGGTTCCCACAGAATCAGGACGTCACTATAACATGTGTTGCTTCGAAATATGATTTTTCCAGCGTCAGTTGGGTCGGGAGTGAAAATTTTACCGAGACGGGTTAGTAATTGTAAACAAAACTAATTTTATCAGCGTGCTCACTTACGACTAGTGCCGCTCGATGCAATAATCGATAAAATCAGCAGTCCACCGTATTATCGATTGTATCGATAGCTTTGATAGCGAAAAGTGAATTTATAGTATTGATGCTTAATATAAAACAATGTCGATAGGATTCAATGTAAAGCATAGTGGAATCTTATCAATAATCGTATGAAAATGCTATCAATAATATCTTAACTATTATAACAGAAAATTACATATAATAATATCGAATCTATCAATTATATGAATGGGTATAAGTTAATACCGATATCGCTGTCTATATTTTCAACGTCAATTATTAATTTATTATTAGTAATAGGATTATCGACAGCTTATTATCACTACTTATGGCGTCACAGTTTACATTTAGTTCAATTTTACTCATTTGTTTGAAATTTCTCAATATAAACATTGCAGTGGAACACACGGCGAATCCATTATCGCTTGTTGCTAAACTGAAAATACCGCGAATTTCTCTATCCCAAAGCGGCGAGTACAAATGTCGTGGAATCAGGTTCGATGGCAATAAATTGGAAGAAGTTATTAATATTACTGTCGCAGGTACGTAAAGTTCTTTAACGGTTCGCCATGTAAAACAAAGATTTAGGTACACAGTATAGTACTTTGGGTAAACTGACTGTTTTTGGTCTGTTCAATTCAGACATATCTTTCATGTCGCGTCCTCAGTTGGTTGTTGTCTACATATTTTATAACTTAACTTATGCAGCCTGAAATTCGATTAATTGTCGTAAAGGCATTTAAAATAGAAAAATGTACAATAAAATCTCGGATATATATTTATGTAATGTTTATTAATTTTTTCTATTAATAGCTCTTCAGGCACCTGTTATCAGGATGCCGCTTACCGATGTGACTGAGGAAGTTTATAGACGACAAAACATGCAACTTATTTGTCTAGCTGAGGGAGTACCTGCGCCGAAAATTGAGTGGTATAAGGTAAAATACATACATCGCAAACACCAATCCCGCCGCCTATCCAATTCCTCCTAGTGATTAATTGTTTATCCTAATGAATATTTACTGAAGTACTAAAAGATAGTAGAACGTAAACTGACTTTTCGAATATTAATCACAAATTTCACTTTACTATTTATCTATTCTAAATTTGGAATATATTTTACTCTGCATATTTATGTATGTATTTTATTAGGAAAGTAAAGAAAGTAAAAAGGAAAGTAAAGAAAGTAAAGTGCCTACCTAATAATTTCTGAATATAAGAAACTTTACCTCGAATTAAAATAACATTTGTGTTCAAATTTTATAACGTATGTTTCATTAAGTAATGTCGGATAAAGAAATGAAATGTAACTAAAAAGGTAGGTATTTAAATACAGAAACGATCCATTAAGACACAGAGCAATGTTTTATATACCTACTCAGCTCGGTCGAGTCCCTTTTAATACTCTGTCTATAAAAACACTAGAAGATCTTCGTGCAAATATCGTATTCGCAATGTAGAATATCTAACAATTTGCTGATTTGTAATATTAATACAATGTGTATTTTTAACAGGATGCAGTATTGTTAAATAATAATGACAGTAAAGTGGAGATTCTAACAGACGCAATCAATAGCACTTTCGTCAACTCAACAATACAGTTCAAGGTAGATGATAATTATACTGGTACTTACGAATGTTTATCCAACAGTGACGGAGCAGTAGCGAAACGATTGTATACACTTGTTTCAGGTATGTTAATTTATTAATTTTATTCATTACTATATTTGGCCTCGGCCTGTCATAGACGATTATATACGTTCCTATAAGTTAGGGCTAAAGTTTAGTTTTTCATTATGTACATTAAATAAAATGTCGCTTGGGGCAGAATAATAGTTAAATCACTAAGTATTGTGTGTCTTCAAATTACCTACCTCTCTCAATGACATCTGCAAGAGGTAAGAATCTGCGATAAGACAACCTATTATATCCTAAAGATTTTGTATAAGTAGAAAGAATTACATTACTTCATCACATCCGTAGAATGAAACGTAAAACTTACAAAATAAAAAATATTCCAAGCAAAATGCGACGTATTTTTGTTTAATTAAGCTAACCACTTTCAAAGATGTATTTTATTATCTCATCAAAAGTATGTACTACCTTGAAAAGAGGGATGCTGGGTCATGACCGGCTACGCTGATGGTTTCTCCGTAGCAAGTTTCTCTTAGTTTGTATGTAAGTTTTGGGGTTGCGATAAAGAACATCTAAATAGTGATATTTATCTTTTCAGGACATAGCAGTTACGCTACTTATTTGAGCGTGATTATAGTAATAATCTTCGTTTTAATAATAGTCGTGATATACCTTACCATCAAAATAAGAAAAGAAAAACAATTCAGGCGAGAGCTAGCAGCTGCTGGTCTTTTATATTTTAAAGAAGGTATCACAAAATCTCTCAATCCAGATCTGGGTATTGATGAACAAGCTGAGCTACTACCATACGATGACAAGTTTGAATTCCCATCAGAGAGGTTAATTTTAGGTAAGCGATGTATGCTTTATAGTTCAATTATAACTTTAAATAAATACTTTGGTAGCCGAATGAATTTTTTTTTAATATATAATAACTAAGAAAGTATCTGTTTCGTATTGATGATCCCTTTACACTATTTTAGTAACCTTTACATATTGGTAATCTAGAATAAAAACTAATGACACAAAAACAGTGTAAAGGAGGCAAAGAATTTGTGTAGCAGGAACGTTTAGTTCTATACAAAGTCAAAATCTTGGTCTGTTTAGTGTTGACGTCTACGTTTCTAAAATTTTATTTCTTACTAATCCAAACATTACTATCAAATATATTTTAGGTAAACAGCTAGGTGCCGGTGCTTTTGGAGTTGTGTATAAAGCAGAAGCACGTGGTATCATAAACGCTGAAGAAACAACAGAAGTGGCTGTGAAAATGGTGAAGAAAACTGCAGACAACATGTATATTAAAGCACTGGCATCCGAACTGAAAATAATGGTTCATCTGGGGAAGCATATAAACATAGTGAACTTGCTTGGAGCGTGCACTAAAAATGTTGGAAAACGTAAGATACTAATATGTTTCGTTTACTATCGTTGTAAAATTTTTATAACCCTAGTACTTATTTTTTTCATTGGGTTTGACATTATTACTTTACATTTCTGTCAGGTATTTGAAATAGCCTGTGAATCTAAAACAATTTAGTCCCAAACATTTGTATCTTCCATATAATGCACCATTGAGTAATATTAGCTTTAATAAAATTGTATTAAAGATAATAGTCATAATGTAACGGTAAAATTTTGGATACACAGGTGAATTGAGCGTGATTGTCGAATATTGCAAGTTTGGAAACATTCACAATTATATGCAGAGACACCGTGAGGTGTTCATCGATCAACTCACGGATAACAAAGAGAAGAACCTAGGCAGAGTTAATAGAGGGTTTTCTTGCAGCAGCGGCAGTACTGGGTAAGCTTTATATTGGTATTTTTCTTTGAAATGAGTTTTAGTGTTAATGCTGTATTTAAGTATGTTTTCTATTATATTTTTAGTATTTTTATAATTATTTATACTGTCGTTGGTTCTATTAACATATTCAAAAGTAATAAAAAAATACGGATATCTAAAATTGAATTTAATCAAGGGATTCAATAACGTTCGTAGGTACTCCTTCATCCTTATAACTTTAAACAATATTGTTGTGAAACTAATTAGATTCGATTGACGATCTTTTACCGCAGTCCCAAGAACCACTTAAGGAATGTTTTAAGACTATCCCTACTGCTACTTGATATCAATATTTCGATATGCAAAGGTATTCTGACTCAAAATGTGTTTACTACTTCACGTTTAAATGACTGCGACTAAACGAATTTGGATTTATTTTATGTAGTTGTCCTGTCCAAATAACAAAAAACCCACGAAGAATGCGCTTTTCGCACATATGTTTTTTTTTAATTAAAAAATGTAGAATTCGGTCCAGCCGTTCTGAAGTTATGTGCTTACCAACGACATCATTTAGTTTTTATTTATATAGAAGATAGATATACGGCACAATGAAAAAAACAAATCGATAGATGTCATTGCTTATTGTGATGTAATGACATTAATCTTTTTTTTCTATACAGTGTCCAGTCTGACTATTTTGGCGCCTGCAACACGCAAGATACCGACCATACATTCGTCAATTCTGCTAACACAAACAGATCAGCCAGAAAAAGTAAGTTCAACATTATATTTTCTTGCACCGTCATTGATAACAAATTAAAGAACAACTCACTATTTTATTACCCGCATAGATAATAAAAACTAGCCATTCAATGATCAACTTCAAACCAGAATGATTTGCATGTAGCAAAGCAAAAAACTCTCAATTCTTTAATACTTGTTTCCATTGCGAGTATGTATCGCACGATTAGATTTAGTAGTGGATAGCTGATAAAAAATATGACTAGTTTTATGTTATGAATCCGATTCAAATATAAAAAAAAATAAGTCACGCTAGCACGCTCATTGGGTTAAGTAGGATTGTCTTTCATATAAATTAAGCATAGAACGAAAGTAAAAAGCTAAAGGTGGCTGAAGTACATCGATCGAAGTGGCGGTTTAGAGGAAAAAGTACATTTAATTTAAACTCGAGCGTTTTTGCTTCCAACCGCCTGTTTCTTACGATGTTTATGCTTTTAACCCTCATTGTAAGTACATTTATAAATTATACTGAAACCTACATTTATATGTATGTTATTATCATTTTTTAGCAGACAATCGTAATCAGCAAGTGGAATTTGTTAAAGGTAAATATTATATCGAGGCTTCGATAGCTCTAAAATGTTGTCTGTCATACTGTTTTTATTTTTATAACAGCATTGCACAATATTTTTTTTCCTATTATAAAGTTGTAAATGTTTAGTTTATTATTATATTACATGTACATATTATGTGAAAATAATTTGTACATTGCGCAGGGACTTTAGTATCTCTTTCAATTCTACAATTAATTGTGTGATTTTTTTAATAATAATTATATTTGAGCAGATTATAGTAAGTAGAAAGAACTATGTTACGTATGCGGCGCGGGAACATTCTTATTTCAATTGCGCACTGTAACCATTCGTTCGTCAAGAATGCCTGATGTATGTATGAAATGTATTTTACACGACTGTATGTATGTGCTAACGTATGATTGTGAGTGTCTTTATTCCACCATCATTTCTTAATGCTTGAACCAATTTGGCTGCATGAGATATCGTTAGAATCCTTACATAATCTGTAAGTGACACTAATTGCTAAAAATTAAAAAGAAAAAACTATATGGTGGCGCGTATTAGTAAATTGTTGTAGGGTAAGTTTAGTAACAACCATGTAGTGGACGAAAGAGGAGCGCGCTTTTGTCGTGGAGACTTACTTTTCTAACCTCCATTCGATTATTGCAACTCAGCGTGCATTCAGAAAACAATTTTATGGGTACTTGTAGAGTGTGGGATAACGCAAAAACCATCAGGCCCTTACAAATATCAAGAGAGTAGGGTAGAGTACAGAAGGTGGTTGTAAGTAGTTGGTCCATAAGCGTGCGTAAACATGCAGCTACTCTTAGAATTTTTGATCGTACAGTGACACGAATTCTTCATGATGCCCTGTAATTTCATCCATATGAAAAATACTTCCTTTATCATTCTTGAGACTTGATAAGATAATTGAATTAGGTCCTATGACTTAGCTTGCCTGAAAGTATCAAGAATTAGGCAATGAACGGGTATAAGAAAAAGTTGAATTGCTAAATTTCAAGTTCTTCATTCTGGAATAAAACTCGAATAAAAACTTTTGTGAGTGGTATTCATATTAGTTAAGATATACGGTTTTACTCACGTGTATATTTCGGGGGTGCCCGACTAGTTTTTCTTAATTCTGACTTGGCACTTTATACATGTTGTCATCCATATAAACAGAAACTTAATCCAGGCAATTTTATTACACAAAAAAATGCGTGTAAAGTTTTTGTTAAAAAACCATTATGCCTTTAGGTTCTTTAGCGACGAGGCACATTTTCATCTGTGAGTATCTAAAGTCCTTAGTGTAAACAAATTGTCCGAAAATCCTGGATGAGCTGAACATTATTCGTGCTGCTATTGTAAATATTGACCCAGACATTTTGGACAAAGGGAACGAAACTTCTAATTTAAAAGTAGCAAACATGAATCCAGTCAGCTGGCGGGTAATGTATTAGTTTCGTGTATTTTTAGAGATCCGTACATAAAAAAGCCGCAAGCCGTTTAGGATCACTTCACACTGGAAGTTTATACAAAGTTTAAAGTGGCGGCGGAGGATACTAGAGTAATAAAATTGCATCGTCGTATTTGTCGCGCTATTCTATGCAATATTTTACCAGACCACTTTTAGTTCATTAGTAATTATGCCTTTTAATATTTCAGTATCAGAGGGATATGTGCAGCCTGAATGGCGTTCGAATTATGAAAGTGACTACAGCTTTGATGGTCGTAATCCTCGACCGCTCACGTCCCGTGATCTGCTTGCGTGGGCGTTCCAGATCGCGCGGGGAATGGAGTACCTCGCCAGTAGAAAGGTCAGCCAACTAAATTAATAAGAGTGATTGCTAGTGGCATAACATTTAATTTTTTTTTATATTTCTCTTTTTTTAACTCTATCAAAATACTTCCTTTATTCATCCTTGAGACCTGATAAGCTAATGGAATTGGGTTCAAGTTGAGAACCCTTATTGTATATATATATATAATACCTTGAAAGCTTTCGTCAAAGTATCAAGAAAGTCAAAGTTACATTGCAAAATTTCAGGTTCTTCATGGTGACTTGGCTGCAAGAAATATATTATTAGCTGAGGACAACATTGTGAAGATCTGTGATTTCGGTCTTGCCAGGAGCATTTATAAAAATGACGAATACCAGAAGAAAGAAAACGTAAGCAAACCTCACACTTTATTTAAGATTAAGCTTAAATGCTGAAATGCGCTCTGTACTTGTTTGTACATATCTCCATGTTCTGGGCCTTTATTCGCAATTGTAAAGTAGTAACCGATTTAAATCCAGAGAACTACTTACGATGCGTCCTTAACTAGATTATTTTTTTAGAGACTAGGACCCCTGTAGTTAGATGTACCGAAATGTGATTCTTAAATACACGCTTAGTCGAAATCATTGCTAATCCACTAACTACTGCGGTCTTCGGGTAGTTAACTTAACCTCCAAAGTTAGAGTAGAGAACCGTACTTTTACGAAAATTAAATTTGACATTTACCGCAGTGTTTGTTTGGATATTTGTAGGTAGGCAGCGGTTTGTTAGCAACAGTCAAGGTCAATGGTAGCGTGACAAATATAATTAAAAAAAATAAACATATCGCTTTATTAATCCAGTGTCGTAAACGCGCGCTACTTATTACATTGTTGCCTTGGATTATATTATCAAATCGAGTAAATAAAGAATAAAAACGGTCAATACTTAATCAAAACAATACAAAACTTCCTATATTTTAATAGATAACTTTGAACCAAATAGTTATCCCGGTTCTGCGCCAAGTCCTAGACACCACTTGTGGCCACCGTATCTGTTTAGAGGACGTCATATTTTACATTTTTATTTTATTTTTATTCAAGTTTTCTTTATATAAGATCATAAATGGCTAACATTCGACATAGTGTTAAAGATTTAAAATGTTGGTGCTAGGCTTTTAGAGCGTTATGACTGCATATTTAATGACAAAAAAAATTGTGATTCCAGAGTTTACTCCCAGTGAAATGGCTGGCGATCGAGTGTATGACAGACCGTATATTCTCGACGCAGTCAGATGTGTGGTCATTCGGTATCGTTCTTTGGGAGCTATTCTCCCTTGCCAAGACACCATACCCAAACATGGATCCAGCAAATTTGTTGCGGTGGTTGTCTGAAGGGTAAGTTAAATTAATTAATTATTTATTGATTTAGCCAAGCAAAAACCTGCTTGGTAATTTTTTTTGGGTATTCATGCTATATCTGCTTAAATTAAAGCTATCCGATCGGGTGGTATCTTACACACGACAGTACTACATTGGTTTACTGTTTTCTGGGACTGTCAGAGCTCCAAAAAAATGGCCTTAGCAATGACCAAGTGACAACATCGGTGTTGCAAATGCTGAAGGGCTTGTTTAACAATTTAATGGTAAAAATATGAAAATATATTCCCTATCCAATAGTCTTTCGTTGATGATAGTAGATTTCCCTGTGTGTCTAAGTATTTTCCACTTTATAGTTGAATTACTTTAATACTTTTTAGGACTGAAATGTAAAAAAAACAAAATCTTTCATATTGACACACAGTTCACATCAAGTTAAGCGTACGTAGCAAAAATTAGAAGGTATAACAATTATTTTTACAGGAAACGCTTAGCGAAGCCCACTTACGCAAACGATAGATTATACGACGTGATGTTAAGATGTTGGGAACAGAAACCAACAGTAAGGCCCTCCTTCACTCAACTTCAGGAGATAATCGGTGGTTTTCTAGAAGATAACGTTCGAAATGTAAGCACAGCTCAATATTTAAACTATGAAACTCACTTTAGCTATAACTTCGTGAAGTGGTGTCTAGATGTCGTGACTAGATCTAGAGGGTGAAACTTTCCAACAGACCTAACGTCAGGTTGTTACTCCAAACGTTAGCTTACTTGTGTCCACGATTTTCTCTTACTTCAATAGATGGCACCACTCGAATTGAAATGATTAAACCTCGATATTTTTAACATAAAAATGTAATAGGTAGTTTAAAGTAGGACAAATGATGTTTATTATTATTTTTCCCTAGAAACTGTATCGTGTGGTTTGAGCGGTTCGATTTCGACTTAACTGTTTCCACGTACGCAAATTATCTAGTGGAAGTTAGGTGTTAAAACGAAAGCGCTTGTTTTCCTGTATTTTAATATTGTCTTGTCTGGAGGCCATGTGCCCAAATAAATGAGTTCACAAACTTCGTTTTTCTTTTACTTAACGATAGGTAAGTACTGATATAATATAATAATATAGAGATATTAATTCTTGGATGTTACTCTGTTTCTAGCATTATGTAGACTTAAACTCAGCGTACATAGACATGAATGCAACGCCTTCAGGACATGAAGACTATCTGATAATGATGAATGCCCCTGATTACAATAATTTGGTTACGCCAAGTCCACATCACTACGTGAATGAAGTTAGGAATTTCTTCCCCACAACGCCTACACAGCTTGGTAAGTTCACTGTAACAGATTAAATACTAATCAATAATTACGTACAAAGTTTTAGTAATCACGTATTGTATTTTGCATGCTGCAGAAATCCAGGATGGTAATATGAGTTGGAGAATTTAATAACTTAGTAGACATGACATAATTCTTGGATTATAGTGGATAGGAGTGAATTTAGTAGTGCCTCTTCTCCTTTTGCGTACAAATATTAGCAATAAATAGTATTTTATAGTAGTAAATCTGCAACAAAGCATCCATCCCGCATGATACAAGTGGTCATATGAATCATATCATCATCAACAAGATAAATAAGTGTACTTACTCTGTACTAAACAATAGAACAAAGACGTTTTGAAATATTGGCCGTTATATCATTTAATACTTTCACTTGCCGATCCAAACTCGTCTATTGCATGGTTAAGATACAGATTAATATTGTTGCAAATCTGAATTTTTATTTCCTTTTATCAGACAGGACGGTTGACACCACGTTATGATTACACAAAATTCACAACGCGGTAAATTTACGCATGGTGTACGTACTCGTTGTCACTAACAAAGAAAATTGTGTTTATATTTTGACACCATATCTTTCTACACTACACAAATCTATAACTAAAACATTGGTATCTATACTTCTATACCTTTCTAAAGACATTTGATTTGGTTTGTATTAACTCAAAAAAAGGATATTAATAACAACAGCATATTATTGTTACTTATTAATATCTCTCTTTTTCTATCCACGTTTTGTGGATTGATCAAAAATATTCCTTATCATTCACAAATTTTGGTGATTTGACTAATAAAATATGAAGCACTTGATTATCATTCAAATTATTTGTTAATAAATATGTTAACATATTTTATAGAAAAGGAATGGTCTACTTGCTAGGCAAGAATAATATTAAAAATAAAAAAACTTAATTCTACGCATTCGCAGGAAAATGTTCCGAATGTTTTATATCCCGGTCCTTTTTTCTTAATAAATCCCGTAAAAAAATGGGTCAATGTGCTAATGTTGCATTCAGAAAGAATTTTTTTTATATAATTTATACGTAATACTATAATCGATCTCTTACTAGGTATATTGGAAGGAAAAGTGTTTTTATAGTCAATTCAGCAATTTAAAGTGATACTTTGTTACAATAACCGATTTTTTTATTTATTTATTTTTGATGATACTAAACTAATATTCAACAACTAGTGTCCTTTTAGACCCTAAACACCCTTTAATGTTGTGTTTACAATTTCAGATGAGGAAGGCTACCTTAAAATGAACCCAAGGCCGAATATATTCAGTCCACGGCCTGAAGATAACAAATTCGATTTCGATGTTCGTAAATTCAATCCGAAGGTGTCGGAGGCAAGCAGTTGCGGGTCAGAGCTAACGCCCATGTTGACTCTGAACAATTTGCCGGCGAGGGGCGGTTCGGAGTCGGACCACGAAGGCAACGTGTCACCTAACATGACGATGTGTCCGACGATAGACGAAGAAACGGACGAAGTGTTCGAAATGAGAAACAACGCGAAAAATGTAATAATCAATACCGCTGTTAGTAACCCGACATATATCACGTTAGATGTTGACATTGAGAAGAAGCCTAAAGATATTATTAATTCATATATGAATGTACCGAACGGTCTAGTCAAATAAATTCACACTTTGTTATAGACTAAGCTAATCTCATTTACTGTAGGAATCTACTTTTATGTATAGTACATATATGTGTAATACGCATGAGTGTCAAATTTCAGTGTTATTATTTTTGATCTCCTTATTCTTGAAGAATAATATCAATCCTACCTATAGTTTCTCAATCTATTGTTTATCTTGCTTGCTATTTCTATCTCCATTCTAACGAAGTAAATATTATTTTGGATAATTAGTATAACCTTCGTTAAATAGATATTATTATGTATTAAACTTATAGATTACTAGTTTTGATAGTTCTTAGTATTTGAGGTAAATAAGTAGGTTAACAGGAAGGCATAATGGATTTCCACTTGATAAAAACTTTACCAACTTTACGGAAGACCGCTGGTAACCAGTTCTAACTACCTGTAACAGAATACTGGTAACACTAGAGTGACATATTGGTGTTCTGAGTATTTTTAAGCAAAGGTAACCATTTACCGGGTCAGGTGATTACAAAACTTTTTGTTAGAATGACACGGTTCGTAGTCACAGATAGACACCTTTAATTATCGCAAATCCTAAGCAGCTTTGGGACCTCTGTACGTTTAATCTCATCATTTAATTCTCACGATGTCAGCTTATCTCCTTGTTTACAATCGAATATTGATAGTATTTTCGTTGACATTTATTTCTCATCAGACAAGTTGGTACGCCGTAAGGTCGCATGAGACAAAAGAGCTAAAATATACATCAAGTATTATTTTAATAAAGGGGTTATTCTTTATTTTACTTCCTTCATGTTAATAGGTTTGTATCTAGGTGTACTATATGTATGGAATGTTATGTATAAGTGTAAAGCGGGGAAGGGAGCAGATGGCCAAATTTTGGCACAGTGAATGTATTGCGGAAAACTCGTTGAATCTAACTCTCGCCAAGTCATGGGTTGCCAGATCGGCGCTTTGTAATGTGATTTTATGTGTAAAATTGTCATAAGAAAATAACATATTTTCGGTACTATGTTTTTTCTTTATAAAGAATATGTATGTACCTATATGATATGTGTGTATACAGAAGCCAAATTATGTGTTTTTTATTCATTGTCAACAACAAATACAGTATCACATCCTTTAAAAATAACTACCTAATGTCTTCATAGGAAATGCTAGTGCAACGTTTCGTATTGAACATTTCTGTATGTTTTAAAAGTTCGTTTTTTTTTGTTTTTTACACGAGCTTGCCGTAGTACGAGTAGTTAGCATAAGAGCTTTGAACAGTTGATATTAAGAAATGTGTAGCTTTAAAAGTGTAGTCACGTTTTCTACGGCGTATTCTACGGTAAGTTATTCAGATCTTGTTTTTTGTAATTAAATATTCTTTATATTAGTTTGGCTTCAGTATACTCGTACATATGTGGATACAGCCTATTCATATTGAGGTAGGTACTAATGTATGAATAATGATTGTGATAATTCTTTTAATTTTTGTAGGCTTTTGTTATTGGACTTATATAGGAATGTAGTGTTTACTTTTTTAGCCCACCATTATCATAATAAAATTAACATAATGTTTTTAATTATTCTACCGAGCAACATTCCTGCATCGAGTTTGATTTTAAAATTGTTACGTAATTCGAACCTTATGAAATACTCTGATGAAAAAAAACTACAGGAAACAATTTTTTTAAATAAGGCATACATGTATATAACAAAAAACTGTATAAGTAGTTTGATACCGAAGAATATATTATATTAAAAAGTATATTATGAATGCTGTATGGCTTTGACGACTTGATGATCAAGTTTTTTTTTGTTTGTTTTATTTACAAATATTATATTGTATACATTTATATAGATTTAATTTACTTAAACTTAATTCTGTTTATTTAATAGTGCGCTACATGTATCTAGTCTGGTGATGATATTTTTTATAACAATACAATTTTATCTTTAAAAAAAATCGAACCAGTCACGCGACGGGAATTTATTAAAAACTCCGAATTTGGATATATCTTTTATGCAATTGGAATGCTATAACTATTGTGTATTTATAATAAGAAAATTATTCTAAATATACGGGCAATCAAACTAAGAATCTATTACAGAACTTAGTACATATATCGGATATATTATGAAGTGACTATTTTAAGTCGTACTTATATACTACACGTCGTCGTATATACTTACTACAGCACTATTAAATCTGTATATAAAACATACTAAAAATAAGTAAAAACCTGTTGTTTTTGATCAAAGTATATTTTGTTGTTGTACAAAATACATATTATATGTAGATGCCATATATTTCATAAATTCAATAAAAAGAAAATATATCAATGTGATATTAAAATCATTTCACTAAAATAATTTTATTCCGTAATCCTGTTCTTCCTGGTGTCGTATTTAGGCTAGACTGAGGATTTTTTTGAATGGTATAGGGGGCAAACGAGTAGACGGGGCACTTGATGGTAAATGACTACCGCCGCCCATGGGCACCTGCAACTCAACGAGTCACAAGTGCGTTGCCGGGCGTTAAGGTGGGAGTAGGTTAGGAGGGAAGGGTTAGGGCCGGTAAACTCACTCACCGTGGCGAAAAGCAATACAAGCATTACTACACTAGCGGTTTTCTATTAGGCCGTGGTATCACTCCGGTCGAGCCGGCACATACGTGCCGAAGCATGGCTCTCCCACGAACATTAAAATACTATTGCGTCATATAAACATCTGAATTGGCGTTCACGTTCTTTAGAATAGAATAGAATAATCTTTATTGTACACCAGTATATATTGCTTAAGGTTAGTTAACGATTTTGATATGTACAAAGGGCGGCCTTATCGCTAAAAGCAATTTCTTCCAGGCTACCTTGGGATGGAAAAATAATGACCAGTAGTATAATAATTTAATGGGTAGTTATGGTGTGGGAATCAAAACGTGTTAGGCTTAAAACTAGTAAATGCTAACTATAAACATAAACAATATAATTAGATAGGTAATGCAGGGAAACAAGTGTAATCACTTTGTAACATTTAATATATTCATATACACACATAAACATATATAATTAATAATACATATATATTTGTAGATTAATAAGATTATATCCGATAAATGCAGCAAAAGTTCTTTACTACTTACTATATGACGCTTTCATTTCTCAATAACTAACGCATTTCTTTTACAAGTAAAAGCTGGTGTCACTCGAAAGGAGAAGAGCCTGCACCCTTACACAAGACTAGCGTATATGACGGGCCTGTTGGTCTAGTGGTTAGTGATCTTGACTGCTAAGCCAGAGGTCGTGGTTCGATTCCCAACCAGGATAAAGAATTGTGTGATGAGCACGGCGAGTTTATTAGCAGTCTGATTACCACAGTACAGGCTCTTCCTAGTTTAGGATCAGACAGCCGTGTGTGAGGTGAGGTGTCTCAATGTATTATTATTGTAATAGTAGTCGTCTCCCCGTCTGCAAAGAGCTTGTGTAACTATTACTAAACCAACATGTTGGAAGCCTGATTAATATAAAATGACTAAGATTGTAATATGTCAAATCGTTTGACATACATACAAACTAAACTGCTTCAGAACTGGGGCAATGGTTAAACTGGTCGTCCGCCACAGCTTCGCGCTTAGTATCCAGTTGTCAATTCCCACACGGGATAAAAATTCGTGGGATCCACAAATAGTTTTTCCGAGTCTGGGTGTTCTTTGTGTGCGTTTTTTAAATGTTTGTAAAACCCCCGCGACAAAGGAGTAATACCTAGTGCGCGAGTAGTATAAAACATTTGTTTACATTTTCCGTGAGGAAAGTAGATATCTGTTGAAAAAACACGTTTGCTAGCTACCATTTTTATTAGTTAACTTCGAGCTCTCTAAAAAACTTTTTTTTGAATGCTGTGAGTTTTGGCAACACTCAGCATCGAGAGCGCAAATATAACTGCATCAAAGGTGTAGCGTATGCGGTTTTGAGCAGCGTAACATGACGCTATGCCACAACAAGTGTTTTTATCTGTGTAATAAATCTCTGAATATAATGGGTCTCTTTAGTTTTCTCTGATTTATTAAGAAACATTCAACGTAACAAATACTTTACTTGGAAATCTATATTTTAACAGTATTCTTGATTCAGTTAGTTCGAGTTAAACATAAAAACTTCGCTAAGCCCTTTGTGGAGCGGTAGGTTCTACATACCTACTAAAAGGTCACGGTATGATAATGCGTAAGTAAGTAGGTAAGTAAGTAATTAACATTTCAATATACAACATTGTTTTTGCTTTTTTACCAGAATCGCAGAAAATCCCATTATTTTCAACACTTTTCTGCCTCCTTCAGTTGTGTCTGTAAAAAATTAATTACCTCAAAAAGGAAAAGTTATTTTAATACACACACAGTGTCCTTTGTGTGAGCATGTTCTCAAATAACAATGAATTATCGTGATCACGTACCTAGTTAGGTATAAGTTATCTTTGAATTGCTTGTCGTTTGGAGCTGGTTACTAGAAAAGAGAATGTTATTTTTTATAAATTATAAAATCATTTAACCTTACTATTGAGTACTTTGCGTGAGCATGTTCTTAGGTATATAACATACGGAATTTAAAACGATTCCGTACCTATTACTTAGGTGTTACATACGTTTGAATCACCTGTCGTGTCGATCTGGTTGCACTGTCCGTGATCTTATTTTTTCTAAAATAACATAAAAATCGAGTAGATACGAGAGGTACATTAGAAAAAAATATTTTATCATTAAAATCCGCTTCGAAATTCTTGTAAAACGTCCTCGTCTTTCTTCATCCAAAAATATGATGCCGGAGAGAATCCGCACATTACTTATAGACAATTTATATTACCGCGTAGGTACATTTTACAAGTGCTTGCATCAGGTGGCTTCAGCTCAAATGTGGTCGTTTTGACAACGCCACGATGGCTGTCTTGCTGACGTACTGACACTGGATGGCCTTAACACACATACACTTATCAACTGCAACACTTGAGTGTCTGAAGTACTAGTTTCATCATAATATTTAAATGAGATAATGAGATGGTAATGTGTTTAAGGCTTAAAGGCTGTGTATTGTTTGTATTTAAGCAAGTAGAGCGCGTAAAATCTAATAAGCACAAGCACATAATGATCTTCGTTAAACATAGAAGACAAAAGCCCTTTTGAAATGTTTCGCGTGTCTTGTTTCGACATTTAAATTTTAGTCGGAGAAAGTTCTTAATGAATATTGTGAACAATGTGTATTTTAATTACGGATATGTGTCGCGAATTATACAACTAAATTGGTATATTGTACATACGTATTAACTAAAACCATATCTTTGTTTACGAATGTAAGTCTACTTTCAAAAATAATAATGCCTAAATGTTTAATTTCAATACAATTAATTACAACATATTTTTAGTTAAAAAAATGTGATTGCATCCCAAAATTGTATTAGGTCATTTTATTTTGGGCTAGAAATTCGATGCCCTATTTTTAAATACATAATGGCCCCAATTCTGTTACTTCACTCGCTAAATTAAAATTCACTAAATTTTCTTCATATAAGAAGTAAACCTTGTACACTTAGAAACAAGGTCTTATTTCAAATTGAAACAAGTAGGTAACATATGTCGCTATCGAAATAAGCAATTTATTTGTCGACTAAAGTCTGATACGCTTAAATAAGCTTTAATACCACATAGCGAGAGCCGCTATCCGTTGAATGCCATCTCTTTTGCTCTGTGTTTTTAGTATGCGTCTTCGTAGGTGTAGATTAAAAATACGTCATCCTTGTTCGTTTTGAACAAGTTTTTATACGGCAATTATACAGCGTTTGAATAAATGAAGACTCTCGCTGCGTGGAAATAAAGTTGAGTATACGTTGACAGGTTTTAGTGAAATTTAGCGGCACTGAGAAATAGATGCTAGTAACAAATAGACCTTATTACGAAGAACACTAGGTTGATTTCATATGAAGAAATGAAGTCAGGTTTTAGTTTAGTCGAGTGTACAATAGAATCGGCACCAATGTCGAGAAAACTATAATAAAGAAGCGCACGTGTTTTCTCAAAAGATTTTCAATATGTTGGCTTTTATTTGTAAAGAATATTTAGGTCATTAAAGTTTTATTACGTTATTCGCTATCCTTTTCTTTCTAATCAGTAGGTATTATTGAGTACCGAGCTCTACTTTAATTGTTTTTGAGTTTCGAATCGTTTGATTCTCACGTGCTACCTACTACACCCTAACCTATTGATCTAATTATAAAATGTTGTCGGTACCTACCCGCAGAACAACTTCCGTGTACCTACACGGAAGTTGTTCTGCGAGAAAAGAAAGTTTCTGTCTGCACTGCCCTGAGGCTGAGCCCAGTATAACTTGGGATTAACAGAAATTGGAGGCTCAGCTTGTTATTCTTTGTAAAGGTCGAAAAAGAGTAGGAGGTTCATAAATCGACCCGTATATATATATATTTTTCATGTATGACCACGCATATATTTTTAAAGGGTAAGTAATCCGATTTCGATAATTGTTTTTATTGGATATTTGGATATTGGATACTTCGAAGTTAGTCCCAAGTTAGTTTAAATGCCAGTTTTAATTTCAAATAAATATTTCAACCCTAAGGGTGGAAAAATAGGGGACGAATGATGTTCACCCAATAACTTTTCTGAAAGTTATTGAATAAGTTTCTTGAAAAGTTTTTGGGTTATACTGTTAAAACTCAGCACTCATATGTAGTTCTAATGATACTACAACATGACAGTAGTTGATTTTTTTAAGCCACGAAAAACTAAAAACTAAAATCTTTTTAACAAAAAAAACCGACGAAAGGAGAAAGGTGAAAATAAACTGGTTAGCCTAACTAACCTCCCACACTAATATAAATACCTAAACAATTTTGAGTCGGCGCTAAACCTTTTAGGTATATCGCTAAACTTAACAAATGATACGTCTCCCGTATGAACTTTGATTCCCTATTTTGTCACATTCAATGCTTGTTATACAAAAAGTAGCCTACATATGGCTTTTTCCAAGGTTTTGTTTATCTCTATAAGTACCTAAATTCATCCAAATAACTTGATAAATAACTTAAATGATGGGTCTTCCATACTTTGAAATTTTTATCCCCTATTTGCGCCCCCCCCCCGCGTCTTTTTTATTATTATTTACTTATTATTTACTTATTATTTACTTATTTATTGTTATTTGCGCGATACAATAAGTAGCCTATGTCTTTCTCTAAGGTTTTTATATCTCTGTACTAAATATCAACCAAAATAAAATTGACTAATGAATGGTCTCCCATACAAACTTAGATCTCCTATTTTGCCAGCTTCGAAGTTTATTTTTACGATTTTCACTTTTACATTTTGTAATGACTTTGTAATGTATGTAATCATTTTGTAATGGTTTTGTAATCTAATATTTTGTCTCTTGTCGCAAACTTATAAAACGTTCACATCCATGTAGGCTTTCAACCCTTATTCCCTATTGTTATTTTACACCCTTGAGGCAAAACTTTTAGAAACTTTGAATGTCATATTTATTTATATCGAATCAACAGCCTAAAAAATAAGTTTCAAGCTTTTAGCTCTAAATATGACGATAGTTTCATAAAAAATTTCACCTTTCAACCCCTTACACCCCTTTTTTCGCATTAAAAAGTAGCCTATGTTCTTTCTCAAGCTCTAGACTATCTGTGTACCATTCATTTAAATCAGTTCAGTAGTTTTGGCGTGAAAGGGCAAAAGACAGACAGACAGACAGAGTTACTTTCGTATTTATAATATTAATAATAAAATAATAATTATAGTAAGGATTATTATCATTTCATTTTACGTAATAGTTAATCTGCTTGTTTTTTTTATTTTTATTTAAAGACTTACAATACTTCTTACACCATAACTTAATTTTAACATAGCACTATAAACCAGAATTGGTTTTTCTGTGCTCTGCTGATCCGTGCCGACATCTTATAACTTCAAGATACAATGTTCGGTGTTTGCATTTATCATAACGTTGAGGACGTTTGATAGGTAACAGCGCGTCACTCATTTCGCTCGACAGAACTCACTCCTCAAGAACCAGTTTTGACTGAGCTGATACATACGGGAGTGAACTCTGTCGTGCAATAATTGTGATGAATATTAATAAATTATTATAAATTATTATTATGTATATGAGAAATGAAATGAAATATTAATTAATGTTTATGATTAATGTTTTCTATTAACTTAGATAAATAATACGTTTTTAACTTATATTTAATATTCATTTCATTTATTTCCTTTTTAATGCTAACCGGAAGTTCATTCACTAATCTATACTCTATTCAACTTCCTCTGAGACAAAAGGTAAACAAAGAAACCAGTGTTTCTCAACGAGTTGATCGATAGTAAAGATGGCCGGTGTAACCAAACTAATAACAAAATTTCATATTTCTACGTAAATTATTTACCTTATCACTTCTCCTCAGTTTAGTAGTTTTATAATACGTTCAATGTTTGAGAACAGCTACAGTTTTAGGTGTTTTAAATGTCACTTTTTTTATTGATTCTAGATGCATATAAAATGTGACCTTTTAAAAAACCTTTTTCTGGTTTGTTTACCTTTTGTCTCATAGGAAGTTGAATAGACTATAGGAACCTGGTATTGCAACAATTGTTTACCGTATTGATTACAGTATATAGGCAATATGAATTTGGGAGCTTGTCGTGTTTGTTCTACCGTAACTTTATTGACATTTACAAGTTTTCAGTCAGGAGTATATATTTAACCTGGTCGTGAATAGGTATGATTTTACAATGATTAAAAAGTTCTTCAATGTCTTTAAACTTTGCTTTGATTTTCTCTGGTACAATGGTTTTAATTATTCTTGACTGTAGACAGTGTATTTGGTCAAGATGGGATTTAAAAGTGCGCCCATAGCTACTCAGGCCATAGAATATAGTTGTTTCTCCAAGAGCTTTGTACAGATATAAAAGAGTAGAATAGGGAATTTGACGTTTGACAATTTTGAATTTGAACCTATGTTTGCAAATTTAGCCTGTACTTATGTCTCAAAATTTATATTAATGTTAAAGTTTAGTTATTGTAATAAGTTTATTTTTTATTTAAATTATTCTTTGCTTTTCGGTTTTTTTCTTCTTTAATCGGTTTAAGTTTTTTGTTAAAAAGTTTTTTATTTTTTTGTAGCTAAAATATAATAGTTATTAGTTACTCACTTAAAACTCTTACTTACCTAACTTAATATGAAATATAATTATCTACTATGCAGTGTTATTTTTTTTATGGTATAGGAGGCAAACGAGCAGACGGGTCACCTGATGGTAAATGACTACCGTCGCCCATGGGCACCTGCAACTCAAGAGTAACAAGTGCGTTGCCGTCCTTTAAGGTGGGATTAGGGGAAGAGGGGGAGAGGGGGTGTGGGAGTCATTAAGGCCTCCGGTAACCTCACTCACTCCGCGAAAGCTTGCTTTACTGCCAGTTTTCTGTGAGGCCGTGGTATCATTCCAGCCCATACGTGCCGAAGCATAGCTCTCCATGGTTGTAAATTCTTAAACAACAATATACCTGCAGAAATAATTAATAAGCCCAAGCACGATGTACCTATTTGTTATAAAACGTTGAAGATTTCGCTGCCGTCTACTTCATCAGATTAACCACAGGTCTCCGTCATCTTGTAGACCATAAGAACTACACAATGTGTGCCAACTTTCAACAACATCAGTTCACAGATGAAAACTTAGTGGGAGAACAATAATTCATTTTCTATTTTTCTACCCTTTGGGTATTTTTTTTTCAAATTTAAACAGGACCAACTTTGAAGTATACCCTATCCAATACAGATATTTTCAAAATCGTATTACCCTGTAGTAAGTTTTTCTTAATTCTGGAAATACCGAAAAAAATTGATCCGGCCACCTGGTATTTTCAAAATCCGGGATCCCGGTATGCGACCCCTAGTACCTACTTAGCTCTGTGTTTGTAAAATAAATTGATGCCATTGTATTGCCGTAGTAGGGAGTAGATGTGAGTGAACATATTGATAGTTCTACTCACAAGTTGTGTGCTATAAAAACGGGGTTGTGGGTGGCACAAACATTTAGATAGGCTAATGGACAACTGAAATGAACAACCCTATAAATGAAGTGCCGGAAATGGCCATATGCCATATGCATATTGCAAACTTCAATTACATTCTTAAAAAAACATGTCTATGTACTGTGACTTCACATACATAAGAAATTATAACTATGCTCGCATAACTAGTCCAGAAAGTAAAAAAAAATACACAAATAAATTTGTCTTTGCAAATTGAAACATAACATCGTCGGTGTTGTGTAAGCTAACACAGAGAGAAGTACCATCTACGTATACCTGCATTACTAAATGAAAATGTTTCAAGTTGTTTGTTTGATGTAGTACGGTTATATATGTTTTTTCAACATGGACATCAAAATTGGAGTTAGATTCAGTCGGCTTCCGAAGTGACAAAAGGAACGCGCTTACTCTTCTTGAAAGCTATCTAAATATAAAAGAGCGAGAGAGAAATAGAACGAAGTTTTGTGCTCATAACTGCTTTCTTTGGCTTTTATTCATTCACTTAGGTACATTTTATACATTCCTCAACAAGAAGTTGAATTATACTACATTTAAAATCTAGTATATTTTAAATACAAATTGTTATTTTTTTGTATTTCGTACTTTAAATACATGTAAGTTGTATTTAAATTAAAGCAAATCATGTATTTTGCCCATCTCTGTGTGTACTTTACGTTCATTATTTGTATATTAAAATATAAAGATTCTCGATTTTTCCATAGTGCGAGACTTATCTTTTTAAAATAAAAAAATTACAAAAAGTAACTCTTATTTTACTACGAAGACAAGGAATGATAGATCCTACTTTACAACATTGTTCCAAGCGATGAGTTAAGTGAAAAGCTTAGAGATGAGGAAAAACAGACGAATTAAAAATTAAATAAAATCACTTGTGATTTACTTATAAATTTTAATATCAGCTGATAATAGTTACACAATGTCAAAAAGTCCGATTTGGTCTCAAAATGAACTGCATACGGTAGTGCATGTATATCTGAAAATCGATTTATTAGCCACAGAAGCAATATACGAGTATGTGTTAAAAATATCCTAGCCTTTTTACTAAAACACGCGGTTCAACTGACAGGCTGTTATATCAGTCATCATCGGATCAGCTTTGATTAAATGGCTTTTTATTCAATCAAATAGCTAGGCAAATGTCTTGGATCGTTAATAAAGAACTATTTGCGTAGACTAAATATTTAATTTTCACTTTCTGCCACCCTGTGTTAAAAAAATACTTTTAATATGGCGTTAGCAAGCAACAATATTGCTGGTATTCTTTACAGTTTAAATACTTTTACGCAATACAAATACTGATATATAATAAATAAAAGCTTTTAAACAGTCAGTCAGTAACTCAAGCAGTTTGAATTGTAAATACAATTTTGACAGAAAACTGGTTGAATATGAAAAACAGATCGGTATCAGCATCTGGTTAATGTCATTTGTATTTTTTTTCAAAAGCTTGGACATCGGAAAAAATCTTAGAAGGCTATAGACAAAAAAGAAGCTAACCTAGGCAAGGACCATTTTTGGATGAAATTTCAGAAACTCCAATATTTTTGAGAGATGCTGTGGCAATTCAGATGCTTTTCGGTGGCCGGGGATTAAAAAAAAATGTAGTTGGAAGCCTGCTGTGAATCGGTGTCATAATAAGAGATATTAGTACTTGGTTTATAAACAAAGTCCTTTTCGGATCCAAGTACGATCGAATTTTAACTTGCTTTTTATTACATTTGCACTTTGTTATTAAGTTACTCTATTTGATTTAATGATTACCAAATTAAAATGACTGCTACTGGTTTTTTTTTTTATGGAATAGGGGGCAAACGAGCAGACGGGTCACCTGATGGTAAATGACTACCGCCGCCCATGGGCACCTGTGACTCAAGAGTCACAAGTGCGTTGCCGCCCTTTAAGGTGGGAGTAGGAGAAGAGGGGGAGGGGGGGAGAGAGCGGGCACAGGGGAGAGGGGGAGTGGGGAAGGACGGGAACAGGGGAGAGGGAAGGGTTAGGGCCTCCGGTAACTGCAAGCATTGCTTCACTACCGGTTTTCTGTGAGGCCGTGGTATCGAGCGGAGTCGAGCCGGCCCATACGTGCCGAAGCATGGCTCTCCCACGTTAATACTAGTAGCGGTAGTAGTGGTCAATACTAGGAGCAGTCATTTATCATTAGAGCAACAATTTTCTCTAATGAATTAAAAAAATTACGTAAATAAACAGTTACTAACGGCTGATATTACATTTTTTCGTTACATGGTCTAGTTTTTGAATTAAAAGCTTAAGCATTAGCCACCCATTCACTAAATGTTGTATCAGCCGCAAATCATTTACGCTGTTAGTTGACCGCACCGTTTAGTGAAATGGCTAGGTTATTAACTGAAACTGTATATCGATAGAGTCAACAGATACTTGGAAATAAAACAGTAGGTAGATACAATATTCGAATTAAATTTTTTTAGATATTAAACTAACATTAATATTTAAATTCCTTTATTTTGAAGTAATATTTATTATTATTTCATTATATCCCTAGTATTTAAACAGTGGTATTGACCATGTTTTCCATTTTGTGTTTATGTTGAGTCAGTTGTATCTGAGGGTGCTTGAGTGATGAAGTTATTGACACATATTTTTATAAAATATGATCTTTTTTATACTACCAGTTGATGTTGATACAAACAAATTCATTGATGATATAATAGTAGTATTGTCTCGGATTCAACCATTAATAGGTGGTATCATTGATGAAGCAATGCCTCTTATAGTATCTGCTCCCTGAAATCAAGTAATTAAATGTTAGTATCAAATATGTTTTCAAATGCAACATTGTACGGTATCATCATTAGGTGAATATTGTACATTCCCAAAGACAGCAGATATTTAATCATGTGGTAATTAATGGCAATTCAGAGGTAGGTTTGTAATACCTATTTCGTGATCGCGTTAATTCCCTTATAAATATAATTATATCATGGAACACGAAAGTTTAAAAGTTAGTACAGCTGAATTTAAGCACGTAAAGGTTTCAGAGGAATTTCTGGTATGAGTTCCCTGCCGAGGTTTTACCGAGGGACTGCAGTGTTGAGTTCAATAATAAAGAAGTGTATAAGTATTTCAACGGTCGGCAACTGGAATGCAAGCGTCCATATAGTACCGTTTACCATCAGGCGGGCCTTATACTGGTGGCATCTCCCAAAAAACTTCTTCAATGAGCGTTTGTGCATTGCATTTGTGCAAGCTACATAGCTCTCTCTTTGATTAGGCCATTCGGAGAATAAACGAATGACTCCTTAATCAAACCAAAGTAAAATCGTTGTAGCATTTGTCGATAGCAAGTTGAACTGGAAACGGGTAGACTATAGTCCAGAACATAACTATCTGAAGGAATTTTTTCTGGAGTTGATAGATCACTAACCAAAGCAAAAATAATAATAACAATTTTGGATATAATACAATTTTTGATTAATGGTTAATAATTTTAATATAATAAAAATCATACTTAAAATAATTGTTCTTTTTTATATGATTTTGGACAGAGTTTTTAAGTATTGCTGTACTCGTATAGCATCGTGTTTGTACTCGTGAGTAGGGTGGACGAGGTTCTTGGTGATGATATCACAGAATCTGAAACCTTTTACAAGCTAACTACTTGCCATGAGATGGTCGGTATCATTGTATGACGATTTAGTTGTACCATAAGGATTCCTTGTTTCTTAATACAATACTGGGATATTAATTTCATAACTATGTCTTAGGATACTTACATATTTACAGAAACTCAATAAACTGAATGGGAATTTTATCACAAACTGTGCAAGATCAGTTATCTGCAATAGAAATAAAAAGTACATTTTAATGAATAAAAAACATAAACACCTCAATATTATCCTAATTGATAGTGTAAAGATCTAAATTGGGTAACATAAATAAAGTTGAAGATTTTGTTTAAACATGATGATGTCAGATGCTCTTAATTTTATTTGTAAAGTTCTTTTTGGGTTGCTGAAAACTTACACTAAGATCCATGTTTAAATGATTATGGTTGTATTCCAATTTATATAAAATGCAGGTTTACTTGTGGACGATTACATACATACGTACGAAAAGTATTCATCTTAATCGTAAGAAGTGCGTAGCCCCGAAAATTCCAAAATGTTTTGCGTATTTATATGAAATGTAATTTGTAGACTTACAGTTCCTGTAGAAGCCGTGGCACTAACGCTAGCTGTTGCAGGTGGGGTTGATGCAGCAGGAGCTGGCGTAGTATCATTATCCGCACAAACGGCGAATACCAACACACAACCCAAAATAACGAAGAGTTCTCTATACAAGAACGCCATATTTGGAACTATACCCACAAACCGTTCTACAAAATCTTATATACATACTCCTGACAACAGAGACATAAACTTAATGCTCGAACATGACGTATACCAAACTGTAAACATAATAGGATGTGAAATTTTTCATGGTATTGCGATGGCTGAAGGTCACTCAAAATTTGCTCTATGAATATTCAGGAGGCAAGTAAACAGATCTGTGAAATGACAGGCTTAAGATAATGATTTATTTTGTGTAACAATCGTAAATATGTTTGTACAAGTATTAGTAACTGGCACTTTTGTAAATGATTGAGGGCCAAGGGACATTTAACCGTTTTCAGATGAACTGGATCTAGGTTAATTAATTTGGTTAGGTACGTATACTTCTTAAATATCGAAAACATTGCAAAGTCCTCAAGCGTCTTTGATGACATTGGATTAGAAAAACAAGAATTAAATAATTTTTTTTCTTCGATTCAGCCATTTGCAATATATAATTGCATTTGATTCATTTATTTAATAGCACATTTATCATGTTGTTTAATATGGAATTCTCTTTCGTTATTAAATATTGCAATAGTAGAGTATTCATTTATTTGAAACCTCAAAATTTTCAAAATATATTTTGTTTCTAACTTCTTTTACAAATAATTACAAGAGAACGCATGATATCTACACTAATTTATTGAGACTAGACAGTGTGACTGACAGTAATGTATTAATCCATTCATATAAATAGATTGGATAAATACCCGTTTCCAATTATCCTCCAGCCGGGACAAACTTAGAATCCTGATGGCTCAGTTACCTTCCCTACCCTACCTGCCCTTCTATGATCTGATTTTCGAACGGGAGCCGATTGTCTTAGCCAACATAATCGATAAACTCACAGTAAGTATTGTGCTAACGTTCGTGCTCTAGTTATAGTAAAACCTAACTGCTTAAATAAAAGTATTGACGTACCTATGCATCTTATCAAACACACAAAGTACTTGTAGTCTTTTGCTGAATAAAACGTATTTGTTAACATTGAGTTGAATATAACTTACAAAGTGCGACCATCTTTACATGTCAAAAATGATTTTACATAATATGGCTTTTCAATTTTACTTTACGTTTAATGATAATACAATCAATGGAGTTTTTCATCCGGTTTGCGTCACGGTACATTAAAGTATCTATAGACATGTAAGAATAAGTGTAGCAATTTGTCGTTGATCGGCTAATATATTATGATGAACTATCTTCAACCATGCTATTCCTACCATCGTTATTGATAAATACGTCGATCACGTCCATATTTAACTCTTGACAATTTTCTGAAACTATAAGATTCTTCGATACTGTTGCAAGTTTTTTTTTATTTCTTGGACTATAGGCAAAGTTTACCGGGTTAATTCTACTGCTAGCAACTGGAGCACAGCAATGGCACTTCCTTGACGACAACAGTTCACTGTTCGACTACGCTGAAGTAGTACCCATAGGGGCTTTGTCGTTGATCGGCTAATATATTATGATGAACTATCTTCAACCATGCTATTCCTACCATCGTTATTGATAAATACGTCGATCACGGCCATATTTAACTCTTGACAATTTTCTGAAACTATAAGATTCTTCGATACTGTTGCAAGTTTTTTTTTATTTCTTGGACTATAGGCAAAGTTTACCGGGTTAATTCTACTGCTAGCAACTGGAGCACAGCAATGGCACTTCCTTGACGACAACAGTTCACTGTTCGACTACGCTGAAGTGGTACCCGTATGGGCTTCTACAATTAAAAATATTATGAAATATGCTAACAAACCTTAGTGAAACATTATGTTAAATGTATAGGCAACATATATAAATGCGACGCAATAACTTACATATCATGACAGTATAATATGCAAAATAGGGCTGCGGTGTAGGGCGAGTAAATGGATTTATGTACATTGCACATTCGCTCATAACAGTGACAGGGGGGCAGTTCTTGGTACTGAAGCGTGATCGTAGAAATTGGACGCTATGACGGGGTATGTAGAAGAGTTTGTAATGTTGAGTTTAATAAACAAGTCATCTTACATTGTTATATATAAAAAACCGGTCAAGTGCGAGTCGGACTTGCGCACCGAGGGTTCCGTAAAATATTTTTATTATATGATGTAACTAAAAATGTAGGTTTTGATTACCTTGCGAGTGTCGAAAATTTGCGGCATAAACGGCTCTATCATTTGATTGCGTTGGCTTAGAAGTTTGATTTTTTCACAGCTTCAAGGGACAGTAGACCTGAGTATTATATTTGACTAGCTGTGCAACGCGGTTTCACCCGCGTAACTCAGATGCCATGGGAATATCGGGATAAAAGTAGCCTATGTGTTAATCCAGGTCTCCAGCTATCTACATACGAAGTATCATCGCAATCGGTTCAGTAGTTTTTGCGTGAAAGAGTAACAAACATCCAAACCTCCTCACAAACTTTCAATTTTTTTTCACATTCAATATCTTCACTACATATTATAAAATATAAAACAAAGTCCCCCGCTGCGTTTGTCTGTCTGTTTGCGATAAACTAAAAAAATACTGAACGGAATTTCATGCGGTTTTCACTAATAGACAGTGATTCATGAGGAAGGTTTAGGTGTATAATTTGTACCCGTGCGAAGCCGGGGCGGGTTGCTAGTGTTATATAAATGTATGTATACAGAGCCTTTAAACAAATCACTAGTGTCTTGAAAATTCCCATGACGGACACAACCGTCAACAACGTCTGCCCTCACGCTTCTGCCTGCCCGCGTTCGGGACTCGGGTGGCTCACGTCACGCGGCGATGAGTGATGCCCCCCCCCCCCCCCTCCACCGCACCGCACAATTTTATAATTATTTTATATCGTCGTAACTTTGAAAATATTTGACCAAATTACGTACTTTAAAAGGCAAAGTTTATCTACTCTGAATATCAGAAGCGATAAAAGTATTTATTTTGATAAAAACCAATTTGTTACTGCTAAATGTGAATTGGATATAAAAAATCAAATATTATTGTATTTATCGTTCACTATTTTGGTAATAATGGCTTACACATTAAAGATAGATATATACTGTCGTGGACTTTTTTGTAGAACTATTTAGGAGGAACAATCCCACCGTACATTATATTCGTGTAACTCTTACAGTTTTCCCACCGCACGCCAGAATAGCTCGCAGATGACAGATTTTTTTCCGACTTACTTAACACTTATCGTTATACGAGTATATTGGCCAATATATACAATATCTTCATAAATTATAGCCTATGTGTTATTCTGATATATAAGCTATATTATTGTAAAGTTTCATTAAAATCTATTCAGTACTTTTTGCGTTAAAGAGTAACAAACATCCATACATCCATCCATACATCCTCACAAACTTTCACGTTTATAATATTAGTAGGATTTGATTTGATTTGACAGACGGACGGACAACAAAGTGATCCTATGAGGGTTCCGTTTTTTCCTTTCGAGGTACGGAACCCTAAAAACCACATTGTCACAAATTGTATGATATAACGAATATTTTCCAATCCCTTTCAGCTTCGTTATATGGAAGTGTTGCTGTTCTATGTGAAATCATAATTAAAACACTTGTATATTAACTTGCTTGTTTATGAAACAAATTAGAAAAACATCTAATCATTTGTTCTGTGTTTGGGTGTTATTTATCTATAATATGTATGTATTTAGAAATATATAAGTATGTTTAACAGCAGTCTAGTTACCATAGTACAAGCTCTGCGTAGTTTGGGATGAGACGGCCGTGTGTGAGGTCTGTCAAGTTATTATTATTATCTACTTTAAAATGTACCCACTAGAGAGGATTAAGTCTACTGAACTGGTACACTTTACCTGAATGACGCAGTATTATGTAATCTATAGTAACCCTTACATAAATTTCAAATTCAATATCTTTATTGCATAAAATTGCTCATCAATTATTCGAAATCTTCAATTGTATTCAAAAATAATTGTTATAATTAAAAATGATAGATCAACACACACAGAGTCAGCGCAACAATAGTTTGCTGTATCAAATGTAAAATTATAAAAAAAAGGATAACAAAATATCATATCTGCCAGTGTCGATCTATAACCGCTATCTATAAATAAACAAAAAGGATATGACAATAGAGCAACTGAAAATAAAGGGAAAAATAGAAAAGAATATATAGCCACGCTTATTGCTAATATTTATTAAAAACTACAAAAATCGATGCAGTAGAAGATTCTAAGCCAACTAGGTACTAGTAGAGTGTGCATTTATTAGATTACATTTTGTTTATATTGGGTGATTTTGAATTCGTGTAATAACTATACGTGATCAGACTGATCAGCTGCCAGTACTAAAAGACGTTGAACGATACGAACGATATAAAATACTTTAAACCCATTAATTATTTGCATCTTATGTATTTTATAAGACTTGACGAGGTTTCCGTCAGGTTTGTTTATTTTAAACTCAAATGTTTTATGTAGCTACACAACATAGAACAAAGCAAGGCGAGGTTCTATTGTTAAAATTGTGATGGATATTTTCAAGGAAAAAGTCGTATGCATTTTTGTGCAACTCAAAATATAATTGTTTTTAACTATTGTAACTCTAGACCGGCCAAAAGTAATTATTTTCAAAAACTTCATTATTATTTAAGGAGTTATTATTCAACATTAAATCATTTGTTACTTGTATTTTGAATGTTTTTCTATAATTATCTAACCACATTTCAATTTATAAATGTGCATGTCTGTGTACGCGATGTTGGCGTAAAACTAGTAAAAAGAGTGCTAGATAAAACAAAACACTGAAGCTAACTGCATACTATAAGATTTTAATAAAGTTAGCTCGTCTTAAAACGCAATTGAACAAGCTTGTATTATTTGGTAAACAGAAGGTTTCTATCCGACTTGGAGTTACTTCACTGGTGAGCTGCCACCATCTCATAAAGATGCTGTTGAGAATAGTCGCCAGAGTGCCATGGGGTGCTATTAGTGTATAAGGTTGGTAGCGAGTGAGTGATGCCAACGGTGTTGTTAGTATTTGTAGCTACCAGTATGCGGGATAATCACCTCTATAGAAGTTTTGACTTCAAGTATATATTTTACAAAGCACTGTCTAAACCCAAAGTCTGCAAAGCTTGGATATGTAGAACACGGAAAATTATTCATACACATTATTTGTAGGTAAGTACATAGAAATCCCATGCACAGCATTTAAGTCAAGTACGGAAAACCAAATCTGCATTTTGTATGATATGTTTTATTTAACTGATAATTTACTTTCCAGAAAAAAATGTGGAATGTTCATCTTATTTCAAAACTGATGTAATATTCAGTTTACACTACATTAAAATACTGTGTACACTGTTATCCACTTCATTAACCATATTGAATCCCTTGAATTGAAACCAGTGTATTCAAATATCTACATACTACTATTTGTGAGTTTAAGTTGAGTAAATAAAGAAAGAAATTCTTGACAGCGTTTTCCGTCTAAATCTGAATTGATGGACCTCTACAAAGATGATAATTATATGGATATTCAATAACTATTCCGATTAAAATCCTAAGCCTTAATTGCTAATCGATTTCATACATTTAGGACTGGATATTGCATTTTCTGTCCATTGGGTTTAAGTCGGACAGTATGCCTATGTAAAAAAGAAATTACTTTTAGCGATAAGGCTGCCCGGGTCACACGTTATGTACGTTGTGATTTCCATATACACCAATTCTATTGGTTTACAATAAATCTTATTTCTATTCTATTCTATTGATATCAGTGACATGCATTTACAATAGGCTGTACTGAGACTATTGTTCACATCTCGTAAAATATAGTTGATAGCCGATACCGGTCCAATAGTTGAATACGGACTATCGTCAATCCTATCTCTGTTATCGTATGCAACCAGCTACAAAAGTTACCTAGTAATACAAACATTTTTATTTTTGTTTTTAAGGTTATTGAAGTGAAACTTCTTTATCGACGTATGGGAGAAATTTTTGTAGCAATCGTCACGTTTTTCGGTTACGCGCCATGTTGCTTTTTTATCAAAGTTTAGTATAGTGACGTAAAGAATATAATGTAATATATTATAATAATAACAACAATATATTAGTTTTGAAGTTTGGTTTGAAATAAGAATAACAATATATTAATTTGAAAGTGATAAAATAAAAAGACTTATTCAAATTTAAGTGAATTTACAAGAAAAGTTTTATAATTTCTTAAGGCTTAAGCCTTATCTACCCCATTTTCGTGAAGTTGCAAATAGTAGAAAAATTATATGTCGTAAAGAAGTTTCACTTCTTACCTGTGTACTCTGGTACACACACACATTTTTTTCTATTTGTAGTGATATTACTGACTCAAATTACTTTTTTCTATCACAATATTAACACAACAGACTAAAGAATTAATCTGTGTTCGTATCATGAAAGGGTCTAGTCCTTTGTTTGAAGGCGTTTATCTTAAGAATCAACAGTGCCATGTACTTATACAAAATATATATGATAGCTCGTGCATTAAGGAGTGTTTATAAGTTTTATAACATTACGCTACAAAATGGTGGAACAACTATACACGTTTAACAGAGTTTTACAGCGACTTCCACCATAAAATACCTTAAAACAAAATTACACAATGGTATATTTTTTTAAATAATTTTTTGTCATAATTTTACAACGTCACCATCGTTAACAAATGTTAGTATCATTGAAGTACATACATGCATCTCAATCCATTTCAGTTTAAAGTAGATTGATTTTAAGAGCAAATGAAAAGCAAACTAGTGAAACTGGTCATCTTGAAGATTTTCATAATTAAAAAAAGACTAAATAAATACCATTTGCTTGCTAAGGTTTTATGGTATGGACAATAAAGTATTTTTATTATCTGAACGTAGTACGAAGTACGTGGCATCTCACTTAGTAATTTCTCAATTTTATGGTGTTGTTATAGTTAGAATTTTTACAAATATTTAAGAAGATACTTGCATCTTGTTATACAGAGCTTTATGGCGTCAACTCACATTTTAGACAACAAGTACACTGAATATTATAACTATGAAAGATTCTGACGACATTTTTTATTCAATCGATATTTAATCGCTAAACTGCTTTATTTAATACTTAAATTCCATTCTGGGTTACCGGTACACGGGAACCGGGTATTTTTAAAAAGGTAGCGAACTATATATACAATACACACAACTATATACAAATATAGGTAGATACATTTCTACACAATTCTAAAAACAGTTTTCAATTTAGTTGTAATAAAAATAATCACTTTTTAACAAAGGGAACTTGTGAACTGATCACTGATACCATAACTAAACAGTTATAGATCGGAAGCCATGAAAGTCTTGTTTTTTGTTTTGTTTATAGAAATGGTATGTGTTTTGTTTATAGTAGTAAAACGTGCCTATAGCGTTAGTTAGTAAATGTTTTTTTAAAGTGAAAACTTCTTTAGACACGTTGGGCACATTTGGTATGGGGAAAAAGCACTGAACTCGCGTGACCGTCACGCTCAGATCACATATATATAGATGTGTACGTGTGTGTGTGTGTGTGTGTGTGTGTGTGTGTGTGTGTGTGTGTGTGTGTGTCTGTGTTCTGTTTTCTATGAAGCAAATGTGTTGCTCTGAAAACAGATATTGTTTTTATTACGATGTTTGAACATAACACAATTATCAAAAGTAAACCTTACACACTTTACCTGAAAAGAGAAACAACATTTAGAATATTACTTCTCCTTAAACTTTACTATTTAATTGTATTTTCAATACATTAGCTACGTAGCTTCTGTTTAGCCAGTTTGACACACGCCTGTCATAGGTCAAAAACATCAAACGTTAAATAAAAGAGTAAACTAATGAAGGAACCTCGTTACACATATATATAAATGAAGTAATGTTTTCACTTCTGACGTACAATCCTATTTTAATAACACTACGCTTTAGTTTCATCAATGTTTGCTTTTTCGTTTAACAACTACGGCGTAATATAAACTACAGGAACTTATACCTCAGTAGTAGATATAAAACCAGTAAGTTTAAAGGGTTTGTGTAAAATTTAATCGATAAACAGAAATGGTTCAGCTCTCGATGTGAGGGCGTACTCAAGTGGCTATTGACCTTTTTTGAGCCTGAATTGACGGCACTTTACGACATACATTATGTTGGTATGTCTATTGAAATCTGTACCTACGTCTTTCACGAACACTCCACTGAATATAGATTACTGAAAATACGAGTTTAAATTTTTTTGCTAAGATATTTCGCCGTACAAATTTTCATGTCATTTTACACCAAGCCGCTCAGTATGATTTTCGAAAAGTATTTTATGTACAGAACACTGGCAGATTATATATTATTTTTAAAAATGACAAAAGTTGCTACTTCAAATTTCCCTCCACATTTTATTACAAACTCAATGTAATTATCGTGTCTCACTGGAAAATTAATATACCTCGAGAACATTTTAGCGCGATGATATTTTAAGATTTCAAATGGGCCCTAAAACCGACGGACTCGTTTGATAGACTTGAAATTGAATTTGTAGACGAAGGCGCTTCTAAGAAAATTGTTTACCAATTTTCAGCGAGGTTGGCAACCTTTGGCCGACGAAGAAAAATGTGTGTGCCCTATGACTACTGTTACGGAAAAAAAAGTGTCAGAATAAAAAAAACATCGAACAGAAATTGCAAATCAAAGAGCGTTTACAAGATCTAACATCAGCACCTTCGCATGCGCTAGGTACCACACAACCTCACCGATGCACAGAAGCTGGTTCACGTGGAATAGTGCCATGATACGATAGCTCAGTTTGGTGCAGGCTTGTCTCGGTTCGTTTACGACATTACGACATGTGACGAATATTGGATTTATAGTAAGCTCTAAAAACAGACTGACAAGTTAGTTTCGATGAAAATGAGGAAGAAACTATTTACGTAAATACAGGTAGTTAGGGTATCAGGTATAAGTTTCCATTATTAAAAAACGATACTCCGTATAGAAAGTTTCCGATAAAACAAATACTACTGTAACTTGTATTTTTATTATCTGACAAAAGAAAGTGCCTTTCGTAAAATGAAAATGAGAAGTGAATTTTGGTGCTCAAATAAATAAAATTGGTTGTGTCGTCATCACGCTACCTGCATTTCATTTCAACAAAAAGGAATGCCCGCCTAAGAGTATTATACAGGAGCAATCAATCAGGTTTTACAGCTTACCTTTTATGTTACTATAAAGTATATAAATTTTCAATATCAATTTGTATGTGTGTTTTAAAAAATGGCCGATTTGAGATACTGTCATTTCGTTTAAAATATAATAATAGCTTTTTGAAACAATATTATCTTTTAAAATAGCCATTTGCATAACCGCAGAATTTATTTTTGTAAATGGTGTTACAATTCTAATTAGTTACTTGGATTAGTAGCGCATTGCACTCCTTAAAGTTTTCTACTTACAATAAGGTCGCAAATAAGTCAGGTCGACACGGTCACATCAATTACATTGCTTTTAACGTGCCGATTTTAACATGTATATTATTGTCATTGTATATTAAACCAAAAGCTTTTAACTAGACTCTAATTGTTATATAAGAACTAGCTGTGCCCGCGACTTCGTTCGCGTTTTTTCGGAAAACAGCAATTTGTCGCTTATTGCATAGCACCTCTTTCTCCAGGCAGGATTTTTTATACTGTATTGGCGGTGAAACAACCTGGAGCATACAAAAAAGGTTGTTTTGGTTGCTTACACGTGAAATAACGACATAATTTGGCCGTGGTAACATTACTCATTTGTTTTTCGTGTGGAAGCTCACCTGACCGGGCTATTGGTGAGGCCGTATATCAGGCTTAAACCAACTAAAACCACACGGTGTGCCTCACAGCACCGTTTATGAGTTGACCGTCGGTACGGCGACGTTTTGCCTCCAATGATCCACCCAGCGCTGGCTAGCGGACACCTGGGCGATGTCCAGACACCTCTTCACGAGAGACTCTGCTTCGGGTGAAGAACATAAATCTCGTCTCAGACACCCACGGCCACTCTAAGCGTACGCACGAGAGCGCGAGTGAAAAGGTTCTGTAAGTTTATATAATAACTACTATAACGGAAATAAATGGTTTGAAAGTGTAAAAAAAAACTTCACCGGTTACATGTCAATATTTCAGCTTAGTTGTAATTGTTTTGGCGATAGTGTCTGCCATGCATTTAATATAGTAAAATACTGTAATACTAACAAAGTGTTAAGTTAAACTAACAACTTTATTTTTTTTTGTAAGTCATTTATTATAATATAATAAATGACTTACAAAAAAAAATAAAGTTGTTAGTTTAACTTAACACTTTGTTTATTAGAATAGAATAGAATTTTTATTTAAAGCATATTATGCTTTAAATAAAAATTCTATTCTATTCTAATATAATCATGTTGACGGGAATCAACGCGATCACGTATTTAAAACCTTTGTTTTGCCGTGATCGTGGCCGTGATCACAGGCCTGTAGGTACTGTAATACTTTTTAAATAATTTAATTATGGAACGCAAAAGTTTAAAAGTTTGGATCTTCTTTTTCTATAAATCTATTTATAAATATATGTATATTTACTGGACTGGCCTGATGGTCTAGTGGTTAGTGACCCTGACTGCTGAGCCAGAAGTCGTGTGTTCGATTTCCACCCAGGACAAATTATTCTCTGTCTAGGTGTAATTTATTTATAATATGTATGTATTTAGAAATATATAAGTATATTTATCAGCAGTCTGGTTACCATAGTACAGGCTCTGCCTAGTTTAGGATCAGACGGCCGTGTATGATGTGTGTGAAGTTGTTACTATTATTAATGCTCTCAAACATATTTATGAATTTAATGGCTGCGAGAGGCAAAATAGCTCGTTGGCATAGTCAAGAACCAGCTATTGATTACTCTGGGATCACCAAACTAAAAAAAAAATCCTGCTGCTTCAGCAATCACCACAGAAAAGCACGATGATATCCTACGATTGAAAATATACATTCACTATAACCTGCGCAGGCACTCAAACTATTATACTAAGTTTCAAGCATGCCCCTTCAGTAACTTCTGAGTTTATCGTGAACATACAAACAGACAGACAGAAAGAGAGACAGACAGACAGACAGACAAAAATTGTTTTAATCGCATATTCGGCATCAGTATCGATATCTTAATACCCCTCAGTCGTTTTTTTTTAAATATATTCAATGTACAGAATTCATCCCGCTACAGATTTATTATAAGCTTAGATAAGTATAGATGAACATACATAAAAAAAAAAAATATGTATATAAACGGTCGAATTGAGAACCTCCTTTTTTTCGTCGGTTAAAAACGATACCTAATAAAATTTAAAAAAGTAAATTAGTTTTTATATAAAAAAATGCAAAAAAAGAAAAAAATATCAAAGACGGATTCGATCCGGCACCCAATCTAGTAGAAATCGTACTCTAACACCAGATAAGCTAAACGCTCGCTGGAATGTAGTTCTAAATAAGTATATACGTTCTACTGACGTTACAATGTTATTACAGCTTTCATTGATTTTCCTGTGGGAACCAAAGTTTAACCCGGGATAAAAAGTGCCCTATAACCTGCGCAGGCATTCAAACTATTATCATACTAAGTTTCAAGCATATCCCTTGAGTAACTTCTGAGTTTATCGTGAACATACAAACAGATAGACAGAAAGACAGACAGACAGACAGACAGACAGACAAAAATTGTTGGAATCGCATTTCGGCATTCGGCATCATTATCGATATTTTAATACCCCTCAGTCGTTTTTTTTTTAATATATTCAATGTACAGAATTCATCCCGCTACAGATTTATTATAAGTATAGATTAAAAAAAATGTGTGTCAGTATTTTAAAGTGGCAGTGGTATTTTAAGTGGCCAGTCGCTCACTAAGCAAAATAAGTACTGCATCTTACACATTAGTGTCATGCCCGGTTATAATTGTTAATTTGTTTCAATTTTCTTTTCTCTATACATTCCCAGGGAACTTTCAATTTGGAAATTAGTGTTCACAAACAATATTTAAACTTCACTTTTTACCTAAAGACAGTACATTTACAATTTCAGCTCACAGCACTCTCTCGGTTGGCGGTGAAATAGAATTATCAACCGTTTTGGCGAAAAACTGCAGAGTGGCTTTAAAGTTTTTTTGCAGGTTTCCGTCCAGTTAAAGGTTAAATGGCGATATTGAGTTTATTTTACTTATTCAGTTTTTGCCGTTTGACTTCCGTTTATGTGGTTAGTTTAAGATTAATAAATCAAGATCACTCAAAACATAATAAACTAACAATAGCATACGAAATACGCACTGAGAGCGCTCAATCAATATCAATCAGTGTTACAAATTACTATTTTGACACAAAATAGATAAGACCTTCATCTTCTGTGTTGCTGTTAATGCTAAACTTTCGATGATTTTAGGATAATTCCTGATGTTTACATTCTACCATCCTTTACCAATGTTCTTTAAGACCAAACCTTTTTTTATAAAGAAATGGTAAAGATTAAAAAGAAGTATAAAGACGGAACATATAATGAATACTGTTTAAATAGTTAGGCAGAAAGGAAGGAATTATATTCGAGAAATGGTAGCCCAACTAGAAGCGGTACTAAATACTGCTCATGTTATGCCCAACTATACCATATCCTTAGCATGAACCAATAATATTGCATTAATACCAAATTTCCATAACATAAATTTTAATGAAGTTGTACCCACTGCATGAACATTTCTGATGGCTAATTTGTGTAAAATTTTTGTTAATCTAGCGTCACGAAGGCATTATCACCTAAGTAAACATGTTTGTGAAGATCCACGCAATTTAAATCCGGAAATGTGGTGGGCGTATTCGAGCGAGGCTTGTTCACATTGCATCCGGATTCTGAAGCACGGCAACTGAAGCTTGTTCACGCTTACATGGGAATTATTTTCTAATAAAATTATGTTTTATGCAAGCTACTAAGGTGATAAGTTATTTGTTTGAAAATTAAATTTTCCTAATTATGGAGAAAAGAAGAAGAAAATTCACTCAATTATGCTTACCCTTTGCACATTTGGATGCAGGTTTAATCGGGCTTAAGTCGTCCTGGGTTTGTTTTCTAGTTCGGGTGGCATTGAGGTTTTCTGAGTTTTTTTGGTAAAGAAATACTTAGTTGCAATACAAATAGGCATACCAACTATAAATTAAAACTATAAACTGGTGAAAAGTGAGGGCCGTACACCTCGGTTTTGTAAATGTTTGTAGAACAACACCTCTAGGATTATTAAAAACTAGCAGTTTCATCAGCACCGCGGTTTCACCCTCGTAAGTCCCGATTCCCGTGGGAACATCGGGATAAAAAGTAGCCTATATGTTAATCCAGGTCTCCAGCTATCTACACATCAAGTTTCATAGCAATCAGTTCAGTAGTTTTGGCGTGAAAGAGTAACAAACATCCATCCATCCATCCATCCATCCAAACTTTCACATTTATAATATTAGTGGGATTTAATCACCCTACAAAGCTACTACTCTAATATACCACAAGATTATTGTAGCCACGTTTTTCATAAAGATTACGTGTATTGGATATTTCCTCCATTTCAAAAAAAAAAATTGTATGTTATAAATTAGAAAAAATCGTAAAACGTTCAGGGTTCCACGTTGTTCACGAGGTTTACTACACAAAGTAATCGTAACAATGTACACATTTTGTATAAAGATAACGAGTACTCTCAAAAGCAAATGAAAACATTCAAACATCTGCGAATAAAAAATACAATTCTAATTTTTAGTTATTCAACAATTCTCGACGATCGAATCGATACCTTTTTTGGTTTTTCTCGAAGTAGGATCTAAATTGAATTGAGTAGAATCGGGGTACAACAAATGCGTAGTCATGCTTACCGTGTGGCTCTGTCGTATTTAAGGGGAGATTTAACACAGTTTGAGCAGCCACCCAGGATGCTCCAAGAAATTCTACTTGCCTTATCCTTTCACGTAGAAAATTAAATGTCTCAGGGTAATATCCGCGAGGCCCGGCCCTGGTTTTGGCAGTTGATCCTTACTCCGGTATTGTACCTGCCGCTTGCGGTCGTCGTGTAAATGCCAGTATAAATAAATTGTTCTCATCCATTTCTAGAACAGATATTCTTAAATCGACATTTGGTATTTTTTTTAAAACTAAGAATATGAATAATAGGAGTTTAGTTTTCGAATGAACTGTAGAGTGAAGAGTGTTAGAATAAGAATCAGCCCCAGAATGTGTTATTACGATTGGTGTAGTACGCTAATTACTTCAAATACATAATACAGATTTCTTTACAATAATTTTCGATAAATTATTTTTGTTTTGTGAAATAAATTACAGGCATTTATCATGAGTAGTAAGTATAATAAGTAGCGTATGGCAGCGATACACCACTTTTTATTTTTGATTACTTTTAAATTAATCATCACATTATTATAATTGACTCGTTGATATGCTTGGAGCTTGTAGCTGTCATCGAGAACTGATTATTCAACGATCTATTCATCCTGACGATAATTAACGAAATTATGATAGTTTTAGTGCTAGTTTAAATAGCATAAACTTTACATAAATAAATCACTTTACGGTACGTCATGTTATTACGAATTTGTTTATACGATTATAAATAGCATTAAAGTGGACTCAGTGTTTTATTTCGGAGAAGAAACTTCCTAATTGGAACTATAATGAAGAAAAAATTACAGCCAAAAATAATATAAAAGCGTAGCTTGTCATTTTGGACGACGACCGTGTTTATTCCTCTGTCGGGGAGCTCGTAAATTTTGTTTAAAATGAGTCTAATTTAATTACTCGAGGTCTGATGGTTTAATTCGTGATCTCTTTGGATCTGAACTTATCCAACCATACTTTGTATTATGCTATGTCTTTAACGAATTATAATTAAACTGTAGATTTTTAATAAAAAAGTAAATTTATACTGATTCTAGCATAGACGCAGTAAGGTTATCATCATCCTCCGCGTCTTTTCGCAACTAAGTTGGGGTGGTTTTTAGTTTAACCACGATATGGCCGAACTTCACGAACTTAAAGTCATCCATCATCCAGCCATCATACCTCCACAACCCTACTAAATTGACCCATGAGCGGTGGATTTGGGGAAATCCGTCCCTCTATAAATGGGTCCGAGGTGACAGTGCGACGTGTTCCACGCGCACCCCTCTATGGAGAATGGAGGAACGGAGGGGGGACAACATTTAACCCCCCTCAGAGACGGGGCCTGCACAGGCGCTCCAGCACCGCCAGGGACGCGGACGATTGTGATTCCCGTATCCCCGGCAGAAGGTGCGAGATGGAACACACTGGTGGTTTTAGCCGGTAGGAGTCCGGCACACCCCTCTGCCGCACCCCAGGTAGAGGATAGTCCATGATGGATTTCCCCAGTATAAAAAAAAAAAAGGCTGTCGGACTTTTTACTACCTGTAACAAATGCTACAGATGTTCGTTTGGCATCCGGGACCGACGGCTTAAGGTACTCTCCAAGGCACGGAGGCTTCTCAATATGTTAAGAATAGTCACCCATCCCAAGACTGACCTGGCTAGCGTTACTTAACCTTGTAATATGCTAAGCTACTTTGTTACCACTCAATCACGAGCTCGGCAATAAGGTTATATTTTTCTATTATTCTATTTTAATCTCTGTATAAAAAAAAAACAAATACTGTGTACCTAATATGTAGGTACGAGATAATAAACACCAATAACAGTTAATTGCATGACTTGGAGCTTGCAAGCATCAGATTCATGTTTTACTTGGTCCCAATAATTCTGGCCTCTAACTGCTATTATCGAATTATATTAAATTAGGTGTATGACTTTTAGTTATATATTATCAGGTAGTGCAATTTTTAAACGGAGCCCTATAATAAATCTAGGCAATATAATCTTAATTATTAAATACCCATTAGTCAATATAGTAAGCAACTATTTTATAAACATAAAACCTGTGGACTTGATTTATTCGATTTAGATCTTTGCACATCTAGACTATCGAGTCGGCGTCATAGGTTATAATAGTAGTTGGTTATATTATAAACCTCCTTAAATAAAGTCCATTGCCAGACTCATGCAGTGATTCATCCCACGAACATCTCTGTCTCAAGTTGTCGAGTGTACTCAAACCTTACACTTCGTAAAAATACAATCAATGGGAGAAATCACTGAATGAAAAAATATGTACATATTAAAATTCTGTGTTTTGGGACAAAACAGTCGTAGGACTGCATTTGGGCCATTGCCATTAGAATACTTCAAAGCTATAAAGAGAGAGAGAGAGAGATACGTATCACACGTACATAATCCCTTACTGCCGTCGCCTTCTTTATTGTATTAAAAACCATTCATAAAAGCCATCTTAAAAATTGACACATGATTAGTGACAACAAATTGACGCATTTTTTTTTAAGTAGAAAACAACCCTTTTCATTTAAAATGAACCGGCTCTTATTGTTATGGCTTGGTTTTCAACGGTTGTGGAACGTTACATCTTATGTGTCGAGGTTTAAATTTGCTAAGATAAGAGGATCCACCTTGCTTAGGTATTTTTGACACTGCGCTAAGTTTCGGTAAAACTCGCCGTGAAAAGGAGTTTCCTTTTAAAGCAGTTTAGAGAACATACATATAAATTTAAATCCTTCTTCTATATTCTAACTAAACAGAACTGTACGTCAATAGCAAAACATGATTGAAGTAGGACAAACTTTGTTTCTTGTGATTCCTCATTTGGTTAACGATAAGGAGTTTCTTTACCGTGCTACGTATTGCTACGGACCCTTATAGACACCCGCTTGATCAGCATTTCATTGAAATTCAGTTTTAGGTAACAAACAAGAAGTAGAGGTAAGATAGAGAGAAGTATGTTTAACAAAAACAATTAAGTACTAGAAATTTTTATCATTGCGTCTTTTTTGAGCTTATGGGGTTCCATCCTGCTTGTACATGTTAATAATAAAATAATTCTATAGCCCAGTTTTTTAACAATACATAGGCAATCCATTCCAGTACTAATTTTGTGCAGGTGTGAGTTAAGCCAGCATCTATCCTTTTTTTTTTACAGGCTGCTTCTTACCGAATTCATATTCGAACGTAACTCTCCAAAAAGTTAAATACCTTCCTGTTGGACCCATATTCTTACTCCCATAGCAATTTAATGTGAGCTATTGATACGTGTCTTATTTTCCGTCTCTTGATTTTCTTTTCTATTATTTTTAATTTTTTCTTAATTTTCGGCTTCCCTATTTTCATAGCCTAATTTAAGTTAAATTATTTTTAATAACATAATAGCTCATAACAAAAAAGTGATTTTATAAAATTTACTATTTATATTGATAAAACTATCTGGTGATTTCAGAGAGTGACCGTGAGTTTGTCTGCCCGATTTGTCTCCCACGGCTCAAACATTATGAAACGGACGGTTATAGATAGACACAGGTAGAAACAGTATTATCTGTTATACGTTTTTTTTATTTTATAAATATTTGACAAAGCAACCTATTGCTGCGGTGACTCTGTGATGTCATCTATATTTTTTAATTACAATATTTTTTTTTAAATTAACTATTTAGAATAATTGATAACCAATTTTATGAAATAAAGAAATTGAATTAGAATATAAATTGATTTTGAGAGTTTTGAAATAGACGTCTCAAAGATTTATTTTGCTGGTGCCAATGGCCTTAATAGTAGTCTCCGTGATTTTGTTTCAGACTAGGTACTAATTCTATATTGTATTCACCCTAACCCGTTGGTGGGATCGAATTTGGATCATCTCCAATCGGTTCTTCCATGTATGTTTAAGCTTATTTTATTTTATATCCCAATGCTCTCATGCCTGTTTTCTGAGACATTCTTGTTTATCTCTGTTTCAGATGGTAATAACATTTCTTCTTTACAAGGTGTAAATGTAAACATTTCAAAATTTAAATAATTCTACTTTATGCAATTTCAACATTGATGATACTTTAACATTTGGAATGTTCTAAAATATATACTGCATACTGGCTGTAGCATTGGTTTGAGTACTTACCATCTGACAGTACCAGAGGCACAGAGATAAAGAAACCCATCAATGACGTCACCATGAATCAGGTACCATCCAAGTTGACCTCAGTCGCAGATCCACAGGTCTCGATGCTCTAGATGCTAATGATTGTGGTGAGGTTGTTGCTCTAGTATTCCAGTATTATTTTTATCTATTATTATTAAATAAACTGAATTAAGTAATTTAAACAGAACAATTGAAACCCTAACCCCGTTTCTTAAATTAAAACGACCCTTATATTATTTTAACGTCTTGTGTATTTTTTAACATTTATCATTATTTTGTAACGAACAAAGTTAGTTATATTAAATTAAACTTGTGTAGTAGAATCATAGTTCACTACTTATTTTGTATTTCTTTCAGTAAAGTAGGGTTTTGTGGTATAAGACCATTATTATTCTAAATGTTCTGAAAGCTGCGGTATACTTTAAACTCCTCAGTTTCAACACTTGTTACTGAACTAATTAAGGACATTTTGTTTTGGTTTCCATTACTTGCACTCTTTACGTTATATGGTCATTAGACTAACAGGAAATATAATCTTTATCAGCCGGTCTAGAAGGTCTAAACTAACTAACTTAACTAAACTAAGAAGGCTGTATTTGTTGCACTAAGACCCGAGATTGGTGCCAACCATAAGTAATTAATACTAAAAAAAAACGTGTGATCCCGGGCTAGTCTGGGTTCTTAAAATTGTATCTGTTAGTAAAACGTCTATGAAGAAATGCAATCAAATGATTAATAGTATAATACATTGTAAGTGAAGCAATGCTTTCAAAAATATAAAAAAATTAGCGCAGGAATAATTAATACCTAAATTAAGTCATAGTATTATATATAATTAATACGAAGTTCAATTATTTGATATACAATATTATACAGACAGATAAAACATGTATATTTCTTTCCGTTTGTATTGAGTTTAACATAACATACCTATGTAACGATGTTGTATGCTACGGTTTATGTGAATATCCGTTTTGTTTTTCATTCTGTATTTAGGCTTCCGCGTATAACCGGTTCCGTTTATGTTAATGAAGTGTCACACGCCACCAGGAGTGAGCAAGCGTCCTTACGAGCAATCGGCAATCTCAGTTATGCTCGTAAGTAGATCTATCTCTCAAAAGAATAAAAAATAAAAAGTTTTTTATTCTTTAAAAAAAATTCATCGACGAAAACAACTAAAAAGCATAACATAAATAAACCTTTTAAGTCTTGAGTATTGAACTTGCTTACATAAACTATAAATTTCATATAAACTAATTTTGAGTCCGCGCCGCACAACAAACTGATTATCTATGTCTATTATCTAATTTTATATGTAGGTACGTAGGAATAGAGAATACTCAAAATTAGCTTATATACAATTTGATAGTTTATGTTAATAAGCTCAATACTCAAAACTTAAAAGGTTTTTATATTTTTTTGCTTTTTAATTCTTTTCATCGGTTTAATTTTTTGTTAAAAAGTTTTTTATTTTATGATTTTTTGTACTACACTAAGCTGATATAAAAGTAAGCTTCATTAGTGTCATTCATGAATATTCATACAATTGAAAGAATTTTTAAATATTCCAGGCTTCACAAATGAAATTTTATTGTATTTTCCTAACTAAGTTGTTCTGTTCTATCACATGTTTTTAACTTTACTTTGCAAATAATTATTTGATGTCTAAAAAATTGGGTTATTATCTGATTATTTTACCTACTATGCAGTATATTGTTAAACACACATAACACATTATTATGTTTGGTAAGAAATTAATTTAAAAATTGTCGTAGTCAGAGTCTGTATTGCTACTTACATTACCGAAGAAATTACACGAGTGAATTCAATTATCTTTATATCTGAAAGTTAGTTTTAATACTGGACATTCTAATACTCGTGATATGTACTATGTTTCCAACGTTACGTGGTTATTGCTTTTCTGTCCTTGCTTTAAACGTTCAAAATAATCTATAATGTTCTTGGCACTATACCAATTTGTAGCGCGAAGTAACATCATTCTCTATATTTGTAATTTTTGTAGCCGGCTTATAAAATGTAGTTTTACGTCGTTATGGTATTTTATTAAAATTATTTGCTGGTGGTAAATTTAGTCTTCTTTTGATATTAGTTACTAAGTAACTAATATGAAAATATACTCAGACAATTAGTCACAATTTTACGACCTACTATACAATATTAACGAGAGATAAGATATTTCACTAAACTTGAGCTTGAATTTAAGTTACCTGTTGAAAATATTGCGGGGTATATTTGGTAATAATAAAAATGGACTCATCCTGTTTGTTTTTCTTACTCTCCTCGCATATATGATGCAGTGCGGATGCTGCATTTGCATAAAAGCGTCCATTATCCACAGCTTCAAACAAATAAAAAATCAATATCCGCCAGTGCACGCGTTCGTATACACCGTACGTTAATATTATGCTCTCAATTCATAATATCAAGGCTATAAAGTATATTTAAATGAGAAATACATAATGAGTTGGTTCTTAATATAGCCGTAATTTAGGATAAAACGTTTTAAGTAAAATCTGAACATAAATTGTTCATTTACGTTAGTTACTTTATCCAACTTTATAGGTCAGAGTACGCTACAACTGTGGTGTCCAGCCGCGTCATTAAGGATTAGCGAGGTAAGCGACATAGCGGACACGTCTACAGCAGGCTGACACAGACACACCAGCCCGGCCACAGCTGCTTTACTACCCGTACTTGTGCCATACACATGTATGTGCCGCTAGACAATATTCGTTCGACTTTGTGTGAGAACTATACACGCCTCTAGTGCAGCTTAAAATTGCGAAACGATCTTAGATCACTGGAGTGGATGTGACTGGGTAGGGCTATCCGTCGCCTTAGCAGTTATCACAAAGTATCCGGTATACTTTGTGATAACTGCTACCTCTTTGAACAGAACAGAGGCTGTTTAGCAAACGCGAAGGTCCACGGACGTCTCTACCCATTTTGTTTATAGGATAAATCCAGGCCCCAATACAATGAAACCCTGTAAAGGAACACTGCGATGGTAAACCCTGTGGCTTAAGGACTTTAGATTCCTACTGTATTGACTAAAAGTGTGTGTTACTAAAAGTATCTTTCACTAGCTGTTATTGCTATCTCCCACTCAAATCAAATCAAATCAAAATCATTTATTTCAATTAAACCAATAATAGGTATTTTTGAATTGTCAGGAGTAGAAGTCGATCAGACTAAGTCAGTCGTGAAGCTAGTAGCACTCACACGGGTGTCTAGTTCTTACAATTAAATTACCATAAAAGAAACATACGTGAGTTCGGTAGTTTATATAAATCAAGCGTGTTCCGCAATAAAAATATTATATATATAAATATATATTTTTAAAATTACAATAGATTGTTTTTATTCTACTGCTTTATTGAGTAGGTAGTAAATTATAATAACTTGCATTTTTATACTTTTATTGTTATTGCCAGTAGTACTTCGACAATTTTAAAGTACATATATTATAACCATAAGTAGGTATGACGATGCAAACACTTTGTATGCATAGTATAGTAATAATTATGGTACAACATACTACACTAATATCATAAATGTGAAAGTTTGGATGGATGGATGGGTGGATGGATGTTTGTTAATCTTTCACGCAAAAATCACTGAAACGATTGCGATGAAACTTGGTATGTAGATAGATGGAGACCTGGATTAACGCAGTGGCTTTTATCGCATGACTTTTTATCCCGATATTCCAACTTGATCGGGACTTACGCGGGTGAAACCGCGGGGCTCTGCTGGTATAGAATAATTATGGTCTACAACTGTTTTTACGCATAGCGTCATTTGGGCCCAATTGAAAATCAGCGTCAGGCTTTCGCCTGACACAATGCTGAATTGGGTCCGTTTTTTTGGCACTAACGGTAATCACAGCTGCAAAATTGTTTAAAATTTTTTTTTTGTGTTGCCAAAAAATAAACATTTCTATCTTTCAATTCAATCAATTAACCTGTGCTAGTCCACTACTGGACATAGGCCTTTCCCAATGTGCGACATAGCCTTCTATATATAATCTATCCCAGCTGCCTTCCTCAGGTCGTCAGTCCATCTAGGTAAGGGACATTCAACCTCCCGTTTACCAATTCACGGTCTCCACTCTAAGACCCGTTTGCTCCATTGCCACTTGAGCGTGCTTTTTCTGACTATGACTGCTTATTATTATTATGCTGACCAATTAAAAACAATAAAAAATAAAAATGTATGTTCATTTTAAATAAAAATGTTACTTGAAGTGGGGAAAATTAAACATGATATATGTTTTTTACTTTATATAGAACTGCTACGCGTACATGAACTTCCGGAGGATGAAGCTCAGCACGTAGAAATATCATTATTATTGCTTGACGTTGCATTTTTATGGCATTCTTGTTTACTTTTATAAAACGTGGTGTTAAGGAATAAGGAACACAACCAGTGTTGACTTTTTGCTTTCAGTCTACGTACTCCGTTCGAAGTCCGTTATAAGCGCATCCAATTTACACAAGTTTTTTGACAGACACCTTCACACGGAGGTATCTATTATCTATTTACCACTAAATAACTGAAATAAGGGTTTACGACGTATATCCCTCGCGATACAGGAATCATTCCTAATGTAGTATTGAAAAAAAAAAACTACAGAATCGAAGTTATGTGTGCCTATTTGTCATACGGGTTAAGGAAAAAGGTTTGCGTGTATAGCTGCCAAAAATACTTTGCGTGTACCATAAAATTCTAATGAGCATTTATTTGAATTTTATGGTTCACTTAGAATATTAATGTTTAATAAAACTCACGTTGTTATGAAAATAATAACTTTAGGTTTAAGACACTTATTTGGCGTTGATTAATATTTGACGCTTGCAATTTATGAAGTCAGATATGGTAGAATTGAAAAGTAATTGGAAACTTTTGCTTCTGATTTCCACTAGATCATCTGAGCTTCCTTAACTCGTTTTGCTGTAGGGACAGTGACCAACAACTCTGAGGTTTTGCATTTTTCATGGGAGAGTCACTATTTACCGATATTCTACGGCATTTATTACAACCAGGGCTATATAAATGGATAGTAATTAAGATAATTAATCAGATGTCTTCGGCGACAATTACTCCTCAAAATATTTTTTATTATGTTTCTAAATGTTATTATTTTGATATTTTAGCTTCAAAAAATACTTTTAGATTTAGTATTAATTCAATTAAGCCGGTTTTTTACCAACACAGGCATTTTGTACATTTGACTTTGTAACGGACTTTTTTTATTAAGGCATTTTCATTTTGTTCGAGGTGTAGGTATAAGCCATGTACTCCTAAAACGGATTTCACGGCTGTAAAATAATCTAGTAAACATTGTTTCCTCAGTTTGTTATCGGAATTTTTCTCTCAACCGCCATTTTGTATTTGAAAAACCTCTATTTTGGTTGTATTAAGTCGAAAACTAGTGTTTAGACAAATCAATCGACACACAGCTAATTAAATTCCATCAAAATGTTGGGATGACTTGAAGATATAACAAAGTAGGATAAATAAAAATTAACATTTTTTTTACGACGAAACGGCACCAAGTGAATAGACTTTGGAGGATGAAAAAGAGGCGAACGCGGCAAATATTTGCGGTGTATACTTACTCAGTACTGGCTCAAGATAGCCTTATTTTGAATAAAATTTGTAACAACTCCGCTACTTAGCCTCCTCGAGCTCAGCTTAAAGTTTGAACCCACTTTTGACTAGATTTTCCATATTTAAAGTAATCTATTATAAAGTTACATAATATAGTAAGCTAGTATATTTAAGGCTTCGTTACTATATACAAAGTGTACGACAATTGATTATATTGATAGATTAGATAGACTCAAAAGAATCACTACAATCAAATTTATATCAAAATCGAAATTACATCATAATAGCTTACAATTGGTTTTAAAAATATGCCGGTTTATTTTTACCTTTAGCCTGCACTCCACCGCTATGCTACAGGCTTACCCAACCCAGATATTGACTAGTACTTATTTCCAACAATTACATCTACCGGGAACAACCAAAAAATCTGAGCTGACGCAACCTGCCCCCTTTACGCCGACTGCCCTACGTCACATGTCAATCTAATGTCAAATTTCCCTCGAATCCTGATGTCATATACTACACACATAGAAAATCTGAATTTTCTACAACGTTACAAAATTACCACGTTAATCAGGCTAGCTTAAACTATAATATTTATAGTTTCGTCAAACTAAAACTAACACGCTCTAAGGGCGAACCCAATTAAAAGTAAAAAAGTTCCATTTTCCACCTCCTGGCTTCATCACCAGATCATCGTTACTAAGCCCAACCTGTTGGATTCATCAAAACATCACTCATATGAATCCAAACTCGAGGGGTTTACTAGTAGCTACTGAAGAGTTTCATCATCCATCTCTTGGCACTATCGTTAGATCAGCTCCAAGCTGTCAAATTATAATATTGTCATCCAAACTATGAGTGCTTATACATACAAAGTTTAATTTGGATACGACAATTAGAAGTAGTTTACAAATGTACATGTCAACTTAAGTGTAAATCTCTATCATTATTTGAGAGTTACAGATAACTAGAATTGACAACTCACAAAAGAGTTAAAGATTTAAGACTCATCCCGCTGTAGTAACATATTAACAAGAAAGATGCTAAACAAAGTAGATATTTAGTTGTTAGTAATAACTTACTGCTATCAACTGAAAATGTACGCAGGTAAATGTTAGCAGGTAACGCTTAGTTATGATTATATAACTTATTGAAATCTGGAAATAAAATTTCCCATAAGTGGCATTCAGAAACAAGAATCTCGGCAAGTCCTTCTTAATAAAACATAAATTAAATAATAGATATGTTTTGATTTTAATAAGGCTAACGCAGCTCTCAACCCCGTTGAGCTTTGTCCGGTTTCGTTGTGGGTTAAACTTATAACCAAACGGAGGTGTGTACCTTAACATATCCACCACAACAAAACAAGGGCCAGTCTGACCATGAAAAAGTTTAAAAATTAACAGCATGGAGACGGTGCTACATCACCGAAACGGAAAGCGTTCTAAATCGGATCAAACTCTTTTTGAGTAGTGGGGAAATAAAAGTAAAATGTTGCGACTCCTATTTAGATTTTTATTGCTAACAAGTTAAAATACTGGTCTAGGGCTAGGGAGCATGTCAACGATGCGAAAATTTGGGCAACATTATTTTGTTTGGCCAGGACCAATGCTGACGGTGGGTATCGTCACAATAAAGGTGATAACAATTTAGCATTTAGAGTTTCCGTCTTCTGACCTAAGGTAATTTTTTTTAAACACGCTTGTTAAGCTATTAGCTTACTAAGCTTTATGTATCATGTAACGGAATCTTTCAACGTTATTTTCACCAACCTAAAGTCGTCTGAATTATGAAAAATTTGCAGACGTGTCACTAGCTGATGACAAGATAATTATCACAGCTTTGTCTTTATCATGATGATAGAAGAAAAAAAGAACTTGATAGCTCAAAGCTAACTATACTTAAGTACTTAATTTTTTCTAATGTTTTTAAACAAACAGGATCTACTTACAGTTTCTTAATAGTGTAGTTAAGTGACTCATCACGGTACCGCAGTTAGCAGTGTCGGCTATCCAATATATAAAAATCTCGTGTCACGGTGTTTGTGGTGAACTCCTCCGAAACGGCTCGACCGATTTTAATGATTTTTTTGTACATTTAGTAGGTATGAGAATAGGTCGTAAAGTATTTTTCACCCTCCTACCCTTTTTTAATCGTTAAAAAATAAAAAAAACTGTCAGCAGTAGCACTACATGTCAGAAGTGAAAACATAACTGACACATCTGTCATCTGAGCGTGACGGTCACGCGAGTTCAGTGCTTTTCCCCATACCAAAAGTGCCCAACGTGCCTAAAGAAGTTTTCACTTAAAAAAATGTTAATAAGTAATTGTTGATTTTTGAAGAAAGTGATGCCATCTACTAGTGACATCCATCAAACTGACGTACGTTCGGACTAAATTTTGAATGAAGGTTTTCGCTATTGAGCACTTTTAAAGATTAATTAATAAGGAACTGAAGGAACTCAATGTTTAGATTAGCGCCCTCTAGTGGATCCATATATGTATTATTAGCGTGACGGTGCGAGTTCAGTGCTTTTTCCCCATAGCAAAAGTGCACAACGTGCCTAAAGAAGTTTTCACTTCAAAAAAAAGGCATTGCATCGCATGCTGAATGCAGGTAGTTCCATAATAAAATTAACATTCTAGAACTTAGGTTTTGAACTAGTGAAATTCAAAACAAAACAAGTTGAAAGTAAAGTGATCGCGAACGATAACCATAAATTGAACATTCTATTAGTTAGTAGTATATAGTTTTGATCTGGAATATAATCTTTTGCTATATAAGTGCTTTGGGTAGAGATACTGGCGTGTTTTATTCACAACAAGACAAATACCATCATATAGCCATCGTGTTCACACAGGAGTCTCCATCCAACTATCGCACCCAAGCTCTTTGATATGCTGCCAATATTTCCAAATTTATGCAGTGTGAACTAAAATAAAAAAAATGTTATATTGATGTATAAAATAAAATAATTCGATTTAAATAATTGCTTTTTATTTGAATGTTCAATCGCAGATGTATTATGTTTTAAAGTACTAAAACAGTTTAAAAATTGTGAAATTGTTTGACCAGTAATATAACAGTGCTACACAAACTTAATTTAGAAGTTCAAATTAAGTTTGTGTATGTCGTTATGTATATAGCGATCCTCGTGCGATAACCAATTTGGGCGACGGCAGCAGGTGATGACCCTCAGGATTGTAAGAGGATAACGAACGGTGTCCTTCGACGCGGCGAGTCTCCTAGCCGTCACTGCACCATGAGACCTGGAAGTGAAAACCATTGCGTGGATATACCACTGCCTAGGGAAATCTTTTTCTTTTACTTTTATAAAAAGACAACTCCCGCATTAGGATTTACTCCTGTGTCGCGGGGGACTTTACAAACATACAAACAACGGACACAAAGAACACCCAGACTCAGATGGGAATCGAACCCACGACCTCTGGCTCAGCAGTCAGGGTCACTAACCACTAGACCAACAGGCCAGTCGGCAAATCGAGGCATAACAGTTCCATCTTCACCAGATCTTAATCGTGGAGTGGAAAGAACGACTTGGGCGACCAAGCGCAGGTCACGCCACAAAAAAAAACTAAGTTACATATAATTTATACTTACCGGTAAGTCTGTATACAATAATGGACAACAGGGAAGTCCAATGATTGACTATATACAGAGCAGTTTTTAAGTTAATTGATCTCTCATTCATTTATTTATTCATTCACATATTTGTTATAAAGATGCAAACAAATGCAACAACGCCATCGTTTCTTCAAGTTTATTCTAAATCAACTGTGAAGTCGTATTGTGTATCTTATATTCATCAAATAGGCCAACGGTGGGACACAAATCATACGAGGTCGCTGCTCTTGTCGTGTCAGCACATGCGAATAATGTCTTGAGCTGTGACAGGTGATAATTTATATGTGGTATACATATTCAGGCTCAGAGATCTTGGAACGGCTTATTTACTTATACCTCTGAAAGTTGTTATAAAGCTCAGAGAAGTGTGAAGGAAAGTTGTTTCATGAAGTTAACGCGATATACAGTTATTTACCAAATTAATTTAGTCGGCGGCATTCTATAGGTGAGATGATGGTAATGATGAGCACTGACATTTAAAGATGTTAGATCGTAGACAGTAAAATTAATTTCAATTCACATATTTAATATTTTCATACTTTGTTACAGAGATGTTGGTTGTAGTTGTGAATTAATATTTTGATGATAAATTATAAAAATATTTAATTTTACTAATTTGTATTTATATGTTTTGAACCCCTGAAGTTTTGTGGATTGACGACCCTGATGGCCGTCAATCCACAGAACATGTTTAAGGAGTTTTTTTTTTGGTCATTAATTCCTAATTAAAGTTTATAACCGAAAATGGCAATGAGTCTGAACTCTTAGTCACTGTCACAGAAAAATAAAATAAATAAAATCACAATTTAAACTAAGCTGAAATTATGATAAGCCAATATTTCATATCAAAATTATTAATTCAACTGCAGATGCATCTAACACCGATTGTGAAATGAAGAGGTTTTGCAGGAGGCCAATATTTTGCATGACAAATCACTCGACCGCATACGCCCCTAGCAGTTACCTACATACCTAGGTACATTTATATAAAATTAGTCAGTTGTAAGAGCGGGTGGGGAGGCAGCACCTGTTTCCGGCCGCGGACGGGGCACTAACTCAGCGATCCCGGATCCAACAGACGCTACATTTAATTCTTTGTTATGAGCCATGAAATAGGCGAGTGACGTGCCAGCTGGATTAAAATATTGAAAAAATAAACTGAGTTCTTGGGTTATTCATGTTGGGAAGTCATAACGCATAATATGTCACTAATTACTGAAAAGAGTTTTGATGTAATGTAAACTGACTCCATTTAAGACTATTTATAAATAAATGAAAATTATTTCTCTTCCACCTATGTATTTACTTAAAAAAAAATATTGTTATGTACGCTGTCAATAATGTTTAAGATTGTTATAAAAGCTGTATTAAAACGCAATACCAAATGTAGTGTAAAATAATGGCATGATCAATGAATCAACCTCAATAATCATAATTAGCGGAAATATACTTGAACTTACACACATTGCAGGTTAACACTTAAAAACGTAGTTACGAAAGTTACTATAATGATTTACTTTTATTCGTGTATAATTTATATTTATTATCGCTAGCTTCATGGCCAATCCTCATACTGCTGCGGTTTTGCTTCCGCCTGCTGCTGCTGACTATTAACTTAATTTTAAATCAACTTTTTTCTTTAGTTAACGCTTATATTGTTTAACTGTTAGCTTTTGCTTTATAATTTAATGTAATGTGTTAATTTGTCCTACATCAAAATTTTGTATTAGATATTAGTTAGGTACATTGACAACATCAACTTACTGAGCATTTTTCTTGCGTCGGTATATTGTACAAACACACTAATACTTACACATAACGGATTTTAGCGATCGAGCCCACGACACTAAACCATCGATTAACATGAGTCCCTATTTATAGTTTTCTGTACAAAAATTACCTTTATCAGAGACAGGAACTGAGCTGATAGAGTTATTGTTATTGAATTTTGTGCTATAAGATGGATGTGGGTTTAATGGGGACATCAGTTTTGCAACGGAGAGACTAGTATCATCAATTTCCTTGGTATAATGATGTTTATTCAAAGACATGTTGTTTCTTTGGAAGTTGTAATGCCAAATGCCATATTTTGCCAATACTTGAATCAGGTGATTGCCCCTGTATTAAATACATCTTTAATGGCAATGTGATATTGTTATTGTTATTTAATTTTTTTGTCGATTCAGTCACACGTTCACCACATCAAATTCTTTGAGTTGAAATACAAAGCAAATAGATTAGCTGGAGTTTTGCAGTCTCACAATAGAAAACTGATGAAAATAGCATAGAGCACATAGAAAAATGAGGATTGAAAAACACGAGCTGCCAAGATGTTCCAATAATTTTTGTACAAAATGGAATATCTATTGAAAGATACCAACTGGAATAGAAAATGGCTCATAACGTCATAGTTTGTTACAATTACACGAATTGAAATTCACTCTATCATATTGTATACTTTGTATTTAATTAACACTGCGAAAACTCTATGACTAAAAGGTAATATGCTTTTCTAAATTACAGATGCGTTTTCAAGATATAATATAAAATAAATAACAAAAATACAAACACAATCAGGTTGTTGGCAATAAGAATTAAGAATTGTCTTGTGGGCTCGCAGCCGCGAAACGCTGAGGTAGTGCGGGCTCGCCCTATATGACTCCAGGTGGAGCAGCTAAGACTTTTATATTCTGCTATCCTAATTTTAAGACAAAACGTTGAACTTACAAATTAAATATAACAATAAAATTCGTTTATCTGAATTTGAACGCATACGAACAAATTCGACTAATTCAATTTAATTTTTTATAAAGCAAAAATAAAATTGGTCTAGTCACAGTTTATTATACAAATTTCTTAGTCCTTATACAGTAATCCTTAATAATTCTTTGATGGTACCACCTAAGTTTACCAGAGCTTCTACTCTGTTTACTATTTCGACAAGATGAATGATCTAAAATACACAATTGAAGAACCAGAGGTCAAGACAAAGAGGTTCTATCAAAGCTTCAATGTGGACAGCCATAGGTGCCTACTTATATATTTGACAATCAAACGCATCATAACGGATTGACCTGTTGGTCTAGTGGTTAGTGACCCTAACTGCTAAGCCAGAGATCGTGGGTTCGATTCCCACCTAGGATAAATAATTGTGTTATGAACACGATAATTTGCTCTGTGTCTGGATGTAATTTATCTATAATATATGTATATATCTATGTATTTAGAAATATATAAGTATGTTTATACAACAGTCTGGTTACCATAGTACAGGCTCTGCCTAGTTTGGGATCAGACGGACGTATGTGACATGTCTGGAGTTATTGTATTATTATAACTATTAATTCCTTAACGACTAAAATCGGAAGATGTAAAAGGTGAGGTAGCCGTCGCCTTCGCCCGATGTTCAATCAAATACCTTATTGTATTTTATTAGTTTTGTCTGGGATTTACTTCAAAGGAGGACACATGCTTCTTCAGGTTATTTATTGCAGCGTAATTACCTTTATTTTTGATCACTCATATTTATTTTATTACTAGGCAGTTTATACTGCTAGACTATACTAATTGTAAAACGCTTCAGGTGTTATTTTTTTAAATAAAAATCTGACAAATACGTGTAGAACCCGCGATCTGGGGATTCCGTAGAAATATGCCTATTATTCATTCGCTTGGTCCCGTGGCCCACTGACGTTATTGTAAGGAATATAAATGTTATTAATAATATTGAGCTACCGAAATCCGTCAATTTAAAAAAAATGGCTTTCAGTGGAAAGTCAATAATAATCACGTTAATCAATTGCTGCATGTTTTAAGGTAAATAAGATTTCCCCTCGAATTTGATCCCTGATTGAGGTTGCTACCTCCGAGGTGTTTTCTACTGTCACTGTACATAAGACTGCCATCATACATTTTATAGCTTCTTTTTTCTATCTTATAGATTTAAAATTTCTACTAATTTTTAATATTCGATTGTTTAACAAGGCAAAATAACTCTATTTTCAATCATATTTAAAAATCGTGTTTTAAAAGACATTTTAAGTTTATTTCTTAGTGTACGTATTTTAAGATTGCTTTTAATTACACAAGTATAACAATAAGTTTGTGTGCTAATATATAAAATAATACAACTTATTTATGAATTTAAAAACGAAAACAAAAGTTTTTATCTATTTGAAATCCACGCTCCAATCCAATCCAATTTGTCATTATTCGCCACAATTTAACAAAATACTTAAGTAGCATTCGCAAACAAAAGCAATTATAATTATTGTAGAAAAGCTCCGGTCAATATTCTAAATGCCAAGTAATCAGGATGATTACAGTTTATTATTAGTCCACGCTCAAACCGTATTTACGTGATTGTAACTACGCAAACCAATTAGCTAATAGCGAATTGAACATTTTACGGGCACTGGACCAACGAAGGATAATCCATATAATGTTAGACTATGAGAACTATGATCAAGGAGGGTTTACATTTAAGGTTACTGAAAAACCTAGAGATTATTATAAATATTAGAATATTTTTTTTGTAGAAATAAAATCGATTTATAAGTAAGATTATCATTTAAATTATTCTATGGCTTCGTCTAAGTGTGGAATGTTCCAAAACTTTTTTCATATCCTGATCCTTATTCCCAAGAACTCGACAAAAAAGTTAAATGATAACTTTTGATGAGTTAAACGTTAGATATTTGTTAAAAGTTAAATGATAGATAGCAGTCTATGTATAGATAAGGTATCTTTCCTACGGCGGTCTTTGGATGGCTCTACGACAGATGACGGAGGTCTGATTTTCTTACTACGTTACACTTACACTTATACCTGATCCTATGACAGAAGATAGTGTGACGTAGGGCCACGGAAGCTTACCTTTTAAATTACTTTAACTAAATAAAACTTAAAATAATATACGAAAATAGCCTTCACCCTGCCAATATTTTACAGTCGGTAAAACAAGCAATGCGCGCATATGTATATGCATGTATTATTGTATATACGCATACAACTTATTGCTATACTCGTATTGTATTAAAATTTAATAACATAGGTTACCTTTAGGACCTTACGTTTACATAGGACTTTACCCTTCGTGTCACAAACTCAATGTACAAAGCGACTATCGAGTAAGTTCGGTCTTAATCCAATTCAATTTAATAAATTTTATTACTTTGCAACTTAGTTTTTTACTTCCTTTATGCTACTAAATCTACACACAAAAAGCTACAAACTGCCAGCATAAATGGCACTTAAATGACATTGATGAAATCACAAGAGGGGTTTCATGTTGAACAGTTTGCAGAATGTGATGTGTTACAAGGAATACTCCATGAATCAACTCACATAGTTTTTTGAGTATTGTAGAAATGATAAATCATCCTACAGTCCTTAATAAAATTGTTTGAAGCAAACGCAATGTTTTGCGGAATTACTGCAAACATTTGTAATAATTGTAACAAAGATATTTGAGATATCTGTGAATGAGAAATCGGAGAGGAAAGACGTTTTTACTCTTGGAAGCAGGTGAGAAAAGATCCATAAAAACTAGGAAATCGACGTATCTTGGAAGTAATGTAATGCAATATGGGAGCCAGACTAGTAAGGATCCTTGTTGCACTTGTACTATGTATACTTGTACTTCACACTCGGACGTGATGGTGAGTGGCTAAGATCAGAGCGATGGTTGTCATATTGTGAAATGGGTGACAGTTGTCAGATGCACCGCTTCTGTAAGTGTACCTACTAGAAAAATATTTCATCTGAGTAATTAGAATTCAATTCATTTTACCACCAATTAAAATTGAAATTCCTATCAGCACTTTACCCAGTCCTTAACACATCTTGACACGGACTTCAACTATTTCAGAGGATTTCCTCTGATTTCTTCCATTGAGTCAAAACCTTGAAATAAAACATTATGTAATACGTAAAACTTCTTTTAAAACTTTTTCAATGAAACAAATAAATTGCTAATGATGCTGATTCACGACGGATCGTTCATCAATGGCAAGTTTACTTACTAACGTGTCATTGTATCTACTTTTATACATATTATGTTGTTGTATTTTTTCCTTTCACCTTCCTTATATGGGTGTCTAACTTTTGTAGTTTTCCAACTAGCTCGCCGAAAGTTGCCAATAGCGGCCCACATTAGTCAGATTACTGACAACGGAACTTTAAGCAAAGTTCATCCAACGAAAGAGTTCAGAAACTGAATGAAGAAGATAAACATCTTTGTAGTTAACTTTTATTCACATTTGATTTGATTTCGCATCTCTTTGGACTCTTGAAACTTTGTCCAACTAGAAACGTAATAGGATGTGACCAATCATTACTAGCTATGAAAACACATCATGGCAATCAATTTTAACCTATTCCTTATTGTCGAATCGAAATGAAGCTTTGTATGTATCTATAGTTTGGATGACAATACTATAATTTGGTATCTTAGACCTGATCTGGTGATAGGAGGTTGCCGAGGAGCCAGGAGGTGGATAGTGGAACTCTTTAGTGGCTACTAGTAAACCCCTCAATTTTGGGCTCACATGATTCGTTTTGACGACTCCAAGAGATTGGGTTTGGTAACGATGGTCTGATGATGAAGCCAGGAGGTAAATTGTGGCACTCTCTTTTAGTTTTTTAATTCGATTTGCCAATAAAGCTTGTTTTTAAGTTTTACTAAACTATAATTAATTTAAAGAAAAAAAGTGTAGACTGAAATTTCCTAAAAAGAATGCATTTAGTTTAAAAAAATATTAATTGTATACTTATGGAATGTACATGAAATCACTCTGACATGGGACAAAATATGGGTTTACTTGTTAAAAACTTTTTTTGATACATACACCGGTACTTAACAAGTATCTTTGTGATGTTTACTTAAAAATAGAACAAATTCAGACGAAAACAGTTTCCCAAAATCCTTTCTTTAATTAACTGTAAATATGTGAATTTGTTTATATAATATTTAATTCTAAAGAAATTTCATTTATATGTACTTTCCTATTAAAATAACAAAATGTTCTAAGCTTGGTATTTTAATCTGATACACGTACCTACACAAATGTGAGTGCATGAATATGACTTTAATTACGATTACGATTTAAGATGTAAATAATAAACAAAATATTAAGACAGCAATAAGCAAATAGTTGAGTATCAAGTAACGGTTAATACGGATAACGTTAACAACACTATTGTATCAACATCTACATATGTATATAGGTTGAACGCTGTCGTTTCTAGGACTACCAGTCGGAATTAAAACGAGCATAAACATTCGTGAAACTGCAAAAAATGGCTTGTATTCGCATAATATAATAGGCCTGAAAGTAGTACCAGTGTAGAAAAAGCTGAGGAGCAATAAAATATATTGCACCGACCCCTAATAAAATTGGGACAAGGGCAGATAGATGATGATAATAGATCATGGGTCAATCAACCTTAATAATTTTTCTGTTAATTATCTGATTGTCCATATGTCATCAATCTCTATAGTATGTATTTATAACACTAATAACAGTTTATAAATCTACATTGCTTGCCATTGAAACTGTTTTACACGTACAAGTTCATTTGTGCATTATGTAATTAAGAATAACAGATTAATTGTGGCTCAATAAGTTAATGTGAACTAATTACTAGAATTATTATATACAGCGGCAATGGATGTGTTCATTTTAAACTGCCCGAGGCCAAACAATGGCATTACTACCGTGATTCCCGCATATACCGGCTACTTTTTATAATACAGACAATGAATAAGCTGGTATTCTACATTCTACTTAGTTTTATCCTCGTTTTATCAATGCGCAACCAAAAATTAAATTACAACGTCAGCTTTCGTTTTGTATTCATGAAGGTTTGATAAAAAGTTTCTAAGCCTTTAAAAAACCGAGCTTCGGTATATTTCATCTCATGAAAAACATAACTGTGTAACCGGGCAAAATTGGGCAAAGGATTGGTTTTGTGTTCGTCAAAATAATTTATTAGTTTGTTCAAAATTAGCATAGTAATAAAATCGTTATACGGAGAGTTTTTTGAAGTGAAAACTTCGTGAGGCACGTTTGTGCACTTTTGCTATGGGGAAAAGAACTGAATTCGTGACCGTCATGCTAATTATACATAATATATATATATATATATATATATATATATATATATATATATATATATATATATATATATATATATATATATATATATATATATATATATATCCATTAGAGGGCACTAATCTAGGCAATACAAAAAATTCCGTTTGATTTAGGTAGCAACTTACATTAGATTCATGCATAAGAATTATTAAATTTTCTAGTTAAAAATGGTATTGATAATTGCGGAAAATTACATAATAAAATGAAAAGTTCACCAATTTTAAAGATTTCTTGGAATCGGTAAGTCTTGAACCGATAACTAAAATAACACACTATATATACATAAATTTGAAAAACCCTGAACATTTGAAAGGCTTTAATGTAGCCTTTAGGAGAAGTCTATGTACAGCATCGAAAGTCCAATGACTGAGACGATGAAGATGTGGGTGATCTATCCGAAATACACACTTATAATGTAGAGAAACGTATACTATTTATTTAGTCATAATAAATTAATAACAATTAAGCCATTTCTTTTTTGGCACATTAAACCCCAAATGTTTAGGTACTTGACAGGTACACTGCCATGTGCGTAGTTGCTGAATACATACAACATTATTACTCATATCTTGTTTTGTATAAAATTCCTCGCTCGACGTCACATTTTTTTTTCAATAAACATATACTTATTACAAAAGGGTGTTGTCTTATTTAAGGGTCGAATAGTAAACCCCGTGAGGAACGTAAGGCGCTAAAAAATATAAGAATGTTCGAGAATTTTAATACAGAAATCTTGTTTTGAAACTGACTCACTTTTTGGAAATAGGGGAAAAGGGTTTTAACGATGATGACACATGGCGAGGCGAGGATATGAAATATGTATTTGATTGATAGTGGGATTACGAATGCTTGTGTGATCTTGAATGTTCGTATGTGTAGTTATGAGAAAGTTCGTTTTTGACAGATACATATGTGTACGTTAGCATATCTAAAGCATTATTTGTAAGCAAGCAACCGCCCATGTAGCAGTATTCTTTGTAACTTATTACATTAACATTTTCCTGACTGTACGAAAATTTGTGAAAAGCACATACCCAGCAATTGAACAGTTGGATTTGGATGTGATACTCGACGACTTTCTGGAAAAGTTAAAGTACTTTGAACCCTGCCAGGAAATCAGCAGTATATTAGAAGAGTTAGAGATATAGTAAATCCACTTCAACTTTTAGCAAAGTGGAAGATTAAAAAACAGCACTGGTACAGTTAGACATTCACAGACAGTAACAGGGCTGACATCGATCGATTGTCATATAATTACGAAAACGCCCTGTTTGTCAAATACGACGGTCATCAGGAAGAGTGACTAATTAAGTGAGAAAAAGTGTCCATATTATTTTTATCTGCAAAACGATTAAAAAATTAGACGAGGCTTACAACATAGTTCAATATCCAAAATAAGTGAAAGTAATTAGCTTTGTATTTAAAGAAGCAATTTAGCAAATGTAAAAAACTTGTATAACAATTCTCATAATGCGGGTTCGGCGAGTCGCCTGTTCCTTTGAAGTAGAAAGACAAAGTTTTGGGTCAGGTACGAGCATCAACGACACTATTATATTAACGAATCACTTTGTTCTTAACTAGTTTCCAATTTAATTAGACCAAATAGTAACGTGGAAATGTACTCTGAGATAAAATCGAATGGTATATACCGAAATAGTTTTTTTCACTTTAAACTTCCTCACAAACAATTTTTAATCAAATACCTCGCCAGTTATCGACTGCATATTTTTTGCATATTTCATTTTCATCCGTGTTAAGAATTAGGGCTTTTTATTCTTATTCAACGGTAATTGAAGATATTAATGTCACTCACGTAATGTACTATCCCCGGTTACATTGATGAATAAGACCAGTCAGGTGTATTTCAAGTAATGATTTGATTAATTGTTAAATTTGAATGAACATTTATCTAGTGAACGTTTAGAATTGTCAGGCGTTAAACGCTGTTAGGGTGAATTTATTGTCCTCCACTTTCCGTGTACATTACTCCCAGAACGATAGTATGGGTAGTAGAAACGTGTTATAGCAGTGTTTATTGGCGGTGAGTTGTGTCCAATGGCTTCGTTAATCAAAAGCGAAGTCGTGGCGACTCAACGTCGCTTGCGGTCACAAGCCGCGGGCGCTACGCACGGCCACCGTCTCATAAATCGTAACACAATTACTAAGATTCCGTCGATTTGTGTATGTAACCTACAATATCTAAATAGAATATATTGCTTAGAAAGTTATGTTTACACAATAGACATTACGCAGTTTTAAGTTATGGATAAATACCCACAATACAGAAGTTATGTAAAACTAGTACTAAGACGGTGGTTTAAACCTTGTATCATCACTACATATTATAAAACAAAGTCCCCCGCCGCTTCTGGCTGTCTGTCTGTTCGCGGTAAAATTAAAAACTACTAACCGGATTTTCATGTGGTTTTCACCAATATGTAGAGCGATTCATGAGGAAGGTTGAGGTATATAATTTGATAAAGTTTAGTGTGAATTGGTTGAAATATGATGATGATTGTTGAAGATGTCTCTGCTACCCGTGCGAAGCCGGGCGGGTTGCTAGTATCTAATAAGAAAGAGATAAAAGAACTACGACATATGACCGTGCATATGACATATTAGGAGGATATAATAGCTATATTTATTTTAAAGTAAAAAAAAAAAAACTATTCTTTATTTTGTGGCGACAGCGAATAACATACTTCAATGTCATAAACCGAAGACAAACATAACTACTATTACTATCTATTACCAGCGAACCGCGGTTCAACGGTTAACAAGAATACTAGTAATGTGTGACCCACGTTGCTAGTATTCCTTAAAAAAAAAAAAAATCTCGAGAAGTTGTATATAATATATTCATACATTCAACATTCATTAATTGTACTTTCATATAAGTATCTACTACATTAAGATAGGAAACAGCCTAATCCACCAAGAATACCGGGGCTGATTTTCTTTTATTGGTCTTCTCGTTTAGAGATAAAATAATGATAATGATCAAAATGAGATAAAATATAATTTGTTACAAAAGTAGGTAGCCATGTCGATCTTGTAAAATGTTTTTTTTTTTAGTTTGAAAACAAGTACTTAAGCGGTTTCGGGCGTAACTCAGTGACATAAAACGACATTCTTATTCAATCAACAAAACGCTTATAGCGCGAGGTATTTTTCCAAATATAGCCGATCTTGATGAATTAGGGGTTACAATGTCAAAAAACCTGCCTTTAAGTGCACTTACATTTCACTATAGCATTAATTTAAGATACCTTCATCATCTACTTGGTATCCAACCAAATTTAAACAGTCCAGAACAATAGGCAATTAATGTTAAGTACAAGTCTAAAGCAACCTGCAAAGATCAACAATCAAACTAAACTAAATGAATTATTAACGAACTCTTGACACGTAAATGGACAGTGAACTTCGAAGTTTAACGGTCGAAGGTTGATCTGACGTTATAGTTTTCGATATACGATATTTTGCATAAAAGGGGTCGGGGTATGCTAAGTGGTCGACAGGGCAGGACACGACCACGACACGCGACATGTTTGCGGTCTCACGCACCCTATTCACCGCACATGACACACTATACGAGTATATAGCCCACTGTACCACACGCTAACACGTACCGACACGTCTATTAATATGTAAAGGTTAGAAAGTTCATTTCAAGTTAGTAGTATTAAATACTGTTAAAAGTGGCTTCTTATGAGTTTAGCTAAAGCTTTCATTGCTTTGATTGGTTACATACATGTACACTAGACAATAACCCAATCAAATTCATTGAAGTAAAATATTGTTTTGACATAAATTTACCTTTGCTTGACATTTCAAAGAGATGCTGAGTGACGTTACTTGTCACATGTAGATCTCAAGAAAGTCGTAGTTACAGTCAGCAAACTGGCATTCTAACCGGCATAATAATTCGATTATATATTGTTGAAGTATAAATTATTTTAGTCTATCATGATGTTCTTACGACTTTGTTATGACATACGATGAAGAATGAATACCTTTCAGTAACTACATATAGAAACGTACTTATTTATCAAGATATGTCAAAAGAATGTTTGACAGAGAAGCGATATTCAACTCAAACGAATTAGAATCACATTGTAATTTCAAAATTATGGTGGGTTTATGATTGATGATTTGTGAATAATTTTTTGAGTGTACGTATAAAAGATACTGTAATTATAATTTAAGGGAGCTCTCGGTTGCTACTGTATTCGAATATTATGATTTTGAAATTATTTTTATTTATAAATATCATCATCCTCCGCGCCTTTTCCCAACTAAGTTGGGGTCGACTTTCAATCTAACTACGATACGGCCGAACTTTGATATTTTACGTGAAGCGACTGCCATCAGACCTCCACAACCCAAGTACTAGGCGATATCGAAGTTCTGTAGTTAGACCAGGTTGTCGGGCTTTTTAGGGCTCCAACTACCCGTAACGAATGAAACAGATGTTTGTATGGCACCCGGGACCGACGGTTTAACGTCCTTTCCGAGGCACGGAGGGGTCTCAATGTGTTAAGAATGGTCACCCATACTAGACTGACCTGGCTAGTATTACTTAACTTAGTAATGTGTTAACCTACTCGGTTACCACTTAGCCACGAGCCCCTTTCATTTATAGATATATACCTACATATTATTAAACGTTACTGTACCATCGCATTTCAGCTATAGCAGTGCGGATACTACAAATTGTAACTGTACAGTGTTCTGCGTTTATAATTGACTAACTTAAGTTTGTTGTTTTGAGCTCTGAATTTCATATTCACTAATAGAGATGAGAATAGTCAAATTATGAATAGATAGGTTTAATTTGACTTTGCGTTATTAAACCATTAAGGATTAATAAAGAGAATAGAAGTGTCATGTTTTAAAAGCCCATTAGGATGCATTTTCCAATCAGGCTCAGGAATTTCCTAAGTCAATGGAAGGCGCATCTAACAATCGCCTTTTCCGAAAACATACAGTTCTAATCTTTCCAAATGAACACCGGTAAATGTTACAAGCGCCATTTAGGACCTTTTAATTTCAGATATTTGAACACTAGACTATGTTTTGATTGATGATTTTACTAGTCCATTCGTACAGAGTATTTTGGAATTATAGAAAAGTATTCGAACTATTTAACGGTATAGCTAGCTATATAATTATCTACAAATATCTACGATAACTGATACAAGTTTGATGCAATTTATTTTGTAGTTGTTTTAAGATACCGATTTCATGCTCCTGTCTAAAGAGAATAACTTCAAAGAGGTCATTTATTATTGACAAGTCTCATTATGTTGACATTGAAGACTGAAAAAAACTTGCTTTTAGTTTCGATTGAAATGGAAGTTGATACTTGCTTTAATGGAAAATAGACACAATCCATATCTATTTTCATATAGTTTGCTTTAATGTAAGGAATAATAATTTAGTATGCATTTGTACTTAACGAAAACATAAATTTAACAATTACACTGAAAATAAAAAAATTATAATAAGCGAAAAACTATTGATTTGCACCCTCTTTAGCTGTCTTCAGCTAATCATAATAAAACACTAGATATTAATGAGCTAAAGAGTTTTTGGCTTTGTCAATAAAAGAGATGAAACATGAGAGAAATGATGTGCGATATGAACGCAAAAGAATGAATGTGATGTAAAGTGGGAGCCTTATATATAACCAAGGGAATATAACTAAGTCTGTATTAACATACACACGGATTATCATACTATCATAATTTGAATCATAATTCTGTATAACAATTTACTCAATGAAATAAAATCTAAAGCTTTCAGAATAAAAATTACAAAAAAGGAAATGGAAACATTACAGACCACTCTCAGGCCTCATAACTTGCGGTTAGTGTCAATATGGGTAAGTTTATGATAACTTTATTCCAACACTCACATTTACTATGGACAATAGTTTCAGATGTTATGACTGGATCGACTAAAAATTATTGATGTGAACACTGTTGTAAAATTGGTTAAATCAATCATCTGATATTACGTTAGACTATATAAAACACCCACTGGATTAAGATTGTACTAACTTTTAAACTTTCGTGTTCTATGATATAATTATGTGTGTATATACTAAATTAACGTGATCACGAAATAGGTATTACATATCTTTTTTTTTATGGTATAGCGGGCAAACGAGCAGATGGGTTACCTGATGGTAAATTACCTCCAAAACCATGGGCACCTGCAACTCAAGAGTCACAAGTGCGTTTCCAGCTTTTAAGGTGGGAGTAGGGGAGGGGGAGATGGGGAGGAAAGGGGGGAGGGGAAGGGTTAGCGCCTCCGGTAACTTCACTCAATCGGCGAAAAAGCAGTTCACTGCTGCTTTTCTGTGAGGCCGTGGTATCACTCCGCTCGAGCCGGCCCATACGTGCCGAAGCATGGCTCTCCCACTGATTTAATGCAAGTAGTAGATTAGCTGTACATCAAAATTTAAAGTTAGAGAGTTTTCTCGGAGATTGTAACAGGGAAGCAGATAGGGTACAGTATGAGAGCATTACACTGAAGGAGGTAAGGAATACTATTTAAGGAGATAGAGCATTGTAGATTTTGCAACTGTGGAAATGTCTATACCCTACAGGAGAGTGCGTTTAGAGAAGATTATCCTATTCTACAGAATTCCATTTGCAGAACGATGGAGCTCAAACTCATTACTAAATGAGCAGTAAAGTAGTAGTAATCACCGTAGTCAAGAAATATTGTGTACATAAGCAATGCAATGGACCTCATAAGTTATTATGAGGTCCATTGCATTGCTTATGTAATTGCTTATGTAATTCTGCCTTCTAAGTCCAAAAGACACTAAACTTCAATACAAATATATTTTATATTTGAGTATATAAAAACACCTTATTATATATTTTATACTGACTCTCTGTTATCGGTTTTGAATAATCATAAAAACGAAGAGAGAGATAGGATCAGTGGCTATTAATTTGTCATTATTTTACGAGCGAGTGATGAAATCTGATTATCATTAATATTTACCTACCTAAATTTCTGAACGAAACGTAGATTTTTCTTTCATGAGAGTTAATTAATGTGTAACTAGAATAAACTATGTTGTGATTGATATAATTTTGTAATTGACCAATTGCCCAAAGACTCAAAACTTAGGGAGCGTAAAATAAGAGACATTTCTTTTACCGTATATCTAATTTACCCATAAGGAAACGCATTTGTTCAGTTATAGCAGTGAAGATGTACTGTTTTAATCGTAAATATTTTATGTACAAATTTGCGGTAAAGAACAGCTATCCAGGTATCAAACGACAACCGCGAAACGACGCGTACTACACACGGACGACGTGCTGCTATTTGTACAGAAATCTCGTTATCGTTCCCATACGCCATGCACTTGTTTACTGTTACTGTACACTTTTTTACTGTATGAAAAGAAAAAGAAGCCATTAGCTTTCAGGCCTGTCCACATACCTGTAAATTATTCCTATAAAAGGGCTTTCGTTGTACGCTGCACGTTATTACAATTTGTGGAATACAGGAATTTTCAGAGCGGTTTCATTTGCATATTATTTATTAAATTATGCAACTGGTACGATAGTGACCCGCTTTCAAATTTAAAAATCACAGCGCAGCCACATATTAAACCTATTTTAAAGATCAGGTTAAACAAAAAAAAATTGAGAAATGTTTATTTATGTCGTCAAACATTTTTTGGATCCCGTGCCAGGTTCACGTAGATCTTAGAGTCTAAATAACCGCCCAGTCCAACTTTTTAGTTTATTTTCCACGTCAGTCATAAACAAGCATACGACCCACCTGATGTTAAGCGCTTACCGTAGCCTTTAAACTAACTGCTGTTCAACACACCGCTAATACAAGTTGGTTGATCTCTACAGATGTATAAATTTAACATCTTTACTACAAGAAACATGCGATATTTTGCAGTAGTAATAACTTTGAAACTTTCGAGTTCCATGATTTATGACTACAATAACAACCATTAACGCAATAATTGGAGAATTTCCATATTTAACATTTGCACCTGGTCGTCAGGCAGTTTGTATTTATAGGAGTGTATTTCCACAAAACGGCACGGAAAAGGACCACATAGACAACCGAGGCCGGTAGGTCATCTTCAAACACTTGAAGCTTGCCCAAGACGGCCACAGCAAATTTGACATTAGCAGATCTTGGTGCAACAGGTGTAGAGGTTATACATGGGCAACAGCAGCCGCCACAACAACCTTCTCAGCATCCACCGCAACACATCTTTGGTGAGGTCTAGAGTACTTAGAGTCGAAAATAGCAAAGCTTCATGGGAGAAGGTTGTAGAAAATAAACTAGATAAACTGTTTTCACTTTATATAAAATTTTTTTAGAGCTTTATACAATTGTTGTATTTTACTCCGCGATTTGTTCAAGGGTTAGTTCATACATACCTAAAACTTCGCGTTAATTCCTGTTATTATATTTAGATGTTGAAATAATATAGTGAATTGTATTATTAACAGCCACCTTTTCATCCAGTCATAATTACAAAAACTGGATAACTGACCGCAGACCTTCAATTACACGCAGTTTACATTAAATTAAATTTACCTACCTTAACTGCAAATGTGATGTTTGTAATCTTAAAAAATATTTTTTTCCTGCACTATATTACTATAAACTCCGTATACCACACCTACTCTGAGTACTTCAACATTCCATATTTCCTATGTACATGCAAACTAAAAAAAAAAACAACATAAATTTAGATGTAATAGGTCTATTTCAAAAGCATACGTGAAACTGCTTGCCGCTGTGTGTCTTATTTAAAGACCCCAAACCCGCACCCCCTTTTCAGTTTTAACCCTAAATAGAGACTTCGGGCTGCAAGTCTAATTCCTAATAACCACGCCTGTGTTTGTTAGGGCCTAGGATGTTAACAATTAAATAATCGCTTTTGTATTCTAATCCAAGGACGAACGCAAGAGAAATCTATTAATCACTGTACCTTAGACTATGTGTTTCTGTTGTAATTACTCTATATTATTTTCAAATATTAATTAACTTAAAAACACTTATTTCTATCATAGAAAATTCTTAATAGACATCGAATTATTGTGTCACCGTGAAGGTGTGCGTAACTATTTTGGGGGAAATGTGCCTACCAGATATGAGGTGAATTTCATTGAAAAAACATTCACAAAATTTTACCTTCTCAATAATTTGCTATTTCAGACTTTTCATTTGTACTGTTTAATTTTTTTTCTTTTTGTTATACTCGTACTACTAATGACGTGCCAACTACATTATAATATCTCGCGTTAAAACTGACATCCGATTATCTTATTGTATGTCAAATCAAATCAAATGAAATCAAAGTTTATTTGCAATGAATGTAGGTACATCAAATTACAGGTGGAGAAGTTATAAATGAGCTGTGTATATTCTGCCTTAAACTAAGCATGCAAAATTTGTAAAGTATGTTGATAAACAATGTATTTGGAATTAATGAATTACAAAAAAATAAAATAAAAGTAATATTAATATTTAAGATGTCAACGGTTCAGAATTATTAATTATTTTAAATTGTTAGTTTAGGAAAAATTGTCTATTAAAAAATCGTTAATTGTGTACTAACATTTATCCATAAGCAAGGCCTTTAACTTATTTTTAAAAATTTTCATTACATCATTTTCTATATCATCAGGTAATTTATTGTATATAATGGGACCCATGCAGATAACACTTTTTCTTAGCAACGCTGTGTTATAGGAGCCAAAGCATGAAAGGTTTCTGTATGGGCTTCTTACAGGAAAAGGTGCTTATGGGCTTTTACAAATATGACTATTTCTAATATATAAGGATGGAAAGGTTAGTAATTTAAGGGACTTAAACATTGGTTTGCAACTGTCTGTGGTTTTTAAATTGCACATCGCTCTGATACAGCGTTTTTGTGCTTTGAATACCTGTTCTCTTGAACTACAATTGCCCCAGAATATATTCCAAATCTTAGAACTGATGCAACCAGATCGTGGTAAGCTAGTACAGTAGTTTGAATTTGAACTTTTTTGGACAAATTCGAAAGGACATACGCAGATGTATTTAGCCGCTTACAGACGTCCTCTGCTTGAGGTTGCCAATTTAGTTGACGGTCGATATATATGCCTAAAAATTTGGCAACGTGTATTTGGTGGATGTCTTGGTTATTATATTTTATAGTAACATTTTTTAGAGATGTGCGTTGATGGAAGTGGATTAAATTCGTTTTTTGTAAGTTAATAATCAAATTATTTTTGTCAACCCAATTAATAATTTCTTTAAGAGAATTATTTATGTCCCGTTCATACCTTCCCAAATTCTTACATTTTACTATTGCAGTGCTGTCATCTGCAAACAAGACCATGGGGTTCTCAACATGACGTGGTAAATCATTGATGTAAATCAGAAAGAGAACCAAGTCCAAGAACGCTGCCCTGGGGTACACCATGTTGTATAATTCTGCTTTCGGATAGGTGTTTTCTTTCGGTCTTCGTCTTAAGACATATTCTACTTATTTCCGTGTATTGCTTACGATCTTTAAGATATGATTTTAGGAGATTGAGCACATTTCCTCTTATTCCATAAACACTAAGTTTGCTTAGTAGGATCTCATGATTAACACAATCAAAAGCTTTCGTCATATCTGTTAAAATTGCACAAATAGGTGTTTTTTTATCTACGTTTTCCATAACTGGATATAGCAAATCATAAATTGCTGCATTTATACTTTTGTTCTTTCTGAAACCTTTTTGATCTTTGCACAAAATGTCGTGTTTGGATAGGAACTTGTCAATTGATTCATAAAAAATATTTTCTACTACTTTAGAAAATACAGATATTAAGGCTTTTGGTCTGTAATTAGCTATAGCTTCATTATTATTTTTTTTTGTCAAGCGGTTTAATAATTACTGTTTTTAGACTATTGGGAAATACACCGGTGGTAATGCATAGATTTACAATGTGGCTAAGATGTACGGCTATATTATTTGATACAAATTTTACAACTTTCGTAGCTCTACCATCGTACCCAAGACTATTTTTATTTTTTAAAGACTTTATTGCTCCAATAATATCTTGAGGTAATACTGGAGCCATAAACATTGACCTTGGATTTTTTGTTACGTTACTGCTTTCATGTGATAGTACAGGTGAATTCTGAGTCTGATCGATGAAGTAATTATTAAAAACATTAGCAATTTCTTGAAGATTTGTAATAATAGTACCACGTAATTTAATTTGACAGATGGGGTCATAAGTATGTGTTTTATTGTTTATGACTTGCCAAGAAGCTTGACTATGTCAATTTATGGTTATGTCAATTTATAAAAAAAATATTCCAAACATTTTTCACAATCAATTTCTAAAAATATCTTTCTTTTAATTTTTAAATCGTTGGCTATACTGAAAAGCTGGATACATTCCTGCTCTTGGCACATGTCTTTACTTGATTGATGCACATGTCAAATAAGACAGAAATGAACCGAATAGACTAGCGCACATCAGACTTGTGCTTGAATTGGAACTACATGACTGAGCATCTACAGAAAACCGGCTAGACAGCGCATAGGTATTGTTATACACTGTTTTTATCTGAAAATGACTAGTGCCACCACAGCAAATTCTCGCTAGCCTCTGAAACAAAATTCTTATATAAGAGGTGGATTCACGTTGTTGGTGTAGAATACTTTGTGGAATCAAGCACTTTGTCTCCTATTGTACTAACTTGTAATTCCAAGTTATGAGCAACTAAGTTAGCACCTTGTTTGTTATACAAGGCTAACTTTAGGTCTACTGAAATATCTGCATACAAATACTAGTTAAATCTGATTTGATCCTAGTCACAGATATAATGTTGTCAAAACTACTCGCATATAATTATCTTAACGGACTTGTAACCAAGTGATGGTGCTATTCAATTACCGTGTTTTCCTTTCCTAAAACCGGACCGGCATACTTTCAGCTAGTACACTCCCGCCACTCAGTTTGCCATGGCTGAAGGTTATCTCGCAGAAGGAAGTTATAGAGACCACCAAGATTCACTATTTCCCATTAGAGCCAGAGACCCCTCTGACACCAGTAATCCACCATAGACTGGGTCAGCTCAAGTTCGGCAAAAGACTCTCTTTGTAGTGTCACCTGTAACGTTAATGTGACTTATCAGCAACGCACAAAATATCTCGAATAGTCCAATCATCTGGATATCGCAAAAGTAAACGATTGCCGGTGCGTTAAATACAGACCATGAGGCAAACTGCCATTCTCCCCATGGACCTCTGGTAACCCTACTCAACAGCACTCATCGACCACTCGCTACAACTACTACGTTACGTTACGGCTACGTCTTAAACAAAAATTAGCTGTGTACTACATCCTTGAAGGTGCTTACCTTCAAGGATGTAGTATATAGCTAAATTTTGTGCTTACCATAATAAAAAAACTGAAAAAGTAGCAATTCGGATGTGTAAATATAACAATTTAATTTTCACATTCTTCTTGCTAAGTTTAAGGAAAACTAATATAATGACAGTATCCGACGTGTTTAAATGTATCTACAAAACAAATTGGGCATACTCAAGTGACATACTTCCTGTGATTCACTAACATATAAATCTTTTAGTACTTGTTAAAACGTGTCTAGAATTTATTATTTTACATGGGAATATGTATAAACAAGTAATTAAAACCTATTAAGTCAATTCTTCACACTGATTCTTTTTAATCTGAACTGCCTTCAATTCAGATTAAAAATAATGATATTGGTTACCATGTACATTGTTAGTTTATAATATTCTTATTATACACAACAACACCAAAGTTTTGTCGCAAGAAAATGAAATATACTGTAGTACAGGTTCTGCTTAGAACGGGATCAGATGGCAGTAAGCGGGATTCTCAAGTTATTATTATTATTATTATTCCTATTTATTCACCTTAACACTTATAAATTACATTTTTAAATATGTACAAAACAATATATATATATAAATATATATAAAAATATAAAAAATAGTAGACCACCGACATCGGGTACAGGGACCAAGACACCGGTGGTTAGGGCTCCAAAGAGAGGAACCTCCTCACTATCCGGGCCGTGTCGAGGAGAACTGCCTTCTGCATCAGTCCCTTGATCCAGCCGTCTAACGCAAGCCTCCTAAAGTGTTGATCGAGGCTTTAGGCTATCAATCCATGAGCAGATATGACAATCGGAACAATGAACGCCGAATCGACATTCCACATATCGACCATCTCGTGAGACAAATCCAAATATTTTATTTGTTTTTCTTTTTCAACTTTCACGAGATTCTCGTCATGAGGAACAGCGATATCGACAATCATTGCGCTGCGCTCTGATCGATCTATCACCACTATGTCAGGTTTATTGGCAACAATAGTTCTGTCAGTGATGATAGATCGATCCCAATACAATGTGGCACGACCATTTTGAGAACTGGGTCGGGCACATACCTGTAATATGGCACCTCTGAATGCACAAGATTGTATCTAAGGGCAAGTTGTTGATGCACAATCCTGGCCACTTGGTTGTGTCTGTGCAAATATTCACCGTTGGCAAGATGAGAACAACCAGAAATAATATGCCTGATAGATTCACCAGGACGGTGGCATGCCCGACAGATGTCCACCGTACCGTCTTTCAGGATATATTTCCGATAGTTTTTCATCATAACAACTTCGTCCATAATTGCAAAGACAAAACCTTCGGTTTCACCAAAAAGATCACCAAACCGTAGCAAAGATATAGATGCTTTAAAGTCTATATTAGGCCCATTAAGGGCCCGATAAAAACGACCATGGAGCTCTTTGCCCTTCCATACATCCCTGCGATCATTAGTACTAAGTATTACAGGCTTGCGTCAGTTCTCTTTAACCAGAGCGAGCGGAGTGAGTCCATTGTCCACTGTGACTACATTACAATGCACTCCCACATCAGTATGCAGAAAATATTCTCTAAAGTTGTATATCTCGCGATTGTGTAGGGTTTTAATGTTTAAAAGTCCACGACCCCAAACTTTCGCTGGATATACAACCTCATTATTGATGAACGTGGGTGGTGCATTCGGAATGCAGTCAGCAGTGTACGGACTCTCCTGTCAAGGGCATCTAATTCGGTCTGAGTCCATCTAAGTATACCAAGAATATAATATACTATACTAAGAATACAGCAAAACCGGTATGACCCAACCGTTGCAGGCACGAATCTTGTTACCCCCTGATAAAAGACTTTTTAGTACTTTTTTCAGGCGGTCAAAAACGCTCCTGCAACGCTTGTTTCATATTAGATTCAGGTATTCCCAATGACTGTGATATACCTAGATACTTGTAAGTTTCGGTGGCACACAGAGATCTGAGTTTTGTTGCATCTGAAAGTTCGACTCCTTCAGATTCTACTATCACACCTTTCTTTACATGCATGACTGCACACTTGTCCACACCAAATTCCATCTTGAGTTACTAAAGTTTTCAGTCACATTCAGTAGCGCTGTCAATTGCAAATTAGTGGGGGCAATTCGTTTCAAATCATCCATGTACAGAAGGTGAGATATAACTCGATCATCTTTCTGCAACCTGTAGCCTAGCCTTGAACCCTCTAAAAGAGTACTGAGAGGGTTCAAAGCCAGGCAGAACCACAAGGGACTCAGACTATCACCTTGAAATATACCCCTCTCAATCTTTATTGGTGCATCGCTTGCCGCGATCTGCCGACATCCTGGATAGCGAAGTACCGTTCTCCATTGCCCCATACATGACTTCAAAAAAGTGGAAAGAGTTGTATCAATCTTATACAACTCTAGCACTCTCAGAGGCCACGTATGTGGCACCGAGTCATAGGTCTTCTTATAGTCTATCCAACATGTCGACAGACTCTTACGGTTACGACGCACCTGTTGGCTTATGGCCACGATAAGGAGCTCTTTAGTGCCACTAGTCCCGCTTTTAATCCATTCTGAGAAATAGAAATGATCGAATTTTTATTTAAATGTGTAGTAATTTTAAGTATCAGAATAGATGTTAGAAGCTTATATACGGTTGGTAGGCATGTAATAGGTCTATAGTTTTTAGGATCCATGGCACTACCGGATTTATAGAGTAAGTGGGTAATACCAGTGGTCATAAAATGGGGTAATAACCCAGAGTCTAAAGCTGTTTGGAATTGAGATGCCAAACGAGCATGCGAACTTCGGAACCACTTATGCCAGAAGTTGTGCAGTCCGTCTGGTCCAGCTAATTTTCAATTAGATAATGAACGGACTGCACTACTTATGTGATCTGTGGTTATGGCAATTGGTTCCATTTTTTATATATTTTCGCATGACCGCTTAACATCTCGCATCCAATCACCTTCTGTATCAATGACAGGCACCGACCAGATGTTACGCCAAAATGTATTTGTATCATTATCATCCGGAAAATGCCGATTTTCAGTAAACCCACCTCTCATTTCTTTGGAACATGCGATTTTGACTGTACCGATCAATTCGCTTTTTGTAACGTCGTATCCTATTTGCCCATGCATAAACTTTTTGTTTTAAGAAGTCTATGCGCTCTGTGATACATGACATATATTTTTGAGGACTAATGTCATGTCAATGTCCCTAAAAATGCCTGTTTCACAAAGCGCATCACCTTTGGCCATGTATTGTCTAATCGAAAGCAAATTAGCTTCCTAATGAGTGTCCTAGCCTCAGCAATACGACTCAATTCTATACTGCCAGGCTGGCACAGCAGGCTTGGGTCGAGTAGTAGTGGTATTTACATAAAAATGAACTCCCGCTACTCGACATACCGCACATTAGAGAATAGAGTGTGTATCACTAAGATCTTCGCTATTGTCTAAATAATCAGACAATAGCGAATCCAGGGCACGCACCAGCGCTATATTCCTTTTATGCATAGGCAAACGGGATAAACGTGGTCTAATTTGGTAATTATTATTATTATTATTATACGAAACTTAGTAGTCGAGATTTCAATATTAGATCAATATTATGTCTTAAAGTAGGACGCCGCTAGTCAAATGTGCCGACAACCTGAAGAAGTTAGTTGGGATGGCTTGGGTCTAAAAGGAAACAGATCGTTTGCTTTGGAACAGAATGGAAAGGCCTAATTGTTTAGCAGTGGTCTGTGATACACCGATTGATTGTTGCAATTTTTGACCCTCAAAGCAGGAACATATTGTTTTATTTGAAGAATTCGTTAAACAAATGTTACAGACACCAATTAGTTATTATCACGTACTACCATCTGGACTCAAACTTTGTTGTATATTGCTCGAATTGGCACCCGACAAGATTTTAAGTGTACGGTACTACTTGTGTATAACTACTGGTCATTTTCTACTGATAAAGTTAACCGCAGAAAAAGATCAGTCCGACTGTCAGGTCTGACTCTACTAAGTCAAATGACACCATCTTTAGTAGCGGTTTATGTATATCGCTTTAGTAGCTTCAACTGGTAACAAGAGCTTCTGTATGTAACCCATCAGAAACTACAGATAGTGTTTTAAACGAACAAGAGTTAAAAATACCAAATTACATTAGTTATGTAAAAAAAGTTTCGTGGTAGCAGGTATTCATATAAAACAAAACATAACGTTTAAATTCGAAAAGACAGCTAACTGACAATAGTACTATTGTCAGTTAGCTGTTTTTTTTTAAATTTCGTACTACATACTACGATATTTCGTAGTATGTCATGACAAAAATTAAAACATGATTCTCAAAAGGTCTTATAAAGAATGGAGTAAAACAGTAGTACCACTGAGGCCGATAACGTACTAGTGATTAACGACTTTATGATTTTATTTATTTCCTGTTATTCGAGCCAGTAAAAAAGATAAAATGACCTTTACCATTCAACACAAAATTAAATTTGTTTTCAGTGTCAGTTATATTATATGGGTTTCTTCTAATTTATACTATGAAATCATGTATAACTTATTATTATATAAAAAAAATTCATTTGCCTTTTTGAAGTAACCCACACGTATTTATTATGAGAAAACTATGGCTAGTCATATCAAAGATGTTTTTGATATGACTAGTCATATAGAGATTCTAGTGCCTATATAATAGTTAAAGATTTATATTGTTTAGTGATTGTCTTCTTTTGTCTGCAATAAACAAAGTTTAACGTTTAACTCTAAAAGTGTTTCTGCTTCTTAATTGTGATAAGAATTATATGTGAACTACCTTTAGCTGTGATCTTTAGTTTAAAAATAATAATAATAATATAATATAATATCTTTACACATCTCACACACGGCCGTCTGATCCTGTACTATGGTAACCAGACTGCTGATAAACATACTTATATATTTCTAAATACATACATATTATAGATAAATTACACCCAGACACAGAACAAATGATCATGCTCATCACACAATTATTTGTCCAAGGTGGGAATCGAACCCACGACCTCTGGCTCAGCAGTCAGGGTCACTAACCACTAGACCAACAGGCCAGTCAAATGTTTAAATAAATAGTTAACAGTGATATCGTGTATCGGTCTTAAGGCAAAAGAAAAATACTTAATGCCTGTACTAATCCTAATCCCTTTGAAAATAAAGTTCAAACGGATGGTGAAATAATATTACCTACATATTCATTACAAACGGATAGCAACAGTTTGAAATTGGAAAAGCTAAAACGCAAGCGCAAACGCAACGCAACACAAACTGAAACTCGTAGTAGTCCTCCTTGGAGCCCTAAGATTTTAGGTTGTATTTGTTTTAGTTAGTATCTTAATGATCTTTCTTGAAAATTAATTCAAAATTAGTTAGTTAGAAAAGTTTGTCTGCTTAGATACTAAGACTTTTAATTTTTGTTAAAAATAATTTATTTTATTTTAAAATTCATTCGAAGGTGATGATCAATGATGACATACGAATGATAAAAAAATACGGATGCGAATTACTACGACTTTAAACTAACATATATTCCACGTTATACCGCTGTTTCTATCTATAGCAATTACATATCGTCGTCTTCGTAGAAAAACGACGGATTTATTTTTAGTAACTTTACAGGAGATCACTTTAAAGATTTCAAATGATGTTTTACTTAATTTTTGAAAACGGTTAATAAAATTAATATTGTTTCTGTTGTCAGGAAATCTGAAAATGTTACTGTGTGTATGAGCTTTGAAAAATGTTTTGTTTTATGATAAAGTATAATGTTTTCAGTAGGCTTATGTCAAAAACAAAAATCGGCAAAAAATCAAATCCGACGTTTTTCTACGACTGCGTCGATATATTTGTACTTACCAGCAGAATCAACAAAATTCTATTAGTACTGCTTATCTGCGGTCTGCTAGACGCTTAATATTTTCTCATTTACAGACGAAGAACCTTCTATCCAATATTATGTAAAGTAAGTATATAATTTAAAAAAAATCGGATTTTCGTGCAACAGCCGTTCGAGTTACTGGTATGCAACCCTCATCTGCTCGAACTATTGCTTACCCTACAATTGACATCCTTTCTTATCTACCTTTCCCTTTTAATATACTCCTAACTTTCCCTTTCCTTTCTTTAATTCCCAATGTACCCGATTGACGGCAATAGGCTTGCGGCAATATTACGTGGGTGGGACCAAATTATACTTGTTAAAATGCAGATTTTTAACACGCCTCTGTCTTCCCCTTCGGAGAAACAGGCGTTACTGTATGTATGTATATAATGAATTAACGTTGTGATCTGACTTTACAGACTTCATCATCCTCTCCGCGCCTTTTCCCAACTAAGTTGGGGTCGGCGTTTAGTCTAACCACGATACGGCTGAACTTCGAAATTCTACGTAAAGCGCCGGTCATCAGACCTCCACAACCCTACTAGGCGATAACGAAGTTCTGTAGTTAGACCAGGTTGTCAGTCTTTTTAGGTCTCCAACTACACGTAACGAATGCCACAGATGTTCGTATCGCATCCGGGACCGACGAGTTAACGTACTTTCCGAGGCACGGAGTGTGAATGTGTTAAGAATGGTCAGATGGTCACCCATCCTAAGACTGACCTGGTTAGTGTTACTTAACCTTGTAATGTGCTAACCGATCCGGTTACCACGAGCCCCTCATCTGCCTTTACCGACTTCAAACATTAAATTATTATTGACATTAAAACTTTTGATCAGAAAAAAATAATAAATAAAAAGAAACTTATTTTTAAATGTGAGTACAAAGTCATACATTAAGTATATCATATTATATAATATGTGTTCTATGAACCTGCTATAAATTAAACTAGTTCAATTTATGTATGTCTTATATCAACCTAATTACCAGAGATGAGCGTTAATGAGCAGTACACGACGCCTACCCTTAAGTTTCCTCTTAGCTATCTCATGAAAACTTGTATAGAGTAACTCGCACTACAAACTGCAAGAAATTACACAGCAATTTGAATAACGAAATGCATCTGGTTTTCTAGCCTCTTTTGACACTGACACGTTGCATATTATCTCTACTACTAAACACAACTAAATCTAATTAACAGATTAAGTATGAGAAGCATACGTAAGTCAATCCAATACCTTTAAACGAGCAATTCTTGTATATATATATATTTGTATGTGTATATAATCTGAATCTCGAAAACGGCTCCAACGTTTTCATGAAATTTAGTATGCAGGGGGGTTACGGGGGCGACAAAAAAAAACGAGCTAACCTCGGTCATCTAGGTACTTATATTGATACATGCATCATAGCAAAAAAATAAATATGGTTAGTAACTGACTGTATTAGTAATTAACGAATGATGTACTGACATGGTGTTAACAGAATACATTTACAAGTAACTGTCAATTTAAGTAAAAACAACGCAGCCCGCAGGGTGCTCATCCTCACACCTTTGAACCAAAATGGTCGCTCACGGTACGGTTCCAAAGGAATTTCCTGCAGCGAGCGCTCCGGCTTTGGAATGAGCTCCCTGCGGAGGTTTACCAGAAAGAGTATGGGGTTCTTCAAGAAAGGTGTGTAAAGGTTTGCAGACCCTGCAACGCTTATGCTAGTCCCCTAATGTGGTATAAAAAAGTCATAGACTGATTGGCGAATAGCAGTAAAAAAACCATTAAGTAAGATTTTAAGTATAAAGCTATAACAGATTAACAAAGTATGTCAGGGAAAATGGTCATTTCCACGTTATCTTCATGAATAAAATTTTACTTAATGCAAATTTATTTGACTTCATTAATCAACCCTTGAACTCAACCTGAAATTACACTCAGGTTCAACTCATGGCTCTACATAAGATGCGCCTAAAAGGCGGAGGTCATATAGAAGACGTACAAAGAAGCTACAAAAATGAATATTTGTAAATATTGTATTTTTCACTAGAGATTCAAAATGTTAGAAAGCGGTCTAAATCACATGAAATTTAATGAATACTAAAATATTTCAAGTTTACTTACATACCCAAGGTTAGATCCGTTTTTTAGTACTGATGCAAAAAGTACCGTAAGGCTTCTGTCTAATCAGACCGTATAATGTAGATTATGAAAATCAGCTGTGACGTCACAAAAGTCTGTAATAACAATATAACGAACGCAGATTAGTACATTTACCAGAATTTGTACTTAAAAATCAGCGCTTCATTTTAGCGAGGCGTTGAAATCTGTTATGTAAATATGAGATCATGGAACCGGAAAATAAGTTTGGTGTTGTGTCCTTTTGATTTGCAGCAACAGTCGGCCGGCTCCGAGCACCGACGACGATGTTAGGCAACGTAACAATTTTGTTTGCCCACAACTCGCCACTTTATGAATAGTAATCAAAACACCATCCTCCATTCATTTATCTCGCGACCGACCAGCGTTGAAATGTAGATGAGGCCTTTCTGATAAGCTTCAAGTATTTTGTACATTTACTTTGTAATTATGTTCTGTGGGGAAAAAGCGATTGGCTGTTGAAATTACGATGTTGTTCGTATTTAGTAATAATTCAGGAGGTTGATTTTCACATTCCGCATGTTGGGCTCTCTGGAGAGTTTGGCTTTTGTATGGAAATATTAAATTTTTCACCTAAGTTGCGTTGATTATGTTTGTTAAATGAAGTGCTGATTTGAAATACTAGTGCTGATAATGCCCATATCTTGGGATACCAGTCGAATTATATTCTTAAATTGAGAGAACTTTTAACCTATCAAAAGTTCTGTTAGCGTTTAAAGGTACGGCAGCTTTTAATTGCCAGACGTATTATTGCGTGGTGGTCTTCAGACCAAACTAAAAGTTGGTCTAAAATGTTTGATGTAACGGTTAATCCCGCTAAATCTTAAGCGTGTGTTTGTGGACGTACTTCCTTCACTACCAGCGCACGTGTTTCCGTCCCACTATGATCCCGGGTCCTTTAAGCGAGGCGTGAAAAAGCATCTCACTAGGCCGCCATAGTGCTGGTCACCATGCTGCACTGTTCTTGTTCACAGTGAGGATGGTGACCACCACTCTTGGATTCTGCTTGTGCTTTCCATCAGGCGGGGCAGAGTCATTTTGGCAGCCCAAATATAAAAAACAAAAAAAATAACGTACAAGTAAGGTGGGCAAAATAAACCTAACTGGTACGATGTAGTGGCGCCATCTGTGGCAAAACTTGTAGTTAGGGGCAGTGACCTAATAAACGTCAGTCTGTTGTAATTCCCGCCTTTTATTTACGTCTCATTGGCGACGAGTTGGGATTTTTGACGAATTTTTCGCGTGTGTACAGTATTCTAAACATGCCTATTGGAAAATTAGAGCCGTTTAACTTAAGTTCGCAACAATGGCCTGCGTATATACGTCGAGTAAACCAGTTTATTTTGTTAAACAAAGTTGAAGATAATCTGAAAGTGTCGATGTTAATTACGGTGGTTGGTGAAAGTACTTATGCACTTATGTGCGATTTATGTTCGCCGGATTTTCCTGAAAATAAAACCTATGAGGAGCTTGTGAAGTTAGTGGAAAACCATTTGGAACCACAACGTTCGGAGATAGCCGAACGTCATATTTTCAGACTACGCAGACAGCGCCCCGGCGAAACTTTGACCGAATATCTACAAGCGTTAAAACATCTAGCCTCCACGTGTAACTTCGGCAAATGTAAACAGTGTGGTACGCTCGAAGAAAATCTTCGCGACCAGTTTGTCTCTGGTCTGGCAAACGATGCCATGAGATCTAGAATTTTCGCAGAGAAAAACATTGTATACAAAGAGGCAGTCGAGCTGGCTTTAGCGCTGGAGGCTGCAGAAAAACACGCGGAGATGAGCGCGAGCGGGAAAACTACGGCAGCAGACTCAACAATGGGCGGCGTCGGCAGCAGCGAGGCTAGCGAGGGCTTGCATTTCACGCGCGGAGGCCGAGCTGGCCCACGGGCACGGTGGCCACTGCGGCCAGCAGGAGTGGGCGCCATGGGGGCGCCGCTCGGCAAGGGCCTAGCACCGGCTGACGAGACACCGTGTTGGCGTTGCGGCAGGGCTCACGCCGCGGACCGGTGTCGGTTCAAAAACTATAGTTGTGATGAGTGCAACAAAAAAGGACATCTTAAAGTGATGTGTAAAAAAGTGAACGCTAGTGCGGGCCGACAAAACTACGTAAGTGATGATTCTGATGATGGTATTTACAACATCGAAGCAGTAGCACAAGGTAGCAATAAACCATTTTATATTAATTTAACTATAGACAATAAGATTATTAAGTGTGAAGTGGACACGGGCAGCCGTATCTCGGCTATCAGTCAACAGCTGTACCAATCTATGTTTTCACATAAAAAGATACAACCTGATAATTTGATTTTAAGAAGTTACTCGGGTTCACGAATCGTGTCATTGGGCTATATTGAGGTAAACGTACGATTAGGCGATATTGATAAAAGATCTTTACGTTTATACATCATTCAGGGCGGCGCAAGGCCATTACTAGGAAGAGAATGGATGAACGCATTAAACATGAAACAAATTAACCTCAATATAATCACAGGGGACGCATTCGTGGATCAGTTAATAAAAGAATTTCCTGAAGTGTTTTGTGATAAACTAGGTACTTGTAAACAAAAGATTCAACTACAGCTGACTGATAAGGAACCGGTGTATGTCCGAGCGCGACCCGTGTCGCTAGCACTACGCACGCGGGTTGAGCAAGAGCTGGTGCGGCTCGAAAGCGACGGGACTATCTTTCGCGTAGATTATTCAGACTACGGAACCCCGATAGTCCCAGTTATTAAACGTAACGGAGATATACGAATATGCGGCGATTATAAAATTACAATAAATCCTAAATTAAAACGTGATTATTATCCGTTACCACGCATAGATGAGTTGTTCGCCAATTTAAGTGGGGGGGGAAAATACACAAAAATCGATCTCAAACACGCTTATGAACAATGCGTATTATCCCCAGATTCTCAACCGTACACGGCGATTACTACGCACATGGGCACCTTTGTCTATCGACGTACTCCTTACGGTTTATCTTGTGTACCAGAAAAATTTCAGAAGTTAATGGAGGAGACGCTTCGGGGCGTACCGGGTTGTGTAGTATTTTTAGACGATATCTGTGTTACAGGAGCTACTAATAAAATACACATCAAAAACTTACGAACAGTACTAGAAAGACTGCGTAATATGGGACTGACGGTTAAAGTAAATAAATGTAATTTTTTGCAAGATAGTGTCACTTATTTGGGTTTCATAATAAATAAAGACGGACTGCGACCTGACCACACTAAGCTGGACGCAATAACTAACGCGCCTAAACCGCGTGACACGACCCAGCTTAAAAGTTTTTTAGGTATGCTTAATTATTATAGTCGCTTTATACCTAACTTAAGCACTGTATTACATCCATTACATAAGTTATTAAAAAAAGATAGTACTTGGTTGTGGGACGCCACCTGCAATCAGGCATTCGTGGAAGCGAAGAATGCTCTATTGAGCAAGCGAGTATTGGCTCACTATGAGGAGGGTCGCGACCTGGTACTGTCGGTGGATAGCAGCGCATACGGACTGGGCGCAGTACTGGCACATCGGTACGCGGATGGCAGCGAGCGTCCCGTTAGCTGTGTGTCGCGCACGTTAAGCGCGTCCGAACGAAACTACAGCCAGCTAGACAAGGAAGCTCTCGCGATCTTATTCGGGGTAAGTAAGCACCATCAATATTTGTTCGGCAGACATTTCACTTTACGCACCGATCACAAACCCCTGTCACACATATTCGGAGATAAACGAGGTATTCCACAAACAGCTGCAAGCCGTCTGCAGCGATGGGCGGCGCGGTTGGCCGCGTATGATTTCTCGATTCAATTTGTTCGATCGGCGGACAATAGTCCTGCTGACGCGTTGTCACGACTGCCATTAACTCGAGTAAATGGCAATAAAGACGCTGTTCAGGAAGACGTGGACTATTTGAACTTGGTTGACGAGTTTTTACCCGTGAACTTTAAAGATATCGCAAAGGAAACGAACCGGGATCAGCTGTTATGTAAGATTGCAGGCTATGTCCTTTTAGGTTGGCCAAGTACGGGTCCCAGTAATGATATAGAAAAGCCTTACTTCGACAGGAAGCAAGATTTAGTATTCAATCAGGGGTGTCTTATCTACAAATACAGACTAGTAATTCCATCTTCTTTGCGTGAGAAAATATTAAAAGAGATACATGAAGGACACTTAGGCATGAATAAAATGAAAAGCTTATCGCGTAACTACATTTACTGGCCAAGTTTGGATAACGACATCGAAGAAGTGTGTAGGGCGTGTGCCGCGTGTCGGGCGGTGCGTGATGCACCACCGCGGGCGCAGCTTCATGCGTGGGAGTTTCCGATGTATCCGTGGCAACGCGTTCATGTGGATTTCGCTGACTGTGCGGGCACTAGGTATCTTATCCTAGTCGACGCGCACTCTAAATGGATCGAGGCTATAGCTATGCGTGGAACGGATGCTAAATCAACCATTCAGACGCTAAGAAGCATTTTTGCTCAATTCGGCTTACCATCGCTACTGGTAACAGACAATGGACCCCCATTTTCATCGGTGGATTTTAAAAATTTCTGTAATAAAAATGTAATAAAACACGTAACTTCGGCTCCTTATAGACCACAAGGCAATGGCGCGGCAGAAAATGCAGTAAAGACTGTAAAAAAGGCTATAAAAAGGGCATTACATGAGGGCGAAGATGTACCATCAGCACTTAGTAAATTTCTTTTTCAATATCGCAATTGCGAACACGCAACTACAGGTGTATCTCCGGCGGTCGCGCTGCAAGGGCGGCGCCTGCGGAGCCGGTTAGATGCTTTGCGGCCTGACGTAGCTGCAGTGGTGCGCACAGCCCAGGAGCGGCGTGCAGCACGTGATACCGGTACTCAACGTCAGTTCGAAGTGGGGGACAAGGTACTAGCTCGCGACTACTCGTTAAGGGGAGGAAAATGGGCAGAAGGTAGCGTTTCTAAAGTGACAGGACCGGTTTCTTATACGGTGGCTGTAGGCAATGGAATAGAATGGCGTAGACACGTAGATCAAATTGTTTCAGCCGATAAGAAAAATAAGTACTCCCTGTCCCGGGTTAGTACTGGATCGAACAGTACCCCTAATGATACATGTAATAATCCGCCAATAGAGGAGGAACAAACAAGCGAAAGTTGGGAAGACGCTACTGGTGGTTGGGCCGACGGTGTTCCCTCGCAGCCAAGAGTAGTTGAGACGGGTTTAGAATCCGCTGACTTAGAGTGTGAGGCGCCGGAGCCGACGCCCCCGCCACCAGGTGCATCTGCTCGGGCACTGCGTGCATACAACCGAGAGAGACGCTAATTTTATATTTAATTAAGTTTAATTGAATTATAATTTGTATGTTAAGTTAGAGTAAGATTTAGAGTCCTGTTTAGTAGATTAAGTGGGGAGAAGTGGTACGATGTAGTGGCGCCATCTGTGGCAAAACTTGTAGTTAGGGGCAGTGACCTAATAAACGTCAGTCTGTTGTAATTCCCGCCTTTTATTTACGTCTCACTAACTACTCTAACATGATCAACTTTCGATGAATTGCCTATTGCTATTGCTGATGTAAATCTGGACTAAGGAACTCAAGTTCTTCATGTCACTCATAGTATTCCGGTACTCGTACGTACCTTATAGTAGGGGAGGCTATTAAGGGATTTTTGGATTTACTGGGGTTAATTACATGCTGACAAGTGTACATTTTGATAATCTGACGATTTGAGCGTGACGCAACTGCAACATACAGCTGCAGTGAAGCATGTATTTCCCACTCCACGCCTCTCTTTCCCTTTTACATTCTCTCTATCTCTCACTCTCTTATACCATCACCACACTATACTCTGTCCATTTGTTTGTGTTCTTTTGTCTTGTTTATGTTCTTTTTGAAAGTTGCTGGAGAGCTTACATGCAAACCGATCTCGATTATTTAATTACCTCATCTTCATCATAATTTACTCTATTTAGACTAAAACGTATGAGTACAAACTTTTAAATGATGCTATTTCAATAGTGGTTCCTTGGTTTAACGTTAACAACTTTCTAATGGAGGAAAGTATAAATGTATCCAATTCACTACTCCAAACGTTAAACAGGTGGAAAACACTATAATGGTTAAATAAGACGAATTGAAACTAGTTGATACCACGAAATTCTTATTAATTAAAATATTATCGAATAGACTCAGCTCAGCAGCATAAGCAGTTAGAAAAATTCGTGAACTGACTGATATTGAAACAGTCAGATTAGTCTATTTTAGTTATTTTCATAGTATTATGTCGCATAAAACTATATTCGTGCTGCAGAAGAAGACTATCTGAGCAATTTATATAACTCAGGTAGTTGTGATTCACTAGGGCAGAAATATAAAGAAATAAACATCCTGACTGTGGCTTATTTATGAAACCTTCTTTACCTTCATAAAAACACAGATCAGTTCTCTAAAAAAAAAGCGGTATACATTCTTTCACACACGTAATAAAAACAACTTGTACCTGCTACTATACGACTATAATTTTTTTGTCCGCGATTTTATACGCTTAATACATTGATTTATCTAAACAATTCACTTTGGAATATGTTTTTCAAGAAATTTGGAATTTAAATGGTATTCGTAAATTAACAAAATTGTTTTCAGCTTAGAATCATTCCTTAGCTGACTTCTCTTACTCATAAACTACCTCCCTGCTAAGTTTCATTTTCATAGGTCAAGTAGTTTTCCAGATTTCGTGATTAGTCAGTAGATTCAGTCAGCTTTTATGTATGTATATAAATAGTTAAGTCTATTTGTATTTGCATGCTATTTTCCGTGCACATTTGACACATTTAATGATAAAAATACATGTATTTTTTTCAAACCGTCAGATTAAAAGAATCCCTCCAAATAATCGTCAGATTATTGGTCAGCTTGTCTAGGATATTAAGCTGAACCATCTGTATGAAAATCTGACGCGCTCAACTTGGTCATAACGGCGATTTTTTTTTGCATTTTCAAAAAGCCGCTGCGAGCTTGCGTCACTTCCGAATCGTCAGATTATTGAATGGGGGTTTCTTTCGGGTGTACTTAACATCCCCTCTTAATATCTGACGCACTCGAATAATTTTTTTTTTCCCATTTTCTACCCTTCCATACGGCCACCCCCACCATGCAAATGGGCAGATTAACCTACCCCCATTATCAGAGACATGTGGAGTATCTACACTATTAATATCTGACACGCTAGAGTAAGTCCATTTCACTATTTTTTTTTACATCTTTGAAAGCCTGGTAGAACCTCCCCCCACCAATGAAACGGATACATCGTCTGAACTCTTTTTCTTTCTACCATCTAATCTTCAAAATCCAATAGGTCGAAACGACGCTGGAGTAAATACACATTTAGCATCGTAGGCTCCCCTTCTATTATATCGCTTTATGAAATTTCTCGCAGCTAAGATCTAAAAATTTACTGATTTAAACCTAAACAGTTTAATAATTGCATTTTAGTGATGTACTTGTTTGTTATTTCGATTTGAATGTAGATCTGTCGGCCTCTGTCCAGCAGTAGACGAACTATGGTTGACATGATGAACGACCTTGTTAACAATATTCTTTTTATAACACAAAATGCGTTCCTCTTAAAGTCAACAATGTACTTTAAAGTCAAAGTACGTTACCGCTATATCAGTAGATGTAGAGGTATTGTGCTGCATAATCTCGTTTCTAAAAATATACATATGACATATCCGGGTGAGATGTGTGAATTTATTATTATTCCCTTTATTAGTTTTAAATATACATATAAATTACATTTCTAAATACATTCAGATATAAAAAAATATATATTTAAAAATATAAAAAAATAGTGTCCCACCGGTATCGGGTGCAGGGACCAAGCTACCGGTGGTTAGGGTTCCAGTGACAGAAACCTCCTCAAAATGTGTGCCGTATCGAGGAGGACTGCCTTCTGCATCAGTCCCTTAATCCAGCCGCCTAACGTGAGCCTCTGAAGGTGTTGGTCGAGGCTCTCAGCAATTAACCCATGGGCTGAAATGACTATCGGCACAACGATTGCGGAATCCACATCCCACATGTTGATAATCTCATGGGTTAAGTCCAAATATTTTATTTATTTCTGTTTTTCAGCCTTTAAGAGACTGTCGTCATGGGGAATGGTGATGTCAACAACCATTGCTTTACGCTCTAATCGGTCTATCACCACTATATCAGCCTTATTGGCAACAATAGTCCTGTCAGTGATGATAGATCGATTTCAGTACAATGTTGCACAACCATTTTCAAGAACTGGGTCGGGCACATACGTGTAGTACGGTCTTAAGGTTAAATATAAAAGCAAGTTGCTGATGGACTATCCTGGCCACTTGGTAATGTCGATGCAAGTCTTCGCCGTTGGCAAGACGAAAACAACCGGAAATTCGACTACACGGATGGCGCAATGGTTTAAGTGGTCATCTAGCCAATACGCCGCGCCGAGTGTTATGGGTTCAAATCCCACACCGGACAAAAATTTGTGTGATCCACAAATAGTTGTCCCGAGTCTGGGTGTTCTTTGTGTCCGTTGTTTGAATGTTTGTGAAGCTCCCCGCGACACAGAAATATTCCTAATGCGGGAGTTCTCTTTTTTTTTTTTAAAAAGTTATACGCCTGATGGTTTCTCTGGGAAGATGACATGCACGAGATTGCCGTCCTTTCCTATAGATAGTTATTTGTCATAACGACTTCATCTGTAATTGCATAGACAAAACCTTCAGTTTCTCCGAAGAGATCACCGAACCGTAGCCAGGGTACAGATGCTAATAAACCTACATTGGGCCCATTTAAGGCCCGATGAAAACGTCCATGCAGCTCTTTGCCCTTCCATATCTCCTTACGATGAGTAATATTCAGTACTGCAGGTTTGCGCCAGTTCTCTTTTGCAGAGCAAGTGGAAGTAGTTCGTTGTCAACCGCCACAATATCCCGATGCACATCCAAGTTACGGGGAGGAAGAAGTAAGGTTCTTTAAGGTTGCACACTTTTTGGCATTTAAAGAACTACCCCAACATTTCCGCGGGATATTTGTATATCCCGGCTCTATCCACGTTCATCGGTAATGAGATTATTCTCTTCTATCCAGGGCATCTAGTTCAGTCTGAGTCCATCTAAGTATTCCAAATGAGTAAGCTAGGACTGGTATGACCCAATCATTATAGGTCCGCACCTTATTACCACCTGACAAAAGACTTTTCAATACTTTTTTCAGGTGGCCAAAGAAGCGTTTCTGTAACGATTGCTTCATAGCCAATTCATTTACACCTAATGCCTGTGACATACCTAGATACTTGTAAATTTCGTTGCGTTATTATGTTTTCGTCCCAAATATGATTATTTTTCTTTTACAGTTTGTGCATCGTGTCTTGAAGAAGGCTTAAAGCTCAGTTTTGTGCATGATTTGTGCAAATTTCAAGACTGAAGATTATATACATTTATACGGATATTACACCAAATATATAACGACGACGACACACCATACACAGATACAATGCGATAAGTCGGAGGAGATGGATATGCTCTCGCTCACTGAAAAAGTAAGTGAGTTTTCTCCAAGACGAAAGAATTGCTAAGTCAATTGAGGAAAAGCTTAGGGTATTTCAACCTGAAAATGATAAATTATTCTGATAAAGTCCATTTCTCTTCAATCAATATGTGGCCAGAACATAAGCGCATCATGCTCTTACTGCAACGGTTTTGAGTAGTCTTTTAGACAACACATGAATACTAATTTCACCAAACTTTACATTTATAAAATGATAAATAAGCATGAACTTCTTACTAAAGTAAAAGTTTGTTGTATTTTAAAAGTATTTTTACGAAATATTGGTTGGGCTACATTTTTGTTTACATTATAAAGATCATTTACTAATGCGGCTGATGCTTAAAAAGGAAAACCTGAGGTATAAGCACCAGCAAATTTCCTTATAACTTCACTTTCTTTAAAAGAATGCCTATCTTGGTAACTTGAATTATTCAAGAGTGTAAATAATTGAATATTTATTTATTTGACTTCTATGGAAGATAAAACAGAATATTAGGAGACAGCAACACAGATAGCCTCATTTAAAACAGAATATAGCTAATGTGAACAAGACTTATGAATGTGAATAATTATCATATTCTAGTTCTGACATATACTGTCAGTCTTTTTATGAGAACCGTTTTAAACGACGCGATGACCGCTTTGTTGTTTTTATAAACAAGTTTTCATGTATTTCACGTGGTTGCATTAGCCGCTCAGTTGCACTAAGATACACAAGTACGTATTTTAGTTCGACTAGTTTACTAGTATGCCTTTAATTAGACCACCTACCTCTAGGTGATTGAAATAACATTAGGTAGTATTGTGAATTTCAAAACATTTTTATCTTTTCATTTATTACTCTTTGGCATCCTTCACTGCATTTCTGTTCGACGAGAGATGCCAATTTGGCCTCATACCTGATCCACATTTATTATTTGTAATGCAGCATAATATGTCACGAGTTAACCATATTGTGTGGTGGTATTGTATATAATAACTCCTAACTCACGAAATCAATTTATTACAGAAACGAGAAAAAACTTATTTGATTGATTTAATAAAGTTATAAATTAATAACAAATTATGTTTTAATTATTTTGCCGTATTAATGCATTTTATGATAATGTAGTAATCATTCCATTATATTGCAGTGTAAGTAGTAAGTAAGTAGTAAGAAAAAATACACGTTAGTTTAGTTGGGCGTTATTTCCATATTCATATTTAGTGTTATTGCAACTAAAACTGTGAGATTTCACTAAAACATACGAACAGTACTTTCAATTGAAAACGAAAAAAAAATCTCGAAAAATTTCAGATAGTAAGTAGGCACCGTCCATATGATGATTTCTATATTGTCACTCAAGCTTTACAAAAAAAATTAAATATTTGACATAAGCTAGGAAACTTTAAAACTGAAGTGAACTATGACCTGTAAAAAGGACGTGGAATAGATTGCATGCGGAAGCCAGAATACTTAGTTATATCGGATCGGAGAGAAAGGCCAAAGTAATTTTTTCTAGGATTAATTGAAAAATTAAAAGAGTTGTAAAGCTCCCAAGTTGTCAATTGCAAATTGAAGTCTTCTTCATCTTTTTTTTGTTCAATTACCACATGACATACCTAATTCAGAAATTGATGTCACCGAAAAAATATGAGGAGAGAATGTTTATTTCTCATATAAAACATCTTTACAAATGTTATTACATTTCACAGCACTTCACAAATGTTACATCATTGCTCGACATTGAACGAGTCAATTCTTTAAGTTCTTAACTGAATTTCAGGAGTGCGGGCTTGCGCTTCGGGAATAACCTATTGTAACACAAAATAGTCAGCGCTCCATTTTAACATTTACTGAATAAAAAAGTTGAAATAGTGAAAGTTCTCGTGAAAAAGTGCTCAGAAAGTAATATTCAGATTCGGTTTATTTTCCTCTAACACCTCAGTGATATGTGGTATGCCAACACAACGCCAACTTCAGGTTATTTTTCGTATTATTTGGAATATTTTTACTTATGTGTTGATCTTATTACACATTTCTATGGTAATATATAAAGAAAATCATATTTGTTGATATGAGGGAACTGCTTTGTGAGATTTCATGTGCCCAGATTTTCTTTGTGATGTGATAAGTTCTTATTGACGCTTTAGGCTTTTAGAATAAATTACGAGCTCTTTTATGAGCTTTAATAAAATATTTGCGTCTAAAAGATTTAGAGGAATGTGACACCTTGACATATAAATAGATAGCTTTCTACCACCGTGGACCTCGGAGGTAATGTGCTTATATGTTAATTTAGAATACAGTTCATATAATAATAAGATTATTTATAATTTTGATGCATAGTTAAATAAATGCGCTCTCGCTTAAATTCTTCATTCCATTGCAGCAATAAAACCATGAAACTTAGTGTCATTAATTAACACATAAAAGTTGCAAATTCGTTACCATTTGCCAAATACAAACTTTGAAACTTCAATTCTGTAAGAAAAGTAGGTTTACAATCACAGTAAAAGCCACGTGAGTAATAACCGATCCACGACAGATGTCAATCTAGAATCGTCGATGCGACGTTTGACATCTGTCAGGTTTCTTGTTATCGTAACCCTCATCTTTGAAGAAATTACTTCCTGCATCCATGTCGCTGCCAGCCGGTGACACGCCCTCGCAGTCCCGATCGTTTGGCACATTAATGTACCCAGCTACCCACATCACATCGCCCCTCCAGTTAACATGCCCCATATATTTGTACCGTCTATCTACGTACGTGTATGCAGCATATGTTGCAGCTACATCTAAGTGGTTATTAATTAACGGAACGTAACAATGACGTCAGCTAGTAATCAAACTGTCTACATAACAAAGGAGGTAAATATAATTAACATATATCAGCATAGTGCTGATAAAAAAGTAAAATAGTTATTTATCTCCTTTGCTATGTATCAAACATTATATATAACAAGGGATATAAATAACAATTTAATAATAAATAAAATAATTAACATAATGTTTACATTAAATGTTGTGGCAACTTCCACATACAGCAAAAAGAAACGTACTCCAACATTATCTACAACCTACTAATCCTGCATCGCGCTATGAGAGTTCTCGCGTCGATTAGTATATATACAACTTCCCAACATAATCGTTGGGCCGCGGCCCGCCAGGCATGATCACCTCGCCTGGTCGGAGGATCCTCCCTTTGTGTTGGAGGGACTTAACACCCGTTCCTCCACAATGTTTAATTTTTGTATATTTATCTTTTTGTATTAAATTATAAAAACCAACTGACTAAGAGTGCCTCACTTTACTGTAGCAACAATTGACAATGTAAAATGAACCGTATTTAAATTTAAATATTTGAATAAATAAACATCCCACGAAATGAACTCTATAGAGGAAAAAATATGAAGACGAAAACATTCAAGAAGCGTCTACAGTTGAAAAATATAGCTCATTAAGGAATGTTTAGCCGAGCTAATTTAACTAGGGGCCTTATACATCTCAGGGGAAATTACGAGCTTTGTGCGTATGTACTTTGAAAACTTTTAGGACTTTGTCAAGAGTTTTGATAATCAAGAATTTCATTAGTACATTCAACTATCCACTAAAGTATTACGTATACGTATAGAGCGCACATACTTTATGCGAATATGGTAGTGCATTGGGACAATACAAACCAATAATTGTGTGGCAGAGGCAGATAAAAGTAAATCGTTTAGTTATTTGAACGAATGAGACCGGTTACCGGTAATTGTACCTGTCGCGTGGACAAATTCACCGTCCAACGTATGCCAGATAGGCACTCTAACTGCCGCCATTAGCTAGAGAGATAATCTTAAATTACCATTCACATAGTCAATTGTTGCCTCATACACGTATGTATGTGTAGTTTTCTGAAAGATTTTACGCTGAATTCACATTCACGAATAACACACGTTTTGAACAATAATGTTAAATATTACAACTACCAGCATGTCAATCTTGTTGATAACAAATTTGTAATTGTTAACTTAAACGACACGCGTTCGCTCGCAGTCATTCATATTAATATAGGTAACTACAGTAAGTACAGTAAGAGCAGATTTCATGAGACACAGGCGCGAGATACAGATACAATCTGTTATCTTCACACGTATCCCGGTTATTTACTGCCTCAGTACACTGTTTAGAACAAAGCAAAGCGTAACTTAATATGAAGCATGTTGGGATGTCCACAAACTTAGGACAAGTTTCAAAGACGATCCCTCGAGTCTCCTTTATGCAAATCTCGGGTAATTTCTTTGGTGAGAGTCACACGGGACCCTTTGCATAGATTGCGTTGACTTTCCAACCGAAGGATATCTATGTCTTGTTATACTCGTATATCAGTTTACCTTTAAAATTTTATTATTAATACACGTACTAGATTTTGAGATACTAATGTAACTATAACAACACAAGTCACTCGCCAACGAGCAACATAAACTCATACAATTCACAAGGTCACCTAAAATATATTTATGAACTAAAGGAACTGTAAACCAGAGACAGTTAATGTGTTCACATATATTTATATACATGTACCAAACTAATACCTTTTTAAGATAGACCTTTTTTTTAAATGAGTGTCATATCAACATTCCGTGTGAAAATGACAAAGATAAAGCTATCGAATAATATAAACAGACATAGTATAACACGTTCTTAACTCTCGCAACACATGAACTCATTTCCTATTAAGTAAGTTGTTTTAAAGAATTATGAATAACTTATCCAATCACTTGAAAGCTTGTTTCACAATTTTAACACACAAACAGTTATCTGAAACAAAGATTTATTATAAACTAGCTGTGCGACTTCGTTCGCGTTTTTTTCGGAAAACAGCAATTTGTCGCTTATTGCATAGTACCTCTTTCTCCAGGCAGGATTTTTTATACTGTATTGGCGGTGAAACAACCTGGAGCGTACAAAAAAAGTTGTTTTGGTATCTTACACGTGAAATAACGACATAATTTGGCCGTGGTAACATTACTCATTTGTTTTTCGTGTGGAAGCTCACCTCACCGGGCTATTGGTGAGGCCGTATATCAGGCTTAAACCAACTAAAACCACACGGTGTGCCTCACAGCACCGTTTATGAGTTGACCGTCGGTACAGCGACGTTTTGCCTCCAATGATCCACCCAGCGCTGGTTAGCGGACACCTGGGCGATGTCCAGACACCTCTTCACGGGAGACTCTGCTTCGGGCGCGGCCGCTCTTAGCGTACGCACGAGAGCGCGAGTGAAAAGGTTCCACCTGGAAGTTTTTCTACCGAATCCACACCGTCACTTCCTCCTTGCGCGAGATGTTCTCCTCGCAGAAAATCGTCATGAAACAACTGTGACGACCTAACATCTCGATTCGTCCGAACGATTGGGAGACTCTTGCTGTAGTCAGTGTTTGCTTCTGAGCTTTGTTTAGTCACGGTGTAACATAAGATTTCACACTACTGTAACCGAACAGAAAATGAATGGTCTGAAAGTGTAAAAAAAACTTCACCGGTTACATGTCAATATTTCAGTTAGTTGTAATTTTTTTGGCGATAGTGTCTGCCATGCATTTAATATAGTAAAATACTGTAATACTAACAAAGTGTTAAGTTAAACTAACAACTTTTTTTTTTTTTTTTGTAAGTCATATATTATATGCTTTAAATAAAAATTCTATTCTATTCTAATATAATCATGTTGACGGGAATCAACGCGATCACGTATTTAAAACCTTTGCTTTGCTTTAATACTTTTTAAATACGTGATCGCGTGAATTCCCGTCAAAATAATTATATTATCATGGATCGCAAAAGTTTAAAAGTTTGGATCTTCTTTTTCTATAACTCTATTTATAAATATATGTATATTTACTGGACTGGCCTGATGGTCTAGTGGTTAGTGACCCTGACTGCTGAGCCAGAGGTCGTGTGTTCGATTTCCACCCAGGACAAATTATTCTCTGTCTAGGTGTAATTTATTTATAATATGTATGTGTTTAGAAATATATAAGTATATTTATCAGCAGTCTGGTTACCATAGTACAGGCTCCGCCTAGTTTAGGATCAGACGGCCGTGTATGAGGTGTGTGAAGTTGTTACTATTATTAATGCTCTGAAACATATTTATGAATTTAATGGCTGCGAGAGGCAAAATAGCTCGTTGGCATATTCAAGAACCACCTATCGATTACTCTGGGATCACCAAACAAAGAAAAAAAAATCCTGCTGCTTCAGCAATCACCACAGAAAAGCACGATGATATCCTACGATTGAAAATAAACATTAACTATAACCTGCGCAGGCACTCAAACTATTATACCAAGTTTCAAGCATATCCCTTCAGTAACTTCTGAGTTTATCGTGAACATACAAACAGACAGACAGGAAGAGAGACAGACAGACAGACAGACAGACAAAAATTGTTTGAATCGCATATTCGGCATCAGTATCGATATCTTAATACCCCTCAGTCGTTTTTTTTAATATATTCAATGTACAGAATTCATCCCGCTACAGATTTATTATAAGTATAGATAAATTGAGTGGTTTCAAGTGGTTAGTTACTTAGTGGTTAACCCGGGATAAAAAGTACCCTGTAACCTGCGCAGGCACTCAAACCATTATCATACTAAGTTTCAAGAATATCCCTCGAGTAACTTCTGAGTTTATCGTGAACATACAAACAGACAGACAGAAAGACAGACAGACAGACAGACAAAAATTGATTGAATCGCATATTGGGCATCAGTATCGATATCTTAATACCCCTCAGTCGATTTTTTTAAATATATTCAATGTACAGAATTCATCCCGCTACAGATTTATTATAAGTATAGATATTGTTATTGTTGTTGCCTTGAACTGTTCCAGAATTTGTTTATAATAATATTGAATTAAGAAAGACGATACAAATCACCGGTGTATTGCAAATAAATACATCATGACTTGCAAATATACTAGGCTATATTAGTGATGAATTGTTCGTGCTCACAATAACTCAAATAACTCGTTCCAAAATGGCACGTTGGCTTTTGAAATAACTAACCTATTCACTAAAGCAATATATGACAATTTAGGTCATTCTAAGAATAGAAAGAAAAGGCTTTGAAAGGAATTGCTTTACCTCGTTTAATGATAACTTAAAATTTTAATAAATACGTGACAAGTTTTTTTTTTATTTAGATTAAATATCAAGTATGAGTATCAACTATGACAACACCCACGTATAGTGATTGGGTGCCTCTGGCCGTTTTTATACCCTGTTCGGCACTGTAATATGAGATTTTAGAATCGTAGTCGTACTAATAGGTACGCATTGTCTATAATATGGAGACTATATATTATACATATATATGGAAATGAGACGATATAAGCTGTTGGAACATCTTATAGTACCCCTACCCCTTCAAAGGGTTTAGAGTTAAACGTATGATGCTTCTGTATGTGCTTTAATCTATACTTATAATAAAAATGTAACCGGTCCAATTCTGTACATTAAAGATATTTAGAATTTTTTTTTTTTTGGGGCACTCTATGATCGATACTGAAGCCAAAACTATAATTTTTTTTTATTTTTGTCTGTCTGTCTGTCTGTCTGTCTGTATCATGGCCGCGAATCACGATGAAACTACTGAACGGATTCAAACGAAACTTGGCATGATTTGAGTTCATACTACGAGATAGGACATAGGATACTTTTTATCCCGAAATTCATGTCGGTTTCCTTGAGAGGGGGGATCAAAGTAAAAATGTGTACTTCGTTGTAATTCATTGATGCGTAGTCCGATTGCAATCATTCTTTTTTTGTTGGAAAGAAGGCACTTCGTAGATTGTCACGTAATCTTTTTTTTCTATATCTATGTGTATAATAAATCTATAGACATTGAGTTTGTGTTTGGTTGCTTCACGTAAAAAGTACAAAATAATTCAGTACAGTTCAGTATTTAGTATTTGATTGATCACAATTGGTTCTCTGTATCCATAGAAAAAATAAAGTTATGAGTTATAAACACCGCAAAGCGACATCTATTGGTCTAAAGTAGTACTAACTACCCAATACTTACAACGTTAAAATAAATAGTCATTTCTTTTTTTAGATATTTATTATTAATATAGAACACACGCATCTTTACTTATAATAAAACTGTTACAGGTCCAATTCTGTACATTGAAGTTATTTTGATGATGAGATGTAGTGGCGAGGTGACCACTTAAACTATTGCGCCATCTGTGTATAATATAAACATAATAGATACTGATAGATAGATAGTTTAAGTGAATATGTGTAGTGCAATATCGACGCTAATATTATAAAGAGGAAAGATTTGCTTTCCTATTTGTTTAATTGTAATGCCTATCCATTACCGAAATAAATTACTGGACCGGTTTTAATAGAAAGCTACATTATCAGAAATGTATTTACATATTTTATTCCAGTAATTGTAAGATTTTAGCCTGAAATAACGGCATTCGTGATGCAAGCCAGCAGGTAAAGCGCTTCCGAGCTGCTTTATCCGCGTGCGCTGACTAAGTGGTCAGTCATTCATAAAAAATATTTATTACAAAAGTGTTGGTCTTTAGTAGGTCTAAAAAAAATCCGCGGTACCATGTACGTAACTCTTATAAATAAGGCACAATAACGCATTTTCTGTCGAAAATAATATAAAAATTAAAACGTGAATTTCAATCGTCATTATAAGGCATAGCATATTAACCTTTACAAAAAGATAGGCAATCATGGGACTGCCGACAGAAGAAACTTAAAACGACGTGTCATATTCCGTTTCAAGTTCAAGTCCGATTTGATAAAATAAACATTATTTTTGGATGATATCTTTAGGAAGTATTTTATTAGAGAAATTATTTTTATCAACGTACATATTAATTTAGTAATACAATTTCACATTTTCACAAAAATAATGATTATTATCTTTGTAACCCAAAATGTTAATAATAAATATATAATTTTTTTTTAAGACAACTCCCGCATTAGGAATATTCCTGTGTGTCGCGAGGGGCTTCACCAATGTATAAACAACAGACACAAAAATACCCAGGGTCGGGACAAATATTTGTAGATCACACAAATTTTTGTCCCGTGTGGCTCCGTAACTACTGGACCAAATTTAAAAACTCCTTCACCTATAGAAATGTTATATTTTCCACACAAATACACATCAATTTTATAAAATTTTATGTAATTGAGTAGGTATTTAAAAAAAAAAAATATAACAGCGCTTTTGTTTTTTTCAATTTAAGCTGACAAAGTGTCTCCACTAATTAACTTACTGTATACCAGAAATGAAACAAAATGGCTACTCAGCAAGTAATCTTCTTGAGTATCTAAATATATTCCACCAATAAAATATTTAAAATTAGTTATAAGATTACCTTTTTTATCTCATTAACATCTAACATCTAGCTGACCAAACAGACATACAATCAACATTCATACAATAATTAAATACAACAGTCATACAATCATCAATATTTATTATACTAACACAATGGATTTTTGTTGTCCGAAAACAAAAAAAGAAACCGGCCAAGTGCGAGTCGGACTCGCGCACCGAGGGTTTCGCAAAATATTTTTATTATATGATGTAACTAAAAATTTACGGTTTTCGCATTTTTTCCTTTATCTGTACTGTAAGACTTGCTTCGTACCAAATTTCAAGATTCTGAGTTCACGGGAAGTACCCTGTAGGTTTTGATTCCCTTGCGAGTGTCGAAAATTTGCGGAAACGGCTGTATCTTTTGATAGCGTTGGCTTAGAAGTTTGATTTTTTCACAGCTTGAAGGGTGAGTATTATAATAGTACATTTCAGCTTGATACCTCCACGCGTTTCTGAGAAAAAGGGTCTTGACAGACAGACAGACAGACGGATGGACGGACGGACGGACAACAAAGTGATCCTATAAGGGTTCCATTTTTCCTTTCGAGGTACGGAACCCTAATTATTATTATAACAGATAGTAAATTGCTTCATCTATTAATCAGCATATTACATTTTATTTCGTTTGTGTGCAAATTTAGTGTGCAATTAAGTACTTTTGGTGCTACTTTCGAATATTTTGTTAGAAAAAAAGGGATTTATAGTTCACGATTAAATACTACCTCTTAAAAATTGAGTACCTAAATAAAATGAAAAAGGTTTATATTAAAAATAAAATATTAATAGTGAGTTGTCAATCAGAAACGTTTACATTTAATAGACAATCAAAATAACTTTCGTATACCTCCTATATTAAAATAAAATGTACATTTATACTTCGGAAATCAATTTTAATATTTGACGTTTTCTTACTAAATTCTGTCGTATCGATGTATTTTAATTAAAAATTTAGATTATGCTCCTTATAACTAGACAGGCAGAGTTCAATGTAATATGCAAGAATTTATTCCAACACTTTATATTTCAATGTGTTCAATTCCCCCAGGTAATTTTTTTCTGAGAGAAACAGTACTTATATAATTTTTTACTTTTTCCACATTATCAAATTGACTTTATTGCCCGATAACTATATAGCTAACCAAATTAGGTACAGTTTTTAAAATAAATAATATTCGAAAAGTATAGCACCTTTGTATTAAAAGAAACGTGCGTTATTATTGCACTGAACCTCTACTCTACGTCTAGAGACCACGAGTGAGACAGACGTGTGTTATAAACCCACACCAGTATATGTGTATCTCAGCAGTCTCGCGAGTCCAATACTTTTTCCCCCATCCCACAATTGCACAACGACGTGTTCTGTACACATATTTGTAAATATGCATCTGAGCGTGACGGTCATGTGAGTTCAGTGTTTTTTCCCTAATCCAAAAGTGCACAACGTGCCTATAGAAGTTTTCACTTCAAAAAGTTAGAATGTAAAGATAATCTTATTGAAATAAACTTTGTCATTTACAGCAACTTATTTGGACGCGTAGTTGAGGAGATAATGAAAAATAAATACAGCGTTTAAGTATCACCGTCGCGAATAACTTACAAAAACGTCTTTCTTTGGATACTTATCACAATGCAAAAGTCAGTTCATCATAAAATTGAGAGATGAAGGATTTTTACAGTCAATAGTTTGATTTTGAACTACGCAATGTAACGCAACACCTTTAGTGCACGGAGCCGTCGAAGCAGCTACTGATTACTGATTTTTTTTTCGGTAAAATGTTCTGTTTACTCATTGTGATATCACTTTTAAGTAAAAAGAAGAAAAAAAAAGAAGAATTATGAATTTTGCGGCAGAAATTTTCAATGATTTTCCACTCATAATGATGGTCTGAATACACAATTTCAGGATGCATTACCGTTTCATTTACAACCTGTATAGTCGTTGATACGTATAAAATCAGAGTGACGATTGATCGCGTGTTCTGCTGCCGAGTCCCTGCGCCATGATCGTGGTACTCCCGTACCACCCGAGGAGTTGACGTCTATGTATAAGGTAGTCGCACAGCTCACTCGCGCGGTCTCCTGCTTACGAAACGCACCAGAACAAAATAGTGATTTTTCGTAAGAAAAATTGAACATTCGATTGAAAAAGTTCTTTCGAGAGCTAAAACTATCTGAAAAAAATCTTTTTAGAGCTACATTTATACTAAAGAGTTCTTTTTAGAACGACAACTTGCACATTTCTTCAAATTAAAAAGTTCTTTTGAGAGCTGTAAATACTATGAAAAAATCTTTTTAGAAACATTTATGTTAAAAAGTTCTTCTCAGAATTAGTACTTTTACGTTTCTTATTACGTCATTACTATAATTATAGTTACATCAGAACCTATTCAATTCTTATCTTGTAGTATTTCTATAACCTGTATACCGCACCTGTAAACGGTTTTAATGGTTTCAATATATACCTACTAATATACCTAGAATAAGGTTAGAACTTTCTAAATAGAACTCCCAGTGTAGGAGAGGCCCTCTCCTCGTCACGACTACGTATTTGTTTATACTGCCCCCACCCCACCCAACTTTACGTTAAATGAGCAGGGTCAGTATACCTGCATCAAGTTCCCCAAACCAAGGTCCCGAGACGCAGGGACCTTTATACGGCAGGTCTTACCTCCAACGCCATGGCGCCGGTACTAATTAAGGCTAGTTACCCGTATGCCTATCGGTCACAGAAGATCGCCACTCGTGACACCACACTCGCAGCGACCCCCCATTCGCAACCAGCACACTCCCTATTGTCCAGATAGGTACCGGAGCGAGAACCGACGCTCCACCGACAATAGTGGAGCAGACGAACGTGCCCGTTCTCTGCAGCTAACCACAATACCCCCACGAGTCCAACTCCAAAACCGGTATCTGACAGCTTTCGCCATCAGAGGGCTCAGGATCCAGTTCCCGTGGTACCCTGATCTAACAGCCGGACCCGTAGTTCCGGCTGCGAACCTATCTATTCCGGGTGACTAGTAGATAGGGAAGGACAGTGTAGGACAGGGCCCTCTCCTCCTCATGACTACGTATTTGTTTATACTGCCCCTGCCCCACCCAACTTTACGTTATATGAGCAGGGTCAGTATACCTGCATCAAGTTCCCCAAACCAAGGTCCCGAGACGCAGGGACCTTTATACGGCAGGTCTTACCTCCAACGCCATGGCGCCGGTACTAATTAAGGCTAGTTACCCGTATGCCTATCGGTCACAGAAGATCGCCACTCGTGAAACCACACTCGCAGCGACCCCCCATTCGCAACCAGCACACTCCCTATTGTCCAGATAGGTACCGGAGCTGTAAGGCACGCTCACTTCCCGCATATTTGCATATGCTCGCGGTAACACCGCTAGGTTCGTCAGAGAAGCCGACTGCCAGTATCCAGCTGGTACCGGAGCTGTCAGCACGCTCACATCCCGATCTACAATCAAGTGTAGGTCTACCCTGGCCTACGGTCGGGTGTTCGGATCAGTGTCTAGTCACCTTTCTACTTGCTAAGCAGGCAAGTACCCGAGCTGCATCGGTCCGACGGGACCTCTGCTAAAGGACGCTCCAAGCCTCGCAGCGGAAAACCAAGGAGCCCTTCGCCTTAGACCGGTTAATTCCGCTGCTCGCTGCGCGCGAGAACCGACGCTCCACCGACAATAGTGGAGCAGACGAACGTGCCCGTTCTCTGCAGCTAACCACAATACCCCCACGAGTCCAACTCCAAAACCGGTGTCTGACAGCTTTCGCCATCAGAGGGCTCAGGATCCGGTTCCCGTGGTACCCTGATCTAACAGCCGGACCCGTAGTTCCGGCTGCGAACCTATCTACTCCGGGTGACTAGTAGATAGGGAACAGTAGTAGTAGTAGATACCGATAAGTGTAGGACAGTCGAAATGCGTCTCCCTGCACAAAAGTTGAGCGGTCACAACGTTCCACTGCACAACATTTTAGGACGTTGCGAATCAAGCACCGGCCGCCCGTCCATAGCGGCTCAGGGTACAAGGAGAAAGACAACAAGTGACGATATCTACAGCGCGCAGTTGAATTTTAGCTCACAGTAACAGGTCGGCTTTCAGTTACGATCCAAACTACTGTAAATTTGCAGGAATGAGTAAGATTTGCCCTAAGTGCCATACAAAACATGGATAGATGAAGCGTGCGGTATGTACTGTGCAATCTGTGCATACAGCAAAGTGATTCTTCCCAATATATAGGAACTACCACAACAGATACAAAATCTTTTGATGGACATTCGTCGATTGTATGCACATTTTTTGAAAACGTGCAATAGTCTCTTTCATATGACTTCGTTGATAGGAATAAAATAAGTTAAGAAATTAAGGAAGGTAACTTCATGCCCACTTTTAAGGTCGGAAGGGCAGGTTTACCGCCTCGTAGGCAGTCTTTTCCCTTAATCAAAGCAAACTTAAAGTCAATCAAACTTAAAGTCACAAACTGATTTTCACGCAGGCGAAGCCGCGGGCACAGATAGTACAAAATAAGTGCGTTCATCAAACTGAGGTTACTCGTGTGTAAATCTTTTTAGAAAACTTTGTTAAGGGATTAATTGTCTCGCAAATTTACAGAAATTAGACTCGCTCCTAAGACTCGTAGCGTGATGTAACATAACCTATAATATAACCTTTCTCAGTGAATACTCTATCCAACACAAAAATAATTATTCAAATCTAACTAGTAGTTTCAGAGATTAGCGCGTTTAAACAATTAATAAAACTCTTCAGCTTTAAAATGCAGCTTTGAAAAAAAAAATATATCTCATATTATTATAAATATTTTTATGAATTATGGTCGCATTTCAATTACTAGTAAAACAAAATTGTAACTGTGATCTATATATTTTTGGAACAAAAGCTTCTCAGATCCAGACAAGACATGACAACTCATAAAAATTCCATTATAATTGTCTACTCAAAAGAACTATTTATATCTACTCCTAGCTTAAACGATATAGCGGCCTGAACACGGTAGCAGGTAGTACACATTCTGCCTTCATGTTCACGCTCGGCCGCTATCTGAAAATGTTTCGGAAGTACACTATCCCCTAGATAACATACATGCGGTCTGTGTATAAACGCATTTATCGTCCTTTGAATATTACTTCTTTTAGGCGATGCGACTTATATCAAATATATTTAAAAAAAAATATTTGACACTTTTAGGCAGAATTGATAAGATTGTTTAAAGTACTTGTTGCAAAATTCCAAATGTGAATTTGAACACGGAGCGTGGCTTTAAGCGTTCACCTATTCAATTGTAAGTATAAAAGTTTTCTTTTTTTCGGCCCATGTCGCAGAAGAATTGACTAAGTAAGTACTATTTTGTATTTATATGTCCTACTATTTTGTATTTCATTTTATATGTCCTTATTGAGAGCGTGATATAATATTTCGTGTAACATTCATTTCACCGAATTTAAATTCATTGCGCCCAAATCATATGCCACTTTTCGTAAGTATTATGATGCCCTTAGTATTTAATTTAACTTGTAGTATAAGTATCTGGTTGTTTTTTTTTAATGACACGATAGTTATGTGATTTTTTTAGTAAATCACACGTTGTGAAATTCCGAACTAAACTTTAATCTATATATATAAAAGAAAGTCGTGTTAGTTACACTATTTGTAACTCAAGAAAGGCTGAACTGATTTGGCTGAAAATTGGTGGGGAGGTAGCTTAGAACCAGGAGAAGGACATAGGATATATATAACCTTTTTATCAAGTTCCCGTGAGACGTGACATAAAACGTGGTATAACAAAACGCAACTGATATGGAATAACAAAACGAAACTGAAAGCAATTTATCAGCATTGACAGCTCAACCTATTTTGTCTATGGTTAATTATAGTAGAATTTTGAAGTTGACCGATTGATGTGTTTGTTTCGAGTTTCTATTTGCTTATTGTGTTAAAAATGGTATAATTTTCTGTTATAACCCGTTTATAAACTTATTATACACATAATAACTTTTTCCTATAAATACTTATATATACATCTCATTTAAATTCTCAACATAGCAATCTAACTTTACTGACTATCTTAAAATCGTATATGATTCAGCTCTCGCATCTGAAAAACTACCATAAATAATGTTTTGTAAGATAGGCCGTTTAAGGTGGAACTACATTCTACTTCTAAGAACGGAGTGTATACCACCAACAATACGGCAGATGACTGTCAAGTCGACTCAGTTACTCTTAATGAAACGTCAAAACGGTTCAATGGAAAAAATGTAATAAACAACCGACCAAAACACAACAAAATATTTATAATCTCTTATAATATCAAATATAAGTACCTATGTAAATTGGATTTCCCGCTTTCAAAAAATCTCGAACTTTCCGGAATTCATATAAGTACATAATAATCGATACCAAGTTTGATTTTAATCTTTCTCGACAGTTAATGATTATGAACGATCGTTCTTTAATGAAAAAAATATCATTATGACAGACTTACTAAACTTCAACAAGTTCATGTTATTATTATTTTTCATTTATTACAATTATATGAAAGCCGGACTATTTGTTCTATGATATTAATTCTGATATCGCAAAATAGAAATACTTAAAACGTGAAAGGCTATTTATTTTGTCTAGAGATAGCCTGGTGGTAGAATTGCTTCTATTGAATTAATTCATTACGTTTTGAATCTTTTGTTTTATTTCTTTGGCCAGTATAGCTTAAACTGTCGTTGTAAAGGCTTTCTGTAATATGATAGGCCAAACATACTGGACCCCTGTAGCGTTTTTGTATGTACGTTTAACATAATTTAAAAAGGATAAATTATCTGATCAAAAATATATATATCACTTAAAACTCGCTAATAGCTATTAAGCAAAAAAAAAAAAAAAGGAATTCGGATGACAAACCTAGGAGAAAATGGTTCTTAACTGTTTTGTCTTGCCTATCTTAATATAGGTATATATTTCTTCTGTACGTGTGTATATCACTGAACTCCTAAACAGCTGGATCAATTTTAATGAAATTTTTTGTGTGGCTTCAGGTGGATTCGATAATTGGTTTCGATTTACAATTGGACCCGGTAGATGGCGTTGCGATAGGGTTACAGGAATAATATTTTTTACGTTTCGGCAGGACAACGTCTGTCGGGTCCGCTAGTAGTATTTAAAGTTTGCGATATAATGTAAATATCCCCCTTTAAAACAAAGCCTTGTACACCCACCTACATAAATATTTGCAACAACTATCGAGGAATAAAACTCATGTCTCATAGTACCTATGAAGGTCTGGGAGAAAGTATATTTATTTATTAACACATTTAACAGTTACACGTTAGGTACAATTGCTAATATAAAACGTAGTAAGTACATATATTGAGTGAAAGTGTAACCCACATCAATGTTTGCGTAAAATTATATAATATTTTGATAATTAGCATAATTCGTGGGCACTTTACATTGAGTTTTTCAAATAGATTTAGTGTAGAATAGCCGAGGCACGCTGCAATACAGTTCTAGGAACCACATAACACAACTGATTAGTAATGCCTTTAAATTATGGAGAGAATATTGAGAAATTAGAGTGCATTAACACAAAACCAAATTGAGTTTCTGCCAGGGCTCGGGAGAACAGATACCATATTTGTAATACGCTACAGAAACTTGGATAAAGTGTTTTTTGACCTAGAAAAGGCGTATGATAGGGTACCTCGAGAGATCTTGTATGCTTTGAAAGAAGAAGGACAGGACGATCATCAGACCTACTGTTCGGTACGAATCGGAAAGTTGATCCACAAAGAGAACGGATGAGAGACGCCTGCACGTAGCTGAAATGTGAATGTTGAGATGGATGTGTGGTGTGACTAGGATGGACAAGGTGAGAAATAAATATATAAGTGGAAGCCTGAAAGTAGCACTGGGAGAAGAAAAGTTGAGGAGCAACAAGTATAAGAGAATAGGACCAAAGAAAATATGGATGGACTGTAAAGAGATATGGCCATAAATTGAGTAAGCAGTGGAATGGCGAATGATAGAGTAAATGGAAGAAGAAAATATTTTGCGCCGACTCTAAACAAACTTGGGACATGAGTAGGCAGACGATGGTTTTCCCAGAAGCTATAATATATTCAATGAAATCATAATTATCTACCCATCGTGGACGAAGGAACCCCACACCCAATCAACCTTTTTATTTAAGACGTGATATTTTATATGAGTATCCGTCACATTGGACAAGCATGTCGTCAATGTGTACGAGTATAACAAAATTCGAATGTTTCTTTCAACTTGGACAAATTGCCCACTAATTTGAAGACTTATTACTTTTTATTATCATTCAAATTGAATTTGTTAATAAATAAATTGGTGTCTGCACATTTTAACTAGTGTAAATAAAAACATTTGTAATCGTTCATTATATTGTGATAAAAATTTATTTATTCTTAAATAGCATACATTTGCAGATGAAAAAATTATCTATTTGTAGATAAGTATAACATTTACTCACTTTTGCGGTTTCGATTTGTAGGTTAGATTTACACATTATATGCATACATTTACATTAGGTAGGGCTTGGACCTTCGCCCATTACACGGTAGGTTTTGCTGTCAGTTTCCTATCGTCTAATTCAGTGATTGACGGTTGCATGATGAGATTTTGATGTCGCTATTATTACATCAATCACCAACGAACATCCGTCAATAATCAGTCCTACTCGAACTGTTGATCACATATTAGAGGTGTAAAACGGGGCTTTGATAATAGAGAACGAATGCGAGTATGTCTATATTATTCCATGAAAAGTTTAAGCCATGTGTAATCCATTTTTTAAAGAATACTAGGATACGTTCCCAGTATTCTTTGAAAAACCCACAACACACATTACACACATTACTAGTATTCTTGTTGACCCCTCCAGCTAAGCTAAATGCTTGTTTTAAGAGTGGATTCAAGTCAGTATCGCAAGTCTGAAGTCTTAGCCATTACGCTACCTTGGACTTGCTTATAAATAAAGAAAATATAATAATGTAGGTATTTTAAAATTTAAAGTATTTCAAAGTATAGGAAAAATAGTAACTTTTAAAATATTGATTTTTAATTAAAATCTATTTCTGAACTTCATTATATAACAACTGTGGTCAAAAATAAGAACGAACGAATGTTCAATTATCTAAATAAATATACTATAACACACATGCTAGCATGCACCAGGCACCTTTTACTGCATTTGACATGATCATCTCTAATTTAGGAGAATCATACTTAAAATATCAATTTAGTAAGAGAAGCAGTAGAATCTTTTATTATTTGAAAAAATAACTAACAATATTTAGAACATATTGATTTGTAATCGTAAATTGGAGAGGTCGAAACAATGTAAGTCAATGTTAGAACGGCGCACGTTTAAGCGAGGTGTGTAGACTAAATTATTATATAAATATGTATACCTGGAAATAAAGTTTCTCCCTATTACATTAATAACAAAGCTATATTACATGTTCCCTGTTTTCCTCTCTTTCTTTACAAATGATCGATTACTGCAATGAAATCCTCACAATGTTTATTAAATAACAACTCACAGTTGACTCGATGGCGATGTAAGGACTCAGGCTTATCGACCCAAGGCCAAAAAACTCTAGTGAATACGTACCTTCTGAAGAACCGAGTATTGCATTCATTACTTAATTATCGGTAACGACAATATTAAAGCTTAAAAAGACACAATGTTTTCGACTCTTCATGGTCATGGGGCGGTGATGTTATGTTGTGTTAAATTAATGGAAAGATATCGGTTTAATCCTCAGTAAGATGAAAACGGGCCGAGGCCAAAGGTCAGTTGCGGTTAATGTGGGACGCATCTGAACTCGAGGTTTACTTTTTGTAAGTATTCCAAGTTTAAATTAAGGTCAAAGGTTTCGTAATAAATATGGTATACTATTTCCTACGTGAATAGAATCATTAATATATAGGTAAGTATATTTTAGTAGCTATTTTTTATCTTACTGATAATTTGTTATGGGATAATTTTTTGCATTTGCACCACCGCTATGGAGGTATAATCTTTTTTTTAAATAGTTCTTAAAAATCGTTTGTCAACCGGTAAATATTTTGTGTAACATACTTATAAAGAAAACATTCTGTCTTATAGAGAATCTCCGAAGCTCAAATAGTCTATGAACAATTTCAAAAAAATATTAGCCATTTTGCGGACCGTTATGTGAGTTTCAAGATAATACTCATTTGCCGATTTTTAAATTATATCTCAAGTTTTATCGGTTTGATTTGAAAAATTAGTTTTTTCGTTAGATACGCTAGTTACTGAGAAAGTGTCCATATTAAAATCTTTTCATAGAAAATCCTGGAATATCCATTTTTTTTCAATAAATATTTGTTTTAACTTACAAATTAAACATTGTTAGTTTACCTTAAGATTTTGGTTCATATTAAGGACCTCCAACAAATTTTATATGATCAAATGTAACTGCCTGTTAGCTGTATTGTGTGTGTCTGTATACCATGTATATTTACTATACGCTGAAGAATTTGTTTATTTGGTTGAATGCGCTAATCTCAGGAACTATTGATTAGAATTGAAAATTCTTTTAGTGTTTGATAGCACATTTATTGAGGAAAGCTATAGGCTATATAACATCATACTACACCAATAAGAGCGCAGCAGTGACCATAAATGCAGATGAAACCGCGGGGACGGCTAGTAATAAAAGTAGCTTTATTCCTTTAAGAACTCGTTTTTTACATTTTATTATACGTTTTTAAAAATATCAATGCTGTTACGTAAAAGTACTTCTTGTTCGACTCTCAACTGTAAAATAATATCCATAACAGCCCTTAAACGCTCGAAGCAAAGTGAGAGCCTCCCTTTTGAATATAACAATGAATAAATTTTCCCCGAGGAGAAATTTGAAATAATAACCTTTAGTACCCGGATCGATTAACACTATATGATGAAAACTATCAGTATAAATTAATCGGGCGTAAAGCTATCAGTTTGTGGATTTCTCTTGAAAATGTCTGAATTCCGATCGGTTCTCTCAACTAGATAACTTTATGACCTGCATTTTGCTACTTATTTTAAAGAAATTCTAGTTTAACTACTCGACTAGCTAACTTTCTTAGTAAAAAATATACTCTTCTAATATTTGTGTGTAGATTGTAACCTATGTGACGGATTTTCAGGGTTAACGTTAACTGAATTCTGATACTCAAGGTACTTCATGAAACCCTTAAACTCTTTAATTAAAATAATTAAATCCCTTTAATCACAACATAATTAAGTTTACAAAAACAGTGGAGCAGAAATTTGATAGTCTTACAATCACCAAAATAACTTCTGAGTAGGGCTGCCATCCGTCCGGATTCGTCCTAGTTTAGAGGGCGTCCGGGGAGCGTCCGGGCGGGGTTTTCAAAAAGTGTACGGATAAAACCCGGACACTCTGTGCCAGGGGCAACTTATAATTATTAGATGAACAAGCTGTTTAATTTAATAAAAAAAATGGAATCGGCGTTTTTTTTAAGGTGTCCGGGAAAGAATCTCGATTTCACACATGTGTCCGGGATTTTCGAAGAGATTGTCCGGCGTCGGCAATTTAAGTGATGGCAGACCTACTTCTGAGTCATGTTTGTGATTTATTTTCGTTACAAATCTTCTTAATGTCTTCACACATGGAAGTCTGTAAAATCTAACTGTTGTCAAAAGCAGATAGGAACTAAAAGCTCTATGATTGTTTGTATACACCATTAAAATGTAAACTTACCCAATTACATTTTATTTTATGAACGCGCCTTACGCAAACATTACTGAATTATACGCCGGAAAACTTAACTACGTCTGTATAGCAATACATGTGAGTATGCAGCTCTTACAACATGTGAATAAATCATACGGCTTTCCGGTTGTTAGACAGAGATAAACATAGAACTTTAGTGGTGGCGTTCGGTAATGTATGCTTATTGGTCAGAGAGACGTAAACAATCAGGAAAATGTGGGGAAAATTTCACACTCCATTTTATTTGATTAAGCTACATTAGAAAAAAAGGTAAGTAATAAATAAAATACATGATGAATCCCAAAAAAAAATTAGTAAATACTCTCAAACTTATTTTAATCTATTTTATGTGCAAAATGTAACGTTGGATGTTGTTCTTACTACTTATAAGCTATTTTAAATTTCGTTTTTCTATAATTTTAATCAATCAATCAATATAAAATATCAAGAATTTAAACATTGTTTTGCGTACTTAAATTGCTTTATTATGTACATAGTACCTGGATGACCAAGCTTTACTCGTTTTTTTTTTACGTTTTCTAAAAATGAAACTTAACTAAATCGATTTATCGCCCCCGAAACCCCCTGCATACTGCTGTTTCCGAGATTCAGATTATATATACACAAATATACAATAATTCCTCGTTTAAAGGTAGTAGATATATTTTTATAATGCACGATGTTCCACATTTAAAACTTGACGAATATTTGTCCAGTTGCTTATAACCCCATCTTCCCCCAATATGGCGCTATGGCCACCTTTAAAACAAAACATAGATAACCTGTTTTAAAATTACAAGAAAGTATTTACTTACGCATGAAATTAAACATTATTTGTATTGCATGCATCCTCTGTATACACATGAGAGCATATTTTCCGCGATAAATCCAAAGTTTTGAGCATATTTGTAAATTACGTCTAGCCGCGATCCTGGTCCGAACGTGACTAGTGAAAGCTGGGCAATTACCTTACTTTTATGCTGCCAATAAAGACGGGCAAGGCATCTATGCCTATAAAAACATCTTAGTCTTACATCGTAATTTTAGTTTTAGAAATGAACGTTTGTACTTTGAAGGTACTTGTACTTTAAAGTCGTAACCACAAATTCACTGTTCGGTTGACATACAATACGTCCAGACATACAAAGGGAACGGTTCTTGAAATGACAGAACATTTGTGAGGAATGGCGGTGGTATTGGTGTTGGGTTCACGGATAAAAGAATTGCGTCTATACAAAATAATGTTATGTTTTTTTGATTCAATACCATATACTCGTAACTCTCTCTTGCAATCTGTTTGCTACCTGTTATGATTAACCCTTTGTATAATTTCTAATTAAATTTAGTATAAAAGTTTGTCGATATGTCCTACTGCATAAGAATATTTATGAGGAAAGAACGGATAAAGGTCAATGAAGTAAAAAACTTCGGGCCCGCAGCAGGCCCCCAGAGGTAGCTTTCGTGTTTTTTTTTATTTTTTCGAAAATTAGCCTTTTGACCCCCCCCCTTGGGAGAATATCCCCCATGCACGAACTTAACCTTAATTTTTGCCCTGTCGTCCAAGTTTGAAAGCAATCGGTGCATAATTGCGACCTCTATCGTGCTGGTAAAATTGAGGTACATAAATACATACATACATACATACATGCATACATACATACATACATGCATACATATATGCATACATATACATATATAAACTTTTTAACTGGCGGTTGTTTTGGGGTCTAGGGATCATAACTAGACCTCCTGTGACGAATTTTTTGGAAAACTCGACAACTGGTACAAAACCAATAGGTAGACATTCTTCGAAATCTCCCTAAATAATCATTAACGGCTAAAAATTCGTAATTTTCTAATATTTAAATATGACTTTAAATTAATTATGTGGGCTGTATGATAAACTAACATTTAGTAAGCACACGGGTTGACAAGAATAAAACTATAGCTAATTAATGCTAACTAATATCTGTATTACTAGATGCCCCACAATCTGTCTGGATTTGTCCAGAAATTACAACGAAACACTCGTATATTGTAAAATAATTTATGTTATATCGCTGAACATATTTACTTACTGCTCTCAAACTATAAATATACGCAAAATATGATGGGTACCTGATAACAGATTTGCTAATCACAGCGCGCAAGGTGTTAGAGGCGACTAAGGTAATTGGATTACCTCGGTCGCCTCTAAACTTCGTGGAATCTCGTAGGCAATAGATTAACATGCTGTCAGACCTTGCGAAACACATTTGACCTACTGTTACTTTATTCAGTATGTATATACAATTACTTCAATGTAAGTTATTGAATATTGAACCTTGTCTCTTTAGAACTAAAAGGATTGGTAGTTGTCATTAGGTCTTGTTTTCGGTTCCCAATTCAGGTAATATGATAAGATTTTTTTGTATATTTAGTAAGTGGCTGTCTCTTATTGTACCATAGAAAGAAACTACATTCAAAGTCATTTTAGTTTTTTATTTACTGTAAAATGTTGTGCGCCTAGGATGTGATACTAATTTATCAATATTTATAATTTAATATACACTTGAAGTATTGAAGTACGTGAAGATTATCTCTGATTGGAATGAAACCACTTCTTGTTAGAACTGTAGAATAACTATATTTTCTGATTGAATACATGGGCTTATATAGGAATTAATCTAGCTTATCATACGTAGTGTGTTACGTATCTATGACATCACAATATTATTCACTTAAAGGAATGCTAGGGATGTATGAACTTCGGATTCATAACGTTATACGTCACAACCTACGTCATGCACTACACTATATGTAAACTAACGCTATGGCCTATGGTTCGCCCCATAGGTACGAAAGAACTATTCTTAAAATGGGTCAAATCACAAATAGAAAAACATTTTGTGCATTAAAATCAGACTAACAGTTTCTTATATTATCCTGTTTAAAAACTCTTGGATTCTGCACTCACCTTTGAGGCTAATGCTTACCTTCTGATCGGTCGCACTGTTGTATTCTTGAACGAGAACCCCTTGTCTGATATTTATAGTCTAAGTATAAAAGGAAACATTGTCGAATCAAAACACTATAATAAATTATTTTAAATATTAGGTCTTTACATATGAAATTGGCGTTTTCTCGAACTGGCCACGTCGATCTAAATTATCTGGCGTTTGGCTAGGAATGCCAAATTCAAATTCATTTCAAATTTAGGTACTCGTTTGTTTTCGTACACAGATCAAGGGAGATTTCTTAAGTAGGCGTGGCGCGTGCGCCTGTATCTGGCGTAAATTGTGGTTGTTATTAATTTCTGTCTTTAATCAAGTGTCAATTTCTTCAAATCAGTGTTAATTTCTCGAATACTACGAAATACCGAGTTGTTCAATGGTTGTTTGCGGAAATAACAGCTTTAAAGTGAATTATATGAAAGATGACATCTTATTTTATACGTAACTACAATAATTAAACTACATTTTGCCATAATAATCAATAAGCAAATATGGTACACTGATATATATGATGATGAAATATTAAATTCACCATATTATTAAAACATAAACCATTGCTGGCCTAGTACGGCTTATATAATGAATCATTCTGTTAGCGACGCAATGTATGAATTTGTTTGGTGATTCTCTCACTAGCACGATAAGCTCGTAATGCAGCCGCAGCTGGCTCCCGCAAACTAGGGATGTGCACATGATACGTCGCTTTTATTTCTTACGATTTTTTTAATTATGCCTGAAAGTCGAGTCAAGTAAACATTTTAGCGTTATGCTTATCTAATGAACTTTAAATAAATGAATATAAATGTTTAGTGTCAAATTATGCAGATATACTTTTAGTGTCGTGTTATTTCTATTTTAGATTTCCAAAAGATCCAAAAAAAAAAAAGAAAGTGGATAAATGCTACAGGCTACGGTCCAAACTGTTTTCCGAACAAAAAGCAATGTCTAGTGAAGTCCCTTTTAATATTGCTGCGGTAATGAAAAAATATATTGGATGCATTATTTATCAAAAAAAAATAATTCATACGGCATATGTTAAATAAGTATTAGCATTTTAGTGTTCATCAAAGTCATTTGCTTACTAGTAGGTTTCCCTAAACGGTAATAGCGCTGATTTATCTCAAACAAATATTGTTTTACACTAAATGTGCCGTTTTATTTAATCGTATATCATCTTAACAAACAAAAAATAACTACAAGTTTCACATTAAAAAAAAGCATCAAGAAGTTCCGTAGACCTTTCCTAAGATAGAATTTCAATAACTTTGTACTTTATTTTTGTAATGCGTATATGTTATATAAATTGCTTTTGCACAGCACAACGATAATTATTGATATCTATGTGAGTGTAAGGCGGACGGTAACTCGAAATAAACGCAATTTCTTACACGCTAATGTGTTTATTTGATTGTCAAGCACTCATTGACTTGTTGATATCGTTTACACTTAAGTCCGTGTGAGTCTATGTTTTTTGAACTTGAACTGCATAAGTAGTTGTAAGCTAATGGAAGGGACAATTTGGAGACAGCAGTTTTCATACATTTCGATCTAAAAGGCAAATCTAGTTGATTCTATGATCTTAGTTTTCGTACCATTTGTTTCTTCTTTTGTATTCACAATGAGGAAAACTTAAAGTACCGCGTTATTTACAAATACAAGTTGGGCCATGGCACTAGCGCTCTTGAAACAGCTTGAACGATAAATTATGTGTACGGGGTATTGGTATTGGTATTGGTGAAGGGCTCTGTTTCCGCATTTAGACTCATAGATGGTCCATTATGCGTTCAGATAAGCTGACTAGTTGAGCCAGCCTAGCTCCTTCCAGAAGCACAGAAGCCTCCTGGGGCGTTCGCAGGCTTCTAGGAGCGATCTCGCACCTGCGAGGATGTTTGCCCGTTGTGTGGCCACTCCCTCGCACTCCAGGATAACGTGGGCGGCCGTTTCCTCCGCGTCGAGACATCCTCTGCATAGAGGACTGTCTGTCGCACCGATGGTGAATAGGTGCCGGTTTAGGGCTAAGTGGCCCGTAATAGTCCCTACAACTATTCTGATGTCGAGTCGGTTAAGACTGAGCAGTCTGCAAGTTAAACGTAGTGAGACCTCCCTCAGTAATATAGTTGGGCCTGCCACTGACGTTGCGGATCCCTTCCTTGCCAGCTCATCGGCGGCGTCGTTCCCTAATGAATTGCTATGCCCTCTGATCCATTGCAGAATCACCCCATTGGCAGAGGCTAAACGCTCTAGCGTCTGGTGGCATTCATAAATGAGACCGGAGTTAATGGTGTTGCCCTCCAGGGCTCTTAAGACGGCCATACTGTCTGACAGTATTCGGATGTTGTACTCCTTTATACCTTTTGACATGACCGCAGTCGCGGCGTAGATTATTGCAACACACTCGCATTGAAATATGGAGCTGTGTTGACCGAGCGCCAGTGATATTTTTATATTTAAATCTTGTGAGAAAACTCCGGCTCCAGTCCCTGACCCCATCTTGGAACCATCCGTGTATATTCGCACTTCGTGTATGCCAGATTGATCTCGGTCGTTTTCAAGTAGTTGTATTTGATACTTCCTCTCAAAGATGTGTTGTTTCGGGATCCTGTCGCATGGGGCAGCGATTAGTGGTTGATATTCCACTACTTGATTCCATAATTTTATATGGGGACCCTCTCGGTTATACCACAGACCCAACAGTTTAAGTCTGATGGCTGCCACAGCTGCCTCCTGTTGTATAAACAGGTCCAGTGGGGCGAGATCAAGAGCCACCTCAAGGGCAGTTGTGGGAGTTGTGCGCATGCAACTAGTGACGGCAGTACATGCTAATCTCTGGAATTGCTGTAGTTTGTTTCTGACAGTGCTTAGCTCCGTTCTCTGCCACCAGGCAATAGCACCGTATGTGATGATTGGCCGTATAACCGTTTTGTACAGCCATAGTGTGATTTTCTGTGATAGCCCCCAGCTTCTGCCGAGGAGTCGCTTGCATTGGCAGAAAATAATGCAGGCCTTATTTAGTTTTGCGTCCAGGTGTCTGTTCCATAGGAGTTTACTGTCCAGTATCACTCCTAGATACTTGACCTCCTTGGTAAGGGCTAGACGGGTGTCGAATAGTTTAGGTAGCCTCAGTTCTCCTAAACTTCGTTTATTTGTGAACATAATCATCTCCGTCTTTGTCGGGTTCACTGTTAGGTTGTGTTTTTCGCACCACTGTTCTACGACCTTCAAAGCCGACCTCATTTGGTCGCATACCACACTCTCAAAGCGGCCACTGATGAGGATGGTCAGGTCGTCCGCATAGCCCACTGTGAAGAACTTGCGGTCATTGAGCTGGGTAATGAGCTCATCGACCACAATGTTCCATAAGAGAGGTGAGAGGACTCCACCTTGCGGACATCCTCTGGCCACCACCCCTCTCGATGTGTTATTTACAGTAAATTGTATAGCTCTGTATCTAAGCATGCTGTCGATCCACCCAGCAATTGTGGAATCGACCCCATGTCTTGACAGAGCCTGGCTTATGCTGGTGAAGCTGGTTTTGTCAAAGGCACCTTCGATGTCGATGAAGGTTCCTAGGGTTGATATTTTGTTTTTTAGATTGCCCTCTATATATGAAACGACTCGATGTAGGGCAGATTCTGTTGATTTGCCCATCGAATAAGCATGTTGGTTGGGGTTCAAAGGGTAGCTGACTAGTGCAGTGCTCCTGATTTCCCTGTCTATTAGTCTCTCCAGCACTTTAAGTAAGAATGATGTGAGACTGATGGGTCTAAATGATTTCGGTTGTGTGTAATCTCCTTTGCCGGGTTTGGGGATGAAGACTACTTTGACTTCTCTCCATTTCAAGGGGATGTAGCGGTGAGCCAAGCAGCTTACGTAGATGATCTGGAGATGATCTATTAAAGACCCATCACACCATCTTAGCAGGCCTGGGAAAATACCGTCCAATCCTGCCGCTTTATATGGAAGGAAGCTATTGATCGCCCAATTTAATTTTTCATGATTCACGATTTTATGGGCAGTGGTCCAGTCTGAATCATCTGGTATATTTTCCCCACTGTCTTCCCATGTGTCGTTCTCATTTGATATTCGACATCCTGGGAAGTGAGTTGTCATTAACAGTTCTGAGGTCTCTGAATCTGTTTTTGTATAAGTCCCATCAGGTTTTTTCAAGAAGCCAAGGCTGTGACCTCTTTCACAGCTCAAAATGTTTTTGACTCTGTTAGCCTGATTGTTGTTATCTATGTTAGTACAGAAGCTTCTCCAGCATTCAGTTTTTCTGGTTCTGATCCGCTTCTTGTAGTGATGTCGGGCCTGCTTATATGCTTCCCAATGTTGGTCAAGTCGAGAGTTCTTTGCTTTATTAAACAACTTTCTAACTTTGCGGCGTAGTTTCTCGAGTTCCGGTCCCCACCAGTAGTGTTTACTGCATGGTCCAGTTCTGGGGGTCGAAAGTGGGCATGTCTGTTCAAAGCAAGTGATCAACGTAGTAGTAAGGTTGTCTACATGGTTATCAATATCCGCTGTAGTCCCGTAAGCATTTGGCAGTTCGATGTTTTTTAAACAATCTGCGGTAACTTGCTCATACTTACGTACCTCCATCTTGCGAGGATTTCGTCTGGGTTCGGGCGGTGTGAGAGTCATCTTTAGGTTAAATTTGATCCAACGATGATCCGAGCACGACGCCTCATCCGAAACATGCCAATCCGAAATATGTGTAGACGCGTGCTCACTGGCTAGTGTTAGATCTATAATTGTTTGGGCTCTCGATGTGACGAATGTTGGTTCTGAGCCGTTGTTGATTATGTTTAGTTTAGTGGTAAGTAAGTGTCTACGCCGATATGTTTACTGTACTGTACTAATTTTAGTTTTATTAGTTTAATGTAATAGTTTTCTTTTCATTGCTTTAAAGGCGAAAGTATCCCTACTTTAAGATTGTTATATGTATAAAGCTTACCCTTTAAACATTACTTGCGAATGAACGAGCTTTTATATAGTTCATTTCCACTTCCCTTTTACACTCACTGCCTTAACGTTGTCGAAATACCTTACGTACCTTAGCGCTTTGATTTATTTTATATTGTATTTGTTAAGGCATGTAAAATTATACTAATTATACATATCAGAAGCTTTATTTATTTTGTCTTTGTTCCGTAACGAACAGTAAGAAAGAAACAAATTCCTCACCTCGTTTATTGTTGGTCTGGCTGCCCCATAGCACGTGATCTGCATTGGTGTCAGCAGCGATGATCAGCTCTAGTCCCTCCCGCTCGCAGTTACTTACTAGCGCGGCCAGTTCAGGGGTGGGGATGTCTGCGTCGCCCGGCAAGTAGGCCGACGCCATCACCACATCGGGTAGGCCTGAGGAAGGTTCCCTGATTCTGGTGGTAGTTAGGTCTCTAGAACAGAACTCGGTCATTAGGGTTGTGTTCGCATATTTCGGTGTGAAAATACATGTACGCGGGTTATCAATAGTAGTGTCAAGAAGTAATTTACCTCCGATGTTGCTTAGACCGCAAATCCTGCCCTTCCTAATCCACGGCTCCTGGATTAGGGCTACGGTCATGGTGTTGACCTCCAGCATTCTGCGCAGATTAGCCGTTGCAGTCTGGCTATGCTGGAGGTTGGTTTGAAGAGCGAAAAGGTTACGGATGAGGGGAGCTGGCAGCACCATCATCGCTGTCCAGTAATTCCTCATCCAGATCGCTCTCTTCCTCCTTAGAGAGACTCTTTGTTGGCGAGTTCTCCTTCGGTTGGCTGGTCTGGACGCTTGACCCTTTGCTGGGGCCAGGTTGGTCTTCACCTTGCGCGCCGCTGCCTAGGTCTCCAGAGACCTCCTGGGACTTAGCCTCAAGGTTCGGCTGCGGTTGAGGGCGGTCATCAAGGAAGCGAACGTAGAGATTACCGAATTTATAGTAAACTCTACGCTCGCTGGCCCTGAGTTTTGACGCGTCCTCTTCCGGTATGCCGAGCACCAGGAACAGACTCTTCTTCTCCTCCTGGGGCTCGGCATGGTAGAGTGCCCAATTGGACACGTTATATTGGCTGTTTTGACACGTTAGCCGCCTGCGGATGCGGTCCAACGTGTCCTCGGGACCCACCTGTGGCACCAGGAGTCCCGCCTTGATGCGCTTCGGAATCTCAGACTGTCGTTTGACGATCAGTCTAGTTCCGTCGCGCGGTGCTGGTACCTTGACCACGGCTTGGCGAAGCCACTGAAGGGCATAGTCATCATTGCACCACATCTTGAGGACGCCCTCACTATGGAAAGCCTTCCCCCTGAATTGTGGCGCAACGAAGTGGCCGCCGGATGCACCGGGCGCGAAGATATCGTCGTACAGTACATCCTGCAGCCGACCCTCAACGGCTTCGGCCTGCTCTTTGGTCAGGTCGTGGTACGGCTCCATCATTACGGCGACGCAGTAGTCGTTTGACTTTAAGGCATGGGAGTAGCTGGTGGAGCCTTTGGTGGTGAGCTGGGATTTTAGACGCTTGCCACTGTCCGGTGGAGTAAAGGAATCGTCTGGACGATTCCTTTTGGTGGGTTTCGACTGGCCTGAAGGCTTACCCGTTTGGTTAGCGTTCCCAGCTTGTTTGGCCCGTCCAGACCGATCCTGCCGTGGGGATGCATTCGCGGCAGCAGGCTTCGTGGCAGTCGGTGGCGTCCCCGTAGGAGCAGCTTTTCCCTCGGCTAGGCTACTGCCTTTGCCATGGGTTGGCGCATCACTAACGTGAACATCGTGGGGCCTTGCGGTCCCTTCAGCAGCTTCAAGCTGCTTACTACCACCTTCTGCCAGACGCCGTGTTCGCTTTGCTTCCACCCGGGTTTTCGCCCTTCTGGCCTTATGGGTCTGGTTGGACGGGGTCTGTTTTTTGGGGACCCTCTTCTTCTTCACGCCCACAAGGTTCCAGCAGGGTTCATCCTGGTTGGATCCTATGGACATGGGCATTGCTGCCTTCAGAGATGAGAGGTCGATGGTTGACCCTGGCATTTCACTCTGGTTGTTCACCTGAGGAATTACCGGTGTTTTGGATGGCGCTGCATTCGGGTTATCCGCCCGAGAAGCTGCCGGTTTGGAAGGCGACGCTGCATTCGGGTTTGCCCCCCGAGAAGCTGCCAGTTTGAATAGCGGCGCTGCGTTCGGGTTATCCGCCCGAGAAGCTGCCGTTTTGGAGGATGACGCTGCATTCGGGTTATTCACCCGAGAAGCTGCTGGTTGGCTATTCGGCGCACCACCTGGGTTATTCACCCGGGATGCAGCCTTGAAAGGTTTCCTGGAAGGAGAATTAATATTAGTTTTATTATCCATTAGTGATTAGTTTTAGATTCGTCTCTTCGTTCTTCCACCCTCCTTGGAGCCCTCAAGTGGGGACGTCGCGGCAAAAGGCACGCGGGCGCCAGAAGTAACGAAGAGATATAGAGCTCCTACCCTAGCAGAAAACAGGCCGAACTAGGCAGAATGACACGGTCGTCCCGCCCGTCGTCTGCCCCCACCAGGAAAGAGCTCTCGCCTGGCGGCCCTCTGACGGGTCGTCGCAGCCGATTGACTAAAGGTGACTAGCCTCCAGCCTCCCGTGTCAGGAGAAATCCGGGCCAAAGCAGTGTGTTGCCTTTCAGCTCAACTACCAGGACACCTTCTTCCCCCCATACGGGTCCCCGCATACGGCACAAACATGCGGGTGGTTGCCCCTCCCCCCCCCCCTCACCATCAGTCTTAGTTGATAATGAGTTCGCAGGTATCAACCACATACTACCCGCAGAGGGTTTGCGGAAGGAACTGTAGGATAGGTAAGGTATGTAGAGGATGGAATTGCGACTGCATGTTTCGGTTACTTCTGTTTCATAGGGAACCAGATCAAAAACAGGCGGCAACCACGGAAAGGAAAACTCTCCAGACTTGACATGGGGATCTACACGACCTGCGCTCGCTCCCATGGCCATTCGCCGTGCACATCCTCCGGACAGGAGGGCATGCCAGGGCTGTATCTGTTCCAGGCGATCGAGGCCTTTTGGAACAAACCCAACCCCGCCCTATGTGTACGGGGAAGAAAATGCGGTACATTTTGGGTTTCAACGTTTTCGTTCTAGAAATTTTAACCTAAAGAACAAACCTCGTGGACGGCCGGAGACGCTAGTTGACAATTAACAGAAACCCCTGTAATTTTTAGGCACTAGTTGCATTATTAGATTTAAATTCATTCAGTAATATAAGCTTAATTTAGTAACCTACTAGTGTCTGGTTTACTTAATTTTAAATATTTAATAAGCTTACGGAAGCTACTTAATTTTAAATTTTATTTTTATTATTTGTTGTTATAGTGGCAATATAAATACACATTCGGTGAAAATTTCAACGGTCTACCTATTCGGTACATGAGATACAGCCCGAACGTCGAAACTAACGCGTTTTATGTATGGGAGCACCTTTAAAAATAATTATTTTATTTTATTATTACACACCCAAATTTCAACTGTATACTGCTGTCTGTTTGTTAGCAGGTTATACAGGCAGCTGTATAGTCTGCTAACAAACAGACAGCCGAGGCTTAGTAATAGGGTTCGCTTGGCACCCTTTGGGTACAGAACCCTAATAAGGTATTTGTCTTCACATTAACAGTTTAAGTGTTTGGATACGAATCTACACTAATATTATTTAAAGCTAGTAGCTTAAAATTATGAAAGATCTATGCTTTCATTGATTAATATGAATATTAAATTAACATTTTAGAATACTATTACTTTATGTGTATTTGTGATGATTTCATGAATACTCCATACACTTGACGAGTGTATACCTATGCTGCACCTAAAGTGCTGTCATATAATATACTCTATATTAACTTCTTTATGTATTATACCGTATTATTCATAGGCACATAAACGCACTGAACTCGACTATATTCCGCAGAAATTTCACCGACAGTAAAAATTACGTCACAATATTTTTTATGACATTTACTCCATCGTCTCGATTCTTTATTAACGTCATCTTTCTAGACTTATTATTTTTAAGCGTAATGGAGGCGATCTTTTAGCTCACCCAATCTCGGTTAAATATCACTTTCAGTAAAACAACGTGTACCTTTCGACTTTATGCAACAAGAACGAAGTCGACTTTCTTTCGATTACTTAAAAGATTTCATGACCATAATTTTCTACACTAATATTATAAATGTGAAAGTTTTGATGGGTGGATGGATGGCCGGATGTTTGTTACTCTTTCACGCCAAAACTACTGAACCGTTTGCGATGAAACTTGGTATATAGATAGATGGAGACCTGGATTAACATATAGGCAACTTTTTATCCCGACATTCCCACGGGATCGGGACTTATGCGGGTGAAACCGCGGGGTGCTGCTAGTATGTACATACAATTCTAATTTTAAAAAGTCATTTCAGTTCTCTGTCTCTCCCATTAACTTAGTATACTAGCGTAAAAACTAAGTTTATGGTCTCTTTTTGTTTTTTTTCGCTTTTTGATTATCTGATCTTTTTCGATTAGAGATTGCAGGACTTCCAAGTCTTCCTTCATTAAATCAGAGAATGTTATATTCACCACCGAATAATTTACTTTCGATAAATAAATACCTTCATGAATTTTATATCTTTAAATAAAACCTCGAGCCAATGTTCAAAACTTTACAAAGCCAAACTTAGGTCACTTTCTTATGGAAGTTAAGTGAACTTTGCATCAATTTTAATTAACTTCAGCTTAAATAATAAATCGATTGATGTCTCAAGTCATAATTGCTGAACAAATGTTGATTTTGATTTGAATTAAAATTGTTTCCGTTTCATTTACAGATTAGGTTTGGTTTTATTTTAAACAAGTTTTAAGATTGTTTATATTCTTTATAGATTTATGTATCATTAAATGTTTTTTTTTTATAATGTGTACAAGTAGTTAAAAAATCGCTCTTTTGTTTAATTATTTGATAGAATCAACGAGTTTGCTACTAAGATCACATTTACCTACATCCAACAATACGAATTTATTACATTTTCACACCTACCATAAACAAAAGATTTTTAAAAGCATTGATCTTTATTTTTATTTATATTATATTGCAGGCTACTTTATAAAATGCTAAAGTTTCTTTCTTGTGCATTGATTAACATGAATATATTTCTATATTCGTATCTTTATTTTAATTATAAATTTCTTGCAAAGTCAAACAGAATGATTGATGAGTTCTGATTTACGTTATTCTACAGGTTCTTTTATTTGTGTCAAAAAAATTGAAATTTACTATTTGGATGTCCGCGACTTTCGGATTTAAAGAACCCAGGTTAGAGTTACCACTTAGTATAAATATTTTTATTGGAATTTAAACAGTGATAAACTTTTAAATTTAAAATAATACATGTTTATAGTTCTACACAAATAAAATGGTTTAAAAGTTACCTTTCAAACAGTGAAGTATTTCACACAGACACGCGTTTCTCCATATTGGGAATCAAGACAAAATTATAAGCAGCTATCATCGAGCAAATTAGCAGTATCATCGTCGTATACACTCCTACAGCAATGAGCGGAAATCAAATTTTAGGTAGCCAATCATCCTCGGTTTCAGCCCCAACTCACTGGAACTAGCGGCATTCAGTTCCGATTCACTGAATCTACTCACAACTCGCTCCAGAATTGAGCCTAGACAGCTAAGTCATGAAAAATATCGATTTTCGGTCTTGGAGTGGAATGATGTAGCGACATCCACCTAAAAGAATCTGCTGAATAGTACTGATGTCGAGGACCCCGTTTTTGTTTTAGTCTGTCTAACCCGACGATGTCACAATGACTTTGTTTTTTAAGAATTAAAAAGAAGTTAGTTTGATTATATAACAAAAAAAAAATATTCTACATTTCATCATAATATTATTGCCATTAATATTGCCTCTTAAGATACAGGTTTCAACCTAGTTTAAAACGTATTTTAATGTGCATGGATAAAAAAAATTACATTTTGTAACTATGTATTACTTTGCTTCATAAAAAATTTTACTATTTTTATTATATTTCGAAAGTTTCGATGTTTCGATGAAGACTACATTGATGAAATGTCAAATAGCCAATGGCCAAGAATTATAGGACACTATATGCAAAGGATAGGATCGATAAAACATTATTCCTGGCAGATATACTTGGGCGATTTAACACCGCATAAATATGTGACGATGAGCCTTTTGTTTAAAGACTGATAACGTTTTTTATGTGAGAGTACGAATATTTGGTGAATAATTATACTATTTTTTATTTTAATTGACATTTCGACTACAGAATAAACTTTACTTTTCACAGGAACTGAAATGATTATGTAGCAATTTGGTGAACCAATATGAACAGCTGTTCCAGGTCGTATCTGACTTCCTTTAAGTACAGAAAAGTTAATTATATTTATGGAAATTACAATAAGCCACATGATAAAACAGCATTTGAAAAAAAAAGATTATTATACGTCAAATACTCGTAAACAAGAACACATCAACAGTACTGTATTTATTCTAAAAGATTTCCGCACTAATTCCGATCAAATAATACAACAACAACAATAGACAGCTGGTGGCAGAAGATTTAGTTGCTATCAATAGGATTATCTAGTATCATTACGAAGCTTTTACCAACCGGAATTCCTGATATAACGTTAAATTCATTACCTAAAAAATATACAAAATGGTGTCAGCTTTTATACGATTTAATGGAAAGGAAAACTCACATAAAATAAATTCGTCATCCATCTGTCTAAATCCGCTGAAAGTGTTATGGTTTAACCCTTTTACTTAAGTACTTCTCCGTGTAAAACAAATACAAATCATTTAACGAAAAAACTAGTACGTTTGTTACTACTTTTATTGCTATTGCAACACAACAAATGTTACTGCTGTAATTGGTCACTGCAGAGTAATTTGTCTCTCTCATGCCCAGATAAAACCGGTATGGCTCAACTCGATACTCTATATTCTCGTCTAAATGCTGTTTTGTTCAAGAAAAATCTACTTGTATTGATACTATGATTTATAAAAAACCGGCCAAGTGCGAGTCAGTGGTTACGCACCATCGTACAAGATTTATAGCAAGACAAACTCTGTGAGAAGAGTCTCTGAAGATCGAGCAAAAAAAAAAACACGTTTCTGGTAGAGGGGCCCTTTAACTTATTTTTATTATTTGTTGTAATAGCGGCACAACTAGACAGCCTATTACGGATTATGAGATACAACCCTCTGACAGACAGACAGACAGCGGAGGCTTCGTAATGTTGGTAAACCTTCGGGTACGGAACCCTAAAAATTATCTCGAATAGAATAGAGAGCTATATGTATATGTAACCAATCTAAAATACTAACCCTATTGTAAGACTATTCATATATTTCAATATTTTCATCAACCTAAAGAATTTTTCTTCCTGAAAGATCATTTTGTAATTGCATAAGTCACTAAATTACTGAAAATAAAATGATTTTGCCTTTTAAATGTACTATAATGATGTAATATTAAGCTTGATCCCACTATCAGAGTCTCGTGTGAAGTCCAACGAAGCGACGCAACGTGATTCCGTCCATCTGTTGACCAATGATCATTCATGTTTCATCGACCGTCAGGTCATGCGTCAATGAGGAAGTGATAAGGTGCTGTGAGCTGCAGAGATAGCCGTGTGAACACGAATATATTGAACATATAATTCAGCTTCAATCCACTCGGAATATCTCAACATGTTTGTCGAGATTACTATCTTAAAATTACAAGAAGTGGTCTTAAAATAAAAAGGCGTCTTAAATATAACAAAAGTGTGACTTTATAATCGTTGCACATAATTGCTAAAAAATTCGCTTTGGACAATTTTATGAAAAAATCAACCATTTTTTTACATTTTAGGATTTATTGTCTGTCTGTTGGTAATTTGTTTAATTAGGTTTTACTTCGAAAATAAAAAAGTTTTTCAGAAATATTAGGAAAAACATATTTTTGAATAACATTTAGTTTAAATTTTTATGATGTTGACCTTAGTGCTCTGTTATTACTTATTACTTACTGACTTCAAAAGATGGAAAATAGTAGTAGGTATGTTGTGGCTTTAACGATGTTTGTTGAACCTATATTCATTGATTATAACGAGGCTGTCGCATATAGTTATTTTCTACTTCTATCAATTATATATATACATATACGTACTCCTTCATTCATATTAGCCGTGATGTTATTTATAATTGTTTAATTTGTCATTGTTTAATCTTACGAATACCATAGTGACGTGAAAGTTTGTGAGGATGTACGGATGTTTGTTGCTCTTTCACGCAAAAGGAATTGAATCGATTGCGATGAAACTTGATATGCATATAGCTGGACACCTGGATTATCATATAGGTTACTTTTTATCCCGATATTCCCACGGCATCAGGACGAAGCTAATTTGTCATAATTATAAACTTGTAGGCGCGTTCGTTAATATCACGCGTAACTAGAATGAACTACATTCACTCTGACGTAAAACAAAATACTGGTGGTCGCTAAATGGTTATCATTCGATAATTCACTTAGTATTTTGACAGATACTCAAAAATGTTAATTTCATTTTGAAAGGTACATGGCATTTCGCTTAACACGAGCGGCGTGTGGCCATTATCGGTTCGTGTGTTCTGTAGAACGTCTGAATTTTCGGTTTATTGGATCTAGAAAAAGTGATTGACGATTATACTTTATAAATGAGTGATTTGGAGGGAAACAAATCAGTGATTATTGTATCCGGCTGTTTTATCTTCTCGCCCGATTACCCTCATCACAACACATCGCATCACATCACATCAACGTACGGTGAAACGCAAGACGGGACAAGATATTTGACTCCCGCGTTTCTACAAACTGTTTTAGAGAGAGTAGTGTGTTGTATTTTAAAAGCAGGTATGCCGTCTAATCATGTCCTTCCGGATCATCAGTGCTCTAATAAGAAGAAGGAAGAGTATGATTTGGTAATGTACACCACTGGTATTACATACTGTTATCGTTTTTTTGCATATTATTCAATATAATCGACAAAAGTAGCCTATGTGCTATTCTTAGTGCCAAATTTCATCCAGATCCGTTCAGCCGTTCTGGCGTGATTAAGTAACAAACATCCATCCATCCAAACTTTTAGCATTTATAATTGTAATAAGATACGCTTGAAGTAATAGTTATGACAAAAACAAATGCTTTAACGCGACACAAACACAATCAATACTCGTCTTTGTCTGAAATGACTGAAAAACTCACCGTGACGTGGATGATTCTCAATGACTGTAACAAATGCTTTAGTTGCTTCCAAGAAATCATGTACAAATACTGAAGTAATGATTTACAACGGATCTACGCCTTGTCTGTGCCTTTAGCCACACTTTGTGCAAGGGTATTAGAAGACATGAAAATAAGTCACGAGACCTATTAACAATCGTGACAGCAGTTATATCATTTGTTCCTTGCCCATCCATACCAACTAGAGATCGGCTGGTGGTCAAAATTTGACCTTTATTGTTTTTTTTAAAGAACTCCCGCATTAGAAATTATTCATGTGTCGCTTGGACTTTACAAACATTGAAACAACTGACACAAAGAATACCCAGACTCGGGACAACAATTTGTGGATCACACAAATTTTCGTCCCGTGCGGGAATCGAACTCATAACACTCGGCGCGCTGTAGAGGCGAGGCAACCACTGTAACCATTGCCAACCATGCAGTCAATTATTACCTATTCATTTCCAGTATAAGTTGAACTGTCATTGTTAGACTTTCCGTACCACCATAGGTCAACATATACTGGACGCATGTACCTTGATGTAGCTGTTTTCATGTAATTTTAAAATTTCTAACCCCTATTGTTACAAAATTTTTGCCTTCTACACTTCTCCATACATTAATTTTTTCTCATTCCTCCACTCACGAAATATTCTCAAAAATGCGGAAAAAGAATTATCATCGCGTATTAATATATAGATATAATATTGCTGAAGAATGTCTTTTTGTTTGTTTGAGCGCTCTCATCTTTGGATCAACTAGTCTGATTAGAAAAAGTTGATAAACGTTGCATTTGCTAACCATATTCTTGAATCCACAAGATGTGTCAAGTATAAAAATAACTATCATTTTTATAATTATAGGCATCACGCTACGACTCTTATGTGCCATTGCCATACCCTATCTAAAACTACTTATGAATTACAAGTAGGTACATATAACTACTTTACAGCTACGTACGTTTTAATATGGAACTTTGGAACTTGAAACATAAATACATTATGCTAAATTTAAACACGATCCGTGTACATTTTAAAACGTGTTGTTTCTCATTACGAATTATTATTTACCTCTCCTCTAAAACGTGTTTGTATAAAGCTTTGACGGAGGTAGACTACAGGAGATTTATATTAGAACATTTTCTACTTAGAAGACCATGATTAACTCAAACTACAATAAAGGGCCTCCTGGATCACGTGTCGCAGAGCTGCGCTCACGAGCGCCTCCACGTCGCCCTAAGAGTATCCGCGGGTGTATGAGATGGATTTTATTACCTCCACCTGCAGTAGTGCAAATGTGTGATATCTGAACATCACCTAGTTAGTAGGCTAGCCTCGCTCGCTACCTCGCGAGTCAGAACGGCCGGTTCATTCATTTTAGGCACAGTTTGGCAAACTGTTTGAATTTAGAATGTATCGATAGCCCATGTGAAGTTTCAACCGTGGGAGTTTCTACACGTATAAAAAGAAGGTCAGGGGTAATTAGTAGAAATGTAGTGGCAATACACAAGTAATAAATGGCTTTGCGGTGGCTGCGTGGCGGCTTCGCGGTAACTGCGCGGTGGCTGCGCGTTGGCTACGCGATGGCTGTGCGGCGTGTTTGTAGAAAGATTTTAAAATAAGCGTTATGTAATTAACATAGAACCCAAAGTCGCAATAGCTTTTGGCAGAACACGCAAACGCGTACGTCTGTACGGGCCCTAACACCGATGTCGTTGCTGGAACTGGAATCTAGGCTTATTAGAGTGGAGGACATTGTTCATTTTTTATCCTTGATGTCGCGGACATTTTTAGCAACAAACTTTTAAAAGTAAAAAGAGAAGTAAGGCACAGGAATCTCTCTTCTAACCAGTGTGGTTGCAATAGTATCTTGAAGTAGTTTCTTCTTGCGATAGGTAGCCATTAATTTCATAAGACATTTTAAGGTTAATGTAGTAATTTGTCATTCAATCTTTTTAGGAACAAATTACTTTACTTACTTACTAAATTACCAGCTGACATAGTAAATCCAAAGTTAAAAATTATATCTAATTATTTGGTAGTTAAAAATGCATTAACGTGCGTGAGCCTCCAAAGATCCACACTTCAGCAATAATTTGAACGCAACTTTGATTGTCAATAATAATATAATATTAATAAAGGGAACGTAGATTCTAAAACAAAAAAATCGGTACATATTTGATTGAAAATCAATCAGGACTTTTCAGTATAGTTAGTCAGTTAGTATTCAGGATAGTTTAAAAAAGTTTATAGTAAACTTGCTTTTGACGGCGGCTTCTCTCTCATTAATGTAGATATTGTCGATCAAGTTACCAGTTTGTTTTTATAAAAGGTAGCGTATATCCTTTTAGACCCCTCACAACGTGTATGTATGTAATTTAATGTTGATCGGTTGAGTATTTAGGGCGTGAAAGCGTCACAAACAAAGAAATAAGTATACATTAGATTAAATTTAAGAATAAGTTACGATTGACGTTTTCAGATGTCACGTTTTCAGTACTACACAAAAGAAGAGATTTATGATTTTTGTTCTATCGTTTTCGCGCTACCATCATACATTTAATTGCAAAGGGTGCAGCACGATTAATGGCGCTAAGATAGCATATTTTTTATTACGCTCGATGCTTTTCAAGTTTTTGTACAGAGATGGCAACGAGCAGGGAAGAGACCATGTTCATAGACTGCTAAGTCTAATACTGACAAACCTTTTTTTACCAAAACATGTAAGAAGACAAGTTAAGCAAACTAATCAAATGTGTTTGTTAAATTCATCTATTTTAAGTAGCATGCTAAGTTTAGTTTCAATGCAAACATTAAGAGTTGTACAGTATTCCTAATCGTTCACCATTAACTAAGTAACTGCCTTGTTCTCTCATAGAAAATGGCGTTAGAATGAATACGCTCATGGATTATTTATTTTACTTGTGATTTTTGCCTTCTACACTTCTCCATACATTAATTTTTTCTCATTTCTCCACTCACGAAATATTCTCAAAAATGCGGAAAAAGAATTATCATCGCGTATTAATATATAGATATAATATTGCTGAAGAATGTCTTTTTGTTTGTTTGAGCGCTCTCATCTTTGGATCAACTAGTCTGATTAGAAAAAGTTGATAAACGTTGCATTTGCTAACCATATTCTTGAGGATACAAGATGTGTCAGGTATAAAAATAACTATCATTTTTATAATTATAGGCATCACGCTACGACTCTTATGTGCCATTGCCATACCCTATCTAAAACTACTTATGAATTACAAGTAGGTACATATAACTACTTTACAGCTACGTACGTTTTAATATGGAACTTTGGAACTTGAAACATAAATACATTATGCTAAATTTAAACACGATCCGTGTACATTTTAAAACGTGTTGTTTCTCATTACGATATATTATTTACCTCTCCTCTAAAACGTGTTTGTATAAAGTTTTGACGGAGGTAGACTACAGGAGATTTATATTAGAACATTTTCTACTTAGAAGACCATGATTAACTCAAACTACAATAAAGGGCCTCCTGGATCACGTGTCGCAGAGCTGCGCTCACGAGCGCTTCCACGTCGCCCTAAGATTAGTCGCGGGTGTATGAGATGGATTTTATTACCTCCACCTGCAGTAGTGCAAATGTGTGATATCTGAACATCACCTAGTTAGTAGGCTAACCTCGCTCGCTACCTCGCGAGTCAGAACGGCCGGTTCATTCATTTTAGGCACAGTTTGGCAAACTGTTTGAATTTAGATTGTATCGATAGCCCATGTGAAGTTTCAACCGTGGGAGTTTTTACACGTATAAAAAGAAGGTCAGGGGTATTAGTAGAAATGTAGTGGGCAATGCACAAGTTATAAGTGGCTTTGCGGTGGCTGCGTGGCGGCTGCGCGGTAACTGCGCGGTGGCTGCGCGGTGGTTACGCGGTGGCTACGCGTTGGCTACGCGATGGCTGTGCGGCGTGTTTGTGGAAAGATTTTAAAATAAGCGTTATGTAAATTGTAAATTCATCTATTTTAAGTAGCATGCTAAGTTTAGTTTCAATGCTAACATTAAGAGTTGTACAGTATTCCTAATCGTTCACCATTAACTAAGTAACTGCCTTGTTCTGTCATAGAAAATGGCGTTAGAATGAATACGCTCATGGATTATTTATTTTACTTGTGATCACGTCAAACAGGTAGTGGTGAAAAATTCATGAGATTTCTAATTCTAGTATTCTATAAAAAGACTTCCTTGGAATATAGGATTGTTCACGATATACAGATACGATGTTCTTAAATTTTTTTAGCACACTTTTACTTAAAATGTACATTATCTTCAATATTTAAAAATGTTCTCTTAAATAAACGCTTTCTAGGAATTGATGAAAAGTTAAGTTTTCTTGAACTGTGCAACCGAAGGAAAATATAAATAGCATCGTTTATATTTTGTTAATTAATGCCGCGTTCCAATAAACAAGAAACGGGTAAATAAACAGGACGAAAATTTTAGCGCTTTTAAAGCAATACGAATCGTTTCTAGTTTATATGAAGGCGGCATAAGTATACAAAACTAATTTGGGAAGATGGCTATCATAAGCAGTATAAAAGCTAAGCGCTTCTAAAGTTTCCAGATTAAGATCATAGGGGGCAGGGACGCATACAGCTTTAGTTTTGTATAGAGTAGGTATTAATTTACGTAGGTATATAGTACGGCTCTCTAACCCCTCCGGAACTGTTATTTGATTTGATTCTAAATTCAAACAGTGTGCCAAACTGTGCATAAAATGAATGAACCAGCCGTTCTGACTCGCGAGGTAGCGAGCGAGGCTAGCCTACTAACTAGGTGATGTTCAGATATCACACATTTGCACTACTGCAGGTGGAGGTAATAAAATCCGTCTCATACACCCGCGGCTACTCTTAGGGCGACGTGAAGGCGCTCGTGAGCGCAGTTCTGCGACACGTGATCCAGGAGGCCCTTTATTGTAGTTTGAGTTAATCATGGTCTTCTAAGTAGAAAATGTTCTAATATAAATCTCCTGTAGTCTACCTCCGTCAAAACTTTATACAAACACGTTTTAGAGGAGAGGTAAATAATAATTCGTAATGAGAAACAACACGTTTTAAAATGTACACGGATCGTGTTTAAATTTAGCATAATGTATTTATATTTCCAGTTCCAAAGTTCCATATTAAAACGTACGTAGCTGTAGTTATATGTACCTACTTGTAATTCATAAGTAGTTTTAGATAGGGTATGGCAATGGCACATAAGAGTCGTAGCGTGATGCCTATAATTATAAAAATAATAGTTATTTTTAAACTTGACACATCTTGTATTCTCAAGAATATGGTTATCAAATGCAACGTTTATCAACTTTTTCTAATCAGACTAGTTGATCCAAAGATGAGAGCGCTCAAACAAACAAAAATACATTCTTCAGCAAATTTTATCTATATATTAATACGCGATGATAATTCTTTTTCCGCATTTTTGAGAATATTTTGACCTTTTAGCGCCTATACTACTTTAGCGCATATTCTATTTCTAAATAAAACTAAATACAAGGAGTTTGATTTCATGTGTAGTATTTGAGTTATTGCGAACAGACAGACAGACGCGGTGGGGGACTTTGTATTACAATATGTATTGAGGACCCTTCCGTCACAATCGAATAATTACGCAAAGATTTTTTCGAAAATTATAAAAACTATCTGAAATTACTGCCATGTGATTTAATTTCACTTTGAATTTGCAATAGCCTCATGTAAAATCGACATCGCAATGCAATCATTCGGCAATTATTCATGATTGCCGAATATTATTGCCTGGTTGGCTTCCGGCATTCGACATTCGGTCGAAGTCCGGTCCAAGCGGTGACAGTAATCTCTGCCCGCGGGACTGACTTGATGATCATACACCTGGCATTTGGGACTTATAGGATACTGTGAATGGATCCACACAATAAACACATTGTATTATATTTTCATTGCATATACTGTAAATAAATAATTGTATGATGTATTCGCATTTTTTTTTCTATTAATAAAATACGTAATGCGATTAAAACCTAATTATAATTATTTTTAAAACGTACATATTAATTAAGGTACACGGGTGTTTTGAAACGTGTTTTAAGTGTAACTAAAATTTTCTTTACTAAATGGGTGTTATGGTTAAATGTAGATAGAGCAATATTTTAACTTTTACTATATTTACACGAAATACAGCGTCTTTCGAAATTTTATTTTGGGTTTCTATATGTCTTCGTCTACACCATAATGGAAAAAAGTGCCATGCTTATGTTTCTTAGTGTGTTGTTGACAAATGTAAAGATTTTTAATTTACTTTTATGTAGAAATGCGAATACAGTATCCAAAATATGCTTTGTTTCATTAGGTCAAAGAACAAGAATTTATAATAATTAAAATTACAATTTATTCTGAACTTTTCCCTTGTATGCCTATTTTGTGTTAATCAGGATTAAGTCGCGATTTACGCATCTAATTAAAAGTATACACAGACCGGTCACGCTATTGACATTAGATATAATCACATAGTTGTTGTAAAATTCTAAAAAAAAAAAATATTTTCAATAACTTATCGTACTATCTTGCTGCATTAATTTAGTTGCTGTTGTAATGCAGACGTATTGGTTTGTCGGAGCCAGATAACTGCTATATCGACTTCACCTCTTTCTACTATTTTGAGGACAAAGACTAAAATATTTGTCTTTGCTTGGAGCAAAATTTACTCTTTAAGCCTTGGTGTTCCGTGACAACATAAATTGTTACTACTGATTTTCTTTAAAATAGTATGTACTAAAAACCATAAGAATATATTGGAATGTCTAGCGATTAAAATTTTCGAATATGTATCAAAGAAAATTTCTTTAGTCCTATAAAGCGGTTAAGCCCATGCCGGTAAATCGATTAAAAAACAGAAAAAAAAATATAAGTACGACATGTTACTCCTTTATGAAGACGGCTCCCAATTGTTAATTTAAAATGTCGTTATTTTATTGTAATGTGCCAATTCTTATATCTTTAATGTTATTTGTACATGTCGAAAACATGTAAATCTACTCTATTTATATCAATCTAGTAGTATAATAAGTTCTTGTAGGGAAAATTGCATAATTTAGTTTTATACAAATTCAGTGAATAAGTAGGTTAATGCTTAAAAATGATATTTGTGCATGAGTGATTGCTGGTTGGTTTACAGCGGGGGGTAACCTAGGACGCTGATGAAGCGTATGTCTAAGCCCAGTTCTATCAAGCAGGAACAAACGAAAGGCTTCAGAAACGGGTAAAGGTTGGTAGAACTCACCAGGCGGAAGCTCACCTACGAACCCAATTCATCGGAGGTCGTTTGGCAGGTCCAGATAAGAGTCCCGCACAGCACAGACAGGGGTCAGACTACACATCAAATGTGCACAGTTTTCACTAAAGACATCAGTATATGTCCATTAATTGTGTGACGCTTAATATTTTTCAGGAATGACAACGTGATTGCGCAACGCGATCATTGTTTTAGTTCACGTGATAACTGGCGCTGATTGGAATTCGCTTCATGTACTTAAGGGAAGAGGCAGTGGGGATTTAGGAAATTACATTTGGAAGGGAAATTAATAAGGGCTATACTTTTCTTAAATACAATTAAAATTAAGGTATGCAACTAAAAGATATACTGCAAAATAAATTAAAACAGTACCCGACACCTAGTCTCTGGTTTCACTATTTTGTTAAGCTGGTAAGACGAAATAAACATTTAAACACACTCAACTACTGTAAGACATATTTCTTAATTATATGCTGAGATTGAAATACGTATAGCAAAAATAAAATGAGTTTATCGAAGCATTCAACCAAGTATAAACTGATGTCTTTAAGAGCTATTTACTAACGTGTTAAACACAGTTTTACAACGGTTATGTTATGACTTATAGTCAGGGTTCGACCGTTAGGGTAGAAATTTTCCTTCTGATGATTTCATCGGGATAGTGGGACCCAAACTTAATAACAGTATGGGTCGAGTGACAACCTTGTGTTTGTTGGATATCATACATATACATAAGTACAATCAGAAACAAAAGCATATTCAATGAATATATCTTCGATTATTACAGACTTCAGTGGATAATAAAATATATGCACCTTGAATATAGAACCATCAGAGCATAATTCATATTCGAAATTCATTATACAAAAAGGTGTAAATTTTACAGAGCTCACTTGTGTTGTCGAGTATACCAACAATAATGCGCAAAGTTTCGCTTTTCTGGGTCAGGGGGCTCCTTCAGAGCGGTGTATGAATATAGCTACTGCGTATGTATGAAATAATTTTGAGATACAACGGGAACAACAGGAAATTACCTCTATGGAAATGGGAAACTTTTGTGCGTGGCTTTATCCTTATCCCCACTTTAAATACCTGGGGAATTTCTCGGGGTGAACAAACATACTAACAATAACAGTAGCCACTTCTAGATGAAAGGAATTCTTTTAGATTGTAACTAAAGGACTACTTATATAGAGTGAGTTCTTCCTGAAATGTGAGGTCATAACAACCATTTAGGAAGGAAGGCAGATTTAGGCAACCGGTAACAACTGATCTTCAGACTTCAGTAGTTTTCTAACATAGTACTATAAAAAGTATATTTATGAGTGGTTCTTCTCAAACAATTAGTAATTTCGTTAAACGAAATTATAGCGAACATAAATTTGGTAATTTTAAGAAAAATTTGGAATCGCACCTGTGCCGCGTAGAAACGAAAATGAACGCCATTATCCCAACACCATAATCTTAAATCACTTCGGCTTAGTGTTTCGATTACAGACAAAGGTTCGAAGGAAACCCACATTATGATGGTAGTTGAATAATTGTACCGATAAGTGGAATTGATGGCCTACGCTTTTGTTCCTATTGCAACCACAGGAACCTTAAAACATTTTCTTACGTTTTTATATGCGGCAATGTTTTACACAGTTTCTTAAAGTTACGATTGCGATATTTATGCCTATTTACTACTTTAAAATAAGGTGTAGTGTATTTTGTTTTTTATTTCATTATTTTGGCAATTTCTTGTTGTAACATTTCCTAACTAGTGGAGATGAAAACCTTCATGTTTCGACCTTTTTTTCAAATTGTATTTTTCAGTGAATAAACCATTTTTATAGCCCTTCGTTGAATTTTCATAAAGCATGGACACATGCGTACCTACTCTAAAAGTGGAGGGATGTCTGTTTTGTAGATATTTTAGAACAAATCTTTTGTAATAACGTCATAAGCGTTTCTTTTCTCACATGCAATATGGAATTAGCCCTCTGCAGTATATTCGTGATATGTACATCCCACTTAAGGTTATGTGTGATGGTTACCCCTAGATCTCTTAGTATTTACAAGTTGTATTTTCATCGCACTAATCTTGTATTGCATCTTTGGATTGTTGCTGCCTACGTGTAAAACTGACTGTATACTTTTGTTGCATTTAGTGGAATGCGTCAGTCCTGTTTCCATTGTACAATACGATCCAAGCTGTTGTATAACATTGTGCCTGATGAGAGGATATTATATTGTTACGGTGTCATCGGCAAATATAGATAAGTCTGATTTGTTAGCAATTTTCAGGTTAGTAATTAGGTCCAATAATAGATCCACTATTCCGCAATGTATCTCGTACTCTAACTTTGAATTTCCTTTTAGTTAAGAAGGATACCCATTGGAGAAACTGTCCACTGATTGGGTAGATTAACAGATTGTACATATACAAGGATTACATATTACGTAAAGAGGTTCAAGAATTAGAGTTGCCTGACTTGAGAAGAACCTCTAACCTACAAAAGTACGTGGTTCGATGAACTACTAACGTAGCACTGTTTTTTGTGCTACTGAGTAGGGTTTAACTTCAACACTCAAGTGTCAACAGTGGTGTTGCGATTCGTCGTGAGCTGCTTATTCTTCACAATTTGTACTCAAATCCGGAATATATTAGTAATGCATTCTTAATCGCAGAGACACGATCTTAATTGTTTGATCTATCAACACAATGCGCCATTCATTTTACGTATACTTCTTATTAAAACAGGTACATAACAAGATATAGAGTTTACTTCATAATAAGCATTAAGTTTGCCACCGCCGCCATTTTGTTTGCATACGACGCACCGTAGAAGTACAACATCCTTTTATATTTTCTTTTTATAGTATTATACGACATTGCTTACCTCAATAATACTAACATAAATATGAAGTGCAATTACACTTACAATTAGTAAATCTATCAGTAAACTAAACATACTCTGAAGTTTATGTATCGCTTGTACTGAGAATTTTGTTGCATTAAATACCACAGTAACACCACGTATGATCCTAAATATTTTTATTAGTTGATGTCCTAAAAGAAACTAGTGCATAAGTAATCATAATTAAACGTATAAAGCTAATACAAACGTGCGTGACGTGACTAAAAAAGGTTTATTTAACGGTGGTAATAGCAAGATATTGACTTGGAGTGGTCGGCCCGGGTGCTACATTGGTTATTATATAGCTTTATTGCCAGTCTTATAACTTAATAGAATTATATACTAATAATGTATTAATTAAAACTAGAAATCGCCTGGTGGTCGAAGTTTGATAATAATTTATTAAATTTCGAAAGTTTAGTTTTATTTCATAGACTTATTTGTAATCAAGCTAAAAGCGTAAAAAAATCAAGCTATTAATTTCCAGTACAAGTTTGTATTGTATAGATATTTCATGCTGGACCAATGTAACTTTTGTAGCCGTTTTCAATTTAATGCACAAATTATTAAAAAAAAAACATTTGAGACCTTCTTGCATATGAACTTAATTTTTATTCCAAGTTTCATATTCCTAATTGGGCGATATTAGCTTAAAAATGGGTACAAAGAAATTTCTTCACGTATATATAGATAGACTTCACCTATTAATATACAGGGTGTAAGTGGTATCCTACCGAATCCTGAAATAGTGTATTCAGACCATCATTCTTAGTGGAAAATCATTGGAAATTTCTGCCCGAAAATTCGTTTTTTTGCTTCAAAGTGATATCACAATAAGTAAACAGAACATTTTACCAAAAAAAAAACAGTATATACCCCATATGTATATAGATAAAATTGCACAATGTACTTTTTTAGGCAACCAGTGAATCAATATATTCTCAAACTTTTCAAATCTACTAGTTTTCCTTACCAACAACTTCTATTTAACAGATTCCGTGCGTCTAAACTCACTAACCGTTTCATTCTATTCACATTGTGTGGACAAAAACGAAATGATTTTAGGTTCCTTTTATGGACTTCCATCTCTAGTCTTCTCCTTTATTCACAAGTCGAATTTGATGATTTTGTATACAGGTAGAAGTAATAGAGGTAGCAAAAATCTGTTGTTATATAACTAAGTACTGATAAATGGTACTTGGGGTTACACTTTTTTTATAGGCTGGGGGCAAACGAGCAGACGGGTCACCTGATGGTGAGTGACTACCGCTGCCCATGGGCACATGCAACTCAAGGATCACAAGTGCGTTGCCGGCTTTAAAGTTAATTAGTTGCGCTGGCAATACTGATATAGAAATGTGCAAAAAACTTAGAGAAGGCTGGCAAAGCACCATACTAAAAAAAATGCTGATGTATATAGGGTGTTACAAAAAGATGTGGTTAAGTTTATTTTTATGTGTAGCCGCCAAATAGGTGATTTAGATTAAAATAATAATTCTAAAAAAAATTAAATTTTATTTTCTTTGAAAATGCTTTTCACACACATTATGAATTTTCATGTCAATTTCAATGATTTTCTTTTTTTATTTTATTAAACAAACATTTTTAGAAAAATATGGTCATTCCATCAACATCCTTGGTAACTATTACCTATAGTTTCATTCATGTCAGCCCTCTCACATTCGAAATATGAGGTTTATCGGTCAATTTCAAACTTTAATATTTCTGTTTTAAAATAAGATTTCTGTATTAAAAGTCACGAATTTTCATAAAATTGTTAGCGCTTTACGCTACTCACGGGGTCTACTATACGACCCTAAAATAAGACCATACCTTTCTGTAACAGCCTGTATATAGATATAAATATATACATATACATATTTCGTGTATCTTGGAAACGGCTTTAACGATTTGGATCAAATTTTGTATTTAGGTAAGGTTTTGCCTTTTAAGTTTATCTATATAGGTGGTTTCCTCAAAAAACTATTTAACAATGAAATGATATGTGAAGGTAGTGGTGGTATACAAAGCAAAAGCTATTACTTTATTGTTTCATCAGCCTACAAAAATCGAAGTAAAACTAAAAGTAAAAGTATTTTCGATTTTTAATTAGTGTACCTATGTTGCCAACTTCATTTATGTTCTTAAAAATAACCATAAAATTAGTTTTCATTTAAAGCTAGCCGCTCTGAAGGATGATACGCTTCTCATAGTTCAACATTAGTAAAAAAACGACGAACTTTGAGGAATTAATTAGTTACGACACTTTTCAAAGTATCTTAAATCAATTATACGATGCCAAAGCAGTATAACGTGAGTTACGGCTAATTCGCTTAGCTTAAGTATCATTACGGCCATTGTATTTGATCATTATCTTAATTAACACAAATAATACATAGTTGCTAGTCATCTCAACGGCTTTGTTATAAGGATTTTATTAAAATCATTGATACACACATTTTTTTTCTATGCAATGAAATATTTTCTGTAAGTTACATAATTTTACAAATAGTCTATAGTAGAATAGTAATTCTAGAAATACAAATAGACACCCGGTATTCAGGTTGAATCAGAATTCTTAATTATAATCCTTTTTAACCACATGAGCAGGTGCTAAAAATAGAAGTTTGTCCGACATTTACGATTGATATTTCATTTTTACTAATTACATTTAGCATGATTTTTCAATAGCTTGAGCCTAACATGTGTCATTAAGGAAACTAGACGAAAAGAACTTTTAACTATAGGTTTGACAAAACATTGTTCAGACCACTTCCAAATTTGCGGCGAATTACGTGGTTTGATGGAATCAAACAAATTAAAATTCACCTCGTACGTGTTTCTTGGTAGGAGGCAGTGCAGTATACGCGTACATTGGGGATCGTGTGCAGGCAAACCGAGCCGAGGGCACCGACCGCATGCAAGCAAACAGCTCTGCCCGATAACCCCTTTAGCTTTCCCTGCTCCACTATTTGCCTTTCTCTCCACAGGTATCGTATTTACCTGGTTCAAAATTTATTACATTGATTGCTCTAATCTATATAATAGTTGGTCTACATTGAGAAATAAAACCTTTCTTATATAGTCCAAGTAGCAACTCCTCCCCCTCCTCCTTTTAACAGTTACCGGCGCTAATAAATACTGCTATTTCTAACCAAAGAAGACGAAGAAGAAAAGTGTCCTTTAACAATAGTATGTTCTGTCCCTCACCTTTTTGAAAAGATTTTACTAACTGCATGCTTGTATTAAAAGAAATAAAGGTGAACTCAGAATTTGGTTTATTGCTTCAACCTGAACCACTCCATAATAAAATGAAAAGAAAGAGACGTAAAGAATGTTTTTGCTGAGAGACAGATGTTTACAAGCAATAAAAACGGTAGGAAGGTTATTGAGCAATAAATAATAATAGAATCTGGGAGTCGGAGTGGGAGGCACCTCGACGAACACGAGCGACAACGGTGCGAACGCACACAACTTTTCTCGTTATGTTCTTTGGAGATATTTTGAGATTTGCAGAAAGCTCAGTAGTGCATCGGACACAATGGCCTCATTCTTATCCGTTTTATGGGGACACATCTATTTCGACTTTTTGTTTACGCTGTGGTACAGTTGGTCGCGAGGCACGTACACTCGCTCGTCGGGGACGCGTTTAGAATTCAATATCCCTATTCCACGTTACCATCTTTTGCGCATATATACCTCAAACAACAAACAATAGGTACTTACTAGGGCTTTGTTTATCTTATTTGTTAACTTTGTCCGTATACCCTTCAAAATGATGTTTCTTAAAACTTCAGCTCTTTGATAACTAATAATTAATTACGAGTTACTTAGGTAGGCATTTCTGAGTTTACAACCTGCACTGATAGCAAATAAATCGTTTGATGATTTTAATGCTCGAAACTCCTTCAAGGTATAGTAATTTTAAATTTGGCAAGTGTTTCATCGGATAAATGATTGACAATGATGGACGGCTTTCAAAACTTTTTATTCCGAATCATTTATGGAGAAATTTAGGTGGAGTCTTCATAATTGCACAAGGGTTCTAAATTTAATTCGAGTATTTAAATAAATACTCGAAAAGGGAATGCCTTCGAAAGTGACATCGTTAAAAGTTCATATCATGACGCTTTTATACCTCTTAATATGCAGCTATGAAGCTCTAAGTTTGCAATTTAATTACGCAATTTCAGTAATTGTATTCTGTCTGGTCAGGGCCAGACGTGGCTCGTTCACAGATCGCTACTCGCAGCCGCCGCATCATGATAATATGCCTCCCGAGGTAGATTATCAAACGTATTATCACCCGTACCGGCAATGTTAAGTATCAACGGCCTACTTATTTAGAAAATAGTACATAGAAATATTTTATTACGAAGCAAATATGAAAAAGGAAAATGTTTAGCAAATTACATTGTTCACAAGATTAGTCTACAATATTGTTATTTTTATTTTTGGTAAGCGGTTGTCGTGGCCTATAAATGTGATGTCATTCACGCGTTACCCTATTCTCCGTCATATGGAGCTTGAATGTCCCTACTCGCTATTCACGGTGCACATATGCTAGTAGTAATAGTACTTGTATCGTGTATGAAGGGTTCATATAGTACGGTGCCATATAATGCTAGTATTTTTATATATACCTGTATATAGAAGTGTTAATTTTTTGTATTTAAAGATTAGAAGGAAATTACTTTCAAAAACAAGCTTATCATTAGAATTCACTGTCGAAATATTCAATCCGAGGTTAGAGAACAATAAACTTTAACTTACTAGCTTTAAAGTCTTTAAACTATCTTGTCAGCTTTGATTGAAAAAAGGGCAAAAACTAATATACAAGTTTAAAACCATATTTATACTACTCATGGTCACACGAGGTCATTTCCGAGTCATACATATATTGTAGTATTATAATAATACAATGTAGTGTATTTTATTGAACTACTCTACTGGTGATCATGGTGGTGAGAACTGCACAGGGCACGAACACTCTAAACACCACTTTCGTCATATTAATAGCCATCGGTAATCATTTACCAACTGGGTCCGTGTGTTTTTTTGGCAACTAAGTTGTAAAAAATGAAACAACATTGTCTGCATCCATTTTCTTTAAACAACAAACCATCAAGCAGTACGCCTTAACATGTCTCATTGTGTAATCATCTATGTAAAAATATACGTAGGTACTATGACGCATAGAATTCTAAGAGGGGTAAACAGAGGTTATTAATGCCTACATTTAGATAGATATGTTAAGGTCGCTCATAATATAGTCCCCTATTACGTTGAACTGGCCCTTACTTACACCAGTTCACGTTTTCATGTTTTAACAAGCCTCATGTGTTTAAAGTACTCGATTACTGGAAATAATATTTATTACCAAACAATTTAATAAGTGCTTTATATTGTTTATGTAACTTACATTGAAAACAATACAGTCCAATACAACATACAAGTGAGTCGTAAAAGTTTCAAAGTATTTATTTTTTATTTGCTAGTGTAGTTAAATTTGGCAAATAGAAATTATCGTAGCGTAACTACTCTTATTACCTATTATATATATCTATTACCGTATTATTTCTCAACCTTTCAGATTTTTGTAAAATAACAATAATAATTTACTGGATTGGCAGCCTAAGGAACAAAGACTGTTCGTAATATTTCTCTACTATATCGATAAAGCAATATTTCAAAGAGACATTCGCAATTCCTACATGAAATAGTTAATGAAGGAATCGTATTGATATTTAAGCAACTCACGTCTAGTACGCCTCGTAAAACGTTTATACGCTTACATAAAATACGAGTTACTAAAATTAAAGACTCTGTTTAATACCCCATTCAGAACATAAACTCAGTCGGAAGTAGGTTTATCTCGTTCCGTAGAGGTCCTTTAGGGGCCAATTAATTTTTAAATTTAACACGTTTCACAACTAAGGAACTCGTAAGACTCACTATAAAATTTGTTTGTTGTAAAATTCGGTTGGGTTTTATTTGGGCAAAAAGTGTTTGTATCGTGTGGGGTAGTCGGTCGGCAAATGGGCGCGCGCGTCCGCGTCACAATAGATGTGAGCCTCCCTAGCTTCTGCTTCATCTCAACTTGCCACAATACGACTTTCCAAACCTTTCTCATTTCGTTTTTGTTTCGTTGCGCATCGTTGTTGTCGCGGCCGCAGATGTTCTACGAAAGCGACGGCTCATCTACGGATTAGTACCCGTTAGGTTTTCGTATTATGTGGCCTACATTACAAATGGAAACTGTTGGAAATGTTCTGTCGGTTTATTTATGTATTATTATTTTTATTTATGTATTCTAAGGACATCGCCTGGGTTTTCGGATAAAGGCCCTGGTTTTCACGAACAAAAATACTATCAATCACATTAAAAAACAATGCAGCAATAAAAAATCGTAATCAAAAGTTAGGTTAAAAATTATTTTCAATGGATTTATATCTTTAAGCAAGCAATTTTTATATATGTGTAAATTGGATGTAAATTCGTATTTTGATTTTTAAGATTATTTACATAAAGATCCTCTTCCTAAAGAATGGGAACGTATTAAATTCAAAAAGGAAACTTACAAGATGCCGAATATTGAGTCGCCCAACTATATTATAAAATTATTAGGCTGGAAGAATTAACTCAAACATTTAGCTTTGAAATACATAAAATTACACTTTTCCAGTTTTTACGCACTAAGTACCTACCGTTAACGAGGTACTTCTACGAGTACTTAATTGTATTGGCTACAGGGTTAATTTTCGTCTATAATTGTCTTAACTATTGAAATAGGATCAACATTAGTAAAATTAAGGTGTCCTTCAAAAATGTAAGAGCTCAGGTAAGTATTAATGAGAGACCACTCGTGTTACAAAGTCTGGCCGGCGCACCCCACCGAGAAAATTACGCGAAAATTTACATAATAGAGAATCCGTGGCTGCCCTAGTCCTTTGAAAGTTGGAGCTGTGGGTCCGCTTCGAGTGACACCGCCGTACATTAAATTAACATCTCTCTCACTTTGTTTGCGAAGGCTACACCGACGGAACCTAATTTGTGATGATAAAAAGGTCGCACTATCCGCTTCGTGTCTCTGCATAGCTACGGAACTAGGAAGTCATCAATACTGTTCACGTATAAACGGCTTGCTGGAAGCACAAAGTACAAAGCTAATTATGTTCAGTAACGTTCGTCGCGCAATAAAACAATGCTTTGTTAACATTTTTAGTTCGTTGCTGGGGTGTGAGATTACTACAAATGTGTTCACTGAATTACCGAGTAACACGTCCGAATCAGCGAAACTAAAAACGTAAATGCAGCAGTCGCTGTAATTGGATAACCGCCGCGCATCATTAGGTAATTGCAGCTGCGGCTCGCTGGACGGCCGCTCGCCCTCTACCACGATCCCATACTTTTTTGGTTCAGATTCTCTTATTCTCAACCGAAACATGATTACGCACGACATATTTGATTTGTTGTACTTGTTAAACAAACAACTGGCGTTAATCAATTTTCCACTGATTGATATTAGGCTGGATTTATTTCTTTTCGATACCGTCTGTAATTTACTCAATAATTTTTTGTGTTAATATTTTGTTTTTAGTTAGCTTTTTTTGTTTCTCGATTTTTTCTTTTTGAGTGGTTATAGGGGTGCGTTTTTTAAATTTCAGTTTTAGAGTGTACATAATAACATACATATGTACGTAAATGCTATACATGCGAAAAAAGTAATATTTATTTCGTAAGTAATCGGTCGTTACGCGTCGAGATGTTACGAACAGCACAGCATAGTCAGCATAGTTTTGACCACATTCAACACCGTAAACTAGGTTTAATATCTTAACTTGTATGTATACGTGGTGCTTACTAACATGTTAACAATCTATTTTCTTCTGCTTATTGACAAAATATCTATCGAAATTTATTCATCCATTTTAAAAATATATACATATAAGGATGGTTGTTTGTGAGCGCATCTGACAGAGAAAATGATAGGAAAATTAAAAAATTAACCGGAAATTAAAAAGATTCGTAATAAGTAATTACGAATGAAGACCGACCGAGTGAATTCGGTAATTATTAATTACCGAATTCACTTGGTCGGTTACATTAAGTATGACACAGACTTGTTATTTTCCTCCTAATGAAAGCTATGCAGTTGGTAATTATTATATTTTATTAATATATAAATATTTCTTACCGAAGGTGTTCTTAATATTTTTCTGCTGTACGTACGTAAGTACATACGGTTATTTAATTATAAATAACTAGCAACCCGGCTTCGCATGGGTACAAATTATACACCTAAACCTTCCTCATGAATCACTCTCTATTAGTGAAAACCGCATGAAAATCCGTTTAGTAGTTTTTCAGTTTATCGCGAACAGACAGACAGACAGACGCGGTGTTGTTTTATAATATGTATTGATATATATGTATAGTGACTTTTACATTAAAAAATCTATACAAAAGTTGCTTAAAGCAGTGAACAAAATTTCTAGGGCTTCTGACGACATAAATTTCTACCTGTTTACACTGTAACAGCTGTGTCACTGCGTTTAAGTAATATAAAAAAAAAACAATTCATTGTTGAAATGCTTCAGTGAAAAAAAAAGCTCTTCTTGCTCTCTTTTCTTTGAAGAAGATGATACTGCTTCAGGCTAGCACAGCGGTAGTAAGAGTACTTTTATGTAAATCGTATTTACGTTTACCACATAGGGTTTCAGTACAAACAAATCTATTATATGTTCAGTTTTAAATGAAATTACTCCTAAAATAAACGAAAATATGCAAATAACATAACCAAAAAACATAAAAGAAATCTATGTTGGATAGTGGTATAGATTAAGAAAGCAATTTATAAACACAACAATGCACAACAGTGTCGTTTAAGATATGTATATATATAGTCTTACAAGCACTTTGAACAATTAAGGAAGCTCACAACAAGTACAGGCTTCCAATATAACAAAGATTCTTCTTAATGGATTACTCGTTATCTTTTCACAGAATCAAATACTTTTGACGTAAAGCCGAATCAATAATAATTAGTCGCCATTAACAAGATAATAGAGCGGGTCATATAATGAGGGTATTATGAGGCCTAGTCTTGCCTCTGGACGAAGTTACATTAAGTTTGCCGTTGAGCTTAAGTTAGCTGGGCGGCCTGCAGGCTCACTGCAGCCATTACCCGGTCGACTCTAATATACAGTCGTACGTACATAGGTAGCTCACCCCGTTTGCTTGTAGATTAGTTGAAATTGCCTTGTTCAGTTCAATGCTTCGTGTAATACGTATTGCAAACAGCTCCTTTTAGCCCATAATGTCAAATGGTATCCTATTTTGGTGAAAAGCTTAAGCCGTTTATTTACGCTGAGTGCTTGCATGGGCGTAAACAGCCGTTGTTGTGACTAGTCTCTATTTGCATATATTACACACGCGTATTTAGTGGTTATAAGTTCAGTTTATATTTGTGCCAATTGTTTAAGTTCATTTGCCGATTTGAATGTTTAAAGGTACTATTTATTAAGTCCATAGCTATTAATTTCTGATTTGAATAGAATATTATAAACATATTGATATAGAACTCGTTCCTTGTTATGATAAGTATACATTTAATTGTGCGAAAATGCGATGTGCGAAATTTATTGTACTGTATTGGAAGTTCATAAATGCTTCTTCTAGAGAAATCGTAAACTCTTTAGTGCCGTTTTTCATGGATTCAGATTTATAATACTTCCTATGTAAAATTTTATCAATATTCCATTATTTTGTTAGTGGGTGATGATGGATAAACTGCAGTCGTAACAGAAAGCCTGGGAGAACCGGGTCAATAGTTCATTGTGCGGTGTTGAAGTCTGGAGTAATTGAGCAATGAGCAGCAAATGATGATGGATAACATCATCATTACCAATTCTTTCAATTCTCATAGATATTCTTCACGGTATACGATTCTGCAAGAATTGTAAAAGGCCTCCAGACGTTGTACTGAACAATTTGCGTTTGGAACATACTTCCGCTACCTTCCCTGTATCTGATCAATGCAAAGAACTTTTTCAACTGTAGTATAGAGATTCACATCACAAGTGACAGTAGATTCAGAATCCCCTCATTCGTGTTCAGTGAGTTCATACATTACCCACTTCCCGAGCTTTTTCATCTTTCCAATGTGTCGTAAATGAATCAATATTGTTTTATGATTTGCATTGAAGCGGACTAGGATTAAAATCCTGCAAGTTTTAAGACGTTACCGACCGTTTATTAAGATCAAATTATCCAGAATAGAAGGGTAAGACTAAAAACAAATGTAAATGTACTTAGTAATAATAATACATATTATTATTATTATAAAGTCGTGTACAATCCTAAACTCGTAGTTATAAATCACAAAGGATACACTAAACAACTTAAAATGAACAGCATGAGTGACATCAATGATAAACTTTTTTGATGTAATTAGACATCAACAAGACCTGTCGCTTATTCGGCCTGTAGGACAATGAGGTGACAGATAACAATTTACGAGACGATATAAACACCCTACACGTTCTTTACACACCATCTGGGACACTAAAAAAACGATGACATTATCATACAATTTATAGCAGCTCGTATGAACTCACAAAACACTTGTGATCGAGGCACAGAGCTAATAAAAATCGGTGATTATTCTCCCCTAAAATTGATCCAAATCAATTTATATTATTTACACGCGTTGCACGGATATAAATTGAGTTTTTGTGTTTTATGTTTTCCAATTACCCGCTCGACCCTTTTCACATTGAAAGTGTCCCTGGTTTATTTAGACTGTTTGGTGCTATGAGTAGGTAGTGAATAAGCGGGGGTTATTTTAGACATCTTATAATAAATATCTAGACAGAATCACGCCCTGAGTACCTATACTTCAAAATTATTATTTAGATCGTCGATAACGGAGTATAAATGGGTTGTTAATTCAGAATCTTTATCTGTAGAGATCAACATATTGCCTTACTCAATCGGTTACGGTTCTAGTCGGAGTTTCACTGACCACTTCTTTTCTAAGGCTAAGCGTGTCCTGGAGGGCAGAGGAGGCAGTCCAGCACAGAGTAAGGCAGAGACGATTTTTTTTAATAGTATATTGCCACGGCCTTTGGTATATGTACATATGTTTTAAAACTATCAAAACACCTATACTAAACCGGCCGTATTCCGAGCACTTTCAGCCTACTTATTACTTCATGACTGTTCATGACTACATGCTTTCAAATACCTGAAGTCTTGAAACCTGAAGCCTTCGCATACTCCTAAGTGCCTTCCAACTGCCTTAATCATGTTGATTCTGAAACTGTTCGTATCATCTTCGGTTTTTAAATTAGTAATTTATAATAAATTCCGGCATGATTGTGGAGTATGATCGCCCACTTTTATATCAATTTAGTAGTAAGTTGAACAGTTGGCCTCGGTTAGTACGGCAACGTCTGGAACTCGTTTAATTAAAAGGGAATCTACTCGTCTAGTGCAGTTAGCCCCTGTTTGCTCCCCATCTATGCTCCTCGTACACTTTGCCGGCCAGCTAAACGAATACATTACGTAGTTATACAACGTACCTAAAGCACCTACGTGCCTTGTAACGGCATTAGGTTTGCTTTGGTCTTGACTGAAATAAAAAATAAAAGAATGAAATTAACCACACAGGAGATTGTTTACCTACATTATACTCGAACAAATAATAATGCTGTCGCAAGAGTATAATATACCACGTAATACAATCATACTCGAATAGAAACTTTCGTGACTATTATTTATATTAGTTGAGATATACGGTTTTACTCACGTGTATATTTCGGGGATGCCCGACTAGTTTCGGACCCGACGGGGGCCCTTTTTTAAAGGTCTGAGGTGTCCTGCCGCGCTGGTTGCAGTGCCAGACTGTGTGAGTAAAACCGTATATCTTAACTAGTAATACAATCAAGCATATTTTTAACAAGGTTTATATTATAACCTCTCAAAAGGGCTTACTATGGCAGATAAGTACTCGACGTACTTATCACCTGTAACAAGTATTCTAAGAAGTTTATAATCTGTTCAATAATATGGTTTTTGCAAATTAAAGTACTGATAATAACCTAGTCATCACCTTGGTAACGATAGGGGAAATCATAAAGGACAAGGGAACTGTAATTCTATTTTAAAGGACTTTCTGAGTAGGTTATACGCACGTAAAATGTAGATCTGACACCTAGTGTGTGAAATTAAAAGATTACCAGTACAAACACCACTTATACATACTTTACCTACACCAGACGTGATAATCACGAGGGTCTGACGAGCACTCCACCTCCATTCCAGGAGCTCTGTCGATGGCGTTATATTTCTGCCGGTGAGTATTGGCAGAAACGAAACACCACGTTTATAGAGCTAGTTATGCCATGTTGATACGCCCTGTATCGACATACTCAGAGTCATCTAGCCGATGCAAAGCGAATTACTAGTCCTACACCGCGCAAAGAAAGTGTTCAGGAAAATTTGTGAATTCATGTGATTCAGTGAAGGACGTGGAGATTATCTCGAATTGAAATGAAACCAATTTTTGTTAGAACTGTAGGTTAAACTATAACTATATTTTCTGATGGAATACAAGAGCTTATATAGGAATTAATGTAGGTCATCATACGTAGCATATTACGTATGTATGACATCACAATAGTATTCACCTAAAGGAATGTTAGGAATTTATCAACTTCCGATTTATAACATTATACGTCACAACCTACGTCATGCACTACAACTTACTGTTTTATAGCTTAACTGATAGCCAGGTCTCTCTATGTGTCGTAAGATCATCAGAGCCAATTACTTCCCAGACCTAACTTCTCTAATAACATGAAAAAAAATTAATCATTCAACATTTAATTATACACAGTATGTGAAAAAAATTAAGCAAGTAAAGAATAGGCGGCTCGACCATAGCGATACCACGGCCTCACAGAAAACCGGCAGTTAAGCAATGCTTCTTGCTGCAATTGTTTTTCGCTGAGTGAGTGAGGTAACCGGAGGCCCTAACCCCTCCCTTTCCTCCTTTTCCCCTCTTCTCTCTCTCCCTGCACTCTTGCCCCGGTCTCGAAGCTAGCGGGCAGACCGCACGGCGCTAGAGCGGCGTAGTGTTGTGTTTCGAGAAATTAGTATCTTTGTCTTTGCTGTTCTATCAAAAATCATTGTAATATTTTGCTGCAACACGTCGGCGGGCATTTTGAAACTTCAGTCGTTAAAATCAAAAAAGAATACTACATCTCTACACTACGTTAATGCAGACGCGCGGCACCGCTAGATTGGTACGCACCGCCCGTACGCTGCTCGCCGCCCGCTCCCTGCGCCGCTGCCTTCGAGGCCAGTTCTATATAAATGTATGCATTGAAACGCGCCGCTCCCTGCGCCGCCGCCGCCGCCCGCTCTCGCTGACTTCGTATCCGAGGCCTAAAGGCTGGCAACGCACTTGTGACTCTTGAGTTGCAGGAGGCCATGGGCGGTGGTAAACACTTACCATCAGGTACTCGTCTGCTCGTTTGCCCGTTTTAATGTTCGGTTTTACAGTAAAATACTAATCAACCGAGATGGGAATTGAAAATTAACTGCCAGCTTTGAATAAAATAGAACACAATATTCTTCATTTATATACACCAACAGATTAGTGAAATAAAATAGAATTTCGATCTATGTATGTTTTTGATACAATAGACAGTCTTAAGCTGTAATCTCTTTTATTATCTTTAACAGATCACAGACTCTTTACAATCTTTTGATCGCAGACTAAGACAACTACAACACACGATGTTACCGTTCTGCAAATGTTGGCCTCATTGAACGGAGCCGAAAGTCCACTTTCGTGATATAGCAGTAGCTTTGAACCTAAATAACAAAACCATAGAGATAATAAAATCAATCAAATTATGACTGAAATATAAAAGTAAACCTAGTGATTTGTTTCTGTTTGAACTCACTGAAAAACAACAACATAAAGGTCGCAAAGCTTGCCTTAACAAAGCGGCCACACAGATGGTATGTGAAATTGTAAATCGTCTCGTCAGAATACCTTAGCAACAATGCAATACTATTGATAATTAACTTTAAAAAAAGTAGCACCGACTTTAATGAGCCCAAAATCATGATAAATTATAATAGCGTGGCATCCCTTAATTTTCGATCATTAGAGGTAGAAAATTTCCGATCTTCAAATTCAAATGAGATCAACCAGGTTGTACTCAAGTACGAAGAATTCAATTAAAAAACTATCAGACACACACACACACACACACACAACGTGCCTAGAGAAAATTTCACTTAAAAAAATATTGTGTAAATCGGTTTACAAATAGCAAAGATGTCGCGTAAGATGCACACAATAAATTAAGAACATCTTTTTGGAAATTGGTTAAAAAAAATAATTAAGAGCACATCGATACTAAACCATACGTTGATATCACTAGGCATGTGCAGTAATGTGCACTCTGTCCTAAATAGAACGTGAGCCGCCAGTAAAATATTGTGGCATTAAACATTTTGCAACACTGTGTAGTGCGAGATTGTGTTTGAAGTGCTTTTACAAGTATTTACGTGAGCATGTCACACGGGAGCTAGCGCTCGATTTTATCTATGTTTTCATTTGCTCGATGTCCTCGCCCGCGACAGTACTGTACCACTACGGCGTCGTTGTAGCAAACGTGTAGTGTAGGATTACGAAGGCTTTGACATTTACCAAATTGTTTTAGCTGGTCGCCTGTGTTTTAGATAGATGTAATGTATTGCTTTTATATAAATGTTATACTTTACTATTGTAATGTGCTATCAGCTAATGATTCTCAATGTATTTGATTTAAGTTTGTATTTATTCTCGTTTTAAAGACAGCTCTCACAGTAGGATAATATTCCTGTGTTATTGGAAGCTTAAACTTATTTTGTTTTTTGGCTCAAAATCTTTTTTTTGTAAACTAATATATTTTAAGTTAAGTCATTTATTTAATTCATTTTAGTCATCCGACAAAAAAGTTAAGCTGACATAACTTGCAGGATAAGCATGCTGAAGTGGCAATGGGCTGGCCGAAGGACCGATGGCCGTTGGAGCAGACGGGTCTTAGAGTGGAGACCGCAAATCGGTAAACGGAAGGCAGCCAGTGGTAGTCGCTCTCCAGTCAGATGGACCGACGCCCTGGAGAAGGTAGCAGGGATCGACTGGATGCGGAAGGTGGCAGACCACATGCCGTGGCGCGCATTAGAATATGTCTAAGTCCAGGAGTGGACTACGTTACGCTGATTGATTGATTCATTCATTTTAGTACTTTATGTCTGTGAACTTTGTAGCTAGTAAATGTTATATAATATATTTTCTATTTATATATCCTTTATCTATAAAATAGCAGTTTTATATTTTTTTTTTCAAAATATATTGTTTTGTAAGTATATGCTGAGGTCTGCAGGGCTTCCCGGAGGCTTCCTTCTTAGGGTATACCCGGGCCCCTTGCAATTGACCCACTTGTGACGAAACAATGTGTAGTTTTAGTCGGTTCGATTCCGACATACCACTTCACCGTTAGCTCCGGTGAGGCCCTGACCCGTGGGGGTTTCCACACGAAAAAAAAGGTGAGGATACCAGGTGCTAAAGATCCATAAAATCATTGGTCACTGTTCCTTAATTGTAAGTGCTGATTTATATATTTCTATTAGGCATTTTTATTAGGAATTTCACACTACAATGTCTTCAAATCGTCAATTTCATAGGTAACATCTTTATTACTCAAACAGGTGGGATATAATTTTGACACAAAGTCAAAAAATTTCGCTTTAATTTAGAAGCTTTAACGATGAAAATTACGTAGTGAAGAGTCGACAGGTAACATGATAAGATATATATGTGTGCCAGGATCATGTGTCGACATAAATCGCGGCGAGTGTCGAACAACTGTCGAGCACGACGAGCACATGTCCACATAGTGTCGAGCCTCGCACTCCGCGAATGTGTGTGTTTACATTATTAATCTTAATAATGGCATCTACTCCTCAACGGGCGGCTTAATTTAATTAATTAAGCAGTACTAAATATTGTAGACGTACAGCTAACCGAGGACGATGAAATGTTAACAATGTTATTGTTCTACTGGATTAAATCCAACAGTGGAGGATGGCTCTAATATTAATTTGAATGTTTGGGTAAAATCCTCAGACAAGGTCGTTGCCGTTACGATGTATTAATTTAACAGAGCGCAAAGTTTATCCAGAATGAGACCATCAAATTTGATTCGATGTATTCTCTAGACAGATTAATTTACAACTTCTGAATTCATTTTATATTGAACCTTGCAATTATTCTTATACAATTTAATTTGCTCTTTTCTGAGCTAACTGCAACAAATCTTTTATAGTTGATTCATAATAACTTCATCCATTTACAATGTCAACCATGTTTTGTCATCTATGTTTTATAATTATTTTTCATTAGTTGTATGGTCAACCGTCGGAAAGGAAATCGTCAGAAATTAAGGGCACATGTAGTGTTTGTTAATTTTTCTTAAAACTAAGAAACATTGATGTTTAAAGTGATGAATGTTATTGTTATTATGATGAATGTGACTTTGAAAAAGGAGGGGTTCTATATTCGACCGTATGTACCTTTAGGGTTTCGTTTCTCAAAAGGAAACAAAGTAACCCTTATAGGATCACTTTGTTGTCCGTCTGTCTGTCTGTTTATCTATCAGTCTGTCATATTGGGGAATGGCAAAATCTTGGATGACGAGCATATCCAATGGTACAAACAAATAGTTTTCAATACTCCTTCTATGATAGAGGATCAAGGGTCCTTAAATGAGACTTTATGTAATTGCTTGGAAGCGGAGCCTGCTATCATTATCTGATTGTTTTTTTTAAATAAAATATGTACATTATTTTAACTAATAACTAACTAATCATTTTCATTATATTTTCTATTAATATAAAAGATTAGATACGTGTACACTGTACTTCATTCTTTTGGATGTAAAACAAAACATGATTGGTTCCTATTAAGTAAATGCATACTATTATTACATGTCTAAACTAAACTAAATATCACTCAAATGTTGTTGAGTCCTGGCAAATGACGTTTCTTATTCTGAAAACGTAGGTCTAAAGTTATTAAATTATTAAACTTATTTTAGTTTGACAGAACCAAAATTGGATAAGTTAATAAACTTAGTCCGTATTAACTTATTTCTTACTTTGTTGTACGATCTAAACGTCTAAAATTGTCTAAAATTAGAAACGCCTCAGCAATATTAGATGTCATATAAATACATGCTAACTAACTTTCAGTGATATAAATTTCTTTAAATTTTTGAATCTAAAGTCTATCAATAATCTTTTATACATATAATGATGATAAAGAATATATGATTTTAGCTTCGGTCAGATCAGCGCTAAAGTATGGTGTATTTTAATGTCATCATCTACTGTTTTTTGTAAAATTAAATCATGACAGTCGCATATGAAATCAAAAATATATTGTTTTTTGAAAACTATCAAGAAAGAACGCGCTTGTTTTCCAAGCTATGCAACTTTCAACATCCAATCTCTTTGAAATGGCAGAGGATTCTCGCCTATAATAATTATTTATTACGGCACTTATTTTATTAATTAAACACTGTCAAAAGTTATTTTAAATATGTCGGCGTGATTCGCACGGACACATTATGGGCAGTTAGTTACACAGATAATTAAAAAAGTAATACGGTTACATAGTTCTCATACCAGGCAACCCGCCTGGTAAGAGAACTCAGTAACACAGTATTTTTTTATTAACTGACTGAATTGTTATTTATTCAAAATTTTTAAGAACCGGCAACACTCGTACTTTACTTTTAGTAATATAATAGTCAAATTCAGTGCTGTTTTAATGGAAGTTGAATTTATTTTATTCTTGAGAATAGCATATTCGAAATCTCTTAACTAAAATAAGAGAAATTTTAGTTTGATGACGTGAATAATAGAATTGACGCCGGTGCTTCAAAAGCATTTAAGTAATAACTAGTAATAACGCTGAAGAGATTTAGAAAAAGCCCAACTCCCGTGTTAGGAAACTTATGAAAATGTAACCAACAATCGTAAAAAGTAGCTCAATTATACTTAAACCAAAATGTGACTAACAAAGAAACATTTAAAAGGGCAAATAATCCTTTAATAGCTCTTAAACAAAGTCATTGTTATAAAGTCCAAAAAGAGTTTGTAGAAACCTTAACAAAACATTATTATTTTAATTAAATCGTTAAACAAATATCGGACATCGATTATTCCTTCTGTACTTATAAATAGGTCAGTCCATCGTATGCATTCCTTGCTGTACCTAGTTGCCAGGTGCAAGAATGCATACATACTGACCTATTTAATCATTCTTCCTGATTAGTTCGAACTTAATTGAACAATCCTAATTACGAACTTCCTTTTATTCATAACAGATAATATATCTTGAATATTTCATTACACAGTCTGCCAAAAAGAGCGGGCTTATTGTTATAAGACCAGAAAGTAGAGGAAATCCAGGAAATAGATATACATATTTAACATAATGTTAAAGACTTTTAGAGACTATACTAAATGTCTTGTACATAAAACATGTAAATGTATAAGAACTCTACATACATATGTATGTAAAAAATCCAGGAAATAGATATACATATTTACCATAATGTTAAAGACTTTCAGAGACTACACTAAATGTTTTGTACATGAAACATATAAATGTATAAGACCTCTACATACATATGTACTCATACATACGTATTAAATAAGGTCTTTTTTTATAATAAAAGAATACTAGTAACGTGGGTCACACATTACTAGGATTCTCGTTAACCCCTCCAGCTAAAAGAAAGATCTGAAAGGTTAATGATAAAAAAGTGCAGTTCGTCAGTGAGATTGGCAGCGCGTGTTATATAATCTCAAATACGACGAAAGGGAACAAACAATGTAGATTGGCGCTCGTCTACCACACTCCGGCTTGCAATCTAACAGAATCTAAGTACTATCAACAAGGACGACTTTTAGTAATATACGTAAAATATACGGGAAATCCATGATACGTACATATAATACATGATTTATATGTTGGATGTTCGGTGGTAATTAATGTAGCGTTAAGATATGTGATATCTAGCCTTTGTGACTACCATAAATATCATATTTTGGCTGAGCGATTTTCATACTGTCTCGCTAAGGTACTGGAATTGACTGAAACCGATCTTATATAAATGTAATGCAATTTTGTGACATATTGAAAAACTACACACAATTACAGTGTATTTTTTTAGATTCAAAATATTCACAAAAAGAAACTTCGAAAAGTAGTGACATGACCGAACAAAAAGAAACGGTAGCATTTATTTGTCCAGCAACTTCAACAAATTCTTACGTAAGAAATTGCGTAAATTATTAGCCCTGACTTTGAGAAAGTAGTCAAGACAATATAGAGATTGTCTTAACAGTCTGGACGCGTTTAAAATGTTATGATAAGTTTTATACATATAACATTGTACCACTGAATATACCATCAATCAAAAAAGACCATTTTGAATGTGCCCAGTTTTTTAATAGAAAATTCTAATGTCTTTTTGTAAGGCTATAGAAAATAAATTATTGTTTTTTGTTTTTTTAAGACGAAAGCTCTTACCACGTTAATAGTTAAGAAATGTATATATGTATAAAAAAATAATAAAACGAGCGCTCTTGACATCAAAGTTAGTAGGTAAGCTAATATACCGTTGTCGTTTACTTTATACTGGTGGACTACGATTATTTTGAAATCAAAGAATAATCATTGTACTCATGCTAATGGACTAATAAATATATATTTTTCCTTCTCTTATTACCTTTTAATTACTTTTAACAATTCTTTTAGCTGGTCGCCACTTGCTGTTTATTTAATTATAGAAGAAAATGTTCAGACGATCTTTTTTTTTTCAATATTACTTGGTGTTTTATGAAAATAACAATTGACAATAAAGAGACAGTCATATTCTTTTCGCCCCAACTGTCATAAATATTTATAATCACCATTTACCGCTTATCACCATGTTTTTTATGGTATAGGGGGCAAACGAGCAGACGGGTCACCTGATGGTAAATGACTACCGCCGCCCATTGGCACCTGCAACTCAAGAGTTACAAGTGCGTTGCCGGCCTTTAAGGTAGGAGTAGGGGAAAGGTGAAAGCCTCACTCACTCGCCGAAAAGCAATGCAATGCGGTTTTCTATGACGCCGTGGTATAACTCCGGTCGAGCCAGCCCATACGTGAGCCAAAGCATGACTCTCCCACGATTGAAATTACTGATTTACGGTTACAAATTTTGTATGATTTAAATTAAAATAAACCCTAGTCACTCTATCTTTGTCTTAAAAATTAAGGTGACTTGTCAAAAATGTTGTATTAGGTAATTGAATTACATGTTACTTTTTTGATAAGTCTTGTCTGTCTTGATGCGAAGTGTGCTGGGTTACTAATGTCTCTCTCTACAACATTTAATACTAAGGCAAGGAATTCACTTATAGAATCATTGATATTGATAATTCCATTGGCTTTGATATTATCTTTGAAACAAAATCTGATATCTGACACATTTTCTTTTTCTTCCGGAATCCGATGATAGATTCTTATAACACTCCTATTGCTAATGATGACACACATTACAAAGTAAATTCGGCAGCGCCTTAATACCGCCTTTAAACATAAAGTCTGTTCCATGCATTTGATGTAATATGAGCAATGTTGGATAACACAAATTTGTTGTTGAGTAAACACGAATGTCTTCGATTGAAGACGAGGCGTTTCGTATGCGAGGTGCGAGACTCGTTACCGGGATGTGCGCCCTCAGGGCATTGCCGCAGCTCAATTATGTCTAACTTCATTGCTTAGATTCCGTCATGAGCATAAGCTCTAAGTTGTCGCGAACAAGCCAGTGAGTGTGTATGTTCCGTACGAGTCTGTTTGTGTAATTAATTTGGTTTCCCCGATGGCTGTAATTCCGCCGCTCGACACAACGTAATTTTGTTCTTCAGTAATCTAAACATTGTTCAATTAGAACGCTTCTTCGACAAATGTATGAAGATAAGTGTTACGTTCGTGAAATAATATTTACTACTGAGAAACATTACTGAGTATGTAAGGAACGCGTGTAAACGTAAATACTGTGTAGGCAATGTTTAATCGTGTAATCACATGTCTGACCAAAATGTTGGTAATATAAGTAACTAAATATTGTTTCAAATGCCAACTAAAGCAATATTTATAAAAAAATGAGCAGTAACATGAAACATTAGTAGAATAGACCTTTTATATTGTATAATTTCTAAACAGGTGTATTAAATGCAAAATAATCAACTCTATACCAATTGAATATCATGTTTAAGTAACCATAAAGCATTCAATAAAGTTGACGTTCTGTCATTCATGTTCTGTCATCTGTATTGTTTCAAATGCCAACTAAAGCAATATTTAGAAAAATATGAATACTGGTACTAACTTGAAGTTTGTTCAGTATTCTTTATTTGCAATTCCACAATGTAAATCAGGTGGTAGAACTTACAATGAGGCGTCATTGTGGACCCTGTTTGGGCATAGCAAAGATTGACAATAACAAAACTAAAAAATTACATTACTTACATGGAAATATTCAAGCTTACATCCAACACATCCAACATACAGGGTCAAATTATTAATTAAATAACATGCAAAAAAAAATTACAGTATAAAAAACGGAGTTAGTGTGTGGACAATGGTGTGCTTTTAAAATCAAAGGATACAAGACTGGGATTTATTTCAAAAGAATTCTATTGTTAATAGCAATGTTAACCACAACTTCCGTGGTAAGTATAAAAACCTTTAATATATTGTTGATTTTTCACTTTTTATTTCACGCAGTTTATTTTCGTATAAAATAAAAATATAAAATACAAACAAATGAACCCGAATGGATAGAGAAATAAAAATATTTATAGAGAATATACTTAGAGAAATAATACAGAATTCGAACTGAACTGAACTGAACTCGCCACACAAACACTATACAAAAACCTTATCCCGACATCTGAATACAGTCTTCATAGAAAAATTTATCGCGAAAAAGAAAGTTATTTTAGCAGCAAAAGAAATAGCTCCGATATCGGCCAAGTTGTCTTTTGTTTCCGTAGCACTAACGATGGGATAATTAATACCCTTGTTATTTATAGCTTTTTCGACGTTTATTTAGTATTTATATTTAAAAGAGCATACTTTTTTAAACATGTGTGTGTGTGAGTAATTCTTTTTTAATAATAAATATACGAATAGTTTGTTAGACTTCTAATGGTATGAAAATAAAGTTTGATATTTATAAAATTTCTAGGTAAATTACAGAGTACTTACTAGCACAAACAGTAAAAAAAAAATTATGTCATATATTCATACTCGTTTTTTGAATGCAGACAGACATACACTACGTATGTTTTAACAATGAAAATCACATTCAAATCGGCATACGGCAATACAGACGCTCCCCGAGTCCCGCTTTTAGGGATAACAATTGAATAAGAAAGTAGTCACGATATATTACACGAGCACAACACGTGAAAGGCCCTTTTTTAACCGACTGCCAAAAAGGAGGAGGTTCTCAATTCGTCGGAATCTTTTTTTTATGCATGTTCACCGATTACTCGAAGACGCCAGAACCAATTTTTTTAATTCTTTTTTGTTTTAAAAGTTATACTTTCCAGGTGGTCCCATTAAAATTTTATCGAAATCAGTCGAGCGGTTTCTTAAAAATCAACAAATATCTAAGAATTAACGATCGATGATGTTTTGGTTTGCTCCGAAACATCGCTGTCTCATTGAAGCAGTGCGTTTAGTTGGTCTACCCATATTATATTTAAACAAAATACATCTACTTTCCACTAAGCACATTGGAGTCGGTAATACTTTTTTAAAAAGATAATTATTGCGTTTTGTTCCTGAATTAAGTTTTCACTGTAAGCAACTGTAAGCAGAAATCTACCGCACACGAGACTTCATGGGCTATTGTTTCGCAACTGCATTAACGGATTGTACACTGGATCAAACTTTAGGGTCACCCTTCGTATAGTATTATTTTATTGACCCATTTTAAAATTCAAATTGGCTTACCCAATAGGCCCAAATATTTAGAAAAAAAAAAATCATCATACCTTACTTTATTTACTAGACTAGCTGTTTCAAACACTATAAGGTTGTATGGTTTCCTCTCTCTCATGGCTCATTGTGTCACGTTTATAATAATTAATATCCATTGACCTTTCTCAATAAGCAAATAAATAATAAAATAAATTATTCTAAATTCGACTGGTAGTTACAGAAATAAAAATCAAAAGGAATCTTCAGTTTATACCTAATATAGTAATAGTAATAGGTATAGACTTAGAAACTTAACGCTTTATGTTAAGTCTCAAACACTTGGAACAAACTTAACAAATCATTTACCATAAGTTATGTTGTTATTACTAGTTTCAGTGCAAGTTGGTCCGCAGTATGTTTAGCCTGATTGGAAAGTCGAGTTGATACGATTAAAAGTTTATTGAATAACGTGGCTAACAACATTTCCCAGCAGCTGCAACACAGCGACTTCTCTCAAAGTTGGACTAGGAGTTTGACTTCATATCAATTACTAGAAAATGGCTAGTGTCGTTATATTCTGATCAAACTTTTTTTTTTCTTAGTATGACTTTTATTTATTACCAGTAATATAATGTTGCCTCACATAATCTTTTTTGCAGTCACATTACTTTAAACACTTTATAAATTATTTCTAAAAAAAATATTTTATAAATTGCTCATTTCATATATACATATTCAATCATTGAGATCAATCATGCTGCACGAGCGGTAGGTAATGATGATCGAGAATACTAAGGAGAGCACCCGGTGTGTCTCACAGCCTGCAAGATTGCTCTGTTTCTTTACCCGAGTATGATTACTAGTAGATTTGTCTATATATTCTGGTGAGGCATTTCGTTAACCTGAAACAATGTCACTATAGAACATATTATACATATACAACACAACAAAAAACTAACATTTTCAATGTGCGAGTCATATTCAACCACATTTATTTAATGTACAATGTAATGACATTGTACATTAAATAAATGTGGTTGAATGTCATGTGCTCTAGGTCTCATGGAAGAATATACGTAATTGAATTCGGAATTGCCAGAGCCGACGAAGTCAGTACCTTATTATTAGGCGCGACGTATTCTTGTTGGTAGCTGACAAATTCAACATCAGCACCAAGTGGACTTTTTATTAATCTTGTTTCATTTTCTTAAACTTTTAGTATACCTTTATAAACCAACCACCCTAATTTATCCCTTAAGCTGTAACTCGTTGGCAACAATAAACTTTTTAGCAGCACGTAATTTCAAAACAAAAACATTCAATCAAAGGGCAATGTGATCAATCCAAGCCGTTCACAGCTAACGAGCTTTGAACGCGTACGCGTGCTTAGGTACTCGTACAATAATGAAGCAGAAGTAATTTCTTAATAATTGTTGGTGAGAAAGAGCTGAGGAAGTTGTCGGCTGAAGGCGAGACTTCAAAGAAATTAATGAGTGTTAGGAACTTGCGACGTGCCACCGCTGACTTGATCAGTTTGGACGCAAGCCGGAACAAAGTTGCGCAAGAGCTTTAACAAATTTCCTGCTAATTGCAAACAGACCTCAATTGCCATTTCAAATACCTGATCAAGTGATTCAAATTTTATTCAAAACACCGTATAAATTGGCCTTCACTTTGGGCTTACTATCTGGACTTATGAATTATTTATAGCAATTATTGTGACTGGAACATCATTATTATTTACAAACCCAGGGATTACATTAATTAACTTCTATATAGGAAGGTATTTTATTCAAAGTGAGTAGAAGTACCTATCTAATACTTATTTCTGTATTGTTTTGATTTATAGTGATTTGAAAAAGAATATAAAATTAATAAAACCGAATTCTATATTTTTACAAGTTGAAACCTAATTAAAAATATTAAATGTACGTTGAAATTGAAACCCAGAGTTTCTTTACACAAAACAAATTACACTTATTCGTGATTAACACTGTTTCGTTAACCTATAACCTAAACCGTTAGTTTATCCTATAGGCTTTGTTCTGACTGACTGACTGATAGATCCACGCACAGCCTAAACCGCTGGTCATATAGACGTGAAATTTTATGGACCTTATTCTTATATCCACTAAGGAGGATTTTGAAAATTCACCCCCTAAGAGGTGGATGAAAGTTCACAAGAAACTTCGTAACTTTTGAAGTTAGAAATGTAAAACCTCAACAAATAGATTTATTCTGAAATTTATCAAATTTATTAGAAGTTATCAGGTTTCTGCCATTTACAGAAAGTTATTTTATTAGATTCCGGGCCCAAATTTACTAACTCACTTTAATCTGATTGTGATATGTCATCTTTTCAAGGTATAACCAATTTTTTTATAACCTAAATATCTATTCTATTCTATCATTTGACATAAATTACACATACAAATATACAGTTTTTTCTTCCGTTTCGGGCCTTCGAAATGTGAAGTGAAAATCGTCTGGATAAAGTCGCAATAAAAATAGCTCTAAATATCTTGATATAAATCAAACCATCAAAACCAGCACATCACATCACAGCAAAGTCAAAAGCTTATCAATAACATTTTGAGGTTAGACCATAAACTATACTTTGTCAATAGTTTTGTCAAGTTAGTGAAAAACTAACAGTAATAATTTAACGCAATTTTTAAATACAGCTTTCTTTTACGTTACCTACTACAAATCGTACTATTCGTCACTATCTGTCTTTGTCGCAAACGTTTTTGTTTGTGTCTAGATTATGCTCAGTTAACTAAAAACACATCCGTAGGCATGCGCGCTGGGTACACTGTCGATGTACAACAACAAACAATACCGTCCAAAAAGCAATTCATTTCAGGTAAAGGCACGTGACTGTTCTCTTGTTGGAAGCCTTATACAACAGTGTTACTTTTCAGAATCGTACCATATGCAGTTGAAACGATTCTAGCCCTGAGAATATACAAAACTCTGAAAAAAATACCCAATTCAGCTTTGTAAAAGATCTCTACAATAAATGTATTTATTATTATTATATTAAAATGCCAGCAGCCGGTTTGTCTAACTCAGCCCGTACTACAGTTTCACATTCAATAACTCGATACTATAACTCGATATTATTAGCTTGTTTGCTTAAGCATAGAATGTTTGCAAACAAATAATTTCAGAATAAACTAAACATGTATTAAATAGAAGAATGGTATTAAAGCGACTTCAAGTTTCATACCACTTGGGAACGAGTTTCTTGCCTTGTTAGACGTTTTTATGTGTATTACTTTTCAGATTTTATATTTATTATTTTCAGATTTTTATTATTTTGTGTTTTCATTTTTAACCGAGTGTCTTTTTGTTGAGCCGTATCTAAATACTAGGTTCTTGTTGTTCTTGTACCTCTGCGACTAGCGAGATGGAGTTTAAATAAGGATACTTTTATCTTGAATAGGTACATATGCATTGTGCTTATTTATTTTACTTTTAGCATTTTAAACTATTTCATTATTTTAAGGATGGAATTGATTTACCGACATTGTAATGACATTTACCCGGAAATCAAAATATTTTCCTTTTAAAATTATCCAGGTACGACGACCTAGGCTTCGGATGGACTTTTAAAAAGGAGAATTCGGTAACAGCCTAATCGATTTGCATTGCTTGAACTTATTTGATCGCCAAGGATTCCAATTCCAATCATTTTCTTTCACATAACTTTACATTACTATACGTAAATCATTTTAAATAAATCCGTGAAAAAGGTATGTATGTGATTTGGGGTACATCGAAATAGGCTTATGTCGTTAATCATATTACCTGCTAACTAACAACTCTGAAGATAAATAAATAGGTGTAACAATGCAACCCTATTCGTATTTTTCAAAACATACTTCCAGAATATGGTCAATTCTTTTATATATTAGGAAAACCTAACTTTCTAATTAAAAATATGCCTAATAACAAGTTTACCTTAAAAACAAGTAGGTACTTACTTGGTTTTATAATATTTATTATTATACCTATTTCAAATTATGGGTAGATAGACAGATTGTGGACGCATCAGCGCCGCGACCTCGCGGCGGCTATCGGTGTGGGAAGCCTCTCGCTGAAGATCATGGTTCCGTATGGACAGAACCATGGTCTCCAGCGGCCACTTTGGACCATGGGGAAAGTGAGAGTGCGTGGGAATCCGCCGCTTCTTTTTGTGAGGAAGTGATGTCCGCTAAAGTATCGGCGGAAAGGGAACGGGAGAGGACTAGTACTCTCCCGTCCCGCAGTAGACGCACCAGGCGCCGGAGAGCGCAGAATGATCTCGGGTGAGGCGCTCGTTACCCTAGCAGAAGCAGGCCTGAAACGGTGGCCTCTCTAAATCGGAAGGAGGGCAATGGTGTGGCTGCCTTCTGTTTGAGGGCGGCCAAAGTCTACCTGAGTTCTCGGGGAATTCCTTCTTACCCGAGTCCCTTGCGATAGACTCACTTGTGACGGAACACCGTGTGGTTTTAGTCGGTTCGATTCCGACATACCACTTCAGCGATAGCCATGGTGAGGTAATGACCCGTGGGGGTTTCCACACGAAAAAAAAAAGATAGATAGATTGATTAATTATTATTTATTATACACCACTAACAACATAGGGTTGAAATAGATCTTATCTTGCAAATTAGAGTACAATGGGCGGTCTCATCGCTAATAGCGATCTCTACCAGACAACCTTTAGATGGTGATAATAATAGAAATATTTAATAAAAACGTAGTAGTCTGTAGCTTTCTATTTAAGACACAGACAAACATTTATACATATACAATATATAGTAAGGCGCTACATACATTTTGTCGTACTTTGTGATTTTTTTATTAAGTAATCTCCTCTGGCAGTAATACAAGTATTCATACGTGTAAACCAAATGCTGAACACATTTACTACAGTATCCTTCTAGAACACAGCCACATAACTCTACAAAAGCTCTTCGTCTCCATCGCTCAAAACTTGTTGTTTTTTACAAACATTTATAGTGTAAAGTTCATGGCGCTAAATTCGGATTGGGTGTCCCAGCAATTTGATTTCAGCTTGGTGCAAATAGTCCGCAGTTTGGCCGGCTCTATGTGCAGGGGCGTTGTCTATCGAGTCTCGAGTTCGTTGTCTATCGAGTCTCGAGTTTGTTATTATTTACTTTGTTGTGCTATTATTTAGGCTTGTGGAAGTCAGTATTCTTTTTAAGGTTTTTATTTACCCTTGTATTCCTTGTTAGGTCAGAGAGATACGTGTCATAACAACCACTTTGCACCAACCGCCATTTCATAAACATTTCAATCACAATCATAGAAACAGGTATGTCATGGAGCAGCTACATGATGCAAGTCCATTAAGGCAGTATATAAACTGCCCTCGGCGGGGCAATGCCGTGATTAAGGTAATACGATTGCGGCCAGAACGAGCTCTGAGCTACAAACCAGCCGCAACGATTTCAGGCACGTACTATTAATTAATGCCCTTATAATAGGAACGTAATAACTGTGCTAATACGCAGAACTATGTGTATTTTTAATATATGGAGCTAGAAAGTATTTTTTTTTTTTAATTTTAAAGGTCAATGAAGAAAATGATAACGAGTGGTTACTCGTTATCATTTTGTTGTTTATCATTACCTTATAAATTACAGAAATATAATTGTTTTATCTGGAGACAGACCGAACTAGCAACACTCGATGCCGTAGCAATTGGCAAGGTACCACTTGAAGCACTTCGCATTACATGCACGCTGGTGGACTATTTTTTTTTTTAAGACATCTCCCGCATTAGGAATTACTCCTGTATTGCGGGAGACTTTACAAACATACACACAACGGACACAAAGAACACCCAGAGTAGGGTGGGAATCGAACCCACGACCTCTGGCTTAGCAGTCAGGGTCACTAACCACTAGACCAACAGGCCAGTCAAACTATTGCGGAAGCTGTCTTTGTTTCTTCAGCTGTGTATGTAGCAACTCCTTTCTTGCTGCTAAAAGTTATATCAACCCGGCCCCTTGAAACTCACAAAATGTTTCACAAAATGTTCTACTGGAGTGGGGTTATGGAAAAGAGTATTTTGGCCAGAAATCGATTTTGCGCCACAGAAGTTCAATAGACGTGTCTCACAAACAGTGTAAAAAAGTGAAAGATGACCTTCTTGCTTGAAAATATTGAAAAATATGCTTTGAAAAAGTGCCCAGGTGGGATCTGCTAAATATCACTTTGTTTTGGGTAAGTCGGCAAGTATATTTTTTGTTGCAATCTATCCGAAAAGTTAAATTATAATTTCACTAAGCGCTTGCTTGAAACCATGGGCTTATTTTGTTAATAAACAAAGTGCGATAGTAAAAAAATATATAAATTGAGTTTGAGCTATCATAGCTCCGGTTTTAAGCTCTTTCAATGCATGTTTTTAAATAAAAATCCGTTGTGTGTTTTCGAAGTTTTCAAATTTGTTTATAAACAAGCAATTACCAAGGCTCTCCTAATCCAGATTTTGATTTTGTAAAATGAATATGAAAAAATTGTCATTCTTGTATGTGTCTACCAATTTTCAAGTCCTTAGATGACAAAGATTAACCTGGGTAACAATTTGGAAAATATCAATTTTTTTTCAAACCTTTGGATTGCAGAATTGTTGCGCAAATATTGTGTGTGGGTGGGTATATTTATCATATGGAAAACTTTTCTCTTGACAAGTATGGAAATTCTACGCGTAACATATGTATTGTTAAAACTGTTAGGAATTGTGTTAATTACTTTCGCATATTTTTTTGCGGTTTTTACTATTTTTGAAACAGTAAAAATGATGGTACCTTATGTAAAATTTATTTAGACAACTTTTCTATACCGGTAAACTTTTCTCTATTATTCATATTAACTGAGATATGCGAGAAGATAGAAAGAAAAACAGTGTACATTTTAAAACATTTTTGCGTTTTGGTAAATAATTTGGTAGATTTCAAGCGAGCGCATAGTGTAATTATCATTTCTTAGGACTTTTCGGACCGAAACCAGCAAAAATCCATCACACTTTTCGACTTACCCAAAATAAAACAGACCCCATAGGCTAAAACTTTTGTCGCGTAGGCTATTACAAATGGTTAAATTAGTAACTTTGTGATCTGAAATGACATTACTTTGAAGTGAATCTAATTTAAATTAATAACCCGTTTAGAAGTAGTGGGTGTTTCCCACAATTTCCACCCACGCGCAGACATTAATAACTATAATTCTGTTTAGATCACTGATCATCTCCTTCATATTGGGTTTGGTTTTAACCATTTGACAGCTATTTCAACTAAAATTTAATCGTTTCATAACACCTGAAAACAATTTCAACCAGCAGAGTGACATCTTTTGCACTTAAATCGATATCTATACAAATAATTAAAACTGAAGTGTCTGTTTGTAATGTATATACTCGTATACCAAAAAATATTTTATTTTCTGTTTGTTCTGGCTAATCTCCGAAATGGGTGGACCGATTTCCACGGGACTTTCACAGACAGATAGCTGGTGTTATAAAGAGTACCTGCTGCTACTTTTATTTTGAAAAAAGAATAAGGGTTCATGCGAGTGAATCCGCATGGGAAACAGCTAGTAAATAAATAAATCAAGGTCTGAAGATGAATAGAACAAAATAAGAACATACGAGTCTATTTTATAAAGAACACTTCATCGTCCAATTCTTTATTTGGGTTTTTCTCGAATTTGCTAATTTATGATACTGAATAATTTTCAGCAGATTTTTGTTAAAATTAGTAATACCCTACTTGGTATCCCCTATAGCACAAACATAAGAGGGACCATTGAAGTTGATATTTTTTGTCATTTAATTCTATAAATAAGTTAAAAATTGTAAAATTTAAATAAAGCACAAAATAATGTTTTATCAGTGCATGGAGTAATTCATACTCTAAATCGATGTTTGCCGTCTAAAGAAAAGATTCAAATGAATGAGAAAAACTAATGATCAGGACTGCAAGTGTTAATCCTCAATCGTATCGAAATTTAAAAAAAATGAATCGCAACAACTATCTCGGCTTATAATCTCCATGCACCTATTAAATATGGCCTCCGAGAATCAATTAAGTATAAATTTTACTATTTTTTTCTTTCTTTTTTCAAAAAGATTTAAAAAAAATTTTATTTCATAGACTTTACTTAATACTCATAAGCATATCGATAACCTTAAAAACCTGTTGCTATAGCTGAGATATTAAACGTATTTAATTTATCTATAATATGTATGTATTTAGAAATGTTTAAGTATGTTTATCAGCAGTCTGGTTACCATAGTACAGGCTCTGCCTAGTTTGGGATCAGACAGCCGTGTGTGAGATGTGTGGAGTTATTATTATTATTCTTATTATTTATTTATCATATATATACATTACATTTTTAAATACATTTACAATATAAAAAAAATATAAATATATTTAAAAATATAAAAAAATAGTGTTCCACCGGTATCGGGTACAGGGACCAAGCTATCGGTGGTTAGGGTTCCAGAGACAGAAATCTCCTCACTATGCGTGCCGTGGGGAGAAGAACTGTCTTCTGCATTATTATTATTATTATTCTCTTTATTCAACATAAAACTTATTAATTACATTTTTAAATACGTACCTATAAAACAAAATATATATTTAAAAATATAAAAAATAGTATACCACCGACATCGGGTACAGGGACCAAGACACCGGTGGTCAGGGCTTCAAAGACAGGAACCTCCTCACTATACGGGCCGCATCGAGGAGAACTGCCTTCTGCATCAGTCCCTTGATCCAGCCGTCTAACGCGAGCCTCTTAAGGTGTTGGTCGAGGCTTTTGGCTATCAATCCATGAGCAGATACGACAATCGGAACAATGATCGCCGAATCGACATTCCACATATCGACAATCTCGTGAGACAAATCCAAATATTTGATTTGTTTTTCTTTTTCAACTTTCACGAGGTTGTCGTCATGAGGAACAGCAATATCGATAATCATTGCGCGGCGCTCTAATCGATCTATCACCACAATGTCAGTTTATTATATATCTCAGGTTATTAAATATATCAGGTTTATTGGCAACAATAGTTCTGTCAGTGATGATAGATCGATCCCAATACAATGTAGCACGACCATTTTCGAGAACTGGGTCGGGCACATACCTGTAATATGGCTCTGAATGCACAAGATTGTATCTAAGGGCAAGTTGTTGATGCACAATCCTGGCCACTTGGTTGTGTCTGTGCAAATATTCACAATAATATATATATGTAAAATGTACATAATATTTATTATTATTATTTATGGTGTAACGCAGCATTTTTAGTCATACGACATCTACGGTCAATGACGTTGGTTTATGGTCCTTTTCAAAACGTCAACAACACAGTGCAACTAATATAAAGAAGGGTCTGTGAGATTTTTGCTGTTTTGAATTTGTATCCCGGGCTGGGAAATGTAACAATATTGGAATAGAACTCCCGAGATTCTGCTCGTGGCAATAGGCCACAGCAGTAAAAATATGGTGTTGTAAGAAAGGTATGAGACACGGTAAGTTTTACTTTCAAAGCTGATATTTTTCTTGAATTTCTTCAAAAGAGGTTTTTCTTTATTAGGATTGCCAACAAATGATACACATAACTAATATGTCACAAGAAATGAAATTACAAGCCTTGTGCTCATTTAATTATAGGCAACCACAACGAACACAAACAGAACTTGTACCGTTAAACTAAATTATGGTAAAATTACAACACACATATTAAAAATATGTATATGTAAGAAATTAAAACATAAAAGGTAACATAAATCATTTTTTTTAATGGAGGTAACTACAGATGATTCAAGCTCAAACCTAGTAAGTACATACCAACCGAAGTTTGAACCCAAGATAATCTGTAACTTTTTTCTTTTACTTAGGCAAGTTATCACCAAAAAATCTAAGTCTGACAATCGAGAAAGTTCGTTATACGATTTGATTTTTTTAATTATTGGCAAGTTAAAACCTAAGTTAGTCTTATATCTACGTAACCTGTAGACTGACTGTAACAACTTGTAGACAATCGAGCGTGGCAACCTACACGGGGCTTTTGTCGCGTTATATGTCTCGTGATTTTGATTCAGGCCCCTAATTATGTATTGTATTCAGCCTTGTCCGTGGAGTGGGAAAGGATATGGATGATACCAAATGGCCTCATGCCTGGTTTTTGAGACATTCCTGTTTTCTCTTACAATATTCTTTAAAGTTACTGTGTTTAGTAACATTTCAACAAATCTTTTTCTTCAGAATGATATGAAATTTGTACTGCATACTGGCAGGTACGTAGGCTTGAGCACTACCACCTAACAGTACCAGAGGCGCTAAGAGAGGAATTCATTGAGGTTTTGACCACAAAGCAGGTAAACACAGTTCCCATTTTTATACGAGCAATGTGCAAATGTGGTCAAAACGTTCAGTAAAACGAAGGGGAAACCAAAATTCAGGACACCAGAACGGATTATCAGATGAGAATAAAAATTACGAAGCCGTAAGAAAGCAGGTATTGATCAGTACAATATATGATTTTCTTTTCGGAATATTTTTTTTAAGTTTTCAAGAACCGAAGGGATGGCTTAACCGTTAACTAGGTTAATGGCTTTAATTCAATTAACCAATTGATTTTAATTATCTAATCTTTGTGCGAGTTAAAGCTTAAAACTCTTTGTTTGAAACTTTTATTAAAATAATTGTATTTTTTCTTTTACTTTTAACAAAATATTATACTAACAATATATAATCTCTACTAATAACATAAAGCTGAAGAGATTTTTGTTTGATTGTTTATTTAAACGCTCTAATCTCTGGAATTTGTAACTGAACTTGGAAATTGTATTGGATAGAGTATTAATTGGGCAAGGTGAGCCTTTAGGCATATAGGCTGTGCAACCTCACCCTACGATCTTTAGGAGTAGAGCAGCCACCATAAACACAGGGGAAACTGCATAGCTAGTCAAAATATAAAGCAAAAAAATTTTTTCAATTACCTGTGGCAAGTTAGTACCTAATATTATGAAACTAGCCAGTTCTATCTCACTCATTTTCAATGATATATCTAAGTGGTTATTTGAACAAAGTCCTTTATCGCACGTTACACTTCAGACGCTCGGCGGATAGGGCGCTAGACGAAAAAAACATTATAACATTACACACAATATACACAGAGTATGATGTACAGTGTACAGCTAAGGGATAGTAAACATAAAAAAACTAGTATTACTAGTACAACATACAAGCTCGAAATCAAACCACTAAATCATCCGTTATATCGTACCTCGAATACAATATCACTGTGTAAGCCTCGATCAGAATACTAAACATAAATGGTGCTTTATTTTAGCTGGCACAGTGGTATTCAAATTATAACATTTTAAATTTATTGACCAATTAGCCTTGCAGACACAAAATTGTCGTATACTTAGTTTGAATTTCATCATTGTCGGCTTAATACAAACAACCACGCGATGCTGTTTAAATATAGCAAAATACCGCGATCGTGCACCTGTTCTTGGTTAAACATGAAATATTATAAACTTATTCTAACTTGAGTAACATAACTTGTTCTCTAGAATAAGATAATTATACTATCAAAAGAATCGATAGAGCACGTAATTAGCTACAATGTACATATAGGTGGAGCTGGGTTTATTATTTAGGATTCATTTTACATCCTTTTTTTATTAAACCGATAGTTATAAATGCAGTGTTAGCATATTATAACATAGTACGACATAGAGTGCGGTTATAATTTGTTTTTACATTGATTTTTTTTTCTATAACTATACCTAAACACGCTTGTTTATACACATAATAGAATCGAGATACAGAATTGACACGTTGCTAGGGACCAAGTGGTCCCTAAGTAGGTGTACAGTAGATAACTACGAAATAGAATCAAAGGACTAGCTATAGAATACTTGAAAAGTTGTGATACCCTCAATATTCCATTGGTTGCCTCTATACTTACAGATTTTCAACCTTTTAGGTAGCAAAAGTTACTGCTTTTTTTTTGATATTCATACTTTGACTGGCCTGTTGGTCTAGTGGTTAGTGACCCTGACTGCTAAGCCAGAGGTCGTGGGTTCGATTCCCACCCAGAACAAATAATTGTGTGATGAGCACGATCATTTGTTCTGTGTCTGGGTGTAATTTATCTATAATATGTATGTATTTAGAAATATATAAGTATGTTTATCAGCAGTCTGGTTACCATAGTACAGGCTCTGCCTAGTTTGGGATCAGACTGCCGTGTGTGAGATGTGTGGAGTTATTATTATTATTATTTATACACATCTTTTAATATTTATGCGCGTTATGTATATTTGTTATTACTACAATAAAGTATAGCCCATTTTAATAATGGATAAAGTCCAGAAGACCGGTTATTTAATAAACACATTTAGTACAGATAACAAACTCTGTAGGAGATTATTTACGAGATATAAAGTACTAAAAAATAATTTTACAAAACATTTATCTTTCATGTACACTACTGGCTGCAGCTTTTCACTGGTGTGCAATATCGATCTTTAAATGTTGTTATATAACTCAACCAGCCGCTAACGCGCCTCTCTGATAGTAAATGGAATAAGTAAACACACGAGGGAGATTTCTTCGTCTTGAAAACTAAAGCAAAACTTAATACTGAAGCTGCTGAGCTAAAACTCGAGACGGAAATGCATTTGCAGGGAACCAAACAAGAATGTTACTTATAAAGAAATTAATAATGAGACTTGCACATACAAACTCTGCATGTCAGCAGATAGCAAATTTAGGAAAGTAGGTCCATGATTAGTGAAGCTTAAAGTGCTAAGCTGAATCTTACTAAATCATTTTGTTTCTTGTTGCCACTACATCACTACATATTATAAAACAAAGTGCCACCCCCCCCCCCCCGAATCTGTCTGTCTGTTCGCGATACACTGAAAAACTACTGAACGGATTTTCATGCGGTTGCTAGTTACATATATTTTTAAACCACTCTTAGCATCAAAATGTTTCGATTTCACATAAGTCGCCACGATTATGTCATAATATATAGGAACTTTTATATCGCGACCCTTTCAACGACGAGATCTGCTGCCGATTCAGAATCGTCGTTATCTCTTTTCTTAACAAGATTATTAGATATTCCATAAGTCAAACATAAAACCTTGCCCTCATATCGTGCAGTAAATTAGACGGATCTGGCACATAATTTAAAAAACTAGAGATGACCTGGTGGTCCGTATTTTAACCATAATTCATAAAAAAAAAATTTTTAGTTTATTTCATTGGCCAGTATAACTCGAATTGTCATTGTATAGCTTTACGTAACATGACAGGTCAACATGTACTGGACATCTAGAGCTTGATGTAGCTGCTTTTAGGTTCCATATGTAAACTTAATTCCAAATTTAACGCTCCTACGTTCGCGAATGCACTCAAAAGATTCTCTTCGCGTATTATTATAACGTCACCACTATATTACATAACTTCATAAAAACAAAACATTTCACAATGCCCCAAATGATAATTTTGGATGTATGCATTCTTTCTATTGTCTCTCACGTATGGTTGCCATAAATATACAGCAGAGATAAAACCTCTTTTGGTTTGCCAATGAGCTGTGTAATTGGCTACATTATGTTTACAATCTCCAATAGGTCTCCTATTCTATACTTAGAATCAAATTATACAAGTGCCTACACGTATAAAACGCATATCTCATCATAAGCCTCCCAAAAGATCAGTTTTCTTCTTCTAGACAAAAAATAATACCCGTGAAAAGAAGGTACATAATAATCAGAAATAATGTTTATCGGTACATTTTCAACTCGAATACATTATTCGGGATAACTTTAATCTATCTCGATTTCAGTAACCGATTCGTTAAACACTGGAGCCTGAAAATAATGAAAGTATTATTATATAGTATATTTAAAATGTTTGTTCTAATATTTTGTTCACTCTACTAACGAAGGTTGATTAATATCCCACGCAATATCAAAAATAACCATTGAAGAAACTTTTAATATCTTAACAAATTAGCCCGAAGGCTTTGTATAACATATACAATAACGAGTCCATTATACATTTTCTTAAGGAAGCCAAGTAAATATTACTAATTACATTATTGTTAATTCTACGTTGTACCGACCTATTATTAGTTTCAAGAAAAAATATTTTTTGTCCGTTTTCTACTTTTTGTAGTGTCATTATGTAATGTTTCTTCAAAATTATAAAGTTGGTAAGATTATAAAGAGAAAATGGACAATTTGACAAGGAAATGAAATTTCGTCAAAGAAGCGTCTGAAGTCTTAACCAGACCTCCGGGAAAATTAATGATATTGGTCAACGGAAAGAAAAGCCGTCGAGCGCGATCGGACTTCGAGCAAACTAGTGCCATATTAGCTTGGATACCAATTACCAAGCGCCTTTTTATAAGCGTCAAAACTTTCTTGACTAATGTTTCCGCTAATTAAGTGAATGTTTTTTTTTATATACTTACTGGATGGCAAAGGTGTTATCACATTTTTGTATCATATATAGTATATATGCTATTCATAAGCGATTTACAAAATAGGAACATAAAATATTCATTAGATCAGTCGCATAACTGTTTGTATGTTTTCGTAATTTTAGTTACAGGTTCCATTAAATATTTAGCTGCTAAACTAGAAGTATAAGCCGACCCGTTTCTGAAAGTACTAGAGTCGCTGGAGCTCTTTAGAATTGATCCCTCTCCAAATATATCTACCCGGTAAATTGGCAAATAGGCAGACGGCCGCATGATTCTCACCAGTTAACAGTGCTTACACTTCAACACCACTGGTGTATCTCTACCATCTCCCCAACTAACTTCGTGGCACTGTCCATCCGCCATCAACTCTAATCACCAGCAGTAGTACTAAATTCAAAAATAGTACTACAGATTAACCGTGGTTTTACTGTGGTGTCGATGATGAGGAGTTTTTACCAGTTTTCTATATTAGGCTAGTAATATATTACCTACCTACAAACCTAATTACTCTGACGTACCTTTTTGTATTAATGAATATTACTTGTTTGATTTGTTTAAGGTTAGAAATACCCACCCACCCATCACCATCATTTCATAATTATTCCGAAGATAATTAATACAAAATGACATCCCAAAGTGCCTTGAAATTTACATTTCACATTTTTTATCTCGTTTCCTTTAAATATGACTCGGAAGCTATAGGATGAAATTTAATAAGATTTTAATTGCCACAGTCCTTAAGAGCTTTGGAACAAAATGGAATATAATATTTAAATAAAAACTAGTTATTTAGGAGAATAATATAATTTCGCTGCTATCGTAAACCTTTAATGGGGCGGTACAGACAATTGGTAAGTATGAATTCAAAATTTTCAATAAAGGTACACTTAATGAGCAGAGTAGTTGATTACAAAATATTATTTTGATTATTATTATTATTGCTGCAAAAACTCTTTCAAATCTACTCGAATTGTTAAGCTGCAGTCCACACACGATAGCCTATATATGTATAATAATATGGAGAACTCACAGAGTATTCAAGTTTCCTCATTTTCTTCACCGTGAAAGTAAATAATATTAGTTTATAGTTGCCACATAATATTATAAAAGTTAGAGGTATCGAAGAGCGAAGTGAAATAGTCAACGTGCGTAGCCCATTTTTAATTACTTGTGGATTATGATTGTAAATTTCTATGTTTATAAGTAAGTAGATAAATACCAAGGTAATATCCATCCATGCAATATTGAAATAACTCTGTGAAGGCATCCGAATCCATAAAAACAGCAAAACCAAAGAAGTATTTTTACATTTATTTACTTAAACTCAAACAATTGTCAATACAGGCACATGAAACATATAAAACATACACAAATGAAAGACATGTAATGTACATGTAAAAAGATACAAAATATGTAAAATATTGTGTAGCGCTTGTATCAATTGCATCACTATCGCTTGAAGCTTTGAGATAGGAACAAGCAACTTTAGATGTTCCAGTATTTGTAAGTTACCATGAAACTCTTTAGCAAGATACCTTCTTAATCTCAAAAGAGCGAATCCTCGTCTCACTTTCAAACTGTAACATCCCATCAATTCTTAAACAAAATGTATTGGATATGTAAGGAGATTAATAGGTAAACTCCCTATGTCCCAAACGTTCGAATAAGTAACTTATGTAGTCAAATACCCAATTTGACTTTATTGTTCAAAATATACAAAATTCAAATGTCGTAATAGCCTTAGAAAAAAATCAGATGGAGTGTTGTTAAACTTTATTTATAGGTATTTAAAAAGGAAACTCTTAAATTACCAAGTAAAAATAACCGGCCAAAACATTATGCAGCAAAATAGGCGAAGCTCTTAGCAATCAACGGCTTCAACTAATTTCCATTTTTTGTAAATCAGTTATTTGGGTCAGGTTTGTTAAAACTCGCCATGTTATTAGCTTCGTCTTTTTGCTGAATACCAAAATATTGCTTTACTTATTTGCTTATTATTTTTATCATCTTCTATGAAAAGTTTATGGAGGCGTATTCTGTTATGTAAAATCACCAATTGGCAAAATTATTTAGAGTAAAATAAAAGTAACCTTTTTTTTATTAGTTCTCAAATTGATTGAGTTCTGAAATTGATTCTTGAAGTTTATGTGTGTGTGTGTTTAATGTGTAGTACACACATTAAACACACACACACATAAACTTCAACGATATCTTAAAATTATTGCATTATTATGCAGTCAAGAACATGCATCTGAGCTAACTACATAAAACTGATTTTTCCTTTTCATAGCTAGCCTAAGAAGACGTACACCTTTTTATATTATTAAGTTTAACAAGCATACCAGTCCCCCAACAGTAAGCGGTTACCGGTGAATATAAACGCATGTAACATTAGTGGTTTCACTTATGTGTTGCCTTCCTTATCCCCACTGAAGATCTGATCAATAGAACAACACAACGATAGTAGTAGTGATTATCAACATCCTTCCTGTGTGGTTCTTCCTGTGTCAGCCACAATGAATCAGAAATCTGCTGTTTCATACCTCCTTTCAGTTTCTCCAATAAGATCTATTATGTAGCAGTTTCATAATAGCAGTATAAGTCTAAGCATGTTCACAATTCATTACATTGTCGGTGCGGCGCGGGCGTGCGGCGCCGAACATTCACCGCCGTAGTTATTCCGCTGAGCTGCGCTGTTTCAAACCCGTTGCTTAATTGGGGACGCTTTAGAACTCGTATCCAATGCTCTAGGTTAGCTTTCAATTTAGATGTTCTCTTTTAAATGCTACTCCACTTTAATCTGCTTGACGGTAGTTTTGACGTAATTAGCAAGTTACAAACAGAATTGTAACTACTTAAAATTTTAATTATAATTCTCCAATTTTACTACCTCAAGTCGTAACCACCAGATACATATATACGGGTACACCAAAATAAAATTTAAACATATTTAACAAATCATTGAGGAGATCTAGAAATAATTTTGTGAAATGTTTCTTAAGATATACTGTTATTTACACTTTTAGGTTAAAGAGGTACTTCATATGATTTGAATAAAATATATGAACAATTCAATACATTTGTGTATCAATTTACGTGCTGGATGAGGGTGGCGCTATTAGCTCTTTGTGAAAGTTTTTAGAAGAGACTTATATTCAGTGTATGAGTCATGCACTGCTGAATATAAGTCTCTTCTAAAAACTTTTACAAAGAGCGAATAGCGCAAATAGGGTCATACAGTATGACCCTCTGCCAAGACGATGTTGATAAAATGAAAGTATACGGGCCTGTTGGTTTAATGATTAGTGATCCTGATTGCTGAGCCAGAGGTCATGGGTTCGTTTCCTACAGAGGAAAACTAAACGTGTGATGAACACGATCATTTTCTTTGTTACCCATGGTCCACCCGCCTAGTTTACCTAGGTGGGCTATGGGAAATTATTTTTGCCCATAATTTCGCTGGGTGTACCACTAAAAACTTGAACGTGAACAGCTCCGCTAATATTATGACCGAACATATGCAACTTTTATTTATTTTAAATGTTTGACGGCAAATAGCAAGCCTATATAATTAATTAGTTAACATTTTTAAGGTTTAACGTTTGAAAGAATAACAAACAAACCAACTTACTTTTGCATTTATAATATTCGTTAGGAGTTAGGATTTCACATGCTTTAGGTATCATGTATTTTTTCAACTCTCATCATCTTCGCAGAAATAAAAGTTATGTTAGAAGTCACCCAGGAAGCCATCCTGTTACCGAAATATCAGGGAGATGTGTGAGAATGGTGACCCACGTAGCCTTCCGGAGGGAGAAGTAGAAATTATCTTCAGACTGGGTCCAACCAGATGGTTGTCAGAGCTTGATGGGGGCTAGTGGCACCCGTTTTTGAATGTGGAAGTGTAGTTTGAATATGGGAGAGCCATGCTTCGGCACGAATGGGACTCAACCGACCACGGCGTCACAAAAACCGGCAGTGAAGCAGTGCTTGTGTTGCGTTACGCCAAGTGAGTGAGGTTACCGGAGGCCCTAACCCTTTCCTCTCTCCTTCTTTCCCCGTCTCCCCTCTCTCCCCCTTCCCCTACTCCCACCTTAAACGCCCTTGTGACTCTTGAGTTGCAAGTGCCCATGGGCAGCGGTAGTCACTTACCATCATGTGCTCGTATGCCCCCTATCTAATAAGAAATACTTCATTCAGCGAGTCTGATGTTTGTGAAGCCGTGTGATTTAGGCAGGACTTAAATATCACTTTTACCCTCGTTGAGGTACTTTTTGAATAGAATAGATTTCTTATCCCATAGGCGCCCATTACACGGTAGGTTTTGCTGTCAGTTTCACCACAATCAAAACGGTGATTAACAAATGACCTATCGTCTAGTGCAGTGATTGATGGTTGCATGATGAGATTTTAATGTCGATATTATTTCAACAATCACCAACGAACATCCGTCAATCATGACTTTTGGTAATGATTGACGTTTGCATGAGCGTCTAATGGACGCCATACATGCCCGTATTAAAAAGACACGAAGTAGATTACCGTGTTTTCTGTGCGTAGCTAACTAGCTTGTATGTGTGTATATTTATTTACTGACTATAAATATTTACCGTGATTAGATACCCTTCTTAAGGTGGCTTGTCCATGGTTCGTAATATTACAGATGGACCAGCCACCACCAATACCGCGTGGGAAGAGTATCGTGAAATGAATATCGTATGAAAACGCAGACAAGCCCGTAGCGGTGTGCGTTTGATCCGCCCATAGTCGGTACCTTCAAAGGTGCGGTATGACAGTGATTGCATATGTGTATATAAGCTGAAGCTGCAGCGATACCCTCTTTCAATTTGCATTTTGGAACACAATGGCTCATTAAATAGTTTTTTTTAAGTGCCATAAATCTCATATCTTTTGAAAGTAGCCGAAACACTCTAATCTCCTTGGCTACTTATGGATATAGTGCTCTTAACTTACACTACAAAAGAATGGAACAACTAAGAAATGACTTTGATCTGGAATCACAAGTGATCGGGGTATATTAACTTAGGATGAGTTCCAACAACGTTGCTGGAAGTTTGTTTGAGTTTCGGCAACACAAGTAGTTAAAAAGTTTATATTAAACAAAAAACTTTCAAGACCATGTTTGATATATTTTAATGAAGGAAGTGTATTGTGTATCGTCAAATGAAATGTTTTAGCATATTTCTTCATATTTATCATTTTATAATACCCCCTATACCATTGTTTTATATTTTTATCTTTTTATTGTATACATGAGATTAGCTTTTACCTCTACCATGCATTTACATCCTTGACATCTGTAAATTTGTTCGAAAATACCCCGAATACTATACAAAAAAAGAGAAAACATGCAAACTTAATTCACCCTAAGACACAAGAATAGATTGAATCTACCAAGCTCCTTAGTAATGTACAGAACAGTATAATAATATCAACACATAAAAGCTATTACACCATAAAATATGGATTGATGAAAAACTATAAGTACCTACCTCATTACTACACTATCAAATGTTAATACATCAAAAACTAAAAAAAATATATGTAAAAACTAAAAATTATAAGTACCTCATTACTACCTACATTGAATATGTTAATATATCAAAAACTAATTATATAATGTAAAGATATAAATAGTACAAAACCTAATAATACTATAAAAGCAATCAATAAAATGTCTATTGGATGAATATAGTGCAATAATACATGTAAGTAGAAATTATAATTATGCTTATACTATCGATTTCATTAACGCCAAATGTATACAAATGAAGTTTAAACCAATAACATTATGATTATGCTTATACTATCAATTTTATTAACGCCAAATATAAATATTATAATGACCACCAAATAGTTAAAACCTTAGCACTTAAATATATTGCTAGTAACAATTTATAAAATAAATAACACTGTAAATGAAAATCACAAAAAAATATATTAAGTTTCAAGTTTTTTTTAAGGCATTACGATACCTATAAGTGATAAACTTAACCTAATAAATAAAGCGCTCGCTGGTTGAGCTTCTGAGAGTATTGTAAAGGCAACCAGCGCAGTTTGCTAACTTATTTGATCTGTCGCAGGGGTCTGAACTGCAAACACGTGTTCTGCAATTTCTAGCTTTTGAATATTCTCTACAGCAGTTTCTGTTCCAATGTACTTACATTAAGTTATTAACCTCTTGTTACATTTGCGTTTTATGAACAGTGGTGTTTGGAGTAGGTACAATGTTATATTCGAAGATACAATTAATTTTTGTATTATTATAAATCTATTTATTTATTACAGAAGTTGCCAGTGACGAAATAAGATGGTGCGACTTTATGCATTATAAAATTTTAAGGAATATGATTAAAGTGTATCAGATCGCTTATCGTTATTTATTCGTTTAATAACATGAACAGAACTATCATATACAATTATCAAAAAAATCACATGTCTTAGTGAGAATAACTTAATCGCAAAGTACAAACTATTTTTGAGCCAAATTGAATATGGAATCATTATATTCAAACATACAACAAACATCATCATGTTCAGGGTTGTCATAATTAGCTGAAATATTAAAATTTTCTCTATTTCCTACACATTAGAATTTTATTTTGTTGGGACTCCATCAAATCCAATGTTCAGTCACCAAATACGCAATAAGTAATAATACCTTAAAACAAGAATTAACAAATTATAACTATACGTCTAACAACCCTACAACTCTTGAAACACAGATCAACAACAATTTGGTTATTTATATAATTAATCGTCAGAGTATGCAATAACAGTTTTTCATTTGTTTTATAAAATAAATTCATTTAACTTAAATAAATTTGAACGAAATTTATCTACATAATTTTGTTTCAATACTTACTGGTAAGGATTTTGATAATGTAGAGTTAATTTTATTTTATCTACAACTTAAAAGAAAAAAAAAGACAAAACAACAATTTGCCACAATCTGCCGACATCTTGGATAGCACAGTACCAATCTCCAGTGCAGTATGGATACCATGCGATTTCAAAGAGAACGGCGGTACTTCGAGCCGAGTTAAAGATGACGTCGTGATCGTGCAGATGTCCCGGTGACAGCAACGGTGGACAAGCGCTCTTACGTTCTATTCTACGTAGAGATGTGAACAAATCGAAATTAACTAAATCTAAATCGGTAAAAAAGCCCTTGGTCTATAGTTATTAATACTTGTATTTCATTGGAAATAACATCAAAATGTTGTAATTCAAAATGAATAAATAATCAATACTTATGTATAATATAAAACTTATTAAACAAGTTCAGTATTTTGAGGCAAAATTAACTTTTTACATTTTTCAAACCTATTGAAACTTCCTCTGAAATAAAATCGATTGTTATTTTTATTCGAATCGGCAACATTTTTGGTCACTCATTTATCACCCACTTATCGAAATGTCAAAAGAAAATAAATGAGTGAACAGAGTTTATTGCAATACAAAACGTTTACCGGTGAAAAAACTAATTGCAGGCATGCGTTGCTTGAAAAACCGCAAGCGACATTTTGAATGGGAGCTGCTAAAACAATCTGCAATAAGTGGCCGTCGCCATCGTGGTCTGCTGTGGTCGACAAAACAAAGCATTGTCTGTAGCCGCGTCGTTTTGTGTCCTCTCGTTGAGCACCACTCACGCGTTCTCCACAAACCACTGCTTTACTTATATCAAGAACCCTTATTTATCAGATTTATTTTATTTATTTATACGGGTAGTCGGAATTTATAATATCATTTTATTATTTGGAATATATTATTTTGTGCGAGTTTGGTTTGTTTGTGCGTTTGTTTCACTGAATATTTTTTTAAATATAGTTGATCGATCTGTAAGAAAAATAGTTCTAATAAGGTTTTTTGTTCCTTGTGTAGCATTGAAGAATCAAGGATATCTTGTACTAACTGTCGTATAATATATTCTTTAAGGTAAGGTTACATTCGTATAGTTTAAAAGAAATAATATATATTTTCATATTAAACAGGACACTAAGTATTTTACGTAATGTGAATATACCCGATAGATGATATCGATTTTGAAAAGGATAGAACATAGAAGTCACTCGTCTAAGGATGCTGTTGGTTCCTTGACATCGCCAATAATTCAAAACTTTACCCGGTAGTTACATCAGGTACCCACTTATTTTTCATGGAGTACGTCCCTGTCTTGTTGCATTAAAAAAAACTTTATTTACCAGAGTATCCCACTCTGGTAAATTAAGTTTCTTTCCTATGCATGTGAGAAATATGTGTCACAATCTGTATCTATGGAACAATGTCGTCGTGCTGTATTTTTGAGTGATAGTCATATAGAACCAACAACACTATATGTCATAAAATAATATTATATTTCACAGGCAGTGTTGGGCAAAATAAATTGTTCTTACAATTATACATTAACAATTGGTTAATTGTTAAACGTAAGTACCACGATGAACAATAAATTAATTGTTAATTGCAACTACTACGATTAACAATTAGTTAATTGTTAACCGTAGTTGACTACTATCATCACAATTGACAATTAATAATTAATTTGCAAATAGAAAAAGATATAAATATATAATATAATATAATAATAGAAAATATTTTTATTTGTTAAACATATAGATATATAACATTAGACATTTATATGTATATTTATTTATTTAACATAAGACTTACCAACTAAAACACATACTGGGCATTTATATGAAAACATTCATACAAATATATCTATCTGTGTATGCTTTCAAATTACAGGTGAGCACAGCATTACCTATATCTAAAGTGTACATACATGTAAGATTAAAATTTAGTTATTAAGTTATATATACTACACGAGAAAATTAAGGCTAAATTAAAACTATTTTATACTAAACTAAATTATACTATACTAGACTAAATATGGTTTTATTATATATGTTACAATTTTTTTCGGAGAAAGTGTCTATATCTACTTTACTAAAAATAGCATTACATTTTCCGAAGATATAGGATAGAGGTGTGTTGCTCCCATATTTGTCACGACAGGTTTTGATAACAAGCGGTTTATAGTTTACTAACCAGATAGATGGTCTGGGTATATTAATATTTGTTAGATATTAGTGGCGTACAATCTACACCATGATAATATATCTTATGTAGAAACAATAAACCTAGATAGTTTCTCCTCCAATATAATGGTTTCATACTGAAATAATTAAGCCTCTCATTATAATCCTGGACAGTACGCTGAACACCGGATACAATAGATAGCCTCCTTACAAACTTTTTTTTGTATGCTTTTAATGCGTTGGATATTGTTTTGATACATAGGGTACCACACAATAGAGCAGTACTCTATATTACTGCGTACTAAGGCATAATATAAAGTTTTCAGAGTTGTTTTGCATTTGAAATGTCGAGTATTACGATTTATGAATGCTACCATTTTATTACATTTGTTGATCGTATTGACTATATGTTTAAAAAACCGCATTTCAGAGTCAATCGTAACGTATAATATATGAATACATCAATCAATCAGCCTATCATAGTCCTCTGCTGGACATAGGCCTCTGCCATTACGTGCCACAGCACCTGGTGCTCCGCCTTCCGCATCCAGTCCATCCCTGCTACCTTCTGCAGGTCGTCGGTTCATCTGCATATGCAAATCTATATGTTCATCATCGTGTACGATTTGAACAGGACTGATAAATTATTAATTTTAATTGTTTTGTGTAAGCAGTTATAAAATTAATTGTTTTTAATTTAGTTTTGCAATTAATAAAGCTTGATTTATATAAATTAATTGTAAAGTGCATAGCTTTTTTTATGTGTGGAAACCCCCACGGGTCATCACATCACTGAGTCTAAAGGTAAGATTTTATATCGGACTCGAACCGACTAAAACCCCACAGTGTTCCGACACCGGATCTTATAATAATATAGCTTAATCTAAATAATTTGATTGAAAATTGCAAATAATGTTTAGTTGTGATTGATATCAATCACAATTAAATGAATTGCAGTTAATTTTTTAATCAATTGACGCTTTGTTTTAATTTTTAATTGATTGATTTCCGACTCTGGCCCCAGATGTATGGACTTGTGTACAATTTTGACATAAGTGCCAACCTATTTATAATTAAGAGACTATAAGTTTGAGACCTCCTAATCCTTCTAATATAAAAGTCCATTAAATTTCCCAGCTCCTGCATGAAACACAAATTTAGAAAAAATCATACTTACTTATCAAACCAATAAAACTAAAGTCTTTCTAAACGAATTATAACTTCAGAAGGAGTAAACATGAACACTATTTTATTATGTCGCACATAAGTAAAAGCTTGTTTCACGACTATCGCGCCTGTTCTCTATAACAAACAGAAATAGCGTGCATACACAACTAAAGAGACAAATTTAGAACATTAAACAAACAATCAACATCTAATCGAACTACTTCGCTTGATTCGGCAATTATCAGTCAAAATCATCCGGCGTCCAATTCAACCTTTAGTTACTTTTTAAATCTCCTATATGACCTATAACCATGGCCTAAGGATGTAATCGGTGAGGAGATACTGTAATATTAAAAATATAATGGTATTTCCACTTAAAACTCCAAGGGCGAGGATACAGGTATACGTTGCAATAACTTGCAATGTTATAGATAGTTTATATATTAATTGCGCTAAAGCAAAGTGATCCAAAATGGTTTCGGTGTCTATTTAAAAATTTGTGACTTAGGAATTCGTATATACTTACAATACCTTGACCGGGTCTATAAATGGTGTGCTTCTAAACAACATTATGTACATAACTTAAGTCAAAATAACAAAAAAAAAACATCTTGTAAGTAAATGCTTGTTTCACGGTCATTGCACCGTTTCCTCTACGACAAGGGTACTGTTATAAACACAAATAGCGTGTATACACAACTGAAAGATAGATGTGGAACCTTACCTATATTTTCTTTTTACTGACTACGTGTTTTGGTTTTTAAGGAAGTAAATACCGAATGATTTTACTTGGTTCTTGAATGGAATTCGATGTTGTATGCGTTGAATATTTGGAAATGAAATTGATTATGAAGGTAGAGAATAGATAAAACTTCAGTTAGCATTGATTACAAAACTGTTTATATTTATACGCAACGTGAACTGTGTTAAAAAGCCAATGAACTTTAAATAAAGAAACCTATCATTTTACCAACAGGAAAATTTGTTTGTAGTTTGAAAAGCATTTATCGAAAATTTGCTTCTGCAACGCTGTAGTTCAAGTGTTTAACTTAAAGAAAACTGCACAAGTTTATCAAAAAGTAATTTTAATGTCGGTCTTAATGTTTTACTTTCCAAAACACAAGTTGATTTGAATACTTTAAAGCCAAAATTGAAAAAGGTAAGCTGTTCGCAACGGATTTTCCTCAATAATTCTTAATTCCGTACAGGATCGTACGTGCCATAGCGTTTGGGTCACCCCATCGATGGGTTTAACGCGAAATAACCTAGTGTCTGATATTCTAATGTTATAGTGATCGTATTCAATACGGCATAAGTACTTACGCTTTTCATAGAGGTTTTAGGGAAAATCGTGTGATGGCTAGCGAAAGGGATTTTTTCATTACCTTAGCCATAGGAACAGAAGTATGTGCTCAAAGTATTAAGGAAGAACTCGAGGAAAACTTTTTTAATTCAAGCGAAGACAATAAACCTACGAAGTTGGCCGGTACTTGGTCGGAATCAGTGTTGGCGGCGGCTCTTCAAAACGTTATTTAAAAACTACTGCAATTTTTTAATAATTGCGTTCTTTTAAATTATATTGTGGTAGCTTCTTGAAAGTAAATATTAAAATTAAATGCTGTTTAGGGTAAGTGGTCTAACCACTGCTCATACAAACGTCGCGCGATCCGATTTTAGAGTGCTCAAGGGTTTGTAAAGTCCGTCAATTGTTATTAGGCCTAAGGGTGATTACGGCTTAATCCATATTATCCTAATCAACCACTTATGATACAGTTAAAAACAAAGATTGTTTCAATCGATCTTTCACTTTATGATCACAATCTGATTTTTGGACTAAGATCCCTACCATGACATATCATAAATTTGGGGGTCGATTGGAAAATAACTGATTGTCACTCAAATCAAAGAATATTTGAAGACAGTAAAAACAAATTTTCTTCTTTTCAAGTCGGAGTTTACCTTCATAATGAACTTATCAAGTCACTCCTTCGGGTGCTTTGTTAAGTATGCCAACTTGGCATACTTAACGTGTAAATTGAAAGCTTGAGGTTTTTGGTTGTAACCCGGCTTTCAGAAACTTATCATGATATATTTCATCTGTACCAAGCAGTCTGTCAATTTGTAAAGCAGGGTTTAGTGGTTTAGTTTACTGGAAAAAATACAAAAAAAAAACAGGCCCGCAGAGGTAGAGTTCGTGTTTTTTAATTTTTTTTGAAAATCTGCCCCCCCCCCCCCCATCAAAAGAGGGAACCTACATGTCTCGGTCATACGCTCCATGGCCGGTAGCGACAGGAATTTTACCGCGGTCGTGACCTTCTGCGAGGACGTCATCTCGCAGAAGGAGGCGGCGGAACGGGTCCAGGAGGACCATCTCCACTCGGACCTAACTCGCGCCTCATGCCGCCCTGAGTGTGACCGCGGGTGGGTTTTCCCCTTCATCCGCTGTAGTGGCCTAAAGCGAGGAGGCGGCGTCCGCGTGTGCCTGGACGTCGTCTAATTGAGAGGTTTTTACCCAAAGGTGGTGCCCGCGCTTTTGCGGGCAGGCGCTAGGAGGGTTCCGGATGTCTTAATAAAAGCTGTTCCCGGATCCCTTCTACTTTAAGCGCAGTACGGCACACCGTGTGGTTTTAGTCGGTTCGATTCCGACACACCGCCCCACCGAAAACCCCGATGGGGTGACGGCCCGAAGGGGTTTCCACACGCACAAAAAAAAAAAAAGGATGTCATAAAAATGCTACGTTACAAACTGTGACATGCCACACTTACAGCCTGATAATTTTCAAATAAGTACAGTAGTAAATAATCTTAATTATTTTAGGAGTATAAAATTACGAGATTCAATGCTGCTGATAAATAGCACGTACGTTTGATGATACAAGCAATGCCGGTACATATTATAAATAAGGAAGCACAGATAGGTATATCTATTACATTTTAAATACTTAAGAAAACCCATTGTTTACTTAATAATACCGTATATATAAACTAACAAAACATTTAAATCCAAAATTTAATAAATTACTTTAAACAGAACCGGTCCCATCAATTGGTTTGGTCTACTACTTAGTGATAATTATTTGAGAAGACTTACAGAAGAAATCTAAAAACGTATAATTTAATAAGGAATTCCAGTTACGGTATCTGATTGTTTCTTAATCAGAAACTGCATTGAATATACCTAGAAGTTTAAACATTATTAAATATTTTAAATTCTTCTTTAATATCACCTGAAATGATGCAGTACCTACGGCTTGTAGGATTAAAACAGGAACATAAATTTAAAACGGTAAAAAAACTGAATTTAAATAAAGTAATAAAATAATTTAAACTTACATTTTCAGATACAAACCTGTTTTTCTTGTAATCGTAGATTACAAGAAAACCACGAACATATATTATTAAAAATCTATCTAAAGAAGATTATTCTTGCTATTTCATGATGTCATGTGGATTGTAAGAAAATACTTTTATTCTGTAAGCTTTGTATTCGATGGAAAATGGTCATTAATAATATATGGAATGCGAAAATAATTCAATATATATAAAGTAATATAAACATTCTATGTGAGATAACAAATAAACGTTATTATTTTTATTTATAATTCCAAAGTCTTTCCTTTGTCGTTATTTGTGGAAGAATTCGTTTGTTCATTGACCTGCCTAGGTAAAGATACGTCTCTATTTTCGATAGCTGTTGTCTTTCAGGTTCATGGAGACGACGATTTTGTTTATATGACAAAGATCTTTTCCCTTGTTTCCAATTATTTAAATGTCATGAGTTCTACTTTACTATTTCATTTTCATTCGTTGATGTGATGAAATAGAATATAATATAGTTCAAAATTGCTTTATTACATTATCTACGCTTTCTTTCGCATAGTTCTGGGTAATGCATCACATTTTTTTTTTAAATTAAAAATCCTACAAGTTTTGTCAATAAATCTACAAAATTTCAACTACATCGCTTTTTTTTAAGAATTAATTATTGGTTACAAATGTACGTAATAGATTGATTGGTCGAATACATTGTAATAATTAATAGAGAATTGAAGTCGCAAATGTCGATTTTAGAATACTTGAATTAAATTTTCTAGAGTTGACTGAACATATATGTGTATGACGGCGCCGCCACCTTGTTTTTAAAGCAACACGTGCAACAGGCTACCCCCACTGCTAAAACAAGGCAGCGCTCGACAAACCGGAGATTCATTCGTTCGAGAGCAGTCGCCCGGTGCACATGTTGTATTTAATTAAAATAAAGTATTGTAATTGTGTAAGTGTGTAGTAATTAAAGTGAGTAATAAATTATTAGAATAATCAAACTTTATTACTACGAATAAACTCTGTGCTTTGGAAGTTTGCTGTTTTTTATAAAGAAAATGTTGGATCCTACTCCTATATCAGAAGTGGGATAGGATCCACGTGATTCTATCACACGCGCCCACCTAGTATTTGCCTTAAAAAGTGAAAAAGAGTCGGAACTTATAAGGCATACGTTTAGTACGTTGAAAAGAAAAGTGCGGGTACTTCACACGTCCAATCGGCGCCTTCGAGTGTGACCATCGCGGTGCTGGTGACGGAGATTAAGGTACAAGTATCATCGTAGTGTGTCATGTACACTGTACAGGTACCATTCAGTCCAGTGCCGAGAGGTGGTAATTAGTGAAGTGACCTAAAGGCTTGTGAGTGTAAACAACGCTATACCGGTAAGGTTGAATCACATTCTTTTATTAAATTTTGATCTTTCATTGAATGATTTTTTCAAATCCTCTACCACGAGCGTTTGACGCGTATAGAAAATTGCCTAAAGATTGATGTTAAGTAGTGGCGTAACGAATGGCTTAGTACTGATACTGATAGTTGTAGAATTTATCGCATTTCAAGTGGGAATTCAAAATGTTGTCTGTTTCGAACAGATATTGCAAATATTTTGTTTAACCTAATTCAACTACCCTCCATACGCAGAATATGCTAGACGTATTGTATTACAGTTACACATTATTCTTTTTATGAAAATATAAAGGCCCCTTTAAAGTCACTACAATTTTAGAAAACGATAGGCACGAATTAAGACCTGTCAACGGATCTAATATGACAGATAAGTACGCCCATGAAAATCTCCGCGAAGTTCCTCGCGGTTCAGTAGGGTTTCTTGACATATCCTAAAATTATAACTAGGATGACGTGACGGCGTGTACTCAAGATAATACTCTTGTTCATGAAATTGATCCTGAAAATAATAATATAACTACAGTGTATATTGATGCAACTGACAACGATGGTGGCGTACGTGTCGGGTCGTTCGGCTCCCTTTGATATCAATTGATATCATATGGTTGAGGTGGACGATAGCTGGCGCGTGCGTCATGCTCGTGGGTGGGGGCCGTTGGTTTGGGCTGGTCGTTTCCGAACTGCTATTGCTTACATATAATAGTAGTTAATAGTTTGGAACAATACGAGTACGTTGCATTGTCCTCGCATTTAACTTGCGCATATAAGCAATGTACCCAGAGATTTGTAAAAGACATGTTGAAAGAGAGTGTCCTTGGAGTTTCTTGCCTGTTCTTCTCCACTAGATCTATGAGTTGGAACGGGCAACTGGCTTCGCGACTGACTTAGTCTGACTGACTACTACTCCTGACAATTAAAAAATGCCGTTAGTAGTTCGATTGAGGTAAATGATTTTGATTAATTGAAACATGTCTCCTGGTAGCGATACTTTGTCTGTTGACTCAAGTACTTTAAATGTAGATAGTGAACACAGAGAGAGTTTTCGAAACTTTCGAACTAACTCCGAGGGATGTTCAGAATCAGATTTGCCGCACTCTGTTCATGTTATAACGAACGCCATTGTATATGAGACTGACCGGCAATAGTCAAGTTAAAGATATAAAGTAAAAAAATAGAAGTAACATAATAATAATAATCAATAAAAAAAGAAAAAAAAGGAAAAAAAAAGAAAAAGGAGAGTAAAAAAAAAAAATACAGTCATTGAAGGGAATAATCCGGGCCTCTGACTGCTACAGGGAATTTTTTCCGGTCTAGCAATTAGCTAAAGGGGCATGTGCCCGGTCTAGCACAATCAGCTAAAGGGGCCTGTGCCCGGTCTAGCCCAATCAGCTAAAGGGGCCTGTGCCCGTTCTAGCACAATCAGCTAAAGGGGCCTGTGCCCGGTCTAGCGCGATCCGGTCTAGCTTGAACTGCAGGGATAATAATCCGGTCCAGTTTAAGCTAAAGGGGTCAACACCTTCTTTTAATGGGTAAATGAATAGATGGCTAAGATTTATTAAAAATAAGGAGCATGTTTAATTGACTAAGACGTATTTCAGGATGAACGAACATGTTTGTTATCCTCAGATATATAAAGAAAATGCGCGCTCGAGGACGTGCGCATGTCAGCATGGCCGTGACGGCGCCGCCACCTTGTTTTTAAAGCAACACGTGCAACAGGCTACCCCCACTGCTAAAACAAGGCAGCGCTCGACAAAGCGGAGATTCATTCGTTCGAGAGCAGTCGCCCGGTGCACTTGTTGCATTGAATTATAATAAAGTATTGTAATTGTGTGTGTGTTAATTAAAGTGAGTAATAAATTATTATAATAACAAACTTTATTACTACGAATAAACTCTGTGCTTTGGAAGTTTGCTGTTTTTTTATAAAGAAAATGTTGGGTCCTACTCCTATATGTAAATGTATTGTATTCTCGAAATAGAAAGAATAGATAGTTAAAAAAAATGTAAACAATTATTCGAGTGCTTTTACAGCGGAATAACGGATATACAGGCGCGAATAGCATGTTATATTCCCACTATTTATTGATCAGATTTTAAACGATAACGAAAATCAACTAAAATTATAATTTTATTAAAAATTATAATTTTCTAAAAATTATAATTTTATTAAAAATTGAAATTTTTGTTACAATGATTTTATAAGATTTTTTTCAAAATACAGCTCGACCTGTCCGTTCGTAGTTTATACATTATTCATAGCTTCTCCTTTGTCTTTTTTTTTAATTTTTAGGCTCATTAGTTTCGGAGATAAAGGGAGAGTGGAGTCAATTTTCATATATTTTCTTAAATAACTTTAAAACTTTTAATCTTAAAAGTATATTTAAGACCACATCTGTGTTTCTATGATAGGAATTGATATGTGTACCAAATGTTAATTTATTTTGTGCCGTACATTCGGAGCAAATCAGCTGTGGCAGACGGACAGACAGACGCGCGGGTGATCCTATAAGGATTTCGGTTTTAATTCGGAAGTACAGAACACTAAATAATATAAAACTGATATAATATTATCTACGTATTAACGGGAATTAACGCGATCACGAAAAGGTATTACATATCTCTGAATTTCCTGACGTTTCGACCAGGTTGCACTGGCCGTGGTCACAGGCTGACTGTGACCGATTATTTCATTATTTTTAGTCTTTCCTTTTCTCGTCGATCAATCATCTTTGTACAGCCCTAGAGTGCGATTACGCGGTAGGCAAAGCGTTCTCAACTTTCGATAAGCGTGCACACGATATATTTTTGGTTATAGTTAATATTGAAATTTTGTAGGCTATTACAGCGCGGGTATTTGCACTTTTGTAGGGGAGTGACTGTATTTATTAGGAAGTAACTATTGTTCCTTATCTGTGCCATTGGTATCACCATAATTTTTTTATGTGCATGTTATAAATACAGATAAAAACAATATAAGTGATCCTTTTCCTATTTCGATCATACCATACATTTTGACCCTTCTCCTTTTTGGGATGATATTTTTATCGCTTATATTAGTGTCCAGAAACGTGCTTCGGAGCTGCAAGGAATAAAGCCTCTGAAACAATTAACAATGACGGGCGTAGTCGCTGACTCTGAATTGGTTCAGAGGCAAACGGCCTGTTGGACCTCTACCTGGCTAGTCCTTAACCCTGATGCAGAAACACGGCTTATTTGCAGTTGCGAGGAAGAAATTATGTGTAGAAACCACCGCAATGGCCAAGTGGTGACATTGGAGCCGCCTGTCACCATTGTCACACAGTGACAATGAATTTGATATCGCACACACTGTCGATTTATTTGGTTCAACTATGACATGATCGCTTCGTCGTACCGTAGGCGGCATAATGCCCAAATTATTCCACGCACTAAAACAAAGATTTATCAATGGATTGTTGATTGAACCATAAAAAGTAAAAACCCAGACAATGTATAAGTATTAATAATAAAACCATGGAAATATAAAACCTCCCCTCATAATATCTAGAAACACAAACACGTCACAAATGGCCATATTCCGTAATCGGAATCAGTTGCCGATAAACACAAAAATACGGATTAGTTAAGATTAGTCGCAGTCTGATTTAGAACAAAACTTTGACAACAGTAAAAGCCAACGGGCGAAGTTTCTGTCCGAACAGATCGTTCGCTTCTGATACTGTAATCTATAAAAAGAACTGAAACTAGAGAACTTGACGCCTTCGCCTCGAATCGTTACCCAAAAATAATAATTTTAAAATACATTTCCGTATTCTAAAATCTATAATCAGACTTATTCACATTCTCTAAATAAAGTTTTGATTTATATAATAAATTTTAAATTTCGAATGTCGTCAATGCAAATGATAAACATAAGCATTGATTTTTTCAGAATTTATTAGTCTTAAAATGTCGGTCTATATTTTGACTTCCACCATTATGTTAAGCACGTATCTTATATAAGATCTATCTAGTTATCTGACAAGGTACCCAACAAACTCCTTAGAGACAAAACTTTGCCTCCAGATCCCAAACATCTACTAAACTTAATAACATAGCGAGAAGAAAGAGTATATTTTAGTGGTTCCGACGTTATTCTGTTGGATCTAATAGCCACCGAAGGCAATGTTTAAACGCCTTCCTTAGTTCCGTTTCTTTTGTGTAATTACTGTGTGTGTGGGGTTCATATACGTAACAGAAGTAACTGGTAGTGCTATCTGGGTGTAAAGCTACGAACGTGGAATTTAAGTGATCTTATTTGGTGGCCGGCGAGCCGATTCAGGCGCGCCCGTGCGCCCAGCGCGTGTTAGGAATCGACAATTTCCTACCTACCTGCCGGATCTTTTTGCCTAATTATTTCTTGGAAGACCATATTCAGCTCTATTTAATTCTCCGTGTTGAACGTTTACTAAATTCAGAATCAATATTTTTTTTAATTATCTGCTTATTTGCCAAAAGTCTGAAACTAAATGTTTTGAACAATAATTATCAATTACAATACATCTAGACACGCAGCAGAGTTTCAAGCCATGTTCAAGAAAAGGAACTGGGGACGCAGCAGCCGTGTGTTATATATACATTATATACTTTACACCATATATTTTGCGCCCTACGAAGTTAAAACTATATTTAAAAATATTCTTGTTTTTTATTGCATCTCACGGCTTAACCAATTCCTGCATATTCAAGTAAGGAAACCATCACGCGTAAAAGGCAAAAAACTACTAACATTGAGTATGAAACTTTACGAGACTAAGTTTAAACTGTGCATCAAGGGTGACTAGTCGAGAATATCATTGACAATAAATTCGCCTATTTACGGACTGTACATGAAGAATAACTAAATAAACAACAAAATATTAATCTCGAATGTCACACTTCATGAGTATAGTTAGTTATTATTTATAAGAAAAGCTACTCTAAATTATTTACAATAAAATACCCTCATGTGTCCTGACATGAGGACCCTAAGGACTTTTATTTGAACATTTATTCCGGAATCGCCTAAGTAAGAAGTTACTACTTAGTAATCAAATTAACTACTTAGGTTACTAAACTAGTATACGACACTACGGCTTTCTTGAATTGCTTTACCTATATTAGTATATTAAACAAACATGTATATTATGACTAGTTATTGCGTGACGTTTAATCGTGAAAAATATTTTGCAATCTCATTGACGACTACTAAACCGACAATGCAGTCAATTAAGTCAAATCATGTAATATTATTGTTCCTATAATTAAAGTATGCAGTGAATGTTAAAGATATTTTATTAAATTATTACCTCTGAATGTAATTATTCTCAACGGGTTTCCATTTTCTTTGACTTCTTAACACCTTAAGTTTATTTCAAACCCCGTTAATTAAATATACATGTACATAGATATAATGTACTCTTAAAGCAAAACAAGTGTAGTATAGGTATATGAAATAATATGTTTTTCACTGAGCTAACCAACATAATATGGTAGTCTCATAATGAGAGGGTAGTCTAGGTGCCATATAACTATTACTTGTAAAGTGGCCAGATCAAACACATACTGCAACCAGAAAGGCTGATTAAAGAACGGGGAAAGTTTGATTTAATTTTTAAGGATTTCAATCAACTCTCCCATTCTTTAATGCCACGTGTCATATTCTGCGTCTAAAATTAGTGGGCTAGTTGTAGTACCACACTACGAGTATATGGCGTCAACGGCTCTATCAGTTGGCCGATTAGAAATTTGATTGTGCGGATGAAGATGCAAAAACCTTAAAAAGGGTATATTATAAGTAGTTACATAAGTTTTAAAAAGCATGAACGGTATTTTTGCATTTTTAGGCTTTTTAAACCCTGATTTGATCGACATCCACGTGGGGGTGGGAGCTGTGGTCAAATTATATTATGTTTAACTATGTAAACCTGTACAACTTAGTAGGTACTATATTTTGTAATTATTTATTCAGTCATTACAGAAACTAGTAGCCCCCCGCGACACAGAAATATTAATGCGGGAGTTGTCTTTTTAAAAACGAAAAAAAAAAATAGATAGAAATAAGAATGGTAGGTCTATCTACCCTACTGTGTAAGGTGGGTTATGTTTCTTGGAGTGTACCTACCAAATTAACTTTTTTTCCGAACTCAGGTTTTTGTTTTTTCAATTATAATTACTTGTTTAATAATTTAACTACGTTACCTTTAAAGGTGTCTGGTTATAAGATTAAACTAGTCGGTACAATGGTTAACGTTTGCCTGCGTTAGTTCGACAACGTGTAGTGGCGAATAATTGACAGGGGTTACGGCAGTTTACAATATAATAGTATATAATACTATATAATTAAGCTTATGGACTCTTGGAAGTATAAGAACTTAAATTCTTAAATTAATTAATCAAAACGTACGGTACTACGGTACGGTACGGTAATTTAAAAAGGGTATATATTTTGAAACTCGCAGGTTCACTCATCAAAAGCTATGTACCTATTTATATATATATATATATATATATACAATAGGATACCTTCCGTTGACCTAAAGACATAAATTGAGGAGTAAAGAAAATTTTCATAATAGGAGGATAACGAAGTTGATTACTGCTACTTCTAGAAAAACGTAAACATCGAGCGAATGCAAACTAATGTATAGGAAATTTTCTATTGCAAAGTTAAGTTTGTCCTACAATCTAACTTAGGTACCTCTCCGTGTACAATGCTTGCATACGTTACCTAAACTATAAGAATTTCAGTAGGTATGTGACTAGGTCTCTCGTTTCTCCTGTGGACGAACTACTCGTATACTCGCTCAGTTTGAGCTTAGGTTACTTTTGTTATGGTAATTGTTTTGTCATTCATGTCCAGTCTTTGCCTTTTGTAAAGAACTCTGAGGGCGCGTCTTCATCTGCTTTTTACTTATATATCCTATATTTGTATGTACATATATGGTAGAATGTTATAAAGATAGATGAATAAGGGCACCTGTTTTATTTCTGTTTAAGCTTTCTTTTGTATAATCTTCATTACAAGAGTGAAAGAGGCATGATCTTAGCACAGTATAATGATATACATCATTATACTGTGATCTTAGTAACAAAGGAAACATAAAATCCAATAAACCCTAATTAAATTACTTTCTCAAGCCCAGGCCACGATTTGAAAGAAAACTAAAGGTGCTTATGTCTATCTTAAGGATTCCTCGGTCAAATTATCTTTTATTAATTAATTTGTATCTGAGGTTCATTCAACAAAAAAATGCACAGTAATTTATTTGGAGATTAATTAATTTAATTAGTTTTTTTTAGAACAGGTGTTACAAAGGATCTTAATACAACTACCACTTAACGTGGTGAACAAATTAACTTAAATATATAGTTATGATTGAAATATATCTATACGTATAGAAATCCAATTTATTCATACGATTCATAAAAAATAATTGCAATTCCATTCATAGATTGATTAAATTTAAAAAAATAATTAAAATATCAAAAATTAATAATGCAGCAGTGTAATGTAAAAATGTTTGGTGCCATGCATATGCATCAAAATACATTTTTGTTACATTAGGTTGTTTTAAATGCTATCATATGTAGTTTACCTGCTCTGCAACTACTGCTTATTTCTAAAAATTATTGACCTACATACGTGTGAGATTAAAGGGCTTATACATCAAAACTCCTAGTTATTTGAAAACATATTAGTTATTTGCTTAACTTTGTAAGAAATTGTTATGTAACTTTTTTTACGTTTCTTTCAACTTTGTAAAACACTTATTATATACTCTCCATCGTAGAAATATTTTTTCTCAATATAACGATCAAACAACTTCATAGCAGCAACCCGGTCCGAAGAGTCTACAAGTCGCAAAGGAAACTAGAATCGGTATCAAATTTCGTATGGATATCGGTGTTCTCGTGTGGCCCAGTTGGATAAAACTTTAATAATGGAAGATCCCGATAGCTAAACTTTGCCAGGATAACGACGTTTACCCGCGAACTGGGTCGGTGGCAAAATAAAATCGACGGACTTCACGACTAACTACTGTCCGGAACAACTCTGAGCCAATGTTCTATCTCAATAATGTTCTTCACCTGATTTTGAATGTCGGGAGTGTTATATACATAAACTAGACACATGAGCATATACATTAAACTTAATCTAAAATCTATTTCTTTTGTGTGTATGATAGTAATTTGTCGAGGTAAATACCTGACACCAGACATATCGGACTTAGAGAAGAACAAAACTTGGAATTTGGATTTACCGAATATTTAGTTAAGAGATAAGGACTACAACCCGTCGAAATTATGTTGCAGTGCTTTAAGAGTCACCTATCCTGAAAGTACATTACCTGTCAATCAACAATCCTTTATACTCAAGACCGGTACACACGTGATAGCAATACGCATATTACATAAGACTACATGTCTATATCTTCCTTATTGTTATTAAAAATCGGTATTATCACTTTGCTCGCTTTACCACCCATTAAAATCTTTACCCCTACAGGTTAATTAAAGATTCTTAGATTAATAAAAATAATTAAATAGGTGATTAATTGTTTTAATCAATTATAATGGTTTTTGATACTATATCCAGAATATAATTAAACTTTTTAGTGTTAGTTATTCAAAGATATTTATTTTGTTTTTAATTGTATGTAAGCGTATTGTGAAATTATTATAATAATAAATTACTTAAATTACCAACAACATATCATCGATGGTAATGAAAATCATTCAAGTCAATTAGTGTTATGTGCGCAGTAATACGTGCTTTGAAATATTAATTTAACACATCAACAATTATTGCTAGAAGTTCATTATGAGCCAATAATTAATTAAAAGGAATTGGAAAATCCTATCTATACTTTATAAGCAAATTCATATTTACGTTCACCTGTACTAAAATAAAATAAAAAATAATTTGATTTTATTTAAAAATAAATAGTTATATAATATAATAAATATTTGAATATATATTAAATAATACATATAAAAAGCGAATTTTGTAAAAAAAGTTTTGTAAAAATCAATAACGTATGTATTAGCATCAATAAACCAAAATCACCTGTATTCAACACTAGTTTCTTTAAAGGGAAAAAGCGTTGTGCGGTCACCGCCCATCGCCCGTTTAATAGAATAAAGGGAATAGGTTTCTCTTGCATGGGCGTGTACCATCTTCGTCTTCATCATCTCTTTCCATCAAGTGAGTTGGAGGACAAACGCCTATTTCATTACCCAAAAAAAAAAAAACATTTCATGTAACGTCTAAACGTAAACAAATTATGTTATGATAACAAACGCGATTATAATGAACAATAATATTATTGGCCTAATAAAATATTAAAAGAAAGCACTGCACACAGAGATTTCAGAAAATTCAATGTTTGCTGTTCGAATAAATTTACAATTATTTAATGAGGTATTTTTTCAATTAAATAATAATCATAAATTGAAAACCATACACGATTAGAAAAGAGCTGATGATCTTCGAACGGCTGAAGATCAAGATCTTGATCAAGTCACCTTTCAAACAAAAAAAAAACGCACTTAAATCGGTCCATTCGTTTGGGAGCTACGATGCATCAGACAGACACAGACACGTCAAAAGGGAGTAAAAAAATAATTTATATATACATGTATTATAACGAAATTTGGCAAGAAACAAACGGCCTCGATAAGGTTTGATAATATAAGCAGTTACAGGTGCCTACGAACACTTTTAAGAACAATGTAGAAAGCTGCGTTACCAACCCTGCAATAGAGCTTTGGTAACCCTACCCATCAGCTGAAATACGATATATACTAGTGTTGCTGGTAAGCTAGCTTGTTTTTTAGGGCCAAGGTGTCTCCCCAGTCGACGGCTTTAACTGCTATATAGCAATGAGCTGTTTGTCTTGAAACTGAACTTTTATTTTAGGAATAATACAATATTATAAAATAATGTTGACTTAGAAAATGTGTGCTACAGTCCCAATCCAATCAGGCTTGAGGGCTTCACAAGTAGCTATTAAAGAGTACCATTATCCAACTCCCCTTCTATCATCAGAATTTCGGTACTTGAAGCAATGAATGTGACCCGTTAAAAAAACTGAGCCCAAGCTCAAGGGTTTTATTAGAAGCATCCAGTTCATCACCAGACCATTTTCACCAAATATGAGCCTTTTTAAAGTAAATTAAAAAGCCTTCAATTGGAGAGTTCTTTATTGGCATTTTAAAGGCCTTCAGCTAAACCATCATAAAGGCTTGATATTTGAATTACAGTCACATGCAAAAGCTTAAAACTACCACAATGAAATATATAATCGACTTATAATATTTGCTTACATAAGTTGTCAAGAGTTCAACGAAGTAATTATAAATTGTGTTGATAAGATCAAATAATTAGGCTCATTTCCAAGGTTCAAACGAATAAAAAGAAGTTTGGTCGTAATGAAATCATTTTACTAAGTAACAAAATACCACATTTTGAAGAACTTTTGCTAAATCAACATAGAACTTAACTTTCCTTCATGAATTAGATTAAACTTTTGCAATTTCCTGACCAATTGCTTTAACGGAAAAGAAATAATAATAAATGATTTATTGACTTTTGATTAACGGTATATCAAGTGTTTCTCATTCCTTCCGTACTTTTGTAACGTTGAAGTTGGCCTCGTGGTTGCACGGGACCTTTCAGAGGCAATTTGGACGATAGAGAGGAATTAGACACGTTATATCACTTTCACCGTTTATAATTAAACTCGTAAAACAATTACAAACAATTTAGGTATGGACAGAGTTAGGCTCAAGGCGTGAGGGTTTTCAGAGACTTTGATCATCGGCTGGCCGGTGATGAGGAAGATACTTAGGTCGCAGAGCAGAAACCGAAGCGAAAGAGGACGAGTCTTCGCGCAGTATGCATTTATATAGTCCCTCGGGGCATGGTGCAGCGCGGGGAAGGCATCTCGGTGAATAGCGTTTGTTTCTTAGTAATAAGTATTTATGATTATAGGAACGTAATACCTTGTGTGGGAGACCGTACGATGTCGCGTGACACAATCCAACACACTTATGCAAGTAGACATATTCATGCATACAAATATTTGCACTGGACGGAGATCAAACCCGCAACTTCTCACATTGCAATCGAATACGACGATCCTCATTATACCACATCCTATTTTTTTTATTTTTTTTATTTTAATATAAAGACAACTCCCGCATTAGGAATTATTCCTGTGTCACGGGGGATTTTACAAACATACAAACAACGGACACAAAGAACACCCAGACTCAGGTGGGAATCGAACCCACGACCTGTGGCATAGCAGTCAGGGTCACTAACCACTAGGCCAACAAGCTATATCGCGTTTAGACCAGGTCAATGAAGGGACTTCATATATGACCGGGTCTATACGCTAATACTATACTTGTATATCGATTACAGATTGTTTATGCCGTTCACGGCCAGTATGAATATTAGTTGTGCAAAAGCGTCGCTTATCATAGCGGTGAACCAATAGATTTGGAAGAAGATTTGTTTATGTGACCTTATCGTCTTGATATTCAAGATCAATGATACACAATAAATACATATCAATTACCGTTTGTAATTTTGTTGCAAGTAAGGATCGTATCTTGACGTATTATGAATCGGTAAATGGAAATTTCGTTTTAAACAAGACTCAACAAATGCGATGAAATTAGTGTATCACGTTTAACATTCATATTGTTACATTCTGTTATATACTCAAGAATATTTACTAGTACTAAATCGTTTTTCAAGAACCTAATTACTAATGCCAAGTTCAGAATTATTGAGCTAAATTCCACCTTTACGTAACGCAAATGATCAAACGATTCCAAGGATCTCAGATAACGTCACCTTTTTTCTTTGACTAACATTTTATACTTGACATGTTGTCGCCAAAAATAGAAAAATAAAACCTTGTGAAAGCCGCACATGTGATTCGATCAAGTTGTTGGTTCACTGATCATTTGGTTCCGTACGACGCATTACATCTAAGTAGTATGTGAGTAGAGGATAAACTCATTGTATAAAATAGGATCACGTGCGGTGAGTGCGAGGTAACGACGCGCGCACCATTATTGGACTTGTTCATCCGCGCTCGCACGACGCAACACGTCTGTTTTCTAAGGCTAGCGTATTTCCTTATATCTTTTAGTTTTCTATTCTTTCTTATTGGTAGGTCCATCAATCCATCCATTGGTAGGTTCAATTATTAATACACCGCGATTGAGCAACATCTTTTAGTACCAAAAACTTGAAATTATTAATACAAAAACGTTTTTTTATCTTTGTTCATCGTTCTTAGCCGGATCGGATATTCAATCAATTCGATATTTAGGGTCATTCACCAGGATTTTAGTTTAACTTTGCCAACCTCATTTGTTGATGTAATTTTATGATGCCTGTTATAAAACTAACAAAAAAGTTTAAACATACATAAACTGTAGAATATTAAAGGAGGCGGTTTATTAAAGTCGTTTATTTAAATTTATGAAATAGTATTTAAATTCAAGGTATTAACAAAAAAAAATAAGTTAGGTAAAAGTATTTAAGTATATAGATATTTTATTCAGAAATTATTTGTAACCTTTATTACATCAAAGACCCTAACCGACCCCAATAAATTAATTAAACATAAGTATAATAATTTAAGCAGTTTTAACTGAATAATAATATAAAGTCGCACAGTAGGAAAAATTTTTCGGATACCGGCGCAGACCGTACAAATCCCTGAAACACGAGTTCAATGCTTTTTTCCATACCAAAAGTGCCTAACGTTCTTTAAAGAAGTTATCACACACATCGGTATAAATGTATCGCAGCGTAACGATCACGAGAGTTCGGTGCTTTTTCCCCATACCAAAAGGGCCCAACGTGCCTAAAGAAGTTTTCACTTCAAAAATGTAATCCTTTCCAATCCGAATGTCGTTCAGGTTACTGCGCACTGAAAATGTTACTGACGACATAAGGCGGGGTATCTAAAATTTATCCTTACTTGATGGTGTACAAATCAGTGTAATACTATTCTACTCTCTTTAAATATTTAAATAATGAAGGTCAAAATGATAATCAAAAATACGTTGTGCTACACGTTAGCCTTGGTTTTTCATTATTTAAACTAAACTTTATATCATATCATCTATAATTTTTAACAAATACAGTGAAACCTGGTTAAATGAGACTTCAAGGGACCTCTAAATTTGTCTCACTTAAAGAGGTATTCCACTTACCCAGTGACTCAGATATCCAGGTGTAAATAAATATCTGTCTCGTTTACAGAGGGTTCCGTTAATAGACGTCTGAATACAGGTTATTTCAGTTACAGAGGTGCGATTATTAAATAAAATAAAGTATTATGTTAACATTATAGGTGAGTTTTAATCTTTATTGGAAATCAAAAAAAGATAATAAAGGTAATAAATGTAATAAACAAAAATATTGAAGCACGTTTTTTTATAAATATGTAGTACAAAAATGCAAACAGAATGTATCAATTATAAAAATCTGGCATTTTAGTTTGTTTTTTGGAAGTATCAGCCATCAGATGTTTTTCGATGTTATAAATTTTATCAAATATGCTTTAAAGCAAAACTAAAACTGAAGGCCATTGAGGCTCAAAATTAGTTAAGTGCGGAATTTGCGGGTAGAATAAGAATAACTAAGTAAACAAACAAAACGATGTTATCCCAGTTACAGAGCTTAATACATATAAAATTCACTCGCTGTCTTAGTTATAGAGGTAATTATGACGATAAAATCGAAAGAACGAATCCCAGATATAGAGGTTTGCTTCGTCCCACTAACAGAGGTAATTCAGTGCCAAAATGTTGGGACCTCAGCATGAGTTCCGATTATGGAGGTTTCTCACTTATCCAGGTCCCACTTAACCAAGTTTCACTGTATACTCAAAAAGCGCAAAGTAAACAAGAAGGACTACAAATAGCAGTATCCAATCAAGAGAAAAACGTTAAGTAGGTACTAAATTCTTCGTAAGATGTTCGGACCCAATGAAAAATTAACACTTACCGAGTCTCCCCGGTCTTTACATTAAACTATACATTAGTAAGCGACTTACTACACAAGTAGGTACGTAAAAGTTCCCAGACACTTGTACACCACGCAGTATTATGCGGGAGGGGCCTGATGTCGTGGCTAAGTGTTTAATTACTCCGCCTTTGTTGTTATAAACAGTGCCGCAAGCCGGCGAGGCGCTAGGCCACCGACCACATCTGCGGCGGCATGCCGACATAAATTGCTGACCAACCCTAAGCAAATTCACCCAAACCCCTCTAATCTGACACTTTTAAATGGATTACTTGCAAAACTTGAAGCAAACACAAATATTTGGCGATTTAGTTTAACGCCAAGATTTCAAAATACTACTAAACTTACAATTACCTCTTAGTTAGTAATTTTGAAAAGTAAATGGAAAGACCTTGACTTTATGTATCCTGTATGTTAAGAAAGCTTTCGTTTTGGAAAATTTTATTTTCAACCAATAACTGTTACGTAAATGGTCACTTGTGACTACTTTTACGCAATAGATATTATGTGCTTGCATGTGAGCGAGACGAAAATACAAGAAAATATGTGAAGATTAAATAATTGGAACTTGATATTAACTAGTAAAAGGGATAGTCACTACTAATCGGAGGAGGTAGGGCATAGCATACTTATGCTTTAATGTGACGCGCACGACTAGACTTATCAGTCTGACAAAATAGATTTATAAAAGATACGAAAAAAAACTTCGAAATATGCTAATTCTTGTTAAATACACTATGATAAATTCTCATAATTATTATATTAACAATCTTGGTATTTTTGGTCTATAATTTCAAGGACAAAAATTAAACCCTGAATTATATCACTGAATATAATAATGTGTCATTAAATTGTCTTCTTGTTAAACGTATAGCGTATAGGATAAAAATAAAATATAACATTTTTTTCTTTAAAGAATCAATCTTTGAATTGCTGTTCTTTTAAAATAGCAATTTTAGAAAGAGATGTTTAGTTTTTGAATCATCGGTATATTGTTTCCGTAATAGTTTAGGAAACTTAACATCAAGACCATTCTAATAAGAACGTATTGATTGAGTAGCACAAACAAAAGTCAATCCCAAAACTCTCAAATAGGAAACATTGTCTACGCCGTCGTTTAAATGATTACACAATCGACGCATGTCTGCATAATTTTAATTGCAGTTTTTTTTTTCTACATAATTTTTACAAACTAACGTAACACTACTAAAAAAAAAATTCCAAGCCGAATCCGAAAAGTAAAATTTTTAAATATTCAACAACACACAAACCAATTCGATTAAAATACGTCTGAAGTGAAAACACATATACATCTGTATATACACTTATGTATCTGAGCGGTCAAGCGAGTTCAGTCCTTTTTGCCCATACCAAAAGTGCCTATAGTGCCAAAAGAAGTTTTCACTTCAAAAAAACCTATATGGAATAGCAAAAAATGTTGAGAATGACACAGCAGGATCGCCAGTGTCGGGTGGGATCACCGACTGACAGCCTACTAACGACTTAACGAGGTAATCCCACGATTAGAGAGGTCGCGTCTTTCCCTCACGCCACTAGTTGGGAGCTCAAAATGTTGAAGGATTTTGTGATACTTTTTATGCTCACGCTGTTAGAACAGAAGTAGCATGGGGATTTTAATCCATCACAACACTGGTTTAATACACTAAAAAGTTAATTATTTTAGAAGGAACATTGTCACAATTGAAGGACCATTGTCCATTAAATTTTATTTATTTATAAGTCGCTACAAAATGGGCAAACGACCTTTAAAGATGGCAGGTCTCAATACAGGCTACTAACTTGAAAATCATTGAGGGATGCCTATCATCAACTGCTGGACATAGGTCCAGCAGATGATGTTCTATGGCTGAAATCATGATGAGGATGATGATGAAGTAAGTAATTTGTTAAGCATATAAGTAAGCGAATATGTCTAATTTAGATCATGAAATCAAAAAAAAATATATAAATGAGTGTCTTAGACAATTTCCGTAGTTAATCTTTTAAAGAATTTCATGTCATCTAATTTCAAAATAAGGCTCCTTCAAAATTTACCGTCTTGTAATCGACTATGTTCGTGTAGTTTGTGTAGTTTAATCTTCTTAAATTTGAAGTGAATGCAGACTTCTCTACAAGCTAGACTGACTTCTTAATAACTGCATTCAACCGACTTAAGGTTTATACGAGAAACACGCAAAAACCTATTCCTTCTTTGTACTTCGCATAACATCGACTTTCTTATTTTTTCTTTTTTTTTGCTAGTCTAGTGCTAGGATGGAATGCATTACATAGAAGAATAAAATACACTACCTAAAAAAAAAGCTAAATTTAAATAAACTTTTTTTGAGGAAGTTTATAAACTACTAGCTGACCCGGCACACGTTGTTTTGCCATATTAATTATTTCTAATGAATATTTTAGTAGTCAAATAAAAAATAACTAACCTATTGTGGGGATGGGGTCTATGACTGAAAGAAGAATGGAGCGCTGTGGTCTATTGACGACCTATAAAAATAACAAAACACCAACCATTCATTTTCTTAATTCAAAGTACTTCATTAACTTAACTGACATATTTAAAGTTTAACAGTGGGAGAGCCATGCTTCGGCACGTATGGGCCGGCTCGAAAGGAGTGATATCATGGCCTCACAGAAAACCGGCAGTGAAGCAATGCTTCGTTGTACTTCGCCAAGCGAGTGAGGTTACCGGTGGCCCTAACCCTTCCCTCTCTCTATCTTCCCCCCTATCTCTCAATCTCCCCTCCTCTCCTACTCCGACCTTAAAGGCCGGCAAGGCACTTGTGATTCTCGAGTTGCAGGTGCCCATGGGCGGCGGTAGTCACTTACCATCAGGTGACCCGTCTGCTCGTCAACCCCATTATTCCATAAAAAAAAGTTTGACATCGACTTGACGGCAATCGATTATTACAATCGATTATAGCAATCGCATTTTCTATTTTCACTGGGTTAAATACTTTTAAAAAATTGTACCAATAAAGGAAAAATACTAATATCGCTATTAAAAAACAGGGGTTCATCGTAGAGGGTTGAAATTTCTAGAGTTGTATGTATTTTCTAATGCTGTATCATAAAAAAATTAAGAAAAAAAATTATCTAAAAATTAAAAAAAAAATTAGGGGTGGACTACCCTTAACATTTAGGGGTATAAAAATAGATGTTGTCCTATTCTCATACCTACCCAATATGTACACAATATTTCATGAGAATCGGTCAAACCGTTTCGGAGGAGTTTAATTACAAACACCGCTACACGAGAATTTTATATATTAGATTTAACATGGCGTGACGACCATTACGAAAGGACCAATAACCATAAGTGCTGGTGCAATTGCGCGGAAAAGCTAGTTTATTATATTTGTTTTATTGAGTGGATGGGCCATAACTGTATAGAAACCTTACCTTTACATCGATGTCAACAAGCAATAAGAGACTAAGTAACTTAAGAGCCTCGTTGTTCTCTACTTTTGTGAGCTTTCATGTTGCTACCGAAACCATTTTGTTAATTTCATTATACAAAGGAAATATCTTCAAATAAAATGTTATCAAAGAAGCAAAGGGCTCTTAAGAAAAATAATGGTTTATAAGGATTCCAGTAAATCAGTCAAATATATTCTTTCAGGACAAAATTATTACTCATTAAACAGAAAATAAAATAATATTCGCAATGTCAATCTTGATTAAATCATTGAATGACATTAAACCATTTGACAGACAAAAGAAGAAATACGGCTCAAACATCAACTTCACTTCGAATATAATTACAGTTTTCGTAGTCCTTCGTTTTAAATTAACTTTATGTATTCATTTTCTAAATATTAAAAGTTTACTATTAAACGAAATTTAATAAAAAATCTAATAATATTTACTTTGCAATTTAAGTCTATTTTCATAGTTTTAAAGTATTTACAAAAATCGGACTTTGTTTTGTAAAAGATATGTCTTACACAACAGCTCCCTTGATGTCTAGAAAGCTACTGAGATAAGTAGGTTAGAATTACATAACTATACAATGTTTGATAAATTACGTTCTTTAACGAAAATAAATGTTAAGAAAATGCCAACAATACAATAACAATGAATTTAAAACGTAGTTATTTCAACTACTAATTCTGCACCTTTGTACATATTTTTTATTTGAGGTATAATGCTTAGAACAATCTCTGAGATAGGTACTTTTTAAGTATGGTTTCTTAACCTATCATCAGCCACGGTTTAAATGTCATTTAGGCTATCAACTTATGCCTTTTTAGTAAGTAGATTATTAGAACTTTGGTCTCCTTAGGGCAAGTAAGTATCAGCTCCGTTCCATTCGTAGTCAGCTTTCTAATGTAAAGTAAAGAAAAAATACTTCTTTTGTGGTATTCAGTAATAGCTTTGTGTGTACTAAATCAATCTAAGCGGCGATATCCATATCGAAAGGAAATCTAAATCTTTTACCTTTTACAATTTATTCACATTTACTCCAAGAAATTGTGATCGTATTTCACTGAGAGCTAAGAAAATTTCTGAAAATAATAAGAGATAAATACCGATATAGTAAAATTTTCTAAGCCTACCTGCAATATTCCGATAAGAAATGTGGTAGATTCTTATCAGCAATCTGAAGTCGTTAAAACAGACATAAAATAAAGTTAAATTTGACTCGTAACGTCAGTCTGTAATTCTATATTAACTATGAAAATGTTGAATGCGAATCGATTGAAATAAAAATAGATTATTTAATTTATTTACTTTTAAAATTATTCATAATACAAGTCGATGTCTCCCTGAAAAACAGTTATCTCTGGAAGTGCATAGCAACTGGGTTTCCCCATCACGGTTTATGAATGTAAGAAAGTGTCTGAAGCGGGCAGTCAGTCATGTCTACTTCCATAAAAAGGAATAACTATCGTTCTCATGCAAGTAGAGCAGGTAAAAGATAAATTAAATACCTAAATATATCAATATTTTAGTTTCCGTTTACATTTTCCATTGTGATTTCTATTCAGACATTTGAATATTTTCCATTTAATTAATGTTTAAGGGAGTAAAGAAGCTAAACAATTCTTATTGCAATTATTATCATGTTACTAGCTGTACGTAACGTCATTGAATATTCGAATTTTACCGAACGTCACATCGTCAACTGCACATGGCAACTATGTGCTTCGATCGTACCATTCATTACTTCCGTTGTTTCACTTTTCGACTGACGGCGATCTAAATCCGCAAAAGCTTTGATTGGCTTCCGTCAGAACTGGAATAAATCGCCGAGTACCGCTACCGGACCGGTTTCAAAGGCTAGTCCAGTCTGTGCTGCGACTAAAACTGAACATTCAAGAGAGCTTCATTCTTTCGCATTGCATTGTACCTCAAATGGAGCAATTTTGGTGTGTTTCAGTCTCGTATAAAACTATAAATTGTTACTGTATTTTAACACATTTGTTTCAAAACTGAAAACAAAGTTGAAGTTTGGTTTTATATTGACAATAAAATTGAATTAGCCAACCCGCGCAGGCTTTCTAGGTCTTTCGGTAATCCTATTTGCGGTGTGGGCTCGCGCCAGTTGCTCCTAAAAGTTGGGTGCGCGTTACCAACAAAACCCGCGCTAACGCCTCTGGAGACCGATGCCGCCGAGTAACCGCGTCTGTACATGTCGCACTAAGTACGTTTTTACATATACAATAACCTACTTTTACTACGGATTAACTTCACCAGTAAGGGTAACTTTTGTTTCTTGTGTTCAAGATCAATACAAATTCTACACAGAGACCTATTCACTTATTGGACCGTTAGATAATGGGATGTTTGATCTTTGAAGTCAACAATTTGCTCTTCATTCATCACAGTCACAAATAGAAATACTCTTAATCAAAGTTGGTATGTAAATGCCTAAAACGTTTTAATGTCACTATTTAATTTATTTGTCATGCTGATGTTTGCCAAGACGGTTAGTGTTAATTGTTCAAATATCTACTTAGTACTATATAATATTAATATTATTCAATAAACACTTTTGCTAATATGTAATAAAAACTGACATTCCCATTTTACGTAATAAAAAGACTTAAAAACTAGGTATTGATGAGTTCCAAGAGAAGCATTAACTGCATTAACTACGATTATAACAAATTAGTAATTCCCTTACCCATGTTCCGAAACACGATGAAATCCCTAAAGGGGGCACGTACCGAATGCTGCAGCATCACTTCGTCTCGCATTATAAAATATGCAGATAAGTTACGGGAATTGATTCGAGGCACAAAGGAGGCGAGCTAACTGTCTATAGGCAAGCGGTGAGATTTCGGCAGTAATTTCCCGAGGGGGTACACTCTTATCTCATGACACTTTGAAAATATTTTGAATAACACTAATTTAAATATGTACAACACATTAACGGTAAATGGGACTCAGTTACGGTATTTATCAGACTCCTTTTTTTGCTAGTGGTTACAGACGAGCGTGTAAGAGTTGTTTTACCTTAACAGCAATTTTAGTAGACACAGATTTTAAGCTAGATTATAAGTGTAGTTTATGGATTTATTTGTAACGATTTTTATATCCTTTTAGAACTCAAGAAGCCTGCCGGCTTATCTTCACATTATATCATGATGCGCCATCGTTCATTTCATCATCATCATCATACATTCTTCTCTTATGTATTCATCTTAGTTGCAATTTTATTTCTCTTCTGGACTTTCGATTAATTTGAAATTTTCTTCTAAATTTGTCAAACATGCAACAAAGTTCCAAATCATTAAAAAGTGTAGTAGATAAGAACCGGCTACATAAAAGAATATTTTTTGAAAGACTCACTATAAAGAAAATAAAAGTTTCAAACACAAAAAACAAACGTTTTTTCTATTTTTAATTAGCAAGCGATCCTTAAAAAGTCGCGCTAGAATTAACAGACTTAGTTACCTACTTATTATTTAAAGCAAGAGTATTCTATTGAATGTGTCTTTTCGATTCTTGACCATGTTGGAAGGACAGAAGAAGACTAAATATGCTTAGTTTATTGTGTCTATTTTATTTAGCATAATCCAATAATGTACTTACTGCGCCACACTGCCCTTAAATCGATTTCCTATGTCGTCTCATACCGTGGTATCCGGTAAGAGAATGCGATAAGGCCGCCAATTGTAAAAGTCACCCAACATTGCTGTACTCCTTCTCTTTCAAATGGTTTTGGTGTACAATAAAGAGGTTTTTTGTTTTGTTTTGTTTTTATAAAAAGACAACTCCCGCATTAGGAATCACTCCTGTGTCGCTGGGGACTTTACAAACATACAAACAACGGACACAAAGAACACCCAGACTAGGGTGGGAATCGAACCCACGACCACCTCTGGCTCAGCAGTCAGGGTCACTAACCACTAGACCAACAGGCCAGTCAATAGGTATAATGTTATTTATAATATTTGCCGCTAATAATCGCTTTTGAATATTACTGTTATTTATTCTGTTCAGTGTCTAAAAAGGCCACAAGGTCACCTTCAAACCCCTTTGCGAACTTACGTAAATTGCATCCTGTTGAGCCTCTCCCTTCAAAACGAACATAGAATCAGAACATCAGAAATGTTTCATCTTACCTTTTATTTGGCGAACGTTTTACTGTACGAGAACTCGGCCCAAACTGTTTTATTCTGATCTCTTACCGTCACAGCAAAGAACTATTTTATATTCTAATTTAGGTAATTTAACGTTACTAAGTTTACGAATGCAGACCTCTTTTTACTAAGTGCATGTTTCCTAAAATAACTATATACTTATAACATGATACAATAAATTTGTGGTTTCAGTTCACTGTCGGCGAACTCTAGGAAAGTCTAGGAATACGAATTACTGTACTGTACAGAAGTTGAGTCGCGGATAATTAAGTGTACAGTTTTATAGTTTAATGTTTCTCTCTCATTACATAGTTTTGTGTTCTGTTTATCATGAGCCCAGACAGTTTATATAATATAATAATACTTTTGTGTTCTGTTTATCAATGAGCCCAGACAGTTTATATAATATAATAATACTTTTGTGTTCTGTTTATCAATGAGCCCAGACAGTTTATATAATATAATAATACTTTATTGAAAGCCTTTGTTACATTTTACTATAATTAAATGATAATGGCCACAGTAGTATAAACTGTGTCATAGCCATTAACGCCCATATCCGAATCTTGCGATATATATATATAACTAAGGTTAGTAGTACACTACAGTATTTACCATAAGAGAATGAATATGTTTTACCTATATTGTGTAGATGGTGTTTGTGTGTATGTTAAGTGTAGGTTATACCTAATATAAAACTAATATTATATTATACCTAATATAAACTGTAAATGTAACTATAAAAGTGTAATATATATGATATTATAACATATACTTTTATAGTATTTGTTGCTTGTAGTAAAAGTAATTTAAATAATTACACAAAGTAAAATTTACTGTACATTGCAGAAGTATAATTTAGATGTACCCATAAAGCTCTAATCACCTGCAGAAAAACAGCACTATACTTATAGCATTGGCTATCCGCGGTCTTCCGAATGGAAGGCATTCCGCAGTCCTGTAGGTACAACGCGAGAAGATATTAGGTCCGATTCCTTACCTCCTTCATCGTTTTTTAAATCTCACTTATATTGTCGCTACATAAAAAACTCTTATTTATTTTATTAAAAATAGGGACAAACTATAATAGATTATAAAACAGTTCACTATTTATAAAAATGAGTTATTAGGCATTATTATAACAGATTTTACCGGTAGAGTCAAGCTATTCGTAGGTTGCCAATGATGGGGTGATAAAAGGCTAGGCATGTATTATAAGTTGACAACGATCACTCAAGTGCTGATTGAGCATTGAGGTACGAACAACATAACAGTTACTGTTATTTAATGAGTTTGATAGTTTATAGCAATAGTGGTGAGGCTGTTGCTAACACTTATGATCAATTATTTTGTATATTTTGACGGTTACATTATTAATAGTAAAGAAGAAGTTATGTTACTAAAATACAGTAAAATAAGATAGTAGTAGTATCATAAGTACCTACTAAAGATTTGTGACCGCCTTTATTTTGATAGTCGGATTTAATGACACGAAATACAGTATGTATATGGTGTGATTTTAATACGAGTAATGTCTTCAAACCACATCATATAATATTAATATTAAAAATTAAAACTATTTTTATTAAAAGAATTATAAAAACCGTAACACCTACATAAAAAACTTATTAATGAATATTAATAGCAGATCGCATGTTACGTAAAATATTGTTTTTAATTATTAACAGAAGACATCTAACTATATCTTATTATATAGTTAGATGTCTTCGTCTTTAGAATCTTATAAATCAGTAGATTTACACGAATTAAAACACACAAATAGGTAGATATACTGGTATCTGTCTTGTCTCGGGTATATCTTATAAAGGTATACTTATACTGCTTAATCTAAGAAACTTTCTTTTCAATGAAACCTTTTTGAAGGTAAAGCTTGTTTTTATGATCTTCTAAAGGAAGGTTTCTAAAGCAGATTTGCATGTATTTTTAATGCGTCTACAGATCTACATGCGAGTTTGAACGAACGGTGCGGTGCTTACCGAGTGATTGATTAGTACTATTCTTAAATTTGTAGCTTCTCGAGTCTAGTCTCAGTTGTGTTGACGCTTTAGGTATGAAAATAATCGTTTATCCCTTAACCTCATAAGGAAAAAAGGAATCCTTGGGATCGCTTTGTTGTTCGTCTGTTTTCTCTGTCAGTTTGTAGTTTCTGGTATGTAACTCTGGTTTCCCTTCATAACGTATAAATCTTTCACCTTTTACAGAATAAATGACGGAAAATATCCGAAAATGATTAACTTTTAGTTATATCACTAAATGTAATATTTCCATTCTATAAACTTAACTTCGTAGTTTGAGCATCAACTGTGACTTACGTCGATATATATATAGGGACTTTATTACATTACGAAATTGAGTTGATTTAGCGCTAACTTTGGCCATAATTTAGAAATTTCAGTAAATTGATTAAACTCGCGATTCTTGGGATGTATAAACCACCAACTATCCATTTAATTAACTTTGTACGGATCCCTTTACACTTAGCCGGTATTTTTAATTTGTACCTATAAACACATTAGATGTTATTTTAGACTTCATTCTATATTTCATCTAATCTGCCCAAGATATGGGTACGTATATTACCTAGACCCTTAAGAGATCAGAAGGATTCGCGTATTCTCCCCTCCCGCACCTTAAATGCAAACCATTTTGAAATCGAAAACTAGCCTTAGCTTGTGATTTAAGACAAGTAATGGTTTGTGCCAGAGCATGTCCACTGTCGTGAACGCCCCAAAAACAGAAATAATCAAATTGCTAATGAAATTCATGCAATGCAAAAAGGCACAATGATCCAGATCGCAAGGCACTCCTACCCTCGTACTCTAGTCCTACTTTGGTCACAACACTCGAAACTTAGTGTCATATAGCTATGGGTATGGGAAACCTGTCACTGTCAATGTTTCCAACCATGGCAAGTAGTCAAGGTGTTTAAATTTTTACTGATTCACTTCGCGAGGAAGTGATTTATACCAAAGAGGTGGAAAAGAACCAGCAATCTGTTCATGTTCATGTACCTACTAATGATGCCGAGCGCTCATTCTTCACACTTTTATGATTGTGTATTGAAAGTAACGAAGTGAACTTACTTATTAGTAAATAACAAAATTAACCAACTGTAAGAGTTCGCTGATTTGAGATGCAATTTAAGTTAAGATTTGTTTACCGTGCTTGTTGGTGACAGTTTCACAAAGCCCCAACGTTCTATTCGCTTTTGTAACTCATTATTTTTAAGATAGTTAATTGAGTTAGATTCTTAGTAGCCTTTTAATCCCTTTTCATTTCCGTTAAGCAATTCAATTAATAAAATAACTTTTGAACAATATTAAATATTTAACGATTATTCAAGATCATAGAATTTAATATTGTGAAAAAATATACTTTTTAAAAGATAGGGTCATTAATAGCATAAGAACATAGCATAATAACAGCGGTGGTAAATATTACATTGATAAAAGTCAAATTTCAAACAAAAGGTATATGGGGTAATAATAGATAAAACAAAATATCGACAGGATTTGAGCCAAGTGACGTCAATACCTCATAAATAAATATATCAAACCGAAGTGATTACTAACGAAAATAATAACAAACTACATAACATGAATTTTGAACAAATAAGTCTTTTGTAACATAATCAAGAAAATTACAAATGAAAATTACAAAAAACAATATAAATTTTTCGTTCCCTGGTTTATTATGTCTTACACTATCTTAGTTCACAAATGATTAAAGGCTACGATTGGCATTGGAATGCTACTTAATAAACCACAAAATTATGAATACAATTTTGGAACTTTAGTGTTATCGTTTAGAGCTGACATTAACGATACCTCAACTAGGTGAGTGACGTTCTTTGTTCCTGGACATCGATATAAGCTTATATATATATTTTATTAGTAGCTATATTATTCAAATATTCTAATTTTACAAAGTATAACCCATGAAAGTAAAAGCTATTGTTTGATGACAGCTATCAATGTTACTCTAAGTAACACAAAGTCGTTTTAATTTTTATGATCATAAGTTAGAGCTCATTGCATTTGTGACAGTATTTTATTCTTGACTTCACAAACGAAGTCGAGTACCAAAAGTTAAAATCTTACTTAATTAGTAAATGTTATTCCTATATGGCTATTATTAAAAAAATAGTCGAACATATTATACTGAATTTATTATCACTAGGAGACAACAACGTAAAAGCAGGCAATACAGTAAAATATCAATGAAGTGGACAAGAGCAACCTTGACTTAAACTAACGTTCCGTGGAATAGTGACCGTTTTCAATAAACATTCAAAGGGGTTACTTCAAGCGATTGTGTTGAAGAGCAACTAAAGATAATTCACTTGCTGAAATGTCTGTTTATAGAACATAGGACGTTGTTCTATCCTTAAAAGTTCCAGCAAGTAATTTGCATGGTATAGGTGTCAATCAGGTAGTTGTTTATTCGCAGGTGGGGGGCAGCGAATCGTGTGCAGGAGGCGGGGGTCTATGGAGGTATACGTTTGCCGAAACAAGGCCGAAACCGGAGAGTGCTCACGGAACTCAAACACGGCGCACTATAATGAATTAAGTTACCAACTCTCTTGAAGGTGAACCCGCCTCGTGTCACACTTACGTGAACAGCCTTGTACCTATTACAATTTTGGTGCACGATTAATCATAAAAACTTTTTTAAATAAAATAGTACCAGAACACATCTACTCGTACCTAAAGTGATCTTATAATCCTGTAGTGATGGTGTTGGCCGATATAAAAGTCTTTGTGTAGTATAGTCGGTTTTTATAGGGAATTATATATTTTTAAGTATATAAATGATTAGTTACGAGTACTTTAGAGAGCCAACTGAGGTATTTATACTGAGACTGAACGCAATCAAGACAATTTATCTTTAAAATGTCTTATAAAAGTTTTGTCGAGATATCTGGAATGGATTTATTGTGCAAGTTGAAAGACATGATGCTATAGGACAAATTGGATGAGGTCTACGCCCAGTAAACGATAGGATTATACTTTTAATCATCAAATGTCCTTACATTGTCATTATCCAAATGAAAAGGTGGAATGATCACAGAAATCAACGGGAAACACTAACGAGTTGAGTAATACGATAACCATCAATTATGGACATGTTGATTGGATGATTGGTTCGAATGCGAACCCGATTGAGACTCCGCCAAACGTGAAATTAAATAACTGCTGAAAACATTCACCGACAACTTCGCTCTTAGCTTACCTTTTTTCATTTAAAACAGACAAATGCATCACGTCGTTTTAATAAATGTAAATTTAGAGAAAAGCCAGACCAACTGTTAGTGGTTTTATGAGAACAAAAAGTAACACGCTATAAATAATATCAAAAGAAGAAAGAAAGAAAGAAAATTTGTTTTTATTGCAAACCATAACGCACGTACATATTTTTAGTTTAACAGTTAGCACATCACAAGCCAAAGAAAAAAAAAGTAACAAATAAAATAGAACAAACTTCACAAACTGAAAATAACGTAATCTGTGAAAGTGTGAAGATGACGTGTCACGGCGTGTCATGTCATTGCGTTCTCGACATGGCAACAGTCGGCAACATGTGGTGGTCACTTTTTTTTTTCTTTGTGCTCTTACATATTCAAGAATGATCATAATCTTAGTACGCTGGTGCCTTGCATTTATGGATGAACACTCAGCACACACTGAGATGGATAAAAAAAACATCCCAGTACTGATTTTCAGTTCCAACCACAAGTGTTAACTGACGCCGGCAGGCAAAAACGTGCATATATTACAAATCAGCAAGGTTAGTGTTTCATCCATTGCTACCACAGAAATCTAGATTTCTGTGACTGCTACATTCATATCTGAAAATAGGTACCTAAATGTGGTATATTTACCTATTTTATGTATGTATTTAAGATGATAACGTCTTAGCGTTATCATCTTAAATAGATTAGAATAAATAGATCAGTCTTGTTGTGTGCACATATTTGTTGCGTTGCAATCCAGATCAAAACATTATATTTGCCATATGTGATATTGTTACGGTTGTAATGTGTTTTGTGCATTTAAATAAATAAATAAAAAAATTAAAAAATCTGAATAAAAAAGTGAACGTGACTTATCTCTTAAGTTCACGTTGTGGACTTTATAATCAGTCATCTATCTATGGTACACAAATCTGCAGCTTCGAAATTGCAGCTATGTTCATGTTAAAGTATTTTTTTTATGTAGATAACAGTGGATTGTGATTCTTAATTGAGACTGTGGTATGAAAAGAAAAAAACATTTCACTTTTCTTGCTTTCATTTGTTTCACACTCACATTGCTTAACCTTTCACACAAACTATTCACTTTCTGCAACAATATGGCAATAAATAAAACCAAAAAAAACCGTAAACACGGTGTTTCAGTCCAAGTAAAACTTTTAATTAATGCAGGAACACAAGTTAGTTGGTGGTTAAATGACTAAAGCACACAGATGTTTTACCCTGTCGTGAGTATAGTAAAATTATTCAAACCGCAGTTTGGACGGTAGTATACACAAACAACGTGTAAAACATGGACAATTTGACAGGGAGACGTTTCGAGGCGTGCCTCAGCTGCACACATTCACACAAACGTGATTGCTAAAGCAATGCGCCAATACTTCATAATACAAAATAACCGCCTGATTTGGAATATTTATCTGAAACTTTGAATGTGCAAACCGAACGGTAATACAAAACCGACGTTACTAATAGTTTTATTCATTGACACTGAATAATAATAATTTATATCTAAAAATACAATCTAATCTTTGTCAAAGATTTTTGTGGCGTTCGGAATATAGATCCCTGAATGGCATTGCTAACAAACATATATGAATTCAAGAGGTTGGGGTTTCAATTATTTCAAGAACGCAATTAAAGCTAAATTCATGAAATTAAATCTCAGACAACCATATAAGTATTCTTTGTCAATTAAAAATTAATAATTCACACAATCTGAGCTACCGACTTCCTCTTGACAAACCTGTGTCTCGAATGAAATTTATTTCGGAGGTCAGGAGAAAAACATTGCCTTTTTGTGAGAAGATAACTCAAAATATAACGGATTTGCGTAAAATATGTGAAACCTTTTGTATGCTAATACGATCCCATTGTTCGGAGATTGAATTTTCGGGTTATCATGCTTAAGAATTATTCATGACAGATAGGTTGGGATATATACGATTTTTTACTCATCTGTACTGTCAAAATAGTTTTGAACCTAATTTCTCTGAAATAAATAGATAAATTACTATTCGAACCATACTCTTGTTTTAATATTTCAAATATAGTAAGAAACTATTCTGATTACCTTATAGAAATATCGAAAAATGATATAAAGTTCATCCAAACTGAACAGTCACTTATTGTTTTAAATTAAAACGAAATAGATAATCTTCGAATTGAGGATTAGTTTTCTTGAGATAGAAAATAACATAAAATGATATTTAGGTAAGACAAAAATAAAAATTAATTGAAGCTGAGCGCATTATATTTAATTAATAAATTGAATTTCATCATGTCAGCCATAGAGGCGTCCGCTACTGGACATAAACCTCCATCAGCCGACGACCTGCAACCTTTACAAGGTTTTCTGTCATCCTCTTTCTTTCATTTCTTTTAAGTCTTAAAAAAGGAAAAGAAAAAGAAAGAAAAGATTATTGAAGATTATTATGTAAAGGTAATATATAGTACTAGCTTCACTTTACTTTAATGTAGATTTTGTCAATTAATGGCACGTATGGCCCGGCTCGACCGGAGTGATACCAGGCCTTACAGAATAACCGGCACTGAAGCAATTCCTTGTTTTGCGCCGCGTGAGTGAGGTTACTGGAGGCCGTAACCCTTCCCTCTACCCCTCTTCACCCTCTCCAAGCCTCTGTCCCTCTGCCCCCTCCTCCCCCCTTCCCCAACTCCTACCTTAAAGGCCGGCAATGCACTTGTGGCTCTTGAGATGCAGGTGCCCTTGGGCGGCAGCCGTCACTTACCATCAGGTGGCCCGTCTGCTCGTTTGCCCCTTATCCCAAAAAAAATATCTATCCCTAGGGAGAGTTTTTTTTTCTTTCTCTTTATCCTTTTATTTACCCCTGACAACGTTTTTGTATAAATTCATTATGATCGGTTAAGTAGTTAAGGTGCGAAAGCGTAACCAACAAACAGAAAAACTTGACATCACATTCGCATCTACACTAATATTATAAAGCTGAAGAGTTTGTTTGTTTAGTTGAACGCGCTAATCTCAGGAACTACTGGTTCGAATTGAAAAAATATTTTAGAGTTCGATAGTCCATTTATCGAGGAAAGCTAAAGGCTATATAACATCACGCTACAACCAATAGGAGCGGAGCAATAATGAAAAATGTTGCAATAACGGGGAAACTTTACAAACGTTGCACGATTCAGCTAGTTTAATATTAGTTAGGACAAGCTTTTAAAAATAGGTAACTAAAAAAAGATTTTTGTGTTGTGTCAACTTTTTTGGGATAAGTATAGCAGATATTCTAACAAAATCTTCGGCACCATTATTTGTTCTGTGTCTGAATGTAATTTATCCATCATATATATGTATTTAGTAAGTATGTTTATCAGCCGTCTGGTTACCATAGTACAGGCTCTGCCTAGTTTGGGTTCAGACGGCCGTGTGTGCGGTGTCTCAAGTTATGATTATTATCATAATTTAATTAATTATTCCCTCAAAGATCCCCTAAGAAAAAAAGGCTTTATTAGTTAATCTTCAGATGAATATTATCAGTTTCAAAATAGTTTTCTAACTGATTGATCTGTATCTGTAATGATTGCATCTAACCTACCATTTTAGACTTATACTTTTTGAAGTGAAACTTCTTTAGAATCGTTGTGATTTGAAATTCGATGAATCGAAAAACTCACACTAAAAAGATACAAACATTCATAAATAGGATTTAGCCTACTAAAGAATGACATAGAATACAAATATACAGTGTTTCCTATAATCTTTGTATGATAGCACGTGTCTTTGTGTACTACGAAACCTTCTTGTGTCTTTCACGTGTATCATTTTTATGCATTTGCGTATTAAAATTCGTTAGTTAATTAATTTAAACGTTTCACTTCTGCTGTGTGTGAATTGCACACACACACACTTTTTTTTAATTCTATTAACATGAATACGCTTTTCTGTGATGTAGTGCATATAAGAAAAACAAAATTTAAAATAACACAGTGCTATGATAAAATATACAAAAGACAAGAGTTTTTTTTATTATTTTTTATAAAAGAATACTAGTAACGTGGGTCACACATTACTAGTATTCTTGTTAACCCCTCCAGCTAAGCTAAATGCTTGTGTTAGGAGTAGGTTCACGTCGGTAGTCCACTCGGTTGGGTTCGAACCCGCAACCACTTGATCGCAAGTCCGACGCCTTAGCCATTACTCTACCGCCGCTTACATTTAAGTATATTTTCTAAACTCGTAATAAAAAAAATTAAGATTTTCCTTTGTAAAAGCGCGAAAATAAACTAGGCAACTAGAGTCTGAAACTCTAAAATGGAAATATAGCTAAGATATTTGGTGTTGAACATGCTGTACTGGAATATTTCACTCGGAAAAAGTGTGTGAACTCCACTTTTCTGAATTTAATATTGAACACACATCAATGAAGCCCTCGCAGTAGAGAATAGACTGTGAGAGGGATACATCAGAAAGGGCATTCATTTCGGAAGGCAGCGCACGTCTCGCGGACGGCGGGGAAATTGAAACTTTATATTTGAGCGCACTTTATCTGACCGACGAACCTGGAACCTCTCTAGCAGAAAATCCTTAGTCGAAATAAAATAAAACGCGAACGAATTTCCTCAATACTTTCTACAACTGGAACACGCTTTACGGTTTTCACTGCGATTTGTGCAACGTATTTCTCTTTTCTTGTGTTTCCGTCCTTGGTAACTACATTTTTGTTAGAAATTGTATTATCTTCATATCAAAAATGTATATATGTTTCATAACTGTGTTTACCAACGCCTGTATAAGCTACATGCAGCCATACTCCTAATATACTCCTAGATTTACTCTTTGTTTAATTACTAAAGATAAGACGGAAGAGACTTGCATAACTGATACATAAAAGAGTTCTTCTTCTTTTAAGAGATATTTTAAAATTAATTATTTTACTGTGAAAAATATTAGTCTTGTACTCTTCTACAAGTACCTCCCCAGCCCAGATAGACCAAGGACCTGAAAATCTGGCTTGCGTGTCGGCGTGCGCAGTGGACTACGGTTGGCTAATTAATTGCATTGTTACATTGACTTAAACGGCGTCCACATGGAACGATTTCAAATACAATTTGACTAGATCTAATCGTTTTGTGTGGACGCAAATCGTCGAATTCAAGGTCATTGGGTGGTCAGGACCACCTGACTTGATCGCGTCACATCAAATCGGTTCGTGTGGATGCTAATCGACCAATATTATCATTTAGTCTGCCTGCAGGCGGCATACTGAGCGGATAGGTTCTGATTTTTTTAAAGGAATTATTAAAGCCTTTTTTAGGTCGGTGGTTATATTTATAAGATAATTTATATTATTAGATCAATACACGTAGTATTTCTTTAAAAACCATTCTTACAAACGTCCATCTAGCACAGAAAATAAAATCAAATTATAATTGACCATTTAGTTGTTACGTGTAGACGCGAAATCTGTTCGTAAGCCAATTCAATCACAAATCTGACCAGGTAGTAAAATTGTATCGTGCAGAAGCCGTTGTTTAGCAATCTGTAATATGACGTACATATAAACATCAGTCACCTTGTTTTCTCATAAATCTGCTACTATAAGAGACATCCATTATAAAACAACCAAAAACACTCTTTTATGTATTAGTATCTATCTACTTTTACCGGAAATCCCAACCAAAATACGACGACGTCGGCTCCTCACAATATTATGATTATTTAGCATTGTCCTGACACAAAACGTTGCAATTGAAATATTATTGTTTATTTTCGCGGAAACAGACGGAACTCCGGAACAGTTTTAATTTCGCTTCAAAAGCTGTTTTGGCTTATCGCGCCATAGTTACTTTCATTCTATATGTACGTATATAAGGTAACAAGTACATATTGAGAGAATGCCTGAATACTTTTGTATTATTGTATATATGAGACTATTAAAGCTACTGGTTCCATATAATTATGTATTTACACGGGAATTAACGCGATCACGAAATAAGTATTACATACCTCTGAATTGCCTCGCTTAGTATAATATGTGACGGTACATGGCGAAACAAAAATATCGAAAATGTGAAGGTAAATGAAGACGACGCGACGGAGGGCGTGCCACACATGAACACACTCAACACTGAGCCTGACTGGCTCAGTGTTGAGACCTGTGACCATGGCCAGTGCAACCTGTTCGAAACGTCAGACAATTCAGAGGTATGTAATACCTATTTCGTAATCGCGTTAAAATTCCCGTGTAATTACATAATTATATCATGGAACGCGAATAATTATATCATGGAACGCGAAAATTTAAAAGTTACTACTGGTTGCACATTGTCATTTCAAATGTTGCTTGAAACTTACACAAATAGAATAACAAACCTGTACGCAGTACGTACGTATGTTCAACCTAAATTAAAGTCTCAGTTGGTGCAGAGTACCTAGGGTTTTAGGCCTTGTTTTTTGGTTTTGGTTAGGAACGCCGAGATGTAGTTTATTAATGTAATTTCTTTATTTGTTATCGAATCTATGTAAAGTAAATTGTGAGGATGGAAAAATTATTTATATTTACGGTCAAAACGTTTGATTGATTACGACGCAATTGCTTATTTTATTTCCTTTTTAATTGCCACTTTCAATGAGTAGGTTTTATGATGGCAAAGAAGTTGAAAATTTATATGGATAATATAAATTTTTAGGCTCAGCTCACAGTGCTCATATTTCAACAAACTTCTAAGAAAACCTTAAAGGCTGATTCACACATATCAGTTAAGTCACAGATCCGGCAACGCGTTCGCACAGGTCCGTATCAGTGCTACAGTGATGCGGCAGTGCTACAATTCATACATGTCAAGTCAGTACTCATTTCTCTACTGATCTTAAGGCAAAACCTGTGATATCTAGATTGTTGCTATGACTCTATTCAATAATACGGAACTAGCAATGATAGCCTTTACTTTAAACGAAGAAGAAGAGCAGCATCAAGGAAAAAAAAGAAAATGGGTGCATGAAGCATAGCAGTTAAGAGAATAAGAAGGAGAAATTAAATTATACAAAGAATAGACTGGCCTGTTGGCCTAGTGGTTAGTGACCCTGACTGCTATGCCATAGGTCTTGGGTTCGATTCCCACCCGAGTCTGGGTGTTCTTTGTGTCCGTTGTTTGTATGTTTGTAAAGTCCCCCGCGACACACGAGTAATTCCTAATGCGATAGTTGTCTTTTAAAAATAAAAAATTAAAGACGAAAGGAAATATTTTGAATATTTTATAATGTCAGAAAGCTGTTTCAATATTGTTTTGCAGAAACTAAGGAAGTAAAGTAGTAAAGAAAAATACTGAAGAAAACGGCGGCGTGTTGTTCTCAGGGATGGTTTGATGTCGAATATGGAAAGATTTAATCGAGGCCTTTACCCGGACCAAATGGATTTCCGAAATTCTGACAGTATTACTATACAGTATAATAATTAATTAAGAGTAGGTAGCTAACTAATAAAGAGAGAGTTATGTTCGACTTTATAAAAGTCAAATTGATATGTAACAATAACAAATAATGAGTATTTCGCGACTTCCACCCCTAGCGACAGTAAGTTGGCTCTGAGGTAAATACGCCACTATGCATTAAATAGAATTAGGTGAACTGAACTGTTTCTAAATTTAAAAATATTACTTTCCTCCTTAATATTGTTTTGAAAACTATTGGTCATAAAGCAATAAGTAGATTTTGATCACATTATTATTGTTTCGTTCGGATTAATGTGTAAGGCTAAACACTGTTGCATGTGTCATAAAAGCCGTAGGTTTTCTTTCTTTTAATTAACAATATTTCATGCTTATTGGTATGCTTTGCTTATACGTCTTAATAATTGCTTGATTTAGCGGAACATATTAGTTGCAACACCCGAAATGACATAGGAAGGTCGAGCGATTGCATTAATGCTAATTCTTTTGTTCTTCTCTCTACGGATGAGGCAGAAGTTGAGCTGGTCATTCGAGGTTTACGCAGAAACACTGCTGTTGGGTGGGACGCAATTTCAACTAACTTATTACAAAGCTGTTCCAATATTCTAGTACCAATTATAACTCATATTTGCAACATATCCATGGCAAAGGGTGTCTTCCCTGGGCCATTCAAAAAAGCTGTTGTACATCCCATCTTCAAGAGTGGGAACAGAGATAATATTACTAATTACAGGCCAATATCTGTTCTGCCTTATTTATCCAAGGTCTTGGAGAAGCTTTTAAACAACCGCCTTAAGAACTTTCTGAAGATGTACAATATCTCAGCACCAAGTCAGTTTGGATTCAGGGATAGAAAATCAAACTCAAGATGCAGTGGCTGCTCTGGTTGACGAAATAGAGGATAGTCTTGATAGTAATCAGAAATGTCTGGGGATTTTCCTCAACCTCACTAAGGCATTCGATACTGTCTCTGTTCCACATCTCTTGCTAAAGATGGAGAAAATGGGTATCCGTGGTTATGCACTTCAAATTTTGAGCGACTATCTTTCTGACAGAACTCAGTGCGTGGAAATACATGGATCCATTAGTGACAATGTCCCTGTACTTTTTGGCGTACTACAAGGCTCGGTTCTTGGGCCTACCTTATTCCTCCTCTACATAAATTCTATATGCTCCCTCTCCCTTTCCTATACTTCCACATATCTAACATTACGGCTCGATTGCGCAAAATGATATTTATATTTAAAAAACTTCGCCACTCTGCTGACTTTAACACACTAAAATTGGGATATATTGCACTAGGTCAATCTGTAATTACTTATTGTTTAACTGTTTGGGGTGGACTTGCAAAAACATGCCTTCTGCCAATAGAAAGAGCACAACGAGCAATCCTCAAAGTAATGACTTTTAAGCCCTATAGATTTCCAACGCACCAACTATATGAGGAGTGCCAACTTCTTACTGTCAGACAGTTATTTGTGCTTGAAACTGTATGCAGAAAGCATGCTTGTCTTGCATATGATGCAGATCTGACAAAAAAACGGCGTGGGCACAGAGTTTGTCAAACCCAGCCATTTAGGAGCGCACTCGCAGCTCGACACCATAATGTAATCGGATCTCGATTGAACAACATAGCAAATGAAAAATGTAATATCTATCCGCTTTCTAGATCCATTTGCAAAAAAAAAGCTACTGCTTAGCTTATGGCCAAATCCTATGATGAAACTGAAACAACACACACACACACACATACACACACACACACACACACACACACACACACACACACACACACACACACACACACATACACACACACACACACACACACACATATTGTTGTGAGGTAGAATTAGAATTAGGTTAAAGTAATTGTCGTCGAAACAAAATGCGGAAGCCCTGGTACCCATAACCGAAGATTAATCTTACTTTGGGTACCAATGTTCAACAAGTTGTACAAATGACCGTTATTTATTTGTAAGTTTTACCAGGATGTATCTTTTGTAAACAATTTAAAAAAAAAAAAAACAAAATTATATTTTACAAGCATTTGGCAAATTATGCTTGAACTCGTTACCAATACTTATTGAAATCCTTGCCAATGTTCTGTACACAAAGGACGACAAATTCAGCTGAATGATGGCTTTTAGGGGAACATGGAGTATAATAATTATTGCTATACAGTACACGTTATGTCAATTAACTTGATTTGTAATCTCTACCTTCTTTTGTAGAAAATAAGTAATACTTATAAAATGAAATAGATCAGACTTTTTTACTGCTTTTGTGAATTTATAAGTGTTGTAATTATTGGTTATTCAAGGACGTATTAACAAATTACTATTAAATTAGTATTAAATTAGTATTTATATATATATATATTAGTATTAAACTGAATACATTGACAAAGCATTATTTGTCTGTGTCGCGGGGATCCTTCCGACAGGAGAGCGAGTTAAGTTAACAGACTTCAGAAGGTGCAGCGCGCGTAGTATTACTTTAGTGATACTCCACACTCTGCATCTACTTTGAACAATTGTAACTTGAGTCGTTATGATTGTTTGACTCTATTGCTGTCTGTGTATCACACTATTGCCACAATTCTAAAACGAAATTGCCTTGCTAACTAAAACAAATGGTTAAGTGCAAACGGTTATATTTTTTAATGTATAGTACACCGTTTCAGTGTCACTAGTTAAGTGCAGAATGTATATATTATGTGACAACGTGTATGCTCACAGCTGTATTTGATAATTCGGTATCTATTGTAATAATATCTTGACGTCGACGTTGTCATAAACAGGCTATTAAATCTCGCTCAATTATTAACCGATGACAACACACGAAACTCACAATACAAGCGTTTAGCATTGAGGCATTAAATGGTAAAACTTAAAAAAACATCGGTTTAGTGTCGTCGGTTTAATGCCCACGCCACCCTACTCAAATGTAAGTAGGTTTTTTGTTTATGATTCACATGGTGATACATCTGACATCATTTGATTTTGATTTGAGTTAAATGATACTCGGTTCATGATATACATACATGTGTTACACTGTTATAAAAGAGTTAAATATAAAATCAGTTTATAAGCAACTGCAAGTTATTCATCATAAACAAATAACTTAGGAAGATCATTTTATGGTAGAGAAAGTATTTAAGAAATAAACACGAATTTATGCGTGAAAATAAACGGTTATTGCAATAATTAGAGAACTCATTCTAAGGCTTCCAATTCATGCCACATGATGGCTTAATATAAAACGTTTATGTAGAGATAGTTGGCCGTCGTCTCTGTTGTTATGTAATTATTTTTTTACCTGTAGCAATACTTAATTGATAATACAGTAACAAAACAGTAGTAAAGACAATCAATTACTTTAATACAGTTATTATACATAATCATGACACCCGGATACACCAATTTTGTATCCGCTATTCATCCAAAATAAAGATTGTCTGTTTCCAATATTATTTTTTTTGTAATTCGGGTCACAAGGGAGAGAAGGTAAATATTGTTTCTTTTGTAGTCTTCTAGCTCTAAAAGTTGTGTTTTATAGTCTTCGGCAACACACATAGCGATTTTCAAAACTCAATCTTGTTGCGGAAAACAGGGTGCCAAAGTTTTCATGGGAAGTATATACGATATGGCAAAAGGCGACAGAAGTACCTACCCAGTTTAAAATACGTAGATATCATGAATCTGGATAATTAAAGTTTTCCTTAAGAAAAACAATAAACATTCGTCTTTTGACTGCCAATTCTCACTCGTTAAATTAGCAGCTCAATCCTCAGTTGTATTCATTATTTGTTATAGATAGATACTGCGTAGCTTTTTGCTTTCAGGGAGGGAAGGGACATCAGAACCGATGCTCATCTACATGTTAATTCCAAACCAATTCTCGTAATTTTTTTCGATTCAGTATGGCTAAAAGGAAAATTTTATACTTTCCTTTTGTTCAATATTCATTAACGCTGAATTTTTCATGATGCCAAACTTGAAACCCCTATTTCGGAGCGGGGTTGTAAAAAATACTTTTGCGTGGAAATAAATACTTGCAAGTTCAAGCACATTGTTAAAAATGTGAACATTATTGCAATTAATAAAGTTATTTTAATACTATATATTATGGAGTATAACTTTTATACAATTACGGTGGCAAACAAGCATTTAGCCGATAGAACTAACTAATCGTAGCCTACAGACCAAATGTATCTTCGGAAAGGGAAAACCTTTATAGTACCATATTTAATTAACCCCATGCTGTGATTATAGAAAGCACATTAATTCAAATGACTACGACTTAAATCTACTTTATAGTCTATTTGTTTATTGTTTCAATCGTGGTTACGAGAGGACTGACCTGAAGTATACCTTCTCTCGATATATATTTAATATACATAACACGTACCTATAATAACACTATACTATAGTAAAACTTTCATTGGTAACTTAATTGCACAGTCATGTACCTATGATAGTATTTTCTTGGAACCTCTGGGGAGATTACGTTAGTTTTATTTTATATGTATGTGCAATTAAAGCTTGCGAGCTCCGCGCAGTCATTAATAAACTACATTAAAACTAACGAGGTACATTGCACGGCTTCTGTCACACTCATCTACCCTTAAATCTTTTATTCTTTTCACAACTAAAACCTTTGAAGAATGTTGGGATTATTACAGTGTAAAAGGTTAAATCTAGCCCGGATTATCGTTTTAAAATGTTCGTACACCTTCATGTCTCTATCGATGTAATTATAGATTAGAAAAAATTATACAGTATTGTTTACAAAAGAACTACCTAGCTTGTTTTTTAAAAATAGTTACTACCGTTTTTATTAAAATCTACAAAACATCTCTTTTACAGTGCACAAAAAAAAAAACAAAATGTTTCACACGATTGCTATATATATGGCAAAAATCTTGAAGTATCACCGTTGAAATAGTAAAAATATTGATGGAAAAAGATAATTTATTAATACCGATGTATTATTAAGGCTGCCAATAATAGCAATTGATTTTAAAACAATTTGTCATAACGTGACGAATTCCTTATTTATGCACAGTATTGTAGATAGCGTGCGAGATAGGAAGAAACCGAACCCAACTTTTTTTACAAACCCCCGCTAATATCTCTCTATGAATAGTGACATACTTGGTACTATTATGTAATTATTTTGTACCTTCGTATTTGTTATACATTGTTTATGTGTGCTTATGATATGTCTAAGCATATATGTATATATGCGTATGTATGTATATATTTGTGTACCAATCATCATACTCATCACAAACCATTAATATTTATAGTTAGTAGTATATGTAGTTAGTACTTACATATTATTTATTAATTGTTACTTAGGCTCCATGTACACTGCAGCCCTCTTTTCATGTTTATTTCTCTTTCCATCCAATGGTTGCCTGGAAGAGATCGCAAACTGCGATAAAGTTGCCAATTGTACATAGTATTAGCTAGTAAGTATTTAGATATAAGAAAATATTGTAATCTGCTCTGTGTACAATAAAGAGTACATCTATCTATCTATCTAATAATTTATTTGTTATAGATCCGCAATTTAACAAATAATATATCATGTCACTCATTCCAAACATCAGATACCTATGTAATTACTTTTGAAGTCACGATCACACTTTAACTTGTAGGAAGTGATCTGAAGATATTAAAATAGTAAGAATAGCTTTTACAACGAAAACCCTAAAAAAATATTAGCAAGTAACATCATTATTTAAAATGTATCACTTCCATTTTGCATGAAAGCACTTCATTTAATTTCCCAATAAAAACGTTTCCATTCCATTACGTAAATTGGAAAACTTTTCGACGATCCGTATTATGTAATCATACAAATCATTATTCAATTGTGTTACACAGTATTTTAATCTTAATTAATAAATGTTTTGTTTCAAATTGAGAAAAGCTGAATATCCTCGGAGAACAGATAAGCTAAAGAAAGTTTACAGGAACGTCCAAGTTTTGATCCTTTCCCCTAAATCCCCGACGCTGTATGTATAATACAACACATATCGTATACATATCTACATTCCCTCACAAAATTTTCTTATAAAAATAATTTCCGATTGATATAGCCCTGATTTTCTATTAAGGTTACCCCTGAGAGCGTCATAGGCTCGCCTTAAACAAGAGGAATGCTATCGGAATTGAGTTGTTAGGATAGAATTATTAGTTGACTGCCCGGATATCGCATTAGTACCAGGGTTCTCTTCACTAAGCGTTAAGGGTTTTGATGTCAATCCCGATAAAGGGCAACTATTTATGTAACTCACAGATAGTAAATTTAGAAATAAAATTACGGAATATGTCTGTTAAATGTAGAATGATTTGTTAAATTTTATCTAGATCTTGTTACCTCACAAGAAGTATTTCGTGCTGTTTTGTCTCATAATTTCGGGGAAATAAAACTTTTAAACATTTTGTTATAAAAATGTTACTTAATTATACCGATGTCTTATGTTAGTAAGGGTCACACACCTTTACAAGAACAAGCGCAATTAACTAAAAAACCAACTGGACCTTACTCACTAACTATAACATGTCACTCTTTTTCCTATAAGTTGGGAACATGACACCTTTATTAGTTAATGTTGGTTTAATATGGTATAGGTACACGCAGCATGGTGGATGTAAACTTGACCATAGACTCGACACATTAATTTAAAATAAAAACATCAGCCTACTGTTAAACACGTAACTAATGTGGTTGGTAAAATAAAATATAAGTAATATAAATGCCTGTTTGTGTTCCTGGAAAACACTAATTGTTTCGTTATACCTATTGCACTGCTTACAGCTACAGCTGTACAGCAACATACGCACAGCCCCAGTTTTTCTTTCATCGGTTTATTCTCTAAAAGTGTCAGTTAAATTGATTCGTAGCTTACAATTCACCCGAAGAAAACTCTCAGCAACAAATCTTCTTTGGAAAAGGTTGTACTAACCGAATCCAGATTCCAGGTGTCGGCGGAACAATGCAATTCCCGAACAAATCGCGTCGGCGACACAGGGGGCGGTGTGGTACCTCATAGCGTCGCTTCGTACTGCACACCCGCCTTCCTTCACATTTTCTGTCCCCGTCCCCCAAGTGACAGCCAACTAATAACTGTCTAGTGAGCTACGAATCGAACATGTGAAAGTGTAACTAACTGTAAACTACTATAATATTTTGATATTACTATGTAAGTTAACAGGTCGATCTTCGCCTACACAAACTTGTAGCAAGTAAACTTTATTGTTTCATTGTCTAATAGCTTACTTATGCGTGGTTTAGCACAGCTATTATAAATTATATGTGTATGCTAGATTAAACAACATTTACGTCTTAAGGAAATATTTTTGCGTAGGGCTCTACGCCTAAATCGTTGATTTAGTGAATGGTAGTAGTGACTAAGGTGACCCTAGTTCTTTTGGTTTTGGGTAGTTTACGCCTTAATGTTTTTTTTCTTTATGCATGCCATTAGAAAACCAATTTATTTAGTATAGATAGCACACTAACTGCTAACAATCTGATTGAAAGTATGATTATTAACCACTTCCAGGTATAAAAACCTGAATTCAAAGCAGGAGACCTTAATTGAGTGCAAAAGGTACGCGCTCTACTCATATAATTTGATCGCAAGAATCAGATTTGTACCCTGCCCAAAACTCGTGTACTATATGCCTTTTTACTTTTTCAAGTTTGCTAGAGATAGAAGTGCGCGCATAATAATTCTGTAAGGTTTTTTCGGTGCAGGTGGCGCTACTTGGTGTCCCTCTAATCCTCTGCTTGCTTGTTATCGCTAAAAATGCGCATTCACCCCTTAACTACTAAACCGATGACCGTAAAAATTTCAAAATTTTTTCATCGAGAAACAAATAACTATTCCCATGGAATAGAAAACTTACTTTTACGTGAGAGAAGCTGTGGGCAGAAGCTAGTAATTAATAAGCCTATAATATTGTTGTTCATGAAAACATTTTTAATTTGTAGTAGCTCACTTTACAGAAAATAATAGAACCCGAAGACACAAACAGACAGTAGTTAAAAAAAAAGTTGCCGAATCAAAAAGAAAATGTTTTTCATTATAGAACGAACTCTCTTTACATAATAAAGAATCTTTACCCATCACGGTATAAATAATTACTCTTATCTTTTATAAAACTCTAATACAGTTTATTGGAGCAAAATTGAACTAGAAATCAGCTTTGAAAGTTATGATTGGATAAATTTGATATTCGTTACTCAGTCAGGAGAAGTATGGACAGACTGACACTGAAAGTCATTAATATCCTCCGAAATGGCATGAATCAAAATAATACCCACAAACATTTTAATTGGATTGTTGTTTCAACGGCAGTCGTGAATGTTAGCTATTATTTTGGCCGAATTAAAGATTAAAATCGTTGGGTAATTTCCTTATGGCTTCCTTAAAAAGCGACATCAGCAAATGTGTTATTTTATTACAAATCAATCGAGAGTTTGTGGATTCAATTCTAACCAACCACTGAGGTTTACATAAATTCAATTCAAATAATGTGATTTTTTATCATACGCATTTATTTATGAAGCAGATCCAAGAATGTTTAAATTGACATCACCTTTCTGTTTGCATATAATATGTATTTAGTCACTACTACTTCACTACTACATTACATACAACATATGACAATTTTGAAAATGATTATATTGCTCACTTGCTAAGATGTAATTTTTTTAATTTATTCCATAAAAGGGGAAAAAATTACGTCACCTTTAATGAAATAATTCACAGTATAATAGTAGTAGTAGACTGTTAGGATTACTTATGATATGTTTAAGATTTTTGCATAACTGACACCGTAAGAGAGTCAAAAATACATTATATTTCAAAATATCTATAGGAAAATATATATATAATAAAATATCTATAATTAGACCAAAATCCCAAGGCTGTCACCTGCTTATTTTCTGAGTAACAAAATGTGTCGTATTGAATTGTATTAGTAGAGACTCTGAAAGTATGCATACCTGCCAGCTTGGCCAATTTTCAGTTACCAGGTTAAAGTTACAAAAAATAATTGGTAACTTTTCTTAAAATTTGAGTGTTTAATTGTATATGCCCATGTAGTCATATATAGTACATAATATATATAGTAGTTATTATCAATCAAAAGAAGTCTGGCAACAGACAGAATTTAAGAAAAATGCCCAATGATTTTAGTTAACTTCAGCACTTGGTATCTGAAAATTAGCCGCCGGCCCAAGCCAGCCGGTATGCATATTCAGAGTCTCTACTAATACTACTCCATAAGAATCAATTTGTTCCTCAGAAATTAAGTAGGTACGACTTCGCAGCCCTGGCATCTTGCTATATTATGTAAGCGCTTTTTTAGATAATCTATCCAACCAATAATAAGTTTGAGATCTTAATTTCCGAAAATACTTACTTGGCCCGTTTTAGTCAAACTAAAATGATTTATAAAGGTACTCAATTCAAAAATTTCTCTGTAGAATAAATATTACGATTGTAAACATGAAAGTGTACGCTTGAACAAAAACAATACAACTTAAGATTGGAAGAAAAAACACAATTTACTTCGAGCATTTACCTACATTATATGTACATATGTATGTAGGTATAACGGTTCTTAAGCGTACGTCCATCCAGTGGCTGAGTAACTTTCTTCAAAAGAAACCCGGTACGAAAGGGAAAGGAAATAAAACTGTTGGCTGACGAATTCGACAGAGATTTATCACCTCCGCGAGGTTTTAGCAGTTCCTAATTTACCTACTGCGCATACGGTTGAAGGACGATAATTCATTTTCATACATTTTTATTTTATTATACGCCGTAATTCTTTGAGGGAAACCAATAGATGTATATTCTTACACAGTTTGGTCATTTATTCAAATATCTGAGTGCTAAGTTTACAATAACTTAGTTATAATGATATGCAAAGAAAAAAGTTAATTTACAAAAAAGGATCTAATTGTAAAAACGCTAAAAACGGGACACTGTATCTGATTTGACTAGAAATATATTTATGAATTTATCTTTTTGCTATAAATACTTAAATATTCTTTATAAAAACTTACATTCATAAGGGAAGGAACAGTGTGTCAAATCGAATACAATTTAAATATTAAAGAATACTATACATACAAACCTTACAATTAAGAATATTAAAACTAATTAAAAAAAAATATATATATATATATATATATGGACTATTTACATGCATGCGTCATAAAATTCCTCCGCATCGTCGCCTACTGGCAGTATTCCCAAAAGGCTGGCATTGCCACGTTGAATGGCAATTCTAATTCTCTGTACAAGAAAAAGGCCCGCCTTCTGGTCACGAGAAGTGTCGATCAGTCGCTTAGCTAACCATGAAAAACATAGCTCAAAAACATAGTTACCCATTAAATTATTTTATTTACGCCGTTTGAAGCATTCTGCTGATGGAGCAGCAGCGCGTACACAACCAGCTGTACTTCAAAGATATGATGTGATCCATGGCAGTAGTGAGATACCATCTGGTCTCTTAGCATCGTCTCATACCAGACCTATGATTCTATAAGGGTTCCTTTATTCCTTTTGAAGAACGGAACCCAAAAATCGTATAAATAGTCTTGTTGCTCGTTTACCTGTACCATAGTCATATTATTTTGAAAACTATATATTTATTTGTTATAAGGTATTTGCCAACTTGTTTAAAATTGCAATTGTTTTGACCCGTTTTTAAGGCGACAGGCATCCCAGTTTGACTCTATAAAACGAACAAAGTTGAAGCGGTAAAGGAAGTCGCGAGTAACAGCCAATATCGTAGAAAAATGAATTTCACTTGTAACTACTTACAGTCGTTGTTAACACTTACAAGAAAAATAGAAAGGAGTACTGCAACGGATAGTGGGCACCATGCGATTGGAGTCTTATTTTTATTATAAAAAAACGATATTTTAAACCTAACTTTTTTCAACGGTTTAGAAAATATCGCGAAGCAACCTGCAGATTGCTGTCTGAAAGTTTAAACTTCCTCAAGGTGGATAAAGTCTGTTGCCGGCGATATTATCGTAACTGATATCAATATCAGCAAACACGTGTATAATAAGTTCAATAATCATAAATTGATAAACTATTAGACTTCCTGTCATGACATATATAATACTGTTAAAATAAACTTTTCAAATGTAAACAATTGTAAATCACATATCTCACAATCGAATGAATATTACATAATTCATGATAATTTCAAACAAGCCACTCGGCTCATTGTTTATTGTCGGTAGATAATCAATATTCCCATTTCACAATACCACGATTTCAATCTTTGGGAAATCAACAAAAATTTGCATACAAAAAGCGCTATCTGTTTTGCATAAATCGATTTACCTATCCTCTTTCAAAAAGCTTTTCCTTCCCAATTTCAACGCCAAGTTTATTTGTAAACAAAGTAGAAATTGCTCTGGGGCATTACCAAATAAAAGTTTGAATGTAACTGAAAATTATTCCAAATTTAATTTTTTATAGGCTGTGATAAATATAGGGCGACTGTAACACGTTATTTGTAGAAGTTTTGAAACCACACGCCATAACTTATAATTATCTTAATTTACATGTGGAATGTTACTGTAATATTACGCTTACTTTTAGGCATATGATATAAAATATTTTATTTTGGTGTTACATTTAACACTATGAAGAATTTAAATATTTTTTTATTTTTACATACATTTCATTCTGTTCAGGTTGTATTTTGGCTGGTCTAGCTGAGAGTTGCAAGCAATGTTGCCGTTCTTCTCAATATCGAGACTGAAATATTGTACATTTAACTCCCAAAATTTAAATAATCAAGCGGGTTTACAACGAAAACAACAGAACCTAGAACAATATAAACAGCAATCGTATAACACTAAAGGTATTTTTAAGAACTGACACGACAAATTATTGTAAAACTTTGCGATTTTTAAAAACCAAGAGGATAAATAAATACCACAATTTAAGACGTTTCCGTAATCGCCGAGGTTAGATTGATAACTACACTTAGATTCGCTAAATTTTTACAACATCTAAAGGGCCGCTTTTGCAATTGTTTTGCAAAGTGGGTTTTAGGGCTCAGGATGCTGGCGGAACGTGTTATGAGAGGACTACACATTGGAACAAACCCCTAAAAAACGGGTCATTGAGAAATTAGTTATACTTAATAGTTAGTTATAGAAATTAGTACTAGTTAATGGTCCTGTTATAGTTTTCTTGAGTCCCGGTAGAGAATTTTGTATTTAAGGGTTATGGATGTAAGAATATGCCCAAATATGTTTTGAGTCAACAATGTTTACAATGTTTCGACAAATTCAGTAAAGATATAATAAAAATGTAAATTAATCAGTGCAGAATACATGTTCGAAAAGGTACATCAAAAAATGTAAATATCCCTGGCGGATCCATTTTAAACACCCCTTTGTCGTGAATATGGGAGAACGATAAAAGTAATATAGATGCGGTCTGGTCTCCGATACCCAAATTAACATAGAAGTACAATAAAATGGTAACAAGCCTAGTGTTAATGGCAGAAAATGTAATGAATAACAATAAAAATGTCACGGACACGGCATATAAACTAGATAATTGGTTTTTAGGATTCATGTCACGACACTGTGTATTGCAATGAAACATAAAAGTAAAAAAACCTTTGCAAGATAAATTATCGTAACTGAATTAGCGATTGTATGCCTAATAAATTTAACATAAATCGACTATATAGTAAATTCCTATTTTATTTAAATTAGTTGTTGCACACAACAAATTCAATTCCCACTGGGCAGAGGACTGCCGAGTGTCCTCTAGGAAGAGGGAGACAAATATAAACAATCTTATCAGTTCACACTCGCATTGACATTAATCTAAATATTATGAGCGCGTTTCGAATCTGTAAATATGAAAATATGAACAAAGTTTAACACGTTCCAATATACTTCAATAGACTTCAAGGAAATCATCCGAAAAATATACTAATAGTAGTAATGTATATACGCTTTAGATAATGTATATTCAGCGTCAATCAAGATCATACGGCACTCAACTACAAAATATTTCTTCTGATTTGATTTAATGCCGTTTTTATGAAAAGATAGAAAGAAACATTATTGAAGTAGTGCGGAGTACGTATATCGAAACAATATTGGGGTATTTACTTCCACATATACGTAACCTCGGCTGCCACGCTCATCAGAGCTACTTTAAAGGATTAATTATTGAAATATTCACAACGTTGCGTATTCAGCTCTCACCTCAGGTAAGAAGAAAGAAGAAAAACACCAACAAATTGGTATATTGGAGATTGTCATCCAGTGTCAAACAGCTCCCGGCTAATACAAAGTACCTGTTTTATTAAACGCGAGACTTTGCTACAATTTAATAGATATTTCTATGATCTGCAAATTTTATCTGACCTATTTTGTGATAAAACTTACCGCTGAGCTGACAAATGCAAAAACCCCATTTTGCGAACTTTGATCTTGAGAAACTTTTGTTGCAGATGTGGGATCGATGGGAACTTATCACATTTCATTTATAAAGGTGTTTCCATCATTCAACAGTGTATGCGTTTTTTTAAAGCTTACCCCTATTTTTCGAGCCAGGTTTACCGGACTATATAATTGAATGCTACCCCAATAAAACTTATTGTTTGTTGACAGCTTTCACAAAATAAACGGGAATCAGAATGGTACCGTTTTTTATGCACACAAAATTGGGACATTGAAATTGATAATAGTGTGGAAATCAGAATTTTGTGGTGTAAATTACCTGTTATGCCAAACAGACGATAAAATAGTTGTTGACGTAGAAGTTCACAAAAAATTAGGCGCAGTATGGTACACCGTATAGTTTTAGTCGGATCAATGCATATCTAGCCCCGTTGAGTTATCAGCCGTTCGGGTCTCCGCACATTAATAAAAGTACGAAACAATCAGGTGCGGCATAAAAACTGATCTAACGAGGGTGGAATTAGCTCAATGGACCAAACGTACGCATACATTCACACACACACGCACGCACGTGAAAAACGTGTCGAGCATTAAAACACAGGATAAAGATAATAATTATTATTAGGCAGAATTTTAGGCAAAGTACAGATAACAGTTTTTTACAATATTTATAATTGCCAATGGCAATTAAATAAATTTATTATTCATATCAAAATGTAACATAAAACTCAGGAAATAGAAAACTCAATTTAAAAACCCACCTTTTACCTTCTCGTAAATTTCAAGCGAGAAACCTTCATTCAGTAGCAAATTCGTTGCTGGCCGCTTTTTAGTCTCTTTACCAACGAATCACCAAGCTCATGGGGCTTTCAGAGCGTCGCTTGTACTCGTAACGGCTATTGTTTCGCACCAGTTACTTTTTTTCTTGCATTTTGCAGTCTCATCCTTTTATTTTAACAACTATCGATCGATATTGGATACCGAATGGCACTTTTCACTCTAATGCCTACGTTAATCTGTTAAGTCAAAATATGGAGAGCACTTAGGTACGCAAATAGCCTTTCCTTAGCTAGATAAGCCTATTGTTTAAAAAAACTTCAAAATAGAGTAGCTGGATATTTAGAAGATTTAGGAAATATTCTTTACTGTACACCAAAAAAAATACTGAAACAGGTATTATTTAAATAAAATACACAAATTTACACCTTAGCACAAAAAACAATATCCTCTTATTAGTAAAGCGTATATAATGTGATTTGCTAACGACTGCCTCGGTTCGTGTACAACTATCTAGCAGATGTACTGTTTTCCAACATAGTAACTTCATCGGTAATATGGTACACGCCAAGTAAAAATAAAGTTTTAAATAAAATCAATGATCAATTAATCTCATTTAATAATGAGGAAGAAATAAATTCAATAAAGAACAACCTATTTCTTGACTAAAACCACATTTTTTGTATGCCCTATGCCCCAGACACGTCACAAAGCCAGGCCTCCAGAAAAGAGGTCTGGGAGCAACTCCGAGAGGTTGTAGGGTTACGAAAGTCGAATGAATGAGTTATCATGATTGGAGATATTAATGCTAAGGTTGGAGTGAAGTGTGATGGATACGAAAGTATACTGGTTAAGTTTGGTGATGAAAGAGTAAATGAAAATGGAAAGTATCTTTTAAATACATGGTTCGAACACCGCCAAATTCATCACATGGAAAGCACAAGATAGGTAGCAAGGAGATAAGAACCACGATTGATTTTGTTATTGTGGAAGGTCGAGTGAAGGACTATCAGGGCGCCAATGTAGAAATGGATCTCTATTTAGTCGTAAGTCGAATCAGTGGTCTATTCAAGGGTTGGAGGTACCGGGCCAAAGTACCCTGCACGGTGTTAGAGGGAATAAAAGTAGATAAGTTGTCTGAGCCTGAAGTGAAAGATACATTTAAAAGTAAGTTAAACTAAAAGTTACATACCAGTATGAAAGGGGTTATTGGAAATGAAGTATTGTGGTACTCCAAAGCTATTTGATTGAATGTGCGTCGTAAATATGCGGTGTTAGTTAGCGAAATAATCAAAGAATTGTAAAATCAGATTGATGGGACAAAGAGACGAGGGATATAGTAAATGAGAAGAAGAAAACATGGCTGATTGAATGGAAGGGTGGCTGGGGTGTGGATCAGGATAAAAGTGAAACACATAGGAAGAAAAAACATCATAGAATAAAAAAAAAGAATAGAAAAAGCATCAAACAGAGGCTAAATTCTGTGCGAGCTTCTAAGATAGTATTAAGTTATTCTAGAAACTAATAAGAGCTACGTGCGGAAACTTTTCAACTTCTGTAAGTTTGGTCAGAGACGAAAAAGGTGAACTTTTGAATGAAGAATGTATGTTATTTGAGCAGTAGAATAAATACTTTCAAGAGTTATTTACAAAATATGATTAAATGATTTTGTGCGACGAAGTAAGTGTTTAAAATATAAATAAAGTTTGGTTGAGATATTAAAGCGATAAAAATATGAAAGCAGAAAAAGCTGCAGGTCAAGGTGACGATTGAAATGTTAAGGGTTGGCGAGGAACTTACTGCGAACCTACTGTATCACCTGTTTAACCTTTCCTGAGCACAAGGCTAAGTTTTAAGTGACTGGATAAAGGCAATAATTGAGCCCTTAAACAGAGTGAGGAATGATGAGGTAAGAAAACGGTGTGAGTTGAAAGAAGATGTGATGAAAAGAATTGAGAAAAGAATGCTGCGATGGTTTGGGCTTATTGAAAGGAGGAATGAAGAGTGAATGACGAAATATGTGCGGGTGCAGGCCCCGAAAGACGTATACTGACCTGATCAACAGTATACTGAAGAATGGCCTAGTTACAAGCACCCGTAACCGGCGAGCGTGTATGGAAGGTCCAATGAATGTGAAAGTGGCGCGAGCTTTATGTCAGGATCGTGACAAACGGCGGTCTATTGTCTCTGCCTAAAAAAGCAGGAGGAGCAGGGCAGGAAAAAAGCGAGAGTATATATGTCTTTATGTAACTAAAATTTTCAATGCGAAACTTCGTGGACTTGATTAATATCTAAATCTAATGGTCAAATAAAATAATACAGTTCTTCCCTTACACAGTAACATTACCAATTTCATCCCATTTTCAAATCTTAATAACGTTTGATTCTAAATTTAAATACAAAAGTACATTATTATTTAAGAAATAGTATCCACACATGTCTAGTTTTATTAAATTATATGAAAAACGATACGGTAATAAATAAATTCTATTTTTATAGTTTGACGGGGCTGACATTTTCGTTTTATTTGAAACCGTTGATCATTGCTTAAAAAGAAACGTAGTCTAGTAGGACTGAATTATTAATGATTTGTAAGTAAAAGACCCATTCCGCTTCAGAAACTAAAAAGTAATCACAATTCTTGTTTGTTTAAAAGATGTTTGATCTGAAATGAAATATCATTTAAGCCTATCTTTAAATGATATTTCCTTTCAGATCAAGAAGTGTAAAAGATGTGAGGAGTTCACATAAATTTAATACATAATAATATATTCTAATACAATTTAAAATCAATAAAGTTACATAGAAATATTTATAATGATTTCAATAACAGGGTTCCAGTATGTTTATAGTAATCTCAATTTATAATAATAACAATAATTATTGTTTCTTTATTCAATTAATTATTAACATAGAAAACAAATAAAAACCTTTTTGGCCCTTAGGCGAAAGAATGGATGGAAAATATGAAATTAAGGGGTTACGTATGAATTGTCATTTTAGATTGAATTATCGCCTCTTTTTAAGAAATAAATGATAATACCTTTGCGATAAATTTCTGGGGATCTCAAGTCTTTCTATCTATCAAGGCTGTCTTTACCTCTTCCTGAAAATAATGTTTGCTGTACAGGCAACTGTACAAGTAGAAAAGTAGATGCATGAATTGGACTGAATTAAAATACTTAAAGGTTTTGCAGTACTTTTCTAGGAGTAAGTTTCGCTTTAGTGTATTTTCATTTTCCAGTATTTAACATGGGTTCAGCCACTTCGTTTTTGCTTGCGATTATTGTAGAGAATTTACTTTGAAGCATCAAATTCCTTTTCTTACTCTACCCTTCTGTTAATTATATATATTAGCGCTCTAAGCGCTTTATTTATGTTAACACATACATACGTTTGGTCCGCATGCGCTGTGTTCAATTATTTAAAAAATTTGATTATCTTATGTGATTATATTGCCATACGTTGGCTCAGTCTTTCTAGTAATTGAAGAAATAAAGATGTCTAATATTGATACGATCACTATAGTGACCGTATCAATATTAGATTAGGTTACTTAGATTAAGTTAACCAATATAGATTTATCAATGTAATATATAACATATAGTATGTTAGTTCGAGTTTGGGAGTTCGGGTCCCAGAATCCTTGAGTGAGGTATGTTCAGCAATTGATCTGTGGCTTACATAATGATGACGATGATGATCACATATTTTCTTCTCGTATCGTAACATTATTTCATAGCGAAGTGCCATTAAGTTTCATAAATTAAAACTTCTAATTGTTTCACAAAATTCATTATTTAATGTACAATTTTCCAAAACATAGCATTTAATGTTCTGAAAATAGGGATTTTAAATTTGATCATATTGAAAACAATGTGTTTTTGCCAATATCGAAAACCAAAACATTTTAATGCACTTGTTCGGGTTAAATTTAATAAAAACAATTTGTGTGCGTTGATATTAACGTAAGTAATTGATGTTCTACCACAATGGGTCATGGTTTATCATCATATCATTATTTTCGGGTTTAATTAGTAGGTAGTGCATGTCTATTTAACTTCATACATAACTAAATGATTGTGTACAAAGCTCATGAATCGATGGCTAACTATTAGTCACGAAAAAAGTTAAAAAACAGAATATATACGTAGATAAATAAACAAACAGTTTTCTTAGTGTACACCCAATTTGATACAGACTTAGGAACGACAAAGGCATAATAGTCGATCACTAATAGTTCTATTTTCAACCTTTAAGTACAATAGATAGAATATTCTTTATTTTACACCGAAGAAAGTTATACATATGCTAAATATAATTGTCCGAAACAGTTTTTCAACCAACTTCAAAAAAATTTGAAGTTTCTCGATTCAACAGTGAAGAGATGACAATGGTATTTTTTTATTGAATGGTAGTAAAGTAGCTGATCAATGTTTCAAGTCCCATGATGTATAGGCATTAAAGTCAATTGCACTTTCTTTAAGATAATGTTTATTTTTTTTGGGAATTTTTACACTGTTAGAAAATTTGTAGCAATTTATTAAGTAAGAAAGTAAGTATAGTTTATTTGCCATTAAATGTTGTACATAAGTTATTATAGTTGACATAAGTACTAACATTTCGTCATACTGACATGCAAAAACTTATATTAAATATTACAAAATTAAATGAAATTAGTATAATAAATTGAAAACTCAAAAATCATAAAAAGAAAAAAAAATCGTTGTGAATGTCAATAGTACGAGTGAATTAATAATTATTATTTACGCTCTTTCAAATAGATCTTTCAATGTTTAAAAACAGTTTTGTATGAGCCATGATTTCAACTGTTTTTTAAATCTTGATAAATTTAGATTTTTAGATCTTCTGGCAACGCGTTAAAAACTTTGAGACACATGGAACAACAGTTTTTTTAAAAAAGAGTTGTTCTAGGTTGATAATTTAAAACCAGTCGATCTCTGTGTCTTGTGTTTCGTGGAAAAACATCTTTAGCTTTGCTGAATACATTTGAATGCTTTCTAACAAATATTCCAATGTCATAAATATAAATACAGGCTAAAGTCAATATACCGAGTTTTTTAAAACTGAAATATTTGTTGTTATTTTGAACAAATAAAACTTTTTTACGGATTTAGATCTTTTTCATTCATATATTGGAGTAGGCGTTCGTCCCATCTTACCTGATGGAAAGTGAGAACCAAATATCTCTATAAGCGTTCAATATTCAACCTATTTTTCTGTGCAGAATACCAACTTCATAACAAGAAACATCATACAGCGAAGCTCATTCAAGTGGTTAATAAAACCAGAACTCCGTAATGGTATTTAATTTCACCTAGTGTAAACGCAGAGCAATCTATTTGAAGCACCTCCAAATGGCATGAGTAATGTTCACAATTTCGTCACCCTCATCCCCTCCCCGCACCGGGGAGGCTCAATTTTTATTTCAATAAATGCCAAATGCCTGTCACCCAAATACATACATCGTGGATACACTTCATATTTTAATGAAGGACTTTTTATTACCGAATTCAAAGAAGGAAGAGATGCTATGGTTTTTTGTATGCTTTTTTATTTTATGTATATTATTGTATTATTATATATTGTAGTTATGGATGTCGAGGACGACAAACGAGTTACAACAAAGCTGCTGCGTTAAGTTAACAGGCAAAACAACCTGCAGTTATATTAGTTTATTTCACAATGTTGCTCTTTGTAGTTTCGAACAACTTGTAGTTCGTAACTACATTGCACACAAAAAGTTGTTTTATAGATGTAAAAACTGCTGACTTCAATCAAGTTATGTCTAAAAACGAAGTGCCATTACACCCGGTGTAATAATAGCAATTGTAGCCTGCATGGCGTACCCGTACAAAACACCGAAAACACAAAAAAAAAAGAATTAGTGGAACCAAGGGGAATGGGGATTCATTTTTAACTACATTTTTTTTTTGTAATTCTGTTGTATAAAATTCAGTGTAAATGTGTAACTTTCTATAAATGTACTGTGAACTATTTGTTATTGATTGTCGATATCAATATTTCATTTCTAGTTTTAACCGCTAAAGATGTATTATATCTAATTGTAGGCTGGATGATAAAGGCAAGAATTAGTTGACTTTATTATGACAACTCTTAGTTTAACCAACTCTAACAATTTGCATCTTAAAAAAACTGCACTTGTCTATGATTAGCAGTAAGGATATCACACAAAATTGTCGTAGACGTATAAATCTTGAATACTTGTGGGGTACACTCTCGATGAAAACCCTCTCCTAGGGTTTACCATAGAGGTTAACCCTAGGAGTGGGTTTTTGTTGAGAGTAGTGAGGGAGTGAGAATGTACTGGATGGCTTTCGAACCTGTTACCACACTATTAATAGTCCGGGGCTTTGAGAATGTCACTGCACAATGACATGCTTAACTGTTCACAATTAAAAAAAAGAAGCTGTTTCCTCATTAAACAACTCGACTAGACATTTATGAGCGGCGTTGTAGCAAACAGAAATCTCAAAATGACTTGTGTTATGTGCTTAATAGAAATGACGTTCAGAAAAACCTTCCTAATAAATTTACAACGCCAGTTACGGACTCTCGGTATGACGGTAGTTGTTCATAGACCCTAACTTCTCTCAAAAAAACTACAAAATTACCAAATCACATAGATAAAAATACACAAAGTATTTGAAGCTTTAAAGTCCTCAAACGAAAATATGTGTAGTAGTAATATAAAGTATTAGGATAATGTATAAACCAATATTTTTTACCCTTGACATATAGACGAGTGTCTTAAGATTTATCGACTGTCGAACATAAACTGGCGATGTTCAACCCTATCTGCTGATTTACCAACTCTTTTTTGGGGAGTATTGCTCTAGTAGCTACCATTGATACCGCATAATTTCGTTCTTAAAATATCACAGAACTAATTAAATATGGTTATTTCTACTTGTCGACTGCAGACTTTGAAATGAAGAGCTATCGGACCTTTAACGTACACGTTCTCTACAGATAATTCAATTTGCAAGGGTGACTCACCCAATTATAATATCAGCACCAACTCATTTTAACGGCTACTCAGCTCTAATTTACTGTAACTTCATTCCAGCCTCTCGTTTTATTCTTTGCGTAAGTATTTGAGGTATAAACACGGAGTCTGATTAAGTTTTTTTGATATAGAAGCAATTTTTTTTGCTTATAAGTATGTAAAAAAATAAATAAATTGATATATGGTAAACTCTTAATCAGACTCCGTGCTTATGTTTTAGTGAACTAAAATATAAGCTATCAATATTCTGAAAGTTTCCATTGAAGATTTTTGTAAGAATTTTACTAGCAGTTGCATTTTCCTACGGTCTAAAGCAGTTTCTTTCTGAGTTCATCCAGTAAATTACAATGTTGTTGAGGAAATTGTCGTAGTATTTAGCAACATAATCGTAAATTTTGATGTTATTTTTTAATAACTTTACAGAGCACGAAGCATTATTTACTTTCATGGGCAGTTTGAATGCCAGTACATTTAATTTGAAGTAATATTGTTTTGGTTTTCTACTACGGACAGAAGAATAGATAACAAACATTTTAAATTGTGTAAAAATACTTGTTCAACACTTGTTAGATATAATACTATTTTTCTTCTTATTTACACAAAAAAAAAATAGTTTAAAACTATTTACAGCGATAAAATTATAGAGTGTGATAATCTATGTATATCAAAATAAATCCCTATTTCCGTTGGTCACGACATCACGCATGAACGGCTGGACCGATTTCGCCAATTCTTTTTTTTGTGTTTGTTATTGTCAGGAGAAGGTTCTAATGAAAGAAAATGGAAAAAAAACATAACGACCATATTAACTTTTATAGAAACTACATTTTTCTTACCTTAGCGCTTCACCGTATATCAAGAGACGTTTCATTTATGAATTTATTAATATTATACTTTTAAGTACATAGTCCAATGACTGGAACTAAAAGGTATGAATAAATAGCATCATATGTATAAGACTGGAACCCAATATTGTGAAAATTGTGCAGGTTTCCTTGTATTTTCTGTAAACGATTCCCCAATTAACAAACTTGACGAGGAGGGCTTGTGGTTGCGGGATTCTGCAGAGTGCTCTAACCAGAAGAACTTAACTTTTCTATACCTAGTGCATAAAATAGACTCTCCAGGTTTTCATCCTCCGCAGCTGTTTATACTTACAATTGGATTTTGGTTCACTTTCGCCAAGAAAAACGAATCACATAATATATACATATATAATATAAACATAAACTCATGGTTTTACACTATTAAATTTTATTATGAAACTTTTTGTAAATGAAAAATAAAAAATGTTGCAAGTTTTATACCCACCAAGCTTATCTTCGGATGTCATAAACAATTCGACACGCCATTTAAACGAATGTCTGCACATTTAACGCTGACATCAATAGTAAACTCGCCCATGGAGTTGCAAAACGTTGATTTGTATTGGGTGAAATGTGTACCTATTCAGATTACTTTCTGTTATGAAATCTTCAATCCATAGTGTCGATATAAATGTCGTATGTACGTTCATGCCACAATATAGCTGACATTTAGACATCAATGCCGAAGATATTTTGTGACGAGAATGTAACCTTTGTTGATACGATACAGAAACACGCACTCTCATATTATTTCTCTAATAGAATACCGTCTAATTTATGCCCTATGACTTACTCTGGATAAAGCTCTAAGGTTCAGTTTTAGGATTGCCATTTGCTTCACAATGAATTACCTGAATCATTTCAAACGAATGCTATCTTTTGAGGATGAGTTTGAATTTCTCGTGAAACATTCCTTGCAGCATTATAAAACTATTAACCTTCACTTATACTACAATGAAATAGAAACTTATTACTTCATTGCTTATTTGTATATTATGATCATGTTAAATAAGTTTATCTAGACTTATGAAAAAAAAAAAACAACAACAAACAGAAAGCCAAATAATAAAGTGTATTTTAAAAATCATTACAAGTTTCTCAAACAGTTTACATGTCGCGTAAATTGTGCGTTCTTGCCTTACAAATCGTTTAAATAAGAAGAAATGAAATAAAATTACGCGTGGCGTGTAACACTGTTAACTATTAATGCTTAGAGTATGACCTATACATAAGTATTGACACCAGTTACAAACACATCACAATTATTTGCGCTATTAATCCACTTCAAAAGACAAATTCAACCATTTTCTACTTCAAAACGACACTACTTACATTATTGTATGTGGTGCCATATCATTAGCTGATAAATCATTAAACTAGATAGTATTCTTTGACAGATTTTCTTTCGTTTACTTTTCTGTCCGACTGCCCATTTCGTTGTAGGCACATTTGTAAAAATAGTCGTTTACTTAAAGTTATCATTAGCGGAACTCTGTTCGAAGTAAAAACTTCTTCCGTTTCGTTTTACCCTACTCAACACGGATTTATTGTTTGAAGGTCAGTTTGATCCTTATCTCGTCCCGTAATCGATCCCCTTAGATGTTACTGAAGTAGTTTTGTTAACCAATCGCCAATAACTTGTAAAAGGAGTAAAGTTAGATTGAAATCGTTGGGTATGTTTAATTTTTTGTAGTATGTTTTATTTGTATAACACATGAGACAAATATATTACAGTAGGTGGGTTTAGCAAAGTGTTGTAATATCAACCAGTGATTTTTTTGTATCTTATAGTGATGTGCATTTTGCACCTCGCCAAATAATACATCAATAGCTTAACAATAATGTATAATTATTTAAACTGAAACCATCACCTTATCGCTTTATTATAATATTACTAATGCTAGTTAGGTTTAATTTATACCCTTATATATTAATTTCACCAGTTGCATATCATTCGGAGTTTTCTTCTTTGGCTTAATTACATACTTCTTATCCTATCATTTTTACTTTACTTAACAATGAATCTACAAGCAAAAATTAAACCATGAGAATTTTATAAAGAGATTCCATATCTCAGCATTAATAAATCGAGATTCTACTCACAGAAGATGACAAAAGGTCTAAAATAAGGTTATGTCACACAAAACATAAATTCAACCCTTATCTCAGCGGTGTGATGCCATCAATCGTTGGTTTATATGAAACTGCAATAAGCTATGAAACAGAAATCGACAGGTTAAGCCAACGAGAGTTTAGTAGTAACCTTTTATTGTTATATTCAGAAATTTAAGAAATCTATCGACGTATAGTAAAACTGAATAGGATTTTTAAATACTACTCTATAGTCATAAGTTCCCAGTTGAATAAAAGCAAAAGAAGCATAAATCGCATTTTTATATTTTCTATAATTTATATAATTTTCTATAAAAAAAAATTCTAGTGTGATGATGCAATTTCCAAATCATATACTCAACATTTTTTTTATTGTAATTGATATTAAGATGGATTTATGCGAACGATATCTACATTAATACATCCCGAAGTCTAGATTAAACTCAGTTTAAGGTGGAAGGAACGGGTTTGTTTGTCAAATGTGTAATACAAAAACTTTTCGTAATCGGTGAAAGGTCAGCATATAAAAATAACTAAGCAGATTATTAATAATGTACTGTTGTTCTTAATATCGTTAGTATAATTCAAAATTCAAACAAAGTTTCCCTCGTTGTTCATGTTTTATAATTATATTTATGAAAATTCATAAACTTATACTCATTTAAACAAAAGATCTCACCGCTTGGAGGTGCACCCTATTTTCGATGGGTATCTCTATTGTTAGTTATAGTTTTTATACCGTCACTTTCTTTTTACAACACTTGGGTGCTAAACAAACTTACAGGCCAGGTACGAAGATGTTACCGTAGTATTTCATCCACTTATTGTATATTCGAGGTACATAAAAGTAGTTCTCCACTGGCATTGTACTGGAAGCTCATAATTATATGTTGAATATATATGAAATATATATATATATATATATGAAATATTTAGATTTTTTTAAATAAAAACTGCGTGTAACAATAATGGGGTTCTTACGACACTGCGTTATCTATTTGATTATGATTGTTTTATAATCACATTTACATTCTTGCTTAAAGGCTGCTTGCAATGCGGGTCACTCTTTTTTATTAATAGTATTCGTGTTTACCCCACAAAGTAAATGCTTGTGTAGCATTGATTGATTGATTTTATGTAATCTCATTTTCTTATATTCTACAATATTGGTTTTCGTAAAAAATCTATTCCATTCCACTTTCTTAAAAAACGCAAAATGAAATATTGATATTTTTCCTCCGCAGATATAAAATTGTCCCAATCATACTTTCTTTTATTCAGTCCCTTTTTACGTTCAGCCGTCAGGTGCAGATATAGCCGCGAGTCATTAGGACTCGTAGACCCGTTACGACGTAGCACCTCTACGACTCTAATCACATCGTCCCTCAATCAACACCAGTGTCACACTTTCTATACCTAACCTAAAACGGAAATATATTTCCAGTAGTTATGATTACTTATAAAAAAATCTACATCTAACTTAAACGAAACATAGCTAAGTATATTTATTTATTAAACAAAAATTACGAAACACGACGAATTGTATGAAATCTATAGCACTGTGTACAGCCAACAAAAGATTTCTCGAAGAAACTTTGTTCCTCTCTTTGGCATTCACAATGGTATTACAAGCAGGATTCAACGAAATGAGACGGAAAATCGTTTCGATGCGTAAATAATTGAAAGTTAGATGTAAAATTGGTATGGCCAGTTGTTGGTTGGAATTTCGACAGAGGCGGCATTAGGGACAGATGCTGTACGATTCTCGAACAATTATTTGCTCTGTCAGACAAATATTAACTTTAGTTGCTATATTAGACAAAGCTACTAACTAATGAAAATTACTTTGCTTTGTATTTACTTCGAATAAATATTGCCCTCTCATGTATCTTACGACAACTTATGATGACCTGTGTGCACCGCACGACCGTCTATTTATTGCAATTATTGATTTAGAAATCACATCACAAGAGTCAATAATAACGTCAAAGTCTTGACTCCATTGCATGAATAGTTTAGGAATAAATAGGTTCAAACATACAAAGGTTTCATTTTTATTTTTTTAGTTGTCCCACTATAACAGTCACTAGTTTTCACGTTTTTAGTAGCTTAAAATAGACGTAAAATTTTAATATATGTAGCAGAATAGGAGGATGGATGAAACTCGGTACCGGCCGTTCAATCGATAGCGTACTAATGAGCCGTGACGTGCTATCGACAATCGACATATGTGTATCGTATGCGTTCTGACAGCGCACAGTACCGGCCACCGAGCGCTCATTCAAACACCAATTAGTGCTGTCGCACAAAAATTAAACCAAAAAGGATTTTTTACACTGGCTACCGACTAATAATTTAAACTGTAGGACAGCACTCTATCTCAAATAATCAATATAATATCATTTACTAGTTTGATTTATTAAGTCTGTTAAATTACTTAATGAAAATAATTGAAAGTTAGATAGAAGTTAGATTTAACTGACAATAACTGTTTTAATAACTTTAAAAATGAATTGATGATTATTTATTTTTGGCCTAAAAAAATTCACGATACGAAACGATGACTTCACAAACATGCTACTAAAATACCTACAAAACCAGAAATACATACAAAATTATTTGTGAATCACAGAAGTAATTGTCTCGACGAACTACTACATCGTGTAGACAGACATACTCGTACATGGTCAAGTTAATACAACTAGTGTTGGCCGAAAGGTCAAAATCGACCATAATCATTACTTTAATTTTGAAAAATAATAATATTCCAAATTATATATTTTTTAATTTGCATTTTTTTTATATCAGTAAAACTCGTCAATAGCTGCTAAACAAAAAAAAAGTAATCGGTTGATAAACATAGAAGACAGTAAATTTTTCTTAACTATTTTGTCCTGGCCTATTTATTTATAGGTAAATTAGTTAATGTTTTAAAACAATAAATGTTCCTCATGTTTTCTTAGTATATCTACTGGATGAGTTTCAAAGACCTAACTAACTTATGTAATGAACAGCTTCCACATAACATTTCACCGCAAACTTATTCCTACAGACTATTCAAAATGGGGTTTCACGTTTTCTTTTTAATATTAAATTTGGTTTCTTAACAGATGTTTATAGAAGTTACTGTTATAGTATCTTGGGTGTGCTATTTTTCTACACTGTGAACAATCTTAAACTGAGAATGGTGTACATTCTAATACAAAACAATAAACCCAAGGCCTTATTTGAAATATTTCTGGACTGGACTAAGTCTAGTCCAGTTTAAGTCCCGTCAAGAAGCAACTCTCAGAGGAGTTATCAAATACATATTTTGAGCAATAAAAACTTCTCGAATTTTTTGTACGACCAAAGTTACGCAAGTAATATAGAGATAGTGAAAAATCCATTGCAAGATAAGAACACATACTAACACAACAAGTAAAAATGGTTCTATTTCATATTCATTGATCAATCGTTCCTGAGAATTCTAACAGATATCCTTTGATGTTTTTGAGGTGTTAAACACACCATGACGGGTCACAAGTATCTCAGTTAATCAAAGCATAGCCAGGGCTAGGCGCTAACACAAAATCCCGTTCTGATAGTTTTAAAAAATACCTTAAAGATGTATCAATTGGAAAACATTATTCTTCTTAATAATGTGAATGTCATCTCAGTTACAAAAGACGAGGATTTTGCTTTACTCTATGATTATTACAGAACAAATGATATTTTAGTGTCTGTTCCGTGGGTAGCGGTCGCCGCGACCTCGCGCACGTCCGCCCACTCCCACCCGTCGACGCCGGAACATTACTCAGCCACTATCTGATGTCGTCTGCTAATTGACTAGAAATACAGATAAACGCTATTTTTGTGGGAACATAAATCTTCAAAAGGCTATTCTGATTTATTGATCGATATCCTTCGTGTCTTGTTTTTGAGGAGATTACTCTATATTGGAAAAAATATGGTAGTTGTTGTTAATTAAACATTGGCCAACAGCAACGTCATTCAAGAGACCACAGTTAATATAAGCGTTCTTTGAAGTCCTTACTATACGGCAACACTTTAGTCAAAGGGGAGAAAGTACTATACTCCTAAAGAGCTTATAGTGATGGTTTAAATTTAATATTCATTTTTATATTTACTTATTTAAAATAAATAGTAGCTTCAATGTTACATAAGATGAACTACGTTAATTGTATTGATATTTCATATTTCAAAACTAAAAAAATTAATAAGAAAGTAATGTTTTTACCACTAATTTGCTGTGTATATTACGGTCTGTAGATATCATATGTCATAGAAACCCACTGAAACATTTTTTATCATATCGACATAATTTTGGTTATGTACTTAAAAAATAAAAGTCAAACAGGCATTTCCAAAGGCAAATTTTATTCATGGTCCAACGTATACACAATGAAGGGACCCTTTCAATGTAAAATTTCGCATTATTATATTCACTCGCATATATTACAATATTTACAAAATGGATACATCTGTTTTAATGAACACCAAGGGCGGCTAGCTACTCGCAAGAAATACCAAAGTGGCAGCTATGAGAGCAAGTTGCGGCGTGAAAAGTGCGTCGCTGGTGCGACGAGCACCGGCACCCGCCGCAGCACGAGCACGGGCGCTTCCACCCACCTCGCCGCGACAACCTGCACCACCCGCTCCTACACTGCCTAGACTACGCCCACGCACTTTTAAAGGTGAGATACAAAAGTTCTCCTCCGCGAAATCCTGCGTTAGTGCTAGAGGATTGACCAATGGATCACGACCGCACTCACATGGCAAGTGGTTACCACGTATCACTATATTGTCCACTTCTAAAATAACTGCCTCTGGCGTCTCTAGCATGTGATTTCCAGTTAGTTTAAATGTGTTGACGCTATTGTTCTGAACTAGAGAGAGTTCTTCAATGCCATCAACTTTGTTGTTGCATATTTCTAATGTATCAACTCGTTGTAGTCCATCAAATGCTCCAACTCGCACTACACCGAGGTCAGACTCACGTAGAGCAAGGCGGCCGACGCGCACCAGACCGCGGAAAGTATCTTGTAATACAGCAGGTAAATCCATGTACGCGAGCTCAAGTACGCCAACCCCTTCAAGGCCTGCAAAAGCTAGTGGCTCGATGGATCTTATTCCTGATGGAAGTTCTATTTGCGCAACATCATTGAGGCCAGAGAAGGCATGCGCTAGTATACGTTTAATAGGATTATTTCTTAAGGATATTAGTTTTATAAAATTCGTCCCAGCAAAAGCATATCCCTCAATTTGAGCGATTCTGTTGTGGGTAAGAACGATCGATGTGATGTTCTGCAGAGCTGCAAACGCGAAAGCGTCGACAGTTGCGAGCGGAGTATGTTGTATATAGAGCTCGCGGAGACGGGGCAATCCTCGGAATGCAAAAGGGCGAATACGCGTAAGGTTGCAAGCGTCTAGTGCGAGTCTTCGCAGCTGTCGTAAGTGCGCAAAGGCATCGGAGCGTAACACACGAAGGTCTGCGCGCGATAACGACAACTGCGTCACACTGGGGCTCAATGCCGATGGCACCCCGCGTAAAGTGGCACTGTTGCACACCACCTGCAACAAAAATATTCACCTAAACAAACGTTTCAAATCACCATCAAGTTTATATTCTTGTCAAATATTGCCAGGACATCCATTATAAACAACAATCCTATAAAGTTGATTGAGTTTCAGTTTCGCCCCGTCACGACCTAAGTATTATTGCCACTGTTTGCTCAGTCAATAAAATTAATCCTTCCCGAAATATTGTCATCGACGTAAGCGAACCAGAACCCATATTTTGATTGAATTGTTCCGAACTTAAGCTTTGCACATAATCGACCAAAACAAATATCAATTTGATTCATAGATACAATCATATACAGCGTCCGTGACGGTGCTTCAATTTAATTTGGTAGGTGCGTTTTCAATTCAATATACGAGTATTAGCGCTCTATTTGTACATTTGATCGATTTATATAAGTTTTTGCAATTGGCGAAATGAAAATTTATGTTCATAGACTAGAATAATGTATTACTTATATGTCACAGTTTTTTATCAGAAATATTTGTAAGACCCATAGACAGTTGTTACGAATTCAATTCTACAAAAGGAAAGTAAATAAAAACTGGATCAAGTTAATAAAGTTTCGGAAGATTCACGTTCTTTGAGATCCGAAATAAATTACTGTCTGACAGTAAATTTTACAGTGGTAGGTATAAAAGTCAAACACACTTCAATATTAAAGGAAAAATCCTGAGACAAAAATTATGTTCTTTTATAAAAGAAAACCGGTAATTTATCTGTCTAAAGAAGTGTGACAATGGGCTGACTTCAATCACAAAGATTACAGTCTCTAATTTCAATTGAATCTAATATTTCAACATTCCTCTATTTTTGAGCATGTAGCAAATAACAGTAGGTATGAAAGGGAAAATTAACGGCCAACAACATGTTTATAAATTAACTTGAAGCTTTCAGATACTGTTTTAGAACTAACTGAACAAGAGTATGGCGAAAAAATGTTATTACCTTGTGACTTATCCAAATATATAAAGGCAAAGTATCGCAACAAGAGTGCCAGAATTATCGTCGAATTAAAGTTTTAAATGTGGTTGAAAACGTATGCCAAGATTTTGATTGCTAGGGTAGTAAGTGTGACGGTAAAATTTAGCATATGAAAACAGGATTTCGAAAGAGAGAGGAAATGATTTCATCCGTACATCCCATATGTACGGATGAAATCATTTCCTTGCGCTGCGGGGCCGAAAAATGTCTGGCCAAAAACCATATCTACATGACTAAGCTATAGCAGTAATTATCCATGTATGGGATTTCCACCCCATAGGATAATACTTTCCATTTGTCCGATTGTCTGATACGTGCTCTGAAGTCTTTATACAAGGACTCCAGGGCATGTGTTCGAATTAATGGTACCTACACACTCTACGATGATATCTAAAAATAAATCAGACAAGGATGTGTAGCTTCTTCTTGGTTGTGCAACCTTTTCATGGATAATTGCATAAGTGAGTTGAAATAAAATGAATGTGGATTCAACATGGAGGCACTTCATATGTAGTAAAGTGCCACTTTTATGCTGATGATCAAATCCTACTTGCTTCATCAGCAGAACTTGAAATAATAAGAAACATGAATGATGGACCTGAAGGATAAAGGTGAGAGTGAACGGAAGTAAGATGAAATTTATAGTTTTGAGAAGAATGAAGAAATGACTGAATGTAATGTTATGATTGTAAAAGAACGTGTAAAGCAAATGTCAGAGTTTGTATACTTGGATAATCTTTTATAGCGGGATGGAAGATACAAAGAAGATTTTAAAAAGAGAATAAATCGGGTAGTTGTTTGAATGGCACCCTACAGGCCTTTATGAGTGGTTAGTCGGTACGGAATCGGGTATAGCAGAAAACATATGATAGAAAAATAAATACAATAACACTGAATAACGTAACAATATTAAGTTTTACTAGTAAGGTTTTTTTTTATTTACGTGCTAATACAATATATTACGTATTATGTAGTGTTTTAATGTAAAACTAAAAGCACCGTAATTATGTCTTAAACTATTGTAACAAATAACGTGTTTTTTAATGTAAACCACATTTGCATGAAATGTTGATTATGTTATTCAAACAAACATCATCTGTATTCCTAATACGTTTTATATAAAACCGTAACGATTAAACTTAGATTTATTAAAGTGTTAAAGCCCCTTTTGTAAAACTAATAAAAGCCGACATTTTTGCTACAAATTAATGATCATAATTATGCCTCTTTATAACACTGGCAGAAATATAAACAGAATAAATGTAAATGTGAGCTATAACTGTTATTGTTATAATGCACTGCATTTTTTAAATATTTATAATTTTCTTGCATGTCTGCGTACATTCATAAACTAAAAGTTATGGAACGTTAACGGCAAGCGACGTTAACAATTTTTATATTGTTTTTGATGCGTCTTATAAATTTAACTTCAAAAATTCAATATATAAGACCACCAATGTCCGTCCTTTTTTAAATTTTTACTGCTTAATACCCTTAGCGCATTATAAACATTTATAAAATGTATCATGTTTAGATCGTTTTAAGCAGGTTGCGTTCAATTTATAATTTGTTTCTCCAAAATAAAGTTTCTCATTGCTACCTACATATTTTTAACCAAGTATTTAATAGATACCTGCGACTGCGATAAACAGATGCAGTGTGTTGGACAGGGCGGCGTAATGGCAGGTGAGAGAGACGGTGTGTGCGCGCACCCGCCGCCGCAGAGCGCGCCCCATGCTGCCGCCGTCAGCAACCAACGCACCACCCATCTGTACCAACAAAGTTCATATTTACTATACTTTACACTACACTAACTCATGTACTAGGAAATTATTATTCTTCCTCCTCATTTCTTCGACTTACATACATATCTAATGACATATTCTTGTTAAGCTTAGGCAAAGACGATACTGACAAACAGCTTGAAACTCTTGCACATTCATCAGATCTTTCATACACGCTCGCCGGTTACGGGTACATTTTACTTGGTCTTCAGTATGTTGCTGATCTGGACAGTAGATACAAGTCTTTCGGAGCTTAAACGCACTGGGTCGCCCACTCACAGTATAAAATTTCTTTTGTCTGGACTTAGTTATAGGAGCAGTCCTAAACTATAAATTTTATGAATACGGATTTGTATTACTTTTCTCTATTTTTATCCATTTATTTTATACATTATGGTGACTTGTGTTTCTATTGAACAAAGCATACTTTGAGGTGATTTGGTTGGTATTGTTCAGTTGTATACTGTACAGCTGAGCTAAATCTACCTATTCTCTGAGCTGTTTTCCTTTTAAATTAAATAAATGAATTTTTCACTTATTTTGAAGGCTATTGCTAAATCTGTCGTGGTTTAAGATGAATCTCAACTGTAATTTGTAGTTTTATATATATAACATAACACGCAATTTCCATTTGATCACAGAAAATGGGCTATTAAAAAAAAGATTCTATGTACAATATTTTTTTAAACTATGTCGGTGGCAAACAACATACGGCCACCTGAAATCGTTCTTCACACTAGCCTGACCACTTGCTAGTAATAAAAATCGGCAATTTGATAAGTAAAACAAATAAAATAACATAATATAAAAATAACATAGAGAGTAGACATGCGAAAACCATGTCCGACATGGGATTGAACCTGGAACGGTTCCTTTCCTTGTCGGAACTAGTTCCGGGAAACATGTCCGAGGAACTATCTAGTTCCTCAGTTTTATCCGGACATTGTAGTTAACAGTTTTATTTCGGTTCAGACAGTTCCTCGGACATACATGGTTGTAAACAATGATATTGTTTATTTAGACTTAAAATATTTTAAATTAATGTTTTGGCTTGATCTTTAAAAATTAATTGATAGTATTACATAATTAAGTAATATTTAAATTTGTACATCATAACATAATATATGATATTATGTATTACAACGACAATATACGAAAAGCATTTGTTTTACAAAAAAGAGCCATTCGTACCATGGTTTGCATTCGTCAGCAGGAATCTTGTAGGGAACACTTTGTAAATTTAAATATTCTCACTGTACCTTCCCTATACGTATTGGTGCTCCTAACACATTTTAGTAAATATGTTCATCAGTATGAGACGGAGGAGGAGAGAAAAGTCAGAGAGAGTACGAGAAGAAAAGATTTTAAATCTAATAATGTACCCAACCTTAATATAGTCAAACACGGTACCTACCACATGTCAGTAAAAATCTTTAATAAACTTCCCGATGACATAAAATTATCACTTTATAAAAGGGATTTCAAAACTAGATTAAGGCGTTACTTGCTAGAGGGCTGCTATTATTTTATTAATGACATTTTAACAGAAACATAATTTAGTATTAATCACAATCATATCTTAGTTATAATTTTTTATTTATCGACATACGGAACATAAATGGAGGTAATTATGACATTATTAGATTAATTTAATTAGTTATAAACATTATTATTTTCGTGATGAACTACATTTATTGCCATTATTTCTCTTTCTTTCTCTCTCTTGCTCCTGACATTTGAAACATTCATTTATTAATTTATTGCTCTGTTATAATTAATTGTATTGTTTTTTTTTATTGATTGTATTGTTTTTACACGTGTGACATTTTATTTAAGTAGCATTCATTTTTTAAGTTACAAAATTGTTTTTAATATTCAACACAATGTAAAAATTGTTATGAATGAATAAATAAATATTTAGGTATTTTATTTATAATTGCTAACATAAAAAGTAGCTCAGGCAAAGGTGCCTGATGCTTTCAATCGTTGCCTTCTGTCCATAAAAGTAAGTCCTGCTTTTGAAAATACACCCTTGCACGGAACAGAATTAGGGGATGACAGCCCAGAGCGCAACGCTCGCGGCATACGTCACACGGACAGTTCGTTATTCGTTCCACCATTCAATACCGCTCCGGCCGCTCCTTCAATCCGCGTGATCGTTCCGAAGAACTGTGGAACTGGAACTATTAGGTTGAGCAAGTCGGAAAGAACTGACATAGTTCCGACTGCGGACATAGTTCCAGGAACTATTACGCTCCGGAACTACACATGTCTAATAGAGAGACACTATGCTGGTTTTAAATCTGGAGAAGAAATGCAGTAAATTGAATGTTATGTGTTATGAATGTTATGATCCCTGCACACAGAACCAACCGATAACGGAATTTCTTTATATTTTTATTTGTTTGAACACGACAGTATGGCCGAATCATCAGTGGAGTTTATAAAACAAATGTGTGCATGTTGCACACAATTTAGCTGATCTACCAAAAAAAATCGTTAGTCAAGGTCTTGTACACCAAACTACGCATATTATTACTTACCTATCTATTAATTAGTTTTGTAATAGAGAAGGGAAAGTCCGCAACTTAAAACGTATTAAATATAAAAAGTGTACACTGAATTTTCGTGAAAAACTTGCTTAAAGAATTGATCACTTTTGTAGTTTGAAGAGGGATATGTTAGATAAAGACCGACGAAGAAGAGAAAAGAAGGGTGATAAATAATTTATATGACTTTTTTAACACGCTGTTATTAGCTTCACTTATAAACTACGTAACCAAATCTTCTGACGTCACTTTTACCTACTTCTAATTGTATTTTCTGTTGTATGTTCGTTTTGAAATGAAAATTAGTATTGTAGTTCGCATGACAATTTGGCATCTTCGAGCTGATCTGATGGAGCCAAGAGATGGAAGTGGAACTCTTCAATAACTATTAGTAAACCTCTAGTTTGGGCTCATACGTTTTGACGAGTCCAACAGATTACGCTTAGTAACAATGGTCAATGATGGGACCAGGAGTGAAACTTTTTTTACTTTTTAATTTAGTTCACTATTAAAACGATTTTAATTTTTTCTAAACTATAATTTCTTATGATCTTGGTTACAGGGTTTAAGCATAAAACAATTTATTTAAAATTATCTTAAGAGTGCACTAGTCGACGACTTAAACTCATTACAGGGAATGGCTAATATGTATGAAATTTTAACTCCACTGACATTGCAATATAAACTGCAATACTCTTATTATATACATATATTCTATTCTTCAAAATTTGGTTGTTCAATATAGGTTTACGACATTCAAAAAGGAGTTAGTAGGTACATCGTACATGTTACTTAGCAAAGCTCCCTAGGCGCTTAACGACTGCTTTCCGTCAGGTGGGCTGTAACTGTTTGCTAGTTTATTTGTATAAAAATGTTACTGAACATGGATGAGTACTTTATGTGTTTGAAGAAGAAGGCAGCTTACACTACTACACTACAAGTTACTAAAACTAAGTAGCATGTTTCAGTAACGAATAGATAATAAATAATGTTAACACAGGCGTCATAATAATAATGCAATTTTAGAACCCTGGGAACCCTGGGAAACTAAAAACTTTCAGCCACCCTGACGTCAGAAGTAAGACTATTTTATTTTTTAAATAATTTTGTAAACACTATTTCACTACACTACACAGCATAGCATAGCAAGTGTTTTTTATTTATTTAAAACTTCATGCACATTTTATACAAAGGTGGACTTGATGCCCTACCAGTTAACCTTGGGGTGTTATAGAAATATTATAATATATAAGCTTGCGCCCACGTGGACCTTGGTTTTCAATCTCAGCGCCAAATTTATCCATTATTGTTATTTATCCAAATCCATTCAGCGGAAAGGGTGCGATTGAGTGAAAAGAATCTAAACTCCCACACAATAAAAGCATATATTTCTGAACAATTTCTAAATTTAGCTCAAACTGTTGTCAAAAGTATTTTAAGGCACTGGTTTATATTTGTCGACCTAACTAGACCACAAAATTGTGAAAATTAAAAAAAAAACATTATTCTAAAAAAAAAGTTTCTAAGCATTAGCTTTTGTGAAGAAAGTGAAAGAAATTTTTGTGTTTGGAATAACCTATTCAAAGAAAAAATTGATAAGAAACCATTTGGTCCTTGATATACGTAATGTGGGTTAACTAAGTGTTTTTTTATGGGATACTGGGGGCAAACGAGCAGACGGGTCACCTGATGGTAAGCAACTACCGCCGCCCATGGGCACCTGCAACTCAAGAGTCACAAGTGCGTTGCCGGCCTAGACCTCACGATCAGAAGGTCTAAGTCCTACCTCACTCACTCGGCGAAGTTGATAAATATACTCTTTAAGAAAGACACTATGGAGCTGTTAAAATAAAGTGAGCACGAACTTAATTTCTGATGCTCTGTGTAAAAATCATCAAATTGCCAGCTGCAATGAAATTCATAACTATTAAAAAATGAACTAAATGCTGTAATGTAAATAAAATGTATCCTGATAGTTCTAAATTCAACTATAAATTTACTATACATTTATTTAAGATACACTACAAATCTACACAATTACATAACTTCGGCTCTTATTAAATTTGTTCACCTAACCTGAACAGAACGCGATTATATCTATTAATCGCGTGCTTGTAATCCTATCCCATAGTGAAGATGTGATATGAATCGAATAAGTGGAACCGTACCTTTACTAGTAATGACCTTCCTCATAACTAAGGTAGCTTACTGAATTCGTCCTTGGAAACTTGTATATGTCTTGTTAATTGACCCTAATTAATCTTATAGGGTTATATACTATGTGGACAATTTCAAGTGGAATAAAGCTTTTAAATTTGTGACAAATGATCCATTGGTATTACAATCTATGTGGTTCAGAGCATTCGACTGCAACTAGTCTATTTGCTTAGGTGTCCTTGGAGTTTCTTGCCTGTTCTTCTCCATAGGATCTACGTATTGGAACAGGCAACTAGCTTCATGACTGACTTAGTCTGACTGACTTCTACTCCTGACAATTCAAAAATACCTATTATTGGTTTAATTGAAATAAATGATTTTGATTTGATTTGATTTGATTTGATGGCATTCTCAATGTTTCTGTGTGAAATATGTTTGTGTATTTCTAAGTAATATAATATAATCCATAGCGCAAGCTACTCTTTATGTATTTCAAACAATCACAATTCAATTACTAATTATTGGTATTAATGAAGATCTGATAAAAGAGATTTAACTATGGAGTTTAAAAAAAAAGAAAATTTAAAAATCTAAAACCTAACTACCTAAAAAGTTAACTAATTTGGTAACAAAGTAACGTAAGCCTAAAAGAATACATTACACATTAAAGTAAATATGGTAAATTACTTTAGTCGGAGCCTGTATAATTAGGAGTTCCATCGAGTTAAACATGAATGCCTCTGTCTGCAATTATTTATCATATTTGTTTAAACGTTTGAGGCAGGTGGAATATTCTTCATTTTTTATTTACTTGACTCTCAGTTATTCAACTTTCAGGTTATGTTCCAGTTCTGAATTTGACCAGGCAATATCATCTTAATTTTGAAAGATCTAGTTATAGGAATGCCATATTATTTTTTTACGTCTAATGCCAATTAAAAATATCACTGCATTTTTAATTTTATGGATTCTCAAGTCATGCAGTTTCATTAGAAATATTTCGTTGAATATTGTGAAATAATTTGAATCTAAAATAATAAATATGGTCTGAATAAAGTTTCGATCGTACTGGAAAAGTCGTCATTTTAAAATAACAGAATACATAAATAACCAACAACGCCGGCAGTTGGTATTTTTATAATAGAGAAGTTTATTCGTAAATTTTAATCGAATGAAAACAACTTTGAAACGAATTGGCAACGGACTCAAAAGGAGATAGTCAACAAACAGCTTCTGTATAACGGAGAAATAGACTAGTCCTACAGTTGGTTGTATAAAAACATTCGACTTCCTTCCATTAAGGGTAAACAAACCGTTATTCAATTTCTAATTAGAAGATATTATAATTGATTATAAAATAACCTTTTCCTGACAAAAACATTGCAATGTTGTGTTTTCTAATCTTTAAAATGTATATGTCATGCCTGAAATCTGTATCTTTTGAAATTATATTTAATTCAATTATGTTTTTGTTTTCTTTGCATAAAATCTTTTATTTTGTATCGGTAAATTCAGTAAATTATGAACCGATATGAAGTAGAGAATGCGGTACCTTTGCATATTAATCTTATTAAAATTTTTGATAGATTGTGCATTATATTGTACTGTATGTACAACTGTATGTTTGTTTGGCACGACCGCTAATTTCGAGAAAAAAATCTCCTGAAAATATATCAGCTGAAGACGGAGTCCGCAACGCAAGTCGGTCTTCGAGTGAAGAAGTTTTTAGGTGATAAGCCTATCTACCTAACAATTTAAAAGTGTAATTCTTGTATGTATAATAATATTATTCTAAAACATGTTACATATTGCTATCTAGACCAAATTTCCAAAAAAAAAAAAGAATTTCGAAAAACTCCTACTCTACAAAATTTACAGGAACTCAGTCACCCAGGTACTAGAACTGTTACGTGTAATGGCGGATGGCAGAAAAATTATTTACTAACGGAGGTATTAGATCTGGCAGAATCCAGGTTCATCAAGGGTTTGAACACGTTCAAATTTGATTCACAGTCTGCTGTTCGACACAACTTCCAATCCCCACTTCAGCAGGGAAAAAGTAATAGGATAGCAAAGATGCCACTACGAAAAAGACGTAGGCTATTAAGCATCTCAAGCTGCAGTAAGCGTCGACACTAGACACGCCTTCCATCAAGTGTCCATATGGCTGCATATTGTTTAGTTAAAGAAAGGTGACCGTTGAAGTCCGTTAACCGTCTGGATAGGGACAGACCCAACAATGAACAGAACTGGACTGTGTTGTTAATCGTTTCAGACTATGATAACGTAATTGTAATCGATCGCGAGTAGACAGGTATCTGTCTGCCAGGCAAAATTGCTACATAGTATATTAGTAACTAGCAGCGCCCTGCGGTTTCACCCGCGTAAGTCCCGATCCCGTGGGAATATAGGAATAAAAAGTAGCTTATATGTTAATCCAGGTCTTCCAAGTTTCATCGCAATCGGTTCAGTAGTTTTGGCGTGAAAGAGTAACAAACATCCATCCATCCAAACTTTCACATTTATAATATTAGTGGGATAATAACTCAGTGTATATGCTACCTAACTTTCTGACCTCCACCCAGGTGAGACAGTGATAAAACGTAAGCCATACAAGCCCAACCCATAAAAGATATAATTATCAATTAAATATCAAAAAAATAATTTTATGAAATAAAGATATTGAATTTATCGGCAGATCTAAAGTTGCGTCTTGGATAACCAAGTGTCCTGACTTCCTTGTCCACACCCATGTGTGCTCAATTAGCTACGATGACATTGATATGAGCATGGGATAGACATCTATTATGATTTTTACTTTCGTTTTATAGATAAATCTTTTTAATACTCTATTATATTAAAGTTGAAGAAATAATGTTATTTAATTTTTATGAAGGTTTAAATACTTGCAACGTTTTTTGTATAGAAACAAAAGATGCAAGTTTTACGATACACTCATTAATATAAAATAATTCTTTTTTATTTATAACTTAGGTTTTAACTATAGGTTTTATTCCCTAAGAAATAAAAAACTAGTTCTTTATTTCTATATGTATTACATTTTCTTCTAACTTCAAATGCTCAAATATTAACCAAAAAATTTAGCATAGTCTATGATATCTTTCTTGAGTACTTATTCTAAATATTTTTGTAAGTAAATCAAATATGTAGTGTCATTTCTTTACCTGAGTTTGTAGGTAGGGGCCATGGGCGGACGAAGGCGGGGCGCCCCGCCCGCCACGCGCCCTCACCTCAACCCCGCCATAACGCTACAAAGGCCTGTCAACAAATAATTAAACAGTTAATTCAGCGATTCATGTACTACTTAATCACAACATGTGCAAATAAATTTATTAAAATGGTCTTTCTACTCGTTAGGGACCGGTGAAAGATCTTAAATAAAAAAAAAGTAGACAGTCGTGGTTACGTAGTACAATATATAGTTATCTGTGGTCGTGGTGCCGAAGTGAAAACCTAAAACGACGTGTCACATTAGCATTTTGGTGACGCGAACCCATAAATTTTGCGAAACTAAAAATCACCCAAGGCAGCTAAAGAAGTTTTCACTTAAAAAATTAAGTACCAACTTCAATTCCAATTTGATAAAATTAAAATTTCAGACCCGCAGCAGGCCCGCAGAGGTAGATTTCGTGTTTTTTTATTTTTATCTCCAAAAATACATCTACATCTTAGAGTATAAAAATCTTTTTAACAAAAAATTAAACCGACGAAAAGAACTAAAAAGCATAAAATAAATAAACCTTTTAAGTCTTAAGTATTGAGCTTATTTACACAAACATTAAAATATATATATTTTTTTTTTTATGTTTCAAAATTAGTTTCAAATTTAGTGTAAAAATTTGTTGGAAAAAATTCATAGCTCCGAAACTGTAAACCTCTTTTACAATCGGTAATATTTTTAAATAAAAGATTTTTTTTATTTTTAACCGTCGAAAAAAAAGGAGGTTCTCAATTCGATCATATATATATATATACTTTCATTTAAAAATATTACCGATTGTAAAAAAGGTTTACAGTTTCGGAGCTATGAATTTTTTCCAACTAATTTTTATTTCCCCCCCCCCCCCTCCTCCCCAAGTTAAGGATGGAATCATTTGGGGTTCAGGTTAAAAAATGTTCGTATTTACTATGGGCATGCTATTAAAGTTAAACGGTCCAAATTTTTTTAATTTTTTAAAATAGTTATGATGAGAAAACTGTTTTTTTTTTTAAATCTGCCCCCCGCCTTTGGCGGAATATCCCCCATTCACGAACTTAACCTTCATTTTTGCCCTGTTGATTTTTCGTGAAAAAGCAATCGGTGCATAATTGCGACCTCTATCGTGCCGCTAAAATTGAAGTACTTACATACATAGAAGGTTAAGTTCGTGAATGGGGGATGTTCCCCCAAATTGGGCAGATTTTCAAAAAAATTTAAAAAACATGAAATCTACCATATTCAACATAATATTTTTTTATTTTGGAATTTTTTATTCCGTTACTACTAACTTCCAAAACTTTAGTTAAAAACAAAAGTTAGTTTTTATAGATTTTCCTAATAATAATTAAGTGAATAGTTCCAAAATAAAAAAAAAATATGGACGATTTAAAATCTTTAACTTTACACATTCTACCCGCTTTTATGAATTGCGAATTGAATTATGAATTTCGTGAATTACATAACATTAACTGATCATCGTAAAACTCTTCAAGTAAGATTCAACGGTTGACATATCATGATTGAGATTATAAGTTACAACTCTGTTATTATTAACTGTGTAATTACTGTTAAACATCAGGCGAGCCACTGCGTCTAGTATCAAATATTTATAAGAAAGGCATTACAGAAGAACAATTTCTGTTTTTTTTAAAAGAAAATGGTTTTTAAACCGGGTATGATTATAAAAAATACGGGCATAAAGAAAAAAGGCAAATTACATTTTCAATTTATCCTATTAGTACGGTACCGAAGCAAAGCTTTTGTTAAATTTAGTTTCCTCCTAGGTTCGCCCCTGGCTTCCCGCTATTGTCGTACAAAATGATGAAGGGATCGGCTACAGCGTCAATCTTCGTATACTTTTTTAACCCACTACAATTAGCGACACGCTTGCCACCGTGATTATGGTTAAGCTGCCATTAACTAAACTGTATTTTTGGGTTTTCCAAGAGTATCAAGTAATATAGTACTGTAATAATAATAGAATAAATATTATTAAAAAAACTTTATAGGGCATTCCTTTTTATTTACAAAATTTAAAACAGATTGATACTTATCTACAGAATTTCTTTTATTGTAAGGGGGAATTTTAATTCGACCTGTGTATTTTTTTAAACTACATACATGAATGGCTGCTTATCACTGAAAGCTATGCGTTTAACCTGTCTGAGTATATTTCCGACACAACGACCTATGTCATAACTATTAAATTACTGAACCCAATATGATAGCTCGTGTGTCGTTAGATTTGCCTTGACAAGGCGCTAGCTTTTCCTTTCTTGTTTAAAAAGACTACTCCCACATTAGAAATATTCCTGTGTCGCGGGGGGCTTCACAAATATTTAAACAACGGAACACAAAGAAAACCTAGACTCGGGACAGCTATTCGTGGATCACACAAATTTTTGTCGCGTGTGGGATTTGAACCTGTAGGTTCAAACACTCGGCCCGGCGTAGTGGCGAGGTGACCACTTAAACCACTGCGTTCCATCAAAGTAAAATCCCCCTAGTCCTTAGTAAATCAAAACAATTTTGCAATGGGGACATCGTCGTCGTATGTATCTTCAGACTATTCAGATACAAAACTGACCTTTTTTTTAAATAAAAAAAAACCGATTTGCTAAATTCCAACTATTTAGAAGGGTGAAAATTTACAATATTCTAGCAAATTTTCATTTGCTAGAATATATACAGGTGTACCCTTTTGAGAGACAATTATTATTTTTGCGGTAGAGTAAACTAATAGTTACCTAGAATCGCATGTTAATTAAAAAACAGATGAACATAGATCTCATGCCAGCTTTTTTATTCATACATTAAAGGGTAGAATAAATTCCTATAAAGTTATTAATCTGTCAATAAAGTCACAAATAAAATAACAAGAATATCCTTGCGTGTGTGTTGTTTCGGTAAGTTCTTTTCAACAATGATAATACAGCAACCAAATTATTGTTTGACGTGGACTTCTAAAAAGAAAATTAGACCGGCGAATATACATATAACGGGATATTGTAAATGTTTGATTCGATATTAGCTAACAATAAGGCATCATTATCCCCAAGAGGAAGTCGTAAATATTTGATAACCGAACATTTTCCTAATTTAATATTTAAGACTTATTCAATATTTCTACGGATTCTTACTAGTTATAGCTTAAAGCTATCTTTACGGAACAGGGGGAAAAATTATAGGAATATTACATCATCCCTGTCTTGAAAGAAAACGGCGCATATTCAAAATTCAATTACACTTAAACGGAAATTGAAAATGTCGAGATGATAGGACTGCTCGCTGCCGTCAGCACTAGAACCTATTTCACTCCTATTTCAGAGTTTTAACCGTCGTTGATACTTAGGTGACAGCTTGAACGACAACTATGTGACCTTTGGGACCCGTATAATTAAATTTAGTGTTCAAAAGGTTTAGCGGTTCAAATCGTGTAGCTGTGGTGACAAACTTGAAATAGTGAATATTGAAAATGTTTAAGCTTGACTTAACTTGACTACTGCTATGCGTGAGATACGACTGTTGTATACGAAAAATAAAGTTATAATTTGACTCGTTAGTTTATTTGTTATAGGGGTTCCTAAAGTAGACAACTTTATAAACGCTAAGAGTTTGTTTACTTGTTAAAAGGTGATAATATTAATTTCAGGAGTCTGATAACTAAATTTCTCTTGGGATAAGGGTAAACTGTATGAATTACAACATGATAAAAAAAGGCGAAGCACTAACCATAAGCCCGAGTGAAACGATAGTATTATGATAAATAAACCTTTTAATACTATAAGTTGGTTATTATGGAGGCATTTATTACGTGTGAATAATTTTCTTGAAATCTATGAAATAGTCTAAAAGAAATATGATAAAATGTTTAAAAAAAAACCATTTAAAACATTTGCAGTGCACCTCAGGAACTTGTCTACAATTTACCGGAAAGATTGACTTGATGATCACCACTCCTTTTATAGTGCTTAATCTATCTTTATATAGGTATCTTTTTTCAATTAACAAGATACTTAAAACTTAAAAGATACTTAAGTATCATACTTTATATCCTCTTCTAATTCCAACTTAAAATAAACAAAAGAAAGGAGTCAAAATATAAAAGAAGAAATACGTTTACAAAGAATCGCGCGAATATTATAAAACCAACAGGAAATTCTTACATTATGACACACGTCGAAAGAGCTTCCTTGTGATACAAAACGCTTTAATAATGTACGTGTTGCATGCCAAAAACTTAAAACCCGACGTACACATTTTGTGCTTTGCCATGTGGAGATTTCCTACCGAAGAATAGTCCCCTGGAGCGCCATTACCCACCCGACGGAGACGCATACGCTTTTAAACTAAACCACGCCTAAATTGCTAGCAAAACAAATTACGTGTTCATGTAAACCGCTAGGGAAAAGACAGCACTTCTGATCATCTATGTGTGTATTATAAAAAATATATGTACATAAATAAGTAGTGAATTTTCGAACAACTAGCAGAATCAACTTGCCCATAGTTTATCATGTAAATCGTTACTATGTTTTTATTTGTATGTATACATTATGCTTGTGTACATATTTGTATGTATGTTTATTATATGTATTTTATCCTATTTACTTTATTTAAGCATTTTTGTCTGATATTTAGTTTGCATATTTACCTAATAAATTATAATATTTTTATAGCACCTACTACCTGTTTTCTCTGCATCACCCGAAGGTAGACTGGTAGAGAATGCCTATGGCATTAAGTCCGCCTCTGTACTCTATGTGCATAAAGTTTTAAATAAACAAATATTATAAATGAACTATGGACCATGAGTAAACAATTTCGTAATTAATTGCCATCTCTTTATTTGTTAATAGTATGAAAATCATTAAATAAATTAAGGTAACCTATTTCAGTAAATACACACATATCTTTATTTTGAGCTCTATATTCTAAGCGATCGATTTAGTCTATAAATACTAAAACCTTTTTAAGATGTCGATATTCTCATTTAAGTCGCTACAATTCAACCCGACAGTAACACTTCGAAGAAGTAACATTTAACGACGCGAAGTGGCGTTTGAGTATTTTGCCATTTGTTTTTTAAATTAAAGGCGATCTTTATTAACATTTATGAAATAATGCTATCAGTATATCGATCTTATATAGGTTAAGAGAAACAGAAGAGGAAACACAGGCAGCAGACAAAGGCGCCGCTAATAGCAGACACAGAACAAACTAAACTAAATTGTGTGTGTATTAAAACTTACTGTAACTTTCTGTATTTAAAATCAGAAAACCTTAGAAACAAATAACTTTGAAAAACAGTTGATCACAAAAACAGCAACTGTACATTTGCGGTATAGACCATCATAATTTATTATTCCATCTTAATTTATACAATTTAATAGAGAATATCATATAAGAAAAGTTTGCGTTTAGTTTTCACCCTATAATCTAAATATTGTAGATGTCTTGTTTTACCATAAATCGCGGATGGTATTATCCCTTCTTTTCACCTGGCTCTTACTCGACCTTTACTAAGAATAACAACAATGTTATGTATTTTTTTTTCATTCTATGTTTGTTAACTGTAAAACATTAAATTTTCTTTGGCTGTACTAAAGAAAACTCGATGTTTTTATAGTTATGTTTTTATGGTTGCTTTGTAGTTTTTACAGCACGACTTAAAAGAGTTAACGTGTTATATGTTTCTAAGACGACTTAATTTTAAGTAAATTAAAGTAAAAAATAAATTAATGTTTACGATAAAATTCAAGAAAAATAATAAATAAAGTCGATTCTAAAAAAATCTTTTCTTGAGCGATAAAATGAATATAATACGATTAAAATAGGTCATAGAGACAAATATATAGGGAAAAATACTTTTTGAGTTATAAAATGCATTTACATTTTAATTAAATTTTGTACTAACCTACCACAATCTTGTAGTCGACCCTGTTGTTTTTATATTCTAAGACTGTCACAAAAGAGGATTGTGATACGATATTGAGAAGTTATATATAAAAGACAACATAAATAAGTGCATTACAAAAAAAAACCTGTGGTTTTAATCTGCAATCAGTCGTCAGACTATAATCAGATGCATTGGCAGGTTTAAGTTATTAATGAGCAGCCAGGCCAGTGCCTCATTGTCTAATCAAAAAATGTGGTTTCTTTTTAATCTCTTGACCACCTTAGTATTCTCAAGCTCACCAGAGGAAATCGGATTGGATGGACATTCAGTGTATTTTTTTATCTGTTTCTGTAGCTAGTGTTGCAATGCCCAGATAACCATGTATTTCATGATTCCTTCCAAACCACGGAGAGTTTAGAATATTCCGCATTATGTTTTTTTTGCACCATATACAAGCATTGGATATTACTCTTGCTGGCAACTCCCCATCTTATCTTATATATATATTAATTAATATATATAAATCTCGTGTCACAATGTTTGTCCTCAATGGACTCCTAAACCACTTAACCGATTATAATAAAATTCGCACACCATGTGCAGTTCGATCCAACTTGAGAGATAGGATAGTTTAAATCTCAAATTATAGTCGCAATTTTAATTTATTGCTAATTATTTGTCTGTTATTATTTGACAGTCACAATTATCTGTTAACTCCAAATGATTCTAACAGATGTCGATACCTTTCGACTGGGTTGAGTAAGTAATCAATAGATGGCGCTGCTATGGTAAATCTACGAACGTGTCATATAAGCTACATTTTAACAGCATAATTACCACGTGTTGTTGACGCTATAAAATTAATTAAATTTATTTTGTAGTGAACGAAATACCGTATAATTCAGCTAATTATTTGTCTGTTATTTGCGATTTAACATCTGATGGACGAGTCATTTTGTACAACAATATGAATTTTTCAATTGAGTACTTTAGTTTTATTTTCAATTTAGCTAATTAGATTTTACCAGAAGGGTTTCATTTCCTTAGTTGCGATTAGAGAAATAAAATATGGCGGTACGAAGTTCGCCGGGTCAGCTAGTATGTATATAAAAATCAATGTTTGTTTGTTTGTTTGTCCTCTATGCATTTCGAAACTATTGATCAGATTGTGATGAAACTTTGGTAGGGTATTCTGGGGAAGTCCGCGAGAGTTCCTGGCCCAAAAAATCTAAATAAAAAAAAATGGCATTGCAACGCATGCCGGGTTCAGCTAGTATCTATATATGATGGAGGAGCAGTATTTTTTGTTCTTGAAACATCGTCTAATAGAATGGAACACGCGTTCAAGTCGGAACTGGGTACCTTTTTAGGAGTGAGTAGTTTTATTTCCCTCGAAATTTCTCTGAACGACATTTTTCTTAATGGGTAGACATAATGGGATATCCTAATTATGTATTTTTACCAGGTCTGGCTCACCATGGTTGCTTTCGTTTGGATTAATGGAAATGGTCAATGCCTCGGATCTATCCTGATTTGTTCGCACCAATGATGACTGGCATCTTATGGGATGGGAATACAGGGAATGCTGTCCAGGTGCAGATGGTGACATCGATTCAATTCCTGAGGTTTTCATTTTTATATTCCTCAAGTTGACTATGATTGTTACCACTGGTGGAATTTCTGTGGTTGTAAGAGCTTGGGTTCTGTAGTCACATTATGATTTCTAAGATTTTTAATGATGTCTGCATAACGGTCTTGGTAACGGTGCCTGGAGTTATGTATATCCTGTGTCAGACGTGGTGCTAGTATTGGCACTTCGTCGAATATTAGGGCCACCTCTTCTGTTGTTTGTTTGTTTTTCGGGCTAGAATTTCCTTATATACTTGACAGCCCTTATAGCTGGCAAGGTGGTCGCTAGCACAAAGAACTGGCGTGTTCCTATATTTTTCGATACAATCAGATGTTCTCTGCCCTTCCCCACATATAACGCAACGGTACGGTCTCATGCAGTTATTTTTTAGAATGGCCGAACTGTTGGCATCTTTGGCATTGAACTATTTATATGGTTTACGGGGTCTTCAATTTAAATTTTGACACGTTGATGGTGAAAAATGTAGGAGATGTTTGATAAATTTATTGTTGATACTGGGTTCCAGGTTCACAAAGAATGTATACAACGGTTGGTTATAGGCACCAAAATGTGCGTTTACAATCTCATCGCGAACTTTATTCTCCGTCTTTTCTATTTCTTCCACAATACCATAATGCGTAGGTGCAGTTTTTATATGGTTATGTTTCTTTGCGTTTTATAAATTGGATCGCTTATATTGATTGCCAGGAGTATTTTATTTATTTTGTGCTCGCTCACCGGGTGCTCACCGGGTGACGCCTTGCCTGTGAGAAGGCTAAATACAATGATGTTTTCCAGGTGCATCATAGTGGAACTAATATAACTAAAAATAATGTATATCTTCAACGTATAACAGAGTTCCGTTAAGACTTGATTAATGTATAACAAACCCTAGCTGGGTTTACTAAACTTTGATATTTTAACAAGGTTTAAGATACCTATTACCTAAAACGACAGAAATACACTAATAACTTAAGACGCAATAAATGAATATGAATACTTATTACTAACAACTGAAATAATTTAAGAACATTTCTAAATAACACCACCGTACGTTACACAACCATACGTCATAAACATTCTCAGCGTTTTTGATTGACGTCGTTATTCTGAGTAATAAATGCATTAAAATTTTAGACGCGGAATAATAATATAATAGTCTTGCTCGTGTTATTGGACCTTGTTAGAATTCTCGTTTTCAAATTTTAAGCTTGCTTCTAACACAGTTTTTATCGTAAGCCTCTTAAATGCGACACAATACATGTACATACATACACATTAACATTAATCAGGCGGGAAAACTCTGCTGGTAGCTTTAGTTTGTTTTGTTTTTATATTTCATAATAAAGGTTTTATTACAACATTAAACCTTCAAAATATGAACTAATAAATAAATACTATATCCACTATGTTACAAAAAAAACTTTCATGAGTCGTATTCATATTTATTAAAAACTATACGGTTTTTCTCACGTTTGTATTTCGAGGATGCCCGACTAGCTTCGGACCCGACGGGGCCCTTTCTCAAGGAGTGAAGCCTCCTGCCGCGACGGTGTCAGGGGTCACACTGTTGTGTCCAGTGTGACGCCTGACACCGTCGTCGTCGGGTCCTTAAACTAGTCGGGCATCCCCGAAATACAAACGTGAGAAAAACCGTATAGTTTTTAATATATATCTACTATACTAATAGGTGCATAAAAAAATTATAACAAGTAAAAGTAAATGTGCTCCGTAATCTCTACATAGTATAAAACAAAATCGCTTTCGTCGTCTGTACGCTTAGATCTTTTAAACTAAGCAACGGGTTTTAATTCGGTTTTCACCAATGGATAGAGTGATTCAAAAGATTTTTTTTTACATATATTGTCATATTGTTTTGTGTTAATTTATATAATGATGATAATAATTCACCTCACCACATTATTATCTACATTGCACCCGTGCGAAGCCGGGGCGGGTCGCCAGTCGTACATAAGTAATTCAAATAATTTGTAACACAACTCATACAGTCGAAGCGCTCATCCAATATCATATCGCTACAATATTTCTCAAATGACTGGCGTAATCTGTAAATTCAACGTTCCAACAATTGTGTGGACAAATATGTGAAATTGTGTTATAGACTATAGTATCCAGTTATTATTATATAGACCGCAATGTGCTTGAAGCTAAAATATTATTTTGATTAATTTTATTGACTTTTAGGGTTCCGTTCCTCAAAAGGAAAAAAAGAACCCTTATAGGATCACTTTGTTGTCCGTATGTTTGTTTGTCGGTCTGTCTGTCTGCCTGTATGTCAAGACCCTTTTCCTCAGGAACTTATGAAGGTATCAAGTTGAAAATAATATCAAATACTTATGTCTGCGGTTCCTTGAAGCTGTAAAAATGAAAGCTTCAGTTAACGCAATCAAAATACGGGCATGTAAGCCTTAGATTTGACCAAATTTCAACATTTCCGTAGTCCGTATATTTGATTCATACCTATAATCATGAAATTTGGTAAGAAGCAAGGTCTCACAGCACAAGTAAAAGAAAAAATCCGAAAGTCGTTAATTTGTTATTATATTTGTCTGTCTGTCTGTGTGTCTGTCAAGATAATTTTAATCAGAAACCCGTGGAGGCATCAAGTTGAAATTAACATCAATAACTTATGTCAGCGGTCTCTTGAAGCTGTAAAGAAATAAAGCTTCTGAGTCAACAAAATCAAAATATACGGCCATTAAGCCTTAGATTTTAACAAATTTGAACATTTCGCAGGTAAATCAAATCTTGTAGGGCACTTCCCATTGACCTAGTATCATGAAATATGATAAGAAACAAGGTTACCTAAGTCGTTAAATTGTGGTTATCACTACATATTATAAAACAAAGTCTCCCGCCGCGTCTGTCTGTCTGTCTGTCTGTTCGCGATAAACTGAAAAAGTACTGAACGGATTTTCATGCAGTTTTCTCTAATAGACAGAGTGATTCATGAGGAAGGTTTTAGTGTATAATTTGTGTGCGAAGCCGGGGCCGGTTGCTAGTATCACATAAAACAAAATATTTTTTTGTGATAACAAACTTTATTTTTCGATTGCAAAGTTGACTTTGTCGTAGATGGATCTTTGGAAAAGTATTTTTTTCTCTCTAAAAATGTGTGAAATTTTGTCTTTCTGAAAAAACGAGCAACAATCTTCGAGAATTGATTCCCGAGATTAGTAGTAACTAGTGTCTACATACAAGTTTGTTTACTTACGGCAGCCTACTATGGAAGTCAGACTCGCAGTCGTCCGGATTTAGTTTTAAGTTGGCAACAAGCCAAACCATTACCTAAAAGTATTCGCAATAAGAGTGGAGTCACTTGTGCGTTGATAAATCTTATCCGCTCGTCGATCTCTCATTAAGTTCTCGTGACCCTGCTCACCAGCAGAAAAAAAGCACTATGCCAGTAGTGCTGGTTAACAGAGGTCTTCTATTCACAAGATAAGTATTCCTAACGATTGAAAAAATAAATATTCCGCTTTCTATAATTATCTACTTGGTACAAAAAGTCTTACTCACTAAAATACTACTACTAAAAATAATAAAGAAGACATTTAAATAACTCATTATTTTTTAAAGAACTCGAAGAAGCAAACGAAAAAAAATATTTTTTGGGTACGATATGACATTTTTATCGTAACTACGACAGATAGTAACGACTGTCCTACTATTTATTTGTGACACTGTCATCTAGATGTTTTTTACTGTTCATACAGTAAAAAGTCGCGGACGACAGATAATCGTTCTGTAATGTATGTGAACAACTTTATTTATATATCCAAGCCACGAGGCTTTTCATAAAATTACTATCCAACGTTACGAAACAGTGGAAACGCGCCCTTATTTTACCTATCTACGGTGAGTAGGACACTACGTACAGACAGCAATTTATCTAATTTAAAGACCCATATTTAAGACACACACATGCCATCAAAGTATTAAATGCACACTTTGCGTAAGGGATAATAAGTTTTTATAGATACTTATATCACTGGTGATGGCACTCGAACAGTTCTAAGAACCCTATTGAAAAGTGAAAACAACACTACTCTTTAACAGCGATATAATGTCCCAGTCCGGAGACCCCGATTCCTACCTCTCTAAACGCATGTAAAGATTTAAATACAAGTAAGTCATCCTTTTGTGTTATGATCTGCAGGTACTAAATAAACGGAACTTAACCATCTTCAATGGATTTTATAGAGGTAATCTGTTTATTGCATGATAACGAGTTCAAACGATTATAAAACGTCCATAAAATGCTACAAGATGGCAATCTTAAATAGGGCCGAATATCATTCAAAAGACTTTTCATGTACCTCTTGCAAAAGTTCACTGAAGTTCACTCTGATCTATATTTTTGATATTTACTATGTAGTCATAATTTCAAATTTAAACCCAAACTAATATACAAATATGTATTTTATTAATCTCGTTTTGAATACAAATTTGATTTTTTAAATTTCTATTTAAAACTGGACAAATATTTCTGGTTAATTAAAATCTTTTTAACAAAAAATTAAACCGATGAAAAGAACTAAAAAGCAAATAAATAAATAAACCTTAAGTCTTAACTACTCAATACTTAGTCCAACTAAGTATTGAGCTTATTTCCATAAACTATCAAATTTTATATAAACTTATTTTAAGTCGGCGCCAAACAACAAAATGATTAATTATCAGAATTTTATATGTACCTACGTAGAAATGGACATGGCTCTACGTAGGTAATTAATCATTTTATTATCAAAATAAGTTTATATAAAATTTGATAGTTTATGGAAATAAGCTCAATACTTTAGACTTAAGGTTTATTTATTTTTTACTTTTTAGTTCTTTTCGTCGGTTTAATTTTTTGTTAAAAAGATTTTTATTTTATGATTTTTTTTCATCATCAGCTCAGCTACATGATGTAATGATTTCTAAACGCAAATACCTGATAAAGTAATGAAAAGTAAACAAAAACACTATTCGTTCCTATAATTTTCAAGGGTTCCTCTCAATTTTATCAGGATCCCATCATCAGATCCTGACTTCCTTGACATGGGATTACCCTTGAAAAATAATCAAAATCGGTTCATAAATAACAGAGTGATGGCTGAACAAACATAAAAAAAAAATTGTATACGGTCGAATTGAGAACCTCCTTTTTTTTCGTCGGTTAAAAATAGATTTGGTTGACAGCAAAATTCACTTATCTACTAAAAGCTAGATTGATGTTTATAGTAGTGAATGTCCCGTGTTGTATTCATTGCGAGAATTCTGCATACAAAGGTAAATTACTTATATGCCATGTGGGTAGTGTACATTATAGCAAGCAATCTTAGCTTCATCTTAAGCCCTTGCTAGTGCAGAAGTCAAAACTAGTAGCTAGTAATTTCAATAGAACAGAAACGAGAGAGTTATTAAAATGGTCCTCCATAAGATCCTAAAATATGAGTACATGTATCTGAAACATAATGTATACTTTGGTTCTTCACTAGATGACTTTCGTAATCATGATACGTGAAGAAACACCTAGAAGAAGCAAAAAAAAAATATAATAATAAAAGCGTATTAAAAAGGAAGCATCGGAATTACTTCTTGTTTTAGAAACAAGAAGTTGGTTCATAACTGAGTTCATTTTTGCAAGATATGAGAGGGATTACTTGTTCGGTAGAATGAATAAAACGCGAACAAAAGTCAGCAAGCTCATTAATAAGAATATCAGAAACAAAACCACAGAACTAAGTTAGATGAGTTCCAAATACAATTACTTACAATTTTGCCCCACAAATGTTTGATATTCGATATATCTAAGTATTTGGCACGTGTGGGGCGCAGTGTAGTGAACAAGTTTAATTGGCTCCCGGCAATATACGATCAATCATAGCTGCGGCAGATCGTGTCGGCGCACCGAGCGTCCGAGCGCTCACCATGATATGTAGGGACGTTAGTGAGCTATATTCCTAAGCCTTTCCAACAATAAACACTGCCTGTGCTTGAGGCGTCTATGACTTAATATATGGGATTTTTATACAACTTATTCCATCAACATCCTCAGTAGTTATCCTAATTGTTCCTGAAATATATACTTATACATATATATTTCGAATAATGCTAATGTGAGTTTATTTGTTTGTTTGGTGGAGAAAAGGACATGATGCGCTGAGACGGTTTGTTTGTTACGCTTTGACACTTTAACTACTTTTTGCACAAATTTTGCATACACCTTTTCTTTTTGACAGTTATTCGATAAGTTTTAAATTAGTGATGACCTAACACGTTGCCAGTTCGATTGTCAATTATCGATTTAATCGAGTAAAATAAATTATAAAGTAAAGTAAAAGTTAATATTTTTAAACATTTTGATGTATTATGATATTATTTTATTGCAAATACAATAAAATACAACTTGCCATAACTATAAGATAAAAGATTTTTTATACTAATTTAGAAGTATCTAATATGGATTTATAAATATGCAGTAGAAGCATTTGTTCTCATCACTACATACAATAGAACGTAACTTTTTTTACTACGTTAAACAAAAATCATTTATTTTGAAAGAAATACTACAATAACAGTATTATAACTTATAACGTCTAGGAATATAATAGTCATAAAATAAAATCCTTAAATATAACTACACGTTTCTGTAACACGTTGTATACAAGTATAAATAAAAAAAAATTAATATCCCCCGACGCAAAAATCCCTTCAACGACTAGAAAAGAGCTGATGGTTTTCTTGAATTATAGCTAAGAACACTCGATCAAGTCACCTTTCAAACAAAAATAAACTTACTCAAAATTGGTCTATCCATTTAGAAGATACGATGCCAAAGACAGACACACACGTTAAACAATACTGATAAAAGTGCATCCTCTACAGTGAACACGATACAATGTATGTAACTATGATTTAGTTCTACCCTACATACAGCGTCAGCCGTTAAAATGACAGTGTCTAAAACTACCCTTTTAGACATGTACGTACAGTCGTTAATCCCTACATCACTATAGTTAGATTGTTGGAGAATACCTATAGCATTAAACCTGCCTATACAATATATGTAATAAGATTCATAAAATAAAATGCTGGATTATGTTCTCTGTCACATAGTGTTAGGTTGTTTATAAATAAGTAGCCCTAAGAAAACCATGTGTTCTAAACTTAAAACTTTTCTTAGCCTAAAACAATATACATAAACCTTAGAATCAGTGACCAAACAAATCTAAATGAATAAATAGCTGTAAACGAAATAATAGCAAAGAAGACTTCAAAGTACAAGGCCGTCTTTGAAAATATTAACGGATAAAATACTGTACATCATATAAATATATATAAGGCCTTTTGAAACGGTCACAAGCTTTTGTAAACAAAGCAAAGCGAACATTCGCATAATGATGTCGGTATAAACGTAATCTACCTATAGAAAAGCACTTATTAAAATATTTTAGGAACATTTTATTACATTCCGAGATTGTAATGTAAATGGCAGGTATAAAAGTCATTTACAATACTGGTAGGTATAGCAGTTACAACGAATGACTTAATTTGACATAGAAATGGTGTTTTAAATGGTAATCACTGCTCTAGTAATTATCACAGGTAATTAAGGATGAGCTACGTGAGTGTACGTGAGTAAGCCAGCACTGGGAATGATTTACAATGTACAAGAGATCGTCTGGTGGTCGAATTTAGACCATGATTTTTATGTTTTGAATGTTTCGTTTTGTATAATTGACTAGTATGACTTGAACTGTCATTTTATAGAGTTTCACCCGCGTAAGTCCCGATGCCGTGAGAATATCGGGATAAAAAAGTAGCCTATGTGTTAATCCAGGTCTCCAGCTATCTACATAGCAAGTTTCATCGCAATCGGTTTAGTAGTTTTTGCTCTCTGAACTTCTTCTACATATAAACTTGAAGTATTGCGATATAAGTGCACGAAATTTTTCTTAATAAGGGTACAAAGAAATCTATTCACGTATAATTATATTGTAACTTGGTTCCATCGGCATTGCAATAAAATGCATGATAATTGGTAAAAAAATATATATTATTATGTTATATTTATATTATTTTTCTATGTAAAATTATTTCAATAAAATTATAGAAAAAAATGTCAGACAGTCTTTGTTAGGAAGTTTTCATGAAAAAAATCTGAACAAGCATGTGAATGATAGTAAACGGTCACCTTAATTCTTGACGATGACGAGATCCTTGCAACATCAGAAACGATGTTAAAACCTCATACTATTCTAATATAAACACAAACTGATAAAAATTTCACGATTTCTGATAGCGAAGCTTATAATTTACACCACTATCTGTTTCACATATATGTATGTACTAGCTGTGCCCGCAACTTCGTTCGCGTTTTTTTCGGAAAACAGCAATTTGTCGCTTATCGCATAGTACCTCTTTCTTCAGGCAGGATTGTTTATATTGTATTGGCGGTGAAACAACCTGGAGCGTACAAAAGAGATTGTTTCGGTTGCTTACACGTGAAATAACGACATAATTTGGCCGTAGTAACATTACTCATATGTTTTTCGTGTGGAAGCTCACCTCACCGGGCTATTCGTGAGGCCGTATATCAGGCTTAAACCAACTAAAACCACACGGTGTGCCTCACAGCACCGTTTATGAGTTGACCGTCGGTACGGTGACGTTTTGCCTCCAATGATCCACCCAGCGCTGGCTAGCAGACGGCAACTGGGCGATGTCCAGACACCCCCTTCACGGGAGATTCTGCTTCGGGTGAAGAACATAAAACTCGTCTCATACACCCTCGGCCTCTCTTAGCATACGCATGAGAGCGCGAGTCAAAAGGTTCCACCTGAAAGTTTTTCTGCCGAATCCACACCGTCACCTCCTCCTTGCGCGAGATGTTCTCCTCGCAGAAAATCGTCATAAAACAACTGTGACGATCTAACATCTCGATTCGTCCGACCAATTGGGAGACTCTTGCTGTAGTCAGTCAGTCCGTGCCGCTTCCTAGAAACTATGCCCCCCCTCGGTATACCTAACAGATAAATGATTGCTTCTGAGCTTTGTTTAGTCACGGTGTAACATAAGATTTCACACTACTGTAACCGAACGGAAAATAAACGGTTTGAAAGTGTAAAAAAAACTTCACTGGTTACATGTCAATATTTCAGCTTAGATGTAATTTTTTCGACGATAGTGTCTGCCATACATTTAATATAGTAAAGTACTGTAATACTAACAAAGTGTTAAGTTAAACTAACAACTAAATGATAGATGCTTTAAATAAAAATTCTATTCTATTCTAATATAATTATGTTGACGGGAATCAACGCGATCACGTATTTAAAAGGTATGACATACCTTTGCTTTGCCGTGGTCGTGGCTGTGATCACAGGCCTGTAGGTACTGTAATACTTTTTAAATACGTGATCACGCAAAGAAACGTAAGAATAATACTCATTATATTTAATCTTTATTTATGTGCACGCGTGAATTCATGTCAACATAATTATATTATCATGGAACGCAAAAGTTCAAAAGTTTGGATCTTCTTTTTCTATAACTCTATTTATAAATATAGGTATATTTACTGGACTGGCCTGATGGGCTAGTGGTTAGTGACCCTGACTGCTGAGCCATTGGTCGTGGGTTCGATTTCCACCCAGGACGAATTATTCACTGTCTGGGTGTAATTTATTTATATTATGTATGTATTTAGAAATATATAAGTATGTTTATCAGCAGTCTGGTTACCATAGTACAGGCTCTGCCTAGTTTAGGATCAGACGGCCGTGTATGAGGTGTGTGAAGTTGTTATTATTATTAATGCCCTGAAACATATTTATGAATTTAATGACTGCGAGGGGCAAAATAGCTCGTTGGCATAGTCAAAACCAGCTATCGATTACTCTGGGATCACCAAACAAAGAAAATAAAAGTCCTGCAGCTCCAGCTTTCACCACAGAAAAGCACATTCCCCTATGATATCCTACGATTGAAAATATACATTCACTCGAAATCCTTCAAACAGACATGACTATTTGTAGGTAAAATCTAATGTAACTAATAATATTTTTATTAAATCACAGGTAAAAATCGACTCCTTGTACTCTTAATATTTATAAGTTAATTTAATTGAGTGGTTTTATAAAAAATATTAAAAAAAAATTAAACGAAAAAAGCTAAAACACAAAAAATAAATAAACCTTTTAAGTATTAAGCTTATTATATATATATTTTGCTTTTTAGTTTTTTTCTTCGGTGTAATTTTTTGTTAAAAAGATTATTATTTATGATTTTTTTTTCATCATCAGCTCGGCTACATGATGTGATGATTTCTAAACGCAAGTACCTGATAAAGTAATGAAAAGTAAACAGAAACACTATTCGTTTCTACAATTTTCGAGGGTTTCTCTCAATTTTATCAGAATTCCATAACGAGATCCTGACTTCCTTGACATGGGACCACCCTTGAGGTATACCCTATCTAACAAAAACAAGATAATCAAAATCGGTTCATAAATAACGGAGAGGGCTGAACATACATAAAAAAAGAAGTAGAAATATGTATATAAACGGTCGAATTGAGAACCTCCTTTTTTTTCGTCGGTTAAAAACGATACCTTATTAAAAAAAGTAAATTAATTAATATATTAAAAAAAAGTGGAAAAAAAGAAAAGAGTGCTAAAGAGGGATTCGATCCGGCACCCAACTTAGTAGAAATCGTACTCTACACTACACCAGATAGGCTAAACACTCGCTGTAGTGTAATTCGAAATAAGTATATACATGCTACTAACGTTATAATGTTATTACAGCTTTCATTGATTTTCCTGTAGGAACCAAAGTTTAACCCGGGATAAAAAGTACCCTAGCGCAGGTTGCGCAGGCACTCAAACTATTATCATACTCAGTTTCAAGCATATCCCTTCAGTAACTTCTGAGTTTATCGTGAACATACAAACAGACAGACAGAAAGACAGACAGACAGACAAAAATTGTTTGGATTGCATATTCGGCATCAGTATCGATATCTTAATACCCCTCAGTCGATTTTTTTAAATATATTCAATGTACAGAATTCATCCCGCTACAGATTCATTATAAGTATAGATGATACTTTTACTATAACTATGGTGTACAAATAAAGTGTTATTTATCTTTCTTAATATGCAGACAGAGACAGCTCGTCTGCTGTTTACGTTCACGTTTTTATTTATTTGCTCTTATTTGAGCCGCTAGACAAGGCCGCGTTTAATCAACACTACTAGGGCTATCATAGGGTGGTAGTCGAAAGTGAAAGTGTCGATGTATGAAAATGTAGATAAAGTATGAAAAAAATAGACCTATGAAGTTACATTTTCACTAATGGCTCCATACAGAGGTTTGGAGTAAAGTAATCACAGGAATTCTATTTTCTTAAACGCTCTCTCTATAATGGATGTAATATATCAGTGACGGTGTAAAACAAAGGGTGAAATGGCCGGGAAACGGTTAAACCTTTAGCCCAATTTAGTAGTACATTCCGATTGCTGACTAAACCAAGGTCTCAGAATATTTAACTCACATTCTGCAATCAAATGTATTTGTACATCTACATATAATATGTCATTAGCATGTATTGCTGTTTGTGTAATAAACATCTTACGAACACGATGAAATCATAATTGAAATTTATGATTTTGCCGTTACAAACTTTTTTCTAGGGAGAGAACGGCAATAAACTGAAAAATAAATAACCTTTTATTTGCGTAATGATAGCCAACAAATAATTAGTTTACAAAAAAAAAATTCTTCAGAAAATGCTTTTTCTAATGTACATGCACATTTCTAAAAAACACTTTTTGAATTTTTATGTCAATTCAATGATTTTTTTATGACGAAATTTTCAGAAAAATCTGGACATTCCATCAATATCCATCCATCATATAGTATTAAATAACTCAAGTTAAATTTTTCAGTTTCCAAATAAGATTTCTGTATTAAAAATGAAGTTTTTTTTTAAAACGTGTATAGGGACGTTATTCACGAGGTCTACTATGACCCCGTGAATAACGTCACATATAACCACACCTTTCAGTAACATTCGTATAAGTGTAAAACTATCTCGCAAATAGATCTGCGCCAAAACATACACTGATTTCTAAAAATGGATCTAGACTAACCAGTCTATGTTGAGCCTTCACTGTTCAGCAACTTAGCTAAACGCATATAAATATCCAATATAATTACATTGACATAATATATTGGTACGTAAATAACAGTTAACCGACCGTTTTCTACGGTTCTCTAAAGTTGTTTTTAATAGATATTGACATGACCAGACTGAACTTTATTTCAAACACTATTATTTTAAATTAATTAAACTTGACACCCAACATTAATTAAATATTTATTAAAAAAAATTAAAAAAAAATCATAAAGTAAAATTGTTAGGACTGCAACCAATCTTAATTGCATTCTGATCCTTTTGAATGTATGTGTTTGTAAAGGTTTCAAAAAGCTCCCGCAGGAGAGGTAAGTCTCCGTGTCACTACAAGGCGTCGTCGTCGTAGTCTACAATTACACAAAGTGCTACCATACTAGGAACTAGTGTGTAGATCACCCAAACTTGAAACGAAATTAAATAACTAATTTAGTAAAAATTTCATAATTATTCACGTCTGATTTACCCCAAATCAAGAGGAGCAACAACCATTTTATACACAATGTAAAAGGACGATAAATCAGAGGACGCTTGATACCGTAATTGCCGAACATACATCACACTTATGATCAGCGACAGTGTGCCATACATGTACAGTAAAGTATTGAGTTATGCTCGAAACAAACGGTCTCCATAATTTAAATTGCTTAACGTAAAGTTAATGCTTTTCATTTCAAGGTAATCACAAAAGGGGTACTAAAAATATTCTGAAAAGACGTCAACAATACCTGTAACACTCTCATCACCAGATGTACTGGCAATCCCCAAAAGTCTCTGCTGACTGGACCAACAGGAATCTAAAGGTAAAGGAAGCAGAGATTTTTGCTTGAACTAAAACCATTCGACTAGCAAAATACCAATATAGTTAACCGACAGTAGTAGACTACTGGCTGGTAGGTAATGGCCTCAGAGGCAAATGGGGGACAAGGTTAGCAACGCAAAATTGGTGCCACAAGTGTGTTTAAAACAGGAACATAATACTTGTTCCTTACTTTCACTGGTCATTTGTAAAAAGATCTACGTTGTACTTTTAACATCTCATAAAAACAACATCCTATTCATTAATGTAAACCATCGTAATTGCAACATTATTCTCTGGATATTACAGTACTGCATACCTTGTACATAATATCTTTTCGCATACTAAACCTCTAGGCGTTCAAACTCATTACTAGCACCGCACCTCACACAGAGCAATAACAGGATAAATCGGTCTTTGTTTAGGAGGCTAGATGCTTAGACTGCACTACTAACCATCCTTTTTGCCATGTCTCTATGAGAGGTTATGATTAGCAAACCAGAAGTGACATCATTGGTGTTTACATGGACACGTTAATATTATCTATCCAGTATTGTGACTCGGCGCTCTCCTTAAATAATTACCTACAGCCGCGCGTTACGTAAACATGCGAAAGGACTGTCCACTGTATTTTAATTTTATCTACCTACTTGAGTTTCTTTCTAGTTTTGTGATTGTAAATATTATAACATAATTTAAAAAATAATAATAATAATTAAAAAAAAAATTGTGAATGAAATAGGAAGTGTTCAATATAAATACATGTTGTGTTTTTTGATTAGTAGATTTAATAACTCACTTACAAAAACACATTCGCGACTGGTTGTGTACCGAGTGTGTACCAAACTTGATACACGTAGGTCTGATAGAATACTGTATAGATTATATTACCGTGACATGGGTTTGTAGAAACCGGCACACTGATGGTTTGCATGTCTGGCAATAAATGTATAAAAAATTATAAGTAATTTTCAGCCGAATTGGGGTTATAATTAGGGCTAAAATGTTGATCTTAACAGATAGACTTGTAACTTTTAAATTATTTTTTACTTTACTATTCTGTTTACAAAATCTACATGTTTTAAGAGCATAAATCGATATCATGCTTAAAGAAAGTACGCTTTTAATAGTTAAGTAGTTGACCCCCCAAAAGTACAGAAAAACATACCGACTAGTACCGGCTTATTTTAAGAACTCACACAACAACCAGGAACACTTACCGCTCTAACCTTAGTCCGTTATTATAAAACGCAAACTGTTTTATTCGGCCAAGCAAATTAAGACGGTAGGTAACGTTAAAGTGCAATTATTTCATAAAAGTTACAATATATAAATAACGACTAATCTAATATGATTTATTTAGTTCACGCAGTTTGAGAAAAATTCATCAAGGTAAGCACAATAGCCTTGTAAAGAATAGACATTAAACTCACCGACTTTTTATAGACCGGTGCTAAAGTTACCATCCCAATGAAAAAATAAAGTTTGTATTTGTAAGAGTTTTTTACGTACTTTATAATAAATTGAATGTTCTAAAGTCCAGTAGTTCTGCCACTAAGAAGTCATAAACGTAATTTGTGCCTACTCTCATCAAGATATTTTTGAAACTCACGGCTAAACTATTCCAACCTCCAATTTAAAAAAAAAATGTTAAGAGTAAGCTGCATTCAATGTTAAAGTGTGTATGTATATATGTAACCATATTCAATTAAAATCTATTTACCCTATGCTCATTTTAGCCCAAATCATAAGGCTCATTTATTAGAAGTGGGTTTAATAAACAGCTTTGATAACTAAGAATGTATCCAAGTTTCGTATCTCTGTATACGAACTGGAAAGATGTTGAGGAAGATATTGAGGCAAAACACAAAGAGAGACAATTGGAAACTTGACGAACTTCGCTCTTAGTGGTTTGCCCACTTTTGTAATTTACGACTACAACATCGTCTCATTTTACTGTGTAATTCTCTTTATATACATATCTAATCTTTATATACATATTATGTATATTTACTAGCTCTGCTGGGTGGTTTTCCCGTCAATAAATCGGTTTGTGGGTCAGTCTGGTTAGTGTTGTGGGTTCAAATCCCACACGAGACAAAATTTGTGTGATCCACAAATAGTTGTCCCGAGTCTGGGTGTTCTTTGTGTCCATTGCTTAGAAGCATGTGAAGCATGTGAAGCCCCCCGCCACACAGGAATATTCCTATCGCTTCTTCAAATTAGCACAACAATCTAATCATCATCCCTTTATATTCGGTTTAGGTTAGGTTAGGTTAGGTTAGGTTTAGTTGGTTAAAATGTTACGCCTAAAAGTTGATCATTGATATGACAACAAAAGTTTATTTTATTGATTCTATTGTAATACAAAATTGAATCGATTTATAAAAGTTTAAAAACAGCAAAATTGACGTATACTTAACGACCATATCAAAAATTTAAAACAGAGTCGAGATATTCTTGGCGAACGGAGTTGTTAACATTGCTACTCAAACATACCTACAATCACCAGTCCCTTTGTCTACGGTACGTGTTTAAATATCAAAAACATTTTATTTCTATTAAAACACATTGTTTTAGTGGTTGACAATAAGTGTTTTAATTCACAAAAGCAGAAACCATATTCTTTTGCAATAAAAATAAACACGGCAACAATTTAAACGAATCACAAAATTAAATTTTGCCACGCAGGCATCTAAGCAATACAATTATTATACGAACACGTTAATTAGGCAGTACAAAACAAGGGTAATTATCGCAGTTATGTACAATATATGGTATAAATAACTTAGTCGTAAACAGTTAAAGAAAATTACGCTCGGAAATGTACCTACCGCAGGTAAAATTGGGTGAAATTGTTTTCGTTAATTCGTGTCGTGAACTGCGGAATGTTTTCCATTATCCCAAGATAAACGAGGTGGTATATGTTGACACATATAATCTTATACAAGACGAGTATGAGATTACATGTGTCAGCTAATATTTCCCTCGTGTAGGTTCTCTGTCGCCCAAGCGTCGCTAAAAATAAATAAAAGAAATCACACTTGCACGACGCAGCTGAAATATGGAAGTATATTTGTTCGCAAATACTTTCATTACTTACAGGATAGTTAATGACCAACATTTAACTGTTTTAGTTAGAGGTTTCAAAATATGTTGTTTGGTTATTTCAGCATTTCTTTTAAAATCCTAATTAATATTTTTCAATGGTTGGTCTTAAGAAAGCCCAGTTGCTAGAATAGTAACTGAATTGCTTTTAGTGATTACTTTTTTTTTAATATGGATACCAGTGCTAATAAAATGTAGTGATGGTTGCCAGTTATCAGTGCCCATAAACTGTATTCTTCTGTAGTGTGGAGTTACTTCCGGAGTCGAACGACTTCAATTTTACTACCCGCCCACCTATCAACGATAGGTGATACAAGGATTTTCTAGTACTACGACAAGAAAATTTCCTTATACATATTATTAAGAACCTCACCCAGTATCCTGAATTGCATATACCAGAATACTAACAGTAAGCTCATTCAGACACCCTGGAAATGATGAGATTGGATCAATAATTCATTAGGTTAAAGGAAATAAATAAGGAAATAACTCAAGTAAAAGAATAAATAGTACTAACATACATTTTTTACGACAGTTCATGTTTATGAAAATACTCAAGAATTCTTGTAAAAGCGACACAAGTCTCTTAAAAGTACAAACGTATACAAGAAAATTCAAAGCTAGTTAGTTAATGACTATACAGTTCCTGAAACAACAAGCAAATTATTCAAGCAATAACAGGCAATAAAAATAATAATTAAAATAAATTTATTTAGTAAAATATCATCAACCTAAATAAACCCTTTTCATAAAATAATTCTACAAGTTCAAACTTTGCATTTTATTGAAAAATAATTTATGAAAGTTGATTATTATTTTTAGATTTTACTTGTTTATTTGTTTACACGCCTACTATTTGTGAGGATGTATGGATGTATATTACTCTTTCACGCCAAAACTACTGAATCGATTGCAATGAAACTTGATATGAAGATAGCTGGAGACCTGGATTAACATATAGGCACCTTTTTATCGCGATATTCCGCCAGTGTCGGGACTTACACGGGTAAAACCGCGGGGCGCTGCTAGTTAAAAGCAGTTATAAGCAAATAGACAAAATAAATCCAACTTAAAAACATGTTGCAGTGTTAGTCTTAATGTGATTGTTACGCAGCAACGATTAGCATTTCAGACAGTTCGATAAGTACTGTGCCGGTTTACGCGATTTACAAAGAAAATAATCGTGAACTTTCATATTCAGGGTAATATATATACCTCCTACTGAATATGACTCTCCTTAACACTATACCTGACCTAATTGTCTAGTCAACCTAGCATGACTACAACGAGTACACTACATAAAATAACGTCCGTTAAAAACATGAGTAAACGCTCCATTGGCACTTACAAAAATAAAGTTGTCGCTGTATAAAAATACTTTTCATAAAAAGTCGTGAAACTTGACACTTTACGCCTCCCTATATTTATACGGAGCTCGTTTTCGTTTTGATATAAGTGTGTGTGTGCGTGAAACTTATGTTCGTGAGTACAACGTGGGTTTACGACGTATTGTCGCAAACACAACACAAATCTTACCCAGGGCGTAGTGTTTCTCACCTCGGGCTCGCGCCTCGCTCAGCGACCGGCTCCCCATTACCATTCAACCCCGAAAGCTTTTAAAACATTCTTAATTTTATTGGGCTTTAGGAGTTTTGAATCTCTTATTTTGGAAAAATATAACTGTACTGGAGTTAAGCGTTTTATGTAGTAAGGTTGCTGAATTCAGTTAGTTCCATTTGTATTTCCAATAGAACATTTGTAAAGTCTAGGCATTACACAATACAATTTTAAAATGGCAAGCTGTAGCTAATTTGCTTTGGTATAAAAAGTTGATTGATATTTTTTTTTGTACATCAACGACATATTGACAAAACAAATACACAAAGTGGAAATGTAAATAGGCGGCCTTATCACTAAGAGCGCTCTCTTACATGCAACCTTTGGATGGACAAAATCGATAATAAATAAAAGAAAAATGTATATATTATAAAAAACAGTGTATAGTGGTATACTTTGATGGTAACTTACTATATCAACGAACACCAGAATGTCACGTTGCTAAAAGAGTTTCGACAAAGACGTATTTATGACAAGAATAACTGATGGACGACGACGCCCTCAGTCCTCATCGCTTGATTAACATTCAGAGTCACTCGCGACTCGAAGCTTGGCATTCTTGTTGCAAAACCCGAACACAAAATAAAAGCTTTGCACGTACTCTCGTTGAAAGGCAGACTTCCCCAACTTACGTCATTCTAGTTTCCTGTAGCTGTAAAACTTTATCAAAAACAAAACACTCGTACCTATTGTCGATTGAAACCGTTCTCATTCATACTTTTGAAATATTTAAAAAAATTGGAACAAGCTATTTATCAGATGTTAGAACGAAGTTGGATTGAAAACAGATTTATTACACAGAAGCTTGCCTCGTCGACGACGGGAATCGTGACATCGCTCGGAGACGCCTCAAGTAATTTCAAGACCCTAAAGTAATGTTGCATTAATGTAAAAAAGACAAAGCAGAAAATGTCTGCTCACTGTAAATGATAATTGAATTTTTTTTTGCAAATAGGTCGCTTTAGACACTTTTACACGTCGATTTCTTCTTAAAAGTTAGATGGTGCTAGCATTTCTTATGACTAGCCTTGAGAAGAAACGCCGAAACAAACTCAAGGATTCAACATCTCTCGTCTACATAAATTCAAATTGTGCAAGTGCCATTTAGGCGTCCGGGGTGGTCTTTATACGAAAGAACCATTTCAGCTTTGACTGACCAGTCACGACACCCAGACGTAGACTAGATAAGTCGTTAATCACGGAACTCAACCATATGTTAGGGAGCTCAACAACCCCAACCGGTCTGCCACTGCAGTCAGACATTTGGGAAGGCCAATAAAATACTCAAAACTGCCGAATGTTGTGTAAACTCTCCTTTACATAAATGATAATGCTTATAGTAGATACAATCCCATACAAAAATAAAACGTTAACTCCTTTTTAAACGATATCGTTTTCAGATTTTCATTATCTAATATTCATCAATAATATTTTTGCATTTAATCTGTTGTCAAATAGGTACAATTTACCCTAAGCTTATAACCTATGACGTAGAATCATAAAATTCGTTATTGCTTATTCCCTTCACTTTACTGTTCGCGCGTTTAGAGTTCTCCATTGTCACCCCGAAAGCTTATTAGCCGCCATTACTTTCGTCTGTCTGCCCATTTATATTTTAATTAAAGGATGTTTCTAAAAAATGTAGAGTAATTCTAAATGTTGAAATTATTGCAACTTCTTGAATATAAATGTTTACTAACTCCATCTACTCAACTTATAAATTATTAACAAATTTGAACAATGGTGCATAAGCTGAGAGGTTGCTATATGCTTGTAGTGTTGAACACTCTTTTTTGTGATGCTCTACCTAACCTCATGACTTCAGTTCTAACTCCTGTATCTTTTAAAGAGCGCTAAAAAGATATGACTATCTTTACTGGTTGAATTTTCTTAAAATTTAAATTTAGAACTAAAGATTTCTTGTACTTAATGGAAAATTTAAGTACCGTATAATTTCGTATCAAACACCATAATTATAATAGTGATGGGTGATCCACTTTATTACTAGAATCTAAATAGTTACATATTTAGAGTAGTAATAACAATACAATACAAAAATAGTCTAAACAAAACATAGTTTATAGCTCAGTACCAAACGTGGTTTTGTTTCTATAACATACTTTTACACAGTTTTTGTTACAAATATAATGTATATAACATATTTAAAAATACCTATGTATTTTATTCCTGTATATCATAAATGCGTATGTGCTACAGAAGTTTTGTCGCTTTGGCGCTACATAAGTGGTAAGCACTTTATTAATCGGGCGGCTTCATTTCAATAAAAAATATAGTGTCATACCTCTTCCTAAATATATGCAAAATATCTATTCCGACCTCAACATTACACGTACAAATAAATGACAAAGCTGAGCTTTTGTATTTGAATTTACTACGCACTATCGCAATAGCAAGTACCTACGTCTGTATGACTAGAAAAAAAGGGATTTTGCGGTCAGCATTTTTAGGTTTTTCTTACTTATAATAAATTGATAAAATTTTATTTTTAAACTTGTAATCATTTGCAATAAATTAAATTCATTAAGGGGGATTTATAACATCTCAAAACTGAAAATCAATCGAAACTTCAGGCCATAAAAGCTACTTAAGTATAACATCAAACGTTATAGTGTTCTACACCAGCGCGCTGTCTATTATTTTAATCTGTGTATCGTGCACTGTCTATGGGTTAAGATAATCCAAAGTACAACGGTTGTGTGGTACATGTCGGAAACACAATAGCTGTTCTTCTTGTAATATTTAGTGGCTCCGAGTCTGGCAACAATTCCCAAAAGTCTGACGTAATCTGTTATGTTCTTGATATCTTACACACATGGTCTTTGTTTCATAACGCAAGATAAATATCCTTATGTTTATTTAAACAGTCTCAAGCGATAGCTTAAGGTTAGGCATAATGGGCATTTGTTGTTAAATTGTAATGGCAAAGGCATCAGTAAACGGCGTTCATAAGATGGAAATTGAATTGGTGACTGTCTCCCCCTATTTTATACTTTTTTGTAGAGGAATTTTGAGCCGTAGATATTGATATCAGTTTACATGTTTATTTTCTAAAAAAAATACGGTTTTCATTTAATGCATATATTGCATTATAATATATGATCAAAAATGGCCCCATAGGGAAATATCACTAGTTCATATTTGTTAATAAGAGTAGAAAATTATTTCCCTAAATTATTCTAAAATCACTGATTTCGCCCAATATGAGATACCATGCGATTGTAATCTATACTTATAATAAAACTGTAACAGGTCCAATTCTATACATTGAAGATATTTAATTTTTTTTTTTGGAGAGCAGTCTATTAATCGATAAGTACTGAAGCCAAAACTATATTTTTTTTTCATTTTTGTCTGCCTGTCTGTCTTTCTGTCTGTATCATGGCCGCGCATCACGCTGAAACTACTAAACAAATTCAAATGAAACTTGGCATGATCTGAGTTCATCTACAAGGTAGGACAAAGGGTAGTTTTTATCCCGAAATTCAGGACAGTTTCCTTAAGAAGGGGGATGAAAGTCAAAATGTTTACTTAGTTGTAATTCATTAACACTTAGTCCGATTGCAATAACTCTTTTTTTTGTCGGAAAGGAGATACTTTGAGGATTGTCACGTAATCGTCTTTCTTCTATATCTATATGTATATAAAAATGAATCCCTATTTCCCTTGGTCACGCCATAACTTGAGAACGACTTAACCGATATCATTCATCTTTTTTTATTTTTTTACTCGTACATACTTTGTAGAAGATTCTCACGGAACGAAAAAATTAGAAAATTGTTTAAAAAATCCGAAAATTTTATAAACTGCTGTTTATTGCAGGCTTGTTGTATATATTGCTGTGTCACGATATAAACGCGAACGAAGTCGCCGGCACAGCTACAATATTTTAATTACACACTCCAGCTTCCATAAGCTGAACTAATTAAATGTGTTTGGAGGACGGTTATTTAGAAGACCTTACAGGCAAGGTTAGGTGAGGCGCCTATGGTGTAGCAAAACAAATGTCTGTTTTACACTATTAGGTTTGCAGTGTACTCATTTTAGAGCTAATACGTAGGACATGCAGACTATAATACTCTAAATAAGTCTAAAAACCAAAAGCACATTATTTTAGACATACTTTTACGAAACTGAACACCTATTCTACAATGATTACATTTATTTCTTCGATGTAAAGGCTAATGATAACTTGACATTTTAATATGGAACAGGCTACAAATTGAATTAGTTGGCCTCGTTTACCTAGCGGTAATAAGTTTAGAGATGGGGTCGAAATTGTATTATCAGAAAAATAACAGTATGCCGGCCTCGTGTTGTTATTTTGAAATTGGAAATATCTAAGTAATATCGTATTAAAATAATGTACCTTAATATTGTGGTTGGAGTAGATTCGTTGTTTTGTTTCATATTTTTCATAAAAGTAATTATATACAAAAATATTGCTGGTAATAGTATGGTTCGACCAGGTATCCATGTCAATTGCAACCTGGTCAAATATATGTGACATCGAACTAGATAACCCAGTATATGTAGTGACGCAACACCAAGCAAACTAGATTCATGAATTTCTCGTGTCTCTCGGCACAACTAATTCCGATATACCTTATTCGGTTACTTAAACAACCATTTCACTCGAAGAACAAACTATTTCACTCAAAATTGTTTTAGGTGCAAATCTGTAATAGCTCTAAATAGCCGAGTATACTCGCCCACCACCTTCGCAAGAAGTAAACAGAAATAAGTAATTTAGAAAATACTAGAGCGTGGGAAGCCTTCAAAGACGCGTCCTTACTTTTGCACATATAAGTTTATTACATACAGTTACGCTTGCAGAATTAGAGGAAAGCGTTAGAGCGCTTGTTTTAATTAGCAACCGTTTGCCTAGTCTCAAATGTGTACGACTTTATATGTAGATACGCGTATTCGAGGTTCCAATTTCCGCTATGGGTGTTGCTAGCCAAACTGTAGTCAATTTGCTGTTTAAACAGTTCCATTAAAGAGTAAACTTATAATAATATTAGAGTCTGGAACGTTAGATTCTCGAAGTGTATTTTAATTGAGCGTAAATTTCTAAATTATCTTGGTCATATAAATCATAATACGAACACGAAATGTCTATTAGAATTTCAAGTCAACGCCACTTTGATTTTCCACTTGCATCGATTGTGGTCACGTCTAGACGATGTCAACTTAGCTCTGAATTGTCTAATTTTGTGAAAGCCTATATTCGTCAGAAATTGTGTCAGCTGAGTTTCACAAACTACGGTTGGATACCATAGAAACAAACAGATAAATTTAACCTCTTTTTAATATTAGTACAGGTTTAAACTCCTTACACGTATCATATAGAAATAAGATTGTTTGGATACATCAATAACATCTTCCGCTTGAGAATATCTAAGACAAAACATAAGGTTTTGTTTATTGTGGGTGTTGGTTACTTATAGTTATAATACCGCACTTAGTAAAAGCCATAAGGGTAGGAGTACGATGCAATGTATCTACTGTAACGAGCGCTTATTAATAATATCCATAATGACATATAATAGTTATGTTAATTTCACCCTCAGTGAAGCTCATTTTCAATCAGTTAGTATTAGCTAAATCTATCGTTCGGCTGTTACAGAATTATTAATGCTGTTACTATAAATTTAATATGATATTGCAATAAATAAACATATGTATGTATTGGTATACACTGTATAATATAATATTCTATTTAAAGATACCCAAAGGGGTAGGCATAACTGTGTTACACATCCACATTTCGAAAGGTACATATATAATACGCAATAGGAAGCATTGTCGTCTTCAAGACTCGAGACTTACTGCTACTAAGACTTTCTTTACAAAAAAACTCAATAAATATTTACACATCACTCAAGCCTAGAGTCTTATGATCGCTCTTTTAACAAATATAGTTTTCTTTTTAAAGATTGAGGCTTCTGGAAGGAATTTTTAAGTAAATTTTAAATTTACACAGTTTCTTTTTTTGTTTTTTTTTTCGCTTTTATTAGCTTCTCAGAAATGAAACTTTGCAGGTATACCTATGTAGTTTTGATATTTTGACAAATTGGAGCTGATCTGATGATGGAGCCAGGAGCTTGATAGTAGAACTATTCAGTGGCTACTAGTAAACCATACGAGTTTGGGCTCATATGATTATCATTTCTTTCTAAATACATTTTTAAATTTAATTCATTGTAGAAATATGTGTACACAACTCATTTATTTAGCAGTATAAGTGAACATAAAGTTAAAAACAATTACCTTATTCGTGATATTTTCAAAACAAATTGTAAGACTAGAATAACTTGTAATTTCAAAAGTACAATAATACAATGTACAATGTGATATAACTTTTGCTGGATTACTATAAGATCTAATTTTTAACACTATATTATTACCATTTATATATACTATACACTATATATATATACCTACTCTTTAGAAATATGTAGGTACTTTAATGAACTCTATGACTCTGCACAGAAGTACATTAGTTCATTAAAGTACCTCCGTTTGGTCCCTAAGTCCCTACCTACCATTTACCGATATAAGTTTGAATCGGTTAAAAAACTCATGCATCAATTTAATTAATTTGAGGTCAGCATATTCGATATTCTTACTTTGCCTATACGTTTGCCATCACATTCCACTCAAAGTAAGCAGTAGATAAAATAAGGATGGAAAGTTTGTGTGGCTACCTAATTTGTATTTTTATAACACTCTCACTAACATGTTATATATAAATCTAGCGCAAGCTCTCTAACGCCTTTTGTTTCATTTAAGACTTTCGTACCTGATTCATGGTCTAAACTTGTTGGGATCAGTAGATAGGACGTGTTTTATTTAGCTCCCATTATAAGCCGCACAGAATTCACATACTACTTCGCTGTAGAAGAATAAGCGCCCCCCAAATCATTTGCGAGTTGCCACGACTACGTTTACCTTGAAAGGCCTATATTGAATGGAAGTTGTTAAAGCTTTGTTATTGATCGCAACGAAATTGGATGGATCGATTTTTTCTCTAGCCCAATTCATTTCGATGAATCTTTTTTCTACAAATGAATTCAAATATATAACCGTGCGGGCTGTATTTTAATGTATTTCAAAAAATTCTTTGTTCGTCTTTTAAATATTTTTTCCATCGGCATTTTTACTTTAGAGTTCTCAAAACTAAGTTTGACCCCCATAAGTACACATTAATGACACAAAAGCAATATATAATTAATTACAACAAATGAACTACACTTCTACTACAATCACACAATACTATTAGGGTCAACTCAGGTAGAACGGCAAAATTCTCGAGCACTTTTTAAATGTGTATAAAATGTAAATTGTATTACGATTACGACGGAAAAACAAAGTATTTAAATTATACTGGAATATTTAATGTGAAAGTTCACAATTAGGTGTGGTTTTTCCAATTTTAGAATAAACTTCTCAAACTTCCACATAAAAGCGCTCTTGCCTTGTCTTCATCCATCGCTGCCACGTCGACAAGATGAGGCCTTCTAGTGAAGGAAACCTACATATTTCCTTAAATAACGAATACACTTAAAATTAACTGTATTAGTAGTAACCGAGTACAGTTCGTAATAATAGTTTAATAATAGTAAGTCACGTCTTTACAAGCCGTTGTTACATACAAGTTGGTATTTAATACTTAGTTATAATACATATATTATAACTAAGTCATTGTGTTTTCATTAATCGCTCGATATTGACAGAAAAAAATTATCAAAACTCATGGTCTTGAAATGAAAAACTTGCAAGTATTAAGACTTATTATGACTGCTTAGATATTTTTTGAAAACAAGTAAGTACTCAGAAACGATCGTGTACCTCAGTATAAAAGTATCTACGACGAATTCGCGACTATTACAATGAGTGCAGTTAATGAAATAACTTTTCCTAAAGTAAGTGCTATGTATAGTTATTCAATAATACGTTTACACAGGTCTATTACTGAATTAGAACCCGTTTAGTAAACAAACTAAACTGTATTGAAATTGCTTATTGGGGAAAAAGTTTCTTCATATTTAATATACAAATTCAAGACATATTTTTTAGTTTTATTATACTTAATTATACTATACTAGCAGCGCCCCGCGGTTTCACTATCGGGATAAAAAGTAGCCTATATGTTAATCTAGGTCTCAAGTTATCTACATACCAAGTTTCATCGCAATCGGTTCAGTGGTTTTGGCGTAAAAGAGTAACAAACATCCATCGTTCCATCCATCCATCCAAACTTTCACATTTATAATATGAGTGGGATACGTGCCATTTTGTTCGATAACTTGTTGCTATCTTGTAGGTAGTGACATTATCTCTATGTTGAAATCTTGGGATTTTTGGGATAAAAAAACGTGATGTTAACCTAACACTACCCAAAGAATACTGAAGAGACCGAAACAGGTGAAAATCTGAGGGTGCAAGGTACGGACTATATGGTGGATGCATTAACGGGAAGTGTTACTGCAACCAAGCTCTCTGATTTTTTTGCTGAGTAGCCAAATATGTGTGTGGTCTGGCGTTATCATAATGAAAGACCACTCCTTTTCTGTTGATCAATTCCAACCGTTTTTTCATAATTTATTGCTTGAGTCTCATTAGTTGTTGGCAGTAGAGATCCAAATCGATGGTTTTGCCAACGGTAATAGCTCATAACGAACAATGCCCTTCCAATCCCACCATACACACAGCATCACGTTATTACGTGTTAATCTGGGTTTCGCTACAGTCTGTGGAACTTGACTACACTTTGACCATGATCTTTTTTGCATGTTCTTGTAGGTGATCCACTTTTCATCAACAGTGATCAATCTTTAAAAAAAGGGTTCGATTTCATAACGTTTCAAAATTCCCGGACTGAAAACGCTTGAACCAACGTTGTGCCACTCTTACTGACGATTAGGTCCATAAACGTCACAATTTTTTTTCGCGGCTTGAGTCACATTTTTTCTTTTTTGTAATAAGACTTCAGAATGTATCGAATTTCTTCTTTAGATTCACTTATTTTGGCGGACAGAAAAACAATTGAAAAATGGCTCGAAAGTATTTTTTACTTCTCATTTTTCTTTTTCTTAATGTCCTATATTTATTGATATTAAAACCAGCCAGATACAAACAGTACAACCAAAGAGATTTTTCTTAAATTTTATACAATCAAAATACGAAAAGACCTTTTTCCCGACCGACCGACCGACCGACGATTTTTTTTTTTTTAGGTTCAAAAACATTTAATTAAAATTTATTTTATTACTACTACTATAATTTAAGTTATCGATATAATATAAGTCACATACTTACCAGCACATAGTTTTATTTCAGTTTTCACCCTTACGGAAATAACAGCACGCAATCACTTTTATCAGTTAGATGGATAAAAGTTAAAACTTCGCTTTGGAACTAATTTCGATTTGAAATAAGATATAGAATGACTTCTCACATCGTCGGCGTCGTTATAAACGTTCCCTGTAACAATCCTGATGATTTAAAATACGTAGTGAATTGTATAAAGTTTTTTTTATATATCGTCGTACTATAATGAAGCTAAAATGTTTGTTTTAGGGTAAAACCGTTCCTCAAAAGGAGAAAAGGAACCCTTATAGGATCACTTTGTTTTCCGTCTGTGTCTGCCAAGACAATGTCAAGACCATTTTCCTCAGGAACACATGAAGGTATCAAGTTGAAATTAATATTCAATACTTATGTCTGCGGTCCCCTAAAGCTGTAAAAAAATCAAGCTTCTAAGTAATCGCGATCAAAAGATTTAAGCATTAGGTTGTAACATATTTGAACATTTTGCAAGCAAATCAATACCTATAGGGTACTTCCCACTGACCTAGAATCATGAAATTTGGCAAGAAGCAAGGTTAATTTAATGTTATATCACATAAAAATAGGTTTTGTTATTACAAACCTATGTTTTGCGGTTTTAAAGTTGACTTTGTCGTCAATCAATGTATGGGAGAGTGTTTTTAGAACTGCAAAGTAAAGTTTGGCAAAGAAAGACTGACAAAAATCTTCAAGAATTGATTCCCGAGATAGACGTACTATTTACTTACAAGTTTGTTTTCTTACGGAACCCTCGGTGCGCGAGTCAGACTCGCACTTATCCGGTTTTTTGGCTAATCTGTGAAATGACTTGTTGGATTTGAAATATTCTTGTTGCACTTGATACCCCAATTTTTGAACAAGTTTATATGCTATAGGATTAGGAGTGGAGCAGTATCCGATGTTAAGTAAAATATATTTATTTCTTTCAAATAGCAGAGAACTGGTGGAGTGAGACCGTGTATGACAGGTCGTGATCAGCATTGGAGGTCCCATTTCTATGTGTTTATTCATTCAACAAATGAATAATAACTCGGTTATGAACTAGTCAGACTCCTGCACTAAGAAGTCGCACTACAAACAAAAAGTGAAAATTTTAATAGAGAACCCATTTTTCTTATTTTTGTTTTTAATGAACACAAAACTATGTTAGGAAAAGGCTTTTTTTGTCTAAGTTTGTTGTATGGGATATGTTGGTACTTGGAACCCTGTTCAACTTTTGGAGATGTTGTGTGTTTTTTCGGCTGATGTTCTGCCCGCAGGAATCCATATTTCATTCCACTCTCGTACTGTGTTGTACATAGCGTGTCATGTAATTTTAGTCGGTTTAACGGTTATAATCGTCCTTGGCGATTTGCCCTTAGCGGGGTGATAACTGGAGATTTCCGATTTTTACGGTCCTAAAATACAAGATAATAGGTAGCTATTATCTTGTATTTTAGGACAGTTAAAATCGGAAATCTGAGAATGAGAATGCTACACCGTTTACAAGCAAGCAAGCAAACAAACGGTGTAGCATTTCTACGAGTTGGGTTATTATCTACGTATTTACGGGAATTAACGCGATCACGAAAAGGTAGATCTGAAATCCCGTAAATACGTAGATAATATGATATCATGGAACGCCAAAGTTTAAAGGTTAGAGTTGGGTTATGTTGGAAATTCTTAAATTATTTATTATTGTTTGTCGTGACAAATATATTCTTAGACCATGTGTTACTATGGTTCTCATGGCCGCAGCTATAGTTACAAATATCCTGTGAATTAATGAAATTTCAAGAAGTTAGCTATTAGTTGCACAGATACAGTCTTGTGACAGTTAGACAAACAGAAATAATAGGTTTCGAACCCTAAAAATATTGTAGGTACAATATGAAAGACTAATTACCTACATGGAGTACGTAAAGTTCGATCCGAAGCATAAAATTACTAACATTAGTAATTAAATTACTCGAGCTTGGTAGAGAGAAACTGTTCCGTGTAAATATAGTTAAACAACAAAATTGTTAGTTAAGATATACGGTTTTACTCACGTGTATATTTCGGGACGACTAGTTTTGGACCCGACGGGGGCCCTTTTTCAAGGAGTGAAGCGTCCTGCTGCAACGGTGTCAGGCGTCACACTCGCCGGTGACTCCTGACACCGTCGCGGTAGGACACTTCAAAACAAGTCGGGCATTCCCGAAATACACACGTAAGTAAAACCGTATATCTTAACTAATATGAATACCACTCACGAAAGTGTTTGAAGTGAAAACTTCTTTAGCGGCGTTGTGCACTTTTTGGGATGGGTAAGAAATGTTAAACTCGCGTTCGAAATTCAAACATTTATTCAAACATATATTATATTCCTATGTATACATAGATATGATATTACCTACTTTTATTTTTAACCTAATTATATATATATATACAGATATGTGTGTGTGTGTATGTATATGCAAATACATTGTGAAGTTATGTTTTCACTTCTGACGTGCAGTCCTACGACTGACTGTTTTTTTATTCGAGTTTATTATTACGGTTTCAACAAAAACTGATGTGCTACCTCCCAGTTTTTGATTGAAAAGAGACATTGCGGCCTACAATTGCAGTCGACCGCAACTCTTGCAGGCAACAATGCCTGCGGTCGCGATTGTTTCTATTTGGAGACGAACTGCATTGCCGCTAAGAGCCTCAGTCGTTTCCATAGAGAATGTTATGTGCTTAGAATGTTGCAATGTGGCCCTGCTTGAAACCAGTAGTGCTGCTTGCAGCTTGCGGTTTGCAGTCCGTCTAGGATTTTTCCCTTAATTACGTCTTTGTTGTGCTTCTTCTTTGTAGTGCGATTATTTAGGGGGTAACAGAGAATGACTTAAGATAAAAAAAGCCTGGTTGTGGAAGTTTTTATCAAATACCAATTACTTACTACATACCTACTAGCAAATAACATAGCTTTGTTTATTTACCACAATACAATAAGAAGTTCCATTCTTCATTTCTAAATCTGTCATCCAGCGTTGACTTGGTTAATTATACCCATCAGATCTATATACATTTTTATATGTGAAGAGAATTCTTAGTACGCATTTTTAAGAAAATTTTCCGTACGTCCATACTTGAAATTTGTAATACTTAAAGTGTATGTATAGAAGAAGTGAAGAAAGCTAACAGTTTTAAACAATATGTGTTACAAATTTATGTTTTATATTTATTTAATTTATTAGTTTTATCATGCTACCCGTGTCCCGTATATATGCTGACCTATCATGGTACATAAGTCTATACAATGATAGTTCAGGTTATACTGGACAATGAAATAAACCAAAAAAATTAAAACTTAAGTCAGACTTAACCGTCAGACTCGCACTTTTGGTTTTCTAGGAGTACCATTATTTGTAACATAAACACTTCTCTTTTACACAAAAGAATCAAATAAAAAAAAACATATTAAAAAAATTGAGATTCAAAAATCTCGTATGGATCGATTAAAAAAACGTGATGATTGGAAAACTTCCTCCTGGTATTGGTATTGGTATAGGGCTCTGTTTCCGCATTTAGACTCATAAGCGGTCCATTATGCGTACAGGTGGGCTGACTAGTTGAGCCAGCCTAGCTCCTTCCAGAAGCGCAGAAGCCTCCTGGGGCATTCACAGGCTTCTAGGAGCGACCTCGCTCCCGCGAGGATACTTGCCCGTTGTGTGGCCACTCCCTCGCACTCCAGGATAACGTGGGCGGCCGTTTCCTCCGCGTTGAGACAGCCTCTGCATAGAGGACTGTTTGTCACATTGATGGCGAATAGGTGTCGATTTAGGGCCAAATGGCCCGTAATAGTTCCTATCACTATTCTGATGTCAAGTCGGTTGAGACTGAGCAATCGGTGAGACCTTCGTCAGCACCAGTTTGGATTGTCTACAGCCGGGTGTGTCGGCCCAGCGGTTGTTGTGTGTTTCCCGAGTCCGTTGTCTTACCCATGAGCGAAGTTGACTAAAGGGAAGTGGCAACAGTGTAGTTGGACTTCCTCCTTTTTTGAAGTCGATTGACAACCGCAGTAAACCTTGCAAATTGTTCGGACAGCTCGGTAACAACTGTAACCAAAATATAAAACCTCGCTCTAAATGTTGTTCATGTACTGCATTTCCTTTATACGTGGAAAACAAACGAGAGCAATAATTTAACCTTTGTCTACGGAATATACGAAGCAAATAGTTAAATGGCTTTAAAAAATCCGCATACATCATTCACGAGTGACCGCGCGCTCGCCCCTCATATCCGCCGACAGGGGAAGGCTTTTCAAATCTCATTACCGACTTAACCGCATACCAAATGCAATGCGCAGCTCTATTGGCATATACGTACGTGTTCAGAATAAGCTGATTAACGAATAGTTTCTATCTATAATGTACAGCGTACGCAATATTACTGTGATTGTATCGGCGTTTTACTTATCATTAGGTTGTTTACCGTGTTGCATTGCCGGCTATTGTGAATGTTTGAATATTTGATACTTTTTAAGAAAACTTTATATAGAATTCAGGAACTTTCAGACAATGGCGTACTTTGGAACAGAAAGACTACCTTTGAATACGTAGGATAAGAAATATTACTGTGGTCGGGTCCATGATTGGACGTCAGGTTTTAAAAAGTCATAAACATACCAAAAGAGCAATGGGCACAGAATAATTTTCGCTCACATTTCAAACTGCTGGACTGAGAAACTAAATGACCAACAATGCGTACTCTCCATATTGAAGAGTACGCAAAGCTGTCGACTCTAGCTAACACCGACAACGATGGCTGCAAAATAATTGTGACATTGAGCCTCAATCTAGCTTTCCATCAGGCGGATTGAGGTCATTCTGACATGCTTTAAATAAAAATGTTACACTTGTTTTGGTGTGGTGATAACTTATTTTCTTCTTCTTGTCGTGGACATCGCTAATAAGGTACATTAATTATATTCTAATTGATGAAGAGTGTCTCAAGAGACAAGACTGCAAAGACTGGAAATTCTCAATCATCAAGAGATCACTGCAGTTTGTTTCACATAAACGTGATTAACAACTAGAGTTCCGAGCGAGTTCTCGGAGTCGTAAACGGGTGTATAGGGCCTCGGGAATTCGGCAATCCTCATGTGAGAAACAACACGCAATCGAGACAGGAATACCAAAATAGAACAAGCAATTTGCATAGAATACCAATCGAGATACTTTGTACATAAGTATAATAAAATCATCCTACTACTAAAATGTATGGAAAGCTGGTGTAACCAGAAACAAAGAAAACACTGTTATATCAAAAACTTTTTGGAGTTGGGATTGGGGTTTTATTTATATTTTTATTAAGAGGGCAATTACAAGAAAATCAACAGGCACAATAAACGACCTTCCACCTGGAACTATCTTCAATCTTTACAAAAATCTATTAGTAAAAAAATAAACAATTTTTTATATCTTTTTAACATTAATGTTTTGTTGTAAATAGTAAAGGCGGAATTTTCATTTATTCTATTACTAACAATTATTAACTTGCTTTCAACGCAATTTTATTCGCTTTTTGTAATGGTTCTCTTAAATACAACTACCACATTATTGAATAATTTTGATATCGTAGACATTAATAAATACATGGACACAATGTATAATTATTTTGACGCGATCACGTATTTAAAATATTTATATTACATACCTTTGATTTGCCTGAGGTTTCATTCAAGTTGCACTGGCCGTTGTCATAGGCTGACTGGCTCAGCTTTTAATTTAAGATTATATTACCATGGAACGCAAAAGTTTATTGGGTAGGTAAGTTAAGCTAACAAGAAGTTTGTGCTATATGACTAAACAATGGCAAAATACGATAATTATTCGTTAATTTTTTACTTTGAGATGAGTTTAAGTTGTGTTACAAAAAGATTGTCTATCTTCGTGTCTTATATAAATTGTAATAGGTACGCAGAAACTTGAATTACGCTACCGTATCAATGCAAATTTAAGAAGCTAAAATTCACGTTCGAAGTGAAAAGCGGTCTTGCTCAAGCAATAACTGTAATATAAAATGTCTCTAGTATTGAAAGGAACCGTAGAATCCAGAGTAGCTGTGCCTTGGCGGATTGTGAGGATTATCTCCACAAAGCTGTACACGAAATATTAAACTTTCAACGACTTAGGAAACGTCAAAATTAATACAAACTTAGGAAAATACTCAGATGGTATACGCTGACTAAAAAAAAATATAGTCAACATTTTCATCGTTTCGTCAAGTTCCTAATATCTCAGACGACTTTCTCGTCTCTATTAAAACTTATTGACAATAAATATAAAAGAGACCAAAAAGTAAGGTTACGTATGGATGGACTTACAGAGTATTACTTAATAATAAAAACTAAATGAGTCAAAAAATATTTAACTTTTTAGTTTACCTGAACTGTATTATTGTTGGATTTTTATACGACTGGCGGAGGAAAAGGGCAGATATATAGATAGATAGTACTCTTTATTGTACACCAAACACATGATATAAAAAAACAACTTTAAACATAAAAGGAGTGTAATGTTTCCAAAGTTCATGCTTCTTTATTCCAGTATAACTTCTAAATGCCTGGAGTGTGTTAGAATGGGCCATTGCTAGAATCTCTATGTCATCCCTAGTGACACTAGCTATATATTTTTTTATGCAACACAGCCGTTTTATTAAATTTAAAAAAATAATTTTAAAAATTAATATTTTAATTTTAATTTATCGCCAATCAAACTAACGTATAAACTTAATTTTAGTTTGATTGGGGAAGAAAAATATCCTATCAATGATCTTTGAATCTATCACTGTTGGTTGTAAAGAAAGAGAAAATCCTATGCAATGGATCCTTTATTTAGCCTTTCAACCGGTGTATTGTCTGTTGAACAACAGTATTCAGTTCCGTCGCATCGCAGTATATGCATAGTAGATAGACAACGGTTTCCGCTTAGCCTCACAACATCTTATTCGAACAAAGTCTCTTACATACTAACAGTTTCATTAGTTCTATTGCTGCTGCATTTAATCATTTCACATATCTATAGGACATCTAAAACAATATCTATGTAAATTAAATTTAAGCACATCACAGCCGCCATTACTTCTATGAAGTTTTTAAAAAACCGTAACTTCATTTACAAAGAATTTTGGTTAAGAGAACAGATACTATCAATGCTGTTTTATAAATTACCGTAACCCTTATAGCAAGTGCCAAAAATTTAGATCACGGTAGTACCATCATATTAAATGTTGATTTGTTAATAATTTCTATTATTTTCGTTGTTGTATGTTATAGGAAAATTATTATTATTCATCATTGCGAACTCGTTACGCCGTCGTGGTGCTGGAGTAATTATCCCTGCTGGTTGCAAGCATCCTATAGAAACTTTCCAGTTTCTGAACAAATGAAATCTGTCCCTATTGACGTGACAACTGAGGTCAAGTAAAGTCGTTTTCTGTTTAGTGTCTATGTTCTTTAACACTATAAATTTTTCTAATAATTGCAATTCTTTTTTTACTCATGCGTTCCTTGTTTTCACATTTTTTGATTAGGATAATTCAAGAATATGCGCTGAACGTTATGTTATGAGTTCTATAGGTACTGATGAAATTTCTCTAATTGGACAGATTCTTATAATACCTGTCTCTCATTTGAGCAGAACCACTCGGAAAATTTAGCAAAACCTTTTTATGTTTGAAAATTGAACACTATCGAGATACATTTTATTTTAATAATAAGATAAAGAAAACGAGATAAAATTCAAAAGTTCCAAATTCACATTTCCCTCCACATTTTATTACGAACTAAATGTATTATCGTGTCTCACTGAAAAATGGATTTATCTCGAGAACATTGTTGCGTAATAAAATTTTACGATTTCTTATGTGGCCTAAACCTGGAAGAATCGTTTGATAGTAGGCACGTTTACCATATTATGACAGGTGACGAATCTTGAATTTATCGATACGATCCAGAATCTTAACGCCAGTCGGCATTTTGACTGTTCCAAAATGAGCCAACTCCTACCAAAATAAAGCGATCAAAAAGCGCAGGGAAGATTTTTGATCCCCAGTTTTTTTCAATAAGAGAGGATATGGTAGTAATCTGGTGTCAATTACCTTTAAGGGATCAAAGTCGCATTAATGCCGATTATTAAGTCTACAAAATGCTTGCCAGAACTTCTTAATGCTGTCAGCAGCAAGCGCACGCGCACTCGGAACGAGGGACTCCCTTTACATCGCACCGGTCAAACTTCTCCTTCCCTCTTACAATCCTGATTTGGCAGCGTATGACGTACCAAAAAAAAATCAACTCAAAGGAGTACAGTTTTCGAAGATGCGCTAGCAGTGTTGGAGCAGGCTGTGGAGACAGTGTCTGAGGCGCATTGGAAAAATGGTTATGAAAACTGATTAAAACTGATGCATGAAAGTTTGCAGAAATAGTGGTGGGAAGTTATTTAAAAGATTTAATTATTAAAAATTGGTTTCGCGAAATTTACCCACGTATTATACATAATATAATATACTTTTAACAGCATTGTATCATTCATCTGAAAATTATTTTATTGGTTTTTGTCATGGGTAATAACCAAATCCAATGTTTCGGCAATATTATTGAATAATATCTTAGATTAGTTCTTTTCACAGACCTGTAGAGTACGAAAATTACCATCGTAAGGCGGGTCTTTTTAAGCGGCGGCGGCGGGTGGGTATAGCGGGCAAACGAGCAGACGGGTTTTGATAGTAAGTGACCTAAATTACAACACAAAAAACAACAATAATTTACATAAACCAGATTTATTATATGTTTAGCTAGATTTCGGGACAATATTAATAGTACCTACCTCCTATATAACAAGTTAATGAATTATAACTAAGTACACATTTGTCTTCCATCCCCTCTATCAAGGAGACCGTTCTGAATTTCAGGATAAAAAGCATCCAGTGACCTACCTCGTAGTATGAACCCAAGTCATGCCAAGTTTCATTCAAAATTCATCCAAAAATGCCAATGTGAGGCGCAGCTAAGATACAGACAAAGAGACAAAAATGAAAAAAATACAGTTTCAGCTTCAGTACCTATATTATATATTCAGTAAAATATTACCAGTAAAGTAGACTATGGCATGATTTTTGTTTGTTTGATTACTACATTCACTATAGTTAATGTTGTTATAGTACACAACAAGTCAACATTGCAAAATAACAGTGACAAAATAGTTATATTTACTTAAAAAACGTACATAGGATATTTTAAAAGAGATTTTTTTTTTATTGAGTGATTGATAAAATCCCAATAATTTTGTGATCGTCCACATATTTGGCGTCAATATTAATTTAGTCATTTGAAGAGGATAACGATGACTTTATACTCTGACAAAAATGTCAAACATTAACGACAGAATGCTAACACAATTAATGACTTAGAAGAGTACCATTACAAACCAATATTCCATATCACTCAAGAAGGCGTTTTAGTACCTAATTTAAATAGTTAATTTTTATTTGTAGTTTTTAAGAAAAACATGATTAGTCTACTATATTATCTGAAAAAATAATTTGCACCTAACAAAGAAGATAACAGGAGATTATTATAAGTAACGAATTCGCCAAGTTTATACTTATTTTCATTTCCCCAGAAAAAAAAATTCTAAATATTTTCAAATAATAAAAAATCAAATTCAAAAATAGTTTCTATTCAACGCTAAATGCAAGTTAAGTGATACCATCGCTATAAAAGTACGCTGGTGGATTTTCGCAATTTTTGAAGAACTATGTTTTTAACTGTCCATCGTAATGAGAGAGGTGCAAAAAACTAAAACTGCTCTTATGCTACACACAAACTAAAGTGGAATTACTAACAGGGAAATGTTTTTTTTTGGGGCTAAGTGCACGATTAATGTATGTAAAGGTAAATGTCTGAAAGCTGATGTAAAATGCTTGAATCCGACAAAATAAACACCTGACTAAGGGGCATTTTATGACTGCTTGAATCAATAAAACGTTACGACACTTAGGTACTGATATATGTTTTACTGAAAGTGCACAAGTGCGAATGAACCATTATTAACCACTTACATTCTTGTCTGGAAACGACAACATTTCAACATTTTATTAAAATTGCCTTGATAACTTTCACTGTATAAGAAAAAACTGTATGTGCTTATCTGATCCATATATGGGTACTAAGTTTTTTTTTTACGTGGTCAAAAGTCCCTTTCGTCTCAACTGTATACATATTTATGAGGATTGAATCAGTAGGTAGAAATATATTCTATCGAGTAGATATTACTAAGTTTGCTATTTAAATAAGCCAAATTTGTTTAAGAAAATATCAAGCAGTCGCCATTTTCCAGGCTGCATTCATAAACCTGCGAAAACGATGAATATATTGAATGTGGATTTTGTGGATCGAAACCGAACCGTTTCCCTGCCAACGTGAATAGTGAATATACCTGTCAAAAGAATTCTTATCTTGAACCAGAATGTCGCGATCATTCTGATTCGATCAGGACTTTCTTTCGTTTCGTCTAGATTAGTGAAATAATAAATGAAATGACAATAGCTTAATTGGAATCGCTTAGCTTTTTAGCTTTTTAAAGTTTCAGTAATATAATTCACGATAACATTGAATATGTTTTATGATTATGTATTTAAACATATTACTAATAAAATTCGTATTCACTATTATATTTATACCTCTAGAAAGAAAACATTCTCGCAGTTTCCCGGGAGGTTGCGGCCCTCCCCTTCGTTTTCTGGAGGTCAATTACGACAAGGAGGTCGCCCTAACACACATTATAATTAACATACGAATCATCTGTTACTATTACTTTCACGCACTACATTAGAACACAACCTTCACATAATATATAATAAACTAAAGTATCATATTACATATAATATATTATTTACTACTTTTATTTTACATGTTTAATATTTAAACTTCGTCACGTTTACTTTTTATTTCCTTTCACAGGTTACTATGAAAATGCTTCACTGAATTCGATAGTACAGGCTACATGTACATGGGGTGCTGTCTAGAAAACCTCCACGTGGTGCACCCTGGAAACGTTGGCGATGACGCTGCCTTTTCTTCCTCCGGTTTGAGGAAGGCGTCATCGCCAACGGCTAATATTCTAGTACGAAGAGGAGGTAATTTTTCTTCGGCCCTTTGGTTGAGGCTTGGCCCAACAGAGCAGATCTATCTGTTGGCTCTTCGCTCTTCGGAGCTATGAGGATGAAAACCTCGGTAAAAAATCACGGATGAGAGACCCTTCCATGGGTCGGAGTTTCTCCGCTGACCTCAGTGGAGAAGGAGGACGGGCTCGGCGTGCACTCACACTGCCACCGAGCAGGCATGGGAAGATTTAGTTTCCTTGCCACCGTCGGCATATCGTAATCCCGAAAGGAGTCGTGGTCATGTCTCGCGATTCCGATCGGGGACGAGGGTCTTGGCTTAACCGCCCGGACTGCGAGGAAGAAAACCTATCTAAGAAATTACCCCGAATCCCGTGTTCTGGTGCGTGACCAGGGGATGCATGGCTGATGGGTAGTTCAGTCCCAAGCGCACTCCCAGCCGGGGCACCTGCGGCCCCCTCGATTGGGCATAAAATTTTGCTTGCCCGGGTATTGGGGGATCTCTGCCCGGGTCGACCTTTATTTCTCCCCCAATCGTGGGTCTAAAAATGGAAAACATAATTAAAACAACAAAAAACATAACTGTGGAAAAAAAGAAGGAGATAAAAGAAACAAAAAAAAACCAGAGAAGTAGGAAGGTAGCGTCTGAAGCTTTGTCGACCGACGATGAAGTTTCATGTCTGACTACTCATTCGGTGTGACTCCTTGGAGCAGACGGCGGCTAGTAGGCGGAGTAGGCGGCTTCGGTGGTCCACCAACACGTGCGTGCGACAGCAGGGGGGGTCGATAGTGGACCTTTCATTCGCTACCCCTGCTCTCGCCGCACGAGTAAGAAACTGGCGTGTCCTGGAAGAGGTTGAGACGCTCTCCCGGATCTAGGACCCCAGAAGGGGTCACACGGCGCGGCGTTCTTCCCGTTTCCCGCGGTGGGCTGTCACCAAATTGGACAGGGACTTACTGGAGGAGGCAGCCATTATTTACTCTTGGCTGTCTCCGCGGCCTCTGACCGAGGAGGCCTCGGACCTTCGCGCGGGCTGTACTCGTGCCCGGAGGTCCTACGCCCGCAGCCAGCGGCGTCACCGCGATGATGGGGAAGAGGACCGGCTTCATGAGCAGTACCGAGATGCGCGGCAAGCTCTGAAGCTGGCCATTAGCCGCGCCAAAGAGGAAAAAAGAAAGGAAATGCTGGAGGGTCTCGATCGTGACCCCTGGGGTCGCCCATATCGCGCGGTGCAACTAAAGCTCCGTGCTTCGGACCCCCCCCTTACGGAGACTCTCCAGCCCAGCTTCCTGCAGGGAGTGGTTGAGGGCCTTTTCCCGCAACGGGTTTAGCACGTACTCCCGTCGATGGCCCCCTTGGCTGGAGACGACGGGGAGAACGAGGAGGATGGTGTTCCGCCCGTCACGGATGCGGAGGTAGGAGCGGTTGTTCTACGGATCCGTTCCAAGAACACCGCTCCCGGGCCAGACGGGATCCCTGCCCGAGTGTTGGCCCTGGCTCTCGACCACAAGTCCGACCGCCTCAGGGAGGTGTTCGACGCTAGTTTGGTGTCCGGACGCTTCCCTGACTGCTGGAAGAGCGGGAAGCTGGTACTTTTAAGGAAGCCGGGACGGCCTACAGGCCCATCGTGTTGCTGGACGAGGTGGGCAAATTGTTTGAGAGGGTCCTCTCTGCCCGCATCGTCCGGCACCTTGGCGAGGTCGGCCCCGATTTGTCGGACGTCCAATTTGGTTTTCGAGCGGGGCGTTCGACGGTCGGTGCTGTGTTGCGCCAGAGGGCCGCGACCGAAGAGGTAGTGAGCTGTGGTGGCGTGTTATTGGCGGTATCGTTGGACATCGCCAACGCGTTCAATAATCTGTCATTTAGCTGTATCAGGGAAGCACTCCACTATCACGAAGTGCCAGGGTACCTGAGGTGGCTAGTGGCAGACTATCTAGAGGAGCGTACGTACATGTACGAGGACCGAGATGGAGTTTCGAGTCGTCGGCCCATGTCGTGCGGTGTTCCGCAGGGGTCTGTCCTTGGACCACTCCTGTGGAACATGGACTGGGCCCTCCGAGGCGACTTCCCCCCCGGACTTGGTGTAATCTGTTACGCCGATGACACGATTGAGTTCCGGGCGGGAAGCGGCAGCCGGCCCCCGCCCGAAGAGGTACGCGAATGGCGTGAGGCCGCTCGCCGAGCCACCATGGCTCGTTGGTCGACCCGGCTGGAGGCTCCACGTGCTGGCTTTGCCATGGAGGCGCTATAGCCGGTCATCGTCGAGTGGGCAGGGCGGCAGCACGGGACCCTTTCCTTCCGACTGACGCAGGTTCTTTCCGTTCCGTTCAGGAAGTACCTGCACTCAGTCGCTAGGAGGGAACTGAGTCCCGCCTGTCACCACTGCGACTGCAGTGAGGACTCGGCTCAGCACACGCTGGCGGTTTGCCCCGCTTGGGCAATGCAGCGTCGGGCTCTCACTACAGTCATCGGAGGGGACCTCTCGCTACCGGCCGTCATACGCTCCATGGCCGGTAGCGACAGGAATTTTATTGCGGTCGCGACCTTCTGTGAGGACGTCATCTCGCAAAAGGAGGCGTCGGAAAGGGTCTGGGAGGACGATCTCCACTCGGACCTAATTCGACGCCGAACTGTGAACTGGGCGGCGGAGGCGCGCGTACCAGCGCCTCATGCCGCCCTGGGTGTGGCCGCGGGTGGGCGGGACGGGTTTTCCCCTCCACCCGCTATAGTGGCCCCCCGCGAGGAGGTGGCGTCCGCGTGTGCCGTGGACGTCGCCTAATTAAGAGGTTATTACCCGGAGGTGGTGCCCGCGCTTAGCGGGCAGGCGCTAGGGGGGGTCCGGATGTCTTAATAAAAGCTGTTCCCGGATTCCTCCTATTTAAGGCGCAGTACGGCACACCGTGTGGTTTTAGTCGGTTCGATTCCGACACCGCCCCACTGAAAACCCCGGTGGGGTGACGGCCCAAGGGGGTTTCCACAAAAAAAAAGCTACTTGTATATAAATGGGGTTTTCCATTCAAATTCATATGGAAAATTATAGTAACCAAAGTCCTAGTAGTCCCTCTTATCTTGTGCAGAAAATAATAACAATAATAATAACTTATTTCCAAAGCGTTTGTAAGTATATACTAAATGCCTGTGAACTAAAAGAGTGAATTAAAAAGTAATCTACTTAAAATAACACTAAATAATGCAAAGAAAATAATTAATGATTAGTGCTTATTTTAATATGTAATTTAAAGGCGGGTAGATTTCATAGAAAGCCAAATAAAAGTCACACTACCAAAAACTTCCAAGGGCCTGAAGTCTACGTACATAGACTTATTATATGAACGTGAGAGTTTTAATTAAATCAGAGTCAACACAGACGCCGTCATTAGAGACCTGTTTACTCAACACGTTAGATGACAACGTTAATTAAAATTTATTCTAATCGATGTTATTGTTTATTTAGAACGTAATATGTATCATGCCTTTGACGCTATGTTTCTATTTCAAGTCTGTTGTTTAAGAATATTACTTAGCTATCTTATTACGAGAGTTTCAGAACACAACTTTGTAATATACATGGTTAGTATTATTTTAGCTGTGAATTTGTGATGATTATTTAAAGTTAAAACAGGCATTGAACTTATAATTGTACAATAATAACTTACCAAAACCGTTTGTTGACGTTTCATTACCATAGACAGTGAACTTACAAAGAATAAGAATACTTAGTAGGTATGTATTTATTTATAACTAGTTTTTGCAAACATCTTCTTGATTTCTTGTTTTTGTGGCGAAAATTTTGTACGTGTGTCTTTACAATAAAAACTTTCATGAGTGGTATTCATATTTATTAAAAACTATACGGTTTTACTCACGGTTGTATTTCGGAGATGCCCGACTAGTTTCGGACCCGACGGGGGCTGCGGGCGCGGTAGTCAATCGACGGAGACCCGGTGTAGAACGAAACCCCGTATTTCTCCCACACATATACGCGGAGTAACCGATATGATTTGGCGAACATTAAGCCGAAACTACGGTATCAGAACAATCTTCCGCCCACCCGGACAACTTAGAGAACTATTGCGCTCCCCATGTTGTTGATGTTCATCCACTGGGGGCCCCCGGTGTATACTCGATCCCTTGTGACTGTGGTTTGAGCTATGTAGGAGAGACTCGTCGCAGCATTGCAACCAGACTACAGGAACACATACGATGTATGAAAAACATGGACTGCAACAGGTCGGCCGTCGCTGAACACGCATGCAAAACAGACACGCCTCACTACATACGTTTCGATAAGACTTCGTTTCAGGGAAAAATATTTCGTACCGCGAAAAATACGCGAAGCAATCGAGATAAGTCGTCGTCCAAATTTCAACAGAGACAGTGGCTGGTCCTCTGCCTGGCGGCCGGCATTAAAACTCACTTCCCATGAGACAGACCTGAAGGACCTTATAAAAAGTGATACGGTTAGTATGGCGTGCACCGCGGTGGATGTTGTTAACAACAGCGCATCACACAACGCAACGGAAACGCAACCGTCTACATCCGCACGTTCCGAAAAGCAAAGGAACCAGTGGCAGTGTTGTAAACCCAGTGTGACACCTGACACCGTCGCGGCAGGACGCTTCACTCCTTGAGAAAGGGCCGGGTCCGAAACTAGTCGGGCATCCCCGAAATACAAACGTGAGTAAAACCGTATAGTTTTTAATAAATACGTGTGTCTTTCTCCACATCTACTTCTTCGACTTCCACTTTTCAAAATTTCATTTGAACCAGTTCAGGAAATATATTTTTATGTAGGTATTCGTAATAATTAAAATGTTTTAAGAAAAAAAAACCTTTGTAGCTTAAAAGAATAAGCATATGAAACCTAACATCATGACTATTCGTGACCTATCAAAGCAAAAGTCTTGGCAAGTTTATACTTATTTTTATCAAAGGCAAGTCAAAGGTTGACGATTATAATGAAACCTAATACAAAGTAATTATCACTACATATTATAAAACTTACCGCCGCGTCTGTCTGTCTGTCTGTCTGTCTGTTCGCGATAAACTGAAAAACTACTGAACGGATTTTCATGCAGTTTTCACTAATAGACAGAGTAATTCATGAGGAAGGTTTGGGTGTAGATTTTGTTAATATTTCGTGTAAATTGATTGAAATATGTTGATGATTGTTGAAGATATCTCTGTTACCCGTGCGAAGCCGGGGCGGGTTGCTAGTTTAAAAATAAATGTAAAAAAAAACTACAAAAAAAATGTATAACGTATTCACTGACCCTAGAGAGGAGTGTGCTCATTACTGTTCATAAATGCATATTTTTCGAACAATAACAAAATAACTGTTTTATAGTGTTCAGAATTCAGTAGTTAGTAGTTTTTAAGGTAATTATTTAATTAAATAGGTAACAAGGAGACCGAGAGACAGAGTTACTTTCATATATCGTAATTAGGCCGGAGTTCCTTTTGAAGACTTGTCAACGTAAGAATGACATGGACGATGTTACCAACGTCTATAGACACAGGAATTTCGGCCAGCAAGTAACTAATTACCAAAATAATCATTTTTAAACTGATTATGCGTACCCACGAAACTACTTATAACCGATTATGGGCTAAACATGTTACGACTAATCGTTATGGGTAACTACTTACCTACCATCAGGTATCCGTGTATTTGTTTGTCTTTATAGTAGTATAATAAAAACACATTCCTAATGTTCGTCGCCTACGTTTTTAATATATTCAACGATTCTTTGGCAGCGGCTGAACCGATCGAAATAATTATTAAAATTGACGTTGTTATAGCAACATTAGCGTGCTCAGAGTAAAACTTACTCGGAGCAATGGCAAATGCTTTACATTATACTCTAATGCCGAGTTCCTATAAGCAAAAAACAAATTTTCATTGAAAATTCAACGAAATTTTACCGTCCGTAAGCAAAACGAATCGTCTCTTGATTATAGGAACGTGGCATAAGACGTTTTAGCAATGACTATGGGTACAAAAACATCTAGTGCCTATTAACCTTTAAAAGTGCAGGATATGATGGATTGAAGCCGATTAAAGGTAATATTACGTAACGTTCATGAGGAGCTATGTCTGACTTTGAAACTGTTTTTCTTATTGTTGATGCATAGGACGCAAAATCAATATTCTAACTAATAAACGTAAAAGTGAGTTTGTTAATTTGTTTGTTCGTTACGGTTTCACGCCTTCACTACTCAACCGACCATCATGATATTTATGTATATAATATATAAATTTTTATCTAAAATATAATATTTTTATATACACTTTTGAAAAAAGTTAAACCAACTTCAACAAGCATTAATAAAGGGTACTGAAAAGTGAAAAATAATCAAACTCAAACTTAATTGAAAAGACTACATACATACATGCGACACTTTTAAAATAATAGGTAACATTATAAAGGCACCAGGTACCGACTCGTCTGTTGGAAGTCGGTGCCAAGCTATATAGGTACTTGGTAGACAGGCTAGATCCACCGTGGCGGCACATACGAGTACAGAAAAGGACATAAGTGCCTTATGTGCTTTTCTGTAGCCCCTGAACCTTTCATCTTCAAAAAAGTACTGTTCCCAATGGATTACCTACCCTACATTGACAATATCTACATTAACGCGGGCAAAGGCTGATTATTATATAATAAAACGCAATAAAGAAACATATACACTACAACGTAAACTATTTATAGTTTAAAGTTCTCAGAGAGCTACCGAGCTTTAACGGTAATGTTTCGAATCCAGAAATTCATTGACGCAATAAAAAAACAGAAAGATATTTTCAAGTAAATTTGAAGAGAGTTTCAGCTTAAACGGCTATTAAATGAGATATTTTTAGGGATTACGTACTTTATCTCCTTAAATAGTTTTTATAAAACTTAAATAGTTATACAACCCTCCTTTTCCTGGAAACACAGAGTATAAATTGTAAAGCAGAAGAATCTATCTAAATTTATGAATGATGAGATCTAATACCTATTATCCCAGATACTGGTATTGACCATTAGGTACCCTTTTTTTATTTTATTGTGTGATCACTGATCACCTCACCCGAGCCAACAGTGAAGTGGTATGTCGGAATCGAACCGACTAAAACCACCGTCACAAGTGGGTGGTGGAAGCCTCCGGAAACCCCTGCAGACCTTGGCCGCCTGGCAGGCGACCACACCATGGAGTATGGGGGGTCTAATCCCCTCCAAATCAGAGAGGAGGAGGAATACGTTGCGCCACCGTCTCGGAGATCAGTAGGTACCTAGTGCCTTTATAATGTTACGTAATATATTTAAAATGTAATGTATTGTATTATTTTCAATTAATTTTGTAATCAATTATTTCTCACTTTTCAGTGCCCTTTTTAGTGTAAGGTACGAACTGAGTAGATACGGTATTTAGAGCCTTACTATCAGTAATGTAAGTTACCGAACAGCAGTACGTTAGATTATATTAACTTTAATTTAAGAAGGCTGATACTTTTTTTAGATCAGGTAAGCTTTTTAGTTTGTCTAGCAACTTGCTACATTTGATTGAATAAGTTATAAAATATACACAGCCGAACGTGGAACCTCCTCCTTTTTTTTTAAGTCGGTTATTAACAATAATATTCATCACTTTAAACGTCAAAGTTGCTTGATTTCAAGAAGAATCAACAAACTCTACATGCGCCCTTATTTTTAGATGGTTTCCCTTGTTTTCCCTCAGATACCCCCCCCCCCCCTGAACGCTTGAAGGCACAGATTGCCATTTATAAACAGAACCATTTACCGCCTTTGACCTTTTCTGTACATAAGAAGTGAACTATCTGAACAAATTACCATGAATTCCCTCACGCAATAGTTTAAATTAAAGTATGTTATGGTTAGTAGGTTGAAACGCTTTACTATAATATGTGTATAGGTACTGTACCTACTTGTCCCCCTCCCACCTTTTGTGATGATGTAAAATCGATAAACTTAAGTAAATTACTTGTGGTTAATTTAATTCTAACAAACCCGTGTTATGCAGGGATAATAGACTGACAGTGGATTGTATAACTTTATACGGTCTATAATTAAAAAAGTCACTGCTGTTACTGTTAGTATGAATGGGAGTAATAAATGCTGACTTCCAGATGTAAGATCTGGTGCTTTCTTTAATTGAGCGTTGAAATAGAATGGTTAGTGGTGTGGTCACTTGTTCAGCGCAGTTAACAATAAACCTTGGGGCCTACCTATCTAACCTAGGTTATCAGGTGCAGGCTCTTTAATTAGATCTATCGATTTGAACAAGTTATATTTAACTGGCTCAAATCGGTAGATCTAAATAAAGGGGATCAGGTCTCATTTTTATGTCATTTATCTCGTGGTCACAGTACGAGTTTTTATGGTCGGTCACAGGAATAGAAAAAGTATGCGGGAGGGACGAAGAGGAAAGAAAAGTTGACTGGAAATAAGTACCGAATAAATCATATATTTCTTCGTTAGAAGTTGTTGATGTGCCATTATATGAAAAAGATGAAAGTGTTAGTTCCCTTTTTAATTGATTCAACAAAGTTCCAAAATAATTTTTGGTTATAATTAAATAATGGATTGTTCTGCATTTTTAAACTTATTATTTTAATCCGGTTAAGCGTTACGATAAGAATTACACGGTGAATCGGTGAACAAACGACTTTGTGGTTGAATGCGGTTCTCAAAGTGTGTTCAATTCTAATCAACCTTCCGAGATGAATTACGAAGATATGTTTAACAATTTTTTTCGCACATTATAGAAAATGTGAGCGATGTATCAGACTTCTTAACCATAATTTTCCAATGGTTAATCCACATGTACTGAAATTGTTCTCTTTAGTCAGAGCCTTTGCCTTGCTAAGTAATATCTTGGTAGCTGGTCGTTAACGAAGACTTTTTGGGTTGATGAGAACCCCTGACGGGATATGTTAAGGTTCTTTATCTTGCAAGTCGATGCCATAAATATTTTTTTTACGTAGCGTCTGTTAGACGCAATTATTGTTGGTTTATCACTGTCGGAAATACGAGTAGGTACTCGAGCAATGTAGTTAATAACCAGTTTTTTTACGGACAGATCTGACGAGATTCCAATCTTCCCGAGTATGATAGATGACGTATAGATTTTGGTTTTTCTTTTCGGGGACTACTCGTATTTCAACCATTGATCTATTATCTGCATATCATTGCTTAGTCTGTCAACTTCAGCCTGGGAGCGTGGAACTGCACTCGCAGCCTTCTGGACTTCCAATATTCTTGTTTCCACTTTCTTGACTTTATCAAAAAAGGTATTAAGAAGATGATGCGCCATTTCTACAGACTTCTTAACACTGCTCAGATCGTCTTTTATTTCTGCGTTGCTGCCTTTGCGTCTGCAACTAACAGTGGCAGGGATTCCAATTGGAGAACGATCTTATTGAGTTGATCTTGCACCCTATCCATGTTGATGTGGTTGAGGGGAATTGCAACCGGGGCCTGATACGAATTAGATTTGCACTTGGGGCAACACCAGTTATTTTTTCTGGACCATAGTTTGCGGTAACAAGCTTCGGTGATCCCAGAATATTGATAGTTGTAATAATTTAATTTTTTTTTTTGCTAACAGGCCCCTTCGATATGTTGTGCACAGACGAACATCGTGAAAAAGTTTGAAAAACACTTGTTTTGAATTGGAAACCGATCAAGCGTGTGTTCGCTAATGATGTCATGAGGTGTATGTAATGTAAGAACGTAGGGACGAAACAGCTGTTCCTTTGTTTTTGTTGTTAAGCCCTAACTCACTTTCATTTACTTGATTTGCACCTGGCAGAAGACAATTCATTAGTTTAGTTGGAGACCTCATGAAGTTAAGTAAAAATGTACCACCACCGTTAAAAGACCCAAGTCAACTCATCTACATGACAATTACTACACTATTTTCAAGAAGCTATAAGAAATATTACGTTTTATTCTCATACTCCATGACACGGTAATATTAGCATTTAGGTAAGCGTTTGTAACATATATACTCGTATGACCTACCTCTACCTGAGTCCGACCTTAATTCGCCCGGATCTTCATCATAATTAATTATGATAATAAAACTTTTGATCTTCTTACTAAAATAGGCGGAGTGTTTTATTATTAAGAAGAGTATCATCAACTGGTTATTGTATTCTGAGCTACATTTAATTTATGCAAAACAAAATATTTTTAAAGGCTCGTTTGTCTTATCTTTAGGCCGCAAATTTAAAAATTTTGTTATAGGTATACATGAGAACAGGAGCGATTACAATTTGAAAGTTGAAAGCAACTTGATGACGCAAACAACATCACGAATGCACTGAAACTGGTACACGAAATTTAATTTAATTTATTAAATACTAGCTGTGCCCGCGACTTCGTTCGCGTTTTTTTCGGAAAACAGCAATTTGTCGCTTATTGCATAGTACCTCTTTCTCCAGGCAGGATTTTTTATACTGTATTGGCCGTAAAACAACCTGGAGCGTATAAAAAAAGATTGTTTTGGTTGCTTACACGTGAAATAACGACATAATTTGGCCGTGGTAACATTACTCATTTGTTTTTCGTGTGGAAGCTCTCCTCACCGGGCTATTGGTGAGGCCGTATATCAGGCTTAAACCAACTCAAACCACACGGTGTGCCTCACAGCACCGTTTATGAGTTGACCGTCGGTACGGCGACGTTTTGCCTCCAATGATCCACCCAGTGCTGGCTAGCGGACGGCAACTGGGCGATGTCCAGGCACCCGCTTCACGGGAGACTCTGCTTCGGGTGAAGAACATAAAACTCGTCTCATACACCCACGGCCACTCTTAGCATACGCATGAGAGCGCGAGTGAAAAGGTTCCACCTGGAAGTTTTCTACCGAATCCACACCGTCACCTCCTCCTTGCGCGAGATGTTCTCCTCGCAGAAAATCGTCATAAAACAACTGTGACGACCTAACATCTCGATTCGTCCGACCAATTGGGAGACTCGTGCTGTAGTCAAGTGTTTGCTTCTGAGCTTTGTTTAGTCACGGTGTAACATAAGATTTCACATTACTGTAACCGAACGGAAAATAAATAGTCCGAAAGTGTAAAAAAAACTTCACCGCTTACATGTCAATATTTCAGCTTAGATGTAATTTTTTTGGCGATAGTGTCTGCCATGAATTTAATATAGTAAAATACTGTAACACTAACAAAGTGTTAAGGTAAACTAACAACTTTTTTTTTTTTAAGTCATAGATGCTTTAAATAAAAAATCTATTCTATTCTAATATAATCATGTTGACGGGAATCAACGCGATCACGTATTTAAAAGGTATGACATACTTTGCTTTGCCGTGGTCGTGGCCGTGATCACAGGCCTGTAGGTACTGTAATACTTTTTAAATACGTGATCGCGTGAATTCCCCTCAACATAATTATATTATCATGCAACGCAAAAGTTTAAAAGTTTGGATCTTCTTTTTCTATAACTCTATTTATAAATATATGTATATTTACTGGACTGGCCTGATGGTCTAGTGATTAGTGACCCTGACTGCTGAGCCAGACGTCTTGGGTTCGATTTCCACCCAGGACAAATTATTCTCTCTCTGGGTGTAATTTATTTATAATATGTATGAATTTAGAAATATATAAGTATGTTTATCAGCAGTCTGGTTACCATAGTACAGGCTACTAGGCTCTGCCTAGTTTAGGATCAGACGGCCGTGTATGAGGTGTGTGAAGTTGTTATTATTATTAATGCCCTGAAACATATTTATGAATTTAATGGCTGCGATAGGCAAAATAGCTCGTTGGCATAGTCAAGAACCAGCTATCGATTACTCTGGAATCACCAAACAAAGCAAAAAAAAAAACTACTGCTGCTTCAGCAAACACCACAGAAAAGCACAATGATATCCTACGATTGAAAATATACATTCACTCGAAATCCTTCAAACAGACATGACTATTTGCAGGTAAAATCTAATGTAACTAATAATACTTCTTTAAATCACATGTAAAAATCGATTCGTGGTACTCTTAATATTTATTAGTTAATTAAATAGAATGGTTTTATAAAAAATATAAAAAAAATTAAACCGACGCAAAAAATAAATAAACCTTTGAAGTCTTAAGTATTAAGCTTATTTAAAAGGTTTATTTATTTTTGGTTTTCGGTATAATTCTTTGGTTTAAATTTTTATGTGTTTAGTTTCTTTCTTTGGTTTATAATGCTACATGATCTGTTAATTTAAAACGCAAATACCTCATAAAGTAATGAAAAGTAAACAGAAACACTATTAGTTTCTACAATTTTCGAGGGTTTCTCTCAATTATATCAGAATTCTATCATCAGATCCTGACTTCCTTGACATGGGACCACCCTTGAGGTATACCCTATCTAACAAAAAATAATAATCAAGATTGGTTCATAAATAACGGAGAAGGCTGAACAAACATAAAAAAAAAGAAATAATATGTATATAAACGGTCGAATTGAGAACCTTCTTTTTTTTCGTCGGTTAAAAACGATACATAATTTAAAAAAGTAAATTATTTTATATATTAAAAAAAGTGCAAAAAAAGAAAAGCGGGATTCGATCCGGCACCCAGCCTCTTAGCAGTCGTGCTGTAAACCGGATAAGCTAAACGCTCGCTGTAATGTGGTTCGAAATAAGATTATAAATTCTACTAACGTTACAATGTTATTACAGCTTTTATTGATTTTCCTGTGGGAACCAAAGCTTAACCCGGGATAAAAAGTACCCTATAACCTGCGCAGGCACTCAAACTATTATCATACTAAGTTTCAAGCATATCCCTTCAGTAACTTCTGAGTTTATCGTGAACATACAAACAGACAGACAGAAAGACAGACAGACAGACAAAAATTTTTTGAATTGCATATTCGGCATCAGTATCGATAGCTTAATACCTTAATATCTCAATTTTTTTTAAATATTTTCAATGTACAGAATTCATCCCGCTACAGATTTATTATAAGTATATAGATATATAGATTTAGATTGGGGTTCTTTTAAAATAGTCAATCCCAGCAATTGAAAATATAACAAAATTCTTCATAAAGACACCCCAATTTACCAAATTATATTTTATCGTTGCTTTCCTAATCCAACATTACAGTTAGGCCACTTTATATGGATTAGAAGGTTAACCTCCCTCTGAGATTGGTGGCAGCCAGAACCGACAACTTGTTGACAACGTGTTTTGTTGTAACAACATTTAATTGAACACAATACATTTCAGATGGCTCATAATATTAGTTAGCATTCTTAACAGCATAAGTATTTACTCGTTTATGGAAAGCGTGTTTCTGTAATCTTTGCATGTTCAATTTCGTTGAAATGTATTTCCTTACTAGCTTTAAATTTTATCAATCAATTCAGGTATATGTACAATATATATAATACCACGGGAACGCTACATTTTTTCTGAACGGTGCTTTATATTTTTTTCTGTACCCCTGACAACATATTCATTTACAACATTTCATGATAATCATGTATATAATGCGTAACAACGACTACACTGGTTGACTGCAATAGTTAAAGTGATCACCTCGCTCCTACGTCTTTTTTTTTTAATTTATTTAATGAAATTATAAAACAGAGGTGATACTTAATTCTAAACTCGCCAAACTTTAACGTTTGTTGGCGAGAGGCGCTCTCTCACATAACAGTGATCCACCTTATGTACAGAATATTAGACACAATACCTAATACACAATTTTATAATATCGTAATATATAAACCTATGATATATTGTTATTAACTATATGACCTTATATGTGCAACTTTAAATATATGAATTAATAAATACCTAATACTTATATACTATATTGCTATGGTTTAATTTACTACAATGAACTTCATTTTTATTTCTTTTAGCTATCCTGTATAAAGTTTTTTAATTTTGTCTTAAGTGATATTTTAGTAATGTTAACTTCTTCTCTTAATAAATCTATTTTGTTAAACACTTTAGGAACCAAATACTTAGATGTTCTCTTACCATAATATTGGATATTTTACGGCATATAAGGTTAGGATAAAAGTACTCAAATATATTTTCCTAAATGCATTTGTTTGTATCACAAAGCTTAAGATTAGAGATTGCTAATGCAAGTGAATTTGGAATTAAAACGAAAATGAAATAGAAACTATTACCGATAGCTATCCATCTATGTCTTTTGTCTTAGGATCTAAAGACGGTAAATGATGAAAAGATAATGATACATCATTGTCGGTCCTTTTTTGCGAATTCACTATTAGAAAATACTGCCAATATTCAAGTTCAAAGGAAAGATATCTATTGAAGGAAGACAATATACATATAGAAGTAACATGAAAATACATGGGTGTAACACGACAACTGCAAATATTATGTTGAGAACTTCATATTTGGCCTCGTGAACACAACTGATTGAAGTGTTAAACCCTGCTTTCATATTTATTTCATTTTGCACAAAAGTCTGTTTCATCTGTTAGCCTATCTTTTCAACAACGACACAGATATCTAAAATTATATATTTTTTTACTTAATACACAAAAATAAACAAACAACGTCGCCTTATGAAAGCGGCCTCTTCTACCAGTAAACTGGTTAATGTTACATAAACATACAAGGTGCAGGTTAAGTGTTAAAAATATACTAATAGATGATTTATTTCTATGAATGGTATATAAATTATGACGATGGCACAAAGAAAAAGTAGATAATTACTGTGTACAATGTACATGTCAATTTTGTATACTCACTCTAACCTACGTATATTGTAATATCATACGATAAAGTTTATTCAATTCTACTAACTTTAAAGTTACTTAATAAATATAATAAACACACATATAAATCTTATAAGATTTACTAATACATATAACTACTAGTGGTTGGTTAAGATAATTCTCCCAATCGTCTTAATCTCTATACAAGTTTTGTACCTTAGCCATAAGAGCGTCACGGTTAGTTAGTTATTAGCCGTAGTGATGTCAAGAGGCACCCTTTATCGATATATAACTAAGTACCTATGTAAGCAATATATTAATACAAATAAATAAAATTGAAGTGTCTATTTGTAATGTCAAAATAACAGTTTTGTTTTACAGTTACTTTCACTGGCAGATAGCTGGTGTTATAAGGAGTAAGTTAGGCTACTTTTATGTTGGAAAAAGAATTAGGGTACCGCGCAAAAAAAAAAAAATGTATACTCGAGCGAAGCTGCGCGGAAACTACTAGTAACTATATAAAGACAGTGGAATCGGGAACCTCCTTCTTATTTGAATAAGCTTAATTATCTATTTAGATGTGCTAGACATGCATATTATTATGTGTAGTATAGTATGTGCGTTTACATGAGTACTTTTACATGTATTAGGTAGATACGGCTTCAGTGGATCATTTGTTTAAAAATATAGACTTGATAGTCGAACATATAAATAGTAACACAAAATAAATTTAACATTTCTTACCTACCCTACTCTATTATAACTGTTGTAAAATTAAAGTAGGTATGTTAAATTAAAAATGTATATGATTATAATCATACCTCAAATACTCAAAAGCACAAAACAGTAACAGTCCAAAAAAAAAGGTATAATGGCTGGGAACAACGAATATCGACCCTCGGCTTTCAGCCGAGCTTTATAGTAGTAGGTACCCTTCAGGAAAATCTTAGATTTAAGTATTCAAAGGGGAATGCCCATTTTGGGCCCACTGTGTACACTGTATGTATACTTTTGAACTAAGTGACTATTACCATTATGTAATCTGAAATTAAGAGTTTTACATACATTCAAATGAGCGCCACTGTAAGCAATGGAATTTTAGTTTTCTAAAGTATTTTTATTAAAAATACTATAGCTAAATGTTGCCAGTGATTTAGTCTCGATTTTACTATTCATATAAATCTATTACAATAATAATACAATATAATTACGACAAATGCGTGGTAGGACTTTGCTTAGACTATGCAGTTAAAAGGTTTATAACTATAACACTGACGTGTTTTACCTACTACTATTGAAACATAACCTAAAAAAAAGTTTATTTATTTGGTAACGCGGTTTTTATATTTTTTCAAAATGAAAACAATAGAGACTGTTGTCAAAAATAAACAGACTGTTTGTCACGTCATGTCACTTGTTGCTTACGCTTAATCACTTCTCCATTCACGCCATTTTTACATCATATGTTAATGATATTTACTTAATAAACAACAGAAAAACTTGTTTTTTATACACCAATAAATATAATTAAGCAAAATATAATAAAACATATTTTTCGTTGTTTAAAACATTAAGCAAAAGAACAATAAAAAATACTTGATTTGGCATCGTTCAACATATTTATAAGCTGAAAAATAACCTCAAAGTTCATTACATCTATTAATATTTCTACTCTTTATAAAACAATGACGGTTCTTTATATATGTTTTAAATTTTTGAGATATTTAAAATTCTAAAACACTTTTCGCTGTCCATTCTGGGCCCAATACACTAAAATAAGTGATAACTACATTACATTAAATACAAATATGACTCCTGTGCGTACAACGGAATTCTAACTGTCTTTCGCGAACTGTCATTAGGCGAGAGGATAACTTTTCGCTGTTTCATCGTGTTATACTAACACATGAGTCAGCGTTTCTCTGCACCGATTAGCTCTTTTTGTTCGAATCTAGATTTATTAAAGTTTTTAACAAACTCTGTTTTTTTTCCATTTTATTCTCTAATTAATATGTTTCTAAGTAGAAATTAGACGAACGATATAGTAATCCCACTAATATTATAAATGTGAAAGTTTGGATGGATGGATGTTTGTTACTCTTTCACGCCAAAACTACTAAACCGATTGCCATGAAAGCTGGTATCTAGATAGCTGGAGACCTGGATTAACATATACTTTTTATCCCGATATTCCCACGTAATCGGGACTTACGCGGGTGAAACCGCGGGGCGCTGCTAGTAAGTAATAAATTTATAATAATCTAGAATCACATTTCATTTAAGTGTCTACGGGACAGTCAGTTTGGCATAAGTGGGATTTCTCCCTCTGAAAAGTCTTTGCTAGTTTTTACCATTTTTTAATATGTAGGCATTGATTAAGCGCGGATCCTTTTACCTCAGCTAGTCGTCAGGGTCATGAATATAGACTGGTGAAAGTCTATATGGTAGTTTTGTGTGTTTCACAACTACAGTTTATTTGAAGCTAGTGGGTGACCTAACCAGCTTTTGTTAGACTAGCTTTACGGTGGTTTATAGTAAAGAGAAGGAACCTCTGAACTTTTCCGACAGCGGAATATTATTATAAAGTTTCAAATTGTACGCGCAATTAATTGTAATTCCTTGTCTGAGAGTGTGGCCCATTTATTTTTCGTGTTTTTTTTGAAGGCGAGTGTCAAATCGACCAACTTTTACTTAATCAGACTGTTGGGACATTGTCGCTTACATATATATAGCTATCTAAAGCTAAACTTGGTTTAGGTTTAAATTGAAGGGTTTCAAATTCCCTGCCACGCCTGTATGTTGATGAATGACTTTTCTTCAAACACAGAATATTTACTACCGCTCACTCCAGGCCCTTTTCCTATTGGACGGCAACTGACATCGCTCCCAGTGAAGCATATGCGGGATTTCTCAGTACATCACCTTATTCGTCATCAACATGTTCAGCAGTTACAACATTTGACAATATTTTTGACAAAACGGAGCAAAGAGTACATGATCTGAACTCTAGTAGCGAATCAATTGGCAGAGAAGCAAGAACTCCTTGAACCTCGATGAGCTTGGTATTATCAAGGATGACCACTTGCAGCCGCTTCCCTCGAGAATGGATTGTTTCGTTGCTCTTCATCCTGGTACCGATGGAATCAGCAGGTGGCCGACATCAAGACTACATATGGCGTCATAAGAAGAGTGGTTTCGAAAATTTGTTCATTAATGGAGGTTAATACTATGGTTGAAAGGCAAGCTCTCAACGGCCGGGGGCATGTTGCGGCCACACACCTTGGTCGAACGGTCCACGCACCGGCTGCGGCGGCAGAGAACGCTGCAAACAAAAAGCGTGTAAAGTACGCCGCAATGGAGGCGCGATACTATTTTGTGCCTATTGCAGTGGAGACTTTGGGCAGTTGGGGCTCTGAGGCGAAGGGCTTCATCGCGGATATTGGCCGCCGGATTAGGGATAGGAACGGTGACTCCCGTTCCGGGTCTTTCCTGGTGCAAAGGTTGTCCATTGCCATTCAGCGAGGCAACGCTGCCAGCATCATGGGCACTTTTGCGCCGGGAGTGATGCGGGACGGGTTACTTTAAGGGGATTAAAGGGAAAAGATAAATTTGTATCCTGTAAAATTAATGTAAAATATACTTATTTAAGGGTAAAAATTTTGTAAGTATTGAGCTTATTACACAATTGTTATGATACAATAAATAAAATGTCAAGGGAATAATTGGATTAGGAATAATCTAGAATGTATCTGAAAATATTTCATCATCATAATTTTCTTTATCTTTCAAAAGTCTTCAAAGGGGAAACTTTCATTACAATTATTGATTTTGGTCTTCTGGACACATACATGTTAAAAATAAAGACGGGTTCAACAGGTCTTAGTTTACTTAATTTCTTGATGCTGAGCTTATAATATCTTTAATGAATACGATCGGGTTGAGTCGATTAATATTACGGTTACACAATACACTCCTATGTGCCAACCATGACAGAGATCTTCGCCCCACAAATAATCTTTTACTCCTATGCCCGATACACACACTTCTTCTCTTGTTCATTCTTCATTTGCTATCCATTCTATTTTACTATGGAATGCTCTCCTTCCTGAGATTAGGATGTCCACCAACCGAGACACGTTTAAAGCTAAGGTCCGTGAATTTTACAGTAAACAGTTGACAGAAATATCCTCATAACCGCAAAACCATAGGTATATATATATATAGGCCTCGTGCAATGTAAATTGCAGAAAGTTTTAAATGAAAATAAAAATACATGTGTTTAACGTTGTGAGACTCATTTTAAAAACATTGTTGAATCTTCTTTTGCGAATTGAATCGTATGGCTTGCATTTTTAAAAGATCTTGATCGATGATCTATTAGGTTGGTTTACATTTAGTAAAAAAATCGTTATATCGGCCACGAATACTGCACTTACAATACTCTTTTATATACTGAGTATTTCTTTTTATAGACCTCCTTACTTTTATACACATAAAAAAAGAAATGGTTTCTACCCTTTCGTATCTGTAACAGATGACGTGGTTTATAGAAATTTTACGAACTAAAATTATTTTATAATAAATGAATTTTGTATAACTGTGTGTGTAATCCTATTATAAACGTGAAAGTTTGTGAGTATGGATGTATGGATGTTTGTTACTCTTTCACGTCAAAACTACTAAACTTGGTATGTGGATAGCTGGGGACCTGAATCAGCATATAGGCAACTTTTTATCTCAATATTCCCACGGGATCGGGACTTACGCGGATGAAACCGCGGGGGGCTGCTAGTTTACCTATAAAATAGCACATCGCCAAGGGCAATGTACCTGAACAGTTAAATACTACACACGTAACAAAAATAACAAAACTGAATTAAACACTGAAACGTAAAGAATAATACGACTAAAGGAAAAATAAATTTAGCTAACAATTCAAGGCAATGAGTAGCGACAAGTCCAAGAAGGCGGCGAAAGGGCGGACGACGCATAAGTCACTGTCACAACCCGCGTCCACCGACACTTTTTTGTTCTCTAGCGCGGTTTGTGCTACCAACAATGATTAAATATGTGTACTAAGACTCACTTCAAGTCGTAATGACTGCGGTACCAAACGCTAAATTTGAAAAATACCTAGGCAACAACATATTACAAGCTTTTGGCATTACTGCTTTATGACAGCAATTAATGTCTTATAAGTACTGCACAATTACTTAAATTATGATCGACGTTTAACTCGTATGAAACTCAAAATTCGTGGTACGTATCCTATAACGAAACTGTACATACGAGTATGTACGGCGTCGTTATAGTCATCTGTTTTGTTTTAGTATACATACTCGTTTCTATTCCATTACCTATCTTTATCTGTATCATAATGTTTTGACTTAACTCACACACGTCAAACAATGTATTTATATCCAACTTACTGATTCTACTCCATGATTATTAAATCATTTTAAAAAATGACTTAAATACTTGTTATAAATAAGACTTAAGAACTGTAAGTTGCCTAATGATTGACGCATAGTACTCGTCTGATGGTTTTTTGATTATGAAGATTCGTGTGATGGTCAGTATCATGGTCAGTGGTCAGTGAAGGACAATACAGATGTTAACTCTTCAATAGGCCAGTAACTTCAATACTTATTTATTTTCAAATAACAGCCGCGAGTGACAAAACATGTTTCTTTATTGGTCACTGCCACGTAAGAGCCTCGTATTGTTAAAATACCTCAGCCGGAACACATTTAAGAATTACGCAACAGTGACAACGGTCACTGTAATTTATTCTGCCGTTAGATCCTTATACAAAAAACGGGTTTTGGCACTTGAGCTGAAATAAGGCAGTTCACGTTTATACCCAAAGTATCTCGTTTTTCGTAGCTTTAATGTAAAAGAATACCTACTTGTAATGGGCCTTTTACTTTAGTTTAACCCTCTACTGAAACTTACAACCGTATTTCAAATATATCGTAACTTTTTTTGATCGCAGTAACAGTGTTCAAATTTTTATGTGTTTTAAAATATTTTTGAGGCTAAGTGACTTGTTTTTACATGTACATTTACTGACATATATTTTTTGTAAGTATTATCTTATTTTAGTGTCCTTCGTGCAAAATAAAAACATACTTCTCATATTACTTTAAGCTCAGAAGTATCTTTTACCTCCTATGCTAAACGAAACGCTATTCAATAGGGAATATGCATGTTGTTTAAATTTACTTGATTAATTTTCCCTTGAATCTTTATTGTCCAGATATTATGCCTAAAAAAATATTTTCTTATTTAGTTCGTGTTTAATTGCAAAAAATATTAGTTAAAATATGCAAAATAAGGGCGCGAAATTCAACTTTGCAAAACGCTTCACCATTGGTCGAAACAAAACATGACGTGACATTCCACGTTCTGTCATTTATCGGCGCCTATATTCGTAGTGTTACGGAGCAAGATAGGTGTTCCTGTGGTTTTTGCTCTTAGCTAGTGCAATGTAAGCATTCTAGTGATATTAGAAATCATCTAGGACAATGACTGAATGTAGGTTTGTCAAAGCACAATCGGACAATCTACCGAAAATAAGTGCATTCATGATGACTATATATTTTGCATCAAATCCAGATTTTACATCCGCTGAGGTTAAAGGAGTGAAAGCCGAAAAGGTAATTATTATAATACTTGTTATATTATAATCTAAAGGATAGATAAGATATGTATAGTTAGTTATATTCATGAAGTGTTATTGGACTTTTGTTACCTAATTTAAGTAGACAAGCAAGTTGCCTTCTGCTTGATATTTAAAACAAACATAAATTACTGCTGACTAATTCACACTATACTAGCAATTAAATTGTAATATGCTTACATTAAAGTGATCTTCACAAGAATATAAACACGATATTGAAGATACTTTATCTCTTCTCATTAATCTACACCAGTGTTTTCGTATTTTACATTATTATTTTGTACAGGAAAAAATACTGTATTGGGTGTACTTCTTATAGTGTTTTTACACTTAGGGACAAGGCAATACCTATAAAATGTTTTTTTAACTTTATCCATCGTCTATTAATTACAATAAATAGTAATTACAACTGGAAATCGGTACAAATTACTGTAACACTTCAAATAAGTTTATGAAACAAACACTAAGCGTGGAACGTGACGTCATCTAAGGCCCGCGAAGTATGGCGGCGTTCAAACAGATCAAATTTTATCGATGTTTTCAATGTTATTTTAAAAATTTATTTGAACATTGCCAATGTTTTTTTTTTATATTTTTTTTAGGGTAGAATGATGGAACAAGTCAATAAAAGATAAAAAAATACATGCATATTCCCTATTGTGAGTCGTGTTATTTTCGGCGACGAAACTGTTTATTGTGCATAATTCATTATGCCTTTATTGATATTTATCGTTCGGCTTTGTAGATTGTCGACATGGCGATAAATGTAATGTTTTATTAAGTTTTTAAAACCCGGCAGTGTAATTCTTCATCTGGTGAGCCACGTTAAAATTCAAAACCTCTTTGATATAAATTTAATAATCACAAGGTTAAATTAAATTACACAACATAAAGCTGTGAATAACGGTTTTGAAACATAAACACACCCCTCAGAATGTTACTAAAAGCAAACATAATTTAATGAGGTACATTAATAAGGTAGCGGTGGTCTAGTTTTCCGCAATCCCGGCTCCCGGGGAGAACATAAGTAGAGATTGTCCGGTGTAATAAATTGATGCTCCCGCTGAAAGGACAATGCCCAATTTCGTTGTTTTACCCAACTTCACTCGATGAAACTTATCAATTAATAAATGGATGTACAAATGTTTCTCTATGCTCCAAGCTCAAGAAGAGAGATTTAGAGATTATCTTACTACATATGTTTATATTCCTTTCATTTGTTTTATGTCTTAAGAGTGCAAAATTATTATCTTGATATAATATGACTTTATTATTCTAAATCAGTACGTGGCAAACAGAGTTCCAAGCGGCATCCTGAAGATTTCTAAGAATATTTTTGACGTCATCGGTGACGTCGGGTTCAGATTTCAGTTTAAATGGTTCTTCGGGAGCAGCATCTACGAGGAGGCGAAATAATATCCAGTTGGTTCTGTTATTGTGTACTTTGTTTTCTTTTCAACTAGGGTGGTTCACAAAAATCGGTGAATGATCAGAAGACAAGTCCAGGCAAACGCAGAATTTAGACAGAATTCCCTGATAACGCAGAAGTCAAGAACGTCTGATATCTTATTTATGCCTGTGGGCAAATAAGTGGTGCACCCTGTTGCAAGAACATGCATATAGTTATTTTTTTGACACATTTTAACAGTTCACGATCTCTTAAGCTTAGGGCTGAATAAGCCTAGATCCCCAGTAAGTGTGCTTGGAAATATAGTCACCACCAGAAATAAATCGGTGACCTAGCCATTGAAAGAAGCCCTCAAATTGTGATTGTTTTATTTTATGTCTTGGTGTGCATACGGCTCAGATTATTAATTCGTTAGTCAAATTAGTCATAACGACATTAGTAGTAGCCTGTATGTGTCCCGTACAGAGAGGTTTTATTTGATGGTGCTAAATATTGTGCCTAATTAAAAGCACTGAGCCACCATTGTGTGATAATATAAACTAGAGATCACCTGATGGTCGAATTTCGACCATGGTTTTTTCATTGGCCAGTATAACTTGAGCTGTCATTGTTTAGATTTACTTACCATGACAGGTAACCACATATACTGGACGCATGTAATTTCATTAAACCGCTTTCACGTAATTTTTAAAGTTGTAAGTACGATATTTCTTAAAAATTCCAACGGGCTCAAAAACTTAAACGGATTTTTGAATTTCCTAAGTTGGTTCGACCAGTTTTAGTACTTTAGAAAAAAAGGGTGCATTTTGCAAGTTTTTTTTTTTTAAATTGGTAAAAAAATTACGCCCCACTTGTAGACTGCGGGTATCGAAATTCTTAATATTTTTTTTAATATTTATCAAAAAATAAAAATGCGTGGTAATCCAAAATTTTGATATTTTAGTTCCTTGACTGGGCTATCAGTACAATAATCAAATAAAGAATACTTTAGAAAGTGCTATTCAGAAAAATCGGGCTATGAGTTGTTAAAGCAGACCTCGTTTACCGTGTTCACCGATGCATAAACGAAACAAAGCGCTATTGTGCGCCCTTCCTTTTTATGTTAGCTGTTTATTTGGAAGAAAGCGAAGATCTTAGCGATACGCATTCAATTCTGTATTGTGCGGCTGTTGCAGTATATCGAGTAGCTGATGTTACATTTCCAGGAAATAACACCGCTACTCGGTCAAAGCTTGTCGCTGAGGTGAAGTTGCTCATTGACAAGCTTACCTGCTTCAGGTCGGATAACACACGTCCAAAAGTAATGCGTTTTGTGAATAGGTATTTTTTTTTTGTATGGTAATAAGGTGGGCGCGTATAATGATTGTGTAGTACCAGTTCCAACCTACTCCTTTCTCGTACTTAGATGAACTCGGACTGAATTAGATGCAGTTGACAATGGACTCACTCCGCTTACTCTAGCAAAAGAGACCTGGTGCAAAACCAGCAGTACTCAATATTACTGAACGTAAGGAGATATGGAATGCCTGATGTAGATTTATTAGCATCTGTGTCCTAGCTACGGTTTGATGACCTCTTTGAAGAAACTGAAGGTTTTGTCTGTGCAATTACAGATAAAGTTGTTAAGACGAATAATCATCGGAGATATTTCCTAAAGAATGGCTATTGATATTTTTTGGAGAAATCCTCAAGCATATAATTTTCGGTTATTCTCGTCTTGCAAATACTGAGTATACGCATAGATATAACCATATGGCTAGAATAGCCCATCAACAACCTGCTCTTATATATAATCTTGTGGCTTGTGTCGAGTGACCGTACTATAGGTGTGTATCCGAAAAAGTTCTTGAAAATGGTCGTGCAACATTGTACTAAGATAGTAAGATCGACATAACATCACTCACAGGACTATTGTTGCCAATAAGCATGTCATAAAGGTGATAGATGGATTAGAACGCCGAGTAATGATGATTGACATTACCATTCCCCATGACGACAATCTCTTAAAGGCCGAAAAAGAGAAAGAAGGAAAATATTAAGACAGCACCAACACAAGCACGAGCTTGTGGGCAATAAGTGCAACCGTGTAACAAAATGATTCCGCAATCGTGGTGCCGATAGTCATTTCGGCCTTTCTGTTAATTACTAAGAGCCTCGATCAACACCTTCAGAAGCTCAAATTAGGTCACTGGATTTAATGCTTAATGCAGAAAACAGTCATACTCGATACAGCACGCATAGTAAGGAGGTTTGGTTTGAGGAACCATACACTTAGCAACTACAACTGCGCTTGAAGTCAGCGTTGATAATACTGTACCATGTAGTATTTACTGTGTTACCGTCACCAGCGTCTTCCGTCAAGAAGATTCCATACACAAGTGTTGCTGTTAAAAAATAATTTGTGTGTTACAAATATATAACATTAATATTTGCCACGAGCATCCTATTATATGACGCACTAGCTGTCCCCGCAGCTTCACCTGCGTTTATGATCACTGCTCCAATCCTATTAGTCGTAGCATGATGTTATATAGCCTATATATAGCTTTCCTCAATAAATGGGCTATTCAACACTAAAATAATTTTTCAAATCGAACCAGTAGTTCCCGAGATTAGCGTGTTCAAGCAAACAAACAAGCTCTTCAACTTAATAGAATTAGTATAGATTCGTCTATAATGTAGGATTTGCGAAGTTTATTAGTGGATAATAATAAGTTGTAAGTGAATGCGCCGATCTATTTATAATAGGTGGATGGAGGAATAATTATGGTATGTTAAAATGCAATAATTTTATAATTCTAATAAATTGTTTTTAACCTCATCATTACTAATTGATCACAGTGATCGTGAGCCATAAGCTGGAATTATTAGCGACTACAGGCATTTTTAAGACACTTCTACAAAATCTAATTTAACGAGCACAGCGAAAATTAAAATGACGAGTATCAGAGACCGAATCGAACGTTTTTAAACAACCGGTTTGACCTGCGTCTGTGGTTACTGCTTTATGCCTATGAGTCTTAACGTGATATTATTTACCCTATAATCATCCTTACTACACAGGCATCTAAAGCAAATAAAAAAATCCATACGAGCGCGCAACGATCATCCAGTTTTTAGTACTTTTAAAGTGTCAAGTCGTTCATCGAAAACTTTTTACCCAATACGCTCGACGAATGTGCTAGCCTGGTAAATAATATGTAGGTAATGCGTTTCAAACTAAGATGTTTTATGTCATTGGTTTCAAATCTCTAGCTCATCATTTAGAGTTACTCTAAAAATGCGGATCATACATAAGTAGATTACAGTACGAAACAAGTAAGAAGACTAGGAAGGGTGTTAAAAAGAGCATTTCAAGGTGTCTCAGGAAATCAAATAAAACTAGGTCTTGATAAAAAATTACATAAGGTAGTAGAATTTTTCTCGTGTAGGTACTACATCGAAGATATTTAGATAAATTACATAATACTTAGAGAACTTCCACGTGGATGATGTATGTCCCTACGCTCATCTGGACACGACATATGAGGTATTGCAGCAATAGATCCAACTATTTTTGAACAGAAAATGTATTCCGAAGAATGAAATATATGTAGTGGCATATTTGATCTAGCTGCACGTTACAATCTGCTACTACCGAATTCAAATATTGGTACCTACATATTGTAACAAACTTATTCGTCAAATGAATTCAGATATAAAAGTTATAATATAATGATAAACTGAAAACCTACTGAACGGATTTTATAAGAAAACACCGTAAAATTTAATACGATCACCGCAGCCTATAGTAATAATAGTTCTCTGAACAAGTGCTTCACAGTCGAAATACGGAGATTCTTTAGTTCTTTTCAGAATCAATGATCAATAAAACCAAACTGGTTCTAACTATTTTAGAAACCTGATAATTTTTCGATTAGATCATATGCGTAATTCGATAATAGTGATAGATATTCCATTGATTTCAGTTTCCTGTTTTTGTTACCCGCTTTAACTTTTATATTGTTACAGACCTCGTAGTATTAATATTGCTTCTAAAATGCTATTATCACCTAATAAATAACAAATACGCTACTGAAAACTAAAACGAATGATTAATACCCTACATATATTGCGGAAAACCAGATAGAAAATTGGAAACTCACACTGTGTTCTCTGCGTTCTCGTAAGTCGGGTTCATACAATTTTAAGCTTAGAGAGCATAAACCGGATATTTTGAGCTGAGTATAGGTTTGAAAATTTTTTGTTGAACTCCAGACCGGTCGAAACCATTTTCAGGTGGAATAAATGGTGGTGGAATTAAGTAGAGGGTTGAGTATGGGTTGTTTAATTCTGGTGATACCACTATGGAACGAAATTAACAGTATCTTCGTTGTAAGTGGGAAAAAGCCGGCGGTGAAACCGCAAGGCCAGGTTCAAAATGTCACTTTTTCTCGTGATTTGACAGTTCATTTGGATCTCCAAATGTTTCCAAATTGAACTCTGTCATTATTATCTACTTGGGACCCGATTGTCAACTATAAGAAAAAGTAAATGTAATGTAATTGTTGAATGGTTATTCTCGGTCGGTAAATCTGCTGAATTATTAAATCGAATAAATCCTAGTCTAAACCAACTTTTACTTAAGTTAAATATTATACAATAATTTGAAGCGTATACAATGGCACTATCCTCCAAATATTTCAGTATAATCTATACCGCTAGCCAAATAAACTCTGTGTTCAAAATATATGAGAATTGTCATTTCCATATGGTTTTTTGAAATGTCAAATCTTTGAAAACTAATGATAATACAGACCTTTCGGTACCTTATTCCTTCGTTGCATTATATTGTTGTTCGGCTCCAACACACACTGTCATGTCAATCATACTTTACTCGCTATTCATGCTGCGTTTCTATCTTAACTAAGGGCGGGAGAAACTGCTTAGATAGGGAGAGAAGCAAATACCTAACCTCACACCGTTTCACATTAGGCAGTTTCTAATGTACAATAGAAGAGATAGATCGAAGGCAATTCAATTCTATGTCCATTTCTTTCCATGTCATTTATGAACCGTGTATAACAATAAATCCAGCCGTGTCTAGGATTATGAATCGGGAATATTGATTGTGATAAAATACTCATTGCGATATTATTTGTATCAATTACCTACATTATAAATGTAGTCTCAGAAGTTTTAGAAGTCTAAGTAGTGTTAGAAGTCTTAGTAGTCTCAGAAGAAAATATATTACAAGTACGGTGATGGTTAGAACTCAAAATGATTTTATTTATTTAATTAAGGTTGTCAAACAAGCAACTGACAAATTCTTAATCATTTGAAACGAGTATTTAGTAGCGCTTTGACAACCCTTAATTAAGAGGTCTGACGATCCTGCCCACCTGCAGTACTGCTGCTGTCGTTAGAGTCTAAGCTTCTATAGCTGCATTAGCAGGTTAACCGCGTTCTTCAATACAGTTGACGTACCTCTCTACTCGGGCGGCTCCACCCAAACCAGGAACGACAGCTATTCGGACATGTAAGGATTAACTTACATTTGTCACTTTTACCTAAATACCATTGGACGTAAATAACCTGCTTTATATAATACTGGCAACCCGCCCCGGCTTCACACGGGTACAATTTATACACCTAAACCTTCCTCATGCATCACTCTGTCTATTAGTGAAAACCGCATGAAAATGCGTTCAGTAGATTTCCAGTTTATCGTGAACAAACAGACAGACAGGTAGACACGGCAGGGGACTTTGTTTTATAATATGTAGTGATGAGACAGATAGAATATAACGAAATCCAGAAAACAAATAAAATCAAGGCATAATCATAATTAAACGCCCATCTAATAATTATCGGACTCTCAATCAATATCGACGGTATTAGTTTGCCTCTCATTATTGGCTCTGTAGATTGTTTAATTAAATAGCTACTGATAATGATTTGATAACGTTTTTGGTTTAATAGCTTCTCACATGTTGACGTATAATAAACATAGAATTTTATCACAATTAAGAATCTATGAGTTGCATACTTAATTATAAAATTGATTAAGAATGAAAATCATATACTTATGTATAGGAACACTGAAAATAAACGAAGCACTAAAACATAAAGCCAACCATTTCTAAAAGGAAATAAGGAAATAACTAACATTTTCACATCCACAGTAATAAACTTCATGTACTTTCTGAAACAACAGTTCCATCGAAAAGAAACATCGCATCCATTACGTGCAAAAAGTTGACAAATAACAGTCATAGAGATACGAAAAGTTCAATTCCTCGGGGACTAAAATTTCTATTGAAGAAAATGCAGCCTTTAGAGCTACGCGAAACATACACAGAGGTAATTCAACATAACAAAGTTCACCTGTTTTATTGTTAATATTAATCACTTGAGCTGTCACTGTTAAGTAGTAATAATCATGCAATCACGCGCGTGTGAACATTACGCGTTCGCGATTCGCAGCTGAGGCGGTCGGAAGCGTGCCCAACACTGAATCCGAAGCTCGCGCCGTAGCCGCGGGAAGCCAACTGGCGTAGCTCCTTGCTACGGAATACGCGCTGCATTCCTCTACAGTTCGCGCAGTCGCAACTCTTGCATCTACTGTAGCGTGTGAATTATTATATTATTTAAAAAAATTAAATGAAATCGTCTTTAATTAATATATTAACTTGATTTTTTTTCTTCCTGTTTGGCGAATGATTTCGAATGATCATTTTGTACTGTTAAAAAAAAATTGGATTGCTTGCTAGTTAGGCAACCTTTTTTTCTATTTTTTTTAATCCTATTATTTTTTTTGTTTGACACAATATTGTTCTACCTTCTACTAAATAAAAAGCTATAGTATTAAAATGTGTAAAATATGAACCTTCACTGCGGTCAGTATTGTGATGATATCTTTGCTTTCCAGTCCATAATCCGATGCACCCAACTTTTCAATTCAATACAAATAATAAAAATTAACGTGTCTGTTTGTAATATAAAAATAATAGTATTTTTTTAAGCTCATACAATTATTTGCACGATACCTATGCACGATGAAAATCAGATTTTAAAATCTTTGCCTGTCTGTTTGTTCGTAACGGGTGGACCGTTTCCACGGGACTTTCACTGGCAGATAGCTGGTGTTTTAAGGTGTAACTTAGGCTACTTTTATTTTGGAAAAACAATTAGAGTTCCGCGCAAAATGTATAAATATGTACACGCGAGTGAAGCCGCGGGAACTGCTAGTTTCTTATATGTATATAAATCGTTGGTAGTAAACAAAAGTCGTATTTTCAAGAACGTTAACTGTTGTATTCTTCCAACAATCAAGCTACTGTCACACATGCTCTGTAAGACAAATTTAGGAGACGTCTATCGCACGTAGACGTCCCTCTTTAAATCACCTCTATACGCAACAGATGATTTTAAATCTAGCATTGTCAAACTTCGACGTTATGAGTATGCGTAAAGATACTTCTAAAGATATGAGATAACTCGACATACAGATTTCTTAAAAATTATCTTTTAAAAAAAGTATTACCGACTTCATACGCCTCAAAATACCCAAATCGCTTCAAGTGTGCCTATAAAATTTAAAGAGTTCCATTATTTCTCCAGGATCCCATCATCAGATACTGACCTGTTGACCATAGAACCACCAAGTGCGACCACCACTTTCCAAATACCAGTGTACCAGTTTCCAAATAGTTGAGGCTTGTGAGAAGAAATCTGGCAAACTAATTCACGGCCACTCTTTTAATTCAACACATAGTTTTACAAAATTTGGTGAAATCTAATACAGATTTACAGCACTGTTTTTTTTTGTGCCCTATTATGATATTAAAATTCAAAGTAAGGAAACTAAATTTAAGCTATGAAAATAGGGATACTGAAAACTAAACAAGATAAAATTAAAGTAAAAATAAATAAAGAAAAGGAAAACAAAAAAAGTGTGTGTGTGTGCAATTCACAAACGGCAGAAGTAAAACTTCAGAAAAGTAGCCTACGAGAGAATGAGTAATAATAAAAAGTAAAATCTGATACAGATACAGATCTGAATAATGTATAATGTTCAATATTTTTGTGTATGTGTTGGTCTGTAATGGCTGTAATCTGTTACTATACCTATTTAATAAGATAAAATGGAATAAAATAAAATTAGGCTTAATAGTAAGAATACACAAAGTTTAGACAATTCTCGTATATGGTATAGCCGTCCCCGCAGTATCACCTACGTTTATGGTCACTGCTCCTATTGGGCGTAGCGTGATGTTATATAGCTTTATAGCATTCCTCAATAAATGGACTATCCAACACTAAAATAATTTTTCAATTCGAACCCTACTGGTTCCTAAGATTAGCGCGTTTAACCAAACAAATAAACAAATTCTTATGCTTTATATTATTAGTAAGGACACCTAGATATACAACAAGGCAACGCACACGACTCGCCTAATGGTAAGCGGTTAGGGGTTATTGTAAACACGTGCCACACAAGTGATGTCACTCGCTAAGTGCTCTATATGATCCCTGGCTAACCTAATTATAAATGGAAATAATACTCTCTCTAAAGCTACGGCCTAGTCAGCTATTATTTGAACAGGAATCTGCTGCGTTCTAACTCCTGTAAAGACAAAAAAAATGGAAATCTTGTAATAGTTTGTCGGTAATGTTACAATAAGGAAAAATACATCTATTCAGTGCTAAAATGTGGAGGAACAGCGTGTTGTATTTGTATTTTTATAGATATTTGCGGTGAATTTATGACTTGGCGAACATGCAGATGCATTTACGCTCTGGCGGTCAAAGCGTTAAGTAAGAAGAAAATTCAATGACATATGAATGATGTTAGTGTGATCTAGGTGATCAAGCTAAGTAATTGTTCATCAACAACTTAGGATTATTTTTGCTTACGGGACAGAGATCTTGTCAGCGGTTGAAAGTCGATCTCACGGGTAATAAATGTCTACACCCAGCGTTAAACATACAAAGAGTTGTCAGAAGCGATGTTTATTTATTGTCATTTCTCTCAAATCTTTGAAGGTTTAGAATATCATTGAAATTGTCTGTATAAACTTTTTCTTAATTACTAACTAATTTACTTTCTATTATTGTTGGAAAGGAGATAACTTAAGGTGGTCCCACACATTTTTGAAAAAAAACATAAAACAGTAGTTAGTAGACATTAATAAAATTCGTTTTTCCGAATTTTCATTATAATGGTATATACTTATATAATAGGAAAATATATGGGACTTAATGGGACAACTTTAGAATCTGACTTAACACGTTAACTGCGGCGACCAAATATAGTTACTTGCCATTGGTGCAGGATATATTGGCCTTCTAAGACATTACACCTAAGAGCAATAGTAATTATTGCTCTTAACATTACATATTATTTTTCCTATCCGCGGTGACAGGTTGTTAAGATCTGTACATCTAATTAACTACCACATTGTTTTTCTAACGAAAATAAACATGGATTTTTATTGACTACTGCAGTATATTTTAACTCTTTAACGCACACCCTACCGATTTTTTGAGTCTGTAATATTTTTTAACAAATGGGTATATATTTCTATGCAAAAATGAAAAAATGCATATTTTCGGAGAATAATCTGAAAATCTAGTGTTTAATAAATTGGTCACTAACTATCACTGTAAATTCACTGGTCATTAAACTGGACACTAATAAAAAGTTGGTTTTATAGAAAAATGCACATAATAAAGAACTATAGTTAAGTATTTTCAAATAAGTATTTAATCAATCTCAAGTATCTAACACATAAACAATTAGTCTTAACTTTTTTTTATTTTTCAAACATAAATGACAAATTGTTCAGTCTTAACAATTTTGACTTTTTTTTTAAAAAAATTATTATATTGCGATCGTACCTTGGAAAGTCGATCAAAAACAATAAGTAAACAAAAAGTATCATGTTTTCATTGTTATTTCGTGGTTTGTAAAAACCACGTAATTTTTAACAATATGTTTAGGTATATTCATTACGCTATAGGCCTACATAATTATTGAAAGTATTTTGTATACTGGTTTTTCTCTAAATTAGCGGTAAAAGAGGTAGAGGGGCTGCTAGTGGTGCTTCCGATAACGATGATGTTCCTGGTTCTGGTTTTCGACTTACAATACGGGTGCTCAGACTGCTGGTTTCTTTTTTTATGCGATACCGGGCAAATGAGCAGACGGGTCACCTGATGGTGACTACCGCCGCCCATGGGCACCTACAACTCGAGAGTCACAAATGCGTTGGCAGCCGTGGGAGTAGGGAAGGGTAGAGGAAAGTGGGGAAGAGGGGGAGAGAGAAGAGTTAGGACCTTCGGTAACCTCACTCACTCGGCGAATCACAACAGCATTGCTTTACTGCCAGTTTTCTGCTAGGCCGTGGCGTATGACTCCAGTCGAACGGGCCCATACCTGCCGAAGCATGGCTCTCCCACTAGTATTGGACACAATATCGTAACAATTATCAGCATCGGAATCGCCACTGATATCTGATAGAGTTGGCTGGTCATCAGTGAATCTATTTTTTTTAACTCTCGATAAGTAAATGACAAATTTACAGTTGCAAACCCATAACATTAACATTTTTGAAAGAATTGAGAACTGCAAATTACGGTATTAAAAATTTCCAGGTGTAATATTATAATAGGTTTATATAGAAGGTAGCTCCGAGCTTATTGTAAATTCAATATTGGATCATAATAAACACTTATATGCTCATTATGAAACGATAATTCGTATAGGAATACTTTTTCGCAATGGCAGCAAATACGAGTTGCGCTAAAAAAAAAATTCTGATTGAATGCAATGAACTCAAACGCAGGTTATGTAGATAGGTAGCCAGCGTACTTTACTGCGGGTCCTAAATGTTAATAAGATTGAACATTACTTTAAAAATCTTTGAAATATAAGCTTTGGAGTAAGTGTTCGGTTTATTGGCCACTTTGTATTTGCCATCCGTTACAAGGTTAAAGAGTTGATTGAGCTACGATTTAGTTCATACCGGGATTGAGTACACTTATCTTGGCTAAATAACACATTTAATTTGTATGGTCTTTAATACCCGATATCCGCACTGTTTAGTAAAGTTATGGGCAAAATTTTAATACTGTAAATGAAAACTTCGAAAACGTGATCATTAATTTTTTTATCTAAATTTCATAAATAATATTGCAAGTAAATCAATACAGTTCTAAATTACTGAACGTGATTTCGATTGTAACGTTTTGGCATTTATTTAACTTTCTAAACTGTTTTGGCAGCTTTTCTGCAACTTAGCCGTTATCGTAACTTATCGTTACTTGGTTGTAATTGTTACAAAGTTGTATTCTTGCAATACGTTTTTTCGGGCTATGAACAAAAACTATTTGGTTGTTTGATTCCGATTTTTCAATCACAGCTGTATTTTCCTCAAATAAACATCCACGTTCAGGTTCACAAAAAAACAAATTATATCAATGAAACTAATGCATAAATCTGGTGCAGATATCGGGTCATCGGACGCACCAGACGAAAAATTTTCGTGTGAGCGGTATCAGGTTGAAAATGACCGATATCCTATTTTAAATAATAAATCAGCAGACAATTTTCTTAGTCAAAGCCAGTCCGATGTTATTAAAGCCCGCACCAGCATAAAGTCCGTGTTAGGCGTAGGGTCGTTATCGGGTTTGAAAAGCACTGACAAAAGAGAAAGTGCGGGAAAACAGAAAGGTGATCAATCAGATTCAAATACATTTTTTTATAAATACCTACACAAAGTTTAAAAAGTATTGTTCTTCCTGAAATCATTCTTTTATGTTCAATACAACCCACGTTTAAATAAAATAAAATGCCATCGCAAAAGGGTGGAAATGTGGTGTGCGTTCCGATATACACCGAGAGCACTGTAAGGTATGACGTCAATTCAGTATACTGCGAAGCCGTTCTCTTATAGTTAGCTATACTGGTTACGGAACGCGGTCCAGTGTACTCAGTTGTCAATTCAAGTCAATTATCAAATCGCATAATAAAAGTGACAGTGTGATAGCCATGTGATAGCACTGAGAGTACCGGATGTCCTAAGTTGGCGGGGAGAAGTCGTTTTTAACCTTTTTTTTTTGCTATTTCAACTGTTCGTCATTGTTCGATCAAATTTTTTTTAATTTTATTTATAAAGATTGAACAAATAAAAAAATTTGATCGAACAGTTATGAACAGTTAACGAACGGTTGAAAAAGCAAAAAAAAAAAGTATAAAAAAACGTCTTCTCCCCGCCAACTTAAGACAGCCGAGAGTACCTTACCACGAAAACTCCAGTGCTCACAGTACAAAAAAGGGCGACGTTTATGACGTCATATATTACCCTACGATACTGCGGGAGTATACTATCAGTTAAAACGGAACGAATTTCTCCCCAATACCTTCAGAGGAATAATAACCATAGAGGGAACATTTTAAGTAAGAGCACAAAACATATCTACGGTTACGTTCTCACTAAGGCGTCAAGTCCATAACACAAAGTGAGATAGCAATAGATGTCTTGCGTCAGTTTCAAATGCAACGCCGTTTGTTGAACTTCTGTCAACCAGCTGGATGTTTGGACGTGTCGAGTGTTTTTCGTAAAAAATATTGCAGAAACCTATTGTGTGGTTTATTGTATGTGCTCAAAAATGGAATATTACGAGATATTAAAAGATTAATTTGATTATATAAAATATAATTCCAAAAAACGTCCAACCGACACACAACGTCATGACTTCATTCTTTCATAAAAAGAATAGAGTAACGCAACACCGTGCAAACCAAAGAGTTCCATACAACTATAGTAAACCCTCCCTTGATATAATTAGTTTACTATTCTAACAGTGGCCCTTAAACAAATTATATTTAACAAAATATTGAAAAAATACATCTATTGAATTTTTCTTTAGCCAAGGCTTTGGTCAAGCAATCTGCTATCATATTCTCAGTACTTAAAAAAAGGATGTTAATCATCTTATTTCTTACAATGTCTCTTATGAAATGATGTCTAACATCAATATGTTTCGTTCGAGCATGATACATAGGGCTTGAACACAATTTATGCGCAGACTGATTATCATTGTACTCGTTTAAGTTAATTTTTACAATAACATTCAAGCATTCATACAAAAAGCTACGTAAAAATATTGCTCTTTGCATGCATCAGAGAGTGCCATGTACTCCGCCTCAGTACTGGACAACGCAACAGTTTTTTGTTTCCGGCTTTCCCAAGAAATAACCGATTTTGTACCTAATTGAAATAAGTACCCTGTGTACGATCGACGATCAATGCTGTCACCAGCCCAGTCTGCATCTGTGTATCCAGTAATATCCAGGCCTTCCGATAAGATTCCTATAATCATATTTAGTATCCTTATTCTTACCTTTTTCAAGCTTCAACCCAGTTTCCATAGGTGTAGGAGCAGGTTTACACTCAGTCATGTTAAATTTATGCAACACCCGCTGAATGTAACCACTTTGATCTAAAGTTATTTTATTATCACCACATTCCACGCGCATTCCTAGAACTTGATGAGCAGGACCAAGGTCCTTCATCTCAAACTCGTTTATGAGTTTTTTCTTTATCCTTTCTCTCTCGGTTGACGATGAATCTGAATAAAATATGAAAATGTCATCTACATAAATGGCAATAATAATTATCCCCTCCCCATGTCCTTTATAATAGACACATGACTCAGATGACATTATTTTCAAGTGTACTTTATTCATAAAAACTTTATTTTTTCATACCAAGATCGGGCTGTTTGTTTCAGTCCGTAAATAGCTTTATTAAGTTTATAAACTTTCTTCTCTTGGCCCTTAATCACAAACCCTTCAGGTTGTTCCATCAAAACAGTCTCTTTTAAATCGCCATTTAAGAAAGCTGTTTTAACATCCATGTGATCAATTTTCATATTATATTCTGCTGCTAATGCCAGCAACAATCTAATAGTTGAATACCTTACCACAGGAGAAAAAGTTTCATAGTAATCAATACCATACTGTTGTTTAAATCCCTTTGCTACAAGACGAGCCTTATACTTTAGTAGTTTACTATCTAGCCCTTTTTCCTTTTAAATATCCACTTGCATTTAACAGGTTTGTGTCCCTTAGGCAAGTCAACAAGATCCCAACACTTGTTTTTAAGAAAAGATTTACACTCATCTGTCATAGCTGCTTTCCATTCTTTGGCTTCACTGGTAGACATGGCTTCTTTAACGGTTGCGGGATCTCCGTCATCACAGCACGCTGCCGCCATCATAGCTGAACGGTTTTTTGGCGGCGGGCGGAATTTTTGAAGATGCTGATGTTCCATCAGCATCTTCAAACTTGGTACCGACGAATCTTCTGAATCGATATTTGAAGAGCCTGGAACGTAAGTGGGATCCGACAAGTCATCTGCGCTAACACTGCTTTCACTTTCATTTACAGAAAATATAGTTTGTCTAAGGGATCGTATGTCATCAGAATGGTAAGTACATTTATCATCAGATGAAGTATGTACTACGTACGTATCATCATGTGATGTTACTTTCCCCCAAAAATTATTTTCTATGAAAGTGACATGCCTAGCTTTTACGCATTTACGAGGACATGATGGATCCAAAAGACGATATCCTTTGCTATCCTCGCAGTACCCTACAAAAATATAAGCCTTAGATCTCGAATCTAATTTCTTGGAATTGGAGTTTAAAGCATAGGCTACACGTCCGAAGACACGTAAATGGCTAACATTAACTTATTTATTTGTCCATTTCTCTTCAGGTGTCACGCCCATAACTGCTTTTGTGGGTTACCTATTCTTTAGATAAACTGCGGTATTTACACCTTCCGCCCAAAAACATTTATCCAGTCCTGAACCCTGAAGCATGTAGCGAGTCTTGTCCATGATACTTCGGTTTGCTCGTTCCGCCACACCATTCTGCTCACTACAATGCGGAACCGTCGTTTGATGGCGTATCCCATTTGCCTTCAAGAATTCCTGGAAATTGTTAGATGTGTATTCACCGCCGTTATCACTCCTGAGAACTTTAATTTTCTTATTTGTCTCATTCTCAACTAAACTTTTGAACTGTTTGAACTTCTCAAACGTTTCATCTTTTGACTTTAAAAAATAAACAAAAGTTTTTCTCGAAAAATCATCAATAAATGTCAAAAATAACGAGCACCACTAAGAGACTTTTTCACTCATAGGTCCACACAAATCCGTGTGTACTAACCCTAAAATCTCAGTTGACCTACTAAATAATTTCTTCGGAAAAGGTAATTTAGTTCACTTTCCTTCTATACACGCAATACACGATTTAAAATTAGAACTATCAAAAGAAAAACCTTGAACAATACCTTTCTTCGTGACGTTCATGCTGCGTGCGTTGAGGTGACCCAGCCGCTGATACCAAACCTCCTGTGTAATCGTCTCGTCCTCAGAAGTACGCTCCGATCGCACACTCCCGTCAGAGACCACATACTGAGGTTCCATGACATTCTCTGATGCTACATTACAACATAAACCTGAACTAACAGTGTCTAGTAAATATACACCATTAATGCATGTAGCAGTGGCTATCACCTCCTTATTAGCGACAATTGTACACTTTTTATTATTAAATAAAACATTGTAACCTTTATTTGTCATCTCACTGATATAAATTCGCTGACAGTCCCGGAAAATAATAAACATTTTTTATGGTTTTCATGCCAGTCTTCAATTTGACGTACACATTACCACACCCAGCTGTGAAAATCTTCTCACCATTTGCAATGTTGACCTCTTTTGGTTCAGTCGAAGTAAAATTCTTAATTATGTCCTTGTGTCGGCACATATGGTTTGATGCACCGGAGTCCACGTGCCAACGTTCACTGTCCAAATTTACAGATAATGCCGACAATAATTCACTGTCTGAAGTGATCTTGTTTGGCTTTGGTCTGACGTTTTTAGGACAATCTTTCTTGAAGTGACCTGGCTTCTTGCAAAGATAGCACTTTGGCACTTTCTTCGCTGCTAAGGCAGTTACTTCCTCAGCCTTATTGTCACGTCTGTGATACTCCTGCAGTAACTTGCTCTTGACACTTTCAACATGCAGTGTGGTGTTAGAATTCTCTAATGCCATAATCAATGGATCATAATCTGGTGTTAATCCATTAAGCATCAAAACTGCCAAAAATCCTTTTCGAGCGGGGAACCTATGTCATCCAGTCGCTCATCCTTAACAGATAGCTATCCATACTACTACTCTGTAAAAGCTTCGTAGCAAACAACGCTCTCAGCAAGCTTAACCTTCTGCTAAGACCTCTATCTTCATATGCCTTCTGCAAACTCGTCCATGCTTCAATGCTGTTTTAACATTTCTAACATGCGGATAAGAAGAACTGTGCAATGATAAGCCTATCTTAGCTAAAGCTTTCTGCTGTTTCCGTTCATCTTCACAATTATCCTCCGATTCAATGCAATCATACAAATCTTCGTGCATTAAAAGCATCCTCATGGAAAATTTCCCATTATTACAATCATCCATACCTTGGAGCTTCTCGATAGGGATCGAAGATGAACTGGTTGACCCGGCCATGACGATTGTGTTTTATTTTATCAAACAAAAAATTATTTTAATTTCTCGCACCGAAATATATTCGCTCCTTAATGCGCCAAACGTTCTGGGCCCATAACCAAATGGAATATTACGAGATATTAAAAGATTAATTTGATTATATAAAATATAATTTCAAAAAACGTCCAACCGACACACATAACATCATGACTTCATTCTTTCATAAAAAGAATAGACTAACGCAACACCGTGCAAACCAAAGAGTTCCATACAACTATAGTAAACCCTCCCTTGATATAATTAGTTTACTATTCTAACACTCAAGATGAAAGTAAATGACAATATTTTGTGCGGTTATTGGCTGCAGAAGCCGGATGGGCGTTTAGACCGAATACGGTCCAAAAATATTCTTCCATCAGTAAGTCATACTCAGTAAATGGATGATTATCAGCCAAATTACGTTTTATTAGGATTTGTAAAGCCTGCCAAACTGTAACTGATCGTTATGTTCAACAATTACACACCTATTCATTCTGTTAATTACTATTGAAAATTACTTTGAAAAGAATTTAGATAAATAGATCGCCACTGACGTTTTATGTACCCATATAGTGTCCATCTAAGTTCCAAACTTAGATCACGTTAACATATCGATTTCTGAAAGTGTACATAAAAATTAAAAATCTTGTATAATATTAACACTTCAAGGCTATGAGTGAATTACTACAATTCTGTAGATATGCATTGTACATACTCGTAATCTAAAGTATTTTTTGTATTTGTAAGCTTCAATTGTATTGTAAACTTTCCTCCACTCCTGAAGGCTCATAAGGCTCGGTATAAAAATAACTTTTCTTGTTCTAGGTTTCCAAAAGACGCAGAATTAAAAGAAAAATGGGTTAGAAATATGCGACGAGGAGAGTGGAATCCTTCAAATTTTGCTCGGTTGTGTTCACTGCATTTTGAGCCTGCTGGTCTTATCGTGAAGGAACATCAACCGTTGAGCCGCGGTCCCGCTAGGCCTATCACCTAGCCTGGTCGGAGGATCCTCCCTTTGTGTAGGAGGGACACGACACCCATACCCCTACAATATTATTTATGTGATCCAATATTATTAAAAACAATTATAAGATAAATGCATTTTTACTTATATCTACATGATTATTACACGATGAGAAAAGGTTCCCGTAATGTAAGTCTACATACACCTAGTAGAGTAGTTCTTCTAGAACTGAGTCCTCTAGATTTCACGACTTTTTCACATTTTATCTAATAAGCAGTGGTCGGCGTAGGTAGTGCCATTTAGGGGTGCCGTCTAGAAAACCTCCACGTGGTGCACCCTGGAAACGTTGGCGATGACGCTGCCTTTTGTTCCTCAGTTTTTGAGGACAGCGTCATCGCCAACGGCTAATATTCTAGTATGAAGAGGAGGCCATCTTTCTTCGGCCACTTGGTTGAGGCTTGGCCCAACAGAGCGGGCGTGTCTGTCGATACCTCTGTTGGCTCTTCGCTCTTCGGAGCTAAGAGGATGAAAACCTCGGTAAAAAATCACGAAGGAGGGACCCTTCCATGGGTCGTAGTTTCTCCGCTGTCGTCAGTGGAGAAAGAGGGCGGGCTCGGCGTGCACTCACACTGCCACCGAGCAGGCATGGGAAGATTTAGTTTCCTTGCCACCGTCGGCATATCGTAATCCCGAAAGGAGTCGTGGTCATGTTTTGCGACTCCAATCGGGGACGAGGGTCTTGGCTTAGCCGCCCGGACTGCGAGGAAGAAAACCTCTCTAAAAAATCACCCCGAATCCCGTGTTCTGGTGCGTGACCAGGGGATGCATGGCTGATGGGAAGTTCAGTCGTAAGCGCACTCCCAGCCGGGGCACCTGCGGACCCCTCGGTTGGGTATAAACCTTCGCTTGCCCGGGTATTGGGGATCTCTGCCCGGGTGGACCTTTAGTTCTCCCCATCTCGTGGGTTAAATTATGGATTCAATTAATAAAATTATAAACAAATCAACCGAAGAAAGAAAGGAGAAGGTAGATAATAGGATGCAGAAGGAGAAGAACGAAAAGAAGGTGGACACCTCATCTTATGAAGAAGAGGTTTTACTGGCGACGCCTATCTCGGAAGAGCTCCCAGAAGTCAATTTGACTTCTGGGAGCAGAAGGTACTCGGAACGCCTGCGTTCCAGATCTGTCGTGTCGTCGGACGCAAATTCCGGTACGACGACGGACAACCAAGAGGCGATGGAGGTTGAGGTCCGCGGCAATGACAGTCGTAAACGCGGACGCTCCTCACATCAGGACAGCGACACGTCCCAAGAGATGCTTCCTCCCAAAGTGGCTAGTAGCCATAGAGGGAGGTCGCGCACGCCGATCGCGGCTCCGTCGGGCTCCGCCTTCTCTGGGAGGGAAGCCTATGTCCGAGCTAGAGCGGAGGGCGAAGGTGTAGCGGAGGAGGAGATTGCGGATCTCCTGCTAAAAATACAAGAGCCGGTGGTAGGGGGTTCTGTCCCTCAAACACCATCGACCATGCAGGAGAGAGCGAACGCGGCGGTGGCCATTATCCACAAAGTGGCCACCAAGTCCACGAACCTTAAGGGTTCCTTTGTTAGGGCCCTTAAGGACTCCTCTTCCGCCATCTCCGGGGTCGTCGAGACCCTCATTGGGGACGTGGCGCGCCTCCAGGCCGCAAACGTTTTGTTGACGGGGCAGGTCACCGAGCTCAGCGCTCAGTTCGCCCAATTTCGGGCACAGGCGAATTGCCCTGAGCAGCCAAACCCGGTTGCCCGGCAACCTGCCCCCTCCCCATCCCCCGTTCCGGATTCCCACTTGCGTCAGGTTATTGACGCAGTGTGGCGCATGATGGACGGGCGCCTCGCGGGCCTGGAGGCAAGGCTTCCTCCGGCACCTATTGTGCGGCCGCCACTCGCCCCGGCCAGGGCTAATGCCACAACGGTCCCGACACCTCTTCCCGTCTCGGGTGGCCGCGTGACAGTGACGTATGCCGCGGCGACGTCGGCACCGGCGCCTGCAGCCGCACCGAAGGCTGGTCGACCGGCCAAAGCTGCGTCAAAAGCAGTTGCACCAAAGGCCGGTCGACCGCCGAAGGCCGTCGAAAAGGTGACAGCACAATTCCCTCCGCTTCCCACTCCAGCACCGAAGGGGATGAATGCGACAGCTGTTGTCGCCGGTGCTGAGCTTGTGCCTGGTCCGTCCGCATCTGCCCCCTCCACGTCTGCCGCTTCCAGTGACGGGTGGCAGAAGGTCGGGGGAGGGAATAAGCGGTCGAGCAACCGCAATAAGAAGGCTGCCAAGAGTGCACCGTCTCCGCCGCAGGCACCATCCGTGGCAGTGACTGCCTCAAAAAAGCCCCGGAAACTGGTGCCACCCAAAACGGCGGCTGTGGTCGTAACCCTGTCGCCGGCGGTGGGGGACGGCGGGCTATCCTACGCGGCTGTCTTTAGGAAGGCTCGGGATAGTCTGGCCGGTGAATTTGGGGCCGTGGGTGTGAGGATGCGCCTCGCCCAAACGGGAGCTCGAGTCCTCGAGTTCCCTGGGGCTGAAGGCGCAAAGACGGCGGACACCTTTGCCGAGAAGATGCGGGAGATATTCGCAGCCACGGATGGTGTAAAGATCGCCAGGCCCACCAAGTGCGCGGAACTGCGCATTTCGGGCCTGGACGATTCAGTGACGGTCGAGGATGTCCGCGTTGTAATTCGGGAGAAGACGGGTTGCAGCGCGGACAACATCAGGGTCGGCACCATCCGCCCCGGTCCAGGGGGCCTTGGCGCGGTGTGGGCCAGTTGTCCCATGGCGTCGGCCAAGATTTTGAGCGACGCCGGAAGAGTCCTCATCGGTTTCGTGAACGCCAGAGTCACGCTCCTGGCGGCAAGACCGATGAGGTGCTTTAAATGCCTCTTCACGGGACACACCCGCGTCAAGTGCGCCAGCTGCTTTGACTGCAGCGGACTATGTTTCCGCTGCGGTCGACCGGGGCACAAGGCGGCGGAATGCTCCGCCGCCCCTCACTGCCCTGTGTGCGCGGCGGGAAATCTTCCCGCCAACCATCAGATGGGGCAGGGTGGCTGCAAGCCGCCCCGCACTTCTCGACAAACTTCGGGGGCTAGCCAATCGACCCAGGCTGCCTCCGTTGTCAATCCTGCGTCGTCGTCGTCGCCCATGGAGGAGGTTGTAGAGACAGTCCAGTAATGGACCAAGTCTCCAACCTCCTTGTCCAGACGAACCTGAACCACTCTGCCGGTGCGCAGGATCTTTTCCTGCAAACCATGGCGGAGTGGTCGATAGGTGTCGCCGTAGCCGCGGAGCCCTATTACGTTCCTCCCCGTCCAAATTGGCTGGGTGACTGGGACGGCTCCGTGGCAGTCGTCAGCTCCACGGCGGCTCATTCCCCGCCCTTGTCGCTAAGAGACAAGGGTACTGGATATGTTGCTGCCGAATGGGGGGGGATCACCATATATGGTGTCTACTTCTCCCCCAACCGAAGTCTGAGCGACTTCGAGGTCTTCCTCAATAACCTGGAGACCTCGATCCGGCGACTAGCGTCTGGGCACGTCCTAGTGCTGGGGGACTTCAACGCCAAGTCTGTTGCGTGGGGTTCCCCCAGGACGGACGCACGGGGTGATGCCGTAGAGGAGTGGGCGGCATCGGTGGGCCTCTGTCTCCTAAACAGAGGCTCCACCAATACGTGTGTGCGACAGCAGGGGGGGTCGATAGTGGACCTTTCGTTCGCTACCCCTGCTCTCGCCGCACGAGTAAGGAACTGGCGTGTCTTGGTAGAGGTTGAGACGCTCTCGGATCACCTGTATATCCGATTTGAGCTCTCCCGGACCCAGGACCCCAGAAGGGGTCACACGGCGCGGCGTTCTTCTCGCTTCCCGCGGTGGGCTGTTACGAAGATGGATAGGGACCTACTAGAGGAGGCAGCTATTATTTACTCATGGCTGTCTCCGCAGCCTCTGACTGAGGAGGTAGACATGGGGGCAGGCCGCTTTCGCGATGCGATTACGCAGATTTGCGATGCGGCCATGCCCCGCGTCCGAGGTCGTCGGCCTCCAAGGAAGGAGGTCTACTGGTGGTCCCAGGAGTTGGCGGACCTCCGTGCGGCCTGTACTCGTGCCCGGAGGTCCTACACCCGCAGCCGGCGTCGTCACCGCGAGGAGGGCGAGGAGGACCAGCTTCATGAGGAGTACCGAGAGGCGCGGAAAACTCTGAAGCTGGCCATTAGCCGCGCCAAAGAGGAGAGGAGAAAGGAGATGCTGGAGGGTCTCGATCGTGACCCCTGGGGTCGCCCATATCGCGCGGCACAACAAAGGCTCCGCGCGTCGGGCCCCCCCCTTACGGAGACTCTCCAGCCCAGCTTCCTGCAGGATGTGGTTGAGGGCCTTTTCCCGCAACGGGTGGGACACACACCCCCGTCGATGGCCCTGTTGGCCGGACACGACGGGGAGGTCGAAAGTGCGGACGTTCCGCCCGTCACAGAGGCGGAGGTAGGGGCGGCTGTTCTACGGATCCGTTCCAAGAACACCGCCCCCGGGCCAGACGGGATCCCTGCCCGAGCTTTGGCCCTCGCCCTCGACCACATGTCGGACCGCCTCAGGGAAGTGTTCGACGCTAGCCTGGCGTCCGGATGCTTCCCTGACTGCTGGAAGAGCGGGAAGCTGGTGCTTTTAACGAAGCCGGGACGGCCTACCGACTCGGTCGCAGCCTACAGGCCCATCGTGTTGCTGGGCGAGGCGGGTAAATTGTTTGAGAGGGTCCTCTCTGCCCGCATCGTCCGGCACCTTGGCGAGGTCGGCCCCGATTTGTCGGACGCCCAATTCGGTTTTCGAGCGGGGCGTTCGACGGTCGGCGCTGTGTTGCGCCTGAGGGCCGTGACCGAAGAGGTAGTGAGCTGTGGCGGCGTGCTGTTGGCGGTGTCGTTGGACATCGCCAACGCGTTCAATAGTCTGCCATTCAGCTGCATCAGGGAAGCACTCCACTATCACGGAGTGCCAGGGTACCTGAGGCGGCTAGTGGCAGACTATCTAGAGGAGCGTACCGTCATGTACGAGGACCGAGATGGTGTTTTGAGTAGTCGGCCCATGTCGTGCGGTGTTCCGCAGGGGTCTGTCCTTGGACCACTCCTGTGGAACATGGGGTACGACTGGGCCCTGCGAGGCGACTTCCCCCCCGGGCTGGGCGTAATCTGTTACGCCGACGACACACTGGTCACAGCCCGGGGGGCGAACTTCCAAGAGGCGGCGCGTTTGGCCACCAGAGGTGTCTCTCTGGTGGTCGGTCGCATCGAGCGCTGGGTCTGCGGGTGGCCCTGGGTAAGACGGAGGCCCTTTTATTTCATGGGCCTCGTCGTGGTCCACCCCCTGGCGCCTCCATCATAGTCAACTCGGTTCTCGTACCGGTTCGGGCCCACATAAGGTATCTGGGCCTGATCCTCGACGGTAGGTGGCTCTTCGACGAGCACTTCCGACAGCTTGCTCCGAAGCTGGTCGGCGCTGCGTCCGCCCTTGGGCGACTCTTGCCCAATTTGGGCGGACCCAGCGTCGCTACAAGACGGTTGTACACGGGGGTTGTCCGGTCAATGGCACTGTACGGTGCACCGGTGTGGGCGGGAGCTCTGACCGCCCAGAATAGGGCGCGCCTCTGGCGCCCTCAGAGGGTTATGGCGGTTAGAGCCATACGCGGATACCGCACCGTGTCGACGGAGGCGGCGTGCGCGTTAGCCGGGACTCCCCCGTGGGATTTGGAGGCGGAAGTGCTCGCCGAAGTATATCGGCGAACGGCTGAGTTCCGGGCGGGAAGCGGCAGTCGGCCCCCGCCCGAAGAGGTACGCGAATGGCGTGAGGCCGCTCGCCGAGCCACCATGGCTCGTTGGTCGTCCCGGCTGGAGGCTCCACGTGCTGGCTTTGCCGCCGTGGAGGCGCTCCAGCCGGTCATCGTCGAGTGGGCAGGGCGGCAGCACGGGACCCTTTCCTTCCGACTGACGCAGGTTCTTTCCGGGCACGGCTGCTTTGGGAAGTACCTGCACTCGGTCGCTAGGAGGGAACTGAGTCCCGCCTGTCACCACTGCGACTGTAGTGAGGACTCGGCTCAGCACACGCTGGCGGTTTGCTCCGCCTGGGCGACGCAGCGTCGGGCCCTCACTGCAGTCATCGGAGGGGATCTCTCGCTACCGGCCGTCATACGCTCCATGGCCGGTAGCGACAGGAATTTTACCGCGGTCGCGACCTTCTGTGAGGACGTCATCTCGCAGAAGGAGGCGGCGGAAAGGGTCCGGGAGGACGATCTCCACTCGGACCTAATTCGCCGCCGGCGAACCGGGCGGCGGAGGCGCGCTTACCATCGCCTCATGCCGCCCTGAGTGTGGCCGCGGGTGGACGGGACGGGTTTTTCCCCTTCACCCGCTATAGTGGCCCCCCGCGAGGAGGCGGCGTCCGCGTGTGCCTGGACGTCGCCTAATTGAGAGGTTTTTACCCGAAGGTGGTGCCCGCGCTTTTGCGGGCAGGCGCTAGGGGGGGTCCGGATGTCTTAATAAAAGCTGTTCCCGGATCCCTCCTACTTAGGGCGCAGTACGGCACACCGTGTGGTTTTAGTCGGTTCGATTCCGACACACTGCCCCACCGAAAACCCCGGTGGGGTGACGGCCCGAGGGGGTTTCCACACGCACAAAAAAAAAAAAAAAAAAAAAAGGTAGTGCCATTTAGGATGAATGACCTCAAATGTTATATTAACATGGATATACCCCGAGATTCTTGCATTTTAAAATTTGAGTCAATTCGCGTTCGAGTTCACTTAGACTTCCCTCTGAACTTAACTCTAGGAAATTTGTTTTTTTAATTATATGTTAGTACCTACCCTTATACTGAAGTGGTTTTAATGCTTTTCTTTGTAAACTGTTTTAAGCTGTATACCGTGTACGTAAATTAATATAATAAAAAGGGTGTTGAGGGTTTAGCGGTTTAGAGCGATTTAGATTTATGGAGGGGTTAGCGATATACCAATAAATCAAAATATTTATCAACATTTATTTAACAGAAGTACAATTTGTCAACATATAAATTATCTTAAATTTAACACAAATTAAATAAAACTAATTAATATATTATACAAAATCACTACATTTTATAAAATAAAGTTCCCCGCCGCGTTTGTCTGTCTGTCCCCGATAAACTGAAAAACTACTGAACGGATTTTCATACGGTTTTCACTAATAGACAGTGATTCATGAGGAAGGTTTAGGTGTATAATTTGTACCCATGCGAAGCCGGGGCGGGTTGCTAGTATAATACAAAAGCGATGAGATATAATGGCTGTACTACGTTTATTTTATGAGAACATAATTACTATTTAAGTAGGTAAATTTAATCTACCTCTTTTTCAGAATCACATATTTCCTCTTTTTTTGAATTAAAATTAATAACTTAATTTTTCAATATTTTCTACCTTCAACGAATTTCTTTTTACATTCAAAATCCACTTATAAATAGAAAAGGAACGTTCGACGTCTACTGAAGTCAGCTTATCGGGTCCCGGTGTCATAAAAACCCCATTTTTGTTGCACACAGTTTTTATTTAAATAATTGAAAGATTTTATTATTTTAAATGCAAGAGTAGAACTGCCAATTTGATGTATTTATTAAACTTTTTTAAGCTATATTATGATTCTATTTTATTAACATATTATTAGGTGTGTTTGAAACGAATAAATAATAATATGATAGTAACAAAGTGAAGAATTGAGGAGTGCGAACTGAACGAAGTATACACCTATTTACCTAATTAGTACAATGTATAAATAAACAATGGCACAAAATTGCTAAAGCGCCCCGCTTCGCAAATCGGTACGTTAAATTTTGTGTACCTATAGATTTTTAAATCCCTGCCAACTATGTATTTTAATTTTTTTATTAGTTTGATATATACCTTAAGGTTTTTAATCCCTTTCCGACGATGTTTATGAACGAAAACAAACTGTCGGCATGTTTTACTTAAATGTATTTTATGTGCGTAATTTTCCACAATTAAAATTGATCACTTTTTTGTTGTTATGGTGACAATTAACAATTAATCAACTGTTAATCTTTAACTGTCTTTAGAACTGCCCAACACTGGTGCTATTTAACGCAATAAGATTTTAATATGAATATTTAAAAATCCCTTGTGATGTGTGATGTACTGATGTTAGTTCACGCTAATCTCCGAAATTACTCAACAGATTTAATGAAATTTTGTAAATTTCTATTGCGTAGGTACCCCAACTAGAGAAATGACTTTTATCCCGGTCAGGGATGGTTTTTTTTTGCAAAATACAACGCCAGTATTAGTTTAGATTTACACGATTATGATCTGTTGTAAACAATATTTAGTATAAGAAATGTTAAAATCGCGAAACATTAAAAACGGTGTTTGTATACGAGTAATAAAGAGTCGTAAGGCTATTCGGTTAGTTTTTATGAAACTGGTATTCTATTAATAAAAACTAGGTATATATAATTAAAAAAGTAGACACTTTTAGGGTGCGGATTTCTGATTTATATACCGGTAATATTTGATCGAAGTTGAATCTTTAGAATCCCGGGATTTTGAGATGAGAGGGTATGTCCACGTTATGCCACGACGGACGAATCCCACCAAATGGCACTACCTACGCCGACCTCTGCTAATAAGCTATGAAGCCTAAAATAAGAAACAATGTTTTAATGTAGAAATAGAACCCTTACCCCTTGAACCCTAGAATAGTTCCAATTTGAATTGATTGTCTGTGGCATTCACAGATAGCAATTATCCATTTATATATAAATACATATATACATATAATATTTACATATATAATAACATTAATAACACATAACATACATATTTACACAATAACACAAACATACATAATACATTGCATAATATATCTGTACACAAAATAAATAATATTGTAATTAAATATTATTTATTATGTGTAGTCACTACACATTCCCTACTGCGTCGGACGCAATGTAAAAGCGCATCGAAACCGGTCCTTTCGTTCGCCAGTAGGCGCGGGCGCATCGCAGGACACCCGAACCAGTCAATCGGAAATAACTATACCGCGCGGAGCCCGTGTCACTCGTTACCCTACTATTGGCTAAATACCTGCTTAAAGCTTTTGTGAATAAAATTCTGTGTTTCCTAATCTATCGCTAAAAACTGTAGTTCTCCTTCTTTTTCTATTTTCATTTTCTGTATACCTTAGACTGTGTGCTTGTGCTGTTCTACCCTTCTGTGCTTTCGCTATAAACATTCCATGTAAGTGTTGAACAATTACTTTTATTTGGTGCACTCACCCCAATGGTACCAACCATAGTGGTGACCCCGACTAGAGCATAAACATTAACAATGAGTGACAGTATCACACAGCTCGGTGAAAACTGTAGGATCGAGAAAAGACGATAATGTGACTGTTCATCATACACAAAAAGTGCGGTTGTCCAGTTGTGTCGACACACCGCCCACGCGCAAGAGCAGACGAAGTGCCTGCTTTCTCTCCGGAAGATCCAGAACTGTGGTTCGCGATGTTAGAGGGTCAATTTGAGAGCGACAATATCACCAACGATGAGGTTAAATTTAATAATGTAACCAACAACCCGCGACACACAATACGCGAAGTCTGTAAAAGACATAAATTATCAACCCTCCCCCGAGGGATCGTTACGAGAAGATCAAGACAGAGTTGATCAAACGTTTGTCCGCTTCGCACGAGAGGAAGGTTAAGCAACTCTTAATACACGAGGAACTCGGAGACAGAAAGCCATCTCAGTTCCTCAGGCACCTACAGGACCTAGCTGGCCCATCCGTTCCTGAGGACTTCCTGAAGTCCATTTGGAGTAGCCGTCTGACCCACTCCGTTGAGCAGCTTGCAGACCTGGCGGATCGTATACAGGAGCTAACATCCCCCATGCAAGTAGCAGCTATGACAGCCACGACGAGCATTCCCAATACAGCAAACGAGATTGCTGAGTTAAAGAAATTGGTGGAGGTGCTTATGAAGAAGCTGGATGAGCACACGAGGACATCTCGCTGTTCCGGTGATCGTTCCCGGCCACGCGAGCGTCGCCGCTCGTCTTCTCGTAGTAGAAAGCGATCCAGTTCCAGTTACCGGAAATATCCCTTGTGCTGGTACCATGCTACGCACGGGGTAAAGGCGGAAAACTCCAGGGGCAGTCACTAATGGCGACTGAAGACTGTCCGCCTACTACAGGTCGCCTCTTCGTCACCGACCGCGGCTCCAACGTCAAATTCCTTGTGGATACAGGTAGCGATTTATGTGTTTACCCGCATTCCACGCTTTGAGATCGTCGATCAAAAACAGGCTTTCAGTTGTGTACCGCTAATGGAACCGCGATCGATACGTTCGGTTATTTAGAGTTAAGCTTAAACTTAGGTCTAAGGCGTAATTTTGTTTGGCGATTTGTTGTAGCGAATGTTACTAAAGCAATAATTGGCGTAGACTTCCTTAACGTTTATAATTTAGTAGTAGATATACGTAACCAGCGCCTAATTGATAATACCACAACTTTGTCGTCAAGCGCTGTACTTGCTAATGCTGATGTTTATTCTGTTAAGGTTGCAACAGGTGGCCATTTTGGACAAGTTTCCAGATATAACCCGACCTTCAGGTACCCCGGTCACTCTCAAACACAACACGGTACACTACATTAAGACGACCCCAGGACCTCCTGTTTTCAGTAATCCTCGTAGACTAGCACCGGACAAACTAAAAATTGCAAAACGAGAATTTGAATTAATGTTGGCCAATGGTACAGCGCATCCATCAGAGAGTCCCTGGGCGTCTCCATTACACCTAACACCTAAAAAGATAACGGTTGGCGACCGTGTGGCGATTACAGAATGCTCAACGCACGTACCGTCCCCGACCGTTACCCTATTAGACATGTCCATGACTTTGGCCATAACATTTCTGGTTGTACTGTATTTTCGACCATAGATTTAACGAAAGCCTACAATCAGATACCTATCTATGAGGCCGATATTCCAAAGACTGCAATCACCACACCCTTTGGACTATATGAGTTCCCCTTCATGACTTTTGGTCTGCGAAATGCAGGCCAAACACTTGGAGACTCGATTTTTGTTATTGCTTCGTTGATGATTTTGTCGTCTATTCTGAAAATGCAACCCTCCACGAGGCCCATCTCCAGCAGCTCTTTACACGAATGAAGGAATTTGGAGTACTCATCAATACTGGTAAGTGTGTGTTCGGAGCCTCTGAAGTATCATTTCTAGGACAGAAAATCTCAGCAGCAGGTGTCTAACCTTTGGAGTCAAAAGTAGAGGCCATTAAAAACTTCCCCATGCCTAAGACAGTTAAACAACTTCGTCGTTTTTTTGGCATGATGAATTTTTATCATCGATTTTTGCCACACTCTGCCAGAATTCAAGCACCTCTGAACGCTTTGCTTACAGGTTCTGTCAAAAGGTCTCACCCTATAGAGTTAACTGGCGATGCGTTATTAGCGTTTGACGTTTGTAAGGCTAGTTTGTCTAAGGCTGCAATGCTCGCTCACCCGGATTGTCAGGCCAAACTCGCTTTGGTCACCGATGCCTCTGACCTGGCAATGGAGGCTGTTTTGCAACAGTTAAGTGGCGACGCTAAGCAACTATTAGGTTTCTTCTCATGGAAGTTCAGTCCCTCACAACAAAAGTATTCTCCATACGATAGGGAATTGTTGGCCATCTATGAAGGTATCAAATACTTCCGTCACTGGTTGGAAGCAAGAGACTTCGTAGTGTATACCGACCATAAACCACTCAGTTATACTTTCAATGAAAAGAAAGCCAACTGTTCCCCTCGGCAGTTCCGATATTTCGATTACATCTTGCAGTTCACAACCGACATTAGACACATATCAGGTAAAAATAATATCGTTGCTGATACATTGTCTCGTGTTGATGAACTGCAGATGCCGATCGATCATGCCTTGCTCGCCTCATCACAAGCTGCTGACCAAGAGTTGTCACAACTCCTGAACGGTGACTCCTCACTTCGTTTACAAAAGATGAAGGTAGCTGACAGTCAGACAGAGCTCTATTGCGACGTGAGTACCTAGGCCGTTCATTACCAAGCCTTTGAGAAGGCAAGTATTTGAAAGCCTCCACAGTCTTAGTCACCCTGGCGCTAATGCGACTGCTAAACTTATCAGTGAGCGATTCGTTTGGCCGGGAGTACGCAAAAACTGTCGAGAATGGTCGCGTCAGTGCTTAGCCTGTCAACGCTCAAAGGTGCATCGACATGTGTCATCCGCTTTCGGTACATTCAACCTACCTCGCACGCTTTTCATTTATCCACGTGGACATAGTAGGGCCTTTACCTGTATCATTAGGTTACTGATATTGTTTAACGGTAGTAGATCGCTTCACTCGCTGGCCTGAAGTCATTCCTATGATGGACATGACAGCAGAGACTGTGGGAAAGGCATTAGTATCGTGGATATCCAGATTTGGATGTCCATCTCATATTGTCACCGACCGAGGGCGACAGTTTGAATCTCCTCTTTTCCAATACCTTGGAAAAGTGATGGGATCCAAACATCGCAAATAACCTCGTATAACCCATCTTGTAACGGCTTAGTGGAGCGATTTCACCGTCAACTGAAGGCTGCTATAATGTGCCACGCTGATTGTAATTGGGTGGACACACTTCGTGCTGTTGGGCATTAGAAGTTCATTTAGAGAAGATCTTCAAGCCTTATCAGCTGAATTGTATACGGCGAACCGTTACGAGAATTTTTTTAGACAACATCACCTGAAAACATAGATGTATCAGACTTTAGCTTTGCATTTTGCATACAAACTGCAACCTTCACCTGCTGCACAGCATACCATGGGCAACATTTTTATACATAAAGATTTACACTCGTCTAGCCATGTCTTTCTGAGGGATGATGCATTGCGAGGCGTTTTACAGCCTCATTACTCTGGTCCTCAAAAAATTTTAGAACGGGGCGATAAAACTTTTAAGATTATATTTAAGGGTAAAACCGTCACGGTATCTATCGACCGCCTCAAACCGGCATATATACTGTCAGACCCTAACCCTACGACCATTACCACCCCAGCTCCCACTTCTGTACCCACTCCAATTACCATTCGTCTTCCTCATCCTGTTCCCGTTGGACAAAATGTTTCAACCCAGCATGATACCAAAAGGACTCGTTCAGGGCGTTTTATTTATTGCACTCACCCCAATGGTACCAACTATATGTCTCGCATTAACATTTTTATCCCCCTTTTAGAGTCCTTACATCCTCAAGATCTCAATAACCCCCGAACAGATTTCACCACATACGGTTTTTTTAATGAATTCTATTTACTATAAGTTTGTGCTGCGTTCATAATAGAATGGCGGCGGATCGTTAATCAAGGCGTCTGTTACCGTTTTAGCGTCTTTGACATGAGATTTTTGGTTTTTATTTATTCTGTCTTCTTCTCTGTGATTATTTTTATTTGGTCTGATTTATCAACAGAATAAAACTAGCAAGTATAGATTTATCATATGAATTGATTTATCGATATTTATGACATCCATTACTATTGACACCACTGACCTCTATAATTGTCTTGTATAATATAGAGGTCAGTGATTGACACCTATTTGTATCCATGAGTTTCGATAGTAAAAATGGGGTCATGGCTACGCTAAGAGGTAACCGATGCAATACATCATCTCTGTCACTGTTATGGCGTTTTGTATAGGTATAGAGAGATAACTGTAGGTTTTTTGTTTTTGCTTAAAACATTCCTTCCATAGTAATTATTGTTCTTAGCCAATAAATACCCAATACTACAATACGTAGTAACTGCTTAGTTATCTGTGCCAATACGAGCAATGAACAGTGCTCGCAGTAATATCGGAACATACCCATAATATTTTCTGTCAAAAAGTGACATTGACACATGCAAATAACATTGTCATTGACAAAACAATAATAATAATCCTCTCCGTTTCTCTGTCCTTGTTTTGATAATAATGCTTCACTTACCGGTTCTTTCCAAACAAATATAGTAGTCTTTTTGCAATCGTTTACCGCCTTCACACGTAAATAACTATAGTAATAATGAAATCAAACTCAGGCCTGACAAGATTCCATAACTGCTACATTCTTCGTAATAGTAAAATAATAAAGGAAGATTTATGGATAAGGGATGGCAGAATTGAGGATCCACAAAAAGTATTTTATTTAGAACAGTTACAAGCTGATGTAACTGTAGATTGCGAAGGTCTGCTAATGGCACCTGGGTTCATTGACATACAAATCAATGGTGAGTATTTTTATTCTATAAGTGCAATGACCTTAATATATAAACTGTTCCTTTATCTTTGCAAATATTGCAACGACGTAGTCTAAAGTGGTTTACTTACTTGAAATACGTAATAATTGATGACTAAATGAATTTATAGATACAAATAATAATTATCATCTTGCATAATTTCATAGAATTTAAAAACTTAATTCCATACAACTGCTCTTATTTACAAAGACTTGCCATTACTTACATTGACTTGCTACAAAGATTTGCAGGCTAAATATGCCATTTAACTAAGAGAGGATATTGATACTGGTTTTTGTAACATAAATTCAACCTAGCATAAGAAACAGACTTTCAAAGAATTTACCATTTGTTTTATTACAATAAAGATTATTATTTATGTACATCTTAATAAAATGCTAGAATTCATTCATCTGGTTTTTGATTTTTTATTTCTATGAATTTGAATATATCCATGTATAATATTGAATATATCATGTTGAGTAAAGTAAAAAGTTTTTTTTAAGGTGGCTGGGGAGTTGACTTCTCATATGATTCAGAAAATGTTGAAGAAGGAATTAAAAAAGTATCCAAGGAACTTCTTGCCCATGGTGTCACCTCATTCTGCCCAACCATGGTCACTTCAGATGTAGAGAAGTATCATAACATTCTACCTCTGATCAAACAGACTGATGGGGGCAATCATGGGGCCACCATCCTTGGTGTGCATTTAGAGGGCCCATTTATTAGTTTGGCAAAGAAAGGTGCCCATATGGAGGAATACATCAGGGTACCTGAAAAGGTCAGTATTCAATTTTATATCTTTATTTTATAAAATTGCTTAACAATTATTTGAAATAGTGAATTTAAAAAAAAGAATAATAATTAAAAATTATTACTTAGAATAATTATTTATATCATAACACATAGTTGCTGCAACAATAGGTTACTCTTTTGTCGAATGTAGAATTATAAAAAAAATGGTTATCCCCTGTATCAATTTATAACAGCCCATTTCCAAATGGTTGAGCCTTGTGAGAAGAATCTAAATGTTCATAATTAGGTCCTGCTCAACTGTCTTAACTTCAATGCAATTTCCTTGCCCTTCACCATTCCTATAACTTAATGAGAGACTACCTAATCATGGGGGGGATTACTCTATATCAATCAATTCCTATCACTGAGTCAAAGATGTGTCGCTCAAATGTGATCCCAAATGACATTGGAAAAATGTAAATTGACCACTCTTTAGTATACTAAGAATGTTATCATAGAGTAAATATCAAAACGGTATGTGCTATAGAAATTTGTATGAACAATTTAACAAACAATTTAGCTACTACATACTTAGCTATTATCAAATCATTTTCTTTTAATGTTTTGTGTTACCATTTAAGAATATGTAATTACTATGGTGTAAATAATAACTAATCAGATATAGACTATTCTTACATAAGACTTAATTTTATAAAGACTATGAAATAATTTATTTTTAAATATGGGTAATACCCAATTATGAAAATAATTCATGAAAATAATAAATGTACCTTAATTTATAAAAGGTCATTGGCTTTCGCTTGAATAACTTTATTTATTGGGTAATTGATAAATTGTTTGTCATTGTCACATCATAAATAATTGTATGAATGAGCAACAGCTAAAAAATATGTAAATGATAAATATGATATTATGTGCAAATGTCAATGGAAACAACAGTAAATACATACTGACATTAATAGATAATATAACAAGAGTGACTATATTGAGCTTAGTGTTGTTTACATCAAATACAAATACAATACTAGGTGCCCAGACTTGTATTACTGTTTATCTTCTGTACTAAACAGTAGAACAGGTGGAACACCTAATGAAATCTAAGAGGCTTAATATTTGTTTTACAGGGTATAGACACACTCAAAGAAGTTTATGGTTCCTTGGATAATGTTGTCATAGTAACGATTGCCTCAGAACTGCCCGGCGCTACACAAGCTATCAGAGATTTGACTGATCTTGGAATAAAAGTAGCTTTAGGTCACTCCACAGCTAGCTTAGCTCAAGGAGAAGAAGCAGTTGAATGCGGAGCTAATCTAATCACTCACCTGTTTAATGCTATGCTCCCGGTAAGTTACGTTATAAGAAAGTCTTGGATTAAAAACATTCGTAGTCACCTTTATGTGAAGTCAGCTTTTGAAATCCTGTAATAGAGTCTACTTGTAAATCTAAAAAAACAATAAGATTGACTTATCCTATTATTAAATGTATGTCGAATCCTCAGGAGAAGGTTCAGCCATAATGTGAGTGGAGACGATAAGAAAACTCCTTTTTGATATTCAAACACCAATGTTCAGACATGCAAAGGAACACTGTACAGTTTTTACGCTAGTGTTGGTTCAACAGCGGTCAAACGTAAAGTGAACTCGCCCGTCCGCCGCACCGATCACGACTTTGAATAACTCCGCCAGGTAGCGATTGTGTTCCTATCCGGTGAATTTATTTACACCCGTAATAATGACCGACAGTGCGACATATATATGTTAAAAATTGTGGTTCATGCATGTTATTTTAAAGTCATAAATATTAAGTACTAGCTGCGCTCCTCGGTTTCACCTGCGTAAGTCCCGACGCTGTGGGAATATCGGAATAAAAAGTAGCCTATATGTTAATCCATATCTCCAGCTATAGACATACCAAGTTTTATCGCAATCGGTTTAGTAGTTTTTGCGTGAAAGAGTAACAAAGATCCATACATCCTCATAAACTTTCACGTTTATAATATTAGTAGGATAGGATAGTGGGATTTTTATTTATACAACTTAAAAACTACTGAACGGATTTTCATGCGGGTTTCACCAATAGATAGAGCGATTCATGAGGAAGGAAATATTATTATAGGTATATAATTTGTTAAGGTTTTGTGTAAAATGGTTGCAATGTGATGATGATTGTTGAAGATGTCTCTGCTACCCGTGCGAAACCGGGGCGGGTTGCTTTTAAAACTTATTTTTTTTGTTAATGCTAGTTAGGTACAGATACCGGCACGAGTCGTGAGCATTGCACTTAAATATACGATAGCCGATTAATACATGCAAACCCAATAGACGACGAGCATCGACTGACGAACCAATCACGTGCAGCGTCAGCGTGATCAACGTCATATCAAAAGTGTGCTCACGACTCGTACCGGTTACTGTACCTACTTAAAGAAGATGACAACGAACCGAAGTGAAGTTTCTTTGTGGTGATTTCAGTTTCATCATCGCGACCCGGGACTTGTTGGTCTATTAGCATCTTCAACAAAAAAACAAGTTTTTTACGGCATAATTTCCGACGGTATACATACTCATCCCTCTGCTCTACGAATTGCAAGCAGGACAAACCCTGAAGGTAGACAATAATATTCTTCAAAAAAATCAATAGTTAGTTTATTTTAATGATTGTAATAACTAATCGTTTTTTAGGACTAGTGCTAGTAAGCGACGCTGTAGCTGCCATGGGTCTTGCAGATGGGAACTATCGTATTGGACCCCAAATGGTTACTGTCGAAAGTGGTCATGCTTACGTAACGGGTACTAAAACACTCTGTGGAAGCACGTCAGCACTCGACACTTGTGTTGCAACATTTAAACAGTCGTTAGGTAAGCACCTAAGAATAAATAGTAGGAGAGAGTGGGTAACAGTGAATCTCTTTCTTTTTCTAACTCATACAGCTACAAGGATTGTCGGTAATCACTGTTTTTTACCATTCAATTATAGGAAGAGTATAACATATTTAAATAAAAAAGCAGTGACGAGTAATATATAAAACAAGACTAGCTTGAAAAAAAGTTTGGAAAAGATCCACTGTGACCCAGGATTAGGTCCGTTTGGATCGGTACATGGGTGACAGTGGATGAGTTGGGTTATTATTTATTTTAATTTGGGCTTATAGAATAGGGTATCCCGAAACTTTTTTTTCTGATTGCGCTACACAAGACCCCTCAAAAGTTGCGTTATAACTTGTAGATTATCGTAAAAATAATAAAAAAAAATTATAAAAATATCTTGAGGGCTCTACCGGCAGTTTTATTTTTCGAAAAATCGCTAAAGTAACACTTCAGTACTTACATTTTTTTTTTCTTTATACATTACTCTCATTTTATTTTCTAATCACAATGATAGTGGAATAATAAATTATGATTTCCAAGTAACGACAGGTTGTTTTCAGTTAAGAATAGGTTTCGCTCGATCTCGCGAAATTCATGTTTTGACTTGCTTTACTCAAATTCTCTACTTCAATTGTGAGGTAGTTCGTCTCATTTCTAGTGCTGAAACAGTGACGCTCCGTACTTTCTTGTGATAAATTAGTAGATAATAATGGGTTCAAGACTAAGTGAGACTACTTGTGCTATATTGGGACCATATAAAGAACTTGAAGATCGCCAGTTACCGGTGATAAGCGACGTTATGAAATTTATTTTGTTCACAAAAACGAACTAAAACTACAAAAGAATGGAAAAGATCCCTCCAACACTGAAGTCTTTTCAATAGTTTCTGAGAAACTTAATGTAATTTGTGCCTCGATTCCCATCGTTTCCAAAGAACGTGTTACCCAATTGCTGAAATCATATTTTGATAAATACCTGTCAATAATAAGATATCCCAAAAATAAAAAACAACATAGCTACGAAAACAAACTAAAGTGCTTTTTAGAATTGTCGAACAAGCTCTTCGACATTGCTGCTTGTAAGTGCACTTCGTTTCATGTTTGTTCCTGCATAAAACCTAAGAAAGTTCCTATAAATGAAAGAGACTTTTTACTGGACCAAAGAAGTGATAGTAAAATGGCCATAAGCGGTATAGATACAAAAGAAACGGCAAGACTTTTAAAGAAACATCAAAGACAAGAAAATTTGGAGCTGATGGATGCATGTTTACCAAGTTCATCACAAGAAACCAATCCTGCTCCGTAGCGCGAGTTGCCGCCTCGACCACGGCGATCACAGTCTCCTGCAACAGAGCTTCCTCAAAATACTGATGTGCTTGTAAATGAGACTTCGTTTAGTTCATTGGCTCGGAATACTCTGGTGCTGCCAACGGTAGCTAAGGTATGTGATCGGTATGGACTATCAACGCGATCTGCGGCTGCGGTCGCTTCGGCGGTCTTAGTTGACGTAGGATTGGTATCTTCCGAAGATCAAAGTCTTGTTATTGATAAGAATAAAATTCATAGAGCTGTTTCAAAAGCACGGGCCAATATGTCTCTGGATGGAAGCACATCTGGACCAAAAGAACATTCAGGGCCTATTGGAAAAGAGCTAGCTGTTTGTGAAAGTAAACCTCTAGTGTCTTTCTGTGCAGTGACTGGAAATTTGCTCGAATTACCTGATAATATAGTGAAGGAATTAAGCACGGATCAAAAGTATCTATACGAAATGTGCCATGCTGTGATGGCTGGTTCCTGTTGCCCCGAGCTAGCGAACCGCCAACCTGGAAAAATGGCACATTCGAGATGGCTTACTACTGCCAATCGAATACTCAGACTTTACGTAAGTACTTTTTCGCCGTCAAATAATTTGGAACTGCGTGGTCAAAGTTTACGCTCCCGTTTGGTTTCTCATTAAGCAAAACCCATCATATAAACACGGAGCCAAGCATATTTTTAAAATGATTATGTACTCCCGATTCCAATCGTAACGTATGGAGCTGCCGTCTGGTGCCGTAAGGTAAGCCAAACGACTACCTCAAACAAATTAGACAGCCTACAACGTACGGCTTGTTTAATAACCACTGGTGCGCTATCCTCGACGCCAGGGGAAGCTCTAAACGTACTACTAAGCCTGACTCCGCTCAGCATCTATGTGCAAAAAGAAGCTGCCAAAAGCGTATATAGGATATGTACACAGACGAAACCAAAGTGGCAATCACGAACACTAAACTCACTAAAAGAGTCGGTTTTCGGAATAAAATCTCTGAACATGCTAGTGGATGACATGCAACCAGAGATCGACTTTGCGAGAAGGTACACAGTAGACATACCACATGGCTGGAAGGCCTCCAATCTCAAAAAAATGGTAGTCACGAGTAGTACACCGACGGGTCCAAAAAAGGCCCTGATGTAGGTTGTGGAATTTACGGAGAGAGACCAAAATTCAGGTGGAGCGCGAACCTGGGAACAGAGGCCTCCGTCTTTCAGGCTGAGCTCTCTGCATTAAACATGTGCGTGGAGATCAACCTCGAAAGGAAAGTAAAAAATCAACACATCTACATCAACTCAGACAGCCAAGCGGTGCTATTGGCACTAGGCAATTTTGAGACTAGCTCAAAACTAATACAAAATTGCAAGAAAAACCTGGGGCAATCAAACAAAATTACATTAAGATGGGTACCAGGCCATTCAGGCATCGATGGCAACGAAAAAGCCGATGACCTCGCCAGAGCTGGTGCAGACAACCGACAGCATGGCCCAGAACCATTCTGCGGCATCAGCAAACAGCGAGCGTATTCTATCATAAACGCCAAATATACATCATTGGCTATTAAGAGATGGAAGACCACGACTGGTCTAAGACACTCGAAAGCCATAATAAACGGCTATGATAATAAAGTAAGTATCTAAAGAACTTCTGGAGCTCAAAAGATACAAAACCTGTGCAGTAACAAGAGTCCTCACCGGACACTGTAAACTGAACAAACATATGTTCAACCTAAAATTAGGTGAGAACACAATTTGCAGATTCTGTCAAGAGACAGAAGAGACTGCAATGCATATTTTATGCTCTTGTGGCCCACTAAAGCGGCACCGAAGTATTTACCTAGGGTTGCACATCATGCAACCGCAGGAAATACAAACAATCACTGCTGATAGGATCTGGAGGTTTCTCGAAGCCATCAGTCTGAGCAGTGAACTGTAAACCAAAAGTGTGCTACAAAAGACCAGAAATGGTCGAGGTAGCACTAGGCACTGAAAACAATAATAATAATAATACTCCCGATTTTTACCTGATAGACAAAGATGTATTATTGATTCAGTGATCGAAAGAAATGCTTTTTTCGCGCATCCAGAAAACTTGCTTATTGCCATGTTATTCGACGATAGGGACCATATTCGAGAGCTTGCATCTCGCAGGATATTAAAAGCTAATGAAGAGAAAAAATCTTGTCGTCTCAGAGTATTTAAGTCACCGAAAATCAATTTCATAGCACAACATTACATAGATATGCTATTTTGGCAAGACTGTGAAATAACAGCTCCACCGGTCCTACGACACGTCTCCGACGATGTACTAATTAAGGCTAAAGAGCAAAGCCTCTTTATTGAAGACTTCTCTTGTCACACACAGGCAGTGGAAAGATGTGTAAAATTGGTAACAGAGGCTTCTCAAAGCGCAACAGATACCACAACAAACCAGTTTCGTTTTTAAAGTATAAAATGACCTATTCATTTTTCTCTCTCACCACACTCATTGTTGTTCTCTTTGATTTAATAAAAACAATTTAAACGTTAGTTTTGTACGATTTATTGTTTATGTTAGGAACCCCTGAAAATGACGAATTTGTATAACTTCAAGGACCGATAGAGGCCTCAAAATGATTGATATCTAATTAAATTTTATGATAATCGTAATGTGTGTGTCAAACCGCAACTTTTGACACCTCTTGCATAACCGTAGCTCAAAAAAAGAAATTTCCCATACATCGACGGGACACCCTATTGTAGAATACGAATTACGATGACTACAAATAACTTATCTCTGCGAACTTTGTGAAACTTTCTTCCTACCAACACGAAAATTAAAAAAAAGGTTTCTCGTATTTACGTGGTTAGATTATGAATTATTATTATGTTATAGTTAGGGTACCCACAATACACTAACGTATGCTGAATGCCTAGTTTCTAAGGTTATAATATCTGTGCAGACATTATGAAATAAAATGGTTTTCTTTAAGTTTAATCTACATAGGCATTACTAAGTACGAACCTAGCATCTAGTATAGGTAGGTTTATTTGAAACGTCATTTGTTCACAAAAGTAGAGTAAGAGGCACATAACGGATAATAAAATATTCAGATAAATTATTCTAACAGAAGACAACCCTAATGTCGCACACGTCAGAAGAGATACGCGATAGAAAGAGTGGCAACTTCTACGTGAATATAACTGCGATCTGAATTGTATGATCTATATTAATAATTCGGTCAAGGGGTACGGTAGGCTCGATCGAAACCTTGCCTGAATAATAAAACATAGAAAAATAATGATTTCGATTCCACAACATATATTCGCAAAATTCGGATTGTCGAGTATTTTGTTAAATTCTAATGGTGCAAATGGCAGTCGCCATATTGGCCACTCGGATGCCATCTTGAGTTCGTTAAAGCCGATTCACACGTAAAATATCTACCTACGTTTTGTAAAAGATTGTGTATTATGACGAGTCACATTTCACCCGTAGCGAAGCCGGGTTTTCATCTAGTTTATTTATATTGTCGAAACAAGAGTCGTTATTTATTTATTTGATCTTGGCGGAGTAGGTTCTAGGTAGGTAGATCTTCTGTTCTTTTTACTATTGTACTTATTCTGTACTTTTACCTAAAGGAACATTTCGAGTTCTTACAAAATACACAAGGGCGTACCGAGGGGGGCAGGGGAGGGCAGCTGTCAGGCTTCAGCAGGCTTACGTAATGCTTAAGTAATTTTTAGTCAATTTTTTTATTTTCTATTAAATTTTGCTCCCCTCTCTGGGATGACAAACAAATTTTGCTTCCCCCTGGGCTAAAAGCTGGGTACGCCCATGATAATACACATTGTAGGCTCTCGAGATCATCTAAAAATCCAAAGCTAAAAATGCACACATACTACTAGTCAAAGATCCGAACCTAAATCGACATTCACCGGGTTGACAATAGAATCATACATATTTTATAATAAATTTCGAATATTAGAAAATATATTAAAAATGGGTAGACAACAAAAATCCTGGACATAATATTTTTAATTATTTTTTAAAAAATGATTTTTCATAAAATGTTGTAACATGAGGATAATAATAAAATTTTATATTGGACTTAAAGTATAAAACATATGGAATGTGCATACGTAGGGTTGACTATTATTTACCTGGACGAGCTACTGGGTTGACAGGTATAAACAGGTATGTCTTTGTACTTTCACTTGATTAGATAATAGAAAAAAAATTATATCAGCATAAGCGCTGTTTTATTCTGAACACGATGATATAGGGTTGACTGCAAAAAATTCGGTCCTAAGAGGGGTATACAAATTTTAAATAATTAAATTTCAACGCGTGTGGAAATGAGTGACAGAGAGATCCGAGGTAAGTATACCGTGTGATAATAAAGGACCGAACATCGCAGTCGGGTCTGATGGGATCGTGAATATAAGAAAGTGCGCATGCTCGGTATATAAACTATATGGAGAGTAGAGGTACCCCTGCTACCCTCCATATTGTAATCAGTACGCGTTATTTTGGAGTAGCTAATGACTTATGATATTATATTGCATCGAAAACACGTGTTATTCTGTATCGTTGTGATAAAAAATGGCAGTCAACTTTTGTTTCCCTTTAATTTTTTTCAGAAAGAGCAAAAAAATTTCAAAGTAAGTAATTAATATTTTCATTAATTACGTTATCATGAGTACAAAAACATTTCTACTTCAGGTATATTATTATACTAGTAAGTTAATATATACATACATATATATATATATTTATTTATTTATTTATTTGTTTAATTTATGTTATATTGTTTAATATTTTTGTATTAAATTAAATATATTAGATTGTTATGTATATAATTAATTAATTTGTTTGCAACATATTTTCAGTTGCTCCGAAATAACGCAAACTGACACCAAAATAACATGTACTGTTTACAATATGGAGGGTAGCAGGGGTACCTCTACTCTCCATATAGTTTATATACCGAGCATGTGCACTTTCTTATATTTACGATCCCATCAGACCCGACTGCAATGTTCGGTCCTTTCTTATCACACGGTATACTTACCTCGGATCTCTCTGTCACTCATTTCCACACGCGTTGAAATTTAAATCTTTAAAATTTGTATACCCCTATTAGGACCGAATTTTTTTCAGTCAACCCTATTTCATCGTGTTCAGAATAAAACAGCGCTTATGCTGATATAATTTTTTTTATATTATCTAATCAAGTGAAAGTAACTAGTATTGACATACCTGTTTATACCTGTCAACCCAGTAGTTCGTCCATGTAAATAATAGTCAACCCTACGTCTGCACATTCTATATGTTTTATAATTTAAGTCCAGTATAAAATTTTGTTATTATCTTCATGTTGCAACGTTTTATAAAAAATCATTTTTTTTAAATAATTAAAAATATTTTGTCCAGGATTTTTGTTGTTTACCCATTTTTAATATATTTTCTAATATTCGAAATTTATTATAAAATATGTTTGATTCTATTGTCAACCCGGTGAATGTCGATTTAGGTTCGGATCTACTATACACAATTTACAAGTAAATTTTCGGTGCAAGTGGTTAGACTTTGGAATTATCCCTAGGCATTCTCGGAGAAAATAGATCTGCTAGCTTACTATTTGCAATGGCTTTTTCTTCTTTTTTGGGCCAGAAACCCCAGTGCACCCTACCAAAGATTCATCAAAATCTGATGACTGATTTCGGAACGCATAGAGGACAAACATACAAACATTGATTTTTATTTATAAAGATTAATACCCATTTGCATTGTTACATAGTTTATACAGCGTGTAAGTATCGCCGTCGCGAAGAACTTACAAAAACGTTTTTCGGTGGATACTTAACACAATGTAAGTCAGTTCATCATAAAATGCGACACTAAGAGGATTTACAGTTTTGGGCTGACATGTCCATATTGGATAAATACTCAAAAAAATCTAGATTAAAAAAACAGTTCGCAATGTAAACGCAACAAACGTAGGTATCATTTTTGTGTGGTACGGTGAATGATCTTAAATGTTCGGCGCTTTCGAAGCAGCTAATGGCATAAATGTTGTTTAAGATTACATTGCAGTTTTTGGCCGTATGGAATACCTATTTGATTTTTTATCATTAAAATGTTCTGTGATACCACTTTTCACCAAAAAAAATGTCAAATAAAAAAAAAACAATTATGAATTTTCCGAAAATTCCAATGATTTTCCACTCAGAATGATCTGAATCTACTATTTCAAGATTCGGCAGACCGTTCCTTCACCCGGTCTATTCTTAAATATAAGAATATGACATCATTGTATGATATAATTTATAACTTACACACCACACACAACATGTCTGTGTTACATTTTACTCGAATGGTGTACAATAGAGATAATTATCCTGTTTCAGATTGTTCGACGGAATATGCACTGGAAGCTGCATCTTTGCATCCAGCTAAAGCTTTAAGTATTGACCACAAAAAAGGAAAATTAAATTATGGATATGATGCTGACTTTGTGATTATTCACCCCGAAACATTGAAGATCAAATCTACATGGATCGCGGGTGAATGTGTTTATAAATGTGATAAAGCTTAGATTTTTAATGATTTTGTATGACGTACCCATTCCATAAAGGTATTGTATTTTCTCCTTTTTATAAAAAGGACCATATTGTAATGTAAATATTGTTACTAATTAAGTATACAAAAAATATTATTCAACGCAATTTTTATATTGTTCAAACATTCTTGAAATAAAATGTTAAATCAAAATGAACTTTTAATTAGGAAAGTTCCCTATCCTGCACTTACACACTAGGATGGTTTGGATTATTTGTGGAGTTTACAGCTCGGTAGCGGGAGAAATTAAAAAAAAAATGTAGGATGCCTTGAAATGATAGATTTCATGTGTTACCGTTACCTTAGTTTCCTGTAATTAGGGAGTTCACTAAAACTAACTCATCTTGCATCGTAGAGCTACATACGCAGCCAGCATGCGTTAAACTTAGACAATGGTGCCGATTCTATTGTACACTCGACTAAACTAAAACCTGATTTAATTTCTTCATATGAAATCATCCTAGTGTTCTTCGTAATAAGGTCTATTTGTTACTAGCATCTATTTCTCTGCGCCGCTAAATTTCACTAAAACCTGTCAACGTATACTCAACTTTATTTCCACGCAGCGAGTCTTCATTTATTCAAACGCTGTATAATTGCCGTATAAAAACTTGTTCAAAACGAACAAGGATGACGTGTTTATAATCTACACCTACGAAGACGCTTACTAAAAACACAGAGCAAAAGAGATGGCATTCAATGGATAGCGGCTCTCGCTACGTGGTATTAAAGTTTATTTAAGCGTATCAGACTTTAGTCGACAAATAAATTGCTTATTTCGATAGCGACATATGTTACCTACTTGTTTCAATTTGAAATAAGACCTTGTTTCTAAGTGTACAAGGTTTACTTCTTATATGAAGAAACTTTAGTGAATTTTAATTTAGCGAGTGAAGTAACAGAATTGGGGCCAATGGTTTTCTAGTCGAAGATCGAGTCAAAGTTTTGGGAACTTGAACACCGATATCAGAAAAAAGAGATGGGGCTCTTGGCAGGGGTTTGACAAAATGCTTCATAAGCCTCAATTTATTACAAATTTGTGGGTCCTGGAACCAAAGTCGTATTTATCACATGTTTCTCCGCCGGGTTTAAACTGTCTTGGAAGAGGCAGTCAGTATTTGTTTAGTGCCGCTTTTGGGCTAAATCATTCAAAAATCTGGATACTTATGCTATAACGAGTATAAAGTATTCATAATTTCATATCACCTGGTAATGAGCACGGGCCAATAATTTAGATAAACTCTTTTTAGTGGCATGGAAAATCTTTATTGAAGTAAATATATTTATAAAGTCAGTACAATTTAAGTTCAATAGTTTCCAAAAATATTAAAGTGCAGGTTGCTGATCACCTGGCAATGTTAAATATGATTATTTCTTAATTAAAATACAAGCTAATATTGAGAAAACTGTAATATGTGAATAATAACATGTATATACCTAAATAAAATCATGACAAAAATATATTTTAGGCAGGCTCTGAATTACACTGCTCTGCTGTTATCCTGGCCACAGTTCACGTTAATAAACTTATAATTATTAATAAATCGCTAATGTTACATGAAAATTTGCACTAGCCATTCAAAAAAAGTTAAAGAAAGAGTGCAAAATGGCGAACATCCAAATTCTCAAGTAATGTTAGCGTTAAAAGAATTTGGTCAAAGTAAGATGTGCAACCAGTTGAAATAAAAATCTACTTCTGTCCACAGTTAACATCGAACTATTTAATTAGTTACGTTGAATAATGTAAGTATAATTATCGAATACACTCAATTCCTCCACTTCTAAAGCGTGGACAGAGAACCAGTTGGGCATCTTAACTTTACAATAAAATAATTAAACATCAAGTTACAAACCACGCAATGTATATTCATATTGTATACAATATTACTAGGTGTATGTATGTATATAATGTAAATACATTTTCATGAAAAACAAAAATAATATCATGGAATATTCAAAGAGCCAAAATATTTGAGATTAACTCTACCTTGATACCATTAACTTCTAAGATCTAGGCACAATGCTGCAGAGACTCCTGTAATGGATTACATAACAATTTTTCGTTGACTGTGGGGCTAAATAGTACAAATACAGTCAACACCATCACACAAGGTATACTGAAGACATTATATAAACTGCCATAACTATTATTCTTATGAAACATATTTTATGAGAAAGATATGTCGGATAAAGCTGGACCTATGGGGACAAAGCTATTGTGTCGTGGGCTACATCATAACGAGCAGTATAGTATAATGGTTTCAGAGAGCCACTGGCGATCCCATGTGCTGATGCTGCTGGCGCCCCGTGCAGCTTGCACTCCGCGGCAAGCCGCCTTGAAGGCAAACAACTACATCTAATAAAACTTTAACATTTTAATTTTCAAATGTTTACGGAGGGTATTGTCTGTTAGATATAATTTCGTGTCTGGAGTCCACATCATACTAAACACATAGTGGACTACATCTAGGTTTAAAATACTTTTAACAGAATTAAATTATTGAGCAATATATTCCTAAGAGAATATTAGTAGAGGTTTGCTCGGCTGCACCAACTCTACAGAATAATTCATGTTACCCTAGCATCAAATACCAATGCATACTCCACAAATGTCATTTCCGCAAAACGATAATTAAATAATTAAATTATAAGGAATTAAATGAAATCTTTGGATCAAAATTAAAATATGCATTTGGAACTTGCACCTTTCACACTAACTATTACAATAAATTTCACATTTCAACATAAAATGACAAGAACATAAGACAGCGTAACTTAGAATATACTTAAATCTACATTGAAAATAAAGAAATAGCCATTTGAACATGTAACCTAATCATGAGAATAAAACCACGGGAGTTGCAGACAATTTCTATGTAAACTAAATTGATTCGGTATGATATGTTTTGTTGTTTACTGAATAATTTGTGAGATGAGAAATATCTGAATGGCCGCTTAAGAGAAAAAAATTATGCTTATAGTTATAGAATCAAAAAATAAGATCACTACAATACGTAAATACCAAGATTGTATATTAAAATATTTGTACTTTTACTGACTAAAGGAAAACATTGGCAACTGCTAATAATCCTACAATTGTAAAAAAAAAAATTGTATAATGTAGACTGAAAACGGTCATCTCAAATTCGTTCACTCTAAGATGTGGAATGCAATTAGAATTCTTTAACAATATTAAAAGGTATAATAATATATTAAATTTTTATAATCAGCTCAACAATGTATATAATCTATAATAATTTAAAAGCCTAGATCCAAACTGTGATATTTATTGCACAAGCACACATGTGGCTTAAAATTCCAACGGGAATAGAGCTCACAACCTTATTATTATTTATGTTGTTTTTAGAACAGTGGAGATTAAATACATATACATGTACATATATGTCGACAAAGTGGGTGAAGGTAAAATTAAATTAAATCGTTTGAGCATGCCGTCTTTCAAAAAGGTATCAATTGGAATCATTTCGAAATTAAAAAGTCATAAAACAGGAACAATGTTAATCCCACCCACGGTTTAGTTGAACAGAATTAAATTGTTACGCCACAACTCTCCACCGAAACCATCAGCTGTGCTTGGTGCCACTAATAGGCAATACGCCCACCTCCAATAGGGAAGGTAACATTAGAGCTCACCTTGTGCGCTGCGAACCCTACTTCTATCACATTACTTGGCACCAAGTATGCAAAGGTCCTTGACATCCCCCTCACATCGACACTTCGCAATCCACATATTACGGAGCTAAAATAACACCAAGGAAACCTGCAATTTTCAGTGCCATATAAAGTGATACTACACAACTACTGAAGTTAGTTATTGCTGGATACATAAGGGAATATAGATTCAAGAGAAATATCTTTACCAAAATTGCTTTAAAGTGTATATAGGTAACTTTTAAGATTCCCGAGAAAGGCTACTGTAATGTACTCTAATGATACAATTATTATCAAGTAATGTCAATGGACAATAGATACCATTTGACTGCCATTCATCCATGACAGGTGCTTACACGCTACGGCAAATTATACAGCCAAGCAGACGCGGCGAATAACCGCCGCGGCCCGCGCCAACCACTAATAAACATCTCTAAACAACACCACCATATAGGCAAACTTGTGATACTGTATGTGTATATCAATTGAAAAATACTAGTACCTACTAAAACTTTCTACGCTGATCCCTACATCAAATATATGGCAAGAAAAGACAGTGTCGATATCACCAAAATTAATCATAGGGAGGAGGGGGTAAATCAGTGACAAGAATAATACTTTTTCAATATCTTAGAAACAAAACTATAAATGATCGTCATTGAATAATATAATCAGATGTTGTAATGAAATGTCTGACTTTGAATTTTAAATATTGGAATTCACACATAAAATAGTATAATTTGTAAAATTATCCAAAACTTATCACACCACTTTTTAATAATTTTATGCAACCCTAAAGCAATATTATTAATAGCGTCAAACGCTCCCTTTGGGGCAATAATAAGTTCTATTTTCGGTTAATTTTACTTCACTAACACACAATAATTTTGATCAATGACAACGAATTAAAATTGAACATCATAATATTAAAACCCTGAATACTATAATAAAACAAAAAATTGGCAACAACTAATAACTAATTTTTACAAATATTATACAATAAAATAATTACTATGTGCATGCACAAATATCGTAAGAAAATAATTTGGCAGTAAAAATTCGTAACTCTAAAGGCCTAAACACACTGGCCAAAAATACTATTTATATAATATAGGCCCGGAACATATAATTAAACAAAACAATAAAACGACAAAATCAGAGTATTAATCACACCTGCTCATCCGCGAGGGTATGTAGACTCATTTTTAAACTAGTTCAAATAAAGAAAATAAAATTCCCTAATACTATTGGGACAAAAATCCTGAAACAAATAACTTAAAAACAATATGAAAAATAAACCCAAAAGTTACTCACTAATCAAATAGAGGATTCAGACTAAAATGTCAAAATTCAACTTATCACTGGCTTTCAAAAACCAACGTTCCTGCACGCTCCACGTCTGTGGCCTTCGCAAGTGTCTTTCAAAGTATTGAGTCATGTAAGTCTTAAAATGTTGGTTCATTATGTCTCTCTATTATTGCTCATATCACATCTAAATTTGCGTATCGAATATTGTAAAACTGCTCCAATACACAACAAATACGTAAAATAAATACCTACTTCTAATTAAGTACACATACTTATACATGTTACTCTTCAGTAATAGTGATTTTATTAATAAGTATAAATTATATGGCTCAGCAATACGAAGAGAGTGTCTGACTATCAACTAATTATTTATTTTTATAATTACAATTCAGTAACATGAGTGTGTATTATTTATTTTTCAATGAGATGCACGACTTTTTAGTATTAGAAATTTGGGAATTAAAAGTAGTAACAAACGAAACCAAAAATAAAATTAGAGAGCATATAAAACTGACATTAACAATATTGGTAAAATATCACACTTAATTTTAGGTGGTCTGGTTAAGTACTATTTCCAAAGTGATTTCTGTGTTCTGATAATAATGGTCGTGTACAATTTGTCCCAGGTTGATCAACGAATTTCCAATTTCTTTACTGTATGTACCATTGCTAACACAAACAAACTGCTAAAAGTGCAATGAGTTAAGTTTTAATCAAAAGCACAAACGATATTGTTACTACATGATAGAGGGGTACGTTCGTGATGTCTATTTATAGTTAGAAGACCCTAGATCCCTTAGATTTCAGTGTAGTGTAGTTGAATTGTATCTGACCATTACTTTTGTTACAATAATTGAGATACCATATTAATGAGGGTTCTATTTGATTTAACATGTCCCACTTTTCACACACACTAGTCTTAGGAAACCTATCGAGGGACAATTATTAATTATATGGTGTATATAATGATTATATCTAAATATGGTATCGTTTTAATAAATCGCATTTTGTACCTACTATCTAAAATCTATGAATTTTCAATTTTGAATATAAATGTGGATAGTTATAAAAATATATGATTTGGCGCACTGTAGGTTTACACTCATCGAACATAAAGTAGAAATATTTGTAATGGCAAGTTCATGTACATAACAAGTCAGCAAATACTGCTGTGGTATTATTTATTAGTAAATTTCTCTATTAAAAATAACCCATAACGCAAGTAAATTTGAACATTATATAGCGAACATTATTTATACAACGTTATGTGTGATCTTAAAAAAAAGCTTGCAAAAAAATTATTCTAACAGCTTGCTATATACAAGAAAATGCCAATTATTTTTTCTACGTTCATTTTAAACCATTACATAACATGTACGTCGCACAAGTTTTTGCAAAGTGACAGTGGTTGTTGTTAATAATACAGCATTACAATGTTTCACCATTAAGGCTAGAACTACACTAGATTTGAAAATGTCTTTAGTTCCATGTTAAATGTAGGCTTTTGAATTCAAGTCAGAAACACAAAAGGGATATAAATGCAATAAGTACGCCGTTAATTACAAAGACCCGACGGAGATGTATATCAACAAGTTTGCACATTAGTGTATGAGCGCCGAAATATTATTGAGATTGTGGTCAGTGTAGTTCTAACTTAAGACATTTACTTACAATAAATGAGAATTCTTAACGATGTACTACTTACTGTAATGCGTGATAATGAAAAATCTTTCAAATATGTAAGAGGCTCTCAAAACAAGAGTACACGAAAAACATTTTGTATAGACACAAGAATTCTGTAAATGGTAAATATATTTTAACGGACAATATATAATAATATTGTATACGAGATTAACCTAAACTAGATGGCACGTTATTATAGTGTCGCCTCCTTTGGTCATGACAAGACTTAAAATTTCTTTAATTTTTAACACAATTGTGCGTTCACATTAATTTGTTCTTTTTCAAACGAATTACACTTATAACAAAGAAAAGCAATACAGATAGAAAAACGTACGTATATCGGGGTAACATTTTAACAATCTCAAATCAATAGTTGAGGCGACACTCTCACGCAGTCCCCTAATTGACATGTTTAAACTTCACTCGAACTAGGAACCTTACCAGCTGCTAAAAATTTAGAAACGAAATACATAGTCCTGTCGATGGGATTTCTTTAGTTAAATTTGGTTATGGTACTAATGTCGGAATCGGATGTCCCGGATGTATTCACGAGTTTGACTATATTTACTATACATCGTGTTATAAAGCCTAACACATATTTTATTAACAAACACTAAACGATTACGCATCGCCTAAACAATTTGCGTGCACTTTATACATATTATAGTCATATATAAAATAAATCCGAAACCTTGATCCTCCATGACCAAATATAACAAAAACTGGTATACAAATCGGACTAAAATAAAATATAAGTTGAATATTATATACTAACCTTTGGATTTTCCATTACTAGAACTAAATGCAATTATAAAATAATAAATGATAGATGAACAAACCCAAATAATACGCAAGTATTCAGTACTTTGGAAATAATAATGACTTAAGTCTATCCATAGCAGTGAATAAAAATATAGTGTTATCTCTAATTCTAGAATGCCATAAAACAAAAAAAAATCACGAAGCATACCAAATATAGGACCACTATAGTTCACTGCATATGGACAGAATGTAAAAAATATCAGACTAACATGAAATTTAACACAACATAACGAAATAAGTAGTCAAATACTGGTTTAGCAAAAAATGTTAAGCTTGTAAAAACAGCAATTAATATAAAATATAGGGAATAAATGTGAGATCTTGTAGTATGCAGACTTACAGCCATCGAGTTACTCCTCAGACAATATATAGGGTGTTGAGGACTAGAACATGATGATTATTCTTAGCCAGAGTGACAATATATCCTTCAGATGTTATTTTCAGACCGCAGCAGCGAGACACCTGCCAGCAAACAAGTAAATAAATTGAACTTCTACATTTTCGAAACAAAATTTTATCGCAGGTGTAATAGTTATTTATTATGCGATAGGTATACCTTGACATAAGGGCACTCAAACTCTGTGACAAGCACACCGTCACGGGAGAATACGGCGACGTGAAACTTGTTGCCATGCGAGTCGCCGATAAGCACATCCCCAGCATCTGACACGTCGATGCCATTGGGGAAATTGGTCACGTTCTCGCAACCAATGCGACGCAAGAAACGTCCTTCATCATCAAAAACGACTACACAGTGTCCCTTGAAATCGCAAACATAGAACTCCTTGCCTAAAATATAGAAAGCTAGCCTTAATATTTATGTAATAATGAAAATATTGAAAGTTATAAGTACCGTATTAGGATGGTTGCACTTGTCAATTATTTCATTTTTAAGTTTACAACATAACCAACATTACAACATACAAAGTTACTAAAATGAAGACTTACCACTAATGGCAATGTCAGATGGCTCCCTCATGCACTCACTGCAATCAAACCAGCTCATAAGGTCGCCTTCTTCAGACAATATAAATACAGTAGGTGTTACGCTATCCACTGCGACGATCAAACCTTCAGCAGTGACAGCTAAACCGGCAACAATATCAATGAAACGCACCTGTAAAATAAAAAGCAAAATCAAATAGTATTGCATGGCCAAATAACTAATCAAATAATACCTAAAAACGACTAACTTGATGTCGTCGTGTGGTCATTATACCAGATTATATGATATGTTCAGGTTACTTACAGCGATTTTCTTTAAGAAATGTCCATTTTTAGTAAAAATTTGCATGCGTGACCTCTCGTTGCCACGGTCGCAAACAACAAACTTCCCAGTGGCGCGAACAACTGCCACCTTACGCGGGTACCACAATTGACCTTCTTCCTTTCCAGCAATACCGAAGTTAAACTTGTAAGTTCCAGACTTGTCAAATACCTAAAAGTTAAAAAAAAATTTTAAACACTTGCTTATAAAAAGAAAAGGATGAAATTCGAAACTGATGTATTACCGTAATTCGATGGTTATTGGTATCAGCCACAATGATATCTTCATCATTTCCAAGACAGAATCCATGAGGAGAATTAAACTGCCCCTTGCCACTTCCCAGTTGTCCAAACTTGAATCTAATGTGCATAGGAGTAGCTTTAGTAGCACGCACAAGTGGCGCGGGCGGCGGCACTAGAGCAGCTTCTTCGGCGGCAGTCAGTAAAGGTCTCCCTGGAGATACACCGCGGGGACCAACGCCTCCAATTCCTCCAAATCCATTCACTTCTGAGAAAAATAATTTTAAAATAAACCCATCCAAACACATTTAAGAGTTTTCAAAAGGTTAGTACAAGACTTACCAGCATTTAGACCAAGTTTGGCGAGTGCTTGTAGGTTATTGTAGGCCTGGGGAGAATTTAATTCCCCAGCCAATAATTCAGCAAGAGTGAAAGATGGCGCTGGAGATGCATGGGGTGGAGGTGGTACTTCTTTTTCTGCAATACTAGCCAGTTGTTGCAAATTATACTCGACCATCGAAGGCAAAGCAGGCACCCCAGTAACACCACCTACACCAGGTACATTGTTGATGTTTACGCCTCCAGGAAGGACGTTAGAATTAGTGACTCCTACTCCTGGAACCCCAATAGTAGGTACTCCACCCACACCAGGAACTCCCACCATGCTTCCGACACCAGTGACACCAGTTACGCGGCGTATACCAGCTAGTGGATAGTCATCAAATACTGGGGTGTTAGTCACCGAAACTGCAGGAGAATGAGAATTAGATGTTACTGATACAATAGCTGAAGATTCGCTTGCACGTTTTCGTTCCTCTGCACGAGTTGTTTCCGTGTGGAATATTCCAAATGATTCCTCTGATATAGCTTCAAACTTATCCATCTTGGTAGTGAATTCCAAGGAATAATTAACATCAAACTCCGGGGCTCCTTCTAGTAAACGAGCAAATTGAGAGGCGACAGTCTTTTTCAACATCACAATTTCGGTACCATCACCACGACGAAGAAGTCTAGCCGCAAATTTACAAGCGCAGTCAATGCGCTGAACAGTTTTGTCGACGCGATCAAAGAGATCCATGACTTTTAGCTCTCTCTCTTTGTGCAGACGTTCTAATTCTTCAAGAGCTTTGTCACGGCATCTCTCAAGTGCAGCTTTGTATGCGTGAAATGAGTCATTAATCACACCTTCAGCTTCATCTCTCTGGCGTTGAAGATCTCCTAGTGCATCATCGAGTCTAGCAGAAGCACTACCGGCCGTAGCTGCTCGAGCATTAGCTTCCACAATAAAATTTCGTAATTCAGCCCGTAGATTGGGCTCAACATCAACAATCCTTTCGCAACGATGTTCACCAACTTTATGGTCGACAGTGAGACATTCTGTGCAAGCACCGACCTCACATTCACAGCAATAAAACTTTAGACTCTCTCCCGCATGTCGAGTGCAAAATATTGGTTTATGGACAGCAGCTTTTTCCTTTGAAGACCTCAGAGCATCAAAAGGTACTACTCTGTGATTTTCAAAACATCGCATAAATTCGTGAGCAGAATTGCAGTTGGAACATAAGAAGTGAGAGCAATCAGTGCACCGGGCAACAGCCGGCTCCTTGCTCTTGCAACAAGTGCAAACAACAGACTGATCCATAGAAGAGACATCGAGTATGTTGGTCAGCACATAGTCGGAAGGAAGAGATGCAGCCCCACCTCCAGGTATCTATAAAACATGCAAAAATATTTATTAGAGTAGTTAATAACACTTACAGATAAATATTATAAAAATATAGATCTTAAAAAATAGTATACCTTGGTTTCTTGTTTACATATTGGGCATTCTACAGCCAAATCAAATTTCAGAGAATCTCCAGCTTCATTAACCATTAACTTGTCAATGCAAGCTTCACAAAATACATGAAGGCAAGACAATACTCGAGGGCTGCACAGCTTATTACTGTAGAAATGAGAAATCATTAATAAAAAAGACATATTACTAGTAGTTTAAACAAATAAACATTTACTCACTCGCAAATGTTACAATTTTGCTCTTGCTTCCCATTATCAGTTGACTCCAAGGAGCCCTCATCTCCAAGACTAACTAAACCACCCCCATAAAGATCCCCATTAATTTCTTCCATTTTAACTTACAATTATTTTCGTGTATAATGAATATATTCCTTGACCTTACTCAACAAGAATCTGTAATAAATAAAACAAATAATTATAAAGAAGTATACTGATATATAGTGACTTTTTTTTGACGTTCCAACTATGACAGCTTAGTCTTTATAATTCCTAGATGGCTCCATTCCTGACATTAAGCGTATTATGTTTTGCAGTTTTTTGCTACTTGTATACTACAAATATAGTCAATGGATTAAATTATTTATTGCAATTTAATTGAGATTAAATGATAAAATAATCACAATTAAATGTTATTTGCAATTAAGTTATTCAACACAATTAAAATAAACGATTAATCGATGCTGTGTCTGTCGTACACCATGACAAACATATAGACATTTGTATCTATGTTTATTATATTAAAATAAAACCAGAGAATCAAATCAAAGTTAATTTGCCAAATCAATACAATACAAATAAATAAAATTGAAGTGTCTGTCAAAATAATAGCTTTTTTAAGCTCGTACAGTTATTTATTTATATGCTATGTTCACATCTAGTGATAAATGTAGTATAGTCTCTTTATATTTAGATTTAAATGTCCGTCACTTTTTTGAGCACTGAATTGACTAATCGTAGCCAGTTATCGAGTCTGTTTTTAAATGAGTTTATAGCAGTAGCAGAAACAACGTCCTCTGGCAGTGAGTTCCAATTACGAACCACTCTATTGCTGAAGAAGTGATGGGCAACCAGTGTGCCAGTGGAGGCCCGCATCAAACGAAGGCTGTGCCCGCGTGATGGCCGTTGGCTGTCTTTGCTGAGAAGGATGTCTTGTAAATCTGGCAATGTAGTGTGTAACTAAGATCTTATACGTTTCTATGAGATCGCCTCGAAGTCGTCTTTGCTCAAGAGTGGTGAGATTCAGAGCACGAAGTCTCTCCTCATAGGGAATGCGACGTAGAGCCTGTGGTATTTTGGTAGCCTTCCTCTGAACACTCTTCAGCAGGTTGATGTCTTTGTGTAAGTATGGGCTCCAGATCTGAAAGCCATATTTCAAGAGGGGCCCAATATAATTTTTGTAATTTTTTTAATAAAAACTTCCACTAAAATGTTTTGGAACGACTTTCAAATAACATAAATAAAGGAGTTTGCTTTTTTTACAATTGTGGAGATATGCCCACTTCAAATCTGGAGTCATACACACTCCCAGATCTCTTTGAAGATTCTCCGAAGTTAAGATGTTGCCCTCTAGATTATATGTTAGTCTTGGATTGTTACTCCCTAAATGCAGAACATTGCATTTAGAAGCATTTAATTTGATGATCCAGTCTTTGGTCCAGTTTTGTATTCGATCCAAGTCATCTTGTAGTTGTCCAGAGTGTGTAAGTGGATTGGCAAAGAACTTACCATCGTCAGCAAAGAAGGCAGATTGGGACTTGATCAGTTCAATTAAATCGGAGATGTATATTCCGAACAAGTGGGGGGGGGGGCAAGCACCGAGCCCTGAGGCACACCACTCGCAACAGGTCTCTGTTTTGAAAGGGAGCCACCAACACGAACCTGGAATGTTCTACCTTCCAAATAGTTCTTTATCCATTTGAGCAAAGATCCGCGTACCCCAAAATGTTCCAATTTGTTGAGGAGTCGTTGATGCGGAACTTTGTCAAACGCACGCTCGAAGTCCAAGTAAATGACATCATTGGGGTTGCGGCTGTCAAGTTCCTTGGTCCAGTCTTGTACACATGTTAGCAGATTAGTGATTGTTGACCTCCTTCCAACGAATCCGTGCTGTTTGGTTGAAATAACGCCCTCTTGGCCTAAGAACACGGTCAACCTGTCTGAAATTAGTTTTTCTATTATCTTCACAACCACATTGGTGAGACTAATGGGACGGAAATTTCCAGGTTGTATTTTGTCTCCCTTCTTATATACTGGGGTCACAATGGCATGTTTCCAGTCTTGAGGCAAGTATCCAGTTTCAAACGATGTGTTCATTATGTATGTTAGGATGAGTGCTAGTATATGCACACATTTTTTGAAAATACAGCATGGTAATTGATCAGGACCGGCAGATGAGTGAGTATTTAGAACTTTTATTACTTTCTCCACATCATTTAGTGTAAAAGTGATGTCGCTCAAGCTGTGTTCTATGCGCGAGATCGTGGTTATTTTTGTTAGTTGGTCTAGAACCGGTTCGTCGGAGTAAGCTTTCAGGAATTCTTCAGCAAACACCTCTGCAATACCACTTGGGTTTGTTACTAGGTCTCCATTATGATTTCGTATAGGTGGTGCTAATGCTAACCCTGGTATTGGTACTACGCCGAACGTGCGAGTACAAGGCTTTATCGCCACCGTTCAGTATGTTCGCCTCAAACAAGCTTCTCTGTTTCCTGGTTAGGGCAACACACCTGTTATTAATATCTCGAAATGCCTTATAGTCTTCATCCGACCCTGACGAACGGTATTTATCCCATATTTTTCTTCTATTAGCTATAAGTTCTAGAACACCCTTATCAATCCAGGGTTTATTTTTGACCTTACGGTGTACGATTTTTTGTGGGGCATGTTTGTCGATTGTGGCATTAATTGCCGCCAAAGTTTTTGCCCATAGTTGCTCAACGTTCCCAGTGGGGTTGGCTGTTTCGGGGTTATTTACTAGATCCACACTGATCAGTCATCATAGTTGATATGGTGATAGAGTCGTTGAAGTTTAGGTGGGTTTTTCAATTTTTGTGTCTGACACTGCACGCTAAACTCAAGCAATGGTCACTCTTACCTATAGGTGGTTTGTGGGTTATATCTGTTATCATCGTTTCATCATTTACCAACACCAGATCCAGGAGTGAGGGTATGTTGTTTACCCTGAACCTTGTAGGACTATTTACTACTTGATATAGATTGCAGTCGAAAAACATGTCCTTAAACAGGTCCGCTGAGCCAGTCAGGTGTTGGTCTATATGTAATGGCCATTTGATAGATGGATAGTTGAAATCACCAGCGATGATTACAGTGTTATTGTCTGAAGCCGTTGAGAGGTTATGGAATAGTTTAGTGTCATACTGTCTCTGAGCGCTTTCATCTGCATCATCCGATCGGTATATCCCCACCACAAGAAAATGGTATGAACTATACTGGACATCTATGTATAGTGCTTCCACATCATCACAGATGTACCTTTGATTGCGTTGGGCTATTATTTTAACACCATTTAGGCTGCTTTTTATATAAATGGCAACACCGCCTCCTCTAGTTTTACCTTCTGATTTATTTTTCTTATGCCTACGGTCTAGTCTGAATAAAGTATAGTCTGGTATATTGAAGGTACTGTTGCGATCTTTGCTATTTAGCCATGTTTCTGTTATGATTGCGATTGCAGGTTTTGATGTATTTATGTATTGTAAGAATAGGTCAAATTTAGCCGATAGTGAGCATAAGTTAGTGTACATGAGTGTAAGGTCAGTGTATGGACTTGTGTTTGAAAGCATTAGTTTTATTGATCCACAATTTTGGGTACACCTTTCACATATTTGATTGTGAGGTTAGGTTCGCCTTTTTCAACCCTAGATTTAAGAACTTCTTGAAGATGATTCTCGAAGTTCCTCACGTTGTATGGGTGTTTAATCATCATAAATTCTTACCTCTTTGAGTATCCGGACAGCCACTTGACGAGATTTTAACACTACCTTCAATAGTCTAGTTTTACCTGCTTCCCGACGCCCCAGACGCTGCACCATTACCATTTTTGCGCCAAGGTCTTCCACTAGGTCTGGCACTAGTTATATCTTGCAATATCTTTTTTACACGTGACTCATCGTGCGACTTTCTGTCGCTGCCAGCTTACGATTCACTCTCCTTTACACCAACCATAATTACATTGCAAGCTCGACGTTCACGCTCCGCGATTTCCTCCAAAATGGCGTTAGTATTCGGAGGAGAAGGGGGATCTACCACCGGCACTGCTGATGCGTTAGGCGCAGATGTAGGGGCAGATTGTGACAGCATTTTCTCAACGTCGTCGAGCTCCTGGCGCAGTCCATCGTAAGACTTAACCAGCTTGGGCACCTGGAACAGGGCCTCTCGGCATGCGGGGCACAAGTACAATAGGGTTCGCTTGCCCTTCAATACCATGACACGGGCCTCGCTACAAGTTGGGCCACTGCACTGTAGGCAGATGTTACGTTTGCAACCATCGCACTGCACTACGTTTTCATCGTTGTGGTCGTTCTCACATTGGAAACACTTCATTTTATATGCTTAAAACCGATACTGGCGCGACAGTCGTAAACACAAATTTTGTCAACAAGTTCACACTTTACCGACGTGGATTTTCACTTGAATTGATTTTTGCACACACTTATTAGGCCGAATTTAACACAAAACACGCGTACAAGAAGTCAATTTAGTGAGATTTCTATTGTTAAGACGAACTTTAATTATGAACAATTTTTATCACTGTTAGTCGTTCTGAGGGTAGATGTCGAAAAAAGCATATTTGCACGATGCCTATGCCTAAAAATCAGTTTTTAAAATGTTTGTCTGTCTGTCTGTTTGTTCCGGCTAATCTCCGGAACGGGTGGACCGATTTCCACGGGACTTTCACCGGCAGATAGCTGCTTTTTTAAAGGGGTACTTTTATTTTGGAATAAGGGTTCCGCGCAAAATATATAAATATGTACACGCGAGCGAAGCCGAGCGGGAACTGCTAGTTAATAATAAATTGTCAATTGTGATAGTGGTACTCACGATTATCAACTAATTGTTAATCGTACTTAGCAGTTGCAATTATCACATTGGAAGTCACAATTAATTATTGGTAATTGTGGTAGTCACGATTAACAATTTACTAAGAATAAATAGCAATAACAATTTTATTTTGCCAACCACTGCCCTGAAATGATGTGTACAGTTAGCTGCATTGGGAACTGAAATATTAGAAATAGGCAGACATCTTTTTTCCTTTTTCTTATCTGCTTGTGAACAAATTTTCTTTTGTTTTGTTTAGTAAGTATTGACGAGCTTAAGTGTTATCATTAAAACTAAATAGTAAGTTTTTTTTTCTATCCATGAAGGAGCTCTAAGCAATATATTCACTAGGGAACATGTCGCAAAGAGTGCGTTTCCATGGGACCTTACCGCTCGACATTTGCCTTGTCCACACTACCCAGTTGTCATTGAGATGTGATGATTGGCGGAACACAAAGCAACACAGCTGTCGGGCGACTGCCTAGGAATACGAAAGTGGCGTGTGTCGACGCTCGCAGAGGATCGATTTTTGACATACCTACTATTACACATCCCGCGAACCGTAGATTGTCGCGGGACAAATGTCCCCTAGTATAAACAGGGCTTTATGTGTCGATGTACCTATAAGGTAACCATTACCTATTAGAAGCGTGTCCGAATGTCTAATAAGGCTAAACCTTCAAAGATGAAAATGATCGATCAACTACATTAAACTTCGAATGTTGATTTTTGTCTATAAATTCTTACGACCTAACGTATGTATCTGCAAGCACATTTCGTACCTACAAACTTGTATAATGTACAACTCATGCATTTTGGTTATTAGTTTTTATTCGAAAAGTTTCGAATCCGATCGCTTATTAGTTATTACAATATCAGGTGATAGGTACAGATGTGGGCGTTATAGACAGTAATAAAACAAGGTAGGTATTCTACACCTCCACACGTTTGAGATCAATAAGGAATTATGGCACCCACGTAGTTAAAATAAGTCAGTATAAGTATTATGTATATAATAAATAAGTAATAAGTTTGTAATAAATATTTAAGCATGTATACAAACTTCTAACAAGTGACTTTATTACTGAACTAGTCAAGTTCTACAAGCCCCATTTGTAAAAAAATATTGTTTCCTTCTTTAAGGTAGAAGGTAAGACCATAATAAAACGTCTAGGGGCATTTTTCAGAAAAAAAAAAGCACCTTTGTAGATTTGACGTGTACTGTGCCCTTCATAGTTATTTATTCAAAGAATATTTTTTTTCTTTTTCAAGTAATAAATTTAATTACGTACAATTAAATTAAGAAGTTATTTGTTTCCGATGATATTATTTGATTTCCCAATTAAGAACTGTCGTAGATAGATTTACGATTATATGCATCAAATATGGCTAGAAATATTCTGTTGGTTCAGGCTAAAATAAAATAAAGTATGAATTTGCCAATTTCTTTTTCCAGCAATTCACTAAATTTAGGCTAGTTCGTTCGAATGCGTTTCAGAAGCAGCGGTATACTTTGGTCCATCTCGGGAATCGATTGTCCAAGATTGTGCCTTACTTTTTTGACTTACCGTTCCATACCTACTACATCGATGTAAGCCACAGTAAATTTTACAAATGTAAAATATAAGTATGTAACGCGAAAAAAAAAATGTGGTAAAACTATAATATAAATTAACGACAATTGGATTTGTTTATTTTGACACCTTGCTTCTCGCCAAATATCATGATTATAGGTGACCTATAGGTGTTGATTTACCTGCGAAATGTTAAAATATGTGGCTTAAATGGCTATATCTATTGATTGCTTTTGACTTAGAAGCTTCATTTTTACAGCTTCAAGGGACCGCAGACAAAAATGTTAATTTCAACTTTACACCTACACGCGTTCTTGAGAAAAATATCTTGACAGACAGACAAACAGGAGGACAAAAAAGTCATCCCTTAATCCCTGGGTTGCTTTTTCCCTTTCGAGGAACGGAACCCTAAAAATTCAAAAATTGGAGACTATTCTTCCAACGGATATATGGTGTGATCTTTTAGGGGCTATGAATAAAACAAACACCAATTTTCACAACTTAAAAGAATAAAAAATTAAATACGAACGTCAATGTTCCAGTAATGAAATGAAATAGAGAGTGATGTTCTCCAAAAAATCTTTGAGGATATAATAGAAAATTTTGCGCATCAGAGATTCCGAAAGAAACCACTTTAATAACGTAGACCAACCGTTATCTCTTTATTAAAAAAAATATCAATATTTTATTCTTGTTGAGACACTCAAAAAAGCCTTTGTTAATGACAATTAGTATTAAGATGTTTTTTTTTTCTGTTTGATTAGTACCTTTTTTTTTTTAACGCGGGGAATGCTTTTCGCACCATACCCTCCGTCGGGGATACGAAGGGCGTGTGTGGGACTCCCGGCGAACCGGTCTACCCACTAAACCACCGCGGCGGCCTACCTCGGCAGTCGGGAGGAGCTCCAGGAACGAATCGGCGGCTTCTGGAGTCCCCCCTAGCGTACCTCACGACTGAGGTACATCCCGGGGTGACCAGAGTCACCCCCGTAGCAGGTCGGTGTCACGCCCCTCACCGCTTTACACAGTAAGACGCGGAAAACCGACCCGCCTTGGACGACAACCCCCCGGCCGCACCGGGGTGTCACCGTTCTCGGGTCGCCTACAGCGGTCACATCTTCCCCAGATGTGGCCACAAACGACCCTTAGGCGACGATTGGGGAGCTAGTGGCCTCTACCGCGTCCCCTTCGTCGCCTTCTTCGAGCGGGATCGGCCCTTTCCCGATCCCGCTCTGCGGACTCCTTCTGGAGCATAACGTCCTCACAGAAGGAGACCGCGGCTTCCCAACCCTCACTACTCGCCAGCATTGCCGCAATCAATGCTGGCGGTGAAAGGTTTCGTCCAATTTGTCTGACCAGAACTCGATGCTCGGACTCCCACGCAGGGCAGTCCTCCAGCGTGTGCTGGGCGGAGTCCCGGTCGGATCCGCAGTGGTGGCATTGTGCCGTAGCCTCTCGTCTAATCCTGTTCAGGTACTCACCGAAGCAACCGTGCCCGGTGAGCACCTGAGTTAATCGGTAGGTGACACAGTCGGTCCTCCCTACCTACCCAACCTTCGAAGTTCGGCAGAACAGCTCCAACAGCGCGTTGGCTGGCACAGCCCTGGATTTCGAGCCGTGCTCGCCAAGCCTGCAGGGCTTGCGTGTGTGCGTTCCGCCGTAGCATTCCGGGCTCGTGATCCGGCGCTGCCCCTTCGTCACTCCGACCGACAGAACGAATTTGGTCGTAGACCATCGTGTCCATGTCGGCCAGAATGTCGAAGGGCGGAGACCGCGCCAGGACCAACGCTGCCTCGTACGAGATCGTGCGGTAGCCCCGTGCGACCCGTATGGCCATCAGCCGCTGCAGACTCCTTAGTTGAGCCTTACAGCGGGAGGAGCCCGCCAGGTTCTTTGACCAGACGGGCGCCCCATAGAGGACCATGGATCGCACGACACCCATGTAGAGGCAGCGAACTTCTTCCCGTGGTCCCCCGAGATTGGGCAGCAGACGATGTAACGCCCCTGCTACCCCTCTTACTCGAGGGACTAGTTGCCCGAAATGCTCTTCGAAGCTCCACCGACTGTCCAGGATGAGGCCTAGGTACTTCATGTACTTGCCCACCTGGACTTCAGTGTCATCCACCTGGAGGCATGAGCTGGGTGGTTCTTGGCGCTTACGTAGGCCATGGAACCATATCGCCTCAGTTTTCTGAGGCGCTACCCTCAGGCCCAGCTCACGAATCTTTTCCACGACACAAGCCACCCCTTGCTCGGCGAGCCCAAGCACCTCCTCGAAGCGTGACCCTCTAGCCAGTATTAGGGTATCGTCCGCATAGCAGACGACACTTAGGCCAGAGGGCAGACTAATGCGAAGGACAGCGTCGTATGCGAGGTTCCATAACAGTGGGCAAAATACGGAGCCCTGAGGAACCCACCACCCCGTTCCGATTAGTACCTATCCCTTTACCATAGCTAATAAAATCATAACTATAAAACTGTTTCCCCTCATTTACTGTTTTATACTTTTCATTGGTGCCCCAAATTCTTATATGCCCAGTGGCCGTAGCCTACCTAAAGACGGCCTTGATTACAGTTAAAATTAAATAAACCAAATACGTCACACCACATGACGTATCATGTGTTTTACTAGTGGGACGGGAAAGTGATGTAATGGAATTCTGAGGCATCGGTTACATGAAATCTGAGAAATATTATTGATTCTTAATTAAAGTAAAAAAAATATTTGTTCTATTTGTCCTGGCGGTGAGCAGTGATAGTAGTATTTGAAAGGTTATTTAGTTATTATACTAAACACTTTATTGCCAACAATATGGTCGGTTACAGATTTTAGTAAGGTTGAGTAGGTACATCACATTCTGCCACTCGTGGCGTGCAAATATTAAAGTCTACTTACTAAAAAGAGATACATTTTTCCACATGCAGTATGTTTACACACTTTAAAATGTCGAACATTTTGGTACTTTGTATTACCATAGTTGATTTAAATTAAAGGTGTTAGTCGGCAGTACTTTGTAGTAGACCATACCTAATATCCTAAATGTGAATTTTCAATTCCCCGTACGTCACATGTCCTAATAAATCTGTGATTTAAGAATAAGTAATTAGGAGTAAATATCAAACATAATAAAGGCCATTTTGTTAAATAATTATAAAGGTAAAACTGTTTAAATTCACTATATATATTGTATGTTTCTTGCGTGAGATAGAAATGTAATTATTTTGAAGTGTAAAGTACCAAAATGTATGGATAGTAATTATATAATAGCACTTACATGTCTGAGGGCAATGATAGTGTTTATATTTTATTAAGAAGTTTATTATGTTTATATTAATATAACAAATGTAATTTTCGAAATGTATTGTATTTTCATTAAAAAAAAGACTGTCTACTTTGTGATTGGAATTCTCTAGAGGTAACATCAGTTTTAAATCAGTTTTTTTTTTTGGGGAATTTCGTAATGATTTTGATATGAATATTTAAATGAAAACAAATTTTTTTTTGAAGTGGAATTCCATTACGTAACGTTCATATTTTCTGAAAAAAACCCGTAGCGACTGGAAGCAGAACATATCATATATGCCTGTGAAACTGCTAATATACCCACCCAACCTAAATTGTATATTTTATATCTTATCACTTTGAACGAGCAATTCTTGTATGTATGTATTTATATTTAGGGTATCTCGGAAACAGCTATTTTGATAAAATTTTGTATACAGATACAGTTTTGCATTTTAAGTTCAACTGCATAGTTGTATTTCCTGTAAAAACGCAATTTTCCAAAAAAAAAATACGAAAAGCTAAAAACATCTAGCGAGCGGTCTACCAAGTACATGTATTATTAACCGACGAAAAAACGGAGGTTTCCTCTCAAGTCGCCCCGTATATATTATATTTTTTTTTATTATTATTATACCCCTACAAACAAAAAATGAAGCTGCCATCATTTTACTTAATTATTAAGTTGCTTGCTTGTATGTTTGGCGCCGACTCAAAATTATTTAAGCACTTACATTAGTGTAGGAGTTTAGTTAGGCTAACACGTTTATTTTTCACTTTTCATTTCCATTCTTCTTTTGTCGGTTTATTTTTTTTGTTAAAAAGTTTTAATATTATAATATTTCTTAAAGTACAAGGAGAGGCACCAGGCGCCGGAGAGCGCAGAATGATCTCCGGCCTCCATGAGCCCTGGCCTGGGGGTAACAGGCGAGGCTGCCCGTTACTCTAACAGAAGCAGCCTGAGACGGTGGCGCGCCGTGTTAAGCGCGCGCCTCTAAACCGGATGGGGGCCAAGGCCCTCCCCGCACACAAGGGCGTAGCTGCCTTTTGTTTAAGAGGCGGCCAAGGTCTGCCAAGGTCCCGGGGACTCCCTTCCTAGGGTATACCCGAGTCCCTTGCAATAGACTCATATATGACGGAACACCGTGTGGTTTTAGTCGGTTCGATCCCGACATACCACTTCACTGGCAGCCCCGGTGGGGTGATAACCCGAGGGGGCTTCCACACGGGAAAAAAAAGCACAAGGCCAGTTTTGTATTCCAATTCCAAATGTCATGAAACCATTTGATAAATATAAGAAACAGTGCATTTCTCTTGATAACAGAACTGGATAGGTACCATAAAAATGACAGCACTGCTAGGCACACTGATTTTGTGATCAACAACACTAAAATTATACATATTTAAGAAAAAAATCTAAATCGGTCGATAACTTACGGAAAAATAGGTGACCATACAGAAAAAAAATAGATACAGCCGAACCTAGAACCTTTTCCTTTTTGTAGTCGGTTAAAAATAACTGGAGATTCAATAGGAATTACAGATTCCATAAAGCAATTACATTCATTTGGTATTAGTTAAGAATCGTGATTACACAAAATAAAACTCACGTCTAATAGTCGATCCCTGTTAGTGTAAACTTATTTTTAAGCAACTAAAACAAAGGACAGTTAAAATAATAGGCTGATATCAGTTCTACAAATGATTATTTTAATACAAATCGTTTGTACTTTTTGAATAGCTATTGAAAAGTCTAAAAATTTTAAGCCATTGTATATCCCTTTGTATATTTTTTAAGAGGAAATTATAAATCAAAACTCATGCATTTTGGGCCGCGCGACTGCGAGAGTAGAACCCAATAATTACAAACGGAAGTACTTGGGTGCTACAGAACACTAGACAAGTGCTAGTCTCGCTCGAGCACCGAGGGTTCTGTGAGAAAATATACTTGTATGTCCAACTCTGGAAACAATTCTCAAATGAGTTTTTCTCGTCTTTTCCGAAAGACTAACTTAACTTTGCAGTTCTAAAAATGCTCTTCCGTAATCAATATACGACTAAATCAACTTTCCAACCGCAAAAAAGTAAGTTTTTTATCACAAAAACAAATGAACGACTTTCGGTTTTTTTTTTCCTTTACTTGTGCTGTGAAACCTTGCTTCTTACCAAATTTTATGATTCTATTCTAGGTCAATGGGAAGTACCCTATAGCTTTTGATTTCAAATTTGGTCAAATCTAAGACTTAAATGTCTTGTATTTCGTATTAGGTAATTTCAACTTGAGACATCCATGCGTTCCTAAGAAACAGTGTCTTGACAAACAAATGCATAATTTTTTTTTTATACTGTGGAAACCTCCACAGGTCATCACCTCACCGGCGCTAACGGTAAAGTAAAGTATGCCGGTATCGAACCGACTAAAACCACACGGTGTCCCGTCACAATACCCTAGAAAGGAAGCTTCCGGAAACCTCTGCAGACCTTGGCAGCCTGCAGCAGGTGACCACACTATGGAGTACAGGAGGCCTTAACCCCCTCCAGATCAAAGAGGTGCGCGTGGAACACGTCGAACCACCATCTCGGGCCCCCAAAGGTAACGGTCAGCCCGACCTGTTACCTCCAGGCCAGCGCTCATGGAGGCCGGAGATCATTCTGCGCTCTCTGGCGCCTGGTGCGTCTTCTGCAGGATGGGAGAGTACTTGTCGTCTCCCGTTCCCGTTCCACCGCCTCCTCAACCAACACCACCTTTTCGCAAAACGAGACACCTCTTCGCAAAACGAGACTGCGGAATCCCACGCACTCTCACTTTGGACCATGGACAGAACCATTTCTGTCGCGATATCATTTCGCTGCTGGTCCATGCTGAGCACTCCACCAAAGGCTGGAGTGCAGTGTCCTCGCGACAGCCTTTGCAGTAGTATGCGACACATGTAGGAAAGGTTGCTATGTCGCCTCTCCAAAACAAAGTGATCCTATAAGGGTTTGTTTTCTTCCTTTTGAGGAACGGAACCCTAACAAAAATATGCATTTACTAAAAGACTAATACTTAGAAGAATAGATAGATAGATCTTTATAAAATAAAACTCCTTGATACAAGTTGTAAGACAACTTGTATCAAATAGTTTTATTTAATTAATGTGTCAAAATGAATATGAAATGGCAAAACAAGCACATGGCTTAAATTATAGTCAAAAATTACCAGTGGCTATAACCACTAATTCTTAAAATACAAATAATACAATCTAATATGACTTGATTTGTTTAAGTTTCCAGTCTAAACTTTCAACAGATTTATAAATAAAAATCAAATATTCAGTCTGTAATATTGAGAGTTTTAGACCTCTATAAAGTTTTAATATTTACATACAAGACAAAAAGTCTATCACTTTATTGTAAACCAATGACATATTGCTTATAATAAATACATAGAATATGTTTAAGAGTCTTGTAAATGTTATTGAATTGAAAGAGAAATAAAGAAATTGTCACCTGTTGTATTTCCGGACCAATATGACCTTCAAACCTTCAAGAAAAAAGCATACTCCTATCTCAAAGGCCGGCAACGCACTTGTAACTCTTGAGTTGCGGCGGTAATCACTTACCATCAGGTGATCCGTCTGCTCGTTTGCCCCCTATAATGTAAGAAAAAAAAAATTGCCATCCCACTGTGTCATAAACACTTACACAGGGCTGCCAGATTGTATAATTGGATACAAAATTCCTATAATTCAGTTATCTTTTGTATCCTGTTTGTATGTAGATTGCATTGTATAATTGGATACAATGTCATTACTGATGTTATAGCGTAATAAGTATGTACATACACATAGAGATACCTAAGATATATCATGTCTGTGATAAACTGTAAAATCCTTATTCATTAAAGTTAAAACACCTTTTATTGAAATGTCCAAAGAGACAACACTGATTTTGTATAATAGGACATGATTTTGTATAATTTCTGACTCAGCAGTATAAAATAAGTTGTCCTTACTGGCAGCCCTGCACTCACATCTTCTAGAACCAGCACCCTCATCATGGGCACTTCCTTTTTTAACAAACATTCTTACAAAAGCTCAAGAATATAGTTTTTAGTTCTGTAATTTTACATGTTTTTTAGAGAAGGCTTTATAGTAAACAGTGAGATATTATTTTAGGTAAAGTAATTTTATCTGTTAATATGAGAGTTACAGTTATCATTTCTTTTAATGGGATAGACATGTCCAGGAGTTCATTTTCACAAATTAAATTTTTAAGCAAATATTTTAATATGTATTTTTTATTCAAACCATTTGAACTACTCTTAATTAATGTGGTATTTAGTCATAAATCTTACTGTGGTTGTTAAATATAATGTAAATGACAAGGATTGTTCACAATGTATATTGAGTTGTGTGGTTGCCAAAAGATTTAATAAGCTAATAGTGTTTTACAGACTATTATTTCATTAGCCATTTATGTTAAAAACCTTAAATGACTGTTTGAATTTATGTGATATTTAGGTAAGTACTACTTTATCTTTAAGTGCAGGATGATAAAATATAAAATAAACAATTTAATAAACATTTAGTCTCAAAGGACTTCAAGGCTTGCCATTTTCAGATACACATTTTTATTTAAACTTTATGATAATGTAAAAAGTATGTAGACAAAATTTAGAAAAAAAATTAGGACTGATAATATACAGCAGTCTGGTACTTGTCTAGTTCGGCAGCAGAATTAAAAAAAACGAGACATGCTCATAGACATGTCTTAGCACTATGTACATAATTTTACCTGAGTGGAAATAAAACACTATTATAATACCGCGAGGACACTCATAAATAAAGAAAATATTACCAAAATGGCTTCATAATAAAATACGTACCTATGTATATATCATACAATAAACGCAATGCACCATGCAGACAATGGCGAAGGTCGATAATTCCTATTTACACGTTTTTACCTTAATATGGTGCGGAATTAACACAATAAGACTATTTAAACAACTTTTGTTAAATAAAAATGATTTACTAACCTTTAACAGTTTATAATTTGAAGGAAAAGCTGATAATCTACGCGCAGAAAGTTCTACCACGCCGTAACTATGAGAATACTCATCACTTTGTAAATAAATAAAAAATGAGCATCAATTCTCAACAGATATTTTTTTTAAATAAAAGTGGTTTCTTCGATGAATTAAATTAATGTTTTGTCACGTTCTCATTTTAAAAAGACAAATACATCACGGTGTATTGATTTTCTGCGTAGTAGGTTGCGCTGTCTGTGGCCGACTTGCCATATGGATATTAATTTTCACCGGATTCCCCAAATATTTTTTTTATTTTCATTTTCCCCAAAATTTCCTTAATAAACAAATAATTGAGTAAATCATATTACTATGTAATGCAATGACAGAAGTCTGAAAAAGATGATCAACAATTCGATTTTTTGCAAAAAATAACTGGTAGGTTGCTAATATGAGTATGGGGATGGCAATATTCAGCCTCGCTATTTGACCCATTGTTATTGTTATGTTATTTAATAAATAAATATAACATTTCTTTCATATAGGCACTTCCATGACAGGTATCTAGATTCAAAACCAAGCTTCAGTCCAAGTGACTCCAAGGAAAAGACACAGCGCGTTCCCAGAACTTTCTTAATCAACTCACTCTACAATACGGAAGAATTAAGAAGAAAATTCTAGAATCTACACTAGTTAATTCAGGGTTATTTTATGGAAACACACAAATTTGACGATAACTTTTTATAACAGGGCGGGCCACTTTTGTTGTAGGTCTGTATTGTACACCCTTATGTTTACCTTTATAAGTATATGTTTTGACGTAACAACGTTTTATAATTCGATGGAGCCGGCTGCACGCACGAAAAAACATGACTCATGCGGCGTTACCTCGCTCTGAGGCGTTCCTATGACGTTGTCACGTTAACTATCGTCAGTAAACCGACTTTACAGACAAGCGATTTTTAATAATATTTAATTATTTAAACATTTCATTCAGTTCCCAATATCATAACAGACATTATCTACAGTTAATGTAAATTAATTAAAATTAATGTAATCAATGTAATTAAAAATAAAGATTTTATTAGTAATCGATTACAAACAACTGAATATTTGTTATGTTTTAGAGTCATTAATTTGCATGAAACATTCGCACACCTAAAAGGGGCCAAAATTAATTTCTAAGATCTTTGTATAACCTGTATTATGCAAATATACAGTTTCAATTTGAATTAACATAAATAAATATTAAATATTAAAAAAAGGAATTCTTTAAGACGCTTTCGATGTGGAAAACGAAAGGAAAGTGAACACAAGGAAGACGATAGAGGCTGTATAGACAAATGTTAACACATATTAGTTACCTACCGTTTGACGTTTATTATAAAGATACTATTTGACCTGACAGTCTTTCCCTTCCCACCTTGGACATGTTTTCTTACAGAATGAGTTCAAAGCTCAACTTACCTAGACTTTTCCCGACAATGTAAAAAATACCCTACACTGGTATTATTATGCTGTGAACCGAAGTGTTGCCAACTTCCCCTAAAATATTATGCGACCTTAGAGTAACTACCAAACAGAGAGAAAATCAAAATCGCACATCAAGAAACAGCGAATTAATTATCTAAAATTCTCCAAAAAACAGTAAATATTCCAAAAATATAACTACATTAATGAAATTGTTACCTCTTTTTCTACACAAAGCAATAAAAACACGGCAAAATAAAACAACGGTGATGCCTAACGATAAAATAAGATTTCCATTTTCATTTTAAGAAGAACAACAAAGACAGAAGAAAGAGTAACAAATGTATCGTGTAGTAAATTTGATCATGTTCAAAGAAGTAATTTTTGGTAGGAATAAAATGATCACAGCTGAAGTTGATCAAATGAAATTGATTTTCGCGTTGATGTAAAAGTACAAAATAACCTAATTTTCTTGACGTAACAAATTTTAACAAAAACTTATACAGAATTAATGATAAATCGCAAAGAAAAAGATCTTAAACAAAAGAGTGTCCGAGAAAAACATTGCGTTTTTACACTAAACATTTATCATTTTGAAGTGGCTTATAATTTAAATGCACATTTATTAATGCGCTGCTTAGAAATACCATACGAGGAAGGTCGAGGTCAATCGTCAACTAACTTCTTTTTCGAAACCCACTATTCAAAATATTATAAATCAAACTCAAATTTTCTAAAGTAGCTTTTTTAAAATTGGGATTAAGGAGAAAATTCTTTGTTACCGTCGTGATCACGATATCTATGTGTTTAGAAATACTTATAATTGTTGAAATGTAACATCAATATTCTTATCGTTAACGAAGCGGTTTACCCTCCCATGCCATAAGAAGTTATCACTTCAAAAAGAATGATATTACATATAAACCGCGGAGCGGAACACGGTTACCCAGGTACTTAATTATAATATATTAATTACATCCTACTAATATTATAAACGTGAAAGTTTGTGAGGATGTATGGATGTATGGATGTGTGGATGTATGGATGTAAGGATATGGATGTTTGTTACTCTTTCACGCAAAAACTATTGAACTGATTGCAATAAAACTTGGTATGTAGATAGCTGGAGATCTGGATTAACACATAGTAAAACCGCGGGGCGCAACTAGTTATTATATAAAAAAAAATTAAAAGCACTTTGAAAAGGTAGAGACTCTATTTCTTTTATATGTAGTCTGTGCACTATTATTTGATTTGACAAGAAATGAAGAGACACGCACGAATAAAGTATCAAGCATGTCACATCACTTTGATTTTTGACAGTTTTGATCCGAGTGTCAGGATCTGTGTTGTTTTATGTAAAAAGTATTAAACTAGAAATCATTTTAATTCAGCCTAAGTAAAGGTTAATTATATTCCAGATATATAAACAAATAAAATGACTTTTATACCTAATTGGGAAGAATTCGAGAAATCTGCAGAGATGTTATATTTAAGGGATCCTATAAATACTCGTTATAGCATAAAATATTCTCATTCTAAAGGTGTATTTGTTGTCAAAATTACTGATAATAAAAAGGTAATCATTAATTTTAGTACAAGGTAGAATAGTTTTATCAAATGTTCTACCTTGTACTATTATTTTAATCATTTATTTTAATAATAAAACTACGATTCATATTTGTCTTCTTCATTAAGTCAAATAGTTCCAGTATCTTCTCAAATAATATATAATAATAAACCTTATGTACACTGTGTCATGACATTTAGGCCATCTGGAACTATGTGCCATGCTAGAAGAATTTTCGAAATAGCTGCAGGAATTAATAAAAATACCTTGACACATCTGACAGCCCTCTGTTTCCAAACTAGGTAGCGCCTAAGCTATGGTTACCAGACTGCTGATAAACATACTTAGATTTTTCTAAATACATACATATTATAGATAAATTACACCCAGACAGAACAAATGATCATGCTCATCACACAATTATTTGTCCTGGGTGGGTATTGAACTCATGACGTCGGGCTCAGCAGTCAGGATCATGCACCCCTAGACTTTTTTCATACACTAACTTGCAAAATCAACAAATAAAATCTTTCTCAATTCAATATGTATTAATTTTCTAGCTTGATTAGGTTTACTTTATATTCCATAACTACACTGATGCCTATAAACACCTAAGAATCATAAGTTATGTTCATACTAATTCAGGATATAAAGGTTATCCACTAAGATATCCTTTTTTCTCTCCCTCATTCAATTATATCTACTCTGTAAATTAAGTTTTGTAGACCCTTTTTTGAAGCTAGACTGTAATGAATAATGCCAAATTATGTTTTTATTTACAGTGTCTACAATACAAAACTGAAGTACAACAAGATGTCAGGAAAATGGACAAATTTGTTTCAAACTTAATACGACATATGGCATCTAATGATAACTAAGGAGGCAATATTATAATCGATTAAATTTAAATGTTGATTTTTATTAAATTTTACCTTCATCCAACTCGTTAGGATTTTTAAACAAAATATTTCTTACTTTTACTGCTATGATGCTATGACTCTTTTTTGAAGACTCAAAACCTAATAATAGGTTATCAACTTCAACACCTGCTATTGTGAATTAAATTTATTTAAGACTATTATGAACCCATCTAAAGGTTAGTAGTTACCATTTTTTTTCATGTGGCAATCTATGCATACCAGTCTGCTGCATGATGAAGTGATTGTTGGAATGGAACCAAGCAAAATCACATGGTGTCTTTAACATCAAACCCTGTAGGCTCCTGTTCAGAATCCACCTATAGCTATCCCTTCACTCCCAGTCAAGAGTCACCACTCCTTGGACGCCAGCCAAGTTTATAGCTTGGTTGGGCAACTGCCTGTGTCAGACTGTGGATATTACATTCGTTTAAACCAGCATTAGCCAAGCTCTGTCAAGACATGGGGTCGACTCCACAACTGCCGTGTGAATAACACAATGAGAGGCTAAAGCTCAGCTGTGCCCATACCCATCTCCTCGATATCTCGAGAATCTCGAACTTTGAGGTCACTGTTCTGCCATTCTCAGTTTTGAGTTTCGTTTGATGGAGCCTCCCCAAGTGTATGTAATACCTTTTCGTGATCGCGTTAATTCCCGTATATACGTAAATAATATTATATCATGGAACGCGAAAGTTTAAAAGTAAATTTATCTGATTCTATCTGACGAAGACGGATGAGTGAATATATAGTTATCTGTGGATGAGTGGCTGACAGATTCGAGAGGGAGAGGGAGACTCGAGTCTCCGGAGAGTTTGGACTCTTGCTGTTTGCGTTTCCCGGGGAACAACTTTCGAGACTTAAACGTAATTAAATATATTTTGTTGCTTTAAAAAAAGTATATTTTAAAAAGTTTTTGGTCTAAGGTAGATCTTCGATAACTTTTATATCATGTTAAGTTAAAAAATCTGCTCTCACCCGAACGATCATGTCACTCGTTCCGGTACCTTAACCAAACGCGACTACGCAAATTGTAGAAAAAATATGTAGGTGGGGAAACATATAACATGTTGAATTGTTTGTGTAGACCTATTAATAATTAGGCAGGTATATATGATAATATGAATAATTTAGATTATTGTAAGACAAAAAAAAATTGGCCCCAAATTTGCCGTCCCTTAAATCTGCCACCCTAAGTTCAAGCCTACTCAGCCTCCTGGTAAATCCGCCACGCACCAAAGAGACCAGATACAATAACACTACTATTTGTAGGCTGCCAAGTTGGCGAATAGAAGTCGTTTTGTTTTAATTTTTTTTTGCTCTATTAACTGTTCACTGTTCGATCAAAATTTTTATTTGTTCGATCTTAGTTGTTTTTTTTTTAAATTAAAAAAAAAATTACCCTTAAGTTGGCGGGGAGAAGTCGTTTTCTTACACTTTTTTTTGCTATTTCCATTGTTCGATCAAAATTTTTATTTGTTCGATCTTAGTTCTTTTTTTTTAAATAAAATATAAAATTACCCTCAAGTTGGCGGGGTGTAAAAAAACGACTTCTCCCCGCCAACTTAAGCCAGCCCTATTTGTATTATTGTATCACACTACCATGAAAATCTAACATATGGTCTTTTGAGTTCCAGTATAACAAAACGATTTCATTATTTACAACAAGTTTACTTGATTACAAATGTATTAATTATCTGATGCAATAATATCATTTATGAAAATATGCTGTAAAATATTTACTTATTACAACTTTATTTATTATTTATATTTTATTAATTACTAAAGTAATCGATGCGTTATATTAAATGATGTGGATGTCTCTAGATTATCTATAACAGACACTGTCAAAAATTGTTGATGGACATTGGACATGTTATTTTACTGTCATGCAGTGTGAAACATAAATAAAGCATATTAGTTTTTGTAAAAATCATGACTTAATACTCAGGCCGAAACTGTTAATATGATATAATAAATTTAATAAAATAACTACCACTTACATATTTGTTTTAATTAATGACATTATGGATGGTTTAATTCACGCGGCATTGGAAGCTGAGGTATTTCATTGCTTTCTTCAATTTATTATCCGAGCTTTACTAGTTTATCTGTTCTTGTCTAACACTGTGTTTATTGTCATTTATTTATATTTCAGGTAATACTTAACCGAGCGAAACATGTGAACTCAAACTTATCAACATTTAGTAGTGGTGTTTCAGACCACAAAATGACTTGGACCCATGATAAGATCCACCTTGCTGAATCTGTTGATGAGTCTAGAATGAAATTTCAACGTAATTCATCCGGCTCTGCTTCCAAGGCAACTGAGAAGTTCGATTTATTTAAGAAACTTCATGAACTTTACAATGAGTTAAGTAGAGATGAGTCTTTGCAGGTGAACTATGTAAGTAGAAAGTTAAAAATATTAATAGACTCTTTAACACAGTTAAAGGTTTAAAAAAAAAACTGAAAAGGCTAATAGTTTTTAATATAACTACATTTTGAATCTCTAAGGCCACCAATCCATATATGTTAAGTAATAGAAACCTAAAGATTGATTTTTTTATCCTTAAATTTGTGAAATAAATGTAATTGCTAATTTCCCCTGCTTAAAAAATTAAGATTACTTACAAATTTATAATTAATATTTACTGTGTATTTACCTTAATATTTACTGTTCGCAATCAAAAACTTTTTATCCAAACCGCTTAATTGAAGGTATGGGTCTAAAAGTAGATGTATGTTTGTCATATTGGACAAGTGCTAACTATATCCACAGAAAACTATCTACTAGACAAATAAACGAGGATATTATATATTTGTAAATTCATTTAATAAGATATCAAATGCATTTGTTTCCTCTGATTCATTAGTGATCAACTATTTTTCCTTTATTCCTTCTATAAATCATAAACGCAAATATACAGCATATTTTTTTTTTTATTGCAGCAAGGTCTGAAGACCACATCATATCTATTGGAAAAGCTATTAGCAATGTATAATCTTAATACATTAATAATTAATCTATATCCAGGCAATAAAGGATATTCATTATCATTAAAAGTTAATGGCAACTCTCAGTACCTTCACCCACCAGATGGACATGTAAGTTTCTCTTTTTAATGTAATTTAATATCACAAAAGAAATAATGTAAAAATAAATTCATATTAAATTTAATTCTTACACTTAAAGATATGACACCAATGTTAGTACATAACCAGTTATCCATTTAATATTTAATTATTTTAAGCAAGTACCACATAGCAGATTTCTACTTGAATTGGAGATGTCAATTAGGGGAAGTACTTCTAGAGAAGACTCTGGTTATCCACAGACCTCTCACCAGTAGAAAAACAACACCGCAAGCATAGTGTTGTGTTTCCTAATGGAGAGTAGGGTCTCCAGAGCTCTATGGGGATTAGACTTGGCACTGTGCAAGTGACATTGCAAGTATCAGTGATATTGCAAATGTTTATAGATACTAGTAATTGCTTTTCATTATTTAGGCTGTTTGCCATGTCAGTTGTAAAAAAAAATAATTAAATAAAACATTTACTAACACAAGAACTACAGGGCTTCAATCCATTTAAATCTAGTTCAGTTCATGTTTTGTGGGTAAAAATTCAAGGATATACTAATTGTAAGCAAAGTTCAGTTAATTGTATTTAATAGAAACAATATTCAAATTAAAAAACTCCACAATGAGAAATATTCACAAATAATATTCTGTTTTTTTAAGACATCGAATCAAGAAGAGACACTTATAGAAACCCCAAGATGGCCATATGAAGAAGAGGAATTATTAAGTTACATTGACAATGAGGAATTGCCAGTAGTATTGCTAGATCTGTTGGAGTCTGAACACTCATGTCTCTTTTATTCAGGATGTATTATAGCACAAATAAGAGATTACAGACAAGCATATCCCAGTTTTCTCTGTGATACTCATCATGTACTCTTAAGGCCCACAAATCAGGTATGTAAATGTATCAAGTAGGCTGACTTGAAACCAAAATGAATTTGTGTTATTATATTGTATGCTCTGCACACACAAGTTAAACTGAATAATAAATGTACTCATTATCTTTGCTTATAACCTACACCTCAAAAACTTCAAATTCACCATATAGATCTTGTGTCTAATTAAGGAACATTTTGTTTTTTGGCAGGTCACACATTACTTGTATTCTTGTTAACCCCTCCAGCTAAGCTTAGTGCTTGTGTTAGGAGTGGGTTCATGTCAGTAGTGCACTGGGTGGGGTTCGAAACCGCAACCACTTGATCGCAAGTCCGACGCCTTAGCCATTACGCTACCGCCGCTTAATATTGCCTGTGTGCTTTCGAATATACGCTATGAATATGGCTATAAATATTATTTGAACTTTTCATAATGAATCTTAGATTTCTATTAAAAAAAGTGCACCAGTAGAAAAATGTGTTTAAGCTTTAAAATATACTTCATACTTAAACACTTATATTTACACTAACTATTCTCTGCAGTTTCACTTGTGTTTATGGTAACTGTTCTGCCTATAATATTCCTCAATGAAAACTCTATCCAATACAAAAAGAAAGAATTCAATTCAGACTGATAGTCATAGAGATTAGTGCATTTAAACAGAAAAACATAAAAACTCTTCAGCCTTATTATATTAGTATAGATAGATAACACAATTTTTTTCTCAACAAAAGTTTTATCACACAAAGAAGCTAATTGGATGCTACTTTGAATTGACATTTTTGTAATCTGGCATTATGTCAGAAGCTTTTTTTTCATGTTGATCCAGTATTAATACGAATTCACATATTTATTTTATACTGCATACTAGTTGATCTCCTTTGTCATCAAGTCTAAAGATATCATTAGAATGGTTCTTTCCTAAATCTGCTTTATTTTAAGCAGTTAGTGGTACATACTATCAAGCATAGCAGTATTCAAAGTCAACACTTTATTCCTGTCTCTTGGAGAACAGTTCATCATTACTCACCATAAAAAAGTAAAGCATGAAAAGTGAAGGTATTGTGTTTATGGGAATATCTATTATATATATTTTTTATAAGCACTTAGGGTTTATGCTTATTTTCTAAATTAATTCTATAAAAAGATAAATATTAAATGACCTTAAATTAAACTTGCAAGAGAGCAATATTATTATTATTATTGTATATCTGCCTGGCTTTTTGGTTTTTGGTGCATTAGTTGTAGCAGATATAACCACTGTCTTTCTGTATCTATACTTATAATATAATAAATATAGTGATAATCAAGATCACAAGTTAGATTAAGAGAGTCCAAAAAACTATCTAGCTTAAGTAGTCTAATTCGACATTTTGCAGCATCAACTCGTAGTCATTATTCGAATACTTTACCTTATTACGAATTTTCAGACTAGTATCAAGTTTAATTTCGTACTATAGGTCCTTAACTTAAAATACAGTCACTTCATCAATCTCCTAAAAATACAGTATGTGTTTGCTCACAGAGTATAATAACTGATGCAATGTGTATCGGTGGTCGATGTGGCTGGGCTGGTGAGGAGCGCGGGGCATTAGAGGCAGTTGAAGCAGCTTTAGTTCACGCAGCCGCACCTCCTCTCTGCTTAGACCCCCGACCCGCTGTTGGACTACTTGCAGTGAAACTGCATACAGCACCTAGACTGTTTAATACACCCAGGATAAGGAGACAAGCAAAGAGATTTTCTCAGGTAATTGTCAGATCAATCATGTCAGGTAAGATATTATCATATATAATTGCTGATAAGTTCTTTTTTTCTTTGATCAATTTTTTTATTTTAATGTTGTTATGCTTTCTAATTACGAGAAAAAAATATGGGTCAGTGAAAGAGTTGCATTGGAGACAATGTAGGTCAGAAAATTCTTTGTAGACTGGTCTATAAATAAACCATCAATTACAAGAAACTTACATGGTTTTACATGTCTTGTAAAAACACCTAAAGCTGTTGGCCCAGTTCTTAGTAGTTTGAGATATCCTGACAAATCAGTCTGATTATAAAATAATTCTATTTTTATTGCACCGGAGTCAGACGGTAGTCCAACCAGACCAAGTCTACAAAAAAAATAATGTATTTTGACATGTAAGGTTAAAGGTATAGTCTGGCATTAGATTTTAGTTAAAGTTCCTTTCATGAGTATGTCTTGTAAGGCTTTTTTGCCTAAAGTTTTTGACATTCATCAGTATTCATCTTAAAAGAATTGAACATGAAAAAGTTATATGGTTCTCAAATGTTGATTTTTTTTTTTCTCTCATTATTTTGTTAAAAATCCATCAGTATTTATGAGAATATTGTGTAATCTCATTTTGTTTTTTATACTCTTTAATTAAAGGGATATTTCTTGGAATTTTAGGTGGCAGTGAATAGGAAGAGAAAATTGGATCAATTTACACATTGTCATGGTTTAGAACTATTAGACTTAATTCACCGCCAGAGGGCAAAAAATAGCAAAGAATCTCTTCCACAAACGCGGCTAACTTCCAAATATCCAAAAGAACCACCAGAGGTAAGCTCAATACAACTGTGTGTTAAGTTACATACTTCTTCAACAATGAATACCACCGGGTGACACTGGCTCTGTGGGTGCTTGCAGGCCCCAGCATTGAAGCTAAGCAGTACGGAACAGTTATGATCATATGATCATAACTGTTCCGTACGACTTACACACTACTACAGCTGAATATTGATAAATATTTCGCTTTGATATGCCTGGGCATCTAGTATCTGGTTCCACCAGTTTTTATAACAGTTGGTGCCTCCTAATACCATTAGAACATAAAAATATTAACATATTATTGTTTTTCGGAATTGGTATTAGAATGATCTTCGTATTTCAAGGGATATTTATCGACAGGTTAGGTACAAAATGACTAACTGCAAGTTATTTAAAACAATTTCAATTTCTTTATTTTGCTAAACATAGAAAAATTTACATTGTTACAATAGTGTTAGCTGCATAGTAAGTCCGTCTATGCTCTACCATATTGGCTTGCAAACCTTAAAGTAATAAAATATGTTACATTACATATTGATTAGATCAATGAATGAAATTAATAATTAGAACTAATAATAAAATAACAACACAAGTCTCAACAATAATAAAAGTTATAAACCAAGTAATATATGTAGAATATCAATGTATACAAATCAAACAATAATTCTCTTAATTTAAATAATAAGTACAAGTAAGTAACAAATGAGAGACTTATCTGTGAACACTGATACAATATTTATATACTTACAAAATAAATATACACACATCAAAAGTGTCTAGGTATCAGGTACGTTTTAGAGTATCGCCGCAATTGACGATTATTATTTTAACTTTTTTGGATCGTTATTGATTCTTTTTAGTAAATTTCATAATTTGAATAAAGAATTTTCTAAAAATATAAATAAAAAAAGAAAATAAACTGTCAATCAAGGTTCCCATAAAAGTGTGTAATAGCGTTTTTACAAAACTAAAGTCGTAACACGCACTCTTGCTGATGCTCGCATCTACGTTCGGCCGTGGCCTGCTCAATCGCCAGACCTCAACCCAATTGAGCAGGCATGGGATATGGTCCAAAGAAGACCACTGCCGAGTATGGATGCCGTGCATACCGTACAACAACATTTTGACTTCTTAGAAAGAACGTGGGCGGCCATTCCTCAAAGTGATTTTGATGAACTGATTTTAAGCATGCCAAATCGCTGTGATTGTGTGATTCGTGTCAATTTAGGAAACACAGATTATATTTTATTTTTGCAGTTTCTGGTAGAATGGCCTGCAACTGTCCGTGCTTTTGATACCGCAGATCGGTCTCACTTCTTTTGGGCTTTGAATGCTCTTTCCCTATCTACACCATTCCCCCAATATAATAAAATTTCTTTCCTTCCATTTTCAAAGTATATTTTGTATTTTTATGAAGTTTAATATTGCCGGGTATCAGACCAGTATCCTATAAATAAGCCTCAAAAAACAATATTTTTACAAAATTAGTACCATTTAGATTATGATGTTTAAGTTACTTGTTTAAAGCTAATTTTCGTACTCTACAGGAGTTCAAAGCAATCGAGCCTCCAAAAATGGAGGCCTTACCACTAGCAGTACCCCAGGAAGCCAGCAGCCCATTACGCTTAGCACGGGCATACGAGAGGCCTCGCCCGACCCCCGACTGCCAACCACAATTAGTGGAAGAATACATCCTAGAGACTGAAAAGAGTTCGCCCCATGCAGGCGCGGGGTTCTTTCATATAAAATTGTCGATATTACAAAGGCCGTCCGATCAAGAGTTCCTTGGAGAGCTCTATGTCGATAGAGATCATGTTGAAGGGGAGAGAAATGGTGCAGCGTGTCGCTTTACTTTAGGTATATTCATATTTTGTAGAGTTATGTGTGGACTTATTATTATATATTACACATAAACTTAGTATACTACCGTAGTAGATGAACAATGTGCGTGAGAAATAACTAGCCTTACACAATAACCGAGGTGTGAGACAGAGAAAATAATAAAACGGACCAGACCAGTTTGAAAAAAAATTGTCTTCAATAGTCTCTTGTCAAAATAGAGGTGTTATCATCGTAATCTTTTTATATTTTAACAGATAAATATAAAAATAATAATGGTGTCTGTTCTGTGTTTGATTGTGGTGAAACATACAAACTACAATACAAAAAAATTAACATTTCACAGGTATACTGATAGTTCAACTTCTGACTTTTAAAAATGTTTATTTTCGTAGAACATATACACAACTTTATTTTCTATTGCAATTACATAATACAAGGTGTCTAAAAAGAAATATTATGTTCAACGGATTAATGAAATAAAAAGTAAGCCATCCATAGAAACAATCTTTATTAAGTAATTATTAAAAGTACATGGTTTGGGAATTTATTTCTTAAAAATAATAATGTCCAAATGTAAATCCTCAGTCGCTTGGTCCAAAACATGTAGGTATAAATACATAGACAGTCAGCTGTTAAAGTTGTAAAAACAAACATGTATTTATAGCACATTTTAATACTTAATATGGTAATGGATTGAGGCTGACTATACAGAAAACTATTCTCGATACATAATAATCTCATTATGATCATCATTTACAAATATACATAATATATATAATGGCCACAAATTATATCCAACCATAAAATAACTATCTGTTTTTGAATTACATTATCCCATGTGAAAATCAAACCCTCAATACATACAGTGAAGTGACTAACCCATCAATGTTGGTATTATATTCTTATTGTCTGTGTTCATAATGCGTAATGTTAAAATTATATTTGAAAGTATTTTACCTCTACATAGAAACACACTTTCACTTCAGATGACCTCATTTTTGCGATACGTAAGAAATGCATGTTATTTATGTAACTATGTCAATGCTAAAATTAATGTTTACTTGTTTATCTATGCCAAGTAAACAAGAAATCAATATTTCTGTTTCAGGGTCACGGCTACAAGCAAATAAATACATACAGCAATTTACTGAGATATTTACTGAAGAGGGTCGCAAGTCTGTTAGGATAAGACATATCGTTCCTGGCCAGCTACCAAGGGTTTCGTTTACTGGTGGTATGAGGGAAATGGTAAGTATTTTTTCTCCTTTACCTAAATAAAAAAAAAGGAGGAACTCGTGGCTAAGTGGTAACCAAGTAGGTTAGCATATTAGACAGTTAAGTAATACTAGCCAGGTCAGTCCAGGATGGTTGACCATTCTTTACACATTGAGACCCCTCCGTGCCTCGGAGAGCACGCTAAACTGTCGGTCCCGGGTGCCATACAAATATCTGTGGCATTCGTTACGGGTAGTTGGAGCCCTAAAAAGTTCGACAACCTGGTCAACTACAGAACTTCGATATCGCCTAGTACTCGGGTTGTGGCGGTCTGATGGCAGTCACTTCACGTAAAATATCAAAGTTCGGCCGTATCGTAGTTAGACTGAAAGCCGACCCCAACTCAGTTGGGAAAAGGCGTGGAGGATGATGATGACCTACATAAAAAAAAGAAAAAAATAATAATAAAAAAAAGAAAAAAATATGAAAAAGTAATAATAACTAATTTCTCCTTATCGGCGCTATACAACTAGGTCACCCATCAACCATCGTAACTCTCTTCTTTAGTTCTTCTGTCTAACTCTATAGGGTAGGTCACCTACCTACCTCACGTTTAGCTATTCGTTCTGCAGTTGCCCTATAATGTTATTAGGATATTAATTAAAATAAAAAAAAATCTTTCAACTCCAGTAGGTCTAGGAGTTGAGAGTAAAGCTTTCCCTTATGACTCTTTAATCGTGTATAAATTACCTTATTGATATTATTGTTTATTTTTTCCATTTTGTATAGGGGCAACAAATTTTACTACAACAGCGTTCTGCTGCAAGCAGCGTCGCAACCGTTCAAACTCATGCAACCTCAGCGCCTGTGGTGTAAGTTATCGTTTTCTTGTCAACAAACTGTTAATGTCGTGCAGATAATATTTTTACAACTTTTCGTTCTTCTTTGGGTTTTTGGACCAAGAAACACTCAATGCGGGATGAAACTTATTGCTTTGGATGTTTTTTATCGTGTGAATACTATGTTGGTTGTGAAAAAACTATCTTGTTCCAGTAGAATTAAGTCTATAATTGTGGTTCTTAGTAGTCCTCCAGTATAACCTAACGAGGCAGTCCCTTAAAAATCTGTCAGATCTCACCTGGTTTTCCCGTCAAATACCTGTCATATCTTTAGTATGAATTTTGTTTAGTATTGAATGCAGGGGGCCTTGTCCCTTACCGTTTCAGAAACGAAACACTCAGACTGCTTCAGTTAGGATAGTAGGCAGCCCTCCACCCTTTCTGGCTTGGTCAAGTCATCTATCTGGCCGGATAGTAGACGACGGAAAGAAAACGGGACAGAATTAGAGTACCCCATTTCCTTCCCATTAAGTCCCATCCAATATGCATGGTACTTAATATAAGCTTCTGAAACATAAGTCATAAATTCATCACAGGGCATGCAATTTAATGCGGGGACTTTTAACAATATGTAATGTTAAATTCTAATCATAGAATTAGCAGTTGCTAATAGTAGTTAATTATGTCTTACTATTACCCTAATATTGGTGTTACAGAACCTCCGCAATACAAGCAACTACAAATACTCATACGAATGCTCGTCAACTACCAATACTGGTAAGTTTAATGAGATTTTTTTTGTACTGGCGCAACCTTCAGTCTATATGATAGAAACATAATATATATAAGATTTTTCTAACGTATAAGCTAAAGGTTGCGCCAGTAAACGATTTTTTCTCACAAAATTAAGGTGGTAAATACTTCAAATGTCAAATCTTACGTCGAACGTTGTTTAAAAATGCGTTATGAGCTTAATAAATAAGGATTCAACTCTATTTAGTGCCAGCTTTAGCACTCGGCTTCGCTTGCGTAAAATTAATTTTTAGTGCCTCATGAACATATTTTTATTCTGGGAAAAACGTATGCTATGTATTTTTCTATAGCCCTGGCAATGTGTATGCAAAACTTCATGATGATCGCAAAATAGTTAGTAAATAAACAAACTTTCATTCGCGTTTATAATATTAGTTAGGATGAGTTTTACATAGCTTTCCTGAGTTAGAAATTATATTTTGTCACTAAAAGGACAACAAACATTTTATTAATTCTTTTCAGCAGGCGCAATTACAGCAAGTTGGTAACGTGACCGCAGTGGGCAGTGTTGCTGGTAATGTGGGCAATGTAGTAGGCAACGTGGGTACGGTCGTGGGCAATGTGAGCACAGTTGTGGGTAACGTTGGCACAGTTGTGGGCAACGTGACAGCAGCAGCCGATACGGCGTTGAAGCAACAACCTTCGCCAACGACACCACGTCTTTCGCCTCAGGTAAATTTACATATCAATATTTTAATTTTTAAATCTGCTAACTACATTTCGTTATTTTTTTCTAGAGGCACTTAAAACTTTCTAATATTTTTTTCTAGACGACTAGGTATTTATCGAAAAATCCGTTGGCGTAAAATTATTATAATAATGTAGAATTCACACCTTTTTATTGTAATATTTTTACAAGCTGGGGTTCGGGGTTAGATATACACCAGTTTATTGTGAAATAGAATCATTTTTTCAAATTACACAAGTCACAGTTATTGTAGTTCTCACTCATATTTACTTGTACTTCGCTACTATTCGCTATTCTTCGCACTTGTTAACTCGTAGTATTGCTTAACTAGAACTGAATATCCATACCGCAATCATACTTCCTTATATAGTTCGAAAAACATCTCATGGATAGTTCCTGAACTTTCCTAAAAAATCTCGTACTCGTACAACAATAGATATATATATAATAACTACTAACTACTATAGAATAACTCACACCTTGCCAATTATATTTCAACGCCCTCCCCCTCGTCGGAACTTTCACAACTATGCTCACCATTTAGTAGTTTTGATTAAACACGGGGGAGTGGATAAGTATCACTTCGGTACAGATGGATATGCAGAATAGAGATCCATATAATAAATCAGCCTATAGATATCTGCAAAAACTAGCCAAGTATTGTTTATTAGTATAGATAGTTTATCCTGGAATGACGTCGAGTGAAATTATCTTACAGGATTTATTTAACAAGTGTTACTTGGTTCTCATTTAGTTAGCGTGCTATAAATATATATCAAATGTTCGCAGGCATCAACAAATCAGTTGCTTGCCCAGCAACTGACAAATCCTCAGCAACCGCTCAACCCTCAGAAGATGCAATCAGCTATTATCCACATACAGCATCCGCTTATGTCCACCGCGGGTACGCCACAGGTAGGAATTATTTAATTTAGTTTATTTCATATTGGTGTGTGAATTTTGTCATATAAATAAATTATAATATCATATTTATTTATAAGTAACAGATCAAGCTTGAGGCAGAACTGACTCTAAATGATAGGAGATAGTCCATATTGTTGTAGGTCGGGTTTCAGCCTGTTTCGAGTTGTAGTAGACTAAGTTTGTAAAATAATATAAGGTTTCTGAGAGACTCTAGTTCATACTAGGTAGGTACTAACTGATTAGCAATGTGGCTACATGTTAAGAGAAGTAAAAAGGGATGTACTTATATAAAATAATTTAATAAATATCAAAAAACATATTACATTTATCAATTTTCTTTGGGGTTTGCGCAATGTGTAACGCAATACTGATTTCTTTTATGGCCTAGTCGATCGACTGCCTGATGCTAGCCCTCCTTTTGAATGTAGTCGTTTTAAGGAATTATTCCACCAAGCCGCGACCCCTAAGTTCGCCCCATTATTAAGATTTTTTATAGATGTTTTAAGTTTGAGGTTTAGTTTTAAATGCAGTTGGTTCTTTCTGAACAAAAGAATAATTTAGTTCTCTGCTTGGTAGGTACAAAATATCCAATACACAAACACAACAACGACTCAACAAAAGACAACCGTCACAAAACCGAGGACAACGAACCCTGCAATCACTGCACTTGTAACTAGTCTCATGAATTCTGCTCAACTGTTCCAGCAAGGTTAGTCAATGTATAAGTTTGTTTATCATTAAATCATAATAATCAACCTAATACATAATATCTCCATATGATCATTATCATCCTATATTTATCATTATCATCCTATATTCATCATTATCTTCCTATATTCATCATTATCTTCCTATATTCATCATTAACATCCTATATTCATCATTATCTTCCTATATTCACTCTTGCTTTTCACTTCTTTTCTTTTAGGTAGAACCAACTTACAGCCCGCCACTATCTCCTATCCTTAAATACCTTATAAGCTTCTTGGCGACTTTAAAATGTAAATTTAGGTTTAAGTCAGCCTTATAATGTAAATGAGTTTAAAAAAAAACAACCTTTATATACTACTGATTTTGTCATAGAATAATTCCAATATAAAACATCCAGACATAATCATATAAAGATATTTTTCAATAACTAACAAAAGCGTTTTTATTTCAGAAAATGCAGCAAAGTCTGCTGTTGTCAGTACGCCGAATAGCAATGCAACGATTCTAAACTTACTGAACAGTGCGCCGGCAGCCATGACTCATGCGACGTCTAGTGCTGATACTAATATCGATGCACACAAATTGGTGGGACGTGTATCGATAGCTGGAGCCAGGATCATTACCGCAACTACCGCATCACATACTTTACCAACGTATACACAACAGGTAATCCACTGCTTTGCTAATATCGATCTCTTGCTTAGGATAGAGATAGTGGTCCAACTATTTTATTTTAGACCATAGCCACTAAGTAAAGATGTGCGCCCTAATTCAATTATTAACCATTTAATAATTTACCCAAAATATAAACAATTATTGACAAACCTTAACCTAACTATAGTAGAAGCTAAATACAATATTTGAAAAAACTTTTTAACACGTTGCGGAAAGGTACTGACCCTTAAAAGTTATGTGATATGGCAGTAAAGTTCTGCGTGCAAATTAGTACCACCTTTGCTACCGGCTGACCCATGTACTCACCGGACACGGCTGCTTCGGTAACTACTTTTGTCGTATAGGCCGAGAGCCAACGTACACTGCACTCAATACCTTAGTAGAGCGCTCATCGGCGGCGCAGCAGCGCCTCATCCTCGCGCCGGCCTCGGTGCGGGAAGCCTTTCGCTGGAAACCACGGTCCAAAGCAAAAGTGCGCCGGAGTTATTCTACTCACCGTTATTCACCTCTCAGGACTGGAAGGGGGCGGAGTACTTCATGGTGTGGCAGCCTGCGGATCAAGATTCGGCCAAGGTCTGCAGGGGTTCCCAGAGGCTTCGTTTTTAGAGTATACCCGGGTCCCTTTCAATAACGAATCACCGTACGATTTTAGTCGGTTCTATTTTGATATACCAGTTCACCGTTAGCTCCGGTGAGGTGATGACACGCGGAGGTTTCCACAAAAAATACCACGGCAATACACGTAAGGTAGCTAGTAACACTAACTAAAGTACTTTTGGGACTAGTCGAGAGGCAATGTGTTTCATGCCCAAGCGATCGTTTAAAATGGTACGAATCGATTCGTGAGACACAGAAAGTTCAGCGGCTATCTCTCTTAAACTTGAATGAGGATTTTCAGTCACAATTTTGCTTTTCTTTAGCGATGTTAACTTCAGTTGAAGACGTTGATGGCCGACGAGAGCGAGGCAAATCTTTCAACAATTCTCGACCGCTTTTGAATGCACTGTACCACTCATATGCACGAGTGTTTGATAAAGTTGATTCACCATATGCTTTCTGTAACATTTTCAGCGACACTGAACATGAAATTCTATTTGTAATGCAAAATTTGAGACAAACTCTTTGTTCGATGTTTTTATCCATTATAAAAATCGTGAAACACTCTTGAGATAACCTTACAAAATCGAGTACTGAAAACAAACTAAATGACAGATATTGCTTAAACTTCGCGCCAATATAGGAAACAGTTGTGCCAACTTAACCACATAAAATTATTATTTGAATTGAATTTGGAATTAGAATTAAACTATCCATTCCCGATACTTTTTTGACAGAATGTAGTAAGATATTTTATTATCGAATACCACGGTTATAATATTTTAGTGATGCAACAGAAGTGTCATAAGTGTCATAACGGAAGCAGATGTAAGAAGTAAATTTACTTTATGCTATAGTAAATACTATGATAAAGTCGAATATAAGGTTTTTAATTAAAAACCTCATATTCGAAATTCAGTAGCGGTAAGTCATACAGTTTGGCCGCTTTTACACCTAAACATCAGTTTCGGTGTACCTACTACATTATAATATACTAGCTGTGCCCCGCGGTTTCATCCGCGTAACTCAGATGCTAAGGGAATATCGTTATAAAAAGTAGCCTATGTGGTAATCCAGGTCTCCAGCTATCTACATACGAAGTATCATCGCAATCGATTCAGGAGTTTTTCGATCGATACATCCTCACAAACTTTCAATTTTTTTTACATTCAATATCTTCACTACATATTATAAATAACAAAGTCCAAATGTGATTTCGAAATAAAAAATCTAATTTTATTGTATTTATGGTTCACTCTTTTTGGTAATAACGGCTTACACATAAAAGATAGATATATACTGTCGCGGACTTTTTTGTAGAACTATTTAGGAGAAACAATCCCACCGTACATTATATTCGTGTAACTCTTACAGTTTTCCCACCGCACGCCGGAATAGCTCGCAGATGACAGATTTTTTTCCGACTTACTTATTTAATACTTATCGTTATATTTTGGCCAATATACACAATATCGTCATAAATTATAGCCTATGTGTTATTCTGATATATAAGCTATATTATTGTAAAGTTTCATTAAAATCCATTCAGTAGTTTTTGGGTGAAAGAGTTACAAACATCCATACATCCATACATCCTCACAAACTTTCACGTTTATAATATTAGTAGGATGAGATTGAGAGCTGCTAAATAATTGCTCACTGGCGACGTTTGCTGGGACGAGCTGATGAATATTGCCTCACTAATGGCAAAAGATTATATTATAATATAATGCGGCATATAATGAAGTAAAACAAGTTTGTATGTAATGAAACGCGTTGTGATAAGTGCACATAGCACGCGTTTGGCTCGTTTGTAGTTTGCTGAAGAATCCCCTCCCCCCGTGCTCTACCGCCCAGTGATCTAGGCGCACCTCGTCCTCCCTTTCTTACCCCCTCAACCTTCGTAAAGCTTCATTAAAATTTCCGTTATAAAAGTTGCGGAAACAGAAGCAAAGACAGATGTCAGAAAACGTGCAGAACTTTCGAAGTTGCGGAGGCAGAAGCGATCTCTGCTTCTTTTGTTGCACTACTAATAGATCCATATGTGGCATGAAAAACTGGCAAAAGTTGTAGGTACCTATAATTATTTACTGGAGACCGGTTGCCCCACTTAGGACTGATTTCGAGCAGTGAGAAGTGCACACAGGCTAACATCACTCATCTAACATTTAATAAAATAGTAAAAAAAAGGTGTGTGGCAGCTCCGACGCACGACTAGAGTTTACAATTTATTGGAATCTCTCTCTCTCTCTCTCTCTCTGTTTCTCTATCTATCTATCTATCTATCTCTCTATATCCCTCTCTCTCTATCTCTCTGTAACACATAACATAAAGGTATACATAACACACGGGTACACATAACATATCTACTTACATGCGTCGAGGGTAAGGAGTAAACTCAAATAAAGCACAACAGAGCGTTAAAGCATTACGGTGCCCTCCGATCACTCAATTTTACTCTTCATATTTTTCATACCGGTCACCTTATATGAAAATCGATTCTTAAGGAGTAAACTCCAATAAACTGTTTTAGGCCTCTCCAACTAATACAAGATGCACATATAAACTACAGGCATTTTTTAAACTTTGTATTATTTGTGCACCAGGGTGTCGGTGTACAAGTAATGAGTAACTACAATCGCGAAAACGAAGCGACAAACGTGTCAAGTAGTGAGAGCGCTCTGTTGGAGAGACTGATCGGTCCTGAGACGGCGACAGCACCCGCATCACAACCACAACCTGTGTGTCATTTACAGGTAAAAATCACACTGATTGACCTTTAACCTGCTTCAAAACGAATAAGGTTTTTAGTTCAGCTGTTTTTTGTGTGTATATTATACATTCGGCGCCGTTTAAGAATAATATTTATGATAGTAAACAATTTTTTTTAAATAGGTACCTTGAGGTATAATCGATTTCAAGAATTCCACATCTTTTTTTGTAGATGTGGATTCATTGACTCTTTTTTCAATACTGATTGTTTAGAACTGTATTAAATTATGATAGTCGGCTAGATAGTGCCACACAGATGCATACGAGAGACAACTAATATCTAAGAAGATGAGTAGTTTGGTATAATTCCCTAGTTTTTCCGCATTTGCTCTACTTTACCCAAATAAATGGTCGTTTTCGTCCTCCTGGAGGATTTAATATCATGGTAGGCAAAGTAGATCGACACCCATTGCATTAGAGTGGTGAGCTCTCTGAGCTAAAATCCCAAATTACACGCTGCTCGCGCGAGACAGTATTAAATCCGGGTTAAATCATTGAAAAGGAAATTAGGTTTTTTGCCGTAGTATAAAAATACAATCTGAAATATGGGAGATTCTTTCAGGGTACTGAATGTATATCATTCTAGTATAGGCAAATCTATAATAAACTTCCAAATCATTTAAAAAATTTAAATTTAATTATGACTGATTACAAAGAAACTATGTTCAATTGGCTGAATGAATCAAACTTCTTCTTGATATGTATCCTTATTAAAATTTTAGCATGTAACATTTGCGAAACATGCAATACTTACTTGTACTAGGGCGCTAAATAAGTTTGGTCGTATTATCTGAAATATTTTTTTATTTTCTAAGTAGTCCTCACTGATAGTTTCATACGTGTTAAACAGATGCTGGACACATTACTTCAGTATCTCTCTGGAACACAGCAGCATATCTCCTCAAAAGCACCTATAAGCTTCCCATCGCTCGAAAACTTGCGTCCCTTCAGTTGCGTTTTTACATACGGAAATAGTGCAAAGTCGTAAGGCGCTAAATCCCTACTATAATGGGTGTCCCAGCAAGTTTATTCCAAATCGTCGGTGGTTAATCTGCAAACACCCATACTTATCTTTACATTTAGTAGAAACGTCAAAATAATGCAGCCAGGTTTCATCACATGGAACAATGGAGTTCACGTAAAGTAAGGCTAACAAGACTAGAAAATAAATGTAAACAAATTTTCAGGGGTTCATAACATTTTTATTAGAAGTTTCATACAAATTTAAAATTGACTATTCTATTCTTTGTCGTCATTACATGCAGACGATTGGTATCGGAAGAGTCCGAATATTTATTATAAAACTATTGTATGGTGTATCATGTTATCCATTTTTTTATAAAAATTGTTCTCTGCTTTTATGATGTGATCCACGCAATTTTTTCATTTGTCAGCAGATACATTTTGGATTCTTTCTTGTAAAAGTTTTTTCACATCTTTAAATTAAATGTGGTATTATTGCGGACCAAATGTTGATAGCTGCAGTACCGACCGCTTTCCTGTTCCACGAATCACACAACGACAGCCAGCTATCGATTGTGACGAAACAAATAGCTAACAACCGCTTGCTGTTGTAATGTAACTCAGTAGAGGTTAGGTTGTTTATACATTTATCTCGTGTCGTTAGCTTTACTTTAGATGCATCTACAATTTTTTTTTACATTTCACGAGACCAAGTCACACGATGCCGCTCAGCGTATCAATCATCAAGTGCAGTACCCAGAGTGAACAAAGTTTTCGTACTTTCAAATGGTCGTAAAGAATCAGATGAACAGTTGGTGCACTTAACTTGAGGGTTACCTCGATCTGTCGATATGTCCCACGTCGGTCTTCCTCCAATAACTTTCGTACAGTCTCAATGTTCTTATCGGTAGTCACTTCTGTCGACCGGCCGGACCTTGCATCATCATCTCAAATTAAAATTGCCATTGAATTGAATATACCACTGGCCTTTAGAGATGGACAAGTTTCCCTCAGTGCACTACTTATTTCCTCTAAAATTTTTTGTTTAGTTAGGCCTCATAAAGTTATAAAAAAAAATTACAAGAATCAGAGAAGCCCGACATTAAACATTAAATTAATTTTCTAAATGAATACAAAAATTATTTAAAAATCGAATAAGCGATTCTTTATTCCTGTTTTTTTTTTTAATATTACTTAGAGTTTATGGATATGACTTCAAATCACAATATTATGATATCTAGTTTGTATACGACAAAATTTATGTAGCACCTTACGTAGTACCTATGCACATGTTTTGCTGCAACACAGGTTGAATGAAACATTATTTTCAAATAATGTTTTAAGCAATAAATTATTCTTGTCTTCCTTCTGACAGTTGTATATAGCTACATTGTTTTCTCTTTCACAGGGTTTAAGTTTAGCATCGCTCCAAGGACTACAGGGAATTCAAGGCCTACAGAATGTTCAAGTCCAAATCCCTGGGTTATCGGCGCCGATTTCATTGTCCTTGAATGTTTCTGGGGCGCCAAGTGGGCTCCTCGTATCGGTGCCACCCACTACATCTGTAGTTCTTACTAATCAACCTTCGGTGCTTTCTTTGCCTATAGGTAAGGTAACAATTTATTTTAATAATTCGTAAATAACATAATTATGACAAGCCACAGATACAATTTTCACTATTTCCACTCAATTCTCACTTGTACTATTCTCTATACTTCGCACTTGTTAACTCGTAGTATCGCTGAACTAGAACTGAATTAATACTGCAATGCAACTTACTTATATATGTATTCTCAACGTTATGTCGTATTATTTCCCATAATCTCGAAACCCCTCTGGAATCTCCTAATACATTGTAGGACATTTTACAAATATACTATTAGTTTCCTTTATTGTCAAAAGATGACGTGCGTCTCAATTTAGGTAATTTATGACTTCCTATATTCGACAATAGATGGCGCCCGCATAGCATGAAACATTGTCAAAACTTACAATAGTGATTTCATAGTGTGATCCCTGTTATTAGTAGTTTAAAAAACTTCTAGTATATAAAAAAGCCCTCAAGATGCTTGCATCTTCGTTTTTGATCAGATTTTACTTACTTATAAAGTAACTCACTATTCAACACTTATTTACATATTACATTGTATGTATGTATATACAGAGTAGGTACTTATTTGAGTGGTTCTCCTTTCTCTCTCCAAGAAGAATGACTCCGAACTCCGAAACCGAGCGACCGAATGAGTGAATGCATTGGCAATGTTAGTTGCATTTATAGGAAACGTCGTGAGAATACAATTCAACACAAACTAAAACCAAACAATCGTTCCTTTGATAAAAGATGCAATATTTAACTATAAATGTACCGTAATTAAGTTAAAGACATTAAATTTAATGACTTTCGATCGTTGGCTTCTCGTATGTTTTCTGATGTTACGTAATTAGTGTTAAATGTTTTTTTACGAATGGTTTTTTTTTACTAGCGCAACTCATGTCCGCGGGCGGCGTGAAAGGCGGGGTCCGCGGTGGCAACGTGCAGGTGGTGCGCAGCGCGCGCGCCGCCCCCCGCGCCGTCGTGCGCCCGCCGCGCCCCGCCGCGCCCGCGCCCCCGCACGCCGCCCACCCCGCGCACCCCGCCCACCCCGCGCCGCCGGCACCCATGCCTGCCGCCTCCGGTTAGTCACTACAATATTGCCACTCGACGTCTTATCTTAATGTCTAAACTAGTATTATAAATGCGAAAGTGTGTTTGTTTGTTTATTTGACTACTCAACTGATCATCTAGTAATTTTGCACACACTTTGTCAAGGATACAGATAACTGTCGCGAGGACACTGCACTCCGCACTTTAGTGGAGTGCTCAGCGTAGACGTAGCAGCGATACGACCTCGCGATGGCTATGGGTGTAGGAAGCCTCTCCTTAGAGACCATGGTTCTGTCCTTGGTCTAAAGTGAGAGTGCGTGGGGTTTCGCTGTCTCGTTTTGCGAGGAGGTGATGTTGCCTAAAGAGGCGGCGGAAAGCGAACGGGAGAGGACAAAGCTCCTGGTGCCAGAGAGTGCAGAATGATCTCCGACCTCCATCAGCGCTGGCCTGGGGGAAGCGGGTCGGGCTGACTGTTACCCTTGCATCAAGCAGACCCGAGACGGTGGAGCATGTGTTCACCGCGCGCCTCTCTTGTCTGGAGGGGGATAAAGCCCCCCGTACTCCACGTTGTGATCGCCTGTTATCAGGCGGCCAACGTCTGTAAGGTTCTCGGAGGCTTCCTTTTTAGGGTATTCCCGGGTCCCTTGCAATAGATCTACTTGTGACGGAACAACGTGTGGTTTTAGTCAGTTCGATTCCGACATACGCTATTAACTTCGGTGAGGTGATGACCGGTGGGGGTTTCCACAAAATAAAAAAGGGGTATAGAAAGGGACAACGGGCATTTATCCAAGGGCTTTTTTCCTACAAAAAAATTTGTTCCCGAGGGATAGAAAATAAACATTTTCCGCGTGGCGAAAACTCATAATTTATATGGCAAGCGTGTATGTAAGGAGAAAGAAAATCCTTTTATTTTACACAATCATTGGACGCACACAAAACATATTAAACAAAAAACATGTACACAAGAAAAAAGCAAACGACAAATAAAAAGATAAAAATAAAAATTAGCCTTATCTATCGTATAAAATAGTCTTTTAGTTATAAAAGTAATCATTGTGTTTATTATTGATCGTGTTTTGAAGTCACAACTATATCACAATTTTACATTTAATATGAAACAAAAGGGAAACCGACATAAAGAGGGATTGGAACGTTTTTAGGGTACAGCGGCTCTTGACATGCTAGTCATAAACCCTAAAAAAACATAAATGACAATCAGGGCTATTCTATGTCAGCGGCGGTCAAACGAATTGAAACAATCATACGCATTACAATTCGCGACCACGGAGCAAATACAAAGAGGAGGTGTTGTAATTAGATTTCCCTATGAAACAACGCGTGACAATTTGCGGGGTGAGGGGGTGTTAAGCTCCAATAGTAAAACTACACGCATCACTCTCTGTCGATGTTGCTATGTAGTTTAGCTATCTTACACTAGTTATAGGATGTAAGGAACCGTAATTAGAATTTACTTACCAGGTAGTAGTTTTTTCAAGATTAATTTTTAAACCATCTTGATACAAAAGCGAAAGTTTGTGAGTTCCTTCTTTTTCCTAGCCTAGTATTTTAATAAAATTTGTTATACAGATAGATTGCGACCTGGCTTAACACAGGGGCATTGTCTATTGCTAGTGTGAGAATAAAAAAGTTTGTGGTAAATCACGAATGACGATTCAAATTTGTTCACTTATTTATTCTCATCTTATTTTTCTTTATTCGTATCTGCACCGCAGCTGCAGTTTATTTTGTAGATCTAAATTAATGAGCTTAAAATACCATTCAAATCATCAGCCTAACTACAATTTATTTCATTTTAACATTTAAAGGACTTTCAATTCAAGGTAAATACTCGTATAGTCGTGGGTTGCTAGGTAAAATAATTGGGTTCTAATTACGGCCCTGTCTTTTTCTTCTGTTTATATATGTTCTTCTAGTTGAAGATAGATGACTGTCTATTCAAAAAATGATTACAAAAAATATATAAATAATACTTTGACGGCTAAAAATTCTTTAGGATTGGATGTAGAACATATTTCAGTATCTTCGTATGATTTATTTAACTAATACTTAGCTCTACGTACCTTAGTTTTTTTAGTTCCCATTACACAAAGTTTTGCCATCTAGTGACGAATAGATTTAATTATATTTCAAAAAACACTCCCGAGATTTTTCTAGAACTATTTTAATAAATTAAATAAAAAAATAGTTACAACTGAATTGTGATGCCATACATGACATCAGAGCGTCTATCCGAATACTTTTTACATGATAAAATACAACACTTCATCTTTTACTTCCTAATACCACGAAAATTTACTGATTTGCGATTTTTCCATACAAACGTACAAGACGAACGCTGACAGTGTACTAACTTTAAGCCACGCCCACTGTGATGACGTCAGGACCTCACAGGAATCACAGTGCACAGTTGCTTAAGCCCTCTCCTCTTTGTATCTGCTCCGTGGTCGCGACTATTGCAGTTCTAATTTTTTGGGAGCCTATAATGGAACTTTCACTTCTATCTATTATGTAACTTGTACCAAATGTAAAACAATAAAGTAAACGTTATCGTATTACAGGAACGAGTCAATTTATAAGCCAGGCAGCAGCACAGGCGATGAACGCACAGCAAGTGCGACGGAAATCAAACGCTGATAGCTCTTAGTGGCGTGACGATGGAGCTAGGGACCCGCCTCTAGTGAAATACACTGTAAATATAACTTTTAGTTAAATTATTACGTAACAATGTTAGTGGTCAGTGCCGCGTGCCGTGCGCAGTTGGACGCTGTAATCCCATACGTACACATACGTACCCAGCGGCCATTTAATTCACCGAAATAGACTTTAACATAGACGCGTGCGTGCGTGTTTAATGGATTTGTAATTGTTTTATTCAAGTTTCATACTTATAACAGTTACTATGACTCAGGTATAATAGTTAAAATTACGGCAGTTTAATATTATAGATATTGTTTCCTAGTGCATAAATATTTTCAATATAACGAATAGATTCAATTTTAATTAAGGAATATCTTCAATGTTGCTATTACCAACAAGTGTCACATAAACCACGACTGATTTTTTATTGTAGCAACTTTATTCAATAGATCCTATATAAAATTCATTAGTTTCATCACACTACATGTACAATATGATGGTATTATTTGTTTTTAATCATGTATATGACACATTATATTTTATTCGAATTATTTATCGTACCTATATAATTTTTCAATCATGTATTTTTTATTATTTGAATGTCACAAGTTAAATATATATGAAATTTAATTATAAATGCAACATTGAAAGTGACTGGATCATGACATGAATTGAGAATAGAAGCTTAAAGTTACTACATAGTAAATTAGAAATGTTGATGAATCCGGATATTATTATAATAGTAAAGATTTTATTAGTTGTTGAAATTGTTAATGACAACTGTATTATATGAATGTTGTTATGAAATTTTGTTAAAATAAACAAATTTAAATAGCACACAGTGTCGTACAGTAAAATTGAATACAGTAAGAGTATCCTATTAAGACTCACTTGCATTAAAGTAGACAACTTGCGTAAATCAGTATTAATCAAAATCACGGTTTGCATGACAATTTGGTACTGATGATTTGGGAACCTAAATGAAGTACAATATATTGCAGTGATTCGTGAATCTGTGTTAAATAAGTTGTAAATATGTATTATATTGATAGTTTCGTGTAAGCATCACAGCAATGGTTAGTTGGAGTAACACTGTTGTTTTACGTTTTCGTTCCGTTTTGGTAACGCATGTGAATTCTAGGGACATTTGTTTTAATGTATACCGTCGTTTTAATAGGTTCTGTAGTTTTTTGTTCTGCACACTTTATTATAATTGAGAATTATTTATTTGATGAAATGATCTTGCTATGTAACACTATTTTATTGTTATCCGTTATTTATGATAAGTAGTCTAAGCTCATCTTCATATAACAAGCATTATTATGTTAATAATACTTATTATTTTAATTCATCTAACTTATATTAAGGAGTGGATGGAATGAATCTATATCGTAATAAGGAATCTATCTCTTAATTTCTCATACATCTATAGAGGGTGAGTTATAAAGTCGTTTAATTCTCTTAAACACAATGAAATTACACTACAGTTAAACTTTAGACGATGTAATATAAATACTGGACATACTCTATACCTAATACTTGTGATCGCCCCCTTATGTAGAAAAAAAATAACTATTCCATTTTTTAATTGATTACAATAAAACTCGTCAACAGCTACTAAAAATAAAATATAAAGAAAATCAGTTGATAAACAGAGGAAAAAATGGTTCTGAACTCGTTTTGTCTTTGCTTATTTATATATAGATTTGTTACGTATTGCATATCACCGACAATATGCTACATAGCACGAGATAAGAGTTGAAACATAAATGTTAAACGTGCTATTATTATACTATTTATTTTATTTCCTTACTAGTCAAACTTGTTTCTTTAAAAAATATATAGCATTGTCTGAAACGCACATCATATTATATTGCCTGTAGTTGTTGATTTGACAAAAATTTATTTGCTGTTAATCCTAAAACTAATACTATAGTTTTGTAAGTGGTGACAGGCATAAGTTATGAACTTACCTCATTGCCTACAATCACACCATTTTTTTTTCTACAAACAGCTATAATCATGCGTTAAAATGTAAAAGAAAAAATCTTGTGAAGTTCCTGCGCAATGCCTTGAAAGCTGCATGACATGTCCCGTGGCTTGTTGGATCGATGACGTCAATATCACACAGTAGTGGACTGTTGGTCATATCAGTTACTTTTTATTAGATATCGAAAGATAGTTTCGATAGAAACTTGAATAAAAACTGTCACATTTTTATTTTAGGAAATGACGTTCTGTTGTCGATATAATTTACCATTTAATTCTATAATTTGGATTATGATGATATTTTTCTTGGGCTTGCGATGATGCTATGACGGTTGTTTCGATGCATCATTTCCATTTTCCGTTAGCTTCTTGTGAGTTTCTGCTTAAAGCAATTTAACTCTTTCGAAACTACTTAAAACAAAAAAGTTATTTGTGTTAAAAATGATTGATTAAATAATAGTTATAATTTTACTTTAAGCCACCCCCTGTAAATGTATGTACTAGACATTGATTGATTTTAAATGGACACGCCTGACTAAGTATAATGTATGTTTGAATTTAATGAAAATCTACAGAACCTTTTAATTTGTAACTAACGATTATATTGTAATGCAATGGATGTATGGAAATGAATAGTTGTCGATATTTTGCACATATTAGTGATTTAACTGTACATAATGTTGGCAATTAGCATACATTGAGGTTACGTATGCCTTTAATATAAATTCTAAATTTAAGAAGGTTCAAAGGACGGGTTTATGGTACTTCACGTTTGAGTTATTATAACTTACGTGTATGATGAATATCGTTTGTTCTCTCTTCCGTCGTTTCGGTTGTCCATTTTGCATAGTCAGCAAATGTATGGACCACAGACAGTACGACCTTTAAGCAGGGGCTAACAGCGAAGGGCCTCCGAAACTAGAAATTTGTTACTAGTGTTGAACTCGCGTTATCCACAACGGGTAAGTATAATATGGGAATGTATGGGTATTATCAATATTATAGTTGGTTGTTTAATATAAGACTAAGATGCTGTAAAAGGCATACGGACATTGTGCATAAACATTAATTTAAAAAGCTGAAAATATCGTTAACAATGATTCAATGTGTCATTTGTAGCTTTTTGTGTACTTAGTAAATTGGCTCAGTTTTCGGAACAGACGCAAAAACTAATTGACAGCTGTCAACCAAAATTATTAGTTTTTATTGCAATTTTTTTTTGTAATGTAAATTAAAAGTCTTACGTATCACGGCGCCTTTGTATATTATACATAGGCATTGTATAAATACAGAGTAATTTCTGTAAATTCCTACTAGAAGCTCTCATCAGACTTTATTACAAGGTATGAAAAACCTATAGATCTTTTTAGCCTAGAGATTTTTATTACTTTTTATTTTTTTTCCTATGCCTCTGCCAACATTATGTCATAGCGAGATATAATTTCTATCCATGAATGAATGAAGCTGTATTCCCTTTTGAATAAGTTTCCATTGTTCTTAACTTTTACTATTAGTAGTTATTGTTACAATGCACGCGCACAATCATTCGTTATATGCTATATATAAATATAATGTTACCTGCCGAAATATTGCAATAGGCATACCATTTCATATATTTTATTGTGTACAGTTTTTATGTACTCAAACTTGTAAAGCGGTATCGCTATATTTATATTTATTTTAGTTGACGACATGTGTTCATATCGGCATTCTATGACATGCCTAGATAAGAGAACTATTTTGTTTTGTAGATATTGAAGTACTTCCTAGGTGTATGATAGATTGCGTGGACATATTTTTTTGCTATTAACACAAATATTGCATAAGTCGAAGTGTAGTTAAATAATGCGTTTTGTTGATCTCATTTGTTTACGAACGTGTAGCTCAATATGTAGACGATTGTAACATAGAAGTTTATTTGAAACATGCGAATGTACCTATAATTTAAGATATAAAATAATTATTGTATATATTTTCGAGAATGGAGATTTTTATAAATACAATATAATTCAGTTCGAGGTTGTATGATGTATCAGTGTCAACAAGGTCGATTTAAACCGCATTGTAAATATAATTTTATTTTAGGTGACATGTGATAATGGATTCAGACGGTTATAACATTAACGGTGTACAATAAATTTTTTATGATTGCGTTGATATGGATTTTGTGTATAAAATTGATATTGTAAAAATTAACTTGAATACGTTGTTCAAAGATTGACGGTTCGAACATAAATAAATAACTTTTACACAAAACTGTATTTTATTGGGACATCATGTTCCCAGGGGACTACTTTCATAGTAGTCCCCTGGGAACATGATAACTCATTCAACTCATAATAAACAATAAACTTTATAATGGTTTAGCTGACATATCTTTTTAATTTTACACAACCAATCATCTGTGGCTGGTCAGCCAAAATGATTAACTTCGGTTTGTACGTTATTAGGTAGTAGGGGGTAGTACGTGTGTGCGTTATTTCACAGCACTGGTTACAATGGCTACGTTACATGTAACCGAATAACTAGTTTCAAGTCAAATAACAAACTAGTGATTTTTGTAAACACGTTATTTTTGCTACAACGCACTACACTTAGCTATCTTGAGATTAGCTATTAGCTTAGTTGAGACCCTGTTTTTTTGATTATTTGAGCAAGGTTTCAAGTTAACTTAGGCACGCTATAATGAGAACTCATTGCGGACCGATGAACCAGCCGAGTGTTTTCGAATAACCTAAAGCGAAAAAGGCCCCGTTGGAATGAGCTGAAATCTGATTATATTATTCGTAATGTATCCGTGGGTATGATCTCCTGACATGACATCTGCATAGGCAGAAAAACTGTCAATTAAGGAAGATCCATTGCCTTCTAGAAAATTCGTATTTACTCTCTTGGCTCACTGGCACGCTTTACTAGGTTTCTAAAATTGATAATTCTATCATCAAAATACAGTAGGAGGGTTCTCAGATACTGTTGATGTGGTTAGACATAAGAGAAGAAAGATTGATTTATATATTCTGAATTCATCAGAAAATACCTAATATTGTGCTAGATCCACATTTACCTACGCTGTTTCTTAATAATAAATCTAATCTGTTACTTGAACAGTTTGAAATGCATTACTACGTGTGTTTATCAAAGACCTTCGAAATCCGTTTCCATCAATTTACCTACAGACTAGATTCTACTCTTTATTCTACTTCTACCGACAACCATAGTACATACACGGCATTTTCTAGGTATAACATCCTGATAAAAGAACCAAAGTTAATAAAATATGCAGTATCATTCCGTCATCGATTCTACCATATTAAAATTAATTACGCTATACAAAGTAAATTATCAATAATTAGCTATTGTGAAACAAAACCTTTGTCGAACACCTATGATCCCGTAGTTAACGTGTAGCTCTCAGAATTATAATGCCAAAAATGGTTTAAAAGCACAAAAGCACCGTTACATAAATTGACCGAAGCTTTTAATACATAAGTACGGATTTGGCGCGCGTGTGTAAGTGGAGCAATCAATATGGACTGACAGTGAATCCCTCGAAAACACAACTTATTGTTGTGGGCAGTCCCAGAATGATACCTAGAATTGATTGGACTGAACTACCGGACATCATATTCAACGGTACTGCACTACCAATGAGTACCTGTGTTAAAAATCTAGGAATTCTGATTGAAAATTGTTTGCATCGGTAGGTTTCTTGCGAAGACCGTAGTTTTCTACCAACGGTCACTAAAATTGCATTAGCACAATCCCTCCTTCAATACTCGACTATGCTGATGTCAGTTACCTCGATATCACCGAGGAGCAACTCGATAAACTTGAGCGCCTCCAAAACGTCTGTATTAGATTTATATTTGGATTACGCAAATATGATCATGTATCTGAATTTCGAAATATGCTCAAGTGGCTCCCAATTCGCCTTCGACGGAATGCTCATATTCTTTCCATACTTTATAGTATTTTATTTCATCCCTGTACTCCCACTTATTTAAAGGAACGCTTTATGTTCCTCAATGACACACATTCAAGATCCTTGAGGTCATCTGAATCTCTGGAACTGGCAGTACCAACTCACTCGACTAAGTTCTACGATAAATCGTTTACTGTGCAGGCTGTTCGACTATGGAATGCTCTGCCTCTATCTATTAGACGTGCCCAAACATTGCCTGTCTTTAGGAAGATGGTCAAAGAACGTTTCCTAACTTCCTAATCTATTGTTTGTTTAAAATATTTTATACCTGTTGTCTTATCTTGTCTGTAAACTTCACGGAGCAGTAAACTCTATATATCATCACTATTTTTATATTTATATACGTACATATGTGTTTGTATATGTTTGTGTTTCTGTATGTATGTTTATGCACGTTTGTGTATTTGTGTACACAATAATATAGTATTGCTAAGAATGACTGCATATATGTATATTTTCAACTAGTACTATTATTATTATTATTTAAACCATATTAAATGCTGTATGCTTCAAAAATATTTTATGATTCTTTGAACTAAACAAAGTATCTCCCACATCAGCACTTTTTACACCAAAACTACCCATGTTTTCAACTATTTATTATGGTCTTTGTCCATCCAAAGGTTGCCTGTAAGAGATTGCTTTTAGCGATAAGGCCGCCCTTTGTACATATACATTAGATGAACTATTCCTTGTAAAATAATTTATATATTTTGGTGTACAATAAAGTATATTATATTCTATTCTATTCTATTCTATTCTAAAAAAACTACAGTTTGATTTGGTTAAAAAAGTATGCCTTTTTATTCTTTCAAATAGTCTTCATCTAAATTTATAAGAACATTGGACACAATGAAGCTTTTTTACCGATAAATAAGTATAAATAATTTCATATTCACATAAATCTTATTTATACATACATTACATTTATTTTTAATATCAGTCCTCTCAAAAGGTCCATTCTCTCCCTGCAAATTAAACTTTATTATTTACACAGCGATAGGGATTCGCATCTACCGTACATACATACATCAACAATTAACAATTATTAGAGACTATTTACAAAATATATTTCCACAAACACTCACACGACCATTCTTCACCGTTCGCACACACCTATTTTCACATTCACACCATTTGGCATATGGATGGCGGCACGTCACTAGCAGATATCGTCCCAGGCGAGCCACCAAGGCGCCTGGCAATCCTCGCGCTTTCGTCGTCGCCGCTCAGCGCGGTCCGATCGCTTCTTCACGAAACGGATATTGTACGGGTCCTCCGCAAGCTCGGGATAACGCGCCACATCATGCACGTATTCACCCTCGTAGCCGGCTACTTGTCCAGCCTTCTGGATTTCGTCTAATTCGGCCGCCGACCAGTCTAGCGAGCCACCCAGCCCGCTGCGCAGCGCCTCCCGCTCGCGATGCCACGCCTTGCGCCCGGCTGCGGCGCGCGCGTGGTGCAGTAGACGTTGGCGCTCCCGTTCCGCGCTTGTGCCGTACCGCAGGTTCACTATACTTGTCTTTCCATGAATTTTCACATCTGCGTAGGACCGCCCGCCTTCAGAAATCTCGTGGAACGTTACGTTCAACTTGCCTTGCATACGTTTTAGCTGCTGTTTATCGTCGGCAGCTCGCCAGGTCTCTTCTTTTACAAAATAGAAAACGTCCTGCTGATCACCGTGAACGATGAACGAGAATGGTAGAAGATGAGATCGGTTGAATACTGAAGTGTAAACATCGCGGTAGATAGCGTTCGCAGACGGTACTGTGGTGACGACCGCCCGACCACGAGAATTTCTTGACACAAGGATACCACGTCCAAAAGGCGGCTCGGAGTCCGAGCCGATACGTTTCGGAGCCAAGTTTAGGGCGTCAGTTTTGAGAGCTGACATGGCCGGTATGGAGAGGCTTCTGAAGTCAGCTATTCTTTTATTCGACATGTGTGATAGGAACCCTGATTCGATGGTCACCGTCGGAAGCAATGACATTGCAGAAGGTATACCGGGGCTGCTATCTGCAGGAGCAGTTCCCCATACGGGGCGACCACGTGGAATGCTTGGCAGCACTGAGCCGCCAGGCAATTCGTCAGGGTAGAGCTGTGGTGCCAGGCTCTTCGTGTCATAGCCGAGTAACTTCAACCATGACAGGTGATCTGGTAAGAAAAATAAAATATTTGCATAAGTATATATTTACTGTTTTCAGAATGAATTTGATTTTTTATTTGGAATTGAGTTTCCTTACCCGTTGGCTTTTTGTTCTGGGGTCTTACGTTGATAGGGTCGTTTCCATTAAATCGATATAAATGCAACTGAGTTGGATGGTTAATTCGCTCAATGAGATTCTCCCATAACGGAGACATCCATTGCCCAATCAGTGGGTCATAAACTTTTCCATTCGCCATGTGGACTAATGAAGTCACTTGATCCAGCAGCCCGCCGCAGAAGTCAACAGGTAAATATAAGTATGGATTTGAATCGTATACGATGTGACCGTATGGGGATCTCATTATTTCTCTAATGCCTTCGCCATATTGATTAAAGATCATTACGGGTGTTCCGCACTGGTCAGTGGCAATGTAATATTTATGTCGAGCAACCTAGAAAAAAAAATGTTTTGTTAGCGTCTTTGTTAACAGCAAAGTTAAATTTCTTCATTTTTGGTAAATTAGTTTATGGGGCATACCTGTGTGTAGATCAGGTGTCCTCTGTCGTCATAAACTAACGTCATGAACCTATTCTCACGTGGTGAATAGATATGACTTACTTCGTGAGGTTTCTCTTTATTCGTATAAAAGAATTGAGTTACGTTACCGAAGTTGTCTTTTCTGGTGGAAAGTCTGAAAATAACAATTTTATATTTTAATATAATCAGCATAACAAGTCGATAATGAATGAATAGGTAGGTAAATAAGTTCCCATTATGTACATTTGTTTGCTTCTAAGTAACTATTTACTTAAATGTGATGCTAACGTCTGTTCTTTCTAATGAAATTATCAATATGGTATATTTATCACTTCTATAAGTATATATGTATAAACACTATTTAACTTACCTGTCAAGATGATCATAATAGTAACGAACATCAAATCTGCCTCGTTTTGTTGCTCTAATTAGAAGACCTTTCGAATTATATTGGAATCTTTCTTCTCTGGCGTTTTGGGATACGAGACCACGACTATCGTATCGATATTGACCTTCACCGAATTTAACAATCCGATCCATATCATTATATTCCATTGGGATAGTGTTTCCTCTGTAGGTTAATGATAACATGTTACCGTTGTCATCATATCTAAAGCCCCAGGGCTCTTGAGCTTCCAGTCCTGTCAGCTGCCCATCGCAGTCCCAGGTATAGTTCTTTACATTCGTGTAAGTGTTAACTCCGACGTTTCTTGTATGTGTACGTGTTTGTGATATTCTTCCATGTTTGTCATAAGAAAATTCCATTCTAAACACTTCCATTCTATGAATATTTACCGTAACTTCTTTTTCTAAGAACTGGTTGTTAAGTACCCGAGAGAACATAGCAATGCCATCATATACGGACGTCTCATTCCATTTTTGTTTAGATACAGTGAATTGTCCTAAAATTTCTGGCGAACCTGTTTTACTATTATACATAGTATGGTGTGTAATAAGAGTTTGTCCTCCAATCCGCCCCTGGACGGAAGTTATTCTATAATTGTTATCATATTCATATATTATCTTTGCGTTACTTAGACCAGTTTTGGCGCCATAATCAAGTCGTTCTTCAGTGAGGAGACCACCGACATACGTAGACTCCCAGCGATAGTCAACGTCCCGGTCGACGTGCAATATTTCTGACGGAAGTCCACTATTTTCCGCATAATGTATCTGCGTCTGACCATCACCGTGAACAACTTCAGAAACTTTATTAGTAGTAAAATAACGGTAGACTACTCGAGCTCCATCACCAGGGAACACAGTCTGTAGAAGTTCACCAGTATGTGAATAATGTTGTAAATATTTCTTTGAGGAACCAGGTGGCGTGTATGTAACTCTTAAGAAACCGATGGATGGTTGGACACTGAAAGAATGATTTGATCCCGATGGCAGAATTACGTGAGTTAAGCCACCGTCGTCATCGTACTTATACTTAAAGCTCTTTTGACTGGCTAGAGTGATTTTAGAAACAAGGTTTCCTTCATTGTAATAAATAAATTTAGTGCCATCTTGAGGACTTGTGATTTCCGATAACATTCCACGCGGGTCGTAGTTATAACTTTCCTCACTATCACCCCATTTCCAGCCATTGATTCTATTGAATCTGTCATATGAAATATTCAGAGGAACTCCAGCACCATGAGGATTGAATGAAAGAGGTAGTCCTGCTACATCGTAAGCAATGGTGAATAATGGGTTTCTGTCAGCATTGAAGAAAGTTTCTCGGCTCTTAAACTGGTCAAATTCTATGATCAGTACTCTTGAATCATTAACCCATATCTCTCTGTTCAGAGTTTGCTGTGGATTTCTTACATCGCCAACTAACGTATATAGTGAATACATATTATTCACAAGACCATCACCGAAAGTAGTTGTCTGGTGTGACCACATGTGAAGCATTTCAGCTTCAATAGGTAATGCTGCTTCTAAAAGCGGGTGTTTAGCAGCTGCAATACTTTCGAATTTCCCTCCCCAAGGTGTATCCAGAAGCAGAGTGTTGTTAGAGTAAATACGGCCTTCGGTAATTTGTTTGCCGTTATTTATAGTAATTTGCTTGAAAGACTGCCCATGTAGAACATATTCACATTTCTTTGCGACTCCGACCGGAATTGTGCTGGCTGGATTTGATACAGTTACAGCTAAACCATAGTTCTTCGCAAGTCCAGAAGTAATATGCACTTGTTCACCAGAAGGCATTATGATTTTAGTCACTCTTCCTAGTTCGTCATAGTTATAAATCACTGTATCTCCTGCCTAAAAACACATAGAAATTTATTTTTAGTTAAAACAAATATATTCATTTATTATTAGAAAACGTTTGTATATATGTTGTACAACTTACCCCTGACCGACTATTGAGTAAGCCTGTACTGGCATCGTAATCAAATTCTATTTCCGTGGCTCCTTTCTCTGCTATTTTTGTAAGGTAACCGATTCCAGATATTTTTAATTCGAGTTTGTGGTCTTGTGTATTTTCGATAGAGCTAACAATATTGCTGTAGTCTCTGAGTAATTGAATTTTATTTCCAGAAGCGTCTGTTACTGTCGATAATTTTCCAAAACTTGTATTCTTAGAATATAAGAATGAATATCTCGTTTTACCAGACGTTAAATCTTTTGTGGTGATATGCTGACCGTAACGGTTAAATACATAGATTTCAGAGGTAGGCGGGTATGGTATTCTAAATTCTCCGTTTTCATCATGAGTTGGTAAGTAATGTTTCAATGCTAGAATATGCAGTGATCCTAAAACAAAACCGTACAATAATTATTTATATACACGAAATAAAAATATTTTGGTATAATAAGTATATATATTTTTTCAAATAATACCTTGATCGACTACATTAAGGACTCCATCTGGGGTAACAGCGAGAGCTGATATTGTCTGGAACTTTGCATTAGAGGATAGCAGGGTCTCTGTGCTGGTAGGCGGTTCGTCACCTGCTGCCACGCTTAGCCTGCATGGGCAGCCAGCACCTTCATCACGCCCGTTGGTTGGTATTACTGTAGCTGACACTGACGAATTGCATTCGCAGCTTAATTCCTTCAGATTTTCAAGAATTTTACCAGCAAAATGCATAATTTTACCAGAGGGATCTATTGACTTTATTGTATTTGTTTTCTTAGAATCAGCTTCAGCAACATACAAAATTCCGCTTGGTGCAAAAGCAATAGCTAAAATTGTGCCTAAGTTGGAGTCTTCTCTAATATCTGTAGATGTTCTATTAGTTGTCTTGGTAACGGGCTTTCCGTCGCTTCCTATACGGCAATGTGAAGGTTGACCAGCTACAACTTTTATTTTCATATCAACGGTTAATTTCAGAATGATTCTATCATCTATAAAATACAATGATCCATCTAGAGGGGACAAAGCAACTCCAGTAGGCCATTGCAGTTGAGCTTCGTAAGGTGGTATTGCTCCACGGCAGGGAACAGGGGACCAATGATTGTGATGTCCATGATGACCAACAAGTGTGTGTATAATGCCATTAGGATCGACTGCTCGGATATTAGTCCCATCAGCGATATACATTGTTCTATCAGCAGCAATGGCTAGACCTGAAAGTAAACACAGATGTTTCCATTAGTGATGTGCCGGATCTTTAAAAATGTATACCCGCGGATACGGATCCGAATACGAATGATAAGTGTCTAGATCCGCGAATACGAATAGGGATATGGACCTCAAGTTTTTTTCGCAGTTGATGCCGATACGCGTGACCTTGACACGCAAAACTGTATCTGTATTTCATCAAAATCATTAGAGCCGTTTCCGAGATACCCGAAATATAAATACATACATAAATAAATACATACAAGAATTGCTCGTTTAAAGTAATAAGACCGTAAAAGATCCGTACAAGATCGGCCAAAAAGTAACGGATATTTATATTAAAAATACTACATACCCTTGGGATGCGCTAGCTTGGCTTTCATAGCAGGACCTTCGTCACCACAATTTGAATCATCTCCAGGGACACATCGGTCCCCATTGCCAACAACAGGTTCTGAATTACTTGCTGGATCTCGCACTTTCTCTAATGCTATCACCCTACGAACTTGGTGTCTTTCTGAATCTGATATGTATAAGTATCCATCAGCTGGTGATATACAAATATAGTATTGATATGCAACTTGCGTTGTTCTGGAAGCAAGGAAATTAATGCATTAGAAACAAGTTTGACATATGTTATTATGTTCGTTATATCTCTTGTTACGTATGAATAACTTACTCTAGTTGTAGCACAGTGGTGACGACACCCTCAGGAGTAATACGACGTACAAGATTGAAGTCTCCGACGTACAACGACCCATCTGGACCGGATGTTAGAGCTGTTGGTGTTAATAGACGGGAATCTGCAGCTTTGCCGTTGCAATGATCGGGACATTCCAAAGCTCGTTGAAGACCGGTACCCATGACCACCTAAAGCAAATACAATGTAGGTTTTTTCATTTAAACTAAAACGGAAGATTGTTTTAAATCACCTAAAACGATCGAAATTTACATTGATTTCAGGTGTGTTACAGATCTCTCATGTAAACCGCCTTACGAACGAGCCTGCATTCTTGGATTTTTTTAACCTCATTTACCCACCCATTAATCTTACAAAATATAGAACATTTCGTCGCAGTCGTAAAAATACGGCGGATTCATTTTTTGACGATTTTTGTTTTTGACATAAACCTACTGAAAACAGTATACTTTATCATAAAATAAAACATTTTTCAAAGCTCATACACACAGTAACATTTTCAGATTTTATTAACAAAAACAGCTGTTTCAAAATCTTACGTACAACATCATTTGAAAACTTTAAAGTGCTCTCCTGTAAAGTTACTAAAAATTAAATCCATCGTTTTTCTACGACGACGACGATTTGAATTGAATTGGAAACTGACAACTCCAAACATGACTTTTTAACTGAGAAGTTAATAAAATAAAAAAGAAAACAATCGTCATTGCGTGGGTTTACCTGAACAGTTCTCGGATATTGTTTCAAGTGAAGTAAAGCTCCGTCGCCCTTCTGTAGTATACCTTCATGGAAGTTATAATGGTGATGTATATCCAGTCCCCAACCTCCGATATCTGAGATATCGACATCAAAACCAGCTAACGTTGCCGTCTGTGTCTCCCACACAGTTGCTACGCATGTCGTGTATTCGTACCCGATTGATATTTTGGCTTGTGCCTGGCCATACACCTAAAAAAATATCACCGTTATGTCGAGAACTTGTATGATACACAGTTGAAAATATTTAGAATGAAGGTATTGTTTAATTTACCTTCTGTTTGTATACGTTCCTCTTGTTCCACGCGAAAATATGAGTTAGGTCAGGGTCAGCTTCGTAAGTATGTGTGTGTAATGAGCCCTCAATCTCAACTCGAACATGTACTCTGATCAGTGACGCTGGTACGATTCGCCGTGTGAGTTGTACATGTACACATGACAGGTAGCCAGCCGACTGAGATGAACGGTACGTAAGCTTTACAGATGAGCCGGGTATACCGACGGACTCACTCACGATCTGGAATGCAGACAAAGCAAAAATAAGTTTTGACGATACTTGGAGTTTTATAACTAGTTGGGCTGAAACGAGCTGAAACGAACCGGTGTCTGTTTCGTACCTACTTCTAGTTGTTTTTGTTACTCGTAGATTCAATATCTTATTAAGCGATTTTTCGATAAGTGGTGGTGTCTTTGAATAGTTTTATTTAACTCTATGAGCGATTACTTTTGGGTAAGTTTAGATTTAATTTCTGCTGTATTACTGCAAGTCCCTACTCAATCGACAATACAGTATCTCCTTTTACTTTTAATTTTTGTCTTACATCCTGGTATTGGAAGCGTCATAATGCGACGGCTATTGCACTTGTAGACAAATACCTACCACTAAAATAGCTAGATATCCTAGTGTATGGAAGTGGATTTACATAGTATATGTAGCCGAGTTTCAGTATTTCGTAGGTCATATCAGTAGGATATTATCACTGATATGACTTTTTCATAAACTAATTTAGAAAGTTCAATTCGAATCTTAAGCTAAATCTTTAGTTGTTACACAGCAAAATTCACCTGAGCCTCAGGGTATATAACAGTGGTAGTGGTAGCCGAGGAAGCAGCGGGTGAAGCCAAGGGTGGTACTGCCACAACTTCTGGTCTAAGACGTTCGTGGTCATGTGCAACACACGGTGGAGTCTCAGCTTCCCACCATTGCGTTGGGGTCGGCAACCAGCTGATGCGAAGTGGTGCTCTGTTGTATTATAAAGGATTAAAACGTACATGTTTATATAATATGGGATTATTACCTATAGAGATTAGGGTGGCAAAACATTTTTAAGTTTTAATATTTGCCTCAGACATAAAAGGGTAACGGACTCCTTTGTGTATTTAGTGCCTAGGGCGAGTAAAATCGGTTGAGCGCATTTTACCCCATCACCAATATAGCTCTGTTTATCAGGGCCTTGGTAGTCAATATTTTTATACCGGTCTTTTATTTAAAAAAATACAGATTGGGCTTATGTAGTAAGTGAAAAAGATACGCTTATCCAAAACTTGTAATGTTGAGGAACATTGCTAGCCAAAATGGTATTGTTTGCAAAAAAACAATGTTCAAAGTAGTTCGCTAACTTGCTAGTACATCTTTACTAGTGATTGACGTAGGACAATTTTGATTTCGTTCCGAGCCAACAATGTTGGTGGTTGGTTTTTGAACAAGGTGTTTTTAACATTATATTAGTGATTTCCCAATAAACATCATCCCAAGTCTTACATATCAACTATTGTAAAAATTAAATACGTCATTGTTTGCAAACTTTTTAATACCTGGGCGTAGGTACTTTAACGCTGTCATCACTCAGTTCCATCTGCACGGGCGGCAACACTACAATTTGGTTCCATGGTACGAAGACTGTTTTCCTTAAAGGCTTGAATGGTGACCGCTGGAATTGCAACGTCACTGCGCCTCCGCCATTCACCAATACGTCAAACCTGTATGATGTATCTAATATTTATTTATTTGTATTTATTATTATTCTACAGTGGGCTGCCACCATTTTATACAATATACCTATTAAGTATTAAGCTACAAAAGGTTTTTTGGGTGACGAGTCATTTCTTCTTTCAGGTTATCGTCAGCAAAACAGCTTTAAAAATGAAACTATTTATAAAATAACCTTGATAATATATATGATTTTTTGTAATTTTGGAATGTTGTAAGATAATTAGATACCCACGATGCATGCACAAAGGGGAGTTTGATGTCGCAAACAAATTAAAAAATTAAAACTAAGAAATATTTACATTTTTACGTATACATACAATCTTTAGATTAAGTGTAACTAAACCTAAATGTCACCTTCTTGTAGATCAATGGCGTAGCAAACAAGTATGCGACTAAAGACATCAGCTATTATAACAATCGTATGTATCGCTGTTTATTTTAAATGAGAAGCACTCATTTCTTAAAATCGGGTTTTTATTTCGGGACTTAATTCATAATGTGAAACTCGGAGAAGAGTATTTAAAGTATGTGTGTAAAATGAGAGCTATTATCAAGGGGACGATTGGGTAACCACTCGCGGGTCAATTTAGTATTTTTATAGAGGTTTAACTTTTCCTTACCAGACTTACATCGCTTTAATTTCGCTAACGTACACACGACATTGTAGTGTTTTCTTGATATGTACGCTTTCTTTTAAACATTCCCTGCATTCTCAATTATAGCGCCTATACTAGAATAGAACTTCTATAGTAGAATTTCTTTTGATCTCGTATTATTTTGTTAGACTACTATATGGTGCGGTTGTATGTACACAAAAGTTAGAATCATGAAGTGTTACTGCTAATCATATCAATTATATACCTAGTTTAACAACTACTAAGTTCGTTCATCTTCAATCTCTTTTTACTTTAATTCGCTGCTTGACAGAAAGTTTCAGTGCAAGGTTTAATCCTGAAGAGTTGTCAAGAATAGACCTATGAGTCTTGTGAGGGTTTTGAGTACGCATTGCTTTGCTAATTTATACGGTCTTTTAACATAGGATTATATAAGACATTGATTATTATTTATCAAAAATCATAAGAAGCTATTTAGTCTCACAAATAATCCCATGCTTTAAAATATATACATCAATCAGCTGTTTAGTGAATATACTCGTACATACACTATTCTTAGTCATAGCTCCTACGTAAATCCGTACGAGGTTCGCTCAAGCTAATAAGCTTAGCGTCTGACTTACAGTAGTACAGGAGCATTAGCCTATACCGAGTAGTGTATGAATCGTATGTACATGCTCGACACTGCACCGATATGTAATTTTACAATAATTCATAGGAATAATAATAAGACGTGGCAGGTACGCAAGAGTTATGACTACCTTATTGAATATAGAAGCTAATGAAGAACTAAATATCGAGGACTACCTTAATGCAAATATATATCTAGTATATCAATATAAGTATATCAAGTTTATACCAACTTGCGCCATAGAACATTTTATTTGTAAATTTCAAAAATAAGTGAAAATTAAATTTAATGAAGTATACGCAGTATTCCAGGCATGTCCTTCTAATGGTCCTTAATTAGAAAGAAGAAACATACTACCAAGAGATTAAGTAAAATACATACAAAATCATAACAGGGATACATTTATTTTTGAAGGATGTTAAAATAAACATCGCTCGTCTGACTTACTGTACCTAACTATCTCCACTATTTACCTACCTATATATCTATTAAAAAAAGTGTGAGCGACCAAAAACTTTATGAACTGCAAAAGTAACTTTGTAATCACATATCTATTTGTGTGTCTACATACAAATTTTATCAAATTTTGAAGTTTGTGTATCTGCTAGAATTTTGATGATCGGTGAGTGAGTGTGTCATTGACAAACTAAGGGAGCTTTGACTTCAATAGTTCTTAAACTACAGGTTCAAATTGATAGTAATTTTAAAATTTACCTATATTATGCCCTTGGTCACTGAAAATTCAGACTTCTAGCTTATTCACAACGATGTCACAGCAGTGTCGAATATGTCCCGAATGGCTTCGAGAAAAGATCTACGTGTCTGTGGTCTACGTGCCTTTGTTTTTTTTTGCTCGACTGGGGCCACTGCCGTGCCAGCAGATAATTTTAAAATATATCTCAGCAGAGCTCGAGATGGTACCGTAAGGTACCGCAATGAGACGTTGTTTTGGGCTCGTTTAGTAACAAGTGAGACAATTTACCAACTAAGATAGCTATTAGCCATTGGTATACGTGGGAGAGCCATGCTTAGGCACATATGGGCCGGCTCTACTCCGCTCGATACCACGGCCTCACAGAAAACCGGCAGTGAAACAATGCTTGCATTGCTTTTCGCCGCGTGAGTGAGGTTACCGGAGGCCCTAGCCCTTCCCTCTCCCCTATTCAAGTCCTTCCCCTCTAATCCCCCTCTCCCGTCTTTCCGCTCTTCCCCCCTCTCCCCCTCTTCCCCTATTCCCACTTTAAAAGGCGGCAACGCACTCGTGACCCTTGAGTTACAGGTGCCCATAGGCGGCGGTAGTCATTTACCATCAGGTGACCCGTCTGCTCGTTTGCCCCCTATACCATAAAAAAAAAATCGGTCGGTAACAAAAGAAACCAGTCTGCAAGCTGTAGCGGTTGTGGTCCCTAAAACAATTTTTTTGGCCGATCTGTTCCGCGTAAAATATGGAAAATTTAGTTATTAGTAAAATTTAAATAATATTTAGAGGTGTTTTTAAATTATCTACATCTATATACATATATAAAAATTTCGTTTTAAGTTGTTTGTTCGCGATTAACTTCTAAACTAATGAGCCAATTTTAATAGAATTTTGCACAATGTGTGCAGTTTGGTCTAACTTAAAAGATAGGATAGTTTTTGTTTTATTTTTTATATTGCAAATACTTTAGCCACAGCAACGCGTGGCCCGGTAGCTAGTCTAAAAAAAAAAAATCGTGTCACGTTGTTTGTTCGCGATGAATTCCTTAACTAATGAACCGATTTTAACGAAATTTTACACACTATGTGCAGTTTGGTCCAACTTAAGAGATAGGATACTTTTTTTTTATGCTATAGGGGGCAAACGACTACCGTCGCCCATGGGCACCTGCAACTCAAGAGTCACAAGTGCATTACCAGCCTTTAAGGTGGGAGTAAGGGAAGGGGGGAAGAGGGGGAGAGGGAAGGGTTAGGGCCTCCGGTAACCTCACTCACTCGACGAAAAGCAATAAAACATTGCTTCACTGCCGGTTTTATGTGAGACCGTGGCATCACTCCGGTCGCCGGTCGAGCCAGCTCATTACGTACACATGGCTATTATTATTTATGTTTTTATTTATTAGGTCAGGTCGCGTCAGCATAATATATGATTGACAGTTTTTCCTTAGTATCTAATCTATCTAGTTTACATTGAGATAACTCATACATATTTATTAATTGCACGGATGGCGCAATGGTTTAAGTGGTCACCTCGCCACTACGCTGCACCGAGTGTTTTGGGTTCGCATCCCACACGGGACAAACATTTGTGTGATCCACAAATAGTTGTCCCGATTCTGGTTGTTCTTTGTGTTTATTATTTGAATGTTTGTGAAGTCTATCGTGACACAGGAATATTCATAATGCGAGCGACGCGGCTAATCAAGTTGTCTTTAAAAAAAAAAAATAAGTTACAGGGCTCAGACGTCTCAGAAGTATAGCTTACCCTCTCCAATCCATTAGTTTAACCAATATCGCTTTCCTTCCACCTCACCTACCTTTCCTATACAATATACTCCCATTTAATATCCCAAGTAAATAAGCGGCGGTAGCGTAATGGCTAAGGTGTCGGACGGCGATCAAATGGTTGCGGGTTGGAACCCCATCCAGTGTACACCGGCGTGAACCCACTCCTAACGCAAGCATTTATCTTAGCTGGAGGGGTTAACAAGAATACTAGTAATGTGTGACTCACGCTACTAGTATTCTTTTCCAAAAAGGAAAAAAAGGTTGACAGCGATAGGCTCGTAGTTGGCAAAATATTACGTTTAATACACCTCTGCCTACCCATCCAGGGTAAACAGGCTTGAGTATATCCTGCCTGTAAACCCAGCTTAATATAAGATCGCATTAAAAATAGTTCTTTAAAGAAAGTGTCGGCGATATACATTTATATATTTCTGTTTCTTTCAAATAATCTTGAGAGCCATTGAACAGTTTCAATGCAGTTTTTGTTGTAATTAATAACTTAATAGCTTGACACATCTCACTGATCCCAAACTAGGCAGACCCTGTACTATGGTAACCAGACTAATGATAAACATACTTATATGTATCTATTAAGAAATATATATATATTTCTTAATACACATTATAAATAAATTACACACAGACACAGAGCAAATGATCATGCTCATCACACAATCATTAGTCCTGGGTGGGTATCAAACCCACGACCTCTGGCTCAGCAGTCAGGATCACTAACCACTAGACCAACAGGCCAGTCCGTAGTATTCATGGAAAAATAAATGACTATTTTAAATTGCAAAACAATTGTGCTCCGACGAAGTCAAGGTGGGTTCTAAACATTTTCTGTATAAAAATATCGTGTCACGTTGTTTGTTCGCGATGAACTCCTAAACTAATGAACCGGTTTTAATGAAGTTTTGTACTCTATGTGCAGTTTGGTCCAACTTGAGAGATAGGATATTTTGTTTAAATTTATTTTATATTGCAAATTACCTTAATATTAAATTTAAAAAAAAGTGTGCATTTCGGGACGCCCGACATAAGTGATAACTTAAACGCTAGACAGACTGGCGCCGTAACGAGTTACGTAACGCAGCGGTTTATCCTCCCATAAGAAGTTATTACTTCAAAATATAATTTACGCAGACTAATTACGTCATAAGGAGTACGTATAATTATACTATTTTATATTCAGGAAAGAAGAGTGTATGGTTTTACTAAAAGAATCCGATACAGATATAGAGTTTTTATTGTATTCTTAATCATTAATATACTTTTACCGACTTGAAAACCCATGTAACGATTTCCTTCATTATATTGCGATTTCCTTATTTCATTTCTTTTAATATAACAGGTACGTTATTGGATCGATTTAGCTAAGGGTTTACTTTAATACTCAGCACCTTTTATAAAAGGAAAAATTGAGTTACTCTGGGATATATTCTTATAATTAAAATTAATGTTTCGTGGCGAAGTAAATTTTTTAACGATTCTGTATTTAATTTCTATCATACTTCAAACAAGGACGTTTATTTAATTACGCTATTTCTTATTTTTATGAGTACTTTTGAGCAGTTACCAAAGTTGAACAGGAAAAGTTAAAAAACTCAAATAGGCATATTGGATAGATACACAGTAAGTAGTGGTAGTTTTACGACATTTTCTGGCACATTAATATATTTATCTATCAGCAAAGGAGTATTAATTGTCAATAATATTATAATTTTAATAAATTGAAATTAAAGGTTTATTATAACCAAATAATGCCTGCTGATGCCTCAAAAAGTAAATTTAATAACAAACTATCTACGGGTTTTTCAGTTGTCAATAATCACCGTTCCATGCAGTCTTATAAACTCGGCATACAAAGTACACCTAAAAAGTGTTCCTACGAAAACCAAAATTTAGGAGCACACTTACAAAATTGAGACGTAAATTGACATCTTAGTTATTAGGCTCTAAAGCGGTGGCGGAATACCTATTCTTTTCTAAACTCCTCTATCAACGGCTATAGGCACTAAAATGCATAGATAATTTTAGTGCTGAAGTGATTTTATTTAATTAATAAATTTTTAATAATTTAATTTAATAAAAAATAAAAGGGCCCGATCTTTTCATATTTGAGGACTCTGTGTGTTGGTGGACACGACTAGTTCTTGTTAAGATTTATATAATGAAGAAGTTTTTATCACATATTTAACTGCATCTAACTTTGATGTCGTTCGTAGAGTAGCATGTTTGTAAAGTCGTTCAGAATGTTCCCTAGTGAAAAAAAAGAAGTGAAAAACTGCTTAAAAAATCATTTTATTATAATATTATATATATCTTACCACTACATCTCTTTGAAAATAATCTAGTCTTCCTATTTTTTCCAAGATTAGTCGCGGTTTCAAAGACAACTTATATGAGTCTATATACATCAATATTTATATTTTTGATACGAGACGCACTTCATTAATCTTATAATAACGTAGCAGCACTGACGCGATGATTAGTCCGAAAACAAAGGTCAGGTATGGTACGTTAAAAGAGGAGGTTAAAATCGTTATTTTTTCTTCAAACACACTCTTCTTTATTTCCGGTACGTAAAGTAATGCTTTCTAACATGTTTACCTATTGCACGGTCTATAAAATTACCTATATACGTGTACACTATTACTGAGTTACGGTAATTGATTTTTAAAAGCTTGAACGTGACGCGTTATTTGATTACAGCATGTTCACATGATACTGGTTTGGTTCCGCCGCGTAATTCAATTTCATACCTGATGCCTTTAGCTGTATCTACGTGTAAGGAATACCGAGCACCGTGTCCGATAATTAATGATGAGGTCACATCAAAACAGACGTTTGTATTTGTTCCAATATCTATAGGCTTGTTAGTTCGTGTAGTCGGACGTTAAACCAAACGTAAATCGATAGGTCGAGCGGTTGCGGATTCGAAGCCCACCACCGTACAACACCGTACTACCAGCGTGAACGCCCTTTTACATAATGCATTTAGCTGAATTGGAGATTGGCAAGAGTACTAGTAGGTACCTACTATAAATGTCCGACTAAGGCGGCAACGTTAGTTTTCGTTACATACTGTAGTCTATTTTATACTAACTTTTATATTGCATTGGTGTTTTTTTTCTCCATTTTTATTAAGTTGTCAAAACACGCACCACTAAAAAAGCATTACATGTTAACAAAATTTACTTTATTTTAAATCACTACACTACATATTATTAAACAAAGTCCCCCGCCGCACCTGTCTGTCTGTTCGCGATAAACTGAAAAATTACTGAACGGATTTTCATGTGGTTTTCACCAATAGACAGAGTGATTCATGAGGAAGGTTTAGGTGTATCATTTGTTAACGTTTTGTGTAAATTGGTTGAAATATGATGCTGATTGTTGAAGATGTCTCTACTACCCGTGCGAAGCCGGGTCGGGTTGCTAGTAATTTAATAAGTTTAAACACGCGGTATACATGTCTGTACGTATCTATGTATACACGATGTTAAATTATTATCTCAAATAAAAGTATAATCCCATGACTCAAGATCACCATGACTAATACCATTTTTCTATTTTTCACGAGATAAATTTTCACGTAAACATCGCTTTTGACACGGCCATTACCTCATGCCAAATTATTTTATTTTCATTCCTATATTGTGTTTACGTAACGGAATCAGCGATGCTAACAAAGTATATTTATGTTGCCTTTATTGAAATAATCGTTTTATATTTGTGGTTGCATGTTCATTGGATTATTGAGCGAGTCGATAAATGATTGCGGTTAAATTTATTGTTGTAAAGATAAATTAAGCTTTTAAACTTTTATTATGGTATACAATTACGTATGTTTACAGGAATTAATATTTAAAAGCCAGATATTTCAAAGAAAATACGGGAATCAACGCAATAATTCCCGTAAACCTGAGAATATATTTTATATCAAAATTATTCTATATATTTAATTATATACCGATCACGTCACCGATGATCGAAGCCAATCAAGTAGGCGGTGCAAGCGACTTTTAGTTAAATATCCTTGAAATGTCATGATGGTTGGATGAACATTAAACTTTATTTATTTATTGGGAAGTTTGGTAGTTATTAAAATGGCTTGTCTAGGACCCTAAACCACCCGTGGTACCTTTGTTTAATGTGGACGTTAAATATCAACATCACAAGTTTGTTCTACAATTAATTTGAATAAATTTGTCTAACCCTAACAGTGTAAAAACGGCGTTGTATTTGCATTATTTAAGCTCTTTTTAGATCGGCTTCTATTTAATAAACGATTATTTTACAGAATGTTACTTTAAATTCATTAATATTATGTATTTAAAGTAACATTACTATTACATTTCGGTAGAACTAGAATTTCGTTTAACTTGAGCATGTTAAACAAAATTCTAATAATAGCTTACAGCGACATCGTAGGTACTGTATCCTCAGGCCTCAAGACTTTAAGGGGACGCTTTCAATTAAAGTAGGTAGGTATACACAATATGTAGGTAACGCGAGATCGGCACGCTGTTGTACACATGAAATGAATTTTAAACGCTTGCCCAAATGGGAAACAGTGTTTTATATCTCCTTAATTCATTAATTTTACAAAAATACCTATATTTATATTTTTAATTAAGGTCTTTTGTTACCACTGATCATCTTAATATTTTAAACTGAGTAACTTATGCTATTTTTTGCTGCATTTCTGTACATCTTATGGTCAATTACTACTAGTACATCGGTGGATATTTTCTCACTTTCACGCGAGGCATGTAATACTTTCTCAGCTGCGCCATGTTAGACAGGAAACAACATCACTATGTTTAGGAGATGACTAAGATAATATTGACATTGATTAAAATTGTTGCTAACATACCATTCACTCACATTAAATGTTCAGTCAGCAACGCAAGAAATGCTTAGTAATTCAATAAAATATTCGAGTAAAACTAAAGTATCATTAACTGTGGAGGGAACGCTAAATTCATGTGTATTACAGGAGACTTGAATACAGGGTCAATTTGCCAGTGATTTCATAGAGATACTGAAGGTGTATCGTACTGCTGATTGCTACTGACAGTGCAGTTAAGCTGAGTAGCTTACTTTTAGGTAGGTACATATGTGCCGTACTTTAAGGAGAGTACTGCGCAAGTGTACGGCCAAAAAAAAGTACTTTTATGCCACTGTTATTTAAAACGCTTCGTGACGACGGGAAATAGTCGATGCGATAGAAGCTACTGGCAACAAAGTTTGCAGAAAAATCATTAATGCCCGATTTTGTAGGAACACAAAAGGCTTGTTTTACATTTTTGTTAACCTCGAACTAAATGAAAATAACAGAGGTGTCTTCCCCCAATGATAGATATACTCGGTAGAAGATATAGTAGATATAGAACCCTGCAAATGAAAAATAATTATTCAATGCCAGCGTTGCCAGAACAATATCAACATCATTCTAAGAACGCATGAGATACTTCAACTGCGGGCAAGGACACGAAACAGTAGACTATCCAAAGAATGATCGCAACACTCCTGCTTAGTGCGCGTTGTGTTTGTGCGATCATCCGGATAACTTTAAAGTCTGCCAAGTCTACTTTGAGAAATATCTCTAGACCAGTGGTTCCCAATTAGTTTTTCCTACGTACCACTTCAAGAAAGACCTAAAACTCGCGTACCCCTTATTTAATAAAAAAATCTGTTTGTTTTTAATATTTTTTTCTCCATCCTCAAATTTAAAAGTTATTTCTTGTATATATAATAATAATATAACAATATTTCAAATGAAAGGTTTACTGACTTGCACATTGATCGATTAAAAATATATTAATATATTTAATACATTAATATATTTTTACAATTGCTGTTTGCCTAATTTTTTTACTGATTTTCTTGGTCAAGGGACTGCTCCGCGTACCCCTTAATACAACCTCGCGTACCACTAATTGGGAAACACTGCTCTAGACAATAGTCCTACTCAGACAATAGTTCAGAAAGCCAAATCAGACTATAAAAAATCCTCTAAGACCTTCCGAGGTCGAGAAAAACAAAACAACTCGCAATAAAGTCGCATTGAGCAAACTCTATTAAAACAGTCTATAAAGACAGACCAACTTATTCAACGTATACTATGGTGCTACATAAGTTTTGTCGTATTTTGTGAAATATTATTTATTTAGAAGTAGTCTCCAGAGGCATTAATACTAGTGGTCATACGGAGGATTTCCTCGACCTGACGATATGTCGCACGTCGGTCTTCCTCCAACAATTTTCGTAGAGTCTACAACATGTTCATATCGGTAGGTCGGACCTTGCACCATCTTAGTTAATTAGAAGTTAAAATTGCCGCGATAGAACTGAGTATACCACCGTTCTATGGTCTTTAGAGTTGGACAAGTTTCCCTTAGTGTAGTACTCATTTCCTCGAAACATTTTTGTTCAGTTAAGCCACGTTTAAAGTTATACAAAATAATTACACGAATATACTGAAAATTAGTTAAAAAATTTAACAAACCATTCCCCTGTCTTCAGATTTTTTTTTTATAACTTAGAGTTTATGGATATGACAACAAATCACAATACGATGATATCTAGTTTGCCTACGGCAAAATTTATGTAGTACCCTACGTAGGTACCCTTCTGAACCTATTGAATGCCGTTATCTCTAAATTACGTACATAGTACCCTTACGTAGAAGTTGCAAAACTACAAACATAAACGATCAAGAGCAACAAACAAATTATATTATTTACTGATTTCTGAATCTCATGCCTCTGAAAACAGTTGTTACCGAATGAAAGGTTTCAACGTTTACATCACGGCTCATTCTGGTCATGGCAAAGCTCATGCCGAAACCGAAATAGCCATTTTTGTTTTTTATGGTATAGAGGGCAAGCGAGCAGACGGGTCACCTGATGGTAAATGACTACCGCCGCCCATGGACACCTGTAACTCAAGAGTCACAAGTGCGTTGCCGCCCTTTAAGGTGGGAGAAGAGTGGGAAGAGGCGAGAGGGGGGAAAGGGGAAGGACGAGAATAGGGGAGAGGGAAGGGTTAGGGCCTCCGGTAGATGGGGCTCCCGCATTACTCTGCCAAGAGCTCCCGATCATTTAAAGCTATCTAGATGCTTACCACCTTACACCGATATCCTTTGTAAAAAACGAAAAAAGCAAAACTTGTAGAAGAACGGCTACTTCGAAGAATCTAGCACTAATTTCAGCATTCCACAAATAAAACAGCTTTCAACCGAGCTGCAAAAAAACTGAACCGGTAGATGGGGCTCCCGCATTACTCTGCCAAGAGCTCCCGATCATTTAAAGCCATCTAGATGCTTACCACCTTACACCGATATCCTTTGTAAAAAACGAAAAAAGCAAAACTTGTAGAAGAACGGCTACTTCGAAGAATCTAGCACTAATTTCAGCATTCCACAAATAAAACAGCTTTCAACCGAGCTGCAAAAAAACTGAAGGTGCTACTACGGGGTTTAGCAAACTCTTCGTTCCGAAAAACTCCAAGGCTTATCACCTAAGGGAAAGGGTGAATCATCGATTTAGAAAGCTATTAAATTTATCGGGAAGCTGTAAGAACATCTTCATCCCTCATAAGTGTGTACGAAAGCAGAAGTATTTACAATTTATCTTGAGAACGTCTCCAAGCTTAATGATGGAACTGTTGAATCGGACGTCGATTTCCAACTGTGTTTGTCACTCAAAAACTATATTGCTCGGTGGCATTCCTAGCCGTACAGCAAGCTTTTGATAGATTCTGGCACAAAGGGTGACTGTGAAAAGTAAAAGTTAAACTTTCACACTCTCTTTGCCTCATAATCAAGTCCTGCCTCGAAATATTACGTCTGCATTACGAATTACGGGTGGCTTACCAATGCTCGGTCTGTACTATATAATATATTTACCTTCGACCTACCGGTATCCGAAAACGTGAGTGTAGCAAATTACGCTGACGATGTAGCCTACCTTTCTAGTGATAAAGCCAAAGAAGAGGCTAGGAATAAGTTGTAACTCTTAATGAACGAGGCCCACATATGGCTTAGAAAATGGCGCATGCATCACGTTAACCTTAGGAAGAGAAAATTTTCCACCTGTTAAACTTGGCACTGACATGCTGCCAGATACTAACCTTGTAAAATATCTGGGATTTACCTTAGACAGAATGCTAATCTGGACCTTTGAAAAAAAGAAAAATGACATGATATTAACCATTCGTTCCGAAATCGAATCTCAATACTCACTGTGGATAGCAAGCTACTGATTTGCAACTCTGTGTTAAAAAAACCCCTTCTGGATCTATGGAATTCCTCTTTGGAGCTCTGCCAGTGAGATTAACGTTATGTGCATATAACGTGTTCAAAATAACATTCTGCGTACCATCTTAGGGCCCACCCTTGGATTCGCCTGAAACGATCAATCTGAAATAAGAAATTCAAAAAGAAATATTCTGAACGGCTCCTCATTCATTTTTCATGCGAATTCCCTGGCTAAAGAAGGGCTACATTAAGGGCCTTGTTCACCATCTCCAAATAAAACGTTGACTAGTTTATTCCTAATTAACGTTAATTGTCAACTAAAAAGTTACGAGTAAATTCTGTAAATTTCACAAGCGAAAATAAAGCTTTGAGTAACAACTTGCTGGTTAAGTGAATTATGTTACTTCTACGCTTTAGTCGTTCAAGTTTTCGTCAAATGTCATAAGTCTAAGGTCATTGCGATTTGCAGTTGTAATTTTTGTGTTTTTAAGTATTTGTCGTTGCTGGGAAAGGTTTGATCATGTAATTTAATCTATACTAATATTATAAAGCTGAAGAGTTTGTTTGTTTGGTTGAACACGCTAATCTCAGGAAGTACTGGTTTGAATTAAAAAAATATTTTAGTCTTGGATAGCCCATTTATCGAGGAAGGCTATAGACTATATAACATTACGTTACAACCACTAGGAACAGAGCAGTGGCCATAAACGCAGGTGTAACTGCGGGGACTGCTAGTTAATTAATATTTGTTTTTCAAGTTGTAGAATGTGAAAAACTATGGACAAATAAATATTTTTTTAATAACACGCACAAAATAACAACGTGGTACATATTAAACGAGATGATGTGGCAAGTTAGAGTCTGGGCTGCCACAGATCAGACTCTAACATAACATGTTAGAGTCTGATCAGTGGCAGACCTAGTTAGACTAGTCCTAGTTAGTTTAGGGTATAATTTAGAGAAACTGACAGAAGTAAAATAGTAGGCTCTAACCTTATCATTATGTCTTCTTCCAAATTATGACACTAGCGTTAACTATTTTCTTACTCAACAAAACTTTTTTTGTAGAGGTCTTAAATCTGCGTGATGATTAATAATAACTGAGAGCTTTTTAAGATAATTTATAAGGCTTTCGTGCAATCTGGTTTTATGGTTTTTATAGTAGTAATTAGGCTTCAGAAAAAGAGTCTCATAAACGGGTATCCGGGACAATCCGGTATACGATACCGGATAGTAAGTAAAGTTACCTAGTAAATTAATAGGTGAATAAATACCTATTTCTCTGCAAAAATATTACGAATCAAAATATTGAAAGGAAACAAGAGTTTCACTTGTCTTCATAGACAAGGCCAGCTTCAGAAAAAGTCTGCCACTGTTTACACTGCTGCATGGTGCATCTTTCATATACTCGTAAGTTCTGACAAACTTCGTCAAGTTCCGGGTATTGTGCTTAGCTGACCACCAAAGTTATCAATTGCGTTTTTTTCTTGACTGTGAAACTGATTATTATTATTATCTCTACTTTTTTAGCCGGTATTGAATATTAACTGCTGGAGGACTCGTTGGAACATTGTTATAAATTCCAATGGAATTGTCTGTCGAGCTCTTTCAGCTTCAGCAACCCTTATGTAGTTTTTCTTAAATCGTGGGTCGAGTAGTTAGACTCATGATGAGGAGTTGAGCCCTCATGCGTGATAGATAAGGAGTTATTAGCTCAGTTTATTTATCTGAATTTGTGGATTTACTTTCGACATGCAATGTTAACCCGTACATCCAGCTATTCGGCTTCAGGGTTGGCCAGATATCCGGTATCCGGCCGAACAGCTATCCATTTCAATTCTATTCATACCACCTCGCCAGGGTTACCGGTGAGGCGGTGATGTCTGAATCTTATCGACTAAAACACCTAGTGTTCTCTTAAACCTCTATTGCAGAGGGCCTAGGAATGGAGTGCAATAGCTTTGTGCTTTTCGTTCTAGGTTTGTTTTGGGATCTAGGTGCCTCTTGTGTGTTTTCTATGGGAAGGGAGAGTTGTCTTTTCGCATTTCCTTTCCACCACTATGGTATCTTATTATTGTTGATCAAATCAAAAGCACTCGATGCAGAGATATTTGGCTTGGTGCTCAGTTACACCACTGACGTCTTAGACTTTGTTTTTTTTTTACAGATTTTGCTATACTCAGAACGTATAATGCTTACACCATATTGTAAAGCATCGATTTCTTCTTAACCAGCTTTAACCGATAATATTTTTATCGTACTTTCATCTAATACCTTCCATGGTCTCTTAGAGGAAAGCCAAGATTCATGTAAAGGCGAGAAGTTGTAACTATAATTTTGGTAGTTTATTCTATTTCTAGAGACGATTTTATATATATTTTCATAACACTTTTTAAATTATAAACTATGTATTTACGAACGCAATAACAGCTGCAGCATGGAATAAATATAGAAAACCTACTGGTAAAAAATTGCTAAAAAATGTATTACTATTTTTTTTATTATTGACTAGACTTAAAAGCTGGAATGTGATGTCTAGGCTAGGCTGGAATGTGAGGTTAAAAAAATGCTGTTTTCAAATTACCAGAAGTCATAATCTTCTAAATCGCTTTTTTATTACAAAATTCTTGAAACCAGAACACTTTGTTAATGAAATAATGAATGATAAAACTTTTCAGGAGAATTATTTTAATATAATTAATTAGTGCCACGTGTAAACTCAACCCACGGTAAACTTTTTGGGTGGATAAACATAATACGAGTAGGTATACTTATCTAGAGTGTGAGTAAAAGTAACATTTGATACATCGTGTAAAGCGTAGTATTTGTTGTTATAGAATTATTATATATTTGAATTTCCTTTTGAACTAGATCAAACAAAACACTCTTAGTTTTTTTTGCCGCTTTGATAAAACTGATTAAGTTTGCTACACAGATCATAGGGGAGATCTTTGTGCGATGACAGTCTCGTTTACTTGGAAGCAGTTTTATCGCATACTTAAATTTTGATGACTTACTCAGTTATTTCTTAGAGATTTTTATATTAATATGGTGATAAACAAGTACACAGCCTGTAACCCAATACGGTGTCTACAAACAAAAGCAATTGAGGTAATAGAACGTTACAGATTCTTTCCTGTGGAGGTACGCTAACGTTAGCATCGATAGTAGTTTGCGTGCGTTTCCAGCAAAAACAAAAATCTTATAATACATACTAGCTGCACCCGGCATGCGTTTCAATGCCTTTTTTTAACGATTTAAAAATAGGAGGTGAACGCAGGAGTGTGAAAAATACTTTAAGACCTATTATCATGCCTACCAAATATAAAAAAAAAAAAATTAAAATCGGTCGAGCCGTTTCGGTCGGCCGGTCGGAGAAGTTCGACCACAAACACCGTGACACGAGATTCTTATGTATTTGATAAATACGAAAGTGAGTTTGTTTGGTTCTTTGTTACGTTTTCACGCATGACTACGCAACCGATAATCATGAAATTTTGCAAACACCTTTCATCGCGAATAAAGTACTGTTCCCGAGAGATAAAAATACTTATACGCAAAAGCAAAAGCTAGTATAATAACATAGTACAGTTTAACTGTGTTTTCCTGCAGCGTGAAGACACTTCCCAAGTCAATAGCTTTCCAGCAAACATGTAGCTTTTATATACATCTTACCATATATAATAATATACACTTTAACATACATTAACATTACCTTGTAATTATCCATTTAACAAATATATTACAGTCCATCACCAATAACATTTGCTTTTACTAACCATCCACCCTGTCTGGTGAGTGTGAAGCCGAATCGTGCTTCTCTGTCGACGGAGACCCTGATGCCGATGATGCCGAGACCCTGGGGCGAGACCACTTGCCCCCGCATCACGGACACGCGGCTGCACAGACCAGCTCATCAGTTGGGGCCGTGAGACACAGCACACGGCATTGAGCGATACGAATCCCACAGTTTGTTTTCTGGCATGCTTATCTATCTATTTAATCACTTCAAACCAACAATTCTTGTATATATGTATATACCTATGTATATTTCGTATTTCTCGGCAAGGTTTTGCTTTCAAGTTTAGGCACAGTTTCTGTGATCTGTTAGGTATCTATATAGTATAGTTGTTTTTAATAAATAAAAACGCGATTCTACAAAAAAAAACACCGTACGAAGCTCGGTCGCCCAGGAACTGGTAGGTACCAGGTATATAAAAAAAAAGATAATAATGAAATATACATTACACCTATCTGTTTATTGAATTTATAATTTTGATTCCAAATTCAAAAATCCCTATAGCTCGTAAAAGTTATCTGTCTCACTTTTTTTAATCATTATGTCACAGAATGAATAAAAGAATATATGAATTTACAATAATTTAGTTCTTTTATTCTTTTACATTAATTGCTAAACATAATCTAAAATTTGAGTAATTCAATTATTGAAAGGCAATTGAAATTGAAGAAATGATTGAATACATTTCGAAGAAATGCTGTGTGAAACGTATCGCTCATGCACACCTTCGATCATAAAACTTTGAGCGAGGTCTCGTGCTATGCTCCATATTTCATAGTGTAAACGCTGTGAGAGTGAAGTAAAGTATGAAAATAATTTTGAAAAACAAAATAAATAAGAAGTATCAGCATTGCACATTCTCGTATTAGGATCAGCTAAATATCTAGGGTACATTTCAGTTTACATTCCAATTGACCGACATCACCGTTTCAATGTTTTTTATTTATTCACAATAAATATTATTTGCAGTATAAAAATTTAATAGTAACGTAAACAGAAATCTACCTAGAAAGGTATGTATGCATGTAACAGCTGCCACACAAACCATAGTCAATCAATTTTGTTATATTAGTCCATGTTCGGTTATACATCATGAGGATTGAAATTGGTGCAAGAAAACATCGCGAAATAATATTGTGTTGAAGAGAGCTACAAAAGAGATTTTTCCTTGAAATCTGCCTTCATTATTCTTCCAGAATACATTTTAAACAATGCTATCCATCAATCTGTTAGTGGAAATATGTCATTAATCATTTTTCCCGGGAGAACTGCTAATTAGTCGAGCTATAAACTATCCTATATCCGTCTCGGCAAAAGATACTTGTCTATGACTTCAGGAATTCCTTTTAAGTTCTGTTTATATATACATTAAAGTATAAGAGTACAGACATAATGATATAAATTACGTCGTATGGAATTAAATAGTTCTTAATATCCTTTATAAATTTAAGGAAAAAAATGCTAAAACAACTTAATTATATTTTGTTTGGGGATCAGCTAAAAATTTAATAATATTGAACTTTTGATCCTCATAATGTCATCCTACCCAGAGGAAAAATTAAAGCTAAATAATTTAGTAATATAAATTCTTACTTATATTATGTAAATAATGTATAATAAAGTAAATGGGCAAAACACTAAAGTTTTAATTGTTTAATTCACCTGTTATTAAATCTGTGAAGAAGACACATTTCATTATTTATTTAAATTGTATTGTATTTACAATATTTAATGTTAGTCACAAAGAAATACAATACAATTAAGAATTAATTTATCTTAAGCTTTCAGAATTGCACTACACTTTTTACACCAAAATGCGGAAGATTCACTTACAAATGCTGTTTAATGTTAGTAAAAAGAGACACTTCTGAAAGCCAATAAATATATACAGACGTTCGTTGCACCAATTTCAAAGTGTAATAAAATGTCGTAAATGACTGATAAATGGAAGCAATGGTTGTAATGTACAATGTCGACAACTCTGCTATCATCTCGCTGTGAAGAAGTAGGAATACATTCAAATAACTTGTGTTTTGGTTAGTTACAAAGGGTGAGGATCTAAACACATAAAGAGCTCGGGCGAAGGGTAGGGGGTTGGTTAACAGATGAAAGACGCAGACAAAGGGTAAGGAACACATAAAAGGGTTAGTTTATTTGAAGCTAAATTTGCGTGTTCGCTGAAATTTTGCTCAATTGATAATATACAATTCGCGTCTCGATTTGTATATTTTACAAGCCCTACGCCTAACGATTGTGTTTTAAACGTTTTGCGTGAAAGCGTAAATGATTTTCCTAAGTTTCATATAGTATAACAAAATTATTCCATAGTATACATGTAAACTATATATATATATAAGCACAGTAGACGAGACAAATAAACAGTACAAAATACAATTGTGACTGCGGCAAATTATATTTGACAAAAGACGCTCGCGGACGGACGCCTGCTTTATTTTGTCGCAGTCACACGAAAACATTCAAGACAAACATACAGATGTTACATACACATAGAGAATGAAACGAATACAGACAAAGGATTGAACGAAAAGTGAAAAAGCATGTGGCACCAATCGCGTGTCTGTTGTGGGACACGCGAAGGTCGCCGGCATCACACTCATATGCAGGAGTTGCAACAAAAGGGAAGAGGTGAACAGATACTGAACACTGAGGGGCGAGGGCGGGCTGACTGACACTTACCATGGTGTAAAGGAATTCCAGAACTCGCTAGGAGTGGCGGACACACGGCGGCACAGGGACACAGAAAGACAGGACAGATTACTACACAGATACCTACATCCCTCAGTGCAACCCCACCCCGGTTTTGCAACCGCTCCGGCCGATTGCACTTGTCTATACTGGTTACCTTGCGTTTGAACACTGCTTTTACGATTAAAAAGTCTCATTTATGAACTGATCCACTTACAGACGAAGCCCGTTTGCATTAGAACAGCACCACCACTATTGATTAATAGGTGATAGTTAAGAAATAGTTTTGATTACATTTGGAAAAAGATTTGTGAGAAGGTTGCACCAAAGATTATATGTAGAGAGAAAACGTAAATGGTGAATGCATGAAGGCACCCCGTCGTGTGTAATATTAACAAGACCCGATGGAACAAATGCCAGAACGCAATATAACCACTCTAGACTTTTGAACTTAAATAAAATAGTGAAGCGGCTCGTGTTTTAATGCAAACAAACTTTTAGAGGCGCTTTTGCATATTAAGCGAGGTGGGTTGACTACTTTTATTATTCAGTTTTGCTTTGTCTTATTTAGTTTAGAGATCGTTCGAAGTTTTATCAACGCACACGGTATAAAGTAGAGCAAATAAAAACTTTAATAACTTTGTTTACAAACTTAGATCATGAAAGTTGTATTTAAAAGCTAATTTCAAATATGAATGAATAATAATAGCACATAGCAATAACACAGTCCGTTACGAATTGCTTTCATGATTCAAGTTTCATCAGTTTAACCTTATTCAAATAAACTTATTTGTTATCGTGAAGACAAACAAAACTGTTCGAAAGCTTTTGAGCGCTTAATTTATTTCTAATTTCACTTTGTTATTTATAAGACGCTTTTGTTTTGTTCAGACAAACAGGTAGGGTTAGACACACACAAGGGATGAACATTAGACAATACACAACACATCGGATCTGGTGTGAAAATAAAAATAAAATCTTAAAACTCATAATTTAAATCAAAATTCAATGTAAAACATAACCATGCTAGGATCGCTAACAATAAATTAATTTTTTTTTTACACGCGAGAAAACAGAGGAAAATCAAAACACTTCCACCAGATGAGAAAATAAATTGTAATTTATAAAAGTATTGTTACCAATTAAATTAAAATAACCACACCAAATCCTCGGAGAGGTTTAGGAAGATGAGCGGGATAATATATGGTGAAGGTGCTAGTTCCTAGTACATTTTATGTCGTAATGAATTTTGTATCTTCTTCTTACTGAATTACATTACAGTACGGCGATGATATCACGGATCTAAAATCATTGTAAAGTGCAAATATATTAAATTCATGAATTGTGCAAACCGACAGGTCAATCCTAAACCAACTAGTTGTAAAAGATATCGTTACATCAGGTTCATTATGTATACTCCTCCAGTAGTTTTTTATTTGTCTACCTCTAACGACATCTTTTACGTACATGAAGTGATTTGGTGTTTGTTAATATTTAGACATTTTCCTTAAGTTTATAACTCACCTTTCCGAGTATTCGTCCATGTGAGCGTAGCTCTGGACAGAGTTTTCTTCTATGAGGAACTTGACGCGTTGGTAGAAGGACGCAGTGACTGATGGTGGTTGTTTCCTGAGGAGCACTTCTACGGGATCGTTGGAAGCTAGGCACATGATGTGTTCAGCGCACTCTGGTCGACTGCAGCATTCCGAGTCCGAGCAGTCCGTCATGCCATCTTCAAAATGGTAGTGCCATTGTCAAGTGACAGCCAATATTTGATTTTTGTTTTAGATTTAATTGGTGCTAATTTGCCTACCTCTTCTGGAAATAAATTAAGAGTCACTTACCTTCATCATTGTCTTCGTTGTCGTTGCAAGAGAGTTCGAGAGCGATAGAGCAGTCAGTGCCAGCCCAGCCGTCAGCGCAAGAACACCGGTACACTCCGTCTTCCAGAAGACATTGTCCGTTACGAGAACAACCGTTTGGACAACCAGCTGTTTAAATAAATAAGTTAGTTAGGTGTACAAAATATGTCATTAACATTTTATCACCAAGTCCCGCTCCCCTTCATAATTTGATAGAACATACATAAAAGCTAAATGTGATATTTATGTATTTTATTACATTAACTTGGGTAAATTATATTTAAATACTGTGGTAAGTAGTGAATTGATCCAAAACAAACTTGTCAGAAAAACATTTCAGTTTAGTAAAACTTACGTAAAGTACAATGTTTGCCATTCCATCCTTGCGTGCATACACAAGTGCCATTCTTGCATTGTCCATGATCATGACATCTTATGTCACACGGTCGCTGATCACACATAGAACCTGTCCAGCCATCATCACACCGACACACACCTTCAGCACAAACGCCATGCGGTCCACAGTCCAAGGAACATACCACTAAAATAAAAATTTCATAAATGTCTCAAATACGAGTACATATTATTATATAGTATTGTTATAGCCAATATCGTACGTGCGTCTGTTTAGTTTACCTTGAGAACAATCATCGCCAGTATAAAGCGGATCACAAACACATCTGCCAGCATCGAGATCATAAACTCCTCGTTGAGAACATGCTGGGAGACACCGTTGGACTCTTGCATCGCGTTCACTACATGAAGCACCACGCCATCCAGCACGACATACACATCTACCTCGCACGCATGACCCATGGCCACCACATGTCGGGTCTAGGCAATCCTCTAAACATATTAAACACAAAATTTATGTAAGTAAGTACGTTGTGAATATTAGGTATTTAGTCTAAATTGCGTTGCCTTCATCCCATAATACCTTCATCGCATTTAAGTCCTTTCCAGCCAGCCTTACAATGACAATGTCCTGCGATACATTGGCCTCTTCCGGAACAGTCGGCCGGTTCGCAATCATGTGATGGCACGTCACATTCCGGGCCCTTCCACCCCTCAGAACAGTGACACACACCACCTGCATACGCGCCGTGTCCTGAACAAAGAACTGGGCACACACCTGCGAATCATTGTATATTATTAACTTTTATACGTACAAACTTAAAAGATAATGAACATATCATTAACATAAAATCAACATACTTTTTGAACAATCGTGTCCTTCGTATCCATCTACACAATCGCATTTGCCAAGATAGCAAGACCCGTGACCCGAACAGTCGTCAGGGCAAGAATTCGTGACACCTTCGGCTTCGGAAACGATCATTTCAACGTTATGTGGCTGGAGCTCGTCGTTGTATACTGATATAAACCATCTTCCCGTGTCAAGATACTGTAATATACTGACGTTAACTCGCATGTCTGTTGACCTTTTGCTTATTGTGTGGTTCCATCTCTGCAGCGGACTAATCGTGCTCAATAACGCATCCCATTCGTTTAAACTACTTTGAAATGGATTATCTCCAAATAGACTTCTTCTTCTTCTAAGTCTGTGGTCAACTCTACCGCCTCTAATGAATTCTACAAAGTCGTACTGTGTTACACTGGGAGCCACATTTCGTCTACCGTATACGGCAAAATTAGCTCCCCAGGGAACGGTGAAGTTAAGGCTAACATAGGCGGGCTGTTTGTTGCGGAATTCGGAACTCCAAAATTGGTAGGCAGGTATAGTTGCACTGTGTAATTCGTCGAATTCTCTAACTTCTAATGCTGGTGACCACGGAGGCGGAGCGGCTTGTTGTGCTTGTTGAGGTATAACTATTGATTCTAATGCTGCTTCCGCCGTTGTGGACCAACCTCCTAAAGACGATGTTGATATAGATTCTGTAATGTAATAAGTTCAGTTTGTTAGATGACATAAATATGTAATTATTAGAAAGAGATACATATAAATATAACCTACCGTCTGAAGGTGATGATGTTGATAAAGCATCCCTAATTCCTTGTGCATGTGTTACTGCTTTTACATCTTGCACCAGGATGCAATTTGAATTGTCTATATTACTTTTAATTGACGATAACGCTGCAACAAACAAAGTAAATATTGATTTAGTATAGCACAAAAAAGTGCATATCATTTCTTACCAATACTAAATCATGTCTAATGATTCTAATCTTTTACTGGAACCCGTCCATCCAATTAAGTTTACGTTCTTATCGATGCTTCGGATCGATAGAGGGCAGTAGCCGAGTGGTAATTCTATTAGTGTTCACATAGGTGTCGTTTTAAATGCACTGTGTTACGAAACGGAATACAATAAGATATTTCATTTCAAAGTTTAAGAGGTGTATGAATGAAGGGTAGGCAACGTGACGTCCCGTCGGGTTTTAATTAAGCGAAGCACGGCTATGCTGCATTTCGTTGCGCTGTGACGAAACGATTGGTTACGCTGCCGCGAGTTGAGCCTCTGGCGAGCACGTAGGTGGCTTGGTGACACCCAACCATTTCTTGTTCGGGAGAATGCCGTTGTCTCCTCATTATGCGACAGTCGCGGGTGATCGAATCGATCATAAAATGCCGTGCTACGCGATCTAATTGGATAATTCTCCACGGTTTTAACTAAGAAAAGCAGAAATTCCATTGACAAGAGTTTAAGGCCAATTTCCAATCACTACTTGTTTTGACTGAAACTACTGAAGCATGACATAAAAGTATGTATTTAAAGTAGGTAATTTAAAGCCAATATTCTTTGCTCGTACATACGAGTACATCGCGTCGCTGCCATGAATACTGAATAGAAAGTGCAAGGGAGCGATCGAACGTTACTAGTAATGTAAAGAGAATTTATTGCATTTATTTATTAGCTCAGTAAGGAGCTCACGATCGTACAGGATTTGTGCTTCAATAGGGATGCAACGTTTATTTGTTTCGGAGCGTGTGCAGGATGTTCGCCTAATATGTTGTGCGTTGTGTCAAGGGCAATATATCAATCCTTACAGACTTAATTGATACAACCCAGATTTTGTTCCGCCCAATTAACATGTTGAACAATTTGTCGAGCGACATGTGGTCATCGTTTTTAAGGTATTTATTAATTAAATTTTACGTGTGAACATATTTTATGAGCTGTCGAGGGACACTTTAGAGAAATTCTATAATTTGTGCAGACACTATCGACAGTGCTGGAGCAATTAAGTTATCTACCGGAGTCCCTACATTTCTCTATCTATCCCCAAGATTAACTCTAAGATAAGATCTGGAAACGTTGACGCCATTTGGCCGTTTGCGTTTAGGATTGGACAATTTAACTTTAGTATAATATGGCGAGGGTAGATAGTTCAATGACAATAACCTTTATCGGCTTAACAACCAATAGCTAAGCAGGCAATTTATATTCAGTGTTAATGCTACATGCGTATTTGCAGCCAGCTTTTAAATCACACTTTCAAACTAAGATGAATAAAGTCCAAAGACAAGACACGGGTCACTAAATATGTAAAGTACATTGGTCTGTATGAAGTATTGGGTTAGGTGGGGGCAGTATAAAGAAATACGTAGTCGTGAGGAGGAGAGGGCCTGTATGAAGTATTAATGGAATAAAAAGTTCACACGCTTCAATGGATAGTCGTAAAAATAAATTAAAAATCTTGTCAAATATCGGTGGTTGATCAAACCACCGATATATGACAATATTTTTATTTAAATAACTTAATAACATACGATACATGATAAAAACACACGAATCGCTGCACCCGGCTCTAAAATATTCTTCCAAAGTAATATTTCCCGTCGATCGCATACATGTTAACAGATAAACGATGACGTAGACGACGTAATTTCCCCAAAAGAAAATAAAATATGACCATGCGGTAAGTCGCGACTTTTCCCGATGATCCCTCGTAAAATCTATAAATTTTGTGTATAGAACGACGCGACGGCGGGTAGGAAATGGAGGGTGCTCGAGTTGACGAGCTTGGCGGCCGAGATGCATACGACGATTGTGTACAGATGGACTATGTTTGCTATCTATACTATTTTTCGACTTAATACAATTTATTGTAATATGATTCAGCATAGATTGCATCGTGCGTTGGGGGAGCAGAAACTCGTTTGATGGAGTCCCGGGGGACGAACGCGCCGTCGCACAGACTCGTATTAGTCACGTGATAAATCTTCTTGTACTCGTGTGCCCTGTCTCCTTTCATTACACGGAGTACCTAATATCAACGTCCTTGTTTCTTGCGCATATTAACTACGTTCGCACGAGGTTGCGGTGTGTTGTCCTATTTTACTTGGAGAACACAAACTAATTCGAATTTTGATGACACGATATGTCATCGCATTCCCTTTTTTTATACTTTTTTATATACTTTGCAACTTAAAATGTTTTTTACATTCACAGAATATTGCTCTTCTAAAATTCCGACACATTCTTTAAAAACTTTGAAAGGTTTTCCTTTGACCCCGTTAAAATAATCACTTCACTACATATTATAAAACAAAGTCCTCCGCCGCGTCTGCCTGTTTACGATAAACTGAAAAACTACTGAACGGATTTTCATGCGGTTTTCACTAATAGACAGAGTGATTCATAAGGAAGGTTTAGGTGTATAATTTTTTAAGATTTTGTGTAAATTGATTGAAATATGTTCATGATTGTGGAAGATGTCATTGCTACCGTGCGAAGCAGGGGCGGGTTGCTTGTAAAGAATGATTCTTAGCGTTGTGGTACTTTTCTGTATATCTGATTGTATGAGGTTTTTAGTTAGAACTAAATCCACTCTGCAATAAAAATAAAGTTTACATTTACCAACCAATGTTTATATTATCGACAATGTGTTACACAAAAAATATGGTGTTATATTATTCATAACAAAAGCATTATCGATCGCAAATGAAACGTGCGCATGAGCCACTCAAAAAGCGTTAATACTCAATGTCGAGCGGCTTTAATAAAACATTTGGGGTCTTCACAATTTCAATTACATTAAAAAGTTGACGGAGTTGTATTTGCCCCCATTCATCCTACACCATGTAGTAAATGAAGGGTGCAACAGATGGTTCAAATTTTTTCATTACAACACTAGAACTACCGGCACAAACCAAGAGATTTACGTCGGATTAAACTACAGAACTAGTTTTTATTTGATACAAATCCGAAACGCCAGGAGGCGTGTACGGAATAATATTTTATTGTGTTTTCGAACTGCTATCAAAAACTTATTGAAATTTAGGCAAACAACTGGTAGTTACACGAAATGTATATGAATAGGTTCCGTTTAACTACAATTATTCGTTTTAATATTATCTTAGAGGAATCTAAATGTGGTAATTTCGAGGCGTGTGTGTCGCTTAGTTCGAAAAAGAAGGTATTTGACGCAGACTGGTCGCCGTAGCTGTCTATATGTTACATGAAGTTCTTATCTACTGTCGGTATAATTTAACGGGACTCTAAATGAAGTGAGATCCGATACGATAAGCCTCATTGACTTGAGACACCTTACATCCACTTGGTTCATTACATTACTTTCAAGAAGCAAAGTATAATAAATACAGTCGTATTTACTTTATTATGCTTTTAAAATAGAATAGCTTAAGAAATGTGTACTTTAGCGGCTTTAGAAAGTGTCTAAACAGATACACTATTTTGAGCCTGCCTCATTTTAAGTTGGCGCTTTTTTCATCATGCAATCATTTGTTCTTTTCCCGGGCCGAGCAAATATTATTAGGCCTTTTGTTTATATATTCTCAGTACAAAGTAGTATGTGGTCTGTCGATGCTCTCTTTGAAAGAAAGAAAATATATTTTTTTACAAAAACCTCAGCGTACATTTTTCTCCTTTTTTATGTTACCTAAGTCTATAATTGAAATACACATTGTTATTGATAACCTTCTTCTACTACTTTTTGCTACCCCGGTTACCTGTCACCAAAAACATAGTTGATCAAATGCTGATAAAAAGTTTATATGTTTACCTTGTAGTGAAAGTATTTTAGTGAAAATTGTGGTTTACACACTTAACTGCTAATTTTTTCGCGTGACTGAAATAACAGAAACAACTTTTTAGCAGAAAAAAGATGATTTCAATTTTTTAAGTAATGTCTAGTCAACGTTATATGAGTTGATCCATGATGTCCTTCCCTGAAAGTGAGGCAATATTATTAACTGTGCACAGTCACTATTTGTGACAGGAGTGTCAATGTTATTCAATCGCTCTATTACTATTGCTCGCACTATAGACAACGATCAAAATTACAATTTCTATTTTCTAACTTTGTCTTAAGGTTGTGCGTTCCAAAACAAGTACACACTTAAGTCGCCTTGCCTAAACTAAGTGAAGTAGTTAGAGCTAGTAGCGTGTTTGAAACGTATTATTTAGTGTTTGCTGACACCATTTAACAGAACGCTCGCTTAAGTTTAATTGAAACTATAGCTTAAACTTTAGTCAGTCTCCAACGCAATATACACCTATATATTTACGTAGGTAGCAATTTAAAATAAGGCACTAATTTATTATTGAAAATTGTTATGCGCTTATTTGTTTCTTGCGGTAACTAATTACGTATATTATCCGTACACAACATTCCTTTTAGTAAATCAATTGCAAAACACAGCAATTTCGATGCTTGAAATCAAAACAGAATTGATTGTTTTATTTATTGATTAAACGCAATACCGTTAGCCAAATCAACTGACTATACTTTATTTAAGCTTTTAGTAAGTAGTTATTAGTAATAGTTAAGTGTACCTACAGCCAGGTGCTTTTTCTATGTTGCTAATACATATAAGTTAGTAGACAGACAAGTTAAAGTAAGTTCATTTTTAAGTTTAGAGTTTAGAGTTAAGAACAGTTTTAAGTCTTTGGTATCTGGTTGTCGTACTCCATTCCCGTTTAGGATAAAGGATTAACATTAACAGTCAGTCGGTATTAAGTGTGTTAAAGTTCAGTTTTGTCGTAGTAAAAGTTTGTTGAAGTTTAATTTTGTCACAGTAGAGACTTATCATTGTTCGTTTTTTTTACAATAGTACTGGTACTTTAGTCTTACACTTTCATGCGGGCAACGAAATGTATCACAGTCAATGTACAGGAGGCATTCAAATATACCAATTAGCCATTTTTCATTTTTTGCCATTTTGGTTCCATATTAAAAATTTATAAGTCAGTGGTTTTGCCTGAATTTAAGTTTCGTGTTCCCTATAGCTTGGTAACATAACTGTAGGTTTATTAATTTAAATTTAATGATATTGTAGTGATATTACTTATACGTTGTCAACCCTATATATACCACTATCCCTTAAATGAAGCTCTGGCAACTCTATTTTCGCTGTTACTGTGCCCCCAATACACTAGAATTCCGTTGTACTTCCCACATTATGTGCGCTGTACATAATCACGGTAGGTAAAAGCTTGAACACATTAACTGTTAAAACTGTTGTTTAATTTTCGTGTTCTTTAACTTAATAGTAAGTGTGTTACTTACAGCACTTTGCTTGTTTATGTAATTTGTAAACATCATTTGTCTCGATGGAAATTGTGGTCAAGAATTTTTATAGCCATGTATAAGTTCTGTTAGTAAGATTAGGGCAAGTTGCAAAAGCCAGTTTTAATTCGTGATGCCAGGAAAATGAGGGATGTCATATCTGTGTCCTTGTCACTACCAAGGATTTCGATGGATTTCTATATAATATTGTTTATTGAACTGACCTGCATATGATTAAAGCTTAAGAATTTGTTAGACAACTTGAAGCGGTTTAACCTCACGAACGGCGTCATATGTTATTGGTTACTTGTATATTTCATAAATAGTTTGGGTTTCCTGTTAATTGAAAGTTTTTTAAGATGGCGAGCTCGTTAGTAGAAAGAAATTTTCCGTTTACTTCGTTTCTACGATCGATTTCAATCAAGAGATCGTTTAATGAGTTTAGAGTATTTATGAATTTTCAATTTATAATGTAGGCATAACGGGAATGGAAATGTTTATGTAGCTCTTAACCTTTATAAGTGTACTTATTGACCTACACGAGTACAAATTTACACACAATAGGAACGAAGAATCGATGCATATCAATCGTCAAAATGAAAATATTTATGTGACATATAAGATTTATTAATTTAATAGGGGGCAAATGAGCAGACGGGTCACGTGATGGTAAATTACTACTGCCGCCCATAGGCACCTGCAACTCAAGAGTCATAAGTGCGTGGCCGGCCTTTAAAGTAGGAGTAGGGGAAGGGGGGAGGAGGGGAGAAGAGGAGAGGAAACTGTTATGGCCTCTGGTAACCTTACTCACTTGGCGAAAAACGATGCAAGCATTCCTTCACTGCCGGTATTCTGTGAGGTCGTGGTATCACTCCGGTCGAGCCGACCGATACGTGCCCAAGCATGGCACTTCCACGCATAAAACAGTACATAAAACATGTACAATAAAATATATTCGCTGTGCCCTATATTTTAGATGAGACATCCAGGGATGCGAATTTTAGCTTCTTAAATGTTTACGAAATTCTTTCCTACGTTAAAAGTGAAGCATCAAATATAACACCTGATGAAGATCATGCAATCATTTGAACAACATAAACATACTGAGAAACCTGTTTGAAACAAAACAGTCAGAATAAAGATATTTACGAAAGGAAGTTAAATAAACTCTAAGTAACGTGCGCTGTAACGTTAACTAAACAGTTTACACAACAGCCAGGAGAGTAACCAGATGATACAATCAATGAACTTTCATTCCCGGATTAGAACAAAGAGGGTTAATTCAAAATGCCCCACTGCAGTACACACACACACAAAGTTCTTTTGTTACTCCTAATGCGGCTAGAGGTAACTCTGTCGTCACTTTTACAGTCTAGAACTTTTAAACAGAATTTTTCCTGACCTAGATTTGAACGTAGAATGAACAAGACAGGAACTAGATACGTTTTGGTCCTAAGTTAAACTGCATCGCGCCCGTTCTGCGTTTCATTTTTTATATTCTTGGTCGTACATGTGCATGTCCATATAGGTATTAGTATAGATAGGCGATCGTTTCTAAGCTATCATCTTCAAACACTTACGTAAGATGATGTCCTACAATTTAATACCATGTAAACTGAGTGAATATTGTTACTCAGGAAAAAGTTTCAGCAGCTAGCGTTGACTTTCAACTTTAAAAACGGTATATAGTTAGCTTACATTAGCTTCGCTAAAAGAAACTTTCAGTTTTATATGTTTAATGAATATAGAATACACAGTAGGTGTGTTTTTAGCGAATAACTTATACCGGTGCGGTGTGTAAACTAAACTTAAATTGATGGTCACTCCGAGACTAATTCCAGATTTTAGACTTGTACCACTACTTTAATTTTATGTTTTAAAATTATATAGCATAACATAATATAACTCTTTACACTATACACGGTGGTGGTCCTTTTGTGTTAAATATATAAATATCATTGATATACAAGTAGACATAGGTAACGAAAAGTTTATTTATCTAGATAAAGTATAGGTCATTCACATATACACATCAAGAGGATGGATATATTTTAACTAGATAAATTACATTAAAAATCAGTTTTTTTGTGTGTAAGTTAAAGATATGTAATTGTTCTCTCCATCTCTCTCTCTCTCTCTTTTAAGACTTATAAGAGGCCCTTAGCATACATTTTATTAGAATACCGTTTCAAAAGAATACATTCAAGCAAAGGTGGTGGTTTAAAGTAATCTGCTTATCAAAACCTTATTTGCAAAACAAAAATATGTTATGAAAGGTGATTACAGTCTGCTGTTGAATGTTTTCTTTTAAATGTAAATAAAACTATGGAATGAAATAAATGTGTAAATTATAACGCTGTTGTTCATTATTCCATAGAAAAACTGATTTGACTTTACAATCAAATATCGGTTGTGGTGAGGAACCTGGGGAGGCCCTACCCTGGAGGCCTAGATAGCTTTTCAGAACCAGCCAGGACCGTAAGTTACCCTACCTACACTTAACGAAACACTATTTTTAAACGAATGTGCTAAAAGGAAGTACTGCTATTACGCGTAAACGATCATTTATGTCCCTAATTGAGTTCCTATTAGTCGCATAATTTTCTGCAGCATCTACCCACTTGAAAAAGATGTCGTCTTTCGAAGGGAAATAAACAAAAGTAATTTCCCGACATTAGAGCCAGCGAGCGCTTTCAGCTTTAATGGCAATGCGGTTGTGCACCCAACGACACATTGTTTCTGTGATTGTTCCACTGTTATACGTGATTCGTACCTTCAACAGATCTGTTCTGTTGGCGTAACCTCTGACATTTTTGACGTGTAACCCATCCTGGCGATTGTTACTGAACAATAGTATAATGATCCAACTAAAATGTTTCGCGGGACACCTTGCACTTACCTTATGTCGTTAAGATCATGCATAGAACTTGGCACACCTCGACACGTCTATCGAACTCTTTAGAGATTTGTGTGTGTGTTAACAAGGCAACGAAGTTCATTTGACACTATTGCTTATAGCTTTGTTTTCAAGATAAAAGTCAACATTATAATACCCTACCTTTTTTTATATTTATGTGTATAGACCATGTCAATGTTAAGATGTTTACTATCAAAATATATTTTAAAGATATTAATATATTAGGTGATCGATAATAAAAAATCACCATTTAGCTAAAAGTTCAAGTACAGTGCTCTTAAATAAGAAAATAGAAAGAAAATCACATCGAAACAAACATCCCACAGTTACACGAGCTTAGAAGATGTTGCAAAACTGTCTGAATCTATTACATTCCTGTCTCTAATAAGCTATAGGTCTTGGCATGACGTGTTTAGGTTCGTATTCTGCAAATGTAGTTCAACTAGGAACAAAGAAATAAATCTTGCCCTCTATTATGTACTTAACTCGGAAATAAAACATATTTTGCATCAAAAATATAAAAGCCCTGAACAAAACACAAACTAACCCAGTCATATTTATACGACATTTGGGCCGCCTCCTTGTTCCCATTTCTTATTCTGCCAACTCTCAACGACATTGTAAAAAACAGTTTTTCTTACCCTCTAAGAGGTCAAATTTCAGAAATAACTACTTTGTCCCTGCTAAAGAATAGAGTTAATAAATTCCGTTGGTCATTTTAAAAATGGAACTATATAATTTAGTAAGACAAAACTGCAACACAAAGAATTACTTAAATAATAACGAGTTACAAAGAATACATAGTCATTATCGTTCCGAGGGCTTGGCGGGGTAAATGTAGATTGTTGGTATATTCGAATGTAGGCCAAAAGTATTGCGTCGGTAGCGACCCATGACGACTTTGATGTTATTTTTGTGATGCCTCGTGTGCTTGCGGTTTGGACTTATAGCTGGTGATTCACTTTTAGACGATACCGTACTCCACTTTATTATAACTGTATAAGTGATAGGTGAGCTAACCCGGGCTATAGTTTGATGTGTTTTTTTTTTTGTGAAAATCTAAATACAATGACACATTTCTTGAAGTATTTTAAGCACAAAGCACATATTATCTTAAGGCTGTTAAAGTTATAGTAGGTTAGTGTAGTTAATCTTTTTATTTTTTTAAAAAGACAACTCCCGCATTAGGATTTACTCCTGTGTCGCGGGGGACTTTACAAACATACAATCAACGGACACAAAGAACACCCAGACTCAGATGGGAATCAAACTCACGACCTCTGGCTCAGATAACTCTTTACACTATACACGGTGGTGGTCCTTTTGTGTTAAATATATAAATATCATTGATATACAAGTAGACATAGGTAACGAAAAGTTTATTTATCTAGATAAAATTTAGGTCATTCACATATACACATCAAGAGGATGGATATATTTTAACTAGATAAATTACATTAAAAATCTGTTTTTTTGTGTGTGACCTGACTGCTGACAGTCAGGGTCACTAACCACTAGACCAACAGGCCAGTCAATCGTCAGGTTTGAAGGGGTAGTATTGGTTTAAATGGTTATCTTTCTACTGACAATACCTACGCTAACTTGTAGGTTGTAGGTACCCTTTTGTAGGTTATAAGTGCTCATTTAGGAGACAATGATTTTGTATAATTTGTTAAAAATGTGTTAAATTTAGCATTAAAAGTGTCAAGTGACATGATAATTAAGATTAAATTCTTAAGATTAAAGTTATCTACTAGATTTGTTTCTGTGTTACATCCTTTATATTGTTCCGTGTCTTCACGTCGTTAGTTTCAAATGCTTTCAGTACATGTATCTAAACTCAGAACAGCAATAAGCATTACATGCAGTTGAGAGAATGTGCCATTCCATTAGATATAAAATGTAATGTATTGTTTTATTATACCGCAAGGAAAGGATTAGTTACTCGTCGTTAAATCAAACAGGGATTTATTTTTGCAATTTATGAAGCATTACGTATGTATAAATTATGATTGGTCGTTTGGTGGGTACGCGGATTCGCCGGGATTGCGAGTGTCTGATGTATTCGTAGTAAAATAACACGGGACGTGGAAGTGTAAGATAATTTATTACAGAGCTAACTCAGCCGCGCGGGCTCGAGGCACGCAGCGCACGTTGCCTTAGGTTAGGTGCATCATTTATATTTTCCTGATGTTTGTTTTTTGTTGGCCTCTCTATGGATGCCGGTTGTGAGATCTAAACAAAGAATGATAAAAGAGTAATGGTCCACGTCGGTTTTCGTCGAAACATCAATGTTTAATCAACTCATTTGCATGCACAGAGTGAATATTAGAATTTATCGCCTTCAGTAATTGAGTTTTGATGTGATGATGGAAATATTTTTCTATTATGATTTGGTCATATAACGATAAACGAATAAAAGTATTTTTATGGGTTTTTTCCGTTAGCATCGACCTGACACTAACATCGACAACACAGAAATGTTTTTAATGGAAGTAGTTGTTCAAAATTGTTTATGATGTACTATGATAGCTTTTTATCTGTTTTGACTGGTTTTAATGTGTAGTTTTATAACTTAAGATTTAAAAAACGTAAAAACAATCATATACCCATACGAAACATAGTCAGTTAATGTTAAAGGAATGTTATTTTTAACAGTTTAGATTTATTGGGAACTTTTAGAGGCTACAAACACTTTTCAATTTGCAGAAGCCAGAGTAATTTTTGCTACTGTTTCAGTGCGGAGCCGTGCCGAAGGGCTATATAATCTCATGTGCCCCGGGGGCTATTCCTTTGTCGGTTTCCAATCATACAGTACAAGAACTAGCTCCTAATTGGATGGAATCTCGCTTGAGGCACGATTCGGCTTTAAGGGGATAAAAGCATACGAGTGCAATTTTACATTGCTTTGTAATCTAGTAAAACAATCAGATTGGAAGCTTTCGGGATTATATCCAGACATGTAATAAAGCTAATAGTTTTACTCTGAGTTTTATTTTAAACATCATTTATGGATTGTATTCTATATTCTCATTTTGTTTGTTTCAATTCAGTAAATGTATTGCAACCAATATACAAAGCGGTTTTGTTACAATACAATCGGTTTACTTTGGCAGTTTAGCATGTCGGTAAATTAAATTATCATGGAGGCTAAAGTCGCATATTGTTCATATCAAAGTAGATATAGGTTTGAAATTGATGACATTTTAGTGATACCTACAGATATTACTACGGTAAACTTTTGTTTGGTTGGTTTACGTGAAGGGTATTCACTAATGTTAATGGATTATAAAAGAATAATGTTTTGAATATTCTAATCGGCGGCATTCCGAGTTAATAAAATACTGTCTTAACGAGAGTTCCGTACGTCCCGCTGGGTTTTAGAAACAAAGATGTATCGTCAAACTTGTACTTGGATATATCAATATTAAATAGACAGCATATATTGAGTCTGTTGAAACTGTCATTCGAGCTTGGAGTTCGTTAGTTAGTCGAGTCTGATAAATGGTTTTAAAATGTAGATTGCTGTGATTTCATTATTATAAATATTAATGGGGGTTGTTTGATAAATACCTAGCTGGTTTGACTTTGTCTGTGTAGAATTAGTAATTTAGGTCAGTATTCAATTACCTTTTATTTTACCTTGATTGTTCAACAGATAGACGGGCTGAGTTATTTTCGCAATTATAATATTAGTAATGATAACAGGACAGAACCCTCACCTATACTCTCAACATCAATGGTGGCACTTGTCTTGTGCCTTACCAACGTTATCCGCCCTAACATGAATCTTTGGTGGCGCTACTCATCAGCAGAAAAAAAATTAAGTATCTACATATGGAATTTTATACTTATCAAATGTATGTTTAAATGTTTTATTTAGAAGATTAAAATAATGTTATAATATTATATTATTATATATAGGTGTAATATAATATTTTATTTCACAATGCTATTTTTACAATATACTATCTTTATCTGCTTAAACCAACTGATCTAATTTCCTTAATGATGATAGTCTCTAGTAATGTTTTTCTAAATGTTTTCGTAGATAGTAGACAGTGTGTTCTTACTGACTTAATAAAGATAAAATAAGTTTTTGATAGCTATGTGTTGTTTTAGAATACAAGAATACACGAGTCTAATTGAAAAATACCTTCTCTTGTTTTGTCGCTTAAATAAACGATAAGTTAGGGCAAATATTTACTAGGACTGCAGGAAATAATTATCTACATTCCTACCTAGATGATACTAACAATCCAACGTGTTTTCCAACTAGACAACATAACTGAATATCTTTATCTAACATTTATTGTTACATTTAAAGTATAATATTTTCTAGTAGGCCATTACTAGAAAATATTATACTTTAAATGTAACAATAAATTTTAAAGAGCAAATAGTTGGAACTCCACTTACTCGTATCAGGCTCCAACTTTTCAATCAAACTTAGTTTCTGTAGTCATAAGTTTCTGAAGTGGAGAATTGCAACAAACTTGTTATTGAATGGACAAAGAGTATATGAATTGCATAATCAAACAACGTGTTTCGTTATACAAAATTTTAATATTTAAATAAAGATTAAATAAAATTTGAATAAATATTAAGAGATTTACCTAACGCGGAGTTACGTCAGTGGCAATTCTGTTCATGTAATAATGGACAGTGTTAAACTAAATTTACTTCTTTTTAAACTGGGTTTTGCTGCCTCAATAAATAACCCATTATTATTATACTTTTAACTCCTAATGCAAAATGGGGTGATTTTATAGGTATATATGACTGTGTCTTTCTGTGTGAAATTGTAGCTCCTAAACAGGGAACGATATGATGTAATTTTTCATATAAGAAAGCTAATTTTACTTGCATAGGTCAGAGCTATCTTCGTCGCAAGTTTGATCAGGCACTTTGAAAACATTACCTTTATACACTGTAGTTTGTCTTATCTTGGTTTATACTCCAGAGTTATAAAATGATAACTACAAATAACCAATACATCAAAGACATAGAGAAATAACTCTCATTCGATTTTTAATCGACTTAAAAAAAGGAGGAGGGCCTTAGTTCATTGGGATCTTTTTTATGTATAAGTTACCCGATTACGGTTTGGAAATATTTTTTGTTAGAAAACTTTCTCGGAAAGCACCATTTGGTGAAGTTGAACTGACGATGAAGACCTCAGATGGTCACCGAAACTACTCAATAATTAGTATTTTACGGGTTGGGATTTAATTACTTTAATGTGGTTGACAAGCAATCTATGCTCGTCACAATGCGTATGAAGTACAATGAGCACTTCTCAACAATTAACATCCCTGCATCGAAACCATCCTACTCAAAAGCGAGAAATAAAGATGTAAATTTTAATGAAAATTTTAAGACTTAAAATCGACTTTAGAAAACGAAGAGGTTCATAATTCGACAATTTTCTTTTGTGTGTAAAGTGATTGATTTTATTTTTTAATTGAATTAGTTATACTCAAAATTTTAATAAAACAATTTGAAAAAATAAATCCACCTCTAAGGGTGGAAAATGGAAAATTAAGCGATCTTGATTTAGGAGCATTGAAATGATATATTTTTTAAAGGTGGTGTATAATATGTTATTATCGCAGTATCACGATTACGTAGCTCATCACTGGATCAAATTCCTTTAAAATTGTACTTTATAAAGCTGATTTTCTTAAATGTGTCAATTCTAGGAACTTACTTATACTTACTTCTATCTAATTTGTTTTGGCATATTTTGTTACGGAAAAAATGATTAAAATATATGACGACTAGACACAACCGTAATACGGTCAACTATTAATTACCGATTCATGGATTTAACTTCTGCAACATCATACGATATATTAATTATTAAGAAATAACCAGAATAGAATAGAATAGAAGAGCTATTATTTTATTGCTATTATTATTGCAAAAAATTGTGTACATTCATCGGTCATTATATTCTCACATTTTAATTTAAAAACTTACCTATAAAGTAGGCGAGCATCGCCGCTAAGATGACGCACAGGCATATCATAGCGATGGCGAGGCATTTCCACGTGCAACGATGTTGACATCGTTTGTCTATGTGGAACCTTGAGGGGGAGTATACAGGGACGGGGCTAGGCTGACTGGCTCGCGGAGGGAACACCGGCATCACCAGCGGTTGGTTGGCTAGTTGGCAGTGCCCGCTACCCAGCGTGCCGCCAATCATCCCGCTTGACATCGGCGCACCCCCCAATCTGTAACAATATTCAATAAGGTTACTTTAATTCTATAGATAAATGAATAACCAAATATATTTATACTTTGTACAAAAGTCCTTATAAGGATCAATACAACAACGTTAAACCTTAAACAGCGTCTCTACGCCATGTTTTCTATACAATAGTGTTATTTTGTTACATTATACATAGTGTGGTTTTGTCCGCACCAAGTAATGAATGCGCGACCTCACACTGCTGTTCCATCACGTCTATTTACACGCCGATTACAAGTTTGCAAGATATAATATACTGTTTATTGAAGTCCAAAGAACTATTAAGTTAACTAATATAAGGCAGTCTTGTTTTTTATTTTTAGAAACAATGAATGCTGTTTCTTTACTTTGTGATTTATGTTTCCAACTACTATGACCTCAGCTAACAACGTATATGTAATTGGCATATTTTGATTTGAGTTTTGACATTTGGAACATAAATTTTAACTTCTGCGAAGAGAAAAACAATGTGTCAAACTTTCGGAAGTAGGTGACCCAGTTGTCGAGTGAAAATTAAAGACAAGCTTGTCCTATTCTTTTATAAGACGCCTGGCTTTATTAACAAAAAAAACCTGTAACAAAAATAGGTTCCTATATTTTATCGCAGGTAGAAATGAACTTGTCGTATCGACACCGATGTCGTAACATGTTGGACCAACTGTTAGCAAATCGAATCTGTGCTGAGCACCATATGGTACTTCTTATATTAAATTTCATAGAAGACAATCAAAACGTATCATTACCCGGGATTCCGACAAAAAACGATGACCGAACCGTTTAAACACGTCCGCCCCGTGGGCCATTAATCAATTATCCGAACTTCAGTGTCACGACTAAATTTAAAGGCCGGGCTGAGAACATATGGTGCGGCAGTTCGAAGCGCTCACCAACTGACGCCACTATAATGACCTCTCGCATAAAGGAATAAGCAAAAAGAGAATAGAAATAATTGGACCAAGTTTAGCGAGAACGAAGCGTGACTCCTAAAGGGTTTTGTTTCGAAGAGGCTCTTGACTGTAATTTTCTTTTGAATAGCGGCCGAGGAGCCCGAGGAACGTTCGGAGGAAGGACGAATTCATTAAAACGTGTACAGAAATCACAATGCTCCGGAACGCAGATCTTGCCCTAAAAAGGCTTTTAAATGTACAACATCCTTGCAAATTGTGTGGGCTTTATACAATACTGTATGTTAATAATGTTACATGAATTTTAAAAAGATCAAGTAAACTCTTTTATGTAGTTGTGTGTATGTTGAAATATGTTTTTGTACATATGTGATTAGTTTATGATCAGAAAGTATAACTTTCATAGCACAATAATTATAGCTAGGCTTACTTGACTCTTAACATAATTACTCTGATCACTGCAGACTTTTACTTTTTTGTTTTACCTAAATGTCAACTTAAATGTAAAGAAGGAACGGACCCCTAAAATATAAAGATATTTTAGGGGTCTGTTTCTCATAAGAAAAAAGGAATCCTTATAGGGTCATTTCGTTGTCCGTTTGTCTGTCGGTCAATATCCCTTTTATCAGGAACGCGTGGAGGTATAAAGTTGAAATTAACAGCAAATACTACTTTAATGTCTGCGGTCCCTTAGAATTGTTTAAAAATCAAGAGTCTAAGTTAATACTGCCATATAAGCCTTATATTTTAACATATTTTAATTCATTTGTTTGGCCTAGGCCTAGACTAGACCCATGAAAATTAGTAAAAAGTAAGGTGTGTGACCTTGCTTTTTTACTAATTAGGTTACTATTAGGATTCCGTTCCTCAAAAGGAAAAAAGGAACCCTTATAAGATCACTTTGTTGTCTGTCTGTCTGTCAAGACCATTTTTCTCAGGAACCCGTTGACGCATCAAGTTGAAATTAATACGTATGTCTGCGTTCCCTAGGTGCTGTAAAAAAATCCAGCTTCTAAGTCTACGCAATCAGAAGATACGGCCATTAAGCCTGAGATTTGACCAAATTTCAATTCGCAGGTAAATCAAAACCTATACGGTACTCCCATTGACCTAGAATCATGAAATTTGTTAAGAAGCAAGGTCTTACAGCACTAGTAAAGGAAAAAATCCGAAAGTCGTTAATTTGTTGTCATATCTGTCTATCTGTCTGTCTGTCTGTGTACCTGTCAAGACTAGACCCTTTCCTCCAGAACTCGTGGAAGCATAAAGTTAAAATTAACATCGAATAATTATATAAGCGGACTGAAGCTGTAAAAAATCAAGCTTATAAGTCAATGCAATCAAAAGATATGGCCATTAAGCCTTAGATTTTAACAAATTTGAACATTTCGCAGGTAAATCAAAACCTATAGGGTATTTCCCATTGACCTAGAATCATGAAATTTGGTAAGAAGACAGATCTGATAGCAAAAGTAAAGGAAAGAAAATCATTAATTTGTTTTTATATCACATAAAAAACTAGTTACACTAACTACACTACTAATTACAAACTTGTATGTTGCGGTTGGAAAGTTGACTTTATCGTAAATCTATGTATGGGAGAGTAGTTTTAGAACTGCCAAGTTAAGTTTGTCTTTCGAAAAAGACGGGCAAAAATCTTCGAGAATTGATTCCCGAGATGGGCTTACTATCTACATACAAGTTTTTTTCTTATGGAACCCTCGGTGCGCGAGTCAGACTCGCACTTGTCCTGTTTTTTATTAAGGGTAACCTTCACTTCTTAGCTATATATAGCTGAATTTCTGTTTACTATACACAAGACGTTAATAAAGAAAAAAACTTGCTTTAACAACAATTATCAACTCTATATTTAAAATCAATTCAAGACCTCAAGTCGTGATGGGGAATGGCCGCTATCGATGTTTTAGAGATAACTGTAGATGAAATTGATTTTTTAAATCTATCATCATTACAGTAATGCGTTTTATTGTTTGTAATCTAAGTTAGATGCTATTACCGTTCGCATGCCGGTAGGCACAGTGCCCGCACGTTACCGAAATGAGCGAAGTGCTCTCATTTTGTTTTTGTTCAGATGTTGTGGCTTAATAATAAAATGTTGCGCAATACCGCAATGCGTTTATTTTGGAACGGAAACGAGCATCCTATTTTATGAACACAAAAGTTGCGCTTTTAAATAAAGGAGGATCTTGCGCAGGAAAGAGAGGACTAAGACAATTAACGAGGCTGACGACAGCGTTATTGTAGGACAATGCTGCGATATTTCAAGCGGCGTGGCGGACTGTCGGAGTTTTGGTGAGATTTTGACAGACACTCGTCGCGACTGAGCTCTTAATGAAGCGGTAAATAATGAGCAGAGGTGTTGCGCCGTATGAGAGCCGTGTCTAATTAACGCGAGACAGCCACGACCAGTTTACACATACGAAACAACATACCCACACATGATTCGTTCATGTTATTACTAGCTAAAAGTAACCATCAGTGAAATTAACGGTAATGGTAAAGTAGAAAAACATCGGCAGGTAGGTGAAGGCTCGTTAGCTGTCCGAGACTCGCCGCTTGTCGTTTAGTTTTTATCTCTGCAATCGCGCGTGCAGCGGTCACTTCTAGTCTCGAAGCGACCTCTAACTCGGAAACCAGATGAAACAAAAAGAAAGAACCACAGGCACGGGCCGTGAGAACGCGTCTCCTTCACCGCGGTCGCCCCGGACCTTTCATTTATCTTGCACAGTCGTGCGGGAATGGGTCGGACAGCGATGTGCTTTTATTGCATCGCGCCCCTAAATATAGGCCTGCAGAGGCTAACCACGCTCTTAGCCCTAAAATGATTGGTTCGTTCAACTTTTTAGTAATATGAGAGTAGTAAATAAAGATGTTTATCGCTACGCATCAATCGGCTCGCTGTTCCAGGCTAAATAAGTCAATGCGTAGGTATGTCGTAATAACGACAACATACTGCCGCTTGTAAAGGGAGGTTTTCTTTTAAGTAACAACTGTGATTAAATAAAAAAGATTACCCTAGTTTTAGCAGCGAATGAAGTAAGTCCCTAATTAATCGCTTTGTATAAGTTTTGTTAAGAACTCCTTCTTTCCACTAGGAAATTTAAACACAGGGCAAAACTATACTTGTTATACTACCACCTGAACAACTATCCATAAAGAAGTTGAAAATGTGTGTAGTTGCTATTGGCACCGGATTACAAAAAGGGCAATCGCTAGCAACGGTGACTAAATTGAATGTAGAACAAACGATACGGTTTTTGTAACACGTGTATTCCAAAACCATGCAGCCGATTGAATCGAAACTTGGTTTTTGGTTGTACCGATGTTATTGACATATACGAATTAGTTTAGGAAAAAAAATCTTGAATGAATTCGCTAGCAGCAGCTAGTATAATTTATCCCATGATGGGAAAATGGGAGCCACGGCCAATATTAAGAATACGAGTATACGTGGTTATCAACTACGCCGACAAAAGAATTGAGATCTAAATGATTGCCAAGTTCTGTAGATAATCTTGAAGATTTGACTTAGCTAGTTTTCATATCCAAGTTTTCTTCTATTTGGCTAAACAACTTATGTATCTTCTTTATTTTATACGCAAGTTACTACATAGTACTGTATTTATATTATAAGGTCAACATATTTTATTCTTCTAAAATATTGTTGTGCTGTAAAGACTAGCCAAGTCAAATCTTCAGGATTATCTACAGAACTAGGTAGTTATTTAGATCTCAATTCTTTTGTCGGCGTAGTCAATAACCACCTCTATTTTTAATGTTGAACTTAGCTCCCATTTTCACATTTATGTTTTTGATGGGATAAATTATACTAGCTGCTGCTAGCGAATTCAAGATTTTTTCTAGATCAATGACTGTTTAAGCTGTATTTATGATATTTGGGGTTCTAGTTAATCTAAGGGGTTTTAATAATAAATAAACAAAATTCAAGTATTTATATTAAATAGATTATGAGTTATTAAGCGGTCAAAAGTGGCTCCAAACGGTTAGAGTAATATAGCACACGGCTGCTGCGTCGCCAGTTCCTTTTTCTTGAACTTGGCTTGACACGCTGCCGCGTGTCTAGATACTAGTGAAAACCAATGTTTTTTAAAGGCATAAACTTAATATACTAACGTATTAAAGGTAATAGTGATCAATGCGATGGATGGAATAGCATTTGATTACCAATACAGGATGTTTACAGAAAGGTGTGGTCGTATTTTAGGGTCGTATAACAGACCCCTTGAATAACAGTTTTAGGTACCTATATATTTTATAGATTTACTGAAAAATGTAAAATATATCATTAATACTTTTCATGTTAAAGTAACCAGAATTCGAAGAAATGAATATCTACCTCATTTAGTTTTAAAAATAAAATAATGACAATATTTTGCTTTAGACTTCCTATCGGACAATCGCAGGAGTTTGCAAAACAGAGTGAGTGACTCGAAATCTTTAGCTCAAAGATACCACGTTGGTTATTAATGTATTGTTTTATTTATATTTCGAAAAAATTATAACATTAACCGTTTGACAAACACAAGAAGCAATGTATTGCAAGTTTCACAATTAAAATCTTTAGATGGCAGATTACAAACAAGATTATAAACAAATCGTAATCCAGACCGCAATAGCCGCTCATAGAAATTAGTATCTGATGGGTTAGTGGAACTAGTTTTTAGCGGCAGGGATGTGCACCTACATTCGCCTACGTCATTATGAAAGAAATAATCTATCAGGAAGTAAAATCCTACAAAAAGATTTTTTTAAATTATGTTATTAATATATCCTATACGCGTAGTATGTATTTTTGATTTCCATATGTGTGTATCTTTTAACGTTTTTATCTTGTTCAATACTACAACGTGTTTTTTTTTATTTTTTGTCGTCATCACATCTTGTCGGATTAAATGAGGTGTTTTATACACATGAGGAGGACATATTTCATGAGCCATACAGCCTTATGATTATCGTTATACTAATACATAAAGCTGCAATAAAAGCAATAAATGTTTGAAGGAAAATTTTCATATGAACATTCATGGTGTTATCGAATGCCGAATTATATTCTGCTTTTATGAAAACGTAACGATATCGTTAATAATTTTAGTGAAATGACAACACGTTATATTTAGTTAAGTTGTTGCGGAACAGGTGGTATGTAACCGGTTGTCGACAACAGCCCGAAAGCTATTTGCGTAAATGTTTTGCAGATGACTCTCTCAGTTTAGTCTAAAAACTGGTGTGTGGCATTCGGCATATGGAATAAGTAGCATATTACTGAATGTTACTGAAGGACAACGACTTTGGTCAGTGCGTTCCATCTGTGATGTCACATTGTGGATTATGAACCTGGATGCTTATATAAAAATACATTATTACACTTGGGATTTAGAGAAATGGACCAGCGAGTTTAGAATCTGTGATACTTTTAAATGGTGTAAAAATTTGTTTATTTTAATTATGTTAATTTTGAAATTATTGTTATCATAGGACTTCCAAATTCCAATGTTTAAATACTTTTTTTTCATTTCACAGGATACGGCTGTCATTAGTAAAAAGCCCCAGTATATACTTTTTCTAATTTGTTTATTTTTTTAATAGTAGGAGTAGTATATCAATTGGTTATGTAGAATTTTTATTTTATCAATAATATGACATTCAGCTTATTACAGCAATTATGTCATCATTTATAAATTTCATATTGTTATTTCCGTTTCAGAATGTTGCAACATCGGATCGTATACAAATGTACCTTTCGCTTTGAAAAAGACTTTTTAAACCAAAGATTTATTTCATGGATGTTGTAGGTGTGGTCGTTACTCAATAAGTGTTTCGCTTTCCTTTTGTGGTACATCTTATAACGCCCCCTACATTCATTGTAAGGGTCGAAAAGCGATCAAAAGATGTTATCGACTTTCATACGAATAACATTTTATAAATGTTATCGAGTGAGTTTATTTTAAGATGCCTCGGAACTAATTGCCTCATTGGTTCAATAGAGAACAATGAAACAGACATGAAATAAGGATTTGAACTCTGATGAAGCTATCAATGATGATTGTTATGTATGTATTAATGTAGTACCTGTACGTACCATCACCAATCAAGACGAAAGTACAATAAATAAATATTTTGTATCATCAAAAACTACATTGACAAGGTTATTCATTTTGGTTAAATTGCACCAAATGATCGAAAAGTTGTGAAGTAAAAAATATTGTTCAGTTTATTATTGTAGGGAATATGAATGTGTTATTTTTAAACGATTATACGTTTATGTCGTTCATTACATTAATTGAAAAAATATCAATTATTACATACAAAACAAACAAAGCTACAGCCAGTTTCGTGTGATTTAAACGTCGCTTTTCTGTGACATAAAGTACTAAGACGTGTTGGATTCTTTATTGATTTATGAAAATGATAAATTAACGTTTTGAAACTTGCTTATTATTATTGAAAAGATCAGAAAAGCCTATTTTCAATATTGTATTGAACCTATTTGCTGAAATATGATTTGAACTGTTCATATACGGCGAGAAAGACACAATTGACACAAGTGATGCAGGCACGTCATTTGACATCACGTTTCGTTCCATCAAATATTTCATTGCATATTACATGCAAGGGAGCCTTAAACTGTCAACTTTGTAGTAATTAAATTTTATAATTACACACAATAAATTACAAAAATAAATGTATATTTGTATGGCTTCAAATAATCATATTTATGTTATTTTGAAGTCACGTACGTCTTTCCTATTATGGCGGAACGGGTGTGATGGAGAATGAATGTTCCTCTCTAACAAAGAGAGAGTCCTCCGACAGCAGAGTTGTGTGTTAAGGAGGGTGGGGCCAAATGGTTAACTCTGAACTATTACATATTTATTAATTAGAATATACTGCACTTTACTACAATTTTCATTGCACGATTAAGGCTAAGTAGTTGCTAAGTTGCTCGTTTTCTCGTGATAAAGAGTCAATAGATGTGTAAGCCTCCAAGAGCTAAGCCTGAGGGTGACATCATTGATCTACCCGTCCAGATGGCATTATTTGGATCAACATTTCGGAAATAGAAAGTTGAGATTTTCTCTTTGGATCTATGCCGCTCTTTTCCTCTGTGAATTCTACGTTTTTCAATTTACTCTATCAAACGCATAAACGACCATAGGGCAGATGCACTATGGTCGTTTATTCGTTTAGTCGTAGATTCTGGTGCCCCTATACATATGTTCATTATAGTCCTTATTCTTATTTTTTATTAAAATATATGTAATATTCATTACTTTATGTTGAAGAATGGGAGGTTTTATTATACATTTTGAAACATGCGAATCATTTTTGGAGTCAGTTTGCTAGGAAAATTTGAGCACACACATCTCGTTGTTACAGTGATCACGATCTAAAGGAGATATTGTGTACAATTCTAATATTTACTTAGAGAAGTATCAAACAAAACCTTTGGAAGGTCCCTGTATAAAACACTTGGAGATCAATCGATACAAACACGTAGTGTGTTGTAAAGACAGGCAACCCTCGCCGCACCCTCTTGCAAGTCACGGGTGTAAATTCAAGAAAGCGCCCCAATTTAAAACGAAATGTATAACAATAGCATGGCTCCGGTATGCCAATTTCCTCCCTCGAGGAACGTTTTCACTACAAAGAAACTGAATAAAATTATCATCCATACATACTGCTTACTATTATTTAAGGCGGAAAGTTAGATTGAAGCGTTCCGAAAAAGGAATTTACATTGACGAGAATTATAAAACGAGAAAATAAAATAAAGATTCAAAATAAACTGAAAAGTGGCGCCCATACATCTCGGTGAGTTGCAGTCAGCCACGCCTGGAATCTGTCCACTTAAATAGCTGCCTTATTCACACCGATCACACCCAACGGATTAATTAAAAACATTTGTCAAAATGGGCTCTCGGGCGAGAATTTTCTACGGGGAGTTTAAGCTACGCCTGTATTAATTACTAACTGAAGTTATAAAGTAGGTTAACTATGACATTCAATTAAGTTTACACAATCGCTTAGATCAACGGACGATGCCATAAATAAAAATTTAAATTGGAATTAATTTCCGCAGGTGTCACGTTCGTGAACTGGCAGTAGTACCTACATGGCTGCGTACTGAATGTAGGTAGTACCAACATTTAACCACTAATTACCTTCACCAGTGATAGTTCCTGTACTATTAAACACCTGCAAGATATCTCAAAACTTTCCTGTTTGCATGGATTTAATAAGTAGGTACAGAAGCAAGGGGAATTGGGATTGTGAATTGTGACGTGAGAAGAAAAATCAGTTCTCTATGACAATTTTATTGCAAATGAAAAATTGGTTCTAACCAGACCTAGTCTCGAACGATAACCATTTTTCCACCAATTCCATAATTTTCTACGGTACGGAAAAACATGTAAATTGCCTATCTGTTTGATAAATTTGATGGTTACCTAATAGACAACGTTTGAATTAAACGAATGCCTCTAGATTTTCACATAATCCACATCTTTTCGATTCGTGATTCCCAGCGACCTATACTTCTAAATGTTTGAAATGATACCTCTATTTAAATGCAGTGTATGCGGTCGGATTCATTGAACTCACAACTCTTATTAATATCTCATAGCGTGATGTTTGTTTTAGTCGTCTCGTGTGGTGGTTAGGTAACGTTGAAGTTGATTCATGAATGGGAGAGTGCGGCTCGCGGCTAGTGCAAGTACGCGCCCTGCACCCACTCGTGTATATATTTAGCGAATATAATTTCGCTACGAATACATCAGACGACGGAAGTACCACTATCTACATTTTATGGTAAAGTAAACATGTTTTTACCGTGCAAGTAATATACAGTAAAGAGGTATTGATATATCTATATGTATAGAAATATTTCATGGCTCAACTATATATCTTAAAAAGGCATTCTGAAAGAAGATTAACTGGGAAGAGATAAGAAAAGGGTACGTCATAAGTTATTTCTTAAAAGGCGGTCTCTATGGTTTATTATTCGTATTATTTATTATACCTAGATTTATCAAAATGAAAGCGTAAGCCCAGTAACGAAAAACTTTCTGAAAACACAAACACGTTTCCTTGCGAAAAAAAATAACAACAGCTACACTTCTAGGCATGTCGTTGACGGCAGTGCAAATTAACGAGTTATTGTTTAGGTGTTAACAAATTTCAACACTATTTATATGGAAATAATGCCTGTACTGGTGCAGGGCGACTAGTGGGTAGTTTACCCTACACTCTAAGGAAGTCTCGAGCTACGATTTATTATTGAAGCTATCAGGGTTTGGCATTCGTTTATATACTAATTTTTTCCCTGATTTTTGGACTCAAATCTAACCAAATGTTATAAACTGAAGAAGATTGGTTATAAAATTATTATGGTCAAAATGGCGCTACGATATTTCATACATTTAACATTCCTATTTATCACCTCATTGTATTGTATTGGTGAGTGCTAGTCCTTATGATAACAATATTATCATATAAAAATATTTCAGAAAATTGTATCAAAATTAAACTCTAGATGATCACGTGCAATTTATCTATGGAACTCCCTGCACTCTGTTAGTGCGCTCTAGGCAAACCTGGTCAGGTTTATCACTAGAAATGAATGGAAGCGATATCGAGTAAGCGGCCAATTACTGTTCGGTGGGTAGACAGCGAGGGCCCGCACGTAAATAATCGTGCTCACGCGCAGAAACCTGATAGTGATAAACAATTTTCCATTAGCCAAGCTCAGGAGCGACGGACTACGTGTGCTTACAATTTCCATACCTAACGGAGACTAGAATACGATGGCGTTTTATTACAGAGTTTGTCGTTTAGAGATATTATTTCGGTAATACCCGAGAAATGCAAATTAAGTACTGCAATAAATACCGAAAGAAATAGCTGAGGAGGGCAAAAACGGTATGGCTTTACCTAACGGCCGTGATTTGAAATGGACGCGACGCATATAAAATAGACATGGAATTGTTTTTCAACTCATGAAAACTGCCCCAACGAGATGAACAAATGTTGACTATGAAGTTTATTGTTATAATTTGGTCTTGAACATAGAAATAAAGATATAATAACTATCACCTTTAGGGATACTATTCCTTGAGCCACGAAAGTGCAAAACTAAACGCTTGCTATTGTGCAGTGAAATGGAAAAACGGTTTCGCAGGAGGCGTCCCTCCGCGGGCGCTCGTATTTCACCCGGAGTTCAATATTATTTCGACAGTGGAAGGTACAAAGAGGCGTAAGGCCCGCGCCGATGTCAGCGCAGCGTCGCCGCGGGCACCTCACGCCTATCGCTCCACAATATTGTCCTCCTGCCTGCAGCCTCGGGTTACACTGTAAATATTTTTCGGCGGTTGCCTGATTGAAAAATTTTATCGCATTCCACCCCCACCCTGCTAAAAGATTGGGCTCCTTGTTTGGCATACATTGATATGGGTACAGCCAGTGGCAAACGGCGATATTATAAAATAGCCCTTAAGCCTTATGAATATTGGATATAATTCAGTCCGTTTTCATTTAGATTGCTTGAGATTGATATAACGCAACATTTTAAAGATCATTTGATATTGAGATGGTACACTAACACACTAACTATGTACCGTTTCACATAAAAACTTGGTAATATAAATTTCGAGCGTACACTTCCTCCTATGTAGTTAAAAACTTTTGATGGTATTAGTTCCTACGTACGTAAGCTTTCATTTTAAGTTCTTCGGACCATATGAATTCAGAATCACTCTCAAATTGTGGTCTTTCAACGAATATGTTGAAAAAGTTGAAGTACTAAGTGTAGTAAATTATTTAGAAAACTATTAGTAATCACAGCACAAAAATTGAGTTTCGGAAGCAGAACGCTGGGGAACAATGTCTCTCTAATTATATTTGTTTTGAGCGGCTGCGAGGCACGCGGATCGTCGCTCGACGCCATTATTTATACAGAGGAAGATACAAATGAGGATCCATTACTGGATTTCCTCGATCTGAGCCTAATGAAAGACAAATAACTTCGAGTTCAAATCGATCGATAAGGGCATTTGCTTTAATTTGATCTAAGCGATTGTTGACAGCTTTTCGATAGCATTATTTACGCAGACACAAAATAAGAAATGTTTTGTGTGTTTTAAAATACCAAGCTGTAAAAGTGTTTTAATAGGTATAGGATTTTATGACAGAACATAATGCTAAATGTGCGACTTAGTAGGAAATAGAACAAATTGTAACAACGGTAAAGACAAAGCTATTGACAAAGTAACAGTAGGTAGCGGAACGAGAGAGGGTAAGGTTTGTCAAATAGTAGTAGCAAAGTACATCTGAATTCAATTTTCGACTCAAAAGCGACCAGTGTAGAAGCAAAATCGAGTTGCTACTTGTAAACTTTCATATAAAAACCACAGAGATTTGTTAGGGGCGCGATTCATTTGTTGCACTACATTACCCATGTCGCAGCTAGTCACTGAGACCCTAGCTTTGAATTAAACTCGATTGACATTTTCTCTCATCTGCATTTTTTGCCTATAACCAACCCCATGGTCCGTGAAATTTATTAAAGGACAATTCCATGTATAATATTTTATCAATTCAGCACGGTTGGTTTCAATTTCAAAAATATGCCGTGCCATTTGAAGGAACCAGTAATTGATTATTACATGCTACACGAGTAATTTTACTCATCAAAATGGCGCAGTTATATTTTAAAGCTCGCAGTAAAAGAGTTGGTAACTTAGATTTTGCATTAGTAATGTAACAAAATTCTATATAGAGGGAATGAGTATACATTTTTTTAGTCTCTATTTGGAACAACAAACTATTATGTTTACCAGTTCAGTTAATTACAGTTGAATTAATAAACGTAACCCACAAAATTGTGCTATGATTGGCATGATAAAAATAAGAAAGTGGTCAAATTATAACTCCGAACACCAGAGTGGGATATGCAGTAGTATAATTTGTATCTCACAGATTACATATCTGGCTAATTGATCGACTGACTTTAAATTGTTGATTTAAATAACATGAGCATATTTAAAAAGAATATAAAAAACATCTATTTCTGACCAACTATGTAAATATTTTAATAAAAATGAAGGTAGTTTAGTAACTACAGTTAGAAGGAGTCGGTCCGTCCGTCCCATAACTGACCAGTTCACGGCAAAATGATAAGGGTCATTCGTTCTTGCCACCAACCTATTGAATTGCAAAACAGTTTACTTGCGTGGTGAATATTTACACGTTTAATGGGTGTGACGTCCACTAACGATCACTGCATAAGATTGGCATTTAGAAATCATAGAAGTCAAACGGGTGACCGGGACTTTGGTACGATAGTCGCAGTCGATTTAAAAATTAAGATTGTTTAACAGACTCTGTAAACCAAGACTGTAAAGCAAGGATTTTGATAAGTGTCAAATTAGGTTATGCATGTTTGATCCGATTTTTTGGTTCAAACTCAATGATTTTTTATACAAAGATTAACATTGGTTTTCATAATTTAATGGTATTAATATTAGCATTCCGATTTTACGATTTTTAATAAAACCATATAAATTAAAGTAGGTAAGCGTGCCCACAGATGGGTAATAAATATGTTAAATTAGGAATATGTCATCGAAGTTACGCAGTAGTGGGTAGTTTTCTAAATTTAAATGGTGATGGAATTTTAGAGTAAGTTAATCAAACTTCGTCGGTTAATAAAAATACTGGTTATTAAATAGCTTCGAATGATTATAACCTTCAGTAGAAAAAACGATTTGCCGCTGCAATAATGTGTACAGGTTTATAGTCTAAGCTCGAGTCATGGGCAACCCACGAGCTATGAACTCGACAGAAGCGGCAGGAAGGTAACTCGTAAAACAACTTTGATCCATAAATGGTTTTTGTTGTCGTGTTTTAATGCGATTGCTACAGAAACGTTAAAGGGGAGAAATACTATTTACTAAGGCTAGGGGCCGCTTGATTGAAGTAATTTATAATTGTCTGCAGCGGCGAGAATACGAAATATTATTAATTGCTCAGAAAGGCAATTAAATATAGATATTTAATAATGTTTTCTAAATAACTGTTATTGTAAATAATTCTGCATTTTTAATGATAAATGTACTAGTATATTACACATGTATTCAAACAGTAGATATAAATCAGTGATGTAAATACTCCTAAACGGTGCGTCAGTCATATCTAATAGATTGATCAATCTCTATCAAGCTTTAAATGGCTCTGCATGGATATTAATGGCTGTAAGTTTTGAATTAAGTATTTACCGTTTTCACATAGTTGGTAATTACGAGTTTTATATGTCAGGCGGGGCATCGGCTGAAGTTAAGTAACTTGGTTTTATCAATATATTACCGATGTTATTAATTAGTAACGCTAATGCACATTAAAATGTTTAATTAGCAGCCTCTATTATCTGAGACTTTGATGTTATATATAAAGCTAACAGAATTTTCGTGTGTTTTAAAATGAAAATGGCATGGCCCTAGGCTTATGCCATTTTAGAGTCTTGTAAAGAGAATCCTGTTTCTGTCTTACCTAAAACACGAATGGACAGTCAGATGTCAATATTTTGAATAGCAGTTCCTTTGACTTCCTGACCATAAGTGATCAGATGAAAAATGCCTGTGTAAGAAAAGAGAAATTCAAAATGCAGGTTTTATAACCATAGATTTTTGCCAGTCTAGATTTTTGTCTAAATATTGAAAGGATTTTTGGAGAAATGTTTGCATCCCCAGGTAGAGGGGATCGGAATTTTTTTCTATTCTTTTTTTTCTTCGTTTTGTAAATTTTCTTCCTGAACAAGTAACTAATTCCATGGTTTAGATTTTTTGAAATTAGGGATAAAATAAGGGTTGAAATTTCCTCTGAATAATCCATCAGTTTGGATCACAGCTGTTGATTATGTGAAGAATACATATATTGTAGTTTCTAAAAAAAATCCGAAATACGCATAAATGGTATCAGCAAGTGAAGCCACGGGCTAAGGCTAATCTAATCTGTAATTAGTCTGTGGTGTTTCAGACTATTTTATTTGTACAAGTTGAACCGTGGCAGGTCAAGACTGAGCGTCGTATAATGTTTGATATAGAGCCAAGTGCGTTGACCTCCAATCAAAAGGGATTAATGTGTTTCAAGTGTTCGGTGTGTTATTGGTGTCTCTAATTACGTTTATGGGTCGGTGAGAGTTATGGTAATGTTCGGCAGCCTTCGTTCGTAGCTGTGCTCCAGCCGCTCTGTCTTGTCACTGATACTTACGACTCAGAATTTAGGGTCTGAAGGGCGAGCCATTCGTTAGTCACGCCCGATGACGTGTACCTTGGACAAGACCAAAACTATTATTAGAAAGATTTCGTCCTCAATCTTTTTTTAAGTGCTTTCCTTAAAAGGTTTAAAATTTCGAAGTATAACTAAATATTGGATTTGTTAATAGCTGATAAGTAAAGCTATTATAAAAATGTGTCAGAGTTCTGTTGAAAGTAAATTTGATGTCCTATAGTCGTGGGGACAGAGACTCGTCATAAATTAAACAGAAAGGGCATTTCTTAACGTATCTTCCTTTAACTGTACATTGCGGTAAAATGCATGAATTTCCGGACACAAACAAAGGCACTCGACACGCAAAGCATGCAATGCCGCGATGCCCTAAAGGGTAAAAAAAGACGTTTCGTGGTAAAAAGTGAGTTAGGGTGCAGCTTTGTTTGTGTATGGCTTGAGTTAAGTGTTTAGATAAGTGCAGCTGAGAGCGGCGAGCACGTTTGTTATCTCTTAGGGAGTAGAGGAGCTCAGACAAATGGAGCCACCCTGTGTGGTCTGTTATTTGGTCGCTCTCACCAAATATGTGCACTTGATTCAAAAACTCGCCTCGGTCAACTCCAAACGAAATGCTACAATGTTAAACGTTAGGCCAATAAGAATTCCTACAGATCGATAAGAAGTTCTGTTACTTGATTTCGAACTTGAAGTATTCGTGTCTCTTATACTAACTTTCAAACTATCGCGTTCCATGATATAATTATGTATATATGTGGGAATTAACGCGATCACGATATATATATATTTTTATTTTATATAAAGAATACTAGTAACGTGGGTCACACATTACTAGTATTCTTGTTAACCCCTCCAGCTAAGCTAAGTGCTTGTGTTAAGAATGGGTTCACGCCGGTAGTGCACTGGGTGGGGTTCGAACCCGCAACCACTTGATTGCCAGTCCGACTCCTTAGCCATTACGCTACCGCCGCTTGTCATATATAGGTATTACATACCTCTGAATTGTCTGATGTTTCGACCAGGTTGTACAAGCCGTCGTCGTGGTCGAAACGTTTTATATTCTATCGTGTTTTTTATTTTGGAAAACTTATTGCAATAAGGACGCCCTTTGTACATTATATGTTTGATATAAGAAAGTAAATGTATGATACTTCCATTCTAATAATAGTGTACAAATAAAGAGTTATCTATCTATCTATGTATCTATTTTATATAAATACCTAGACACATTTTAATTTTCATTTAAGTATGTGTTGCCGATTTTGAAGTTACTATTGGATTTTTTTTTATTTGTATCAAAACACTTGTCATAATCTAATTTTCGTTAGTTTGTTTTTGATTTCAGAGAACCTCTTTCTGTAGAACGCTGAAAACAGTTTTAATGTTGCGGAATATCAATTGAAATCTAATAAACTTAAATAGTCAAAAAACTTATTCTGAGTTACCTATCTATATGTATAATTAAAAAAGAATGGTTGGTACGTCGAAACGTTGGTGAGCGCATCTCTTGGCTAAAAGGATTTTTTAAATAACAGTAATAGTAGTAATAATAGTAATAGTATGAACTAGTTTTTAAAATGGTTTTCTCAAAAATTTGGAATTTGGAAAAAACTGAACATAAAATACACTGGAAATCGACAGAACAACGTCTGTCAAGAATCGAATATAAGCTCACAAAATCAGGTATGCCGAAAAGAAAACCTTTACGTTGGATATTAGTTTTGTGTTGATCAGTTACAGATTTAACAGAGTCACTTTAAAGTAATATTTACCGAATATCCGACAAATACAAATACAATCTGAGCTCCAAATTGTACTTAAAAATTAAATGTAAAGTACCTTTAAGTATTTTAAATTTAATTTAATTTTACATCTACATTATGTTAAAGTGAGTTAAACAATTATTAATTATAGGAAGCCAAGTTTCTTCGCTTGACGTCATTATCTCCGTATCTGCTGTGCTCTATCTAGCGGTTGATATTGCTATTAATTAAGTTATAAACGAACATCTACGATAATTAGATACACGCAGCAGTATAGGGTTTCTTAGTTCCTTGTATATTTATAATCATCATAATGTCTTATACAGTTAGCTATGTGGCGCACCTTTTACACTGACAGGTTTGTAGCGCTACGTAGGCACCTTTGACCTTCCTACAATATTTTTTCTTACTGAGAAGCTTGGCCCTTAAACCTCAAATTTTAATTTACTCAAATAAAGTACAATGTCCTGCTCAATTATAAAATATTCAAATAAGTAAAGAAATAAATCGTGGTAAGGAAACGTCAACATTACATACATGTTACTGCGGGAACGCCAGCCGCCTATTCATTACAGTTATTTATAGGAAGGACTGTCAAAGCGCGGTTTGTATTTATTCGGACGGGACAGCCAGTTTATTTATTTTTATAACGGGTTTGGCTGAAATATCCTATTCCGATAAGCGTCCGGTGTTGGTGCAACTGAAATGTCTGGCTGCGTCCGCGATGATTCTGCCGATAGAGCCGATGTCACTGTCACGCACCGATATGCGCTGTCTCCCGAGATGACGAAATATTCCGATGCTATTATTAGAACTTCATTATTCAACGCGTTCAATGAACCTCTAAAATAAAACATAGGTACATTCTGAGAAGTATTGAAATTAATGTTGTTCTTAGATATATACCTTTTATGATTCATAACACATCTGATAGTAAACATAAAGACATAAAAATTAACTCGTCCATAATTTCACCGGAAAACAATTTCCGAAGCTGGTATTTGAGGTAATATAAGAGATGAACTCAATCAATATTGAAAGGAGACAATAGGCATCTCTTATTCAAAACGGAAACTATTACTGTCTCGCCATTGTGTTCGGTGCCTCACCTCGACGAGTGTATTATTCAAACGAAAAGTGGTTTGTTTACAAACGTTAGAAGTAATAAGTATTAGGGATAGTCGGCGACAGCAGGAGATTATATTGTGTGTGTTGGTAACTAAGGAACGTCATGGCTGTCGATCGACGTCAGCATGAAAGATTTATGTCCAACTTTGTGACAGTGGTATCGTCGCGGACAATCCTGGATTATCCTTCGTTGGAGATACACCGTCATACATTCGTGATAAGCTCTGATGTGCTCTACATACAAATGCTTGACACGAAACAGTTGGATCGAAAGACAATATTACGATTCCATTATTTCATCACTTTGTTTACACAGTGCAGGTGCTTCACATCCATTCGTATTTTCATTGTTATAAAAATATACATTTTTCAGAGGAACAGTATTAAGTGCAAAAACAACATTTGGTTTATGGAGAATCTTTAACGGTATTTATTTGTATACAAGTTCTTCAGAGTTAGTTCATGTAATTAGATTAGAGATGTTGCACACAGGTGTAGTGCATCGTTCATGGTAATTGGTCCGTTTGATCATGCCAATTAGGAGCGATTGAATCACAAAGATTCAGTTTAATGAAATGATTGTGTCGACATTATGCACTAAAGTTAAAGAAGGATAATTGAACTTCCTGCGACGAGTGCGATTGGTTTGAAGCGAACGAACGCCGCACGGTGCATCAGTGCCCCTTTCATAGCGTATAAGAGGACACGCGGTGCGAGGTTGATGGGGCGTTTCCTCTAATTATATAAACTATTAATAAGACGCTGCACCAGTTATAATAAACAATCGATCACGAACATGTCTAATGGCTTAGAGGAACGTAAGAGAAACGTTCCATAGCGAAGTTCAAGGGTCAGATTTAAAATCTTCTATGACAAAGCAACATTCCTTGTAACTGAAAGTTATTTTAAAACAAAAAAATAACAATAATGAGTATACTAATTGATAATAATATGTGAATAAATAAATAAATAATTTGGTTTTGAGATTAGTTTCTAACTTTGCAGTTTGCAAGTTTCAGGTTGCAACTTTTTGGGCTTCAAAAACAATCTCGGTGTCTGTAATAATAGTGGGTGGTGGTTAGGTTAAATATTGATGCTCCCGTATGTCAGTTGACATAGTGTTATTGTGTGTAGGATATTTGATGCTCGACATCGTGCGGTTTGAATAACGTCAATTTATTGTGAAGGGTGATCAATGACACTGTCTTTTCGAGTGTGTGTTGAGATCGATGATATGGTTTTTCGTGACAACGTTCTTTAGATTGAATCCATGTAATTTGATCAGAATTCAGAAGCCCTATATTGTACATACAAAGCTGAACAACTTGATACAACATTATAAGATAATAGCCAAGCAGTGCAGCTAACAGCAGAACCCAATTATCTCGATGCACAAAGCGAATGTGAATTCGGTCGGTGGAAACGTTTGCGATCGTCTAAACGCTATTAACTAAGTTGCAAGTTTGTGTTGGAGTTTGATGGGTGAACTGTGTTTGCCTTGTCCGGGCCGTATGGAAATCATTTCTTGCTCGGCCGAACTTTCCGGCTCCATATATGCCCAAATATTTGCCGCCAGTTCCCAACTCCTCGCAGTTTAGCGATCGTGTCTTTGCAGACATATGACGCATTTGCGCGTGTTTACATACCGACGCTAATTACGAAACTTCGATGCTTTTCAGTAATTTTGCGATGGATTTTGTAAACAAATTTACTTTGAGTTTAAACGGTATATCGAGTCAGTATTCACGTTTCTAATTTGTGAAAAAGGGAATGTTGAAGTTAATACTTTGATTTTGGGTATACATACACAAGCAAATTAAAACCACCACGAAATTATTAATACTTACACAAACGTTTTTATATATAACTATACAATTATACATGTAACCTAAAATAACGGTTTAATATGTTTGCAAGGCTCTATAAATTGATTGAATGGTTTAGTGAATAGTTTATATTTTTTCGTCGCGAAAATAAAATCTGAGTCACCTATGTAGATGCAAACTATGTGTTTGTGATTATATTTAACTTGATCCCTAATTCTTACATGGTGGTAATTTTTATTAAGCACACAACGTGACAAAAAGGTTACCTTACAACATCCATTTCCTTCTGGGAGCGTGGCAAGGCGCATCTGAGCATGAAGGGCGCCCCATGATGATATCTATCTACCATTGTTGCGTGCACTTAACCGTCATATAGTTTGCCTCGTTGTTCGGCCCTTGTTAACACATTGTAAAGGAAATTACATTCTTTACTCACCGTTAGTACGCCGTCAAATAATATTTCCGTTATCTATCATCGCTCTAGCATGTCAAATTGTTATCATTAAACTAGTCAATTATAAATTTCATTTTTGACCTGGTTCCTTAATCGATTAGGTGAGATGGGACTAGTTATAAGTTATTGCTCGGTGTACAGGTGCAAATACTTTTTATTATATTAAATTACATTTATAAGAAATTACAGACCTTTTAATATGCAGTTATATCAATAACCAATAAGTAAAATAAAGACAGCGTGGTCATTTTCATTACCGTTAGAAAGTTACGTATTGATACTGCGGTATTAATAGTTGGGATTCACCCTCGAATCTGTTGGAAGTAAGCTACAGCGATTGGGGTGTCGCAGATGGCAGTAACTGCGCTATCTTCACTGCCCGCAGCGCGCCGCGTCCCAACGTGCGCCAAGTATAAAAATATGATTTACGACTGAAAATATAGTACATCCTTTGCGATTTCACACAGTCCAGCGCCATTAGCGAACCTACCATATGCATATTGTTCCATATCCCTTACTTACGGAAAACTACTAAACAACATTTTGGAATGAGAATTTCTTATTGTGAGGACTCCGATCGAAAACCCCAAAGGACAACCCGAATAAGAGCCGCAGAATTAGTTTTGTGTAGTGCCTTACTTTAATAATGTTCTGTGGTCTTCGGAGGTTTGTGGGGTTCAGGGCGGCCCGTGTTTATGTAGTCGTGCGCTATATGAAATAGATGTTTTCTGGCTTCAGGCTCTTTATTATTACTTTGAACTGCGGCTCTGAATACAGGGGCCCGCCCTCGGAGTTGGGGTTGGGAAGGTAAACAAGTGCCGTCAACTGATTCAGATACTCAATTGAATTGAACATTTTCGTTTAGATTTTTTTAAATATTTCCTTATCATTTTATATTAACTCGTCAACTCACGATGTGTCTAATTGTTATTAGATTGCGTTGTCTTAAAAGGTTCTTGAGATAATTTATAATTTATCACAATGGGCATGTTTTCGAAACGATTATAAACCGCTTGTAGCATGTCGGCTTTATCAAAAGCTTAAGTAATTTATGTGCGTTGTCATCGACTACACTAATGTATTTTATCTTTTTGTTGTTGAATATTTTATCTGTATTAAAAAAACTGCTGTAGCTATATTATACTTCTCTTGGCGATTGGAGATTTTCTATCGTTCCTTAATGTCAGTAGATTAGAAAGCAAAAGCTAATCATGTATATTATAAATACATACATATTGTAATATGTAACTCCTCGTTCGTGTCTCATCATCATCATCTTATCTCACTTCTTTTGATAAGTGTAATAAGTGTTTCCTTGTACAAAGCTTTTTTAATTAAACTGATTTAAATTTTTTAAGTGTAAGGTCAATGTATACAAGTATGTTTTTACAGAGTGTATTTGTTAACATAATAATTGATAACATTGTATGTAGACTTTGTAGATGTATACTTACACATAATCGTCCATGGGTGTCTCAGTTAGTGATATAACTTACCTAGGGTCTACGAAGGGTTCGGCATAGATGTTCCTGACTGGTTGTCTGCGAGGGAGGGGTGGAGGTACTGGACTGAAGCCCTCCATCATCTCCTCCCTCTCGCTATACTTTAGCGATCTCATCGTCATCCTGCTCCTCTGTACTAAGTCCACTTCACTATTGACTGATCTCCGACATTGACATTTCACTGCAGTCTTATCACTTACATTGTAACACTATCGTATATAAGTTCATCATGATAGAAACTAAGAAAAACTCACATAAAGTTCAAATGTTTACTGTCAACATTTTTCAAAAGCACTTGTGTTACTACTAGTTACTTTGTAAACTTTAACTGAAAATTACGATAATATTTTTAAGTGATCTTGTTGCTCACGCTTGCCCAAGACGGGTATACGTAGCCCTGCGGGTGTGCGCGGCCGACTGACGACCGTTGCATCTACCGTGTGCCTGCCGACCCGCCCCGACCCTCGACGAGTCGAGCTTACTAGAGCTTTTGTCATTTTTTGCGCCCGCGTCGAGGTGCTGCCGTCAAGCTTGCCGAGTTATTAGAAACATAAAAAATCCGAGGCATACGCGAGACGAGGGACTGTAGTTGACTTGACGCAACAGGACGACAGCACACCCATGTTCAATACACCGGCATGTGGTTAAAATTCCTATTGTGTCTCAAAAATATTGTGTAAAGTGTGAATAACATCTGATTTATACCAAACGAGGGTGCCGTTTGAGACAACCCGCATCTTATTTTATAGCTTTCGCAAAGTTCATATTTAGTAGATTTATTAGTTTTTTTTTCAGTACAAATTAGTCACATATGGTTTTGTTTTTTGGTTCAACACGTGAGACTTCGTAACGTTCCTTGTTATATATTTAAGTAGGAAAGATTTCGCGCCATGGAGATGCTAAGTGAGAAAGGTTAATGATGGCATTAGGTCAAATAAAAAGAATGCAAGGTAATCGAAGTAGATACGAGGAACGAGAAAGTATCTAATCGATACGATTATCGAGTGGATGAGGGTCGTCTCGGCCACGGGAACCTTTCGGCTAAATTACTGAGAATAATAACAGTCCGTTTATACCGATTGATTTTTTGTTTATTTTGCATTTGCTTTTTGTGTCTATGTAGACATAATTATTACTTTAACGGCAGATTGTACTAACTTTATTCAAATAGTTTGACGAAGGCTGAATATGTTCAGAAAGACACGGAGTAGATACAATTTTTTAGGGGTTACTACGAATAATATGATCATGGATGGAACTACTTAGCTTGTATACAAAATAAATTAGGTAGTATAATTTCTTTCCACTGTTAAAAATCGTGATTTACCTATAGTTTATATATTGGGCAGCTGACAAAAATGTCATATTTCTGACAGGTCTGTATGTCATTTACCTATAAAAAATGTTGTCCATTAGTGCGGTGTCCCACACTAAACTAAATATTAGTGCAAGGTACCTAACACAATAAATCTTACCGCACATACCCAATGTAGGCATGAATCACGAGGACTGTTAAATTAATGTTACAGATGCATAATAATAAACCATTGCGGACTAACGAGCAACAAATAAAAGCTCAATAGGACATTCTGTCTACATACATAGCGTATGTGTAATGTGTATGCAACAATATGCAGCGACCACTACCATGCTTAGTTCAAAGACCTTCCCCTGCCAACTGCCGAGAGCGGCTTGATCTCAGCACTTTGCATCCCAACAATTACCCTTACAAATATTGTTCGCGACAAATACGCCAGGCGTATACTCGTTTACCCTTTTTGTTCTGTAAAATGTTTGTTTTTAAAACTCGTTACATACCCTTCGTACAAAATTTTATTTACGATCGCCGAAATTGAATTACGCTGCTGTGATTTATTGAATGTTTTCTAATTTAGCGACGCGTTACCGTGTGACTAATAAAAAAATCCCGAAAAAATTTGGCTCCACAAAAACGTATTGCCAATAGAAAGGGATGCGGTAAAATTATGTAAAAACCTGTCCTGTGGGCCCGAATTATCCCGCAAGGATAAGGAATAAGAATATAAAAGAGGCTTAGAGTTTTCCATACGGCTTTTTGAAGTAGCAACGCAAGATTTACATACGTACATGCGGGGTAAACATGCTCGTTGCTGGTTGCCGAAGTGTCTCCAAGATCTTGTATAATAAATTGATTTAAGCGCCTCCTGACCGATTTAAGTATGTTTTGACAAACATTAGGGAATTTAAGCCCTACCTAGTGACTGAACTTTGTTTTGTGTTACAGGGGTCTATCGACGGTACACGAAGGGGATTTGTCAAGACTTTTTAAACGTTTTCTTGAATCATTTTAGTGTGGTTCGATTTTAATAAGAATTTTATGTCTAATAATTTGTACCGAACTACAGTTGAACTCTTAATGATAGTCGAGTTCTGTTAGCATGTTGGTCCTAATTTAACCCAACTACCACCGTTCTCCCGTTGCGAGCTGTTGTTTTTGACTAAATAGACAAAGTTAAGATGTGATAAAGTTGGTTATTAACTTTATCATTTCAAAACACTAGAATGCCACACTTTACAAAGTTATACGTTACATTCTCTCACGAACTTAACTCTTAACTCTACGAACGTCAGTCTAGTTCAAGGAAAAACCACGCTGCAAAGTAAATAAAATTTAGTAAATATCTCAAGGCGTTAGGTTTCCGGACTTCGTGTAAAAGCTTGCTTGTGTAATAATGGTTGTTGCATATATGGCAAGTAGGAAGGAGGCCGAACATTTTCCCATGCCCTAGACGCTGACTGATATATTTCTGACCGGGTTGATGTATACCAAAGCCTGTTCTTGCACTTGAACTTGTTTGTAACGTACGGCAGCGTGCGAAGTAATACTCCCCGCTAACTAAAGATAAGCAGTACAATCCACTTCAATTTAAACAAGAATAAACCCTACAATGGACTCGTTATTGGTTTGCTCGAGTCCGTTTCAGTAAAAACAATGTTACATAACAACTGCACCAATTACACAGCATTGTTTGTATTTGAAGTACTCTAGCCTCTATAGCACACTTGAACAGAGCAGTTATAGACTAATAAACACGTTTTAGTCAGTGTATTTACACTAACATTAACAAGGCGCCTCGTTCGTTTGAACCGTATTAATCTTGACTGGCTGCCCTAAATAAATTTCGGCATCCGTCAGCCGCGTAGCTACAAAAAGTTACTCAGCTATTTTAATTGGCGTAAAAGTTTGAAGTTTCCACGCGGCAGGGACAAATGTCAATGAAGTAACTACGAGGGTACCGATTTGGTTTTAGAAGCTTTAACTTCTGATTTGAAGATCTGTCAAAATGTTCATTTGTTTAATTCAACCCTCACAATATCTTATAATAATATGACCACAACACCCTAAATAGTTATCACAATTTAATTATTCTAGGCAACAAAACGCAATTTCGTAGAAAATAATAATCAAAAGAGAAACTAATATTACAAACTCGAGTGTAAGATTTAATTAAACCTCCTGAGTTTTAGAGAGCGTTCGTTCAAACACGTGCGAGGATGAAGAAATTTGGATTAATTATCGCCATCTACCTTCTATTTGTGCGTTTTATTTTATTCGTTACCAACAGCAACCCTAGGCACACCCTAGTGTGCGAGCAGTAGGCGCGATGGTGTGTGTATGTGGAGCACGTTTCATAAGATAAAAGACGATATTGATTCCGTGACGAGCCGAGAGCGGGCTGTGGGAAACGATTCCTGTCCGTTTAATAGATGCCCGGAGGAAACGAGAAGGTACTTCGACATACATCGTTCAACTTTCCAAGAAGCACTCATTAAAAATTTTGTTTTAAGTACATTTGATAGCTTGAACAATAACAATTATTCGAAGTTGTAAAATTTGAAATGGTTAAGTATATTAAGTTCCCGAGTGTAATTAACGAGTTAAGGGTACCGCACTGAGCACTTTATTCCTAGTTTAGCGACGTGGTCGGAGGCTGTCCCGGCCGCAGGACTTGGCCACATTCTCGTCGGGTAATTACGCACGCCCGTCTCGTTCCCAAGCCTCAGCTCTAACATTTTATGCCTCATTTCGTAGTGTATGATTTGCTGCACACATTACTTGATGTAATTATCGTGGGAGCAATCTACGTTCGCGTGCGAAGCGCCTTATTTACCGGATATCGATGATAAAATGTGGAAGTTTATACAAAATTATTACACGAATGTTTTAATATTATTTCTAAATCATAATAAAAATCTTCGTTGGTTAGTGGTTTTATATAAATTAACCGAATGGTAGAATAGACTAACTAAATTTTATATAAAGATCAAACGGTTTTTGATGTGCTAAATAATAATTGAGACGGACGTGGGTTGATTTAAGTTGTTTGACGGAACACGTGCGCTATTCGTCCATCATGACAGCATCGTCGTCACCCCATAGTGTTAGTGGACTTCGTCATTTAAAATAAATGCTGTCGTCGCGAAACACGTCCGGAGGTAAAAGCCCCGACTTGTTACTTTTTACTCGTCTACATTTTTAATCTTTTCTCTACCTTTCTACAAGTTTTTAACGGTTAATTTGTCATTAGCCCTGCATCTGTCAGCACAAAGACTCTTGTCACTCGCAGACATTGGGTAAAAACAAAGCGCTTAAAATCATAAAGTTTTTTCATTATACTTCAGCACCTGAATAGTACTCGGCTGAGTTATGTGTAATTTTGCATTGAAAATTGAGTATAATTAATTTTACGAAATAAACTACAAAATACAGACAAAAGTTTTTAAAGCTAACCATAAATCAAAATATGGACCGGTGAAGAATGTTTCGCCATTTTAATTGTTGGATAAAAAGTAATGACAAAATACAAAATCAGTGAAGGCTTGGCAAATTGATAATCTTGCGGCATCATTAATGATCATAATGTTTATAGAATTGTTTCTAGTGTGTAATGGCGGGAAGGTAGGGGCGTGCCCGGAAATTGTCCTCTTGTCGGGGCAGAACCGCATTAGTAGAGGATATTAGGCCACCACACCGCCTTATGCGTTGCCCAGGATAGTATGTGAAACGGACAATGATGTGACGAATTTATGATTGATTTTCTCAGGACGTGAGACAGAAATACATTAGATACATAGAATTAGAAACGATAAATTTTTTTATCGGATCTAGATAAATAATAAGTGAATAATTGAAACGAGACATTGTTCAATTCCTTCGATCGAATTTGACACATTTTTAGACGGTAGACTAAAGGCGGTGTATACCATTTTAGGTAAGCGTGTGAACGCGAAAGCGACGTGCTATCTCAAGCATGTGTCGAGGCAACTTAGTAGACCCATTAACATCCGACGAATCTTCCAGCAATTTAGCTTGAGCACATAATTGCGAGAACAAGTCGAACCTAATTGATGTCCGGACTCGAGTTCAAGTTGCCGTTAATACCTATACCGCTTGCTGGTTCTTGCATATGGTTCCATATCGTAAATAGGAACCGTGAGACTCTCCTTGCCGAATGAACGTACGCTCTTGAATACTTGTCGTGTTATGCATATGATACGATTATATAAGGCTATTATAGTTACGGTGTAATTATACATGGTCATTTAACTGAAAATAATCGCATGTTTTTCCGACGTGAATTGCTGTGTATGCCTTTTATAATGGCCGCGTAAGGCGTCCCCCTACTAGATGGACTAGCGACCTAGTGAAAGTAACAAGGCCTGATGGACGGAGATAGTTACAGTAGACAGTAAATTATTAGCTATTAGGTATATCAGTACGAACTAACAATGCAAAATTTTAAATTGCAAATGTAAATTTAAATAAGGCCTACAATAATATATTTGGCTCTAATAATAATAATAACTTGACACACCTCACACACATTAGTCGGATCCCAAAGAGAGCCTGTACTATGGTAACCAGACTGCGGATAAACATACTTATATATATATTACTAAATACAAAATATTATAAATAAATTACACCCAGACCCAGAACAAATGATCATGCTCATCATACAATTATTTGTCCTGGGTGGGAATCGAACGTACGACCTCTAGCAGTCAGGGTCACTAACCACTAGACCAACAGGCCAGTCAAAAGTATAAAGTAAAAAATAAAAAGTAAATAAGTACTAAGGATAAAGTCAGTCCATCTATAACGTATTTGTCAATAAGAGATCCTAAACAAAAGGTACCGGAATACAATCGGAATTGGAAGGTACCTATTAGGTTCCTTGACCCGCAGTTTTCGGTACCTTTTGGAAATCCAATTTCTGATCATTAAAAGTTGGAAATTTTTATGGTTTAAATAAAGGCATATAGTAAGATGGCTCTGGTTTACTAACAATTTTGATTGCCTGCCAGCTTCTTGTTCAGCATTGGTCTTCTTGTCTTGTCTGTGTTCTTGGAACAGGCTAAATTTAGAAACTATTAGTAAATTTAGAAGTTATTACTAGGAAAATGCTGTAGTTTTATTTTGCCTTGCTGTAAAGGTATTTAAAGTAATTTATACTGTATTTAGAGTTAATTGACTTTCAGTTAGACTAACGACCCCCTATTTGAACGTATTTATGCCACGCGACGTTAATGATCTAAATTACTTCTTTATTTCCTTTATCATGTTATGAACCGGTACGCAATTGTTTTTTCGAATAGCGGCTTGTGTCTATTTCAAAGTTTTGTTTCAAAACCCTTTTTTATTTATGTTAATTAAGAATATACAATTAAACATAAACATAAAAATAAAAAGTCAACCGAAAGAAAACATTATGGACTAAGATCTTACCGCACTGTCTGTCTATTGAGTTATTCCAGACTTATGAGACTTTGAGATATAAACTGTAGTCTACTGCAAGTACTGTTTTATAATATAAGATTTGAATTAAAGCAGTTGACTAGATACGGTGAAGCAAATTAATTTAGATCTATCATAAAGTACACGTAGTCAAATCACTGTGAAATTGAGATTAAAACTCTTTGTAAAACAGTTTATTTAGACTCAACTACTAATTATTTTATTAGTACTTGTAATAAACTGCTTGTCTCACTTTTTACCGGGCTTTTTGTTTTTTTCTGTCTCAAATTTGTATAACCAATCGTTCACTGAAGAGAGCCTATATTAGGTTTTTGTAAAAATTATTACTTAATGTTTTATTAAATACTTGTATTCATATTGTACTTATACATATTGGTTTATCCTAAGCACATCTATTGCATCATTTTTATTACATTTTTAATTTAAGTTGTTAGTGAGGTTTTAATTTGCACATGAAACCGTTAACTTGGAAGAATAGTAAAAAAGTTCGTAATTAGTGAGTAGTTTGGATGTGTAATAGTACCACGTGATTTACATTGATTTACATATTATACTGTTATTAAAGGGTTTAAATATAATTCTTATTAATTCTTTTAATGATAACTGAACAAAATAAGCGAAGCTCCCTTCCTTCCCTTCTACAGATGTACAAGATTTACTAGATTTTCAGCGAAGTGAGGCAAACGTGTAGTTTATAAAGAACAAACATAATATATTAATTCATTGATATCGCAAACTAACATTAGAACATTTGAAAAGCTTCTCTGTTTACATTTATTGTTGGATTCGCAAGACAATGTGTACCTAAAGCTTAGCAATAAAAATTTGCTATCGCTTTTCTTCAATTGCCGATAATTGCAACAATTCATAATAGATCTGCAGTCATTTAATCTGCAGGTAGCAAATTAAAGTAAGGTGAGGGAACTATTACAAAATAAAAATACTAGTCAACATAACCGCTTCACCGTGTCCCGGTGAGGTGGTGCTATATATTTATTAGTAGTTTCAGTGTATATTTTCTACTCGTCTACGCAATCCAAAAGAAACAAAATTAATATTACTACTATGTCGATACATTGACAAAACAGAATACGAAGTATCTTAGGTATTACTGCCAAATGCCTGCACATTCTGCACAACCCATCGTGGATATGCAAGTATAATGTTATATTATAAATGAGATTAATATGGAAGTGATAAGATACGTTATACCTACATTTAATTAAAAATTAAGAGCTATATATCGAAACGATTTTGATATTAATTTGACACGTAGTTTGGTATAATTTTTAAAAATAATAAAAAAAAACTAGCATCCCGCCCCGGCTTGGCACGGGTAGCAGAGACATCTTCAACAATCATCAACATAATATTTCAATCAATTAACACAAAAACTTAACAACTTATACACCTAAACCTTCCTTATGAATCACTCTGTCTATTAGTGAAAACCGTATCACAATCTGTTCAGTATTTTTTCAATCCTGGCCTGTTGGTCTAGTGGTTAGTGACCCTGACTGCCAAGCCAAAGGTCGTGAGTTTGATTCCCACCAAGGACAAATAATTGTGTGATAAGCACGATAATTTGTTCTGGGTCTGAATGTAATTTATCTATAATATGTACGTATTTAGGAATATTTAAGTATATTTATCAGCAGTTTGGTTACCATAGTACAGGCTCTGCCTAGTTTGGGATCATACGGCCGTGTGTGAGATGTGTGAAGTTATTATTATTATCATTATAATTTATTGCGAACAGACAGGCAGACAGAGTGACGCGGCGGGAGACTTTGTTTTATAATATATAGTGATGATTAGATTTGAAACATACATATATATACTCACGCCTGTATCCAGGAAAAGGTAGGCAAAGGTGTGTTAAACACCCACATTTTGCCGACCATAAATTTGGGCCCACTCACGTAATACGGGGCAACTCTATTACCGCCAACCAGGCAAGTTAGGAATTAGAGATGGGAAAATTAGTAGGAGTATATTGAATCCTTTCAATATACTCCTACTAATTTTAAAGGTAGGCGAGAAGGGAAGGCAGTGGAAGGAAAAGGAGGCTTAAACGAATGGCTTGGAGAGTATAAGCTATAGCTCAAGAAGGTCGAACTGGCTTTTGCCTAGAAGTCCGAGCCCTCTTACTTAATTTAAACACTGTCTGGTAAATTGCCTATTTCCCGATTCATGTGGTAGGAAGCCAAATGATTTTTGTGAGCTAAAGCATTTATAGCTATGAAACATATTTGTAAAATAACTATATATAACAATTTTATTTTCATAAAGAAATCTTACATTTTAAATCTGTTTATTCTACATTTCATTACAATATAAAACCATACAACATTCAGACACTTTAAAAAAGATGTTTCGAATTATTTGGCACGTGTTTTGCGCGCACTTTCAAATAAAGTAACATAAAAACCATTGGCTATATTTAACACTTAAATTTATTTTTAAACACTATCTGGAAATTTTTCTATTGCCATGTGTACATGCTACTACATCACCAGCTATAGCAGATTATCAATAGAAAATACATGAGCTCATGAGCAAAAGAGATTTTTGTTTTAGTCTGCCCAAGGTTTCTTCGAGACACTATTTATTTACAAGTATACCAACACAAATTAATCATAGTTTCATGTAACTTTTTATAGAATTCGTCTACGTTCAGCACAGATAAATAAAATAGAGATTTTGGCCGAGGCGGAACGCAGCACATCGAATTGAGCCGCCTCATTGTTTTAGGACTTCTAACCTATGGAACAGCCTCCCTATTTGTGCTGGCACAAACGCCTTTAACTTTATCAAATAAAGAAAAAAAAATCTATCACTATTTATTGCTCATAGAACGGCTGTGAGTTTTTATAGTAAACAAGTTTATTTAGGCAACACGAAATGGAACGGTTATTGTTGACCATCAATATCACAGATCAGATAAATATGTATATGCGAGTTCTAGCATCCATAGTACAAGCTCTGCTTAGTTTGAGCCTAGATAGTAATGTGTAATATCTCCAAAATTATTATTATGAGGTATGCTTGTCAGGCCACCATAGTGTATATATATATAAATTTTCATTTGGGTCGTTAAATGAAACATTATATGACAATGTGAGGAACTTATCAATAGAAGTATAAATTAATTTTGAATACTGGTTTGTCACTGAAATTACAAAATTTATTTGAAAACCTGTTGTTATTTTTTGTGTTGGAACTTTAAATGCAAGGTGGATAATGTCGCAAAATTTTGGTAGGATACTGATATTAAAGAGCTTATTAATAAATGGAAGATAAACGTATTTTTTATAAAAAAATTGTTTTATATTTTATTATATACATACCTATGTATATTATTGCTAATGAGATGCCTTTTTTTAAATGCGAATCTACTAAATATCTGTTGTTTGTAACTTCTATCAAAATTCTGGGTTCATGTTTAGTTATTTAAAATAAGAATAATATTTTAAGGTATCATGGGTTGTATTAGGTTGAAAAATATTAATTTTATCAACGTAAATTAAATAAAAACAATAAGAAATGTCATAACAATGGAACTGCGCACCTAAGCGCAATTTACTCATGTTTCTTTTATAATTTGTATGAAAGAGATTTATGTTTACGTGCTTGCAAGTCGTAAAGTACGACCAAATGTGTGTTTACGTATATTTGTTTTGGCACTGGAATTCTGCACATTTATCAGTTGGCAAGCTTATATAGTACCTACCGATAATACCGCAAGTCACTTTAACTCGGTGAGGATTTACTCTCAGACTTTCAGTTTACTCTCATAACGGCATACTTTACTTTTATGGACCGATTTAATCAGACAAAAAATGTTTTGTTTCAATGTTATTTCCCGTTTGTATTCTATGCATTCCCATCATTATAGACGGAGATGCATATCACCGTCTACTAATTAAATTACCATTGATAAAAATATCTTTTAAATACTTTAAATTTACAAATAAAAGCCTGCGCGATAACTGAATATTAATAAATGTAGATAAGTACGGGTTAAAAAACAGTTCATCAATAACTCACACCCTGTTGTCGAATGGCACCCTTACAAACTCACTTACACGACCGATTTAGTACATCGGAATCCCAAGAATGCAACAACGATGAAAACACATTTAAAGATACTTAAACACCAAAAAACAATAAAGAACAAATGAAAGTTGGACACAGAGTGAGCGGTCTGTCCTACAGCGCCGCTTACGGAAATATTGTCGGGTATCACGCTACCGAGGGTTGGCTTCAGGCTATACCTGGTGGTGCATGTGGTATACGAGTGCGGGCGGGCACGGTAGGCACTAGGCTGTTTCGTTTGATCGCGGGACGCGCACGGGGCGGAGGTCAAGCGCGCGATGTTGTGTTCTACGCCAGTATCGGTCAGTGACCGCGCATCTATGTAGCACGGAACGCACCTCTCACCGACGTCGGAGGTGTTGTGGCGAGTGATCGCGCGGCAGACAACGAAAATACGCGCGTCACGGCCGCCCTCCGCAGGCGATTTGATGCCCTCCGCGCGACGCTGCTGCGCGCGCATCCATACCCGACGGATAATGCCGCCCTATCCTACATCGAGCTATCGAGTTATCCACAACGACTGGAAATTTTGTTTAACCCACACACTTGCTATGTTACAATTTTGAAAGCTCTACTTAACACTAGAAAAGCATGTGACCAGTTTTTTGTTTTTTAATCTAATATAAAATTTTAGTTTTTGTTTAAACGTTCAAAATTGACCCCTTTAAACTTTATGTTACAATGCGCTGTCATATTTATGTCCAGTATAATTTATGAATAATTTGCATAATAAAAATCTTAATCGACAATGGACATCCCTAAACAGATTATAATTGGAGCATGCGTGGTGCGAGGGTTGAGGGTACCAGGAGGACGATTGCGGGGGTGTGCGCGGTGCGAAGTGAGTTGGCGGGGTGCGCGTGTCACCCGCGGCGGCGCGACTCTACGCCGACGTGATCTTGACACCGCATATGTACAGCTTGTGATGTCCACGTTGTGTCAAATTCAGTCTTTGTAAACATTGTTTTAAATATTAAATTTAAAAAAAACTGCTTCACAAGTCAAAAAATTAACTTAAAGTTACAATCAATTTCCAAAATTCTTTCTTGCTATCATGAATTACATAACCCTCAACTGTTCAATTTGAAAATCGACTTTACAAATACTTAAATCCCGTATCTACGATATGGAACAACCCTTTCGGGCACCCATTTAAATTCTTCGATATTATAATGTTAAGTTAGGGAAAACAATCGATGGGTCCGCATGGACAGACGGACAATATACGGAGCTGTAGGACACTTCGAGGCTTTGAACCTCTTAACTGAGGAACGAGATGACGCAAAGCGAAATGTGTGGATGCCGAAATCCTTGGCGCGTGACTTTTATTCACGCTCCATCGGATTTGAGATATGCCGTATCTGTCCAACGATCTGAGAACAACCGAAAATCTTACAAACATGCATACCTTGTACGTAGGTACTCAGCGAGTGTGTGGGTGTACAATGTAAGTACATTCTCATCGAGTTCATCAGTAAACAGCAGTAACTTTAAACTGAGGAGTTTTAAGTTATATACCAATTTTATAAACCATTTTATCATTTTGTAGAGATATAGGTATACAATACCAAAGAATCCTCCATCCATAAATAGCAAAAGAAATTGGTACAAACCCAATGTTTTAAAGAATACTTAAATGTATACTTTAAATGTGTTAATTTAAGTAGTACCTAATAAAATTGAGTGACGTATAGGTTTTTATAAATAAAATTCATTAGTTTAAGAATTATTTTTCATTTATGCATTTCAGTAAATCAATGATGTGCTGTTACTTGTAGGGTAAATATGTCAAAACTACATATATTGAAACGCTTTAGAGTGCACCATACGATTTACATAAATGCTGTTTTTATGTAAAGTTAGTTTCATGGTTTACTGCTATACAAATAATTTATTAGTCCTACGTTAATCATGAGTAATAACTCATTCATAAAAATAGATTACAAACATTTAAAAGGTTTGTTTGTTATTCATATGGCATCTAGGTTTGTTGGGAGTTGGGGTAAGGTTTCAGCGTTTTGACGTAGCACTTGCGACTCGCGGCGGATGAAGGGTTTTGTTTCCTTTATAAACAAGCGCGAAGGTGCTGCTAACGACCCCACGAACAAATACGAAATTCGATCTACCATTACGAATACAAATGGCTCCCCTTCAAGCCACCACCGTGAAGGCATTGTCTCTGGTAAAATCTTGATCGGCGCTCACTCGTTATGCTCTACGGTCTTAACTATTGTTTATGTTCAGTAATATTCACCTGACTCGACGTCCAGCAACGAACGCTAAATAAACATGCTCAATAATACCGAGATTGATTTCTGTAAAGAAAATCAGATGTCCTTATCGGTATATTGAATCCGTATTAAAAAGGAAATGAAGAGTAGGTATCGGTTCCCCAAAAAAGTTGAAGTGCCGCTATCGCTTTGATCTCGGGTTGGTATTGCCTTCAATTTTTGCCGAAGACATTTAAATTCGACGATATTTAAGTATCTACCTAATGTTGAAGTACTCCAGTTTAGAAAATTGGATTGTCTTAATCACGGAATACCGAAAACCTTTCTTTGATCTTAACTCTTATCCGTTTTCCGGTTGAATTATGCTAAGGTCATTATTATACTATTCGTGGTTCGTGGACCATGCTAAAAGTTTATGGAACGGTCCGTATCCGTGAGGTATGTGAGGATAAAGTAGCAAATGTAAGGCTTTTTGACTCTGCGTGGAGGGAGAATTGCTTGTGTAATTTTTTTTTTTTGTTATTCATATTATAATCCTGAAATGTTCAGTATCATCCCAGTAAGATAGTAATATAAGTAGTATGTAGGAGTAATAAGTAGATAAGACATATATGATCAACATTGCTTCACATAAAATCACCGCTTGTATTGCGAGTGTTTAAAAGCTTAGTCAACCATCAGGTCGGCCATGTGCAAAAAAAAACATTTTAATAACTTTTTAAAAGGTACGAGTGTACAACTCATAAGTAATGACTGTAATGAGGCTTGGAACCGTTCCTGTACAGACAGAGCATCCGGAATTAGATTTTGTACTTTGATACAAAAGTTGCTTATTTAAAAAATGTAAAAAACCAAATCTGATAAGAAGTCAATCTAAACACGTTTAGCTTTATATGAGACTAAAACATAACAGGTTAATGTTTTAGCATTAATAAGTAATGTTTGAACCAGTTCTAAATTTGTAAGAATATACGTTTACCTATCTTATTTTGAAATTAAGCCCTAGCACAGAATACATTGACCCAAGACTCCAAGAAAAGAATATTTACAAGATCTTGTAAATATTCTCCTAAATTCCCAAACAAATTCAGTGATCCAATCTAACCAAACTGCTACATGAAAAAAGTGACTTTATTAAGTTCGTGTATTTTGCAAGACGGTCGTTGCAAGTAGACGGCAGTTTACCGTGACAAAAGTGCAAAGCTCGCGATCACACAAGGTTATATCTCGAGAGTTGCAAGCTCAACGCTAGCAATTCTTCAGATATAACACTTTTATGTAATGGCTTGTGCCACGAAACGAATAAAAAAGATGTCTGACAAAAAATAGAAGAGGAACGTAAATCGAAGCATTTCTATTGAGGGCCATGACGTCGCATAAATGTCGTCCATGAATGTTGTTTGTCACCGCACGGTCCCGCCCGGCCTCCAGATCGCGCGATAATGCCACACGACGGATGGATGCCCATCCCACTTATATTAAAATAAATAATATTGAAAAATAGCTTATTCACAACTTTGTTTTACCATTAGTCTGATTGGAGATTGAAATAATCAGCTTAAGTAATAGTAATATATAGTTTGGAGATGTCTTTTTTTCCAGGAGGCTTGCGAGTTACCCTAAATGTAGTGGAGTGGCCATGTTAATATGACAAATTGTTAACTTTTATTTTACGTTTGTATTAGTTTGGTATGACTGTAGCTTTTTGGCTTTGGTAAATATCTGAAATATTGGTGGCTGTGGTATATATCTGAAATATCCTAAAGCTTGAAAATATGTTGAATACTGGACTTGGTCATGTATTTAATAGGACGACTAAAGAACTAAATACTTTCACGCACTTTATATTGCCCGCGACGAACTATTTAGAAGAAGCATATTGCCACCACGTCCACCACATTATTCTTTTGGGGATCTTACAGAGTTCCAACATGATATTAACTCGTTGTTGGATCCACGGGCATGTAGTAGACTTGTTTGCCTCATTAGTAGTGTATAAATAAATGCCACCAATCATGAATTTTACATTTTGGTGCAATTTTCATTATTATATTATTTTAGATGTTAATTTTCTTTAAAATTTTAAATCGTTTCTTATATTTAAGTAGTACCTACAAACAGAAGTCGGAAATTCATTTGCTCTATTTGATTAGCTAGAACAACTCGTAGCTAACGAAGAACAACATATCTGTGGAGAAGATGTATGTAAGGTTAATAAGAACAAAGTAACACCACATGAGTAAAGAACACTTACCATCTGTGCTAGCACTAACTTTAAAGTAACAAAGTAATTACGAACTGAAAGTAGATCTTACGTCACTTCAATATATGGGACCCGTAAGTCTGTGATCCTAATTCGAAACGATTCAAAGTGCAGACGATTGTTAGATTTCTCACATTGTTTTGAACGTTATTTGAGTAGACGCCTTAGCGTTGGTTTCTGAAGCTGTACCTTCCATTAGTGGGTTTAGAGCGGTTTATTGAATTACGACACGTAGCTAAGGTCATCAAGGCGAGCGTCGCACCGTGCCCGCGCGTGTCATATCAGGTTACAATCACATATTAACCTATAATCTAGTAGTCTTACAACCCACGAGAATGAGTCTGATCGTCAGATTAGAGGAACACAAACAACTAGTTTAATGAACTAAGACACGGGCATATTAGCTCGTTGATATTGTCCAACATTACTTTTCAGGTTGTACTACATTCCTCTTTTTAATAGTAATAGGTATTTATGTTTGAGATCACGGTAGAATAATGTCTTATAATATCTTTAACTGCAGTACGTTTTGTCTTGTACTGCCACTTCCAGTAGCTTGCAAGTGTCAATGAAGCTCGATAGTTGTTCCATTGTTTGAGTAACAGCAACAAAATATGTTTTAGATTCATCACCTGAAATGATTGTATTTGTTCCCGGCGATTTAGGTTCACAAAAGAGCTAAAATTATCCAAAGACCTATAGAAAAAGACAAGAGACTGCGTATTGATTAAACTTAAGCCAGCTGTGTGCTTCGTTCTAATAATTAATATGTATGATAGAACCACTGAGTTATTATTACTATAGAACGTATGGTAATTCGCGCTGTTGCATGTAAAACCACTTTATGCATAATAAAATATTCGAGCTGATAAAATTAGAAAGGAAATGTTAAAAAAATTGTTTTGCCACTGAGAAGCAGGGAATAAAGCCAGTGTTCTCGCCTCATCAAAAACTGGTATTGATTTTATTAAAAATAGTGGCAAACTATAATATATGATAAAACAGTTTTTTTTTTATGGTATAGAGGGCAAACGAGCTGACGGGTCACCTGATGGTAAATGACTACCGCCGCCCATGGGCACCTGTAACTCAAGAGTCACAAGTGCGTTGCCGCCCTTTAAGGTGGGAATAGGAAAACAGGGGGGAGAGGGGGGAAGACGGGAGAGGGGGATTAGAGGGGAAGAACAGTTCACTATTTACTATTTAATAGAAATGAATAAACAAACATTATTATAACTAGTTACACCATCAGCGCCACGATATTGGTCGGTTGACAATGGTGTGATGATAAAAGGCTACGCATGTATTATAAGTTGATAACAATCACTTGATTGCTGATTGAGGTACGAACAGCATAGCAGTTACTGTTGTTTAGTGATTTTGATAGTTTATAGCAATAGTGATGAGATTGCTGCTAACACTAGTGACATCGATGTCAGTTAATTTAAGTTCATTTAATACCTAATGAAAGTAATATTTAATAAAACTATTTTGTTCTACAATATGAATGAGGGTCATATGTACTTTGGAATGTCTACGTCCCGATTATATTTTAATTTTCAAAGTTAAGATTGCACTTCTAATAACCAATGTGCATGTCAGTTCATAATTAATATCTTTGAACAGAATTTAAAATTACTGAATTTTCCCTACAGTATAAATATGTAAACCAGTGGTCGCGCCTCGAAATTTGACCCTACTTCATTAAATTTTTAAGTTACTTATTGAGGTTCTTTGTCTAAATAACTGTAATAATGTATTGAAATTTAAAAATTTATTTGACATTATACCGTATGGACGTTAAAATGAATATTATTTTTATTTTATGTATATTCCTTGTCCTCTGTATACTCAATATGCTTAGATACAGGTACAAAGTTTTCTTTTCGTATACAGGAGCACTGACGTTTGGGCGTGAATATGCCCTTGGTCTTACTGGGCCTAAGTTTTCTAGTCTTGAGCGAATCTTTTTACTAGCGTTCTCTAGAATATTCTTAATTTAATCAATATTTCTAATTTTTCTATTTGACTAACCATCCATTCCTTACTACCTGTATTTATTTCTTACCATCTTTTTTTGCGCGGTACAACGTTGTTAGAACACGTTACCTTGGAGTGAAGGCACCTGATAAAATAGCAGACACGAGGCACAGGTGAGAGTATTGATATTGAGATATTTATAACAACTATTAATTAAATTACTCTGAGGCAAAGCTGTCCTACGATTTCACTTGTGAGCTTGTGTTCGCCATCGCTGTTTAGCTAGATACAGCGAGTCTCATGTTTCCATTGTAAGCTAATAAAATAATCATTATAATTTATGCGTCTATTAATATGGTTTAAAATTATATAGACTAGCCTTAACATTGATTGATCAAAACGCAAAAACATTCTTTACTTTTTACCAAAACCAATAGATATGATGAACTTCTATATCCATAAACTTTTACATACAAACTTTCATCCCCTATTTCACCCCCTAAGTGGTTTCTTTTCGCAACAAAAAAGAGTCTTCGTTAGTTCGTCCCTCTTCATTTCCATTATCCATTTATCTCAATATGAAGAAAGAAGAAGAAGAAAAATAATTTATTTAGAATACGCACAGATGTAAAAAAAATATCTTAAATTTATAATACCTACTTACAATCTAAATTAAAATAGAGAGAGTGCAAAAAAAAGAAACTGTTTGAACGGTTTAGGCTTGAAATTATAACAGACAGACGGACAGAGTTACTTTCGCTTTTATAATCTTACTTAGGATTATAGGAGTATTTTAGAATATTTAATGTTGGTGCCTCGTCAATCATAACCTAAAATGTGCTTGGAAAATATTGAAATTTTTTCATAAAAATAAATTCTCTCCTTGTCTTGTCATTTTTCGTCTCAGGCGTCAAAGGGCGGAGCGTGTTTAAAAAAAATGTCTATCTTTAGCTATTTTAACCTATTATCACAGTATAAATACTTATATTGTGATAATAGGTTATAGATAGTAGCAAACTAATTGCCTATTATTTGCTTTACTAAAGCATTATACTACAATTTCCCTTGCTGAAGGCTTTATAGGTAGGCTTTCTTATTTTGTGGTAAAGATATGTTTTGAAGTCGGCCAGGTATTTATTATATCTTGTTTTTACTATGCGTTATTGATTTGTTCTTTAAAATAATAATAATAAACTTGAGACACCTCAAACACGGCCATCTGATCCAAAACTAGGCAGAGTCTGTACTATGGTAACCAGACTGCTGATAAATATACTTTGGTAAATATTACTAAATACATAAATATTATATATAAATCACACCCAGACGCAGAACAAATGATCGTGCTCATCACACAATTATTAGTCTTGGGTGGAAATCGTACCCGTGACCTCTGACTCAGCAGTCAGGATCACTAACCACTAGACCAACAACAATATATACATTACTAGGTGCGCCCCGCGGTTTCACCCGACATTGAATATCTCGAATTTTTTTTGAAAGATTGTTTATGTGTTAATCAAGGTCTCCAGCTATCTACATACCAAGTTTCATCGTAATCGGTTTAGTAGTTTTTGCGTGAAAGAGTAACAAACATCCATACATCCATAGATCCACAAATACATACATCCTCACAAACTTTCACAATTATAACATTAGTAGGGTATTCACAATGTAGGTTTTTGTGTTTAAGCGGCTATTGAATTTCAAACTATGGTGTAGGTAATAAAAGATAAAGCTAAACTCATATTACAATGGAAATAAAAAGTATTGGATAATGGTACCAAAAAAAAATTGGCTTTTTATCAGTGACCGGCGTTATTTTGTTAATTCGATATTAACGTAGCACATATTCTTTATAATATATCGTTTAAAGCTTCTATTGTAGTGGGTTCATATTTTAGATGCAGCCATAAATCACATCACTGCTTGATAATTTTCGATTTAGCCGTGGTAAATTTGTTTACAATAGCTAACTTGTCCCATCCTTTCAAAGTAAACATTGTAAATCCTTCATCACTTTTAAATTCATAGACATACTAGCTTTTGCCCACATCTTCGCTGCATAAAAGTTAACTTTCTATCCCTCGGGAAAAGTAATTTTTTTCTGAATGAAATGTACCATATCTCCTTTTCTGGACCTCTGACCACGTTTATGTAAAATTGCATAATGTTCGGTTCAGTAGTTAAGGCGTGGAAGCGTAACAAACAAACAAACTCTGTTTCGCATTTATAACATCAGTTAGGATTGTCTTATGTTCTATTCAGAGACATGTGACCATAAAAAACAAGTTAGTATTATTATTTGTCAGCAGACTCCTGTCTATTTATTATTAGAATTACGATGAAGGGTGAAGTGGGATATATTATTATAGTAAATTTGACTTCGTTATTTCTTCAGTCCACGTGACCAGTTGCTCGCAGCCCTTAATGCTTTCCTTTCAATCCTTCATGTCGTATGTTGCGAAAGAATGCGACGGCGTTTCATGCGCTCTTGCTCCGGACTATGACCAGAGCCAAGGTTGGGAAAGAGAGACTTCACGCATCACCGACTGCCATGACGAGATCACGGCGCTGGCTAGCCCACGCTGTGTTGCTCCCGGCCGATCCGGCACAAGTACTTGCCGAAGTAACCGTGTCTGGAAAGCACCTGTGTCATCCGGAAGGTGAGGGCCCCGTGCCCTCTCTCCAGCCACTCTTGCAGGACGGTCCTTAGCACCACTGCCCCATTTTTATCCAATTAGAAGTACTACTAGTTTTACACAATTTCAAGCTGTAAAATGTGAGTTTAAAAAAAGACATTAGATATTGAAGATAGTTCCTTTGAAGAGAACAATCTTAATATTCAACATAGTAAAAAAGAAGGGCCTATATGGAAGTCACCATATATTTCCTTATGTTGTTACGACTATTGAGAGTATTAAATAAAACATAAAAGGGGAATACTTATAAAGGGATATATTATATTATTAAGAAAATTCAACTCCAAAAATGAATTAGACGAAAACAGGAAAACGTCTAAACATTCGGTGGTCTTGTCAACAACGCAAACTACCGTGAATTCTAACGTGAATAACGTCTGAAATGATTTATGCTACGGCTTTGCCATAAATTGGATAAATAATTAATTGTTTAATATAGAGCTATCTTGCGAAGCTATCCTTGTGAAATGACAAGCTAAATTGTAGCAATAGTAAATTCTTAGCGACACAGCAGGCCAGATGTTGTTGTCATAACCTGACGTTGTGGCATCAGCTACACGCAACCACGACGTTCAAGTGCGTACACCACGTGCCTCTGCCTTACCGAGCGCAACAAGAGCAACAAGTCACTATTATATTGCTTATGCTGAATTATATTTATAATTTTTGGTCTCAGGGACAGGCCGAGCTCAAATTAGGCTCGACGCAGATCAAGACAAAATTAACGTGTTGGCGTTACAATTTATGGGCCAACGGACTATTGTGCCGACACTGATTACTCTTTTTGGAGATTTGGCGTCCTAACACGATGCGCCCTACATGGTCCGTTTACGTACACCAACGGGTTGTATGGACGTAAAACTTTTATGCCTCCACCGCGTTTTACAGCGGGCCTTTTATTATTTAGTGAAAGGAACGACGGTGATGTCATAAATCTCCGCTCCTGCGTGAACTTTCGCCTCTTATCTCGGCAAAGAAATTATGGAACTTTCTGGCTTCTCCTAGACAAAGTGTTTGGCTTTCGGGATCTCGGGTCACTAAAAGCTTTTCACAAATTAATGAGAAATTTGTGCAGAAGAAGCGATAGAAAGAGATATATTTATTTGTGATTAGTTTATCGATGACATTACAAACTTTTAAATGACTGCCATCATAAAAACATGGCTTTCAATATTACTATTTATTAGGTTTTTATCTGTATCGGAGCAGATAATTAATCTTCTAGTTACTGGTTTCTGTGTGGGCTTAGACAAGCTCTGTATGTAATTAAATTACGTTTAACGTCGCAGCGAACGGTGCGGACGAGCCTCTTTAAATTATATCGAATTCGTAAATAAAAGCTAGAGAGCGAGCTAGAGAGTCAGATAGAGCAGTCATTATTTAAGGGTCAAAATGTTTTTGTTTAGTGCCTTCTATACCATCTGGTTTTGTGTGGCTTTATTTCAGTATAAACATGGTGGCGCGTATCGTTTCTACGCCTTTGATTTACGAATAAATAAAGTTATTCACGATATCGGGTCTAAGCTGGTTTATTTTATACGAAATGTTTATAGCTGTGACGTATAATGATATGATTTGGCAGATTCATTTGAATTTTATTGAGAAGTCACACAGTTAGATTGGTGTAGTATTACATTAGTGTCTGTTCCCGGATCCCTCCTATTTCAGGCGCAGTACGGCATACCGTGTGGTTTTAGTCGGTTCGATTCCGACACACCGCCTCACCGAAAACCCCGGTAGAGTGACGGCCCGAGGCGGTTTCCACACGCACAAAAAAAAGGGTTACATTAGTCAACATTATTAAACACTGTATACTGCTCTTTTGTTTCTAGTTTTTAAGACTTCCTTACAATGGTTATGTTATATGATTTATGCAGTGACGATTTTTTTGAAAATTTCAAAATTTCGTAGTTTAGTAAATTAATACTTAATATAATTATTATTGAGTAATTTCTCTCAATAAATAAATGTTGAATTGGAAAGATACTGAATTTTATGTCTAGTATATATATCATCAGCCTATCATTTTAACTAAAACACAATGATTACAAATTGCTTTTAAGTGATAGAGCACTGGTAATTGAATACAATAAAAACCTAATTAACAATATTAAATTAGATAATTTTACGATGGCCGTATTAACCATGATTGACATATTGTAGGATAATATAATAGGGACATAACGAATTTGGTGATACTATGATAAAACCCGAGCGACGACGCCGGAGGCTCATACAATTAAACAGATAACATAAAATTAACGAAGCTGAGTCGTAAATACACTCACTTTATTATCTATAAAACTCACTAATTAATTAATTGAATAATGATAAATTGCTTTCTTCTGTGATGAGGAGTGAACCGCGGGGTGACGTGACAGTACCTACGAGTGTGAAGCATAGTCTGCTTTAGAAGAGCAATATTGCGACTTACGGCGTTAGTTAGTAGACCCACAAAGATGGACATCTTTGTGGGTCTATGAAAAATGTACTGGCCTATAATAGATTCAATTAATAGACCATTTATATATTGATACAACACTACATTATTTATTGTGATATTAAGTGTACTAACTTACACAAAGTTCGTGTGCACGTTCGTGTATTTGTTGCTCTATAAGTGGTTTCGTTCTTATGAAGATGCATAAGGTGGTCCGTCGTTAACAGCTTAACGTAGCATCGCTTATTATTTAGCGTTGTTAGTAGCTTTGTTGCGCAGTAAATCTTCGCTCCTGTCCGTGACGGCAGTTAATGCAGTCTACCTAGGCTTCAAGAGATAAGCTAACAAGCCTCTTTAGCTAAACAAGAGGCGGCCAAACAATAAAGGCGATTGAGCGTCGTGAAATATGGCAGACACGAGGTGCGATAACTCAGAGTGCTCGCCAGGCTCGCTTCTTTTCCCCTAATTAGCCATTCAATTCCCGTAATCTTGTTTACTCGTCGGGGCGGCTCGCGCTGCCCAGGTGCGATAATGGCCGAGCTATTTGCATGCCGCCATATTGTTTCCCCATGTTCGGCTCGCAGCCTCCGATCCCGTCCGATGCGACCCCCCGTTGTTTTGGCCGGGCTTATTGGATCCGCTTGCGATTACTTTGTATTGATCCCGCCGTCCATTATCTACATTCGTTTATTTTCGTATCACAGTAATGATACCGGCTGATGTCCGCAAATCCAATGAATCCACCCCTTATATTGTTGTTACAAGTATCGAGTAATTAATTTGTAGATATTGATTGTATCGGCGTATCGATATCATACCTTGTTACTTAGTGGTTACTATAAATACGAGTATTATTGATACTGTTAATAAATGTAATAACTTATATACTATGCACGTTCGTGTATAGTAAGTTGCGAATGTAACAAACTTTGACTTCAGTGTAACTTGTACAATCAGACTTCCCCAAACACTCTTCTATGATTGTTAGTTGCTTAATCAAATTATCACGGTGTAATGTTTCATTAAATTAATTAAGTAATAAACTTGTAAAGTATATTGTTCTCAGACGGTAACCTCAAAGAAGCAATATAGTAATTGATATTTTTAAGTTAACGAGGAACGGCAACTTTAATGTAAAGCTCTATCGAAAAGTTAATCGTAATCTCGAACAGTAAATTGGAGGCGATCCGTGCAACGAGGCGATGCCGGCACATCTTTTATAAATACATTACAGAACATGCTTTATTACTCCGCCATCTTCATCCAATCCTATTAAGTGTCTGTTCGCAAACAGCGTTCCGTCCTTGCGAAGGCGTACAGTTTTAGGATAGCCATTTTTTAAATAGTATTAGGGTTCAATAATAGCTTTAATATCGGGTGCCCTCGGACGTCTATATTATGTCTTGGGTGAATTTGGCGAGCTAAGTCGATATGCTAAACTGAGGCCGCGAGAGCGGTTGCGAGGAGCGGCTGCACTCCGCTGACGACGCGTCTGCCCGCATCGATGAGATGCGATAATTTAACGACAACGCTTCCCGAAGATTTCCCTTCCAGCGTCGATATTGGCGATATTACGTCCTCTTCTCGAGGACCACATTTTATAATTTAGATGTCGGTTGCCTCGGGCTGCATAACATTATAGATATTTTATGGAAATGTTATTTGCATGTTAAACATTTAAAAGGATTTTTTCTCACAATAATTTTGATGTTCTTATTAAATTCTTTGTATATATTTTGGTTTTCAGATTTTATAATCTAAGTGTATCTAACTATTAACAGATTTAGCACAACTGCAGAACTATACTCATACTCATACAATTTAGAGAGTGGACGTATTTCACAGAATGGAATAATTTGAAATTCACTTTAAAATGTATCCTCAACCGGTATTAAATTAATTACAATGCTTTATATGCTCATATCAACGGCGGGTGTCAACACAATGCTTCCAGGCGAACACAATATGTCTGCACAAACCACATGTCAATTTAATTTGACCCTCGATCCAAGATGGCGGGCTACCCTCGCGGCGCGCGGCGTACTCGACCAAATGCCTGCGGTTTACGCTTGTTTACTAATTGACGTGTTTTAGAGAAACAGGGTATGGTTTCTGTCAGCATTCTGACAAAGATATACATTTAAAAATGTATATGTTAGTTGGAACTGTTTTATTTAAAAATACCTACTTAACAGTTTCTATCTACATATCCCAGGATTGTAAAACTGATGTGTTTATTTGTTGGAACATGCTAATCTCTAATGCTCTGGTTTTTCAATTCCGTTGAAATAAATATTAAAGTCTACAAAATGTTGGTTTAAGGTTCATTGACATTGAAGCATGAAGTTTGACAAAAACAATGTGTTAGAGTACAAGTAGAAAAAAATGCGAAAGAAAATCGAAATGTCTAGTACTATTTTATAAAAAATATTTTTTTTTGCAACTGCTGGCTTCCATTTATATGTACAGAAATTTTGTTTTCACTGCATAGCCAAGGTTGACCTTCAACTTGGCCTTATCTTAGACTGCGTTATAGCAATGTCCGGTGCATACCTTATCTTTAAAAGTTATGTTAATTGGACTCTCAATGCTCGTGATGAATAAACTGCAAGTTAGTACGGAGAGATTAGAGACAGAGTACTTGTAGTGTTTCTCCTGAATAAATTATTTTTAAAATGTCAAAAAATTCTAGATAAAAATTCATTTTAGACGTTTGTAAAGACTACTAAGTAGTAAGATAGGTATACAATTGTACAATCTTGTCATTGAGGAGTGTCAAAACCCAAATGGAGCTCAAGATGTGGACTCCGGCTCCTTGATACTGTCGCGGTGATCTCATCAACTGAACTAAAAAGGCCCGGTTTATTAACCTATATTTTATATATATATTATACATATGTATATATATATATACATATGTAACCATTTAGTATTTAAGTCCGATTTGTGAAATTCTAGCTTTTGACAGTTCAGAAAAAGTGTATTAAGATATCCGAAAATTTTAAGCAGGTAGAGCAGCTCTAGCTGTCCAGAAGAACTACTGCCGCCATACCATAGTTAACCAGCATTACATGCTGCTCTTTTTCTGTTTTTGATGGTGTTATGTTGGCAAAGCATAAGTGATACCACAGTGATAAAGTGAGTATTTATACCCTTCAACTTTCTAGAGACCTTAACTTGCTGTGCCCTAGCATAGCAGGGTATTATGTTGTCCGTTTTATGTATCATGTTTCCTTCCGCTATCATTCCAGCAACTTACATAGATTTTTTAATACTTTTTGTATTGATTGTGCGCTAGTTATAACAGGTATTGCAAGGTATTCGCGGAAGGTCCGTATTCGTATTCGCGGATTTAGACATTAATTTATAATATGTATCCATATGCGTATCCGCAGATACACAGGCTCATCACTAGTTACAAACATTCATAACACTCATCATAACAAACATTCTTAACATACATTCATCGCTTTCATGCAGTATGCTTGTTTTGCTTCTTATTTTTAAATTTTTTGTTAGATATCCTGTGTAATTTCGAAAATCCATTATTCACCCCTCTTCCTCTTTTCAATGCACATACTCAAATTGAAATCATTCGAAGAATATTTCCAATTTAATCCTATGAATATAAAATAATTTAAGTGTATGCATGGCAACGTTTCAGAGATCGTTTAGTGCTATGAGTGTAGATCGTCCCTGTGAACATTGGACGTTACTTTTGGTTTCCATATCCTGGTTTTATTATTCCACGGTAATTAAAAAAAATATATTCCTGATATGTTTTTTGTTATTCTTATGTGCTGGGAGACTCCTTGTAATTAGTCATTGTGTCTATAGAGCTGATCATAAGAGCGCCCTTTTACAATGCTGCTGATCTCACGATCCTTGGGGTCACCAGAGAGCAACGGATCCCTAAGCGAGCACCATTGTTCATATTTCTTTTTTTTGTCCTAATGTAAGTGACTTGTTGTTTGTATAGTTACAACATTTTGTTTATGCTACATGCTTTAAATATTATGTTCGTCGTTTGTTTATTTTATACTCCATCCGATGAGACATTATTCATAAACCTTCACTAAATTACTGTTAAGAAACGACCAAAATTGGTTGTATATTTTATGTATAGATAGATATAATCAACGGTCCATTAACTATAATAATGGTCATCTAAATCAGTACCCTAGTTTATAGCTGAAGGTAAGTGTTGTAAATATTTTATAAAGGACGTAGACACTTGCATATTTTATAAACAGACGTAAAGGCGACTTGACGGTGCGGTGACCGAACGCGTTTCACTGTCATTAGGGAACAAATTTACATGTAACTGTAAGTATATTTAAATTGACTATCTATTTCTGGCCTACTGTAATTTTTACTAAACTAGGTTTTTATAGTATTTATAGTAAAGCTAAAAATATAATTTTGTAACAGCGAAATTTAATTTTTGAAGCACTTCGAGCGTGGTTGGATATTTATTATGGATAGTTGTCGTATACTTATTTAAGTTACAATATAAATTAAAAGTAGTAGTAATTTCAGAGTCAGAATATCAATGTAATTTCAAATGAAAAAGAAATCTCAAAATTGATTATATTTAGGAGGTGTTTTTAAATTACTACGTTTTTAAACTTTCATTGTAAAACTTTTTGAAATTAATTAAGTAATTTAAAAAAGTTATACAAAGTTTTTTCGATGGAAGCTGTAACTACTTTAGTATCGAACCCCGAGAACTCATTACTGCCATTCGTATTAATAAGATAATTAATACGTTTAGCAAACAGTTTAGCATTTGGTTGGTAATGAAATATACATATATATAACGTACATGTATGATAATGTACTAGTAAAAATATCACACTCTTTCACACTTTTTGGCTTTCAGTGTGATAATCCATCACTAGCCTAAACTACTAGTAGGTACTTCTACCTAGTGATGGTAAATCGGATTTAAATAAAAAAGTTTAGTTAATTTAATTGAAAATATGTCCAACTTGTTTGTAATGAATGTTAAAAGCGTCTCTTTATCAACAAAATGATTGAACTGACGATGCACTCAACGATTTCAGGCACCTACGCGCTATTAAGGTGCGAGTAAGGATGAATTGAATGATGAAATTGCACTCGAAGTAAAAGCGAGCGTGAAAATATAGATTAACAAAGAGATAAATAATTGTTAACTTTTCTCTATCTAAGATATTTCGTATTTTATCTTCAAGTTGAAAACGATGCTTGAATAATCTGTCAAACTAAATAATAGGTTTTTTTTTATATAAAACTCTAATCGCAAAGAATAATTTAAATTACAAATTGCATTTAGAAAAATTGATATCAAATGGACTGTATTAATATGAAACGTAATAAATTAAGCTATTTATTAATGAATATTATGTTGAAAGAATACTGTTATAGCCGTTGAATTTACTTCAATCCAATTGCTGAACATTTTGCAAATTGAGCAACGAATGTACGTGCTGATTTTATTTCTTATATAATATTTTTTTTTTGCTTTGATGAAAATGGAAAACGACATACACATAACTTCTTACATATTTTGTAATAATATAAGGCGAATATATATACGAAGATTTCGACGTTGTAACTGAAAATAACTTAATCTCGATAGTAAATTTCGTCTGTGGGCCGTACTGCTACTTTATTACGATATAAGTATGTCGTCGCCACGCCGATTATGACTATTAAACAGCTATTTGAATAATATTCTAAGAAAACCCATATTTGACGGAGGCGATAAAAACCCTGTGCCACAATTTGATACCGCTAGAATATTCGTTAGTATGGTATTTTCGCGCGACCAATACAATGGCGTCTATTTTCAAATTGAGAACGCGGGAACCCGTCAATAGACGCGAATGACATTAAATTGGTTAAATTGCTTTGCCGAGCTTGGTTCTGTAACTCCTTTGGGAGGTGTCCGTTCGCTGGTCGCGACAACGATGTTCGGCTTGTTACACAGCTCTCAATCGATTCACAGTTCATCTATTTTTATCGATACATGGGTCCATTTTGTATTGTCAACATTGTAAACTATTTCCTTCCGGATCTGGTTAGAACACTTTAGAACTTTTCTGTTTATCCGTAGCTGACTTCGTTAGAGCGGTAGCGGTCTGTTTTTTAGTGCAGTTTTAGTTGTAGCTACAATAAAATTAATTAATGAATCATTAGATAGCGTTGAGTATTAAACGTAGGGACTGCGTTGTTCGTCTAATAGAACAACATGGTAAGCCCGTGACGCTTCACTAATTCAGTGTAGAATGTAGTGATGTTGTGTGTCTATCGGGCTGACAGATACAAACAGGGCCAAAACCAATCAATCAGTCCGGCGGAGCGTCGCGCGATAATTGAACTCTTCCCTCGAAGCACCGCGATTCAATAGATAATTACAATCGCAAACCAAAAATTACACGCGGCATTTAACCGTAGGACCCTATTACGTTTCACAAAGCCGGGTCGGTCGCATTCGATCGACGATCTTTGCCGGACGGAGGATTAACTCGCAACGGCGCACAATGAGGGCCTCGAGAGGAGACGAGTAGGGAGGGGATGTATTAATAATGGTCTCCGTAGTGAATGGAGCACTTACACGGTCCGCCGGGAGCTGAATGTGTGACTATCGCGTTAGAGCAAATCGAATCGGTCCGGTCGGCCGCTCGCACGCGCCGAATTCGCCGTTTAACCAGCAACCCGGCGTACGAAGAAATATGTAACGGGGTAAAAATCACATCATGTCCTCTTGACTACATGATGTGGGTCAACTTGCCACAATTATTTGATCAACTTTCTGAGCACGTTTCTATTGTTTCCTTTCTTTAGTTACAACAACATAAAAGGTTTATGAGTTTGTTTTTTGAGTTTGTTACTTTTAGTGAAGGCATATACATACAGCATACAGTTAGTTATCACTTGTTACTACGTATCGACTTGATATTTAACAAAATAATAGTGGTGCAAGAGACAGGTATTCTAGAATATGTCCGACATCATCTGATGGCTTTTTATAATGAGTAGGGACCTTTTAAAGTAAGATTGGGTCATCTTCATTACTAATATTACTATTAATGGGATATTTACCATGTTTTATTGTCTCGTACCATCCCGGTCTGTAGCTGTTGTAATAAGCCATATATAGGGCCATACAAGACGTATGCTGACGATATCGGATGCGGGCAAGGGTAGGTTGGTGCGACGCGTGAAGGCGTGGAAAGAGTTGTTTGAGAACGGCGGTCTGAAGCTCAACGTGGCGAAGACCGAGTACTTGGCCTGCAACTCTACAGATCCCACATCCGTGTGCATAGACGGCGACACGGTAGAGCGCGCAGATCATGTGAAATACCTGGGATCTGTATTTCACGCGTCTGGTGACATCGATTACGAAATCAAGGCACGCATTGCTGCCGCGTGGGCCAAATGGCGTGAGGTGACTGGTGTCATTTGTGACCCCAAGCTACCGGTTAAATTGAAGTCCCGGCGTGAGGGGTAGACCTTAAGAGTGCTGGCTTGACGTCGTATGGGGTGACATGCGTGCCAATGGACTCACTATTAAGGATGCCGAAGATCGTGCGAAGTGGAGGAGAAAAAGTCGGAAGGCGGACCCCGGGCACCGAAGCGAAAGTTTCGGTTGTAACCGGGAAACAACGCCATGATGATGATGAGGGCCATACAAGACACACAGTGGTGGTCACAATAAATTGTACAACACATCAAAGGCAAGAATTAAAATCATTACACCTTCCTTACATTACTGTAAGGATATCTTGAGAGACCAACATTATATACCTACATTGGCATGGGAAGGGCATCTCTTAGTACTTGATCATGAAGCCGGGTTAGAACTGTTGAGAGCCTGGAACCTATGCATGTGTTGAAAAAAGCTCGCAAGTCGATACAGTGACTTTCGTGTGTCAGGAATGCAATCAGTTGTATGTGACTTTAATGACAGTGGTAATAGTACTAAGTGCAACACAAGAGGGTAAAAAAATCCTAATTTCTAAATAACATTTACCGTGAATAGATCCGATAGGTAGAAAATATCGATAAGGAATTTAGTTCTATAAGGAATGCTGGAGATTTCTACTATGTAAACTCTGAATGCAAAGAAAGTACATATACCACTTTTACAATTTGTGCGTAACTAGTAATCTGCGGTTACAGTGGCCAAACACTTTTTCTATGTTTAAAATATATAACATTACATATCTATATAAATCAATACTTGTATGTTTGTCGTCTACGCGTTCCGAAACTATTGATTAGATTGTGATGAAACTTTGGTAGTGTGTTCTGGGGACGCCTGCGAGGGTTCCTGGCCCAAAAACTTTATATATATAAAAAAAAAGAAAATGGCATTGCAACGCATGCCGGGTGCAGCTAGTTATAAATATAAATGTCATAATTTATGACTAATATGAAATCATATTTAACAATTTTAATTTAGATTAGAATTATTGTTAAATATGTTCCCATATTCGATTCATTCGATGTCATTTTGATTTTAATAAAAAAAAGTTAGGTTTTTGCTTTAACATTTCATTAATGTAATGTTTGTGTAGGTATTCTAAATTATTGCTGCAGCTTCTAAATTATTGACTGGCCTGTTGGCCTAGTGGTTAGTAACTGACTGCTATGCCATAGGTCGTAGGTTCGATTCCCACCCGAGTCTGGGTGTTCTATTCCTACATACAAACAACGGACACGATCCGTTGTTTGTATGTTAGTAAAGTCCCCCGCGACACAGGAGTTCCTAATGCGGGAGTTGTCTTTTAACAATAAAAAATAAAATAAAAAATATACCTGCTCATTAAAGTTAATTTTCATGATCGAGTGATAGGCGACTGTTTTTATCACCTTAGTCGAACTAGGAACGTGAATTCTCACATACTACTAGTACAAAACTTACGAACTTATTTATATAGTTATCTAGCCATGCCAGTGTATATAAGACAATAGGTGTCTAACACTTATCAGGCATGTTTAGTTAAGTAAATAATCAAAACGAGTAACACGTAAATACGAGAAATAACTACAGCTACATCTACTCTGCTGCTGCAATTACGTGAATTCTTGCATGAGCTATTTAAAATTTATGAAACCAAACTGGTAAAGTGTGGGTTGCACTAGAATGAGTTCGTTCTAGTGATAGATACAATACCTTCTCTTAGCGGTTTATTATTTAATACTTAATTAATATATGTAATTTTGTAAAACAAAGCTGAAAACTTGCAACACCATTTGTGTCACTGGTGCGTTGACATGCTTGGAGCAGTGGCGACCTAACTTACTAGGAGAATGCTAGTGGTTTTTTCATGATCAAGGTGCTTCATCTGCCTAATAGAAGTTCTTAATAGAGTAGATGTCTATTGTCCTCTTCTTCCTTCAATAGCAAATAAATCCATTGAAAGCATTGGCGAAGATAGAAAGTTTCCAATTTTGATATGACCAGCTATCACAACATAATCCTGTATTCATATAAAGTAAATTTTAAGGTCAGCCACTAAGCACTTAAAAATATGTTCATTAGATACATACTTCGTACAAGCTTAAAATAAAGGTTCGGTTAAAATAGTAAAAGCCTAAGGAGACGCATCAAAAGCGTTGCCACAAAAACCGAGTTCGTGTTCAAACGGCGACAGTGGAAGTGAGAAACTCTAAAAACGCGAGACAATTTTTCTGATATAAATCCATCAATGAGAATGAGATAATGGAAAAACTTGGATGCACTCCATCTCGATGACTGGGACACTGAACGCTATGTTTTTGTTTACTTTACAAGAGTACATTTTAAAATATACTATTTGTTAATTTGTTTTTGATTTGTTATATCTGTCCGGTGACGGTAGTCTGAGTTGATCAATCATTACGATTTCTAAATTTGTTCAAGGCAAAGTTTGTGTATATAGTAAAAATATTAGCAGTTAAAAGGTCAACAACATACATAAAGCATGGATGTAAGTGGCAATATAAGACTTACATTTTTTAACGTTTTATTCTTGAAAAACCTAAATATATTATTGAGTCTACCCAAGTTTTTCTGAAGTTTCAATTGTTGCTTTCAATTTAGAATTTTAAGCATAAACATTAAAGCGGCCGTATGATGCTTTGTAGAAGTACGCGGCACGACCTATTAATGTCGCGTTTGTATCAGATCTCGGCAGTGTAGGACCTGTGCACGTTCGGCTTTACGAAACTTTGGGCTATGGATAACTGGAGACAAATGTTGACAATAATTTCTGAGTCAAATTGAACGCAATAGTGAAATCAACGTCAGAGTTTGTAGCTACTGTCTTCAATATAATAGACAGTTTTAGATTTTATGTTGAGAAGACATTTGTTAGAGCTGCTATTAGTTGTCTAAATAATACAAAGTTTTTTATTTAACAAGTCCTCAAAGAACAATAAGAGTATTTGAATTGCGTCGCAGTTTTCTTTAGCTTTTTGATTGGTTGATCAATGACATAGTTCTGAATCCGTTTCAAAACTATCTTGTACTATTACTGTATGAAAATATACATATATAAACCACTTGCTCTTTTCGTAATCCAAATTTTATATGTTGGTTCAGGTCCGATGACAATGCATTTTTATTATAAGCTTGACCCGATTCTGAATCCAGGATTGGCTCCAGACGAGGAACTCCTCAGCAGTCAGTACAAACAGGCGTGTCTAAAGGCGTGTTGTGAAGTTCACCATGACCTATAAAACGTTAGTTTTTTTTTTATTAATTTATTTTGCTTTTGGAAATTCTGCTTCAGGGTAGAAGTGTTATTTGGTTGGCTACAGATTCTTAAAGGTCTGCCACAACAAATACTGCAATGAGGTAATAAAAGTAGTTTTAAAGTAACTTGCTATCAGACAACCGAGGCTAGTCAGTTACTCTAGTTTTACTTTTTTAAATTACACTCATCCGTACCCACTCCGGACGAACACACGAACACGAACGGACCGACGCATAAACTACGTCTGAATATCTCCAGAGCTTGACCCCCTTATTTACATCTATTTAATTGTTTCTAACTCTGGATAACTTTGTCATGTCTTATTACTTATATTAGAGAATGGAAATTGTCCCTTCAATGCGCAAAATTACGGGGTAATTAGGTAAATAAGTGACGTTCTTATATATATCATTGGACAGGACAGCTAATTAACCTGAAATATAATATATATATATATATAATAAGAAAAATAAATATATACATTAAATATATATAAAATAAATTTTAACAGCTTCAAGATTTTTTTCTGGAATCGACATTACGTTGCCACCTGTTAGACATAGAGGTACATAGTTAAAGCCGATAACTTGGAACTTTATTTGTATCTAGCTAGGTAGTACCAGCAGCGTTATGTTGTATATCTGGTGGTGAGCAGGATGGAGTTGAAACCGCACGAGTGATATCACCATGCTTGCTGCTATTTATATATACCTGTTAATGCTTACCTTTTTTTACCTAAGTAGTTAAAAGAAGGTTATCAGGAGTTAAAGCCGGTTAGAGGTTTTTTTTTGAAAATTCTTGATTTTCTTAACGCTCACCTACGTGTATATACACCGAGGATAGGCAGTGTCAGCCAGTTATTGCGTTAATTTTTCTTTTTTTTTAAGTGTTCTTAGGTTTGTTTAAAATCTATTATAGTATAAACGTAAATCTTATTTGTCTGATAGAGAACACGATAGTTTGTCATTTATCTCATAATCCTTCATAATCACATACATGACGTATACATACATATGGGTATGACCTTGACCTTAGTCATATACATACAACATTGCACAAATATTTAATCCGCCTCATCATTTTTATTATTGCAACAAAACACGAATTTACATAAATAATATATAGGAGCCTCTTCTACAATTTACAATAAAAAAGCTTCGTCGAACAACTGTAATGAACACCATTATGCATTTACTTATTTCGAGACTTTGTTTGTATAAATGTAAATGTGACGTGAGAAGGAGAATTTCCAATGAAAGTCGATTTTCAAAGTTGTACGTTAGGAGACGCGGCCGGCATGCCGAGTACTGGAGAAGCGCCCTTTGCATACTATGCTATATCGCGTGTCGCGTGGCACGTGATACTGAACGAAACCTATGTGATCTTGTAACATATTTTGTGTATGTTATTCTTTGTTAAACGTGCTTACTATTGCATTTGTTATCACGACAGAGCGTAAAAAAGTTCCGTTTTAGAATAAAACCCAGTGCAGTCAAGGACATTGAAGATACATGCATGAATGAAATAAGGAAGAATTTCATTAGCCTTTGCTATGTTAATCTCTTTTAAACTATGCAATGGATTTTATTGCCGTTTTCATCAATAGATAGAGTGATTCGAGAGGAAGGTTTATACGTTGGCAGGGGTACGGGAAAGGACATAATGCACCTTTAATCTAAAAAAGTACTGTTCCCGAAGGATATAAAAATAAATTTTACGCAAGCTAAGCAGCGGTAAAGGCTAGTTTCTAAATCATTGGTGTGATGATTGTCAACAAATAAAACACAGTAATAAAATTTAAACACGCATAATGAGTTGCAACTGTCCCAACTTCTTAATAATTTTGTACATTAGTTGGCACCGCACCGCTTGCCAAAAGTATATTTTGTATATTTTTTTTTATAAAACTATTTACCTAGTTGGTAAACCTGCAGTCTGATTGTAAGCGATTACCTGTGTATATCTCGCATCATCATTAGTATTACCACAGAAAACATAATATTAGAGAGCCCCCTTTGAAGCTTTGGCAACCATGCTTACCAGAATTACATCTAGGCGTTAGCAGTGTCAGTTAACTACTGTATGCTACAGCATTCAGTAGTTAACTGTCACTGCTGTAATAATGTAATGTAATAATTACTGTAGGAAGACAAAACATACCCTACCTACAGGTAGGGTATGTTTTGTCTTCCTACAGTAATTACTTTATTGCGTAACCAGCTGGCTAACATTAGGTACGTGCGTATTAACTCCCACACTAAGCTCCTTTCTCTTTGACCGCAGTTTGTGTTAAGAGTTAAGGGTATTATAGCTAATTCTACGTGGGTATAAATGTCGTCATAATATAAGCAATACGTTACTAGCGGCAACGCTGACAGAGCAGATTCCAGGCTAAATGCAGCAGTTGCCGACAGCAAGTGGCAACTGCAGTATGTAACCAACTGCGTATTGTGGTGGTTGTGTTAACGTATTTTTAAAGAGACCAGCCACCGAGAATGTGACAGCCCTACACACATAACTGTGTAGTGCATGTCACGAACATGCAGTATACAGTTACGTTTACAATAGAAGGTAGTTAAAAGATGCTGCTGGTTATCAGGATGGTAAACGAACTTAAAAGCTATGGACCAAGAAAATAATAACTTCATAATAATAACTTGGGACATTTCACACACGGCCGTCTGATCCCAAACTAGGCAAAGCCTGTACTATGGTAACCAAACTGCTATATATAATTATATATATAATAGATAAATAAAACCCAGACATAGAACCAAACGATCGTGCTCATCACACAATGATTTGTTCTGGATGAGATTCGAACCCACAATCTCTGGCTCAGTAATCACGATAACTAACCACTAGACCAACAGGCTCGTCTAAAATGGAAGTATCTTCCTTCTTAACTTAGTTCTGTGCTCCAATACGACGATGAACTGTGCTAGGTGCACAGTGGGAAATTTAATCTACATCAAGATAAAAGTTTGAGGAAAACATGGACTTGAGATTGGACTATTTTTACGCAAAAATAAGCCAGTAAAGTGCTCACCGGCGTGAAGAAATTCATCTATATTTGAAGAGGTTACTAAGCACACTTATTCAATTCATGTTATAAGTACTCTACCTGCTAAAAAGGTTAGTAGAATGTGGTGTTGAAGTTCGCATAAAGGCAAATTTAAAGTACAAACCTATGTTTTCAACATCGGGTGATTATTGTGACGTTTGATAGTTGTAGTTAGTTATAGGTACTCTGATGTTTTGTTACTACGAACGAGCCCTCTAACTCTCAACAAAACATTTATATGTTCAAAAAGAAACGAGAGATGACGGCTGCTTATCGTCTGCGTATGTCGTAAATGTCAACTCAAAGGGGAATGTACAATTCTAACACTCCTGTAAGTAATAGAGTATTCCTGAATAAGTTAATTTCGATTCGAATTATTTTTATTTAGAAATTCACCCCAATATACGGTATAAAACGATGTGCTTTATAAAATTGTGAACGGTGGTATCTATTTTTAATTTGGATCTATATTTTTTCCAATAAAACACAAATAAACATGCTATTAGTCCTATTTAATTACCGATAAATCAAAGACATTTTTTTTACATTAGAAAACTGACGTTGTATTCATAGATAAAAAAAATACCATAGACGATTTATAAAATCAGACTATGTAAAAAGGGAACTTAATCATCAGATAATAATCGAGGAATGACAAAGATAATCACATCAGTTTTATGTTTTACTTGCTGCAAACTCAGTATCTTCAATTACCCTGTTATCATCTTAGTCATAAATTTTAGTTCACCAATTACGCAGTCGAGGTTTTTAAGTTTTCTAAAGTACTTTTGTAATTGATGACTGTTTATTTTCTATGAAACATCATCTTGATTTGAATTTTTTTTTTTTAAATTACAATTTAAAAAGTGTTTTACAAAAATAAAACCTAACTAATAACTATTAAAATTATAGGGTATAGACAAATCGATCGACATGCACCCCTTACAAACATCTACTCTAGGCGACAAAGTACTCTAAATATTAGAATAATTATGTTAATTTTTTATTTCGTATTGGTAAGTAAGTTTGTATTTTAATGTGCAGGTTTAGCTCTATACGTGTTAGACATGAGTTTCATTGCTTATTAGTTTGTCAGTTACAAGCACTATTAATTCTCCGCTACCCTCAGTTGATGACAACTTGTCGCCGAAAATAACTAAACTTCGGTAACCTTAACTCACTTAACTGTCTAAGTTTGTCTTGAAGATATAATAGGTTTTAGAATGTAGATGCATGACAGAATGCATATGACGACTTTTTTTCTATACAGCAGATTGCGCAAACAAGCGTTTGAACCGGCTGATATTGAGCGTTCACTGTAATAATATTACAGGCTATTTGTGATCCCTATCACGCTGCAGAAGCAGAAAGTGGTATACAAAGAGTAGCTATGTAGTGACTGCCCGCTATCAATCCGACGCCTACTATAGGTTGTATGCCACAACGCTAACAACCTCACAGAATGGACCAATTAACCAACACTGTCTGATACCCAACTGCTTCTTTCAATTACCCAACACTGTCTGATACCCAATAGCTTGCAATAATTGCAATAATTGCTTACGATTAGGACGGCCGTGTGTTTGTTCTTGGAAATTTAGTACAAAAATATCTGTCTATTAAACTCTGTACCTTTAGAACCTATCTATAGCTAAAGTAACGCAAGTAGCTAGTAGATTATTTGCAATAAAAGCTTGAACCTGGTTTAATCAAATGGTACTTCTTTTCAACATTGATATGCGGGTTGTGGTCGGGTTTAAGTCGTGTATAATTGAGGGTATTAAAAAAGACATATTCTGGTTTGAACTTAAACATTGATTAATTGGAAATCTTTGAATTTTTATCTTCTTTCCAGCCTCAGCTTTCTAAAAGAAATATATTGAAACTAAATGCAATATATGTATATAAAATAGTAGGTGAGTTGGTTTAACAACTGGTAGCTATGCATACCAGAGGTGTTGTAATCGCGTTGCCGATTCTACTTTCTTACCGAAAAGATCTGGTGGGTCTTCTCGCAAATAGAGTTTAGGTTATATTTTGTCAAGCAACTAGGTTTTTAAAAGGAGCACGCAGTTTGTCTGATAGTAACCGGTTACTATTAGTATGAAAAATGTAGCCATTGCGCTGTGACATTAATGCCCGAAAGTATATGGCGTGACTCACGTTTAAATGAGCTGATGAAATCTTAAAAAAAAAGTCTTGAGGTCGCAGGGATATTACAAAGGTTTAGAACAATTATTTATAATATATAATTATTTAAACGGGAATTAACGCGATCAATAGTTATTATATACCTTTGAATTATCGCATCTGCAGTCACCCTGTGACCACGGCCAGTGCCAGTGCAACCTGGTCGAAACGTTCGGAAATTCAAAGGTATAAAAATACCTATTGATCGCGTTAATATTACTCGTTTAAATAGTCATATATCATGAAAAGCAAAAGTTTAAGAGTTTGAATTATTTCTAATCTTATCAGTCATCACACTCATCACATAATTTTAAAATGTCCGGAACCCATAATGGCCATAATAGTCGACTTTATGTCAGTGCGCTAGGTTTCTACTTAAATCACTTCACCATCAGTGAATTCAAGATCTTTTCATACTTTTTCAATGTAAGCTGTTATTTCAGTAACAAAAAGCTCTCCCTTCAGAGATGCCTAAATATAAAATGGAAATAAATAAGTCTCCTTCTCTACAGATATACATATATATATGTATATAGATTTCAATCACCTGTGTATTTTATAATGCACAGAATAATTAATCACATTTCAGCATAATTATGTAAATTTAAACAATTAATAGAACTTTAAATACATTTTTGTACTAATGGAAAATCAGCTTCAGTAAACTTTGCTATCCTTGGAAAAAGAAATATTAATTCATGTGGCTCATTTATTTTCTCTGTCCTATGAAGTTCACCGCTGAACATCAACATTTTTAAAAACTTTTCCAATAAGACTTTTAGTATCGAATTTATGTTTTATTAAAATTCAAAGAATACAAAGTCTTTCAAATAACTCCGATATACTGAATGATAATTTATACTAAATAAGTTATCTTCCAGTAAAATTATGTATTTAATGATAAATATTTCATAAATGTAGTTTTGTATGGTAAGTATAGGAATATATTCTAAAATATTATTAGATTACATTCTTCTATTGAACTATTCCTTTCAATATATGATTCCTCCCCTTTTTTAATCTAGAATAAAATCGGTTAGATATGCTTAAAATCATAGACCCTAGTCTCAATGAGAAAAGTTTACCATCGTTTAATTTTTTAATTACAGCAGTAGGATAACAGAACTATTCTTGAGAATAATGGAGTGCAGGATAAACAAGACCGTGTAATTTTTGTAGGTTTGTAATATCTGCGTAGAACGGACGAATATGTATGAATAAAAATGAATTGCAGCGTTGAGAATGAAGACAAACTATGAGTCTTGTTACAGTCCGTTGAACGTTCGACAGCGACATGAAGACGTATTATGCTAACAGAGAATACCTAGAAGCTAATGTTTTATCCAACGATCTACTGAAGAATATCTTCAAATATTCAGGTTCGGGTACTCGATTTTTAACTGCTTTAAACTGAAGATCGCATTTATTTTATTACTGTATTTAAAAGTAAGTAAATTAAGTAAGTAAACATTTCTTCATGTGCGTATTGAGAGTAAATTTTCTTGGAAGGACCTATAGGTATCAGCACTCTTTATAGCGCCCTGTCACCACTTATAGCCATAAACAAAAGAAAACACATAATTGTGAATCGACGTTAAAATAAGAGTACTTTTGTTAGAACAACAAATGTAAACGATCTTCTAGCTCAGTTTTGAATTTATAAATAGGTATGCTTGTTAATTCGATAACTTTGTAAGAAAGGAGCCATTGATTTTTATTAATGTTGTTATAACCACGGGAAGGTTTCCAGACAGTCTTGCCGACTGATATCGATTTTATGGTAATTTAAAACTTTCTTCCCTGTATTCTATTATGCTCCCTATACATTCCCTGTGTACTGATATTTTAATGCATTTCGAATACAAAGAAATTTACAGTTATTTTTGTGGATATAGGTACATATAACTCTAGTTTAAGTAGTATTGTTATAAACTTAATCGTAATACATTAAACTCTTGAAAAATATAACGGTAAGTCTCTGTACGGTAATATATTAATCCCATAAGTACTGGGGATTTCTGACTAGAGTCTGGAATTTCATTTCAGTCCCCTTGTTTAAGGAACCAATACTGTTAGTATATGGATCAGAATGAGATAAAGCATTATTTAGCATTTTATGTAAGGTATGCGATCACGACAAACGTTTAGTAAACAAAAGTATTATGGGATTTATAAACATTTATAACGAAAATACAACACACTTAACCCTACGCGTATTATAGCCGTAATGTCTTTTTTTTGGATTCTCAGTCTCTATAAAGTGCTACCTGTCATAAATTCATCATATTACTGTTCTTTATTCATCAAAATCTGAATAAAATTGATCCAAAATGTAATTTTTTTTATCTAAAATCCTAAGAAAATAAAAATACAATATTTTATAAAAGAATTGCTCGTTTAAGGGTAAAAAAGTAGAGACTGTATTCGAAAGCTACTAGGTGTTATAAATAATGTTAATTTAAACACTTTTAAGGTTTACAAAGGATATGCAAGACATAAAGGCCAGATGCGCCTGGCAGCGCGTGCGCTTCCGTTTCCGCGTCAACCACAGGGCAGGTGGTCTATTGATCGATATTTATTGTTCGAATTTCAAATTGTTTTATGGACTGATAAATTAAGTATGTACCAATGTATTATAACACGCTTGTTGGCTACTGATTTATTCAATCGATAAAATAGTTTTTTGAATTTAAATTAGGTTAGATGATTGTGGAATATGGATACATTGTGTGACATGTAGATGGATACATTATGTACATGTGTGTGAGTCTGACTCTCACTTGGCCGTTATTTTATAACTCGTATATTTTATTAGATTTATTAAATTCATTAAATACAAAATTAATATTTTTTGCTTCCAGTGTTCAGAGCCTATGATGCCCAAGGACTCCACAAGCCATGGGTCCGTTGCAATTTGCCCCCTCTGCCACCCTATTGTTACGCCACTTGCCTCATATAATATACTGGTAGTCATTCAAAAACCAATAAAGTCAATTGAACCCTATATGTAGTTCACGTCACATTCTCCTTGTCAGGCTTCGACTAAACGACGTTGAAGTCAATTTGGTCATACCAATCCTAAAAGCTGACTTCAAACCTAGTTACCTAATAGTTTGTATCAAGCAAAGTTGATAAAAGTTAGACAAGCCAAGCAATGTCGTTACAGTTCAATTTAATGCCACTAATACACATTTGATGAACTTAATACACATTTTGATGCCTCTGAAATGTGTATCTTTAAATTACAAGCAATGTATAACTTTTTCGTAACTATCTTTGTTGTAATACAATAAAGATAGTTACGACGTATTAATCACAGATACCTATTTTACATTTATTCTCAGACATCATCTTGCATCAGATCCTTGCAGTGTTAATGACAAGGTTTTCTTAGTAAGATAAAAGTCCCGGGGCATTAAGGTAAAAATTAAAGGTTTTGGCTGTTCATTAATGTTTAACATTAATGTTTTTGAATGTTCCAGCGCTGGTCTTCTGTGGGACGAGAGGGTGCTTGTCCTCACCGCCCTCTCTAAAAATCCTGTGTTTTTGCAGGTCTGCCTAAATAATGCCAGCAGCGTGTACTGGTACGGTGCTTTGTAAGAATAGCATACGTGGACTTTGCCTCGTATCTTGTGTATTACTGCTTCACGTGTCTGAGGTAACGAGTATGTCGGACTCGAACCGACTAAAACCACACGGTGTTCCGTCACGGGTCCTAATGTTGTTATAGTTTCCTTAACTAATTAATCAATAAAATATTCTTGCTATCCCGGAAAAAGGGGAAGGTACGTTAATTTTGTAAAAATTTTCTTTGGCTAAATCGAAAAACTCTAGACAGCTCACAAGTTATCGCTTTATGTTTAAACGCTGTAAGTATTCACGGTACTTCTATTCATATGTAAATAATAGTATAAAACTCTCCGGGTTATTTTTTACTCACCAGTCTCTCTATCTATTCGTTTGTTTTTCCTTTCTCAATGGACATCTTCGCATGTCTCTAGACCTTGTTTAAAAAATGTTTTTTTTTGTTAGTTTATTAAAAATATCCAGATTCTTGGAATTTAATTACGGCGCAGTGTTTCAGATTGCATTCCTTTAATTTCACTAACAGCATCATATGTTGAATAAAAATAGGTAGGCAATATTTATGCTACTACTTCGTCCTGCAAGTAGTGTTACTAGTAATGAGTTGATGTTTTTTTTTATTATTTATTGTTACAAAGTAAGGTACAAAAGTAAAACAATCTGTAAGATGCCGCATAAACTCGTTCGAGTTTTTCCGTGCATCAGTGTCATCACCATTACATATTTATATATTCTTACATAGTTAATTATTGTGATGAATCATTGATAAGTACCTCAGCGAACTTATCTACCGTCCCTAGTGGCTAAGGGTAAGAAACGGAACGAGTAAACCAGACTTCATATACATGTGAATGAAAGCAAAAAGTTCCAGCCGCTGCTATAGGGAGTCCGTATGTGTATTGTTGCAATTTCAGAAATTCCTATTATAGTGGAGCGTAAAAAGGAGAGAAATAAGGAGTGGCGGACAATAGCAGCTATGGGCAACGCTAGTGGTGAGTGCACGGCGTTTCTTAGCAACGGTCGTCGCCACCGCCGTGCCGCGTGCCTCTATCGGCGTGTACCGCGTCCCACGCCACCACCCGCCGCACTTTCGACTAGTCGCAAGTCCCCGGCTACATACCAGCGTTATTGATAGACCTTGCACAAAATTCCCGGAATAGTTACTGTGTTGCGTACATAAATTCTAGAAAAAGAAAAACTCAATGAACTTACACTGAAACTGAAACATGTTAGCACGAATTATGAAGTGCCGTGTTCTCGTTAGTAAAACTATTAAAGTAAAATAGGTGTTATAGCAAAACATGTTTATGTAGTTCATTACCTGGAATAGATTTAGTTTTCAAACGTTAAATTAGTCAGGTTTGACGTCATTGAATGATTCACTATAATTGCGAGGGCAATCACATAAATGTGTCAGTGAATCTGTCTCTATGAAAGGAAATTTGAACGGGCTAAATGTTTCAGAGCGCGTTCGCTCCGGGATACTATTTCTGTTCCATATTGACTGTTCATATTTCATAATGTTATACGCAATTAAATTATTCTGAGGCCTTTAACGACCCTGTGCCACTGGTAATAGGCACATGGACGTCAAAAATAGAATAATGAGTTTGTGACCGCACTTAAGTGTGTTGAAAGCAAACTATAAAATATCTTAAATGTAGCCTATTCACAATGGTAAACTTTTAACTAAGTGGATCATTTATTTCTTGGTGAATGAATGGAAAATACAAAACTTAAACATCAGATTTAATAAACTATAGTTTAGAAGAACAAAGAAAACACGACGTCATACCCCGCTATGGCCAAATCATTTTAATGTTTGGTTTAACTATTAAAAAACAAGAACTAATTTTAAAATAATAACGAATCAAACGTTTTGACAGTTGTCCGAAGAGTTTAATATAATTTAATTTTTTTGCCCTTCACGCATTTGATCCATAGAGCTTATTTTCTTTTGAGGTTTTGATGCATCGATAAAAAAACTATCGAGTTCATGAGCTGTCGAGCTCCAGTCATTCGAGGAGAAGTTTTCAAGCTAAACATGTTTGACGAAACAGGATTCGATTCCGAGTAAAAAACCCCTATTGAACATATCATTATGTTTAGGCAGCTACATGGCTAGCTTATTACCAACAAGTTGCAGTTAACTCCAATGGTTGGGGGATCACGCGTTCGTTTCCCGCTTAATGTAAAATTTGTTGGTTAAATATCTAAATGCATTGGTATGAGTCTTTCTGTTTATAATATGTATGTGCTTATAAAACGATTTATATCTAAATTTTTATATAAGTAGGTATCTTGGAAATAGTACAAATTATGCTTACTGTGATTCTGATAAATACTTGACTTTTGAAAACTTATATATTTAACAATCTAATTGTTAAATATATAAGTTTTCAAAAGTCAAGTCCCCTATTAGTGTTTCACTCTTTTGTCTCAGGAACTATTTAAATGTAAAAAACGGTAATGAAATATATCTAGACGCAGAATAGTTACACAAACAATCCAATAAACGCTAAAAATAAAATTCAAAAGAGATTAAAAAATATTATACGGTGAAATCGAATAAGTGATTCGAATTCGCCTTATTTAAAAATCAGTCGTAGGACTGCACATCAGAAGTGAAAACATAACTTATATATATACACACACACACATCTGTAAATATATATATAGTGCTTTCACTTCAAAAATTAACAATGAATAACAGCCGTGGCATGTATCCAGAATTAATTATTTCTGTAACGTACATGCTCTAAAGTCCTCCACGAAATGGCGATGTTTGTGTTCCAAACTTGAATATATTATATGTAGGTATAGGCCCACAAACGCTTCCTTTTCTAAACGGAAAATACTGTCGATCGATTCAGTATACGGCGTTCTAATAACATTCCGGGGCGATATTTCACACACCTCGATCGCGACTGTGTACATCACTTAGCCCAACACAATGGTACACGGACGATTTATTGTGTACAGACTGTACCAGATAAAGCACAGACAATGGCCTATCAGATGGCGGACGATCGACACGTGTATGCTTTTAGCCCTAGACTTCGACACCCAATTACGTGGCCGCCAGCGATGGGATCATTCATCACGTACAAACGAGCGATTTTTTATTACACGCCCTGCTAAGGTAAAAGAAAACGGAATCTTACAAGTAGATGATACTCCCCAAAGTAACTTCGGATGTGGAGCAATTAAGGACAAAATTACTTGCGCCGACGGATTTTTGGTGGATTACGGGCGGAAAAGTTAAAACAGTGATTATCATTAGACGATGGAGGACTTTATACTTGGATCTGGAAGGTAAAATTCCATCGTGGTAAGTTAAAAGTTTGTTTACTTTGTATCGATTTTTGAATTTCTGGGGTAAATGAAACTAATTTAACATAATATGGCGCTTGTATGTTATAAAAGTTGTGTATAGCGGTGGTATTAATTTTTGGAGTTGTAAACTACAAACGACTCCAAAATTGTCTTTAAAACTTAATAGCAAAGAAGTACGAATAATAGCTTTTTGAATTCGGGATCTTGAAATCTGTTAAGAAGTTGAGATTGTGTTCCTCCTTTAGTAGAACATTAAGCAAATAAATAAATCGTGTATAATACTCTTTCTTGTAATTGAATATCTAATCACTACATATAATAAAACAGAGTCCCCGTCGTGTCTGTCTGTTTGCGATAAACTGAAAAACTACTGAACGGATTTTCATGCGGTTTTCACTAATAGACAGAGTGATTCATGAGGAAGGTTTAAGTGTATAACTTGTTAAGATTTTGTGCAAATTGTTTGAAATGTGTTGATGATTGTTGAATATGTCTCTGCTTATAACATGTATTCATTAAATTTATTAACCTTTACACTTCTTCTATATAGTAACTTTACGTACCCCTTAATACGTGATTAATATAAATGTGTCTGTTCTGTATTGTATGAAGCCGGGGCGGGTTGCTAGTTCCAGCTAAAATACAACAATTTTAATTATTTCAGCACTTGATCAGTCCATTCAATCCATTCCCAATATGAAATGGGTAATTCCAAATACAAGGTGACACTCCGAGCGGGTAGTACTTGAATCAGTCGGTTTTTAAATTTATTTAAATTATTCTAAATACAAGAATTATACCAACTAATCATCAATTACAATCTTAACGCATGAAAACTAACCACAAAGCATTAACGTCTCTGGTTACCAGTATTACTACCTGCGTTAGTATGATCCTACTAAGATTATAAACGTGAAAGTTTGTGAGGATGTTAGGGTGTATGGATGTTTGTTACTCTTTCACGCCGAAACTACTGAACCTATTGCGATGAAACTGGGTATGTAGATAGCTGAAGACCTGGAATAACATATAGGCTACTTTTTATCCCGATATTCCCACGGGATCGGCACTTACGCGGGTGAAACCGCGGGGCGCTGCTAGTTAGAAATAAAACGCAAGAGTTTAATTACGTATGTGATTTTTATGGAGCTTTCAATATATCATATGTATGGACTTCTGTCAAACATTTTTATGGTATAGGTTTGAATGTGCTTGATTAGGGTCCCGTACCAACGGAACCCTATTACTAAGCCTCTGCTTTTCGTTCGTCTGTCTGTGGTCTGCAGGTACCTCATCAGCCGTAATAGGTAGGTACCTAGACAGTTGAAATTTTCACAGAGTAAAATTTAAAATTAAATGGACCTTACAAAAATATATTTTTTTTAATTAATGGGATGGTAATAAATGGTGAAGAAATGTAACTCTCCAATATTTACCAATTCAATTGTAGATCCACTAACACATCCTAGCTCACATTACCTCTTATCTTTTTCTTCTTCTATTAATCATTAAGGGGTACGTAAAGTTACTAAATAGAATAAGTGTAAAAGGTTAATAAATTTAATCAAAACATGTTATAAATTTAATTTTTTTGCGGAAACTACATTAAAAATGCTACAGGGGTTCAGTATATACGTTGAAATGTCAGGGAACGGGCAGTTTATTCAATGAAAGTTCAAGTTCTGGTATACAACAAAATATTTAAAACGTAATGAATTAACATCGAAATCGATTACGACCTATTTATAAAGGTATGATATGAATAAAGGGTTCACCTACGTGAGTATCTACAGTATATTTAGCGCTCACGAAGTGAGTAGGTAATCCATTTTTAACTCGCTTTTATTAGCTTGTTATGTAGGTATCTATGTAACGGAATCTTTGAACGTGATTTTCACCCACGTCGGATTGAATTGAAACTTCGCACACTTTTCAAGGACCAATGACAATACAATATTAAAAATTATATAAAAAACAAAAATTAATAATAGTTTAAAAAACTAAAAAAAACACGGTTTTGTAACTAGTTGAAAAAAAAACCAGAGTGATTAAGAAAAATCGTTTTATCATAAATGCGTGGGGTACTAAATGTCAATTATTGTAAATATTTTATTGACAGATATTGGTAAAAAGTAAAGTAATTATATAATATTTTAAAAAGCACTTCACGCTTTTTTACGATAAAAAGTTTTTTTCTTAAGCTCTCTTTTTTTTTTATTATAGAAAATTATTTTCTACTTTTTAGTTGAGCTAGGTACATAAGCGTGTTTTTTAGTTTTTTAAACTATTATTTATTTGTAAATAGCAGTGAACGGCAAAATTATTCAAAATTATGTCGTGGGTTTACTGACCTACTAACTGTAATAACTTCTTCATCGGCTGCCATTTTTTTATATAGTAACAGAAAGTAGCAGTGCGTCAAAACCACTAACATCATATAAATAGTTTTACTATCTTAATACGAAATACTGGAAGTATGGTCAGCCTATAAACATTTTATAACATCATTTTGCCATCAAGCTTTATGATTAGACCGTCCAGTCAGACGCTGAAACAAAGTCTACTGCTGTTTTTATATACCTACCTACTGCACTTGTGTAAATAATTAAACGTAATTTCATGTCGCTGTAGTAAATAAAAAACGAATTAAAATAATTTGCATAAAGTTGACTTTTAAAAGCGTTTCGCAAATGATTATCGCGGTTAAGATCCAGGTCTGCTGGAAGAGATTTCTTAAACGTCTGTACTATTTTTTTTTACTAAACTTTAATTAAAATAATATGGGTGGTCGTGTCTGCTTAAAAAAAAGGTAAATACAAGTTTAAAATTCCTTCTTAGCCTGACGAAGATATAAAACCCCTTAAACGAAAAACGATGAGTTCAAGCAACAAATATTGGTGCAATAATATTTCAAACAACAATTTAAAATTAGAGTACTATGCACATATACTGTTTTTTTTTAAATAATTTTGTAACTGATTAGGTTAGGCCATTTAGCTGATGTAAAGTTTGGCATCGGATAACTCATTATATGAGGGTTGAGTTGTTCAAGACATTCGTGTTCAACGACAGTACATTTTATCTGAATAGGGTAATTTTAAACATATGGGGCATTCAGATTATCATTTAAATTTGTACTACGCGCTTCACTAATTATATAATTTATTACAACAAAAAACTTAAAAACCGGCGTTTGTCATGTGTTCATCATCAGGAGGGGCAAACGTTAATCGTGTAAAGAATTTCATAAAAGCTATAAAACTCGCATTGTGATATAAAAGGTGAAGTTGAAATCATAAAAAGCTGGGGTGCAAACGTTTCACCCCCGCAGTGCGTATCGACAATGTCATTAAACGGCACGCGCACAACGTGTCGCGCCGCGCCGTGTCGCACCGTGTCGAAGTCTACTCGAACTGGTTACCGCACGTCGCTTCACCAGATTTTTACACACCACTAACTACTAACATACGATAAAAATATATCCGCATATAAAAATCGTATAAATATTTTATCTCGAAAGAAAAAAATAAACATTTATTTTGTTCAACATAAAATGTCTGCGTGGTAATCATGTTGTACAATTACCCAAAAATCGTAAACGCTATGTGTTTTTATGCTCGAACAATCCAGCATGTTAAATTCAAATATAGTTTGATGTTGGTTTGTTGGGTGAGACACACCAATACCACACTTACAACCATGAATATAGTAGCATTACCGTACTGACATACCTACGTGTAGTAACCGTGGGATGATACTTCTGAAAGTGGAAGTGCGGAGGGTACTATGGGTATCACAGGAGGATTACAAATGTGTAGCAAATTTAAAAGGTAAAATAGAAGTTATCGCTAGCTAGGCAAACATAAAATGATTTCCATGTTCATGTAAAACTAAAAGAAACACGCTTTAAGGGCGAACCAAAATAACAAGTAAAAAAAAAAACCACTGTCCACATCCTGGCTTCACCGTCAGACCACCGTTACCAGGCCCAATCTGTTGGAATCGTCAACACGAATCATATTAGTCCAAACTAGATAGGTATACTAGAAGCCACTGAAGAGTTCTACTGTCTACCTCATGGCTCTATCATCAGACCAGCTCCAAGATTCCAAATTATAGTATTGTCATCCGAACTACCTCTACATACAAATTTCATTCCGATAAGGTAAGAAAATTAGAAGTAGGTGAAAATTTACTTCCAAGATTTGTTTTTACATAAATAATATTGACCTCTAGACGAATTTCGAAAAAATAACTAATAAAGGAAAACTACCACAGAAAAAAAAGAGTGTCAATTTGGTTTTTATAATTCAAATAAGCTACAAATATAAAGACTGGGTGTAGCCTATTCAAGAAAAGAGTATTATCGACGATGATTGGCAACTCGAACCAAATTAAAAATCTAATTCTTTGAAGTCGGTAAAAAAACATGGATGGACTGACAATAATATCACATGTATACACCCATACAAACTTATCTAACTGACGTTTTAAAAGCACTAGAAATCGTGTGAATTAAAATTCATTTCGGTAATTGCATTTTCCTTTTATATTACGCAATAAAAAACCCAAGACTTGACTTACTATGTGTCCCCGAGTTAGATCGTTTAGTGCCCCTGCTCACGAGTGACATTTAAGTACACGTTTTTATGTTGGGCATTGAAATTGATTAATTTATAGTTGCATCAGTCATGGGTACTGAGTTTGGCTTGAGCATGTGACAAGCCGTCGGACCGAGACGTCACTCTTACAACACGATTCATCTAAGTGACCTATATACATAATTATTTATGTCTTTTGACAGAACAACCATTACGTCTACACTTAACTTTATAATGAGGGTATTAGGGGATTGAAAGATTGTGCGCACTTATTATCAGATTTTCACTTGTTTGAAAACGTGTTTCTTATTAATGTTCTTGAAGAAAAAAGCGTTGTTTGACATATTTTTAACCGAATTCTAAACAAGCAAGTTTTCAATTGCAACGGGGTTCTTATAAATTTTTTCTACATCAAGAGGTAAAACGACACGAAGAATCGCACATGCGTAAATTTTAAAACCTTTAATGAACATGAATATCACAGCGAAAAATATCACTCACGAAAGTCTTCATTCAAATTTGGCTTCAACCATTTCCTCTTGTCAAGTTTAGCATGTGGATTCAGTATGATCGTGCTCATTAACAGTAGATTTTATCTGCATAAACGACAATTCAATTTGTTTATAAAGGTATCACTAATTATGTCATTAATAATAATAAAAAATTATAAACTGGCGTTGGTCATAGTTCATCAATAGGAGCGGTAAACGGTAGCGACGTGAAAGGTATCATTACCTTTTGTATTCACCAAGTACTAATCTCTATGATTGCACGCATAAATTGTTTAATGTATTGAATATTGCCTGTATGAAAATGTGCTTATTGAACAGTAGAAAAAAGAAAATATTCATTAATAAATTTATAACCAACTTCAAAGAGAGGAAGGAGGTTTGCTATTCTGCTGATCGTTTTATTTGTAATAATATGTTACGTCACATCCTCAAACAATGCATTTTATTATGCATCATATTAGGTATTATCGGTTAAAAACTTGGATAAATGAACATTGTTTAATTTAATGTACAAGAACATTATCTACTGAGTATAATATAGTGGCTTATTCGAATAAAAATAATTATTGAACGACATTCGCTTTTTACTGTAAACATTAAGGAACTCAAAGTTTTTACGGATTTGTTAGCTTAAACGTAGTTAATATTTTCAATAAAACCAGTTTGTTCCTGAAACAAACCGACAGATAAATCTACTGAAACTCAAGTTTGAAATCGTTGAAGTGAAAATATTATTAAGATAAATAACAGGGTCCCCATTAAAAGGGTTAATTATTGTCTAGGGGTGAGAAATAACTCTCTGTTGGGAATCGATGAATTGTACATTGAATCTTAACGAGAATCAATTCAAGCGCCCTCTCTATTTTAAGCTTATCAATTAGAAATTTTCAAATTTGATTAAATTATGTTCTGTTCTATATTTTTGGTTGTGCGTACGCGGGCGAACAGAACCTTTGTGAATAAGTAGGCAGTTTATAAATAGAAATTGGATTCGTAAAGTCGGGCCCTTCTTGTTTTGGAGCAGTCTAATAGGCGTACGTTTGCTATAGGCTTCTTTTTACTTGCTTGTCTACTAAGTGGTCAAATCTTACACGAAATTATTATTTTTTACCAGTTCCCCCAACCATTTCAGCGTTCATTTGACGTATTTATATACTCGTAACATTGTTTCATAAAAAATATCGACGATTTTCCATTTTTGCGTGTAATATTGCAAAAAGTTTTTGTACATAATGAAAAAAAAAATTTAAAGAATAATGCATTAATATTTACATGAAGGAATTTATGTAAGAAAATAGAAGGACGGAACGAACGGACTAAAATGTAAGAAAATATAATGAATAAACTAGCATTTGTGTGTGTAATCTGTCTTTCTATAGCATTATTTAATTAGAAGTTGACAAAGCCTCATTAATTTAAAGGTAGACATGTGTATGGTCAACCCGAAGGCTTTCGTAGGACATAGTATCTATTGTTTGTAAAATTTCATCAAACCTCTTCGGGTTAAGCTGTATTTAAATTAAACTACCCGTATAAAAAGTAGACGGAACGTGGAACAATCAATTTTGTTTTGTCGTACAAAAATAATAGTTGGTTCGACGCAGCCTTTTCCCCTGTGACATCTATCGAGGCCGCATCGTGTGTCACAATGCCGATAGACATCAGTTCCCGTCGCAACGTAATGCTAAAGTGATTTTTATTACATTCGATTCGGTTGCTTTGTTCATATTCCAAGCCCTTGTGTGACAATAAGTCTTCAAGGGGCACTAGTGTGGAAAATGGTATCAGATATTCGTACATATCTTTAGAAAATTGGATAATATCACACAGCTATTAGGTTGCGAAATTATTTTCTAATACTGAGTTTCAATATTCCAATGTGTCACGTCTCTTGCGTACAATACCACTTCTAATGTAACCTCCTTTGTATCACAACGCTTTTTATTCCAGATTTTTTCAAGCTTTTGCTGCAGTCTGTCTTTCGTTATTGTATTCAAAAAATAAAGTAATACTCGTAGGTGTATTCCGAATATATTTTTACGCATTTCGTGTATATGTAGGTTTCAATATGGTCACTCAAATCCTTGCTTTGGCAATCGGGCACATGTCCAATAACGAAAAACTAGCGGCCACATTTTGATAGGCAGCCTGGATATTCTCCTAATCATAAATATACGTAAAAAATTGGTTTTTAGAAAATACTCGATGAGCGCACTAGTTCTACAGCCGGATCTCGTACTATGTGCGGCTAATGACAGAAGCTGATAGAAGGGTGACATATCAACAAATTTAGGCAGCTTCAGGGATTGGTATGAGTCAAGTACAAAAAGTCTTACATGAACATTTAGGCGTCAGAAAGCTTTGTACTAGATGGATACCTTATAATTTGATGGAAGATCCAAAACACCGTCGTTTGGATTGTTGCCGCTCAATGCTTGAACAGTATGACGGAGGTGACTCTAATGCTGTCATCACAGGAATCGTCACAGGTGATGAAAGCTGAATATATTGTTACGAACCCGAAATCAAAAGACAATTTGTGTAATGGATGTTTCCATTCGAAGATTTGACGACAAAAGTAAAGAAGGGCAGAAGTCAAGTGAAAAAGATGATTACCTCATTCTTTGGACGGACGGGTCAAGGACTGTTACTGCAGATTGGTATGTCAGTCATTGTCTACCAGTTAGTTGCCTTGGAAAAGTTAGAATGCAGCGCCCAAGAAGCAGGATCCTCCTCCACCACGACAACGCTCCAGCTCACTCCGCCAGACGGACTATCGAATATTTGTTTATCGAAGGTGTGGAACTAGTGAGTCATCCTCTTTACAGTCCCAACCTGGCACCTTGTGATTTTTATTTATTACCAAAAATAAAAGATAAACTTGAGCAATTCCTTTTATGAACCCTAAAGATGCCGTGGGTGCGTTGGAAAAAGGCGTGGAAGAGATCACTGAAAAAGAGTGGGCTCACTGCTTCAGTCAATGGTTCCATCGCATGCGACGGTGCTTAGAAAGGAACGGAGACTACTTCGATAAGCAATAAAAATATTAACAGGCTTCTATATCATTCTGTTTATATTTTTTTAAACTTTCGGTGTGACCGCATACTCGTTTAGCAATTAGTAATATGTGAAAGATTTAGGAGTGATGTATGTGTGAGTAAACTTGCTTACTTCTTCACGCTTACTAATCTAAACGGATTTGGGTGAAATTTAGAATGATGATACCTTTACTCTCGATTAACACATTGCACGGAAAGCCGCGGGCAATAAACATTAGAGGAAATAAGATTCTCGTGCTTAGGCACCTGTGCATTTTGAAGTCTAAGGGGACTTAAATATCTATTTTTTATGTTTTATATTTAATTATCTTAGTCATTGAATATTACGGAAACCATTCCGCATAGAAATAACTACTTTTTTAACCTTGATTACACTTCTTGCTTGAGTTCTAAACGACCTTCGACGAGTTCTTTCTCAGACGAGTTCGACTGGCCTGTTGGTCTAGTGGTTAGTGACCCTAACTGCTACGCCATAGGTCGTGGGTTTGATTTTCGCCCGAGTCTGGGTGTTCTTTGTGTCCGTTGTTTGCGTGTTTGTAAAGTCCCCCGCGACACAGGAGTCATTACCTAATGCGGAAATTGTCATTAAAGAAACAAAACAAAGAAACAAAAGTTCTAAAAGTGCCCCAAAAATGTTAATAACGTTCCGTGTTATACACTTACTTGTGATTGAATAGACAGATAGATAAAAAGAGACAAATGTAGGATCATTTGTGCCTCTACCAAGGATATTGGAGTTGGTCGTATCACATACATATTTATGCGTTACATAGCACCTTTTTACTATGCTTAATTCTTCATATCGCTGGGTTTTCGTTATATACCCTAAAAAAAAAATCTACTTGCAACAATCCGCAGCGATCATTAAAATTACCTGTTTTTTACAGAATTCAAAATCAGCCTGTATAATTTCGTGGAAGTAGCAAGTGTACCGTTAGATATTATTACTACATTTTTATGTCCAAAAATAAAAGCATATAGCTGTAGTAAGGCTTTAAGACCAGCAGATGCGCTACACGTGTGGAATGGCATTCCGGCAATTGCTCAGTAACTTTAATAAGGCTTCGATACTAAGTAAGCGAAATGAAATGGCCATAAGGTGCAAAGGCACGCGACCGCATTGTCTTACACCTTGCACTCGGCTTCAGCATGTTTGTCGACGCATACGGTATACAATATTGTGAACTATTAAAAGTCAAAACCTTACAAATGTAACATCATTAATTAACAGTCAGTATTTTCGTATATTTCAAGACAGTTAATAAAGTAGACAAAAAGCAGCAATCACTTTAAGGTAGAGTTTCAAGAAATAATACAGAGTTTATTTATAAAATACGTCACTTCCCTACGTACCTACTTAGTTTCCCATGATTATTTTAAACATTACATTTGCGACTACAAAGCGCGGAGCAACAGAAATACCCATCCAAATCTATGGTTAGACAAGTAATGTCTGGGGTATAGTTTGAATGGAGGTATGTCTGAAAGTGGCAGCTGAACATAAAGGAATGGAGAACGGTGTGCTTCGAGATAGGCACTCTGTGCAGGCTTGTAATTTTAGATATCGAACCCCCCGCTACCCGCCGAATCCCCCGGCTCATCCCGACTCCGCTGCGGATTAGAATGAAAATACAACGCTTTATTATCTTTCCTTTGACCGTATGTCTTACCTTCCCGATCCACTGTTCCCTCCGTCTGGCGGCCAAAGGTGAGTGAATTGTTTACTTTTTTTGTAATCTGCTCTCCTTTGTATTCAATTATCTTTGTTGCGAGAAGATTATCTACCAGAAATGTAAATTCGAACTTCGCTCCAACTCGTGAGCGGCGGAAGATTTTATTTAACTCTGTTCCCCGAAAAGTATGCGTTTTATAGGACACTTGAACGCTGTGGATTTTTATTAGAGACACGTTTTTACCGACAGTGGATCGTGCTACAGGCGACATTTATCTTCCGGCGAGGGGTGTCTTTGTAAAACGTTTGCGGATGAAAGATTTTCCTCCTTTATTATTTTACATGTAATTTATGACACTTCTAAAGTTCACGATTTCTTAGAATAAAGATACTTTTGACTCAAACGAACAATTTTTATTGGTGACTTTTTAACGTCTCAAATGGTAAAAAAGCCTTTTTATATGATTTTATTCTGAAAGTGGCAACTGGGATTTTATTTTATCTATCTCGTAAGTAGAGAACATCTCTGCGATTTAATGCAAGCGAAGTGCGGAGATCAAAGAGCTTTATGCATTATATTAAAGTTTTATTCGACGCCGGTGTGCGGCCGCCGGGCCCGGCAATTTCCTTTTCAATTACGCCTACTTGAAATAAAAATACAATTTTTATTTGGGTCCTGGTAATTAAAAAGGGATTCTGTAATGAAAAGGTATACCTCCAGTTCCGGGCGCTCCTCTCAATTTCACTTCCGTTTGTTTGTTCCACCGGGGCCACGCCTTTGGGGTAAAGCAAAGGGTTGCGGCGCGCTACGTGCGGGGTGTGTCCTCAAACATTGCCTAAATCACAAACACATTTAGGGACTGGCTCTAATGATACTTTATATCGACTTTGTAACCTCGTACTGTTAATTTCGAAAGGAGTATATAGTCCTTGGAACAATCTGTGTGACAAAGAGCGAGTAGACGGATGTCGGATGTGTGGTTGATTGCCAACGTGTTGGCAACAGGATTCAGCTTCCTGTGCTGTGGAACTTAGCAATACCTACATCCATACGTGTTACTCTACGTCCGTATTGTAGCCAACTTATACATATAACACTATTTCCTTTTAATGTCTATCGTCGGATATGGTGTTTGTGAATAATTGTCTATTCTATTTATACCTTTTCTATTACTTGCACATTGACTTGTTCTCATATTGTATTGAAATGATTCTATGTAACGCGGGTAGAGAGCATTACCAACATAGTGATATATTTTCTGCTAATAAGGATTAGTAATCCCAAGAGTTTCACGAAGAAGTGGGAAAGACTTGCTGATTCTTTCCCCCACTGTGCCAAACCTCCTATGTCCATCAACAGCATTCATATTTTGTACTTTTATGTGACTGAATACGATGATTGGTAGGATAATTACCTGCCAATCATCACCCTTACTTTCAGTCACAAAATTGTACAAAATATCAATGCTGAACAATTGTGGGCAAGCTTCCATTTTAACCATAATTATAGTCGTCGTAATATATAATAAACGTCCGTTTTTAACTAACTTTGGACCTCAATCTAGCTTACCATCAGGCAGGTTGAGGTCATATTGACGGGCAATTATTAAATCTCTTTTTAAATATAACTATTTGAGGCTTGATTAAAAAATATCATGTTATATCATATAATATTTTAAGTGAGATAGTAAATAACAAATAAGCACAATTCTTCCCGAGTCTCCTCACAGTTCGAGGTATGTTAAGCAGTTATCGTTATCTCTTGTATTGCCGATTGTAACCAGACAAGTTCTGGTGATCCCACTCACCAGTCGTAACAAATCGTTTTGGAATATGTCAACATGTTCAATTATTGTCAGCAATTACTTTAATCATGTTCAAAAACTACTGCTTCTAAAGAACAATGACCAAAAGTAGTACCAATATTTTTCACGCCCTCAAACTCAAATTGTTGTAGTAATTATTTTTACATTTTTATACAACTATTTGTGTCAGGAATATGGTTTGTAAACAGGGGATATAATTTGAAAACTATAATTTGATAACTTAATTTTATTAAATAATTATGTGATTTCTATTTATATTCGCATTGACATTGACGTTCCGTTCCTGGTCATTTATGATTTACAGTTCCGGTATTTTCACTAGAACAGTTATTAAAAATATATAAATAAACAAATAATTATCCGATATAGTAAATTATTTGAAATCCAAAATTTCTTTATATCTTAAAATAAGTATTAACATTTCTTATTCAATGAATCGATTTCGACCAGAAAGGTATTGATTATTAAAACGAAACTATCCGGCTTTCGTATCAGCTGTCAGCGTAGTCATCGAGTGAATAGGCATTGTAATATTATTATTCTGTTCATTTACGTATTAACGTAAATTATTTAAACGCCGGAATTTCGTTTTGCTACACGGAATTCAATGTATGTTACGAGCAGTAGAATTTATTATATTATGGTAGTCTTTAGATCAACGAAAATGGTAGTTTAGGTTATTCTTGATTTTATTAAATTAGGAAAAGACCCGGGTTTTATTGGTAAAAAAGACAGTTGTATGTGTTAGTGTATTAAATGCAGTCCATGAAAAACCAAGTTTGGTATTGATGCAACTCAGTACAGGATTTCATACATTTATGAGCATTATGCTTTAGGGAGAAATAAATAGTAGCGGAATTTTACGAAGGATTAGAAGGGTATGTTTAGATGTTTTTAGGCTCTGTAAGATTTTTGTATGTCATTTGATAATTATGTATTTACTTTCAGTTCATGTAAAATTACAATTTTTCTTCATGCAACAACCTGTGCCTCCCATGTTTCTCTCTATAAATGTTAATGATGAATTGATGTTAATTTAAAAGGTTTTGATAACGAGGGAAAATATTTTTATAAGGGCTGGCAACACAGAATGGAAAGTTGTGTATATTTGACAGCAGCGGTCTAAAGAAGAACTTGTGTATAAATATTTCTAATTGGAAAAAAACAGTTGGCCGGTGGATATACAAGAGCATAATTAATCAGATTCAATTAATAAAAGGTATTCAGTTACTTGAAAATATGAGCTTTGCTTCCTGTGCTTCTGGATGTTTAAATGTAATAATAAACTATTTTATGAAGACCTAAATAAATAAGATTAAAATTAGTTCATCACTTTTTAAAACTTCTTAACTAAAATAAGATTAAAAAAAAACAAAGTTCAACGTAACATATTTTTAAAATAGGACAAGAATATCTTACATTTCTTCTCCATTTTCATAGTTGCTTTTACATTTCTGTCATTTTAGACCCCGGGAGCAGTTTAAATAAAGTCATGAAACATAAATGCCGCCATGATGGTATCGTACGAGCCCCAGAGAGACACAGTTCACTATATTATTCTTTAATGTTAATGTAATGTTTATGTAGAGGGTCATAATACAGGTTGAACCGGCGGTTTCGCTTGACAGCGTGCACTTTATCCTCTCGTAAGGAGATTAGCCATCTGAGCGGATTAATAAATGGTGCACCTATATAATACAGTATTTAACTCGTTTATCTACCGAAATACTCCGTAACAGTTTACTTACATAACCTTATTTTTACTATATAGGATAATAGAAATTTTAGCGTGTGTGAATATAGACATTAGTACAGGATTGTGAGTGAGACTTCAGATGTACCGGGTGTTTATATTCACTACTGGCTCATCTAACAGACGTACTGTAATTTATAATAATTTGTTTTAATTTGAATGGGAAAAGGCACTTCTGGTTGTTCTTGAATTTTATCATTTTTCGGCAAATTTTATCCCTAAAAAAACTAATTTGGACTATTACTAAAGTTTTTCAAAATAGAAAACAGTCAGATCGGTCCAGTCATTCTCAAGTAATGCAACCAACGAACAACATCAAATTTATACTAATATTATAAAGCTGAAGAGTTTGTTGTTTGTTTGTGTGGTTGAAAGTGCTAATCTTAGGAACTACTGGTTCGAATTGAAACATTATTTTAGTGTTGGATAGCCCATTTATCGGGCAAGGCTACATCACGCTACGATCAATAGGCTAGTGCAGGGACGGCTACTGATTTATTAAACAAGTACGTACCGAACCCAATCAATGTCTGTTACTATTTACACTTGCTATACTAGTAGTATTGCTTTTGCGTTACCAATTCTATCTATCTCCCATGAAGCTCTAGCGCTCTACTGCTAAAAAGAGTCCTCTCATAAGTTAAATTTATCAATAAAATACAAGTCATATTAAAGTTATAAAAATAATTTTAATGTTAAAGCATATTACAGGTTCAAATTAAAAGATTCATTTACGCACGCATACGCATAATGTATTGTGTAGTATTCTGTTGTGAGCAATCTGAAGCATTCTGATAAATAAACAACGTGTTTAAAAATACAAATTTTTAAGACTAATTTTTCGTATGGCAATTTTCTGGGACATTTAGTAAAGTAACTATACAAAGTATCGTGGTATAAGTCATACATATATATACCTCGTGTACCTTACAGTCACTGTTTCCAAACAATTATAGCTACGGTATATATAATCTGTAAATTATGTTTTCAAAAAAAATCGGAAAATCAACGAGTTTATATAGAATATTGATACACAATTCTGTAGTTTAATAATCGTGGACAAACCGTACAGAAATGAGGTTTAGGTATGTCTACTTACCGTAAATTAGAGAGTTTACTGGTGCTACATAACAGCTCCCGTCAAGTTGAGCCATATTAAAGTTTAATTTAGAAATACAATGAAATACTCAGCAGGATCTTGAATTTTATGAAGAGATAATGTCCTCGAAACGCCAGCGACCCTCTTGAAATATTCTAAGAAATTTGCGATTCAAATACGTAAAGCCGTTTAAAACGCCTAACAAATTAAAGGCGGACTCGTTAAAGCAATAATTACTGATTACATTATGAAATAATACCTCGCGAAGATGTAAGATATAATCTTCATAGAGTTATTTTAACGAAGTATTTACTTGAATACGTTACTACACGTGTTTTTAATAATATTTGAAAAGCTAAGGTTAAAGTACAATTAAAGATAAATAAAATAGGTTTAACAAGTTTTTCTTGCATAACATGTGTACAATTTGTATTATTTGCTATAGAAAAACATTGCAAGCCGCAAAACGTTAATGTTAGAACCACCATGTCAGAATCAAAAGAACGAGTTTCACAGTTGTGAGTGAAGCAGGGCGTTCATGTTTTAATATTTTACGGGAAGCTTTGCGCTGAATCGCCGAATGCGCAAACAAAGCTGCTACCTTAATAACCGCGTCGCGGCACAACTGTACGAGACTGAAAGCTCTCATAATCCGACCTCCGTACCTCGTCGAAAGAGGACGCGAGTGAAGCATTTTAAAAACTCGTTTCATCTTTAGATTAGCGCCGATAGAGATAAGTCTACTTGTCATCTTAGTCTCAGATATATTTTAGCCCGAAAGTCCGTTGGGAAGAAAAATAAACATGCGAAAGATTTAATCTGTGAGCGTTTCCCTGTCTGTTTAAATAGAAGTCACAGGAGACGGCGTCTTATCGGCGCGGCCCGTACCTATTTGCCGAGCCACAGCCGGCGCCCGCACCGCTCGCCGTAACTTCCCTTGTTTGCAAACTCGGATTGGATCTCGCCTTCTACTTTCTACAGGACATTCACAATCTAGTTTTATGACTTTAAAATTTTAACACTTTTATAATACCTTAGTCATGACTTTTAATATTATACAAGATGCGACAGATTGGCTAAATCGATCGCGCAGTTGTTTGCTAGGCCACTATGCCGACTAAAGCTTCCTAAAGTGTTGTGAATTTGATCCCCACAGGGAATAATTATTATGTTAGGCTCAAAACAATTCTCTGTAACTAATTGTTCTGAACTTTGCGTACGGACTTTCATTAATTTTTTCACGTCTTCCTTTTTCAAATGGTATTACGATACTTTTTAGTGTTCCATACCTCAAAGCAAAAAAGTAACAGCCTGTCTGTCTGTCAAGACCCATTTCCACAGGAACGCTTTTAGGTTTCAAGTTAAAATTAACATCAAATCAATGTCTGCGGGCCCTTGAAGCTGTAGAAAATCAATCAAAAGATACGGTCATTTACACCATATTATTCTAACAAACTTAAATCTTAGCATTGCGAATTTGACGAATTCCCATTGACGAAATATGAAAATTTCGAAATTCGTTAATTTGTCGTTATATCACATGTTAGTTATTTATTTTTTTGCGATTTTAAACTTATATTTTGCGCTTGGAAAATTGACTGTATATCAATGTATGGGGAAGTATTTTTAGAACGGATAAGTTAGGTTTGTCTTTCAATCCGATTCGTGATTAGATTGATGTATAGGGGAGTATCGATTCCCGAGATGGACGAACTACATAGAAATTTGTATGGAACCCTCGGTGCCCGATTTAGACTCGTACTTGCGCGGCTTTTTTTTGTTTTGTGTTTATGCTGATTAAAGTCAGTCATTTTAAATTTCAATAGATAAATTCTTAGAAGTACAGGACAGTATTGACGGGCGGAACAAGATCGGCAACAACGCAGTTTGACTCCAGCTTAACAATAGGATTCAAAAGTTGTTTCTATGAGTAGAATGCCGCCATGAGTGTATAAATGACTTTGACCAATTGATTTTAACACCACATTGTGCTGTTACAGAGAATGATGTGGGATCTTAGTTTTTGTGTTTACCATTTCCATTTAACAAGCAGCGACTTTTGACCTCGAGGCTTTAATCGATTTCTTCCATGATTATTTACGCATAGAACGCGTTAAAATATTGCTTTCAATTTAAAATTTTGAATAATAAGAGTAAACGTAATGTCAAACATTTAGTTCTTCGTAAAGATGTATTTACACAAGTTACGGCAACGTAAACACTAGTAGACATAAACACATGCATTTGTACACACATGTTAGGGAACAAGTGCACGCGCAGCGGGTATTGCGGGGCGGGGGTGCCGGGGGAGTGGGAGGTAGCGGGAGCGCCTGACGAGCCTTTGTTTAGAACATAAAATTATACGACACCAATAAATTCTTTGTTTACCCGATAAATGAACGTGTCCGTTCGTATGGGAGAGCGATCGACTCTGCGTGACTCGAGGATATGCATGTACATTTAAAGATAAAAAAACTATGTGACAGTAATAAACAATCCACACAAATAGAATAGGAAATGCATGTACAAACATTCCGTTTTAAAACGCAATTCGTTATTTTAGATCACTATCTTAATGAGAACCGTTTGAGAATAAATATCCTGAATAAACAAGCATTGTCAAAACACTCGACTCCACAAAAGTTTGGACGAAGAAATGTCAACTCTTTTAGAGATAATACCATTATCTGGTTTACCTGAGGACAACGTCGGCTAACAATGGCGACGTCGGCAGATGTCTCCGCAAAACAAACTTCACAACAGACCTAAGTCGTCGCCATAGATAAAAAATGTAGGATTAATTATACCACATAGAGCTGGTGGTTAGTGTGCGACAATAAATCGTCATCATTGACGTGAATCGCTGTACGAAATGTTAATGCCGCGTATTATGCCGTGTCAACAATGACGCATTGTCAGAGGAATTTGGTAACCGCTGTACGTCCACACAAAACTTACCAATCTCACATTGTTTGTCTACTTTTTTTCATTCGGATGCACACTAAAGTGTCATCTTCGATGCATTTGATGCGTAAAACTCGTTTCACATTTTAAACTGTTAAATCGAAACATTCCTAGACCGACTCAACCTAATTCAAGTAATTTGGTTCTGTAGTTACTAAAGATCTTTTACGTTGATACGATTTTGCTCAAAAGTGATCGCATGCTACGTGGACTAAATTCTAGACTACACTATCGATCCTTTGAGAGTTTTCTCGAATTGAAAGGATACAATCTTTGGTACATTAATGTAACCCACTGCATACCTTAATTAATGAAATAAAAAAACAGCGAAGTACATACTAATTTTATTTCAGGTTAAGTCTAAACTTAAAAATTTGTAAATCTTTTCTTTTAAATAGCCTCTCGTGCACTGAAGAGAAAATGTATTCGTACTTACTACACTAGACACAATATACAGTATGTACATACTGTATATGGTTCGCTTCGTTCGTTTCGTTTAGTTTAGTTTCGTTAGTTCGAACTATATCACTCGACATAGCGGGCAGTAAATAATATTTACTGTGACATAGTGTTATCGACGCAACCAATTAAATAATCCATTACATTCAAATATTTAGCCTATACCTATACTTTTGGGAGAAAGTAGCACGAGCTGGAGTATTTTCCTTTTATTTTAAATTTTGTTTTTAAGGCGTAGTAAAACGGCAATTGTTATTATTAATGGAAAAACTGTACGAATATTCATTTTAAAAAAACCTAGTCAAGTGTATGTAAACATTTTAAACGAGTTTCCAAACTAGTTGCGAAGGAGGATTTTTATTCCCACTTGGCAAGTGGCTCCGATCTATGATAACCCAAACTCCATAGATACGATACCAATATATTTCAACCTGTCTCTCAAAGGAATATTTGAAATTGTAGTTAGAACCCTCGTCTGTTGTAATTCTTAGGTGATTTGTGTACGTATTGGTCCCACTCTATCCCGCTAGCAATCTATCTGGGAGCTGGCCTATCGACACAGAATACATGATAGGACTAAGTACTATCGATGTTTAGTTCATACTATCGTTTGCATCTCAGATTTTAGAAAGGAATATGTATATTTAAAATTCATTATTATGTGTTTGAGCTTTCTTATTTAAATTGATACAACGAGATCTAATTTCATATTTTTGAATGATTGGTCAATATTGAGTCAATATTTGAATGATTGATTTGCGTATTATAATGGTGTGTTGAGTTAATCATTGTTAATAATGACACCGAGTATAGTTTGATTTTTTAAATCAATTTAGATATATATACTCGTCCACAAAAACACGGCAAGATAAAAAAATACATACATATATATTTTTTAGATTAGTTGTCGATTCGCACAAACTTGTTAGGATACTTTGTGCGAAACGTTTGATTCGAACACTCGAGCTGAATTTATTAGAGTGTGGATCGACACCTCTAGAAAAATGTGGTGGTGATTCGCACACATTTTGTATTTTAACGAAAAAATAAATAAAAGTACAGGTGTGCACATACGTATATTCGGCAATTTTTTTCTTTTATTGCCAATGGTGGCAGAAGAGCCAGCGGCCCACCTGATGGTAAGTAGTAACCGCCGCTCATGGACTTTGGCAATGCCAGGAGCACAGCCAAGCCGCTACTTAAGTTTTTATATTTTTTAGTTTTATTATATTTTATTACATTGCTTGATTTTTCTTAAAGATAGTGGATAGGAATTTTAATTAAGAGCTACGAGTATTATTGTTGATTAAGAATATTTTCCATTTTGTTGGCTCAAGTGTCACAAATTTGTGCTAATCAACCACTAAGCCATTTTTCTCTGTGTATTTATAGTTTTAAGATTTAATGCACATATCTGTATAATTATACTGTTGGTTACTGGCTTGTTGGTCTAGTGGTTAGTGACTCTGACTGCTGAGCCAGAGGTCGTAGGTTCGATTCCCACCCAGGACAAATAATTGTGTGATGAGTGATGATTCATGAGACATTTATTCTGTCTGGGTGTAATTTATCTATATCTATATCTATCTATACTTATAATAAATCTGTAGTGGGATGAATTCTGTACATAGAATATATTAAAAAAAAATCGACTGAGGGGTATTAAGATATCGATACTGATGCCGAATATGCGATTCAAACAATTTTTGTCTGTCTGTCTGTCTGTTTACATGTTCACGATAAACTCAGAAGTTACTGAAGGGATATGCTTGAAACTTAGTATGATAAATGATAATAGTTTGAGTGCCTGCGCAGGTTAAAGGGTACTTTTTATCAAGGGTTCCCACAGGAAAATCAATGAAAGCTGTAATAACATTGTAACGTTAGTAGAATGTATAAACTTATTTCGAACTAAATTACGGCGAGCGTTTAGCTTATCTGGTGTAGAGTACGAATTCTACTAGGTTGGGTGCCGGATCGAATCCCTCTCTGACACTCATTTCTTTTTTTGCACTTTCTTTTAATATATAAACTAATTTACTTTTTAAAATTATGTATCGTTTTTAACCGACGAAAAAAGGAGGTTCTCAATTCGATCGTTTATATACATTTTTCTTTTTTTTTATGTATGTTCAGCCCTCTCCGTTATTTATGAACCGATTTTGATTATTCTTTTTTGTTAGATAGGGTATAACTCAAGGGTGGTCCCATGTCGAGGAAGTCAGGATCTGATGATGGAATTCTGATAAAATTGAGAGAAACCCTCTAAAATTGTAGAAACGAATAGTGTTTCTGTTTACTTTTCATTACTTTATCAGGTATTTGCGTTAAGAAATCATCACATCATTTAGCCGAGCTGATAATGAAAAAAAATTGCTGGTTCTTGACTATGCCAACGAGCTATTTTGCCTCTCGGAGCCATTAAATTCGTAAATATGTTTCAGGGCATTAATAATAATAACAACTTTACACACCTCATACACGGCCGATTCTAAACTAGGCAGAGCCTGTACTATGGTAACCAGACTGCTGATAAACATTATATTTCTAAATACATACATATTATAAATAATTTACACCCAGACAGAGAATAATTCGTCCTAGGTGAAAATCAAACCCACGACCCATGGCTCAGCAGTCAGGGTCACTAACCACTAGACCATCAGGCCAGTCCAGTAAATATACATATATTTATAAATAGAGTTATATAAAAAGAAGATCCAAACTTTTAAACTTTTGCGTTCCATGATAATATAATTATGTTGACGGGAATTCACGCGATCACGTATTTAAAAGTATTATACAGGCCTGTGATCACGGCCACGACCACTATGTCATACCAGGGATGTCATACCTTTTAAATACGTGATCGCGTTGATTCCCGTGAACATGATTTTATTAGAATAGAAAAGAATTTTTATTTAAAGCATCTATGACTTAGTTGTTAGTTTAATGAAGTTTGTTAGTATTACAGTATTTTACTATACTAAAGGCATGGCAGACACTATCGCCAAAAAAATTACATCTAAGCTGAAATATTGACATGTAACCGGTGAAGTTTTTTTACACTTTCAGACCATTTATTTTCCGTTCGGTTACAGTAGTGTGAAATCTTATGTTACACCGTGACTAAACAAAGCTCAGAAGCAAACATTTATCTGTTAGGTATACCGAGGGGGCCCATAGTTTCTAGGAAGCAGCACTGACTGACTGACTACAGCAAGTCTCCCAATTGGTCGAACGAATCGAGATGTTAGGTCGTCACAGTTGTTTTATGACGATTTTCTGCGAGGAAAACAACTCTCGCGCAAAGGAGGAGGAGGAGGATTCGGTAGAAAATTTCCAGGTGGAACCTTTTCACTCGCGCTCTCATGCGTTCGCTAAGAGTAGCCGTGGGTGTATGAGACGAGTTTTATTTTCTTCACCCGAAGCAGAGTCCCCCTTGAAGAGGGTGTTTGGACATCGCCCAGTTGCCGTCCGCTAGCCAGCGCTGGGTGGATCATTGGAGGCAAAACGTCGCCGTACCGACGGTCAACTCATAAACGGTGCTGTGAGGCACACCGTGTGGTTTTAGTTGGTTTAAGCCTGATATACGGCAGAAAGAACGGCAGAAATATACTCTTATAAGGGTGTTTAACAGCAGTCTGATTACTATAGTACAGGCTCTGCCTAGTTTGGGATCGTCTGATTCCAAACTAGGCCGTGTGTGAGATGTGTAAAGTCATTATCATTATTATATATTGTAAAAATGCAGTCAATGTATATACTATATGTTAAGAAATTGTATTTAGTATCAATAAAGTTATTATTATTATTTAGTTAATGGTTATAAATACAACCAAGGCTGAAATTTTATTCAAACCTTGTTTTTAGAAGTTTGCAGATTCGTTATGAATTCATCGATTAAGAAAGATTTGTACAATATTTATAGCGGTTTCTGGCCGTACCTGGCTAGAGATAAGTTGCAATACATTTTGGAGCGGATTACGAATCGTCCTTGAGTCGCCTTTATCCTTTAAAGGAGCCGATATTGTTGCTTATGCACGGCCGCACCGCGCGCTCAGCTTCTTTCGTAAAAAGGATTCCAGAATATTTGATTATGCGACATCCTTATCTGGCTTTCAAGAGCTATTAACATTCTCTTTCTTAGATGGTACCGCTTTCGAGTTTATTGTGAGCCAAGTTATTTGTGCATGCATTCATCGATAAAATTTAGCATACAATAATATAATTTTTTGTGCAACGTTTTTGGTTTAACATTTCCACAAAATTCTCTTGAAACTCTAGTTTAAGTATGAAATCAAAACTTAGATGTAAAATATCATTAAGACAAAAAGATTAATATTTCGTATAAAATATTTGTATGTAGTTACTAGAGACCATGTTGAATGAAGCGGCGGTAGCGTAATGGCTAAGGCGTCGGACTTGCGATCAAGTGGTTGCGGGTTTGAACCCCACCCAGTGGTGCACTACCGTCGTGAACTCACTCCTAACACAAGCATTTAGCTTAGCTGGAGGGATTAACAAGAATACTAGTAATGTGTGACCTACGTTACTAGTAGTCTTTTATAAAAAAAAAAAATGTTTTGTTTTATTTTATTGACTAGTATAACTTCAATTACCATTGTACAGACTTATCGTAATATGACAGGTCAACAAATATACTGGACACATGTAGCTTGATATAGCCGCATTCTTAAAAAGGGAGTATAAAGAATTCTCTTCGCGTATTACATAATACTAGAGATCGCGTGGTGGTCGAATTTCGACCATGGTTTTTTCATTGACCAGTATAACTTGAGCTGTCATTGTATAGACTTAGTTACCATGACAGGTCAACGCATATACTGGACCCGTGTAATTTCATTAAGCCGTTTTCACATAATTTTTAAAGTTGTACAACATATTGTTAAAAATATTTAGCTTTCTGCACTTCTTCTATATATAAACTGTAAATATTCCAAAATTCACCAAATTTTCTTAAAAAGGGGTACAAAGAATTCTCTTCACGTAGTAATATAATGATATTGTGGTCTGGTTTTTAAGTACATAATTGTATTATTGCAAGCATATACTAGTTCGAGTCGACTTTGAGCTTAATATTTCTTATTTTTCGATCCGTGTACTGCTAAGAGCGAAAACCGTAGGTAAGATTGTAACGGTAGGTACCTATTGCTTATAAAATTAACACTTGCCATACATTTATAAAAACGTGACATTAAGTGCGTTGGTAAGCCTCACTATTTGTTTATTTATAAGATTTGAAGAGAAAGAAAAATTGGCAAATTTGGGAAAGCTGTACAGTTTTTAAGGTGTTTGCCAGACGCTAAAACAAGTTCTTGTGTGTACCTACATACCATAGATGAATAAAAATAAATAATATATTGAGAAAATAATAGTTTTTATTTCTAAATACAAATACCTATTTAGGGTTACGGCAGAGCAAAAGTCGGGCAAAAAAACTGCGTTGCTAATCTTACTTTTGTACATGTTATTTTTTTAATAGGACAATTACATCCTAACCCGGCTATATTTTAATTTCACTACAGGTTGGCAAAGCCTTAAAGCTATGATTTTATTATTATATTAGTTGAACTAAAGCTTGTTTCCAGATGTCACCATGTTTGCTCCGGATAACTATTACGATGTAGCCTTCGGGCGACGAACGAAAACATACGAATATTCGTGGTATAATGGCACAGCTGTTCGACTATGCCCCACGCCGCGGCGATACCGGCTCACTCTCTATACAAGCCGCTCAAAACACAAAAGGATTTGTCTTGTTAATTCACGTGTATTATTTACGATTCGTTTCACTTCTTTAGCGAGAGAGATGATAAGATCGAGTTACAATACACCCAATATTGTCTCATATTTCCATTGTGAAGAGGATAATCGTAAAAACTCGTTCTCAATTCTTCAGTATTATATCGTAGACAAGCAAAATTTTATGAACCGTTCATGTGATCAATACAAATTTTGTTTAATATAGATGATAAATCAAATAATCTCGGGACGACATGCGACAGTCAGGATCTCTGATGGAAATTGTAAGGCAAATACAGTAATTGTCTACAACTAACGGTTATTTGAAAGGTCGCTTAATCACTCAAGGGCAAGGAGACAGTTCAAACACAAATATTAATTAATACGGCTATGCCGTCTTACCTAATTTGAGAAGTTTCCCGTATCTGAATAAACAATTAAACTAGCCGACCGTCGAGGATGGGCGCAGGCTCGGCTAACTACTCATCACTCTGACCCGTTCTAACTACCATTAATATCAATAGAACAATTAATTAAACACTCTGGGTGTTTAATTAAATAAAGTTGGAAAAATTTCAAGAGCTTCGGGTATCCTTGAGTTGGGGTCTTCAAGATGTGAGTAGAGTCAGTTCATCACCTTAGCAGAAGCAGGTAATAGACTGTGGCATCACCTCTTCCATATCTTTTTACAAAAGTGGTAGTTAGACTCGCATCCAACACACGCAGCTATAAGAGATCCTGGCCTGGCAGGGCCAACTATTCCAAGTGGGTACAAAATACATATGTATTATTTTAAGTATATTAAACTCGTATGAACGAACGCGAGATAAAACCTGTAGGGCTTGACACAATTTAATCTATACCTAGGTAGGTACAGTAGTTAAAATCTATAAATCTAGTACCGACGTTATGTATTTTAAAAAGTATCATTTTTAGTTTTTTTTTTCTGCTTAAATCCCATTGCATATTAATAAAGAACGAGAACTGATGTAACATAAGTATAGCGACTTGCATGTCAACATCAATAGGTAATATATAAAGAAAAATAAATTTGAAATCCCTCCCTCAATGTCAACAAACTATGTATGCGATTTGCAGGAGCTCCAGGTTCCAAAATTTTCATTTCATTAAAACCTTGAGATCCAATCGGTCATAGTGTCCAAATAATTTGTTATACATATATCTTATACAAAATCGGCTTCATGTGGTAATCAAAGAGAATATTAGATATAGATCAGAAAAAATTATAAAACGTTGAAGTATCTGTCGGAGAATTGGATAAGAGGAAGTAAATAAAATACGTTAATATTCACGTGAAAAATATAATTGTATATCAGTTGCTTGGGGACATGACACTCGCACCGTCTGATGCTGTATGCTCCCTGCGTACTACCACTGGTAAGATATTATAGTGGTAATGCTGACGCGTATATTTGAGTTGTGTAACGCGCAATGCATTCGAGCCCCCCAGCGAGTCGTTGTTGAAATCTCGCTATCGATACTTGTGTATTTTGTAATACCTCAGTATTATATTTATGACTATATTTTTGGTGACCTCGAATATCATTTCTGTCCTGCACACAATTACGCAGATATATGGTGCCAAATACACTAAAAGGTACTATGTGCCTTTTTCTGATCTAGCAGGAATTTGTTTTACAGGAGTTGACACTGGAGTTGAGTTACTTTACCTACAATCAGCAAATCTATTATAATAATAATAATAATAATAATTTATTCGCATTTAGTACAACAACATTTTCATTACATTAGATTACAATAATTAGAATAATGTACATGATATGGTTGCACAATTTGATGCATATCTTAGAAAATATATGTAACTATCTCCTATACTAAGCAGAGCTTGTATGATAGGAGTTAGTTGGTTCTCCATTGAAGATTTTTTGTCAACCGGGATATTAAAAGGTGGACTACATTTGTCGTACAAGCATGCATTAATATAAAGTTTTTAACAAATTAAATATGTATAAAGATTATAAAAATTACACATACATTTTTTAAAGTAATGCATATTCATAAATTTGATACAGAACAGCTTGATAAAAGGGTCTCAGTTTGATCATAATTTAGAGTCAGTAACCAATTTTTTAACTTGTTTTTTATTTCGTGTTTGTTAAGGCTATATATTGATAGTAGGTTATTCAATCTATTATATATCCTCGATCCCAGAACATAATACTGGCGTCTTGCGAATGCAGTTCTACATCCGATACTTGGACATTTTGCAGTTCTGGAACGAGTTTGATCAGTATTCCTAATGTAGGGTAAGTTTGAATGTCTACGCAGTACCGTCCGAAGGATGTAAAGCTTTCTCACAGTGAGCACCTGACACTCCTCATAAAGTTGAGTGGTGGGATAGTACCGGGGCTTAAAATGGATCACCTTTAAAACCTTTCTCTGTGCCCTCTCTAGACCAAGGAAGAGCATTTTATATGTTCCACCCCATACAGGAATACAGTAGAACATAATGGATTGACAGAGGGCTGTATAGACTGTGTAAATAGTAGAGAGGTCGGCAGTATGACGCAGATTTTTGAAGATCGCCATGAGCCTCCTGATTCTATTAGTCAGGGCTAAGACATGAGGTCGCCAATCCATGCGTTCATCAACCAGAACCCCAAGATATTTAATATGATTTACCTGAGATATTAGAAGGCAATCACAAGTGTCTGAACCAGTACAGCTGTGCGCTCTTAGAATGTTAGTGGAAATCGGTGGTTTGGGTGAGTTAGGGATATAGAAACGTATAAACTTAGTTTTATCTATATTGAGAGTTAACTGGTTCACAGAGAGCCAAGTCATAATTTTTTTAAGACCAAACTCTGCGTGACGTTTAGATGTTTCCCAATCCACGCCATATGCCAGTAAGACTGTATCATCTGCGTATGTGAAAATTTCGCAATTAGGTATTTTTTAAGTGCACAAATCATTGATATAGATGAGGAACAAAGTGGGGCCGAGTATACTCCCTTGAGGAACGCCGTAACTTATCATGTCCTCATCACTCACAGCTGTACCAATCCTAACAGCCTGTGAACGGTCAGATAGGTAATCTTTGTATAATGCCAGAATCTGACCACGGACACCTACATGTTCCAGTTTCATAATAAGAGTGGGTATAGAAACCGTATCAAAGGCCTTAGATAGGTCAAGAAAAATGCCGTAGCATTTATATTTAGAATCCATTTTGTGAGCAACCCTTTCAGTAAAACTGATAACAGCATCCTCGGTTGATTGTCCAGATCTAAAACCATATTGGTTAGCTGAAATTAAATTATTTTTTTCGAAATAATTAATTAAGCAATTATTTAATATGCGTTCCAGTATTTTAGATAAGGCTGTCAGCACGGATATAGGCCTATAGTTTGAGACACGGCCCCTATTACCACTCTTAAAGACTGGTGTTACCAATGCCCTCTTAAAGGCTTTGGGAAAGACACCTGTCCAAATGGATAAATTACAAACATGCGTAATGGGTCGGGTTAGAGCAGGACAGGAGAGCTTAATAACTTTAGATGGAATACCGTCCCACCCCGTGGCGCTGTCAGACCTTAGCGATGTTATAATAGTTTTTATTTGCCCTTCACTGATCGGAATGATTCCGAGTGAGTCACGAGGCGAGATATGCGGTGTGGATTTTTCTATGGGAGCTTTATTAACATTTTTTATACTAGAAGCTAGCGTTTTTCCAATATTAGTAAAGTATTGATTAACTAAGTTAAGTGACTCCTTTTCGTTGTAACCTAAACCAAGTAGTTCCACTGGACTTTGGGAAGTATTTTTTCTCCCGTATAAGCTGTTAATCAACTTCCACGTAGCCTTTGGATTATTCCTAGCCTTTTCGTATTCATGGTATTCGTATATACGCTTAAGCTTTCGCAAAAGCACATTACAAAAGTTCCGATACCTTTTGTAGGTGAGAAGAAGAATGAGATTATCTGGATTCTTCTTACACTTGCGGTGCATATTATCCCGATTTTTAATACAACGTAATAGACCAGGGGTAATCCATGGCTTTAGTATTTTTGTTTTGCGTGTGTATTTAATTGCTTTACTGTACTTCTTTAATACAGTTTGGATTACATTAATCAATTTATTTGTTGCTATATTAACGTCGGTTTCATTTAAAATTGGAGTAAAGTCATAGTTGTCAATTTCATATTTTATTTTATCATAGTCATAGATAATTTTATGGTTGAATCTTGATGGTCCGGATGCTTTGTTAAGGTCAAGGCATAATACTATAGGCAAGTGATCAGTTATGTATGTGTCTAAAACTAAAGTAGTAGCCACCATAGTCGTTCTCAGAATAATATGATCCAGACAGTTATTTTCTCGTGTAGGGTAGAGGTGACCTGGTAAGAGGCCGTGGGAAGCAGTCATTGTTAAATAATCACTGGCATTTCGATCAGTATTATCATTTTTAATATCAACATTTAGATCGCCCATAATAACCAAGTTGTCAAATTGTTTTAGACTATCTATGAGGACGTCCAAGCCATTATAGAACCTATCTAGATCATAGTAAGATGGCGAGCGATAGACACAAATTATAGCAGTTTTGTTAATACGACATACTAGGCAGTTAGCATCTGTGAAGGGCGGTTCATCTATATGACATAATAAACCACTTTTTGTATAAATGACTACACCATCATTTTGAATCAGATTGTTTTTAGTCGAGATTGTTAAATAGCCGTCTAGGTATGGAAGCCTGTCCGTGTGTTTATGCCAACACTCTGAAAGTATATTTATATCGAAAGTGATATTTGTTGTTGATAATACTGTTATAAATTGATGAAAATTTTTATGAATACTTCTTATGTTAATATGTATTATTTTTAATTTCATACTGGGGTTTTTAATTATATTTGTATGTTGTTAAATTTGTATATGTGTATTAACAACTTAGCTATATTAATAATTGGGTCAAGGGGTACGGTAGACTCGATTGAAGCCTTACCTGAATAATAAAACATAAAAAAATTATGATTTCGAGTCGAAAACATATATCCGCAAAATTCGGATTGTCGAGTATTTTGTTAAATTCTAATGGTGCAAATGGCAGTCGCCATATTGGCCACTCGGAGGCTATCTTGAGTGTGACATTTCACCCGAGCGAAGCCGAGTTTCCATATAGTTTAATATAAAGTAGGGAGGTATTTTAAAAGAGATTGTTAAGATGACAGTAACCATTAGTTACGAGTTTTCTTTACATCAAACAACATTATTTAAAGGCTAGGAATGTTTAGTAAACAGATTTACTTTGAAGATTTCCTGTTTGTTTTCCTTTAAACGTTAAGCATCAAAAGGTTTCAACTGATGACCTCCGATCTCAATAAGCATAGGCTTCGGACTTGGGAACAATGTCCACCCTACAGAAGACATAAAGAAGTAGGTAATAGTATTCTGTTTCCGCTGTGTGTAGGCAACAAGCGAGTGTAGTTTCTGTTGTTGTGAGTGTTTATTGACGCTAGTAGTATTTTAATATAAGCTTCTTGATCAGGTAGTTGCGACGCGGAAGAAAGTAAACACTATAATATGTAGTCCATACATATTGGCATAATTTGGGTGTACCACATTTTAGTTTTTGATGTAGCATTTTTTTTTCCTGTAATCTGTTACGGGGAACCCGCAGCATTAGTGATGTTACTCGAGTACAATAACCGCAGTCTTCAATTGCTCGGAGCCTTTTCCTAAGTTGAATTTTGGCGTGCCCTGTATTTTTAGTTAACAGTAACTTGCTAGACTGTTGTCTTTAGCAGTCTGTTAGAACAGCGTCTGATCGTTTAATTGCACACAAAACTTTAATCAGTTTATTTTACATTGCAGATTTTCGCTAATACTACTAAGTCGTACATATACATATAGAGCACGGAATAGAATATTATTTAGTGTATGTATAGTGGGATGTAATGTTATATTTATTTACTATAATAAAAAAGACAAAACAAAGAAGTTAGCAGGAAAGTCGAGTCCTGTTGATTGTGTTTAAGGCGGTATAAAAATGAATAAGTTGTAACCAAAAATAGTTATTTTTATCATTTCATTCATACGCTTTTTTGATCGAGATTGTCACTAAATATGGAACATTAATGCAAATCATACCTATTCCCCGAATGTAAATTGCATTATAAAACTAAGTCGACTACAATTTATAGCTGCACGCTCAACTCCCTTTCGCAGAGCAAGAGTTCCGGGGGAAGCCAACACTAAATCAGTTCGCACCACTCTAAGCCTCGTTTAGCAATAAATACTGCGCTAAAGATTACAAAACATTGGGGCGAGTGGTAGTAGGTAGGTTGATAGTTACGTCATAGCTTTTGAAAATAGTGGAAACAATACCTACTAATGAAATTTTGCTATCAAAATTCAAAATAATTGAACATATAATATTCAGGTAGGTAAGCATATCTAAAATATAATTATGTATTTACACGGTCACGAAATAGGTAACTATTACATACCTCTGAACACCATTCAGATGTTTCGACCAGGTTGCAGAGTTGGATTGAAACGATTGAAATTGAAAAACACAAAACTTTCAATCGGGAAGATGGTTTCAAATTATCTATAGCGTGGAATCCGGTGATAAAAACCATACCACCTCGCTTTTATGAGCAGTCGGAAAAACACCAAAATAAGGACACATCGGATTTGCTTACAAAACAGGGACACTATTAGTACAGTATGTGAGGGTACATGGCGAAACAAAAGAATTAAAAATATCGAACCTTCTACCTCACGATCTCGACGACGGAGGGCGTGCATCACTGAGCCAGTCAGCCTGTCACCACGGTCAGTGCTACCTAGTCGAAACGTCAGGCAATTTTGTCAATAGCTGGATCCTACAGTGTCATCTTACCGGGTATTACCAATGAAATGCTATGTCAGAATTAAACCAACTAAAATCCTCCGGTATGCCACACTTTACCCTTAAAATGGGGAGACCAACAGGATTCAAACTTACGGTATGAGACAGGTGTGCTATAAATGGTACGTGAATAAGTTACAATCGATGGTACGTTTCGGGGGAATTACGCAGTCCACTTATTCACTTCACCACTGCGTTAAATCCTTAATATACATCCATACTTAATATTATGAGCACGCTTCTTACCAACGCCATGCATCGTGCTCTTCTCTAAAACCCATACAAAAGACTAACCACAGTCACCAAATACGCATGTGTTCTTATCAACATATTAGTTTACTTTCTTCCAAGATTTCAGCTCGATTAAAATGGCATAGTACTACTAGATTCGTTCTTTTAGATTAAGATGTAACAATAATATATATTTTATCTTCAAAAGAAGCATCTTTTACCCTTGATATATTACCCATCTCGACGTGATTCACTAATTTGCTTTGAATATTTTAAGAGAAGGACAACTGACTTCAATTTAACTAAATCTTGCTACTGGAAACTTTCAGTAACTATTTCACTATCCCGTAAAAAAATTAAAAAAGAAACCACAGTTATGATAATCTATCTAATACCTTTAAATGAACAATTCTTGTATATATATATAATCTGAATCTCGGAAACGGCTCCAACGATTTTCATGAAATTTAGTAAACAGATACAGTTATGCATTTTAAGTTTAATTGCATAGTTGTATTTCATAAAAAAGAATATATTTAAAAAGAAATGTTGATTTTACAAACAGCTGCCGAGCAAAGCTCGGTTTCCCAGGTACTTACTGATTGTTATAAGAGTATACGTTATGATTTACCTAAAATAAAAAGTAATAAATTAAAATCTGTTTACATTTCATGAAGATATCGCGTAACATACACATTATAATAAACAACACTCGAAACGATTAAACCTTTAAACTTTAAACTCGACTTTATAAAAGGTTATAAAGTCGAGTTTAAAGTAGCTAGTAAAACAAATATCTACCACTTGTTATGTTGTTGTTGCAATTCTAAACGAACAGCATTCTTCATTAGTGTCTCGCCTGTGCACGTCATCGATACCAAATATGCCATACTTATAAAATAGCCGTGCGGTGTTCCAAACAGGAGCAAGCGTGTGTCTGACGAACCGTGCAAAATGATAATTAAGAGAAACCGCTCAGTCATCGTTAATACGATAGCCGGCCATGTAAATTACAACGGGCGCGCGGTGTTTATAACAATGCCCTCACTCGATGGCTTTCATTAAAATTTAATACAATGAAAACGTAAATATACTATATACACATTTTATTTTGAAGTTGAATGTTCAACAAGGTGGCTTTGGGTTGGGCTAGACAGTTTTATTGCACTATATAATCCATCCAATGGTTGTTTGTTAGATAGCGCTATATATGCAATAAGTCCTTCAGTTTTCGTGTAGAAGAAAGAATATAATATTATACGAAATCACTTTAAACAAGTTCGTGGTCCTTCGTGTTATATTTACTATTGTTTTTCAATTTTATAATCCGATGTATCATATATACTCGTAGATACTAAGTTCCCAAATAATACAGATAGATTTTAAAAATATTTAGACAAAAACTCAAGTAGTCAAACACGTTTACCTTAGATTACATCCGGCCTTTCAAATTCTGAGTCGTAGCACAGAATACATAATAGTACCAGTAAGTTTAGGTACTCAGTAGTGTACTCGTCGAAGTTTATTTTCCGAGCCCATTCAGCCATTGGTAATATATTTGAATTACAACAAAGGCCTACATGTATCTGAGGAATAGAAAATACTTCTCTTGAAAGTAATGTAACTCTGTATCTCATGACTGACAAAAAAAAACAACGCCGTTGCTGTATGTACCAGTTTTACTTCACTCAAAATGATCATTTCTCGTACACAACAGGTTGGATTACGGAGTATTGGAGTACGCCCTTTGAAAGGTTATGTTTTGAGTCTACGCGTCGCTAAAAGACGTTTATAGAGTGTAAAATATTTGTGAGGAAGGAGCTTTTCTAAAAACCTTTTCATGTCCTTTAAAAAATGCAAAGTTGACACGGGTGGGCGGTGTTGATGACTGACATTGCGTCGCTCTGGGATGTGGTGTAGGAGGGTGCTTCATCCATTGAGCACAAGTACCGAGGTAATGTTCATGCAAAGGGTCGTAGCTCATCAGCTCATTCGCAGCTCAACCGTACACTATCCAACTCAAATTTTGCAGAATAATTTTTCACACTTTATTCACTGGCCTTTTTGGGAGGATTTCAATACGAAGTACCGCTATTATGTACGCAAGTTGCTGTATGAGTTTGCTTAGGAATTTATGTGTTTAGGTTTTACGTTAAAGATTATTTTGTTAAAGTTAATTTAGTTTTTACTTAGACTGACTTATGCCCGGTTCCTATAATCAAGAAACGATTCCTTTTGCTTACGGACGGTAAAATTTTCGTTGAAAATTCATTGAAATATGAAATGTGGAATGTTTCAGAAAATTATTTTATTTAAAACAATTAATTTTGTGATTGCAATATACATTCTTGAGTCTCTACTTGATACATTAATCGTAATCTTTTTTTAATTATTCATCTACCTATTAGTAGCTCAGATAAATAGATCCCTGACAGTCAAGTCACATCTTAACTAATAGTATCCTATCCTAATAGGATACACATTGTCAGAGGTACAGAAAAAGTCATAAGGTAATTTGATTGTCAAAATCTACGTTAACGTGAGTGAAGCTGCGGACAGGACCTAGTTTTTGGTTTGCTTTTTTTGCTATCGTGAGGAAACCCCAACACCCGTTTCCTGATGTATAAGCAGAATAATTCTTGGTAAGATAATGACCCCATCATCTTATCGGGTGAAGTGGAATGTCAGAATCGAACCCCCTAAAACCACAAGATATGTCACTGTACCTACTTCAAGGGACCCGTGTATACTCTAAGACGGAATCCTCTAGGAACCCTTGGAGATGCTTTAATGACCTAAAAATATTTTTTTTATATCATACATTTTTATAGGTTTTTATTCATTTAAAATAAATAATAGTAATATAAACCTAACCCTACCAAGCGCAAGTCGAGTCTTGTGCAATTAATCTCCTGTATTAATTAAACAGGGTTACATATGTTGAACTGGTAGCAATTAAAGTCGTTTCATACATTTAAAATTTACACATCTCTCCTAAGCACTAAAATTGTTAGAGGGTAAATTGTCTACTGAGAAACAAAATGGTTTACCAAAAGTGCACCAGCTTTATGTAAAGGATCAGGTGAACGACTTTCTTTGTTGCTTGTACCTTACTCCAGTGTTCACTAAAGATCTTACTAATCTTATATACTAGAGATAAATGAACATCTTAGTTAGAGTTACATAAATATCAGTTATATTGGTTTTAAGAGAGTTTTGGTATAATGCTAGCAATAATAGCAACCTGATATACTTTATTAGAGTAACAGGTCTTTCAATAAGGATGTTTGATATTTGAAAAGGTATAGCGGCAGTCCATTAGTATTAGTACTAGCAGTATCTGTCAAATTTGTTGAAGTAGGTCAGAAGTCTTTGGTAAATCACCATGGAAGGTGATAGCGGTGAACAACGTGTGCAAATTATGACTTTTAGTAGATATCAAAATCAGTGGTCCATTTCGCGCATTACCATGCACTACCGCCCTGCCAAGTCGACTATTTGACGTTTGGTAACCAAGTTTTAGTCAATTGGTTCGATAATTAATTAGCTAACATTCGTAAGTCACAAAAAGGCAAGGTCTGCTAAAACAATCGCTGCAGTGCGTGAGAACGTACGGGAAAACCCGAAACAGCCAATTTTTGTCGTTGACAAGAAATTGACCAGTTTTTCGTCGGAACGGGAGTTTGCATTTAATGTAAATGACCATATAAAACGCCGAGTATTTTGATTGGGCTCTAGAGAAGTTTAAAGTTGTTGGGACGTGTACTAGCCAACGAAATCTTGTGTCTTACCGCCTCTAAAGGTCATCTTTTGACGACCTTATATTAAATTGCAGGTCTATACAAATAAACCGCAAACAATGGATGTGCTCTAAGTCAAAGATACATAAGGAACGCCATCCAGCAACTACGGCCACAAAGTCATTGAAAATGAGATGTCCAGTATAGCAAGCCAAAGCTAGCAATGCCTTGATAACATAAGCTTTCAATTGATACCCCCCTCCCCCATACATCTATTTAGTACTTTTTAATTTTTTAGTTAATTTATCTATTCATTAGGATTCATTGCACGGGCACTCAAAAGTTCCTGCTTCGCTTTGATGCCTTATGTGATATTGACGCAATCAGAATATGAGTACATCAATAGATGGTACATATTTTTCAATATTGGCTCTGAACGCTTTCTCAAGTTTTTCTTCAAAGAAGTGCAACCCGAATATGACACTCTAAGGTTGTGAGGGCGCGCCTAGTGGCTCTGGAGTGTCATTTCGCTAACACATTGTCTAGCGTCATTGTCTGCCGCCGCGGCTCTCTCGTTACAGCGACGTTCAACTTTTTATTTACGCCCAAGTGCACTCTGCTTCTGTCACGTTGAGAGCTGAATTAAGGTTCTCATCGTTGATATGGGATCATTCAACCCGAGAATATCGAATTACCCGCGCACTAGGCGCTTTGTTGCACGGGTTGTTCCTTTTGTATAGGATGGTTGCGATATGTATGCACCGTCAGCACAGTATCGTTCACTTACAAAGTCGGGCTTCTCACAATTAGTTTTTGGAACTACTTTAGTAAGTGATAAGTGAATGCTGACGCGTCTATTTTTATCTAAGAATATGCACACATTTTTAACTAAATATTCCTTTTTAGTTTACTAATTTGAGCACTAATACATAAAATGACGCAGATAATATTAGTGTACATTCAAATTTATCATATGAGCCTTGGGACTATTAATTTATTATTTAAATGTTTTATTGTCCAAGAAACAAGATATCATATTTTCAGTAAATGGGAATCAATGCAAACTGAATTGTTTAAATAGAAAAAACACTTCGTTAGAACATTTCAAATCTGGTCTTAAAGTTTGGTATAAACACAGATAAGTGTACTTCCTAGTATAGATATAAATAGATCCATTTCTTTTTATAAATTGATAGCATATTTTACAAGTTGTGTTTTACAATAAAGCATTTTGCATCGCAAAGCCATCTATCTAATCAATAGGTTGAATTTCTATTCGTTAAAAACTCTCTCTGAGAGAGCATGAAAACTGAGTCTTATATTTAAATACCCCGTGTAGTCCTCCATTTCGTAAATACGAACCTCTTCGTTGCAGACACTATGTACCCTCACATTTGCCTGGAATTCTGTTAAAATTCACAACTTTTGAGTAATTTGATCTATGGTATTTTTCACTCTAGTGTTTAAAAAACAAAGTTATAGATTACGACTAGTGATACTGTATGACTTATCTGTTTGATTTGAAAGATCCTTATTTTTCTAATAAAATTTCGAATTATAAAACCAACTTTTTAGTTCTTTGCCCAAGAATAATCAGGTCGGCTTCTGATTGACCCAGTTTTGGTTTGAGTATAAGTTTTTTAATAGGGTTCTTAGTTCCTGACCTTTTCAATACAAAAAAGATTTCGATTTATGTTCTAGGAATAGACAATGAAGTATTACAGCTTAATAGCTAGGAGTGACAACTTTTCGTGAGCCGTTCGTGACCTAACCACGGTAACAGGTCAAATCGGGCGGACAGAGCATAACAATAACATTATCTGCTGTTGAACACAGTTATTAAAAATAAATTAAAAATGGAAATAAACAATACAGAGATGGGAGATTTTTTATTTTTTTTTTCAATACGCTTGTCTTATCGTAGTCGAGTCGAGTCGAGTGTTTTGGGTTCGATTCCAACACGGGACGAAATTTTGTGTGATTCGCAAATCGTTGTCCCGAGTCTGGGTATTCTGTGTGTCCGTTGCTTCAATGTTTGTAAAGTCTCTGCGACACAGGAATCATTACTATTGCGGGAGTAGGTAAGTAGTAGGTATATAAATATCTTGAGGCACTTCTAGTATATCATCATCATTACATAATTTCAGCCATAGGATGTCCACTACTGGACATAGGCCTCCATCAATGATTTCCAAGAAGACCGGTTGAAAGTGGCCTGCATTCATCGTTGACCTGTGATTTTTACAAGGTCGTATGTGGTGGACGTCTTACGCGCTGCCCTTTTCGGTCCGTGGCCCATCATTGTATAATTATAATTAATTCTGAAGATAAAAAATTGTTTTCTTTACATAATTCAAGTTTAGAATGCGTTTCATGCTGTTTCATGTGTATCAGATTTGTTTTAGTTTTCTCTATAATTGTTTAATTATTCTCTATTTATTCAGACGTTCATGCAACTAGAATTGTAATAATTGCTCAAAGTGAGAACTAAGCCGTTTTCCGCCGGCATAAAGCATATTTTTGTGCACCGCAAAAATATGACTTATACCGTACAATTTATCGGTACTACCAACAAATTGTCAATAGATCATAAATAAAAGTTAAGGCGTCAAAAAACTATGGCAACATGTTATCTTAAATACTACAAATGTCTTAAAAGATATCGCCAACATAAAAATAACCTTATCTGCTTTGTTATTTCACAAGCGCGGATACGTAAGTTAATAATAATTGATATGATTAAAAGAAGAAACTCCAATATTTTTTAATTTCAAAGATTTTTAATTTATTTTTTCTACGTGAGCACACAGAGTGAATAGTGAGCTTATTACGCGACCGGCAGCGGAAATTGAATCTGGAGCTACGCACTTTCCGGTTGCCGCCGCGCTTCCGATTTACTTGCTTCCCGGCCGCCCCTTGTGTTACCTTTTATTGCAAGTTTTAACGTGTTTATGGCTAAACCTAAGCTAACAAATCGTAAAAAAACAAAGCCACTTTCCTTGTGTGTAAGCTTTCTCGACCACTTGGAGTAATATTTAAATTGTTGGGTTTCTGTCCCGAATATTTAATATCTCTATATAAATAAAATTCTTGTTCCTTATTATGCGACTCGAGTGTAGTTTATTTGCTACTTTAGTGCACTAGAGACGAGTAGACTTTAGTGCAACTAAACCATTTTTCGTCAACTTTTTTTGTAAATTTATTGTAAAGGATATTGTATTGAAATTCATATAGAACCCATGAGTTAACCCCCATGGGAACGCACTCCTTTTCTTGAAGTCGGTTCAAATTATGAATGTAATAATAAAAATATCCTAGGACAAATATTATTACACATTGCTAGAGCTTGTGCTATGGGTTCTAGAATAGGGATAAGCATACTTACATGACAAAGATACATTTTTCTTGTAAATACTTAGAAATGTTTACTTTACTTAATCTTTACTTAAAAAATTACATAGAAACACCTAGACCAATGCAAATAAGAATATTCGTGCATACAAATATTTGCACTGAGCGGGAATCGAACCTTGCGTTATATAATTTTAGACAGTGTAAAAATAATCCCACTGAAAATTTTCAGATGCCTTCTTGCAGAGAGGGGCCCCTCTCTGCAAGAAGGCAACTGAAAAGTTTGCCGCTATTTATATTCTACCCGCACCTTTAAGAAATATGCGACCTACTACGATAGTACGTACGAATAAAATTTCATTTGATTATAATTTCATTTTATTTTAATGTTCTATCAGTACAATTCAATTATTTCCCTGTTATTATTGGTAAGAAAAAGGAGTGTCCAACGGCAAATGTCTCTTTTGACCTGGTGGTGAATGGACAGTACGAACATTCTTGTTTTACTTTGCGCATGTATATTGGATACAAATGTTAGTGCTAGTCCTTACGTCAAAGATTTACATAATTTTGTCATAAATGCAATACTGTACTGTACGGTGACAATTATATGAGAGTTTACGGAAGATAGAAATATATTCATGTATGTAAATGTTTACGTTTCCATATTATTGTATAATAAAACGGAGTGTTTTCCAAACAGTCTGTCAGTAATAGCAATAACTTGAACTAACAATGCGTTATCTGTCTTTTATGAGAAAAGAAGCTGTAAAAATGAAAAAAAAAGTCAAATCACTTACGTCAAAGAGTCATATCCACAAAAGACTTCTAGCGTTTCTAATATAGGACTGCTCGAGTTGTGTTGTAAATTCCAGTTAGCTAGTAACACATATTATATGTGACAGATAAACCTATCCGAATAATTACCTTTAAATTGAATAAATTATAATAGCGTAATAGCGTTCGGCAATAATTAAACACCAGCAATAAATAGTGGTCAAAGACATTGAAACTGACCAGTAAGTGGTTGACAATGGTCGTAGTAGACTAATCTTACGTTTAGGACATTTGTTGATAAATTACATTTCAAAGATAAATTCTTATAAGTAAACAAAGCTTTAGAAACATTTAAATACTTAAAAGTTGACATACTGTTAAGACTTCATATACCTCCGTCCTATAGTAACAATAAAGATAAAGGCTTTCACCACGTCAACCTGTGCTCGTTCAAAAACTATTAAATGACTTTTACAAGCTCGCCCCACCTCAATATAAATTATATTGCCATATATTTTTTTCTTTTTAAAATTATTTCTGTACTGTGTGTGATCAGTGTGATGCCAAATTTCTTAAAGGCTACTCGATTACAAGATATGGTGAATGGGGTATTCATTATATTTATAAGTCTCGCGTTGCATCTTTTATTTAGTTTTGAACGCCATTATAACGTAAGAATGTGTGCTGCTGACGATTTTATGATATTAGGTTTTTATATTCTTGATCATTTAAAGAAGGTACTTATTTATATTTGATACAGAATACATACATTATTTTTAATTCATTAATAATGTTTAATGTTATATGCACTTCGGCTGTAGTTATTACTGATTATTAATAAATACATTTTTAATTTGTGATTTACAATAAATAAGTGCTCCGGACATCCGTCATTGTTTGGCATCTGGCGAGCCAAAACGATCGCATAAATGCACGCCATTTCACAAATTGAGATCATACATCATTCAATACATATTCAATTTAATATGAACAATGTTTTCAAAAGGATATTTATCTCAGCGGCAAATTAAAGCTTTTACATACATTCATGTCCAGTTATTGGATAATGAATACACGTTCATGGATTGTATGCTGAACATTCTGTTGGAGGGATAGATAGGATAGACTTTTAAGGTTAACAAGCTTGATATCACAGCTTTCTTTAAGTTATCTATATAATAGTAGTTATAATCTAAAAACAAAAGCAAAGAATACAGATCGTGACTAATAGAATTAAAGGAAAAAGTGTGCAAACACCCTTGTACAGTAAGTACCAAGCAATTGTTCATACTTTAATAAAACTAAGTAAAGGTAAACGAACCTTCATTATATAATTTTTTCCACTGTTGTGAAATTCGTATTTAATTTACTGTTTATACGTCAACTATTTACCTCCGTGTGGTGGTCTTTGTAAAAATAGAATTAATAAAGCTGAGATCATATAAAAAAAGAACGAAAGAAAGAAGAAAGAAATAAGGAAAGATAGAAAATAAATTTGTTCAAAGCCCACAACAGGCATAAAATAAAAATATACTTATTAAAAATTAAAAGATTTTTCACATTGTGTGGGCCAGCAGTATGTTGTTAAGCGCTGATTTTCTCTGAAGGTCAGAAAATCTGCTTGTTTTAGCGCCTCTTAAAGGTCGTCTCGATGTTATATAATTAAACAAAAAGATGTAAATATTACATAGTAACAACAGAAACAATATAAAAACTGTCAGTAGTACGTAGGACTGCACGTCAGAAGTGAAACATAACTTACATAATATATAGAGTGTAAACGCTATTTAGCGAACTTCTATTTAACGAAAAAATCTTTAAAACGTAGAAATTGCTAAGGTTTGTTTGGTTTACATTGTTACACTCGTTATAACGTAGCAACTACTCTCAATATCGAAAGAAAACATCATTATTTAGACCCCAATAAACATTAATTTCACTGACTTTCAAACACCACACTGATATAGAGCCGTAAATATTTCGTACGTACATTCTTAGAAATGTGTTCATTTGTAATTGCCCAGCACGTGTTTAGTTAGCCTAGTTATTTTTTCACTTCTGACGTGCAATTCTATTTTTTGCCTTTATGATAATAGTTGTTAGATAGTTGCGGTTTGTTCTTGAATTATAATTACGGATGTATAGAAGATATCGTATCTTACAAAATTACCCAAAAGCGAGAAAACCAGACCACCTACGGCGATTAATTACGGTTCCCTATTCTATACCTGCTGTGCTTGCACTGCAAAACGTATACCAGTGAGTGAAGCCACATGAGGGTACAAAAAGGGCGATACAACAAGTAACTTGTTTATAAATCGTAAACATTACATTGATAGTTACTGTAATATAAATCAATCTGGACAGTTTTCTGAGCCGTCCGTTCTGATATGGATATGGAATGGATCTGACTATTTGAGTTCAACTCTCAAGACATTATCGAAGTAAAGAATTGTCGTACTCGACCAGTGAGTAGCGTGTTCAAAGTACCTTTAGAAAGCTTAAAATCTTTCCTTTAGATGTTGGATTCTTCGAATTTGATCCCTGGTCACGCAACTCTAGCGTTTCGAGGTTTAGGTGTGCATTTTTAGGAGTACTCCAGTGTCCTATCGCAGGTTTACGAATTCTATCAAGTCTTACTATAAAAGGGAATAGGTGGATCACCTAACTTCTAGCATAATGAAAGAAGTATATTGAGCACCTTCTCCCACTTTGAATAAAATTAAACTACATATATCTTACTGCCAAAGTACGGTTAAACCTACTTCTAGAATACTAAACCTAGGTGCTGTCGGTAGCAGTTGTTTAAAATTAAGTGTATCGTTTCTATTAATGGCTAATACCAGGTGTAACCTGTTGCGTTCGGCTAAAACTAGGTGTAACGTTCTGTCTATTCGACAACTAGATTTAGCCAATGCCTGATGGTTAAAACTAGGCGTAGAATCTAGGAATTGACAAAGAGTAAAATAACCAATAAAAACCAATTGCATTTCTAAGTGTAACTAAATTCTTATTTATTTTATACTAAAGATATTACTGCACGTGGATTTTTTATAGCTGTTTACTACTGTGAAGCTACAGTAGGTAAGTTTACAAGAAGAAAACCATGAGTTGTTTGTGTGGCTTCAGGCAAATACGTGAATTTTCGTGGTAGCAACGTGTACAAAAAGCTTGTTATCGACACTACGATGTTATTATTTTATAACATGCATGCATATTGCTGGTATCCGTGTTATTGTGAGCAAAGTTTCAGTTGTTTTTTAACCGACAGAACCTTAAATGTAGCATTGATGTAATTATACAAAAACAACAAGATCTAAAGACCAAAGCAGGTCTAAATTGGAGCATTGGAGATCCACTAAGTCATTATACCACCTAAGTTGTATCATATTATGGTGGACAAATGTGGTTACACAAAATATTTAAAGGAAAAAAATCTGCTATAATGGGTCAATACGAGGGCCTAGTCCGGTATCAATGTTCGCCACTTCTATACATGTGGTTACATGAAAACACACGAATTAATTCGTTAGAAATTAATACCACTCGCACTTAAAACACACAGTCACAGGTTGCCGACAGCCCGTCCTGCTGCTGCTGCAACTACACAACTACAAGACCAGCGGCTGCACAACGCAACAATCTGGTCTTTCGAACGCACCATTTACTTATTTGTTTACGCCCCCAGTCGTACGATTACGTCTATAGTACTGGGATGCTTCTTAGCGACCTTAATGGTATTAAAAGTTTAGCGCTTAAACTTATCCTTACATACTCTCTGAAAGTGACATGATAACTACACTCTTTACTTCGTGCCTATTATAACTTCCTTTATTTGTGTCATCAATCTTACCTAGCAATTTATCACTAATAAAATATTTCCCAAGCCGGTTTCTGAATGTAGCTGGAAATCGTCAATTTCTCGGAAATCGAGGCAATGTGGTCTGTCCGGCCGTGCTATACTGTTTAAGAGTAAAGCTTCCGAGAGTGAGGGAAAGTGGCGATGTTTGGCGTCGTGCCAACGCTCGCCGTCTCTCAAAACCAACACAATTGATTAATTCTACCTAATTCGTATAATATATATAGCGCATGCTATAATTATTAACATTTTTGTCATCGAAAGGATTAAGGATAACCAATTAATTCATAAAATAGACGGACATATTTTTTGTCGGGCAATAAATACGTAAATGTTTTATGTTACTGCGTGTTGAATTCTATGAAATTGATGTTCATTATCAAATTTTCACGGTTCAGTTTAGGTAATCATTTTAAATTTGTGTTAAAAATAATCTTTTGGTGACACATTTCTGTTTCTGTAATGAGATTAATATTTTTAAGGTGCAAGTCCGAGAAGAATTGCAGACGGTAGGCTTTGCAGCCTGTTATCAACCGTATTGTTGTCTGCGGTCGCGGCCATTTATATTCCGAGACGGACTGCAGACTGCACAAGGCACATGCCACGGCTGAAGGTAGTCGTTTCCATCCCTTCGTTATATCAATATTGTTCAACGCTACTGATAGTTTATTAATGTGTTTGTGTTACAGGAGGAAGAGGATGATGACTTGTTGTTTGTTGGTAGGTATTTGCTAAAAATAAAAGAAAACCAACAGATATTTTATTTGCAAGCCGATCCAAAGAACGAAGTTATGGTGTACTGATTAAAAATCATATATAACAGGCACAGAGGAAATGCTTAGAAAGCAGAGTGTCGTGCAAATATTTTTTTTAGGAGACCCAGCACTTTAGAGCATTCTTCGGTCCGCGTCACCATTGGTGCTGCGGTGTGCCGTCGCGCTGTGGCCGCACGCTGCAATTTCGCCCAGCTCCGAATCATTTTCATGCACATTCATAGAAACCAGTAGTGTCACTTCCAGTTTGCTGTTTGCAGTCCGTCTTGGAAGTATACCTTTTAACTTAACTACGTCCACGCACAGTTTTATTTTATCCAAAGTCGGTGGATAATTATAATTAACGGAAACTAATCGGTGTAGCTCAATTGGCAGTAAAAGAAACTTGGTGATGGAAATAATGTGTTGAGGTTGATTTTTAGAAGAAGAAAAAAAAAAACATGCAAAAGAAATAATCACTAATAAGTTTTTTAGAAATACAATCACAAAATCACATTTTACGCTGTTTTGTGGCCTCATATTTATAAGCAATCTAAGGTAGAAGTTCCTGTTACGGCGGCGTATGACAACATTTGAAAGTAAGAAAGGAAAATAAGCATTTGTTAGTAGAGTGTAAATAAATAAGTGTAAAATATTGATTTTTTTTGGCAATAATGGAGTTTAAGCTTTTTATTGCTTCCGACATTTTGATGAGATCCAAACAATTTATTATTTAGAATAAATGATTAAGTCGATTTACCTACTACGATTTGAAGTTAGAGCCGATCACAACGAACGTCGGCTCCTAATACGTAGGGTGCTAAAGTAAAATTGATTGGAGTTCTGTATAATAAAGTCTATCTTTCATATCAAATATTATAAATGCAAAAAATATCTACCATGTTTATTTGTTTGTTTTCCAGTTTTAAGTGATCGGGTGAAACTGTGGGGCGCTCGTAACTAACGAGCAAACTAATATAAATCACACTTTTATTAGATGTGTAAATCGGGATTTAATCGCGATAATAATTACAACGTTTTAAATGAACTTGGGTTATATATACGAGCTGTATTTGACCATATAAGCAAATTTCAACGTAGAGCGTACAAGATGAGCCATTGTATGAAGAAGCCAACCTTGACCTCATACTGACAGTAATTTATATAGTCAAATACAGAGAGTATTTACATTCACACACTAAATAAATAAGTAGGTATCATAGATTTTTTTAGTTTTGATTTTATAGAAAAAGCAAGCAATCATAAGGGATTTAACACACATATCTATACTTTACGAGTAGATATGCATTAAAATGCTGTTTATATTTTATTAGTTATGTAATAAATTAGTACCTCATCTTTCTATTTTTTGTGTTGTGGTAGGTATCTATCAAATCTCATGGTTTACATAAAATCCGTCAAGCTTATAAAACATAGCCATAACGATGCGACGTCCAGACCGATTTTGTAGTACCAAGTTAATGGTGTTTTTAGTAAAAAAAGATGTTACTAGGTTGGATATGACAAAGACCGAAACATAGGTACGTTTATTGACATAACATTGACGTAGCACTCACATATTGTAGTGTTAGTGTACAACTTTTAAGTCGCATTTTATTCGTCTTTACCTTTTTAAAACATTTTCTGTACAAAACAAGTAATGTAAGTATCTATTCATCGAACGGCATTTAGCGACATCTCTTGAAAATGAAAATATATAGATAATTGAGTTGAAAAATTGGGAGACACGTTTCTGAATTTCGATTTCCATTGGTGCTTTAATTTAAATTCAAAGCATACAGCGATGTGTTGCTGAGTCAACAGCATATGTTTGTTTGTTGAGGCCGCACGAGGACTGTCAACACACGCCCGCGCGGCCGGGTTCGGCTGTTGTGCCATGTGCTTTGCTAACACTCACCTACATACTTACTTCAAGCAAAACAGCAATGGCAGAGAATACCACATAACCAAACTGCCTGATTATACTATGATGGAATCGTAGGTAAAATAATAAATATATAATTTATTCAAACACTTCAAATCGTTAGATGCGCCGTGCGTTGTGATTTACTAACGTATCGTCACTAATTTTGGGATGTTTTGATCCGTTAAAAGTTTTAGTAGTTAGTAGTTTGTAGTATCTCATGCATCATGGACAGCTGAAATAAATACGGGAGTAAATGTTTAAAGGAATATTCCTGTAAATGTGGAGCGTACTTAATTATTGTCAAAAGTACAATGCGTCTGCGTTTGGACCTTTCAAACAATATGATTCATTCTCAGTTTATTCTGAAATAAATTTATAATGAAATTCACCTAATGGAATAAATAAACTTTACATTTCAAACAATTTGAAATGGTAAATTAGGTTTATGGTTGAATACTCAGGCTCTTTGAAAGGCCTTTGCCTTTCAAATAGCCTATATGCCTATTTAATTTAAAGTTGAAACCTTCACAATTTATAGTTACACAATGACAAATTTGGCTCAAATACAAAATGACAGTTCTTCTGTTTACGTGACAACGTAACAGATTTCCAATCAGAGTCGACGGCGCGAAAGAGATTCTAATAACATTCAAAACTCGTCCCGCGGGAGTCACTGTCAGTTTAATTACAAGCATCGCGGCTGGGACACGGCGGGCGCCGTCTACGCCGGCATCACAACGGATTTTTTTTTTCTGTGGGACAAAGGACGATTAAAAAAGTTCGTAATGAAAGTCCTCCATCGAAAGTAAAGGGGTGAGATTCAACTGAAAACATCCGCATTCATATGGGTATTTAAACCCATTATACGTAACAGTTTAAATCAAACTTTTCTTTGAATAACAGTGTTAGTATAAAGGTTCTGCTTTTTATTCTTACTTCTTGAGAAGTTTGTAACTTGTAACTGGTAACAAAATGCAAAAAATACTAGCCAAACAATCCATAAGAAGTAAGCGCAATGTATGTGCACCACTGCATAATTATACGAGCAGTCACAAGTGAATAAGGTAAATAAATCGGCGCACACCATACAGAGCGGGCTTAACTAGCTATTACGAGAAGAGTTGAACTTTTCGCCTTCCCGTCTCTCCGCCTGTCACAAAGTTCCCAATTCTATTCTCTGATTAACTCCATATAAAGAGAAAAGTTTGAATACATACATATAGGCAGCAGAAGCGTACGGTTTATTCATTTTTGAAATTCTGTCCCTGTTGTTTCACTTTAAATTAATAAGATTTATAGTATTTGTTTCGTATTGATATGAGGCTTACTATGAGGGCCGAAACATCCGCATTCCAACTATTTTTTATTCCTTGTCGAAGCTGAATATTTGCTGGGGATATATATGTGATATTTTTCATTCAAACTCTGGTTCGTTAAAATCACACCACTATTTTACAGAGCTGCTAGTTAACTTTTTGCGTATTGCCAACTAAAGCCCGCCGAACAGCAACATCAAAGAGATGACTCATAGTGATATATTAGTTTAAGTTATTAAGATAAACTCTATAACTTTACATTTCTGACGGTACCGTTAGTGAAGATATCACTTTATATTGTGCAGTCTAAAGTAAAACATACCATCTGGAACACAATACCTGTAAAAAAAAAACAAAATTTAAAATGATAAAAGTGTTTAAAATTTAACGACGTAGGTGCTTACGGTTTTTTCAGGTGATCATTAACATAATTTGAGCAGTGTAGATGACCCAACCATACGCAGAGAAGGTAATGGTATTTGGAGTGTAACAAAATGAGCGTGTAGCGCTAAAATGTCGCCCACGAGGCCGCTTTGTGTGCTACAGGAAGAGAAACAGATAACAGGTGAGGATGCCGGTTCGGAATTGACGACGTTATTTGAAAAACGCCCTGATAAGTCCCCTTCGCCCCGGTCCCAAATAAAGGTTGAATTTCAGCCGACGAATAAAGGTTTCAAAAATGTTCACCTTCATTTAAAGTTACGCAAGCGTTGATTAGAATTCGCTTTATTCATTCAAATGCCCGTATAAAGTTTTTTGAAACGGATTCAGCTTCTTGGAATTCAAATCTGTAGACTACTTTTATATTGAAGTGACAAAGATGTAATTCTATTTTTTAGGAGAGCAGAGAACTATTTTGGTTCGTGGATGTATGTACTTAATATCCAAATGCAACCGACGTATTTTCAGTTAATTATCGGTTGAGCTCCGGTAACTGGAGCGTTGAGCACAAATATTTACCGTCATTCGAATGCAATGTGAAGAGCGTCCTGAATAGTTTCCATGGCTAGTGCATAGTGCAGAGTGCTTTGTGCTATAGAAGCTTAACGTTGTTGACAATAATGCAATAATAGTGATTTGTTTCCTTGCACATAATTATGTAACACAAGAAGATACTACTACTACGATCTCTCTACTATTTACAGACATCCATCCACTTTAATACGTACATATTTATTCTATTAGCTTCACTTCTACACAGCTAACTAATTAAAACAAATCTTGAAAGTCAGTTTAAATTTACTTCTAATTGTCGTATCGAAATTAAACTTTGTATGTTTATGTAGTTCGGATGACAATAATATTATAATAATAATATTTTTCTTTTTTTTTTATACAATACAATAATTTGGTATCTAGGAGTTGATCTGATGATGGAGCCGGGAGGTGGAAAGTGTAACTCTGCAGTGACTACTAGTAAGCCCCTCGAGTTTGGGCTCATATGATTCGTTTTGACTACTCCAACAGATTGGGCTTAGTAACGATGGTCTGATGATAGAGCCAAGAAGTAGATAGTGGAATTCTATTTAGTTCTTAATTTGGTTTACTCTTAAAGCGTGTTTTTTAAGGTTTTTTAAACTATATTATTTCTATACTAACAGTTTGTCAGTTATATGCGAATCTTTTTTGAAAAATATTTATTGTTTTTTTTAATCCTTATTTTATTATGTTCACGCTCCTCCTCCTCAGTCGTTTACTCTTGACTGATAGCTGTAGTTTCGTGATGATGCTCTGGTTCGGATAATGCATCTCTCGTTTATGTTCACACTACTTTCTCCTAAATTCATGTACCTTTCAACCAACAAGACGGAAATTATCTACGTATCGTAAAAACATCGTCCTTGTAAAATTATTTATAATTCTCATACTTCATAGTAAAGGCGTGTTCGCGACCTGGTGCACTGGTCAGTGTCTCCCTAAAGTTTAGAATAGGGAAGAAGACTATTTTATTTTAATTGGGACCAGGACCCGTTTATTGCTCATGCCAAGTTTTAAATGAACATAAAGACTGGGCACAACTGTCTTACTCACTATCCATCAGTTAACTATGTGGGAATCTGATCAAAATATTATTATGTTAATTCTACGTGCAGTAATTAATCCATTTTTAATATTTCAGTTTTAGATATTTTCTGTATCTATACGGAATCAATTCCAGTTTAAATACAAAAGGAACACCGTGTTTGCTTTTTATAATGGACATTGAATATTTCTTAAAATCTTGGTAAGGGTGGATGAAAACATTCTGACCAAGAACCGTTTACTGTGGACCAGTGTAACGAAATACAGTGTGATTTATTAGAATAGTAAATTACAATTATGTATCTCAACGATGACCTTACGGCGACGTAAGGAACAATAAATAGAAATTGATCTAAACAGCATATAGCGTTTCACAACCGTGAATAAAACTTTCCTTTCAGATATGCCTAACAATCTAGGCTCTATAATTCTCAAGTTGCGTCTCAAGATTACATTCAAATGCAAATGTTAAAAGCCACATAATTTAAGGAAAAATATTCGTGGGATACCTAAGCAATATATTTATTGTGAGTGCATAATGCACGAAATGCATGGGCCAACGCAATGTTTATTCCTTTCCCGGGGAAGATGCGTGGGCTGGGCCTTCTCACAAGGATCTATTTTATACTTATTGGATACGATATTTTAGTCTATATAACTCTTATTTTATGATTGGAAATCTGTCGTGAACTGTAATTTACAATTGCAATGAATCTTAAAGTTCTACAATTCTCTGTTATTATCATCAATTAGATTGAGAAATTTAGTTAGAGAAAAAGAAAAACAATGATTTAAAGTATTACCAAACTAACAAAGTTAATAAACAGAGATGTAAGATTGATTATGATTTTGTCGTAAGATTGAAAATATAATGTGAAGTGGCGCAGTTGAAAATCTTGACATAGAATTAAGTGCTATGCACATTGAATGACATGTGCCAAGCAAGAAACATATCATGAAAAACTTGAATAATTAATGGCTCCTTAAGATTTAATGCTATAATTTTGGTTTAAAATTGTCATCTATTTTTTAATCACTTTCTGGCGGACGCCAGCTAGTGAGAGCAGAATCAAGCAAAATGTGGCACGATAAACATTATAGATGGCATGATGCTATGAAGCTGCTCGGATGATGGAGTCGGAAGATAGTAATATAAAATAATCCTTCGCTCTTTGGGCTAGTTGGATGTTTCTCGACTTGTTAGTCAAGAAGTCTAGGTACTTCTAATAGTGTACTCTGTACAGGCTCTGATCATGAAGTCTGAAAATGGTAGTTTACGCATTGAATACTACTTAAAGCTATGACACAGCAATAAGTAGTATCCGACGTCTTATAATGTTTATAAATGTTAGTTGTAGTTGCCTATAATTGAATGAGCACAAGGCATGTGCTTGTAATTAATTTTTTTTGTCATATTAGTTATGTATATCATTTGTTGGCAATCCTAATAAATAAATAAATATAAATTTCTCAACGCCCAGCAGTATGGTGTTATCGTTGCTTTTGTCTTTATGAGCATTGTTGCTTTAAATGATATTCCGGATTTAATGATACACCAGATAAGGTAAATAACAAAGATACTCTTTTACAATTAGGAATAATTTTTAAAAGCACTTGACTCCTAAAGTTATCCAAAATATGGCCATAAGAATTCATCAATTTAAAAAGATATGGAATACGATTATCGAAATTCAACAAATGTGAGAAATCATTTTGCAGGCATATTTTTTATAAAGTACTAAATAAAAAGTTATGTTGTAGAATTTAAATATTTCTTTAAAGCTTGAGCATTTACGAAATTTAAAATATTGCTGTTAATGTTTTAGTTCAAGACTTTATAAATATAAGATTATTTTAAGTGCATATTTGAATTTGAAAAGATTTTTTAAATTTTCTTACAAATCGTTTTCCAGGGAAAAATCAGTGTCTTCTCTTTCAGTGGAACAACCTCGAATGTTTACATTTTCTTTGGCTTCAAGATAAGAAAGTCTACTGTTTACCCATAGATTTTAGAAATGATAACCCAACTCGATAAAAACCTTAAACGAAAATAGAATCTTGCTAAAGGCATTTATTCTCGATTTTCTTACGATGGGAAACGTTAATAGAAAAAGTGTCGTAGTGGGTGTCCGACCACGCAAAAAAGGGGAAAATGATTCGTATTTAGCGTGTAACGGAAAATAAACCATTTGCACAAAAACTACTCAACTAAAATATCTTATTTTAACCAATTTTATTTAGGGGCTACTAAGTGATATTTTATGATTTTGAGTTGTCTGGATAATAATTGAAAAGTTAAAAGAACGTCTTTCTGTGTCGAATTTTAAAATTAGAGTGCTTGTCCCAATTGGTTTTCGCAATTTTACTACATCTTCATAGAAAACTTATCTCAAACACGGCATTTCCACAGTTGAACTCAAAGACGTCCACGAAAAGTAGTTTCACTATAAGAACAGTCCATGATCATCACTCAACAATCTTGCTTCAGCTATTGTTGGTTGTATATGACCTATTTTTTTTTCTGTTACATCGTGAGAATTATATTATGTTTGATGAGATCTTCATCTTTCTTAGATATTTATATATGTGGTGTGAATAAAAACGTGTTACCTCCTTCACTTTACTTTGCAGTTGAATGTGTTCGTGCCCACGCAGTCACGATTCGTCGTCGAATCGTCTTAGTCTGTCGCTGTACGCAAACGACAAATGACACAGACGTTCACAGAACAAACTACCGGAGTTATCTGATACAACCACTTCGTGACAAGCTTCGCCGGGAATTCACTTTAACTCGCACTGTCTTAGGTTCTCGTATCAAAGGTTTTAAAACAAGTGTTGTAATCATCTGTCATGGAACCTTTTTATTGTGTTCTATTATCAAATCGAGAACCTCATTATTTTTTGTCAATTTCAGGTCTTTTGTATTTAGTGGTTTGGGGCACTAAAAAAATTTTTACTGCATACACGTATCCTTGCAGTCTTTGGATATGTTTCGACAAAAATGGTAAATCACTATGTGGCTTTTTTGTTCCATCGGACCTTATACGAGATAAGAATTTTCCATATTTTCGATTTAAAGTTTTAATAACATTAATCTAATCAACTTTAGTAATAAATGATCAGTGAAATTAACTGTGGCAATTTGCGTGATGTGGGTTGTCGATGAAGTGAACATTTAACGTCGATAATTTTCTGACAACTGACAATATAATGGAGTAGTGATGTAGAACCCACGACGTATTTAGAGTAATTTCAAAACAAAACAATCAGTATATTGTTCTCTACCTTGCTTCAAAAGCTTGAAAGGTAAGCGTATATTTACGACATTAATGTAGTATAATTTATCTGTTTTTTTAAGTTCAAAGCGAATAATTGTATTACTTTCTGCACAAATAAACACTTAAGATGATATTATGAGCAGGGCAATATTCAACAGAAGAGAATAATATACTTATACAAACATTAACTACAAATTCAACGAATGAAAAATCTTGCCTGATAGTTCATAAAATTTGAGGTTTTTTAAGATAATTAGAAATTACACTAATGAATTCGTAACATTAGTGATCACTTTCTTTGCCTCTGAGCATATCGTGAAATTCCACCACATCATAATATACCTATCGTTAACGACAGTTGCTATCGATTTATTCATTTCAGGAAATCAAAAAATATTGAGGTAAAACGGCTCTTGTTAGTAACGGAACGAATACAAAATTTTTTTAATAATAATAATAACTTTTTTTTGTGCTCTTACACAAACTGATACATAGGTAGTACTTAAACTAATACATGTAGTAATTAGTACAATTAAGGGTTATCTATGTGAGAGACTGGTGTCTGTATGACAGATTACCAGTCTCTCCAGACTCTGGGGTTCAGGTAAGTAACATTTTATTACTTTGCATTACATGTGTGTAAGGTCATTGAGTTGCAGGATGTGCATATGTGTATATGTATATGTGTGTGTGTGTGTGTGTGTGTGTGTGTGTGTGTGTGTGTGTGTGTGTGTGTGTGTGTTTACTGGTAGAAGCGTATAAACTATTATCTAGGGACCTACATTTAGTAAATTTTCAGTTTCCTCATAATTCAAGGATAGTAAGCCTCAAAAGTCATACTGCGAGATATTGTTTACATTTAAATTTTGTTAAAGGCTAAATTGTAATCAACTTAATAATTTTATAATATATGTATACTTCTAAAAAACCAAAACATTTGTTTGAGACGTTAGTGAACCATTGTTTATCCGACAAACAGACTTCTTTCATCCAAAATTTAGACCGAAATGAGTTTATGTTTGTTTTCAAACCCTATAAAGTTCGTTTTAAAAGTGTTTATTTTTGCTTAAAGCTAAAAGAGTGACGTAATTAACCACAGCGTGTGGTAATTTTTTTTTAAATGTTTTTTAGGTCTTCGGTGAACGTTTTTTACGGTAATAAATTAAATCTATATATATACATATATAAATGAATACATATTTCGCAAATTTTTTTTTTTTGTGTTTGTTATTGTTACGAGAAGGTTCTTATAAAAGAAAAAAATAAGAAAGTTGCGCAGAATATTAGAAAATTTAAGAAATACGGTGAAACCGCGGGGCGCATCTAGTCATTAAAAATACATGAAAGCCGATTGCATTACATAAATAGTAACTGGTAACTGAAAAGTAAAAATGTTTTTACTAAAGCTTGGTATTCTATAAAATAGAAATGGATATGATCATAAACACAAATGTCGGAAAATGTATGCCAGGCGAAAAGGTACTACTTAAATAACTTCTTAGGACTCAGCGTGCCCCCGCCTGCTCTTATTTATTTTTAACTTTTAGTTTTTATTTATACAAGATATAGTTATTTACTCTGTCGTTTTAAATAAACGTAAGACTTCTTGAATCATCACTGTCCAGTGCCCAAGCCTTGCTCGCCCGCCGTCACCGCACACCGTTGCTTGTGTTGTGTTGCGAGCTGAAAACCACTTTATCTACTAAACCATTGAATATTTCAAAGTGGTCACATATTTTTAAATCTGCTATGTGAGTTTTACATAATGATGGTAATATTGACCTATTTAATAACGTTTTGCTTATTTACTTTCCCTTTCATTTTTCTTTTCTCGGAAGCCATCTTTAAATCTTATATCGAAATTCATCAAGTCGTTTAGAGAGTGCCAAAGAAAACTTATACATATGTACCTATATGTACATACACTCAAAAAACATAACCCACCTTCTTGCGCAGTCGGGTTAAATTGAAATAAATCTTAGCTTTAGCTTAAGTGTCTATGTAAGATAACGGTTTCAGAAATAATGAAAAAATCGGTCAATTATAAATAATAATATGTGTAACAACAACAACAACCTATCTTGTCAAATCCAGATTGTGTCTGGCCTTTGCCCGCCTTAAAATGTCGTGTAACTGATTTGCTTTTTTTTTCACTTTGCTTTGACTCTATTTAGTTTTGTTGAATTATTTAGTGGATAAGTAGGTAAATTTTTTATTAGATGTAACCAAAAAAGGTATCGTACTTCTAATTATTACCGAGATTAAGTCCCGATTTACACATTTAATATGTATAGTCGCGAAAGTTTAATTTGGGTTTATGCCAGGGCGCGGGTCAACAGATGCCATATTTACAATACGCCAACTATGTGAGAAGTACAGACATGTGCACAAAAACTTGCATATGGTGTTTGTTGACTTAGAGAAGGCGTATGATAGGGTACCAAGAGAGGTTTTGTGGTGGGCTTTGAAAGAAGAAGGAGTGCCTGCTAAGTATGTTGAATTGATTCGTGCTATGTACAGAGAGTTTAGCACGCATGTGAGATCGACAGCTGGAAACACCGAAAAGTTTAGTGTCTCTGTAGGCTTGCACCAGGGATCGGCTCTAAGTCCATACTTCTTCCTGTTGGTAATGGATGCTCTGACATGGGACATACAGGAGGAGGCACCTTGGTGCATGCTATTTGCAGACGACATTGTGTCGGAGAAGACGCAGCAGACTGGAGAAATGGCAACATAGACTGCATAATGTTGGCTTGAAAATCAGCAGAACCAAAACTGAATACATGTTCTGCGATTTCAGCGGTCTCTCCGGTCCTGAAACCATTTCGCTTGATGGAACAGCGATCCCAGTGTGCTCCAACTTCAAATACCTCGGTTCTCTTCTTCAAAGCGATGGCGAAATAGACCGCACTGTGCAGCGCCGAATCAATACAGGGTGGATGAAGTGGCGGCAGGTATCAGGAACCATTTGTGATCCCAAGTTTCCTGTTAAGTTAAAAGGGCAGGTGTATAAAACTATGATCAGACCTGCCGTCTTGTACGGTTCTGAAAGTTGGCCCACAAAGAGAACGGATGAGAGACGCCTGCATGTACCCGAAATGCGAATGTTGAGATGGATGTGTGGCGTGACTAGGATGGACAAGGTGAGAAATGAATATATTAGAGGGAGCCTGAAAGTAGCACCAGTGGAGGAAAAGCTGAGGAGCAATAGGTTATCGTGGTATGGACATGTGATGCAGAGAGCTGAGCAAAATGTGGTGAAAAGAGTTTTATGTTTAGATGTTGACGGGTACAAAAGAAGAGGACGACCAAAGAAAAGATGGATGGACTGTGTGAGAGAAGATATGGCTAGAAAGGGAGTAAGCAGTGAAATGACGAACATATTGCACCGACCCCAAATAAAATTGGGCAAGGGTAGGCAGATGATGATGAGTCGCGAAAGTTTAAAAACAATATTTTTTTCATGTTTTAATGTACATTATTTTCAGTGAAGTGAAAATAGATATCAATTTGAACGTTATATAAGGTCAATACATTTTTTTAGATCTTAGAAACGGTGGATAGTACCTTAAACTGTTCATTTTTTTTTAAACCGTTATTGAAAAATCGGCGAACATGCCTTCTTATACATAAAAAAATAAAACATAAAGCAGATTTCATCTTATAAAAGATGAAATTAGGGCGCCTTCAATTAGTTCAGGCGCCTTGATGCCGCTTTCTGCACTACAGAGACCTTCCACCACCATAACAAAGAACAAGTGCTACTGTTATTGCCGGCTAAGCCTATAGTACCGTCTGTTTATAAAGTTGCCGGTGGACTTAAAAACTGATGTTTATAGGTAACGATACGATACAAATGTTTACCTATTTGCAAACTTAGTTTTGCAATCGTTCGCCGTCGTACGACAACTCACGCCTGAATCTCCAAAGGGGTATGCAGAGGCGCATTAAACACCCAAGTATTGCTAGCTATAATGCTGTTGTCAGGAGGTCCGAGCCCTTTCATACAACAAAGTTGTAGAAAATAATAAGGTACCTTCTCCATTTTAGAAGTCGCTAAGACTAACAGACGTATTTTCAATCGTTTTCTATTCCAATTACTTCAAATGTTTATAAATAAACCACATTGTTATCTAAATCGTATTTCGAGATCGTTTACAAAATATAAGTTCTTAACTTAAAATAGACCGTTCGTTAAAGCAATTCGTATCAAATGATGTCTTTAGTCGCAACGAATGAAACCGTAAACATAACTTAATAGAAGGTTTTAATACTTATAGAGAACAGTAAAATGTGTCCATAACATTGTGCTCGTACCACTCACGTTTCCTTAAGCAAACACTTTTATTATTATGACTTCATTTATTACATTAATAAAATCACTTACTTTTAAGTCTATCGAGACTCTTATCGACATTTATAGCTTTATTAGCTTTAGCTTGTAGCCTCGCCTGCGCAGAAGCAGTTTTTTGTTTTGTGAACCAGGGAGGAGCGAACAAGACTGCCTAAATAGTATGCATATCGTGTTATGAGTTATGGTTATGACAAATAGTTCTTCTGTAAATAAATTATCTTAGTTTCTCAATCCTAAACGATTTTGTAATTAAAACCATTTACATTTTCTTAAAATTATGTACCAAATCCGTATATAATTTTGACAAAATAAAATTCTAATTAAAGTATTCTTTATTATTTTATCATTGTTCAATCATCGTAAAATGTAAAATTGTAATAGATGTGTAGTGACTGTGACTAGAACGTGTTCTTTAGCATCGCTTTTTGCAACACTAAGTAATCAAGTTAATTCTAAGGAACACGCCTCCAAGCAAAGAAAAAGTAACAAAGTATACATACTTAGTACATGTACATGTATAGTTCTATAAATACAAACAGAAAATATAATTTAGAACACTGAAGATTCAATAAAATAATTTAATTACTCTAAAGTGTTAAATATAAGGTACGGGAAACAGTTGCATTATTGAGATGTGATTCCTTTTATACTTAAACAACTCTAGTGAATTATGCCTGTATTGAATATGGGTATAACCAAACAAACAACAACCAAACAAAATCAGGCCATGTGGAGACCACCTAAACCGCTGCCTCATTCGTGCAGATTTTGTTGTATATTTTCGGTTAAAAACGAAATAACACATTAAGGAGGCCATTGAACAGAAAATATTAGTCCACAATTCATACCAACCACATTAATAACCTTATAAATTAATATGGTTTCTAATAGTTTCCTGGACTCACTGGCTATTAGCTCACCGTGAATTAAATAGCCTATTATAGAATACAGCCGCGAGCTTATGGTCACAGTTTGTTTGCGTAGGCTCTAATGGTTTGTATATCAATATCCAGACATTATATTAATATTATGTCCCACCTACGAGCACTTTAACAACCTTTATCAATTTTCTAATAATAGTAATGGTTTCTAGGTAGCTATCAAATTGCTACTACATCATTATTTTAAAGCCAAATATGGTATTTTCAAAAAGTAATGTTTACTTGTGAGATCTGAAATAAGCAATATCAGCAGTATAATTAGTTATTCGTGTTGGCTAACCGCGGTTTTTTCTGTAGGGTTCTTCTGTGGTTACATTGTTTTACTTCGAGCAGAAAACTACTTTTTTTTAGCTCTATCCGGACTCAATGAAAGCACATTGACACTGGTAGGTATTTTCTATGGATTGCTATTTAATACTGTAATTAAAAAATCTAGCGAGGGGTATCATTTGTTAAAACTGTTATGTATATACAATAAATCTGTAGCGGGATGAATTCTGTACATTGAATATATTTAAAAAAAATCGACTGAGGTGTATTAAGATATCGATACTGATGCCGAATATGCGATTCAAACAATTTTTGTCTGTCTGTCTGTCTGTCTTTTTGTCTGTCTGTTTGTATGTTCACGATAAACTCAGAAGTTACTGAAGGGATATGCTTGAAACTTAGTATGATAATAGTTTGAGTGCCTGCGCAGGTTATAGGGTACTTTTTATACCGGGTTAAACATTGTAACGTTTAGTGAGCGTTTAGCTAATCTGGTGTAGAGTACGATTTCTACTAGTTTGGCACTCTTTTCTTTTTTGCACTTTTTTTTTTTAAATATATAAACTAATTTACTTTTTTAAATTAGGTATTGTTTTTAACCGACGAAAAAAAGGAGGTTGTCAATTCGACCGTTTTTATACATATTCTGTTTTTGTTCATGTATGTTCAGCCCTCTCCGTTATTTATGAACTGGTTAGGGTATACCTCAAGAGTGGTCCCATGTCAAGGAAGTCAGGATCTGATAATGGAATTCTGATAAAATTGAGAGAAACCCTCGAAAATTGTAGAAACGAATAGTGTTTCTGTTTACTTTTCATTACTTTATCAGGTATTTGCGTTTAGAAATCATCACATCATGTAGCCGAGCTGATGATGAAAAAAAAAACATAAATACTAACCTTAAAATTTTAACAAAAAATTAAACCGAAGAAAAAAATAAAAAGCAAAAAGTAAATAAACCTTTTAAATAAGCTTGATACTTAAGACTTAAAAGGTTTATTTATTTTTTGCGTTTTAGTTCTTTTCGTCGGTTTAATTTTTTTTTTAATATTTTTTATAAAACCACTCAATTTAATTAACTAATAAATATTACCAAGAATCGATTTTTACCTGTGATTTAAAGAAATATTATTAGTTACATTAGATTTCACCTGCAAATATTCATGTCTGTTTGAAGGATTGCGAGTGAATGTATATTTTCAATCGTAGGATATCATTGGGGAATATGCTTTTCTGTGGTGATTGCTGAAGTAGCAGGAGTTTTTTTTCTTTGTTTGGTGATCCCAGAGTAATCGATAGCTGGTTCTTGACTATGCCAACGAGCTATTTCGCCTCTTTCAGCCATTAAATTCATAAATATGTTTCAGGGCATTAATAATAATAACAACTTCACACACCTCATACACGGCCGTCTGATCCTAAGCTAGGCAGAGCCTGTACTATGGTAACCAGACTGCTGATAAACATACTTATATATTTCTAAATACATACATATTATAAATAAATTACACCCAGACAGAGAATAATTCGTCCTGGGCGGAAATCGAACCCACGACTTCTGGCTCAGCAGTCAGGGTCACTAACCACTAGACCATCAGGCCAGTCCAGTAAATATACATATATATTTATAAATAGGGTTATAGAAAAAGAAGATCCAAACTTTTAAACTTTTGCGTTCCATGATAATATAATTATGTTGACGGGAATTCACGCGATCACGTATTTGAAAAGTATTACAGTATCTACAGGCCTGTGATAACGGCCACGACCACGGCAAAGCAAAGGTATGTCATACCTTTTAAATACGTGATCGCGTTGATTCCCGTCAACTTGATTATATTAGAATAGAATAGAATTTTTATTTAAAGCATCTATGATTTAGTTGTTAGTTTAACTTAACATTTTCTTAGTATTACAGTATTTTACTGTATTAAATGCATGGCAGACACTATCGCCAAGAAACTACACCTAAGCTGAAATATTGACATGTAACCGGTGAATTTTTTTTTACACTTTCAGACCATTTATTTTCCGTTCGGTTACAGTAGTGTGAAATCTTAAGTTACACCGTGACTAAACAAAGCTCAGAAGTAAACATTTATCTGTTAGGTATACCGAGGGGGCCCATAGTTTCTAGGAAGCGGCACTGACTGACTGACTACAGCAAGAGTCTCCCAATTGGTCGGACGAATCGAGATGTTAGGTCGTCACAGTTGTTTTATGACGATTTTCTGCGAGGAGAACGTCTCGCGCAAGGAGGAGGTGACGGTGTGGACTCGGTAGAAAAACTTCCAGGTGGAACCATTTCACTCGCGCTCTCATGCGTACGCTAAGAGTGGCCATGGATGTATGAGACGAGTTTTATGTTCTTCACCCGAAGCAGAGTATCCCGTGAAGAGGGTGTCTGGACATCACCCAGTTGCCGTCCGCTAGCCAGCGCTGGGTGGATCATTGGAGGCAAAACGTCGCCGTGCTGACGGTCAACTCATAAACGGTGCTGTGAGGCACACAGTGTTTTAGTAGTAGGTTTTAGTTGGTTTAAGCCTGATTGAAGCTCACCTCACCGGGCTATTGGTGAGGATACGGCCTCACCAATAGCCCGGTGAGGTGAGCTTCCACACGAAAAACAAATGAGTAATGTTACCACGGCCAAATTATGTCGTTATTTGACGTGTAAGCAACCAAAACAACCTTTTTTGTACGCTTCAGGTTGCTTCACCGCCAATACAGTATAAAAAATCCTGCCTGGACAAAGAGGTACTATGCAATAAGCGACAAATTGCTGTTTTCCGAAAAAAACGCGAACGAAGTCGCGGGGACAGCCAGTATAAAAAAAACTATTATAAGCAGGTGAGATGTGCACTTCTAGATACGTAAAAAGCGCCTTCCCGTCTTCGAAATTTTCGGCGGCGGCAAAAAAATATCTAAGAATTTAGTTAATTGTCCTACTAATCATACCTGAACAGATTTGGATGTATGGGTTATCGTAAGAATCCTTACATCATCCAGAGTGACAGAGTGCTAGGCCTTTTAAAAAAAATATTATTGCAAATATATATAATTAATATTGGGCTGTGTGGCGCCTGATTCGAATTGCAGAGCAGTTGTGTTTTTAAATAAGTGACTTGTCTCGTTTGCCTTTCCATCAACAAACATAGTTTAACTTTATATTGTCTAGTAACTCTTTATACTGTATTTATTATTGTCTAAAGATTTACGGGTTTGATTTTGTAGTAACTAAATGATAATATTATTATATATTTAATGGAAAAGCAAAATTTTGGAAAACAAAATTCTTTGTAGAAAATTACAATTTGCAGTCAATCATAAATTTCTATATTTCAATTACATTTATTTTATAAGACGAATATTTTTTTTATAAGACTTTTTGGTTTCATTAATCGTTAGGGGAGCTATAAGCATACAATTTTTTTGTATATTAAAAGGGCCATCAATAAAAAAGAAAAGCATACAAGTATTTAAAAGGTCGACAAATACCGAGTGACGCTTGGTGTTGCAAGTTTCTACGGACTACAGTAACCTATCATCAAGCGGTATGATTGTTTACCACCTTTGTGGTATTTTTATGAAAGACAAGAAACATAATAAAGTTTCTAAAATATATCTCGTAAATCTAAATCTAAAATATCTTTGGTACCTTGGAGGTTTAATGTGGTAGTCAGTGAAGATAAGTGGTGGGGATTTTATTTTAATTTCTGCTTTAAATGGGGAATATTAGACATACCTACTTAACGCACTCTTTTCTGAGGGTATCAGTTGAGCTGTTTATTTGCTATCTATTACAAAGCTATTATTATCATTGTCTAATATCATAGTAAATAACTTGACACATCTCACACACGGCCGTCTGATCCCAAGCTAGGCAGGGCCGTACTATGGTAACCAGACTGCTGATAAACATACTTATATAGTTCTAAATACATACATTAGTTACCCTTAATAAATGTAGTAGGTATAGTAAACTTTTAATTTTCCTTATGTTTTCATTACTCATTCGTATGTCTTTTTTGTATTTTTTTAAACGAATTGTTTGATTTTATCACCACTGTTCTGGAATACTAGTTAAAAATCAGAGGCTTTACCGGCGGTGGGAATATTTCAACAGCTATGTTAAAAATGCAGGACGCAATTTTCCACACATCCTTAATATACGAACCGGTATTACGTGCTAGGGTAACTCTTTCATATCCGCTTCGTCATTTCGAGCTGTAGTGCCAAAAACTGCAGGTGTGCATTACTGGCGAGCGTCAGCGGTTGGGGGAAGCTTTCGCTATAGGCTGCTAGCTAATCAACCAGTCGGAATGTTGAGTGCACTCGTTGGTTACAGCTTCAACAGACAACTTGTTACGAACATGTAATTAGAATTGTACGCTTTAAAAAAGTAAAAGCGTCAATGCTTATTCGTTTTGCTAGAGCTGATTTTTTTTTCTATGAAAAAAGCTAGATAAAACTTTTTAAACGCTTTGTGAATTAAACTTTTAAATAAAATTTGTAAAATGTAAGTGTATTTTTTGAACTAGTTGCATTTTACAAGTATGTACTATGTAAAATTGAAGCCTGTGAAATGATAAAGCAAGGTAAAGTAGATACCTAAATGAAGGATCCGCGATGCAATTTTTCAAAACAAATATACTTTAAAAAGCTTTAGTATCAGAACTTGAAAAATGAAATATGGTGACCAAATGAAGCGTCGGAGTTCCATCGTAGCATAAACTGGATTGGAAGGTCGCAATTTGGTCGGTATTCAGAATCGCAGCGCTGTAAAAGCGCGCCGTATCTAATTATCGTCGGGTTACAGTGCGGCAACGAGAGGGGTTTACCATGAGTTTGCAAATATTTCTACTCGAGAAACAATCCCGTTTATTAGCTGTCCATGAAAGAACGGCTAGCTAAATGTTTAAATTATAATACTTGAATAACCTTCGTTAATTTTAGTTTTAATTTTCTAACTGAATAAATTTTATTTTTCTTGTAAAATATTTAATGTGATAAGAAATTAAGTAACCTTGTTTAAAAATTAACACGACTACTGTATTTTCTCAAATTAAATATTTTAGGCTTAAGTGAAATTACTCACAATGTTAACAGCGGAGTTTCTCCCTAGGTGAAAATTTACATTTAACAAAAGCACTTTTAAAAGCAGATCTACGTCTCAAAATTCTTCACACATCTGACATTGATGCTTAAAAGAAACCCCTTTTCAAAACGTAATTGACGTTATAGAAGAGACGTCAGTATATTTACATTCTCATGCGAATATCTCACCAGATTCGATGATCTAAACAATTCTAAGACTACGGAAACGAAAACGAGGAATACGGTATCTATATTGTCAAAACTTTTTGCCCCGATGTCGTTCGCGACTTTTTTAATTATCTCAACTTTTTATCACGTGAAAATTATGGATATTTTTATCCTGTCTGAAGCGGCAACGAGCTTAAGAAAATTATGTGTCAAAAGAGGAAACTACTTAATTCTATTTTCATTTAAGACGTACCGTATAAATTGTTCAACCGTTGATGTAGCCGGCGAATGCTGTAATTGATTTGTTTTGTAATTTTACGATTGTATCGCATGTGCTCTGGGTATCCCTGAATAAATAAATGAAACATAACTTTGGATTGGCATAGTTTCGAGACGCTCAGCTCGTAAAGAGTCATGATATACTAGATGCGTCGGTACGTTAACAAGTTTAGCTTCGAGTCGTGACAACTGTAAATCATGGTTGGGATATACGCCGGTGGTGTGCTAACTGAATTACTTGCGACGTTTTTAAAGCTTTTTGCAGAGCTAGCGCCCGTTTCATAGTTAATCAGTCTAATATCGGGTGTCAGAGCGCTGCACTGTTGTGTGACTGACCCTAGCAAGAATCTTTTTTGCCTTATAATCAAATCATACATAGAGCGTAGTAGAATTTTCATGTGGCTCTATCGCAAATCTTTATTATTATCTTAGTGTGCATTCAACTTTGAATGGAAATAACATAATGTAACAAAAGTGATAAGATCTCACATTTTAAGTCCATTGTGAACTTTTGAGTTTAATGGTATTTTTAAGTGGTCAGCATTCAACACTACTATATTTTATTATGCCAGAAAATATGTAATTTACTTCATAAACGGAATATTATGCGTGTCGTAAATACATGTTTAAGGAGTGGGACGACCAATTTATCAACTCCCATGCTTATGAATTACTAAAGAGAGATAGACATTTATTAATATCACGCGTTTATTCATGACTTAGGGGAAATATTGAACTCCAAAATCACTCGACTCATCCCGCAGTGCATCGACAGTGACGCTCTAAATTATTCATGTTCGATTATTTCCAGTATAAAATACTTTAAGTGCAAAACGTTTCAATCAATCACTCTTCACCAATTTAGTGGGAGCGTCATTTGGCAAATTCGATTGCGTCTCCCATTGATAGGGCTAGTGACAGAATAAAACAGTGCGACGGCTGCTATTGACGGTTGTGACAGAGCTGTGCACGACGCACCCATCCGGTGTCGGTTTAATTAATCTCCTAAACTAAATTTAAATAGGTAGATGTAGTATTGCTGGTGCACGCAGCGACACTCGTCCAACTAAATTAAATCGCGCCTTATTCAAAACCATTGAACGTAGAGCGTAGAACTCTTGGTATGACGTGATCATAATTTTCTTTCACACGTTCTCTGTCATCTTTATGTTATGACATGACAATAAGGATTAATTATTACGTTAGAAAAATGTTAAAATAAAGTTTTCAGAGTAATATAATTAATTGTGTTTGGTATGATGAGAATTTAAAGAGTTGTTTGGACGGCTGTTACTTTGTACACTGTGTACACTATGTACCTACGGAATTCATAAAATAAGCAAATTAACATACTACTAATTATACAATCTCTGCAGTGTGATTATATTAGTAGGCACAAAACTTAAACGTAAGACTTTCAAGTTTTGTAATTAGTATATTTTACAGTAATATAGTCTAACATTGGCCGTTACTATTTATTTTACCATTAATATTAAACATATGAAATGAAACTTTTATTTAGATAGACAAAAGGTCTAATGTAATAAAGTAACAAGTTCATGTTCCGCCTTGGTTAAGGCATACATTTGTTGAAAAAACATATTTTTACTTAAATGTAAAGTAAACAATAAACTTCATTTCGAGCCCACAGTTCGTAGGATTTACTAAATTTACAACAATTTAGATAACACATGATTATAAAAAACGTAATATAGAAATTTAAAAAAAAAAATTAAAAGAACCTATTCTCCGTTTTATTCTGTTCTTGGTCATGCGGAAATTTTTAACCAAATATTAAAATTTCATTCCTTTAGCCAGTATCCCATGAAAGTCGTAAAAGTCTGTGAGGGTTTCTTCTATCCCGCCATGTGTGTACCAAATGTGGAACTATTTGGGTTCGTGACACGTAGTTGCACTAATTAAATACTATAATAATCTTTGATAATCTCTTTTCAGATGCAGCTTTGAAATTAGTGTATAATACTCGTAATACAGTTAGAAGCACATTTAACCGTCCACTCCTCTAAAATTGCATACCGTTTGTTTACGATAACATATGTTAAGATTACTAAAACAAATACTTAATATAATAAATATAATTTGTTCAAGTGGGTAGTTCTGCAATAATTAGAGTAATTTATAAGAATAATTTGAAATTTCTGTTTCACATTATTGAGTTTATTTGAAGTTTAAATTCTCAACGCTCGTTTTGCGTAACAATAAATGTGTATTGTAATGTTGTGAATTATTTTTTGTATCAGCGAAAATGAAAGTTTGGGTTGTCGTGGTTTTGCATTGTATCAATAAAATGCCATAGGACACTGGCAATAACGCTTGTAAACGCTTGGTTTAACCAATACTGATTAGACCAATACTTTCATATCCGCGTACCACCATACAAGGTGCTTTTTTAAATTGAAGACGTTACAGAGAGACCAGTTCCTGCACAAGAAGGTCTAGACAAGGTCGTAGGTGTACATCAGAAAGAGATGTCTATTATATCGTCTCTAACGTTCTTCAAAATCAGTTCATCAGCGACGAGCCTCAGCAGCTGTTATAAGCTGCTGAGGCTCGTCTCTGCTTGTTTGAGGCAGATGGTAGGTAGATGTAGGAACAATAAGAAAAAGGTTAACAGAGAGGGATTTGAGAGCATTTCAACCAGCTCTAGTTCCACAATTTACCACAATCTACAAAAGAATAAGACTTGAATTGGACAACGGATCAATTTAAGGCAGTTCAGATCAGTTTTTTCAGGTTAATAAAGATATGCTTAACGTGGTTCTGACGTCATCGAGTCTAGAGATACTCTGGTGAAAGGTTTGCTGAATGTGCTGTGGTCGGAACAGTAGACTACGATAGGGGTTCAATAATGGTGTGGGGTGGCATTTCTTATGACGCTCGTTTAGAGTTAGTCATCTTTAACAGAGGCAGTGTCAATGCTTACAGGTATCTGCAAGAAGTCTTAGAACGACATGTAGTTCAACTTACGCCATTTATAGGCGATAGTTTTATTTTAATGCACGACAATACACCACGAAAATTGTCTCTTAATACCTGTACGAGGTCAATATTGAGCGATTACGATGGTTAACTCGTAGTCCTGACCTGAATCCAATCGAACACGTCTGGGAGAATTTCAAAAAGTGGATTCAAAGTCGTACACCAGCTCTTAAGACAATCATAGAGGAGGGGTTCAACACATAATGGACGAGCTTCCAAATCGATAACAAGAGGTTATTAGGGCCAGGAGAAGAAACACCAATTATTAATGTGACTCATAAACCTAGTTTTTCTAAAACCGATTTTATAACTGATTCTGTTTCGGTTATTTTTGCAAAAGGGTTCACTTAATTTAGTATCGTTAAGCAACAATCAAATAACTATGGAGTTTTTCAAGAAATGGACATTTAATAGGTGGTAGTATTTATTCTGTTAATACGCACTGTAGTCATCCACAGTTTATAGTACTTTTCTCCAACGTTTTTTTCCTGAATTAGTTGTGTATTTACAGTCTAACTGAATTGTTGACAGCTGAATAAATGTTCTTCTTACTTACAAATAGTTCATGCCTTGTCGACATATGAAAGTAATTAGGTTATTTTCATATAAAAAATGCACATGTGTACAAAATAACAATACACTATAATTAAAATAATTAATGTAATTTAAAAATAATTCAAAAGTCATATTTATTAAAACACGAGGTAAGTGAGTATTGATATTCGATTATCCACTAATATTTTACACGATGATTGAAACGGAAAATGTTGAGATCAGCCCCAAAAGGGCACAATAGATATCTGCCCTAAACCGTCCAAAAGAACTCCACAGAGGTTGTATAAGAAAAGTACGAAAGAACATGCTTCATATGTTTTAACTAATGTTCATGAAATAGACAAAATTGTATCTACTTCTGAAGCTTAAATAGAAATTGTTTAACGTTTGACAAAACCCTACATTACAAGCACTTGTAACCACTGTGGTTGCGGTTATGAGGGGCCGTGAATAGCGCTTGAAAGTTGTCATAAACAAAATATCATGTCGACTGCAATATGACTTGTAGGCAGTAATACAACTTGTGACTTAGATTCAAACATTCTATGGTGGGGAAAAATATATTTAGGTTTTTCAAAAGAAAATTTAATTCAATCTACATTCTAGAGCGACGTGTTTACCTGCATGCATCTTTCGATATATGATACATATTAATGTAAAGCCCCCTGCGGTCATTAATGTAGGTATATGGACATAAAGGCCATCCCGAGATAACGGATATTTAATAAGATTAACATTAATATTACTAGGCATTTCACGTAACACTATTCATAAAATAAAAATATAATAATTTTACCTACTCTTAAGTTTCTAAGTGTGTGATGTCTAAGTATAAATTTAATATTGCGGATTCCAAACCCATCTAGTACACTAATAAAAACGTTTAGTGTAAACTTCAACATAAAAAAAAAATACATAATTTTTATTGTGTTAACCACAATGGAATATTCAACTGAAAAAAAAATTATGCATTGCGCTAGCTCCTATTTCATAGTATTTTGTTGTGTTAACTTTAAAATTGCAAGTAAATTGTGCTATCTACATGGATCCATTCGTTAGAGTTTTATTCATTCGTATTGAATAGCTGGTCGAACACAAAAATCATTGTCATTTCAATATCATCATCATTTTAATATTCTTGTTGCATGGGCAGGGCCGAAGGCGTTTTCCGATATCATTATATCGAGGTATACACCAACATACCAATATGTGTCGGTGCGCACGTTTAAGCCCACGAAATTCACACGGCTGGCTTGTCGCCACGCGCGAACGCCTCCCACCCGATCTCATTACCAACCCCTCGACTACATGGCTCCATGCTATTGATCACCGTCAATATTGTAAATATTATACACGTAGCATATGCTGAGTTTTAATTACAGATGTGCAGGGTAGACTATTTAATGATTTTCGATTTTGGAGGTAGACAAGGAACTAATGAAGCCAGAAAGGGGATAGCGTCTGCAGTTAGTTTAGAAATACCAATTTCTGTATATGGAAGATGAGCTTTTCCCTTTGAATAAATAGTAATTTTATTGCAGTTTAGCATTTAGCACGAACACTAAACTAAGCAAGTAGTTCTCTTTATTTTCTATACGCCTAGGTCTAGGGGCTACTTATTTGATTGTGACTAATCTATGTCCCTTAAGACTCTAACCACCCCGCCGCGACAGGGTGGTTAGAGTCATACTTCGTTTTATACCTCGACGCGTCGATGCTATGATCGACCTACGATGCGGTTGTCTCTGTAAAATTTTAAACCACGTGGTGTTTCACCTGCACAGCTCAGAATTTTTTTACAAAGGTTTTCCTTCTTACAGTCCTGAAGAGCTTACAGTTCCTCTGAGTTGCCGGTCAGGTTAAGGGTTAGGCGAACGAAAGTCTGTATGCTAACGTTCAGCGCCGTTTTATATTAATATGATTGATAAAAAAAGAAGAAAAAGAAGCAGTGGCTGAAATAATACATTTATCAGAATTTGTTTAATGAACCTCAAATTGAATTCACAAACTTTAAAAGCAAATAGATATAAAGAAGAAATGTTTTTCAGAAGTAATAAACATTTAAAAAATACAAAAAGTTTCACATGAATAGATTGGTCTCATTATTTCAATAGTGGTTCGATAGCACGATATTAAAATTCAAAACATCGTCTGTCTATTAGAATATAAGTCTATCTATTTGAAGTCGATCTCTATTATGAAAGTTGAATACTTACGGCTTTTATTAACATAGAATTAATTAAAACCTTTTTATTTTAAAACAAGAGCACATCAACATTTACACTGATTAATGAAATTGATATTAACATAAGCTCCTTTTCGTTTAAATGAAGATTAAAGAGTGATTTTAACTTCTATTTATACGTTACACAGTGTAAAGGTATATGTGTATTATTGTCCATCAATATTTATTTTCTGTTATTAGGGCTTATAGTAATGTATTATGATGTTAACATGATTTTGCTCATAAATACTTACAACAACTTACAGATGTCAAGCGATTTTGAGAGATCTGGGAGATTTTGAGAGACAAATTATAAACATATGTAATTATAATTTTAAAAGTTTACGAAAGAGTGTAAAATATAGTGCCAAATAAATTGGTTACATAATTAATCTATTCAACTAAACAATATTTTCAAACAATACCTTTAATAATCATGCATGATTTTTTTTATTAGCTAAATACTAAATTATGAGATTTAAGACGCGTGTACATTTAACACTACAGTGGTAGTACTTCGTATAAGACGATTGTCACAGAAGACTCAAAAGATAGGTAAAGTTAAAGGTATATTAAGTAAACATAATGACAGGACATAAATACTAATTGTTTAAATAAAATAGTATTACGCAGTGTACGAGCTAGGTGGTGACTTTGTAAAGTTAGATCCTTGAGAAAGTGCCTTTCTCTTAAGCCTTTGCTCTCATATCGCGGCGACATTGCTCGTAAAACCTCAGCAGGCGTTCGTACTACAGTTTAGATAAAGTAATAACATCTGTAATCGTGTAAATATCAGAAAACAGATAACCTTTTATGAATGTTATTAAATTTTAAGTATACATAATGTAAGGTAGATATACAAACATGCGCAGATCACATGTCACATTAATAAAAAAAAATTAAAAATCTGTAAAAAAATATTTGTATATTATTGGTACAATATTGGTACATTTGCAACCGCCTAAAACGCACGTTCCGGGGTTAGGAATGTTTTTGTATCGCGGGGGGGGTGGGGGGGTGGGGTGGGGGGGGCTCACAAACATTTAACAACGGACACGAAGAACACCCAGACTCGGGACAACTATTTGTGGATCACACAATTTTTTGTCCCGATTAGGGTTTGAACCCACAACACTCGGCGCGGCGTAGTGGCGAGGTGACCACTTAAACCATTGGGCCATCCGTGCACTCAATTATAATTATGGAAGTTTAATTATATTATTGGTTTTTACATACAATCTGCCATTAACACATTTTTATTTTTCAGTATGTATAGCGATTTCTCGGCTCATTTAGACAGATAGTTTTAACCATTTTAATTATGTTAGATTGCGAGGTAGGTTTCCCTATATTTTTCATTTTGGGTACAGGTATGTTGTTTGTCAGCGATGAACTCCTAAACTAATTAACCGATTTTAATGAAATTTTGCACACTGTGTGCCATTTGGTCCAACTTGAGAGAAAGGATCTCAATTTATTGTCACAGTATTTTTTTTATTGCAAATTACTTAGCCACAGCAACGCATGGCCGGGTAGCTCGTTTTTTAATATAAATCCCATATACTGGTCCTCACTGGCCTTCAAATGGTTATTAAATACGTAGAAGTTTTGCAATAGCATAAACTTGAAAATGTTCATACTCAGGATCTAATCATACTGGCGACGATCTTGGGTAACTAAATAGCCAAATAGGTCACCATAAAGTACCTGTGACAAAAATAAATAAACAAGGAGAGAGTTTAACTTCGGACGTAGGCAATTGGCGAATTGGTTCAATAGCTGCTCAAACTGGGTCGGAAGCAATTTAAAGTTTTTACCAAATAAATACGCCGAGTCAAAAATTCACCCATGCTTACAACTCTATAGGACTGTACAAATTGAAATAAACTAGGCCGAGAGTATTAGAACGAAATATAAATTAGGATTTGTCTTCAAGAATGTACCATAAACCTTAATACGTAGGCTTCAAGTCACTGGTTGTTGCTAAGAACGGGGGAAATTTATCTAATTATGCGGGGAACTAGTTTTGTTTATACAATTAGTTTGTGCGATCCTTTTTATCGTTCACGTACAAACACTCTTGGAAAGGTTTCTCTTAGTTTTATGACATTAACTTCCGACCCAAATTGGAAATCGGACTCACGTGATTGGTCGTGTCTTGGGCAAATACTTCGAGACGCTCGTAAATGATGCAGTTTGCTGGGGAGATAAATATACTGATTGTTTACATTCCTGCCGCCAAGATGAGCTGGCCTGTCGTAATTAATTTATATTGGAGCGATATAAATTAGTTATGACTAACAAACACATTTTGGTAGACAATCAATGATTAAAACAGTTTTATCTCATTTCAGTTCCTTTTATAAGAGAATCATAAAGTTATTTGATTATACTATGTAGGTATGAAACTAAAAGGTATCTAAATCGATATGGGGGAACAAGAAAAGGGGTAGAACACTTCATAAAAAATCTACTCGAATTGGAGCCGCTTAGTTGTTAAAACGTCTTACGAGGGCCGCACTGAACATTTCGGGATTCAAGGAAGTGACACCACATTACTATTTAAAAATATATTTATTGCTTTTTGAAGTATTCTCCGCGAAATTTGACACATTTTTCCAAACGATGGAACCAATCATTGAAGCAACCATTCCATTCGGAAGTTGGGGTCTCCAAAATGGCCGTTTTGTAGGCGTCCACAGCTTCTTCAGGTGATGAAAATCTCTGACCACGCAATTTATTCTTTATTTTAGGGAAAGTATAGAAATCATTACAATAGGTCAGGGCTGTACGGCGGATGGTCTAATAATTGTATGTTTTCTTGCTTTAAAAATCTTTTGTTCTGTGCGCGGTGTGAGAACTCGCATTGTCGTGATGGAGGATGATGCGGCGGTTGCAGTTCTCTTTACGGAGTTCAGAAACGACCTGTGGCAAACCATTAACCGTTCTTTGTCCCTCAAGAGAAATAGTCGCAACATGGCCGGTTTTGGAGACAAACGTGGCCACCATTTTTTTTGCAACACTCCGTGAACGAACAATTTTTTTTGGATTTAAGTCATTTTCAAACACACAAACTCGTGTATGGTTTATTGTTTCGGTTTCGTACGCGTATATCCAGGATTCGTCACCAGATACGATGTTGTATACAGCATTTCAGGATCCTGCGTGGAATCTTTCGAGAGTTCTGACGCACCAAGTAACGCGAGCCGCTTTATGCTCTTCACACAGCGAATGCGGTATCCATCGGGAAAACAACTTTTTCACACCTAATTGTTCATGCAAGATTATTTGTATTTGACTCATGCCAATGTCTAAAGTTGCCTGACTTTTGCGGTATGTTACATGTCGATCTTCCTCAACCAGCTTACGCACAGCATCAACGTTTTCTTGGGTAACTGCAGTTTTTGGACGACCTTGACGGGGATCATCACTGAGCTTGACACGTCCACGTTGAAATTCAGCAAACCAGCGATAAATTGTGGTTTTGGATGGGGCTTCATCACCAAATGCAGAAATCATCCGTTCAACACACTGTTTTCGAGTTAAACCACTTCGAAAGTCATAATAAATCATCGCTCTTGAATTTTCTCGAGTCAATTCCATTTTTTCAACGACTAAACAAGTTTGACAAAACCTTGTTATAAGACCGAGAATCTTTTTTTAAATAAATAAATGGTATTCGATTTTTAAAACAAGGAGTTTTTAATTAAAAAGATTTTAATATGACAGAAACAGTGGAAATATTCCATTCCCGATACTTTTAGTGCAGCCTATGTATCAAAGACAGCAGTTAATCAGCACTACTGCCGTACTGATGTATATCTGATGTTGACGAGGGTTCAGAGCTCCATGAGATGGTTAGAAACGGGGACGCGCCAGTTTCAGTACTAGAGATGCGTTTGTTTATTGGCGCCATGTCTCCAGGATTCCAACCTGATACTTAGAAATTAGTGGTTTTAAAAAAACAAAATAATAAATTTAAATTAGCTGCCAAAGTACAATGATAAAATATTTAATTGAGTGTAATTTATAATAACTATTAGCAGAGCCCTGCGGTTTCACCCGCGTAAGTCCCGATCCCGTGGAAATATCGGGATAAAAAGTAGCCTACTTGTTAATCAAGGTCTCCAGCTATCTACATACCAAGTTTCGTCGCAATTTGTTTAGTAGTTTTGGCGTGAAAGAGTAACAAACATCCATCCATCCATCCATCAATCCAAACTTTGACATTTATAATAATATACTATTTATATTAGACACATTGAGAAACAAACCCTACTTAGATTTTATTATTTAATGCGTATGCGGTAGGGGTCCTATTTAAATATGCGTAATTCTGTATTGAACAAAATAGAGCTGTGTCGCTGTCAATGCACACTCGAAGTTAACAAATTGGATGAGTTGATTCGGTTTATCTAGAGTTGATCTTCATAATGCTTATAACTTTATAACGCTCGTTCATTGATCTCCTTTATGAATTTTTATAGTCTGATTAATATACAGACTGTTACGAAAAGTGTGGTAAAATTTTAGAAGCGTTATATGTAGCAGAGCTTAAAAAAAAAAACTTCGGAAAATGCTTCGGAAAACGTAGGTGCACATTTCTATATTATGATTTTTTTTACATTATTTACGGGGTCTGCTATACGGCCCCAAAATATGACCACACCTTTCTGTAACACTCTGTATAAATGAACTTTGCTGTAGTTTTACTTAAAAGTAGGTAATAGGTATTTACCGACTCAAATGTTGTACCTTTTTTTTTTTTAAAGACTACTAGTAACGTGGGTCACACATTACTAGTATTGTGTGACCCACATTACTGTGTGTGTATTGTTAACCCCTCCAGCTAAGCTAAATGCTTGTGTTAGAGGGGGGGTTCACGCCGGTAGTGCACTGGGTGGTGTTCGAACCCGCAACCACTTGATCGCAAGTCCGACGCCTTAGCCATTACGCTACCGCCGCTCTTTCTTATTAGTATTGAATAATAACTGTAAAAATGAACCATGTCACGTATGAAGATTATTCTGAATGTCTGAGTCCCCTGTGGTACTGTCTGGCTTTAAAACCTTTTAGTACTATGTTAGAAAGATCAGGCTGGTTATAGATTGCAGAGAGATGATATTATTATATCTGAACTCCTTTACATGGATTGGTAACAGTTTATCATCAGGCGACTCGTGTGCATTTCGTCAATAAATTTGCATAAAAAAAAACAGTCGAACTCTGAAGGTATTCATAAATTATGAAACCTAGATGTACGAAATTTATTAAATGACAGCATTACTATTAATGCTCAATATACTCAGCTCAACCAGAAATCTTAAGATAGTCGTAGTAGACATTAAGATTTTAAGGTAAAAAAAATTTGGCTGACTAAAGGCCTAACTGTTGAGGGTGCTGTTGAATTTGAAAATCAGAGATCTTCGTTTATTTCGCAAACTATGTGAGATGAGTGAGTAAGTGAAAGCTTATACTACTTATAGCTCTTCTCGAGAAATATAACATAATCGATCGATGACAACAAAAATCTGTTGTATTTTTAATTAACCTGTAATATTCAATTTCTTTTTCAAACATGTTCTATTTACTGGAAATTACAAATATGCTCAGAGATATTACCTAAGTAGGTATATTTAACATTAACGTTTTATAATTTAGCACAGCGGAACTTATACTAACATTCGGCTTTAAAATACTTCTGTTAATGTATAGCCAGCAGCCCGATTTTTGATACACTTTTAGCAAAGGCAATAAAATGAAAGAGAGCGTTGTTAAAATGCCCTTTGAAGTCAACGAATTTCCAACGGGCACCTAACAAAATTGTTCTTTTAGCCTTCATAAATGCGCGTGTACTTTCGACCCGAGCTTTTTTTTTTACGAAAATGAGTCAAAGCGTGACAAAGAGCCTACAAGTTGAATTTTCAACACATGGCCTTGTAAATGTAAAGCAGATTTTTAGATTTCTAAAATGTACGGTTTTAGATGAAAATTACATTACAGTGAACTCTGTCAGCGTTTCTTTTAAAACTGAAAGTATTAATGGATGTCTTTGAAGTTTATTTTATTTCGAATTGCATTATTCTTTGATATATCTAACGGTTTGTGTTGGGTGTTTTATTGCTATTCTATGTATGTACATTCTGTCAAAAAAGTATCGGGATTTGATAATTTAATTCTAATTCCAAATTCAATTCAAATAATTCTTTGTTGTGGTTAAGTTGGCCCAACTGTTTCCTATATTGGCGCGAAGTTTGAGCAATATCTGTCATTTAGTTTGTTTTCAGTACTAGATTTCGAAAGCTCATCTCAAAAGTGTTTTGCGATTTTTATAATGGCTAAAAACATCGAACAAAGAGTTTGTTTCGAATTTCGTATTGCAAATGGAATTTCATGTTCAGAGTCGCTGAAAATGTTACAGAAAACATACGGTGAAACGACTTTATTAAAAACTAGTGCATATGAGTGGTACAGTGCATTCAAAAGCGGCCTAGATTTGTTGGAAGATTTGCCTCGCTCTGGTCGGCCATCAATATCTTCAACTGAAGTTAACATCCCTAAAGTGAAGGAAGTTGTTACTAAAAATCCTCATTCAAGTTTGAGAGAGATAGCCGCTGAACATTCTGTGTCTCACGAATCGATTCGCACCATTTTAAACGATCGCTTGGGCATGAAACACGTTGGCGTTCGACTAGTCCGGAAAGATCTGTATTTTCTTCAAAAACTCAAACGCGTAAAAGTCGCTGAAGACATGCTAGAACGAGTCAATGCTACTTAAAACGCATGGTTACTGGTGATGAGACATGGGTTTACGAGTTTGATATGCAAACTAATCAGCAAGCTTCGGAATGGCGACTTCCAACTTAACCGAAACCGAAAAAACCTCGACAAGTCGATCAAAAGTCAAGGTCATGTTGACTGTTTTCTTTGACTATCGAGGTGTTGTGCAGTCGGAATTCTTGCCAGAAGGTGAGACTGTAAATAAAGAATATTATTTGAGCGGCGTTTCAGAGGGCAAATTCTTGGATATTACACCACGACCACGCGCTATCACACAAGGCCATCATTGTGAACGAATTTTTGACCAGCAACTCAACAAATACCATCAAAGAACCACCGTATTTCCCAGTTATGGCTCCGGCCGACTTTTTCTCTTTCCTCTTTCCAAAACTCAAATTACCACTTCGTTTTCAGTTGATAGAAGATATCAAAGAGGATTCGCGGCGAAAACTGAAGTCGATTCCGGAAAAAGCATTTAAAAAATTTTTTATTTATTATTTCTGTAGGCCTACTTTAAAGGCGATATAATAAATTTGGAAGAATAGTTAACATTTTGTGTTTTATTGACCTTTACCCGGTACCTTCTTGACGGAGTAGTATACTATCTAGTATCTAGGAAGGCTCGTGGCCGCATTAGCGCATTACTGTTAATAGCCTAGGTTTTATACATTTTAGATGACATATAAATTTAATCCAAATCATCACACAATAATAAACCTGAGAGACACATTTGAGATGTCCAGTCAAATTGAAATTTTGCAACCGAATTGTGTTTTATATTTCGCGATAACAGCAAAATATTAGCAAGGAATAATGTAAGACAATTTGTCTCAAAACTGATTACACTGAAATCTGTCAAGAAGAAAAGACATCAAGCGAGTGGCGCGAGGAAAATTTCACCCTTTGGCTTACGGAGTTTAGTGTTTCTCATGCCTCGATAACGGGTTTGTTGACTTATGAAACTGTGTTACTGGTTTTACAACGGAAATTTTGAACAAACTGCAAATAAATATGCAGGAAAATATTTTTATTAGTTGGTTTAGAATTCAGAGTAAATTTAAACGACCGCTTGTTGCCGTATTATGTAGTTTTGTTGGTTGCATTTTATTATTCCTAACTAGACTTCAATATGTATTTGTTTTTTTTTTTTCTTAAAACTAAAAATACTACTAAGCTCTTGCTCGCATCTCTACGTTGTACAAAAAAATGAGTTCCTATTTTAAAAAAAATATATATTACGAAAGTTTGACGAACTTTCGTAATACTCGTATATATTTTTTTTATATAAACTAAGCAAAAAGAAATAATTAAAAAAAATCGCTTGACAAACATAAGAGACAATGGTTCTTATAGAGACATTATACTCGTTCTTTAGTGTTTTGTTTTTGCTTATGTTACATATAGATATTTTTTTTTATTTTAGGGTATGAATTAAAATTATGAAGTTAGGTAAATCATAAGAACCTATAATAGAGTAGACAACATTCCTCAAGCCTGATACCGCTCACAAATAGAAGATACTGTCACTAGATATCTATAGTACCTACCGAACGGCAAGCATTGAATAAGTTTATTCATTCAAGTCATTATTTTAAAATAATTTCTGTAACTTTTTTAATTGACAAGTGACGTTACGTAATTGTATTAGGATGGTTTTTCAAATAACATATAATATCAGTCATCATCGTAAATATTAGCTCGTATACTTTCAAACAATTTATAGGGAATCTAATCCCGAAAGCATGAAGATTATGTATAAACCTAATTACCCTATCTCATAATTGCCTTGTTTACCCTTTGAGAGGCCGTCGCTTATTTCCCGAGTCCTATAAAGATATTAATAACCATCTAAGTCGTCGGCTGTCTTGGTTGCCGCAGTCGGTCGGGTACCCCCCTCCTAGGTTGTGTTTTTCGCTAATACCCTTTCGGAGATGATAAGATGATGGCTTTACAAGCAAGGAGTAATTACGCCTGTCCAATTACCGCCCGTCGACGCCTGTGACGAACCAGTTGGAGGGAGGAAGAATCTTATTCTACGTTTTTGTATTCAAACCTCTAATATTTACGTCGTTTATATGGTTTATCATTAAAAGTTAGTTCACTTTACTGTATCTTGTCCTATGGTTTTAAAAACCTGTGTATTGTAAAGCAGCAAAAATAACATTGGTGTCTACAAGGTGCATTCATAAAGGCAACGAACAGAATCGGCTCCTTATTAAGTGTTTAATTGCTACAGCTACAGATATTTATTTTTCTTTTAATCGACTTTAGCGAAACGAAGCCTACATTTAAGACAATAGTGTAATGACGTGGGAATGTTACCAGATCCGACAGCTGTCAAGTATAGCATGACTCATACGTAGAGCTACGAAGTATACGCTCCTCATCGCTGGATATTCACCTAACTATTTGAATACTCTAATGCTACATGTGGCCTGCACGGCGTGGACTAAAAGGAACTAGAGATCGTCAGGTGGTCGAATTTCGACCATAATTAATTAGGTTTTTTTTTTAGCTTTATTTCATTGGGTAGTACAACTTGAACTGTCATTGTTTAGACTTTACGTACAATGACAACATATACTAGACGTGTGTAGCTTGGTGTAGCCGCTTTCACGGAATTTTTAAATTTGTAACACATATAGTTTACAAATTTTCTTCACGTATAAATATATAGTAGACTAGCAACCCGCCCCAGCTTAGCACGGGTAGCAAAGACATCTTCAACAATCATCATCATATTTCAACCAATTTACACAAAACCTAAACAAATTATATATTTGAACCTTCCTCATGAATCGCTCTATCTATTGGTGAAAACCGCATGAGAATCCGTTCAGTAGTTTTTAAATTTATCACGAACAGACAGACTGACAGACGCGGCTGGGGACTTTGTTTTATAATATGTAGTGATAGATATCCTTCTATCCTCATCCTCATCCTCCGCGCCTTTTCCCAACTAAGTTGGGGTCGGCTTTCAATCTAACTACGATACGGCCGAACTTTGATATTTTACGTGAAGCGACTGTCACCAGACCTCCACAACCCAAGTACTAGGCGATATCGAAGTTCTGTAGTTAGACCAGGTTGTCGGACTTTTTTTTTAGGGCTCCAACTACCCGTAACGAATGCCACAGATGTTTGTATGGCACCCGGGACCGACGGTTTAACGTGCTCTCCGAGGCACGGAGGGGTCTCAATTTGTTAAGAATGGTCACCCATCCTAGACTGACCTGGCTAGTATTACTTAACTTTGTAATGTGTTAACCTACTCGGTTACCACTTAGCCACGAGCCCCTCTCATAGATAGATAGAAGGATAGATATCCTTCTATGTGGTTGTAAATAATATTAAATTGAAATTGTGACCTCTTTAGAAATGAATGTTCAAAACATTTATGGCTATGGATAAAGTAAATAGATAACTAAATAGGCGTAGAACTGAGTAGAAAAACTATTACGCTTTGAGACAGAGATAGGTAGAAGTACACAGAGCTGATCGGGGAGCTACAGTGATGGAACGTAAAAAGAAGAAGACAAATTGTGAATGTGATCACTGAGTTTGTCCCCCCCCACAAAGGAAATACATCTCTAGCCTGTCACTTAGTGCTTTAGTGTCAATCCAATCTGTAACTTTTAAGCTCACCACCAGACATTGGGGATTCGATTCCCAAACAAGGCAAATATATGTATATTTGTTTTCTCTTTGTAAATGTGTATTGTTTTTGCAAAGTCTCCCACGATACGAGAAATATTTTTAACGCAGAAACAGACTGTATTACAGTAATCAACTAAAAGTGTAATAGAGATCAAAAAGCAATGTTTTCTTAAACTTTTAAATCAAAGCTGAATACATTAAAAGTAAACTATAATTAGAGCCAACAAGTTGCCGGTGTCGGTTGAAACTGTACAACTGAGAAGCAGGCGCGCGCGGACACGGCCGCCCTTCATTGACGCACCGTTCCCTGTAATTTCAGCGAACGCTGTGCACCGGGCGCTTGCCAACTAATTTGTCATCCGAATATCAAATTACGCATGAAATGGCGCGTAACAGTAGACTTGCCGCTCCGATATTTGGGTTTTAAAATAAATTTTAATTCACAGTCTGGTTGCAATAACGTGGATAATTACAGCCAGTGTTCGTTGACAACAAATTGGCAGGTAAATTTTGTGGAATTGAATCATTGAACACAAAACTGCTGGTAAAAATAATCCTATAAATTTGTATTCTCACTATTCAATATTTATATTTACTGAAGTAAATAATTACCTACATTTGTTTAAAAGTAATTCCTCGACGAGTGACTTAATTAATATTGATACAGAAATTTTTAGGGGTTCTTGCCATTTTATAATGAAATCCTAATTACTTTATAAACTTCAAGTATTAACAAATTTAAATAAACAGTAAAACGGCAACTATGCCTGAAGGGCTGTAACTTAGTGGTGGATTACGTATAAAAACGTTTGGGAATAAATTATGTTTATTGTTAAACTATCTGGTGATTAAAACAGTGGCCCGATTTCTTTTCACAAGACTCAACTATGTATTTGGAAATAAACGGTTATATTATGTCTGAGTATAGTGTAAAAACTGTCCTGTATTTAAAAAAAAATTTATAGTTCTAATATTCTAAATGTCGAACATTGTGTATTTTGTGTTTACTTTTTTTTGTGTGAGAATCCACTTTCCGGTCCGAGTCCGGCTGGCTCGCAATTTTAACGAGTTGGTTGAACGGTGGTCTGCGTCTAACTGTCTATGAAAAAATTCACAGACAGCGAACCCAAATCCCGATTTTTGGTGATCCATACAGATTTTCTCGGCTTTACTGTTCAGGGATTATTTTTAGCAGAGCTGATCTGTGTTTATAGACCATGCTTTCTGCGTAAATCGGAAGACACCAAAACCGGCTGCTGTTGCCAGAGCGCCCCAAATCCTGGGCTACTCCCACCTCAGCTGAACAATAGCCAGAATCAGCAACGTGTACCTAAAAAAACAGACGTTAATTACCATCGCCGAGTTAACTTATTCTACTAAGTACGCATTTTGCTTAAACGCCCCTGATAAGTTTTAATCTTGGCCACACTTAGTAGATAGTAATTTAAAGGATTCCTTCAAGCGGCTTTTTACTTATTTTATAATAGATAATTAACTTTTTATCCAAGAACTAGTTTGATGGAGAAGTGGATCCTTGTGTCGGATTCAATTTTCTTCGCAGATTCCGATGAAAAATTCTGTTTAAGATAAATAAAAATATTCTGACTTTTTATCAAATAACTAGTTTGGTGAAGATGTGCTTCTTCGTGTCGCAATATATTAAGAAACCTATGTACAACAATAAATATTAATTCGATGCCCAAATTCTAATAACGATATGCCTCCATATTTTGACGGTTGATGTGAATCCATTACACTTCATCTGAGGGCACGGAGGGGTGCTCTGTCGGTACAGATTTTATGGTGCGCTAAGTGCTACCCCATTTTGGATAGTGTACACGTGGTCACAGGGTGTTGCCATGTGACTGGTATCCCATCTTAGGGGATGATCATAGCGACGATTTTTATAGCCTCATTTTCATTAGTATGAACTACGACGTTATTTATGTGTATAATCTGTTTTTTATATGACATAGGGATATTGGGGTATATCTACAATTTATTTTTAAATAACATTTTATTTTTTATGTGTGGTAACAAAAGCGACTGATTAACTTCGAGCATAGGTTAAGAAAAAAATATGGCAAAGAGCTTGAAACTTTTTAAACGTAACGTTTTAGTATGAACGCCGAGAAGACTAATACACCTTCGATTAATAAATATTCTGTTTATTTATTTGTTGACAAAGAAACTATCAATCTATAACTTATAAGTTTACTCAATATTCAATATTATATGAAAACATATGCTTTTTAAAATTTCATCCCTTTTTTTACAATCTTAGTTGTTGAAAGTGTATTTTAAAATTTATATGAAATGTTAGCAATCTACAAAAGTATCGTGCAAGGTTCTTGAAAAAAAAATGCGATAATGTCTATAATCCTAAACCAAGTCCACCTCCTAACGAATAAAATCTCATATTTCTGTAAAATATGTGATATATAATGCTTGCTTGCCTCCAAGGGGTATTATAAGGGAGTATTACTCGTCGCTAGGGCAACGTCCCTTAAGGCTATGGGTTTTTCTAACAATGAAACGGCATAAGACGTAACGACATCTAATTAATAACGTGTATCATATCTCTATTGCTCGGCTTATGTATAGAGGGGGATTAGCAAAAGAGGATTCAATGAGTACGCATGATTTGTTCCGGAGATACCTCGTTAACGACTCAGTTGTGATATTACTTTCGTATCATTATTTTCATTTTATGAGTATTTGAGATTGTTAGGGAATTTTAACTAGGGATTATACAAAATAACCTCATATTTGTATAAATAAATGAATGATCATACTCATAGCATTATAATGTAGTAATTTAAATTCTGTTATGCTTTAAAACATATCAAGATAAATACATAGAAAAGGATCTCATACATAGAAAATCGACAATCATTGACGATCAACAACGCCATAAAGTGAAATCTAGCTCGCGACCCTAAAACACATCAACATTTCCCACGTGCAATCACTGTATCACGAGAAATTCTTGCTTTGTGCGATTGATTCTCTCCATTTTGACTGAGATTGTCGCAAAACGTCGTGGCACGTTAGTAAAGGATTTACGCGCACGTCGGGTAACGTACGACTCCTCGCTGTATGTTATGCTTTTCATATTTATGTATCTACGTACTTCTTTTCTGTTACATTCTTTACAATTTTAAGTACCAGTAGGGAAAGGCATATGCCCACTTATGGCTTTGGTTTTTTAAATAATACACTCATATTACATAAAAAAATAATATAACTTACAAAATATAATATTTATTATATACACAGTTTACTTTACTTACAAAAAGTCAGAACAATTACTTGGGTTTGAACTTAGGACCTCTCATTTACCAGTCAAGTGTCATGCCGCTTTAGCTGTCAAAGCAAATGGTGAGTTTTTTATTTGTTAATTTTTTATTAAGTCCTATATAAAAAAATATTAGTTATTCCTATATCTATGATTTCAACCCTAATGCCTACAATTTATTTCAGTCATGGGCGCCATTGGGCCAAAAGCTTTTTACCAAATGGGGATATAACTTTCGGCACCTGTTAACTACCCTATACACGAATCTATTACATCTGTTATTGTAAAAGTTTTCTAAAGGAAATTGCAGCTACCAATAGTATCGTGGTTGGTTTTATGGTTAAGAATAAAGAAGTTCCCTCTTTTGATAATTTTACATTTGATAATAGGTGTATTGGAAGTTGTGTGACATGCATGTATTATTTATATAAAGGTCGATAATTAGTGACACAACGTACCATCAGTCGCCATCGACGCTTGACATGTTTCATGTTAATTGGATAGCAAAGGACAATGGCGGGGCAACCGATGCGGACCAGGAATGGGGTGGGTTGTCCTGCAATCATTATGACATATTGTTCCTATTATAATCATTCCGCGATTTCAACTGGACTCGAAACACATGTATATGTTATTATATATTTTGCATTTATATTATGAAAACTGACGTTTATTTGTTAGTTTTACCTGTTACCAAGTAATAAAAGGCGGAACAGATGCGAGTGAGAACGCATGTAGGTACTCGTAGTTAAAGCCAGGGTTTAACAAAAAAAAATGTCTTTAAAGCTTGGTATCTACTTAGAATAACTTACTTGTGTCAAGATTTCTTACAACAAGCTCATATAAAATTGTACTCGTATGTAGTAACAAAATGATGGATTCGACTTAATTCAAAGCTTATTTTCTTTCTTCATGCATTTAAATAAAAAGTTGTTTTAAAAAAGTGTGTGTGTACGCACGTAAGAAGTTATACTTCTTTGGCGCTAGTTAAATAAAGTTTATTTACAAATAATAAATAATACATACCGTCAACTAACTTCGAATTCTGCAAACGTACTCAAAGTAATATGTAAAAACTATTTTTATCACTTACTAATACTAATCACAGTAAATTAAATCAATAAATTGTTAATAAATATCAGTCACCACGATATATTATTTGAAAAAATATATATTTATGTATATTTATATTTATTTTATTCTGACTGATACAAAACATGTGTTGTAGGTTCAGAAACACTTGAATAAAATATATCGTGAAGTTGGTAACGTTATTGAAAAACTAAAATGTTGACTAGCTAATTTCAGGGTGTCGGTTTTTGGTGACTGTATACGCGCGGATGGTAAAAATTTACTGTCATCATTTTTCCCTAACGCGCCAAAATAAGTACTCGTCTGAACTCTCGAGAGTTTTTATAGTGCAGAAAAAATGCATTCGCGCTGGTCAGAATCTTGTAGACCAATATTCACGTTGAATAATCTCTTGACTGTCCCCTGTATCTACGTTTATGAAATTGCTAAATTCGTTAAATTTCACAATATTTGAAAATAATGTTAACATAGGTAAGCGTAAAGTCACACACCTCCCATTAAGAATGCCAATACTTAAGTTGGAGCTATTTAGAAATAGTTGTGTTTACATGGCGCCACTCATTTTTAACTCCTTACCCTAATCAATAGTGGAATTACCAAACAAAAAAATTTGTGGTATATTGCGGAAGTGGTTAATACAGGAGAGCTTTTATTCTATTGGAGACTTTTTAAAACAGAGCTCTTGTCGTTTCTGCGCTTATTGAGACATGTGGGTAATTGCATAGTTTATATAATTTATGTTAAGCTCATCTAATGATTGGATTGTATCAGTTGTAGTTTTATCAATTGTATGAATGTTATCTCAACATCAATTCTGTTATTGTTAAATTAATTGCATTATTATTGTTAGTTTCATTTTATTATTATTGTTAATTTAATTGTATTATCATTTTTTATTTAAATATTTTGACATATCTTAATTTAATCTCATCTAATCAGATCTAAGCGAATCGAATGCAATTGTTGAAACCAAATCGAACGTTAGTATTGTGTTGTGTAATTGCTACCTTTAGCTTAATTGCTGCTTAGTGTTTAATTAATTGAAATATTGTTGACTTGTTTTCTTTGGTTCAATTGGTGAAGATCATATTTTTTTTTTTGTAATTTAATTTTATATATTGCATGCCTGTGTTACTGGCGAAAAATGTCTTGAACAACTTATATTGTACCCATCTTTTATACCATATTTCTTGCTAATAAATAAATAAATAAAAAAAAGTATAACTTCAAAAATACAATTAATATATTTCACAATATTTTTAATCGTAATAATAGAAACAAAAAGCTTAAATAAAAAAAAGTTAGTAGCTAGTGTTTACTAACAACATAACAATGGAATAGACGTTTGGAATGTGGATGTTACGGAATTTTTTTAAAGCCAGACCAAGACACGTTTCTTTCTTTTAGAGTGCATATATATAATATTACTGTTAAATAATTATTATTGTTAAAGAACTTAGGAAGTAATTCTCAATTAAGGTTGCCTTAAATAACCTCAAAGTAATTGAATTACGTGACTGGACCATTTTAAATAATTGTTTGTTCATTTTTCAAACTTTATTAAAAAAATATCATCGCAATTGACAGTTTTGATTAAAAAATTCGTTAAGATGATTCGGAAAAAACAATTTTCACGCTTTACATTTTTCACTTTTGACGTTTCTCGACTCACTACATTATGACGGACAGATGAAACGTCATATTTTTTACACTTGGAGAACGCTAGTCGAAAAGTGGAACTAGAGCGCTCCTCCTTCCTCAGCTCGACAAACCACTTCGCTAATGCATTTATAAATGGTCCTTTCGTTTTAGAATTAAAAGAAAAACACTTATTTTTTCGAAACAAAACTATTTGAAATCTTAAGTAACTCAAGTTACTGTCATCTGTCATCAAACATTTGTTGGGATATTAATACGGTTCAAGCTATCTTAAGTTTCTTTTGATTCATCTACAATCCCTACATAATTTTTTTTGTCATCTTTGTTTCATAAATGCTCGTATTGTCACAACCAGACACTGTTACGGGACTATTAGTTTGGGTGTCAAATAAGCTTGAAATTAAGTCGCGATTAGACCGAACTCAATATTTCAAAACCTTAAAATATCCAATGCTATGTTATATTTAATTAAAGTAAAGAGTTAACAGATCATATCGGGTTCGAGAGTATCTAATTTAATATGTTTCTTTTTGACTAATTATTGTAAATTAACCATGTTTTTCTTGTTTCGTGTTTTCAAGGCTTATTTAAGATCTTAAAAGAAAGAAAGCAAGCATATTATTTCTTACTTATTCTCTTTCTTAAATACAGTGCAGAAATGGCAGGTTTGGCAACTTATAAGTGGGGTTACTTATTGTGTGTTTACAATTATATATTTATAGGCTATAATTGTTTGCTTAGGCACCGGTCACCACTTATTTTCAGATGGACCGTGATTCTATTCTATAAATGGTTCTAGATCAACGGCAAGTACCTCATCGGTTTTGACAAGTCAGTTAGAGAAAATCAAAATATCTAACAGGGTAAAAGGGTTTGATTTTCTTTCTCGTCACAGAGTTTTTAAATGTCATTTCACACCTCATAAATTTATGATTATAGTACAGGTGTTTTACTAATTTATTTTCATGTGCATTAATACACTTAAAACACTGGCATGAAAAACGATGATAAAAATTAAATAGTTGTGCACCATGCACCCTTATCATTTAAAAATCACTAGTAAAATGCCAACATTCTGCCTGCACACTCACTCTCAGCTACCTCAGATGAATTTAAGTTTTAAGTGGCACACTGTAATGAATTTATTGCCCGTTAAAAGATTCAATTTGATAACTCTACACAGTGCTTACGCATATTCACCCTCTAAAAGCGGAGGTCTATGATAAAAGCAATTAAAACTTTAACAACATCAACTCTCGTGCTTTTCTCGATTCCACCCTATCGTTCACTATACCGCCCTACAATAATGAATCGATAAACAAGTTGCTAAAGTAATAAATACGTTTTAGTAACTTTGATGCGAAAAAATCCAGCAAAGTCATATTTATTAAGATTTGCAAAACAATTTGAGTTGTTATTTACAAAGTTTCGAAACAAATTTGTTTTTAGCTTTTATGACAGATAATTTGTCAAGGGTAGCTTTGCGCAAGTCAAAGATAATTTATCTGTCTCAACCGCTTTATTTATTACAACGCGTTCGCATCTTCGTTGAGCCCTTAAAGTTGGTGGTTAATGGAGCTTCTTTGAGACTGGTACGTCACTCAGTAGGCGAGGGTCGCGGTCCGAAGTGTGAGGTAAGAGAGGGGAAGGACGTCTGCATGTGGTCAGCCGTCAGTCAAGCACCCGACTTCTCTTATTTTTTGCTATCCTTTAGTAAGTGACGGGTTGATGCGAAACGAATGAACAGTTCCAATGTGTTTTGTAAATATACTCCACTTGTTCCCCTTACCAGGAAAACGAATACTAAAACCTACTAAAACAAAATTGCGTTTAAGTTAGATTTGTGGAGATAATAATAATGTTAATAAATTTATTAAGAACAATCCTTTACCTACTGAGTTCCACAAAATTAAGAAAAGGTATATAGGTAAGTATATAAAATAGCAAATTATAATGAAATTTTAAATACTAGATTACATCAATTGGTCTGTGAGTGTGTGTGCGTGTGTGTGAGGGTGTGTGCGTGTATGTGTAATATTTGTGTATGGAATTATGGAGTTAAATAAGGCTTTTTGATGATTAATTATTATTCTGTAGAAAATATATATAATAAATAAATATTTATCAAAGAAGTTCCTATTATTCCTGTGGAAGGTTTAGGTCATTCCTAGAGCATATTATTAAATCTGTCATAATGAAATACGAATAGATATAAATGTGCTGATGAGGGTATCGAAAAATGTTTTGGTTCTGTACCGTCCTTAGCACTCTATATGGAAGTAAGTACACTTATCCGTTTAATGTTATTATGAAATTGACTTTATTATTATCTGCAGCGGTTATAGCAATTTACTTAATCTTAAGCTCGTTATATTTATATTGTAAGACGGAGCATTAAACAAAAATATTACTTGAAAATCAAACGACAATCATTGTACTTTGAAACATTAGCCTTGGTTTCTCCTGTGTTTCAGAAAAAGTTTACAAATAGCATTCTCGCAATTGTCTTGTTCTATTCGACCCATATACGACCGTACATCCGAAGTCCAAATTCGAAAACCTAAGATGACAACGGCGTTTTTAAGACTTCAATCATGGAATTGATGACGCGTGCCAACGGTTTTTTGTTACGACTTCAAAAGCATCGATAACCTAGAAGCTATTGAAGATACCGCCAAAGAAGACTAGGCCAACTCCTTTTCTAAATCATTTCAAATATTTTTAACTATGTAGAAGATGTTACTGAATAGCACAATAGAGACAAAATGATGACGTAAGCAATTTTAGATCAAGAAAATTAGGTAGGTACATATAATATTATGTTACATTCTAAAAACAGAAGAAATTAATTCATCACGATTAAATTTTCCACTGTGTCTATAATATAAAATAAAAATACATAAATAATAAATTCTGATGAAATTCTTGTAGTCATGACAAATTCATTTTGGCTATAACTTTCAGAAACTTAAATACTATATTCAAACTTAAAAGATTTATTGTAAATACTCCAAATCAAATACCATTCTATAAAACTTTATTATAACTAAAACTTTTGTAGACGACTTTATAAAATAATCGTAATTTGTTAGTACTTGACCTAAAGAGTGCTCTCTATTCGTCACACTATAAAGTTTAAAATTAAGCTGCCTTGCGATTCATAATTATACATAGTATACGTAGTATACCTAGAGGCCATATGCGCTATCTAATATGTGCTTAATCTCTACAGGCGAGAGCGCTTTTCACAATATTTACCATCGATCGGTAGTTCTGACCACGGGTATATCTGTCATTAATGCGACCATAGTGTAAGAGCATCGCATTCAAACTACGCGCGCGTATTACCTACTGAGTGAGATGTTGAGTGGAGGCCGTCCAGCGTGGATATATTTTTGTTAATACATCTCTACGTAATTTGGTAGTAATAAGTACTCTGTGTTAGTTAAAAAGTCCTCCGTAATTCCCGGTGATTTCCTTGTATGGGAGATTTAGCTTTTTACAAATAAAGGGAAAACGAAGTATATGCCAATAAACATACATTTTTGAGGTCTTTTATCAAAATATTGTTCATAAAACCTATCTATTCCTTCTGATTTATAACATCAAAGTTTCTTCGTCAACGCAGTGGTAACTAAATATGTTAATTACCGGTCAGGTGCCTATGGAATAACGAATATACAGGCTTAGTTACTGCAGTTGTCTTATGCCCAGTTCCTATAATCAAGAAACGATTCGTTTTGCTTACGGGCCGTAAAATTTCGTTGAAATTTCAACGAAAAATTTACCTTCCGCAAGCAAAACGAATCGTTTCTACATTATAGGGACGGGGCATTAATGAGTCATCGCGATTATAAATTGTATCAGGGGCAGGCGCCATGGCTTAAAGTTTGCGTGACAGATAGTATAAACTATAACGTTTAAAGTTTATTTTAGGCAGTCGGATTCTCTATGATTCTTCCTTCACTGCGCCAATTTGGTTGTTTAAAATTTGCTTCAGATTTGAGAAACATTTTGTTTATGTCAGTTTTATTACCCGACAGTCCTAGCCTCACTCCAAAATCACTTAGTCATTGTACACGAAACAATGTAGGAACCTTATTAATAAATAAATTAAATTAGCAACAAGCAGTGGAAATCCATTTGATCGAGTCTGTTTTGGAGAGGGAAGAATTATGATTGATGATAGGATATGATTCGTTTCCACTTAACACATTGTAAAAGGGGTTATTTTATTGCCCCGACTCCTGTTCCTCGGAGGTCAATGACTAATGAACACGCTGACACAGCTGTTTTAAAGTAGTAGTTTTATTAGAAGCATCATATCACTGAAAAGATAATACTTAATTGTTTGTTCAAAAACTTATTACATTTTGTATATTGTGTATACAATAAAGTTAATGGAATAGGTCGCTACGTAACCGTAAAATAACATAGATTACGTAAGTGCGATGATAACAGTCAACTCGCAGATGGGCATCAGTACGGGTTCTCTTGTTAGAGATTATGGTTTGCTGATGGCCCGTTAAAACAGGACAGTTCGTGGTACTTTTTCCATTTTTTAATTACAAGATGAGGCCGAGGGAGATTTGTTAAATCTTCAGCTCTACTCTATTATATAATTTATCCCGGCTCTCCACCGTAGCTCTTGGCTATGGTGGAGAGCACGGAGAGAGAAGGTTTCTTGCATTTTATGCATGGTAACATTTGATGCCTTAGATATTGATCAGATTTGAATTTTTTCCTATTTTTTATATTTAGATCCCAACCATCACAATCTGTTATTATGTAATTTAATTAAACAATCCAGATTTTCAAATTCACGAACCTGAAAATAATAAGTATCAGTATCATTCAGAACTGAATGATATGTAATAGTATTTTGGTATCTATAATAGCATTTTGATCATGAGACAGAGGTGACTTATGAAAGGGCCACCTATTCAATTACCTCAACTAAGACCAGAGCGGAACTAACAAGTCAAATTTACAACAATTGTGCTTGTTTAATGTGATATAGTTGCACTTAAGAGTCAACAATAAAGCCCCTTCTAATAGCAGAACCGTAACCCTTTCCACAATTGCGTCGAGTCGTCACCACTGAAATGTCTCATACTTTAGCCATTAAAATAACCGCTTCTCTTCTGCTGACTAATTTCTATTATGTATGTAACGCAATGTATCGCCATACACCCTTCATTTATGGGGTGAAAACACCAAATGGAAGCTAGGAAAGTGAACAGAGTTTTAAGATTGCGTTAGAAGTTCAAAACGTCAAGCGCTTACTACGGCGAAACTCGTCACTAATGTTGGGCAACAATTTAATGGACGGATGTAAGTAATTCTTTAACACACGTGCATTCTTGGTTAAAATTTTAAGGTGAGAAATAATGTAAGATACTTTTACCATGTACCTGTAATTATTTTAAGATACCATCGGTTCTTATGGAAAATGTAGAAGAGAACTAAAGTTATCTCAGTAGTGGGACTAACCTGAAAACCACCAAACCACCACCTAGTGCGGTTATCTCCCCCTAAGAAGATTATTGTCTCCTAAGTCTGATTTTGGGTTGGGTTACTTTGTTTCTTGGCTGAAGTGTTACTTGCAGTCCTGGTACTTTTTATATATATTGCAAAAGGCTCGTCACATTAAAACCTAGTTCGGGTTAAAAATGATGAACTTCCACTAGTTTTGTTTCATGCCACCAAGATCACATGTAAGGTAATGTAAGTAGTTACCTTTCTCTATAAACATTGACAACACCAGCGGCATCATTAACGCGTTTCTAGGTCAAGACAGATAATTCAGTTTTGTTCCATAAATACTTTGACGAAATGTTCATCAGATTGAGATGTGATCCAATATTTGTAAATAATATTTTAATAAATAAATATTATTGATTAAAGTGAACTAGTTAGCATTAACTCGAAAAGTTTTATTAAAGTTCTCTAACTTTAATAATCTGTTGATAATTGAAAATAATATAGTAAGGACATGCCAATCTCGTCATGGTTGGCTTTAAATTTCGAGACTTGTGCCGGTCGTAGTGACGAGTGAATTGTCCCGTTGTGTATCTATATAAACTGTGGTCTTTTTTATTATATACTAGCAGCGCCCCGCGGTTTCACCCGCGTAAGTCCCGATCCTGTAGGAATATCGGGATAAAAAGTAGCCTATATGTTAATCCAGGTCTCCAGCTATCTACATAATAAGTTTCATCGCAATCGGTTTTGTAGTTTTGGCGTGAAAGAGTAACAAACATCCATACACCCACACATCCATACATCCTCACAAACTTTCACGTTTATAATATTAGTAGGACGTTGTCGTGCAGACCAAACACCCTCGAGGGTGGTTGGTTTGAACGACAACGTGTTATAACGTGTAAGTCCTCGAGTACTTAATAAAAAAAATTAATTTGAATTTCGAAAAAGTACTTCTATATCACATATATCGTAACCCTATCTAAGAAGTTTCCGCTTTATAAATAAAAACAATCACACTAATTTTAATGTAATTTGTGAAAGTATTTGTTTGTACATGTATTTTTGCCATTTTAATAGTAGTTTATAGGCGACAGATTATACTACAGAAATAACGGGAAAATATGGGGTCAAAGAGCTCTTGAAAAAATGTGATTCGCATTCGTCACCTCAACATTAAACTACAATTCTTCCCATGTAAAAACTTATTCAAATTCCTTTTGGAACAAAGTTTTCCGGTTTTGAGACTATCCATTATGCAGTGTGTGGGCGAAGGAGTGGACTAGAGAAATATACAATTGTCGATTATTTGCGATTCTTCACTGTACTTTTCTGCAGTAATTGTTGTGCTAGGTCTTAAGAAGCTGTTACGAACAATGTCCATAGGTCCACATTAAGTACATATTACCTGGCCTTTTAGACATGGTTTGGATGCTTTCTTTGTGTCTATTGGCACAAGCACTGCCTCACAGGTTTTAAATTGTATTTAATTTATTATATCCACTTTCATTAAGTGATAACCGGTTTGGAATTCTCTCATTTATGTGCCTATTTCAAAAATGAAGACAAGCTTCGATTCTTTTCGTTGTTTTTATTCATTGAGTTCATATGGTAGGTATTTTGGGCAATTTATATATTTCTAATTTGACGTAAATGAATCAGCATGTCACTTACATAACGGGCAAGTGCTAATTGCGATAAGTTTTGAGATGATTCTGCTTTGATCGATCACCGGTCTTGTTGTTGAGACAAAAAATACGGAATAGAAACAATAATCGCAATGCTAGGTACTTCACAAAGAGCACACGGTGCACATTCAGAAATATATTAATATTTACAGCAGTCACTGTTTTGGATTCGTTATCTAAACTATTTGATTATGTTTGAGAACATGAAATTTATAAAAATATAAGATTTCTATAAACAAACGGCAGACGAGTCATCACCTATTTTTGCGAAGGACGTGAATATACCAACCCTGCGTTAACAGTTAACTCGGAGTTATATAAAGTAACTCTAGAACGCGCAAGTGGCCCTTAAAAGATAGGTTATGTGTTATTTAGGATTCAATTTAAAAGCTAACGCGTTTGGAAATAGTTCAGTATCGTGAATAAGCAAAATTGTGCGCAGATAGGTCCAGGATCGTTCCCCCATAATGTATTAATGATCGGGCTGTTGCTGTTGTGTTGTTCCGCGGGTGAAATGTAAGCCATAGCATCAATTATTCCTTTATTTATTTTGAGTATCGTCATTGTTGTGTGTGTGATAATTAAAAAATAATGAGCATGACCGTTACAGCGTAGACTCCAGGAAAATGGTTGATATTTTTAAAATTGTTTTATGCTATAATTGTATTATTTTAACGTTACGTAAAGTACGACTGTTTTTTGTCTAGCGCCTGTAATTTAACTGCACAAAGGCCTTAATAACCCAGTAACGTTTAAAAATAATATAATCTAATAGCTGGCAAATGTGAGCGTATTTCACGATTATGCTTTTCATTTCTGCTTACTCCTTTGGAATCCAATCGTGAAAATGCAAAAAAAAAAATGTTTTTAATCTATTTTATTTTATTTATATTGTTACATGTCACAGATTTCTGTTCGGATTCAGAAATACCATCATAATTTAGTAGATTTTTGTTCGAATTCAGAACCACCATCATAATTTAATAACAGGTAGCTTTTTTCTGTTCGAATTCAAAGCCACCATCATAATTTAGTAGATTTGTGTTCGAATTCAGAACAACCATCATAATTTAAAAAGATTTCTGTGCGAATTCAGAGCCATCATCATAATTTCGTATCTTAAACCTAGAAAAGCTACCTGTTAGTGAAGAATACACGTAATTTAAATTTAACGTACAACATGCGTGTAAAGATTAAAAGAGGATAAATCTATTTACATATACGAAACATTAAAGAGTTTGCAAAAATGTCATAGAAATGACTGGATAAAATTGGTGTTTTCATAAACGTTAATTTTAAAAGATAAAATTGCGTTTCAGCATTTCATTTAACGAAATAGTGCCGTAATTTTGGCGGTAAATAGATCACTAAAGCATTTTCCGTGTTTCGTTGGTTGTGGGAGACATGGTCCTGCACTCGATCGCATACGGCTGACGTCTCGGTTGACCAGAGGAGGAATTCACGAATGCTAAAGAATAAAGCGATTTCACTATCGTAAAATCTCGACGGAACGTTCGAATTTGTTTTATTTGAACAACGGTGCTCGGTGCCAATAGCTCGTTGAATTTAGCGTGAACGTGTGAAATAATGTCACTACAGTTGTAGAACAGCTGAGTGTTCGGTCTATAAGTTGTAATTACCGTGTAAAATTCCTGGACATTTGTGTGAGTTATTTGTAGGTGTAAACTGTTTTATTTCATTGAAGTTTGTATCATACGAAGTTTTAAAATAACAATTTAAGGGTATGCTAGTCGACATATTTTCCATACAAACTTTTGACAGTAATTACTAAACATGTGTTGATAAGCAGAATTTGAAAAAACAATAAGTATACAAAGCTTCGTATTATATATACACTCTTTATTGTATACCAAATACAGATACCTAATTAATCATTTTATTATTTGGCACCGACTCAAAATAAGTTTATATAAAATTTGATAGTTTAAAGAAGGTAAATAAGCTCAATACTTAAGACTTAAAAGAGCAACGGATCGAAGTAACCTTTTTTCATAAACATAAAAATGTTGGATTGATCAAAAGCTGTTTATTTTTTTATAAAATGTTGTTTCTAGCCTTATAAAAGAAGAGAGAAGAAGTCTTAGAAAATTATATCACAATGGCTACTGTCACTCCCTAACGAAAATAAACAAGTATCCAACTGAATTTATACTAAAACACGTAGTTGTACAGTGAAGAAAGCGGTTGTCCTTGACACCGAAGAAAAGGTTATATAAAGTGTCCAAATCCCAATGTAACAATTTCACCTTTTCCGTAAACAGGTTGTAGGTTCAACGCCTAAGCTATTTTGCCGAACTCATTTCAATTCAATATCCAAAGTTGCCGGCTTCCCAGACGTTTTCATCTTATCACATAGTATTTAGGTCAATCGAAAGAATTATAGTTTAGGTACAGAAGATCAACTTTCACACATACAACTATTTATTTATTAGGAATGATTATTTATTCAATATAGTGTAATTCTATAGTAATTCCAAAGACAAAGAAAGAAAAATAAGCACTTCTAAGTGCAGCAAAATATAATTTCACATATTGATTGATTGACTTGCCAAGCAAACTATTGTTGCGGTAACTCTGTGATTGTTGATCTATAATTTTTAATTATGATAATTATTGACGACGATAATAATTATCGACGATTTCGAATAATTGATGATCAATTTTATGAAATAAAGATATTGAATTTGAATTTGACTTGACATTTGAAATAAGTGCCCTTTATACATAATAGTAATCATTTAGAGTTGAAAAGCCATGCCCTTTGACTAGTAAAAATAATATGTATTGGGAGAAACAAACATGAAATATGACTTTATTTTAATATGCAAACACGCCTTATTATCATAGCTTCTTTTATGTTGATAAGTGATTGTATGCCCACGTAATTTTTTGCCCAAAAGGTTTCCATTTTTATATTGTGACATCGTGCGTCAAATTAGGATAAAACCTGTTAACGCCATTCTAAAGAAAGTACATTAGGAACGTGATACTTATAATAATCCTTAATTGCCAATGTTATAAAGAGAACCGTAATGTAAGAACTACCATTGAAATCAAGGAACTAAGTCTAGCCCAAGACCAAAGTTAGACAAATGATGAATTACATCCGCGTGGGCGTATGGACGAACAGTGACAGGCAGTACAGGCCCAGGGTATCCATACCTAAAACTAGCCTGACATCTGATCAAAACTGTTTATAAATTACAGTCTATGGAAATTAAAATCTACATTTTGTGGAAGTATTTAGTGTAAGTGTAAGCTTTATATTCAGCCGTATCAAGATTAAGATAATGATTAATTTAAGAACATGTTTAAATAATGAACGGTTTATTAAACCGTGGCACTAATTGCATGTACTATGCTAAACTAAGGAAACTGATGGTTTCGTCGCCCTCAGTTTTTTTAAACAACAGGCACGGATAAACTTAGGGCCATAAATAAATTAAGGGGCCGGTCAAAATAGATTTGTCAAATGCCATGTTCTTAGCCCTACCTTAGCTTAGACTAAATATATGATCTAACTCATCTGCAGGTAAGCAGGTGAGGGCATCAGAACCTCTCGGGAGGAACTTAACGAACGAATATTCGGTGAGTCAGAGCACGTATATCGCAGCTAATGTATTCGGATAACGCCGGAAGCTATGTGGTGTGGTATAGCGACGGTAAACGTCCGGCTATCCATAATACGTACAACACAGTAATGAAGAGCGCTACTGCTTCCCGCACTTCGTCTATCCTTGTCTAGTCCTATAGTTTTCCTCGTACCTCTCCCTCATGTGTGGGTCTTCTTGAATTCGCAGTGCAGTTACGTTCATAGGTGCGCTGAACGTTAATTATATAAAATAGTGACGTCGCGAGGGAGGATCAAGCTTCGCTTGCTCATGAGAATTCATAACGTATGCACTTTCTAAATTACTGCTGTTTAGTTTGCATTTGGATTTAATTTCATCTAGTTTAACTGATTGTTTTAGTTAGTCAAATAATTTTGCCATTTAAAATTAAGAAAAAATTAAGTTTTCGCAACAGAATTCATTTATCTGAACTAAAGAACGTAATTATAATAATAAGGAGCTTAAAGCTTTTTTTAAACAAGCACCCGCTTTTTGTTTTTGTCAGTATACAAATATTTGTGAAAAAATATATATATAAACAAAATAAATATGTTGTCATTTACATACTTGTAAAAAATTTAAAGTTTCACATGGGCCAATTACGCACAGGTTTTAACACAGCGGGGCACGCCACAATTGTGGCGGTAAGACCCATCATGAAGGATTGGCTGGAGAGGCGACATGGCGCACTCTCCTACCGGATGACACAGGTGCTCACCGGACACGGCTGCTTTGGTAAGTACCTGTGTCGGATAGGCCGGGAGCCAACGTCTGTGTGCCACCATTGCATGGGCTGTCGCGAGGACACCGCACTCCACACTCTGGTGGAGTGCCCTGCGTGGGCGCGGCAACGTGCTGACCTCGCGGTGGCCTTGGGTGTGGGTAGCCTCTCACTGGAAACCATGATGATGGTTATGGTCCAGCACGAGAGCGCATGGGATTCCGCCGCCTCGTTTTGCGAGGAAGTGATGAGTGCTAAGGAGGCGGCGGAAAGGGAACGGGAGAGAACTAGTACTCTCCCGTCCCGAAGAAGACGCACTAGGCGCCACCAGACGATCTCCGGCCTCCATCAGCGCTTGCCTGAGGGTGATGGGATGGGTTACCCGTCGCCCTAGCAGAAGCAGGCGTGAGACGGCGGCGCAACGTGTTCCACGTGCACCTCTCTAAATCGGAGGGAGCAAGGCCCCCGCACGAAATTGTAAGGTCGCCTGTTGTCGAGCAGGCGGCCAAGTCTGCCGGGGCTCACAGGGACTTGCTTGACCTGAATCCCGGGCAATAGGACCCCGTGACGGAACACCGTGTGGCTTTAGTCGGTTGGAGTCCGACATACCACCTTACCGTTAGCCCCGGTGAGGTGATGACCCGTGGGGGTTTCCACACGTAAAAAAAAAAACAGGTTTTAACATAGTAAAACTTATTTGTTAGTATATCAGTAACATGATCCTAATTTCATGCCATATTTGACGTTCGGAACATTGTCAAATTAACGTTTTAATGCGAAAAAATAGCCAAAAATGATTTTTTTTGTAATTTTCTCTTACCGTATTATAATTGCGGATATCGAACTTTTTTATCGTATGGGTGGTAGAAATCCTAAAAATTTAAGACCAGTTCGATTAAATTTGGTTCATTATTTGTTTAAATAATGACGAATTACGGTTAAAAATCGCAAAATTTTAATTTATTTTCAATTTCGAAAAGAACCAATGAATGTTAAACTTTAGGAGAATACGTCTTTTATGCTCCAGAACATACAACATTTTTTTTTATCAAAAATATTTATTTGTCAACGAGAAATTCTATTTATTTATTAACTTGCTTAAATGTTTATTGCTAGTTGTGCCGGTTTCCGTCGTCCAAATCGATTCATTTTGTACACATTTTTTCGTCGAGGCCTATATTTTATGATTCTGCAGTAGGCGTATACATTATTATTATTTAACACCCCCAAAATGGCGTCCGAAAAATGTGCAGTTTTCGGAGATACGGTTTTTTGAAATGTCTCGAAAACTAATGGTCATATCGTCATGTAATCCTCACATATTTTTTTCTGGTAATTTTATACAAATAAAAAATGCAGGCATGGGTGAAAAATAAAATCATCCGCTTAAGCACAAAATTATTATAAGTTTTAAATGATTGTGTATCTCGGTTTCTATTTATGCTAGGACACATTTTTTTAATTTTATAAAATTAAATATACTTTTACTATTTTGGAAATTTCTGTAAACATTTACAAAAAAAAAAATCTACATTATCACACATTTTTTTGACATATCAATAAAATTTGTTACTGTTTTTTTTCGTTCTAACCACACTAACTAATAGCGCCATGCCCTCAACGACCTTACTTTTACCTGTAAAATCTAAAGACAAAAGTTAAGTGATTGTTTTAGAATCTCAATTTAACTCGAAATAATTTTAATAAAACTACGTAGTTAATAATTGAGGGAAGTTTAAACACCTGCAGCGATTAAGTTGGCCACTCATTTTCCTAGCTCGGCGCTAAGTAAAACCCAGTAAACAGAACTACGATTAAAAATGTAAATTAGAGTACATTCTCGATTCTAAAGTTTAAAGTATTTTCTCGCGGATAAGTTTAAATTAATGTGGACCGTCACAAGCACTTTTATTGGCATAGACCGGCAACTGGGCGGTTCCATAAATTTTTTATTAGCTTCGAGATTTCTCTTTTTAAAGAATGTAAGGGCGACAGATTATATTTAATTGCAGACCACACTACCGGTCCTTATTGAATTTAACACGTCAAATTGTCTCGTTGCGTCTGCTCTTCTATTCAATACGCGGTAGGAATGCAGAGTATTTTTGAACCTTTTGATGAGAGCTAAGATTAATTTTATAGGGCGGTTCAAAGGACAATTTTAGAATATAAGTGCATTAATGAAAGGTTTTCAAAGTAGGACACTCTATACCGAAAAATGCTTTTATTAAATTTGTGGGCTTTTATGTGCATATTCGGTGACTTTATTGCGTAAAAGCTTTTGTTAAAGTATTGAGCATTTTTATGGACTGTTTTAACCTTGTAAGCGTAATTGAATTAGCTTTGTTGCTGGTGTTTCTTACAGGATTTTATTTAATTTTTACTTTTTAACGCAGAGAATAGATCAAGGTAGAAATTTTATTCCTTTTCCTTTTGAAACGAGAAACATAATTATTTAGGTTTCAATTGTACGACAGGCAGTTCATTCTGCCTTCATTGTAATACTATGAAGGCAGAATTAGGTTGTACAGTTGATAAAAAGCTTATGTCGATATAAACTGTTTCACTACTAGCATAAGCATCTTCTCAACAAGTGTGGGGCTCGGCCTTAATGCTGGTCTAGTGCGGGTTGGCATCCAAACAATCCATCGAGACAATTATCTAGGAATGTGAGATATGCCAAGATTCCTCTCGAAGTTTTCCTTTAATGGTACAGCAATTGGTAATGTACTTCTAACTAGCTTTTGCCTGCGGCTTCACTCGCGTGAATGCAGGTTTTATCAATCAATTCGATTCAGGCATCCAGGGAACAGTAGTGTTTTTGGAGTTAAAGGTACCCTGCCTTTTCTGTACCCCTGACAAGGTGATGATCGGTTGAGTAGTTAAGTTACTTTCGCATTTATAATATTAGTTATGATAGGTACATCAACTTAGGAAATCTGGTGAGTAGCCAATGATTAGATAACACGGACCTCATTGCTTGATGACGTGGGTCACACACCCTGGTTTATTCTTGATGTATGGAAAGTAGGTTCACATTACTCTATGGCTAGTATCGACAAAAACCGACGCGACGCCCACCTAGATACCTACAGTCTAAGGGAGTATTGGACGTCATGTAGTTAGAGTGTGTTCGGCTTTATAAACTCGTTATTTAATTATAAGTTTTCAAAGGTACTGGAATAATTCCATAGGGCTATAACCTCCTATAGTCTCCTTTTGACGGAAAAACGAAAATACGATATGTTTGAAATGTTAGGACCTAGTATAGTTAGTTAACTAATAGAAATTCAAATGTCACCAAACGTCTTTATGAATGATAAAAGTTATTTCGAAGCTTAGTCTTTCATTGAGTACTTTAATAAGTGCTAGTACTTTTATATTTATGTAACATTTCTGAAAACTTGAATATTATTAAGACTGATGTTAAAATTGTTTAAATTGAATGTGGAATGTTTATATATTATAAGTTTTCATTAGATTTTTGGTATGTGCCTTGTGGTGAATTCAGAAAAAATAAATCATATTATAATATAATTGGCTGGTTGTTCAAGAATAATGACTTTTGCGTTGTCGCCCTTTGCAAGAAATACTTACTCTGGGGCTAGACGGAAAAATGTATAAGAAGGTGGAGTTCGTAATTTGAGGATTATAGAATTCTTCACCTTTATATACATTTTTCTTTCAAATCATCGCAGTGACTTCTTTAATGTCCCAAGGGTGCTCATCTCTTCCTTGGTCATCATCTCTTACGAATTTTTCTTCTGCAACTGTTGTTGCTTACTTAATCAAGATGATTTTTGTTATTTTACGCATTTCCTTATTTCAAAGTATCCTTGTATTTACCATTTATCATAAGTTCATAACCGACAGGCAGTAAATCTTGAGGAATATATGATTTGAGTATTAGTCAGAGAAACTACTGTTCAAACAAGTAATATTATGTTGAGACATAAATGATACTAAGTACCTGTGGTGGCTGGAGCTTGAGTGTCCTGTGGTAGAGCTGGATATGGGTGACCTAGCGGGGTAGGTTCCTCCCGCACCACCTTCCGACAATACGAACTCTGCAACAATAATACATTTTAATCAAGACTTTATACAATGAAATTACAGATCCAAAAAAGCAAATTTGTTTTTAATCCGTGTACCATGAAAATATACCATTATACTGATTTCAATGCAAATATTTAACTTTTACGAATAACTTATATCATCAATCGCTTCCTGCAATAAAAGTATTTGCATTTTATTTTTCATTTTATAAAGACTATATATATGGTGATATATATAGTCGTGAATACGACCTTTGCATAAAAATAAATTATTTTGTTCCTCTTCATTTTTTTTCAATACTAAGGATAATCCTGTTTTATAATAATCTATTATAAGAATTTCGTTAGTTCATAACAATGCTTATTGAGAGAGATATAAGGTCTCAGTCGTGGTGAGGTGATATGGCCTAAATTGCAGTCAATTTGTGAAGTGAAGTGCTTCATTCGATGGCATGATGTATTGCTACTATGGCTTGCTATTATGCTTAGAGATCAGTACGGCCGGGCATCGCATATAATTCCCTGCTCTGTGCTATACCAAATTCCTTGAGGTAATCAGGCATATTAGCCACTAGTGAGCATAGATTAGCACATACTACAAACAGTGTAGGAACTGTTTAGGAGCAAAATCTGTTTTCTACAACAATATTAAGTCATAAAAAACAATACCGTTTAGCTGCAATGGACCAGCATAGGTCATATTTGATCTGCTTAACTTCACTGTTTTTTAGGGTTCCGTACCTCGAAAGGAAAAAACGGAACCCTCATAGGATCACTTTGTTTTCCATCCGTCCGTCTGTCTGTCTGTCAAGGCCCCTTTTCTCAGGAACGCGTGGAGGTATCAAGCTGGAATTTATATCAAATACACAAGTTTTCTGTTCCTTAAATCTGTGAAAAAATCAAACTTCTAAGCCAAAGCTATAAAAAGATACAGCTGTTTATTCCGCAAATTTCTGCAAATTTTCGACACTCGCAAGGGAATCAAAACCTACGGGGTACTTCCCGTGACCTCAGAATCTTGAAATTTGGTACGAAGCAACAGATAAAGGAAAAATTGCGAAAACTGTAAATTTTTTAGTTACATCTTATAATAAAAATATTTTACGGAACCCTCGGTGCGCGAGTCCGACTCGCACTTAGCCGGTTTTTTCTTATCCTATCTGTAGGTCAGACTTCAGTGAGACATACTAAATAAGATTTTTAAATTTGCGAAACTTGCATTAGTCGTGATGCAAAAACCCTCACAATCTTGGATTATTTTTACAATAGTGAGTACATAACAAAGTCACTCAATATACGAGCTTTGTAAAATATTGAAGCAGTAGCTGGTAGACGCAACGCCTCAAGCATTTTATAAAATCGCAACAAAAGATTTTGAAAAGAACTATAAAAGTGATTTCCTGAGTGATTTAGAAGTGATGTATAAATAATATAATATACATGTAGGTGATACAGAACGAGCTACAAAATGAGCTTCTAGTTATGTACTAAATGTATATTGCCTTTAAATCTCACTGTATAATCAAACACCTTATGCTTCGTTCTATTCTATAGGACCTAATTCCCGACAAGCGACAAACTTCTAAGTTTGCAATTTTAATTTTTCGAGTTAGAAGCAGTCAACAAAAATTGTATAATGATTATAATCAATTTTAAATCTATACAATTTAGACAATTTAGGCACCTTGAGTACCACAATATATAAAGCATTCTCGTAAAAGTAGACTGCTAAAGGCTGTCAATACTGGAAGTTCTATTACCTCTTTCGACATTTTTTTGCGAGCAGACAGCTCATATTGGCCACTAGATCACACAAGTTTTTGTAGAACAAAGGGCGAGTGTGGGAGCCTCAGCACGAAGCATCCGCACGCTCAACTATCAATCCTTCTGTCACGATATCAACAGCACATTTGTTTGCTCTCACCATTTTTGTCTCAGTGTTGCCCGTTCCTTGGCGCTATATTTGCTCTAGTATGGACGTGTGGCCGGCGCCGCCGATCAATCTGCCGACTGCGAACTCTGATCATGATGGATAGTAGATCGAAGACCGTGTTCGCTCGCCGCTTCTACGCCTCGACAAGATACCATACATTTTATTGGAAACTGTTTTTTTCAAAGGTTCTGATTATACGCCATGTCGTCGCAGCGACCTAATGAATTATTTACTTTGTTGTCTTAGTAGGTACCTGACTGATGTTTATGTAAGTAGCTGATTTCTTGTAAAGAATATTTGTCAGTGATTTGTGGAAAAGAATTCTATCTTATATCTACTTCTATGGAAGCTTTGTAGCCATTTTAGATAATACTTGCGGCTGCTTTACATAAATTCTGAGGTTGGACCTCAGATCATAGAATCAAATAGATTTGGCTTTTAGATCGAAATGTATGAAAATCTAAATTGTCCCTTCCATTAGTTTACAACTACAAATGCAGTTCAACAAAACCAATTGATAAGTAGACTCACACACACTTAAGTGTTTACGATATCAACAAGTCAATGAGTGCCTGACAATCGAATAAACACATTCGCGTGTAAGAAATAGCGTTTATTTAGGGTTACCGTCCGCCTTACACTCACATAGATATCAATAATTATCGTTGTGCTATGCAAAAGCAGTTTATATTATAAAAATAAAGTATAAAGTTATTGAAATTCTATCTTAGGAAAGGTCTATGGAACTTCTTGGTGCGTTTTTTAATGTGAAACTTTTCGTTGTTTTAGTTTGTTATTTTTTTTGTTAGTTAAGATGAAATACGATTAAATAAAACGGCACATTTCGTGTAAAAAAATATGTTTTAGATAAATCAGCGCTATTACCGTTTATTCCTTCAACGGTAATAGCGCTGATTTATCTAAAACATATTTTTTTACATTACATTTCCTATTAGTAAGCAAATTACTTTAATGACCAGTAAAATGCTAATACTTGTTTAACATATGCCGTTGGAATTTTTGTTTTGTTAAATAATGCATCCAATATATTTTTTCATTACTGCAGCAATATTAAAAGGGTTTTCACTAGACATTGCTTTTTTGTTCGGAAACCAGTTTGGGCCCTGGCCTGTAGCTTTTATGCACTTTCCTTTATTTGGATCTTTTGAAAATATAAAATAAAAATAACACAACACTAAAAGTATGTCTGCATAATTTGAAACAATACATTTATATTCATATATTTTAAAGTTCATTATATAAGCATATGCTAAAATGTGTACTTGACTCGACTTTCAGGCATAATAAAATATAAGAAACAAAAGCGACGTATCATGTGCACATCCCTAGTTTACGGGAACCAGATGCGGCTGCATTACGAGGTTATCGTGCTAGTGAGAGAATCGGCATACAAACTCATACATTGCGTCGCTAACTGTATGGTTGATTATGTAAGTCGTACTAGGCCAGCAATGGTTTTTGTTTTATTAATATGGTGAATTTAATATTTCATCGTCATAAATATCAGAGCGTAATATAGTTTAGCTATTGTAGTTACGTATAAAATAAGATGTCATCTTTCATATAATTCACTTTAAAGCTGTTATTTCCGCAAACAACCATTGAACAGCGCGGCATTTCGTAATATTGCCAAAAGTTAAAAAAATTAAGCGGTCGCTGGTTGACACTCGATTAAAGACAGAAATGAATAACAAGCACAATTTACGCCAGATACATGCGCATGCGCCACGCCTACTTAACAAATCTCCGTTGATCTGTGGGTTGGACTTTAAATTTTACGTCGAAACTGTTGATTTAGGCGCTTATTGATTACTTCATACTGATTTGATTAGAATATACAAACTTAAAGTTTTAAGATAGTTTACCAACTCTTCTTAAGCTAACTTACCCAAGTTATCTACAATTATAGAAACATGAATTTACATAATCTTTATAAATCTAAACATTCATTACGACTAAGGGATTTTTGAAAATTAACTTCAGTTAACCTAGCTATCTAAGTCAACAGGAAGTGAAAAGTGAAATGATGTATAGTATCTTTAACTGTCCTTTCTTATACTAATCTTCCCTTGATGTCCTGTAGGCAGGAGGTACTTATCCATACAAACAATATTTAATCGAACAGAAATCAGCTGGTAACTTTATTTTGCATGTTTATTATAAACCATTTATTTTGTTGTTCAGTTAACAACAATAGCTAGCCTTGAGAAATAATGTTTAATCGTTCTGGGGTCACAATTGCTTAGTAGGATCGATTTTGATAATTCTCTTAATTATTTAAAATTGGTATAAAAATCCATACACAGATAATGCTCGATATACTATCAGGATAACGGACTGTCCGTCATATTAAGCTTTTTTTTATAACAAGTATGCTAAACAGCTATTAAAATATACAAAAAAAAACATTATAAGTGAGTAAGAAAAATAATCACAAATATTTCAGAACACAGTGATCTAAAATTGTTGATAAATGTTTCACGGGTGAGAAGATGACGTTGATGTTGATACGTCTGTGCCACCCTAGGGCCTTGTACACTGCGCGTCGGAATACTGTAAATTATAACTTCCCTTGCTGCGTTCTGTTTATCATCTTACTAAATGTATTACGTAGGTCTTCCGTTTGTATAATATGTAAATACATATCTTGAGCGGAAGAAATGAAAACAAATCTGGCGGATCCCTGTTATTCATTATATAAGATGCGATGTTTCATTATTAATTTATGCCGTACCCTTAGACAGGGACGGACGACCCTCTTTGAAGGTACTCTTGCTATACCGGGCTTTAGTGTCCTCATGTATTTTGTATATGTATTATTTTTAACTTGATAGTTTGTACATATGAATATAATACATATGTGACTGTCAGATCTAATCCTAAGACACCAGTGAAATGGTGTCTCGTTAGATATTTTATAGCTTTAGTTTTTTTTTTGTTATAGGCAAATTTAAGAGAATACGTGATTTAAGTCGAAGCCAAGATTAGTTAATTTTAGGCAATATAAGGCAATCTCCTTTTAAACTTAGGGCCACTTATATAAGTATGACTGAACCTCAAAAAATTATTACAAGTTTCTTTTTCTACTTGTTGTGATGACGTTTCGTGTTTTGTAGTTGCAATGGCAGTGTTTAAACCACAATTAGTGTAAAAGAAAACCATGATCTCTAAGGACTTCCGTACGGTAGTAACGGTAGTCGTTTTTTGTTTATTGGAACGCGGCATTAGTCTACAAACAGCTCCCTAGAAGAAATAAAAAAGAATGCCAGAAAAGTAGACAACACCTCTTATGTATCGAGCATTTATACGCACTGGTAATCGCCTGATATCAGAGAAGAATAGAACAGAATATCTATTTATGTCCATGAAACGTAGATGAAATAAAGAAACTTGTATTTACCCCAATGTAGTTTTATAAACATAGAGGCAAAAATAGAAAAACCGGACAAGTGCTAGTCTGACTCGCGCACCGAGGGTCCCGTAAGCAAACAAACTTGTATGTATATGTAGATAGTACGTCCATCTCGTGAATCAATTCTCAAAGGTTTTTTATTTTCCGAAAGACAAACTTTACGGTTTTAAAAATACCCTCCCATACATCGATGTACGACAAAGTCAACTTTCCAACCGCAAAATACAAGTTTTTAATCACAAAAACAATTTTATTTTATGTGATATGACAACAAATTAACAACTTTCAGATTATTCCTTTACTTGTGCTGTCAGATTTTGCTTCTTAACAAATTTTATGCTTCTAGATTCATGGGAAGTACCCTATAGGTTTTGATTTATTATTATATATATTGATCCGTCCACTGGTTCCTGAGAAAAAGAGTCTTGACAGACAGACGGACAACAAGGTGATCCTATAACGGTTCCTTTTGAGGAACGGAACCCTAAAAAAATATAAAATAAACAAATGCATAATTTATACATTAACGGATGGCGAATGGTTTCAGTGGTCACCCGACTTCGCACGGGTGGCAGAGACATCTTCAACAATCATTAACATATTTCAATCAACATATTACACAATACAGATTTTACACCTAAACCTTTCTCATGAATCACTCTGTCTATTAGTGAAAATCGCATAAAAATCTTTTTAGTAGTTTTTCAGATTATGGCGAACAGACAGACAGACGCGGCGGGGGGCGATTAATAAAAATAAACACACGAGCGAAGCAGCTAGTCTTACATGAAGCAGTCCCTTGTTACTGTTATTCATCATAGCATTTTAAGTATTTATTATAATTCACAACTGTTAAAATAACCTCTCTTTAACACTGTTTAAACAAAATTATAACAACTAAACTTCCTATTTCTTACAGAACATTTCGTAATCGGGGGAAAATGAAAATTGATCGCCTCTAACTAAGATAAGTTTGGAAAGTTATGATGGAATGGAAGTGCTTCCGGGCGACAACGCCGGGCGGCAAAAATGTTCTTTCCACACTGATTTAGTTCCACACTAAGTAATTATTGTTCAAACAAGAAACCTAACGAGTCAACTCATTAATCACGAACCATTAATGTCGCTGTATTGTTACCTAATGGACATTACCCACTAATAAAACTATGTAGGTGTGTTAAGTTAGTCTGACACTAGTTTATTCGTATTCGGACAGTAGCAATTGGCATTCGTTATTCAGTAAAATATGAATTGTGTTACTCTTATCAGTATGTCGATTTTACCAACAATACCTGCACACCTAAAAGTTCTTCATCTCATTCTCAAAGGCTCGTAAAATTTGCCAATCTACATAGGTCAAGTTGTTATTTTAGACAAAGCCAGACTAGACTATATCCTTCCTTTTTTTTGTGTTAATAAAGATTATCATTATGTTATCGTTTCTAAGCGCTCTATAATTTTTCTTATTATGTGTTAGGGGGCACACGGGCAGACGGGTCACCTGATGGTTAATGACTACCGCCGCCCGTGGACACCTGCAACTCAAAAGTCACAAGTGCGTGGCCCCAATTTAATGGTAGTAGGGGAAGGGTGGGAGTAGGTCGAATCGACCCATACTTACACTTGTTTCAAACTTTTCGACATGCTCGACATTGTTCCAGTTCTCTGCTGTTGGTCTTCGGTTTAGAAGTCTGTATTTTTATGGATTGCTTACAATACAAATTAATTACTTCGCTAATAAATAAAGCTAACTGTTTTATCAACCAAATAGCTAACAATTATTCTTTAATACATAATTTCGTTCAGTGAACAGACGTGCTATATTCATCCCGCTTTGTGTCACAACTTATGTTATTGTTACAATTTTATTATATTAAAAAGAGTACGTGCTAAATAGATATTGTGGGATAGAAACGATGATAACAAAACTTACAAAAATGGCTTTCAGTAAACTGTCTTGTGCCGCGAACCTTTATGAATACCATATGAGGAGGCTGCTATTTTTACATACAAAAATCGGCACGGAATCAAAGCCCACATGTCCGTTGCGGCCTACCTTAATTTTCCTACATGGCTCGCGCCCTGCATACCAAAGTTAAGGATGGACATCAGTTTTACCGCGACCACTACGAGATTTTCATACAAATGATATAAAATGCTGCATTGGACTAAAACTGTAACTTTCTATATAAATATCATCCTTGATGATGTTAAAATATTAAATTTAATTTGTAAGAAACGATGGTGGAAACGCTTTACCGTAACGTTGTTGAGAAGCCAACAATGCCAGTGTAATTTTGCTTATTTCGGTTTAAATTACTTGATCTCGTTTACGGCCTTTGAAGATTGTACCGAGTTTTCGTAAAGTTTGTGTCTAATTTATTGTTTACCGTCACTTTCTTGTGTTTATTTAACTAAAGTTGATTGTTAATTCTTATACATTACACTAATTAAAACCTAAAATGAGTTCTGATATATCTTAGTTTGTTTTCAAAGAAGTTAAAGCTATACTCCGTCTTAATAAGTTAGGATGTTAAGAGGATTAACTTTTGAAGTTTACCATGTATTCATAACAGACCCAATATTATATGAACATTTCATTCGGTTAGATATTAATTTAACTCTGCAAGTTTCGTAAATCAAAATAATCATCTAATTTAGAATGATGAAGAACGTTCCGAATGTTCCAGAACTTCATTGAAGACTGCTACTTGTACATATACGAGTATATAATGTGTGTTGTCAATATTATATTGTAAAATTTGTCATTGTTCCGCTCATTTAGTAGGTTGAACGAAACTAATGGCGTACGCTATTCAATCACAGTAAGAATTTAATCTTAACTTAAATGAAGGTGATTCCCTTATAACTTTCCAACACAGTCGTTAATAACAAAACTTGCGGTTAATAGCATCGAGGAGACGAACCATCCTGGGTGGCGGGGGCGAGAGGCATGGGGGCGGGCGGTGAGTCGCGCGGGAAATTTCGACACAATTCAATGGGAAAATCTGCCTTTGTGAAACTTCCATTGTAGCTATTATATTCTAACTTCACATTATGATTCCTTCCAACAATTCTATTTACGAATAATGAACTAACTACTAAGTACACAAGCTACTGGACAAATACTGGCAACTTGTAGAACTTCACTATTTTCAGAGCTGGCTGCGGTTTATTGTATACAGCTGAACCTCAATAGTAGTACGTAGGTAAACAATAAATATTTAATGTGACAGTAACGTTAGCATCGATAAAGCCATGGTAGGTAATAAATGGAACACTCACGGATTTATAGATACATATAATGTATACTTTTGCGAGAGCAGGCTTTCAGCGCAACGCCCCGCGAACATATCGAATCTTTATGACGTCATTAAACATATTTTTACGAGGACACCGCCGTGTTCTATATTATTACGGCGAGGGAGAGACGCGTCATACTGGCGTTTCATTGGTCAGTAATTCGCGGAAGTGAACCTTCCACGGAATTGACAACATTCGTGTTATAAAGTATTTACAGTGCGATATTGCAATATCGGGATAGTTAAACGAATATGGTATGAACGGTATATTAACACTAATTTCAAAAATCGTTATTACACTTATATAAATATAACTGGCGACTACTAAATATTTAAATTTTATTGAAATCAATTTTGAATCGATCTTTGTTTGATTTGGTTAACTTTTCTACCACATTTTTGCCAACTATCATTTGGTACCACTTACGTAATGGGGCAAGCCTATTTCCGTCAACATGGCAATTAAAGATGGGGAAATTGGAAAATGGAAGGAAAAGGATATACCTATTGCTTACTGGCAACCCGCCTCGGCTTCGCACGTGTAGCAATGCTTAAATAATTTTTTTCCCGACTTCTTGAACAATCATCGTCATATTTCAGCCATTTTACACAAAACCTTAATAATTTACACACTTAAACCTTCCTCATGAATCACTTCGTCTATTGGTAAAAATCGTAAGAAAATCCTTTCGGTAGTTACTGAGTTTATCGCGAACAGACAGACAGACAGACGCGGCGGGGACTGTTTTATAATATGTAGTGATAGGGATGGATTTTGGAGCGTAAGCAATAGCTCGAGCTGGTTAGAGTCGCATACCTGTAAATTGAACTGTCAGTTATTGAACTCGCTTAAGTTTGCTGGAACATCAGCACATACGAGTAAGGCTCTTAGAAAAGCCTTCGTCTACAAATGCAATTATTTGAAATCTATTAAACGACTTTCCCTTTTTGAGTATCCCACATACATCCGTGTCTGATATATAAATAACACAGTTAGGTGTTCGCGTTAATTCCCGTTAACACAATTATATTATTTTATGTTTAAAAGTTACTAAAGCTGTTCTCCGCATTTTCATCCACGTTACATTTCTATGGGATTATTTGATGTTATGTTAATATACAGCCTTCCTTGATAAGCGAACTATAGAATCCCTAATTAACAACCAAACTGGTAGATCCTGAAATACACTCGTTTGTACAAACAGACTCTTCAACTTTATAATAATTAATAAACATGATCTAAACAACTTCGATAAAGAGACTAAATTATAATTACAAGAAAATGTATTAAAAAATGAAGAAAAGTAATTTGGTCTTTACAAAACATGCGGAGAAGCTGACAAAATACCACGTCAATTCACCAAATTACGAAGTAATTGAACCAAATTTCAGAGTGAAGCTCATGTAATGAAAGCAGATAAAGGGAAGAAAAGAGCGGGCGAGGGGCTTATTCAATTCGTTCGCTAGTTCAACCTGACACTGACTTAAGTAGATAGTTAAGATTTAGCCAAGAAAGCACCCGCTGGTACCCACTAATGTGTACTCAGAAAGTAGTCTGGTCTCAAGAATTGGCCGCTTAAGTACCTACAGAAACTTACTATCCATTAGTTACTTGTGAGAACACATTATACTTTTACTTTTGTTTCTTTTTACTTACTGGCTACAAATAACGACAAAACATCAAGGTACGATTTACAAAAATTCTGCTTATCTTTACAGTACTGATACTTACTCAATTCTCTCTGATATTGTTTAAAGATGTGTTTGACCGTAAGTGTGGTACTCAATATTGCAATAGCCGATAGGTACTGGTGTCAACAACCGAAACGTTTCAGCTAAATAACTCCACGGAGACGCCAAGAGACCGAACACTTTACTCGATTGGATTTGAGGTGGACTCTTCGCGTGACCTCACTTCTACTTGTGTTCTATCCGTTTGATGATTTTTTTAAACGCAACTTATAATAAATTGATGCTCAATAGGTGTTTGAAACTCTTTTAAAAATAGATGACGAATCTCTGTAACTATCATAAAATAAGCAAGAGAGCATCGATATTCTTACAATATATTCACGAACCGTTCAATTTCCTTTTACGTTTTCAGAGTATATATTATTCAAAACGGAACAGTGGCATATAACATATTTTATAGGCGTTCTATCTATGAAACTGTTCATTGTTGACAAAAAGACGAACAAAATCGATGTGACAAAAATATGTTCGTTTTAAGTTTATCTACAAAATATCTAGCCATATTTTCCCAAGTATAAGAAACTGATCCCATGCATATCTGATTCGATCTTCATTCGTATGTTTACGTAAAATCTTCTCTGTAAAGGAATCTACATAATCAGAATCAGTGAGACGCTGTCGAAATACGAAACCATCTGTTGTGTACATCATTTCTACGCATAAAACACTATGACATTTCGTGAGTAGGTGACTGTCAACTGAAAAAAGTTCTAATCCCTTTCTACCGTCAGCTCTATCAATATTGTGCACAATGTATCCTATACTGCCTTAAAAGCTTTTTGGCTCTCATGGATAAACTAAAATTGCTTGTGAAGAAAATCGAAATGGAATTCTTTTTCTTCGACGTCTAAAGATATTAATTTTGAAATATAACGAACAGTATCGCGAGAAACCAATACCCTAACGCAATAAAACGTATGAAGCGAGTATTATTCGCATGATCACATTTCCTAATAAGTCGGATCCCACAACGTGTTCAATGTGGCGAAAACTAATACCGCCCATCTCGGCGGCGCCCGTCACTCCCGCGTCCGCCCGGCCAAGCATTTAGAGCTCCACTCTATTATATTTTGTTTAGTTCCTTACAAAACACATCGACCCCGACATATTAAATTTCGAATAAGAAAAACCGCTATTTGAGTGGAACTGAATTTTCCTTCCATGAATCAGCAAAATTGTAACAAATGGGTCATATCGATTATGTCGCTGTGTACCATGTACCCGTATTAAGCTTGCGTTTCATTGCACTTTGTAATTACGCCATTGGTTTCCGTGAAACTGGCTATAAATAACAATTTACCTACTAACACACCCACAACACAATTACCTTTGGTCAAGGAACTTGTTTTACAGCTGCATATAAATAGATCACTATTTCACAACTTCAGTAAAATTATGTAAGATATACTAAAAATGTGTTGTCGAATTCTTACATAGATAACAATGTTATACGTATTTAACCTCTTCAATGTAAATAACAAACATGGAGTAGGCGGTACATTACAGCAGATTTTTGAAGCAGGTTTAACAACCATGAAAATAACTGACGAAAACACCATAATCATCAATTTAAAAAAAACTGTCATCATAGGACTGCAAGACAGAAGTGAAAACATAACACACACACTCATCTGTGTGTTATGTGTCTGAGCGTGACGGTCACGCGAATCCGGTACTTTTTCCCCATACCAAATGTCTTCACCTCGTATAAAGAAGTTTCACTTAAAAAAAAGTTAACTTTGAATTTTCCCTGACTATGTAAAAAAATGGATGATGCAGGCCGTCTCCAATCGGTTTTCTTGAAAGTCATTGAGCGGGGCCGTGTGCAGCAGTGGACGCTTTATGGCTGAAATATTTTTTTTGAAAAGGGGTCAAACGAACAGACGGGTCAACTGATGGTTATTGGCTACCGCCGCCCATGGGCACCTGCAACTCAAGGTGGAACAAGGGGAAGGGGAGAAGAGGAGTAAAGGAGGGGAGAGAGGGGGAGGGAAAGGTTAGGTCCTCCGATGACCTCACTCACTCACTCAGTGAAAAGCAATGCAAGCATTCTTCACTGACGGTTTTCTGTGAGGCCGTGGTGTGACTCCGGTTGAGCCGGCCCATACGTGCCGAAGCATGGCTCTTCCACAACGATGATGATGATGTCGAAACTGATATTTTTTCTATAACAACAAAGGGAATAATGTTTCTTCTTTATTTTTTTAGTTTTCTTAATATTTATTTAAAACTTCATGCAAATTTGTACAAAGTAGTGTGGAGATTACGCTAACTGGGTGACACGTCATCAATAATGGGCAGAGGTGAGCTTTAAGTTAGGCAAAAAAAAAAGGTATCCTGGTGCTAAAGGTTATGATGATTGTTACTTCTACAATTTTCTCAATCCTTAACGATTCCGTATCACTTTAGCCAGGTTATCAGTAAGTTTAGGGGGCCTTACCCACGCTGCTTTCCAAACTATACTTGCCATTTAACAGATTTTTTTTTCAGAACACTCATCTGATCCCCGTATATAATATATTTACAATCACTGATGAGTACGGTCTTACACATAACATAATATAGCAAATATAAAGAAGTTAACATCTAGGTTTGTAGAGTGTAAAGACATAAGGATGATTGGGCCAAAATCGGGATTATACATATATTCCTAACTTTTAATAATGGCTTCGCTCGTGGTTAGGTTATTTTTTATCCCTCAGGGACAGTTTTTTTCCGGATCCCGTGAAAACGTGTATGCAAAATTTCATGATCGGTTGAGTAATTAATGAAAACTATATTTTTTTGTACATTATATTACATATAATATTATACATACAGTGCACGTGTCATTCGTCACAGATTTCGAAGCATGAAATGACATGGCATTACTTTAGTGGTTTGCGGTCAGGCGTGGCTCCGACGGGGTGCGGTCACTTACGGTCTACGGTGCGGTTATAAAGCCATACTTGTTATTACCTATATAAACGCATAATTAACTACCTTATTACACAAACAGCATATGATTTTGTTATTACAATCTTAAAATGTATCAAGCCGTTGGCAATATAACTATGGAAATATCATTCAAAGATCAAAATAGAATTGAAAGATGCGGCACTAGGTTTAATGACCTGGATTTTGGAAGTTTGAACTGCTATGAATACAATAAGGAACAATTGAAAAATGATTAAGTTTTATTTGAATTTGTAGCAATAATATTTGTATTTCTTCATAATATAAGTATAGATATCATTGCACCTTACAGAATGATTCCTTTGAAATCGATTAAGATGTATGTTTGATCATTCAGTTCCAACACAATCATTCTTAATTTTTTGTTACATAATTTGCACTTCTTAATTTCACAATGGTGTACATTGTGAAAATAAAGCCAATGTGTTCAAATCTAAATAATTCACTTGTTAATAATACGCTGCAGGAGGACACTTAAAATGTCTTGATGTTCCCTTGTGACTACAAACGTTCATTTTCGTCCACGCAAACCTCACATTAAGGGAGTTTGTCAAACGTAGTCAATAAGTACAGGGAGACAGGTGCTTTTACACATAGACCATTTTACTGGAATTCATATGTCATTTTATAGAAAGCGTAATTTCCATAATGATTTGGGGTTTGTACCGGACGCATTACGTCTATAGGTGTGGTAACAATTTGTCGACATTTCGGAAACGGTGACACAAAAGAAATAAAGATATATATTGTATTTAAAATATATTTGTCGAATACCATAATTTTTTAACCCTAGCGAAAATAGTACCAAATATATCAATATTTTCCCACTGCACTAGAATTGCACACTCAAGCAACATATGCCTCGCGCGCGCTTTTGCAACTTCCTATACACTTTTGTTATTCTAAGAACTTCACAAGAATGAAAATATACTTGTATTACACGGATTTTCTGCATAGCTAAATATTAGTTTATATCTATTTTAGTTATATATATAATTAAAAAGTATTAATTTATAGTTTTTATTTTTTTACTTTTTAAGGCGGTTCATTAATTACTCTAAAAATAGTTTAAACCATTTTTCTCACACAATAAAGTATCAGCAAGTAACAGACAAAACTTTTTTACAAACACGAAATACTTTGGCTTATAGATCACTAAGTAAATGCGCAAAATCAACATAAAAGCAATTCTCTTTAATTTTTTTATAACCACCTAAACCAGAGTGGCTCTTACTGGCACAATTCAAGCTAATAACAGTTTTTGTGACACTAAACACGAAAAAAGCTTTCCCCGTTTAACGGAGCGTAAATGTGTACTCCATGTTACCGCCACCCTTAAGCAGACATTATTAGGGGGGTGGCACACGGCGGACGTAAAATTTTGTAGCGATTTTTTTTTCCTCTAATACTGTTAAGCTATAGACTGTAGGTCACGTTGACAACATAACTTGTGTCGAGGGCCAAATATTTGGGGGAGAGCTGGAGGCAATTTTTTAGCAGTCAGACTTTTGTTTATATGGCGTATTTGAATTTTCGTATGCCACATAAGGACATGTGTATTCCCTCGAGATATTGATTATAGTAGTGAATTCCTGTAACCTTTTCCTTTCCTGTAACTGATTTGGAAAAGTCTGGATGGATATTTTTTCAAATTAGGTAAAAACCTTTTAGAAAAAAAATTGGTTAAGTTTTCTATTCATTTCATGCTATACTTACCTACTTTATTATTTACCGTTGCGACTTCAAATGTATTACGATCACATTCACAAACAACCCTTATCTAAGTGTTTCAGCAAAGCTATACTGAACGAGAGATTTTTAACTACAGTAGTTGTCGTAACTGCCATCTTATTTCCAAAGCTATGCTTAGTACATCTATGGTTGCAAATAATTTGTGATTGTTTATCTATAGTATCCAGCGACCCTACATGGGTCTACCTATCAGGACTGAGCGACGTGTTGTGACTACGGGTGTTAATAATAAACCTAAAAAATATTTTGCTCAAATTGTTAACGTGCAAGTTATACAGGGTGTATTTGAAAAAGGAACACTTACTTAAATCCCTGAAAGGATGCCCTTTCATGCAGCTACAATAAAAAATTTTGAAATAAACTATCCGTTTGAATTTACAGGTATTTTTACCTACGTTTTTCATAAAAGTAGGTGGCATCTGTAAAGTTAAAGATTTTAAATTGTATACATTATGCTATTTTGGAATTTTTGATTCCGTTACTAAGAAAATCCTCAAAAACTTCGAATTTTTTTTTAAATTGGTTTTTATGGATCTCAATAATTAAAAATATCTGGTAATTGCCCCTGAAAAACCTCTAAGTTCTGTAAACTCATTTAGGGATATATGTAACTACTTCAGTATATAAAAAAATAAAAATAATGATGGTAATAGTAATTTGGAAGGTAAACCGAACTCTCTGAACAAAGAGTCCATCTATCCGGTCTATCCCACTTTGTTGAGGTTTATCCTTGATTCTTCTTATTTGGTATTGTTGGTGTTATTTTTTTTTCTCATCAATTATTTCCTCTTAGTATTTCAACATTGTCACAGCAATGTGACGTCCACTGCTAAGCATAGGCCTCATTCTAATAGTTCTGCAATGAGCGTTCATGCGACGCCTTCGTGCAACTGCTCCCTGAAACTTTTACCAAGTCTTGGGTTCGTACAGTTTGGGGACGTCCTATACTTTTCTTTACTGTAAATACATTAATAAACCTATCAAATAAAAAAAAAATTGAAAATGGTTTACTGAACTACTGTATAATAGTAACCATCCGGGGCTTATTACTTTGGTTCTTATGAAATGGCATTTTATAATATTCAGTTACAATAAAAAGGTGCTATAATATAATAAAAACAACACCTGAGCCTTGAGCTCAGTTTACACATTTCATATCTGTTTAAGATTATTTAAACACGGATTCATTATATGAAAGTAGGTACTGGCCTACACTTACGAATATAACGTAAAGCAGTAATATTATACCCATTATAGAATATTGAAATTTTGTGATTGACTGCTTAATACATCGCTGTCATTAAAATGAATTAACCAATAAATGACGAACAAAAGGCAAGACAGGTATAGGTAGTGAAGATCCGCTCAAAATAAAAAGTAACCTTACGTTAGTTTTGTGCAGTGAATAAACCCGTAAGAGTTAAATAGGGAGAGAGAAAGAAGTTCGCAATGTGCGAGTTAGATCACTGCACTGGTATTGCAAGTGTTTTTAGGTATCAGTAAATGGAATTTAATTAATAAACATACATAATATGTCTTAGTGATAAAGAAAATATACCACTATACACCAGGCCTACTGTCAAACCCTTGTCACTAAGTTTAATGAGGGTGATTCGTTACAAAATAACCAAATGTGTTAAACCAACACTTGAGTTCGAAAAGAAGGGTTTAAAAAATCATAGAATTACTACTACACTAATATATTTATTTGTGGATGTCCAACAACTAACCTAACTTTAAATAAATAACTCTCAAAACCATATAACCCTTAACTCCGGAGTGGAGTTGAATATTCAATGTACGTACTCTTTACTTGAATTACATAGCTCAGGCTCACATTCTCGTTTATTTTTAGATCAACATTAATTTAAATTAATGAACGGGCCTTTCTCATTAAAGCTTTTATTGGAGTTAAATATAGTCTGACTTGTGTGCGTGACCGTTGTTAAAAACATCTAATGCTTAAAGTATGACCACTTAACTCCACCCTTAAATGAAAACTTACTATGAAATAATTGAAATATAATTTATTTGGGCTATAATAAATTGTAAACTACTACGTAATAAACTGACCAATATTATAAATGAGAATGTGAGATTGTTAGTTTGTCACTTTCACGTCTTAAATACCCAACAAATCAGCATGAAATTTTACATAAACATTGTCAGAGGAGGAAGAGGATATAGGGTATCTGTCATCCAAAACAAAAGAGCGAAGCCGTGGTAAAGTAAGTAATAAATAATCTTATTATATTTATTTATTTTATACTTTAAAGAGGTTATATTACTTAAAAGAGGTAGTAACTAAAGAAAACCGCATAGGTATAATTTAGTTTCAAAGCGAAGTAAAACTTTTACATGGCTTTGTTTCGAGTGTAAGTAATCGGAGAGCTGCCACAAACGTTGCGAATGGAAATGCACAAGTTTCTTTTAATAATAATTAGCAATATTTTGTAAGGTGGCACAAAGGGATGTCGCCGCGGGTCGCCCAGCTTTCGGACAAAGGCGGCGGCGAACTGCGTCCAACGCACTACAAAGGGCTTACTAACGGTTTAAATGTCGCTGCCCTGAAAATTTGTTTCATTAAGGTGATCGGCCTAAAATTTCTTTTCCTTTTACACCGTACCGAAATTCCGGTAACTGGATTTAACGTCAAATATTTCATAGCTCTCCGTTTACCAAAGATATATTTTTGTGTAGAAATAACAAAGGGTAAAATTGTAAGGTATCGGATGGGAATATCGGGTTTTATTTTTTGAAAGACTTCTGTTTGTTCGGTTTGGTTTTATTAAAGGTGTTTACTAAATAGTTTTTCTATAGAAATACGATATGTTAATTTCTATTGATTATATAAAATTAAAATACAAAGAGACTGACCTCACCACCACCTGTGATATTATAACGATGAAGTCGCAGAGAGGAAGTAGGCATTTGTTTAGAGGACCCGTAGAGCCGCAGTACTCAATCAAAATGTATATTAGATTATAAGATGTTGGGTTTGTTGATAGCAATGACTACCCAAAAAGCGTCTTGATTTAAGTGGTTGCCTCGGTAACTGCCACCATGTCAAAAGTTCGTACAAAACTTGTAGTAATTTATATGAGCAACCCGACAACTGCCGCTACAACTATTATTGTTATGGGTTTGATTTTAGTATTCATAAATTTTGTAAAAACAGAATATGTTATATAAACAGATGTAATAATCTATCATCGTAGTTACTATTTAAATACATATACAAACATACATCCGAATCAAAGCAGCGGCTCCAGCTGTACCTTATACAGAGTGATCTGCTCCTTATATGAAATGTTTTATCACATAGCTTTTTTTAGCAGGTACTTGGTAGTGTAGGAAAATTTAATTTCATTTCCAATTATTTTATTTGTTCTTACAATGTTGAATTAGAAGTAAGATGATAATAATGTACAGCTACAAACTTCCAGATTTATTGTGAGAGTGCCTGAGTTATGATTGAGAAATCCTGTGTTACAGGTCACCAGTGCTCCATTCGCGGATGCAATAATTCTCTAATAAGGTTTGTCTCATGAGCACTACAGTGGCAGTAGGTTATTTATACCTTCTTTCTAGTAAAAAGTCTTCAATTATAGTTTTTTACTACGAATAAGTTTCAATTACAAAAACCTCAGTCGAAGCATTTTTGTTTGGTAGTTGATTACTAATTAAAGGTAGTAATTGTAAAAATTCAAATAGTTAATTGTGAAACGTTACCAAAACCCGCTTACACTTGCGGTACAAATTATTGGCTCAGTCGGTACACATAAGTCTACGTACACCTTCCTTAAACCAGCATCACGAAGCAAGATAATACTACGTTTGTGGTCGTAAAATTGTTAATAGTGATATTAACAAAGGCAGTTCCCACCAACAATGGCTACCTGTGCGTAAGGATAAAAGGATAGAGGATTACGACCATCAAAAGCACACGAAGTGTTGCTCTTGATATAACAGCGTTAAATAAAAAGCTGTCCTGTGAACAAAGCGGTACGTGAGGCAAATTATTTATGTATTGCCGTGGTCGGTCTAATTACGTGAGCCTTTTGTTCTTGCAGCCCTCTCGGACGGGCAGCTACACTTTACCTTCACACAACCTTCCATATACTACTTCACTGAAGGTTGCTTAGATAACAATAATGTAATGAATCTGTGCTCCCATAAGAATCGAACCGCAAAGTTTACTTTAATTTTAAAGCTAGCTTCGAGTCAACTTAGTGGATTAAATCCTTATTTAGCTTTCTTTTTGAAAGTATTGTAAGGGTTATATTATTATACACCAAGTATTAGCAGGTGGCTTGTTTCTACTTAATTGTAACAACAGTTTATAAGTTAATTTCTTTTGAGTATTTACAATTCATTTCACAACAAATGTGCTAAAATAAATATTTCACACTCTTTTGGTGATTATGCGATATTATGGAAATGTGGCATTGGTTTGATTAAAAAATTTAAAGGCGGATAAAGGTTTATATATTTTTTTTTAATATCTAACTTAATGTGTAAACTAGCTCACGGCTCACCTGTGTAGGAAAACTTGCAGCACTAAATGTACCAGCCAACTTATTTTTGTTTTATTTTTACTGACAAAAACACTAATAATAAACTATTGCGTTAATATTAAGTTAAGTTTTTAGAAATCGCAGAGATATTACACTGATAAGAAACATATTTTACTCTAAGATCCCCCTAAAGACATCCCAATCCCTATCCTAATGTTTAGTTCCTGAGAGTTTTTCGTTATAATGCACACCGTGGGAGTAACTATATTCAAGTGTCTATAGAGTAATTGTAAAAACGTAAAGTCGAGGAATCCACCTCAAGTTGGTGTGATCTTGACTCTGGTGTCCCTCAAGGCGGCATTCTCTTTCTTCTATTATTCTCAATTTTTATTAATCTCATCACTCAAAATCTTCAGTGTGCGTACCATCTTTATGCCGATGACTTGCAACTTTACTATCATGCTTCCATAAAAAAAATAACAGAGGCTATTTCTATGGTTAACCGCGACCTGGATCAGACCAGACAGCGGCTGGTCGAACAGGTTTGGTTTGGCTGTAAACCCTACCAAGTGCCAGGCTATCATCGTAGGCAGTCAGCGAATGACCAGGAGAAAATAATAAAAATGAAACAAAGGGTGGTTAGGGTGCGCAGGTGACGGCACTGACGATTCGGAGGACAATTTAACTCGAGACGAAAGGAGGAAACATGGTCAAATTCAGGAAGGTTAAAAATGAATCAAATGCAGTTATTCAGAAAAAAGTCTTATTTGTTGAGGAGATCTGCATTCAGATCGTAGTACCACACATACACACTATAATCAATAATAGGTATAATTAAGGTCTGTACCAACATCGCTTTTGTCTCAGATGGAAGAAAGTTCTTGAGCCGGAATAAGGCTCGCAGGATTCCTGTAACTTTCTGGCTGACGCTAGTAACCTGGATTTGCTAGCTAAGGTTGTTGTCAATGAACAGGCCCAGATCTTTAACAGAAGAACTTAAGGGTATGATTGATCCGTCAAAGATTATAGATGGCAGTTAATCTGAATCTAGCCTCCTGGTCATATGTTGACTGCCTACGATAATAGCCTCTAGGTCGCAGTAAACCATAGAAATAGCCTCTGTTATTTTTTCTATGGTACCATGATACTAAAGTTGCAAGTCATCGGCATAAAGATGGTACGCATACTGAAGATTTTGAGTGATGATAATTAAAATTGAGAATATAATGAGGAGAGAGAATGCCACCTTGAGGGTTACCAGAGTCAAGATCACACCAACTTTAGGTATATTCATCGACACAGACGGACTGCTGGTGCTGGTGCTGGTGCTGGTGCTCGAAGATATGACGCGAACCATTCCAGTGCATCAGGTGGAATCATATGGTAGGAGAAGATAGACAGAAGGATATCGTGACTGACGGTCTTAAATGCGTTTTAAAAATAAACCAAATACGGTAACTTTGTAATGTTCAATGTCTGCCCGAATGTCATCAGTCACTTTTAGGAGAGCGGATGTTGTTTGGTGACCAGGCCAGAATCCCAATCGAAAAGGGATTAATAAATTGTTCTGATACATGAATTGTGATAACTGTTGGTGCACACACGCCTCAAGCACTTTAGATAGGAAGGTAGGAATGGATATTGACCGTAAGTGATTCAATAGAGTAGGGTTAGGAATCTTGAGGAGAGGAATAACAAACGCGTTACACCAAGGGGAAATCCCGGAGTCAAATGTAAAATTCACGATAAGCACGGGAAGAAGGTATTTGAGGATAGGTGTGATCATACGACAATTAATGTTATCACTTCCCATGGCGTGGACCATGAACTTCATTGAAAGGATTATCTTTTTGACTTTATCTGGTGCAACTGGAGGAAACTGAAAAAAGTCAATGTTGGGGCAAGGTAGGTCAGCCAGGTACCTTAAAGTACGACTCTTTGTTTGATGATAAAACTGTGGAAGTGAGGTGAAATATCCATTAATATCATTTAAGTTAGTTTTTGCCACTAAATATTTAGGCAGTGTTTATACCGACACAGTCTATTTTCAGTTGTCTATATAAATAATGTCCTAAAATACATGAAGACTTTAAACGCCACGAACGTCAACTTTGCCGAAGAACTCAAGAACACAGCCAGACTAGGTAGAAACACAATGAAATGTCAAGCAATGCTGTTTGACTGTGGTATTTTCCTAAATCAGGTAGGCGGAATTTACACATTATATTTAGGTACTAGCAGCGCCCCGCGGTTTCACCCGCGTAAGTCCCGATCCAGTGGGAATATCGAGATAAAAGGTTATGCGTTAATCCAGGTTTCCAGCTATCTACATACCAAGTTTCATCGCAATCGGTTAAGTGATTTTGGCGTGAAAGAGTAACAAACATCCATCTATCCATCCATCCATCCAAACTTTCACATTTAAAATATTAGTTAGATAACAATGTCCCAAGCACTATTAACGATCAAGATCTACGGGCACTTGGCTACATTTTCGTTTAAGGTTTAATAATTAAAATCGAATAAAATGTGTCAACAACTTTTTAATGTGTAACTAAGGGCTGCTTAGGTACACCTCAAAAAGTTCATAGAGTAATATTTTGTTCTTACAGGCGCAAGTTATCGTTATAATTTTATAATACAAAATTAATTTGACGTTACCTGCCGCATACATAACAAAATATGTAACATAAATATTTATGACGCGCTAACATCTTACAGTCCCCTAAGGCGGGCTACGGCGCTTTGCAATCAGATATAGGGGCAAAGATTGCAAAGAAGTGGCATATGATATTCACACGTAATAAATATTAGAGAAGATGCAGTGATTGCGAGAACAGGTGCCGGTTCCGGACATAAACTGGCTCCGCTTTTTATTCCGACGACCATTTTGAAAATTTGCAGAGTTCGCACGTTTTTTAGTGTGCACTCGGGGGCAACGTTTTATTACCGGACCCTGTTCTTCCCGGTTACGATATCTTATTTTAAGGATTTTATATGCATATTGTATATACATAGATATGTATTTGTTATAAAACTTGAACATCCGATTTGATTTCGTTCTTTATAATATTGTTGATATTGTGGGCCCTATGACCTTATGATTCGTTAAATACGCATCATAATTTATAACTAACACTCTACCCTTTGTGACTTGACCTTGAACATTAATTTGCTAATATTAAGGTAGCCAATCTAAAATGTGAATGTAAACATAAGAAAACCTTCATATTACGTTTGTTTGAAGAAGTTTAATTATTCACCAAAAGATTGCCAAGTTCTGAACATTAGAAGTACACCAGAATTCATTTATAACAAGTGACATAATATTATACATATTCCATTAATGCCCAGAAATTGTTTAGAATATAGCAAATAAAATTTAAAAGTGAGTTAGTATTTCTGTTAATTGATGCCTGAAACATTAATATACTATATGCAAGAAATTCATTATGAAAGTTATAAGTAAAATTCTGCTTTCGTGTATTTGTTTACATGTCATCGTTCGACGTTTATCGCGAGCATTGAGCGATGAGCGACGGACAAGCGAGGCGTGAGCGATTGTCACACGAGTGATGCGCGCGAAGCTATACGGGGAGGGAGCGAACGCGGTCGGAGGGCCCGCGTCTCCCGCAACCCCCGTTATCGATTGCCCCAGTTGAGAGCGGAGCGGAAGTAATGATAGAGCGGGATGCAACCACTGCCCGATCCGATGGCCAACTCCACCTAGCAACTGTAGTGCACTAGACAAATATTTGTTGAAGGTAATATTTAATGTTCCAATTAGTTCTTTTAAAGCGATTCCGATAACCGCATAACTATAATTCTTAGATTGGGCGCTTGGTTTATCTTTCAGGTTCAACATTCAATTTGAATGCATTGTCATTATAAATTAAGCATACAATTAAAATTAAAACCACGACAAGTGTCTTCTGTTCAGATGAATTAAGCGAAAGCTTGAACCATCAAAGTAAACAAGTTCACAAAGTCGAGCGTGGCAGTGACATCCTGCTTATATCTATCTGAACGGATTTCGTAATAGCTTCCTCAATCTCTGAGTCAAAGTTCTCATAAGGCGGTCCTTAACTAAGGCGTTAAGGAAGATAGTTAGTAAGAGGCCTTCGGCAGGGTCTTAAAACTTTGCCGAAACTTGCGTAACTCGATCTCCACGATCCGGTGTCGGGCATCAATGTACGATAACTCACAACTCGTTATTAGCATAATAATCATAAATTACTTGATTGACAATAGCTATCATACTTACCGCTAATCTTAAAATATATTGTATACCTTAACGTATTCCATACTGTTTTTATAGTGATAGATTAACATGCGTCAGCCACTAAAGAACTCATAATTGCAATGTATAATATTTTAAGACCAGAGTGAGTAATTCATTATATTATGTTTAGACATAAAAGCCATTGTTGTATAAATTGCGTCTAACACTGAAATGGCGATTCAATGTCCATCGTAAAAAAGAAGTTCATAAGCCATGACGTTACAGACCTCACGTCCATAATCAGTTATATCGATTTTACGATAAAACTCGTCCAACAAGAATGTCTTCTTCGTGGCGCGGTAAATTGCGAAGGAATCTGAGCCGGCGTTCACATCCAATGATAATAAAGTGTAAAAAGAGTCGTCGTTTTAACGTCCACTTTATGGGCACTTCCGCAGGTTCGTATAAAGGTTCAGGATGCTTCTAGGTATATGGTGGCTGTTAAACTTCTCAGCCAATCACTCGCAGTCTTTGTGCTTATCGGAGAACATGGATAATGAAAATGCGATGTATTGCCATACATAATTGTGCTATGTGACAATTTATAAACGGATCCTCTAGTTTCACATAAGAAATGTATTGATTTTTGGTTGATATTGCCAAACAAAACAGACCATTTATTAAATTTGTTAATATTTTGAACAATGAATTTTCAAACAAAATAGAAAAGAAAATGCTGAAAACATAAAAAAAAACAGGACCGGCAGCAGACCCGCAGAGGTAGATTTCGTGTTTTTTAAATTTTTATCTCCAAAAATATAAGTCTTAAGAACTTTAAATGTCTACTGTCTACTTTGTAGAGTAAAATAAAAAATTAGCTTTCATTTAAAAATATTACCTATTGTAAAAAGGTTAACAGTTTCGGAGCCATGAATTTTTTTCCAACAAATTTTGGTTTTCCCCCTCCCCTCCCCAAGTTAAGGATGGAATCATTTAGGGTTCATATTAAAAAATGTTCGTATTTACTATGGGCATGCTATTAATGTTAAACGGTCCAAAAATTTTCTATAGAAAAAAAGTTATGCTGAAAAAACTGATTTTTGAAAATCTGCCCCCCTTTGGGGGTATATCCCCATTGTTAACCTTCACCTTTGCCCTGTTGATTGGTCGTCCAAGTTTGAAAGTAATCGGTGCATAATTGCGACCTCTATCGTGCCGGTAAAATGAGGTACATACATATATACACATATATATATACTTTTTAACTGGCGGTTGTTCTGGGGTCTATGGATCATAACTAGACCTGTGAAGAAATTTTTGGAAAACTTGACAACTGGTACAAAACCAATAGGTAGACTTTTTTTCGAAAATCTACCTAAAAATGTATATTATTTGTAAAGCGTATCTAAAGGTAAGGTGACCTTTAGATCAGATATCTACAATACAATTTCAAAAGATATTTTAACTCTATGAATCGAGTTAAAATAAATTTTGAAATTGTAAAATATTTTAAAAGTATTAAATAAAATATTTTATATATTTTTTAAAGTAATTGTAAATACAATTACAATCTTGTATTATTATATTTCAGAAACTTCCTTGCTGACTGTATCTACTACAAATTTGACTAATTTACTAGTTTTCCTTTAACACTTTTTAAAAACATATAAATCACTGTTTTCAATGGTAGTGTTTAAAATAAAACAATTAGCATCGACAATATGGAATCTCTGCTGAGACATGTGTAGCACGTTAGCATTGATTTCGGTCTTAAGATAAACCGCAGTAAGATTCGTCTTGCTGCGGTTTCAGGCATGCATGATCGACAATCATGACCTCCGGTCATTGTCGAACGAGCTAACAATAAGTCACTAATATTGCGAATTGCGACATCGTTCAATCATACTTCTAACTTGGTAGATGGTGGTAGATGCGCAGAGGAGATCAAACGGCGCATGGCTCTCATTAGGTCCGCCCAGGGGGCGGCTCAGGAAAATAATGAGAAACAAAGGCTACTAAAATGCGCCTTGTCAGGGCATTAGTGTTTATCATATTACTTTACGGTGCTGAGATGAAGACTTTTAGAGAAAACAAGCTAAAGAAAATAGACACTTTGGAAATGTAGTACTCAGTTCTGCACCAACGTCTCAATCCTCCAAGAACTCGGTATCAAAAAGCGTCTTTTTACATCGTCCAATGTCGTATTCTCATTTTCTTTGAACACAAGAGCGCGCGACAAGTCACCAATGCGTTGGACCGACCAATACCATACCTCCCGTGCTCTAGCATGTCGCCATGCCTCGCGTGCTCTAGCACGGGAGGTATGGCGACGGACTGTTGTCAAGTTTGCCACCAGCCTTGATGTGACGACCACGACCACACTCTGCCATGAGTGTGACGACGAAGATGAAAAAGAAATAAATATGTTGTTTAATTACACTCTTTTGCGATTGGACTTTACGTCATTTATACGGCGTTGAGTTTTCGATCACATTACAGAACCTAAACAGCAATCGGTGACATAGATGTAGGATGATAAATCCTTCGTTGATACTTTCAAGAAAACAGTGTTTTTATTTAATCGCAAATAAATAGGTGTCAGGTATTAAGCTGTTTTAGATCATCACTTTAAATTAATGGTTGTCACTCCTATAATTTGTGTAGTAGTATCAAGGTGAACCTAGACAGAGCGCACATACAAATACAGCAGTCCCTATCCTTCAGGATTGGTTTTAGGCTCAGTTACATTTTCATTAGTACAAGCTGCAAGGAGCAGTGCATTGTTCGTCTGTTGGTATAAAAGCACGCAAAGCTCTTTCCGTGTTCAAGATTAGAACCATTGTAGTCCTTTTAATTCAGGTCATATGTATTTATAAATTAATTGGCCATGGGGGCAAAACGGTATTACTATTACAATTATTGTTTTGGACTTATTTTTATATTTTGAACAATATCTTAGCCAAATTGGGGATAGTTTGATAATTAATTTTGATTCAATAGGTTAAATCTCTATAGTAATCCCATTATTTCTTAATTGTGTAATCAGAAATGTGATGAGATAGTTTAAGCATTTTTTTTTGAAATAAACTTCTTCTTTCTAAACTCCTTAAATAATTGACGAAGTAAGGCAGTAACTAGGAAAATACTTATTTATAGACTTTCAATTTACGTGATTCACCGCGAATTTGTTCCACAAACCCAGTAAAAAGTAACAGAATCAATAAAATATTTTATTGTATAATTAGAACAGTTTCACGTAAAACAGATTCAGTGTCGTAAAACGAAGACTCCTATTTAAAGTAGATCGGTCTATAAAATAAACTTGAGAATCCAATTAAGAAATGAGCAAGGAATGGATTTATTCCAGTCTCAGTTTATTAACGTACATGACAATAAAACGGGATACTCCGACTTTGTGTACTTGATTCGTATTCATGTGCAATTAAAACGAGTCTCTGTTATATTGAAATGCAATTAGGTACTTATTCTTCTACTTACAACAACATTCTAGTGCATATAAAACTTTAAATCTTAATTTGCCACAGATTCGTCTGATTTAAAAAAAAACAGTTAAAATACATACTACCACCCCTACCATGCCACGTTTCTGACAAAGGGGTTATAACAGAGTTAATAGGATTAAAACCACACACGGTTTCTTGAAATGGTATAGCTCCTATTGTCGGAATTATTTGGTGACAGACCAGTTTCCCAGAATTATTAGCCTTAATCACGTTATTAAAACCAGTTGCCAGTCACTGTTATAGATTGAGTTATCCGTGGGCTGTATAACTCTATATACATTTTGTCAAAAAGATATCGGTATTTAATTCCGAATTCAATTCAAGTAATTCTTTTTGTGGTAAAGTCGGTACAACTGTTTTCTATATTGGCGTCTTCAACTGAAGTTACCATCGCTAAAGTGAAAGAAATTGTGACTGAAAATCCTCATTCAAGTTTGAGAGATATAGCCGCTGAGCTTTCTGTGTTTCACGGATCGATTCGTATCATTTAAAACGACTAGTTTCGAAAGATCTGAATTTTCCCCAAAAACTCTCAACGAGTTAATTCCGACTCAAGATTTGTAAAACGCATTGTTACTGGTGATGAGATATGGGTGTACGAGTTTGACATGCAAACTAGTCAACAAGCTTTGGAATGACGACTTCCAACTGAACCGAAAAAACCACGACAAAGTCGATCAAAAGTCAAGGTCATGTTATAATATTATGTACGTATTAACGGGAATTAACGCGATCACGAAAAGGTATTACATACCTCTGAATTGCCTGACGTTTCGACCAGGTTGCACTGGCCGTGGTCACAGGCTGACAGCAATTCAGAGGTATGTAATACCTTTTCGTGATCGCGTTAATTCCCGTTAATACGTAGATAATATTATATCATGGAACGCGAAAGTTTAAAAGTTAGTCAAGGTCATGTTGACTGTTTTCTTTGACTATCGAGGTGTTGTGCACTCGGAATTCTTGCCAGAAGGTCGGAGATTGTAAATAAAGAATTATAGTAATAATTAATTAAGAATTATAGTATATAATAGAGCAAATTAGTTGAAAAAGGTCAAATTTGTACAAAGAAAATACTTGGATATTACACCACAACAGCGCGCCATCGCACATGGCTATCATTGTGAACGAATTTTTTGACCAAAAACTCAACAAATACCTACGAACAACCACCGTATTCACCGGATATGGCTCCGGCCGACTTTTTTCTCTTTCCAAAACTCAAATTACCACTTCGAGGTACCCGTTTTCAGTCGATAGAAGATATCAAAGAGAAATTGCGGCGAGAACTGAAGTCGATTCCGGAAAATGCATTTAAAAATGTTTTGATAACTAGATTATTCCCTAGCGTAAGTGTATTATTTCTGATGGAGCCTACTTTGAAGACCATAAATTTGGAAGAATATTTAACATTTTATGCTTTTATTGACCTTTTCCCGGTAATTTCTTGATAGAGTAGTAGATTGCTTGTGCCCTCTTCAAAGTCTTGTATGTATTTTGTAGTATGACACTAATACACATGTCCATCTGTTTTATTTTTTTCATACTTCACATATTAATATGTAGTACCAAATATAAAAATGCCTTCAAAGGAGTGATGGCCCTAGGTGGGCGATATTTGAAGTAGTATGTAGATGAGTCATGGAACTTTACCTTAATTGACACAAGATGCACAATAGTATACAACTCTAGATGTCAGAAATTCAATGATCAGATTATTCGCATTTGAATCCAGGTTTATAATATTAATATAGTGGTTTTTTTTTGCGTAATGGCATAGAATGGCAACTAACCTGATTTCCATCAGTGACGTTGAAGACAAAGATGATGACCTATGATGGTGCCTATCCAAGAAAAAAGTATTACTATTCACTATACTTGAACGTTCCAGGATTACGTGCGGTACACTGAAAGTTTTGCGCAACTCATTAATAAAATAATTTACATGTAAAGTAATATTTTCGAAGTATTCTGCATTACATTTTAAATACTTTTACATTCGGCCAAACCATTTTTGAAAACATGAGGACCATTGGTCTAAGGGCATGTTTTTCACGTGCTGTTTGAAAGCTATCACGGCCGATACCGGCCCCGTCAATGAAATACCTCTCATCAAATCTTTAACTTTTGGAAAAATAAAGAAATCGCATGGTCTGGACTATGTGCGGGATGGGTCACTGGCTCTACCTTTTCAGAAGCCAGAAATGACTTTGTCTTGTTCGCAGTGTGCGCCGAAGCATTATGATGGTGCAATAGAATGCGACTTCTTGGTCGTTTTTCCCTAAGTTTTTCAAAGATACTGGGCAAACAAACGGTGGTGTACCACTCAGCATTAACTGTCTTTTTCTTCAATTAGTTGCTTGACAGTAGCCACATTTTCCTCAGTGATCGCAGTTGTGGGCCGACCTTCACGAATTTCATCATGGAGAGAAACAAAATTCTGCGTTCCAACGCCTTACGGTGCTCAAATGAGGTGTGGGAGACAAAAGCATTTTGAAGACGAGCAGTGCAGTCTTGCAGAGTCAGTGAACTTTTAAATCATATAAAATCATCGCCCTAAAATCTTTTCGTGTTAAATCCATGTTTGCTACGGATGGCGAACTTCAACTTGTGATAAAAAATAATTGGCATGCGATTTCCCGCCAATTTTTTTAAAATTCATGATTGAGTTTCATAAGTTTAAAAAAATATAACATTCGAAAATCAAACATTTATAAGCGGCCAGAAGCGCAGAACTTTAAGTGTGCTCTATCTATAATTGACAAAAAAAATAGACGCAGGCAGTTCCTAGTAGTCCGTTAAAGGAATGTAGAGGGTTCAATTAATTTGAAGAGAGCTTATAAAATTTAAACGAAAACGGTTTGATTAAGACATTAAGGAATACACTGACACTAACGAAAATTAAGATATTTATCATTTCTTTTTATCCCTTAAAGAGTAAGTTGTCTAGATCATGGCTGTTGGCATCAGTGTATCCATTAATATCATAAATAAACTGTATTCGATTAAATATAATATTGGTTACAGGTTATTAAGATGCAGCCATGATTCGTTTCTGTCAAAGGTGGTGTTAAAAATCTTTCGTGTAAGAAAGACTAAGGGTTGTGGCTATTAATTTTTTAAGATGAGGAAACTGAAGTCACAATTAAGTGTAGGAGTACCATAACTGGGCTCGGAGTGCGTGAAGTAGATATTTTTCACTTCCAATTTAATGATAAAAACAATCACAATTTATATTTGTTCGGCAATGTGAAGCAAGTGAACGCACATTATTGTGTGTCCACTTGCTTCACTTTGAAGATATAGATTGTTGCCGTTAGTGTATACTATATATATTGTGACATGATCGCGATATATAGACTAAATTTATTATGCACTACGTAATCAAATGATATTGACTGTGAAGAAATTACTAAAAGTTATTATAGGCGGTAGTGAGATCAAATTACATATCCACTCACGCACAGTTGCACACGTTGTGGTTAGTAGGTCCTCGCTTGTGTAGCGCAGGCTTTATGCGATTCATTTGTGATGTCAAATGTGATTTTAGAATTTGATTAGTTTAAATTAATTTTACAACTTTTAATCAGATTGTGTTAATTAACTGCTTAAAATCTTCTGACGTGCCGTACTAAGACTGACAGTTTTTTTTCTATCCCTCGAGAACAGTAGTTTTTCGTACGTGTATGAAATGATGATCGGTTAAGTAGTTAAGGTGTGATTATAAACAAACGTACTCACTTGCGCATTTGTAACCTATACTAATATTATAAAGCTAAAGAGTTTGTTAGTTTGTTTGTTTGGTTGGTCGAACGTGCTAATCTGAGGAACTACTGGTTCGTATTGAAAAAGTATTTTAGTGTTGGATAGCCTATTTATTGAGGAAGGCTATAGGCTATATAACATCACGCTACGAGCAATACGAGCGGAGCAGTGACCATAAACACTGGTGAAACTGCGGGGACGGCTAGTATTAAATATATAGTAAAGATGGAATAGTGAATATTTTTTTTTTAAGACAACTCCCGCATTAGGAATTACTACTCCTGTGTCGCGAGGGAATAAGTTAGAGATGGCATCGTTGGAGTTTCTAATTTATGATAAAGATACCTTTATCATAATATTAGTGCAGATTATAAATGCAAAAGTGAGTATGTTTGTTTATAATCACGCCTTAACTACTTAACCGATCATTATGAAACTTTTCATACACGTACGAAAAAGTACTGTTCTCGAGGGATAGAAAAAAAACTGTCAGTCGTAGTTCTGCACGTCATAATGCATTCAACACCGTAAACCACGACATTCTAGTATCCATCCTTACTCATTATATGGTCTCCTCCGACGCGCTGGAATGGTTTTCATCTTATCTTCGTGGACGCCAACAGTCAGTCCGCATCGATGAATCATCATCAAGTTGGTGTGATCTTGACACTGGTGTTCCACAAGGTGGCATTCTGTCTCCATTATTATTTTCGATGTTCATCAATTTCATTACTCTCGAACTTCAGTGTGCGTATCATTTGTATGCGGACGACCTTCAAATATATTCTCAGGCCAGGCTGGATAATTTGCCAGAAGCAATCCACAATGTGAACCGTGATTTGGAGGCCATCAAAAACTGGTCTGAGCGTTTTGGCGTATGTGTTAATCCGTCCAAATGCCAGGCAATTATAATGGGCAGTCCACGAATGGTTAGCAGAATGGACACTTCAATACTGCCGGCCGTGGTTTACAATGGATCTATTTTATCAATCAACTCATCTGTCAAAGACCTCGGCTTATGGGTTGACTCTACTCTGACCTGGCAACCTCAGATTGCGAAAGTCAGTCAGAAAGTCACCGGGACCTTGCGATAAATCTATCGACTCAAAAACCTTCTCCCGACCAGCACTAAGTTAAAACTTGTACAGTCCTTGATCTTCCCTATCCTCGATTACGGTGATGTATGCTATCTCGACTTGAATGCAGATCTACTCAATAAACTTGACCGACTTCTCAATAATTGCATTCGGTTCATTTTCAATCTTCGTTGTTCACTCTTCATTTGCTATCTATTCTATTTTACTATGGAATGCGCTCCCTCCTGAGATTAGGATGTCCACCAGCAGAGATACGTTTAAAGCTAAGGTCCGTGAATTTTACAGGAAGCAGTTGGCAGAAATATCCTCATAACCTCACAACCATAGGTATATTTTGTATCTATATATAGTATTTATTTGAATATATATTTATCTGTAAGTATTTATATATGTATGTATTATGTATAATCAATTGTATTTCTATGTAAATTATAACTTTCTTCATGAAATTTCATTCTTATATACCTGCCATGTCCCTCACTGAACCACCCAAAGGTTGACTGGTAGATAATGCCATGTGGCATTAAGTCCGCCTCGTGCAATGTAAGCTGCAGGAAGTTTTAAATAAATAAATAAATAAAATAAGTGAAAACTTACATATACACATACACACCCATATGTATGTTTGTATCTGAGCGTAGCGGTCACGCGAGTTCAGTGCTTTTACCCCATACCAAAAGTGCCCAACGTGCCTAAAGAAATTTTCACTTCAAAAATTATGCAAGCAAAGCAAGAAAGTATTTAGTAAAACTACCCACGTTTAATATTGTTTAACTAGAACTATTTTTATTCAGCTTATTAAACTCAATGCTTACCTACCTGGATAATAGCTAGGGGTTTTAAAATAGTTGAGTAATATTAGCCAAAACACTTAAAAGGGGCTATTTATGTTTAAATGTAAATTATTAACTTTATATACGTACATCTTTTATGATCTTATGTTTTATGTGAACCGTAATTTTACTGCTAAATACGACGGCATAATGTATATTATAACTAGTTATAGCAACTAATTAAGTAGTAAAACACGTGAAATAAAATCCTTATGAAGTTAGAAAAAGCAACATTTAAATTAGTAATATTAAAGAGTTTTGAAAATCTTCGATGTTTTAGGAACACTTGTTTTAAACCACTGCAGTTTTAAAACTGTTAAAAAAATCTGAAATCAAAATGTTTTTTTTTTCAATTTTGATGGAACCGTAATGGTTATAAAAAACTTATCATTTAAACGACTAGATATGAGTTATATAATAACTCGATTAAGTATAACAATATTATGATTTAAAACCAAATCATTACCTTTAAAAACTTAATGTACTGTTAAAATTCAATGAATAAGTATTTCTAAAGAAAAATTACTTTTAAAGTAGGTCGGTTTTTTGCCGGAATAACAAATTTGAGTATGTACTCGCTGCTCTAGCTATGCTCCTAACATTATGTTCTTATTATACCATAACATAACGGTGCATATTTAAAAGCTTTCCCTACAAAGAAACGCAACACTGGCAACTTTATGAAACTTCGTTGATTCTGAGGTTATTAAAAATAATGCATAATTTTTGAAGTTAGTTTTTATGGATTTTCTCAATAATATAGTGAATAATTCCTAAATCAAAATATAATGTTCGATTTAAAATCTTTAACTTTACACATCCCACTTGCTTTTATGAGAACCGGCAGTGATAATACCCGTATAACTTTTAAACGGATAGGTTTTTTTTAATATTTTTTGTTTTATTTATTAAATTGCTAAGTCGCATTGTGAGATACTGCCTGTATATTATATCTGACTAGCAGCGCCACGCGGTTTCAGCCGCGTAAATCGCGACCCCGTGGGAATGTCGGGATAAAAAGTATAAAAGTATAAGCCTATGCGTTAATCCAGTTCTCCAGCAATCTACATACCAAGTTTCATTGCAATTGGTTCAGTGGTTTTAGCGTGAAAGAGTAACAAACATCCATCCATCCATCCATCCATCCATCCACACTTTCACATTTGTAATATTATTGGGATTACACTTCTGTTGATAATGTTATCGTAGAAAACAACGCCATCACCTACCCAGTACAGTTTATAAATTCCCTAAGCGCGCCAGGTCTTCCTACAGATACAATTTGAGAGTGCAGCACGACTAATACAATTTTCACAAAATGTAATTCAAGCCGAAATTTTAGCAAGTTGTGGTGCTAGTGATGTTGTAAAGAGTTGTGTTAATTTATATTAGCTACCTATCATTAGCTAAAGTTCGTACTTAGAATTCCCTTCATCCCAAATATGTTTTATCTTAGTATTAAGTTAAAAGTCCTAATCACCTTATGCTAGGCGCTGACAATGAATTAACACAATGGTAAACTTTACGCGTTGCTGGCATGGACCTCAAAAACTGTTTTGCAGAAGACCAATTGTTATGCACCCCCTTAATCTATTTATATACTCCCCCAACATCGTTTACACATACTTTCTACCATAATAATATAAATTGTGTAATTATTATTATATTTATTATTATACCGGTACCCCAATATTTTGTAATTTTATCGGTTACAAACTTTGGCTATCCATATGTAGCTAATATAAATTAGCACAACTCTTTACATCATGTTTGTACCAATACTACATATACAGAACAGGCTGAAATGAACGCATTGTATTCTAACAATAAAATACTGAGCGCATTTGCGGCTCTCGCCAATCGTATTTACTGAAAAAGATCCAGTTTTCTACACTTTCACTCTAAGTTCGAACGGTTTTAAAAGTGCAGTAGCTTTAAAAATATAGTGTATCCTTTGGCCTAGTGTATCGAACACCGTATTTTATACACTTCACGGCACTAAAGAAAGTAGGTTGATCGCTGTATCTTCGTGGTCAGAAATAGAGCACCCGGTTTAAATCCCGGAGCGCAGTTAATAACGACATGTTATTGTTTGATTTTTTTTGTGGCTTTGTACAAAAAGAACTGTCTTTTGTAACTGTTATCGAAATGACTGATTGTGCCAGGATCTACATTAAAATTTTACATAAACCTAATATGACTGTCCATCTGCAATTGCATGTACTATACACAAATATTCCCAATCATTAAACGTTCATGGATCATAATAAACGCACTTCACTTTAAGAATATTATACTTCTTGGCTTAATTTTTTTTTGCAATACTGCTCGCCTGATAGACAGAAGTATTCCTAGGTAAACTAATTTTGAAGTTCCAATGTTTTAAAGTACGAAAATTAGTGTCCATGTACATTACGTGTGCTGTGATTGTAAAATACAGATGTGATTATAATTTCAAAGAAAATAAATTGAGTGACACCAAACATATTGTGTTGCAAAACAAACCATGATTACAATATTTTAATTTCTGCGAAATTCTTAAGTTTAAAAACAAATATATTTGTTACTAAAGTTACATATTCAAATTATTATAGGCTTATGAACTTAAACACAAAACTTACGAGCACAAATTTTAGTTAAATTAGTATTTGGTGAAGTTATTAGATTTATCACTGTGACAAGAACTGATTGGTTTGCTTGTTACTAAAATTTATGCAAACCTTGAAATAAGTATTAAGTTACTGAGTAGAACAATTTTTCATTTACACATTTTTTCTTCTTAGACAATTTTTTTCTTAACTCTTTTAAAGTCTTTTTATGATGTTGTTCTATTTTTAAAATACTAAGTAGATTAGATTTAATACTGCTGAACAACTGCAATCACTACTGTAAGCTGTACAGCTTTCATTAGCCTATGCTTTCAATAGAAAATGGGTTCTACTCAGCAACTTATCGCTAATTACAACGATTATGTGATTCCAAGATGTTGCTCTTTGAATTAAAGATAAAAGCTTGAATACTAAGCTACAGCAAAGTTTCCATAATGGCGTTGCTTCTACGCTAGGAGCAACTTTAGATAAATCTCTTTTTCATCATGTTGAGTTTCATCAATATAAAAAAAAAAACATTTCGTCTTTAACAGCTCTAATACTCTATGCATTCATCATTTTCATCATCTCGACCATAGATCGACCATAGGTGAACAAAGGCTTATTAAAAAAAGAAAGAGTATCCTTTGACTGCCTCAATCTAACACACGATTACTAAAATTAAGTATAACCATATTGAAACGTCTATTAATCTTCTCTAATAAAACGCTAAAGTACAATTAAGTTTAAGTTCTATATTTCTGCTATTATAAAATACCTATAATGACCATAGATACAAAGAAACGCCGACAGATTGTTAATGATGACAACTTTTAGAATAAATGTGTGTGTATTCTATTACGCATTAGTTCACTTGTAAACTGCTCACTACTGAGTAATGACTGACTAATCACGAAATTTGGCAGAGAGCTAGTTGATGAGTAAAAGACGTCAGCTAAGGACGCATTTTGTGACAGGGCCGGAACAGGGAGGTCTAAGGGCTCACACAATTTTACATGAAAGTACTTGGTTTTTTGTACTAGATACCTTCAATTTGGCAGGGAGGCAGTTCAAAGGGTAGACACGTCAGCTAAGAACAGATTGTGATAGGGCCAGAGGTAAATAAGTCTAAAGGCTTTCGCAACTTTATGTGAAAGTTCTTGGTTTTATCCACTATACACTAAAGGTTGAGTTATTCTGGTTTACAATGTTTAGTAAATAAATAGGGACGGTCTAAGGTGGTCAAAAGATAAAGGTATAAAATAAAGGTATTCTTTTGTTATTTTGAAATTAAAAGCTGTCATTGCTTTATGGTACCTTCGTAGGACTATAACAATTTATTAAAATTTTAAGTAATTATTAAGGTTTCTTACAAACATTGTTGACGTTATGAAGATTTCGCTGCAGTAGAGTAGTAGCCATGTTAGTACTTGGAATGCATTATTCTCCTTTATGCGAAGATATTGTATTGTATATCCTCTGCAACCCACAGACTACAACACCACATCATCAGCGGAACTACTACAGAGAGATACTACAGAAACTGTTTGGTTCCTGAGTAAAACGTAAATAAAAGTCATCCGAATGAGCATAATTGAGCAATTCAATAGCACTGTGTGTATCTGTATGTATATAATTTAAAAGACATTGATACATTATTTTGTTGTGCTATGTTTGCCTATACAGACTCCGGTGAAAGAACATATTGTCTACATAGATTCTTTGGTTCTTTGTAAATAAATGATGCGAATAATATAATAGGGGTGCCTTTCGATAGATTTTCAGCTGTTTCAGAGAAGCATGGTCGTCGGCGCGCGACGGGTTGGGTTGGCATGCGAGGCACGCGCCCCTTTCTTTGTTTCGCCGCTTATAACGAGATATTGTGATTCCCCACCATTACGACACCGCATACACAGATGATGCGAATATCAAACACCGCATTAGATACACGTTTTCTTATTAAGAAGAGGTATACGCTGAATAATAATAATGTTATTGACTTTATTTATAGTTATTGGTTAAGGTATTCACACTTTCGGTCATGAATTAATATGATAATACATTTTATATTCTAATGGGACCTGCCGTATATATTTCGTTGTACTGTTGGCATTAAAATTCACTGGAGAAATCCTTATTATTTTTTTTTGTTGCTATTTTATAAATAGTTTACAGTTTTTTACTACTTCTACTACTTTACTAGTTTTTCCTTCAACTAACGGAAGCAGTTGCACGGACACAGTTTCTATGTTCATACTTAGCATACGCTAGACGGCACAATGTATATATTTCCTGTGTACCTACATAGGAAAATTAAATACCATATACCAAAACCTATATCTATACCTGTTTTTAACCGACTTACAAAAAGGAGGAGGTACTCAATTCGTTGGAAACTTTTTTTATGTATGTGTACCGATTACTCGAAGAAGCCTGAACCAATTTTGAAAATAATTTTTTGTTTCAAAGGGTATACTTTCCAGGTGGTCCCATTTACATTATATCGAAATCAGTCGAGCGGTTTCTTAAAAATCAACAAATATCTGAAAATTGTGTACATCGACGATGTTTTCGTTTGCTCCGAAACATCGCTGTCTCATTGGAGCAGTGCGTTTAGTTGGCCTACCCATATTATATTTAAACAAAATACATCTACCTACTTTCCACTTTTTTAGTGTCATTGAAGTCGGTGATACTTTTTTTTTAAAAGATAATTGTAATATATTTAATTCGAGAATACTAGGTATACTAATATGTTTACCATTTTCAATCACCTTGGACCCGTATGCTAAAACAAATTTGTTAGTAAATGTGGGTAAAACGTAACTATTACAACGCGCTTGTTAATATGCCATGGTGTACAAGACATCTTTGTAAAAGTTGAACAATACAAAACGACTAGTAATACTAGTGTGTTCCACATCTTAATTGGAAGGGGGACATGGTTAGTGATTGTTTGGTATAACGCAAGTATTGTGAATATTTACAGGCTCGAGTAATACCTGTGCTTAATGGCGACTATTACAGTTTTATACCATTAAGTTGTTCACAAACACATGGTTGATTAACTGTGATCTTCGGTAGTAAGGAGGCAGTTTCATAGTCGGACAGCTCCAATTCCAGTAACACTTTACATCAATCAATCGTCTGATTTATATCTTACTCGGCCTCAGCTCCAACTTTTAGCGGTAAGTCCATCATCAACAGATCATTGTGGATTGATTGTTTTTAAACTGTAGCGACTTTGATACATATCAGTGGGCTAGTCCATTCGTGAACAGGATGCAATTTCCATCGAACGTTGGGTAACCAAAAAGGTATTATACCTTATAATTATTATCGCGAATAAGTCCCGAGTTTACACATCTAGCATTATGGATTGTTCTTATCCATGTAGCGATGGGTGTTCTCTGCCTCTTTTGCCTTCCTTAGCGGCAAACACCTGTCTCGTCATAAGGTCTTAACTACGGCGCATTACGTGACCAAACCAGCGCAGTCGATTTTCTCTCATTTTTTGTTGTATTTTTGCTACTTATTTTGCACTTGTAAAGCCTTGACCACCTGCTCATCGCAGAGTTTTCATCCAGTAGGACTTTACTCATTAAAAAAACGTATCGTGTACTGTACAAAAAAAAAATGATTTTATTTCAGTTTTATCTACAGTATTTCTATATAAATATCTCGGATTCTAACACAGAGTTCACAGATTATACAAGCGGTGCAGCGTTGAAAATATTAGATCCATTAAAAGATTGCGAGTTGTAGTTAAGCTGACAACAAACGTACTAGTACCTGATGGGAGACTTATTTTACCAGTAGTATTATCCAGATGGAAAAATAAACAAAACTCGAAGCTTACATTCTTGATTTTAAATCGTCAATTACAGTGTTTCTGTTTTGTTCTAAATTTGTCAAACTGTATGGTGACCTGCGTGACATAAGAAATATTAATACGAGAACATTATGTAATAGCTAAAAAAATAGGTACCTATGTATTAAATACTTTTAAGATGACGAATATTTTAGGAAACACCTGTAAATAAGTTTAATGTAGTTAAAAAAGTTATTTCTATCATAGAGAAATACAAAAATAACTCCAAGAGTATAAAACTTATATTTATCTTTTAGTATCCTTTTATAGACTTCTTGATGTACGTATTTCGATAAAATCTAAAATTCGGCACAAACCAGCAGAGTAACCTAAAGCAAATCAAAAGAGTTGAATCGTAAATTATTATCTTTAAACTATTATATATTCCATTTTTAAATAACCGTTAAACCAATACGCATCGCATTGTTATTATTATAATGCATTCAACATTCAAATAAAGAATGGATAGTAAATCCCTAGCCATTCGTATACCAGTTAAGAATCGCTTCTTAGTTAAGTTGCGCTGTGATATTTAATATTCGTGACGAGCACCTTTATCGGCCACAAACCGGCGGTTTACCTCGCTACGGAGCAGTGCAGTGGCTTGAAGCACTGCATGTGCTCTTGCGGTAAGACACCGGCTTCAACTTCTTCTGAATCACATTCATTGCTTGTGTGCGTGTATAGTAATTAGTAACTTTTTGATTGTGTCAGTTGAAAATGGAACGACTATGTACATTTATTGATTTTTATGGACTCTATCCCGTGTGTAGAATCAACGCAGAGATTCAATGCCAATGTCAAGTATTTTATATCTTCGAAGTTATAGAAGTAACAAAAATGTACGTCTTTTATACTTGTTTGACACATGTCGTGTGTCTTTGTTTAGCTTTTTTACCATATTACGTACTACGTATTTTTTTGGGTTGAAATGAACTTAGAAGTAATAGTTACTTTAATACTTCACGATTGTTTCTGTTGATCTTGATACGACAGTACCACGGCAGCGATGCCTACACGTTCTACGAGTATCAAATTTAATAATCTACTCAATTACCATAAAATATACTTTTGTTAATAGTTTCAGTATTATAAAGACAGTGTGTGTTTTGTAAGTGAGTTAGTGTATAATATTATCTACATATTTACGGGAATTAATGCGATCACGAAAAGGTATTACATACCTCTGAATTGCCTGACGTTTCGACCAGGTTGCACTGGCCGTGGTCACAAGAAAAAAAATGAGTTAGTGTAATCCTAACTCTGTGAAGTGTATCGAAAAACAAAGAAAATTTAAATTATGTTATTCTAATAATAAATAAAAAATGCAAATAAAATATGAAAATAATAAAAGTAGGCATAAAGCTCCTGTAAAATAAATTATTACCAGCTGAGCGTCAGCAGCAAAATAAGGCTTGCTGACAACATTACGCAACATCCATCGCTATACTAGCAATACTGTTAACCCTTACTAAAGAACAATATTGGTGTCAGAAATGAGTTGGTGTTGTATTACATACATATTCTCCCGCCTTATTCCCGCCCGAATAGGCCATTTGCCACGATCCTGACATACAGCTGGCGCCTCTTCCATATTCATCAGATCTTCCCTTGCTGGTTACGGGTGCTTTTAACTAGGCCCATTTTTGATCTGGTCAGTATACGTCTTTCGGGGCCTACCCGCACCGACTTACCGACTCACAGGACCCATATAAAATCCTTTAGTCATTCGCTCTGCACTCATCCTTTCAACATGCCCAAACCATCGCAGTATGTCTTTCGCAATTCTTGTCACTACACCTTCTTTCAACCCACACCATTTTCTTACCTCATCATTCCTTACTCTATCAGTCAATCTAATATTTCACATACTTCTCAGTGAACGTATTTCCACGGCATTAATTTTCCTTCCATCTTTCTTCTGCCAGATTCAACTCTCGCTGCCATATTTGGTACCAACATTCTCTCGTGAACCGCCAGGCACGCTTTACTGAGTTTCCCTTTTGGACTCTTCTTTCAATTGTATAATTGTATTACAGGTGTTTACAACTCAAGATTGAAAAGAGTTTTAAATCCTTTAATATATTAGACATAAATTAACAGTATCTTTACGGCCAATGTTTCCGTGCCTCAACATAAATAAATATTAATTATGAAAACGCTTACACGGAGCCCTGTGGCATCCGATGTCGCATGGAAGGTTACGTGAGAACGTTCAACATAACACAACCGAGATAAGCAAGGGTGAAATCCTATCTTATTTGCGTCCTCGAATTAAAATGAAATTTTATAACGCGTCAGCAAATCTTGACGTTACCAAGCATCGCTTATTGTGTAAAACCGTAATTTAATTTAATGTGAATTCGTAAATATTAACTTCATTCAGTATCAGGATAAGCAAACAGAAATGAGACTATTTAATTAAAGAATGTTGATTAATGTTGTGTGTTTTGGGACCTTCAAGATGGGAAAATTATTAATTGTTAAATATGCAAATATTAATATTACAATAGAGATTCAGAATAGCTTTAAAACAGCAGATACTTTAATAACATTTGAATCGACTAAAATAAAGAACTAATAAAGTCTTTTAGAGTGCTTGTAAAACGGAAATTACCTAGAAGATACAAAAGTGTTTGCATATTTTATCAGTGTATACTAATATTATAAAGCTTTGTTTGTTTGTTTGGTTGAACGCGCTAATCTCAGGAATACAAGCTTGAATTGAAAAATTATTTTAGTGTTGGATAGCCCATTAAATTTATCGAGGAAGACTATAGACTATACGTTAATAATTTCAAACCGCAGACGAAGTTGCGCGTGTCAGCTAGTATTAATATATTTTCAATGTAATAAACAATAGATACATGACCTTAGTCGTAGAACTAAGAAATGCATTACACTTAGCAGATGTGATTTGTGAAAGTATTTACACTGTCTGTTGACTATTCAAAGAAACCTCAGAACTGAACATTGTAACGATCTCTCAATCTCACTTCACACGAGCGAAATATTCATTATTATAATCAGATTTGTATAATACAAGTATCAAGAAAGTAATACTGTCAACATAATATTCTAGGAAGCCACAAAATATCTCGCAACAAATTCCTTCTTATTTCATTTAGCAAAAATCCGATGATTAATAATAAACACGAGACACAACCATAATAGTCTCATATAATACAACCTCTAGTAAACGGAGATCCAATAAATATGGATAACCTTTGCAAGTCGGATGTCGATACGATAATAACATGTAAAGACCGAGAGAAGAGGAAAATAAGCCAATCACATTGTATCACAACCGGGACATGCGTCAGATAATTTTTCTTTTGCAGAATATTTCATACACCAGGCATCAATATGAGAAAATATGATATTATCGGTAACGTCGAACATCGCAGACTGTTCGCATTTCACTGAGCGTCTTACTAAGCCTTTTCTAAGTTAGCATTCTAAGAATCACTGACAAGCGGGTATTGCATATTATTATGTAATATGTTTATACAGGGTGTAAGTGACGCCGTACCAAATCCTGAAATAGTGTATTCAGACAATTATTCTGAGTGGAAAATCATTAGAAATTTTGAAAATTCTTATTTTTTATTTTTATTTTTTTGCTTAACCGTGATATCACAATAAGTCACCAGAACATTTTAAGTACCCTAATTTTTTTAAATAACATTTATACAATCAGCTGCTTTAACGGCGCCGAGCGCTGAAGGTCATTCACAGCTCCGCACAGTACGCGTGTTGTGTTACATTGCGTAGCGGAAAATCAAACTATTGACTGTAGATCCTTAATCTCGCATTTTTATGATGAACTGACTTTTGCATTGTGATAAGTATACAAAGAAAAACGTTTTTGTAAGTTATAAGCGACGGTGATACTTACACGCTGTATACTAAATTCATATATGTATCCTCGTATTTGCTTCCTTTACTTTCAGATTTTCATTTGAGTAATATCTAACATCTGTTAAATGAGCCGACTAATACATGTAAATCAGTTTTTGACGGTGACGGTAAACGTTTTCATAATGCTTTATTGTAGTTCCAAAAAAGTTTTCAACCACCGTTTTAAAGTGAAACCAATGTAGAAGGGTATTACTGTGAGCTGTCATTTGGTGTGTTTAAGTCACTTGGATAGATTTTTCTCTGCTTGTGCAGGTGAACACTCAAGACTGTTTCCAGCGGGAACGGTACATGGAAATGTACTACAGGTGGTGACAAAAACGTGAAGGCTCTAGCCAAACTAGTTTAAAGAAGCGCGAAGAGATGCATTAGGGTCGTATCACACAATAATTATGTTTTCTTCGCAAAAGTGCTTTCCACTTGTATAGTAAAAGAAAAATACAGAAACTAATGATATACCGAGAAAGAGTACGTTTGTAGAATAGAAATATGAAATAAAAAACCATTGTTTAAGTGCATAATTGTCCACAATTAACAGTAAACATTTGAAAACTACGAGCAAACAATTAATTATTAGTAACATAATGACAATATTTTAGTTTACACATGCGTTGTTTGGCCTAGTGTTTTTTATTTGTGATAAACCAGTAAATGATCATTATCTCACCTTAAACGTAAAAAAGTGATATTTAATTTTTAAATTAAGTAAATTTAACATTACGTTCGATTTCGAAGCAGATTTAAAAATAAAATACATTACATGTTACTTGAATAGCTACAATAAAAACTTTCATGTGTGGTAGTCTTGTTTATTAAAGACTATACGGTTTTACTCACGTTTGTATTTCGGGGATGCCCGACTGGTTTCGGACCCGCCGGGGTCCTTTTTCAAGGAGTGAAGCGTCCTGCCATGACGTTGTCAGGCGTCACACTCACAATACTTCCGTCTTGTCCGAAACTAGTTGGGCATTCCCGAAATACAAACGTGAGTAAAACCGTATAGTCTTTAATAAATACTGGAATAGCTATAATAGATAGGCGAGTTATTATACAACTTATGTTAAACAGTAAATCTAATAATTAAAATAATATTACGCTTTACTAGTTAAACAAAGGGTCGTAGCGTGATGTTACATTATTCATAGCCTATAAAATCTTCCTCAATAAATACTCTATCCAAGATAAAAATTATTATTCAAATCTGACTGATACTTCCAGAATTAGCGCGTTTGAACAAACAAACAACAAAACTCTTTATCTTTATTATATTAGTATAGATAAGTATTAATATAAATGATTAATACATTTGTTACAATTTGAAACATAATTTTTAATGTCTTCGTATTAAGAGGTCCAGTGTTGAAAATAATAAGATTGGATTGTTGTACCAATTATCTTTTCTTTGCATCAGGTTCATAAGAAAATCACTCTATTAAACTTTAGTCTTTCATTTGCATCATACGCAGGCTTTTATTAAGATTAAAGGTACGTACGGATTCATATCTATATATTAACAATATATAGATATGAATCATGCACACAAAATACCTTAAAAGTTAAAAGATAGGCTTTATTTTTCAAATACTTTAAATGCAAGGAATGCAGCAATAATCAGTTTGACAAAAAAATACTGTGGTTATAATTTTATATAGATTTATAATCTTAAATTTCTTTATGACTAAAATTTATTTTGTGATTTATTTTCAAGTTAAAAGAAAAATAAGAGCTTTGTAAAATCACCTCAAAGGAAATGCACAACAAAGCTTCAGTTATAGCCTCGGAATGTTTTCTCTATTATGTTTCTGTTCGGTAGTTATTACTGCTAAGGGTAGTTACTGAGAGTAGATAAAGGCAAAGATCACGCGATTCATTCCTCTAATTACAACCAGCGGCGATGCCTTCCGAGTCCCTCGAGAGCCTCGTGGAATGGATAATAAAAATAATAGACCAATCAAATAAATTTCTCCTGACAAGTGAGTTTTTAGATATTGTTAAATTATAACAAGGCAAACGTTTTTCGTGTTCAAGAAAACAAGTGCTCGAATACACTTCGATTAATTTGTCCTAATATTCGTTTTACTACAAGTAAGTACTGCTTAAATTAACAGTTTAAATATTCAATTAGAATAAACTTAATGAAATAGATGTAGTCAGGTAGTCAAATAGATAGAACAGCTTGTTTTGAAAGGTCTTTGATATATGCGGGTGTTACAAAAAGGTGTGGTCGAATTTTAGGAGCGTCATGTGTAGCTGACAAATGCTTGACTTTTGCTTGAAAAAAGAGGATTTAGAGTGTAAGTGCACATTAGTAAACAACTTACATGTCAATTTTATTCATTTGTTTTTTAATGAAACATTTTCGGAAAAGTCTAGACATTAGTATTAAATACCCATAGCTTTATTCATGTCAGCTCTCTCTCTCTGATACGAAATATTAGCTTTATCGGTCAATTAGTTCAAGTACGATTTCTCAGTTTCAAAGTAAGATTTCTGTGCTAAAAATCGGGATTTTTCCTATTTTCAGATTGTATTTCGGAATACGCAATCAGGTATTAGGTAGGTACCAGTTTAAATGGTTGAATGTTTTATTTTTAATATCATAATTTCCTGAATAAACTACTGTATGTATTTTTTAAAGCGTATTGGTTGAATAACAATTAAGAAACATTCAATGACATTCGCTTGTTCTGACTGCAGCAGGATGAAATGTCAATTAACTTTGGGTATTGTCTATGTATAGAAAGGTATTAAGATAAATTAAACATTGTTTTTTTTATTGAATTCGGTATACTTATAAAACGGAAATTTACAAATTTGAAAACGTGTTCAACTATGAGAGATACCTTGTAACTTGTACCTATATAATGAAGAGAATGAATGAATGGCGAATGAAACCTGAAAGTGCGATGATTGTGTCGTAGAAAGTTTAAAAAATGTGTGTATGTCAATTGCACCAGTACAAATGCTCTAGTAGTACAAATGCTATTAATAACGAATGTGTAAATAAATCCGCTATTTAAAATTGATTAAGACAACAGAGAAACAATGCAGTTTATATAAAGTTCAAGAAACATCTTAGCCTATACGGAAATAACTAGAAATAAATTTATCTTGAACTAAATGTTTATGACATCTGTTCCTGAGTTTTAAAGTTCTTGTTAAACAATCTGGGTATTTGCTCCCTGATTTTTAAGTTTCTGAAGTGTGAACACAATGTTCAAGCGTACCATTGAGCTGTTATATATTTGTCGAATTAACAGCAGTAAACCGCGCAAACGCTAAACAAATACTTGACAAATTCGAAGGAAAATTAAACATTATCTTAGTATGCTAATCAACATACTTAAAATTAATAATAAATCCCTAGGCCCCTGTCAGCCAACGAATGTCATATTATTTATCAGTTCGTTTGGTTTCATGGCCGTTTATGGTTTTCCATACATAATTAGGTAACATGACAAATACTAAAAATTAAAGTAGGTTTATTTAGTTTTCTGTATTTAACGTTAACGAGTTATAGTCTCTTTTAATGTTAGCGCTTAGACATAGATCTGTCTCTTCAGATTGTGTTTGTTTACAAATTATATTTTTACAGTTGGCTATAAAGTAGTTCCTTTTCAAATTGTTATTTTAACATTTTTAACAAAAAAAAACGCTAAGGCTACTATTTTACAGTAAAATAGTGCAGTGTGATTCGTTTCAAACAATTTATTGTTAAGTGTGTCAAATGCACACACTATCTTTTTATTGTTGGCTTGCACACTATCCATATTGACAATTATTTGACTACTAACTTTTAAACTTTCGCGTTCCATGATATAATTATGTATTTACACGGGAATTACCGCGATCACGAAAAGGTATTACATATCTCTGAATTGCCTGAATTGTGAATGTGAAAACGGTCATTGCAACCTGGTCGAAACAGACAATTCAGAGGTATGTAATAGCTTAGTATGCAATAATTATTTGATTGTTTTGATGAACATGCTTTTATTTAGAATAATTTGAATAAAAACTAGCTAGACGTTTCTAATATAAGGCACCAAACACCGACACTGAACAGACCCACTTGGGTTCATAAGTGTCCATTAGTGAGGCGAGACTGATATCCTGTAACCCTATATATTTGACATTTGCAAAAGGCCTACGAGAGAAAATGGCCCTGATAACGGTGGCTCTTTTACAGTTATATTTATAGTTATAATATACATACTTCTTCTTTATGTATTTCCCGCTCAGTACAAATATTTGTAGGTATGCATACATACATTTATTTTCACTGGTTAAAGTTATAATGTATTATATCTAAAAGAAAGGTATTAAAAAAAAGGTTTCGAAGTATGTTATCCGTGTTCTAGAGTCCTTTATACAAACTATGATAAGTAGAAAGCGCTTTGTAATATGGTAGAATATATGTACCTATTCTCTGACTGTACATGAAGATCAATTCATAATTAACTACTACTGTGTCCTTATAGAATAATTACTAGTAATCGAAATCTTGAGACACCAGTGTCATCTTCAAGGATTGTGCATCTAATATAGTTCATAATATCGGACAGATGAGCAGACGGGTCACCTGATGGTAAGTGACTACCTTCGCCCATGGACACCTGCAACTGACAATAAATAGCCGCACTTACGTTCTTTAATCTCTATCCTTCTTCAAATGATCTCTAGAGAACTACTCTCTAGCAAAAACAAAAGCCTACGCATGTGAACATTTTTATTATCATACATTCAGGCACGGCCCATGAAATAATCTTGTGGACAGTTAGGATAAGACAAACTATTCTATTAATTGAAATTTATCAGTCTTAATATTATCTTAAGCTTAATAAATCTCACTTAGATACGATAGTACTCGTCTCGTATGCCACAATTTATACAAGTAATAAAATATGGGCCTGAACGTGCCTATTGTTAAAATATATTTAAATCTATACTAACTTTTAAACTTTCGCGTTCCATAAATTGAATCCCTATTTCCCTTTGTGACGACATCACGCGTGAAAGGCTGGACCGATTTCGCTAATTCTATTTTTTTTTTGTGTTTGTTATGGTCAGGAGAAGGTTCTTATGGAAGAAAAACTAAGAAGGTGCGCGTAAAAGTTAGAAAATTTAAGAAAACTTAATGAGGGACTGGTACCGCGGGGCCCAACTATCTTAAATAAATATCAACTTTGACATTTACAAAATACATTGAAAAGTTGCTAATCAATCCATGTTGAAATAACAAGGCTTAAGACTTGTTTTGTTGCTAAAAAGCTAATACATTTAGTTTAATAGACTTTAGTAAGAAATAAATGTTTAGTTTGTTTGTTTGTTTGGTTGAACGCTCTAATCTCAGGATACCGGTTCGAATTGAAAAAATATTTTTGTGTTCGATAATCCATTTACCGAGGAAGGCTATAGACTATATAACATCACGACAATAGGAGCGGAGCATCAATGAAAAATGTTGTAAAAACGGGGAAAAATTACAAACGCCGACGAAGTGGCGCAGGTCAGCTAGTAAAATATAAAACTTAAAAAAGCTCCACTTTATATTGAGATACTTTGAATAACTGTGTCTTTTTTAACTGTATTGTTTTTTTTTCTTCATTTATTTTTCTTTTAATTTTGTTTTATTAAATATCTAACATTTAGGTAGGTTGAACATTAAAGCTAAAATTATAAATGTGAAAGTAATTACTCAGTCTGTCTGTATTTTCAAGATGCTTTGATTAAATCCTAATGAAATTTTGAAAAAAATACCACTTCTGGCCTCTGAACCTTGAATACTCTGAATCTTGAAAAGGAAAGTTTAATAATAATAATTTATTTAAAATTTCAGTTGGTACACATGTAATATACAAGTGAATTTAATGAACTCTTTTGAAAACGTATATACCTACCAGGGTTATCAAAAGAATCAAAAATTAAAAATGTACTAACGCGACTCTCCGTGTTTATAAGTAGCATAAAATACGAGTATTAATGTAAAAGTACCTGAATGACAGAGCTTTGCTCGGTTTTTCTTTTTTGTCTTCTAAAAATGAAACCCAGTTAGATCGATTTATCGCCCCCGAAACCCCCTGCATATTCGGTGGATAGTTGCTATACTGACTTTTTTTTTATTAACGATCCCCTGACAGTACGTCTATAAATAAAAACATGAATGCTTGTTTGTAATTTATACCTTTCTAAACCAAAAATGTTATTTTGTAGGTAAACTAACGTAATGGTTTCTGACAATCAATGATAAAGAAAATCAATATAATAATATCTACCGTACTGTATAAAAGACGAATGAAATGAGTTCTAGAACAATGTGTGTTCATAACTCACCTAAATATAAACCGAAAAATCATGAAAGTAGTGCTAAAGTTTTGAATAACAGTCATAATGATTAAAGTTCAAAACAATAGTTTTTGGCAGGCGCTGGCCACTCGTAGACTAACGACTGATAGTGAGCACTATTCAGAAAAGCCACTGGTTTCATCGTTTCAACTGAGCTTTAAGCTCACAGATATAATATTTCTACTGACAGGAATTGTACAGTAATTTTACATTTATGCTACTTTGTAGCGAATAAAAGTTAGACATAGTCTGTTGAATACGTTTGAAACTTTGAAAGAATACTTGGTGAAAGCTCTTTTACCTGTTACCAGATAACGCTATAAATGTTTGAAAAAAGTGATTTGTGTTTACAATTCACCTTCTTTTTTCAAACTTTCAAACAGTCGGCACTTAATAGTGTCGTATTTTGTACGTACTACTTATATAAAGTAGGAGTCCCATTAGTACCTTTTTAAATTTAGATTCTTTTGAGAACGTATATACCTACCAATACATTGATCTAATAAAGTTATTCAAAAGGCGCTCAGTTACTTAAAATTATATTTACTCTTGAAAACATAGAAAAGTGCCCGTGCGCTTGTGATTGCCAAGAGATAAAGAAACAAGAAAAACGGCAAATGGACGGGAGGGTTCCCCGTCTTTAGATTGTTTGGACATGATCTGTGATAGATCTTCATTCGTGGTTTATGCCTTATATATAGTTTAGTCCTATACATAGTTAATATAGGTGTATCATCATCTCAACCATGGGAGTTTAATTCGGACGGAGTAATTACTTTACCCTGAAACCAAGCCACTAGAATAATTACAATAACGGAGTTAGGGCTGAACATACATAAAAAAATAATATATATACACACATCAAAGTGTTTAGGGATCAAGTACGTTTTAGAGTATCGCCGCCATTCAGGATTATTATTTTACCTTTTTTGGTTCGTATTGATTCTTTTTAGTGAATTTCGCTATTTGAATATAGAATTTTCTTTAAATTTTGATTAAAATATAAAATCAACTGCCAATCAGGATTCCTACAAAAGTGTGTAACAGAGTTTTTACAAAACCATTACAATTTCTGCATCGGAACTGAAAAAAATCGATATGGAGCGCCGACATCATTTTACACGAGAAGAGATGATGAAAGCCGTCAGAATGTAGCAAGCTGTTTCCAGGCAACGTACTGTGGCTGTCGCTCTTGTCTTGTCTTGTCGTTGGCACTACAGAGAGCGTCGTAAGCGACCTCTGGACACGCTATCGTATCACTACTCGCAGAGAGGACCGGTACATCCAATATACTGCTCGACGGGATCGTACCATGACCACCATGATGTTGGTTACGAGCTTCCACAGCTCTTCAGTCTTGCTGATAAGCGACCAAACCATCCGAAATTGTTTACGTGAGTTGGGTCTGCGTTCCCGAAAGCCGTTGAGAGTTCCACCTATAGCACCCCGCAATCGTAGGGCCCATTAACAATGGGCTCTCGAACACAGAAAGCGGGAGAAAGAAGACTGGCGTTTTGTTTGCTTTCCGATTAATCTCGTTTCGGTATGAGACCGAAAAAAAGACGTACTCGAGTTTGGAGGAACTCTGGACGTCAAGAACGTCTGAATTTTTTTAAAGGAAGTTCATTCATATGGAGGAGAAACAAAAATGATTTGGGCCGGTTTTTGGATCAGTGGAAGAATCGATCTCATTTGGATCAGGGGCAACCTCAATGCTCCGATTCATACGGAGAGGATTGTTTTAGACGTGGTCAACCCTTTGCGAAGCCGCTTGGGTGATTCTTTTCGACTAATGCACGACAATGCACGTCCACACACGGCTAGAGTCGTAACACGCACTCTTGCTGATGCTCGCATCAACGTTCGGCCGAGGCCTGCTCAATCGCCAGACCTCGACCCAATTGAGCACGCGTGGGATATGGTCTAAAGAAAAGCACTGCCGATTATGGATACCGTGCATACCGCACATTTTTTTGACTTGTTAGAAAGAACGTGGGTGGCCATTCCTCAAAGTGATTTTGATGAACTGATTTTATGTATGCCAAATCGCTGTGATTGTGTGATTGGTGTCAATTGTAAAGATAAAAAAAAAGATAATCTGTGTTTCCACATATTATAATTTTTATAATCTTTACAATAAAAAATTCAAAATTCCTCATTATTGCCTATTTCGCCATTTAATTGACGACATTAACTTAGGTTAATTTACCACAATTGGCAAAAAATACAATTTCCTTAATTTTTACAAAATATAAGTTGTTAACTTAAACATTAGAAATTAAAGTAAGAAGTCAGTCTGGAAAACTAGATTTGGTAAATATTAATTGGATAGTTTTTATGGTTAAAAATGTACTTGATCCCTGGACACTTCTGAGGTGTATATATATATATATATATATATATATATATATATATATACGGTTAAATTGAGAACCTCCTCCTTTTGTTCCGTCGCTTAACAAAAAAACTGGTTTCCGAAATAAAATGCATTTGTGAGAAAGAAGAATTTTGTGTTTTATCATATTATTATTATTAGTTTCTGTATGAATAAAGGCCTTAAACACTCTTACTGCTTCGTATAGATCAGACAATCTATCACATTACACATGAACTATCTTAATTAACTGTGAACCAAATAAGCATGTCCATACATTCCTCAAGGGACAAAGATAGGGATTAATTTATACATTAATCTTGGCAATAGAAACTCATTGCCAACAGAGAGGCGCCAGAATATCAGAAAGTACATAAATAAAGGACTTTAAAAAGTTATTATATTGGGTTCCCCTTTTGTTTGCTATCGTTTAGGTATAGGCTATTGCGACTGTTCATCACAGCATATGTTGTAAGCATGTATAATTATTTGCCACCTCAGTGGTATAACGTTCACAATGCGTTTGATAACAAAATAAAATGGTTGTAATTTTCCGCCTATAAGTTATTAGAAAATGCTTTCATAACAATCATTTTATTATAGTGAAGTATTTACAGGATTTAATTTGCGTTTCTAGTATCCTAACTAACTAGCAACGCTTTTCCATATCATTATGGTTCTGATCTGATAATGAGGTCCGGAAATTAATTATGAAACTCCTTTACAAATGTTGACCAACGAACAATGTTTGAAGATATTAGTAACTGGTAGGTAACACTTTGAAAAATAAATAAATCACAAATCAAGTGTATGCTTTAAGGACAGGCTTAAAGATATGAAAGTTATTATTGGACGATATTAAACTATTATCCATTAACCATGTCAGGCCTTAATGACAAAATAACTGCTTTTTTTTCTTTCTGTTTTCCTGTCATGCACGTCGTGGTCATACATATTTCGTCAAACGTATTTCGTCATACATATCACAATTTTTCGTCTATTAAAAAATAAACGTGATCTCCTAGATGTGTATACGAGTACTTTCTCCCTTATTATATTATTTGTATAATACTGTAAGTGTCACACTTCAGCGTCAGTGGTTGTTATACAGTATCATTTACGCTTTAATTTCAAGACTGTTGATGTCCCTGTGCGCCATAACAGTTATCTCTCGGTGGTATTACGTTGAACACAAAACATTTAAGTTGCAGTTTGCGGTGCGCGATAAGCTTTACAGCCAACCATGACCTCCCATTCGGGTTTCTCTGTCTAACGTGTATAAGATATACTGGCATTACACGTGAATATAACTATGAAAATCTACAAACACTATATCAGAACTACGTCAATAGGACACCTACACATTGAAGCTAAAATTATAAAGATCATTTAACTTGAAATTAAATAGAAAATGTGTGGGATATTGCTGGAACACCTTCTCGTTGACTTGTAGAAAATTAATTGGAAAGTTCTCATTATTTATGGAACTTGGTGCTACGATGAATTTCATGAAAACCAGGATAGGTCTAAAGTAGCTCAATTTGCAGAGCGTCCTAAAAGATGTCGGAGGACGCAGTGTCCCGGGGTGAGGTGATGCAAGCGGTGTCCCTGGATATCGCTAACGCTTTTAACACCTTACCCTGGAATTGCATTAGAGAGGCACTAGCTTTTCATGGAGTGCCTCTCTACCTCCACCATATAGTCAGGGCATATTTGTCCGAGAAAGCTGTATTCTACCGGAGTCGGGTTGGGTATGGTCGGCGAGAGATGTCGTGCGGTGTTCCACAGGGTTCGGTTTTGGGACCGCTTCTGTGGAACATCCGTTACGACTGGGTGCTACGCGGTGTGTTTCTAAGTGGTGTCGACGTAACGTGTTACGCCGACGACACCCTCACAAATCTGAAGCAGTATGCTTCCACGGGTCTCGGAAGAAACCACCTTCGGGATCAAGTTTGATGGTAGGAGGCGTCAGCATCGGTGTCGAGCCCTCGATGAGGTATCTGGTTCTCGTACTCGACAGCCGATGGGACTTAGGACCTCTTTTCCGGAGTCTGACTCCTAAACTCATGGGGGTTGCAGCCGCGCTTTCGCGACTGTTACCCAACTTGGGTGGGCCTGGCAATGTTGGGATCGTGCGATCAATGGCTCTTACGGGCTTACGGGGCTCCAGTTTGGGCGAAGTCTTTGACGGCCCGCAACGTTGCAATTTTGCGACGTCCACAGCGGGCAATGGCTGTCAGAGTCATACAAGGGTATCGCACGATCTCATTTGAAGCGGCGAGTCTCCTCGCTGGAACTCTGCCGTGGATCCTGGAGGCGCTGACGATTGCTGTGCTGTATCAGTGGCGTAAGGATGTGCTGAGACGGGATGTCACACCCTTACCTCGGGATATTGAAACGCAGCGGTCCCAGTTTTGCCTGGTAGCCATAGCCATGGCTGAATGGAAGGAACGACTAGGGCGACCGAGCGCAGGGCACGCCACTATTGTGGCGGTAAGACCCATCATGGAGGATTGGCTGGAGAAGCAACATGGCTGCCTCTCTTACCAGCTGACGCAGGTGCTTTCGGGGCATGGCTGCTTCGGAAAGTACCTGTGTTGCATAGGCCGAGAGCCAACGCCCGCGTGCCACCACTGCGGAGGCTGTCTCGAGGACACCGCATTCCATACTTTGGTGGAATGCCCCGCGTGGGCGAATCAACGCCGTGACCTCGTGATGGCTATCGGTGTGGGTTGCCTCTCGTTGAGGACCATGGTTTTGTCTATGGTCCACAGCGAGAGCGCATGGGATTCCGTCGCCTCATTCTGCGAAGAGGTGATGCTCACCAAAGAGGCGGCAGAGAGGGAATGGGAGAGAATTAGTATTCTCCCATCCCGCAGGAGACGCACCGGGCGCCGGAGAGCGCTTAACGATCTCCGGCCTCCATGAGCGCTGACCTAAGAGCAGCGGGTTCGGCAAATAGGCAGGTCCGGAGCCGTGGCGTGACGCATCCCACGCACGCAACTACGTAGGGGGGAAAGCCCCCACACACTATTCGACACCGCCTGACATCCTGACAGGCAGGCAAAGTCTGTCGGGGGTTGAGTGGTAATCCTTCTAGGGCATACCTCAACTCCCGTCTATAGGCTAAAATTTCACAAACCGTGTGGTTTTAGTCGTTTCGAGTCCGACATAATCACGTCACCGTGCAATCGGTGAAGTGGTACCCGTGGGGGTTCCCACACGTAAAAAAAAAAAAAGAGCGTCCTAAAAGTTAGATTTTTTTCAGATTCGAGTGCCATCGTAAGAAAACCTTATTAACCTTAGCCTAGCCTACTAAGTTAGGAGGAAAAAAATAACAACAACTCAAATTTTTCAGTTTTGTTTAGCCCTGAATTTCATGAGGTCCACTAATTAATTTAATTTACACAAAGACCATACTCTACTGTAGCATACGACAGAGGTTGTTTGAAATGATAAATCATTACATATTATAAAACAAAGTGCCCCGCTGCATCTTTCAGTCTGTTGGCGATAAACAAACGCAATAAAACTACTGAACGGATTTTCATGCGGGTTTCACCAATAGACAGAGTGATTCATGAGGATGGTTTAGGTGTATAATTTGTTAACATTTTGTGTAAATTGATCGAAATATGATGATGATTGTTGAAGATGTCTCTGCTACCCGTGCAAAGCCGGGGTGGGTTGCTAGTACTTAATAATTATTTGTTATGTCTGTGGCGCAATTATACACGAAATTCCATGAAAAAGTAATACAACTCCAAGCTCATATCGTTTTTTTTTTATAGTGACATTTGAGCTATAAATTGCGCGAATCCCGAATCCCTTTTCACCGTCACTAAAGAAATATTATTTAAATTTTATAAATATTACTTACTTTTAATGCTTGCTTGGCTTCTTTCTAAGAATAACAAAGTGCTAAGAGCATACTGAACCCTGAACTTGTACAACGTAAAGGCATAATAAAGCATAAACTGATGTTGTTACTGTTTACGTAACGTGAAAGTGTATCATTACCTTGAGATATTGAGCAAGTGACATGGCAATGCACTCTGAAGCGCAGTATATAAAATATGTATGTTTTATTAACCTTATTTACGATAGGTCTTGAAATATCACAAAAAACTTTTTTCTTGTGCGTACTATTCCATATATGTCTATCCAGTCTATCCAGTGTGTGAATGCCCAGTACACTTAAAATATTTGCTTTAAATGCTGTTACACATACACAAAACTAAGTTGAATGACGTTTTTCAGTATCATAAAAACGAGAATCGCCTAGTAGTTAAATTTTCTACCATACTCATTTATTTTGTTGGCCAGTATCACTTAAACTGCCCTTGTATAAACTTACGAGTATGTACATTGCCAGGTCAACATTCATTTTTAAGCGTGTAGCTTAATGTGGCCGTTTTCACGTAATTATTAAATTTGTAACAGGTATTGCTTAAAATTTTTAAATTTCTTCACTTTTTCTGTACAAAAACTTGAATTATTCCAAATGTCACGTTCATGTGTTGGCGTGATTTTCTTAAAGATGCGTACAAAGAATTTGAAACGTTTCAATATTTAGACTAGAGATAGCCTGGCGGTCGAATTTTGACCGTTTTGAATGTCTAGTTTTATTTCATTAACCAGTGTAACTTGAACTATCATTGTATGTATACCATGATAGTTCAAGTTTGTATGTATATTTCCCACAGTCATGTTCACAAAAGTCTACTTTTGTGACCATGACTGGTTATAGACCAGATGGTTATAGAATATAATAGACCTCTAAGGCCGCTTTTATATATGTTTTTTTTTTCTTATAGCAATAAATATTTTTTTAGATTTCTGCACTGTTTCCACGTATAAACTTTAAGTATCACAAAATTTCACATAGGTGCCTGTCTCTGCTCGTTTATTATTACTAATTCAACCATTACTATTAAGTTTGTGAGGCAAACCAATACGTTAAGGGAGTAGAATACTTTACTTTTACTCTATAATTCATTATTTATTACGGAAATCTTAACACAAAAAATGATAAGATTGTTCCATTTAGCAAGGGACGACATCTAAATAAGTACATGTCACCGGTACACAATTTGAGCGACACACACGCAGACACATTTTTATACCTTTAAATTGTATTTCTATTCCTTTTCTAAAAATATATTAAATATATTAGAAATCAATGTTTACGCTAGACCTCTGACATTTCTATGCCAGTGGGCGTTAGTAGTATATTTACCTCTGTCTTCAATATTGTTCTTTTACTTATCTATAATATTTTAAATTTGTAAAGTAGCATTGAAGATATAAAAAAAACTAACCTACATCCATTTATTAACTATTTCTGAATCCATCAAAGCTTTGTTTTTTTCATATCTATTTGTTTGTTCGAGCTTGACGCAAAATTCCGTGAATAGATTTTGATTACTTTATTTCATTTTTAAAGGTTATATATATAATCTAACTTAAATATTGCTGCAAATTTAATCAAAATCTGTTAAGTATAATTTTAGATACATATTGATATCCGTTTTACTAGCCACGCCATAGATTATTAGAAAGCTCAAATGTAACTTAAGTAAAGGTAAACAATCAGTGAAGTTAAGTAACTTAAGCATGGTAATAGGCCATTGATGAGGCCTATGTGAACTAGACGAGTTACTTGTAAACAGAGGGCATGTAAAAAGTCGGTCTTGGCTGTTTTCCATATCTAGTACAGTGTTGGTTACCCACGTTAGAGGACTACGAGTGGGTTCGAACAACTTTCGAGATCTCGATACACGGCTGGCCACTAGCTACACGAAAAAAAAAATTGTCACTTTAACACGCGAGCGAAGAGGCGGGCAAAACACTAGGCTTTATATAACCTTGTTACTTACAAGTATCGGTTAGAAACATAATCTATTACTTGTTTGTTTTGAGCGATGAAGAGAACATTGAACACACATGTATGTACAAACAAGTAAACATTTGTCCAAAACAAGCATAATGTATACACTACAAAGGAACTTATATTAAAGTACTAAGTAAATACAAAAGTATGTAGAGGTCTTCAGGGCATTAAATTGAAGAATAATATCCATGTCGTATATCCAAAGACTACAATAGAGTATAATAAAAAATACCCTAGAGTGGCAAGCGCTCATAAGCTACCGGGCTTCGAAGGTATTCTCTATTGCTATTGTTACGGATAAATAATAATGCGAAATTCAGCGCTTCAAATATAGGTAAATATAATTCGGACGTATTCTAAAATATCAATTATACTAGCTGTTGCCCGCGACTTCGTTCGCGTGGAAATTTTGTTGAAATCTATTCCACGCGGACAGTCCATTTTTACAGAATAAAAAGTATTCCAGAATATAATCTATCTCTGTGCCAAATTTCATCCAGATCCGTTCAACCGTTTTTGCATGAAAGAGTAACAAACATCAATACATCCATTACTACACCCAAGGTACAAAAAAAAAAACAAAGTCTTGCTAAGAAGAGACTAAATGTTATTTATTAATCCTTTATTAGACTAAAGTAAGCAGCTGTATTAAGTAAGTGCATTTATGTCCGCGATAGATTGCCTAATTAACATAATATCCAGACTCCATCGAACGTAGAAGAAGCTGATAAATAAGCCAAGATAAAACTCTCCAAGGTGTAAAGCTCTGACTCATAGATACTAGTCTCGTCGCTAAGGTTTCATCAGGCAAGTGATAAAATATATAAACTTGAGCACACCAATATTGCGGTATACAAGATGACAAACTCCATCAAAGAAAGGAAAGAACCCTCCTTATAATGAAGCCAAGCAAGTAGACTTTTACTCCCTAGAATCTTCACAAAGTAGATTGTACTTTGTCTTATTTCTGAACTTCTACCGTGAATGGTGTCTGGACATGGTAATTAGGCCTTTGTTTTTGATATTATAAATGTCTATTTTTATTGCGGTTGCGTACAAAAACAACAAAAACAAATTGTGCGATCCACAAATAGTCTGTGTGCATCAGAATGGCTGGTTGTCTGTCTCCTTTAGCATCGAGGTAGTGATTAAAAATTACTACCTATTTCACGTTGAGCTCTTAGCTTCATACTGCATATGCTATCAGTTGAAATTTACCGGTGATATAATATGCATGTATGTACTTAAGTGTTTGTTTTAACGTCAAGGTACATTTCCCGAGTAACTAATTGTATTTTCAATAACTTTAACTTTTTGTTCGTTTTCTTACTTTTTTTTACACAACATTAGCTACTTGAAGGTATACAGTGTTGTAACTGAAGGATATTTAAATAAATACTATTATAGTAGTAATACTAAAATTATATTAGTAGTAAACCCGTATATTATTATATAGTAAGCGAATGTTGTGTACTAGTAGCGGTTAGTAGAACCATTAACCTCCTAATTGCCATCCTCAACTATTACTGCCATTTCTCAGATTATAGTAAAGATAATACTTCAAGAATATATATTTTTTAAACGTTAAATAAAATAAACATTTCATAACATCGTACTCTGTGGCAGCGTGCTAAAAGTCTCAATGTGACGTAAAGTCTCAAACAATAAAATAACAAACGAGTCTGTCACCTAAGCGTAACACGATAACCTACTTCCACACGCTACCATAACATGTTGAATTCTTTTACATTTCAAGTAACTCAAAACAATGTCAAGCCAAAAATTGCTGCTATTGAAGAATCAGTAACTTTTATAACTACCAAGTTTTTGTACAGTGCCTCTTGCCTTTGAATATAGGAGAAGAATAGTAAAATTAGTAATTGTAATAAACATTAGTTAAGTTTAAACCTTAGATAAGCTCAACGCAGCCTAAATTTATCGACCGTGATCGATTTTTTTACCACTCGCGGCTGCAGCAATTAGTTATTTGTGTTACTAATAGTTGTTAGTATCATGATTAGAGTTTTGCTTGGACGTGATACTGTGGTGCAATGGTTTGGTTTGTACAACTTCTCCTTGGTTTCACCACTGAGTAACGAGCGAAATGAAATTATTCAACTACAAATATTGTTGTATTCTTATAAAACGATGTACTTCCGAAAAGGCCCAATCTAAATATACAAATTACGACCTCGTAAGTTTCACAAATTTAAGTTAAGCCATACCATAATAGATTTTGTGATCCATAAAAATACGAACTTGTACAATTTAGGAGCACAGTCCTTAGAGTTTGCCAAGTTGCCTACTTTACGAAAAATAATGTCTCTTGCAATTGTGAAGCAGACAAGAGCCACTACATATTGCGCACATATAACGAAGACTGTATAGCAATTCTCTCAGCCAGAAGGACCGTCCACTTTAACAAGACTTTAAGTGACTCGATAACGAAGGCTAACTGGGTGTTTCTCTTCGTGAGGAAAGTTAAAATTACGACTTATATTTTATTGACCGAGCGAGTCAAGCGGGCGAAGCGTCTTCATTTTAGGTTTAGTCGATTTGGCTTCTGTCTGTGAGTTTGTATTCCAAGTCTATTTTCCGACTTTTCTTAATGAAACTTGTTATTAGTGTTTCTTGATTTTTTAGAATCTTTTTTGGGCGGCGACAAAATAGCCTAGTGGCTACTGATTGGAAAACAGCATTTCAACGATATTTTAAATTAATTTTATAATTGTTATTAATACACGCAAAGGGTTGGTACAAGTACTAGTCATGTCATATATTTTTTAGGTATGACTTTATCCTTATTTATATCCTTTATTCTTACGACGACTATATCATGTTTCAGATATCTGTATTTTTTTGGTTAATTTGTGTATATTACTTGATAAAGATTTTTTTATGTTCGTCATACTTTTTTCATTTAACGCCATTACCGTTTGAAAACATAAACTTGCATATTCCATTAAATTCAATTTTAGTTAGGGAGTCCAACAAGAAATTTGTTTGTAGGTATTTTTCTGAATTATTGTGCTAAATTAAATAAAAAGAATTCCATCTTTCTATCAATATTGCTTAGTCGTTTTTCTTCTAAAAAGATACCAGTTACTTAGTTCAGTAGGACTATTTGCTGACCAACCACTATCCCTCGTGGTGAGGGATAGCTTAATAGCAAGCAAAACTCCAAACATTTAAAGTACTTATGAAATGTATACTTATAATTTGTGTTTATTTATTTGCTAAAAAATACCTATTTAGTTATCTTATGCAATGGACCGAAGACAAATAAGTGGTTGCGTAAAGATATTTGACTGGCCTGTTGGTCTAGTGGTTAGTGGTCCTGACTGCTGAGCCAGAGGTCATGGGTTCGATTCCCACCCAGGACGATAATTTGTTCTGTGTCTGAGTGTAATTTATCTATAATATGTATGTTTTTAGAAATATTTAAGTATGTTTATCAGCAGTCTGGTTACCATAGTACAGCCTCTGCCTAGTTTGGGATCAGACAGCCATGTGTGAGATGTGTGAAGTCATTATTATTATTATTATATATTATTTTATCTTACCTCAAGACCTCCCAAAGAAACTGGAAGGCTTTTGTACCCCTTAAAAACACATTTGGTCTTGCAATGGTTACATATTCTTTCTAATAATCTTACCTGAACTTAAAATTAAATGACCCGACAACCTTTAATGACAGTCATACTTGACTGTATAGATGAATATCAATAGGAAATTATAGACAAAAGAATTGTTCTTGTATTCTTAAAATCATATTCACGAATCTTATCGAATAAAAATTGCTATCAATAACACTGATTAGTATTGTAATACTGGAAGTATTGCTGGGGAATAGAATAATTTAAAAAGTTATTTCATCAATTTTCGAAAGCATGAACATGACATGCCCTAATTATATTCATAACAACATAATTTATGAAATCTCCTGTCCAGAAATGTTTGTTTAAAAATAAAAGTATCAGAACTAAAATGGACGTCGCGTCGCCACGTCGCTACCCATACACCACCCACCATTAGTTTACATATAAATGGGTGTCGTTTTACATAATCCATCGTACACGATGGCTGTAATTTGTTGCCAGCCTTCTGTATAAACATATTGATCCCGTTCAAAATACATAGCCGTGTCGTGTGCGATAATTAAAATAAAATCTGTATCGATCCGATACGTCAGTATCGAGTAACGTCACCGGAGCGTTGATTGATCAACCGCTAGAAATATGTCATTTTGACATCCAATAAAGTGGTTGGATAGCGATCATGATGTCTTCATAAATTACATTTCGCATTTAACTTTTACTTTAATAAGTTTCTTTAACAATCCCACTAATATTATAAATGTGAAAGTTTAGATGGATGGATGTTTGTTACTCTTTCACGCCAAAACTACTGAGCCGATTGCGATGAAACTTGGTATGTAAATAGCTTGAGACCTGGATTAAAATAGCATAGGCTACTTTTTATCTCGATATTCCCACAGAATCGGGACTTACGCGGGTGAAACCGCTTGTTGCTGCAAGTGCAAAAATACTTAAAATAATCTTGTAAATCAGGGTTAAAAATACGTGTGTTTTGTTATACATGTGTCTTATTTTGGTTAGTTTATGACATAAAATTGTCATGTTATTACCAAGTGCATTAGTCATTTTGTGAATAACAGGGAAAAAGGTTTGCTAGACCTGGCAGGCAAGTATGAGTTATTGGTTTCAGCTAATAGGGTTGAAACTGTAAAGCTGGAGGCCTTTTTTAACAGAGTAACACCCGTTAGTATGATCACATTTTTAATAATATGTTTGTTTTCGTTTTAAAAAATTAAATGTAGAAACATAAATTAATAATGTTTTCGGCACATGAAACAGCGCTTTTGTATCTTAAAAAAGTACATCTTAAATTTGTAATACATAGTCAGAAGTGCTAGTTCGCAAACTGTTGTTTATGGTGAAACACGGCTATAGGCTGGCCTGGCTACTACTAAGATTTATTTAACAAGAAACACCCAGTACACTTTTATTTGCTAAATTATTTCAGCAAAGTCACCAACACAATCCTCCGAATGTAAACATGGTTATAAAGCACGATTAAACAATAAGAACCTTAACAACGTTAATTAAATTAATTGTTTTCTTACTTATTGTGTTATTTGGGTTTGTTGGAGTCGGTATATTCTTAGATAAATATTTTATATTTATGCCTTTATCTTGAATCAGCGGCTTTCCGAGGCTCCGCAAGTGGTGATCAGTACACAAAGACAAAAAATATACCTACATATGTTTAGAGATCTTCATGAGCAGGATCACAAAGTCTTAAACTCCATAGTAAAGCATTTGCTTGGCATTAATTAGAAGCTTTAATTCGAAACGCAAGGCTAAAAAATGCGGCTTCAAAATAATTTATCAAATACCCATTGTTTCCTTGAATTATGAATGTAATATTATTTGTTACAACTATATTATTGGTTGTTATCACATCAACTACCATTAGCATATATTTTTTACATTGAAAATAAGAACAGCTGTAATTAGTTATTAACTCAAACTTTGTTCGTAATAAGTAATGAACACCTGATCAAATTGCGTAGGTATCAAAAGTTACGTAGAGAAGATAAAATAGTGTAAAATTAGCCATGTCTCATTTAAAATTGTAAATACTTTAGAGGAATGAAAATTGATAAATATAGTTAATAATTATGTTACAGGTTTACGCTTAAATTACCCTAATCTCCCAACTGTGTTTGTTATTACATATATCAAAATTACTAAAATCAGTGTAATTAATTATAATACCGAAGATGAGAGTATTGAAGCTTCTTCCAATTCAAACTAGTTATTAATTCAGCTTCCTTTCAATAGCGTAACAAAATTCCCAGCAATTCGTATTTCAAAAGCTTTGAGTTATGCTGCTATAGATCTTTACAAGCATTGGCAATTTGTTCCAAGTGATGAATAGCTTGATATAATACAGTGGTAAGGTACGCGTTGAAACGTGAATACCTATGTAAGTACCTGTGTGCAAAATCCAGGAACAAACGGCTAACGAACGCGAGCAAGAGGCGATACGATTTGTCTGCCGCTGCAAAAACACGGAGCTATGAATGTTGCTGTTAAATTAGCATAGGATGCGGTAGTTCAGTTTTGAAAAGTTGGTAAAAGATTTCACGATATATCTGATAGTAGGCAGTTACCGATATGTCTTTAAATACTCGAGATTACTGATATACGGTATTATTCACTTATAATTATTATTCTTGTACCCGTCTCTGAAGTTCTAGAGACTATAATCTCAAGCAAGAGCACAATTATGCAAGAAATAAATTCATGTTGCTGTTTATGTACTTAGTTACAATGCTCATGAGTCCAATGTTTGGCTTGCCTCTCTTTACGGTTTTCGTTATTTTAATTTCGAATTAGGAACTCTTTGTTAATCTGTAGATGTTTTCAATATAATACCAACTTTATTAAAGGTATGCACCTTTAATATATAGGTAGTATCAACGCAAAACATACTTATAAAGCAATTTAAAATATAACGCTTTAAAGCATTCCTACATTCCTTAATAGCGTGTTGGAGTATTAGTTGAAACCATTAACTGTTGCAGTTAGATGCTTAGCATGTACTATTATGTAGTAACGTTTACGTAGTGCAGATATGTTATGTTCCATCGCCGACCGCAATAGTCATACATTGTGCGATAAACTCTTTCCTTTATTACGAATGCACTGCATTAGTTAGTAGCTCCGCGTCGCGAGTCGGTATTTGCGCCGCCTGCAAGTGGCGATATTTCAGCGCGCCCAGACCCTGTTTGTGAAAACTTTATTCACGTCAACAGCGCGCTGTCTGTCAACTACAACAAAAACTCACCGGTATTACATACAGAAAACTCGCACACAAATCTGAGGCACAACGAACAATAATTCCAACCTCAAATATCTGAGTAAGTAGCCTTTATCGCAATAGTTTGCACGTTCATTTACAAATCTATTCCTCTGCTGACTCATAATACTACAATCAGGTTATTAATGATAGCCGCTGCTTGAAGTGAAGATACGAAACATTTTCATTACATTTCATTACGCTATGGAACATAGTTATTTACTGTCCAAATATTTAATATAAATCTGTTCTGAAGCCGGTTTTGCAATAAATTTCGCTGAATACTCAAGTAAGACTAATACAAGTAACATTAATTATCCAGTAATAGTACTTAAAGTATACAGGTAAAATATTGTTTTACTTGGTCTAATAAAAAATCTGGTTTAGCTTTAACACAGTTTTAAATCTTTTCTGAGTTCAATAGGCGAAGTTCTAAAGAACATTTCACTTTGCGAAGAGTATCAAAATTTCAAAAGTAAAGTGGATTAAGGTTTAGTGACGAGACGGTGGTATGATTCAGTGCAGAAACATTGATTGTGTATGTAAAATTCATAGACTGGTGTACGTATAGCGATGCTGAGAGTAGTATGTTGTCAGGCTTTTCGGCGCGCAGCGCGAGGTGGGGACGTGTGCGCCTGACTGACTCCGATCGCACGCGTCACTATTTTACATATAAATGGACGTCGCTCCATAATCCGTCTAACACAATGGCTTTAATTTGTTCCCTGAATGTGTACGTAGGCAAATGAAACCAGAAATTGGTGAGGAGGTACGTCGCGTCGATGCATCATTCTATAGGGCTACGGTAACACGGAGCTGTAAATAATTGGAACGTGAGGAGCCTTGGGTTTTATTTTTATTTTATTAATTTTTTTATTTATTTAACATAAGGCTTACCAACTAAAATACATACTGGGCATTTACATGAAAACATTCCTACAAATATTTGTATCTGTGTATGCTTTTAAATTAAAGTTGAGCACAGCATTACCTATATCTAAAGTGTACATACATGGAAGGTTAACATTTAACTATTAAGTTATATATACTACACAAGAAAATTAAGGCTAGACTAGAGACTAAATTAAAACTATATTATACTAAACTAAATTATACTATACTAGACTAAATATTGTTTTTTTAAATGTTACTATAAATGTTTAAATAACTTCCTTAATATCGCTAAGACAGCAAACCAGTAATTTGGTGCACCTGGTTCACCGGCTGATGTTAGTTATGTGCTTCAAAACGGTACCACATGTAAGATAATAGTTACTTAATAACGGTAATAACGTTACAAACGCAAAGGTTAAGGACAGCAGAGTTGGGGTAGTCTCTCTCACAGTGCTTTCTTGCCTCAGTCTTATTAAGGTTACAATTAGAGCAGAAATACGCTGAGCCCCTCTACTTAAAAGTGCCATTAATCCTATTTAATGATAATTCTAATAGCTTTGAAATCCGTTGCTGCATTATATTATTTTTTATTGGAAGCAATGTGACACGTGCTATTAAGTTTGACTTGGCTAACAGAGAAGTTAAATTAGTACGAGTATTTCGAATGCAAATTGTGTGCTGAAGCAGTAGCTCCGCACCTGTGCTGACAGTTTGTGTAATAGCTCGGAACCACCGAATTAATTTACAAAACTCTGACCTGTCTCGAACAAAATAGTTTTTGATGCCAGTACCCGTTTCGCTCGCTCCACTATGGCGTAACCTCGAATAAGTGGGTTAGTTTCTGAATAAATATTACGTGGAATTTGTGTTTCCTAAGGGGATTGTTTTAATGAAAAATAGCAGGTATTTGTTTCTTTGTTAGTTGGAAATATTTTGCATAATGCTAACGTCATTGGAATAATTTAATTTATCACGGTTTTTCTATTAATGACTTGCTTTTATTTTTATTTAGTTAATTTTGTGTCAAATATGCTTATTTAATTAGAAGATAAGAGTTTTCATATTTTTTACAGGTTTATGGTGAGTTATAAATACGAGTATGTTAGGTAATACTAATTAGTATTAATACAACGATTTTATCGAAAAGATTTTAAAGGATTTATTTTAAATAAGATAAGCAGGCTATCAGCATATAAAGATAACAGGTCGATGGTGGAGTAATTGAGGGAGGTCTGTGTCCAGCAGTGGACGACGTCCTATGGCTGAAATGTTGATGAAGATTAAGCAGGCTTAACTTTTTTAATTATTTTTAGATTTTATTTTTTGTTTTCAAACATTTGTAACTATACCCATATTAATCTAAAGCCAAAGCCGTAACTATTTATTTTTTTGTATTTTTCAACATCTAAAAATATTTCAAATCCCAAATTTTCGTAAATATTTTCACCTTTAATCTATAAAGTTCAAAGAACTCCATTGGAAATACATGCACTCGTTGAAAGTAATATCAGATATGTATAGCAAAGAGGATTCGCGTGTAGTCTGAAGTCATATTTATCATTCCATTATACGCAGACAGGTGAATTGGGATAAACATCAACATGTTATAATAAGAACGATCTCCAGCGGTGCCGCAAACAACTTTGAAACTGGCCCAGGTACGCAGATGGGGATGACATCTCTTTGAAGATAAAGACGAGAGATAATTTTGCAATTTTCGTGCCGAGAGGTTAGCGATATGTACCTGCCTGTCATGTTTCTCAAATTAACTTTTGAAGGCAAGAAAGCAGAGCAACTTTAGCGTTTGTGGTGACGAAATTTTAAAGGCATTTTCGCTGACGGCTATGTGACGGGAATTGGTAGGCGAGTACTATTTCCAATTTCGAACTTTGATCGGTTTCGGATTATAAATTTGTATTTTCTGAATCGTATCGAGTTTGTCAATCTTTTTATTATATCTCAGTGTGAAATTGCTATTTCCAGCTATACGTTTACAGAAATGCAAGTACATTATTTTTATTTCAGTAAGGTGGAAAACAAGCACGCGCACAAGAAACTGCCCCTACTTTTTAAATAGCACTTAGATTTAACGAGCAAACAAATAGTTTTGCTCGTTAAATTCCACAAAGCCTAGACAAAGTGATTATAAACAGCAGAAACTGTTAACTACGAGGTTGGCCACGTCTTTCCTGCTACCAAAACAGTGTCATAAATTGAAAATAATAATGACAGGGTGTAACCGCAACTTTACAATCTTTCTCTTTTAGATAATCAGATAGTTAAACTACTTTAATTTCACCTTTTAGAAAATCAGGCAGTTTAACTACTTTAGTTTTACCTTGTAGGTAATCATTGTTACCTTTTAGAAAATCAGACAGTCAAAATACTTTAACTTTACTTTTAGGTAATCATCGTTATCTTTTACATAATCGAACAGTTAAACTACTTTAACTTTTAGGTAATCTTGGTTACCTTTTAGATAATCAGACAGTTAAACTACTTGAACTTTTAGGCAATCTTGGTTACCTTTTAGATAATCAGACAGTTAAACTACTTTAACTTTTAGGTAATCATCGTTACCTTTAAGATAATCAGACAGTTAATCTACTTTAACTTTTAGGTAATCATCGTTACCTTTTAGATAATCAGACAGTCAAACTACTTTGACTTTACCTTTTAGATAAAACTATCGTTACCTTTTAAATAATCAGACAGCTAAACAACTTTAACTTTACCTTTTAGATACAATTATCGTTACCTTTTAAATAATCAGACAGCTAAACTACTTTACCCTTTAGGTAATCATCGTTACCTTTTAGATAATCAGGAACCAAGAACGACATTAAAACCCACGAAAACGCCGAGCATGACACTCGGTGAGGAAACCTAAAATGTCTTAGACTTCAAAACGAATTTAATAGGTACATTTGCAAACTTTCAATATAAAACGTACATAAAATTGTTTATGTACATTTAACATTAAACCATGGCGCAGAGATGGAGGATGATATGATATTTCTAGGCGTAATCTCCCCGACCCCTGTTCAAGGGAGCTGTGGTCACGCGCCCCCGCCATTCATTCACTATTCAATGAGCTAAGCCGGCAGCAACATTCATCCCACTTTTGATATTATATTGTGACCTTACACTTTATAGCTCTAAAATCTTCTACATTTTTAAATACCAAAAATTATTATGTAAGTTCTCAAAACACCTCAAGGAACTGTTTAACATTGAGAATATCATGAGAAAATATTTCTCTAATTGACCTTTTGTTTATGCCATCTTCATTATTATTGTTATTATGATACATTCGTATTGAGTTTATGATACGTCTACGTAAATAAATGATGATTATATATTACTAGCCGTATTGAAAATAATGCTGTAATCATATACAATAATAATATCGTAAATATAAAAAAATATTCAGGAAATTTTTCCCCGCGAATAAAAAACACGTCTTACTCTTGCCTACCTAAAAGCCATTTCTTTATCTACGAATGATATAGTTAGGCTTTTATAACAATCTCATCATTCGTTTTGTTTTTGCTGTACATGCCAAGTATTTGGAAAACAGTTAAAGAAATGTATTCGAACTTGAAATATAATGTTTAACTTTTTCTTAACTTTGATATCAAGTTTAAACGTGTATGTTATACCGGTGCAGCATAGGATAGATAAATAAGTCTTTAAAGTAACATGCCTTATTACAAAGAGCAGAATTTCTAGTAACCAAAAACACACACAGTTTTAAAAGGACCCATAGATATTATTAACTTGTCAAGGCGTCTTGATGCCATAAAAATCGTTACTTATCATTTCACAAAGAAGCATTGGCATTAAATCTATATATGGTTAAATAAGTACTCTTAAAATTTAAATGAACAAAAGTAATAACAGCTATGTTTATTATGCACGAGCAAATTGCGTATGTCATAATCACAAAGATGTTTATCAAAATGAAAACGTCAAAGTGACAACCCTAAAGCATACATTTGTCACTATGATTATGTCAAACACAAAAATAATCCCGTCATCTATTTGGCATGTTGCGCACCCCCACTGATCGCGACGTGCAAATTTGGGGAGAGTGAACTACGGAACAAACGGCAGAAAGATTATAGACTTCGTTGTATAGGTGATCAGACGTCAAACTCGTGATGTTTTGAAAAAGTTGTCAAGGGAGAGGGAGGGCAGCGTCGGTTGCCATGGTTAATAATAAACGTGCTATATAATACACCAAACATGTTGATGTCGTGGCCAATTTTCCCCAAGTCGATGTCGGTCGTCACGTTAGCAACAGGTCGCCTGTTTCATAGCGAAGCTTTTTATGATTTCTTATGCTTACAACGTCTTTGAATGGTTCAAACGAAGTCAAAAGCCTTAAGTTTCAAAAGGTGAAATCGCTTTCAGGCAAAGACTTATAAAATGTCAGTGAAAAATTAATATATTATTTATTCACGTAAGTTCAAAGTGGTGGTACAAAGAAAAAAAACATTAACATGACATAGTATTAATATGTACCTGTAAGATTTATAAGAGAAATTAAGTTGGTTGTTCTTTAGAAATAGTAATATGTAGTGATGGATGCGTTTAGAATAATTTATTTTTTTCAGACTGGCCTGTTGGTGGTAGTGGTTAGTGACCCTGACTGCTAAGCCAGAGGTCGTCGGTTCGATTCCCACCCAGGACAAATAATTGTGTGATGACCACGATAATTTGTTTGTTCTTCGTCTGGGTGTAATTTATCTATAATATGTATGTATTTAGGAATATATAAGTATGTTTATCAGCACTCTGGTTACCATAGTACAGGCTCTACCTAGTTGGGATCAGTCGGCCGTGTGGCAGCTGTCTCAAGTTATAAAAAAAAACTAATACTCTAATACTTATATGACATTAATATTTATAAAGGTTACTGTAATTTAGAGATATGTGGGGGCCTCATTCATATTTCATTTCATATTTCAGAAGATTAAATATTCAGCTTAGCTTATTTTGGTTAAGGAAAAACAGATTCTGTACTTTATATTACTACATTTTGGATACTAATGTTGTTGATGACTGTGTCGGAAATTGAACTTTGCCATAAACATTTTTCGTGTGCATCTCCGAATATAGAAGTGATTAAAATAGGCACTTTGTAATAAGTGTTGCTGTGTAAAGGTGTACAATTGAGTGGTCTAACGAGACGTAATTCTTTAATGGAATGAAATATATAAGTTTTTAAAAGATGTTTGGATTTTTATTACATCAATTACCAAGCGGACACTGATTGGATGAATTTAATAAATACTACATTAGTTACGTACTCAGAAATCCATATTATATACATATATTAAGTTTTACATAAATATTTATTAAATTATTTCTGTTCCATAAACCAAACGTTATGTAAAGATGAGTACCTTAATAATCATAGTGTATTGATGATTAGTTCTAACATTATTTCGTTATGTGGCATGGCTCAAAACACCATGATTACTTTACGCATAGGAAGGTATCATTACTTACCAGAGTTGATTTTACACATGACAGCCGTCAAAATTAATTATGAATCCACCTGAACTTGTTGATACTTTGCGGCGCCAGCATCTGTGTTTATATAGCAACAACACCAAGCAACTGATGTTTGAGTTACTTGCTAGACAATACATAAGTTATGTATATGTTTTATACTTTACCCTTATATATGTTATAAAAACATATATATTTATTATTATCTGTCGCAACAAGTTTGAATTTAAGCGCTCTTTTCAGATTTTTTAAGCAAATCTGTTGGAGCATTTGAACTGCTCCCAGAATCGTCTAAATGGAAACATCTTTAATTTTGGATTTATTTTTAGATTCTTGATTTGGTAGGACGTACGTAATACATATATTATATATAAATTCAGGTACAAAACTGCTGAGTGCTAGAAGATTTTGTAAATAATTCATTTTAACGATTAGGCAACAGTTTATTGTCTTTATAATTAAGTACAAAACACAGTGTCGTCAACGCCGGCATATTTTAATAGTAGGTATTTATTTGCAGAGTTCTACTTAAAAACTTGACGGACGAAAAACTCACTAGAAGATAACATGCAGCTTGTAGGTTTACAAGTATCCCCCTTTCTCTCGAACTCTCTTTCAAATTGCAACGTTACAAAACAATCTTAACTCCTTAGAGACAGTACTGCGGCAGTGCACGATCGCTTACGATACAACCGCAGGGCTATTTAATAATGTCACTCATGCATAACCGAGCAAAAGTAATTAACGCGACGTCACCATCACCACAACATATAGAGGAAAGCCTTTTCAGAAAAGAGGGCGGTTAGCGCAATTCCAAGTTACATTTTAATCAAACAGTGGCCACGCCCGAGTCTGTCATGTCGCCTATTTATGAGTTGTAAAGGGGATCCTTCCGCAGTTCACTTTGTACGCTCGTATGGTAATGGCGTGGATATGCTGTGACGCGCTCTGACATGTGCCGGCAACGGAAAATGAAGTCCGAACGAGAGGGCGCATGTTTGCACGCACAAACGCCAATAACGCGCCAGTGACAACAAACGATTTTATGCGTAGCAATTTGCTTTGCGTCGCAATTAATTGCTTCATTCTTTTGAACTTCATCTTGAACGTTAAATAAATACCAATATAGGAGAGGGCACTTTGAAAGCTTTAAATAAAATAAAACATAAATTGTTAACATTTGTTGAGATTAATAAAGGCTATTTGCCTTCATTAATCTATAAAACGAAAATAATAAGAAGCATGAGATTACTTATTATCATAGAATAAAAAAGTAAATATTACTAGATTTACATAATATATTATGCCTTGGGGCTAGGCTAGACCCTTAAGTTTAATATGATTTCGGGCCATTCAAAGTGTAGGCGAATCACAAGCAGGTCATTATGACGATGTAATAAAACGCAGTTTTGCGGTCAGGAGGATGAAATCGGGTCTACAAACCACAAACTATTTCTAGAGTCACGTTAATATACTTATTCCTATAACATCGTATTGTAAAAATTATTATTTGAGCAGTGTCTAATGAAGTAACTAGATATTACTTATTTACTTCATAATTTATTCTTAGAACCAAAGATACAAACAGACTAGAGTATCACAAAATATCACCAAAAACTGTTTCTGTAAGATTTTAACTATAGGTAGTTTCTTTTACAGAAAGCGATTTACAAAGTACCAAGTACTTGACAAAGCGAGGGGCTGTTTTGTCAAAGCTTATTCTATTAATAGTTTTTGGAAAAATACCCTCTGCTCCCCTTCGGATGGTTCACCTTCGCGATCAATATACGAACTGGCAACAGGTACAATTTCGTGTTCGCATAGCTTTTATCTTTTGATGCTAAAAAACCGTAAGTAACTTTACATTATGAAACCAGCTCGGACATCACCAATATTGTAAACTAGATTTCATTTTACATTTAAATGAAGATAAACTGCATCACTTATAAATTTATGTTAGACTAGCAGCGCTCCGCAGTTTCACCCGCGTAAGTCCCGAAGCCGTGGGAATATCTAGATAAAAGGTAGCCTATATGTTAATCCAGGTCTCCAGCTATCTGCATACCAAGTTTCATCGCAATCGGTTTAGTAGTTTTGGCGTGAAAGAGTAACAAACATCCACACATCCATACATCCTCACAAACTTTCACGTTTATAATATTAGTAGGATTAAATCTTGTATTGTTTTTTTAATAAAATTTGCTACAAGCGTCCAGTATAAAATGTATGGAAGTTGACCTGTCATGGTACGGCAAGCCTATACAATATCAGTTCAAGTTATACTGGTTATTGATGTTATACAAAACAATTATGCTCGAAATTCGACAACAAGGTGATCGCTAGTTTATATAATTAAACCAAACGTTGTCGCTCGTACAGTAGCCGTCATGATTTCTGAAAACGAATGTTTTTTTTATTTAATTCTTGTCATTAATGATACTATTCCCACAATCTTTAGTAGGAAATTAAAAATGTAAACTACATGTATTCAGGTTTCGTAACGACTATTGTGATGCTCTGTATTTTATATTTTAAGTTATTATTTTTGCAGAAATTATTTTTCTTGTAACCGGAAATAAAATCGAAATCAATAGTAAATTTTATCTTGTTAAGGTAATAAAAGTAATAAGATATCCAGTGCTGTTCAATAGTACGATGTCCACAGCGCTTATATAAGCACGACTTGTAGTGTAGACAAATTTATTGGAAGTTTTCCATACACAGTGCAACAGTGCGAATCTGTTTTAAGATTTATTCCTAAAGTAAAGTAATAACGCGGCTCATTGCTTTTTCACTTGGTTACTCAAATGTAGATGGATGAGGTCTTCGTAGACGCCGCTGGAGACAATTGTCAACCATCGCTCAGTGTCCTCGCTAATTGAAAATTCTCGTCAGCTTCATTTAAATCTCCATCGATAAGAGGCGACACGCAACCGAACCAAAATTAAGCCTGACTATGATTTAATTATCTAGTACCTTTATCACGAAATGTTGGATTAGATATCCGCAAGATGATTCTTACTAAAAGCACCATTGGCAACATTGTCAAACTTATTTATAATTGGATTACAGTAAAAGTAACATTCACATTTCAATGACTTAAAAAATAGGTAATAAATTTACAAAGTTGAATAATAAATTATAAATATTAAAATTAAATATTACTTCATAAAGAGATCAGTATATAGATAGAAAACTCGTAGTAGAATAAATTCGTTGTACCAATTAAGGATCCCTTATTCCTAAATACCCTTTCAAGTGGATTCACGGAAGGAAGAGGGAGAAAGCGGAAGAAATTCTCGATAACAGGGAGTAAAGAGTACAAAATTATAAAACGTTAGAGCCCAGACACCGTCTTGAGTGGATAATATTATGATTATGATCGTTCGCCTCTAAAATAATAACCACGCTTTAGCAACATCACTGAACAATTTATTCCTTCAATAACATCTACTGCCTACATTAGTATATTATGTTGGCATAGTATTACATAAAGGTTACACGATGTCACTATACAGAGAATCTAGTTTTGAATTTGCATACATACTGAACAATTGTTACTACTTGAGTACACATACTGTTAACGATATTTAAATGACGACTTACGAAACGTACTCCATTGTTTATAGTTCTACTGACTGAAGCTAATTACAATAATATTAGTCAACTAGATGAAAACCCGGCTTCGCTCAGGTGAATTGTGATTCACAATCTTTTACAAAATGTAGGTAGATAAACGTGTGCATCGGCCTTAACGAACTCAAAATGGCATCCGAGTGGCCAATATAGCGATTGCCATTTGCACCATTAGAATTTAACAAAACACTCGACAATCCGAATTTTGCGGATATATGTTGTCGAGTCGAAATCATTATTTTTTATGTTTTATTATTCAGGTAAGGTTTTAATCGAGTCTACCGTACCCCTTGACGGAATTACTAATATAGATTTTATACTAATCATATATAAACCAATTAAGATTTTCAAAGAACAATGGTATGTATATACATAGTCATAGGTACTTAATGTGGTACCACTGGTATTGCCAGTTTATATTTTAGATGTATATTTTTTGCCAGTTTAATTGTACAACAAAGTAAACCAACCAACTTAAAACTAATAAGTCGTAAAATATATAACTCCAAAAGAAAGTAAGCATTTTATACCGCAACGTGATGATTTATTACTAAAACATCTAACTTACTGTTTATCTTGAATGTTAAAACGAATTACATTAAATGTGGTCCAAGCCAGTTTGTAAAGTCGAGGAATAACTTGCGTTTCCATTTTTATTCATTCCATAGCGAAATCAACATTTGTAGAAAGCGTAGATGTGGGCGTGCGGGCGACCCGTATTAAAATATTTTAAGCAGGCTATGAATATGCAAAGACACGGCTCTCGACGGCGGTGGTTAACGATTTGCACGTTTTTGGACCACTCGCTAATTGCAAATGTGAATGAACACTTATGGCAAATGTAATTGCTTTCGCTGATACCAGATCAGATAGAAATACATTGTTTGCAGTTTGATTCTACTCGCTATTCCTCTATAACTGAAAACTAATTTACTTTCATCGGATTGCCTGGCGCGTGCTAATTTCATTTTCTCTGCGATTAAAAAGTAACTGCGGGTTTCATTTATTTTAATGCTCTGTTACAAAAAATTTAAATTAATATTAAATTTTATCATTCAATTATAGTTAACTGTGCTCACAGTGAGTTTTTTTACTTTTTGTTATATAAAACAAAGTATCTCTATTAGTTCTACATGACTGAGTGTTGTACTTTGTAATAGGTCTGGAACGAAATATCCATTTGTAATGGGTAGGATATTATATGACTTGTGGGTAAACCTCGGGAGAGGTCCAAAGCGAGCAATACTACTTACCCATATCCCTTGAGAAATTTACCATTTCAAGTTCAAGAAAAAAAAAACATTTTATGGATGTATATATACAGGGTGTAAGAAACACCGTACCGAATATTGAAATAGACTTGAATTAAATTGATTATTGAAATAGATAATTCAGACCTTCATTCTGAGTCATTGGAATTTTCTGCCGGGAAGTTCATAATTAAATTTTTTTGGTTAAAATTGATATCACAATGAGTAAACAGAAAATTTTACCAAAATAAAAATTCTTCTTCAAAAAATCTTTAATACATTTGGTTTGCTGGTAAAAACTAGCCAAGTCAAATCTTGAGCATCAATTAATCTTAAGTTATCTTCTTTGTGTAAATAATTCGACAGTTCAAATTAAAGAAGTTATATATTTTTAAATAGCAAACATAGTTGTAGCAGTAAAAAAACAGGAGATTGAGTTATAAATTTATTTTAGAATATTGTATATTCTTATAAATAAATTTCAGGATTATCTACAGAACTTGGCACCCATTTAGATCTCAATTCTTTTGTCAGCGAAATCGACAACCACGCATATTCGTAATATTGAACTTGGCTCCCATTTTCACATTTATGTTTTTGATGGGATTCTATTTAAATAAAAATATGACCGATCACATAACAGACAGTGGAGACTACCTCTATAGAGCTTCACTGCATATTCTATGGTTGGCTTTACCATATGGATTAAATAATATTCAGAGATCTAAGTATATTGTAGTTAAACAACTACTCTGTAGAGTTAGTAGGTATACCGATTAAGCAGTAGTATTTGGTTCAATAACTGCGTATGAAAAAGGATTGAGCCATCAAAAAATGAACAAGATGCAAAAGTTAATCCAAAAAGGTACTATTGTTGCTATTAGGATTAAACCGGCTAGCTAAAATACAATAGTTTTTGAAAGCCTTTCGATTAGCGAAGTTCATAAATATATACTTTGTTAGGTATTTACATGGATAGCTTCCAGTAATTATTTGTACGGAAAACTTAAGGCATCGCCTATTCAATTTATATAAATTGAAATTAAGAACGGAAGAGAGTTCATACTATAAACTGGAAGTTGCTTAACAAGATCAAGCACAGAGTGCGATACGCTGTACGATTAGTACCTTGTAGTGAGGAGCTGTTTTCTACCTCGGCCTTTTCAAGTGTGATTAAGGTTGGATTGAGGCGAGCAACGGACGTATCTATTCAATTAATGCCCTCCTCCACGCCCAGGTTAGCCAGACCGTCAATTTATATTGCATTGGTCTTGAAAATTGGCCTTATTTATACGTATATGTAACGTGCTCCTCAGCCGCAGGCGGCCGTGACTGTCCGCCAACAAATTGAAATATTGCCTCTCCGTTTAGCTAGGGAACATAATTCCAATAATAAATAAATATTTTTTTCCACAGATGTCAGTTTGTGCTCAAGCCAAAACTGGAATGTGAATAGAAGTATGAAATTTAATTTTATAAATTACTATTATATTTTGTAGAAGTTATGTTATGCTTGTTTGTAGAATTCGGAAAAGATATGTAAAATTTCAAAGAACTATTTATATATATATATTATTTTATTATGGACTCTTATCCCGCGCGAAGAATCAACGCAGGAATTCCGCCAATGTCAAGTGTTTTATAATTATACAAGTTAAATATCAAAAACGTAAAATATGCACGTCTATTCGTCCATCTTGAAAAAAAAAGAACATAGAACTATAAGGTTACTAGCATTTCTTGACAAAAGTCATCGAAAATATATGACAGTATAAACTACAACATTTGGCATATTACCGTTTTATTGTTCAGTCTTTTTCCTGTCACTGTCCATTGACAGCAGTTTAAAGATTTTTACAAAGTTATGTATTTATATTCAAATTCAAAATAATTTATTCAATTAAGACACTAAGTGACATTTATGAACGTTAAATAGAAGCTAGAGTTAAAATCATATTTCGGCGCAAACATATTAAAGTTATATTGCATAATTACACCACATACCCTGTGTAGGTGAATGTTTTGTTTAATTAACTAGCAACCCGCCCCAGCTTCGCACGGGTAGCAAAGACATCTTCAATAATCATCAACATATTTCAATCAATTTACACAAAATCTTAACAAATTATACACATAAACCTTCCTCATGAATGACTCAGTCTATTAGTGAAAACCAAATGAAAATCCGTTCAGTAGTTTTTCAGTTTATCGCTAACAGACTGACAGACGCAGCGGGGGACTTTGTTTTATAATATGTAGTGATTAAATAGAAAAAAAACACTTCACTTCTCCGATAATTTTGACATCTTGCTGGTTACCACAGGTACTTGATGAGTTGAATGAGCCATTTCTTATGAGATCGCGGTACAGTAAAGTTGATTACGCACTCAGTAGATAGGGTACGATAAATAAAAATAAAGGTGGAGAAGAATGGTTAGGAGAGCCGACCCCAAATAGAAATGGGATAAGGACGGAAGAAGAAGAAGTTTGTATGTTTGTCCTCTATGCGTTTCAAAACCATTAATCAGCTTGTGATGAAACTTCGGTAAGGTGTTCTGAGGACGCCCGCCGAAGACTCCTGGCCTAATAAAATCTATATAAGAAAAAATGGCATTGCAACGCATGTCAGATGCAGCTATTATTCTATAAATAATGTTTGGGATATTTAAACTACACTTTTCAGATAATATATCAAGTTAATAATGTGATTATATTTACTTTACACATTACATAGTAATGAGTAATGATTTTGTAAGAACACCTTTCATCCATCCATTATTTGCTGTTTAAAGACTACTTGTAATCTCTGGTAATGCAAGCCTGAAAACGATTATTTTCAATTTAAAAAAGTCATGTTTAAGAACTGATAATATTTAAAATTGTTTTCTAAGAGAGGAAAAATATGGAGGAACGCGTTCGGGGACTTGTGTGTAAATGACGTTCTTAACTCTGTTGCCAAGATTATGAAATGAAATGTAGAAGATATTCCGACACTATATTTAGAGCTTGTGACGATTACAAAAGTGTAAAACAGTTTCAATATAATGGCAACTAATAAAATTACATGACATCATAATAATTGAATTATAAAGGTATTTCCAAGAGTATATTCTAAACTAGAGCAATATTAGTAGCAACTCGTACTGTGTATTGTGGAGCGGCTTACAGATCAAAGGATTACAGAGCAGAGCAAAGCGCCAATAATGGCTGTCTTCGTGCATCAATGCAGACACGGATTTGGATCATGTTTGTATAAAGATAGTATTACGACACAATTAGTTTTCAGATGTAGAATAGTATATTTTACTAACATTTTTAATAAGATGTAAAATATCATGTAAATAGTTTGTTAATCAACGGTACCTACAGTAGTCAAATCACTAGACCATCAATATTGTCTAGTGATGGTGTAGTGATTTTAATTATGATAATATTTTTTTAGGAAATCTTATACCATCTTTACGTGAGCTCTAATTATAGGTATAGAGAAACAATTAAGATAAATTGTTAAAAGCTGTATTCTTCATCCCCTAATTTTCATTTTTTTTTTAAATTTTAAATTTATTTCAGATGATCTTAAAATCACCAATGTGCCGTGGGAATATCGGGATAAAAAGTGCCTAGCCTATGTCTTAATCTAAGTGTCCAGCTATCTTACATATGAAGTTTCATCGCAATCGGTTCGGTTGTTTTTGCGTGAAAGAGCAACAAACATCCATACATCCTCACAAACTTTCACGTTTATAATATTAGTAGGACTAATAATATTTACACATTTTTATAAAGTTAAAGGTTACGATCATTGTGACAATAAGAACAAAAATGGCAACCATAACATCGACAAAAAATTGTATACATTGGATATAATAAAACGACCATTAAATTGAATCGTCATAAACTCCCATCATTGTAATAAATGCAAGATAACAAGAATGGACAAATAGGCTTAGTAAATTAAATGTGTATCGTATCCTGCTCAAAAAAACGATATTGCAAACGATATTTGCTTACAGCTATCTAGTGCAAGTTATGTGTGCCTTGTAAAGCTTATTTTAAGCATAATAATGATTCAGTGAGACACCCACTCTAGGTTTTGTTACAACTTAGTTAAGAAGTACACACACTATCTGATGGTATTTATTATTATTGTTTTGAGTGCCTGGTGCTACCTCGACCATTTCTGGTCTTTTGTAGCGCACTTCTGGTTTACAGTTCACTGCTCAGACTTATGGCTTCGAGAAACCTCCAGATCCTATCAGCAGTGATTGTTTGTATTTCCTGCGGTTGCATGATGTGCAACCCTAGGTGAATACTTCGGTGCCGCATTAGTGGGCCACAAGAGCATAAAATATGTATTGCAGTCTCTTCTGCTTCTTGACAGAATCTGCAAATTGTTTTCTCACCCAATTTTAGGTTGAACATATGTTTGTTCAGTTTGCAGTGTCTGGTGAGGACTCTTGTTACTGCACAGGTTTTGTATTTTTTGAGCTCCAGAAGTTCTTTAGATACTTTATTATCATAGCCCTTTATTATGGCTTTCGAGTGTCTTAGACCAGTCGTGGTCTTCCATCTCTTAATAGCCAATGATGTATATTTGGAGCTTATGATAGAATACCTTCGCTGTTTGCTGATGCCGCAGAATGGTTCTGGGCCATGCTGTCGGCTGTCTGCACCGGCTCTGCTGAGTTCATCGGCTTTTTCGTTGCCATCGATACCTGAATGGCCTGGTACCCATCTTAATGTAATTTTGTTTGATTGCCCCAGTGTTTTCAGGATTTCCTTGCAATTTTGTATTAGCTTCGAGCTAGTCTCAAAATTGTCTAGTGCCAATAGCGCCGCTTGGCTGTCTGAGTTGATGTAGATGTGTTCATTTTTTACTTTCCTTTCAAGGTTGATCTCCACGCACATGTTTAATGCAGAGAGCTCAGCCTGAAAGACGGAGGCCTCTGCTAGCAGGTTGGCGCTCCACCTAAATATTGGTCTCTCTCCTTAAATTCCACAATCTACATCAAGGCCTTTTTTGGACCAGTCGGTGTACCACTCGTGACTACCATTTTAGTTGGATTGGAGGCCTTCCAGCCATGTATTCCTTTGTGGTATGTCTACTGTGTACCTTCTTACGAAGTCGATCTCTGTTTGCATGTCATTCGCTGGCATGTTCAGAGATTTTATTCCGAAAACCGACTCTTTTAGTGAGTTTAGTGTTCGTGATTGCCACTTTAGTTTCGTCTGTGTACATATCCTATATATGCTTTTGGCAGCTTCTTTTTGCACATAGATGCTGAGCAGAGTCAGGCTTAGTAGTGCATTTAGAGCTTCCCCTGGCATCGAGGTTAGCGCACCAGTGGTTATTAAACAAGCCGTACGTTGTAGGCTGTCTAATTTGTTTGAGGTAGTCGTTTGGCTTACCTTACGGCATGAGACGGAAGGTCCATACGTTACGATTGGCCTTGCAATCGCCGTATAGAGCCATAGGGCAATCTTGGGCTGAAGTCCCCATCTGGCGCCGGCCATGCGACAGCTCATCCATAAAGCCATTTTTGCTTTATGGACTATGTTTGTGATATGTGAGTTCCAGGTTATCTTTTGGTCAAGTGTGACTCCTAGGTCCTTGACTTCACTAGAAAAAAGAAAGATTTTGCCGTTTAGTTTTGGATTTGACAAACTTTCCAGCTTCCTTTTCTTTGTGAATGGAATTATCGTAGTTTTGTCTGCGTTAATTGATAATTCATTATCTCTGCACCAGTTGTTGATGGTGTTAAGTGCTCCTTGTAGTAGTGTTGAGATGGTGTGGAGGCATGGTCCTCTGACTATGACCACCAGGTCATCTGCGTAGCCCTGTATGTCATAGTCGAGGTTAGACATTTCTACAATGAGTTGGTCAACAGCGAGAGTCCAAAGTAGTGGGGATAGGACGCCTCCTTGTGGGCACCTTCGTGTCGTATAAAATTTGTGCGATGTTTCATTTAGTGAAACTGTCGCAATTCTGTTTGAGAGCATGCTTTCCACCCATTTTATGGTGGTGACATCAATGCCCTTTGCAATCATTCCTCTGAGGATTGTTGCTGTGGGTGTATTGTCAAAAGCGCCCTCAATGTCGAGAAAAGCACATAGAGCAGTTTGCTTATCCTCTAGAGCCTTCTCCACTTTGTCGATCAGATCTAATAAAGCTGCTTCCGTGGATTTGCTCTTTTGGTAAGCATGTTGGTAGGGACTTAGTGGTCTTTCTACTAAGTACGTTGCTCTAATGTGCTGGTCTATAACTCTTTCCATAGCTTTTAGAAGAAAAGAGGTAAGACTTATAGGTCTAAAGGATTTCGGAACTCAATAGTAAATTTTTCCTATTTTCGGTATGAAGCGTACCGTGACCTGTGGCCATTGATCTAGTATGACTCCTCGGGAGTAACTTGCTCGGAACAGTTTTACCAGATGCGGAAGGAGAATGTCAATTCCATGTTGCAGCAGTGCTGGGAAAATGCCATCCTCCCCCGGTGATTTGAAGGGCTTATGGTAAGCGGTAATTGGTATTCAAATATTCACAATCACAACTACATTTAATTGCGCGTTAAAAGCGCGCACCCTTTGCGGAATTCTGGTAACCCTACTCCAGACGTGTAGGCTAGAAGTATTTCGCTAGTCAGATTACCCCAATTTAAGCAAAAATCTGCTGTGAAGTGGTTTGTGTGATAAAAACTGTGTAGAGATTCAACTTTACTCTATTGGACGACTACTAATGTAAATATTAGAAACTAAACAAAGTTTCTAATGAAAAAATATATCTGTATTAGTGGACTGGACTTACTGCAAATATGTATTGACCGGCACAAACTTCACTCAACAACGGCTTAAAAAAATATTGATATCTAAGTTGAACGTCCTCAAAAAAAGCTTCAATGTAGTTGATTACCATCATTTGCACGAGTCGTCTGCCGTCTGAAACCATAATCGATTGGAAGGGATACTAACATAAGATTAGAGCATTTGTTATTCATAAGGCGATGTACAAACGAAAGTTACCCTTGAATAAATGAAAGAACCGGTTGACTTCAGCCAAGATCTGATCTGATATTTAAAACATTTTTAATAGAAAAACCAAAGCCTTTTTTATTTATTCTATTAAGATCCAAACATCTTTTATTTCAATGGTAAGTAGTTACCTTAACACATATGTTACGGTTGCACATTATCTGCATTACGCATAAGTAATGCAAATATGTCCTCGCATGACGTGACCTTGTTGCGCTAGAAAAAGATTACGAATATACATTGTGTGCTTTTTTCATTATTGTTAAACCAAAATTACTTTTATGTCGTCGCCCGAGCAATGTATTTGAAAATTTGTAAGCGTATCAGGCACCCACAGGACAGGCTTGCCTAGCTTAGTGTGTGGGGCTACCTGTAATGCACAATATTGTTTGTAATTACATTTCAATATGTTATTTGTTATTCTATTTATGAGACATATTTTTGTACGGTCTTGTGTTTTGCCAAAATCTTCTTTCATCCTCAGCGCTTTTTCCCAACTAAGTTCGATATTCAATGCCGAACTTCGATATTTTACATGAAGTGACTGCCATCAAACCTCCACAACCCAAGTACTAGGCGATATGGAAGTTCTGTAGGCGAAAATCTTCTTTATTTTCTGTTATAGGTTACGAGATAAATGTAGGTGTTTTATCTTGGCACCACATGATTGACTGGTAGAAAACGCCTAAGTCCTTAAGTTCGCTTAAAATTGCTAAATTGTCTGTATGGTTTTATATTTAACAATATTTTTCTGACAGTCTCCACGTATCGCATTTTGTACAAAGTTGTATTTTGTAGATAAGCACTCAGTCCTAAACATCATTTATGAAGCTTCATTCGTAAGCGTTTCGCACACCTAGATCTAAAGGGAGCTAACTCATAAAAGCACTTTTTTCAGAAAAGACGAAAAACTAACGGTGCACTGCAGGAGTTTTGCAGTTTTAAATGCAGCTAGAAGAAAGATATTGTAGGAATCTTGTGTTTTAATAATGTTTTGAGGCTGAAAATTGGATTTCTGTACGTTTTTCCCTATTTCTTAACAATGTATTGTATATTTGTTTAGTTTTTGAGTTGAGCCCGTGTTCGTGAATTCACCGTCTAGCTTCGAGTAGTGGTGATATTTTTAAATTTGATTTATTGGTCGGTAGGTATTGAGGTAAGGACTTCGATGATGTGCATATCTCAAAAATTTTAATTTTTGAGTTAGTTCCCTTTAGATCTAGGTGTGGATTTATGAATAAAATATGTATAAATATTAAACATTATAGTTAAAAAAAATGATTTTACATTTTATAAAATACTAGAAATATTTTGCTGCAATAGCTTTTTGAAAACACTCAAATATTGTAATAAATATAAAATTTGAACCGAACAGACCAGAAGCAATCTCAGCAAATGGACGCCGCTTAGCAGGCCATTTTGCCATTTCGATGCATTTCCGCTTGGAAATTACTATCATTTGTTGAAAGAGGGACGAATACCGCTAAACCGGTCATGGAGCTGTTCATTTATCACACAAAGAAACAATTTATTGCTGTTATATATTTTTTGTAAAATACGAGTAAAGTATGTATTTGCCCTTTAAATATAAAGTTTATAGCTACAATCAACCACAGTAGTATTAAATGAGTGAGAAAAGTATAAAGGCGAAGTAAAAGCTTGTAGCTGTAATAGTAAAACACATACCCACTTGATTGGCACATAAATACATACTAGAGATCGCCTGGCGGTCAAATTTCGAGCATGGTTTTCTCATTGGCCAGTATTACTTGAGCTGTCAATGTATAGACTTACTTACCAAGACAGGTAATCACATATATTATACTGCACGCGTGTAATTTCATTAAGCCGTTTCCACGTAATTTTTAAATTTGTTAGACATATTGTTTGAAAATTTTAGCTTTCTGCACTTCTTCTATATATGTACTGTAAATATTCCAAAATTCAGTTTACTACGTTCGCGAAATTTTCTTTAAAAGGGGTACAAAGAATTCTCTTCTCGTATTAGTATAACGATGTAGTTAAAAACAGGTAAAGACAATACGATTGTTTTCATAATAGTTATTGACGAGCTTTAGTATTATAATTAAAAAGATTTTGGAAACCGTTCTTTTTTTTACCACCTTCGATGGGGCTTTATAGTTATCCTGACTATCCTAATACTAATACTAATCTTACTATTATTATAAAGACGAAAGTTTTGTTAGGATTGACATATGTATGAATCTTTGTTACTCTTTCACGCAAAACGGCTGAACGGATCTGGATTAAATTTGGCACAGAGATAGATAGATAGTCTGGAATAATATAGGCTTAAAAGTTTTTTAATAGTTTCTATTTAACTTCACGTGTATGTATGTTCTGGAATTTTGTAATCAATATTTCACCCACTTCCACTGAAGCAATCGTGCTGAAATTTGGCACACATGTTTCTGTTGTGTTCTTAATATCTTTTTTAATTGTTAATTATTACAAAAATAGTTTACAGTATATTCTGTCCAATGGGACGTGCAAATTGTATAAAGTGTATTTTTTAATACAATTAAAACTAACAACATTGATTGAATTAAATTGACAATCGAAAGAGTTACAATTAAGGTATGGATCTATCCTCAAATATTTCTGAATGCTAAATAATATGTTTTATTTATTAAAAAGTCTAACATTTTTTTTTAAACTCTGGTGTAGGCTGTTCATTAATGGATTGGGGGAGATGGTTGTATAATTTTATTGCCATGCAGTATGCCTTTCTTTGGAACAATTTTAGTTTCATTGAAATTGTAAAAAAGAAAGTTGTTTTCGTACGAATTACCTGACGTTTCGACCGGATTGCACTGGCCGTGGTCACAAGTTAAAACGTGAATTAGCTTACTTAAACATAATTATATGTATATCATAGAACGCAAAAGTTTAAAAGTTAATATAAAAAAATAAATAGCTAATAAATAGCTCATAATATTGTTTTATTATTTGAAATAAGTACTTAAGTCATAGAAGAAACCTCACAGTTTTAATATTAAGTTTATATTGAATGAAACCGGAAATAAGATCGCTTGTACCCTACTTGAAAACTAAAAGTAATTTGGATTTTTGCGATACGCGGCTGCGACAGGGAGGGTTGTAAATAGGACACGATACCAGCCAGTTTCCTCGAAGAACTGAGAAGGAACACACGGTATCCCAAAAATGCTAATAACTTCTCAAGACTTTCAAGAAAAGGAAAATTGTTTCTTATGCATTATTAATTTAAAGAAGAAATAATGTCAATGACTGCTTCATTATTTAACCCAATGACGATGTTCCTATCTACGTATTTACTTATTTTGAATTAAGATACATGATATAGTATTAAACGGTTAAATACAAAATGTACACATATATGTTTTATTCACATCGTTTTAAATAAACGCCCTCCGGTTGTATAAAATTGTGCCGATCGGCAAATCTTGCTGAAACTGTCTATAAATCTGACCATAAAAGTAAATCCCTGCAATCAAATCGCGAACAACGAAAAAAGTAAGGTTGTTTGTTGCTATCTCTAGAAACATATATGAAAATAGCTGAGACACTATTTCGTAGCCGGATAAAAAGGTTCTCAGACCATGAATATAAATATGTCGTCTGCCTGATGTAGTTTAAGTACTGTAGGGCTGAAAACTACCACAACATTTAGCACATATTATTTCAGTTTGCTTTCAACCGATACCCTATTTATTTTTATGCTGCAGACCTTCATTATTGACTTTCAATTGGAAAACATTATTGACTAATACTTTCCAATTGAACCTTCGCGGGTATTTATTACTACATCTTACTACTTACATCGTTCGCGTTTTTTTTTGGAAAGCAGCAATTTGTCGCTTATTGCATAGTACCGCTTTCTCCAGGTAGGATTTTTATACTGTATTAGCCGTAAAACAACCTGGAGCGTATAAAAAAAGATTGTTTTAGTTGCTTACACGTGAAATAACGACATAATTTGGACGTGGTAACATTACTCATTTGTTTTTCGTGTGAAAGCTCTCCTCACCGGGCTATTGGTGAGGCCGTAAATCAGGCTAAAACCAACTAAAACCACACGGTGTGCCTCACAGCACCGTTTATGAGTTGACCGTCGGTACGGCGACGTTTTGCCTCCAATGATCCACCTAGCGCTGGCTAGCGGACGCCAACTGGGCGATGTCCAGACACCCTCTTCACGGGAGACTCTGCTTCGGGTGAAGAACATAAAACTCGTCTCGTACACCCACGGCCACTCTTAGCGCACGCATGAGAGCGCGAGTGAAAAGGTTCCACCTGGAAGTTTTCTACCGAATCCACACCGTCACCTCCTCCTTGCGCGAGACGTTCTCCTCGTAGAAAATCGTCATAAAACAACTGTGACGACCTGACATCTCGATTCGTCCGACCAATTGGGAGACTCTTGCTGTAGCCAGTGTTTGCTTCTGAGCTTTGTTAAGTCACGGTGTAACATAAGATTTCACATTACTGTAACCGAACGGAAAATAAATAGTCTGAAAGTGTAAAAAAAACTTCACTGCTTACATGTCAATATTTCAGCTTAGATGTAATTTTTTTGGCGATAGTGTCTGCCATGAATTTAATATAGTAAAATACTGTAACACTAACAAAGTGTTAAGTTAAACTAACAATTTTTTTTTGTTTTAAGTCATAGATGCTTTAAATAAAAAGTCTATTCTATTCTAATATAATCATGTTGACGGGAATCAACGCGATCACGTATTTAAAACCTTTGCTTTGCCGTGGTCGTGGCCGTGATCACAGGCCTGTAGGTACTGTAATACTTTTTAAATACGTGATCGCGTGAATTCCCGTCAACATAATTATATTATCATGGAACGCAAAAGTTTGGATCTTCTTTTTCTATAAGTCTATTTATATATAAATGTATATTTATATGTATATTTACTGGACTGGCCTGATGGTCTAGTGGTTAGTGACCCTGACAGCTGAGCCAGACGTCGTGGGTTCGATTTCCACCTAGGACAAATTATTCTCTCTCTGGGTGTAATTTATTTATAATACGTATGAATTTAGAAATATATAAGTATGTTTATCAGCAGTCTGGTTACCATAGTACAGGCTCTGCCTAGTTTAGGATCAGACGGCCGTGTATGAGGTGTGTGAAGTTGTTATTATTATTAATGCCCTGAAACATATTTATGAATTTAATGGCTACGAGAGGCAAAATAGCTCGTTGGCATAGTCAAGAACCAGCTATCGATTACTCTGGGATCACCAAACAAAGCAAAAAAAAAAACTCCTGCTGCTTCAGCAAACACCACAGAAAAGCACAATGATATCCTACGAATGAAAATATACATTCACTCGAAATCCTTCAAACAGACATGACTATTTGCAGGTAAAATCTAATGTAACTAATAATACTTCTTTAAATCACATATAAAAATCGATTCTTGGTACTCTTAATATTTATTAGTTAATTAAATTGAATGGTTTTATAAAAAATATAAAAAAAAATTAAACCGACGAAAAGAACTAAAACGCAGAAAATAAATAAACATTTTAAGTCTTAAGTATTAAGCTTATTTAAAAGGTTTATTTATTTTTGCTTTTTAGTTTAATTCTTCGGTTTAAATTTTTATGTGTTTAGTTTTTTTCTTCGGTTTATAATGCTACATGATGTGATGATTTCAAAACGCAAATACCTCATAAAGTAATGAAAAGTAAACAGAAACACTATTCGTTTCTACAATTTTCGAGGGTTTCTCTCAATTATATCAGAATTCCATCATCAGATCCTGACTTCCTTGACATGGGACCACCCTTGAGGTATACCCTATCTAACAAAAAATAATAATCAAAATCGGTTCATAAATAACGGAGAAGGCTGAACAAACATAAAAAAAAGAAATAATATGTATATAAACGGTCGAATTGAGAACCTCCTTTTTTTCGTCGGTTAAAAACGATACATAATTTAAAAAAGTAAATTATTTTATATATTAAAAAAAAGTGCAAAAAAAGGAAAGAGGGATTCGATCCGGCACCCAACCTCGTAGCAGTACTCTAAACCAGATAAGCTAAATTCTACTAAAGTTACAATGTTATTACAGCTTTTATTGATTTTCCTGTGGGAACCAAAGTTTAACCCGGGATAAAAAGTAGCCTATAACCTGCGCAGGCACTCAAACTATTATCATACTAAATTTCAAGCATATATATCACTTCAGTAACTTCTGAGTTTATCGTGAACATACAAACAGACAGACAGAAAGACAGACAGACAGACAGAAAGAAAGACAGACAGACAGACAGACAGACAAAATTTTTTTGAATTGTATAGTAATTTTTTTCAATGTACAGAATTCATCCCGCTACAGATTTACTATAAGTATAGATAATGTTTCTATCTTCTTAAAGCACTGCTTTTTTTTTCAAATTCAATCAAAATCGAATTATCCGTCCGAAGAAAGCGGATATTCAGAGTAAATTGAAACTGAAAATAGGTTTTCAAATCTACGTGAGTGCGCAACCCTACTAGTCTAGAGGGGCAAATAGTAGTTGTATAGAGGTTATAAAAATGCAAGAAGCCGGAAATGAATACGCCCCTGCACAACAAGTTCATACGTGATCGTGTGGGTTGTACTTGTGTGCGGCTACGTACAGAAGTGGGGACAGCTACTCTCATCAAAAATTGAGAAAGTCCACCTTCCACTTTACTCAGATTGGATTGTTTTAACCGTCAAGGTTGAAACTAGTTCTGGACTAAACCTAGGATATTTCTCAGACAACGTATCTAATGGTAACCAAAACTAACAGCTTAGACGTATTTTAGTTTTAGAGTACATACTTACATATTTTTAAGGTTTTATGCAATTTCAATGTTAATATTTTTTCTGTTAAAATTCACATTTTTACCAATCGAAACCCGCTAAGTCACTTGCACTTGCACTAAAGACAATCACACAAAACTATTATTAAGTGCAATTAAAATGCTTATTATAGTGACAAACAACTTAGTAAGATTCATTACTTTTGCTTCTAAACAACAAAAAAGAAACTTCTAACATATGTTTTCAAAACATGTTGATTGTTTTCCTCGACCTAAACTATATATTTTGTAAATCATTGTTTTGGTGAACGCATTATAAGAGCAAAAAGTTACATGAATAGTTTTATTTGTGGTTAGTAAAGTAACTTGTACGATGGCAGTGCTTACTGCCGCCAAAAGAGGTGTTTGTTAGATTTATTACCTACAATTTCGATTTGTTTACTCAGTTGTTCAGTTCCAATTACTTGGCACTGTTTCTGTACTTAATTAAAGGGACGCTTGATTACTCGCCCGCTGAGGGGCTTTGTATAATTGCTATTGTTTAGCAAATGAAGACAAATGAAACTTTAATTTAATGACAGTGTCTCATTCAGACGCACGCTAGAAGAAGACTGGTATTCACTCTCAACAACATCATTTTAAGTTTAAAATATTATCAGGATGACGTATTAGGTTTCCAATACGATCAATACGTCCATAAAAACTATTGTTTAGATTTTAATTGTAACTTTAGTTAACAAGAAGCATCAAGCAATCTTAAGCACATTTCTCGAAATGTGCTTAAGATTGCTTGATGCTTGCTAACATGCTGCTCGCAGTATGGACATGTGCTTAAGATTAATTGATAAATATTTTTTGTGCGTTCTTTTAGTTGATTCTCATACAAATTGATTCTTATTTATACTAACTACCTCTATAACAGATTTTTCCTTGATCCTCTTCAATATAATAATAACCAAATATGTCATGTAGGTATATGGTCATGTACTTTGTACACGTAATTTTCTTTGTTGTTGTTTATTTCTTTAAAGCTAAATTTTCCATATGGTCAAACTGCCATACATTGTCATATTAAATTATATGCCGAGAAAATTGAATCCCGCTTTAGTATTAGAAGACTAAAGTTTCTACAAGTGGTCCTGATTAGGTTCACTTTTAATTCACAAATGTAAGGTACATTCGGTCTCTCATAAGTGAGGTTTGAAGTCGATGTCTAAGCACAGCAGGCTTTCCTTTTAATATACTTCAAGAACTATATCTAATACATGAACTATTGTATTCTACTACTACTTGAATATGATCTTTCTCTCATGCTTTAATGACTATAAAATTTGAGGCTGATGGTGATGGGCACTCGCCATTTTCTATTAAGTTGAAAACAAATTCAAATATTTAGTGTTTAAAAAAAAGGATAGCCAATAGGATATCTTGATTAATAGCTTAAATATCTATAAGTTAATACCTTCGTTAAGCCTATAAAGTGTTGTAGGTAGTTGTCGATTTCAATCATTACGTCTGTAATTTTTTAATGAAAAGCTTTCTAAGTTTTTTGCACGGACCTATTGCCAGATAGTAATGGACTGGTCGAGCAAGTAAGCAGAAAAAGCTGTTTTGGCAGGTTGGTACACAAAACCTTAAAATTATTTAATTATTATTCAGAACTCTTGCTTTAATGACTATAAAATAAGAGTCTAGGAAAGCAAACAACTTTAGAAAAATCTCATTACAGCTCAGGACGAAACTTAGCACTCCCGTGTGAGTACTGAACTGTATGCTTGAAAACAAAAGTAGGTACTCACTGAAAATGCAATTAGATTGTTTATAGAACTTCTTGTTTAACTATATTGCATTTTTATTAAGCACTCGATGTAAAAGTACAAATTATCGTCATTAAGTTTAGTCTTACTTAATATGGACTTGACCATAAAATTGTAACACGATTCAGAAAATGTTAATTTAATCTAGAGATAGGTTCAAATTAAAATAATCTACCTATTAACAATCAAGAATGTAATTTGAAATTTTAATAATCCTCTTACGCATCTCTGAAAACATTTTAACCGTAATACAGTATTTGATTTATATTCGACTGTTTTAAACGACAGAAAGGTTCATTGCTTTCGAATGAAAATAGTTTTGTAAAGAGAACGTTCATTGTACCCCAAGTTCCAGCTGACTGATTACTGTATTCACCTATTTTCTAATGAAACTGTTTTTCTTATAGGTAAGCAGAGAAACGCGACAGTAGAAGAATCTATCACTTCAAGATTAGGGTTGACATTTTACTAAATTTGAGTGAGGTGAAAAGATTTAAATAGACAGTGCTAATATCACATTTAACATAGTTTTTTATATTATTAATAGGGATACGTTTTACTGAATTATATATCAAAGGGTTTTAATACAATTACGTTTACTTTTCTAAGATAAACTAAATACTAAAATGTAAAATGGCATAAGCCATTACTCATAATATTACAGTAGTTATTTTTTATTTTGTAAAATAATACAGATCGATCGGAAAACCTGTCTGCAACCCCTTGGCAACCAGGTATATATTACATATATACTTTAACATAGTACCTATTTTAAGGCAATATTAAAAATTGGAATGCCAGAAGAGGGTAGAGCTTTAGTGGAATATTGGCGACAATACTATAATAGTACTGTATTTCAACTGGGTTCACTAAAAGTTCGTTCCATTCCATTTTAGCCAAAAATCGTTGGTTCGTCTTCGAAATTTGATCTATTCCATTCGAATACCACATTTTAATGATAGTGGTATTTTTTGTAGTCCAAATGGATGCCACTTTTTTAAACGAATACCAAAGTTTACAAGTTTATAATAATTAGGTAAAGTCAGTAAAAATGCTTTGGGTGGTTTTGTAGTTTTATATTTTTAAAATATTTGCTGAATCAGATAAACATTAAACATGCACTCATTATACCACCATGGACAATATACAAAAACCGGACAAGTGCGAGTCTGACTCGCGCACCGAGGCCGCGAGGGTTCCGTAAACAAACTTGTATGTAGATAGTACGCCCATTTCAGGAATCAATTCTCGAAGATTTTTGCCCGTCTTTTTGGAAAGACAAACTTAACTTTGCAGTTCTAAAAATACTCTCCCATTCATCGGTTTACGACGATAAGGGTTCCTTCTTTCCTTTTGAGGATTGGAACCCTAAAAACAACAACAAAAGTAAGTAAAAAAATTGTTGAAGTATAAAATATCACGGGCAATCAACTATTAGTATAATCATTTAGCAAAATAATACGTTTAAACATGACAAAACTGCAATGTATTAAAATATCATAAGTATTTTCAGTTTGTCTGTATAAAAGTCATGTTTTGGTATTGGTCTCGAAATAAATGGTTTGGTTAATTTATTAAGTTAAAAAGTGGTGTTCGTTTGGAATACTACATGAATATGAGTGCAAAGAAATACCAAAGGTATTAGAATAGAATAGATCTGAATTTTGCTTAGATAGGGGCAGAAAGCAAAGAATTCTCTTCACGTATGTATATATAGATACGTAGTATAGGTATATTACGTATATAATTAAAATATATTTTAATTGAAAACAAATGACGCCGTTACAATAGAGTTTTATTTTACGTAGGCTTTTTCTTTATGATCATCTCAAGGTTTGCCTCCCACTAGGCATGTCGGCAGTAACTCGATTCGCCATGCGCCGGTGAGTGAGTGGCATACTTTTAATTGGCCGTAACTGCGTTTGGCTGCAAGCGTTATTGAATTACCGCAGAACACCGGTTGGGGTTGTGGAGAACTTACAAAATTATGTTTCCGCTTCCACGATACTAACATTTTTATTGAAATACTTTGACATTTATGTTTTTTTTTTTCATTTTGCGTAAGTATTGTAAAATTAATAAAGTTTTCAAATAATGTGCTTTGAAACTTCTTGTTCCGTTTTTGTGTTGTAAAGAATCTAGTTAAACTGAAATATATTATACTAGATGAAAACCCGGCTTCGCTCGGGTGAAATGTGACTCATAGTCATAATACACAATCCAATAACAAAATGTAGGCAGATATACTTACTTGTGAATCGGCCTTAACGAATTCAAGATATACATGTGTATCGGCCTTAACGAACTCAAGATGGCATCCGAGTGGCCAATATGGCGACTGCCATTTGCACCATTAGAATTTAACAAAATACTCGACAATCCGAATTTTGCGGATATATGTTGTCGACTCGAAATTTATAAAATAATAAAATATATAATTTATAAAATATTATATATATAAATTATATTTTATGTTTTATTATTCAGGTAAGTTTTCAATCGAGTCTACCGTACCCCTTGACCGAATTATTAATATAGATATGTGTCTGAGTCACTGTAGGATTACAAAAGTTTGGTTATAAGACGATAAGTATTTTATAAATTAATACATTATATTATGAATGATCTATTAAATTTTAACAAAAAAGAGGTATTATAGATGTACAAACGTTATTTTAATATACTAATTAAACTATGACCTACTGTCCTCTCTCTTTTTCTCTCTCTCTCTCTCTCTCTCTCCATTTATGGAGAAATACTGGCAATTTTCATTTTCCACCTATAAAAAAGTCGATATAAGAATAACAATACTAAGTCATGTTGGTTTATTATTTTCTGTAATTTAAAAGAAAAAGATTGCAAAACATCGATTACGCAATATCGAAATATTAAAAAAAAACACCGTAATAAGAATTCATAAAAAAAATTATTTACCTAAATAGCATTTTTCTGTGGAAAAATTTCCTTGGTGAAAAAAAAAAAGAGTTTAGCCTCACATCGAGGAAGTAAGTTCTTTTAACTCAGGAGCGAGTTTGCAGTGCGTTGGTATTTCTAAATTAAAAGTCAGTAATATACATATCTCATAAAGCTAGACAATATCAAATAACTATAATTAGGTACTAGTCACTAATAACTATCTTTATTTTCTATATTCACAGCCATTAACTTAACCTTTGAAAACTTTTACCATAGCAAGCATATGAAGGAGATATGTGTTTTCAAAGTTTTTTCTAGTCGAGTATACAACGTTGGTTCAATCGAAATATTGTCTTCGATGATTAAATTGCATCGCATAAGAACGTTGTTTGTAACTCGAGACATGGAGCGGTACAATTCGCTTAGCATAAGCGGAAGCGGCTTCGCGTTTATCGGGCATCGGTCATTGTGTTAGTGGACTCGCTCAGGCAAGCTTGGAGTAATTACATCAGGGAATGCGATTCTACCAGCTACCAACGCTACCAGGTTTTAGTCGAAGCTGAAACTGCGACCTGTGAACGAGGCTTTTGAAATTCAGAAATATGAATCGCTACTTTACAATCGTATGTTATGCACTATTTTTATGTTGACCATCATCCGTCGTATATTCATAGCGAAAGGAGGTATATTAACTCTTTAAATTTATGATCTACATCATAAATCGTACATAATACAAAAAAAGTATGAAGGAACCCGCTCCGATTTTATTTTATTGCTTATCGTTAACATAAAATATGTTATCCTTGTTAAATGTTATGGTTAATCAAATAATAGGCTACAGTTTTACAAATAAAGAAAAGTAAAAAACATTGACCGATTAGTTGCCCTTGAATCACGATCCTCTTGTACGCAATAATATCTTTTACAGAAACAAGATCGGTTACAGGCCAACGAACACTCGAACAAATAGTTCTTATTGTTTTTAATACGTTATCTTCTTTCTACTTTTAAAGATAAATAATTTGAAACACTACAAGGGTATACAAAACAAAATTACATTTAATCTTTGAAGTACTATTTAATGTTACACTACGACTAATTTGCATTTTCAACGAGGTGATGGAAAGGCGTAACTTGCATCTGTAATAGTTGTACAGTGTTTTCCCAACATTTATTGTTTGAAGCACACATTTGTTGTTATAGGTAGAAATATAAGTGTGCTAGCTGTAATTGCTAAACACGAGCTGTTTTAGTTTAATGCAAGCAGTTATTATCATTAGAGATCGGATAATCGGATGCATATTTACCTAAAGTTATTTTTTGGATAACAAATTATGGAAGCGACTTCTAAGTATATTTTTATTTAAAATAAAATCCCGGGATTCCGGGCTCGCATAACTAATCGAATGTATATTTACTTTAAGTTAATTCTTTTTAAGTTAATGTGTTTCCCATTCGAGTATGTACGTATGTAAGGTGTAAGAGAAATGGTGGTGTGGTAAATAAGAAAACATAAATTAATACAAACTTATTTATTCATTACATCACATAATATTTTTATCATATTCTTTCGATAAAAAAGTGCTTTCCATAATAGCCAACATCTCAACTTTAGGTAAATATGCATCCGAATATCCGATCTCTAATTATCATCCACAAATATTGTTTCGAGACTCCGTCATGCATTGCAGAATTTCAAAACCGGAAAGTGCAGTAGGAATAGCAATAATCCGAAAAGTAAGTCGAAAGTAGTAGTCATAGGGTGTTGACCCTACCTAGTACATTCCAAATGTTGCTCCTCTTGAAACTTAAAAAAAATCTTAACACGAATTTTACTAAAGGTTTTATAACTAATCAAGCTTAGTTGGAGAAGGTAAAAAGATATATATGTACACATTTATTTGATATCTTAAAACCACCTATTCAAATAAACAATATGTACATGTAAATCTAGACGCCAAGTCCTGTTGTATGTCCTTAAAAAGAAACGGAACTCAACAAACTTCAGTTTATAGTTGTAGTAGTGGACTTTAAAATTAGGAAATTATGGAAACCGTTACCTTATATTAAAGCTGTAGTTTGCAACTTTGAATAGTTTAAACATAGAAAAGATCTTCCTTCCAATCCTCGATTATGCAGATGCCAGCTATCCTGATTTCACCGAGAACCAACTAGACAAACTTGAGCAACTTCAAAATGTTTGCATCAGATTCATTTTTGGTTTGCGTAAATACGATCATATCTCTGAATTTCGGAATGAACTCAAGTGGTTACCTATACGGCTTCAATGGACTACTCACATTCTTTCCCTTTTATACAATATACTGTTCAACCCTTCGCTACCTTCCTATCTCAAGGAACGATTCGAGTTCCTACACTGTACACATCCGCGATCTCTAAGGTCATCAGAAATTTTGCAACTGAAAATGCCTGCACACTCCATGGAATTTTATGATAAATCCTTTATAGTTACTGCAATCCGTTTATGGAATGCATTACCTGTAAAAATTAGACAAGTTCAAACCTTAACCTCTTTTAAAGCACTTGTAAAAGAACACTATCTAACACTATAAGTGGTGTACAACTCTCTCACGTTGTGCAATTGACTCCATAATAAGTAACTCCACAAAAATGTCTTACGAATTATTATAGTTATTTCGCTATATATTATATGTGTATGTGTAGATACGTCACATATTCCTATTCACCCCATTTTTACTCTACTATACTGATGTTATTAAAACTTAGTCCAGTGTTTAAGTTAAAATATTACCTTTAAGCCTAGTATAATTACTGCTAATTTTTACTGCAATTCTCTTTGGTTTATATGTAAAGGTCAAAGAAAGAAATAAGAAGAAGGAAAAAAGAACTTATTTTATAATTTATTTATTTTGCTCTGAGTTAAATTTCTAAACAGTTTTGGAAATAAGAATATGTTTGGTGACTATACCGCAAGCTGTGATATTTAAATTTTTATTCTTGTAACAGTGATACCTAATCAATCACACACCAGTTCAAAAACTTAAATCAATTTACGGTCCATGGAATCTTGGTCGATTAATGGGTTTTATAACCCAAGAATGATCGATCTGTTTCTGTTATTTTCTCTTTGACATAATTATATAGTTTCCAGACTTTACTGAATATAAAAAATTCAAAGCATAAAGTGAAACTTGCAAACCTGTTCTAAGTTGTATAACTTGGCAATAATATACATCGTATACATTTTTAAAATGTTAGGATAAAATATTTTCAAAATTGATAGTAGTTTAATATAGTGTAAGTAATACTTTTCCGCACAAATAGTTCCATTCTATTTACACATATAGAATTCATATCCGCTAATGAAAAAAAAAAACTTAAACGCGACACAGATATAAGAATAGTAATGACAGAGCGCAGACCTTTAATAATTTGGCCCTAAGTCCGTCAATTCTGTATCAATTGAAAGGGCATCTCATCTCATCTATGTGACATCTCAAAAATAATTAAACCCAAAAAAAACGACATTGAACATATTGCGATGTAGTCAATAAAAATAATTAAATTGTAAAACGAGTAGTGAGCCGCATCATTTCTAATGTTATTTTGTAAAGACTAAAAATAATAAGTCTGAGTACGTCAAAATATATTATGTTTTGAAACAAGTTTCACTAAGTAACTTACAAACTTGATATTGCACAGGTTATAACCTTATTAGATCACAGGTTATAAAAGACAATTAACTGAATTTTGGCGGTAAATAACTAATAAAATACATGTGCAATCTCCGGAATGAAATCTGAACACAATGAATTTCATTATTGAACAACAAATATTTTATCGTAACAGTTTAAATTATATTATGGTTTAATATTATTTTATCATGTTAATACTGATACTGATTTTTCTAAGCTCTAGTTTAACCAAATTGTATTATTATATATACCCTTGCCGACGTCTTGGTAATTGTTTACTTCTGCATAATAGCTATCGCGCATCGTGAACATATATGTTGTAATTATTGTAAAGCTATTATTGTCCATTAATGTTTGTACATTACTTTAAAAACTCAGAAACTTTAAAATAAAGTATGCCTAGTTTTATTTTAAGTTCGTTAATGTTCAGAGAATAAAAAGATATTTCATGAGATTTTTGTTTGTCTCACAATGGCTACTTAAGATTCAGTTGTACGATATTGAAAGCCTAACTGCTATTTACATAATCGTTACTATACGGTCATGGTGCCAACGATAGCGAACTTTCACTACAAGACGAAGTAACAACAACTATGAGGTCGAATTGAATTGTTAAATCTATAAATTAATATGTAAAGGGAATTCCAGAAAAATAACTTAAAAAGACCCTTTTTAAGTCAATTCCAAGCATAAAAGATGTGAAATTTGGAGTATTTTAAGTTTATACATGTATAAGAGCTGAAGAAAGCTAAAATTTTTAAACAATATATATGTGTTGTATATGTGTGTGTGTAATATGTGTGTTATAACTGGTTATAACTTCAAACATTTCAGGTGTTTTTATGAAAACGGTTGTAAAAAGCTACAAGAGTACAGTATCTGGAAACCTTTCGTACTATGCTACGTCAATTTATACTGGCAACGCATAGCTCGAAATATGTCAAAATAGGTTTATAATTTGATGAATTATGGTATAAAAAAGTATAAACCGAATTATATTTTTTTATTAAACTGGCAACGCAAGAGCATTCCTTTGTATGAATTGATAGTTAAAACTAAAACTATAAAAATTCTTTTATAGTTTAAAAAGGCTGGTAAAGAATTTTTAGACACAAATTTCGTTTAAATCTAAACTGACAGGCGTCAGTTTAGATTTAAACGAATTGTTTGTCTGTATTACTTAATGTTAAAATATAGTAAGTAGCTATAAAACGTGAATTTAATATTATAACCACTTGTTATTATAATTAAACCTTCTTATAAAAGATGCAGAAATAATTAACTGTTATTCAAACCCTTAATGCTCAAATATTCCATCATTTTCGAAATAATAATTTTAGTTTTCGAATACATATTCCATTTTATTCCATTACGTAACTTAATATAAATTTTTGTATAGTTGTCTTCTAATGGTGCATTTTCTATGAAGAAATCTTTTCATAGTTATCTTACTTAATAAATAATAGTACAGTAAAAAACTAAACAGTATTGTTAAGTCACATCGAAGACTTGTTTACCTTTGTACTTGTTTTTCTAATCTGACGTATTAAACTGCTCTCTACTCAAAATAGTAATATAAAATATAACAAAGACTCGCACTATCTGATATCAGACTCAATTAAAATTGCCTCACCGACAGCCAACGAGCTCCAACAAAATTAATTATAAAAAGTAAAATGGAGCTACTAAATAAATGCATAAAGCGGCCAAAAGAGGCATATAATAAAAAGTGAAATTACTGGGGCGCGGACAGGGAGCGTTTTCCGGGTTTCCGACATCAACACATAATTCAGCACAAGATTAAATGCCTCTTGGACTCCCTACCGGAAGGCCAGTGCTCCATTAGACAAGCGTGGGCCTGTAAAGTTGGACCTTTTATAAATACCACTATTAACAAAAACGTGGATAGACAATCTCCGGCCATAACTTTTACTACTCGTATTGTCACTCTAATTTGAAATTTTATTTCCTGTCCCCGTTTTAATAGTAAGTATTGTACGTGGAACGTTTTTAATTTTTGTGCTTGAGAGTATTAAAGTCAGCTGTTGTAGACAGCTTCGCCATTTTGTGAATTGCATTCTAGCTCTGTTTACGTGCAAATACCAGGTGTACAATGAGTTTGGGAATAAGTCAACAGTTTTTAGTTTTAACGGAGATAGAAGTTTTAATTTTCGATTTCAGTGGTATTTTTACAAAATTGTATTAAAACTTTAGCAAACTGAAATATTTTTGTCTTCGACTGAGTAGTTCTCGTGAAGTATGTATGTATAGTTTTTAATATGCATGATACATAATATAAACAAAGCATGACATGAAGCTCGGAGTGAGTCTTTACACAATTAAAACTGTTCACAATATATAACATCAAAGTCAAACGGATAGCAAATAAATGTGGCTGTCGGACGTTAGCAGGTTGTGGCTATTCACAATGTGCACCGCCTCGCTATGGTGAGCCATTCAACTTGATGGGTGGCGCATTGTCTCTCCCCGGCCAGGACCGCATTCAAAATCAATGACATTTGCGATGCAAGGCTAAGCTGGACATAAGTCATCCCTAGTAACCAGATATTTAGTCAATTTTACATACAGGGTTATTCAATAAAGTCCCGTTACATAACATATTTTACTCCTCACAATACATAGAATAAATCATGAGTAAATTATATTGCGGTGTTCAAATTGATTGTTTTATTTGAGTGTTAAAATTTAAATTAAACTTTAAAAATGTTTAATTTAAACTTTGACCAAATATTTTTTCACTTTACAATCTACACCACCCAAACCTGTATGATGCATAGTAACCCTATTCAATGAGAATTTAACAAAGAAAAGGGTGTTTCGGGGAACTAATTTAAATTTAACTTCCGTTGATGATTAGCGGGGCAACCAATGAGATAACATAATTAAACCAATTATCACCATCGTGTTGCAATCAACTTACTATTAGCAGCAGTGACATTATATCCTCTGCTACAGTGGCTTAATGTTAATATAATCTTATTATCAAGTATAATTATATCCGTAAATCACCATGGATCTGCCATATTTTTTTCTTATGGAGTGGAATCTTTAAATGTAAGGATATTAATGCTATCATTTATAGCTTTTAAATAGAAATTTCTGTTGGTCTGGGTTTCCGACAGTAGGAACTTAACTCGGAATTATCGATTCAAAATTTGGAATTCAGAACTCCCAGTACTGCAGGACGAATCGGTCCGGGACAGTTTTCGAATAATTTTATATCAATGAAAATATTACCTTAAAAATTGTGGGTAAAACACCTCCGCATGGGGTTTGGAACAAAATGATCTTGCTTCTAATTACGGTGACAAAATGCCTGGCTATTAAACGCACAAAGTTAAAACCACTAGCTACTATGGCCAAATGATGACATGTTAACGCTGTTATCGTAGCCCAGGAATACTCGGAGCAATAGAAGCTTCAATGTATTATTTCCAACTCTGTAAAATCAAAAATGCACTGGTTTCCCTTAGGAAACTCTATTTTTATAACAGTATTACTAATATCTCATGTAATATACCTTAGCGGCAATTTCCTGTAACAGTGACATAGGTAGATACTACTCTAATCAAGTTGTTGCAAGTTGATTTCAACAATGCTTTTGGTATGTTGATGACATTTCATATACCATTTCAAATAAATATCATAGCTAGTTTGCCAATAAATGGTATTTTAATTTAAAATACAGATAAAATGCTACAAATACCTAAATAGTGCACGTATATCACAATTTTTTTGTTTTCGGTTCAAACGAATTTGATATTGTTATAGAAAAACGGAGTTTGATATTTCTATATGCCTGATTTCGGGGTCACTTTCACAAAACCTGTAATTCTTTATGTTATCATTTTCTAATCTCTTTACGCCGTTATTTTTGCCAACATGAACGGCAAGAAAAAGTATCCAACTTATGCCTGTTATAATTATTATATATCAAAAGGCAAAAACTCATACCTGTAAGTCACCTTTTAAGATTGCCATTACAATTTACCAAAAATATCTTGACGTTATATATTTCTAAATCGTAAAGGCAGTACAAATATTTCTTAAATAAGAGCTTTAATCTTACAACCCCGAATGGAAATTTACATAGAAACAAAAAAGCAATTACAAGTTCCGTCACATGGGTAATGGCGGAATTTCTCTCGGGGCTGTTTGATCCGGCTAGGTTTGGATATTATACATTTTACTTCCTTACTGTTTCGTATCTACCCGTTTTTTAACCCTATTTAAAATGTTTCGTTAGAGTCCCGTATATAGGTACAATGAAAAACGGAACCATTGTATAATAATTCTGTGGGTTAGTTCGTCTGGTATCATATTATTCTATTCTATATATTTTTGGTTGTATATATGTGGCCTTTTATTACCGACTATCGGACTTTTCCGTGCTGAAAAAAAACTCAATTAAATTTTCGGCTACAAACACAAGGGCAAACTTTGGGACTTGGGACTGCTGCAAGTATTGTTGTATCTCTCAGTCATCAGAGCTGGGTATTTAGTTGTGTTAAAAAATCTGTTTTTGTAATATAAATAAATAGGTATAAAGTAAAAATAAGACATGATTGGCAAATAAATCAAATAAATTGGTCATTAAATATTATTCGTATTTCAAACGGTAAAATATAAATTTTATTCATTACCTTGAAGTATCTATAGTAGACACATAAAGTCCATATAAAAGGTACAGAACTCTTTCTATGAGAATCCGACTCCCACTTGACTGTTTTATATAATGTTTCGTTTACTCTTGTCTAGATTTATAAAGTTTTATTAATAGTTGCAAGATACTTATCTGTGATGACATCTGGAGAATTAAACTGAATTCTTAGGATTATTCTAAATATAAGTTTCCAAGAATACTAGATGACAGATTTTGTTATACTTAACGATAAAAAAAGTTAGAATGATATGAGCAGTTCTGCAAGTATTGCTTAGATGCTCTCAATAACACATATAATAGGAAGTACCCTATAGGTTTTGATTTACCTGCGAAATGTTCAAATTTGTTGAAATCTAAGGCTTAATTGCCGTATCTTTTGATTGCGTTGACTTAGAAGTTTGATTTTTTTAGAGCTTTAAGGAACCACTGACATACGTATTTGATGTAAATTTTAACTTCATGCCTCTACGGGTTTCTGAGGAAAAGGGTCTTGACAGACACCTTGTCATACGAATATAACAACAAACTAACGACTTTTGGATTTTTTCCTTTACTTGTGCTGTGACACCTTGCTTCTTACCAAATTTCATGATTCCAGGTCAATAGAAAATAATTATTTTCCATTGACCTGGAATCATTGGAGAAATAGGGGAATCACTTGACCATGCTACACTTCTTATTTAAAACTGCCACATGTGCGCTTAAGACGTTATGTATTTTTATACAACTGTGTTTGCAAAACAAGCAGCAAAGACACGGCTTGCCTGCCATTGCCAACGCAATTCTTTCTACCCCTGCAAAAGCCCCGGTAACTCTACTCAGGTTCAAAACAACAACACGGCGCTAGTAGACATGGTTAACCAGGCCATAATGTATTTTTCAAGTCAAGCTGCTCGTATTTAGGCAGTAATACGGTCATCCCCATTTTTTTTACTAAATTATGGGATTAAACCTATCTTAATTCTAGCTTGTAGTGGAGAAGTGAGAGAGATGGTATATAATATAATGTACAGTGTCATACTTGAAAAGTGTAATTAAAAACAAAAAAACTTTTTCTTTACGTTGTTTTTACATTCCGTCTAACAGCTCTTCTCAAACCGCTTTACGCTCTGTTACTATCTGTGTGTCTGGGCTGCCTATGGTTATGACTGCAATGACTATTATAGGGTTATAAGTTTCTGTTACGCTTTAAGCCATCAATAGACTGATTTTGAGCAACATTTATGTTATAATTTTAATCTAAAATTTTTACGTAAACAGCAATACCAGTTTGTACGAAGAAATTATTGACATTATTATTGCTAGCACATATGACAGGCCGACGTAGGTATAATAAGACATGTAATGGACATCACTGAAGTTTCCTCATACAAGTTTGCGACACACCGCATGTGATAGAGCTTGAATACAATCCAGCCAAAATCGATTTGGCAATACGTTGAAAATTGATGTACGCCTTTATATCTTATGATTTAAAGTAATGCTTGTTATCTATATTATGTATTCGTCTGGAGTCTCAGAGCAGGCTTCAGCAATGATGGTGAATCTACTTTATGCCTGTGCTTGGGGTTTTTGAGTAACATTTGAGTGGCAAGGTAATTTAGTTTCAAATAATTTTGTGCTGACGTTTATTAAATTAAAAAATAAACTAATATTTTTATACTAAATATTAAATAATATCTTATTAATTGAGCTTACGTTCCAACAAATGATAAGATATTTACCGACCATATTTTCAATTACGCATACTATAATGGCCAATATTAGTTTAAGTTATTCTACTGCTCAATTTTTAAATCTACGCCTCCCCCGAATCTATCAAATAGTTTCTAAAAAAGCAATTTAAAAAATATTAGAATACATTTCTTTCACAATGTATGTAAGTAGAGTTACTTCAAAAATGCTCTACAAATGTCTATGTTTTCAATGGAATTTGGTTTATTCGTAAGTCACATCTGTACATTTATAGCCCGATTAGGAAAATAAAAAACGTCGTCATGTTGCGGAAACAAAGAACTAATTTATTTTTATGGCAAGAGTAACTTTAAAAACGTCAATAACATGTCATTATGCTTATTGTTCATTGCTGTCAAAGTCTAAAGGCGTTGTATTTTTTTTAATAATGCTGTGCTTTTTACTCATTGAATGTTACTCTTATTTCGTAGGAAACATGGAGAAGGAAAATGACAGAAGCAGGGAGCCTCTGGTTGGAACGGAAATCTTAAAAACATATTATCAATGTTAGTGGCGGTGCATCGTAGAAATGAAGAAGATGAAAATGTCAAATGAAATTGAAAATTTAGATTCTGATTTTGGTGATTTATATACATCATATTGGCTTTGATAGTTTTATTTCCTTCATTTCATGCTTTGACCAGGATAAAATGATATTTATTATTCCGACACATTATATACTTGTAAATATGTAAGTTTATAAATAAGTAACCTCGTTAGCTAGTTACAAGTGCAAAATCAAAACTGTTCTTGTTTGAATTTCCATTGATTCACCTTAGTATTCATTCATAAGGTTATTTCTTACCATATATGCTAATTTTTAACCCCCAACGCAAATAGAATGGGTCTTATAAGTTTAACCTGTGTACGTGTGTATGTCTGTCTAAGGAATCATAGCACCTAAAAGTTTACCAGTTCACATGGGTATGGCTATACTTAGTGTTACAATAAAAACGCAATTAAGGTGCTAACGCAACGCAACTAGCTGCGTCCCACGGTTTCACCCGCTTAAGTCTCGATATCATGGTAATATCGGGATAAAAAGTAGCTTAAGTGTTAATCCAGGTGTCCAGTTATCTACATACTAAGTTTCATCGTAATCGGTTAAGTAGTTTTTGCGTGAAAGAGCAACAAACATCCATACATCCTCACAAACTTTCACGTTTATAATATTAGTAGGATATTGTGCTAGTTTTAAGCTATATGCGAACAATAAGGACAAAGTAATAGCACTTTTTTCTTTCTTGAAATCTTTAAAAAGCTCTTCTTTAAAAAGTTGCTTTTTTAAGTAACAGTCTTTACTTTTCTACCCTCGGCGATGTTTTATAAAATTTAAATTTATAGAAGATCAAAATCAAATCACGGTATCGAATCAAAAAATCTCAATTGGAGTACTCTGTAAAAAGTTATGCATGATTATACATGAAAAAATATATGCTAATTAAGATTAAGAAATAATTAAGAACCCAATATTTTTTTAAAAAACATTATTTTAATAAAATTTTAATTTAGTAGCATTAAACTTAGTAACGGCTGAATGCAATAATGCTATTTAAATCACGGGTTTTCTTAACGCCTATTGATTAATTTAACTGATTTAAATTCTAGACACATCGTTTAATATTTTAGGGTTGAGATATAATTGGATGCACAGCGGCTGCATCTGAATGCTGCCTTGAGTTTTGGCCGAAAGCCATGTATTTGCATAATTTAATGTTCTACTAATAAATACGTTGCATTCAGACGTCATGCTTGTTTCAGTAAAATTCTCCAAATTAGTTACCGATGAAGTTCAAGTTGGTCTAACAGAAATTATATTGTTGATATGATTGTTGTGATCAGAGTTAGAACTCTTTGGAACAACCGATTACTTCCTAAATACACGAAAATTTTAATAACCAAGTGCAACTTAGTCCACTGTAAAACTATCTCTTGAAATAATTTAGTTTTAACAAAATGGAAGTATCTATTAACATACTGAATAATTTTTAATAAAGTGAATACTTAATAGTTTTATTTTTGTCTCTCATTTTAAATTGATTAATGTCCCCGTACACGGTCGTACAATTTGGTAATATTATCCAGTTAAGTATATTCTGATTAACAGACTAAAAGTTGGTATTTTGTTTAAATGTGTATATTTTTCGCCATTTGTGAACCGATTTTAATGTTTTTTTTTAAGTGAAAATTAATGAAATCAGTGTCATTGTTTGAGCGTATTGAGGTTGCTTTTTAACCAAACTTTCTAAATGTAGGTGCTCACAGCAAACAAACGTAATGTAAACAAATCATAAAAGCGCATTCGCCTGAACATGCTCTAGCAAAAGGCACAAAACAGTGCGCGTCTATGTTTGTTGTAAATAAATTAATGCGATTAGTATTTATAATCTGGTAATCCAGTCAATTGAAAATTATCGTAGACTATTGATTCATAAATAATGTAGTTGATACCAATTTTACAACACAGTAAATGCACATATTTGATTCGCTAAATTATTCAGCCAGGTCTGTGAAAATTAACCAATCAAATAACGCATCTCATTATTTGTAAAAGCTTATTATTATGCACGAGTTAATAATTAACTGCATGGATACGGTTCCTTTATTCCCCGGTGACGTGTATATGAGTAGGAAGGCACCGTTCACGCAAAATCAACGTCGTTTAAAACCTCATAATAACGTATGTAGATTATCTTATAAGATATCACAATAGAAGGATTGTTAAATGGACTCACACACGGCTGAATTTATGCTACGAAATCTATTATGTATGAAAATTTTAATTAAAGCTGAATTTGGCATGAATTTTCCACGTGCACAGTTAGAGCTTTAATTGAAATTTGTTGGTTCACCAAAACGTTTACTGAGCAATTGATATTTTAATTGCTTATGCAAATACATACGCACTAAGCGTGTGTTCTGGCATTTGCATAAACTTTACTCACGCTGAATCTTCGTAAACTTTCTCATCTTAATTCCCTTTTAATATTTCTCCTACAAAAATAGAAGTGCTCGTATACCTTTCATTGTAATTCTATTTCACGAAGATGACTTCTTACAACGCAGGAGTAACAGACAAACTGAATTGATTTCAATATTCCCTCTACACTTTTCCTTTAGATATTTTTCGTTCCTGTTCTACATTTTACATAAACTAATTTCCTTGGCAATATTGGTCTTGCGACAGTTCTGTAGGCACGGGCGTCTCCCTCAAAAAGAAACTCGTCGAGTCGGGCCTTCGACGACCAAATCAAATCACACGACCTTATTGATCACCCTGAGAAAACTTACAACAAAATTTATTTGCGTATCTGGAGAGACAGTTGACGGAGAACATCTACGTATTTTTATATAGTCGGATAAATGTACGCTTACGATACGATATTAATCCAATACTGTTGCTGATTTAACGCAATTGCTGAGGTTGCATCCCCTCTGGTGGCCCACAGGGCTAGTCACCCTTCACTGAAGGGGAAACGTTAATATGAGGATATGAGAATTTACTGTTTAATCCAGCTGCAGGCCAATTTGTTAATATTTTCATTCAATCCACTTAAAAGCCTGCTTGTATGTAAATTTTATACGTAAACACGATATCATGTGTGCTCGTATGAGCTTAAGTATTGAATGCTTTAGAGAGATTGAAAACCCGAACTGGGTTATTGCAATGCCTATTGCAGACTATGAATGATAATAAATATCTTTGGGAGTGAACTACTCCATCGTGTGACTTAAAATTACAAACAACTTGGAGTATGGAAACATTTGGTATAGCGTTTGATGTGGTCGGCGCGAGTTAGCGCACCCTTTATCAATTACGCCTAAAGAAGAAAAATGACCGCCGGTAAGCCTACACAAGGCTAATTAAAGCAAGTAGGTAAATTTCGGCAAGAGCCGGGTGTCCCCTTAGTGCCGCCATCCCCCGCGGTCCATGTTCATCCCTCTCGGAACAGGTGGTTAAACTTTTGCGTAATTTCATTAAGAGAGGCGTATATTTTGATCAACATGAAAAAAAAAAACACTTTTATAAGCTTCGACGTCCGGGACTGTCTTACACTTGTGATTAATTTTAATTACACGAATTCAATTTTTAATAAATGTGTTTTAGTATTACATTTTCGGTTTCTTACTTGTTTTACTTTTATCAACGGGTCGCGGTGTCTTTGCGAGCGTACCTAGAAAATTTGAAAACATCAATAAATCATTCACGCTAGATTAAATAGTAGTTGACCTCTCCCTCCGAGGAGTAAACACCATTACGAGTAGTTTAGGGGCGTTCGTTCGCGAGAAAAAATCGCACTTGCTGGTAGTTAAGTTCTGATTTTAGTGTGGAATATTTTATATCACTTTACTGCCAGTCTAAACGAAATGTTTATCGCTTTAGTTTAGCAAATAGCGAGAATAATTTCATATAATGCAATCTGAAATTCCCAGCGTATTGTGGGCATAGGCATTTGAGATAATACCTTTCTGGTCCTGATTTTAATATGTGGTGCATTTGTGTAATTGGTGTTAAAAGGAACAGTTATATTCACTTGCGAGAATAAAATATTTACTATAAGTCTTTGAGTATCTAATGATAACATGTTAACTTGCTTCTTGTGCACTATTAAGTAAACTTATTTACATAAATAAATGATCAAATTTCTGAAACAAATATGAATTGTAAAATAATGTAATAAAAATATAATGTAAAGGTAAGTAGAGATAGTTAAACATATTATGCATTTAGAATATCCCTCACACGAGAGCTCACAATAAACCCTGTGACATTAATACCCTAGTCTACAACAAGTAAATAATAACTAAAATAAGCCTGGAACGGATTAAAACTTTCTCGCAATGGATTTTATACTCAAACGAATTAAACATTAGATAGTCATATTTATATTAGATAAGTGTATTTGCAATTGTACGATTGTGATTATACTAAATCGTTTAAGTTGTGAAACAGTTAATGCGACTTTGACGTGACTTTGAGACCTGAGAAGGCGTCAGAACAAACTGTGACTCTTCGCAGCTGCGAAGGGGTCGAGAGTCACGCTTTACATGTGAGCGTCTCTGCACTGTCACCTACTTTGCATCATAATCGAATTTCCACAAAGTAAAACAAAATCTCGCCATCGCATTAATATTCAGTGATAGGGCCCAACGCATCGTCATAGGATTGACGTTTAACATGCAAATTGCAATCTGAAAATCTAGCGAAATTGTGTGCCACTAAATATTTTCGACATTATTAATTCAGGACACAGTTGTTTGAATCGGCAGCTAGAATATAATTTAAATGTTAAACGAAATTGTGCCACTAACGCTAAATTAGACTGGGGTGCTAGCCGCCGGGAATTTAATCGGACAGGTGAATCTACGAAATACATACATTTGTTCATTTTGATTTTAAGGTTATTTTGTATGTTTTGTATCATATTGAACTCACCTTCTCAGATCATAACAAAGTCACCAGTCGAAACTATTTACATGCTTATAACTCGAGATTTTAAACATTTTTTTAAAGATATTTAAGGCCGGCGAATCATTTTTTTTTCAAATTAAGATGATAGACCTAAGTACATGTAAGTGTCTAAACACTTAATGTACAAATGTATATATATCTATACATAATTACTTGGTTATATTTGGCAGCGATATTTCTTAGTAAGTAGTAACACACTCAAAAAGATGTATAGAACTTTTTGGTAAATATCAGTAATATTAAAACTCTTCAATTACAAGTATTTTTAAACCCTAACAAGTTTTACTTATGTGTATAAAACACGCAGCAAGGCAAATACTTGAATGTTGCAGAAAATGCTACTCTGTTCCCTCATTTGAAACAAATATGTAAAAAAATTATGAGGTTCGTTAGTAAGCACGTGACAAGGCACTTATTTGTCTATGGCAGTTTAGATGTTTGTTACTCAATCACACCCATATAAGGCGTACAGGCATAAGACACAAGATTGCGATAAAAGGGCTCGGAGCCGCGGGCAACAGCTTAATCTTCTTCTTGTAGTATAAGAATCAATGTTTGTGTTTTCGTATTTTATTCGAAGCCGTACTGTTCACCTGATTATCATGAAATTTTGCATACACTTTGCCGGGGATGGAGAAAAGAAAGTAGGTTAACTTTTATCCAGAATAAAAGTACTGCTCAAATGGACAAAAATATTCTACGCAAGCGAAGCCGCGAGCAAAAGCTAGTTATAAATAAAATTTGATATTCCGAAAATTACTGAAATCAATTCTAATTTTAATTCTTTACAAACTACAGGTCGGTCTATACAATACGAAAAATAATGTTATATACCCGATAGTTACGAATACAATGGATCATTTTAAAAGTGTACAGCAATTAAAGTGAAAGAGGGGAGACAAGACGCCTCAGCTGAACGCGGTCAAGTGATGGATACGTAAAATAAATCAAGTCTCAGCACTCGTCGGGGATGACCAGATGTGCTCCCCGCTAATGTATTACCTCAGCGCAGGTCATTCAGTACTTTCGACTTATTGCGAATTGCCCGTAGCTCGTAATAAAGGTACGAATTGAACTTAACTTACTTACCGTAACCATGACATTTGTCTTAGGTTTAAATGTTTGAAAGCCTATTAGTGACTACTGTTACTAGCGATATGAAATTAAGAAGTTGAGAACTTTTTATGTAAAGAAGCGAATAAGATATCTCATTTCCTGTTACATTTTTAAGTTTACTGTTTACTTTGAGGATAGGATATCTACAAGAACGGGACGAGAATGTGCTTTTTAAAGAAGTCTGGTAAGAGAAAAAAAAGCAATATGCATAAAAAAGTTAATGGCTATACAGTTTTTCATAGTTTCTTTACTGTTCATCCGTCCGTCTGTTGTCGCCTAAACTTACCGTACATACGTTAATAATGTATACTTAGTTATATGAGTTAAATACTAATTTATAAAATAACCGTATCTATCACTACATATTATAAAACAAAGTCCCCCACCGCGTCTCTCCGACTGTCGCCTGTTCGCGATAACCTGAAAAACTACTGAACGGATTTTCATGCGGTTTTCACTAATAGACAGAGTGATTCATGAGGAAGGTTTAGGTGTATAATATGTAAAGATTTTTCGTAGATTGATTGAAATATGTTGATGATTATTGAAGATGTCTCTACTACCCGTGCTTAGCCGGAGCAGGTTGCTAGTAACATAATTATATACGAGTACCAGCAATAAACAAAACTTTTATTGTTACTTGGCAATCGCACCTGGTAATGTTTGTGTATGAATAAAGACTCGCTAGAGCTATGTTCAATTAGGACTATGGAAAATAGTAGATTATTCTTAATACTGTACTATATAATATTACTTTGCCGTGTGATGGCTAAGTTATTCCATTTATTAAAGAAATAAAGATTAAACGATTTAAAGATTTAAAGATTAGACGGTCACTACAAAATGTTGTTAGTTAACAAATGAAGTAACAATCAGATCTCACAACTTTTGCGGTAGAAGAACAGCGTTGCGACTTGCGAGACTTGGGTTTTTAATGGCAGTGGATGTGTTTAATGGCAGTGGATGTGTTTAATGGCAGTGGATGTGTTTTTATGTTATGTTTTTGAAGGGATCTAATTTAACAATACCGTTATTATAATTTTCAGTTACGAAATTACTGTTTACAATTTGAGGATATGTTTTATTAACGCCATTAATCTAAATAACTCCCTTTTGTACAAGGAAATATCCCTTTTAGGGCGTACCCTACCTTAATTTCGTGAACCAAAACAGAGATGTTCCCGTTCAGTGAATAAGAAGACATCTCCCTAGTGACGAAATAACACGTTAGATAATACTAATAGTGAGAGTATCGTCACTCATGATATCAGTACGATATTAAGCTTAGTTCACATCGCCTACTTCTAAGATCTTGATAGGACAACAATGGGGTTGTTGTATTGTATTCGAAAGGATTCGATATTGAACACTAATATCATATCTGTGATTTATGTAGATATTGTACATAATATTCAATATGATTTGGATACATAATGTGACTGGATTTATATAATATTAATATTAAATGACTCTCTAACTTAACATACACAGGTATATATATTTCCATTCAAAGGTGGCCTGCTATAAAACCTACATCAACGACAACGCTCATTAAAAAGCTTTCATAGAATTAAGCTTATTGTATTTTTTTTTTTGGGGGTAAAATAAAGTGTAGATTAATATTATCTACGTATTAACGGGACATACCTCTGAATTGCCTGACGTTTCGACCAGGTTGCACTGGCCGTGGTCACAGGCTGACTTGCTCAGCGGTGCACGCCCTCCGTCGTCGACATCGTGAGGTAGAAGGTTCTTCATCCACCTCCACTTTTTTGATATTTTCGTTTCGCCATGTACCGTCACATACTATACTAACAGTGTCCTTATTCTGTAAGCAAACTGATGTGGCCCTATTTTGGTATTCACCCGACTGCGCATAAAAGCGAGGTGGCATGTTTTTTATCACTGGATTCCACGCTGTAGATAATTTGAAACCATCTTCCCGATTGAATGTTTTGTGTTTTTTAATTTAAAAGTGACGTTCCGTCTAGAGGACTTGTGTACGGTGAAATTCAATCCAGTGATTGGTGCCCGCTTCGAGTGCATGTTCTGCAATCGCTGATTTGCTAATCTGTCGGTTCTTCACAGCAGCGATGTGTTCTTTGACCTTTTCAGCAATAGTCCGCTTTGTTTGGCCTATGTAGGAACTACCACAGCTGCAGTTTATTTTGTAGACACCTGGAGTTTGTAACGGCAAGACGTCCTTCGGTGTACCCACGATGTTTTGAACCTTTATGCCTGGTGTGGATACTGTCGGAATGGAGTATTTCTTTAATACGGAGCCGATCTTATCCGTTACTCCTTTCACATATGGCATGTAGGCTGGTTGTCTGTTCAACTCCGGATGCTTACGTCTCATTGTCGGTTGCTTCCATGTTCCATTCACCTGATATCCGTTACTTTTAAGTACCTCCTGAACATGATCCAGCTCTCGCTCCAAATGTTCAGGGTCACAAAGATCGTATGCTCTGTTCTTGAGTGAAGTCATAACAGACTGCAGGTGTCGGGGATGATGATGAGACGTGGCGTGTAGGTACCTATCCGTATGAGTAGGCTTGCGGTACACACAGTGCGACAAGGACCCATCTGACCTCGCGGTTACTTTGACATCTAAAAATGACAATGACCTATCCGCCTCCACCTCATATTTGAACCTTATCTTGGAATATATCATGGAACGCGAAAGTTTAAAAGTTAGTATAAGTGTAGATTAAAGTATGATAAGTGTATAATAAAACATAATAAGTGTTATTGTAGTTCTGGTACGCTGCCACATTTTATATTTCATACATGTGAACTTTGTGCTTCATCTAGTCAACTAAAACCCACATTATATTATATATATCCTTAACTGAAGTATTTACGCAAAAACTGACAGCAATCGTAGTATTGACAGGCATATTTAGGTATATTGCCAAACCGCAACTAACAAAAACCCGCGGTGTATTTCCATTCCCTAACAATATAACAGGACTACCAGCTCACGGCAACATATACAAATATAAACGGGAAATGATTCATTCCAAATTTCGACATATGCACGAATTGAGAGGTCGGCTGCGAGTGACGTATTTTTAATTACCTCTACCGCGTCGTCGGATCGCCACCGCATTAAATTTCTATAGTTGGCAATAAATAAGTCGAGACCTGCTTCGATCTCACGTCCCCTTAAACTATCCGCCTCTCATCGATAGCGGAAGCGTAATTAAAATTGAAAATCAACAATATTCCATATTAAAGTGTAAATTACTAAATGAAAATGTCTATCAACTGTTAATAAACTACAGATCGTTTTAAAACCATTCGATCGGCATCGAAATCCCAGATAACAAACATCAATTATATTACAAACATCATTCATTATAACAGGTATATTCGGGTTGATTTTAAGGTGTATTAGGTAAAAGTTTGGTATTTTAATTAGCCTAATCTTGATAGAATTTCCGTACTATCTGATTGAATTTCCGGCCGAGGCTATCTCTCGTATTTGCGGAGTGTTGCGGGAGGTGCACATCGACCGCCTGCTCGCTCCGGCTCACTGGCTTGTTACGTCACACCGTCGATTTTTTTTTATTATTTGCTTCTGTAAACAGCCGCTCATAAAGTCTAGTCTTATCTTTTTTTATTGTGGCGTTCGTGATTAAACGCAATATTAATAGACCTTTCTTTATGTCCCTTTTTTCGCCTGTCTGGATAAGTTACCTACTTTTTATGTAAGTTTTATGCCTGTATTCATTCACTAAATACAGTCATGATGCATACTTTCTTTGATTATATTATGTTTGTTGATCGTAGGCTATGAACTTTTATAATATGAGTTTAAAATTATATGATGATAATTAAGTTTGAAACAATGACTTGGAAATCCTTCGTAAAGAGAACCCAAAAACCGTAAAAATAAATTGTTTTACTGACATATTTGCATACCATGGCAAGGAAATTAAATGTATTAAGAAGTGAATACATTCACACTCTTTACACAAGAAGAGGTAGCATTTAAACTACTACTCTTAGGCTTCGTATACAATAGCGGCGCGAGCAACTTGTTATACATGAGATATAACTGCAAGCGTTACTACGTGTCGACGGTGATGGCAGACGCCGACGCGTTGACGACTGCCGCCGACGGTTGCATTTGCTTCACTGCCGGTTTTCTGTTAGGCCGTGGTATCACGCCCGTCGAGCCGGCCCATACGTGCCGAAGCATGGCTCTCCCACGAATAAAATATACATAGTTTTGCGCGCATAGAGGCGTGTAAGACTTGCAGTACCAAGTTAAAGTTTATATGAAGAAGGAGTACAAAAGTTTAAATATCTGTCATAAATATATAGATAATACAGATATATCTAATATTACACATATCAAAAACACATTGTTTCCTTACTATATAAATAACTGGTCCTAATTGTTCATTCAACTTACGAAACTCTAACTGATTTTTATTCATTTTACATCATACTTATACCTTAAAACTGTGAAGAATCAGTTTTACGTTATATATATATATCACACGTACTCGGATCAACTACTGAGATACTCGAAACGGAACGTTACCAACGTAATCGTATACTTCTGGGGTTCTATGATTGATGTGACGGGTAATAAGGCCCACAAGTATTGCAATTTGTTTACCCTTATCGCTTTAATATACTTTCGGTGCGGTACAAAGACAGGTTTTCGGATCGTATTTTATACCGATCAACAATACCGACCCCGACGTTCAACGATAATTGGAGAAAAAGTCCCTAAGGAGCCAATTTTGCTGACGCTGCTTGTAAAGCCGGCGGTTCGGCGGCATCCATACGAAGAAATAAATTATGAGCGATCCATCACTTGCCCTTGTTGACAAATATAGCGCTACGCATTTAATATCATAACAGGAAAAAACTTAACCAATAGCTTTTTCACCGGCCAACGATACTGTGATGGATTTGATTTTATTACTAAATTGGCCGTGCTTATGTTTAAGTAAGAAATCGATATTTTTGGCATAAATTGCTCGACTTCTTCGAATTACGATACAGCTCACCAGCACAACAGAAACAAGGAAAAAATAGAAGAAGAAAATACGAAAAAATGTATGTGTAAACCTAATTTATGCTATTATGAAACAACACGCGTATTCTCTTAGTTGCTAGTAGTAGGTAGGTAGCTCTAGTCCATCAGTAAAGCTTATCGAGAATCTGCGTTTTGTTTCAAAATAGCATTCTTTCATCCTTATACAGTAGCTCATAGACGCCGTGTCGTGAATTTCTGCGCTGATAGTAAAAGCAGCAAGGATGTTTAAAGAGGTCCTTAAACAGGTCATGAATGTATAAAATCTTCGGTCTTAACTTTCACCGTGTAGAAATATTTATGTACTGATCTGAACGGTATATTTTTACGGGTGCAAAATACTATACACGTTATCTAATCTGTATATACACGACCAAGATCAGATTTTTCTGCATGGAGGCAGTTGTCCTTTCGTTGGGATACAAACAGAACAGGACACTCAGACAAAACTAGCCATTACAAAAAATCTTGAGCAAAAATATCATTTGACTTACTATTTTTTGAAACTTTCCATTTAAACATTTTATCAGTCAATTTAAATATATAAGAAATACACTTTTACAAAATAAAAATCCAATTTATATTTCTTATATGAGTTGCCAACTGCCACTCTTTTTCCATTTTCTAAATGGTTTCTCTCTCGAAAATTTACCTTTTTTTTTCAATAAAAACGAATAAATAATATTGCTAAACATTTATTTTGAGAGATAGCTTATCGTTAACAAAGAATCAGCCGATAACACACCCTTCTTTTCTGGACTCGTTTAGAAATTATTCAGAGGCAGGGAACAGTATGATAATAGTAATAATAATAATAATGTTTATTTTTCTCTGCCACAAAGGTACCTTAAATCTAACAAAATATATACTGCAAAATAAAAGTTGATCCTTTGTGGCGACGACTTCGACGACTTTGTTGCCAAACAAAATTATTAAAAATATTTTTAGTAATTTTGTTTCACAAACAATTGAAAAACTCAGTGAATAGCGTTAAAAATTACAGGTATGTGAAATAATAAACGAAGAAAAAGATGTTCAGCAGGAAGCATTGGATTACGACCTAAGTACAAAAATTTGAACTGAATACACGATTGCTTACAAATATATACATTCTAAATAAATATTATCGTTTATCTAATCACGTGTAAAACACCGACGATTCCACTCAATAACTTGTTGTATAAAGAAAATATATTCGGGGACACATCCGAAAATAGCTAAGTTTTGTGAGTTTTAGTGTGATCAATATGGTAGGCTCAGCCGACATTCTTCGGGTCGGCACGTGTTAGTCATAAACCTGCTTTTACAGGGACGCCAACCCCGCCCAGTAAGGGCGAGGACATTCTAGGGATAGTAGCAGTAAAAAACTGACTGTTGAAGACTTTCACCAAAGCTAGGTTTTGTTAGTAAAGTAGAATATATTTCGGATAGACGTGACTTTTAAAGCTTCCTTTATCAAATTGGAAGAGTCTACTTGATTGATGGATCTAAATTGTGATTGCGGAATGATTTAAAAAATCATTGGATTTTTTAACAGTGAGTACGCTAACGGCGATTAGTAATTAGTTTTTGATACCTACAATTGGTTTTAAACATTTTTTTTCTAGGATGATAAACTCGCATTTATTATTTATAAACCAGTGTTATACCAGGAATATTCTAACAAATAGGGTAGTTTTTTTATAGTTAAAATAAATTATCTTTCTACGTTGTTTTTATACAAATAAGTATGAAAATAAGTCGGCCTGCTTTCTTGTTTATATGCCATTCTTATCATTATGCCGGTCTTTTGTATATGAAGTAGAGAGAGGTCAGTACCAGGAGCGTGGAGCAGTCGCATGGCTCCAATTCAGAAAAAGAATTGGAAAAATGCTTACTTAACAGAGTTCCATACTCGCGCTTTCGATAATTGTAACTATGATATATATGCTGTAAAGTATTAACAACATGCCTGAAACCTGTACTCCGCAATATTTAATGAAATATTCACGTACGTGAACGAATATTCTATTTGAATTCGTAGTTCGTAAACTATATTAAATCCACCCTCAGCTATCATTTTATTTCTGACATGATAACATAATATTAAACGTAAACCTGCCTCATAAGATAACACTGAGGTACCAAGAATTTTCATCGCCGTCGTCTTGCAGCCGCCTCGCAATATAAACGCGATGCTCACGCAATAGAGACAACACTCGACTCATACGACATCTGACCTTGGTTAGAGAGAAACGACAGAGATTTCTCAAGAACGCCTTTAATTTCTAAAGGTTTTATTGCATTCCCCGCAAGCTCAGACGGTTAAACTTTATTGCTCTAGGATTAAAGTAATATTTGCAGTGACTAAATGATGTCGAGGCAATTTCATGATATTAAAAGCTGTCTATGTTCAAGCCCAGGTCAATAGTTTGGTGTTCCGTGATAGTTTGCGTGGTATAATCGTCGGCGAACTTTCTGTCGTTCACATTCTTGGGCAACGACGTGCGATAACAATACGTTCCTTTTCAACTATTTGCGGTAACTAAATAGTTTGGTGCAAACTCTTCGTCACTATTAGGAGTGCTCCAATATAACTGAGACGACAATAAAACTATATTCATTAGAGACTTTATATTAATACTCAAGTATTTAGATACTATGAAAGCGCGACAAAGACTTGTAAGAAGAGTGGATACTTATTTTGAAAGGTTTAATCATTATGAGATAAGACCATATATATATATATTATATATCACTGTTATGTGATTATTGAATTGTGAAAAGTTGTGATAATAAATTTAATCACGTTTACGAATACTTATTTTGTTAAAATATTTTTTTTTATTTACTAAAGTGGGTACAATTCCCCAATTCCGAAAATTAATCTTTATTACAAGTTTTTAAGTGATACCTGTTATGTCTATACATAACAGGTATCATATATATAAAAAAATATACAAAACTTTTGAAACGTGTTCGTCTAGGTATGTATATATAATATGATATTGAGAACCTTTTCTGGTTTTCCAATAGCAATCACGCAAGTTTGTAAGCTAGAAGAGTAAGTTTGTGAGTCAAGCTGAGAAAATACAATAGCGACATAATAAAATCTTTTAGTTATAGACACAATCATGTAGTATATTGAAGCACTCATACACAACATGTAATCCCACTTAAACTAAAAACCGGGCATTCATATATACTAATTACGCGATGTGTCTAAACTTATAAGTATAACACGGCAGCTATTGCTATAAAATTATTTTGATAAAGTCACAATATTATTAATTAAAACATTTAATCCCACAGCCATTATGATCGTACTTTTCTGTTTCAAACATTCGCTTTAACAAAATCTGTTTTACCCATAAACTTAATATACTAAACATACTAAGTTTATGGTTTCACCACAAACATTTAGTCTCATCAAGAAAAAAACAATGGGAATTGAGACTCCTGTTTTTTCCCCACGGTTATGAATCGAAAAGCGATTAGAAATCCGTACAAACAAAGTCTGTTTCACAAAAAATGATTACTAATAGGTGTAGGCAGTACAGCAATCGATGAATGATTTCCGTATAACTGTGTAGAGTTGAAGAATATCGACGTGTGAATGACTTAAGATTTCGAACTTTGCACAAAATTTTTAATTGCAGATACATTCATACATTTATAGACTACGATATACAAAGTTATTGTATGATAATACAATTTTTAACCGACTTCAAAAAAAGAGTTCGAAATCTTTTTATTTTAATTGACTCAAAAAAAGTGGGAGGAATACTTTTTTTTTAATTATGTTTTGAGATAACTCGAATTTAATATGGTTGCTCAGCAGTTTATGCTCGTCACATTGTATATGGTGAAGTCGAGCTAATGGTGAAGTGCCAGGACAGATCTTCAACTATTAATGTCATGGAAACGCAATACTTTGTAACATGTGATGAATAGTTGATATTAGGGACAATTGGCACAATTATTGTTTTTAAATTTTCGTGACTTTGATACAATACATTAGATGTGTAGTTCGGGACTTAATGGCGATAACATTTAAAAAGTACAATACCTCTTGGTTACCCGACGTTTCGATCGAATTGCACCGATCGTGGTCACGAGTGGATCGTGGGGACAAATCGTGCTATAGTTTCAAGGTATTTTGTCTACAAGATTATTTGATAAAGTATAGAGTCAAAGCAAGCAACGAAGTCCTTTGCAAGTCTACGAAGGTTCTATGCAGAATCTCTTATTCTGTTGGTAGTTTTTCGTCAACATCCAGGACCATTTTAGCGGACAGTACATCCTCGACAGAGGCTGGACTTGATAAATTATCTTGGTGTGTCACGTGATTCTTATGCTGTTTTCGCCGTTATGCTGTTTATCGTAATTCTGTTAATTACCTCAAGTTATGTGTGCAACTTAGTATGGTAATTTTTTTATTTAATATTAATAATCTCGAAAAAGGTAATTAAAGTTTTTCATCATAAGTTTCAGATAATAATATAATATATAATATATTTTTTTTTTTTTAATAATATTTTTTTTTATTTGTTCCAAAACAACGTAACACTATATTACAAATAATTTGGCATTATTTTTACAGACCAATGAATGTAGCATCTGTAACCGAACTAGGCAAAGCCTGTATTCCGATTATCAGCGCCTATCCATCCCTTCTAATTTTTTTATTGTAATAATAGCCTACTATTTCTAATCTGCCAGTTGTGCTATGTTACAAACATATTATACCCTAATACTTAACTTAAATATAATTTGGGAAGGTGTGAGAATGTCCTTTTTGTTGAGTGATGTTAGTAATGAAGTGTATGTAAGTATTGTGACAGTAATGTAAGTGATGAAGTATATATAAGTGTTGTGAGGGTGATGTAGTTGTGTATTGAGTGGGTGTATGCATGCATGTTTAAATAGTGTGATCAGTGTGTGTATGTATATGTAGGTGTATGTGATGTGTGTATGTTTGCGACTTTGTATGAATAGTTTTAAAGCTAACATTTTAATTACTGTGCTATAACTAGTAGCATTTCTGTTTCTTCGTAACTAAGTTTTTGTAGGTACTGGCTCATTTTTACTTTACATTGTTTTTTTGTTAGAGGGTAAATGTTTAATGTTTTATTTATTTTGTTGTATAAATATGGGCCAAGAAATCCAAAAAACCTTCCACTAAATTTGGTTTTCCAGCTGGTATGTATCGTACATACTTTATGTTTTCGACGTTTTTCTAACAGCTGTGGAGCGTAAGTTAGGCAAGTATGTTGTTTGAGAATGATATTCAGTATGAACAATTGCCTGACAGTCAAAACCTCCCACGTGCTGTAAAGTGTCGTGGTGGAAAAATGGATAGGCTTAAAGTTGCCAACCTTTAGAATAGCCCGCTGCGCGATTTCAACGGGCTTTATGGTGGTTTTGCATGTACCTCCCCAAGAAGATATACAATAAGTAAGGACTGACTGGCAGAGTGCATAGTATACCTGCTTCAGCAGCTTGGGCTCAGCAACGTGACGTAAGTTTTTAAAAATATAAATAAGTTTGCGTACTCTAGCACATAGTAGCTTGATATGTTCCCTGAAGCTGAGGCTACTATCTATAGTGACACCTAGGTACCTGATAGATTGGACACGTTCCACTGGTGAGCATGTGCAGGCAACATCAGGGTGACACTCATGCGATATAATTTTGTGGCTGTTGCTAATCCCAGTTGCCTGCCTAATGCTGAAACATATATACTTGGTTTTGTCTACGTTTAATGTTAGTATATTTCTCTGAAGCCAGTCACTTGTGATATTAAAACCGCGCTGAGCAGCATCGAAGACCTTGTCCCATGTATCAGCGGCAAATACTAAGGCACTATCATCCGCGAAGGAGATAATTTCACCGAGGGTGAGTTTAAGACTCGTGAGCTCGTTAATGTAAACGAGAAATAAAGTAGGTCCAAGGATGCTACCTTGTGGAACGCCGTGTCTAACAGGAAGGTATGTACTTCTGTATTTATCTACCCTCACACACTGAAATCGCCCAGATAAATAACTTTTAAAAAGTTCTAGTTGTGTGCCTCGAATTCCCAGTCCCTCAAGCTTGTCCAATAAGACGGAAACAGAAACCGTATCAAATGCCTTTGCAAGGTCCAAAAAGATGCAGAGACATTTTTTTCCTTTATCCAAATTTGTACTGATAAAGTTTGTGAGTTTATTCACAGCTTGTTCGGTTGATCTTCCATGCCTGAAACCGTACTGATTTGATGATAACAGCTTATTTTTTTCAAGATAATCGATTAGCCGAGTATTTATTATTTTTTCCAAAATTTTTGAGAGTGTCGGTAGGATGGATATTGGCCTGTAATTGTTGATACGATTTCTGTCTCCGCTCTTGAAGATTGGGCAGACTTCCGACCCCTTCAACGCCTCTGGATATTATTCTATATGGATATTATTCTAATAACTGTTTATTTGTATCAATTGAAAAATGCACTAACAATTTATTTTTACTAACAAGAGAAATTAAACAACCCGATTTAAACAACCCTCTTGCGTCCCTATAGACGATAGCAATATTTGGGATTATCAAAAGCTTTTTGTCTACTCGTTGTGATAATGGCAGCTTAAAAAAAAGTATTAGTTAGCACTTGGAAACTTTGTTGGCAAACCATTGTCTCTGTATATAAAAATAAAAAAACTGTAAAATATACAAAAAAATAAGGGCAAAATTGAATTACATTATATTTCGTCTAATGATGGTATGAAAGTATATCTACTCTCTATATTTTTATGTATCTACAAGATTCAGAGTGTATTTATAATCAGCTAACGCAGTGGACTTGAACAGGAACCTAACTTTAAATATCTTCGTTTATGTTTCATTTCTATAATTATGCCTACCTATCCATATATACCTGCTGATATACAGTATCTACATGAGACTGCAATACCAGAGTTTACGGATGAATGAATTCGCAAAAATGTTCAACGTTGCAGCGACAGATAGCAATGAAAGAAGCTCTGCAAGCGAGAGGCGGTTGAAAAGGGATCGGAATCGCGTCCGTCGAAGTGCATTCGCTATTGGTGTAGTTTCCGGATGTACTCGCAGCAACAAAGATACATTTCATGAACCCAATACATCGGTACATTTATTTGATAGTCGCTGCTGCAGGTGGCGAATACTCCGCCTGTACCGCGATGTACTCGAAATCATTTTACTACGATCGAAAATATTATAGCTGCATTCTCTCTGTTCAATTGGCCGCTTATTACACATAAAAGTAAGTATGAATCCTGACTTCTATACTAAAAATGTTATAATTGCGAAAGTAACTCTGTCAGTCTTTCTGTCCGGCTGTCTATTACATCATTAACTACTCAACCGATCAACATGAAATGTTGCATATACGTCATTCAGGGTACGGAGAAGATCATAGAAGAAAAGGGTGGACAGAAACATAGTCTTAAAGTCTTTAAGAGCTTCAGTACATTATAAGGCTCCAGAACCGGTGTAATAGTATAAAACAAAACTAATAGGTATACGCTTAGATGAACTTTGATATAGACTTTGAAAATTCTACATTTTGGGTTTTTTCTTGACCTGAAAGATTATTCGCAACCGCATTCGCATTCGCAACACTAAAAATGTTTGTCTTCGCACATAAACTTCACGGTAATTACCTTTTAACTAAAATGTAGTCAATATTCATAACACCCTTAAAAGGTGGGATCTACCAACGTAAAATTGATACTTCGGGATGCTCAGCAGTATATACTACAATATTGACAAGATAGTAGAAAATAAATAGTATGACAAAAGTATATTTTTCATACACTCTTAAAATATATGAGATCTAAACCCGACCGCCCTAACCATTATAGTAAAATATTGAGTAGTTTATCCTGTAGGACTGTAAAACATTGATAAGGTATCCTTTAGTAACGTAGTTGCTTTAGTTATAATTTAATCTATACTAATATTATAAAGAGGAAAGATTTGTATGTAAGTATGTTTGTAACGAATTGGCTCAAAAAGTACTTTACCGGTTGCGATGAAACTTGGTATGTAGATAGCCGGAGACCTGAATTAACGCATAGGCTACTTTTTATCCCGACATTCATACGGGATCGGGACTTACGCGAGTGAAACCGCGAGGTGCTGCTAGTTGATCATAATTACTCCATTTGATTTATAGTTAAGTAACAACATTTAAAGCATTACTGTTTAATAAAATATACTTGAATTTTTACCAACACGAGCTTTTAGATACATGTTTGAATTCATTATACATGAGATGCATGTGCCAGTAAACTAAACCACAGTTCCAAACTTACACGCAGAGATATCGCGGGCATCTGCAGGTTTGTAATAAAACAATCTGTTATTTCGAGTCACGTCATGTACACTTGATATATACGGAAGGGTAGCGCGATCGATCTGTTCACACCCTCCAGATATGATTAGCAGCTAATTGAATACCGGGGTGAGATCCACAGTTTAGTTTTCTAATTTACGAGACTTGCCTTTGCTTAGTAAAGGGTTGAATTTAATTATCTTCGTGTCGACGACCCTCAACTAAACTCAACAAAAAATGGATGAAATTGCATCTTAATTTTAGAAAGAGTTTTGTTAACCTTGAAGTTCTCATTATACTGGTTATAATACACCTTAGCATGTCTGCTCGTAGCTCTACGAGAGTTCGTAGACCCTTGATTCGTTATAGTTAATTGCTATTATACATCCTATACAATAAAAAACCAGGTATTTTTCATTTTTAAACGTAATCAGGACAATAAAAGTTTATATTTTATTTACTCCATGAGCAAACATGATATTAAGCACATTAAAAAAACTAAACTGCAACTAGACTACAATTATCTGACTACTCTTAAAATTTATTTAGTTAATTTGGTTAATTTAGTTTTTTTTTCATTAAGTAACGCTTAACCATATAGGAATACGCATTAAACTGTGTTAATAAGTAATAATAAATTTAAGAATCTTATTTCAACTCTATAGATTTCTGTAGGCCCACTGGTAGTCTTATTGCGACGCTAATCGGGTGATATTTTTTGCAGGGAATTTGGTGATAATCACTTTCAAGTTCAACTTGGTATTCAGACAGCACGGCGCGCTCCGTCGCCCCTGTGTTGCGAATTTGATAATGAAAGGGCCCCACTTGTGTGCTGCAGAGATAATGTAAATAAGTATGCAAATTATACACCAAGTTCCATTCAAATGAACCTTTAAAGTTTTCCTCAAAGCTAAATCTAACAGTGTGATATATACTCGCACAGATAACCATTCTGCATTTGAATATTTTGAAATAAGCAAATAATGTACAAACAGACACTGATTCGTGTCGGGGAAACTTTCTCTTCAAATCCTATTTATGGTGTTATGAGTTCAGAGCATCAGACGGTCTGACGCATCCCTTGATGCTACTCACTTGTGTATGTAATAATATTGAAAGTATTGTAAAAATATATATTTTCTAAGTTGGTAGACGCAATAATACTGTATGGAAACAATTCCCTAAACACGATGTATGAGTTGATAGACAGGATAATTAGCAGCACCATTGAGTCTGAGATCGCTATCTCATCTTATCCGACATTTGGCACGGAATGTGTAAAATATTTTCGTTGTAGCAGAGTGAAAGTCGCGCGTGATAGCGCAGTGTGACATGGCGCAGCCATCAATCATTTATCCGCGAGTCGCTTCACCGATACCGAGGAAAGCTCTAAAGCAACGCCACTTTGATAATGTATCACGTTAAAAACGAACTTTTAAAGGCTCCCCTTAGCCGCCTTTATTATTAGGCGAAGGAAGCGTGCAAACAAAATAAATTGATACCGGATCTTGATAGCGGGTATTGAATTTTTTTTTTCAATAACAAGGTTTGCAATATTTTTATTTAATTTAAACATTTTTTTTGACTATGAAATTTTGTTGGTTAAACCTTGAGATTGAAATGTAGACTTAATTTACTAAAAGGTGATTCTGTATGAGGGGTTTAATAATATTCTAAAGAGATATTGGGGAGGGAGAAGTAATATTTTGTTTAGTGTTAACATGCACAGCGGGAGACCTGGGAAGGAAGTAACTTCTTCTCGACTATCTATTAAGATTCTCTTTCGATTAAGTGAACTTTTAATGATTTGTTCCCGAAGATATTTCAACGCAAAGAGATCACTCGTTTTCTTCGTACTTGGTTGACTGCATCAAATATAATTTGGCTAATACCGCTTTTTAAAGAAAGACACACAAACAGTAAACAACTCATATAACTACTTCTGCTGCTGCTGCACCTAAAGTATCTTATGTCAAAATGATGATGAAATGAATAATTAGCTATAATTATAAAAAAATATATTTAGTGATTATGGCTATTGTTATTATTATATAATCCTCATACAGTATTATTCATAAGTAGGCTAAATACTAATTTTGGTTCCGGTCTTTATATTTTTATCGCTGTCACGTTTTTGATATCTGTACATAAACACTACATATTCATACTTGCTATTGTAAGACGAACTAGTTACGTTCTTAATTTCAAAAACATCTTAATCTTGAATCATCATTTTCTAGAAAGCTGTTCTTAGCGATGATTTACATGAAAGCTTTTAATAAAAACCTTTTGTTTTAATACAGAGTAAACGGTAATCGTATTCCAATTTGCATATGAATATTATAAATTTATGATAGTTACTAGTTCTACATATAAAGCAAATTCACACGGGTTAATTTTTGTGGTTTTTTTTATGGTATAGGGGTCAAACGAGCAGACCTGATTGTAAATAACTACCGCCGCCCATGGGCACCTGCAACTCAAGAGTCACAAGTGCGTTGCATGCCTTTAAGGTGGGAGTAGAGGAAGGGGGGGGGGGGGGGAGAGGAGGGGAGAGGGGGAGAAGGAAGGGTTAGGGCCTCCTGTAACCTCACTCACGCGGCGAAAAGCATTGAAATCATTGCTTCACTGCCAGTTTTCGGGTCGCCGTAGTATCATTCCGGTCAGTTACTCTTGTTACTGCTCCAGCAGAGAAGTATGGGTTGTAATATCACGCCATACCAATATATACCTTTCTCAATGAAGCCACTTAATGCAAACAGGGCCTACAGGTTGAACTTTTGTTTTCCAAAAATTGTATGGAATAACTAATCCCACTAATATTATAAACGTGAAAGTTTGTGAAGATGTATGGATGTATGGATGTGTGGATGTATGGATGTATGGATGTATGAATGTATGGATGTTTGTTACTCTTTCACGCCAAAACTACTGAAACTTCTACGCTATTAAGAATAGGAACACTGTTTATATAAAGTTTCAACGAACTAAAACGATATACCGTGCATGTTGCTGCCAGACCGTGCACTTAACTGTGATACGTATAAATTTCTCAATAAGTGCGATCCAATTTGCACAAGCTTCAAAAAACGGCACTCAGAAGAATGTATAAACTGTAGCACATGCTGTACAGAATACGCGACAACATTCCACTTCGAGAGTATCATAAATTGGGTTATCAATCAATATTACTTCCCATCTCCAATTTATGTGGAAATTGTTTATATTACACATACATGATGCGACTTTGTTCCTGATCGGTGGCGCGAGGAATAGGTATAATACCGTTTTTGTGTACATCGTTTCGTTGCAAACTGACGCTGATATCAGCTCGACTGTCCGACTATAAAGGTATACTGGCTGTCGTTAGTTGGTATTTTCTTACAATCTGAGCGTGAAGCAAGCTGGGACAGCGCTCGTAATGGGCCAATATATCAAATAGGATTAAGTGTAAATGAGAGTAGCGCTACTGGCTGATACTTTGTTGTGCGACATGACTGGAATAGATAGAGACCTATTGATTTTTTATTACTAGGAAAAAATACTGTGTGGCCTCATTTTAAAAGCAAGTTTCTCCACGTCTTAAGTCCAAAATATTACCTTATACCAATATCTATATTTAATCCAACAATAGGATCAATCCCCTTTGCACTTCATGCCAAATTAGTTTATCGAATACGAAAACATAACAAAATGGAGTCTGCAAAGTAGCCCGAATAAATCGCATTTGTGAGCGAGTGTAGGGCGCAGAGCGGCACGTTGCTGCGTTGAGATGCCACCTACTCGGCTCCTTCCCCTACATGTGCGCGAACATTCCTACCTTCCACCTGACTGACGCGCCGTACGCTCTATCAAAGTATGCAATTTATTTTCGGTATTGCTTGATATTCTTACGGAGTTCTGCTGATGTTGGAAAATGAAACAGTCTGGTAACCCTTTTGCTGTACAATATTTTTCAGTTATCACAATAAAAAATCTCATACATTATAAAAGTGAAAAGAAAGAGCAACGACTGCATAAGTTTCAATACAACAAAGGAAATTTTCATAATAAACACTATGTTCACGGGTGTTTGTTGAAGCAGTGGCTATTATATTGTCTCAAATGTCTGCAGTTAGTGAAGCTAACACAAAGTTTGGCGTAAACACAGTCCAGTTACAGAGAGAGCAACGAGCTAGCTCGTAATGAGCTTTTTGCTAGATATTTTACACACGACTAATGTGGACGGGGCGGATCACAGCGGCGACATCGTGGATATTTCCCAGACGTCGTCGTCTCCTGACACGAGTTTCTTTCTTGATTAAAACTAGGAATAATAAACGACGAAACAATTTTGCTTCGCTGCGCAGAGCAAACTAATATTGAAGTAAACGATGCGCTACGGTTACGCCATGTCTTTGGTCATTTGAAACCCATCGGTTTGTTATTATTGTTATTGTTGTTCGCTCCATCCCATGGTTGCCTGTAAGAGATTGCCTTAGTGCGATAAGGCCGCCAATTGTATCTACCACAAAACATTGCTGTGCTTCTACTCTTCAAAATCATTTTGGTGTACAATAAAGAGATATATTATTATTATTATAATTAAATACTCACTCAGACGATCTAACCACCCCTTTGAGTTCTTTTTATTTTATTTGATAGTGTTTGATTTCATGCTTATCGTCAAGCTAAAGGCCCAAGTAAACTACAGTACTTATTGCTACTATAACTCACACAAAACTGACTTGCTATTTCAAGGCTATCATGGCTTTCCTGATAGTAAGCCTGATAGCAGTTTTTTTTATAGGTAGACTAGTCTAGAATCGGAATTAAATTAAAAAGACCAAGAATGGGTAACAAACATGCAAATGTGTTCAAAAATTTTCTGTGAAAAATTTCTGTTTTCTGGTTAGTGATCCTGACTGCTAAGGCAGAAGGTGGGTGGATCGTGGGTTCAGTTCCCACCTACGACAAATAATTCTGTAATAAGCACGATCATTTGTTCTGTGTCTGGGTCTAATTTATCTATCAAATTATGGTATTTAGTAATATATAAGTATGTTTATCAGCAGTCTGGTTATCATAGTACAGGCTCTGCGAAGTTTGAGATCAGACGACCATGTGTAAGGTGTCTCAAGTTATTTTTTTTTCTTCGCACACTGGATTCCGATTGTCTTCATCTGTTTCATTCTCTTTTCCTATTAGTATATCACTACATATTATAAAACGTCGCGTCTGTCTGTCTGTCTGTTCACGATAAACTGAAAATCTACTGAACGGATTTTCATGCGGTTTTCACAAATAAACAGAGTGATTCATAAGGAAGGTTTAGGTGTATAATTTGTACACGCGCGAAGCCGGGGCGGGTTGCTAGTAGATAATAAAAATAGCCTTTACAAAAATAAAAATAAAATGTCACCGTAAAAATGTTATGTACACAACTATGTTGTTACAAATATAATTACATACAGGTCCGCGCTGAAAATTTGAAAATTTAATAATTCAGTAAAGTCGGAGCAAATCCTACTCGAGTTTCGTTTTCACCCGAACTCATCATTAGTGCGCATTTAGCTATTAATTTTCAAAAGTGATCAAATTTTGCAGATTTCAATTCAAAGAAACATTTGAATTTATTTAATCCCTCAATATGGTCTGATTACTACCGACGGCATTTTATTGAATGTTATTTAAATTCTGCTCCACAATGCCTATTTTAATGAGAGGGACTTCATATTCATTTACGTTATATTTAATTTACCATTTTAGAAGTATAATGTATTTTAAGATACTAAGGCGCTAAATAAGTTTTGTAGTACTTTGTGATTCTTTTCAATAGTTTCCACTGGCAGTAACACAGGTCTTCATACTTCAAAACCAGGTACTGAACATATTTCACTAACTCCAGTATCCTTCTGGAACACAGCCGCATATCGCCTCAAAAGCGCCTATAAACACCTCATCGCTCGAAAACTTGCGTCTCTTCAGTTGTTTTTTTTTTACATACAGGAATAGTGCAAAAAAATTCTGGATTATAAAGAGGGTGTCCCAGCAATTTGATTCCAGCTTGGTGCAAAGAGTCTAAAGAATCAATATCTATCAATATCAATAATCCAGCCAGGTTTATCACTTGTAATAATCGAGTTCACGTAATTAGATCCGCCGTCTTCAATTTTTTTTAACATATCATGAGACCAAGTCACACCTTGCTCCCTCAGCGCATCTGTCAATTGCGGTACCCAGAGTGAACAAAGTTTACGTACTTTCAAATGGTCGTGAAGAATCCGGTGAACAGTTGGTGCACCTAACTTGAGGGTCTGTCGATTCGTCACACGTCGGTCTTTCTCCAATAATTTTCTTACAATCTCAATGTTCTTATCAGTAGTCACGAATAAGAATGTCAATTTTATCAAGAATAAGAATGAAGACCCTGATTGTTTTTTTTTTAAAGACATCTTCCGCATTAATGACTCCTGTGTCGCGGGGGACTTTACAAACATACAAACAACGGACATAAAGAACACCCAGTCTCGGGTGGGAATCAATCCCACGACCTATGGCGTAGCAGTCAGGGTCACTAACCACTAGGCCAACAGATTGAATATACCAATGTTCTATTAAAATTTTTGTAAGAAATAAATGTAAATAAGTTTTCTGACTACAGACTCTTAGGCACATCTATGGTAATTTTGGTATTTTTAGTAACTCGTTTGTGCATTTGCTCTCGATAAGCGACCTCTATTTTACGAACTGGCGAAGAGTGATTGATGCTGGATACTATAAATGGCCAACGAAACTAACTCAATAATAAATATTTCACGAGTTCCGATTTTAAAGTAGTAGTATAATTTAAATTTTGTGACAGTTCCATTCAATACATTAAAAGTTAAGGCTAGGTCCCACGTAGCTGCCCCCGCCAGCAATCATTGCTGCCATGCTGGCGGATGAGGAGGGCTGGGGCGCAGTGGTCTCTTTCTGTGAAGCTGTAATGCTCCAGAAAGAGACCGCTGAACGGGATCGGGAGAGGGCCGATCCCGAGCGTAGAGGACGTCGGCGGCGGTATCAACCGTCGACGGGGCCGCAGGCTGCCAGAGAGTGGGGACCTCTGGTAGCAAATTAACTGCTGCGGTAGGCGATAGGATGGCGGCCCGATCGCATCTTTGCGATCGGGCTGCTACACACATTGATTAGGCCGATAGGCGTGGGGAAGCCTGCTTTCCCCGGGATAGGGCTTGGCTAGGCGCGGCGTCGATCCGGGGGGGACCTGAAATAATATGGTCCGGGTCCTCCCCAGAGCAGGGCGCCTGAGATCGGCTGTCGGGGTGGTTTTTTAGTGGAAAGTGGAGGAGCCGGAGATCCGAAGGGATTTTCCACCCTGTCAACAAAAAAAAAAAAAAAAAAGGTCCCACGTAGCTATGTTCATATGTAGGTATGTTGAAATATTATACTGCTATACCACTCAATCAATTTAGAATTCATTTTGCATATTAAACTATTAATAATTAACAATCCTGTTGCGATAATATCTAAATCATGGTTTATGGTTTAATGGCTGATTGGTAATTACAATTTGGTTTTATTATAGGTACTGACTGCGTGCTAGTACTCCTAGTACTACTCAGTACTAATAGTATATTATTCATAATATTATGTCGGAGGCCAATTTAGTATCTCTAAAGCACAAAAAACACAACAGGATAACTGATACAAACAACCAAAGACGATACATTTAATCAATACTGCTTACAGCCGATTTCATAAATAGCTATGTTGAGGAAAATATGAACAGAATATTAAGGTTACAAACAAGTTAGAAGTAGAAAAATGCTGTATGAATATTTGATTTACGCTATTTTTATCTTACTAACTGAGTTCCTAAGGAATCGTTTCTAGGTTTAGTTGTTTTGAATATAAAATGCCTGTTGTAGAAACTAAACACGTATCTAAGCATCGTTTCTTTTAATTATTAATATAACTCTTTACTTCTCGTCCTTTTCTTACCACAGGAAAGGGCATTACTTCCTGACAAGCGAACTGTTGACAAACCGAGGAAAAGGTCATAATTTTCCTGCATTAAAAAATATTTGGGCCCTAAATAGTCCTTTGTGCCAATGTACAGTTAGTCATTTAAGATAAAATATAAAAAAAAAATATTTAAGAGCACCTGTCTTAACTATTACGACTAATTCATTTTAATATTTCCCTGCAAGAAAGATTAGACTCTAATGCATGGTTCATTTATGTCACGTTTCAATAAACAAAAAACTAACCGTTTTGCCTACGGACGATAAAAACGATTCGTTTTACTTACGCACGGTAAAATTTTCGTTGAAAATTCAACGAAATGCTACCATCCGTAAGGCAAAACGTATCGTTTTTTGTTTATTTAAACGATGTATTAATCAATGCAGCTTCTTTACATAGTAATAACCTTTATTGGTTACTACCGGCTCACCATATCGGTCGTTACCTAAACTGTTGTGATTTCTTCTAATGGCCATCTACAGCAATCTTGTTTGATCGATCAATCTGCTCAAAACTGCGTCAGTGAAACGCTATTGTCATTGATATTCAACTCAAATATGATTGTCATGAGTCGATTTTTTCCTGTGGGGGAAAGTTTCGAATAATCCTGATCCATCGTTACACAAAACTTGTAAGTTGTTCGCGTCTCAACGGATAATCGAGTTTATACTTGGAGGGCCGCCATCAATCATTTATCCCGCTCTCTTCGTCTACGGTTGGATCTGCACCAACGCTACGCGGAAAAACTTTAAAGTGTTCCAACTTACTCTGACGTATCGCACACTCGCCTGTTACTTGAATAATGTCTCACTTCAAGTTATTACTCTGGACTACTTATTTAGTATTTTGAAAAAATGAGTTTGCCTTTTTTTTATAGGTAGATAGGTGTAAGAGATATCTGGCGGGGTTCACAGGGATTTCCTTTCTAGATTACACCTGAGGCCCCGGCTATAAGACCCGGTGACGGAACACTGTGTGGTTTTAGTCGGTCCGAGTCCGACATTCGCCGTTTGGTCCCGGTGAGGTGATGACCCGTGGGGTTTCCACACAAAAAAAAAAAGATGTAAGAGATAGATAGATAATTTGCTTTAAAAGTTTAAAGTACATTGGAAATGCCTGATGGCTACTACTACTATAGTGAACCTAGTAGTTCCTGCTAGAGAATAGAGTTTATGGATATACGTGAATGAAAGTAGAATCTTTGCTGTGTTGCACGTGTTTAAAGTTAGCAAACGTTTACCTTGACATGGAATGGGAGTTGGTTATAAAGCCAAGATGATGATGTAGTTACTAGACTGGCAGCATAATACCACATTCATTTCAAATCCATTCAGTTCTAATTTTCTTGTTTCTAAGAAATTGTTTTGTAACTTTATATAGGTATATCATCACATACATAATATGTGTAACTTACTGAAATTACATGCGTTCAAGGAATTCGATTGCAAATGCTTTGCTGTCCGAATCAGTCCTAAGAACCAAAAGGATCTAAAGCATTCTCGTAATATGGTATATCTTCTTTCCAAATGATATACCAACCTATATATAGTCTACTCGAAGAAATATATTTACTACTTTTCTTGTCTACCTCAATACTGTAAGTTTATTTTGTACTTAAAAATCAATCAAAAATTATTTTTTGTTAAATCCGAAAATACTTCTTTTAGAAGAAAAAAAAATTGTTTTTATTTAAGAGCGTAAATATATGTAAAAATTATTTTTTTTCTATTATTCATCTCTTTAGGTTTATATACACATTGATATAAGCGTTAAAAAACTTATATAAGATTATTGCTACTTTAATAACTAGAAGTAAATAACGCCTATCACGCCTTTAGGCCTATACTATTCGGGTAAAGAAAAACGAATGAATCTATCACGTTTTTCCCACCGAAAAACTAGAAACTTTACAACCAAAAGTTAACCATGCGAATACTTCTGACTACCCAATAAATCTCGCATGGAGTCACATCACACAAGTAGACAGGAATCTATACGATATGAGTGTTTTATGAGCACTCAAGAGTCTTCCGGGCTGGGGATGTTTAAAACTCTCTCGCGACTCGATCGAGAACATTCCACTCACAACACGACAATGTCGGATTTGATCTCTACCGACGTCGTTTTTATGAGTGGTTAAAACTTTATGAATATGCTACCGCTGCAGTTTTCACTTATACTTATGTTTATGTGTTTAGCAAGGTGAATTTCAGTGGTTTATTTTATTACCCGTTTATGCAGCATTATTTCGTTGTTGTAACTATGTATTGCTCCCTATTTTGTTGACAGTCACACTTAAGATGATGGCTCACACTGCATAGATAACAAAAGTAGCAAATTAACTACTTACATAATATTAACGTATAAACCAATATTGATTACATAACCATTTCAATACACGCGTACGCTTTTTGCTGTTAAGGATTTGCGCGCATAATCTTCAGATTACCTAGATAATCTGTCATTGCCTCTCATGTTATTATGAAAATGTGTGCTGACATTCTGTGTTTTAATTTTCTTGCGTAAGCTTGGAGATACATATTGCTTCAGTTTTAAAATTATGACATTAGTTGTATGACTAAAGGGTTTCGGTATAACATTTCTTAGTTCTATACGCTATCGTGAGAAATATTTCTTCAGGCATAGCAATAATAATAAATTAATCATTATATTCAGGATGATTTAAATAACGAATAACATTAGGTTAGACAGTTTTTTCATACAATCACGATTATAAATAATCACCTGTTAACTTCCAAAAGTACACGTTTAAATTGTTGATTTACAATATCTATGTAAACTTATTCCCAATAAAGAAAAACTTGTGATGAAAATTAGCAAAGTATTTATGAGACCATATGCAATATCCTCGTGTAAATCTTGATATAAACACTTATTGATACTTACAAGAAAATTATCTTTTAATAAAAGTGTAACGGACTTCAATGCGCCTAAAATTATGGTACCTTATTTCAAATAATCTGTATTTTTCATACCTTAATTTACTACTCTTAGAGTGGAATATTTTCTTAAAATTTAAATAGAAGCAGCCTTTAGAATAATCAATTCAATTAAATAAAGACTTATTGAAATCGCACATTTTGCTACTGGTGCATATATTGCATATGTAGTGCATAGTTAAAGGTAATGATTAAAAAATGCCACGAAATACGTGTGCATGTGTATTTAATTTTTTACAATAATGTACCTAACTAATACAGCAAGCATATTAACGAATCGTAAGTCGTGAAATACTTATTATTGAGTAGTTCCGGTGGTCATCTGTGGTCTTCATCATCAGTTCCTCTTTACCAAATGATGCTTTTCGGGAGTACATGCACAAGTTACTATAGGTGAAGATACCCAAATCCCTCTAGGTGTGCCTATAATATTTGAAAAGTTCCCAAGAACTCTTGGGAACTTTTGAACTCCACAATCCGATCATCAGATCCCGATTTTATGACAACGAGACTTTTTAAAAACCGGTATAGGCATCTTAGAGTAATCGGGAAACATACATGAAAGAAAAACCGCATATCTTGTTTTTCTTTTGAAGTCGGTTACAAAAGTGCTAGATGGTAACTCAATATAATTTATATTTCCATATAATTGTTGAATGACGTTTAAAATAATGGTCTTTTCCTTTTACTTACTGTAGAGCCCGTTCTCCAATTGAAAGTCAGTCAATTACAGTTTATTCTCTGTTTTGAACCTATTGTATCAACAATTGCAAGTTCTTATATTAAAAAAAATAATTGCCTCGTAAACATACTAGCAATGAATTTTACCGAGACGTAATACGCAGTAATAACATTTTTATTTCCTCACAAAGAAAAAGAAATAAACTTGGTAACGTAAACAAAGCGGCTACGTCTGTCGGAATACAATGAGATTGGAATAATACTCATAATACAACACAGAAGATACATACATTATTATTTTGCTACCAATAACTTTACAACGCATTATACATCATAACATTCATAACACTAACTCCTTACCTTGAACATTCAAATTAAACGAGAAGCAATCGAATCATTTTAAATTTTTCTATGGATTTAATACTACTAACTATACGGGAATTAAAGCAATTAAAATACACAAGTGACACATGTTTTATTTTGATTATACCTACCTGACAAGAGCATTACCGCAATCGAAACTGTGAGACAAATTGCATTGCATAACTGTAATGTAAATGTAGTACGTAACACTTTAATTAACTCAATCACAACTATAAGGCAATCGATGTATACATTCTACACTGCAATTTACATACCTATATTATGTATATATCATATCATAGGTTAACGAAAATTAAAACAACGCTATTATACATTTTTAAATGTGTTTTAACTGAGTATAAAAAGTAAAACATTTTTCTAAAAAAAATACCTTTTATAATATGTAAAAAACATGCAATGGAGAGGCTTATACGAAATAACATAGGTACAATTACGTTCACAATCGATAATATAATCCAAACAAAAATATTATAATATTCTGCTCTAACATTTCGAATCTAATTAGTTTCAAAAACACAAACGTTAACAAAATAAACTTACTTCAATTCAGAAACAAAGCCAGGTACAATAATGTGTTGTTTAATTCAAACGAAAGCATTATAATAATAGACGAGGATGCTGTTTTGAGTTTTAACTGCAAACGCCGCTTCGTGGAAGCTTCAACAATATGGCATCGTAAAAATTAAATTACAGCGAATCTCCAAGGAGGTTTCAGTTTTCAAGCAAGTCTGCAGTTGAGATACCGACTCCTTTACAAAATGATATTGCATCCACTAATACTTTGCTTTACCTCCTTTCTTTTCTACTCCGCTATCATTAAATGAAAGAAATTAGTAAACATTACTCTAATAAAAGAGTAAACTAAACCAGAGTTTCTACGTTGAATTATTGTATACCTGAAATTACTTTTAGAGCCATAAATAGAAATGTTAATTTGAAACTGTAAAAAGTATCGCAGGGGCGTAGCGCGACGGCAAATTAGAGGGAAAGGAATATAGTTTACTTTAAGTTAAACTTATTACGGTCCTTGAGAAACAAGCACTGGGAGGCTCGCCCGACGCGCGGGTCAAGTGCCCAATTTGTCACCCGCGCAAACTTCCGACTACTTCGGGCCCGGCCTGTTCGATTCCATTAAACTTTCGAGACCTTTTGAAGCTATTTTCTTGTTTGAATCAAGATTTGCCTAATTCATTTCGGTGACTACCTACTTCAACAGCTTTAGCAATGATTTAACATTTGTCAATAAGTAAGATATAATATTTTTGCTTGAAAGTAAAATAAATAGCTTATCAATTGAATTATTTTAACGTTAGCAATGGATTGTGCTTAATAATAAAGTGTGATTTTGGAATTCAAATGCATGTCCCCATTACGCTATCAGAAAACTGAATCTGAAAAATTAGAGTAAGAGTTTCTCTGTAAGTGTGCGCCAGTGCAGCGAGGGGGTTAAGGTGCGGATGGCGAGGGGCGGCCACATCAAAGCGACTCATCCTGCGTCGGGCTTGCCGCCGAATCAAATTTAGCAGCTTTCTTTGTCGTCACGCCGCCGCTGAAACTCGACTAAGGATTTGACCTGCCGTGAAGGACCTGCCCGAATACGTAGAGTATATACATTCTGCTTTTTTGGTAGCAGCGCTGTCATTTCTATTTTCAATCAGTACTGCAGAAGTCTCGTAAAGTAATTGACAGGATAAATCAATAAATTCGATAGCACTCCTAAGCGAATAACACTAACTAAGGCAACAGTTGCTAGCGAATTGTTTTACAATTCTATAAGACATCAAAGATGAAGTACCACCTAGAAACAGAAGAAAAAGAGATAGTCGTGTGTTAGACGAAGCAAATTTTCAACATGTACTAACAGACAAACAACTTTCAAAATACACTACACTAATCCCAAAACCTTAAATAAAGAAGACAAAAAATTACAGTCCTTGTTATTTACTTGTACACACCCGAGGCATAGCGAGATCAAGTGGCTAATTTGTCAGCCAGAGAGTAAACTTGGTGGCGCCGACGCAGCGGTCTAGTACGGACGACGATGCGATTCGATTAAACTTCACCCAAAGTACCAACACAAGAACAAGGCCTACTTAACGCGGTTGTACATTTACGACGGAAACTTAATTAGCTAACTCCTCAGAAGAACCGACTCGGCAATATATGCGTACTATGAATCTGATACGTTCTTAGTATGTAAGAGTAGACTTGAAACATTAACATTTTTATCGGTTCTCTAAGTAAGATAGTTTCAAGAGCTTTATTATAATATACATTTTTAATGCATATTTTTACTGTATAATGAATAATGTGAATAATGTTAAAAACTTATAAGTTATAACCAAGACCATTAAACTAAGTGCTTACGTATGAATGTGCAGATTTTACATAGATATTATATACAAGTATATTTTAGCATATGCATAAATGCCAAGTAGGATAGCTCTCAGAAAGACAAGATTAAGATGTCATACATGTTATGTAGTTATACTGACATGAGTAGTTTAAAATCAAGAAACAATTTAATCTTAAACTGAAATATCCTTATAACACATTAACTCTTAATGGAAGGGGAGCCCACGATGCTAAATGTGGATTTACTCCAGCGTCGTTGGGACCTATTGGATTTTGAAGATTAGATGGTAGAAAGAAAAAGAGTTCAGACGATGTATCCGTTTCACTGGTGGGGGGAGCTTCTACAGGCTTTCAAAGATGTAAAAAAAACAGTAAAACGGACTTACTCTAGCGTGTCAGATACTAATAGTGTAGATACTCCACATGTCTCTGATAATGGAGGTAGGTTAATCTGCCCATTTGCATGGTGGGGGTGGCCGTATGGAAGGGTAGAAAATGGGGAAAAAAATTAATTATTCGAGCTCGTCAGATATTAAGAGGGGATGTTAAGTACACCCGAAAGATACCCCATTCAATATTCTGATGATTTGGAAGTGACTTTTTGAAAATGCAAAAATAGTCGCCGTTTTAACCAAGTCGAGCGCGTCAGATTTTCATACAGATGGTTCAGCTTAATGCCTTAAACAAGCTGACCTATAATCTGACGATTATTTGGAGGGATTATCTTAATCTGACGATTTGAAAAAAAAAATACATGTATTTTTATTATTAAATGTGTCAAATGTGCACGGAAAATAGCATGCAAATACAAATAGACTTAACTATTTATATACATATATAAAAGCGAAAAGATACCCACTCACTGACTCACTAATCTACTGACTAATCACAAAATCTGGAAAACTACTTGACCTATGTAAATGAAACTTGGCAGGGAGGTAGTTAATGAGTAAGAGAAGTCAGCTAAGGAATGATTCTAAGCTAAAAACAATTTTGTTAATTTACGAATACCATTTAAATTCCAAATTTCTTGAAAAACATATTCCAAACAATATATAATAAACATATTCAAAATTGTTTAGATAAATCAATATATTAAGCATATAAAATATAGTATAGTATAGTATAGTAGCAGGTACAAGTTGTTTTTGTTACGCGTGTGAAAGAATGTATACCGCAAATTTTTACAGAACTAATCTGTGTTTTTATGAAGGTAAAGTAGGTTTTCATAAATAAGCCACAGTCAGGATGTTTATTTCTTTACATTTCTGCCCTAGCGAATTACAACTACCTGAGTTATATAAATATATAAATTGCTCGGATAGTCTTCTTCTGCAGCACGAATATAGTTTTATTATATTATACTATGAAAATAACTAAAATAGACTAATATGTTTCAATATCAGTCAGTTCACGAATTTTTGTAACTACGTATGCTGCTGAGCTGAGTCTATTCGATTATATTTATTTATTTCAATTAATAATAATTTCGTGGTATTAACTAGTTTCAATTCGTCTTATTTAACCATTACTTTACAATACTTTCTTTACGATTTTTGTAATTTCGGCTTGTGGAAATGGGCAGATTATATGTTTTATGTTATCTTTGAATTATTTCCTTCAAAATAAAAAAAAAATCGACGACTTTTTTTTGCAAGTTTGTAAACCCACCCACTGCTTTGCGTCACGCTCAATCGTCAGATTATCAAAATGTACACTTGTCAGCATGTAATTAACCTACCGTATCTTAATCTGACGCGCTCGACAATGTCAAATGATCGAAATTTTTTTGCAAGTTTGTAAGCCACCCACTGCCTTGCGTTACGCTGAAATCGTCAGATTATCAAAATGTACACTTGTCAGCATGTAATTAACCTACCGTATCTTAATTTGACGCGCTCGACAATTTCAAATGATCGAAATTTTTTTGCAAGTTTGTAAGCCACCCACTGCCTTGCGTCACACTCAAATCGTCAGATTATCAAAATGTACACTTGTCAGCATGTAATTAACCTACCGTACCTTAATCTGACGCGCTCGACAATGTCAAATGATCGAAATTTTTTTGCAAGTTTGTAAGCCACCCACTGCCTTGCGTCACGCTCAAATCGTCAGATTATCAAAATGTACACTTGTCAGCATGTAATTAACCCCCCTTATAATCAGGAGTAAATCCAAAAAACCCCTTAATGGGCTTCCCTACTATAAGAGTATTACAATTTTAATACGGTCGCAACTGTTTAGTTTGCAATAGAATATTGTGCCGCCATTAAATTTTAACCTATTTTATTGTACCTTGAAACTTAAATTAAAGCAAAGTTTACATTCTAAGTTTTCGTAGTCTGTGCCGAGCTGAAGTTGAATTCCACGTAGGTATAGTTTTCCACAGTAACTGGTTACAAGGTCCTGCCCTTTAAGTGTACTTCCCAAATGAATTAAACATGATTGTCCAATTAAGCAAGAACTTCAAAAACTTAAATAAGATTTCATATGGACGACTGATCAAGCAATGCTTTTAACATTTTTCATTTTGCTTTAAATTAATAAAATAATATTTAAATTTTATAACAAATAATGTAATTAACTACAGCACTTGCTGTGTTTTCACATTTAAATACATTTGAAATTTAAACAAATAATAAAAATGTAATTGTACACATTTATTTAGTAATAAGAACATAAAATTTGAAATTACTCGAAAACGGTTGACTTTTGAATTAAGGTCATAGGCGGTCATTTGATTGCTAATGACTTCCTCTACTGAGACTTCCTCTAGTAATTTTTGTTCCCTACCTTCTTATCGGGATAAAAACGTAACGTAACGTTACCAACTGGTAACAGTTTTGAAACGAAACTCAATATTATAACACCAATAACTAGGTATAAACTCACTTCTACTTCTTTTAAACAAATTAGGTAGCCAGCGTGACCAGGGGCCGCTTGATGGTAAGCGGTAACCCGGGCCTATAAATACTCGTAACATTACTATGATTTGCTTGTCAAATCCTATTACCTCGCCACGAACCTGTAGCATGTATTAAAATAAATATTATATAAATATTTTTACTACATTTTCCTAGTGGGGTCATTGACTCAAATGTCATTGACTTTTGTAAGCCGATATATAACAACCGGAGGCGTAGTTACTAAATTCATCTAAATGAGAATAACAAAGCTAAGTTTCTGTTCAATAATTTAGCCATCTATACATATTTTAAACTACTGTCCAGGATATAAAAACAGTAATTTTGTATAGGTGCATTCACTGTTCTGAATAAAAATACTCTATAACAATAGCAATCCATCATATAATACAAGATTTTTGTTTTTTTTACGTAATCCTTAACTTGGCGGTGCCCACTATATGAGTTGCTTAGGTAAAACTTACGTGTCATCGTTCTTATCGTCCACGCATCCGACTGCTAGGTGGAGTCACCTAGCATTAGAGTTTTGGCGCGAGATAGGTTAGGCTTCGTAGGTTATTTAATATATGCCCTAAGTGCAAAATCTGAAAACTATTTTTAATTTTATTTTTATTCACGTTCAATAAAGCTTGTTGTATCGTCCATAAGACGCACGAGTATAATTTTGTAATGTAATTAAGTAAGTTTGTAAGTAATGTAATTCACTCAGAAAAAGTAGTATATTTCTAATTTAAATACGAAAATAAGGTTTATTCAGCATCTTTATATGATTTCCAATATCAAAAGAGCTTCGGCAGAAAATAAGTAAATTTCATAAGTAGCATATTGAAATCGTGAAAAATAAAGTTTGATGTCACTTCATATTATAATGAGCGTCTGCCCTTCTGTCACCTTTCAACACTTATAAAAAAATACTTAGAATTATGCATGCATGAAAATATTACATTGAAATATCATTTTCACAACAGTGTAATCTGAAAGGTTTCGTGTGAGTGTCTTCTGTCATTCCGTTGCTCATTTATGGCTGCAACGAACAGACTATCGAAAATCAAAGTATTTATAGTAAGTTTTAGATTTTCTGAAATAATATAATTACAAAACGTAGATATGTAATGTAAGGTTGAACAAATATAGATAGCTGTTATTTAAAAAAATTATGGAAAACAAACACTATATCTATTGAGTCAGAGATTGTGGCAACTTTACAACCAGCCATTTTTATGTCAGTCAGCCACTTTGTAATCAGTAAGAGTTCTGACACAGTTAGTGCCTTCCAATAATTTTTTGTTATTTTCTGTTTTTTATTTAGTTTTTGTTAAGTTTTTTGTTATTTTCACATGGTAACACAATACCGAAAAGTACGAAAAAGACTATTGTGTTGATCAGCGAATGTCACGAATTTGTGGTTCGCTTCTGAGATTATTGTGAACGAGAATGTCTCAATGGTAGACCATTTTTGCCTATAACCCAAGTATGCAGACAGTAGGATGCGGATGCTCTTGGCGTCGGACGAGCTACGGTGTCTTGAATAACCCTTGAATATATAACGAAAAGTAAGGCAATCATCAACTCAAGCGACAGAGAAAGATAGAAAAGAAGTCGTTGACACCAATTCGCAAAAAGTCAGGTAACAATTCGGATGTGTGGGCGAAACGTGGCTGGATACCAACCACATTATGCCGAAATCCTGGACTGGTGACACTGTACAGTCAGACACTAAAGTTCTCGAAAGCAAAGGATAACGTCTAATAATTACGCACGCAGATACGACAGACGGCTTCGTATCCAACTTATTGGCTTTCAAATCAACATACGAATATCATGAAGAGATGAATTTTGAAAATTTCAGAGTAGTTTTTACCTTACTGCAAAATCTTTATGAACCACATATAATTATTATGTAAATTTCTTACACAAAGGCAAAGCTACAACATCCAGCAGCTGAAAGCTGGACCTCATATCATGGCTGCAGAGCCAAGGCATTGAATCGAATGAAAATATATTAATCAAGAATTGGTCCCATTATTAAAATTAAATAAACCCAAAAAGCCTACCTACATTTTGGATGAAACCCTTAAACAACATGGCCAGACGGTCGTTAGATTGTAATCGTATCATTGTAATTACAATGCCATAGAACGGATTTGTCATGTCAGAGGTTTGTTTGGTTTTTCTGTTATTATAGTTAGTGCCTTCGTTTAAATAGGTACTTGAGTTTAATTTTTTTAGACCATGCAGCCAAACCTAACATATCTCCCCCATTGACGAATGCGTACATTATTGCAAAATACGTGTTACAGTGGTCGGGGCTCTTAGCAATTAACCCATGGGCCGAAATGACTATCGGCACGACGATTGCTGAAACCACATCCCACCTGTCGACAATCTCGTGGGCTAAATCCCAATTATTTATTTTCTCGTCTTTTTCGGCCCTTAAGAGATTGTCGGATAGCAAAGAACCATTCTCCATTGCCGTATACATGCCTTCATGGAAGTGCATAGAGTTATATCAATCTTGTAAAACTTATTTGATCTCAAGAGCCACGTATGCGGTACAGAGTCATAGCTCTTTTTAAAATCTATGCAACATATTGTCAAGTTAAATACATATTATTATTATTATTCTTTGTTTCATTTTATTTCTGAATAGGCTGACTGACCCAATAAAAATAAGCACGAGTCGATATCGTCATTTTTGGATGGTTTTTATAGTCATATTAATAAATTATTAATTTAATAGAAAAAAACTATAGGTTCTAAGTTCTATGATAATAATAATCTATAGTCGAATATGTTCTGAGGTGAGCTGTCAAAAATTATAATTATAAATTTAACAAAGCGTAGCTGCCCCATAAAAATACTCAAAGTCCGAACGAAGGACGAGAACTAAAGTACGTGATATGGTTCATATATTACAATAAACACTTTCGCGAGTGGTATTCATGTTTATTAAGGAATATACGGTTTTACTCACGTTTATATTTCGGGGATGACCGACTAGTTTTGGACCCGACGGGTTGATTATAATACTTATTACTATCCTTATATAACTTACTTAAATTTTTTACTCGCAAACTCATTTCTTCTTTTAACCTGTTGCTTATTCTTACTGGTTTTTTAAGGACGAACATCGACTGTAAATTATAAAGATTGTATTACGATTATAAAGGATAACATTTTTTGTAGTGCGTTTCCCCTCCAAATAGTATAGTAGATATATGACTCAAGAGTTGTTTGGTCTGCCCTAATTAAACGTATTTCAGACTTAGATTGTGCTTCAATTGCTTCTTGTCTATTAAATTCTTAGACAGTAAGAAGGTAGTGGATTTTATTTAGTTATTAAGTTAGTGGCATATCGGTTAGAGTATAGTACACTGTGATAAAAAAGTCAGTTATCTCTCCGATTATATCAGAGGAACATTTTACATGTAATAACATTCGACCTAAAAAAGAGGAGGACGGTTTATTGAGTGAACGATAGATGCAGATGAATTATTAATACTTTATAAATACGAGTAGACTAATATACCAAAACATAATTTAAAATAGCGTACAGTTTTGGTAATGTCTACCATAAAAACTGGCCTGGATTATTATTCCAACATTATATTTAATTAAATACGTTTGTAGTAATCCAACAATCAAGGTTGTCAACAAAAAACGATTTTATACGCATACCTTTTGGGTTGTTATATATTGATTTTGTGGCTTAAACACTTTTTTTCCAAGCAATGCTAAAAATTAAAGAAAATAATATTCCTACTTACCTTCAGACAGGTACAAGCGATCGGGTTCTGGGGGCTGGTCACAAGGACGATGACGTAATGTGACGTGGAGGGAAGGACCTCGTGGTGGTACTTCAGGGGGCGCCGGCTCTGGAGGAGATTCACATTCACGTTCGCTCGCTTGAACGTTGTTGTTTGTCGGGCCTGTGTAAGTCGAAATATTGTTAATAACTTGTACAATAATTTGACGAAGAACATGTGATCTTATGGACCTGGACCCTCATCTGATTCAGTAACTCCAGTTTATTTTCAAAATCACAGTCGAAATAACAGACGTTGTCCGTACTAAATGTGAGCCCAAAAATAACTATAGGTATTTAAAAAAACCGAATTCCCAACTACCACAGTGGATAAAGGTCTTTTGTAAGGGGCTTGCAATTGTATGGTAGGACTAGCAACGACCATGCTGTTTGTCCATTTAAACCGAAACACCTACGGGTAAACATACCTTGCATCATCTAGCAAGGAGAATCTGAATTACTTGGGACTAATTGGAAAAACTTCGAGCACCTCTGGAGCGTCCCCCTGCTGTTTCCCGGCAAATAATATTAAATGATTCTACTATGCACGAGAAGTTCTTACCTTGATAATCATGTCTATACCAATCCAATATTAAATGTTTAGGCGGAGAGAATAAAATAGTGGTCTACTAGCGTGCTCTTGTGACTCGTGCTCGTGTAACCCACCGTCGTCATGCGGAACAGTAGCAAATCAATTAGAAAGAAAAACTGTGACCATATTGAAGTTTTTGTCCAAATTACATTAAATATAAAATTCCTTATTTTGATGATAATATATGTAATTTTAATGAATTTATTTATTAGCTACTGTCCAACTGGCCACCACTTAAAATATATGATGTCGAAGTCATTGAATAAGTGTTTAAGAGAAACAACCCGTCTATACTCATATATTACCTTCCTGTCATTCTGAAGACATATGCAGTGCACGCCTATATCTTCTATATATATAAAAAAACCGTGTCACGTTGTTTGTTCGCGATGAACTCCTAAATTTTGCACACTGTGTGCAGTTTAGTCCAACTTGAGAGATAGGATAGTTTTTATTTCAATTTATAGTCACAATATTTTTTTATTGCAAATTACTTAGCCACAGCAACGCATGGCCGGCATGGCTAATATAAGTATATCAAATCCAATGACGGAATTTTTTATTGACTCTTAACGTTATGTTTTTGCCAATTCCAATTCCGTTCAGTAGTTTTTAAGTGTAAAAGTAACAAACATCATCAAACGTCATCAAGTTCTTAGAATATTATTAGGAGCTTCATTGTTTGATGCGATTATTACATCACAATGCTCGTCGCATTAATCGCGTGGCGTACATGAATGAATACAATACCGTGAGCTCCTCTACACCTATGTACGTGCCAGTCGCGTACGTCTCACTAACTATGCCCGGCATCCTTATCAAAGGCATGCACCCATCTACGTATTACGCGTTCATAACATCTATACTACACTGTACATAACTACAATAACTAAATGGAATCTTGCACAGAATATGTGTAATACCTCATTCATACCTTACATTTCGGAATGGCAGTAGGATTAATAATCCTTGCAACTATCAGTTAGACGTAACATTACTTGCATTCTGATGGGGTATAATTATGTTAATCTACCGAAATTAATCTGACTGCAAATTCTTAGTAGTATAAATAGTCCGACAAGAAATTAGTGGTAATACCTAATCCTCTGATCATAGCTAAAATTTTCAGCCACCACTTAGAGCTATGATGCTAAATGGACCTATATTTTTTCTGAATAGGGTTTATCCTCCGAGCCTTCTCCCAACTAAGTTGGAGTCGACTTTCATTCTGACTACGAAGCGGCCGAAATTCGATATTTTACGTGAAGCGACTGCCATCAGACCTCCACAATCCAAGTACTAGGCAATATCGAAGTTCTGTAGTTAGAACAGGATGTCGGACTTTTTTATAGGGCTCCAATTACCCGTAAAGAATGCCACAGATGTTCGTATGGGACCCAGGACCGACGGCTTAACGTGCTCTCCTAGGCACGGAGGGGTCTCAATGTGTTAAGAATGTTCACCCAACCTAAGACTGATCTGGCTAGTATTACTTAACCTTGCAATGTGCCAACCTACTCGGTTACCACTTAGCCACGAGGATAACAGGCTAAGGTATTCAAATCAATTTGTAATTACTGTAATTTTTTTTTAACAAACGAAGACTAGTTAAAGAATCTTTGGTTTGAAGTTTTTATAAATAATGATAAAGGATGGTAATCCAAAATGCGACAAGTTTAGTTTAACAGTTTGCATGATGTTACAATTGAGTCCTCCTAATTGGTTAAAAGTCCTTAAAATAAACCATAGGTTAGTACCAGTATTAGATTGTAAAACGGGTCTTATATTTCTTATCGGACGGAACCTATCGTACCTCATAATTATTACCACGACGATGAAGAACTGTTTTACACATCTAATTTACATACCAATCGCGAAAGTTTAAAAACAGTACGATAATGTACAAAAGCAAAAAATCCCCTAAAGGAATACTTAAGGATAACGTTATATATATCAAAGTTATCATACATATACATATCTGTATGTAGTATAAATTTAAACATTGGTTTTGATAACTCTAACCGCGGTAAAAAGAAAAAGTAAAAAGCATTTATTATATTTAATTTAATATAAAAGAGAACTATTTAACTGGTTCAAAATGTATTTCCACAGAAATCAGAAATCAATTTAAGTACGTAGTATTTATTACAATATTTAAATATGCTTTAAAATAATTTATTTACTACTTTATTTTACTATAAAAACTCAGTAAGGTTAATTCAAGTTTTAGAAATAAAATCGAATATCATATTAAGTTTCCGTGTTATTTTCGTTTCAACGTGAATAATATGATTTTCAGTAAACCAATATCCTGTAGAACGAAAAACAATAGGGTATCAGCCTTCAAAGTTAGCCAAAGGAACTCCTTGACAGGTAAAGGTTCCTATAAGAACAGTGATTGGGGTAATCTATTTGGGAACTTGAGCAAATACTACAGACATTTTTAGTAGACAAACGGATCGGTTTCCTCAAACGATTTTACGGTTTACCCTTCATCGGAATTTTCATATAAAACAAGTCAAGCGAAATAAATTTTATTAAGATCTGGGATCACGTGGCTGTGTAATCCTAGAACAAAACCATTTTACTTATTATTATTACGATCATGAAATTTTAATAAGTGTTACTTCAATAGGCAGGTTACATTAAAACGGCAGTGTTATGAGCATCTATTGACTGGCATTATAAAAAAAATGATATTTTAAACATAGGAATGGGTTACTATTGAAATTGTATAAGTAGAAATGTTGACTTGAGTTATAGAAGCCAATCTGACAGAAACTTTTATTAACAAGCGTATGAAAGCAAAAACTGCTGTAGTACATTTAAATAAAGTAAACAAAGCATCTTATCGCATCCATAAACTGTGTCAAAATGTTTATCTACGTATATCTAAAGAAACTAAGACTTGAAAAATAATGACTATTACCATCAAATATTTTTTGTTTAATATCCTAAAGCTTATAGTATAAACCCCTTATAATACTTTGTAAAATTACGAACTCGATCCCTCCTTGATCGATAACTGATTGGGATAATCTGTATCGTTACTTGCGCAAATACTTGCGCTAAAACTTTTCACTAAAGTCGAGCTAAGTATTTTAAACCCATCTTTTGCTTTGGGAATAAAACCAAATACATAATTGAACTTAGGTTAAAATAAATTGAAATAGTAAGTGATTAAACTAGAAGACAAGTCCAAAATAAACTAATGAAGGTTAGGCTTAAATTTGTTGAATAATAAAGATTTCATCCCCAATATTCAGCGTCATGTTCTTTAGCCGATGTTAGTTTGTTTATTGATAGTGATCGATTTGCCAAATTTCCCCCTCTGAAACATTTCAATATCGAACCCGTCCCAAAGAATAGAATAGACATGTGTAGGCCATGAGATACGTGAAGGCAACGTGATTTTTTTTCTTTTTTTTTAATACTACTAGTAACTTCGTTCAAATTTCTGGCATTCTTGTCAACTCATTTTTCATTAACATAACTTTCCAAGTATGCTTAAGTATAACAAACAATATTAGCAATAGTGTACCATTGTTGAGGCAGAGGCGGCCGTTGCGTGTGTTGTTGTCGTGCGGGAAATCTTCGCGCCGCGGTCGTCGTGACAATGTACCACCCGTATCAGTATTGAATATCTCTTCTCCTGCAACAAAGCTCTTAAATTTAATATTTTTTGAGGATTCGATGATACAAAGGAGAATTTAAACATGCTTGAGCGTGTAGCTAACAAGTGGATGTTGTTTGGAAAGTTGAAAAAATGTGTTGATTTTTTTTGGGTACGTGTAAAGAATGACAAATCAAACAGATAAAACAACAAGCCCAAGTTGCCAAGGTAGTTGGGGTCAACCTCGACAAATATACACATTATACATATACACCAGGGTTGCCAACCGTACGAGGTTCCTCGTACAAATACGAGATTTGTGGTCTGCTGTACGAGATACGAGGACACGATTAGGCTCGTACAATTATCTACGAGATTTTGATATAGGAAATTTTATAGCATTATATTTTATTTTGGACAACATTTTATAGCGTCAATGGGTTTTTACATTTTGGCTACATTAGGTCTGCTAAATGAAAAGTAAACATTGGTTATGTGGATCGTGGATTTTTTCATTTTAATATTAGCGCAGGCCTACAATATACTTCTAATTTGCGTGGAAATGATGCGCGACAGATTGTTACTCAGCAATTCAAAAACTGTTAAATGCAATGGGGAAATTTTGACAGATTGTAGTAGTCTGATGTGCCGGCCACCGTAAATTCTCATATAACTTCAATCAATAGTTAAATATGATAGGCGTGAATTTAACAGACTTGTTAAAATTAATTTAAATTAAGAACTTGTTAAAAAAGAATAACAAAATGAACACACAAATTTTGTTTCGAAGTGTACATCTAATATGAAGAAAATTTTGTGAATTTTAATTTAGCGAGTAAAGTAACAGAATTGGGACCAATATCTGCTAAATTTACACTGCTTTAATATGTCTTATATTTGGTTTTATAACATTTTAAATGCTTGATAAATGTACGAGGTTTGAATGCGAAAGTACGAGATTTTTAGTTGTGTATGTACGAGGAAAAAGTTCTAAGGTAGGCAACCCTGATATACACTGACATATTAATAATTGATTCAAAAGGAAGTGGAAACAAAATGGTTGGTTGTTATCTCTGTTTACCCCTAGGGGTGACATACGTGAGTTATTAGTGATGATGATGATGATGATGATATGAATACTGTCGCCACTGCAGTATTAGTGTTTTCTACTTGTTTTACATAATTGCGATTAGTTTTTAATGTGTCCATGTGATAAAAAAAATTATTTCATTGTCGGTTCTTACCACTTGAACGTACCATTAAATCAGCTAATTTAACTTTAAAACGCTCACTGAAAAGTCATATAAATGTTTGCAAAAACGCTAACTGTGAAAAAAACTGTCAATCGTAGGACGTACATAAACGTACACACGTTGGACACTAGGTATGTAGAAAAAGCACTGAACTCGCGTGAGCGTCACGCTCAGATACATATAATACAGATGTGTGTGTGTGTATCTATAATTATATAATATATATATGTAAGTTATGTTTCACTTCTGACGTGCAGTCCTACGACTGACAGTTTTTTTGAAGTAGAAACTTCTTTAGGCACGTTGGGAACTTTTGGTAAGGGGAAAAAGAATTGAACTCGCGTGACCGTCCCGCTCAGATGACATTTATACAGATGTGTGTGTGCATATGTATACATATGTGTATATGTTTTCACTTCTGACGTGCAGTGCTACAACTGACTGGTTTTTTTTCTGGATGAAAGGTACCTTATGTGTCATTCTGTGCTCCTGACGAGGTGTATGCAAAATTTGGTGATGATCGGACGAGTAATTAAGGCATGATAAAGTTAAAAACAAACTCACTTTCGCAATGATAATATTAATTAGGAATAATCCTAACTAATATTATAATATATAATAAAAAAACAACTTTGTGGTATAAACCACCAAGTTATTTTTGAATCATTGCTTTCAAACAGAAATGGTATGAACCATTTGCATTTTCTTTTACTTATTAGAGGTTTGTGTATCGCACTGAGTGAGTGAGTGAGTTAAATCTCGTACTATCACTGTCATACTCGTATTAAGGTAGATATGTAAGGCAAGAGAGGACATACTCAGTAGACTCGTTATTGATAGACATGTGTAGTTCCGGAGCGTAATAGTTCCTGGAACTATGTCCGCAGTCGGAACTATGTCAGTTCTTTCCGACTTGCTCAACCTAATAGTTCCAGTTCCACAGTTCCTCGGAACGATCCGTGTGACGTATGCCGCGAGCGTTGCGTTCTGTTCCGTGCAAGGGTGTATATTAAAAAGCAGGACTTACTTTTATGGACAGAAAGCAACGATTGAAGACATCAAAGGTGCCTGAGCTACTTTTTATGTTAGCAATTTTAAATAAAAAATATATATAATATATTAGGTATTATGATCTACAAATTTAAATATAAAGACCAATCCAATACATTAATTTAAAATATTTTAAGTCTAAATTAATTGATATTGTTAACAACCACCATGTATGTCCGAGGAACTGTCTGAACCGAAATAAAACTGTGTAAAACTAAGGAACTAGATAGTTCCTCGGGCATGTTTCCTGGAACTAGTTCCGACAAGGAAAGGAACCGTTCCAGGTTCAATCCCATGTCGGACATGTCTAGTTATTGAACAGCTGCCGTATGATTGGAGAACCCCCCACTCTATAGTTAATCCCGGTCAAATAGCACTACTACAAGGTATAGTGTTGACTTTTACTAGTAAGAAGTGTTATCACAACTGTGGAGAGCAGCAGTAGAGGAATAGGTAAACCACATCACTGTAATAATACCGCTGGTTCTTCAGTGACCATTTATCACCATCGCCGTAAAAATTAAGTTGTGTGTATTGTATTGTATTGTTGTGTTTTCAGTGTTGTTTTCATAAACAACACTGAATAAGTTCTGTGCTGCTTTTCGTTGTACACAAATAACGTTATGTCCAATATCGATTTTAGCGTCAAATACCGTTATATTCGATCCCCACATAATTTATTTTACGGGCACAATCAGCTGGGTTGGTTAGTTAAATAGACTGGTTAATATATCATAGGGCCTTCCCCTATGATATATTGACAACTAGTCAGTGCAAGTTTGAGCAAGGACCGTTATGTTTTTATTTCAACTAACCTTTAGAATTCCTGTTTCTCCTGTAGAATCTACGGTTGGTGCTCTCGTGTGGGAACGGCGATGCCTGCCGCTGTGGGCTGCTGGCATAGCGTGGCAACTCCTCACCGCACTCAGAACCGTAGATACGTCGTTGTTCATCTGTCAAAAAATATTAACCTTAAATATGACACTGATTGTTATTAAAAATGTGTATCAGGTTTGTTTTTGATCCGTTCGTACGCACCTCGACAGAGCTCATGTTGGAAGTATAACGTTTCGATTTACCAGCAGTGCGAACAAAATCTTGCCTTGACCAAAATTTGAATTCTGCGTAAATTAAAAGGTGTCTTATTTCATAAATATTATCACGATTTACAAATCTAATATGCATGCAAGTTGCGGGAGTTTTAATACAAATTATTGCTACCCGACTTTAAATAAGAGTTATGTTTTTTCACGTGTTTTCAAGTATGTTAATTGTATTGTTTACATTATCAAACGTTTGGGGGATATTTTTATAAATGAAAGTGTATGTAGAGTTATTTTAAAATCCACGATTTTAGGCTAGGTTTAATTTTAATTAAGCATAAGCATTAAGCTAAGTTTAATTTGGTTATTAGGCAGCGTAAAACACAAAAAGTCAAGAAACCATGTTGAGTAGCATCGCCAAACAGAAATATCAAAATTAAGATGATGTTTCCTAAACCATTGTATAGCCAGTCTTGGTCTCTGTTCTCAATAAGTTACTGATTACATTTTCTCAACAGTCTACTCTACTAAATGATTGAGATCTTTCTTCGCCAGACGTATCTATGGGGGCTGTGCTACTGACAACAGTCATTTTAAAACAACATAGGTCTCTAACAGTTCTACTCAGAAGCACAAATATGGATATATTTATAACTAGCAGCGCCCCGCGGTTTCACTCGCGTAAGTCCCGATTCCGTGGGAATATCGGGATAAAAAGTAGCCTATATGTTAATCCAGGTCTCCCGCTATCTACATACCAAGTTTCATCGCAATCGGTTCAGAAGTTTTTGCGTGAAAGAGTAACAAACATCCATACATCCATATTCACAAACTTTCACGTTTATAATATTAGTAGGATATAGTCTGTAAGGTGGAGGTGTTTTCCCACGCAGGTACCTAATAAGGCGACTTCAATTCGAGGATATACCTTTTGTGCCACATCTCCTCAAAACTCCCTATTTTGAGAATAGTTTATACTATTTTCAAGCCTCCTTATCATATGAGTTTGTTATTATTCATTACATTTAGTCATTCCTTTGCTTTTATCGACTTCAGTCTTCGCATTACTACATTATATTGACAAATGGACGTAATTGGCTGGATTAACTTGATATTAATATTCATCAAAGTGTTTATAAAGTTCAGGGAATCTTCTTTTGAAATATTTTAAGCGGTCAATTTACAAAGCACACCTGAATAGGTATTTTTTATTGATTGATTCGTAATATCCAGGTACATATTAATTTTAAGATACTACCTTCAAACCAACCAAACCACGTTTTATCCATTAAAGTTAAACGAACTTTTATCAGTATTTTGTCAGTAATAGCTAGTAGTTTCTAGAGCTTATTTGAGCAGGCCAGCGCGACGTGTTCGTTGTTTAGCGAAGTACTACAGCGGTTCGCGAAGCCCGCGGGCCGACTCACGCTCAGCCCCGCTCATGCCTCCAGCCACCGTACACATTTTGTTTGTTATTGTTTAAAATTACCTACCCAAACAAACCGCCTCATAAATTCCAAACTTTTCGGCCTCAACTTTTACACTGACCTATTTGTATAAAGTGTTGAAAATTATTACTTGGTCGTACCATAACCAAGTACGGCGGATGTTCGCGAACTTTTTTATGTAAAAAATATGGTGTTAATATTGTACACGTGATGATTTAAATATTGTTAACTTAAACAGTTTGTTTTAGAGAGTATGGGAGATGTTTTGATCTTCTAATATTTAAGTGTTTAAAAACTTACCATGCCTTAATTACAACTGAAGCATATATACTGTAATTCAGACTCAAATTAATGATTTATTGTTAGTTCAGCTATCGAAATAGAAATTCTAATCAAAAGGGTACCGAATTAAATTTGACAACAAGAGAGAGATTTTGGTGTCACCCGTTTGATAATTTTTTTTTAAAGACATCTCCCACATTAATAATACTCCTGTGTCGTGGGCGGCTTCACAAACATTTAAGCAACGGACACAAAGAACACCCAGACTCGAGACAACTATTTGTGGATCACACAAATTTTTGTCCAGTGTGGGATTCGACAACACTCGGCGGTACATACATCTAATTGGTAGCTTTCAATTCAATTCAATTAGAGTAAGTTAGTCCACTGCTGAACATAGGCCTCTCCCAATATGCGCTATAGCACCCGGTCCTCGGTTAATTGGTAGCTTAACGTTCTATAATTAGTACACAATAATTATGTCAGGGATCATTATATTTATTAAAATATCTACTTGTGGAAGGAACGTCTAAAGTCTTTATGTTGTGCTTACCCCAATAAATCTCATAGAAGACGTCCATGAAAGTTTAATGACGGCCGCTAAAGAAAATTTCAAACTAAAGTTGTAAAACTACACGACGGCGACGCCTATGTTGTTACAAATTCGTAAAAAAAGAAAGTTCAGGAACGAAAGAAAATGAATTAAAAATACTCTTTCAGATTGGTAAGTTTCGCAATACTTTGAAAATTTGTTGGCAACGTTAACACAGCTCTCAGTAACGAAACGTGAATAAATTGAAAATAAGCAGAGAGACGCAGTCATTTGTAACTTTAGGGAAAGCATTTTAATATTTTCCGTAAGTCTACGATAAAAAGATGTTAAGAACCAGTCTAACGTAGTCATAAAAAGTACAATAAGTAAGAGTTGCCAGTCTAGTACCGGTGAATAATTTAATGAACGAGCCTCACTGGCACGGGTATAATTCTGATATGAACTTTTGTTTATACCCACGCACGTATGTACACAAAACAAATTTCAACAATTCTAAATTCCCAACTGAAATAATATTAAAGGGTTTAGATGTAGCGTTTAATAAAAGTTAAGTCGGCGGTCTGGTGTGTAGCCAACGGCTGTATGAAACTAAACACCTTGTTTTAGTTTACTCAACGATTCTACAAACTCAATTAGCATTACAACCTCTGAAAGTCACTTTAGGCAAAATGGAATTATGTAACAAATAAACGTGGCCTTGCGACAAACCTTACACGGGTATTATTATATTATTGTTCCTTGCTATACAACGTTTGTGTATTTTATGATACCGATCAGAAACATTTTATACAGTATGAAGAAATCAAATTAGATAATTTTATTACTGTAAAGCAGTTCACATTCCACATAACTGCGATTTATAGATCAATAAATTTTTATATCAGTGTTGTCCAAGGAAAGTTTCAGAAATTATCTGGGTAAGTTTTTTGTGTGTCGAGTTTTGATGCCGGTGAAAAATTATTTACTATCTGTAATTAAAAACCGGCCAAGTGCGAGTCGGACTCGCGCACCGAGGGTTCCATAAAATATTTTTATTAAATGATGTAAATAAAAATTTACGGTTTTCGCAATTTTTCCTTTATCTGTTTCCTAATTGAATAAGCTGTTATCCTGACAATATAAAAAGTGAACATTATGGTACTTGATTTTTCTACTGTTCAGAATTAGTCAAAATGGAATTTTAAATACTGCTTTAAAAGGTCAACGAACCGACATACCAGTTTTATTGACAAGGATAGAACCTTTTCAGATTATATTTTATACCCTGTTGTCATATAAAAATAAAGTTACGGGGCCTAGTAGATGCACTCGAGCAATAAAGTCTATTTATAAAATTTATTTAGTTATATTTTATTATAAATTAATTCACATTACTTACTAATTATGCCAATATTAAATAATCATATCATTTATACTCAAATTCTCTTCGTAAAGTAGGAAAAATGTAAGTTAATTAATTAATTCTGAATTTAGGAAATATACCGTAATACTTACATAACAGTCATGCTTACATTTCGGTCTCCTAACATTAAAGTAAAAACACAAACTAAAAATGGTAAGTATTTGTAAAGTGTTAATCACGATCTAAATTACTGGACTAAAAAAGTGTTTTTAATTTGCAGAAGACTAAAATAGTGTTGTATTTCAACAGCGAGTTCTTTAAAGACATTTACATAGGCTGCACTAAAACTATCGGGAATGGAATATTTCCACTGTTTCTGTCATATTAAAATCTTTTTAATTGAAAACACCTTGGTTTTAAAAATCGAATACCATTTATTTATTTATAAAAAGATTCTCGGTCTTATCACAAGGTGTTGTCAAACTTGTTTAGTCGTTGAGAAAATGGAATTGACTCGAGAAAATTCAAAAGCGAAGATTTATTATGACTTTCGAAGTGGTTTAACGCAAAAACAGTGTGTTGAACGGATGATTTCTGCATTTGGTGATGAAACCCCATCCAAAACCACAATTTATCGCTGGTTTGCTGAATTTCAATCGTATCTGTGCGTAAGCTGATTGAGGAAGATCGACATGTGACATACCGCGAAATTCAGGCAACTTTAGACATTGGCTAGAAAGATATGGTTAGAAAGATATTTACCTGATTTATAAACATATAATAACAATGTTCTATAACCATGGGTTACTTCTTGGCTTCAACTTTGTTCGCCTCAGTTTCAATTAGAAATGGAAAAACGGTTTGGTTACGGTACGCTACTGCCATGTATTTGCTACCCAAAAAATAATAAGGCATATATACTATATATGTACCTATTGTCAGCCTTTTAAAAGGTTTGGAATCTCGTTTAAAAATCACGTGGTAATAGAAATATGTTTGTAGCTCATATATGTTTGTCAACTACTTGGGTAATCTTTCAACGTAAGCAATACAATAAGTTTCACCAATTTTTGTATTATATATCGTATGAATACTTAACTATATCAATTCAAAAACATACATATTATAGTTTACGCAGAACTGTATAAGGCATAAAATTGGACAGCTTTTTATTCAGTCCACCGAGAGGATGCTTCCCTTTGGTAAACAACTCAAGATTGAATATGAAAATTTAATCGACTAATTTAATCGCAGAGAGATTCCACGTGCCCGCCTTCGGGTGAGTTACCAACGTTTCTCAGTAGGTTCATATTGAATTGTAAATATGAATTTCTAATAAAATGAATACGTCCTAACTAGGTATATTATCTCTTGCAGAATAAATTACATACTATTTACTAAAAGGAGAAATACTCATATATCAAACATTATGATTTAAAACCGGTCTTAAGATCATCATAATTCGTATGTTAGTAAAATTTATTTATGCAGAAACTTTAACTTATGTAACTTATGTAATATATAACTTTATAAACTTTAACTTTATGCAGAAAAATGTACAATGGCGGATTTAATGACATAGGCATTCTTTACCAGTCTACCCTAGGGTGGTGCAGAAATGGGTGAAGTAAGTGTACTAAATTTATATCATAAACTTTAGAACAAACGAAAGAAAAATAAATACCAAAACAAAAAAGGAACGAGGATATATATATATATATATATAATTTGCATAACAAGAATATTATTTGTAGTACTAAGAGTTCTGTTATGATTGGAACACAGGAACTGGAAGAAGGATGTCAAGTACGTAGGACAAATAGGTGAGTTAAGAATATTATAAAGGGTGGTTAAAGCACCCAGTTGACGGCGCTGACGAATCGGAAGCCAACTTAACTCAAGACGAAATGAGGAAACATGGTCAAATTTACGAAGGTTAAAAATGAATCGAATGCAGTTATTCAGATAACGGTCGTATTTGTTAAGGAGATCTGTATTCAGGTCGTAGTAGCACACCTCACTATAATCAATATTGGGAGTAATTAGGGTCTGTACCAACATCACTTTTGTCTGGGATGGAAGAAAGTTCTTGGTTCCTGTAACTTTGTGGCTGACGCTTGTAATCTGGGTTTGCCAGCTAAGGCTGTTGTCAACAGCCCAGAACAGGCCCAATTCTTTACCAAAAGAACTTAAGGGTCCGTCCGTGATCCGTTAAAGATTATAAATGGTAGTTTATCTGAATGAAGCCTCCTGGTCATTCGTTGACTGCCTACGATAATAGCCTGGCACTTGGTAGGGTTTACAGCCAAACCAAACCTGTCTGACTAACCATAGAAATAGCCTCTGTTATTTTTTCTATGGTAGCATGATACTAAAGTTGCAAGTCATCGGCATAAAGATGGCACACTGATGATTTTGAGTGATGAGGTTAATAAAAATTGCGAATAATAGAGGAGAGGGAATGCCACCTTGAGGGACACTAGAGTCAAGATCACACTAACTGGAGGTGGATTCATCAACACGGACGGACTGCTGGCACCCTCGAAGATATGACGAGAACCATTCCAGTTAATCAGGTGGAATCATATGAGGAGGAGAGGAGAGGATAGACAGAAGGATATCGTGACTGACGGTGTTAAATGCATTTAAGAAATCAACCAAAGCTAAAACTGTAACTTTGAAATCCTCACTTCCAGCCCGGATGTTTCCAGTCACTTATTTATTAATATACATTTTTAAACTGAAACCTTGGTGTTTTTATAAGCTTTTGCACGGGGGCAGGAAAAGATCTCCCTTTCCGTCGCCAAGCCAAATAAAAAAGCGCTGTTAATGGCAGTTCAAATTACGGTCTCGGAGAAATAGTCCAAACAGTTCATCCGTAGAAGCAAGGACATAATGTGTTCAATTCACACTAGGAATAGGCGATAGAATAACAATAAATACATCAAATGTGTGACGAATATACTGTGTGAAAAAAGATATGGCTAGTAAGCAGTGAAATGACGAACGATAGTGTAAAATGGAGGAATAAGATATATTGCACCAACCCCAAATAAAATTGGAACAAGGGCAGGCAGATGATGATGATGATGACATAAAATGTGTGACGAGTCGATCTCGAATGTTATTATCGGTTAAAATTAAGGTTTTCTTATTTTAAATCAGTTAATAAAATTGAGTCTCTCTATTAATAAATCTTACATTCGGAATATACGATAAACTATTCAGGCTGCAATCGAGCATTCATTTGCAAACCGCCAAACTTTGACAACTTGGGATGCATTTCAATACCGAGCGGCCAGTAAGGTGCACCAGCACGCTTCAGACGTCAACGTCAGAGGAATTTTCATTTTTCAAAGTTCTTTAGGGTTGCACTTACATCCTTAACGCCAAATCCTTCGTAGTTTGTTGGTAAAAAATCGCTGAGAACTAAGTGTATACTTAAGATGGCGTAAAAAATGATGTCAACGGTTTTTTTTGCAGTGCCCCGTGGTTTCACCCGCGTAAGTCCTAAGTTTTATAGCAATCGGTTCAGTAGTTTTGGCGTGAAAGAGTAACAAATATCTATCCGTCCATCCATCCAAACTTTCACATTTATAATATTAGTGGGATTCCTTGCAATATTAACTACGTAGAATTCTCTTGTCTTACTAGTAATAAGACGAATAGGGTATGTTTACATACTATTTTCAGTTCATTAACCGTCCTATAATTTACATGCTTTGTTCCATCTGCATTTCAAGGAAAAGAATATCTTAGGTATTAGAAAATTACTTCTTAAGTATCAAATAGGTAGTAGCAGCCCCGAACAAAGGTCAGATGCAAAGACTATGGCGTGAGCTGCATTAATAAATGGAGATTTCGAGGCTATGAAATTCATATTTAAAAAATGTTTGCGGAGTAATAGTCTTCTTTGGGGAAAAATAATAGATTCCTTTACTCCTGCTATGAAAATGACCTGAATTAAATTTTCACATTCAATCGTCGGTTGTTTGCCCCTGAGAGCGATCGCGCCGCATTGCCGCTGCACCCCGCACGCCTTCACACCACCTGTCGTTTCTCATCATACATAAATTTTTGTTACTTTTTTTTAACAACATGATCAAATAGAAAATATTTTGCTTAAACATACACTCTGCGCGCTCAAGTTAAAGCAAAAAAAAATAATTATGCTTATACAATATGTTTCCAAAGGCGTACTGCAGACAGAGGCCAAATAAAATAATGATGTGTTTACCAAGAAACGTCTATCAACTATAATAAAGCCATCATTTTCTACCCAACAAGAAATTACTTATTCAATTATTTCGCACCGTTAACACTTTTCAAATCCAAAAGATACGTTAGTTAAGTTGCTACATATTTACATTTAATGTCAGGTTCGCAATGCAATAGAAAACAAGATCAAACCAACAAACACTCATAATGTTTTTAAATCTCATTTCCATATTTGTTTATCTATTTCATCAACAAATAATCAACAATAATAATAAGTCTTTTGGAATCCAAATCCAAATTAACAAAAATTATGTTTGAAAAAGTATTAATTTTAATAGCTTTTAAGAAGAAAAACCCACCACTCACCCTCGGCCTGTCTACTAAAGCACAATGAATTGCTGTAGACTGTCATTTTTGTCAAGGCCTCAATAGTTGGGAGTTGTTTCCTTAGTGGATATTCACATATATGTATCTCTGTTAGGACGTTTCTCACTTCCGTTTTATTAAACTATGTTTTAATGACGAATCCCATGTAGAGTTTCACTTTTGCAGACCTTTTCAATGAATTCTATTCTTCACCAGAAACTCTATTTTTTCATGGGTAAACGAATTATTTTGTAAATCACGAAGAGATTAGACCTAAGTTAATCCTCGCTGGCAACTTGGCTGTAATAAAAAATACATCTAAGTTTATGTAAACTGACGCCAGATTTACACTTGCACTTTAGACGCTGAGCTGTAAATCTCTCCCTCAGTTAACATTTTGCCTACTCCGGTATAAGGTAACAGTAATTTGCTCATGTTAATAAGTCATTCAGCGTTAGACTTAGCCCAACAATATTAGGCTATTATTAAATAATATAGGATATTATAGCAATATAGGATATTATATACAAAAGTGTTTAATAAAGGTGTTACAGTGAATGGAATTGAAACACGCTGTTAACACGCAAAAGTGAACCTTATTACAATCACCACTTCCTAATATTTATGGTAACCCCCTTAAAAGAAGAATGTGATGGGAATGTGTTTCTTTGAAGCGTTGTGGCTTGTGGTCTTATCATTGAAATATTCCAACAACACATTGTTTATACAATACGTTGTATAAATAACACAGGCCACGGCACTACTTTGTACAGAAATGGTTAGTCAATAAATATTAATTTTAAAGTAGGTACCTAAACCATTATCCCTCTCCTTTAGCAGTTTAAACAAACAAAATGACGTTTGGGACGCATGGCACAAGTAAGTGTCTGGTTAGACGAGTAATTTTCAGGGTACACCCTGAAAATTACTCATCTAACCGTTGTGAGTAAAGAAGTTGCACTGAGATAGGTTTAAGGCAGCTAGATAGTCTAACGACCATCTAGCTTTCTGACCATCTGGCTAAAGGATAAAATAATTTTTATCCTTGTTATCCTTCTGTTACCAGTGTAGCAAACTAGAAATACAGCAAATGGGATTGTGCAGGATTGGTAATGACCTATTCAGCCACGAAACCTTTACTTCAAGGGGACGCACTATAGGCTAAAACCCTCTTCTAGCGCGAATTAATTATTCGCGCTGTTTAAATGGATTGTAACTATTAAAGGTAGTATAACATTGCTGTAGGATGATATAGAAATGGTACAGTAATAAATTGGACACTATTTTTCATTAAAGAAAAAAAAGGAATTTTAAAAATGACATAAATCGAGGTCAGCTTTAAAACAAAATAAAAAAATAATCACTATCTTTTAGAAAGCAGATAGTCTTCCAATGCATCGCAACAGCCACCACTGTTTAAATCCTTTACTTGAATCACTCCTCCAAAAGTTCTTTGCGTGTAATTATTTAAAATAGCATGTAAAACAAAAAGGCTGCATGAGGCTGTTTTAAATTAACCTTTAATAAAAAGATATTTAGTTAATTTATCAAATAAAAGCATTACCTACGTATACCAGTACCTGCCATTTTTTAAAACCTTAGTAACGTTCACAGCATGACCAATTTGTAATAGTACCAATATAAAACAAATATTTTATGCAGAACTGTTCTATAATAATAAGTAAAATTAACAGAACTTCTCTTGGGACACTTTAATCATTATGGAAACACTAGCAGCGCCTCGCGGTTTCACCTGCGTAAGTCCCGATCAAGTATAAATATCGGGATAAAACGTCTATGCGTTAATCCAGGTCTCAGACTATCTACATACCAAGTTTCATTGCAATCGGTTCAGTAGTTTTTGCGTGAAAGAGTAACAAACATCCATCCATCCATCCAAACTTTCACATTTATAATAATAGAGGGTTTAAATTAATTGCAATCAATCTTTATAAATACCCACAGCATGCGGGTAACTGTGACCAAATAAAATAGCCGTAATACGTAAAGTGTGTAAGTACGTTTTGACTTTGGAGTATGATTTTAACTAAGTATTTCTCTATTTCTACCGCCAATATTTTTCGGTAGTTTTAGTACACTTCATAAACTGTCGAATGGGATTAAGTTAACTAATATTAGGCGTAGTTGAAAAATAAAATTATCGAAAAACACGAATTAGCGCTAGAATAAGGTTCTAGCCCATAGTAGGAGGTGGTGCATGCGAAGTATACACTCAACATGCATTCTGCCGTCCACAAAAGAGTTCGAGATTTCTGGATTGTTTTAGAGCAGTGAATATGGTCTGACATGGGTCTCGTTTTCGGCCAAAACGCATCCCGCTGGTTACAAGCAGTAACAGTAGCTGCTTAGGGCTCTAAGGAAGCCCCAAAATATACCCATCTAGAGCGTTAGGTTCCGACATCTGTCGATGCAGCGAATACAGTCTGACACGGACTTCTTACCGGAGAATTCGAACCCTGCCACATGTTGTATTAATGCTTCTATGATTATATCATATGGCTCTCTTAATTATGTATCTCTGGAAAGTGTAGATTATTTAACTAAACCATTAAGTCGAGGTAAATAAAATATAAGATCGCCGTGAAACCACTTAGAGCTATTTCCCCAGATTGCGTGATAGCAACACTTAAATTACAAGCTCCATTTAATTTGAACTATTTTGAAGCTCAGGCTGGAATTTAAATATCTGCAGATAAGGAGCTCACGCGAATGGTACCCGCGCCAACATTACACGCCGCGCGCCGCAACGACTCGCGACTGAACGCACCAGCTAAATTACAAGATTAACGAATAAATCTGCACTACGGTATTTTGGCTTCTACCATGCAATAAATTTATTTACATTATTCGATAATAAGTGCATTGTGTTGTAATAACCTAAACCTAACCTTATCGCTACACCGATCGATCGTTACTGTCCAAAATTATAATTGATAGAAACCAAGTGTAATAACCTCAGTAAGTGGTCACCTCACTATCCACCTACATGATGTAAATTTTTTTTCAACGTACCAAGTTTATTTACTTACCCGTGTAGGTAGTTACTCTACAACCCTGAAACGATATCAACACAAAGTACTAAAGACAAAGATACTTCCCGCTGACAGCATCTGAATAAAAAACTTTGTAAGTAAAAACAGGACATCTTTATTATAGATGTGGTTTCTGCAGAATGAAGATACTTCAAATTGTAGCGAAAGTTTATGCCTTATGGGTGTAATTTCAAAACATATACGACACACATGTACTTTAACATAAATATACTGTTGTAGACAAATTGATTTTTATTTCAATAACAATATTTCTTATTTTAATTCAATATACACCACTATACATTACAATAAAGGTCTAGAAAATCTAAATGGTTTTATTTTAAGCCACGTTAAGTTTTAATGTATTCAACAAATTGGTAAATGTCTTAAAATACTGTTAGAAACAGTCTCAAAACCACTGATATAAACTATGAAAATCACTAACTAACAGCAACTGCCAAGTTGTTCGTACCTCTGTTTGCACTCAAGTTCATTGTTCTAAACATATTCCTACCCTTTTATAATCCCACAATTTGTTAATATTTATCCATCGACCAATAGTATTGCGTTACCGGTATAACCAGTCAAAATAATATCTATTAACTTATTTTTATTAAATAGTGAACTGTGTTATCATCTGTTATAGTTTGTCCCTATTTTTAATAATTTAAATAAGAGTTTTTAATGTGGCGACAACAATACTAAACCAGATTACGTTTGAAGTATTTTGAATCCTCTTCATTTGTAACAGGACATAACCAAAACGAGTATTACATATAAATGCAGAGATATCTATGTATGTACTGTGATGAGAACTTAATTAAATAAACAAAACAAACCAACATTAGATTTTAAGGGTGCCACTTGAAACAAGCAACAAAATAAACAGGGTAGATTCATATTATTTTTTGAATAGTTCGTGGGTATGGGGGCTGGCAGCAAAGTGCAGAGATTAGACAGTACGACCATCAATTACGAACGTAATCCGGAACACGTGCGTCCCGCTCATCGCATCGCAAACCTATGGGGATTATTGAAATTTTCTCCATATACACGCACCTCACAGCTCACCAGTTATTATGTAGCTGTGTTTGAATGGAATCGAAAATGAAGAGATAAGGAATTATGTGGAGATTTGTGAGAATGTACGTTATAATCAGAACGAAATTAACATGTTAAGAAAATGAATGTGGTTTATAAATTATGGTATAAATTTGGATTATGAATGCGCATAGTTAGGTACTACTAATTCAAAATTTGATGGCAAGCCGCTTCCATAACCAAACCATGGATATTTGCAATACAAGGACCAATTAATAGGTACACTAGTTACGATTGGCTTAGTCACTGTTTTCAACCAACCAATTCCAAAATGAAGAGATAAAACACTTTTCAATCGAGAAATTATTCGATATCGATTTGTTTATAAGTACGATAATAAATGTAAATATAATAATAACATAAAATTATAAATATAAAATCGCAAAAAATTATGCAAAACCGAACATAAAATGGGGACGCTCTACAATGTATTTTTATTTTGTCGAGACAAAACTGCACTGAGGGTGAAACTTATTATCTCAGTATCTCTTTATAAACATTGACGTACAAATAGGGAGTCTCGATTTATATTGCACTGGTGCAATGACTTCTACACAGGTGGAATAACAACAAAATTAGAAATAAGTAGAAACTGATATTTTATATCAGAAAGCTTTGGTAACGGGAAATTATATCGCCAAATCACAATTGAAGTTTTGATAGTCAAGCGTACGTGCCCTCAACAGACTTGTCATGTAATAATTATCTGAGGTAGATATAAACATTATAAACAGACCGAAAGAGCGTTAGCAATTACCTGAGATAATGTCAAACCCAAACTTAACTTGCACTGCAACGTGGTAAGATACTGTACTCTCAACTCTTTTTAATTTACGAGAAGTTTCTAGCAAGGGTTGACAGACCACCATATTTATAAGGTACTATCTTTTATACTCAGACTACAGACAAAAAAAAATGGATGACCTTAAGATAGGGGTTAGAGATAGGGGAGGAAAGAAAGGACAAGAGCGTGTCCTTATCTAGAGAATGAACTATCACATGGACAGGTCGTCAAATAAATTAGGCCCTGCTGAGGATAATCACCGTTTTTCTTAACAATACGTCGGAGATCCTATGTTGGCTTAGTCGGTTCGAATACAACACCATCGCTTCGTCGTCCCTTTGGTACACGGAGAAGAAAGAGGCTAGAAATTGCTAGTGTATAGGACAAAACATCTAGTTTTAAAAATGGTTTCAAAGCAGTTATGGATATCAATATCTATAATATGATGTCCAACTAATGTAAGTCTGTCATTTCGATTTTTTGTAACTAAATAAATTATAACAGTAAAGACAGACATAATTGAGATCAATTTTTACTTACGTTTGAATTAACATTTAATTTTAAAAGGTATAATAGACTTGACTGATGATGACTTGATGATAATATTAATTACCAACCTTCTCTCAACTCCTCTTTTTCTCATTCTGCAAATTATTTAATCCTTGCTTAGAATCCGTAGCTTTATATATAATGTACAATCTAACTTTAACAGCCCTGGTGTTAAATCTGTCAGTACAACTGTCATCAAAATATTACTAAGTTACCTCAATAAAGTAGCTTGAGTGATAATTAAATATGTACCTCGGCAACTCCAGGCCGCTATCCGCCAGGTAATCTTGTAAAATATTCAATCAACGTTGTTGGGCAAATAAACAGAATAACTAATTAGGTACTTTATACGTCTAATGTCATATAATATGCGTTTGTCGTTCGTTGTTAACTGGTCTCTATCACGTATTTTATCAGTATGAGCTACAAAATATGCGTAATTAATTAATAAAGGTTGTTGTTTGAGCACATAATCTAACATTCTACCAGTGCGTTTCTAAAATCAGCGTCAAATAACACGTTTTTTAAGAAAAGCTAATCGTTTAGAATAACGCCAGGCTATCACACATAAGAGAGCAGCCGTAATAAAAAAAAACCTTGCTTCAAATGTTTAGAATTTGGACCTTATTTGGAGTATCACTTTGGATATTTGGATATTGTCATAGAAATGAGAAACTAGAGTTATTATAAAGCTTAAAGGATTTATTGATAATAAAAGCAGTAGCTTGCAGGGATTTCCTCTGTAAGTTATACCTGGGCCTTGGGTCTTCCCAGCACAAAACACCCCGACAACTTTGGCTACTATTATACTAAACTATTTTATAATATACAGGGATATGAGATCATTGCTTTTCACTTAGCATAGATGTATGTATGATGTATATGTATATTAAAAAAACAAAATATTTTCGTTCAAATAATCTCTTGCTAAACAAGCGGTAACGATAGCCGATGGACACGCTCGTGTTAAGGAACAAGTATAATATGTGTAGCCGCTCTCATAAGATCCAAAAATATCAATCGAAGGAATCACAAAGGCCTTAAACCTGTCTCTAATGTCGGCTGCATCTGTTATAGTTTGTACATCAGAGTCATTACGATACCTTATGGCGCATATCTTTCAAAGAGTCTGTGCATATCTGTTAAACTTGTTTATTAATTTAACGGTGATAACATCTCAAATAGTAGAAGAAATCTAATTTTGAACTACTAGTTTCTCAATCCTAAGACAAGTATTTAGCGTCTTGTCTAGGATTAAAAGGTACTAGCAGTTCCCACCCGGCTTCGCTCCCGTGTACAAAACAAATGTAGCATAAGTTACTCCTAATAACACCAGCTATCTGACAGTGAAAATCCTATGGAAATCGGTCCACCCGTTCCAGAAAGAAACTTAAAAAACTGATTTTTAGATTTTATTATTTTCGATTTAGATTTAAAACAAACTATTATTTTGACATTACAAATAGACACTTCAATTGTATTTATTTGCATTGATTAAACTTGGCTAGAAATGTTAAATAACGGTTTAAATCACAGACACAAATATTAAACCAGACCAGAAAAGTCGAATATCGTTCTGATATCTGAAAGTGATAGTGTACCGAATTATGTATAATGTAATAATGGAAGCAAAAATATCTTGTAGATACCATACGTTGACCCTAAGGGAAAACATAACAATATATACGGGTACCTCACACGTAAAGTTCATTAATTAACTTAACAAGTTGTACATTCGAATGAATAACACGTGAAACTCATTAAGTAATACAAAGATGGAGTTTACAATTAAAACCAAATGCAATACTAATGACCCGTTAAATTTACTTACCTGTTCTAAAAGTCTGCGGTTTTATGGAGTCACAAGCGTTTTGGTTAAGAGGAGGTATTTGCTTGTCTACGGCGCAGTCTCTCGATCTCCCTACGAACAAAACGCTAAAGAGAACTACGGCAACATTTACAAAGAAAATGGCCGTGGGGCAGTGGGGCCGACCCTACACCCTTTGTTTCCATAGAGAACCGCCACCGAACTCGCTGCCATCAACTTCTCGAACCTTTAAAGTAAATAGGTACATTGCAATTTGAGGTCTTTGTCCTAACATATTAATGCGAATTCCACAAGGTATTATTAACTTTCGCATGACTCGTATTTAAGTTTACAAAGTAAATTCCTACATTTACATTGTTGTTAATGTTTACATGCGTAACTTGTAGAGAAAGTGCTTACCTACTGTTCTTCATATGTACAGCATGCAATTTAATAAAAGTTGTGGAAGAATGCTTGTTCTTGTTCGAGCATCACATCCGCTAGCGGGGGAGGCGCTCGGGGCGCGTACGACGCGGCGCGGTGCGACGAGCGAGACGAACACCGCAGGAATTTCTAAATCTTCATAAGATAATGGATCGCTCTACGAAAGAAAAGGACCTCTCCGGCTTGGAACTTTGTTGAATTCCTGACTCGTAATTAATAAAATTACTTTTTGGGAGCTTTCCTCGACTTCAAAGAATTTTAGCATAAAAGAAAAAGTTAAGTAGATGAATTATTTTTGAATGATAAAGGGAATAATTTTGGATATTTATACACTTAGGAGTTGAGTTATTCTGAAGGTTTTCATCGTCTTTTTAAATACTGTAAACTGAAAGTAGAGCCTGTATGTATGTTACTCGCATTTAAGACGTTACTTATTTATTTAAAAAATACAGTAAAATTATTGGTTGTATTTCAATCAATACCTAATTATTTTTAATTAGAGATTACCTAGTGGTTTAATTTCGACCATAATTCAGTGTTCGTTTATTTTATTGGCCAACGTAACTCGAACTATTATTGTATTATATTACGCAATATGACAGGTCAACATATATACTGGGCACCTGTAGCTTTTTGTTGACGTTAGAGTAATTTAAAGAAAAAAATATTTTTATTTTTTTTTATTTTTTATACAAAGAATTCTCTTCACGTATAAAGCCCTCTTGTTCTAAGCTTATGTATGACAACTTAGACTTTTTACAATTTTAAAATTATTTTACATTTTCTTCAGTTTACCACAGTTCAAAACGACATATACTTTAAGTTAAGTACTTCATTCCACGGTATTACTTCCTTCGTAATTGTTAATAGTGTTCTCGAGAAAGAATCGAGTTAGATGCTCTTAAAGTAAATTGCATTTAGCGTGGGTTATCAAGCAAGTATTTACCCTGCAATTGAACTCAACGAGATTTATACGATTTCTCTCTACGCATATTCTAGAGAGCTCTTTTCTTTTAATTTTTATTCTTCATATATTTACTTTCGTTTTCCAAGAGAGTAAATATTAAGAATAAATAAAATACGTTGACCGAAAACACATTTGAAAGTTTAAGCGTATTTTAAAAATATACATATACTCGTATTATCTGGCCTGTTGGTCTAGTGATTAGTGACCTTGACTGCTAAGCCAGAGGTCGTGGGTTCGATTCCCACCTAGGACAAATAATTGTGTGATGAGCACGATAATTTGTTCTGTGTTTGGGTGTAATTTGTCTATAATATGTATATGTATTTAGAACTATATAAGCGTGTTTATCAGCAGTCTGGTTACCATAGTACAGGCTCTGCCTAGTTTGGGATCAGACGGCCGAGTGTGAGATGTGTGGAGTTATTATTATTATTATCTAGTGGTGTAAATTTAATGTAATAATTATAAACAGAAAATAATTAAATAGCTCTTATAATGAGATTAACAACAATCAAGAAAATAATATTAGAAGTTGTAACGCGGGACTTTATCGCGATAATATTTATAAGGCAAATGACCACGGTCGGTGCAATTTGATCGAAACGTCGGGTATTATAAATATACACATCTAATATGTATCAAAGTCGCAAAAGTAATAATGTTTTATTCAGACCACAGAAGATTTTGTCGGTAGGTAAAGATGGCTTTAGTAAATTCTACCCAAAGGGCAGTTGAAAGAGATTAGTAGTGTTAATACGTAGGGAATATCATTCAACTGTTTTAGTGGAAGGTTGTGCTTATCTACGGGCAGGATGGCGATAAGAGCCCGCATGACAGCGCGACAAACGCACAGGGCGAGCGTCACCAGTCCTACAGTGCACTGACACTACAACGACTGCTAGTTTAATTTGCGAAGCCACATAAATCCCTGTTTGATGAGGGTAGCGCCCGCTTTTATTAGATATGAACTCAATGGTTTACGGCAATCATAGTGCTGACAGCGACGCATTGTTTCTTGTAAACCGCTAACTTATCTATCGTCCTACATCTATATCATTATTCAGAACAGTAGGAACTTTGTAGAATACGAAAGACGTGACTTTCATGGAGACAAAAATTAATTCCAGTGTCCAGGATTATTTTAAGTTTAGGAATGAAATGATTCTCGAAGAAACGAACATTAAAAAAAACGTAGGTATTAATAACCAGAACTTATCTGATAAACGATTTCCTTCCAAAGGCATCAAGGCTTAGCTACATTTTATTTATTCCATTTTACTACCTTTAGACTTTCGCGTTCAATGATATAATTATGTATTTATATGGGAATTAACGCGATCACGACATAGATATTACACACCTATTTCGTGACACGGGCTGACTGTCAGTCAGACAGTCAGCCTGTGACCACGATGCAACCTGAAACGTCAGGCAATACCTATTTCGTGATCGCGTTAATTCCCTTATAAATACACAATTATTCTATTATATTCTTACATTGCTGTGTATAAGGTGTCTCAAGTTATATTTAGTTCTATCCGCCATAAGTGTTACTCGAAGTCAGAATAAGTCTTAGAATGCCTAAAAAGAATGCCACAGAGCAAAATGGACTTGATTCATTGTTTCACCATAAATACTTTGCATTATTTGATTAAAATAAAGGCAAAATTATAATTTTTGATTAGAATGAAACTTCTAAATATCACATACATAGGGGCTTTACGTAATACTCGTATCATATCATTAACTACTACCCTGTCATCTGAAATTCAAACAATTTTATTATACCTCAGCATGATACGGCATCAAAAAGGCTTTTAAAATTAATCAATCAATCGGTTAGATGTTTTAGCTTGTTCGTGACTATTTCCGTCGAGCACGTCGATGGAAACAGCCATAAACGTGTCAGTAACAAATCAACTACTATCATGGATATGGCACATATGCTATTTGTAGACCAATTTATAGGCGTTTCTATAGCCATGAAAATATAATTATGGATGTTGAAGTTATCGTACTTACTCTATGATTAAAAAGAAGAAGAAGATACAAAGGTATAACGATTCTGAGGTGTAAATATACTTATACTGTGGATGGCATTTCCCAGTGTATGCTGTCACGCAAAGGATGGTATCAATGTCATTAAGTTTCAGATCAAGATACATTTTTTAAGACTTGATTTAATTACTATCCTAAATGATAATAATAGTCATCTTTATATTGGTTAGTGAGCTACAGCAGTTATAATCAAACAAGGAAAATTAATATCGATAACAGCTGCGAACATAAGGTAGCCCAGTGGCAAGGACAGGATTAGACGCATTAGAGAGACGGGCGACCTAGTTATATTTTATAATTTTTTTCAGCATACATGTTAACGGTATAATAGCATACACATAGGGAGACAAACAAGTTTTGCCGCAATGAATTATATCGGTGATCGTATTGTCCCCACCAACAAAGGCTCCTTTGACTTGTCCTACATACGTATATTATATCGCAACCCCATCGAATTTCCTTTAATCTATTTAAAGGTAAAACATTTTACTTTCAATAACACTGCAAGTGCACCAATTACATCGGTTGAATACAAATAAAAACAAAAATTCATACGTCTCACCTTACACCAATCATACAGATTAAAATAGTCTTAAATCTATCCGAAAGCATATCGTATTTAGGTTAAGCTTCGCATTGAACATTAACCATTACTGTACGTGTTAGTAAACGATTAAATTTGAAAAAAGTAAAAGTAATAAGTAAAAGTAATACCAAAAGTATTAGCATTATATTTCTTAAGGCATAAAAATACATGTTTATTAACCTCGTGAAGTTACTGTAGATAAGTTTATCAAGCAAAGGGACCACAAAGGGCAATATTATAATTGTATAGCATATTCGATCATTATATGTAAGTCACTCAAATAACTTCAACCGCATGCAAAAACAGAAAAATAAAGACGCATTGGGCAAAAAAAAAATTTCAACATTTATCATTTTGACGCTATTATTCTAAATGACAGTAAAAATAAAGCGAAGAGAAGAAAATTACTTTAAAATCCTTAAAAGATACGCTTCGCTACGATACTCAGCATACAATCTTATCGTAAACAATAATATCTATTCTTGGAGCTATACACAACGCCAACAAACGGCTATTGCCTCCACTTCATAAAATTTCAATGTTGTTATTGCCTACTCTCACTTCCCTGGTTTCTACCTCAACTGCACAGAGATCGCGTACACAAGCTTAATTGAATAAACCTAACTGCTTGTGATTCAGGGATGGTAATATCAGGTGCCTGCTCCGCTTTTGAAAAACAATAACCGTGGAACATTGCGCGGAAACCTTTATACAAAAGAGAGTCGCTCAATGAAGTTGCACGCCGAAGAATTTCCATGCAATAACGGAGCATAGCCTCGACGAGGATTCTTGTGGAGCGCGGCCGGAGATATTGCGTACTTACTGGGCTTGCTTCTAATAACACCGATACCGTTTGTGTAAGGAGAAAAATACGAAATGAAATGGAAACTACCAGCCGCCTTATGGTTTTCAATCTCGACTTACGTTACTCGTATCCAGGATGATTACGCATTTGAATATTCTGTGCTGATTGTTAATAAATGAACATGAATTAGACTAGACGTGATATAAAACAGCGTTTGTTAAATATACACATAAATGATGTTTTATGAAAATTAGATATAGTTTAAACGAATTCTAATAGTTCACAAAAACTTTGCAAATTGGCCTAGTGAACATATTATTTAGAAATAAGTAATACATATTTGAATTATCTAAAGAAAATCGATTACAGTAGTCGATGGGACACTAGCTACAACGGGTACCACTATGTAGTTTTGTAATTAGTAATGCATATATAAAAAAAAAATAGTCTTAGTTTACCATACCTATGCATACATGATTATGTAGATACGTAATAGTATAATAGTAGACTGCTACTATTACATACAATAAAACATCTAAATCTAAGATATGCGGTGTATATCTTAGATGTAGATATTGCACATATAATTATTAATACCGAGGGTAATTAAAGGGTAAATACTCTGGTAATCTGTAATCTGTACCTGAAAATATATATGAACGTAGATATTTGAAAAGTGTTCACACTTGAAGAAGCCAGAGAGGGGATCTCAAACGTTGAAAGTTCATCGTGATCTCGCACACAAAGAATGTCACAAGAATTCCGAAGTGTTTAGATTTTCTATCTTCCTACTAATTATATTTATATTGTTTAAATCGTCTGACTTTTCTAACATGTTGATTTTGGAAGGAATTAACTGTTAAACAACCAGGTATAGCGTAAATGTGGAGTTATTCAGTTATAATTATCTATTATTATTATGCATTTAATAATATTCTTTATTTTGTACAGATGAGAGATATATACTCCATATTATGTTTTTAATATTGGTCTTTCTTGACTCAATGTACTCAGCGCCATCTGCCTTCCATATCCTGAACTACTTATCTTATTAACGCTCTGCACGTATAATAATCGGTCTTACCTAGTATCAAAAGCGGTCTCTGCCAAGTAATAACGCATTATTTCAGAGATGACACATATCAATATAATTTAAGTGCCAATCTCTAGTACATCTCAAACAACAAAATCATAGAAAATTAAAATCTAAATTATATACTGAATTATATATATATAATTACATGGTTGAAAATAGTCTAGCTTTTTAACAAAACTAAAATACTTACGTTTCATCCTCGTTATAATTTTAAGTTCCGAGAGTAAAAAAAGCATCCAATCAATCAAATATAAATTAGATTAAGATTTGGATTCACATATTAAGTGAAAAGCACATTATACAAACAAGTAACAAGTACAAGTAATAAACTATCAATGTTCTCTTATGCCCCTTGTGAGATCAAGAAAAGTACAGACATTAAAACTGCACTGGTTACATATGCTTCACCCGAGTAAGTCCCGGTGCCGGGGGAATATCGGGTTAAAAAGTAGCCTATGTGTTAATGTATAATTGCTTGAGTAAGCCTCATTTTCAAGGATTAACAATACTAACCCTACCATGTATATATATATTTGAAATATGCAAATTCGTACGGCATTATCCAGGTTTTTATACTAAAAAGGAAGACATACAAACAAGTATAACATTAAGACATACTAACAGGCTCAACCTCATGACTAAAAATGTATTTGTCCAGTGCTTTTATATAATCAAAATATATAGTTACTCTGATCTGCTTGAAAATTTCATTAAAATCGGTTCAGCCGTTTAGGAGTGCATAGAAAACTTACATAAATTCATCGATTTTATATACATGACTTATATAGGTATTTTCTTTTCTGTAAATAATTATATTTTACTGAATATTTGTTAAAATTAATGTTTAATTGCTTCATGAATATGCTGTGCCCGTTTTAGTATCAAAAATGTATACTATTATATTTTTAACTTTATAACACCTTTGTAAACATTTTGGGTTGCATAATAAATAATTGAATTGGCTTCGATTTTTTTACGAGGCAAACAAGTGACCTAACTATTAAAAAAAGGACTAGAAATGATACAAAAATGTTTTTTGAATATTCTTAATTACCATTATTTTATACCTTCTATTATAATGTACACTATACACGATTACAACATAGCGTAGAATCGAAAACATCTGTCTTGAATCTGTCTGAAACTACCATCATACTTTATAAACATTAAATGTTAATTGATATTAAAATTCTTTGAGATTTCACTTGCAAGCGAACAATTAACCCATCGCTACCAGGTTTGAACGACAGACACATCGATTACCAAATTCTAAAAACGCATTTATGATCCTCTGTAGCAGTGCATTAAAGCTCTGCAAATGCTATTACGCGGCGAGACTAATCACATTAGTGCCCATCGCAAAGGTAATGTCGGTAACAACCTAAAAAGCCGCCATTTGCATATCAGAGCGTACCCAAGAGCGAACTTGCTAGTGTGAGTCTACACTGCAGTGTAAATTATTCACTCGTATATGAATCTCATATTGAAGATGGATGCTAAAGTTTCTACATACTACGTTAGTTATAAATAAAAGATTCCGAGGTCAAAGCAAATTTTAGAATATTATTTTCGGGCTTTATATTTTTAAAAGTAGTTTAGTTTTAACGTTATTAGGTAAAAAAAATTGACATTATTGCGACTAACTTCTAATGAAAAGGTGATTAGAATCTACAACAATGCAACTATAACACTTGTGACTCTACAGATGCAGGTGTCCATGGGTGACAGTAGTCGATTCCCATCAGGTGACCCGTCTGCGCGTTTGTCTCCTATAATATAAAAAAAGAGTCCATCCCGTGGTAGGTTGGTATCCGGATTGGTATTGTTACGAAAGTCTAACCCGCGAGTGCCATCTATTGTCGAGTAGAGCAAGTCATACAAGTCATAGAGATACTCATAGACATACTATTACCTAAATTGAGATGCACGCCATCTTTTAACATTCAACGTAACTAATAGCCTATTATAGAATGTTCTAGTTTTCGGGAAATATAACGATCTCTCTACGAAATAACGTTCCGGGTATATAAGACGGTGCATTGTGGTATAAAATGAGTTTTAGTTGAGCGATCCGCGAATGAACAAGTGAATAGAGAAATGTAAATGTAAGTGCGAAATATAAGTGATAATTTAGATAGATAGATATATAGATAAACTCTTTACTGTACAAAACATACAAAATGATACAAAACTGTATATAGATATGCTTACAAACTAAAAGCAGAGACCTTGTACAATTGCCGGCCTTATCGCGCTTTGCGACCTTTTCCAGGCAACCATTTTATGAAACGATAGTTTATTTATGGCAAGAGGAGTGCAGTGTATAATTGATTGAAAATATTATCTAAGTCATAATAATAACAAATATTTTCACATACTTACATATAGAAAACGATTATATAGTGATAATTATGATTATTAGACATTTTAAATAGTGACAATTAATTATAGTTGTGTTATTTGTGAATTATTGCAATAAATTGTGTCTATTTTGGTAATAAATTGATGTACCTTACTAATCCCGAACCTCAGCTCGTAACAGTATCATATTTCTAGTGCCGCATTTTAGGCATAACCCAAGAAAGGTTATGCCTAGAGTACAGCCATAGAAACAGCTATAGAAGCTATAGAAATTTGATAATTGTAATTATAATTACATAAATTAACTAATTGTTTTATCCTACCACCTTTATGCAGATGATCTCCAAATTTATGCTCACGCGCCAATCAATACAATCCACGAAGCCTTTACAACTATAAATTGTGATTTGGAACGTATTTGTGAGTGGAGTATCAACTATGGTCTCCAGGTCAACTCGGCAAAAACTCAGGTAATCATGGTGGGCAGTCCCAGAATGATTGATTTCACGCGTCGATTTTGCCCAACTACCTCAAATAATTTTCAATGGTACGCCGCTATTGCTTAGTAATAGTGTAAAAAACCTGGGAATATTAATTGACAGTACTTTATCCTGGGGCCCCCAAACTGCAAGAGGTTAGTCGCAAATTGTTTGCTGCAGCAGGGTCCTTACGAAGATTTCGGAGCTTTCTTCCGACCGCTACAAAGATGTCGCTTGCACAATCACTCTTACTTCCAATACTTGACTACGCTGATGCCAGTTATCTTGATCTCACGGAGGAGCAACTCGATAAGCTTGAACGGCTTCAAAATTTTTGCATAAGGTTCATATTTGGCTTACGCAAATATGATCATGTATCCGAATATCGCAACTCGCTTAAGTGGCTCCCGGTCCGCCTTCGACGGAATCTTCACACTCACACTCACATTCTTTCCCTACTTTATAACATATTGTTCAGAAGCAGCACGCCTTTGGAATGCACTACCACTCCCTATCAGACGAGCTCAAACAATATCATCTTTCAAAAAAATGGTAAAATAATATTATCTGGTAAAATAAATATGTTTACTTTTCTTAGTTATAATAGATAATTATAATGTATGTATTTATGTATAAATATGTATGTAATTAAGTAGGTAGGTATATGTATTTGTATATGTATCTGTATTTGTGCTGTACTAATATAACATATAATACAATTAATATATGAATGTATAAATATTATTTATGCAATCCATTCACTGATTGCATAAATCACTACAAGCTCTTCCTTGGCATTGTGACACCAAAACCACACACGTATATCATAACACTCCTGTCCATCCTAAGGTTGCCTGGAAGATATTGCTTCTAGCGATAAGGCCGCCCATTGTGCATTTTGTGTATAATTTGTTCATGTATTGTTTCCTTTTTTTGGTGTACAATAAAGAGTATTTATTATTATTATTATTATAAGTATCGCATTTTAGATATTGAATGCCATATTTAGCGTTAAAGAATCCGTGAGTCAAATGGCAGATTTAGCTATTTTGGGGGAACATGCCTCATATGTCATAATCTTTAAATCCGTGACACCAATACAATAATAACCTTCTATTTGCAATCTAGTTTCAATTATTGTAATCGATACAGGAGTGTTGTATGTGTCAGAATTCATAACATAATAAGTTACAGGCAAAAACCACAGAAGTTTTCTTTTATATATACCCAGCTTTTATACTGAACTATTAAAAGTACGTTAACAATGAAGAAAAATACAATGGAAAAAGAGTTAAATGAACACGTACGTGCATTTGTATGATTGAATGAGCAATCAGGCTTCAAGAATTACCACGAATGCAAAACACACACTTTTATCACTTCATTTTCAATTGTCAGAATTTTACTGGACTGTTATAAATTATATTTTGATTGCCAACTCGCGTTGAAAGTAGTGTACGAAAAAACTTTAACTTAATTTCATGTCTTTTAATTTGTGGCATTAAAATAGGTATATAGAAAGAAGATTAAATGTTAAGACTAGATGTTCTATGGAATTGTGATTTTTTTATTGTTGATTTTAAACGTAGCACAGAAGATACATTATATGATAAGACTTGCAATCTATGCTGGTACTGCTTAAAAAAAATTGAGATTAAGAATCATCGATAAAGTAAGATTAAAAGTTTAATACAAAAAAGTATTTTTTAGGAGTTTGTAAGAATCGGTATTCAAATATCTCTTAACAAGAGCGGAATTAATAGGGTTAGCTCTAACATAAAATAGGCTATTTATTTTAAATATACGTTGAACTATCATTGACTTGCCGTACCGTGACAGGTCAACATATATACACGTGTAGTTTGATGTAGCAGTTTTCACGTAATTTTAAAATGTATTATATTATTTTGTTAAAAATGTAGGTTACATTGTTTAAAAATGTATGTTTTCTACACTTCTTTTCCTTATAACTTCAAGTATTCGAAATTTCGCATCCCCGTTGCGTGAAATTCGCTTAAACATGTGTACAAAGAATTCTCTTCACGTATAGTTTTTCTCAAGGGAATAAATAAATTCGTATATATATATATATATATATATATATATATATGTATTATGTAAATTCCGTTGGTTATATGGGGCAATTAATCATTGAACACTATCGTTTGTCCACTATGTTTGACATAGTATCTAAAATGTTAAAACTGTGGAAATCTGTCCATTATCAATCTTGAATTCACATATTGCATTATTGATGGCCATAGTCTGGATGACAGGTGGCAAGATGTTGTTTCTGAATAAGCTAGTAATTTCATATTTTTATATGTTTTATAGATTTTCATATTTTACTTTATATGGCGTGGTGGAGAGAGAAATACATGTAAATTGAAGGTATAACTTAAGAAAAAACAGTCCGATAGTATTTAAAAAAAACAAGAAATACCTAAGTGTTCCAAATTTCATTGACTAATCTTAATAGCTATATTATCATCATATAATTATATTTTTCCTTCTTTTAAAATCATATATACACCTTTGCTTTGAAAAGCCGTACATTTATTTTATAGTCAGCACATTTCTTTGACCTTTTGGCCTTTAAATTTGGCAAAGTATAATAAAATATGTATTTGCATATTTATGTCAATGTCCTCATTGCAATTCATATCATTTAATTATTTGTAACAATAGTTTTAAAGCTGTAGCTTTTCCGGACAATCATATTTTTAACCACCTCTGTTCAAGCAAAGTAGCTCGATAGTTGTCGTTATCGATAGTTCAGCCTAGTCCATTCCAAGGCTTTTGAAGACCAGACTCAAATGAAAGTCTATGAATTTTCAGATTTTCATAGTAGTTTGCTGGAGCATTCTATGTTCAAATAGATGACCAAAATAAGATGTTCATAGTACATTTGCTGGTACGTTCTTTTTTTATAATATAATTAGAATTCTATTACATCCAGCAGGTTATTGTTGTACGATGTACAATATGTACATTCCTAAATATGTCTTTTTTATTTTCAAAACAAGCTTCATTTGAGTAGAGGGAGAGGGGTGAAGTCAAGACACAAATAGTCGGCGTTATATAAACATGTTTATTAAGTCACGTTAGCATTAGAATTGCAAACACAATGTGCCATGTGATAATTGCATTATCAGAAATTGAAAGCTTCTACCAATAGAACAGGCCGTTCTCATGTTATCCCTTAACATGTAAATAAAGATACCTTTTCATGATTTGATTAATACCGTTAAACATTTTAAGTAAAATTTACTAAATATGTTGGCTTCGCTTTAAATCTAATAAATGGTTATTATTACTATATCCAAATCATTTTCAATCTGATAATGAAATAACATTATTTATTGTGTTAATTTTCTCTATTTTTTATATTATTTCTATGTGTTATAAGTAGGAGTTTTAACAAAATTTGCTGACGTACGTGATATCTAAGTAATCACAATTAATGGTCATATTTGTTCAATTTTAGTTTTTTTTAAGTAATATAAGGCGGATGAACAAATCCTACTTCTAAAAGACTGTAATAAGTTAACCTATGATGAAACTACATGACTTGCATGCAGGCAGGGAGCCTCATTTGGGAATATTAGACAAACTAAAAATTGTTTTGACCAAAGATAGGAATTATGTCAGTATCTGAACTTGTAATTTCTCGATAGAGCCGCAAAATAAGATTATTCACGTTATCATTCGTTGAATTATACCAAAAAAAAATTGCAGCAAAGATATACTGAAAATGTATTTAGTGCGTACTAAAAATTTATCTTTGCCAGCAGTAAGTATAAAAGCACAAAAACAAACAACGGAATAAGTGGCCAGTGATACAAGGGACGTGATCTTTTCAAATAAATAAATATTCATTAAGTATCCATCATATTCCTCTGCTAGACGTGACCCCTCTCCCTCGAGAGCTAACCGTAGTTGCAAAGAAATCGGATTGTAAGTTGAATTTGTTTCAGTTCATTTTTAGTTGGAGTTCCACAACAAATAAAAATTATATAATCAATTTTTACCAACTAATTTAAATTAATACTAGCTCTCGCTGCAAATTGATAAATTTCTGACCACCCACTGTGATTGATATCCTTTATTTGCCTGTCTACTTGTTACTAACTGTCTCTGATGTGTTAGAATGACGTTGGAACTTGCGTTCCAACATTTCTCTAATTTTAAGGTATCCATTTCAAAAACAATTGAAAGTCAAATCGTGGAATATCGTATTTGTTTTGTACTTTTACATTACAGTATTTTATAAAAATAAATCCTAATCTTACCTCATGCAACCTATATTTTCATTTAAATGACTATTACGTTAAAATGTTTACTTCGTACTTAAACCCTTATTTTTTTATATTTTCAGGTTTTGCGGTTTACTTATGCTAGGTGCTACGAGAATACAATTAACGGTTTTGCGCTTTAGCACCAAGCATTACGTAAAATCCCTAAGTGAGCTATCAATTAACTAAAATGTATCAAACTATTAGATTCGGCATACATTCACACCTAGATAGGCGTAATAAAAGGCAAACCTATTGCCGTAAACCGTGCACTTTGAAAATTTGAATGGGAAAGCTTGGGAGTATATTTAAAGTAAAATGTAGGTAAAAAGGAAAAGCAATGAAATAAGAATTTTATTGCTTATACGAATAGATTGGGGAGTAAGCATAGCTCGACAAAGTCAGGGTCGCATACCTGTAACTCGAACTGGCTATAATCACCGGGAAGTTCAAACCCTCTTAACTAATTTTAATACGAATGTTTATGTTATGTTGTGACTAAATAGAAAAACGGCGGTATTGGTTTTTTGACGATTGTTGTTTTTGACATAAGCTTACTGATAACATTATACTTTATCATAAAACAAAACATTTTTAAAACTCAGACACACATTATCATTTTCAGATTTGATTAACAGAAATAGCCGTTTTCAAAATATTACGTAAAACATCATTATTTGAGAACTTTAAAGTGCTCACGTGTAAAGTTACTAAAAATCAAATCCGTAATTTTTCTACGACGACGACGAAATGATTATTTGTTGACTTCTTTTTATTAAAAAAAAACTATAATAAATTAAGTAAAAAAAAAAAAACCTAAATAGTAACTATTATCACATGACTGCAAACCAGATCCATTACGTCTTTAACCGATGAACAAGCTGACAGCTGTCAGTTGATATCATAAGTTTAACTAGATATTTATAGTTGTAATACTCTATCTATACTTAAAATAAATCTGTAGCGGGATGAATTCTGTACATTGAATGTATTTAAAAAAAATCGACTGAGGGGTATTAAGATATCGATACTGATGCCGAATATGCGATTCAAAAAATTTTTGTCTGTCTGTCTGTCTGTCAGTCTGTCTGTCTTTCTGTCTGTCTGTTTGTATGTTCATGATAAACTCAGAAGTTACTGAAGGGATATGCTTGAAACTTAGTATGATAATAGTTTGAGTCCCTGGCAGGTTATAGGGTACTTTTTATCCCGGGTTAAACTTCGGTTCCCACAGGAAAATCAATGAAAGCTGTAATAACATTGTAACGTTAGTATATACTTATTTCGATATTTTTTTTATTTATAGCATCTATGACTTAGTTGTTAGTTTAACTTAACACTTTCTTAGTATTACAGTATTTTACTATACTAAATGCATGGCAAGATGTAATTTTTTGGCGATAGTGTCTATCGCCAAAAAATTACATCTTAGCTGAAATATTGTCATGTAACCGGTGAAGTTTTTTTACACTTTCAGACCATTTATTTTTCGTTCGGTTACAGTAGTGTGTTAAGTTACACCGTGACTAAACAAACCTCAGAAGCAAACATTTATCTGTTAGGTATACCGAGAGGGCCCATAGTTTCTAGGAAGCGGGCACTGACTGACTGACTACAGCAAGAGTCCTCAATTGGTCGGACGAATCGAGATGTTAGGTCGTCACAGTTGTTTTATGACGATTATCGGCGAGGAGAACATCTGGCGCAAGGAGGAGGTGATGGTGTGGATTCGGTAGAAAAACTTTCAGGTGGAACCTTTTCCTCCTAAGAGTGGTCGTGGGTGTATGAGACGAGTTTTGTGTTCTTCACCCGAAGCAGAGTCTCCCGTGAAGAGAGTGTCTGGACATCGCCCAGTTGCCGTCCGCTAGCCAGCGCTGGGTGGATCATTGGAAACAAAACGTCGCCGTACCGACGGTTAACTCATAAACGGGGCTGTAAGGCACACCGTGTGGTTTTAGTTGGTTTAAGCCTGATATACGGCCTCACCAATAGCCCGGTGAGGTAAACTTCCACACGAAAAACAAATGAGTAATGTTACCACAGCCAAATTATGTCGTTATTTCACGTGTAAGCAACCAAAACAACCTTTTTTGTACGCTCTAGGTTGTTTCACCACCAATACAGTACAAAAAATCCTGCCTGGAGAAAGAGGTACTATGCAATAAGCGACAAATTGCTGTTTTCCGAAAAAAACGCGAACAAAGTCGCGGGCACAGCTAGTAGTCTATAAAGTACTAAAAGTTTATCGGTTTGTGACGTAACTCATGTGGCAGATGCGAGTGTTTTAAATTTTGAAAAATAACTTTTTTATTCCTGTGCCATTTAGTTTTACTTATAATTTTATTCCTTATATCTTCTTTCTATAAAAAAATCGTGCCTTGTTGTTTGTCCCCGATGAATTCATAAACTAATGAACCGATTTTAATGAAATTTATTGGATTGATGAAATTTTCACACTGTGTGCATTTTGGTCCAACTTAGACCTAGGATGATAGTTGGAGGAAGGATAGTTTTTATGAATTTATAGTCACAATATTTTTGAAGTGAAACTTCTTCATCGACGTATGGGAGAAATTTTTGTAGCAATCGTCACGTTTTTCGGTTACGCGCCATGTTGCTTTTTTTATCAAAGTTTAGTATAGTGACGTAAAGAATATAATGTAATATATTATAATAATAACAACAATATATTAGTTTTGAAGTTTGGTTTGAAATAAGAATAACAATATATTAATTTGAAAGTGATAAAATAAAAAGACTTATTCAAATTTAAGTGAATTTACAAGAAAAGTGAGAGTGATTATATATTTCGTTTTATAATTTCTTAAGGCTTATCTACCCCATTTTCGTGAAGTTGCAAATAGTAGAAAAATTATATGTCGTAAAGAAGTTTCACTTCTTACCTGTGTACTCTGGTACACACACACATTTTTTTTTTATTGCGAATTACTTAGCCACAGCAATGCGTGGCCGGGTAGCTAGTTATATTTAGAATGTAAAGGTTTTATATTTCAAACAAAACCAATATCTCTAGATCCCATAATTTACGTCTTATCTTCATTTTCATCATAAGTCAACCAGATCTAAGCTAAACAATCGATGATTGTTTGAAACCCACTCTCATTAAACCATAACCTTTTTACTCACGCCAAGTATACCGCTTTACCACAAAATCTAAAACAACACTTAAAAATCCAAAAAAATTAATTTTAATCCTAGAAATTAAAAAAATTAGCAACAAAGCCCTAAAAATTTACAAAATTAAAACAAATTAGCGATCTAATCTATTGGATAGAATTAACTCGTAAAATGTTAAATTTAATTGTAAAACTTCAAGTTTATTGCACCAATCATAATAAATCAAACTGCTTAATACAGGGTGTAATCGACATGCAAAATTCAAATAGTAGTGGCAAGCGGCACCTATCGAATGTGACGCTTTATCAACATGGCGGCAATTGTCGAAACTAATATATAGCATACGGGCTCTAGCGTTGTACAGCAACATCCAATTAAAGCATATTTACACCGCATTGGAAATGCGAACATTATTACACGCGGTTTACACGTGATATCGATGCTTTTATATGCAGATCGATACGAAGATCAAATGTAGCGATACGTTTTGCATAATTATGCACTCAATTTAAAAGAAATGATGAAATGTTCTTAAAAGTAAAATAAAATATGATAAACCTATTGGAAAATGTTGGTATTTCTGTTATTTGTTATATAAAAATCTTAAAAACTTTTTGGAAATTGTGGAAATTCAAGGGGAAGCGAGAAACTTATTGAAAAAAGCTCCGATTCATGTACAGATATACATGTAATATAACAATAAAAGAAAGTCAGAATAGAATAAAGTACTCGGGATATCTGTAAGGCCTAAAAGAAGCAAGTTTCATAAGTAGAAACTTCATACCTTATACATATTTACAAAACGTTACTTAAAAAGAAATTATTACAGTTAGTGATTTAGAAACGCAGGATCAGTTTTTCCTGAGTCGTTCGGCCCATGTACTCCAGATGGCGCTAGTTGCTGTACTTATAGAAATAATAACAATTTCTGGAGATGGCCTCGTGGTCGAATTTCGACCTTAATGAATTTTGAACATTTTGTTAAATTTCATTGGCCTATTTGTAACATAAATCAAGCTTTTCATTTCCGTATAAGTTGAACTGTCATCAATCTCTCCGTACCATGATGAATATATATATATAGAGAAGACTGGTGGGTATTTAGTAAACTTGATTGGTTTATTTTAATGAATCTATCGATCAGCTTAATTAAGGCCAATTTTTTTGTCAGTGTCGGGATTCGATGAAATTTCAACTCAAAGTCTGTATTTACAAAAAGCGCGCATGTCAAGAAAGGTAAAAATCTATTTCAAGTGTAATAAGAATATTATTTTTATTCCTCTGGGTACAAGCACACGTAGCTATTTCTATTTTATTAAATGTTGTTTGATATTGCTATAAATTTCATACAATATTTACGTCTCTATTCTCAAATCCTCAATAGCATTATTTTTCCAATAAATCCGTTGTCATCGAGAATTTAATATAATCTTATATTGAATAATGGGTGCCCACTTGAAGCTTTGAAGGCTGTTTATTGAAAAGGAGGTAGTACTGCGATTTTATTCTTGGACCATTCGTAACACTTCCCACGCTATGTAACTACATACAAACCAACAAAAGAAAACTCTGAAATACATATGCAGTGTGTGGGGAGCATCGTCTAGAATGGCATATCATATTCTTGAGGGATAATCTTTACATATAAAATGCTTTGTCTGACGGATCAACGCACAGCCTAAACCGCTGATCTTGAGAAACTTGGAGGGTGTGTTCCTTGTATGACGTAGGTATCAGCTAAGAAAGGACTTTCTAAAATTCCACCTCCAAGGGGTCACTAAATTAATTAAAATAATTGAATTTACACGATCCTGTGGTTTTATTTTTAAGACAACTCCCGCATTAGGAACGACTCCTGTGTCCCCGGGGACTTTACAAACATACAATCAACGGACACAAAGAACACCCAGACTCGAGTGGGAATCGAACCCACGACCTATGGCATAGCAGTCAGGGTCACTAACCACTATGCCAACAGGCTACACTACAACTTAAGTTGTATTTGTATCATTGTTTTCTAACGCTTATTTTATGCATTCTAAACTTCTGATAAATTAAAATTGTAGTAAAACACAGTTGTTTAAATATTTTTCTACTGCCAAAAACTAGAAATTCTTACTAACCCCTAGCTTTCAAACGTAATTGAACGAGAAATACCTCCGAGACCCTTCAAATTGAGAACTTATTACTTTGAAACGGATTTTCCAACAAAATTATATTAATTATGTTTATTTCGGAATTCCATAATATTATATTATTCATTCCTGATACGTTCTTCGACGAAATTAACACCACCATTTCCTTCTTGATTACGTTTGATGAGTTTACTAATATTAAACTTCGTAGAAATACCTTTCGTTGAAGGTATAGAAAACGGTTTTACATCCACAATTTATCATTTACATTTAGCTTCTAGGTATCGAACAGGGGGAAGCGTGAACGTATTCCAGAATCCGAGCCTCTATCGATAACATTTTAAAGGTTTCTCTGATAAAATCCAAAGAAAAAAAACATTCAATTGAGTAATACCCTCTGCTCCGTGGTAATACCTTAGACATTAAGTTCACCTTTGTATAAATGTGCATTCTAGAAGTCACGGCGGCCATTTTTTGATTTTATTAACTCGCAATTTAATTTTTTAGCTTACTATGTAAGCTCATCACTTCAACTAATATTACTCGACGTGAAAGTGGACTGAATTCGGAGTAAGGTAAGTTATTTTAGTAAAGTCCTATAATAATTATTATTTTCTGAATAAAAACATTAACCTCGAAATGTATGAGTATTGTAGTACGGAAACCGGCTTATTTTAAATATGGACTAGTGGTTCATATTACAAACAACCAATCAATCGGCGTATTGCAGTACCACGCTGGTCATAGCCCTCTCCCAATGTGCGCCATAGCACCTGTTCCTCCACCTTCCGCATCCAAAACTTCATAGTTACCTTCTTCAGATCGTCAATTCATCTGGTTGAGGAGCGTTACCTCCCGTTTACCGATTCACGGTCTCCAGTCTAGGAAACACACACCCAAAGATAATATCAGGCAATAGTGGAATTAACTTTAAATTATATAAAGATGTGCGAAAACAACCACAGAAAACTACCATGAAGTAAATAAAGATCTCAAAAGAGAAAGTTGAAAATACTTTAATGACGACGCTGATATTGTTAATGATTAAAGGCCAGAATTATTTATAAATTAAAGTGTTAGGTACACAACATTATATAATTTGATGTGTAATTATTTTCATTAAATTATATTTGAACAAAAAATCGATATCGATTATCGATTGTATGTATTTTAAGTGGCAACATCGAATCTATTAAAATATAGGCAAAGATTATACAAACAAATAGAACAATAATATTGAAATTCAGCCACAACTGCCACAAGTGTATAAACGTTAAAGAGATTCAAACGACTTTCATAAATAGAGGATGGTCATATTTTTAGATTTGATATGCTTGCTTGCATAATAGAGGCCTTAGACACATAAAAACTTTTAAACAATAAAATAACCGACGAGAGAACAAAGCAACTGAAAAGCAGAATAATAATAAAAAAAACACTTGTTAGCTTAACTAAACTTCTACACTAATGTAAATCCCTTAATCATTTTGAGTCGACGTCTAACATTTTTCATTATTTTTCGCTTTTCAGTTCCTTTCTTTTTTCGTCGGTTTATCTTTTTGTTAAAAGGTTTTTATATTTCTGCGGCCAAAATATAATAATTAATAGTTACTTATTTAAAATTATTTTAACTAACTTATGTATAGTTAATAATTGTAATTACCTACTTCAATTATTCATTATTGTTTGATATAAATATTTAAACAACAATATTTTATTAAGGTTAAAGTTCTCATTAAGATGAGCGAATAAGAACAAACACGAGACAGCATTAGTCATTAGAACTACATATGTGTGCCAAGTTTTTACAGAAGCAGCAAACATTAATCCCCTATTTTTCTACCCTTAGGGTGTTTTTTTTTCAAATTTGAGTATCCCTGCCTTGCTCTATCCAATAAAAAGAATTATCGAAATGGGACTACCCAGTAAAAAGTTACTCATTGTTGTCATATACATACATATAAACGGGTTAACTTGAGAATCTCCTCCGTTTTTTCGTTGGTTCAAAAGTACAAAAACTGTTATTCAAATACATAAAAGAGATCAACATTCATAAAGTATATTAAAGGATCCATCTAAGTACCTAAGCCTTACTACACGAAAGTAAAAATATATCCTTACCTGTGTCTTTATACCTACGTAATATTATAAGGTGAAGCAAACTAAAAGGCAATTCTAAGCAATAACATGAACCTTTATGACATGCCTTTATGATAATACCGGTGCGTTGGGTAAATATATAAGCATGATGCGGAAATATGAAACAGCGCCCTAACAAGAGATTTACCGTTAGTACCTACTCAATATTACATAAACTAAATTAGATTAACTAAATCAGGTTAACTTTCAATTTCTATTATTTAGTAGTTACCTCGGAACTGCAGCGTGTATTATGAAAATGTAGGCATATATTGTACTGTTAGGTAATATATACAGAGACAAGGTACAGGCGCTTAGAACTCGCACTCTGATGCTTCCGTCTAAATTAAACCATTTTAGCGACATTCAAGTCTAATACTTGAATGTCGCTAAAATGGTTTAAAAACTTTATACACATACATAATAGGGGTATAGTATTCAAAATGTAAAGTTAAATTGAACGCTCTTAAAATCACAAGTATTTTTTCTACTACATCGGCAAACAAACATGTACCCAGTACCACATAGGAAAAATATTTTAACAAAAATTTTCTACGCTAAATCAGTTTAGCAATTTAAGTTTCAAATAATATACACTGTGGAAAATTCAACGAAATTTTACCGTCCGTAAGCAAAACGAATCGTTTCTTGATTATAGGAACCGGGCATCAATCAATAGGTTCAGTTTCATAATCTATACTAATATATAAAGGTGAAGAGTTTGTTTGTTTGTTTACTTGAACGCGCTAATCTCAGGAACTACTGGTCTGATTTGAAAAATTGTTTCAGCGTTAGATAGCCCATTTATCGACGAAGGCTATAAGTTATTTATCATCACGCTAAGATCAATAGGAGCGGAGCAGTGACTATAAACGCAGGTGAAACTGGGGGGACGGCTTGTCTTAGTATAAATCTATTCTTTTTTTTATTTTATATGCGTGTTGTAAATTAATTATATAATTTACTTTGAAGGTGAAGAAATTAGGAAACTAATTCTCGCGTATTGTTGAAGAAAGACTTTTTTCTTTCTTGAAACCCGTCTGTTAAAGTATTTTCTCGAAAAATTACATTCTGTAAAAGTAAAACTTTATTACCATACAATTTTCATTATGACTAAAGGACTCGCTTTCATAATCATGCATAGAGTATTCGTGAACCCCAAAAGCAAACATCAACTTTTAACATTACTTTCAATTTAAACATATAACTTCTTATTGTGACTAATACAATGTGTTATAGAAACGTGACGTCATATTTTAGGAGCATTATGTATAGGCCAAAAATAGTAGAATAGTAAAAAAAAAATTTAAAAAAGATTTCGTCTGAAAATAATTTTTAAGAAAAAATTGATGAAAGTGAATGTACAGCTACACAAGTAGGTGCATATTTCTCAACAACATTTCGAAAGACGTTTTGAACGATTGACGATTAACTTGAAAATTTGCACATTTGCACAAAAAAAATAAGGACATACGGACCCTCCTTTAATTTTTACAATAGAATTTTGAACTTATAAGAAATATTCAAATTCTATTGAACCAGTGGACTATCGCTATAGAATAAATTCTTTATATTTAAACATTATTTTCAAAATTTTAATAATAAAGATAAATACTTAATTGTACACCAAAAGCAAACAAATTTACAGAAACAGATATTTTAATATACATAAAATGCATAATGGGCGGCCTTTGGATGGACAGGAGTGTAATGATTTATATATTACATATTAAATAAGTGCAAACAAATACATAAATACACACATACCTTATACTCGTACATACACTTTAATGTAATGCAATTTAACGGATTTTAGTTCGGTTGGCTACTACAGCGTGTTTTTACTTTTTTTATTACAGTTTGTTATGCGGTCACTTTCAGATGAAGCCGGATATTCCATCAACATCCTTGATAGTGAATACCTATCTATTGTTTCATTCATGTCAGCCCTGTCTCCTACGAAATATTTTAACTTTATCGCACAATTTTAAGTTCAATTTTAGTTTCAAAATATGATCTATATTAACTTTTTTTTAATACGAGCTCTTTACGTCATTCTACGTTCCTAAAATACTTTTGTTTTATACCACGTCGATGGCAGACAAGCTTACGGATTTCAACTTTAGGGGACTCGCATGCGCCTTGCCGACCTTTTAAAAATCTGTACACTAAAATATAACCACACCTTTCTGTAACAAAGCCAACAGCCAAATATTTTGTGCTTTTTTACAGTTTTTTCTACTACACATACATTGTGATGTATGTAGTAATTACTAGCATAGGACTATTCGAAACCGTATCAGTAAATCTGGAGATTATTCCCGACATCCAAACTCACAAACGTTTCCTTTTTATAAGATTATTATAAATGCTTTGGTTAAATAAAGCTGGTTTTCACAAGCGTATTATATACAACCAGCTATCAAAATAAACACTTTCAAAAGATATTTAAAAAAAGAATATCGAATATTGTACGTAAACACGCTTAGTGTTAAGAGTTACATAACATTCAAATCAATACAAAGCTTGGACCAACGGACTAGCATTCATTCTCATCGGGGTGACACACGAATTTTCGTCATAAGCTGGATCTAAACCTTTATCGATATGTAATCGCCCAAAACTCGCCTCTATCTCCTAGAACAGAAGGTCCTAAGCGTTGTTACACGGTTGAATGATTCCACAAGGGTTATTATCATGACTGAAGCTTTGTTAATCCTTTCTATTCTGTAGCAATCGATACGTAGGACTCTTGCGTGACACAGAGATTTTAAATTGTATACTTATGTGTTACTTTTACGAGTGTAAGCTCAGAGTTATACCAGGGCACGCAGAAGGTTTTAGGAAAAAGAGTTTTTATGTATAGAACACTAGCAGATTATATTTTCTTTTAAAAATAAGATAATTTACGATACGAAATACAAAAGTTGCAACTTCAAACTTCCATCCACATCTTATTACGAACTAAATGTATTTGTACCAATAGATCCTACACCGGAAAAATCGTTATATGGACTTCAAATTATCCTACTAAGGCAAATGTGTACCATTTTTCAGAGAATTTAAGCGAGGTCGGTAAACTTTGCCCGATAAAAAAAAATGAGTCGAGGCTTACCAAGGTAGAGCGATGGAAAAGTTTTAATTTTTCGATACAAGATATCTAGTATCAATACCTTTACGGAATCAAAGTAGCATTAATGCCGATTGGTATACTACTAAATGCTTACCAGAAATGTTTACTGCTGTCAGCAGCAAGCGACTACGGGACTCCGAGTGCTGTTGCTTTACCAAAACAACGCACCCGCGCATTTGGCGCTCAAACCGAGGGTCTTCCTAGACAGCACAGAGGTCAAAGTTTTGTATCATCTGTGTCATCCTTCTTACAGTCCTGATTTGGAAATAAGATAGATAGATAGAATATTCTTTATTGTACACCATTAATAAAGTACAGTTGAAACAAATAATCATCTTAGAAATCAGAGTACAATGGGCGGTCTTATCGCTAAAAGCGATCTCTACCAGACAACCTTTGGATGGAGATAATAACAACATTATCTAATAAAAACATAGTAGCGGATGGCGTACTATTCGAGATATAGACAAATACTTATACATATAGATAGATAGGTATACATAAATAGATATATTATATTATACAGTATTTTAGTAGACATAATATAGTATCATAGATGACAATTTAGATCTTAGTTCTGGAACAGTATAGAATAAATAACATTACAATGACAGATAATGTTGCTTGACCAAATGTTTAAAGGCTGTAAGGGTTTCGGGCTTGCCGTATTTGTACCGGTAATGCATTCCCCAGACGAACAGAAAGAACCATAAATGATTTGTCGAAGAAAGTTGTTGAATGCACCGGCACTTTTAATATCAGACTTTCTGATGATCGTAAGAACTTCGTATGAGTATCGTGAAGTCGTGAATCGTAAGTGACTTCTTTTTATTAACTATAATAAGAATCAAGTCAAAGAGGTACAATTTACATCGCCGAAACATGCGCTAGCTAGCTAACTGTTTTTAATCGTCTTTTTTTATGTATGTTCCATATGTTCACCGATTACTCAAAGACGCCTGGACCGATGTAGAAAGTTCTTCTTTTGTTTGAAAGGGGTATACTTCCCAGGTGATTCCATGGTCATTATTTCAGGATCTGATGATGGGGTCCTGAAGAAATCGAGTTAAATTTTCAAATTTTATAGGCACACTTGAAGCGATTTGGGTATTTTGACGTACATTGAAGTCGGTGATACTTTTTTTAAAAGATAATATAATTATAGAGATTGTTATTTATGAATGAATTTTAAATCATGTTAAATGTTGAAAAGATTGTGAAAGATCAAATACTCAAAATTTGTTAACAAATTTCTATATATACTAATAATATTATAAATTTGAATAGAATTTAAATTTTGAGAAAATGATATTAAAATTAATAAATATCATCATTTCCCCCCCTCATTCCATTTTAACTATTTTTTTTAAATTGTATCCCTATTTTCTCGTGCATCTTTCTTAGATACCTTTTTTTTTTTTTTTAACGTGTGGAAACCCCCTCGGGTACCACCGCACCGAGCTGATACTCGGTGAAGTGGGTATGTCGGAATCGAACCGACTAAAACCACACGGTGTTCCGTCACGGGTGTCTATGGCCGAGGGCTCAGGTATAACCTATAAAACCTCCCTGGGCCCCCGACAGACTTGACTACCTTCCCATAAAGCAAGGTAGTCTCGCAGGCGTAAGTGGGAGCCGTGTCCCCTTCACATTTCAAGCGCGCGTGGATCACATAGCTGCCACCGTCTCGGCATAACTTTCCTCTTCTGGCGCAGGTTTCCGGCGCTGAAGGCCAGCGCTCATGGAGGCCGTAGGTCATTAGATGCTCTACGGTGCCTGGTGCGTCCTCTGCGGGACGGGAGACTGCTAGTTCTCTCCCGTTCCCTTTCCGCCGCCTCTTTGGCGTACATCACCTCCTCGCAAAATGAGGCGGCGGAGTCCCACGCACTCTCGCTGAGTACCATAGATACCTAAATCGCCTATCAGTAATGTAGGTAACTCTATCATCAATACTTCAAGTCGGAATGCTCTTTAACAAGACTTTAATTTTATTTTCTTTCTTAATTTACACACAAAGTAGTAAAATCTCAACGTAGAATATTGTAGTTTGTGTAGTTGTAGCGTTGGTGTAGTTCAAGAGGCGACAGTGTAATGTCTGAAGGTTTGTATCCCACCAAGTAACACTACCGACGTGAACCCACGCCTAAATAGAAGCATTTTTCTCCAACTGTAAGAGAGCCATGCTTCTGCACGTATGGGCAGGTCAACTGAAGTGATACCACGGCCTCACAGAAAACCGGCAGTAAAGCACTGCTTGCATCGCTTTTCGCCGAGTGAGTGAGGTTACCGGAGGCCCTAACCCTTCCTTCTCCCCTTCCTCGACTCTTCTCGCCCTACCTGCACTTTCCCTCCTCCCCTCTTCTCCTCCTACCCGCACTATCCCTCCACCCCTCTTCTCCTCATAGCTGCACTTTCCCTCCTCCCATCTTCTCCTCCTACCCGCACTCTCCCTTCTTCTGTGCGGCAATAGTCACTTACCATCAGGTGACCCGTCTGCTCGTTTGCCACCTATGCCATAAAAAAAAATACTGGAGAATATCGGTAACCTCCAGGTGTTTAATGAAGATCCTCATTTAAAAAATAGGCAGTCATGGGACTGCCGACAGAAGTGAAAACTTAAACCAAACGACGAACTCCCAACCACCTCACCAACTTACTATTGTGACGTTTTATGACAATAGCAGGTTGGTGACATTAATTAATAAGGAGCTGACAGAACTCAATGTTTAGATTACCACCCTCTAGTGGATCTATATATGTCTTATTAAAATGACGGTCACGAGTTCAGTGCTTTTTTCCCCATAGCAAAAGTGCACAAACGTGCCTAAAGAAGTTTTCACTTCAAATAAAGTTTAGTACAGTGCACACACACTGGTGTTATGATTATTTTACGAACTATGTAATTTGCAAGTCAGACAGTAGTGTGTCCAGTGCCGGATTTTCGCCTAGGCCTACAAGGCCCAAGCCTAGGGGCCCAGCCAGTCTAGGGGCCCCAGTCCTAGTGGCGGGACCACCTACACACAAGCTCAAAAGCCTGGCTTGCCTTATTAATAAACTTTATTGAAAAAATTCTTAAAAGAATTGAAACCATATTACTAACTCGAGATATTTATAAGTTGGTGATCTCGTTGTGGTCTTACTTTCGCACTTGTCTACCAAATTGTGAAACAAACAAACGTCACCTAAGAAAGGGTTGAGTCACGGTTGTTCATATTTCCGGATGTCTTAATAAAAGGTGTTGCCGGATCCCTCCTACATAAGGCGCCGTACGCCACACCGTGTGGTTTTAGTCGGTAACCCCGGTGGGGTGACGGCCCGAGGGGGTTTCCACACGCACAAAAAAAAAAACGGTCGTTCATCTTACTCGCACGCCCGTGCTCTTACCTGGCTTAGCCTAGTAGGTACATCGATACCAGAAGTATCAATTAATGTAAGGGACAAAACACTGTTTTTCAGGAGAGCCAAAAACAATTTTATTTTTTTAAATCTCTCTATAACTTTTTACTGTCTGCTCCAATTTTAATTGTGTCTAAAGCAAAGTTTCTTAGAATTTTCTCTTCTTTCATGCTATAAACAAAAGATTTAGGAATACCCAGTGATTTAAAATATAGCATGTCCTTTACATTTAAAAAATATGTCTAGTTGTGCCTTACGTTACTAATATTTTAAGTGTAAACCGTCAAGCATAACGTAAGCAGCAAGAGAAATAGAAAATTATACATAATTCTATTGTAAAGGACTTTTACAGTGTTGCCATTTGATGTAACTATAGATTATAATAAATATAATATAATAATAACTTAACACATCTCACACACGGCCGTCTGACCCCAAACTAGGCAGAGCCTGTACTATGGTAGCCAGACTGCTGATAAACATACTTATATATTTCTAAATACATACATATTATAGGTAAATTACACCCAGACACAGAACAAATTATCGTGCTCATCACACAATTATTTGTCCTGAGTGGGAATCGAACCCACGACCTCTGGCTTAGCAGTCAGGGTCACTAACCACTAGACCAACAGGTCAGTCAAAATTTATCCATTATCCACTAAAATTATAGCATTTTAACACCATGAAAATAGGTTCTTTGCATGGTTAAATGTTAGTTTCCGACTGGCTATCACAGATTTAAATGAAATTTGGAGATACAAAAATAAAACGATTTATTATTAATATGTTTTTAACATTGAAAATGTTTTTTCGATCGCTCCGGTAGTTTCCCATTTTCGCTAAAAGTGTGTTTGCCCCGTGGTATATAGTGAGGGCTCGTGAACGAGGTCGAAAATCGAAAAACTGAGAGAGACGCCTAGAGATACTGAGACAGGGATCATTTTATGTGTTATACTTTTTTTGTGGGAGTGATAGGGGGGGCGGTATGCACCGCCTTAGCGGCACGTGGAGCGTCGCCGTGCGGTATTACTCGGGCGTCATAGCCCTGTGGAACTTCGCAGCTTTGAGATACGAAGATCTATTAAGACTTAATAGACGCGGAAAATTAAGGGCTTAAGGATAGTATAAACAAATTTTGGAAAAGTCGATAATTTATTTTTGAAAATAAAAAAAATCAACTGACTGATTTGAGGTTTAAGGTAAGGGTGTAAATTATTTAACACTGTACCTTACTTTATTTTTCAGAGAAAAAAAAATGTAAACGTCTGTTCCATCTCTTTTTTTGTCATAAATCGTTTTACGCAGGCCAAAAATTTTTACTGTAAGGGATTTTTTTTAACGATAGATTTTTTTCAATAATACCATTTCGCCAACTCCACTACCGACTCATTTTCACCAAAATGTCCCTACGTTAATTGATACTTCTGGTATCGCACATCTGCACGCATGCGAAAAAGTAACTTTTTAATTAGCGAATTAGGCCAAGGAGTTCATACAAGCAGATTTTTTTTTTGCATAAAACATTGTAAAATGCTGTATGATATTCGTGCTGAAAGGTAGGCAATTCCAGATATTTAAACTCAAGAAGGTCTTCTAAATGCATTAAACTCGATGGAAACTTGCTTTTTGGCACATCTCTGGAATGCCATCTTGGAAAGGTTCAACAAAGTGAACAAGTGGTTCAATCAAATCAACATTGACCTGGGTACTGTCGCTGAACTGTATCAATATTTGGTAACGTATCTAGAAGACTTAAGGAAACCCAGTACCTTTGAAATTTATGAGTCGAAAGTTATTGAAAAATCAGGTGAAAATAATTATGCATGTGACATGCAGAGGAAACGTAAGCGTAAAGTCCAGTTCGATGAAGTCAAAGGAAACGAGACCGAACTCTCTGGCAAGGACAGATTCAGAGTTACCATTTATAATATCATCATAGATAGACTGATTGCAGAACTACAAGTTAAGTAAAAAGTTTGACTTTCTTACGTTACTCAATCGGTTGGAATCTAAACTTGTTGAAATCTAAAAAAAAAGTGAAGGAGCCAGAAACCTGATAGCTGTTTATCCAGAGGACTTGGATAGCACTTTCGAAAACGAGTGTCTGCACCTGCGAGCTCATTTTCATTTGATTTGATTATGATACGTCATTCGTTCTTTTGCTCAGAAGAAAGCTAGCCGTATGATTCTATAAAATAGATTTAGGTAACTATTTACTATTTGCGTGACGATTACGTAGCATAGACTAGTTCTGATGTTCTTAAAGTAATTAAAGTCGATTGAAAATTATTTGTTTTGTACTAGTGCATTTAATTTGCTAAACCAAAATGGAATGATCTCGAGATGGGGGAGGGGCCCCAAATGCCAAGTGCCTAGGGTCCCTAGCCCTCTAAGTCCGGGCCTGAGTGTGTCATTAATTTCCGATCAAGGTGACTTATTTTAGAAGTTCCAACTATCGTATCGAGTAGTCATACCAACGCTTCTGTTAAATGTCGACATTTACAAACAAGTATATCCTAGTCATCCTATTCATTACGCAACTAGATGTCTGGGTCTGGTCTGATGCGATTGATTAACTCTATTTACTCGAAGCAACTACGGCCTGACCACTGAAATCCAATTAGATACAGCTAGCTGATAATGTATTGTCTAAGTATTAGTATCGTTTATCGACAAATAAAGCAGTAATATATATTTTATTTTATACTAGCAGTTACCGCGCGGCTTCGCTCGCCTGTACATATTTATTTATTCTGCGTAGAAGCCAAATTTTTTCCAAAATAAAAGTAGCCTAAGTTACTCCTGATAATACCAGCTATCTGCCAGTGAAAGTCCACCCGCTCCGGAGATTAGCCGGAACAAACAAACAGACCTACAGACAGGCAGACCAAATTTTTCATATTTTCATACAAACAGACACTTTTTTTTTTATTAAAAGGACTTTGTCGCTGAGCGACTACATCGTCCCATATGGACAACAAACGATACCACGAAACAAGACTATATATAACTATGTCTTAAAAGAACATCATTGCGAACTTAAGCCTAAATCAGCCAGTTTAATTAACCATCTAACTTCGTCTGTCGTTGGATTAGACAACATTCCATTTAAATAGCCAACTAGTAGCCTCTTGTTTCCATCAAAATACGATACTCTCAGATGCTCGTTCCGGACACATTCCATCAAAACATGTTGGACATCTTCTATTACACCGCATTCAAGGCAATTGGATGATGGAACTTTTTTCATCAAAAATGCAAACTTTTTCGATGGAATGTATCAAGAACGTAATCTCAATACAGTTTTTAAATTATATCTGTTTAATACTATGTGATTTATCCAGGGTAATACCGGAATTTGAGGCTGGATTGTTCAGTACCAAATACCACTCTTACGCGAACGTTCAACAAAATATTCTTGCCAATTCTTCATACACATATCCTTAACCAGTCCCAGTCGGTCTGAAAAAAGGGGTAAGACACCTGTGGGGATCCCGCCATCAGATGCCTGTTTAGCAAGCATGTCTACGTGTTCGTTTGCTTGTATCTGAATATGGGATGGAATCCATTGGAGGATTACTTTTTTGTGTCGTGACTGTAATCGAAAGATCGATTCCAATATTTGATAGGCAATCGGTATACCTCTCACGTGAGAGACAGAACGAGCCAAATGTTGCAGAGCACTTTTTGAATCTGTCAAAATGACAAATCGGTCAAAATTAATGGAATCAATATACGATATCGCTTCTGCTATTGCAATTAATTCAATATTCATAATTGAAATATTAGAATCGATCTTAAGCTTTACATGACATCCCGACACAGGATCAAAAACAGCTGAACCTGCCCCATTGTCTCCTTTAGAGCCATCGGTGTAGATTTGATAATAATGTTCATATTTTAGCTGAATAAAATTTGTACATATAATATTAAGATCTTGGCAGGAATACTTTCGTTTAGCGCGATCAATTAGAGGGATGGAACTTGATATCACTTGCCGTACCGGAATGTTACTAACCCAAGTTTCTAAAGAAAACATTTCAAGTAAAAAGCTACACTGTATGGTTACAGAATCTAGAGGACTTTTTATGTTAATCAATAATGGTATTTTTTTATAATTCATCTAAAACGTTAATAATACTATTATTGGCAAATGATTTTATTTTTAATAAAAATTTCCTGCAAGATATTGACTACGAATCTGAAGGGGTGGAAGACACAATTCATTCTCCATAGCGTGAATTGGAGTGCTTCGAATAAAACCACCTATAACCCGTAAGACTTGATTTTGAACCCGGTCTAATTTTAATAAATTAGTTTTACAGCTATTATCGTATAGGAAACTGGCATAGTCAATTCTACTGCGTATGATAGATATATATAAGCGTCTAAGGTGCTTTTGATGCACTCCCCATCCAGAACCAGATAAAATTTTTAAAAGATTTATGTACTTCGAAACATTATGAATGGTTTCATTGATATGCTTTCCCCATCCTAGAGAACAGTCCAGCCACATACCCAGATATTTTACATGATTAACCTGAGACAAGGCCTGATTATTGACTCTGAAATCAATAGTATTTCTAAAGCAACCTTTTCTAAATATACACAATTTACTTTTGTTCGGAGACATAACTTGACCCAAGCAATGTAACATGCTGTTGAGATCCTCACATCCTAGTTGGAGTGCTGTAATAGCTGCATCTATGTTATGTCTTGAAACATACAACACAAAATCATCGGCATATTGAGAAATGTACACATTTTGAATATTTTTACAAATATTTATAGTTGCTGCGTTAAAAAGTAGTGGGGATAAAGGATCTCCTTGCGCTAAGCCTTGGCCTGCAGATCTAAATAAATCGTCATCATCGACTCTGATTCCTAATTGTCTATTACTTAAATAAGTCCAGAGATAAAGACAAATCCTTGAGCCCACACCCAATTTATCTAAAGTTTTTAACAAACAAGTAATATTTATGTTATTATATGCATTCTCAATGTCAATAAAACAAGCTGCTGTGAGCAAGTTCTTAGAGAAGCCAATTTGAATATGAGAGATCAAACTAGATAGATTATCAATGCATGATCGAGCCTTTCGGAAGCCTACCATGTTATCTGAAAACATCTTTTTACTTTCGAAATACCACTCTAATCTTTTGTTTAATATAATATGAAAAATTTTACACATACATGAAATTAACGAAATTGGACGTAGTGAATGATGTGAATTAGATTCTGTACCTGGCTTAGGAATTGGAATTATCTTGACTTGGTGCCATTGTACGGGAACAAACCCAGAATGCAAAAAGTTATTGTACAATTTGACTATTATCGTCGTCGAAGGTAGATGTTCTATAATGGAGAACGATATTTCGTCATTACCAGGTGCTGTATCAGTTTTTCTAATAGAATTTTCTAACTCATGAATAGTTATTTGTGATTCCAAGATACCATTAACAGAATGAAAACGCGGTTGGGGTGGACAAGCATAATCAGGGGTTAAAGAATTCAACAAACTTAATGCCCTATCTTTGTCTATATAGCTATTATGTGAGTTGGAACGATGACCTATCACCCATCTCATTTTTTTTCCACCTTTCTGAAGCTGAAGTCGTTTCATCTACAGAATTTCAAAACCCTTGCCAAGACCTACACTTCGCCAACCGAATAAGTCTTTGGGCATTGCGTATTTTCTGTTGTAATATATCTAAATTAATAGGAGATGGCCTTCGTCTAAGATTGGCTACTGCCAAACGCCTTTCAGCAACAGCTTTCGATAGTTCAGCATTCCAGTATGGCTTGGGATTAAATTTATTGCACGCAGGTTGAGGTATCTTTTTAAGGGGAATATATTTACTGGCCGCTGTTTGTATAATATACTCAAACATGTCGTAAAATTCTTGGGGATTGGTAGGAATTATAAAATCGATAAATGAATTTTCTATATATGCACTATAAGATTTCCAATCACTCATTTTATAATTTCGTTTTGTAATTGTTGTACAACAGACGTTTAAGGTAACTGATAAATTAATAACTAGATGATCGCTACCTAGGGATTCGTTGCAAATTTGGCATCTAAATAACGTGGCCAAATCGACGAGGTTACAAACGAAATATCAGGGGAAGACTTTTGTAGTAAACCATTTACGAGTCTTAACCGAGTCGGTTCACCGTTATTTATATAATTATAATTGTGTTCAAGCATAGAATCAAAGACCTGAAATCCTCTCCGGTCAGTTTTCTATGACCAATTAGAGTGATGAGCATTAAAATCACCTAAAATCAATGATTTTGTGGTTCCTAACGAAAACAGGTAATCCTAATCATTTTGTGATGTATGTACAGTAGACGGGCAATACATTGATAAAATATTCTCAATATACCGACAATTATGAATTTTAACATGTAACAACTCAATACCAAGGTTTGGGTTATGTGATAAACTTACACTACTTTTAATCGACTTATGTGTAAGGATTGCTACGCCACCATAAGTGTCATAACGATCCAATCTAAAAGTGTTATAGTTACTTATGTTAAAATAGCTGTCTGGTTCGAGCCAAGTTTCACTCAATACAGCTATGTGAATCTTTTCTTGAGACAGTAGTACCTCCAACGCAACGGTCTTAGGTCTCAAACTTTAGCAGTTCCACTGTATACAATTTATATTAAATACCGTCTCATCACTATCCATCGTTAACAAAATTCTTTAAAAATGAACTAACTGATATACCATTCAATATTTTTGTTAATATCCACTCCGTGTCGATTGTGACTACTTCATGTATTTTATCCTCTAAAGAACTTTTTTCAATCACTATTTTATACAATCGATATATAAGCGCCTTAACACTTAAATCTATGTTGCGAGTTTGACCATTAACACCGGTACAACTCTCCGAACACTCCGAATCTTGATACAAACTTCTAGAATCAGTCTCCATCGGCAGAGGGTCTGGAGAGGGAGCACGCGTAGGGTATGGAGAGGGGATTGGGAGCTGTTTACGAAGCTTCTTTAGACTTCGGGCATGAGCTTTTTTGACTGCAGATTTTTCGGTAGTAGTAATCACCTGAGACGTGTAGGTTTGTTTTACGGAGAGACATGTACTGGTTCACCACTTACTGCTTCAGTTTCCCATTGTTGCCGCTGAGCTTCAAATAATGTGGGTCTTGGAGATTGGGATATTGGGTTGGTACAATGAATCGGTGAAGGAGGCACGTACATGGTGAGAGCTTTTCATACAAACAGACACTTACATTTTATTTATTTGTATTGATCGTTAAATTCAGTATTGAATTATTTTTTTTGTGGTATAGGGGGCAAACGAGCAGACGGGTCACCTGATTGTAAATGACTACCGCCGCCCATGGGCACCTGTAACTCAAGAGTTACAAGTGCGTTGCCGCCCTTTAAGGTCGGAATAGGGGGACAGGGGGGAAAAGTGGAAGACGAGAGAGGGGCATGAGAGGGCAGGAGAGGGGAATCACGGGAACAGGGGAGAAGGAAGGGCTTCCGGTAACCTTACTCATTGCAAGCACAAACTCATAACAATGCAAGCATTGATTCACTGCCGGTTTTCTGTGAGGCCGTGGTATCGAGTCAAGTCGAGCCGACCCATACGTGCCGAAGCATGGCTTTCGCCCGTTATAATATATATACCACATAATAACTTCGAAGTTATCACTAAAATAACAAGATTCTTCTTCCCACGGTTTACTTGTTCATTAATGTCACAGTTATTATTGTCGCTTATGGTTATTTACAAATATAAAAACACCGGTTTCATAAGAACAATGAAAACTAAAAGAAAAAAAAAGTGTTATAAATAGAAATGTGAGTTTGTTACGCTTTCACGCCGTAACTACTCAACCGACCATCATGATATTTTGCGATGAGGGATATCCTAATCAATTGACAAAATCTACATTAACCTGAGCTAACTCGCGGGCAGAAAGTAGTAAGTTAATAATAATAATAGCTTTGAATAACGTAGGTAAAATGTATAGATTTTCAAGAAATACCCATGAATAACGTAATTAGTCAAGTTTTGACTAAAAACAGAAATAAATTCGTAGGTATATATTTTCAGTCCAATTCTATTTTTAACCGACTTCAAAAAAAGAAGGAGGTTCTATGTTGAGCTGTATGTATTTTGTATTTTCACCGATATATTCGAACCGATTTAAAAAATTTCAAAAACAAAAACGGTAGTAAAAATCTTACCACCTTATATATATAAATATCGGGCTTATTAAACTAAACTTAATATAACCTAATGAACTGCAGATCGGTAATTTACATAACAGCAACTAATGTTCTAAATACTGTATCTAATCAGTATGTAGGTTACGCAAAAATTAAAAAAAAACGCCGTTAAAAAAAATTAATCAACTTTTAAAGGCACTAAGAAATACACTTTTTAGTGCCCTTGTTAGTAATTTTAACACAGAGTTTTCCTGACAAACTGTGTCTTAGATTGACCTCTGACGGGCCTTTTCCCTCACGATTTTGGCTTACTACCGACCTTAACCACATTGGCAGATCTAGGGATGTGACATTGAGGGAAAAAAATCGATTAACAAGGAATCGATTTTTCTCTGCTTAATAAAAATCGATTAGAGAAAAATCGATTTTTCCTACAAATAATCGATTTTTGTGGAAAAACGATTTTTTTCTTATTATATGTAAGAATGCCCCGCTGTTCTTTCTTATGCGTATGTTACGGTAAGTGTGATGAGTTGAATTTTTTTAATAATTATCTATTATCAATATCTATTATAAAATTGAAATGTGCTTTTAATGTCAAAATAATAGTTTTTAAGTTCTTACAGTTATTTTTTTAATCCTTTGATGTCTAATCAATACTAAGAAATTAACACTTTCAGTGCCGACACACCTGGCGTGCTCTTCCACATTTCCTTCAGCTGCTGAGAACACCCCTGGCGTGTCTACAATGTTTCGGCAATATTTAAGCCATTATGCAGTATTATGTATTAAAAATAACAGTATAGCTTAATTATTTCAGAAGTTAACCAAAGAAGTGGCTCCTGTGCTACAATAATTTTTATATTCCACAAAAAATGTTTTACATACAATGCCGAGAACACGTTAGGCGTGTTCAGCTGCATAGATTGTCAACCATGACTTTTACTTAACTAAAAACGTTGATCTGCATAATATTTTTTTAAAGAATCGTGTTCAAAAGTAACTATTTGATGCAAGAATTTTTCAATGATGGACATAATTTTTTCGTAAATAATATTTTTTTTTTATACCTTTTGCACGTTGAAATTTTGTTCAAATAAAAAAATAATCCGCAAAAGATCGACAGTAAGAAGCCACCGCAAGTATTTTACGACCTCTCTCCGAATAAGTAAGAGGTGCTTTTGGTGCTGGGAAAATGTTAATTTCTGCCATAATTACAAAATTTGTATACCTTCTATCTTATTTTGTGACATTTTTCTAAATTAAAACGAAATAAACTAAGGTTAACCATTTTTTATGAACCCTAATCAAATTACCGATGTATGTAGCATCGGCATGTAAGTCATGGAAAAAGTAAGAAATTAATCACTTTTATCGCAACCAAACAAACTGAAAAAGTGACAAATTAAAAAAGTAGACAGTCATGGGACTGCCGACAAAAGTGAAAACTTAAAACGACGTGTCGCGTCAACGAAGTTTTGAATAAAGGTTTTCGCTATTAAGAAAATTTATAACGCCTATAGTAGGCGCTATAAATTTTTTATTTTACCATATGTATTGTGCACACAATAAGTACTTTATTTTATTTTATAATAACTTCACACATCTCACACACGGCCGTCTGATCCCAAACTAGGCAGAACCTGTACTATGGTAACCAGACTGCTGATAAACGTACTTATATATTTCTAAATACACACATATTATAGATAAATTAAACCCAGACACAGAACAAATTATCGTGCTCATCACACAATTATTTGTCCTGGGTGGGAATCAAACCCGACGACCTCTGGCTTAGCAGTCAGGGCCACTAACCACTACACCAACAGGCCAGTCATATTGAACTAATTATATTTTTAAACATTAATTAATAAGCAGCTGATAGAACTCAATGTTTAGATTAGCGCCCTCTAGTGGATCTATATATGTATTATTAGGGTGACGGTTACGAGTTCAGTGCTTTTTCCCCATAGCAAAAGTGCACAACGTGCCTAAAGACGTTTTCACTTCAAAAAAAGTTATGATGATAATTATTCTGGTTGGTTATAAATAAATGAACCTAACCTAAAAAACTCATTCAATACTATCAATATAAATGACCAGCAAAAACACTACATTTCATCTGTTTCTTCTTTGACTTATTATATAGTATTGAAAGTTTTTATTTGAATTAATTAATAATTTTTGGCAATGAAGCTGCAACATTGTTTTATGTCACCTACCTGTATTTTTTGTGTTGCCAAAATAAACATTTTTCTTTCTTCTTTCTTTCTTTCTAATTATTAATGATCAATCACCCGTAGTGATGAATGTTCTTCAATAAACTGTTTACTCTGTACAAAGCATAGAAAGAAGGAAGTACTGCCATCGTAGATGCACAGATGGCGTTAAAATTTAATGTATTATAATAAGTGATTCACATCACGCTCCAGACTCAGTCAGTGCGGCGGGTTGCAAACGAAAAAATAAATCGACAGTGATCCAAAAATCGATTTCTAATAAATCGATTTTTGGAAATATTAAAATCGATTCGAAAAATCGATTTTTATAGAAAAAATAATCGATTTTTTTAATAATCGTTTTTTTTGCGTTGGTAGTTGGGTCAATGCGGCGGTCAGTTGGATCTGCCGCAGATCCAACTGACCGCCGCATTTAGCCAACTAGCAACGCCGGGGACCAACGACGTGCGAGGGCTGTTTAACCTCGCAGAACACTGGTGTATACCTCAATAACTTCAGCATTTACACCGGAGAATACTGGGACCACTTGGAAGTAGGTTTTGAACAGCCCTACTCCCAACCACTGCGTTACTGTTTAGAAAACCAACTTTCACTATTTAGTGCCCTTTCTTAGTACTTTTTGAAAGTAGTTTAACTCTTTTTTTAGTGTTTATTGTTAATACTACCAAGTATTTAAAAGCTCGTCATGGCTCTCAATAGTATCCATTTTGTAATAATAGCGTGGATAGGTAGTCGGACGGTTATACTCAAAATCAAGCAAATATCTTGCTAACAAAAATGATTTAATTTACTCCGTTTATGATTAACAATTTCACAAAATATAATCACCAGCACATAGATCATACTAACTTTACTGTAAATTACGGCACAAAGTAATAAAATCAAATTGGATTGAGCCGGTAAACAGCGATTCGTCGAAGACGTGGTGCGCAGGCGACGTTCCGATCAAAAGTGATCTACAACATGGCCGCCCCGCCACCAAAGACACGACGCTTCGCTAGAGTGACAGATGTCAGTCACTCTTTGACACTTGATAGTGACGTAAATTCCGCAACGCGCCGACACGGCCGGACTGACATACGACCGTCCTCGGGCGTTCTTAGTTTGTCTGGAACAATCATTATCAATTCAGTAGAACATCCGCTCGTTCATCCTGACATTCTCATGATTTTCTTTAAGACTATATGGATTTCTTTGGAAGCTTAATTCCCATTTTTGGTAACTGTAATACAATATATTTACTTGGCCAGTACATCACCTCAACTAACTGCGTAATGGATCTGTATCGAGTGTCAATTTTCATTAAAACAAGCCAACTAAATATCATCTGGACCTAAGGAATTGTAGCCCTTCAACCAACCCATCCGGTCTGATACGGACGACTCAGTCTTAGGCCAGGCTAAACCACACACCATCTGGACCGAACAAGTGCATCCCTTTAACCAACCTCCACGGGTGTGACCCGGACGACACTGTCGACCAGGATAAACTACACATCTGGACCAGACGAGTGCATCCGTTCAACCAACCCTCACGGGTCTGGCCCGGACGACACTGTTGACCAGGATAAACTACACATCTGGACCAGACGAGTGCATCCCTTCAACCAACCTTCACGGGTCTGGCCTGGACGACACTGTTGACCAGGATAAACTACACATCTGGACCGAACGAGTGCATCCCGTCAACCGACCCTCACGGGTCTGGCCCGGACGACACTGTTGCCCAGGATAAACTATCAAAACTCCGCACCTAAATTAGACTAATGACTCCAATCACATCGCTACCTAGTTATGATAGACGGCCTCACATTACGAGTGGCGTAGAATTATACATACCAATGTATTACTGCAAATTATCTTGTTCATCATAAATTTCGATTTCATTCTGCACATCCCATGTCTCTGGGTCAGAGTGTGCACTTAGTGTGTCGGAATCGGCGCTTAAGGTATCTGAACTAGCAGATAGGGTATTTGAGCATGCGGTCAAGGTGATATTATCGTTATCAAGTCTAAGCAAATTATCAGCATAGGTTGAGTCATCTCTATCTTCTGACGCAGACTCGGCCTCATTATAATTCAAAAGGTTACTTGCAACCTCAAGTAACCCTTCATGTCCTTGGGGTACTGAGCGCAAATTCTCGTGGGCATACTTATACACCCTGTGAGAACCATTTAATCTCTTCAACTCATACCGATCATTATCTAATGCCGCCGTTATAATAAATGGTCCCTTAAATTTCCTGTCTAATTTAGTTTGGTTCCGTTCGCTACTTTTAATAAACACAAAATCGCCTATTGAATACGCTTTAATTTTTGCGCGACCTTGATTAAATCGGTTAATTTCTGATTTCGACGCCTTTCGGATATTGACAGACGCATCTTTTCGAATAACGTCAAGGTTTAGACGCTCTTGTTGACCATGGACCTCTGAATTTATCATTGACATACCTAACGATTGTGCGCGAATTCCTAACATCAGTTCTGTGGGTGAATATTTAGTTACAGATGAAGTGGTGCTGTTGAGAGCAAGTTGAATGTTACCTAGTTCATCGCGAAACGTTTTATTAGGGTCATTCTCAACAATAGTTAACAGGCTTTTGAGAGTCCGCATTACTCTCTCCACCTGTCCGTTGGCTCTACTAGAGCCTGTTGCGATAAAGTGAAGTTCTATCTTATGTTCTGCACAAAAATTCTTAAATTCGGAACTTATATAGCAACGACCTTGATCAGCGATAATCCGTTTAGGCGCTCCAAAGAGGTAAACTGCTTTTTGTAATGTGTGTATCGCACTCTTAGCGTCCACAGAAGAAGTAAGTTCTAGCAGGACATATTTGGTACAACCATCTATAATCACAGAGCAGTATTCTTTCCGATCACTCTTCCCGCTGAGCTTTCCCGTAAAATCAATATGTATAGTGTGCCAAGGCACCGCCACTTTCGGGATTGGGTGAAGCTGAACGGGTTGAGCTCCCGATGGACCTTTTGAAGCTTTGCAAATAATACACGAATCGATGAACTTGCGTACGCATTTTGACATCTCAGGGAACCAATACTGCTCATAAAGTTTATCTAAAGTTTTATCCTTCCCTAGATGCTGTATCTCATTGTGAACGTGGTTAATTAGTGTCCAAATTAGAGACCGAGGAACGAATGGCAACCAAGAAACTGTTTTGTTTCGAACGATTTTTCTGTAAAGGATACCGTCTCTAACATCATATGTTCGAGCCACGGCCTCAGGAAAGCCACTACAATTGTGTTTCGAGATAAGGTCCCTTATTTCGTTATCACGCTTTTGTTCGATGGAAAGCCAAACCTGGTGAAGTTTGACATAATTAACGAACTCTGTTATTGAGCCTTCGCAAGACGTATTAGCATTACAGTCGTCAGGGAGGAGATTTCGTGAAAAGAAGTCCGCGTGTTCCATTTTGCAACCTTCACGATAGACAATGTCAAAGTCATACGCCTGTAAGATAGCCCACCACCGATGTACACGAGGAGTAAGGTCTTTCTTTGATTTAGATGCCTTTAAGGAATTACAGTCGGTAAAAACTTCGAAATGCCGACCATAGAGGTAGTGCCGGAAATGCTCTACCGCTCGTACAACTGCTAGCGTCTCTAGTTCGTACGAGTGGTAGCGTGACTCAACTGCTGACGTTCGACGGCTATAATACTCCACGACATGAGGTGCGTTATTAATCTTTTGTATAAGGATTGCTCCGTATCCATCAGAACTTGCATCCGTATGCAGCTCTACCGGCAAAACCGGATCAAAAATAGTGAGCACCGGTTTTGATGTGAGAATGCGTATTATTTCGTTTCGTATTTCCTCATGTTTTTGAGTCCAATTAATAGGTCCCCTTAGTTTCGTTAGCGGATATAATGGCCCCACAAGACGTGTAAAATTTGGAATAAACTTACGAAAATACGAGGCTAGACCTAGAAATTGCCGAACTTGAGTAGCTGTTGTTGGCTGTGGGGAATCTGCTAAAGCCTGTATTTTTCGTGGGTTTGGTCTTATCTCACCTGACTGGAGCAGATACCCTAGGTATTCTATTTTCTGCATCATAAACTTACACTTTTGTAGATTAAACGTAAAACCAGCCTTTGTTAAAGCACCTAAAGCATCGTCTAAACGCTGCAAACCTTCAGTTACTTCAGATGAATAGCACAGAACATCATCCATGTAGATCAGCGGCTTATCCTTAAGCTGACTCAGTGCCTTAGTTATACACCTCTGATAAACTGATGGAGCATTTCGCAATCCGAAGGGCATAGCGAGGTACTCGTACTGCCCTTCGGGTGTAACAAACGCTGTTTTCTCCACAGAGTTCGGATGCATTAAAATTTGGTGAAACCCAGATGCCATATCTAAAGACGAGAAATAAAGAGCCCCCGCAAGCTGATCTATTTGTTCTTCAATACGTGGCAAAGGATAGTGCTCGGGCTTCGTATTGGAATTTAATTCCCGGTAATCTATACACATCCTATAAGAACTATCCTTTTTTTCAACTAATAGTATTGGGCTAGCAAAAGGCGAGGAGCTCTTACGAATTACCCCAGCATCAAGCAGTTCCTGAATCTTTTCCCTAACTATCTGCTTCTCTGCAGGTGCTAACCTATATGGGCACCTTTGTACAACTTTATGAGGATCAATCAAATTTATTTGACATTCACCTGTTGTAACTCGGCGAGAGGGAATGCCTTCAGTGAAGTAATCAGAATACTTGTTTAATACCGTTAATAACAATTCCCTATTCTGACCTCGCAGATTCGTTTCAACTTAAGTAAAATCTGGTTTATTCGTCGTTAAATCACAAAAGTGACTTACTTGCTTAGAATAGAACACCAGATTGTCATTGTCTATCCTAACACATAGCCCTTGGTTAAAAATATCTCGACCAACTATTATAGGGTCTGATATGAGCCTATCGGGAACCACGTGAAAGATTAAGTTCGCGGAGAGTTCATCAATAACTACATTGCTTTCTATTTGAGTCGTGCAGCGTATATCCTCACCGCCAATGCCACTGAAATAAACAAGGCTATTACGCACAGTACCCGCAAGTTTTTCGCGAAAGCTTTCTTTTAAAAGAGAACAAGATGATCCGCTGTCAAACAGAAAAGAGACTGACTCACCCGATGATGTTTGTAAAGTACCCCTGGAGGGGCGATGCTTGCACTGGTGAACCTCCTTGACTGTAGCTCTGCCACCGTTCTTCTTGTCTGGACAGACAGTCGCCACGTGCCCAGGCTGACCACACGCGTAGCAAGTGACATTAGTAGATCTTTCCATAGTACGCGATGAGCTTGTAGAAGCATCTTGCGATTTCGTTGCGAATTCATCACGTCGTTTTCTACATTCAGCAATACGATGTCCAAAAAGCCCGCAATAGTGACACTTGCCACTAAATTTTTCCATTTTACAAGCTCGTTTCGCTTCAGGTTCTGTGGTTTCGGCGTCTAGTTTTCGCTTATGCGATGTTCCGCCAAGTATCCGGAATAACTGAGCTCGACTCGTTACAGTTTGTGCGTTTAATTCACGTCGTATCAAGCTATCTTTCTGACTCAGCACGGATATAACAAATCCGGTTACTACTTCTTCGGGCATTACACATTTTGGAATTCGTTCGATAAGAATCCATAGCCGCAGAGCAGATTCCGATGCCGTTTCTTTAGTTCCTATTTGAAAACGTAATATTTCATCGAAGTAGTCTTGGTAAAGCTTCGGTTTGGCAAATCTCGCAATTAGAATCTCTTTAACTGAACTCCACGTGATCTGATCTAAGTTTAGATTAATGAGACACGCAGCAGCACGACCTTTCAGGGCTTCCGTCAATGCCACGAGTAAGTTAACTCCTTCAAGACTTTTGTTACGTACTATCACTTCGGTAAGCTTACACCAGCCCTCAATATCCGAATCCGGTTCATCCGGGTCAAACTTTATAAGTGTTATTTTATTATGGGTACTTACTGTTGGCACCTGCTGCGCCGCTAAAACGCGGGTAAGTAATGCTTCCATGTTATCCAAAAGCTTTTCAGCGGTCGTAAGTCCTGGTTGTACTGCTTCATTTTGCGGTACGTTCGATCCCACTTCTGATAAAAGCTCGTCATGGCTCTCAATAGTATCCATTTTGTAATAATAGCGTGGATAGGTAGTCGGACGGTTATACTCAAAATCAAGCAAATATCTTGCTAACAAAAATGATTTAATTTACTCCGTTTATGATTAATAATTTCACAAAATATAATCACCAGCACATAGATCACACTAACTTTACTGTAAATTACGGCACAAAGTAATAAAATCAAATTGGATTGAGCCGGTAAACAGCGATTCGTCGAAGACGTGGTGCGCAGGCGACGTTCCGATCAAAAGTGATCTACAACATGGCCGCCCCGCCACCAAAGACACGACGCTTCGCTAGAGTGACAGATGTCAGTCACTCTTTGACACTTGATAGTGACGTAAATTCCGCAACGCGCCGACATATTTATCTGTTCAAGATATATATTATTATTTATAGTTGTATAATTATTTAAAGTTTCGATAGCGTCATAGCCAAAGGATTTGGGCTTGTGATCATGTGTTTGGGAGTTCAAAACCACAAACACTACCACTACCTATGTGAACACACTCCTATCACCAGAAGTTAGTTATGCTGTGAGGGTTAACAATGTTTATAATAGGTATGCTACTAGTAGTAGATGCTGGAACGAAAATAACCGAACCTTCCTAAAACGCGCCATTTTAACCAGGTTCCGCCTGATGGTTACTATCAAGTAATAACATTCGTAACATCAGTGGTTTTGCTTCCGAGGAGAGCTAACTAACAGATTAAACACTGTTGGGTTTACGTTACGTTAAGGTTTTGGGTTACATCCGACTGGGTTAGTATATTGAAGTTGTAACATATGAGGTGTTGATAGACTCATTTTAGCTGTGTAATTATAATCTATACATATAATAAATCTGTAGCGGGATGAATTCTGTACATTGAATATATTTAAAAAAATCGACTGAGGGGTATTAAGATGTCGATACTGATACCGAATTTGCGATTCAAACAATTTTTGTCTGTCTGTTTGTATGTTCACGATAAACTCAGAAGTTACTGAAGGGATATGCTTGAAACTTAGTATGATAATAGTTTGAGTGCCTGCGCAGGTTATAGAGTACTTTTTATCCCGGGTTAAACTTTGGTTCCCACAGGAAAATCAATGAAAGCTGTAATAACATTGTAACGTTAGTAGAATGTATATACTTATTTCGAACTAAATTACGGCGAGCGTTTAGCTCATCTGGTGTAAAGTAAGAATTCTACTAGGTTAGGTGCCGGAACGAATCCCTCTCTGACACTATTTTCTTTTTTTGCACTTTTTTTTAACATATAAACTAATTTACTTTTTAAAATTAGGTATCGTTTTTAACGGACGAAAAAAAGGAGGTTCTCAATTCGGTATGTTTAGCCCTCTCCGTTATTTATGAACCAATTTTAATCATTCTTTTTTGTTAGATAGGGTATACCTCAAGGGTGGTCCCATGTCAAGGAGGTCAGGATCTGATGATGGAATTCTGATAAAATTGATAGAAACCATCTAAAATTGTAGAAACGAATAGTGTTTCTGTTTACTTTTCATTACTTTATCAGGTAATTGCGTTTAGAAATCATCACGTCATGTAGCCGAGCTGATGATGAAAAAAAATAGCTGGTTCTTGACTATGCCAACGAGCTATTTTGCCTCTCGGAGCCATTAAATTCGTAAATATGTTTCAGGGTATTAATAATAATAACAACTAGACACACCTCATACACGGCCGTCTGATTCTAAACTAAGCAGAGCCTGTACTATGGTAACCAGACTGCTGATAAACATACTTATATATTTCTAAATACATACATATTATAAATAATTTACACCCAGACAGAGAATAATTCGTCCTGGGTGGAAATCAAATCCACGATCTCTGGCTCAGCAGTCAGGGTCACTAACCATCAGACCATCAGGCCAGTCCAGTAAATATACATATATTTATAAGTAGAGTTATAGAAAAAGAAGATCCAAACTTTTAAACTTTTGCGTTCCATGATAATATATTTATGTTGACGGGAATTCACGCGATCACGTATTTAATATAGGTACAGGCCAGTGATCAAGGCCACGACCACGGCAAAGCAAAGGTATGTCATACTTTTTAAATACGTGATCGCGTTGATTCCCGTCAACATGATTATATTAGAATAGAAAAGATTTTTTATTTAAAACATTTATGACTTAGTTGTTAGTTTAACGTAACATTTTGTTAGTGTTACAGTATTTTACTATACTAAATGCATGGCAGACACTATCGCCAAAAAAATTACATCTAAGCTAAATATTGACATGTAACCGGTGAAGTTTTTTTTACACTTTCAGACCAAATATTTTCCGTGCGGTTACAGTAGTGTGAAATCTTATGTTACACCGTGACTAAACAAAGCTCAGAACCTTTTCACTCGCGCTCTCATGCGTACGCTAAGAGTGTCCGTGGGTGTATGAGACGAGTTTTATGTTCTTCACCCGAAGCAGAGTCTCCCGTGAGAGTGTGTCTGGACATCGCCCAGTTGCCGTCCGCTAGCCAGCGCTGGGTGGATCATTGGAGGCCAAACGTCGCCGGACCGACGGTCAACTCATAAACGGTGCTGTGAGGCACACCGTGTGGTTTTAGTTGGTTTAAGCCTGATATACGGCCTCGACAATAGCCCGGTGAGGTGAGCTTCCACACGAAAAACAAATGAGTAATGTTACCACGGCCAAATTATGTCGTTATTTCACGTGTAAGCAACCAAAACAACCTTTTTTGTACGCTCCAGGTTGTTTCACCGCCAATACAATATGAAAAATCCTGCCTGGAGAAAGAGGTACTATGCAATAAGCGACAAATTGCTGTTTTCCGAAAAAAATGCGAACGAAGTCGCGGGCACAGCTAGTTATATATAATGATTAATCATGACGAAAATTCTTCATTAGCAGCAGTAGATACTTACAGTAAAATATGACTTCATATAATATCGTTAACATTTTCAGGAGCAATTTGAATGGTATCAACAAATGTCACCCAAATATTCACGCCAAACTCAGTATAATCTAATGATCAGTGCCAAAGTCTACAACGGAACTGTGCATCTGTATGACTTCATTAAAACCTTAGTTTTCGTCTGTGACGCACGTGAAGCGAACCCTGCGTTGAGTTTACGTGTAAAGTTTTCCTCATAAGCTCACCACAGGGCGCTCCCCTATCAATTGCCGTGATCCCGTGTTTCTCCCTACCCCGCCATCCCCCTCGCCACCCTCCGCACTCCGCTAATGATCCCACTTGTTAGGGCTCAGCGTGGACCTTCGGCCATGTCACTCGGTGAATAACAAATTCCTTGCTGATCCCACTAAGCGTAACTAGAGCTTTCAAACGTACATAACATCATATTAGTGTGCAGTTTGGCTGCGTTTTCAGACATATCATTTGTTCACCTAAATTTGAATGTTGATATTTTTCCTATGTTTCTACAATTAGCTTAGTATTCGTCTATTCATAAGCTACTAATGTTTATTTGTTGTTTATATAGAGGGCTTGCACTTCCCGGTAGCAGCCAGTTCGAGTTACAGGTTGGGGGCACTGACCTGCTCGAGCTCAGCGCTATCACTCCTCAATCTATCCTCTTAAGTAATATCCCTTACCTTTCATTGCCTTCCCTCCGTAACTGTCTATCTTTTGCAATATACTCCTAATTTTCCTATTTTCCTAATTTTCCCAAAATACCTGATGGACGGCCCACGTCTTACGGGAATGGGACGAAACTATAGTTGGCAAAATGTGGGTGTTTAATACGTCTCTGGCTATCCCCTACCAACAGGGATAGAAGCATTAGTGTATGTTCATGGGCGTACCGAGGGAGGGGCAGGGGAGGGCAGCTACCCCTACTGGCTTTATGGTATATGGCTCTAGGCTCTATGGTATTTTTGAGTAAATTTTTTTAGCCCCCTCCCTGGACCGATAAAATCAACCCCCCTCCCTAATTTTTCCCTCCCCTGGGCTGAGTAAAAGCTGAGTAGTGAGCTAAAAGCTGAGTACGGCCATGTGTATGTATGTATGTGAAAGTTTAATGAGACCTGGAAGCCACTATTTGCATAGAAAGCCAAAATTAAATTAATACATCGCACTGCTATTATTTTTCAACAAAATAACTAAAAATAATTCATTTTTTTTTTCAGACAAGAGTGTATCAACTCAAAATTAAGCTTTTTTCAGAAACGACAGAAAACTGATTACTCGCTTCCTGTTAAAGATTATAAAAAGTGGACATTGTATATAGATAATTTATAAAATTAAGGGATTTCTGTATTAATGAATTATTTGAAAGATTGCAGGTTATCAAGTTATTTCCAATTTTTGAGTTAATACTGTATTGTCTGGAAAAAAAAGTAATTATTTTTAGTTGTTTTATTGCAAAAATTTGGCTTATTACAATTTATTATTATTATTTTATATTTATTGACGCTTAAGGAATTGATATTTACGTATGAAAAATGAATTATCTCAAATTTACCCTATTTTGAGTTATACAGTCTCCTAATAGCAGTGCGACATATATATATATATATATATATATAACGGCATTCGGCATAACGGAGATTGAGATATGGAAGTGGTAAGCGACTCTTGATAAATCAGGTATTATTATAGTGAATGGCTCGTTCTTTTTTGAATTGATTACATTACGACATATAAACGATTATATTCGTTTGAAAAAGGGAAAGTAAAAGGTTATTACCAGTGCATACTGCAATTTTAACATGGACTTTAAACCAACAACCACAACGTCATCTATGAAAGCGGGTGTAATTTATGATGTATGGTTGTAATCATTTTTTTTTAGACTAAGCGATGGTTTTTTTTTACAAAATATTCTCGTCATGTCATGTTTGTTCGGGCGTTAACAGATGATGATTTTTATTGACTTCTAAAGACACCTGTTTTGTTTTTATTAATACTCTGTTCGCCGATTTTTCTTAAGCGGTTTAACTCAGCTCTTTCACTCTGCTGGATACATTCATTTTGAAGAAAATTCGAGAAGAATCGACTGAAATGCCAAATTGTCATAGTTACACCACTCATGCAGTTCCACATCCACAGTCATAGATGAAAAATTTAGTTTTTAGCACAGAATTTTATCAATTACCAAAAAGAATATTGAAAGACCGAACGTTCTTAACAAATAAACCTGTAATGCTTATTGACCTTGAAACTACAATGTAGATAATCCTAAAGCCGATCATTTACTTTTGTATCGTAATTTAGATTTCTTGAAGTAGGGGTGCTTCTTTCATGTCTTGTCTGTGTATTTTATTTATTTTATTAGGGTTCCATACGTGGGAATGAAAAAAAACGGAACCCTTATAGGATCACTCGTACGTCTGTCTGTTCGTCTGTCACCGGCAATTTGCTTCGAATCTGCTGGACAATTGGTCCAGCAGATTCGAAGCAAATTGCAAAAATTAGAATTGTGTACCAAACACACACCAATTCCTGTGACCGAAAAACAGATGTGCAACGGGAATGAATTAATTTTTAATACAGGAGCTACTTTTGGGACCCAGATTAGAATACAAAAAAATTGCAAACTGTACTGTATGACAAATAAAATGAAAGGATTTGTTACGAGGGTCTCAAATATATATTTTTTTATAATTTTAAGATAGTTTGAGTTTAAGATAGTTTTAAAATTATTTAAGAAAATAGATGAATTGACCATCTCCTACCCCATTATCTCCGAAACTACTGAGCCTAAAATTAAAAAAAACAGACTTGACCCCTTGGCGTTGCGTAGAGATGTAGCCTCACTCTGCATTCTCTACCGCATGTATCATGGGGAGTGCTCCGAGGAATTGTTCGGACGTATACCGGCCGCAACGTTTCGCCTTAGTTCAACGCGACAAAACTTTCATCCCCATCACCTGGATAATTGGCAATCCACCACTGTGCGGTTTTCCAGAAATTTTTTGCCTCGCACAACCAATCTTTGGAACAAATTGTCGCCTGCGGTAATTTCGGACCGATACGACCTTCAAACCTTCAAGAAAAGAGCGTACTCCTTTCTCAAAGGCCGGCAACGCACTTGTGACTCTTGAGTTGCAGGTGTCCATGGGCGACGGTAGTCACTTACCATCAGGTGACCCGTCTGCTCGTTTGCCCCCTATAATATAAAAAAAAACATACTTAATAGTATTATGTACTTTTTTACACAATCCTATTTGAAATTCAAGATCTTAAAATAACATGATAAATCTCTCAATATTGTGCGTACCACCATACAATTGCAATTGGAATATATGGAACATACTCCTCAACTATAATGTTAATTTTGTTTTTGGGATAAATTATTGGTACATATTCATCGTACGGAATCCCTTTCCACGGACTTTAAATCGCACGCACCGGTTTTTTCTCCGTTCTGGCAATGTAACGAAAATAAAGATAAAAAGCCCTAAACAACCACAATATTTCAGTATTTCAAAATATGATATCACACCTATGAAAACTATAAACATTACTTGTTTAACCTCAATCTTAAATTACACCTAAGATTTAATATCAGAGATTAATAACATGCAAAACTTACTGTCGAACTGTTGCGTGGCCTGAGCGAGAAGCGAGGCGAACACTCTGTCTGCGAGGGGTGGGGGTTGCGGGGGGCGATCGTCGTCGCTGCTGCTGTACCTATCGCCCCCCCATTCTAAGGACCGCTGACGTCGAACACCGCTGGTTGCCGACGGTACGCTTGGCAACCCCCCAGACAGACCGCTCAGAGAGCCAGCCTTAGCACGACGACCTGGCCGTTCCATCCTCGAGGTGCTCATGACATCCTGTCACCACATCTGTAGGCAAAAAAAAGTACCTTGATTATATTTGGAATCATAAAAAACGAAACGTCAAAATGTAAATAAATTAGCTTCGTATGATGTTATGTAGATGAAATATGAACCTACAGTATAACACCAATATCTACTTAATACTTTATTGCTATGTTTGTTATCGTTATCAATGTTGGTTGCCAATTTGGTTTTATGGTTAACTAGCTTTTGGCTAAGGTTTCACTTGCTTTGAATTTGTTTTTTGCTATCCCTCGGGAAAAGCTAATTCTATTATTATATTATTCTATACCCCTGACGTAACGTATGTATTACAAAATTACATGATGATCAGTTATGTAAGTTAGGAATGATACCACGGCCTCACAGAAAACCGGCAGTGAACCAATGCTTGCACGGCTTTTAACCGAATGAGTGAGGTTACCGAAGACCATCGATTTACCATCAGGTGACACGTCAGCCTGTTTGCTCAAAAAAAAAAAAATTAAGTCGTTACACACAAACAAACTCACTTTTGCATTTATAATATTAGTTAGGATATAGGTACTTAAATGTTTAAAACTATTTAGAAAGCTTTTTAAACCTATAACACGCAAAAAAAAATACTATACAGTGGTTTCTGTTCATCACTAATACCGAGTTCCTATAATCAGGAAACGAATCCTTTCTTGAAATATAGGAACACGCCATTAGAAACCAGAAAAAATGTCCGTATGATCAAATCAAAACTATTTAAAACTTATTCATTTGAATTTCATGAGATCTACTACTATCGGCGAGTAATATAAGTTCTTTTTAAAGCACAGACATTGCCACAATATTTTTTCAAACCTGTTACAACGCCATGAAGGGAAAAGAACAACTGTATTAAAGAGCCTGCAAGTCGTTTGGTTAGCGACCCAACATAAATAGGAAGTTTTCAAGAGGGTGTGCGTGTTGGAGGCCTAATCCAGTGGATTGCGACGCGGCACCGCGTCCTCTCCCACAGACATTATTTCTCGTATTGACTTAATTTGTACCAGGTCCAATGGTTTCTCTGTTAGCCAACAGTTTAAAATTTCATTGAGGAATCAAACTATATTATTGTTTTTAATCATACTTTCGATTCGTATTATAGTATATAGATTCAAACTGCTCTTAGTGTGATTTAAACCAGGCTAAGAATAACCTACGTACTTAGTTCTAGGACTGCAGTCAATTTTCCTGAGTAATCAGGAAAAAATCTATTACTCCTGTCCACTCCTACTTGATTACTTATAATTACTTCATTGCATATCGATAGTTTTAGTATAAATAGCTTAATATACCTTCTGGATTTGGCAGGCCCTGTGATTCCAGTTGTTGGAACGTTTAGTGATGTAACGAGTATTGGCATTCGCGTATATTCGAATATGTTTTAACATTTATATTCGCAAGTAACGATGGGCGAAATGAAATGATAATATAACTAATAAGATTTTTGAAGTGAAAACTTCCTTAGCGGCGTTGTGCACTTTTTGATGAGTAAAAAATGTTAAACTCGCGTCAGGACACGTGACCCTGATGTGCGAATGTCCTCTGTCCTCTGTTCTGTCCTTCTGTCCCCATCAAAAATTCGTACGACGGAGCCGAGTTTCTTATTTTTACATGTACAGCGTCAGAGAGACATGAAGAGGGAGGGAGGGAGGGAGGGACAGGAATAGGGACACGCGTCCGTCCCGTCACGTCGTGACCGCCACGCTAATAATGCATATAAATATCCACTAGAGCTCTTTATTAATCAATGTCACCAACCTGTTACTGTGACGTTTTAAGTTCGTCGTTTCGTTTAAGTTTTCAGTTCTGTCGGCAGTCCCATGACTGCATATTTTTTTTTACTCATATCTGAATAAGAGAATGGTAATGGAACAGTCTTGAGATAGACAAACTAAATTGGAAAACTTTTGAAAACAAACTTTTGTTCTTGTTAGTTTAATTAAAATTAGAGATCGCCTGGTGGTTGAAATTCGACCATTATTCATTAAATTTTATACCTATAACTAACATAAATTGAGCTATTCACGTCGTATTCCGTACAAGTCCAACATATATACTGGACAACTGTAGCTTTTATAACAATTTCCATATAATTTTTAGAATTCCCTGCATCAAAAGGAATAAAAAGGAAACCTTATAACATCACTTTGTTGTCTGTCTGTCGGAGGCATCAAGTTGAAATTAACATCAAATACGGATGCGCAGCCATACGTCCTTTGAAGCTGTAAAAAATTAATCTTCTAACTAAGCGCAATCAAAGATATAATATTGAACATTTTGCAAGTAAATCATACCTATAGGATACTTCCCATTGAACTAGAATAATGAAATTTGGTAAGAAGCAAGGTGGGAGACCTTTGCTTCTAACAAAATTTCATACACAAGCAAAGGAAAAAATCTGAGAGTGGTTATTTTCTTGTTATATCTGCCTGTCTGTCTGTCAAGACTCTTTTCCACAGGAATCCTTGGATGTTTTAAGTTGAAATTAACATCAATAACTTATGTCTGCGATCCCTTGAAGCTGTGTAAAATCAAGCTTCCAAGTCAACGCAATCAAAACATATTATGGTCATTTCAGCCTCACATTTTAAAATATTTGAATATTTCCCAAGTAAATCAAAACCTATATAGGGTACTTCCCATTGACCTAGAATCGTGAAACTTCGTAAGCAGCAAGGTCTCACAGCACAAGTAAAGGGAAAAAACCGGAAGTCGTTAATTTGTTGTTATATCACATAAAAAAAATATTTTTGGTGATGACAAATTTATGTCGTCGTATATGGGATGACGTTGATGTATGGGAGAGTATTTTTAGAAATGCAAAGTTAAGTTTGTCCTTAAGTTGAAAAAACAGGCAAAAATTTGGAGAATTGATTCCCGAGATGGACGTACTCATACGTTACGTAACTAACGGTTACGGAAGTCTGACTTGCACTTGTTCGGTTTTTAAATCTATAACACATATAGTTTAATATTTAACTTTGGCCACTCTCAATGTAGAAGACTACATTATAAACTTTCAGTATTTCAAATTTGACATTCCTCCGTGCGAGAAATTTGATTAAAAGGGGTTTATAGAGTTCTTCTCACGTATGTATACATAGGTGTTAACAAAAAATAACTAAACTCGAAAAATTAAATAATTATTTTTAACCAAAAAACATACAAATTATATATCTGAAAGTAATAAAGAATTGAAATGGAAACGAAATTACTAGAAATAATAATTTGGTATGCCCACATGCTCTTTAGGTCAAGGATGACAATAATATATTACGATTACTTAAAAAACCAGCCAAGTGCGAGTTGGACTCGCGCATTAAGGGTTCCGCACCATCGCACAAGATTAAATACTATGTAGGTACACGTTTCTAGTAGGAAAGTCCCCTTTAATCTTTTTTATTTTTATTGTTTGAAATAGCAGGAACAGAAATACACATTCTGTGGAAATTTCAAATGACTACCTATTACGGATCAGACGGACGGATAGCGGAGTCTTATTAATAGGGTCCTTTTGGTCACCCTTCGGGTAGGGAACCCTCTAAACATTTAATAATATACGCGCGTGATGGCACATGTAAGACTACCGCAATACCGCTCTTTTAAAGTTCAAAATATTTTGCGAAATTTTAATTAATAGACATAAGACTGTCTTCTTATTTGGAAACTAAACAATAAATGTTGAAGAAATTTGCAACTTAATTACTTTCTTCGTACAATGTAAATACTTGGGACGTATTTGAAACTGGCAATTGTTAAGGTTAGCTGCACACAGTTCTCATTTCGTATCGACAGAATAAACAGACGGTTTCATTATAGATTCACCGTCACTCCGTAGAGTTACGAATGGTTCAGACATTTTTGGGATTTAATAAAATTCTTCGTTAACATTTTCTAACAATCTATCTTTGTTGATATTTATTAATAAATTGAATTGCCTTAAAGTGTACCAGTTTACACGAAAATTAATTTGTTCTGGAGATTACATAAATTTATACATTATGGTGTTTGAAAAACAGTAATATGTCACGCTTGTTGAAAGTTAAGGCATAAATAAATAAATCACGTAAATCAATTTTTTTTTAAGATCAATTAAATGTGTAGAATATAAGTAGAAGTTAGAAGTAGGAGTTTTGAAAGTAGGTTTTAAGAATACACTTACTAAAGTCATGCACTAGTAAACGATTAAAATAATGTATAGTTGTATTGTTTTTAAAGAAATGCACAAAAGTTTATGTTTACCTACCTAAGTATTGTTTAGTTAATTTAGTAAAATAGTTTTAAAGCCTTAATCTCTTATCAAAATAAGAAGCTGTACAAAAATCAAGCTTTTAAGTTAACGCAAAAGTCTTCCAGAATTGATTCCCGCGATGGACGTACTATCCACATACAAGTTTATTTGCTTACGTAACCCTCGTTGCGCGACTCAAACTAGCCCTTGTTCGGTTTTTTTACATTTCACGCCGCTCTATCTTTCCAATTGTTATGCGTACATATTTTATAAATCCTCAAGTTTTCTACAGTTTATATTTTACCGTTTGTCTACTGAAGCGTAATTAATTAACGTTGAGTTTTTATACTGTTCTATGAGGGACTACTACTTGATAGATGTTCGTTTTAATATAAAGTAGGCTACTTTTTACCCGTCTGTGTCATAGCGTTCATAAATAAGCTGTTTATAGCTTCCCATCACGAGCAAGTAGTTGTTTTGTTCTCATTGTAAACGGAGCGAATATTGATATTTTAAAACGTATATCGTAAATCATCACAATTACGATTTATCGATGCGATAAATGTAATTAAAGAACAATGTGTGCGATTTGTCAAGTTATTATTAATATTTATGACTATGATAACTAACCGTGTTACAGGAGATAGATAGATAAATAAACTCTTTATTTGTAGACTTTTTTGCAATGGAAGTAACATATATTTACATAATTATATCAATCATAATGTAATGTACAAAGGGAGGCCTTATTGCTAGATGCAATCTCTTGCAGGCAACCTTAGAGTGGATCAAAATGATTCGGAGAGACAGTGGCCCCAATTCTGTTACTTCACTCGCTAAATTAAAATCCACTAAATTTTCTTCATATAAGAAGTAAACCTTGCACACTTAGAAACAAGGTCTTATTTCAAAATGAAACAAGTAGGTAACATATGTCGCTATCGAAATAAGCAATTTATTTGTCGACTAAAGTCTGATACGCTTAAATAAACTTTAATACCACGTAGCGAGAGCCGCTATCCGTTGAATGCCATCTCTTTTGCTCTGTGTTTTTAGTAAGCATCTTCATTGGTGTACATTAAAAACACGTCATCCTTGTTCGTTTTTAACAAGTTTTTATACGGCAATTATACAGCGTTTGAATAAATGAAGACTCTCGCTGCGTGGAAATAAAGTTGAGTATACGTTGACAGGTTTTATTGAAATTTAGCGGCGCTGAGAAATAGATGCTAGTAACAAATAGACCTTATTACAAAGAACACTAGGTTGATTTCATATGAAGAAATTAAGTCAGGTTTTAGTTTAGTCGAGTGTACAATAGAATCGGCACCAGTGGCAGTAACACACAGGAGTTTAACTATACGGTGATATGACCGCAGCTTCACTCGCGTCAAAGTTTTTTTCTAACACAACAACGACGTTCCCTTGGGAACAGTATTGATAGATTGACTAGTGAAAATTTGACAAAGAAACAAACTCACATTCCGATTTATAATATTCGTTAGGATTGTGTATAAACTGTGTCATACATATATATTTTTTTATGGTGAAGAGGCAAACGTAAAGACGGGTCACCAGCCTGATGGTAAGTGACCTCCGTCGCCCATGGATACCTGCAACACACGAGTCTCAAGTACGTAGCTGGACTTTGAAGTGGGAGTCCGCTCTTTTCTTGAAGGTTTGAAGGTCGATACGAAAATACCGCAGGCGACAATTTGTTTCACAGATAGGTTATACGGGTATATGGAAAGTTTGTATTGTATGTTGTAGTGTATACGTTATGAAAAGTTATATTAATCCAGGATTATGGTGCTCCGCTTTTATGGGTTGCAGAGCCATGTTAATATATCTCATAACGTTTCTATATATTATGTGTAAAAGTTGTTTTTTAAGTGGACCAGTGTTGATTGCTTTATTATAGGATTTAAAAAATGCAATCTTATGTACGGCATCCTTCGAAAAAAGGCACTAAATGATTATATAAGGTCAGCAACGCTGCTTCTCGTTAAACGGATCGTAAGCTTGTTCACCTCATAAGTGCTATGCAATACAACTGGGAACCGAAAGTATGTCTCAGACGTACAGACTGAAATTTATTGTTAGTAAATTGAACTGTTCATATATGTTAAGATGTGTATAGGATGATATGTGATATGTATAGAGATATCTGACCTCTTTGAAGATGACTTTAGATACTGAATATGAATTACGGTTTACAGTTGGAACAACATAGATACAAATGCAAGTGCAATGCAAGTGCAATGCAAGTATTAGGTATTAAGTTTTGCTAAATAAATATATTTACCAAACAATAGTATTGTACTTAATACACTATTTAGTAAAGACAAACTAGAAAGCTAGAAAGAAATTCGTGTTACGTTGTTTTTCCTTGAACACCCAAGGTAATGAACCGATTTTAATCAACTTAAGAGATAGGATAGTTTTGTCTCAATTTATGGTCGTATTATTTTTTATTGCACATTACTTAACCACAGCAACGCGTGGCCGGTTATCTAGTAGCATATATAATTTTAGGATAATGACATCAGTTGTCGAAATCCCTGCTTTACATGTACATCAACGATGCTAAACCACTTATGAATAACCGGAATTAGATCATAAAATTGAAACGATATTAAAAGCCGTAGTCTGTATATTTGTAATTATCTTTTATTGTTTGTTAATCTCTAAGTCTACTATTACCGTAACTGAAGTAGAGTAAGTACATAATTGACCCAGATAGTCTTCTGAGATAACAGAGTTGAATTGAGTCTCAAGTTACTCTTATTACTATAGTCATCATCCTCCGCGCCTTTTCACAGCTAAGTTGGGGTCGGCTTTCAGTCTAACTATGATACGGTCGAACTTCACTTCCCTTTACATGAAATATCAAATTTCATGTGAAGCGACTGCCATCAGACCTCCACAACCCAAGTACTAGGCGATATCGAAGTTCTGTAGTTAGACCAAGTTGTCGGACTTTTTAGGGCTCCAACTACCCGTAACGAATGTCACAGATGTTCGTATGGCACCCGGGACCGAGGGTTTAACGTGCTCTCTTAGACACGGAGGGGTCTCAATGTGTTAAGAATGGTCACCCATCCTAGACTGACCTGGCTAGAATTACTTAAATTAGTAATGTGCTAACCTACTCGGTTACCACTTAGCCACGAGCCCCTCTACTATTGTTATTACTCTTACTACTATAGTATAAATGTTAAAACAATTCACAGAAGCCTTCTACACAGATAATTTAATTATACAGGTATAAAGATAAATAATTATAGATAAAGACACATACAATACAGATCTGCGTATTGTATGTGTCTTTATCTATCAACGCAATACATACATGTCTGTGTAGTAAGATAGATATATACCTTTATTGCTCACCAACAAATGCGATACAATTGAGGAATTTACCTAATATTTACTAACAAAGTGTATGGTAATGGGTTACTTCTGAGGCACATTGGTCTTAAAAGAAACGATAATTTTAATAAACAGTAAATAAATAAATACAAGCAAATGAAGTACAAATGTGCCTATTTACTCACATTAATATTTTTACATTAAATCCTAGTTTAATATTACATAATAATAATAATACGATACAGCAACCATAGTGAGGAGGTTTCTGTCTCTGGAACCCTAACCATCGGTAACTTGGTCCCGGTCCAACGGTACCGGGCGGTGGGACAATGTTTTTATATTTTTAAATATATTTTTTAAATAATCTGAATGTGTTTAAAATATAATTTACTAGCAACCCACCTCGGCTTCGCACGGGCACAAATAATACACCTAAACCTTCCTCATGAATCACTCTCTCTATTAGTGAAATCACATGAAAATCCGTTCAGTAGTTTTTCAGTTTATCGCGAACAGACAGACGCGGCAGGGGACTTTGTTTTATAATATGTAGTGATATGTATATTTAAGTGAATAAAGAGAATAATAATAATAATAACTTTACACATCTCACACACGGTCGTCTGATCCCAAACTAAGCAGAACCTGTATTATGGTTACCAGACTGCTGATAAACATACTTCTATATTTCTAAATACATACATATTATAAATAAATTACACCCAGACAAATAAGAAATGATCATGCTCATCACACAGTTATTTGTCCTGGGTAGGAATCGAACCCACACCCTCGGGCTCAGCAGTCAGGGTCACTAACCACTAGACCAACAGGACCATTAAATCTGCAAGGACTGTTCCAACTTCTGGAATATCTCCTGTGTTAGTAAATACGTACACAAGAGGAAAAAATATATACATAGAAAAGCCTTCTTTAGCTAGTTTGAAAATCTGACAAACTACAAACCTATATAATATTATGATGTTAAGCCCTGTCACGCAACTACATAATAACAACATCGATCGTTCGCAAATTCTGGATAATGATGATTGTTAGTGTTCATTTGTACATTCATGCAAGGTTACCACGCTCCAATCACCCTTTGCTCTATTTGCACCTATAGGCTTCTAACCTTTCCCTTCATTTCCCCCCATACTCAGTCCGGTAGATTAATCCCTTTCGTTTAATTGTCTTTCATTCATCATTTCTACATGGCGATATATTTTTACCCCTGTGTTATATTTCATAATGATTTCTAAGCATACAACTCCGCCGTTAATAATTTCTAGTAATTATATAAATGTGAAGGCTTTTCTTTAGTTTTGGTAATGATTGAATGTCGTAAGTAATAACCAGATTAAAAAAGTTAACTAATAACCTAGTCGCATATTATTACTATTCCTGTTAGCGTCGAAAACTAAACTAAATGCTTGTTTTATAAGTGTGGGTTAACGTGCGCATTTTATAAACTTTGAAACCGCATCATCTTATAACAAATCCTTACATTCTTAAATTTTTATATCTATACTAATATTTATTATAAAGCTGGATGAGTTTGTTTGTTCGTTTGGTTGAACGCGCAAATCTCAGTAACAACTGGTTTAAATAGAAAAATTATTTTAGTGTTGGATAGCCCATTTATCGAGGAAAGCTATAGGCTATTAAACATCAGGCTACGACCAATAGGAGCGGAGCATCAATGAAACAAAAACGGGGAAAATTTAAAAACGCAGACGAAGTTGCGCGGGTCAGTTACTATGCTATATGTATATAATATATATAGTTTTACAACTCACTGCAGCTGGATGGGTTTCGTTGTCCAGTCCTGCACTTGGATAGACCGGTTTATTACAAGACTTCAATACTTAATTGTAAAGTTACTTTGGCACAGTTGTAGGGAATGTAAGAATGCATAAATTTTAACGGATACAAAGGTAAAACCGTGGCTGCTTGTGACTTCTGTCTTCTCTGTTTGAGGTCCATGGTATTAAACCCTTTTGCAGAAACTAGCTTGTCGGGAGACTGGAAGCCGTGAAACCTGTTCTTGTGACAGGATAATAGGCGTAATGTTATAAAAACTCAAACGAACAATATTCTATTTAAAAATCGACTCTTTCACAGGTCATTTAGACCTGCCTCAAACCCGTTAGTCACCTCTGAATAAGAACTGTTAGGATCAAGTTATCTAACGCCGAGGGCAGGTGTAAAACTTTGATAACACTTAAACCCTGTAGACATTTTTGTGTAGTCCTTACCCTAACCTTGTTTTCACGGCCCATCAAACAACCCTTCCTGAAAGTCCTAACAACCTGTTTTCTATAGCGGTCAAGTATTGCTTGTGCGTCTTGAAAAAAATATTATACGGACATATGTGGTATATTTTAAATTAAACTCAGAGAAAAGAAGGTGGCACATTGTTATTTTTAAAGACACACACTCTGATGAAACATCTCTAAATCTCAGGGGATGAAATAAACACTGTTATATGTTTACTATTTCTGAATTTCACAAATTCTTGTCTCATGTGGGGAATGAATTTTACTCATGAACAATTTCCACTTACAGGACTGTATGTCCCCGATTAAGCTAAATGCTTGTACTAAGAGCTCTTGTTTGCATTGTGGATTCGATTCCGTAATCTCTCCATTATTACATGATCAACGCATAAAAAAGATGTAAATACATTAGGGGCGTTTACAAAGTTCCTATATGTATCAGTTACATATCAACCTATATAGGCCTTTTAGTGAAATTAAGCTCTTCTTAATACTGCAAACACATAATAAAATTAATACAATGTACTGAGTACGTTACTCCCTACACAACAACCTTATGTCGTATAATGTCAGTAGTGACTTTGAACCTGATACCTGTTAACTTGGTAACATGCGACCGAAATTGGCAGAACATATTAAAAACAATATTCTCAGACTGGATATTCATAGTATATGTATGTATGTATGTATAAGTATTAGTATATTATGTATCAGTATAATGTGTGTATTCCATGTAATGTGTATATTTAGTTAATAACTTGACAAATTTTATTATTTAAATTCGTACCCTTTACCATATATTTGCACCTACCACTCTTTATTTCTGCTTCACCCCAAGGTTGACTGGCAGAGAATGCCTAAGGCATTAAGTACGCCTTTGTAAAATATGTACATGAAGTTTTAATAAATAAAATTTTATGACGCATGCATGTAAATAGCTTATATATTGAAATAGATAAAATTAATGTATAAAAATAAATAAATTGTACGTTATCATTGTTTGTTATTATATATACTATTTTTTTGTTTGTTATTATATATATTATATATTATAATGACCAATATCAACAAGCGGACAAAATAATCTTGTTGGATTTAGTCAAGTACATTCGTCAAAACATCAGGCACGTAGTCTTCTGACGTGCCTTCTGATGCTCTATGAATCATAAAGTCTTTGATGGTAGCCCTGGAAAAAATAAGCGTTTGATAGATAAATCCTCCATCAGCATTACAAGCAGCTTTTCCGCCTAGGTGTTAGACAAGTTGTGTTGGTGCAGTTTTTTGAAGTTTATGTTTAATTTGTGATAGGGATATGCGATAAACGCACTCATTCACTCACTCACACTCACAAGTTCCAACTTATGTTCGTGGGTTCGATTCCCACCCAGAACACAAAATTGTATAATGAGCATGGTCATTTGTTCTGTGTCTGGATGTAATTTATCTATGTATGTATTTAGTAATATATAAGTATGGTTATTGGCCATCTGGTTACCATAGTGCAGGCTCTGCCGATTCTGGTATCAGACCGCCATGTGTGAGATGTGTCAAGTTGTTATTATATAATATCTATGTGTGGAACTATATGGACCTACTGTTGACATGTTTTGATCGGCACCCAAGACTGGGCAGAAACTCACTGTGAGGCTAGAGGTAACAATCGTTCTCCTTGTAATTTTAGTGGATTCGTTTCAGGCAAAGCACCTTCTAGTATCTTAACCAGTAGAGAGCGTAGAGGAAAACTATATCGGAAATTATCGAATTATATGTGTAGTTTTCATCTCTACTAAGCATAGTTTGTAAAGAAAACTCATGTGAGATATTTTTAATAAACTTACCGACCTAAGTTAAGTACAAAACATATTTAATACAAACAAGTATGTAGCTTATACCAAGTTTGTAAGTTAAAGTCGCTAAATTTATGTGTTAATCATAGTAGATTATGATTTCAAGCTTGGACGGTGGTTAATTTACAAACTTTGTAGGCGAGTATGCAAAGCCCGACTTACGAAGGTCAGCTGTACTGCTGCAGTTTTAATATAGCGGGTAACTGCGCCGTGGATAATAATTCACATACTTGTCTTGTTCTTCATAGTAAAGCGGAACCACTATCCTTGTTACAAGATCTCGTGTAGTGTGGTCGGTGGTGTGTAGTGTAGTGTCTCTCTTTTTAGCGTTAATATATTTTTTATGATTTATGGCAACCAACCTTTCTGAACTATTCTACAGTAAAATATACTAATATTAAAAAGTTTGTTGTTTTGTTTAAACACGCTAATCTCTGGAACTCGAATTCAAAATATTCTACTAGTGTTTGATAACTTAATTTTTTGCAAAGTCTACGACACTTATGAGAAGTCAACACTGCGAAACTGCGAGCGACGGCTAGTTAGTTTGAAATATAAATTATTGGTAGATTTTAATATAATTCAAATTGTAAAAGGATGTTTAAAAGGGCTTGATTCTGGACTCGATTTGTGTGACGCACAGAATGATATATTTATATTTGTTCTTAGTGTAGGCGTATTTTGTGTGTCTAAGACTAGACGGGTGAAACAAAAAATACGTCTTGATAAACATAATATTGTTCGATTATTATTATTTTTTTTCGAGGGCTATCATCAGGGACTTTATGAAGCCAGAAGACTACAAGCCTGATGTTCTCTAGTAAAGATTGTTTTAACGAATAACCACGAAAACATTTCCGTGCAAAACAATTTGCTGGCCAAATAAACAGCCATTTATCAAAGTCATTAGTGCAAATATAAAATAAACTCACTAGAGTAGTTGCAAGTGTTTATCGTCAGTATCTCCGAGCAGTAACTATTATCTTATCTGTGGTCCGAAGTACAACCGGTGCGGTTCAAGGTACATCATTGGACTTGGTTTTCCCTTTTTTTCTGGCAGCTTTTGTTTCGAACCCTATAGACTGAGAAGATTTTATAAATCCATTATGTAATTGAATAACTGATCTTTCCATATAAGCATATTTCACATGTCCTGGATACAACAGTTTCCCCTATGCCTGTTGCAGCACTGCGGACACATTATTATTTTAGATTAAATGACTCCATGATATCTGTTTCTAATTCATTTAATAATTATATTGGCTTCTGGCAAGAGCATCATTTTAACAGTGTATTTTTGTTTTTACACACCCTTCTAACACTGAATCTGAAACCGAATACATTCGTTCTCACTTGACTAGTTTTTCCAATGTTCTCCAGATACCAACAATCGAGTTTTAGTAGCGCAATTTTGTTTGAATAAATTTAAACTAAAACTGAATTGCAAACCGATTTTTTAGAACTCCGTAGAGATATATGAACAGACGGAATCAAATTTTGTGAGAAATAAGTTTTGTAGAAACACTTATAGCGATCAGATTTTGAGGGAAAACACAATTTATACGAGAACGTGATCAAAAACCTATATGAGTTAGGAGCTTGTATCGAAAGTCCCATCACGTAGGGAATAGGTCGGACAGGCATCAGAACGGACCGTTCACGTGCGCTGAATCCGCTGCACTAGCTGCAATCCAATGGATTTTTTGTAGATGTCCTACATATAATCTAGTGATCTAATTAATTGCTTGTAATATTATCTTTTCTTAAAATAACATGTTACAATTTGTTAGGATATGAATAGGTACAACTTAGTGCATAATATATATTCCTATTTTTCCACATATCTTTGCCAGAACGACGTTGACGTTGGCCAGAATTAACTAAGTTAGTTAAATATAAAGGTTTTCTTCTTGTTTTCACAAACGTTTTCAAAATCGTTTCCAAACGCTAGAACTAAAGCTTCGTTTTCAACAGGGGACCTTTGTCGCGTCACCTTATCGCCCGACACGACATAAAGGTCCTGGTCGCGTGGCGTAGCACTTGATGTCGCCCGACGTCGCTCGCTCTCGCTTGCTTTACGGATCACGAGACATGTCACCAGTCGATCCTCTACGAGCGTTGACTCTCGCTACTGTCTTGTCCCTCGAGGACAGTCGCCCGACAGCTTTTGATAAATAAGGACGCGTGTAGCTTTGTGTTCCGCGAAACATACAGCACTAACTCCTTGATCGACATGACAACTGGGTAATGTGGACAAGGCAAATGCCGAGCGGTATTGTCCTACGAAGTCGCACAGTTATACTACGTGGAAGACGGGCGATGTCTTCGCGACATGTCCGTGCAAACACATGCCTTTAAAGTTATAGTTTGTGTCAAACACGTGTTCATTTGTGTGTGTTTAACACAAACGGCCGTACCGTTACACAACAACGACAATGGTGTGGACATCCACAGACCACCTCCGAAGGAATACAGGAACGCTAAATACACTCCCAGTAGAAATAGTGCGATCCAAAATGTAAACCACCTGTTTTTCTTTAGGCATTAAGTCCGCAAAAATATAATTCCAAAAGAAAAAAGACGGAGTGTTATTGCTGATGTTGCCGCACAGGGATTTTCTGTCAAATAATCCCAAATATGTAAAATTGAATGAGGTGGCCCCATACGTCCATGTATGTTTAAGTTACAACAGAAAATATTACTTATTTGATTTTTAGGTGGGCTCGAACCTGTAGTTACAGATTCGAGCCCACCTTTCGATTGCCAGACTGACCCCTTGGTTATTACGCTACTGACGCTTATTCTATCTTATTATTGAAAACAAAAATAAAACTATAAATGACTATTATGAAAATAAAACCTACCCTTATTAGTACTGTCAGAAATTAACATTACAAAATTCAATGCTGTAAATGAAATGTAAATTTATACCGATTCATACGAATTGAGTTAATAGGTGAAGAATAATTTTGCCTGTGTAAATTATGTTGAGTTCATGGTTGAGTAAGTACAGGAATTAAAGCCAGGGCTAGCTACTGTAATATTTATTAAACTGTACAAATTTTTGTATCAACCTAGATCAGGATCGACTGAGAATATTATTATCCTTTTTCCTTTTTGAAGTGAAAACTTTTTTAGGCACGTTATACACTTTTGATATGGGGAAAAAGCACTGAACTCGCGTGACCATAACGCTCAGACACATATATAAATATGCGTGTGTGTGTGTGTGTCGAATCTGTAACATACGTAAATTATGTTTTCACTTCTGACGTACAGTCCTACGACTGACAGTTTTTTTTTATGTTATTTAATCTTAATGTTTAATTATTTTCTCATATGTTATTTACGATTTGCTTTTTATTTTTAACTAGCAGCGCGGGTTTCACCCGCGTAAGTCCAGATCCTGTGGGAATATCGGGATAAAAAGCCTATGTGTTAATCCAGGTCTCCAGCTATCTACATACCAAGTTTCTTCGCAATTAGTTCAGTGAATTTTGCGTGAAAGAGTAACAAACATCCACCCATCCATCCAAACTTTCACATTTATAATATTAGTGGGATTAGTGGGATAAATGCCAAATTTATAAATTGTATTCTCAATTATCGGATAAATGATAATAGGATACTAATAACAAGTAATCTTTTATTATATTTTTAACCATTATTATATACTATTTATAAACTATCACTTTTATTATTATTAGGTACTATTTGAAAGTTTGCTTTTTGATCATAAATTATATCGGTAGTAATATTTTATTGACATTATTAATTGTGCGACATTCTTATATAACAATTTTGTTTATATTGTTAATGATATTTTAATAAAAAAAAAATCCGTTTCTCTCAAATTTGTACACCCAATATAGATTATAACCCAGCATAATTTATTTTTTAACACCTTTATGTACCTTTTTTTTTTTTTTTTATCGTGTGGAAACCCCCTCGGGTCATTACTCCACTGGGGCTGCCAGTGAGGTGGTATGTCGGAATCGAATCGACTAAAACCACACGGTGTTCCGTCATAAATAAGTCTATTGCCAGGGACTCGGGTATACCCTAGGAAGGAAATCCCCGAGAACCCTGGCAGACCTTGGCCGCCTCTTGAACAAAAGGCAGCCACGCCCTTGCGAGCGAGGGGCCTTGCCCCCCTTCCAGTGTAGAGAGGCACGCGCGGAACACGGCGCGCCACCGTCTCAGGCCTGCTTCTGCTAGAGTAAAGGGCAGCCTCACCCGTTACCCCCAGGCCAGCGCTCATGGAGGCCGGAGATCGTTCTGCGCTCTCCGGCGCCTGGTGCCTCTCCTTCGGGACGGGAGAGTACTAGCCCTCTCCCGTTCCCTTTCCGCTGCCTCTTTAGCTGACATCACTTCCTCACAGAAAGAGGCAGCGGATTCCCACGCACTCTCACTTTGGACCATGGACAGAACCATGGTCACTCCAATAGCCGCCGCGAGGTCAAGGCGTTGTTGCGTCCACGCTGAGCACTCCACTAAAGTGTGGAGTGCAGTATCCTCGCGGCAGCCTCCGCAGTGATGGCACGCAGACGTTGGCTCCCGGCCTATGCGACACAGGTACTTGCCGAAACAGCCGTGGCCGGTCAGAACCTGCGTCAGCCGGTAGGAGAGGCTGCCATGCTGCCTCTCGAGCCAATCCTCCATGATGGGTCTTACCGCCACAACTATGGCGTGCCCAGCGCTTGGTCGCTCAAGTCGCTCTTCCCACTCTGCCATTAGGACCTGACGGAGCTGAGACCGTTGCACCTCAGTTTCCTGAGGTGTGGGTCCCAGGTCCCGCTCCTTGCGCCATTGGTATAACAACGCAAGGGTCTTCGCCTCAAGGTCCCATGGTGCAGTTCCGGCTAGGAGACTCGCCGCTTCAAAGGAAACCGTGCGGTATCCCCTTATGACTCTGACGGCCATAGCTCGCTGTGGTCGCCGCAATATGGCAGCATTGCGGGCCGTCAGGTTATCCGCCCAAATAGGGGCCCCATATAGGGCCATGGACCGCACGATACCATTGTAGAGTCTCCTACAGGAGGTGTCGGGCCCCCCTAAGTTGGGCAGCAGCCGCGAAAGCGCAGCCGCCGTCCTCATAAGTTTGGGAGCCAGATTCCGGAAGTGGTATCCAAAATCCCATCGACTATCGAGTATAAGCCTAAGATATCTCATCGAAGGCTCGATGCCGATGCGAACACCTCCCACGATAAGGCTAGATCCGGCTGGAGGCCTTTTCCAAGGCCCATGGAAACAAATGGCCTCGGATTTATGGAGGGCCACCTCCAGACCCAGCCGCCGGATCCTTCCAACGACTTGAGCGACACCGGCCGTGGCTTTTATGGTAGCCTCGCGGTGCGTCTTGCCTCGCGCCGTCACGAGGGTGTCGTCAGCGTAGCAAGTGACGGCTACACCTCCCAAGAGCACTCCGCGAAGCACCCAGTCGTATCCGATGTTCCACAAGAATGGCCCTAACACCGAACCTTGTGGAACACCGCACGACATCTCTCGCTGACCATATCCTGCCCGACTCGGGTAGATTACGGCTCTCTCCGATAAGTATGCCCCGACAATACGGCGAAGGTAAAGAAGCACTCCGTGAAAAACGAGCGCCTCTCTGATGCAACTCCAGGGCAAGGTGTTGAATGCGTTGGCGATGTCGAGAGACACCGCCAACATCACCTCACCCCGGGATACTGCTTCCTCCGCCAGGGCCCTTACGCGCATGATTGCATCCACAGTGGAGCGCCCCCGGCGGAAACCAAATTGGTTATCCGCCAGATCCGGCCCCACTCTCGAAAGGTGCTCGACGAGGCGCTCCGCGATGATTCGCTCAAAGAGCTTACACACCTCGTCGAGCAACACGATGGGCCGATAGGCAGACGGTGAGTCTGCTGGACGCCCCGCCTTCTGGATGAGGACCAGTTTCCCCGTCTTCCACAATTTCGGAAACTGGCCCCTCTCTAAACATGCGCTAAAGAGCCCTATTAGTCGGGGCCCGAGAGCCTTAAGGGCGAGAACCCACGCTCGGCCTGGAATGCCGTCGGGTCCTGGGGCGGTGGTCTTGGCTTGAAGCCGTTGCACCGCTGCCCTTAATTCCACCCAAGTAACTTCGGGGGCGTCGTCGTCTTGGGCGTTGGGTACCTGAGGCAGAGCCAATGGTGGAGGTGTATGCTCCTCCACACGCGTTGGAAACAGACAGCCAACGATGCCTTCAAGCAGCTCAGGTTGGAGACTCTGCGTCAGCGGAGGGGCCCAAGGGCGTAATTTGCCCCTTACCAGAAGGTAAGGGCGTCCCCACGGATCACGGTGCAGAGTCTCCAATAACTCTTCGCGGGCCTCTGATTTGGCCCGCTTTATTGCCGCTTGAAGGGTCCTCTTGGCCGTCCTGTAGCCCAGAAGAAGCTCTGCCTCCTGGAATGTCGCATCATCAGGGCGGCGACGCCTCCTGCGGAACCTGGAGTACTGGCGGCGCGCGGTCACGCAGTTTTCACGCAGCCGCGCGATCTCTGGTGTCCACCAGTACACCTGGCGCCTTGCAGTTCTCGGCTGAACCCTGGGCATCGCCGCATCGCAGACTGTCGACATGGCCTCCCGGAACCAGTCAGCCTCAACATCTATATCAACAGGCCTACCCGGTGCAGAGACCAAAGAGGACCAAAATGGGGCGAGGGCGACATCCTTCGACGACGACTGCCAACTGAGTGAGCCAATCCTCGAACTCAGCCAGTACACGATTCGGTGAGCAGTAAACAGCCACGACCGCAACCTCATCAACAGCCACTGCCACGCATCCTCGTCCTCTTGTAATAACGGAAAGGGGAGAGGTGCCGGCAGAGGTACCACGAACGATGGCCGCCAAGCCGTCAAGGTCCCCTACCCAGATATCTCCGGGAGGAACGAAATGCGGCTCGGCGACGACGGCGACGTTAATCGACCACTGAGCCATGCTCTGGAGCAGAAGGTCCTGAGCATTGGCGCAGTGGTTAATGTTCCCTTGCAAGATGCGAAGATGTGTGTCCATTATTGGGTTTCCATTTCCGCATCCCGCTGCAAATCTTGCTGCCCCTTGTTGGCATCCACAGCTACTTCAGTGGGCCTCAGGGCTTTATTTTTGACCTGAGGCCTTGACGCAGAGCAGATTTTGGTGCCTGCCCGATGCTCAGCTGGTTGCCCTTCAGTTTCGCATTTGAAACAGCGTGGCGGGGCAACACAAGAACGGGCTTTGTGACCCGACTGGCTGCACCGGAAGCAGCGATCACCTACGGTTACTTCCGCTGTGCACTTGACCCCTACGTGCCCTATCGACAGGCACCGGAAGCACCTTGTAGGTTTAGGCTGTAGGAGTCGCACCTGTGCTTTCAAAAAACCCCCGAGAAGTAGGTTTCGGCCATTAGCGACCTTTTTAGCGGTCGTAACGGGACAGCTGATTATTGTTGTCCCCAAGCCGTCACGCCCGAAGCGAATTACTCCGACCTTAACAGCATCCCGAGGACAGCTTCCTACTTCTGCCACAGCAGCAACAATTTCATCTGCCGTGACAGCATCATCCAGACCTAGTATGCGCATTTCTGCGCATTTGGTGGGCCTGGACACATGGACTTCGATTGCATCTAGAGACTCTCGGAGCTTATTGGCGAGTGCGTCTGCTTTGGGGCCACTTGTGGCACCAGGGATTTCAAGTAGGCGAGCCCCCGTCCGGGTGGATTTACAGCGGACTCCTGGAATATTGAGAGCCTGTAGGTCCACGCTTTCTTTCGCCTTTTGAAGGACCTTGGCATAGCTCACACCCCTTTCTGCTGCTTCCGCTGTCAGTGTCAGTACGACGGCTGTAGAGCGGGGAGCACGAAGTCTAGGCACCTTTGCAGTGTCAGCTTTAGCAGCTTTCTTAGATACCTTCTTGGCCTTCTTCTTTTTCTGTTTCTTTGCCCCTGCTATCTCCCAATCTCCCTGTTTATGGGACTGTGTGGAGACCACTGGAGCAGTAACAGCAGGAGCTGCGACCTTCTTTTGGGGTTTCTTACCTCTTTTCTTTTCCCCAGCTTCCAAAGCACCCGTGCCTTCAGGAGCCTTCGGAGTTGGTGCGTTTTTATTTGGAAGCACCGTAGGACCCTTCTTGGTAGCGGCCGCATACGTCGTAGGTCTAGACGGGGTCAAAGCTGGACGAAGCTTAGCACTCTCCATAGCATCAATGCGTTTCATGAGGCGCTGCTCTAGGTCCGAGATAAGTCTGGCCATATTCTGCTCTGTGTGCTGCGCGGAAGCGGAAGCAGGCTTATTTTGGATACTACGCTGACTCGTCATATCTTCGCGCAGAGCACGTATCTCCTGACGTAGCTCTTCATTCTTTTTTTCGGAATCGGCCAGTCGGTCTCCTAGGCGGTGAGCAAGGTGCCGAAGTTTGTCCGTCTCCTCGGAGGAGGAGCACTTTAAGAGCGCATCCGTTGCCTCTTTAATTGCGGCGGCCGCCTCTTTAAGGGCTTTTTGGTTCTTAAGACCCTTGGAGATTCTCGCAACCTCTTCGATTTGAGTCAACGCCTCTTGAATTTTCCCCTCCCATTTGGGAGCAGGATCCACTTCTCGTTGGGGGCTCCTTCTTGCTTGAGCTCGTTCTGCTCTTTTCCCAGCTATGGTGAGGAACATGTTTCTGAGGCGCTGTTCTTCTTCAGCCGTCTGTGCGGCTTTATCAGCGGTCCGAAGTGCTGCTGCCTCCTTCCGGGCCTTAGCGGCACCGATGTAAGCGCCGGTAGTAGGCGGTCGGCCTCTGCCGCGAGGCGCTTTAGGCACCTTTGCGACTGGCATCGCGTCGTCAGCCTCACTCGAAGTGGCAGTTTCCTCACCTGAGCGACTCCTGCTTCGTCCGGTTTCTAAGGCTCTAGAACGCGGCCGCTTCTCGCCACGCCAAAACTTTGTTCCAGGTGCTGTTGCGCAGCTCGCCTGACTCTTTCCTGACTGACTGTCGGACATTACCACGTCTAAGTGGTCTCCTCCTGTTTCCGCGACCTTCGCGTTGCTTTCGGTGGTCGATTTACAGCTGACCGACGGGCTGTTTAGGCATTGGTTGCTCCCCCCAGAATACGACTGGGAGCTGCCGGAGCCGATTGGCTCCGGGAGGGATTCCCCAGACAAATAGTGCCTGGGACCCTCCTGGGTAGACGTTTCCGTATTTACCTTTGCCATTTTTGTTTAGTTTAGCGTCCTTCGACGGGGACGCCCTCGGGACTGAGTTCCCCTCAGCCATTCATCTCATTGCCGGGCGTGAGAGCGTAAGATTGGGGTAATTTTTATAGAGGTTTTCTTCCTCGCGACTCCGAAGAGCCACCGGTCCTGTCAGTTCAGGGTTACGGCTTGGCCAAACGGTGGTCTGTGTCAGACCATGCTCAGCTGTCTTGGACAGTGAGCCCGTCTGCCCTAACCTGTAATTTTTAAAGAGGTTGTCCGTTGCCAGACAGGGTTACGGCTGGAACGAACATTGGTAATACAGAATGAATCCTGTAAGAGCTAACCCGTCGCTCCTTTGTTGTTTCTCCCCACCATGCCTTCTGCTTGAATCAGAGAGCAGGCGGAGAAACACAGAGTGGTCCTCAAAAATAGGACCCCTCTTGCCAGAATAATAGCCGTGGGCGATGACGCCCTCTCCGGAAGAAAAGGAGAAGACAAACGGAGCGTCACCGCCCACGTTGCCCAGGGTGCACCACGTGGAGGTTTTCTAAGGCCAGCACCCCCCTTTATGTACCTGTGTTATGCAAATAAAGTATTTGATTTAAAAATCTTAAAACATTTAAACAATTTACAAATACGACTTTCATCTTAGAAATATGTTGTCGGTATTCAGAATAAAAATATGTACATATGTATACCAAATCCTAACCGTCCTAACCGTAACTATCGTAATCGTATTCTGCCACCGGTCGTATGTGATCTTAAGGGCAGCAACTGGCCACTGGCAGTAGGTACTACACGAATCAATATTATTAAGATTTTGTTCAAAAATATTAACATTCAATATTCATAAGCTTTTATAACATAATAATCGCTTTCATTTTCATTTTTGACGTAAAGTCAATAAATTCTGAGAACAGTTTGTTGCCAACCCACAACACAAAAGTTGGTTGTGGATGTCAAGCTTCGATATATATTTCGCATGTCATGAAATAATTCAGAAGTATGACGGAGAAACCCTTAAACGTTCACGAACTAACTCCGTGATCACGGTACACCTTTCTAATTTTATGGAGAGGAAGGTTTAATTAAGATAAGCGGTTAATGGGTGTGTCGCTACGAAAAGGTGGGAAAAGAGGTTAAGGAAAGGTTATCGACCGGAGACTGCAGTCTGAAATGCTAAGCGGGGTGGGATATCCACCTACTAGATGGGCGTTCGTTCCAGAGGAATAAGCTCCCTGCCGAAGTTTTCCCGAGGGTAAAGTATGGGGTTTTTCAAGAAAGGGAGTTTTTAAAGAGTCGGCACGCACACACAACGTTAACCGCTTACCATCAGACGTGCTGTATGCTTGTTTGCCACCGACGTAGTATATAAAAAAAGATGAACTAATAAAGCGAGAACACTCTTTGTAGAAGTCTTTTCGAGAGGCCTATATTCAGTAATGGACATCCCATTACTGCATGATAAGGCCATGAAATCATTTTACAAAAAAGCTGTAAAGAATATGAAATATTGTGTCATATTGATTTATTTTACACGATAATGCTGACTAACCCAGGTTGTCTATTTTGTGGAGATGCTGGAAATGGTCGCCTGGTAGATCGACTTGAATTGCCGCAGAAGTCTAGTATGCTGCACATAATCTAGATGTCAGATAATAATATAATTATACTTCGTTCGCTTTTATGCAGGGATCGAGATCGTACCTGACGTATATTGCAGTTCAGACAGATGGTCAATACACAATTAAGGGTTAATTAATTTATGACGGAACTATAATTAGATATCCAATAACATTGCACGGCTTAACGTGACTGTACGTGTCCATTATAATTTATAAGCTCTGCGGTTGCATATCTATTACACATACATACCACGCTTTTAATTCCAATTTTGCATGAATTGACACGTCTTCTAGTACTGGATGTATGGATGTCATAAAACGAGGATTATATTCACAACAGAATATAATCTATGTAATAATATTTAATGGCACCTGATGAATGTCCCGTGAATTTTCGTCGCTCCAAATCCAGCAATTTTATTTGATAACGAAGTCACTCAACCAGAAATATGCCTCGTCATTGAAGATGTTTTTTTTCCAAAAGCAGGGTCAGCCGCAAAATACTCTAAAGCCCAATCAGCGAATACACGGCACTGTCTGTCTTCGTTGGGTTTTAGCTCTTAAGTTCGTCGAACTTTGTGTGGATGAATCTCAAGTCTTGACGCGAAATGCGCCAAGTTGATGTCGCAGAAAGACCCAGCTTTTATGCACGACGCGGAATGGACTGTCTGGGGTTTTCTCGCACACTGTCCCGAACTGCAACAATATTCTGGAACGATCCTGCATTTCTTTGGCGTACTTCATCGATTTGTCTTAAATTTATTTATCACTGTGGACTTTGCAGGATGGCCATGAATGCCATAAATTGGATGCAGCACACGGAACGTTAGGTGAACAGAGCACTGACTTTGATAATGAAGTTAAAGCGTGTAGCGGTATATTAGTGCAGTCGTTAGATAAAATGTAGCTGCAATTGCAAGAAAATTCGTTGTTTTTAAATTTAACAATCTCTTTCGAAACTGATAAATTGAACTTGAAAATTGACCAATAATGCTAATATTTCTATTTCTGACTTGAATGAAACTCAGATATTCCATCAACATCCTTGGCATTAAATAGCCATTATTATACCAAGAATGTTGATGGCATATTCGAATTTATCGGAAAATGCAATAAAGAAAAAATATACTAAAATCATTAAGATTAACATAAAAACTGATTATATGTTATTTAGAAACGCACACCCACTCAGAAAAGTAATTTTCCGAAAAAACGCAAACTCACCCACTTATCTTCTATACACACTACACACACTTCTAAAATATTTTATATACAAAGGATAGCCAGTTACAATTATGTGTAAATTCATAGCATTCTGTTTAACGTGTATATCAAAATATAATAAGATAATGACACTTACTCATGTCATTAATTAAAATTAGTAACCTTAGTAACCTTAGTAACCTTAGTAACCTTAGTAACCTTAGTAACCTTAGTAACCTTAGTAACCTTAGTAACCTTAGTAACCTTAGTAACCTTAGTAACCTTAGTAACCTTAGTAACCTTAGTAACCTTAGTAACCTTAGTAACCTTAGTAACCTAATAGTAACGTAATCAGTAAAGTAAAAATATACGGTACAGTTATCTTTAATTAAGCTAAATATTACATCATCACACACGCACCGAACATTAAAGACAGATATAGTAGCTCCAAATAATTCAATAATATGGTCCAAGTGAACCGACTTAGTCGAGATTAACACAATCCAATGAATGTCTCACACAATTCTCTCGCAGGACACTGAGGAGCATTAGATTAACCAGCTGGATATTCAGACCGTCGCCGTCGTGCGTCGCGTTGCTCGTAATAGACATATTATTAAACTTTTAATGAATTATTATACTCGTAGAGATTATTAAATAGACTGTTAGCTTAACACTATTATTTTACGAAAATGCTTATACATTATTTTATAAAGCTAGCAACCATTTACTAAATTTTATTGAACATTACGATTCATTACTTATGTTTTATATAGTGGATATTTTCGAACAAATAATTATTATGAGTAATAGAGATATAGGCATTTTAAAAAGCGCTGAAGCAGGAAATATACTCTTGAAATCCAAATTATTTTAAGCATTATTGAGTTGTGAATACAAAATGACTGTACTGCATTATTCTTACAACTTAGCTGCTTTAAAGATTACATTAGTGAAATTAGGTCATCAATTCCTAAATACAGAAATGAGAATCAACATTGTCAGATTCCTAAATTGTAAATTTCATTCACAATCATCAATCATTCCAAGTCTGTGCCTAGAATTGAGTCTAAAAACCATATAAAATGTCTATGAAACCAAGTTTTTATTTTTTCTTACAAGCAATAGAAGTCATAATGAGATCATTGTAAATTTTAATATCACTAGACAAGATGAAAAAGACAAAAATAAAAACAGTTTAGGTAGTCCACCCGAAAAAAATTATTTTCTTTTTCTCGTGATATTTTATTACCTTTAGAATATGTGATGAAAAAAACTGTCGAACACAAAAATATGCTTTTATGTTTCAAAGCGCAATAAGTCGCTAGTTTGTTTTTTTTAATGCTGCGCTGAGGTCCGTTATTAATTTGTTTAAAAAATAAACATTTGACACAGAAAACTATCCAAAATCCACATAAAACACACCGAAATAACAATAACCGTCCTGTTACTTGAAAATTTATATTTGTGTGCATTACGAATTAAATTATATGTATATTTAACTATAAAAATTTTATAAAAGTGACGCGTGGTACTTCAACTGGAAGGTTGTTTAGGTAACCGCGAATAAGCGAAGTATATTTTGTTTCTATATATATAATTATAAATGATTTTCCAAAATATACAAGTAGGTACATCGATAATATAATCAAGAGATTTGTGTTGACGACTCAGGTAGCATCTAAAAATCACCTACTCGCTGCAGACTCGGTCATAAAGCATGTTATCGATAAAAAAGAATTTAAAGAGTAGAATTCTCTCGTAGAATTTACGACTTACTAGTTACTAATGCGCGAAAACGCAACGCGTGCAGGGCAAGAGTCTCATTACTTAGCGCCGTGGTGTTTGTATTTGTTTTTATCTAATAATTGTGAAAATTATTATTTTATTGAGGAGAAGAGAAGATTGAGATTGCTAAAAGCCTGTGTGAAACCAAGGAACGTAAATATTATATCAATAGTGTTTATTATTACTAAATTATGTTGTTAATGGCATAATTCTAAAGTCAGGTGTCCCATTTTGTTTGGTATTTTTACTGTTAATTTATTTTTGAATAAATAAATATTATAAATAAAATAGTTTTAAGTTAGTTTCTTACCTTAAGGTATATTAGTATAAATTATGTGTTTATATTATATATATGTTACTTGAAAATATATTCAATCACTTTGTTCATTATATTAAATTATATTTATACACCATTTGCCTTCGAGATGTATAATTGCATTCAATCAATATTACATACCAAATAACGTCTTATTGAGACATCACAATACAATACCATTAAGATAAGCAGAGACATATAGAGTGTTAATATGTTGATGTCACTAATCTGCATGACTATTGAATGGGACGGCGGTATAATTGGCGGTATATTGTTAATATATAACATGGCAGGCAGGATGACGTCACTAATGTAATCCAGTGAGAGCTAATCTGATATCGAGCCGAGCCAGGCACGGACTCTGCGCCAGTTAATTGGGTTGCGTTTAATCCCCACAATGCAACTTTAGACTCATTTCCGTTGTCCAATAAAGCTGCACACGCTTCATACTTTCCATAAGCTTGCGCAAACATGTTTCACTTATGCTACTATAATATCTTATCTCGTACAAAACATTTTCAGACTTATATTATACACTTTTTAAAAGGGATAGAACTACAGATTTCGGCCGTCAGTCTTTGATTAAGTACCTTTATCCTGCATGGATAAAGAGCCCTACTAGTTGTAGGGCCCAAAAGCGCCCGAGAAATACTACATTTGGATATTGGGGATACCCATGCTGCTATCTCAATAATATTATTTACAGACACCGGTAACCTAGTAAGTAACGCTTGCCTTCATGGTATGGACTGTACTAGACTGGGTTATGTACTCAGTTGCTATATCAGTCTACTCTAAACATTTCAGGAGGGTGAAGTGAGTTTTTACACACTTGTATAAAGACTGTTATGCATCTGGAAATAATTTTGAAAATAAAATAGATGAGATATGACTGGTGTAATAATAATGTAACCAGTCTGTAAAACAAAGGTTTTATTTGATAGATACTTGTTACTGTATAAATAAGTAAACACAGTACTCTCGCGAATGTAACGAACACACACGCTAAGATACTCTATCAATGTTGCCCTCCAGTCTCTAGAGTACTAGGATAATATAAAAAAATACGCCAAAGAATAATTGAATGTTTTTCGTTTCCAGTATTTAGCAATTTCACGCTCAGTAAATGCAATAATCTACGCCACAGTAGATAATTCAATTCCAGCGTAAATACATGGCCCGTTACCGAATTTCCTTTGAGAGACGAAGCGTACGGCAGGCGCCGCGAGCCGGCACGTTTCTCTGAACTTCGGAATTCCAATTTTGAAAAGTTTTCCAACAAGGGCCCAATATTGACAGCCAGTGTCAGAGAGCCAGTCAGGGCAGCCATGGCCCTAAAAAACAACTTCACGGCATACAATGTACAGCCGATACTGCCAAACACGATACATGTTGTAGATCAATTTTGTACAAACTTACTGTGGTATAGATATATAAATATCGGCGGATCTTCTTGTAAATCATAACAGTAGAGAAAACTGATTGCAAATATATAAAAATAAGTATTAGAATACAGAAGCTACGATAATATAAGACAACCAAGTAGCTAAATATTTTTAGGACATTTCAAGGGTTTGTAAACATATTCATCGCAAATGTGATGAAAGACATATTAACTAGTGAATTTGAAATAATAATAAATAATAGATATAAAGTTAAAACAACAAATGTTTGTTAATAAACCATACCATACGACCTTAGATTATATATAGGTCCAGATGCCTAATCCGCGCCCCAAAACTGAAGCCAAAAAATACAAGCGACTAATACAAATACAAGCGACTCTCTCGTCACACGCGAGCGAACGTTCGCCGCTGAAGTTAGTCTAGAGGCGCTATTTATATAATATTCAAAAATGCCTGGTTGTGCAGTTACATCCTGTAAAAATCTTAAATGTCCGAACATCACATTTCACTTAAAAGTGTTCTATTTCATAATGTAATTCATAAACAATAGAACAAAATTTCAAATTAATAAAATTGCGGACGCCATTATTAGAGATGTTGCCAGGGACGTGAATTTCATTTACCCATAACGCATTCTAGCAGTATGTATAATTTTCTAAGCCAAGAACTTTGACGAGAAATTAATATGCTTACTGTTAATGTTCGCGAAACTGGAATACTTAAAATATTCTTTTTCTAAGCTCTAGCGCCCGGAGTTCAATGTGTCCGTCAAACGATACTTTGGCTATAGGATTGTACTCGTATTATAATTTATTATTACTACTCCTAACGAACACAGCTATAGAGCACACTTTGCTAGTTTCTTGATAGCTCATAATATATATATATATATATAGGGTGGGCAAAAAAAACCTTGATTTCTTTTTTCATTAGTTATCATGAAAATATTGTTCAAGATGACGTAAAAATAAGCCCGTGAAAACAGCAGCTCTTAATATTACCATTAAGAGGTGCCGCTTCGTGATTTTTGATTTCCCATTTAAATAACGTGATATTTTTTTTTTTTTTTTTATTTTATCGCGTTCCAACGAATTGATCGATTTGTTGTAGACTTGTCAAATTGGTTGGAACGTGACCAAATTTCAAACAAAAAAAAAATATAGATATATCCAAGTATTGTTGTAAATATGTCTTTAAATTTGCATGGTTTGAGTGGCTGAATTACAATGCAATAATATTGGGATACAATCCCCGGTTTCCTGATACATTGAGTTTATTTTTATTTTACATTTGTCTTTTTGACTAAACGATTAAATAAAAAAAAATTAAATAAACGAATACTTGTAACACATTTAAATACATTTAAAATGACTTTATTTAATATTACTTACATCAAAAAAAAAATATGTTTCATAAAAAAGTCCCTAAATTTTGGGGTAACCTCTATGCACTGGTAGTAAAACCGTCACGCACACAAGCGCAGATATTGTATGTTGACACTCGCGTTGGGCGGGATTCACTCACACAGCTCCAAAAAGTGGCTTCAAAGTAAACAGTGACTTTTGTACTGGTCACTGTTTCTGGACCTATATAATATATAATCTAAGCATACGACTATAAGCACCGTACCACATACACCACTTAAAAGATACAAAGTTAGCTACATAGTTAGCTAAAAATGTGGTTATAAATAAAAAGAGGGGAGTTTAGCTTCACCTATCAGAGTCGAACTGTTTTCATTCGGGGTGTTAATAAAAACTGTAGTCTATATATATTGCAATATAGCTAAGAGACTGTGTCAAATGATTTGTATTTGAAGTTATTTATTTAACTTTAAACGCAAATAAGCCAATCTTGTAAATTTATAAATATGTATAATTCTTGTGTCTAAATCTCAATTTTGTATTTAATAAGGTTTTGTTGCAAAGTTGATCTATCTTTATTATACTGGAGCCAAATTTGATATAGAATATTTTTAAACAAACGATATGTCATCATATTTAGGGTTGCCATAATTAGAATGCTGAAATATTGTAATTTTATCTCTATTTTGTAGTTATACATTACGATTATACTGCCATTGCCTGTATACCTTTAATAAACATTAAAACTTTACAAATATGAAATTATAACTATGCGTCATGAACTTTATAACTCTTTAAATTTCGCAGATTGACAACACTGGTTATTTATATAGTGTGTGTTCCGATGTATATCGAAACACACACTATATAAATAGCCAGTGTTGTCTTTGGAATATACTAAATTGACGATTGACAATTTAGTATATTGCAAAGCCGTTCCTCTAGAGTTAGCTATACTGGTCAGTTGTCAATTCAAGTCAATTGTCAAATCGCATAACAAAATTGACAGTTTTACCTCGAAAACTCCAGTGCTCACAGTACAAAAAAGCGACGTTTATGACGTCATATATTTAACTACGATACTGCGGCAGTATGCTGTGTCTATAACGGAACGAATTTCTCCCCAGTACGAGCCCTGAACAGTGCTAACAGTATATATCGGAACATACCCATAATTAATCGTCAAAGTAACAAATCTATGCAATAACAGTAAAAATGCACTGTCATTGTCAGTCTGTCTCAATAACTAATTAAAATTGAATTCATTTTCAGTAGGTATTATTTGCTTGAAATAAATGCATTTAACGTGAAAGCTGAGTGAAAATCAACATAATTTTATTTCGTTACTTATAGAAACGGATTTTGAAAGTTAATTTTATTATATCTACAAAATAGGCAATGACAAATCAATTAAGAATCTTCTTTAGGCACGTTGGGCACTTTTGGTATGGGGCCAAAGCACTGAACTCGCGTGACCGTCACCCTCAGATGACATATATTGTCATGATGACATAAAGATGTGTATGTGTATAGGATGAATATATATATATATATGTATGTATGTGTTTTCACTTCGGACGTGCAGTCCTTCTACGTATTTTTATTGTAGTATGTTCTTTATTTAGTTTGTCGCAATATGCCGACATCCTGGATGGCAAAGGACGGTTCTCCATTGCCGCATACATGCAATCAAGAAAATGCATAGAGTTGTATTAATATTGTACAACTCCATCACAATCAAGACCCATATATAGTACAGAGTATATATATATATATAGAGTACACAGATATTACAGAGTCATAGGCTTTTATTTAATCTATCCACCATGTCGCCAGATCCATTCGGTTACGGTGAACTTGGTGGTTAATAGTCGTGGAGATAGGTGTAAGGAGCTCTTTAGTGCCACACATACATTCTGAGAGTAGACCATAATAGTGTTGTTGGTTATATATGACATGTTATCTTCACACTCGGAATGATCATTAGTAACTCATAGTGTTGGAAGACACGTTATTGGTCTGTTATTTTGGGATACGCGTATTGTTATTTATTGTTACAAATTAATTTTCATTATATTCGATAATTTTCATTCTTTATTCATTTAATATTATTAAAATAATGTATTAGGTAGGTACTTAAATGTAAAAAAAAAAAAAATTGCATTTTGTAGAAAATTTTGACAACTTTTTTAACATAACATTTAAGAACCCATTGATGACCTTTGTGGCGCGGTCGACTGCTGCTCCGGCGGTTACGGGTTCGAATCCCGCTCAGTGCAAAGCGAATATGTACGTGTCTGGGTATTTCTATGTATACTTTGTATTTTATGTAAAAAAATTATAAATCTAAATATTTTAATCCGTGTTCTAGAACATAGTACAAGCTCTGCTTTAAAAAAATAAAAAAGGTAATCAAAAAATAATACACCATTAATAAATTTGTGAGCACCTATGATTGGAACGCCTGAAATTACCATAAGTTGTAACACCAATTTAGAGAAATAGGTCAGTAAGTAGTCGAAAATAAATTGACGTAAAAACATCTAATTTCTGAGATAAACTAACTCAATACACACTAAAAAGTTATTAGTAACATAAATTAAAAACATATAGTAACCATAAATATTATTCATATATAACCTAATAACTTTTTAAAAGCTTTAAATGATAGTCATAATAAATTATTGTTTAATAAAAAACATTCTAAAATGAAGTGAAATCAGAACGTACCTACCGATCGCGTGCAAAACACAAATTAAATGCGGCTGAGATATGCGGAAAGAAGCGAACTGGAAAGATTAACTTGTTCTTTAATTAACTTGATCCCCAGGCACCACTTTATAAAAGGAGTAATTAGACTAAAAATGTTCCAAAGAGTATTTTATTTAAAATCGACCAGACGCAATAGACGCGACTGGCCTGTTGGTTTAGTGGTTAGTGACCCTGACTGCTAAGCCAGAGGTCGTGGGTTCGATTCCCACCCAGGACAAATAATTGTGTGATGGGCACGATAATTTGTTCTGTCTGGTGTAATTTTTCTATAATATGTATGTATTTAGAAATATATAAGTATGTTTATCAGCGTTTATCAGCAAGTTTATCAGCAGTCTGGTTACCATAGTACAGGCTCTGCCTAGTTTGGGATCAGACGGTGTGTGAGATGTGTGAAGTGATTATTATATTATTATTATATTACTAAGCATAGCATATCCTATGCGGACGACGAACAAGGACAAAAATACTTAAGTAGGTTGTTTTTAAATACCTTTCTTTATGTGATGGGGGGCAAACGAGCAGATGAGTCACCTGTTGGCAAGTGACTACCGCTGCCCATGGACACTTGAAACTCAAGAGTCACCCACCCAGACTAATGCAAAAAGCAGTAGGTAGCTATTCTATTTACGCACGCTGAGCACTGAGTGCAGTATACGAATACTTGACCGAGTCTTTTTAAATAAAACAATCGGAAAAATGCAAGTCTCACTCGCGCACCGAGGGTTACGATAGCAAACCAACTTATATGTAGATAGTATGTCTATCTTAGGAATCAATTCTCGAAGATTTTTGCCCGTCTTTTCCGGAAGACAAACTTAACCATATCTTGATATTTTTTACAGCTTCAAGGGACCGTAGACTTATGTATTTGGTATTAATTTCAACTTGGTGCGTCCTCGGGTTCCTGAGAAAAAGGGTCTTGATAGACAGACAGACGAACAACTCCTATAACAGGGGTTCCTTTTTTTCCTTCTGAGGAACGGAACCCTAAAAACAAGAAAAAGAGACTAAAAAGCGAAAACTAATTGACTACAAACATAAATTGAAAATACTTTAATGACAAAACAAAGCACTTCTGTACTTCTGTTAGCATTAATGTCACTGCTCCTAAGTCGGGATGTCACAACGTTTTCTCTCCGTTTCCGGACAGAAACGGGACTTGATGATGCCAATTGCCATCCACTATCCGCTTGGTTACTTTCTTGTTAACTACCTTGGTGGGGTGGTACCAAATAATGTACCTAACCAACTCAAGAGACTAGATAAGTAGATATAAAAAATTTGGCTGTAGAAATGGTAGAATAACTTTCAGCCTTAAAAACATAAACCCAGATCAGAGTTAGTAATAACAAATTTTACAAAAGAAGTACCTAAATATTTGTTTATACATTTTGTGTAGCCAGTACACCAGTTTACATACATACAGTTTTGTACCTAAACATATTCTAACAAATAAAGCTTTGAAATATTCGTGTTTCAGATTCAGAAATAATTTTGTTGTAAGCGCCATCTACTAGAATTTCAGTAAACTATTCAGTTTCAGACGTTTGTAGCAGCGCCATCTAGCGTAACTTACTTGAACTACGTTGTCCGCTAAAACATAACCAGTGAACTACGGGTTGTCAGCGTTTCAAACTGAAATATCACTGGGTGCCATTCTATTGTAAACCTTTAAATGTAATAACGAAATACCTGCAAGAATAAAAACAATAATATTCTTAAAAAAATACCTTTACATAAATGTTAATTAACCTAACGAAGACAGGTTTTAAGTTTTTATTTAAAATTCTTTTCCGTAGAATAACAGGAATTTAAATACACCAGCAATGCAGCTGGTGTACTTAGGAACGTCTAATTATGCTAGACCTCACACGAATCTTGTTTTATAGGCAATAAATAGTAAGAAGAAAGAATTTCTTCTCGCAAACCAGCAAAAAAGAAGTCGTAAATTACCTACACTGGGACCAAATAACTGTCGAATGGACACTGGTTGAGTAAAAAAACCTACTTATATAGTGTGTACCTAGTGTATGGAGAATTTTCTATTTATATATACCTACCGACTTATTCTAAATTATGCTTGCTTACTCTCTTCGAACTTTGGGTGGTCATTAAGTTAAATGTTGATATCTATTAAACATGCTTACGTGAAGAGTGTTTTGAACAAAAAAAAATCATAAATGATTATTTTACACGCTTCTTATATTTCGTATATTTTAACAGAACTCTACTTATTTTTCTTTTAAAAGTAAAAGATACGGATAACTTACCTTATTAGGTACCTGTCTTCTAGGATAATTCACTCTTTGTTTATTCCCGGAATTAATTAATTCAATGGTGACGAAACAGTGCGTAGTTTTTGTCACTCCGATTCCGAGAAGTGATATGCCCTAACTGCCTACTTCTAGTAGAAGTAGTTTTATCTCAAATGAAGTTATCTATCCCTTGTCCCTTTCTTTATTTTAGGCATGCGAGGACCTTTTGCTCCAATTATGAAAGGAAAATAAAATAAAGAAAAGGGACTAACATTATATCCTATTAATAATAAACAAAAAAGAGGACCGTTTTATATAATCAATACACATCATAAATGGGACTGAAAGACAACATGTTCTATTTAGTTTAAGTTCTCAAAACTATGTATAATCAATTGGTGGGTAAATTAGGATTAGGCCAATTAGGTAAGATTTACATAATTTTAAATTTAACTTTGTGGTTATGCTTAGGTAACTACATGTCAATGACAAGGTTTAATCATCAAACGTGTTATTTTATTGGTATTTTACAAAAAGTGGCAAACAAAAGTGGCCCATTCGATAGTAAGCAGTTATTGGTATTTATATAAGTAACTGCAATGTTAGAGGTAACATTTTTGTGCTTTACCCATAGGGCTTTGTTGATGATGTTCACGAGTAGATATATAGCTTCTGTTGAGGGTTGAGGTACTTCTTTTCGTTTTAAACATAAATATGGAATACCTACCTTTCCAATTTATTTCCATTTAATTCCAACCATATTTATTTTATTTCCATGAAAGCGATTCTACAACTATTTTAAATTTTTTAAGGTTCCGTTACCCAAAAGGAAAAAAGGGAACCCTTATAAGAATACACTTCGTTGTCCGTCTGTCTGTCTGTCTGACAAGACTCATTTTCTCAGGAACTGGTGGATATTTATATCTACGGTCCCTTGGAGCTGTAAGAAAATCAAGTTTCTAATTCAACGCAATCAATAGATACGGTCATTTAAACTTAGTATTTGACCAAATTTGAACATTTCGTAGGTAAATCAAAACCTATATTGTACTTCCCATTGACTTAGGACCATATTTGATAAGAAGAAAGATCTCACAGCACAAGTAAAGGAAAAATCGGAATGTCGTTAATTTGTTATAATACCTATCTGTCTGTCTGTGTGTCTATCACAACTCTATTCCTCATGACCCGTGGAGGCATCAAGTTGAAATTAACATCAATTACTTATTTCAGCGGTCCTTTGAAGCTTAAAAAAAACATTCTAAGTCAACGCAATTAAAAAATACGGCCATTAAGCTTTAGATTTTTAAAAATTTTAACATTTCGCAGGTAAATCAAAACCTATAGGGTACTACTTCCCATCGACCTAGAATCATGAAATTTGGTAAGAAACAAGGTCTGACAACACAAGCAAAGAAAAAAATTTGAAAATCGTTAACGGTTGTTGGTATATCACTAAAAAAAACTGTTTTTGTGATTACAAACTTATATTTTGCGGTTGGAAAGTTGACTTTGTCGTAAATCGACAAAGATGCAAAGTTAAGTTTGTCTTTCGAAAAAGACCGGCAAAAATCTTCGAGAATTGATTGCCGAGAGGGAGGTACTATCCACATACAAATTTGCTTTACGGAACCCTCCGTTCGCGAGTGTGACTCGCAGTCTCGCACTTGTCCGATTTTTTTATTTGTTATGTCTTGTGTTTTAAGTGGTTTTGTATTTTTTGCTTAAATATTGCATTGCATTCGTCACTCATAAAATACAAGCATAGATGAGAATGAGATCACAAAGTATAGAAGTATTGTTTTTAGCAAGGCTTTCGTGACACTGCTTGTAATATCTTAGCCATGAAGACATTCGATGGAGTAAAGAGCAGCTGATTTTAGGCGGTATATCTTTGTTTAATTTAGTATATTCAGTCAACTAAAACATATAAGATTTGAAGAATGCATTCGTGAATTTTGCAGTTTTAAGTGTTGTCGCCACATCAAAAACTCTTATTTATTTTATTAAAAATAGTACCAAACTATAATAGATGATAACACAGTTCACTATTTAATAAAAATAAGTTAATAGATATTATTTTGACTGGTTATACGAGTAACGCAATACTATTGGACGATGGATAAATATTAACAAATTGTGGGATTATGAAAGGGTAGGATATGTTTAGAACGATTGATTTGAGTGCAAACAGAGGTACGAACAACTTGGCAGTTACTGTTAGTTAGTGATTTTCATAGTTTATATCAGTGGTTGTGAGACTGTTTCTTACATAAGTACAAAACAATATATAATTGATAAACCCTAACATAACACATAATTATATATGTCTCCACGCTGAACCTAATAATGTGTATTTGCATTATTTAGCACACATCGAATATCAAAAAGTTAAACATTTATAAATTGATAAAGATTAACAGCTGTGAATGTATACCTATACCTATGCATAGGTAATAATACCACGAACCTGTAATATGTTAAAGATAAAAAAGTACTAGAATCTGAGAAGCAGTGGTGGATTTACACATTTGCCGCCTGTAGGCTAGTTAAATTTTGCCGCCCCTACCACCTCTACGATTACAACTTTTTTTTATCAATGAATTGTGCACTAACTACTGGTGTAATTAGTTCACAAATCATTTTTTACATAATAAGTATGATTGTGAACTAGGAGATCGATGTCTCAGTTTATATTTTTTTTTTACAACCTAGATTTAGCTAATTTAATATTCCTTTTACAGGTTCACGGTCTCAACTCTAGGAGCCGTTTGCCCAACGGCCATGCCAGACCACGTCAGTGCTTTAACAACATTTTTTTACACCAATCAACACGAGTCCGTTTTTGTTGTGAGGTGAGTTTGAGCAACAGAGTTTTCTAACTTTTAAATGTTGATGTAAGATTCTTTGAATTTAGCTCATACTAATGCCCTCGAATCTCTTCATAGGTGAATACGCCCGTTTTCTTCAAATAAAGAAGATAAAATTCCCTTGTCTAACTCCACGCTGCAAGTTTATCTGATTTGTCGCCAGTCGACACGTCGTCTTTGCAGAGTATCCAAAACTGCCCAGGTCTCGATGGAGTCGAAGGCTGTCTCGTAATCCAAAGCCGTACACAGCCGCTAAAAATACTTCTCGGTCTTTTGCACAATCTGTCGAACAGTATGGTACGGTACGGTACAATTCACGGTGCCACAACACCTAGGTGTTAAACCTTGTTAGAGGACGGGACTAAACTCTTCATCCGGTCATAATCGAGTAGTCAGGGCGCCAGCATGGGACCGTTTCTTTCCGACTGACGCAGGTTCTTTCCAGGCACGGTTGCTTCGATAAGTACCCGCACTCAGTTGCTAGGAGAGAATTGAGTCCCACCTGTCACCACTGCGACTGCAGTGAGGGCTCGGCTCAGCACATGCGTGCGGTCTGCTCCGCCTGGGCGACGTAGCGTCGGGCCCTCACTGCAGTCATCGTAGGCGATCCCTAGCTACCAACCGTCATACGCTCCATGGCCGGTAGCAACAAGAATTTTACCGCGGTCGCGACCTTCTGTAAGCACGTCATCTCGCAGAAAGAGGCTGCGAAACGGGTCCAGGAGGACGATCTCCATTCGGACCTAATTTGCCGCCGGTGAACCGGGTGGTGGAGGCGCGCGTACCAGCGCCTCATGTCTCCCTGAGGGTGGCCGCGGGTGGATGTGACTGGTTTTCCCCTTCACCCGCTGCAGTGGCCCCCCGCGAGGAGGTGGTGTCCGCGTCGCCTAATTGAGAGGTTTTAAGGTTTTTAGCCAGAGGTGGTGCCTGCGCTTTTGCGGGCAGGCACTAGGGGCGGTCCAGATGTCTTAATAAAAGCTGTTCCGGATCCCTCGTATTTAAGGTACTGCACCGGCATAGCGTGTTGTTTTAGTCGGTTCGATTCCAACACACCGCCCCACCGAAAACCCTGGTGGGGTAACGGTACTCCACACGAACATAAAAAAAAGGACGGAACTAAACTACTACCTATTATTATTATTGTTTTTAGTCTCTAGTGCTACCTTTACTATTTTTGGTCTTTTGTAACGCTCTTTTGCTTTACTTTTTTACTGCTCAGACTTATGGCTTCGAGAAACCTCCAGATCATATCACGGATGCATAATGGGCAACCCTAGGTTACTACTTCGGTACCGCATTAGTGGGCCACAGAAACATAAAATATGCATTGCAGTTTCTTCTGCCTCTCGACAGAATCTGCATATTGTGTTTTCGCCACATTTAGATTGTAACATATTATTATGTTTGTTTAGTTTGTAGGGTCCGGTGACGATTGAGCTCAGGTTTTGTATCTCTTGAGCTCTAGAAGTTCTTTTGATACTTTGTTATCATAGCCATTTATTAAGGCTTTCGAGTGTTTTAGACCAGTCGTGGTCTTCCATCTCTTAATTTCCATTGATATATATTGGGCGTTTATGATTGAATAAGCTCGCCGCAGAATGGTTCCGATCCATGCTGTTGGTTGTCTGCACCAGTTCTGGCGAGTTTATCGGCTTTTTCATTGCTACCTAACTTAGACTCTCTAGCTCTTTCAGGAGTTGCATCTGGCCTACCTTTAGAGCTCGGTAGTAATTCCGTCATCCCCAGGAGATCCGATTTTTTAGCTGCTCGAGAGCCATCTCTATCTTGCTGTGGACAATTTCAGGTATGTCCTCGCTCTAATGGCGCGTTAAAGGGGCTCTGTGATCATCATCACTGGGTCTCGTTCGTTCTATCATCTGTGATGCGTACAGCTATAAAACTTCTCGATCTCATCGAGAATCTGACACTTTGAATTGACTGCTTTGATTCAGTTTTGAGTTTCGTCAGATGTGGAGGCCAAGTGCTGAACGAACACTTAACCCCATGTTCCATTCAATTGCATTCTCTATTGTGTGAATGTCGAAGCTTGAGCGATTGCGTCACAACAGTTTTTAGGCTCTCCTATATGACCAGACGGCTGAGTGACTGACAGCTCGCGCATTTTACTCATGAGTTCGAGTGTCTTGGGAGAGAGTTTAGACTGCTGCTGTTTGCGTTTCCCGGGGTAAAATATTTTTATTGCGTTTAAAAATTTATATTTAATTATCTGGTAACAATCCGCCTGATGATGACGATGAAATTAAATTAGATTAAATTATGAAAGTTCTTGGCTTAAGGGAGATTTTTACATAACTTCAATTGTGTTTTAAGTTAGAAAATCTTCTCTCGCCCGAACTGTGTTCGCCAGACACACTAGTGAAGGGTCGTATCACTCGTTCCCGAACGCTCAATTTTCGTAGTCGCGTTTGGTTAAACGTGACTACAAATATTGTAGAAACATTAATATAGGTGGTAAAACATTGTACATGTTGAATTGTTTGTGTACCTATTGACATTTAGGTAGTTAAGTATATATGTAAATATGAATCTGTTTTAATTATTGTAAGACAAAAAAAATATTTTCCCAAATTCGCCGCCCCTAAAATCTGCCTCCCTAGGTTTTAGCCTACTCAGCCAATTGGTAAATCCGCCACTGCTGAGAAGCGAAGGTATTGGAACATTTTCTCATGAAGTTACCTATACTACTTACTCAAACTTTATTATTTGTTATGTATAGCGTATGTCCGTTTGGTTACAAATTACCGCAAATAGAAATCAAATTATGTGTTTTTAAAATCCAACTCCGGCGTAGGTATAATGGAATATTCCGTAGTCTCAAGGGTCAACTTAAAACTGATGCATATACAATACAGAACATCCAGACTCAGAATAATTTGTATTTTAATCACTCAAACAATAAGATTGTCCCCTAGAGTCTGAACTTACAACATTTGACCTGTTTATTGTATTTTTTTGGGGCAAACGAGCAGACGGGTCACCTGATGGTAAGTGACTACCACTGCAATGGACACCTGCAAGTCAACAGTCACAAGCACGTAGCTGGCCTTTAAGGAGGGAGGAGGGTAACCTCACTCACTCGGCGAAACACAACAGCAGGAAGCATAGCTTCCCGCTGGTTTTCTGTGATGTGGTAATATCACTGCGGTCGAGCGGGCCCATATGTGCCGAAATATGGCTCTCCCACATGGCGATATCAGTTGTCTGGGTTACTACTCAAACTACTGCGCCGTAAGTGCAGTCTTTTTATAGTATTTTCAGTCCAATTAATGAAGTTTTCGACCGAGTCCTTCACAAGATCAAATAAATAATAAAGACCACATAATAAATACCTGCATAGAAACTACCCTTGTATTAGGCACAAGACCCTTCCATCATGAGAAGGGTTAACCCTTGAAAGGGATCTGGTTTAAGCCAGAGTCTATCAAACTGACTAAGCTATTAAAGTTTTTAGAACATTATAGAAAACTCTAACGTATGCAGTTTCCCCACGACGTTGTCCTTCATCGTAGCGACGAGTAATATTAATTACTAAAACTTATTTAGTTATCACTAGTTGTCAGTGTGTAATGTACTTGGAGATAAAAAAATATATTAGCTTCTATGTAATTCAATTAATTAGTAACATCTCAGGCATTGTAGTTAAGGCGTGGACTTGGCAATCCAACACTGACAGATTAGAATTTCAGTGGTTTTATATTGCTGATAATATTAAGAAACATAAGAGTTTGGTGGTTTATTTGAAAGCACTAATGTAAAATTACCAGTCTTATTAGTAAAAAAATAAGATGTATAATATCTCTGTGAGTGAAACAGCGAGTGAACGCTATAGAAATACAAACATTTCTAACATAAGCATTAGCACTGCCACGTGAAATAAAAACTGTAAAATCAATTCTCCAGACAAAAATAAACCAAGTCATATACAATCCCAAATTGCAAGTTAGGTACAAGCAGCAAGAGCTACGGTTACTCGCAATATGAACAAAAATACGTTCCGATGTACACTATTCGAACAGATGTTTCAAATTGACTGATTCCCAAAAGCTGTTAAACGAAGCGTGAACGTTGTAATAAAGACCGCAGGCCGGCTCAAGATTAATTAAGATAGAGACTCGTGAAGCTTCAAGAACATTCCCGCCCAGTGACCACGCCTTTTACTCCAGTCGTCCACATATTTAGGTTTCCACGAGCCTTTATAAATAAACAATGAATTAAAACCGGGTTCGTGAAAACCTCTTTTATTCATTATTATTTTCTTGCCAGTGTGTTTGAGGGAAGAAACCTTTTTATTTGGGAAAGTACATAATGAAATGTGTAGCTTTTTTCAGGTCAAGGAAGCATAGAACAAAAGAATATATAAGTGGTGCAAAACCTCAGTATTTCTATCGTAGTTTGCTTTTAACTTTCATTACATTTCTTTTAACTTTGATATTGTGGACCTTTAGCACCTTTACAGTTAACTGTAAAACTAGAACCGTTGTCTTTTCGCTTTCTATATTTTTGTCACCGTGACATGACAAATGAAGGTTTCATTTTATACGGAAGTTAAAAAAGTCAAAAGAAACGTGTTTCAAAATAGATACATTAAGTAGGTATAAAGTGTAGTATTATTATAAAGTACTAGCTGACCCGCGCAACTTCGTCTGCCTTTTTAAAACTTTTCCCCGTTTTTGCAACATTTTTCCGCTTTTATTGGTCGCAGCGTGATGTCCCAACACAAAAATATTTTTTCAATTCAAACCAGTGTTCCTGAGATTAGGGCGTTCAACCAAACAAACAAACTCTTGAACTTTATAATATTAGTAAGTATAGATTATAAACGTACACTGTTTAAAGACGCTTAGAATAAAAATATTAATTTGTGAATAAGTAGTTAAAGCGTTATTTTTACTGTTTATGAATTTTGGTAACTTGAAAAATCTACCTATATTATATAAAGTATGTATCATACATAGCGATTCTTAACACCGATTTACCGATATGATGTTCATTTCCTTTAAACACAATATGTTTCGTTAGGGTCAACCAAAGTAATCTTTGGCTACATGGGCGCTGTAAGACTACAATTATTTGGTTAACATTATTATTTATTTAGTTTAATTCATATATTTACAGAACACAATGGAACTACAGATATCAAAGAGCAGAATTGTATAAACCTATTTACAAAATTCTTTTATTTACCGAAAACTTATCCTTTGCCTGAATCTTAGAAAATGTCCTTTGTAAAGTAACTAAATATCAAATAAATATAAACTGTTTCAGCCTCCTTGCTTATTTATAACACCCGACCCCTTCTTGACATCTAACCAGTGCGTTTCAATTCTACGTACTGGTTCACGAATTCCAGTTAATCCCATAGAGTCCATCACTGCGTCCCTGAACTATCAATCAATCAATCAATTTCTTTATTTGCGAGAATGGGTAGGTACAAGGGTGTGTTGAACTATGTTTAGTCTTCACTATTCTACCGCACCAGTATCGTTGTTATCAATATTACGTTTATACCTATTTTAATCATGTTGTATTTACCAGTGCCTACAAACCTTTACAGAGTGTCACTTACGCGGTGCTACGGAACACCCAACTTACTGGTGGAAAGACAACATTAGTGTTAGTTTGTCAATCAGGCGACTGCAATTTGATTAGAAATCTACTGTGGTCTACTTTTTCCTGTACCTGCACCTTAAATTTCCTTACATGTACCTGGATAGTCTGCGTTAGTTTTACATACATAACATTTTTAATTTCTACTACTACAGACCTGTAATGCGTTTACCGTATCTCTGATTCTTAGTGCTACTACTTGTTAGTCTTATAAATATCAACATTCAACACAAACGCTCTCTATAGATATACTGCTCAAAAATTCAGATTGAGCTCAACGAGGGTAACATGACACTTTTTCCAATATACCCTGGTATTGGAACCCGAGCACCGTCGAGGATGGCAGTGACCCGTTGTTTGGCCACAGTTGTTCGAGGATTTAGGTACTTCATTCATAATCAATTACCTAATAATTTGAAAGGAATAAATCGCTTTCTGCACTACCTCGCAATAGTTTACCCCTTAAAAAGAGAGAGCTATCAAATGAGACCTTGTCGTAAAGTTCGGTCGTCACTTTTATTGGGAGCCTAAAAGCTTTCGAAAAATGGAAAAGGTGAATAGTTCTGTGCTAGTATGTACCGTACCTAAAAAAACATTTTAAGCGCCATATAATAATTACGAAACTGTTATAACGTTATGTCTGTACATTAAAGATTGAAGAAGAAACATTTAGAAATTTGACTCTGAAAACCAGTTGGAAAATTTTAATAAAACTGCATATTACTGTTACAAAAAAAATATACTAATGAGAAACTCTTTTTATGGTTGTCCGTTTTCTAAATATTTAATACTAGCCACCCGCCCTGGCTTCGCACGGGTAGCAGAGACCTTCAAAAATCATCATCATATTTCAATCAATTTACACAAAATTTTAACAAGTTATACACCTGAACCTTAATTATGAATCACTCTGTCTATTAGTGAAAATCGAATGAAAATCCGTTAAGTAGTTTTTCAGTTTATCGCGAACAACCATTTATCGCGGCGAGGCAATTTGTTTTATAATATGTAGTGATGTAGTGATAATTAATAACAATAAGATTTAAGTTTCGAAGGCTATTAAATCACTTGACAAACATAAAGTTACTTATTTTTTTATATTGAACTGAAATGTTTTAAAAATTGATGGCCTTGTAAGATCAAGAAACTCCGACACCATTACACTTGCACATCCAAATAGTTTTCCTTCGCAATAAGTCAGGTGGGACAAAGTCTACCGGGTTTTGCTAGGATCGCTAATGTCCATAACAGTCTGCTTTTGCACGAAAATAAATTAGTAAATAATTGGATTATAATTTTAATCAATATTTTATTGCTAAAATGAATCATTGTAATTAAGTTAAAAGTCATAAAATTATAAATATGAGGTGAAGTCTATGTTACCTTTCACAGCTTTCACATTAAATTATATACCTAATTATATTGGTTAATATACGTCAACGTCAGTTAACATAAGAAAAAGTAAATAAGTTGCTGGCTAAACTAATATGTACAAGTCAATAAATTGAAGTATATGTTTGTAATACCAAATTAGCAACTTTGACTATATGCTTACGAAGGTTTAGTACCAAAAAAGGAGCCAAGTGCGAGTATAAAGTATTTTTCGAGTATCGTATCGAATGATACTAAACTTTATTCAGATTCCTTCACAAGGAATACAAAATTACATAATACACTCGCTGTCTCAAAGTGACAACCATTTTTGGCACTTCGACACACACATCGATCGCCATGGCACTTTTTCCTGAATGAATTTATCCTTACGAATAATTGTAGTACACTTAAACGAAAACAGCTGATTGAGACTAAATCGATTTAGAGATGAAGGTCACGCAATATAGTAAACTGACCTAAGCAATATTTATCTGCTTTTATCGGATTGCAACACCATTGGTGTCATTTGTACATTGTCAACCTTATTTTAACGAGTTCTAAAGAACTGGAATAGCCGGATTATTTTCAGTATTTTAAAGAATCACGCCACAAATAATACGAATATTTAAAATTTCATGAAATGAATACATATATAAACTGCATGCATAAATGTATGTGGGTTTATTTTTATATTCACAAACTACAAATAACTTTGCATTTTTCGATAGTTAAAAAAAAAACTGTGTATAGAAATATTGCTAAAGTATGATATATATACTTGTGACTTGCAGGTGTCCATGGGCGACAGTAGTCACTTACCATCAGGTGACCCGTCTGCTCATTTGCCCCCCTATAATATAAAAAAAAAGAATATAGAGTATTTAGGTATTATTATCATTATATTAACACATGAAGAGAATTCTTTGTACCTCTTATTAAGAAAATTTTTACAGTTAATATATAGAAGAAGTGCAGAAAGCTAAAAATTTTAAACAATATGTCTTACAACTTTAAAAAATTACGTGAAAACGGCTTAATGAAATTACACGTGTCCAGTATATGCGCTGACCTGTCATGGTAAGTAAGTCTATACAATGATAGATCAAGTTTTACTAGCCAATGAAAAAACCATGGTGGAAATTCGACCACCTTGCGATCTCTAGTTATAATATGTTTTTGTAGGGAGTAGGATGGCCACCTAGTGTTCCTGTCCTATTGGCTTCCCAGTCACAGGAAATACAGGGCATTTAGGTACACGACCCCGGCCTCTGCAAACTACTGCAGTCTCAGTCCGTTAGTCCGTCGTTCCCCATCCGAAATTTGAGGTATCACGCTAGGTTCCTCTCCCTACCCATTTACCTTCCTTTTACAAATTTACTTTCTTCCTTCTTTCCCGTTTTAAAACGACTACATTCCCAAGGAGGGTTGGCGTTACAAAGGCGGCTGACCATAAAACCAGCCAAAATCTCATGCAATGTGATTGCAAAACACATTGCACCAACCCCATCGGATATACAGGAAGATGATGATTTTTGTAGGGAGTGCGATTTAGCAGTTTTCTCCTTAAGTTGGAGTCTGAGAGATCTGAGAAGCACAAAGCACAAGAAGAAGAGTTAAAGCATTACCGAGCAGTATTGTCTCAAAAATACTATTATTGAATTATTGAATACTAGCAGCGCCCCGCGGTTTCACCCGCGTAAGTCCCGATCCCGTAGAAATATCGGGATAAAAAGTAGCCTATATGTTAGGTCTTCAGCTATCTACATACTAAGTTTCATCGCAATCGGTTCAGTAGTTTTGGCGTGAAAGAGTAACAAACATCCATCCATCCATCCAAACTTTCACATTTATAATATTAGTGGGATGGAAGGCTCTAAGTTGTATTAATGGATGTGGGTGCAGCAGTGAACTGCAATAGGCTAATTTATTGATTTGATTGTCGGGTAAGTACCGTCGAAATAGCTCTATAGCTCTGTAGTGGAAATAGGACCATAGATAATACAGGAGTGACAGCACTGATGTTGTACTTGACTGTAGGCACCAGTACACGCATACTTGATTGCTTACATGGTAGTACAAAAATAATACAATATTAAAGTGTACACTTAGATATGTGTAGTTATGTATGACATATTATACTGGAGTCACTAAGTTTACACAGACAACACAACCGCATGAAAACCGCACAAATGTCGCTTTGATTTTCGTTTTTAAAATGAGGATAATTGCTTTTCTAAACTTCGTGGTTTTGCAATAAAATACTAGAGAGTTACTCCACAAAACCGAATCATTATTACATTTTCATTACATAAATTTAGCAAAACCACTGTCCCGTCGTAATTTTGATATGAAGAGTCAACATGTCAGTTACGAGCCCCAAGAGATTGATGCCATACATATACGATAACATTTCTAAACAACCCCATAATAATCTTGTCCAGTATAGATAAAGGAGTCCCTTGGGCATGCGGCACTTCGTCTTGACACCATCCCTCAAAGACGCGGCGACGCTCCGCACTTCAAGATATATATATATAATAATGTTATATCTTCAAATCTAATCAAACATCATTGGCATATCGGTAACTTGCTTCCACGTTCCTTCGTAAATCAGGAATATGTTTTGTTAAAAAAGGTATACAGAATATTATCACTTGAATAATTTATATACTAGCTGACCCCATACACGTTGTCTTGGCAAAATTTTAGTAATGTGATTTAATTTTACTTAAAAGAGGAGTGCGACTCAGACTCGCACTTGTCTGGTGTTTAACCAACTTCAAAAAACGAGGTTCTACGTTCAGATCTATTTTTGAAGTAGTTATTACTTCAAAAATAGAACCGAAATCTTATGGGAGGGTAAACTGCTTCGTTACGTAACGCGTCCAGTCTGCCTGGCGTTTAAGTTATCACTTCTGTCGGGCGTCCCGAGACGCACACGTTTTTTTTTTATCTATATTCACCGATATTTCCGTTATTTCTAGACCGATTTTAATTTAAAAAATTTGAAAGGGGATGCTCCCAAGGTTGTCCCATTGTCACCGAGTCCGGATCTGGTGATTGTATCTGAGAGAAAACGAGGGAAACCCTCAGAAATTATGGGCACAAGTAGTGTGTTTGTTTATTTTTCCTGAAATTACACATTCTTGACATTGACGCTTAAAGTGTTGTTTTTTTGTTCTGAACCGACTTCAAAAAAGGAGGAGGTTCTACATTCGGCTGTATGTATCTTTTTTTAAACTTATTCAGTCCAGTGCAGCAAGTTGCTAGACAAAACTATAAATCTTACCACGTTATCTAAATAAAGTATCGGGCTAATTAAACCAAAGTCGATATAATCCAACGTACAGCAGGTTGGTACAACTTACATTACAATAATTAATGTTCTAACTCCCGTATCTCCTCACTACATGCGTACCTTACACTAAAAATGGTTAAAATGTTAAACCGACTTCAAAAGCACTCACAAAGGGCATTGAAAATTAAAAAATATTTGATTAAAAACTTAATTGATACGGGCTACAATACATGTGACATTGTTAATATAATAGGTAGCATTATAAAGGCACTAGGTATCTACTAGTCGGACCTGCTGGGGAACCTTGCGTAGACAACGATATTTCCTGCAGACGAGCACGAAAATTGCACTTACACAATCAGCTATCCCAATATCACCGAGAAGCAGCTTGATAAACTTGAACGCCTTCAAAATGTTTGTAACAGGTTTATATTTGGTTTACGCGAATATGATCTCACCTTTATTCATTAAACGTGCGCAATCACTGGTAGCATTTAAAAAAACCCTTTTTTCTCGTAGCTGAATTTAAAATAATAAATCTATAAATGGATATATATGTGATATATGTTTTGTTGATGTAAATGATAAAGTGATTTATGTAATGTTTATAACACAGTTTATTATTTTATATTAAAGTTGATGTAAGCTTTTATCTTTATATGTCTAATGTACCTAGTTTTATATCATGACGTTATAATTCTTCTCAACTAAATGCCTTTACTCCTTAATTCTATCTTACACCATATTCTATTATCTATTATCGATTTTGTCCATCGAAAAGTTGCCTGTAAGAGATCGCTCTTAGCGATAAGGCCGCCGATTGTACAAAGCCACTTTGTGTACTTATTTTAATATGTTGTTGGTGTACAATAAATATTATTGTATTCTATTCTAAATTACTGATTAATGTCATTATATAAGCTTTTAAAGCATCTTTTGTTCAAAGATAAACAAATGACTTCAGGGTAGTCTGTAGAAAACAAAACGTTCATTTAAAATACATTATATAAACGATATTGTGCGTAGTTCATTCTGAATCAAACAAAGCATTTATAAGTTTTGTCGATAACAGTTACATAAAACACTAACCGTTCTCCGCAATCATGTTAATGGTCACTACTCCGCACCTAGAGTCGCATGATGTTTGTGTTGTAACTTATTCGATTCAAGTTATTCTCAGAAACTTTATATATAATAATAATAATAAAAATGTTTATTGTTCTCAGAAGATTATTTACAAACATGGTCTTAAACAAAAGTTATGCTGTAATGAGAGTTACAAGAGATTCTGATACTGGTTCCCAAACTAGGCTAGAGCCTGTATTTTGGGAGACAGTGCTCAGTCAAACTATATGACTCTGAAAACGCAGTAAACGGGTATTAGAGATATTATAATAAAGTTTTTTCTATTGAACAATTATTATTCTGAAAGATAACATTGTAGCATTGTGTGTGTGTGTGTGTGTGTGTGTGTGTGTGTGTGTGTGTGTGAGTGCGTTGGAGTGAAAACCTTGGGACACCAAAACTAATGCTGTTTACTCTAAATGTTTTAGTAAAGCCTCTGTGCCTTCGTAGTCTAGTTTTAAAAGCTAAGTAGTAGCTTTCCTTTTGACTTCGTAGTTATTGAGTCCTGTAGGGTTGTTAGTGTTGAAATCAAAAAGCCCCGTTGAAACACTATTTATTTTATTGTTCTGGTAACTTATGCTAGTATTACAATATTTATATAAAGATACAACCCTAAGTGAGAACTTGAAAGGGACTGCGTGGCTATCGCCATTCAAGCCTCCCTAAACGGCTAGTTCCTGAAGACTGCTAGGCTATCGAAGCAGGAACTAGGCTACTTAGGTCAGAACTGGCTGCGTGGCTACCGCGCTCTAAACCTCTAGCTAGTAAATGATGATTTGTTCGGAGACGACGCTGCTTATAAACCCAACAGGTTTACATGTGTGCACAATATCAACACGTCCTTATCTGTAGTAGTGATGTACATGCTTGTATATTGGCGCTGTCTCGGATGGTGACAACAAGTGTTCATAGATGGCGTTAGTTTTCTATGTAGTCGTAGTTTAATACATACTAAGCATAAGGTGTTATGCTAAGGTAATACCAGGTGGCGCAAAATGTTTGTTACAATCTCCCCCTCTGGTACTCTATAGTCGTCCCGACAGAGTACCAGGATCAGTAGTTGACTTCCTTGGTCTCCCTCTTGTTCTAATGGGGTTTATGGGTTTGGATACATTATCTTCTTCAAGTGACTTGATTATAACTTTGAGGTCGTCATCTTTCAGTTGTTCTTCACGTATCTTTTCTTCGCTGTATTTAGGTAATTCTATAGACACATGACACAAAGTACATTTTTCACTATCATCTAGGCATGGTGGTCTAGACAAAGTGTCTGCTACAACATTGGTACGACCTGGGGTATATTGAATTTTAAAATTATAAGGCTGTAGTTGCAATGCCCAACGAGCCAGACGTCCCGTTGGTGTTTTCAAATTCATTAACCATTTTAATGGCTGATGATCAGTAATTATAATGAACTCTGTACCTTCAATGTATCCACGAAACTTTGAAACGGCCCAAACAATTGCTAAGGCTTCTTTTTCAGTTACTGAATAATTGCATTCTGATACTGTAAGAAGTCTGCGTATTCGACAGGATGTTCGTTTTCACTCTCCCCCTGCACTAAAGCTGCACCTATTGCATATTGACTTGCATCAGTTTTTATTTTAAAAGGTGTATTACAATCTGCTTGTTTTAGCACTGGGGCTGTAGTTAATGCAATTTTCAATTTTTCAAAAGCATCTTGTTGTTCTTTATTCCACTGCCAACTTGTTTTCTTTCTAGTTAAATTGGTTAATGGTCGAGCTATGTTTGCAAAGTTGTGTATAAACCTTCGATACCAAGAAGCAGTTTGTAGAAATGTAATTAATTGTTTAAGGTTTCTAGGTTTTGCTAAGTTAGCAATAGCTGATATTTTTGCCGGATCTGTTTTAATTCCTTCGGGAACTATTAAGTGTCCCAAATACTTTACTTCAGAACATATAAATTTACATTTTACCCTGTTAGCTTTTAGGTTTAATTCTCTGAGTTTATCAAATATTTCCTTTAAATCCTCTATGTGTTTCTTAAAGCTGACAGATCTTATAATCAAATCGTCAAGATATGACAGAACATTTTTTGTTTGTAAACTTTGAATAAATTTATCCATTAATCTCTGGAACGTTGCAGGTGCGTTCCGTAACCCAAATGGCATTCGCTTAAAACAAAATGTTCCAAACTGTGAAACAAAGCTAGTCTTGTCTCGATCATCAGGATGAACCGATATATGAAAATAAACAGATTGAAGGTCTATGGTAGACATATATGGTAATGCCTTTGCTTGATGTAGTAGATCACCAATGCGTGGTAATGGATATCTGTCTGGTTTAGTTATTTCATTTAGTCGCCGATAGTCTATACAAACTCTTATATCGTCTGTACCTTTAGGGACCATGATTACAGGGGCTGACTAGGGTGAATCACATTCTTCGATTATACCATTGCTCAACATTTCATCAAGTTTTTGTCGCAGTTGTTGTTGTCTACAAGGCGACAATCGGTATGGTTTGAGAGCTATAGGTAAATGACTACCTGTGTCTATTCTATGTAAAATGTGGGGTGTAGGTTGTTTATTCTTGTCAAATACATCACAGTATGTAGTCAACAAGTTATTGAATTGTAACCTTTCAAGTTTAGATAAAATATTTCCTTCAGTAGGTTGTAATAAAATATCAAAAGAATACAATGACATTTTGTTTATTGGTACATAGTCTTTACGTGGATCCTTGCGAGATTCTTCATCAGCTGGTTCACGAGGACGGAATGGACGTGGTGGTGTTATTATTTTTTGAAGTGTCCATTTAGTTCGCTTATTTGACGGTGGACTGTCTTCAAAATTAGCCAACGGCGATGTTGTTTGAGGAAGTGGGGAAATCATCTGCAAGTCTTTAGCCTGTATAAAACTTGATAATGATTCTGGAGACGACTGATTTGATTGAAATGAGAGGTGTGTAAATGCTGCCTTTAAGGGTATATTGTCAGTCTTCCATTGTAAAAATGTGTATACCTCATTGGGTTCATCGAGAAAGTACCACACTCGTTGAGGTAGATTAAGCACTATTCGCACAGCTTCTAAAACGTCAATGCCTAGTAAAGTGCGATTATCAGTGGCGTCAGGTATGACTGTAAACGTAACAGGCAGTATACGTCTACCGATAGTGATGTCCACAGTTGCAGTCAGTAAGCTTCTTGTTTTTTTAAAACCATCGGCTAGTATGGTTTCGGCTGTTTTTGTGGTGAATATCACTCCGCTTCTGATCATTAACTTGTACAATTGCATACTTGCTAAACTCGTTCTTGTTGCTGTGTCTATATAAGCATAGCCTCTTTCATTTTTATAATTTATTTCTATTGTTGGTATCTTTGCACGATCCTCCAATAGTTCAGTGGTATCAACCGTGTAAAATGCAACTGGTTTGGGTGGGGTTTCTTTATTTTTACACTTCTTACAGTTGCTTCTAAAAACTCCTACTTCACCACAACCATAGCATGAAACCGTTGGAGTCTCCGTGGCTTTGTCGTCTTCAAAACCATGGCCTTTCTTCCCGCAAAATGTGCACCGCTTAACAAAATTTCTGATGAAACGCTCTGGAGTCGAGTTACTGGCTTGCGATTGCTTCTCCAAACTCTCGAGATGTCGCACTTTCTCTAATAACTCTACGAAGGACTTAAAATCAGATCTGGCAACTTCTTTCTTGGTACTTAATTTAAGAAGACCATATATAAAATCAAGATGTTCTTCTTCTCGGTTTCTCTTTGGATGGAAGCTGTGCTAGGAGAGCACGTTTCTCACAAATAAATTCGTCGATTGTTTCGGTCGTCTGCTTTTTTCCAAACAAATCCAAGTAAATGTCGTGGGGTTGTTTTTTGGGTGCTTATAAACGACGACGCTGCTTATAAACCCAACAGGTTTACATGTGTGCACAATATCAACACGTCCTTATCTGTAGTAGTGATGTACATGCTTGTATATTGGCGCTGCCTCGGATGGTGACAACAAGTGTTCATAGATGGCGTTAGTTTTCTATGTAGTCGTAGTTTAATACATACTAAGCATAAGGTGTTATGCTAAGGTAATACCAGGTGGCGCAAAATGTTTGTTACAGTCCTATAATATTCTCAAGTATATTTAGTTTATTATAAAGCTTGCAACTTAGACTCTTGAACTGACGCCTGGCAAAAGCGGTTCTGCAGCAAAAACCAGGACAAACAGGTTGCTTACTGCGTTTTTTGTGGTCAGGTAGAGAAATACTTTTATGCACTTTTAGGATTGTTCTGAGGACACAGAGCTGCCAGACTGTAAGAACTTTATTTTCTGCGTAAAGTTGTGCAGTGGGGTACCGTATTGGCTTTTTGTTAATAACTTTGAGAACAGCTCTTTGTGCCCTTTCCAATTCCATTAGTTGAGTTTTTGCGGACCCTCCCCAGTCCGGGATGCAGTACTAGATAATAGACTGACAAAGGGCGAAATAAACTATTCTTAACCGTGTTTGGCTGATGGTATCACGAAGGGTTCTGAAGAGGTGTATTAGCCTTCTTATTCTTGTTTTTACGGCACTAACCTGGATATGCCACGAGAGCCTGCTGTCAATAAGTAATTTTTTGGCAGGCACAATCATTATAAACCTGGCAGGTGTGAGCTCTGATGGTGAACTCATTGGATGGTGTATTTATCTTGGACAGGGAAAAAGGAATATATACTGTCTTCTCCAGATTAAGCGTAAGTAAATTTTTAGAAAGCCAGGTTGTAATTTGTTTTAAGGAGTATTCTGCACGCTCTCTCACTGCCACCCAAGTTGGACCCTCTATAACAATCGCTGTATCGTCTGCATAAGTGAAATTATTAGTATGAGGGAGAGTTATAGTGCAGAGATCATTTACATACAGTTGAAAGAGCGTGGGGCCTAGAATACTTCCTTGTGGAACACCGTAAGAAACCAGTACCTCATCACTCAAGTGATCCCCAATTTTCACCCTTTGACGTCTATTTCTGAGGTAATCCCGCAATAGATTGTGGGTGGAACCTCTTATTCTCAGTTTTTTTCCATTTTATCCAGTAGGATTGCTGCAGAGACTGTGTCAAAAGCCTTGGAGAGATCTAAAAATATGCACAGACATCTGCTGTTGCTGTCTAAATTGTTACCTATAGTTTTAGTCAGGTCTATCACGGCATCTTCAGTTGAAGTGTCTGATATAAAACCATACATAACTTCGACGTTACCATATTATGTACAATATTGCTCGACCCATCCATATTAGGAGAATAAATGTAAGGGAATCATCTTCGTCTCAATAGTACAACCACTGCTAAACATAAGTCTCTTATAAAGACGTCTCTTAACTACCCGCAATAGTCCTTGCTGATAACCAACAAAGCTCTGACGGATCGGAGCCTCACTTACTGGCGATAACCAACGCCGCGCCATTAGCAACTGTTCTAACTACCCCTTAACTTAACTTAAGCCAATTCTACTACAACAGTAGTCTTCTAAATAATGCGCCTTCACAATTGTGCACGTCTTTATGTCAAGGGCAAAGCATTTTGCAGCCGAACAGTTAAAATGGCGAAGGAATTTTTATAAATTTGGTCCAATATCAGGATATTGGACCAAATTTTTAGTCTTAGCTACTGTAGAAATAAATTTTTAACACCAATAGCTTACGGGTTATATTTAACCGTATAGTCATTTCAAGTTACAGTTTGTATCACCATAACCAAAAAAATGGGCCATCTGTTATGGCTGGATAAGTCCTCGAAGGTAAGAAAGAATATAATAAATCTTAGACGTGTAATGTACCCTTAGTTCACGGATTCACACGTACATTAGGATGCGCTAAAAATGTGCTAAAGAGCTTCATCTCGTCTCGCAAAAAGATCTAAGAGAAAGAAGCTTATTTTTGGTGAGGCTGACAGTGCGATAGTGTAAGGCCCATTACAGGCAAATTATGGCCGCCATTATTGTCCGCATGTCCCGAAGCTCACGGCGCTGAGTTACGCTCGCAGTGGGTCAATGGGTTTATATAAGAAATCTTTTTGAACGCGTTTTCAAATAGAATGTTTGAATGTGTGCACTAAATCTGGATAAAACGAATGCTGAGTCGCGATTGTGAAACTAATATTAAAAATGGGAAAATAGTACTTATATTCGTTGCATTTGAGCAAGTTCTAGGATAAAATCAGTAAGTTATGATAAATCAATGTAGACTATATATTGCCAGACCGTGACCGTGGCAAAATGGTAACCCAGGTAGAGAGTAAGTGTAAAACATTAGGCTCAGATTTTTGGTGATAAACGCTTTTCGCCTAACTGTGAAATCACATATACCCTCTAACTGACAGCATCAACAGAACTGCTTGCATAATGCTATATTTAGCAAACTGCATTAGTGTTTGAAAGCCGGTGACAGATAACCATTAAACCACATGCTTGTTTGCAAAAATAGTACGTAAGTTGTAGGTTGTAAAAGAATTGTACTTTACATCCTAAGGCTGTTCTACAGAGATTTACAGTGCGGTACAATTGATAGATTTATTGGTGAAAAGTTTCCACAGTGACCTAGATATGAAATTGGCAACGTCTATAATGTTTTTTTATGTACATATAGCTCACTGTTATCTCTCTTAGATCTAATAGTTTCCTAGTAGGTACATTTACATAAATTTCAATCTTAATTGCACTTAATAATATTGTAAAAGGTCTTAAAAACTAGGTATGGTGTCAATTAGGACCCTGTTTTTGCGTGTCAAAAGTAGGAGAGAGGAAGAGCAGCTTTATGTTATTAACTACATAAAAAGGAGGAGGTTCTATGTTCGGTTGTATATATTTTTAGGGTTCTATACCTCGAAAGGAAAAAACGGAACCCTTAGAGAATCACTTTGTTGGCCGTTCGTCCGTCCGTCTGTCTGTCTGTCAAGACCCTTTTTCTCAGGAACGCGTGAAGGCATCAAGCTGGATTTTATATCAAATACTTGAGTCTACTGTTCCTTGGAGCTATGAAAAAATCCTCGGTGCGCGAGTCCGACTCGCACTTGGCCGTTTTTTTTTATGTATGGTCAAAATCAAAATCAAATATGATATGTAATGATGGTATCTGAGGGAAAAAAATCTAAAATAATTTAATTTCAGCTAACCAGTATGGTTTTAGATCTGGCCTATCAACCGAGGATGCTGTTATCAGTTTTACTGAAAGGGTTGCTCACAAAATGGATTCTAAATATAAATGCTACGGTATTTTTCTTGACCTATCTAAGACCTTCGATACGGTTTCTATACCCACTCTTATTATGAAATTGGAGCATGTAGGTGTCCGTGGTCAGATTCTGGCATGATACAAAGATTACCTATCTGACCGTTCACAGGCTGTTAGGATTGGTACAGCTGTGAGTGATGAGGACATGACAAGTTACGGCGTTCCTCAAGCGAGTATACTCGGCCCTACTTTTTTTCTCATCTATATCAATTATTTGTGCAGTTTAAAAACACCTAGTTGCAAAATTTTCACATACGCAGATGATACCGCCTTACTGGCATATGGCGTGGATTGGGAAACATCTAAACATCACGCAGAGTTTGGTCTTAAAAAAATTATAACTTGGCTCTCTATGAACCAGTTAACTCTAAATATAGATAAAACTAAGTTTATACGTTTCTATATCCGTAACTCACCCAAACCACCGATTTCCACTAACATTCTTAGAGCGCACAGCTGTGCCGGTTCAGACACTTGTGATTGCCTTCTAATATCTCAGGTAAATCATATTAAATATCTTGGGGTTCTGGTTGATGAATGCATGGATTGGCGACCTCATGTCTTAGCCCTGACTAATATAATCAGGAGGCTCATGGCGATCTTCAAAAATCTGCGTCATACTGCCGACCTCTCTACTATTTACACAGTCTATACAGCCCTCTATCAATCCATTATGTCCTACTGTATTCCTGTATGGGGTGGAACATATAAAATGCTCTTCCTTGGTCTAGAGAGGGCTCAGAGAGCGGTTTTGAAGATGATCCATTTTAAGCCCCGGACCTATCCCACCACTCAACTTTATGAGGAGTGTCAGGTGCTCACTGTGAGGAAGCTTTACATCCTTCGTACGGTACTGCGTAGACATTCAAACTTACCCTACATTAGGAATACTGATCAAACTCGTTCCAGAACTGCAAAATGTCCAAGTATCGGATGTAGAACTGCATTCGCAAGACGCCAGTATTATGTTCTGGGATCGAGGATATATAATAGATTGAATAACCTACTATGACTTCTACTTTCGGCTGTTTGCATATTTTTTTTTTTGTAACTTATTTAATCAAGTGCAGCAAGTTGCTAGACAAACTAAAAATCTTACCACCATATCTAAGTAAAGTATCGGGCTTATTAAACTAAAGTTAATAGAATCTAACGTACTGAATTTCGGTAATTTAAATTACAGTAAGTTATGTTCTAAATAGGTACCGTATCTACTCAGTAGGTATGTACCTTACACTGAAAATGGAAAAGTAAACACTTTTAAAAGACACTAGGTACCTACTGGTCTGTTTGAAGTCGGTGCCAAACTAATACCATGTTCCTAATAAAAAAAACTATGTTAGTACGTAATTACTAGAACAGACTTGGTGCTAGTCACCAAATTACAAACCAGTTACCAAATTATTGTATACTAGCAGCGCCCCGCGGTTTCACCCGCGTAAGTCCCGATCACGTGGGAATTTCGGGATAAAGAGAAGCCTATATGTTAATCCAAGACTCCAGCTATCTACATACCAAGTTTCATCGCAATCGGTTTGGTAGTTTTGGCGTGAAAGAGTAACAAACATCCATCCATCCATCCAAACTTTCACAGTTATAATATTAGTGGGATTAGTAGGACTAGCAACCCGCCCCAGTTTTGCACGGGTAGTGATGAGAGCAATCAGCCCGATCGGCAATCGCACGTTGGGGCTGTCGCGCACCCTGCAGCATTGCATTAACACTCTAGCGAAACTGCGGGCAGCAGCTCGTTTATTATATAAATAGTTAGTGTATAATGATAAAATCGAAGTTTAGAATTTATCACTTAAAAAGTCATTCATACTGTAGCAGCATTTTTGTAATAAAATTATTTTAATTTGAAATTAAATATTCTGTTCTTTTTTCTTAATTTCTTATGACCGTAGGGAATAACATTGTAGGTTTTTATGGGCATAATGTAGGAACTGTCTATTATATAGATATATATATAACATATATTTACATACAGCCAAAATAAAAGCTACTAAATAAACTTATAAACAACACGACATCAGACAACAATGGCCTTTTCAAGCGAATTTATTTCTATGCATTAATCCAATTAACCTTTATTGACCAATTAATTACACTTTACACAAAATGTTTTTGTGAAGTCCTGCCGAAAAAAGGAATATCAAAAGTACAGATTATATCCATAATGAGCATTATTGATTAGATATAATATTATTTTCTCTGGTAGCAATATTAGTGTTTCTTGCGTTAGTTCGTTTATGTTATGTACTTAGAAAGGAATAGGAAGTACTTAGAAGAAAATACAAGGAAAAAGGAATAACTACGAACTTATTTAAAGAAATAAATTATATCAGACCACAAATGGCGTTCTAACAAGAAATCCCAATGCGCATCGAGCCTAAGTTTGATGAAGTTAACCCATTAACAAGGTCGCTAAATCATTCGCGTCACTACTAAGTTCGCTTGCTTGTCTCGCCAAATTATTTTAATTAACGTTACAAGTTTATCACGGAACCAAACGGAATTAAACGGAACTCGCCTATAAATATTTCAATACATGTGTTATGATTACTTGTGATACATGATGTAACTTTAAATTATTTCAAATCTTGTTTATCGGAAATATTGTTGAAGTTAACTTTGTTCTGGTAAAAACCTAAGTATACCTAATAAGTAAACATTTGGAGAGAAAGATTTTTTTTAATTAGCTATAACGAAACACGAATCGTACACGAAACATAAAACACACACACACACACACACACTTTAAATTTATTTATTTTACATACAGACTGTTGTATATCATGCAAGTGAGAACTAAACAGTTTAAAAACGTTATCTCGTATACTCCAACCTTGACAATAAAATATTATGATCTATGGTGTCGAAGACAGAACTAAGGTCATACCTTCGTATGCAAGTGTTTCAAAACTTTTGTTTCATATTCTGGCACACTTTTAATAAATGTTATAAACCCAAACCTACCTACTTCTTAAACTACTTTTCCTTCGACTTACTAATTATATGGCTTTGGCGTTACCTATTCAAGTTCTTTAAATTCCAACAAATGGTGTTCACGGGTCGTCATGTAAGCAGAAAAGTGCTGTATGACGTATCGTATATTACCACGATTAAGTCTCGATTAAAACATCTAGTTGAAATCTGATTACTAAAGTTTTACAGCATTTAAGGAATACAACATTAATAGCTCCACCTGTATATGACGTACGTGAGCATTTCCGAACGCCTTAGCTTATTTGAAAACTTCGAGTTAAAGTAAAATACTTCTTAAAAAGTTCACTGCAGTCATATTAGGCTAACGACGTAGGAGCGGCAATTATCCGCGTTGATTCAGATATTTGTCCACTGATGCGCAAAATAGCTGGCGTAAAATCGGACTTGGTTCCCAAGGCGACTACAAAGCGGCATGCGGCCGATTACGGTCAAATTATTGCTATCATTATAGTCCCTACTTCTGTGTGATACTAGGTAATCACACTCGGCATTGTCGCATCGCATACTGCATCTTATTTACGTGTACATACGATCTATCTATGGAACTAACGTCGGCTTTCGACATGTTTAATGGTTCTGTTGCCTCTGCGTTGTGTCGTTTTATTTTTGCCTAAGCCTATTGAGATTTTGCAGAGAGATTTCTGTTGTATTGAGAATCGGTGTTCCTGATGAAAATGCTTTGATACTAGATAAAGGTTTTTGTGCCACTTTTGCTGCAATTAATCAATCAGCTTCTATTAGTTTTTAAAAACGATTATAGAATGTATACAGATAATTTAAAGATAATACAAAATTTCTTCCTACAGATAAGACAAATTGTATCAAAATCACCACTGACGTCACAACAACTTGGTTCGTGTGAGTATTGTGTTGTATATTACGACGAAATAGTAACCCAACCCCCTCTTCATGTCATTCGCAACCCCTAGAGGTTCGCCTGAAAGTTAAGAGCGTTTACCTTCTTTTCTTTTTGTAAGTTTCATTGACTTGAACTACAAAAACCTAAGTTTAAGGTACTTATCATACTAACGTGTGCTTATACTAAAATTTACAAGTGACAAATTTTATCTGTAGACTAATCCTACTAATATTATAAATGTAAAAGTTTGTGAGGATGTATGGATGTGTGGATGTATGGATGTATGGATGTTTGTTACTCTTCCACGCAAAAACAACTGAATGGATTTTAATGAAACTTTACAATAATATAGCTTATATATCAGAATAACACATAGGCTATAATTTATGAAGATATTGTGTATATTGGCCAAAATAAGTCGGAAGAAAATCTGTCGTCTGCGGGCTATTCTGGCGTGCGGTAGAAAAAGTGTAAGAGTTACACGAATATAATGTACGGTAGGATTGTTTCTCTTAAATAGTTCTACAAAAAAGTCCGCGACAGTATATATCTATCTTTTATGTGTAAGCCATTATTACCAAAATAGTGAACCATAAATACAATAAAATTTGATTTTTTATTCTCAATTCACATTTAGCAGTAACAAATTGATTTTTATGAAAATAAATACTTTTATCGTTTCTGATATTCAAAGTAGATAAACTTTGTCTTTTAAAGTACGTAGTTTGGTCAAATATTTTTAAAGTTACGACTATAATATAAAACAGCGGGTGAGGGGGGGAGGGGAATCGCCGCTGCGTGGCGTGTGGCGTGGGACGCGGGCAGGCCGGGCAGACTAGGGATGTGACATTGAGGGAAAAAAATCGATTAACAAATAATCGATTTTTCTCTGCTCAATAAAAATCGATTAGCGAAAAATCGATTTTTTCGACAAATAATCGATTTTTGTAGAAAAATCGATTTTTTCTTATTATATGTAAGAATGCCCCGCTGTTATGAGTATGTTACGGTTTTTTTTTTTTTTATCGTGTGGAATCCCCCACGGGTCATCATCTCACCGGGGCTGGCGGTGAAGTGGTATGTCGGAATCGAACCGACTAAAACCACACGGTGTTCCGACATAAGTGGGTCTATTGCAAGGGACTCGGGTATACCCTAGGAAGGAAGTCCCCGAGAACCCCGGCAGACCTTGGCCGCCTGTTTAATAGGCAGCCACACCAAAATATACGGGGGGCCTCGCCCCCGTTCCATCAGAGGCGCGCGCGGAACACATCGCGCCACCATCTCAGGCCTGCTTCTGCTAGGGTAACGGGCAGCCTCACCCGTTACCCCCAGGCCAGCGCTCATGGAGGTCGGAGATCATTTTGGGGTCTCCGTCGCCTGGTGCCTCTTCTGCGGGACGGGAGAGTACTAACTCTCTCCCGTTCCCTTTCCGCCGCCTCTTTAGCGGACATCACTTCCTCACAAAACGAGGCGGCAGAATCCCAAGCACTCTCACATTGGACCATGGACAGAACCATGGCCTCTAGCTCTCGCGCATGACTGCTATTGGTGTGGGAAGCCTCTCGGCTTCCCACACCAATAGCACGAGGTCGCACCGCTGCTGCACCCACGCTGAGCACTCTACTAGAGTGGGGAGTACAGTGTCCTCGTGACCGCCTCCGCAGTGATGGCACACAGACGTTGGCTCTCGGCCTATACGACACAGGTACTTTCCGAAGCAGCCGTGTCCGGTCAGCACCTGCGTCAGCCGGTAGGAGAGGCTGCCGTGTCGCCTCTCAAGCCAATCCTCCACGATGGGTCTTACCGCCGCAATGGTGGCGTGCCCTGCGCTCGGTCGCTCTAGTCGTTCTATCCACTCGGCCATTAGAACCTGGCGAAGCTGGGACCGTTGCGCTTCGATTTCGCGAGGCGCGGGTCTCAGGTTCCGCTCTAGAGCCTCCTTGCGCCATTGGTCTAACGACGCAAGGCTTTTGGCTTCCAGGTCCCATGGCGCAGTACCGGCTAGGAGGCAGAAGCGGCAACTTCAAAGGAAACGTTACGGTATCCCCTTATGACTCTGACGGCCATCACTCGCTGTGGACGCCGCAGTAGGGCGGCATTGCGGACCGTCAGGGTCCCTGCCCAAATAGGGGCCCCGTATAGGGCCATGGACCGTACGATTCCAACGTAAAGTCTCCTACAGGAAGCGTCGGGCCCTCCTAAGTTCTGCAGCAGTTGTGAAAGAGCAGCCGCCGTCCTCGTAAGTTTGGGGGCCAGATTCCGGAAATGATAACCGAAATCCTATCGATGAGTATGTTACGGTAAGTGTGATGAGTTGAAATTTTTTAATAATTGTCTATTATCAATATCAATACAAATAAATAAAATTGTTTTACAGTAATTTTTGTAATCCTTTGATATGTAATCAATATTAAGAAATTAACACTTTCAGTGCAGGCGACACGCCTGGCGTGCTTTTCCACATTTCCTCCAGCTGCTGAGAACACCCCTGACGCGTCTACAATGTTTCGGCAATATTTAAGCCATTATGCAGCATTGTGTATTAAAAATAACAGTATAGCTTAATTATTTCAGAAGTTAACCAAATTTGAAGTTGCTCCTGTGCTACAATAATTTTTATATTCCACAAAAAAATTTTTTACATACAATGCCGAGAACACGCTAGGCGTGTTCAGCTGCATAGATTGTCAACCATCGCAACTTTTACTTAACTAAAAACGTTGATCTGCATAATATTTTTTATAAAAAATCGGGTTAAAAAGTTAACTATTTGATGCAAGAATTTTTCAATGATGGACATTATATTTCCGTAAATATTTTTTTTTTATACCTTTTGCACATTAAAATTTTGTTCAAACAAAAAAATAATCCGCAAAAGTTCGACAGTAAGAAGCCACCGCAAGTATTTTACGACCTCTCTCCGAATAAGTAAGAGGTTCTTTTGGTGCTGGGAAAAATTTCTGCCATAATTACAAAATGTGTATACCTTCTATCTGATTTTGTGACATTTTTCTAAATCATCTAAACCACTTTTTATGGACCCTAATCAAATTACCGATGTATGTAACATCGGCATGTAAGTCACGGAAAAAGTAAGAAATTAATCACTTTTATCACAACCAAACAAACTGAAAAACTGACAAATTAAAAAAGTAGACAGTCATGGGACTGCCGACAGAAGTGAAAACTTAAAACGACGTGTCGCGTCAACGAAGTTTTGAATAGGTTTTTCGCTATAAAGAAAATTTATAACGGCGCTATAATTTTTTTATTTTACCATATGAATTGTGCAAACAATAAGTACTTTATTTTTTTTTATAATAACTTCACACATCACACACACGGCCGTCTGATTCCAAACTAGGCAGAACTTGTACTATGGTAACCAGCCAGACTGCTGATAAACGTACTTATATATTTCTAAATACATACATATTATAGATAAATTAAACCCAGACACAGAACAAATTATCGTGCTCATCACTCAATTATTTGTCCTGGGTGGGAATCAAACCCAAGACCTCTGGCTTAGCAATCAGGGTCACTAACCACAACAGGCCAGTCATATTGAACTAATTATATTTTTAAACATTAATTAATAAGGAGCTGATAGAACTCAATGTTTAGATTAGCGCCCTCTAGTGGATCTATATATGTATTATTAGGGTGACGGTCACGATTTCAGTGCTTTTTCCCCATAGCAAAAGTGCACAACGTGCCTAAAGACGTTTTCACTTAAAAAAAAGTTATGATGATAATTATTCTGGTTGGTCATAAATAAATGAACCTAACCTAAAAAACTCATTCGATACTATCAATATAAATGAGCAACGAAAACACTACATTTCATCTGTTTTCTTACATACTTTGACTTATTAGAGTATTGAAAGTTTTTATTTGAATTAATTAATAATTTTGGCAATGAAGCTGCAACATTGTTTTATGTCACCTACCTGTATTTTTTGTGTCGCCAAAATGAACATTTTTTCTTTCTTCTTTCTTTCTTTCTAATTATTAATGATCCATCACCCTTAGTGATGAATGTTCTTCAATAAACTGTTTACTCTGTACAAAGCATAGAAAGAAGGAAGTGCTGCCATCGTAGATGTACAGATGGCGTTAAAATTTAATGTATTATAAATAAGTGATTCACATCACGCTCCAGACTCAGTCAGTCCGGCGGGTTGCAGACGAAAAAATAAATCGACAGTTATTCAAAAATCGATTTATAATAAATCGATTTTTGAAAATATAAAAATCGATTCGAAAAATCGATTTTTATAGAAAAAATAATCGATTTTTTTAATAATCGATTATTTTTTAACATCCCTAGGGCAGACGCGTGAGGGCAGACGTTGTTGACGGTTGTGTCCGTAATGGGAGTTTTCAAGACACTAGCGATTTGTTAAAAGGCTCTGTTTATATACATTTCTATAATATACTAGCAACCCGCCCCTGTTTCGCACGGGTAGATATTATACACCTAAACCTTCCTAATGAATCACTCTATATATTAGTGAAAACCGCATGAAAATCCGTTCAGTAGTTTATTAGTTTATCGCGAACAGACAGACAGACGCGGCATATGACTTTGTTTTATAATATGTAGTGAAGATATTTCGTATGTAGATAGCTGGAGACCTGGATTAACACATAGGCTACTTTTTATCCCGATATTCCCCTGGCATCTGAGTTACGCGGGTGAAACCGCGGGGCACAGCTAGTAAATAATAAATGTATTTAAATATATATTTTTTGTGTTCCGTATTAAAACATTATTATATAAATAAGTAAGTAATTAAGTATGCCACTTATGTCAGTAGAAATCCATAACAAATGCAAGGTAACGTTTAGAAAAGAATAAACTTAATGCGAACTCTTTCCTAACGGCAAAGCCTGTATTTTTTTGACCACATCTTATAATATACATATTATATGATAACAGTGACGTAAGACAGAATATTTCTTATTTCTTTTTACAGAATATTTAATGTCATAAAAAAGATTATTCTCTAACAAAATTAGTTTATGTAACATGCTGCTAATAATAAATTAAATAATTCGATGGGTTTTTATTACAATTATTATTACCTAAGAACAATAATACTATAGAAGGAATGTATTAAGCAAAAACAAAAAACCTACAGCTATCTCTCTTTACCTATACAAAACGCCATAAGAGTGACAGAGATGATGTATTGCATCGGTTACCTCTTAGCGTAGCTATGACCCCATTTTTACTATAGAAACCATGTTTACAAATAGTTGTCAATAGTAATGGGTGTTATAAATATCGATAAATCAATTAATAAGATAAATCTATACTTGCTAGTTTTATTTTGTGGATAAATCAGATCAAATAAAAAAAATCACAGAGAAGAAGACAGAATAAATAAAAACCTAAAATCTGGTGTAGCGAATTTGTCTCTAAAACGGTGCGTTTGATTAAGGATCCACCGCCATTCTATTATGAACGCAGCGCAAACTAAAAGTAAATAGAATTCATTATAAAAGCCGTATGTGAGGGAAATCTGTTCAGGGGGCTATTGAGATCTTCATTCATTCATTTATTTATAAATACAAGCATCACAGTTTTACACCAAATCCAGTGGCGGATTTACCAGTAGGCTGAAGCCTAGGGCGGCAGATTTTAGGGGCGGTGCATTTAGGAAAAACATTTTTTTGTCTTACAAAAATTAAAAAAATATTCATATTTACATATAGGTATACGTAACTACCTAAATGTCAATAGGTACACAAACAATTCAACATGTAAAATGTTTCACCATCTATATAAATGTTTCTACAATTTTCGTAGTCGCGTTTGGTTGTAAGCGGGAACGAGTGACACGACCGTTAGCTTGTGTATCTGGCCAACACAGTTCGGATGATAGAAGATTTTCTAACTTAAAAGTTATCTAAGAAAAGTTATCTAAGATCTACCTTAAGCAAGAACTTTCGTAATTTAATTAAATTTAATTTCATCGTCCTCATCAGGCGGATTATTACCAGATAGTTAAATAATCAATTTTCAAACGCAATAAAAATATTTTATTATGTTTAAGTCTCGAAAGCTGTTCCCCGGGAAACACAAACAGCAACAGTCCAAATTCTCTCCCAAGACTCTCGAACTTCTGAGTAAAATGCGGGAGCTGTCAGCCACTCAGCCGTCTTCGTCAGATAGGAGAGCCTAAAAAACTGTTATGACGCGACCTTTGAAGCCTTAACATTCACACAATAGAGAATGCAATTAAGTGGAACAGGGGGTCAAGTGTTCGTTTAGCACTTGGTCTCCCTATCTGACAAAACTCAGAACTGAGAATGGCAGTCAGTGCCAGATTCTCGATGAGATCGAGATGTTTCATGGATAGCTGTTTGCATCACGGATGATGGAACCAGCGAGACTCAGTGATGATGACCACAGAGCCCCATTAACGCGCCATTACAGGGAGGACATACCACCTCTATCTCGCTGTGGACAATTCCACAGCGAGATAAAGGTGGCTCTCGAGCAGCTAAAAAACGGATCTCCTGGGGATGACGGAATTACTACAGATGCAATTCCTGAAAGAGCTAGCGAGTCTAAATTAGGTAGCAATGAAAAAGCCGATAAACTCGCCAGAACTGGTGCAGAAAACCAACAGCAGGGATCGAAACTATTCTGCGGTGAGCTTATTCAATCATAACCGCCCAATACATATCAATGGCAATTAAGAGATGGAAGACCACAACTGGTCTAAGACACTCGAAAGCGTTAACAAAGGGCTATGATAACAAAGTATCAAAAGAACTTCTAGAGCTCAAGAGATACAAAACCTGAGCTTCTTTTCAATCGTCAAGCCATAAGTCTGATTAGTAAACTATAAAACAAAAGTGCGTTAAAAAAGACCAAAAATGGTCGAGGTAGCACTAGACACTAAAAACAATAATAATAATAGGTAGTAGTTTAGTTCCGTCCTCTAACAAGGTTTAATTAATACCTAGGGGTTGAACCTGGGGTACTTTTCTTCTAAAGACCCATCTCACTCTTGAACCATATCTACAAGTTCTTTTCGAGAGTCTGAAAAAGTATTCATCTCGCGAGATCACTCGATGAATACTAGCCACCGTAGCAAGTCGGGTTCCAAAAAGGCTACGGCAGCGTGAACCGTATCCATACTGTTTGACAGATTTATACAAAAGACCGAGAAGTATTGTCAGTCGCTGTGTACGGCTTTTGTGGACTACGAATTGGAACAGGCAACTAGCTTCACGACTGACTTAGTCTGACTGACTTCTACTCCTGACAATTCAAAAATACCCATAATGGTTTTGATTTGATTTGATTACGAGAAAGCCTTAGATTTCCTACCTGGGCTGTTCTGGATACTTTGCAATGACGACGTGTCGACTGGCGATATATCGAGGTGCTTAAAATGAAATTAACGCGGAAAGATTTTAGGGTGATAATTTTTTATGATTTTAAAAGTTTACTGACTCTGCAAGACTGCACTGCTCGTCTTCAAAATGCCTTTGGGAGAGAAGCACCTCATTTGAGAACCGTAAGGCATTGCTACGCAGAATTATGCCGTAAATGACATTGTGACAGGAGATAAAACATGGATATATTGTTATATGCCGGAAAGAAAGCAACAGTCTTCTGTATGGGTGTTCGAAGGTCAAAAGACAGTTAGTGCTGAGTGGTACCACCATTTGTTTGCCCAGTGTCTTTGAAAAAGTTAAGAAAAAACAATCAAGAAGTCGCATCCTATTGCACCATGACAATGCTTCGGCACAAACCGCTAACAAGACAAACTCATTTTTGGCTTCTGAAAAGATAGAGCTAGTGACCCATCCCGCACATAGTCCAGACCTGGCACCATGCGATTTCTTTATTTTCCCAAAAATTTAAGATTTGTAAGGCATGACATTTACGGGGCCGGAAGAGGCCGTGACAGCTTTCAACCAGCACGTGAAAAACATGGCCTTAGACCAATGGTCTTCAGGTTTTCAAAAATGGTTTGACCGAATAAAAAATTGTTTAAAATGTAATGGAGAATACTTCGAAAAGCAGGAAATATATAACTTTACATGAAAATTATTTTAATAATGAGTTAAGCAAAATTTTCAGTGTACCCCACGTACATTGAGCACTTTATCCAGCTCGGTAGAAACAACTTCGGGAAGAAATCACCAGAAGGATTCAGCAGGTTGTGAAGCGAGCTATGCTTAGAGTTTTTTGAAGGATTAAATTCGTAATGAGGTCATCCGACAAAGAACCAATGTTACCGACAAGGTTTGCAGAATAAGCATGCTGACGTGGCCCGGCATCGTCGTTTTGCCAACTTGTCCTAGAGTTGAGACCGCGAACTGGTAAACGGAAGGTAGGACGTCCCACAGCCAGATGGACTGACGAACTGAGAAAGCTAGCTGGGATAGATTGTATGCGAAAGGCGGAGAACCGGGTGTTTTGGTGCAGGCTCATGGATTGAACGTTTATTGAATGTACATGTGTAAGTAGTATTACGGCATACCTTACCCTACCTTAACAGTAGCACATGATTGAGCTTTTTTCTGAAATAAAGGTTCCATAAAAAAACTATCAATCATTGATCTTCTAGTTCACAATCATACGAATAATGGAAAACTCAAACAAAAAAAAAATTGTAAATAATATCATTATGAATTGCCTATCGAATCGAAGAGGAGGCAGGGGAGGCAAAATTTAACTAGCCTACAGGCGGCAAATGTGTAAATCCGCCACTGACCAAATCGCTTATATCTATGCTAATTATAGGTACTAAAATAATACTAAAATCTTGAGGGTGTAAGGATTCAAAAAGGGGGTTGAAATTTTTAATGCGAGACAATCAAGTCAAATTGGAACTATCAAATGAAAGGGTTCTATTACTTATAACTGTTTCCTATTTTAGGCTTCATAGCTTATAAGATAAAATGTGAAAAAGTCGTGAAATCTCGAGGACTCAGTTCGAGATGAACTACCCTACTAGGTGTATATGTATACTTACATTAGGAGAGCCTTCGCTCATCATGTAATAATCATGTCGATATAAAGAAAAATGCATTTGTCTTATAATTGTTTTTAATAATATTGGATCAGATGAATAATATCGGGTGTCATGTCCCTCAAACACAAAAGGAGGATCCTCCAACAAGTCTAGGTAATCATGCCTGGCGAACCTCAGCCCAATGGTTGATGTTTCTTCACGATAAGAAACAGGCTCAAAATGCAGTGAACACAACCGAGCAAAATTAGAAGGATTCCACTCTCCTCGTTGCATATTTCTGACCCATTTTGCTTTTAATTCTGCGTCTTTTGGAAACCTACAACATGAACAAACACTTTAGATTATGTCCAATGCATATCTACAGAATTATAGTAATTCACTCATAACCTCGAAGTTTTAATATTGTTGAAGATTTTCAATTTACAAACACGAAAACATTCAGACGTTCCCTTTAACTTATTCTAGTACCATTAATTGCTACATTTGATACCACATTGTTATTGGCGCTGTTGCAAATATATAATCATTAATCATACATATTGATAAGTAAGTACCCTTTCAGAAATCGATATGTTAACGTGATCTAAGTTCCAACACTATATGGGTACATAAAACGTCAGTCGCGATCTATTTTGATCTAAATTCTTCTCAAAGTTATTTTCAATAGTAATGCCAAACTGTAAATATTAGTTACAGTTTGGCATGCTTTACAAATCCTAATAAAACGTAATTTGGCTGATAATCATCAATTTACTGAGTATGATTTACCGATGGAAGGATATTTTTTGACCGCATTCGGTCAAAACGCGCATTCGGCTTCTGCAGCCGGTGGCCACACAAAATATTGTCACTTTTCTTCATCTTGACCACATCTAATAAACCACACAATAGGTTTCTACAATATTTTTACGAAAATGAAAAACACGTCCAATCCTCCTGCTGGTTGACAGAAAATCAACAAACAGCGCGTTGCATTTGAAACTGACGCAAGACATCTATTGCTATCTCACTTTGTGTTATGGACTTGAGGCCTTAGTGAGAATGTAACCGTAGATATGTTTTGTGCTCTTACTTAAAATGATCCCCCTATGTAATTATTCCTCTGAGATTATTACAGTTTGTCATTGATATGTTCACAGAATAATCCATGATCTATATATAACCTATAAAGTAATAGTGTTATTTGAACTTCATAGTCGTTGTTGAATTACAGCATTGGTTCGTGTTGCCGACTTGCCGGGTACATATTAGCTCTATAGTTACAACTGGTTACAACATGTCTGAATAGCGAAATTCAGAGAAATTGTATAGTTAATAATTCAAAAACCAGTTACGTGCCGAATGCCTTTGTGAGTACAAAGTTGACTGTAATTTAAGTATGAATATTAATGTATTAGAGAGTGGTATGGATGACATTGCAAGTGTTTGGTATCAAAACTTTAACCTTTTAACGTAACCCTTATGCATTCAATGGTTGAACACACGAACGCGAACGTAACTGCCGATTGCCACGCACTACTTAAGCACTCGTGGTCGTTCTAAATGTAACCTTTTCGCCTTTCGCTACCCCTGTATATGGGGCCTTTGTGTATCTAATGGAAAATAAATTATTTGGAGTGTTTTATATTGTGTTATTCGCTTAAAAGATTTAATAAAAAAATGAGAGCATGCATTCATGAAGAAACTGAGTTAAATAGAGTGAACAAAATATAAATGCATAGAAACGACAACTTGTCAAAATACTTTTCAATTTATCCATATAAAATATATTTCTTTTTCGACTTCAGAAAGTACACAAGGATATCAGTCTAGTTTCTTATATCTAACTAGCAACCCGCCCCGGCTTTGCACGGGTAGTAGAGACATCTTCAACAATCATCATCATATTTCAACCAATTTACAAAACGTTAAACGGTAACAAATTATACAACTAAACCTTTCTCATGAGTCACTCTGTCTATTGGTTAAAACCGCATGAAAATCCGTTCAGTAGTAATATGTAGTGATGAAAATAGAAATTCTTTCCATTTTGTCAAAATCCCCGAAAACCTGTCAAGGTTAACAAAGTAAAAATCGTCAATGCGCAGTAACTGAAACATCTTAAGATGGTCGGAAAATAACTGTGTAAATAAAGACTTAATTGCGAAAATAATTATAACGTTCGATACCTTTTCATTATCCGACGTTTCGAATGATTTGTTTTATATTACCATCCAGATATTACGTATAATTTGAACAACTACAAATCAAGACTTGGGTATTAGTAATTACATCATTATAATACGTTTACTGAATCAAAACTGCTGTCATGGGAGATTTTAGCATGAGCGGTTATGGTAGCCAGCTTTTACAAAGTTACCTATTTAAAATTGGAACGTATATCAGTCTACAATGTAATTACTTAGTTCTGAAGTTGTAACAGTCAATAGTCCGGTCAAAATACACATTGAAGATTACAATAATTCGCATAGAGATGAAAATTGTTACGAATGTTGGGGAAAAAAATTTAGGGATATTTTTATAGATAATGGTCCCAACTCTGTTACTTCACTCGCTAAATTCAAATTCACTAAATTTTCTTCATATAAGAAGTAAACCTTGAAACAAGGTCTTATTTCAAATTGAAACAAGTAGGTAACATATGTCGCTATCGAAATAAGCAATTTATTTGTCGACTAAAGTCCGATACGCTAAAATAAACTTTAATACCACGTAGCGAGATCCGCTATCCGTTGAATGCCATCTCTTTTGCTCTGTGTTTTTAGTAAGCGTCTTCGTAGGTGTCGATCAAAATAACGTCATCTTAGTTCGTTTTGAACAAGTTTTTATACGGCATTTGAATAAATGGGGACTCTCGCTGCGTGGAAATAAAGTTGAGTATACGTTGACAGGTTTTAGTGAAATTTAGTGGTGCTGAGAAATAGATGTCAGTAACAAATTGACCATATTACGAAAAACACAAGGTTGATTTCATATGAAGAAATTAAGTCAGGTTTTAGTTTAACTTACCTTACCGTTTAGCTGAAAAATGCAAAAAACCGATATTTGCGTGTATGAATAACGTTTTGCAGATGTGGGATGAATGGGGACTTTTCACATTTTATTTGTAAAGATATTCCCAATATTCGAGCCAACTTTCAGCTCTATGCGAACTATTGTAACCTTACCACTATTTTTTTAGGTAACTTGACAGGACTATACATATATACCTACTTGGTTGTAGTATATAGATAGTGTCAATATATAAATAAAAATTCGTACAAGATTTACCAAAAAAAAAAGGCGAAAAATCCATATGTCATTATTCTTTAAGTTTATAGCAACGGATTCATCGGTGTATTGCTTATTAGTCTCTGAAGTACCTAGCAGTTAACAACCTAACCTCGCTCTCTGTATGCTCGATTCTAATCCTGTTTAGTGTACACTTCTACTGATCTACTGACCTACACTCACAAATTATTGTGTTTCATTTCTTCAGAACCTTCTTTCTATGCGATCGAATATAAGGATTCCTCTGTATCCTTCGCACAGCATATTTTTACTCAAATTTAAAATACCTTTTTAACTGTGGGAGAGCCATGCTTCAGCACGTATGCCCGACTCGACCGGAGTGATACCACCTCCTTACAGATAATCGGTAGTGAAGCAATGTTGCATTGCTTTTCACCGAGTGAGTGAGGTTACCGGAGGCCCTAACCCTTCCCTCTCCCCCTCTTCTCCCCCTACTCGCACTCTCCCTCTTCCCCCTTCCACCCCTTCCCCTACTCCCACCTTAAAGGCCGGCAACGCACTTGTGACTCTTGAGTTACAGGTGCTCGTTTGTCCCCATATCCCATAAAAAAAAACCTGACCATGAACCTACTACAAGAAGATTGTGGTTAACCATAGTAACTATTCCTGTAGTGTTACATTACCGCTAGTGTTTACTGCCAGAGCTCCATGGGGGGATAGAGGATTAGCAACGCGTTGGTGACGCCGCTATTGTTGGGATAACATAGTTACATTTTTTTAGCTGCTTTGCGTCTAGGCTTGTTTTTTTTGTTTATACAAATTCTACACTAGGAATTATTCTTGTGTCGCGGGGTCTTTACAATCATGCAAATAACGGACATAGAGAACACATGGAAATTGAACCTCAACACTCGTCGTAGCGTAGAAGGAAACCACTGAAACCGTTGCGCCATGCGTGCAGTCTTTTAGTGTGGGCAACTGTACTTAAAAACAATATTTGGTATAGAAATTAGTTTTAGACTGTGAATTTCCTAAAAGTAAATAGTTTATAGCAAACAGTTCAAATACAGCATTTGATCCAAGTAAATGCTCTTTTATTCCTAAGTAAACGTCGGTAGGTGATGTAACATCGAAGTAAAGTTACAGTGTACATAAATTACTAATCAATGAATGAATGAGATCAAAGAATAGTTCGAATCGCTTTCGGGCAGCAAAAGAAAATTACTAGTCGTTTATGTAACGAGCTAGCTTGATTGACGCCCAGCTGTCGGGTTGATTAAACTGATCAGTTTTTGCCTCTTATGAAAAGAATTCCATCAAAGTAACTAGTTTCAAAGACGAACTGCCTATGTAGATAGACTGAACTTGTAATTCATCACATTTTTCTCTAGAATATAACTAGAAACATTCAATTGAGGGGATATGTAAGGCTCCGCGGTTTCACCCGCGTAAGTCCCGATCTCGTTGGAATATCAGGTTAAAAAGTAGTCTATATTTTAATCCAGGTCTCCAGCTATCTACATACGAAGTTTCATTGCAAGCGGTTTAGTAGTTTTGGCGTGAAAGGGTAACAAACATCCATCCATCCAAAATTTAACATTTATATTATTAGTTGGATAATTTAGAAACTAATAAACTGTTAAACACCCGACAGCCGGAAAGCTGGCTGATGTTCCGTTGTTCATAAGAATGGTGGTTAGAAGTTATTATAGCCTACGCTTGGAGCACTAGTTATTTAGCTTAACCTAATGTTCTACTCAGTAAAAACAACTATTTTGAAAGAACCGAGGGGTTTTTTTAGGGAACAGCATATCTTTCCTTGGGAAGCAGTGTGTTTTTCCGGCATTAAAACCAGTTCCTTATTTTAAGATATTAAACCACTTCATTTGGTTAAACTCTGTGGCAGTGAAGGTTAACTAGCTAAGGTATCAAAATTTATTCAATGTTTTTTATCTTTTAGGATAAAATAATACCCTAAATCACTCTGCGTCTCATCAGGTACTTCCCTTTACACTCTGAAAAAGTCACTGTTTGGTGTTGATTTTTGGCCTGGCGGTATCATCGGTCCTTATTCCTTTGAAGATGTGCGGGCGCGCTCACTATCAATGGCGACAGATATCGAACGATGATAATTTTTTTTTGTGGCTTAGTATAAATGGGATCGATCTCATAAACATGTGGTTCTAACAGGACGGCGCCACTTGTTATACTGCATGGAAACATTGTATTTATTAGCTGATAAGTTCGAGGGGTTCGTCATCTCGCGTGGTGGCGACATCAACTGGCCACCGAGATCGTGTGACTTTAAATCGCTCGACTACTTGTTGTAGGCCTAACTACGTGAAATCTCTGGCAGATAAACCACAGTAAATTGCTAACATAACTCGCGTTCTTCATGAAATTGAGCCCCATTTATGCGAATATGTTGTCCAAAATTGGGCCATCAGAATACAAACAACCTATAGCAGAGTCGAGGCGGCCATTTGGTACATTATGTATTCCATATATAATGTTATCTAATGTCCTTTAAAATAAAATAAAATTGGTCTCAATATCACTTACACGGGTTGTTTTGTTTCATTTCAAAGTTCGAACGCTCTTAATGAAAAACCCACAATTTTTATAACTGAATAATGTAGTGAGCGCGGTGAGATACAATGTATACCACATGCTACATTTCTCTTGCACCCCCTGTTCATCAAAATCTGACATTAGTCATTATAAAAATTACTAATTGTGAAATATATTTTACTAGACTTTCCCTGTAATTTCGCCCGTCTCAGGGGCCATTGCTATGTTCCCACGAGATCGTACCGTGATACTATATCCCTATAATCTTCCTGAAAACTTGGGATATCAAATGTAAAAAGATATTTTCAAAATTGACTTACAGCTCCAGAGTTTAAGACGATCAACAAAAACAAAACTTTTTATTGTTTCCTTTTTGTTCCATTACAATTTAAAATCTACACACCCGTAGCGCAGTTGGCTACATATAATATGACAGTTTTCCGGCATTGGCTTATCTAATAGTACCAGAGTAACCCTTCCTTATGTAACGCGATTACCAACTGATACGAGTTTTATACTCTTTTGTAGTATTTTAAAGTGGAAGCATTTGGAGTTAGGATTACTGTTACTGAAATTGTCAAAGTCAAATTCGAAGATTACTGATAAAACAGACTTAACGTAACGATACTTCTTAATATGAATTAAACAACCTACATAAGAATAGAAGTTATTTTGTACGTTCTGATGAATTCCGGCATGCAGGTTAAATATGGTGTGAACTAGCTAGCTAATTTAACCTCTGCAGCTCTGTACTAGTACAAGCTTGCACATTCAAGGCATATCAATGATGATGATGACATGCAAAGCAAATGGATAATTATTGAGAAATTCTTTCAATGTTAGATAGCCCATTTATCGAGGAAGGCTATATATCATACTGCTAAGACCAAGAAGAGCGGGGCATGGACCATAAACGCAGGTGAAACTGCGGGGATGGCCAGTTGTCTATAAATTAGTTAATCTAAACTTATCAGAAAAATATTTTTCAGCAATAATAAATTAATAATTGCTAATAATCATATTAAATAATAATTAATGTAATTAATCTTTATACAGGAAGAATTATGTTAAAGCCGCAGTAAGTTTTTGTAATTGACACACCAAATTCTAACAAGTCAGATGTAATAAGAACAAGAGCCGTCACATAATCGAATCAATTTGAATTCTAATGTCAAATGGATACATTTTCATTGTTTGTCATATTACTGATTAAAAAAATCTCTTTTTAAATAATTCTGTTAGCAATCTTGCGCGATAAGGCTTAATGAGTCCGTATCCAGATCCTTTGTGAGAAAAACGGAGGAAATATTTCACTCTGTTGCTATGGTAATTGTTGTGCAAAATTATTGAGCGGAGGCCATATAAAACATGTTACACCATTAAAAATCTTAACATCCTTATGAAAAATCCTTACGAAAAGCTTCACTAAAACTAAAAGCCACCTAAATTATATTTTCTCCAGTACTTAACCTACTTGAGAACCAGACACTTAGGCTTTGACATTTGTTCGGAAAGAACAAGACATTAGGTTTGAGCTGAGCCATCTGAATGGTTTTTCAGTTATTCCTTAGAAAGTTATTACCTAAGTCACCTGTTGATGCCATATAGCTAAGACTGGTACATTTTGTATATATGGGGACGATGCACCATGATGATACAGGTAGCCTCAGGGTTACTTCTATTAAAGAGAGGGGTTGCCCTTCCAGTTGGTGTCTAGCCTGCGATGATCATGGAGCTACGCTTGATGTCTTTTACGGCAAGCTTACGGATTAATATACACAGTACCATCCCTAAAAATCGCAAGTAGCAATCCTATAGCTTGTTGTACAACACTCAATTAAAAGTTTCCATTCTATAGATTCTAGTAAAATACTTCGAGCTATTTAAGAGTAGAATCTATAAAATGAATCTATTACACAAGGCCGGATACAAAAGACATCATCATGTTGTCTAATATCATTTTATAGAAGTAAACTACCCCTGTTTTCTTACTAACAGAAGGTATATTTTGCAAATAAAATACAAATCTTATAAAGTAGTTTTTATTACCTACGCAAAGTTAATACTGTATAAAGGGAGGTCAGTTTCAAAATGAGGTAATAATGATTGAACTATTTTCACGTGTTTTATGGACAGGTTGTCTGACGGGCTTGTCAGTATAATAATTTTCAATAATTTTAAAACTTTGGGGCTGCGTCTCAGGTTTCCTTAATGAGGTTGCGCTTGTTGGTAACTTAAAGAGGCCATATAACTAGCTCATTTCTAACGCCATATTATATTATTTATATCATATGACTTTTGGTGTCGACTGTACGCATTTGTATTCAGTCGACAACTTTAGCCTTTGACGCTAAGTACTCGTTTACTACTCATCTTAAATTATAATGCTAAGCGTCTTTACTTTTTTTCATTAATCCACAGTAAATTAAGTCACTTCTCAACTCGACTGTATTTTTCGGTGAGGTAATACTTTAATGTGGAAACGTTTGTACAGCTTGTACTTTTTAGCGTGGGCTTTAAAAAATTATACTATCATTCTCTTTCATAATAACAATAAATATGATATTTTTTAACTGTTACTATTATATTTATTCATCATCTAACCATCAGATTTTTTTAAATGTAAAATATTAAAATGAAAAAGAAATGAATTATAGGATGAGATAATTAGGCAGAAAAATTTTGTTAAGTATAATTTTACACCCCTATTTTTATTTTCTAGTTCCTTTTTTTCAAGAACGAAGGTAACGCTCATCAGAAACTATTAAAAAAATCCATTGACAAACAGGGAAGAAAAAGCTGTTGAACTGTTTTGTGTTCTGTACATATGTGTATAAAATATGAATCCAACTTCGAAATTCATTCTTTATTATACTAACTTTTAAAGTTTCGTTTTCCATGATATCTAATTATGTTTACGAGAATTAACGCGGTCACGTAAAAGGTAATGTACCTTTGAATTTCCTGACTTTCCGACGTTTATTTAATTCCCATTAACATAATTATTTACATCATTCTTTGTTTTTATCTCGCTGGTGGTTTTTCCTTGAAACTTAATGAAACCATTGTTCAGCCATAAACCTTTGCAATAAAAAAGAAACATGAAAATAGGAGTACCCGATAAAAAGTTATACGTTTTCATACATAAAAAAAACAAGTAATGTACTCATCAAAAAGGAACTTGGCCAAGTGAGTAAATTAAAAAAAAAACAATGTCTATACCATGTATTTTTTAACGATGTGCGCTGTGCACGTCTTATTAGGTGATATAGGTTCATACGAAGTGATTTAGGGCTGGCATCTTCCACCTGAGATGGTGGCGAGACGTGTTCCGCGCGCGCCTCTCTAAACTGGAAGGAGGGCACTGCACACAATGATGTGGCTGCCTTCTGTTTTAGGCGGCCAAAGTCTGCCAGGGTTCTTTGGGACTTCCTTCCTAGGGTATACCTGAGTCCCTTGCAATAGACTCACTTGTGACGGAACACCGTGTGGTTTTAGTCGGTTCGATTCCAACATACCACTTCACAAGTAGCCACGGTGAGGTGATGACCTGTGGGGGATTCAACACTAAAAAAAAAATTAGAGTTGGTATCTCCTGAGTGATACCTCCTGTGTTGTAACTTTATTGGTTTTTATTTATTTACTTATTTAGGTCCGTTTGTTTAGCATTTGTTTACATTTATACTTAGATATGACTCGTTCAATATTATCAAACATAATGTAACAGTTACTTGAAGGCAGACAGCATGTAATAGTATAACAAACAAATTTAGTAGCACAGGGAGCAGCTTCCTGTCAGCTTTGAGTTTGTTTAAAATCTTAGGAGCATGAAAAGAAAAATAAAACACGTATTTTCTTGTTTTCTTTGTTTTCTTTCATGTTTGCTTTTGAGTGGGCCTGTTGGTAGTGATCTTGACTGCTCAGCCAGAAGTTCGATTCGAAACCAGGACAAACAATTGTGTGATGAGCATGATCATGACGTATGTGCGCTGTCTCCAGTTATTATATTATTATTTTGTGTTTACACTATACTTTAAACTAAGGTCCCGCGGCACAATTTTGCGTTTGTCTTTACTTGTAACTTTGAGTTCCTGAGTTCAGTGACCGGGTCAAACCATTACGTATGTATTTCTATTGTAAAATTCTCTATAGCAAACACAACATTATAAGTTGCCCATTAGATGACAATAATTATAGCTTACCCCAATTATGTAGAACAAATGACATGGTTTCCGATATGTGAATGTAATACACTTCTGCTTACCCCTTTGCGGATAGTATATAAAGGCGTGGCGATAGAAAAAAAAAATTTTAAAATATTTTCTTCAAAATTAAATTTTATATTCACTAAAACATTACATTAAAATACTAGAAGGTTCTCGTAATACAATCGAAGACTGAAAACAATACGTTTGTTGAAGTAACAAAGTGTGCCGCCTAATGGAATGGGGTTCGATCCCTTTAATGTAATTGGATCTGTCAGCAGCAAACAAGCAACCAGGTAATTACTAACTGCTACTAACGAAAATAACAACGTGCACTCTAAGACACTCGATGCCTTAAGGCGCTCGGCGACTAAAGCTCTGTACGCATTGTGCGGACGACGGGAAACAAACTAAATATGCTTCGTTCCTACTGTACGTATAAGGTAAACGCACACTAGATCTTAATTACCGCATAGAGCCATAGTAAGATAAAATTAGAAGTCAGGTTTTAAATACCTTAAAAGGTTTGTTTACATATCCATAACTTTTTTTTAAAACATATTGTTTTGTTATGTAAACTCTAATAGTTTCCAGAATAAATGTAGGCGTTGACATTTGAAATTTAGGCGCTGTAATTTGATTTAACATAATAATGGTAGTATTATAGTACCATTTTATTATTAAATGCCTAATACAAAGTATAACTTTTTAATAGAAATAATTTTACATTGTTTGTTTTCAAGTAGAAAACAAACAATGTAAAATTATTTCTGTACATCATGCTATTTAAAATCGTTTATACAAATATGTATTTCAAGCATAAACTTTGTATACTAACGTTAGTATACTAAGCTTATGATTTCAAGCGTCTCCGTTCTTTCACATTGCGTTTAAAAGTGTTTACTTTAACTGTTTAACCTACTTTGGTGAGAGTGAACGAGCGACAGTGACTGACATGTGTTTATGCGTATATTATAATGTCTGAGTTATGACTTTATCTTTTATTTTGAACTACTTAAAGAACCCACACTTCATTGAAATGACTTTAGTGCAAAGGGAGTTATTGTTTACATATAAAAAAAATACAGGTTATGTATTTTTTTTTTCTATATTTCAAGTTTGCTGATTTTTTTCTGACCTAATAATGAAGATGTTACTTCATTAAATAATGTAAACACTCATTCAATTTGTTGAAGTTATCAAACAAGCTCTGGATAGTAGGTGTTTAGCGGTATATACAGGTCCGGTATGTTCCATTGTCATAGACATTCTTTATGTATATACATTCTAGCAGCACTGAGATGGCTAACGGTACAACCCAGTCTTCCTCATTTCATACATTGTTACCTCATACAGGTATCTATAAATAGGCAACAGTCAGTAGTAGTAACAGTTAAGAAATATTTTTTAGTGGATAGTGATCCTGACCGCTAAGCCAGAGGTCGTGGGTTCGATTCTCACCCAGAACAAATAATTGTGTGATGAGCATGACCATTTGTTCTGTATCTAGGTGTAATTTATTTATAATATGTATGTATTTAGAAATATATAAGTATGTTTATCGGCAGTCTGGTTACCATAGTCTGGCTATGGATGTGTGAAGCTATTATTATTATATTTTCTCGTACGTTTGTCAAACCGATTTTTTTTATTTATTTTTGTTTTGTAGCTGTTGACGACTTTAGTGATATCAATAAAAAAAATAATCGGGTACTTTTTTTTATATATTCACACATACCTGTAGTATATCAACCTTTGTGATATGAATATTATAAATACTGGTATGGGAGAAGATCTACTGAATTCGTATTCTGCTGTAAACTCTTCATCTCACCACAAACTCTTCTTATCTGATCTCTTCTCACTAGATCTGGCCAATTCATTCCGGTAAGTATATTTTTTTCGACTTTTACACATTAGTACATAGGTCGCCTTAATGCCTAGGACACTGTCTACCAGTCGATCTTTGGATCATTCAGAAAAAAGGAGAAGAAATATAAGAAATAAATGACATAAATACTAAAACTTTACCACATTATACACAAATATTCGTAACTGGTAGTCTAACATATATAGATATACTAGCTGACCCGGCACACGTTGTTTTGCCATATTAATTATTTCTAATGAATATTTTGGTAGTCAAATAAAAAATAACTAACTTATTCTGGGGATGGGGTCTATGACTGAAAGAAGAATGGAGCGCTGTGGTCTATTGACGGCCTATAAAAATAACAAAACTTTATTAACTTAACTGACATATTTAAAGTTTAACAGTGGGAGAGCCTTGCTTCGGCACGTATGGGCCGGCTCGAAAGGAGTGATATCATGGCCTCACAGAAAACCGGCAGTGAAATAATGCTTCGTTGTACTTTGCCAAGCGAGTGAGGTTACCGGTGACCCTACCCTTCCCTCTCTCTATCTTCCGCCCTATCTCTCTATCTCCCCTCCTCTCCTACTCCCACCTTAAAGGCCGGCAAGGCACTTGTGACTCTCTAGTTGCAGGTGCCCATGGGCGGCGGTAGTCACTTACCATCAGGTGATCCGTCTGCTCGTTAACTCCCTATTCCATAAAAAAAAGTTTGACATCGACTTGACGGCAATCGATTATTACAATCGATTATAACAATCGCACTTTCTATTTTCACTGGGTTAAATACTTTACAAAAATTGTACCAATGAAAGTAAAAATACTAATATCGCTATTAAGAAACAGGGGTTGATCGTAGAGGGTTGAAAATTCAGGGTTGTATGTATTTCCTAATGCTGTATCATAAAAATTTTTTATCTAATAATTAAAAAAAAAAATAGGGGTGGACTACCCTTAACATTTAGGGGGATGAAAAATAGATGTTAGCCGATTCTCAGACCTACCCAATATGCACACAAAATTTCATGAGAATCGGTCAAGCCGTTTCGGAGGAGTATGGTAACTAACATTATGACACGAGAATTTTATAAAATAAGATACACACATATACATTCTTAAAAGTATAACGATTTGTAACCATGTTGACTTTGAGAAGAAGTGCATTCCATAGAAGAAAGAGAATATATTGAACCGGGAAAGAGTAAATTAGCATAATATATTTTAAAATAAAATATGCTTTTTTAGGCAATTCCCTCCATGTGCATCAGCTGTTTAAGAAAAAATAATTTCATGGGGCTTAACAGATAACCAAATCCTTAAGTTTAATATTAAAGTTTTGTTTTACAACTGTAAAATGGAGTTTGTATTCTTCTAGCCCAAAAAAATGGAGAAAGATTCACTTCCACGTCATATTATGGAAATCATGTTAGAAGATGCAGTGCGTCAATCACTCAGTCCCGTGTAGTGGTCCTGATATCTAATTGTTAAAAAGGTTTAAGTACAAGCTGGGACAAAATGGACCAAAGTTATTACAAAACAGTAATACATGAAACCACATCTAATATTGCAGAAAATGTTTTCTGCAGATAGCATTTCTTTTGCTCATAAGCAACAAGTACATCAACCACGAGATTACTACAAAGAGTTGTTGCATCTCTCAGTCACTTACATGGTAGGAGTTATGAAAAATATAAATCATTGAAGAAACTTTCTGACCTTTACCGTGCTAGATGGATGGCAACAGTGCACCTAAGCACTACTTGGGAATTCTCTTCTTGTTCTTCTATCTTGTTTAAACATCATTCTAAACGAACAGAAAGGTAAAAGAAAGCTATGTTGCTCAATTTTTCACACTCATGAAATCTGTTAAGAATTGGTTTCAAGCCTCTGTAGTATGGTCATTTCGACCGATTGAGACACGACTTACAGTTATTGAAAAAACGGTCTTTAAATATAAACCAAATCATGGCTTATGTTACGCCATTTACTTATAACTTTTAGTTCAAGATAAGAAAGAAATATAGGTGTCCTAACAATTGATGGGTGTAGAAAAATGCTCGAAAAGAAAAATCATCAATGTTAAACACATTTTAGAAAAAAGCATTGAAGATTTTATGACTAGCCACTTTGTACGATTTTTCAGACAATGGTATATCATCAGAGTTTTTAAATAAAGATGTTAAAGCTTGGACCGAAGACACTGATTTCGAATAGTAAATACTATTGCTGAGTGTGGTGATCTCTAATGAAAAATCGAACAATAACTAGCAGCCCCCGTCCCGATCCCGTGGGAATATCGGGATAAAAAGTAGCCTATTTATTATCCAGGTCTGCAGCTATCTACATACCAAGTTTCATCGCAATCGGTTCAGTAGTTTTGGCGTGAAAGAGTAACAAACATCCATACATCCATACATCCACACATCCACACATCCATACATCCACACATCCTCACAAACTTTCACGTTTATAATATTAGTAGGATATATGTTTCCATGCTAAATATCTTGATATCTAGATAAATAAATATAAGTTACCACTAAATATTGTTCTTTTTTATTTTTCATTAAAATTTAAACCTCGTTAACTCCTAAGTATTATTTAAAAATCTAAAATAAAAATACTGAAATAGTTTCTCAGGGTAGACAATTATAATCGAATGATGTGGTGCTCCCCCAAACAAAACCTTTTGACCCTATCCCATATTTTGACAAATATAATTTGGTCAAACTTAAGTTTAGGGGGCCAGCCTATAGGAAATATTGATGGAAGGTGAATGGAAAGCAATGGAAGGAAGCGGATATTGCTTATGCGGATGGATTAGGGAAAATTAGCCTCTTTTTCTTTCTTTCTTTTTCTATTCAAGCTATTACTCGAGCAGGTCGGGGTCGCATACCGTAATTTGAACTGTCAACAGGCGGGAAGTACGAGCCTTCAAACATATTTTTTTATGTAGATAGGTAAAGACAAAAGAGTGCAGTCCATTTCCTTGTCGATCAATTTTCTTTTCTTTAGTAGATTTTAACGACCTTTAGTATATAGACAAATAAAAATTTTAAAACAAATTATAAAAGAGAAAACAGTTCAGTTTCTTTTTCCTTTTTCCCATTTGTTGGTGAATCAATTATTTTTTGTTTAACAGCTATTGACGAGCTTAGTGTTATCAATTAAAAATGGAAAGAGTTTGTTTTTTTCCTATAAAGAGGTAAAGACAAAATAGATCAGTAACCTTTACTCCTCAGTTTGTCAACCGATTTTTTTACTTTTTTCTTTTATTTAGTAGCTATTGACGAGTTTTAGTGTTACTAGAAAAAAACGAAAACATTTTTTTCCTATGTTTGACGGGGCTTGAATATTTATTATATATGCAAATTCATATAATACAAAAGTATGTTTTTCTCAGAGTTTCAATAACGATTATCATCAAATTTCGACCACTGAGTGACTACTAGTATCAATAAAATGATGACTACTGAACGTGTATTTTCTCAGCTAGCAGTAAGTGTACATGTTTGTGAATAGGATAACATATAAAGCTCTCTGTATGAGGTTAATGTGATACACACAAGTCTACGCTTACCTTAATAAGTTCGTACAGCTTCATCTACCTTAGACTATGTTATTGTTTTGTAAAAGGTACTTAGAAAAGGAACAAAAAGGTTTGTTTTTAAGGAGATTAAAGTTAGGACTTATTACTTTGTATGTTCTATGTTCGTGTTTATGTTACATTTTATACCTTTTGTACGCTTGAAGCCTACACGTTATCGCTGGAAATGGGGGTGTTTTAGTATCGTTTTAAGTTCTATTCTCTATAAATGGTTAAAAAGTATGTCGTAGTATGTCGGCTATAAAACAAGTAATTGATATAAGATGCAAACTGTATCCGAATGTAAACGTTTCGTTGTAATTTATGGGATTAATAAGTTTTTGTTCTAGCTTTTTAGGATAGCGATGAAAAGCGGATTTTGTTACAGTTAAAGTATCCACAATCCTAAGTAGTTTACGTTGACACCCCTAAAAGATGATTACTAGTAGTTTGACAGAAAAGACAGATAGAGAATAAAATGCGCTGTGTACCGGTGTTCGTGACATTTCTCCCCTCTTTGACTGTTGAGAGGAAAATCCTCAGTGTTCAGGTGTGGTCAAAACCTAATAAAATATGGATTCCATTTGTGTTGATGTTGAGGAGGAAGCTGGAAGTATAAGACTTCGGTTTCTTGTAAATCAAAGAAAAAAGAAATTGGTCTAACTCCAATATTAAACTTAACAAATTATTTAAGTAGAGTAAAGCCGGGCAAGGATTGGGCAGGCACAAATTTACAAACGTATATTTTTATGTAATCTTTCTAGCCCCTTTGAGTTAATTACAACTCAAATATACCAAAGAAGCACATGTCCCATCTTCTATACCGGCGTATAGAAGATGAGACATGTGCTTGTAAAATCTGCATCCAAAGATCTTAGGTGACCCACACAAGATTAAAAGGAATGATAAACCAAACATGCTACAGGGTTTACAAATTATAGCTAAGGGCGAGATTTCCTACTTAACTGTACATTATAAAATAATACATATCTACCATGTACTGCCGAAATAAATTTGTAACGTCGAGTAGACTATAGAGAAATCTAACATAGCCTCGTATATGTATTTTATACAACCTGAAATTACATTGTAATCGAGCAACCCCACTTAAACTATTTAAACTCAACGCCATCTTAATTTCTTACAATGCTCTACAGACTAAATGACTCGCAAATCCTACATGGAAATTTATAATTTGGGTAGAAGTTAATTGTCGTACTCCGCCGCCGACTTTCGATTATACCTACGTTATGTGTTTGATAAAATGTTTCCTTTTTATCTATGTTGCGTATAACTACACAAAGAGAAAACCAATTATTATAAAAAATATGATCTTTTACGTTTCGTAGTAAGATAGGCATTAATCTTAACTCATATCTAACGAAATGATTGACATCTTGATCCCCTACGCTGTAGCAAAAAGTTATGATTAGGTAATCTAACTTTGATTCTTTCGCAGTTTATCTTAGTTTTATAGTATATTACACGATTACCGCAAGCTTACGTGACACAGACTGTAATTTACATTAAGAAGGACTTTGATGTCGGAATAATGTGAATGAAACAGTCTACAAATTTTCGGTGGGTGTACACTATACAGAGCTGTTTATAATATGAGCGAAGCCTTAACATTTCATTAAGATTACCATCCTTTGAATGCTATATAGTCTTATCAGTTCCGATAAGACTGTGGCAACTTCCACATACAGCAAAAAGAAACATACTCCAAACATCATCTATATCCTACTAATCCTGCATCGCGCTCTCGAGTTCTCGCGCCGATTAGTATATATACAACTTCCCAACATTAACCGTTGGGCCGCGGCTCGCCAGGCATGATCACCTCGCCTGGTCCTCTATGTTTCGTGACTAAACTTAATATTAGTTACATATTCCAGGACAACTTAATTTAATCATTTAAAATGCTAACGCGTACGAATATCAAGCTAGTGGTGCCATGGTTGACATGAACCTAGCATATTTAGCTTTGTTAAAGGGGTGATAAAAATTCTAAAACAAAATATATTCTATGATGAATACCGAGATAACTAAACTATCTACTAAACTATTCACCGCGTGACCAAGTAAATTACAAGTACAATGAATAACATCTCAGGGTTTGTCGACGACGCGTTGGACCAAAACCGGTAAACTGCATCAGGTGAGAACAAGGACTCCAATTAACCAACGTTACAGCGAGTAAAGACCTGAAAATTTACCAGACGGTTTTATAGAATGATCCAAAATTTTTATCTCGATATAACAATAGTGTATATAAATACAAGTTAAAATATTAACTTTTAAAATTTGGCTTTCCATGATAAATAATAATTTAAACGGATATTAACGGGATCAATTTTCGTTTAAATAATTATTATAAAATTCGGTATATTAGTGTCGTAGCAGTACAATTAGACTATTTAAGGGTAAAAATAAGTATTAAAATGTATCTATATTGTAGGTATGGTGCGTAAACATTTATAGAGGTTCAGCACAGGACATAGACATATTTTTCACGCATCGGTGTTTTCCACGCATCATTTATTAGTTGTTTCTATTAACTGGAGACAAATAATATATATTTAATGATTAAAATTATATAAAGCTTGAATACCCTAACACAAATGTATAATGAGATTTTTAATTCTGAAATTCAGTATGACTAGAGATTGTGGTGCCATGGTTTTTTCATTTTCCAGTATAATGACAGGTAATCACATATACTGGACACGTGTAATTTCATTAAGCCGTTTACACGTAATTTTAAAAGTTGTAAAAATTTTAGCTTTCTGCACTTCTTCTATATATAAACTGTATATATACATTCCAAAATTCACGTTACTACGTTCGCGAAATTTTCTAAAAAAGGGGTACAAAGAATTCTCGTCACGTACTAATATAATGATAACAATAGAAAATTGTGAGACAATTAAACAGTAATAAGTTTTCATTTTGATATATAGCGGCCATAGTTGAACAGAATGTACCCACATAACGGATACTCCTACTAAATGTGGCTGGTCGAAAGTGAGATCCGTTTAAAATCCATATTACTTTTGGCATATTTTATCTACACAAAGATCATAGTGAAAAGAATGAATGCTTTCTCTAGACATAGGTTAGGATAGCAGAGTTAAAGGGCCACGAAAGAATTTATCTCGTCTATATGCCTTTGAACCTTAGACATTTTGTGGTATTTTCTTGAGCATTCGGTGACAGTGAGAGCATTTAATATTACTTCAGACACTTGCACTTTCAATTGAATTACACGGCCTCTTATAAGGTTGAAATATGGTAACAGTTCTATTATACAACTAAATTATCAAAAAAGGACAGGGTTTATTGTTGGTAAGCGGGTAAGCGGAAACCTAACTTGCAGTTAACCAAACTTTTGAACCCCTTCCGTGGAGCTCGGCGATCACGCTCGAGTGCTGGTTAATCAAGATTTTCTGTACGCACGTGCATAATCATCAGCATCTTCCTGCTATTTTCCCAATTTTATTTGGGGTCGGCGCAATGTGTAACATTGCAAAGGATTGTGGCTGGTTTCTATTATGGTCAGCCGCGTGCCTGACGCAAACCCTCCTTGTGAATATAATCGTTTCCAGACTGGACAAAGGAAGAAGGTAAATTGGTGTAAGAAAAACTAATAGAACTAGAGACCTAGGGTAAGGGGTAACGCAAGTCTCGGATGGGGAAACGGGACTGAGATTGCAGTAGCTGGAAGAGGCCGGGTTCGCGTACTCACATGTCCGTCCTGTATTGATTGGAGAGGCTGCTAGCACAGGACCATCAACTGGCCACTATGCACGTGCATAATCGAGTGACGGAATTCGAGTAGAAAATCTGTTGTAAATGCTATTCTCCTAGTTTAGTCTAGGAGGATTCTAATATTTTAAAACCATTACTTACAGATCAAGTTTGGTAACAAGTTAGGACTTCAATAAGCAGGAAAGGCGATATTTTCCAAATTAAACTTTATTTAACTTCATTCCAGTACCTACTAATCTTTGTTAAAGTTCTAATTTGTATATATTGATTACAATCGATAACGTCGACAAGTTTTGTTATTAACCAACTTAAGTCTTCATTAATTTGAGTAATTTAGTTCTATGGATATCGCCTATTATAAACTTGGTACAACTAAAATTATTATTAAAAATGGTTACGCTAACAACTCCATGTTGATAACAGAAATATAAACCATACATTTACCTAATTATTAGGAAAGATTAATTATAAATATAACATTTTACATACATTAAGGTATGTTGTAGTCGATACATGGAACAATTTTACCACTGCGCCTTGTAATAGGTACATGTTTTCAGTATATTTATTACATTTTCAAAACTAAATATTTGAAACAATAGTAATTTATAATATAAATTAAGAAAGATAAAGAAGTAATCTCGAGCCTGAGGAAGAACACAGATTACTGTCATCAATAAAATTACATTCACACCATTCTGGTTATAGAATGAAACGTATGATGATTTGATATATTGTAATATTTTCGCAATGTGAATGTATCACATTGCTATCCATGGTATGGTATGGTATGGTTTCTCTTGGTAAACTTTTGTTTGTGGTTCTATAACCACAAACAATAGTTTGTATATTAAATGGTGTATAGTGATGGTATTAGATGGTGTATTTAAAGTTAAAAAAACTGTTGTTTATATTTTAAACAACATTTTGCAAAAGAAAACTCACCAAATAAAGACTAATTTACTACTATGTAAATAAACATACACATATTACCCAATAAGTACAAACTGCATTAGGGTAACCGGTCATCACCAAAACATATCCACTAGTAGGAATTTTGTTTCAATATAACAGCGTATCTACACCAACTTTTATTAATTATTATGTAATGTTATCGATGGCGTGTGCCTATTAATTTACCTTTAAGCCTTATGTACACAGAGTGAAAGTCAATTTTTATCAGTGTCTAGATTACTAAATATGACATTTGCAAATGTATTTTAAAGTGTAACTGTTAAAATAACTATTACTATATATTTCTCTAAATTTAAATTATAAACGGCACGTTCAACACGTAGCATCTTGAATAACTTACTCCTGAAAATAGATCTCTCCGGGTTGCTGATATTTTAGATATCATTAAATTAACCAAATATCTTAAACCGATATGAATTCAAAAAAATTATTAAACTGCTTTTAAGTTATAAGTAGATTCAATACAATGAGCTTACTTCGTATTGTAGGTTTTTGTTTACGTCTTATTAATTTGATCGGTCGTTCATTTCAATGTAACAAGAACTCGGCTGTATAAAAAATATGAAATGCTCTATCCATAAACAAAAAATTGATACATATATCAGATTTATGAGTAAATTTATGTATCAGAATATTTGGCAGGCATATTAACTGTTCTCATGAATTTGTACTAAAACGGTATCAAATGTCTTCTTAAATAGAAATATACCAAACCTGTCTATAAAACTAAACCTTGCCAATATAATCAAGTTTTCATCACCGTAAAATATATACGTACAGTAGTACCTGTTAAAACAGGTATTTTAATAAAATTACTTACAAAAAAGAAAAATCAATTTATGAGTTTATTTTGTTGTGTGAGGTTACTTTACATGAATGAAAACTAAAATTTAATAAAGTGCTACAAACCAGCTCCCCTTCTAGTTTCTGGAGGCTTCCTTCTTAGGGAATTCCTGTGTCCCCTGTAATAGGCCCACTTGTGACGGAACACCGTGTGGTTTTAGTCGGTTCGATTCCGACATACCATTTAACCATTAGCTCAGGTGACGTGATGACCCGTGGGGGTTTCCACACGAAAAAATAAAAGAAAAGCTCCCCTTCTATCAATTGCAAGAATCATAAAATCAAAGAAAAGCTGAAGCTTACTACGTCACCGCCATGACCAAGATGTTGTTGTCTTTCAAAAAATCATCAATGTGTAATACGATACTATAAGAAACAACAACATATACATTAAATTTGATGGTGTTATTTATAATACTTATTTGTTCACCATAAATATACTGTGTATATATATAGTCATTATATAATGTGACATTTAAGCGAGAGCTACATTAGGCCGACGCACACGCAACGCGTGTCGCGCATTTCACGCTGGTTTTCAACTCTGTTATCATCAGTTACTTAAAAATTAATGAATCGGACAGTGAATTTGAAAAATTCTTGAATGACACGCATTGCATCAAATGCACACCATCCTTACACGTGTAAGACGTCTCAGACGTGTGCGTCGGCCTAATGTAGCTCTTGCTTTATCTTAAAGAACTTCTTAAGATACAACGGTCCGAAAGTTTTTCGAAACCTGATGATATAGACCACCTGGAAAAAAGTTACTGCCTATTTCTAAGAGTATCTTTGTAGTAATAAATGCTACGCAAAAAGGAGGATGTTATAAATCCTAACTTTCTGACTTATATTATAAACGCGAAAGTGAGTTTGTTTGTTTCCTACGCTCAGTTATTGATAAAATTACTAAAAACTAACTTAAAAAGTTAGTTTTCATGGATTTTCTTAGTAGAGGAATGAAAAAATCCAAAATAAAAAAATATGTAACATTTAAAATCTTTAACTTAATACCATAAACCTTTTTTTTTCGTGTAGAAACCCCCACGGGTCATCACCTCACCGGGGCTGGCGGTGAAGTGGTATGTAGGAATCGAACCGACTAAAACCACACGTTGTTCCGACATAAGTGGCTCTATTGCAAGGGTATACCCTAGGAAGGAACTCCCCGAGAACCTTCCATCAGAGGCGCGCGTCACCTTAAACCTGCTTTTATGAAAAACTGAGGTAAAAGTATCTGGAAATTCAAACGGTCATAACTTGTAAACGGATACTTTTTGTTTTTTTTAATCTTTTTGGTAACTGCATGCTAGAGTCATACCCTTTCGATGATTTAAGTAAATGTTCCATTGTCATATACACCCTGTATAATAACGATAAGTTGGACATCTACCTCTGTGTACGGGTCTGTATATTTTATTGTTCCAATCGGATGGACTAGAATCCGACCTTTTTATTATAACGATATAACTTGGCTGGTGCCGTTAGTAAGGTTTATGTTTGGTAAAAATCTGGCAGGCTTATTTGAAATAGTAGCTTCATAGAGTTGTTGCTGAGTTGAGCTAAAACCATTAAAATTGTCTAAATAGAAACTGTACTAATTACGCAAACTAAATGTGGTTGCAAATCCGCATCATAAGTTCCCATTTCGGGTAATATTGAAATAAATAACTGAAAAATTAATACTTATACTTTATCTTCTATCCTTATAATATTCTAAAGGCTTTACTAGGCTATACTATATTTCAATCTAATTTTGAGGCAAATTCATCAAATATTAATCAATTTACTTCTCATCAGATTTTATTGTATACATGTTAGCCGATAGACGTTTTGACAGGTGACGCCGGTCGGTCCTCGCTTTTTCACATAGCGCCTGAATATTGAGGTCGATATTGCCCAACTTGTACGAAATGACTCTAGTTCAGGGGTTACTACCAAATCGTTTTAAACTTAGATTAATGAAAACAAGTTATCTCAATTTATCCTGAGATTCGTCCCAAACATATTTGAAGTTTCATTTCTTGTAGTCTTGTCATAATATGCTCTTTGTTCTTGCTTATGGATCTAGTTTAGTAGTGATTACTTTCTAATAAAATCTATAAGTCAAAGAGAGACATGACTATATTTATCGTGTAATTACTATTGTAGACGTAGAAGCGAACAACAATACGTGCAAATAGACAATTTAATTTGCAGTGAAATGCTTTACGAAATCCGCAAATCTACGGGATTGTTCAGGATCATAATTCTAGAAAGTTCGTTGAAATGGCAAAATAATGATCACTGCATCGAGAACTGCTAGCATGATGTATTTTATACACAAGGCAGCTTAAAAAGATTTAGACGTTATTCAAATTCAAATTCAAAATCATTTATTCAATTAAGACACTAAGTGACATTTATGACCGTTAAATTGAAGCTACAGTTAAAATCATAGATCGCCGTAAACAGACGCCACAGCATGTACTGGATTGTCGAGGTAAATTAGGTGAAAACACCATAATCTACTGCATGCTTGTGTCGATCTCTAACTTCCAGTTTCCAAAATGCGTACAGCCTTATGAGAAAAATACTGGCAAAGAAACTCATGGCCACTCTTTTTAAAACTCAGATCTTCTGGTACAATAGTGTTAGTGTTACACGAAAGGTAAACAGGATGAAAGCTGATGCCACCTGAATTTCATTTTATTGAAATGCTCATAAAGCTAACGTACTAAAAAATAAAAATCACTCAGTGATACCGTTGAAGGTTTGAACCTATTAAACATAGAAATCATACAAGGTGCACATCTACCTTAAACCAATACCAATACCAACTGTCCTTACTGCATAGCATGGTCTGGTTGCAAGCACATTAAGATATAGCATAATATTTTGATACAATGGAACTGGTAGAGACTTAGTTTTTAAATACCAAAACGATGTATACGAGCAATTTGTAACTTACAATCCACAGACAGCTGCAAGCCACATTTTAAAAACTTGAGGATCCTCACTATGCCATCATTATACATATACGAGACAGCTCTCTTTGTAGGATCAAACTTGTCTAAATTTATGCAAGTAAGTAGCCAACGTCGGAGTGATAAGCTGCATGTAGTAAAATGTAAAACTGCTCTTTTTCATAAAAGTATTTTTGCAATGGCTCCCAAAATATATAACAAATTGCCAAAGATGCTAAGAAATGCAGAAAATATTAATATGTTCAAAAAACAATTATTTGAGTATTTAGTTGATAAGAGTTACTACTCAGTGGAAGAGTACCTGAATAATAATGGCTAAGAAATATGCATGTTTAGATTGTGCCTAATAATTTTGAATAAATATTGATATCGAATTATAACATTTTAACTTTTAATATTTTGAAACTTGTTTTAAATATACTGTGTAATAAAAATTTCAGGCCATTTAATTTTATTTATTATAATGACATAATTGTGAAATTTCTATGACATTCTAGTTTATTTTGATTGTATAACTAAGTTTTCTATTGGTAAGTTACTACGTAATTCCTGTAATTTTGAATTTAACATTTATTATAAATAATGTAGAACCTAATTAACTAATGTTGCATGCCCAAACAGGCAGAACATGGCTTGGATATCATCATGTAACACCTTAGATATTTAGTAATTATGTACCTGTGTTCAGCAATAAATGAATAAATGGAATGAAAAAATTAAAACCTTCATGCAGTTACAAAACCTACTGGTTAAAATAATTCGTGACTGGATTAAGAGGCTAGAGTTGCAGTTGATCGAACCAAAATAATAGTATAGGCTAAAGCATCGCTGACTAGGCCGACCAGTCATCCCAAGCAGCACCCGTTCACGAGTATGACGCATGGACCAGCCATCATCTCTTCTTCCGTTATTTTAGATAGCCTAATAGGAAAACTAGTTTGTTAAGCATTGGTAATATGTACTTGTAGATTTATACAAGAATAGGTTTGCCTACTGGCTTTTTAAACCTGCACATCTTCGACTTTTTAAGTAGAATATGTGCTTATTATAAATTAAATTTCACTTGCAGTACCGGTGAAGGAATTAAGAAACTAGCATAGGGTGGAGTTTATAATGTATATTTAACGTTTTTAAGTCTACCAATTCCCACTGGCCCAGCATGGTTGCATATGGCTTAATATTCCTATATCTCTCTATACTAAAAGGAAGTCCATGACCAGCAGACAGATTATTAACAAGGCTGATATCGGTCTAACATGACACATTGAAGCATAGTCTATAAATCTGTCAAGAGTCAGATTTCGATAACTTTAGTTGGCAAGTATTGATAGCCTTCGCTTCAACTTTAAACGTCATCTAGTGATTAATTTTGACTTGCTTAAGTTACATATCACGTTATAACTTAAAAGAAGCTGATGTGCACATTTATGACGAGTTATCCGGAACGTGGGTCGAGCTTTCTAAGTTTTATCTATATCTTCATGTAAAACATATATTGTCTGAAACGCAATTATAAATTGATATTTTCGTCGTTTTTATATGATATTATTATGCAATGACTTTAGTTTTGTTGGAATTTCTTGAACTGATAAAACAATTTCCTGATGAGGTCTGGAGCAATTCAGAGACGGGAAGAACAATCCTCTGACTTAAAACGATAAAGTGAAGATTGCTGTTCAACTTGTGTTGTGTTTTTACTGTGAGTTAAGACCCCAGAGCTATGGATTAATTGCCAATACTATCAGTTTCTAATCATTATTCCATGTGCTACTAGTGCAGACAGGTACTGACTAGTTAACTAATTACTAGTAGGCCAGCTTGGTAAAAAAAAACACAATTTAGTTCGTAGATTTAATTGGGTAATGTCAACGCCTTGCATTATAAGGTCTCATTAGGTGCCTGCTTTCGTTTGTGAGCGAAAGTTCAAACAAAAATAAAAACATATTCATTTCGTTTGTGAGCGAAAGTTCAAACAAAAATAAAAACATATTCATTTCATTCTAACCCAAACTATTATTCTTTTTAAACTGAAATATTTACACTTTATACGCCGTTTTGTCAGACCTCGAAGAAATAAAAGCAGCGTAATAGTAGGTAGGTATATACTAAGCTCGAACCATTACAACCGTGCTTAAACACAACGTTAAGGGTACGTCTCATTTTACGACACCGCGCAGTATACGCAAGTAAGAAATGCTACGGACTCATGTATGTGTTTACAACACCAGAGAAGCATATTACGCCATTTAATACATTATTTATCTAGCCATATTATTCCCAAATGGATTGGGTTGGTTTTTATCCAGCCAGTATGATAATTTTAAATGCTTCAGTTAGATGATAAAAGGGATGTGAGATAAAAAAGCTATTAGAGATGCAATATTTGGATTTTAGCCGGGCTGTATAGCTTTATTTTCCCTATTTAAATTAAATTATATTTTTTTTTCAAACAGAGGTTAAAAACTTAAACCTTTTGCTTTTATTTAGTTTTTGCGTTAAATTTAGTAGTCCTTGAAGCGCTTTTTTAAGGAAATTTCAATACTATTTACAGTAAATTATAAAATATATTTCCAAATTATTTTTGTACACACGTCATCCTATTTACCATCATATACATTCTATGCAATAACATATCCATACATTCTATGCAATCACGTAATAATACCTACTATTTGTTTTTCAAAAAGTGGCTATATAGATATATGATGTATAGTGCGCCGTGTAATGTAGCTTAATCAATAGATTTCCATGTTCAGATGAAAGATAAAAAGTAATAACAGTTCTTTCACGTAGTCAATGAGGATCAGTAAAGGTATAGAAAATTCAATAGAACTAGTATCCACGTTATTCTTTATGACATAAGAATGATATATCTTTTTGAATTATACAAATCGGACCATTACTTACGAAGATATTAAGTACTAAACAAATGCCGATCCTGCCGCTAAAATCCAATGTGCGCGGGTGCGTGTGACGTCACTGTGACGGAACCGACTGAACCGAGCGCAGCCGGCACCGGCACTCAGAGCGGCGACGCGGTTGGTCACTATATTTGCCAATTTACATAGTGCTGTTAGCGTGTAATTTTGTGATATTTAAGTATAAAACGTATATTGTATGAGTACTAGTAAAGTAGAAGCTGCTTTTGTGGATTATTTCATGATATTTGATTGCCTAGATAATAATTCTAAGTTCACCAGCGCTCAAATCCATGGTTGGAAACTACAAAGGTAGTGGTTAGTGACTGCTATGCTACAGGTCGTGGGTTCGATTCCCACCTGAGTCTGGGTGTTCTTTGTGTCTGTTGTTTGTATGTTTGTAAAGTCCCCCGCGACACAGGAGTCATTACTAATGCGGGAGTTGTCTTTTAAAAAAAAGGTAAGGGTGCTGCTTATTTATCTACGTACGTGGGTACTTATTAGTAATCTTTAGGTCTAAGCTGTTAGTGGTAGGTAGTTGTAAGAAAGAATGAATGCAAAGTATAGGTACAGGGACGTATTCAGGACTTACGAATGAAGTATTTGTAGTATCTTGATAAACGACTGTTGTTTTCGTTCATTCATATGTAGATAATTTCGCAGATGGCTTTTTAACGTACTTGCGCTTTATTTAGTGCATGGTTCCCTACACTTGCTGATCTATGTCAGAAACCTTAATATTGATTGGATAACAATGGCTGTTTTTTTTTGCCTTTGTTACAAATCATTTGTACAGTATGTACTTAGGTAGGATGACTTGAATATAAAGCAAAAATATATAAGGTGCTCTATAAATATCACATCAGCTGATTTTGATATTTTGAACTGTGTTCCTTGATAAAAGTTATCCAGTTTCATAGGCCCATGGAACTCTTTGAGCCGAGGCAGATATTTTTAGAGCACCTTATATAATATTTTGTTGTTTATATATTTTTATTCCGTTTTATTTATTTATTAAAGATCGGCACGTGAAACCTATGGAGACGATGCTGTAGGATTTGTCCAAGTCCAGTGGTCGGGACATGTTTGTACGGTAAAAGTAAAATAACGCCTGAACATAGACTAAAAAGTAAAGCGTATTGCTGCACATTTACATGTGATGAAAAAGAGGAGACGGTTTTGAACGTGGATTTTCATGACTGTGCTGCTCAAAAGGGAGGCTGCAAACATAGCGTAGCATTTTTGATGTGGCTTAATAGACGCACCGCTGTTATGTAAATGATTAAAAAATATTATTATTTACTCTTTGCTTTTTACCCGAGTACGTCCCTGTGTCATTGTTTTGACCTTGGAATATTACATAGAAATAGGAACGAGCGAATAGGTAGGTACGTAGGTTTATCCACAAAACTCATAAAAAGTAAGTAGGTATGTTCTTATTAATACAGCAGGCTTAAAATAACAGAATACACACACTTACACTACACTTAATAGTATGTACCAACTTATTTCCATTTCAACTAAATAATACCTAGTTATGTAGGTACGTAGTACGTACATCGAAATCATCTTTACAGCAATGTCTTGTAGCCTGGGCAGAGGGTGTGTGGTGTGTTATCATTTCTTTTTACAACGAAAACCCATTTTTTTCTAAGTTTTGGGTCCTTCGGTACGTAAAAAAATAGTTTTTCTGGCGTTTTAAAAGAAGTGCTTATACATTTCGGCACTATACTATATTCATACATAGTTGAAAAGGTGGACTAGGCACAAATCGGACACTTAATTTGTTTCAAAGTCACAATTAACCAAACAAAACACTGCGCGCTATAACGCTGTTAACGGGTAACTGGCGGCGACCGTCACAGTGACGTCATAGCCACCGCGGCGACCACTCATTGAACTTCGCTAGTAATTTGGTCATAACTTCGTCAATTTTTGTCGTAGAACGAAAATTTTTTGCACTGTATGTTAAGGATTTCTTAGCTCTATAAATCTGCATACTTAACTAAAAACGTTACGGATCGTCATTGACCAACTGACCATATTATATTCGATACAAGAGTGTCACTAGCAGTTTTCTGTTTTAAAAACTGTTGTAAGACAAGCATTTTCACGTGAGTCACTTTTGACGATTAAAGATCAGAGCGCATTAGCATTGCAGAATTAGTCTTCTTAAAAACTACAACTCATTAAAATAATATTTTATTCATCTAGGCTAACGAATAATCTAAATTTATTAAGCTTTTCACCTTCACAATTGTAACACTTATAACCATTTTGAAGGTGAATGGTTCTATTCAGACTAAGTAAAAGGCTTTCCAATTGGTCAGGCGTGTAAATAGCCCAACCAGGGTGTGATTGCTCAACAAATTAGCGTACGAGGTGCAGGGAAGTAAACCACTTCTATCGATCAAAACAACAATGCCAGCACTGACCTGCAACACCGACCAAGTCCCGATCCTCCAGAAGGCAGCGAGCAGCGGCGAGGTTTCTACGGTCTCTTGAAAGGTATTGACCGGCCGGTCACGATCGAAGACTAGAGCACTCCACATACACCTTGTAAAGGTTATAAGCGAGTCCAAACACTACACGACTATAGGACTAATGGAAAATCAGCTTCTTTTCACGAGAAATATAACTGAAGTCCGTGGCGGAACAAAACTTTATATTAAAGGGCGTCTTAGCGAAAAGCGATGAGAGCAGGGTATGTCCGTTTTTTCTTGCACCAATCAGGTACAGCGCGCTTACATTATTTGAAGACTGCTAACGCCATCTCTTGAGATCGTCGAGTACATTGGCAATATTACAGCAGTACCAGCACTAATTGCATTCGACAAACAGAATGTGGTTTACTATAAAGACTATGAAATTTATAATATAACGAAATATATTATGGTGCGATTATGTATGCATTTTATAAATATATTGGCGCTCCACCATGCACCCCGCCTTGGAACATCACAAGATGTTTCAAAACACGCGAATTCTCTAACTGACCGAGAGTAACACATGCATTACGCGATTAAATAATAAATATGATAAATATAGCGGCCTAAACTAAAAAATAAGGTTTAAACTAAGTTGAATTTATTGTGTAGGAATAGGATATAATTTAGTTACAGCGCGTTTGTAAATTCCAGTTTGCGTTTTAACTATCGCCACGCGTACAACGTTATCAGAGCCTCTGAACACGTCCGTAATTACTCCTAACGGCCAATGCAACGGTGGAGAATTCTCCTGCTCAAGAAGAACAACAGTTCCGATTTCTACCGGTTTGTCGGGAGTAGCCCATTTTTGCCTAACTTGCAACGTGTGCAAATACTCTAAGTGCCATTTCTTCCAAAAGGATTGGACCATACTATCTAACAACTTTTTACGTTCTAACAGACTCAATCGTTGATCTGACAAATCAGCAGCGGGTAAATATTGCAACGGAGTAGACATCAAAAAATGCGCGGGAGTTAACACCTCAGGATAAGGGTCTGACGATAATACGCTCAATGGACGAGAGTTAAGAATACACTCTATCTGAGTAAGAACAGTTTGCAGTTCTTCGTATGTAAGTAACTGACTTCCTATTACTCTATATAAATGCGTTTTCATGCTCTTTATATTCCCTTCCCACATCCCACCAAAATTTGGTGATCTTGGGGGAATCATCTTCCACTCTATGCGTCGAGAGAGCAACTCATTCGACAGCGCGTTTTTGAAGCTAGAGTTCAATAAAAAACTATACAGCTCATCTAAATGTGCCTTCGCACCGATGAAAGTAGATCCATTATCGGAATAGAGACATGAAACTGGTCCCCGACGGGAAATAAAGCGTTTAAAGGCGGCTAGAAAGTTTTCAGTAGTTAAATCACTGGTCACTTCAATATGTAGACTATGTGTGACCATGCAAACAAAAAGAACGATGTACGCCTTTTGCGCATGTTGACCTCTGCGGCGAGAAAGGATTGTCCTTATCGGACCAGCGTAATCTACACCAGTGTGACAAAATGCCTTGGCCTCTGAAACACGGTAATCAGGAAGATCAGCCATTATAGGCGTTGGATGCGTTGGGTTGCATTTAAAGCAAGTGTTGCACTTTCGCAACTTGGACCTGATAACAGTCCTGGCATCCAAGATCCAGTAGCGTTGTCGTATAATAGACATAAGAAGTCCAGGTCCGGTGTGACAATTAACAACATGAAAATGCTGTATTATTAAGTCAACGACATGATCGCGTTTAGGGAGAAGAACCGGATGTTTAGCTTCGAAAGGAAGCATTGATCCAGAAAGTCTTCCTCCAATGCGTAAAATCCCTTGTTTGTCTAAGAAGACGAAGAGGCTTTGCAGCTTTTTTGAAGGTAATTTATCAGCCTTGATCAATTTGATATCTTCACAGAAGTGCACAGATTGAACGGCGAGAATTAACGCATTCTCAGCACTTGTCAACCCTGCTATAGAACGAGGTTCGACCTTAACTTTAGGTCTTGCGAATTTTAATACATATGCGGTGATACGTAGCAACTTTTCCCAAGAAGAAACACGTTGTGCTAACGTACACAGCAACGGCGGCTCTGTGTGAGTAATGGCAGCCAACACATTTGCCTTGAGTTCAGGCAAGACAGAGCAATTATTAAGCGAGAATGGCTTAATCGGCCACTTCTCAGATGAGCTGCGAATCCACGGAGGACCTTTCCACCACAAATCGTGGGTCAAAAGTTGCGATGGAAGCATACCACGCGAAAGACAATCACTTGGATTACTAGCTCCGGCAATATGATAAAAATGTTTAGAGTCCAAGTTTTCTTGGCACTGAGCGACGCGATTACCGACGAAAACTGACCAACGATGTGGTGAAGAATGAACCCATGATAAAGCAATAGTGGAATCAGAAAATGCGTATATCCCGGCAATGGGCATACGTGTTGCATATGTGTCTCGCACAGTTTTTATTAATTTTGACATAAGTAAAATAGCGCATAATTCTAAGCGAGCGAGCGTAGTGATTTTTGTTGGCGAAACCTTTGATTTAGCGCAAAGAATGCGAGTTTGAATGCCAGACGGGTAGGTACAATGGGCATAAATGACACATCCCAGACCATTCATGCTAGCATCACAAAAAGCAACAAGACGTAATTCACAACCAACTTCGACGCCTACATGACGTGGAATCCTTAAAGTGTCAAGCATTTGAAGTTCTTGCGCAAGAGCGAAAAAACGGGTGCGTATGTGCTCCGGTGCAGGATCGTCCCAATCACACTTGCTGAGCCACAGTTCCTTAATTAACAACTTGGCATAGAGAATCACAGGCGCGACCAATCCGAGCACGTCAAATAGTCGTGCAACCATCGAGAGTATGTTTCTCTTGGTGCACCTTTCATTAATTGCGGCGCATGTGAAATGAAAATTATCTTCACATGGTTCCCATGAGAGACCTAAGACCTTAGAGACATTATTGTCAACATCAAAATCAAGCGACTTGCGGTGCGTGTCGGGAAGCGAGTCAAGTAGCACTGGTGAATTGCTAGACCACTTCACTAAGTCAAAGTCACCCGATTTGAAAAACTTAATCAAGTTGTGAGCTAATTGCGTGGCAGTATCCTCATTTGCAATAGAAAGAACCAAATCGTCCATATACAGACAGGTCTCTGCCACTTTCGCGGCATCAGGATAGAGCGGACTCATGTCAGTAGCCAGCTGTCGCACAGTGCGCATAGCTATGTAAGGGCTTGACTTGAGACCGAAAGGTTGCCTATTAAAGGCATAAGTTCGAATTTTTTCCGATTCGTTGAATCTAAATAAAATGCGTAGGTATTTATGTTGGTCTACTGGTACACCAATCCGTAAATAATATTGTTTTATATCAGCGTTCATTGCAATAGGAAATAATCTAAAACCTAACAATAATAAAAACAGATCGGCCTGTAAATTGGGTCCAATATGTAATATATCGTTAAGCGAAAGTCCTGTATGCGTTTTAGCACTCGCGTCCAATACGATGCGCGGCATCGGTTTATCAGGTCGGACTACTGCGTGATGCGGTATATAATAACCATCAGAGGACAGCTCAGATTCTTTAACAGGACTGAGGTAATTGTTATCAATATAATCCTGAATAACCTTGTTATAATTTTCGCGCACTATCGGTGCCTGACGGAGCTTACGCTCGAGTGAAACGAAACGGCGATAAGCGGTAGCGTGCGAATTACCTAATTCCGAAGGGTCCCTACAGAACGGTAATGCAACTGTATAACGACCTACGTCGTCACGGGTCACGGTAGCCGTGAAAATATTTTCGCAATCTGTCTCCTCTGGTGACAACAAGCGTTTCATGGGTACTTCTTCAAGTTCCCAGAACTTTTGCACTATATCATTAAGCGCTAACGCAGAAAAAGACGCGGCAGTAGGTAAAATATGTTTACGCGGGTAATCTCCCATAAGTACGTAACCAAATGTTGTAGATAAAGCACACGGTGCGCGCGGCCCACACTCGACCATATTTCCTAAGTATATAAATGGGAATAGCTGGGCACCTAACAATAAATCAATCTTGCCCGGAATATTCCAGCTTAAGTCAGCGAGCGGAAGGTTACGAAAATCTAGGTCGCGATCACAATCGATAAATTTCGAAGGCAATTGATCCGTAATGCATTCTACAACAAGCGCATGTATAGTGTATTTCTGATCCGGATAAATACGGGATTCAATGTCTAAATGAACATAACCGATTATCGGACTTGAAGCGGAACCAACACCTTTAACATAGGAATTATTCAACGGTATTATCGGTAAATTTAATAAACTAGAACAAGCAGATGTTATTAGATTATTCTGCGAGCCATTATCTATCAAACACCTAACTACAGATTTGATACCAGCGCTACCCTTAGAGCGCGCGTATACCTGAGCGGTTGACAAAAGTATATCACCCTTATGACAAGAAGTGTAAGACTGTGTTTGTGTAACTGGTTCTGTAGCAATGAGGGGCGCTCGAATGCATGACGAAGTCGTGTGAGCGCGATGAGAAGGCGCGGGCGAAGTAACGGTCGCGCGATGAGCGGGCGGCGGCGAGTACGCGACGGCGGTATTTACCATAGCCGCATGCGATTGCGAATTATTACTATCAAAATGCAATAACCTATGGTGTCTTTTATTACAGAAACAGACTGACGTACTCTTACAATCCGGAAGTTTATGTAGAGTGCTTAAACAATTAACGCAACCGTACTTCGATTTAATAAACTCATATCTAGCCCTTGCGTCTCGCATAGTTTTAAACTGAGCGCAATCATATAAATGTCGATGGTTACCACTACACAAACAACAATTCGCGGTAACTGCTGCGTAAGATTTGGAGGTGTGATGAACGCGCCGGTCGCGTGAGGGCGACGTAACAACAGCAGCGGGTTTCGTATATGACCAATTTCGCGGGTTTGAGCGCTCCAAAATCTTAGCCTGATCTTGTATAAAAGCGATAAGCTGTTGTGTCGTAGGCACTTCCACATCCCGAATCGAAAGTTCAAAGGCTTGGATGGTTTGAGGATCCATCCTTCTCAAAGCGCATTGAAGAAAAATAAAATCAGTTAGATCTGTTATGCCTAATCCTTTTAGAGCTGAAATCGAAGCGGAGTATTTACTAACAAAGGTATCAAGAGCGTTCGCAGTGTGCGAGCAAGTTTTTAAGTCCAGTATATTATTGAGATAATATGTACCTAATGAGCGTTTGTCGTGGTATTTCTTAACCAAACTATCCCACAGTATTTTATATGTTTCACCTGACGGAATAATACCGGAAGTGAATTTTAGTGCGTCGTGGGTGAGTTTAGAAATTAGATACTGTACACGTTGCGAGTCAGAAAGCTGTTGATTCAAATGAATATTAGCTTTAAAAGACTGATAAAAGGTATTCCAGTTTTCAGGGCGTCCGTCAAAACTCGGAATTACTAAAGGTTCTAATTTCACTACGGACTTGATCGAGCTACTGGTCTCGAGTGAACGCACCTTAGAAGTGGTTAATATTTTATTTCTAACGCGTTTAACTCTCGAGTATAAATCATCAAATGAATCGAGGCAAGAATACTCGGGATTGACCGTAATCTTTGATAACAAATTTATATTATTTATTTTATCAACAATGGACTCAAATTTATCGCGTAACTCATCTATTATCTCCGTTTCAGCCAGAAAATTCTCGTTAGCTCGCGTTGATGAATCGAAAGAAATTATACCTTTCGACGATGTGTACATACGATCAATACGTTGAAATAATAATTCTTTCTTTTGATTCAACATAACCAACATGACTTCGCGGCTTGATTCACTTTCCGTCATGTTTATAAAATAATATCACAATACAACTACAAAGTGATAGGTATATCTACCTAGTTAGTGTAAAAACACAAATTAAATTTAAATCTTAAAATGACTTAGCGTAAAGTACAGTGGTGGAGCGGTTAATAAGTGGGTAGGTATAAATAAGTTCAACTAAATTGAGTATAATGGATATTATTACCAATTAATACGTAATTCACCAAATCTAACAATTAATTATATTTAAGTACGAGTCTACCAATAATTACGTAGTTCTCGTGCGTTTTAAACACAGAATTTACCAATTTTACGTAAATCTGTGAGCGAGGAAAAATGGCGGCAAGAATTCACTAGAATTACGTGAATCTTTTTTATGATATGAATAGAAAGTAAATTCACCAATATTTACGTGAATCACTGGCCTATCCGTACTCGTAAGGACCAAATTATATGGTCAGGCGTGTAAATAGCCCAACCAGGGTGTGATTGCTCAACAAATTAGCGTACGAGGTGCAGGGAAGTAAACCACTTCTATCGATCAAAACAACAATGCCAGCACTGACCTGCAACACCGACCAAGTCCCGATCCTCCAGAAGGCAGCGAGCAGCGGCGAGGTTTCTACGGTCTCTTGAAAGGTATTGACCGGCCGGTCACGATCGAAGACTAGAGCACTCCACATACACCTTGTAAAGGTTATAAGCGAGTCCAAACACTACACGGCTATAGGACTAATGGAAAATCAGCTTCTTTTCACGAGAAATATAACTGAAGTCCGTGGCGGAACAAAACTTTATATTAAAGGGCGTCTTAGCGAAAAGCGATGAGAGCAGGGTATGTCCGTTTTTTCTTGCACCAATCAGGTACAGCGCGCTTACATTATTTGAAGACTGCTAACGCCATCTCTTGAGATCGTCGAGTACATTGGCAATATTACAGCAGTACCAGCACTAATTGCATTCGACAAACAGAATGTGGTTTACTATAAAGACTATGAAATTAATAATATAACGAAATATATTATGGTGCGATTATGTATGCATTTTATAAATATATTGGCGCTCCACCACCAATGTAGATACATCTAGAAAACTAAACGATTAACGACTATTTTTAATTGTTATGATATGCTAGCATGTAAAGTGTGGCTATAAATTTTTACTTTTATTTTCATACAGGTGGCATACAATAAAAAATAATTTTTAGAAAAAGTTTAAACAAACCGATAGAACAATGTTGGTGTTTAGATTGGGTAAATAGAGAGAGAAGAACAGCAATGGTGTTGTATATGGTATGTATCTTCCATCCCAGGTAGTGTAACCACCTTCCATCAGCCGGGTCTATTGCTATAAAATACCTCAAATAACATTTAACGATTTATTCCTTCTATTCCTTCGATGAATACAAATGCAGCATATAGCCCTTGATCTTGTCAAAGGTCTTGATTGCTTAGTGTTGACAAAAACTGACCTTCACTTATAAATGGGGTGACAAGTGGTGCAGTGTAAATATGCGGTAATGGTACTAAAGAAGAAAGGATTTTTAGTCCATAACAATACTTAACGATGAACTTTAGTAAGACGAACACAATTCCTACAGCTATAACAACCTTCAACAAAAGAAGAGTACAAAGATAAAGTCATAATTCAGAATTTATTTCTTTCTTTATTCAGATTCTTTGGCATCGACAGCATCTCACTTCGAGCCTAAGCCGCGCATGACATAAATCACACAACAAACACAAAGAGCAAAGTGTTTACCATAAAATCGCATACACATCCCTAAATCAAAACACAATAAAATTTATAGCGAACGGAAGGTCCGGCCTCAAGTGCTGATAAATCAAACACATTTTCTTCGTGTGACTAAAACGGAAAATCTTTCCGGCAAATATAACAGCCGACGTCGTTATTTACTATCTTTTATAATATGTCCCTACTTATTTGCTTTCTTCTATTTGTTATATGAATGGTTACGATGTAGGTATGTGAGTGTTAGTGTTGTTAAGATAATTACTTATGTATCTGTCGGCTGCCCTGCAGAATTTACTACACATTTAAGACCGTGCTAAATGATGAAATGCTTAATGAACAATCTGAAACAAGTTACTGACGTCACCATAGCCATGAAATATTAGGGTGAATCCTGAATAGCTCAATTAACGATGTCCGGAGGCAAAAAGTGTCTGTATTATTAATATTATGGGCCAAAATATTTTTTTAAATTATTTCAGTATGAGATCTAGTAGGGGCACGATAGTAATTATTTCTAAATTAGGTATAAATAGTCAAAACAAAAAATTACTCGTAAAAGTTGATACTCCTGGTGCGTCCTATTTACATTTTGTAAAGTATTCATCAACAAATAACCAACTTGTAACTGGACATTAGTTCATGTTTGAATAAAAAAATAACAGTATGTATTTTATACCATAATTGTCCGTAGAATTAGAATTTAAGTTTTGTCCGGAGCTTTACAATGATTCCACTGGCGCGTCACTAAATTACGCGTAGATCCTTAGTGGATTGTTTGAAACATGTGGGTCAACTTCATCGTGCGAGTGCTGGTCGCTCTTTAACCAACGTAGTGGTAGGCTGTACCTCACGTTACTCGTGGACGAATTTACGAAGGTATGTATTTGATTCCCCGGGTTGTGTTTCACTAGGTCGTTGATTACCCTGATCTTATAAAAAAATATAATTAAATTTTCTAATATTTGTTATCTATTATAAACTGAAATACCTTAATTAAACCTCTTTATCATTTTGATTATTATTATTAAGAACTTATTACTTTTAACTTATTCGACAAAAAATCAACTTTTTTTGATTCCCTTGGTGTTGATTTTTTGGGTATTTGCGCCAGGGTAATCAATGTTTCCTATAATTACCTTGCAAGACAGTTATTTTTTTTGTGATAAATTGAACTTTTTACTAAAAATAAAATACTTTTTTGCATAATACATTAATATCCTATCATACTTAGCAATCAAAACATCTGGAATATGAGAAAATTATGTGTAGAGGTAATTAGTTTTATGATTTTTATTTTACCTTAATTTAAAATACTTGCTATATGCGGTTTTTTAGATTCTAACAATGCCTCAAAAACCAGACAAGAGAGAATAGAGAAAAAACGACTTGCTGAGCATCGTGGATTAGAAAAAAAAGAGAAAGATCCTGAACTTCACGCCCAACTGAAAGAAAAAGAAAGGCAAAAATATTTGAAGAACAAGATAGAAGAGATTGTACCAATAAGTGAAATGAGTCCACGGTAACAGAAAATTATGAGAAAAAAGAAAAAGCTCAAATCATCACAATCAAAAAAAGAAACTGAAGAATTTAAAGAACAGGTTATTTATTCGGATAAAACGATCGAAGACGATCCGGGCAAACACAGCCAAAAGACTGATTAAATTTATTTTATATAAATAAGATACAAGACTATTATACCAATTTTTAAATAAACAATATTTTCAATCAACAATGTTTTAATTTTGATTCCCTTGCCACCATATTTTGATTCCCCCGGGCCCACAAATTTTAAACTGATAAATCTATGGAATGAGTCGAACAAAAATGATGCCTATTCGATAAGTGTGTTTATAATGAAGGTAAAACTTATATTATATAATTATTTGAAGGCAATCCAACAAAAAAAAATCGCCAAGGGAATCAACTGAATACGCCAAATTTCAAGATTCACCCATTACTTGGCTAGAGTTATCTTGTATATATCCTATAAAAACGAATGCCTGATTACTTATTTTTAAAAGCGAATGACGTCAAATGAACAATATTAAGATTTAGTACCTTCAAATATCCCTACGTTCATAATAAGTGGCTAGTAGTAGCGACCGTAGGTATTCGATTTCTTAGTTGTACGATGTTATTCAAAGTAGTATATTCTTTTTCATTTTGTTTAAGCTCTCAGCCTTTTTGAAATAGCTCAAGATTTAAACGTATTATATGGTTTTAAACAAAAAAGAAAAACGAAATAAAACTTAATTTAAATTAGACATAAACAAAGTCCACTATCAAGGGGCACGTCAACCTTATTTTATCAAAAAGTTATGATCATGCAAGGTATTATGTATTCACAGCAAAGTATATTTACTTTAACCTGCAACCTTAACAGAATATACTTATAAAACAATCGGCAAATCCTAAAAAAGTGTTGTATTGTACTCGCCCGTGGTAACATGTAGCGAATTTTCGGTAAGGAATATCTTCGTGTCGTGATAACCATAATTCCGCTTCTTTACGCTCATTTTACAAAATAGGGTGACACTAGGACTGAGAAAATACCTCGAATATCTGTTCTATATAAATAGGGACACCTGGCTATCTTTCGTGCACTATTTGCGCAAAGACTTTTTCTAAGTTTTAAAGCCTTGCCAAGTTACGTACCCCTGTATACTGCATATAAAATCGTTCTACTACTTTGACCAAGGACTTTCCTCTCTATGCTCAGTTGCTCACATTGGAGAACCTTTCTTCTACAATGGTTGTTGATTTTCGTGCCATTCCCTACTCGAATTCATTTCAATTATCTAATTTTAGAAAATCTTATGTGTTTCACAAATTAATAGAAGTTTTTGGAAAGATGCTTCAGTCTGTTGCGCCCCTATATAAAAACCTGATAGAACATGAGTATATCAAATTTAAAAAAGTTTTTAACATTAGAACTATGGTAAAAACAAAATATTGTTTCTGTCATGCTGGTTTTGATATAGCCATATACTTAGCCAAGTACTTAATCCATATATATTATACCATTAACCGAAATACCACAAAAGATCACATCATGCGCGGATTAACCCGAAAAGTAAAATAGACCCAAATGAAAGACATTATGCCCGCAATAGGTCAATTATTACGGTACAAATGCGGTGAATTCCAAACAAACCCCGCACTCAGCTACTATCTAGCAGGTACAAGGCAACGAGGGGAAGGTAACCCAAAGTGGGCTGACAATATTTATTTATTAAGAAGGTGAGCCGCATCATATTATGCATTTTAGTTACTTGTTAAATAACTTACACAACATAGGTAGGGTACAATGGACCTCCATTCCAGTAATTACTCATAGTAAGATCAAATAATAAACTTGGCTTAAGAGGGTATTGTAAAGTTCCAAAAACATGACAATTTGAAACTTGTGCACCAACGTCTCATATTTCTACAAACAGATAACCTCTAGTCAACTTGCCAATTACCCTGTGTAGCGTACAATATTGCGTATATTAGAAAAATTAAGGTACTTTGCAAAGTAAGTTTTGGGACAACAGGCCATAACATTGGTGAACTGAACACCAGAACTTCCTGATCTTGGCATTGGAACTGCCTAATTTTAAAAATACCTTCTTCCTACGTTTATACAACGTTATTAATATTGAGTTGCCGTCGGTCAATGGAAAGAGAAGTGGTATTTTTAACGTAATCATTAAGCATTTGGAAAGCCACCTGTTTTGTTCTAGTAAGCAAGAAACCCTAGGGAAACCTATCGTATCTTTTCGTTCTTATTTTCGTTATCAATTGTCTTTCTTTATATCACATCACTTCATTCGAATTCAAATTTAGAACATTCCAAAAATCTAAATGCTACGAGCATTGCTATTTATTGTTTATGTTTTGTGCGTTTTTCAGAGAAGAAACCTGTATAAATGAACTTGTGTAGTAAAACTAAACATAAAATTTGATCCAAATCTTTAGACCCGTTTCTGAGATACGTGAAATAAATGTATATCCATAGTATAGAATATACACAATTGCTCGTTTAAAGTTATTAGATGAAGATTTGTTATTCAGTACAGTTGTATATACGAGTATGTACGTAACTTATGTATATACTGATTTACGTAACATACATATAAGATATCTTCTTATTTATTATTCAGTCCATTCGTAAACACTATTTTATAATCTAGATCCGGTAAAAGCTGGTAATTAATTTTTAACAAATAATAATATAATATAATATGTCAGTACTTAAAATTATAATCAGCCGCATTTTTTCGTGTGATTGTTATCAATGCCGTTTTGCGAAAATGTACTTAAATGTACATGTTTGTGAAAGTTCGATGTTGAATTTAGGATTACGACACGTATTAGGTAATATACTAAACCTTAAACATATATGTATACACAATCTTAATGATATTAAATTGCTGTTTATTAAAGGATTATATTTCATATTTGCATTTTTCCAACAAAGTAAGCATTCGTAATAAATTCTCTAAAATAACCAGCCGCCCGGTAAAAACTTATCTGAAAATAATAAATAAAATTAACAGAAATGTAGAAGTAACACCGTGACAGTCCAAAATAAATAATTTATTAAGGACAAGTTAACAAGGGTCTCATAAAGAAGGCAAAAGGTCGGCTATTTGTTTGCAGCGAAGGATGGTTCACCCCACTTTGTTATTTAGAGTTTGTAAGTTGCAGAGAGGTGGCGCGCCGGTACCCACGAAACAATCTAAACAAGAGTACTATCGAATAGAAGAACTAGGGCTTGTTAACTATGTCTTTTGATTAGTTGGCTACTTATAAGTCATTGATTTTGTAATAATACATCTACCATATATTGTACACATACTGACATAAAAGTATATGTAATTTGCATGTAATAAATTGCGCAGTATTTTATACTTATAAGTTCATTTTATCTAAATGTATTTATATTAATTTAAATATTAGACTTATAATAGTTATAATACATTTATTACTATTTTATTTTATAATATTATATTATAATATAACTACAGAACGGATTTTTATGCGGTTTTCAATAATAGAGTGATTCATGAGGAAGGTTTAGGTGTATAATTTGTACCCGTGCGAAGCCGGGGTGGGTTGCTAGTGATAACATAAAGTAAAGTCTAATTTACAGAAATGTTATTAACAGAATTATTTCACACTAGCAGCGCCCTGCGGTTTCACTCGCGTAAGTCCCGATCCCGTCTGACTATTGTGATAAAAAGTAACCTATACGTTAATCCAGGTCTTCAGCTTCATTGCAATCGATTCAGTAGTTTTGGTGTGAAAGAGTAACAAACATCCATACATTCATACATTCATACTTTCACGTTTATAATCGCATCGCAAGCCATTATTGAAATTAAAAGGGATGAATTTATTAGGACCAACATTCTTCGAACAGATCTGGAAGAAATATTGCTACTAAAGCGAATAATAGGCATAATTTATACTGCAGAATGAAAACCGAAAGGATGAAGAGGCGTTTGCCGCACATTGCTCTCACGTCGTCGTTTTTTTAAATAATAGTTGTTAACCATGTAATTATAGGAAAACTGTACCGGATCGGAACCCCTGATATATATTTCTTTTTTTCTAATGTTTAAGGTCATAGCATCATATTGAATACTAGCAGTTCCCGCGCGGCTTCGCTCGCGTATACATAATTATGTTTACATTTTGCGTGAAAAAGTAATTATTTTTCCAAAATGAAAGTAGCCTAAGTTACTACTTATAGCACTAGCTATCTGCCAGTGAAAGTCCCATGGAAATTGGTCCACGCGTTCCGGAGATTGGCTAGAACCAACAGACAGACAAAAATGTTATAAAACTGATTTTTTAGCATATGTATCGTGCAAATAACTCTGTGCTTAAACAAACTGTCATTTTGAGATTACAAAAAGACACTTCAATTTTATTTATTTGTTTTGATAACAGAACATTTGCTTTTCGTAATTCTTCACGGAACGAAATGGTTAGTTCTGTTAAGAATTACGACAATTATTTTATAATACTGCTAGGAAAGTTTAACATAAAAAAAAAAAAAAATTAATACCCACCAAGAATTCGGTAATTTACGATATTCACTCACATGTTATCTAATTATTACCAAGTATTAATGCATCAAAATACATCAAAACCAAGTATTAATACATCGAGCTGATTAAACACAAAATATTTCATTCACCTTCCAATTACGAATATAACCACTACCATAGAATAATAAGCATATATTTATTAATAAACCTCACCACATACCTAGGTGCAGGTAGATAAGCATATTTTTATTAATAAACCTCACCACATACCTAGGTGTAGGTATGTGGTGAGGTTTATAAATAAAAATATGCTTATCTGATATTCTATGGTAGTGGTTATATTCATAATTTTAAGGTGAATGGAATATTTTGTGTTTAATCAGCTCGATGTATTAATACTTGGTTGTATATAATTTATTAAAGTCTGATATTAATACTTGGTTGTATATAATTTATTAAAGTTTGAGGAAGTCACTAATGAAGTGTATTAAGAAAATAGCAGTTCGTAAATTTAAATTAATTGTTCAGCAAGGAGGAAATCAAATAGTAATTTTAACTTTTAAGCTTTTTGGCTAGCTCTGACTTCTGAAATAAAAGACTGCAGTACACAGTCTTTTATTTCAGAAGTCCAATTCATATATAGCGTGGGGCGTAGACTCAGTCTTCATTCTAAATAAAGGTAAATTCTGAAAAAAAAATACTTCAAACGGTTTCACGGCAAATTTATTTTTCATACGGACCATTTCCACACAAATCCGGATACCGCATTAAACATCCTACGTGATTTTAGTCACAGATCAATTATTGTCAGCAACGATTTTTATTAAATACTAATATTGTTGACTACCAAATATTTTCATAAATAACTTCGTATCTATCATACTTTCGTATCTATCAGCTTATTCTAAAGTTATTTTCTGTGTTTCAGGTTTACCGCCAATTATGTGAGTTTTGTAAATCCTTTTATAGACAGTAAGATAAATAACACACTATTTTAGAACTAAAAGCATAAGCTGTCATTGCATGGCGGACATTTGCAATTTGTCTGTCATATCCTACTAATCCTACTAATATATTATAAACGTGAAAGTTTGTGAGGATGTATGGATGTATGGATGTGTGGATGTATGGATGTATGGATGTATGGATGTATGGATGTTTGTTACTTTTTCACGCAAAAACTACTGCATAGATTTTAATGAAACTTTACAATAATATAGCTTATACATCAGAATAACACAGGCTATAATTTATGAAGACATTGTGTATATTGGTCAAAATATAACGATAAGTGTTAAGTAAGTCGGAAAAAATCTGTCGTCTGCGAGTTATTCTGGCGTGCGGTGGGAAAACTTTAAGAGTTACACGAATATAATGTACGGTGGGATTATTTCTTCTAAATAGTTCAACAAAAAAGTCCGCGACAGTATATATCTATCTTTTATGTGTAAGCCATTATTACCAAAGCAGTGAACCATAAATACAATAATTTTTTTTTTTTTATTTCCAACTAGCTGCGCCCCGCGGTTTCACCCGCGTAAGTCCTCATGCCATGGGAATTTCGGGATAAAAAGTAGCCTATGTGTTAATCCAGATCTCCAGCTATCTACATACCAAGTTTTATCGCAATCGGTTTAGTAGTTTTTGCGTGAAAGAGTAACAAACATGCATACATCCACACATCCATACATCCTCACAAACTTTCACGTTTATAATTCATATTTAGCAGTAATAACTTGATTTTATCAAAATAAATGCTTCAGAAGAAATTCAAAGTAGATAAACTTTGTCTTTTAAAGTACGTAATTTGGTCAAATATTTTAAAAGTTACGACTATAATATAAAACTGCGGGCGAGGGGGGGGTGGGACGACATTGCTCACCGCCGCGTAGCGTGAGCCACCCGGACGCGGGCAGACGCGTGAGGGCAGACGTTGTTGATGGTTGTGTCCGTAATGGGAATTTTCAAGACACTAGCGATTTGTTAAAAGGCTCTGTATACATACATTTATATAATATACTAGCAACCCGCCCCTGCTTCGCACGGGCACAAATTATACACCTAAACCTTCCTCATAAATCACTCTATATATATTAGTGGAAACCGCATGAAAATCCGTTCAGTGGTTTTTCAGTTTATCGCGACCAGATAGACAGACGCGGCGGGGGACTTTTTTTATAATATGTAGTGAAGATATTTGATGTGAAAAAGATTTGAAGGTTTGTGAGGATGTTTGGATGTTTGTTACTCTTTCGTGCAAAAGCTACTGACCCGGTTGCGATGATACTTCGTATGTAGATAGCTGGAGACCTGGATTAACACATAGGCTACTTTTTATCCCGATATTCCCATGGCATCTGAGTTACGCGTGTGAAACCGCGGGGTACAGCTAGTTCTTTATATATCTGCATTACTTTTAAGGCCGAGTCAAACAGCGGGCGTGGCGGGACGGCGACGCTACGTGTGGAGGTTGTATTATACTACTTAATATTGAAGATTTCACATAGCCGCGTCGTGCTTGGCGCTCGGCGCTAGAAGATTTCAACCGCTGACGCCATGTCACCGTCCTGCCTCGCCCACTGTTAGACTCAACCTTTATTGTTACTTTTGGAGCTCACTACTGTGGACCCACTTGATTAGCACCTTCATACAATCTGTACACTCAGTACCTGAAAAGAAGATCACAGTAAGTTTTTTTGTTTTTATTTGTTTTTTTAAAAAGAACGCCCGCATTAGGAATATTCCTATGTTGCGGGGGGCTTCACAAACATTCAGACAACGGACACAAAGAACACCCAGACTCGGGACAACTATTGTTTATCACACAAATTTTTGTCCCGTGTGGGATTTGAACCCACCACACTTGGCGCGGTGTAGTGACGAGGTGACCACTTAAACCATTGCGCCAGTGCAGTCAAGTAATTGGATTAGTAACGTAGAACTTGAATTTATACGCAGGACTACAACAGAATGCAATGCAGCACAATGGCGTTTTTAATTATAAGACCTTTTACACTCGGGACTAATGAAACCATTTTTTTATAACCTTTATTTCTTAATTAGTTGATGAAATTTTTTGTCTAATTAATACATTTCCAAGTACTTATAATAATGTTTGTGTATCAATAAAAAGTTTACGGGTCTACTATTTTATTCTGACTATAAACATTAATTCGTATAGAATCAAAGTCAGCAAATGTGCTCTAAGGTCTGATTAATATGACCACACCTTTTTTAAACATTGTAAATATATTTTTTTGGTCAAGGTGAAAGTGACCACGGCTTAGTATTCACAATTTGCAAGCGGCGAATTCCACTATTAATCACTTACAGTAATTACTCTGAATTATAATGAAGAGGGTTTCTCTACTGTTAAATACTTTTGTTGGATTTACATAAATAAATTTCCATAAGTCGTATTATGACGTCAATGTTACGGTGCGTAGGTATTCAGTCTCATAGATTTTTTAAGTCACCATGACACTAGGGAATAATCCTTGAGTTGCGGACGAACCAAGGTTGAAACGACGGTCACAAAATGTATAGTTTGACCCTGATTAACTAGACCCTTATTTATAGCCTGGGTGTACTTGTATTCACAGTGAAGATAGTTATTCTCTTAAGATGAGAAAATAACGGATTCCTTAAGGTAATAGTATTTATATGCAACTAACTGTACCCCGCGGTTTCACACGCGTAACTCAGATGCCATGGGAATATCGGGATAAAAAGTAGCCTATGTGTTAATCCAGGTCTCCAGCTATCTACTTACATAGTATCATCGGGTCAGTAGTTTTTGCGCGAAAGAGTAACAAACATCCAAACATCCTCATAAACCTTCAAATATTTTTCACATTAAGTATCTTTACTACATATTATAAAACAAAGTCCCCCGCCGCGTCTGTCTATCTGGTCGCGATAAACTGAAAAACCACTGAACGGATTTTCATGCGGTTTCCACTAATATATATAGAGTGATTTATGAGGAAGGTTTAGGTGTATAATTTGTGCCCGTGCGAAGCAGGGGCGGGTTGCTAGTATATTATATAAATGTATGTATACAGAGCCTTTTAACAAATCGCTAGTGTCTTGAAAATTCCCATTACGGACACAACCATCAACAACGTCTGCCCTCACGCGTCTGCCCGCGTCCGGGTGGCTCACGCTACGCGGCGGTGAGCAATGTCGTCCCACCCCCCCCTCGCCCGCAGTTTTATATTATAGTCGTAACTTTTAAAATATTTGACCAAATTACGTACTTTAAAAGACAAAGTTTATCTACTTTGAATTTCTTCTGAAGCATTTATTTTGATAAAATCAAGTTATTACTGCTAAATATGAATCCTACTAATATTATAAACGTGAAAAATTGTGAGGATGTATGGATGTATGGATGTGTGGATGTATCGATGTATGGATGTTTGTTACTCTTTCACGCAAAAACTACTGAACCGATTGCGATAAAACTTGGTATGTAGATAGCTGGAGATCTAAATTAACACATAGGCTACTTTTATCCCGATATTCCCATTGCATGAGGACTTACGCGGGTGAAACCGCGGGCCGCAGCTAGTTGGAAATAAAAAAACAAATTTTATTGTATTTATGGTTCACTGCTTTGGTAATAATGGCTTACACATAAAAGATAGATATATACTGTCCCGGACTTTTTTGTAGAACTATTTAGGAGAAACAATCCAACCGTACATTATATTCGTGTAACTCTTACAGTATTCCCACCGCACGCCAGAATAACTCGCAGACGACAGATTTTTTCCGACTTACTTAACACTTATCGTTATATTTTGACCAATATACACAATGTCTTCATAAATTATAGCCTGTGTTATTCTGATGTATAAGCTATATTATTGTAAAGTTTCATTAAAATCTATGCAGTAGTTTTTGCGTGAAAAAGTAACAAACATCCATACATCCATACATCTACACATCCATACATCCATACATCCATACATCCTCACAAACTTTCACGTTTATAATATTAGTAGGATTACTATCTAAATAACTGTGTGATGAGCATGATAATTTGTTCTGTGTCTGGGTGTAATTTATCTATAATAAACAAACACATCAACCGGTCAACTTCAAAATTCTACTATAATTAACGATAGACTACATTACGCTTAGCTGTCAGTTGCGTTTTGTTATTTCATATCAGTTGCGTTTTGTTATACCACGTTTTATGTCACGTCCCACGGGAACGTGATAAAAATCCTATGTCCTTCTCCTAGTTCTAAGCTACCTCCCCACCAATTATCAGCCAAATCAGTTCAGCCGTTCTTTAGTTATAAATAGTGTAAATAACACGACTTTCTTTCATATATATAGATAAAACGTTATTAGGCATGCTGGAATTGAAATAACCGGTACATTTAGTTGTCTTGTTCAAAATGGTTACTTTTCTTATTTATAAAGAACATCTTTTTAGATTTTTTCTTTCTTCTGATACGTACATGTATTCTGAACACACAATATGTCTTATTTAGTTACATTGTGTTTGCATATAAATCCATATTATCCATAAATCTGTAAAAACCAATATATTGACTGATGCCGCGTTCCAATATTCAAAAACTATTCGTTTTGCTTACGGACGGTGAAATTTCGTTGAATTTTCAAAGAAAATATTACCGTCCGTAAGCAAAACGAATCGTTTCTTGAATATTTTAACGCGGCATAAGTATATTAATGTCGTGTTGCTAGATAGACTGATGATCTGTCCGCAATGGCAGGTTCCGATTAAGAACAGAATATTAGTAAATTGGTATGGACATATGTAATGTAATGAAATTTTATATATCGGTGGGGTAGTTAAGGCTTGAAAGCTTAACAAACAAACAAACTCGCATTCGAATAATAATAATAGTTAGGATTTATTGTGTATATTAGAGTTAGTATTTAAACAGTCTCATACTTAGTCTCATTTCTATACTACTATGATGGAGATAGGGCAGCAAATTTCTGACCGGAAAATGCCTCCACCCGACAAAAGACCGCAATCAACCAGTACTAGATAGTACTACGGTATTTTATACTAGTAAATAGTATAATAGTAAGTGACAGTATTAGTATCGCGAGTGCCTAGAGTAATAAGTCGTAGAACCCCTTATCGGATGAAGGTAGATAAGAATAGAAGGTGTCCAATAAAAAGTCCTTAACGGCTGACGTAATCGAAGGTAAGTATAAATCACAACTCGCCATGAAAAATATCTTCCCATCGGCCTCGTTCAATCGTTGCTAGATCAATACAAATACATTCACAAATTTGTTAAACTACTAAATTCCGTTCTATGAAAAAAGCAACGTGATACGTACGGTTTCTTCCTTGATGATTTATTCATAATGGGCATAATATACATACTGATAAAATAGTACACAGATAAAGAAGAAGACAAACGAGGACACGAGATTTTTTTAAGGATCATTGTAAAAAAAAGTGCATTGGAAAGCAAGAGAAGACCAATTAGAAGTTTATGAATCAAGCGAAGGAGAAAGTAGGAGATGAGTCAAGAAAACAAAATTAAAGCATAAGAAGACAGCGGTGGCAATTGCTTTACGTCGTTTGCCTAAATTCAACAAGTGACGTCACTTTGCGCTGATTATACTTTGTGTTTCAAATACGTTACTTATAATTTAAAGCATTTTATGAAAAGGTGAACGGGTTTAAAAGATGCACGCGTCGTAAGTTCAAGATGCATATAAGCTTACTTCTAACAGGCAGTAAGTAGTAAAAACGAAATGTACGACAAACCTTCGACGTCGAGTGTTAATGTATAGGTATAGTACCTATACATTCATACTTGACATGGAAGGTGCAAATATAGAAATATAAAAAACCTACATGGTAAGTAATAAAGTTGGTTGAAGCATGAATTGTGGAGCACAGTCATAGTTTTATAACCTTTAAAGATATCTCCTATACATAATTATTATCTAACTAGCTGTGCCCCGCGGTTTCACCCGCGTTACTTCGGGAGAAACAATCCCACCGTACATTATATTCGTGTAACTCTTACAGTTTTCCCACCGCACGCCAGAATAGCTCGCAGATGACAGTTTTTTTTTCCGACTTACTTAACACTTATCGTTATATATTGGCCAATATACACAATATCTCCATAAATTATAACCTATGTGTTATTCTGATATATAAGCTATATTATTGTAAAGTTTCATTAAAATCCATACAATACTTTTTGCGTTAAAGAGTAACAAACATCCATACATCCATAAATCCTCACAAACTTACAGGTTTATAATATTAGTAGGATACCTTTAAACGAGAAATTCTTGTATATATGTATTATTATGTATATACATAAATATAATCTGAATCTAGGAAACGGCTCAAACAATTTTAATGAAATTTTGTATACAGATAGAGTTTTGCATTTTAAGTTCAACTGCATAGTTGAACTACCTGTACAAATGCAATATTACAAAAAAAAATGCGATTTTACAAAAAGCTACACGCTCGGTCTCCTCACAAAGCTCGGTCTCCCAGGTACTTTTAGATAAGACTCCTAAAAATGTATAGGGCGATTTAGTACCTACATTTGGAAATTGTTCCAAACCCCATGATACATTTAACTGAAATCACAGCAAGTATAACAGTTTAGTGTTGTCTCCGGGGTTGTGTATGTGGTGAGGAATAAAAGTAGAGTGGCAGGTTATTGCAGCTTTTAATTGCCTATGAAACCTCTCAATGAGGCCGTTGCAGGCGGGATGATAAGCTGTGGTACGTTTGTGGTGAAATCCGACCATCTCCGACAAATGCTTAAAGAGTGCTGACTCGAACTGTCGGCCGCGGTCTGTTACCAAGTCAACGGGACAGCCGAATCGCGATATCCAGCCGTTCACTAAGGCCTTTGCCACTGTCTCAGCTGTTATGTCAGGTACAGGTATCACTTCAGGCCAGCGTGTAAACCGGTCGATGGCTCACAGCCAGGCAGTAACGATACCCTTGCGACAGTGGCAGTGGACCGATTAGGTCAATGTGGATGTGATTAAATCTAGCTCTCGGTGGCTTAAAGGTTCCCAAAGGTGAAGAGGTGTGTCGGGTTACCTTTGAACGCTGGCACATTATACAAGAACGACTCCATTCTCTGCAGTCTTTTTTTACTGCTGGCCAAACGTACCGTTCTGTGACCATTTTGGTTGTTGCGTTGGCGCCAGGGTGACTCCATGAATGTATACTCTCGAAAACCTTGCGACGGTGGTCCCTTGTGACGTATGGTCGAGGAATCTTGCCTTTCTCATCGCAGTACAGTTCGGTCTCTGATCCTGGCAGTTTTACTTTAGTGAGACGTAAGGACGTGTCACTGTTAAGTAGTCGATCCAGCTCTGCGTCGTGCTTCTGTGATTCTGCTAGCTGGTGTAAATCTACGGGCTGAGCAATCTCCTCTATCCGTGATAGGCTGTCAGCGACGACGTTGTTCTTACCTGATATATGCCTTATGTCCGTTGTGAATTGAGAGATGTAATCTAAGTGCCTAAACTGTCTTGGAGAGCATTTTTCTTTCTTTGAGTGGAACGCGAAACAAATGGGTTTGTGATCCGTGTAGATAACAAAGTTTCGTGCTTCGACCATATGCCTGAAGTACTTAATGGCTTCGTAGATCGCGAGTAATTCCTTGTCGTATGGTGAGTATTTCTTTTGTGCTGGACTTAGCTTGTGGGAGTAGAATGCTAGTGGTTGCCACGGTTCTCCGTCTTTGCACTGCTGTAATACAGCACCTAAGGCTGTGTCTGAGGCGTCCGTCACTAATGCCAGTTTCGCTTCGCAATCGGGATGGGCCAGCATAGCTGCTTTGCAAAGGCTTTCCTTGCTAGTGTTGAATGCTTCCATTTCTTGAGGAGTGAAATTCACCGGGTGAGAGCCCTTAACAGAGCCTACCAATAAAGCGTTCAAGGGGGCCTGATGTTGTGCTGCGTCGGGTATGAATCGTCTGTAGAAGTTTAGCATACCTAAGAATCGGCGTAGTTCCCGGACTGTTCTGGGCGCGGGATATTTGGTGATGGCTTCCACCTTCTCTGGGAGTGGACTGGTGCCGTCTGCGGAGATCCTATACCCTAAGAAAGTTACCTCCTTTGCCCCGAATACGCACTTAGCCGTATTGATCACCATACCATATTCCTGCAGACGGGTGAACAGTTGTCGTAGATGGTCTTCATGGGTCTTCTGGTCTTCGGAATGGACCAGGAAATCATCGAGATATGCATAGCAGAAACCTAGTCCTTGAAGCATCTCGTCGACGAACCGTTGAAAAGTCTGCCCGGCATTACGAAGACCGAATGTCATAAACGGAAATTCGTATAAGCCAAAAGGCGTGGTGATGGCGGTCTTAGGAATATCCTCTGGGTTGACCGGTATTTGATTATATGCCTTTACTAAATCGATAGTACTGAAGACTGTGGACCCTGACAAGCTGTGTGAGAAGTCATGAATATGCCGTATTGGATAATTGTCAGGTACTGTTCTAGAATTCAGCATTCGGTAGTCACCACAGGGTCGCCACCCGCTGTCCTTCTTGGGTGCTAGATGTAATGGCGATGACCATGGTGAACTTGAGGGTTTGGCAGTACCGTTTTTCAGCATGGCTTCAAACTCTTGTTTGGCAATTTTTTATTTGTCAGGGGCCAGGCGGCGTGGGGTACATGTAACCGGTGGTCCAGGTGTAGTCTGAATGTGATGGACTGTATTGTGGGTTGGTGTACGGTGTGTGCCGTGTGGTCGAGTAATGTCAGGAAATTCCCTTAGTATGTTATGGTATGTGGTGTCACCAATAATTACCTTAACCGAGGAAATAATATCTGACGGACGTGTAGGCGAAGCCGGGGTCGCCAAGGTTGTATAGCTATCGATAAGGCGCTGGTTCCTGCAATCAACAACAATATTATAAAAAGACAGAAAGTCCACTCCTATTATCGCTTTCGTAACGTCAGCTACAATAAATTGCCAAGTAAAGTCGCGGCGCAACCCCAAGTTTAAACTTAGATTAATGGATCCGTACGTTTTGATAGGTGTACCGTTAGCGGCGCACAGTTTGTGCTCCGAGGTCGTGGGTAAACACAGAGGTCGCTGCCGGTGTCGACCAAAAATTGTGTCTTTGTTCGTCGATCGGTGATAAACAAGCGACCAGTGCTCGGACAATCATTGGTCGCCATTAGTGATTGCCCTTTTCGTTTCCCGCTTTGTAGTCACATGGTTTTACGCATCTCTTCGCTCGTTCCCCAAACCTGTAGTGGTACCAACATTGTGGGAATTTCTCAAAACTCGAGGGTGATCTCGACGAACTGGAACGACGGCGTGTGCGGCTGCTGGACCGGTCTCGTGGTCGTGACATTCTGTCGATTTTTGCGGTCAATCTTTCTACCTGCTTGGTTAGCGCCGCTATTTGAGACTGTGCGCTGGTCGGTGTTATTTTAGTAATAGCGGATGTTGACGCTACCTGTGGCCCGACGACGTCGTTGATGCGGTCCGCCAGCTCTGCCAATTCCTCCATGTCGGCCTTGGACTGCGAGGCGATAATGGCCTGCGTCCCGTTCGGTAGTCGGCTGGTCCAAATAGTGCGAAGAAATTCTTCTGGCACACCCGGTCCCGCGAGGTTTAAAAGATGGCGGTAGAATTGCGACGGTTTTCGATCGCCGAGCTCCTCGTGCATGAGTAACTGTTTGACCTTTTTTTCACGCGACACTGACATTCTCTTGATCAGTTCCGCCTTGAGCTTTTCGTATTTGTTGGTAATTGGAGGGTTTTCAATAATTTCTTGTACCTCAGAAGCGTACTGTGGGTCCAAGTGTCCTGTGATGTAGTAAAATTTCGTTTCGTCTGCTTTTATATTTGAAAGCGCGAATTGTGCTTCCATTTGCGAAAACCAAAGCGATGGTTTCTCGGGGTAGAACGGTGGTACACGTACGCCTACGCGAAATGTTTCGTGATATTTTTCGCCACCATCTTGACCTGCCGCGGCCACGTTGTGCGCTCTGTTTTCTGTCATCGTTATATTCTTGATCGGGGTCACCAATTTAGTGTTGTCTCCGGGGTTGTGTATGTGGTGAGGAATAAAAGTACGTACACTTACACTGAGAAGGCGATAGTTTATTGAGTAAGTATAAGCACAGGTTTACAGCACAAGTTCAAGAGTAAAGAACACGAAATAGGAAGAAGGAGTAGACAGTAAGAAAGCACAGTGAACACTATAGTACAATGGAAAAGCAGGGCACGTATTTACACAACAATAAAATTTTCTTTTTTTTTTTTTTTTTTTCGCGGGTAGGTGTTGAAAAGTTAACACACATAACTGAGATCTCTTGTGATTTTAATTATTTATTACGATAAATAATAAAAAAAGGTTATATATATCATACTTCCAATTTTAAAACACTACATGATATAAACCAAGTATTTAAACCACCTGCCAGCATATCTGCACAGTATTATTGCAACATTACTTAAAACAAAACTTGTTATCAACACTTTTTATCTGATTTCAATAACAATAATGTCCCAACTCGCGGATATCCAAATGGCTCAGAGCATTCTAGAGGAGAGCTTCTCGAAGAGGATGGCTGAACTGGAGGCGCAGCTACACACTGCAGGGAACACCAAAGAGACAGTGGCTCGAGTGTCAGAAGAGTTCAGGACATTCCGGGAGCTTATGTTCAGCATGTTGAGTCTTCTCCGGAAACAGATTGGTGAATGCGTCAAGATGATTGATGTAATAGAGACTCGGCATCGACATAAAGCCCTTATCTTCCTGGGTGTACCTGAGGCTGACGGAGAGGATTCCAGTAGAACTCTTCTCGATATAATCAGCAAGAAGATGGGTCGTAAGGACATCACACCACTTAACATCAAGGTCTGTCACCGCATTGGTGCCCCAGGCAAGGAACATCATCGTCCAATATTGGTGAGATTCGCCACGGCGGAGGTAAGATCTGTTGTGTGGAAGGCGAAGACGGCTTTGAAGGGATCCGGCTTCTCGGTAAGGGAGTTTTTAACTAAAATCCGACAGACGGCCTTCAGCATGGCCCGACAACATTTCGGCATGTCTTCTTGTTGGACGCAGGACGGCACTGTAGTCATCAAAGCCCCGGATAATAGTCGTCATAAAATAACATCTGCGGAAGAGCTGAAACCTTTGATAGCTCAGTACCCAAAAGCCATATCCACAAGCAGGAGCGATTCCGTAAATGCGAATCCCGGCGTAAACACAAAAGGTTCCCGAAGATAGTAGCCAATATGCAACATTGCTGTTTGCTGCCTTTTGTTATTATTTTATAAAATCCACTTATATTTAGTTTACTTGATAATTTACATGATGTAAAAATACTTGACTTCTTCTTCGATTTATTACCTTTCATTTAATAACAACAAAACAAACTTTTTCTATTTAATACCTCCTTTTATTTTTTTTACAACTACGAAACAGTGACAGCTTTTATATGTCAAAGTTACTTAACAAATTGTCAAATCGACGTTTCGTATGTGCTAATCACGAAACGTTCGGAAACATGTAACTTCTTTTAACAGGACAGTCGGATTACTCTGTTTGGTTTTATACTGATTCAATCTTGCTTGTAATGCATATACTCTGTTTCTTAAAATTTTTATTTATAAGTTGTTTTGTTGCTTTTGTGTTGATTTTTTTTTTTATTTTGTTTTTAATTACTGTGTGTGACAGCTGGCGGGTGGTGTAGAAGTAAATTATACCAACCTAGACCAATCTATTAGATAATTATATATTTAAGTATATTAACATATTATTATTATACATACTATTATTTAATGACCGATGATAATGATGCGTACTTTTCTGCCAACGACTATTCCGATGATGAGAGCTTTAGTTCCTTGACAGAAACACTAGGTGATAGATTGCGTCAAACATTTGAACAAACCCGTTCTCTTCTAAATGTGTGTCACATTAATGCACAGAGCGTCCCCAGTCACTTCAGTGATTTACATGAAACTTTCATCGACAATGGCGTTCATGCCATCCTGATTTCGGAGTCCTGGCTCAAACCTCACCTACCTTCTACCTCATACCCTCTCCCCGGCTTCGTCCTCATTCGTAACGACAGATTAGATAAAAGAGGTGGTGGTGTTGCCATCTACCTTCGAAGTTCCTTACCTTATAAAATTCTCACTTTTTCTCCTTCCAACTCTTCTACCACTGCAGAATTCCTTTTTCTTGAGGTTTGTGTCAAAGGAGTCAAGATTATTCTAGGCGTAGTGTATTGCCCCCCTGTTGTCAACTACTTCTCCAGTCTGGAAACAGTTCTGGAATCTTTAGGGTCGGAATACTCACACCATATCATTATGGGCGATTTTAACACAGACTTACTAGTGCCTACCTCGCCTCGAACGCGCAATCTCCTTGATATCATCCACTCAGCCTGCCTCCATGTCCTACCCCTCCAAGCAACTCACCATAATATTGATAGCCAAGACACCTGGCTTGACTTAATGCTCACCTCTGCTCCCAACCTTGTTTCTTCTCACGGTCAACACCCTGCTCCTGGATTTTCCCGTCACGACCTGATTTTCCTATCTTATGTCCTGAAAACTCCTAAATTCCCTCCTAAATTTTTACATGTGCGATGCTATAGACGTATGGATGTTGAGAAACTATGTGCAGATGCTTCTAAACTAGGCTGGATGAATGTGGCAATGACTACCAACGTGGATGATAAAGTCAACGTTTTTAATAACACCGTCATCCAATTATACGATATTCATGCTCCGTTTAAGAGGGTAAAATTGAAGCGCCCGCCAGCACCATGGATGACGGAAGAGGTACGAATGGCAATGAAGCGGAGAGACCGGACTTTCCAAAAATTCAGAAAGGATCGCTGTGAGGACAAGTGGAATATTTTTAAAGCGGCAAGGAACCGGTGTAACCAGGTGATACGCAACGCAAAACGCCGACACATTCTACAAAACATAGAGGCTTCATCTCCCTCCAGTATCTGGAAGTTTCTTAGCACTTTGGGTATTGGCAAACAACAACGTACTGAGTTTCAGACAACAATTGGTTTGAATGATATCAACCGTCATTTTTCATCTACAACTCAGCTCGATCATCAAACCAAATGTCTCACCCTAGACCATATTGCTAATCTAACTAGACCCAACATCAATAACTTTAAATTTTCTCCGGTAGCTTCTGAGGACATCAAAAAGATCATCCTGTCCATCCGTTCCAGTGCTGTGGGCTGTGATGACATTAGCCGTAGGATGATTGTTACTATTCTCGAACACGTTCTTCATGTTATTACTCATATTATTAACTTTTCTCTTGACTCTGGAACCTTCCCCTTTCTCTGGCGTAAAGCTTACATCATCCCGTTGCCTAAAAAAAGTAATCCTAGTCTTCCTGACCACTTCCGTCCAATTTATATTCTTCCATTTCAATCCAAAGTCCTTGAGGCTTGTGTACACAAACAGCTGTCACATTTTGTCCTTAAAAATAATCTCCTAAGTCCTCTTCAACCTGGCTTCAGGAGCGGTCACAGCACTGTTACTGCACTCCTTAAAGTGACTGGCGATATTAGGGAGGGCATGGAGGGTACCAAAGTTACTGTCCTAGTTTTGATTGACTTCTCGAATGCCTTCAATACCGTCAGTCACGAAGTCCTACTATCCATTCTATCGTATCTTATGATCTCCTCAGAAGCATTGGAATGGTTCTCCACTTATCTTCAGGGACGACAACAGTGCGTACGCATTGATGACTTCTCATCAGATTGGTGTGATCTCTACACTGGTGTCCCTCAAGGCGGTATTCTATCTCCACTTTTGTTTTCAATGTATATTAACCTCATAACTCAAGAACTTCAGTGTGCGTATCACCTATACGCCGACGACTTGCAGCTATATACACAGGCCAGCATTGAAGACATATCGAAAGCCATTGATAAAATCAACAACGATTTAGAGTCAATAAAACGCTGGTCGATGAAGTTCGGGTTATCCGTAAATCCTGCAAAATGTCAGGCGATTATTGTTGGAAGCAAACGTATTATGTGCAGAATAGATTCTACTACCATCTCACCTGTAGTCTTCAATGGCTCCTTCATACCCCTGAGCTCAGTGGTTAAAGACCTGGGTTTGCACATAGACTCATCCCTTGATTGGCGTGCCCAGGTGACTCACGTAAGCCAGAAAGTGACTGGCACTCTCCGAAATTTATATCGGTTAAAAAATTTCCTTCCTACTAAAACCAAAACTATCCTAATGCAGTCCCTAATCATTCCTATCATCGACTATGGTGATGTGTGTTATTTCGACCTGAATGCAGACCTTCTCAACAAACTAGACCGTCTTCTTAATAACTGCATTCGATTTATATTCAATCTTCGCAAGTATGACCACGTGTCTGCTTTACGTTCCGAATTAAAATGGCTACCTATTCGCCAGCGCCGTAATCTACGAGCACTAACTTCTCTTTTCTCTTTTCTTAACTCTCCATCTCCACCTTCTTATTTAGCTCCCTACCTTCGGTTCTTGAGCTCAAATCATAATAGAAATCTTCGTTCTACAAATAACAACCTTCTCTTATGTCCCCCACATAACTCCGATTTCGTGAACTCTTCGTTCTATGTCCAAGCAGTTCTTCTCTGGAATGCACTCCCACTCGAAATCAGGATGTCCACAAACCGCTTTACATTTAAGAGGAGAGTACGGGATCTGCTCCACAATGAGTTGGCGGAATTGACACAGCGCTAGTACATAACTCTCTATGTGTGTATATATGTATGTTTATGATATGTATATATTATGTAGTATATTATCTATCAATGACACATAGCAAACTTTGCACCTATGTATTTTATTTATGTATTTAACGTGTATATTTAGTTCATGGTTTGATTTATCTATCAAAATTATTATAAGACCTAAATTCGTATCTTTGGAATAACATCTCTCTCTCTCTCTCTCTCTCTCTCTCTCTCTCTCTCTCTCTCTCTTTCTCTGTTTTCTCTCTTTATCGTGTCTTTTGCACCTACCACTTTTATTTCTGCATCACCCCAAGGTTGACTGGCAGAGAATGCCTAAGGCATTAAGTCCGCCTTTGTACAGTCTGTGCATGAAGCATTAATAAATAAATAAATAAATAAATAAAGCTACGAGTTAGCGGACCAAGCGACACAGTGATTGCTCGCAACGCGTTAAGTCGACTGGTCGGCTGCCGGCACAAAATGATGCGCGCGCGCGGCTCGGGAATGTGAGCCACTCCCACCTCGCGTCGAGAACAATAGAACGCTCGGGCGGCCGACCGGTCTGGTAACTAATAATAAACTGGGTTTACTTGTCCGTACGTTTATAAAAATATTTATTTATTTTATTAATAACAAATATTAATATATATGCGTAACAATAATTAAGTACTATTATTACGCATATATATTTGGTATATCACTAACCTACGCCACAACAGGATAATCTCCTCGGTCTGCAATTATATTACTTTTCATAGCGACAAAATCAACCACATAATGTCATTCCTAGATAATGTTTCTAATTCGCGTTTTACGTTGTTACACTTTGGATTTTCAATTGACTGTTGATGATTACTTTTTATTAGTTTTATTTTCAATTCCTTTAGAGCATGTATTTTTTCTTGCAAAACTAACAAGTTGATCGACAAGTAGTAGTTGAGTTGAAGTTCTTGAGTCGAGCTTTTGGCTATTAAATAGTTTAGGGATAATCATTTTCATTTCGGAGGAACTATTTAGTTTTATACCACTTAATATGGAGCCAATTTTTTATATATACATATTTTAGCATATACTACTTGTAGGAATATATTTTATAGCCACGATTTGATCTTATTTATTAAAATTCATCTAGACATCATTACATTTGTCGGATATTAAGGATATTAGATACACCAGAAAGGCAGAAACTCATGACAAAAATATAACATTTCTTTGAATTTGGGTTAAAAATAAGGAATCTCATTTGCCTTCTCATTGTAGCTATTATAGTAGTATGTATTTCAGATATATTCGTATAATCTTAATTGTATTATGTAATAATGTGTAATCCAAAAACAACAACTTATTTAAAAAAAAACCATCGGTTGAGATAACTGAGCCACAATAGATTGTCCGATTTAGATATTGCCGATGATGACTGATCGATTACAAAGTCATCACTCCTATGTATTTCAGAGAACAGCAAGCTGTAAGTCCGGCTCTCGCGAGCACGTCTGACATTATAAGAGGAGTATATACAAAATATCTTGACTGATTCAGATACAGAATGTTTGATTCGGATACAGAATGTTTAAAACTACTGCGTTGGTTAAACTGACTAGCATAAAAGACTATAATTATAATTAGAATTACCCGTTCTAGTAGTTTAATGGTAGTATTTTGGTATTTTTAAATAATCCAAGTAATGTTAATACTTATTAATTATTAACTTTTACATTAAAGCTTTTTAAACGACCACAGATCAAAAACATTCCTCCCTTCACGAGGCGGAAGAAACGTTGCCGTCCGTCAGGTGTCATCTGTCAGATGTCACCTGACAGCGAAGCTTACACTACTACATCCTTTCCCTTTTCCAAAAAAAAATTACAAAAAATAATTCATTGCTCCCATATAAATGAACACTGTAACACAACTTTTATAAAACAAACAAAAAAAGAAAATCTAAAATATTTTGAAAAATCTATAGTTTCCATATAAATGAACACAGTAACACAACTTTAATATTAAACCAACAAAAAAAAAATAATTATCACTATATATTAAAAGATTCTATAGAGACCACACAGTCCGTTATGGCCACAGGCACACCAGATTATTAACACCATTCGTTTTTACTTTTTTTATACATCAAAGTGTAATAATACAAGCACACAACCTGCCTATTAGTAAATACGAGAAATTAGAACAATGTAAAGGATTTAAATATCCAAAACGGTTAAATCATACAGTAAGCTTTACTTTTAGTATAGTACTACCATACTACTAATATACTGTAGTAAACATAAATACATTATGGTAATAAAAATTGCCGCCCAGTTATTATGTGTTACAGAAATGTGTGTGTTTTAGGGTCGTATAGTTAGACTACGTATGTTAAATAACTGTAAAGCGCTAACAATTTTACATTTTATTTTGAATATGACAAATTTAATATAAACTATAAACTTATTGACTCTATACCAGACCCCATGCCAGAATTCAACGGCGAGGCTTAAATATTGCCATACCCATTCACTAATTTCATTATAAATCAAAACAATCAGAGATTTCTTCATGAGAACTAATTAAAGATACACTGATTTATAATTTCTCTTTTGTAGAATTTTAATGGCCTGTTTGCCTAGTGGTTAGTGACCCTGACTGCTACGCCATAGGTCGTGGGTTCCACCCACCCGAGTCTGGGTGTTCTTTGTGTCCGTTGTTTATATATTTGTAAAGTCCTCCGCAACAAAGGAGTCATACTTAATTGTCTTTTTAAAAAATAAAAATAATCATTATTTTAGCTAATGCATTTCAAGCAAAGCTAGCATACATGTACAGCCCATTGATGAGTTCATCGACTGGCGCACTTCTGTAATTTAAAAGTACTATTCTAAACGGGCGTTTCCCTTTAGGAATAATTTTTTCTGCTCAACATTACCTTACTTAATTTTTAAGATTGACATAAAATGTCAAACAACTTTACGTAACTTTAGCGCAAAACAATTTTAGCGTAAAAAAGTAATAAAATTAAAACGCGTAAAAAATTGTTTCCCATAAGTTTCTTAGAATCACAGCTAAGTCAGACAATGTCCTCTGCAGATAACGTGCAAACCTGGACAAGCTTTCTTTTAAAGGAAAAACGTGCGCTGCATGCAAGCTAGCAGGTTGACACTTAAATCTTAATATCGTCCAGGGATATCGTAATATCGTACTTTAACACCCTGTCCCTACAAATCCTGTTGAACTAAAAAAATCTAGCCACAAAGTTTAAGTTTAATGTTTCTCGAGTATCAGTATAACATGTTTGGCTATAAAATTATAAATCTTTACAATACAATTAGCAGTTTACTGTAAATGAGTTTGAAGGTTATAACAGATTGTTTTTTCTTTTTTAAAAGACTACTAGTAACGTGGGTCACACATTACTAGTATTCTTGTTAACCCCTCCAGCTAAGCTAAAGGCTTGTGTTAGGAGTGGGTTCACGTCCGGATGTCTTAATAAAAGCTGTTCCCGGATCCTTCCTATTTTAGGCGCAGTACGGCACACCGTGTGGTTTTAGTCGGTTCGATTCCGACACACCGCCCCACCGAAAACCCCGGTGGGGTGACGGCCCGAGGGGGTTTCCACACGCCCAAAAAAAAAGGAGTGGGTTTACGTCTGTAGTGCACTGGGTGGGGTTCGAACCCGCAACTACTCGATCGCAAGTCCGACGCCTTAGCCATTACGCTACCGCCGCTTCCCTCCTTTCTTTCCTTGGTTGAATTCCTTGATCCAAGTTAAATTTAACACTGTTTTCACGTTTTTCACAGAGCCCACCTGTCGGAAAGCAGATGCAAGAGGCTTAAGTCACACTCAACATTGTTGTTGTCTTTTCAGCGTTGACAACCCTATAGAATAGAATAATCTATATTGTACACCAACGACATATTGATGGAACTCATGGAACTCTGCAACCCCACTCACTAGCAGAATGAAGCGCTGATCTTTTATAGGGTGGAAGAAGGTACTACAGCAGTGAAAAAATCCTGCATATCATAGTGAATGGAAAAAAATTATCTATTTATCCTAACTGGATATACAGAGACGTCTACAAATTTCAATTCTGGTGTTTGAAAGACATTACTTCTTGCAGTTGTAACGATTACTTACTTAGATATCGATCACGTTCGTTACAAATGTCACGTTTTTATTCAGAATACAAATAAAAACGTGACAATTGTAATGAACACGATCGATATCTTTAATTCACAGATTTTTTGGCATTTATATACATTTTAGCCAAATTGTCAGTCAGTCAGTAGAAGTCATTTTAGGTGGGTATGTGTAACAACGAGCATTGTACTTTTAAATCTTATTCGTGTGTCTATGGTAAGGTATTTACTATTTTTACCTTGCCATGTAAAACACTAAATTTTAGATGTTGCTACCTAAATATTTTGCTACATTTATAGCATTGTCTGCGGTGACCCAAGGATATGTTAATGTGTAGTGGTCGGTGCGCAATGAACACGATAGTAAGTGTTAAAATGTTTAGTGGTCAGTGCACCTCGAGTTGCTTTTGGTATTTTAGAAAATAACCAACTTAAAATAAAGTTCCACAAGCTCCTAACAAAACACGGACAGAATTTTTATAGAACTGTATCAGTTAGCTTTTATTTGTTTATATACTATATAAAATATTTATGAAAACTTCACATACACGTATAAAGTATTTATATACATAACCATAGGATATTATATTGTTATTTCTCTCTTTATACATATAATATAGTACAGGTAATAATACATGTATACAATCGGTGCTACATGCGAAATGTTGTAAAAAGAAACATTGCTCTGATAAAGAATGGATATCGCGTTAAGTCTGCGTATTAAACATACATATGTTGTCGCCACATCAAAAACTCTTATTTATTTTATTAAATATAGGGCCAAACTATAACAGATGATAACACAGTTCACTATTTAATAAAAATAAGTTAATAGATATTATTTTGACTGGTTATACCGGTAACGCCATACTATTGGTCGATTGATAAATATTAACAAATTGTGGGTTTATAAAAGGGTAGGAATATGTTTAGATTGATTGACTTGAGTGCAAACAGAGCAGAGGTACGAACAACTTGGCAGTTGGTGTTAGTTAGTGATTTTTATAGTTTATATCAGTGGTTTTGATACTGTTTCTTACATCAGAAGTGAGATAAAGAACGCGCCCCAATTTAAAGAAAAAAAGTGTCAGTAAGTAAAAAGTTTCCTGTGCAAGATTTTGGTATTCGTAAATCCCAACGTCCTCATCATGGTGTTCATCAAGCAATCGTGATGCAATAAGTATGCATCTAACAGTAAGTAAAAACGTTTTCATTAGTAATTTCCGAGTGTGTGTTTATTCTAATGTGGGTAGATGTAATAGAAGGAAATACTCGTACTATCGGATTCATAATTATGATATTCTTACGGTTAATTTAGAGTTGGAAGCTTAACTATTATTTATAATTTACTAATTTGTTCAAAAAAATCTACGGATTGAAAAAGTGTACATGTATTTTAAATATAGTTCCTCTTTAAAAAAGAGGGTATATGGATAAAATGAGGTGTTCGATTATTTCTATATTTGTAGAAACTATTTGCCACAAAAACATAACTATTAATACTTTGATTGCTTGGATTAATTTTTGCATGACAAAATGGTTAAAAATGGGTTTTACGAGTTATTACGTTAAGAATTTTATAAAAATAAAAGAAAATAATTCGGACTTTAATTCGAAGTGTTTATCAAAAGTCCTAGTAAAAGGTACCTACTACGATGAAAATCGAAAATGAAGTATGGTTAAATATGCCTTTAAAGTGATGTTAATAACTGGTTTTTGTTGATATATGAAGTAGTCATAAAAAGTTTGTTGAACATCCCAATCCTGTTAAAAGCTTTTAAAGTAAATTTATACTCTCTAGTTTCGCAAAAGTAGTCTGTTAACGCATTAAGCAGAAATACTATTAGTGCCTGTTCTCCGCTGATATCAAACAAAAAAAGAAAGAATCGGTTTTTATCAGTTCAATTGCTAGGTGCTAATGTTTTATTAGACACTTAAGCATTACAGTCAGGCCAGGCCGAGCTTCACAGGAAAGGAAGTACAACCACGTCGAAAAACTTGATCAGGCATAAAACGAACCAGTGGCTATCAAACATTAAGAACAACATGTGCTTAAATATAGATTGGACTTGGACTAAATTAGCAGAACTGGATGAAAACCACCTGAAATTGGATAGACCAGGATGTTGGCCGGTATTTATAAATCTGTATTTGTAAAATCTGCCTAGTACATAATTATGACTGTACCATAATTTTGTTGACTGATATTTGAGAGAAGTATGTATGATGATAGACTTAAGAGTGAGGAATAAGAACATAAGAAAATATGCCTGATATTTAGTCTAGTACATTTGCTTCGGACAATACTGTGTAACCTATATGCGGAATTTACTCGTGTAAATTCAGACGTTAAGACCCGTTGTGATATGCAACTAGGGTTGGCCAAAGGCATCGCCTAGGGGAAGCTTCGGGTGCTTGACGCTGGCTGTATAACTTACCGCCGATGGAATAGTTATACACGCACGAGTAAATTCTTACAGCCAGATGTTAAGACTTGTTGTGATATGCAACTAGGGTTGGCCAAAGGCATCGCCTAGGGTAAACTTCGTCTTAACGTTGGCTGTATAACTGACCGCCGATGGAACAGTTATGTAAGCATTAAGGTCCTAGTAGTGTCCGGGGATTGTCTAAATGGAGCGGGGAGCTCTTTATCTACTGGCCGTCGATGGAATAGTAGATGGAAGAGCCCTCGTTGCTGTTAACAAAAAAAAGTGATTGATTCAAAGAAATATATTGAAATAGATACAATCTAATGGTAAATACTTTGTCCTCAGCAACTATACCACACCATGACGCTATCCGGGACGGATGCGTACGCAGGAGGGACGTGTTGTCGCCGCATCAAAAACTCTTATTTATTTTATTAAATATAGGGCCAAACTATGACAGATGATAACACAGTTCACAATTTAATAAAAATAAGTTAATAGATATTATTTTGACTGGTTATACCGGTAACGCCATACTATTGGTCGATTGATGAATATTAACAAATTGTGGGTTTATGAAAGGGTAGGAATATGGTTAGATTGATTGACTTGAGTGCAAACAGAGCAGAGGTACGAACAACTTGGCAGTTGGTGTTAGTTAGTGATTTTTATAGTTTATATCAGTGGTTTTGATACTGTTTCTTACACATTCTTATAAAAAATTTAATGAAGAAATAAAGTGAGACGACTACAAGAGAAGACTAGATATTATATATTTTTTTAATATTCATCGAAATAATGAGGCTTTTAAGTTAGGTAAGTTGTTTTTATCTATCATATTATTTGTATTGTCAAATTTAATAGCCGTGACACGTTTATTTTATAAGCATGCATGCATTTTATAAGTTCTTCGATCTTTAGTCATTGCCGAATATCTCAGAGTAAATATTAAATCATTTATTTATCTTTACTCGTAGTATAATGTATTTGAAAAATTGCCGAGAAATCGGAAGACCTGATTAAGTACATCTTTCTTTTTAAGTAGACAATAATGAACAACATTTCATAGATAATTAATCGCCATAATATATTCCGTAGCTTAACCTTCATAAACCTAGTAAACAAAACCGTATTCCATTAAAGCATAACAGTAGGTGTTCCCACTTATTCTTAATGTATTAATTGACTGTATTAGGAACAATACTGAAACACTATCTGAAATCAGCTTTTCCACAATTAGAGCGCGTTGAAATATGACTATGTATGTAGTGACCGAGTTGTGCCGTATTTAGCAGTAAAATTGTAACATCGTTAAGTTTTACGAGTTGCACGGGTCAAAAAACGTTTTGTATTGTTGTAGGTATGAAATAAATGTTATTAACAAGACTACTTGCGGGTATTTTTGCATTTTAATTTAATGTGCACAAGGTGCTCAGACCAGTTAGCATTTAATAATGCTCTTTGTGAACTTCTTACAAAATGTTTTATTAACTGAACCTTTACTGGCTTAAATATTTTTCAAAGACAGCTTAACTAGTAGTTTAACTATTATAAATGCAAGAATAAAGTGAAATTGTAGTTGATGGAACAGAATTACTTATATACACGATACTTTATATACATGATAATTACATATAATCATATTCAGTGGAGTAACACTTATTCCCAAGTCAAGGGCGTAAGTTTAGTTTGGGAACCAGGTGACCAAAAAATGGTCAAAATTGTATGTCTTTACTTTGGAAATAAATTCAAATTATTAATATTCTCTTTATTTATATAAAATACATCTAAAAATACCACTTTTAAATACGTTCAGATACAAAAATGTATATAAAAATTAAAAAAAAAAAGGAACCAAGCTACCGGTGGTAGGGTTCTAGAGGCAGAAACCTCCTCAATATGCGTGCCGTATCGAGGAGCACTACCTTTTGCATCAGGCTCTTAATACAGCCGCCTAATGTGGGCGTCGGAAGGTGTTGGTCGATGCTCTGATCAATTAACCCCTGTTCCAATATAACTATCAGCACAACGATTGCGGAATCTACATCCCACATCTCGACAAGCTAATAGCCTAAGTCCAAATATGTAATTTTTTGGACTTTATGATACTGTCGTCATGGGAAATGGTGATGTCAACAATCATAGCTCGGCCAATTTTGAAAGAACTGGGTCGGGCACATACCTGTAGTATGGTAACTCGACAGCCAAAAGGCTATTTGATTTGGTAGGAAAATTTGGTTTAAAATTTGTACATATATTTTAAGCCGCTAGTTTCTAGTGTCTTACATGCTTTGTGAAAATCGCCTTAAGAATTTTTATTTTTGTTTTCTCAAGTTATACCATTCACATTTACTTCAAAAGATTTCCTACAATTTTAAGTCAAAAGTATCTCTAGTTGTGGGGGCAAGTGTAAACCGAACACGGACGCTGAATGTGAACACGAACGTCATTGTGCCCGCAATAACTGACTTATTGCAGAGACGCGACGACTTTGTCCCGAGAGCGTTTTCGGAAAACGTCTTTTAATATCTGGATATAGTGTATTTCACACACATGAGGGGTACTTACATCGTATTATCTTAATCAAACTTTGAAATACACAATAAGATGGACTGTTTTAAAAAGAAAGTTTTTGGAGATCAAGCTTTACACGTATGAGTACCTCGTATTTACTGCCAGAGTTGTAACGTAAAAGAGAACTGTGCCGTAAATATGTTATTTTTATTTTATATTATTCTTCACAAACATTTAAACAACGGACACAAAGAACACCCAGACTCGGGACAAATATTTATGAATCACACAAATTTTTGTCCCGGGTGGGATTTGAACCCTTAACACTTGCGGCGCGGCGTAGTGACGAGGTGACCACTTAAACCATTGCGCCATCCATGCAGTCAAATGGTGTGAAATTATCCTAATTTAATATTATAAATATTATAAATGTTAGTTTATTTGTTGGTTTGTTACGCTTTCACACCTAAATTTCTCAATCGGTCATGAAAAGATAACCACAATTTTAGGTCTTACGCTACACAAGTCAAATACTATATACCAAAGAAATCTTTATTTTAAGCATTATTTGGAAGGAGCAAATGCAAGAAAATATTTATATTTCATTATCTCACTTAAAAGGTAACCTTAGAAACACTTCTACACAGTACTTAAATTTTTTTTTAATGAACATTTGAAATCATACTCTGCTGAAAGTATATTTTCAAATCTACATTATAAAAATATTGTGTTAATGTACAGATTTATTAAGCTTGTAAATTTTTTTTCAGATATGGGCTTCATGTTTATGTGTCAATCTTATTGGTTAAGAGGCAATAGCGCATCTCGACGCCTTCATTTGGAACCCACAATATCTGCAACATTTTATCATCTGTTGATGAACATCAAGAAGTTCAACAAAAAGAACAGAGTCTTTCAATAAGCTCTATCACTCCAGCCTGCACCTAGGTAACCTCCTGCTGCAGTTGTTACTATAATGTTACCAGATTATTTTAGGCCTGCTTTAACTGAAAATAGATAACTTGTGGAAACATAAAGGAAACCGAATTACACTTTTAATGAGGAAACAGCTGCTTAAAATTAGCAATTATTATGTACCTTTAAATTATTGTCTGTTTTATTTACATTTATTATGTCCATCATTGTACTTCTTGTCCGAATTTTCTGGATTTTGACTTATTGGAAGACCATATTTTTATCATTGGGTTGGTTTTAGGTAAGACGGATTTCATCAGATTTTTAATGAAGTGCCTAAGTATCATAACGATAAAAAGGGCGTGCTTTAGCTGCCTATTTAACTAAACTAAGAAATGGGGACTTCGATGACCACCTTTCATTGTTATTACAAATATTGGATAGCATACTGGTTCTGTATGATGACATAATATATAAGATGTTTGTCAATTATAAGAACCAGGCCCGAAGATGTATGAAAATCGGGGTTGTTTTTGTGCAAACACGTTGCCATGGGTACAAAAAAGGGCGTCGCGAACAAAAGCTAGTTTTTAATATTTCCTTTAAACGTATTACTTCTCAAATATTATTTCTTTAAATCTAAAAATAAATTCACAAATGCGTTCGTACAATACTTGAAACATTGCGCCCGAGAGTCAGAGGTACACGATTATTTATCTGCTTCTGAATTCGAACTGTTGAACTCCTAAAATGTAGTTTTCTACTATTCTTTTAACTCAAAGCATAGTATATACGTATCGAATACTATACCATGTTATAATAAACATTTAAATTAATAAACTATAGTGCAACGCAGCTCTAAAAGTCATTAAGATAACCATTTTCTTGAATAAAAACATCAACATGAGTGCGTGCCGTAAATTATTGCGAAGATCTTTCTTGCGATAAAATATCGTTCTCTTTAACGTTTAAAGGTGGGGTAATGTTTACTTTAGATAAAACTTATATTTAGCGATATATAGTTAGTCTAAAAATAGCCTTAATATTTCTAAGAATACTATGACAAGGATATGTGTAAAAATATTTATTTCTACTTACAATGTTTTGTATATTCGTTAAAGTATATACAGCTACTTGAATTTACAAAATCTTTTTAGGCCCTTAACTATCTTGCTGCATTTACAGCAAAACTTATCGTTCATATGTTTTCAAATATTTTTGAGAGGTTGAACTTGAGAGGCTAATAATAACTTTATTAAAATTATATTAGATAGATAGATGGATAGATAGATACTCTTTATTGCACACCATAAATAGGATACAATTAAAAAGAAATATATTAGCTACTTTACGTACGCCGCAATGTCTCCTTTTACTATTCAACAACTCTGGCTAACTCTTGTACATTGATGTACTATGTTATAAACTTTCGCATAAGTGGTTACAAATCCCTTGAAAGTTTCTTCAAAGATAAATTATATGCGAATGCATAGAAAATAAACAAAAATCATGTTTCAATGTTTCAATTATAACGAATATACAAAATATTGTAAGTAGAAATAAATATTTTTACACATATCCTTGTCATAGTATTCTTAGAAATATTAAGGCCATTTTTAGACTAACTATATATCGCTAAATATAAGTTTTATCTAAAGTAAACATTACCCCACCTTTAAACGTTAAAGAGAACTATATTTTATCGCAAGAAAGATCTTCGCAATAATTTACGGCACGCACTCATGTTGATGTTTTTATTCAAGAAAATGGTTATCTTAATGACTTTTAGAGCTGCGTTGCACTATAGTTTATTAATTTAAATGTTTAAATGCTACTGTATTTATCAACATACTTCACAAAATTTTTGATCTGAAATTGAAATTGCCTAATGGGCTCCTAACGTAGATCGTTTCAGTGGATTCAGTCAATTAGTCTGGCAACGATCAAAATTTCCAAGTGGCCGAAAGATACGCCGTGATTTGAGCTGCCAGTAAATACCTACCTCTGGTTGTTCGATACTAAATTACTCAAATTGTTATTTCCGAAATTGACGTCAGGTTTCATGGAATAACCGCAATTAGCACTCGGGTAATTCAAACTTGCAAAATGGGAAAGACTACCAGAATATCCCAGATCAAATTGACTATAGCTTCCAGACCTTATTTATCTGCTGGCCAAAATTGAATTTAAATGCTTGCTTGAAACTTTGCGGATTAATATATCATCAAGCAGTATCTTGTCTCTGAGGCTAAGTGGAGGTTAATTAACACCGTTCTATCACCAAATATATAGATGTAATCCATGGAATAGCTATCCCTAGTACCTGACACAGGATATTCAGAAAGCCTTTTATTTCGGCACTTACGAATTCCATGAATACATGGTCAAACTTGTTATATATATATGATATGTGACGTGACGTGACGTATATATATATATATATATATACATGTATTTCCTGTTATGAAACCTTTCTATTTGCCATTAGGTATTTTTTTTTAAAGTAAGTCCCTATATCAAGAGGAATGTTTCAAACAAATAAATACTTCTCCCTGATGGAAAGGACTAAAGTAATGTATCAAAAGTATCACAGTTTATTTAAAAATAACACTGCAGGTTATATTATTTGATAACTTATGCTTTAATTTCGCTACTCTTTTTTCTCGCGTTGCCTTAGCTGAGTTAAGATTAGAAAACTACTGTCATAATATCCAAGGCGTATTTTCCGACCGTCAGGCAAGGCGTTGATCAAACACATAGTATACGTGTTTGATCAACGCCTTTAACACTTTAAATAATTTTATTTTGCAAAACTGTTTTGTCAGAATATATGGATTTTTATTTTGTGCTTGAGATTTGCAATTACTAAGTCTTTGAGCCAACTTTTTTCAAAACTATCACCTAAGTTCACACTAATTTTAACCGAAGTTTTAATCAGGTTTAACTGAAACCTAATTGATATCTTTTTGTGTAATGTCATTTCTGTCACACGTACTCGCATATTTAGGCCAGTAATGGTTTTTAAGAGGTAAAACACCAAAGAAATAATAGTATGAATATATACCAGCAAGCAATAATAACAGCATGTAAGCTGTTGTCGAAAATATAGCGAATCCAAAAAAAAAAAAATTACAGTGGATCCGAGTTACAGGGGTGAAATTTTAGGGGTGCTGAACTTTCAGGGGTGGAACATGGTTTTCCAAGAGAAAACTAGACGTCTTTGTTTTAGTTTTTGATAATAAAAGGTGTATAACTTTTGTATTAATAATTTTTTCGTAAAAATCGTTACACAAGTTTTTACGTTTTTTAATTTTATCTCCATTTTTCTTACCTTTTATGTCCCGAACACGCTGCATTTTTTTTCAATCCACATTATAATTTTTACAGTTTATTTTGATCTTAATCCAAAAAAGAAGCTTAATACTTTTTTCATCAATAAATATTTGCCCTGGTCTTGTTTATTTTAACAGATTGTGAGATTAACATAACCACTTGAACCAAGGCGAGAAGTACATTTAACGAGTTGGAAAAATAGTTTATTATAGTATAATGATAATGAAGTATAAAACAAAATTAATAACATGTGACTAGGCTGTATATCCAAGGTTGATGCGACTTTTGCAGTTCAGTCTTATGGGACACATACTTGTGTAATTTACCGACAGCTGTAGCTCGTGAGTAAATTGTATATTTGCGACCTACATTATCAAGTGCAGTTATTTTTTCAAATTTATAATTATAGGATATTACATTACAGAGGGGTGAATAAGTTTGGTTTTTTTTTGTTTTGGGGCCAAAAGAGCAGACGGGTTACCTGATGGTAAATGACTACCGCCGCCCAAGGGCAGTTGCAACTGTAGACACAAGTGCATTGCCAGCCGTTAAGGTGGGAGTAGAGGATGGGTGGACGAGGCGGAAGGGAGGGAAGGGGGGAAAGGTTAGGGCCTCCAGTAACCTTACTCACTCGGCGAAAAGCAATGCAACATTGCCTCACTGCCGGTTTTCTGTAAGACCGTGGTATCACTCCCGTCGAGCCGGCCCATACGTGCCGAAGCATGGCTCTCCTACGATGAACTCCCTTCCAGTGACAGTGCAATGTCTGCGGGGTTCAGCTAGTCTTTTACATATATTGAAAAAAAAAACGAACAGAAAATATATTTCCCCCTACTACTACCACTTGAGTTATTTAAAAACATGAATATTTGTTTGTTTTCAGAAGCTTTTATTTTATTGTTTATTAATTTTTGAAAATCTTTTAAATGATATTTCACGTCAACCCCCTTCGTTGGTTATATTATAAATCTTTAGAAGCATAGTGAAACCAATTTGCGGTAAAAGCGGTAACAAAATATGGATGTGTTCTCGCATCTCATTATCTGTCGAGACCACGGTGTTCACCGTGCAGTCTACAGTAAATTCTTGAGCTCTCGTTTGCGTAATACCGCCATTGTAACGGGCACACCTTTGAAGATAAAAGCCTCGTATGTTGCCTAGTCCGTTGCCTTTTTGCGGTCTGGTAACATTGAATCTTTGCGTGGAAAACGTTAAAGTAAAGTAAAGTAAACTATTTTTAATTTCAAAGATGAAAATAATTTTCACTAATTTGTTGCGAGGAACGCGTCGTTTAAATTTTTTTCTCTATTAGATTACTTGGAATTACTCGAAGCCTGGCTTTTTTAAAATTAGCTTATAATGTTAACGCTTCATAGCTATTCTGAAATAAATTGTAGATATATTTGTATTCCTTAAAACTAACCAATTAGGCCTAATCTTGTTCGTGTACGTAAGTATACTAATCTAATAAACATGTATATTATAAAGAAATAAACAACGCATGTGTAAAACCTGTAATATTTATAAAGTAGACGGTTGTTGACCTATGGCAGGCAGCACCAGAATATCGGGCAGATCATTTGCCATTGGAAGAGAGTTTATTTTCACAAATTACAACAAGAACGATCTCGAAATTCTCTATGAAAAACTAAAAGTATTAGACTTTCAGTTTTTCATAGAGAATTTAGTAGGTAAGTACGAAGCTCTTGATTTTTTTATATGGAATCACAGTAACAATAATAAATGGCAATAACAGCTTATCATTGTCATCATCAGGCAGTGCGAGTGCTTGTTTAACATTTAGTTGTTATAAAAAAACGTTTGCTCAAGTCTTGTTTCATGGTTAATACATTTATATATCTACATTGCTATAAAAAGTAGTCCACTCCTATTTTAACACATTTTAAACACACTGCTTTATAATTAAAAAACAACCGTATGATGAGGCCTCGTCTAGTGTGAAGGGGTCTGCAGATCTCTCGGAACATTGTTTAGAACTATAAGGTGTTGATTCTAAGCGATGTTTTCCTTCACTATTGAAGTGAATGAAAATAAACACCAAAAAGTGGGAGCCGCGGACCGCGTATTATTGTTAGACCAGTCTTTATCAATCTTCTTACAACCTCATAATATAAGTCATGATCCAAAATTTACTTTGTAAATAAATATCAAGCCTTAATTGCCAACTTGGAACATTAAACTGCCTTAAGCCGCACCGAGCGACCTTGCTGAATAGATAGAGTCGTTACCTTTGGCACGAAGATTACTAATTTGCTGTGTTATGTTATTTATTAGGTTAGGTAACCACAAAATTGACATTGAAAGTGATAAATTATCTTCTCATAAATTAGACAAATTTTCTTAAGAATAATAAAATAGCGAATTCAGTACTTACACTGACAGAATTCTGTTGTGGTCTTTTTTCTTCCAGTACTATTTCTGCAAAAAAAAATCATATTACCCACCTGATATTCAGCGATTGCCATATCCTGTGGATGTTTATAACACTCTTATACCAAGAGGAGCATTTGTTTGTTGGAAACCAGCATGATGAAAATAGAAATCGTTATTGCGAGGTCTTGGACAGTTTACCTGCTCAGAAGCTCCTCAGTGATTTGATAGCGATTTTCAGTGCGCTGTTTGGAATATCAAAGACAATCAATAATTATATATCAAAATATCAAAAACATCATTCATCAATCCCAATCATCCCAATCGTGATAATGAATATATTTACCAACAGTATTTAAGCACACCTGTTTTGAATTATAACGTCTTAACTCAACAACCTTGATATCACAGTATTTATTGTATACGACTTCCGCGTCTATGGTCTGACTCGGGGTTTCTCCACATTGGGTTTTTAGGGTTATTTGACCCAAGACATACTCAATTATAATACTCGATTTGGATTTTTTTTCTGGATTCATTGCAATAGACTTGTCATCCATAACATGTCGACCCTTTTTTTTTTTTATTGTGGGGAAACCCCCTCGGGTCATCACTTCACCGGGGCTGCCAGTGAAGTGGTATGTCGGAATCGAACCGACTAAAACCACACGGTGTTCCGTCATAAATGAGTCTATTGCCAGGGACTCGGGTATACCCTAGGAAGGAAGTCCCCGACATGTCGACCTAACATAAGCTGCAGAACGGTAAAATATTTTTTTGTATGTAAACATACACCTCTAAAAATGCGTTATTTTCGTTCGTTTATAAGTTGTAGTTTTATATACATAAATGTTTTCCCAAAAACCGGTGCAGGTACAAAGTACACACGGATCCACATGTAAGTTTTTTTTAAATTTATAACATTCCCACTATAAACTCGGAAATCGGAGAGTGAAGCTTGCTCAAACAATTAGCTCTTTTAGTAGTTTCATTTTAGGATTACACATTGACTCACCAAAGTTTTTTAGAACTATAAAGGTGTGCTAAACCATATTTAATTACACAAATTTGGAGTATAATCACTATTGTATCCAGAGTCGACCATGATGTCAATTTGTCTGGTCGTTATAAATGTAGCAACATTATTAGAAAATGAAAGTAGATTGAAACTTACAAAATTTAATATGTATCACAACTTCAGGTAAAATAAATACTAAAAGGTCATAATATTTGACTCATCGAGTACCGCCCTTTTAATCCGTAAATCACTAACACTACCTTTTAAATTAATTGTGTTTTTATTAAGCTACTCCAGTTGAAGTATTAAATTCATTTGAATCTAATGAATCACTGTGAATTAATACAGCGCCATTTTGCCCGAACACAGTTCTCATAAATAGTAAGAGCCAGCTCATCCATTTCATTCCTATCTATTATCGAGCGACTCGTTTCTTTCACTTTATTCCGACAAACAACTCGTTTATGGGAGGATTAACAGCTGTTGGCCTTTCGAGTTTTCTTTCAGCATTCCAGTGAGATAACGCGGTAAATATTGCCTCCGAAATAAATTTTATGATACAAAGCTTTTAATATTAAAACTTTTTAAATGGTTGATAATATACATCGCAGTGCTAGTTATATTAATATTGATATGCGAATGCCTTAACAAAATGTACTGACGTAAGCTTTGTGGCTTAGTTGAATGAACCAAGACTAAGATTTCCCTTTCACTCTTGTTGGCTTTTTATGCAGAGCCAAATGCCTAAGCACATTGTACGTCAGGCAACTTCGTGTAGTGATATTCCTGCATATAGTAGTTTCATCAAGGCGTGAGGTGTGCGAATGCGATATGTATACTTCACAGCTAGAATAAAAAAGTTCATGGTTTATTTGGGTAATATACAGACTATATTTAATATTCATTCCAAACTCCCTAGACAATTCTTTATTAGGAATATTCCTGTGTCGCGGGGGGCTTCACAAACATTTAAACAACGGACGCAAAGAACACCCAGACTCGGGACAACTATTTGTGGATCACACAAATTTTTGTCCCGCGTAGGATTTGCAACCACGGCACGGCGTAGTGGCGAGGCCACTTAAACCATTGCGCCTTTTGTGCAGTCATAATTATCTATACTTTTCGGCTACACCTATACTTTGTGTACTCGTTAACGGCCTACCCACGAAAAGACTAAACGTAATACTAAAAAACACTTTCCCTATAACTGTCTATCTAATGCTACATCCACGGTAAAACCGGATGTTTGTTTACCTCCTAAACGAACTTTAGCTTTAACTTCATAATAATAGTATAGATGGGCTCAGACCACTAATCCATTTGCCACCTCTAATTCTCAAAGTTTATGTGCATACTAGAAATTAATATTCGTTTACCTTAACGGGAATGAGAAACATCTATATATGTTTGCATAACTGGGAGTGTTTTATAATGTTTTTGACGACCTTTTTTGTTTTTAAAACCTATAAGCACTTATTTTCTTTACATACAAGCAAAGATATTATTTGTTTTTTATAAATCTGTTGAGTATTTTCTTTATTTTATTACTATTCTGCAACAAACAAACGTACCTGTCATATTACTCTGAGAAATTTTTTTAATGGATTCCTACCAGCCAATTACAACGTATGCAAACAGTGAACTAAACAAACATAATATGATATTACTGTGTAAGTACGGGGGAAACGCTTGGATCAAACTCGTCTACGAACTCTACGAATGTAGCGATCGTAGCATACTCCTGCTACACAATGTACACATTCGTAGCGAATGATGTACCAATAAGCCTTGGGGCTTAAACAGTAATTTTCGCTGGTATATCTCTCATTACTCTGTTCATATATTACTAAATTAGCATATGTATATTAATGTATAGTTATAACTGTTTATATCTAAAGGCTATAATTTACAATGTATGGGACTATACTAACATTATTAATAGAAACAAGGTATTTCTATACTATCTTTTAAACTTTCGCGTTCAATGATTTGTTTATGTATTTAAACGGGAAATAACGCGATCACGAAAAGGTATTACATACCTCCCTGACCTTTCGACCAGGTTGCACTGGTCGTGGTCACAGGCTGACTGGCTCAGCGGTGCACGCCCTCTACCTACTACCTCACGATCTCGACGACGGAAGGTGTGCACCAACGTCAGGCAATTCAGAGGCATGTAATACCTTTACGTGATCGCGTTAATTCCTGTTTAAATAGATAATTATAAGGTATTCTATCATTTTTAAACTATTATACGTATTTACTGGCTGGCCTGTTGGTCTAGTGGTTAGTGACCCTGACTGCTAAGCCAGAGGTCGTGGGCTCGATTCCCACCCAGGAAAAATAATTGTGTAATTTGTCTATAATATGCATGTATTTAGAAATATATAAGTATGTTTATCAGCAGTCTGGTTACCATAATACAGGCTCTGCTTAGTTTGGGATCAGACGGCCGTGTGTGAGATGTGTGAAGTTATTATTATTATTATTTAAGTAGGGTCCAACGGCACATAATAAGCTGCGTCCACACACATATGTGCCCATAAGATGACTCACCATAATGCATGCATCTTCCCATGGCACATCATAAGCCCAAAGAAGAAAATACTTAGCCTAATTTAAACAGTCTTTCTCTTTTCAATCACTGTAGCGCTCCAGTGACTTGCGTCATACTGTTATATAGCTCATAGTCTGCCTCAATGAACAGGCTTTATAACATAAAAAGGTATAATAAAAAAATATTTTTCTGCAATTCCTCTACATAAATACTTTCATAATACTCCGTTTGCATAATTTGCTTGAAAAGAGATACAAATAATTATCTTCGAATATTAATTAATAGAAATCTATGATAAGGGTCGGGAAACCGTATTCAGGAGGACATATTTAATATGCTCTATGAATAAAGTTTGAAAAAATATTTTAAGTTATAAGAGTTTACTGGTAGCGGAGCAAAATGTTTTTCGCTTCGCTCTATATATCGATTTCATCTCAAAGGTTGCGACATATCTCGCGATGATTTTCACACAATCTGCTGTTCAGCCAGGTCCGGTTAAACATCAAGTCATTTCTAACATAATTAAATACAAGAAGTGGAAACTTTCCTTTAAAATAACATTGAAATTAATCATATATAATACCTTACATTACATAAGTTTTAAATCTATAAGAACTATAACATAGGCGTAGCTACCAATGCAATAGCAGAAAAATCACTTCAAAACCTGCATAACTGGGAATTCTTCATAATTTTCTCCAAGGTTTGTGAAGTTCACCACCCGGTATTAGACCAGCGACATATATAACAGTCTATAAACAGAGCTGATATTCATATTGATAGATAATAATAATAAAATCCACACACAGCCGTCTAATCCCAAACTAGGCAGAGCCTGTACCATGATGACCAGACTGCTGATAAACATACTTATATATTTCTAAATACATACATATTATAGATAAAGTACACCCAGACACAGAACAAATGATCGTGCTCATCACATAATTATTTGTCCTGGGTGGAAATCGAACCCAAAAGCTAAATAAGCTCATCTGTTATTTTATATACAATGTATCTTAATATAATTATATCTTACGTATTATATGTATAATGTATAAATAATTCAACTACAGAGTAAATGGAAAAGGGCACGGTTAAGCCTTTTCAAGAGAAGATTTCCCAAAACGACCACTTAGTTGCGTTAAGTAGACTATAACGTAAAGGTCTGCTCAGCCTCCTTTAACTGCCTAGAAATTGGAATTATCCAGTCCTTTCAGTTCATGATGTTTGGATTAGATAATTAACTAACTACCTCAGACAAGTGCTATCTATAGAACATGAATTGATAGATTATTAATATTTATTGGTTAATATATTTCAAACGTTTATAATTATCGTTTATATTTTTTTTTCATCTTCTAACGTGATCTAAATAAATAATTATTTACCATTATGGACAATCGCGAAACTCTTAATAAAAGTTTACAAAAACATTATTGAAGAAACGTATTGTTTTAATTTAATACAAAAAAGTTTTAGTTTCTCCGAATTTCCGTACTTTACGGGCAACTATGCCTATTTTTCCTTTAGTAAAAACCTTATTCCTACTATTATTAACATGTGGAAAGAAATAAGTAGTCCAATTAGTAATGAGTCATTAATAATCTACCTTCAAATATTACCTTTCCATCTTTTTCGATCGAAGCAAATGAACTTAATTTGTATCTCAATACTACTTGACTATTGCAAGTGTCACCTACGAATACATAATAAGTCATTATTCGATTATCGAAACATCGTTAAGATATTCATAATTGTTATTGTTATGGCGCGTTTTAAGCATCATATGAGTATAGAGGTCGACGGCGCGTGTCCACTAAATAATTCAAGTACTCGCCGACAAGCCCACCCACGGCTACTTTGAAAAGGGTAAGAACATGACCCAAACACCTAATGACCGAGTGGTTACTATAAGAAACATATCATCACCCTTGTTATTTTAAGTGTATTTTGCGGTAGATTTCTAAACTAACCCTTGTTATATAACACCAATGCTTAGTTGACAGTAAAGTAAACAGGGCCGCTGCCTGAGGTTCCAGTTCGCTCATACTCTAACTCAATAGCGAAGTAGCTGATTTAGAGCGCTAATTTTGGAATTTGTAGTAAAAAATTTCAAAAGCTATATGAATGTGTAAGTAGCTCGATAATAACCCTAAAATAGACTTATACAGCTAAGTACTCTAATAAATGTTCCTATACCTAAAATAATGCTAAAAGAAAAGAAAATAACAGTATATTTGTTGAAGTTGCCACCAAACTCCAATACACTCTTAAATAATTTACACCAAAATTGTTCATACTTATAACATTGCAAAACTATTAAAAAATTAAGAAAAGATGGACAAAATAGATAGTCTGCCAAGTCACAATCCTAAAGCAGAATATATAATTTAATTGAATTTGAAATTGACTCAAAAAAACACATGGAATTACAAAAGACTTTATTTATCAAAAGAATTTATCGCCAAATCAGCTAATAAACGACCAGGTTTTTTTGAACAGAATATTCAAGTGACGATCTTTTTTATATTTCGTACAAATTATCGCACAACCGACTGGACTGACCTTAAAGTTTTCGCAGTATTGAGATATATAGACCCAAGTCAACTAGCTTGACACTTTATTTATTAATGCGGTCCGTTTATGCGCCTCACTGGCCCAGCAGGCGAGAGCGTGACACCTAGTCATAAAATCGTGTGTTCGTTGCCCAGATTGAAAAGTATTGTTCAGCTTGACAATAAATATACAAATGATGAAAGCTAATATAAACTTTATGCTGTGTCACCTGATGTAAATAAGGTCTTCCAACCATTTGCAGAAATTATTGTACTGTCCCTACGAAATCTTTAATACTGACAGTTCATCAACCTTTTCTCGACCCTTTTAAACTGCAACTGACACGAGAATCTGAATGAGATAAGTAAACTGTAGTTAGTTATAGTAGGTTAGTAAGTACAAAAGTAGTTTACAAAATTCTTAACTGTACACAGCTATCATATTTGTAAAATCTAAAATATATACCGACAACTAGAAGTAACTAAGCAATATGGCCTGTCTGATAGTCAGCAATTACCGTAGCCTATAGACGTGTGTTCGATGAAGTATCTACTAAGATTAAGTTCCATACTGCTTACTTTGGGATCGTTGTCCTTAAAGTTCGTCTGAGCACCGCATCAAAATCTTTTAGACGGTGTGCAGGGGCTCCCGCACAGAGACGTAGCAACACGACTACTCCGCATTGAGCCGGACTTGCTACTTGTGAAGAAGCAGCCGTTGCTCCGCAATAGAGTATTGCTGTTTCCATTAAATATACAATGATTTTTGGACAGGATGTCATTTGATATCTCAATACTTTTTAAATGGTGTACAGGTCGTTGTTTTACATACAAGTAGCACGCCGTTTTCTTTCACTGTGGATCTTGTGATATTAACACGGCTCCTATAGAAAGTATCTCGTCGTTGTCGTCAAGATAGAAATTAATGCCATGGACAAATAACTTATTACTGATCAATCAATTAGTCATTCAATCAAATAAATTAATTTTCGAAAAAAGTGTTACAGGTATGATTGAACAAAAATGTTGATTCTCACAAATTTTGGCAAACAATTGTACAATTACATACATACATACAATTGTAGGTAAAAAAATTGAATTATTAAAAAATTGAAAAATTGTATTATTATAATTATTTAACACTAAAATTATATTTTTGAAATGTCATATGATTTGATTAAAAAAAAATAATAATGTGAATATAATAATGCATTTTAATGATATCAATAAAATTACACAGTAAATATCCTCTTACTTTGGACGAGCAATTCTTGTATGTATATATTTATTTATGTACGTATTTATATTTCGGGTATCTCGGAAACGGCTCTAACGATTTTGATGAAATTTGGTATACAAATACAGTTTTGCTTTTTAAGTTCAATTGCACAGTTGCATTTCCAGTAAAAACGTAATTTTACAAAAATAATATTTAACTAAACAATGACGATTTTACAAAAAGCTACCAAGGAAAACTACCGATCGAAGCTCGGTCTCCCAGGTACTATCATATTAAACAAGGAACATTAATTTACTTGCAATAAAAATGTGTCCCATTTAGTCTCAAAAAAATATTTCATTGCGTAGAAAGAATCAAAAATTGCGATCGGTACGGAGTCATTTAAGGAGTACGGAGTCACGTAGTTTTCAGTCACGCATGACACTTCGACCCAGTCAGACGTCGGATTCCATATCTTTCGCATTTGTTTAACAAGATATGATCCCTCCGTCGCCGTATATAAAATTCGCGAAACTTCGTAATAACAAGACATGATCTACGCAGTCGAATGGTTTAAAGATATTAAAAGTATAGCCACTAGGTAGACTACTAGCATGACATTCAGAAAATAAAAGGAAACTTGGCAAAAAAGCTGAAATTTTAGTATCAATTGAAGGACTTTCACAAACTATAAAACGATAACTATTTAAATTCGTTAATTAGTGAAGCTAGTAACCCCTGCTAATTAGTTTACGGTTATTACTATTGTTACGGTATCCAATTGGATACCGTAACAATATTTAAACATTATTACACTACACAATTAACAAGTCTATATTCAGTAGGATACCGTTTTCTCTCTAATATATTTGATATTCATTGTATATAGCTTATCTAAATATAACATAAACTTAACTGCTTCTTCCTCTATTCAGATTAGTGCTTATACATACACTCGTTTTTTTTTTCAATAAAGAATTAAATACCAGTAAGTAGTTAACTCCTCTAGCTAAGCTAAATGCTTGTGTTAGGAATGAGTTCACATCGGTAGTGCACTGGGTGGGGTTCGAATCCGCATCCACTTGATTGCAAGTCCGACGCCATAGCCATTACGCTACGGTCGTTTAAAAGAGACATCGTATTAAAAGAGTTGCCTGATTAATGAATGTGTTCTCCCTTAAGAAGTTTCTAAGGCTCATCCAGAGATCAACAAATATATTGTACTCTGAATGAATAATGCATCTTTGAACCTTTTGGCTCCAGTGTAAAAACTTTTGCACCTTTGTTATTTTAACAGGGTTGGAAATACATTATTGGTGCGGGAAGCCTTTCGCTTGAGACCATGGTTTTGTACATGGTCCGAAACGAGAGTGCGTGGAATTCCGCTGCCTCATTTTGCTAGGACGTGATGATGGCTAAAGAGGCGGCGGAAAGGGTACGGGAGAGAACGAGTACACTCCCGTCCCGCAGTAGACGCACCAGGCGGAGAGCGCAGAACGACCTCACGCCTCCATGAGCGCTGGCCTGGGGGTGACGGATAGGGCTATCCGTTACCCTGGCAGAAGCAGGCCTGAGACGGCGGCGCGAGTGTTCCGAGCACGCTTCTCTAAATCGGTGGGGGGCGAGGTCGTGGCGACCTTTTCAAGAGGCGGCCAAGGTCTGCAGGGGTTCCCGGAGGCTTCCTTCTTAGGGTATCACGGGTCCCTTGCAATAGACCCACTTGTGACTGAACACCGTGTGGTTTTAGTCGGTTCAATTCCGACATACCACTTTACCATTAGCTCCGGTGAGGTGATGACCCGTGGGTGTTTCGACACGAAAAAAAAAAAAGTGGTTGGAAATGCATAAGTGGTACTCCTGGTGCAAGAACTGGGCTGCCAATAGGCAATGACGCTTGTCACATTTTTTTAAATAATATAGGTAGTATAAATAGATCTCAAGCTTCATTTAAAACGATACTGGCATTTAGTTCTAAGACATAGTGTAGTAGTTCTGCTAGGTTACCCAGCCTGAGTTACGAATCTGAACACGATTCCTTTTTTAAACTCAATACTCAATATCAGGCAAACAATAAGAAGCTGTTATTAATTCAAAATTGTTTAGAACGAAGCTTTATATACCATCTTTTACGTAAACAAAATAATTTCACCCAACACATTTTGCTACTAATCTAAAAATATGTATACATTTAGGTATAAGAAACGTAGAGATCATACATCAGAATATTATCAGCTATAAAATGGCGTTTCATACATCATTTCGTATTTATAATTCAGTCGTAGGAACATAAATATCGTTGTTGGCTAAGTATTTCACTCTCCTTCTCTGTAATATATTAGATGGAAACATTTGCGGTGACGTCTACCTCACATGATGTATTTATTACTGGCCCGACATACTCGTAAGGACTACAACGCATTATTCTTAAGGGCTTTCTAACATTGTAACGTTCCCAATAATCGTTAGATACACAGATACAACTAAAAAGTTCTATATCGTATATTCTGTGCTAATTATGTACTCTTCAGATGCAAGATTACAAAGACACAGAAACTCAATAAAACTTCCATGCAATTCATATCATAATGATAACTTTTCTATAAACTTGCGCGATGTGTAGCTAAACTGGAAAAACACAGCACGCACATACGTATTCAATGTGTCTAGCATTTTCATATCATGATCGTGTTAAACACGGCTTAAAATTCCATTTATAACAAATATTTTAACAATATATATTATTATCTTATAATAATTTCACATTTAAAGACCGTAAATCGCTATTTAAAAGTCAACTTATTAAGGCCACTAAATATAATGTTCGATCTATCCTGAAATGTTAACGCAGCTATAGCACGCTCCAATGTCTGTGCAGGATCGGTTTCAACTATCGTAGGAAGCCTTAGTATGTTATTGAGAGAGTACGTGCTTAGAAAACAGTGATCATACGGTAGCCTTTGTGAATACACGCAAATAAATAGTTTACTTATACGTTCGAGACGAACGGGCAGCTATTATCACATAGTAATCTAGAACATTTACCGCATTTCCTGCTTTGTTGTCAACAACTATGGTTACTTTAAGGGTCTTTGCTAAGTATAACGTGCTTATACTTAACAAAGACCCTTAAAGTAACCTTAATTCACTTACAAAGTGACAAGTAAATTAGTGTCATCCTACCATCTTGACATTCAATGAATTAGAACATACCCATTAAACCGAGGGGGAATTCTCTTCCTAATCTATTAGTTCAGTGGCAGCTAAGTACAAACCTTTCAAATTTTTACCATCAACGTGTTATTCAACAAAATAGGTAGGTACTATAATTTTTTAAGAAAGGTCGACTTTTAAAGTAAAAGAATTTCAGACAAAAGAGTAAGATATTTTTGCAAGCCAACGCGAGTCAATGTTCAGATTTTAGATCAACGATCCCCAGTCAAATACATAATACCCTTATTGTCTTTACTAAAAGCATTAGAATAAAATTATTGACTCAGTCTAGACGGATCGATTATTATTATTGACTACTTTCTTCTACTTTAGGTTGCGACTTAGTAACAAGTACATACCTAGATATATATGTACATAATTACTAGATTTAAAGACCTTTGTTAGTTTAAAAAGTTAGTTAAAGGATTTAGAAGCTATTTATGAAATTAGAATTTCAATGCAAGTGATTTGTATTATGCTCTGGAACCAGAGTTAGACGGAAAACGGTAAGATTGGTCGATGTACGGGAGTAGCCACTAATAATTCACAGCACGTAGCCGAAAACAGAATTATCCGCTATAGTAGTTCGGGAACTCTGCCAACTCGCATCATATTAAGGCGAGATGATAATTAACGCTGTGTTTCGTTGCTATTTTTCATTGCAAAACAAGTCGAGTTAGCAAATTTTGACACATAACAACTTTGCAAAAATTCATATTGCTAAAGTTTGCACCGATAGTACTATCAAAAAAAGCATAAAAGAAGTTAGAGTAACCCAACATCGCTATCGTCAACGTTTATTCGGAAAATTGTTATCGTTCGTAGTCATTCAAGTTGTTCCAGTAGAAATAGCAAGACAATAGACATTTTCAATACTCCGCAATCCTCACAAACGTCGGAGTGAACGACGCTTTGAAATCCCAGAAAGCTCTAAAGCCCTCACAATTGTCACTAAACAAAGTGAAAACCGAAAAATGGTGACTAAAAATGTTTTGGTAATCTATACGTGTGATTGTGTATTTTGATACTTCTACGAAACGCGAGGGCACCAATGCTACGAGATGTAATAATTTCCATTAAAACTAATGATTGTACAATAACCAGGCCAATTACAAGTTTTCGCATTTAAATAATTATGTATAATAATGCAATAATATAAAGATATAATATTTAAGAAAACTTGCTTCTGTCTGTTTTGGAATCGCCAGTTTTACTATATTCATTAAACCTTTGGGCGAGGCATATTATTTTTACGAACATACCAATAACAAAAGTATACGTCAAGAATTGTATTATGAATAAACCATATAAATATATTCAATCAGTAGTTCTTGAGATCTTCTTGGGATCCCAAGAACTACTGACCTACCTATACCCTGTCAACCAAGTAATTATATGAATTACTCACGTCCATTTTGAGAGTGAGAATAAAATTTCATATAACCAAGAACTCTATTATTTCTTACTCTTGTAAGCATGCATGCATGATGTCACCTCGATAACAGCGACCCCAATAACATATTATAGTTTCCTCATAAGTTATTTAGTTAATATTTTTACTAGTCAGCTAAATCTCTGTTTGAATGTGTGTATAGATGTTAGCTCACACAACAACAAGGAGAGTAATAAAATAGTATCTGGACGAGCCACAGTAGTTTCATTACACTCTCTCAATTGATGTAGAAGTGAGTCACGTGGCACTCTAGACACTAGTTGTATTGATACAACTATTAACCAAGAAGTTCACAGTAACAAAAATATCTGATCAACATTTCATCCGATTTCCTGATTTCAAATCAGCGCGTTTCAAAAAAGTGTGGAAATTGTCAACCTTCCTCGCTTGGTTTTCCCTTCTCTCTTTTTCTTGAGTGTATACCTATATCAACATACAAAAGACAACTCAAAACAAAAAGGTGAGTTATATTAATTAACCTCAGACTCCGTGATTAAGGGCCGCTGTCTTTAATTTTATCGTTTGTACAAATAGTGTAAGTTTAAAATCAGTTATTCTGTACCTACCTATTAGGAGTTATCAAATTTCAAGGCTGTAAAAGTTAAAGCAATATTACGAGTACATAATTTGTACTACACGAAGTGAAACTATTATTACGTGCAGCAACGGCAACACTAGCAGTTACAAAACTATTAAATACATTCAATTTCAAACCAAATTGCTTCCGAAGTCACGTTCTATTATTAAAAAAATGGTCTAAATTGAACAAATTGTCACTCGTTTTAAAGTTAAATTAGTTGGGTTGGCCGTTTCCCCGACGATAGTCTGAATAAAACATAAGACTAGCTGTTCTAATGAGGAGTTCTTTGTTTTTCTTAGTGACTGCATAAGTTGTGAATGAATGTGGGATCAGTAGGTGGCTCGGGTGTCGGATCAAATCGCACTTCATTTGTCCGCGTCAGGCGCTGGGCCCGGGTGATGGATGACAGCCGGGTGCCGCGGCTGTAACACGGTTGGTTTTAATTGATACCGTCATTTTTGTACCGACCGCGGACTGCCACGCCTGCTGCCGGCTGCACGTCACAACTCCTTTCATTACATAATAGGTTGAAATGTTTCGCTTCGTTTGTCTTTTATTTCGATGAAGAATAATATATCTTTCGAGGAGCTCACTCCATTTATAAGTTGAGCGTGTCTATTATCATTGATAGGGGTAATCTGTTTGATATTTCATTTCACATGCGACCCACATCACGAATTGAATATAGGTGAAATGTGTTGTGTAGACAATTTCGTTTTGTGGAGGAGGGAATACGGAAAGTCGATAATATATTACGTAATCATAACGTCAAAGATAACAAGGTTCGGTTCAGTATGTTATGGGAAATAAATATTTTTTTCTTACAATTCGAATTCAATATCAGGCCATTTATATATATTTTTATCTTCTGAGTAACAATATATATAAAAAGCAATTCTACTCACATCAAGCATTTTATGATGCTCAGAAAGTATTAAAAGTCTATCGTAGTTCTTTTTCTATAAGAAAACTTTGCTCCCACGGGGAAAACAAAGCAATTTGCACCTTTTTTCTTTTATTTCCAGATCGGTGAACAAACACTTTTATACGTAAATCACATCTTTCAACGAAATGAGAAAAACACATGAACAAGAATCCGACCTACTTACCTATGCAGTAATACCAGACAAAAAACAAAATGAACAATTATTCACAACGGTACTCGAAACTACGATAGCTACGAGCTACGACGTAGCAGCCGTAGCACGTAGCAGGAAATGGAGTTACTCTCCTGGCGGGCGCAGGACTTCTGCCAAACTGGGTAAATGGTAATGAGAATGAGTGCAATTTACTTCAGTTTTAGTTTAGTACAGGTTTTTAAATTGCAACGGTTGACCAAATTCAGTAACGACGTTTAACATGAAAAGGTAGGCATTATATGTACATACCTTTTTTATATTGACAACTCCCGCATTAGGAATATTCCTGTGTCGTGGGGGGGCTTCACAAACATTACAACAAAGAACACCCAGACTTAGGACAACTATTTGTGGATCACACAAAAAAACCCACAGGGGACTATTTAGTTGTCCCGTGTGGGATTTGAATCCACAACACTCGGCGCGGCGAATTGGCGAGGTGACCACTAAAACCATTGCGCCATCCGTGCAGTCGACATAACTATCGGAAATGTTAGGTTAATGGCCTCAAATTATACTTTGATACCGCATAATTTGTGACAGCCGCAGTTTTTTAGCCTCCGTTGTTTATATATGTAGAAAAATTCAAGTGAATTGTAATTACATATTAAAAGCGCCTGAAGATAAAACATTAAAATGCAAAAATTGTTAAAAGCGTATTATTTTGATAAAATAAATAAACCTACCGAAATAGGTAAAGATATATATTTGATATATCTTTGATTTGTTTAAAAAAATATATAAAATTACAAAATAATAGTTTTATTTTACTTTTAGAACTAATGTATGCTTGTTTGCCACCGACGTAGTATAAAAAAAATTAAGGTTTATGTTGGTAAGACACACATTAAAATAAAATGACAAAATGTCTAGGTGTAAATATTGTGATATAGAAAATCGATATGAACGGATAAAGTAAACTTTTTTACAACACTAAGGTATTTCTTACTTTAATCTAAATGTGCTTGCTAACCAGGCTATGCATGTTAGGCACTCGTTGAAAAACGGGTGACGCCAACGCTTTAAAAACTTTCAAAGTTTTTTGGAGAATAATTCTCTCCACTTTGAAACTATGTTATACTTTATTATCACAGACGAAGTGTTATGTCCCAGCCCCTGACACTAGAGCTCCATGCCCCACGCGTCATGTTGGGCAACAATCTTCTGACGCGACCCTTTTGACTTTGACAGGATCTGTTGCGATTGTTTATCGCATAAACTTAGTATGTTAGTATATTAAGTTTATGGTTTATTGGCACCGGAGTGGTATGAAAAAAAAATCTTGCTCCCGTTACCAAAAACTAAAAAAGATTTTTATGCTTGACGTGCTACAACAGATACGAAATTAATGGATAGCTTTTACTTTATTTCTTAATCATATCATTCGAAATACTTAATTAGTAAGTCGTATAATGTATCTGTCGTACATTTAGAAGTGTAACTACTTGATTGCGTCAGATAAATGTTTCGATGGAGATTTACCCGTCAAGCAGTGTAAGAGACATTTGTTGGGATCACGACCCTATCTCGAACCAACCATGAATTCTCGAGCTCTCATTTGCGTAATGTGATTACAAAAGCACATCTTTCGAGATAAAAGCGTAGGCTTTCTACGTAAGTAATGAATTTCCCAGTCTGCATTGACAAAGCTGAAAGCCTCATAATTGTAACAGAACGCAGGCAGACACCCATGACCATGTTAACGCTAAATTATCAGTGATTTAACTTCAAAGGGATTTATGCATAATACGACTGAAGATAGTCAATACAAATAAATAAAATTGAAGTGTCTGTTTTTAATGTCAAAATAATAGTTATTTTTAAGCTCATACAGTTATTTGTACGTACCTATGCCTAAAAATTAGGACTTTCACTGGTAGATAGCTGGTGCTATTAAGAGTAACTTAGGCCACTTTAATTTTGGAAAAGATTTAGGGCTCCGATCAAAATATATAAATATGTACACGCGAGCGAAGCCGCGCGGGAACTGCTAGTATTAATAATAAGCTGTTCTGAGTTTGTACTAAGTATTACGAGCAAGCGATATTGTTCTGCGACTATACATTGTTTTTTTTATGATAAAACGAGTAGACGGGTCACCTGATGGTACATGACTACCGCCGCCTATGGGCACCTGCAATTAAAAAGTCTCAAGTGTGTAGTCGGCCTTCACTCACGCAGCAAAAGTAATGCAAGAATTGCTTCACTGATCACTTGTTTGCTCACTTTTAGAGATTTATGCACCTGAAGACAACAGGAGAGTTCAGTCAACCAACAGTATTAAAACTGATTTTCTGGTTGCTTCATATGCATGCACCGTGGTCTTTGTTGAATGGTTAGGTAGTTTTTAGGGTTTGCGTCCTGCCGAATTAAAAAAATGGTATCCTTATAGAATGACTCGTGCGTCTGTCTGTCCGTTTATCACAGTCAATTCGCTCCGAATCTACTTTACCGATTAAGTTTGTACACATGTCAATTCTTGTGACCCAAACACAGATGTGCAACATAAATAAATACATTTTGAATATTGAGGTCAATCTTTGATGCCCAATTAGAAAATTATGTAACAACGTAACATTAATTAAAATAAATTCTTAGTTATATGCATAGAGTGAACTGATTACGATGAAACAAAATATATTACATTGAATTGCACACAATATTTGTGTATAAAAGGTTTGTTTTGTAGTTTTTACGTGATGCGTGCACTATCAGACAGACAAACATACACAATTTCAATCAAAAATGAATTAAATGGATTCTGCCCCTTTAAACCTCCACAAAACATGTTTTTAATATTTATATTAATATTTTTTATATCTACGGATTTATTATATGTACAGATATAGATTGAAACAATCGTGGTAGATATACATATTCATCGTACGGAACCTTCTCCACGCCAGTTCAACTCGCACTTGACCGGTTTTATTTGATATATGGACGTCACTATGAATTTATAGGTACTAGAAATACTAAATTGCGTTTCAGTATGTATGTATACTAGACACAGTGCTTATGGAACAACTTCTGCGTAGTTGGCTTAAAATAAATTGCAGTTTACAACATACGTCGCTGAGATAAGATCAGTACTTACAGATGTCGGAACCAGCAGACGCTGCCTAGGTTGTCTACAAATTTATTCACACTCCATTAATATACGTCGACCGCCACCCGTGATAAATTAGTGTACACATTAGGATGCCCCATACCAAACTAATAACTACCTGCTGAAATGTTGGAAATCAAATTATTTTATCAAATCTGCCAAAATATATACAAACCACTTATAAGTAAATCTTTGCCTTTGGATATTTTCAAAACTTAAAGGTAAATTAAGAATACAATATATAAATTTGCAAGCCTCACTTTCTATAGTAAACAGAATGTAATTGTTCCCTTAACTCATGTATGTTAATAAATCATTAACAAAATTATTATAGTTGTCATCATAAAAGTACGACAACGATAAAAATTCCATTGATCGGGCTGCCGATAAAAAGCTAAACAACAACTCCAGCAACTACATATAATTGGAATATAAACTATTGTACTAGCGAACAATTAAGAGTCGTAAACACTGCAACATTTTTTAGTGCGGCCGACGGTAAATTGCGAAGGGAAACAGCTGCGAGTTGTAAAAAGTTCGCACAGTAAACGTCTTCCCGGCACCTCTCTGTACACAATTAAAACATTTATTCTTATCTAGTCGTATACACGGTTACAATGATAAGAACGTTTAAACCGAAACGACAAATTACTCATGGAAATCTCGAGTGAAGTTGAATAAATGAAAGCGCTTATCACAAATTATTTAAGTGCAACATTCGGCACGAGGCCAGCGTTGTGTTCGGTGAATTTCACTAAACTATTCAGGTCGAGGAAACCGCAGTCGCTCAGTTGTTCACAGCTTTAACTTAAACTTTTGCTAGGAAAAAAGTTTTAACGTCGATCTGATCCTCTTTCCATTAAAAGTTAACATATAACGCAAATAACTTTATTTATATTATATGTATGCGCACTTGTGTGGAACAAATTATTTATTTTATACACTCCAAAATTTACTCATTTGTTGCCGTTATTTAGTACCTACTTCGAATGGGTAACGTGTAAAGGTATATACCGTCAGCGTAATTATTATATTATTGCATATGATTTCCGACATAGAACAACACGTTTTCTGAACATAATAATTTCTTAAGGCAAAGTACGAGTATGGTTATAAGTATACTTTGACTTCTTAAGTACATTTAGTAATTCTGTATTTTGGACAGATTTTGATGTCCCTTAAACCATAAGAAAAGATCCTCTGTCCAGGTGGTTGATGTTGAAAAATAATAAATAAACACATGTCATACTAATCAGTGTAAGACCTTTCATTGCGTAATGCAGGGTCGGTAGTTACTAAAAACTTCAGCTTGTCTTGGTTATTGTTCGGGTGTATTGACACAAGTTGTAAAAAGATTAAGACACAAGTGTTGAGAACCTACAAACCTTGTATAAATTTTCTAAAGTAAATTAAATTTATTTAATGATCCAATATCTTTATGTCTAGGAACACTTAAGATGTAATAGTAAGCCTCCTTATCGGTAAATTAGCAACCCGCCCCAGCTTCGCACGGGTAGCAGAGACATCTTCAACAATCATCATCATATTTCAACCAATTATACACTGAAACCTTTCTCATGAATCACTCTGTCTACTGGTGAAAACCGCATAAAAATCCAATCAGTAGTTTTTCAGTTTATCGCCAACAGATAGACAGACAGACAGACGCGGCGGGGGACTTTGATTTATAATATGTAGTGATATGATTCATATTTACATTTATATTATCTGTTTAATAACCTTAGGTAAATCAACTGATTTCAAACCAATCAGAAGCAATTGTGCAAAAGCACATTGTCTCCAATACATTTTACCGTCAACGGCAGACACAGGTGAAGCGGCAAGATTTAAGAGTTCTCAAGTATGTAACAGCGTAAATTGGTGTCACCCATCGATTGTGTGGCAAGCATTGTACCAATCCATTAGAACGTTTGCTATTTCTAAAGGATATCCTCTAGAGACACTAGTTAGTCCAATTGCCGTAATTGATGAGTCCCTTGGGTAATAAGAGTATCCGATTATAGAAATAATGGATAAAGAACATGTTTAAAAGAAGCCCCGATAACACTGCTGTATATGAGAGCATTATTCAGCAGATAACGCAGCACATCATATATTTTCATTTAGATAACCCAATTTTCCATACCGTCCCGGTGATATTTAGACGTGAGTGTAAGTCAAAAGTAAACGTGCACAAGACTGTCTAAATTTGTATATTTTTTTGTGGAGGCGTTAAAGACGAGATAAGCAATAAGGTTGCATATTGTTTCCTTATTGTCCTAGTATATACTTGGTAATGCAGTCGACTGGACCTAAGACCAGCTTAATGTTTACTACGTGATATCTTTTTTTGTCCATGATTAGGATGATTGTCAGATCCCAATACCTAATATTTAACGTCACAAATGTTCATGCAAATTGGAACTAATGACGTCATGAACGTAAAAAATCATATTGTGCATTCTACAACTGGTTTTTCTGTGCACAGGACATAGATTTTGACTCGTTGTCGTGGTTTAATCACTCAAATGGAACAGAGCTATGAAGTACATTACAGTATGTATAATTAGGTTCCTTAGTCAATCATGAATAATATCTTTTTAATACTGTTCTAAAGCAAGTTTGCAAAACGTAAGTTGTGAAAACCAGTTAGCAACAAGACTCGCACACGAATAAATATAGTGCAGACATCTGCATTACGCACCATAAATGTTTTGCCTGTGTGCCTGTAAATTATTGTTGTTTGTGTATGTCTATTGCTGTGTATATCAGCAAAGAATGTATACACAATAGCAAGTATTATAATTTTGCACGTCACCCTTACATTGTGGACGTGCATGGCATGACGTTATCGTGGAAGAATTATTATATTAGTTCAAACGACTTCATACCATCCTGACATTTTACTTTCCATACAATGTAGTGCGGGTAAAATGGTGAGTATTACAAATATTAATTGCATGTTAACACAGGAACGGACATGGAAATACAGAAATCTGAAAAATCGGATTAATTAGTTCTTACAATAACACACATACTAAAGTATAACTGTATAGTAGTTTATAACTAAGATTATATTTATTAAGATTTAAGTAAATGTAACCATTATTTTACGAATCTATATATTAATACGTGAAGAGAATTTGTACCCCCATTGTACTCTTTTTAAACAAATTTTGAAGTGAAACTTCTTTAAAATCGTTGTAATTTGAAATTCGATGAAACGAAAAACTCACACTAAAAAGAGACAAACAAGACAAACTTTCATAAAAAGGATTTAGCCTGTGAGAGAATGAGATAGAATACAAGTATACAGTGTTTCCTATAATCTTTGAAAAAAGACAAACATATGCATAAATAGGATTTAGCCTGCGAGAGAATACGAGTACATAGTGTTTCCTACAATCCTGCGTACTACGAAGCCTTCAGAAAATGCGTCAATATCAACGTGGTGTAATTTTTGTGCATTTGCGTATTAAAACTCGTTGGTTAATTAATTTATGTTAATTATTTAACACCTCTGTGTTAATTTCACCAATAACTGTATATAAATTATCTAAAATTAAATTTATAACATTAGTAAATTCTTTGTGTTGATCTAATTTTTTCTCATTCTCTCGTAGGCTACTTTTTTAAAGTTTCACTTCTGCCGTGTGCACACACACACACACTTTTTTATTTAATATTTATAAATTTAAAAACCATGTTAAAACAACTACATCAAGCTACACATGTCCAGTATACGAGTATACACTGACAAACAGTTGACCTGGCTATACAATGACAGTTCAACATATACAATTACATAATTATCAGGTGATTGCTTAACTTTTTTGTGTGGAGCATCTCGGTTACGTATACACTGCAATAAGCCTGCTACGATCCACGGTTTTAGAAATATTTTATTTGCAGATAATTTGACAACAGATGTATAGGTGTTTATGAATTATGGTAAGGATTTAATAAGATTAGATTTATTAAGATTATATATATATATATTCAAGTTTTTTTTTTTTTTTCAGTGTTTTCTTACGATAATTTATAATAAATAGTAAAGTGCCATCTATAAACTTAAACTGAAAACTAAGCTTCAGTTTTAGGTACAGTAATCTATAGGTGATAGCACTTTCTATGCATATTTTTGTTAGACCCGATTGTATGGCAGTTGCATACCCCTGCATGGAACGTTACACGCTTCACATGTAACAATGCGTTGAAATTGTTTAAATTGATATCAAAATCAGTGCTCTCTTCACCTAACGTTCCGTGGGTAGCATTTAATTTATGATATTTATGGCCGTCCTGCAGAGTCCACAATCCGTCTATTAGTGAATAAATTTGAGACAACCGGTGAGTGATCGATAAAGCAGTGTCTGAACATCAAAGAAACGCAAGATCGCAACTTGGACTTGGGATCTAGTCTATAAAGATAAACCACAGACAATTGCCGCCCTAAGGGCCAACATAACTCGCTTCCTTAATTTTTACTTTATAAATTTTCATTGACGAATGTGTTGAATTGACAGATGTGTTGAAGTTATAAAACAGTTAATTATCATAACTAGACATTTACCTGGATATAGACCATATTACGATGCATACTAAACTTAAGACTCTTGTTTATGATACAACAATGACTGACCATTCCTCTTTTTTGCTTTGTATTTATAAATAGTGTACCAAAAACCAAGCCTCACAAAACAATAACTGAACTAAGTTATGATTTCTTTGACAAAATTATGTAAAAGTTACATCTAACTTCGCTTCTCTATAATCTTAATAAATCTAATCTTATTAAATCCTTACCATAATTCATAAACACCTATACATCTGTTGTCAAATAATCTGCAAATAAAATATTTCATAAACCGTGGATCATAGCAACCTTATTGCAGTGTATACGTAACCGAGATGCTCCACACAAAAAAGTTAAACCATCACCTGATAATTATGTAATTGTCAAAACATATAAGAGATATAGAAACTTTTGTAGAAGTATGTATTAAAAAAAGCAGAAAAACTATTCACACCCCGACACTGAATGCATCCAAGACAACTTTTATCGCTTATTCCATCAGTAATTTATCTCAACCCAAAACTCCAATCTCCATAAAAGCATATTGCTGTTTCGATATATCTCAACTAAACTGTCAATGTTCTCTTTTATTAACCCTGTTGACCAGACGAAATATCTGGGTATAATTCTAGATAAGCACCTTAATTTTAGATCTCATATTAACACTCTTTCAGGCCGTATTCTTAAATTAATATTTGTGTTTAAAACCCTACGCCAAGTAGCTGACCATAAAATAATTCAAAACATATACTACTATTATTTCAATTTATTCTCACATACTGCATTTCGTATTGGGGCGGTGCGGTAAAAACTATCAAAAAGCCACTAAAAATTGCTCATAAAACCCTCTAATAAGTCACAACTTTTCGGGTCTTTTTACCAACAACTGATTATTATAAAGCTTGCATCGTTTTTATCTGTTTGATTTAAATATTGTCTTACGTTGTTACTATGTGAAATTATAAAAGGCTTAAATCCAAGTTAATAATCAAATGTTATATCTTTAAGAAACAAATTAGAATACAAAAATACATATTTATGCTTATTATCACGTATATTGGATAAGCAAAGGCGAAAAAATTGCGAATGAAAAAAATAAAAATCCAAACAAACTGCCACTTACCGCTGGCCTACAGATAAAATAACCCAAATATACAGAGGAACGAGTTCATGCATATTTCAATAGTTCAATACTTTTACAGAATCAATATAATATAATATTATCAACCTTTCAGAACTGTGTCAAGAATATTAGTGGTCTATGTATTTTTATTATTAGGAGTGAAGTATTAATTTCCAAAACGTGTATATTAAGCTCCGATGAACACATGTGCATTGAGGCTTAGATCACATAATCTAATAATCACTGACACACAATTTCAGTAATGTTTGTTAACTAACAACAAATTCAACGAAATCGGTTTATATTCTGACAATTGTTATAATCTGATTGATTTTTTATTTAGAATATTGAACTAATAAGTTCCATAGATAATAAATAGTCTCTATTTTCGTCACTAAAATAATACTGTATTTTTTTTTATCAAATCGAGTTTTATGTTTTCTAAATTTAATTAACTTATTTAACTTGGCACTTTGCTTGCAACTATTAATTTGTTTACACAGGATGTGACAGAAAAGTGACAAGGAATATTTTTGGCAAACAATTTTTTTTTTTCAAAAATGCTTTTCCTGAGGTAGGTGCACATTTCTAAACAACAGTATGAACTTTCATGTCAATTTCAATGATTTTGGTTTTTTATGCAGATATTTTCAGAAAAATCAGAACATTCCATCGACATCCTTGGTAATAACTACCTACAGTTTCATTCATGTAATTTTTCTCTCATCATCTCAAATATTAGCTTTATCGGTCAATTTTCAAATTTAAGTTACCGTTTTTTTTTAAGTTAAAAAAAAATATGACCCCACCTTTCTGTAACACCTTAGAAAACAAAAAATATTTGAATTTTGAATCACGCGTACCAGTTAGTTATATTCTGGATTCGATGTCTAAATATAACAAATTTTACAAAGCGCCGACAACTGCTCTTCGCGGTTTTCCTTGGCAACCGCGAGAAAGTAATTGCTAAGCCTACTACCTAAACAAAACAGTGAAACAAGGTCACCAGTTTAACCTGATTTCAATTGTATATAGAAGCGGTGACCGATATTTCTTTTCGGCCGGTTATCGCTTATTTACTTAACCGGTTTCATCCTTGCTGATTTGCTTTCGGATTGCTTTCTACCGGCTTGCCGATTATTCTTATTATTTTTTTAGTGAAAGGCGAAGAAACTCTTTTACAATTTACTTTTATTTTCTTTTAGAATTAACAATAATAACAGTTTTTGAACATTATTTAAGGTTTTAAAAAAATATTTTACTGTATGTCAGTAAAATCCCAATTACAAAAGTAAATTAATTCCCTAATTCCTCTCAAAAAAAAAAGGACTCATACGTTCTAGTATCTATGCTTAATTTAACAAGACAAAAACACCACTAGTATTGTAATCGTTGTGATTTCAATTTGAGCATATGTTATCTGGCGCTACAAAAGCCCAGAAATAGTCAAAATAGCACTAGGCACTCAAACCAGTAATAATAATGTTATCTATACGTCTTTTATTATAATTCAAGTTCAAAAATAAAATGTAACCAGAAGAAAAATCTCGTCTTTATTTATTTTTTTATGGTAAATGACTACTGCCACCCATGGGCACCTGCAACACAAGAGTCACAAGTGCGTTACCGGCCTTTAAGGTAGGAGTAGGGAAAGAAGGGGAAAGGAGGAAGGCTAGGGGAAGAGGAAAGGGTTAGGGCCTCCGGTTCTTCATCTCCACTTCATAAATAATATCTATAAACGATATCTTCGTTGCAGTGTATCAATCCAAGATTTTAACATGTCCAGCGTATTAATAAATAAAAATGTAGTGTGCAGCTTGTATAATATTTATACACATGAACATACACGGTCGTCCTTTGAGATAGTCTTTGCAGCACTCTGTCCACTTTATACAACAATGAGACCGCTTACTTTAGTCCCATTGTTGCTATAACAATAATATATAAAGGACAAAATATTAAATAACTTGGACTGCATGCGACTACTTGCATGTATAAAGAAAAAGTTAATCTTTAAAAATTCGTTCACATAGCAACGTTTGTAATATTATCATAGAAGAACTGTTTTTGTTTACAGGTAAGTCCAGCGAGCAAACAGGCTTCAACGAAGCCTGTTTGCTCTGGGTGTAACTTTTCTACGAGTTGGCTAACTTTGGAAAACTTGGCATTGAGTTATAGATTCCCAACTGCCTTCCAAATACTTATTTGTTTTGTTTGCCGTAAACAAAGATCCCATTTGATATATTATATAATGTTCTTTTATCTATATTTCCTTTTAGCGGTATAAAATATTTGAAATAATTACCACACACAGTCTACTACTAAGACTTATCGACCAAACGATTTTGTAGTAGGTATCTGTAGCCATGCCCCAATTACGTAAAATCGATGGTTTATTTGATTCGTATAACACTTAAACCATTGATTTAGTATAATTGAAAAAGAAAATTAGACACAGTTCTAACTTTCCTAATTTAATGGGTAGGTAATGGACACCTAAGCATCGTGATTATGTGTCCTTATGTTCCCAATGAAATGACCAACGTAACAAAATACGAATAGGTAGTATAGACGCGGGTATATAAGCAGGCGAAATCAAATGAAAACTATTCCTATTGTTCTTGCCCCATGTGAGAATTAAAACTAAAATAAGTTGAATAGGCATTGCTTTATTTCTAATATTTTATGAACTTGAAACTCGGTTACAGTATCTATCAAATTAAAAATCGGCCAAGTGCGAGTCCGACTCGCGCACCGAGGGTTACGTAAAATATTGCTATAAGTGTGCTATGTGCTATAAGACGTTGCTTCGTACCAAATTTCAAGATTCTGAGTTCACGGGAAGTACCCTGTAGGTTTTGATTCCCTTGCGAGTGTCGAAAATTTGGGGAAATTTGCGACATAAACGGCTATTTATAGTTTGATTTTTTCACAACTCTAAGGGACAGTAAACTTGAGAATTTGATATAAATTCCAGCTTGATACCTCCACGCGTTCCTGAAAAAAAGGGTCTTGACAGACAGACAGACGGACGGACGCACGGACAACAAAGTGATCCTATAAGGGTTCCGTTTTTTCCTTTCGAGATACAGAACCCTAAAAAGTCCGATACCAGTTAGGAAACCGACGAGAATGTACCATTTAATTTTTATAAACTTAAACTATAATTAACCGAACCAAAAATTCATAAAAAGTGGTTTATCTTTATTGCTTTTAATTCTTCCAATTCAGTTGTTTAATAATATAATTAGTAGACATTTTATGTATACGATAAAACCACATATAAAAATATCTGTTTTGGACTCAGTTTCAAAATTATATTATATTTATTTTAAATAGTTACTTTACTTCTGCATCGGATGCCGTGTGCGGGCAATAAGTGAAAATATTACAACACCTGTTCAAATTGAAAATATTACATATAAGAACGTTGCTGTGCAATCTTAAAAATCCTTTACATCCTTTGGGTTTTATTTAACACCTAGCTAAATTTTGCATTTGTAAGTTTGGCTGATAGTTGCTCTTTCACCTAAATTTCCATCTATTTAAAATCAAGAATTATTGAGGAAAGTTTTATCGCTTCTTTTACCACGTACACGCTTGTGTTGACAACTTCATCCCAATATAAACGAATTCGTATCAAACTCAACAACAAAGAAACAAAAACATTTTTCTGAATCCACACAATTACGTAACCCTTTTAAACAATCGCGTTACGATTCTTTTAGAAAAAGCTATTCTGTGAAACCAAGAAAACCTCTCTGCATTTATTTCAGCTAGGGTTTAACTAGTCTAAAGTCTTGTAATTAATCATCATTGCATTCAAATTTAGAAAAAGTTGTCAGACCACTCATAATGCAAGGTAGGTAACCACAGTATATCAATGTTTACTTTAGTTCTGATTTAGACTTATACCTCTATAAAGAGCTTTTGTCGTTGCCAACCTTAATTCTCGTTTCAACAGTTCTACACTTCTGTTAGGTTTAGAAATTTAATCGTAAAACGGTTGTTACCTTCTCTAGTAAGTGGAAAGAATCACTTTTACATTTATTATATTTACAACTTCGAATACTTTTCTAATGTATGCTACTCACAACATATCATCTCATATTCACAGAGCACACAGATGAACACCCATGTTTGATTCCACTCACATCACGTGTACCACTTGACCTATATATGACACGGAATCACATTTCTCAATTGGTAGGTAGTTGTACTTTATGCCACTAAAATAGGTCACCTTTTTTGTGAAGCAGGCGCTCATGCGTGCGTATTCCACTATCTAAGGTCTCGAATAGATGAGAGGGCTGATAGTGCGGTGCCATAAAAATGGCTGGATGTGGGACACGGGCCCAGCTCTGTCGGCTTTTAAGTCCCGTCACCTTTCGTCCTACTTTATAGACTACTGTCTCCCAAACCGCAATTTATTCCCGCCCCGTCTAAATTACCACTTACATTAATTACCTTCTACAAATTTATTGTTAATACTCGTAGTGTTGGGTTTCAAACAATGTGAGCTCTTTAAGCTATTTATATTTATTAGTATGTACCTAATGTAAATTCATTAGGGTTGGCCCACATCCTGCTAGAATGTTTGTATACAATTGTTTTTCACCCATTCATTATTATATTCATCAAAACTATTCAGAATAACTAAACAACACCTACTACTAATGTGCAACAAGCATTAATAATGTAAAAAAATTCTAAAACACATTAATTAATAATGTAATGTATGATTTATTTGATTTATATGTGTATCTCTATACCTATATTTGCTTTTGTATTTATTTGTCTATTGCTTTCTTGTATGTATATTCTTTAACTATATGTAATTTATTTGTATTTAACTTGTATAATATACCTACTGACCGTACACCTTACTGCCCTTAAATCGATATCCTATGTTCGTTTCATCCCATGGTTGCCTGTAAGAAATTGCCTCAGTGCGATAAGGCCCCCAATTGTATAAAAAAGAAAGAAGGAAGAAAGAAAGAAGAAAGAAAGAAAGAAGAAAGAAAATATGTTTTTATTCCAAACCATAGCGTATGTTCATATTTTTTGGGACTGGTTTTTGGTTTACACAATATTATTTATTTATTTATTAAAACTTCATGCACAAATTGTACAAAGGCGAACTTAATGCCTTAGGCATTCTCTGCCAGTCAACCTTGGGGTATAGCAGAAACAAACAGTGGTAGATGCAAAGATTAATAACAAACAAAACAAAAATAACAAATGATATGTAAGTATCTCAGTAACACTAACAGTTAGTACATAACAAGCCAACAGAAAAAAAAAGTAATAAAAAAGGGAACAAGCTTCACAAACTAAAAATAACGTACCTAATCTGTGAAAGTGTGAAGATGACATGTCACAACGTGTCATGTCATTGCGTTCTTGACGTGGCAACATGTGGCGGTCACCTTTTTTTTTTAATAAGCCACCCAACATTGCTGCGCTCCTGCTCCTTCAAATTATTTTGGTTTACAATAAAGAGATATATTATTATTATTACGTGACGGTGACGTTTATTTGAATCCATATGGTGTGTTTTAGGACGATGGAAAAAGACTCTAGCATGAAGTTACAAAAAATATTTTTTGAAAAAGAACTATCCGTTTACAAGTTATTACCGTTTGAATTTCCAGTTTACCGTTTGAATTTGAATTTCTTCCGTTTTTTTAGATTTTAAATCGTACAAATATACTTTTTTTGAAAATTTAAATTTTGATACTAAGAAAATCCATAAAAACAAAGTTCGAAAACTTTTTAAGGCAGTTTTTATGGAGTTCCAAAATATAAAAAAATACGATTTAAAATCTTTGACTTTACACATTCCAGTTGCTTTTACGAGAAAAGGAGATAAAATATCTGGAAATTCAAACGGTCATAACTTGTTTATTTGTTTTTGAAGTTTAAAGTTTAAAATTATGAGAGTAAATTATAACGATGCGCGCGCACACCGTCACCAAAAAACCGAAACCCTGAAGTTAGCTGGTCAACATTTTAGTTTTTCAAAACAAGTTACCAACTTCACGATTTTATTAACAATTTAAAGATAATTTACTGTGATTAGTATTAGTAAGTGATAAAAATAGTTTTTACATATTACTTTGAGTACGTTTGTAGAATTTGAGGTTAGTTGGCGGTATGTATTATTTACTAAGTATAACTTCTTACGTGCGTACATAAGTACACACACACTTTTTTTTATTATTTTTGTAACTGCATGCTAGAGTCATGCCCTTATAGTAATTGAAGTAAGTGTTCCATTGTCAGATACAGCCTGAATAATACAACACAAAACTATTGATTAGAGTTTGTTTATTGTAGTCAATTCTTAGTCACAAAACAGTATTTGAGGTTATGTTGACTGAATGTCAGATCAATAGTAATCAACTGAAAGCTTATTATTGAGTTTTCAACAACATACAACTTTTCAAATATCAATACCGCTCTAATCTTTTATAAGATTTTGGTTTACGTTTGTCGTAAATACGTATAATTTTGTGAATTTGTTACGTTTACTAAAAAGCTTTCAAACCAAACACTTCAAACTATTAAAGTAATATATAACATATTAGAAAGTAAAAGCTGTTTTTCATAGAAAATCGTCGGTCGCTGTCCTAATCACAGATTTCAACGGCCTTAAAGGAAATTTTCAATTCATAGAGTACCACTGAATATTTAATGGTAGTGATGGGATAAGTAGTTGTCTGTAACTCTTCATATTAAGGTTTATTTCGAACTCAAATCATGCCAAAGGTACTTTTATGAAACTAATTTTTACTATGAGCATAAGAGAGCAATAGCCTATTGTGCCAGTCTCTTAACTACCATAAATTGAGATTTCATTGTTTCTTCAGAAGAAATTAAATTATATACTTGTATATTAATAACGCAACATTAATACACTGATCGGAGCACAATTTTAATCACAAAGCAATTTAATCTAGTTAAGTAATGGAACAAAAGAAACACCTACAATTCTCTAAATACGTATGTGTGTACCTCCAACTAATTCGCTTTTCTTGCTTTGTGGTTTAGGAGGCGGTGCAGGTCAACTGGCCCGGACAGGAGGGACACAGCACGTAGCGTATACGAAATTATCTTCCCCGAGAGAGAGCGCTTCGAACGCCTCGAGGAAAATATAAAACGAAAATAAGTTGCGCCTACCTAAGCCTTGTGCCAGAGTTTTTTTTACATTAACGAAAGGCAGCAAATAAAATGTTTATTTTAAATAAACGTTTGCTCTGGCATTCTCTACGTGAAGTCGTTCCGTTGTCTGTTTGCACAACGCGACATGAAAGTTATTTACTTAGTTGCTTTTGTTTTTGCACAAGTATTAATTATTCCACAGCAACACCTACTCGCTTCACGAGCTGCAATATTGAAACCGCAACTACTCGTAATACTAAATATGATATCTTACTACTTTGTTTAAAATAACAGTTATGAGCAGGATGGCAGCTGACTTACGCTTATAAGCATTAGAGAGAAGTTCCGATGCGGGCGCGGAACAGAAATCGAGCAGTTTAGTGTATTATCTCGTACAACTTCCGTTTATTCTGTACACATGTTCCGATAAAACTGAACCGAGGACACGCATTTGTAGTAAAAGCGTGTTCCCGCCATAACTCGGCGACCTCAGACCGCACGATATTAAAACTATAAAATGCCGCGGGCGACCAATTCGCCCACCCCTTACGACTCGCCGGTGACCCGACCTCACTTTTTGTTTTTCACCTTACGTTTAATCTACATTTTATTTAGCACTTTGATTTTTATTACACTTGTAAAGCTTTATTGAAAAAATGCTAAATATTCTTTATGTTCTCGGTTAATGAAAGGAAAATGTAGGTCAAAATAAATTTACTTACATATATGAGACGGCATAAGAAAAACATATTCAAATGGAAGATGGAAAAGGATATGCGTGTTTATGACGCTCCACGGGGACTCACACGTTGAACTTCCCCACGTAAGTATGCTGAAGCAAGAAGGGGTGACCATAAAATGACTAAGTTATCGCTCTCAAAAGACGTATATAGTCGTAAAAGTCTGAAACGGAGCTACTCATATGAAAATAATCAAGAGTGAATCGATGTTTGTTCGGTGTACTTTTGGTGACGTAACAACAGTGATGGCTTCCCTCATTCGTTACTACTAAGACGACTTTTACAGTAATTGGGAACACAACAAGTGTCGTTAGGGTGTTTATTGCCCGCTTGATGAACACGGACGGAATATACATATGTATATATATAGTCTATAAACTAGTTTCAATTTTAGTAAAAAAAAAACTGTTTTGAGTGTTCTTCCTCTACAGGCTATGCTGTTCATATCCAACTCCCATATATTAAAAAAAAACAAACAAAAATTAGATTTGGTGTGACAACAGTCATGCGTTATGTATTAATAAAACTAAAAATTATTTATATAAAAAAAAACATTTTAGGGTTGTCTCTGTGATGCGTTCAAATAGAATATTTTTTATTGTCCCCCTTGGCTATGTCCAAGTAGACGTGTCCTTATTTGTTAAATTTTTATTAAGTAGTACAAAGAAATCAATAAAACATCATGTTCCTTTGCACGTCACCTACTAATTATAATTAACTGTGACTAGTTTGTTTCACTTAAAGGCTCGGATTTCCAGGAAACAACCAGTTCGAGTTACAAATGTATTACCGACCTTGACCTGCTCCAGTTATTACTTACACTTCCCAATCCATCTGTATATGCTATGCAATATTTTCTTCTTATCTACCTTCCTGTTTTAATTCAGTACCAATTTTCCCATCTTTAGTTCCCAATACGCCCGGTTGACGTCAATAGGCTTGCGTGGATATAACTTGAGTGGTACCAAATGATAGTCGGCTAAATGTGGGTGTTTAATAGGCCTCTGCTTACCCCTTCCAGGGTACAAGCGTATATGTGTGTTGTATTTATTTCGTTTTTCCCATTTTATATTGTTATATTTGTTTTAACATGCAAATATTTAAATTATTTTATAAATTTAATAATTAATATTTTTTATGATATCTTTACATGTGGGATATAATTTGTTATATTTTAGAAAGTATACAACACACCATCTGGTCAACTATTGACCGTTTCACTAAAAGCTATATATATATTTTAAGTTTCATTTTACGAATACACAGACACAATAATATCTATTATTTGATCTAGGGTGATTTAGCCGTCTTTCCGGCCACCTTCCGTTTTCGTCAATGCGTAGTTATAGCCATTTATTAAGAAAAGGTGTCCTACTCATTTAAAAGTCAACTTCTACTTCGTTAATGGGAATGAACTTTAGGCCATCCTAAACTTATAGCATTATAATAATATATCGTATTGCCTCGTCAGTAATGGGCATCCGATAGCCAAACAATGAACAAGTGTGTCTTAAATACGGAAAAAATTTGTGCGTGCAATTTTTTTGACGAAGATTTTGACCGTTTGGTAATGGTAATGTACATATGTATGTATGTACCATTTCAAAACCATCAAAAACTAAATATTTTAATTCGCTTTATTAAAAAAAAATTACATACAATATTTTCGACTAAAATAAAAAGATTTTCTTTTGGTTTTTGGCATACCGAACAAATACCAGATAATGGCCTGAAATTCTATCATATCCTAGTGGAGGATCTTTTTATTTTAGTCGAAAATATTGTATGTAATTTTTTTTTTAATCAAGCGAATTATGTATAATATTTGTTTATTATTCCTGTTCTCAGATTTTAGCCACATATTATCAGGAACTATTTAGCAAAAAGCTCTTTAAAATTGTTTAAAATTGGACGGCCGACAATAAAAATTTATGACCTACTTTTCGACCTTATAAGATTGATCAATAGATAGATAAAATATTATTTACTGTATCCCATTTTAACATACGATTTAAACATATCTTATCTTAAGAATTAGAGTACAATGGGCGGTCCTAACTGGGACCGACGGTTTAGCTTGCTCTCCGAGGCCGAGGGTCTCAGGGGGGTTAAGAATGGTCACCCATCCTAAGACTGACCTGGCTAGTATTACTTAACATTACAATGTGCTAACCTACTCGGTCACCACTTAGCCATAGACCAGACCATTAGACCATGTTTTTAAAAACTTTAAGGGTTTCAGCTTCCCGTATTTATACTGGTAATGCATTCCACAGACGATCAGACAGCACCATAAAATATATGTCAAAAAAAGTTGTTGAATATACCGGCACTTTTATGATCAGACTTTTTTGATGATCGTAAGGATTTTGTATGAGTGTTATGAAGAAACTCAAATCGTCCTTTTAAATAGGAAGGTGTGTGAGGGCTAAACAGTATGCTGACAAGAAAGAGAGAAAATGACCATTCCGGCGAAGACCACTTGATTGCTTTTTTCTGAATTCAAAATTCGGAGTCAAAAGTTTGAAGTCAATCTAATTTATCTAATTAGTTATCTGATAAATAAGTTATATGCCTCTGCAGGTTACCTAATAATACTGAGAAAGTTTCTACCAACTGCCACTAAAACTGCCCTTGCAAATTCACTTCTACTATTCAATCTATTCTCTGCTTCCAATTCTTGACTACGAAACTTTCTTAGTGCTCCCAACGATAATGACCTGAGTCTTCGAAAGGTTTACTTTGAGTCCGTAGGATTCACTCTAAGCATTTATGTTAGCTCGATCTTTTCTGAGGATATCAATAGTATTAACAATGTTATCTAATGGTGCTTGGAACAGAAGTCGATCATGATAGAATTTATAAATAACGCGAAGAGTAAAGGAGATGGAACGGCACCCTGGGACGTGTACCAACAGATGTATTACACCAAAGTTGGTAAAGAATTAATAAATAATTGATGTAACGGCCGAATATTACTTAATTTCGTAAATATATATCGAAGGTTTAATATTCCATATGTTATGTTTTACTTTCACATAAAAGAAAATCGAAGCGAAGCTTTTAAAAAATCTAAAGTAAAATAAATTCAACAAAGCCGAAATTCAGAAATTAGAGATCACGACTTCGACGTTATTAAGTGTTTAATTTCCTTCAGATAGGTACTGTTATTGTTTATCATATTTTATTTGAAAACTATACAATTGTGATTCTTCGGATGGCGGAACGGTTTAAGGGGTCACCTCGCCTCTACGCGAGTGTTGTGGGTTCAAATTCCACACGGCACAAAAATTTGTATGATCCTTAAAAGTTGTCCTGAGCCTGTGTGTTCTTTGTGTCTTATGGTAAAATTTTTGTGAATCTACCTGCGACACAGGAATATTGATAACGCGGGAGTTGTTTAAAAAAAAAATTCCTTGTTGATTTTTAGTATTCGTTTATATTCGCTAATAGAACCTGTTATTATAAGAATAAATATGTTTTGCAAATTACAGGATAATGGCCGAGAACTGGTTAAATTAGATGACAGCAATTAGTAAATGCCGTCTGTTAGAAGCATATTCGTTTAAATGGCTGAAAACAGGCAAAATCACCCTTCTACACATACCAACAAAGTAGATACCCATACAGTGAACTAAAATGTGTCTTATTGGTTGGAACCCAAGAGTAACAGAGTTATATTGCAATTTCAGTAATATTAATTGTGACAGTTTGCTGTTTATTGAAAGCAATCTAACACACAATCTCGCAAACTTCGGTCTACGATGTTACGCACGATGACATGTGCACATGTCGCACTTAGGTCTTTGTTCCCGGGCTCGGCGGAATGACTGATACCACTATTGTCAGCTCCCAATATAAATCAACCTAACTTTTGTATTTGCCGCGAAGTCAGCTATTCCGCATCCTTCTTTCCCGGTCATATTGTCCGCGTGTTCAATTCAATAAGTCTTGTTTATCCGATTCCACTAACCCGATAGTATTGAGATTTATCTTATTGAGAATTCGAACAGACTGATCCTATGTCGTTTACGTAGTGCCACCTCAGCAAGCATTTCCAAATATTTACGCCGTTCCCATTTTAAATAAATAAATCTGCAACTGAGCCTTCAAAATGAAACTTTTAGCTTACTCTATTGCAATTCTTAAAATTCATGAACAATAATGGGTTGAATTTAAAGTTTGGATTACTGATGCAATAAGTATGGAGCATACTTCAAATCTAGCTTTCGATAGGCGCAGAACTTAATTGGGGAAATTTCAACAAAAACTGAATAAATATTTTTATTTTATTCGCGGAGATCATTATTAATTATTTGTAACTCTTTATTTTCTTAATTGAAACGGAGATCTTGGCCTTAATTAATTTACTTTACAGAGAAAATAATGACTAAAGATGTAGTAATTTTTCGATACGAAGAGTGAAACACAAGCACGAGTGTACTTATCACTACATACATTTGTGACAGATTCATGTTTTGATATACATATACATAGGTATTGGAATAATCAGTAACAAATATTTATTTAATACTTTAAATTAACAACACACTACCACTAATATTACTACACTCTAATATCTACTAACAAACTAACAAAAACGAGCAAAACTAGTTGTACGAGTAGATAGATAGTTAGGTAATAGTAGGTTTGGTCGTATTTGCTGATATTTGTTATATTAATTTACTAAATACTTGTTTCTTTATTTATTTCTGTTATTGGCTTCTTTTTATAGGCGTTGAAGAAAAACACAAAGCTACATACATCCATAATGAAGATTAAAAATAATCTTTTAGGAAATATTTCCGTAAATATAGAAATTAATTATGTCAACCGGGACAAAATATTTTTTAAAGAGATGTATTACCGCATTGATATTTTAATATATTATGGTAAAATATCCAGCTCGTTTCCCTTTGGAAGCTAATACGTAACTCCTAATTTCTGAGCACCCCGATATAAACATCTTGGATAAAATAGGGCGGTGCTGCAAAACAGTTCCATTATCGTTCGGTTTCTTTTCATGTCAAATAGCAATGCCGGTGATTTGAAAGTCGTTGACCGGGCTATGCAAACAGCATGGATACTCGCTACCTATTGCTACGTGTATGTGTTTGTATCGCAGGGAAAACTAAGTCTCACCACTACCTGGACATAACTAAAAGTTCGCAATACAGCGTTACTTTTGAATGCTAACGGGAGACGCTCCTTTGAACTTCGCTTCAGATAAAACTTCAACAAGCGCTTCAAGAAAAAATGTTGTAGTATTTAATATAACGTTTCGGATCGATTGGTAAACAAATATTCTTTCTTACACAATTATTTACTTACGTGAAGTAGGGGCTCAGTATATTGCATTTACTCTACAGCTTCTATTACATGTGAATAAAATGTAAACATGTTTGTAAAACAATCTTGACTGAAAACGAGATTATGTAATTGATATGTGCTCGGATATATATGTGTATGTAGTTATGTGCATATGTATATAATCGTGTCGATCTACCTCAATATAATTTATAGCGACATAATAAGTAATATTTTCGAAGTCTATCTCTATCATTGCTTAATCTACTAGTACAGCAACGATATTAGAAATAGATATACGAGTATTCATGTCACAATGCTGAGAGTTTATTCATGCATCTTCGGTTCTACCATATCGATTTGAAAAACTTTTTTAGTGTTAAGACCGTCTATTGAAAAAGCCTTTTAACATTACGTTACGACGTATAGGAGGGAATGGGTTACCAAATTTCAGGCGATGAACTGCGGTGCAAGGTTAATTAAAGTACTATGTAGCATCAGTATATATACTAACTGGCTACTATATACTAACCCGGCCACGCGTTGCTGTCGCTAATCAATTAGCAATAAAATAGTATTGTGACTATAAATTGTGCAAAATTTCATCAAAATCTGTTCTTTATTTAGGAGTTCTGCGCGGACAAACAACGTAACACGAACTTTTTATATATAAATTATATATGAATAACAACAACGCTTTCATAAAGATATTTATGTTTTGTGAGTTACAGCTTGAAACACCTCAAACACGGTATGTAGATAGCTGGAGCAAAACTTGGTATGTAGATAGCTGGAGATCTGCATTAACAGATAGGCTACTTTTTATCTCGATAATCTTCGGGACTCACACGTGATAAACCGCGGGGCGCAGCTAGTTTGAAATATAACTCTTTTAAAAAAAATCATTAAAATATGAACCTTAGTATATTTTACGTCACAGTTAATCAATTTATGAATCTATCCTTTTAAAATGCGACAAGTATTTTTCTCTGAGTTACTATCAAACTAGATCCTTCGAATTAACTAATTAAGTACTTTCCCGATGACACCAAACATACAATCTCCTTTTAAGGTAATTTTGCAAAGCAATTTTGCCGTTTGGTTATCCAACGGTTTTTTGTAAATTCTAGAAAAAGTCATTTTAGCTGTTTAGGTCGCCATTTGTACATTTATTCACTTTAATAAATAAATACATAATGCAAATGCACTTTAATACTGACTGATTCGAAATAACTTAATAATATATTGATGTTGTTTGTATAGTTCTTTCATATTTTTTCAAGTCGTTCATCTATTTTAGTAAATAAATAATCTATCTACCTAATAGAATCTAGAGTATTATTTGTCTTTTGTGACAGTGATATGAACATGATATATTATAACATTATGTTTAATTTAATAACACAGCAATATTTAGACCCAACGTATTAGTTAGTTAGTTAGTTAAAAGGATAGTTCAGAGTACGGACAAACATTTAGATAAACTTTTTTTTCCAAATTCATAAAGTTATAAAGCATATTTTACCAAGAAATAACCATTTCATCTGTGTTATTTAAAATCCCTATTGCCATGAGCAATTAGAAAGAAAATGGATAACAAATAAACAGCAAAAATAATAAATCATAGTAATTAAAGCCGCTTCCTGCCACCGCCCCTCTCCCCTCCGACCTCGGACTCTGCGTTTTCTCTCCAATTATTTTTCCCTGCAGATTACTGGCCAGTTCACTTGTCCAGTCCAATTTATTAAATTGTGTTGTAAATCGCATATACACCTACCGTTATATTTATAAAACGTCTGTCACTTTTAAATTTGTGCGACTGAAAAAGATAATGAAGCACGAGTGAAAATGAGACAACACGCGGAGTGCTAACAGTAGCATGTAGTATAAGAGGTGTTATGTATTTCATAACCAATATACAAGGATAACGTGAAAAGAGCTGAAATCTAAACTAGATACTCAAAACACTATGCAAAAAAAACTGTTTATGTCAGGTCAGATATTATAGGGTAGAATCCTGTTACTTATTACGCACGATGTTACATTGCTTTGGTAATTAACTTCATACGTCTATATCACCTAGATATCATTTTGGGTAAAATCAACAAAGAGCTTTTTATCTTATATCTTATTCTTTGCTTATCTCTCTTATCTCTCTCTCTCTCTCTCTAATCTTTTAGCGTGTATGCTAGTAAATGTAATAGACTACATATTAGTTCTTACGTAATACCTCACGTTGATTCACAATACCTTACATTTTCGTGACTTTGGAATTCAAATCCTATTTTCCCAAGTTCTATTTTCAGTTATTTACTCTTGCTATATAGTTTTCCCTAAAGTGCTGTAACAGCGCATGTTCGGTACAAAATATGGCTATCGTAAACGTAGAAGGCCATTATACGAGCAGCGGCTTGTCGCAGGTAAGTAATAAATTAATACATAAATTACAAAGGATTGAATGTTTATAAATGTCACGTAACCTCCTAAAATCCTTCCATTAGACGTTGTTTACTCAGTCGGTGCGCAAATCTTGAGAGGTCGACTCACGAAAATGCCCCATGAATATGCGATGACACAAACCGTACACAGTTTTTCCATTTAGAAACCGTAATGATAACTCACGCACGAGCTTTATTTGTTTTCCAATCATGCGAATATTTAAAGGTATTGCAAACAAAGATATAACCTGAAATAAATATCTGAATCAACATTGGATATATATTCATTAAAACGTATTTTCTTTTTTTTTGTGTTGCAAAGTACACACAATTGAGATTCTGTATGCGCCCAAATATCTTCATTGTCAATTCAACACTTCATTTCGTGAAAATTACACAACTTGTTTTCATAAATAAATAATTGTTCCTCTACCTTTGTTCAAATGAAGTCTTAAATTGTAAAAAAGGAAATCAGAATTTAAAAATTAACTAGCATTGTTCTGAATCTAGAGGCAGCTTCGAACAAAGGTAAGTAATTTATGACCGTATTATAAACAAACAGAATAAACAAAAACTTCACTAGAATACAAACAAGATAACTGCAATAGCACTAACAAAGAAAATACCTTATTTCTGTAGAAAACCCAGGGTCTGAATGATGACAACGGACTCTTCTACCTTACAATGGCCACCTATCATTATTCCAACTATACTCTTTCTCTCCTTGGTATTATTGCTGTCTCTTCCGTAGAATATATTGAAAAACATGGTCAATATTGGGCTGTTTCTTTCTCCTACCATGAAACAAAGTCAAAAATCCTACTAGCATGAATTTAGTCAGCCTTCGCAGGGACGCTGACATTATGGATCCTCTGCATAATATTATTAGTAAATAGAGACGAACGTGTTTTGACAATTAACGGAACTAATAGTCTATTTATAGAATGTCCTACAATGTACTAGAAGATTCCAGAGAGGTAGCGTTTTCGGTATTTTCCTTAGTTTACACAAAATACATTGCTGAATGCACGCATAAATATTTGACAACTAATATATATGTCAATCCTTTTTCATTACTGACTTATTCTAAATTTTTAAAATTATCTGAATATTGACGATATATCTTGTTGATATACCTTTATTTAAATACGTTCTTTAATTTGAGGTTAGAGTTTACCGTATAGACGGCATGAACATTAAATGTTTGACAGTTACGAAACCCATGAACATTTTGTATGGGAAAATGTTTTTTCTTTTATTTATTTTTTTCGTAAATTTTCCAATGTTTTTAACAGTTCGGAACGGAGACAAATACAACAAATCAAAAACCATGAAAATCATTCCAGCCGTTCTCCAGTTATAAGTGTTCGAACAAACCCAACTTTGTTTTATATATTAAGATACATCTAAACAAAAATAAAACAAGCGATTAAAGTGATATTTGGTCAACCGCTTTGCTAAATTTACGTACTAAATAGATACATTATAAACAACGTTACTTACTGTAATGTAAATTACCAAACTGCTGTAGGTTAGGTTATATTAAATTTAGTTTAAAGCTTACTTTGTTTGACTTGCTGCACTTTATTGAAAGATACATACAGCCGAAAGTAAAACCTTCTCCTTTTTGAATTTGGTTAATAACAATAAAATTAATCACTTTAAACGTCAATGTTGCTTAATTTCAAGGAAATTCAACAAAACACACTACACTTGCCCTTAATTTCTGAGGGTTTCCCTCGTTTTCTCTCAGATCCGGACTTGGTGACATTGGGAGCATTCCCTTTCTAGAAACTCCTCCTTTTTGAAGTCGGTTAAATAAAAAACAGGCCAAGGACACTATATTAGTTTGTGAATTGTTACATACTTGGTAGGTACTATTATGTATTTATTATGTACCTCCTTTTTGCATTGTCTATATATGCATATGTATATGTGTGTGTATGTAAGTATGTATATTTGTGTATCTACATACTACATACTTATCATCATATTCATTTGCAAATAGTTAATATTTATTCTAAGTATATATTATCTGAAATGTTACATAGGCTCCTTATACTGTACACTGCGGCCCTGTTAGCTTCTGTATTCATCCAGCGGTTGCCTGGAAGAGATCGCAAACTGCGATAAGGTCGCCCATTATACATAACATTCACTAGAAGTATTTTGTTTTAATTAAAATATTGTATTCTATTCTTTTGTGTAAAATAAAGAGTACATCTATCTATCTACCGCTACCTTTAATCACTCTTTATATCAGCATACGTTTATATACAGTATATAATCTCGCTCAAAAGCGCTCATGACCTTTAAAGATATACAACAGTGTGTTAGCAGTGCTGTTTAATTACGGGTTTCTATGAGGTGAGGTATATTCTCAGGCGAGCGAGCTATCGCAGCCGCCTGATATTGCGCCGCGCGACGAAGCACGGTTGAGTTCCTTGCTCTATGACAGAAACACAACACAAGTTGATTTTGGATATGATCTGCTCTAGAATATGGCGAGACATACTTGCGCATGTGTCGAGTAATTTTCTTCAAAGGTAGTAAAAAAATATTTGTTAGTTAAAACATAAAAACCGTGAAAGATTTGCCTTCACATATCTGCTTTAGGTTGAGTACAGAAGCACAAAAAGTTCGTGATAACATACGATTGTTACCCCTAGTGACATTATATTTTCTTTGTTGGATTACTTCTATTAGACATTATGTCAATCAATAGTTGTAATACGAAATGAATTATAAATCGCCAAAATTTGATGCTTTCTAGTCGTATACACAATAGAACACGTTGTAATTAATTATTTTTCCAGCGTGAAAAAAGGGCGGTCATAGGTAAGCAACAGCCTAGCCTTGACGTTTTATGTATTTTTAACATCCCACGTTTAAACTTCAATAGCGCAAGAGACGATCCATTTTACTCAAGTATTTATAGCCATGTTTACTAGATGGTGGTGGCAATGCTGTGTGCAGTGTCACTACGCATACAATACATATGTATATTTCTATGAGATAGTACACCTACTTAACGAGTGTATTTGAAGTGTTTTCTAAGGCACAAAACAGGTGTAGGGTGAGAAGCGCGGACTCTGTTCCTAAAGGCGCGGTATGAAGCGCTCGGCGACAGAGGAGGCGTGATTTGTATTTGCTGTCGTCAATTTTTCCGCCGGCCGGATGCACCGCGCCACTCAACACCGCCGTCGAACTAACGAACCATTCGCTACTGAATCATCCGACTGAAATATTTATCCCAATCATTAGTTTTACTTTGCTTTATTTTATTTTAATCACAGTTGGCGGTTCAACTGCAGCATATAAAATAATTATACAGATATTTCAAGTGTAGGGTCTTGTGAATAAGATGTAAGATTTAACCCTATTTAAGCCTTTAATTTGTGTGTACGTGTTTAGTAAAAATTGTTATTTCAAATTAAGAATATTTTTATTTTGTTTACGATAATGTATACCTTGCTTGTTTGTATTAGCCGTAGCGCAAAATAGACGAAAACTGCAGCCCAAAACCCACGTCTTGTTTTTTTGTTATTTCGACTTCAACAGCATAGAAGTCACCATAGTCCACAGGATCTGAGTCACGTGTTACTGATCCTTAGCAAACTAAGTAAGTTGCAAATGGCTCAAATATTCCTAATTACTCCTTAAGAACATCTTTTGGGATTCGTTTAAATCGTCGTTAATTTCTTACCTTTTATACATTTTTATTGATATACGAGAAAATAAAACGCTTAATAACATAGATTAAACATGGCTATAAGCTAAATTACGTATGCAAATAGTCGCTCCTAGCCACCACCAAGATAAATCGTGACTATTCGTGTCTCATCTAGTACCATAGCGGAAAGATAAGGTGGTTCTATTCCCGACCGGAAACCACAAAATGACTTCAGCCAACTCCGTAAATCAAAGAAAATGTGCAAGTAAATTATTATGAAACGTCTTCTAACGCCATTGAAAAGCGTCATCAACATGTTTTTATAACGTCCTTTGACAAGAAATAAATTCTTCTTTCCGAAACAGGCAAATTTTCATACCGAACATTTACAAGTTTTTCGGCGTTCAGTAAAATATTCGTTATACATTAATAACCGTCATTTTTCTCTGTCTAAATATCTCTGAAAAAAAACTTGAGGAACACAATCACGTTTCACCAACTTATTACATTTTCAGTTATGTAAGCAGGCGATGACAAAAACTAATGAAGTTGCCACTTTCACAGGTTTGTTTATAAGCATTTACTTATTCACTTCTTTTTTATTTTAACTTCGTATTCGAATTTAAACGTGCCAACTTGTGTCGGCAAAAAACTGGTATTTTAAACCGCTTCGCATCCACACGAGCCATTGTAGGTGGCTGAATGCCAAATGAGTTTTGTGATGGAGTCCCCTTGTGAAAAGGCAGATAGTGAGCGTGTCTCCTTGGCTAAATAACGTCTCGGCGCCGTAAACAGGGACAAAGCTTTGCAGGTAGGTTTGTGTAGTGTCACTCGTCAAAATAAGGCCCAATTCCTACAATGAATTATTCCACCCTGCTACATTTCTAGGAGCGGAATTAATTAGTTAATTACAAAATGCTTGCTTTGTGTTAATCATGTTGTAGGTATATCCTTGATCTTCGTATACCTACTTCCTGGTATTAAATTGGAACAGTTGATGTACATATACTTGTTGTCGTACCAACTTACGAAAATTTTGAATAGAAATCTGAAATTTGAAATAGTTGCAATTGTGTGTTTTCGATGTCTTTCTATTTTGACCCACAGTTGTGAAATAATCACCAACTTGTGTATCAGCCACTATTTTATTCTTCACCAACAAAGATAGCTATCGTAATGTAGCAATTATACCGAAAAAATAATCCTTTGGTATAATTATTATGTTCCAGTTTAAACATCGTTTAACATTTATTTTTAAAGGCTATTAGGCAACTTAATAGCTAGCTTCTGTTAGAAGTTTGGTTTAAGTAAAATTAAAGGTAAAGTGAAGTAGAATGTGAAAACCGTTGCTCTCCAAAGGGTTGTTATTTTCATCCCAAAAGACATTATATATGTTCCCTTGTCGACTTCACGTACTAATTGCTTTATGTGAATATATATCATTACCATTAGTTTCCAAATATTGCTGCTAAGTAGTATGGTGGTAGGTATTAAGATTAAAAAAATATATCTCAAACAAAATTATGATAATTTAAAAGAGAAATCTCGCAATTCATTACAATCATAGACAAAATTATTTGTTCTTAATACACCCAATAGAACTAATTGAAGTGAAATGTAATACAAAGAGAATTTAATATAAGTGAAATAATTGAGGCTGTTGCAAAGTAGGTACAAGAAGAAACTATCAATTCGAAATTTAAAAAAATTATAGTGTAAAATGAGGCGATGAAGCGCGGATGGCGCATAACTTTTTTCTCGTTTGTGTCATAAAACGTAGAGGTAATTTCGAGCGGGTGCAATTTATATTTTGCTAGCTTCGGTTCCGTGTCGGAGTGAATAAAGCCACCACTACCAAAGCCCTGCCAGCTTATTGGTTTACTATTTTTTACTTACTTTTTTACTATCCCACTAATAATATAAACGTAAAAATTTGTATGAGTATGGATGTATGGATGTTTGTTACTCTTTCACGCAAAAACTACTGAACCGATTGCGATATGTAGATAGCTGGAGACCTGGATTACCACATAGGCTACTTTTTATCCCGATATTCCCACGGGATCGGGACTTACGCGGGTGAAACCGCGAGGCGCAGCTAGTGAAAACTAAATGTTTAAATTGTTTTTTAAGATATAAAAAAATAGAGATTTCATTATGCGTAAAACTTTTCGTTTTTCATTGTTTGTTTTGAAGACTACAGTTTCTGACAACTTATACTAAAATTTTAGAAGATTAAATGCCTCCTGACTTTAGAGCCATTTGTAAGTTTAAGTTTAAGCATTTGTAAGTTTAGGGTGCATATTACGCATCACAAATGGTGACAATGGTGAAATTTATATCAATTAATTACTTACAATACTTACAGTAGAAAATATACTCGAAGGTATTACCTAATATAACGGACTAAGATTTAGGTCACTTTACAAAGCAGAAAGGACTATACATTTTCTGAGTCACCTTCGAATATTGTACCCCTTGTATATTAGTTATTTTTTATTTTTATAGATTAAGGGGTAACCGAGTAGGTTAGCACATTACAAGGTTAAGTAATACTAACCAGGTCCGTCTTAGGATGGATGACCATGCTTAACACATTGCCGTCGGTCCCGGTTGCCATATGAACATCTGTGGCATTCGTTACGGGTAGTTGGAGCCCTAAAAAGTCCGACAACCAAGTCTAACTACAGAACTACGATATCGCCTATTACTTGCGTTGTAGATCGTCTGATGGCAGTCGCTTTATGTAAAATATCAAAGTTCGACCGTATCGTAGTTAGACTGAAAGCCGACCCCAATTTAGTTGGGAAAAGGCACTGAAGATATAGATTTGTAAAAAAAAAACAACACATCCATTATTAAGAGACGCTTTTAATGGGCTCTAACTTCTACCACACGGTTTTACAACGGGTAGGCACGCGTAAAAGTAACAAGTTACATGTAAGATTTAGACTATGCTGCTATGACGTAGGTTCTTTTATTTTTCACGAGCTTTGAAGCATCTGATATTGAACCATATATGTTGTTTTTACGAATTAAAACGTCTCATCTGTCACACAAAAACTACTTACAAACGTCATAACTATTAAAAATTCTAGTGGTAGTGGAAATTCGACGGAATTTCATTATTTTTAAGCCTGGACGTTACTTTTTTTTTCAAATAGTATATTATTATAATTATTGCATATTCTTTAACTTTAGATTTGTTATGTCCGCCGTGAATTTGAATGTGGGTGTACAAAAAGCATGCCCTGGCAACTCGGGAACAAATTTTTTTTTTTTTTTAAAAGCGTTTACACTTAATACAAGTTATACATTGAAAAGTGTTATTCTAGGTTACCATAATGTTACCGTGATACATTTAGGGTATTTTATATAACTTGTCGAGTTTTTTATTCATTCCTTGATTAAAATTAAGAAAAGAAAATTTAAGAATTTTATTCATTTACATTTAACATATAAAATTATTGTTTCAAAATAAAATAAATTATTATCTGGGACCATAAAGTTGCCGATACTGGTAACTCTCGTTAAATGTCAAATATCAGAAAAAAAATCTACAGTTTGGTTTTTTTATAAATAATTTAAATTATTTGTTTTTTGTAATAAAAGTGTCATTAAAGGGGCTTGGGCTAAGTGGTAACCGAGTAGGTTAGCACTTACGAGTAACAAAAATCTGAACCTCACTGACCAACCACTCATAGCTTACTACCTTAATTTATATTCGTTTTTTCCTTGTAGTCGGAAACTTTATCCAACAAATTTATCTAAATCAAGGCTTACTTTCCAACTGAGAATTAACTCAACCACGTATTAGTACTAATTCAGCTACCTCAATTTCTAAACTTAGAAAGCCTGAAGGATAAATATTAAATTTTAAGGTTCTAGAACAAAGTTATGTAAATAATAAGGAAGTAAAGTTTATATCAATTACTCCTTTAAGGGTGTTTTAAATTAATTAAAACCTTCATACTGCAGATGTCAACTATATAACATTTTTTTGTTTTATTTTTAGTGTATGACGTTTGTACCATAAACTAAAATATATAATACTGAAATAGGCTGGCAACCTGACTGGTGTAGAAATGTATGGGATTAATAATACGAACTTGTAATTTAATTAGTTTATAAATAACATAGATAGATAGGTTACCTATTCGTCTTCGCCGGAATGCTCATATTCTCTCTTTGCTATACAGCATACTGTTTAACCCTCATACACCTTCCTATTTAAAAGGACTATTTGAGTTCCTTCATGGTACCCTTACGAACCGTTGTTACAACCGTGAAGAAATACAAGAAAAACAGTAGTACAATGCGTGACCTTATCGCAGACTGCTATCTCTTACAGGCAACCTTTAGATGGACTATACTGTATAGAAACAGGTAATTTGTGGTGCACATTTGTTTAATTGGCACTTGAATATACGATCAGAGAAGTAGAGAAAAATTAGAAGAATAGTGACAACATACATTTCAATATTACATCGCATAAATTTATTTAGGTACATAATATTTATAATTTCGAGCCATGAATAGCGAACGCTCTCTAATACGTACTCCTATGTATCTTTAAGATACGACCAGAGGAAGAGACTGGAAATATCAGGTTGGTTTATGTTGAGAAGTCAAAGTTTTTGACTTTTATATTTTTTGGTTATGGATGGTATGATGAATATTAATCATGGCCCAAGAATGAACGGTGATGGCCACACTTCGAATATACCTAATACTTAATTAAAATAAAAAAAACATCGGTCAGGTTTGGGATCGTAGAATGATATTGTCTGATAATATTAGAAATTATTTGAACCGACTTCAAACAGACCTAGGTACCTAAAGCCTTTATAATGTTACCTATTATTTTAAAAGTGTCACATGTATTTAGTTTTTTCGATTAAGATTGAAATCAATTATTTTACACTATATAGTGCCCCTTCTTAGCGTTTTTTGAAGACGGTTTAACTTTTTTTAAGTGTTTATTGTTACACAATTTTTTAATTAAATGCAAAACTTTATATGTATGAAATTAAGTTTAATGAATTAAAGATTAATTCAAGTGAATAATTGTAATTAAATGAATACTACTTTTCATTTCGCTTGACATTGAACACAATTGTTTTTATATTTTTTAAAGGTTTTGCGTGCGTTCTCTAAATAAACGGATCACATATTTGAATGAAATAAATAAATAAAATTTTACTGACTCATAGCATAGTATTATTTACACAAAACCGTTGAAAATTGTATCACAGCAGCATCCCTGAAGCCCCTTTTGACCGGGATAATACTGTGGGTTGTAGATTTCATTATAAGCTAAAAATATATATGAAAGAACATTAACTCACCTCGAATTAAATTACTTCACCAAGGCCTTAATTGACTTTTAACGCACAAAAACACTTTGCACAGTTAGAAGGAATGGCACACCTACAAGTTTTATCACCTTAACAATTACAAACTAATTGACACAACAAACAACATATGTAAAAGCATTTTATAAAGCGCGATTCTAACAGGGAACACTCAAGACTTATTTTAGAATTCGTAATGACTACGATCAGTTTTAGTTATTACGATGATGGTCGGCCAGTGGCACGCAAATGTCACTTCACTTGTTATTCACTTGATCGCAACGCGAGCTCCAGTTACCCTGAAACAATATGAATTTAATATTAGTTTGTCAATTAACATTATGTACTTAGAAACAAAAGGGTCCAGGTTATGTAATATATTTACTGATACACGCATTTAACAAACTTCAAAATTTAATAGATTTTTAATTTGGTTTGGTATCAAACCGTAGATGTAGTATTAGTAGATTTCACTAAAATTGGAAGCTCATCAAATCTCTGCACGAATGATAGTCGATGAACTGGTAAAGGCCCGCTTCCCAACAGCAAATCGTTTGTTTGTTTGTCAGTAAAAATACAATAACATTAAACAGAGCTATAAATTTAGAGCTGATGATGATGATAAATGAATAAAACTTGTGTATAAAATATGATGCTTTTTCGGTCCTTAGTTAAAATTGTACGTACGTACAATCACGCCTGTATTCCTGAAAGGGTATGCAGAGGCATAGGCGTACCCAGCGTTTAGCCAATGTAATTTTATATATAAATTTGTTTTTGTCTTTTCAAGGGGGGGGGGGGGGAGGGAGGCAACTTAAAAATTTGACACAAAATTACCTTAGTACTACGTAAGCTTGCTAAAGCCAAAGGGGTAGCTAACATCCCCTACCCCCGTGGTTACTCATGAGGCGCGTATACTAGTTTACCACCTTAAAGGCATAAAACTTGCGAAACTTGCTCTAGCCATTATTTTGACATTATCTACCATAGATTTGTTTTTACCTACAAAAATGCCAAAAACAAAGCCAAATCTAAACATATGGGAACAAAGAACAAAGGACAATAAAAATACTGCCACCTCATCTATAATTAATTTACCGGGACAAATCTGAGCTTACTTCATTTTCATACAAATAGATATCACGTTTTCACTAAATATTATAGTCCATGCCTGTTCTCGAAACAGTAATTAAATATGATGAACTACCAACAAATCGCACGTATTTGTGTATTACGTCAGATTTTGATATCATTAGTCTCAAGGAAACGAGCAACCTCATACCGCAGGAATAAGTACTTAGTGGTCGCAATACATAGATATGTATATAAATGAGGAATAGTGTAATTCCCCGAAATACATAGCTTAAGAATTATTAATTTATCTGTATGTCGCAGTGTGACTACAGTGCTGTCCCCTTAAAAAGAAACGTCAAACTATCTTTGCTTGGATATCGGACACGCGAAGTCGAACTTGACGCGTTTCTTTTTCTTAATTCAGGAGAAGATAACCTTTTTTTGACATCTAAGTGATCATCGATTGTTTTAAGCTGATTTGGAGTATAGGCATCTGTTACATAAAAAACCATTACTTTGAATTTCCCGCGAATTACAACTGAACTACAACAGAGCCTTCAGATAAGACTGCATTATATATGATTGAACATCGTTAGCTGTCTCTTATTGTATTGGTGAACATAAGTAACCTTAACATATTATTATTACCCTAAAATATCCGGGATTCGGTATAATTAATTGACACTTTTTTTAAAAGGTTATTAACTTTTCAGTTAGAAGTGTAATTTCGTTAAGAAAAAACGTTTAGTCTTTTGTTTTCTGAATGAATATAAATCGTTTTATCGATATCCTGAGGACACAAAAAAAAATTGTTTTCAATTTCATCAGAAACCATTTTTCATATTAAGTTAATAAAGGGGTAAAAAGTCCATAGAGTATATCGACCCATAAAGCATAAATATCTGTTACAAAGTTAGATATTTTCTTTAAAATACCAATGATTTCTAGATTGTTTATCATTATAGACTGGCCTGTTGGTCGAGTGGGTAGTGATCCTGACTGCTGAGCCTGGAGGTCAAGGGTTCGATTCCCACCCAGGACAAATAATTGTGTGATAAACATGATCATCATTTGTTGGGTGTATGTATGTAATTTATTTATAATATGTACATGTGTGTGTATGAGTAGTCTGGTTACCATAGTACAGACTGCCTTCGCATTTTTAATATTATAGCTAGGATTTTAAACTGAAATGTTTAACTTCAACATTGTCAAATTCAATATTTACTACAATAAAATAAGTAACATATAAAAATCATGGCATAGAAGGTAATTTTACTTTCATGCCGTAAATACCTCAATGGCATTATGATAACATGTCCTGATACGGACCCTTTTTTATATTTACTCTAGTCTTAGTGTAATGTTATAGTTATACACAATTGTTTACACTTTGTTTTTGACTATGGAACTGTGCCCGATAAATACCTGACTCTAATAGACTAGCCCGCCATCACATTAAGCTCTAGTAGTAACTGGCCTGTTGGTCTAGTGGTTAGTGACCCTGCCTGTTCGATTCCCATCTGAGTCTGGGTGTTCTTTGTGTCCGTTGTTTGTATGTTTGTAAAGTGCCCCCGCGACATAGGAGTAATTCCTAATGCGGGAGTTATTTAAAAAAAAAAAACAAAAAAAAGTATCAACATTGGCAATCGTAAACTGAATTGTATAAAACACTAAGGCAATGTACTTGTATGCCTCCACGATAACTTAACTGTTGTTTTTGAAGGTTGCTGTTCATGTCTTGCTCATTACCACAGGTCAAAGTACAAGCCCCGAAGTGCTTTATAGCACAATTTTGTAACGCATGTAGAACACCCGTCTGTAGGCACTTCTTCATACATTAGTTCTCTGCAATACGCTGTTTATAATTTCCGCATCAATATTTCAGCATCGGTAGTGTTTCCTCTAAATTTAATAGTTTAGAGAAAACGCAGCTACTTGCAGAATTTAAGTTTGTACCAATAACCCTAACACCCTCAAATCCGGACCGAACAAATATATCTTTTAGGCTAATATTATCCATCATATATCAAAATGTAGAAATTAATAAACAATATAAACTTATACCTTAATATTTCACCAGAGGGGCTCGTGGCTATGTAGTAACCGAGTAGGTTAGCACATTACAAAGGTAAGTTGTACTAGCCAGGTCAGTCCAGGATGGGTGACCATTCTTAACACATTGAGACCCCTCCGTGCCTCGGAGAACACGTTAAACACGGGTGCCATACAAACATCTGTGGCATTAGTTACGGGTATTTGGAGCCCTAAAAAGCCCGACAACCTGGTCTAACTACAGAACTTCGATATCGACTAGTACTTGGCTTGTGGTGGTCTGATGGCAGTCGCTTCACGCAAAATAATAAGTTCGGCAGTATTGTAGTTAGACTGAAAGCCGACCGCAACTTAGTTGGGAAAGGCGCGAAGGATGATGACCTGGATATTTCACCGCGATGTTGAAATGAAATGCGTTTATTTTTAGTATAATGAAAATTTATGTATGAGAAAAAAACCAGCAGGTGTGAATTAATCTCGCGTCCTGTCACAGAAAATTAATTTATTATTTGTTGAAATAACAAACTGAAATATTAAAATTATAGATACCGCAATTGAAAAAACATGTTTTAACGAAAAGTAGATGGGTGACAAACAAACTTAACTTCGTCTTTGCAATAGAAAAAATGTTCTCTCATATATCAACCGCCACCGATAGTCTTCTCGTGCTTGATTAAAAACAATATAAAAATATTTTTATAATATCAACCTCATCGTTTCAATATTGTTTTCAAATAACAGTCAAGCACTATTTCATGCAATAGCATATAAAGTCACTACCATTTTTAATATAATTACAACAAAGTTGCCAAACAACCGTACGGCCGGCCTAACGATTGTCAGATTAATTGAACCAAAAAGCTCACCAACAAGTAAAAACGCTTTTTGCCTGTTGGTGGGTGGGTTACATAGTAGGAAAGGATACGATGATTCAAATGACTCAAGTGATGCCAACTACGATTCTTCCTAGAGATAGAAATTCTAGCAAAACCAATGCATGTAAAAAGTCAACTTACTAAGACTAATCTAGGAAATTTTGAAATTACAACACGATTACTCGTACTTAGTCGCAAAGTTATGCTTGACCAATGTCTGTATATCATGCTTGTTTCATAAATGCTATCAGTACAGCAGTAACAAAGTTTGTTCTTTGTCTCTTAACGCATAACGAGAAGCAAGACAAACTTAGTGCACAATAATCTGGTGGTGTGAACACTATACGTCGCCGAGGAGTCCCTAGTATTACCATTATATACAGTGGCGGTTTGCGCTCGCTTCCACACTAATGAATTGGACAATAAACCGACGAACATCCGTCATCTTTTCCGCGATGAAACTTTTGATAATAAAGTAGAATAGGAGCTCTGGATTTTTTTGTCTTTGATCACTCGCCCTTGTTTAAAAGTTTTAAACTTGTAAAAAATTAAGGTATCTCGGTTACAATAACAATGATATTAAGTTAACTTATCTTCAAAGGATTGAATTAGAGAACAAAGAGTCTTAATGTGTTTTCGAAAAATAATAAAAGGTAAAATATTATTTGTGTACCCTAATATAATTATTACGTAATTATATTAGGGTCCCACACGTAATGATTCAAATCACGTATGAACCGAGTATACAAAATCATTATTTTAGAAAGTACCTATATTAACTGACTATACCTTACCTAGCAACGGCTTCCAAGGGTTTCTCTAAGTGATCTTTGTAAATTGAATGTAACTGACTTTAACATAGATGTGGATTTATTATAATATACATATTTACTTGGGGCTTGTTTATTTGATACGAATTTGTTCGCGCCAACCCAACATGTTCGCCTCGGGCATCGGTGCGCGGCGCGGCAGCTACGGGGCAACCGCTTGTTACACAAAAAATACCTTTTATTTTTATGCAGCTACGATGCTTTAAATGAAAGAGAGGAATTATTGTGACATATAGCCCTCTATGCAGAGGATATCTCAACGTGAAGGAAATTGTAGCCCACGTTATCCAGGGTGCGAAGGAATGACTACACAACGGGCATAGGCGAAGTTGCTCCTAGAAGCCAGTGAACGCCCCAGGAGGCTTCTGTGCTTCTGGAAGGAACTGGGCTGGCTGAACTAGCTAGCCATATCTAAACGCATAATGGACCGATTTAGAGTCTAAACACGGCAGATTAACCAATATCAATAGTCTGTCCGTCCAATAGTAGTAGTAAATCGTGATTTAACGTTGTTGCCTAGTAAATAGAATCCACATTCGCCATTAACATAACACGAAACGCTTTAACCGCGTGGACACCGCGCCGTTGCCGCAAGAAAACTCTTGCTTCATCTAACCGAGGCATTACTGATACCAGTTATAGTCCCAAAGCTGGCAAGGAACTTTGAATAGCTATCTGTGGTACTGTAGAAGAAAATCGAAAAACTGGCTAAAAGGTAACAAAACATTTTCACTCTCAATCAAATTGTGTTTTTTAATAAACTGATTCTTTTACCATCTCGAAATTGTATTCCCTAATCCTCAATATTTATTCAATTCAATTCAATAAAATTTAAAAATAAGTAATCTAGATCATACATTTTTGAATATTCCCCGACGCATGGCAGGTATGAAGTTTTATCTTTTAAAAAAATAGAATTTTGAAGCCCCTACAATATTTTAGAAACGAATAAATAATCTGGCTTATTTAACCTTACTTTAATTACTATTTCAAGACACTACACTTTCAAGATTATTGAAGGATATTTTTTTTATTTCGTTATATTTATTAAGTTTTGATAATTAACTTCTCCCTAGCTGTCAGCGAACTTCTCGGTTTTGAATTCAGGTACACAGGTATACACAAATTTTCCATACCAAATTTTCTGTAATATATGTTATGTTATTTCATACACATTTTTACTTGTTGCAAAGGTTGAAACTATTTCTAGATATGATAATTTTTCTTTTAGTGAGAAGCACTACAAAGTGGAACACAGCATTTAGTTTTTCTCTAGTCATCGTACCAGGTGTAATTTTTTCTTCATTTTGTTATCAAAATTTTATGTCTCTTGTAGAACCACAAATTAACATTAATTAAGTTTTTTTTTTATATAAAAGACTACTAGTAACGTGGGTCACACATTACGAAAATTTACAAGAATAGATAAACACTTAATAGTTGAAGACACAAACTATACAGAAGTACATTATGAAAAAGTGCCAAAATTATTTTGACCTTAGACGTATGTTATTTCATGCGCATTTGTACACATTTTTACTTGTGCAAAGTTTGAAACTATCTCTAGAGATATGATCGTTTTTTAGAGGGAAAAGCAATACAAAGTGGAACACAGCATTTAGTTTTTCCCTCGTCATCGTACCGTATTTTGTTATCAAAGTTTAAAAAAAAAGTTTAAAAAGCGGCGGAAGCGTAATGACTAAGGCTTCGGACGTGCGATCAAGTGGTTACGGGTTCGAACCCCACCCGACATGAACCCACTCCTAACACAAGCATTTAGCTTAGCTGGAGGGGTTAACAAGCATACTAGTAATGTGTGACCTAGTATTCTTTACATAAAAAATACAAACAGGAAAATGAGTATCGATAAGCTTATTCGCAAAGTGTATTATTTTTTCTTAGAAAAAAACGGCTTAACTGACTAACGCAAACCTAACATTGCTATGGATCCTGGAAACCGAGAGATATAAAGCGAGTATTCTACTGTTAATAAACTCAAACATAATCTAAAATAGTTTAGCATCTATCCCAGCTGCAGTTATATAGCTGAATGCTTCTTTAAAGTTACTATTGAAGCTATGAAATTTTTTAACTGATCAAATTAATGATAAGGTCTAGGGACTATGGCTATTAACGTTTCCATCAAATGAAAATGTATGCAAACGTCTTCAATAGGGTGATCGCATAACTCGCATCAACAGGGCTTCCACAATGTCAGAATTTTATAATTTATCCTGAAATTCAGATTAGCTAACCAGTTAAAATGTTGTTTAAATCGATACACAAAGACTATCAAACTAAACATTATTAGCGCTTTGTCCTTTGAAACGGTGATTCTTTCGAATAGTCTTACAAAAGAAAAGTAGTCGAAATACCGCGGTCAAATATTTTAGACAAATACAGTGACGACAGTATTGGCTGTATCCAAAAGAGTATGGAATAAATATTTACACCAGACCAGATGTGAAAGGGTTCTGTTTCGTGAAATAGTAGCTTTCGTTCAAAGGATATATTCGAGTTTGAGAGGCGCCTGGTTTGCGCACGTGACCGCCCGGTCTCGTCGGCATAGCGGCCTGTCGCCCACACCCTTGTCAATCAAATCCTTCTTGGAAAGTTCTATGTTCCATTTTCATCACCCTAAATGGTAAATCGCTCGACGGAATTCCTGATAAATTGGATTCACATAAACGGTGTCAGTGCATATTATGTCAGCATTACTTTGAATATTGTTATTGCTCTATGATGAATAATACAAGTTTTTATAAATATTTACACAGGCCATATTGTTTTATAGCCACGTAGAAGAGAGCTGAGTATCAATCGAATAGAGTATTTTACTCTACTAGATAGAAGTTTATTTTGGACATGGATATGTACTACCTATGCAACGGGTTCTGCTACTCTTTAATAGGCCGTAACATATCAATAATTAATAAATCTAAGTATTCACAATTGAATGAAAACCTTTTCAAGATATTAATAGTTTTAAATATTTGTATTACGTAAATCAAGTACTGGTAATAGTTATAAAAACATTGAAAGAAAGCATCTTGACTTTAACAAATCTAAATAATGAAGCTGCAAAGTGAATCGCGATTTCAAGTATGTCTTGTCCTTGCAAGGTCATTAATTATTTTTATTTTATTTGAGAGGATGGTCTGGTCTCCTCTTATCATCTTATATGGACCAGAATACCAGGGTTAGACCTTAATTATTTTCTGAGAAACACAATGTGTCGTATTGTGTATGTAGTAGAGACTCTGAAGGCCGGTGCTCTGAGGTGCTAAAGCTACATTAAATCATTGGTCACTTTTCTTAAATTCTGAATGGTGAATTTTAAAAAGTTCTTATTAATATTGCCAGACATTGATCTTGATTTGTATATCTGATGTTTAGAGAACTATTTTAAAGCTATTTGTAAGCAGCCAGACAAATCCTAGGGGCCAAAAATCCCCTAGACCCATCTATATATTTTTTTATTATAGTTAATGCGTTCTGGTGCTACTATAACAATGCCAATTGATATGACTGACTGACATCAAACGCTATAAGTTTCGATTTAAAGTGTACTATCTGATAGAAAAGCGTGGCACCATCTCGGTATCTAACTTAATCGAATGTACCCAAAATAATTCAAATGAGTTGAGACTTACAGAGAATTTGCTTCCTGTTTTATTGTAGTCGTCCGAACTATGATCCTTACAATCGTCTACAAATAATAAATTCTATTCTAACTAATATTAAAAATGCCAATTTGTATTTGTTTGTTTGCGATAAGGCTGCTTTGATTGAAAAAAAATTATTGTGCATTTTTGGTATTTAATATCTGTTTCTGTATATTTGTTTTTCTTTGCTTTGATTGACAAAATCTACAATAACGCGAGTAAAGCTATCTGTAAAAGCTAGTATTATTGTAAAAATAAGCCCTTTTTCATCATCTTACTTGAGGCTATGAAATCTATATAATATTGAGTTCAAAGCAAAGGTTAGCGATTTCACAAGTAGTAATTTTTTTTCTTATTTTATGGTTTTTAAAATTGTATAACGGGAGTAGGTAACTAACCTAACTTTTATGATATCAGTATGAAAACAGAAAAAATATAAGTAACCTTGCGTAAGTGATAACATATTTTGAAATTCAAGATTTTAACCAAAACTTTCATCTTATTAAAGCAAATCATTTATTAAATAGTTATCACCAGTAAGAATCAGAAATGCAAGCACTTAAAAGAAGAAAACAACTATTTGTTTTGTTCACGAAAGCAAACAATAAGATAATTCCGTTAAACATGTCCCAAAACAAGTTACAGCCACTACGTTACGCGACTGTTGGCAAAAGTTTGGACATTTTTACTGTCGGTGGATATATTTACAGCGAAAACACAGAATGGGTTACCATGTCTTATAGCTTTAGCACCTGAATGTTAACTAACTATCGAACTAATATTTTTATTGACGTAATACAATACGTCAAGGACATTAAAGCGATCGTGTATTGTTTGCCTTTTTTGCATTTTACTTTATTGCACGGCTAGGGATTAGTTACTCCCACCGCTTCCACGGAGACAGGTCCTCAACATTTTTTACTTGCCACTCATTCATTGGAAATATCAGTGAAGTGATATCTACGAGTATATTTGTTCTAAATTTTAAAACTAGTTACATTACTCAGTTAAAATTAACAAGAAAGATATGAAATGATCTTGTAAACGTGTTGATATTAATAAAGTATCAAACGTATATAGCTATAAAGTTCCCGTAGAAATACTCTCCGATGACGGTAACCTTGAAAAATAAAAAAAAACTAATTATGAGCTTTTATATACATATATGTGACCTCTGAAACCTTATTCGAGAAATAATCACCAGGTGCGAAATGTCCATAATAAAGGAGCATCCACGCTTCCCGAGAGTTAGTAATTTAACATAAAATTTTCAAAGTAAAACAAAAAGTGACCTGTTTATTTTGTTTATAAAACGATGACTAGACCAATTGAACCGTTTCTCGGATAACCCATTATTGTGCTGTCGAATTATCTACATGTAAAGCTTCAAAACCATACAGTTTATCTATCTGTGAACCGATAGATTTTATATGATACGATTATACAATAGATAATTTAAATACGAATACGTACTAAACAATTTTTACCCTGAAAATTAAAAAAAAAATTAAGTATCTTTTAAGTGTGAAATTTAATTCTGTATTTTGCCCGCCCCGTAATAATCGGATAATACTGGTACATATAAAGGTGGAAGCGATAAGTACGACAAATACCATAATTAACCTAAAAAAAAGGTGCTTGTAAATTGATATTTAAAATAATAAAAAAAATATTACATTCACTTTGAAAGTTAAATTTTAAAAATCGGTTGTGATGTTGTAAAAAAAATAATTAGCGAATCAATTTATGAGTTTTGAACACTACACTAAATGCAGAAGTAAAATTTACGTCCAACAGCTTTTGTGGTGGCAAGAGAATGTTTAAAAAAAAATTACACTGCTTAAGCCCACTGTCCCAATTTGAGGAGGTATTTTTTTAGAAAGAAGTAAAGTATACTAGTAACGTGGGTAATGAGTACTAGTATCCTTGTTAACCCCTCCAGCTAAGCTAAATGCTTGCATTAGGAGTGTGTTCACATCGGTAGTGCACTGGGCGGGACTCGAGCCCGCGACGTCTTGATCGCAAGTCCGACGCCTAAACCATGACACTTCAGTATTTGTTTCTTTATGTTTTTGTTATAACATGAGGTGAGATAATTACAAACGCAAGACTAACAGCAGTAATAAAAACAATCCACTACAAGTGATAAACACTTGACGAGGAGTAATTGAGCAAGTGTTTTTTAACAAACAGTACTATACAAATTTAATCAGCACAATGGACAGGTAACAGTATTATTTCTAGAGAAAGCTCTATTTCATTTTTACGATTTGTTTATTAGACTCTATTTTCAGTTTATATTATTTTGGTAGAGCCAGCGGCTTTCCATTTTCATTTACTTAAGTAGGTATATAATACTCGAGACAATGAAATATCGCGTTGTGATAGAATATTCATGAAAGAAAACCAAGATCCACTGTTATAATTAATTTGGTAAATAATAGATCAGATTTCATGGTAATCACATGATATGAATGGAATAAGTCCTTTATAGAGCGGTATATAAAATTCATTGCTCGGCGATTAAATTTGTTAAATCTACGTGTCTATAGTTACAGTTTGTCGTGAATTAAGAGGTTCCGCCTCTACTACCGGGCATTGTGCCTTCAGGAGAGACGAAACCTGTCTGTCCTAATACTACTAAGGTCAGTATTAGCCTGTTGTCTTACCTGGTTTAATAAGGAGGGCTTGAAACTACTGTGACAATAGTTTGACCAAGTTCTAAGCTACCTATCCAATAATTGTCACTCTTAATACTTAAGGTGGGCAATATTCATATTTACTAGTTTGATGGTCCAAAACATTAATGATACATTCAATGCCTTCAAACTCTTACTACACACACTTAAAACTTCTAACACAATGTAATGCTAGAAGTTGGATTTAATGCCTATGACATTTTCACCATGTCAACATTTATAGTGATGCACGGATAAACAGGAAGGTTAATAAACAAAATATGATAAAAACTTAATTTTTAACCTATATAATCGACTGCAAGTCCACTGTCGGAAGAGTTTTCGGTAGAAAAAATGGAGATATATCTTGAAATGTAATTTGAAGGGATGTGACAATAAACAAAAAAGAAGACGTATTGTCATGATTTATATTGACCGGCAGGTATAGATATAACATCTATGGACAAAAAACGGTATTTCAATGTAAAAGCAACAGGCGCACAGCGACCAGACTGGATTCGGCTGGCTAGACTGGATTTAACCATTAGTCATACATATTAGTTAAACGCCTACTTTTGTGGTTACATTTTGAAACTATTGGTTAAAACTTTGACAACTGGTAAAGGTAGATAAGGACGAAAAAATTATACAAAAGATTATCATTTTGACAAGTGGGTAGAAGGAAGGAAAGATCAAAAGTCAAAACTTAACAATAAGCACAAACGAGATGAATTCAGTTCTCCAATTAAAATATGAAATAACACAACAACATGAAATAATACATTTTATATTTTATCAACTGTACGAATACATATTACTGGTAGGTATGTTTAAGCAACCCAATATTTACGCAATAAACTGAGTCTTACTCTCTTCATTGCTGTAGGGATTCTTGTGTTGGTCGTACGTTCTCGTTATGTAATATTTGAGATTCCCCGAAATCGACCGAATCAATTTGTGGCAGCCAATACGTAATACTTGTAGGATTATTTAGGGCTCTTTATTAAACACCGATTTTTCAGCGGTCTTTCCGTTTGAACCACGTTATTGATATTATTCGAAATAAGTTTATATTGTGGGAGAGCCATACTTCGGCACGCATGGGCCGGTTCGACCGTAGTGATACCACAGCCTCACAGAAAACCAGCAGTGAAGCAATTATTGCATTGCTTTTCGCCGAGTGGGTGAGGTTACCGGAGGCCCTAACCCTACCCTCTCCCTCTCCCTCCCCCTCTTCCACTCTCCCACCCTTCCCCTACTCCCACCTTAAAGGCCGACAACGCACTAAGTGTCCATGAGCGGCGGTAGTCAGTTACCATCAGGTGAGCCGTCTGCTCGTTTGCCCCCATATCATAAAAAAAAAAGTAAGTACCAGGAGTAATAATCAGATTTGTAGAATAAAACATGTTCTTCAAGGATCACTTAAGTTAATGCTATTTTTTTTAAAGAATACTAGTAAGGCGGGTCACACATTACTAGTATTCTTGTTAACCTCTTGCACCATTTTAGGAGTGGGTTTACGTCGGTAGTGCACTGGGTGGGGTTTGAACCCGCAACCACTTGATCGCAAGTCCGATGCCTTAGCCACTAAGCGACCGCCACTTAATAACTGGTTTGACTCTTAAACTTTAATAATTTAAGCAAATAGTGATTAACATTTATATAAATCGTCGCAATATACAGAAGACGAATTAACCTTAGCAGACTTAGACAAGTGACTTTTTATTTTCTATCACGACAGTAGAATAGAAAGTTAAATATATAGGATTGACACAAGCCAACAAAATATCCCGTGACTATGCGTAAATAACTTTGAAACCGTAAAACAGTGACATTATTGACAAATGTTTTCGTTATGCAGCCTTCGATACAGAACGAACGTAAACACCTTGAAGAAAACTAAACAAAATGGCGGTTTTAACAATCGGATACTGTTCAAATGTTTATAAAATGCACCAGTTGCAACTTTTGTAGGCATAGACAACGGTATGGGCAATCGAAGAAGTATTTATTACTTACAATAAACTTAAAACGAAAGTAACTTTTCTGAAAAGTATTAGGGGCGTCCATTAATTACGTGAGGTGATATTGGCAGTTTTTCGACCTCCACTTTCTTCCCGTTTGATGAGATATCGGATATGTAGATTTATTTTATTTATTTGTTGGACACAAACATAGTTACAAACAGGTAGAATTCCCTGACTCCTGTACTAGTAAGAACTGTGTTACAGAAGCCAGTGTCCTCCCTTTATTCGTCATTACATTTTGTTATGCCCTTAGAAATTTCACATTACATTAATGAAACTTATAAAATAACAAAGAAAACTTAAGTGGAATGTATTTGCCATTTATTAATAGATACAGTCAGTTTGTGTGTGTGTATGTGTGTGTATGTATGTGGGTGTGTGTATATGTGTGTGTGTTTGTGTGTGCGTATGTGTGTGTAGGTGTGCGTCTGTGTGAGTGTGTGTGAATGCTGATATGTGTGTGTTTATAATATTTATCATTTATCAATTATTAAAAGCCTTTCTGTATCATCGTATCCCAACGTTTTTAACCAGGTAAGTATTATATTTTCAAATTTATTATTATTTATATTTCTGATTTTGAAAAGTGTGTTACATTTATTGTAAACTTTTGGAGCATGGTAATTAAAGTGCTTTTGTCCAAATGCTGTTTTCTGCGGCGGTACTGGGCAACGCACTATTCTTTTATTTTGAATAGGTAGGTATGGTACATATTTTTGGTGATATCTTTTTAAAATTTCGTAGATATAAATCTTTCTTACAGACAGCACACCAGCTTCTTCATAAACAGCGGTAGTGGGATGCCTAAAGGGTAAAGATAATAGTACTTTCAGAACAGCGCGTTGGGCTCTTTCCGCAGGTAATAGAAACGTTTTACCAGCACCGGCCCATGCACAGATGCAGTATCTTATAAGGCATTCAGAGAGTGCCTGGTAAGTTTGGATTAGCAGTTTCCTATCGCCCACTCTTCGTAAATTTTTAAATATATATATTAGCTTTCTAATTCTAGTTGTTAATGTTGTAATTTGTAGGCTCCAGTTAAGTAGATCGTCCACTACTACGCCCAAGTACTTTATGGAAGTAACTCTAGCAAGGGAGGCACAGTCACAGTTGGAATTATTGAAATTGCGATTACAGGGGTATGCATGTATCCTTAGCTTGCAATTCGAAGAGGGTTTATCCAAGGCTGTTTTACTAAAACATACGTATTTTGTCTTTGATACGTTTAGGGACAATAAGCTGTCGTCTAGCCAAGCTGAGACCTTAGCAAGACCATCTTCAGCCTTGCGGAATACTGTGCTCCAGTTGGTTCCGTGAAACGTTAGAACGGTGTCATCAGCAAACATGGTTATTTCAATGTTGGACAGGGCAGCGACGTTACAAAGCTCATTGATGTATATAAGAAACAATGTGGGGCCAAGGGTGCTGCCTTGTGGAACGCCAAATTCGCAGATACACTCATTACTTTTAAAGTCCGCCACTCTCACACTTTGTGATCTCCGCGACAGATAGTCTGTGAACCATTGTAGAACTACACCTCTTATGCCGACGTTCTCTAGGCGCGTTAAAAGTATTGAAATCGAGACGGTATCAAACGCTTTTTGAAGATCTAGAAATACTCCTAGACACTTATCACCTTTATTTAGATACGATACTAATTTTGTTGTTAGTGCTAACACTGCATCTTCCGTCGATTTTCTTTCTCTAAATCCAAATTGATGTTTACTGAGTAGTGCATTTTTGTCTAAATATTTTGTTACTCTTCTATTAACAATTTTCTCTAGTACCTTTGATAATGTGGACAGTAGTGAGATTGGTCGGTAATTTGATGGGTCAGTTCTATCACCAGACTTATATATCGGGCAGACAACAGCTTTTTCAAAAGATGCTGGGAAGGTACCTGTTTCCAGACTTCACAGATTGCACAGGTAAGCAATGGGCGAGGCAAGAGATAAAATACTTTGCTTCAAGATTTTTGCTGTGATTGTATCCCAACCTGGTGCACTGTGCAGTTTTAGTCCTAAAACAATGCCTCGAACTTCATTAGGATCCGTAGGGACAAAGGACATGGATTGAAGTGGTGAGTTATAATTTTTCGCTTTGCGTGCCAGATCTTGCTCTCGGGAACCCATTTTGGTAAGTATTTGATTGGCCAGACTGCCTCCGATTGAGGTGAAGAAGTTATTTACCTTGTTAAGGGCTGCTTGTATAGTGTCGGCTATACCTAGCAAGTCATCGAGGGGTTCTTTTGTACTCTTAATTTCACAGATTTCTTTTATGACCTGCCATGTTTCTTTTATGTTGCCCTTATTTTTGTGTAAATTTTCTTGATAGTGCCGCTTTTTTAGATTTTTTATTATAGAGTTGCACATATTTCTATACCTTAAGTACTTATGCTGTTTTACTGTATCGTTAGGGGACTTCTTTGTTTCATTATGTAGCTTGTCGCGTTTCCGTATACATTTAACTACTCCTTTTGTAATCCAAGGTTTTAACGGTTTGAGTCTATTGGGAACTTTTACAATTGTAGTATTTATTTTGATAGTGTTTATTAATGTTTTAGTTATTAATTCAGATGCCAGGTTAGTATCAGTAGTCCTGTACAGTTCTGACCAAGATATATTGTTAAGTGTTTCTTTTATTTTATTGTAATTAATCTTAATTTTATTGTAGTCGATTTGACCTCCCACTAACACCACGTGCGATTTTTTAAATTGGATATTTTTAGAGTACGTGCGTAATCTGTGCTCGTAATTTTGATTCTGAAACAAAATCCTACTAGAACTAATCCCCAGCTTTAATCGCGTATTCGATTAATTTCAACCTTAAAAGAGGTATCCTCTTAACGTTCGCTTAAAATTCGTTCCAAATATCTCGTTCAAGTAGCTAGGTAGTTGAGTGACAATTTTAAGTAGAGTAGGCATTCCGATCTTTGGTAAACTACTTAACGTCATACAGCTTCTATTCGTCACTGTCAATCAGAGGTATTGGATCGTTAATCAAACACTCAGGATCGAAAGGAATATATTTTGAATTAGAAAAATACTCGCGTCAAGTATGCGGATCGGGTAGCATTATGTGTACTCTCCCCGTACTAGATACGCGACCTGGTTTCCTTACGAGAACTATTTAAGTACGACATAACACAGGCCGATCACTTGGGGTAAAGTATCAGTACGAACCTATAACTAATTCATAATATTCTGATTATTTTGGGATCGGATTTTTTCTGACTTAATTACAGTATATTCTCAGACCTTGAGTTATGGGTATTAGAAATCAAAATATACTCGCAATATCATGAAATGTGATTACATCAAAAATACATAGATTATTAAAATTTATTTGAAACTTTGTACTTAAATAGGTATCGCGAAATCAGGCCGAATGTGATAAAAGAATTGGAATTACTTCGATTACCATGTGCAAGACCGACTTGATTTTTCTACAGTTTGTTCTGTGTATCACTCAGTCACTTTCCCACAATTTACACAGAAAATATGTATTCTCGGACACTGTACAAAATGTTTTGTATATTCTTAAGCTTATAAAATATTACCTCAAAAACAAACGAAGAAAATTAATTATAATTGAAGTTCATACTTGTTTTAGATCCGGAAATATGAAACGTTGTAAAGTTGGGACTCGCAGCTCAACTTTTATAGTTACCAATCGTCTTGAGAAAAATTCTTCTTACTTTGATGTGTACGTAGGTACTATCAGCTTCAATAACTTTATTTCCAATATTTGTTGCCGTCTATTGCCCCAGACTTAGTGTCTTTGTAATAACAGAAGCCAGTTAAATACTTCTCAACTTTTTTAAATATTATACAGCGCTATGTAGACCATATCTCATAATGCGGGTTATGGCAATTAATTTAAAATCTATGATCTATATCAGGTGTCATCAAATCAAACATTACAATATATTACAGAAACTTAATCTTCTAATTACTTGAGTATGTAAAAACAAAAGTACGGAAGTTTTTCGGAAGATATTGTGTGTGGTACAATTTTGTGCACCAACTTTACTCTAAACATCAATTAAAGCAAGAAATGCCATTTTTCACATTAATATATTTTATTTATATATAATACTATTATGCAAGCGTATCATTTGAGTTTTAACAAAATAAATACACGTGACGATGTTAAGGCAGGAGGGGTTTAGGGATGTATCTTGGAACTCATTTGTAAAAAAGTAGAAACGGACCGCGACGGCCATATTCATTAAGATCGGACCCCAAATGAAACTAATTGGTGATCCCTGATCTATGTAATAATGTAAACCCCGACCAACTAAACAGTAATTTTTAAGTGTCTATAGAACGTTGAATAAAATAGTATTGGCATTATAGATCCATTTACGTAGAAGGGATACATTCATCATGCCTTAAAAAGTAAAAGATCCGCATGTAAACAGATATGAAAGATTTCGAACTAAAGTCGTCAAGAGTAAGTTAGTTTATCTATTCATCAAACCATTGCTAAAAAATCGGTTGTCTGTAAATCGGTGTCGGTTTACTGACGATAGTTGAACGTGACAACGTCATAAGAAAATACTGATGGAGTGGTTGCATTTTTCAAAAGAAAAGTAAATGGAACGCCTCAGAGCGAGGTAACGCCGCATGAGTCATGTTTTTTCGTGCGTGCAGCCGGCTCCATCGAATTATAAGATGTTGTCACATCAAAAATATATTCAGATTTCAAGACGAAATTGTCACAAAATTGTAGATAAAGTTATACATTTGTGAAGAAAAACATTAGAAAATTATTTGATGGTCTTTTCTATCGAATTCTATCTTCTAAAACCCGATCCAAATCTAATTCAGTTAGTGAGTGAAGGAAAATACGCTGCAAAATTGTCTTGTAGGATAAAGAATACTCTACAAACATACACTTTGCCTTACAGCAAAAAGCCAAAGTGACCCAGGGCGTATAGGGCTGAACATAATAGTTTTAGCAATTTGCATTCTTTTAATGAAATTGCAATGATGGTCGAAAAATATAGAGTGGATTCTCAGCATTATCATGTTAGGTAGTGATGTTACAATCAATCCAACACGGTCAAACCGTCACAGTCAAACCAACACGGTCAAACCGTCACTGTCAAACCGTTGTATGTAGTCTACTGCCTGCGCCTCATATCTCGTCTGATATTAAAATGGACGGCGTCTAGCATCCTCATACATGTGACATATGTTTCGTATGAATATCAAATACAACATATATCATTCTATCTTCTTTATTAATCCTATTTAATCAAATCCATTCTGTACCTACTGTGAAAATAACATTGGCTTCTCATTTTCTTTGTTATCTTTAGAAAATGTTATTAAATTTAAACGTATTAAGTCGCTTTGAGACATTTCATTAGTGTAGTTATTTATCGTAACTGAGCTTAGACATTGAGAAAAATAATATATGAGGTTACAAAACAGGACAGAGGCTTTCTTTGTTAATCAACTTCAAAAAGGTTTTCTATTCACCTGCTATATGAGTGTGTATTATATTTATGTGGAATTAAGGTTACCCTTTTAACTACATTTGTTGATTGATGTCGAACTGCTATATATTAGCTACTGCTATATAAGAGCTCATTTAGAAAATAACAGAAAGAAAACAAAAATAAATAATTATAGATGTAAAACCAAAAAAAATGTGTCATTGCAGGGTCCAGTAACATGTTAAAATGTCATGTAAATGTATCTCTTGCTGAGCATAACAATTTAAAAAGAAATGGTAAATTATATATGTATTATAGAATACCTCCATCCACTGCAAAGTTAAATTTGTTTGTTCTTACTCTACCAACTAATTATTTCTGAATATAGTTAAGTCGATTAATTAGGCTAACGATTGCCGGTTTGTATGAACTATCAGTGATCCATATTATTATTTTGGACTAGCTGCGCCCCGTGGTTTAACCCGCGTAAGTCCCGATGCTTTGAATCTGGATAAAAAGTAGCTTATGTGTTAATACAGGTCTCCAGCTATCTACATACCAAGCTTCATCGCAATCGGTTCAGTAATTTTTGCGTGAAAGAGCAATAAACATCCATACATGCGTACATCCTCACAAACTTTCACATTTATAATATTAGTAGGATAGGAAACTCGAAGCGCGAGTGTTACTTTTACATCTCCGTTTTTTTTAATGACAAAAAAACTGGGAAATGGAATGGCTATCACAATGAATGCAGTAATATATGACTACTTGGCGTAGTCGTTATATTCCACTTACGGTACCTGTTTGTATTCTACAACCCCACGTGGGTTCTAGAACACGAACACGTACCAGTTCCGTACTAACCGGCAATAGTGGCGCATCGTCCTTATAATGCCCGAAATGCCCGCCTTGTCATCATCATCATACCTCACCAGAAGCCTCTTAGAAAGTCTTCTAACACTTTAGACATCTTTTTTAAGGATGTATGTTAGTCCTAGACCTACACACATGTTTAATACAAATAAATATGTAGTTACAATGTTTTGGGTACTGGAGCATAATCACAAAAAAATATGATAGGTACTTTTTTTTGAAAATAATCATTGATTATATTATTATTGTTAATTCAAAAAAACATTTAGATGATCACAAAAATACATAAAAGTAACGTTTTTAAACATTGCTTCTGTTATAGTTTTCATATGTTTTCCAGACACTTGATGAACTCCATTAGTAGTATCTTAAATTAAAAGAAAAAGCCAAATACAAAATACGATCTCTTTTTTCATTTCGTTTCAAAGATTTCACACTGACACGGGCTTTCACACGGGCATATTATGGGCGAAATTATGATGTAAAGCAGCTTAGTACCATTGTCTGCTTTTTTAATATGCCTCTCGTGATTTAAACTTTTCACCGCCAAGCACTGCGCATACTAGAGTACAACTAGTATGAGTTTTCATATTGAAATATGGCTACAGGTTTGAAGAGCTCTTCAAACTACAAACACATATTTTTAAAAGTGTATCTTGCCATGAGCCGATTTCGGCTCGTAACTTATCTTCTGCTTGCTTTTAAGCTGCTTTCACTTAACTCTAAAACTGAGATCGTTAAGTACATGTTTATTATTAAAATGTTGGAATAGTGTAATACTTCACACACAGTCGGACTTCAACCTAGAGGACCTATATAAACATAACGCAGCAATTAAGCTCGAACCCAAGATGATTCCTGATCTCTAGCGACTTATTATTTTTGGTGGTTTTCGTCCTCATAGCATGGAAATGCCTCTATTTCTGTCAGCTGCCGGTCAGTATTACAATTTGAACGTTCAGAAATCTATGTAATACCTTGTCCGCTGTCTCCAAACAAGCCAGAGTAAGTGAACATGTCCACCATCATTCCTAGCAAACACAAAGAGAAACAGGAACCCAAACTAACTAGGTTAGGTTAGGTTAGGTTTTGGGGTCCGTGCCGGACAGCTCCGAAAGAAACCGAAGGTGATCTTTTCTACCATTTCTCTTTTTACCACTGGAAACTGCTAACACTGCTACAATACTCAAAAAACATAACGGCTCATAAAGGCAGCCACATACAGCGGTAGAACTTACCTTCCAGCTAATGTTCAATGAGACGAGATGTTTCCTATTCCGATGCCAAGAATACGATGTGCATAGATAATAGCTAAGCACCTCAAATCAGGGACACTGAGTTTAATTATATTATTGTTTACAGATTGTTCTTAACAACTATCGGCAAATTTTTATTCATCGATCTTTTTTTTTTAATTTGGAAAAACTTAATAACACAAATAAATCCTCAAATTTTCATTCATCAAAAATCTATATAACATACATATACGACTTTCAACCGTGCGAAATATATTTCCAGAGTCATGATTACTAGAAGTGATCTCAGCAAACGACGCCCCAGTCCCCTAGTGAATTCATAACAAAACGTAACGGAAACGACTACTCACTCGGAAATGACAACGGTCTCTTTCCCACTTCTTCGGTTTCACTGTACGGAAGTGAAAATGTCGCCGTTTCCGAACCGAACGTTTTTCCAATCACCTAAGACTCTTTTATAAATGTATTAATGTTTTATTTATATGGTATTTATATGTCTAACAAATAACTGCACGTTTTATTATCATAATACTAAATAGAACTTATAATGAAATTAACTACCCTACCTATCCAACAGCAAAGCAAGCAGGTGTAACCTTAAACAGGTACTTAGGTATTAACAATTTATACATTCAAATGAACTTTATAACTTTACATAACATTATTCAACTCAGAAAGGGCACTACCTAAATATGCTTTGATTTTACCATACTTTGTTATGAAAACCTTAAAAATGTAACCCTTAAATAAAAATTATCTACAAAATGGCTTTAAAGCAGATAATACATAGAAATCATGTCTTGGGCCGTAAATAAAAGGACTTAAACGCATTCCTTGAAACTTTCCCCAACTTTAAGAGAAATTGGGCCTCTGTTTTAATCAAAACAAAAGATACCGTACATCAAAACTTTCAACATTGTACCGTACTTCTTAAGTCCAGTAATTTCATCATTCAATTTACCAGGAAACAGTAAGCTCTACGAAAAGCCGTACAAAATAACATATAATATAAACTTACGGCAAAAGTGAAATACAGGGTTGCTGTTCTAAAAAATGTTAATGAGTACCTAAACCCCGCCCTTAACTTTAAACTTGATTATCTTATACTGTAGTTTATAAAATTACAATTTCTCATTTTCTTTTTCTTCAAATGAACCTTTCATCTACCCTAACACTAAGTATAGCAATTTAAAAGGAGTCCTTGAATATAAATGTGATCGAGTTTTGGAAGTCGTCAAACCCGGAATAGTTGGCGAAGACGTGAGTGTCACAGTTCTTGCAAGTAGGGTTAACAGTCTATTCATTATATTATTATATTATTTCGATACTATTGTCGAGTAACGAAAAGTGCTCTCATATTTTACTGTCCCTATCCTGACATTAGGCTCACCGACATGAGGCCCAAAAAACACACTGTGGAAATATGCCTAGAATATTATGTCTAACGATTTCAAATAGTCATTGGCACCCCTATTATTTACTTAACGTATTATAAAATCAAATACTAAAGACTTTGAACTTTGTAGAACTCCTAGCTGCCTGTTTTGTCATTACCGATTGCTGCCAAACGTACTGAACATTAAGCGGATAAATGTCCTCTTTTCAAAATGCGACACAAAAGTCCAACTATTCAATTTTTTGTTACTTAATGCTTATAAAGGATATGGTATTAAGCTATTTCAGAACTGAGACAACCCTAGTAGTTGAGGATAAACCCTAATATTCAATAGCCTAGTCGCAAACTCACCCAGTAGAAATTGCACTAACAAAGGAAAGCCTTGAATACTTAGATCTAATATTGATTCGAGACATATTCCTCAATGTTGGTTTATCGTAGACAAGCGCTACGTAAAAATGGCGAGTCACTATCATGATTTATGTTTTCATCCAAATTCTTTTTTTCAAGAAACTTTACAAAGAACCACGTAAGTATATCTATTACATATTAGTATAAAACGCACGTACACTAACCTAACCATATATTGAATTAAAAAAAATTATATTATATAAAACCGGTACCGAAACCAGAAATTTAGTTTTTCAATATTTTATCTGTAGGTCTGGATGTATATTTAAGCTTCTTGCAAAACCCACTCCACAGTCTCCTGGCCGTGATAATCATCTTCAATCGTTTAGAAATATATAATATTTTTAGAAATATATAAATTTATTTCAATAGACTCGACACGTAATATTTTGTCTGGTAGTGTCACATTTAGGGCAGGAGTATGCTTCGTTTTAATCATCTTTGTCACGGCCAACAAAGTCACAAATTGCATTTGATAATTAACGAGAGAAATAGTTTTAACTCTTTGTACGTTTAGGTTATTCCTATCTCTATTCTGTGCAAAATTCAGACGTAGTTTGTAAAAATATTTTTAATGCTATAATCAGGGAGAGTAGTACTTAAAACTGTTTGTTGTTTTTATGTTATTTACAGCTTTTTGTATGATCGCTTATGGTGTACCTTTAAAAGCAACGTGTTTAAATCGCATAAATATTCCAATAACATCATGTTAGGAAAATCGACAATTGAAGCTGTTATATCTGCTAAAGAAATCGTTACTAAATCAAAATTACAATATGCGAGTATTTTATAAAATATCTCTGCACACATCCATAGACCACGGGCCCGCATTCCATCAGAACCGTATATTTCTTTGATACCTTATTTTTATAAAAAAAAAAAACCGTTGTAAATTTAACTATTTTCCTTTTGTTAACTTTCACAAAAACTTTGATTTCAATAACTTTCAACTGGTCCTTCAGTAAATGCGTCTTAAACATAAAACATTATTCAATGTTTTTCTTTGACTTTTAATTTTAACTTTTTCCCATAATTATTTTCTTATGACCAAATTAAAAAAGTGTCGTTTCATTCAAACTTTGACCTTCTTTTAAAGTTAATTGACATTTTGACATAACAAATCGCAAGCAAAGTTTTCGGTATTCAAAATTACAAGTTCATTCGTGTTTCCCTGATTTTCACTTTGACCCAGAAATTTTGTTAAATACAATATTTTTAATTAAAACCATAAAAATTGTACATTCTTTCTTTCCTTCCGGTTTTAGTTTAGAGGCTATAAAAGTCAAAATACTTTACGAGAGAAGGGCTGTAATGTTAACCTAATAACCTCGGGGGTTCTGAGTGAACTCCTTTCATGACAAGACGCAATTTCCACATAGAAAGTCAAATGGAAAAGCGTAACCAATCTTAATGTCTTCGCTGCATGCACGTACAACGGTCGACTGCAAAAATTTTCACACGTGATAATAAATAGTGAATCAGATATCACGAAACAGCCTACAATCATAACTTTAATTTTATCGAAACCGCCGGGGTTCCTGTTCAAACCTGTCATTGTTTACCGTATTTAATATTCTTGCACGTAAGTTTTTAGTGTTTATGAAATATATTTTATAATTGATAGTGTTTTAAGTAAGTTCTATTCATAATGTGGAACTTCGTAAAATTTTAACCGTAAGATCAATTTAGATTTCATTGAATTTAATGTAAGCGTAGTTCTTCATTATTTAATAATTAATTCAAAAAAAATGTGTTTGGTTACTTGTTTTTTCAAAATTGTTATTATTTATAATATTTTAAGGAAGTAATATTCTAACCAGTAAAAGCATGTTGTTTGACAATAAATAAGACGAGGAGCAATCAACATCATCAACAAAAAACATTGTTTTATAGTATTTTTCCTAAAAATAAACGTGTAGTAGTGCTTGATGTGCACTATAGCATATAGTGCACATCAAGCACTATTGTACGTTGAATTTGAAGTTGAAACGAGAGCTCAAGAGAGGGTTTAATCTGAAAAAAGGGTGCGTGTGTGCATGGGTTTCTTTAAAGAAGATTCTGGAAGCTGGAAGAAAGCTTATTTATGGCGCATAACATATTATAACTTTAACATAATTTATATCTTCATACGAGCTCTCAAACAACCACCCTGGGCTGACGTTCAAATTTCAAGTCTCTTCTCTTTTTTTGTAACAGACGAAAAAACATAGGAAGTTCTCAATTCAACCCGATATATTTTTTTAATGTATGACTCCGCATATAAAAAGATATGCGAGGTTATACATTGAAATCCAATTACGATAAAAAAAACTATTTGATAGGGAATACTTCGAACTTGGTCCAGTTTAAGTTACAAAAAAATTAACTCAAAGGGTAGAAAAATAGGGAATGAATATTTGTTCACACACTGAGATTTCATCTGTAAACCGATTTTGTTTAAACTTGGCACACATATGTGGTTCTAATGACACTATATGTGTGTGGATGATCTGATGATACACGGAAGTTAGTCGAGGGAACTCCTCAACGGTTACACAGCATCTACCTTATGTTTGGGCGTATTAATTTTTTCAAACTTAATAAGAACTTTCAATCTAATAAAAGCTTGTTTAAATATTAACATATAACAAATAACTATGAATAGTTAAAGTAGATGTTATAGTCTATTACATGTTAAATAAGTTAGGTAAGTAAGATTTTTAAGTAAGTCATCATCATCATCATCATCTGTCTACCCTTGTCCCAATTTTATTTGGGGTCGGTGCAATATGTTTTATTCTTCCATTCTACTCTATCGTGCGTCACTTCACTGCTTACTCCAGTCACTTCTTTTACATAGTCCATCCATATTTTCTTTGGTCTCCTCTTCTCTTGTACCTACCCGTCAACTTCCATAGGTACATAAAATTCCCTATAAGAGTTTGATGTATGAGTAACTGGAAAGCGAAAACTAAAATTAAAAAATAAACCTCTTACACTAATATCATCCTCCGCGCCTTTTCAATCAATGTGTTATGGTCACCCATCCTAGACTGATCTGGCTAGTATTAGTGAACTTTGTAATATGCTAACTTACTCGGTTACCACTTAGCCACGAGCCCCTCTTACACTCCTATCAATACCGAAATACGTTTGATTCCAACATACCAACAAGCAACCTAACCAAAAAACTTAGTAGTGGTTATATATTGCATAAGTAACTATGATTGAAATACGAAACCATGGAAATTACAGCAAAATTTGGTTGATCAAATGTAATAGATGCTTGAGAAGAAAACCTGAATGGAAATAAGATGGTCTCATGACGGCTGGTATCTTATCTATGCGTTCAAAGACCCAGAATTTATTTGGGGGCTCTGACTCTACAGGTGGAGATTGTTCTTTTACTTGAAAGACAATAATTTAATTTTCTGAGCATTTGGTAATCCATGATATCCAGGTCCTCCCAGAGGACCGCAAAAAGAAAGCCTTTCTTGGCAATAATATGTATATACATAATGTATAAGTTTAATGTTGGAGACATTAAAATTAACGGTGGTGGTTAGCTTGAATACATAATGTGTCCTCAGCTATATGGTGCCCAAAGATCATACATATTATACACATGTATAAAACACCTATTATTGAAGTTGATTATAAAAAAATAATATACATTTTTATGTATAAAGGACAAACAACAATGACCGATATCTAAACTTACAATCAAATTTTCACAATAAATTAATTATTATTATTATCTACTAGCGTTAGATGTTTCCCTGTAAAAATTTCAATAACTTAACTTAGTTTCATAAAAAAAGCTCTTCCAGTTACCCCTGAATTAACCTATAAAAGAAATAATTAGTTAAATCGGTTCCGCCGTTCTCAAGTGTCGCACTACCACCAACGAACAACATTTTATTGACGCCTTGATTTTCCCCTTTTTTTTTGTTTTTAAATAAAATCTTTATTCCTTTTTAGAGACCAAAAATACAATCGTACAATTTTTCTTTTATTTTTAGTTTCATTTTTTTTTTCAAAAACATGGATGACCCAAGGTGTAAGTAAACCTATAACAAACGTAGCGAAATTGTAGACGATTACGCAAACGAAACGCCGGACATTAGCGTCAATGTCGTTTACGCTTGAAGTGGTTTCTGGAGTTGATTTGTTCCAAACACTATTACAAACATACATAATTCAGTAGCATAGTTTGAGAGTTTAAACTAAAATCAGATTAAAATAAAATCGTCAAGCGACAGCTGGTCTCCACTGCTGGTTCAACACAAAATAAAAAACAACAAGTGCAGCTGAATGATAGAAGGCTCAGCAAAAAGCTACATAGAAGGTAAGAAGTGTTTTCATAACTTAAACATGTTTTATGCCGTCGTTATATTATATGTCCTACAATATCCTAGGTGAACAATAGCTACCCATTGTTGCCAACACAGTGACATTGAATATACGAGCTGAAGCCAATAATTTGGGGGTTCGCCTCACTCCTGTGGCTTGTTTACTAGCGCTGCGTGAGCCAGGCTTGAATTGAGATGACATGTTAAATGTATCACCCTATATTTCCTACTACGCAGTGATTGTGATTTAATGTTTTTTTTACCTGATCAACTCTCAGTAATTTGTATATATAGATATTTATATAGAATACCACTATTGTACCGATAATTTTACTTAGTAGGTATGTACATAATGTACTATCTGGTGTAAATTCCCTTAAGTGTACACACACTAGTATATATTTTAACATTCATGAGATTGCAGTAATACGGTTGGTGAGCTGGCAAATTACCGTCCGTATTTATTCTTAAAAGCGCCAGGTAGAACAATTTAAAATTAGGCTCGAGTAAAGTTTTAAATTTCAAGATCGGAAATTATAATTTCGTGGTAATCCACCAATATCTTTTGCGAATAAAGAATAAAAAGTAATTTAGAATGTAGTATTTTGAAACTATTTTTGTATTTAAATCATTTCCAGATGCCTCGGTATCTCATGTTGTTACTACTATTGAGTATTACCTACACTTATTTATGAGCCTAGATAGTAAAACCAGGCCAATTCCAGATGTATGAATATGGGCGGCTCCTATTATTTAATGAACCACCTGTGGGTGGTGTTTATATTATACTAAAAATTTTAACTACATTAGATAATCAATTATTTACACCGATGCCATTGATGGGTTACCCCGATAATGCTATTTAAATTCCAAACCACAATTTTAACGTATTTTTTCCGTAAACTATAGTTTATTTAAAGAATGTATACGTAGAACATTTGCTTTTGAATATTTGTTACAGCTGTTGTCTAAACAATTATGAAAACAACAGACAAAACCGACCCAACAAATTAGTAAACTTTTAGAACTTCACTAATAAGCTGAGTTATAGATGAGTGGATACTTAAAAAGTAGGCATTTTAATTTGCCACAAAGTTCTTAGACCACGAAAAAACTCATAAAAAGTTCATGTTTAATGAAAAAACTTTTGAAATTAAGCTCTTCATTACTTTAAAATAATCGCATACCAGTTTAGTGTCGCGCAACTGACTCAGCTTGTGTCATTTCAGCTTTCACGAAACTTATATGGCAATATCCACGTGAGTTCTCAGTTTATGCGACACTTAATTAAATTAACGAGCGTTCAGGGCACGAGTAGCGAGCAGCGACGGCGGCGGCGGCGGAGGCGACCGCAGCGTGTGCAGCGCGTGACGTTCGCTCACGGCGGAGTAGCGACCAGCACTGGCGCGCTTCCCCGCCTACCCCTCGTCTGTCATCCCTTAAGTTTCATAACGTTGATCCTTCGCGCCCACAGGTACAGCGGCTTACAAGAAAACTGCTTAAGACATATCGGTCCATAGACCATAAACCAAATGTACCCACTACTGCCTACAGAAATTACGCAAGCGACGAGTGAGTTATGCCCATGAAATTAATACTACATATTCCTATCTTTGGAGATACACCATCAATTCGAATGATATTGTCCTTTAATTAAAGAATATATATTTCATTTCATTTCTACATCTAATAAATGTGTTTTCGAAGACTTATTATCTTATATTGTTATTGTATTTAAATGCCAAAAATACTACTTTCACAGTACTTTATGCATAAAAATACTAATTCGCTTTATGTTTTGACTTAAAGAAAAACGTAAAAGAATATCTGCATGCATCATATTTCGAAAGACCGCCCATAGCGGTACTGCTTTACTTGCCCAGCTTTGAAACCTAATATTTTACTCAGCATGTTATGTTAAACATTTTTCATTTATAATAAAACTATTTTCGCTGTCTATTTTGCTTAGAAACTGTATACATTTTGTTTGCATACACATTTTCTTGTTAGTAACAACAACAAGTATCTCAACTTTTCCTATTTCTTTATTCGACTAGGAAAGCAAAGGGAAAGCTAGTTAGTCAAATGACTTAAAAAGTAAATATCTAATGTAAATAGATATTCACTTTTGATTTACTTTAGGAATTATGTCATATTCATAATATGTCAGATGTCATAACTACATGACATACAGGTGACAACCAAACAGAGTATTTTCGGAGCAACAATATTATCAATCAATCTGACACTCTTTCCTGACCTCTTATTAAAGATTGATTAACATATGGCCTTACTGACAGTAAGGGTTTATAGGCACCGGTACCTGTAAACACTCACTTCAAAAATAGTATCATACATAAGATGCCCTAATGAAGATCTAGTGAAGCTATTCACCAGTAGAAAGCTTGACTTAAACATACTGTTAAAAATAACGAAAACTGGTTAGTTAGTTATATAGTAATAGTTTTTGTTTTTCCCAATCGGGCGGCTAAAAACAGGCAGTCATCTACAACTGTATCAGACCTATCTCGTTGTTCCATTTTCTTTATAGATAACTAAACGTTATATATTATACGTATATGTATAACTCTGTGACCTCTGTCAAATAATGTATACCTACTGGTGTTATAAGTGCCCGTGATACGATTAAGTAAAGACAGTCACGATAAATTTCATATCTGAACCGTAGCTTCGTTTCAATGAGCTGATAATGTGTTCTTATTTATATGCAAATATATTATTAACCGTCGTCGTCAACGGCCGATGGCCTAGATCGATGCACAGACATAATAAAACTGAATTAGAAGTAGTACTAGAAGTGATCGACCGGCCCGGCGCGTAGACCGAAATCCCACACGACACCTACCTAACAAACATGCGGCTATTACGTGATAATTATATCTTTTTTCAAAATCATTCAGTATAATACATTTAAGGGTGTATTTGCATATAATAAATACATTATATAATGACATAAATATTAGTAGCTGTACACAATACAATATTCTATATTTTTATGCTATAATAACTTTGACCTTTAATGGATTTATCTTAAGGTGTAGCAGAATATGTAAAAGGATCCGTACAACTGTTTAATTATTATTACGAATGAAGAGACCATATTTTGTCTTTATACAAATGGAATTGTTAAAAAAATAAGACTTTCATACAAATTATGAAAAAAAACTTAATGCGTCCTTGAGTTCACCTGAGGTTGGGTCACACAACAAACAACATTCAAGGTCGAAACATAATATAACCAGTGAATCTTAACGCTCCAGTTCTTCCAAGACTAAAATTATAGTGAGGTATTAAAAGTAGGTATTTTTAGAATAACTATTAACTGGCGTGTAGTATTTGTAGTAAAATGAGTATGTTTCTGGGAAAAGATTTTCTTCCCCTGTGTTTATATTCCTTAGGGTAATTAGAGTTGAGAGAGATAGCAACCATTATTATCATTTCTACCATCGAAGAAGTTTTCCAGTTGCACTTGCCAAATGCCACTATGCTTGATATTATTACCAAAAGATTTTTTTACACAATATTAGTAACGTCAATCAAATTCACGTATTACCAGTATTGACCTGTTAACCCTTCGACTACGCAACACAAGCTACATGATGACTGTGATAAAAGGAGGCTCTTCTCCGTAGAGTACTCCGTTGTATACTAAATTAAACAAATTTAAATTTCATGGGATTAACATCATACTAAAATAACTCTAGGAGTTACTATCAACCTCTAAAAAATCAGTACAGGATTTGATGTATTTATACTTACTATTTTTTTAACGTTTAATTTTAATCCAATATTAACCTCAGTAAGTGATCTAAAAGTTAAGTCAGAAAAAAATTGGAAAAGAGCACAGTTCCTTTAAATCGTAGTGTAATTAAAATTAACTCGTATAAATTTTCTGATTCAAACTAAGACAAAAAAAATTTACTTATGTAAATAAGTAAATTTTTTTTTTATAAAATAGACAACACCCAGACTCGGGACATCTATTTGTGGATCACACAAATTTTTGTCAAGTGTGGGATTCGAATCCACAACACTCGGCGCGGCGTAGTAGCGACGGGACCACTTAAACCATTGTACCACCCGTGCCGTGATCTTGCCTACAAATCCACCATCGTCACCCCATATATGTACAATATACATGAGTGGAATGTAAAGTAAAACTGTGCCACTTCTGACATAAATGTGATTAAGCACATTTTACTCATTCGAAGAAACATAATATGCGTTAAGTCAGTTGACATATGAATTCAAACTTCTAGAATATTCATAATTTAATCAAGGAAAAAACTTGAAAGACAGAACAAAGAAGCGTTTATAGTAGATAAAAGCTATTAGATCTAAATCGAGGCGACAACTCATAATAAATGTATGCTTGTCAAATGGATAGTATAGCAGATTGTACTTTAGTAATGTATAGTACTTACTGTACTGTAGTATCTACATTATATATATAGGTAGATACATACTAATAATAATTAAATTTCTGAAATGTCTTTTCGATTTCGTAGCAAAGAGACTGAAGTAGCTATAATAAATAAAATCAATCATGACCTAAAAACGCACCGGTCAAAATTGCAAAAAAATGAAACTAATCTTCCACCACCAGTTTTTTTATCAAAAATCCCAAGATTTCAACAAGACGGCAACAAGTTATCGAACAAAATGGCACATATATCATCATCATCCATAATTAAATGTCTTGAATTTGTATATAAAATACAAAGAAACTTTTTCCCCCACCTTTTTTTTATAATAATGTATAATTATCAAATTGTCTTTAATTTGGAAGGTGTCTAACTGAACTACATTTTGAGGACTCGTGGAAGATAATGAATACGAATATAACAATGTACGGCAATAATTTCTTTTCTTTTTTTTTAAAAAGACAACGCCCACATAAATTCAAATTCAAAATCATTTATTCAATTAAGACACTAAGTGACATTTATGAACGTTAAATTGAAGCTAGACTTAAAATCATAGATCGGCGCAAACAGACGCCACAGCATGTACTGGATTGTCGAGGTAAATTAGGTGAAAACACCAAAATCTACTTACTGCCTGCTTGTGTCGATCTATAACTTCCAGTTTCCAAAATGCGTAGAGCCTTATAAGAAGAATACTGGCAAAGAAACTCATGGCCACTCTTTTTAAAAGTCAGATCTTCAGGTACAATAGTGTTAGTGTTACACGAAAGGTAAACAGGATGCAAGCTGATGCCACCTGAATTTCATTTTATTGAAATGCTCCAAAAGCTAACGTACTAAAAAATAAAAATCACTCAGTGATACCGTTGAAGGTTTGAACTTATTAAACATAGAAATCATTCAAGGTGCACATCTACCTTCATTCAGTTACAAAATCTACTGTTAAAAATAATTCGTGACTGGATTAAGAGGCTAGAGTTGCAGTTGATCGAACCAAAATAATAGTATAGGCTAAAGCATCGCTGACTAGGCCGACCAGTCACCCCAAGCAGCACCCGTTCACGAGTATGACGCATGGACCAGCCATCATCTCCTTCGCCATATCAGAGGGAAAGAAATGACCCGCCCCATGACGACGCCGCAAGCAATGACATTTTAGTGAGCATGACGAACCAGTCGATATACTGATAAAAATCACTACTAGTCAAATTACCATAATAATCGTCACGCATTACTTTCAACTGACAATGGTTTGTTAATAATTTAACTTAATTATAAGACAAAGAAGTTTGTGTGTATATACCTAATGACACCTTAAGCCCAAGACTATTTGTCGTTTAGATAATCGTTGATCGTATAGTACGATTTCCTAATAAGGTGATTTTTTTTATTAATTTTGTGTATATCACTTTTTTTCTTATAGTCATTAATGTTGTGCCTAGCAAACATAATATTTGCAAAAATATACTGTGATGCAACAGTTAAAATACCTATATCCTTAAACAACTCTCGAAGAGAGACTCTAGCACCTAAATTGTATATGGAGCGGATGGCTCGTTTTTGGAGAATAAAAATCGTTTCAACATCAGCCTCCTTGCCCCAAAGTAGTATACCATAGGACATGACGCTGTGAAAGTAGCTAAAATAAACTAGCCTAGCTGTGTCCGTATCAGTGACAGCTCAGCTACCTTCCATACTGCATAAGCTGCCGAACTAAGCCTACCTGCAAGGTTGTCTATCTGGGCTACCCATTGTAGTGTACTATCTAATGTAATTCCTAAGAATACTGTTGAGTCTACAATACTTAACATTTCATTATTTAGAGTTAAATTAGTACCTAGCTGTTTTACATTTGGCATAGTAAATCTCACACACTTTGTTTTATTTGAATTTAGTAGGAGATTGTTAGTTGAAAACCAATATACAATACACCATTTAGTGCCCTATTCACATCGTCAAAAACTGTTTTCTTACGATCGACTTTAAAAATAAGTGACGTATTATCAGCAAATAGAACTATATCACAGAGATCTTTTAAATAATAAGGTAAATCGTTTATATATATGCGAAAAAGTAGAGGACCCAGTATAGAGCCCTGAGGAACGCCCATAGTAACAGGTAATCCAGAAGACCTCGCACCATTGACATCTACATGTTGAATTCTATCTTTCAAGTAGGAAACAATTAGTTCTAAAGCGATACCATTAACACCATAATGTTTAAGTTTAAGAAAAAGCGTGTTATGTTCTACACAGTCAAAAGCTTTTGAGAGATCGCAAAATACACCTATCGCATCTTGCGAATTCTCCCATGCATTAAATATATCTCAAAAGAGTTGCACCAGCATCAATTGTAAGAAATAACTTTAAAATAAATAAATTTAATTTTGAACGACCTGTGGCATTCACAGATAACACTTATCCATTTATATATAAATACATATATACATATTATATTTACATATATAATAACACATAACATACATATTTACACAGTAACACAAACATACATAATACATTGCATAATATATCTGTACACAAAATAAATAATATTGCAATTAAATATTATTTATTATGTGTCGTCACTACACATTCCCTACTGTGTCGGACGCAATGTAAAAGCGCATCGAAACCGGTCCTGTTGTTCGCCAGTAGGCGCGGGCGCATCGCAGGACACCCGAACCAGTCAGTCGGAAACAACTATACCGCGCGGAGCCCGTGTCACTCGTTACCCTACTATTCGCTAAATACCTGCTTAAGGCTTTTGTAAATAAAATTCTGTGTTTCCTAATCTATCGCTAAAAGCTGTCGTTCTCCTTCTTTTTCAATTTCTGTGTACCTTAGACTGTGTGCTTGTGCTGCTCTACCCTTCTGTGCTTTCGCAATAAACATTTCATGTAAGTGTTGAACAATTACTTTCATTTGGTGCACTCACCCCGAAGGTACAACCCATAGACCCTTTGTAAAGCCATATTGTTCTTTGTGAAATAGATTATTTAGATTAAAATGGCTTTCTAGTTGTTGCAAAATAACTTTTTCAAAAATTTTACTAATAGCTGGTAACATTGAGATTGGCCTAAAGTTACTGGGTTCAGTTGTACAACCCTTCTTGAATAAAAGTATTACTTTGCTATACTTCATGAGATTAGGAAAAACACCAGAATCAACACATCGATTGAATGTTATAGCTAGAAATGGTGCTATATCAATTATAATAGTTTCTATTAATTTAACAGAAATTCCCCATAAATCCCCTGAATTCTTAGAATTAAAAGACTTAAACGTTCTTATAATATCTATGGGGTTTATGAATTTAAATTCAAATAAATTCTTACATTTGTTTACATTGGCCCTTAACAACAATTCAGACCTGGATGCACAAGAATTCAAGGTACTGGTTGTACTAACGGGTATATTTGTGAAAAAGGTATTAAAAGATTCAGCTATGTCTAAGTTGTTTGTTATAAACCTATTATTAATATTTAATTTTAAATCATTATCTCGAGGTTTACTACGTCCAGTTTCATTATTAATAATGTTCCATGTAGCTGTTATTTTATTATTTCAAGACTTAATCTTATTATTTATGTATAAAGACTTTGCCATAGTACATGTTTTCCTAAAAATCTTTGAGTAATTTTTGACATATTCATGAAATTTTGGGTCAAAATTACTTTGTCATCATCATAGCATATAAATCATACAGCTTTTCTCTACTTTTGTATATTCCTGTTGTCGCCCAGTCACAGAATGTCGTTTTTGGCCTTTGAATTATTGTTTTTGACTTAAATATACTGTTAAATTCGATTTCTATCATATTGAATAAGTAGCCGTAAAGCTTATCCGGATTTCTTTGAGTCCAATCTAAATTGGAAACCTTATCACTAATGTTATTACTAAAATTCAATAATCGGTTACTAGTCATGGGCCTGCATATAGTTTTGTTTATTCTATTTTCTTTCATACAAGGAAATGTAACAAATTGCCCACAGTGATCAGATGTTAAATCACTTAAAATTGACCTATTTAAATATTCACCATTGCTAAAGATGTTATCTAAGCAAGTTGCCGAGTGAGAACACTAGGAATGATTCCTGGGTCGCGGCTCGAGGGGGAATTTACAAACATTCAAACAACGGACAAAGAACACCCAGACTCAGGACAACTATTTGTGGATCACACAAATTTTTGTCCCGTGTGGGGATGCAACCCATAACATTGGCACAGCGTAGTGGCGAGCCGACCACTTTACCCATTGCGCCATGCGTGCAATTTACAAATTACAATTAAATAACTTTAAAAAATAAAACCCGCATCCATTTATAGTCAGATTACACTTCAATTTAAAAAAACTGGCTGTGTATGATTAGCATATAACCGGAGATGGGACACATTCAATTGAATGATGCCTGGAAATCGTAGTATATGAAGAGAAAGTGCGATGCGTGATCTTTGTAAACTAAAAAGTTAAGTAAGATGGCTGGTATATTTCTACAGCTTCATAGTGTCAACACGGTATGAAAATGAACTAGGCCGACATAACACACTACACACGAGCCGATACTTTGTTACTTCCACGAACAGTACTTCGTAAAGCGAAAAAAAATTGTTATCAATATCTAAAACGGAAAGTTAAACAATCCCTTAAGTACAATTCAATATTAAATAATTTAGTATCTAATACTTTCACTTGAATCGTAAAAACTGTTCCACTTTTACAATTTGGACGTATTTTATTCGATGCTAACCTGAAGTAATATTCGAGCTCACAAAATTCCAAGTGTACATTTTATTGAGTAGCTTTATAAATTTTTACGACGATTTTTATAGCATTTCGCACAATGAAACATTACCCAGGGAACGGCGCCGAGAGCCGTTGTAACAGTTTTATGTGCGCTCTATAGCCTGTTTGTTTAGTTCCACTTGTATTTATGATTTATATATACGTCCTAAATCGTCAGAGAGAAGATGCAATGCGTCGTGTTCACTCGCAGCGCCGTGTGTCACTCGCAACGCCCACTAATCGATGCTATAATGAAAACAAAACGTCTACCAAGAGCTGGCGCGTTACTAAGAAATATGATCAACTTGCTACTCTGAACTTCGGAATAGCTGTTGCAATAGTTGGATAACTGGATGAGAACATCGCTTTGCTTTTACGCCTATAAACGTCTGTTAACTATATAATCCTAGGTAACTTTTGCTGCTCATTAGTATAGTAGTCAGGGTTGTCACCATTTGTCTTCTGCTCTCTTTTTTAACCAAACGCTACCGAAGTACATTTGTATATTAAACAAGGCACTATTTGTAAAGACTTGGCTATATTAATAATGACAAGGTAAATCGGGATTTCCAATCAATACTTATTAAAATTATGTAATTATTTGTCACATATTTTTTATGGTATAGGGGACAAACGCAAAAGCAGACGGGTCACCTGATGGCAAGTGACTATCATTGTCTGGTCATTATGAAAATTTCTATATAACTGTTTTATCATTTGATAATAAATGTACATTATGTGGGTAAGGCGGTAAGAAGTAAAAATATTTACGGACCATGTACATGAAAAAAGACGCACTGACAAGTTTGTGACTTACTATACTACTATACTTGACTAGGAAATGGTAAAGTAATGTTACGATCCGTCAGGATTAGAATATCAACCAATTTATAATGAAATAGACCCAATTCATTTAATTAGTTAGCAATTAACACAATTACAAGTCACTGTTACAGTAATTCTCACTATTTCTACTCACTATTCACTTGTACTATTCGCTATAATTTTTTTTTTTTTTTAAAGACATATATATAGATAATTCGCACTTGTTAACTTGTAATATCGCTCAATTATAACTGAATGTCCATACGGCCATGCAACTTCCTTATATAGTTCGAAAAACATCTCATAAAAAGTTCGTGATTTTCCTGAAACATCTAGTACTATCTGATTCGACAACTTTTAGAACTCAGTAAAACATTATTTCGTTTCGTTATTCGCTAAAAGATGGCACCGTGTGTCTCAATTTATGTTACTAGATAGCGCCTGCGGGTCAATTTAGTCTTCCGTAAGAATCCTTAAGAATTACGTTTTAAAAATATACTACAGATGTGATTTCCGTTTATTAAAACTGATGTGCCAGTTGCATAAAGAAACGCAGCATCCCTGGTTAATAAAGGTTTAATGGTTAAACCCATCGTAAATCGATATGAATTAAAATGAATCAACTTTAAAACTGTAACTATTTTTTTTTTAATTTCTGTGCCAGTGGTTTTATAGTAGGTACTTACAGCTGTTATAAAAGAAAACCGGTCAAGCGCGAGTCGAACTCGCGCACCGAGGGTTCCGTAAAATATTTTTATTATATGATGTAAATAAAAATTTACGGTTTCCGCAATTTTTCCTTTATCTGTGCTATAAGACGTTGCTGCGTACCAAATTTCAAGATTCTGAGTTCACGGGAAGTACCCTGTAGGGTACTTCCCGTTTCTTTTTGATTCCCTTGCGAAAATTTGCGGCGTAAACGGCTGTATCTTTTGAGTGCGTTGGCTTAGAAGTTTGATTTTTTCACAGCTCTAAGTGACAGTAGAGTTCAATATTTGATAAAAAATTCAGCTTGATACCTCCGTTCCTGAGAAAAGGGGTCTTGACAGACAGATAGACCTTCGGACTGTCGGATAACAAAGTCATCCTATAAGGTTTCCGTTTTTTCCTTTCGAGGTACGGAACCCTAAAAGCATGTTTTGCTACTTGGTTTATGTTACGTCCATCTTGCAAATCTGAAATCGTTTCATAGTCTTAAATTTATAGAACCTAAAAACGAAAAGGTATTAAGGGAGGCCTATGTCAATCAGTGGACGTCGTATGGCTGAAATTATGATGGCAGTGATGGTGAATAAATGTACAGAAAGTACAGTCAAGTTTAGAATACTTATCTGTGGATCAGTCGTTTATTCACTACTACTCTACACTACTTTGTATATGGATAGAACCTCTTAATATTGGAATCAGCTTTTTATTTATTTTTTTCAACTTAAGAGACACTTTCGGTAATACTCCCTGTAACATGAGTGACCTTACAATCATAGGACTACTGGACACATACTAATGCGTCATCAGTGCAGTTTACAGTTGAATAAATAACCCCCTGAACCATTATACTTAAATACATGTCTATGCTGTCCGTGCTGTCAATCTGAATTGAATTCTCTAAGGGCCATCGCCTCTTTTAATACATTTACTTTTAATACATACAACGCATGTTTCTAAATAATTTTGACGTTGAGGGTATCTTATGAAAAGTTTTGAGATGTACGCCAACACATACATGCCTGCGTGACTAATACAATCACTTTTGACCTGCAAAGGATACTTAAACCTTCTTATTGATAGGACACAAAAGGACAGAAAAGTACTGTGCAATTCAATTTCAAGTTACGGAGTGTAGAAAACTTAATTGAATTGCACCTCTTTTCATTAAGTATTGCAGCCGGTTCAATTCCTACCGAATATATTGACTCCGTAATTGTTGAAGACTAGATAATGCATAACCTACCGCATAGCAAGTTGGGCAAAAATATGTAATATTCTGTGAAAATACTTTCTAAAACTTTATGTAAATATTCAGAGCACGTATCTAAAGCTAATAATATCGAAAAGAAACCCGAAAAAAATATGCTGATTTAATTATCTTCGATATTCGTACGCGACGTCGTGCTGAACTCGTTACATCGGAGCAAAAATGTAAGTCAGAGTTTAACCAAACACGTTTCACGTATTTTGAGTTTCAAACGTGGGCATGTTAATATGCTGTTTCGATAGATAGATAGAAATCTATCTATCGAAACAGCATATTTATATGCCCACGTTTTAAACTCAAAATACTGTATGGCTGTACCGTGTGGCTTTAATGCAATTAATTTACGATTTTAATAGCTAACACGTTTATTGTCCATGCTGTGTGCTTCTATATTATTAAGAGATAGTTGTAGTTGATATGCTAATAGAACTATTTGACTAGACAGTTCTTCACAGCCCCTGTATCAGCCGAGTCGTATTGACCGATCATTACCTCACCACACGTATATGTTTGTACCGTTTTTGCTACAATAAAAACAACATACACTCATATACTCATTGTAAGTACATATACAAATTTTATATTTATATTTTTCAAAAGACAGTTTAGTTATTCATAAGTCTATCCATATCCCGCGATGTATTCTTACTCTGGTCTATTTAGGTATAATAATTTTAACTACAAAGTATCTTAAAGAATTCAATGTGTCTATTATATTCAATAACCAACGTCCATTAAACTTCAATGAATAAGATTTGAGGTCGGTCCTTTTGTCCCAAAATATCTATTTGCTTGAATTATCTGGTTAATCTTTTATCATTAATTTTATCCAGACTTATGAAAAGTTCTTTTTACACTTGACCTTACACATACTTAAAATACGTTGGTTCAATAAGTAAGGAAACGTTTTGTCAGGTACTCAGGGCCCTTCTTCACTGCCCCCAAAAGGTCGGAAGCTACGATTAGCCTGCGTTTGAAGTCTTTATAGCCAGTCATTTACAGAGTAATGTGCCGCTCAAATTCAAATTTCAAAAGGCGGTTTTGCCAAATATGTCGTTACTGTATATTAAGAATCTACCCTCCGAAATATAAAAATAACCTTAAAGATTTGACTTTTAGATAAGGTACGCAGTAAATGTGATGTTAGTCTAATAGTTCAATCGTTGGCATTGTCATCGAGAGGCAGCAGGTTCAAGTTGACAGTTTCATTTAAACGATGACATGTATTTGGTAATCGTGTTACCACGCGATACTTAATTAAATTATTTAATGTATATTATTATGTTTCTCCGTGATACACCGACCTATACTGTTGTAAGGACGAAACTCTGATATTTAGAAGGATTATGTGAGGCTGTAACACCTAATGACCCTTCATGATTTTTAATTTATGATGGAGATTAGAGAATAAGTAAGTTTAGGAGGATACTTAATATCAAATATAATGGAAAACATTAGGCAAATACGTAGATTCTGGGTATAGACTTTATTAGTAACGGCCATCTTCAGGTCGTTGTCAGTAAAAGAAAAAGATAAGATGGAACTGTCACATGCTGGCAAAGATCCTCGAAAGTACTATAAACATGTACGGGGAAGGATAAAATCTAGGACCTATTACCGATATTTTTTCTAATTAATAAACAGGAAGGTTTATTTTCTGCGTGCCAAAATTCAACTGAACTGATCATTTCACGTTCTCAATGACACGAAACGAACAAACTTTCCTAATTAATATAATTAGATTTTCTTCACAAAGCAATTTCAAAGTAATACAGGGCTTAACATACTTAATAGCACATCTATTTAATGTAATAATTTTATTCATAGAGGAAAAGGTCGTGTATATGGATGAATTTTAATAGACGATGATGAGCCTTCGAGCGTGGAAGAGTAATTACGCCGGTCATCCGACACAGGCGATACTCGCTCCTGTCCTACCTACCTATTTGTTATATAATTTACATTTTTAAATTCCGAGCATTTCACTATTAGGTTTTACATTGTACTCAAAATGGATTAATTAAACTAGTAATTAATAGCTATAATCGATTCGGAATTGCTCACTGAAATTTTACCTTTTAAATTCTGTGTGTTATATTAATTCTACATTACAAATATACCAAATACATTTGAATGTCCCAATTAACTAAAATAGTTTTAATATAATTCAAATCTATATACGTGGGGTACACTGAAAGTTTTGCGTAACTCATTAATAAAACAATTGTGATGTAAAGTAATATATTTACTGCTTTTCGAAGTATTCTCTAGTACATTTTAAACAATTTTTCATTCGGTCAAACCCTTTTTAAAAACATGAGGACCATTGGTCTAAGGGCATGTTTTTCACGTGCTGGTTGAAACCAATCACGCCCTCTTCCGGCCCCGTAAATGTCATACCTCTCATCAAATCTTTAATTTTTGGGAAAATAAAGAAATCCCATGGTGCCAGGTCTATACTATGTGCGGGATGGGTCTACCTTTTCAGAAGCCAAAAATGACTGTCTTGTTTGCGGTGTGTGCCAAAACATTGTCATGGTGCAATAGGATGCGACTTATTGGTCGTTTGTCCCTAACTTTTTCAAAGGTACTGGGCAATCGAATGGTGTTGTACAACGGTATTTTGTTCCTCAAGTGGGATTGTGCAAACAGGATCCGTCCAGGAGAAAAAAAACGCAATCATTTTTTAGCCTACGTTTCTCGCCTGCCTCAATTTTGTTGGTTTGCTGTCACCTTCGAACACCCATACAGAAAGACTGTTGCTTTCTTTCCGGCATGTAACAATATATCCATGTTTCATGTCCTGTCATAATGTCATACACATCATGTGAACGTCCGTGATCGTACTTTAAGAAAAATGTTTTGCCTGACAGACGGCCGACCTTCACGAATTTCATCATAGAGAGAAACACGGCCACGAACAAATTCTGCGTGCCAACGCCTTATGGTGCTCAAATGAGGTGCTTCCCTCCCAAAAGCATTTTGAAGACGAGCAGTGCAGTCTTGCGGAGTCAGTGAACTTTTAAAATCATAAAAATATCTTCGCCCTAAAATCTTTTCGCGTTAATTCCATTTTTCCTACGGACGACAAACCTCAATACAATTGGCACACGATTTACCACCATTTTTTTAATCAATGATTGAAATTCTTATATTAAAAAAAATACAATATTCGAAATTCAAACATTTATGAGCGGCCAGGAGTATTACTTTCAATGTTCTCATGTACAAGTATTTAAAAAGGAAAGGATACTCACTCACTCTCTCACTCATCTACTGACTAGTTTGTATGAATGTATGCAAGTAGTAAGGACTCTCGGAAGTTTCTACTAGAAACCTAAATTTAGCAGGGAATGGTTTATATGTAGGACACGTCAGCTTATAACGGACTTTGAGACAGGGCCGGAATAAGAAGGTCTAAGGGTTCTCGCAAGTTTTTATGTAAGTCTTTAGGTTTTTGTACTAGAGACCTGAAATTTAGGTAGTGGCAGTTATGTAGCCAGAACGTCACGAAACGTCAGCTGACAACGGATTTTGCAAAAAGACCGAATTAAGGAAGTCTAAGGGCTCTCGTAAGTTTATATGAAACTCCTTAGTTTTGTATAGAAGAGACCGGAGAATTGGCAGGGTGGCATTGGAATAGGTGTATGAAGAACACTTCAGCTAGAAGTTGAGTTATTCTGGTTTAGAACGCTAAATTAATAAATGTACAGTAAGATTTTTCTTTACAGGGATGGCTATCATGGTATACTTTTGTTTTTAAATAAAAAACTGGTATTTGGCAGACACGTACTATATAGTACGTATTTTCACGTAAGTTTCTCATAAATGTAGATGGAATGTGTAAAGTTAAATATTTTAAATCTTTCGAAATTCTGATCTCTTTATGTACATAATTCTTCTGTACATGTGTTTGTGACTGCACTCTTCTTAAACGGCTAGGCTGGCTAAGATTCTTATTTAATTTTTTTATGTAATTTTTTTCCCGTTAGCTTGAGTGGCCCCGTAGATGATTTTGATACACAATTGGTCTTGACACGAGGCTTTCACAAATTTTACATTATGCAATTTAATTTTGTATAATTTTATTGTGATGACCACATAATAATTTTTTTCAGTTGAATGCGACTAACATATAGTAATAAATGATCTTAATATTCTGAAATATTTGCTAAAAAGTAACTTAAAGTTACGATGTTATAATGAAAAAAATAAATGTTTCCGCTAGAGATTTTCGCTCCTTAAACAATTGACTTCCAATATATTCTTTTATATACAATATTATGTACCTTGGCATACGCCTCTTAAATCGGGTGTTTTTTGATCATATCACATTAACATAAAAATTCATAAACTGCTTTTTAAATTCAATAGCAGATCATACAAGTAATCATCATAACATAAAATCATATGTATTTAAATATATTTATAAATAAAATAAACAGCATCACTGCACTCTCCTACCATAAACCGCAGATAATTACTGCAGCTTTTTTGTATGTTTACTTTGTACTGTAAATCATGTCAGGTGTCACTTTAACTGTGTAACTTTAAAATGGCTTGTCAATAACATATCAACACAGCTGATCGTCAATACTGCACGGACCAAATACCATGTTCAACATGTGAACATATACATACAAACATATTTATATTCGGTGATGGTGATTCAACGTCTACGTAAGGTGGGAACTGGATACAATATCACAGAATATTTTTAATATTCGTTGGTGACAGGACATAAGCGAACCTAGCTAGGGGGAAACCGACCTCTGTATTTGAAATTTTTATAGCCCCCCTATATTATTATGACTTACTGCGGAGTAATTTAAATATGAATGGAGACAATTCCATGTCTCCTTTAAGATGAACAATTTAACGATCCTGAAAATCACGTAACTTTTTACTTATTTTGAATGTTATTAGTTGCTTCTCCTTATCTTAATTGATATAAAAAGTGTGCTCCACATCAGACCTCTCTATTGCTTGATATCACATGAAAAAATTGTTAAGTCTGAGCAAATTATATAACTATAATTCATGTTGACATTATTTAGACTCATAAAATAAAGCTTTTTGTGATTATCATGTTATCAAAAGATTACTAGTAACGTTTACTATCGCATTTCGTGTCTATTTATAGTTTTAATTCATCAGCATAAATTTCATAGTGTGAGTTTTGAATAGATATTTAACATCGCCAATAAACATAATAAATAGTACAGGACCGATATGCGACCCTTGTGGAACCCCAGATGTAGGCGTAAAAAGACTAGAGGAAGGTCCATTCACAAACACTCAGGCTCTTCGTTGTGTCAAATATGATCTAAAATAGTTCAGAAGTGGTTTTATGCTCGTCTATGATTAGCTTATGAACAAGAATATTGTGGTCTTCTTTATCAAATGCTTTACCGAAGTCACGAATTCAGTTAGAGTTCTATCGACAAAGTGGGTCAAATGTATGGATGAGGATCTATTTATAAAACTATCTATAAAACTATGCTTGATGAGTTGTGATGATTTGTTTAATGTGCCCGCTCAGTTTACAAAATTGGGATTCGAATACTGTGGCACTGCATACTAATGGGTCTATAATTACAGATATCAGATATTTTATCACCAGTCTTTGGAATAGGAACACCAATTGCCTCTTTCCAGAGTTCAGGAAATATACCCTCAATATACACAGATCTATTATACAGAATGTATCTGATAATTGAACACTTACTTGTTAAAGAAGAAGTTAAAGATTTTAAATATTATTTTTTTTTGGAATTATTCATTCCGTTATTAAGAAAATCTATAATGCATAATTTTTTAAGTTAATTTTAATGGATTTTAACGAAATAAATGTTTCCAAAATAAAATAATGTTTGATTGATGACATGCCAGTGCTTTTGTTATGTCAACAAAAATATATCATAAGCTTACAGAATTCATAAAAGAAATTAGTTTATATAATAGATTTATTAACAAACTTAAGGCCTTTCTAAAAAATAAAAGTTATTATAGCATAGACAGTACTTAAATGACAAATTTTAATTGTAATATAAACATATTATCATAGGTACTTATAATATAGTTAACAATTAATTTTAGTTTATTTAAATGTATCATACATACAATACATCTAGGTATTTTCTCTTCTGTAAATAATTATATTACATGTTTATTAACCCTATACTCAGTTTATATTTCAGGGAGGGCCGACTAGTTTCGTACCCGACGGAGACGGAATAGTCCTGAATCCTCCTTCGATAGCGGTCGTAGACGGCTGTCAAAAATAAAACAAGGAACTTCACCGAGAAATGTTAGGAGCCTTCTTCAGCAAAACACAAGCAAATCTCGCCGTCACTCTCTTGGGTTAACGCCGTCCTCCAGTCCAATATAATCTTTATATATATTTCTTCTGTGCGTGAGTATGTTCCACCGAAAGTAACTCCTCGGAAACGGACGGACCGATTTAATGAAAAAAATTGTGTGTCTTCAGGTGGATTCGAGAATGGTTTAGATTTACAGTTGGACCCGGTAGATGGCGCTGCGATAGGGTTACAGGAGTAATATTTTTTACGTTCTGGCGATAATTGTTGGAGATATCGAAACAAAAATCAATATATCTTGCTCTGCTACCCGTGCAAAGCCGGGGCGGGTGACTAGAGTACTAGTATATAAAAAAGTATGAAATTAAAATGAACGTAAAATTATATAATCCATTTTCCACCTGGAGCATACTTTAGCACATCTTGATAAAAGCCGCAGGGAACAATTCCACAACTTTTAACTTTATTGCTTACAACAGTCCTAATTACGTAGCAGGAATAACCGACCGTACTTCCAATTTAAGGCGACTGTTAAGCGCCAGTATAACTTTATATATTCAATGAATGTGTTTTATACTAGTCACATCACAAAATTATTTTAAGGCAAGTTATCATCGGGTTCCTGTAGAAAGAATTATACAGCCGAAACTCATGACAAGGCACTATTAACAAGAGCAGTTAACGAAGAGGGTTATTAAAGTATATAAAATAACCATTCTCGTATGTGACCTTAATTTTGAACATCAAACCAGCGTTCAACTTGCGTCGTTTAGACAGGAAACTTCCCCAAAAATTCCACCACTCTAATTTTGTGTTGTAAAATATTTGACACCGCTCGTCGGTTCGTGGATTCCGAAAAAACACTCAATAAGATTACAAAGCCGAACGAATTCCTGTTTTTTGTGTACTATTCGTAATGGATTTATCAAGCTATCGTCGCTTTGTCTGTAAATTATCAAATCATTTGAAGAAACTAGCGGAGCTGAGAGAATGCTACTTACATTAATTTCTCATGACCGTTTCATCGTATTTTGCCTTGCTGAAGTGTGTAAAATATCACCTGTTTTTACTTGAGATTGAAACTAAGACATTATGATTGGGTAATAAAATTACATGAAATCAGAGTCAATATTTATATCAATCCCATTAATCCCACTTCCCACTAATATTATAAATGTGAAAGTTTGGATGGATGGATGGATGGATGTTTGTTACTGTTTCACGCAAAAACCGTTCAGTGGTTTTGATTTTCGATTGCAATGAAACTTGGTATGTAGATAGCTGGAGACCTGGATTAACGCATAGGCTATTCTTTATCCCGATATTTCCACGGGATCAGGACTTACGCAGGTTTATCCGCGGGGCGCTACTAGTACAAAATAATTACAATGAAAAAATGAGTATACATAGCTTAATCCCTCAAATAAAAAGGAGCAGCACTGAATATAGAGATATAGGTATAATACTAGTAACAAGTCGTTGAAACAGCCCACGAACCGTAAAGTAAAAGATTAAATACATCACAGTGCGGTTTTATACCCCTGAAGTCAATATAATTTTAAGCTGATTCAGACAGTGACGTCAACGAAACTTTGGAATATAATGTTACAGACATTTTATTTTACAAGTTTGAAGGCCAACATTGGTCACGGTTCGTATTTGTTGCAGCATGTAAATATGGGCAGATTTCACAAACACTTCATCAAATTTATGACCAGACCAAGAGAATTAGCTTACAACCTTTTTTTAATTTCTTTTTAAAATTTCTACAACTGTTGAAGCTTTTCGAGAAGTTAGCTTGGAAACTCAGTCTACCAAACATTTATTTATTATTTTTCTAGTTGTATGACTCGATCAGACATCTCTCGTCATTTTATTAGAATATATATTCTATGTCATGACTCGATCATCAACCTGAGTGTAAAGTGACTGTTTCCTGGTACCACGTAAGACATAAATTGCTAGACCTCAGAAAAGCTTCGTCTATACGACCTAGAAAAAGTATACGCGCATACATTGAAGGATATTTTATGTGTAAATATTGAACTCGCGCTCAACACTTTGTTTGCGTGCAGTGGACTGAAACTACCCAACATTTTCACAATTTGTCATCATCATTTCGCAAACTATGACATCAACACTTCTTAGGATAATAAATATTACAATCATGATCATAATTGTAGTTTTTATCAATGTTAATCAAAATTTATAACAAAAATTAAGTACCTATACTTTTATTTTTAAAATTACCGGTACACTGAGGTGACAAGAAATTTATTTAAGTAAACAATCGCATTTTATTCCAATAGTTGTTTCTACTTTTACATCTACTACAAGTTTACAGACTGCAAAAGATAAAAGTTTTCAAAATGTACCATATTTTGTCTCAAATATTTATTTTGAGCTGAACCACTAGTAACAACGAACATTTGTGGAAGAAACGTCCTTTAGCTATCGTACAAAGAGGGGCTTTTGGGTGCATGCTCAACATTGGGAGAGCTTTAGATAACTTAAATGGCTCTGGTTTAAAGGTCACCACAACGACTTATATTATTGTCATCATCAACGAGTTCGGCTTATGTCTATATTTTTCGTATTCATATTTATATGTTAGCAGTAGCAAACAATCTTGTCAATCCAAGTTACAGGAATCGTTGGTGAGATATAATAAAAATTAATCCAACACAAAACCAATTTATAACGCTGAATATAACATTTAAAACTTCAGAACGTACAACGTTAACTTTCGTGATAAAAACGACGCATAAATTGTCAAAAACTGGCAACCGCACAGGGTTGTAAACTGCTTGAATATAAATTAAAGTTCTGAATTCCTCAAACATTTTAAATTATACATTATCGTGTTGACATTTAGCAAGCACACGGCTCGGTAACGACTAGCCGGTCCCGAGTTGTTAAGCCGAAAGGGTTGCTATATTATGATTGTTATAGGCAAAAGGGCCTCTTTATTGTCCTAATGTTGTGCCTTTTACGTGATCATCATTTAACGTGCGATGGGTGTGGGAAACCCCGAGCCGTAACGATGTTATAGTTCAGAATACGTGATTAAATCATACATTTACTCAACTTTTGTTTAAAGTTTGCGTTGTGATAATTATTCTGTAATATTAAGGTTTACGTGGGAGAGCCATGCTTCGGCACGTATGGGCCAATATATAGATACCACGGCCTCACAGAAAACCGGCTGTAAAATAATTGCATTGCTTTTCGCCGCGTGAGTGAGGTTACCGGAGGCCCTAACCCAACCCTCTCCCCTATTCCCGTCCTTCCCTTCTCCCCCCTCTCCCGTCTTTCCGCTCTTCCCCTATTCCCACCCTAAAGGGCGGCAAAGCACAAATATGTAAAAAGGTTATTATACGTATTCCAGTGATATAAGTAGATCCCATTACTGAAAGATGCTTCGTAGTCATAGCCTGATCAGAACGGAAAATAGATTCTTTTCAGCTCTGTACAGAAACGATCCTACTGCTGGGAAAGTTTTCAGAGAGAGTTCAGGAGGCCATAAACCTCGCTAGCCTACTGAAATATTGCAGACTTTACGAAACTTTGTGAATATGATAGAGGAATCTCAGCTATGCAAGTGGCCATAGTGATATCCTTCACTGTTAAATGAAGTAATATTTTTTGTTAAATTCCTACATACCGCAGCTACAAACCGTTGTCGCATGTATATGACCGTTTTTTATTTAATATCAAGTTTCCACACTTGTTGATCTGAAAAAAGTTAAAAAAATAGCTATGGAAAACTGGTCAGCTCACACAATATTGAATAATGTTGGTACCCAGTCCCCAACATAATTATTGCGATGTACCAACTGGATTCCTTGGGTTCAAACTGTGTTAGAAGACTGGTAGAATAGACTGCGCTAGTACACTTGTAAAATTATTCAAGACGATACCATGTGACTTGTGCATCCGGTGGATGGAACGCTTCCGGTGGTGTACCATGCATGTTGCCCGATTATTATGTTGGATATACACATATTCAATCACCTCACGGAAGCGGGATTGACTAGTAGAAACGTAATTATGGTTTAGATATAATTATCGAATATGATAAACACAAATTTTGATACGTCGTAATCATATGGAAACATTTATTTATCACTAGCAACCCGCCCGCACGGATACAATTTATACACCTAAACCTTCCTCATGAATCACTCTGTCTATTAGTGAAAACCGCATGAAAATCCGTTCAATAGTTTTTCAGTTAATCGCGAACAGACAGACAGACGCGGCGGGGGACTTTGTTTTATAATATGTAGTCACATATAATATGTAATCACAAACATAAAATGAAAGACGAATGACGTTCAAATTGGATACAAGGAATTTATCATTTGAATTATAATTTTATGGATTAATTATATTAATTATTAATGATAATGTTCTGGAACATATTACAAAGTTTGTAATATGGGTTCCAGAAAACAGATAAACATACGTAAGTATTTTCTTTGGTAAATTCATATATATTATACAAAGCAACACTCAGACCAATGGCAATGCACATATTCAAGAATCCAAATACATATTATGTGAATGAAACCCGCGGCCGCAATAATTGTTGCAGTCGAAAACTCCGCCTCCACATAATTATATTATTATTCTCTTTATTTATTTAATATACATATAAATTACATTTTTAAATACATTTATTATTATTATTAGGTCGTGTAATTATAAAATATGTATTACATAATTATACATTGTATATAAATAATATTTGGAGACATTCTTTAAATTATCGTTAACATATCATTGTGTAAGTACTATACAACGTATATATACAAGGAAAATGAAATATTGAAATCGTTCAAAGAGCGGATGTAGCACCACAAATGCCTAATTCCCATCATTAAAACTATCTAATCAGGTATTGAATCAAGCTATTTAATATTGAGCGAAAGGGACAGTCACTAATAATTCCGAACAATTCCAATTCCCAATACTTTCATTAGCTTTAACAAAGCAAACAAGGGCTTAATTGTGCACGCTAGCTCACTTTGTTCATTCGTATCGATTGGAAAGTTGAAGCCCAATCACTCAACGAACCTCCACGTTCGTACGTTGTAATAAACACCAGTATATTACTATAATGTTTACCTACCACACCTATCAAATACTGTGTTGGTACCGGCGTGTATTTATATCCTATCTACATTCTGCCTTACATACCTACATTTCAAGGAGACAAAACTCTGACTATAAGTACTCGTATTTGTTTTTCTTTTTAAATATAAAGTGAGTATTGCCAAGGTTACGTTTGTCGCTCTAAACTCAGAATTTTGTTAAACAATACGTACCTATTTACAACGCTGGAAAGATAAATTTCGTTTCACATTACATTCGAAATTAATCTTTTTCACAAATATATTACTTCGTGTCAATGAATTTATAAATGATTCATTTAGGCCATTTATTACTAAATTATATTTTATAACTATATTCGTAAGTCTAGTCCATAATATCGAATGCACAAATCGAACTTGAACATCGCGTCACCTCTAATTTACAAAGTCACATAGACTTTGAAATTTGGAGGTGCATTGACAGTTGACAGTGATTTTCAGATATGTTTAACACTGTGAGTCAACATCATATACCAATTAAAATAGTCAAATGTATCCGTGAATTCAATCTGTGATTGACTTATTAGATTCCATAAAGCACAAAGACAAAATTTTTAGCCATTCAGCCGCTTTTAAACTGCAGATTACAATTTAACGAATAGTTTACATGTATGATTTGAAAGAAATATGTACAATCACAATTTAATTATACATTACATATATACAATCATACATGTATGACATGTATGATTGTATCTATCTATACGTGGCTGTCTAAGTTGTAACATGATCGTTCCCAGTTTTGTTAAAATGCTCGCGGTTATTTGACATGTTTTAAACTTCAAATCGTTCCCATTGCCAAAAAGAAACGTCTGTCATTTTTACCTTGGTATAATACTACACGGCCGCCTACTCTAAAGAAAATGAAAAAGCTTCATTTGGATTAATCTCTATACTGTAGCTTTCCCAAACAACAAGTCTGGGTCAGCAACGCGCGAATTCTGCCTCTCGCAAGCCTCCAAAGACGACGTAACGCAACAAAACTTTACGTATGAGTTTTGTTCCATCTAATAATGTAGTTTTAACCTTAATCATCAGGTGGTATATATATATATATATATATGACGGCGCCGCCACCTTGTTTTTAAAGCAACACTTGCAACAGGCTACCCCCACTACTAAAACCCTATAAAAGGCAGCGCTCGACAAAGCGGAGATTCATTCGTTCGAGAGCAGTCGCCCGGTGCACATGTTGCATTGAATCAAGTGTGTTTTAATTAAAGTGAGTAATAAATTATTATAATAATCAAACTTTATTACTACGAATAAAATCTGTGCTTTGGAAGTTTGCTGTTTTTTTATAAAGAAAATGTTGGGCCCTGCTCATATATATATATAAAATAAAGTTGTTATGTATGTGTGTGTATATATATATATATGAATATATATATATACATACATAACATTATTTTTACAAGATTTAATTAATTTTAGTCATTCAATAGGTGCGGTCCGTCATCACCATTAGCGAGACACTAATGTTTGTAAATTATCGTATAACAAATAATTTTATAATATAATATTATATATAATAATATATATAATATAATATTTAAATTAATAACGTTGACGATTAATAATAATTAAGTTCAAATTCCGAGTCCAAAACTTCGCCAACTGGCTTCAAGCTTGAACTAGCTTGAACTGAATTTGAAGTTTAATTTTTGATAATAGTACTAAACCTCCTTCACACTGTTTAAATACTTTGCTAACTAGGTACAACAAGAAGACTTATAATGTTACCAACATTAGGTAAGTCTTGTGATTAATTATAGACTTTTTAATGTAGTTTATGAGTAATCATACCAATAAAAATAGGTTTAGTTCAATCCAACAGTCTCATTATATATAAACCACCTGGAAACGGCCGACTGCCGCTCTCTCTCTTCAGATTAAATACAATTGTGTTATAAGAAACCATAAACGTAGAGATATGTATGTCAAATTGTGCGGCAAAAGGGAATGTTAGTATTATTGCGAGTTAATGATATATGAATGCGGCAGCTATAAAAAAGTATACGTGTGTTACTATCGCCATTGAAATTTATTGCTGATTCACGTCGGTACTGTGTTGTTATTTCAGTTGAGCGACTGGGGTGAAGTGAAATAAATGAAACTATGTTACACAACCGATTGAACAAATATTTCATCAACTTGTTGCCCCCAAAGGACATGGAAAAAACCATTGTATTATTCCCGATAACGTTATTTCCTTGAAAGTTTAATAGACGTTGGTTGTAGATTGTTCTCTTTGTTCGCTGTGGAGAAGTTACTAATGAGCATTACGACTGTGTATCGCGTGTATTGGTATCGATGAAAGTTCTAACTATTTACGATGAACGTATGTATAGATATAAATGTGTATATATACGTGGCCTCAGGCACGGGCTAATCGCGACGTCCAGGAATATTTACTGTCCCTGGGGAGGCTTCATCTGATATTTGTCCCTGCTGTAAAAATCGTTGTTCATTTAATGACGGGGCATCGCGTGACATAAATAACTTTATATTTGTATTAATCTTGAAAGACTTTAATGTCAATATACGAGTTAGGATGATTAATGATAACAAAACGTAATGGCTTGAGCAGGTGCTTCAAAGGAGTTTGTTTCGATATTTTTATCGATACCATTAGTAATTCTAGGTTTAGAAATCTAAATCTCCAGTATGTTACATTTAACTCGTTTGTTACAAATTCAGTATTGTCTTTTATTGGGCTTAAATTTCAGTGAAATGACCCCTTGCGTTCTAGGGAAATGTTCCTGTGTAGAAGTAGTGATACAAATATTGAATTAAAGGACAGAAGGTAAGACTCTGATCTACTGTAATGACACAAATAACTGTTCCTTGTGAAAATCAAACCGTCTACACTCGACACGGTATCAATTGTTTACAATACAGTGTTTGAAGAAATTTAAATATAGGTACTTTCCAAAAATACAGATTATTTTATTTATCTGTAGTAGGTACCCGTTATCTTCAGTATATATAAAAGGGAATACCCCTCACTGGAAGAACGGTTTTAAACGGGTTTAAGAACTTACACCATCCCATAAATGGGATAGCTTGCTGTTTAATTTATGAGAACTTAAGAGAATCTCAGTAGGGCAGACGGCTCCGATTTCTAATTCAAATTTGCTGCGATCTACCTTTCTTAATTTTTTGGCAAGATTGCCTAATGCTACTGACGGAATCTATAAATACATATATTTAAATCTGCAAATATCTGAAGGCTAACGCTATCACATTGCGATTAGCGATTGCGATTAGCGATCGGATCGCAAATCCATTAATAAATCCAAAAATTATTACAATACTGATGTGCTTCTTTAGAATATTTATGCTTTAGCCCCCTTTATCCATTTTCATATTTTGACATTGTACGCTTATAAAGACGAAAATAGAGGTCCTAGTATAAGCACGGTAGTAAGCCTATTATTAGGTATTACCGGTAACGTGATGTAGCCCGCATTTCAACGGATGTAGTATGACCGTATGACCTATGGGCTCTTTATTTACTTTGTAAAGATGCCACATGCATCTTTACTGCTTCTAAACTTTGTTAAGCTTATCTAAAAACACGGAGGATGGCAAAAAGTTGTAATTTTAACTCCAGTAATGTTAAAACGAGTTTTTTTGCATCATCTTAAAGTAATAGTGGTCAGTATATAGCGCATTGCACGTTTTTCTTATTAGCCAATTAGCCAAAAGCAAGAAATCTGCTCTTAGTTTTAGCTAATTGGCCTAAATACGCTACTACTGCGAATAGGCAAACCATTCATTTTGCAGTTGAATGCTACAAATCAACTTCCAGAAAAGTTTGAATTTCAACTGTCAACAGTTGAAATTCAAACTTTCAAACTTTAAAAGTTTAAAACTTTAAAACTTTCAAACTTTAAAAGTCAACTTTTGAATAGCGATCGGTCAACACTAGCAACCGAAAATTATTAAAAACTTATTATGGTTGAATTAACATACAATAAATAGTCATACTAATAATTTAATATAATATACATACACCTACCATCCACAATTGATATTTAATACTATGTAAAACGCCGCTGGAGCCCGAGCAACCAAAATACAATTTTAAATGTAACGCTTACTGTTTTAACTTACATATTTTAATAAACATGAATTGTATTTTATATTCGTGCCGTCTGATATTTTTATTTAGTTTTTAAAGTAAGACGTTAAATTAAGTTGCTAATTTAAGAACATAGCTGTAAAAAAAAATCTTATTATTAAAGTTACATCGATATATATTTTTTCACTAATTATGAACTATCAGTCACTCGATGGAAAGTGCATAAGTGCAAACACTTTTACTTATGTATTTATGCTTTTTATATACTTTTATACCATACAGTTGCCCTAGAAACATTTTAAGGTCTACGTTTACAATGAATATTATCGAATCTTTCCATACATTATTTTCGTTTGCCAGCATTTCCACCAACGACGCTATTAGCAAAAGCATAGGCAAGTCGACGACACTCATCGTAGTTCAGACGTTAAAACCTGTAAAAACTCATACAAGGTCTCGCCTAAAAAACTTTTATTACGAAGTTCTATAGGTTAATAAACAAACGAATGGTGTGATGTTTGTATCTTACTCTCCCATTAAAGTTTACATACGTGTAAACAATAAGATAAACAAGGCTATTAGAACAACGAAATGGTGACATAAGAGATTTCTAATGCACGAGTAAGTCGCAAAATTCCATTAAGTGACAACACTAACACTAACTTTGGTTGTAAGTCAACTAACTGGTACTACGCGTACTTATTGTCGTCTAACACATTTACCATGATTAGTCGACACGAAAGTTTTTCTTCTGTTCCAGAGTTGTTTGTAGAACGTATTAATTTCAGATAGTACTGTTCAATTTATTTTTGCGCTAGTAGTTTATGGGTTATAGTAAAACCACATTATGATTCACATGAGCGATTGACACCGCAAGGAACGTCTAGTGATTTAATACTTAAAATTCACCCTTTATATAAAGATATGTGTTTTTCAATGTGTGGCTTGTGAGCCACGAGTGGTCCTCACAAAGCCTTGCTCGGTTGTCCTAAATTAAACTTGTAAGGAAGATGCTACTCTGCAATATAAGTCTTTCAAAATTTTAGCGAGGATATTGTGACTGTGCGTCGCCACACAGTCACAATCTCCTCGCTAAAATTCTAAACTATTAAAAATATTGTTACAATACAATACAATATCGTTACACCTGTACCATTGTAAGAAATACTCCAATTTCATTTTAGAGTAGTTTCTGCGTAGACGTAGTTTTTCAGTTACGACGACGAGTTTATTTTAAACTGTAACAAATAATTCCTTCAAAAGTGGCATAAAAACTTGCGTGTTAGGTACATGCCATTACTTATTTGTATCCATAAATAATTCTCCAAGTTAATTTATAAACATAGAGAATTACACTAAGTAATAAGTAAATGCAAACTAAATGTATTATACAAACAAATTTTAAATTAGGATTACCTTTGTTTAACTGGTTCACTTCTAACGTATATAGTTTGTTTTTCTACTGGTAATTAGAATCGACAGATTACCATGGGAGTTTAAGATAGAGGTAGGAACGCACAAGAGAAGCCTACAAAGGAACGGCTCCCCGCCACTTTGGCCAGACCTAGGGTTGGATTTTTTTTATGAACACGACCGCGCGTAAAGCCTTGATTATGGTTGGCCAATAATAAGGTAAATTAAATTTAGGCCCAAAGTCCCAATTTTCAAATGTTACTTTATTTATAAGTTATAAATAAAGTAACATTTGAAAATTACTATTATTTTATCAGATTGTTATGCGGATTCATAATTACTCAATATGAGTTAAAAGCCTCCAGTTAGTACCGGTATCATGTAGCGACTAATGACGCAGAGTTGTCATAACATAAACATTGTGTAAGGGAAATTCAGTTCAGTGTCACCCGCCCGGCACACCGGCGGCGAACGAAATTAGCATCGACCGAGGCGGTCTATTCAACTACAGGATGAAATCATTAATCTTGACCAACTTGACGTGATTGTATTTCGAATTTCTCTGTTATTCAATCATTTGATGACATAAAGTTGTCATTTCACAATTATTGGAATGTATTGCCTTCCTTATGGAGTTTAATGAGAAAGTATTGATGAAGGCTTCTTTGATCGATTTACTAGCCAAGCTTGGGGTTTAGGTAGATAGATCTTCAATTATTTTAAAGAAGTATCGTATAGTACAGATGACGTAGACGTAATTCGGTACGAAAAAGAAAAAAAAAACATCAAATTTGTCGTGCCATATCAGCGCAAAGGAGCCACAATTATGCAGTATCGCATATACCATTCTTAAACTTGCAAATACTAAAACGCACGACACTCTGGCACTAAATAACTGTTATTTTTAGTATATCTAAGCTATTAATTGTTTTATTTTTAGTTAATAATTCCAAGGAACACAAACTAAGAAAACTCCTGCGTGCGTTATGCTGTTACTGAAACCAACTCACGTATATAATCACATGTTTAGCTTACTAATAAAACGAGTAGATATCATCCCTTTTCAAGACATTTCCACGAAGCCTTAAACTTGCATCTAAAGATACACTTTGTGAAAGTAGCATCAATTCAAATATTATACATCCCCGTTCTACCTTCCACGAATGTTCTTAAAGAATTTGTTCAAAAGCTGTATGCAAAACCCAACGAGTAGTATCAGCCTCCTAGCGATACATAATGCATAAACATCACACCTCGGCGGCGCTGCAGAAGGCTGCGAGGGCCAAGAGCTCTTCATATCTTGAGCATGCCTCTACTTAGCTTGCTGTATACCGCCCGTCCATGTTACACACTCGCCAACGCTCTCCAGTTTAATATATTAGAAGCGAATGGGCATGCACAACGGTCATCCGACAGAACCTGTTAAACTAAATGTATGTCAAGACAACACATATTTTGTTTAACACGGAATATTATATTGTGTTCGCATTGTTATCTGTAATAACAAGCGGACGTCTCCCTGTACCAATAAAAGTCAGTCAAGTCAGGCAACGCCCGCGTATCATATTTACTAATTGATTAGTTTACAATCTAATGTGTTTGTTATAATATTTAATTGAATTATGAACGCTGCCTTAGATGTTATGTTTTCCATTGTAATTTAAAGAAAATAGTACTAGTAGTTAATTATTTTATTGAACATTTGAAAAAAAGAAAACATGAACCCAAAATCATAATCAATGTTAAAAGCTATGAGATAAAAAAATATTACTTTTTATAAAAGGAATTTAAAAACAAAAACGCTGTGTCGATACTGAAATTCCAACTAGCAATGTCTGCGGTTGAATGTAAGTTTCTGAATCGAACTAGAGCATAAACAGTGCGTACTTGAAAAGTGCATGAGCGCGAAGCAGCTGAAGCGTAGAGTGCTCTCGAGTACTGTAGGGTCGTTAGAAGCCGTACTGCACGCGCGCTGCACATTCTACTGCGATTATTTAGCTAAGCATCTTTTCACTAAACCCTAATGAGACTTCTTCCCGCGTCACTACAAACTTTAAATTAATTCCCTTCGAAATATAAAAAATAATCTGTAAGCGTAGTTGATCTTTCGTTTTTAAATAAAGTGTTTGGCGAATTAACAACTCTTAATAAAAGTTAAAATGCGTGTTACCTTAGACAAAATGGAGACTTTATACCTCAAACGAACAGAAACAATATGAAAGTTTCAGAAGTCTGCTAGCGCTTTGATGGATGTTTCCGCTTAATTAACAAACATGCTGCAATGGTATGAAAAGTAACAAAAGGAATTTTCGTAATGAAAACTTTAAAACCACTTAAAAAGAATTAAGACTGAAATAGGTTATCAATTCGTGTACCTATAGGAAAACTTGTTAAGGTATTCTTCGATTAAAGGGCAAGTGAAAAGTATAAGTACATTGTTTTTGTTTCTTCAATATAGGCATCGCGGAAAGCGGTTTTCCTATAACAAGTCTGTTCCATAGCAGCGATCGTGGAGTCTTGGGTTATGTATTCTGTTTTATACTAGACGATGATAAAGTATACCTACTATGACTGTGTAAATAACCAGTTCGAAAAACGAAAACATATCTTTCAAAATATCATGCAGAATGTGTGAAGTTGATTTACTTATTACAATAATAAAATAACAAAATATGACTTTGTACATGACATGATAATCTATGTAATGCTTTGCTAACAGTTTTTTGTAAATAACGGAACCCTGTCAGGTTTTTAATTGCGATGCCCATATTTTGATGTTAGGTTTTGGACAGGCTAGACCTTTCTCCCGTCCCGCTTTGCCTTTTGTATTTAACATGCGTGGGCAGAATTCATAAAAAAGCGGTTAGGACAAATGATAAAACTTCTATATGTAACTGTGAAAATCACTAACTAATAGTAACTGCCAAGTTGTTCGTACCTCTGTTCACACTCAAGTGAAGTTCTCATCTTATTTCTACCGTTTTATAATGCCTTTATTCGTTAATATTTTTAAATCGACCAATAGTATTACGTTACCGGCATAACCAGTCAAAATAATGTCTATTAACTTATTTTTATTAAATAGTAAACTGTGTTATTATCTATTAGTTTGTGCCTATTTTTAATAAAATAAATAAGAGTTTTTAATGTGGCGACAATATATGCGACTGATACCTCTATATATGTTTATAAAAAAATCAGTTCATATCCTACACAACCCTGCGCGCCTAAAATGCGACTAGTTCTGCGATGAAATCATTGATCTACCACCAAATTCAAAAATTAAATAAACATATTTAATCAGTAGACAAAAATTGCTTGGTCTATATCAAGAAAAATAAAATAATTATTTTCTTAAAAACATATTCTAGATTTCAACTAGCTGTGACTATTTACTTTCCGCTTTGTGTAAAACATCGATTGGAAAAAATATCAGAAGTTGTTGACACATCAACAAAGATATTTTTAAAACTTGTGATCACTTAAAAAAAATGTTTCAATAAAATTAGTCAAATTTTTATCTTCCTACCTACGAGTGCGCTTCTCTACCTATATATATATAAAGCATGTAAACTTTAATTTTTTGAAAACTTTTTAAATAAAAATAGCTTAATTCACTCCTTATAAAACCAGCTATCTACCACTGAAAGTCCCGGAAATCGGTGGACCCGGGCAGACAGACTTTTTGGTATAATTAACATGTAAACATTCAGATGTAGTTATTATGACAATACAAACAGACCCTTCAATTTTATTTGTATACATATACAAATATGCAATTCAAGATTAAATATTTTCTACAGACTACTTCTTACTTTACAATAACATTGCAATCCTGACTTGTATTATTCAATCAATCGATTAAAAAACCAAAATATGTTTTGGTTATTTGGTTTCTATTTATTTGCAATCAAAGTAAACTAATTTTGTCAACAGCATTCACACTAAGTCCTAACTACAACTAAATTCTAAGTTTTCTCCTTACGTCAAGATATTTGGTATTTTCTATTAATATCATATCAATATCAAACGCATGTCTGGCTTTGTCCAAAACTGTAGCCATTGTCATTACTTACTATCCTGTAAGAAAAATTGGATTGAATTGGCTTTTACTAAAATGCTGCTTTGCTGAATAGGAGGGATCATCACTCTTAGTTACATAGAATTCGGATGTACCTACAAGAAGAGTAAAAGAAATAATAAAACTTATTAGAGAAGAACTTCAAATAATTTTGAATCGTTAGTGTCCTTGGAATAAAAATTGCGACATCTTACATCCACCGCTATCGGTATATCTTTGCCATTTTAATGGCATTGGCGTACAAATCTCCTGGACCGAAATCAAAAAATACTTTGCAAGCGTTTTTACTGCGTCTTACACAGTAAAATTTACTGAACCCGTAAAAAGGTATCCAACTTAGAAGAAATATATTCTATATATATCTACCTTAGCATGACGGGATGATTAAAACGTGAATCTAATGTCAAAAAGAAAATTAAGAAATAAAAGAAATGGACTGCGTTGAAAGAGTAGTAAAACATGGAAAAGTTGAGATTGATGATGATTAAAAAAGTTGAGATGATTAAAAAAATATTGTTGACAAACATAATATACAAGGGAGTTATTCACAGGTACACGTGTGGGCCGGCTCGACCGGAGTGATACCACGGCCTCAAAGAAAACCGGCAGTGAAGCAATGGTTCGTTGTATTTCGCCGAGTGAGTAAGGTTACCGGAGGCCCTAAGCCTTCCCTCTCCCCGCATCCCTTAACCATTCCCTCTCTTCCCTCCTACCCCTAAGAAGGATTCTTAACAATACGGCAAGTAATTACAAGATTTGACTAACTCTACCTTGTATCCCTTTGGTGTTCCTGTACTATTTTGTGCATCTAATTTCAGTACAATCAGAACTGATTAATCCAATGTCTTGTAACGAAACGTAGAACAATGGAACTTTGTCAGAGACGAACAAACGGAATTCATGAATTAGAATTTGCAGCATTAACATAGACGCCCGGTAAATCCAAATGGGTAGCTATCTTCGACTCAATTCCTTTTCGTCACTGTTTAATTTACCCAAAACTACTCCTATTACACCAGTTTTTCTTATGTAAAAAGTTTAATTTTGTTTTATATAGATCTTTTTAAGAGTTATTCAATTTGAAAATCCGCTGTCCGTGTCTGACAAAACATCATATAAAGAAATTACGTGGACCTACACAGTCACACATACAGATAAAAGAGCTTTTTTTAAACCATAAAACAATCATAGAATTCTATTTTCAGCTTGGAAAAGTTGCTATCAGATTTTTCTATTATTTATTAGTAGCAACAGAGTCTTGAGTGGAATCAAAAATATAACTGGAGAAGAGAGAGCGTATGTGCTTTGTGTATACGTAAGTAAATAACAAAACCTTTCATTGTACACCACACTAGCAACATAATAATATAAGAATAAATAAAAGCCCTGCATATAGCCTCAGCTCCTAGATATAGTTAGACCAAAGAATATAGAGAGTGTACTTTAGTTCTCATACCTTGGTTTCGAGGCTACTACTAGTCTGAGTTTTTTCTTGTTTCCGGCTATGATGATTTTTGTCAAATTCTTCACCAAGGCACTGAGACCCAGATGCGTAATTCTGTAGACTGGTCACATCGAAAAGCCCGTAACCGTCACACTCTTGTTTCAACACAACGACAGTTTGAGAACTAAACAATATTTAAAGATAGGTATTTAGTAACTAATACGCTTCAAAAACTCCCCGTAATACTGCCATGGTATATATATTTTATGGTACTTTTATATTAACAGGTTACCTCATTATCACAATCATCTTAGCCACAGGGCCTAAATTGCTGAACATAGGTCACACTACTTACACAAAGCGCTATCCCATCCAACGGCTCCCTGCCCCTTCAACCGAATACCGCTATAAATTTATAGAGATTTAGAACAGCCACACTTACATTTTATAACCGTGGACAACTATTGTACGTGTGTAGGTAAAATATGCTGCATAAATATCAATTGCACCCGTTTGCAATTAAATTACATGACCCCACTAATGCTCTACAATTATTTTACCATCCATTCGCTGCGGATCTCAATAAAATGTACCAAACTATAAAGTAATGAGTAACATTCATTATTAAATCGTTTAATGTCGCAGAAATACAAATACGAATGTAATATAATAATTGTGAATGTGTTTGGGAGTGTTATAGACCTCTCAGATGAAGACGTACTATTGCAGAAGTGATCAAGATGAATTTTTTATCCTTCCATAAAATAAAGAGGAGAAAATATTAACACAAGAAAGAAAGAAAATATTGCTTGCACTAATGTAAGCAATATTAACACAAGTTAGCAAGTGGGATCAAATGTCAAATCTCCTCAAAATTATGCAATAGAACCATTAAATAAATAATAACTAAACCCGGCCAGGCTTGTGTTTATGTATTTTTTTTAACTCACAAATTGTTGAAATATAACGTTGTGTCAAAATTTCAAGTCATTGCATAGACTACTTTTCGAACGTTAAGGTTTACACTTGTGACATCGAGTAGAGGTGCCTTATTAAAATCAGCGCAATCATAGTTTTTTTTTATAACACAGGATACCAAAATGCGTAGATGGTGGGTTCACCTTTTATAGACAACGTTGTCTGTGCAAGGGTGAATGGGTATTCACCCTTGCACAGGCAACGTTGTCTATAAAAGGTTTTACTCAAAAATTTTAATAAATTAATATAATTTTACTGGTGTACTTATTGTGATCTGTAAATCTATTTTATTTTCAGCATGATATAAATAAATATACAGATTTTCCTTTTAAAATGAAGTTAGTGCAGAGGCAGGCAGTTTTATATAAGGTTGGCAACCTGAAAGTGACACCTCTGACATTGCAATATTGACTGCGGTGACCGCTTACTGTCAGGAAAAGGAAAACAAAAGGAAATAAATCGATATCGTGCGGTGAAACCTATACGTTTTAGCACAACAAAACTATGCTCAACGTATCGCATTTCGACAGAACCTCGCAGCAAAAGAAAATAAAGAACGTAGGGTAGACGTTTTGTGATCGGATCACGAACATTCAATTGGGTTATCGTCAAAACATTGGAGTGCAGATATCCGTGACAAAGGCGCAACTAGATACCGCGACAGCGGCACTTCGTCGCCTCGTTTTCGTCTCATCCGAGAGCTTCATACAGAGATCGGAGAATGTAGTACAACTCCGCAGATTCTCTGTATTGGGTATATCGAGAACAATATTCGGTCGTGTATCGGCAGTAATTGGCTGGAAGTGGGCGGATCGATCGCTCGATGTGACACAAATACCTCGTTCCGCAACGCAATCACCCTCAGTAATCCACTATCGACCTAATTGTTTCTTCTAATGACAATTGTATCGAATCATTTATTTCAATCCATTACGAGCCTGTTATTCCGTTACTTTATACGATTAAACTTCAGTTCAATTGATAATAAATATAGTGATTAGTAAATAAATCAAAAACGAACGCTAGAAATCATCATTATATGGGTAACTAGCTATACTTTTTTTTTCAGGAGCTGATTCAATCATGGTCCTGAAACATATTTTGTGACATACTATTTAGGTGGCAAACAAGCCCACAACATGCCTGATTTTAAGCGGCCAAAATGAAATAAGCTTCGGGTTGTTAGAGGAAATACGATGTCGAATATCGTCTCCAAATTTTGTCTTGCTGTTCTTGCCATGATTGTTTAAAATTCCTCACAGCTTCTTAGGTATATTTGGTCGTTTCGGTAACATAAAGATATAAAAGTTAGACACACATTTAAAACCGTCGCAGTTATGTAGCTTTGCATTCAGGACACTAAGAATAAAGTTCCTTTGTCTCTTCGTAACTGCGTTATTAAAAATTAGTAGCGTTTACTGTAGCTTTCTTAAAACTATTCATTTTTAAATTAGAACATATAATTGTCAATCCAACATACCGTTACACTTTTAAAACGGTTTTCTTTATTTTGGCGCTTGCCAGCGGCAATCTCGGATGATTGCACTTGACCTGCAATGTGAAACGCGCAACAAAGGCGCTAACACCGACGCCAGCTCTCGCATAAAACAACAACACACAGACCATTCTGATATAAAGAACCAAGATTCCCTCTCATGCAAATAGGGTGTTTTAAGTATCTTTGCTTGAAGTAAAGTACTCATGCACATCTTGTTCAAAGGACAGTGATGAAGAATTTACAACAATAAGATACTTTTTATATCTGACTGGCCTGTTGGCCTAGTGGTTAGTGGGTTCGAATCCCACCCAGGACAAATAATTGTATAATGACCACGATGATTCAAAGGGCTGGGTGTAATTTTTCTATAATTTGTATGTATTTAAAAATATATAAGTGTGTTTCTCAGCAGTTTGGTAACCACAGTACAGGCTCGGCATAGTCTCGGACCAAACGGCCTTGGGTAAGGTGTGTCAAGTTATTATTAGTATTATTATTTTAGTGTACGTAACACTTCAGTTTCCATACTCAGAGTTCAACAGCGAATGTTAATTGGAAACAGCACCATTTTTAATGCTGTCTTTTATTCAGAATATTTTAATAGAAAACTTTTGCTCTTTGTTTTAACCGGTTTAAGGAAGCTTCTACACCTAGTTAGTTATACAAATTTTACCACTATGTAAGTCTTCCCCAAAGATAAGAAGACAAAGTGTAGTAAAAAATACTTTTGATTCAGTAATGATTTTTTAAATATTTATTTAAATCAATTCGAATACAATCGAGCTTTATGTAAAAATATAGGTTCCACTGTTTTGGCACCTGCAATATGCAAATATGGTTAGCCATATTCGCGCATTGCCCAATCACAAAAAACTCAGCCCAGTGTTAACACTGGGCTGAGTTTTTTGTGATTTAAAAGATGATCTCTTTTTCTGTTTACCTTCCTTACCTTCTGTTACATTCCTTACTGCAGAATAGAATAGAATAATCTTTATTGTACACCAACGACATATTGCTTAAAATAAATACACAAAGTGGATAAGTACAATAAAATCAGGTAACATTAATATTAAATCTACCTGTTAACCACTTTCGTTCCTTAACAAACTTTCTACTTCTTTCGACCAGGTAAACAGTTTATGACCACTTCGGTTTTCAAAGAGATTACGTCATGATGCTCCTAAAAAGATCATAATGATAAATATGTCAATTAGTTCTATTAACACTACATAGTGACGATAATTCTTAAGACATTGCCAGACTGCTGTTACCTAAGCTAGGAATGACTATCCCAAATTGCACTTTCATTCACAATTAAAATTATAATGCAAATTCAGTAAATAATAAATAACATTTCACATATTAAAAACAATAACATACAGAATACTGTCTTGTAGTTATGTACATGCCTAATAGAAAAAAACCGGACAAGTGCGAGTCTGACAACGCACTTGTGACTCTTGAGTTGCAGGTGTCCATGGCCGACGACGAGCAAACGGGTCACTTGATGGTTAGTGAGTGAGTTTACTCGTCTGCCCCTATCTCACAAAAAAAAAACTTTGCAGTTCAAAAATACCGGACCACAGACATAAGTATTTGACATTAATTTCAACTTAATGGCTCCACGGTTTCCTATGAAAAGTGTATTGACAGACAGACAGATGAACAACGAAGTGACCCTTTAAGAGCTCTTTTTTTTCTTTTGAAGAACGAAGAAGAAACCCATAAATAGTAAAAATAATTAAACAGTGTTGTGCTTATCACATCAGCAAATTTAAATATATTGTTAGTTTTATCCCTTAGAAATACATCTGGTACATTAGAAATACCAGATTACCTGGTTATGACACACATACAATAAAATATTAGAAAAGTGATTATTTTATATTACTGCGTTTTTAATGTTATTAATATAGTAATTAGATACACCCGTATTGACACAACATACTCTACATATTGTACTATTACTTATATGCGTTTAAAAAAAGAGGATGAGGTTCACCCTGTATTAAATATATTATTTTTATAACCTATACATATGTAACTGTTCTAAGAAAGGTCAGCAGATGAAAATCTAACAAGCATGTAGGTCACTGCATACCTATTGTCACTTATTTATTTTATTAAAAATAGGGACAAACTATAATAGATGATAACAGTTCACTATTTAATAAGAACAAGTTAATAGACATTATTTTGACTGGTTATGCCGGTAACGCAATACTATTGGTCGATTGATAAATATTAACGAATAGTGGGTTTATAAAAGGAGAAATAAGATTAGAACTTGACTGGAGTGCAAACAGAGGTACAAACAACTGGGCAGTTGCTGTTAGTTAGTGATTTTCATAGTGTATATCAGTGGTTTTGAGACTGTTTCTAACATCAGAAGTGAGATAAAGAACGCGCCCCAATTGAAAGAAAAAAAAGTGTTAGTAAGTAAAAAGTTTCTTGTGCAAGATTTTGCTATTCGTAAATCCCAACGTCCTCATCATGGTGTTCATCAAGCAAGCGTAATGCAATGAGTATCTAACAGTGAGTAAAAAGGTTTTCATTAGTAATTTCAGAGTGTGTGTTTATTCTAATGTGGGTAGATGTGATAGAAGCAAATACTCGTACTATCGGATTCATTATTGTGATATTCTTACGGTTAATTTAGAGTTGGAAGCTTAACTATTATTTATAATTTACTAATTTGTTCAAAAAAATATACGGATTGCAATAGGTACATGTATTTTATTTAAAAAAGAGGGTATATCGATAAAATGAGGTGTTCGAATATTTCTATATTTGTAGAAACTATTTGCCACAAAAACATAACTGTTAATACTTTGATTGCTTGGATTAAATTTTTGCATGACAAAATGGTTAAAAATGGGTTTTACGAGTTATTACGTTAAGAATTTTATAAAAATAAAATAAAATAATTCGGACTTTAATTCGAAGTGTTTCTCAAAAGAACTAGTAGTAGGTACCTACTAAGACGAAAATCGAAAATGAAGCATGGTTAAATATCCCTTTAAAGTGATGTTAATAACTGGTTTTTGTTGATATATATTATGAAGTAGTCATGAAAAGTGTGTTGAACATCACAATCCTGTTAAAAGCTTTTAAAGTAAATTTATACTCTCTAGTTTCGAAAAAGTAGTCTATTAACGCTTTAAGCAGAAATACTATTAGTGCCTGTTCTCCGCTGATATCAAACAAAAAAGAAAGAATTGGTTTTTATCAGTTCAATTGCTAGGTGCTAATGTTTTATTAGACACTTAAGCATTACAGTCAGGCCAGGCCGAGCTTCACAGGAAAGGAAGTACAACCACGTCGAAAAACTTGGTCAGGCATAAAACGAACCAGTGGCTATCGAACATTAAGAACAACATGTGCTTAAATATAGATTGGACTTTACTAAATTAGCAGAACTGGTTAAAAACTACCTGAAATTGGATAGACCAGGATGTTGGCCGGTATTTATAAATCTGTATTTGTGAAATCTGCCTAGTACATAATTATGACTGTGTCATAATTTTGTTGACTGATATTTGAGAAAATTATGTATGATGATAGACATAAGAGTGAGGAATAAGAACATAAGAAAATATGTATGATATTTAGTCTAGTACATTTGCTTTGGACAATACTGTGTAACCTATATGCGGAATTTACTCGTGTAAAGTCAGACGTTAAGACCCGTTGTGATATGCAACTAGGGTTGGCCAAAGGCATCGCCTAGGGGAAGCTTCGGCTGCTTGACGCTGGCTGTATAACTTACCGCCGATGGAATAGTTATACACGCACGAGTAAATTCTTACAACCAGATGTTAAGACTTGTTGTGATATGCAACTAGGGTTGGCCAAAGGCATCGCCTAGGGTAAACTTCGAGCCTTAACGTTGGCTGTATAACTGACCGCCGATGGAACAGTTATGTAAGCATTAAGGTCCTAGTAGTGTCCGAGGATTGTCTAAATGAAGCGGGGAGCTCTTTATCTACTGGCCGTCGATGGAATAGTAGATGGAAGAGCCCTCGTTGCTGTTTATAAAAAAGAGTGATCGATGCAAATAAATAAATTGAAATAGATACAAGCTAATGGTAAATACTTTGTCCTCAGCAACCACACCACACCATGACGCTATCCGGGACGGATGCGTACGCAGGACGGCCGTATTGTCGCCACATTAAAAACTCTTATTTATTTTATTAAAAATAGGGACAAACTATAATAGATGATAACAGTTCACTATTTAATAAAAACAAGTTAATAGATATTATTTTGACTGGTTATGCCGGTAACGCAATACTATTGGTCGATTGATAAATATTAACGAATAGTGGGTTTATAAAAGGAGAAACAGATTAGAAGTTGACTGGAGTGCAAACAGAGGTACAAACAACTGGGCAGTTGCTGTTAGTTAGTGATTTTCATAGTGTATATCAGTGGTTTTGAGACTGTTTCTAACATACCTCTCTTTTAAGTCAATATGAGATGTTTATACAATGCAAACAGAATGTTACAGACAGGTGTGGTCATATTTTAGGGTAGTATCAATCGTCGCTATTAATTTTATGGAAATTGTGTGAGAGGGCGTATATGAGAGGGCTGACATGAATGAAAGTTTAGATATTTAATACCAAGGATGTGTGAATTTACAGATTTCGCTAAAGATGTGTGAATAAAATAATTAAATACAAAATCATTAACGTACTAGCAACGCAACGCGGTTTCACCCGCGTAAGTCCGGATCCCGTGGGAATATCGGGATAAAAAGTAGCCTACGCGTTAATCCAGGTCTCCAACTATCTACATACCAAGTTTCATCGCCATCGGTTCAGTTATTTTTGCTTGAAAGAGTAACAAACATCCATCCATCCATCCAAACTTTCACATTTATAATATTAGTGGGATTATTTAGAAATGTGCACCTACGTTGGACTACATTTTTTTTTTCAGTTTTAATCAATTATTTGTCTTCTACACATAACGCTCCTAAAATTTGACCTTTCCGTAACATTCTGTATATAAATATATACATCTCGTTGACATTACTGTATTATAATGTCAAATTATATCAAATGAAATCGCCCAGCAATAGAACCTGCTCTCTGGCGTTTATGTTATCGAGGTAATGAGTCACTTCCTCACTTACTTACACACTTACTTACTTACTTACACACACACTTCCTAGAACTTGTCCTTGATGTCATCAGACTTGTCTAGCGTTGGAGCATAGACACTGATGACATTGAGGTAATTGTCTTTGTCCAGGTGAAGGCGCAGTGTGGTAACGCGGTCTGAGATATGTACAGGGTACTCCTCTAAACGCTTTGCTAAGTCATTTGTAACGAAGACTGGTTTGATGGAAATGATAGAATCCTGCGGGCAGCGTTCGACAAACACCGGGATCTCCTGCGACAGCATAGAAGGCAAAGAAGAAGCATTGCGGTTGTTAAAGCTAATGACCTGGATTTGCGCAAGCTGTCTCTTCGCATGAAAGATAAGTGGTGGCAGGACAAAGCTAGTCACATGCAATGGTTCAATGACACAAACCAGCTGGGGGGTCTACAGTGAGGTACGTAAGCTGATTGGTACATCCTATCATGCAAGGGTGCCTTTAAGGTCTCTAGGCGGTAGTCACCTGTTGACGAGCAAGGAGGATGTACTAAAGCGCTGGGCGGAGCACTTCAATACTCTGCTAAATGTTGCTCGGTCAGCTGATCTGTATAGTATCGGTATAATGCCTCAGCTCCCCCTTGCCTTTGAGCTGGACGAGCCTCTAATGCGTGACGAGGTTGTTACTGCCATCAGACAGCAACAAAAAAAACGGGCGACTGGCATTGACCTCTTACCGGGAGAGCTGATAAAATATGGCGGAGAAGAGTTGCACACGTTCGTGTGGGAACTATTTGTTGGCATGTGGAAGGAGGAGCGCGTTCCAGACACCTTTAAAGTATCGCGCATAAGTGCTCTCTACAAGAACAAGGGTGACCGATCTGACTGCAACTCTTACAGGATTTCGCTCCTTACAGCCCCCGGAAAGGTCTTTGCTAGAGTTCTCTTAAACCGCCTAATGAAATTGTCTGAAAAGGTTCTGCCTGAAACCCAGTTTGGCTTCCGACCGGACCGAGGCACATGCGAAGCTATATTTTCTATGCGTCAACTGCAAGGAAAGAGCAGAGAACAAGGTTGTCAGCTGTACCTTTGCTTTGTTGACCTGGAGAAAGCCTTCGATTGCGTGCCTCGCGAAGCTCTATGGTTGGTGCTAAGCAAGCTCGGGTGCACGGAAAGGTTTGTGAGACTCCTCAGACTCCTGCATGACGACATGCAATGCTGCGTTGCTGTAGACGGTGAACAGACAGACTTCTTCCCCGTCAGCTGTGGGGTGAAGCAAGGATGCGTCTTAGCGCCTACTCTGTTCGCCTTATACTTTGCGGTGGTAGTTAGAGAAGTCTCACACACTGTTTCTCAAGGCGTCCACATCCGCATCGACTTAAGGCTCGTACTAAAGTCTCATATGCACTGATCACTGAGATCATGTATGCAGATGACTTGTGCTTCCTAGCAGAATCCCCAGACGGCCTGCAACAGCTGATGTCTGCACTCCACCAAGCCTGCCGTAAGTCCGGCCTGAAGATCACCTCCATCAACAAGACGGAGGTGATGTCCCTGGACATACACGGTCATGAGACACTGACCATAAAACTTGGTGAGGATGTGCTGAAGCAGGTAGAAAAATTTCGCTATCTGGGGAACACTGTAACATCCAACTGTGACCTTGATGCTGAGATCAATAGTAGGGTGGGTGCCGCAGCTGCGGCATTCGGTAAGCTACGCTCCAAGGTCTTCTGCTCGCATGACCTTAAGCTGGCGACTAAGATATCGGTGTATATGGCAATTGTGCTGCCAAACCTCCTATACTCCTCTGAGACGTGGTGTGTATACCGCCGCCACATTCGCACTCTGGATCGCTTTCATCTTAAATGCCTCCGTACCATCATGAAGATCAGATGGTCCGATAGAGTGCGAAACACTGAAGTTCTGCGACGAGCCAATGTTGGTGGCATTGAGGCCTATTTAATGCGTCGACAGCTTAGGTGGTGCGGTCACGTTTCTTGTATGGCAGAGGAAAGAGTGGCAAAGCGCATCTTTTACTCTAAACTGGAGGAGGGCAAGCGGAATCATGCCGGTCCCCTCCTCCGATACAAGGATGTCCAAAAGCGACATATGAAGAGATGCAACATAGAACCATCTCGCTGGGAACGTTTGGCAGCACAGCAGCCAGAATGGCGCAGGATGGTGAACAGCCAGGTACGCGAGTTCGAGGTTCTGCGTAAAGCTGATTTTGATACCAAACGCGACCGGTGAAAGGCTCGGCCACCTGCTGTCATAACATATCACTACGAGAATGGCGTACTCACATGCCCTCACTGTACACGGTGTTTCACGGTTGTTTGTTGTGAAGATAGGCTACATAAGCCATCTTTGAGCGCACCAGCACTATCTCTCCGACTAGGGGTCGAAGTGGTCGCCATGGCCGAAATCGGTCGGAACCATCATCATCATAATGTCATGTCTAATAAATACTGTTATGTGACGGTAGGCGAAAAAAACTAGTCACACATCATCCGATATCGGGCCATAAATAGCCCCACTGAGGTGAGTGAGGTGCAGCTATCCCTCTTTTGCATCGGACGGCGAGTAGAGCGGACCATTCTGATCAATATCATATTCTTAATTAGTCTCTATATGAATATGTGAAGTGTTGTTGTTTGTCGTGTGAACATGACGTGTTATAAGTCATTTTCACGTTTGTCATATGACAAACGTGAAAATGACTTAGGAACTTAGGACTTCCTAACTTACTTAGTGACTTAGGAACATCCTCTTAATTTCTTTGGGAATTTAGATATGAAAACTTCACAAGCAATATTGACACCTTATGCACTAAAAAAACCCGCCAAACAAATCAACTCAAACATTATTACAAGACGTAAATTTGCTCTGATTGAAATATTTTTGCAGTTTTCACAGTACAATTAACTTACTGCTTCACGTATTTTAGTTCATAAAACAAAAAAATAATATCATCATAAATATCATCATCATCATCTGCCTACCCTTGTCCCAATTTTATTTGTTGCCGGTGCAATATGTATTATTCTTCCATTCTACTCTATCGTTCGTCATTTCACTGCTTACTCCATTTCTAGCCATATCTTCTCTCACACAGTCCATCTATCTTTTCTTTGGTCGTCCTCTTCTCTTGTACCCGTCAACATCCAAACATAAAACTCTTTTCACTACATTTTGGTCATCCCTCCGCATCACATGTCCATACCACGATAACCTATTGCTCCTCAGCTTTTCATCCACTGGTGCTACTTTCAGGCTTCCTCTAATATATTCATTTCTCACCTTGTCCATCCTAATCACACCACACATCCATCTCGACATTCGCATTTCGGCTACGTGCAGACGTCTCTCATCTGTTCTCTTTGTAGGCCAACTTTCAGAACCATACAGGACGGCAGGTCTGATGATTGTTTTATACACCTGTCCCTTTAACTTAATAGGGAACTTGGGATCACAAATGGTTCCTGTTACCTGCCGCCACTTCATCCACCCTGTATGGATTCGATGCTGTACAGTACGGTCTATTTCGCCATCGCTTTGAAGAAGAGAACCGAGGTACTTAAAGTCGGAGCACACTGGGATCGCTGTTCCGTCCAGCGTAATGGTTTCAGGACTGGAGAGACCACCGAAATCGCAGAACATGAATTCAGTTTTGGTTCTGCTGATTTTCAAGCCAACATTCTCCAGTCGGTGTTGCCATTTTTCCAGTCTGCTTTCCCTTCCCCTTGGACCTCGCACCCATCTTCTCCGACCAACACAATGTCATCTGCAAATAGCATGCACCAAGGTACCTCCTCCTGTATGTCCCATGTCAGAGCATCCATTACCAACAGGAAGAGGTATGGACTTAGAGCCGATCCCTGGTGCAAGCCTACAGAGACACTGAATTGTTCGGTGTTTCCAGCCATCGATCTCACATGCGTGCTAGACTCTCTGTACATAGCACGAATCAATTCCACATACTTAGCAGGCACTCCTTCTTCTTTCAAAGCCCACCACAAATAAAAGAAAAACACAACACTACAAAGTAGTGCGACTTTACTAGTTTGAAGAGTGATCATACATATGTAATAAACCGATAACGAAATCACTATTATGACACAAAGTTCAAATTCTCTAAATGAAATCTCTATTAAGTCCATTTATTTCAAAGTATTTCAATTTAATGTGAAGAATCTTAACAAAAAATATGCAACATTATCTTATCTTAAAAACACAAATCAAATATGAACCCAACCTTTATTTATTTTATTATTTTCTTTATTATTAAAGAAACAAACCAAATAATGTTATAGGGCAATATTGCGTTTATTTATTTCAATTATTTTGTATTACATGCATATGTATGGTGTAGATCTGTACAATTTGATCAATATATTCGAATTGGATTGTTCTGCAGTGTGTGGAGGAGCGAACAGTGGCGCTCGGGCCGTAAACATCGCACGTTGCGCGGCGCTCCATTGAAATGTTGTCTCAGAGGGCTATGTTTTATTGAAAAACTTTTCACGTTGCTCTTCAATACTCGGAGCTTTCTATTCTCGCTAACTGATACTCGGTAACTGAACTATAGCCAGACTGACACCTATTTAACAAATCTACAATAATAAAATATGGCACCAAACTTTTCTGGAGAGTTACAAACATGAATTAATTACGTGGTGGTTATCTGCCCAATTCGGCGTGTTCAATGTAAACAGCGAGCGGGCGCAAGGTGGTCTGAGTAAATCGCTCCATTAGGCAGTTAAAAGCTCGTCGCTATCGCCGGGACATAACTCAGGCACCCGTCTCCGCGCGGCCCTATAAATTACGCCTTTGTGCGAACGGGGCGTGCCCGCTTAAAATATGTACGACATTGTCTTCCCGGCACAACTCCCCTTCTCATATCTCCCACTGAAATCCGCTGAAGGTCACCTAACAGTAAATTATCTATTCGCACGTTTTGCCAGCCGGCTGAGCTGCGTCGTACTTAATCCCAAAAGTTTTATATAGGTCACCCCAGTGTCAGAATATGTAGCTTACACTTGTTACTGGATGAGGAAAATTACACACAGATCAACCAACGTTCCCCATTTGTAGACCATTTACTTTTAGGGTAAGAAGGAAAAGTAGCATTGTTGACATTAAACTGTGAACATTTTTGATAAATGTTTATTACGAATGGTGCCGGCCACGTTATAGTGACTTCGGGGACCGCTCGATGAAATAAAAACATAAAGATGAATTGTAACGTAATATTAAAAGAAATACATTGCCATGAGCACTTATGACAAGGATCTCGGAAATAAACTGTGGTGGTCTTTAAATATCGTAACGCCCCATATCGTTATTATTTTGTCACTGTTGTTTTTATCACTCTGTCGAACACTGAAATAATTAACATTAAATAAGCAATATTCTGCCAACGTGTGATGCTCGGGGTTAAGCATTTGACTATAACAAAGTCCACAGGTAATAACAGCACGATGCAAATGTTTGTATGCATGAATAAGTCTATTTGTTTTAGTTTGTATCTAAAAAAGTATATATCTGAGTTGATTTATCCGGGTTCTAGAACCAAATAAGGTTAAAGTATTAAGTCTAGAAATAATAAGGTTTATAAAAAATATAGATTTCTTACAAGAATTTATTTTCATTCTTTGCATTTTACTTAGGGGTCCTCGGTTATATTAGTAACACTAGTTGCTATTTCGTAAAGTACAGCTACGCTATCGTAGAACTATGCACCGCGTAGCCTAATATACTTGTAGATCTTTCGTCAATCGATTTGCTACAAAGATCTAACTTCCAGAATAATAATTATCTTTAAAACAAAAGTAATCTTCGACTCTAGTGGAAAGTAGATGTATTTTATTTTATAATATGGGTAGGCCAACCAAACGCACTGCTCCAATGAGACAGCGATGTGACGGAGCAAACGAAAATATCATCGACGTATACAATTTTTAGATATTTTAAATGGCACCACCTGGGAAGTATAAGTCTCTTTGGAACAAAAAAAGAATTTTCTAAATTGGTTCAGGCGGCTTCGAGTAAACGGTGAACATACATAAAAAAAAAGATTCCGACGAATTGAGAACCTCCTCCTTTTTTGAAGTCGGTTAAAAATAAACAACCGATTGTAGCATTCGTTTAACCACCACAAAGCTACATTTTGAACATATTTATTTATTTACTGTACTGTACTGTAATCGTTTTAAATCCCCTTTATCGTTATCAGTATTTCACTAAAAGCTTAGTAAAACATACACTCTTCTAAAAGTTGTTTGTGCAGATTTCCATCCAATAAAGTGAAGTATTTTATAATTATAAGTTATTATATATTTTATGGTTTTAGTACAATGTATTCGCATGGCATACAAATATCTAAGACTATAGACCTATCCCTCGTGTAGAAATGCGACAAGTAATACAAATATAAATTAAGTGTACATACCTAGCTTCAGCCACTTGTATCGTACAAGTAGGTGCGATAATAAATTATTTGTTGTGTTTCTTATTTGATAGCTTGCTCTGGTGACTACGTTCACCAGCTGATATACAACATGGCGCTAGTAGTGGTTTTTAACTGCTACTTCTGTCACTCTGCGTCTTTTACGTGGTGGAGGTACCCTTCAGTTCTAGAAGAAATCTAGTGTGACGCTGGATCGCGAAAGATACGCCCTCCCTCTAGATGGAGCGACCGAGTGCCCTTTGCCTCGCTAAAGCGGACGACAGTCTAAATACATTTACGTATCTGTAGACAACGATATTTCATTACGAAAAGATATTGGGGCACAGTAAATCAGCAGATAAAAAGAAATGCCATTTTTTGGCGTTGACGTTACACATTAATTTATGAAATATGCCAAAAGGAGCCATTTACTTTCATCTACTGTCCAATCCATATGTGTCACGGAAAAGATCGCTTTTAGCTATAATATTGTACTTGTCGATATGTACGATTGTACATATGTTTTCCATCTTAGACAGCATGAGTAGGCGGTAAATATACATACTAAGCATCGATAAGAATACAAAAATATATTTTTTTAAATAGCTCAGGACTCTATTATAACATTGGAATTTATTAGAACTACACAAAATAAAAATAGAATGAGAACTTCTTTTCACTAGATAATGATGTGATTTTATAAGGATTTTTAGGCCTAATGGTTATTCTTTTACTTAACTTTATTGAACTTTCCTCCGCTTTGACATTTAAGGCTCTTAACATGAAATAATTTCATAAAAAGTTAACAAAGTTTAGGAAAAAACAAGAGATTCTTAAATTATTGCCTCTCATAATACAGATGTGTTTTTCTTTTACTCTATAATACAGCCTATAACTTTTAATAAATTTGTGAATTGGCTAGTAGAAGAAAGAGAAGGAGAAAAGAAATCGTGAGGTTTATTTAATCGTGAGGAATGAAAGATTGTTCTAAAACACAAAATGCTAAAGTAATGGAACTTACAGATATATTTTTACCACAATTTTTGTGCTAGAGATAGAGAAAATCATCAGCTGGTGGTAGTACAGAGGCTTTTTAAATTATTTCCATCACCGACTCTAAAACAGAAATAGAACCAATACACGACCAAAGCATAAGACTCAGTTGTTGACTTTGTACAAGGGTATAAATGTTTCTAATACTGTAAATTGTTTTATGAATGAATTCTTAATCAACAGATACACTGTATAATATGAAACGGTATGGCCCTCGGGGTATAGATTCATAATAAGGGACTCGTATGTATTACAATAGGATGAGTTATCATTAAATTCATTTAATTTTTCAAATCAAATCATTTAATTTTTTTTAAAGCATGATACTAACGCTTAGGGCTGTGACTAAGCGGAAATATTTTTGTCGTTTGGCTGTAACAGAAATGGCTCATTAGATACAAGTGTTTTTAATAAGCGTATGAATAGACATTTGACAGCTCAATTGGCTACTTGCAGCTTTGAAACAGCGTTGTTATGAAACGTTGATGATGCCATTGTTCCGTAAGACGCCCATTGGAAAGTAGGTTTTGCTGTCAGTTTTGCCACAATCAAAACGGTGATTGACGGTGAATGACCTATGGTCTAATGCAGTGATTGACGGTTGCATGATGAGATTTTAATGTCGATCACAACTTAACATGACATCCGTCAATCATGACTTTTGGTAATGATTGACGTTTAGATGAGCGTCTAATGGACGCCTAAGCCCCCTTATATAACAGAAATCGCTCATCACGACGAAAATATAGATTGAAACCTCTTAGTTATCTGATTGCGCACCTTCCAACTTTGAAAAACATAAACAAATGTTCACGTGGTAAATCGTCGCTGTCACAAAAAAATACAAAGAGTCCATAATTTAGGCGAAGCAACGCCTCCGTTCGTGTGCACATGGGACATTTATTAGATCTACAGCGAGGTGTGCGATATCTGTGTTTGATAGCTGACATTCTCCACGCCAATCCTTTAGTCTACGTACTGATTAAGTAGGTACATGTGTAAACGTGTTGAAGTACGGGTACGGATATGTGCAATAAAATAATTTAATCATAATACGCATAATCAAATAAACCCAACTTGTAAAAAATGCTGTCGGTTTTTAATTTTTACCTTTTCGAAAGAAGCCAACATGTATGTATGTTATTTTTTGTTCTCGTATGTGTATGCATGTCTACTTAAACGTAATTTACAAGTACAACATAAACTTTACAAACCTTTTAATAAGTTATATATCGTAAATAATTAACTATATAACTCATATTATATGTAAATTCTCTTTGTAGGTCCACAATACAAACGCACCTACATTTTTATTTCTTACCTTTCAAACCAATTTGCAAATTATTCTAAACGTGATATATTACCACTTATGTCGTTTAAAAAATATAAGAAAATTGAATTACCGCCTAAAATATTACGACTGAATACGTGTTACAGAAATGTATAATCAGACTAACTTTCGCCCGCCGCTCCGCTCTTGTAAAAGTTATTTTGTCCATCCCTCGGGAACAGTACTTTTTTTCTGGATGAAAAGTACCCTTTGCCCTAGGAAGGGTAAGCCAGGCCTGCCCTTCCTTGGGCAACGTGTATGCAAAATTTCATGATCATCGGTTCACTAGTTAATTTATAATTTTAGCTAGGATTTAAATCTCGTATTTCAAACCCCGTGGAAAACGTGAAGAGCTTATTTTAAATTCATATATAATAACTTACATACACACATGTACATTACAACTTACAACTTATATATAAAAACTTATTTAATATTAACAGAGTTGAAACTACTAGTTGACTCAAGTGACACGACATACTGTCAGCGTTGTGTCTGTGTTCGCGTGGTTTTTGAGCTTCATTTACATAACTTTACATATTAATATTCGTAGTTAGTACAAGATACAATTTTGCGAAACGAAATTGATAAAATTTCGAAATCTGTTCAAAAGAACGTAACATAAACAATGTCTTATTATATAATATTCTTCGAAACCTTTTTGAGAACATAAAGCGAGCACATGATTATCACCTTAATCATGTCGAGAGCTATCTTCAAGTTGAAAGATATAAATAAGTGGAGATTTTGGTTGCTCTCGTGTCATTAGGCCTTAACAAGGCTTTGGAAGTCGTCGAGGCGGTGATCGAAGCTCGGTCAAGCGCGAGAGATAATACCTCCGGCTGCCCTTCCTCGTAATAACCATTCAGCGATTGAGTGAAACACAAATGGAGCATTATTAATATTTACTTTTTTTCGTTACGTAACAAACTTTTTTTTATGATAAAGGGGCGCAAACGAGCAGACGGGTCACCTGATGGTAAATTACTACCGCTGCCCATGGGCACCTGTCACTCAAGAGTCACAAGTGTGTTGCCGGCTTTTAAGGTGGGAGTAGGGTACGGGGGAAGAGGGGGGGAGAGAAGGGTTAGGGCCTCCGATAACCTCACTCACTCGGCGAAAAGGAATGCAAGCATTGCTTCACTGTCGGTTTTCTGTGAGGCTGTGGTATCACTTTGGTCAAGGCGGCCCATATGTGCTGAAGCATGGCTCGCCCACGATAAAAACTGTCATAATATCAATCAAAATCAAAAATCAATATTTTAGCTATCTAAAAACACAACAAAATGTGTAAAGCAAGCATTTGATAGTAAAGGGCAACACCAGTATTGCCATTGGCTTTACCAACCCTATAATGAGGCCTGACGACGCTACTCACTAGCAGAAAAATCTGTCACTTTTTGTGACCTTCGTGAATTCAATTGTTGATGATGATGATAATAATAATAACTCCACAGATCTCATACACGGCCGTCTGATCCCAAACTAGGCAAAGCCTGTACTATGGTAACCAGACTGATGATAAACATACTTATATATTTCTAAATACATACATACATATTATTTATAGATAAATTACACCCAGACACAGAACAAATGATCGTGCTCATCACACAACTATTTGTCCTGGGTGGGAATCGAACCCACGACCTCTGGCTTAGTAGTCAGGGTCACTAACCACTAGACCAACAGGCCAGATAATGATTGGTAAATGTACCCGATTGTATAAAAGTTTTGAAGAACCCCTTTAACATTTTTGAATAATTAATTCCACTTTACTTATCATTCCATTAATGATATTATCTATAGAATATATATGTTTTTTGTAATAAGTATGTTTGTATACGCACAAGAGAGTTAAAACTATTCCGACATAGGGCTTGTTCATGAACCGATGTCAATGCATGTAGTTTTTGGAGTTTACTCCTCAAGAATCGAATTTCATACAAGGCTAAGTGTGGAAATTTGATGAAGAGTGAAACTAATAAAAGTGTTAACTGCCACTTTCAAATCATGTTTGTGTATAAAAGGGTGTGTGTATCAATTTAATTGTACTCTATTGTAAACTCCATTCGTGCGTCGGAGCTGACACATACACACTTTTTTTCCAGTCATTGCTGATTCTCGAATGAGTGAGTTTTATTGACTTCACACGATACGAATTCACGATGGGTGCACATGAGAGTACTCCGAATGCTTAGTGCAAGTTTGTTACGTATTCATCTGCATTGACGTTAACTACATTTTTATGGATAAAGAGTTATATTATCAATGTAGTGACACTCTTAAATATAAAAAAAGTTGCTGGGGCACTAAACTCAAAACTCCACGATGAACTCCTAAGCTAATGAACCGATGTTAATGAAATTTTGCACATCTAATGCAGTTTGGTCCTACTTGAGAGATAGGATAGTTTTTGTCTCAATTTATAGTTACAATATTTTTTTATTGCAAATTACTTAGTCACAGCAATGCGTGGCCGGGTAGTAGGTAGTAGTAGTTTATGACAAAATACAGCTTTTTAGTATTAAAAGTCTGAGCTAAGCCGCGAACAGACGAACGAATGGATGTTTACTACGGAATTCTAAAGACTAACCGTTTTAGGGTTCCGTGAGTCCGAATGAAAAAAAGGAACCCGTATAGGATCACTCATCTGCCACAGCCCATTTGCTCCTAATCTACTGGACCGATTAAGTAAGAAATTTCATACACTTATCAATTCCTGTGACCCGAACACAGATGTGCAACGTAATAAATGACTTTCTGCTCGTTTGCCCATAAAAAATTGGTACTACTCAAACGAATTAACTAAGCCAGGTATCCGTCACTCCTCGTCTTTTAGTTACCACAAACAAATTCGTGTCAAATTGAAAAAAAAATGGTATATAGTTACATATTCATCGTACCTCTCTTCACCATCGTAACGCGAGTTCAACTCGCACTTGGCCGGTTTTTAAACTACGAAAGAACTGGGTTTTGGTGTTTGCAAGAAGATTGTTTTACGTGGTGTGCCCTTATTACTAGGATAGGATAGGAGGAAAAAAATATTTACGATCATTGAAACACAGTTTTTTTTTGGCTGACGAACAATACGGCTTGAAGCTAAATATGACTATCAAAGTGATAATGTTTAAATGATTGAAAAAAGTTATGATAACTATTGATAATAATACCCCGCAATAGTTTTTTAGTAGTTTGAAACAAAATATTTGACGACGTTGACTATCAAATACTGCTACACAAACTCGAAGAATGTCATGTTTATTTATCTTACAGACAGAAAGTAGAAACAGAATACGGTTTCAGAAACCGCATTGTTTTTTTTTAAGTAAATAGATCACTCACACACAACTGATATATTCCATTGGATTAACGTACAATTTACGGATACAAAGTACCTGAAATATTAGTTGGGTGTTTGTTTTAGTAAGGAATATATCGTTAATAATTGCCCCACTTATTTATCCCTTTTGCCCAAAACTGCATAAAAAATGCCAAAATATACAAAATAAGATGTTTGTTTTATAACTGCAGTCAGTCGCGAATCAAGAAACTGATACACTGATAAGCCTAGCCTATACAATAGATATCACACTTTTTAAAATACCTTATTACATCAAAATTACACACTAAAATATCAGTTCCTCAGAACCCTTCTCATGTATAAAGTACGTAATAAGTCTAGAAGTTTTGGCTATCTATTTATGTAAGTATATCCGTAACCTTTCTAATCTCCGAAGGAAGTGAACGTGTAGTATCGTAAGCTCGCAGTACGCTGTGGACGGTATTAGCCCCGTGTGATAAGGGGCGAGCCTTGTATCCGGCTTGCTTGACCGGGCCTTCGACCTCGGAAGCTTTGTTCTAAACCATAGGTACTTGCTATTTGTGATACGGTTAGTAAATGAACAATGGTAGTAATGGTAGTAAAAAAATATATTAGATCTTTATCTAAAATATAAAACTGTCGATTACTAATACTGGTTTTCATTAGTATTTTTTTTTATTTCGCTCTTTTTGTTACTTCGAATAGATCTAAATGTTGTCCTGTATGGTCCGTTGTAGCACCAACGCTACACAGCCGGCACGCCACATCAACGACGTGTACAGACATGGTACCTCAAATGAATGCACGGTGCTTTTGTGGTTTAATCGCTTCAATTCTGGATATTTTGATGACCGAAGGCAAAAGTCATAGTGAAACCATGTCTGAAACCACACTTCAATTAGCAGCAGCCAACGCAACTATTCGCGTAGAAGTTTTGCAATATCCTGTTGTATAGACTTACGAGGCATGCTGTATCGGATTGTCATTTGGAAGAAAATAGATCAGATTACTAACACACTTTGAGTCAAAAGAAGCGGGGGACCTTTGCCGACATTGTAAATTACCGCTTGTTGACGCATGGCACAACATTTGAAGACCTACGCTTTCAATTGCAACGTCAGGATTCGAGGGGCGATTCCCGCTCAGTTCAAAATATTTATTTATTTATGGCATGAATATGTATATGTATGTATGTATGGAAACACCCAGATCATGTCATTTCCATTGGTCGGGTGATTCTATACGTGTATATAATATGTAGGTATGTATTTACAAAAAAAACCGTCCCGTGGATTAAGATAGCACAAGCATCAATATTTTTTATTGTAATGTCAAAAGTCTACAATTAAATTAAAAATAACTTGGTTGACTACAAAGTACTATATGGATTAAGCGGATAGGCTCAGGTTGGACAATGAGGGAATGGGCGCATACTTTTGATCAAATATCACATAGTGTGGACTTTCAAAGCGATATTTTTTAAACCTTTTTTAGGAGATAGATTCACGCGAAGGCCTCTTTATCTTATGAAATCCTATGAAACGGGAAAATTACATAGCTTACTCTCAAAATATTAAATGCTAAGTAGATCATAGTCGTCGACCAAATGTTAACAACAACCAAGGTGTTTATAAATGTGTGAGTGTGTATAGAGTGATGCTCTCTTTATGTTAAAGAGTACCCTTACAATAAAATACTCTACCCTAGATTAAGCGTTCAAAGGCAAGTTCAAATTAACTTTGAACTTGCCAATAATTGTTTGGTCATTAATTTAGATTTTTTTGAGTCAACTCTTGGATTAGATTTCATATTATTTTTTGCTTTGATCATAACTTAATAAATGTTGAGAACTCTTTCTGTGTAAGTCGGGCTTATACTAATGAGCTGTGTAGACCAACTATAGTTTAACCCTTCGGCTCCTATACTCCATACGTATCGTATCGTACGTCGATGGTTGTAGAATTTCAACGACAATGTGCAGTGCTAATAATGTCCAACAATCAAGATATTTAGTTACAAAATAATGAGATTTCGAACGTGATTCTAATAAAATAAGTGTAGTCATAAAACACCAATTAGGTACCTACTTTAGTTTATGGATATTTCATAAAACCTGTTGACTATAAAAATACATAAATTGAAATCGTTATTACCAACGCCACGTAGTTCAACAATTAATTACTTGTCAAACTGAGAACTGTGCCGAAGTGGTGGCAAGTTAGATCGTACCAAAGTCGATAGTAGTAACTCCTCGCACGTGGCCTGAGTCACAAAACCCTGTTAACTAAGATGTCACGATTTGACAATGGTAGGAGACAACTTCTGTGTCATTAATATGAAATGTTGTTGTTGTTCTACCCGTGCGTCCTAAGGGGTCAGATTCTAGTATACACTACGTTAAACATTGAATATTTTGACCAATCCCAACGAAGCTTTTTGCAATAGCACTTACTGGGGGTAGTAGAGGTACGATAGAATTTTTTTTTTTTAAACAAATTTTAGTCAGTGAAAACTTTAGTTTTTGAGATTGTATGTATACTGGACTGAATGAATCTGTGGCGACTTCCACATACCGCAACAAGAAACATCTACAATCTACTAATCCTGCATCGCGCTATGAGAGTTCTCGCGCCGATTCGTATATATACAACTTCCCAACATCAAGCGTTGGGCCGCGGCCCGCCAGGCATGATCACCTCGCCTGATCGGAGGATCCTTCCTTTGTGTTGGAGGAACATGACACCCATCCCTCCACAAATCTAAGATTACATACATTATTTAATTCTCAGTAGTAACTTCTTGACAAGCGCAATCTTAATAAAACGGACATATGAAAATTGCCGTCGTAGAATTTGTACACACATCGACAAAATGTCAAAAGTACAAGCTATATAAGATAGTTTTTAATATTCATTGTATTCAGTGTAACATTTGTCTGATATGTACTAAATTGTAATTTAAAATATTATATAATATAATATACCTTTAACAAAAATAAACTAAAGCGTTTTAGTATTAGTTACTGAGTACAACGACATCGAAAAAATTGGCAATGTAGCAAATTTCTATAATGCAATGTAAAAATGCTATTCGTTAATTGCAGTTTATGTCAGTGGAATATGATATCATAACATTTTTATCTCATCTAGGATTAACAATAATTTAATAGTAACCATTTATCGCAGATGTTTACCATTTCATATTATTAGCCTCTTAAGTCTGATATATCACGAATGGGGCATACCTACATATATTCCAACGACTGAAAATCTGTAGATCGCCATCCAAAATTCGACATGAATATTTATGTCACAGATATTATAACGTCTTTTTGTTGGTTTAATTTCATAATGACAATCTTAGCGTCTGTCATTTCCAGGGGAGAATCCTATATTCCAGTCAGGGGATACTAATCACATTTTATAAAACAAAGGCCCCCGCCGCGTCTGTCTGTTCACAATATACTCAAAAACTGTTGAACGGATTTTTCATGTGGATCATGAGGATGAGATCATGAGGAAGGTTTAGGTGTATAATTTGTTAGGGTTTTGTGTAATTTTATCGAAATAAGATGATGATTGTTGAAGATGTCTCTGCTACCCGTGCGAAGCCGGGGCTGGTTGCTAGTATAATAATAATTAAAGGTCAACTCCTCTCAACTTTTCTATAACCTTACGAAATTTAGTAATTAATTTTTTTTTATAATTTAGAAAAATTTGTACATACAATTCCTAAACTTAACAGCGATAAAATAAAAAGTCTAAAAAACCAAGAATCAATCAATCATCAAAATTTTGATGAATTTAATTTAAGAGGTTAGTAATAAGCCCAAGGAGATTATTACTCCGCTTTTCACCCCTGTCCTGAAATCATAACTAAAGGTACAAATTTAAATTTAGAATGTAATAGAATTTTACTATTAGTGGAATCATAAAAGTACAAATTATCCATTTTAGGTGAGCAGGCAAAGCTATCTCTGGTCTGGACTAACCAATTTATTATTATTACAAAATATTGTCAAGTATAAAGTTGTATTTTCCTTTGAAAGCGATCGTATATTTCTTTGTTTGTAATATTATTGTTCTAAACACGAATCAGAAGACTCGTGTTTAGAGACTCAACCATGCTTTTAGAACATCGAATCCAATTTGATCGTAGTTCCATTGCGCCGATACCATAAGAAAATTTATAAGAACTTCAAATTTATCTGTATGACGACCACGACGACCATGAAATATTAGTCCTACTTTGGATCATAAATAGGTACATTTAGGTACGAGTATATCCAATCTTGTATACGAGACGATCTAACTTACCCCAAATTCATTCGCTCGTCCAAAACAATCTAAAAATCTGTAAACAATGTTTATTTAATTCAATTTTAATATTTGCTATAATGACAAAAGTTCAATGAAATTATACGATACTTGTAAATAGTTTATAATCATTTTCCCTAATTACGAAAATTTTAGCATGGTAGCGGCAATATTAGGTAATTATCATTGTTGCTCGCAACTGCATTTATTTTGCATTTATTCAATACAAGCTTAGATATATTGCCAATAGACTCGACTTGTTTTTTTAACCTTTTTATTTACTCATGTGCACCTAACGGAGTTCTTAAGTAGGATTCCTATTAATTAGGACATGGTTTCAAACCCGCCAGATCTATGAAATCTGTAAACCAATGGAATTAAACTTTAGTTATTATAGCAGGCAGTCCTGTTTTTCACTTTACAACCAGGATGTCAATAAAAAAAACCGTCTGATAAAAAGCGATCACCGATTAAAATAAACACTCGCAACACCAGTGACGTCACTCCGTGCCCCACTTTCAAGCTGCACCCCCTTTGGAGCTGCACCCCCTTTGGAGCCGCACCTGTTTTGAGCTGAGGTGATCCTACTCACCACCACCAAATAGAACACTAAGGCTAATAGTTCTATTTTACCGGTCTAACGAGAGGAGGATTCCTTTTTAAGGTACATTACCGAATCACAGCTACTTAATAAGCAAACATCAATGATGCACCGTTAAGATGCCACCTGATACCTGGACCGACAAGTTGTTTCGCTCCTTGTTAAAGGGCTTCTACTGGGACCGATACCAATCAGAATTCCTCAAAAACATGTGAAACCTATCTATATCTATATCTTTAATATCTCCTATATGTTTAATACCAATACTTTTTTTTTTTTAAGGTATTATTCTAATACCAAAAATTTCTGAACATAATGTATCATACTCTAATGCAAATGATTTTATTGTAGTAAAAGCGTAATTGCTTTTTAATAAGCAGACATAAACTCCTAAATAAATAAGTAGTTGTAATTGTATTATAATTGTTCCTGTAGCTCGGATTCATGGGAAAATGTGCCGAAACATTTCATCGTTTAGGGTTTTTTAGGTTAATATTATTCTTACATAAAGTGTTTTTTATAGAGTTGGTAAAATATATACAATTAACATTTTTTCGCTCTTGCTAAATTAAAATCAGTAGCAAGAATGTTTTTGTAGTATGAAGCAACTTAGATGAATGCAGGAACTGCATGCAGTTTATGTAATCTACAACAACCTTTGTAATTCAACCAAACTCTGTGTAATTATTTCGCAAGACAACACCTTTCTAAAGACAAGTAAAACATAATTAAGTACAGAACGTAACAATAAAATATCAGAGAATACTTATTATCTATTCTTGTCTCCGAAAAGAATAGTTAATAGGTACAACTAGAGTAGTAGTCAATACATACACATGTATACCTAATTATTAATTTGAACGGTAAAGAGTGCAGAAAAGTTCATGTTATTAAATTTAAAAAATAAATTAAGTCTATTGTATTAATTATTATTGTTATTGTATTATTCTATTCTGAGTTTGTAATAACAATACCTAGTTTTTAATGTCGGTTTCTTTAGTGTATTTTATTATTTTACTCTTTCACATATAAAGTTTAATAGATTTTGACAGTGAAATTTGAAAAAAAATGCATTTCTTTAGGTTTATAGAATTTAAAAAAGAAAGTTGCCTTGTTACCATTGTTACCAACAATAACCTGGTTGGTGGAAGAGTCACCAACCAGTAGCAAATATCATGATAACAGTTTTTACTGCAATCTGATAGCCTACCTGGTGTGTGATTTAGTTACCATACCTTCTTTTATTCGGAATCCAACCGACTAAAACCACACGGTGTATCATACTGCGCCTAAAATAGTAGGGATCTCCTTCTGCCTGATGATCTCCGTCGACACGGTCCGCGTATGGCTCTAACCACCATAACCCTCTGAGGGCGATAGAGGCGCGCCTTATTCTGGGTGGTCAGAACCTCCGCCCACACCAGTGCACCGTACAGTGCCATTGGCCGGAGAACCCCTGAGTTCAGCCATATCGTAGTGACGCCGGATCCGCCCCAATTGGGTATGAGTCGCCCAAGGGCAGACGCAGCGCCGCCCAGCTTCAGAGCAAGCTGTCGAACGTGCTCGTCGAAGCGCCATCTTCCGTGGAGGATTAGGCCCAGATATTTTATGTGGGCCTGATCCGTATGGAGGCGCCAGGGGATGGACCACCACGGGGCCCTTGCAATAAAAGGGCTCTATCTTATCCAGGGCCACCTGCAAGCGTAGCGGCTGATGCGCCCGACCACCAGAGAGACTTCTCTTCTCTTTTCGTGGAAGTTCGCCCTCAGGACTGTGACCAGAGTGTCATCGGCGTAACAGGTTACGCCCAGCCTGTTAGTTAGTTAGTTACCATACCTACTCTGAGCAGTCGCACAACCAAAAAGGAGGTATTGAGAACCTAGCCCAATTTGTGACTTCACAGTACAAGACTAGAAAAGATTATTATTATCCTACAATTCACTAGCTTTTTAAAATTTAATTCTAAATTTATATCCTGAAATATTCAAAGCTTTGTAGCACCAGATAGTAACAACAGCACTTCGTAAATATATAATAGCGAGCTGAAATTTACGTTTATCGCATATGTTTGATTGTGCTACAATTTATTCAACACTGTTATTACGATGAAACACGAACAATAAAGATTCGTTTACAGTAAAATGTTGACACGTTCAGTGCACGGTGGTTTTAAACATCTACTCGTATATCGCGTACATTTATTCGGCCTTTTACAGTTTGTGCATTGAGCCATATCTACGGTTTGAACAGTAGATGAGCTTTCAGCGGGTTTTTCAGTATTTTCCATTTATTTTATAGTATTTTTCTTCTATTTGCATACATGAAACTAAAACTAACGATCCTAATAATTGTATTTTATCAAAGTACACCGATGTAGTTACCTACATACTCGTATACATACTGTTAGAGGGCAACAAAAACATACCATAGAGAATATAAGTTTGCTGTCAAAGATGACTGTCTCTATGGTTCTTCTTGTTCCCGCCTTGGTAACAGATGGACGCTATACAGACTATCAAAGTTTCTGGTAACCCATCTACCCTAATACATACCTTATAGCTTTATCGCATCGTATCGTTACAAATTACTCATATTATTCAATACTGCTTTTTATACCGACTTCAGAAAGGAAGAGGTTCTTAATTCGATGTTTTTTTGTGTGTTACGCGATATCTTCGCTTTTTGTGAACCGATTTCAACAGGTAATTTTTTTTTAAATTGAATTGGTAGTACTTAAGGTTAGTCCCATTTAAAAATGAAGATAATATTCCACCTCTAAGGATGTAACGAGGCGACGAAGAGATGCTCGGATCCCTGAGTTCGTTTTGCAAGTACCTGTGTGAAACAGCCGAGCCACGCGCACCTTCTATCTATGCAGTTTTAGGTACTACATAACACAAATTATTCGAAAGATTGTGGCAATCAAATCTGTTATTACACAAGCCATGTAGCATCATGGCGTCAAGAAGTAGACGTCTAGATTCTAATTTTAAAATGTTATATTTCTTTAATAACTGTTCATAAGTAACTTTTGACCGATAACATTTATAATTTACGTCAAGTAAACTGAGCAAGTTAGAACTATTCACCATCCGCTACATCCGCAATGAAGTCACCTTTGATGGTAAGTTAAGTATGATTATATTCGCAACTTCGTCGAAACTAACATTTAATAATCTTAACTACCTGTACAGCAAAATAACCCACCACTATTTAGGTACTATCACCTTTTAATATTTCTACGTTGTACCTAAAGAAAAATAGTATACATAGGTACATATACATCTTATTATTCTGTTTTCCGTTAGGTTAGTTACATATGTGACTGAGTTTCTTTTTATGTTACACAGTAGTGCAATCGATATAATTATATAAAACTTAACGCAGACATAATTTAAAATCGGAACTCATAATTGCCATAAAAAAGGCATGGTGCCGCACAAGCATGGACTTTGCCGAGTCCTTAAATGTTAATGCAAGATACAACCTATCTCTGATTGTCTTACAAACATCTTTACATTCAAAGAAGTCTTTTTTTCCAGTATTTCTCTATTTACCCGACAACTTCTTCAAGTTTTCATTACTCAATTCCACTTCCAATAAGGTTCTTATAAATGGAATTGTTCCAGTCCTTGTCAAGTTATACGCTTACAAAAAAACACAATTTTTAAATAATAAATCATCCAATTGCACTAGTAGTTTGCATTATAAACAGGTACCTAGGTATATATATAGTCCACATAATACTTTAAGTTTATCAGGCGTCAGCACACGGAAGTAAATAAAGTTGGTGACATAAACGGGAGAGAGTCACGCTATACCTTAACGCTGCATATAGCCAGCTGAATGTTAGTTATTTATGTTAGCAGTTGTCTGTAGTCAGTTCATTTGGAACACAATTTTACTATCTGACCAGGATTAAAATTAATAGAGGTCGCCCACTCTTGCCAACACTTGGTGACACGATGATTCACAAAAAATTACAAATCCAAGTTTATAGAAATGAAAATGAAATGCTGTTCTTCTGACGGACTAAAACTTAGGCTCATAATTTAGGAAAAACTGAAAGTGCCTTTATTTGCAAGAGCAAAAATATTTGTTACTCAATCACGCTCGCAATTAGCGCTAAAGGATTTGTATTTAATTTGGCGTAAATATAAGTTATATCCTGAATTACACACAGGCATAGGTACCGAAGGCAAAATCCGTGGGCAAATTCTCATCATATACAGGGTACTGGTCCTTGAGTTCATCGAATCGCATTACCGATTATATTATTATCTATAATACGGTACCTTTATGATCAAAATCAGGTAACGAACATAAAGGAATCTTAACTTATAACATCACGAAATTACAAAAATAAATATAAAATATGTACATACATTTTTAAGTAAAACTCAACTAGTATGGACAGGCCAGGTCCAGGTCCGCGCTTTAGGTATAAAGCTACAAGTACGCGTCCGGCTCGACTAATCGTGCCAAAAATTCAGTGGGCTGCCACGCGCCGGCCGGGTCGCACGTCAGTTTGACGCTTACTCATGCGCTGCGTCGTGTCATCCTTTCGTATCTAGACATAGAGCCTAGGTTTATTTGTTCACAAAAACAGAGTTCTTAAGCCTGTATAAGGCCCGTAGCGTCCCTGTAACTCTCTGGCTGACGCTAGTAACCTGGATTTGCCAGCTGAGGTTAGAATCGATAAACAGACCCAAACAGAAACCTACACAGAAAGACTAAAGGGTACCATTGATCCGTTGAAGGTAATAGATGACAGTTTATCTGGATCTAGAATCTTGATCATTTGTTGACTGCCTACGACGATAGTCTGGCACCTTGTTGGGTTTACAGTAAAACCAAACTGGTCAGCCCAAACATTAAAATCCTCCAGGTCTCTGTTAACCATAGAAATATCCTCAGTTATGTTGTCCATGGTAGCTTGTTGGTAAAGTTGCAAGTCATCGTCATAAAGATGATATGCACAATGAAGATTCTAAGTTATGAGATTGATAAATATTGATAATAATAGAAGAGAGAGTATGCCGCCTTGAGGAACAGCAGAGTCAATATTACGTCAATATATGATCACTATTTAACAAATAGTTACAGGTAATAAGGAAGAAATCAGATTGTACGCATTCAAGAATGAGACATAAGAGACAAAGAGAAGAATATGGAACATTCAACGAATTACGTAAGTTAAACCATGGCATGGCAGAACCAAAGAAGAATGAAAACTATGTAGGTACATCAGTACCTATTCCAGTAGAAAGTTTTTAAATTATATGAAGTAAGAATAATAACGTCTACTACGTTCTACTACTACTACGTCTACCTGTAGTACTTCCTAATTTAAATTACTGCACAGATGGCATAGCAGTGTAGGTAGGTACCTAATACTAAACAAAGCAATAGACTTGCAACAGACTGCAATAGACCTATAAGCTAACTGCCTCACTCGCACCGACTTGTATGTATATTATGGTGCTAAGTACCTAACCGTAACCGAAGCAATTGGATATCCGAAACAGTAACCGAATCAGATATAAAATTTTCGAATAATTTCGGTTCTAAATAGGACACCGGACAGGTTTTTCAGGTTTTTTTTATATGTATTACTTTAAAGTTAAATTACACAATGATTTCAGCCATTGAAATGATTGTGTAATTTAACTTTCAACTCTGTCATAAATAATCCTACTAATATATTAAACCTGAAAGATTGTGAGGATGTGTGGATGTATGGATGTTTGTTACTCTTTCACGAAAAAACTACTGAACCGATTGCGACCTTACGCGGGTGAAACCGCGGAGCGCTGCTAGTTCTACAATATAGTAAAAGCATCCGATAAACCCAAAAAACAGCTAGCTTAATTTGTGAAGACTCGTTGCCAGAAACTGAAAAGTAGTAGATGATGCTTAAAAGAACTGCGAAAAGTTGATTGATACACACTCTGAACTACTGAAGCGACTTTTTGTAACCTCAAACAAACGTTTACAATTCTACATAATAGCTATTATGTATTCTGTGATAATAGTAAAAGTTGCCGATAAATGAAAAAAAAACATTAATTTACGTTCCCTATGAATTCCTATGATATAAATCGCCTGAATGTTTCCGGACTATAACTCTGGCAAGACGTGCGGGCTCTTGGACCAATACGTGCAAATAGGTGCATATCGAAGTATATTATAAATTGAGTTGGGATACTTTTATACAATACAAGAACTGCCGGCCAGTTATTATTAGATCAATATTTTACTAATACAACAACAGAAGACCTATGACCATCGTTGGCTCTGTAAATCACTCATACACGATTTTACTAAAATGTAGCACCATAACGTAGGTAGTAGTTCTAACGTAGTGTTCGATTCATATGTTCTTTGTGTAGTGTGGCACTACCATTATTTTGACGGGTTGCTTTATGCATAGTTTAGACACGTATAGTGTTTGTATACTTACTCTTTGGATTAGATCACAAACGAAGGAAATGGTTCAGCGTCAAGCATTGTAACAACTAAGGTAAGGCCTGACAATTTGTGTAGGTGTTGAGCCTTAGCAGATTGTGGGAAACACGACACACACTTAAAATACAGATAGTAAGACGAGATGGGTCTGTAATGGATTTAGCCGTACTAATGGAAGTGAACCGCAGGCTTAGCGTTGCGGCCAACATCCTGTAGTACCTAGTGACATCTGTTAAGTAACAATGCATATTGTATTCGTAGTGAGGAGTCTAAATTGAGCGTTAAGATCATTCAAGATATCTTAAATTTTACTATGGAAACTGCTGTAGTTTGCATAAGATGCCGTGACTCGTGATCTTCTTAATATTTGTGATCTTAAATCTGCTTTCATACTTTTCGTGTTTTCATAATGTGTACAGCAAGTATGTTTGCATATTTATTATATTATGTATATTATCTTCTACTACATACTTTACTATTTACAACTTCCACACAGGGTACAATGGGGTTGGCGTATCCTTGTTAATAAAAACCCCTTATTAAAAAATAAAGATTAAAAATCCCGCGTCATACAAGAAAGGTGTTCACACTGATTAGTTTAGCGGGATAGCGGGGTCGCCGTGGACTAAGGGCCCTATTAGTTGTTAGTCACCCTGATTTTCAATATTTAAAAAAGCTGGCTGAGTTTATTGTTATTACGCCATTCTTAGGTCGTATCTAATATAAAATATAGCTTTGCTAGGTAATGCAAGAGTGTACCATCAGCTTTCATAAACTTCAAATTACCCCCTCCGAAACCCTTCGAAACTTATATTTATTGTCATCAATGGATTTTTTTCTAAACATGTGTACTATATTTAACTAGCTGCACCCCGCAGTTTTACCCGCGTAAGTCCCTTTACCGTTTGAATATCGGGATAAAAAGTAGCCTATGTGTTAATCTAGGTCTCAAACTGTTTACATACCAAGTTTCATCGCGATCAGATCAGTAGTTTTTGCGTGAAAGAGTAACAAACATCCATACATCCTCACAAACTTTCACGTTTATAATATTAGTAGGATTTAAACGGCAGTAGGGTAATGGCTAAGGCGTCGGACTTGCGATCAAGTGGTTGCGGGTTCGAACCCTACCCAGTGCACTACCGTCGTGAACCCACTCCTAACACAAGCGTTAAGCTTATCTGGAGGGGTTAACAAGAATACTAGTAATGTGTGACCCACGTTACTAGTAATCTTTTAAAAAAAATATTATAATAGTTAAATTGAAAAAAAATTATGCTATTTTTACCTATTTATATATATTATTCCGACGACCGACGAAAGCGAAATAACCAAGCCAGACGTTTTACATACCTCAGTGACAGTTGGAAATAAACTGCACACTATGGACGGTTGACGCTGTTTCCTGATTTCTTCTATGAAGGTTGCCATAGATTATACACTAATAGGCTGTTTCTCATCACATTCAGGCGACAGTTCTTCCTTAAGGTTAAATTTTCAACAGTATTATCGTTTTCCCACATTGTAAGAATTTAACAAGAAATATTTTAACATTATAATTTTAGTTCAGCAAAATGGAACATCCAATTAAATCATGGAAAAGAAGGGCAACTAAAATACACATTTTGATGGGGAACTGATTATTATTTTATGGGATAAGGGCAAATGAGCAAACGGGTCTTCTGATGGTAAGTGACTACCTCGCCCATGGACACCTGTATCTCAAAGTCACAAGTGCAATGCCAGCCTTTAAAGTGCGAATATGCTCTTCACAATCATATGCATTTCAAAAAACACTATGTATAATAGAGCTTTAAGTAATTAAACCCTAAATTTGTAAAAAGGATCTGCAAAAAAGGAGCTATCACTCAATTTCATGTATGGACACCCTGAATAGCATTTATCACAAAAATAATTATGCCTGTAAATAAACATATATTATTTTATAAAGATTTCAAAATGTAATTAACATCAAGAAAACAGAATGACTGGCTTGCCATTAATCTTAAGTGCTACTAGTGATAAACACTACTTATACATAATTTTAAATCCTCATACTCCTCTGAAATTACAAAAACCTCAATAACCTTGTTTAGGATTTTAGATATTTTTGTATTTATATTTATTTTCCCCTCACAAAGATACATACAATACATGATTAGTAATTTATACAATGTTTTTTAGCATATTCTTTGGGAGAGACTGGTATCTGCACTAGGATACCGTCATACAGATATGTAGGGATATGTAAAGAAAATACAGTAAATCGCTTAAGCTTAAAGTTTATTCTTGGCTAGCATCCACATTTTCTGTCTGCAAGCCCTTGATGGAGGCTACTGGTACATAAGTCACCAGAGTGAACAGTTTGTGGGCAGAGTCCTCATCATCATTACGTCTTCGGGACAGCCTAACACGGACACGGAAGGGAACATTCCTGAAATGCACAATAAATAAAATTCACTAAGAATTCTACAAATCTCACAAGCTGTTTATCAAGTTAATTGACGACTTGCGGTCTGTGGAAGGTTGCAAGCTCGATTCCCGCTAAGTGCAAATATATGCATGCATAAATGTCTATTTGCATAGGTCTACATGTTCCTATAAATAATATGGACGCATTTACCAAAACATGTCGCAAGTATGTTTATCAGTGCTCCAGAACTCATACTACAAGCTATGCTTAGTTTCGTTCTAGATAGAACTGTGTAATTATGTTGTTGCAGTAAACTGTGCACTTCATTACCTTACTGTTATTGTGTTATTTCACTATGTATAGACAAAAAAATAAAAATAAATGAAATAGCTTAGGAAAGAATTGGTTTAATTTGGCATAGTACAACAGAATAGATATTTACCTGACTCCCTTTGACCAAAGGTATTTGTTTAGGCGAGTGTCTACACGAACATCAGGTGTTCCCATTTGTTTCTCTGCGAATTTACGAATCTCTTTAATCGCACGTGGAGCGCGTTTCTTAAATCCGACTCCATGAAGCCTTTTATGTAGGTTCACTGTGTATTCACGAGTAACAACTTCGTTGATGGCTGATTTGCCTTTCCTCTCTCCCTTAGGTTTTGCCATTGTTATCTGAAATAATTTCACAAAATAAGGGGTCTAGGAATTGTAACAGACTCTAAGAACACTTATGGTATCTAAATATTGAGTTTCCGTCATCCACTTTATATGATTAAATAGGATTATTTCCTAAAAACACACACCTTGGAGTTTCGTGCACCAAAACCAAGTCAAAAAGAAACGTCAAATTCGAGCACTCATGTCAATCAATTTTGACATTTACAAAAGTTGTTTTCAGCAACAGTTACTAACAGTAATGTCGAAAGTTACTTTAAAAATTAGTTATTGTACTGACCTTGGTAAAATCTTTGTATGAAGGAAAAAAATAATTAGGAAAATGTAACATCAAACTCAAACAAGAAGCTAACGTCTCCCCTACGTCGTTGGTTACCTTGCTTTTGAATTAGTCATATACTGTATATACATACTATAATATATACACATAGACACTAAAAAAAAAATTAAAATCGGATCAGTAGTACCGGAGATTATCCCGAACATCCAAACTCACAAACTACCTCTTTAGTTTTAATATTAGTATTATAGAGTCTAAATACCTTCTAGTATCGATTATTCTTCTTTTTTCAAAGGGTATCTCAACCTACATACCCAAAGAGTATACAAACACTATACATACCTATAAAAAGCTGTCATTCGAATCAATTGTCAAAAACGTCAAAAACACGTTCCTCAATTCTAGGAAAAATATCAGTTTGGCGGTTAAATTTTTTAGAAAAAATAAAGAATACTTTAGATCCCATTAAATAAGCGAAGAATTTCAAGGATTAAGCCGAACAATGGCTGAAGTATATAAGTGAGCACAACTTAGGGAGTGTTATTAAATTTTGAGAACATTTCTTTAAAAACACAATTTAATAATTTTCAGGCTTATACATCCAGTAAAGTTCTTTAATGATTATATATCTAAAGATGTACGACCTGACGGAAGATCATTTAGTGAACACAGGAGCATCAAGTTAAATGTGGACGCTGTAAAAACGGCAGATTCATCTGCTTTAATTAAATGTGGGAACACTTCAGTTATTTGTGGGATTAAGCTGGTAAATATATTACATTTGCTTACTAAACATTGACATGCGACTAATTTATCATGTAAACTACAAATAAAGTATATGCTATACTATAAGGTGTACATGAGAAATCATATACACGGCGTGATTACCAATTACATATATGTTATTATCAGTGTGAGTAATCATTCTTCATTTTTAATTTTATGTATGAAAAGAATTAGTGGTACTTACTAGGAAGATAAAAAGGATTCTAGTAGTTTTGTTGGAATCTTTACAACTCTGTTCAACGTAAAATCTTTCAATCTGAATGTAGTTTTTGTCTTGGATACTGTTAATTATATTTGTGTTTTTCAGGAACTAGCTACGCCAAAAGCTGAAGAACCAAATAAGGGGTTTCTAATCACTAATGTAGAGCTTCCTCCGTTATGTTCATCCAAATACAGGCCTGGTCCACCTTCAGATAGTGCTCAAGTCACCAGCAATATAGTATCAGATATAATAACTAACTCTAAGTGTGTAGATTTAACAGATCTTTGCATAGTGCCAGATAAGTTGGCTTGGGTCTTGTATTGTGATATGCTTTGTCTAGACAATGGTGGAAGCTTGGTAGATGCTTGTATCATCACCTTGATGGCAAGTTTGAAAACCTGTAAGTTTTTGTTCTAATGCTCCGTAATTGCATCTTATTAATGCTAAATTTAATGAAAAGTAATAATTTACTTTTTCAGTAACACTCCCAACTGTGACTTATGATCCAGAAACAGAAGATATCAAAGTAGACACAACTGTTCAAACTAAACTCAAACTAAATGGGTTACCCATAGCCACGAGCTTTGCTATTTACAAATACATCCAAAGGTAGGTTGCTCACTACTTACCAAATTATCTAAATAAAAAAATACTAATATTTTAAAGCTGAAGAGTTTTTTTGTTTGGTTGAATGCAGTAATCTCAGGAACTACTGGTTCAAATTCAAAAATTATTTTAACGTTGGATAGCTCATTTATCGAGGAAGGCTATATGCTATATAACATTATGCAAACCACACACATTCATTTTATATATACCACACTAATTTTTTTTTCAGAAATGTTATTTTGGTTGATCCTTCATCATATGAAGAAGATATGTGTGGAGGGTTTGGTGCTAATCTAATATTATGCTACAACAAAGGTTTCCTGTGTAGTTCCCAAAAGTTTGGTGGTAGCAACCTTTCACAAGATTGTGAAGAAAAATCACTGAAGATAGCTAGAAAGCGAGCTAAACTTGCAGAAGAAGTAATTAATATTTGCATTAAAAACTATGAAAACAAAACTTCTACCAAGAGTAATACAGTATGAATTAATCACTACTTTTGTTTTACTTTTTTTTAGAAATCAGATGGCTAAATATCCTAGGCCTATCTCATAGGACATCATCCTTTAGGTTGACCTGCTGAAGCTAGAGAAACACCCTAACTACCCTGTACCACAATGTGTACCCAATACCACATTAAACAACACAAATGAAACATTAATACCACATCAAACTAAGATCTTAAAATAGTTGGTGTTTATGTCTCACTTATGTAGAGATTTGACATAAAACTATTAGTATAGACATAATATGTACTTGTGACAAGTGACATATCTATATCATAGCCACCATGCTTATCGTGGGAGAGCCATGCTTCGGCACGTATGGGCCAGCTCGACCGGAGTAATACCACAGCCTTACAGTAAACCGGCAGTGAAGCAATGCTTGCATTGCTTTTCGCCGAGTGAGTGAGCTTATCAAAAGCCCTAACCCTTTCCTCCGGGCAACGCACTTGTGACGCACGCCCAAGGGCGGCGGTAGTAATTTACCATCAGGTGACCGGTCTGCTATTTTGCCCCCTATACCATAACAAAAAAATCCACATTTAGGATCTATTGCACCTCTGTGAAGTTGAGACAATAATCCTAATTGCCGTAAATCCGTTACTCGAAATTAGGGGTACGATTTGTGATTGGTTTTACCTACCCTCGTAAATAAATATGGGGGTAAATAAATAGTAAAAAGCCTTCTTCCAGCTAAAACTGTGATAGCGAGGGCTGCAGGCAAACCCAGTATGATGTAGCGATGTGTCTCAATCTGTACCTTGGGATGGTGCTACCCATTAGTGCAACTCATGCCTTTCCAGACTAACTAGTGTATAATCTATGGACTAACTAATTCATAGGCACAGGAGACATAATAGTACAGCTACAGAAGTCTCACTCGCCGAAATCATATAAATAAATAGCGATTCTTGTTCCGACATAATAAAGTCACCTACACAAGTAATTACCTACAGTTACATTAACCTAGAAGTTGCTTCTCTTTCTATCGCATAACTCATCTTTTCTGACGACGCATGACGCCGCGACGTGAGGGTTGTTTTTTTTAAAGAATTATATTATCTGAATATTTAACTACCAGTACGCTATGTGCCTATAACTCATAAGTCGAGCCCGCCGCGTACTTGTAGCTAAGATACCTAAATTGCGGAGTAGACTTTTACGGACTTTTGGACACGGTCGGTAAGTGTAGACTCTAACTATGCTCATACGATCGATAAGGAAAAATTGCTTCCTAAAATATCACTCCAGGTCCAGGTGCATACTGCATACGCATTTTGTTCATTTCGTTGTCGAATTCTTTAGTTGATACCGGGTACAGCCTGCCACTTCAAACTAATCCATATATACTCTGACTCGATCTGAGCAAAAAGTGAAGTGCAGCAACAGTTTTTAATTTACAATTGATAGAATACTGTCAAAAAAAAAACAAACAAAACATTGTTTTATTACATTATACAGCATTATACATTGTAATCCTACTGATATTGTGATAATAGGTACCTACTTATAATTGAATACAATTAGATTGATAAATATGGCAATAATTTGTATTGTTGACATCAAGATTATTTTCCACTTGTAATAATCAAGTAAAATGTCACCACGTCTCAAAATATCAAATTATGTTATTGAGGTAAACTATTTTATTTTTATTTAAACTTAACTTGTAGGCATCCAAAAACCTTATTTTAAAGTAATTATAATGTTTATCTTGCATTTACACATAGTTTATTTGCAGAAATTATCTATTAGTTGTTATTAATTAAATACGTCATCACTATAACTCATCACATTTTTAAATATTAATTCTTTTACTCTCGTATCTCGCTATCTCGTACGCTATAACTTAACTTATATTGTAAGTTATTTAAACTTTTTTCAGAGGTTGTCTAAGATAGACACAGATGAAAGTACAGGATGTCTATACGGCCTCATGTACGATGGCACATTGCTTGTCGTTGGACTAAGCTTAGATTTATTTGAAAATGAAAAGAATACATACAGACAGTTATTACTTAACCTGCCCGCAGAAATAGAATTATGTGGTGTTGTCAAGTTTGGCGAAACTTTAACGATAGGAACAAGAATGAAAGAGATATTACAGGTAAGCATATAATTTTAACTATATGTCTATAAAAATGTTTGTGTAAAGCATTAAACATTTATTTAGTTAAATCTAGAAGGATAGTTCTTAGCCTTTGTGTCCACTAATGTATATTATCCCATTTCAAATATAATTTTTAAATACAGTTTAGGTAGCTCTTAATGTCCCCTACACCTGGATCTCACGGGTTTAATTTTATTGTGATGTGGGTATATCTTATTAAATTGTCACTCATTTTGCTATAAACTCAATAAATACTGTATTTATGACTAAGTCACTTGTTACTGTATATAAAAAATTTAATTGCACAATGTATGAAATATCTGTATTTAATTTTTTTTTCAGGATGTAGATATAACAGACAATCCTTTGGTCATGATAGTTAATGAGAAGAAGGAAATGAAAGCTCATTTTTTGGTCCACGATAAGTTTGAGGAAACAAAATATGAAGTGTTAAATAGTGAAGAAATCTGGAAACAATTTGTTCATGTTCGCCTAACTACTGTATTGCCTCTGAGTTGTGAAGCCACAATATCAGGTGTTAAAAATATTTTACAAAGTAAGAGAAAAAAGGTAATTAAAAATTATAACAACAATTAATAATTTACGTACAGTAGATTGTTATACATTACTTATTACATATTGAATAAAAAATGTATTATGTGTTATAATAATAGATCGGTATAGGTAGAATCACTTAGGGTGGATGAACTCAAATGTATATGTTAATATAAATACTATTATATTTAACCAATTGTGAAATATCTGGTGGAAGGCTTATCATAATCATAATAATTATATTTATTTATTTTTGAGTTCACTGATTATTACCTGGATGTTCATATTAGGGGAAGAGAAACATGTTAATATGAGCAAAGTTATAAGTGCCATATCTCCCAGAAGTGACCTGCTTGTATACTACAAAAAAATTGTGGTGTTCAAAGACTTTGTAAGAGCTAAGTTGAGGGATTCCGTTAGTTAGTTCCGTTAGTTATAGATACACTGATAATATAATATGTGTCTTTAAAATACAATAATCTTTATTGTACACCAACAAGATATTGCTTAAAAAAAATACACAAAGTCTAGTTTAGTCTCTTTTTGAGAGTTGGGTGTACAGAGTATACCTCTGGATGCTACCACTTAGCAGAGTTTCTCGGATGACTCATTATGTGTCTGTAAGAACAAAGCATGCTCTTACCCCAGGTAACTTCTCACCGAAGTAAGTAGATGTACTACCTGGAAAAGAATGGGATGATCCTGTACTTTTTTCTTTGATGAGTTGTTAAAAAGTGACTTGACATAGTATTGTGTACTGGTTTTCTGAACCTTGAAGCTGGGATCTATGGATTGATAGATTGAACACAACACACATTCTTTATGTATGATTTTTAGACAGTTTCACAATTGTTTTAGTATTTTATCTGGAAAAACGTATTTTCCTGCTATAAGGTTTATAGAAAATTGCTACTCACCTGTACTCCAAAACAATATGTATGCATATGTTAGGGAACAGCAAAAACAAAATATTCACTTTTCTATGACACATAAATAAAATCAATTTAACATGTTTTCGAATATTTTTCTCATCTAGTAAACACTACTTTAATAATTCAATTCCTAAAATTACTTACAATTATTCTACATATTCTGACCATTAGTTATTATAATACTTACTGTTTCTAAATTAAAGCATTTTAATTTAATGACTTTTTGTAAGGCCACTTGACGTTACTCACAAGGCTTATAAGTAGAACCAATTACACACATAAGATTATATATTTTAGATTGCATCAGGACAGGTGTCTTTCCATCTTGATGGCACATCAGTGTACTTGTTTGGGGTAGCTTCAGATGTAGGACTTACAGGAACAAGTGCTGAGGCAACTATTGGAGAGCTTATTGACTCTATGAATCCTGAACAGCCAACTAAGAAAAAGAAGCATAATACAAACAATGTTGTAAGTATTTTTAATGTTCAGTGTACTAACAAATGATGTGATGCGGAGGGATGAGCAAAATGTGGTGAAAAGAGTTTTATATATGGATGTTGACGGAGGACGGAAGAGGACTACCAAAGAAAAGATGGGTGGACTGTGAGAAAGAAGATATGGCTAGAAGTGAAATTATGAATGATAAAGTAGAAGGGAAGAATAAAACATATCGCACTGACCCTAAATAAATTTGGGACAAGGGTAGGCAGATGATGATGTACTAACTAGGTATACTGAAGTTTAAATAGGTGCGTCTCGATATTAAGTACCTACATGCCCGACATTTTCAGGAAATTGTACCTGTAAATCTTGTAATGAAGACAACTAAAGATATATTGTCTGATAAACTTGTAAAAACTGCAGTAAAAATGATGACCACACAGAGAAAACGTGAGTAAATATCAATCACATTCTGAATTTATTTGACACTATTTTTTACGGAAATACGACTTTCGTTACCTCAAAATACCTTTATGTGAAATAGTAAATCCAATAAAATAATATAATAAAGCACTTGTGAATAAAGTTGTTTGATTAATTTGTGCATTTCGAAATGTTTACAGCGGCATTTTGCATCAGTATGCCGTTACGAATAGACACGCTAGCCATAATACACCGCAACGCAAAGTTATTGGAACTGTATACTGTACTTGTTGAAGCCGCTTGTAGGTCACTACGACTACTAGAAAGTGTGCTATTAGAACAACTGGGTATGTATTTAGTTATCTTTTGTATGTAAATAATCAGATAAAGTTACTAATATTTAAATATATGTGGAACAGGTCAAGAAGGCATCGGGGATGGTGCTGGTTTGCGTTTACCTGAAACATTCCATTTTCTACCACAAGAACTAGGACACTTTGTAACTAGAATAGTACCTAAAGGAATACCCGATGAGCTTATGGGTAAGATATCAATTCTATTAAAAATGAGTAATGCCGTCTACCTACCAGTTTTATTCATCTTTCTTTTTCCTAGTACTTACACTCGTTGCAAAATGGAATTGTGCGTCATGGTCTAGGCGAAGGATCCATATAACTCTATTCCTACCGCCTTTCCTTTTCAGAAGTGTAATTTGAGCATCGTGGTGACGGGAAAATCTAAATCTCGTCGGCTCTCTACTTAAATGTCTCATTCGCCAGTAATTATGTCAACTTAATCTTTACTTTTAAATTATTGTATTAGTTTTCTTTTTTAAATGCAATTACACTTATTCATATTAAGCACAGTACCTAGGAGACCAAGCTTCGCTCGGTAGCGTTTTTACAGGAAATACAACTATGTAGTTGAACTTCAAATGCAACAATGTATCTGTATACAAAATTTCATCAAATTCGTTAGAGCCGTTTCCGAGATACCCGAAATATAAATACATACATACAAGAATTGCTTGTTTAAAGTAATAAGATAATATGTGTATAAATCAGTGTACCCTGTTAGTTACTTCATACACGTAGAAGAACTAATGAATAGCTGTATTAATTAAACATACTAATGTTTTAGAAAAAGAAAGACGACTGTTACACGAACAGCTCGGCATTCAACAAAAGAAGCCTGTGTTTCGCAGAGGTAATGCATACTCAGAGAAAAGTGGGGGTCGATTAGTCAATCCTCACGAAGCCATGCCGTTGTCGCCTTCAAAGCCTGACGTCACCGTTGCGTTGGTTCGAGGCCGGTATACTTATCATCATTATATGCAAGACAACTTTAATGATGATGGATGGGGCTGCGCTTACCGCTCGATGCAAACAATATTTTCGTGGTTTAGGTAAGATTGACGATCACTAGAATATAAGACATGTATACTTGAAAAGAGAGTAATAAAATATTGGTAACATAATTGTCTTTGTAAGACTTCTGTTCTTTGTTTGGCAGTTTTTAATGCAAGCAACGACAAACATTCGTCTTTTGTCCTTGGTTATTAAAAACGTGTTTTTTTATTAAAAAATATATCGCTATTTCGAATTTATTCTGATTCTATCATGTATTGAGCGATGCGCCAACCATTGGTAGGACAACGTCAAAATTAGCTTTAGTGTAAATGTTACTTAATCATTGTTTTCGTTTTAGGTACCAAGGATATACAGCAGTAGAAGTGCCTACACACAGAGACATTCAACAGTGCCTTGTTAAAATCGGCGATAAGCCGGCGTCTTTCCTAGGTTCAAAGCAATGGATAGGTTCTACAGAAGTCATGTTTTGTTTAGAGACATTGTTAGGAATACAATCGAGAATTATTTTTGCAAATACTGGAACAGAGCTGCAGAGTTATGCTCCTGAGTTGGTTCATCATTTCCAGACACATGGAAGTCCTATTATGATTGGTAAGCATGAATCTTTTCGCTGATCGTCAGTACGGACAAGTTCCTTTATATATTACGTAAAACGAAGTCTTATAGGTATTCGAATATAGTGTGGAGATATATGCCAAATGTATGCCCACGGCCACATCGCTGATGTCAAAACTTAGAACCACAAGGCATATGATGAATATTAAAACAAGTTTCCTTTTTAGGTGGTGGAGTGCTGGCACACACAATACTAGGCGTAGAATACAACACAGACACAAATGAGATACGCTATCTTATTTTAGATCCCCACTACACGGGGGCAGATGATTTGACCACTGTGATCAGTAAGGGATGGTGTGGATGGAAACAATCTGACTTCTGGAACAAAACTGCTCATTATAATCTTTGCCTGCCACAAACTAAACCTGGTATTTAGAGCATTATTTACCATGGTATGTTAGCTTTCAGTGAATACCAGCGTAACCTGATTTATGTTTATGTAACGACTCTCTACCAGCGTCAAGTTTAATACGCAACAATTATCGCGCATTTTAAATAAACTACTTTCACAGGGATTATTGATGAACGTCTAGTGTCGATAGAAACGGTTATTATTATATTTTTGTATAACTACTTGTTCAGTGAAAGTATTTTTTGTAAAAGCATTGTGCATAATAAATAACTGATAAATCTCGAACGCTTCAAATGCTTAATCAGATTAAATTCTATTATAAAATACGATGCACTTAAGAAAATCTTAAATTTTCAAAATTTGACATTGTTACCTTGTCTGCTTACTGCCGCCCATGCTAATTTAAAAATAAAAGACTTATCTATGCTCAACACACAAATAGTCATAGGTATAGTTTTAGATCATTGTAGCATGGAACCATTTGTCAGTTTTATACGTGCTCAGTCTTTAAAAATGTTTGTTAGAATTCGTAGTATTCACCTAGTACCTTAAAGCATTTGCAGACGTGAAATACTTGTGTTAGATTATTTAGTCTACTCGTAATTGTTCTATAGTCAATTATGTTAATCTTTAATTTGCCTTACGCCATTGTAGGGCGGAGATGAACTATAAAGCATGTAAGTTAAAAGGAATTGTTATATTTTATACTAAATAAAGTATGATTGAAATATAGTTTTTCATTTCAAACTACACAAACAATGAAACATGATATACTTTGCACATGTAATAAATAAAAATAAAACATTGTTTAAATTCATAAGTACCTAATAAACAAGTAAAAAGAAAGAACAAAAATGGTTTTTACAGTTTATTTACATAGGAAGATCCTGTTTACATCCGACGTATAAAATCCAATTCTGGTAGTCCCACAGTAGATATTAACTTTCGGTCTGATCTATTACTTTTGTGGTCCGTCTCACGCATCTGTCAAGCTTGATGAGAGACGAGTCGGCTTATTGTCCTTTGCCCCCCCCCCCTCTCGCCACCCCTCTGGGTCGACTAAAACTAATTTGTTCCCTACGACAAAAGCGTGGTACGCCCATGTGTGTATGTGTAAATAATGAAGAGTTATTCTTCACCGTCTTCTAATAGCTTTCCGTATCTACTGGTTCTAATATCTTCACACGATTCTCTGTCTTTAGCATAATTTAACTGCCAAAGTTCGTTAGCACGACATTTTTCATTTTTAAAAACCAAGTCCGCGTTATGGCATATCTCCCAGGCTTTTGAGTGTAACACAGTTCCTTTTCTACTAATCATCGCAACAGAAAATAGACATTACAAAGTAACAAAAAACGACAACGTAATAGGACTTTATAATACAAACACTGATAACTATTGAAGAACAACAAAATAACAAATATTGCAAACTAGCAGTGAAAACGTATTTACCTACTCGGAAAATAAGTCCATATAAAGTTATTAAAAAAGTGGACCGATTTTCACTTTCTACGGGACTTTTACTGGCAGATAGCTGGTGTAAGGAGTAACTAGGACTATTTTTATTTTGGAAAAAGAATTAGGGTTCCGGGCAAAATATATAAATAGGTACATACGATACGAGCGAACTGCTAGTATAATATATAAGTAGAAAATAATTTTTGATTCTAAAAAAAACGAATATACTATAGCACTACAATTTCAGAATACAGGCAGTGTTTTCTCAAAATACATTTATTTGATTGCGACCTAAGCTGTATAAAGGAATCGCCAAAGAAATTACCACTTTTCACATTATAATTACATCGTTAAACTTAAAGGTGTAATAGTTTTACGAGTGCGACTCAATAAAAGTCTAGTAATTGTCAATCCTAATAATATATTCAATAAATCCATGTCAGTACTTAGATCTAATTTACGTTACATACATAAAATAAAATTCTAAATCACAGAGAAATACAACATTTAAGAAGAGAACTAGTTTGAGACTAATGAAAATCAAGACACTTTGTTTAATAGAAGAGTGGAGAAGATCTATGCCTACTTTTTCAATAGGTATATGGAATGTCTTCCAATGTGTTGATAGAAGGCGACGTGGTCCAATATATTAAGGAAAACTGTACTATAAGTACTTTTTTTTTTTGGCGTGGCTACATGGCTATTGATGCAATGGTATGTCGGAATTGAACCGACTAATACGGTGTTCTGTCACACGTGAGTCTAATGCAAAGGGAGTCTCTTGCAATAGATTCACTTGTGACACTTCCTTCCTAGGGTATACCCTAGGAAGGAAGTCCCCCGAGAAGTCCGGCAGACCTTGGCCGCTTCTTAAACAGAAGGCAGCTACACCATTGGTGCGTAGGACCTTGCCTCCCTTCCGGTTGTACTGTAAGTACTATGCTTTATGAACTGAAGGGTTGAGCGAAAAAGGAACCACGTGGTTTATAAAATACTTCCATATATTTCAAGTAAAATAATTTTAATAAGACAGATCGCTATTCCTGTAAATGACACAGGTATGTTTTAATCTCCTAACCACCATGACCACATTACTACCCTATCTTAAGCGGCTGTTTCACTTTAGTGAATATTTATATTAGTTTTAACAATTTTTTTTATGTACTTATTAGTTAAAATTGTAAACTTAGTTATTAAGCAATTATTTAACCTCTATATATATGCGTAGCTACATACATTCCTGCAAAGAAGTAATACGGCTATTATCTCATGTTAAAATACCTTGTAATCTTGACTATAGATGTAAAATCAATCCAACAAATACAGCAACGACATTTCGCCTCACTAGCATATATAATAAAATTTTATCTATTTTCTAACACTAATAACTGTTTTTAGATTCAATAGCATTGATGTATAATAAAAATGTGAAAGTTTTATTAAAACAAAAAGTAAAAAAGAATAACTATGTGACATGTTAGGTCTTTGTTTTGACGAGTGGAATCCCACCGGTACTCGTCAAAATGATTTAGGTATTTACATTTGTGTAGGATTTTAGTTAGGCTAACAAGTTTATTTTTTATTATTTTTCACTTCAGCTCCTTTCTTCTTTCGTCAGTTATCTTTTTTGTTGTTTTATTTAAATAAAACATCTCATGCGATGATTTCAGTCACATGCTGTTTGCCGGGGCGCAGAGGCCAACTTAGGACGTATTGTAATACAAAGATCAGATTAGGTTTACCAACATTTAGAAATCTCTACACATCGCTGAAAATATCTCGCTGGTATTTAGGTACTGCATTTTTTAAGGCTGATTATGACTTTCGTTTTTATTATACATCAGTATGAAATAATTAACAAATTGAATAACTTAATTCACATCATTAATGAAAAGCTGCGCAAGGTAACAATGCTGTTATTTCATAACTCTAATTTATTATAAATCAAAATTATATATAGCTTTATGAGGAGTTTATGGCTATATATCAAATCATATATAGCCTAATGTAGTGGAGGTCTACGGCATTGTACAGACTGAAAAATTATAAATCGTTCTATGGATGAATCTTCGGTTTTTATTTTCTTATGTGATCTGTTTAATAATGACTAGTTTGGCTGTGCAACTATCAAATATGCTACAATTTTAACAGATTACTATATCTTAAAGTATTTCTAAATCACAGTGACGAACTTGAGGGAACTTTTTCTGTAATAAAAAGAAAAAAATAAGTGTAACACACAACTAACAGCGGCAAAGGTAGGTATCTCGGTGACAATACTTACCCTCAGTTTTAATTCTATTCTGTCAATCTCTCCTCCTAACATATCAACAATATTTTCACCATGTTTCAGTAGAAATGCCTCTACGTCATCGATTGTTGATATTTTCTTTATGTCCTAGAATAGGAAAGCAGTAATATTATATTTTCAAAATGTACATTTAAAAACAGGACTGATGAATTTATCAGTTATGAAAAATTAAAAAATACAGTAGGTTTATGTTAATGTTGTCAGTTTTCTTGGCATGATGTAGCAGAGGAAATTATATATTGATTTCCTTAGTATTTTTCTAAGTTATAAATCCATAATGTTATTGTATTATGAGTTGCAAAATTACATGGACAGCATAGGTATAATATAGTATAAGGACTGACATTATCTGTCGGATGTTAGTGTTTCAAAATTTACCTATGTATACATACTTCATCACAAACTCACTTTAAAATGGTTGTAAAAATCTCTCAAGTAATTTCTCAATCATGTTACCCTACTTTTTCTTTTCTTGTTTACTTTTTAAGAAAGAATTTTATTAATGTCAAGTATAGTTAATGTTTCAAATATTTTTAAATAGCCGCTTAATATTGATTATAGAGTAAGATTAGATTCGTGAAACTTGGTACTAATACGAAATAAGGTAATAATAAAATATTACAAACAAATTATAATAGTAATATTGACCTTTCGTTCACGCTCTTTGTAAAGTTGTAGATAGATAAAAATAAGAACTGACTGTTAATTAAATTTAAAGCGATTCGTCTCACCTCTAGTAAGGCATTCAAATCGTGTTTTTCAATGTAGGACCGCGTCAGAGCTCTGCCATCAAAATCCACTTCAGCCTGAAAAAATATTTAAAAGAAAACTCTATTATTACTTGATACAAATAAAACACTGTTGCTAGTTCATTTTACCTGTCTCTGTTAATATTTGGCATCATTTGGCATTTCGGTTAGTGTGTGTGCTGTGTGTGTATTTGAAAATAATAAGTTGAGAAATACCATAGTATGTTTACCTTGTATCTTATCAGATTACTTCCCATATCTATTCCTTTGACATCATGAATAGCTCTTATCATAAAATCTCGTTCTAGAAAACTGTTAATTTCATCCAACTGCTCCTGTGGTATAGATCTGTTTAAAAGATGAAAAATATAAAATAAATATAGTCCCTTTCAACGCCTCGATTTAACATGATAAATCCCTATTATTTACAATCATACTATTTGTCAAGGCCAGACACAAATATTATTCTCGTCATGTTTTGTTTTAAGAATAACAAGTAATTAAAAAATATATAAATAGTTTTATATATATTTTGACTAATGTTGTCGAGGCAGTCAGTGTAATGGTCCGGCATTACTTACTATAAGGTTTATTCCATAAGCAATATCGTGAGTACAAAAAACTGCTACTAAGTGACAAAACATAACTTTCCTTCTAAATTAGAATAATATTTTTTATTGATTAGGGTACACAATACAAACAATTTACATAATCAATCCGGTACAAAACATCTTTGAGACTTCCAAAGTGTAATATACACTTTAAAAGTCTCAAAGATGTTTTGTACATTCTGATAAATTTTATGATGTTCAACATTATATTCAATAAGCTGAATTACTTTCAGTGATTCTTAGAAAAACATTTCCCCTTACCTATTTCTATCTCTACTAAATACGCATTTGAGATATGTGACAGTAAAAGATTGGAAGTCTGACGTTGGAATTTTTAACCTTGTGCTAATGAGGTCGGATCTGTGACACCCCAGTTCATTTTGACTGCTCGATTTTTTTTTCTACGTGTATACAGTGGCTGAAGTAGGTACTCGGAATGTGGTATTTATTCGACTGAAAGCGGTAATGCCACCTATAATGAGTCTAGTACTTAAAAAAATAAAAAAAGAGATGAAATATGCCCAGATCCTTAAAATTAATTTAAAAGTAAATAGGTATGGCTACCGGATGCTTCAAACCTACGTTCATAGGCGTAGTCAATTTTAAGATATTATTATGTCGTTGGTGCTAGTCACAAAGGATACATGAATCATAAAATACTCATTAGGTTACATGGAGGGATCCAATAAATACCTGCCAACCAATGCACCAACGTTGGTGAGAATGATGAAGGATGCGACACAACCGAGGATTGTTCCGACTAAAATACATCCCACGGCATCCGGCAATGGGTTGCCTGTATACTGACTGATTGCCATACAAGTTGACGCTACCACGACGCCGGCAACAGCCGCACTATCTTCCATTAATACGACGTTCACCGAAGGATCTGAACTCCGCATGACTGAAATTTAAGTATTTTTTACAACAGACATTGGCCCCAATTCTTTTACTTCACTCGCTAAATTAAAATTCACTAATTTTTTTTCATATAAGAAGTAAACCTTGTACACTTAGAAACAAGGTCTTATTTCCAATTGAAACAAGTAGGTAACATATGTCACTATCGAAATAAGCAATTTATTTGTCTACTAAAGTCTGATACGCTTAAATAAACTTTAATACCACGTAGCGAGAGCCGCTATCCGTTGAATGCCATCTCTTTTGCTCTGTGTTTTTAGTAAGCGTCTTCGTAGGTGTAGATTAAAAACACGTCATCCTTGTTCGTTTTGAACAAGTTTTTATACGGCAATTATACAGCGTTTGAATAAATGAAGACTCTCGCTGCGTGGAAATAAAGTTGAGTATACGTTGACAGGTTATAGTGAAATTTAGCGGCGCTGAGAAATAGATGCTAATAACAAATAGACCTTATTACGAAGAACACTAGGTTGATTTCATATGAAGAAATTAAGTCAGGTTTTAGTTTAGTCGAGTGTACAATAGAATCGGCACCATTAGCTAATATTAAAAAAAAATCGTTAAGAAAGGCCTAACTTCAAAGGAATCACTTTTGCTACTTTAAGAGTTGCGAAAAACAAATCGGTAATCTCTTACCATCAGCTTTTTTGCTAATTTATAATCTTAGTGTAAGTAAAAAAAACAAATTGCGACATTAGTTCTACATAGCACACAGCTCGTTCAGGACTTCCCTCTACTATTTTATAATGGAGAGTCAAAGTATAAATATAGAGATAGAAAAATTACTTTTACGCGACCGACTTTTCCAACTAACTTATAAATAACTTTAAAATGATTTAAATTGAAGTTTAAACTTGAACAATTAAAGCGCATTATTAGCGTACATTTAAATAATCTCAATCACGTGAGTTGGACTCTTTAGCTGGATCTATGTATGTTGATACCAGTGACAACACCCCTAACCATTTAAATCTTTGCATAAAAAAATATTAGAACATCGAAGAAATATACATATAAAAAGTAGAGAGAAATATAATATATTTACTGTAGTCAAATGTCCGGACATTAGCTTCTTTGGCGCCTTTCCTTATAGCATTTAATGCAACGAGCAGCGTTGCGCCCTCTGACACGACTGCACCACCGAGGACAAAGTAAGCCTACAAATCAAACATAGTCTTCAAAACATAGGTATTTGAAATATAACAAAAGATTGCGATCGAAAATCCTTGACCTAAAACATACATATAATATATTCAGAATCATAATAGTATTTTACTGATAAACAATAAAACTTAGAGTGGAAGGTAAAGAACAAAAGTTAACTAAAATGAATAAGCTCCATAAGGAACTAACCACTTATGGAGTATGGATAAGGGCCATAAGCGGTCCCTAGACGATCATGCGGCATGATATATGCTATATCATCATGCTGCATGAAGGACCTATTGAGAGTCTATCATGCAGTATGATAATTCGCTTGGTACAATAATTTTATTCAGTCAATATAGATAGTACAGTGAAAAAGTCTTCTGCGGCTGGTATGGAAATGTCTTTGTCAAAGACAGATTTATAAATAAATAAATTTATAAAAATTAAAGGAATTGTCAATCAACTGCCAGAACATAGTTTGCATGTCATGCAGGTAATTTTCATGTCATGCACGTAGTGTGCATGTTATTCGCATCAATCAATACAATTAAACGGTCATGCATGCATGACAGCACGTAACGTATGTCATGCCGCATGATCGTCTAGGGAGCGCTTTACAACTAATGGTGGAACTGTTTTACTTGGTAGAACTGATTACAAATAAAAAATATAGTCATTTATAACAATAAATTACAATTTTTATAAATTTCTAAACTCTCTAAGTAATTCAGATTACAATGATTATGAAAAATATGACATAGAAATTGCTCACCCAAAAGAAATCATGGAGTGGTTGAGGATCAATAATACCGGTTACTCCATGGTAGAACGATAGCCCGCTTCCTACACAGAATATCCCTACTCCGGATATTAAGGAAGACACATATCTCATGTTCGTGTAACCATATGGATGAGCAGGATCTGCTATCTGAAATTTATTAAAATGTTAGTAAAATTTATAACAGAAATGCTGTCGTATTAATTTTGTGTTACATCATACATACATTACATCTATATGATACAGTTTGCAAATATATTAATTAGCAGTTTACAAATAAATATGTTTCTTTCTTTCTTGTTAGCTGTGAGTTCGATTCTTACTTACAACTTCGCCGGTAGCCGGTAGCGGTGGTGAAGGCCATCTTGGCAAAGACTCGTTGCGACCCATTGCCAGTGGGCCTCGCTTACCACTTCAAACTAACTGTGATAAATTCCATCCAAATCCGTTCAGCCGTTTTTGCGTGAAAGAGTAACAAACATCCACCACCCATCCTCAAACACTATCGCATTTATAATAATAGCTCCTGCATGCGGCTTCGCCCACGAAGGCCTCTTTTACAGTGATAAAGAGTAATAACCTTTGTGTTAATCCAGGCATAAACTAAAACTATGTGTGCTGAATTTTACCCAAATCTGTTCAGCCGTTTTTGTGTGAAAGAGTAACAAATATCTATACACACAAACTTTAGCGTTTATAATATTAGTATGATGCCTCCGAGAGTATTGGAAAATTTTGAAATACGGTTTACAGATATTTTAAATATAAGACTTTAATTTTTCTTTAGATAATGTACTAAAAAATGTGCAAATGCTTTGTGGCATTGTCAAGAGTTGGCAGTTTCTTCCAGAACAAACACGCCATTTTGTTTTGTACCGAGTTTTGTACTGAGGCGATGACGCAGTAGCATCACTGTTTATTATATTGCAATTACTTGCGACAAATTCAGTTGTAAAACTGAATTTGGCACGCGAAATAGTTACAGTTGCTTTATCTATAATAATATGTCTATGATGCTGATAATTTTAGATTATATGATGTTAAATAAACATACATACTTGCCCAGATTTATATATTCCATATGCAAGGATCAACTGATTGACAGTATCGGCAAAAGAATGAATACATTCAGAGAACAAGCTGTGTGACCCTGTGTAGAACCACGCACAAAGTTTGAATAAAAAGTTGCAACCATTTCTGAAAAAGAAAACATATTGTCATCTAGGTACTTGACAATCATTATTTACTAAATAACAGACACACATAGAAATTGTAAATGAGCTTCTATAAGGACGTTTTTCGATTTTATAATGTACTACAAACAGGCTACCAAATTTTAAAATGTTTTTTGAACCGAAACCATTTCTGAATTATAGTATGTCGACATACAAATATTTTAACTTTATAATATTTACTAAAGTATTAGGGGAAAAAATCAATGAGCTTCAACTTTTAAAATAAAGTTAATACAGCTTTGTGTTTCTAATAATCATAGGTTGGAATACATAGAATTAATTAGGGCGAATGAACTCAAGCATACATATACGTACGCTTACCTTGCCTCGACATGCCTTCGAGATTTCGGTATTTTAAAATTACAGACATTTGTTCGGGATTCAAAAATTATTACATAGTGCTATGTTTTGAATGTCGAGTAAAGATATAATCTCCATGTGAGAAATACACCCAGGAATAAGTGACCAGCGTTGTATAATACAAAAAAACTGATATTTAAAGACTTTAAATAAGGGCTAAACTAAATTTAAAGAGTTATTCCAATAGTAATAGCTACACCTAATAATAATTGATATCTTTTGTCTCCTTTTCGTATACTCTGTATGCCCAACGACTGCAACAAATCAGAAAAGACTATGTCGAATCACTCATTAAATGTTTGTGAGAACAATGTATGCTCTTACCCCAGGTAGCACATTTATTTACTGAAATAACGAGACGTGCTACTTGCGATAAGAGCGCGACAGCTCATAGTATTCTTCTTTGTTTGACGTGTTGTGAAAAACATGACGTGACCGTGGCAAGTATACCGTCTTTTGGCATCTTCTTGAGACGATAAATTTTGCTTATATCTACGGAACTCAATTTTTGAATTTGGCGTGGATTGCCCCATATAGATAAATAAAATTTAACACGTTTCAGTATATTTTTTTAAAATTAATTATGGCAATAGTACATGTGGTAATCACTATTATGTATTCTGTGTCACTACTTTAATATTAGGTCAATACCAAAATAAAAAAATCGGTTGTCTGTAAAGTCGGTTTACTGACGATAGTTGAACGTGAGAGCGTCATAGGAACGCCTCAGAGCGAGGTAACGCCGCATGAGTCATGTTTTTTCGTGCGTGCAGCCGGCTCCATCGAATTATAAGACGTTGTCACGTCAAGAAATATTTTTCGAGAAGATGGCATGTCTATTTTAGGATGTTGTGATGCAAAGACAATGCAAGTACATAAAAGTATTTCTATATATTCCGAGGGGGGTAAGGGGAAAACGACGTCTAACATCTAGTCGGCCCCATTGTCAACCTCACCTGCACGCGTCTGTGGTTCGTATGAATAGCAGACGGCGGGGACCTGCTTTGGTCTGGTCTCCGCGGTGCCCCCTGCTAGATAACAGACGAGGCTCTGGCGATCGAACAGTGGCGGTATAACCATAAACCCTACTAGGAAACTGGTGGAAGAGGCTATCACGAGCCTTGGGGACTAAATACCCTCAAAAAGAGTGGCAGTGGTACCTTGGGTAAGCACCACGGGGTTACACCCAAAACAATGAAAATGATGAGTACTAATGAGATTTATGTGATGCGCTGCGATCCGGCTAGCCCCCGGCGCTCACAGGTACCCGGGCCTGTGAGTGAGAAATTGGTTACCGATGACTCTGTAGGTGTGGCTGTCCAGGCTCCTGCACGAGTGAATGCTACTGGTGATACCTACGTAGATGCGAGTAACCAGGCATCTACGTTAGGGAATGCTACTGGAAAACGATTTGTGCAACAAGCTTTTCACCCTAGTTTGTTTACGAACAGACCAAGAAGTCAATCCAATGGAAACAAACCACAGCTTGAAGCTACCAACACAAATCGCTCAACAAAAGAACAGAATAGTCAGACACCAACTAATGATACCAATAACACAGCTTGTCCTCCTGAATGGCAAAGAGTTCCAATAGCTAGAGGCAACAAACGAAAGAAGTTATCACAGTCGCCATCTCCTGAAACAATTAAAACTACTAATAGGTACAATGGCCTACAGATTGTCCTAACGGAAGATGAACCAGATCTCAAAGAGAAACGCCCAAATAAACCCCCACCGATTATCTTATATGGCATTGAAGACATTAATAAATTAACATTGTTGCTGATAAAGACGACTTCCTCCTAAAAATAGTAAATAAAAATCAATTGAGAATAAATTCCATAGACATAGACGCATACAAGAAAATAATTACCCTAGTCCGTGAAAATGGACTTATAGGCCACACCTTTAATATAAAGGACCAACGCTGCTGCCGTCTAGTAGTGAGAAAGCTCCATCATTCGACTCCGCATAGTGCTATCGTATAAGAAATCGAAAAAACTGGAAATAAAGTACAAGGAGAAATAATTAATGTAAAATATGGCCCAGAAAAAAAACCGACGTCGACATTTTTTGTGAATCTTATGGCTGGCCCAAACAACAATGCTGCTAAATTAATAAAATCTATTAACAACCAAATTGTGATAATTGAAGAGCCTAAAAAAATAAACACAATACCACAATGCCAGAGATGTCAACAATACGGGCATTCAAAAAATTATTGCATGCGGCCATACCGCTGCGTAAAGTGTGCACTAAATCACAGAACATCCGATTGTCCTAAGAAGGACCGAAACACCCCTGCCATCTGCGCGTTATGTGAAGGAGCACACCCTGCTAACTACAAAGGGTGTGAGGTGTATAAAGAAATATTATCTAGAAAAACTGGTAGACAAAAGCCAACGAAGGTTACTACATATGTCTCAACCCCACAATATAAACCAATTAATGTAGGACAACCAAGCATTACCACAGCACCACAACAACAACAATACCAAATGTTTGAGAAATCGAGACATACAAACAAAAATTCCATGGAAACTAAATCTTATGCAGATGCTTTGAACACACAGCCCACAGCAAATAATAATAACTTGGAAATACTACTCACACAACAAGCTTTAAAGCTAGATAAACTATTAGAACAAATGTCAACAATGATGAACCTTCTCACAACTGTAATCAACAAACTTGTTAATTGAAATGGCAACTTTGAAAGTAGCAACGTTGAACATAAATGGGTTGATTAAACACAAATATGACGTACAAACTATATTGGAATTGGAAAATATTGACATACTTCTTGTATCTGAGGCCCACATCACAACACAATGTTAAAAAATTACACCATATATTCCACATCCCACCCAGATGGAACAGCTCATGCAGGTACAGCTGTAATCATCAAAAAACATATCAGCCACGAGATTCTTCAGGAGTATAAAACAGAGCCAATACAAGCAACTACCATAATGGTGCGAGATAAACAAGGATCCATAATATTATCGGCTGTATATTGTCCACCAAAGCACACCATAAAGGAAGAAGAATTTACAAATTTCTTCAAAACCCTGGGACATGGATTCATATGTGGAGGTGACTGGAACGCCAAAAGCGTTCATTGGGGATCACGATTAACCGTACCCAGAGGCCGAGAAATGAAAAGAAGTATAGACAAAAACAAACTATACGTCCTAAGCACAGGTGAACCTTCGTACTGGCCTACAGACCCAAACAAAACTCCGGATCTTCTAGACTTCTTTGTATATAAAGGATTGTCAAACCATTACTTAAGTCTGGAGACTTCTTTAGACAGCAGCTCAGACCATACACCAGTAATAGCCACAATAAGTACCACCATAATTGACAAACCAGTGAAAGAGCGACTCTACACCAAGAAAACTGACTGGAATGCATTCAGGGACTACATAGACGAAAATCTCAATTTGAAGGTAACACTTAAATCAAAAGATGACATCGAGAAATACGCTACAACCTTAACAAACCTAATACAAACAGCCGCTTTAAAATGCACACCGGTAAGCAAATCTAAACAATATAGTAGAAACCTACCCAATGACATAAAAACAAAGGTCCTGGAAAAGAGACGACTCAGAAGAGTATGGCATTGTAGTCGACACTCCCAAGACAAAGGTATTAAATAAAGCAGCCGCCGACCTAAAACAGTATCTTAAAGACATCGAAGAGGAAACCCTACAGAATAAATTAGCGAACTTGGATCCCCAAGCCAAAAACGAGTATTCACTCTGGAACACAGTAAAAAGTAGTAGGGTGGCTCCTCAGGCTGCACAACACCCCATCAAAAAGAGTGACGGCACTTGGGCTAGAACTGACAAAGAACGGGCTGAGACGTTTGGAGAATTCCTGCACGAAGTCTTTACTCCGAATGGCGGTGATGTAGAAACTGAGAACGAATTACAAAACTATCTAGATCCTGATTTACAATTATGTCTCCCAATGCAAAACTGCTCGCCTCGCGAAGTCCAAAGAGAAATAAAAGGTCTGGAGGTAAACAAGGCTACTGGCTTCTGTCTGATAATTCTGCAAAAATCTGAAATTCTACAAAAACTTCCTAAAAAAGCTATTGTCGGTATAACACAGCTTTTTAACAGCATAATTAGGATTGGACATGTCCCAATAATATGCAAAGTATCAGAGATAATCATGATTCCGAAGCCAGGCAAACCCCCACATCTTGTGTCTTCTTACAGACCAATTAGTCTACTGCCAACCTTATCGAAGTTGTTTGAGAGGATCATCTTGCAACGTCTAACACGAATACTCAACGAAAATGATCTCATCCCTAAGCATCAGTTTGGCTTCAGAATTGGCCATTCGCCTATAGAACAGGTTCACCGGGTTGTCGACAAAATAAGAGAAGCTCTCGAGAAAAAGCAGTATTGCTCTGCTGTTTTTCTTGACGTGCAGCAGGCATTCGATAAGGTTTGGCACTTAGGCCTGCTTTTCAAAATGAAGAACCAACTTCCACATAACTTCTACCTGCTCTTAAAATCGTATTTGGAAGATAGAATATTTAGAGTTAAAGTCAATGACACCTACTCTACCTTTCAAGATATAAAAGCCGGTGTACCGCAAGGTTCCATTTTGGGCCCTACTCTGTATCTCATGTACACTGCAGATATACCCACAACAGAAAACATCTTATCTGCTACATTCGCTGATGACACTGCTGCACTTTGCAGCCATGAAAACCCTAATGTAGCGTCCTTAGTACTACAGAGTCACCTGAACAAAGTCAGCAAATGGATGGAAAAGTGGCGCATTAAGACCAGCTCGACCAAATCAGTGCATGTTACCTTTACTTTAAGAAAGGACAACTGCCCACCAATAAAACTTGGAAGTGACGTTCTACCCCATCAAGATTCAGTAAAATACCTGGGCATGCATCTTGATAGGAAGCAAACATGGAGAACACATATCCGAAAAAAACGCGAGGAGTTGAATATACGGCTCAGAAACCTAAACTGGCTAGTAGGCAGAAGATCACACGTCACCATGGAAAATAAGATACTCATCTATAAAACTATATCTGGACGTATGGCATTGAGTTGTGGGGATCAGCAAAAAAACTCTAATGTGGAGATTTTACAATGGTTCCAAAATAAGGCACTGAAACTTATGACTGATGTACCTCTATTTATCAGAACCAGTGAATTGCATGAGTACACAGAAATGAAAACAGTCAAGGAAGAAGTCGAACACAGAGGAATATTATACAAGGACCGTTTAAAAGCACACACTAACACTCTAGCCACGGTGTTATGTGAACCAGTACATGAAAGAAGGCTCAAAAGGCAACACATATGGGACTTTGTTCGTTGACAAATCCCATTTTAATAAGAGACAGCTTCCTCAGTGGAGGAACAGTTCTCTCCTGTCAATAAAACTCCCACAATGAATCTGTTAAGGGCTTGTGAAGCCAATCTCAAGATATTAAAAAGGAAAAACAAAAAAAATATATATATATTCTGATCAATGCTAATAATACTGTATTTGTCCCTATTTAAGAGATATTAAACATTAATAGTACACTAAATGGCGTATGCGGTCGCGCAGCGGAATGTTGTTGAATTTAAAGATTTTAATTATGCAGATATTTAGTGTATGACGTCGTGTAATTGTGTATGGTAAACAACAATTTTTTTTTACTATACACAATTACACGATGTCATACACTAAATATCTGCATAATTAAAATCTTTGAATTCAACAACATTCCGCTGCGCGACCGCACACCTAAATGGCTTTCTATAACAAAACATTTATATATCTTCATATTCTTGCAACTTCTATACTTACATTCCTACTGCAGTAAGTACCACTCTGCCTGATGTAGTTTTTAAACCTAATTGCTCAGTGCCAATGAGACGTTTGCTACTCATTTCCCGCCTGTAGGTTCTGAGTCGCCTCTTAACAGTGAACACATCTGAAAATTTAAACTAATAGAAATATATATTTCAGAATTTATACTAAGACATTATCTATTTATCTACTTCTTGCTAAAACTCACAGATACATTTGTGAGCCCAACTAACTGCACACTGTATGCTTGTTGGCCACTAAGGCATGCATATAGCATGAGGTTTCCATGACCATAAAGGATAGTCATCCTTTATGGCCATGGAAACCATGGAAATTATATAGTTACACAGTCATGGTACTTGTGCAATGGGCAATGCAATATGTACTTTTTAACTTTCCAATAGACAAGTCAATAGTATTGCTGCTGTTGATCTGTTTGCTGAAACAAATTATATTTTTTAATTACCTTGTTCATATCTTCTTCTGTCTAACTCGCGTCTTAGTAATTCTTTTTCAAGGACTTCTTTTGAACCCCAAACCTATAGAAGATTTAAAAAGTTAATTTCATATTTAGACAAATATTTGTAGCACAACACTTGTAAACATATTATTAACCTCAATAGCTTTGGCTTCAACATCTTTTCTATAATGAACTGTAATAGGTGGTTCAGATTCATATGGTGATCTTCTAAGGACTTTGGGTAAACTTTCCAAGTCTGACTGCTTTAATAGGTATTCTGTCATAGCACGCATAGGAGTGATGAAATTACGCTCAGTGTAGGATGCAGAGAAATCAATCAGCAATCTCTTTTTGGCTGAAATTTAAAATATTATACATTGGTTTCTAAACTATACAAGTTTTTGTCATATAACAATTTTTATAATATATGTAATTAGAAAGTCATATAACCTGGGCTTGCCAAGGGTTTGTTTTCTGGTGCAGATTTCTTTTCAATAGTAACCTTGGTCACAACTTTGTCTTGATCAGTCTCTGCCTTAACAATGAAATCATCATTTATGCCTTTCTTCACCTTAAGATTAGAAGATTGTATTTGGGCTTTCCTTTTTTCCAATATTTCAACATCTAAATGTAAGTGAGATGATGGTTGTACACTTGGCTCAGAAGATGGTTTTCCTTGATGTATTTTGGCTTCAATTTTTTTGTGATTAGTTCCAGAGAATGTTAAGTTATTTTTAGTATCATAGTCGTTTTTTTTATAAAAGTATGCAGAAGTGTATACACACTTCCACAATTCTTTTTTACATGCGCTGAAAGTGTCTCGTTGAAGTGTTCTGGGCACACCAAAGCATAGTGAATGAAAATGTTTAATTTCAATAGAATGTCTACTTAACTTTCTATAAAAACTCTTTGCGGCTGCCGAAGGCAACATGATAAGGTATAAAATTTTCCCAACCTTGGATGCACCGTTCAATATTATTTTCACATAGGAATAGCAAGGGATTTGTTATATATATACATTATACTTAAAGATACTTCAATTGCTTGCCTATATTATAAAATTAACGTAACACTAAGGATTAAGGAATATTTCAAATTCATCAAAAATTGAATTCCTGATGACATGACCAAGATATCAGCAAGATAGAGACATGACATGACAGTTCATGACATAACTCATATGTCATAAGTCATAACTCAGCATAGGTATTGGCAAAGACTGCAAAGAGTATACAAACAGCCTATTGATGTGACTCGACTCGACCAGTTAGTCTTCATTTACTCGAGTTAACTAAAAGTCGAATACTCGAGTAGGATTGCAAATACTAATAGTACTTGACTACTTGTGTTGTAAGGTTTTTGGTAATAGCACATGATCTTTATTTTTATATATACATTAATAACAAAAGAAATAATAACTCATTATCTTTTGGAAAATCTTTTAAAACAATTCATGCACGACTCACGACATTTTAGCAATACTTATGTTTTCAGAAGTTTTAAACTTTTAACGTGCACGAATTCAATGATTGCTCAAACTCAGTCTACATTAATCTATCTAGTTTCAAATAAATGACTTAGGGTTTACTCAATTCTTTGTATAACGAGTACTTAAGTAGCCAAATAATTAATATGGACGTTACCACGATCACTACAACCAGCGGCGGCCCTAGCAACTTTTTTACGTGGTGTAAGACCTCAAATTGGCGCCCCTATAAATTGAAAACCGTAGTGTTCTTAAATAAATAAATAAATTTGAACCCTTAGCAGCAAAAATATACTTTTTTTTCCTGTGGAAACCCCCACGGGTCATCGCCTTACCGGGGTCAACGACAAGGTGGTATGTCGGCCTTGCTTATGCTGGGGACTCAGGTGTACCCTAGAAAGGAAATCCCTGTGAGCCCCGGCAGACTTGGCCGCCTGCTCGACAAAAGGAGACCCCACATTTTGGTGCGGGGCCTAGCCCCCTCCGATTTAGAGAGTTGCGCGTGGAACACGTCGTGCCGCCGTCTCGGGCCTGCTTCTGCCAGCGCGATGGGTAACCCAACCCGTCACCCTCAGGAGACCGGAAGTCATTTTGAACTCTCCGGCGCCTGATGCGTCTTCTGCGGCACTATTTTACAAGTTACAAGTTCCGTAACAACCTATTTGGAGCGCATCTCTAGCAATAGTATTTTCCTATTGTTACTCATCGATGGTATTTTCAGTGTCAAAATTTTCGACAGGACAATCGAAAGTATGACTGACTTTTCAAGGCCATGATAGGTATACCTTGACCTTGAAAATCAGTCTATACTTCAGCCAAATAAGCTGTGGAATGTTTACCAACATTGCGTTGCTAAGCATTTTCTGACAGGCAGTTGTTAATAACCTGTTTGCAAATTACATACCCTTAAAATATTGTTATGGTCTGACCAGGAAAATGAAAATCTTCGTCATTTTGCGGAAAAAAATGGCACTAATAACTGTTTCTAAACTTTCGCGACTATATATATTAGATTACACATTTGATATGTATGGTCGTGAAAGCTTCAAGAGCGAGTATGGATAGTTGCCAAAACTCGCACTATATAGGAATAGTACCTTGTAATTATTATCGCGATTAAGTACCGAAGAAGAAATGTAAGTTAAGAATTACTAAATGATTTATTATATTATATTACAATTATATTATTTATTATTACCTTTGTACAACCATAGAGTGTCAGCTACTGCACGATAGTCACAAACACACCCGTCGAGCGGTGGGCAAAGTGTTCTCAACTTTCAATAAGTGTGCTCAATCCGATATATTATTGGTTGCAGCTAATGCAAGGTATTATTATTTAAATTTTTTATGCTATTATGGCGTAGGTATTTTCGCTTTTGTATGGGAGTATGTATGTATCTGTTACGGAGTAACTGTTATTTTATCTGTGGCTATCTGTGGCGTGGTCTATTTTTGAGTTCGTGAGATTTTTATATGTTAAAATACCAAAAAACAATTTATAGTCCTGAGAGAAAAATGGTTAGCAATGTATTAAATTATTAGTTTGAACTTTCTTTTTCTAAATAAAACACTACAGATTTAGTGGTCAATATAACCTGTAGGTATTTCCTATTCACAACGATAAATGGCTATTGCCCTCAATGTCACTGTAACCATACCATACCTGTCATCATATCTCCTAAGCATTTGCCTTTTCGCCATTCAATATTTTTTTTGAGGAATCAGGGTTTCATTTGGTATGTTTAGATTACATAGCTTAATTTATTTACGTTTAATAGAGAAATAATACTAAAATACTAAAGCAGGAGGCACGCCAATAACTTTAGCATTTAGAGCGTCGAGGCCTACTCGACCTATAAGGTAAGCTCTGGTAAGGTTCTGCGTCTAAGGTAAGCTCTGATGAAGCCTCCTTTATGGTGACAACCTTGATAGAATCCGCTATGCGCCTCTGGTACTGGTAGGTGGTAAGTACTTGAGCCAAAGTACACCTCAGCCAGTATGCAATATAAATTTTTGAATATCCCAAAGTAGATGTACCACAATGTTGAAATATTCATAAAGTAGAATTATTTTAAAAAATTATTGATATGTAGTATGTAAAAGAACCCACCTGAAACAGAAATAAAAAAAATGTCTCCGAAAACAGGCATGTAGTAGTGTGAAAAATGAAATGAACTGAAGCTTATATGAAACATCCGATTAGAGATGATCCAATTTCCTCCCGCGACAAATAAAATACAGTACAGAATAAAAGGCTGTGAATTACGCACACAGAGAACCGCTCCAAAGATAAAAAGACAATCGTAATTAAAAAGTTTGCAATGCCAATTCAACCATGAGCAAAATATTCAACATTATGTTCAGATTCAACCAGCCTAAACAGCACGCGCCGTCATTTATATGTCAAAATCTCAGACCGCACGAAGTGGGTACGGGCGATGTGAAAACTCCCTTTTGATATTTAATCACTGATGTATTGTAAACACGCAAAGAAACACTGTACAGTTCCTAGGTTAGTGTTGACTCGGCCGTGACCAAACTGAAAGTGAACTCGTCCGTCCGCACCCTAGATTCTGCGTAACGCCGGTACATGGCGCTTGTGTTCCTTTCCGGTGAATATATTATAGAGGGCGCATGTGAATCGGCAAATGTTTAGAAAATATAATGCCACAGACACACATGTGACACATGCATAGATACACATGTTAAACTTATAGCACTCCAACTTTTTGCGTCGGGGGTTAAAAATTGCATGGATAGTGAGACATAACTTTACGCAATAATATAATGGTGAATCACTGGTATTTGAAACAAAAATAGTTTCGATTTTTCCATTGTTAATAACACATCATCACTAATATCAAAATAGGAAGATGATGAGTGAAAAATGAAAACCACATCCAGTTTCGTGTGATTTAACGCTGACATTTCGGCGCGCTTTTTCTGTGACGTCAAAAACGTCGTGGTCCGTGTTTGATTCTTTATTGATTTATGTAACATTTATGTGTAGTCATAAAACGTACCTATTATTATTAAAAAGGATAGAAAAACTTATTTCAATATTGTATTGTGGAGTCTTGTGCATATTCCCATAAATATTCATTATAAATAATCAAATTGTTGTTGATCTGCGAAAGTTGTCGAGTTATAGGGTTGTAAGGCGTATAGTGGGTATTTTTTATTTGCTAGTTCTTGTTTTAAGGTATTTTTTAACATATTACGTATTTGATGGTTAGACTAATTTCCAGTAAACACAATGACAGTAAAATAGTAAAGTATAACTAATAAATAGAGGTAAAATTACAATATTTCTGCATTCTAATTATGACAACCCTAAAGACAATGACATATGGTTTGTTTACAAATATTCCATATCTTATTTGGCTCAAGTATAGATAGACTGATAGATACCTATCTACTATCGCAATAGTATCACGACACTATCGATAGACGATTCATCGCTTTCGTAACAACACTAATGCATACCATCAACAATAATTCAGGGATGTAACATTGAGGGAAAAGAATCGATTAAAAAATAATCAAATTTTCTCTTCTCAATAATAATAGATTAAATAGAAATCGTTTTTTTCTACAAATAATCGATGTTTGTGGAAAAATTGTTTTTTTCCTATTATTTGTAAGAATGCCCCGCTGTTCTTTCTTTTGCGTATTTTACAGTAAGTGTGATGAGTTGAAATTTTTTAATAATTATCTATTATCAATATCAATACAAATAAATAAAATTGAAATATCTGTTTGTAATGTCAAAATAATAGTATTTTTAAGTTCTTACAGTTATTTTTATAATTACAGGTGAAAACACTACAAGGAATCTTTTCATGTTTATGCTTCAAAATCGATAATTCCTTGATGTCTAATCAATTTTAATAAATTAACACTTTCAGTGTAGGCGACACGCCTGGCGTGCTCTTCAACATTTCCTCTAGCTGCTGAGAACACGACTGGCGTGTCTACAATGTTTCGGCAGTATTTAAGCCATTATGCAGTATAATGTATTAAAAATAACAGTGTAGTTTAATAATTTCATAAGTTAACCAAATTTGAAGTGGCTCCTGTGCTATAATAATTTTTATATTCCACAAAAAAATGTTTTACATACAATGCCGAGAACACGCTAGGCGTGTTCAGCTGCATAGACTGTCAACCATGGCAACTTTTACTTAACAAAAAACGTTGAAATGCTTAATATTATTTTTAAAGAATCTGGTAAAAAGTTAACTATTTGGTGCAAGAATTTTTCAATGATAGACATAATTTTTCCATAAATAATGTTATTTTGATTTATTTTTTTACCTTTTGCACAGGAAACTTTTGTTCAAACAAAAAATAATCCGCAAAAGATCGACAGTAAGAAGCCACCGCACGTATTTCACGACCTCTCTCCGAATAAGTAAGAGGTACTTTTGGTCCTGGGAAAATGTTGTCAATTTCTGACATCATTACAAAATTTGTATACCTTCTATCTTATTTTGTGACATTTCTCTAAATTCAAACGCACTAAACTAAGGTAAACCACTTTTTATATACCCTAATCAAATTACCGATGTATTTAACATCGACATGTAAGTCATGGAAAAAGTAAGAATTTAATCACTTTTATCACAACCAATTGATTGACAAATTAAAAAAGTAGACAGTCATGGGACTGTAGACAGAAGTGAAAACTTAAAACGACGCCTATAGTAGGCGTTATAAATGTTTTATTTTACCATATGAGTTGTGCACATAATAAGTACTTTATTGATTTAATTATATATTTAAACATTAATTAATAAGAAGCTGACGGAACTCAATAATGTTTAGATTAGCGCCCTCTAGTGGATCTATATATGTATTATTAGCGTGACGGTCACGGGTTCAGTGCTTTTTCCTCAAAGAAAAGTGCACAACGTGCCTAAAGAAGTTTTCTCTACAAAAAAAGTTATGATGATAATTATTCTGGTTGGTGATAAAAAAATTAACCTAACCTAAAAAACTCATTCGATACTATCAATATAAATGAGCAGCAAAAACACTACATTTCATCTGTTTTCTTACATACTTTGAATAAGAGTATTGAAATTTTTTATTTGAATTAATTAATAATTTTGGCAATTATGCTGCATCATTGTTTTATGTCACCTATAATACCTGTATTTTTTGTGGTGCCAAAATAAACATTTTTTCTTTATTTCTTTCTAATTATTAATGATCAATCACCCTTATAAGTGATGGGGCTGGTCATCTCCGGACTGCTATTACTTAAATATGTATAGTAGTAATTAGCGCGTCTATTTATATTTTAGAATAATAGGTATGTTACATTGTCCTCACATTTCTTTTACGCTTATAAGCAATGTAACCAGTTTGTAAAAGAGTTATGGGGAAAATCAAATCCAGTATTGAATGTTTTATTCAGTCTTCATATATTCCAGATTGATGATAACAAATCCAGTATGTTGGCACATTTACAATGAGTTATATCACTCACAACAGTTTTGTATGAATTATACTAATCAACCAAATTTTTTGATCGTCGAGGCGACTCGGCATCGGTGGGAATACCCCCTGTCAATACACGCTTGAAACTTTTAGGCGACTTTGACAGATGACATTCGCCACACCACCCCCCTACGGAGAAAGTTATTCCATGCCAAATCTAATTTACCTTTCAATATTAAAATAATTAAACAATATTACAATAAAAACCTTATAACAATAAAAAAAAAACAATGTTAAACATTATTGCAGTAATAACAATACTTTATTACAACACATAATCAGTCAAATTTCTTAAATTTAACGCGTCTGCCTGAGCGTGTGGTATAGGATTTCGTTACTAACGAGTCTGGCTGTAATGGCTGTTGAGGGTGGAGAGGTGCAGGCTGTAATGACGGCTGCGGCAGCTCTACTGGCAATGGCACTGATGAAACCGGCGATTGGTTGACAGGCTTTACCAGAACATCAGAATGTTCAGAAAACGCTGGTTTTAGCCTGTCAACGTTAACCACGACTTTGTTGCCCTTTATTAATAACGTAAACGTTTTTCCATCTATTGCTCGTTCTAAGACTTTAAAAGGTCCATTGTAAGGTGGTTGCAGCGCGCGACGAATGCTGTCATCTCTAACAAAAACATGAGATGAAGACGCTATTTCTTTAAAAACAAAAATTGGTTTGTCTGCATGACGTGAAGCCGGAAGAGGTCTCACTTGTGCCATTTTGTGCCGCAATTGGTCAACAAAATCGGTATGATTTAAAATTTTACCCGTTGCGGATAGCGGAACTAGCATTTCTCCTGGCAACCTGAGGGGTTCACCGTAAAGAAATTCTGCAGCTGTGGCTTCCAGATCTTCTTTATATGCCGATCGCATTCCCAGGAGAACCATTGGAAGAGATCTTACCCATGAATCGTTGTGACACATTAAAGCGGCCTTTAGTTGTCGGTGAACTCTTTCGATCATTCCATTTGCACAGGGATGGTATGAGGTGGTCCTTATACGCTTAGTGGCGAACTGTTGGAGCAATCGGTTAAAGAAATCTGATTCAAATTGAGAACCCTGATCTGTAGTAATTACCGAAGGCACGCCAATACGAGGGATCCATTCTCGGGTAAAAGTCTCAGCCACTTCCTCAGCAATAATTGAGCGCATGGGCCAAACCTCGGGCCATCTAGACACTCTATCAATAGCCGTTAAACAATATCGATACTCATTGCAAATGGGCAAGGGACCGATAATGTCAATGTGCACGTGAATAAACCGACCAGTTGGTAACTTAAACTCGCCGAGGGGTGCGGAATTGTGCCTTGAGATTTTACTGCGCTGGCATGCTGTACAAGACCGTGACCAGGTTCGACAATCTTTTCTGATAGAAGGCCATACAAAACGGTCTACTACCAAACGTGTTGAGGCTCGAATGCCAGGGTGGCTTAAATTGTGCAATTTATCAAAAACCACGCGGCGGAAAGAAGGAGTCAAGTAAGGACGCGGTTTTCCGGTAGAAATGTCGCAATAAATACCAGAGTTGCTTCCAGATACGCAGATTTTCTTAAGATTTAAACTAGAGTGTCCTTGTAATATTTCTGCCAGTTCCTGGTCAGCAAGTTGCGATTGAGCAAGGTTTTCGTAGTCCTGTTCTAAAGAAATAGCGTCGATGCCAATACGCGACATGGCATCTGCAACAACATTTTCCTCCCCTTTTATGTACTGAATATCAGTAGTGAATTGACTGATAAAAGAGAGTTGGTTCAATTGTGGTGGAGGCAATTTCTCGCGTCGCTGTAGAAAAGCATACAATAGAGGCTTATGGTCTGTAAAAATAACAACATGCTGAACTTCTAGGATGTAGCGAAAATGTTGTACGCTTTCATATACTGCTAGCAATTCCCTATAATAAGCTGGCCACTGCGCTTGCTGTGGAGTCAGTTTTTTACTAAAAAACGAAAGAGGAAACCATTGACCATCTACCTCTTGCTGTAGGCAAGCTCCAATATGCACACTAGACGCGTCAGTGAACAATCCCAATTTGGCGTTATTGACTGGATGCTGCAGAAGTGTCGCATGAGACAAACTTGCTTTGCACGTATCAAATTGTTGTAGAAGCTCCGTTGTCCAAGGAAACGGTTTTGCACCTTTGCCATTAGTCGAAACTAATGCGTCGATTAAGGGAGCCTGGAATTTTGCAGCATGAGGTACAAACCGACGGTAATAATTAAGCATTCCTAGAAATCGGCGCATACCTTGAACTGTCTTTGGCGGCGGAAAATCGAGTAATGCTTGAATGCGTTGTTGTGGGGGACGAGTTCCATTGCCGTTGACTTGGTATCCCAGAAAAACTACTTCACTTACACCAAAAACGCACTTAGAAGGATTTATTACAACTCCATATTCTTGTAAGCGTTTGAAAAGGGTACGCAGGTGCTCTAGGTGGGTCAATTCGTCTTTCGAAAAAACTAAAATGTCATCTACATATGGAAAACAAAAATCGAGACCCCGTGTGACCTCGTCTATAAACCGCTGGAAAGTTTGACCAGCGTTTCTCAGTCCAAAAGTCATGTAAGGAAATTCGAAGAGGCCAAACGGAGTCACGATAGCAGTTTTAGCAATGTCTTCTTCGAAAACCGGTATTTGGTGGTAGGCCTTAACAAGGTCTAGAGTACTAAATAAACTCGGCTTACCTTCAAATACATGTTGCGGAGACATGTATTATCAGATTCTTTTTAATCTTAGACTCTCTCCTTAACCAGTTTATATTATATGTTTATATATATTTATTTATATATTACGTATTACATGTAATAGTATTATTATAACTTATTAAATGTACATGTGTATGTATTATATTAGCAAATAGATTATAAAGTACTGTGGGTACTATAATAATATTGTTTTATCTAATTTAAAATAAACAAGTCTTAACCTCTGTGCATCTACCTTGTTTTGTCTCTGCATCGCCCAAAGGTCGACTGCGAGAAAATGCCTACGGCATTAAGTCCACCTTTGACACATTTTGTGCAAAAAGAATAAATAAAAAAAAAATAAAAAAAATAAATACCGTAGCACCAGCGAGATTGTGGGTAAAATCATTAATGTGCCGGACTGGGTAACGATCTGGTACGGTTCTGGCGTTTAGAGCCCGGTAGTCTCCGCATGGACGCCAGGTGTTGTCTTTTTTAATGGTCATATGCAAAGGTGAAGACCACGCACTTTTTGACGGTCGAGCGGTACCACACCGTACCATTTCCTCAAATTCTTTTTGAGCCGACTTGAGTTTCTGTGGAGCGAGACGTCGAGGACGACAAGAAATTGGGGGTCCTTCTGTAGTTTTTATGTAGTGTGCCGTATCATGCTTAACAGCTCGAGGTAGACCAGGCGGTCGAGCAATATCTGGAAAATCGGCTAATATGTCAGTGAAAATGGACTTGCCAGATACTACTGCTCGGATACTGGGTTGGTCTATACTAGCCGTGGAAGCGTTGCACGTTAGCCCAGTAGTACCATCAACAAGTTTTTTGTTTCGGCAATCAGGCAGAAGATGGTAAAAGGCTAATAGGTCGGATCCGATAATGGCTGTACCGACATCGGCGACTACAAACTGCCAATGGAAGTCACGGCGCAGACCCAAGTTCAACTTGAGGTTAATATTACCAAAAGTCCTAATGCAACTACCATTTGCAGCGCTAAGGTCGTAATCTGTTGGTTGTCTTGGAGATGTGAGCCAGCGATGCGGGAAACAACAAAGATCAGATCCCGTATCGATTAAAAACCGGCGCTTGGTCACCTGGTCGGTGACAAACAGACGGCGGCTGTCGGTTGAGCAGTTAGTTGCCGCCAATACTGACTGCTGGTCAAGTTTCCCTTCCACTCACATGGTTTTGTACATTTAGAAGCCTTGCTTCCCCATCTCCTATGATACCAGCAGAGTTTATTTAAGGAACGGTCAGATGAGATGGATCGGTCTCGTGAAGGTCGACGCTGCTGTTGAGATAGGGCAGCTACTTGTTTACCTACTTCTTCTAACTGTTTAGCTAAAGTTGCTAAAGTGAGGGTTGGCGGTATAGATGCGGAGCATATGGAAGGTGTGGGAGCTAATTCTACAATTTTATCTGCTAGCTCTGAGACTTTATCTAGACTAAGATCAGCCTGCGCCGCTAGAATAGCTTGAGCTTGTTGGGGCAAACGCCGTAGCCAGAGTTGGCGGATAATGTTATCATCGGTAAAAGCTGTGCCAGCAAGTGAGCGAAGATGACGAAGAAATTGGGATGGTTTCCTATCCCCAAGTTCTTCGTCACTTAGAAGTTGACGAACCCTGTTTTTCTGGGAAATTGAAAGGCGTTGCACAAGGGCCTCTTTCAACTTGTCATACCTATTTTCGACAATTATAAGATCTTCAACCTCACCAGCAATTCTCTGATCCAAATGGCCTACAATATAATTATATTTGGTAGAATCTGTGACAATGTTTGCTAACTGGAACTGCGCCTCTACCTGAGCGAACCAAAGTGCAGGTTTGTCAGGCCAAAATGTTGGTAGTTTGACTGAAACCTTACAAACTTCCCCCTCTGTTTTATAAAGTTTGTTTTGCAAATTAGCATTATCTGCTTGCAGCTGCTGAAGTTGTTCTAAAAGCTGCTTTTCTGCCATAATGCTTAATAATATATATATGTATATTATTAAAACAAACCTTATGTAATTAATAGTATTATACAATACCACACACCCGAGCAGCGCAGAGCACAATAATGAAATGTAAAAAAAAACTAAAACAACAATACACAAGCACAAAAGAAACAAACAACAAAAAGTAAACAATAAAGACAAAACAATACAAAATATTAGTGTCAAACAGAATCCCAGTCACTATGCACAAAATTATAATATCATTAAATAAATATAGTAAATATCACTTAGTCTATTTAACTTGTTATAAAAATGCTACTTATATTTAGGAGAATATTTAACAACACATTCCTACAAAAAAGAGGTACATAATTAATACACAACTGCTTTTTTTCTATGTACTGCAGTAATCAATATTCTTTTACAACTTTAAAGCATGAACTGTTTGATGGTTGTTATTGCCATTTATTTATTGTAAATTATTTAGGTCTCAAGTTAGGATCACTGCTGTTTGTGATTTACTTAAGTATCTTTATGAATATTAATAATTTAAAAACTCTAATATTGACAATATAATCAATTTGACAGGAATGTTTTGTAAAATTTGCATCAGATAATGCAAAATTAAAAACAAAAAAAAAATAGACTTGCATGAAATTAAGTGTTCCAAAACCACCAATAGCACTGGTTGTCACCTTTTAATAGTGTTCAGGTAGCACAGAGAAACAGGCATCTGCAACGATGTAGTCAATATGGTCATTCACTTGCGGAACCAGTCATTGGATATGCAGCCTGCCAAGGTCGAAAAAGATATGCTAGCTCATGCTCAGCATCAACTACTAATCGTAGTTTAAGTTGTCAGTTTTCTTCTTTGGTATAGAATATGTACCTTTAGCCTCAAAACGACCACTGTCTGCAATTTCAAAATCGTGAAATAGTGGATGGACGACTCAGCTGTTGTGATGTAGACTGGGCAAAAGCAGCTGCTGGCAAAAGCAGCTGCTGGCAAAAGCGGTTGCAAAGCAGACTACCAGCGTGTCTACAGTCGAGGGTCACCAGTATGGGGAAAATCAAATCCAGTATTGAATGATTTATTCAGTCTTCATATATTCCAGATTGATGATAACAAATCCAGTATGTTGGCACATTTACAATGAGTTATATCACTCACAACAGTTTTGTATGAATTATACTAATCAATCAAATTTTTATGATCGTCGAGGCGACTCGGCATCGGTGGGAATACCCCAATACCCCCTGTCAATACACGCTTGAAACTTTTAGGCGACTTTGACAGATGACATTCGCCACAGAGTGTCCTTGGAGTATCTTGCCTGTTCTTCTCCATAGGATCTACGTATTAGAACAGGTAACCAGCTTCACGACTGACTTAGTCTGACTGACTCCTACTCCTGACAATTCAAAAATACCTATTATTGGTTTAATTGAAATGAATAGTTTTGATTTGATTTGATGAATGTTCTTCAATAAACTGTTTACTCTATACAAAGCACAGAAAGAAGGAAGTGCTGCCATCGTAGATGCATAGATGGCGTTTAAATTTAATGTACCGTCAGTCCGGCGGGTTGCAGAGGAAAAAATAAAACGAGTGATCCAAAGATCGATTTCTAATAAATCGATTTTGTAATATTAGAATCGATTAGAAACATTGATTTTTATCGAATAAACAATCGATTTTTATTGAAATCGATTATTATTTAACATCCGCCATCCGCCATAAACTAAAATATGTATCCGCCATCCGACTTCGTCACTGTGTTACTGCATTTCTAATTTTGTTTCACTCAGATTAAATTATTACAAATCTATAGATTCTGCTAATTAAATTACGTGAATTAGTGAAGTTTCTCTGTAGTAATAGTACAAAAGAACTTTTTTAGACAAGATATGAAAATGCCGGCGAGCAATATTGATTCGTACATACAGGACGCCAGAGATAAATTTGATGCTGTTCAACCCGCTCCAATTTGCTCTGATAACCATCAATCAATAGTTCGATGTCAGAATGTACATGTTTCTACAAATTGTTATTATGGCTACCATGAGCTGAAAAGTACTAGAGACATCCACGTTGTCACCGATTGCGAAATGGTCGAAGTAGCAGCAGATGCAGTACAACATAAAAGAACCTCGTCCAAATCCATGTCTAAGAAACGTTGTGCAGATGAACAAGACTACCCTCAAACTAAACGTCTTCGAGATGGTAAGTTAATAAATATTCATTGAAATGGAACCTCACTGAATGTTTGTTGTGACATGAATCTTATTCAGTATGGTTTCATAACCTATTCTTTTATTTATTCAAAATAATGCTTTTTTTGCAGAAATCAATTCATATAGCTATACAGTTTGAGCAACTAGATTGTTCTGTAGTTTTAGTTTTATAGGAAGTCTCCCATGGCCACTTCCATACGCAAATGGTATTTACCACTCGTATATTTACAGTATTTATAGTTTTGTTGCAGTTTCACACAAGCTTAAGTATAGTAAAGCTTTAAGATTGTGCATGGTTTTTAAACACGTTTACATTTACATTACATTTACAATTACCTCTGCTGTATGGTATGTAGTATGTCCAAAATCAATTTGAATTGTATAGTTGTTACTAACTTAATGGCTGTTATTTATATTAGTATTAATAGTTTCAGGTAATTTCAGATATTGTAATAATTGTAGTTTTAAGTGTAGATTTGTAGTGTCTTTTTCTTGGTATTTTAACTATACTTCAGCTTGTCCTTCGAATACCTGACATTGGCAAAATTGTGGTAGCTCCACAAAGCCATTAATCAAAAGTTGAAGTTAACTATACTTGTTTCACTGCTAAAATCAGATACTTCTGTATGTCTATACATTCTTATGTTGGATGCTGTTCAACAAGAATGATCTAATCTTTTAATTCTTTGAATTTCTTCTGTAATCTGCTCAGGTTGGTTTGTTTTAACTAAAATAAAAAGTTATAGTAGAAATTCAAGGATTAAATTTAGTATGATCTCAATCTAAAACAAGGGTAATATTTCTCAACTAACTAAACATAGGTTTCAGCATTAATTTGCATTAGATCTTTTTTTTTAATTAATATGTTGTATAAAGGATGTATCAATTTGCATATCTGCATGTGTATGCATCTTTATACAAAATGAAGGCTGTAAGATGTGATTGGAATAGTTCCTTTCTCTGTTGCAATAATACAGTTAGATTATGAACATTCTTAGTTAGGCATGTTGAGGTTTCTGAGAAAATAATTACTATCTTCTGCTGCCTGGCAGATTGTTTTACATAGCATGTTAAATTTAAAAATATGCAGTAGTATGCACAAGCACAAGTATAGTTAAACAGAAGTTTTATTTCTTAAAAATAATACTTGCTAATGTAAGTGTTGTGTAATATTTTGCAAGGGAAGATGTTACTGAACACAAATTTAAAACAGCTCCATACACTGTTTAAGAATCTTTATAATCTTCATATTACTTTTTAATTATTTCATGTTCTGTATAATATGTGATTCTTTAGAATCAAAAAGGGACAAAGTGTTTTGTAAATTAGAATGTGTTAAGCTACTTTCATAGCCAACTGTAGTATTTTAGATATTCATACATTTTTTATGTAAGATGACTCAGCTGACAATGGTGCTGATTCTATTGTACACTCAACTAAACTAAAACCTGACTTAATTTCTTCATATGAAATGAACCTTGTGGTTTTCGTAATAAGGTGTATTTGTTACTGGATCTATTTCTCAGCGCCACTAAATTTCACTGAAACCCACTTTTATTTCCACGCAGCGAGAGTCCCCATTTATTCAAATGCTGTATAAAAACTTGTTCAAAACGAACTAAGATGGCATTATTTTAATCGACACCTACGAAGACGCTTACTAAAAACACAGAGCAAAAGAGATGGCATTCAATGGATAGTGGCTCTCGCTACGTAGTATTAAAGTTTATTTAAGCGTATCAGACTTTAGTCGACAAATAAATTGCTTATTTCGATAGCGATATATGTTACCTACTTGTTTCAATTTGAAAGAAGACCTTGTTTCGAAGTGTACAAGGTTTACATCTTATATGAAGAAAAGTTAGTGAATTTTAATTTAGCGAGTGAAGTAACAGAATTGGGACCAAATTCTAATTTAAACTTTAATATATCAATCAGATTTCGACCTTTTCAAAATGAGTTATAAGTTATATTTAAGTGAAATGATAGATATTTAGGAAGAATAAAGGATATGTACAGATACCTAATCAAATGATAAAATAAACTTCAATGATTGAATTTATTTGTGTTATATGTAATATGGCTGTAGCAACTTTAAACTGTAAATAACCACAAACATCCTAATCAAGGTACAAGTATTACGTAAATCTGACAGGTTCTGTTTATAAAATCAAAGCCAGTCTTGAATGTGAGATTTTATTAATTCTTAAATAAATATGTATATTTACACATGTGTATTGTACCTACTATAGTAATTATAAATCATTCTTTGTTTATGCTGTAACTTGTTTGTTTGTATACATGAAATAGAACTAGGAGTGTAAACCGCAACAAAACTTGGCATGGAGGCTTCCAGCCTGAAAATTGAGCCCCAGTGTGATGAAATTCGACTTTATTTCAGAGGGCATGGTGCCATCAACTACCAACTTCAACCCATGTTTACTACGCCCAACCCACAACAACCCAGACATATCTCGTTGTCTCATGGTCCATATGATCTAATCTCTACCAAAATGTCAGAACTGATAAAAACATTAATTCAGAAATGTCCATTTTATCTGCAGAAGTACAAAAAGAGAAAAATATTGAACCTGAGACAAATGAGACAATGACATTGGATGCAAATACAGAAGATCTTATGGAGTCTCTATATTGGAATGTTCATGGAGGAAACATTTTTCATTTATTACAGTGTCTGTGACTGTTAGATAAAATGTGGGAATTATATATGTGATACTTTTATGACACCAGTGATTGGGACTTTAAGTAATATACAGCTCCATTTTACATTGTGAATTTGTGTATATTTTTTTCTCATTAGCAAGTCTTAAGAAATAAATTTATAATAGGCAAAGAGGGAGGGTCTTTTTTTTTCAAATATAACAATATTTTTTTCAAGAATAATATTTATTTATATATTATTATATATTACACAAAGTATTTATGTAAAAGATAAGAGTAATTAAATAATAATAATGGGATACAGTAATAACATTGAATAATAATACTAAAGTCATCAGGAAATTGAAACTTCTCAGTTTAATCTGAAAAAAAGAAAGAAAAAGTAACTAATTATTTCTATTTACTTTGCTTTTCTGTTCCAGATGCAGTGAATGAAGCTTTAACTAATTTAAATTTACCTTTCAGGATACGCTCAAACAAAAGAAAGAACCGGATGTGGTTTAAGTTTGAGTGTTTGTCCCATTTTATGTAAAATATTAACTTCACCTTTTTGTTTTTCAGATGATTCCTCCATGTGCAGCCTTGTTGGCACACGATCAAGTCCAAGCCATTCAGCTTCAGCCTTTAATGTAAACATACCAACAATTTATACAATGTATTTAACATACAGATTGGTATTTAGAGTACAAGTTATGTAATTGATGGAAAATGATAGAGAATTTGCCAAAACCATCACCTGTGATATTTTGTACCTGATATTGTAATAAATTGTCCAAAGTATATTGTGTTTTTTTTTCAATGAAGTGAAAATGCAATAATTTATGAATTAAATTTATTTTAATTACTCTTACAAAGTGTACAAATTCACATATTCACATGTGACATTATAATTAATTGTTTTACAGATAATAATAGTTTTACAAAATGTTGGTTGTAATTGCTGATATTTATTATATGTATATGTTATGGATCAAGTGGTTAAACATTGCACATGAATAATGACAAGTAAAATCAGGCTATGTGAGCCATTATGAATATTGCTATATATTGGGCAGGGTGATAAGGTACATTAGGTAGGGAGACCCAAGAACATGCATGAAAGGACCATGATCTTTTACAATTGCGCTAATACAGAGCGCAGTTGTTTTCTATTCAGTTTAGAATTAAAGCTAATAAAGGCGGACAGTTAATATTGCTTAAATCTCGAATTGAAAACGAATACGAAAGTTTCGTTCAAGTGTTTCATTAGTATTTAATTATTAGGTAGATTTCGAAGAATAGTACCTATTGGTTTTGTACCAGTTGCAGAGTTTCCCAAAAATTTCTTCACAGGAGGTCTAGTTATGATGCCTAGACCCCAAAACAATCGCCAGCTAAAAAGTTTATCTATATGTATGTACCTCAATTTACCGGCACGATAGAGGTGTGCGTTCGCGCAGCGGAATGTTGTTGAATTTAAAGATTTTAATTATGCAGATATTTAGTGTATGACGACGTGTAGTTGTGTATGGTAAAAAAAAGTTGTGCATTGTGGAGAAATTCGCTAAAAACTGATTCCGCTGGGCGAACGTTGTCCTGGCGGAACTTTTTTTAATCCATGGACTTAGAAGAAAAAAATGTGTCCAAAAATTAGTGTGTAATTGTGTATGTATGAATAAAATTAGTGCATGCATAAACTTCGGAGAAATTCAAGTTTCCGCTGCGCGAACGTTTGGCCATTAGCTAGTTTTCATATAAAGCGCTTATATAGAGAGCTGTAGATTTTTACATACGTTGTTTTGAATTTGTTTATATTTGTTTAAAAAACAGATTTACAAAAAACGTATGGTTTAAAGATAAAAATATAAACGTAAAATACGCTTATTAGGTCTTAGTTCGTAAAGTATGCACTTTGGGGTCTAGATTTTCACGTTAATACAAACCTTGTAAGTGTCTGTAACGTGTTGCCAAGTATCAATGATGTTCCGTTAGTAATTAAAGATTTATAGGACAATTTACCATGAATAGACCACTGTTTACAAAGCAGTCAAATATCACGACGTTCTAAAGGAATTGCATAGTAAAATGTATTCCAATAATTAGTGTATTAATTCAGCTACTCACATGCAAAATTTCGTCTTATTAAATTCAGTAATTAAAGAGAAACAATTAAAATACTGACAAAGCATCGAAAACCTACATAACCCGACCAAGATCGGATGGCTACAAAAAAGCGGCCGTGCCATATATCTCAGTAACATCCTTAACCTTCCAGTATAGTATTTATTAATATGGTACAGTTGCGTAATGCGGAATGAAAAATATTTTTTTAATAATAATACCACTCTCTACGATAAATCAATTAACAAGTACTTCTCTAATTAAACATCCGTGTACAAAAATATTTTTAATTACAATTAAGTTTTGTCTTGCCTATCATGTCAACCGCTGTGATGACCTCGAAATATTCCAAATAAAAAAAATATTATAAAAATTTACTGAAACATTCTGAAAGTCTCAGTCTGTGAGATACCTATGTATTAATAAAATTCAGAAAGAAGTTGCTTAAGCTGTGGTTACATGGACATAAATCATTACTAAAACTCGTAGTGTGCTGAAAAATGGTGGCAAGAATAACACCAGTGTCGATGAACGCGAAGGCTGAAAGTATAGTGGTGTATGAAGCAATTCTAGGCGCAAAGCCGACAGGACTACGCAGGCGCCTGTCAATGTTGACTTTTACGTGTTTTGTATTATTTTAGACTATTTTAGGTACTCTATGTAATTTATGTAAATTATTCTAACATAGTGTTTGTGTATACTCTTTGTAAATTATTTTATTTTAATGCTTATGAGCGCCAACAACAGTGGCAATGTGACAGTGTGTTCAGGTCAACCCGCTGCGTCAACAAGAATCTTGTTCGATGTCCTCTTTGTCCACAGGACCGTTTTTTCAAAGGTGAGCGAGGCTTGAAAGTGCATTACGGAAAAATTCACAAGTCCCAAAATGTACTTTCATGTCCCACTGTTCCTCCATCATTTACTGAAATACCATTAAACAGCTCCCAAATCCCCTTTTAGCAAACCTTGCGGCGTATGGTGGCCAAACTTTGCTGCAAATATTACAGCGCCGAACTTGCAGCAAAATTCCAGCCAGTGCAACTTGGTTTTGGGTTAAAAGGTGGTTGTGAGGCTGCCATCCACGCCCTTTCCACGTACCTTGGCAGTAATGAAGGGGAGGTAATCTTGAAGGTTGACCTGAGAAATGCCTTCAATTCTATAAATAGGGACGGACACTCTGTTGACCCAAGCAAAATTGGAAACCCCTTAAATTTATAAATTTCTTTTGCAATGTTATAGATATCCTACAAAATTAGTATACAAGGACAATCTTTTGGAATCGGCCGTTGGTTGTCAGCAGGGTGACCCTCTGGGACCAGTTATCTTTAGTATAGCGATACACCCCATTATTAAGGACATAAAGTCAAAATTCAACATTTGGTACCTTGATGACGGAACTCTGGGAGGGAAAGTAGATACAGTTTTACAAGATTTAGCTTTCCTATAAAATAAACTTAAATCCATAGGCTTAGAACTCAACTCTGACAAATGCGAAATTTTTATTTGTGACAAGACAGACAGACACTCGACTGTACAGAAATTCAATTCATTGGCACCTAACATTAAAGTTTTAGAAAAAACGTCTCTTCGCCTTCTTGGGTCCCCGGTCTTGGAAGATGGTTTTAAATTTTTCATAGAAGACAAAATAAAAAATTTTGGTGATTTTTCGGATGGTTTACTTAAAATTAATGTCCATTCGGCTTTTACTCCGTTTTTGTCTTTTCGTACCCAAATTTACTCACGCGTTGCGATCATGCAACTTTGGAAACATTTAACACTTTTAGAAAAAAATTACAAAATTATTCAAAACACCCTTAGCACAATTTTAAATGTGGCTTTGGACGACCGAGGCTGGCTCCAAGCATCCCTACCGGTTCGTTTGGGTGGTCTTGGCGTTCGCAAAATTTCAGATGTCAGCCTTCCAGCATTTTTGTCTTCGGTCCACGGCACAGAAGAGTTAACCAGGAAAATTCTAACAAACACACTGGTTAATTCTGAAGTGTCCTGCAAGACAGATGCCATAAATGCTTGGCAGATAGCTTGTCCCAATACTCTTTTACCTGTTAATCCATTCTCTCAGAGGCAATGGGACGCGCCATTGTGCACTTTAACAAGGGATTTTTTAATTAACATGTCATCCAATGTTGCAGAGCGCGCTCGTTTGTTGACTGTGGGAGAATGGGAATCGGGCCTATGGCTTCAGGCACTACCATCGCCCAACATAGGCACCTTGTTGGACGATAACACATTCCGCCTTGCCCCTTGCCTTCGTTTAGAAGCTCCTTGTGTTTCTCCGCATCTTTGTTACTGTGGTGAAAAATGTAATTTATATGTATATTTGAGTGAATAAAGAGAATAATTTAATTACATGTAATAATTATGTATTTATTATTTATTTCTCGCCACCTGTTACGTAGAAACCCAAAAATTGCCGAAATGTGGGTGTCACAGAAATGTTACACCTCTGCCTAACCCTTCTGGGAGCCGTGAGCATATGAATGAATGAATGAAAATACAGAAAATAACCTCAAAACTTCTAACCCTCTTAGGGACTAGTCATGACAATCCCTGGGGCGCGCGCCACAGTAACGGCAGAACTTGGCATACAACTCATGTGCAGGCGCGTGTATTTTGAGCGTATCGGGAGCGCAGCTGAGGCGCTTGTCATGACTAGTCTCTTGTTCATAAAAACTTAACGTTAACAAACGCTTGCTAAACATACTCTGTCATTGGTTAGAGACAGCAATAGACTTAAAACATACATAAGTCACTACCAGTACAACGGTAATATCATATACTGACGTAAGTCTCAAGCGCATACTTAAATAAAGTACCTACGTAAATAGTACTTACTGTCATAGTCAAATAAATATAAATTATATCGAAACAACAATTGTGTTATCACCTGTACCAATTCAATATCGGTATTATACTGTAAATTTTAGAATGCTACCTAAATATATTGCACGGCCGCTTTTTTGTAGCCATCCGAACTTGGTCGGGTTATGTAGGTTTTCGATGCTTTGTCAGTATTTTAATTGTTTCCCTTTAATTACTGAATTTAATGAGATGAAATTTTGCATGCGAGTAGTTGAATTAATACACTAATTTTTGGAATACATTTTACTATGCAATTCCTTTAGAACATCGTGATATTTGACTGCTTTGTAAACAATAGTCTATTCATGGTAAATTGTCCTATAACTCTTTAATTACTAACGGAACATCATTGATACTTGGCAACATGTTACAGACTCTTAAAAAGTTTGTATAAACGTAAAAATCTAGACCCCAAAGTCCATACTTTACGAACTAAGACCTAATAAGCGTATTTTACGTTTATATTTTTATCTTTTAAACCCTAGGATTTTTTCTAAATCTGTTTTTTAAACAAATATAAACAAATTCAAAACAACTTATGTAAAAATCTACAGCTCTCTATATAAGCGCTTTATATGAAGACTAGCTAATGGCCAAACGTTCGCGTAGCGGAAACTTGAATTTCTCCGAAGTTAATGCATGCACTAATTTTATTCATACATACACAATTACACACAAATACACACTAATTTTTGGACACATTTTTTTTTCTTCTATGGATTAAAAAAGTTCCGCCAGGACAACGTTTGCCCAGCGGAATCAGTTTTTAGCAAATTTCTCCACAATGGCTGCATGCACAATATTTTTTTACCATACACAATTACAAGACGTCATACACTAAATATCTGCATAATTAAAATCTTTAAATTCAACAACATTCCGCTGCGCGAACGCACACACGATAGAGGTCGCAATTATGCACCACCGATTGCTTTCAAACTTGGACGAAAAATCAACAGGGCAAAATGAAGGTTAAGTTCGTGAATAAGGGATATTCTCGCAAAGGGAGGGACTGGGGGACAGATTTTCAAAAAAAAAAAAAACCACGAAATATACCTCTGCGGGCCCGGTTTTTTTTATTCTGCAATGTAGATATTTAAAGTTTCTAATGCGATTTATACTTTTCGAGTTAAAATTAAAAAAACACGAAATCTACCTCTGCGGGGATTGCACTGGATTAAAAAAAAATGCTATCTATTTGTGTATATGTAGGAATATAATGAAATAGTGTTAGATTGAGGTCTAGAATACAATCGATGTGGTTGTAAAGGTAATGTATGTCTGACAGATGTAGTTTTTGCAATAAAAAGAAATGCAACCCAAAATGCCATCAAAATAACGACGAGGCATCACCTGAACGGGGGCTTACGGTAAAGTGTAGGGGGCTTACGCTGTCGGCATTAAACCAACTAAAACCACAAATCACGATATGATTCTCTCTCACAAGTGTTCAGGTTTTTCTTGTTAAACAGAAGAACTCTACCTGATGGGGTAGGGGACATTATTCATATAGCCATGTCAATTTGCTTATTTTAATAGTTTTTATCATATTTCCTGCTCACATTGGTCATTTTTAAATATTCTCCGGGCATTAAGATTAATGCTATATTAATCACTTTGTCCATAACACATAGAATGGTAATAATGTTAGTATTACTAGTTAAAATTATGATTGACAAGTAGTATGAAAACAGCTGTTTATCATGAATTAGCTAATAAATATGCAGTAGTATACCTATTCATTTAATTAGTTACACATCGGTATGTAAGTTGAATAGTGTTGATAAATGATCCAGAATCCAATTGTTTTGACCGTTATCCCATACCAGTATATAAAAATAGGGATGCAGATTATAGTTTACGTAGGTACTTAGGTGACCACTAACAGGTAGTGTATAATATATTTACAAAAAATATTTCCATTCCTTTATTTTCGTTTTATATATATTTATCCATTCTTTTATTTTCGTTTTATTGACAGTTCACTAAGTAGTCAATTTATAATTGAATAATTAATTAATTCACTAATTAGTGATGACCTAAAATAAACTGAAGTTTTAAACGATTTAAAAAAAGGAAAGGTTGTAATTTTAGCTAAAAATACTGAACTAGTTCAATTAATTATGTTAAACACGTTTAATATAATTATTAAAGATAAGAATTGATTTAATAATGTTACTGAGGACACTAGTGACGAATCTAGGGTGTACCATCACAGATTACCGAGTAGTTACTACGTAACAGATAAATCACTCCCTACAACAATATCGATACCTACCGTTTTAATTGTCTACTCTTTCCGGGCTTTAAAATGTGTGTAGGGTTACCTCTCTAATATTTTTTGTTATAAAAAAATTACAATTGTTTTGTAAATTAAGTAACGCTTATTTTTCATTTTTAATGTTTTAAAATACAAAAAAAGTAAAGAAGATTAATAAACTTCGTCCCTTTTCCAAAATCTCGATTATGAAACTGTATGCTGGAAAATATTCTAAACCTTACAAAAAGTTTTAATGAATAATTAGAGGGTTCATTTTTAAAATTAACCACGTTTTTTAATGTACTTATATTATGATGATATTGATGATAGTAAGAGACCATGTAGAAAATGAAGAAATTGATTAAAATCGGTCGAGAGGCATTGTATTGATTCTATGTGTGACTGTTGAGTAATCTTTATACTAACCTATACATAGTATATATAAATAAATATAAACCCTAGCTATCGAAATCATAAAAAGTTTAATGTTAATCTGAAACACTAATGTGTAAAATGGTCTAAGTTTTAACATTAGTACAACCTGGTACCAATACCCTGCCATAGTGGCGACCCCTTTAAAGTTAGAGGGACATCCCCTTCTCTGGCATAGTTACGTTCTCAAGTAACTCAAAAAGAAAACAAACAAATAGAGTATAAGTACCTACTCTATCCTTATCCTATCGTGCTGTTCTAGAATCCGTAGTATGAGCACTTCTTAGTTTGTGGTTCCAGCAGTTCAATAAGTTCAAGAATACTATATATTAAAGTGTTGCTCCAGGAAACCAGTTAAGTTCAAAATTTGTTATAAACTGTTAAAAATGACTGCAATAGTATTAAACCTTGTTAATTACGTAGTGGTTATGATTGAATATAAGAAAATACAAGATATAGATATATTGCTTAATATGCAGTTTGTTTTAATTTATCGCCATGCAGCTTTTGTGTCATATGCTACAAATTAATATTTATATGGAGAAAAAATTAGGCAAAGGCGTATCTGGGCTGCCTCGGCCCTACGATAAAATACATTATTGATCATCTGATGAATGTTATATAGAACATATTGCATAAGTATAAATTAGACAATAGGGAATATGCGTGTATTTTTTTTATCTCTTATTGACTTGTTCCATCATTCTACCCTAATAAATAATATAAATAACCTTGGCAATGTTCAAATTAATTTTTAAAATAACATTGAAAATATCGATAAAATTTGATCTGTTTGAACGCCGCTATATTTCGCGGGCCTTGGATGACGTCACGTTCCACGCTTAGTGTTTGTTTCTTATACTTACTTGAAGTGTTACAGTAATTTTATACCGATTTCCAGTTGTAATTACTATTTATTGTAATTAATAGACGATGGATAAAGTTTAAAAACCATTTTATAGGTATTGCCTTGTCCCTAAGTGTAAAAACACTATAAGAAGTACACCCAATACAGTATTTATTCCTGTACAAAATAATAATGGAAAATACGAAAACAATGTACACCACATTTATGAGAAGAGATGAAGTATCTACAATATCGTGTTTATATTGTTGTGAAGATCACTTTAATGTAAGCTTATTACAATTTAATTGCTAGTATAGTGTGAATTAGTCAGCAGTAATTTATGTTTGTTTTAAATATCAAGCAGAAGGCAACTTGCTTGTCTACTTAAACTAGGTAACAAAAGCCCAATAAAACTTCACGAATATAACTAACTATAAACATCTTACCTATCCTTTAGATTATAATATAACAAGTATTATAATAATTACCTTGCGGCTTTCCCTCCTTTAACCTCAGCGGACGTAAAATCAGTATTTGATGCAAAATATATAGTCATCATGAATACACCTATTTTCGGTAGATTGTCCGATTGTGCTTTGACAAAACTACATTTAGTCATTTTCCTAGATGATTTCTAATATCACTAGAATGCTTAAATTGCACTAGCTAAGAGCAAAAACCACAGGAACACCTATCTTTCTCCGTAACCCTACGAATATAGGCGCCGATAAATGACAGAACGTGGAATGTCACGTCATGTTTTGTTTCGACCAATGGTGAAGCGTTTTGCAAAGTTGAATTTCGCGCCCTTATTTTGCATATTTTAATTAATATTTTTTTGCAATTAAACACGAACTAAATAAGAAAATAATTGTTTAGGCATAATATCTGGACAATAAAGATTCAAGGGAAAATTAATCAAGGAAATTTAAACAACATGCATATTCCCTATTCAGTATATTGCGCGGTTTCACTAGCAACGAGTGGATGGGTAAAGTTTGTCCATTAAAGTGTTTATTATCCCTTAACTTGTTAGCTGCATACAAAACTAATGACTGTGTTTGACATAAGTTATTATAATGATTGGTGTATGTATGTGATGACTATAACACACCCAACGAATCTTTTAATATAAATGTAATGATATTATTCTATGCTAGAAATATTATTAAAATGCTTATAAATTACGGTTAGCACAATTAATTAGCGGTAGGCATCTACAATATAGTACATGTTGCATTACCTCAGTCGGAGTGACTTCCTCGGTGTCAACAACGTCTGGCAATGCCTCCGCGTTAGCTCCAGCCTCACTATACCCATTGGTGACTCCCTCTTCCGTCTCAGCGTGACAGGTTTGATCAGCTTCGGCTAAATCTCCGTTATGCATCTCCGAACAATTTATGAGATCTACTTTGCCCTCTTGACTGGAACGTGGACTATTATCGTTCATATCCGAATTTTCGATATCCATGTGTACGTGCCCCGGCCATAAATCATAGGGACAAGCATTTAATTGATGCAATTGGCTATCACTGGAGCTAAACAAATTTAAAGATCCTGCTACGTCTTGTAAAATAGAAGATTCTGATAGCTCATTTGTTAATTGTGAAGGTTCGCTATCTGGAACTTGATTACTGGTTGGTACTAATAAAGGTAGATTTTCGAGAATGTCGCCTGATACGTCACAAACCCGCATGCCATCGTATTTGGAAAGAAATTCTACAAGCCTTCTTTTGGTTTGTTGTAGATATCTTCCATCCGTAATACTACTCAAAATGACTGAAGCTAGTGCTTCTAAAAATTCAGTCGTGCAGGTTTCGTCGCTCTTTAGCAGTAAGAAGCGAACTATTTTGTTATCAATTTGTATTGGGTTTCCGCACATATTCTGCAGCGACATGCCGTCGTTAAAAGTTACAGGCTCTCCAGATGTTGCTGACACTGTTTCTTGTCTATTTTCTTCAAGCACACTCTCATGACATTGATTTTCTAATAAGGAACTATATTGAGATAACACATTACGTATGGATTGTAATACTTTTTGTCGTAAAGTATCAGAACTAATCAATTGCAATTCTCTAAACAATTGTATTAAAAAATCTGGGTGTGATTCGTTCACATCAATCAGAGCAGTCACTTCAGAATATACATTTTCTCTGAGAAGATCAAACAGTTTTGACGTAGCTTTATCTTGAACTTCGCGACTTGTCGACGCTAAATTGGGATTAGGCGTTTCGGAAGTGCTGGCAATGTTAATATTGCTCATTTGTGAATAATCCAAAGTGTAATTTCGTCTATTTGTTGAGTTTTTAGCTGGTAATTTTGAAGAAGATTTCTTTTTACTATTAGCGGTCGTGTTTAAATTATTAGAATGTGACTGGATGATTTCAGGAATTGGGTTCGTTATATTCAGATTCCTAAATGAGTTGGATGGAATTTCTTGGCGGTTTATATTGATGTTAGAAACATTAGTCACATTATTGTCGTCGATATTCCTTGAATGGCAAGCAGTAGCCACATCAGTATCGGGATTCTGATTGACGTTTAACACGTCTGGTGCTGATGAAAAGGACAGTGATCTTTCATATACCACGTTTCGGCGCGCATGCCTATTGGGTACGTCCTCGTTATTTGCCTGAGATGATTGGCCTACATTGTGGGATGAACTAGCAGCGTTGGTATTTCTCTTGGGTGTAATGCAGGGAGGTGTGCCAGAGGGAGTATGGTGTAATGTGTTATGAGATCTTTCGACTAAAGGATGCGGATTATGAGCGAGACCAACTCCTAAATGACCGTCTGCGTTTGCCTTGTTATTAGCAGAGAGAAGATTTTGACGAGAATAGCTGGAAAAGAAAAATTTGGATGCTTAATGTTTAAATTTTAGTATATTTCAGATTATAGTAAGAACACGACGATTACATTACCACTATATAAGATGTTAGTAAGAACACGTCATAGAGTATTATCGCACAGGCGTATACAAGTAAATTGATATTAATAAAAGCAAAGAAAACGTATCAACCAAATCAAATGCAAATTTGAGGGCAAAAACGATTCTCACCCTTAATAACTTTAAAACTTGTAAGTAAAATATATATATACAATTAGGTGAACAATAGTAAAATAAGTTATAGTAAAAAAGAATGTGTGTTCTCTAATATCTGAAAAGAGAAAACCATATTAAATAAATACTTTACATAAATATTACAAATAATTTTTAATAACATAATAATTATTACCTTCGGAAGTTGTCCCAGTAATTATTAGCCCTATTTCCAGGTGGCACTTGATTATTTAAAGTATGGGATGCTGTTTCAGCGCGCCAGCGTTCCTCTAACTATAACACATACAATAATAAATTGAATATCAGCTAATAAAAAATACACTCGTATATAGAGCATTGTAAATTTGTAACTTAAATGGAATTAAATACATTTTTTTTTATTGTGACACGTCAGAGTGACCTCAACCCGCCTGATGGAAAGCTAGAGTGAGGTCCAAAGACTGAGGACCACCATTATAGATACGAATGATGGTATAATGGTGGCCCTCAGCTTGACGGCCTCGAGAGATGCTTCTTCACGCCCCGCTTAAAGGATCCGGGATTATATGTCGAAGGGAACACGTGTGCTGGTAATGCATTCCACATTTTAATGGTGCGGCAAAGAAAGGAGGTGCCGAACCGTTTGGTTCTAGTTGGGATTGTTTGCACTGTAAGGGGATGACACCTCAGCCCGCCACGTGTTGTTCTGGATAGGAAAGGAGACGATAGGATCAGTTCAAAGAGCTCTTCGGAACACTCGCCATGGTAGAGGCGGTAGAATACTGCCAATGAGGCTACGTTTCTACGCAACTGCAAAGGTTCAAGAGTGTTGGTGACCTCAGGACTTCCAATGATGCGGATATCACGCCGCTGCATACTGTCGAGAGCCTCGAGAAGGTACTGTGCAGAGCCATCCCAGAGATGAGAACAGTACTCCACCCAGGAACGGATCTGTGTCTTATACAAAAGACATCGCTGCTCCGGCGCGAAAAACCGCCTCACCCTGTTTCCGAGACACCATTTTTATGACGCTCTCGATGTAGTTTTTATTATTTAGTTTACAGCGGACATCCATTCCGAGTATGTTGAGGTTGTCCTGCAGTGGTAGTGGTGCATCCCGAAGAGCTGGAAGGGGTAGGAAGGAAGATACCTTGGCCGTAAACGCGCATGCCTGTGTTTTCTTTTTATTGAACTCGACCAGGTTCTCGGAACCCCATTTAGAGATGCGATTCAGGTCCCGGTCAAGTTCAGTGACAAGTTGCCGTCTTTTTTCTTCGATATCAGTCTGCCTAGCCGAAGAATGTCCGTGACACCGCCCGTGCAGCGTGCTGTCATCTGCATAACAATGTATGTATCATTTATGTGCAGGAGAAAGAGGGTGGGCGATAAGACGGACCCCTGAGGCACGCCAGCATTAACCTGCAGAAATTCCGACACCTGTTTGGAAGTTTGGAAATAAGCGATTTGTGCCAACTCTATCGAAAGCTTTGGCGATGTCTAAGCTAATAGCCAGAGACTCGCCGTGCTTGTCCATAGTTTCACCTCAAATGTGAGTGACATACGCTAGAAGATCACCCGTTGATCGTTTCGGTCTAAAGCCATATTGTCAATCGTTAAGTAAGGAGTGATCCTCTAGGTAGCGCATGAGCTGTTTGTTTATTAGGTGCTCAAACACCTTGCAGAGTACTGAGGTGACGGCTATGGGTCGATAGGTGCTCGGGTCCGAACGATCCCCTTTCTTGGGGATTGGTTGCACGTTCGCCTCCTTCCAAACCTCCGGCACCGAACCGGACGCATAAGACAGGCGATACAGACGTGTAAGCGTTGGGGCCAACTCCACCGCACATTTTTGGAGCACCATCGCTGGAATACCGTCAGGGTCACTGGCTTTCCGGACATCGAGTGACTGTATTTGCGCACGAACATCGCATTGTCTGATGCGGATATCAGGCATGGTATGGGCACAGGTGGTAATCGGTGGTGGCTGCGAACCACAGTCATTGATTCGGGAATTAGCCGCAAAGATATTAGCCAATAAGTCGGCTTTCTCCTGCGGCCCGTGAGCCAGAGAACCATCAGGGTACCGCAGTGGGGGCAGCCAAGGCTAACAGAAGTTTGATTGCACGGCTTTCGCCAGTCGCCAATAGCCACGGCTGCCCGTGGAATGCGACTTAAGTTCTTGACCAACCCGTGCTATGCGCTGGGCACCTGCAGGTCTTTGTGGCTTTGTTGTAAGCTGCCTTGAATTGATTCACATTCGGGTCGTTCCTAGCCCGTGCCCTGACCCACGCGCGGTATGCCGACCGTTTTTGTTGAACAGCATCAGCGCAGTCACGCCCGAATCAGCGACGAGCCTTGCGGGTTCCGGCAACATCAGTGTATGGAATATAATATTCCATACCCAGAGTGATCTCGCCCGCAATCACAGACGCTCTTTCGGATGGCGTCTTACCTTCAAAGCAGCGCTGCAGCCACGGGATGGACGCAAAGTAATCGCAGAGTCCGTCCCAGTCCACTGACGAGTAGTGCCATAACCGCCGCTTCACCTCCACAGTTCGTGGGGGAGCCACAAAAGGCATTTTAGTGCAGACTAGACAATGGTCGGATGATCCTAAAGCGGCTCGTCGCGGCTGCCGCCTGACTCAGATACTCAAAGACTCGGCATTTCCTGTATGGGAGCGGTAGAGACACACGAAAATTCGGCTAGAAAAGCCGTGGTCAACGTGAAGCCAAAGTATGGAGAAGGATGGGTCCTCCAGGTAGCGCAGGCAACGACAGCAAACATCTGCATTAACAAACACGCACGCCCCGGCTTTTGCGATGAAACTTTCTTCGAAAGTATAGCCAAGGTAAAGTAAGTAGGTCGTGTGGTCAGGGCGGCGTATTTGCGTCTCCATTAGAAAGAGCATTGCAGGCCGTTCCGTCTCAAGGTGGTACGGCATTGAGGTTTGTGTGGAGTCCACGGATGTTTATGAACTCAACCTCAAATAGCGAGTTGGTGGGGAAGAATTTGCCGCTGTGAGGCCAGTATTACTAACTTGCGCTGCCATGGTATATTAAAGAAAGAGAAAAGGCGTGTAAAAAACAATGAGGTGACAGTGCACGCCGCGGCGCATGACAAGGTGCAGTGACTAGCTTCATCAATAGATGTGTAGCATGGCGGTAGCCGATCCGCCGAAAAAGCGCCGGAAGGGCCCCCGTACCAGTTGCAATTGCAAGCAATTTTGGTTCGATCAACTGCAACTCTAGCCTCTTTATCCAATCACGAATTATTTTTAACAGTAGATTTTGTAACTGAATGAAGGTAGATGTGCACCTTGAATGATTTCTATGTGTAATAGGTTCAAACCTTCAACGGTATAACTGAGTGATTTTTATTCTTTAGTACGTTAGCTTTTGGAGCATTTCAATAAAATGAAATTCAGGTGGCATCAGCTTGCATCCTGTTTACCTTTCGTGTAACACTAACACTATTGTACCTGAAGATCTGACTTTTAAAAAGAGTGGCCATGAGTTTCTTTCCCAGTATTCTTCTCATAAGGCTCTACGCATTTTGGAAACTGGAAGTTACAGATCGACACAAGCAGGCAGTAGATTTTGGTGATTTCACCTAATTTACCTCGACAATCCAGTACAAGCTGTGGCGTCTGTTTGCGCCGATCTATGATTTTAACTCTAGCTTCAATTTAACGTTCATAAATGTCACTTAGTGTCTTAATTGAATAAATAATTTTGAATTTGAATTTGAAGTGTGGTCGCCGGGTTCCACCATCCGGTCACCAACCGGCACGACGAGCCACATCGGTATTATGCGCGACCTGGTGGGGCAGCCTCCAAGGTGGTTAGCCCCAGTTGGGCCCCTGTACTATGTCGCGGGCGGCCAGCGGCACCAGTTTCTACGGGTCTCTCTGTCCGGCGGGTCCACCCACGCCATACACACTTGATTCCACCAGTACCCACTGGTCCCACGCTTGCTTCGACCACTGCCACCCCAACCTCATCCCCGGCTGTGCAGTTCCTGAACACTGAATGCAATCCAACCAAGATCGAATTACTTGGAAGGTTTATCGCAGCTGCATGGTGGTACCCACCCGGTCCAATAATTGTCCCACCGCCGGTTAGAATTTGGGCTGTATGATTGGTTTCATATGTTAAACAGCCATATCGCTTGGTCGCCTTTTACGACACCCATGGGAGGAAATGGGGTGGTCTTATTCTGCTCCGCCGAAACCACACGGCATACACATTATAGATATTCCTCATTTTGAATTGCTATACTTATATTGATAGATTTTTTTTTTCAATTAAGAGGTCTTAAAAAGTTCAGAGGTAGGTATTGGTATTGGTATAGGGCTCTGTTTCCGCATCTAGACTCATATGCGGTCCATTACGCGTTCAGATAGGCTGACTAGTTGAGCCAGCCTAGCTCCTTCCAGAAGCACAGAAGCCTCCTGGGGCGTTCACAGGCTTCTAGGAGCGACCTCGCTCCCGCGAGGATACTTGCCCGTTGTGTGGCCACTCCCTCGCATTCCAGGACAACGTGGGCGGCCGTTTCGCATTGATAGTGAATAGGTGTCGGTTTAGGGCCAAGCCCAAGGCCAAATTCAGAGGTAGGTCAGAGACGTTGTTGGAATGTACTCAACATTGGGTAGACAAGGCGCCAATGACACTGCTGCTGAACTACACCTTGTAAGTAGGTACAAAGTAGTATTAATCAATGGTTTAGTTGAAATGTCTTACATGATTCAGTTGATCTCGAAGCTGATGTATCTCCCGTTGCTGCATGACAAGCTGTTGCCAACACCATGCGCCCCAGAAACTACAGCCACACCCACAACCACCTACCATACCTAAATAAATAAATCTTATATGATCATTTTGTCGAAAGCAATAAAACAGTGAAAATAAATATTAAAACGTTTAGTTAAAATGTCTGTCTATCTTTAAGTCTGATTTGATGAGAGATATTTACAACAATAGTAAAAACTTTGTACACCTCGGAAAAAAAATCCACGTTAACGTACGAAGGGTGTGGCGTAAATAATGGATAACCTGCCGACGATCCGACGACGAAAATAACTAAGACTGAACTGTTTTTCTTACAAAAAAAAAATAGAAACAATTTATGTGTGTTGTTTATTATATTATTTAAATAATATAAAAATCATACTCACTGTAGGGCATCATCATGTTAAAGGGCATAGTTGGTGGGAATGATAGCTGCGGGGTACCCAACAAACGCTCCATGGTTTGAGAGTGGCTGTTTTGAGTGAATTGGTTACGCATGTCCTGAAACATTAAGAAAAAAAATATTCAGTATCTTATTCTTAAGAGGGTCGGTAATCGAAACGATAAATGCAGGAGTGTACCCTCTGGTAATTACCTGATTAGATTTAGTGGTGTTCCAGCAAGGAGGAGGCAGATGTGGGTACGGCATGTTTGCGGGATTGTCGCCCACTGAACACACAAAACATTATATTATTATTATAGGATATGAGAGGCAAGAAATTAATAATAAACTTATCTAATAATATGAATGTCGAATGATATTTATCGTGACATATGATGATATTTATCAGCGACCCCTGATTTGACATCCCCATTAATTGAAACAGATCATAGCTTAAAAAATAGAGTACAGTCTTATCGCTAATAGCAATTTCTATCAATAATTATGTAATGCGAATCCATTCTGTCCTAGTTTCGGATATAGTTAGATATTTCAATTAAAAGCCGCTAGTGTCAATACTTTTAATGGAAATTGAGATAAAGTAAACAAAATATCTTACAATTTTGTGAAATTGGTGGGACCATATTTACGTTGGAAGTCTCTACTCTTGGTTCATGGCGAACATTTTGGTTCGTATTATTAGTTTGAGTTGCCTGCAAAGGAATACATTATTAGTAGTCACTTATGAATAAATAATTTCACGAGCTTTCTGTATACATATATGGGTCATTCTTTGACAAACCGGACAAATTTGGACAAAACTTTAGCGAAATCAAAAACCTTGCGGTCAGAAAGGTTTTTCGGTTTATAAAAGAATGACCCATATAGAGACAACATCCTTTTTTATTATTATTTATTATTAGAGACAACATACAGTATTCTCCTCTGCCTGTCTCTCTTGAGGTTGTCTTCGCCTCGGGCGGTTTCTTTGATTTGACTTATTTCTAGATGCACTGAAAAAGTAATAAAATCTATTGTAAAAATGTTGTCTGGACGGTTCATCTCATTTATACACATAGTGTAAAGTAAGCGTTTTTAGATTTTAATATTAAATATCATACCTATCCGTGTCACTTCCGTAAGCGCTGCCCAAATGAGGCGGTAATGGCCCCGACCTACCACCCAAGGCACTGTCGCCACCACCCTACACAGACCAGTAAACACATTACATTTTAATTCAATAAGAAATAATTCGGTTTTAAGTATGATTATGTGGTCGTTATAAAATAATACCTATCTGTATATACAGATTGTAGCCTCCAAAAGAAGTATACATAAACAAAGTTCCATTATAATGTGCACATCCATTACGCCAAAATATTCTGATGCAACTACAAGTGATTGAAAATAGTATTTACAGTAACCCCCTATTGAATAAAATAATATTTTTAGCTTACGGACATTATTCAGCCAGACCAGTCAATTTGCTTACTTCATAAGTTTTTATTTATTGACTACTCATATTGGGCATTTTCTGAATAGTCTGAACATTATGAATAATGCTACACTAAATAAACTCTTTGTGTTGTACATATAATATTTTTTTTAGTGTTGTGGCTAAGAAATGTAATTTCTTTCTTTCTAATTACTCGGTCCATAACATATATTATTACACATTCCTTCCACACGAAAAACTCACACTGGCTTTCACATGTCATTCACAATTTTCTCATTCGCACTATAAGATATTTATGTTTAACATATATAGAAATTGCTTACCCTGAAATTCTCAGCTTCTCTTGAATCTTGGGAGTCTAAAAGTAAATGCTCAGATCTGGATTCAGGTTCACTAACATGTTCTTGTTCACTGCAATCACAAAAATAGAATGTCACCTAAGATATTGTTGTATACTTATCCATTTAATGTTGTAAGTAAAACTGTACCTATTGTATGATTGGTTAACAACTGAAGCGGTGCGAGATTCTGGTTTAATCTTCTGAGGTTCAGGTCCAGAGCATAATACTTTCTGTAACATTAAAAAAATATATATTTTTAATCCTAAACATATTTGTAAGGTGGTGACGTGTCAACTCTTAGCGGAGATATACAAAATTGTGCACTGTATAGTTACAGTACACTAGTTCCGTTTAATTCGTGAGATTTCCTGTACTTGCAAATATCGCAATATAAAAATCATGATTAAAAGCATACTACCTACTACTACTTCCAAGAAAAAGTTTTAAATTAAATAAAAGGAATAAAATGATTTTAAAACTGAAATCTGATCTGACGTCTTCCGTAGGAACATAAGAAGAAAACCTAGTACATATCACTAACCTGTTGAGTACATACTCAATAGGTTAGTGATATGTTTAAAACACCAACACACAACAACAATGTTAAAACACTACAATTTACTGATTTAGAACTTGCCTAAGGCAGTGGTTGGAAAGTACACTTTATAAACTATTTTTCTGGGAGTATGAGTGATTAGCATAGTATGGACCATCTAACTTCTGGGTACAGTTACTGTATACTAAGATAAAATTGCAACTTACTACTTGGAACTTTCAATATTGCAAAGCATGTTAATCGAATGAATTGGCATTATCACCTTCAAACACCACTAAAAATTAAAGTAATGTCAGTACTTATTTCGGTAGTAACCTCTTTATTGAGTAGAGCTTCGAGCTCTCGTTGCTTGTCAGCAAGCAAGGCTCGCAGCTGTATCTGGCGCCTCTCGGCAGGGCCGGGAGCTCCCGACGGACCCGCACGAACTTCTTCGTTCACTTTCTTCTGCTTACGACTTGCCTCTGCTGTGCAAGGATAATAAACAAGTTTGGCTAATACACATTTTATCCTCATTCCCTTTAAAAGAAACGTGGGCTTATTATTGGTTAATAGCAGGGTTGTATTTGTTACTACAAACTTTGAGTTTCCGTGTGTTTGATATAACTTAAACAGCCAGCCTGCTCCAACTCTGAATAGGAATTCTATCATGCTTATAAACCTATTTGCAAATAAAATTTACCTTTATTAGATATCATGTCTTTGATTCGAGCGCGCTCACCCATTATTTTTTCTGTTTCCATGCGCAATTCCTGAGCTAATTCTTGCAGAGTAGCTATATTAGCTTCATGGCCTGAAAAGTTTAACAACCAATCAATATGAAACTAACAACTAAAATAAACTAAATTTTAAGTCTTTTAAATAACTTTTCAAGTCAACATTAGAAGTTTCGTTTAGCATACTTTGTTGTTGCTGCTGCTGATGGTGTTGAGCAAGATGCTGTTGAGAGTGTTGTTGAGAGTGTTGTTGGGAGTGTTGTTGGGAGTGTTGTTGGGAATGTTGTTGCGAGTGCTGTTCGTTGGTGAACTTGTGACGTTGGGGCAGCGAGTTGCGCACTCGACACATGCTGCCTTCGTTAGACCACCCACCCATGCTACCACCACCCTCCGATTTACTGAAAATACATTGAAATAGAATTAGCCATTTTTAAAAGCCCTTTTTTTACAACTCCGGTGTAACAACACGTATGCTTGTTTGGCACTAACGTGTTCGAAAGAAGTGGGACGTTCTGCTAATAGTATTTGTACTTATTCAACTAAGATCATAGGAGTAAAGACCACCACAACCTGAATTTTATTAATTTTCAGACCTGGTAAATTCTTGCTCTTTGAAAAATGTTTTAACCTTTTTAGTCAAAACCTTGATTGTTAAAATCATCGTTACTTAAAAGACGAAGACAGCTTATATAAAAAATGGAAGTCTCAGATTCGTTAACAATCATACACTTGTTTGTTGATCTTAGTCAAATAATAAATAAAGAATATACTTTTGATACTTTCTAACATGTTTATGTTTTATACTAACTTCTAAAACGACTTATTTTTTACTTAATTGTAACATCTTAGCTTATAATAATTCAATAGAATATTACTTGTCATGGATATTGGAATGCATTGACGATTCTCTGAAGGAATCATCATTTGCCACTGATAGGTGTTCTGCTTCATACGTCTCTACAGATCTCATTAAATCTGAAAGAAAAATACCATAACTAAATACCAAAGAACTATACACTGCCAAACTGCGAACATTATATTTGTACATCTAATGAATGTTTTTAAACTTGAAAATATGAAATTCTTGTATATATTCTTAATAACTATTTACAAATATACTAAACATTAAGCAACTTTATACATATAACACATGTATACCACTTAATCTATAAAATGAATCATATATTAATTAATTAATTATAATTTTATATTCATTAATTTTATTAATAACTAGCAGCGCCGAGCGGTTTTACCCGCGTAAGTCCCGATCCCGTGGGAAAGTCGGGATAAAAAGTAGCCTATGCGTTAATCCAGGTCTCCAGCTATCTACATACCAAGTTTCATCGCAATCGGTCCAGTAGTTTTTGTGTGAAAACATTACAAACATACACACAAATGTTTCCTCTTTATAATATTAGTATAGATATAGCGGCGGTAGTGTAATGGCTAAGGCGCTGGACTTGCGATCAAGTGGTTGCGGGTTCGAACCCCACCCAGAACACTACTGACGTGAACAGACTCCTAACACTAGCAATTAGCTTAGCTGGAGGGGTTAACAAAAATACAAGTCATGTGTCACCTATGTTGCTAGTATTCTTAATAAAAAAAATATAATAATAATCAATAAATAATAACAATCATAAACTCATACATAACATTAACAAATTAGTTTCACAATGAAAAGTAAAGGCAACAAATATGTAACACGTCGGACCAATCATCTTGTGTTGCCTAACATAAGAAGTAATTAGGGAAAACATATCGTAACGAACGTAAAAGAAGCGAATTCTCTCAAAATATTTAAAAATAAATGATTCACTCACATATACAATAAGGAAAAATATTTCATTATTAATTTTAATAAAACATCTTTTCACTTGGAACACCGCCTTATCGCAGGAATGCAGAGAATAGATTATAGTCATACCATGGGATAAACTTCACCAAAATTTTCACGCGTAGCTAATTTAAGTCAATATTATTCATTTAATATTAAAAGGCAATTAGGGATTAATAAGAACATACCTTTAGTCTTTTGAAGTGCAGTCTTAATAGCTTTTATTTCCATTAGTTTATATGGATCTTCATTCTTGTTGTTACTGCCAGCCTTGTTACATTTTCGATGTGGTTCCTCCTCGGCGCTCTCTTCGCCAGAGCTGGAGTAGGTATTGTGTTCGGCACCAAGACGCGTGGCCATTTGTAGTTTCTGAAATTCTTGAACCTGCCAAAAGTGTCATTCATAGGTCTCATTCCTTGCAATAACCATTTACGTATGCCAAATAATACTTAAAAATGTATGCATTAATATAATAGCGGAAAGAAACATAAAACATTAGCAGCTTATAAAAGTGGTTGGTTTTTTAGTTAAAAAAAATATAACCGATTTCAATGCAACTAACATACGACCACATATACCATAGTTGTTTGATCGGTGCTAAAAAATGGCACTAACTAAACTGTGCTTAAATGTATTGTAATCATAGTTGAGCTATCAGACGCTTCCCGCCCGCGCTAGGGGTGTGACATATTAGGTGCAGATGGAAAATGTTTAAACTATGCTTTATAAATGCAAAGAAGGCATGAAATGTTGTACTTTCGATAAGATTGATAAGAATAATATTTTTATCATAGTTTTTATTTTTAAAGTACAATAACTGCACTGTAACAAACGACAATTTAAAAGTTACTTATTTTACTGTTTTTTTCACTATAGTGAATACGTACGTACCACGAGTCTACTACGCTCCGTTGTGGTAAGTAATAAACTACAGCACGTACAGTAATGTGAAACTATGGAGTGCCTCTATTTGACGCGATTTTTGTAGGAGATTGTGTACCTATGGTATATTTGATCTAAGAAACTAAATCATAGCACCAAATTGCTAATATTTGTTTCACACTAGCAATTTTTTTGTTGTTAAATGTGCCACGGAGGTTTGCTTTCTAGCCAGGCACCTAGTGACGGTGTTTAGTGCGAATCATAACTCCACTAGGACTAAATAAGGATTAATACACACCAAATTTTCCATGTGTTGTTTTTTCATTTGTAATTCTCTAAGTTTCAACTGAAGTATACGACTACGCTCATTGAGTATCATTTCATCATCTTCAGCTTCACTATCACGACCGGCGCCAGTTGCTTCCTTTAAATAATTAAAAAAAAACATGGTACACTTAAAATGGTCACATTTTTGGGAACCCGGAATTAAACTATCGGAACTCCGTGCTCATGTGAAAGTGACGGTTGGATACAAACCGGGTAAAGTCGGTAACATCTGTTAAAGTTTTATACAAAAAATGAAATAGTGCAGTGTCAATGAACAATAATCATTTTGACAATTCTGGTAACTTAAGTAGGGATGGACGTGTAAAAAAATAAATAAAAATATAGTTAACACTCTCGAATACATATCAAGGTTTTAATTGATTGATACATATCAATACAAAGGTTTTCGTGTCGTGACATTGAGGTACTTACTTCGCTGCCAGTAGCATTCGTTTCTCTATGCGAGAATCTGTCATCTTGACTATGATTAGATTGTCCAGAATGTCCATGATCAGTGTCTACGTTCGCCGACATATTTTGTTGACCATGCAACGCCTCCGACGAATGCGGCAATGTTGTTGCTACACCTATTTGATTGGCAGCATACATTCTATGATGATAAGTGCCACCCAAGGTTTGATTCTGAAATAAATAGGGCGGGGAGAGATACAGAATACTTTTTTGTGAGTATATCCCCACCTCCTGCTGCTGTTTTGAGATTTCGTAATATTTAGGTATTCATGAAGATTCATTGCATAGATATGCATTTCTATTATACAAAACAGTAACAATCAATGGTCTTATAAAATGAATGAGTTCAATGGTCGCAGGTACAAAATTGATGAAATATGTCCGGGTCGAGGGTTGTGGGAGTGGGTTTTAGTGGGTGGAATTTCGTGTAGACGTTGTACACATGACCCCTGTTCGTTAAGAAATGATAGCCAGTTACGTTTTCAAACCTTTCCTCATGTAAATGAATCTTAAGACGAAATATACGGCAAGTACAGAAGCAAGTGGTTGAGATATTTTTATCAATAAGTTATTATAGCCATCAGTTTCGAAAAAGGCATCAGTTTCGATTTGTAAAAACCAATATGTTTACCTGAGAAGTTGCAAAGTTTTCATGAGATGAAGATGGCTGTATTTCTTGACCTTGAGACCTTTCTCTGTTCATTTCATCTAATTGCTGCTTCGCTTCTGCCTAGAAACGAAATTTTGATATGAAACCTTTTATATTTCTCATTTTAAACATAATTTTATTCCAAGACAAAAATTTACTTTTGTAAATAATACCTGATATTTCAGTAGTCTCTTTTGTTGCTGTTTTAGAGCGACTAAACGCACTTGCGATAGTTCCATTTTGCTTTTAATTTCATTCTGCCATAGCTCATTGTCACTGTATGTGGACCCGTTACTCTGAGCAGACACGGGTCGCGTCACAACATCCTGCTGGAAAGAAATTTTAATCTCATTAACGATTTCATACACTTCATTGATGTTATAACAAAACAACTTGGATTTTAGTGCACTATAGCCAACGATAACGTGTGGTTGGACCAGTTAAGTACTGATAAATATAGTTCTTACAAAACTGAGTAATATTCTAAATGCGAGCTAATTTCTATTTACATATTTTTGTTAAAGTTGGTAATAGCAATAAAAGCAACTGGGCACTCAAATGGAAGTGGGATAATAATGGAGACAAAACATTTGAGGAAATATGATTTTGCTGTGTTATTGAAAGATTTAATAAAATCAGATCCTATGTATGTACTATGACATGGACAACTAAGAATATCATTTGTAAGTGGCACGAAATTAGTCCAATGACATAACTTTACAATAAAGTTGAAGCCAATATGAATGCATGCGTAGGTATTGATAAACATATACGCGTCTCTTGCACTCATTGGGCTATAACAAGTAACAAAACACAAGTCTGAATGTGCAGTCTGAGCGCTTCGCACAATCTCATTTCATGTTTTAATTTTTTTTATCATAAACCTTTGCTTCAATTTGACTTAGATACAAAAGAACACAAGGGGCACATATATACGCGTGACAGATATTACTCACGGTACAATTACGGCTTAAGAAGCCAGAAGAGACATTCAATTAATAATAACACTTAATAAATCTAAACAAATATCTGAATATTATCAAATCGCAGAGTAATCACATAAAACAGTATTAAAACAATAAGCTATTAAGATCAAAACTGAAAAACTATGTTAAGGTTTGGAAGCAGCTTTGACAGACAATCAGTATCAAATGAGTTTTGTCGATTGTGATTTAATAGATATTAAAGATGGTTATTTTCTGCTTCAACAATGCATCCACTTCATGCTGTGGATCTTTCAGCTCACAACAGAGGAACACACGCCATACTGCACATTAACAAACAAAAACCTGATCTGCGAGCTTTTTCATTTCTTTGTTTTTAGATTTCATTTCTTCTATTCTTGTTATTTTTTCAACGCATGACAGTATATTTTTTCGCAACATATCATTTAACTCCTGGTCGTCCTTGTTAGGGTTAGATTGTTGGTCTTCTTGGCTTATATTATCTGTTTCCAATCGTGCCAAATTACCGACTGGCAAATGCGGCGTAATTTCAGAACATCCGATATCAGCGGTTTTATTACCTTCTTCCTGAAGATGTGCTTCTTCATCAACTCTAATGCTATGCATCGATCTATTCAACTGCTCATTTTCAATATTAGTTACTTTCTTTAAATTGTTATTTATAACACTGCTGTCACTATGTTTAACATTACACGTTTTGTCTAAATTTAAATTGTTATCCGCGAGAGCTTCGCTTTTGTTGTCTAGAGAAACATCACTTGTCTGTAACTCAACAATAGTAACTCCACCTGCTTCTTCAACAGGCACCTCATCATTTTCTGGTTTACTATCCACCAACATTTGTTCCAACTTGCTTTCACTTTCTTTTAATTTCATCACCATCTCTACTAATTCATCATATTCTTCTTTAGTATGTTCGACAAATGCCTAAATTAAAAATATGATGAGCTAATTGTCATATTTGTCTATGTAAATTGTAAATAATTAAACGTATACGTACCTCTTCTTCAGAGTTACGCATAGTGTCAACTAAAGACGAAGTAACACGAATGTATTCTCGTATTTGACCTAAACGACGTTCTACAGCCGCTGCGTCTGGACATGCTGCGGCTATAGCCTCGCCCAGGGCTCGCGCAGATTCTCTGTGCACCTAAAAATTTATCGTATAAATAATTTATAGAATTATTATTCAATTGCCTAGGTTTAACTGATCACAAAATAGTGCACGATTGAGAACACTACTTACGTGATTACTTTCATTGACATTATTGAAACTTCCTTGTCCCTGGTCATACATATTGTTCATTAAATTAACAGTCTTTGTTCCAGTTCTAGAATTAGAAGTTGGAGGTGTCGTATTATTGTTGCTCGCGTGGCTTCCGTCAAAGTTTCGAGATGGATTAAGGTTCCTCGTTAAATTGTTCCTGTTTTGATTTGAAGCCTAAAATATATATTTATTATATTTTAATATAAGAATATTATAAGATAATTTATTCTTTCTGTTGTTAAATGACAAGAGTTAAGCTAAGAAGAAAGTCTCAGCACAGCAGAGTCCAGATATGTCTATTGACTAATCATTTAGAGGTGATGTGGTGAGGTGACCTAATTTATTGAAAATTAAAATGAAAGTGCGGCTCTTTGCAGATGCAGAATAATAACATAATATGCCTTTTCGCGTTGAATTTTCGGCAACCTTCGATGACTGTAGGAAGCACTCGATGCTGCAATAGCCAAGCCAGAAAAAACCCCAAGTCTTAAGACCCTAATACATTTTTTCCTAGCAACAGATTGCAGGTACTTCCCCACTTGCCTCATACTAAGCTAACAATAAACAGTAAAATAAATGAGACCATACGGAACTCATGCATCTAATAGGAACCCAATAATTGAGAGCATTAATAAAACTTACATTAAATGGTTGTGACACGTTTCCAGTAACAGCATTTGGTGTAGTTGGATTTACAATCATAACAGCAGCTGATGCATGGTTTGAGTGCGGAATTAGTCCTTAGAATAGAATTGCAGATAAAAATAGGTCAGGTCAGTTATTTTGTTTCTTACAATATTTTTGTAATAAGCAAGTAGTAAGAAAAATAAGTTTCAACACCTCAATATCTTAATTTAAAAATGTCACTATTTTCCACTGTGCTTACTACTTTTATAATAATGTTAAGTACCTTTAGAGAACATAACTTTTGTATATTATAAACTATCGATCCGCCCCGGCTTCGCACGGGTGCAATGCTGATACTAAATATACTACAGAATGACTTTTAAACATTCACAGATTTTTTGTCATTAGAATATACAAACATGTTTTCTTTAGAGGTATGTCCCTGCATTTTAAATCTGTCATATCTTCGAAAATATTAATTTAAATTACATGCTGTAAAGGGCCATATTGATCTATATTAAATGCACAATGTATTTAAGGTACTTAATTGGATAAGGATTAATACTGTTTACAATCGCAAGTAAAGGATAAAAAATGGTTATTGTGGGTTATCCCTAAGAGATGGACATATACCATTGCGGACTTTTTTGTAGACCTTTTTAAGTGTACAATACTGTAGTACACTATTTTGATATATCTCGTAGGGTTCCGCCAGCATTTGCAATGTAAGCGCAAAAAAAATGTGTTTATTTACGACATCACATTAGAAACCTTTAAAATTATCAGTGTTTCTCTACTAAATTATGCATGTATTATACATATAAATCTTCCTCTTGAATCACTCTATCTATTAAAAAAAACTGCATCAAAATCCGTTGCGTAGTTTTAAAGATCTAAGCATACATAGGAACAGACAGACAGCGGGAAGCGACTTTGTGTTATACTATGTAGTGACTAGCAACCCGTCCCGGCTTTGCACGGGTAGCAGAGACATCTTCAACAATCATCAACAATTATATGTCAATCAATTTACACAAGATTTAAAAAAATTATAAACCTAAACCTTCCTCATGAATCACTCTGTCTATTAGTGAAAACCGCATGAAAATCCGTTCAGTAGTGTTTGAGTTTATCATGAACAGACAGACACAGTGGGGCACTTTTTTTATAATATGTAGTGATAAATAATTTGAGCTTTTAAATTAGGTAAGGATTAATTTTGATACTCAATTCTTATTATTTAAATGTAATGTAATTTAATTTTGGTCTGTCAATATAATTACATGGATATTCATCTGAATTCTGTACTAAAATTAAAATATTGCTGAAACGGGCTGAAAGGATAAGCTTTAATACAAAGATCTCAACCAACCAATACATTATGACAACTATAATGTAATTGGAACATTTAACTAAAATAGTAAGAAATTGGATACCATTCTGCATTTGATGCGCATAAGGGTGTAAAGTGTGGCCTGATATTGATGATCCTGTACCATCATCATGCTGTTCAGCTGTAATATTTTCACGGTTTTGCGAATGCAATGGCAATGCGCGTGGCTGTGGTCTCACCGGTACAAATCTTCCAAACCCACTCTCAAAAGATACAGAATTGTCTAAAAAATATCAATGCATAATTATGGTTTCCAAATTTGGTAAGTTAATAATAATAATATATATATTAATAGACATGAAGAGTAGGAGATGCTTACCCAAATCTGTCAATTCATGATCTGAAGTGTTATTTGCTGGTTTTCTTGACTGACTGTAGTTGGACCTAGTGTTGTATTCGGAGACAGGCACCCAATCTAATGAAGTCTATAAAAGGTAAAATGCAACTCATAAGACTTCTTAATGTGACAATAATAATATTGTAAACTAGTAAAGAACACACACCTTCTGCAGACTATATTTAGAAAAGCAACCTCCCATAGAGTAGTAAAATTAGTATTCATTGAATATTCACTGTAATATACACTATTTATTTGAAGAGAGTAAAAGTTATAATTTTTTCTTTTACATTATAAGTATGAAATAGTTATCTGATCAGTAGATATTATTTGTGTCACAAACCAACAGCTTGGCAAAAGTTCAAATTACACTAAACTCTCAAGTTTCCAAAAATAACCCATGCAAACTTCACACATGTTAACACATTATTGCGAAGGAGTACAGTTCTTGATATTTCTTTTTGTCATTATTTCACTATTGATACTTTTTAGCATTTTAGTGTTATGATATGTTCTCTTGCATTTGTTAGACAATTTCTTCATGATATACATCTAGTGAATCAAGGAATATATTTTTTGTAGGCGTAAAGGCCAGCACTTTTTACAAAGAACACATTTGTTATTGTTCTCTAAACACATTATGGGTCAAGGAGTATTTTTCCACTGTTATTAAATATTTCCATATTTTTTGTTACACCTTTTATAGACAGGACACTGGTAAGTATAGCTAATGTATATTTAATTAGGTATATAGATAAATAACATTTATCACATAGTTTTAAGTAATAGTGTTCTAATACAGTGTTTATAAGTAATGTACTAGTTTGTACTAAATAAATTATGGTACACAACATAGTAGGTACACAGTCTATTCTTTAGAAGTATACTTTAACAACAACAATAGCAGAAAAGATGGTGTTATTTATGAATTAGGAAATATTATGATAGGAACTTACCGTCAGATTGGTCGTCATATCTCTTCTAGTTGGTGTTACAGCTTCTTGAGGAACATTACAATTATTTCTCACTTTTGTCTTGGGTATAGTGCCCGTGTGACCTGGATGTCGCTCGTTGTTACCAGGAGCCATAACATTCAGTTTTTATTTGCTGACATTGAACAGATTCATAGCAACAATAGGAAGAGTTTAAGTAAAATGTCGATCGGGAAAAAAGCAATATTACATGTATTACTATAACTACGAGAAAGGAAATAGGATTAACTTAGACAGTCCACGGTGCTTTATCTTTGTCCACAAATTCTACAAATACTTAAGGCATATTTAATTACGTATTTCCTAACATATTGAATTATTTTCATAAAATTATTGAAATAAATCTTTGCTACTATTTTTTATGAACCCTAAATTTGCTCAGGAGGACGAGTTTGGCTATTAGCTATTTGGTCAATGAACCGTGACGAGATATTAAATACGAGGCCTTTACTTTCAATTATTTCTAAAAGTTAAGGTGTCTTTTTAGCATTATCTGGTTAGTATTTTACGTTTGTTTTTCTAAATCAGAAACAAAATGATGATCCAGATTGCAAGTTAAACCAAAAAACGTTGTTTTGATGTATTTATGACATAAAAATAGGAGAAACCAACACATCGTTTTAGTGAAGATATTACTTAACAGCAATATTTATTATGGTAACTTGAAAACAATTTAGTAAAAGTTATTAGTGATAATTATCTATATCTATATGTAATAGTTTTATATATTTTTGAAGTTCTTATAGCGTGTATTGGCCTTTGTATAACGTCTACGCCTACGCTTAGAATGTGCTTCACAGCACTTGCCTTTGCACCGATGTTCGTCCAAAAAATGATGAAATAATATTGTTTTATAAATTTTCAATGCACAAATTTATTAAAATAAATATAAAATATAAAATCTAAAAAATAATAATGTAACGGAATGACAATTCAAAACAGTTAAACTTAAACATCATTAAACATCTTCTGTACAAATTATTGTAGAAAACAACAACTTGGTTCGTCATATTTTGTTCTCTTATCATTAAATCATTGACTTTCTGTTTGAAATTAATATCAAACTAGAAAGATCCGCTTGATGACGATTAAGAATACGGTTCCCCGGTAACAGATGGCTTTTTACATATTTTACTATTTTCATACAGACAAGAAAATTAAGACGAAAGTGAATTTATAAACGAAGAAACTTCGTAGCTGCATCTATAAGTATTTCATCTAAGGTGAATTCAGTCAGATTTAAAGAGTATACAAATTACAAACACTAGTTAACGTATGTTTGTATACTCTTTGACACTAATCACACTAGTGGTTGTGCCAGACAGCCAGGCATACATTTTTTATGGAGAATTTGTACGAACACAAGCTTTGGATTTATTCAATGAGTAATCTGACCAAATATGTAATTGCAATGAGGATCAGTCACATAACAAAATATTAGATTTCTAAATATGGGGGCGTATGCGCTATAACATTCTGATCATTTCGTTTTTTAAATGATTCAAATCCAACAAGAAATGACAAAGTTATTAAAGTTTTCTTTTCGGCTATTTCAAAACGCTTGCTCGGTATGATGACGTCACACGTCCCGAATCGCGCCCGCCACCCGTGCAAAATCGCTACTTTGGTCACTGGTCAGTTTGGTTCAGATTATTCACCGTTTCGCTTATGTCGTGGCATGTAAATTATTTAGTTTTTACTATAATTTGATGTTATACGAGTATTATTAGTATAACTGTATTTATATTGATATTGAGTATCTATTGATATCTAAATAGATACGAGTAGGCAGTTACCTATTATGGAGGTCGGTTTTGTAGCGATAAAATGAAAAGGTAACTAAGTCTATACATACCTACTCCTACTGAGAACCTAAAGAGGTGCCTAACTACCTACTTACCCACTTTAACTGCGTGTTCTGAGGATGAGATTTTTCTGGATTATTTAAATAATTCAAATATTATCTCTAACAAGTGCAAAGCACAAACCCAACTGAGCCCTCAGTTTGAACAAGATAAATCTTTAGCTATACACGAAGTTGACTATGACGAAAACTATTGTTTGGTCATTTTATACGACTGCACTGCATTTTGGAAAAATATATATTAAAAAATCAGATAGGTACAACAAACATTCGCCTGATTGTATATCATAACTTCATAAGATACAAATAAAACAATACTCAACAGTAAGTATCGGGCGCTCGCCGGCAGGCGCGCTTTCGCACATAATCACAGATTGCGTTTATCACATGACAAAATCACCCACCAGCTCAGGGGACCTCTTTTGTTACTGTATAGGGGGCAAACGAGCAGACGGGTCACCTGATGGTAAATGACTACCGCCGCCCATGGGCACCTGTAACTCAAGAATCATAAGGTGGGAGTAGGGGAGATCCCCCTATAGAGGGGTAGTGGGAGAGGGGGACGAGTGGGAAGAGAGGGGACTGGGAAAGGAGAAGGACGGGAATAGGGGAGAGGGAAGGGTTAGGGCCTCCGGTTACCTCACTCACGCGGCGAAAAGCAATGCAAGTGTGACAGAAAACCGACAGTGAAGCAATCACTCACACAACTGTCGGTTTTCTGTGAGGCCGTGGGATACCATGATAACTCCGGTCGAGCCCGCCCATACGTGCCGAAGCATGGCTCTCCCGTGGTCCGCGTACAGCCCTGGCTCGAATATCCTTGTGTTCCATTGTTTACTTGAGTAGGTAGGCATTAGGCATGAACGAACGAACATCATCTGTGTGAACAAACATCAAAGCTATCCGCGGAAATTCAAATGTTATGAAGAAATGATAGAAACGATGCACTATAGGTAGGTATAGTATAATAAAATCTATACGGTCAGGGGATCTATTCGTGAATTTTAGCTGTTTGACATGCGCAGTGCAGCATTTCATACTAAATTGTCTACTGCGAATCGAAACTGCTAACTTTAGGAATGATTAGCACTAGATCCGTTGACCATATTGTACCTACTGATATTAGGTAGATACTCTAGCTAGGATACTGCAGGTACTTACGTCAAAATGATCTTCGCAACAGTACCTATAAAGGAGTTTTGTCATCTCTCCGCATTGCTCTACACCATTTTTTTTTAGTCCAAAAAAGCTTATTAGGTGCATTAACGCTTGTATTTTTGCATTTTGGCACAATGCAATACTTATTTGGCGGCACTTTCAAAAATAATCTAAAAAATCAGCAATCGTCGGGTCGTTGCCCTAACTGCGCTGGAACTAGAAGCTTACCAAGCTGGCGACGCAACGGCGACCCGCCACTTTTGCCGATACGCGATGAATGACGTCACAGCCTATACGGTCTTTTAAGTTGGTGCACTAAAATCTTTGTATCTTGGTCATTTTTGATCCAATTAAAGAAATTTAAACACAATATTTATTGTTTTTTTTATAGCTAAAAACCTGCATACTTACCAAAAAACGTGACTGATCCTCATTATCTGCTCTATCTTTTTCTATTTTACATATTTTTATACACTTTGATACGCAGTTCCTCTGAACATTATTGATCCCGAGTGCTTCTATTTCTAGGGTTACAGTATGTATCTACCTTAATGAAATTATATAACCGAAAGTTAACGTAGAGGTTGACGTCTAAAAGGGGCTGCCAGAAAAAAAATAGTATTATCTTTCGAAATCTCCCTACAATACCTCAACTCAACAAATGCAGTATAACCTTTCCCCCAAATCCATACCGTTTCCGAGCGGGGATTTTCCAACAGCTTTGACGACGACTAGCTGCGACTAGCGACTCTCATGTATTCGGAATGACCTTCGAGTACACATATATTTTAAAAGAAAAGATTAGCGTGTCCACAGAACAGGAAATAAATTACTTCACTACATATTATAAAACAAAGTCCCCCGCCGCGTCTGTCTGTCTGTTCGCAAACGGATTTTCATGCGGTTTTCATCAATATAATTATAATTTGTTAAGATTTTGTATACATTAGTTAAAATATGACGATTTTTGAAGTTTACGTCAACAGTAAAACGACAACCTAGGTGGCTCAGTAGTGGATTATATACAGGATAAAAAGTTTAGGATGGAATTATGTTAGATTTACAGGCTGTTTCAAATAAGTAGTCTTTCAAAGAAATGTTATGTGAGCTACTATGTTTCGTATTTTCCATCTCTTATTTTTCTTTTCTTTCTTTTTTAAAATTAGGAATCGATTTTCACATAAGGCGCCCGGTAGGAAAAAAATATGAAGAGTAAAATGTTGTGATCGGAGGGAAGCGTAACGCCAAACCCTAAGCGTCTGCTGAGCCGAGTCCTCACTGCAGTCGCAGTGGTGACAGGCGGGACTCAATTCTCTCCTAGCGACCGAGTGCAGGTACTTTCCGAAGCAGCCCGTCAGTCGGAAGGAAAGGGTCCCGTGATGCCGCCCTGTCCACTTTACGATGTGGAGCCTCCAGCCGGGAAGACTAATATTTGAAATAAATAACTTCAAAATGATTGAAATTCAAGGTTAAACTAAGACGGAAGAAAAGAAAGATGAGACACTGACACTGTGTCCTTTATAATATATATATATATATATATATATATATATATATATATATATATATATATATATATATATATATATATATATATATATATATATATATATATATATATATATATATAATATCTAATAATAATATATTCAACTTGGGTAATGTAATTAATTAAACAAGTCCAGTAGGTATTTTAGCTAATATTTACTTTTAGCTTTTTCAAATCGATTAAAACTTCCTTTTAAATAAAATTATTGATTGTTATTTTTAATCGAAACGGCCACAATTTTGGTCATCACTAATTGACTACTTAACAAACAGTAAAAAAGAAAATAAGATTAAGGCGGGAAAATCTTGGATTCGGCGGGACTGTTTTTCTTTGGCTTCGACATTTAAATAAATTTTAAATTGTAAATAGTGATCAATCGGGTTAAGTTGTAAACGTTTTAGTTTTAAGTTAGTGTATTGTATAGTAGCTGCATATTTTGGTAAGTTTTTTGTTTAATTATGGATAAGGAAGCTTCTGACCCGGGGGGTACACCGGGTACACGTACATGTACACACAGTTCCTTCAGTTGGGGAAAATATTATGATTTCCAAGGTAGACAGTGTATCTAGTATGGACATGGATGCTTCATCTTGTCGAACAGATCGAAAAAGTTCAAAGGCTAGATGAAAAATATGGATCTAAGCCCTGTAACGGCTGTAACTGTAAAACTTAGGCGGTCCCAGACAGTGGTTGTTACATTTGACTTACTGTCTGTCTGCCAGTCGAGTTGTACACTTTCCCCACAATCCAATGCTTCAATTGTTGTTGTTTCGATTGCACAAACGCGCATTGCCAGTCTATCCGTCGCTGTTACAAGTGTAGGTGGTAACTGGTAAGGTAATTATACGGCGCCAGTATATTATCTATAGCGGCGCCTGTCGCATAGGGGAGGAGATTGATGCGTCGCGTTGTCTGTGCAGAGGCTCTCATTACTCTATCAATAGGAAATATCCACAGTACGAACGCAAATATCAATTAACGTGTACCTCATGGACCTATGGGTAAGAATTGTATGACATGTCCAGAGGCCGCAAAACTTCACCCTCCAGTGTCGAAATCATACGCGGACATCATAATTTTCTCCAACAATCATTCACGTCTACCCCAGTATCACCAAAGATGTCGTAATAGAAAACCATATTTATACCTAAAAATCCTCCAAAGACTTCGAAGGGTTCGTCACCTTCTAATAATGGGTGGTGTGCATAATAGCCTTATTACAAATGAAAATACCACATTGTATGAAATAACTCATTTAATAAATAATTTAACACAGAAAAAGAATATTTCACTGTCCAACCTAACACTTTTAATAAATAATTTGTAAACTTTATTTTCTAATAGATCATCAGCTCTCCAAGGTCGTTCAGCGGAACAGCATGAATTAACATACATACTAAATATATACGAAATACAACACGAATGATGAAGTGGCAAAAAGTAAGGTCTCACAACACAAGTAAATAAAAAAGTGCACAACGCCGCTAAAGAAGTTTTCACTTCAAAAATCTTACGTTACGGACGTTTTTTGCCGGCTAGGGTACCTCTCCGCAACGCCCCATAAGGAACTTCGTTCCAAAAAAAAATCCAAAAATTGTTAATTTGTTGTTAAATAACGTAAAACAATATTTTTTACGATTACAAATTTACATTTTGTTGGTGGAAAATTCACTGTTAGTTATATCGATCTATGGGAGAGTATTTTTAGAACTGCAAAGTGAAGATTGTGTTACAAACAAGTTACCAATTAAAAAACACAAATGCTCTGCCAAAAAACGACTTACACACCATCATCACCATAATAATTTCAGCCATAGGACGTCCACTGCTGGACATAGGCAATGACTTCCAAGGAGACCGGTTGGAAGTAGCCTGCATCCATCGTCGATTGGGATCTACATACATTTAAACGCTTAAAGCTCGAAATTATTATTATTTGAAATCTTACATACTATACAGCCGTCATATTGCTATTTATAAAAATATTATAATCAGTGTCACCCGGGACGGGATGATGTAAGGATTCTAAAGATACCCTATACACTGGGGCGTACTAATCGAAGGTAGGCCAAGTATCAAAAATGCATCCCTTTAAAAGATATCTTACATGCAATATAAACTAACAAATAATCCGACTGCGTTAAAATACTAATTTATAAATATATATTTTTCTTTTCACCTTTTAAAACCCTTTATTTTAATACACTCTATAGGTTTAGGCAAAAAATATATATTTTTTAGGGTTTTTTATAATTTTAGTATACCTAACCGAAGATATGCGCGAAATAAAGACAAATTTATTTATCAAAATCGGTTAGGCCGCTTAGTAGGTAGTTACGAGGGAACACAAAGACGGACGTACAATTAACATATAACCTTCCTTTTTGGCTCCGCCGCAGGCGGGTAAAAGAGCAAATTCACCTAATATACTTATCACCTAATATTCACTTGAGTATAAATTAATATTTAAAATACCTCTTCAAAAACAAGACACAAGAAAGTAATCTAATTATTGAGGATATTCCCATGACCTTATTAAACACTGCTAAAATTTGTTGAGGATTCGGGTATCCTGTTGATTCCAGACGATATTGGTCTATCCTCTGAGGACCTATGATGCGACAGAAACACAGAGTCACACGTTCGACTGTAACATCTCTCCTTTTTGCATCGTGGGTTAAAAAAACATAAATCTTAAATAAAAGAATATTTTATATTTATACTCTATTCCGAAATAAGTCCGTAAAACCGACACACTTTAGAGAGCAAAAGCTCGTAAAGAATTTCAAGCAGGTAGTTTAGGCCGTTGAAAACTTAAAGGCTATGGAAGAAAGGATTGGAGCATCTGGCAGACCAAATCGGCACCCAGAGCTGAGCATGATGCAAACAATTATAACAAAAAAAAATGCCAGAAAAAGTATTTAAGTTCTAATGAAACTGAAATATGTATATCTAAAGTACTTCCTACCTATAGGGTACTTCCCATTGACCTAATCATCAATCATGAAATGTGGGAAGAAGCAAGGTGTCACAGCACAAGTAAAGGAAAAAATCCGAAAGTCGTTAATTTGTTGTTATATCTGTCTGTCTGTGTGCCTGTCAAAACCTTTTCCTCAGGAACTCGTGGAGGCATCAAGTTCAAATTAACATCAAATTACGTCAGTGATCCCTTGAAGCTGTAAAAAAATCAAGCTTCTAAGTCAACGCAATCAGAAGATATGGCCATTAAGCCTTAGATTTTAACAAATATGAACATTTCGGTAAATGAAAACCCATTGACCATGAAATTTGGTAAGAAGCAAAGTCTGATAGGATAGCACAAGTAAAGGAAAAAATCCAAAAGTAGTTAATTTGTTTTTAGATCACATTAAAAAATAGTTTTTGTAATTACAAACTTATATTTTGCGGTTGGAAGTTGACTTTGTCGTAAATCGACGTATGGGATAGTATTTTTAGAACTGCAAAATTAAGTTTGTCCTTCAAAAAAGACTGGCAAAAATCTTCGAGAATGATACCCGAGATGGGCTTACTATCTACATACAAGTTTTTTTTCTTCGGAACCCTCGGTGCTCGAGACAGACTCGCATTTGTCCGGTTTTTGTGTTTCTTTTTGATGTTACCTGTAATATTGTAGTTTTGTCACAGAATACATAATAGTACCAGTATAGAAGGACCTCTTCGCAATACCATTTAAATAAATAGCGACTCTTGCTACGACACAATAAGGTGCAATTCAGATCGCACACCGCTAATTCCAAATGGGTCATATTAGCCTAAACCTTGCCTCTCTTTCTATCGCATAACTCTTATCTGTTCTGATGCCGTTAAGGTTGTCTTCTGTTAGAAGAATTAATCTAAATATTTAATAACCAGGTATGGTAACTATTACTTTACTTCTGTGAACAAATGAAGTTTTAAACAAACCTAGGCTAGGTATTTACTTAGAAGTACCTACGTAGATGTAACTTATATGAAAGAAAACTATTTTTAACCGATTTCAAAAAGGAGGAGGTTCTCAATTCTGCATTCTGCATAGATACTTTAATCTCTAAGAAGATAGGCATTTGCCATACGTTAGTGTGTACCTTGGAATTAAACTATCTCTTTTAGGTGTTTAGCAAGGCAATGCAAATCAAATCGCGGAACCCTACTCCTTATAACACCAGCTATTTGACAGTGAAAGTCCCATGGAAATCGGTCCACCCGTTGCGGAGATTAGCCGAACAAACAGACAGACAGATAGACAAAATTGTTGTAGTCCTAAACTTATCAAAGCTAAACTTGACTAAGTTACTCCTTATAACACCAGCTATCTGTCAGTGAAAGTCCCGTGGAAATCGGTCCACCCGTTCCGTAGATTAGCCGGAACAAACAGACAGACAGACAAAAACGTGAAAAATTTTTTTTGGTATAAGTACCGTGTAAACATTCACATGCATTTAGTAAAAAACTGTCATTATGACATTACAAACGGACACTTCAAATTTATTTGTTTACTAGCAGTTCCCGCGCGGCTTCGCTCGCGTGTACATATTTATATATTTTGCGCGGAACCCTCATTCTTTTTTTTTTAAATCAAAGTAGCATAAGTTACTCCTTTTAACATCTGCCAGTGAAATCCCGTGGAAATCTATCCACCTGTTCCGGGGATTAGCCAAAACAAACAGACAGACAGACAAAAACTGTAAAACATGTTGTTTTGGTATTTGTACCGTATATACATCCAAATGCACTTAGTAAAAAGCGGTTATTTTAATATTACAAACAGACACTCCAATTTTATTTATTTCTATAGAGTATAGATGTATAGATCGAAGATGTGTATCAGTTGTTGTGGTCCTAATAAATAAATATACTTATCATAGGACAGAACTTGTAAATATCTAACTATACTGATTATAACTAATAATACAATCTAACCACGTAAATGCGGGAAACGTAATTCGTAAGCGACGAACGGACGAAGCGACGTAGCGCGTGAGTATCGAAGTAACGTGCTACCTGGCCAGCGCGTGGCAGCCCACTGAATTTCGCTCGACTCATCGAAAATAATAGTTACTTCGTAACAGATACATCACTCCCATACAAAAGTGAAAATACCTACGCTATATTAGCCTACAAAATATAATTAATAATACCCGGCGTTAGCTACGATCAGAAATATATCTTATTTACGCTTTTCGAAAGTTGAGAACGCTTTGCCCACCGCGCGACCTTTGTCCGTGTGTGTAACCGCTTTACCAGACACTTTAAGGTTGTACAAAATACACAAATAATGAAATAGATAATTTATTTGATAATCAAATTTATGGGTGTTGAGTTTTATATAGGTTAGTTTTATATTATTATGTTTTATATAAATTATTTCTCTAACCTAAGTTTAATTTTTATAAGTATTTAAAATATTCTTCACTTTTAATATTGGGTTCGATTCCCACCCAGGACAAATAATTGTGTGATGAGCATGATCATTTGTTCTTTGTCTGGGTGTAATTTATCATCTATAATATGTATGTATTTAGAAATATATTAGTATGTTTATCAGCGGTCTGGTCGCGATAGTACAGGCTCTGCCTAGTTTGGGATCAGACGGCTGTGTGTGAGATGTGTCAAGTTATTATTATTATTCTTAAACCTTTCGATAGTAATATAAAATGTTGATGCTGTACACATGTACATATCCTACTAATGGTTGCTGAGTAGACTTGAGAAAGATAATCTGATTACGATTCAATGCTTGCTTTTCTGTAATGTATGCCAAGTGGCGGGATTTGAATTTTGCTCCTCATGTAGGTATGTTAATTTAAGGTGTAATATGTAAAAAATGACAGTAAGATATTGATTTGAAAAATATGTTTCTCAATTTAAAAAACACAATACTGTTTATTTTTCTAAAATACTGTTTTTTTATTCTCCAACTTTAATATACTTTATTTCTCATACAAAAAGTTGGCAATCCTTGTTGCAGTTCACATTTTTTCGTCAGTTTATAATAGCGCGAGTATGATTTATTATTAACCAACGATATTCAGAATCATGCGGTGAAATATATCATAGATATTATCATTATGAACATTTTTACTATTACAACCAAAGTCTACGTTTACAGGAGCATTAAAGACAATAGGTATCTGCCTGCTACCTGTAATTATTTGTATCTTTTGAGAGCCCTTTAATCGGCAACCCGTTTTATGATATGTGCTCCAATTTAATACTTTTGTATAACATATTATGCTATACAAATGGATAAATTAACAAATAACTACCTACTCGAATAAATACCTCTATCCGTGCTGCTCTCAATATGTTTTACATTTCAGTCACCTAGTCCTAATTTAATTCGTATTTTAAGAAAAACCTATAGGTAAGTACCATGTCAAACATGTTGTCTGAGAGAAGAAGCCGACAGTTCACCTTGCCTAAAACAAATGAATACGCGGGCAGTCCACACCCACAAAGTTCGTCTCCTTTCCTAGAGGGTTTATTATTTACAGTTTAATAGACAACATTTATTACAACAACATTCACCCTGGCCAAACACTCTAAACCTGATTTAGTACAGTTTGTATAATACATTATATAGAATATATATAAGCACTTACATCTAGCAATAACGCAATTAAACATAATAAATACATTTACTAATAACATAACACGTCCACTATACAATAAGTTCGATTTGGCATTTTGTTTTTATTTACGAAGAATATCGTTCATCGTGCGTGCGTGCTCTCAGCTACGCGTTGTCGCCCCTACTGACACTATTGCCGTCCACGGCAAGCTAAATTGGTAGGTATATAAAACGCGACCTCGAGCGAGTGATGTAGCCCTGCCTGTAGCTTCATACCTACTGACCGGAGTGGACCTAGCCTGGTTTTGTGAAAATCTGTTATTATTTAATACATTTTATTCCAATTCCTTTCGTTTTTATCATGTAAATATTTCATAATACAATACAATATTTTAACACAAACACAAAACAAAACACAAAAACAACACACAAATATATTACATTAGCAACCCGCCCGGCTTCGCACGGGGGCGGTAGTAGAGACATTTTCAACCATCATCATCATTATATTTCAACCAATTGACACAAAACGTTAACAAATTATACACCTAAACCTTCCTCATGAGTGATTCATGAGTTAGGTTTAGGTGTATAATCTGTTCAGGGCACGCCACAATCGAGGCGGTAAGACCCATCATGGAGGATTGGCTGGAGAGGCAGCACTGACACAGGTGCTGACCGACCACGGCTGTTTCGGAAAGTACCTGTGTCGCATAGGCCGGGAGCCAACGTTTGCGTGATATCACTGCGCCATTCGCACGCGACCTCGCGGCGGCTATCGGTGTGGGAAGCCTCTCGCTGGAGACCATTGTTCTGTCCATGGTCCAAAGTGAGAGTGCGAGGCGGCGGAAAGGGAAAGGGAGAGGACTAGTACTCTCCCGTCCCGCCGGAGAGCGCAGAACGATCTCCATGAGCGCTGGCCTGGGGGTAACGGGTGAGGCTGCCCGTTACCCTAGCAGAAGCAGGCCTGAGAGGGGGCGCGACGTGTTCCGCGTGCGCCTCTCTAAATTGGAAGGAGGGCAAGGCCCTCCGCTACCAATGGTGTGGCTGCCTTCTGTTTGAGGGCGGTCAAAGTCTGCCCAGGTTCTCGGGGACTTCCTTCTTAGGGTATACCCGAGTCCCTTGCTAAAGACTCACTTGTGACGCAACACCGTGTGGTTTTAGTCGGTTCGATTCCGACATACCACTTCACCGATAGCCATGGTGAGGTGATGACTCGTGGGGGTTCCAAAATCCATTCAGTAGTTTTTCAGTTTATCGCGAACAGACAGACGGACGCGCGGAGGACTTTGTTTTATAATATATTATGTAGTGATAATATGTAGTTATTATTGGTTACAAATATTTACAAATCGTTCTTAGTAATATTAACACCACTATATATGCATTATACATGAATCTTGAAAATATTACACTCCTTTTTTGGGCAATCGTGTAAAAATCTTCAAATCTTCGAGGATCGATTCCCGAGATGGACAAACTACATACAACATACAATTTAGTTTACTTACGGAATCCTCGGTGCGCGAATCATACTCATTCTTATCTGTTTTTTTTTGTTTTTATGAGAAGTCTTTATAGAAAAGTTTATTTACATGTTTAGTAACATTCCAGCTATATAGAATAAAAGTAATCTCGTATTTGACCAACAGTATTTAAAGTCGCATATTGGTTGAATCGCATGGTAAGCCTTCACCAACAATGTAGGCCCACAGAGCGTGTCGTGTAGTGGAAATGTAGCATTATTTTCAACTCTCGTTCGTTTCTTATTTGAGTCGTTTGTAGTTTAGTACGCGATTGGCCCGCTGAGTAGCCGCGCTTCTATATCGTTGCAACTGTGCTCTACATGTTGCTTCAAAAAGGATTAAGAAAAAATAAATTAATTCTCGTGTATTTGGTGGTTGAATTAGTGTACTAAATTTGTGTTAAGAGTGTGCTGATTTTTTCATTAAAGTGTAGTTCGATGACTGCCAGTTGTGATACAGAAACATCTATTTAACTATTATTTTGAGGTAAATACTTTATTCTCTTATTCATACTTTTGCAATTTGTATGCAATTATGCATTTTTAATATCACTAGTATGTGTATGTGTTTCTATGGTTACAATCATAGGCTCTTAATGCCATGGACTCTGAAAATACATGACATGATTAGTCAGAACAACTAGCGTTGACCAGTACTAATTGTTGCGTTTAGGGTCGTCAAAGTCATGAGAGGGAAGGGTGAAGAGGGTAGCATTTTAGTTGTTTCAACGAAAGAGTGTGTATCTAGAAGGTATTGTTTTAAAAGAATATGACAAATATAAAGTTATTTTTTTTTATTTATGGTGAGTAATCATGATCACATTATAAACAATTGTAACATAAAAAGATCCTTTTTCATTGGTTTGCAGAAACGTTTTATCGCTCTGAACCTAGACCTTTAGTATCGAATTGTTGTGTTTATCAGACACCAAACTATAGTTAATCTGAAGGCAGGCGTAAATAGAAAAAGGTGTACGTTATAGATTGATTTTTGTAAGAAATTACAAGTGTATATCACCACTGAGATTTGAACCGACGACCATTTGCAGATTTGAAAAAGAGATACAGCGATATCTATACTTATAATAAATCTGTAGCGGGATGAATTCTGTACATTGAATATATTTAAAAAAAAACGACTGAGGGGTATTAAGATATCGATACTGATGCCGAATATGCGATTCAAACAATTTTTGTCTGTCTGTCTGTTTGTATGTTCACGATAAACTCAGAAGTTACTGAAGGGATATGGTTGAAACTTAGTATGATAATAGTTTGAGTGCCTGCGCAGGTTATAGGGAGGGTACTTTTTATCCCGGGTTAAACTATGGTTCCCACAGGAAAATCAATGAAAGTTGTAATAACATTGTAACGTTAGTAGAAGGTATATACTTATTTCGATATACATTACAGCGAGCGTTTAGCTTATCAGGTGTAGAGTATGAATTCCACTAGGTTGGCTGCCGGATCGAATTCCTCTTTGACACTCTTTTTCTTTTTTAATATATAAACTAATTTACTTTTTTAAATAAGTATCGTTTTTAACCGACGAAAAAAAGGAGGTTCTCAATTCGCCCGTTTATATCTATATTTCTTTTTTTTTTATGTATGTTCAGCCTTCTCCGTTATTTATGAACCGATTTTGATTATTCTTTTTTGTTAGATAGGGTATACCTCAAGGGTGGTCCCATGTCAAGGAAGTCAGGATCTGATGATGGAATTCTAATAAAATTGAGAGAAACCCTCGAAATTTGTAGAAACGAATAGTGTTTCTATTTACTTTTCATTACTTTATGAAGTATTTGCGTTTAGAAATCATCACATCATGTAGCCGAGCTGATGATGAAAAAAAAATCATAAATAATAATCTTTTTAACAAAAATTTAAACCGAAGAAAAAAGCTAAAAAGCAAAAAATAAATAAACCTTTTAAATAAACATAATACTTAAGACTTAAAAGGTTTATTTATTTTTGCGTTTTAGTTCTTTTCGTCGGTTTAATTATTTTTTTTTTAAACCACTCAATTTAATTAAATAATAAATATTAAGAGTACAAAGAATCGATTTTTACCTGTGATTTAAAGAAATATTATTAGTTACATTAGATTTTACCTGCAAATAGTCATGTTTGTTTGAAGGATTTCGAGTGAATGTATATTTTCAATCGTAGGATATCGTACTTTTCTGTGGTGATTTCTGAAGCAGCAGGAGTTTTTTTTTCTTTGTTTGGTGATCCCAAAGTAATCGATAGCTAGTTCTTGATTATGATATTTTGCCTCTCGCAGCCATTAAATTCATAAATATGTTTCAGGTCATTAATAATAATAACAACATCACACACCTCATACACGGCCGTCTGATCCTAAACTAGGCAGAGCCTGTACTATGGTAACCAGACTGCTGACAAACATACTTATATATTTCGAAATACATACATTTTATAAATAAATTACACCCAGACAGAGAATAATTTGTCCTGGGTGCAAATCGAACCCACGACCTCTGGCTCAGCAGTCATTGTCACTAACCACTAGACCATCTCGCCAGTTCAGTAAATATACATGTATTTATAAATAGAGTTACAGAAAAAGAAGATCCAAACTTTTAAACTTTGCGTTCCATGATAATATAATTATGTTGAGGGGAATTCACGCTATCACCGTATTTAAAAAGTATTACAGTACCTACAGGCCTGTGATCACGGCCACGACCACGGCAAAGCAAAGCTTTTAAATACGTGGTCGCGTTGATTCCCGTCAACATGATTATATTAGAATAGAATAGAATTTTTATTTAAAGCACCTATGACTTATAAAAAAAAGTTAGTTTAACTTAACACTTTGTTAGTATTACAGTATTTTACTATATTAAATGCATGGCAGACACTATCGCCAAAAAAAATACATCCAAGCTGAAATATTGACATGTAACGGGTGAAGTTTTTTTTACACTTTCAGACCATTTATTTTCCGTTCGGTTACAGTAGTGTGAAATCTTATGTTACACCGTGACTAAACCAAGCTCAGAAGCAAACACTGACTACAGCAGGAGTCTCCCAATTGGTCGGACGAATCGAGATGTTAGGTCGTCACAGTTGTTATAAGTTAGTAAGTTTAGTAAGTTAGTAAGTTAGTAAGTTTTCTGCGAGGAGAACATTTCGCGCAAGGAGGAGGCGACGGAGTGGATTCGGTAGAAAAACTTCCAGGTGGAACCTTTTCACTCGCGCTCTCATGCGTACGCTAAGAGTGGCCGTGGGTGTATGTGACGAGTATTATGTTCTTCACCCGAAGCAGAACCTCCCGTGAAGAGGGTGTCTGGACGTCGCCTAGTTGCCGTTCGCTAGCCAGCGCTGGGTGGATCATTGCAAGGCGAGGCAAAACGTCGCCGTACCGACGGTCAACTCATAAACGGTGCTGTGAGGCACACCGTGTGGTTTTAGTTGTTTTAAGCCTGATATACGGCCTCACCAATAGCCCGGTGAAGTGAGTTTCCACACGAAAAACAAATGAGTAATGTTACCACGGCCAAATTATGTCGTTATTTCACGTGTAAGCAACCAAAACAACCTTTTTTGTAAGCTCCAGGTTGTTTCACCGCCAATACAGTATAAAAAATCCTGCCTATAGAAAGAGGTAGTATGCAATAAGCGACAAATTGCTGTTTTTCGAAAAAAACGCGAACGAAGTCGCGTGCACAGCTAGTACATAATAAGTATAATTAAACCTCTCATATTGTTACATTTAAAACGACTACGGCTCGATATTATTAGTGTTTGAAATCTAACTTCTTTAGATTAAAAGCATCGTAATCATTCGTTTAAATAGTAGGTGTTATGCCATCTTTTGATTTGATATTCCAAACGTTCTTAGAACAAAGATATACCTAACGCGCACTAATAAAAGTAATACGTTTTATAATTTACAATTAAAATCTCTAAATGTCAGATTACATATTTCTTGGTTTCCAACGGTAGGTTGACACTTGTGCTCATAAACAGAATGATTTAAATAAATCATAATGATTAAATTAAAAGTAAGTACCTAACTATATGTACATATCTGTTCTGAAATATTTAATTCTAGGAATATCTTGGTCGAATAACACAAAGAGATGGTTTTATTGTCATTGAATAAATGAGTGGAATTGTAGAAAGGAGTAGAGTACACACAGAGTAGGATTCCTACAATATATCATTGAGAGAGAAGGAACCTAACGTAGCAGATCATTTCCATCTTTACAGAAATGATCTATGTGAATAAAAGACGTAAGTTGATATTCGTTTTCTTCCCAATATTCATAACTTATCTATTTTTGTAATTTTATATACAATTTGCAAAACAAATTGTCTACAACTTTAACTTACCGCTCGCGCTCAAGCCTCTACGTATCTACCTCAAACAGGACTGATGGAAGCAAAGTGATTTAAATTTGTCTGTTGAGGCTTGTCTGTCTGTTATCCTATCTCTCACACGACATAACCATAATGAAGACATCGACATACAATTCAACAGATTCCAATACCACTAACTACTGACGAGCACCCACTCCTAGCACAATTATGTACCACAAATCAAAAACATAATATAACTTTTCGTATTATGGTAACAAGATTGTTGGAAGTTTGTGAATCACTACGAGAAAGAATCAAAGGACTCTAAAAAGCCTTACATATGTACCTTTTTAACTAGTATATCGGAACATTTACTTAATGAGGACGAGTGAACCACGATGCTTGTTTCTGATCGTACACCATACTTCATGATGTTTAGAGCAGCAATAAAGTGAAAGTTTTTGAGAACTACTTACTTCGGCAACTAGCACCATTCCGCCCCATGGTAAGGTAAGTATATATAACTAGCTGTGCCCCGCGGTTTCCCCCGCGTAACTCAGATGCCAAGGGAATATCGCGATAAAAAGTAGCCTATGTGTTAATCCAGGTCTCCAGCTATCTACATACGAAGTATCATCGCAATCGATTCAGGAGTTTTTGCGCGAAAGAGTAACAAACATCGTTACAACCTCACAAACTTTCAAATTTTTTTACATTCAATATCTTCACTACATATATTATACAAAACCGCCGCGTCTGTTCGCGATAAACTGAAAAACTACTGAACGGATTTTCATGCGGTTTTCACTAATATATAGAGTGATTCATGATAAGCGTTTAGGTGTATAATTTGTACCCGTGCGAAGCATGGGCGGCTTGCTAGTATATACATAGTACAGAGCCTTTTAGCAAATCGCTAGTGTCTTGAAAATACCCATTACGGACACAACCGTCAACAACGTCTGCCCTCACGCGTCTGCCCGGCTGCCCGCCGCCGGCCCGCGTCGGCGGTAAGCGATGTTCCCCCCGCCCCCTAGCCCGCAGTTTTATATTATGGTCGTAACTTTTAAAATATTTGACCAAATTACGTACTTCAAAAGACAAAGTTTGTCTACTTTGAATATCAGAAGCGATAAAAGATATTTATTTTGATAAAAATCAATTTGTCACTGCTAAATGTGAATTGGAAATAAAAAATCTAATTTTATTGTATTTATGGTTCTCTTTTTTTTGGTAATAATGGCTTACACATAAAAGATAGATATATACTGTCGCGGACTTTTTTGTAGAACTATTTAGGAGAAACAATCCCACCGTACATTATATTCGTGTAACTCTTACAGTTTTCCCACCGCACGCCAGAATAGCTCGCAAATGACAGATTTTTTTCCGACTTACTTAACACTTATCGTTATATTTTGGCCAATATACACAATATCGTCATAAATTATAGCCTATGTGTTATTCTGATATATAAGCTATATTATTTTAAAGTTTCATTACAATCCATTCAGTAGTTTTTGCGTGAATGAGTAACAAACATCCATATATCGATACATCCTCACAAACTTTCACGTTTATAATATTAGTAGGATACTGGCAACATAAGTTCACTGAAAAGTGAAAACTATAATGTGAGGAGTTCAAATAAATCTATGCTATCTTTTAATGTTAAAGTTTCTTTGTTTAAATAAGCTAGTGTTAGGTTGTACAAACTGTCTGTGTCTGTATCAAACACTGTGTAGTAATGTTATGAGGCTTCATCACACATACTCATCGTCGTAGACTCATAGCAGCGAAGCAGTGATCATAAATGCGGTCAATGCGTCAATCGTACTCGTTTGACAAAGATATTTTATAGACAATTAGTAGGTACGTATTACGACAATAAGTAATAAACATAATATTCAGTAATAAACATAATACTAAGTATAATTTACTTACCGATACTGACCACAAATTATACCTACCTACCTAAACATTTTTCTTCCTTTTGAACAAGAAAGTATTATCTATGTCTTCACTGTGCAACACAACTTCACCTCTAAGTAGATAAATTACAGACTATGGCACTAATCAACATATATTATGGCAACCTAGTTTGTTATTATTATTTATCTAATAACTTTAAACGAGCAATTGTTGTGTATATACATATATATGTATATTATATACATAAATATGTATTTTAACGTATCCCGGAAACGGCTCTAACGATTTGAATCAAATTTTATATTTAGGTAAGGTTTTGCTTTTCAAAGTTATTTATACATTATAGTTTTTTTAGAAAAACGGATTTTACAAAAAAAAAACGTTGAGCGAAGTTTGGTCGCTCATAAAAACAAAACAAATTAATAATAACAAACAATATGTTTATTTCAAACGAACATTGTTTCTCATCACATATTTTATACTCGATGGTTTTATAATGATGATCCCTTTGTATGAATTATAGGAACGACAGAGGCGGGCGTTGCCGTTCATGGTAGGGTAGGGCACCACCTCTGACCACCTTGCTTGGGTGTGCCGACCTACATAGAAGATTTTCTGTTCACTTTAACGTTGACAGTTTAATTAATATAAAGTTGGTGGAGGTAGAGTAAGGCCGCACCTTCATCAATAACAATATACCTATTAATTGTAATATTTCATAGGGAAAGGTCGTTCTTGTTAACTTATTTGTGTACTTGACGGAAATAAACTTACATATCATCTAAAAATGAGACAACTTCCTTGGGTGCGTCCGAAAACATCTAAACTTGAAGTGTTAAAGCGTTTAGAACAAGTCAATAACTGTACCTACATTTATTTTTATGACCAGACCTCAAAAACTGTTAATACAACTCACATGGAAACGTGTGTAATTAAAGTTAACATCTTGGTGTTAATGTTCTAGCTTATGGTGCCCATATGGCGTCCAACTAAACAGTTTGGCGATGCCCAAAGGCGTCTAACAAACTAAAAATTCTTATGATTTTAGTTAACCTATCGCACTCGCGTATATCTATACCTTTTATACTTCCAACTTTCATTATTTTTATGAAGTTGGCATAAGGTGATGTCAGTGATGACGTCATATTCGTACCACGAACAACCGGTTTTGCGGCTGCCGCCGTTGCCGACCTCCAATTATGCTAATGTCGATGCCATTCCAGTCCACTCCTCAACCATACACGTCGTAAGCAGATACATATACCTAAATTAGGTCTGACTAGTCAGTGAGGTCACCTACCTACAGTTCTATCATTTAAATGTTTGCAGGGAAGATACATTTATCGGAGGACTCAGACACAAAACACAATATAGGTCAGTTCGTCCAAGTAAAATGAATAAGATGATAATCTTTATGTTATGATGAAGGCAATATGTTTAGAATAAAATAAGTAAGTCAATTTCCTAATAAAGTTGTTGTGTCAATTAAACGTAGTAGAACCTATAACACAGCGGCTATGTTCGACTTGTTAAAAAATGTAACACAATCGTATCACGCACGACTTCCGGTCGATGTGTTAATAGAAACTTTAGCGACAACATAACCGTGCCATGCTGAGTTCGTTTCGTACACACAATTTAGTTACCCGGTTTGTTATGTAACATATACCATACTGTTATGTAGCATCAGAATGGCAACATAAGGGTTACTGTCGATCGATAAGCTTTTGCCAAAGACACCTAGTCTCATACCAGCTACGTCTTACGGCTCCAACTTGTTTGTGCCCCTATATTTTAATATTTTATATCTTAAAAATCTTGTGGTTCAAACTATCATAAATATTTGTAATAGATATTATCATCTTTTGATTTTTTTAGAACATTTGACAAATACAAAACTTATCGCATTTAATGAATTAATTATTGATTACATTAGGGGATCCTGTTGTACCATGGATCCTGTCCTGTTGCACTGTGGTCCTAATAGAAAAAAAACCAGACAAGTGCGTTCCGTAAGCAAACAAACTTGTGTATACGTCCATCTCGGGAATCAATTCTAAAAGACGTTTGCCTGTCTTTTTCGAAAGACAAACTTAACTTTTTGCGGTTGCGATGTACGACAAAGTTAACAACCCAACCGAAAAATATAAGTTTGTAATCACAAAAGTTTTTTTATATGATATAACAACGAATTAACGACTTTCGGATTTTTTCCTTCACTTGTGCTGGCAAGCACAAGTAAAGGAAAAAATCTACCTAGAATCATAAAATTTACCTAGAATCATAAAATTTATTAAGAAGCAATGCTTAATAAATTTTATGATTCTAGGTAAATGGGAAGTAGGGCACGCCACCATTGTGGCGGTAAGACCCATCATGGAGGACTGGCTGGAGAGGCGACATGGCTGCCTCTCTTACCGGCTGACGCAGGTGCTTTCGGGGCATGGCTGCTTCGGAAAGTACCTGTGTCGCATAGGCCGAGAGCCAACGCCCGCGTGCCACCACTGCGGAGGCTGTCGCGAGGACACCGCATTCCATACTTTGGTGGAATGCCCCGCGTGGGCGAATCAACACCGTGACCTCGTGACGGCTATCGGTGTGGATTGCCTCTCGTTGGAGACCATGGTTTTGTCCATGGTCCACAGCGAGAGCGCATGGGATTCCGTCGCCTCATTCTGCGAGGAGGTGATGCATACCAAAGAGGCGGCGGAGAGGGAACGGGAGAGAATTAGTACTCTCCCATCCCGCAGGGGACGCCCCGGGCGCCGGAGAACGTTTAACGATCTCCGGCCTCCATGAGCGCGGACCTAAAAAAAAAAAAAAAAAGGTAAATGGGAAGTACCCTATAGGTTTTCAACCCAAAACCTATAGGTTTTCGACCCAAAACCTATAGGGTACTTCCGGTTGATCTAGAATTGTCAATTTTGGTTAAAAGCAAAATCTTCCAGCACAAGTAAAGGGAAAATTCCGAAAAATAAAAAAGTTAAAAATTAAGGTAAATTTTGGAACTTACAAGTTTTCCCAAAAACCTAAATTACTCTATATCTTTTCATCGTGTTGACTCAGGACCTTGATTTTTATACACCTGATAAATTTCAACTTGCTAGGTCCACCCGTTCCTGAGAAAATCGGTAGTGACAAACGGACAGACAGACGGACAAGAGAGTGATCTTATAAGGGTTCCTTTTTTACTTTTTGAGGTACCTACGGAACCCTAAAAACATATTTTGCGACGTTTTTTCGCAATATTTTTAACCGTCTATAAAATATCATTTACGTCCAAGTTTGACAGTTGTTGTCCCATGCGTTTACTTGTCCACTAGGAGATCAAAAAGTATTTTTGACCCGAAAAGTAAGATTTTTTTAATTGCTCTCAATTGCGAATAATTTGCTTTCCTGCTAAAAGTGTAATAATATCTTTTTTGTTTTAGATACAACAATTTATTTGGTTCAGTAATTCAGCGTTATATTATTGCCCTACTTTATAATTACCAGCGTTAGAAGAACCCGATATCGGATAAAAATACGGAGGAAAATTTTCATAGAAGTGTTATGGAACTCTCGTTACAGTTGATCGTACACAAGTTCCTCGTAGGTAGGTAGGCATATATATTTTATACAAAAGACACATCGATATCAGTAATGAATGACAGCATTGTGAATGTGTCTAGACTGAAACTATAAATCACAATCTAACTTGTCAGATCTCGTGTCTTTGACATCGTAGGCTGCATTAAATCAGTCATTGAAATGCATATCAACCTTTGTTGTTTTCTTACTGTTCACGATTTGTTAAATAATATTCAGGAAAAATTATTTCAAGATTCAAGCCTCATACGGAATCATGAATATTTTTTTCGAGGACCGCAAAAATGATACGAACATAGAGAGGTGAGAGGTCCATAGCAGATAATTTTGATGACTCAAATATAAAAATGACTTCACTTAATCGTGTTGTCATTCTTATTTTTAACCACCGACGCAAAAATGAGGGGTTTTATAAGTTTAACGTGTGGACCTGTGTCTCTCTGTTGCATCATAGTTCCTAAACTGACCTATTTCAATATAGTTTTTTTTTTGTAAGGTGACTTGGTCGAGAATGTTCTTAGCTATAACTCAAAAAAATCTGTTTAGTTTTTGTGTTCCAAGATCATCAGCTCATTTCCAACCATTGAAGGGATTTTTGGGTCGATCGTTTATTTATAGCTACTTGTTGAGCAAAGCGGATCGTCTAAAATGAGTAATAAATGCGAATGTGAGTTTGTTTGTTTGTATTGTTGTTTGTTACGGTTTCACGCTTCAACTACTCAACCGATAATCATGAAATTTTGCATACTCATGTTTTCAAGGTCGTACCAATCTCTCCATACATATATAAAAAGGGACATCATCTAGCAAATAGTACTGTGCCCGAGGGATACCTGAATTGATTGAAAAAAGCTACATTAACGTGAGCGGAACCGTGGGCAATAGCTAGTTGTAATATTAAGCGTAGTGGAGCAAGTAACGAGATGACAATACAAAGACTGAGATCATATTTATTTATTACATGTAGCACGTTCCAGTTACAGATGGACCACCCAATGCGAAGCTATCCCAATGTCGTAAAAAGAATCGTTTGTCAGATTATATCGGGATACACATGCTGCCTACAGACAGTTGTATTAAAACTTTCGCGAGTAGTAATGACTACATTTAAATTAGTTGGATGAAATAAATATTAAACTCTTTTTTTATTCAAATCAAATTTAAATGAATCGTCGTTTATATCATATCATCATCGTCATCATCATACATACATATTTCGTTAGTAACATCGTTCCATTTTCAAAGTTTCTGTTTGACAGGTTTCCTTTTGAACCCCCGACGCAAAAAGAGGGGTGTTTTAAGTTTGATGTGTCTGTGTGTCTGTCTGTGGATTCGTAGTTCCCAAACAGTTGAATGCGTTTTTATTAGCTGAGTCTTATAAATAGAATTAAGTATAGTACTCGTATACAAACAGCTTTCTTTCCTAAGAAGTATCTACTTAGTTGTTGGTAAGTGTAGGTGAAACAATACGGACGTATGGCCCAGATGTTCGCGGCATGACGGCGAGCTCTTATCGGTGCAAAGACGCACCCATCTACACTCTTCCCCGTATATTATATTTATAATATGTAAAAGCAAGTAAAGTCGCGCCGCGATTGGACACGACAGTTCAACGAACTGCCAATTCACCATCTTTTCCATTCATTAATTCTAATTACTAGTCTTCCGCCGAACTCTGTATTTTGACTCGTTTCGCATTCGCCGTTCGAGTTTCATTCGCTTATACCTAGATATCATACTTTGATACACTTTAGGACATAATATAAGTAAGTATGTATCCACAATTTAAGTTATTAAGTTAGTAACATTAAGTTTTCTTTACAGGTTACATGATAATAAAATTACTTAACACTTTTTCATTCATTACTAAAATTTTCGTTTGTTAATTTATTATCCTTAAATTATTATTTTTAAACCAAAATTTTAAGTAGGTAAGCAGTCGGGCTGTCTGATCATAAGTAGTCATCCTTACACAAAGAGTTTTTTTTCTCTTTGACGTTACGTACGTAGTAGGTATAACTACGTACTTTGGTACCTAACAATACCTTGTCGCTCAAATAGTGTAAGAGCATAAATAATTTTGTGAGTTATATGCGTTTAAAACCCCGAGGTTTCGATATAAAATTAACGTCAACAGTTGTGTGTGACACTTACGCATTACCAATCCAAAGGAGCTTTGGCCTACTTATCACTAGTAACGTGACATTATAGTGCCGTATTCTTTCATTCAAACAGGAGTAGTATTAAGAATGCCGTGCTGAATCTCCTTTAAAAAAAATTCGCTGGAGCACCATTCTCCTCTGCCCCAAGGAGTTGGCTTTTCGGTCAGTGATATAGCGAGTAGTTATACCAGTAAGCGCTTACCAGCGACTGTGTGCTTCTTTGCCAGCGTAGTTGTATAAAAAAAAAAACAATACATAGCATTTAAATAATGATGTATTAAGTAGTATTCAACTTACGAATGGATGGCAGACGTGGTTTGAAAGTTAATACATGGTCACTGTGCGTTTCTGTACAATAAACAGGCTATTAAAATGCATGTTGCCTAGAACTGCAAGACTACTTAGCCAAATATTTGGTTTGAATTTGTTGTACAATTATTTAATGAACGTTCAAACATATAGTGGAAAAGCGAAAGTAGAAGTATCGCTTATCGGCCAAGCCCTTTTTTTGCACCACTTGTGTAGTTAAAAATAAAAATGACCGTTTACATCACGCTTTATTAAATTACAGTGCGATGCTATTCGAGAAGCGCGGAATGGCGCGGGCGTTGTGTTCGGTCACAAGTCGCGACAGCAGACCTTCGCTGATTATAGCGGTGACGCCATCACACTCCCGGCACAACTGTACGACAACATGGCAGGCGGCGCCCTAAGGTTGTTGCCGTAATACGTTGTTCCTTTAAACCTGTCCTTATTCAGCCGGTCAAGGAACGTTCAAGGTGCCTCCACGATACTGTATTATAAGTAGCTACCTGAAGCCGCTTAAATGTCACGATTGTTTCTCATGATGATAAATTGAAGTACTTATTTACTTCTAGGTCGATTCAATCTCCTTTACTTGTGATACCGTGTGGTACCGTGATCATTACATGGTATGGGATCTGAGCTCATTCTACGTTGAATGCAGTAGACCGTTAGACGTATTAATGAGGTGTATAAAATCCAAGAACTCTTAGATTCTTCGCAAAGTTATGCCTCTATGCCTCACAACACAATTTGACGCCTAATTTATTATTATTGTTGTGAATATTTAACACAATGTGCACTTTATGTTTCAAATGTGTTTTGATTTCGTTTTCATTTTAGTAATGTTTTAAAATATTTAGTCTCGTAAATGTTCAAAGTCGGCACCCTCTTTTTTTTGGAAGATAGGTACCGAATTTCAACGAAGATCTTGTCTTGTAATAAGTCTTGTTTATGTGTTATGGAATCGAACTAAGGAAACAAAACAAACAAAGTTGTCAAAATAGGTATGTGACCTCGTAGACGTACATGTTGATTCACTGAGCAAGCTCCGTAAAATATTTAAGTCCAAATTTATTAATTGATCTTGCATCAATTATTGTAACTTTACATTTTATAGAACTTTGTGGCTTACCTGTAAGAAATTGTGACACTAGAATAAGTTAATATAAGTTTGTTTTTTTTTTGTAATTTAACCAGTGTTAACAATTGTTGGTGAGCCAATAAAATAAATAAATAAATTATTGGACATAGGTACTTCGCTTAGTAGCGATAGTACGAGTTTCTAGTAGAAAATGTTTGCAGTTTTTGTCGTAAATGCAAAACACTTTCTTTAAATTGTTTGTCAATCATTATGTTATGGAGCTTACACGAGCAAAATTTGCAAGTGTCACTTTGCTTGAAGATAGTTGGGGTCAAGTCTGTACTACAGAACTGAACACATTAGCTGGCCACACTAGCATATGAATGAACTAGGGACATAAAAAAAATTTCTCCACGATAGTTAAAGACCAGTTTTTATCGAAGGATAAGGATTGAAATAAAAAACATTGTTCATTGTTTTATTATATTTTATCCAAGGAATTATAGCTTACCTAATAGTTTTTAAATCCAGAGTAAACTTTAATATTAGCATAAAATAGTTTGTGGTAGTAGTGCATTTAAATTGTAGAAAATATCAATATTGATACATTTTGAGGAAGTAATAGACATCTAGAGACAACTCTTAGAGAGACACAAAACAAGAGAACACTTAGGGGGTCTTCACTGGTATGGTGATGTTATTACCTCGTTGTCATGACATAGTCAATATTTGTATTTAAAGCAAGATTCCAAGAAGCACATTTATCTATAATAGGTACTGCATCAAGAGCGTACGCGTGAGAGCATACTAATTGGTCTAGTGGTTAGACTGGAGGAATGTTCTGTTTACTAACGAGACCAGAATATAGTCATTGGATTCAGATGTATATGACCTCGAAGGAGAGGGAAAAAACAATGTAGAACGATCAAAGAATCAGTTTTAATAAGAAATGACAAGTCTTGAGAACTCACTAAAAACATGGCGGTAAATACATGCGTATTTACCGTAAATAAGCTGAAACATCTCAATGACGTTCTAGGATTGCACACGCTATATTGCCTATTGAAAGGCAGTCGGGCAGTAGTGCACAGTACAGTCTGGCTGAGAAAGTCTATTTACCATAAAACGACTTATTTGCCACTTTACTTTATGAATTGCCAGTTAGTTTGATGCTAACTATTGTAAGAGCATCTCAGGAACTACACTTTCTTAAAATAAGTTATAAGGACGCGACTTCTATACTCTGTCTATTTCTTTTTTTTTGACAGCTTGATAAGTAGTCAATAAATTAGTGATGATTTAACACGTTGCCGATTTGATTAGAAATAGCAATCGGTTTTATTTAGTAGGAAGTTTTAATCGATTTAAAAAAGTTAAAAGTTAATTGTAGCTAAAAATACTGAACTCGTTTAACAAATTATTATCGTTTATGTTACTGATGATTGAAGTGGCGAATCTAGTGTGTATCACCTTTTATTTATTGATTTCTTTAAGTTTAAACTTGAATTTCAACATTTCGAAGTTATTCACAACTAAGTAGTTGTAATAAGGCTTTCGTCTATAAGTATAGACGAAAGCCTTATTATACTGTTTTAGAAATAGTTAATATCGATTTTTGCATATCCAGTAGAAACATTTATTCACATTAGTACGTACAATAATTAGAAAATATTTCTTTATTGCGTATAACAAAAATCATTGAATTAAAAAGAAATACAACATGTACAGCATACAGTTATAAATAGCATCGTCAAATGAAAATAGATAATCTATATAATTTTGTAACGTTTAATTTTACAAACACTGGCACAGTTACGTTCTTAAGCAACTGTCAAAAAGAAAATAAACAATAATATATTATGGGAACGTCGATCGATTGCTGAAAAGTGATCCATCAACGATTACGTTGAGTTATACCAGCCTAAAATAAAATACAACATGACATAATTATATGTTGTATGCAAAATGGATTTCGAAAATGACTGAGGAACTGAAAGTTTTTACAATCATGAGAGCTAACTAAGCCATCTTAAGCTAAGAATTACTTTTAAACTTTTTAGAACAATGAAATATTTACTGCTTCATTTAACTATGTTTACGGAAAGATTAGCAACGAAATAGGTAAAGCCACAAAAAAGTACCTACCTGGCAATAAGAAATCAGCGCCACTCTCTTTCAATAAATGTAGATACTAGCTGCGCCCCGCGGTTTCACCCCTTTAAGTCCCAATGCCGTCGGAGTATCAGGATAAAAAGTAGCCTATGTAACACATAGGCTATTTTCCTGGTCTCCAGCTATCTGCATACCAAGTTTCGTCGTAATCGGTTCAGTAGTTTTTGCATGAAAGAGCAATAAACATCAAAACTGAAAAAAAAACAAAATGAAAAAAAAAATACATTTAATGGTTTACCATTACATATTATTATATCTAGGTCGGGAGAATGACGGGGTTCAGTCACAAAAACTGGAAATAACTGAAAGAAGATTACATAATACTGTTTACGCTGTATATTGTACTAGAAAAAGGTTTTAATACCGAATTATCACCAATCAACAGTTATTTAAGGTTGTAAATGCGTTCTTAACATAATCGTCAATAATTGTTGTACTTCGTTCTTTTGTATTTACCTACATATGTTACATTGTTTCAGTTCTATTTCATACTAGCAATTCGCCCGGCTTCGCACGGGTACAAATTGTACACCTAAACCTTTGTCATAAATCACTCTATCTATTAGTAAAACCGCATGAAAATCCGTTCAGTAGTTTTTCAGTTTATCGCAAACAGACAGGCATACGCGGCGGGGGACATTGTTTTAAAATATGTAGTGATGTTGGTATACCTACATATCGTACCTAGGTAGGTATATATAAATATTAGGTAAATGGGAAGTCGTAGTTTATTTATACACTTACATCGTTCATCGTCCTCGATCGATGCCGATGCGATGCGGCACCTAAATGTCAAACGGGATTAATTCGTCTATAACTTGAGCCAAATTGGATAATCTAAGGAATTTTTGTAAACAAACCATATGTTGTCATAATTAGAATGCAGAAATATTGTAATTTTAACTCCATTTCTTAGTTATACTTTACGATTTTACTGTCATTGTGTTTGCTGGAACTCATATCACTCATATAATATGTTAAAAATACCTTAAAACAAGAATTAGCAAATACAAAATAACAACTAAGTATACGCCTAAAACCCTTCAACTTTATAAACGAAATATGGCGATGATAGTTGAAGATGGCGGAAAGGTTGGTAGTTTAATAATAAGCGGTAGATATTAGTATGTAGGTATTATAGTTTTTTGCCGGTAATTTAATGACATAATTATATAATCTTTTAATATAATACAAAAAATATTCACTAACAAAAATCTAAATTGCAAAAGGTATGCAGCAACAGTATACTACTATAACATAGCGACTACCTTTTTTTGTGTGAATATAGCACTTTTAAAATGTGAATAAAACATTAATCTCGTTCAATTAAAATGGAGCGCAAAATCGTATGCAAGAAATTATTATTACACTCTGGCTAAGGTAGTACTTACTTACCACTTTATAGTACCAGAGGCCCAGAGAGGATATCCATCAAGGTCACCATAGAGCAGGCATCATCAGAGCTTACCCTAGACGCAGATCCGTAAACCTTTATTCTCTAGATGCTAAAGAAGCTTCTGCTCTAGTATTTTAGTGTTATTCTTATCTATTAACAGTAAATAAACTGAGAAAACTATGTAATTTAAACACAACAAATGAAAGCCGAATTCTTGAAAATTATTTTTCTTTCAAAAAAATTCAAAATTATTTTAATTTCAAATACGTAATTCCCTAAATTATATATTGTTAAAATTATTTGTTGTCGCAACAACAAATATTTTTAAAGGTGTATAATTTGCAAACAGGTTATTAATACCTGCTCGTCAGTGGTTGCCAAGCAACGTTTTGTTAGTGAACATTCCATATCGAATTTGGCTGTAGCCTGTAGTGCTAGTAATGCGTTGCCGTAAAGGTTTTGGACAACATTCGGGCAAACGCATACCAACGGAGGTAATGGAAACGGTCTGTCACAAATCTTTGCCCGTACAGGCTGAATCTATGACCGTCAACAGGCACTGCATGATCGATCATGAAAACTTCTGTGAAAATCACCCAGTTGGATAGTGTTAGGTGCATCTCAACACTACATTACAGTCACTAGTAATAATTGCTAGTGTGGAAAAAATACAGTTGTAACATATTTTTGCAATTATAATGTCAGCGAATAAATCTAAGAGCTGGATTAATAATTATTTGTGATACAGCATCTTAAACTACGCCATCACCGTATAAAACTCATTTCCATCGGATAACCTATCTCAGATCAAAATGATGAACAGCAAGCTTTTACTTACTTTCCTTAGATTTAGATTTTATATATATATATTTAGATTTCTTAGATTACTCCTAAGAAGGTAAATTTCGAATCACATGGGTCGTACCCATGTGATTCGAAATTTACCTTCTTAGGAGTGATTCGTCTTCTTGATGAAAGTAAGTATATGTATAATAGTGTGTACCCCTAACCCTCATTATGAATTTTAACATTAAAATGAGGAGTTTAATATGAGTTTCGTCGTTCGTCGTTTTTTTGACAGGTAGCGACCCTAGTGAAAATTGGAGATGCAGTGGGCCAAAGGGGCAACAACAAGGAAGGATTTAGTACCTAATGCTGAACTGATTACTGAAATAAAATAATAATATCCAATTCTGTTTTCAATCAATTTATTATTTGCAATTAGCAAAAGATATCGAATTTCTATGATCATTTCTTATATTAGTAAATTATCTTCGAAACTCGATATATGTGAGGCAAATCTTTAGAAGCAAGCCCTCGATAGTATCATCGAGTTGTTGAAGTATACCCGTATCTAAATGTAAGTTAGTATTATCGCTTTAGGTACACGTTGCAAAACCTATAACGAAGTTCAAACATAGTGCCCCAGTTTTGCTTGTTTTATCGATTTTTCTTTCTACTTTGCATATCTGTGCCATAGAGTTATATCTACGAAGTCACGCCATGTTTTTCAAATTCTGGTGTATTATATCTACGCATGTTTCATCTTGTAGCATGTGATAAGGTCCAGACTACAGAATTAAATTGGTCTAACTGCCACATTGCCACTTAATCAATTTGAGAGCGACCGAAGAATCTACTGGCATGACGTATTCAGTGAATGTTTAATTGTATGGCTTCTTTAGGGCTGTGGTTTGATGTTTCAGTTTTTATATTTTTTACATTTTGTAGGTACATTATTTTATTCTAAATCTAGTTTTGGTCAGGCGTGTAAATAGCCCAACCAGGGTGTGATTGCTCAACGGTTAGCGTACGAGGTGTAGGGAAGTAAACCACTTCTATCGATCAAAACAATTAAGCCAGCACTAACCTGCAACACCGACCAAGTCCCGATCCTCCAGAAGGCAGCGAGCAGCGGCGAGGTTTCTACGGTCTCTTGTAAGGTATTGACCGGCCGGTCACGATCGAAGACTAGAGCACTCCACATACACCTTGTAAAGGTTACAAGCGAGTCCAAACACTACACGGCTATAGGACTAACGGAAAATCAGCTTCTTTTCACGAGAAATATAACTGAAGTCCGTGGCGGAACAAAATTTTTATATTAAAGGCGTCTTCTTCGCGAAAAGCGATGAGAGCAGGGTATGTCCGTTTCTTCTTGCACCAATCAGGCGCAGCGCGCTTACACTATTTGAAGACTGCTAACGCCATCTCTTGAGATCGTCGAGTACATTGGCAATATTACAGCAGTACCAGCACTAATTGCATTCGACAAACAGAATGTGGTTTACTATAAAGACTATGAAATTTATAATATAACGAAATATATTATGGTGCGATTATGTATGCATTTTATAAATATATTGGCGCTCCACCATGCACCCCGCCTTGGAACATCACAAGATGTTTCAAAACACGCGAATTTTCTAACTGACCGAGAGTAACACATGCATTATGCGATTAAATAATAAATATGATAAATATAGCGGCTTAAACTAAGAATAAGGTTTAAACTAAGTTGAATTTATTGTGTAGGAATAGGATATAATTTAGTTACAGCGCGTTTGTAAATTCCAGTTTGCGTTTTAACTATCGCCACGCGTACAACGTTATCAGAGCCTCTGAACACGTCCGTAATTACTCCTAACGGCCAATGCAACGGTGGAGAATTCTCCTGCTCAAGAAGAACAACAGTTCCGATTTCTACCGGTTTGTCGGGAGTAGCCCATTTTTGCCTAACTTGCAACGTGTGCAAATACTCTAAGTGCCATTTCTTCCAAAAGGATTGGACCATACTATCTAACAACTTTTTACGTTCTAACAGACTCAATCGTTGATCTGACAAATCAGCAGCGGGTAAATATTGCAACGGAGTAGACATCAAAAAATGCGCGGGAGTTAACACCTCAGGATAAGGGTCTGACGATAATACGCTCAATGGACGAGAGTTAAGAATACACTCTATCTGAGTAAGAACAGTTTGCAGTTCTTCGTATGTAAGTAACTGACTTCCTATTACTCTATATAAATGCGTTTTCATGCTCTTTATATTCCCTTCCCACATCCCACCAAAATTTGGTGATCTTGGGGGAATCATCTTCCACTCTATGCGTCGAGAGAGCAACTCATTCGACAGCGCGTTTTTGAAGCTAGAGTTCAATAAAAAACTATACAGCTCATCTAAATGTGCCTTCGCACCGATGAAAGTAGATCCATTATCGGAATAGAGACATGAAACTGGTCCTCGACGGGAAATAAAGCGTTTAAAAGCGGCTAGAAAGTTTTCAGTAGTTAAATCACTGGTCACTTCAATATGTAGACTACGTGTGACCATGCAAACAAAAAGAACGATGTACGCCTTTTGCGCATGTTGACCTCTGCGGCGAGAAAGGATTGTCCTTATCGGACCAGCGTAATCTACACCAGTGTGACAAAATGCCTTGGCCTCTGAAACACGGTAATCAGGAAGATCAGCCATTATAGGCGTTGGATGCGTTGGGTTGCATTTAAAGCAAGTGTTGCACTTTCGCAACTTGGACCTGATAACAGTCCTGGCATCCAAGATCCAGTAGCGTTGTCGTATAATAGACATAAGAAGTCCAGGTCCGGTGTGACAATTAACAACATGAAAATGCTGTATTATTAAGTCAACGACATGATCGCGTTTAGGGAGAAGAACCGGATGTTTAGCTTCGAAAGGAAGCATTGATCCAGAAAGTCTTCCTCCAATGCGTAAAATCCCTTGTTTGTCTAAGAAGACGAAGAGGCTTTGCAGCTTTTTTGAAGGTAATTTATCAGCCTTGATCAATTTGATATCTTCACAGAAGTGCACAGATTGAACGGCGAGAATTAACGCATTCTCAGCACTTGTCAACCCTGCTATAGAACGAGGTTCGACCTTAACTTTAGGTCTTGCGAATTTTAATACATATGCGGTGATACGTAGCAACTTTTCCCAAGAAGAAACACGTTGTGCTAACGTACACAGCAACGGCGGCTCTGTGTGAGTAATGGCAGCCAACACATTTGCCTTGAGTTCAGGCAAGACAGAGCAATTATTAAGCGAGAATGGCTTAATCGGCCACTTCTCAGATGAGCTGCGAATCCACGGAGGACCTTTCCACCACAAATCGTGGGTCAAAAGTTGCGATGGAAGCATACCACGCGAAAGACAATCACTTGGATTAATAGCTCCGGCAATATGATAAAAATGTTTAGAGTCCAAGTTTTCTTGGCACTGAGCGACGCGATTACCGACGAAAACTGACCAACGATGTGGTGAAGAATGAACCCATGATAAAGCAATAGTGGAATCAGAAAATGCGTATATCCCGGCAATGGTCATACGTGTTGCATATGTGTCTCGCACAGTTTTTATTAATTTTGACATAAGTAAAATAGCGCATAATTCTAAGCGAGCGAGCGTAGTGATTTTTGTTGGCGAAACCTTTGATTTAGCGCAAAGAATGCGAGTTTGAATGCCAGACGGGTAGGTACAATGGGCATAAATGACACATCCCAGACCATTCATGCCAGCATCACAAAAAGCAACAAGACGTAATTCACAACCAACTTCGACGCCTACATGACGTGGAATCCTTAAAGTGTCAAGCATTTGAAGTTCTTGCGCAAGAGCGAAAAAACGGGTGCGTATGTGCTCCGGTGCAGGATCGTCCCAATCACACTTGCTGAGCCACAGTTCCTTAATTAACAACTTGGCATAGAGAATCACAGGCGCGACCAATCCGAGCACGTCAAATAGTCGTGCAACCATCGAGAGTATGTTTCTCTTGGTGCACTTTTCATTAATTGCGGCGCATGTGAAATGAAAATTATCTTCACATGGTTCCCATGAGAGACCTAAGACCTTAGAGACATTATTGTCAACATCAAAATCAAGCGACTTGCGGTGCGTGTCGGGAAGCGAGTCAAGTAGCACTGGTGAATTGCTAGACCACTTCACTAAGTCAAAGTCACCCGATTTGAAAAACTTAATCAAGTTGTGAGCTAATTGCGTGGCAGTATCCTCATTTGCAATAGAAAGAACCAAATCGTCCATATACAGACAGGTCTCTGCCACTTTCGCGGCATCAGGATAGAGCGGACTCATGTCAGTAGCCAGCTGTCGCACAGTGCGCATAGCTATGTAAGGGCTTGACTTGAGACCGAAAGGTTGCCTATTAAAGGCATAAGTTCGAATTTTTTCCGATTCGTTGAATCTAAATAAAATGCGTAGGTATTTATGTTGGTCTACTGGTACACCAATCCGTAAATAATATTGTTTTATATCAGCGTTCATTGCAATAGGAAATAATCTAAAACCTAACAATAATAAAAACAGATCGGCCTGTAAATTGGGTCCAATATGTAATATATCGTTAAGCGAAAGTCCTGTATGCGTTTTAGCACTCGCGTCCAATACGATGCGCGGCATCGGTTTATCAGGTCGGACTACTGCGTGATGCGGTATATAATAACCATCAGAGGACAGCTCAGATTCTTTAACAGGACTGAGGTAATTGTTATCAATATAATCCTGAATAACCTTGTTATAATTTTCGCGCACTATCGGTGCCTGACGGAGCTTACGCTCGAGTGAAACGAAACGGCGATAAGCGGTAGCGTGCGAATTACCTAATTCCGAAGGGTCCCTACAGAACGGTAATGCAACTGTATAACGACCTACGTCGTCACGGGTCACGGTAGCCGTGAAAATATTTTCGCAATCTGTCTCCTCTGGTGACAACAAGCGTTTCATGGGTACTTCTTCAAGTTCCCAGAACTTTTGCACTATATCATTAAGCGCTAACGCAGAAAAAGACGCGGCAGTAGGTAAAATATGTTTACGCGGGTAATCTCCCATAAGTACGTAACCAAATGTTGTAGATAAAGCACACGGTGCGCGCGGCCCACACTCGACCATATTTCCTAAGTATATAAATGGGAATAGCTGGGCACCTAACAATAAATCAATCTTGCCCGGAATATTCCAGCTTAAGTCAGCGAGCGGAAGGTTACGAAAATCTAGGTCGCGATCACAATCGATAAATTTCGAAGGCAATTGATCCGTAATGCATTCTACAACAAGCGCATGTATAGTGTATTTCTGATCCGGATAAATACGGGATTCAATGTCTAAATGAACATAACCGATTATCGGACTTGAAGCGGAACCAACACCTTTAACATAGGAATTATTCAACGGTATTATCGGTAAATTTAATAAACTAGAACAAGCAGATGTTATTAGATTATTCTGCGAGCCATTATCTATCAAACACCTAACTACAGATTTAATACCAGCGCTACCCTTAGAGCGCGCGTATACCTGAGCGGTTGACAAAAGTATATCACCCTTATGACAAGAAGTGTAAGACTGTGTATGTGTAACTGGTTCTGTAGCAAGCGGGGGCGCTCGAATGCATGACGAAGTCGTGTGAGCGCGATGAGAAGGCGCGGGCGAAGTAACGGTCGCTCGATGAGCGGGCGGCGGCGAGTACGCGACGGCGGTATTTACCATAGCCGCATGCGATTGCGAATTATTACTATCAAAATGCAATAACCTATGGTGTCTTTTATTACAGAAACAGACTGACGTACTCTTACAATCCGGAAGTTTATGTAAAGTGCTTAAACAATTAACGCAACCGTACTTCGATTTAATAAACTCATATCTAGCCCTTGCGTCTCGCATATTTTTAAACTGAGCGCAATCATATAAATGTCGATGGTTACCACTACACAAACAACAATTCGCGGTAACTGCTGCGTAAGATTTGGAGGTGTGATGAACGCGCCGGTCGCGTGAGGGCGACGTAACAACAGCAGCGGGTTTCGTATATGACCAATTTCGCGGGTTTGAGCGCTCCAAAATCTTAGCCTGATCTTGTATAAAAGCGATAAGCTGTTGTGTCGTAGGCACTTCCACATCCCGAATCGAAAGTTCAAAGGCTTGGATGGTTTGAGGATCCATCCTTCTCAAAGCGCATTGAAGAAAAATAAAATCAGTTAGATCAGTTATGCCTAATTCTTTTAGAGCTGATATCGAAGCGGAGTATTTACTAACAAAGGTATCAAGAGCGTTCGCAGTGTGCGAGCAAGTTTTTAAGTCCAGTATATTATTGAGATAATATGTACCTAATGAGCGTTTGTCGTGGTATTTCTTAACCAAACTATCCCACAGTATTTTATATGTTTCACCTGACGGAATAATACCGGAAGTGAATTTTAGTGCGTCGTGGGTGAGTTTAGAAATTAGATACTGTACACGTTGCGAGTCAGAAAGCTGTTGATTCAAATGAATATTAGCTTTAAAAGACTGATAAAAGGTATTCCAGTTTTCAGGGCGTCCGTCAAAACTCGGAATTACTAAAGGTTCTAATTTCACTACGGACTTGATCGAGCTACTGGTCTCGAGTGAACGCACCTTAGAAGTGGTTAATATTTTATTTCTAACGCGTTTAACTCTCGAGTATAAATCATCAAATGAATCGAGGCAAGAATACTCGGGATTGACCGTAATCTTTGATAACAAATTTATATTATTTATTTTATCAACAATGGACTCAAATTTATCGCGTAACTCATCTATCATCTCCGTTTCAGCCAGAAAATTCTCGTTAGCTCGCGTTGATGAATCGAAAGAAATTATACCTTTCGACGATGTGTACATACGATTAATACGTTGAAATAATAATTCTTTCTTTTGATTCAACATAACCAACATGACTTCGCGGCTTGATTCACTTTCCGTCATGTTTATAAAATAATATCACAATACAACTACAAAGTGATAGGTATATCTACCTAGTTAGTGTAAAAACACAAATTAAATTTAAATCTTAAAATGACTTAGCGTAAAGTACAGTGGTGGAGCGGTAAATAAGTGGGTAGGTATGAATAAGTTCAACTAAATTGAGTATAATGGATATTATTACCAATTAATACGTAATTCACCAAATCTAACAATTAATTATATTTAAGTACGAGTCTACCAATAATTACGTAGTTCTCGTGCGTTTTAAACACAGAATTTACCAATTTTACGTAAATCTGTGAGCGAGGAAAAATGGCGGCAAGAATTCACTAGAATTACGTGAATCTTTTTTATGATATGAATAGAAAGTAAATTCACCAATATTTACGTGAATCACTGGCCTATCCGTACTCGTAAGGACCAAATTATATGGTCAGGCGTGTAAATAGCCCGACCAGGGTGTGATTGCTCAACGGTTAGCGTACGAGGTGTAGGGAAGTAAACCACTTCTATCGATCAAAACAATTAAGCCAGCACTAACCTGCAACACCGACCAAGTCCCGATCCTCCAGAAGGCAGCGAGCAGCGGCGAGGTTTCTACGGTCTCTTGTAAGGTATTGACCGGCCGGTCACGATCGAAGACTAGAGCACTCCACATACACCTTGTAAAGGTTACAAGCGAGTCCAAACACTACACGGCTATAGGACTAACGGAAAATCAGCTTCTTTTCACGAGAAATATAACTGAAGTCCGTGGCGGAACAAAATTTTTATATTAAAGGCGTCTTCTTCGCGAAAAGCGATGAGAGCAGGGTATGTCCGTTTCTTCTTGCACCAATCAGGCGCAGCGCGCTTACACTATTTGAAGACTGCTAACGCCATCTCTTGAAATCGTCGAGTACATTGGCAATATTACAGCAGTACCAGCACTAATTGCATTCGACAAACAGAATGTGGTTTACTATAAAGACTATGAAATTTATAATATAACGAAATATATTATGGTGCGATTATGTATGCATTTTATAAATATATTGGCGCTCCACCAAGTTTTATGGCTTCCTAAAAATGTATCGATCTTGAATGCTTTGAAAAGTTTATTGCATATCAATATTAAGCAAATCTTACGCGGTTCCGCGATTTCTTCTGATAGATAGTCATCGCAATACAAAGGAGGACAGGAAAATTTATAATAATTTTCAGATATTGATTTCTTTACCCATTTTTAGTTGGAAGCTTTAGCAAACGATTGCCTTGTTGGTGCGCCCTTTAATGCCCATTTGTTTCTGGAATGAACGCCCGCATTGAGCGTGATATTAGTGTTTTTGTAATGGTACGAATTCTGGTATGGCTGCGGTTTTTTGAGCTAAGCATTTTATACCTACATTTTTATAATTTTTTATCTAACTCAATTATGCAATAAAACGTGAATGTTTTTTATATCTTTAACGGGTTTAATAGTGTTTATGTAGGTATTTCGTCGCACATAAAAACAGCTCAACCTGCTTTTGTGATGAGCGTATACTCTAAAGTATAGGTACCAAGATTGAAATAGAATCACCTCATCACCGACTTTATGACTATTAAACAACGTAAAGTTTATTACCGACTGTTTAGTCTTTAATTTTCGGAGGCTATACATCTATAGAAGGTTAATAATGATTAACGCTACCTACAATCAGTTATAGTTATATACCTGGGTGCAATGTGTTTTAATAAGATTTTACAACAATTTGTTTAATTTTTTAGTCTCGCCCCTATTAATAAAAATAACACAAATGTAAAAGACTTTTAGCTATAAAAGGTTTTGTTTCACTATTATTGTCTTTGGAATTTCATGATAAAGGTATAAAATCTTCAGGAATCATTTGCTTTCAAAAAGGTATAATGTTATTAAATTAACTTCATAAAGTATCACCGACTTCAATGCACCTAAATCATGATAAATTGTTATACTTAAGTTGTATTCTTCATCCCTTAGTTTTGCACTCTTGAAGTGGAATATTTTCTACAAATGTAAATGGGATCTTGATCACAACCAATTCAGTTAAAATATGAATGATTAAAATCGGCTCACAAATGGCGAAGATATCGCGTAATTACATACACACAAAACGGAGACGCTACAGCAGCTCCGGGAGAGTACATAGTGCGGTTTCGCAATCGACGGGTACCGTACCAAAGGTTTTCGGGGACGTATCGACGTGTCCCTGAACCTGGACGTTTTGCAGCACAAATAAGCGATTTGGCAGACCATGTGTTCATCCACCTCAAGACGAAGAAGAAATACTAGATTTATTTCGAAGAGTTCCTCCCAACTCTACAATTAATTTAGATCCAGCAGGAAAAAAGGAAAAGAAGAAGAAAGACCTTACACTTATAGGTCAATTAGATAATTATCAATCAGACTAACAATTTTCTTCACATTTGGCGTGGAAATGTGAACATATTTGGAGAATTCGACTTTTCAACTTTTTGAATTGCTATATCTCTAAAATCGTACGAAAATTATTACTATTATTAGCCATGGTCGTCCCACTGCAGGACCAAGGCCTCCCTAGCCTCCTTCCACTCCTCACGGTTTAGAGCTTTCTGTCGCCAATCTTCCCAATCAGCATCCAGTTCATCCCGCCATCTCTTTTTGGGCCTGCCGCGACGTCGTTTAACCTTGCATGGGCACCACTCGGTGCTGAGTTTTGCCCACAGTCCGTCCGGCATGCGGCAGATGTGACCAGCCTAAAAAAAAAGGATATATACGGACTTTGACCTTCAATAAACTTTTTACAGATGTGGGATAAATGGGGACGTTTTACAGTTCATTTATAATGGTGTTCACTACATTCGTACCAATATTCAGCTCTATGCGAATTGTTAAAATCTGACCACTGTGTTTTGAGCTAACATGACCGGACTAATATACCTAATACGACGAGTACAAAGTAAAGAAATAGTTTCTATACGAAGAGGGTGCAACATGTAAGATTTTTTATTTTCTTACAGGAATAACCAAATCTAGGAATTAAAGCTAAAGTGGTACAATGACATAATATATCTATGTATACTCAAAAGGTTAGAACCTTTGTGTCAATGACATTTCGTTGTTTATGCGTGTCATTTTGAGTACATATATATACACCACTGACCTCTATTATTACTTGTACAATAGAGGTCAGTGATATACACAGACTTACCTAATACCTATGGTGCTATATGGTGTAATAATACCTATAGTTATGTTCTGGCCACACTTTTCATTCATTGCGAGTTCATTTTTAACATTCCAAGACTTTCTGATTAAGGAACTTGAAACAGCTAATCTTTGCCTATCGTTTTATGACTCTACATTATTATTTTACGAACCTTTTATAAACAGTTGTGAAACCACAACAAATTAATTTGTGAAATCGTCCCAAGAAGATACTATACAGTAGTATCTTCTGACATTGCCTATAAAAACGTACTACTGTAAGATAAAAAACTGTACGTTTTATCACACGCTAAAGTGTAACCATTTAACCTCTGTAATATGCCAAAAAGGCCGCTTGAGCTATCGACTAACGTCTTAATACATTATTTATTGAATTGCGAGAATAGCACTTTAATTAATCACATTAATCTTAGGTGTGTTCCTAGATTATACTAATTTATCTACGACTAGATACCTAGACAGTGCACTGTTTCTCACTTAATAACCTTAAACGAGTTCGAAGCAGGAATTACGTTTTTGGCTTAAAATGCAAATTGTGCGATGATGTAGGTATGCAATATTTATTATAGGATAATTATTTATACTGGTATTGTGGTACCTACTAATCTTCTTTGGTTAATAGTTGCTTTAAGATTGGATTGTAGTTGAAATAAAAGCACAGATAAGATAATAGCTACTTCGATAAAAGTGATATGATTGTAACAAAAGTCGACGAAGAAAGAATCGCCGTAGTGAGATTAGGTATACTGCTTGGATCTTTTCTCCCTGGCACTACTTACCTATTTATTTAATCATAACCCAGCATTCAATGCAAAGATGATTATCTTGGATTTAGCTTTAAAACAATGTGCACATTATTTTTGTTGCTAAATACTCTTACCTTATATTCATTTGAATTCTCATATTAATAAATGCTAGTGTAGAAACCGTTCGGCATAATGCATCAAGACAGTTGGTTACGGTTTCTTATCAGTTTACTATCAGTTTTTATGCGTCGCTGCAACGCACTGCCTAACCGCAGTAAAGTATTCATAAATCCGCTAAAAGCTGCAAAACATTTATGAATATATCTTTTAGCTATAGTTTCGCAATTACCTTCATTTCTAGGGGTTGGCGAATGTCGGTCAATGACCGTTGCTATGGCCCCTTGGCGCTCGAATTTATCAAACAACCTTCTGACACGCAAAAGAAACTTGTCACAATCATCAAGTTTTACTGTACGACTATTTTTATTTATGATAAACGACACGAAAGTCATATTCTGCAAACTACTAGGTTTGCAATTCGTTATTATTACGTTGATATTGTTTTGAAGACATTTGCTTGGTCATTATAGTCGATAGTCCAGTCAAAATAGACGCAAAAAAAGCAATAACTTCGGAATAATTCGAAGAGTGTGCACACACCTGTTTACCCACATGTATGATATGAAAGAGGTTTAATTAATTTTATGTAAAAATATATTGATAACACGCTACACCTTGTAATTAACAAATTGTAATATCTGGTGTTAGTCGTCTGTGGCGGAAGTATCGACCAGAAACGTTGGAAATACAATATGTATATTTAGGGCGAGAACGCAGGTCACTTTGGCGATATTGACTTATGAAGTCATGTTGATACGGTACTGTCACATTATATCTTTCTTTATTCAAGCACGTGCACAGCATACTATGAAATTATAAAAGTTTTTGAGAGGTAACTTTCGGAAACTTTGTTTACTGTAAGGTGTCTTTCAGGTGGTATGAGGCCGCCCTCGCCCTGAAAATTTCGGGAATCAAGGAAGTGACACAACTTTACTATTTAAAAATGTATTTATTGCTTTTTGAAGTATTCTCCGCGAAATTTGACACATTTTTCCATACGATGGAACCAATCATTGAAGCAACCATTCCATTCGGAAGTTGGGTTTCCAAAATGGCCGTTTTGTAGGCGTCCACAGCTTCTTCAGGTGAAGAAAATCTCTGACCACGCAATTTATTCTTTATTTTAGGGAAAGTATAGAAATCATTAGAGTCTAGGTCGGGGCTGTACGGCGGATGGTCTAATAATTCTATGTTTTCTTGCTTTAAAAACTCTTTTGTTCTGTTTGCGGTGTGAGAACTCGCATTGTCGTGATGGAGGATGATGCGGCGGTTGCAGTTTTCTTTACGGAGTTCAGAAACGACCTGTGGCAAACAAATGCTAGCATACCATTCTGCATTAACCGTTCTTTGTCCCTCAAGAGAAATAGTCGCAACATGGGCGGTTTAGGAGACAAACGTGGCCACCATTTTTTTTGCAACACTCCGTGAACGAACAATTTTTGTTGGCTTTAACTCATTTTCGAACACCCAAACTCGTGACTGGTTTTTTGTTTCGGGTTCGTACGCGTATATCCAGGATTCGTCAGCTGATACGATGTTGTATACAGCATTTGAGGATCCTGCGTGGAATCTTTCGAGAGTTCTGACGCACCAAGTAACGCGAGCCGCTTTTTGCTCTTTACAGATCGAATGCGGTATCCATCGGAAAAACAACTTTTTTACACCTAATTGTTCATGCAAGATTATTTGTATTTAACTCATGCCAATGTCTAAAGTTGCCTGAATTTCGCCGTATGTCACATGTCGATCTTCCTCAATCAGCTTACGCACAGCATCAACGTTTTCTTGGGTGACTGCAGTTTTTGGACGACCTTGACGGGGATCATCACTGAGCTTGACACTTCCACGTTGAAATTCAGCAAACCAGCCATAAATTGTGGTTTTGGATGGGGCTTCATCACCAAATGCAGAAATCATCCGCTCAACACACTGTTTTTGCGTGAAACCACTTCGAAAGTCATAATAAATCATCGCTCTTGAATTTTCTCGAGTCAATTCCATTTTCTCAACGACTAAACAAGTTTGACAAAACCTTGTGATAAGACCGAGAGTCTTTTTTTAAATAAATAAATGGTATTCGATTTTTAAAACCAAGGTGTTTTCAATTAAAAAGATTTTAATATGACAGAAACAGTGGAAATATTCCATTCCCGATACTTTTAGTGCAGCCTATGTATTCGCGATCGAATCATAGAATACACAAACTTTATTTTGCCGAGCAATAGGTACTATATGTCCGATGGGGTAATTTTAAGCCGCATAATATTCTACTGACTTTGTCCATGAATTGTGGCACTGTGTCAGTGGCGTCACTCGTGCGTTATCATTGGGTTGGCAACCCCATCTGAACTCTAGCAAGCCTACTTATCAGTAGAAATACATCACTATACTAGCAGTGTTAATTAACAAAGGTTTTCACTAAGACGGTGCAAGGTGCGGTGAAAAGGAGGTGCTTACGCAGTCAAACATCTATAATTCTAGCAGAAATCTCTTGTAGCCTGCTTTGTTTAGTTGTAGTTCACCAAAATGTGCGGAGACGATGCGGTCATAAGTATCCTCCGGTGACAGTGGGACATGATAGATAGTTTGCCATATTCGGGCCAACGCTACTCTCGCACTAGTTCTGCGAAGCCGTCTGTGTAAAGAAAGCAGGTCATGTGTGGGCTTTCATTGCTGGTAATGTTGCAGAGTATGGGTTACGAAGTAACTATTATCTTATCTACTGTACCTGGACAACGGCTTTTTTTTTGGCAAATATTGTTTTTTCGGGAAATACACCTGTGTAGAAACACTTAAAAAGCAATTTCTTATCTAAGAACAAAATTTGAGATCGTAAGAGATGAAATAAATTTTGGTACATTATACACATAGGTAGGTAGGTAGGTATTTACAGGAATGACTCGTTTAAAGTTATTAGATTCTATCCGCATGAAGTGCCTGATGCGTCTACTTCTTCTACTTCGTATTGTCTATAGAAGGTTAATCTTTTATATTATCCATAAAGATACGATTGAATAATTTACGATTATTGAAATAAAAATGAATTTCAGTGGAAAGTTCCGATTAAATTGGCGTACTGCCACGGGCTAAACAGCTGTCATGTGAAAGTATGGAGACGGCCGCCGCCAGCGACCCATTATTTATGTTTACTTCATGGTAACCTAATTACACACTACGATATAAACAGATACATTGTAACGATACTCTTTATACAAAAAGGCCATACGCTCACCAAAGACTATATTATCATTATTTATCACAAACATTATTTATCACATTATTTATCGCTGGTAAAGTTAAATTAATTCATTGTCAAATATTTATTAACAATTCTTATGAATATTATAAATATGAAATGGTGTTTGTTAGTGTGTTGTTTGTCCTACTTTCATGTAACAACGCAGTAACGGATCGATGATAGTTTATGGGCTAGAGTTCGATAGCAAAGATTGTAGCTAATGGTCCCAATTCTGTTACTTCACTCGCTCAATTAAAATTCACTAAATTTTCTTCATATAAGATGTAAACCTTGTACACTTCGAAACAAGGTCTTATTTCAAATTGCAATAAGTAGGTAACATATATCGCTATCGAAATAAGCAATTTATTTGTCGACTAAAGTGTGGTACGCTTAAATAAACTTTAATACCACGTAGCGAGAGCCGCTATCCGTTGAATGCCGTCTCTTTTGCTCTGTGTTTTTAGTAAGCGTCTTCGTAGGTGTAGATTAAAAACACGTCATCCTTGTTCGTTTTGAACAAGTTTTTATACAGCAATTATACAGCGTTTGAATAAATTGAGAATCTCCCTGCGTGGAAATAAAGTTGAGTATACGTTGACAGGTTTTAGTGAAATTTAGTGGCGCTGAGAAATAGATGCTAGTAACAAATAGACCTTATTACGAAAACCACAAGGTTGATTTCATATGAAGAAATTAAGTCAGGTTTTAGTTTAGTCGAGTGTACAATAGAATCGGCACCAATTTGTCATATTTATAATTATCCGGTAGATAGAACTTACGGAAGAATAAAAAAAGAAGAAATGAGACGCGGCCACGTAACGATTAGTGTGTCATAATTATGTGGACTGGCTACTCGTTGTATCAAGATATCTGGAGCGCATGAGTGACCAATTTCGTCAATGTTTTTGTGTGTAGGTATTACAAACTACGAATTCATTTGCTAATGCGGGAGCTTGGTAACACCGGTAGAACAAGGGCATTTCCCTTCGTATTTATTATCCTGTGGTAGGACTTATATAACATGAACACATCATACTGACATGAGAGTTCTAATCCTTTAAACAAATCAGAATAGAATAAGATATTTAGCACCTCTATAACTCGAAGGGCTGGTGGTGGTGCTGGTGCTAGTGCGTCCTGATGTGTTTAATAACCTACATAAGTTATTTATTTTTAATATCAACAATAAGCGATGAAGTAATTAAAACGGTCTACTACTTACATTTAATCATTGTCCGTGTCTCACGTCCGCAGACTATCTTAGTTCGTAGTTATGGGAATGCATACGAATTTATAATGCAATCAGATGCACTTTCTTTGAACATATAGAGGATATTGGATGTACATTTTGTTGCATGTGTCGTGATTTCGTGAAGGCTGTCAGTCACTTCATTTATCTATATTTTTCTGGTCTTCTATAATACCACTGCACTGCTATCAATAGAGTTTTTGTATGCAGTATGGCATGCCATCACTTAAATTATTGACGCCGGATAAAAACTTCAAAAACCCCGACACATGTATGAAATCGAAAATTTTCCCGGACACCCTAAAAAAAAGTTCTAAAACGCAGTTTTCATTTATCTTTTTTATTAATTAAAACAGCTTGTTAATTTATGATTCATCTAAAACCCCGTTGAAAACCCCGTCCGGACGCTCCCCGGACGCCCTCTAAACTATACAAATCCGGGGAAACCCAAACGGATGGCAGCCCTAATGCAGTACCTATACCCCAGATAAGATAATAGTTACTGCCTATAATAAGTAAAAACATTACAAAAATAGAGTTGTTTATATTTGTGCTATATCTTGTTGTTTCTGTCATGTCAGCAGCACCACGTCCTCTAAATATATTTTGTTCACCAAAATGTGCGGAGACGATGCGGTCATAAGTATCCTCCGGTGACAGTGGGACATGATAGATAGTTTGCCATATTCGGGCCAACGCTACTCTCGCACTAGTTCTGCGAAGCCGTCTGTGTAAAGAAAGCAGGTCATGTGTGGGCTTTCATTGCTGGTAATGTTGCAGAGTATGGGCAGGGCTACATCACTCGCTCGAGGTCGCGTTTTATATACCTCCCAATTTAGCATGCCGTGGACGGCAATAGTGTCAGTAGGGGCGACAACGCGTAGCTGAGAGCACGCACGCACGAACGATGAACGTAAATAAAAACAAAATGCCAAATCGAACTTATTGTACAGTGGACGTGTTATGTTATTGGTAAATGTATTTATTATGGCAAATTGCGTTATTGCTAGATGTTATTGATCTGTTAAATGCTTTAAAAATAAGTCGGAATAATTATTTTAGTCATTACTTATTTTGTCAATATAATTTAACATATACTTTAGGTGTTTGTTCTTTACTCGCCATTGCCGCATGGCTGTGCTAATAATAAATAATAGTTATCTTCCTAACAAAAATAATAAATGTTGCTTATATATATTCTATACAATGTATTATACAAACTGTACTAAATTAGGTTTAGAGTGTTTGGCCAGGGTGAATGTTGTTGTAGTAAATGTAGTCTATTAAACTGTAAATTATAAATCCATATCATCTAGGAAAGGCGACGAACTTTGTAGGTGTGGACTGCCCGCGTATTCATTTGTTTTAGGCAAGGCGAACTGTCGGCTGCTTCTCTCACACAACATGTTTGACATGGTACCTACCTATAGGATTTTCTTAAAATACGAATTAAATTAGGACTAGGTGACTGAAATGTAAAACATATTGAGAGCGGCACGGATAGAGGTATTTATTCGAGTAGGTAGTTATTTGTTAATTTATACTTTTTATAACATAATATGTTATACAAAAGTATTCAATTGAAGCACATATCATAAAACGGTTGCCGATTTAAGGACTCTCATAAGATACAAACAATTAAAGGTAGCAGGCAGATACCTATTGTCTTTAATGCTCCGGTAATTGTAGACTTTTGTTGTAATAGTAAAAATGTTCATAATGATAATATCTATGATATATTTCACCGTATGATTTTGAACATCGTTGGTTTATTATAAATCATACAACTGCTATTATAAACTGACGAAAAAATGTGAACTGCAACAAGGATTGCTAACTTTTTGTATGAGAAATAAAGTATATTAAAGTTGGAGAGTAAAAAAACAGTATTTTAGAAAAATAAACAGTATTGTTTTTTTTAAACTGAGAAACATATTATTGGAGCTTCTGGCACAAATCAATATCTTACTGTAATTTTTTACATATTAAACCTCTCCACATATTAAATCTTAATTAAAATACATGAGCAAATTTTTTTTTATCAAATGGATAGAAGCCCTTGTACTGTAAGTGATCCCGCCACTTGGCATACATTACAGAAAAGCAAGCATTGCATCGTAATCAGAGTATCTTTCTCCCGTCTACTCAGCAACCATTAGTAGGATATGTACATGTGTACAGAATCCACATTTTATATTACTATCTAAAGGTTTAAGAATAATATAATAACTTGACACATCTCAGACACGGCCGTCTGATCACAAACTAGGCAGAACCTGTACTATGGTGACCAGACCGCTGATAAACATACTAATATATTTCTAAATACATACATATTATAGATAAATTACGACCAGACACAGAAAAAATAATCATGCTCATCACACAATTATTTGTCCCGGGTAGGAATCGAACCCAATATTAAAAGTGAAGAATATTTTAATTACTTATAAAAATTAAACTTAGGTTAGAGAAATAATTTTATTTATCATTACCTATATAAAACTCAACACCCATAAATTTGATTATCAAATAAATAATCTATTTCATTATTTGTGTATTTTGTACAACCTTAAAGTGTCTGGCAAAGCGGTTACACACACAGACAAAGGTCGCGCGGTGGGTAAGGCGTTCTCAACTTTCGAAATGCGTAAATAAGATATATTTCTGGTCGCAGCTAACGCCGGGTATTATTAATTAAATTTTGTAGGCTAATATAGCGTAGGTATTTTCACTTTTGTATGGGAGTGATGTATCTGTTACGAAGTAACTATTATCTTATCTGTGGTATGGGGGCTACGACACATTACCTTGGGGTAGTCTGGTTTTGTAATTTTATTCAGAACGCCAGGTTATGCATCATAAATTGTTAATACAGAGCAATTCTTTAAACTGTTATTGAGCTCCATTCCATATAGGTACTGCAAGAGACGTATGACTTGTTCAAAATGCACATTACATACTTCATCTGATATTGTAGGAAATCCTACATAAAGCTATTTTACCTGTTGCGCATATTGTTAGATAATGTTTATTTATGCATTGGAAGTACAGATTGCGAAAGCGCTCAAACCAAGACTGGTTCTCAGTTCATCCTCTGCACAGAATTTTTATATTGGTAGGTTTAAGCTTTAACAGGAAATATTTCACGACTTGATCATTACAGTACCTATAGCAAAGTAAAATACCAGACCAGTAAAATATTAAAAATGGATAACTATTCAGGTTTAGGATAAACTATAATAACATAAGAAAAGCGACATTTACAAAACGTGCAGGAATTATGAATGACTAATGTTATATTTTTATCTTCAATGATGAACTTCAATTCATTCGATTAATAAAGCGACAACCAAAGTATTACAGAAATATTACATATTATATATAACATATACCTACTTCAATAGAATGTATAAATTCGTGGCGAGGTTCTGAGAGATTACATTTTACGAATAGAAACGTCATTAATAAAGATTTCTATGGGTCTATGTCTAAAGTATGTTAGCCATTGTTCGTTTAATAGCTCATATTCATCAATAGTCTATTATAGGTATATATGAATCATAGGCATTCGTGGCCAGTGATGCGGTAAAAATGATTATATTATAACAGTCGGTTTTTTTTTCGTTCTATCGTGTGTAACACTTATATTATACTTTTATTTTCGACCAAGCTAGAGATGTTTGTAATACGTAATAATATTATAAATTAAGCTCTAAGAAATTAATTCAAGTTGTAGGCGTTACCGTTATTTGTGTGTAGCATGAGAGGAGAGGAGCTATTGATACCTGGAATTTCTATTTCATACAGATATACTATACATACATACGGGTATGTGTATATCTCAGGACTCAGAACTGATGTCTGCAAGTTCTATAAAATTTACATATTTTTTTAACAGCTACTAAACATTATATAATACAGATTTCGTATTGCATCATATCGACAGAAATTATGAATATGAAAATCATATTGACAGACCTCTTTCTTTCTATACCTACATAATACCATTTTTTTCAATCAACATTATATGTTTCTGCCACACCTTTATTTTCTTTTACCTACTTAATTGCAGTAGGTAGTTATATAAAACAGCACAGACAATGGTGTCAATTCTGTTGTTACAAAACTCACCAAACTAGACTAAAAATCACTAATAAATTTAGTTTAGTCCTGCCAAATGACGTTTCGTATTCTGAAAACTTATGATTAAACTAATTTTAGTTTGACAGCACTAAAATTGGTTAAGTTACTCAACTTGGTCCAAATTTACTCATTTGCTATTCTGTTGTACGTTTTATATGTCTAAAATTGGGAACGTCACACTAAAATTAGACGACATATAAATACATGCCGACTAACTTTAGTGATATAAAGATCTTTGAGTTTTTGGATAAAAAGTAAATTAATAGTATATTTTTTTATATGATGAATATCGAATATGTGATTTTAGCTTTGTTCGCTTTAGCAGAAAGGTATGTATATTTTAAATTCAATATTTAATAAGAGTGCTTACTGTTTACATTAAAACTAAATAATCATCAATTCATGACCTGATGAAATTATCAAGACAGAATAAAAGAATAGAGAAAAACATACGAGACAATAATTCCAATCCCTTTGAAATGGCATAGGAAAACTAGCAGAAACTTTTTAGGCTCTATATCTAAAGCTTTTCATTTACTAAATTATCTCGATAAAGGCTTCATCCCCTAGACATCTAAAGGTTTGCTTGATTTTTAATCATTTTTATGCAATGGCACTTTCCCCATAATACAAACATGGTGTACCTACTCATATGTAAGTAGATAGAGGTGCAATTATATAATCTACTTATGTAGGTTCCTATATAATATTTTTCTAGTTTTATTTGCACTCCCTTTTTTGCCCAAGTTATTAAGCTCCTGTAGGGCAAGACAATTTCATTGCACTCAGTCAAACTTCTCTGAGCAGGTGCATTGCAAAAACATCAGATGTAATAGTCGAAGAGTTAACACAAAACATTTTGTATTTTTTTTTTCTTATAATCCTGCTCATAAATTTTAACTATAGATATAGATTTATATATAAATTGTAAATACATTGTAATGTTGATTGATATTGATGAAATTTTCAGTTTTCAAGAATTGTTCAATATGCCCAACACCATAGGTGCAGTAGATGGGACACATTGAAATAGAAAAACCACCAATAGCTCACTCTACTGCACCTGGAAATCTGTCTTATAATAGAAAAGGATTTTACAGTATTAACTGTCAGATTGTAAGTATAATCTACATTAATTATAATAATCACTTTAATAAACTGTAATAATAACAAGGTAGCTGGGATAGATAGACTGGATGCAGGTGAGAGGTCTATATCCAAACGTAGACTGCAATAGGCTAATTGATTGATTAACTGTAATTAACATACTTCCACACATGTAAATCCTAAATTTAAATTTACTGCAATCTATGATCTGTGCCTATATTGTGTGAGATTAATGTTTATTATTATACTAGCTGTTGCCTGTGGCTTCGCTTACTTAAATTTTGAAAATTACATCAGAAGGGTAGGCTAGCACAGTCCATCTTTGGGCATAGCTTCAGTACTGGCAGTATTTGGGTAATTACTTCAGAAGGGCAAGGCACAGTACATCTTTGGACATAGCTTCAGTACGGGCAGTATCTGGTTAACCTTTAGTTGTTTGTTTTCTGAACTTCTAAGTAGTTTTATGGCGTTACATACAACCTTGCCTTCAATAATTGTTATGCTAGTCAGAAATAATTTGGAAATGTGCAATGGACGGCTTAAAACCAATTTCATTGTCTACATCACCATCGCTGCGTTCATTACCAGTCAGAGCGAACTGTAATAATCATTTTAGCATGTTGCACCCTCTTTAACATGGTTTTTGATGACTTCAATTGAATAAAACTCTAATTTAGATCATTTTTATAAAACAAAATTATAATGATTGTATTTCTACATTTCCAGATGATAATGAAAATGATGTGGATGAGGAGAACCATGATTCTAATATTTTGCAAAGAGGACCCAGGTTTCTTGATACGGACATGGCATATTCAGGAAAAACACATTTAAATTAAACTACTAGGAAATGTTATTTTAATTAAAGCTTTGTTTTTTATTACTAATATAATCCACAATTAACATTAACAAATAATAACTAAAAATTTTAACATGATATAATCAACTCAACAAGAAATCCTGGAATGGAGGCAGTCCCTATGATATCTAGTATCTTTCACTCTATATCTGTAAGCTCAGATCCAGTTGGTCCTTCTTCTTTGGCCTTATTGAATCACAGATGTTACGCCCCTTTGTCTTCACTTTTGCCCTCCATAAACTCCAAATCTAGACAAAAATAAATCACAAGGTATTAGTATAAGCATATTATGATATGAGGAGATACTAGAGTCAATCTGGGCACTACCACTCTCATAATATTGGCTTTAAGTAGCAGTATGATACATTAAAAAAAAATTCAAGATTCCTCTGTCCATTTTTCCTTTTTCTATGGAATTATGCAAGCTTACATAGTGATGGTAACTGTTTATCATCAGGTAGCCTATGTATCTGTTTGTTATATCAATCTTATAAATACTTATGAGATCTTTCACATACTCGAATTATATCATGTATTTTGTATAAATTTAGATTTTTTATATTTACTTATTCGTGAACGTACGGTGTATCCTCAAACACCTCTTCACGACATTTTCAAGACAGTATTATCAAATTATTATATTCAAATTATTGAAAATTACATGTGCTTTCAACAAACAACACTTACATGCTTCCATTGCTGTACAGTGGTTACAGAAGTTATTACATTACAGCTTAGTTTGTAGAACTAGTTCGATAACCATTGAAATTCCTTTACGTTTTGTTTTGCCTAATTACCTGAAAATTGACATGGTGAAAAATGTCATTAAAGCGAGTACAAAACAATATTGTAACGAAATTGTCTTAATATTACAGTAAAGACGTAAAAGAGTAGAATAATAAAACAATTTAACAAACAAAATTACTTGGTAAATAAAACAATGAAAAATTTCTTACCTCTCGCCATTTCTAGGTTATTGTTGATGCGTTTCACAAGTTACTCTTTTTTCTATTATTCTCCTTCATCGTGATTGATTTATTTATTTACAACTTTAGACTTATTATAAAAAATAAGTTCATTATATTTATTTTGGATATATGTCAGCCTAACTTGCACAGATTCATTTTTAGCTGTTATCTAAACAGATAACAAAATAGGATAAACAGTGGGTTGCCAGCTTGTGAACTCAGTAGAACAGTATTTACTAAGCTATGAGCCGGAAATATGATACTTTGTTTGGTACATAATTATAATGTTCGTAAACAAACATTAACATGCATTAAAAAACCTAAAAATGTTGTTTAAGAAGATTTTATTCTTTCACTCTTTGTCATTCATTCTTTACTATTAAGTAGCAGCAACACTCTCATACTTAACTTTTAGTTCTGTCAGATTCAAATTTAGTGCTGTCCTAATAAGAACTAAATTTAATTCAACGAAACAACAGAATACCATGTTCGATATCTCTTGACTAAAATAAAAGATTTTTAGTGAAATTTTAGTTTAGTGTGGTGAACAACAGAATTGGCACCAATATCTAACTTCGCACAAAGAAATAGGCATTCTTGAAATAACCATTATTTTAAGACATAAGTTGATGCCAGAATACTGCACCCTTAGATTATATATTATATAGGTCCAGATACCGTGACCAGTACAAAAGTCACCGTTTACTTTGAAGCCACTTTTTGGGGCTGTGTGAGTGAATCCCGCCCAACGCGAGTGTCAACATACAATATCTGCGCTTGTGTGCGTGACGCTTTTACTACCAGTGCATAGAGGTTACCCCAAAATTTATAAATTTTTTGATGTAAGTAATATTAAATAAAGACAATTTAAATGTATTTAAATATGTTACATTCGTTTATTTAATTTTTTTATTTAATCGTTCAGTTAAAAAGACAAATGTAAAATAAAAATAAAGCTACTTAGTAGGAACTATTTATATACTCAATGTATCAGGAAACCGGGGCATTGTATCCCAATATTATTGCATTTTAATTCAGCCACTCAAACCATGTAAATTTAAAGACATATTTACAACAATACTTGGATATTATATATTTATATATATACTTTTTTTTTGTTTGAAATTTGGTCACGTTCCAACGAATTGACAATTGGTTTTTATACTATATAATTGCTAAGCTATAGTTTGATTATTTATGGTGCAAAATATGATATAATTACTCTTTTATAATAATTTCTTTTGCATATTAACTGATGCAAATTTTTTTAAATATGAAGTCTGCATCGGCTTCCTCCACGTATAAACTCGCAATACCTGAAGTATTATCAAATCACAATTCTCTACCTTAATCTATATTAAAATAATAATCTATACCAAAATAATAAAGCTGAAGAGTTTTTTGTTTGATTGTTTAAACCCGCTAATCTCTAAGTATCAGTTAGCTTTAAATACTACTACCTACCTAAATAAAACTACATTCTTACAGAGGAAGTAGATAATACTATCCCACTCTTAATACGCATATTACAGCACAACTACTCTGTGTTTTGTTTAATGTTGGTTTTTTAAAACATAAAACCCGTCCAAGCCGTCTTCGTTCCAGGACGTATAGCTATTATTCCCATGTCATTTATAGCAGGATGAAATATAACACACGATTGGTGTGATTAACATCATCAGCGTGATTCATAGTTTCCTGTTAATTAACTATATGTAGGTAGATACTGCTTTAGTTATATACATTAGGATCTCTGCATAAAGCACGTATGCATCAGTTGTTAGATGAACTTTTACGAGCTAAGTCGTCTGTGTTCAGGATGAGATCATTACAAGGGTCATCTCATACCATCTATTTTAATTCTATAACAGTTGGCATTGGTGGACACTACACACTACACGCCGTTTAATGTAGGCGGCTAAATAAACGACCGTGGCCTCGATTAACGAAACACGTTGCATTGATTGTTTGGCTTTTTTATTCAACTTTGTTAAGCCGTCAATTCACACGTACTTACTTAATATTTTTTGCTTTATTATCTTATTTCACATGTGGGTTAATTGAACCAATCTAAATGCTTTTGCTGACTTGTAATACTAATTATACCTATTTTATTTGTTTTCTACACTTTGTAAGATTTATAGTCTACATTTCCCCGTGCCTTGGCTTGTATGTTTCATAAGAAACTTAGTTATTCTTCAGGAACCGTGAATTTTTTCTCGATAAAACATTGATCCGTTGCTCGTTACTGTGCAAATGAGGGCAAACCCATAAAACAACAACACACTTTCAACTTTATTACATATTAGTAAGGCTACACTATTATTTTGTTTACCGATTTTAGCGATTTCTCGGCGACGCAAGCTTGCTTCGTGGTCATGCTACACGCGTTCATCTCGGATAACTGATTCACACCTAACGTATTACGCGCGTATGCTGGAGCAGTCGCCGATACTTGTACGGGCTTTATAGCTCATGCATTAAGCCAGTGCGCAATTTAGAGAATTTAAAAAAAAATTGAAATCTTAAAAATAAAGTTGCATTGGGATTTGGCAATTATTGCGCTATGAGCAACAGAAGAACGCGAGTTAACGCACTGCGAGAAGCTCCAAAAAAAAATATCTAAATTAAAAAAAATAATATACCTACCCACCTAACGTTTTATTTTCTTAAATATTGTTTTTTGACTCTCCACCTTCAATATACATACTTACTTTATGTCTCATACAGAAAGTTGGTAACCCTACGCTGAAAGTCTTAACTAAGTCTTAACTAATATGTATGCCTAATAAGTACTTAATTATGATTATTCTTTGTTACAGATGCAAGATGAATATCCAGATGTAAATCAGCAACTACGCACCACAAAACCAATAAAAATGAAGCAACTTGTCAACAAAAATCTAATTACGCTCAAATGCGTTCTCTTCTGTTTCCTTTCGGGTAAGATATCAAATAGGTTTAGAAAAATGTCCTTTGGTTTACCTGGTGGTCGAGTCAATATATTATTTAGAAATCAAAATGGAAAATAACTTTTCTCCTTTTTAGGTTTCCGTTCCTCAAAAGGCAAAAGAAATACTTATAGGGCTTATAAGATCACTATGTTGTCCGTCTGTCTATCTGTCTGTCTGTCAAGACCCCTTTTCTCAGGATCCCGTAAAGGCATCAAGTTAAAATTAACATCAAATACTTATGTCTGCGGTCCCTTGAAGCTGTAAAGAAATCAAGCTTCTAAGTCAACGCAATCAAAAGATACGGCCATTAAGTCTTAGATTTTAACAAATTTGAACAGTTTGCAGGTAAATCAAAAACCTTTAGGGTACTTCTCATTTACCTAGAATCATGAAATTTGGTAAGAAGTAAGGTCTGACAGAACGAGTATAGGAAAAAACTTGACGGAACTTACGGAACCGTCGGAGCGCGAGTCAGACTCGCACTTGTCCGTTATTTTAGTACCTAACTTATAAATAACGTGAGGAAGGAACGTGTAGGTGTCAGAACACTTATTGTAATCGAGAAATTTCTTTTACCTTTAATAATTTATTTATTATAACCCCGTGGCGATGTATCATTAATTCATTACATATATTTAATTATTTTCATTTATATTTTGTAATGCATGAAAAACATTTTTGATTATTCGAAATTTCGAAATGTTACCTACCTAGACCTAGATGAAATTGTTATTTTCACAATATTTTTTGGATTTCTTTTCATTACCTACCTACAAACGGAAATATTCATGCTTATAGGCAAAACAATTACTTATCAAAAAAAAATTGGCAGTCGTGGGACTACCTACCGACAGAAGTAAAAACTTAAACGAAACGACGAACTTAAAACGTCACCTTAGCAGGTTGGTGACATTAATTAATAAGGAGCTGACAGAACTTAATATTTAGATTAGCGCCCTCTAGTGAATCTGAATATGTATTATTACCGTGACGGTCACGAGTTCAGTGCTTTTTCCCCATAGCAAAAGTGCACAAACGTGCCTAAAGAAGTTTTCACTTCAAAAAAAGTCACTGACTACCTATAGCGAGTGTGATTTTTTTTACATATTATTACCTAGTACCTACGCCACAGTAAAAACATCACAGTTTTTTATTACAGTGAATGGATAAAATCTGTACCTTTTAAATCACTTCTCACTAGTAATAAATAAACCCTGCAATGTATACTGCTTTCTGGTGACTACTCGCAATTAATATCGGTAAAAACGATCGAACAGGTTGATGCGCCAGTAAAAACTGGTCCATGTCATCGCGGACAGTTGGCTACATATATACTGCAATCATTTAACCCTGTGTTACAACTTACCGTCTAAGGAACGTTGACCACCTTATTGCTGCCTGCCGAATGATTTAGTGACCATTCACCTCGGACTTGCCACTGCAGTGCCACTAGTGGCTACGTGACCCACATGGATGCTCGCGGTCATCTTGATGTTTGCGCACACGCAATGCAGGAGTTAGAAAATCTTTAGCACCAAATTAATAGCTCGTTACGGCTTGTTACTTTGTGTGATCATTTTTGTACGTATTTTAATTAAGCTAATTAAAGCCGCATCAGCCTTTTACGGGTATGCTGGTCTATCTTATTCAATAACGACAATGATTCTGGAATTTTCGTTAAATTATGTTCGGTATGTACGTTTCTTACAAAAATCTACATTAGGCACTATGGAAAGCGTGTGATCAGAAAGTAATATAAGTGCAATGACGATTCATCTTTATCAATATATTTCAGGAACAAATAAATGGATTGATCATGTAATATGAATACCTAGGTACCACAAAAGATCACAAATAAAAATCGTACCTAAATATTAACCAGATTACATATATGTACATACCACCGAGCCCCCGTCGCTTTAATAATAAACAATTTTATTTTTGTTTAAGGATATATTTTTATCAGTTCCTCAAACTGTTAGAAATACTTTTTTTTTATTTTTGTACAATTCTTTGTTCCTAAAAGTACCTGTATATTTGGTACAGCCAAAAATTTAAAGCTCTTTTGCCTTATGGCAAATTTAAATAAGTAAAAGTAACGAATTAAAAAGCATAATGAACAACGGGTTATGTAATAGTGCATGTTTGCAACAAGCATATCGTCGGTCGAAAACAGTACCGGAACATTTCCAAATCGGATGTTTTGAGAATATGCAGTTTAAAGATTTTCGGCACATTGAAATGGAAATGTTGTTAGCTAAATTTTTGTTCTAAATGGGGTTTGAGATGCCTGCTTGTCATAAATATATCAATATTTAACATGGTTTTGTTTCTAATTAGGCATTGTTTACGGGTTTGAGCTGGAATTTTTCGAAATGTACTACTATTGACTAGGGCTGTAATTGTAAAATGTATTATTTCTAAACCGGTATAATGTCGTTTATAGTGATTAGGACTTATGCCATTACTGATTCGGAAAGAGCGTTAGATTTTCAATTATACTGCATACTTAACTCAAAACACGTATTTTTGGAGGTGTTCCTATACAGTTTTGGACCGACGAAATGGCCTACCTGATAGTAACCGTACCCGCGCTATTTGCCGCCGTATCTAAACATCTAACACACGAAACTGTAGAGTGCAGACCAAAACATCAAAATCAAAAGTGTGAAAAACTAACCTTTGTAAATTAAGATTAATATTTATAGTGTAATAGGGTTAGGAAAACGAACCTGCTATATTTATAATTTCCATACCGTCCATCTGTCTATTACCAGCTTTCTAGATGTAAAAAACTGGTAGTGTGTCTTTATACAAGTTTGTCTTGATTGATTAACCACCTATAAAAAATACGAAGCTACAATGTAAGCAGCCCTTTGCAGTAGTAGTTTTGAAACTTATTTATTTTTGGGAAACCAATTACTCTACTTATATATAGCACTTTTATAAAATACGGCTTTTTAAATTATTTATTGGGAAGTAAATAGAACTACGAATAAATACAAAACTTTTTAATGTAGAGATGACCATTACCAATACGTTAGTCTCTTTAAGTATTGCTTTGTGGGGTTTTGTAAGTTCTGTAAGATGATCATAAGCGGTTATCAGTGCTTATAAATTCACGCAACCCCTTCTCCTCGCATGGAGCTCTAGCGTCTCTATCCACCAGCATAAAATAACGTGACACTACAACATATATATGCTGCTATAAAAGAGAGAGATCTGCTATAAAATGAAGGTAGGACAAGTCGGGCGACTTCAGTGCCTACCTCTTTTGCGTCTAAATTATAGGTATACAATACCTACACTGCTGTGGTCTAATTTTTGTTCAAGTGGTTAACAACAAATAGAAGTACATAATATATGTTATAGCATAATAAAAAATTTAATGAGTCGAAGCTAGTTTTAATCAATAATTTTGTTTAAGGTATCGGCTGCATATTCCCGTTTCTCCCACTGCACATGCTATCAGTGGGTTTAGATAAAGGAGAATCTCGCGTCATATCAGCAGTTGCACCATGTATAGCGCTTCTCGGCCCTGCCTTATTGGGACCTCTCATTGATAAGTGAGTATTATGATAATCTTTTACTATTGTTACATCGACATATAAAGGATCGAGGCCAACAATACGACTAAAGTTACAAAGTCTTTCGAGTTGACGATGGCCTGGATAATATTAAAACTTAACAGCAGCAACAGTTAGAAGGGTATCAATGATGGACAGAATATATCCTTTTTAACGAGCTTTTATTTTCTAACATTTGTTGATGTTTAAAGTTGTAATTTTTTGGTGTTTTATAATTTGTTAATATTTATGGAATTTAATATTTCGGTTGCACCTCGAGGACAAACTTTTTAAGACTACCCATATAGACTGTGAGAAACATTGGTTCATGAGGATAAACTACCCTTTTCGTATAACGTATTATACGTATAATGTTTTACACCACAAATATACATAATCACAACTAAAGACAATAAATGAAACTAAACATTCTAATAAATAACTACAGTACCTAAAGACTACCTTTTTACATGCATGCATCAAAGAACTCCTTCGCATCATCGCCTACTGGTAACGTTCCCAGAAAGCATTGTCACGTTGAATGGCAATGAAGAAAAAGTGGAAAAAATTTAGATTAAAAATTTATTTCATTTAAAGACTGCTAAGCATAGATTAAGGTCCTGTAACGTGTGTAAAAATTATATTAACACTCACAACAACATTGGCGTTATTTTTGTATAGAAGAAATAAATGTTATTTGAGATCATTTCTATACAGGTTGTCAGTGGGGCGAGGTTCCACGGGAGGTGGTGCTGGCTCTAGCGGATCGGGGCGGTTACTTCGCATAATAACGGCCATCTGCCTGATACTGAGTGCACTTTTCTATACGTTGCTACTAGCTGTACCGTACACGGAACGACATGAGGTAGGTACCTAAATCTACTTAGAATTTACATACTTTTAAAATGTGATTACACTGCTCGGAATCTTGTAGGTTCCGCTGACTGATTCCTTAATCATATCTAGTGACGAAAGGGAATAGCATCCATCTAAACAAGAAGTAACCTACAGATAATTAATTGTTAAAAGTTTCTAAAGTTTTTCGTCGCATAGGGATACTTATGGTTTTATCCACATTTGCTACATACAACCTTTCGCCTATGATCGTGCGCGGAACTAGAAGATTGAGTATTATTATGTCACTTTATTATGAATTTTGGAACTTTTGTACCTGTTAGATATATTTCGTTTTTTTAGTATGATTGACGTGTAAACGAATATTTTTCTTTGTACAGGCTCGACGCCCTCAAGTGCTGTTTATGTGCGATGAAAACAGCGCTTATGTCATGCAAGAAGTTTGTAAGGAAGACATGCGATGCAACAGATGGTCCGGGGAGAAGGTCACTACATTAACTATTACCTATATAATAAGTTCTCTATACAATTACGTGCTTCCTTGTTTTACATATGATTCCATGGTGAAACGTACTCGTATATCTTAAAAAAAGGAATAATTAGCAAAATTGTTACTGTTAAATCTGATAAAATTATTATTAAATACCACCGGCGGTAGTCATTTACCATCAGGTCTGCTCGTTTGCCACCTATAACATAAAGAAACTAAAAACACATTTTGCCTAAGGAGAGCTTTGTAAAAAATATGCTTTTCTTATTTAGTGAGTTTCTGGATATTATCTGTGCTACTACTGCAACTACCGAAACGTGCAATGATCACACATAACGGATCCCAAGGCATTTCATTACGTCATCATCCATTATTTATGAGACAAACAAGCAAGCATTACTACTAAATTTATAAGTTGCTATATGTAAAAAAAAATATACCTAGGTATTTGATTGTTAAACACGAATATCAAATTTAACCCATGGCACAGAATACATAATAGTACTGCAGTTGGTAAGTTGGAAACAATGTATGAAAGATTTATGAGAGTATTTCTAATTCAAAGTCCGGTGTACTGGCGGTGACATCATGCGAATACGGGTGCGCCGACGAAAACATGACATGGGTGGAGAAACCGTTCACTACCACCACCACCACCACTACAATCCGTCCTATGTACAATACCAATGTTACGGTAAGATTACTCTAGTTTGTATTTTTAAAGAGAAAATGTCTACGAGATTATTATGAAAAGCTGCTAAAATTAAAGTTTATTAAAAGTAATAAAAGACAAGCTTTAATGCCCAATGCCCAATGCTCCAAGATGCCAAATTACATAATAAGTACAAATTTTAATTTCGATACGACAATTATTAGAAGTAGGTTCAAATTTACTTCCAAGATTTGTTAATTATTCCACTAATATTATAAATGTAAAAGTTTGGATGGATGGATGGATGTTTGTTACTCTTTCACGCCAAAACTACTGAACCAATTGCGATGAAACTTGGTACATAGATAGCTGGAGACCTGGATTAACACATAGGCTACTTTTATCCTGATATTCAAACTGAAACCGCGGGGCGCTGCTAGTATGCTAATAAATGCGTGTTAAAAATAACTGTACAAAATTAAATCATGTATTAGGTACATGTCGCTCGTAGACTCATACAAATAACATTCTTCAGTCACTTACAATCATGTTACATATAAGTTTTCTTTTATTCTCGAATCCTTACTATAGGCACTTCTCAACTAAGGGTTTTCTTGCCAGAAGTTCAAGTAATTTTTTGCTATCATTTAGACTTCTAGCCCAGAAGAAGCCCGCAAGCGTATATATTTCGAAGCTAACCCGCCCCACTTCTGTTACAACGGCACATGTACAGTGTACATGAAACATCAGGCCAGGTTGCGTCTGCCGCTCTCTCTCCTAGCACCTGAACTACCTGAAGACAACAGCACTGACTCTGATTGGTGCACATACCGTCCAGGTAAGAAAATCGCGATGTATCATCTTGGTAAATATGTGCTAAAAAGTTCGAAATGATGCTTACGAAGGGGGTTCACCTTTTAAACATAATAAAAAAAAATTGTTTATTGACACATAACTTACTTATATTGGTGTTTATAATTAGGCACAGTCTTTGGATATTTATCACAGTATATTGATTCCCAAACTAGGCTAGAAGCCTGTATCTTGGGAGACAGGGTTCAGTCGCACAAAAGGTAGACAGTACTGTTTGTACATTAGGTCGCTGTTATACATTAGTTTATTATGTTAAAGCTCTAAACTAACTCTGTCAATACAGTCTATTTTATATCATTAATGTTTGTGAACACTGCCAACATCAAACTTATCACTCGTCTTTCCCCATACCAGAAGGAGCTTTCTTTACTTTTCTCGCAAAAAGGTAGTTACTACGCTATACAACTTTTGTGCAATGATATAGACTTCGTCATCGTCAACGTTGGTACAGATCTCATTATTCAAACGGTTTTCTAAACACACTGTTTTTTTTTTTACATATACAAGACCACAACTATGCATTTCAAAGGCCAGAATTGCGATGTCAGATTATTTTTTATATTAATGGATAGATCTATGGAAAAAAACTCACTAGTGTCTCGTGTTAATAACCACAAGAGACAATTATACAGTAAATAACAAATCATGACATCATGGTTAAATAATTTGATGACGTCAGCAACTGTCCCAGTTACAAATACGAATGTAGACGAGTGTGAATGTGTGACTGAATGTCGGTCACTGAAACAGTGTTATGAAATTGATAATTTAATCATAATCTTTTAAAATAAAAGATCATCTTCACATCTAAATAATGACACTATAAAGTTTAATATATTACACCTAAATAAAATATATATCAGACTTTACCAATCTGAGGGGTAGAACTACTTTTTATATTAGTGGGACCCTTGATACATAGCAAATTAAACAGTAAAAGAATCGATAAAGTACAAACACCGAAGATGTTGTCTACCATTAGAGTATCAACAGAATAGGGTTAGACACAAAGGCAGATATTACGACGTTCTAGAGTTCTAGACCCGAACTAAGCTTAGTTTGTATACGGGTAAGCGTACCTGGATACATTCTGATACAGTCGCCCCGAGCAACAAAAAAATCCACTTATTACTATTAATTGGTCTGGGCTTTCCTGTTGGTCTAGTGGTTAGTGACCCTGACTGCTGAGCCAGAGGTCGTGGGTTCGATTCCCATCTGAGTCTGGGTGTTCTTTGTGTCCGTTGTTTGTATGTTTGTAAAGTCCCCGCGACACAGGAGTAATTCCTAATGCGGGAGTTGTCTTTTTAAATAAAAAAATACAAAAAAAAAAAAAATTACATTATCTAATTGTGACCCACCTCAAAAACAAGAAGGTGTCTGTTTTATAAACATTTGGAAACTTTTTTAAAATAAATGTGTTTTAAGGTATATTATGTAAGTTTAAGAAATAACCTCAAAGCGTATGTTAGGGAAATTATCTTAGTAACAGACGTTTCTTGGTACATAAAGATTTTTTTTCCCTAATGGGGATAAAAAAAAATTGTTAATATCTTACGAGCACACTTTACCATGAAAACTTATACGAACAACAATATGTATAGAGATGTGTTTGTTTCTACATAAACTTAGGTACTCAAAATCCTAGCAAATATTATATACAAATATTATTTACCTTGTAGCTGGTCCGTCGAAATGTTTGGTGCCAGATGACCGGCTGGCGGACCTAATTATGTATGAGCCGGACTGTAGGGCAGCAGTACGCTGCGAAGTTCTCGACCCATACGATGAACCCGACGGTGTACTAGCTGACGCTGAATGCAGACTTGTGATTGGGGACCCGAGCGCCACGTTTTGGTCCTACTTAATTTTAAGGTAAGTTCATTTATAATATAGGCTATAGTGAAATAGAAACTAAGGGATCCGTGTTCAGCTTTCAAGTACCTAATATTGTATAAGTAAGTAAAAGTAGAATATTTTGAAAAGTTAGTAACATCTCTATTTTAGTTAGTTAGGTCACAGATAAGATAATAGTTTAGGTTTCTCCATATTGAAAACTATATTCAATATCTTCACGATGATTAATTGTATCTAAATGTCTTGTAGCTGTAATCAGTATGTAGACCTAATTCTTTTCAGAAAACATCTGAAAATCTATTCAAGTATCCACGACAATGTATTAACAGCATTCATTTCGTAAAAGGCTTATGTTACGGTCGTAAAAAAACACCTAGATATATATGTCCACCTTTAAGTTTGAATCCAATTGGTACTTGGTTATTACATCATTTTGGCAAGGCTAAAAGACTTATCGTAAATGTCACCCTTTTTTTTTTTTTTTTGGGCGTTTGGAAACTCCCTCGGGTCGTCACCCCACCGGGGTTTTCGGTGGGGCGGTGTGTCGGAATCGAACCGACTAAAACCACACGGTGTGCCGTACTGCGCCTTAAGTAGGAGGGATCCGGGAACAGCTTTTATTAAGACATCCGGACCCCCCCTAGCGCCTGCCCGCAAAAGCGCGGGCACCACCTTTGGGTGCAAAACCTCTCAATTAGGCGACGTCCAGGCACACGCGGACGCCACCTCCTCGCGGGGGGCCACTATAGCGGGTGAAGGGGAAAAACCCGTCCCGTCCACCCGCGGCCACACTCAGGGCGGCATGAGGCGCTGGTAAGAGCGCCTACGCCGCCCGGTTCGCCGGCGGCGAATTAGGTCCGAGTGGAGATCGTCCTCTCGGACCCTTTCCGCCGCCTCCTTCTGCGAGATGACGTCCTCACAGAAGGTCGCGACCGCGGTAAAATTCCTGTCGCTACCGGCCATGGAGCGTATGACGGCCGGTAGCGAGAGATCCCCTCCGATGACTGCAGTAAGGACCCGACGCTGCGTCGCCCAGGCGGAGCAAACCGCCAGCGTGTGCTGAGCCGAGTCCTCACTACAGTCGCAGTGGTGACAGGCGGGACTCAGTTCCCTCCTAGCGACCGAGTGCAGGTACTTCCCGAAGCAGCCGTGCCCGGAAAGAACCTGCGTCAGTTGGAAGGAAAGGGTCCCGTGCTGCCGCCCTGCCCACTCGACGATGACCGGCTGGAGCGCCTCTACGGCGGCAAAGCCAGCACGTGGAGCCTCCAGTCGGGACGACCAACTGTACTGTGGCACCCCATGATAGAGGAGTACTTCCCTGATGCAGCTGAATGGCAGACTATTGAATGCGTTGGCGATGTCCAACGACACCGCCAACAGCACGCCGCTACAGCTCACTACGTCTTCGGTCACAGCCCTCAGGCGCAACACAGCACCGACCGTCGAACGCCCCGCTCGAAAACCGAATTGGGCGTCCGACAAATCGGGGCCGATTTTCTGTACATAACTATCATACATCTAAACTAATATGGAAGCCGACCGGTGGATAGAGTAGGTAGCACTGCAAGCTGGAAGACTGGAAAACAATACTTTGATTGCTTGGTAGTTTTCGTTTATAAATAACAGACATTTTAGCTTTATTATAAACAAACTGTTCTTAAAAAACACACTCATTGTTTATTATTATTAACTAGGTAAGTATTAGGTAAGTACCTACATATCAGTACGGGCCTACGTTAAATTATGAATGGAATGAAACGATACGGTTGTGAATAGAAAACAAATTATAGACCAGGCGGTTTCTCTAATTTGTTATTTAAGCGTGGTACTAATGCAAAGAATATTTTGTAGTTAGTTAGTTGCAACGATTGCACGGATATGAGAAGCGTTTTGGTACAATAATATGTACTAAATAGCAAAACTATTGAACGATCATTGTTTTCAATAACTTGGCTCATAAAACACAATACGTTCTTTGGTAGGATATGCGTTCAGCAAGGAAAGATAAAATGGTTTGTCTTAATCTTAGAAAATCTGAATTAGCCGACTTCTTCTAAATTTTAGTCCAAACAGTATCGATACGATATATACCTCCTTCTGATTTACTACAATCTAAAGAACAAAAAGGAATATACATAAAGTAGAATTCAAAATCAAATAAATACATATTTATATCAATTCATTTTCCTACATCTGCGAGATAAATTAAATAAGAATAGTATTTAAATATTTTAAAAATAAAAAATAGCAAGCCAAGCTAATTTTTGTTTTTGCTAATTAATGAACTAATAATAAAATACTCAAGTACTTAACTTGTCTCATACAGTGTATTACAGTTTACAGTTTTAGGAAAGTTATAATATGTGAAGCCGACAAATGGTTGATTTAGCTTAAAAAAAACTGGAATTTTTTTTTTCCTTCGGAAAATGATTTTCCTAGTTAGATCCTACATTGATATACTTACGACATATTTTGAATTTTCAAGTCAATTTCAATTTTGTTTTTTTTATGCAGACATTTTCTGAAAAATCTGAACATTTCATCAACATCCGTGGTATTAAAGACCGATACTTTCATTGGTGTCAGCCCTCTCATACGAATTATTAGCTTTATCGGTCAATTTTCAAATTTAATTTATCAGTTTCAAATTAGGATTTCTGTAGGTATTAAAAATCACAAATTTTCCTAAAATTGCTCTAGCGCTTTACATTATTTACGGGGTCTTCTTCACGATCCTAAAATATGACTAAATCGTTCTGTAACATTCTGTAGAAATATCACATAAACATGCATAAGCATCACGCATTCTTCTTCTAAATGTGCCAACGTACAAATAATTGTTGTGTTGGTACATTGCGGCGATATGTGCCTATTTAAATATAACAAGCAAGATTCCAAACTTCGGCCTTGCAACCGAGTATTTCTTGGATTGTTTTTTATTATTATTTGTAGTCTCCAATGTCGCTCAATAGGCTTCAAGTAGGTAACCATTATGTAGAAGTGATAAGGTAATGCACACTGCGCGAAACATGACCTATTCTGAACTAAATGTATGACTAGCTTGCCACGAACGAGCCTAACCCCGCGCGGTTAGGCTCGTTCGTGTACACACACATATATAGATATATATTTTGCGAGGAACCCTAATTCATTTTTCAAAATAAAAGTCACCTTAGTTACTCCTTATAAACAGCAGCTTTTTGTCCAGCTGTTTGTGTGCAGTGAAAGTCCCGTGGAAATCGGTCCACGCGTTCCGGAAATCAGCAGACAGACATTTTTTTTATATACACGTGTAAACATTCGGATGCATTTAGTAAAATGCTTATATTATGATATTACAAACGGACACATCAGTTTTAATTATTTGAATAGATTTACATAAATATATATAATCCTACTAATATTATAAACGTGAAAGTTTGTGAGGATGTATGGATGTTTGTTACTCTTTAACGCAAAAAGTACTGAATGGATTTTAATGAAACTTTACAATAATATAGCTTATATATCCGAATAACACATAGGCTATTCATGAAGATATTGTGTATATTGGCCAATATATAACGATAAGTGTTAAGTAAGTCGGAAAAAAATCTGTCATCTGCGAGCTATTCTGGCGTGCGGTGGGAAAACTGTAAGAGTTACACGAATATAATGTACGGTGGGATTGTTCCTCCTAAATAGTTCTACAAAAAAGTCCGCGACAGTATATATCTATCTTTTATGTGTAAGCCATTATTACCAAAATAGTGAACCATAAATACAATAAAATTTGATTTTTTATTTCCAATTCACATTTAGCAGTAACAAATTGGTTTTTATCAAAATAAATACTTTTATCGCTTCTGATATGCAAAGTAGATAAACTTTGCCTTTTAAAGTACGTAATTTGGTCAAATATTTTAAAAGTTACGACGATATAAAATTAATATAAAATTGTGCGGTGCGGGGGACATCGCTCATCGCCGCGTGACGTGAGCCACCCGAGTCCCGAACGCGGGCAGGCAGACGCGTGAGGGCAGACGTTGTTGACGGTTGTGTCCGTAATGGGAATTTTGAAGACACTAGCGATTCGTTTAAAGGCTCTGTATACATACATTTATATAACACTAGCAACCCGCCCCGGCTTCGCACGGGTACAAACTATACACCTAAACCTTCCTCATGAATCACTGTCTATTAGTGAAAACCGCATGAAATTCCGTTCAGTATTTTTTTAGTTTATCGCAAACAGACAGACAAACGCAGCGGGGGACTTTGTTTTATATTTTATAATATGTAGTGAAGATATTGAATGTGAAAAAAAATTGAAAGTTTTTGAGGAGGTTTGGATGTTTGTTACTCTTTCACGCAAAAACTACTGAACCGATTGCGATGATACTTCGTATATAGATAGCTGGAGACCTGGATTAACACATAGGCTACTTTTATCCTGATATTCCCATGGCATCTTAGTTACGCGGGTGAAACCGCGGGGCACAGCTAGTTATATATATTTCTAAGTATAAAATATTTCTCCGGACATCAGGATCATTTCACCATTTATTTCGTGTTCACCTGCCTTTTTCTGCCCATTCCTTCTAGTTTTACGAATATGTTACTAGTTGAAACCATGGGATTATAGTAACATACGTACATTGTACTATATGTATTCTAAGTTTATTCTCTAAAATAATTACATATCTCTCTTAAATAATTACATTGATACCTACTTAATCAGTTATTTCCGCTGGAATTATATGTATCTACCTAGTTGATAATACTGGTATGATACTATATTAATATCTATAATTTGATAGTTAATTTAGCACTATTAGCCTTCCCTGCCTTTCATACATCTACATTATTTTAGTTATAAAGAAATCAAGTTAAGTCAATAAAGCAGATAGGTATCAAATAAAAATATGGACAGACGAAAGCCAGATTGACCAGAGGAACCAAAATGAAAAACGCTTTGGTCGACCGGTCGATGCGACGATGCCATGCCGTTTAAATTCAAACATAATAATATGGCAGTTGCATGTACCTAATAATTTGGTTTTTTTTCTTAATTTGCCTTTTTTATTTCAGAATTCTAAGTGACATCTGGCCAACTGCAGGACTGGCTTTACTTGGAGCAGCCTGTGTCATAGCCACTAGAGAAACGTCATTAGGCCGAGGTGATGTCGGGAGGCAATTAGCTTTCGGCACCATCGGGCTGGCGATCTTCCCACCTCTAGCTGGTCTGGCCGTGCAACAAATGCCTGAAAATCCATACCTCGTACCATTTATATTACATGCCCTTTTCATGATTATTGGAGCACTAATATTGCTATTTGATAGGTAAGTAAGTTCATTTTTTTTACATAAAAACCAAGCAAAGCTGTATTGAAAAAAATAACCAATATATTATTTTGTTACGCCTTTTTTCGTTTAACAAGTACAAAACCGAAAATTATACATTGTACCTATAATTTATTAACTATCTAATATTTTTTTCTGTAGTCTAGAGATTTACATCGCTCGCGAGATCTCCAATCTCCAATTAATGTTTGACACATTCAAGACTATCGAGTCTTGATATCCTTTAAATACGCTTTTTATTTCAAATGACAAAACTCTATTTTTTTTGTTTTATCTATTGAAACAAATGTACAGCGTAGTTGCCATTTTGTTAAATTTAATTTACCTTTAAACTTTATTTTTATTTATTAAAACAACAATTATCTCTATTCTTCAAGATCAAAAAAGGAAAGCACATATTCAAAAGAACTCCAGGTTAAATGCTATAGTCCCCGCACTAGTATGCATCGATAACAAAAGAATAATTAAAAATGTGTTCAAGGGAAGGATAAAGGCAAAAAGGGAAAGATATGACCACGGATATGACAGTCAGATTATTTAAAGCATAAACTTTGTATGTACTTTACTCTAGTACCTATACCAAGTTTATGATTTAAAGTCTGTTAAAAATAATATTGTTTCTATCCTGAAAGCGTTTACATTTATATACACAGCTACTTTTGAATGATGACTATGGTGAATGAATATTGAGTAGGCACATTAATGAATCATCTATAGCTACATTTATTGCGTCACTGTTGATTTTCTTTATTGCATCTTCTCAATGAATCATAATTATTTACATAAATCACAGCCTCAATAAGTTATTCAAAACTGTGTTTAAAACGAAGAGTCACCGTGCACAAAGGTTTAAGTGCTCATTGAAATTTCGAAGGCAGTTGTTTGTGCACTTTCAGATGTTAATCGTATGTTTGTAAAATCTAGCAAAACATGAATAATGAGGATCAGTCACATAACAAAATATTAGATTTCTAAATACATAGGCTGCACTAAAAGTATCGGGAATGGAATATTTCCACTGTTTCTGTCATATTAAAATCTTTTTAATTGAAAACTCCTTGGTTTTAAAAATCGAATACAGTTTACTTATTTAAAAAAAGATTCTCGGTCTTACCACAAGGTTTTGTCAAACTTGTTTAGTCGTTGAGAAAATGGAATTGACTCGAGAAAATTCAAGAGCGATGATTTATTATGACTTTCGAAGTGGTTTAACGCAAAAACAGTGTGTTGACCGGATGATTTCTGCATTTGGTGATGAAACCCCATTAAAACCACAATTTATCGCTGGTTTGCTGAATTTCAACGTGGACGTGTCAAGCTCAGTGATGATCCCCGTCAAGGTCGTCCAAAAACTGCAGTTACCCAAGAAAACGTTGATGCTGTGCGTAAGCTGATTGAGGAAGATCGACATGTGACATACCGCGAAATTCAGGCAACTTTAGACATTGGCATGAGCAGGGCTACATCACTCGCTCGAGGTCGCGTTTTATATACCTACCAATTTAGCTATCCGTCCACGGTAAAAGTGTCAGTAGGGTCGACAACGCGTAGCTGAGAGCACGCACGCACGGCAGAACGGTATTCTCCGTAAATAAAAAAAAAATGTCAAATCGAACTTATTATGAAGTGGAGATGTTTAGTTATTGCTAAATGTATTTACTATGTAAAATTGCGTTATTGCTAGATGTTAGTGATCTGTAAAATCATTTAAAAATAAGTTGCAAAAATGATTTTAGCTATTACTTTTTTGTCAATATAATATAAAAATACTTTAGGTGTTTATTCTTTACTCGCCATTGCCGCGTCGCTGTACTAATAATAAATAATAGTTATCTTCTCAACAAAAAATAAATGTTACTTATATATATTCTATACAATGTTGCACTAAATCAGGTTTTGAGTGATTAGCCAGAGTGAAGTTGTAATAAATGTAGTCTATTAAACCGTCAATAATAAACCCATAATTTCTACGAAAGGTGACGAACTTAGTAGATGTGGACTGCCAGCGTATTCATTTGTTGTAACTTGTAGGCAAGGCGAACTGACGGCTACTTCTCTCACACAATATGTAATATAGTTAGAAATATTGTGAAAATAATAATAAGAGCTACTGAAATGTAAAACATATTGAGAGCGCCACGGATTGAGGTTTTTATTTGAGTAGGTAGTTATTTGTTATTCAATACTTTTGTGTAATATAATATGCAATACAAAAGTATTAAATTATAAGAGTATCTTTCTCTAGTCTACGCAACAGCCATTACTAGCAACCCGCCCTAGCTTCGCACGGGTAGCAGAGACATCTTCAAGAATCATAATCATATTTCAACCAATTTACGCAAAACCTTAACAAATTACATACCTAAACCTTCCTCATAAATAGCTCTATCTATTGATGAAAACCGCATGAAAATCCGTTGAGTAGTTTTTGAGTTTATCGTGAACAGATAGACAGACTAACGCGGCGGTGTAAAATGTAGTGATGTAGTGATAGTGATGTATATGCATCAACATTTTATGTTACTATCGAAGGTTTAAGGATATTTTAATTACTTATAAAAATTAAAGATATAAATTTCATAATAAACTCAACACCCATAAATTTTATTATCAAGTGTGTGTTCCGATATACACTGCGAGCACTATAAGAACTGACGTCAATTTAGTATACTGCGAAGCCGTTCCTTTACATCTATGTTTTTTGGCGCTGTTTAGACGTGAAAATAATTATCATATATAATTACAAGTTATCTGTTCAACAAGAAAAAAAAAATTTAATATTCAAGTTAATTGTCAATTGACAATTACTCGCATAATAAAAGTAAGTTTACTTTTTATTAAAAGAAAATATTGTTTTTTAAGTAACCGAATGCATAATAACTTTATAACCGAATTATTTAAATGGGGCTTTGTACGGTAAAAGTGATGAACATATTTCGACAAATAATTGTTTATTATCTAACTGGAAAAAAATTGTAGTTGATCACAGGATCAAAGCACTGAGAGCACCTTTCCTCGAAAACGCCATTGCTCACAGTACAAAAATGGCGACGATTTATGACGTCATATACTTCACTAGGATACTGCAGCAGTATACTGTCAGTCCATAACGGAACGAAGTTATCCCCAGTAAGAGCACTGAACAGTGCTCGCAGTGTATATCGGGACATACCCCAAATAAATAATTTATTTAATTATTTGTGTACTTTGTACAACCCTAGAGTGTCCGGTAGTTCGGCTAAATGCACAGACGAAGGTCGCGCGGTGGGCAAGGCGTTCTCAACTTTCGAAAAGCGTAAATAAGATATATTTCTGGTTGCAGCTAACGCCAGGTATTATTACTTCAATTTTGTAGGCTATTATAACGTAGGTATTTTGAGTTTTGTATGGGAGTGATGTATCTGTTACGAAGTAACTATTATCTTATCTGTGGCATGAGTCAAATACAAATAATCTTGCATGAACAATTAGGTGTAAGAAAGTTGTTTTCCCGATGGATACCGCATTCGCTCTGTGAAGAGCAAAAAGCGGCTCGCGTTACTTGGTGCGTCAGAACTCTCGAAAGATTCCACGCAGGATCCTCAAATGCTGTATACAACATCGTATCAGGTGACGAATCCTGGATATACGCGTACGAACCCGAAACAAAAAACCAGTCACGAGTTTGGGTGTTCGAAAATGAGTTAAAGCCAACAAAAATTGTTCGTTCACGGAGTGTTGCAAACAAAATGGTGGCCACGTTTGTCTCCAAAACCGGCCATGTTGCGACTATTTCTCTTGAGGGGTAAAGAACGGTTAATGCAGAAATGTATGCTAGCATTTGTTTGCCACAGGTCGTTTCTGAACTCCGTAAAGAGAACTGCAACCGCCGCATCATTCTCCATCACGACAATGCGAGTTCTCACACCGCGCACAGAACAAAAGAGTTTTTAAACCAAGAAAACATAGAATTATTAGACCATCCGCCGTACAGCCCCGACCTAAGCCCTAATGATTTCTATACTTTCCCTTAAAATCCTACTAATATTATTAACGTGAAAGTTTGTGAGGATGTATGGATGGATGTATGGACATCCATACTGTTACTCTTTAACGCAAAAAGTACTGAATGGAATTTAATGAAACTTTACAATAATATAGCTTATATATCAGAATAACACATAGGCTATAATTTATGAAGATATTGTGTATATTGGCCAATATATAACGATAAGTGTTAAGTAAGTCGGAAAAAAATCTGTCATCTGCGAGCTATTCATCACCTGAAGAAGCTGTGGACGCCTACAAAACGGCCATTTTGGAGACCCCAACTTCCGAATGGAATGGTTGCTTCAATGATTGGTACCATCGTATGAAAAAATGTGTCAAATTTCGCGGAGAATACTTCGAAAAGCAATAAATACATTTTAAAATAGTAATGTTGTGTCACTTCCTTGATTCCCGAAATTTTCAGTGCCGCCCTCGTATTAGCATTCTGATCATTTCGTTTTTTAAATGATTCAAATCCAACAAGAAATGACAAAGTTATTATAGTTTTCTTTTCGACTATTTCAAAACGCTTGCTCGGAGCCGCGCTTGGTATGATGACGTCACACGTCGCGAATCGCGCCCGCAACCCGTGCAAAATCGCTACTTTGGTCAGTTTTGTTCAGATTATTCACCGTTTCGCTCATGTCGTGGCATGTAAATTATTTAGTTTTTACTATAATTTGATGTTATATTATTAGTATAACAGTATTTATATTGACATTGAGTATCTATTGATATCTAAATAGATACGAGGTCGGTTTTGTAGGGATAAAACGAAAAGGTAACTAAGTCTATACATACCTACTCCTACTGAGTACCTAAAATAGTTTCTTAACTACCTACTTACCCACTTTAACTGCGTGTTCTGAGGTTGAGATTTTTCTGGATTAATTAAATTATTCAAATATTATCTCTAACAAGTGCACAGCACAAACCCAACTGGGCCCTCTGTTTGAACAAGACAAATCTTTAGCTATACACGAAGTTGACTATGACGAAAACTATTGTTTGACCATTTTATCCGAATGCACTGCATTTTGGAAAAATATATATTAAAAAATTAGGTACAACAAACATTCGCCTGATTGTATATCATAGGATCCAAATAAAACAATACTCAACAGTAAGTATCGGGCGCCCGCCGGCAGGCGCGCTTTCACACAGATTGCTTTTATCATAATAATATGACAAAATCACCCAATATGACAAAATCACCCACCCGCTCAGGGGACCTCTTTTTTTTATTGTATAGGGGGCAAACGAGCAGACGGGTCACCTGATGGTAAATGACTACCGCCGCCCATGGGCACCTGTAACTCAAGAGTCATAAGTGCGTAGCCGCCCTTTAAGGTGGGAGTAGGTTGAGAAGGGGGACGAGTGGGAAGAGGGGGGACTGGGACAGGGGTAGGACGGGAATAGGGGAGAGGGAAGGGTTAGGGCCCCCGGTAACCTCACTCACGCGGCGAAAAGCAATGTGTATTTGTTTTTTTTTTGTTTTTTAAAAAGACAACTCCCGTATTAGGAATATTCCTTTGCTCAAGGGGCTTCACAAACATTCAAACAACGAACACAAAGAACACCCAGACTCGGGACAACTATTTGTGGATCACAAAAATTTTTGTCCCGTGTGGGATTCGAACCCACAACACTCGACGCGGCGTAGTGGCGAGGTGACTGACCACTTAAACCATTGCGCTATCCGTGCAGTCAAGCATTGCTTCACTGCCGGTTTTCTGTGAGGCCGTGGTATCACTCCGGTCGAGCCCGCCCATACGTGCCGAAGCATGGCTCTCCCGTGGTCTAGGTACAGCCCTGGCTCGAACATCCTTGTGTTTCATTGTTTACTTGAGTAGGTAGGCATTAGGCATGAACGAACGAACATCATTTGTGTGAACAAACATCAAAGCTATCCGCGGAAATTTAAATGTTATTAAGAAATGATATAAACGATGCACAATAGGTAGGTATATTATAATAAAATCTATACGGTCAGTGGATCTATTCGTGAATTTTAGCTGTTTGACATACGCAGTGCAGCATTTTATACTAAATTGTCTACTGCGCATCGAAACTGCTAACTTTACGAATGATTAGCACTAGATCCGTTGACCATATTGTACCTACTGATATTAGGTGGATACTCTAGCTAGGATACTGCAGGTACTTACGTCAAAATGATCTTCGCAACAGTACCTATAAAAGAGTATTGTCATCTCTCCGCATTGCTCTACACCATTTTTTTTTAATCAAAAAAGCTTATTAGGTGCATTAACGCTTGTATTTTTGCATTTTGGCACAATGCAATACATATTTGACGGCATTATCACTTTCAAAAATAATCTAAAAAATCAGCAATCGTCAGGTCGTTGCCTTAACTGCGCTGGACGGCTGGACTAGAAGCTTACCAAGCTGGCGACGCGACGGCGACCCGCCAATTTTGCCGATACGCGATGAATGACGTCACAGCCTATACGGTCTTTCTCGCGCGCGTTTTTTAAGTTGGTGCACTAAAATCTCTGTATCTTGGTCATTTTTGATCCGATTAAAAAAGTTTAAAGACAGTATTTATTGTTTTTTTTTATAGCTAAAAATCTGCATACTTAACAAAAAACGTGACTGATCCTCATTGTTGAGTGCGCAAGTTGACTTACAAAACAAAAATACATAATCAATGTTTCTTGGGGGTAGCGACAATAGGGAACAATCTTTATTTCTCAGCACTAGTTTTATAGGTAACCCTGTTTGCTCTCATCCAAAGATTACGGGAACTTACGTTCTATCTTTTATTCCACTAGACCCACTGGATATTCTTTGTCATCTATAATTTTTAGTTTCCGTTTTAATAAATTTTTTTTAAACTAACAGTAACTTACCTTAGTTTATTTAGTGCAAAATAAACTTCACGTTTTAAAATTATCATCTATCCCGGTTAATAGGTGCCAAAACTGAGCTTAGACAAGGGTTCATTTCTGTCTACCCTCTTCACGGGAGTTTCCATATTATAATGAAAACGGTAGATCCTAGAGCACCGCTCATCTAAGTTGCCTAAGTCTTTTGTTCATGCATGTGTTTGTTTTCTAGTTTTTAATCACATTGAAACCTCTACAGTCACATGCCGCTATCAACCCCTGAGTGGTGGTGGCATACAGCGACGGGCGTTCTGGCGATGCCTATGAACACGGTGCGGCGATATGGAGCTGAAACTGCGGCGGTATTCGCGGTAGTCGCACTCCTTGGTACTCTATGGAGTGGCATCGATGCCTACTTGCCTTGGTAAGAAATGCAGGGATCATAATTAACGATAATGTAATGATTACAAAAAACAATTAATTGATTCTAAATATTTTATTATTTTTGGGATCAATTAAATTTTCAAAGAATCCAGTATGAACAGATTTAACATAATAAAATGCGGTGTGATCTTTGGTCTGGAACAATCAAGATACAGTTATGTTTCTTTTCAATAGGTACATAACAAGGAATGTGTTCTATTTCGTGAAATAGATATAAATTCGTTAATTGCTTACCAAATATTTACTATAACGACATTTACGTGACGACGAGACGTGTTATAGGCACGCGGAAGACAACTCAGTTAAGTTATATTTCTTATAAAAAACCGTATGTTCTTATAAAAAAGTGCGAGTCTGACTCGCGCACGGAGGGTTCCGTAAGCAAACAAACTTGCATGTCGATGGTACTTCCATCTCGGGAATCAATTCTCATAGATTTTGCCCGTCTTTTCCGAAAGACAAACTTAACTTTGCGGTTGCGATGTACGACAAAGTCTACTTTCCAACCGCAAACTATAAGGTTATAATCACAAAAGCTATTTTTTTATGTGATAGATATAACAACAAATTAACGACGTTCGGATTTTTTCCTTCACTTGTGCTGTCAGACCTTGCTTCTTACCAAATTTTATGATTTATGAGTCGCGTTTTTTTTATGAGTCAATGGGAAGTACCCTATAGGTTTTGATTTAAGTACCTGCGAAATGTTCAAATCTGTTAAAATCTAAGGCTCAATGGCCGTATCTTTTGGTTGCGTTGACTTAGAAGCTTGATTTTTTACAGCTTCAAGGGACTGCAGACTTATGTATTTGGTATTGATTTGAACTTGATGCATGAACGGGTTCTTGAGAAAAAGGATCTCGACAGACAGACGGACAACAAAGTGATCCTATAAAGGTTCCTATTATTCCTTTTGAGGAACGGAACCCCAAAAATAGAAATATAAATAATTAAGTGTTCCCTTGGAGTTTTAAAAAAGAAGTTCATTCATTTTTGGAACCTTATCTTATTACTTAAAACGAGCAATTCTTGTATGTATGTATTTATATTTCGGATATCTCGGAAACGGCTCTAACGATTTTGATGCAATTTTGTAAACAGATACAGTTTTGCGTTTTAAATTTAACTGCATAGTTGTATTTGCTGTAAAAAAAAAAACGATTTTACAAAAAGCTGCCGAGCGAAGCAAGCTCGGTCTCCCATGTACTTAATTATAAAGTAGTAACTATACAACTTTATAAAAATATACAACCTATGTTAAAAATTACACTTATTCATACGCAGCGATACTATGCTATGAGAAAGAGTTGCATAACTTATTGCTGATGTGTAGATCTGAAGTATTTTAAGTACATATATTTATTACAATAAAAACTTTCGTGAGTGGTATTCATATTTATTAAAAACTATACGGTTTTACTCACGTTTGTATTTCGGGGATGAGGAGAGGAGGGAGAGGAGAAAGGAGAAAGGGCCCCCGTCGGGTCCGAAACTAGTCGGGCATCCCCGAAATACAAACGTGAGTAAAACCGTATAGTTTTTAATAAACATATATTTATACCTACCTATATATTGACGGGAACTCTCGCACAGCTTACATACTCCTTCGATTGGAAGAATAACTCTTTACTACGCGAGAGGCACAGACTGGTGGCACCAAACTCGAATTTAGAACACGTTCGAAATATTTTATGAAGAATAAATGTTGAAGACAAGGGAGTCGCCGGGCGGACAGAAGACGGTCTGGACGACTTTCGTGCCAAAGGTGCACGGAATAATTCAAGAAATTGTATTTATAATTAATTTGTGTGAAGTGATAATTGTTATATGAATAATCTGATCCTGATTATATCGCATAGTGCGTTTGCCTGCTATTTTAATTTTCCTCCTCTAGCTAACACCTATCGTACCCGGATACCCTAAAGCCCCAAGCTTTACACGTGGTCCAAACTTTACACGTGGTCCAAACTTTACACGTGGTGGAGTACGCCGTAGTTGATTTAGAAGAAGTACTCCGCGCGTTACAATATACACAATTATAAATATAAAGCGTGTGTCCTAAATATAAACATTTGGTGATAAATAATTGAGTAAGTCTGTATACTATTTGAATTCCATTCTTATCGTTTGTTGTGGATAGAATCCACCTCTTAAAGCCTTGTGTTTTGCTCTTTGCATTCAACTCCAGGTAATAATCGATGTTATGAATTTTACGTCTAATTATAAAAGCACTGTACCTTAGTTACAGCTAACTTTATTCGTTTAACATGATTATCCACTAGATAATGAATAAATACAATTGTTTAAAAGCTTACATACTTTTTAGGACTGTATTGGATTTGAACGGCACTGCAACTGAAATGGGATTGACACTGACTGCGGGAGCATTGCCAGCGATACCCGCGCTCTGGTGGGCAGAGGCCTTAGTCGACTATATCGGACACTCTAACGTCTTTATCATGGCTTTCACATTCTACGGCGTTCGGTACACCGGTACGTATGTCCTCTGTGCTCTCACTGCAAAGAGATGCCTGCTCCTAAACCTTTTTAGGTTCTTTGTATTGCGAGCGATATAATCATGTCGATCGTACACCTGTTTACCACTTAGTTGTATAAAAAATTATCCAAATGAGATCTCACTGAGCATAAGTATTCAACATAGGTACCGTACAAGTTTTATTGCTATAAAAAATAACACTTTAACTGCCACCCCAATTCCATGATAACATGAAGTAAATAAAGGCGCCTATCGTGCTCATGCCATTATTTCTGGGAATATTTTTATATCACATGCAATGCATGCGTTACAACTTTTTTGTATTTTTTTAACCAGAGTATAAAGATACTCCTGATTCTAAACCTCGATACGCGTAAATTGAACCAATCATGGAGGAATTTTCAATAAAAACGTATTTTCCGATATATTCCTAAAAAATACTAGAGGTGGGTGTCCTGACACAAGGGGCAACAAAGGCGCCTATAGTGAAAATTTACCTGAATGGTCCATGGTTTTAAACGTGGCAGAGATCTCTATACACACCTTACACACTATAGACACGATTCTTCTTATTGTTCAATAGCTATAAATTTACATTTACATTTAAGATAATAAAAAAACTTTGCGTAAAGCCAATTAAAACTCCTCTTAGAACGTAGTCAGGAAGGACTATCAAGTACAAAACTATGAATGACAATTTGTTTTTCAGGTTTAGCATACAGCAATGATTACACGTGGGTGGCCGTATGCGAGATTTTTGAAGTATTCACCCTAAGCTTAGTCTGGGTGACATCTGTTTTATATTTCCGTCACTTGGTGCCAAGGAAATACACTGCCACCGGTCAGGCTCTACCAGTTATAGCACATTTCTGTATCGGTAAGCGTACAAAACAAATTTAAAGCAATCATAACAAGATTATTGTTATGATTGTTTTTAATTATTTTGATTATAATATATTTCTCTACAAAGTAAAAAATTGTTGAGAGTAAAATTGTATAGGACCCAAAATACTACCCTGGAGTACACCAAGTCATTTGAAGGGTTGATGTTGTACATATATAGAGTGTTACAGACAGGTGTGGTAAAATATGGCCACACCTTTCTGCAACAGTCTGTACCTATAAGTAACGTCGGTAACTTCTAAAGCTACGCTAAAACCTTAAAGATTTCAGGTTTAAAAATGTTACCTTGCAAAAGAGTTTATTAAACATAATGTACCTATCAGGTCGATGCATAGGCGCGATCGTTAGTGGGTTCGTGACGCTGGAACAGCCTCTGGAGTCAATCCGAAATGTTTACCGCGCCCTCGGTGTGGTGGCTCTGTTGACGGCCGCCATTTACTTCGCGTTGTACCACCTGCTGCTGGCGCCGCGCTGCGCCGCCCCCGCTGTGGCGCCTCCGCACCATCTGCTCCAAGGTATGTTCTACATGCCAAGATGTAAAGTTGTTCAATTATCTTGCGATATACTAATACAACATTTTCCTTGAATATTGAGAAGGGCTTTGGGACTCTGGCTAGTTTAAAACCCATGTTGGTGTTCGTATGAATTATGCTGCTTTTCTGAGCTTTACGCTAGAAATGAAACGAGCGACTCGTTCAATGTATCTTTTGAGGTGTACAGAATGAAGTATCAAATAAATTTCTCGGTCAATGGGCTTTGACTATTACTTAGACTATTCAATACGGAAGCGAGGCTTCAGCTTGCTTTGCACCCGTCTCGTGCACGAACAGATCGGTAGCCTCGCCTAAGTTTATTAAAATTTTTTTTGGTAATTATTCTCTTGTTTTCCAAAAGCTTGCTCTGTAGATGGACAGCTTAATGCCAAAGGTAACTGATGACATTGTTGCTTATTAATTCATAAGTAGATGTAAAAACCAATTGTGGCGCTGTGGCGGTATTGCATTCGACTGCAGTTTTGGTGGTTACGGGTCTGATTCCCGCTCAGTTCAAATATTTGTATATAATAATATGAATATTTCTATTTCCATTGGTCTAGGTATCTCTATGTACTCGTACAAAAAACTTATATACATGTTTATCCGTGTTCTAAAAACCGTCTAGATAGCGACTGTGTGCGTGATGGCTGGGTGTGTGTGTGTGATGTGCGATATGGCCCAGAATATATTATCCTTGATTGATTTGAACAATTAATACCGGTATTATCTTCTATACATTTAATACGTGCAGAGAATTCTTATACGCATTTTTAAGAAAATATCGCGAATGCAGAAACGTGAAATTTTAAATAAGTACTTGAAGATTAAGTATAGAAAAAGAGCAAAAAAATAAAATTTTCAGACATAGTGTTACAAATTTAAAAAATACCTAAAAATGCGTCCAGGTGACCTGTTGACCTGTCATGGTGCGGAAGTTTATACAACGATAGTTTAAGTTAAGTATACTGGCAATGAAAAAAAAATCGGTTGTCTGTAAAGTCGGTTTACTGACGATAGTTGAACGTGACAACGTCATAGGAACGCCTCAGAGCGAGGTAACGCCGCATGAGTCATGTTTTTTCGTGCGTTCAGCCGGCTCCATCGAATTATAAGAGGTTGTCACGTCAAAAACAAAAATAAATTGTGGTCGAAATTTAATCACCAGGCGATCTCTTCAGCAGATGATTACGTAATCTTGAATATTTTATATTGATGGTCACACTGACCTTGTCAATAAAATAAACCGATCGCTGCAATGCCGTTAATTTAAGTTACCCTATTAAAAACCGTCCCTTAAACAGACTAACACTCAAACTACTAAATATGTATTTTAAAACTTTGTACGTAAATTTCAGGATTAAATGCTAATGGATCCTCCAACGGCAACTATTCTCCGATGCGGGTTTATCACGAAGAACGTTCAAGGAAAGGGCACTTCCGCTATTAATGAAGATTAGTTTTTGAAAATTGGAAGGCGATTAAAATGGTTCGTTCAATGTAGTTATAGATCTAGTTCTACAGACTTTCTTCCTTTTTTCATTAAATAATTCTACAGGTATGTGTAACTAGTTACACTTGATTTTAAAAAGAAATTAGATTAAGAGAAAGTTCAAGTATAACGAGATGCATGACTAATTAGAACAAGCCATTAAACCTAGGCCCCCGACATTCGTGGTTTAGATAAGTGACATACCTATTAGAAAACTAGTGGTAAAATTAAAATAAAACCTACTTTTTACTATCAATGCAATTTTTAGTGTTTCTAAGTGTCTTTAAAACCTTTGTCTAGCATAATTCCAAACTTTTAACATATGTTTAATTATAATATAGTGTAGGTAGACTACGACATTACATTATTAGCCCTGTACATATTTTTGCACAAGCTTATGCTAATAAATCGTAGGAAATTGCATAATAAGATGCTGGTATATTTTAGAGCCAAACTGTTTCAATGTACAGCAAGAAATAAATGGCGTATGGCAATTGATTTCACGGATTGGTTGATGAATCATCAATCAATGATGATTTTCCACGTTATTTGCATTCTATATTGTAAATTTATTGAAATCAATTTAAATTACCAAGTTAAATAAAAATCTGTTGATAGTGTGGTTGGTACCTAAGTGCATATGAAATGAAATTTACTATGTATTGGACCGAATTTTGGTCAATAGGTACATAATTAGAATAGTTTGTAAATCTTATTTTTTATTCCTGTTGCGTTTTAATAAGTAGGTATGTGTTTTTATGAACTTTTCGTTTAAATAATATATCTTAACAATGGTAACCATAACCATGACAATGAAATGTTACTAATATGTAGTAGGTATTATGTTGTACCGAGTGTCATCTACTTAACTAAAATTATTTATTTTTAAATTTTTTTCTGCGCGTTTACTTTCATGTTAAAAATATCTAAGAACAAATATTTTCAGAACTCGTAGGATACCTACTAAATGACTTATGATTGTTCATCCATCATTTACAACTATTCCTACATTTACATCAAACCTCTTTTATTATTACGTATATAGGTTTACTAACTTGAATGTCTTGAAATGTTTTTTTTTAATATTTACACACTACATAGGTTCCATAGCTACAGAGAAGTTTTACTATATTAAAATCTTTACTAAGTCCCTGATTGTGATATTAAAATTGTTTTTGTATTAATATATGTTTTTGATATGTATTGATGTCATAATTTATTTTTAAACTGATTACCATACATTCTGTTTACATTTTGTACGTATCGATTACATATCGATATCAATAACATAATGTATATTTTTTTAAATAAACAATGTTACTGCCTCAACAATGAGTTTAATTCCACAGTAGATAACACAGAAAACTTAACAGTAAGGCTTTAGTACACATTTGAACTGTTATAATAAATAATAATGACTATTATTTATTGTTGCATTATTAAGTTTTTTCTCGGTTTAAATTATTGGTAGCTACATATTCATAGTAGGAAAACCAAGAAAAAAATTATAAATATATAAATATTTATAACGGAACCCTAAAAATTAGTTGTTCGCAGCCAACGGGACTTACACATCACATCTGATATACCAAGGTCCACTGGTAAACGTCGTAAAAGTAGTTTGCGTCAACTACACCCAGAGCGTCATAGAATTCAAGAGACAGTAAGTGGTCTTCATCACTCCTATTTATTTAGATCGCAAGAAAAACGAGGATGGCGTCCATGCGTGGATTATAGATATCTGAATAGAAAAAATGTTTATTTTTTGGCAACACATAAAAAATATAAACAATTTTGCAGCTATGATTACCGTTAGTTGCAACAACAGATCCAATTCAGCATTGTCAGTGTCAGACGAAAGCCTGACGCTGGTACTGAATACAAGAACAGTCCTTACAACTCACACCTACTATCAGTACTAGTATTACTTTATACTCGCGACATGTGTAACGCTGCTCTCTATTTATTTTAATTTTATAAATATATGATTACAAATATTATTTCACATATTGTTTAGATCAAAATCTTTTTATTTTTTATGTCAACTTTATTTTTATGGTTATTACTACTATTCCACTATAATTTACTATATTTTATTTTATTCAAAAGGTACAGATACAGACAACAGATTAAGATATACATAGAATGGCCTTAACAGTAAATAGTAAGCAAACCTGAAGTCCAGTTACAACTGTACACAACTTTCAAAACATACAATACTTCGTTCAATATGGGTTAAGTAGTAAAAAAGTAAATGTGAAATATGGGGGGAAAACAACTAAAATTAAATAATAAATGAATAAAACTTAAAACTTAAATTAACTAAAAAGGTCACATAAGGTTGTAATATAGCAGGAAAGATTTGAAAACCTTAAATTTGTCGTCAAAAATGTCTACCTGTGAGCAAATGGCATTATAATTTTTACACATTCTGTGCAAAGGATTATTCTGAGACACATTGTTATTGCTTGTGGGGATACTAAACAGCTGTGGAATATGCACAGATGGAGTTGGTATTTTTACATCTATAAATTCAACAAGGTGGCTATCCATTGAACAATTTACAATTTTATGTAGGGTGCACAAGTCATTCATTCATCTTCTATGTTCCAGAGTTGCTAGGGAGAACCATCGAAGTCGGTCAACGTATTCCGGTATTTTACGTCGTAACCCATATTTTGAACACAGAGCTCTAATAAATCGCCTCTGGATCGCCTCTATACGATCTGTATGTACATTATAAATTGGTGACCACACAGATGATCAATATTCTACTATTCTCCTCACCAAGAAGCAATATAAAATTACCACAGAATTCGCCTGCCTAAACGGTTTAGCAGTCCGAAGTATAAATGATAGCATACGGTTAGCTTTACTGCATTTTAAATCGTAGTGAGGTCTAAAAGATAGGGAGGAGTCAAATATCACTCCTAGGTCACGCACCTCTGTGACCCTCTCGATAATACCTCTCTTTATATGGTAATCATATTGTGTTAAACCCTTTTTCTTTTTTGTAAATGTAATAACCTGACACTTTTTTATGTTCAATGACATGAAATTCCTATCACACCAGTTTACCATAGTGTCGATATCTGTTTGGAGAATTTCAGTCACTATAGTCAGATATTCGTCTAAAATTTTTTATATCATCATCACAAATCGTTTACGAATATTAAAAACAAAAGTTGACCTAAATTGGACCCCTGAGGAACGCCTGAAGTTGCCAAGTATGGAACAGAATCATAACCACTGAGCGTGACCAGTTGTGAGCGATTCAGTAAGTAGGATGTGAGCCATCGATACACATTTCCATGTATTCCTATGTTTTCCGCTTTCGCAAGTAGTATCATATGGTCTACACGATCGAAAGCTTTGGAGAAATCTGTATATACCGAATCGACTTGTTTTTTACAATTGAGAGATTCACAAATATAATTAGTGTAATGGAGGAGGTTCGAGTTTGTAGATCTACCTGTGACAAATCCATGTTGTTTTGGACTTAATATGTGTTTAAAGTGGTAATAAATGTGTTTATAAATAAAGGTTTCAAATAATTTAGCGAAACAATTAAGAACACAGATTGGACAGTAATTTGAGAGTGTGCGTTCGCGCAGCGGAATGTGGTTGAATTTAAAGATTTTAATTATGCAGATATTTAGTGTATGACGTCGTGTAATTGTGTATGGTAAAAAATAAAAATTGTGCATGCAGCCATTGTGGAGAAATTCGCTAAAAAATGATTCCGCTGGACGAACGTTGTCCTGGCGGAACTTTATTGAATCCATGGACTTAGAAGAAAAAAAATGTAAAAATGTGTCCAAAAATTAGTGTGTAATTGTGTATGTATGAATAAAATTAGTGCATGCATAAACTTCGGAGAAATTCAAGTTTCCGCTACGCGAACGTTTGGCCATTAGCTAGTTTTCATATAAAGCGCTTATATAGAGCTGTAGATTTTTACATACGTTGTTTTGAATTTGTTTATATTTGTTTAAAAAACAGATTTAGAAAAAATCGTAGGGTTTAAAAGATAAAAATATAAACGTAAAATACGCTTATTAGGTCTTAGTTCGTAAAGTATGCACTTTGGGGTCCAGATTTTCACGTTTATACAAACCTTGTAAGTGTCTGCAACATATTGCCAAGTATCAATGATGTTCCGTTAGTAATTAAAGAGTTATAGGACTACTAGGAACTGCATAGTAAAATGTATTCAAATAATTAGTGTATTAATTCAACTACTCACATGCAAAATTTCATCTCATTAAATTCAGTAATTAAAAAGAAACAATTAAAATACTGACAAAGCATCGAAAACCTACATAACCCGACTAAGTTCGGATGGGTAACGTTACTTAGATATATGGCACGGCCGCTTTTTAGTAACTATTGTCTTATAACTCTTTAATTACTAACGGAGCATCATTGATACTTGGCAATATGTTGCAGACACTTACAAGGTTTGTATAAACGTGAAAATCTGGACCCCAAAGTGCATACTTTACGAACTAAGACCTAATAAGCGTATTTTACGTTTATATTTTTATCTTTTAAACCCTACGATTTTTTCTAAATCTGTTTTTTAAACAAATATAAACAAATTCAAAACAACGTATGTAAAAATCTACAGCTCTCTATATAAGCGCTTTATATGAAAACTAGCTAATGGCCAAATGTTCGCGTAGCGGAAACTTGAATTTCTCCGAAGTTTATGCATGCACTAATTTTATTCATACATACACAATTACACACTAATTTTTGGACACATTTTTACTTTTTTTTTCTTCTAAGTCCATGGATTCAAAAAAGTTCCGCCAGGACAACGTTCGCCCAGCGGAATCAGTGTTTAGCGAATTTCTCCACAATGGCTGCATGCACAAATTTTTTTTTACCATACACAATTAAACGACGTCATACACTAAATATCTGCATAATTAAAATCTTTAAATTAAACAACATTCCGCTGCGCGAACGCACACAATTTGAGACATCCTCTTTATCTCACGATTTATGTATCGGCGTGACTTTTGATATCTTCCATAATTCCGGGAAAGTGCCTTCTTGTAATGATTTATTAAAAATTATATACAGCGGATTTACCAAAGCAGTTGCACACATACGAATAAATATTGGGGGAATACCATCATAACCAGCGTTTTTAGAGACATCGACTTGTTTAAGCTCATTTAACAAATCAGTTTTTGAAATATGCAAATCCGTAATTGAAAAGTTCGAAGGATGAGACTCAGGGGAGTAATTGGTTGTTATTCCAGGGCAATAAACCGAAGAAAAGTAATTTGCAAAAAGATTGACAGTATCACTACCGGAGGTGGCGACCTTGGCATGTATTATAAGTGGTAGCTCCTTAGGGGCTTAATTTGCTAAAATGGGGAGGAATCGGAGAACTTTTAAGATAATAATAAAAATGCATAATTATGAAATACAGCTTTGTATTCGTTCGTTCAGAAACATTTGAACGATAGATCCACATATTGGGACCATTAACTATCACAATAATTTTATTAGCAAATTAATTGAAAAATAACTAGTCTGTTAACTAAAAAGTGTAAACCATCCTTTTCATGAAATTACATATTTAAATCTATAAAATTGACGTAATATATAAAAGTTATAAGACATAATACATAATCACTATTTATAGCCTTTTTAATATTATATCAATTATGTATAACTATCCATATTTCAAGAAAAAGGAAAAATCGTTATGATCAAACTTTGTATATGCCTTACATGTCACACATATTCTACCTGTGCTATCTACATATACGGCCCTGAACCAAGTTCACAATATCATGCCAGTATTCAAAAATACAAACATTAGCGAGGATTTAGAGGATCTACGTTGTATATACCAAATGTACTTTACTTAATAATGTAATATGTAAATTATAAACGTTCATACTCATTGGAATATTAAATAACTATATACTCAACCTTGTCAGATATCATATAATAAATAAATATGAAGCAGTTAACTCTAAATAAACATGTAAAAATAGCTCTAACAGGGGCAACATCGTGCTGCAATGTGGAATGTTAATTTTCTGCAAAATATTTTTTAATATTAAGTTAAAAAAAAAAACAACAAAAAAGAAATAAATGTTTGCAATTCAGTCGAATTTCATAGTATTGCAATACACTTGTCAAACGAGTGAAGCTGTATGCCGCAATGTAGCACGCTGTGGTCTCAGGGTAATACTACCTTAATAGTGTCATAATATTAATTCAATATGGTCCGAACGAGATTCAACTTTCGGTAACGCACAATTTAAAATTATATCAGTTATATGGAAAGTTAACTGAAATATCAGTATGCCTTACAGTAAAATTTTGTAAGACCTCTCGCTCCAAAGCCGAGTTGCCTGCTAAACATTTGAAAGCTTACAAGAATTTTTTGTAGTTATAACTAATATAATAAAGTTAAGCAAGGGTTACAGCAAAAACGCAGATCCAATTCACAACAAGCAAACTGTAAACATAAACTTATGCATTCTAAGATGCTAATAAATTCTTCCTTTCTATTCGACACAAGTATTTAAAAAAAGTTTTTAACATGTATAAACTCAATGATTAGAAAATAACAGCCGTCGAATCTTGTTTGGAATACTAATTCTATGAAACATAAACAAGTGTTAACATTTGTGCTCAGTGAGAAATAAAAATAATTTATTTAAATAAAACATACAAAATAATCCGCTGACCGCGATTGTACTGAAGATTTTAATGCAACGATACCTACCTAGACAACATTTTTTCAAAATACCGCGTAACCCATCACTCCAAACCATTTTTTCTGACATGCCTAATCTCAAATATTATTGATGGTAACACACGTTACAGACTGGGTTCACATTGTTATAATAAATACCTGACGTTTGACTATGCATTAATTGGAGCAAAGTTCCAAAACCTTTTAGGTTTATGGTATACTAAAAATAGATTGCATTGAGAAATCCCATATCTGTTATGGGGTTTATAAGTATTCTTCATAGACATCCAGCTACACGTAATAGAGTATAGTAAGATCCATGCTAATACAACATGAAACGATCATCCAAACTGATTACTATTCTAATATTGAATGATGCTTGTGGTTGATGGTATCATGAAATACTTTGTTCCACTGGTGGGAACACGATGAACTCTAGGTCCTCATGGAACCATTTCGCAGTGTAATTCCGTGGTTACTTGTAAATCCCCTGACGCAATCACTTACTAAAACATATTTACATAAAACGGCCCCTTTGATTTATAGAGATAAGCTTGGCCGATCACGAAACTGCAAAAAAACTACACAAAAGCGTTAACTAACTGAATGTTTAACTCAATTTGTGGACAATTTTTTTAAATTTGCAAATGTACAGATTGATGTGACAAATTTCTGATAATAAAATAAGATCTTTGTTTAGTAACAGTCAGTAGGCTTAAAACCGGCACGCTAACTGAGACACAAACAGACACGATAGGTTCGACACTCTTTGTATCGAAGTGGAAAGAAGACATTTAATATATCATTACTCAATTATGTATTATGGTTCTCTCTAAGTACGTTTGCACCTTTCTGTTTATCGAACAATGTGTTTTGGTTTTTATCATGAAAATAAATATACTAAAAAGAAATTGCATTAACGTGTTACTTATGTGTTATGTTAAACAACATCTATCAATAACAGCACACTATAGAGAATCAAAAAACATTTATGTTAAGTACAACAGTAATCAAAAATAAAATGTAGTTAGAAATAATGTTAAGGGTGTAAGAAACAGTGTAGCGAAAACTTAAGTATCGTTATTCCGATATCTTCCAATGTTTCTATTAAACATTCTAATATAATGAGTAAGCAGATTATTTTACTTAAAAACCTCTATTGGATAAAATAAAATCTTAAAAATGTTAATTATTATATTATAACTATAAACATTGCCGGATTTGTAAGGAATCGCAAAATATGGTATTTTTTACGTTTACTAAAAAGTTTTTAATTTTTAAAAATATATTTTATCAATATAATTCGATCACCTATTCTTGCATAGTAGGTGAATGCGTTAGTGGGTGCGGTTACTGCATTCCGCGAGATATCCTATTGCGAGATGGGACCACGAGGAACTCATTTTCCTCGAAGTAGAGACCATGACGAACAACTTGACCTCAAGCTTTTATTTTTTACTTTGTATCTGTTGTTCATCACTCTGCTGTTCATATCATAAGATTTGATCTACAATGCCAAAAAAAAAAAAGTAACTATGTATGTTAAATTTTGCAAGCAGTACAAAAATATCCAAAACAAGCTACACAAGTCGAATCCAGCAAACATAATATTTTAAAAGATAGTAATTTCTAGTGATTTACTTAATATGCGTAGGATTTTGTCTATATGATCTTTGAAATTACAGAACACTAGTCTTAACTTGACCACATTTATTTATGTACTTATATACTATCTTATGTATATTTAATACATACATATTTACCTTAACTAAGTCAGGATATAAAAACAAGATTTTATGTTACTGATAATGGTTTCGGAACATCTGAATTTGTTGTGGCACTATCCCGTGAATTATCATCTTTTAATAGAGTTTCAATCATCTCCTCACTTATTTCTGAATCTTGGATTTTATCATCATTATCTTGAGTTTTGTCCTCGCTATCTTGTGTTGTATCCTCGGCATCATCCATTTTAACATCTGACTCATCCGGTTTATCGTTAGAATCCTCCATTTTATCATCAGAATCTTTGAATGTATCGTCAATTTCCTCAATTATATCATTAGAATCCTCCAGTCTGCCCTGAGGATTTTTAGTTTTACCATTACTATTCTCCCCTCTAATATTGTTACGTGGAACTTTAACGACCCCATCTGAAATTTTATCTGTATCTTGCAGTTTATCATCTGAATCTTGCAATTTAGCACCAGAATCTTGCAGTTTATCATCAGAATCTTGCACTTTATCATCAATATCTTGCAGTTTATCATCAGAATCATGCAATTTATCATCAATATCTTGCAGTTTATCATCAGAATCTTGGCGTATTTCATCAGACTTCTGAATTTTATCTTCCAAATTTTCAAGTTTACCATCCGTTTCTCGAAGTTTCTCATCAGGATCTTGCATTTTACTAACAGAATCGTTCATTTCGTCATTACTAATTTGATTATCACCCTTATCATTCGTCGTCTGAAAAATATTAGTATCATTTTTATTTTTTGTATGTTCTTCTGTTAGTCTATTAATATCATGAGCAGATTTATCATGTTTCAAATTACTATATTTTCGTGTACTCTCAATTCCATTAATTTTATTTTCATGTTCAGTATTACTAGTTTTCTTATTTCCTCGTACTGTATGTACCAAATTATCAGTGCTAGGTCTAATACTTAATATTAGCCCGCTTTCATTATCTCCCGATATATTAAGGGAATCTGTGTCACCCTTTGAAAAATTATCGTTTCTGTTTTCTCCACTGTCATTATATTCACTACTTCCAGGTCCAGTTAAATCAACCTCTTGGTTTTCACTACCATTCATATTAGACTCGACTGAGTTTTCGTCTATAAATATTGGATCATCATCTATGTCTGGTAATATTTCTACGTCATCATCTTCTTCACTGGTTCCACCACCACCTGATTTCTTTGATACATATTGTTTAAGCCCTTTATTGAGATTTTCTCGAATTTCATGGAATCTACTAGAAGACGTGTTTAATAATCGCTCTAAAGTTCTATGAAGGTTTCGCATTTCATTAACAGATCTTGTACGTAAATATACTGAGGTAGCTTCTGTCTTTAATTTTTGAAGCCTCGATAATGAATATTCCAAAGCATCAACAGCATCAATCAAATTGTATCTGTACCATTCAACAGGCACATTCAAATCACATTCTCTAGTTGAGGTTTCAGACGTTTTTGTTGATTTAACGACCTTTGATGTGTTACGTTTTGCATTTACAAAACGAGTCACTTGGTTACGATTACTTTTAGCAGCAGGTGTTGAAGTGGAGACGGAACTGAGTTTAGCTGCAAAGGTTGCGCCTTTTGGCAGCCCTTTATTAGATTCTGTAACCGCTACAATAGTAGCAGAATATCCTCCAGGCATATTAGGATTAGAATTGATAGCAAATATGCGTCCATCAGGTAAGCGATACATTTTGTTAGATGATAGAGTTTGGGGATCAACTCTAAATTTCAAACCTCCAGTTGATTCATTAACAGTGACATCGTTTTCAGTCATTTGAACGATGTTTTCGGCAGAGACGTCAGGTATGTTAGATGTTGAACGAGGTACCAAAGGAGGTGGATTAACCACTTTTGGAGCTGCAACTGGGCCTGGAGTAATGCATTCCACATCATCATCATTATCTTCAGTGACCTGTAACAAAATCATATGAGTAAAAGTAATAGTATGTAATGTTTATTACTAATACTAAAATACTCAGAGCTCACAATGCATACTGTTGAAAATTATCACAAAAATATGCCGAGGGTCGGAAATGACAAGTTAATTATTGGTTGACCCACCTCACATAATGGTTCCAAAGGAAAATCAGGAGTACAAACAACATCATCATCCTGTGAATTATTGTTAGATAATGCTGCTACAGCTGCCATGTCTAGCCCCTGTAAGTAATAAAAACAACAATTAGCATTCATTGATTAACTACTAGATACTTGAAACCTTGAACTAAAAAAGGTTGTGGTAATTATAGGCTTCAAGAAAAGTTAGAAGTATGTATTCTCACTAACACTTATCTAAACCATAATGAAGACTTATTTTCATCAACATCATCATCATTTCAGCCAGTTGACGTCCACTGCTGGGCATACCCCAAAGATCGCCACAACGTTCGGTCCAGCGCTGCCCGCATCCAGTGGTTTCCCGCAACCTTTACAAGGTCATTAGTCCACCTTGTAGGAGGCCTACCCACGCTGCGTCTTCCGGTACGCGGTCGCCAAGCGAGGACTTTTCGGCCCAATTGGCCATCAGTTCTGCGAGCAATGTGGGGCCCTGCCACTGCCACTTAAGCCGGACAATTCTTTGGGCTATGTCAGTGACCCGGGTCCTAGTTCGGATCTCATTATTGCAGATTCGAAGTGACACTCCAAGCATAGCCTTTTCCATTTCCCTCTGGATGACAGTGAGCTTCGTCATGAGGCGCTTTGTCAAGAACCACGTCTCAGTGCCGTAAGTCATCGCTGGCAACACACATTAGTCGAAGACCCTGTTCTAAGTCACTGCGGTATTTTGGACGTAAAGATGTTGCGTAGCTTCCCGAACGCTGCTCAGCCGAGTTGGATTCGACGCTTGACCTACCTAACTAGATCGTTTGTCCTAGGTATACATACTGTCCAACCCTAGTTGGAGTGGGCACGACATGGACGTTCGACATGCTTTTCGTCTTGACCATGTTCATTTTAAGCCCTCGCTCAGACGCCTTACTGAGGTCATCGAGCATTGTGCTGAATTTCTCCGCGGTGTCAGCCATGACCACTATATCGTCGGCAAACCAAAGATGGGTGATGTACTCGCCGTTTTCTTTTTCAGTTCAGAACCTTAAATATATCTTCCACCGCAGCGGTGAACAGTTTCGGAGATATTATATCTTCCTCTCTCACTCCTTTCTGCATCTGGATAGGTTTCGCGGTCTGGTTCTGTAGTCGGACTGACATGGTGGCATTTTCGTATAAGCACTTCAGCATTTCGATGTACCGATAGTCAATTTGGCACCGTTGAAGAGACTGTAACACTGCCCAAGTCTTAGTCTTAATCGAATCCAAAGCCTTCTCATAGTCCACAAACGCCAGGCATAGAGGCCGGTTATACTCATCGGTCTTCTGTATAACCTGCCTGCTCATTCTGATTAAGTAAAATAGAAAACTTGGAACACTAAATTGAAACTTTTATTTTGAAATACTAATTGCTAGTAAGTCGGTTACTTTACGAATGATTAAAATTAATGCGATATTTAAATGTATTGATCTACCTCCACTGTGAATTTTATCTAAAATTAATGTGGTCTATATAGCTTATTCATGTGTATAAAAGTGTTATTTTGTTTTCTACGAATTTCACTAAAAATTATTATTTTTTAACAATTATAAACAAGAGAGGAGTAAAAAATGTTAAGCACTATAACTGTATTTGTATATGAATATATACAAGATTTGGATAATTTACTAAATTTTATATTTACCTGTGTTAGACTTTCCAATGACAAGTTGATGTTGTCATTTATTTGACTATTGCAATGATATACATTTGTAGTATATCCATTAAAGCAGTTGTTTGCAATTGGTATAGGTAAATGTGGTGTTACTTTGGGTCTTATCCGTGTGTAAGTAGCCATTGCTTTGCTTTCTCGTACATTTTGAAATCTAATTGGAGAATTTACTGTATTTGGTAGCTGAAACAGAAATGCGTAAAATTCAGGAAACAAATTAAATGTCTAGAATTGAATAACTGGTCTACTGATTGTGTACTTTTACACAAGAAAAGATTTTTTTTAAGCAAATTCCCACCTCCATTTTATATTTATGGAAGTGAGACATAAAATTAAATTTTAATAATATTAATGTAGTAATAATATACATTAATACCCCTTTTTCAGCAAATTTTGGTCACGAAAAATGTGAAATTCTGAACGATTCTGAGAAAAACTTTAGAAAGCTAACATTTTTAAACAATGTGGTATAAATTAAAAAATTATAAACCTACAAACGGCTACATCAAGCTACATATATTCAGTATATATGTTGACCTGTCACAGTATGAAAAGTCTATACAATGACATGTTAGAAAAATCAAGCTATTCAGAATATAAGTTAAGCACTTATACTTGAAATGAATACTAATAAATAAATATATTTTTTTAACAGATAGTCTGTTAAATAAAACAAAACCTGTAAATAATGTAATGAATTGTGATAACTTCGATGACCAGGCGATTTCTGGTATATTTTAATACACAGAGAATTTAAGTGATCACAGAGACTTAATCATTTTATATGCATTTATTAGTCTTAGTTATTTTATAATAATTGCCATAATTTGGCAAACATGCTGGACTTTTTTTTAAGTAGGTATCTAACATGTAAATGCTGCAACATACTACTTTTCACAAATAAAAGATTTGATAAAAGATTTAATGTGAATAAAAGATAATTATTTTAAGAAGCAATATCCAAAATCATTGTGGTAATTCATAGTTTGTAATAAAAATAATACCCGAATTTTTTTAGCTAGCGGTGGCACACCAGCAACCGGAGTTAAGATCTTTGGAGTTACACAAGGTACTGCTGATATAGGGTTCTTGACCAAAAGTGTCTTAAGTTTTGGACTTGCAGGTCGCTTTTGTGCTTTTTTTTCTGCTTTGTTGGAATCATCAGGATTGACAGATGCAAATTTTTTAACCTGAAATGAAATCATTTATTAACTAAATACATTTTCTTTTAAGTAAATTTGTATCTGCAAAACATTTTTTCGTCGATTCTAGATTCTTATCATTATTATCCTATACCTACAATTCAATTGCTAACATGAATAAACTTTTTGAAGTAATTTATCAGTACCTAAGCAATGTGTTTTTGAGTGCTTGAAAGTAAAAAAGAAGAATAAAATAAATTGTTCACATTCATGCCACTCTTTTGTTGAAGATACAATACTCCATATATTCATGATCTCAATTGAACGAATTGGTAGTCTTCTTGCTTGCCTTCCAGAAAAAAAATAATCCTAACAACTAGCTTGAAAACATCTCAGAAGACAAAATCCCTTGAAATACACATGGCTGGTATGCATAAAGTATTCACAATACTCTAGTACGACATGCAGAATTAAGGTAATTAGTGGAACTCTTTCTAATTTTATAAAAAGTATAGTACCTGAATAGTTGCTGGCATTTTAGAAATAATATTGGCAGCTAATTTAGCATTTGTTTCCTTTTTGATATCTTTCTTCTTGCTCAAAGAGTCATTGAGTTTCTGATTTCTCTTGTTTGTCTTATGTTTACAACATTCTGATGGATCTAATGCACATGCCTTCTGTAATTCTGCTTTCAGATCTGGATCTTCGGTTAAGTATGTTATTCTGTTTGTAAACATAGATCATAATTTTATGTTTAAAACTAAATAAAGCATCTGTAGTGTAATGGCTATGGTGTAACACTTCAATCTTGTTTGCGGGTTAAACCCCCACCCAGTACACTACTAATCTAACTTGCTTAGTCAGAGGGGTCAAGTAAGTGCTCCATTGTCATATACACCATGTGTAGCACCTTTACACTAATAAATAGCAAAAACCAAAATTAAAAGTAGCACTACTTGAACCTTGGAAAAATAATAATTAAAATTTGTCGCATTTTATCCAGTGGCTTTCAACCTTGTTTAGAGCTAGTGCTTTTAGTTTTTACTATGAATCAGAGCCTTAAGTCTATAGTAGTAAGAGATCGGGCCGCTTGAATCTGCAGGTATGTGTTTTTTTATAAAACCTTATTTTCATTAATGAATATGATACATTACAGTGCAGTTGCTTGACAAAATTTTGCCGCAAATGCCTTTATTTAAATATATTGTAAATAAGTTTTCCAAAGTCAATGAATCCAGTCATTTAAAAAAAAAATATGTAAGGAATATAAAAACAAATGGTTGCCAGTTCTCAAACAGCCGCGATCTATGGATTGCCAGGTGTACACATGTATCTTATTGTTGATTATTTACACTGACGTGTTTTTCAAGTAACTTATATACCATTTTGAAGTTTTCTTTTTCTACACCAAGATACATGGTTGCCTGTAAAATAATTGCTGCAAGTAGAGGTTGCTATCATTTGAATTAATTTATCCCATTAATATAAACATGAATTTTTAAGCGAAAGTTGTAAACAATGACGTTGGATTCACTTAAAAACATATATCTGCGATTTATCAACAATTTTTTTTTACAATATTAGCTTGTAGAACACTAAGAAACATGCCTATACTACCTTACCTACTCTTATGTATTCTGTGCCTATACTCGAACTCATCGTCAGCTTATTGAAAAAGTAACAAGTTAGTGCAGGTTTCGTTGAACTAAGAATAAGATTAGAAGATGACCATTAGATTGAATTTGTGAAATGTTATATACTAAATAATAGATAAACTATGAAACTTTATTTGTGTTAACTTGAAGCAGCACCAGTTGGAGATAATTTACCAAATATCATTAATTGATATTATACAGGGTGTTAGGTAAACGCTCGAAACTTATAAACAGCTGACGGCGTCAATGACGCGCGCGCCAAACTCGCGATCGCTAGCTGCAGGCCGCGCGAATCAGCGTTTCATAGCCGGGTTTTTTTTTAGTTTAGTGATGTATTTTTAACCCCCAACGCAAAAACGACGGGGGGTTATAAGTTTGACGTGTCTGTGTGTGTTTGTCTGTCTGTGGCATCGTAGCTCCCGAACGAATGACCCGATTTTGATTTTGTTTTTTTTTGTTTGCAAGGTGAATTAGTCGGAAATGTTCTTAGCTACGTTGAGAGAGAAGATGGCCGCCGCACAAAAATGCGGATACATATTTTTTCACAACTCCCTCAATATGGGTATCTAATGAAAGGGCTTGAGTAGTAGAATACTATACTATGATAAATTTCAAATCCAAGATAGCCGTTCATACTATTTTTATTATATTGTGTCGGGGGTTTTTTTAATTTTTAATTTATAGTTATTTATGAAATTGTCGTTTCATTTAGCTGTACTAACATAATGGCATAATTGCTCGGGGCCTTGCACTTAACTTGATTTATGTGTAATTGAAAAAAAAAATATAAAATCTATATTCGTAATAAGATCTTGGACTACTTTTAATTAAAATTATAAGCTAATAATAAAACCACATTCACACATAAAAATTGTGCATCTGAAATGATTTAACAACCTAATGGCAAAAAATTATGGATTTACCTGATAAAGAAATTATGTGACTTACCATAAAAAAATGTATACAAGTAAGTTTATAAATCTACTTTGTTTAATTAAAATTAAATTAGATGTTTGCAGTTTGAATAAAAATTATTTTAGTTTGAATAAAAATTATTTTAATTTGAATTACAATTATTTTAAGTTTTTAAGTATTATTATAAGTCTCTGTAGAAAAGTGTATCACATTGGTAACATTTTCCAATGGCATTATTGATGACGATGGGATACAAAATATTTCTGACTCACTTGTTGTCTGGAATCATCATGAAAAAAAGTTAACATTTTGTTGCAAATTGCGCACAGCAAGAAGTCTTTTTGGCGGTTTCACAAGTACATTGCTCAATATGAAATTCGTCTATTCAGCATATAAGTCAAACTTCAATAGGTCGGTCCTAGTGTCGACATAAGATTTCTCTTGTTTCTTTTGGTAAGTTACACTTAAAAAAGCATTTGCTTTTTTGCATTAACCAAGACGTCCAAAATGCTAATAACAATGGCCCAATAGTAAATACACACACCTAAATCTTTTCGTATCATATCGTTAACGTTGCTTACGCGTCATCCTCATCCCAATCTCTGAAAAAGTCAGAAAATTGTTGTCCTTATCAGTACTAGCAGATAGCTCCCCAATAAATCACCTAGTTTGATTAGATTTGTCTCTGTCTTTGTCAGAATCATCGCTGTCGAATATTCGTTCCATCTATATTGTAACTCCATCGTCATCCTCGCTTCAACTAAAACTTCGTCGTACTTTAACGTAATCTAAAAATAAGTAGGTAACTATTTATAGTTATCTATTTATTTAGTCTGAAAACTTGTTTTAAGAAATAAAAACATTCATATCTGCTCGTAAAAACCGATAGTTAGAACTACCGGTTACGTTTTTAGGTACAAACCGCTTGTTGAACGTACGAATGTTGTAGTACACTTTGGAGTTAATTAGTGTATCGTCATAATTTCCCTGAATGTGAAATTGTTCTTTAAAAAGAACACAGTAAACATCATTAAAACCGTCATTGAGAATCGGCACTATCAATTGTTCTTCAGTCTCTTCGTTGTTTTCCTTATTTTCCTGTTGAACTTCTTGTATAATATCATCTTCCATAGCTGGTGCATAAATTGAAATAAAGTCATCTACATCAATGACCTGCTGTGCTTCTGTAGCAGATAAAGCAGGTCGTAAATTTTGAGCTCACGGAAACAGTTGCACTGACGGCACATCGTCTGAGGATATTGTTGGTCTTTGAAACCTGCGTGTCTAAAGTAAGCTATAGAATTTTATTATACTATGTCAGATGTGGCTGTGTTACCTACCTACCTGCTACAGTTGGTCTAAACTCTGGAGGTCGTTGTTATAGATATAATTCTCCAAAAATGGCATGGTAAAAGCGGCAGTGTTTATTATAAGGCGGTCATTTAGCCGGGACCTATAGTTTAGGTCAATAGAACGAATATGTTCTAAACTAAGTTGTTTTAAACGGTTTTGACCTTATCTAGATGTTTAACCAATTTTTTATAAAATACGCATTTAACATGGTTTACCATCATTGCAATAAATAGCACTCTATGCAGAAGATGTCTCAACATGGAGGAAACAGCTGCCCACGATATCTTGGAGTGCGAGGGAGTAGCTACACAATGGGCAAGTATCTTTGCAGGTCCCAGGTAGTATGCAATGCCCCAGGAGGCTTCTGTGCTTCTGGAAGGAGCTAGGGTGGCTAAACTAGGTAACCTATCTGAGCATATAATGGACTGCCTATGAGTCTAAATGCGGAAACATGTTTTACCAGTAAGCAGACAATGGTGCCGATTCTATTGTACACTCGACTAAACTAAAACCTGACTAAATTTCTTCATATGAAATCAACCTAGTGTTCTTCGTAATAAGGTCTATTTGTTACTGGCATCTATTTTTCAGCGCCACTACATTTCACTAAAACCTGTCAACGTATACTCAACTTTATTTCCACGCAGCGAGAGTCTCCATTTATTCAAACGCTGTATAATTGCCGTATAAAAAATTGTTCAAAACCAACAAGGATGACGTGTTTTTAATCTACACCTACGAAGACGCTTACTAAAAACACAGAGCAAAAGAGATGGCATTCAACGGATAGCGGCTCTCGCTACGTGGTATTAAAGTTTATTTAAGCGTATCAGACTTTAGTTGACAAATAAATTGCTTATTTCGATAGTGACATATGTTACCTACTTGTTTCAATTGGAAATAAGACCATGTTTTGAAGTGTATAAGGTTTACATATTATATGAAGAAAATTTAGCGAATTTTAATTTAGCGAGTGAAGTAACAGAATTGGGACCAATATTGAATTAAAGGTATTAATTGTGGCAAAATTTTGCCAGGCAACTGTCATGGATCATACATGAAAATTAGATTTTATAAAAAAACAGATACCTGCAGATTCAAGCAGCTGGATCTTTGACTATAATGATGTTTCCATGCAATAGCATATTTGTATGTTTTAATTGACTTGTAGAAAAGTATCTTAATCTTTTCAACAACAAATATTTTTTTTTAGAACAGGTTTATCATCATTTCGCCTCCCGTCAAAAAAAGGGTCATATCACAAAAAAAGTGTCATATCACAAAGAAACTGTCATATCACATGTTAGGTACGTTTTAACATTTTTATAGCATTGAATAGCAAATGTTGCATTTGGTCAGCTATAAAGACATTGTTCAATTCACAGGCATAAAAGTTGTGTCTTCTCGAAATAGCTGTTTCTGTATTATGACACTTTTTTTGACGGGAGGCCATTTATCATGGAAATTAATAATCAAGTAACTGTAGCTATTGCTTCTTCATTCGTGAAATAATTGATGACACTTCAAATATTGAAACCTTGTTAGTCATATTTATAAATATTAATATATTATTATATTAGCTTTAGTTAACCTTTTGAATGCCAATGTTACATAATACTTTATGGTTTGGATCAGACAACCGTGTGTGAGGTGTCAAGTTATTATTACTTTTCACATTTATGCGACAATGCCATTCAAAATGTTAAATGTATGTATCAAATTTTCAAGATGTCACATGGAGTTGAATTTTTAAATAAATATTTATAACTGATAACACACATTAAAACCCATGACATAAGAAATGATTTGTGGAGATAAAAATAGAATTCTCAGGTGTCAGATTATATCGACGGGTCCTATGTATACTGGCATAACCAGCAAAATGACAATAGTTGTTTTATATTTCATACCCTGTAAAATTTATTTTAAAATATTGATTACTTTCAAAGATACAAATCAAAAAATTCTGTTTTATTAGTAAAAAGTTTTTTTTTGAACTTTGAATCACTCTCCTGTAAAGTTAAAATTTTGCACTTGTATGAGTATGTAGGACTCGTCAATATTATTATTTTTATATTGTAACTCGAGCACTGATTAAAAGTGACAGATGTGTCAATGCTTACTATTTAATATAATGTCTATACATTGCACATAAACCAAAATCATTGAAAATAAAATCAAATAAAAAAAAAAATTACTTGTTTTTAAGATCACAGTATCGCAAGACAGCCCAACATATAGCACGTAAATCCATCAAACATTCAGGTTTACATTTGAAACATTTCCAGTCATCTGCATTCTCAATTTCCTTAATTTTGGGGGCACCTAAGTTACGTTTGATGCATTTCTGAAAACAATCCATATAGTTTCAAATTAATATCTATTAGGTATGACTATTTTAATTTAGAAATTGTATACTTATTTTTTAATATTGTTAAATTCAGGTAAAGTTAGTATTTAAATATGAATACATAATATCTTGGAATATTAAACAAACAAGTTTAGAAAATGACCCAACCATCAGTCTTTTAGGAAGCATTAATAAGACACAAAACACTATGCTAATATAATCTCACTTCACATCCTACAGATTCATTATTTCTTTTCAACACTGTATTTAAATGACATACAATGTCTATGCCATTTTTTTTCACTGATTAGTTTTTATAGTCTAAATATTTGATAATGTGCCACTAGATTGCATTAAGTTTAAGAATGATACTCAAAAAGATATATTTTGTATATCTAATCAAAGAAAAGGTAAAGTTATTAGTTGTCTTTTTGATGTCATAGAATGGTGAAAAGGTAATGTGATTGTTTTGTTACCGCACAAAAGACATGGGGGCAATCAGAGCAGCAATATACTTGTCCTCCTTGGCCACACCATCGACAGTAGAGTTCTGATCCATCATCCCCTTTTTCAAATTCTCCACTATTGTAGAAAGTGTGACAACTATGACACACCAAGGTACGGAGCATAGGATGAGATCGCATACGTTCATTGCGAGCTGAACATCCCATATGACGGTCACAAGAAGTGCAATGTAACCGGAAAGTTTTGACATCGTTTAAATCTGAAATTCATTAGAGTCTCACAATGAATAGCTCACCAAAGCACTAGAAATTACTAAAAAAGTACATTTTCAACAATTACCTTTAAATTTATTTTTATAGTAGGTCCGTTCCTCTTCAGAAATATCCTCATCAAAATCATTATCCGTAGGATCTATAATTGAATTGGAAAAACAATATATGAGTAGTCGCAATCGTCTTTCTAAAGTATGGTATATCAGGCGTATGGATAATTTTATTGAGCATACCGGGGAAAGGCGGGAACTTCACATCATTCTGAGCCGGCTTTTCAGTTTCAGATGCTCCTTCATTGTTGGCAATCTCGCTCATTGTGAAAGTTGTTTAGTATTAGCACATAGAACGCACAAGTTTCCGTTAGTAGAACAATTAAAAAACAATTCTATTTCTAAGGTGTAACTATCCTAAAATCATAGTGAAACACCATTTATATTGCATGAAAACGAAATTTTAGTATGGACCGAGACCAAGATCAGCCATCTTGCTTGGTACTTTTTGTGTTTTACGTAGTGATGGGACATCATGCGACACTTTTTAAACAAATATAATTTACGATTTTTCATTTGAAATACATTGGAATTTTATTTCTATTTTAAAATTGTGTTTAGTTACGCAAAATAACCATACTTTACCAAGAAAAGTAAGTTTTTGATTAGTACGAATATAATTATTGTGAAGGAAAACTCCAGGTATCGAGCGCAACGATGCAGGAAAAAATAATACCATATTGTTAAAGTAACAGAGACAATGATAAGAGGGGAGAAGGGAAATGACAAACTTCTATAGAACAACAAAATAAGATGAAGATAGATAGATAAACTCTTTATTGTACAAAACATACAAAACTGTTTAAAGACATTCTTAACAACTAAAAGTAGAGACCTTGTACAATTGGCGGCCTTATCACGCTCTGCGATGTCTTCCAGGCAACCATTGGATGGAACGAGAGTTTATGTATGGCAAGAGGAGTTGCAGTGTATGGTAGATTAAGAATGTTATCTAAGTCATAATAATAACATACATTTTCAAATCTATACAGATAACAATATAGGTACATATAGTGTTTGTATACTCTTTGGGTACATATATATAAATATATAGGTATATATATACATACACAAATAAATAAATATAGGTGCACACATATAAATGAACGGGCATCATGAGCTTAACCACTCAACAACTCAAGTAATGCTCCTTTATTAATTTTGAATGTGATGAAATGCAACTTCATCTTATAAATACGGTTGAAATTGAGATTCATATCGAAAAAAAATACTAAAATAAATAAACTAATATTATAAATGAGAATTAGAGAGGAGAGATTTCGCTTCTTAACTACTCAGCCGATCATCATGAAAAAATCTAGGGTTTCATCAGTTTCATCCGCATAAAAAGTACTGTTCTATTCCCGATCCCGAGGGATACCAGAAATGATTGACAAAATCTACATGCACCAGCGAAGCTACAGGTGAAAGCTAGTTTTATCACTAACATTTCAAAAACATTTGTTTTTTTTTTAAACTATGAACTAATTTCACTGGAACTTAGACTGACTTCGTTCAAGTTGTATTTGAAATCGGCAAAAGAATAATCTTACACAAATACATATGTATCCATTTTACTTCAAAAATATTTGTCCAAAAAAAAGTCATGATTAGAGGTGAGGTAGGAGTATGAACATAACGTAATTTGCAATTTTGGAATACCCCGACTCCAAAATTGTTGAAATCTTGCGATCTCCTGTTTTAGTTTCGCCAATGTCCTTGTCAAATATTTTCGAATAGTCTTAATTTAAGAGATATAGATTTCTTACTCACAAGGACTTGCGTTTCAGAGGGCTTCGGGTACGATGTACCTTACTCTCACTCTCATGTCACTCAATGATGAAACGGGAGGGGTGAGGGAACATTGGGCCGCCCTCTGCGCACTAGCTTCTATCGTAACCGTAACTGACGTCTAAGTAATATAATTTACTTTTAATTCTGGTCTTCAATTAGTCGCTAATAACCGGTATTATCGGTTATTGGCCGACTCACTTTCGGAAATGAATAAAAATACGGCTGTCTTAAGTTGGCGGGGAGAAGTCGTTTTTTTACACTTTTTTTTTGGTCTTTCAACTGTTCGTTAACTATTCGTAACTGTTCGATCAAAATTTTTATTTGTTCGATCTTAGTTTTTTTATTAAAAATAAAATAAAAAATTACCCTCAAGTTGGCGGGGAGAAGTCGTTTTTTTACATTTTTTTTTTGCTTTTTCAATTGTTCGTTAACTGTTCGTCATTGTTCGATCAAAATTTTTATTTGTTCGATCTTAGTATTTTTTTTAAAAATAAAATAAACAATTACCCTCAAGTTGGCGGGGAGTAGTCGTTTTCTTAATTTTTTTTTTGCTATTTCAACTGTTCGTTAACCGTTCGTCATTGTTTGATCAATTTTTTTTGTTCGATCTTAGTTTTTTTAATAAAATAAATAATTACCCTCAGGTTGGCGGGGAAAAGTCATTTTCAATTATTTTTTTTGCTATTTTAACTGTTCATGTTAGAACTGTGACCATAACGCCAGAACTGAATTTTATTTGATCGAACAATGACGAACAGTTAACGAACAATTGAAATAGCAAAAAAAAAAACGTAAAAAACCGACTTCTCCCCGCCAACTTGAGGGTAATTTTTTATTTTATTTAAAAAAAAAACTAAGATCGAACAAATAAAAATTTTGATCGAACAATGACGAACAATTGAAATAGAAAAAAAAATGTAAAAAAACGACTTCTCCCCGCCAACTTGAGGGTAATTTTTTATTTTATTTTTAAGAAAAAAAACTAAGATCGAACAAATAAAAATTTTGATCGAACAGTTACGAACAGTTAACGAACAGTTGAAAGAGCAAAAAAAAAAGTGGAAAAAAAACGACTTCTCACCGCCAACTTAAGGCAGCCTAAAAATACGGTGGACAAAAATACAAGTTTAATCTGTGAGTTTAATAATCTTTAGAAGCCATTTGACTTTGTCTTTGTCTATTCCTTGACTTTTGTCTATACCATACACAGTTGAGCGTCGGTCAATGTGTGCGATTAGAAGCGAATGAACTGTTCATGTAGTAGTGAAGTACATTCATTTCATTCATTTCAATTCATTCATATATTTACCTTTGTTGTGGAGAGTGCATTGCAAGAAAAGAAATAAAAAAATCGTAAATAAATCATGTGAAAATAAATATACTATGTGTTATTCCAAGAAAAATGCAAAATAACTGTTTTGAAAAGATATATTAATTGATAATTAAAGAATAGGAAATGTGATAAGTAATCTATTATGTTAAATATAAGTTCATTGGTTTTACTAGTGTTAAGTTAGTACATTTGCGAAAAAATAGCAAAACCGCTTTTGTCTGGTGATATTTGGTGCGTTAAATATTCTAGTTTCTGTGATATTTTTCGTATTACTTAAATTATTTTAAGTAAAATGACTGTAACGTATACCGGTGAAGTAGCAACTTGTCGTGGATTTGGCACTTTTTTGAAAGTTTTATACAAGTAAGTAATTTAATAAAGTTAATATTTTAGTTTATAACTTTTAAATGTATTATAACATGCTGCATCTCACAGTCTCTCAGTCTCACTCACGACTGAAAATTTAAATGGCAATTAAATTTGCTCACAGGATTACTGATTATAATACGTTATATGCTTAAATTATTTGTATGTAGCACCTATGTAATAAATGGTTATATATTTAATTTTAGAACTTTATCTAATGTCCCGAGTTATAAAAAAAAAATCTAGTTAAACGATAAAATACGTTTAAAGAATTGAGAAACCATGGTCTTTTTAACACATTAAGAACTTTTAATGGAATATTCTAATTCTCGTCAAAATACTTCTTTTGATGCTGCAAATGGAATACAGTTTCATCACTACTCTTTATCAATTTACGCAGATGGCACATGAACCTAATTACTTACGAAGTAAAATTCATCGATCGATGACAATGCAAGACTAAAAAATAAGAAAATATATTATAGTTAAAAACAACTTAAAACATTCCATAATAGCAAACCGTACTAAAAAAAAAGTGTGTGTACAACTCACACACGGCAGAAGTGAAACTTCTAAATTAATTAACCAACGAATTTTAATACGCAAATGCACAAAAATTATACACGTGAATGACACAAGAAAGCTTCGTAGTACGCAGCGCAAAGACGCGTGCTAGCATATGAAGATTATAAGAAACACTGTATACTTGTATTCAATCTCATTCTCTCGCAGGCTAAATCCTATTGTATTGTGTTTGGCTAAATCCTATTGTATTGTGTTTCTCTTTTTAGTGTGACTTTAGGCTTCGTAGTACGCAGGCGCAAAGACAAAGATCATAGAAAACACCGTAAACTTCTTTTCTATCTCATTATTTTATTTTCATAAATCCTATTTATGAATGTTTGTGTCTTTTTAGTGTGAGTTTTTCTTTTTATCGAATTTGAAATCACGATTCTAAAGAAATTTCACTTCAAAAGAAAATAATTTTTGATTGTGAAAAGGCGTGGGGTCTTGACATTAAATGTTTTAACAAATAGTTCATTGGTAGTTACTTGTTTATAAAAGTAGAGTTATTATAAAGATATACTAAAAAGCATCCCACAATTTACGCTTTAGTCACGTCAATGAAAACATAAAACAGGGGCAATCTTCGGAAGTCCTCAGAAACAGCTCTGATTTTGAAGATTTTTATTTTATTTTGTTTTTTATATTATTAAAAATCAGAAACATTTTGGATCGGGGACGAAATTACACACATCAAAAACGTCTAAGCAACACGCATCACTTACAGAAACTACATGTGTTATTTTATTTTTAGGTATTTTTTGTGGGTTGGTATACAATCTTTTTTGTTCTCGGAAATATAATATACTGGCTGATTTTTAAAATAGAAACTTTGCATTTTTTGTTTTTATTAAAATAAGATCTAATTATTTTTTCCCGATTTCATGTGTTTTCGTTGCTTGATAAATTTGGTATTTATCTCACTTTTATCAAAAAGAATAGTGGTGAGTAATTTTTTATGTCATGGAAGCACGCCATTTGACTGCTGATGAAATGCAGAGAGCTGTTACAAGCGGGAAGAAATCAGTCCCAGGTAACTCGGCATTTTGGTGTCAATAGGAGCATGATTTGTCGTCTTTGGCAGCGTTATGTTAATACAGGTTATCCTGCTGAGACACTCAGGACGTGGAAGGAGTACAACTGCTCGACAGGACCGATACATACAACTGACTGCAAGATGTCAACCGCCCGGAAGATAGGTTTAAAGCTACAATTCTCAAGCGTTGTTGTTGTTAGCCACCAAACTGTGAGAAATAGGCTGCATAAATACGGCCTACGAGCACGACACCCAATTAGGGTATACCCTAATTGGGATGAACCCCGGCTTGGATTTAGGCCTGATACGAGAAGGGTAAGAGTGTATCGTCGTCCCGGAAATGCTGAACGGCTGAGATGCGTCCAGGAAGTGCTCTTACAGTGGCTCCACAGTGATGGTATGGGCGGGTATTATGAAGAACAGATGAACTGAGCTCGTTTTTGTAGATTGCAATATGAAGGCTGAAACTTACGTCGAAGATGTCCTCGGGCCTTATGTTCACCCATTTGCACAAAGTCTTGGCTTAGATTTCACGCTGATGCATGACAATGTGCGTTCACACACAGCTCGGAGGACCATAGAGTACTTGGCAATGGAAAACATCCGGGTATTGCCGTGGCCTGCACAATCGCCAGACCTCAATTACATCGAGCACGCATGTGACATGCTTCAGAGACGTGTTCTAGAGAACCTGGATGGAGAGTCGACAAGCTCTCCCTCTCCCTCGTTGATGTGTGTATTTATATTGTTTAAACGATATCTATGATATTAATGGAGAAAAAAAGGAGGACTTCCTACTTTTTAGTTCGGTTTACTATTAAAGCGAATTTTTTAAACTATTATTTATTTTGTTCAGGATCTGTTCTTGGTTTTGTTTGCGATGGACATGACTTTGGAAACAAACTACATTATTTGTAATTTTTTTACGTAATTGCATACATATTCAAAATTATTGAGTTTTATTATTTAAATACTTCCTTACCTTAAGAAGTAGTTAAGAGTGGTGAAAATCATAATTAAATTAGTACTTACAAGTATCTTCTGAAAGTGGTTTTCCGTTATATTATTTGTGGTATTTTATATAAATAAGAAGATATTCAGTCACACTCAGTCGGTACATAGAATAATATGTATGTTAAAGGTATTGCGGAACTAAAATTTATTTTTCATTTAGCAATCTCGTTAAAATCTTAGGAAATCAGAATTTGTCAAAAGTCATACACCCTTTTGAGGTCGTTCGCGCCTTGGTTTCGTCAATGGAAACTACCGCGTGTTTGCACGGATGAATATTGTTTACGTTTAGTTTTACTTTGGCCTTGTCAGTGAACAAGTTTCTTATCAAATAACATGTAATATAACAAATCTTAATGATAATGCTGTACTTTTCTATAGTATAGTAATGTACAGAGTACAAACATGTACAGTATTATCTTGTGCAACAATTATCCACTTAGCTACATGCCTGGCTTACTTACCTATTTTGTTGTGAGTGATTTACAACGTCAAAATAGCCTTCTAAATAAAGAGTTTATTGATGATGATTAATTATGTCTGATTTTATTTAAAATGTATGAATATGTGAATTAGGTTGGATTTAGAGAATTATGATTGGATCAACAAACTACTGTTTTACGGATGAGGATGATTTAAACATGGTATTTTCGTTAGTCCGCTTTGTAATAAGGCCGTCCTGAAAACAATAATGGAACTATTTTTAAACAAAAATTAGTACTTGTGATATTACTAGTTTACTATACTATATTAGTCTTTATTTATTTCAATAGAAGTAATGATTGTCGTAGAGAGAGGTTGCACTTTACCAGTTATCTATTGGAGTTGACGTTCAGAGCGGCAGGCGTTGAACATGCATTGAGTTTAAACGCTACTCAGTGATTTACGACTAACTTAGCGACTGACGTCACCAACAAAGAATTTCGAGTAAACAACCACATAGTCAATGTCACTATTTACAGGATAACCATTGTAGTTTCTGCACATAACGACCGTAATATAATCAACACATTAGCAATCCTTGAAGGAAGATTTTAAGGCTTTAAGGCAGTGGCGGATTTACACATTTGCCGCCTGTAGGCTAGTTAAATTTTGCCGCCCCTGCCTCCTCTTCGATTCGATAGGCAATTCACAATGATATCATTTACAACTTTTTTTTTGTTTGAGTTTTCCATTATTAGTATGATTGTGAACTAGGATATCGATGTCTCAGTTTCAAGATTTTTTACAACCAAACGATTTAGCTAAGATTGATTGTTTTTTATGGTAGGTTTATTTTTGAACTAATAAAAAAGCTCAATCATGTGCTACTGTTAAGGTGGGGTAAGGTGTGCCTTAATATTACTTACACATGTACATTCAATAAACGTTCAATGCATCAGTTTACACCAAAGCACCCGGTTCTCCGCCTTTCGCATACAATCTATCCCAGCTACCTTTCTCAGTTCATCAGTCCATTTGGCTGTGGGGCGTCCTACCTTCCGTTTACCAGTTCGCGGTCTCAACTCTAGGACACGTTTGCAAAACGACGATGCCGGGCCACGTCAGCATGCTTATTCTGCAAACTATGTCGGTAACATTGGTTCTTTGTCGGATGACCTCATTACGAATTTAATCCTTCAAAAAAACTCTAAGCATGGCTCGCTTCACAACCTGCTGAATCCTTCTGGTGATTTCTTCCCGAAGTTGTTTCTATCGAGCTGGATAACGTGCACAATGTACGTGGGTTACACTGAAAATTTTGCGTAACTCATTATTAAAACAATTCACATGTAAAGTAATATATTTCCGGCTTTTCGAAGTATTCTCCATTACATTTTAAACAATTTTTCATTCGGTCAAACCATTTTTTGAAAACATGAAGACCATTGGTCTAAGGCCATGTTTTTCACGTGCTGGTTGATGGCTATCACGGCCTCTTTCGGCCCCGTAAATGACATGCCTCTCATAAAATCTTAAATTTTTGGGAAAATAAAGAAATCGCATGGTGCAAGGTCTGGACTATGTGCGAGATGGGTCACTAGCTCTACCTTTTCAGAAGCCAAATTTTTATTTATTTATTTTATTTTACTACAAACACTATTATGATGAAATGACTTTGTCTTGTTCGCGTCGTGTGCCGAAGCATTGCCATGGTGCAATAGGATGCGACTTCTTGATCGTTTTTTCTTAACTTTTTCAAAGACACTGGGCCAAAAAATGGTGGTACCACTCAGCACTAACTGTCTTTTGTTGCAATCATTTTTTTGCCTACGTTTCTCGCCTGCCTTAATTTTGTTAGTTTGCTGTCACCTTCGAACACCCGTACAGAAGACTGTTGCTTTCTTTCCGGCATACGAGTATAACAATATATCCATGTTTCATCTCCTGTCTTAATGTCATACACGGCATAATTCTGCGTAGCAACGCCTTACGGTGCGAAGCACCTCAATTGAGGTGCTTCCCTCCCAAAAGCATTTGGAAGACGAGCAGTGCAGTCTTGCAGAGTCAGTAAACTTTTAAAATCATAATCATTTAATATTCAGCACCTCGATATATCGCCAGTCGATACGTCGTCATTGCTGAGTATCCAGAACAGCCCAGGTCTTGATGAAATCTAAGGCTTCCTCGTAGACCACAAAAACCGTACACAGCGACTGAAAATACTTCTCGGTCTTTTGTATAATCTGGCGAGCAGTATGAATACAGTTCACGGTGCCGTAGCCTTTTCGGAACTCGACTTGTTACGGTGGCTAGTATTTTCTCAGACTAGAACTCTCGAAAAGAACTTGTAGATATGGTTCAGGAGTGAGATGGGTCTTTTAAAGAAAAGTACCCCAGGTTCAACACCTAGGTATTAAACCTTGTTAGAGGACGGAACTAAACTACTACCTATTATTATTATTGTTTTTAGTGTCTAGTGCTACCTCGACCATTTCTGGTCTTTTATAACGGACTTTTGCTTTATAGTTCACTGCTCAGACTTATGGCTTGACGATTGAGAAGGAGCTCAGGTTTTGTATCTCTTGAGCTCTAGAAGTTCTTTTGATACTTTGTTACCATAGCCCTTATTAAGGCTTTCGAGTGTCTTAGACCAGTCGTGGTCTTCCATCTCTTAATTGCCATTGATATGTATTGGGCGTTTATGATTGAATAAGCTCGCTGCAGAATACTTTCGATATGTGCTGTTGGTTTTCTGCACCAGTTCTGGCGAGTTTATCGGCTTTTTCATTGCTACCTTATTTAGACTCGCTAGCTCTTTTAGGAATTGCATCTGGCCTATCTTTAGAGCTCGGTAGTAATTCCGTCATCCCCAGGAGATCCGTTTTTAGCTGCTCGAGAGCCACCTCTATCTCGTTAATGGGGCTCTGTGGTCATCATCACTGAGTCTCGTTGGTTCTATCATCCGTGATGCATACAGCTATCCATAAAACTTCTCGATCTCATCCAGAATCTGGCAATTTGAGTTGACTGCCATTGTCAGTTTTGAGTTTCGTCAGATTTGGAGGCCAAATGCTGAACGCACACTTAACCCCCTGTTCCACTTAATTGCATTCTCTATTGTGTGAATGTTGAAGCTTCAGAGGTTGCGTCATAACAGTTTTTTAGGCTCTCCTATCTGACGAAGATGGCTGAATGGCTGACAGCTCAGAAGTTCGAGAGTCTTGGGAAAGAATTTGGACTGTTGTTGTTTGCGTTTCCCGGAGAACACCTTTCGAGACTTAAACATAATAAAATATTTTATTGCGTTTAAAAATTGATTATTTAACTATCTGGTAACAATCCGCCTGATGAGGACGATGAAATTAAATTAAATTAAATTATGAAAGTTCTTGCTTAAGGTAGATCTTAGATAACTTTTCTTAGATAACTTTTAAGTTAGAAAATCTTCTCTCATCCGAACTGTGTTGGCCCGATACACTAGCGAACGGTCTTGTCACTCGTTCCCGCCGGCAACCAAATGCGACTACGAAAATTGTAAAAACATTTATATAGGTGGTGAAACATTTTACATGTTGAATTATTTGGGTACCTATTGACATTTAGGTAGTTAGGTATGTATATGTAAATATGAATCTTTTTAATTTTTGTAAGACAAAAAAAAATGTTTTTCCCAAATTCGCCGCCCCTAAAATCTGCCGCCCTAGGCTTCACCTATTGGTAAATCCGCCACTGCTTTAAGGTACTACGTACTACTGGTTGTACCATAAATGCAACTTTAGAAAATCTTGTAAATTTCCTTCATACTCATGCTCATAGAAAACGAAGACAAATGAATTGTAAGCAGTTGCGTCGTGAGAAGCAAATAACATACATCCGTTAGTTAACGCATAACTTATCCAGAAAATAAACAGTACATTTTCCCAAATAAATCACGGCGGCAAGCACGGGCTTGGTATCTGATCTACACTAAATTATTTTTATCACCTCTCGACAAATGTATTACACTGATACCGTTGAGCAGGTACCCTTCAACAGTTAATATGATTATACACTCTTTAACATGAGTGTATATCTATGTATATAATTATATAAGTTTTTCACTGAGATTTAAAAATAATACATAGAATTACTGGTAGCCTTACAATTATATTAGACCTACGTATAAAAGCTGATGGAGTCCGTAGTTTAATTACATTGTACCTACCACAATAATTGAAACATCAAAACAAATATGGCACAGTGACTCATCCTTTAATCATGTGTAGGACATAATTTCCACAGTGTTTACTGATTGGAAGAGACGTACTTTAGGTTACAATAAATTGCAAGCAAACACCATTTTCAAATGATGAAGGTGAACGTTGCGTTTGTTCTATGCGATGTTAGTTTACACAGGCATACGTAGCTCAAGTTCTCGTACGTCTGTACGCTGTAGCTGTCAATAAATGTTTGTTTTATACCCAAGAGGTCAGGGTCAAATATCGAAGAAATTACCTTTTTTGTGTCAAATACCTATAAAGTAAAAAAGAACGATTTGACGCTTCAGTCAGGACGGTTTTCAAACCGAGAAATGCTGTTTCATGAGGTCATCGCTCTTGCAGATCGATATGCTTGTCGCAACTAGCGGTTCCAGAAATATACGCATAATGTAACTTTGTCTCATTCTTTCGCACTTACCTATGTAGGGCAACAATTAAATTATCAATGCCGTTAGAAAACGTCATCAGTGCGTGGGGTTGGGACTGTTTCCAGTTGTTATAATATACTACTCGTGAGCGTCTAGTATGACTAATATTTACTCACGAATCATCAATTTAGTCATGTGTCACAAGAAAAAAGATCACTTTTACGACTGGCGTGACGAGGACGTGTCTTTGTCTAGTATAAATAGAAATCCAAGCAGGTGGGGCTTTTTCTTGATTAGTAGCATTTACTTAGGTACATGCCTGTTTATTTTGCCGGTGTTAAAGTTTAAATTGAATTAGTTTGAATGGTTTCTGCTTATGAATATAGATACATAGATTTTAAAAAGATTTGAGAGCCCCAACAAGAACTTCGAAGGATCTTTGCTGATATCTTAGGTCACGTAATGAATTACGCTAGAAACACCACAAAACTAGACGAAAATAATATCAAAATCATACGTAGGTAAAGTTTGAACAATGTCATGAGAGGAATGATAAAACATACATCATGTCTTTGAATGTACAGAAATGTTAATTGATTTTCACCAAACAGTGAAAGACAATGACAATCATTTATTATTTGTGTTTAGGTCTGTCTTAAATGTTTAACGTTTTTTTCTTCAACAATTTCTGAATGTATACTGTGGTGTGTACTAATAAAATTAGTGGTTACCGTTAATACCAAAGACAGTGTACTCGTCTATATTTCGCAGACCTTATCCACCTCATCATGAAGCTCCATAGCTTCGAATAGTTAATCAGTAACTCTGCACACATAGAAAGACAACAATACAGATGTAGTTACTTCTCCAGACGAGAGGCTCCAGATTGAAACCAAAATTCGACTACATATCTTATTTTGCTTTTCTTCTGATTAACGGATTTGCACTGAAAAACAGGGCAAACAGAGATGTGTTCGCAATCTCTTGATTATTTCGGAGCGATGGCTTATCGCCTGGCAAAAACCTCTACTCATGCCACCCGTAACCCTGATGGGCAATAACGGGAATACCATTTAAAGGATTGTAGCTAAGTCACTAAAAGTGCCAAAAGATAAACGACATGGTGATCTGAGAGGCACTTTTTATAACTAATAAAAATAAAACATTAAAACACTTGGACTTAAATTGGCTTTAACTTGATAAGAAAACAGAATGCTTCTTTCCTATAAAGTTATATTAATTATAATTTATTTGCAGTTGTAGTATTTATGTGACAGTATTGGTTAAGTAGACTACTATCAAACATACTACATAATACTGTATTATTATTTATATATATATTATTATTTAAGGAAAATCTATATATTGTTCGTCGTAATAAAGGGAATCTAAAATTCGTTCCAGATTTCATGTATGTTATTACAAGTATTTTTGAGAAATTTCACTCTTATCAAAACACAACCCTACTAAAAGGTATTGAACGATATTGGAAAGTTCCTTTGAATCTAGTTACTGCTCAAGCTTCATACACTTCTGACGTAGGCGAAGCGACCATTGCTGTTCAAATGGTGTACACCGTAGTTACCAGGCAAGAGCTATTTATTATTCAGTGCACCCTACACTGCACTTTCCAACCCTACTTCCTAGCGTTCATTGCTCCTTAAATCGGATATGTCATTGCTTGGCTTTGGTCACTTTCGTATTATATGTATACGCTCTTAAAAAATATAAATCGTTTGTTATCATAAAAGTTCCTTGGCTGTTTTACAAAACGACATGAAACTGGTTGAACCTGTATAAATTTTACTTTTAAAACATGCAACAATATTATAAATGTCGTAACAAAGACAGATAGTTAAATTTTGGATGAAGTATTTTCTTGCCGTATTTAGCTGTAGCACAGATAAGATAATAGTTACTGGCTGTAGCTACTACATCCAATGCCGGCCTTAGTACATGTGGCGCCCTTAGGGAAATTTTAGAGTACTAAACACATATATAAATATAGGCATGCACGTGCATACTATGGGATAATTTAAAATTTTTAGATGATTGTATTTTCTTTGATAACGAAGTATTCGTCATACAATTCAAAACATTTTTATTAAGTTTGCTAAGAAATCATGAAAAATTTAAGTTAATTGAAATTTGTAGCTTAAGGTTAAATAAGCATTCATTCTGTGAATCCAAACTGCGGTAAACATAAAACTTTCCATAACTTTGACAAGTTCATAGACTGCTATAAAATTTAATGCAAACAAGGCTTGTACGAGTATGTACCTTTTCTATGACGTCCTATGTCTTTACACAATAAAAATGTAACTGGCCGATGTCTGTACATTGGAGATATTTAAGAAAAGATATATGAGGGGTCTATAAAAGCAATAACGAAGCCATAACTCAAATTTTACTCAATGACTTGTTGAATTTGTTTATTGGTAGGGCAACTTCAAAATCAACATGCCTTTTTGTAAAGAAACTGTTAAATGTACAATAAAGATTATTCTATTCTATTCTATTCTAAATGAACACATACACATAGAGGATAAACTCACTTAGCTTTCATGATACTATATACGATTTCCCTGTTTTATATGCATGTTAACGGTTCTTGGATTTTCTTTGCCTTTTCAATCCCGATACTGCATTATAGAAGCGGACTACGATTTGCCTTTTGATATGTTGCTTATATCCGATTCGATTTTCTATTAAATACGACATCTGCATTAGTGTAAAGTGTAAATAGACTACGATTAACCTTACGAGAGAAGCGTGACGAAAGTTTAGCATCGCAGCGTACGAACGCCGTAAAAATTAAGCTGTCGTATTGACAGCTTAATTTTTTACATCCGGTTTTTCCACTGAGAATAAGAATTTTCACGCTAAGTATATCAGCTTATCTTAATTATCCTTATGCGATTACTTACATCGTTCTGTTTCACCAGCGTTACAAAAATAAATTGTGTCCTCTAGGGAACTCAGCAATTTTTCCTCCAAACAAATTTCTAGGTCAATTACGAGTAGTTGAGATTTCTGCGTGTATATAATAATTAGTCAAAATATGTTTTATGTGTGTAGATCAGCTTCTTTTTATATGCTAAGAAATAGATAGGTACCTACTTTCAATGTTCACGCGTACGAAGTCGCAGGCACAATTATTATAAACGTGAAAGTCACGCTAGGCAATTGTATCCTACTGCCTACTAATCCTACTAATAATATTATAAACGTGAAAGTTGGTGAGGATGTATGGATGAATGGATGTTTTGAACCGATTGCGATGAAACTTGGTATGTAGTATAGTAGTAGTGATACTTTTTATCCGTAGTAGTGAAACCGGCGCTGCTAGTATTTAATATGTGCCGAGGTCCGCCTGCGAAATTTTTTGGGGACTGCGGCAACTTTAGGCTTTAGCAAGACATATTGGTCTAAGTTATCCACGTGTTTCTGACAACGTTTCTGACGAAAAGCTTTTTTTGTGGGTATATGTTGATCACTTTGTTCTAGGATCCTATATTATTAACTATCATACAATGGTACAATACATGCTCATGCGTTCCCTCCCGGCTACCAATCCATATTCTTATTAAGTCTCCCCTCCTCACTACCCGTCTTTGTTATTAATTAAACATGTATAAGAACACATTTATGAGGTGATGAACACCAGCATTCGGTGAGACTTACGTTCTGATCGTAACGTTCATTATTGTCAGCTAGATTACATATTATCGTATTACAGTTCCAGTATTCTGAGTAAATTGGTCTCTTGTCTCATGAGCTCTCTTGTCTATTCATTTCCGTCGAATTTTCTGACCTATGTCTTCATTGTTAATAAATCAACACCGAAATACTCACTTTCTATGTCGACCTTATTTTTTACCTGATACCAACAATGTATCTTATCTGCATCTCCCTACTCAGCATGTATGTATGCGGTGCTCACACCACTTTCAGAACCTGCTATGTGCCGTACTCTGCGCAGTCTGCGCCTAATATGGAGGGGCCAACGGTAGCGAGGCATGTAGGCACTAACTTTTCAGATCTATTATGACCGTGAATATTTTTAACCTCCGATGCAAAAACGACGGGGTGTTATAGGTTTGTCGTGTCTGTGTGTGTATGTGTATGTCTGCCTGTGGCATTGTAGCTCCCGCACGGATGAACCGATTTTGATTTCGTTTTTTTTTTGAAAGGTGAATTAGTCGGGAGTGTTCTTAGCTATGTTTGATAAAAATCGGTCCAAGATGGCCGCCGCCACAAGATGGCGGATAACATATTTTTTCACAACTCCCACAATATGGTTATCAAATGAAAGGGCTGGACTCGTAGAATACTATACACTATGATAAATTTCAAATCCAACATGGCCGTTCATACCAGTTTTTATATTTTGTGTCGGGGGATTTTTAAATTTTTAATTTCTACATGATTTCGTGAGAGAGGAGAGACTTGTACTGAAATCATTACAAGTCTCTCCTCTCTCACGAAATCATGTAGCAATAATAATTATGTTCATCAACGGGTCAGATAAATACAAGTACGTGATAATATGTGATATTAAATAATTTGTCACCCATAAAACGATCATAACATGAGTGATGTCAATCAAGTAAACGTCTGTATTTAAGCCGTACTTAAACATGTTATTACAGTAGTTAAATTGTTCCATTATAGTTTTAATACACAATCATATTTTTATGTACTGTTTTATTTTATTTTATTTCTATTTGTATATTTAGAAATAAGGTTCTCTTTTCGGTTCGACTTACGACTGACGAATCCGAATATGTATATTTAATACCAATATTCGGTATAATCTGAGTACATTTTTGTTCCGATTTACGGATGGTTTAAACCTACTATTAATACCAAGCATTCCATAAAAATCTAATTCAGCTGAAATTAATTACACGATTATGTCTTCCAAAATCAGTCGTCGAATAAGTGCCAAATTATGAAATGACGAAAGTGGGAAATGATGATGCATGATGAAAATTATTAATTTCATTAGGGTAAGCAGATCAATGAAAAATTACTAAATTCAACCCCCGACTATATTTTTTAAATTGGGAAATAAAGGTAAACAACCCTAGTTGGGCTGTCTACCTTTCCTCTTCAAAGTTACAACAATTATTTACGGTTATTAAGCAAATACCTATGTATGAACTATAATATAATCTTATCTATGTATTAACGGGAATTAACGCGATCACGAAAAGGTATTACATACCTCTGAATTGCCTGACGTTAATTCCCGTTAATACACAGATAGTATTATATCATGGAACGCGAAAGTTTAAAAGTTAGTATAATATAATCGTTTAATAATGGCAATAAACACTGCTGTATTAAATCGTAAGCGTTACGGACTTTTATTCTGCCATATATGTATACAGCCCGGCTTTACCGAATTTTCAGCAAAGAAAACCTTACGTCTAAATAGTGCCATATGACCTTATTAATCTCACGGGAGTGATAGAAAGGGTTTATTCGTAGCTAAGTGCTACGATGTACATCGATCCATCTACGTGCTTTTGCAGGCATTTGGATCTCCGGTAAGACCCATCATGGAGGATTGGCTCGAGAGGCAGCACGGCAGCCTCTCAGTGACGGAGGACGAAGGCTGACGCAGGTTCTGACCACGGCTGTTTCGGCAAGTACCTGTGTCGCATAGGCCGGGAGCCAACGTCTGCGTGCCATCACTGCGGAGGCTGTCGCGAGGATACTGCACTCCACGCTTTAGTGGAGTGCTCAGCGTGGACGCAACAACGCCGTGACCTCCCGGCGGCTATTGGGAAGCCTCTCACTGGAGACCATGGTTCTGTCCATGGTCCAAAGTGAGAGTGCTTGGGAATCCGCTACCTCTTTTTGCGAGGAAGTGATGTCAGCCAAAGAGGCAGCGGAAAGGGAACGGGAGAGGGCTAGTACTCTCCCGTTCCGAAGGAGAGGCACCAGGCGCCGGAGAGCGCAGAATGATCTTCGGCCTCCATGAGTGTTGGCCTGGGGGTAACGGGTGAAACTGCCCGTTATTCTAGCAGAAGCAGGCCTGAGACGGTAGTGCGCCGTGTTCCGCGCGCGCCTCTCTACACTGGAAGGCAAGGGCAAGGCCCCCCGCTCGCAAGGACGTGGCTGCCTTTTGTTTAAGAGGCGGCCAAGGTCTGCCGGGGTTCTCGGGAAATTCCTTCCTATGGTATACCCGAGTCCCTTGCAATAGACTTATTTATGACGGAACACCGTGCGGCAGGTCCAGTGGGGTGATGACCCGAGGGGGTTTCCACACGATAAAAAATGCATTTCGTCGCGTGGTAGTTAGTCTTCTTGCACGTTATAAATATATATATTTCTAACAATTTTTTATAATTTTGTTATTTGTTTGTGTGTATGTAACATTTTGAAATCAGTGTCAAGGAATCCGTGTTTATTCATCACGTTCATAAGGTCCAAATGTATTAGATAGATTAATATATCTTCCTTAAAACTCTAATATTAAATCTTTGCTATTGGTCCCAATTCTGTTACTTCACTCGCTAAATTAAAATTCACTAAATTTTCTTCATATAAGATGTAAACCTTGTACACTTCGAAACAAGGTCTTATTTCAAATTGAAACAAGTAGGTAACATATGTCGCTATCGAAATAAGCAATTTATTTGTCGACTAAAGTCTGATACGCTTAAATAAACTTTAATACCACGTAGCGAGAGCCGTTATCCGTTGAATGCAATCTCGTTTGCTCTGTGTTTTTAGTAAGCGTCTTCGTAGGTGTCGATTAAAATAACGTCATCTTAGTTCGTTTTGAACAAGTTTTTATACGGCCTTTCGAATATTTGGGGACTATCGCTGCGTGACAATTATACGGCATTTGAATAAATGGGGACTCTCGCTGCGTGAAAATAAAGTTGAGTATACGTTGACAGGTTTTAGTGAAATTTAGTGGCGCTGAGAAATAGATGCCAGTAACAAATAGACCTTATTGCGAAGAATACAAGGTTGATTTCATATGAAGAAATTAAGTCGTGTTTTAGTTTAGTCGAGTGTACAATAGAATCGGCACCATTGTCCCTTAAAAGATTATCATTTAGATAGCATTAACGAACGTCACTACAAGCCATCTTGAAGTAAAGAAATAATCAAAGTTTCACCACCAAATCATGTCATGTCACAATGTCATGTCATACAAACATGTCGTATGTTTCTTTACTTGAAGATTTTTCTAAAAGATTGTAATTGGCATGTTGAGCTGTTTATTACAAATACTGTCTCATATGGTCTAAGTCCAGTAGTATAGAATGTATTCCCCAGGATACATTCTATCTAGACGGATAGAGTATCTAGAATGGTGTACGGATCAGATCAGATACCGATAATTTGTTCTGCTTTGGAACAGGAACATTTGTAACTAACATTGTATAACGTTGTCCAATCATATATTTTCTTTTTCGTAGGTGCTTGAGACAATGAGAACGTAACTGTGCCACAATTCGTAACATTAAACTTTGAAACGCGAAATAAGAAAAATATATAGATTAACTGTTTTAATTTAATTATACTATTTATTACCCTTCGTAGACATTATGATACTGTAAATGTAGTATTTTTTTTAAATAAATGATTATGGTTTTACGTAATAAAGAGAGTTACGTTCTTTTGTAGATTGTACATAGTGATGAGAACCAATGTTTCTACTGCATATTTATGAATCGATATTAACTATTTCTAAACTACTTTTTTTTAAAACTTGTCTATAGTTATGAATAGTTGTATTTAATTGAATTTGCAATCAATAACATTAAAATGATGAAATTCAATTATAATAAGAAGAATAAACATTAATAATCAATTTGTATGTACTTATGAATATGATACATTACATTAACATGGTGCAATTTCAGTATTTTTACCTAATATTAACTTTGATAGTTTTATGAAAATGTTCATCATCTAATTTGTAAAATAAAGATATAAACTATCCACTTGTTTACCGAGGTGTAATGTGTTGATTTATCCAAGGTCTGGTCTACCCTTTCTAGGTAATAAATAATAAGACCTTATCCCACGGCTAATGAAATAGTCCTTAGAACGCTCTTCATCTACCATCTTTATTCTCTTTCCGCGGTGACACGTCAATCGAACTGACCTGCTTACAGTACACCGACTTAGGGTTCGACTTTCGCTTAATTGTTGTTGTGTGATCCGACAAAGTTCTAGTATATTTCTAGATTGTTTAGCTAAGTTATCATATTTTATCTTCAACATAGATAAGTATTTGGTCTGCAACTCGCATAAAGCACGTAAACAATGGGATCTGCTAGGAACGTATAAGTAGAAACTTCAGGTTGATTTGTTTTGCGTTCAAGTTATATGCCGCTGTGCGCCGATTGTCTTAGAAAAACTTTACACAACATTTTACTAAATATATTTTGGGATAGTTTGAATAAAGATTTAATAAATTGCAATATACCTGGCTATTTAGAGCTGGGTCTTCATCAGTCCGCCAACTAACTTTGGACGTCATTTCCGCCTTCACTCATGCATTAGTCATAACAGTATACAGGCTAGTATAGTAGCTTCTTATCAAATGGTTCAAATTGTAACAGCATATCATGTTAAATATATACTTCATCTACAGTCTTTTTATCATTTGGCATGGTGGACTATCATGAATACCCCTATAACTTTTATAAGGTACATTTTCGTCAATAAATTAAGAAAGTGATTCTATGAAATCTTTTCCATGGTCATTGATTTGTAGTTTTATAGACCTATTTTTTATGTTTTATTCACCCAAAGTTCCTCCAAAGCTAATGCTGCCTCAATTTTACCAAACTTGGTACAAAAAGAAATAATTACCATGTATGTTCTTGAATATTCTATTATCATAAGATAACTAGAACGATTTTCTCAAGTGTTGTTACCACAGAGTTTCATATCGCACTCAGCTACTAATCAATGAATGTTAACATGTTAAAATGCCTGTGCCTATGCTGGCTACTTAGTGCACACAAAGGTATAGCTTTCCTTAGCGGTTGAGTGATTGAATGGTGCTGTTACCTGTAAGCAGTACCGGATTAAGACAACTTGATGCCCTAAGCAATTCACGTCTGTGGGGCCCCCCTACCATAAGTAAACTAACATCAGTCTTTAAAAAAAATACATGTTTAATATAACGAGATAGATCATTACGTACCTTAGAATATGTATGAAGGACACGGGATACGTGGATTAGGTATTACATACAGTAAAAACCAAAGGTTTCTTATTTATTTATTGAAATGCGACTTGCGACTTTTTCGTGCATTAAATTCACGGAAAATAGGTTTTAAGTCCAATGTTTTTAGCATATCTGACTCTATATATAATATCGATAAAGCATCCAGCCGTTCTTGCAGCATCGTCGTTTTTTTTTTCGTTATTTTATTATTTTCAATTTCGAAAAGGATCGTTCCGCTGTGCAGTTTGATATCATCAGGCATAAAATCTCAATTGCGAACGTTTCATGATTTAACCTAGGGAGAAATAAATAATAATAATTCCTTCGTCATCCTAATGATTTTTATCTTAAAACAATAATACCCGTATAGCTACCGGCTTTTAATTATAAAAAATACGCGATCGTCGCGTCTTTCGGTGTAGGTACAGCCACAGGTACAGCTGACGCGATTGACCTGCAGTGAGGCACGTGGCGGGAACGTGCGCATGCGTTTGTGAATAACTGTCGGTGCGTTTACTATTTATCAAATCCTAAAAACATATTAATTATTATATAAATCATTTTCTTTATTTTATTAATTACGTCTTTTACTTATATTGGTAATAAAAAATAGTAATTAAGTAAGTAGTTATCCTGTTTCTTTCCCAAAACGAAACTAGATTAGCAAATAGACACTCGCTTTCTGAATAAACTTTGGTCATTTAATTAAATGCACATTTACGTCTCTGGCCGTATTGTCCGTGAACGTGCTAGAGACAAAATAATACCTACTTTTTGCATCATTAATAACATATTGTTTTATCAAAAACGACCACACAGACATACCTATACATACATACATATAATATTAAAAGTTAAATAAAAACTACGTAAATAAAAAAGTAAGTTATTAAACGAAATACTTGAGATATTTCGACTTTGGATAAAATAAAAACAAAACAATATAAAATATATTTACGTACCTAAATATACGTATCAGTAATAGAATTTGCGATAATTGTCGACACATTCACACCACACCGTAGATTTATTAAGTAATAAATATTTACTTAATTTATTATTTTATTTAATCAAATCAATTGCTCAAAAAACAAAACATTCAACTGACACAAAACACCTTTGGTGGGGCAAGTGTGGTGATTGGCTGATCGCAAATCGGGAGCATTCGAATTTTCGCATGCGCGAGCGAGCAAGAGGGAGCGGGGTTATGACTCCGAACGTTAACTATCTGGTCAATTTAAAACGCGCGGATTTTCAAACAGCTTTACCTTCATGTGCTAGCATATGATGTTGAATACGAAGAAAATGGTGCTAAATTTTTTGAAGCAAGTAGCTCTCTGCTATATCGGCTATTATGTATGTATGTATATATTGCCGGCATTGCTTGATTGAAACTAGATAGTAATTATTCCGATAGCAATTTGCATGTAGTCTTAATGTCTTGCCGTTTACTGAGAATCATCAATGAATAAGACACGTACGTTTAAGTTCACTTTTGTACACAACACATCACATTTCCCAAGTGTCAGGGAGACGCGGCACTTATCACCGTGATGTATTTGGAAATCATTCAATGATTTTAAAATTGCCCCTACCTATGTTAAATAGATGATTCAGTGGTTACGGTCGGTTGGGCCGTTCATCCGCCTACATAGAAGGACAAACCAAAACCGTGGCGCAAGATGACGTAATATCTTGTCTGCGATTCGCACCTACTGAGTTTTAGGGTATACATACACTAACATGCAATGGTTACCAAATTTCACGTAACAAACTTGATACAGAACTGAAATTTGATTAAGCATGATTATTATTAATTACCTACTTGTATATGATTTATCAACAAGACGGACAGATGACGTAATGATCACGGGTAGTCAATGGATGATGCTTACAGCCGGTCTTGTAAGTCATTGAGGGAGGCCTATATGTCTAGCAGTGGATGTCCTATGACTGAAATGATGATGATGATGAGGATAAAAATGATTTCCTAAGTTATAATAAAAATACATACTTATGAGCGGACTTATTACAACATCTTTTAATCTCATTATGTCAAATATCTATATAATGAAGCACACTCATTTGGTCGAAAAACCCTACTGTTTGATACTATAGATATCCTGGTAATTTAGTTTCCATTACGCCACTGCATCTCAAATGTATGAACGACGCAGTATGGGTTAAAATTGTTATAGGGGGAAAATCCCCTCTAACAATAATATCAGCCTATATTTAAACGTATCGTCTCCCCATGTCGACAAAAACAGATCTTCATGAGAAACGGCACTGATGACTTTACATTTTGTCCAATTGGCGTGGCATTTGTAACGGTCATCTTATTAAATCTCCTTGAATCAAGGTTTCGTAACAGCGACGACGCTCAATCTTCGCATTTGCTTCTACGTTGCACCACCTCCTGTATACTTGTATTAGAATAAAATACAAATTCAAAAATAATTTATTTGGAACATTTGAACTTTAGTGATCAAACGTTAAATGGATATCTACCCTAAGTAATAACAAAATAACATTTCAAAGTGTAACGAGTTAAATCGCTCCATGAGCATTTATTGTTGTGAAGTGACTGCAGTGAGCGCACGAGACGCTTTTTCGCAACAACTGTTTAATGCGAGTTTATAAGTACTTTTAATACCAAATGGCGTGGCGAACTACTGAAGAAACGTTTTATGATGCATTGTCGTACAGAGTGAAATATTCCAAACGAGTTTTCTTCCTAGTGTAAGTTCCTATCTAGTAGTCTTATATTACACAATTACTTGCATATAATGTTTTGAATATGGTCAGCAATTTAAATAGGCGTGCCGTAGTATGATAAATAGCTGATAAAAACCCGGATATTAATTATTAAAATAATAATTTAGATATAAATATGAGATAAAAAATATTGTATACAATAATAATTACTCCATGTTCAAAAACTGCAATTGAGTTTTACTATAATTGTATCGAATAAATATGTAAGTACGTACCTAATTTAGTCTTAGCTTACCTAGTCATGAAGACGATTTCGTTGGTTTTAAACATAATGATAAATTATGGGTGACATTCATTAGGAACAAAATAATTTTTAAACTGCTCATCTACACGAAATGGACTTGTTTAGTTCGAATCGCGTGATGCTCAACTAATACAAACACGTCAGCCGGCTGTATCTTCGCCAGTCAAGCCTCAAGGTTAAAACTTAACATGACCGCGATCGCGATCAATTCAATATGAACTTATTGTTACAGAGACTTTTGTACGTTTTTAATTAATCTATTGGTATTTTAGTACGCGTGTGTAACTAATGGGTCGTCCATTAATCACGTGATGTTTTTAGCAACTTGTTTATAGATACGTGGTGAAGTTTTAGATTAATCCCTCCCCCTACCCATGTGTATTGTTTTGGTACAAAGTATCTTTAAAGAATTCAGAATATTATCTATAAAGTGGGAGAGCTTCGCTTGGTAACTTTTTGTAATTTTTTTATATATTTTTTTGTAAAATTGCATTTTTACAGGAATTACAACTATGCAGTTGAACTTAAAATACAAAATCGTTAGAGTCGTTTCCGAGATACCCGTAATATAAATAGTACTTAATACATACATAAATAAATACATTATGTCAAAAAAGTATCGGGAATTTTATTCTAATTCCAAATTCAATTCAAATCATTCTTTTTGTGGTTAAGTTGGCATAACTGTTTTCTATATTGGCGCGAAGTTTGAGCAATATCTCTGTCATTTAGTTTGTTTTCAGTACTCGATTTTGTAAGCTCATCTCAAGTGTTTTGTTTTGTCTTCGAGTCATTGGGTAACAGTAATTTATACAAGATTCCGTGAAACTGAGATCCTCCTCTTTTTTTACAGATGGTTAAAGAATATTTCGTGCGTAACAATTATTACCGCCGCAATTAAGCATGCGAATAAACTTCTCATTCTGAGTACTTAGGTACCACGCGAATTAAAATTTATTCTAGAATAGCAAATGCAAAACAAAAAAAAAACGTGTCAGTGAACTCCTTATTCATAGCATGGAACTTAGGCGAATTAAAGTGTAACAAATAGATGTATAGCATGTTGGTCTGCATTAAACCTGACTTCTTATCTGGCTAAATTAATTACAAGTTAGAAAACACTTTCTTTTTTCTCTAACTCACTGTGTCATGTTCTGTGTTCCCAATTTCAAGAAAGAGCCGTAAGATCAACATGTAAAGCAGTGATTATAGATCACACAAGATTTAGATCTGGAAGTTGTTAGTTATTAGGAGAACTGCTACAAAGGCACTAAAGACAATTCTGATGCCGAATAGCATTCAGAAAGTAAAACCACCCGATACTGTTAGGCTGGCTAGCCAGTAGTTTCTACTAATATCTTCTTGGACGCTTACGCTTACGTTTGGCTTGAATCCCCTGCCAATTTTTCTCATGAGGCAACGTCTTGGCTTATTCCTGCTTAAAATACTTGTAGATTTAAGAAACATGCGAAAGAGTCACAAGAAGTTCTACATTTATTAGCGCGAAAAAAAATAAGTGTCACAAAGGGTAAACTGCGTGACACCTATTTTTGCTGTTTGTTTGTTTTTGCTGCTTCAGTGTACACAGTTTCTACCTAATTTGTTCGCCAACCATGAACTTCAGGAGGAATAAATTGAAGTAGTGTAATCCTGTAGGTTGCCTATCTTTAACGCTTGGTCCAATTAACAAGCCTAGACAACATAGTGGGAAGGGATTCTTTATGCTGTCCATCGAAACAAATCGCTACACACAACATATGCTATCCATCACTCACCCGAAGGATGCCAAGTAAATCCACTAGCTACTCTGCTTTTATTTGTTAGAATTAACCTCGAATAACGTAACGTATATGCGTATCTCAAATGTTTGTTATGAAACAACTATACGCATAGTAATAAACAGCCAAATGTCGTTAAAGCAGAAGGCGCTAGGCGGTGTTAACTTCAATACAATCACTACTACAGTTCCATAACATGTGATAACTGTACACATAATACATATACATATGTACATAATTATAATGACGGAGTCGGCAATTGCGTTCAAGGATATTTCAGTTTTCTCGAGTAATTTAGTATCTTCACTTACCCAGTTTTATAAGACACTAGCTGTTGCCGGCGACTTCGTTCACGTGGAAATTCAAATTTAGCCCACGGGAACCGATTTTCTGCTCAATTTCTTAATTTTTCCGTAAGAACCTACAAAGTATTAGAAAACATAAAAAAAAAAAGTGCGTCTCGGGACGCCCGACAGAAGTGATAACTTAAACGCCAGACAGACTGGCGGCGTAACGCGTTACGTAACAAAGCGGTTTACCCTCCCATAAGAAGTTATCAGTTCAAAAATTAAATTAGTTAAGTCGTTCTCAAGTTATGGCGTGAGCAAGGGAAATAGGAATTGATTTTTTGGGTTCTGTACCCGAAGGGTAACCAACGGGACTATTACTAAGGCTCCGCTGGCCGTCCGTCTGTCTGTCTGTCTGTCTGTCTGTCTGTCTGTCTGTCAGTCAGCTGTATTTCCTGATCCGTAATAGGTAGACTGTTAAATTTTCACAAAATGTGTATTTCTGTTGTCGCTATAATAACAAATAATAATAATAAAAACCGGGCAAGTGCGAATCTGACTCGCGCACCGAGGGTTCCGTAAGCAAACTTATAAACAATGTAACATGTAACTTTGTAAAAAAAAAACCATGTTGAAAAAGAGTGTCCTTGGCGTTTCTTGCCTGTTCTTGTAAATAGGATCTACGTTTCGGAACAGTTTCACGACCGACTTATACTTATACTGCCTGACTCCTCCTGACAATTCAAAAATACCTACAATTACTTGAAATAAATAATTTTGATTTTGATTTGATTTTGAAACAAACTTGTAATTAGATAGTACGTCCATCTCGGGAATTAATACTCGAAGACAAACTTAACTTTGCGGTTGCGATGTACGACAAAGTCAACAATCTAACCGCAAAATATAAGTTTGTAATCACAAAAACTATTTTTTATGTGATATTACAACAAATTAAGGACTTTCGGATTGTTTTACTAAACTTGTGCTCTCAGACCTTGCTTCTTACCAAATTTCATGATTCTAGGTCAATGGGAAAGTACCCTATAGGTTTTGGTTTACCTGCCAAAAGTTCAAAATTGTTTAAAATCTAATGCTTAATGGCCGTATCTTTTGATTGCGTTGACTTAGAAGCTTGAATTTTTTTCCGTTCTAGGGACCGCAAACTTATGTATTTGGTATTAATTTTAATTTCATGTGTGCACGGGTTCCTGAGAAAAAGGGTCTTGACAGACAGACAGACGGACAACAAAGTGACCCTATAAGGGTTCCCTTTTTTCCTTTTTGAGGAACAAACTATCAAATTTTATATAAACTTATTTTGAGTCGGCGCCAAACAACAAACTGATTAATTATCTAAAATTTATATGTACCTACGTAGAAATGGACATGGCTCTACGTAGGTAATTAATCATTTTATTATTTGGCGCCGACTCAAAATAGGTTTATATAAAATTTGATAGTTTATGTAAATAAGCTCAATACTTAAGGCTTAAAGGTTTTCAACTAGCAAAAATCGCACCTCGGATAAACCGCATTGGTTACGATATTGCCTCGGGGACTTCCTTCTTAGGGTATACCCGAGTCCCATGCGATAGACTCACTTGTGACGGAACACCGTGTGGTTTTAGTCGGTTCGATTCCGACATACCACTTCACCGATAGCCATGGTGAGGTGATGACCCGTGGGGGTTTCCACACGAAAAAAAGAAAAAAAAGGCCTAAAGGTTTATTTATTTTTTGCTTTTTAGTTCTGCTTTTCATCGGTAAAATTTTTTTTAAAAAGATTTTGTATTACTGAATGTTCCTGGTTTTCCGGAAAATCAAAACCTTACTACCTTAAACCTTACTTTTAAGTACAATGAAGTCAAAAAAAAATAATTAAAGAAGCCTACTAAATAATATGTAGTTTTGCATCAAATAATAATAAATACATACATATTATATATCAATTACACCCAGACCACAGAATACAGAATACATAATAGTACTGCCCAGACACAGAACAAATTATCGTGCTCATCACACAATTATTTGTCCTGGGTGGGAATCGAACCCACGACCTCTGGTTTAGCAGTCAGGGTCCTTAACCACTAGACCAACAGGCCAGTAATGCTTGTGAAGTATGAATATGAATGTTCGAGACCACTAATAATGAATAATTAAGCAAAATAGCTTTCGACGGGTAAATGAAAGAGACGAATAATATAGATAAATATAAAATATGTTTTCAGTCGGTCAAGTCGTTCAGAAATTATACTGTACTAATATATTATGTAGAATACATTTATATATTAAAATCCTATAAAGATAAAATAACTACACTTCTGTTTGCCTTTGAAGACCACCTTTCAGGGTCATTCAAGAAGAATCTTCTGTAAACCGTCATTTGACCATAGTTCTAAAATATTTTGTATTATTTTCAGATGGCGGGGAAGTATATACAAACTGGTTTGGCTGGACCTGCTAGTATTTCTGCTTTTATATTATGTACTCAATTTAACATATCGGTTATTATTGGATGAACATTCTAAAAGGTGACACAATTTGAAAATAGTTCATATGACTTATACATAAGGTGCGGGTACGTGGGGTACACTGAAAGTTTTGCGTAACTCATTAATAAAACAATTTAAATGTAAAGTAATATACATACATATTTACTGCTCTTCGAAGTACTCTCCATTACATTTTAAACACTTTTTCATTCGGTCAAACCATTTTTGAAAACATCAGTACCATTAGTCTAAGCCGTCTAAGGGCACGTTTTCACGTGCTGATTGAAAGCCCCGTATACGTCAAACCTCTCATCAAATCTTTAATTTTTGGGAAAATAAAGAAATCGCATTGTGCCAGGTCTGGACTATGTGCGGGATGGGTCACTAGCTCTACCTTTTCAGAAGCCAAAAATGAGTTTGTCTTTTTCGCGGTGTGCGGCGAAACATTGTCATGGTGCAATAGGATGCGACTTCTTGGTAATTTTTCCCTAACTTTTTCAAAGACACTGGCAAACAAATAGTGGTGTACTACTCAGCATTAACAGTTTTTTGTTCTTCGAGTGGGATCATGCAGACAGGACCCGTCCGGGAGAAAAAAAACGCAATCATTTTTTACCTACGTTTCTCAACTGCCTCAATTTTGTTGGTTTGCTCTAACCTTCGAACACCCATACAGAAGACTAAAGCTTTCTTTTCGGCATGTAACAATATATCCATGTTTCATCTCCAGTCACAATGTCATACACAGCATTTGAACGCATGTGATTGTACTTTAACAACATTTTTTTATTTACACCAATCAACACGAGTCCGTTTTTGTTCTGGGGTGAGTTTATGTGGAATCCAGTGGCAACAAAGTTTTCTAACTGTTAAATGTTGATGTTAAATTTTTTTAAATTGGGTTATACCAATCCCCAAATGTCCTCGAATCTCCTCATAGGTTATACGCTGGTTATCTTCAATTAGTTACCTGACAGTACCCACATTTTCCTCAGTGATCGCAGTTGACGGCCGACCTTCATGAATTTCATCATGTAGAGAAACACGGCCACGATCAAATTCTGCGTACAAACGCCTTACGGAGCTCAAATGAGGTGATTCCCTCCCAAAAGCATTTTGAAGACGAGCAGTGCAATCTTGCGGAGTCAGTGAACTTTTAAAATTATAAAAAAATCATTGCCCTAAAATCTTTTCGCGTTAATTACATTTTTGCTACAGATGCACACTTCAACTTGTGATAAAAAACAATTGACACGCGATTTCACACCAATTTTTTTTTAATCTATGATTGAGTTTCTTATGTAAAAAAAATATAACATCGATATTCAAATCTCCTGGCCTCTCATAAATATCAGGAGCGCAGAACTTTCAGTGTTTCCTATGTATTTTCTTTGTAGATCATTCTGTCCGTGGTCGCATGCGCTCTTGCTTACATGATATGTATCAAGACGGTAAAAAGGGAAAGGAAGAAGACACAGAGCGCCGCGAAGATCAGACATCGATCCCCAGACCTCCTTGAGTGCTGACGCTTAAGAAGATTGGAAACTCTCCAAGTTCTTCCAGAAGTAATCCCGGGATGTTTCAAATATGTCTTGCATTAACGCTTATTTAAGCTAAAGCTTTTATCTTGTAGTCGCTTGCTTGACCTGTTTGACGGTTGGTCAGTATGTGTCGTCAGATCAGGTCTACATATTTCTTTTTAGGACACATATTGATTTCAGGGTATATGCCATTGTTTTAGCCCGACATGAGCAACGCGGCAAGCATACTCATAATTAATTATGTTTCGCTCTCCGTATCCAAAGCAAATTCTGACAAGTACAATTAGTAAAAATATTTCTGTACTTCATTCGATTTAAATCTATTAGTGAAGGTTTTAGTAATGTAGGTGTTAATTGGAAATATATAAATAATGATTACAAAACTATTCTCTACTACTACTACTATACTTTACGAGAGAAAAAAAAGAATTAGAAATCTCCGTGTTGTAGAGTCGTAGTTACAGACGTTTATACATGTAAGCTAAACTTATAAGTTCCATATCTGTTACATCTGCGTTTTTAAGTCACTGATATTGCAAATGTACTGGACTTTAAACATAGTTGCAAATCTTTTCTTACAGGGTGTTTGAAGGTGTGGTAAATTACTGCAGTTTCCACGGAAATGTTATCCCTCTGTCGTTCGTGTTAGGATTCTATGTTACTGTGGTAATGAACCGTTGGTGGAGTCAATACACAACTATACCTTGGCCCGACTCTATCGCCGTTTTCGTCTCCGCATCAATACATGGTCAGGTATGTATGAGTGTAGATATACGAACCTTAAACAATGCGATTATAAACTGATATTATCTTGACAGTCGGTTTGTGTAGTCGCCGTGTTTTTGTTACACAATAACTGGGTCAACTTTTTATTCGTGAATAATAAATTTAATTTACGAATAGCATATATGACGATTAGAAGTGACAAGATCGCAGAGAGGTTTAATCTAATCAGTCAGTATCGTCCGGCCTTGAAGGATGATGATTCTAACGTTAAATAATTAATCTAGTACGGAAAATATTTAAAAGCTGTGTAGAGTGAGTCATAATTACGTGTTGAGAGTTTTGTAATAAAAACTTTTTTGTTGATATTATAGTGCCACAGGAATCTTTTAGCGCGTTGAGGCAAAAGCGTGACTTTATGGTTCATAGTTAATAAAATACTCCTGGCTTACTAATATGAGTAATATGTTATGTATTAAGTACTAGTAATTAGTTATAGTAAAACCAACCTTTGGAGAGTGCCAAACATTAACAATAAAAAAATAAAACCATCTTTCTGCGCTTCTCAACATCATTTGAACCTAGTTAAAGTAATGTTTTTTGGCTTTTTTGCTTTTAAAGAAATCGTAATATGAATTACTTAACGAACCGTATACCATAATACGAACGAACGCACAGGGAATTGAAGTAGAAGGCGGATGCACATACGTGGGATGAAAACAGCCAAGTGACGTATGCAGTAACGTTGCACAGTATGAAAAATGACCTAAAAAACAGACATCCCCTTTTTTTAATTCTTTTGATAAAGAATATGATTTAAAATGCACGAGTAGAACTCCCGAAGTTCAAATGTCCTTAGATCCGGAGAATTTTTTTATCGTTTTTTCTATGCAATTCAGGAAAACCATAGAAATAGTTGTTGTTCAAAAGGCGTTCAGTTTTTATTATTGATTAATAATCCATATTATCAAAGTGTAAATTATCTATAATATGCAGTCAGTAACAAAGTTCTAGAACTTAAAATAACATAAAAAAACGATTTTAACCATAATATCGTAATTATTTTTTTTTCATCAAGTCTTACTTTAGTAGGATTCAATTCTTTAATTAGACTATAGAACAGGTCCCTCTTAACATGCCTTCAAAACCTGAAATCTTAATTCCTTGGGATTCGTGACTTATGAGGTTTTAAAGAAAGTATCCTAGGGTTACCACCGAATTTTTTTTATTGTGTTTTGATATTAAGTAAAAGTTATAGATTAATAGAAAGTAGGTTGATATCTTTTGTAAAATATAAGATTGAAATATATGAACGTAGCCTGTTTGACATTACATTGCTTGTAAATTCTATAAAATGGAAATAAATTCCGATGAAAAGGAAAATGTGGTATGGGGAAGGGGGTGAATGTGTGAATGGTGGTGATGTGGTGTGCTATACCTAAACCCTAAACCCTATACCTAAACATTTTTTTTGGAAGAATGGGGGTGAGGAACCATGGAGCCGAAAATCCATAAAAACTAACTTAAAAAAAAAAATATTTTTAAACTTTACACATTGCACCTACTGTTATGATAAACGGAGGCAAAATACAGTCATAACTTGTAAACGGATAGTTTTTTTACAAAACATCCTATTGTAATTGCATGCTAGAGTCATGCCCTTTCAGTGACTAAAGTTAGCGTTCCTTTTTCAAATACACCCTACAGAGGGTGTAGTGAAACGCTTCCGAAAACGAAGACAGACGATAGTACTAATGGTACCTTTGATTATGGGTCAGAAAAAAATTCGATCCTATGGTATTTAGGTGTCTATTTAAATTTTATTTGATTATTACACATAACTCAGTGAAATAGTCATTGAATATTCATTACATACGCACAAAATGGCCGATGCAATCAACGAAGCTAAATAGCGAATCATTATAGTATCCCGTTTGGCAATCCGATATATATATATGTGTCAGATTTTCGAGCTGGGGGTAGCTTTCATTCGTACCCATGGGCGGTAGAATGCGGGTCTTGTTGAATGAGACAAGTTATTAACTTTTCGAAACTCTATTGTCGTAATCAATTTACAAAGTTAACATTAAGACCAATACGTTGGAAACAATATTACCAAGGGGTATGTGGAATTGCGATCGTGCGTCCAGAACTGCGCTCCACACTCGCGCCTGGTGCTTTAAATAGGCATCGATCGCTCCAACTACCCTCTACTACAAATTTAATAGCGAAACTAGTTTCAAGTAAATCAAAATGTAAATAGTTTAACAAAATCAACCAAATTCGTTAGACAAATCAAATCACATTATAAAAATATAGGTGTGACAATATGGGCGCGCCGTCATATATATATAATAGGTTAGTCACAAATAAATCACAAATTATATCTAAAAATTATTGAGATAGAGAGAACTAAAATTTTTGACAACCCTGTAACCATAGAAATTAGATAAAACTTTAGAAGCATATAACTCCAAGATCCAAAGAGATTAGGGTCTATTTTTTTTGTATAATTAGCAAGATATCAAACAACTTTAGTTATCATGGTTTTTAATCCAACTATGGCAAGATACTACAGTAAAAAAATAAAAACTAAAAACCTTTTATTCAAAATATCTTTTAAGTTAATGGATTTTAAAACAAATAGTTTCGTACATCATATGCCCTCGTAAAACCTACATACACGTATATTAGTAGATCTACATAAATATTTTTTTTTACTATAGATTTTAATAATTTACTAAATACCAAGAATAATTTTTTAAAAATCGTATCTTTGAATCTAATTACATTTGACCTTCGGGTGTTCTACTCGTGCATTTAAAATCAGTTTATTTATCGAATGAATAAATAAAAAGGGGATGTCCGTTTTTTAGGTCATTTTTCATACTGTGCGTTGAAAGGACGTCTCCCTATAGGGCCGCCGTAATTCCGATATTAACAACGCGTCCAATGATCCTTGTGGCACTATAAGTAAAACGTATGAGTTCCCCATACGCTTTACTTATAGTGCTAGGTAGCTGAAGTTTGCATTGTATGAGTATGATACAGTCGATAACTTAATAAATAACTTTGATATATGCTTTACGGAACAAGTATGCGGAGAAACTCAATTCTACGTCTTTGCCCACAGAATCTAGTGCAAATTTCCGAAGTAACAATGCGGGAAAATATAAAAATACTCAACAAAGTTTTAATATTCGTTAATTAGATATTTCGGGAAGTATCCCCAAATATATTATTCATTTTAAAATAATACTTTGTTTAAAAGTTAGAAAGCTTCATACAAGCAAACAAAAAACAAAGATACTAACGATAACGTTTCAATAACAAAGTTTACGTATATGAGCAGAGTCGTAGTTTTCATCCAGATATTTATCTATCCTATCGATTGCGCCAGAGCGTCGCGTCGGTCTGAGCAAATACCTCGGGTCTTCGTTAAAAGTCATCAATTACGTAAACAGAATACTGAGACCTTTCACTTACAGGTCAGGAATTCTAAAATCCTTTGGTTTCTTCTCTGGTTAATGTACCTATTTAGTCGAATTTGTTAGTATATTTTAGCAGATACATTCAAAATTTATTCTCACCAATCTTCCGTATGTATAATTTATCTTGTTAATTATTCTTTAATACAAAACTCCACAACACGATTTGGTAAAATCTTAAGCAGTTTTATATTTTCACAATATGCTTATGGTTATTATGTATTATAAAAATAAATTATGAGTCATACATAATAGTATTTTATCTAACTGATAGGTAAGTTATTACGGCATTTTCGCCAAATTAATCTATAAAATAATCAAGTGAATGACAAGGATCTTAGAAATATTGGAACGATGAAGACATGGAAACGTATCTACAATCAATTATATTAGCATTGAATATTAAAATATAAGCAATTCTTTCGCGGCTGCCGACGAAACACAAATAAAATACAAAAAAGAGAAAACAGGTGTTCTGACTACAACTGCTATTAATATGGCTTAGAAACTAATGTTTTATACATATACAGTCGAGAGAAAACATACGCTCACTGAGAAGCGTTAGCCTTGAATCTCGATTGAAGTGCGATTCAAACTAAAAAACCGGCCAAGTGCGAATTGGACCCGCGCATGAAGGATTCCGCACCGTCGTACTAGATTTTATACTATGTAGAGCCCCATTTTTTTATATATTTATTATTTGTTGTAATAGCGGCAACAGAAATAAACAATCTGTGAAAATTTCAACCGTCTACCTATTACGGATCATGAGATACATACAGACAGACGGACGGACAGCGGAGGCTTAGTAATAGCACAGATTACTGAGTAGTTACTACGTAACAGATAAATCACTCCCTACAAAAATATCGATACCTACCGTTTTAATAAACATAAAGTTTTAATAAATAAGTTAAAGGAAACAAAAAATAGGGTTAAAAGTATTTTTTTAAATTTCGTTAATAGCGCTGTCGGGCTTCTTTCTCTTACGTTGTCTACTTTCTTATCACTACATATTATAAAACAAAGTCCCCCGCCGCGTCTGTCCATCTGTCTGTCTGTCTGTTCGCGATAAACTGAAAAACTACTGAACGAATTTTTGCAGTTTTCACTAATAGACAGAGTGATCCATAAGGAAGGTTTAGGTGTATAATTTGTACCCGTGCGAAGCCGGGGCGGGTTGCTAGTTAAAAATAAAAGCGTGTGCGCACGATGCAGCTGTCGGCAACCCACTGCGTGAAACTGCGTTAAGGTTCGCCGGCGGATCAGCGCCGGTAGGTATTTAGCCCACGCAACTAAATCGAGTGACATAGCCCTAGTAATAGGGTCACAATGGTTACCCTTCGAGTATGGAACACCTCACAAGACATTCCCATATGCTTCTTGTTAGTAATGTTATATGGGTAGTTCAAAATTTTTTTTTACATTTAAAAACATATAGTTGTACTAGCTACCCGGCATCGCGTTGCTGTAGCAAGGTAATTTACAATAAAAATATAACAAAAAAACTATCCTATCTCTCAAGTTGGATCAAACTGCACACATTGTGCTAAATTTCGTATTGTAATACCATTAAAATCGGTTCAATCCTTTAGAAGTTCATCGCGAACAACGTGATACGAAGTAATATACAGCGTGTACCTAAGTTTGAGCTAGGCGAAAAACTTACAATAACCTCTTTCTGTTTATAATTAACACAATACAAAAGTCAAGTATACAATAAACAATTTTATCATAAAAATGCGAGATGAAGGATATACGTCATTTATAGTCATTAATTTCATTTGGCACTACGCAATGTACATGCGTAGGTATTCTTTTTGTGCAGTACGGTGAATGACCTTAAACGTTCCGCACCGTCAAGACCAGCTGATTGCATGAAATGATTAAATGGTGTTTTCATTGATTACATTGCAATTTTTGGCCGTATTTATTACATTTTTTTTCGGTAAAATGTTCTGTTTACTCATTGTGATATTACTTTTAAGCCTAAAAAATCCAATGATTTTCGACTCGGAAAGGTCTGAATACACTATTTCAGGATTCGGTACAGTGTCTCTTACACCTTGTCTGTATATGATCGAAGGTTTCACCCATACATCCACATAGTTAATTTCGCGTTACACTAATCTTTATTATCAAAAGACATTGTATTGCCTTTCCATTCCATTTCCTCGTTCTTTTATTTGGTTCATAAGCGAAACCTTATTTATTTAGGGTTGTATTGATGTAGACATGTCGATTGTAGAACAAACAGAAGATAAATAACCTACAAGCGGAATATATATATATACATTACAATATATTGTTCATTTAAAACTATGCATATTTGCTCAGATTAACAGACAGACGGGACATTATTAATTAGACAATTTGAGGACAGGATGAGCGCGGGCGTCTGATGCGACGGACTATAGTCCGCTACGTGTGCCTCTGCCTTACCATGGTGCTCACGATGATTTCACCCAGAGTCAAGAAACGGTTTCCTACACTCAACAACTTCGTCGAGGCAGGTCTCCTTCTAGACAATGAAAAAAATATACTTGAACATTTGAATGTCAAGTTTCCTAAACCATCAAAACATTGGTAAGAACTTGTATTTTAACACGCTTTTATTAGCTTGGTATGTATGTATGTATGTAACGGAATCTTTGAACGTGATTTTCAGCCCTTCAAAACGTCCGATTAATTTGTAACTTTGCACACTTATCAAGGACCGATGACAATGCAACAACTTAAATAGTTTGTTCCAATAGTGTTTTTTTATATCCGAAGACACTTTTTTGTCCAAAGACCCTTTAAAATAAATATTCAAAATCCGAGGAAGGCAAAAGGCGCGCAAATTACCCAATCCCATCACAGGGAGGTATTACAACCTTAATAAATTATCGTTGAAAAAATTTAAAACCACACAGTAATGATACATTAGACTAACAAGTGAAAATAAATAATAGTTAGTTTAAAAAAATTTAAACCTGATTTAATAGAAAACCAAACTTAAAAGTAAAAAAATTAATAAAAGCAAAAAAAAAAAACCAAAAAACATACACAATAAAATATTTTTTTTGTTAATCACACTATTCTTAATTTTAATTTACTGAAAATTATTTTCTACTTTTTAGTTTGGTTTTCTATTATAAAGCGTGTTTTTTTACTTAAAATTATATATAGTGTCTATTGTTGTTTGAACTTTTTATCCACTTACGTATATACATTGTTAGTGCCATATCAGCCATCAGACGTCTACTTCCGAATAATATCTCTCCCAAGGCCATCCTCAACTAATACTGATATAAATATATGCTATGCTTAAATCATAACTGAAAATAGTAGTCACCTAATCATGTCATTCCACATACTTAATGCATTCGTAGTAAGGTTATCGATGTATAATATGTTACGGAGTAAGTACTCTGTAGATAAGATGTTGAGGAAACGAGTTAATCAGTGATGATTGTGGCTTGGAAGTATAAAAAGAAAGAACGTTATTTTATCGAAAACGATTACCTATGTTATCTGAAACCATTGTTATAAAAACAAGGTTACTATCAATTATAATATAAGTTCCCCGTTCCCCCCAGGTTCCCCTACGTTAATGATCACTGCTTCACTCCTAAAGCTAATAGCATGATTTTACATAGCCTCAAACTTTTCACAATGAAAACTCTATCCAATACAAATAATTATTCAGCTTTATTATAGTATAGTAGTTTATATAGTATAGATTCGTTTGAAGAAAATTATTTATACCCGTTTGTAAGCAAAGATCGTGCACTGGATCGGATGTTTAAATTTTATAAATAATATGTAGAAGAAGTGCAGAAAGCTGCAATTTCTAATCGATATGTGTTATGCCTTCATCCAGCAATAATGTATGCGAAAACCGCTACAAAAGGCTACAGGGGTCTAGTATATATGTTGAACTGTCAGTGTACAAAAAGTCTATACAGTGACAGTTCAAGTTATTCTGGTTAAACTTAATGAATTATGGTTAAAATTCAACCACCAGGCGGTCTCTAGTAAAAGATAAATGTATCATCAACCCTAAAATACGGAAGGCAGCAGAACTTCTAAACCTGATGTTGCCAATGTAATGTTTTATTGTATTTACAGGTTACCGATAGTATGGGCAACCAGTATCGTAACAAGAGCCCGAAAAGAGGGAAGAATAAGAGATGATTTCGCTGTAAAAACAATTATAGATGAATTGAATAAGTTTAGGGGCCAAGCTGGGCTACTCCTCAGCTACGATACTATAAGTGTGCCTTTGGTATATACACAGGTACGCTATATTTTTGTCTCAATACTTTACATATAGGTAGGTAGGTCTCTTATAGTAAACTCGGAGAAGCAGTTATTCTTTTGATAATTTCTTTCACATGTTAAATTGAATACACATGCAACAGCATACCTACGCAAAGTGACAAACACTTCGCGTATGCTGTAGTGATCCCATCTTAGTTCGCTTTGAATGTAATTTATTACGTAGAAATATGTAAATCCCGCTAAAAACAGATTCGTATGTTTCGTGTATCTGTTTTCAATGTACCTCTCCAATGAAATAATTGTTTACTTAAATAAAACCTTCTCTTAACTGAATAAATAATACATTTCCAGGTAGTTACCATAGCAGTCTATTCTTATTTTATAACGTCTGCCTTGGGCAGTCAATGGGTGGACAATAAGTTACAATCTTCAGGAAGTGCTACGGTTCCAATTAGCAATATAGACTTGTATTTTCCAATATTTAGTACGCTAGAATTTTTCTTCTATATGGGATGGCTTAAAGTGGCCGAGTCTCTGATTAACCCATTCGGTGAAGACGACGATGACTTTGAAGTCAACTGGCTGATAGATCGGGATTTACAGGTGAGTGCCATAATAATAATGAAAATAAGTTTAAATTCTTTTGACTTTTTATACAGTTTAGCAAACAAGCACACAGCGCGCTTAACAAAAATAAGTGCGCACTTGCGTATTGCTAAAAATATTTATTTATTTATTTAGTTTAGGTACACAAAACATAACTTAGTACAATAAGGTTGAAATGTATAATATAACAGTTATGTTTTAAACTAGGTCCTTAACTATGCGTACATAGCATGATCACATAGGACTGTGCTGTTTATTTGTATAAAGAAAATGAAAAATGATGAGAACTTAGAATAAAAATTAATTTATACTAAAAATATTACAAAATTACAAAACAAATACGCGATTATTAGATATTATATTACAATTACACGATTATTATATTATTAATTATACACGAGACATAACATGTCTAACATTGTTCTTAAATTTCGGGAATTTGCAATCGAAAATGTTCAAGGTTCGATACATACGTACCACCGGGTTGTAAAATGATATGTTGTTAATATGCACATTTAGAATAAAAATTTTAAGGTGTTGTGACCTAAATCTAGTGTTAAAATTATTTAGAGCTAATAAATCGGGGCTATCTATTCCGGCATTGATTATTTTATGCAGACACAACTGGCGCGACGGGACTCTAAAGAGAGCAGGTTGAACTGATCAAGTTTTGCTTTATACGATTCTAACTCGTGATTGAGGTCATATCTATCACATATTATCTTAAGAAATTTCTTTTGTATTCTTTTAATTCTATTTATGTGAACCTTATAAAAAGGTTACCAGATAGGTGAATTATATTTCAATATGCTACGAATCATACTAGAAAACAGGTAAATAAGGCTTTGTGGCTTTTTAAAGTCCTTAGCTGCTCTAAGAATGAAACCAAGAAGACTAGTACTTCTGCTGATCATAATTATGATCGTAGTGTGCATGGAATGATAGTTTTTCATCAAACATAACACCTAGATCTTTGACAACATGCTTTCTATCGAGATCATGACGATCCAAGTTACGAGTATAATTAAATAATATTTTATGGGTCTTGTGAGTGAAAGATATTACACAAGATTTGTTAACATCAAGATGCATATAATTATCCTGGCACCATTTGCTAACACTCCCCAGATCCGACTGAAGAATTCCGCATCGCGAATACTGTGGACGACACAGCAGATCTTGAGATCGTCAGCGTATATAAGGCATGGGCACCTTAGCTTTTCTATTAGGTCGTTAATAAAGATAACAAAAAAATAAAGGACCCAAATGGGATCCTTGTGGCACCCCGGAGGTATTAATATAATAATACAATGCAATAAATACTATGTTAGTACTGTAGTGCTGGTTATTCGCAGTGCCAGGGTGCTTCTATAGTCAGGTATGGAGACGGCCTATGTCCATCAGTGGACTGCAATAAGCTAAATAATAATAACTTCACACATCTCACACACTGCCGTCTGATCCCAAACTAGGCAGAGCCTGTACTATGGTAACCACTCCTCATAAACATACGTATACATTGCTAAATGCATACATATAATGATGATTATGATGATTACATACATAATGTATATTATATATGAACCGTTTAGCTATTATTGCGACATTATGAATTTAAAAGATAATAATATCAGTAGTAAAATAAATGCCTTGCAATAAGCGCATAGACATTAATTTCCATACATTATTTCATTCATGTCCAAGCATTATCGCTCATTATACCAGTCTATGTATATGGTATAAAACGTAAAACTGACAAACAGAATGTGACAATGACTTAGCTAATATAAACTAGAATAAGGCCTTGTTTACACTTTGATTAGTGCCAATGAGATGTAGGAGTACATTGCTAACTCATTATTACGAAAACGCCCTTTTACGCGGTATCTGTAGTCAAAGAAGCGTCACGTCGCTCCATGTGATTGAGCGTCATTGCTATTTTTAACCGACGAAAAATAAGGAGGTTCTCAATTGGACCGTATAATTTTTTTTTTTTTTTTATGTCTGTTCAGCCCTCACTCCGTTATTTATGAACCGATTTTGATTATTCTTTTTTTGTTAGATAGGGTATACCTCAAAGGTGGTCCCATGTCAAGGAAGTCAGGATCTGATGATGGGATCCTGAAAAAATTGAGAGAAACCCTCGAAAATTGTAGGAACGAATAGTGTTTCTGTTTACTTTTCATTACTTTATCAGGTATTGCGTTTAGAAATCATCATCATTTTTCATCATCATCATCATGATGATGAAAAAAACCATAAAATAAAATCTTTTTAGCAAAAAATTAAACCGACAAAAAGAACTAAAAAGCAAAAAATAAATAAACCTTACGTCTTAAGTATTGAGCTTATTTACATAAACTATCTAATTTTATATAAACTTATTTTGAGTCGGCGCCAAACAACAAACTGATCAATTATCAAAATTTTATTTGGCGCCGACTCAAAATAAGTTTATATAAAATTAGATAGTTTATGTAAATAAGCTCAATACTTAAGACTTAAGGTTTATTTATTTTTTGCTTTTTAGTTCTTTTCGTCGGTTTAATTTTCTTAGTTGAATAAATCCGAATCGCGCAGTATACATATATATGTATAAAGTAATATGTATACTGTACATATATATAAGCATATACAAATAATAAAACGAAATTTGATTGAAAAACCGGTCCAAAAAACCTTGTGTATTAGATTTTTCAATGTAAATCGTAGGAATGTTAAAATCTACTATCGTCCACTATATTTATGCGGCCTTCAATCGTATCAGATAGGAACTTTGTACAACATGAATTTTAATTACTATGGTAACCATACATAATGTATTTACTGTATCTGTACTTATTAGGTGTCGTATATGATCGTGGACGAGATGCACCATGAGCACCCAGAGCTGATCAAGGACCAGTATTGGGACGAGGTGTTCCCATCGGAGCTGCCTTATACGCTAGCTACTGAGAACCAACGAGAGGAGTACCCTGAGCCTTCGACCGCCCGCGTTGCGGTGCCACTGCGTCAGCGGAGCATGGTACTCTCCGCGCCGTCCAACGTCAAGATCGACGAGATGGCCCCGTCCAACACCGTGAGTTACAAGTTCGACCCACCAGAGGTTAGACCCGTCCGTTTTATAAGCATGCTGCACGCCCGGACTGTATGGAGCTTAGCAGTGTGTCGGTTCAGGGTTATCGATGCCATTATTGATGTTTACCTATTTACCTATTTTTCCTTACATGTTAAATATATTTCCAAGTTATTGTGTCTAATTCGGAATGGTTTTTAGGATCTTGTTTTATCGTATTAACACTTATGTACTTTTCTTACTTTAGAACATCCCGATAATTAATTTAATATACGGTTGAAGGACTTCAATATACATTGCTGATTATTAAGTTATTTAGTCATATGGTTAACATATTTTCGGATAATGGACGATCTTTTACTCATAAGCTTTTCCGTAGTACCTAAGTATTTATGAATTAACTTAGGGATTTTTAGTTTATTTTAGTTGTGTATTTGTGTAATAACATGATCGTTCTAACAGCCTTTAAACTTAAATATCATTGGTTTTAACACAAACATATAGTATTTACTAATTCATCAATTAATATAATCTTAATTTAGGTCTAAACTTACCTATATAAAATTTATTAATAGTATTTTTGTTGTATACGAAAGTCTTGAAGTCGCAGTTGGCTGAAGTCTCAAGGTAAAAAGAGTACAACTTCTGACATATTTATATAGTTATCCGCTGACAATACAAATTGTCTATTTATGAAAATTTGCATAGGTATCTGATTCATTATAGGACCACTATATAGCGCTAGAATTTTCTCTATGACAGATATTTTCCGAGTCCGGCTACACAAGTTAAAGACGACATTAAATAAGGCCCAATATAAGGTGTACCTTTGTCACCTAATAAAAATAAAAAGTCCCAAAGCACTATACCAATTCAACATCAAGAGGTATTATTAAACTGTGTTGGTGTCTTATTACCTACGTCTTACCATATACTCTATTGCGAGATAAAAGTTATAGTCTAATATACATATAACTTCTGGTCACTACACAATAAGCATTTATTGTAATAACATTAATGTCAATATTTCCTTCAACCATGGAATTAAGATATTGATTTCTAAATAAAATCACAATATGCTGTCGTATTGTATATTTATGGGACGTAAATTTTTATTGTCAATCTTATTATTGTAATGCTATTGTATCGTAAAAAGGTTATTTTACGCTTGTCTACATGTCTTTAATTTGTTTAAAAAACTTAATTTTCATCTCACGCACTTATTGGTTACTTTTTACTACCAGCTATGTTATTTCGTCCATTGTTATACTTTTTATTGTTTCTTTACTGCTGTACATAACAATAATGTGGTTTTATCCCACGTTAAGCAAAAGCGTGAAAACTTATTTACTGATATCGAACAGTTGAACTTGTTTTTAGTGAGTGTCTTGTAAAATGATTGAATATGTGTGGTCTTCTTGTGATGACGTCCATATTAACAAATTACCTACTTTTGATGAGTTTCTTGTATTCTTGTTATAAACCTACTACTTACTTTATTTTAGTTTCGCTACTCCTCTTTCTAGCAAGGACATCAGAGATGATTTTCAAATTTTGGAATACATATATCCTTACTTATTGGACTGCTATCAAAACTCATACAAGAGGTGTATGAGTTTTTACCATTTTTTATACTAAAGACTAAAATTTGCAATTCAAACGTAAACTGTAAACACTTATGACTGGGTTCTTAGTGTCTGTGGCGGCTATCCTACGGCCACAATCACGCGTCCACTGCGTGAACGAGCCCATCGTTGCACCTAGCTTACACGCGCCGGCGCGCGATGCATGCGGACTGCGCGTGATACCGATCGGCGCGCAACGGAGACAGCGCGACGAGACACTCGGCTCCTAACTTTGTTCCGCGACAGTCATTCATGTCATATTCATTGTTGTTTATATTATTGTGTACCCACCTTGTCGTAGCTGTAAATAAATCATTATATCTCATTACTAATAATAACATAATTCATTGCTTAATCACTCGTCATTCTCTTACCTTCACTTCTCTGCATCTATCCACTGCTTACACTGCTGACACTGTTGCTGCTGTTACTTGGTGAAGTATCGTGTGAGTTACTTACCTACTCCACAACTGTTGTTGCTGTACCCTAGCGAAGTATTGTGTGAGTACATACGTACACCACATCTGGTGACCTCGACGTTAGAAGATTCCTGTGAATAATAACTAGTGTAATCAGGAAAAGCTTTTGTACCAGTAATAGCGGTGAGCGATTTTTAATTATTTTATTAACCAACTATAATGAGTGAAGCAGATGAGCAATTAGAATGCAAGGAAGGAGTGTTGCGAGTCAGTGTACGAGTACCTCCGTTTTGGCCTGAGGAACCTGCTTTATGGTTTGCGCAGGTCGAGTCACAATTTGCCTTGTCTCGTATTACCTCGGATGAAACAAAATTTTATTATTTAGTTGCACAGTTAGACCACCAATATGCTATTGAGGTAAAGGACGTAATTACCAACCCACCCGCTAACGATAAATATTTGAAACTTAAAACGGAACTGATAAAACGCCTTTCAGCTTCTCAGGAAAAGCGAGTCAAGCAACTACTGATGCATGAGGAGCTGGGCGACAGGAAGCCGTCGCAGTTCCTACGTCACTTATCAGGTTTAGCTGGTCCCTCAGTTCCTCCTGATTTTTTATTAACAATATGGTCTAGCAGGTTGCCCCAGAACATCCAGACGGTAATCGCATCTCAAATGGATCTCGACAAGGACAAACTAGGTGAACTAGCCGATAAGGTCTACGAAATCGCACCGTCAACACCACAAGTTGCAAGCACTTCCTCTTCACACTCGCCGTGTAACAGTGACATGGCTCAGCAGATCACGGAATTGACCAGGCAAGTGGCTTTATTGACCAATAGACTAGAACGCTCAGAACAATTACGCTCTAGATCTCGTCCTAGGAGACAAAATCGCTCACGCAGCCGGTCCTCACCGAGACAACCGCCAGCCGACCATCCACACTGCTTCTACCACTTCACTTACGGTACTAAAGCTAATAAGTGCAGACAACCCTGCACATTCCATTCGGAAAACACCAAGGGTGGTCGGAAGTAGCGGCCAACGACTGCCCTTCAACAACAGGCCGTCTTTTTGTCACCGATCGCGTATCAAAGATGCAGTTCTTAGTGGACACTGGTTCCGACTTGTGCGTTTTTCCGCGATCAGCGATCAAGACGCCCTGCACCAAGTCTAAGTTCGATCTAGTCGCAGCTAATAACACTATTATACACACGTATGGACCTATACTTTTACAATTAAACTTAGGACTTAGGAGAGCATTTACCTGGAATTTTACAATTGCAGATGTGTCAAAGTCCATTATCGGTGTAGACTTCTTAAGCCATTATAATTTGCTAGTTGACTGTAAGAAACAACGCTTAGTTGATGGTACAACAACCTTATCGGTAGCAGCTGTTCCCTCTAGGACCTCGGACGACATCGCTTCCGTGAAGGCCGTCACTGGTAATACAGAGTTTCACTGTTTACTTCGTGAATTTCCTGAAATAACCAGACCAGCAGGTGTACATTCTCCTGCTAAGCACAACACTCTACACTTCATAAGAACAACTCCCGGTCCACCTGTTTCATGCAGGCCTCGTCGTCTCGACCCTGTTCGTTTAAAGGCTGCAAAGAAAGAGTTCGAAGACATGCTGGCTTGTGGCACGGCTCGACGCTCAGAGAGTCCTTGGTCTTCTGCACTGCATTTGGTAAAGAAGAAAGATGATGGATGGAGACCATGTGGTGACTACCGGGCACTAAATGCTAGGACTATCCCAGATCGATACCCCATACGTCACATACATGATTTTTCTTTTCAACTCTCTGGATGTAAAATCTTCTCGACTATCGATCTGGTGAAGGCTTATAACCAGATTTTAGTAAATCCAGCAGATATACCTAAGACCGCAATCACAACGCCCTTTGGGCTATACGAATTTCCAAATATGACGTTCGGTCTAAGAAACGCAGCCCAGACGTTTCAAAGATTCGTCGACGAAGTCCTTCTGGGCCTCGAATTCTGCTATGGGTATCTCGACGACATCTTGGTCTTCTCCTGTTCTTCCGACCAGCATCACGACCACCTACGGCAACTGTTCCAACGTTTACAACAATATGGTATCCTGATTAACACTTCAAAGTGTAAACTTGGACTATCTGAGATAACGTTCCTCGGCTATCAGGTTTCTGCATCTGGTACTCAACCTTTGCCCACAAAGGTTGAAGCTATCCAGAACTACTCAGTACCGAAAACAGTTAAGGAACTTCAACGTTTTCTAGGAATGGTTAATTTCTACCGACGCTTTATTCCGAATGCTGCACAAATACAAGGTCCACTCACAGAAATTCTATCAGGTCCACGCATCAAAGGCTCCCAGACCATTTCATTCACATCTGATATGCTGAAGGCATTTGAAGAATGTAAGGCTTCCCTATCGCAAGCTGCACTCTTATCTCATCCGGACCCTATTTCTGAACTCGCTATTGTTACAGACGCTTCTGATTTAGCTATTGGTGCAGTATTACAACAGAAGAAAAACGAAGACTGGCAACCGTTAGCTTTCTTTTCCCGTAAATTGAGTACAGCGCAAAAGAAGTACAGCCCCTACGATCGTGAGCTACTTGCAGTATACGAGGCGATAAAGTACTTCCGTCATATGGTAGAAGCTAAAACTTTCACGGTGTACACAGACCATAAACCTCTAACTTTTGCATTCTCACTAAACAGAGACAAGTGTTCACCTAGACAATTTAGGTACCTTGACTTTATTGCTCAATTTACGACAGACATAAAATTTATATCTGGACGGGATAATGTTGTCGCTGATGCCTTATCGCGAGTTGAAGCGGTTGCTATCGCTATAGATTACAAAGCTCTTGCACATTCTCAGGAAAGCGATCCGGAGCTGCAAGAACTTCTTAACCACGGTACAACCCTAGTACTACGAAAAATTAACTTAGAATCGAGCCACACTCCAGTTTATTGCGATATCTCTCTAGCCACCCTTCGTCCTTATATCACGCCAGGATTCCGCAAGCAAGTCTTTGAAATGCTACATAACTTACACCATCCAGGAAGTTCAGCTACAGTGCGACTGGTAACACAAAGATTTGTTTGGCCAGGGATTCGTAAGGACTGTAGAGAGTGGGCTAGGCAATGTTTAAAATGCCAGCAAAGTAAAGTTTCCCGTCACACCCTCTCACCCCTATCCTCTTTCCTTCCACCTTCCTCGAGGTTCTCTCATATACACCTCGACATTGTAGGGCCATTACCTCTGTCCTATGATTTCAGATACTGCCTCACGATCATCGACAGATACACACGGTGGCCCGAGGCATATCCGCTTCGGGATATCACCGCTGAAACCTGCGCTGCCGCCCTTGTCTCTGGTTGGATTGCCAGATTCGGCTGTCCTGAGAAGGTGACTACAGACCGTGGCCGCCAGTTCGAGTGCCATCTTTTTAAGGCCCTTACTGCTTTGATAGGTGCGCACCACTTCCGGACGACAGCTTATCACCCAGCGGCGAATGGCATCGTCGAGCGCCTGCATCGACAGCTCAAGGCAGCGATAATGTGCCACTCTCCCACTTCTCAATGGACTGAAGCGCTTCCACTAGTACTCCTTGGCATGCGTAACGCCTGGAAAGAGGACTTACAATCGTCTCCTGCAGAACTGGTGTATGGCGAACCTCTTCGCCTACCTGGTCAGTTCCTGAGCCCGAAGGACGACTACCTGACTGCTGACGTCACCGAGTACGCGACCCGACTTCGCTCGTACATGGCGAAGCTTTCTCCTCGTCCAACAACCTGGCACACTACATCAGCCTTTTACGTCCCACGTGATCTTCACACCACTTCACATGTTTTCGTTCGACAAGATCGTCTAAGAGGTGCACTGGAACCACCATACGCTGGCCCTTATAAGGTTATCAACCGGAATCCTAAGTTCTTTACCTTAGAAATTAATGCAAAGATTGTTAAAGTGTCCATTGATAGACTTAAACCAGCGTACATGGCAAAAGAAGCTTCCGAAGTTCCAGTCCAACCAGCCAGTGAACCCGACGAAATCAAACGGACTTCAAGCGGCAGAAGAGTTCGATTTCCAAATTTTTATCGACCGTAACCACGGTCTGCCGGGGGGAGTACTGTGGCGGCTATCCTACGGCCACAATCACGCGTCCACTGCGTGAACGAGCCCATCGTTGCACCTAGCTTACACGCGCCGGCGCGCGATGCATGCGGACTGCGCGTGATACCGATCGGCGCGCAACGGAGACAGCGCGACGAGACACTCGGCTCCTAACTTTGTTCCGCGACAGTCATTCATGTCATATTCATTGTTGTTTATATTATTGTGTACCCACCTTGTCGTAGCTGTAAATAAATCATTATATCTCATTACTAATAATAACATAATTCATTGCTTAATCACTCGTCATTCTCTTACCTTCACTTCTCTGCATCTATCCACTGCTTACACTGCTGACACTGTTGCTGCTGTTACTTGGTGAAGTATCGTGTGAGTTACTTACCTACTCCACAACTGTTGTTGCTGTACCCTAGCGAAGTATTGTGTGAGTACATACGTACACCACATGTCCATACAAGATATTTTTATTTGATGATATTAGTTGCTTCTTATATTTTTTAAATACATGTCTGTCGCATACATGACACGATGTACCTATAGAATTCAAGAGTTTTTTCAAGTTTTTTTTGATGGTACACTTCATATGCCAATAATTTTATAAAAATAAATACTTGCTTATTCAATATATTTCCTGTGTGATTGATTAATAAAATAATCCATCAATCGAACAGATTAAGATACGCATAGATACGTATATTTTGTAAAACCATAAATAACTTCTTTCGATTATTTAAACGTCAGTATAAAATAATTTAGTAGGAAGTTCCAAGTTAATCCCGTAAGATAAGAAACACTATAGTGTTAATTAAAATAAGAAAACCGGTTATCACGGCATCCTTTAATACGAGAATAAAAGAAAATCTTTGAGGTTTTTGCAAGAAAGAGATAAAATTAGTTTGTCAAATTGGTTATACCTATATCTTTAAAATCAAGTTTTATTTATACAGCAACTACAGATGAATGACGATGCTGTTTCGGGTATCCACTTCATCGTCAGTCGCGGCAGTAAGCGCGGGAAGCGAGATGACAGAAATTCCATGGGTTCTTCGAACTCTATGGCATCGCTGCAACAGACACCAATGACGAGAACCAATTCCGTCACTTCAATGTTGAAGAGACTGTTCTCGAAGGAGGACCCCAAAAGCATGACTCCTGGCACACAGACAGATGGCGGTAAGTTGTAGGAACAATTACTTTAAAAATCGAAATTTAAACAGCTACGAGCTCATGTGTGTAATGTCGTTTAGCAAATTTCCAGTCCTCGCATTGTTTCACTCAAAACGATACTTGTTTTTTTCCATGATTCTTGTTCATGCGCGACGCTTAACTTGACGATCAGGTTTACAACCCCAGAAACGCATTAGCAAGCAAGGCTGTAAATTAAAAAAAATGATTTTATAATTGTTTACAAGTGGGAAAACTAAGTGTTACTTCATTAGCGTCGTGTAAGCTGCCAAGTCACTTTTTTTTTTAATTGCTACACAACTTTTTTCGTCAGACCTTCGCGTAAATGAAGTGCATATTAATATAACAGTGACGAAGAGTCCTAAGTACCTACATCCTGCTTGTCCGTGTCTAAAGAATGTGATGAGATTTGATATTATACAGGTTCGTGTCAGGACCTCGACAGTACGATTTTTATTTCCCCAAAAGTAGGTAGGTAGATTCTCTCTTTTAAGGGTTGCTCAGACTCACATACACGTAGTCGAGGCAGTTTGCAATGCCACAAACCAGAAAATATAATGTTCCGCTCATCTATTCCGCATTGTAGCATTGCAATAAGACTAGAATAATGAGCGCATTATATAGTGTTTACGCTGATTCCGTATTCATCGTGACTTGGTTTAACAATAGGCTATTCCAGGTTCTATTGAGATAGTAGGTACAACACGTCGCTTATCTAAGATGTTGCAGTATCGCCTGACGGAAACTGCTATCTTACTAAGATAAATGTATGTACCGAACTAAATTTGTCACAAGTTTAGAGACCAAGTACAAAATCAATATATTTATACGATACAATCATAAATGAAGCGTTGGCTTCCTAGGTTTATTTTCATCATATAAAAACATCAAATTGAATTGAAATCAAATCCGTTCGTTAATACAACATTATGATAAAAGTAAAGTAAAATTATTTTTTTCAGATTAATGTGTATGTTATATACTGTACTAGCTGTGCCCCGCGGTTTCACCCGCGTATTTCAGATGCCATGGGAATATCGGGATAAAAAGTAGCCTATGTGTTACTCCAGGTCTCCAGCTATCAACATACAAAGTATCATCGCAATCGGTTAAGTAGTTTTTGCGCGAAAGAGTGACAAACATCGATACATCCTCACAAACTTTAAAATTTTTTTCACATTCAATATCTTCACTACATATTATAAAACAAAGTCCGCTGCCGCGTATCTCTGTCTGTTCGCGATAAACTGAAAAACTACTGAACGGATTTTCATGCGGTTTTCACTAATATATAGAGTGATTCATGAGGAAGGTTTAGGTGTATAATTTGAACCCGTGAGAAGCAGGGGCGGGTTGCTAGTATATTATAGAAATGTATGCATACAGAGCCTTTTAACAAATCGCTAGTGTCTTGAAAATTCCCATCACGGACACAACCGTCAACAACGTCTGCCCTTACGCGTCTGCCCTTACGCGTCTGCCCTTACGCGTCTGCCCGCTTTCGGGTGGTTTACGCGGTATAATAAATAATAAAATTATTAATTACCTACGTAGAGCCATGTCCATTTCTACGTAGGTACATATAAAATTTAGATAATTAATCAGTTTGTTGTTTGGCGTCGACTCAAAATTAGTTTATATAAAATTTGATAGTTTATGTAAATAAGCTCAATACTTAAGACTTAAAAGGTTTATTTATTTAATGCTTTTTAGTTCTTTTCGTCGGTTTAATTTTTTGTTAAAAAGATTTTTATCGTAGGTATATGATAGCCAGATTCGTGAGGAATAGTAGAGCCTGCCTAGCATTTGGGTACACCTCTCAGCTAGCTTTAAATATATTGATTTTTCGCGCGTAATGGTTAGTGATACGTAAATAGAATGTTCTACAAATATATCTATCCTTTACGCTATACCATATACCTATCTCTTATATATAAGCCACAATAAAGTAAAATAAGGTTCCCGGAGGATTCCTTCCTAGGGTATACTCGGGTCCCCCTGCAAGAGACCCACTTGTGACGGAACACCGTGTGGTTTTAGTCGGTTCGATTCCGACATACCACTTTACCGTTAGCACATTCAACACGATAAAAAGAATGTTTCTATAGTGGCGTATATTATTATAGTGGAGCGAACAAGCCGTGTGTGACCTTTTTAGGGTTCCGTACCTCGAAAGGAAAAAACGGAACCCTTATAGGAATACTTTGTTGTCCGTCCGTCCGAAGGTCTGTCTGTCTGTCAAGACTCTTTTTCTCAGGAACGCGTAGAGGTATCAAGCTGAAATTTATACCAAATACTCAAGTCTACTATCCCTTGGAGCTGTGAAAAAATCAAACTTCTAAGCCAACGTAATCAAAAGATACAGCCGTTTATGCCGCAAATTTCCGCAAATTTTCGACACTCGCAAGGGAATCAAAACCTACAGGGTACTTCCCGTGAACTCAGAATCTTTAAATTTGGTACGAAGCAACGTCTTATAGCACAGATAAAGGAAAAATTGCGAAAACCGTACATTTTTAGTTACATCATAAAATAAAAATATTTTACGGAACCCTCGGAGCGCGAGTCCGACTCGCACTTGGCCGGTTTTTTATAATGTGGAAACCCCCACGGGGCGTCATTTCACCGGGGCTAACGGTGAAGCGGTATGTCGGAATCGAACCAACTTACTAGTAAAGTGTAAAAAAAAAACTCGGTGGGTCGTCTTTCTGTTTCAAAGGCCTCACGTATACTCTAGGAAGGAAGTCCCCGAAAACCCCGGCTGAGCTTAGCTGCCTATCAAACAGTAGGCAGCGCAGCCATACCATTGCGTGTGGAGGACCTTGCCCTCCCTCCGATTTAGGAAGCCACGCGCAGAACACGTCACGCCACCTTCGCGGGACTGCTTCTGCTATAGTAACGGGCAGGTGACGCATGACGAGAAACAAGCATTGCCAAGAAAAGACGAACTGTGAACACATGTCAAGATTACTGAAATGTTGTCTACTGAAGTATAAAAATCACCAATATGTGATTTCTTTTAAATAACACAGGGGCACAGCCAGTTTTAAATATTTTTACTATAATAATGAAGGACATACACTTATTCGAACAAACAATAACACGCACACACTCTAGGTACACACTAATTACACACACGACCCTGTGTGTTACTCTGTATCTATCTATCACGTTTAATATGCGTCAGTGTCAAATTGCTAAACTGATTAGTCATCTCATATTAGTATCTGATCTGTAACGCTATTTGCAAATAGTCTGTAGTATTTATTAGCAACAGTATGCTCCAGTTTTATACGATAATTAGATGTTTCATACATTACAGGATCTCGTTTTACAATATCTGCGAGTAATCCGACCCTGAATAAACCATCCACGGCCGGCGGCAGTATGAAGATTGCCAATGAGATCATTGAGGAAGTGGATGAACAGACCACTATCACAAGCATGGGCAAACGACCAGAAAATAGGTTAGTAGAAATAAGTAGATTTACTTATTATTAAACCAAGTTAAGTGTTTCAAAATATATTAATTTTTTTAAGTGTTATTTCTTTTTAATAAAGCTGATCACTATTAGTCTATCTGATACAACTGCGTCATTACATTGAGCACAACCTAATAAAAAAAAATGCATTGTGTTAGAATAATTAAATTAGTTCAAATTCAAATAAATAAGCATTTCAAAGAAGTAGGAACAGGTGCGTGCGTGACAAAGTGTTTCAAGCACGCACCCGTTCCTACTTCTTTGTGTCTTAGTAATTTATAATAATGATGTTTCATTTATTATCCTCGAACTGGAAAATTTGTTTAATGTTAATAATTTATAATAATGATGTTTCATTTATTATCCTCGAACTGGAAAATTTGTTTAATGTTAACTGTAAAATGTATTTATCTATCTAAAGTCTGTTTTGAAGTATCAACGATAAAAAAATATAATTTCTCAGAAAGTTGATTATTGATTATTTTATTTATTTTTCATAATAACTGAGGCGGTTTCGGAAAATTACAGACTGATTGTAAATAGTAAATTAATTAAAATTATTTACATACATATATCAGGTATATGAATTTAAATTACCGTTCAACCGAACGGTTCCAGCCATGGCAGTAGAATTTCAAATAAAGTACTTATATACTTCTATAGCTGACAAAATTATTTTAGATAAATATATGCAATATATGCATCTATCTTGTTACCATATATCTTTATTTATATTAGAAATCATGAATACAAATAAATAAAGTTGAAATGTTTGTTTGTAATGTCAAAATAATAGTTTTTTTAAGCTAAGATTTGTCTGTTTGTCTGTCTGTCTGTCCGTTTGTTCCGGCTTATCTCCGGAACGGGTGGACCGATTTCCTCGGAACTTTCACTGGCAGATAGCTGGTGTTCTAAGGAGTAACGTAGGCTTGTACACGCCGAAGCGCGCGGGAACTGCTAGTCTTGAATAAATGCAAATATGTAGAGCTAGGTACATTAAAAGTTGTAAATACATATTATTATTTAATAATAATAAAAGTATTTTGTTCGTATTTGTACCTACCACTTGCTATGTTGAAGAGCGTTCGTTGTCTAGTTTACCTAGAATTTTGTGGTTTTCTTTTAAGATTTACCACTAAATACCTATAGGTATTCACATTTAAGGTAAACGAGTCAGATTCATAATGATCTCATTCAGAATACAAAAACCATACCGGTAATATTGATGGAGGCCATGAGGCCAATCACGCGGCTCAAGCGATAATCGGATTAAAGCTATTATCTTATTACTTTAAACGAGCAATTCATGCATGTATGTATTTATTTATGTATGTATTAATATTATTCGGGTACCTCAGAAACGGCTCTAACGATTTTGATAAAAAAAAATATACAGAAACAGTTTTGCATGTTAAGTTCAACTACATAGTTGTATTTTCTGTAAAAACAACACAACAAAAAAATTAAAAATAATGACAATTTTACATTGTTTTTATACAACAAAGATCGCCAACAAATACGAGGTGTGCTTGGTAAGCGCTAGCCAACTAATTGCCTATAACACACACAATACCAATAGGGAATATGTATGTATTTTTTTGTTATCTTTTATTGACTTGTTCCATCATTCTATCCTAATAAAAAATATAAATAACCTTGGCAATGTTCAAGTTAATTTTTAAAATAACATTGAAAACATCGATAAAATTTGATCTGTTTTAACGCCGCCATATTTCGCGGGCCTTGGATGACGTCACGTTCCACGCTTAGTGTTTGTTTCATAAACTTAAGATAGAACAATACAAAATATTTCATAAACTAGACTTAGTTTTTAACTATCGGAAACATATCCTGAAAGACGGCACGATTGACATTTGTCGGGCATGTCATCGTCCCGGAGAAAGCCTCAGGCATATAATTTCGGTTGTTCTCGTCTTGCCAACGGCGAGTACTTGCACAGACATAATCAAGTGGCCAGGATAGTCCATCAGCAACTTGCTCTTAAATATAACCTTGTGACTATGGAATTACCGTACTACAGGTATGTGCCCGACCCAGTTCTTAAAAATCGTCGTGTAACATTGTACTGGGATCGGTCTATTATCACTGACAGGACTATTGTTGCCAATAAGCCTGATATCGTGGTAATAGACCGCAATGATTGTTGATATCACCATTCCACATGACGACAATCTCTTAAAGGCTGAAAAGGAAAAACAAATGAAGTATTTGGATCGAGGTTGTCGACATGTGGGATGTGGATTCGGCGATCATTGTGCCGAGAGTCATATCAGCCCATGGGCTGATTGCGAAGAGCCTCGACCTACACCTTCAGAGGCTCACGTTAGGCAGCTGGATTAAGGGCCTGATGCAGAAGGCGGTCCTTCTTGATACGGCACGTATTGTGAGGAGGTTTCTGTCTTTGGAACCCTAACCACCGGTGGCTTGGTCCCTGTACCTGATACCGGTGGGACACTATTTTTTATATTTTTAAATATACATTTTTTTATATAATAATGTATTTAAAAATGTAATTTATATGTTTTATAGATGTTAATAAAGAGAATAATAATAATAATAACTTTACACATATAACACAATACATAAATATGATTCACCATCACGTATTGGTACTGAAAACTATGGTGGTCATGGATTATTCTGCATCATATTACGTATGCTGTATAAGAACACATTGTATTCGTAAGCAGCCTATTACTATTGTTGCCTCGATATTATTATAATCATTGTATGTCACAATGACGTCATCAGCGTACGTAAGAATTGGCCTGCAGTTGACTTTTTGTAAAATTGCTTATCAGTGATTGCCTGTTGCATAAATCCAAGATAAGTAAAAAAAAATAATGGATGTTAACGTTGATATCTATGCCCTGCTATTCCAAAATGAAATTCTTTACTTTGTCCATTGTCCATTGGCAATTGTTGTCCATTGTCCCTCAGTTCAGACAATCGGGGACTACTTAATAGGTAAGGGACAGTTGGTAACAATGGATCACTGTTTTTTCTAACTCATACAGCTACAAGTTTATCGCTATATCACTGTTTTCGACGATTAAATAATAGGAAGAGTAGGTAATCTTCAAAAAATAAAAAGCATTTGTTGACGAATAATAATATATATAAACTTACATTTACCTTTCGATTGGGTAACTTTGGATCAGTGTATGGGTGACAGTGGATCACTTGAGTGATTATTTGTGACATAAAGGAGTACTCAGTCGAATATTTTTACCAGTCTTAGAAATGTTTGCAAATATTGCAATTATTGTGACTTTATAACCCGTCTCACTTAGAATCATTATACCATATAATATTTATTTAGTTGGGAACATAAACAGTCATACAGATAATTACAATAAAACACCAAAATAAAGTAATACCTTTGTGAGACCAACAACATTTTCCACAATATTTCGAAACTTTCTTTTAACTTTCATGCTTTGTTCTTACCCAGACGAATTTAAACAAACTCTGACGAACTTACCGACAAACTTAAAAATCGAAATATTCAAATTATTCAATCTTCCTGTTACAAGCTTTTTAAATTTTCCCGAAGTTATTGCAAACATGTCTATATCGTGAAAGTACAGTTTGTAATTATTAGTAATTCGACATAGAGGCGCTCGCAGACCTGCATTAATAGGAGTATATAGTTTTAAACTTTTCATTAGTATTAACAAAAATAAACCTTTTTTTTTAGTTATATGAATAAAAATAATCCTTTCATTAACCAAGTCAAATTTATCTCAAAATAACATAAATTAATATTAGGAAACTCGATGTAGAAGTAACGTCCCTCATTTTTCGCTTTGCATATCCAAAAAACTTTTCAAATCTGCCAATATCTGGCATGTTTCGCATATGATACTAACAGTGGATTGCTGATGCATACCCCAAATCAAAGTGATTTATTGTGACCTAATGACGGTTATTGAAAAAAATGCCCATAAAAAAACATACATTTCAGAAGATAAAAAAATGTACCTTACATTTAATTATAAGAAATAAATATAATGAAATAGAAATATTACTAATTTGACTACAACATAAAATTTTCTACGCATAAAAAATTGTTTTGTTCTTGTCTGTTGACCGGAACATCGCAGTACGTTCTCCCGCTCTAATAAGGTGGTGACAATAGGTTGAGCTGAGGGAGGTGTTTAAGACTACAGTTGCTAAGCGTTTGTTTACTCGCATTATCATATGTTCGAAGCTATAGCGAATAACCCACTGTACCCCGTGATCCACAGGCACCTATATGTACTAAAATCAAGTACAAATCTGATTTATTTATAGCTATTATTAAAACGTTCAACATTTATTCATTTATAGAAAAATAAAGTTCTGCTAATAAGAGCAGAATATTATGAAATAAAATGCCCTAAGTACAAAATTTATATCAAGAGCAGTGTTCCGCACAGAACGGTAGGTACATAAGCTAAATGTAGGCTGAAAACTAATGTGTAGGCGACTCAATTCCTACGCATGCATTTTGTACCTACATTAATTCTATCTATTAAAATGATTTTTTTTATAATAGTTATTGATAATTTGTTATGTTTTCCTTAATACCTGTATTAAAATTTTGTACTATTTTAAATATTATTTATCAGAACAATGTAATATAATGATGAAATAGTAAATTTAAATTATAATTAAGTACATATTATATTCTATCTCAATGTATATTATTGATATATATTTGCATGAATTCAAATTGTTTTATAATTTGTTAACGCCATTAATGGAAGGACATAGAGATTCATAATTCATTCAAAAAATTAACACTAACTTTGTGTTCTCAAATAAATAAAATAAAATAAAATAAATAAATAATAAAATAAATTGAATTGAAGAATAAGCAGGCTTCGCTTACACATACCTATAACTAAACAAATAGTTTTAATACATCACCTTCCATACCGCTATTTCGTACCTAAGTCATAAAAATATTATGACCAATAAATTTATGCCAATCGTTTTTATGTCTGTCTTCTCCGATCATTTGACATCATGGCTTCTTGAACATTTTAGTTTTTTATACTTGGTCTGACCGTATCACAGTTGATTGTGCTTTCCATACAAACGATAAAAATGTAGGTATATGAGTACTTATGATAAATGCTCTTCAATTACTGATACCTAAAATATTTACCCCCAAATATTCTGCTACTTTGTATGTACTTACGCGTCAATTAGGCGTACAGCCAGTTTAGTAGATAGAAGATAACAGCCGCTACAGACTCTACATACATACTGTTGTATTAGTCACACTAAATCAGTAAAACTTAGAGTACGTAATATCAGCATCATCAAAACGTCAGCTTTGACACTATCAGCGTAAGAATAAATTACTTACTAACAGCGGCTTCTCAGAATACCCTACTTGACACATCGCAAAATATTTAAATCGTATGCGTCAATGCGTGGTTTATAGAAACTTATCTACTTACTTCGTAGCGCACTATTTTGTATTTTGTTTTTACTGAAGACGACTTCGCTTTGGGCCCGTTATTAAGATTACTTAATTTTGTAGGCCTACGGCGATGAGTTTGTTCCAAAATCCTCCAGTGCCGAGCGACCCTGTCAACGTTCCGTCCAGAAACTCCAACTTAAACAGCAGCGACTCACGTATGTACACGTATTTTTCTGTTGTTTTCCTCTGTATACGTACATTTGTATACTTCACTGTTTACAAATAAAGACTTACAGGAAACTTCTTCGTTATATTGATTACAGTCTAACCAGGCGCGGTCCGAAGAGGGGGGGGGGGTCACAGGGGACATGGGTAAAGTCATTGCGAGGCCTCGTACTGCACCTCGGCAGACTCTTTGCGATAATTATCAAGGAAATGACGAGGAATATTTTCGGAGGACTGTTTACATTCCACTGAAAGATAGCACAATGACTGACCTACAGGACCGACTTTCTGCGGATACGATGAACCTGTTCGGATTAGGCATTTTTATGCCAAAATCTGAATATGGGTCATTCTTTTACAAACCGAACACCTTTCTGACCGACACATTTTTGATTTGGCTGAATTTCTTTTTGCGTTTTCTATATCGAAAAAAGATATCCGTGTTCGAGGATTTCTTTTTCCCAATATTTTGGCAAATAGAGGGGATCGATAATTAGAGAATTCGATAAATTTTGGTTTGGAGACCCATTTTAAAAAAATCATAACTCCGGTTCTATTAGAGCTAGAAAGTTCTTTTTTTTTTCATTTAAAACTAAAAAAATTTAGGTACTTTTCGAAAAAAAATATTTCAATAAAAGTAAGTAGAATAACAAATTTAGATTGTTATAAACAATTAAAATATAACCAAAACGACGTCGTTTTTAACAATTGCCCCACCCTCATAGCGAGTTTTAAATATTACCGTCGTATTCTACGTCAAATTTTCTATCAAAAACGTTTTAATGGAGAAATTATTTTTACTGTTAAAGATAAATTAATGAATCTAGCTAGGTACGTCGTATCGGCGCGCGGGTTCCTGTGCACGCCATGCACATTCTTTAACCCCATATCGTTATCTCAGTAATATTGATAATTATTGTTCTATAATAAATGTGTCGGTCAATTTTTGTCCAAATCTGTCCGTTTTGTAAAAGAATGACCCATATACAGAAGAAGATCTTCTTTCTTCTTTGAATTTGAATATTATTTTCATATCTTGAATGTTTCTGCTGCCACTGTTGTAACAGAGTATCAGCTATGGCTTTCATAGTGGAAACGGGAGCTCAAAGAAAATACTGATACAAAATTTCCTAAGTGTGTAGTGTCTCCAGTGTAAGTTTGCGACGATGATCTCTACCCAAATAAAAAGACTTTGCTGAAAATTTTGGCAACTCTTCCTATAAGCGGTATGACATCAGAGAGATTCTACGCTAAGGCGTGTAAAAACATGTTAAAAGAGAGGCTGACAGGTTTAGCTCTTCTAAATATTCATCCAGAGATAGCCCCGACGTCTCAAAATAAATATTATCAACCGATTTGCCAATAAAAATAGAAAACTTAAATATTTGTTGTATAATGTATGCAATAAAATTGTGTATTGTGCAATAAAGTATAATTTACTCGACATATTGTAGATATTATTATTAGTGACCCCCTCCAAAATTTCAGGCTGCGATCGCGCCTGAGTCTAACTAATAACCTCATATTGTTACTTAGTTATTATGATAGTTAAGTATTTATTCGTTAATAATATAGAACGAGTTATGAGGTCATTTTAAATTTACACGCCATGGTCGTGTGTCATAATTTACACAAGCTACACTTAAATATTATACTTAATTTTGTTTTAATTCCTATGTATTCTACTATATGTAGAGGTATATTTCTCAACATATTTATATATAACATATTACTCAACAAATAACACTAAATAACATGATTTTTTTATGAATTTTATTTTATTGTCTGCCTAAATTTCATTGTGTAAAAACAAACCACTGATGTGACCCGCGTATTATTAAGAACACATAACAGCAGATTAATATGTAGAATATATCTTTAGACACAAGGCTATCGTCATCGGCGCCAACACCGTGGAGAGTGAAGCCCAGTGAAGCAGGGGACTTAAGTCCTACAGCACAGTCGCTCACTACACAAGACTCGTTCAGTTTGCCCAACCAGCGATCGCGACTAGACAGTGATGTCGGACCGTCCTTGAGTGCTGCCGGGAGCCAAACTTTATGTAAGTATAGTAAGTACTAGCTCTGCGCCCCGCGGTTTTACCCGCGTAGGTCACGGTGCTGTGGGAATATCGGGATAAAAAGAGCCCTGTGTTAATCCAGGTCTCCAGGTATCTACATACCAAGTTTCATCGCAATCGATTCAGTCGTTTTTGCGTGAAAGAGGAACAAACATCCATACATCCTCACAAAATTTCACGTTTATAATATTAGTAGGATTCACCGATAACATCAATCTTGTTATTTTTATCTCAGTTACTTGTCAAAAAGCTGTATGTGCCATCCAAAGCATTGCATGTCCAAATCGTTTTGGTAATACAACAACGTCAATTATTTTCAGTACCTTTTTTTGTTCTTTCGTGTGGAAACCCCCGGGTTTACACTACCCCCTCGGGTCATGTAGATTTAATCTTCTATGAAATGTGCATAATATATTTTAATAATTCATCATCCTATTTGTAATATTCAATATGAAGATAAATATGCACCAAGCTTTACTATTATATACACACCTATCGGTTTTAGAAGTATATAAAAGTTGGTATAGCTACTCATACCATAATAAGAGGTTCCCAATCTAAGAGGTCCCAGAGCTCGATAAAACGACGTCACAATGTTAGGATCGTGGATAGACGAACATTAAGAGACCATCCTTTGCACAGCGCTTTGAACCCTGTGTTTTTCGGAACAACTCAACTCTGATAGTTGACCTTGTGTGCACCTTTATCTAATCTCAGATGTCTCGATAGCTGTCTGATTCATTATTGGATATTTATATAATTTCCACTGCGAAGAAACTCTGCAAGCTACCATTGATGTCTAATATCTATAAATCAGTGTCCTGACGCCAACTCATGTCGCTGCTGTACATCTTGGTTATAAAAAATTCAAAAATCATTGGTAATTCCAGTGGACGAGGTGGACGGTGATGGTGCTGACCCCGACATTGACGAGTTTGACCGCTTACGTAGCATACGGGAGCAACATCGTCGAGAAAAGTACTTGCAGAAACTTATGGCGCGCTCTGTGTCCGCACAACAGGTAACCAATGTAATTCGATTACCACAGCAGTATTGCTGGGCTAGAAATATTAATAATTTTTTTATAGATATATATAGTGCCTAAAAACATAAGTAAGAAATTAGATGAAGGTGAAGTATACTGACCACTAATAATGTAGGTTCACAGGCAAGCATATGCTAGGATAAAGCACGGCCAAGCATAATGCTAGGATAAAGCGACATCGTACAGCGTATTGTGCAGAGTCCATTTTGTTTTGTACTATATAATATGTTACAGCCAGGGGCGTCGCCAGGGGGGGTGGGGTGGACATGGTGGTGTAGGTGCCCTCCCCCCACCCCTAGAGATTAAAAAATTAGTAGCCAAATGTAAAGCAACCAAAGTCCTAAGTCCACTCGTTTCACTTGCTTGACCGATCATCCTTGCACGTTGAAGCTAGTATGAATGCACGAAGTCCATTCCAAGTATTCCCCGCCCGCGTATAGGGCCGGACTGGGCCGAAAGGGCCCGGGAGGCTGGCTCTCAAGAAGTAATAAGGGTTGATGCCATACTATCGGATAATAATCAGATATACATATTAATAATCTTTACATTATAAGATAAAAAATACTGCCAGTAACTCATAATAAAATAAATCTGCAGCTAGCCCATCAACATTTTGTGAGTATAATAGAAACTTTTAAACAAAAAATTTTACCGACGAGAGAAGAAAGAAACTGAAAAGTGCAAAAAAACTTGTTAGCCTAACTAAACTTGTACACTAAAGTAAATAAACACCTTAATAATTATGGGTCGGCGCCAAACATAGAAAGTTGTCAAGTGTCATTAGAACTACATATGTGTGTTAAGTTTCATCAAAATTGGTTCATGGGTATAATGGGTTATTTTTTGAAGACATTTGAATTCATAAATTTGATTTCATATTATATCTCGAACTGTTTCTTGCTCATTGCCAAATTAATACAGTTTATAGTAAATGTCAATAATTAATATCCATACTAATATTTTCAATACGAAAGTAACTCTAGTTTGTATTACCTTTTTACGAATAAACGGCTGAACGGATCATAATGAAATTTGCCAAGGAGATAGGTTATATGCTGGGAAAGGATAGAGGGTTTTTGTGGTAAAAATAAACCTCGAAGGTGGCAAAATAAGAGATCTAAGTTTGTATGGGAGCCTATCGATTGGTCAATTTTATTTGGTTGATACTTAGTACAGAGATATCCAAACCTTGGAGAAAGATATAGGCTACTTATCGTATCGCGCAAATAGACCTCGAAGGTGGCAAAATAGGGGATCAAAATTTGAAAGTATAGGATCCATCATTTAAGTTATTTATCAAGTTATTTAGATGAATTTAGGTACTTTTAGAGATAAACAAAGCCTTGTAAAAGGCCATGTGTAGGCTACTTTTTGTATAATAAGCATTGACGGTGACAAAATAGGGAATCAAAGTTTATATGGGAGACGTATCATTTGTCAAGTTTAGCGATATACAAGTTCAAGGAATGAAATTGGGGGACAGACCAACGACCAAAAAGCATGTCACATGTTGAAGGTGATCTTTTCGAGTAATAAATATGAAAGGAACAGCAAAGGGAAAACGTGGATTAATTCACCGTAATTCAAAAATCCGACCGATTTGCCATTCCAGTTGAAAAGAGTACTAACAGTTCCCCTGAAAGCAAGAGAAACTGAAAGTAGGTGTACATTTAGAATACAATTATTTGTCCTGGGTGGGAATCGAACCCACGACTTCTGGCTCAGTAGTCACTAACCACTAGACCAAAAGTAACTTACGAGTATCTTTCTTCTCCACAAAAGATGGAAGAGATTGAAGAAAAAATGTATTACAAATTCTACGCAGACGAAGTCGCGGGTACCAGCTAGTTGTTTATAGTTAGAATTTAAGCACACTTTATTTAAAACATACTTAACAACATATAAAACCATATAAATATTACGAATTACACGCGAACCGGTGGTCCGAACACTTGCACCGAGTGGAAGAGGCGGGGCGAGGGATGCGCGCACACACCATGCTGCGCCGCCATTTTGTGGCCGTTACAAACGTTACCCGTATAGATTTGTAATCACCCGGGTTCTTACCCAGTCGTGGGTTTTAACACGGGTGATTACCCATCTCTAGTTACCCGTTAGCGAACTATACCTCTCTGAAGTTTAGTGGTTCATGAAAACCTACAACCAACGAGCGATATTAAATCTACGATTTTAGATGAAGACTTCTGGTCTATGACAGATTAGTCTATCAGTCTTCTTGAGCCAGTAACAGACAGTATATTTAAACTGGAGGGCAATGGATTCAATATACACGTCAGGACGTGGGAGAGCCATGCCTCGGCACGTATGGGCCGGCTTGACTCCGCTCGATACCACGGCCTCACAGAAAGCCGGCATTGAAACAATGCTTGTATTGCTTTCTCCGCGTGAGTGAGGTTACCGGAGGCCCTAACCCTTCCCTCTCCCCTATTCCCGACGTTCCCCTCTCCCCCTCTCCCGTCTTCTCGCTCTTCCCCCTTCACCCCTCTTCCCCTACTCCCACCTTAAAGGGCGGCAACGTACTTGTGACTCTTGGGTTACAGGTGCCCATGGGCGGCGGTAGTCATTTACCATCAGGTGACCCGTCTGCTCGTTTGCCTAACTCTCTATTAAAGAAGAATCTTCTTTAGTAGAGAGTAGATGGTGTGATATAGAATTAGCAGCATCAACTTCACGACAAACAAATATACGCTAGCGATGGTGATTAATTAGGACAAATAAATCTACACTACAATAAACATTTTTTGATTATTATAATAGGTACCGTTCTGCTGGTATCATACAAGAATTATGATTCTCTACTGTGATTGTGTGATATTTAAAATTATTATGACGTTGATTATTAGAATTTTTATAATGTTTTGTCTTTTTATCTAACTTTGTTTAAAATTTTCTTTTTCTAAAGTTTTAATGTTGATAATAGGTAATCTCACTTTGTGGTGAAAATATATATCAATGTTATTATTTTAAAACAAATGTGTTCAATCATTAATATTTCTTCTTATATTTCAAATATATACTATTAAACAATAAAAAAATTTTTTGCCCTGTGTTTGGGCATATATTCCGGCATAAATAAATTTATGCCCAAAATGCCCAGTTTTCGCCATTTTTTCCCGCCGGGCATAAACACATTGCCCATCTCTATTCGTCCCCTCTTTTTTTACACTTGTGGTTGAAATTTTCATTTGAAAGTAGAGTTAGAGGCAATAAATGAGCAGACTTTTGATTTTATCAAGGTACATTTTTTATTTGGCTAATTAATGTAAATTAAAAAATTCATTATTTTAATGTTTTTTTATTGGCCATGTATTTTAGTGCACACAACATGCCATATATAATTGACCATGGGAAAAAACATGGATTTTCTAGATTCAGACCACAAACTTTTAAGGATTGGCCTTGTGATTTAATGATGGTCATGGCGAATGCAAGACGGATCGGAAATTGAAGTCGTTTAAACTCAAACGGCATGTCGGTTGGGATCATCGGGAGCCTTGGAATGAGAACTTACTCTCGTGTTCGTCGCGGCATGGCTTTTTTAATGATTATCTCGGCACAATAAGCTAATAGAAACTCGAGACAAACACATCAACCGGTCAATTTCAATTAACCATAGAGTACATTACGTTTAGCTGTCAGTTCGTTTTGTTTTGTTAAACCATTTTTAACACAATAAGCTAATAGAAACTCGAACCAAACACATCAACCGGTCAACTTCAAAATTCTACTATAATTAACCATAGACTATATTACGTTTAGCTGTCAGTTTCGTTTTGTTTTGTTATACCATTTTTAACAAATGAACTGCTAGACTATTTTTTTTACTGATAAATTGCTTTCAGTTGCGTTTTGTTATTCCATATCAGTTGCGTTTTGTTATACCATATTTTATGTCACGTCCCACGGGAACGCTATAAAAAGTATCCTATGTCCTTCTCCTGGTTCTAAACTACCTCCCCACCAATTTTCAGCCACATCAGTTCAGCCTTTCTTGAGTTATAAATAGTGTAACTAACACGACTTTCTTATATATGTATATATATAGATGTAAATATAAAAGAATTCCCTAAATCGGACTACCCTGTAAAAAGTTATGAGTGGTGATCGATAAAAAAAAAACAAATATGAAAATATAATAAACACTTTATAAACACGGTTGACTTGAGAACCTCCTCCGTTTTTGTAGTTAAAAACGGAATCTTTTAAAAATATGATTACTTTCTTCTTACATTGAAAATAACCATTCTTCACTTTTTGGTCCAGTTTGCCATCTAAGCGTGTTTTTTAGTTTTTGGAACTATAATTTTTCAATGTAATAAAAATTTTATTTTAGCAATATTGCTATAAACATTTACTTGGTAGCTATTTCTATCAGTAGAGTTAGTATTAAAATATACTTGACCCTGAAGATCTGCATTGTTGCATTTTTGAGAATCACTCTATTTTTTTTAACTTATAGAAAATTATTTTCTACTTTTTAGTTCAGCTAGTTAGAAAAGCGTGTGTTTGAGTTTTTTAAACCATTATTTATTTTCTACTTTTTAGTTCACCTAGCTACAAAAGGGTGTTTTTCGTTTTTTTTCTATTATTTATTTTCTACTTTTTAGTTCAGCTAGCTACAAGTGTTTTTTTAAACTAATATTTATTTTTGCTTTTTTAGTCTTTAATATTGTATTGTTATCGGTCCTTGATAAGTGTGCGAAGATTCAATTCAACCCGACGTTTTAAAGTAGGTGAAAATCACTCTCAAAGATTCTGTTACATAGATTCATAGATACAAACATACCAAGCTAATAAAAGCGTGTTAAACATGACTCGAGCGACCGAGAGCAAGCCACGCCTAAATTAAATTAGAGGGGCAAGAGAGATTTCCATTCTAGATAACACCTTAGGCCCCGGCCATAAGACCCCGTGACGGAACACTGTAGTAGATTCGAGTCCGTTAAACCACCTTACCGTTTGGCGCCGCCGGTGAGGTGATGAAATGTGGGGGAAGCCCCCACACAAAAGAAAAGGTAAAAAAATATAGTGGAATTCAGCTCACCCTTTTTTTTACAATACTATTAATGTTTTTGGTTTTAATAGGTATAAAAAATTATTCCGTTTGTCATTAAAGTGCGTTTTTTTTAATATTATGTGCACTTGACTGTACCTACAGTTTATACTTTTCCCATCCAACTTGATGGCCCTTTGGCTGGCGACGCCCTGGGTTACACCAGTTATCTAAAATTGATAATGAAAATTCCATTGGTGTTTGTGGAAATTTACGATAATCGATGATAGCTTTTCTAGGATGTGTGTCATACTGTGCTTCCGTCGGTGCTGCGACGGTATGTCCTAAACGGTAGTCCAGCATATCCTACTTCAACCAGGTCGACTTAGATTGCGTGTATTGTATTTAAACCCAATTCTCATATTAAAAAACCATTTTTTTTCTTTTACAGCGAACAGGAAGCTTGGAATTGGTAGATAATGACTTATTATTAGAAGATCTATTATCACAGTCAGCAGCGCTGAAAAAAGAAGATAAATCAAAGAGTGAATCCAAAGAAAGCACTTGACATAAATTAAGCAAGAGCTTTATTTTCCCATGGGATGGTGTTGAGTTCTGAACACGTCTCAGCACAGTTCAGTATTATTAAATTGTGATACTTTTTTTGTTGCATCGAGTTCATCGTGGTAAAAAATGGAATCCAGAAATGTAAATATAGAAATGATTTCACTCTTTCGTTGTTTTAATTTAACAATAGTATACATGCATGCAAAATTTTCAACATCCACGAATGCAGACTATTTTGCTTACACCCGCGGATCCGGATATAAGTCACAATGCAATTGTTCTCCTGAAATATTTCTTTCAGAATATAAATTATTAGTACATGAACATATTTAATGTACATTGTCCTCCGACCACGGATTAGCAAGACTTTCTTCAACACTAGCAATTCATTTATTTGCCCACTTCATAAATTCTTCTTTTGTAGTATATTTTTGTTTCGCATTAGCCCACAACTCATTAAATTCTTTCTGAGCCACACTAGGTTGTTTTCCTTTATTTTACTCTGCTAATAGGTCTTTATACAGATCACCTAGTTTCGACATTGTTAATGCGAAACATACGAGGTAACGGTTTACGCATGTAGTCGACGCCAAAATAACAGAATAACTGACGACCGGCAGGCTGAGAGCCCGGCAGACGTCGCGACGCGCGAGGGCCTCGTTCGTTGCCTGGCAACCGCGAGTCAAGGTTACACTACACGCTGCTTTTCGGTCAGAAATCGTGTGCGTTCGCGGAGCGGAATGTTGTTGAATTTAAAGATTTTAATTATGCAGATATTTAGTGTATGACGTCGTGTAATTGTGTATGGTAAAAAAAAAAAATTGTGCATCAGCCATTGTGGAGAAATTCGCTAAAAACTGATTCCGCTGGGCGAACGTTGTCCTGGCGGAACTTTTTTTAATCCATGGACTTACAAGAAAAAAAATGTGTCCAAAAATTAGTGTGTATTTGTGTATGTATGAATAAAATTAGTGCATGCATAAACTTCGGAAAAATTCAAGTTTTCGCTACGCGAACGTTTGGCCATTAGCTAGTTTTTATATAAAGCGCTTATATAGAGAGCTGTAGATTTTTACATACGTTGTTTTGAATATGTTTATATTTGTTTAAAAACGAGATTTAGAAAAAATCGTAGGGTTTAAAAGATAAAAATATCAACGTAATATATTAGGTCTTAGTCCGTAAAGTATGCACTTTGGTGTCTAGATTTTACGTTTATACAAACCTTGTAAGTGTCTGCAACATGTTGCCAAGTATCAATGATGTTCCGTTAGTAATCAAAGAGTTATAAGACAATTAACCATGAATAGACCACTGTTCAGAAAGCAGTCAAATATTTAGGTAACAATAGGTGCAATATATTTAGGTAACATTCTAAAATTTACAGTATAATACCGGTATTGAATTGGTACAGGTGATAACACAATTGTTGTTTCATATAATTTATAGATAATTCATTTTTCTACACCTGCTTTTTTAAATGTATTTGACTATGACAGTAAGTACTATTTACGTAGGTACTTTATTTAAGTAGGCGCTTGACCTTACGTCTATGATATTACCGTTGTACTGGTAGTAACTTATGTATGTATGCATTTTAAGTCTATTGCTGTCTCTAACCAATGACAGAGTATGTTTAGCAAGCGTTTGTTAACGTTAAGTTTTTATGAACAAGAGACTAGTCATGACAAGCGCCTCAGCTGCGCTCCCGATACGCTCAAAATACACGCGCCTGTGCGCACACATGAATTGTATGCCAAGTTCTGCCGTTACTGGGGCGCGCGCCCCAGGGATTGTCATGACTAGTCCCTACGAGGGTTAGAAATTTTGAGGTTAGTTTCTGTATTTTCATTCATTCATTCATATGCTCACGGCTGTTGTCCCAGAAGGGGTAGGCAGAGGTGTGACATTTCTGTGACACCCACATTTCGCCAATTTTTGGGTTTCTACGTAACAGGTGGCGAGAAATAAATACATAATTATTACATGTAATTAAAAATATTTTTGTACACGGATGTTTAATTAGAGAAGTACTTGTTAATTGAAGATTTATTTTTATCGTAGATAGTGGCGTTATTATTAAAAAAATATTTTTCATTCAAGAAACAACAATTCGTATCACACTGAATTGTTGTTTCTTTAGGACATTGTTATTTTATTGTTGACGTTTTATTATCATACGACATAACTTATATTTTGAATGACTGAATACTAATTATTGTTTCCCTAAAATATTTACACTTTATACATTATATTTAATTAACATAATATGATAATTTTAATGTAAGTTCAATAAATTTCGTAATTAATTATTTTGTTATCGCTTTGCATGCTTAATGGTAGAATGTGGTAAAAGTACAGAAAATTGTATTAGTTTTTAAGATCTGCAAAATGTATACCCATATTCGCAAATGAATGAATAAATAAATAAATAAATGAAAAAAAAAACGAAATACAATTGTTTTATTTTTTCCTAACGCTTGTGTACGCAACTGTACCAAATTAATAAATATCATACTGGAAGGTTAAGAACGTTACTTAGATATATGGTACGGCCCCTTTTTTGTAGCCATCCGAACTTGGTCGGGTTATGTAGGTTTTCGATGCTTTGTCAGTATTTTAATTGTTTCTCTTTAATTACTGAATTTAATGACATGAAATTTTGCATGTGAGTAGTTGAATTAATACACTAATTATTGGAATACATTTTACTATGCAATTCCTTTAGAACGTCGTGATGTTTGACTGCTTTGTAAACAGTGGTCTATTCATGGTAAATTGTCCTATAACTCGTTAATTACTAACGGAACATCACTGATACTTCTCAACATGTTGCAGACACTTACAAGGTTTGTATAAACGTGAAAATCTGGACCCCAAAGTGCATACTTTACGAACTAAGACCTAATAAGCGTATTTTACGTTTATATTTTTATCTTTTAAACCCTACGGTTTTTTCGAAATCTGTTTTTTAAACAAATATAAACAAATTCAAAACAACGTATGTAAAAATCTACAGCTCTCTATATAAGCGCTTTATATGAAAACTAGCTAATGGCCAAACGTTCGCGTAGCGGAAACATTATTTCTCCCAAGTTTATGCATGCACTAATTTTATTCATACATACACAATTACACACTAATTTTTGGACACATTTTTTATCTTCTAAGTACATGGATTCAAAAAAGTTCCGCCAGGACAACGTTCGCCCAGCGGAATCATTTTTAGCGAATTTCTCCACAATGGCTGCATGCACAAGTTTTTTTTTACCATACACAATTACACGACGTCATACACTAAATATCTGCATAATTAAAATCTTTAAATTCAACAACATTCCGCTGCGCGAACGCACACGCATAATTCCCGTATTCGATTAACGATATAACAATGCAACGTGGCAAAACCACGTATATTCTTAATATTGAAATTGGCTCCCTTTTTCACATTTGTTTTTGATGGAATCAATGTTTACAACATCATTTAATGTTATTATAAAGTAACTAGCATATTATATGCCAAAGTACCAAGTCTGCGTAAATGTATTTGCGATTCATATCTAAAAGTAAGACAGTAAGAAATAGTAGGTAGTAAAAAAAGGCTAACTGTAGTGAAGGAATTTATTTAGCTTAAATCAGGTAACATTACAAGCTTACAGCTTAAGCTTAGTCCTCCTCCAGTGACGCCTCTTGGCGTTGTATCTGAAACAAACCAAAACTTTTGTTTACTAACAGGCAGTTAGCATGGTTTTGTAAAAAACAGCAACATAGGTCTTCACTACTACTATATTATAGTATTTCTGACATACTAATGTCAAACAGAACAGCCACCTTACATTATTGAAGTAGTTACCCCCTTTCACAATAGTATTTGCACTATGTTCAATTAAGTAGAGCAGTACAAGCAAAATCTATTCTTATTACCCATATTTAAACATTAATACATTTAAAAAGAACGAAGTGGGCAAATTCAGTCTCTCAAGACATGTTGAAGCCATTGTTTAGATAAATAAAATATATTTACAATGGACATGATGATTCTGCTATGTAAATACTTTTAATGTGGTTAAAAGTTGCTTAAAAAATATTGTGGTTAAAAGTTGCTTAAAAAATATTATGCAGATTGTATATGAATGTTAAACTGCATGGTCTACAACTGCTGTCATATTACAAAAACTACTACTGGTCACAGAAAGAGATAGAAAGTAAGGTACTGCAGGTGCTTTCAAACAATAAAATGTTGCAAGACTAAATACATAATTATGTATGATTATTAGAAATTTCAAGAATGATGTGAACACAGATCTAATGTCATGTATTACTATTGAGTGCCAAATGCTACTTCAACAATTTCTAGTCTTCTATAGCGTTTGAAATATACTAAATGTGGTCGGTTAGTCATAATATGAAGTCTTTAAACTCTCCAATACATGTAAATGTCATAATGTTAAAAACTACTTCTTTGGGTGCCTCTAAAATTCATGACGGTGGTCAGCTGTGCATATTTGGCCTTGTCCTTAGCCAGGTGAAAAATTTCAAACGCACTCTGTTTACCCTTCCATTCACAGATAATTTATAGCCATGACTTCTTTCTATGACCAGGTCTCCTCTTACCAGCAAAATATCCTATTATCATTAAGTTCAATTGTTAGTTTTTTTGTAATTCCCAATAAATCAGAGAATCTTAATGAATAAATAAGGCCAAAACTGTAGTGTTAGACATGGATACAATAAATACAAATTCCACCATAGGAAGATTTAATAATGTCTTAAGTGTTGTTATTCTCAGTAATATTTATAAGTTTCATTTTGTTAGTGGAATACAATTATTAGTCTATTTATTGAACTAGCAATACTAAACTTTGCATGATTACATTTCCAACATATTTTTAAATAATTTTTACAGTTTTGCTGTTGCAAATAAAAGGCAGCTTTAACTATTAATAACAGATTTATCATTCTAAGAATGGGAAAAATTCATAACAATCCATATTCTAAACAATAACCAGTTTCAGTAACTAAGTTATCCATGGATTAACAGTTTAAATGCATGTAACTGTTCTGTGTAAGTCTTTAAGTAGTCATAATCATACTAGTTGGACTCTTTCTGAGTGACTGTAATCGAAGTAAAAGTAATTTTATTATTTTATGTGTTTAAACTAATAAAATCTATCAGTCAACTTCTGCCCTCGAGCATCATCAGATACATCAAAACTGTTGATAATAACTAATCTAATAGTCATTTGGGCTTGTAATTGTGTTAGATTGTGTAACTCTGATGTTTACACATAAATATAATGATCAACCTCTAAGTTCTCAAGTAAGCATTATTTTCTAACTGTTAGGTTAAATGCTGAATCAAACAAATATTGCCCCTTTTTAGCCTTTTTTACTTAGTACGTCTATATAGTAAGTAGTACTGTTTGGCAAAGTATAATGATACTAGTACTCGGAGAGACATAAGTACTCCCATTAATGTCTCCGGTTTCCAAAAAATATTGTCATCACATATTCACATCGGTAGTGGAGATTTTACTGCTATGTAAAATTTGTCCATGCACACATTAGGGGGTAAACATTATGTGTACATTTAATATACACTACTAATGAACTCTGGTCCATGAACAATTAAACAAATATTACCTGATGGTATTTCCAGTGCGCATTCTAACCCATTGAGGAATAGGTCTGTTTTGTTTCAGCTTTTTAGCAAGTTTGCGCTTGATAATAAATGTTTTGTGAGCCGACTGCAAAGAAAAGGAAATTATTAGTTTATAGATAATTAATTTATATATTCAGATTCATTTAATAATTTAAGATTTCATTTAAAGTTTTACACACCATTTTGCCGAGCACAGATGTCAAAACAAAGTGAACGATTCATCGAATTTAGTTCCCAAGCTTTTTAAAGAGCCTAAAATAACTCGTATCGTCTTTGAATAGGAGTCTTTTAGTATACAGATTTGTTGACAATTTGAGTAGGTGCTGGAATGTTTGCCTTTGGCAGACAGATCAAATGTTACAAGAATGTAGAGTCTTTTACATATAATAAAAGTAAAAAGCGGTAGTCACGTAATAAAAATAACGAATTATGAGTGGTAGAGACACGAGGCAGCAGCTAGTAAATAATATTTTATGTGGGTACCCGTGTACTGTGCATACAATCCGAAAATAAGTAGTTAAAACTAATTTTAAAGTGTCACCAATCACCAAGGTTCTTTGGTACAACGCTTCATATAACTTGATGTTCTTGCAGGAAGCAATTCCCAATGCTGGACAAATGAATGATAATGATAATTATTGATGATGATATAATGCCCAACAGAGTCACAAATCTTACTAAAAAATATAATTGTATGTGGTGACTTAAATTTTAATTGTTTACTTTTCAAATACAAATAATAAATAAATAATAAATTTAAGTAAAATAGGAATTAATTCAATAATTAAATAATTTTAATTAATATAATATAGGGCTCCCTGCCTTCCGTTTACCAATAATAAATATAAGTTACAAATAATCTAAATTACTGTATTTTGGACCCCACGGCTAGCACTGCTACATGCATTGAAATTATATTAGTTTACATTGTAATTTCTTATAAGAAATTGATCAACTACCTAGGCTCCGATCCCTTTCAAAATATATGTGTTTTAATAATGAATAGACATATGTAGTAAAAGAAAATTATTTCATGAGTAAAACGGTAGAACCGCAATTCACCTAATATTTAACAAAGCTAGGTTCAGATAACCCATTTTTAAATAATAATAATATGAAGGATCCATATTAATAAATAAGAATAATAGATACTCATACTTCTTCTAGATCAGTTTTATACCTAGAACGATTATAGATAGACGAACTGACGATTATTACTTCTATATAAAGTAAGCGTAAACGAACAGAATAGTACATAAGTAAATTACCTTTTATGGTACGTTTACACGCACGCCGTGCAGCCTGGCAAGCAGCATGGCACGCAGTTCGGCGCGCAGCCTGCCACGCAGCGTGCCACGCAAGCTTTTCACACCAGGGCTGTCAGTAAAGACAACTTATTTTATACCGCTAAGACTCGGAAATTATACAAAATCATGTACTATTATACAAAATCAGTGTTGTACAACTATAGAACGTCACTCTTTGGGGATTTTAGTAAAAGGTGTTTTAACTTTAACGTATAAGGATTTAACAGTTTATCACAGACATGATTTGTTTTAAGTATCTCTATGTGTATGTACGTACTTTTTACGCTATAACATCAGCAATGACATTGTATCCAATTATGCAATGCAATCTACTATACAAACAGGATACAAAAGATAACCGATATTATACCAATTTTGTATCCAATTTACAATCTGGCAGCCCTGTTTCAAACTCTTGCAGGCATGGTCCGTAGGGTATTAGTGTTCTGTAGACATAGCATGCTATGGCAACTTGGAACATAAAAGAATTGCACTTTTTTTTATCGAGTCCAGTGCCATCCCAAGGATAGATACCGGAACTAAAGTTACTGTGTTACAATATTTAAATTTATAATTTGTATGAGGGGAAATTTATTACCCTCAAATGTATTACGATTTAAAATTCGCATTTGTAAATACCAAAATATTGCATATTAAATATCTAAAACCACTTCGAATTCTTTACAAACAACAATTTGTTCACCAACACACAATAATATTAATTAAAAATACAATCGTAACAATCAACAATTTTTTTTAAATAATTGGAACTTATTAATATTAGGTTGGCAACACTTCACTTATATTGCAAATGGCTGCGTATGAGTACCGATTGCCGGTTTCTTGTGCTTTTCTTTTTGAAATAAAAGTTTTGGTTTGAATATAAAAATCGGAGATTAGTCATAAACATACATTAATTAGCTAAAGTATAAAATTCTCATGTTAGAACCAATAAAACAAGAAACAGGTAACAACAAAACACATTCATACACCGTATAAGTAGGTACCTATATATTGTTCAATTGTATATATATATATACCTATAGATATGTATATTATATTAGTTTTCGGTATCTGACTACTAGGCAGAGTTTTGTGTTGTGAATAAAAAGAAGCAGAGTTGCCTGTCTATATCCTATATACTATTGTAGTCTTTGAGACATAGTAGTCAGTGCAAACATGGGAGACGATGTAGACGTAGATCTCGTGGGAGCTACTGCTTTGGGCTTGATCTATTTTTATTGAAAAAAAAAAAAACAGCCCGACATAATTATGCATGCGAAATTTTACTTAAAACTATTAGGTTTTACAATTAAAAAATCATTTATGGTGTAAAAACACTTTTCAAGTAGCCAAAACTTTCAATTTGATTTTTTATTTGACATGCGTTATAACTATTTTTACATCGAAGAGTGCTTTTACATAATTCGTTTCTTATTTTAGTGGGATCTCTTTGAATGAATTTACTATCCTCGCTAACTTTTGAATATAATTTTTTATTATTTCTAATAAACATGAACATAATTAACCATGATAAGCATTGGGGGCGGCTTCTTCATTAAATGTGTTTCGTAACTGTTTTAAGGCATACATAAATCTATTTTATTTACTGCACATCATTGATATGCGATTAGTTACAATTCTCTAATCGTCAATCAATCAATACTAACTTTAATCCTAAGAATTGGCACTATTTTGTTTCATATTTTTTTTGGGCCCTGTTATACAATATTTATTTTTACTAAAAGAATAGTTCAGAAACATCTTTCTGAAGTCTTCTTTTGCTTTCGATTCATGCATGATACAGGTTCAGACCACTCCGATATATTTGGTGTCGTCAAAAATTAATTTCGATCGTTACGTCGTCTGTATGCCACGAAGATGAAAACTATACTAACGCGGCCGAGAGCGTGTGTGTGTGTGTGTGTGAACAGGCACACAAGCACATTCACCCTTTGAAGTGTGTCAAAAAACCGACAGTCGTCCCGATCGGCGCCAAGCGCGTGCACATTCACGCAAGCATGCACAAACACCCTGTTCACATGCTTGCGTCGTTGAATGTCGGTTTGAACGCGAGCGTGTGAACGCAGGCGTTAGCCGTCCCGATCGGCGGCAAGCGCGATCACATTCACGCAGGCATGCACAAACAGCCTGTTCACATGCTTGCGTCGTTGAATGTGCTCGTTGAATGTCGGTTTGAACGCCAGCGTGTAAACGCGCCATTAGTCGTCCCGATCGGCGGCAAGCGCGATCACATTCACGCAGGCATGCACAAACAGCCTGTTCACACGCTTGCGTCGTTGAATGTGCTCGTTGAATGTCGGTTTGAACGCCAGCGTGTAAACCCACCATTAGATGAAAATGTTTATAGAACGATATTAAATAGCATACCTGGCTGCTTGAATCTGAAGATTTCAAAACAATCTCACGAATTACCTTATTAGCTTTTGTTTAACCGAACTACAAGGGGACATTAATTATGGGTCGTAATTAATGTCCCCTCCCCTTCCAGGAGATTCACCAATATAGTCAAACTGGAAAAGCCAAGTTTCTTATATTAATTAACTTGTTTTCACGAAATGCAGCACTGCATGGGTATGTGTTGTCATTGTTTTGTCAATGTAATTGTCAATTTGTCAATAATGTCAAGTCAACTGTCAATTGTCATGGGGGTCAGAAAGCGAAATGTAAACTTCGCTGTTCGAATTGTTATATAAAAATATCGATAAAGTAACTTTCCTTTATATTTAAGGACAACACGTCAAGAAGTATAAAATAAAAATGAATTACTGCAATTTTAATAAGTTAATGTCTTTGCTTGGCACTCAAAGAGTCCTAGGTTTTAGAACAGTTTCAACCAAACCAGTGAAAACAATAATTACAGCAGAAGGGAAAGAAATCCCTAAAAAGAAGAGTTTTGAAAATAGGGTAACCCTGATAAGTCCAGATAATTCAGTAAGCATTACAGATTTAAAGAATGCCCAAAGTTTGTCTACCAGACGAGAATTAAAACTTGTTAAAATACAAGATGAAGACTCTAAAACCCGGCGGCCAATTTACAAGTACGTATTTTTGTTCATTTTGAAACCATATTTCTGTAATTAGTATAATGGGCATCAACACAAGCTCTTCCATATTTACCAAGTGAGGTCCCTATATACATAAAAAGCTCATCTTATTAATTGTATATATAGTAATGTAAATTCAACTTATTTTTAATTAAGGTTTTTGATTTCTTTCTCTATTCAATTTACTTTATACTCAACTTCTTTTCATAAGATTATTGAAAAAGTTTATTTAAGTCCCAATAATATTAAATACCAACTTCCTATCTTAATTAACTCTTATTTTGACATCAAATTCAACATTGTGTGCTCTTCTCCATATTACATTAACATAAAGAAATAATAGCATGATTATTTTGTTCTGTAATTTATCTACAATATGTATGTATTTAGAAATATATAAGTAAGTTTGTCAGCAATCTGGTTACCATAGTACAGGCTCTGCCTAGTTTGGGGTCAGATGGCCGTGTATGGGATGTGTGAAATTATTATTACAATACTCAATCTCACCATCTTTATTTTTTACTTCTTCCTTACTCTATAAACATGATAAATGCTAGTTATAAATTCATCACTAGAAACTCAAATGTGTGCTTTCCAACAATTTAGACTAACATCATGAAAATACAAATAAACTAGCTGACCCGGCACACATTGTTTTGCCATATTAATTATTTGTAATGAATATTTGGTAGTCAAATAAAAAAAACTAACTTATTGTGGGGATGGGGATGGAAAATTTTTTAATAAAAAAAAAATAAAAAAAATTTGGGGTGGACTACCCTTAACATTTAGGGGTATGTAAAATAGATGTTGTCCTATTCTCATACCTACCTAATATGCACACAAAATTTCATGAGAATCGATCAAGCCGTTTTGGAGGAGTTTAATTACAAACACCGCAACAAGCATTTTATATATTAGATAAAATTGAAGTGTCTGTTTGTAATGTCTAAACAATAGTTTTATTAAGCTAATTTGCATGATACCTATGCCTATGATATACCTATGACGCAACAGCGGTACAACCTCGTGACGGCGGGTTCCGCACGCGCCTCTCCCATCTGGAGGGGGGGGGGTAGGGCCCCCCCCTATCGCACGGTATGGTCGCCTGCTGATCAGGAGGCCATAGTCTGCAGGGGTTCCCGGAAGCTTCCTTCCTACGGTATCCCGGGTCCCCTGCAATAGACTCACTTGTGACAGAACACCGTGTGGTTTTAGTCGGTTCGAGTCCGACATTCCACTTCACCCTCGGTGAGGTGATGACGCGTGGGGGTTTCCACACAATTAAAAAAATAAAATGCTTAAAAATCAGTTTTTAAAATGTTTGTCTGTCTGTTTGTTCCAGCTAATCTGCGGAATGGGTAGACAGATTTCCACAGTACTTTCACTGCCAGACAGCTGTTTACAGAGAGTTACATGTTACATTTGTATTTGCAGTTGGAGAAATGACCACCTATTTTTTTAACTGCAAACTTATGTTTCTGTAGTGCTAACCTTTCCTAACTACTCCTACTAAAATACAAATATGTAATAGCATAAATAAATAAACAATAATTATTAAAATTAAAGAAAAATGACAAAAAACAGCATGAAACATAATAATCTATAATGTCAATAAATTACTGTAAATGAAAAATCTTTTCTTACTATTGAATTCCAGCCTGTTTATTAGATCGCGTTTAGATTTTAGAACTATTAACTATCCATATAATTAAATTGGTAGTGAATCCTCAAAGCTCAAATCATAATTGGCTTATACCACTTTAAACATTATTTTAAAATACAACTTAAATTATTAGTCTATTTTAAATACATACATGTTTCAGACTAATGACAAATGCTGAATACCATGCAGAAGAATTGTTAAAAAGGAAAGAGAAGCAAGCATCTCGGCAGAGCAATAACAAGGGAGAAAAACTGCTAACACTATCCTCAAGAATAAGTGAACATGACCTCATGACAGGTGTAAAGAAGATGATAAAGCTGGTTGAAAAACAGTATGAAGTGAAGGTTATTTTATCTGGTGAAGATGCTAAATCTTCAGAGACACTAGTAAGTGTAGTTGTTTTCTAAGTTACTATAATGAGATATATCCTTCATGATGTAGCACCTATGAGGGTTCTTGGCTCGAAAACTTCCACTCTTTCCTTTTCCTTGCATAAGCTATTGTTGTTTACTACTTATGTTCTGGTAAGGCAGAGGTTTTCGGAAGCTTTAGGACACGAATCTGGCCCAAGTTATCAGGTGATTTGTTGGAACACCCATTATTAATTAAAATAATAAACAAAATTAATGAAAAATGTATAGAGAAATTTTTATTAAGAGAATTTATCCAAAATTTTATTAATAACTAGCAGCGCCTCGCGGTTTCCCGCGTAAGTCCCGATCTCGTGGGAATGTCGAGATAAAGGTAGTCTATGCGTTAATCCAAGTCTTCAGCTATCTACATACCAAGTTTCATCGCAATCAGTCCAGTAGTTTTTGTGTGAAAACATTACAAAAATACTCACAAATTTTTCTCTTTATAATATTAGTTTAGATATACATATTATAGGTACCTGATATAAAAATAAAAGTAATTTAAAGAAATGAAATTGTCTTAAAAAGAAATTACTTAAAATTATGAAAAAATATTTTCTATTACACTTAATAAAACAACAAAAACAAGGTAAAAAGTTGGTGACAAACGAATTAGGGGCCTACAATATTTTTTAGGCTGGTGCCAGCAAAGCCTATGGCGACCATATAAAACAAAGCCATGAAGGGATTTCTCTTAAGGAATAACTAAAACATGTATCCTATGAGTGCATTAAGAATTAGGTTGTTCTGTACTCCATTATGTATTTATTTTTCCTTTCTTTTTTGATTAAGTTTTATATTCTAAGGCTTTGCTGACAGCAACCTTATCCGACCTCTGGGCTGTTCTGATTTTCTACTATGGGCTCTAGAATTTGATCAAGGTTTTGAGATGTTTTGTCTTTAAAACGAGCGTGTGCAGTGTAGCAGGCATTTTTATTATAAATCAAATATAAATTCAACATCCACGGACCTCTGTAGTGAAAATGGCTGCAAGTGTAATAAAATACATAAATGAAATAAATACAGAGAAAGCAGTAAAAATTAAACGTATCCGTTGTGACAATGGAGGGGAATTTACTTCAACATCATTTAAAAAGTACTGTGAAGAAAATGGAATAAAATTAGAAAATACTTTACCTTACAGCCCCCAAATGAACGGCAAAGCTGAGAGAATGAATCGAACAATTTATGAAAAAGCAAGAGCATTGTTAGATGAATCACATTTACCAAGGCATCTGTGGGGTCATGCCATAATTACTGCTACTTATCTCATCAATAGATCACCTACTTCAGCATTGAGATACAAAATTCCAGCGATAGAATTTGAAAGAGAATTTAATTTGAATAAACTGAGAGTATTTGGATGTAAAGGATGGGCTGTGATATTACCAAGAAGAGACAAATTTGACAACAGAGCAATACCAATTGAAATTAAAATAGCAAATGGAGAAGTCTTAACTGCAAGTAAAAAGGGAATTTTAATGGTACATTATAAAAGCAACATAATTCAGATTGAAGGCTTGATTGTTCATAATTTAAAACACAACTTATTATCAGTAAATAAACTTATGGAAAGAGGATATAAAATTGTATATTATAAAGAGATTTATATATTTCTAACACATACCACAAAAACTACTAAACCAAATTTGAAAAAAAATCTTTATTGTTTGTGCTATTAAATTCAACAATTGTGTCGAAACTATGCTAGGAAACCTTATAAAAACACTAAGATTACTTTTCATCGGTAGGTTTTGTTTTAATTTACACTATTTTCAGAGAAAATACGATACTTTATTTAAAAATTTGTAGCTTTGATGGATTAGCTGTTGTTGTCAGTTTATTACGAGGTAATTTTACAGAAACTTTGGGTAATCATAAATCATGACGGTATTCCTGTTTTATGTTATTAAAAAAGTCTATTGCTGAAGAAAGTGATACCTAATGATATTGGTGATTTTGATTCAAATGACTAATGACTACAATACTTTGAAGAATAATACCTAATAATAGTCTTATAATTATTATTGTTTTATTAAAAAATACATCTCATCAATTGAAATTAATCACTTATTTTCACTAATTCACATTCGTACCTTTGTAATTTGAATTAGACCGATCATTTTTCGTTTACCTCTATTTAAAAACAGATTTTTCATTGTTTTTTTGTTGATTCATATGTTTTATAATAAATTGATTTTCTTTTAAATCAATATTTTAATATAAATAATTTAGAGCAGGCATCCCTAAACATGCACACAGTGACAATTTATTGACAATAACTACAAGCTTGTACTCACACATAATTCGTCATTGCATCCTGTTTTATGCGCTTCATTTGTTAGAGTTACTCTATCTAGTACAGTTACATGTATATAATCAAAGTTCGTAATAATATTAATCCTTACGTGCACTTACTTCACGTACGTATAGTTAAAGAGGTAATGGAAATTAAATAATTGAACACTCGACTCAGGTCCATGACTATAGTATTAGTGGTATGATGTAAACGAATTAAATAGGTAATTATTTTATTACGAAACCTGCGACAATCAATTTATGTAACGGAACTAGACTTCAAGTTAAATTTTTTAGGAACAATATCATAGTTCGTGTAGTTTTTACTGGACCAGCAGTTGGGCTCACGGTACTTCAACAAATTTACAATTTTGTTTTAAATTAACAACTTCCTGTATCGTTTGCACCACGGAGCAGATACAAAGAGGAGGTGTTGTAATTAGATTTCCCTATGAAACAACGCGTGACAATTTGCGGGGTGAGGGGGTGTTAAGCTCCGCCCACTTCACTTTCTTCCATCTACCAAACAATAGTAAAACTACACGCATCGTTCTATGTCGATGTTGCTATGTAGTTTAGCTATCTCACACTAGTTATAGGATGTAAGGGACCGTACTCAGAATTTACTTACCAGGTAGTGGTTTTTTCAAGATTAATTTTTAAACCATCTTGAAACAAAAGCGAAAGTTTGTGAGTTCTTTCTTTCTCCTTGCCTTGACCTTATCCCACAGCTGGACGGATTTGGATAAAATTTGGTATACAGATAGGTTGCCACCTGCCTTAACATATGGGCATTGGGCATTGCTAGTGTGACAATAAAAAAGTTTGTGGTAAATCACGAATGATGATTCAAATTTGTTCGCTTATTTATTCTTATATTATCTTTCTTTATTCGTATCTGTACCGCAGCTGCAGTTTATTTTGTAGATCTAAATAATGAGCTTAAAATACCTTTAAAATCATCAGCCTAAGTACAATTTATTTCATTCTAATATTTAAAGGACTTTCAATTCAAAATAAATACTCGTATAGTCGTGGGTTGCTAGGTAAAATAATTGGGTTCTAATTACGGCCCTGTCTTTTTGTTCTGTTTATTATGTTCTTCTAGTTGAAGATAGATGACAGTCTATTAAAAAAATTATTACAAAAATAGTTATAATCACAGTGCACAGTTGCTTAGGCCCTCTCCTCTTTGTATCTGCTCCGTGGTTTGCACTCACTTTAAATAAAGCACACGGACAGAATTTTATGCACCTGGTTAAAGATACAGGGGAATGGTATGGCAATTGTGTGTTGGCTTATCTAGAACAGGGTGCGGTGAAAACCAATATAATATATTTGCGATATACCGCAAGAAAATGTTGTCAAGTATTATAACATCAATCATTGATTTCTTTTAAATTAAACGCGTGTGAAACCATACGGCACAGCTAGTTAATTCATAAATCTAAGGAACTCTTCTTGCGGAACAAATTCAAAACCAGACTAACATAATATATGTTTCAATATAATACGTTAGCTATTTAGTTAAAATGTACTTCTTTTTGCTTACAGGAAAAAAACTACTCACTGATTGAAAGCCATGTTAAGTCAATAGGTAGAATAGTCCAGAAGCGAATGAAGGGCAACAACTTAAGGTTTCAGCTGCTTCCTGTCAGAGAAAACACCTCGCGAAGAGACGATAATAACACAGATAAATCGAACAACAGTGACAAAGGACCGCTATGACTAGCAGTCTGTTTACTAGTGATATTAGTTGCCAAGTATATGCTTTTAAAAAAATATTATTTTGATAAAATGGACTCCGAGGTTAAATTACATTTTAAGACATTGCGTGATTGTGATGAATTAGATTTAACCGAATTATCTGAAGCAACATCATATGATTAACATGTCAGCATTTAATACTGTTTTTCTTCTCATTAATAAATGTTACAAAATGGATAAAAGGTGGATGTGGAGATAGTTTTAAATTATTTTCTTAGTCATATTTAGTTTTTGATTTTCAAATGTTACTGCGATCATAGACTTGTTCTCAAACGGCACGTTAATTGTTATAAATATTATACTTATACAATATACATACACTCGCACCTGTATCCCGCTGTATCGCCAATCAAACTCTTCGGGACTTAAAGATGAGAAAATTGCCAGTGTATTAAATAGGAAACGTAGGCAAGAAGGGAAAGCAACGAAGGGAAAAGATGGATTGGGTAGTGTAAGCAATAGCTGGAGAAGGTCAGGGCTAGCTATTTTGCCAGGAAGTTCGAGCCCTCTAACTAATTATACAGGGTGAAAGAAACATCGTACCGAATCCGGAAACAGTGTATTCAGACCATCATTATGAGTCGAAAATCATTTGTATTTTCTGCCGAAAAAATCTTTTTTTGGTTAAAAGTGATATCACCATATGAGTAAACAGAACATTTTACCGAAAAAAAAAACCTCATACGGCCAAAAACTGCAATGTTATCAATTAAACAACATTCATGCAATCAGTTGCTTCGACGGCGTACCGCACAAAAAGAATATCGCGTACATTGCATAGCGCTAAATGAAACTAATGACTATAATCCTTAATCTCGCATTTTTATGATGAATTGACTGTTGTATTTTGATAACTATAAACAAAAGAGGTCTTTGTAAGTTTATCGCGTAGCTCTAACTACACGCTGTGTAGTGGTGTATAATAGCGCTTTCTTTCAGCAGGTAACCATTAACCCTTAGGGATTTTGAAGCTGATGATTATGTTCTGTACAAACCCGACTTGTCTTCTGTAGTAGACAAAATTTAACGAGGCTTTTCTTCTCTTGAAAATGTTGACAAATAAACGTGAACCTTACGCTGGAAGCGGTTTAACATTTCGAGGATAATTTCCACACAAACGCCACATATTACACATACCGCCCATCTCAAGTGTTTAAAGAATCTTTAAATACCAAATAACCAACTTTTGCTGAGCCCGCTCCTGCAGAGATTGCCATCCACTGCCTCGTGACATTCGCCTCATAAGTACCACTGTCACACAATTTTTGGATGTCGCCAAAATATTCTATTGTCAGGCCATTTACGAACACAACAGCTAATAAATATCTTGCATTTTTCGTTTTTCATTCCCAACCAACAAACAATTAATCAAACTAAAACCAATAAATCCTTTAGGCAAAATTCACACCTGTCTAGGAATTTTGCTTACTTATTATAAAGTTATAGAGTTGAAAGAAAAACAGTCCTTCTTGAGAGCATTTGTTACTGGGATCACATATAGCATATTTTAATAAGCTAAGCCCATTTGTAAAAACCTGTAAATACATTGTATATTAACATTACATTTTATTATTTGTTACTGGTATGCTTTGAAATTAATACTGTGTCGTATTATTTAATGTTAAATACGTTTTATGTTAACAATATAGGAAAATGAAAGCCTTACTATAAATAATGAAAATTTTAATACAGCATTCTTCTAGTCAGTCAGTTTTGTCACATTGGCAGCACGTCCTAGCAGTAGACAAACTCATACTCGATTTCTGTCTTAAAATGTTTTGTCTGCCAATATAACAGTGACCCATCCTGTAGAACTACTTAATATTTAAATGCATACACATTCTAAAATAGAAAGATACACTCTACTAACATGCTGACATAACTAAAATCCATAAATTAATGATTTATTTTTATCAGTTGGAGTTATCACAGATGTTTTAGAGATCGTTAATTCTTAAATGGTAGGAGAATTATTGGTAGTATATAGGTACAAATCTTAGACAATAATAAATTAATGATTATGTGTCTATTATGGCAATTGTAATGAATATTGCAGCCAATAAATATTTTTCTTTATTAAACTAGTATATATTTTATAAAACAAATCTATTTCCCTTTCTTTTTACCTTCAAAAATGTTTGAATTTGAAGGTAATACTAGCATATATTATTTGAAGGTAATACTAGCATATATTATTTGAAGGTAATACTAGCATATATTATTTGAAGGTAATACTAGCATATATTATTTCCAAATTACATAAAACTAAGTTTTTATCTTTGGAAACGTTTTAAAGTGGTTCAATACAAATATCGGGAATTGATACGCTCTCTGGAATTGACCTAGGTATTTCGATGTACAAAATGATCTTTGTATAAGTATTTCTACATAACGTAAACATAATTTATTTAAGTGCAATACTTGTTAAATATCCTAATCCAAAAGGTATTATTTATTTATAATATATACATTATCTTTTATTGCAAAGTTTATCATATCAGGTAATGTTTATTGGAACGAAGTATCTTATAGCGCGTTACACTTCAGACGTTCGGCGGTGGGGCCCGTGACGGAAAAAAGTGTTAGCGCCACGAAAAATGCAAACCGCGAGTTGATTTATTTTATTTACGCCATCTGTGTTTGTTACAGTTACTGTAATTTGATGTTTGTGGTATACTAATTATCTATATATTAGTTTGGGCAACTTTTACAGGTAGCGCAATTAAATAATTTTTTTTTTTCAATATTTACTATATTTTGATACAATTTATTCAATCCATTAAATGCATATGTTTATAGGTATATAGCGAAAGGAACTTCGTCCTAACCGGGTGTCCCAAAGACACCTTTTATATTACCCTGAAATGATAAACTTTCAAACTGAATCAAAAGCAATATTTGTGAGGATATGTATCGGATTGCCAGCATCTCTAATAGAACAGCTTAAAGTGGTGTCGCTAAAAGTCTCTTAGCCTAATTACCATTGCGGTAGGTGAGAATACTTAACAAAGATACGTATATAAAAATGGCCATAAAATAATGAACACTAAAACATTGTACCTAGTACTTGGTCTCATACAATAGTCTGTTATATAATTCACACGTCGTTAGAACGTACGTACGACCAGGAGTCTTATTACGTGTAGACGACGTATGCGTAGTGGTTGCGACCGGCGGAGGGGTCAGTGTTGAGAGTGCGCCCCCACGTGATGAGCGGTGAGACGGTGCCGACCACGGGCGCAGCGCGATGCACTGCACTTTTTACGAGGCCCTGTAACAATTTATAGTAATTATTAGTCTGTACCTCTGTTAGTTACCTTTTGTAACACTAACGTGGACAAACAAGTACAAGGCTGTTAGAACATCGTCGCTGTATTGGTCTAAATCAAGCCAAGCCAGATACGCCGCGTTCCTATAATCAAGTAACGATTCGTTTTGCTTACGGACGGTAAAGTTTTCGTTGAAAATTCAACGAATTTTTTTTAGGCGCGATACAGTGTTTGTAATTTTGTTATTCAAGTTGCATTTAACTGTGGCAAGCTTGGTATACATAATTAAAGTCGTTCTTATATAGACAGCATACACAGAGAGAAGAATTATGATTTTCACGAGTCAGTGGGCAGGCCTATGCCACTCGATGTACTAGCGTACTAACTAACTCGACGTACTAACTACCGGCCGCACGGCCGCTGGCGGCCCTTATACCAGGCCTATGCCACTCGATGTACTTACGTGCGCTAAACAACTACCGGCCGCATTGCCGCTGGCGGCCCTTATACGCAGTCTCGCGCAGTGGGTTGCCGACAGCTGTACCGCGCGCTCACACTTTTATTTTTGAATTTTTACGTAATTCGAAATATTATTTTCATATCTTTATATACTTTAAATACAGACAAATTGACATGGTTTCTGTTAGTTTATGTGCTGTACATGGACGTAGATCCAGTAAGAAAAAAAAAACACAAAATTTGCCATTTGTTTTTGTTTTCAAATATATTTTGTTGGGAAAAGGTAGGTACTCAACTTTAATTAAGGAGCATCAACAATATACATATGCAACATTGTTCTTTAGATTTATCACTCTACACATCTATACTAATATTATAAAGCTGAAGAGTTCGTTTGTCTGGTTGAAGCGCTAATCTCAGGAACTGCTGGTTCGAATTGAAAAAACAAATTCTTTAAGTTTCTTTTCTCGAATATTTTATTGATGTTCCTCGTTAGAGGTCTGGTTAAGCAAGGTCGCGTGGCTTCGGCGATAAGTTATTCGGAGAAGCGATTTGTTGTTAAGTGTTTCGTATTAGTAATCTTACGGGGACGTGGTATTAAGTGTTACACTTTTCTAAGTCAGGATTTTTTGTGTAATAAAACTTAACTTTTTTAACATAGCCTTTTTTTATAAAAATATAGATATTTAATATTACATAAAAAGAGGTAACCCTAAATTCACTTACGGAAACGCAACCATGTGATATTGCGAGGCAATAGTAATCGTGTTTTAAGAACATTAAAGATCATTTTCGCATGCAGGGGTCGACGCTCGGAAAGAGTAGGTAATTAAAATGGTAGGTATGGACGTTTTTGTAGGGAGTGATTTATGTTTTTATGATGGAGTGAGTTACGTACGTAGTAACTACTTAGTAATCTGTGGTCTGGGTATGTATCTTGTATTCTTTACACTATTGAAGCATCAGATGGCTGATGGATTTAAAAAATGAGATAAACCTATCGATTCGCTTAAACCCCATGATAGTTATGCGATAGCTAATGGAATATTTAAAAAAACCTGCCAAGTGCGCGTCGGGTCAATGTAGGGTTCCGTGGCTGCCAACTCCGTCTAAGTTTCTATGGAATTTGTACAATGTTTTGCCTTTTACTTTTCCAAGTAGGTACAGTTTATAAGTTAGTCGACTCTAACTCTAGCCTACCTATCTGTGATAGTTTTATTTGTTACTGTATACATAGGTACTTCTGCAGTGAATTTTTTCACCTATCTAAAAACCACCATATATGAGCTTAATATTTCGCAAACGGATCCCTCAATCGCAAATCTTTTTCATACACGCTCAATAGCTTTAAAAACTTATTGAACGACATCCTCCTACTCGGTACGATAAACATGCGTATCATATTGTCAAAGGACTAAAATGACTTTCAAAATACAGACGATTTTTCCTAGACTATTTTACAGCTATAAGCTTATACATAACTTATTTTTAAGGTTCCATTCCTCAAAAGTAAAAAAAGGAACTCTTATAGGATCAGTTTGTTGTCCGTCTGTCTGTCAAGACCCTTTTTCTCAAGAATTCGTGGAGGCATCAGGTTGAAATTTAGATCAAATACTTATGCCGGCAGCCCCTTAAAGCTGTAAAAATATCAAGTTTCTAAGTCCACGCAATCAAAAGATACGGCCATTTAAGCCATTTAGATTTAACCAAATTTGAACAGTTGAAGTTTTTTGAAGTTGACTTGTCGTATATTGATGTAAGGGACAGTAAGTATTTTTAAAACTGGTTAGTTAAGTTTGTCTTTTAGAAAAAACGGATAAAAATCTTGATTCCCGAGATGGTTGTACTATCTAGTATCTACATGCAAGCTTGTTTGCTTACGGAACCCTTGGCACACGAGTTAAACTCCGCACTTGCCCGGTTTTTTTTTTTATTACATAAAATTTAGTTTTAGAAGGTCATAGGTCGTTATTAGATATAAAACCATTCATTAAACAGGAAATGAAATGTGATAGAAAGACAGAAAAAATTGACATCTGTTCCTAATACCAGATATAACACATGACACTTCCTGATTGATACTTATACTTAAACCTGTACCCTCTTACTAGGCATTCTGTAAGTTCATGCAGTTACCTGATATTTTACATAATAATGAAACTAATTACTACTAAGTACCGGTTAGTATTCGTTACCAGCATTCAATTAACGTTATACCACGGCTATACCTACTTATATAACCATTGGATTCTGATATAATAATAATGAAGAATGTCAACTTATATTGATAGACTGATAAATGTTTGATATTTTCCGTTACGTTATAATCATTCTATTAGACTTGTTACTGAATTATGAGAGACAACATGAAGCATTAGTATGAGGATTAGTTAGTCGTCGCCTTCGTATTCTCTTTACAACTAAATAAATTATCAAATTTTAAACATTAGGATTCTGGAACATTCATTGGAATATTTTAAGATTTGACACCTACTCAGTGAATTTGGACAGAGTGTTAAATCGTCATCACTAAATATATGTAGGTAAGTATATGGAATATGACTTTTTTAATAGATATTGCTCTTCATACAACATGTTCACAGCTCCTAGTCAATACTTCATTACGTTTCCTCTTTAAAATTAACTCCAAAGAGAATAAGTTGACGACGATGTATAGACACACCATGTTACCCATGAGGGAGGATCGCCGTCGACCCGAGCGGCGCTTGCGCCGGCACCAACACCTGCGGCCCCGGCGCGCGCGCCCTTCCCCGCGACTGTGAGGCTGCGCGCCTCGCCGCCCCGCCGCATGCCCCGCGCTGCCTACCGCAGGAAGTGCCGCTTCTGCTGGACTTGCGTCTTTCGACTCCGAGGCTCCTTGCTCTGCTGACCGGTCTGCGATTATGTGAGCTTCCATGTCTTCTAGTGGTGATTCTGAACTGTCAAATATTATTGAAATTATTAGTCAAATCGTAATGATAGTCTAATCGCGATGATTAGGGGAGCAATAGGTAATTAAGACCAGTTTTTCTCAACGTCCAAGTCTTGAATTTAGGTAAATGTGTATGCTAAAATGTGAAAGCTAGGATAAATAATATTAATAAAGCCGCAGAAATAAGCTGTCCGGATCAGCAAGTTATATGTACCTGAGGTGAGTGGCGATCCGATGTGGAGCCAATCCGAGATACCGATCCACAAAGTTAGCTAGCTAGCATATGACTGATAGTGAGCGATTACTAAAACGTACAGCGGTTGGCAACTGTTGCCAACCCTGTACCTACAACTCTTTCTCAAGATTTATTTATTTATTATCATACTTATTTGGGGAAACCATGGCAGGAAGATTATATCACAAATTTAATGTACGCGGAAGGAAGTTCTAAATTGTGAGCCCTTGCCCCTGTAGCTCTTTTAGATGTTAAAACCTCCCAACATACTTTCATTAATTCCATTACTTTAAGACGGGATCGACAGCCTTGATCCACAGAAACTTTAGCAATTCACCACCACATCATTTATTATAAGTAGGACCTCTCTAAATCCGATACCCCTAGTCAGTTTGACTGTAGTGGGTTTCTACAGTCTACGATGAATATCATGAGCTTCTTCATACTTTTGCTGATAGCGAGTCTGGAAAAAAATTTGGCTAACTAAAATAGTGTAGGCACGCTGTAAACATCATGCAACACCGTAAAAGTAAAAAGGATTAATGAATTTTGAAGAACCATAGACACGTTTGAATGTAAAACTTAAAGAATTAATTACCTACTTGTGTACTACTAAACTAATATTTCGGCACTTACAAGGCACTAATAGAGCAGTATTCACTGAGCTGGTCCCAAGTGCATCCAATGACACAGCACTCATCCGCTATGCCTACTTGTCTTCTTCTCCGTGCTACTGTACCAGGCTGCTCCACTACTGAAATAAAACACATTAAATTAACTTACTCATTCATTTACGTTTATCTAGAGTTTGTAAACATTAGATTAACTTATTCATTCATTTGCGTTTCTCTATTGTTGTTGTGTTGTGTCTAACATTAAATCATACGAAACGCTATTCTAAATTCTCTAAATGAAGTACCTAAATGTACATCAAGTTGCAATCCTTTCACCAAAGGAAAATTACTAAATTAGCAGAGATGTAAGTAGGTACATAGATACACGCAACGTAACGCATTGTACGTTAGGGATACCTTGGTGTATGTTAACATTTACGAAGCTAGCTAGTGAATAACCGTTGTTCATTCCTTGAATGACGATTCTGGACATCCACCAGTGAATGTACCACGGTGAATTGATGAATTTTCATGATGAGCAACAATAATATGAAAATGTGATGAGTATACGTCTGATTTAAAAAAATCATCTAAGTAGGTATACGACAACAGTTATACATTGCACATCATATTTGAGTAGGTACTTACTATATTGGAACTACGAGAGCACGCAATGAACTACATTGCTTACAGGAATATTGCTGTGCATTTTGCACGAAAATATTTGGCAAATGTTAAGATGCATACTCGTTAGTTCTCTATGGACATAGGTATGTCGGTGGTGACAGCGGTCTGTCTCGGACATAACGGCTGACAAGAATGTATACGAAACGCTACCTTATACTGATTAATGTAAGGGTGTATTTAGTATAGTTATAAATGGCATTTAGGATTCATATTTAATAAACCCTACTCCAGTTTTCCTCTTCGTTTGACCTAGCGAGGTACCAAGAGAGGTTTTGGGGTGGGCTTTGAAAGAAGAAGGAGTGCCTGCTAAGTATGTTGAATTGATTCGTGCTATGTACAGAGAGTCTGGCACGCATGTGAGATCGATAGCTGGAAACACCGAACAGTTTAGTGTCTCTGTAGGCTTGCACCAGGGATCAGCTCTAAGTCCATACCTCTTCCTGTTGGTAACGGATGCTCTGACATGGGACATACAGGAGGAGGCACCTTGGTGCATGCTATTTGCAGACGACATTGTATTGGTCGGAGAAGACGGGTGCGAGGTCCAGAGCAGACTGGAGAAATGGCAACATAGACTGGAGAATGTTTGCTTGAAAATCAGCAGAACCAAAACTGAATACATGTTCTGCGATTTCGGCGGTCTCTCCGGTCCTGAAACCATTTCGCTGGATGGAACAGCGATACCAGTGTGCTCCAACTTCAAATACCTCGGTTCTCTACTTCAAAGCGATGGCGAAATAGACCGCACTGTACAACATCGAATCAATACAGGGTGGATGAAGTGGCGGCAGGTATCAGGAACCATTTGTGATCCCAAGTTTCCTGTTAAGTTGAAAGGACAGGTGTATAAAACTATGTTCAGACCTGCCGTCTTGTACGGTTCTGAAAGTTGGCCCACAAAGAGAAGGGATGAGAGACGACTGCACGTAGCTGAAATGCGAATGTTGAGATGGATGTGTGGTGTGACTAGGATGGACAAGGTGAGAAATGAATATATTAGATGGAGCCTGAAAGTAGCACCAGTGGAGGAAAAGCTGAGGAGCAATAGGTTATTGTGGTATGGACATATGATGCGGAGGGATGAGCAAAATGTGGTGAAAAGAGTTTTATGTTTGGATGTTGACGTGTACAAGAGAAGAGGACGACCAAAGAAGAGATGGATGTACTGTGTGAGAGAAGATATGGCTAGAAATGGAGTAAGCAGTGAAATGACGAACGATAGAGTAGAATGGAAGAATAAACATATTGCATCGACCCCAAATAAAATTGGGACAAGGGTAGGCAGATGATGATGATTCATATTTAATAAACCCTCTGTGACGAATTAGCGTAGAGTTCTGTATATGTGTAAAATAATAATAAAGCGTGTGCAACTAGTGACACATGATTTCGAACAGAAGAAGCTAATGGCATTTCTAAATACATTATTCTCAGTTCTGTGACAAATACCATTAATCTGCCAGATTTGCAATCTAAGCGCCTCTTTTAATACACTATTTTCCGATTTATTATGATTTATGTTGTAGTTAGCTACTTTTGACTATGTTTCTCTGCTAGTCAAAGTCCTTGCCACTTCAACAGCATACTTTTCGTACTGATTTTCAGAACGAAAATTCAAAAAATCTACAATAACAGGTGTTTGTAAATTCTGGTTTAAATGGTTAAAATATTATAAAGAGTTTTAACAAAAATAATGTGTTTAAATTTTAGTCAAAAAGTTTACAAACACTACGTTATTTTCGTGTTACTCATACCGTATGTGTTTCTCAAATAGTTGAAAACATTAATCCCAAACCAAGAATGAGTAACTGCTAAAAACGTGATTATCGTTCCGGGTGCTGTTTGTTTCCCAAATAAGACAGGAAAAATGGATTATACACTGTTTAGTTAAGCAAAACAAAGAAGATGTTTGAAAAGAAATTACATTTTGCGAGAGCCCTTAAGCGTCTTTAATCCGGCCATGTTGTAGAATCGATTCTTAGCTGACGTGTCATACCTTATGAACTACCTTTCTGCGAAATTTCAGGTCTCTAGTACTAAAACCAAGGACTTTCATATAAACTTGCGAGAGACCTGCTTAATCTGACACTATCGCAAAATCCGTGCTGAAAAAATCTTAGCTGACGTGTCCTAATCTTCAACTACCTCCCTGCCAAATTTCATCTCGTAGGTCAAGTGTTTTCCAGTGAGTAAACATCCTTTCGCTTATATATAAACCTATGGATTGATTAAATATTTTTTCTCTTTGGCCAACATTTTAGTAGGAAGCTGTTTTGGTCAATATTCGACGTTTTTTATCCAGCAAGTCAGTTTTCATCATTTTTGAACAAATACATTCTTTGTTGCTAACATTTTATTATACATTTGTCGTTGTTATGAATTAATGTAGACATAAAATGATTTCCTTGTGGAAGAAAACTTACTTTTGTTTGTCTGTTCAACTTGTCAACACATAATTGCAAACAACTCGGTTATCGATAACCGAGTTTTTTTGCAATTTATTACAACGACTAACTTAATGTGGCTGCGATATGAAACGAACTGAGAGCAGCGATAGCCATAGCGATAGATCACCGGCTATCTACACATGTTTTTGGTATCAAAAGTATTTATGTGCAGAAAAGTATGTTTTCTAGTAATTTCGTTTTCATTTTATTTAGAAAAAAAAAACTCTGGTCTGTGGCATAAGCTGCGCTGATGTTTGCCGTAAGATCTTACGTTCGATGGTTTGGTCGGCGAATTTCTATGTTGGTATGGGATATATACCGGCTAGTTACGTTTACTATGATTATCGAATCGTTACATACCGAGATTATTTTGGTTACCAGTGTTTCTAATAGGAGCATTGCCATCCCACTATCCTACTAATTTTATAAACGTGAAAGTTTGTGAGGATGTATGGATGATTGCTTTTAAACTTTCGCGAGTATACATATTTGATGTGTGAATCGGGACTTAATCGCGGTAATAATTAAAAGGTACAATACCTTTTTTTAGATACCCGACGTTTCGATTGAATTGCATCGATCGTGGTCACGGGTAGACTGGTGATGAGAACACTGAGAGCTTAGCGACGCCTCCGTGAAGTGCGAGTTTCGGCAACTACCCGCACTTGGTCTTCATTGTTTTTATTTACTTTCGCACTGTCGGTACTTCGACACACCACACTTACGACGTGCGACTTTTGCATTTGTTGATGACAGGGTTCCAAGATGTTGACAAGCGGTATCCATCTCTGTTGATTTTTTTTTTATTTTTACTTTAACTGCTTTCCGTACTATTCTGGTGACGGTCAGTGGAGATGACCTGTGGTTGTTGTAGTTCTATCCAGTGGTTTGGACCTGACTCCAGCAAATGCTCGGCGATCGCTGACTTATTTATGTGACGGTTTTTCACAGCTGAGATGTGTTCTTCGACCCGTTCTGCGATTGTAAGTTTGGTCTGTCCGATGTACGAGCTACCACAGCTGCAATCCACCTTATACACTCTTGACGTCTATAGAGGAACGACATCCTTCGGTGTTCTTAAGCACTTTCCTATCTTTGAGTGCGGACTATATATCTTCTACTTCTTTAATACTGTTCCTACTTTGTCCGTTACTCCTTTAACATATGGAAGATATCTTTTCTAAGAAGAATCTTCTTATAATAATAAGATGATTCTGCTCTTCTTTAATAAGTGTCAGTGTAAGCCGGCGGGTGGTGCACTAATGTGAGTATTGCATTTATTCATTTAATATTGTTGAAATACAACACCTTCATACATTTGTATCTTAATATTTTCTTTTTATTCTTATATTTATTATTGTAAACTACATGTCTGATGTTGACTCCTACTGTTCCGCCAACGATTCTGTTAACTCATCAGCTAATGAGAGCTTTATTCCAGTAACCGAAGCTCTTGGTGACATATCACGTAATACCTTTAACGAGGAATTTAACCGACTCTTTAACGTTTGTTATATAAACGCTTAAAGCATACCCAGTCACTATAGTGACCTATGGGAAACCTTCAATAGTTCAAACGTACACGCCATCCTGATTTCTGAGACATGGCTCAAGCCTCAACTACTTTCTACTTCTTACCCTCTTCCAGGCTTTGTTCTCATCCGTAATGATCGGATCGACAAAAGAGGCGGTGCTGTTGCTATATACTTTAGGGTCTGAATATGAGCATCACATCATCATGGGCGACTTCAATACTGATCTGTTTTCTCAAAAATGCTCTCGTTCTCGTAAACTGTTAAATATATTAGAATCCACTAGTTTACATCTGTTACCGCTTCAAGCCACAAACCACAATTCTAATGGAGAAGACACCCTGTTAGATCTCATTATCACTTCGTCTGTAGCCAATGTTTCATCACATGGACAATGCCCAGCACCTGGTTTCTCTCATCACGACCTGATTTACACTATTTATAAAATTAAAACGCCAAAGCCTAAGCCCAAAGTGGTGTTCAGGCGCTGTATTCGACGCTTGAATTTGGAAAAACTTCGGGAAGATGCTTCACTTAACGACTGGGAACCTCTTGCTACAGCTATTTCCGTGAATGAAAAGGTTATATTGAGGTTATATTGAACGAAAATATTCTGCGCTTATACAATGTTTACGCACCGGTGAAGAAAATTAAATTAAAGCATCCACCTGCACCTTGGCTGACGGATGGTATCCGTAGTGTGATGCGAAACAGGGACCGTGCTTTCCGGCGTTTTAAGAGAGATCGGTGTGATGACAATTGGCTCGCCTACAAGACTGCTAGAAACAGGTGCAATCAGGTGATACGTAACGCTAAACGCCGATATATTCTTGATAATATTTCTTCATCTTCACCTGCTGATATCTGGAAGTTCTTAGGGACTCTCGGTATCGGTAGAGAGCGCCATGTAGATTTTCCAACGAACATTGCTTTAGATGCTATCAATTGCCCTTTCACCACATCTACTATATTGGATCATCAAAGCAAAACCCAAACTATCAATCACATAGCCAGTCTGCCTAGGCCAAAAATATAGACTCTTTTAATTTTTCTCCAGTTGCACCAGAGGAGGTCAAATAATTTGTTCTATCCATCAAATCCAAGGCTTTTGGATGTGACGATATTAGCCGTCATATGGTAACCGCTATCCTTGAACAGCTTTTACCGGCCATAACCCACATAATTAATTATTCTCTCGATTCCAATGTCTTCCCATCCTTATGGCCAAAGGCTTATATACGACCATTAGCCAAAGTACCTAACCCCTCTCTCCCTAATCACTTTCGCCCTATTTCTATTCTTCCTTTTCTCTCCAAGATCCTAGAAGCCTGCGTTCATAAGCAACTTTCTCGCTTTGTTCACCAAAACAACTTGCTCAGTACCTACCAGTCGGGATTCCGACCAGGACATAGCACAGTCTCAGGGTTGCTTAAAGTGACTCTCGACATTAAGACCGCAGTGGAAGAAGGCAACTTAACTGTAATAATAAACTTCTAATAGACTTCTCAAACGCCTTCAACAACGTGAGTCACGACATCTTATTAACAATACTTTCCCACCTTATGATCTCCGATGATGCACTGGAATGGTTCTCGTCCTATCTTCGAGGCGCCAGCAGTCTGTCCGAATCGATGAGTCTTCATCGACATGGCGTGATCTCGACTCTGGTGTTCTTACTTTCTCCTCTTCTCTTTTCGTTATTCATCAATTTCATAACCCATGAACTTCAGTGTTCGTATCACTTGTATGCAGACGATCTACAGATCTACTCACATGCAAGAGTAGACAATTTGGACGAAGCCATAGGTAGCATAAATCGCGACCTGGATATAATAAAAAACTGGTCCAACAGATTCGGCTTAACGGTGAACCCATCTAAATGCCAAGCGATCATTATAGGGAGCCCCAGAATGACTAGCAGAATTGATACCAATAGTATTACCGAAATCACCTTTAATGACTCAGTCTTGCCTTTTAGCCCCTCCGTCAAAGATCTAGCATCTGCACATCGACACAACCCTTAATTGGCAGACTCAGGTATCTAACGTCAGTCAGAAGGTAACCAATACATTGCGATGTCTTTATCGGTTCAAAAACTTTCTCCCAATCAGAACAAAGACCATGCTTGTGCAGACTTTGGTATTCCCAATTATCGACTATGGTGATGTGTGCTATCTCGACTTGAATGCAGATCTGCTCAACAAACTAGAACGACTTCTCAACAATTGCATTCGATTCATATTCAACTTGCGAAAATATGATCACATATCCACATATCGCACCCAACTGACATGGTTACCTATAAGACAACACCGCAGTTTGAGGGCATTGACTACGTTGTACTCTCTTCTCCACACACCTAACTCACCTACTTACCTAACATCTAACTTTCAATATCTCTGCTCTAACCATGCCAGAAATCTCCGTTCTTCTAATAACCTACTCCTACTTTGTCCTTCTCATAACTCCAGGATGGTTCACTCTTCATTCGCTGTCAAAGCTGTAAACCTCTGGAACGCGCTTCCACAAGAAGTCAGGATGTCCACTAACCGTTTCACTTTTAAGGTTAAAGTACGCAAACTCTACAGAGATTTATTGGCGGAATCATCAGAATAACACTTTACAAGTGTCTTTATCATTTATGTATTTGTATTTATATATGTATGTATATAATAATAATAATAAAAACTGGCAACACTATAATATGGCAGTCGTAAAATTTTCACCTCTTATCCAATATTTTTATTTTTCTGTATTTACAAATCCAGTTATATATATTTTCAATAGTATTTATAAAAATTAATACCATAAATAAATATTCATATGAAAGGAAGTTTTAAATATGTAAAAAACAAAAAATATATGAGTACGACATGACGTTTATAACGTCATGTCTAATATAATCGAAATCATCGATAAACGACGGAGCCATTGAATTAAAGAAGAAGAATATGACTGCTAATGTTAACAAGATCCAGAGCAAGGACTGCACTCTTAACATCCCCGGACTCGTCGCTCAGCTCCGCCGCCCGGCCCCCGGAAACTGCATCAAGCATACCGGCCGCTGTGGATGCGTCGAACTCAACATCGAGTGACGCGTTTTTCTCTCCGCCGACGTCGCCAACACCTGTACGTCGGCATGGGAGAGGCCGGCCACCGACCTGCTTGGGACCCCGAGGCCCACCGGCTTCGAATAGGGCCCCCACTACCGGTGGTAATGTGCATCTCATGAAATGGACATCCTCGATAAACGAGAACGTCATGCGAGCATATTTTGTGGTTACAGAGGGAGGAACTAACCTCACTGCGTATCGTAATCGTATGCTGTCTCTGTTTCAGGAACTTGAACCAGCTGTTATCGTTACGGCACAAAGGCTATCGGATCAAGTACGGGCTATTCAACGATGTCATTTGTTGGATAACTCCGTGCTTGATAGGCTACGCTTGGACTTGCAGAATAGCATTGCTACTTCTCCCCCTTCACAAACAGTGTCACAATCAATTTCTGGGTTGCTACGACCTTACCCAGCTGAGGGTGGAGAGGACAGTGGTACTTCATCTGTAAGTACTCAGTACAATGAACAAATAAGGAACATTTTGGAAGGTGCTATTCGAGAATATCGGACCATGAGTTATGTCAACAGACTTCGTTTACCGCGTTTGCCAATGCATAAACGAAATAAAGCGCTAGAGTGTGCCCTTGATTCTATATTAGGTATTTATTTAGAAGAAAGCACAGATCTCAGTGATACACACTCAATACTGTACTGTGCGGCTGTTGCAGCATGTCGAGTAGCAGGTGTTAAATTTCCAGAGAATGATACCGCTACTTGATCAAAGCTTGCTCCGGCGTGGCAGTGCAGGATTGAACGTCGTATCGCTGAGGCGAGGGCACTCATTGGCAAGCTTATCTGTTTCAGATCGGGTAACACGCGCCCGAGAGTAATGCGTTTTGTGAACCGGGCTTTTTCGGGAACTGATATCAGTTCCTGTAATTATGCAGCGCGAGTCACAGAGCGCATTGACTTTCTGAAACAGAAAGTTTATGCATGGGCAAACCGTATACGAAAGTACAAAAAACGAGTGGACCGATATACTCAGAATCGTTCATTCCAAAGGGATGAGAGGTGGGTTTATAGAAGGTGGGAGCAGCCTGATTTAGTGAGTGACACACATTTCCCAGATGCTGAAATTACGAATACCTTTTGGCGTGACATCTGGGCGATGCCTGTCACTCACACAGAGGGTGATTGGATGCGAGATGTCGAACGTTCGTGTGAGTCGATTGATACCATGGAGCCAATAACAATATCGAATACTGATATAGCTTATGCAGTTCGTTCGCTGCCGAACTGGAAATCAGCGGGACCGGACGGACTGCATAACTTTTGGTTAAAATGGCTCCGTAGCTCACACGTACGATTGGCATCTCAATTGCAATCATGCTTAGAATCAGGTTCGCTTCCGGCTTTTATGACCACAGGCGTAACTCACCTGCTCTTTAAGTCTGGTAGTGCCACGGATCCCAAAAATTATAGACCTATAACGTGTTTACCCACAATTTATAAATTACTTACGTCTATTCTGAGAGTGAAGATAACATCTCATATAACTAACAATACTATTATGGCTTACTCTCAGAATGGATGTAAAAGTGGGGCCCGTGGCACTAAAGAGCTCCTTATTATTGACACGACCATTAACCAACAAGTTCCTCGTAATCGAAAGGATTTGGCGACATGTTGAATAGATTACAAAAAAGCCTATGACTCTGAACCGCATACGTGGCTCTTGCGAGTGATGGAGTTGTACAAGGTAGATACAACTCTATGCACTTTCTTGAAGGCATGTATGCGGCAATGGAGAACGCTGCTCTATTATCCAGGATGTCGGCGGTCTCAGGGTTACGGCGAGTATATTAAGATCAGGCGGGGTATATTTCAGGGTGACAGTTTGAGTCCCTTGTGGTTTTGCTTAGCTTTGAATCCTCTCAGCACTTTACTGAAGTGTTCAGGGCTAGGCTATCGTTTACGGAAAGAAGGTCAGGTTATATCCCATCTCCTTTTCATGGATGATTTGAAACTGTTTGCCTGCAACAATTTCCAATTGAAAAGTCTTTTGTCAGGTGGTAATAAGGTGCGGGCCTATAATGATTGGGTCATACCAGTCCTAAGGAGTAGGTCCTTTGGCATACTTAGATGGACTCAGACTGAACTAGATGCCCTGGATAGAAGAGTTCGTACACTGCTTACCGCGTACCGAATGCACCATCCACGTTCATCGGTCATGAGATTGTATATCCCGCGGAAATGTGAGGGTCGTGGTTTTTTAAATGCCAAGAACCTCCATAACCGCGAGGTATGCAACCTTAGAGATTACTTCCTCTCCGTTGACCTGGATGTGTATCGGGATGTGGTGGCAGTTGACAACGGACTCACTCCGCTTGCTTCTAGGAAAAGAGAACTGGCGCAAACCAGCAGTACTTACTGTTATAGACCGCAGGGAGATATGGAAGAGCAAGGCGTTGCATGGACGTTTTTATCGGGCCTTAAATGGGCCCGATATAGATTTATTAGCATCAGTATCCTGGCTACGGTTCGGTGACCTCTTCGGAGAAACTAATGGTTTTGTCTGTGCAATTACAGATGAAGTTGTTATGACGAATAACTATCGGAGATATATCCTGAAGGACGGCACAATTGACATTTGTCGGGCGTGTCATCGTCCCGGAGAAACCCTCAGGCATATAATTTCTGGTTGTTCTCGTCTTGCCAACGGCGAGTACTTGCATATACATAACCAAGTGGCCAGGATAGTCCATCAGCAACTTGCTGTTAAATATAATCTTGTGGCTGTCGAGTTACAGTACTACAGGTATGTGCCCGACCCAGTTCTCGAAAATGGTCGTGCAACATTGTACTGGCATCGATCTATCATCACCGACAGGACTATTGTTGCCAATAAGCCTGATATAGTGGTGATAGACCGATTAGAGCGCCGAGCAATGATTATTGACATCACCATTCCCCATGACGACAATCTCTTAAAAGCCAAAAATAATTTATTTGGACCAAGCCCACGAGATTGTCGACATGTGGGATGTGGATTCAGCAATCATTGTGCCGATAGTCATTTCGGCCCATGGGTTAATTGCTAAGAGCCTCTACCAACACCTTCAGAGGCTCACGTTAGGCAGCTGGGTTAAGAGCCTGATGCAGAAGGCAGTCCTCCTTGATACGGCACGCATAGTGAGAAGGTTTCTATCTCTGGAACCCTAACCACCGGTAGCTTGGTCCCTGTACCCGATACCGGCGGGACAGTAATTTTTATATTTTTAAATATATTTGTTTTTATTTTTTTATAGTGAATGTATTTAAAAATGTAATTTATATGTACATTAAGTAAATAAAGAGAATAATAATAATAATAACTTTACACATCTCACACACGGCCGTTTGATCCCAAACTAGGCAGAGCCTGTACTATGGTAACCAGACTGCTGATAAACATACTTATATATTTCTAAATACATACATATTATAGATAAATTACACCCAGACACAGAACAAATTATCGTGCTCATCACACAATTATTTGTCCTGGGTGGGAATCGAACCCACGACCTCTGGCTTAGCAGTCAGGGTCACTAACCACAAGACCAACATTATTATTATGTACATTTATTTACTATACGTGTATGTATATCTAGCACACGTATGTAGGCTTATTTATGTAATACATTTATTTTAATAACTTTATATCATGACCATCTATATATATAAAAGAAAGTCGTGTTAGTTACACTATTTATAACTGAAGAACGGCTGAACTGATTTGGCTGAAAATTGGTGGGGAGGTAGCTTAGAACCAGGAGAAGGACATAGGATATTTTTTTTTTTATGGCAGCAGACGAGCAGACGGGTCACCTGATGGTAAGTGACTACCGCCGCCCATGGGCACCTGCAACTCACACAGAGTCACAAGTGCCTTGCCGGCCTTTAAGGTGGGAGTAGGAGAGGAGGGGAGATGGAGAGATAGTGGGGAAGATAGATAGAGGGATAGGTTAGGGCCACCGGTAACCTCACTCGCTTGGTGAAGTTCAACGAAGGATTGCTTCACTGCCGGTTTTCTGTGTTTTCACTCCTTTCGAGCCGGCCATATGTGCCGTATGTGCCGAAGCATGGCTCTACCACTGTTAAACTTTAAATATGTCAGTTTAGTTAATGAAGTACTCAAAGTACTAAGAAGAAGTTATTAAGAAAATGAATGGTTGGTGTTTTGTTATTTTTATAGGCTGTCAATAGACCACAGCGCTCCATTCTTCTTTCAGTCATAGACCCCATCCCACAATAAGTTAGTTATTTTTTATTTGACTACCAAAATATTCATTAGAAATAATTAATATGGCAAAACAACGTGTGCCGGGTCAGCTAGTTAAATATAATCCTGCCACACACAGTTCTGCATCACCCAAAGGTTGACTGGAAGAAAATGCCTACGGTATTAAGTCCGCCTTCTGCAATATATTTGCAGGAAGTGTTAATAAATAAATAAATAAATAAATAAGATATGCTGGACATCTGTCCACACAAAAAAAGTATTGGACCTTTTAATTATATTACCGCGATTAAGTCCCGATTCACACATCAAGTATGTATGGATGTTTGTTACTCTATCACGCCAAAACTACTGAACTGTGTGTAGATAACTAGAGACCTGGATTAACACATAGGCTTTTTATCCCGATATTCCCACGGCACCGGGACATACGCGGGTAAAACCGCGGGGCGCATTTAGTAAGGACATAAGTGTAGATATTATACACAGTTACCATAGTTTTGTTAGGAATATAAAAAACAACACATTTTTGAAATAAAAAAATTGGGCAATCCTACAAAAAGCTGCCTGAATGGAAATCTACAACGGCAGTTCCTGAATACCTACCTACCTACAAACAAACTTGTCCATAACAAACTAAATAACTACCTATGTAAATAATTACCGATGATTGTGGAGCATGTTTCTGTTTTAGTGTATGCGTGTGTTTACTTGATGAATATCATGTTATTGCATTTTTTAACATCGGTGTAATTTGGTAAGTATGAGTAGGTAGGTATACCTACTAATTGACCGTTATTTGACCGAATATTCAAAAGTTACTACGATTGCGATTGTAAGTTGTTAATATATTTGAAAATACTTTTTCAACAACATTAAAATCCAATTTCTACCTTACTTAACGCATTAACGTAGTACTAACGTAGTAAGTACTGTGATTAGATAGTGCTACAAAAATATTAAAAAACTTCAAATTTCAAAAATGTAGCAGATAAAAAATGTACGTTCAATAATTCAATCCTAACAAATATGTATACCTATATATATATATATATATACTTAATAGCCATTACTTTGTGTTACGCAATTAACGAAAATAGCTGTTTCCCACGATTACAAGCTCACACGAGTCAAAGAGTAATAAAGACGATAAACAAATAATATTTACACATAGGCCGTGTCATTGTACACTTGTAATTAAGTGTACCACCGAGTGTGTTCGCCAAAAAGAGGGATAAGGCGGTAATGTTGTCACCGAAACATGTTTACACTCCGAATAAAGAGATTAAACTATTCCACCAAACCAATATTTTCATGTAAAATGTTGCTGGCACTGTCAAAAAGTTATCAGATCTCATGTAGAGCCAAGCTTCTAACTCTACACGCCCTAACTCTACAAGGCCTAACTTCACATACTCTACGCCTTAGTCAAAATATATGGTGTGGCTGCTTCGCTGCCGTCACATGGGCGTAAGGTGGAAAATTTATTCACTGTCCACTTTTCTGTTATACAATAGTTCTTGTAGTAACCATCTATTATCATTTATTTTCATTCTATAATTTTACATTTCACAAAGCAACCTGTTGTTGCGATGACTCTCTGTGTGTGTTAATGTAAAATTATTTTTTTAAATTGACGATTACGAATGATTGATGACCAATTTTATGAAATAAAGATACCTATTGAATTTGAATTTGTATAAGCTAGAGCACAGATAAGTTAATAGTTCCACGTAAACTGGAGGTACAAAAACTGTTTTTCCCGATAAACACTTACAACCACTGTCATGCTAATTTACGCATAAGTCGTACAGGCTGTATATAGGCTACTTTTCATATAAATTCTAATACTTGCTATAATTTAGCTACATTATAGTGCAGTTTAACATTAAAAATATAGTCAAAAAGATATGACCCCGTAAGTCCAAATCATCATATTTCCTCATTAGTGGAAATATAGCTGACTATTACTGTCTATTGAACTGTAATGCAGTTTGAGCTTTACGCGTTACAATGATTCAAAATTATAAAATAGCTATTAGGGGTATAAAAGTACTTTGTTGCTTTATCAAACTGCAATCAGTACAAGGGTATAAATGTTATGTACAGTCAATATAAAAATTATACACATTATATTAATCTGGAGCAGTCGTTTTTTACACATTGCAGCATTTTTTTAAATAATTAAAATGGATAAAGCCTTTTTTACTTTTTATAAATAATTACTAGTCTAGAACTAAATACACACAATAGTTAAAAGCAGGCTTTGTGGTGCGACGGTGGGACTATAAAGGAAACAATATTAAAGCATTTTGTTATGATATTATCCAACCACTGTAAAATGCCAATGTACAGCTTGAGACTATTGAGTGACCTCTTCTATGAGCTTGCATACATTTTTTATTCTACATAAACTATACCTACTATAATATGTAGGTAATGTTGCCTTGTAGTCTCCTCATTACAATAGGCGGCTTCTTTTTTTTTCTTTTTTCATATTTTCATAGATTAGGTACTCTTCGTAAGGTTAAAACTTCGATCAAGTGATCGAAGGTCTAAAAGGTTAAGAATGTTAAATTAGTAGGCATTTAAAAAGTTGAATCGAAAAAGTTATGTTTCGAACGAATTCTTTGCGACCTTTAGTGCTATGTTGTTAAATATTACCAACGATAACGATAATATCGATGTTGCTTTCCGGATATCACAGTTAGGCTTAGTTTATACTGTCATAACCGAGTGCTTCGAGTCGAACATATTTTAGGTTTAGAATAAGCTGAATCCACCTTCTTACAAAAACTTGTTTAAGCCTATAGGAACTTTCGTTTAAGTTGTAGGTTAAATTATCCAAAATAAAAAAAAACTTTTAAACCCAGTTTTCGTTACTCATCGGTTAGTAATAAAGCGGCTTGAAGGTAAAGGCCAAAAGGTTATACTGTAAATAATAATATCAACGTAAGCATTAATAATAAAGAGCAAAAGTCTATTGAATATAGTGAACACTATAAATATTTCCTGATTTATTGCCTTGTCTATGACAATAAACCTAGAGACAACTATGATGTGTTAATGTTATTTACATACCCGTAGGTACATCCCAGGAAGGACTGTTGTAAGCGTGGCAGACTCTGCTCATAATTTCACTGAGTTGACGACCGCAGATTTTTACGGCGGCAGAAGTGGCTGCGTCAGTTGTGCTTTCCAACAGCACCGCCGCTGTCAGCACGGCGAATTGTACAGCCTTGTTTACTAGCATGTTGAATATCCTGTAAAGAAAATATAATGTTTTGAATTATTCTAACATTTCGAACTTATCCGTCTACTCAAACACCAAACACTTAATGTGCGTAACTTGAGTAGGATTTCTGTTTTTATACGGAAAGGGAAGACGTGTAACTTGATATAGGCACCGCCCAGTTGATACCAGATACGCATCCCTCGAAGGACTTTTCATTTCCGAAGTGCATTACTAAATAGTCAGTGAAATGCACATTTATCAATTGAATCGAGGAACTAAGTGATTAAGGTACAATATTAGATTATATAGAAATTCAATATGAATTTAATACCTGCCTCGTTGTTGTGTGGACGCGTGGTAAAGTTCAAGCGCTACTGATATTGGCGTGTAATGTTATCAACTGTATGTAATTAATTTAATTCACGATGTTTACTAATGGTGGAGCTAAGTATTGTAAACAATGAATATTATCATCAGTACTGTGATACAAGTCCTTGGACCATATCATGTGGGAACACTGCTACACGATGCTATATTTTCTCAATCAGTTCACCGGATTACAAGTCACTTTATTTTTCGATCACATGCAGAACTATACCATCTGAGGCCCGTGGCTAATTCATCGAATGGGGCACAAGTTCACTTTTGGAACCTCGTGTGTTTAGGGCCTTGGGGTTGGGGGCGGGGCCATCCTATTGTTCCGCCACTGATCACATGTCACTTTATTTATTGTCAGAGGTGAGATCATTAACTTTCACTCGTCTTTTTTAGAAGCCGTGCTAGGTATTGGCATTAGAGCACTATAAAAGTAGTTATATTGTGGTGAAATCCACATACAGCGAAACATATTTCAATGTCATCTAACGAAGACACACTGAAGTACGGAGTAACGACTAATCCTACATACCACTTCTCAACAACAACCTTTGGGCCGCGGTCACCTTGCCTGGTTGGAGGATCCTCCCTTTGTGTTGGAGATAGATAGCACCTGTTCCTTCACAGTGGTGACCCCGACGTTATTGGAAACAGCTTTCGTGAAGAAGATCAGCAGCATCACCATTGCCACCATCGTCTACACTCCTACAGCAATGGGCGGTCATCAAGGCTCACTGGGATCAGCGGACTTCAGCTCCGAATCACTGGGACTAGCGCAATACAGCTCCAACTCACTGGAACTACTCACAAGAGAGCATAAACAGCTGACTCATTAATATCACCGACCTCCGGTCTTAGATGGGAATGATGTGGCGACATCCACAATATTGTATTTATGAATATGAACATAATATCTCTTATCAAACTATGGAGAAGCTCGACTGTGGAAGTACGAGTACCTTTACCTAAATGAAACCCGTAGCTAAATATCACTGCAGATGTATACTTGTACCTGGCTCCATTTAGAAACAGAACTGTGCTGCACTGTATTCTACTAAACTGTGTTTTGTCTATTGCCATAGTATTCATTGATGAGAATTTCTTTCTCATTTTTTAACCAACTGGCACTGATAGTTAACAACAAAATATACTATATACCTATTTAATAATTTTATTAAAGTATACAATAGTAATTAACACTTGTTTTCAAGTAGCGTGACGGTACACTTAGTCAGACCGTCTGTCATTGCAATCTTAGGATATTCCGTTCAATCAATATTAGGTAGTAGCTGTCAGTTTTTATGAACTACATCCAGTGGCGGCCCTAGCTATATTTTTACGTGGTGCGAGACCTCAAAGTCGCGCCCCTGTAAATGCAAAACCTTAGTGTTCCTATGCTATGCACCAATGATTATTGATAGTACCTATTAGATATACCTAACAAATAAATATTTAAGCGATATCTGCGGGGCAAGCAGTCTTTTCTTTTTCTTTTTTTCTTAGTTCTGCTCATCCGCGTTAAAAGAATGTTGTCCATCCCGATTGCATCACTCCGTCGCGTTCAATAACGCCAAATAGGTGTGAAATAATAGCAGTCAATAATTTTGCTAACAATATTTATTTACATTTTTATACTGCACACAATCTTAAGAAAGATAAAAGAACTACCATCAATCAATTAAATAAAAAACCTAGATGGCCTTCACCTTATCTTTCTAGCTTTTGAGCTTGCAGTTGTAATTTTATCCTTTGATAGTGTATCAATCATGGGATACAAAATGTTCATCTTAAAGAATTATTCAGGACCTGTTGGTGTCTCATCTACGGCTTCGTAATCAAATAATCGTTTCTTTCTTTATTTAGGATCGGACTGACTTAAAAATTCAGTCTTTTTCAGCCTAAGATGCTATTTCCTTAGTTGTTATTAAAGTAAATGAAGAGCTTCACTGTTTTCAACATATCCAGACTCTCTTCGTTCCCAAAAACTCTAGAAAGCTTATCACCTCAGGGAAAGAGCGAATCGCTGCTTTGGGAAGCTACTAAATCTATCGAGAAGCCGCAAAGATATCTCTATCCCCTCATGTAATAATTCATGGATGCGAACGGACGATGATGGATGAAAGCAGAAGTATTTGCAACTCATCCGGAGAACGTATTCAAGCCTAATGATAGCGACCACGAATCCGACGTCGATGCATATCACTCAACCCACATCTCCAAGGGGAATCGAGAGCGAAATTCTGACTAACGATGAAGCCTGCTTCGCTAGTGATGAAGTTCCAGAAGCGGCTACGTTTTGTTTTTGTATAAAAATAATAGAAAATGGAAGAAACATAGTTTTTAGATAGTGTAGGTAGTAAACATATCCAAAATTCAAAGGAATCGGACATATAATAAAAATGTTATGCTTTTAAAAAAAACAGAAAAATGCAATTTGTGAAAATTTACCTGTTTTTAGATAGTGTTTTGTCATGGCACGGCACAATTGCTTAGCAACATTAAAGTACTCGTAATCGGATCGTAAACCGTAAACTACTTATTATTGAGTAGTTCCGTTGGCCATCTATGGTCTTCATCATCTGTTTCACTACACCAAATGCGCCCAAAGTAAATGCACGAGTTACTAGATATAAAAAAATATATATATATATATATATACGGTCGCATTGAGAACCTTCTTTTTTTTCGTCGGTTACAAACACCCAAATCGATTACGGGCCACTTAGCCCTAAACCGGCACCTATTCACCAACAGTGCGACAGACAGTCCTCTATGCAGAGGATGTCTCAACGCGGAGGAAACGGCCGCCCACGTTATCCTGGAGTGCGAGGGAGTGGCCACACAACGGGAAAGTATCCTCGCGGGTGCGAGATCTCTTCTAGAATCCGGCGAACGCCCCAGGAGGCTGTGCTTCTGGAAGGAGCCAGGCTGGCTCAACTAGTCAGCCTATCTGAACGCATAATGGAACATCTATAAGTCTAAATGCGGAAACAGAGCCCTACACCAATACCAATACCAATAGGGCTACGGAACCCTGAACCCTACCCAAATCGCTATAGGCGTCCCTATAATATTTGAAGCTTCCTCGATTTCTCCCGATTCATCAAATTCACACATGATGGCAATGGGAACAACTAGAAGGCATACTCTAACTGTCTAACAAACAAAATTTTTTTTTTAAATCGGTCCAGCCGTCTTCGAGTAAACGGGTATCGTAAATAAAAAAAGATCCGATGAACCTCGTGCTTTTTTTTGAAGCCGGTAAAAAATACTTGAGGATATTGGTTCAGAATTTTGGCTTTGACACATTTATTTACTTCTAACGTGTTCGCTCTATTATTATCGTAGGTACCCTTGATCTCAACAATGGTTCATATCCAAGTCAAATTCTTGTACAATTGCATCAAGAAAGAGACCAGTGAGCCCTGCTTTTGAAGAGTCAATTCTTACTAGTAGTAATAAGTAGTAGTAATTCTGGGAATAGCCCCATTTACCGGCTCATAAACAACAAAAAACTCTCGTACTTCGACTTCATCTTCATTAGTGTCACGTCAGTAGTACAGTCCAGTATGATAAAGAAGTATTTAGACGACTACGTAAGTATTTACCATAGACATCAGCCTGACAGCAGATTATTAGCCTGCTCCTATCGTCTATAGTTTTAATGAATTTTAGTAATATAGCGTATATTACTAAAATTCATTAAAACTACATGTTCATCATTGATTTCATGTTCATCATTCAATAATACATGACACAATATATACTAAACTTGTATTTAAGTCCTCTTTACTGAAAACAATACTAAATTAAAATCCATATAATTAGTACCTATTTGCAATAGTTTTTAACTCACATGTATTCATGTTGGGCACGCTGTATATGTATCTTCTACATTACTTACGAACATGTACATAGGTTATTGCCTTAATTATTGTATAAAACTCCGTTTTAAAAACTGTTATTTTATACATTAGAGAAATAGTTCGGTTACATATCATTCAACGCTGTATTTTGCTTTTGTATTGTAATGGACAAATGTTTTAGAATATTGAAGAAATACGATACTTAATTACACTAGTGTTATCGTAAAAATACTGACACCTTCATACGCAAATATTATTTGATATGTAGATATGGGATGGGTATCGAATGCTATGCATGTAGATTTAAAATAAAAATGACTAATGGTGATGATTTCACTTCACCTTACTCGTTCATAAAAATGCAAATCAGCTACTTCCTTTCATAAATTGTCGTGATGAGAGTATTCCAGGGTGGGTGCCATATTATATCGTTTTGTCCACATCGTACTGTAATGAATGTTTGTACATATAACGCATCGAGGACAAGTTCTATTTATAGACAGTAGAGGTTGGTACAGAGACACTAACGCACTAGCAACGTGTGAGTGCGAGCCATAGTATCCCTATAACCTACCCAGTATAGTAAGTGGAGAACAACCACTTAAACAAATATATATTATAGTTATCAAAGTTTTACATTGCTAGTTGTTCACATATATATCTCATGAAAGTCAATTGACTGCACCCTGTTACAGTTCAAGAGCTAAGTATCTTTTAAATCTACCAATTATTACCAGATCTAGATCTGATTAAGATTAAGAATAAAATTACTGCACTGCTGTACCGCAGTGCCCTAATGATCATAATAATTTAATTAAGAACTGGTCGAAGCGGTCCTTTAATAGAACTTTGTCGTTCCATTATTGTTGAAATGTACTAGTTGAAAGTGTTCTATTAAGGACATAGTAGTTGTTGAGAACAGGAGGTTCGGAGTAGAGTCAGTCGTAAGGCGCGTGTGTGTCGTTTCGATCGCGGTGCGGCCACGACTCTGTGACCGACAAACCACGGTCTGACCGTCTATGTCTGCTTGATGCGCCTCGTGCTCGCTCACTCGATTGAATAATTACATAAATCTCTGATTGTATCTGTAGCCTTGCTCCTGCTTTAATGTTTCTCTATTCTCTGACGCATTTGTATAAACTGATTCACCAGGATGTAAAACTTAATTTCTTAGTCTATCGTGCGTTGTGCGGTAAAATTTAAGCAATACCTAGTATTAAAATTTTACTAATACTAAATAATTACCTACCGTATTTTGTGTTAATAGTTGGTTGTTGTAAGAATTTCTAATAGAAACAGAAAATAGCATTTCTCTAAGGTACTTATCTCGCAATCACGTTTCCTTAACTGGGTATTAATCTTACTTATGAGACTCGCGTAAATAGGTAAACGAAGTTTATTGTAGAGTCTACCGCTGCGTCTGCTACTTGCTTAATATTGCTTTACATATGTATACCTAAGTATGTGTGGACTTTCACACTTCCATTTAAAGAAGAAATTTTAAGATTAAAATGCGTCGCATATTCGTTTAGTATTAATTTGATGACTCACTCACAAATAATAGTTTTTGGAATAATTCCAATAATTCTGCTGAATATATAATATATGTATTTCATTTTTATTTATATAAGTATAAATAAAAATGAAATATAGATAAAATATATCACTAAATGTTATCAGAAAATATAGAACTTGTTGACATAAGTAACGACATAATTACATAGAAAAAGGAAACATACGAGTATGTAATTCAAGCTTTTACATCCTACTAATATTATAAACGTGAAAGTTAGTGAGGATGTATGAATGTATAGATGTATGGATGTTTGTTACTCTTTCACGCAAAAACTACTGTACCGATTGCGATGAAACTTGGTAAGTAGATAGCTGAAGACCTGGATTAACACATAGGCTACGTTTTACCCCGACATTCTCACGGCACCAGGCCTTACGCGGGTGAAACCGCAGGGCGCATCTAGTATATTATAAACCAAAAGTATGCAGATGTCATCTCCATCAATGTCTAGTGGTCGTGTTCCCAAGGCATTAGTACATTAAATCACAATTTTAATGTTGTAGTTACGTATATCAAGAAAGTTTAACCCTATGGTAAAAGGAAGTCTCGACCAGTAAGCAACATCTGTACACAGTAGTTCGCGCACCGATATGGTATTGATAGTCGACGCTTCGTGATGCTGGTAGTTGTGCGTTGTAGACATCAATAATAAATATTGTTGGTACATGATGTTTTAACCATCTATGACATCGAAATTTGCATAAATAGAACCTCTACTGCGAGTTGTGCGTCAGAAGTTTACAACAAGATCTTACGAGGGCCTTGAGTGGCTCGACTAACACAAAAAGCGTCCTACAATAAAAGTGACTGCAGAAGGTTTTTTTGATGAACTCATTTATTTTGTTTTCGTATGAGTTTGGCACACTCCAATTCTCCAGTTGTTCTTTTTTCCCATAAGATAGAAATGTGAAATGATGTAAAATTAAGATGATCTTTTTTTTTTCTTTTTTTCTTCACATATACATCCATCTGGTTAAATAGTTGGCAGCAGGTTTTGAACGTGATTTTTATCCACTTCTAAACGTGTCGGTTTCATTTGAAACTTTGCACACTTATCAAGGACCGATAACGATGCAATAATTTACATAGTTTTTACAGTAAAAAAGCGTGGGATGCTTTTTAAGATATTTTCATAATGACTACTTTTACCAATATAATAATTGACATCAAGCAATCCACGCTTTTTTACAGTAAAATATTTTTTTTTGTTAGGCACACATTTTTTCTTAATTTAAACTAATTGAAAATTGTTTTCTACTTTTTATTTTGGTTTTCTATTAAAGCGTTTGTTTGTGTTTTTTAGTAACTATTATTTATTTTTATACAGTTTTAATGTTTTTTTAAATTAGGTGTGATATTTAAAAGAAAAGTCAAAAATATTTCTTCTTTTATTTACGTTTTGCTTTACAATAGTACCTATATGTATACCTACCTTTTCGAGATACTCGTGAGGTTGTCTCTTAGCAACGAGACACGGCAGACATTTGTCGCAGATGATAGGTAACAAAAGATAATTTAAGAGTTTGCGGGGTCAAGTGTATTGTCGGCTTGCCCAATTGGCCAGGCGGACCGGTCACTGGCTTTACACCTTTCGACAGCCTATATTATTATATAACTACGGCAGGTAGCCTGACAGTAACTACAAGACTACCGAGATCAAATATCTGAAACATGGAACCATTACGTAAGTCGAATTACTCGAAGACTATACTAAGTGTAACTCAGATAATTTTACATTTTTTACGGCAAAAACTTTTATATAATATAACCACACTGCTCTTTCAATATTGTCATTTCGTTTTGTTATACGCGAAAGACAAGATCACATACAATGTACAGTACTACATATACAGTGACTGGAGCTGGGTTGTCTGGTCGACATACACTCTGCTATTACATATAACGACTACAATAAACGTTTGTAGTACGCACCAGTCACACAAATTGGAAGTTATTTAAGCAAAATATATATAATACGTATGTACAAATGTATCAAGCTCCGTAGTGACCGCCTTTGATTCAATTGACGTTGACCTGGCACAGTTCAAACACCTAGGTGGGCTAATCATAATCGGTCGGTAGCCATCTTTATATGGGTCTGATCACCTTTACATGTGGCTTTATGATACGTAGGTAATCAATCAATCCTTGAAAGAGTACGTGTGTCTCTGTTTAGGCATTTCACAAATTTCTATACCTTCTAAAGGGATACATCGTAAAAACTGAGTTATGTGTCTGAGCGGCGAACTTCGCTTCGAAGTGTAGGCGACAGCGCAGCAACAAAAACTCTGGCGGTAAACGTGAAACTGGCTGGATTCGTCCACTTCTCAGAATTACTATCACCAATGGTTTCTAATTGTAAGTACTTTACGACTGGTGAAGCGAGGCGTATATAACTTAGTAATTAAAACTGTGAGTTTGAATTATCATCTGTCCCGCTAAAGTTGACCGCACGTAGTTTATCTAAACAAGACCAGCCGCTTATCAATTAACCTGTCGTTAAATTAACTAGTTTTTAAAATAAGTTTTCGACAATACCTACTTGAAATATTATTGATTACGGAGATAACCTCTGTATTAAAAAAAATGTAAAATTCCATTAGGATGTTACCAAATGTATTCTTATCTATGTACTTTAATATATTTCTAATGGCATTGACATGAGTTAAATGGATATCTCAGATATATGAGGAGGATTATCCACGAGCCCCAAATCTTGACTGGATAGTCATTCATTATTTTGAACCATGTAATTAACTATTTAAATGATTATCCCCTTTTGAACATTATTTATCATTTTCTCTGAATGTTATTGACGTTTATGAAAATCGAATTTTTATATTTTCTTCTATCTTATTATTTTTTTTTTTTTTTATGTGAGGCCAAAATAATTAATGCAACCGTTAGAGAAATTTCTTACGAAAAATGAAATATCTTGGTAGATATGTCATAGGCTTCGGTGTTTACTAGCCAACAGAATACGTAAACTGCCACAAATGCCACTAGGCATTAAGTCCGCCCCATGCAATTCAAAATGCAGGAAGTATTAAATAAAAAAAAAAAAAATTAACTGGTTTGTCTTATTAATATTTTATTAGCTATAGTGCATTCACTTATAGCTATAAAAAGTATCTACTACATATTATGGTAATTATATATGTTGTTAATGTTATAAACTGTTTTAAATAAATACACACATACTTATTTTAATCAATTTAATACTCCTCCTTTTTTGCTTTAAATTAAATAAAATTCTTTTTTTATGATTAAAAGATTTTTTTAAACAAAAAACTTAGGAACTTCATTCTCATTCAACTACATAAAATTATGAACCTTTATTAAAATGAAGAGATCACATTTTGAAAAGAGTTTTTTTGAGCATTAATTTTAAGTTTTATTATTTATGCTGAAAGTATGTACGCAGAAATTACATGCAATCTATAGTTTTATTATTCAGTCTTGTTCGCAGCTTATTGCAATTTGCACAGTAGTCCAACTGCAGAAATGGCACGTTCGCTTTCGACACTTGCTGGCTTTACTGGACAACGCCATGGATAGAGTTTAGATAGGAGATGACCACGATCACCATCGTTTTAAAAAAGCCAACATTTCATTTTTTTTAAGTGTGTTGATGTCATCACTTGAAGTTGAAATCCCTGATTACATGTGAGTCTTCGTAGTGTAAAATTCTTATATGATTTTTGTTATAGAATATCGATAATTATCGGTTTTTAAAATGGACAGATTACCGATAACTATCCGATTACCGGTTATCGGTTTGCATGCTCTAGTATGTAATACCTTATAGATAGGCGATCGCGTGAATTACCGTATCGTATCAACATAATTATATTATCGCGGAATGAGAAAGTTAAAAAACTTCGTTTACATTAAGTCTACTTTTAAGTAGGTATTTGAGGTATAGAGGTACAAATCAGAAGTAATTTATTCGGGAACTAATAAAAACTTATATTGTTGCCTCGAGAGTGTTATTGATTCGATTTTACGTGAGTTTACATAGGTCTATGGTTAAAAATTACAAATTCAAGACATTTTCTTGAAAATAATATGTTTTGCACATATGGTTATAACTTATAAACATATAAATGTTGTTATATTGTTTGTATTTTAAAATGTCTAAGTGGAAAAGTTTACATAAATAATTACATTGTAAATATTGTTTTATTATTTATCAACACAAACTTGGTCCCTCAGAAAGATTTGGTCTAAAGTATTCGGATAAAGTATGTGTTTTTTAATAAGTTTTTTCCCCTAAGTAATGTTACCGAAACCTTAAGATGTTAGAGAACCCTTAAAATATCGTAGAATTTAATAAATAAAAAAAACATGTCATCGTTTCGTTAAGAAATTGTGACAAAGTTGTAAGAAATATGATTATGACAGAGGTTGTGTTGTACGTGAAACTGGACTATGTTTTGGTTACCAAGTGCTCCCATACCTATTTATGATAAAGATGGAGGATGCTTAAGAAAATGTTACCTAACCATCGTAAAGAACTTCGTTTGTAGATGAAAAAAAAAATAGAAGACGCAGTTTTCTGATATCTTTATCGAAGAGACTATAGCTTCAAACTTACTTATTTTAAAATAAAAGTAATATGTATTTTTGAACGAATAGTTTCAAACCATTTTTGTTGATGGAAATTGGGTTTTGATATTTATTCTCATTAAGAATTATAATACAATTCACTTAACATGAGAACATAATTATTACTAATACACAATAATATTACTCGAGAGCATAGATAGATATTGGCGGTGGCAAAATACCGCCGATTTAACTATTAAAGAACGAATTGAGGACGATTCCATTTAGGTTTAGATTTTTTAATAGAGCTAGCTCTAATCTAACTTTAGTCACATATTCCTAGAACTGTGTTTGTCATAAGTTCATAACGAATGTAACATATTGTAAGGAGCACTGGTTTTTTCCTGTTTAGAGAAATCGAGGAAACTTGTTAGTTATAACATATAAATAACTGTCTATAAAACCGGATAGTCTAAACGTATATTATTCCATTGCATCACTTAAAATTTATAGGGAAATATATTATCAAATTTGTATTACAACCCTCATCTTTTAAGATCAATATTATGGTTTCCGAGAATATTCGTTAATAAATATTATGATATAATAAATTGAGTTTATTTATGATCCATGTCACTGACACAAAATAAACTTTTATGTCAAGGTTGTTCTGTAGTTAGAGAAGTGGCTATATCTAGCTGGGAATTCAGTCTAACTAGCAAATGGAAAATACAGTGTTATGGCCATTGCATAAAAATTAGAAAACCTCTTAATATGAACTAGTCACTCACTTAGCTTGTAGGTCAGGAACGTTCTTTCGGCTGTCTGTTATTGTTAGTGGTGTTGTGTCACTGCAGGTCGAGGTAACTGGCGCCGGCGATCGCATCAAGCCGCGAGCGGTGCGCGTGCGAGTAGTCCGCGGGTCGCGTCGCGTGGGGCACAGGGCTATGCGCGTCTTCCACCGGCGCCGGAGCTGATCGGGCTGGCGAGTCGCCGCGTGCACCGCGCGCGCTTATTATACGCAGACGATGGGCGGCGCGCGAGCACCCGCCGCCACGCCCCGCGCCGCGCTCCGCCCGTCTAACTCACCCCTGACTCCGCTATAAAAACATTTATGACCTCTCTTTGCACTGGTGACTTCAAGTCATTGACCAACTATATCTGATTCTCGACCGCCAGGCTAATTTTGTATTTTCTTTATGAATGAATGGTAGAATATCTAGAAATTTCATAGATTCGTCCGAAAAATAATTCTCACCTGCAGTAAACATTTACTGCAGGTGAGAATAATTTTTCGGTTGTCCACGATGATGAATTATAAAACTTGTACTAATCGGATCACGATGAAAGGAATAAACTTGTGGCCTAATTAGCCTGCGGGCTCAGTTAAGCACTGCTTAACTACATGCCACTCAGTTCACTAAGTTGCTACTAGTTTAGCAGTAGCAATTTAAATAAGCACCAGGGTAATATAGCGATTCGATACGATCGTAAATTCCGAAATTTTGCCTAATGAAGCTATATTACACTGGATCCGATTAATTATTTTTAAAAACTTTTCTTACATCTTCTTTAAACACATTTTGATGAGTTTTGTGAACCTGATACCCTAGCCTTGCCCATATAATATGGAGGGGGATATCTGTGAGTTTAATTATCATTTACTATATAACAATCGTATACAACCCATCTCTCGATGCCAAGTAATACTTTCACGAAAGATACAGTAGTTGAATCCTTCAAATAAAGAGTTGAGTTGACATCCATAGTCATGGCTACACTTTGAAAATATACAGTAGTCTAAGAGTTTATCCTCCACTGATGAGAAATTGACATGTCAGTAAACAAACGCCATGGTACCATCCCTATTATTTCCTGAATATTATTAATTACGATGCACTTTACACTAATTATACCTTTGGTGAAACTTGAACATTGGTCCTACATCTGTTTACAATACGAATGGTGATAAAGAACTTCGCATTTTTTCAGAATAAGTACACTGTTTTAAAGTAAGCAAACAGTTGTATCAGGTGTTATTATGTCAATGGGTACTTCTGTCGCTGCTCTGTTATTATATTACATTAATTAGATACCATAACGATACTTTGACACGGTGGTGGGTAGGTTAGTGATATTAAATAAAGGGTTAATAAAAAAATATAGTAAAAAAACATAACCTTATGTTATTACTTTATTAGTCACCATGAAACTTTCGACGGTCAAGTCAGTTTATTTTTAATTCTGTTGGGAGTATTGGGTTTGCACAACGCACTTTTATGATCATGTCCTTTCCATGAAATAAAAAAATACAAAAGACGGAAACTAAAACAATACTTATGCGTATTATGCAGTACCTATTGTAGACTGAGTGTAAAAACAAAAAAAGTACACGTGTCACATTTATGCATCTCGACTTTATGATCTCGACATAGTATAAAACAAAGTCGCTTCCCGCCGTCTCCGATCTTTTAAACTACGCAAGTCATTTTAATGCGATTTTCATCAATTGATAGAGAGAAAAGTTTATATATTAATATTGTTTTGTGTTAATTTGTTGAAATATCACGATAGTTGTCCACCACATTAGTATCTACATTGCACGCGTGCGAAGCCGGAGCGGGTCGCTAGTTAAGTAATAAAATGTATATTTAAAAATTATATTATATAATAATTTTTTTATATTTTTAAGCTATGGATTCATTGGAAGTATGTAATACGGATGATTGAGAAAGCTTAAGGTTCTTGAAAAGTCACAATCCGGTACTGCGTGACATCATATAAACTTACGTGTGGGTACTATCAGCCATTGGATTCCGACAACACCCGCTATAATTAGAGGTATATAATATAATATATATAAACCTAGCAAATATCTGGAACATAACATAAATGTCACTCTATTTGTTATTTTTCTACTTAAGCTTACTAGCTTAAGTAGAAAAATAACAAATAGAGTGACATTGCACCTACTTATATGTTACTGTTGTTGTTAGGAATGTTAGTGTATTAATGAACTAATGTAATATTTAATTATAAATATGCACCAACTTAATGTTCAAGATAATTACCAGTACCTACTCCTATACCTTCGTACTAAATTCTTTACAATGACTCGCAGTGCTCAATTAAGAAGAGCTATTTATAGACAAGGTGACAACTTTATTGACACATCGACTGCTAATGAGAATTAATTGCACTGAAATTGTGTTGCATCTCTCATGCGACATGGAATGCTGTTGTCTCTATAATTACATGTATGTATTTGCTAATTAATGCGTTGCTTTTTTTGCAATTCAGATAAAAATATATAAAAGTTAACATACTTCCGTTTGTCTCAAGAATGCGTGTAGTGAGATCAAGGCTCTTATCCTACAAGCAAATTACCAATTCATTTGCTATATTTGCTAGCGCCCCTGGTGAAATCCATAGCAACCTAGTGAAATGTCTGATTATTACAGCCTTGAGGGGTTTCATACACACCGAACAAGTGCAAAGTGTAATGTGTGTATGTGGCTGATCTCGGGCCTACTGGTACGTAGGTAATGAAGCGATTGTTTCTACTGCGTACAGACCGCTTTTTAGAAACAAACTTCCTTATCGCATGTTACATTTCAGACGCTCGGCGGATGGGGCACTAAACGGAAAAAAGTATTAGCGCAACTAAAAATGCTGACCGCGAGTTGATTTGCGGTTGTAAACTAATTTATTCAATGACTGCACGGATGGTTTAAGTGGTCACCTCGCCACTACGCCATGCCGAGTGTTGTGGGTTCGAATCCCACACGGGACAAAAAAATGTGTGATCCACAAATAGTTGTCCCCCGCCGCCGCGACAGAGGAATATTTCTAATGCGGCAGTTGTATTTAAAAAAAATAAATCCATTAAATATATTTATATACATGTAGCGAAGGAACTTCGTTTGAACTGGGAGTCCTAAAGACACCCCACGCGTTCTTATCAAATTTTTAGCGTATTAGACTTTATGCCTTTGAGTGGATTCAGCGCAATCACATGTTTTTTTTGCAATCACAAGTCGTAGCGTCTGTAATGTTTCTAGTTTTTATTTTATATTAAAATATTAAAATTCTGTCTTACCTTGAGTGGTTTGACACTGAAAAATGCATTAAGATAAAAAATCTAGCAGAAATCTGTCTCATTTTAAAAATATTAACGCATTTAACATGAGGAGGAAGGAAGAGGTTCAAATAAAACAATATTTGCTGGTATTAATAAATATACACTTAAGGAAAATCTGATGTTGTTTACAGACATTTAATCTGTTTGTTATCGTCCCTGTCTATTCCGTAATTTAATTAGAGAAGACTCGTTTGAAAGCTGTCAAGTATTGGCGCCTCGGGCTTGTCTACATGTTTGGGGGCTCATAATTATCGACTCGTTTTCATTATCTTGTTGCTATTTATGTGATGTATAATGTATGAAGGAATAGTGTTATTTATATATGGTCTACTGATTTCTCGGAATAGATGTAGAATAATCTAGACTCTTGATGACTTATCCCTAGGTGGACTAATAAATTGTTAAGCAAATCGTTAGATTTTCATAAGTATTTTAATCTTTACATAAATTGTTGAAAGATTAGTCTCGTACAGTAATAGTTATTGTTGTAAAATCTGAGATATAAGCAAATCCAACGGTATTTATTAGCATTTTAAACATTACACTAGGTAGGTAAAGTTACTTTGACAATTCATACACCGAATATTCAACGACTTGTGTACTCGTACTTATAACTTTCTCACGGCAGCTTTGCTTGGGCTCGCGATCGATGTTCTCCTAGCACGTTTTTATTTTTACCTTCTATTTGCGATTCAAATTAAGAAGTAACAATTTAAATCTCAAAATCTGTTTTGAAATTTGTGCCTTGGGCTTTTTAGTATACATACATATATCACATTCGTTATACATGGTAACTGCTAAAGAAGCCCAATGATGTCAAATGGTAATCGATCCTAAATCAGATTACAATGCTCTATGTAAGTTAATTTATGCTCAGTGCTATTTCAAAGGTATCGGTAGATAATCTTGTATTAAGGCGGGATTTCCTCATCTTCCGCTTTGCCCGTATTTAGATGCCCCTATTTATCGCTAGACAGTTTTTTCTTCCTGTGACACATATATGACACAAATCAGCAATTAAAGAGTTAGCTTTGATTTAGTGGTTTGGGATTAAGGTACGTGGCTGGCGTTGGAAATGAAATATAGATACGTGATGGGCCACATGCATAAGTGTCTTACAATCGTGTTCAATCTTGTTATGCGTTCCGCCTCTATTAAAATTGAACCTTCAGCGAGAGTGATATGACATTTATTATCGAGTTGTCCCAATTTCCCTAATATTTGGGCCAACAGTATCTGTTTTTAAGACAACAACGAAATATTCAATGTTTCGTCTAAACTGCATAATGATTGATTGTTTTAATTTGCGACGTGACAAGGCAAGATCGTACTACGGTTTCTTCCAACAAATAATATCATCGGTTTAAAATTCCACTAAGTGATATTAAATATCCTATAACAATCTCGACTCAATTCGTTTGGCACTAATCAGAATGCTAAACGAATCTTTTTTAATTACTTATTGATATGTATAGTTTCTTAAACCTCAGCGACTGTGGGTAAATATTTCATATCTAATACGAGGATAAGACTTATTTCATTGAGAATTGAACTAAAAGTATAAGGATTAACCAAAAAAAAAAAATCCCACGTACAATAGGCATCCCTATTGTGTGTGGGATTTTTTTTTCCACGCACAATAGGGATGTCGCGTCGCCGTCGCTCACGATAAAGTATTCTGGGTTTTGTAGCATTTTACTGTCCATCAATGTATAATGCTTTGTCTGCATTACATTACAATAAAATCAGACAACTGTTCAGAACATTTAACATAACATAACAAACGAAGCACTTTAAGTAGGTAACATCGTTTCAGAGGGATGAAAGCTTTTATCTCAGCTCATATATATTGTTTATCTTTGCCTTTGCAGCACTGGCGTCTCTTATATGTATACTGTTAAAGTCAAGCTTACGAGAATAGAAACACATTGCTCAAAAGCAACAAAAATATCAAAATGATAACAAAGTATCAAAAGAACTTCTGGAGTTCAAAAGATACAAAACGCTCACTGTAAACTGAAGAAACTTATTTTCAATCTAAAGTTAGGTGAAGGTACAACATGCAGATTCTGCCGAGAGGCAGAAGAAACTACAATGCACATTTTATGCCCTTGTGACCCACTAATGCGGTATCTAAGTATCAACCTAGGGTCGCACATCATGCAACCGTAGGTAATACAAGCAATCACTGCTTATAATATTTGGAGGTTCCTCGAAGTCTGTAAACTATAAAGTAACACTTACTGCGCTGTTTAAGGCCAGGAAAAGTCGAAGTAGCATTGGGCCCTCAAACCAATAACTAATTTCTGATCGTCGAAGAGCCTCTATTTCTGATCGTCATGTATCAAACTAAAGTGGGACCGCATCGGCTGTATCAGGTAATAACTGCGGTTGGCGCAGACGGCGAAACCGCCTGCCCACCTGGGATGATGATCAAAAAAGTTCTCACTACAATGATATACCTACCATATTTTCCAAGAAAATTTAAAAATTTGTCAGAAGCAAGAAGTGAAAGATCATAAACTTTCTGGTAGGTAATAATTGAAATAGTCTTTACCAATGTAATTTAATACATATATGAATATCCAAAAGCCATAGTTATCCTACTTCAAGTTAGGTCAGTACATGTACCTCTAACTTTTCAATTAAAAGAAAGAAAAAGAAAAAAACTTTGATGTTGACCCACTTAGACTTTGACAAGTATGTACACGAGTGCAGTATCTTGTTACGAACGTACAAGATACTGCACGTGAAGATCGTACTTTTAGTCGGTTACTTTAAAAAAAAATAATTAAAATATATAAAAATTTAATTAAACTATTGCACTAACTGCGACTCTGTTCGTTAAGGTGTTTCTTTCTCGAAATTCAAATACACCTTTTCGATAAAAAAATCACGTAATGGGTTCATATTTTTGTCAGAAATCTGAGGTAAAATACACGAAATTATTATTATTAAGAAAAGTTGGATTAATCAATTTTAGAGTTTTAGAGAATTCAATTAATCAAATTTAATGGCAAAAATTTTGTCAACATGTAAAGAAAATCGAAAACAATTTCTTTCAGCCAAGATGGAATAATTGAAACTGCAACCGACCCCGTCGGGTCCGAAACTAGTCGGGCATCCCCGAAATGTACACGTGAGTAAAATCGTATGTATATCTTAATTAATATGAGTACTTAAAAGGATGGAAAACAGGTTTGTAATAAATGGAACTTAAGGTGTTTTAGATAGTATTTCTTTATATACAACATTCTTAACCATTTTATATGACGGTTCCAAAATAACATAACTGCGAGGTGACCTCAACAACGGCAACGTAAAACTAACCATGTGAAAAACAGTCCTGCCATAAGTCAATGCCCGCAATTTTCAGAGTTTGACTTTGTGACTTATTTATTGTCATGGCAAAGTTAACTTTATAAGAAACTGAAGTCGCTTAAATTCTAAAGGCAGATTCTCCCTTTGCAAACCTTGTCAAAATGGTGCCTTCTTTAAATTCTATCGTAGAGCCTTAACTTGCAGCCTAGCGCCATTCCATAGTTTCGATGGTTTTAAATTCCGAAGTAACATTACAGGTGTACTGACAAGCAGCGGAAGTTTATGAAAGTTTGTGACTTTCAAGCAAAAACTACTGAACCGATTGCGATGAAACTTGGTATGTAGATAGCTGGAGACCTGGATTCACACATAGGCTACTTTTTTTTTCGATATTAACACGGAACCGGGACTTATGCAGGGGAAACCGCGGGGCGCAGCTAGTGTATCATAAATCCCTTTAAAATTGTGTAATACAAGCAAAATGTATAATTTGTTTTCATATCCTTTATAACGCACCCTCTGATGTTGGGGTAGATAAACAAAGTATAACTAGGAAAAATAACAGCTTCGGTAGTTTCAATATTAAGGACCGGGCGACTGACACGTTAATGGAGTGTCAGCCATGAATTGGCGGTAATAGTTGATATTTGACGTTCTATCGCCGCTTACATTATTCTCTCGGAGCAAATCAATTCAAATAAATGAAATTGATTGCGTCTGTTTGTAATGTCAAAATAATTATTTTTTTTCAAGCTCATACAGTTATTTGCACGATACCTATGCCTAAAAATCAGTTTTAATTTTTTTTTGTCTGTCTGTTTGATTGTTCCGGATAATCTCTGGAACAGGTGAACCAATTTCCACGGGACTTTCACTGGCAGATAGCTGGTTTTATAAGGAGTAACTTAGGCTACTTTTATTTTGGAAAAAGAATTAGGGTACCGTGCAAAACATATAAATATGTACACGCTAGTAACTTACCAAAATGTTTGGAAGTTCTATAAGTTTTTTATCGATAACACTAAAGCTAGCCCATAGCTTCTGAACGCAAGAAAAAATAGAAAATCGCTTGACAAACCGAGAAGAAAAAGATACTGAACTGTTTCGTATTTACCTATTTATATAAAAAACCAACTGTATCCTTTATTTTAAGTTATTGATAAGGCCATGTTGAGATGACGGGCGTTGAACGCGCGTTTTGCTAACGCGCATTGACGCGCGTAAACAACATCACGGAAGGAGGAGAAACTAGTCCTTATGTTTTGTTTGAGGTAGATAGCAATAATAATACTTAATGCTTTTGAAATGAATTGACCTTAAGATTTAGATTTATTTAGGTATTTTTCTCTTTTGTTTTATTACTAACATTTTTTCTTGTAAATGTGCAATGGGCCACAGATTAAGCAAGAACACAGATATGTCGCAAAGTTGTTTTCGTTTTTGGCTGTTTCATTCGCTCTCGGAGAGAATTAATTAACATTTTGTACCTCTAGTTTTTGTACTACTCTAGTTTTTGTACTCTCTCTAATTAAGCACGGGTGCTACTATATGACACCTTCTTATCGGTTCTCAGTAACGGAAATAGTTAGGATGACCTAGCTTTTAAAATTTATCTAATTGAGCACGGGTGCTACTGCATGAGACATTCTGAAGGTCTTATGATGACCAGATAAGTGCTTATCGGTTCACACTAACGGAGATAGTTAGGATGACTTAGCTTTTAAAATTTATCTAATTAAGCACGGGTGCTACTTCATGATACATTCTGAAGGTCTTATGATGACCCGATAAGTGCTTATCGGTTCACAGTAACGGAAATTGTTAAGATAACCTAGCTTTCAACATTTACTTAATTATGCACGGGTGCTACTACATGACACATTCTGAAGGTCTGATGATAACCAGGTAAGTGCGTATCTGTTCTCAGGAACGAAAATAGAATGACCTAGCTTTCAACATTTACCTAATTGTGCACGGGTGCTACTTACTACATGTTACATTCTGAAGGTCTCATGATTACTTTTTTATATATGATATATGAATACCTATTTACCTGCTTATCGTTTTTCAGTAACGGAAATTGTTGGGATGACCTAGCTTTCAACATTTACCTAATTGTGCACACGTGGTTTTGCCTTTAGGACTTTGCCCAACAATTGTTTTATATATTATGGAAACAGGTTTCCTTTTAGTGTTAAAGTTAACTGCAGACGCTGAACATCGAGTTTGGTATCCACACCGGCACGAGTAATTCACTCTTTTACCACTCACAAATTTGGCAACCACGCTATGAAAATTTTCTACGATGTTGCTGTCAACGAGACTTCTGGAATGCTCTGCAATAATATTAACAAAAAAACATATTTTCTGCCATAAGAAACTTGAAAAAAATGCTTGCGGTAGAATCTCAACTTTTGTGGACTGTTACAGAAATGGTTTTTACATGTGGTATGGTGGTCTAAAGGAGAATACTCTGCCAATTAGACTTTCCCGTCTTGGTTGTTAACTTTTTCCGATTTAAATTTATAAAAAAGTTAGCGTAGTAATTGCTTACAAAAATTAAATATTGATTTTGTTTTAAATTTTTAAACATTGTTTTTTGATTGGAGTACCAATCAAAAGACAATGTTTAAATATTTTTTTTAATTTATCGTGTATAGATTTATCTTTAAAAAACGTAATACATTATAGTATATCTGAAAAATAATTTATCTAAAAATACCGCAGTGGTAGCAAACATAGTAAATTACTGTCATAATTTGCTCTGCTCCCTCATCAAAAATCATACTAGACAGATCGTATGTTTCTATTGACTCCTGAAGTTCCTGATTTCGTAATCCGGGTTTCTTAATTACCTTAAAAATACTAACTTCAGTATGCTAAAGTTCTATTTCTGCTATTACAGCCTGGTAATAATAATAAAAAAACACCACAGAAAAACGAAAGTGATACTTTAGTTTTTCTGTAACTAGGTATTTTTTCTCAAAATCAAGACTGTCATTTTCACAGTCAACCTAATCTCTATGAGCCCTTTCAAATGCGTTCAGCACGATCGTTCTACGTAGTACCATCAATGAGATACTATACCTACCTTCGGAGTCCACCATCAGGTAGGCGACATTATCAGTCACCGAGGTCTCCATGAGACTTTTCAAATGAGTCCAAAGACGATAGTTCTACGTAGTGGTGTCACTGAGATCCTATACCCACCTTCGGAGTCCACCATCAGGTAGGCGACATCATCAGTCACCGAGGTCTCCATGAGACCTTTCAAATGAGATCAAACACGATGGTTCTACGTAGTGACGCCACTGAGATCCTTTACCTACCTTCGGAGTCCGCCATCAGGTAGGTAACATCATCAGTCATCAAGCTTTCCATGAGACTTTTCAAATGAGTCCAAACACGAGGGTTCTACGTAGTGCTGTCACTGAGATCCTATACCCACCTTCGGAGTCCACCATCAGGTAGCCGACATTATCAGTCACCGAGGTCTCCATGAGACCTTTCAAATGAGACCAAACACGGTGGTTCTACATAGTGCCGTCACTGAGATCCTATACCCACCTTATGAGTCCACCATCAGGTAGGCGACAACATCAGTCACTAAGGTCTCCATGAGACTTTTCAAATGAGTCCAAACACGATGGTTCGACGCAGTACTGTCACTGAGATCCTATACCCACCTTCGAAGTCCACCATCAGGTAGGCGACATCATCAGTCACCGAGGTCTCCATAATACCTTTCAAATGAGACCAAACACGATGGTTCTACGTAGTGACGTCACTGAGATCCTTTACCTACCTTCGGAGTCCGCCATCAGGTAGGTGACATCATCAGTCACCAAGGTCTCCATGAGACTTTTCAAATGAGTCCAAACACGATGGTTCTACGTAGTGCTGTCACTGAGATCCTATACCCACCTTCGGAGTCCACCATCAGGTAGGCGACATTATCAGTCACCGAGGTCTCCATGAGACTTTTCAAATGAGTCCAAAGACGATAGTTCTACGTAGTGGTGTCACTGAGATCCTATACCCACCTTCGGAGTCTACCATCAGGTAGGTGACATCATCAATCATTTAGGTCTCTATCCTCCGTCAAACAATTTGACCAATGGCAGGAACCGAGATCAAGTCGAACTAAACTGCGTTTTCATATTTTACTCAATGAATTTCATTGAATAAAATGTGAGTACTCAGTTTAGTTGAACAGATTTTCCCGGCCTCGCTTCATAATTTATTTTTATAATCAAGCTTACTCTATGACACGTTCTTATAACAAAACGAAAATACAAATTACTTTACATATATTTACGAACGTAATATCTATTCTTATTTTACGAAATATTTATATTTTTACTATTTGCGATATGATTTCATTCAAAAATTATACAACACGAGAACTTTTAGATTTAATTTACAGCCCACTCGTCAAGTCGTCACAAGAGTCATTGAGTTGAGACACTGATGTATCGCGCCTGGACTGTGCGTCACAGTCCTTTGCGGGGGTGGTCCAGCGGTGTACTGGTGAAGTTTTGGGTTTTTAGTTATTATTTAAAATATTAAAAGTTAAAAAAAAACAATGCAAATTGTGAAGTACGTCATTACATATTTTTTGGTACAAAATTCATGTCGAACTATTTAGCCGTTGCAGAGAAAAATTACAGTTTAGGTTGAAAAAGGACCTGTTTAATGATATTTTTTAACAAAATTTGGTAAACAATTTTAAAATTTTAAACAATGCAATGTATTTGTGACGACCTTAAGTACACTATATATTTTTTATATGGAAAACGCACAAAGGGATTCATCTACAATCGTTTGTAAACATATGGTGTTTTTAGGATTTGAGCGAGGTAATCCCCTTAACTTATTATTATTAAATAGTAAACTGTGTTATCATCTATTATAGTTTGGCCCTATTTTTAATAAAACAAATAAGATTTTTGATGTGGCGACAACAATACTGTCTGACCATTATGAATATCGCTACATAACTGTTGGGCAAGTTGATAATCACATAATGTACCTACCTTAAATTACGCTTTTTTTTACGCTAGGGCCAAAAACATCGGTATATGAAAGGACCATGGTCATTTATAAACACGCGCAGCTACAGATTGCAGTTGTTAACCGACTTCAGAAAAAGAAGGAAGTTCTCAATCGAGCCTGGAATATTCATGTTCAACACGTTTGATGTAGTCTTCTCATACTGTTTGAAGTCCCTAATTTCATAGACTGGTCTCGCGTAAAACCTAATACTCCTGATTCCAACTGACCAAAGAAGAACTATAATACACTATTTTAGTCCTTTGAAGAGTCTTAGAAAATACAAATGTACAAATTTCTATTAAATACCATGTTTCTCTGTTTTAGCACATCAGACCGTATAGTCATAAAGATCCATTAGCCTTTTAAGTGTGTACTTACTTGTTGCATGAAAAGAGATTCAACCGGAATACGGACTTGAACTTATTTGTGGTCTTCAGTAGTGTTCAGATATTTATGCTATGCTGTGCTGTGATCAATTTTAGTGTGTATTTAAAAAGGTAACAAATAATTAACTATAGAAATTGCAGCTTGTTAGTATAATGGGATTGTGCAAATTATTGTTGTTGTTGCAATAATATTATTTGTTTATTAGCACATTATAATTTCTACCTATAGGTACATTCCTCATTTGAAACAACTATTTTTTTTAAACAACAAATCAAATTTTGTTTCCTATTTGACCTAAATAAGGTGAAATAAAAATAAATTTTACTAATTTAAAATGAATATTTTGTTAAAAAGAAGAAATCGGTTCACAATTTAAATATTAAATCTATAGGTACATTTAATTACTGCGTATATATCATTAATATCAATAATAAGTGGATATTATAGGTAGCGTGCACTAGATGTGTCGCTAGCACAACGTGATAGTAGATCGTGAGACTGTGGGAGTGACAGAACGCTATGTTCAGATAAGATAATAGTTATTATACGGTTGCCAACGTTTAAGCACCTGTGAATACAGATGCTAAGAATAAGGTTATTGTGAAGGAATGCTGACTTCGCCTATCGCCTATCTAATTGTCCTAATCATCCCGCAACATTATCCTATGCAATCGCATTATCTACGAGAATCGGATCTTTGGTTGCGCTCGCTACCAGAGCGATGTGTACTACTTTTTTGCTGCGTGTTTTTTTTTTATTTTAGGGTTCCGTTCCTCAAAACGAAAAAGGATCCCTTAGAGGATCACTTTGTTGTCCGCCTGTCTGTCTGTCAAGAATCCTTTTCTTAAGAAACTGTGGACGAATTAAGTTGAAATTTATAGCAAATACTTAGAGCTGCGGTCCCTTGAAGCTGTTCTATCAAGTTTCTAAGTCAACGCAATCAAAAGATACGGCCATTTAAGTTTTAGATTCGACCAAGTTTGTATATTTCGCAGGTAAATTAAAACGTATGCGGTTCTTCCCATTGACCTACAATCATGAAATTTGGTAAGAACAAGGCCTGACAGCACTAGTAAAGAAAAAAGGCGAAAGCCGTTAATTTGTTGTTATATCACAAAAAATAAATAGTTTTTGTGATTACAAACTTATATTTTGTGGTTGGAAAGTTGACTTTGTCGTAAATCGATGTACGGGAGGGTATTTTTAGAACTGAAAAGTTAAGTTTGGCTTTTGGCGTTTGGCGGAAAAGACGGATAAAAATCTTCGAGAGTAGATTCCCGATATGGATGGACAGATGGTTTGTTGTTAACAGAACCCTCGGTGCTCGAGTCAGACTCGCACTTGTCCGGTTTTTTAAACTAAAATTTATCCGTTACCTCATGACTATGTCCGTTATCAATGTATACTCAGCGCCGGCTTTGATCAGGGTAGAGCTAGATTCCTATATTTTAGCACCCATTTTTTCACTTCTCATAAATTGTGTTTTTGGTTTTAAATAAATATTATTATTACCAAATATCAACACTCATGCATTGGATTTAAATTAAATTAAGTAGTTCTAATTATTTTATTCCTACTTCTTTAACATGAAGAGAGTTCCTACCGTTATTGATGTTCATTTCAAATGGTCACTATATAATAAAATCTGTTAGGTACGTATGTAGGTAATGTAATAAATAATGAAAGTTCAGCCGCGCACCCCAGCGCTTCTAAAAAGTGCCAAAAAAAATTATTTTCCCTTGGAAATTGTTTTTCGCGTTTGACTTTTCGCTGCCCCTTGTCACCTGGCACCTAGGGCGACCGCTCCACTCGCTCGGCCCATGGGCTGGCGCGGCACTATGTATATGTGATATATTAGGTGCTGCCCTAATTGAACGTTGGGAGCGAAGGTGTGATTCCCCCTCAGTGTAAATACTGGTATGCTTAAAGATTGATTAACTATCACTGGCTTTGGTTTGTTCTATATATAGTGCGTGCGTATACGTATTTACAAAAGAGAAATATCGAAGTATGTTTATCGGCATTTTAAAACGGCTGTGTAATATGCTATATACCTGTAGCCAGGTATTGCCAAATGAGCCAGCCAATTACCAGCTAAATTGCGGAGAACACCACCAGACCACAGATAAAACGTCCATCCAGCTAGAAACTCTTTCATATCTACTTACGATTAATAACGTTGGGTATTGCAGGTTTGTGAAAGTGCATAAGCTACAGCTTACGTAGTAACTACTCAGTAATCTGTGCTAGAGCGAACGGCGAGCGCCCGTCGCAAAACTGCCATCACATCTCGGAGCACATCCTCGACAACGTTCAGTAATTGTTTCTCTTCTCTCTCTCTTCTCTCTCATTGTAATCTCAAGTTAAATAGCTCGAGCATATTGAGAATTAAAAAACAACGACACCCGCGTACAATGTCATTACGTGGATGGCGCTTTTAGTATGCGGTTAGCATTACACTATATTTTCTTCTTTTTAAGGGCATTTAGTTCAGCATAAGGCATTCTAAGTATGTCAAAGAAGTAGGTAACAGGCACACATCTTATTATTTTCTGAAATGCTGCGATAAGAATTGCTTCATAGACGATTCATTCCGAAAGAGAATTCCGAAACGAAAGTTTCCTTTGTGAAAAAGGATGTACATAGAATCAATCTGAAATTTACTCCTTAAGATGTGGTTCTTAAGGAGTAAATTTGTGTGTGAAAGATGGTACTCCGGAATTTATAGAACACTAGCTGTAAAGTGATTGGTTGTATAAAAGTTTCATCAAAAAGGAAAAATATACAAGTCAACCATTCATTTATTTTTATTTATGTAGAATTCTGGGCCAGAAACTCTCGAGGGCGTCTTCAGAAGACCCTACCAGAGTTTCTACACAATCTGATCAACGGTTTATTAACGCATAGAGGAAAAACATGTAAACATTTTTTTTTTTTATAAATATAATATATGTGTTCTGTTCTTTTATTTACTAAAAAAGACCACTGTTAAGGAAAGATTTACGTTTAAAGTACAAATCTTATAATCATACAATTAATGAACTTACACAATTAACCCCCAGACTGAAAACAATAACATGTCCATCGCATAAATAACTATTCTATCCTATAGGCAAGAATATAAAAGAGATATCGACGACAGCAAAGTGTTTGAGTTTTTGTTGTTACAAAACGTATCTCAATTTCCTTTTTTCTTTTAATTTCTCACACTCACACAAATGTGTGAAAGTCACGCGAACATTTTGATGTTGTTGAAAAACATTGAGCAATATCCTTTCTTAGTTTCTAATAAAATTAAAGTTATTGTCTGTTTACGACTTTCCAGCAAGATGACCTTCTTTTGGGGTTAGTTCACAAACGTATATAACACGTTTTAGTGTCTAGATAAGCTAGATAAGCACTACTGTGTGATATTTATTTTTGTTATTATTATTAACGCATTTGATCGAGTTCACGTAATTTTTGATTATAAATACATAAGATCAACTTGAGATCTAGCTTAATCGAACACAGTTTCAACAATTCAAACCGGCTAAGCCAATACCTAGAAATAGGTGAGCATACATAGGTACATTAGGTACACATAGAACATTGGTTAGTTTTGTTTTTTTGTTAAGGAAAAAGATTTTTTATTCATGTTAGATTAATGGAATTTTGTATTACGTTTCCTTCAAAAGGTCATAGGAAAATATAAAGACCACCTCAGAATCAATCTAATAGAATACCTACCTACGTTTAATCTCCAAGGTGATAATTTTGATCGACTTGGAGATTATACGGTTAAGTTATTTTCGAAAAAACAGTGATCATACTTAAAATATCAAACTCACTAGATAGAGACTTTCTTCTTTACTGATGTAGGTAAAATAGCTCTACATTTCGCTGACGTGTTTATTTTCGTCACACAAGATTACAATAACCACAACATAAACTTTAGTTCAGATGATAAACCACACGTGTTAACTCAAGATAGAATGTCAGACACGTTTAATACGTGGCTATATATTTAACCCTAAAACCTTTGAAGTTTACGTTTAGCAATTCTAACAGGCTAGAGATAGATAAACAAAAAATACTTTCGAAATGATACAAAACTTTATACAATTTATACATGACCTTATAAACCTTGTATAATTGGTTGATTGGACCTTATCGCGTTTTGCGATCTCTTCCAGGCAACCATTGCATGAAAAGAGAGTTTATGTATGGCAAAATGCGTTGCAGTGTACAATTGGTTGAAAATATTAGGTATCCAAATAAATCAATTACTCATAATAATATATATAATTAATATGTTTTCACATACATACATGTAAATATACATATACAGATAACAATAAGAGATTAGGTGGGAATGTTGTCACATGTAGTTACACTATTAAACATATTTATAAGTGCTATTTATTGTAAATCGGTAAAAAAAAATTCTTAACTTGTGGCCTAATAATAGGAAATATCAATTTCATATTTAAATACGTTAATATTAGTAGCACTTCGTATTTAATTTAAAAATATTGGTGTCCGACATCAAATACATAATATTTTTATCTAAATTGGTTGTCTGATAGAAGATTTTGTAGAAAAATCCTAGCCTTATATTATTAAGCTTTAGAAAATCTTAAAAAAACAAGTTTAACCTACCTATACAAATAGAAATATATTTAACTTATATAACAATCAAACAAAATCATAAAAAAAACTTTCATGAATATGGAATAATCAACTTATAAATTAAGATAAAAATACAAAAATAATGGTCAGTATTAAAGTTTTTTGGATTTAAAATTCTTCCTCACTATTAAACAAGTGGGTTCTCATAATGTTTGAAATTACTTTGTTTTATTAATGTTTATTGTGATATTTTTAAAGTCTATCGATAAATGCGTCCATAACATGTCACGTCACTCACTTGTAAACTAACACCTGAACTGCCGAAGATTTAGGTTTGTCTACCATGTTTCAAGGAAATAAATGGTTTTCATTTTTTAATGGAACTTATTATTATCTTTTAAAACAAAGTATCACCGACTTCAATGTGCTGTTTAGTTTAAAGTAGATGTATTTTATATAATATGGGTAGGCCAACTAAACGCACTGCTCCAATGAGATAGCGATATTTCGGAGCAAACGAAAATATCATCGTTGAACACAATTTTTAGATATTTGTTGATTTTTTAAAAACCGCTAGATTGATTTCGATAAAATTTAAATGGGACCACCTGGGAAGTATATATACCCTTTGAAACAAAAAAAGAATTTTCCAAGTTGGTTCAGGTATCTTCTAGTACTCGGTGAACATACATTAAAAAAAAGGACAATTTGAGAACGTCGTCCTTTTTTGAAGTCGGTTAAAAAGCAAGTTCACCAGGACAGCTAATTCGAGGTTTGATCCAAAGTTTTGATTGCATTGTCTCCACTCCTCTTTTCGACTCCACGATTATTTTTAGTTGATATTTTTTATCAGACTCAATGCTTGCACTTGTTTTTTATTAGGTCTATTAGTTAAGTGCTTGTCAGTAGATATGGTGTGCCTTACATACTTAGGGCCTCGTTCACCACCTCCAAGTAATGTGTTGATTAGTTAATTGTCAATTAGCGTTACGTGCCAAGTAAAAGTTCTGAGTAACTTTAGTCAATTTCACAAACGAAATTAAAGCTTCGATAACAACTTGCAGGTTAATTGAATGATGTAACAAAACATACGTTTCAGTCGTTCAAATTTACGTCAAGTGTCATCCGTCCAACGTCATTGCGATTTGCAGTTGTCATTTTTGTGTTATTATTGTCTTTGTCGGGAGAAGCTTACGGGTGTGATTTAATTATTATTTGTTATTCAAGTCTTAGTTAGTGAAGTAGGATCCAGTAGCGAGATACCTTAACGTTAATAGTAGGCATGATTTTGTTGAAACTGCTTGATTTCTGAAATTATATTTGTAAGGGATAACATTATACTACACTTTACTAAACATATGGGTAATGCCACTCACCTTGGCGTTTTAGGCATGATTTTGTGTTTTATAAGACATATAAGATATAAACAGACGAAATCTAGCAAAGATATCCGTTTCATCTAGATCCGTAAAATAATTAACACGGAATTTAAATACACACATCCTCGGCATCCTTTGCGTTGAAGAACGTTCTAATTCATCCAATTGATGATCAATCAAATCAAATAAATCCATTTTTATGGTGTATGCGTTAGAAACACGCACAAAATGACAACGTGGTATATATAAAACCGTCAAGTAAACACGCTACTTGGTAGATGACGTGGCAAGTAAGTTACTGGTCGGTTAATCCTATGAGCAGCCCTACTCAAAGGTCGTGAAATTGACACCATAAGTTACTGGTTACTTTAACCGGTGAGCAACCTACTCGACACTTTACTTGAGGATGGTGAAAGAGGCCCTTAATCTTTCTTTCTTTCACACTAACGTTACCTAGTTCTTGAGTATTTTCGTTGGCCTACTCATATGTCTAACTGCGGAGGCGGATATGTCTATGACGTGGTTGAGTTCCATGATTACCGACTTCCCCATATAGTCTACTGGGTGTCGTGACTGGTCACCTTAAAACTGATATGGTTCAATCATATAAAGACCATCCTGGAGGCCTACATGGCACTTCACACGACACAGTTAGACTTTATGTAGACTTTTTTTTAAGGAGCTAACGAGCAGACTGGTCTACTGACAGTAAGTGGCTACCGCCGCCCATGGACACCTGCAACTCAAAAGTCGCAAGTGCGTTTCTTTTTAACCGACGAAAAAAAAGGAGGTTCTCAATTCGACCGTATATATTTTTTTTTAATTTTTGTTCAGCCCTCTCTCCGTTATTTATGAACCGATTTTGATTATTCTTTTTTTTTTAGATAAGGTATACCTCAAGAGGGGTTCTATGTCAAGGAAGCCAGGATCTGATGATGGGATCCTGATAAAATTGAGAGAAACCCTCTAAAATTGTAGGAACGAATAGTGTTTCTGTTTACTTTTCGTTACTTTATCAGGTCTTTGCGTTTAGAAATCATCACATCATGTACATGCTGTGCTGATGATGAAAAAAAATCATAAAATAAAAATCTTTTGAACAAAAAATTAAGCCGACGAAAATAACTAAAAAGCATAGAATAAATAAACCCTTTAAGTCTTAAGTTTTGAGCTTATTTACATAAACTATCAAGTTTTATATAAACTTATTTTGAGTCGGCGCCAAATAATAAAATGATTAATTACCTACGTAGAGCCATGTCCATTTCTACGTAGGTACATGTAAAATTTAGATAAATTAATCAGTTTGTTGTTTGGCGCCGACTCAAAATTAGTTTATATAAAATTTGATAGTTTATGTAAATAAGCTCAATACTTAAGACTTAAAAGGTTTATTTATTCTATGCTTTTTAGTTCTTTTAGTCGGTTTAATTTTTTGTTAACAAGATTTTTAGTTCATTGGTTTGATTGAATTGATTGTTGTTTAAAGTTTGAGGTGGGAAGTACGCTCTTTTCTTGATGGTTTGAAGATGATATCTTATCGGTCCGGTTACAATTTGTTCCACGGTAATTCTTGAGTTGGTTTCGCCCTGTCTTCTCAAGGCCAGTCATAAGAAATGTCGGCGCCATCTAGATTTACAGAACTAATCGACGTGTTACAGTGTTTCAAAATATCTATTTATAATATAATAATTTATGTTTCTCCTTGTGTACCTACAGTTTAAACCCTCACTCTGTTATTTACAGAGATCGGACATTCGGATGCATATTTACCTAAAGTTGAGATGTTGGCTATTATGGAAAGCACTTTTTTATCGAAAGAATCCCGCGATTCCGGGAAATTCAAATTTAAGTGTACCTATACTCTGTGAGATGTAATAAACCCCAGTTTGACACAAATGACACTTGCTCTGTTCCAACGTAAAATGGTTGCTTTTCCCTACTTTTATTGTCAGTGATTTTTGACGAAGCAAAAACAACCTTATTACGTTGTAACAAGTGTCAAATCGGGCCTATTAAACCCCAGGAAATGTAAGCATTTTGTAGGAGTGCGAGGGCGACGGCAAATTATACTTGCTTGTGCGCAAGTAGCGTCGCGACAATACAACTGCATTCGTCGCTGTGCTTGCTATGCGTTCGGGTGTGTTTCTCAAGTTTTTCTCTTTTCTACTATTACTTACTTGGCTATTGAATAACGGTTTCTGATTTGCATCGTGATTTGGATTTTTGTTTTACTTGAAACGACGACTTTTGTGCCACGAATCCTGGATTTACCTGCTCTGCGGCTTGGACCTCTTATTTCTTTTATTAATAAGGTAAGAATTATTACTTTTTACAAAATCATTTAAAAACATTGTACCTATTTGTATATAGCTGGAAGCTGGTAGTTTTAAAACAATGCGCTGTGTTGTGTGGTTATCTGATACTGTATTTCGACTATAGATATAAAACAACCGATTTAAAACGTTTTAAATAAAATGTTGCCGTTCTAAACCCCAAATAAATCGTTTTAAACGGTTGAAAACTCGCCAAAAAAAAATAAAAGAACTGTGTTTTACACTTCATTGTGTGCAATTTCTGGTCACCTGGCTTCATGTTTTGTTTTAATTAGTTTATAGAAAATCAATAGAAAGTACCTACCTACATTACCTACTACACGAAAACTTAAGTATGTAGGTATACCTACCTATACTTATTTATTATATTACACACACTAGATTAGAAGACATCATTAACACAATGCCGTCCGTTTTACTTGCGCATGAAAGAGACAACGTTATGTTTTCAAGGCCTTCGTGACGACGTCAACGAGAGTGCGAGATTGTGAGTTTGGTTTTAAACCAAATCAAATTGATTATATTTATATCGTTTGAAAACAATGAAAAAAATGTTTATTTACTAACACAGAGTTTTTAACTTATCAATAGAGTTATTATAACTTAGGTAGGTAGTACCTACGCTTGGTCGGACGGACCAACTAGAACTAAACACGCTAAGTATATCAATTTATCACACATAAAAAATCTTTACATAGGTACTCCGTCATATCCCTACCTCGCCTCGGTAAAATCAAGGAAATGTACTTATAATTAAGAAAAACATAGTCATCAACACCGACTGTTTTAAATGATAAAGAAAAATGGTTTATTTCGGTTTTAAACGGTTTTTTCGTTTTAACCGGCCTTATATCTATAATTTCGACTCACCTCTTCAAACCATCAAATTATGATCGTTTTTACTTCACAGGTATTATTCGCTACCATGATGGCGGATTTAACTCAAAGAGAAGACATTGCTCAGTCCTGGCTACGAAATCACCCAGAGATGTTTTACGACCCATCAACTGGAACTATAAGCTGTACGAAATGTGAAACAACATTAAAAGCGAAGAAAACCATTTTGAATCGGCATCTAAAATCACAAAAACATCGAGGAATTCAGGCAGCATCGCCAAATGAGTTTTATATTGACTTGATTAATTTTCTCATTATGTGCAACATACCGTGGTCAAAAGTTGAAAACCCCAATTTTCGTGGTTTTTTTAAAAAATACATGTGTAACTGTAAAAATCAAGATAGAACCATTCCAAGTGAGTCTTTGTTAAGGAAGAAATACTTGGGCCATTTCTAGGGAGATAAAATGAAATTTATCCACAGTGAAGTACAAAACAATAAGATATGGATATCTTTAGACGAAACCACTTCTGGGACGAAATGTTGTAAATTATTTTATTCTAACCATTAAATAAAAACTCATCGGGACGAATTTACTTGTTAAATTGTCAAACTTTAGAAATTTTTAACGGTCGTTCTGTGTCCAAGTTTGTGATTAAATGTCTAAAAAACTTATGGGGGGACCAATTCAAAATAAAGTGCAAGACGTCTTAATGTTGTGTAGCGACAGCGTAGCATATAATATATGCTACGCTGTCGCTATGTTACTGCCTGGGAAAATATTAAAAAATACCTTTCCCAATATAAAACATTTTAAGTGTTTGGCTCACGCCCTGCACAGATGAACAGAGACAATACGTTTAAGCTACGGCGATGTAGACACTCTAATTAATAATTTCAAAAAAATATTTTTAAAAGCTCCCAACAGAGTACGAATTTTAAACGAACAACATCCAAATTTACCTTTGCCTCCAGAGCCAGTTATCACTAGGTGGGGAACATGGTTAGAGGCGGCATTATACTATGCAAACATTTGGACAAAATATCGAGTGTTGTAGCTTTTTTGGATAGCAACAAAGCCTATTAGAAATGCTAGGGAAGTACTAACTAAACCTAATTTGCAGAATGATTTAGAGTATATATTATACATGAGTATTTCGAAATTTTACGTATTGCAATAGTAAAATTAGAAAAATGTGACCTGTCGATAATAGAAACATTCGAAATATTTGACGACGTAAGATTCATTTTAAACCAGACATCAAACAATACGTTTATGAACAAAATGGAGCAACTTATTGATAGAAACCCTGATTTTGATGTTCTTAGATAAATAAATGAAACATGTAATAAAGAAAATGACTCTAGTATTTACAAATTTGCGCCACTTACTTCTGTAGACGTGGAGAGATCTTTTTCAATCTGCAAGTGGATCCTTAATATGAAAAGAAATAGACTAACAAATGATAACCTCGAGAAAATTATTATCGTACACTACAATTCTCTGAATAATCCTAAATTAAGAACTTTTGAACAGTCAGTAGAACCAGACGTAACACCATCATGTTCAACGCAAACAGATACAGAAATGACAGATTTCAGTGACCGAACCATAGTCATAGATAGTGATTAAAGATAGTGTCACTGGGGCAATCTTCTTAAATCTTTAGCCACCCAATGCTGAGCATATATATAGGCCTCTTTCAAATCTCTCCACATTTATCTCGCTGCCACTTTAAAAGTGAAATATAAAATGTGCTAGTTTTAAGTTTTTATTTTCATCATATTAGCTATGTAAGAAGTGCATGTCATGGCTACTTGTAAAGAAAACAACACAATAACTTGCGCAACATTAATTCTTGAATGACAATTATTTATGTATATTGCCCAAAGTGCCCATGTACAACTTTTCTATCTTTCATTTCTCTTCTATGTAGTTTCTGTGTGTACAACATAAAAATATTATGTGAATAAATAAGTTTATATTAATTTATGTTTTCTTATTTACCACACCACCATTTCTCTTACACCTTACATACGTACATACTCGAATGGGAAACACCTTAACTTAACATAACTTTAGGTAAATATGCATCCGATTATCCGATCTCTAGTTATTTATGAACTGATTTTGACTACTCTTTTTTTGTTAGATAGGATCTGATGATGGAATCCTAATAAAATTGAGAGAAACCCTTGAAAATTGTGTAGGAACGAATAGTTTCTGTTTACTTTTCATTACTTTATCAGGTATTTGCGTTAAGAAATCATCACATCATGTAGCTGAGCTAATGATGAAAAAAAATCATAACATAAAAACCTTTTTAACAAAAAATTAAACCGACGAAGAGAACTACAAAGCAAAAAATAAATAAACCTTAAGTCTTAAGTATTGAGGGTTCTACAGGGCAGTATCCTTGGACCTACTCTTTTTTTGGCGTATATAAATGAACTCTGTGAACTAAACTTGCCTAAGGGAAGGATCATCACTTTTGCCGATGACACAGCTCTTTTGTTTGAAGCTGACTCGTGGTCACAGGTCTTCGAACAAGCTCAGATAGGACTTAACTTAGTATCTACATGGCTTAGACACAATAAATTAAGACTTAACGTCGATAAAACTAAATATATTACCTTTTCTCTAAACTCTCAAAATTTACCACTACCCGATCGACTCAAGCTAAGGGCTCATTCCTGCGATAGTGCCAATTCTATGGTCTGTACGTGTCCAATACTTAGCAATACTGATGCCGTCAAGTACTTAGGTATTATAGTCGACAGCAAACTTAACTTCCATGCACACATAGATTTACTCATATCAAGAATACGTAAATTAGTTTTTATTTTCAAAAATCTACGCTATGTGACTGATTTTCCCATTATAAAAATGGTGTACTATGCGCTGTGTCAATCTTTGTTAAGCTATGGTATAACAATATGGGGAGGAGCGCCTAAAACTGTCATGCTCAATCTTGAGAGATCCCAAAGAGCAGTATTAAAAGTAAGTAAATTTCTACCTTTTTACTACCCGACTAAGGACCTCTACGAACGTTGTGGGTTACTGTCCGTTCGCCAACTTTTTATTTTAAATGTGCTCCTTGGTAAACACACATCTACAGTATAGACCGAATACTCTAAGTAACAAAAGACGCAAGTATACAGTGTGTCCTAGTAAACGATTTAGGACTAGATTTTCACAAAGACACTACACATTTCTTGGATCGTATCTGTATAACAAAATAAACCGAATTATGTCCATATACCCTCTTACTACACAAAAATGCAAGAAAATATTATCGAATTGGCTACAAGCCTTAGATTACGAAAAAACAGAACAGCTGTTGGCTATCCCTTTGTAATAATTTACCTCATCGTACACATGCTACACACACACACACACACACATACTAAACTCTCTAACACCATGTTACTGATAACTTCAATTGTGTAATTTGCTATCTTATATTTGTAAATCGATTTCCATGTATTCGGGATGGGGCCTGGAGATCTGTTACACAGGGGCGACCCTAGTATAGACTCCAGTCTCTCACAAAGAAACCAGTTTTATATTCATTCTATTACCTAATTGCTTGTACCAGTATCTTATGTGAAGAGAGAAATAAATAAACTTTATTATTATTATTATTATTGAGCTTATTTACATAAACTATCAAGTTTTATATAAACTTATTTTGAGTCGGCGCCAAATAATAAAATGATTAATTACCTACGTAGAGCCATGTCCATTTCGACGTAGGTACATATAAAGTCGCAATCAAGATTTTTAAATTTAAATAATTTATTGCTATTTATTATTATACTAATATTATAAAGCTGAAGAGTTTTTTTGTTTGGTTGAACGCGCTAATCTCAAGAACTACTGGTTGGAATTGAAAAATTATTTTGTGTTGAATAACCTATTTATCGAAGAAGGCTATAGATTTTTAAATTTAAATAATTTATTGCTATTTATTATTTTACTAATATTATAAAGCTGAAGAGTTTGTTTGTTTGGTTGAACGCGCTAATCTCAAGAACTACTGGTTGGAATTGAAAAATTATTTTGTGTTGAATAACCTATTTATCGAAGAAGGCTATAGGCTATACAACATCACGTTACGACCAATGGGAGCGGAGCAATGACCATAAACGCAGGTGAAACTGCGGGGACAGCTGGTGTCTTAATAATAACTTTATTCGTCTGTCATCTGTTGTACCTACTATCGATTAGATTGTGCTTATACCCAAACAGAAACTACTATGCGAAAAGAACTGAATTGTCTCCTAAACAATATTTCTGAACAACAATATTTGATTTTCCTGTTATTTTCATTTTACGCATCAAAATAATATATTGCATGGTTAAAATTCCAGGATTTATCTAAATAAATCGACCTGTCTTCTTTAACTCTTTCAGTATGTCCTACTCAGTGCTAAAAATAGATGAGAGTGGCAGAACGTTGACTGTATCATTCATAAATCTATAATGTACTCGTATTTCCTCGTACCAACATTACATTGTGAGTTGTAAACTCGGCCTCATAAAAACGATGTTATGACTGGCTGACAGCTTAACCAGTACAGAAACACACTGTTTAGATTCAAACAAAACAGTAAAAGTAGCTTCTGTAGTGTTTCTTGTGTTGTTTACGCTTATGTTCGCGCGAAAACGTTTTATTACTGGTACATACAGTACTCCTAAACAACAATAACACCAACTAGTGTCCCAGTGCACTTGTGTCGCGGGTGTGGGCAGAAAAGGAGGCAATAAAATATTCATCAGTCACATGTCATCGTGACCCACGTTCCTAGGAATTGCATCAACTGTTGTGTTATGCTCAATATTTAATCTCTTTGTATAATCTGGGACAGTATAATCGTGTAGGCACCTTGTGTAAAATACTAACCAAGGAGTTTTTGAAGTCAAAACTTCTTTAGCAGCGTTGTGTACTGTTTGGGATGGGTAAAAAAACGTTAAACTCGCGTCAGGACACGTGACCCTGATCGAAAATTCGTAAAACTGAGCCGAGTTTCTTATATTAAAAAAAATATAACATTCGAAATTCAAACATTTATGAGCCGCCAGGAGCGCAGATCATCCAGTGTACCCTATATATGTATACAATTACATATGTTATTACCAACTTTTTATTTTTAACCTAGTTATATATATACAGATGTGAGTGTGTGTATGTATATGTAAACATATTGTGAAGTTATGTTTGCACTTCTGACGTGCAGTCCTAGGACTGACTGTTTTTTTTAATCACCTTTTTTGTTTAGATACCTTTGATTTGTTTAAAAATAATAAAGTGACACACTAAAAACAGTTCTAGGATAAATGCAATTGAATTTTATTTTTGTAATTGCCGATTATACAGAGTGTAAGAAACACCGTACCGAATCCCGAAATAGTCTATAGACCATCATTCTGAGTCGAAAATCATTGGAATTTTCTGTGATCCACAAGTAGTTGTCTTTTTAAATGATGTAGGTCCTTCTTTTATAAGAACTTTCTGGTAGGCTCGGACTTCCAGGCAACAGCCACTTCGAGTAACAGTTATGTGACCGTGACGTACTCCAGCTATATCCCTTTCCCTCCATTGTCTTCCTTTCTTAACAACTTTTTCCTTTAAATTTACTGCCAATTTCCATATCTTAAATTCGCAAAGTGCCCGGTGAGTAGGACTAAATTATAGTTATAAAATATAAGCTTGAGTTTAAGTATGTATGTAAATAAACATTTCTCTTCAAAAACTCGGTAGGTTTTATCCAGCTTTTGGTGCCTTGAATAATGCGAAATTCCACGAAGGTACACAGTTACAGTCTGCCTATTTTAGAATAGTTGCCGGCACCTATCGTGGCAAGATTCGTTAGATGCGCAGAAGTCATTTTTTAGATCTCTTTGGTTATCAAGCGGGACGCGGGAGACGAGGTAACATCGTTCCGAGCGCGTGATTGGATGGCCTGTCGACCCTTGCCCCCCGCAACGTGTTTACGTCCCGTTCGCTCCTGAGTACAATTGCGTGCACTAAATTGTACCGCTTGTTTTTGTTGAATTTTTGTTACTTGTTATTGTTATAAATTGTTATAGTTTTGTGTGTATTTTGTTATTGTTTTGTTTGAATTCTGTAATTTAAACTCTAATGCCACGAACTACGACTATTTTACGTAGACATGCTAGAAAAATGGTGGTCGGTGTTGGTTTACGACGTCTACTGCTATATGGAAAAGGAATCCAAAACTGAGAAAGGACTGTAGGCGTTTAGACGTATAGTCAAAAAATGTAGACACTGAACTTCTCACTGTTTTTAGGACATCGGGAAAAAAGAGAAATACAATAAAAATGATCACTGAGATCGACAGGGGTAACACTTTTTACAAAGCGATAGTGACGACGACGACTTAATGATGGAATAACATTGATTACCTAAATAATAAATTCCATAAATATGTGTACATTCTTTTCTTAACTTTCATCTAAAAAAACTGAAAAAAATATAATATGATAACAGGGAACATTTTTATTTGCACGTAAGTGTACATGCGCAAACTTTTTCCCACTACGCCAAAACCTTGCCAAGTTAGTTGCCGGTAACTATATTTCACTTGAATTGGATTTTAAATAGTCAACAAACATTTATTAACAATTTTAACTCGTTTAATAAATACCTAATAATAGTAATAATACATGACATAACCCAATAAATCTGACGGGCCTGTTGGTCTAGTAAGTAACTATTATCTTATCTGTGGTCTAGTGTTTAGTGATCCTGACTGTTGAGCCAGAGGTCGTGGGTTTGATTCCCACAAATGACAAATATTTGTGTGATGAGCATGTTAATTTGTTCTGTGTCTAGGTGTAATTTATCTATAATATGTATGTATTTAGAAATATATAAGTATGTTTAGCAGCAGTCTGGTTACCATAGTACAGGCTCTGCCTAGTTTGGGATCAGACGGCCGTGTGTGAGATGTGTAAAAAAAAAGTATTTAAAAGACAATTTATAAATTACAAGAATATAAATGGTTGTGCCCAAACCAACCGGTAGGCATATTTCCACAGAACTGAGAATATGTATGTAGTTATTGTCAATTCTCAGCACATATTGTATGCAATCTGTTCCTAAGAACAATAGCCAAATGTGTGATATAAATAGATCGGCTTGGGACGAGGATCGTGGGACTAGTGCGTTATGAGACCATGCGCCATTGTATGTAGTTAGTGATTCCTTTTTTAAACCGTTACACATCACACCGCTTGCACACTTCTCATAAAATTATATCGCATTAATCCTTTGAATCTCGTGAATGAGAACGTCGTTTTATTAACGTGTGTAATGTATACAGAGCTAAATGTGGGCGACTAAACCGTAATACTAGTGCGGAATTCGTATTGTATGCCAAATAAGCTTCATAACTCCCCGAAGTTCGTTGAAACTAATAAAAATCTTTTTACCAAAAAATGAAACCGACGAAAAGAACTAAAAAGCAAAAAATAAATAAACCTTAAGTCTTAAGTATTGAGCTTATTTACATAAACTATCAAATTTTATATAAACTTATTTTGAGTCAGCGCCAAACAACAAACTCATTAATTATCAGAATTTTATATGTACCTACGTAGAAATGGACATGGCTCTACGTAGGGAATTAATCATTTTATTATTTGGCGCCGACTCAAAATAAGTTTGTGGCGACTTCCACATACAGCAAAAAGAAACATACTCCAACATCATCTACAACCTACTAATCCTGCATCGCGCTATGAGAGTTTTCGCGCCGATTAGTATATATACAACTTCCCAACGTCAACCGTACGGCCGCGGCCCGCCAGGCATGATCACCTCGCCTGGTCGGAGGATCCTCCCTTCGTGTTGGAGGGACATGACACACCCGTCTCTCCACAAGTTTATATGAAATTTGATAGTTGATGTACTTAAGACTTCAGGTTTATTTATTTTTTGCTTTCTAGTTCTTTTCGTCGGTTTAATTTTTTGTTAAAAAGATTTTTATTTTATGATTTTTTTTCATCATCAGCTCAGCTACATGATGTGATGATCTAAACGCAAATACCTGATAAAGTAAACAAAAACACTATTCGTTCCTATAATTTTCGAGGGTTCCTCTCAATTTTATCAGGATCCCATCATCAGATCCTGACTTCCTTGACATGGGACCACCCTTGAGGTATACCCTATCTAAGAAAAAAGAAAAATCGAAATCGGTTCATAAATAACGGAGTGAGGGCTGAACAGACATAAAAAAACAATAAAAAAAAAAATATTATACGGTAGAATTGAGAACCTCCTTTTTTTCGTCGGTTAAAAACGTTTCTTGTTGGGACTTTTCAAAATAATGAGTTCCGTTCTGTAAACTCAAGAGAGAACCTCTTTAGAAAGGGTTTTTTTTTCTAAGCATTCTTCAGTGTTGTTTTAAAATTATGTTATAGTAGGAATTATACGTGTTCTTTTTTTTCACTTAAATTTTCATGTTGATAATAGAGTTAACATGACTCACAAATGGATCTAAATCTAATACTAGTCAAAGTAGTAAGTTGCTATGTTAGTAACTTAAAGATTTATTTGTATGTCAAGTTCGTTGTTCTTGAGGTTTGCTTTTCTATTTTGAGTAGATAATTTATAATAAAAAGAAATGAAATTTAACTGTATACTTGTATAGTCGATCAAAATAAAAAGAAAACCGACCAAGTACGAGTTGAACTTGTGTGGATAGGGTTCCAAATGAATGCACATGATTAATGATTGCAAATGTAGGTTTATACGCAAAATATTGAGAGATTTACCATGTGATTTTGAGACCAGTGAGAGCGTAAATTATTTCAATTTAAAATGGGGATGGAGATGGAACAATACATACACCGATGTTTTAACATTCCGTAATTTAATGATGTATTTATATGGGAATTAACGCGACCACGAAATAGGTATTATGTACTTAGATACTTCTGAATTGTCTGACGTTTCGACAAAGGCTAAAAAAAAAATTCAAATAATTTGCCAGAAAGAAAATCGGGATTTGTTAATTTTTCCTATCATGAAAGAGACTTCGGTGCAAATCTACCAAGAATACGTCTTGATTGAATTGTAGATACTTTCTGCTTTTACTAAAACCGCCGTCCATTGCAATATTTAAGTAAAATACACGGGAGGAATAAAATATTCGTAAATTTTTAGAAACGTCAATTTATACTTGAAGACACTTAGTTGTTTACTGGCGTGATGACGTAATGGTTTGCGGTTTACATATTTGTAGAACCGAAAAAAAGTAAAAACTTTGAAATTGATAATAAAATTTATTTTCTAAACTTATGAACTGAAACTAACATTTTCCAATTGCCTGTTGCCGAAAGTATCTTATTATTATATTTTTTGATAATTGCCTTCAGAGTAAAATACCCTAGTACGAAATATCTTCAACATATATCTTTTTATCAATGATTCAGAGTCGTCCTAAGTCGAACTTATGTGACTAATTACTTAATCCCACTATCCCACTAATATCCCACTAATATTATAAATGTGAAAGTTTGGATGGATGGATGGATGTTTGTTACTCTTTCACGCAAAAACCACTAAACAGACTGCGATGAAACTTGGAATGTAGATACTTTTTATCCCGATATTCCCACGGGATCGGGACTTACGCGGGTGAAACCGCGGGGCTCTTGTAGTAATATATATAGGTACAAAGTGTCTACTATTTGACATCCGGAAACTAGCTCCTTACTGGCGTTATCACTGGTGACGTAAAACACCTAATCTCCGACTAGTAGTAATATTTTTCTCGTCAGATTATGTTTTTTTTTTATTAACGTCCAAGATTAAGTGTAGGTATATGCTATGGTAATGCCATGTATCACAGCATCTAATTATTTCTTAAGACGGCGTGAGTTGGCCAACTAGGTAATCTTAGAACTAGTTTATCTTAGGTAACTTTTTAACTGCTATATTTAGACATAATAATTTTATAGATATGAAAGTTAAAACATGATCATAATGAACGAAGGGGTCTTCGATTGGCTTTGTTGTTGAGGGCGTTCGTTTTACTTTTCCTGTCTATGGCAATTCGTTGAGTTTTATCCTGGGCTAAGTCGTAGTTGGGATTTACAAGCCGAGTTTAAGTGGTAGCTTTTCCATGTTCAATTACTATTTGACGATGGATTTCCGCCACGTAAGCCCTAATTCCATCCTTACTAATATTATAAATGTGAATGTGAGTTAGTTTGTCATTTCTCATCATGACATTTGCATACATGTTGTCAAGGTATAGGGACTTTTCATCCAGAGAAAAAGTACCTACTGTTACCAAAGGGAACCTGAATTGTATGAGCGGAGCCGCGGGCAAAAGTTATTTAATTATATGTACTTTAATTCGTTTGAAACTAGTAAGTTCTTACAGAAAATCAGATTTCATAATTTGTATACCTGCCGCATTTAAAAAGCATTCCTCACAAGCGTCGCTGCGCCGCGACCCGGATTTGCTAATCCGATGCAAGTGCCGGCCCTCTCGATATCCTGCGCTCGGAGTTGGCCCTCACGCCTGCTCTATTAAACAAACATCGTGACAATAACGTAGGCCGCATGTCATTTACATATTAATATACATTACGTGGTCAAATGTCAGACTGTAATTGGTGAAACTGTTACGAAACGTACCTCTAATATTTTTATTACTCAAGTTATGTATGTTGAATTGAGATAATGAAGCAAAATCCGGATACTAGGGACATGACGTTATTTATTTATTATTTTTTATTTTGTTTTGAGGAAGGCTTACAGACTAATAACAAAATACTGCATGAACATAAAATAGGTAACTTAATTGCTAATAACAAGCCCCCACAGTTAAAATATCCGCTTGGAAGACATAATTAATTAATGTTTAACAAAAAAAAAAAAGAAAAACATAAACAAAATTACAGAACTGTTAGACTTTGAAATAAAAGAAAAAAAAAAGTTGAACATACAGATCAAGCAAACAAACAAACAAATACCGCAAAACAATTATAAGCTTGGATGCCGCTCAACGTAATTATTTCCAAAAAATAAGGAAGTTAATATTCTGCGTAAAGTGGTTGTGCTGGTGCAAAAAAGGTCAACATCAACTTTACGCGAGACATATTAAAGCTTCTTGCGCTTCTCAACATAAAAGTATTTCGTCGATAGTTGATGGACGCAAAAGGTTCTTGCAACAACGGTCGCTGACGTAAGCTGGTTTGGTTGGTACGCACGGAAATTTTAGAAAGGAGCTCGGAACTATCGACTGATCCATTTGCAATACTCATTAAGAAACATATACTCGTATCATTAACTTCTCGCCTATATTGAAGAGACAGAAAGTGATATCTATTGCAGCGGTGATCATAGTCTAAAGACTATTGCTGCGCTCTATAGTCTAGGTATCTCAAGAACTTTTTTTGTATGTTTTCAATACAAGAATTATAGACTTCATATTGAGGGTTCCATACTTGGGATGCATATTCTAAGCAACTTCTAACATATGAACAATACAGAATTTTGATGGGCTTTAAAGAATGAAAATCAACCGATGTTCTAATTATAAAGCCTAAAGCTTTTGAAGCTTTCTTAACAATGTCTTCGATATGTTCATCGTACAGAAGTTTACTATCTTGGATGACACCTAAGTCTCTTATACTGTTCACCTTTGTGATAGTTTGATGTTCCAAAGTATAAACCGAGTTCACCAATGATTTTTGACGACTGAAAGTAATGTGAAAACACTTCGAGACATTTAGTTGAAGTCTGTTGCGTTTACAGTATGCCTCAAATCTATTGAGATCTGATTGCAACTCTTGGGTGTCAAAGATACTGCGAATAATTTTATGAATTTTCATATCATCAGCATAAAGTAGAATATATGAGTAATGGAAACAAGATTTAATATCAGCGATAAATAGAGTGAACAGCAGAGGACCCAAAATAGATCCCTGAGGAATACCAGAAGGGGCATTATACCAATGTGAAGAGTACCCCTTAAGGACCACAGCTTGTGTACGATTTGCTGTATATGAACTGAACCACCGATATAAGTCGCTATGAATACCAACTGATTGCAATTTCATCAAAAGCTGATAGTCAATGCGATCGAAGCATTTGCTGTAATCAGTGAAAACCACGTCCACCTGTGCATGCTGTTCCATAGCCTCTGATATGAAGTCATGTGATAAAATTAAATTGGTAGTAGTTGGGCGGTTGCGTAAAAAACCATGTTGTTCGTTACCAATGCTACTTTGAAGTGCAGAATTAACTTTATTGTATACCAATCGTTCGAATACTTTAGAGAAAAAGCATATTTTAGATATTGGTTATTTATAACTTAGACGATAAGTTTCATCATTTTAACATTTTTTATGTATTAATCATCATCTCGGTTTCGGCCGTCCAGTGCCTCTCGGCCGCAACGCCTTTATCGAAGGAACGACTCTCATTACTATGTTTAAACTGTTCGTTTTGTTAATAGGAGTCTCAAATATCAGTATTTGTACAAACTGCTCGTACTCAAAGCTCATAAGTTACAACACTATGTATTTTCTAGATGGTATGATAACATAGTGTCACTTGGACATGTAAACCGTCTAGATAGAGACACTTTAACGCCGGTGCGCACACGAGATTTTTTAAATATTTGGTGTCTTGATGATATTCTATGGTACTTCGCAGAATTCCTTTTATCGACACCCGGTAATTGATATGTTCCAATTATCGTGATTTAGTTATCGATATGTTCTATTAATCGTCACCCAAAAATCAACATCTTCATTACACACCTTAAAATTTTCTAGCAGTGAAATATTTAAGTCTTATGGTGATTAGAAATATATGATCATAAGTCCTTCAGTATTTTAATAGTTTTAATTCACTTATCACATAATAAACAGACAGAGCAGCAGTGGCATGTAATTCGTATTAAGGTACTTTTTAATCATATCGAGGGTCTGAGGCGATATGATTCAAGTGCCTTTTTGAGCTATAATGAGTTATATACATCGTTGCAAGCAGCAAATTTTTTACGTCACGCGTCGTTTGATCCGGGTTTCAAGAAAATCTAAGCACTTTCTCGGCGCGCTAAATTTGACTAACACGTTGAAGATCGTGGTATGAAACGACGAAAAAAGACGTTTATTTAAAGGTGGGTCTTTAAAAGCCCATTAAAATGGCCAAGATAAATAGATATGTTCAGTAAAGTATAGTAGTAAACTACGTATTATAATGGTCGTGTAGCAGATAAATACATAATTCTACATACAACTAGGATCTAAGATTTTATTATTACTAATAAATACGTTTCTTTTTAGGTATTTAGTATCTGGATGTAGCTTTGCAGAATTTGAACACACATTCGGATGTGGTACCTCGACTGCAAGACAGTAGTTAAAGAAACTTGTCAAGCTATATGCAATAAACATGAAATTAAGTATATATATACCAGAGCTAAATGAAGATCGATTTGTTAATATAGCAACTGGATTCGAAAATGAAAATGTGTTGTTTTTGTATCTATAGTGAAAAACAAACGAATTGAATGTAGTTGCAACAGGTCCTGGTACTAATTATAGCCAGTGAGAGTTGCCGTGAACCTTCGCAAATAATGTTACTGGAACCGGTTTAAGTATTGCTTATTAGAGATGCGGCATTTAATGGCAAACATGACATGACTTATTTATTTATTTGGTTTGCTGACAGTTGTTGACATTTATATATTACTAACAATGTAACAACATAAAGTAGGTTTACGTTTCATTAGAAAATGTAGTAGGTACATATGAATTGTTGAACCAGCTTAAACGGATTTTGTTGTTATACTTAGAAGTTATTTATATTTTGTTATATAAAATATGATGTATAAATATTATAAATATAAATTCGCGATTTTGTTTTTTTTAGAGCACATTACCTCGTTATTACCGCGGTTATAGGGTTATAGGGTTTAGCAGATTTCTGAGCATATTCGAGTCGCTAGACAAAGAAAGTTCTTGTTACAGAAGAAGGCATGGAGCCGGTACTACTACAGTACAGACTTGTTCTCATATCCATTTTATTATGAATGAGTATGGTCAGCAGAATTTAAAGCATAGGGTATAACATAAGCATAACTTACAGTGTTGATAGGCATAGGTAATCGCTTACCATTAGTAGAGTTCTGTGGTTGTTGGCCAACTTAGTATTAAAGAAATGATTAGAGTAAATCTACTTACCTGCATTTATCTCTCGGATCCTTTATGCTTAGGTGTTGAAAACGAACCGTCACCCAGAATAAATGTGTTTAAATAAGTATGAAATGCATTTATTATTGTAATTGTCTAGACCACTGTAATTTGAGTACATGCACTACTGTTATCTGTAGGCCATAGATCACATTAATCATCTGATGATACCGTGCATATTATTTATTTAAGACAATAGATTTGTTCTACTGAAGGTCGTCTATTTGCTTGCTTACGAAGCTGCTTCTAATTGCTTGTTTACGAAGATTTTGCTGTTCTTGACTTGACTTGGTGACTGATGAAGGTCAATTATTCATTTGCCAATTAGTACAGTTAAATCAAGTCTATTTGTGGAAAAATAAAGATTTAAAAGATATAAATATGAAAGAGGTTCTTGATCTTGAATAGACACATGGAGAAATTATAAACTTTTGCCCAACTCTAGATTTGTCAAGTGTTTTCGGCCTTTTTCATATTATCGAACGCTTTCAGATAAACCTGTTAACGTTAGTCAATGTGTACTGACACAGCATTACGTTTTACATAGGTATATCTTGAAATATATACTAATACCAAATAAATGTAATGAACTCTATTAAAATACGTTACAATGTATTTGTATTCACATTAGAGGAGTCAGTTTACCTGGAATATAATAATAGCTTATTATAAAAATAATATCTTATAAATTACTAGCAATCCGCACCGGCTTCGCACGGGTACAAATTATACACCTAAACCTTCCTCATGAATCACTCTGTCTATTAGTGACAACCGCATGAAAATCCTTTCAGTAGTTTTTCAGTTTATCGCGAACGCGTTCTCTTACCGTTGTGTGACAGTAAGTAAGTACCTACCTGAAGGTTTCTGGGCAATACTGAGAATAGTTTGTGATCTTAAAGAACGAAAGTATTTCGTGCGCTATAGTTTACCTGTTTCGAAATATATTTCCTCACATATATTTTCTTATCATCACTCTTCCTCCTTGACTTGACAGTCAAATGCGGAGTGTCACTTCTATATATGTACATCAACGTTCCAATGCACATAGAGCTTGTAAGTATCGACCGTGGCTCATTATTACGTGTAAAAAAAAATGGTTGTGTGCAATCGCTTGTTCCGCGCTCTCGCTTGCACGCTCGGCTCAGGCAGACGTGACAATGAGTCATGTTTTTCTTGCGTGCAGCCGGCGTTCATCGATTTATAAGATCAACTTATCACATCAAAAGCAATAGTTGCCGTAAGGCCAAATCGCTAGTTACCTTGTAATTCTCAATAATATCTCGTTAGTGTTTCATAGTTATGTAACGACAAAGCGTAAGAACGCGCCGTACTTTTTTTAGCTCCTGTGGTAGAAGGTAGGTATTTGAATCTTTTGAATATTTTTTTTTTAATTTAAAAAATCGAGTTTAAATATATTCTTCTGAAGTTAAAAGTAACGTTATAAAGTTTGTGGCTACTAATCGGTAGATCACGATCACAATAAATATGTGATATCGTTTGTTAGGTGTCTAAAATTATGGTTTTAAGCAATCAAGTTTTTCCATGCTATTATCACCTCCCTACAGAGCTCTGGCAATGCTATATTCTTAATTTGCCAATCCAAACGACGGCGTTTTTGATATTCCGTCAAATTATGACGTATCCATCTAGTATAAAGCTTTCTGACTCCTAAATGTTCATGTAAGACTTTTTGTACTTGACTCATACCAATACCTAACGCTGCCCGTATTTGTTGATATGTCACCCTTCTATCAGTTTCTATCATTAGCCGCACAGCACTTTCACGTTATCTTCAGTAGGACGTAAACTCATCAAACCAGTTGTAAAAAGTGGCAAGAGATAGGGCTTCGTAATGAAATGCCTATCGAAGTCTATCGTTACATTGTTGTTAGTCAAATCCATTTCGATGCACGACAGACACTTTTTAAATTGCCGCCAATGACATATGAAATCATTAAACATCTACAGATTCCCAAAGAATTCCTAATTCGAAATTTAAATAAATTTTTCTTGGGTTGCTTTTCTAACTGGCTCATTCTAAAAACTTTCAGTGTGACCCACGTACATGGAGGCTGTTGTTATATTTTATTTTCGCTGTCTGTAACCTGTTGCTGATTTTGATGATAAATAACGATTTTTCTTTCACATGACTGTTGTGATATGTTAGATTGTGCACTGTATTTGTGATTGCCGCGTATCATCAACACAGTCTGTTCGCGTTATACATAGGTACCTAAGTTATATGTTTAAGACATATTAAATGTATTTACGCGTATCAGTTTGACCTTCATAAGATGTCTGGTGTCTTTCTGGTTTCTAAAATAGCTATCTATGTAGGTAGGCTAGATATAGGTAGCTACATTGTTATCATTGTGCTATTTTTTACAACATAACCTCTGAAATACAGGTACAGAATTTTATTGGCTTGTTTATGCTTTTTTTATTAATATGATTCATTAATAAAAAAAAGCATAAACAAGCCAATAAAACTGTATAAGGAAACATTTATCGCTATTTAGTAGATGATTTATTTATCAATTTATTTGACCTATATCCGTATTTCCGTAACCTCAAATCGCAGGTCGCAGGGTTCAATAAACAAAGGATATCTAGGGGTCATTATTAGACGCTGGAAGACGTGATTCCTATTTGGGATTATAGTTTTTGCAATAAGGGATCAGTGTACACAGTACATAAGTAGGTAGTTATAAACGCATTAACAGTAAAGTCATAGGTAACATGACGTCGTGATCGTTTCGCTCACGTTTATCTTTCGGATATCTATAGCCAGACGGTACTAAGGTTATCAGACATTTGAAGAGTAATGGCACCTACGTTGTTATGCTAAAAGATGTATCCATTGGTATCATAAAATCTGTATAATCTATTTTAAAATCCGACTTCAAAAACAAATGTATTATTACAAAATATCCACACGCAAAACAAAAAGAAAATTAAAATGTGTAGGAAAAATAATAAAAATAATAAAAATTAAATCTTAACATTCAATGGACAGCAATTTTCAATTTATTGTGCGACTCCCCGGAGAGCGTTATACTTACATGCTGGTATGTTACATCTCGTATATTTCTAAGAATGATTTTGACTTAGTTTTGATGATGATGCGAATAAAACAAAAAATCATTTATTTCTATGGAACCCGTTATAGGTATTTTTGAATTGTCAATACTAGTAGTCAGTCAGAGCTTAGATTTCTTCATTGGATTGAATTTCTTCGAATAGGTACCTAATATTCGGTGCGGATTTGTCTTCTTCGAAATACATGCTATGGAAGATCTGTGGTTGCAAGTTTTTAGTTCTAACCTAATTAAAATTAAAAAAGTTTTTACTGTGTAGAACCAGTTTAAAAAAATTACCGAAAATGGAATTTCATGTCATTGGCTTAACTTTTAGTTTCCATTTTTACGAAGATATTATTTACCACATTTGTTTGATTGATGATGTCTTCATGTATTTGGTTTAAATGTTCTTGTAAGTTTTATGTTAAACCTTTTTACCTTAATTTAATCGCTTTCTTTAGAACAAAAACAGTAAAGCACATGGTATTTACTAATTTAGTTGTTCTTACAGGGACCCTCGAAGGCCCTCGAAATTGTTTGATCCCAAAGGCCGGATTCGAAATATAAAAGTCCGCAAACAGCCTTTGTGTATTGAATGTTTCATAAGTAGAAATAAAAGATGATCAAGATAAATGTTCTTATATTATATAGATAATATATTAACATGGTGACATTTACATAATCAGGTACACAAACTTATCGCTAGGTACATACAGTAAACACTTACATGTTGTAATAAAGCAACAAAATTGTTTTTGTTTTCTTTTTTCAACAAATAAGAAGTTTGCAGCAAGCAAGGCCCACTATGCTTGTTGTAACTATCTTTTAAGTTATAACCTTAGTTTTGTAAAAAATACGAATACATACCTACATTTATTTATCACTTAGACACTGACGCTTTTTTATTTCATAAATTATTTCAAAATTGCAAGATTGTCTAGAATTTAAAAAAATTGTTACAGCCACAATTTTTTATTTGCTGCTAACATCTTTAGTGCTAATGCCACACTATGAATAGCGGAATTGCATGTGAGGTGAAAATCCTGATTAATGACTGTGGAGTTATGGGCGAATATTTTTGTAATAAGATCTAGCTGTTATACCTGCCAAATGGCCACGTTTCTTCGCTACGAGGGACGTGTTCTGGTTTGATTTTTGGCATCAATATTATAAGTTCATTATTCGTGTTACGTTAAATGCAAGTTTTGTATTAGCTATTTTCGAAATCGTTTCTTACTGTATGGATTTCATTGCCATCCCCGTTAGCATTTAATTTTTTTTGTCAACATTCGGAAACCTTACCAGCGTGTTGGTAAGGAATTTCAAGGTAGCGTGCATTTATTCTACCAAATTTACCACAGATATAAAGCGTTTCTTTCGTTGTATTCTACAATAGACCATTAATAAAGAAAACTCTTAATGTAATTCCACCTCTTTAAGTCTTCTGTAACCTAGGACGCATATCACTACTTAACAACTGCCACAGCAAGTACAATACCAGGTAGGATGTGAGTCTGACTTTATAGATTTCGCACTGTTTAAATAATCTATACTGAATATTTATGTAATTATTGCACGGATGCTAATAGTTTAAAATATTAATTTAAATTATTGGGAAAATAACTCATTTAAGGTCAACTTAAGTGAAATCAAGTGAGTACTTTATGTATTTTCAAAGCGGTCAATGTAAGAAGGGTAAAAGAACAGAAGTTTTGGACAGTGTTTGTCCAGCGAAAGCAATAGTAACTAGATGGTGACACGTTGACGACACCTCGTACGGGGCCTACTAACACTATCTTACTGATACTATAAGGGTGAAAGTTCGTGAGGATATATGGATGGACGTTACTCTTTCACACAAAAAACGGAACTGGATGAAATTTGGCACAGACATAGATTATAGTCTGGAATAGCACATTGGCTACTTGTTACCCCGGAAAAATGTACGGTTTCCTTGGGATAGATTTCACCAAAATTTCCATCCGAACGCGAAAAAGTCGCGGACAACAGATAGTTATTATATAAAATGAAACGCTATTGGTTAAAAAAAAAAAAAACTTTTCTCTTGTGATGATGAATGATAAAAGTAACTTTTATGGAACTTTCGTCTTGTTTACGGATAGTCATATTAGGCACTTGAATTGATTATAATCAAAGCCACAAGGAGTCCAACAAAAATTCCAAATTCCAACGACTCACCCTCACGGATTACCAGATCGTTTACTCTTATTGTCAAGTAAATGACTTTTTAAATAAAGAAATGCTTTATTTCTTATTCCTTCTTAAAATAAAAAAATTAAAGTTATGATGATTACTGAAACTTTTAGGTATTATTTCCAAAACAAGCTTGAAAGCATGTAAGATTTTATTATCACAATGCAAGGGGCATTGTGATGATACGCAATACGAAGATCTGACTTTTAAAAAGAGAGGCCATGAGTTTCTTTGCCAGTATTCTTCTCATAAGGGCCTACGCATTTTGGAAACTGGAAGTTATAGATCGACACAAACAGGCAGTAGATTTTGGTGTTTTTCACCTAATTTACCTTGACAATCCAGTATATGCTGTGGCGTCTGTTTGTGCCGATCTATGATTTTTAACTCTAGCTTCAATTTAATGTTCATAAATGTCACTTAGTGTCTTAATTTAATAAATGATTTTGAATTGAATTTGAATTGAATTGACGCAATGACATATCACAGCCTCTTGGAATAAATACGATTCAAAGAAAATAATTTCAAGACTCTCTCAGTTTCAGGTTTTTGTGATGACAGAAGAAGTGGGATCGACATCAGAAGCGTCTAACACTACTTTTGCTCCGAAGTGAATAGACATCTTGATAGATGGAGAAACCAAACTGTAATCTGTTACCACTTGGAAAATAAATAATAGTTTAAAAAACTAAAAAACCCGTTTTAATAGAAAACCAAACTAAAAAAGTAGAAAATAATTTTCAATAAATTTTAATTAGGAATAGTGATTAACAAAATTTACAAAAGAAGCCTGGGGTGCTTGACGTCAATTGTTTTAAATAATTATTGACAGATATTGGTAAAAGTAGAAATTATGAAAATATCTTAAAAAGAACCCCACGCTTTTTTTAAAATATTTTTTTTAATTTTATTATTGTTAATCACACTATTCTTAATTTAAATTTACTGAAAATTATTTTTTACTTTTAGTTCAAACAAATCAAAGTGTTACATACCTAGCTAATAAAGGGTTTTAATACAGCCTATTATGCAAGAAAATCTGTTTCCTTTGTTCCTTATTGAACAAAAACTGACATACTGTTTACATGGATAAAGAGTGTTTCTTTACGTAAAGCAAAGCATTTCTATACTTGCGGAAATAATGTTCTGTGACTATTCCTTATTCATTGTGTAACGACTTATATAATACTGTCTGTAAAATACGCTTAGTTATTTAACAGTGCATTTAGGGATAATAATTATAATTAATTAAGATATGAGAAAATTCCACACAACTACCCATGAATTAAATAGAATTTTATGAAAACTGTTCAATGGCACCAACTCTGTTCGAAAATCATATAGATTCTGTATTCTGTTATTTATTCTGCTGTATTCAGATTGGTCATTCTCTCAATGTTGTAATGAAAACCTCGTGAAAAGCAGGTGGAATGTGTAAAGATTTTAAACCGAACTTACCGAACATATTTTTTTAATTTTGGAATTATTTATTCCGTTATTGAGAAAATCTATAAACACTAAGTTAAAAAATTATGTATGTTAGTTTTTGGATTTTTTAATAACTAAAACTAAAAAATATGTATTTTTAACTTTACACATTTTACCTGCATTTATGAGAAACTGAAGTAATTATAGATACACAATCACAACTTTTTAACCGACGAAAAAAAAGGAGGTTCTCAATTCGACCGTATATATATTTATGATATATATATACGGTCGAATTGAATTTAAATCGAATTGAATTACGCTTTGAATTTATAATTTTGTTACTCCATGCTTGGGCACATATGGGCCGCCTCGACCGGAGTGATATTAAGACCTCACAGAAAACCAGCAGTGAAGCAATGCCTTCGTTGTGTTTCGCTAAGTAAGTGAGTTTACCGGAGTTTACCCTTCCCTCTCAAACCAAATTTGAGTTAATAGTAGCGATGGGTATCAGCGACGGTAAAGTTGGGAGAGTCACAATACGAAACTAAAATACCGCAAAACTATTATTTAAATCTCTGGAATGTTATTCAGATATCAAAGTTTGAAGAAATTTAATGATAATAACCTAGTATGAATTTTTGTAGTTTACATCTATGACGTGTTTTATCGAGATCATCAACATTGATAGTAAATTATAAAACCTTGCAATAAGGGCACAAGACTGGTAAATAAATATACAGTGTATCTAGATAATGTGCACAAATTAAAATAGGAGAAACTATGCTTCATTTCATAGACGGAAAAAATATTTTAAGAATGCGTGTAAAAAATCTACGAGATTTGTACTTTGACTAGTATAAACAAAACTGTATAACTTTTAAACTAAGCGATGTATCACGATAAAACCACGATGATTGGAAATAACAGGGCGTCTTTATAAAATAAAAGTTGCGGAAAAAAACACCCACCAGGCAGAAATAAGGTGTTTATAAACAAAACCCCGTTTATTGTCATCAATTTTTACAATAAAATTACTCTATAAAACCCTCGTTACCTACAAGCTTTTTTATTACTTTAGGTTATTCTATATATATCGTTTCATCTTTCTAATGGTAAAAAATCATATTCACATCTTAATCAGAACATTTTCCTTCCATTAGAAAGTAATAACTGACGCATCTGGAGGGCTTTTCATTAACAGTTGTTAGAAAAGGTTCGTATTGATTTTTTTTTTCCGTCGATAAAATGAATATGATGAATGTTTCTCCCGTATTAGTTTGTACACATTTTCAAGACTAACAGTGTATTTACATTTACTGAGATGATGGCTAATTGGGAAGATGGAAAAAGAAAACTGTTTGGCCAACCGTAATTAATGACAAGATATCATGAGGGATAAGGGCAGGAGCTTCAATCGTATATACCACATATTGGTATGTTTGATCGAAGGGCGAGAGGGTAACAAAGTCTGTCAGTTGGTGCAACATACCAACTGACAGACTTTATTTATATTTGGGTTTTCGAGGAACTATTTATTTTGTAAAGCATTCGACCTACAAATTCTAAGTGTATTTACAAGATTTAATTAAAATCAAACTGCTAAGGCGAAGAGCATTGCATTGCATGTTATCAAATTAAATTATATTTATTAACTAATATACACATTGTGGTAAACATGATGACATACTTAGATTTATCAACCATTTCTATAGCATGTAAGTATTAACAAAGAATGATAATTAAATAACATTCTTATTTCACACTTTCGTCTTTTAAATTTGCTCAATGTTCAAATTAATTAGGTCCAACCTTCCCTGTTTTAATTTATTTTTTAATGTTATGTACTTCTAGAACACAGCAAAATGTTTATGCTACGAATAGGTTTAAGTCAATTGACCTGATCGCGAAGCGTTAAGCAATACGATATTCATATTTTTTTCGAAGGAAAGACACTCCTCTCAGATTTTGAGTTAGGCTGATGAAATGATTAGTAAGTATGTGTCATATAACAATGTTTTCAATATGTGCTTGCATCGTTTCCTCTCATAGCGACACTCATTCTTCTAACTGGTAGAGGGAAAGGTCGTGTTGTCAAAGGATGTCGAGGTCTTGCAGGGCGTGGTGGTAACCGGGAGTCCGTGCTTGCTCGCGCACGGAACTCATCTCCGCATTCTGATCGACCCGAAGATGAGGTGGAGTCGCTGCGGCCAACACATATTTCATCCTCCTCATCCAGCTCCATTTCCGTCCATCGACGACCTGCAAAGTGGACACAAATTATGTTTTTTTTTTATTTTTAACTTTCTTTAAACGGTGGTACTCTATTACAATGGTTAATATCGGACGAGTGGAATGAGAGTGTCAGTAGGAGTGAGTGTTTAAGGGTCCGATGCTCACCGAGTCCCATTTTCTTAATTTTAGTATAATAAATAGTTTAGTTGGCAGAGTTTAATTTATATTTATACGCTTTTATTTGCTTTACTTATAATTAACTAACTAACAATGTAAAAAAATCTTAGAAGTTAATTTCAACCTATTTCTAATTGTCTTACCTAAGTCAAACTTTGAATTTATATGTAGTTCGGATGATAATACTATAATTTGGCATGTTGGAGCTGAGTTGATGATAGGGCCAAGACGTGCATAGCGGACCTCTTCCGTGGCTCCCTCGAGTTACCTACAGAACGCTAGAAATACTACATAACACCAATAGTGTTGGTTATCAAAGCTCTTCAATAGGGTGGAGCTACTTCCTCAGGCGTGTGATGCCAATAAAAGTACAAATCAGCTGTGTTCTATTTATCTCGTAGCATAATGAGAATGCGGCTTAGTGACCCACGTTAGTATTCTTATGAAGAAAACATATAACCAGTTAATAAACAAGCATATTTGATCTGGGCGACTCCCAAGTTTTATAGTATGAAGTCGATATCTGCACAATTTTAACAAATAGGTCGTGTTTGGTATCGTTTTCGTATAAATCAAGGATGAGGAATTCATTTCTGGAACAACATTTTCACTCGTTCATAAAAAAATAAAGAGTTATGCGCAAAAATATATATATTTTTTTTATTTGTCTATACCAAACACGATCTATTTGCTCAACCTATGCAAATATCGACGTCATACTGCAGTGCGTGGGTACAGGGCTAAATCAGCTCTGGTGACCACTAGGTACGCCTGTGCAAAGCGGCTTCCTTTGTTGAAATTTTGCAAGCCTCCCATAGAACTTTTCACACTAAATACCCAAGTAACATAGATACAACGACATGCAATGTGATCTAGTGCTGTGGAATGACATACACATTTCTAAAATATACTGAAAGTCATATTAGGAACACCCACACATTGAGTTTGGAGCGCATTTTGTGCCACCTGATATTGATGTGCTCTGCAAATCTTTTATAAATACTTGCTTCGGGATTCAGATAGCGTCCTATAAGATTCCGATTAAGGTACACCGAAATTGTCTTCACAAGGATCGCTTTGTCTCCTGGGAATGCCACATGTTTCTTTACTTAAATACACATAAAGTAAATAGTGTTATAATATAAATAAAAAGTTCGTAAAACCTTTTAAATACGTCATCGTGTTAATTCACTTTGGACATACTCGTACATTAGAATATTTTAGGTTACAGTTACTACTTTAGATACGAAAAAAAAATTTATTTATGAAATAAGTCTCAGAATATTGTTAATGTTAAGTAGTACAATCGGCAGAGCAAATGTGATGGTTGTGACTCTGCACAATTACGTTTTTGGGTAGGAATCGATCCGGAACAACCTATAGAATAATATGTAGGGGTTGCGCAGTGGTTCTTATTGTAGAAATTAGCAGTTTCTGAATTTTCACGAAAATTCCTACCGTACCATAAGAATCATTGCACCGCCCCTACATATTGTTCAATAGGTTGTTCCCTGTCGATTCCTACCAAAAAAAGGTAATTGTGCAGTCACAATCAAAATGAATAGTATTTGAAGCTCCACCGACTGCACTTATGACCATGTTTTTAATAGAAAACCTCTTCGCGGTGAAACAAAAGCGGCAACATTACTTTGAGTGAGAGTGGCTTACATTTTGGGGCCACTCTGTTTTTAATTAATTTATATTTCGTTGCCAGACTAGTTTCGGACCTGACCGGGGCCCTTTTTTAAGGGGTGAGGCGTCCTGCCGCGTCGGTTGCAGGTACGCTCTGTTTTTATGCATGTCCCTTTGATTAGCTCAAGGTAAAGTCGAGAAACGGCGATAGTGGCCGGCGGACGGGTCGCCGTCAGCGGATTTCGGAGAGACGGAGTTGGTCTAGCGTTTTACCCAAAATGTAGCCCGAGAACAGTGGCTCTTCGGGGTTGCGAGGAAGGAAACCTCTGAAATTATCTACCGAGGTTGGCTCGAGCTCGGCCAAGGCGTAACATTGACCGGCATCGGATAAGAACGATGGCTGATAAACGTCATTAATTAGTTTAATGTTTAATTTCTTTTCAAACATTTTTAATTTATACTTCCGAAAAGAAGTCTAATTAGTAAACGTATAAATTTGTTTTTTTTTTCAACAAATATCGAACAGTTGCAAAGTAACGATGACCGTTTCATTCTGTGATCAAAAGAAACGTATGTATATCTTTGAACTAGAAATTTAAATTTAGATACATTAATACAGAACACTTAAGTGGAGAGGTATTAAAGAAAATGTATTCGAACGTACTCCATACTCAATATTGCTAAGTGGGTTTTTGTTTATTTAATTATAATACGACTAGCCGTCTCCGCAGTTTCATCTGTGTTTATGGTCACTGCTCCGTTTATATTAGTCGTAGCGTGATATTATATAGCCTATAGCCTTCCTCGATAAATGGGCTATCCAACACTAGAATAGTTTTTAAATTCGAATCAGTATATATTGGCCACTGCATCTAAAGGTTGTTTGTTGCGGCGCATGTGTGTTATGAGTTTAAGTGTTGTGGTATCTCTTTTGGTGACTGAAGAGTCCTATGGGAGCACGGCATTTTTTGCCACATCGATTCAAATAAATTGTGAGTCTGTAGGTGGTGATAAACCATGACGGAGCTTTTTCTGCTTGAGGTTGAACAGCCAGTCTTTGTCGTGCTTAGTGACTCCGGCATTGACGATGCGGCGCCATTCAGGTTTCATGTCGACGCGTTTTTCCCAACCTTCCGTCTGAATACCAAAGCTGTTCATGTGCCGTTTGCAAGAATCTTTAAATCTCAAGATGGGACGCCCAATTGGCCTTTTCACGTCCGCTATCTGACCCAGCATGACTTGTCAGGGTAGTCTCTCGGGATCCATGCGATGAACGTGACCGAGCCAACGTAGTCTCCTCTGCTTTAGCATGGCAGTTATACTGCTGCAACGTGTTTTTGAAAGAACTACCTCGTTACTAATTTTGTCCCGTCAGGTAACTCCAAGTATAGTCCTCAGGCAACGCATATGGAAAGCATTAAGTTTGCGTTCTTGTTTAGCATATGTAGTCCACGTTTCTAAAGCGAACAACAATATGCTCAGGACGCAGCTCTCGTATACGAGGACTTTAGTGTAAGTGGTTAGCTTTGAGTTTCTCCAAACGCGCGCATAAATCCTGCCAAAAGCGGTCGATGCTTTGCCAATCCGAGTATCTATTTCTTTATCGTTTGACAGCGAGTTCCCAGTGGTAGAACCAAGATAGCAGAATTGATCCACAACAACAAGGACAGCTCCATCGAGTATGACATTAGGGGGCTGGTTTACGCCCTGCTACATGATGACGGTGTTCTTAGTGTTTACGCTCATCGAGAACATGCGACAAGCATGGCCAAATCTCGACACCAGCTCCTGAAGCTGACTTTCCGAATTTGCAACCAGCGCAGCATCATCCGCATACAGGAGTTCTCGAGCAGTTAGGTCTATACGCTTACTTTATGACTTCAACAGATTGATGTTGTACTTCCCGTTTTTCCGTGAGTGCAGACGTACTCCAACGCTGCAGTCCTTAAAAGCAGTAAAGAGCAGGGCCGAGAAGAATATCCCAAAGAGGGTAGGTGCTAGTACGCAACCCTGTCTGACTACGCGGTTAACGCTAAAAGATACCGACCTGTTGCCCTCCAGTATAACTGAGCCGTTCATGTTGTCGTGGAAGGAACTAATTAGTAGTAAGAGGTTTGGAGGGCATCCAACTCTGCGCAACACCTCGTACAGGCCTTGCCTACTCACTGTATCAAAAGCCTTATTAAGATCGACAAGGGCGATGTATAACGGTATACTACGGTGTTCGCGGCATTTTTCTTGAATCTACCGAAGGGTGAATATCATGCCGGTGGTTAAACGGCCTGCTCTAAACCCACACTGGGACTCAGGGTAAATCTGGGAGGCCACAGTCTCTAGTCTTCCCAAAATCACTTTGGCAAATGCCTTTCCCGCGATACTCAGTAAAGATATACCCCTGTAGTTATTACAATCCCCTCTATCTCCTTTGCTTTTATACAAGGTAATTATGTCGGCGTCTCTCATCTCTTGAGGAACTGTTCCCTCTTCCCAGCAACGCAGCAAGAGAGTGTACAGGAAAGAGGAAACACAGTCGAGTTTCACTAATTCAGCTGGCAAGTTGTCAAGACCTGTACTTTTACCCAGTTTCAGGCTTCGTAGAGCATCAAGGAATTCATCTGCTGTAGGGGGATCGTCAAGTTCAGTCACCTCGGCTTTGGGAAAACGATTGACCAATGCATCGGGACAAATAGAAACCTCTTGGAGGTAGAGGCTTGAGTAGTGTTGAGCCCATCTTTCGAGTTCTTTTAATTTGTCGGTAATCTGGTTTCCATCTAGATCTTTAATTGCGGCACGTTTTCTTTTCTTTGGACCGATTGCGCACTTTATTCCCTGGTACATTTCCCTGAAGTTACCCATATTCCTGAAGCATTGTATTGATCGGCACAGTTTAACCCAGTATTCATTCGCGCACTAGCGACTGGTACGTTGTACTTCTGCTTTACGTGCTTTATAAACAGCTTGTTTGTTAAGGCTATTACGGCTTTGTTTGTTAGGGCTTTATAATATTAGTATAGATAGATACCAAAGAACAGCAGCTGTGTAATATGCAACTTTTAGGAATATTTTTTTTCCGATTTGTGTCATAGAATGATCGCTAACGCGGTATTGAAACGCTTGCAATCTGTTTATTGTTGAATTTGATTACCTGATTAGATAACAATTTACTTTCAGTAAATGTATTAGTTATCGAAGGATAATGAAATATATTATTTGACGCTGATACCAACATTAGCAGTAGGTTTAATAATGATGGTGCAATTAGTTAAAATACCTCTTTTTGCTAACTTTACCACGCCTGTGGGCTGTGGGCAGAGTTGCCAGATATAAACATATCATTTCCGGGATTCTAACTACTCGGTTAATGGAGTTGGGCCATAGTAATAAATACCCATACCTGAAAATAGGTAATTAATTAGGGCACGATAAAAGTTTTACTTGTTAAATTTTTAAGAAAAAAGTTAAAAGTTCCTAAAAAAAAAGTTATTGACCAGCAATAAATAACTAATAAGCATATAGTTGCGTATATTTTTGTATTCATCTATAAAATCCCTAAATTTTGATACTCCACTCGACAAATTTCGGAAAATGGGCATTTTTTATCTATATTAATCTATACTAATATTATAAAGCTGAAGAGTTTGTCTGTTTGCTTGAACACGCTAATCTCAGGAACTACTGGTTTGAATTGAAAAATTCTCTTAGTGTTGAATTGCCCATTTATTGGGGAAGGCTATAGGCTATATAACATCATGCTACGCCTAATAGGAGCAAAGCAGTGATCATAAACGCAGATGAAACTGCGGGGACAGCTAGTAATTATATACACTTGCGCAATAAAGACGATTCACAACATATCGTTCGTTCAGCTTCGGATAAAAAAGTGCAATTTATTTTTATTTATTTCTGTTGTGTTGAGTAAGGGATATGAATGGCGGGTAGAGACGGATGTACTTGGCACTTAGGTAACTCTAAGTAATCTCATAACATCCGGGAGTGTCCGGGACAGTAAAGTCTAATTACTGGACACGGGACAAGAAGCTAAATTCCGGGAGAATCCCGGATTTCCCAGTTAACTGGCAACCCTAGCATGGGGCATACCATTACTTATGACCCTGTTGAGTGTTTGATTCTCATCTCCTCAACTCTACATCCCCTCCATCAATTGGAGTTAAAACCTATTGGGCGATTTGTTTTAAAGACTAATGCTGGAATTTTTTGGTGTTTCAAGATGTTTTGTTGTACATACATACGTATACTATAATACATAATTAAAAGGGAATATAATTTTGCTGAAAAGGCCTTCAGTATTTCGTTGTTGTTGTTTTGTTTGACCGGTCTATTGGTCTATCTAATGGCTGTGTGATCTTGACTTGGTCATGGGTTCGTTTCTAACCACGGATGAATAATTGTGTTATGAGCACGATCATTTGTTCTGTTTCTAGGTGTAATTTATATATAACATGTATGTATTTAGTAATATTACCATAGTACAGGCTCTGCCTAATTTGGGATCAGACGGCCGTGAGTAAGGTGTCTCAAATTATTATTCTTACTATTATACGATGTCTTATAAGACCCAAATTATGTTCAGGTGTTCACAGTCTGATTATCGTTAATACCTGTGTTCTCTAGGGCTCCATAAACCCGGGCACCGCTACCATATTATTATACAGATCATTATGACCGAAATAATGAGTCCCGAGAAATTTCTCTATGATAATGATAACATACTCGTACGTACATAGAGTGTTCATATAACTATAGAAAATGTATCTAATACTTATAGAAAAAGTCTTCCAAAGGTAATAAAATGATGGTGGCATTTAAAATGTATAATTTTGCATGCTGAGACAAGTGTCTCATTTAAAATTTGTCATACTGCCAATGTATAAAACCAATGAATAAAGTTATTGATTGGCGATAGTTGGCAAATTGTTATATAATATAAATATGTAAACTATTTCAAGGACATATAATCTCGTACCCTATGGACAGCTGATGCGCCGACTCTTAAATGTACGTTGCCTGATTAGGTTTCCGTTGCATCTATATATATTATAAATTTCGTGTCTATTTTTGTTTTCACGTTGTTTATTTGCTATGGAGTTCATAGCAAATAAACAACGTGACACGAAATTAAACTAATAAAACAATTTTAATGAAATTATGCATTTTGGACCAACTTCACAGGTAGGATAGCTTTTTTTTTTACTTTATTTTTATTGCAAATTACCTATCCACAGCAACGCGTAGCCGGGTAGCTAGTAAGATATAAATGACAATGATAAAAGTTCAAGATCTTTGTCAGGTTAATAAACAAAACTAATTATTTTTTCATCGGTGTATAAACTTGTACTAAAAGCATCGTAGATCATATTGATAATTTTCAGCTTTATAAAAATATTGCACAGCAGTGAAGTTATGATAGATTCGTAGTTTGTATAAATTCAAAATTTAAACAAGATTCGACTGCATGCATGCTAAATATCGGTGGAAGAGTGCGAAGAATTTGTATCCTCTTTTATGGAGGGAGCTGCTAGTGAATGTTTTGTGTCTTGTTCTGGAGACTGCGACCCTGGTTCTGGCACTATATATCCGGGCGAGTGTAAACTCGAAGCACTAAAAGACGTAGTATGTGACGGAGAACATGCCTGCTCAAGGTAGTCTAGACTTAAAAATTCGTATTTGGTAAGGACATCATACAGTTCCTTCTTTGCCTTTATTCTTAAAATTGGTGGGAGTTTTTTCAATATACTTCTTAGGTGGTTTGAAAATGAAATCAGTTCATCATCTTCATTTTCATGGCAGTACGGATAATTTTGATTAGACTTTAAATATTTCATTGCAGACTTTGGGGAAGAAATGTCTGTTACTAAAGATGAATTGGTTTGCCTGTTTTCAGTAAGATTTTCTAAACATTCATTCAGTTGCTCAGGCATTTGAACATCTTCTGAAGTGGATTCATCATTCTCTATATTGTTAATTGTTGTCTTTTTCTTAGGTACCGCTTCTAAGAATGATAACAAATTAGCATATTTTTTAAATTTTGACCTTGGATTTTTAGGCCCTGCTGATAAATTGCTTGATTTATTTTTACGTTTCTGACGGTAATAAGTGTCCTTTATATTTTTCCAGCGCTTCCTGCAGCTATCACCTAAAACAGTTTAATACATTCGGAACAATTATTCTCTTCAAGATACATAAACACAAAGAATTATAAAATAGCCATTTCTTTTATACATATTCACTGCGTATAAATTAATATTGTAATAAACATAATAATATGAATATAGATACTAATTATTAAGACTTTTTGTATCTTAATCACAACGAATTGCTTTTCTATTCCACTGATGTGTGTTCAACCAAAAAAACAAACTCGTCGGCTTAGTACTCGTAGCCCATAGTTAGTATAGACCATAATAAATATAAACCAGGGGTCACCTAACTTAAATCGGTCTATTCGTTTGGAAGCTACCATGCCAGAGACAGACACACAGACACGCCAAACTTATAACAGCCCTCTTTTTGCGTCGGGGGTTAAAAATAAAATATCCAAAACGATGATTCATGTAGCTATTGATGGAGAACAGGTTCACATAAAAACACCAGCGCATAACGATTAGTTTTAATTACAAAGTTTATTTTTAATTTGTTGTACTGGCTTTCCTGAACGCTAAATATAACTTTGTTATTGTAGTCTCTGGGTTCTACGGCAAAAAAAGTGAAAGTAATATATTTAGGAAGTCCACTAATATAATCTAGTTAGACCACACACGGCTGATAATAAATAGTATTGTAATTTGTAATATAATTTTGGTTGGTCACAAAGGTATCTTGATAGTTCATAAGTAATCATTAATCAATCATGTATACTTATTTACAATACTGGCTGACCCGGCACACGTTGTTTTGCCATATTAATTATTTCTAATGAATATTTTGGTAGTCAAATAAAAAATAACTAACTTATTGTTTGGTCTATGAATGAAAGAAGCATTGAGCGCTGTGGACTTATGACGGCCTATAAAAATAACAAAACACCAACCATTCATTTTCTTAATTCAAAGTACTTCATTAACTTAACTGACATATTGAAAGCTTAACAGCGGGAGAGCCATGCTTTAGCACGTATGGGCCGGCTCGATCGGAGTGATCCTCACAGAAAACCGGCAGTGAAGCAATGCTTCGTTGTATTTCGCCGAGCGAGTGAGGTTACCGGTGGTAATATCGCTATTAAAAAAAGGGGGTTGATCGTACAAGAGTGAAAATTTTAAATTGTATATATTTTAATGCTAAATCATAATAAAATAAAAATAAAAAAATTGACAAAAAAATAAAAAAAATTTAGGGGTGCGTCACCCTTATCATGTAGGGGTATGAAAAATAGATGTTTGCCGATCCTCAGACCTATCCGATATGCACACAAAATTTCATAAAAATCGGCCCAGCCGTTTTGGAGGAGTTGTGTTGAATGTTTTTCTAATATCTCATTTAAATACATATTTTTTGTGAGACAGCCCTACAAGCGTAGATACGTAATCGACTCTAATTAAAATAATCTCATTATTAACTTAGTCTTAAAAAAAAATTAATTACGCCGATTAACATTATAAATATTTACTTAAGTATAGGTAGGTTACTTAACAATAGGAATTACTTATAGGAAGTAATTCCTATTGTTGGTTTGAGGAATATCCTTTTAAACTAAAAGTATCGCTCAAATCGGGCAACGCGGTAAAAAACTACCTATACTTAAGTAAATATTTATAATGTTAATCGGCGTAATTAATTTTTTTTTTAAGACAGTTAATAATGAGATTATTTTAATTGCAATCGTTATTATGTGCACTAGATTAAAAAAACTTAATATCTCGAATGTTTTTCCTGTTGACAGATGCTGTCAGGGTTTCAAACCTTTTTTAAGTACTCCAATTGCTATTGCACCATTTACTTATTTTAATTCTTTTGGCTCGTTGTGTCCACAGTTTTTATATTTTCAATACACTATTTATATATTCATGTTACGTAAAATTCAACAAGACAATCCTACTTAGAGCATGGTTGGTGAGGGAAGTACACAACAAAGTAAAAGTAAATATAACGGCATTTTTATATTATAGAACCGTGAATAAGTGAAATGAACCATAAAATTATTTCAGCTTAAATATCATGGCAAGTTAAGCATTTAAAACAATTAAAATTAAATGAAATACACATACAACATAATCATGAACTTTGAAAAATTCTCTCACCGTTTTTATTTAATATTGTAGCAACTGCATTCCAAACTTTGTCTTTTTTTAGTTGGTTTCTGTAGTCCTCTTCATTTAAATCATATAATAGTGCGTGCTGAGACACTAAGTATATTAGTGTGTCATCTTCCTCATCCGTAAATATGATATTCTTGTCCATTTTAAGATATTTTAAAGAAAAATACAATCAACGCCCATGTGTATTCGCAGCGGCCGCGCGTCTGCGCTTGTGCGAGCGAGAGGCCGCTATCGCAGAGCGTCACTGACGCGACACCTTTATTGTTGTTGTGTCAGCGTGGCTGTGCTCTAATGGTCTAATATAATGGTTCCATATTGTGTAATACAACTATCGCACTCGCTCTATCACCGCTTTTTAAAGGTGGATTTATATGAGTCTGATGTGACGCGTCGGTCTGTACGTTTTCGGTTTAATAAATGTAGTATGGTAACGTTTATACTAGATTAAGTAATTGTAGTATTGTGACAGAGAGGCGGGGATGGAGGGACGGGCGACATCACGACAGGGATAAGTCAAACATATGTGCAAGCGCCAGTGCTGTTTTGTGTTTTTCTCATGTTCTTATTGGTTTACCAAATTTCGGATGTATTTTTTTTTAAATTCTCTTTTCACTAAGAATGTAGGTAACTTGTTCGAACTCTCGAATCGGATGACTCATAGGAGAACATTGAAAACGTGTGGCCTTTCCTAGAGCTGCAGCTTGATCCAAAAGGACATCAGAACTATTTTCTTTTCTTTTTTTCGAGTTTTGATCCAGTAAGGATATGTCAACCATATAAATGTGAAGACAAATAACCATCATGCTACGACATGGCACGTCAGATAAATATAAATCAACCTTAAGCCGCCGCGTCACCTGAGTCTATCGTAGGTATTATTTGATATGATTTCGTAAACCAATGCATTAATTGTTACGGAATAGTAATTGTAATTTTGTCATATCAACTTGTAAGACGGTGCAAGTACAACACATTAACTCATAAATACCAAGTTTTAAGATAAGATTCTGCTTAGTATGGATACCAAATAATTCAGAAACCGTTTAAGGGTTTTCTAGTACCTAATGTTTACCAGCTTACTTGAGAATTGTAGGTGCTTTGGTATGTATATATTATTCCTAAATAAGTGGGGTGTGCATGATATGAATATGTATTCAGATTTTTTTTTAATGCAGAGTAGAGTAGTAGTTTAATTTGTATTGGTTGTGGGAGTGATGTAACTGTGGGTTCTGGTAACTGGTGTCCTAAGCAAATCTTAGTCTACGGCAAAAATATTCAATTGACAATATTGTAAGTCTACGGCAAACCTTGCTATCGGGTGGCCTATACGTACGCTTGTTTGTCAGCTTAATATAGGAGATATAGGGTAACTGTGTTACGAATCATTAATTTTTTTGCTAGTCAAATTCTTGATCAAACTTGAGTCGTCTGTAACAATTAAACTGTTTATTTTTCATTCTTATCTACCCATCATCTAAATTATAGCCAAAAAAGATTTAGGTAATGGTTTAAGTTTAAGATCAGTTCTCCTGCATATTTCCTCTTATAGAATCGGTTTTTATTTGTTGTATTTAAACTTATTGACCTTATAAGTCACGTTTTCTCCGAAAGAATATTTTAAAGTAAAGCCTACATTTATTGCTAACGGTTTAAAATGTACTTACAAAACGGTGGCGCAGTTGTGCTGGCGGTTTCTGTAGTGGTATCCGAAGCTGCTCGTGCAAGTGGCCGACCTAAAGCGGCTGGGTGCCGGTCACCGTCGCGCCGAGAGCATTTGCTATTGACGCGCCAGAACCTGCGGGCGTCTCGGAAAACACCCCAAACCTGCGTCATAATATACATTATTGAATCAGAACTTTGACTATGATTACTTCGACATATGGAACTTATTTCTATTTTTCAATTGTAGTTCAAATTATTGGCATGGTTTTCCCAAGGGCCATTGTCATTTTTTTTTATACAGTACTGGGGTTTTTAAAGCGGGAGCGGGAGTTAGGAAAGATCTTGCACGATATTACATCCATATCATCTAGTTCATTTATATGCAGAAAAACAAGTTATTAATATTTAAGTAGCATTGTATGTTCAGAAAGTTATAGTTCTTTCTTATTTGTAACTGACTTCAAGAAAGGAAGATGTTCTGTGTTCAGTTTTATGTATTTTTTATTATTTATTTCTTCCCATGTTCATCAATATTTCCGTCAATAATTATGGACCGATATCATACATTTTGTTTGAATGGGTATGCTCCCGAAGGTGGTCCATTCTCACCTGGATGTGATGATGGAATCGCCCGGAAAACGAGGAAAACCCTCCAAAATTAAAAACAATTTTATGTTAGGTACTATTTGGGTTTTGACTTAACACCGACTTTAAACAGATCAGTAGGTCCCTGGTGTCTTTATAATACCTTCCGATTTTATTTAAAGTCTCAAGGGTATTTTAATCTTTTCGATTAAGTTTGTAATAATTAGGTATTTTTTCAATAAAATCAAACAAAAATGTTTCTTAAACGAATTGAATTTTTATTTTGAATCAATCCTATTTCTATTAATCACAAAATAAGTACCTATGATGTTATATAATTATTACTTATATTCTTAAATTGGTGTAGAAATTATCTGCATGCAGCTTTTATTCAACTCCATTCGACAAAATATTATAGGATTCACGACTATGCAACAATCCCCTTTGTTAGACTCATAATACTAAGTCATTAAATTACATAATTAAAAGTTCCACATGTGAAGTTAAAGTGTCGGCAGGGTGTTGAACGTTCTATTGGCGTTTTATAGTCGTCTTACCTCGTTCGCCTCTACCTCATGCTGTCAGAAAACAAGAGGCTTATTAGGGAGAAAATGATCACTATGGAATTTGACTTTAGACGAAGACGAAGAGTCTAAGAAACGGCAAAACAGATACTTACAAAGAACTATAATAATTTAATTAAATTGTGTTACTTATGGCTTATCCTAACTAATATTTTGAATGCGAATGTGACTTTGATACGCTTCCACACCTTAATTACTTAACTGAATTTCAAATAATCCTGAAAGCAAACACATTGCGGTACAGAAAAGGATATCGGGAACCTTTCATTGAGAAATTAAGTAGAGACGGAACTGATACCTGTTTGGCTGGATACCGGATACCGGTTATCCGGCCGACCCATAGGCAGGATAATTATTCGACCATTGCCATTGGCGTATCGTAACGTGTAGATCGAGCAAACGGGTGAGACTCGGACAATCGTATAGATCGGATAAATTCGGGCTTGTCGTTAGTGAACAAATAAGTTCACTGACTTGAATACATACGATCACTTGAACGTATTGTTGTTATTTGAGATTTTAATCTGAAGTTTAAAATATTATTTTAATTGAAAAATGTCATCGGTAAAAAAAAAATTATAGTTAAAAGAATAATAAACTTTGTTTAGATTTGCAGATATAGACATGGTGGCTTTATTTGTGTACACACATGTGAATAAATAAAGCCGATTTATATTCATAATTTTTTAATATCGGGTATCCGCCACATATTGACCCTTTCTATCCGGATAGTAAATTAAGGCCGGATACCGCAAAGTGCCCGGATATCCGTTTTATTTCGGGACGATAACATAGGTCATTGACCTACCAATGGTAGGTGCTCTTTGGATTTAGCTAAATATTGAGTGCTGTAACTCTTCTTCTTTAAAAAAGACAACTCTCACATTTGGAACATTCCTGTGTTGCGGAGGCCTTCACAAACATTCAAACAACGGCCACAAAGAACACTCAGACTCGGGATATCTATTTCTGGATCACACAAATTTTTGTGCCGTGTGGGATTTAAACCCACAACAATCGGCGCGACGTAGTGGCGAAGTGACCACTTAAACCATTGCGCCATCCGTGCAGTCTTAATCCGTGTAACTTAAATATTTTGTTTTTAAATGTCGTTAAATAGGTGTATTGTAGAATGTCAACATTAAGATGATCATTAGGCATCAAAAGAAACATGACTTAACTTTTTTCGCAAACTTCACAATGTGCAAATATACTTAGTTATTTTAACTTTGACAATACACTCGAGAGCAATGAATCCGGGGCACATAAAGATACCTGAAAATCCCACAAACTGATAATGCTAGTTTAGTGAAATAAATTGTGTTTCTGTTTTTGTTGAGCGCAGCGTAGGACTTATTTATATTAACGAGGTGGATAGCCGACCTAGTAAAGATAGCAGGCCGTCGGTGGATGCAGACCGCTTTCAATCGGTCTTCTGGGAAGTCATTAAGGGAGGCCTATATCCAGCAGTGGACGTCCTATGGCTGAAATGATAATGATGATGGTGAGACAATTAAATACTCATTAAATGAATCAGATGCGTAACTTCTTGGTTGTCCTAAAGTTATGCCACTAAAATAGAGGAATGGGAGAATATTCCCCAACATCGTATAAGAAACTTGGTGTACAGCATGCCAAAACGCATAACCGTAGTAATGGCAGTAAGTGGAGGTAACACAAAATACTAACATTTCAGAAAAGTTGTAAAAAAATATACTTGATATTTTTTTTCTTAATTCTTAATATAATACAATTTTTTTCACTTTCATTTAATTACATTTAGTTGACTATTAAACACAATTTATTTCACTAAGTAAGCATTATCAGTTTTCATTATTCGTTTTTGAAAGTTTCAGGTATTTTTATCTGACCCAAATTTATTGCTCTCGATATGGATAAAAATAACCTTGTTATCAAGTCATTGTAAAAGTTTACACTCAATATCTTCTTAACATCCAGAAAAATATCTATTGTGATGTCTGTGTGTATTCTATTTATAGCTTTAGTATAATTTTCCTTGTTACATATTTTTTAATGATCTGTGTTTCTTGTAAATCTTGTATTAACACTATTAGGATTATTATATAGATTATTTTTATGACTTTTTTACTTTATTTATTTAATACCGAAAATTATTACAGAACAAAATAATCAATTTCAAGTTGCCTCCATTCAACCAGGTCTTGGAGTTTGAATTCACACATTTACAAAAGAAGTATGACACAAATCTCCATGTCCATTATTGCACAAGTACAAAAACTCTAGGCGGAGTTAATTTTTTCTGGTATAAGTAGTAATTTAATGAGGCAGCGGACTCTTTAAACGGTAAAAATCCTGAATATTTTACTGATTTCCAAAATCTCTGTCTCCCATTTAGAGAGCTAATTTACTAAGTTAACTTAATAGCCTTACTCGAATACGAATCTTTACGACGATACAAGAATATACGAGTATGTTCTACGATACAAGAATATACGAGTATGTTCTACGATACAAGAATATACGAGTATGTTCTAGGCTCGTAAAAACATAATCATGTAAGTAAGAGACTAGTAACTAGCGATAAGACCGCCGGTTGTACCATTTTATTTTGTCTTTGTAAATATTTTGAAATGTTTCTCATGGTGTACAATAAAGGGTATTGTAAGAGTGACATAAATGCAAAGTGTGTGTACTAAGTGTTTAAAGAAAGTTTAAATAAAAGTAACATTTAATTTTGGTGGGCACCAATCACAAACCCAAGGTTTTCGTGTTTGTGTGTTTCGTAGGTAAAATACTTTTATTATTTACATTTTCATCCTACTTAATACAACTTAAAGAATACAGTTCTATCCACGCCTAAATTTCATCGTATTTACTGAATTTCGACTGTAAAAACTATAAATTTTATCGGTACCTAATATAGAATATAAATATCATGTTAGAGCCGTAGATGTATGTATTAGTTAATGCCTGACCATGAGCGGATATAACTTGACAGTGATATATTACAATGTCAATTATTGGACTCGATCTGCCGTCATCGACGATTGAATTGTTATTTTTTTATTCTTTACTAGCAGTTCCCGCGCGGTTTTGCTCGCGTGTATATATTTATATATTTGGCACCCTAATGTTTTTTCTTTTTCTAAAATAAAAGTATCCTAAGTTACCCCTTATAACACTAGCTATCTGGCAGTGAAAGTCCCGTGGTAATGAGTCTATCCGTTCCAGAGATTAGCCGGAACAAACAGACAAAAAATTTAAAAACTGAATTTTTTTACCCATACCATAAGTGCCGAAGTTTTCACTATACGAGTCATATTTAAGTTCTCAAAAGTTCGTCGAATTTATTCTTAACATTACGTACCTATAACCACTTAGGATATTTACTTAGGAGAATATGCGTGGGTTCTTGCTTCGCAGGTGTTCTTAACGAGTGTGTTCAAAACTTTGGTTTCCATTGGTGTTTGAAGTTAAATCACTGTTTTCGAGTGATGTGTTTATAAATTCATTTTGATTTAAATCATAATATTCGTAATGGTATATGGGGACCCCTCTCCTCGATATTAATACAGTATATTGCTATTTTAGTACCTATCTAAAAATTAGTCTCCATTGAATGAAAACATGGTTGCTAAAAGAGTACCTACCTATCTACTGTGTAATGTTTAGTCCTCCTTTTGTGATTGTGAAATTTCTTGTCCTCCTTTTGTGATGGTTATAATCTGCACAAATACCTTCATCTGTACAAAGAAAACATTTATTTCTTCGAATAAGAAAAATAATACGGTTTTTTTCCAAAAAAGCCTTCGCGACGGAGAAGCCAATTCTTTTTATCTTTGGCGTTGTTGCTAGTAAGTAAATTTCTACCAAGTCAGAGGGGAGTAGACACTGTTGCGTACTATTCTGTTTCTCCGCATTGGTAGAGTAATCACCACGTCGTCGTGTATATATATCGATTCTCCCGGCAATAGGTACAATCTCAAATTGAAGTGTCCTCGCGGGGGTGGGAACCTCTGGCCCCACAGGATACCAGAAATTTAAAGAAAAGTGCTGTTAACACGCTCCACCAACATAATTTTTAATTAACATCACACAATTCATGTGTTTGAACCAAAACAAACTCGAAAAACGAGGTCGAAAACCTATGCAAACTTAGGTAGGCGTTGACATTTCCGAGATTGCGATGTACGCACCGTTATGCAAAATCAAAAGATTTTGCAGCTTTTGTACTGTAATATTGTAAACCCGTCATCTTTTGAAGCAAGATTCTCCATTTGAGTTTCGTATTCAATTAAGTAAAAGACTTTATTAAGAAATTATATTGTATTACGCAGTAAACGCAGAATTACAGAACAGTTACTAGAATACAATATAGGTGTGGATACGATGTAACTTAAAATCTGCGTTTTATTGATCAACCCAAACCTCCTTAAAAAGTCTTTTTTCCGGTTATTAACTTTGTCCGCAATCCCCTTGAAATTTACCACTGGATTTCGTAAGTGGGCTCAAAGAGTACTGAAAGTTGCCATCGTTATCGAATACCTACTTTGAATCCGTCGAATGTTTCGGTTTGTGGTCCGAAACAAAGATAGAACATTTTTTTAGTATAATTGTGTTGTGTACAATAAATTTACAGTAATATCAATTTTAAAGAATACTTTCAGTGTTAGATGTTGTCTACTTCCTCTAAGCAAATGGAGAGGCAGCCTGATGCGCCTATTGCTTTTCTTTTTCTACTTTTCTATTACAGGTGTACAAATACTCATCCAAAGGATTGGAAGTTGGTATGGTTGGTTGATCAATTTGTTACGTACATAAGAAGAATACCTATTTATATTTATTTATTTCTTAAATAACTTAGAAGTTTTAGTACTGGCATTTTAGAGCATTCATTGGGCTTCTGCAAGGGACACCTAAAGTTGAAAACTAGCGCTAGGCTTCTACCTGGCACACACTGAACTAGATACTTTGTAGGGCAGATGTGGTATATTTGAAGTAATTGTGGTTAGTGGATAGTGACGATCGATTGACGGGATGGCTTACCAATTCATTACTGTAAATGCGTGCTGATGCTATGTGCATATTTAATGTCCGGTGAGAATATAAAACTCTGTATCCGTATCTACGACATTACCGAGTTATGAGTGACCTCATTCTTAATGTCAGCAATTAGTTTGCCTGGACGGCATAGAAATATGCGTATTTAAGTATTTTAAAAAAGTGTACCATAAAACCTATGATATATTACAGTAGTTTACACTTTTATTAGTACAAGAAAGAAGTTTAAGTACGTTGCTGGTTTGTTTTAAAAAACACCTTATGGGATCTTCATATTCGAGGAAGAGCGTAAACACGGCTTTAGATACATACATGTCATACATACATACGAGTAGGTACATATGCTTCTACAGGACAGCATTGATTAATATGAAAATGTAACAACATTTGCACAAACTATTTTGTCGAGCAAGAAGGATTTCCACTTGTCATTCCTTCAACCGAATAGATATATTTCTAAATCTCAAAATATAATATAATCTGCTATAGCATAACACGTTAATGCGTAAGAAAAAGTAGTTAATTATGTTCTTTTTATTTATGGTAAGTAGGTACATAATTATAGTTTTTAAGGGAACGTTTTATTATTTTATTACAGTTTTAAAACAAATTCACGATTAGACCGAGCAAAGGAGTCGATTAGAGGGTGTTTCAGGAAAAAAAAATATAATCACGAAAAACCACATTTTCGAAACTTTAAACGCAAATTTAACAAAAAGGGGTGTTTTTCAGCTTTTGGAATCTGGATACATTGACACTAAATACTAAAATGTACCCAATTATTATGAAACATCGCGGTTGCCACTTTTTTCCCCGGACCAACCCCCCTTTGCTCGGTCTAGATAATAATTGATTTTAGTTTGTGTAAAATTACTTAAGTTTAGTGGATAAAATCTTGATATTAATATAGATATGTTTAACTGGCTCGCGCTCAGTCTTGAGACTTGTTCACATTGATCATGTTATCAATCACCGTACCTAGCGCGACCATTTAGATTCCAAAGTGTGAGGATTAATGCCCTGCCGGCGGCAAGCGGTGAGGTGGTAGAATGCAGCCGGAGGCATAATGTCAAACTATTTCTCGGAGCAAAACCCATTATACAAGCGGTAGAACACACACAGGGACGCAAAGTCTCTCCTTAGACTTAAGGGTTCAATACCGCTTGCGAGTTTGGGATCGTCAACGATTCTCAAAGCACGTCTTTGGACCGAGTCAAAAGGCCCAAGCTCGCATCCAGATACCCCCCTCCCCCAGGGATGACAACAGTTGTCCCTCCATATGGGACGGACTTGTATCATAAAAGTCTTTGCCCCGGGGAGCTTCGATTCGCTAAGCGCTCCAAGCTTTTGGGATGCCAGCTTGGCTTTGCCTTCCAAATGATTACGAAACTGGTCCGGCCCACTTGACTTGTGAACATTTAGTGACAGGAGCTCCACCAGACATCTTCGACGCAAAGTACTCAGAATATAAAAAAAAAACAAGAATTTAGAAAAATAACGCCGTGCGTAGCTCGATTGCCCAAGTACTCTATATGAAGATAAGTCACTTTTCTAAGTTTACTATGCTCCTATAATTCATCAGAGACCTTTAATAACGAAGTCTATGTTTACATAAGTCACTATATAAAGTGAGTTATTTATTACACGCGGTCTCTTATACCGTAGACTCGGACGTACCTACGCAGCTCAGCAACGAAATTAATCGTATACTTACATCCAAATGAATAAAAAAAATAGGTAATAGTGCTATGTATAATAATATCTAATAAAAGTATATAGTGTGTAAAATAATTTTATAGTACATTAAGCGGTCTGCTGTGATGTTGATTTCCCTCCTCTTTTGCTATATTCCAGTGACAAGAAGAGGTACTTTTACAAGGTCATGTTTTCGCTTTACATGAAGAATTAAAGGACGGCAAAATGAGGCTAGTAGAGCTACGAAAGAGCTGATATGTTATTATGTTAGTAGAAAACTTATTTTGCGAGACCTAACGGGATAAATAAAATTTTTCATGTACCTATTGTTTTTTTTATTTGATTGGTAGGTACCTAAGGTTAAGCAAGCGTAAATATATCGCACTGCTATTACAAGAGTGTATCAACTCAAAATGGAGCTTTTTTCAGAAACGACAGAAAACTGATTACTCGCTTTCTGTTAAAGATTATAAAAAGTGAACACTGTATATAGATTATTGATAAAATTAAGGGATTTCTGTATTAATGAATTATTTAAGAAATTGCAGGTTATCAAGTTATTTCCAATTTTTGACTCAATACTTTATATTTCAAAAAAAATATGAATTATTTTTAGTGGTTTTGTTAAAAAATTCGGCTTATTACAATTTATTATTATTATTTTATATTTATTGACGCGTAGGGAATTGATATTTACGTATGAAAAATAAATTATCTCAAATTTACCCTATTTTGAGTTGATACAGTCTCGTAATAGCAGTGCGATATATAGATGGCCGTATTGCCGATTGCCGATTGATTGGTAACCGTTTGATAGTATAAAATCGTCTATTAGAAGCACATGTAATTTTAACAACTATTTGTACTCTGTACTGTACCTCATGTATAGCTTCATCAATAAGCGAATGTTTTGAGAAGTTCAGCCGATATAAAAATATAATTTAGTGTATCAAAGTGACTAACTAATTGTTCCCATTATACATTTTTGTACGGGTTCGCTTTAGAAATATAATCCAAAAATTCTGTTATTACGTTATAGTCTGCATTCATGTGTACAAATTCTCCATATACGTCCATCATCCATTTTATTCCCTTTTTTCTGTCTATCAAGCTCGTATGAAATAATTATTTTTTTCATTATAATTAGCATTTCAATAGCAATCTTCTTTGCTGATTGTACACTACACTAAGTAATTTTGCGTCCTATATAATCAATAGGATTCGACTTCTCCCATGTAATTAGTTTTATGATTGTTAGTAGTGAATTATGTTGACTTTATTTGTTTTTATCCATTTGTTGCGTTCGGTTTTCACATAAAAGCCAATAGGACAATATTTTTATGGTCACTATTATAAAACTTACTATGCGTTTCGATCTCATGTCAACTAGTTTCGTTTAATTTTATAATCATTGAAATAAATATATAAGGATAACTGACGTCCTTAATATTTTAAAAACATTAATGCAGGTAAATAATTGTTTCATAGAACTGTAACATGTTAAACTGTCAACTGCGTATAATTTAAGTCTATAGGAATTTGTTTTGGTTCGTAATTTGGAAATGTCACACCAGCTCACGCAACTGACTTTAATATTGGAAAATAAATATTTGGAATTTTACCCCTACGATTTTAATGCACAGTGCAATGAATATAGAGGATAAAAAGCGATGATCTCTTAGAGGAAGATGATTTTTATCAGTTGTGACTAAACTATGAACTCTATCTAGTGGTTTTTTTCACAAAATATATCATTAAATGCCTTAATATAATTATAATTAGTTCTAGCATCGTAGCTAACGAGTACACTTTTAAGCATAAATCTGAAATTTTATAGGTACTGATAATATAAAATGAGGTAGTTTAGAATAATACGAGAATTTATACTTACTAATAACTAAAATAGCATTTTCTACTGTAGTAGACAATCATGATTGCAAAGCCTATTGGTAAATAATAATTAATTTATGATTTTTGTACTTCCTAGCTTCATTGACGGCAGGGATCATCTGGTCAATTGGTCAATTGATCACCTGGTGGCCAGTGTCAAGAATTATCCTTTAAAAGGGTTAAAAAGATTAAACTTAACACTAAAACAATAACAAATATTTGAGTTTTGTATCAATAAATTCAATCAAGTTACGCCTATATTTAGTGCAAGTTAAATTCGCTTCGAATTGGGAACATTCTTCATGTCCGGTGCGGTTTGCAACAATTGTTTTCAAGCTTCCAGCCGTGCCCACGATCGGTGGAATTTCATTAAAACGTTAAGTAAACAAAAAGGTATCATATCTTATAAATATTACGGCGATTAAGTCCCGATTTCCATATCTAACATTCTTTCTTACAAAGTTACGATGCTTTTGTACGCATTTTCTCCTGCTATCCTTTCTCCATCTTTGATCCTTTCTAAATATGTATTTATGATATAGATACAAAATATTTTTTAGGTTTTTTAATTAATGACGCAACTACTAAAAGTTCAGTATATAATATAAAAGATAAGTCGCGAAATTGTAACATTTTTAAAGAAAAAATTGCGCAGTTTTAATGCATTTATCTTGAAGTTAATCGAGCACTTTGACAAAACTAGGCAAATGAAATTTTTTAGCGGCAACGTTGTAATTGCACGTTAAGAATTTATATTAAGTTTGTACTTTTTGAGGCTTCTGCATTAAAATAAAAAAGTATTTAAATCATAAAATATTTCCTTATGAACAATTTGAGTAAACGATGAAAATATAATTAATTTATTTAAATAACAAATCCCACTTCTGAACCTGACCTCAAAAGTTTTGGATGTGCCAAAATAAATATTTAGACGACAAACTAGTTTTACCAATTTGAACTGATGTGTAAAATTGTAGGCCCGTATACGTCTCAAACGGTCATTAAAGCAATCAGTTGACAAGTGTAGACTATTAACATAAAAAATCTAAAAACAAAAAGTATTTACCTAATAAATGTGAAAAATTGGTTCGACATTTACATTTTAAGAAAAATGATATTAGTATTATTATTCTCTTTATTTATTTAATACATTACATTTTTACCTAAATACATTCAGATATAAAAAAAATCAGGGACCAAGCTATAGGTGGTTAGGGTTCCCGAGATAGAAACCTCCTCACTATGCGTGCCGTATCGAGCAGGACTGCCTTTTGCACCACGCTCTTAATTCTGCTACCTAACGTGAGCCTCTGAAGGTGTTGGTCGAGGTTCTTAGCAATTTAACCCATGGCCCGAAATTACTATCGGCACATGTCGACAATCTCGTGGGCTAAGTCTTATTATTTTAAATGCCTAATGTTGTTTGTATTTTCTGCGGTTGCACGATGTGCAACCCTAGATTAATTCTTCATTACCGCATTAGTGGGCCACAAGAGCATAGAATATGCATTGCAGTTTATTCTACCTCTCGACAGAATCAGCATATTGTGTTTTCCCACAAACTTTGGTCGAAAATAGCGACGCTAAGAGATCAAAGACCAGCCAGTAGAGATCCGATCACTTTTTCTGTATTTTTTTTACAATCTTCATAACAAAATGTATCAGTAAGTAAAATGCTGCAACTATTACATTACATCACAAGAATGTGTAGCAAAAATAATGAATTGAATTGTAATATTATTCTAGTTTTCTCTTTTTTACCCACGACGGCACGGAGAGGGTATATGCGTTTAGGATGAGAGATGTTTGTGTGTTTGTGCAAACCAATGTTGCCATCTATCACCAACACTAATGGTCCGATTTTGATGCGGTTTTCAGTAATAGGTTCGTGGTTGATTGGTGCTGGTTCTTAGATGGGTGTTACGGTGGTAGCTCACTAGGGGGCGCTGCAGTAAACATTTGTTTGTGCAAACCAATGTTGGCATTTATCTGCAAAACGAATAGTCTGATTTTGACGCGGTTTTCAGTGATGGGTTTGTGGTTGATTGGTACTGGTTCTTAGATAGGTGTTACAGTGGTAACTCACTAGGGGGCGCTGCAGTAAACATTTGTTTGTGCAAAACCAATGTTGCCAATTTCAGTAATGGGTTCGTGGTTGATTGGTGTCGGTTCACACTAGGGGGCGCTGCAGTAAACATTTGTTTGTGCAAACCAATGTTGCCATTTATCTCCAAAACGAATAGTCCGATTTTGATGCGGTTTTCAGTAAAAGGTACGTGGTTGATTGGTGCTGGTTCTTAGATGAGTGTTATAGTGGTAACTCACTAGGGGGCGCTGCAGTAAACATTTGTTTGTGCAAACCAATGTTGCAATTTATCTCCAAAAATTTTGTTTTTGCTGAGTTGGATCGTCCTGCTAGTTTGAAATTTTGCATTTATATGTGGTTTACATTTCAGTACTATAAATTGTCAACTTTAAACTGATCTGATGAGGTAGCCAAGAGGTGGATACTGAAACTCTTCAATGATATATATATCGATATGTACATAATACGTACATGCTCTCTAAAGAGTCTGAAAAGCAAAATTAAAGATTTTGAAAAAACCCACGACGGTTAAAACTTAATCGAAAAAGAACAAAATAATTTTAAAACCCACGACTTAACCAGATTTTCCGATTATACAAAAGAATATCCGTCGGGGGCTGCCATCTCAATTTTAAATTTCAACTAAAATGAAGATATCCTGTGTTACATTATGTTGTCGTAAAACATCTTCAATTATATATATTAATTATATACATATAAATAATATATAAAACTGCAAAACTTTAGTTCATTTAATGGCAGCCCCGGTGGATATTCTTTTTTATAATCGGATAATCTGGTTAAGTCGGGGGTTTTAAAATTATTTTGTTCTTTTTCGATTAAATTTTAACCGTAGTGGGTTTTTTTCAAAATTTTTTATTTTGCTTTTTATGTTTTTTTTATTTTTTTTATTTAACTCACAATAGTAACTTAGATCTAAGATTTACAGTTTATACTCGCCAAACGCAATTGTTTAACGGCGAGACGCGCTCGTTGATTTGTTAAAAAATAACCTATGCTACACTGTACATATTCACACAAAGCAATTTTACAAATAAGATATAACAGCTTAAGGTATATGACTATAAACATTATTACTATCTACATATTTAAGATGACTCTTAATGTTAACTTTAAACTTTATTTTATATTATATTAGCCATAACCCAGTGGTTTAATTAACCTCCAACAGTACATCCTTCAATGTTTTCTTTAATTTACCGGTACTTATTTTAGGACTTTGTCTTAATATTTCTATTTTGTTGAATACCTCAGGTACCATGTACATATTAGTTCGTTCCCCATAATAATTTGTCACTCTTGGTTTGTTAAGTTTTTTATCCCTAACCCTTCTAGTGTTATACTTATTTTCAACAGCATATTTATATTGATCAGTATAGTAATATTCTAGGCCTATTAAGTACTCCACTTTCTTCTCTATTGGTAATATTTTACATATAGGAAATAACTTAACATAATCCTTTTCACACTCATTTTTAACTTTCTTACTTACTAAATACTTTATTAGTCTTACTTAAAAGACATTAAAGACCTACAAGTCTTTAATGTATTTTTAGTAGCTGATAAAAGTTCGCCCGTACACAATTAGTCCATAGTTGATCAAGGAATCTGCAAGGGCAAAGTATACCATTCTCATGGTATCTGTATTCAGCACTTTGTTTAGCTGATAGAACTTGCCTAATACGGATCTTAACTTACTACATACATCAGATACATAAATTGCAAAATTAAAATTTTTGTCAATTCTTAGGCCTAAATATTTAAAATTGTCGACATAATCGATCGTGGTGCAGTTACAACTAGATTTATTTCCATGTAAGCATTCATATGTGTGTCCTATTATGGCAAGATTGTCTCTGTTTACATTTATTGCGCTTTGATTGTATGGCGAGTGTATATGAATGCATTTTGTTTTCTTAAGATTTAATATCATGCCAATCATGTGCCCATTTCGTGATATTTTCAAAATCTATCTGCACATTTCTTTGTACCTTTGAGATGTCTTTCGAAGCACATACTACACACATATCGTCTGCATACATGAAAACTTTACATCTGTTTATCACGTTTGATACACTATTGACGTGAATAACATACACCACTGGCCCAAACACTGACCCGGTCGGCACACCCAAGTTCACTATGGCATGTGTCCACTTAAAGCGTCCACTTAAAGTACATGAGTTAAAGAAACGAAACTATGTAAATTTATAAATGGCCCTTATAGTTACAAGGCACGGCGCGACCAACATCTGAACTAGTGAAAAACTAAATTAATGTTAAAAAAATGTTGCTGTTCGGTGCAGTATTATTTTCGATTTGGAAATCCAAATATATTTTATATCTTTAAAACTAACCCATGTCGACATCCCCTGTGGATCATCATACATTTTTTGTGCCAAAGTAGGGTGAAGTAAATTTCCTAAACTCATAAAGCTAAGCATACCGTCAAAAATCTTAGCTTATTAAGTAACGTTACATTAACTTACCTGATCAATACTTTCTCTGACTGAGATTTCATGGAAACAAACGCAACCAATTTCCTTGCTTCGTCGCTGCCCCTCCTCAGTAGTAACCATGCGATCACCGGCTTGGTCGACTTTGTTACCCACCATCACCACTGGTGTTTCTATTACACTGTCCTGTGAAAAAAAATATAGATGGATGTTCATGTACATTATTTTTCGTAAGTGCTTATAGTCTATTTCCATTGAGTTCAAAGGAAAAGTGACGTAAATATTGTGTGATTGAATAAAGATGGAGATGCCGTCCATCTTTATTCAATCACACAATATTAACGTCGTTTTTGCTTCAACGGATATTACTAGATGTAGCTCGTTATCTTATATTACTCAGTTCTGACTTTTTAGTATCACTACTATCTGTACATGCAACAGATATTTCTGCACAGTAGTGGGGCACGTAAAGGATATGAATATTGGTAATACTTACGTAGTAACTACTTAGTAATCTGTGGTAATACTATCTCTTTCTTATACGCGCATATAAATATAAGAAATCTCTAAAGCAACCCTTCCGTTGAATCTCGAGAGGATTATAATAATATTATAATGCCGTTCCAAGTTTTTTACTTCAATTTGTTTTACGGGTCTTATTGTAAGTTGATTTAACTATGACAGTTTTAAGAGATAAATCGCTAACTGAACTCAATATTTGATGGGGCCACGATTCGCGGTTATTCAATTTCAGACAATTGACTTAAGAAACCGAAGATGAAAATGATTATTAAGTGCTTCTGACTATATATTATTAATTATTATACTTATTTATACTTTATCGGGTTACACGGGAGTTTATTAACCGTAATGAAATGCCATTATGTTCCTGTAATGAAAGAGCCTCTGAATTTGATCTAAATAAAAACACATAGATCAGTAAAATTGATCCGTGTATTTTTACGCATATACGCTTGTAAAAGTACGAAATCATAGTATTCGATTCATATTCAATACTAAATTTAATTAAGTAAGTGGTTAATCCTACTAATATTATAAACATGAAAGTTTGTGAGGATGTTTGGATGTAAGGATGTTTGTTGCTCTTTCACGCAAAAACTACTGAACTGATTGCGATGAAACTTGGCGTGTAGATAGCTGGAGACCTGGATTAACACATAGGCTGCTTTTTATCCCTATATTCCCACGGCGCGGCATCGGGACTTACGGGGGTGAAACCGCGGGGCGCAGCTAGTATTTAGTATAGTTCTTTCAACAAATGGATTTCGATTAAATTTCTTTTTCTTTTTCTGCTTAATTTATTGTAAATCGTATAGTATCAAAGTTGTAGAGCATCATTTTACAAGACTGTACTAAAAATATCAAATGTTGGCTATCGTTTTTAGGGTTCCGTACCCAAAGGGTAAAACCCTATTACTAAGACTCCGCTGTCCGTCCGTCTGTCTGTCCGTCTGTCACCAGGCTGTATCTAATGATTCATAATAGGTAGACAGTTCAAATTTTCACAGAATGTGTATATCTGTTGCCGCTATAACAACAAATAATAAAAATAAAAAAAAATTAAAGGAGGCTCTCCTACTAGAAACGTATTTTTTTGGCTTGTAGTAGGTATTTAATCTTGTATGATGGTGCAGAACTCTTCATCTCTTCTTTTTTTTAGGGTGCCGTACCTCAAAAGGAAACAGGTTTTTATAACTTCGCAGGTAAATCAATACCTTCCCATTGACCTAGAATCACGAAATTTGGCGAGAAGCAATTCACAGCACAAATAAAGGAAAAATCCGAAAGTCGTTAATTTGTGATTTTATTCAAAAAAATAAATATTATTTTGCTATTACAAACTTATATTAAAAATTACTGTGATATGTGTGATGTCAGTGATGTGTAATGTGATGTATGGGAGAGTATTTTTAGAAAGGCAAAATTAAGTTTGTCTTTTAACCCGCCTTGATACCACTGTTGTAGTCTGTTTGACGTTTTGGGTAGTAACTTTGTGGGGAGACTCGGCAAAAACTATTCCAGATTTACGAACTATATATACTGTACTATACTACTAGAACTTGATGAACTTATGATTTACAGATTTACACACAAGCTCCACTTAACAAGTTATCGGAAGCAATTAACATAGTCAATGCTGACCTGTCGCACATTGGCGAATGGAGTCATAATTATGGACTCAAAGTCAATCCCTTAAAAACTCAGGTATGTGTTATTGGCAGCCCTGGGTTAGTTTCAAGAATTGACTGGTCAGAACTGCCCCAAATTCAATTCAATGGCACCACATTAAAGATCAGCACTAGTGTCAAAAACTTGGGAATTTACATGGATAGTACCTTATCTTGGGGACCACAGCTGCAAGAAGTCAGTCGTAAAGTCTTCGCTTCAGCAGGGTCCTTGCGAAGGTTACGTAACTTTCTTCCGACTGCCACTAAGGTTGCACTTGCACAAGCACTTCTCCTACCAATTCTCGACTATGCCGATGTCAGCTATCTGAATCTCACTGAAGCACAACTTGATAAGCTTGAGCGACTTCAAAATTTTTGTATAAGATTCATATTTGGGTTACGAAAATATGATCACGTTTCTGAATTCCGTCAAAAGCTCAAGTGGCTTCCAATTCGTTCTCGCCGGAATACTCACATACTCAGTTTTCTTTACAATATCTTATTCAATCCTAAGGCCCCTTTTTATCTCAAAGAACGATTCAAGTTCCTTCATGATACACATGAAAAATCTCTGAGGTCATCAGAGGATTTGAGACTGGAGATGCCACTACATTCCACAAAATTTTATGACCAATCCTTTACTGTTGAGGCTGTACGTTTGTGGAATGCGTTGCCAGTCACCATTAGACGAGCGCAAACAATAACAATTTTTAAGAAAATGGTTCATGAATATTATTTATCACATTAGGTTAATTATTTCCTTATTAAAGTATGTTGAGTATAAATTAAAATATGTATATATGTATGTTTGTTATATGATAGACTTAAGTATATATTATATGTTTATGTATGTTTTATATTAGTATGTATAAGTAGACTAAATATACAGGATATCTGTATATTTTCATATTGATTTAGTTATAGTAATTATAGTTTTCATAAAAAATTTGAAATGCACCTCCAACTACAACTGTCTCTCCGAAACACATTGATCCATCCTAAGGTTGCCTGGAAGAGATTGCATTTTGCAATAAGGCCGCCCTTTGTACATTATCTGTATGACAAATGTATTTATGATAATTCTACTGTAAGACTGGTGTACAAATAAAGTGTTATCTATCTATCTATCTAGAACTATACTACATACACACACACATACAAGTTTATACGGCAACCCTAGTTGCGCAAGTCAGACACGCACTTGTCCGTTTTATTTTCACTTTTATTTAATATGGGTAGGTTTTCGATATTTCAATTACATATGTGTATTACAGATATGCATTATCTTTATCTTGATGAATGTGATAATGCCTCTAATCAATTCTGTAATCGATGAAAGATAGAATATCTTAAATGATAATACATTATTTATACGCTAAATTGCAATTCTGTGTAACTGAAGATACTAGGTCAGTATCGCAAAACACAAAACATTGTTTCACACAAGCATTCATAAAAAAATAACTCTTTTTTTATACAACAGAGGTGGCAAACAGGCATATGACTCGCCAAATGGTAAGTTATCGTAGCATATGGGCATAAGCTATATGGCACCATACCAGAGGTATCACTGGCGAGTCTTTCGTTTTTACGCGTGGAACCTACCCACCGAGAGCCTTAAAAGAAAAAACGAAACTCCTTTATGAGCACCTCGTTGTCTCTATTAGTCTGTCTATCTGTCAAGAGGCTTTTCTTTCGATAAAATTAATACAAAATACGTAACCCTGCAGCCCCGTGAAATTGTTAAAAAATCCAGTCAATGTAATTGAAGAGTACGGACATAGTTATATTTTGGCACTCCCAAGTCATTCAAATTTACGAGTACATATAGTTAAATCTCACAATTTTTTACTTACATTGTGCAATTAGAGAACTGACGGTGACTAAAAAATCTATGTGAAAACATTTTCGCGGAATGTATGTATCTATCTACTATTCATATAATTAAGTTGATACCTCAGGTCACGAGTGCAACTCGCTATTATCCGCCTTTTTTCATCAGTAGGAAAGCGAAATTCAATTTCATGAGACTGCCAGAATGGGTTTATAGATTTCTTTTACGTTACTTGCAAATTGAATATTCATAAATTGACGACAAAACTACCATCCTAATATGTACATATATATTAATGCGAATATACTATACCTACATAATATACGTTCATGCGATCTGTTGTGATGTCTGCCAGTAGTTAAGAATAAGACGGGAACGGCGTCGTTCCAGTCAAACAATAGGCCCATCTTGTGCGCCTATTGAAATCCTTGAAGCGCTCGACTTGGTTAATTCGATATTTTTAAGAATAACTGCTAGCAATGGGGCCCCTCTATAGAGTATTTAAATGTTTTTAAGATTTGTACCGACACAAAACGAATGCTGATAGAAATGGTCGATAGAATGTCGTCACTCGCTACTGTGTCATTACATAGTATAGTAGCGAGTCCCATCGACTAACCATTCAACAATTTCTAACAGCAATCTCATTAGGTTGGAGCTGAAAAAACAGTTAAAACAGTACATATGTGTTTTTTTTTATTAGAACCAGTTTTAATAATGATTACGATATGTTACTTTAAAAATTATTTTATTTTAAAAAGCTTTTAGTGAGGCCCCCAAGTGACAAAAGTAACATTGAAATAAGATATAATATCTTAATATATACAAATTAACTTTTTGTATATCTTGTAATTCTTGTTAACCTATCGAAGTTATATAAACCAAGCTTCGCAAGTAGAGTCTAATTCCACAACAGTTCAGAGGTGGGATTGTAAGTCATGACCTCTACGTTGTCAGGCAACCGTGTGGTTCTACAAAGTACCTACTCGTATATATCGATCCATTCTAGTGTCGTTACGAATATGGAAAATTTAATTCCTAGTGTATATTATAAACCTTGTAAGAAACTTGCTAGATTTATATTACATGAGGACGAGGACCGTAATGAAGAACTGTGATCTTTAATGATTAAGGAACAAATAGTAATATTAGTAATATTAAAACAATAAAGAGATCATCATATAAAAGTTTTTTTCTTTATACAAATTCTTATGTAATAACCTTTTGAAACAAGATCACTCGGCCTCGTTTACTACACTTCAAGCCTTATTATACCGCACAGTAAGCGTCTTGCCATTAAAACTTAACACAATATTTTAAACCTGATTCATGTTTGCTATGTTTTGCTTAGTTTAGTTTTTAACCGACGAAAAAAAAGGAGGTTCTCAATTCGGCCGTATAATATATTTTTAATTTTTTGTCTGTTCTGTTTTGTGTCTGTTCAGCCCTTACTCCGTTATTTATGAACCGATTTTGATTTTTTTTTTTGTTAGATAGGGTATACCTCAAGGGTGGTCCCATGTCAAGGAAGTCAGGATCTGATGATGGAATCCTGAAAAGGTGGGGCAAATTACTTGGACTGATGTTACCGAGTCTATTCAAGACTTGCGTTGATTTATTGTGGATTACTAAACTCTGTCACGTAAATTACGACGTGCGACGCTAACATTAATAGACTGTCAAACACGACTTTCAAGGATAAAAACTAACATTGTAGTAATTGGAAAACTCTATGGTTCGGTACTTGAAACTTTTAGATACCTAAAAATCTTTCGTAGCCTCTATATAAAAGTACAACATTAAACTGTTGAGAAACTCATAATGAAGTCAAGTTCTACTGAAAACCTATAACCTTCTTAAGTATGAAACTCTCACATACATTTGAATGTAGGGGCCTATCTATATTATAGAGAGCAGGGCAAAAAGGTTATCTGAAATAAAAATTAACATAGTATGTCTAACCTTTATAGTGGAAGCAAGTCGACGTCTTCTTTTATTGTAGTTGATGAGGAATTTGAGTCTGTGGCATTCATCGAAAGAGCATTTGTCTGTTACCGAATACATCAAAATAAACGCCTCCGCCCATCGGATGTTGCTCTCGAGATTCGCGTATTCACTTTCCTGAGTGAAATAAAAATAAATAATGATTCATGGCCTATTTTGAAATTCAAAATATAAAAACCAATTAGCTCTTTATTTTGTAGGTTGTTACCTACAAGATGTTTAATTCGAGTTATTACTAGATATATTGATATTGTAGATACCAAGAGTCATGTTTACATTTAGGAGTATCAATATTTGAAATAAGATATAGAATCAGACATTATTTATCATTTTATGTCTAATATTATTATTTATTTTATGTGTATCACTTAAGATATGCGATACAAATACTAGGAATGAAAACGTGCAACTAAGTATGAAACTTACATGTGAATCTCCAGCAGAATCGAGTATTTCAAAATACACCATTTCATTATCTATTACAGTTTGGAATGTATAAATCTTCTCTAGATTGGGGTCGTACTCTCCGATGAATCTTCGGGTAATGAATCTGACTACGAGAGCTGTAAATGAAATTATTTATTTTTATTAATAATAGAGATACCAGGCAAAGCAAACCTAAAGCAGCCTTTAACTATATTTAGCTTTGGCATCTCAGAGTTTTAGAATATAATTTACAGTTGGCTCAGGGGATGACCGATAGCCCCGGTGTGGTATCACACGGGGCTATCGGTTTTCACACGTAAAAAAAAAAGGGTATGTTGGCTAAGGTTTTTCTTTATACGACAAAAATGAGATCGTTTGTTTATCACAAACAACCCCTTTTTTTTCAAATTGACAATTGATGTCAAAGTAAAGAGAAGTTAAACAATGAAGTTAATTGTCATTCCTATGTCAATACCTAGTAAATATTGTCACGAGAGACCCTTCTTGTGTATACCTAACTGTTTACATTTAGCCTAATGACTTCAAGCGGGGTTGAATGAAGTACAGAACCAGCAGAACCGACAAAAATACGAAGCTTGGGTCAATGCTTGAATATGTTGTTCAATGACAAGACAAGTTACTTACTAAATGACATGATAAGTCACGGAGCATGTGCTAGAGTCAGAACAAAAAACTGTATTGAACTACTTACTTAAAAGTGACAGTTAGTGGATAGGACCTGTACGCGTCAGTTAAAGGTTCTCTCCATTGACCGTCGCTTTTACTCCAGAATAGTACGCGAAGGGGATGCTACTAATATATGCATAAGAATTCTAACTGAGTTTTGCCGCATAATGTTATAATTTTTGGTTATTTTTTGTTGACTATCCGAACATTTTAGTTAGGAAAGGAAACCGTATGCTACCTCATTAAAATGATATAGCATACGGTTTAGATTCCGGGAAGTTCTTTTGATTCACTGATCGATTGATAAATAAAGTTTTCTAAGGAATACAAATTCTGTATCTGTTTGTACTCGATGAAATTTTTCATGTGTTAATTGTAACTTTACTTTGTCCTGCTTTTATTTTGCAGGTTTCACCATCTCTGGCAAAAACACTGGCTTAAAAATAATGTATGGAAAGATTCTATTAATTAAAAAATAATACGAATCTATTTACATTAACTGTTTTAGATTAAGAACTGAGCTTTTAGCTTTTTTAAATATTCATGAAGTTATTGACGTTCTATAATGGGCGTGTGTGGTTCGCGTTTGTTGTACCAAGAACCACTGATTATAGAGTGGAAATAAATTAATTTCAGTTACTCAATTGAAAACGAAATTATATAGAATCTATTTCATAAATGCACTGAGATATTTGCCGAAATAATATCAACTCAAAGCTCTTCTTAATATTGCAGTTAACTAAAGTTTATCTTACCTGATTTGCCAACGCCAGATTGTCCTAAGACCATAATTTTAAAAGGCTTCGCTTTAGGGTACAGCACAAGCTTAGCGAGTGAAGTCTTCGGTGAAGTGGTGGTGGTGCTCATTGCCACAACAGCAGTAATAATAATATTTCCCACTCGAAGTTATCTCCGATCATCAAGAAATATTGCCCCAGCGTTGATCCTGTAAAGATGACTGGCGTAAATAACGGTTCAATGTCTCAACTATAAGAGTACACCATGAGTAGGTATGAAAGTACTAATGTTTAATTAAAGTCGTTCGTGTATAAGAAAATCCTAAGAAACTGTTTGATATAGTTTTATTCTAAGTATCTTTATTTCAGCGGAGAATCGAATTCGATTCGATTCTCCGCTTATAAAATACAAAAAAAAAAAATATCGTGGCTTGTGAAAAATGTGGTGTCATAAAAACAAGATAAACTCATTAAAAGCATGTGAAAATGTTATCTCCTTTACCGGACGACTATAGATAGACACTGGCAGATAGCGATCTTACCTAGGTATTCGCAGCACCGCATTTGGTTTAAAAATGACGATTTCAAGTATTTTTTACGGAGTTCTATAAAAGATCTTTCAGAAATAAAGAATTTTACTTTGATTAAGATTTTGACTTTACCATTAGAAAGCACATGAAAACAGCTGAGTTATCATGACAGCTATATAACGGTTTTCGAAATATTATCATTATCATTAATGCACAGCTAAACTACTAAATAAATAAACTGAAAATTTATTTCTTTTTCAAAAATCCCTTCAACGATTAGAAAAAGCTGATGACCTTCGTAAGGTTGAACAGATTTTCTTAAATTTTAGCTAAGAAAACTATTGATTAAGTCACCAATCAAAAAAAAAAACTAAATCAAAGTCGGTACATTTGTTTAGGAGCTATGATGCTACAGACAGACATACATATATACGCTAAACTTCAAACACACCTCCTGTTTGCGCCGAAGGTTAAAAACATAGTAATCCTTAAAGAATTGTCGACGCAACTTTGGTTAGCACTAAGCAGATTGACAAACACACAACTGCCAGCGAGTGTTTACCGGTGCCTACCAACACTGTTAACGTCAGCAGTCTCATAAATCTTTCCCCCTATGGAGTTCTTTCAACCTTACTATGGAGTTCTTTCAAACTTACTACTGAAGAGTAAAGCAGAATTACGCCATTAGTACCTATTGTTTCACCATGGATGCCCTACTTCCTTCACTGGACTAGCCCAAGTCGGAAAGTGCTAAACATAACAATAACTTGTCTGTGAGGTGAGAAGAAGCCATTCAAATACATACAACTATACATGTATATATCTGGTTGCGTAGCACTTCAAAATTGATTTAATTTATTCACCGAGATAATAGCTTTCGTACCTACTCTCTATAAACTAAATATATTAAACGATCAAGGTGTTCGCGACTTCGTATATCCTGTAATTATAAACTTTGCAAGTGGTTTCATGTTGCTCAAAGGTACTCATTATTTACAAGATCGATTCCGTGACCCCGATGTAACTCATTGAGCGGGTTCACCTGGCACCTCAGTTCTTTTTACTTTCAGTAAAGGGAATTGAGGTGCCTTGTCCAATATTCTTCTTATAGACACATGCTTTAAAAAATTGTTAACAAGAAGTCCTGAAACTTGGTTTGAAACTTGATTAAATTGTTTTATAGAATTAAGTTGATAAAACAAGTACCTACACGGTAGTAGCATAGATTACTAAGTAGGTAACAGTATACGTAACAGATAAAATATCGATACCTACCGTTTTAATTGTCTACTCTTTCAGGCTTTAAAATGTGTGTAGAGTTACCTCTTTAATATATTTATTTATAAAATGCAATTGGTATACCTATTAATTAAGTACCTCCGCTTATTTTTCATTTCCAATGTTTAAGTATACAAACATCCTACATGAGTTTTATTTTTTATAAAGTCTAGCAACCCGCCCCAGCTTCGCACGGGTAGCAGAGACATCTTTAATAGTCATCATCATATTTCCATCAATTTGAATAACATCAAGGACAAATAGGGTTAAGAGGATTATTTTTTAAAGTTACATAAATAGTGCTGCCAGGTTTTTTTTCTCTTAGTTTATCTACCTTGCGCATACATCGCGTGACTGCGTATAAGATCCGCCGATGAACCAGAGCAGCCGGTAGTTATTTAGCGCGCGCAAGTACATCAAGTAACATAGGCCTGGTAGTAGTGTTACCAGCATGTTGATATTCTTTATCACCCCAACTCTAATGAGCATACATGATGGTTACCGGCAGTCTTCTGCGGGATGATAATTTAATATATACCACATAACACAAAATCTAATTTTACTCGCAAATATATACACGGACATATATAATTCTTTGTTCCACGTCTAACACATATTATGATTTGTATTATGACATTAAGATAACATTTATTATCAAATCTCTCGCATTTTATATCCTGTGGGAGTGACTAACAGCCATTGCGTTTACGTTACGACCTCGTTTTGCTACGGTTGTATAGAAGTTGCTATGGGCTAATAACTTTTCTGTCACCATTCTTGTTTTACGGCCACCAATGTATCACCTATGCGGCGTTAATCGGTATATAAACTGTTAATATTGAGATTATATTTCTTTTGTTTTGTCGATATGTTCTTTTCAACGAAAGTTGCCCTTTTAGTGTACGACTAAGTACTAAATAAATAATCCAATCAGCTGACGTTATGTTATCAATTTCTTAGTATCCCCTGTGTTTCTCTGACCAGATAATCAGAAAAATATATACATTTATAAGAAATGTATGTGATTTTAACCCATTAAATACATTTATAGTCATTGTAGAATAATATAAATTGTGCTTGCTCTCAATGAGGTAATAAGTACTATAATACGTACTTTAATATAAAACAATCAAATCACGAAAAATATCTTAGGCTATGGCTGGATGATAAACTTACCTTAAAATTACACATTGATCACATGAAAACCAAAATAACATCAGTTTTAGGAGCTTTACGGAAGGTATCAAACTGCATCCCTAACAAAGTACGTTATATCATATATAACTGTCTATTTTATCACACTTAGAATACTTAATTGAAATAAGGGGGAGCCGCGGTGTCAACCCTCACCTCGCTACAAAGACTTTAAAATAAAATAATAAAAACACTATTTCACTCTCCTTATCTCAATCCTACAAAACTTATATACAAAAAAAAACTAACCTGCTAAATATCCGACAGCTTTATATTAATAACACATGCGTTCTTATTAAAAACATTACAACTAACTCAATTCAAACAAACATACAGATACGGAAAAAAGGAATGTCACATAATTTAAGAAATCAACATGAACTAGAACTAAGTAAAATAGGAACAAATTATGGAAGGAGAACGATATTGTTCGAGGGAGTGCAGCTGTACAACAGATTGCCAGAGGAATGGGACGATATATATAAATTATATAAAAGGGTAAACTTAAGAAATACCTTCATAAAATTTAGGTGCTAGATGTATAATTAAATAAAAATAAATGTAAGTAAATTTACAAGCAACCATGTTAGAAATATTGATGTATAATTGTATAACCGTTAAGACTCTCTAACACGCTAGAGATATACTTCACTATTTAGAATTAAGTATTGTGTATTTAATTTTAAGTGGACTTAAGTTCTTATAATAAGTTCTTTAAACCTAATATAGCAGTTGAAGAACATGTTCTCCTATATTTTCCAACTACTAATGTAAATTTGTACGCACAATATTGTGAGATTTACCATGTTATTTTAAAACCATAGACTTCTTATAGGTTTTCCTGTAATCTGTAAGTAAACAAATATTTTCTATTTTGTTAAAAAAATTATGCTTATTAGTTTTGGAGATAAGCGAGAGGAGAATTTTCATCTATTTCCTTAACTATTAATTTAAAAATATAAAAAAATGTTCATGTTCAATCATTTAATGTATATATACACAATCCAGTTTGGAATATTTTGTTTATTTCCTAATTAGGCTCTCAAAAGTGACCGAGTTTTTAATATTCATTTATTTAAATGTTGCAAATTGTTTCCCAAGTTTTACTTAATCGGTCCAGTAGATTCGAAGCAAATTGGCTGTAACAGACGGATACACAGAAGCACGACTGATCCTATAGGGGCTCCGTTTTCTCATTCGGACGTACGGAACCCTAAAAATGAATATGTTTAAAGAAAAAATAATAAGTTGGGTGGCATAACAATTTATTATTTTTAACTATAAGGTATACTGTAGGAATTCAATTGTCACGAGATTTACTGTGCCACGTGTTGTTATTTGAGTGCTGTTATTTTTGTCTGTAGGTATGCCTTGTATCTTTTTCAACTTTCAGTGTTCTCGTACTTAAATAAACGCTAAGATGCCATAGCAAAAATATCGGAGTCATTGAGAACCTTGCCAAACTCCTAGAGAACTTTAAGTATGATACTGCTAATGATATTATGTATTCACTGGTAATACTGAGAGAAACAACTGTACTGTTTTGGTGTTGTTTTGAAACTTTTTTAAAAGCGTTGGAGGTATTGTGTCGAATAAATTTGTCGCACGTGAGAAGCCTTTCAAATAGTCGCAAAGCTACTACATATAACTGAGAGAAGTTCCTCCTTGTACTTTCAAATTGTGCAATAACCTCCTTTCTATGGTTTCCATAGATGATTATAATTTGGGGTTCCTCAATGTAACAAAAAATATTTTACAGGTTCGCGTAACTTACACAGCTGCCCAAAGACCATCGGTATCGCTTTCCATCATGTGGGCCTAATGTTTTACCTAGTTGCACATCTAAAAAATCCTGCATATTTTTAGAATATGTTCGTGTCATAGATCAAATGATATGTCAAAGACAAAGATGACTATGATTAGGAAAATAAATATCTCAAACATTTTTATTTAAAGACCCTATTAGTGGAGCCCTTGATCAATGTAGAGCGAGATTCTCTTTTAGATACTTTTATTTAACGTTTTCACTTTGCGTAAATTGTTTTTCGGGTACATGTTAAACCAGCTGCGCCCCGCAGTTTCACCCGCGTAAGTCCCGATGCTGTAGGAATATCGGGATAAAAAGTAGTAGTAGCCTATGTGTTAATCCAGGTCTCCAGCTATCTACATACCAAGTTTTATGGCAATCAGTTCAGTAGTTTTTGCATGAAAAAGTAACAAACATCGCTTATAATATTAGTAGGGTAAATATGAATTAGGTACTCACCAAATGTTCAAAAATCTGACTTTATTGTACACTTCAATACCTACTTATAGAATTTCATTAAGAAAGTTCCTACTGATATTCTAAATGAATTAGTTAGCGCTGTTTTCAGTATTTAGCCTTTTGGCGCCCCTTGCCATCTGACGCCTAGAGCAACTACTTCATTACCGGCGGCGGAGGCCTAAACACTGGAACATATTACACTACGTATTCAGTACCAGGACTTTTGCTAAGGGTTTCCATAAAAAACATGACTAAAATACGATCTGGTTTGGAATTCGGAGCTAATAATAATTCAGCCAATGTTTACAAGGCAGTAAATAGCTGATATAATCTTGAAAACATATTATCACAATATTATTAAATATTAGTAAGCAAATGGAAATGAAAATAATTGAAGTGATGTATTGGAAAGCGTATCAATGTATAGTTATGGACGTGTACCAATCCACCTGAAACAGAGTGTGATCTAAATTCAATTCAAGGCCAATCACATATCAATCTGAACCAGATATATAAATTCTTCACAAAATACTATTTTCGATGTGTAGAAGGTATTTAAATAAGCGTGTATAGGATAAATAATCAAAATAGTTTGTAAAAACTTTTTATTACTTTATCATCTTCGATATGAAAACGGGAAAATTTATTATTATTTTAGTAATTAACACTAACACAGAACCACGAAATGAGATTCACTGTAATTTTTTTTTAGCAATTTTTTTCAGTACTAACGAAACCAATATGGCTCAAAATTCCGAGATTAGATAAGTGTTTACACCTTTAAGCGACTTTTGAAATATGCATATCAAAGCACTTGTAGGTAAAGGTTGACGACTGGTAGACAATGCCTTATTAAGTCCGCCTATTAATCAAGAATTTGAATGATAGACCAGGCAATCTCTAGTACAATTAAATGTCTCTAGTACAATACTTCATACACGTGATAATATAGTACCGACACTAATAACCTTTTTCTGCTTTGACGTGTGCGGTATTGTGTCAGTATATACCCAAAAAATACCACGGGTTTTCGGTGCCCAAGGTATTATCTAGGAAGGGAGTCCGTTGTAATTCTGTTATAGTCAACTGTCTGTACCTATAGTATAGACGGCCTCGCCTTGGAATACCGGAGAGCTTGATATAAAATCGAACGACGCTCTCTGACACCTAGTGCGTTTTCTGTCAAGAAAGAGAGGAAAGAAAGAGTGTAGCAGTGGATTCTTGCAAGCTCTCATTCTGATAATATTATTTGTATATAAAGTTCTTAAACCTATTTAATGAAATAGAACTTGAACACAGCTTGGATACAATTACCAACTTTGATATGACAGGTAACTACAGAGTTGTGTTCGGTAAAGTTTCTACTACAGTTGCCCTCTTTGGAAGTCATAATCAGGTCGAGGGTACAACATTAGTTATGGCCCAGTGTTCGGATGACGTGCCCCTATCTCACCACGAACTCCTTATCTGAATACTTCTTTACTCAGTTTTTTTAGGTTTCCGTACGACTGACTTAAAAAACGGAACCCTTGTAGGATCACTCGTGCGACTGTCTGTCGTAGCGGGAAGCTGCTGGTCTGGCCTGTGCGCAATGAGACGGTAAAGTTCCATACAGAACTGTTATTAATCATTTCTTTGATTATATAATAATTTATTAAATTTGCTATGTTGAACGGGTTTTCACCGGTAATTATAAGAATACTGGGAGCATTTCTTTCACAATAAGCTGTCAAATGTGAAGGTGGGTTCTGATTTATGGTTTTTATTGTGCAGTACAACCAAAACCCTTATTGCCTACTCTGCCTTTGCAGAACCCGCTAAATCTAGAAGTACTACATCTATATGATAAATGCTACCACTCAATTTCATGGTTTTCTAAATACTGCTACTACTTGAAAATACGCACATAGCTAGCGTGTATTGGTTTCAGCAGCACTAGATAAATGATAAATATTTAGAAACCCAAAACTTGACAAAACTACAAATCCTGGCTTTTAAAAGTAATCCCGGCAAATTGGGAATAGGAGGTACGAGATAAACAAATAGATTTACACAAATTTACTAATGTCTATGGAAAAGGATTTTACTTTTAGACCCGGATCCCTTAAGAGAGTAGGAGTTCGGTTTTTTAATCTTAACATACTTGACGTTAGCAGAATTTAATAACGAAACCATCTAAATACCTACTATGTTACATCTCTTTTAACATACATACTTTTAATATAACATACAACCGATGCCCAACCTTTTAATTATAAGTGAATACCTTACTTTTGTGGTTGTAATGATAGAGACAGGGCATAAATAAATATGTTTAACAAAAAAATACGATCAAACAAGCAGTTCTCAGGATATCCTCGAATATGGTCAGGTTTCGAAAAGGTCTGGTCATTAATATAGCGTTATAAGAAGTGCTCAGCGTGCAGCAATTTGAGATCTTACCATCATGTCAAAGCTGACTAGCTCTGACATGATGTGACACGGCCACTCGAGTGTTGCGGCTAGGCATATCGTTCCTCGCGAATCCTGTTAGGTACAAATTTGGCTTGCAGAACAGCTAGCCTTGTTTGATTTGGCTTAAAATAATAATTAGCAAGCGTGTGCCATTGCCTTTACTGACAATTTCGATAACAATAAAGAATCTTCTTGAGTTTTAATCAAAACATCCAAAGTTGAGGCCTAAAGCAGAACCTATCACAATCATGGTCTTTTTGTTCAATTGTCATTGTACTTCGGCGTCGGGCGCTATGTAAACCATTAAAGTCTGATATCTGCAAAATCTGCATACATGGGTTGCTTGGATTCTTCAAATGTATACAACCAAGATCACGGTTTAAAGTAGTAAAGAAATTGACCAAGGCAGGAAGTTATAAAAAAACAAAATAAAATTTCCGACTCATAAAATTCACTCGGAGGAAGCATCAAACCAAAACTGATTTACGATACTAGGTTCAATTTAATAAAATGAAACATCGTTGAATTGAATGTTTAAAGTTAATTTGTTACCGAAAAGAAATTTGTTTTTGAAGTGAAAACTTCTTTAGGCACGTTTGTGCGGTTTGCTATGGGGAAAAAAGCACTGAACTCGTTACCGTCACGCTAATAATACATATTATAGATCGACTAGAGGGCGCTAATGTAAACATTGAGTTTTGTCAGCTTCTTATTAATTAATCTTTAAAAATATAATTAGTTTAATAAAAGTGAAAACAATATACTAATTTGTCTGTGGAAATGTTATCTTTACTTTACGACACGAAATATCCAGGGATACCGGACTTTGTATGTACTTATGATGATGTCACTAGTAAATGGCATCACTTTTTGAAGTGAAAACTTTTTTAGACACTTTGGGCACTATTGGTACAGGATAAAAGTACTGAACTCGCGTGACCGTCACGCTCAGATGACATAATCGCCACCCGGCAAAAAAAAGTGTCATAATACAATAACAGCTATTTCGAGAAAACACGACTTTTATGCCGGTGGATTGAATAAAATAGCTAATAACGATGTTTTTACAGCTGACCAAATGCAACATTTGCTATTCAATGCTATAAAAATGTCAAAACGTACCTAACATGTGATTTGACACTTTTTTGTGATATGACACTTTTTTTGCCGGGTGGCGATATATTGTCATGATGACAATATATCGCCGATCGATGATAATATATCGATGTGTTTGTGTATATGTATATATATATGTATATATATATGTGTGTATGTGTTTTCACTTCTGACGTTCAGTCCTACGACTGACAGTTTTTTTTTGTATTGACGGCAAGCGTTTACTAGTAGTGCCATTGGCCGTACATCCGTTTTTCATTACATTTTGTTCAAATTCTTTTGATATTTCTATGTAGGTACTAACAAAGGAAGTTGCACTTCAGTGAACATGAGTTATTTCATTTCATCAATACCTAACTATTTCTTTATTATATAGCTTTTTTTATTACGTGGTTTTTACTCTTAGTTCCACTACAGCCGAAATTTTCACTACGAAATCAATTAATCCAAGCAAGTAGGTAGTATTTTATCGTTCGTTCCCTTCAGAACGCAGAACGCATTGTTATTGTTAGGCAGTCCCTACTGCGCTGGGAATAACGTCCGAACTCTCTACTCTAGTTTTTATCTGTTATTTAATATCCATATGTGCTAACCAGGTTTAACTAAATAAATGAATATCAAAACAATTGAAACTAAAAGAGTAGAAGATTCCATTTTTTTGTGGTGGAGTTTGCTAATTTTATTGCAATTAATTCCTAAGTGCAATCAGCGAACGAATATAAATACTAAACATATAACAAAAAAAATCAACCTAACTGATACGTCCTATATTTTGGAGACAGTTAAAATGTAGAAAGAAGTATTCCTACGAAAGCATATAAATAAAGTTCCTATGTATTTATGTTTCAGACTTTCAGAGGACGACAACAACACAAAAGTAAGTTAAGTACAAAAGCGTACACCTCTTTTTATCTTCATTGTTAGAAAAAAATAAAGCTACGCTCAAAGCTGAAAGGCTTAAATTATGGCCAAAACATAAATATTTACAACTATATGTATATATATATAATTATTTAATTAAACAAAATACTTACAACTATAATTCGAATAGTGTTTCTTATAGGTATAGGTATTTAACACAAATATGTAATACCACTTGCACAAAATGTTAAAAATACTTTTATTGGAACATTAAAATATGATGAATGCTTTCTTCTACTGTAAAACGTATAAATGTTTTAAATTACTTATGTGGCGATGGATATAGTGCGCGTTGCCTTGCGGTAAATTGTAAAATGATAGCGTGAACGACCAATGAGCAATGTCATACAGACGCTGCAAATACAAGCGTAACCACGCGCGGTCGCGATACGAATGACTGACTATTGTTGTCATCGCATCGCCTCCCTCGCCTCACCGAGAGCCAAGGGCTGCTGTATGAACTCTATATTAAGGATTATAAGCACTTAATTGTTTTACTAGTTTGATGCCAAATATACGATTGACGAACGAGGGCAAAATATATACCTATATTTTAAGGAGATATACGTTCCACTTTCCACTGAAACAAAGTTGGAAAAGTCTTAAGTTTCGCTCCGGTAGGTATGTGCGAATTGAAAATTCTTCTGCTTCTCACTGAAGTGTAATGTTTCATTGGTAAGTAATTATTACAAAAAATAAATATGGTTATTAAGCCATAAAATAAGTCTGATTTATAGGTATGTTGTAGAACGGGAAATCAAGCTCGAATTCAAAGTTTTCCTGATTAATGAAAGGTTACAATATGAAATCCAAATATTTTCTATTTGAATTTCATGAGTTTCGAACACACCAGCCATTAGAAGTTGATATACATTATAGAGTAAATGTACTAAATGTTTCCATGCATGATTTGGTTTGCCATGTAAAGTCAATTTAACCCATATAGGCCTACCGTACCCTATGTGGTACAGTAACTTTGTAAAAATAGTCGGCCATCTGTGAAGTCAAAGTAGAATCCGATTGATCCTCATATACAAATAGATTAGCAAACATATCTTCGGATAGTTTCATATACCTAATCTAAAAAATAAATTAAATTCTAATATATTACATTTTTATGCTGTAACATATTACAGCATAAATAAAACAGGGATATTGTGGAGCTCCGTAACCGTAACTATCGGATATCCGATATAAAAATCTATCTGAAACCGTAACCGAATCTGAAAAGTTTCAAAAAATTTGGGAATTTTAACTAGGGTTGTCAACCATACTGTTAAACCAATATTATACTTTACTAGCAACCCTTCCCGGCTTCGCACGGGTAGAAATTATACACCTAAACCTTCCTCATGAATCACTCTGTCTATTAGTGAAAACCGCATGAAAATCCGTTTAGTAGTTTTTCAATTTATCGCTAACAGACAGACAGACAGACGCGGCGGGGGCCTTTGTTTTATAATATGTAGTGATTTTGTTAATACTCTTTAATACTGCTTACTCTACATTTAAAAAAATATTTTCTTCTTCAGTGGTATCTAGAGCCATAAAATCTAGGCATATATAAATTAAACTTAATATTGATATGGATAACTTTATATTCCCTAAACGGTACCCTAAAAACAAATTAAATCTTATTCTGGGTGCCAGAGTTCATCGTAAATACTATATGTTGTGTATGTTAAAAAAAAATGCTTGTTGTATGTTTCTAAACTTTAAAAAATATACCTACTTTCTATTTTACCATAATATTGTTTTTTAACTCTCCGATTTCGATATACTTTATTCCTCATACAAAAAATTGGCCCTCCTATCCGTAACATCCATAAACCTAGTATGTAATATATTAAGTTTATGGTAACATCCCTGATCATAAATAGATAAACTAGTTTAGAAGTATAAATATATCGGTCTTTATATACTAGAGAGTAATAATAATAAACTATAGACGCGAATCATAAATAGCAAGCAATTCATTTAATCTGTAAAGGTCGAAATCATCATAACGCCGCCGTTATGTACATCCATATGAAAATATTATGATATCTGTTGAAATATTGATAGCGCTTGAAATAAAATATCTCTATTTCAACTTCTACTGCGACCTTTTTTTTATGGTATAGAGGGTAAACGAGCAGACGGGTCATCTGATAGTAAATGACTACCGCCGCACATGAGCCCCTGCTACTGCTACTCCAGAGCCACAAGTGCGTTGCCGGCCTTTAAGGTGGCGTAGGCGAAGGGTGGAAGATCGGAGGGGAGGGAAGGGTTAGGCCCCCGGTAACCTCACTCACTTGGCGAGAAGCAATGCAATCATTGTTTCACTGTCGGAATTTGTGAGGCCGTGGTATCACTCCGGTCGAGCCGGCCCATACGTGCCGAAGCATGGCTCTCCCACAGTGAAATACCATTGTTTAGTAGTAGTCGTCCCCCGCATATTCACCAGCTTTAATGGGACCGCTCCTAGGGGCCGTAAAAAGGTGTAACTTTCCTATACTTTTCTCAAGAATGATATTATCAAATGCAACCGGTACACGGAGGATCAAAACTGTATTTAACTGTCATAGGTAAAAAAGTATCTTTACGCCAATGGATAGACCTCGTTGACCGTAATAAAAGTTGTCTTAAGACATTTTGTTCTAAAAAATTAAATAGCAAAAATTAAATAAAATGTATTAGAAGTATTATAACAATCCTTAACCTTCTTCTAATTTAATCCTAATGCGTATGTTCTTAAGTTGTTACATGTTGTTACGAGCTGAGGTTTGGGATTAGGGTTATTTCGAGTAATTGTACTCTATACTTTATGACAACAATAAAGTACGCAAATATACTTTATTTCGTGTGATTTGGTTTCTCTAGAATTTATTTTACATAAAGCATTAAGAAAAGATGGGTCGTAAGACGGATTCAGAATTAGATTTTTATTAAAATAGTAATGAATCTGTTGACATTGCATGTTTACAGAAATTCATAAGTCAAGTTAGCAATATAAATTATATTCTTATGATGGATCTGGACTAAATGCTGACAATACATAATATGCTTATTTGGGAGTCAACCATTCTTTATTTACGAATATGAAACATTTGGTGCAAGATTTGATTAAGGAAATGTACATATTGTGTCATGCCAATTTCCATTCTATGATCATGTCAGTCTATGATAAAAAGGACATGCCATATCCATCACATAGAAAACGTGATTTTGAATTTGAACATTTAACAATGCTCATATATTACATTCTGCTCTAAGAAGAGAACAGTTAAAAAGATTTATAGAATCGTTAGATGGAGACTTTCATGATCCAAAACAATATGTGAAAACAAGATGGCTGTCTTCCTTACCCTGCATGGATATATTATTTTTAAATTGGTCATCTATTAGTTATTCTATTGTAAGCTCAGATAACTGTCAATAGATTTTAAAAATTTATTGATGCTCAACAGCTTTGGCTTTAAAACAGGTACAAAAAAAAACAAATGTCTCCACCTGAATTGATTAGCCAACATACACATTTCAAATATTATTTACTGATAAACCCTTAGGTACTTAAAACTGGTTTATTTTTAATGACACAAACTGGTTATTTACACTCTATCAAATATAATTTTAAAATACAAGGTCGAATTTGATCATTTTGTATTTAAATCCGCAAAAACTTATTGTAATTTTGGATGATTTTTATGAAGAAACTTCTATATTAAACAAACTACATAATATTGCGAAATTATCTTCTATATAAAAATGGCAGCAAATATTTAATAAGACCGATGATGACTTTTCAAATTTGTTAAAAAAGTATTTCATTTTTACTATATATTCACGCCACTTCAGCATTCGCAGAGAGAGAGAAATGAATGAAATAAAGCGTCTCAGAAACTGATAAAAATTTATTACTCACTTATTTTAACTTAAATATAACATATTTAAGTTAAAATAAATGAGTGATGAGATGGTGTGCAGATTTTTAGCAGGATTAATTCTTTGTTAAAAGTTGCTAAAAGTAACGAAAATATAGTTAAAATAATAAAGTAAAATAAATAGTACTTTATTTTGACACAATGTTCCTTTTTTTCTACCTTAAATGACCAATGTACTTTTTTTGGACAAAAAAAAGGTGGCAACCCTATTTGAGATTAGTAAGGTAAGTAGTAGTTACACCAATTTATTACCAAAATAAACACAATTTATTTTAGTAATTCACAAAAAATGCAATTATAATTAATACTCAGTATTTAAATTGTCACTTGTAGTTCGAACTTATATTTCTACTTCTCTGTTCACTTTTTCACTCGCTGGTTGCGATTGAAAAATGATAATGATGACAATCAATTAATACAAACAACCTTTTTAATATACATTTCAGAAAGCCTGTACGTATTCAATTACAATCAACCGAAAGTAATTTCTAACGCAGTCACAGATTACGTGACACAAAGATACAGGTTTATGACCTAGTTCAGCTATACACGCGCTTGTTCTTATTTGAATTTTTTTAAACATAGCCGTAGGAAGCATGGCTTTCAAGTAATGTAATATTCTAGTATAATGTAATACAACTACTTGTAAAAGATTTTCTGAATAATGTTATTAATTTATTCCCAGCTGTAACCCGATTTCGTACACTTAAAATACTTACTAATCATCGTTTTTAGTTTTAAACCCCACAGTGGCTTGATCGCTGCCCTTGTTCACGTATTTACATATTCACAAAGCAATTTCTTAACGAAGAAGCCAACACAATATTCTTAGAATTTTTGTTTGTCTTTCTGTATGTTTTCAGTTTTTACAGTGGTATTGCTGGAGGTCTAACTTACAACCTAGTGCATGTTTTCACCTTGACTCATTTTTACCCAAACGACGCCTTGTTTTTACGCTAAATAAAAATGTTTACTTATTTTATCTACTATTTAGTTCGGTTTGCTACAAAAGCGTGTTTTGTTTTTTACTTTTTTGAACTTCAATTTATTTTCTAATTTTTTGGTCTTATATTGTCGGTCCTTGATCTGATACGTGTGCAAGTTAATCGGACGTATTTTTGTTAGTGAAAAGATTCCGTTACATAGTGTAAAGATAGGATATAGATATGGTATCCCAGATCGGGGTGTCGCTGATGAGAGGAGGATAATTAAAACATTAACAAATACTAATGGCGTTTTAATAAATATTAAGCTTTAGCATATTTAACATTATTTTATAAAACAATTCCTTAAATATCTTGAACAAATCAATATTTCTTGAGTAGACCGTGCTGACTTCCACGGCGGCTCCCACGAGAGTCTTTCCTATTCTGACATTTATACATTTCAAATGTATCGAATATCTAAATCAGTGCGGAGTTCTCACCCGCTAGTATCTACTAACGTAAGTCACAGAGGCGTGACAATAGATAGATAGATAGATACAGGTCAAGCTAATATAAACTATGTAATCCTAATCATAAATTTAAAATTCCTCTGACTCGAAAATCCCTTCAACGATTAGAAAAGAGCTGATGATCTTCGAACGGCTGAACAGTTTATCTTGAATTATATTTAAGAACACTCTCGATCAAGTCACCTTTCAAACAAAAACAACGCACTTAAATCGGTCCATTCGTTTGGGAGTCACGAAGCCACAGACAGACACATAGATACGTCAAACTTAAAACACCCCTCTTTTTGCGTTTAAAAAGAATCGAATGAAGGGTCACAAATCAACCCATTTTAACATTTTCTTTCACAGTTGTCGTCCATTTCAAATGGTTAGTCATTATTCTCGCCTGGGCCAAAATTATTCTAATAATTTGAATGTTAGTCCGTTATTTGTTATTTTAATTATAAAACATTATTACATTTTTGTACCAAAGCTTCATAACTATGCGAAAACAGTAGAAGTTATTATCATGCGCAAATATTTGTTCTCCCAAATTTTAGATTGTTTCAAGCTTCAGTTTGATATAATGTTTTAATTAAGCATACTTTGAACCACTGACGTGGGAACGCTTATCCTGAATGAGTGGTCATTACTTATAAAAATACTATTATATACTTAACGTTAACGCTACGTAATGTGTATTTGATTTCTACGGCATTTGATAATATTATTTACCAAGATCAAAGAGAAATGAGAAATTAAATAACGAACTAAACAATATTTTTACAAAAATAACCACTTGAATTGGTAGGATACCACTTCGTAGGATCAATCTAGAGAGAAATTAATGACGACCAAAGAAAGAAGACCAAATTAATAACTTCCACCCCTATCAAAAATCCCCTTTAAATATCAATTACAGTTTTTACAGCATTAAACTAGAAGCGGTTACACTTGGTCTCAAACTGCCTAGACAACCTACTGGTTCTCAAGGCAGTTAAATAGGCAATTAAACCATGAATAGGCATACGCGTAGTGACGCATTCATGGTTTAATTATGACATTGTTCGTTGGGGCAATAGTGCCCATTTCAAATCAACTTTTCACCCTACAAAAAAAAAATATTAGGATACTAGTAAACATTAACGATACACAGAGCTGTAGACCTTATTTTCAGAAACATAACATTCCAACACTACCTTGTATGTATATTACGAGTATCTTTGAAATATGCAAATTTGTCCTCCAATACCTAGATTTCTACAATAGAAGGGAAGACATCACAAAAAAATATACACTAAGGCATAAAAACAGATTAAACCTGCCAACAAATAAATAATTTTAACCTCTAAATTAACTATGCATTCTACCGCATACCGGTCCATTTGTTATGTCCATAACAATTTATAACAATCTCCCAAATACCATCCAAAAAATATTAGTCACTATTCATTAATAAAGCTTACTACACACTACAGGAATACCTAAATGATAATACCCCATAAATATATTGTCATATAATAAAATCTTACAGGATACAATTAAAATAAAATAAACCCTAAGTAAATAATAATAAATTTAAGTAAAAAATATAAAATATCGGAATAAAAAATAGCCTATGCGTCAATAAAATAAACCCTAAGTAAATAATAATAAATTTAAGTAAAAAATATAAAATATCGGAATAAAAAATAGCCTATGCGTCAATCCAGGTCTCCAGCTATCTACATACCAAGTTTCATCGCAATCGGTTCAGTGGTTTTTGCGTGAAGGAGTAACAAACGTCCATCCATGCATCCAAACTTTCACATTTATAATATAAGTGGGATACATATTTACAAAAATAAATAAATATTTAAGTTAAGGCTATTACCCTGCTCAATGACCTTGAAGGTTTGATCTCTGTACTAGTATTTGTTACTTTGGCGCCGCCTACCGGCCAACGACCATACTAAAGATTTTAAGGGCCACAGATTAAACAAGAACACAGATATGTCGCAGAGTTGTTATCGTTTTTGCCTATTTCATTCGCCCTCTGAGAGAATTAATTAACATTTTGTACCTCTAGTTTTTGTAGTCTTATAGTCTCTCTAATTAAGCACGGGTGCTACTATATGACACTTTCTGAAGGTCTGATGATTACCAGGTAAGTGCTTATTGGTTCTCAGTAACGGAAATAGTTAGGATAACTTAGCTTTTAAAATGTATCTAATTGAACACGGGTGCTACAGCATGATACATTCTGAAGGTCTTATGATGACCAGATAAGTGCTTATCGGTTCTCAGTAACGGAAATAGTTAGGATAACCTAGCTTTTAAAATTTATCTAAATGTGCACGGGTACTACTGCATTATACATTCTGAAGGTCTTATGATGACCAGATAACTGCTTATCGGTTCTCAGTAACGGAAATAGTTAGGATGACCTAGCTTTTAAAATTTATCTAATTGAGCACGTGTGCTACTGCATGATACATTCTGAAGATCTTATGATGACCAGATAAGTGCTTATCGGTTCTCAGTAACGGAAATAGTTAGGATGACTTAGCTTTTAAAATGTATCTAATTGAGCACGGGTGCTACTGCATGATACATTCTGAAAGTCTTATGATGACCAGATAAGTACTTATCGGTTCACAGTAACGGAAATTGTTAAGATAACCTAGCTTTCAACATTTACTTAATTGTGCACGGATGCTACTACATGTTACATTCTGAAGGTCTGATGATTACCAGGTAAGTGCTTATCGTTTTTCAGTAACGGAAATTGTTAAGATGACCGTCCGATTTAAATTTATAAAAAAAGTTAGCGTAGTATTGCTTACATAAATTCAATATTGTTTTTTTTTTAAACATTGTTTTTTGAGTACCAATCAAAAGTCAAGGTTTAAATTTTTTTTTTTGTTTTATCGTGTATAGATATCTATAAAAAACGTAATAATTTATAGTATATCTGAAAAATAATTTATCTAATAATACCGCAGTGGAAGCAAACAGAATAAATTACTGTCATAATTTGCTCTGCCCACTCATCAACAATCATACTAGACAGATCGTATGTTTCTGTTGACTCCTGAAGTTCCTGATTTCGTAATTCGGGTTTCTTAATTACTTTTATCTACTACTTTACCTACCTTCGGAGTCCACCATCAGGTAGGACATCATCAGTCACCAAGGTCTCCATGAGCCTTTTCAAATGAGTCCAAACACGATGGTTCTACGTAGTACCATCACTGAGATCCTATACCCACCTTCGGAGTCTACCATCAGGTAGGTGACATCATCAGTCATTTAAGTCTCTATCCTCCGTCAAACGATTTGACCAATGGCAGTAACCGAGATCAAGTCGAACTAAACTGCGTTTTTATATTTCACTCAATGAATTTCATTGAATAAAACGTGAGTACCTACTCAGTTTAGATGAACAGATTTTCCCGGCCTCGCTTCACCTTACATTTATTTTTATAATCAAGCTTATTCTATGACACGTTCTTAAAACAAAACGGAATTACAAACTACTTTATATATATTTACGAACTTAATATCTATTCTTATTTTACGAAATATTTATATTTGTACTATTTGCTATATGATTTCATTCAAAAATCATACATAATAAGCTAGTTAGGCATAAGAACTTCATTCTCTCCTACACTGCCGTGCCCGACATTGTCCATAACGTAGCTGCGTAGGTACTGTAAAACCCAATAAAGTATTTATTATTGAGTATTGAAATGTTTGCGCAAAAACGAAATGCAATGAATTCACCTTTGTACCTGGCTCTGGTACTAAAAAAAAATCCTCTACAACAACAGCTGTGCGGTCCCACGGGTCTAACGTTATCAAAGGCAAGACATACATGTAATGACGATTAAGTACATACTTTTAATATTTTCATATAGGTACCTACTCTGTTTATTGATGTATGGCATATTATAGCTTATGGCAACACATATTGATTAAGTCTCTCAACAAACATTATCTTTCTGCGCTTATCTCTCTCCTGGCTCATTTTACACAGATATCTGGTTTTTGTTAGGTTTTAGCCATTCATTGCTATACGAATAATCCATGAAAAAACACAATTTCATGCGTCGTCGCAATGAAATTGACTACGAGTCTTGGCTCAATTTCTGCAAAAGTATAAAATATCTTCAGAGTTCTCGTAATTGCAGTTCGATCAATCGATATTCCGGCTAACAGTGATATAATAATTACACCTGGCTATCAATTCTCCCGTCTAACTGCGATACAACTCATTGCCGTAGACCGCATGACGGTGTTAGTACAATTTTTATGATCACTGAGCACAGTAAACAGGGCAGAAAGTTCATATCACTATTTGAACGTTTGTGAATTTCTTTTCAATTGCAATGGTTTACTAATTACCTAGCCAACTACTATCGTAGCGAGCATTGTAGATTAGATCCCCCAGATTAGACTATTAGGTATGTCATGCACAATAACTGTGCTGAGTTCCTACCATTCGTGTTGTGCTCGCGACGCTCTACTGCTCCTTAGTACTATAATAAAAACTTCAAAATTCTAATAACAATAATCATATGAATATGAACCAGATGCATATATTCATACGGATTAAAATATATCTTCTTCGACGTAGAGCTACTTTTGATTGTCAGTAATTTCCGGCATATCTACTAGGGCCACCTCACGAACTGCTTATGCACTCGGTTATGTTTAAAAAAAAAATATATTTTAGCAACGTGGGTCACACATTACTGGTATTCTAGTTAACCCCTCCAGCTAAGCTAAATGCCTGTGTTAGGAGTGGGTTCACGTCGGTAGTGCACTGGGTGGGGTTCGAACCCACAACCACTTGATCGCAAGTCCGACGCCTTAACCATTACGCTACCGCCGCTTTGTAGTTTTAATTGATTCATATACCACTAAGCTCCTTTGTTTACCCTACAGGTATATGTATATAAGTGAATATTTATTACCTATCTAAGATTAAAGTGAGTAGATATGTATGTTATATATGTTTAACACGTTTCGGTGCACACTTAGATGTCAATACAGTGCGACAGTGTCACACAATTATTTTCACAGATCAGTGAGCCATCACATCCGATTTACTAGAATCACGCGTAGCAAAACGCGCGCTCAACAGCCGTCATCTAAACCTGGCCTTATTTAATACGGTAAATAATAATTCACGTTTACAAACACTGCGCATTTTAGATAGATGGTACGAGTAGGTACCAAACAAAATATAATCCGCAACATTATTTTATGAAAATAATCATTTAGGTACTTTAAATGAAGCGATATTTAAAGTAAATGATAATTTTCACCCATTTGGTACCGTAACCGTATAGATTCTATGGCCGTCCCGATATTATTATAAGAATACATTTAAGTGAAGACTAAATTTATTTGCATTTAGAATGAATACTAAAAAATCACCACATCCCGTTTACCTTCACTCTGTATTCTCTATTTCCTGTATTATGGGGAGTGCTCCGAGGAATTGCTCGAACTTATACCGGCCGCAGTGTTCCGCCATTGTTCAACGCGACAAAACTTTCATCACCATATTGGATAATTGGCAATCCACCACTGTGCGGTTCTCCAGAAACTTTTTGCCTCGCACAACTAAGCTGTGGAACAAATTGTCGCATGCGGTATTGCTGGGTCGATACGGCCTTCAAACCCTCAAGAAAAGAGCGTCAAAGGCCAGTAAGACACTTGTGACTCTTGAGTTGCAGGTGTCCGTGGGCGGCAGAAGTCATTTACCATCAGGTGACATATCTGCTCGTTTGCCCCTATACCATAAAAAAGAAAAACATCATCTAAATATCGACATAAATCTAAATTTGTATAAATAAGCGTGAATTGGTTATTCTTATTTTTTTAAAGTAATTTTCAGGTCTTATAAATATATAGATATAAATTTCTACTGCTGTGATGATTCTGCTGGTTTCTGAAAGAGGAGAGCTCGAACGGTTGGTTCGTTCTGCTCGACTTCCATCCGATGCAAAAGCGGGCTAGCTGCACATCAGTGCATGTATATTTATGGCCCGATATCGGATGATGTTTGACATCACTCGTTTTTTCGCCTACCGTCACCTAACAATATTATAATACGTATATATTCATGTATGTATTTGCCTATTCGTCTTCACTCACATCTACATAAGTAAGCATAATTTATAGTCGTATACAATGTGTATAGGTCTACCAGAATCTCATGGCAAATAGGGAAATCAACATTCGTAATATGCAATTCCAAGGAAATTGGATTGAACAATCTTGACACGGATTCTTTTTTTATGTAAGTATTTAATATTTATCGATAAGTATTGGGTTTGTATTGTATTATTAGGTCTTTAAATTATGAAATTGGCGTTTTATCGAACTGGCCATTTCGATCTTAAATATCTGGCGTTTGGTTAGGAATTCCAAATTCAAATTGAATTCAAATTTAGGCTAGTTCGAATTTAGTAATACGTTTGTTTTCGCGCCGTTTGAATTTCTTTGACATCGTTTTGGTCACAATATTGAAAACTTAAAATACGGGAGTCACACTGAAAGTTTTTAGAAAATAAAAACGGAATTTAATTTTGTAAAAAGAGTTTAGTATATTATATAATATGTATGGGTTTAGTAAACATTTTTTATCGCCGTTTTTCGTAAATGTCAATAAACTCCGAATTAAAACCACTTTTTTGACCAGTTGCCATTTTAGGGTTGCATAGTTCGTGACACAATATTTGTTTGATTATATAGAATAAATATTTAATAATAGAAAATGATATTGTTGTGAACTTAGTTATAATTTCACAGTATCTTTTACTATTTATCTTTATTAAGCAATTTTTAATTTATTTTAAACCATTTAATCCAATACGTTTTTGGTTGAGTGCGGTGACAGCACACATAGCAATACGACCTTATAGCAAGATTACTAAGTAGTTACTACGTAACAGATAAATCACTCCCTACAAAAACGTCCATACCTACCGTTTTAAATACCTACTTTTTCCGAGCGCCGACCCCTGCATGCGAAAATAATCTTTAATATTCTTAAAACACGATTATTATTGCCTCGCAATAACGCATGGTTGCGTTGCCGTAAGTGAGTTTAAGGTTACCTCTTTTTATGTAATATTAAGTATCTATATTTTTATAAAAATAGGCTACGTTAAATAAGTAAAGTTTTAATTCACAAGAAATCGGGTGTGTTACCTGACTTAGAAAAGTGTAACACTTAATACTACGTCCCTGTAACTTTACTAATACGAAACACTTAACAACAAATCGCTTCTCCGAAAAACTTATTGCCGAAGCTACGCGACCTTGCTTAACCAAACCTCTAACGAGAAACATCAATAAACTATTCGAGAAAAGAAACTTATAGAATTTGTCGTAGCGTGATGTTATATAGCCTATAGCCTTCCTCTATAAATGGATAGTCCATCCAACACAAAATTTTACCAGCAGTTCCTGAGATTAGCGCTTCAACCAAACAAACGAACTATTCAGCTTTATAATATTAGTACAGATGTGATGTAGTGATAAATCTAAAGAACAATGTTGCATATGTATATTGTTGATGATTCTTAATTAAAGTTGATTATGTACCTACATCCAAATCTTTTTCCAATCAAACGCGTGGAATTCACTACATGAGTAGATGCGTCGTTGTCCTTGACGACAATAGCAGGCCTATGTCACTCGATGTACTTACGTGCGCTAAACAACTACCGGCCGCACGGCCGCTGGCGGCCCTTATACGCAGACGCAGTCTCGCGCAGTGGGTTGCCGACAACTGTACCGTCCGCTCACGCTTTTATTTTTGAATTTTTACGTAATTCGAAATCGTATTTTTATACCTTAATATACTCTAAATACAGGCAAATTGACATGATTTCTGGTAGTTTATATGCTGTACATGAATGTAGATCCAGTAAGAGAAAATATTAACAAAATCTGTAATTGTTTTTGTTTTCAAATATATTTTATTCTATTTTGATGTTTTAGCTTCTGTAGTTCTGTTACAAATAAATGTTAATACGGTTTTCACTGTCACATAGAGTTGTTTTTCAAAGAAGGATTTTTATGGCCTTTCTTTAATATACAAATACCTACTTAACTCGAATGGTAAACCATTTGAATTATACAATTTATTTCATTCATCAAGTGTTTATTTTGAATACAAATAGTTAATTCTGTAATAAAAATCAGTTGTCTGTAAAGTCGGTTTACTGACGATAGTTGAACGTGACAACGTCTTAAGAAAATACTGATGGAATGGTTGCATTTTATTTAACGCCTCAGAGCGAGGTAACGCCGCATGAGTCATGTTTTTTCGTGCGTGCAGCCGGCTCCATCGAATTATAAGACGTTGTCACGTCAATAAAAGTAATTAATAATGGTTTACCATTCTTATTAAATATTTATAAAAGTAAGGAAAATACGTAATTTTGAAATGGTTTTAAGATTCTATTTATGGATACCTTATCTTTATAATTTTTAATTAATAATGCTTTATTAGTTTATATTTATAAGAATGCCATAACTACAAGAAATAAAATCTTTAGTACCTAGGTACCTTATTTTTGGACGTGACAACGTCTTATAATTCGATGGCTGCACGCACGAAAAAACATGACTCATGCGGCGTTACCTCGCTCTGAGGCGTTCCTATGACGTTGTCACGTTCAACTATCGTCAGTAAACAGACTTTACAGACAACCGATTTTTTATCTAAAAGCAAAACGCCACCGCGCTAGCGTTTTTAGATTTTGTCGGCACTATTGTCGTCAAGGACAACGACGTATCTACTCGTGTAGTGAATTCCACGCGTTTGATTGGGAAAAGATTTGGATGTAGGTACTCATCTTTAATTAAAGAGCATCAACAATATACATAATATGCAACATTGTTCTCTAGATTTATCACTACATCACATCTATACTAATATTGTAGAGCTGAAGAGTTCGTTTGTTTGGTTGAAGCGCTAATCTCAGGAACTGCTGGTTCGAATTGAAAAATTCTTAAAATTTTGTGTTGGATGGACTATCCATTTATAGAGGAAGGCTATAGGCTATATCATATATAACATCACGCTACGACAAATTCTTTAAGTTTCTTTTCTCGAATAATTTATTGATGTTTCTCGTTCGAGGTTTGGTTAAGCAAGGTCGCGTGACTTCAGCGATAAGTTTTTCGGAGAAGCGATTTGTTGTTAAGTGTTTCGTATTAGTAAACTTACGGGGACGTGGTATTAAGTGTTGAACTTTTCTAAGTCAGGTAACACATCCGATTTTTTGTCTAATAAAACTTTACTTAATTAACATAGCCTTTTTTTATAAAAATATAGATATTTAATATTACATAAAAAGAGGTAACCCTAAACTCACTTACGGCAACGCAACAAAAAGAACATTAAAGATCATTTTCGTATGCAGGGGTCGGCGCTCGGAAAGAGTAGGTAATTAAAACGGTAGGTATGGACGTTTTTGTAGGGAGTGATTTATCTGTTACGTAGTAACTACTTAGTAATCTGTGACAATAGTGCCGACAAAATCTAAAAACGAAAAGTTTTGGTCGGCTGGACGCACCGCTAGCGCGGTGGCGTTTTGCATTTGTATAAAAAAATAAGGTACCTAGGTACTAAAGATTTTATTTCTTGTAGTTATGATATTCTTATAAATATAAACTAATAAAGTATCATTTACTTAAAATTTATAAAAATAAGGTATTTAGTACTTACCTAAGTATATATTTTTCCCATCAATAGAATCTTAAAACTTATAAATATTTAATAAGAATGGTAAACCATTATTAATTACTTTTATAACAGAATTAACTATTTGTATTCGAAACAAAACTTGATTAATTAAATAAATTGTTTAATTCGAATGGTTTACCATTCGAATTAAGTAGGTATATGTATATTAAAGAAATTGCATAAAAATCCTTATCTAAAAAACAACCCTATGTGACAGTGAAAACCGTATTAACTCTTATTTATTTGTAACAGAAACCAAAACATCAAAATATAGAACAAAATATATTTGAAAACAAAGACAATTACAAATTTTGTTAATTTTTTCTCTTACTGGATCTACGTCCATGTACAGCACATAAACTACCAGAAACCATGTCAATTTGTCTGTATTTAAAGTATATAAAGATATAAAAATACGATTTCGAATTACGTAAAAATTCAAAAATAAAAGCTGCGCGAGACTGCGTATAAGGGCCGCCAGCGGCCATGCGGACGGTAGTTGTTTAGCGCTAGTAAGTACATCGAGTGGCATAGGCCTGCTTATAGTGCTAAACTGGTTTTGAACGCTTACTGAAGGTCTGTAGGTTAACATCTATCTATCTGCCTGATCTCTCGGGGAAGATAAAAGTGATTAGTGTCCCTAATACACCTGATACTCATTCCACATAAAACATTGAAAGAAAAACATGTTGATGTTGAATGAGAAAAATAATTCCAATTATTTTATTATTATTTGTAAATCGATATGGGTATTTTCGACAAAATCAGTGCAACACTATTTGCTATGAACAGAGTTCCGGGGTATTTGAGAAAAGTTTAGATTCAAGTCACGTGACGATATTTCCTGTCTACTATTCTTATTTTATCTATGACATAATACGAGTGTTTATTGAAGCTGGTGTATTCAAATATTCAAATACCGTCAAATACGTTTCATACGTAATTACTGTAAAAAAAATGTTAAATAAAATAAAAACATTGCAGTGACATTTCCTTTATATTTTCATACCATTTGAACAACACAATTTTCATAAATATTACATTTGCATTTTCAAAAATAGTTTTAAATTACTAAAAGACCAATAGCCTGCGTTAAGCAGTTCAAATTACCTTATTTTTATTCAAGTTATTGATATTTTATTCCAGGTTTCCGCTGAGAAAAACATGATTCCGAGAGAAAACAGGTTTTGCTAGATTAGGAAAACCTGTTTTCTCTCCTATGGAGGTGAAGTTTACTAAATTATAATTTAAACAAGAATGCACACATTCAGTTTTACTTTTAAACATAAACATTTAAAAATCTAAGTTATTTAAGTTGCAGTTAAATAAGAGACAAATAACGAGGTAGCGTGGTTACTCGCTAGACCACTACAACTTAAGTTTTTTTATATTAAGTGCTTAGTTGACTAAATTTAGCCAAGTATAATAAACTTGGCTAAATTTAGTCGTCTTAATTCAATCGTTACTGAATTTAGAAATTAGAAGCTTCTGATCACACTGTCCTAAATTTAGTTACTTATTGAATCAATTACCGTGAATCAGTTACAGTTAAAGCGCACGAGGGCGCGTTGAAAATAAAGATAATAATGATGTAACCTAGATAATGTACTAAAAGCTAAAAAATAATTCGGTAGGTAGTAATAATCATCACACCACTCTCCCCATCAATTTAGAGTATTGATCAGACAAAAAAATAAAATCGTGTGGCACGTGAAATTTCTATCAACAGTCAACCGCTCATATCATTATAAATACTGTTTACATATTTACTCAGGTTACGCTACGCCCCACAACTTAATTTTTTTAAGTCCTACACTATTGTATCGGGTCTGTCTGTAATAATAGTGTTTGTAGTAAATTAAAATAAAAAAAAAACACGTGTGCGTCTCGGGACGCCCGACAGAAGTGATAACTTAAACGCCAGACAGACTGGCGCCATAACGCGTTACGTTACGAAGTGGTTTACCCTTCCATAATAAGTTATCACTTCAAAAAAATTAAAAGCCTAATCCTATCCTACGAGATAGTAATACATTTATATAATTATATACAGATTATACAGTATATTTAACTGCTCAGCTGGCGCAATGGTTTAAGTGGTCCCCTCGCCACTTCGCCGCGCCGAGTGTTGTTGGTTCAAATCGCACACGGGACAAAAAATTGTGTGATCCACAAATAGTTGTTCCGAGTCTGGATATCTGTGTCCGTTGTTTGAATGTTTGTAAAGCTTCCGCGACACAGGAATATTTATAATGCGAGAGTTGTCTTAAAAAAAAAATAAAGAAAGTATTAGTGTAAAAGAAAGATTAGTCGTAACATTAAGATTTATTACAACGGGAAACTCAATATTTTTTTTATATTCGGGAATATTGTTCTTTAATATTCGTTACTTTTTCGTTAAAAAAAAAAGGTGAGGTTCCGAAATTGGTTTATATTTGGGGTTTGTTTGTTTGCTAGGGGTTGTGAACATGTACACATATTATTTTTTTAATTAAGGCTTGGTTCTCAAATTATGGGATTCTAAAGAATTGACCTGATCGGCGGAAGGGTTTCCTTAGTGGATGTTTTTCGTATTAAAGTTATTATAATAAAATCATAATTTTAATGTTTTGTATAGAAAAAATACAGTTCCTTTGGATTATTAAATCTTTTCTAAATTTGAATTTTTATTTTTGTCTTAAACAGGAATTTAATATTTCAAATTAATATTTTAGTAACTTCGACAATTTTTATTTTTATTGTTATTATTGTAAAGTGAAGCTTAAAATATACAAATGTTATTTTAAAAGTTGCAGAGTGGGATCTAAATGGGTTAAGAAGATAAATCAAATTGAGTAGGTATAAATCGCAGAATTCTACTAAATCTGGTCACACTACACTGTATGTGTATGATAGCAGTTGACGACTTGACGTTGACACTGTCACCTTCCCTGATTCATGTGGCAGAATCAAAGAGTAAAATAATATAACGGGTTGAATCGGTTAATTTATTAGTAGAATATTGGTAAAATATATTATTTTGACTAAAATGACGCCTGAAGAAACGATAGAAAGGTTTAAACTACTCGGCTTAAACGAACAGAAAGCGAAAGAAACCTTAAAAAATGCCAATGTTACTAAATTTTTGCTTGCGGCTTTAAATGAGGTTAGTACTAATAATAAATACCTATGTAGGAACTACGATTCCAAGTACTAATAAATGCTTACAGTATAAGTATTTCTGCAACAAATGTATTGTTCGTTTCCAGGTTAATGTAGAGCAATTACCATCGGGGGCCGGGATGTTGATATACCATCTGGCAACAAAGATTAAACCGCAGATCGCTACTAAACTGGCATTTGTCTGCAGCTATATCGCTGAAGGCAAACTTGATTCAACATTAAGAATAGATGCTGCTTTAGAATACCTACTCAGTCATGTTAGCGATACTGTTGTTGACATTAGTGCATTTGAAAAAGCCTCTGGTGTTGGCGTGGTTGTTACGCCTGAACAAGTGGAGCAGGCCGTAGAGATACATATGGCTAAATATAAAGCTGAACTCTTAGAAAAAAGGTATAGATTTAACTCTGGTGTTATAATGCAAGCTGTAAGAGCTGACCTACCGTGGGCTGATGGAAAAGCCATTAAGAATGAAGTCGATATTCAGGTAAACCTTATTAAATATTCATTAGTATATTTACTAACAACTGATATATTATATTTCAAAGTTTTTGTGTGTGCGTTTTTATTTGTTTACAGATTTTAGATTTATTGGGTTCTAAAACTGAAGCTGATTTGGCTCCACCACCCAAAATTGACAAGAAAACTAAAGGTGATGGTGGGAAGAAAGCTAAAAAGCTTGAAGATAAAGGTGAGTCTTGCTTGCTTCTCTTATACAAATAAATCGTTGTAGTCGTAGAAGACGGAGGATTTGAATTTTGACAATTTTTGTTTTTGACATAAGCTTACTGAAAACATTATACTTTGTCTTTAACAAAACATAATTCAAAGCTCATACACACAGTAACATTGCGACATTTGATAAATACTGAAACAGCCGTTTTCAAAAATTACATAAACATCATTTGGAAAATTTAAAGTGCTCTCCTGTAAAGTTACTAAAAATTTAATCCATAGTTTTTTACGATGACGACAAAGTGGTTGTGATCAGTAAATTCAATTTTATTTATATACAAAAGTCTTCTTCTAACTTATAAGTGAATGCCTGAATTTGTATACATTTGTAATTATAAGAACAAAATATACAACATAATGTCAAGCAAACTTCACATCCATAAATATTATGCCATTTGAAGAACAATAGAAGTTACAGGTATTGAAAATGCTTTTGTTTCGCCTTTTTGGTGTTTACCTTAAAATCACCATAAAAATTAAAAACCAAATTAGACACCATTAAAAACGAAATCTTCTCTCAATAGATAATTACCACCATAGGTATTAACTTTATAGTTTAACATAGTTTATAATTGATGGCTGTCACAAATAACATCATTGCACAGATGAGTTTCAGGTCCTACTGTTCCTTTAAAATTGCCCTCTTGTTATAAAAGTAAAACAACATATTCATGTGAAAACTGTAATGAGTAGCCTTAAGGACTAAGAAATGGTTTGTATTATTTTATATTTCAGCATCTAAACCAGCAGACAATCCTGAATCAGCGGATGATATTGGTAGTGCATCTTCAATATCTGAATTAATGAAAAAGTTACCGTTTCATGCTCCAGGAGAAAATTTTAAAGCTGATGGCTATGTTGTCACACCAGACACCAAACGGTTACTTGCAGAACACCTGAAAATTACAGGTGGAAAAGTTAGGACAAGGTTTCCACCTGAACCTAACGGTATTCTACACATTGGGCATGCAAAGGCAATCAATATTAATTTTGGATATGCAGCTGCCCATGATGGAGTTTGCTTCTTGCGATATGATGATACAAATCCTGAAAAAGAAGAAGAGAAATTTTTTGTTGGCATCAAAGATATGGTGGAATGGTTAGGTATGTAGAGAATTTTTTTAGAGATCAAGTGTTTGTAAAGTATGGTTGCAGAATTTCCAATCAAGACTGATAGAAGCACAATAGATGCTTCTGTCATCAAATACTTACGACTCACATTCTGCTATGCATCTATGCTATCCTTGTCTTTATGTTATAAGAACTACTGCCAATGCGCACATCACTCCATTCACAAAAAACTTTTTGCATACACTTTCCTTTCTACTTTCTTGTTGAAATTCTATCCAAAAATTTCAAAATTACTTTCAGGTTACAAGCCATTTAAAATAACACATTCATCAGACTACTTTGACCAGCTGCACAAATGGGCAGTGGAGTTGATTCGAAAGGATCTTGCTTATGTATGTCACCAAAAGTCAGAAGAGATCAAAGGCTTCAATCCACCACCATCACCTTGGAGAAACAGACCTGTTGAAGAAAGCTTACAATTGTTTGAGGTAAATATGTACTTAGATAATTATAGTATATCCATAATCTTTTAATAGAAATATAAAAAAGCTAACAATTGGTAGTAGTAGACAACTTTGATTTGCTTCTTTTAAATTTCCCTCCCAGAATATCAGTGTTCATCAATACAAATAAATAAAATTGAAGTGTCTGTTTGTAATGTCTAAATAATAGTTTTTTTAAGCTCATACAGTTATTTGCACAATACCTATGCCTAAAAATCAGTTTTTGAATTTTTTTCTGCCTGTCTGTCTGTTTGTTCCAGCTAATCTCCGGAACGGGTGGACCGATTTCCACTTTTCTTTCACTGGCAGATAGCTGGTGATACAAGGAGTAACTTAGGCTACTTTTATTTTGGAAAAAGAATTAATTTGTTGAGCATTTGATGGCATTAGTTTTCCCTTCAGTACTTTTGGATGGCCATGCTATCTGACAGTATACAGATGTACTTGTTTATACCTCTTGACATAACCGCAGTGGCGACGTAGGTTATGTGAAACGTTCACATAACCTATGTGGCCTCTCACACACATCACATAATTATGTGAACCAGTTTTAATAATTAATTTTGTTCCTGTTGTAAAAATAATCTTCAATGTCTCAGTTTTCAAGAAAAATTGCTATTGAATTGTCTTATTTCTAGTGGGTACCGCATTATATACATTTACTAAAGCCAGGATCTCTTCTTAAACAACTAGCGCCCCTCGGTTTCACCCGCGGAAGTCCCGATCCCGTGGGAATATCCTGATAAAAAGCCTATTTAGGCTTAACATTTGTTAATCCCGGTCTCCAGCTATCTACATACCAAGTTACATTGCAATCGGTTCAGTACTTTTGGCGTGAAAGAGTTACAAACATCCATCCATCCATACTGAAAGTATTTATAATATTAGTGGGATTAAACCGTATTAAATATTTTTAATAGGATATGAAAAATGGCAAAATAGATGAAGGTGATGCCACACTCAGAATGAAGATCACTTTAGAAGAAGGTAAACAAGACCCAGTGGCATACAGAATTCGTTTCAAAGCTCACCATAGAACTGGGAACAAATGGTGCATCTACCCTACCTATGATTACACACATTGCCTATGTGACAGTATAGAACATATTACACATTCTTTATGTACTAAAGAGTTTCAATCTAGAAGGTTTGTATTGTTCTTATTAGTAAAAAGTGTTTTGTATAGACAAAAGAGTATGTTACTAAATTGTGCCATAAATGACTATGACTACACTACCACAGATTAGTAAGTAGTTACTATGTAACAGATATATCACCCCCAACAAAAATATCGATACCTATCGTTTTAATTGATACCTACTGTTTTAATTGCTGACTTTTCTGGGCTTTAAAATGTGTGTAGGGTTACCTCTTCAATAACTATTATAATGTAAATTAAGTACTTAACACTTATTTTTCATTTCCAATGTTATACTATACAAAAATCCTACATGTGTTTTATTTTTTTGTATAAACTTCTTCCCTTTTCTAAAATCTCGATTAATAAACTGTATGGTGGAAAATATTGTAAATCTTACAAAAAAGTTTTAATAAATAATTTGGGGAAAACAATATAGGGTTAAATGGTTCGTTTTTTTAATTACATAAATAGTTTTTTTTCTCTTACTTTATCTATATTCTTATAATGCACATAAACAACCATGTCAATTTTCACTATGAATTTTACAGTATTTAAAGAGTATATCAATACGGTCTTGAATTACGTTTTTTACACTTAAAAAAAGCGTTAATGCGCTTGATGCAGCTGTGGCAACCCAGTGTGTGAGACTGCGTATAAGGTCCGTCGGCGGACGAGCGTCCGAAACGTATTTAGCGCGCGCAAGTACAGAGGCCTGACAGTACTGCACATTATATAATAATAAAAAAAATATTTTACAACATAGTTCAAACATAGTTTAATTTGTATTGAAAATTTCAGAAATGTGTACTCCTAAAAATTATAACTGTGCTGTATTAAAATTGTATAGATTTTAATAGAGCTGTCTAGCAATCACTGTAAAAGGATATTTTATCACAGAAAACTAATTAAAATAAAATACATAGTTAAAAATATAATATCAGGTATAATCTGTTACATTCATGCATTAAAACTCTCCTGTAATACATTTTAAAATATGTAGATTTTAAAAACAAGTATTACGCAGCGTTGCTTAATATTTAAATATTTTTTTTTCATTACAGGTCATCATATTACTGGTTGTGCAATGCTCTTGGAATTTATTGTCCTGTACAGTGGGAATATGGACGGCTAAATGTGAATTATACTGTAGTATCCAAAAGAAAAATAGCAAAACTAATAGAGGAAGGAATTGTTAGAGGTATAAATCATAATATATTTTTCACAAGCACCAGCTAACTGAAGTGGCTTTGTTTACTTTCCCAGTTAACAAGTGAGCAAAGAAACAAAATGGCACTGGCAGTGGCAAAACAAATGTTTTTTATAGTTTTTTTACTGACATTTGAAAACGACATTATACGATAGCGGCGGATATTTCCAAATATGCCGTAGGTCTTAAAAATAAATTTATACAAGTGGTTGCACAATGTACATTATTAATGAAAAATATGGTGTTTCCACTAAAATTATGTTCATTTTAAGCTATTCTTAGCAATGTAGTTCAGTGCCTTCTGAACTAGTTGACACTGTATCTCAGGAGGTAACTATTCATCAGTGCTTATAATATCCTAAATTACAACATATATGTGTAGATAGAAATGTGCAAAAACAATGTTATATATAACATAATATTATATAAAAATAATCTGTTGTATAGTTTCACATAGTTACAGTTAACCACAAAATAAAATAATCATGATCTTTCTGTCTATATCCCAGTTACACGGGGTCGGCCCAAACTCACCTGTAATTTTGGGCCGACCATCTCTCTATCCTCTTGCAGTCATCTCTCTATCTTCTTTCTAACCGGATAGTGCACGGGATTTGTGTGATGCTTTTCAGTCACATAACATTAATTATATGAAGGAGATCGTCGCTTCCGAGCATCAGTAGGATACGATGTGAGTAATGAAATTCCTCGTTGACGTCAGCCTGGGACGACCCCCGCCTCTACACGTTGTCGGCGCTGCGGCGGCGCGGCGTGGCGGCGCGCGCAGTGGCCGCGTTCTGCGCCGCGCTCGGCGTCACGGGCGCGCTCGGCGCCGTGGACCCCGCCCTGCTCGACGCCTGCGCCAGAGACGTCCTCAACGTTACTGCGCCGAGGTACGGTCCGCTGAGAATATACTACCTCAAATATCAATATTATGTTTTTTAGGAAGGAATAAAATAGAAAATTATTAAAACCTGTTTTTTTTATGAAGACAAAAATATAGTTATAATTTATTTCAAATTGTATGCGCCATCTGCACAACGTCTGAACTGCAGACGAAGCGTGCTATATTGTATCTAAGCACTACTATAAAGATGATAACAATAGTTAATAGTGACGACTAGTACAAGTAACATATGAAGCTGTTCAAAAATCTGCAGTTGTGTTAAAATAGATATCTACATATATTCATATAATGATTTTATTCATCTATGTATATTAAAATGAATCCTTATTTCCCTTGGTCACGCCAAAACTTGAAAACGACTTACCGATTTCAATTGTCTTTCTTTTATGTTTTCTAATACTATGTAGAAGGTTCTTACGGAGCGAAAATTGATGATAATTGCGCATAAAATTGATTACCTTGGGATAAAACTTCCATGCAAACGAAGTCGCAGCCAACAGTTAGTTCATTTTAAAAGATACCTTGTATAAAAAGCGAAACACGTATCGAAGTATAACTTCGAGCTAAAAAAAATGCAGATTACGGCTTTACCTGTCATTCCATATAAACAGTTCTTTGTTATGGTTTGTCTCCCGAATCTATGGTAATTCATTAAGGTTTAGCTTTAGTTGGTGCCAAGTTTATAAGCCGAGAGACTGTTGGGTTTATCTCTTTAATTATTATTTTGCGATTAGTTTTCGCCATGTAACGCTTATTCAATTGGTTATACATGTCATATACACTGTGGCGTCACAAGAAAGTGGCAGAGCGGGCAAAACGCCACGGACCCCCGGCTCGAGGGGCCCCCAGGCACCAAAGGTCATGAACACAGGAGGCACTAATTACAAAATCTATTAAAAAATATAAATCTTGTATTAATCAACATAAGTCATCTAATATAAAAAATACACGAGTTAGAAAATAATGGTCAAGTGCGAGTCAGATTCAAACACATCCAATGAATTAGCCACGGACCTCCGATGGTATAGTTAAGCCACTGCATATACACAACGAATGCAAGCATGTGGCATTGAAAATGATTCCAAAGGACATATTCTGTCATTGTTCCAGTTTGATAACGTTATCTTGCTTTGTAAAGTGGCAATTCATGAATTATTTAGTATCGCGCTTATGTGCTCTTATAATATGTTAAACTGGGGCGGCTAGTAATTTTTTTCAAACCAGAATCAAATAAGAGAAACGTTAAGAGTGATTATTTAACTACCTCCAATCTCTGCACATCGCCGTTATTTACCCAGAAAATAATAGTACATAGTTACTAGCTATCACATCAATTCAGTCAGTGGTGACGATTTCTGTATAAAATCGTGCCCACTGACAAGAGTAACGTGGTTATCCAAGATTTCCAGCTTTTAGATTTCCCTGCTGCATCATCCTCCCTGCTTTATGGCACACTCATTTCCATATACATACTACTAGCAACCCGCTCCGGCTTCGCACGGGTAGTAGAGACATCTTCTACAATCATCATCATATTTTAACCAATTTACACAAAACCTTAACAAATGACATACCTAAATCTTCCTCGTAAATCGCTCTATCTATTGGTGAAAACCGCATGAAAATCCGTTGAGTAGTTTTTGAGTTTCGAACAGACAGACAGACAGACGCGAGGACTTTGTTGTATAATAATTATTTCTCCAAAATTATTACTCAACATTTTCATAAGTTATTTCATTATTATCACACACGTTCTACACGTTAAGCGCCTCGTGTATACGGTAATATACCCCTAGCGGAAAGCTCACAGGCCGGTGTATATCTAGTTATACACCTCGAGTACTCAACTTCAGAGGCGTAGTGTATTGGTGAATATACTCCGCACTGAACATTTTCTTTGGCAATCTTGTAGGCCTGGCCCTGACAAATCGTTTGGTATATCTGGGGTATAGAAATATTGTATAGTTTAGGAGTTACAGATTTTTTAAGAATTAAAAAAAAAACAACCCTTTGTAATTTACAATTTTATTTCAATAATCATCAGCCTTTTTATTTATTTGTTTTTCTTATTTTTATTATTTATTTATTTTTCTTATTCTACTTCCACTTTTTTCTATTTACTGTGAACTTCTGTCTCTGGGGCCAGTGTATATTATATGATACATAAAAAAAAAACCAGTTAGAAGCACAGAAAAAAAAAATATCAAGTTCACATAGTATTTTTAGACCAGGAGAAGGCATTTATGCAAGAAAAAAAAATTGTCTTTTCAACTACATTAGCCTCAGAGAGCCTTGGCGCTTAACATGTTAAGTAATAATAATAATTTATTTCTCACCAACATCCAAAAATATAAATAACAAATTTTCCTTAAGCTCTAGTATACATAATATAATCTGTCGTGGATCGCTGGTGCCTGCTGTTGGTAATAAATTATCTCTAAAGCTGGTCACCAGGTGTATGTGTGTGTCCACTATGACACAGAGCAATATGTATATGTCAATAGTACAGAACTGAGAGTATACAACGGTTTCTTTGACTTTGGTGATTATCCAAGTACCATGTCTTACAGTTGATAAACAAAGTACCTACATAAAATGTAGTAATAATAATATGTTCTCTATACTCAGAAGAGAGCTTTCAGTGGTGTTAAATATTAACTTCTCAGTAGAGTTATGTCTTTCCTTCTCAATATCTCAATGCTCTGAATATGACTTTTTTGTTACAGAGTTATGGTAGTCCTAGAGCCATTAAAGATCACAATAACAAACTTTCCAAGTGATAAACCTATACAATTAACTGTACCAGACTTCCCTAACGAGCCTGACAAAGGATCGCATACAGTAGTGTTCAATAATGTGATTTATATTGAAACTACGGACTTTAAGGAAGAACCTGAAAAAGGATATCGCCGTCTGACATCTAAACAGACCGTGGGCTTAAGACATGCTGGTTACGTCATCAAAGTAAGTACAACTACTGAGGAAGATTGAAGTTCACTACGTGGATTAAACCATTGTGCATTGTGCGTGGGAGAGCCATGCTTCGGCACGTATGGGCCGGCTCGACAGGAGTGATACCATGGCCTCACGGAAAACCGGCAGTGAAGCAATGCTTGCATTGCTTTTCGCCGAGTGAGTGAGGTTACCGGAGGCCCTAACCCTTCCCGCTCCCCCCCTTCTCCCCTATTCCCGCCCTTCTCTCTTCCCCCGGTTTGGCCCCTCTCCCCTCTTCCCGCTCTTCCCTTCTTTCCCCCCTCTTCCCCTACTTCCACCTTAAAGGGCGGCAACGCACTTGTGACTCTTGAGTTTCAGGTGCCCATGGGCGGCGGTAGTCATTTACCATCAGGTGACCCGTCTGCTCGTTTGCCCCCTATACCATAAAAAAAAAATGTAGCAAGTTTCGAGATTAGACTATCAAACTTGGCAGAGCTACTCGAAGAGCCTATATCAGACAATACTGACCGAAGTCCTTTACACAAATTTTTAAGAATGTCTTCTAGTATGTCATAATTGACAATAGCCTCTTAATGTAGACGTCAGCCATTTCTTGTAATGTGCCTCTTGAAAAAATACAATATTTGTATTTTCAAACATGGTTTTTAATTGCTCACAATTTTTGTTCTAGGTATCGGAAATAATTAAAGACGTTAGTGGAAGAGTACTCGAAGTACAATGTACAGCGCAGCCGGCAGAATCTGCGGAGAAACCCAAAGCTTTCATTCACTGGGTGTCTAAGCCTGTTGATGTTGAAGTCAGGTTGTATGAGCCACTGTAAGTATCAATAAACACGATTTAATTGAAAGGTCAGTATCGCTCTGCCATAAAAAATAGGCGTCGGGTATTGTGGGTCCGAACTAGGGAGTTTCCGCATTTTCTGAAATCTTTCGGAAGCTCTGCATCCGCATCAATCTATGCGGATATTCATGCGGATGCAGATATACCACAAGTCGCGACAAGAAAAAAAATAGGCGGAGCCGGTGACGTCCGCGAGCGCTATGCACGTGTGATTGACCAATAGTAACGAAGATTTTGTTCGGTGACATGATTCGACGCGTTTGTTATTGTGTATGTATCATTTGTTTCTCGTCAGTCATAACGTGTTTAGCTAGTTGCGCTTATCATATTTGCTGTCGTTTCGAGTGTATTGTGAAATTGTGAATATACACTGATCATTTGAAAGTGAATCGAAAAACATTGTAATATCACCACCAACGCAAAGTGACATTTGGAATTATTTTAAATCAAAGACTTAGGGCCCAGGTTTCTGTGGGATCGTTAGCGTGAGCGGAGTGGCGGGCAGATGCTAGTTCTTATAAAATATCCTAAGATCCGCATCCGCGGATGTTAGCCTTTAAATATCCGCATCCGAGGATGTGAAAAAATAAGCATCCGCAACATCCCTGGTCCGAACCCCCGTAGGACAATAAGGTAGGTGACTGTTGGCTTAAATCAGTATCTTTTTACTTAACGTTAAAATAGTAGGTTCGGTACATTGTTGTATGAGAGCATGACGTCATGTATTAATGTTGTCAAATCTTTTGACGTTGACTCGACAATTACTTAAGTGTTGTTTATACTGTTGTTACTCAAATTTATATTTAATTAAACAACACTTGTGTTCTTGCATATTAGTTGGGCAACCTGTATTATAAAGAGATAGTAGCGATGGATCCTCCGTAAATACGTAAGAGCATGACAATTAGTTAATTGCTTATAACTTTTTTAATTTTTGGATTAGAACTAGCAACCCGCCTCGGCTTCGCACGGGTACAAATTATACACCAAAACCTTCCTCATTAACCACTCTGTCTATTGGTGAAAACTGAATGAAAATCCGTTCAATAGTTTTTAGTTTATCGCGAACAGATAGACAAACAGACGCGACGGGGGACTTTGTTTTTTAATATGTTGGTTGTGATTATGATTTTTTAAAGCTTGTGTTTTGATAACTATGTGGTTCATTATATTAGTAGACCTAATTTATTAAGTTTCTCGTGTCGTCGTCGGAATCGTATAGTTGCCTCAGTGAACGAAGTAAGTAAATGGAAACAGCTAACTTGCACTAGTATTCATTAGATTATCTTTGAATCTATTTGTGTATTTTGAAGTTTTGTGACCTACATCGATAAATAAGGTCTATTAATTATGGAATCCACCAAAAAGTGTGATGATGGTGACTATAGGTAGGAGAAATCGATATTTACTCTTTTCTCGCAATGTTCTACTTGCTGCCTGTACTGGTTTGATGATAATCTGATATTCATATAAATGAAATAAAACCTTTTAGGTTCAAACACAAGAATCCAGAAGATCCGAACGAGGTTCCAAATGGTTTCCTGTCCGACTGTCGAGAGGACACCTTAAAGGTTGTAACCGCTTACGCGGATGCTTCTATCAAAGGAGCCAAAGTGTTTGATAAGTTCCAATTCGAAAGAATAGGCTTTTTCTCCGTTGACCCTGACACGACTGGCAATAAAGTGAGTGTTTTATTTTGTTTACATTATCTACTTCCCTTTTTTTACAGTAGCTGACAGTGGTGAAGGGTTCTTACAATAATAAAAAAATTGCTTCGGCACGTATTTGCTGGCTCGACCGCAGTGATTCCACGGCCTCACAGAAAACCGGCAGTGAAGCAATGCTTGCATTGTGTCTCGCCATGTGAGTGAGGTTACCGGAGGCCCTAATTCTTCACTCTCCCCCTCTTCCATTCTTGTGATTCTTAAGTTGCAGGTGTCCACGGGCGGCGGTAGTCACTTACCATTAGGTGACCCATCTACTCGTTTGCCCCCTATCCCATAAAAAAAAAACAACCGAACCTGAATTTTTTTACCAAATATAAATTTAGAATCTGAAGAATTTGCATTTGCATAATTAAATTTAATTCATATTACAATTAACACACAGTTAAAAACTAAATACAAAGAAGATTTCCTGCCTTTTAATATCATTTCTTTTTGCATCCTCGTGTCATAAATCGATAAACAATAAATCGATTTATTTCTTTAATATTTTTTTTTTTTGTATCCTAGTTTATATTGAACTACTTACTATCTCTCACTAGACACAACTATTAGCTTAAATGTAGGTGTTATATAGGGCATCTATTTGGTTAGCTTTTATCTTTCTTCTTTTATAGTAATCCATTATTTTTTTCAGATGGTCTTCAATAGAACTGTGTCCCTTAAAGAAGATACAGGAAAATAAACATTCATGTGTAAAACACGTTTTATATATTTTATATGAATTGATAATAAATATTATTTATTGATTGGCTTTTTTTATTAACCTGACAGATATTATGCCAACAAAACTACCTTAATACCGGTAAACTACTTGCGCAGAAGCTAGCTAATAACTTTTTTTACGCGATTCTTTTGATGTTTTTGAAGTGAAAACTTCTTTAATCATGTTTGTGGACTTTTGCTATAGGGAAAAAGCACTGAACTTACCGTCACGCTAATAATACATATATAGATCCACTAGAGGGCGCTAATCTAAACATTGAGTTATAAATATATGTGTGTGTATGTGTTTTCACTTCTGACGTGTAGCTTAGCTCGTAATAATTGTCTACTAGTCGGTATTTTACTATACTCTGTCCATTCGTTTATTTTCTTGTTGACAGTTACTTTAGAATGTAAGGGCGTTTGTCCACCGCCGCCGTCACCGGGACTTAAACAAGAACCGCAACAAGCTGAGTTAAAGATAACGTAACAGCACTAACAGCTATCATGCAACCGATCTCAGTGTACAATGTGTACCTGATGTACAGTACATCCCGCCATGCATTCGGCCGGTATGCTGGGTGACTGGAGAGCAATGGACAGGCGGCTATTATTAAACGAGTTCAATATTTTGCCTAAAATTAACTACTTATTTACTTTTTTTAAATCCATTGAAGCTTATATTATAAAAGCGCAATATTTTTGGTCATAACTATTATTCACTATTCATCGAACTGTAACAAAAAATAAAATTAATGAACGGACAGATTTATAGTGTCATTGGTTTTATAAATTGTCATCAGCCTCAGTGCCCGAACATCAATAGGTATACGATTGCGATGTGATGCGATCTCAAACGAAATTAAGTTACATTGAATACTTTCAAGGACCTCTTTCATAACTAGGTATTCAATTATGCTGGAATACACTGCACAGTGGATTTCTAAGTATTCCATCATTTCGATTAGTTGCCACGGCGCGACGGCGGTAGACAATATTGCCACAAAATGTATACTTACAGAAGTGTAGTTATATTACAGATTAACTTATGAAAATCCAACACACATCTAACACGTTTTCATTAACCCTACTTTTTTTGCCGATTCACTCAAAAGGGCCACTTAAAGTCGCCTGGACACGCAAAAAGTGCTGACCTAAGATCCAGGTCTTTTTGTGGCTCTCGAGTGAACGCAATAAGAATTAAAATGGTGTTAAAAGTTAGTATTTGCTTAACGCCAGCGCCTGCTAAGCGCCAGGCTTTAAATAAGAGGATGATAATAATTAAGTTGTAGATTCTAATTACTTAAATGAATACTTTTCCCTCATAACTGAGCAAAACACTAGGTAGGTAAATTATCTAACTTGGGTGCTTAGTTGAAAAATTCCACATTGTTACGGAATTGGAAGGAACTAACGATAACGTTTCAGCTGGCACACTATTCTTTGCAATACTTCCTCAGCAGCAGAGGATAAAGTTTAACATGAGTCCTCACGCCCAATTTATAACCCTAAAGGGGAACAGTGGCTCTCCGGGGCTGCAAGAAAGGAAACCGTAAAATTCGAAAAATGTACCTATATACGTTTTTATTAATTTGTAGTGCGATTATTTAGGTTTTTAAAATAGTTTTTTTCAATAAAATTATTATCAGATTATTACTGCATGCGTTATTTAAGCTGTGTAGGAAAAAAGCATGGAAGCCATGCTTTGTTTTGTGCCGTAGTTATTTTGCAAAATGCCATCTAATCACTACATATTTATAAAACAAAGTTCCCCGCCGCGTCTGTCTGTCTGTTCGTGATAAACTGAAAAACTATTGAACGGATTTTCATACGGTTTTCACTAATAGACAGAGTGATTCATGAGGAAGATTTAGATATATATTTTTTCCCGGGCGAAGCCAGAGCGGGTTGCTAGTAAGTTATATCACAAAAATACTATTTATTTATGGATAGCAGTATCCAAAAGGGATTTCTATTCTCCATGACCTGGATGGAGGTTTAAAGAGTTGCTTCGTTTATATCCTGACTTCATCGTCAGATCATCACCATATTCATGTAGGTATTGTCACCTCGCGAGTATGCAGGTTCTACTATAAAGTATCACGCACATCGCACGCATCTAGTAATCTGTGTTCATAAAAAAATACGAAGAATTGCGCTACGAGAAGCTCCTCCATTTTAAAGGTTTTAAAACATTGCCCTAATGACTTTTTGGAACAGAGCAGTGCAGCAGTCTGTTATTCTAGCACAGATCAGACCCGGCGTGCTCATGGCTTGCCACGCTTCTCAGGTTGCCACGATGTTGCCATAAATGGAAATCCAGATGTGACAGGGGTTGGTGGCTTAGTTGCTGCATTACCGGTATACCTATACCTTTCCCAGCAGTTGGTCAGATGTTGGAGTCATCGTGTGGTTCATTCTCATTCTCTGTAGACAAAGATGCTTACAACATAGAAAAAGTATTCCATAAGTAATTAAATTAACGACATTTAAAGCTCCACTAAGTAGGTACCTATTTAAAATGTTGATGCCAAGTAGGGAATATAAAGCTGATAATATAATTTTAGGAAAATTTTACGTGTGTAATTTGAGAATACCCGAATAGTTTCGGACTGGATTACGGCCATTTATCAATGAGTAAATTAAACGTCCTGCCGCGTCGTAAAGTATCAGGTTATAAAAACTATTAGGCAGTTTAAAACTTTTATTTTCGAGATAGTTCCAATACAGCAAAATAAAGTCAGTCCGCTGAGCATCTCATTAATATTGACACTCACGAATTTCAAGTCTCGTCCTAACTGCGTCTTCAAATACAATACAACAAAACTTTTGACTTGAAACAAACTAAATGTTAGCAGATAGGTTGGTACTTTACATTTATTTGAGGTCGAAATAATTAAAAGCGACCGTAAAACTTGTTCTATATATACCTACTATGTTTGTAGTTCTTTTGATACTGGTTCCGATATATAATCTCAATACGACGCCCCTATGTAGCCTTGATACATTTACTACAAAAGAAAATTTCACAAACCAGGATAGGACTGACTGATTATTTTATCAAATCTAAATTTACAAGACCGATCTTTCGAATTCTAAAAGGTCTCTTCTTTAAATTTGGTGTACGTTGAGAAGTGAACTTTCTGGTAGTATCTTTTATTATGTTGAGTGCCGAGCACGAGGGGCGAGACGGCGCACGATGGGGCGGCGGCGCGGCGCGTATCGAGCGTGGGCGGCCGCGCATGCCATTGCTACCAGTTCGCCATACTCGGTCATACCGCGATATGCACTACTACGTGATTACATCTCGCACTAAAACCCTATACGCACGGTATAACGCAGTTGCGCACGACGTGCTTACAATGTAAAAACTATTCAGTCACACGTAAACTTAAGGTAAGTATCTCACATTGTTCTACCTCACTTTGACTTTGATGGGGTTTTCCTGTCACCCCTTTAATATTCATTACCATGGACCGATGGAAAGTGGTTCAAGTGCGTCATGTTTTCGTATGCGTGACGTAACCCAGTGAAACACAAAAAATAGGGCATATTTTGTTGAATAATTAATATTATGTACATGGAAAAAGGAACCACTTTTCACCTTGACACCTACGATACAATATTTGCTTAGTTATACTTAATATTGTATATTATACTATAATATGTCTAAATGAAAATCCTACAACCTTCTGTTAGTATAAATTATTTTTACTTTACTTCTCTTCAATGTTCATTTCAGTATTCCCTATAAAGAACACATTTTCTATACATTTTTACAGTATGTTGTTATTTAGGAAATCTAAAATCTCCAAAGCTGAATACACAACATTTAACGTAAACCTTGTCGCTAAATACGAATATGTTAAGACACAACTACCGAACCCCTATAGACAAGCATGATGTTATTACTAATTAATTATTTTAGAAAAAAAAAAAATATTCGAAATGCTTACAATTAAAAACAAAATAGTAGAAGGTCGCAAAAGTTCTTCACGAATTATGAAATTAAAATTTATCCTGCTAATAAATTCTTACTTGTTTTATCATTCAAATGTATATAATAGAAGTTATAAACTGATAATATTGCTGTTTATTTGTAAATTGTACCTACATACAATATTAAGCAAATTTATTACGACTTTCTGTTTTATTTAATAATTGTATTTTTTACGTAAAATAGTATGAACCATATTTATGAACACCTTATGTGGTTCCAAAGTCCTTGCCTAAAACGTCACTACCTATTCTACTCATTAAAGAAGTAGGTTGTACCTGCCTAATATCCTCTTTAAAGGCATGTTCGTGGATATAGGAACATGCATTTGCCGTGTCTTTGCCCAGAACGCTTTAAAATACTCTAACCTTAAATAAGTTGATCCCAGCCCTGGAAGATTGGTTAATTAGTAATAGGTACATTCTATTCGGTTAAAGAGTTTTTGAATGGCAGAGAGTAGTAGGTATGACGAATAAAAAGTAAATTATAATCAATACACAAAAACTGATGAATGATAACTATATAATAATACAAAATTATTTTAAAAACGGCTAATAATAATATTTAACATAGTATAACCGGCCTGTTCGTCTTATACGAGTATCAAACTTGTTATACCACATTATGTACCACCCCCTTTAAAGCAAATAAATAATTTGAATTTAAACAAACAACATAATTCATACTAGGCTTAAATATTCCTAGAATAAAGGCTTTGACCCCGAAAATTTGAACGATACCTACCTACGCAGTAACTAAACAGTTCATTATTGTAAATCAGCTTAGCAATAATATAAAAAGGCATATTGTAAATTTTTCTTTTCGTTTCGCCCAAGAGCTTATCTTTCGCTATCTATTGTAACAGCAGTCTGTTGAAACCGTAATGGTGGTGCGATTAGTTAAATGGAACAGGATTTGCATATCAACGCAAGTACATTTTGACACCGCCGTTGTCCTCACTTCACTTCTTAGTCCTTGTCGACAAATTTGTTTTTTTTTTAATATTCATCAGACATCAAATCATAATATTATGATATCTAGTTTGCTTACGGCCAAATTTAAGTAGTGCCCTACGTACTGGGGATACTGTAGAGTAGTGCAGAGATAAGTCACAGCAGTCTGCTGGAATATTCGATGAGTACTAGAGAAGAATCTCTCTCCACACGAAAAAAGCGTGGTTAGGCAGTAATAGAGCCGCTGGAATTCCATTGGAGAAGGAAGAGTTGTTATAGATATAGGTGGTATATTTATAGATTATGAGTCTATGACGCATATGAATTAAGTCGCAAGGTCGCAAACACTTAATCAAATGCGTCACAACTAGAAATAAATCGGTTATTCAGCAACTATCCGGTATCCGGCCCCATACTTGCTTACTATCAAGTGATAGTTAGCAAGTATCCAGCCCGATACAGGATATTAAGTTTAGGCGTTTAGATACTTTATTTAAACCGCATAACAAATATAATCACCAGATTTTCATTTACACTAGTGAATGAATACTTATTTATCTACATTATGAGAAAACAAACGGTTTCGCTTGTCTTCATAGACTGTATACACAAAAAAAAAAATTCAACATTTTTCAAACTAAATCAACTCTTTGTCGCTCATAAGTAGTCATAAGTCATAAGTTCATAACACTCCTAAAATTCGACCACTCTATTCTGTAACAGCCTGTATAAGGCAAACATTAGTGGGAAGGCAGGTCGGGGTCAACCAACAATGGTAAAATTGATGATGTTCTGAAGAAAGGCGGGCTTGTATGAAAGGTTTAATGATAATACTCGTAAGGTATGTAAGGATGGAAGCATGTTTCAGGCAGACTCAATTTCAAATGAAATTGCGTTTTTCCTTGATCGTGAGACTGATTGCTGTTTTCGTTTGCTACCTCACTAAACCAAGGGCAAAACGTGTCCCAACTTACTGGAGATATATCTGATTCTGTCTCCTCATATCTACTTTATTTACGGCTAACCAGGTTTACGTATTGCGATACTGTCTCATAGTTCTTATTGTATCCATAGGAATATATTTGTATCTAAGATAATGTGTTTGTCCCTTTTAGAGAGTGATGTTTTGCGATAGAGGTACTGACGATTCAGGTGTAAACATCTGGTGGTATATAGTTTGTATTATGAAGGATACAACCATATAAAAATGTATGTGTAGGTAATTACCAATTTTATCTGTGTCTGGCGTCAACGTACCGGCGATCGATTTCCTATTCCTTGTATTCCATTAACGTTTCAACATTACACTGTTCCCGCAGTACATATAAAGGTCGAAAAAAATAAGACAAGAAATATTTTTATTAATCTTACGATATTTAATGAAGTTTGCTTAAGTCACTTATTTCTTAACACTGGTAGGTATATCAGTGTTCGAGATATTTAATAGTACGTTCAAATAAAATATATATATTTATTCTTTACTTTGGAAAGATTGGCAAAACTATCTGTTACAATAACGTCTCTCTACATGAACGCCTTGATTATGACGTGTATACGTAGGTACCTATCTAATCAAAAATGAACGCATCAAAAATATCTGTTTATTTATAGTTAATGAATGAATTATTATTATTAAATTTAACATATTGATGTGCCGTGCCGTGAAGTTAATATGATAAAAACAACATTTACATAAAAATATACGAATGCATTGTGCCTGCCTGAAAATCATTCTAATCGTGTTCGTATTAAGTTGGCTCAAGGTCTGATGTGTGTGCGGTCGACAACCTTATAAACTAAACTAATTAAAGTAAATTAGTGGAGACACTTCACATTCACACAAACATCAACAAAAAAGGGGAGAACATTCCGTACACGTAAGCGTCTTGAGTATCGTTTGATATATGTCTTAATTGTCTTTCCAAAGCTAAAGTATGATTAAGAATGTTAAATTCATACTTAAGTCTGGAAATATTTTACGGAATTATTGATCTCCTTGAGGTAATATTGACCTCGTAACAAGAAGGACATTCAGGAGCCCTCCCTTTTAATAAAGAGTTTTAATAAAGTTCCGTTTGAGACGCGTTACGACTTAGGTACTTTACGATACACTTCGTACACCCAATATTTCGTGGACATGTCCTCCTCCTGTAGTGTATACGAGTAAGTTAAAGCAAGCGCTTTATACTTCATAGTGCCTCAAATAGGGCATTGCAGCGATGACTATCCAATTACAAACACTTCCAAAAGATTTATAATTCGTTTCTCTTACGCCTTCTCTTTCGCCTTTGAAGGCGCAAGTTGAACGTGCCACGTTATATTGATTTTCCCAATGCTCGGTCGGACGGGCACTACCTAACTAGCTAAAATAACATTAATATAGATTTTGAATTGCGTGTTGCGTAATGATGCGTACAATATAGTTTAAAAATGCTTAATTTCCATTACCACTATTGTTACGAATAATATTTTTTTACAATTTAAAGGCGCTACCTACTCTTTTCAGTCAGTCCATCATAAAATCATAATCAAATTGAGACTGATGATTTGATAAGTGTGTATTAGTACTGTAGCTAGGCCACCTAATTATAGGTACGTTCAATGTCTACTCTAAACGCCGACGGCAAATAAATTGTGTTATCCAACATGTTTGGTGACTATAATACGCAATATGGTCCTACTCAGTATAGTAAAGGTGACGGCTTCGTTCGAGGAATTTTCATGTTTCACATCCATTTTCTTTTTACATACTGATGATACATGACTGGCCTGTTGGTCTAGTGGTTAGTGATCCTGACTGCTGAGCCAGAGGTCGTGGGTTCGATTCCCACCCAAACCTTATAGTTGTGTGATGAGCACAATCATTTGTTCTCTGTCTGGGCTGTACTTTATCTATACTATGTATGTATTTAGTAATATATAAGTAAGCATGTTTATGAGCTGTCTGGTTACCGACAATCTGGATACAGGCTCTGTCTAGTTTAGGATTACACGGCCGAGGTGTCTCAAGTTATTATTATTATACTTATCATAAGACATCGATTCTACATTGAATTGAATTCAAACCTTTTGTAGGTAGGTGGTATACAATCTTTCGCCAAAATAAGTAAAATATAAAGCACATCAAGTACCTAGGTTCCGTATATTTTCACCACAGCTCAGTATCTCAATAACGTCAAATTTGACGTTGATTTTAGCATGTACGCGTTCGGCAGGAATTCACTAGATCAAAAATATTTCTTTCTATACTATTTTCGTAAGTTAAGTCCGTTGGACGTTTCTATTACTTTATCGATATATTTTTTACTAGAATTTTATATTTCGCCTGATTCCAACCCACGCCAATGAAGTCATACAAATTATATATTATACAATCGTTAAATCGATGTACATTTTTGTATAGTAAAATTGCCAAGGTTTGGTTTGTGACCTTTAGACAGACATCATTATGTTACTGTAAACGTCCGATATTAGTGAATGTTAAGATGCACCGGTGTATATCGACAATCACCAATTGCGATTGTGTAAGTCCGAAATTATTTCATTTATTTATTTGAATCGAACATACACTGGTTAATGTTAACTGATGTTAACATACACCAAGGCGATTCTGTTAATTTTAAATTCAGCGATTTACAATATACGCGAATGTTAACACCCACCAGTATTTCTTTGAAAAGCGAGAAAGCCATGCACATTTCTCTTTTATATTTACATTCGGCTGTTTTGTTCTGCAAAGTACTAGGGTTCACTAATGTATGACAAAAATTTATGATTTTACAATAGAATTCGGTTCTGGCACTCGCCGGCGGCGTTGTGGCTGCAGTTCTAACATAGCCATTACTGTTCAATTGACCTACCCTATTAGTACCGTACTATTACCGTCGCTTATAATGAAGATACACCAAGTCGTGGTGTATGATAACATTCACTGGCGAACGACTGAAATCGTAACGAAAAGAATAAATAACGGATCTTAAATAACGGACATTCACCAGCTAGTTGATGGATGTTAACAGCTAATACCAGTGTATATTGACATACACTGCGCTTTGGACATTCACGGTAACATATACACAAAGATCTTCTCTTACTGACAGTCTTAGATAGTAATTTCTTACGTAATTTAACTTTTAATCGATTCTAATACCTATAACTTTTTGGAAAGGTAGGTATCGTTAGAATTATTAAACAATGAACTTGATTTCATTTTTAAGTTTGCTATTGTACTTGTTCTATTGTACATATTTCTTAAATGCACTGTGCAATATGAGCTAACCTATTTGTAAAGGAATCTCTGTTTACAAGTTTGGGGAATGTTTTGAACGATAAGTATATTTAAGAAACATATAAAATAGGGAGCTTTTGTGGCAATGTTATTGTACTGCTTGTTAAAATAACTTACGAAATCATAACGGTTTCATTTGTGAAGATATTTTGACAAATTTCTTATAACTTGTATTGATTGACACTATTATACTTAGGCAACGTAAAATTTTATTAAGTATGTTTTAATATGAAAAGTTGAATGATGTTTGGTACTGGCTGGTGGCAAAGTAACTCATTGGGCATTTTATATGTAGGTAGGTTATCTCTGTGCTAGGAAACACTCACGGGTCATCACCATAATCGAGGTTTTGCAATAGGATGTTACGTCCGAATCAAACTGATTAACATTAACTAATTATACTTTGGGTAATCAAAAACATTAATTAGTCGCTGACTGTGTGACGTCTAGACGTTGACGTCACCCTTCACAGCGGGTCGGTCGGTCTGAAGCACTCAGGATACCATGTGACGTCAGTTATTCTATATTATACCTGGGGTGTCGATAGAGTTGGCAGGATTGTTGCAAATTTAATGTTCGATGATGATGGAGCACAGTTACGAAAGGACAACTTCTTCTACCTATTTCTAAAATATAAAAAGTTGTGATCAAATTTTAGGAGCGTTAAAGTATAGTAGATTTATAAAATAAATTGACGTTGAAAACAAGATATATATATATTATTATTTTTTAGTGTAAATTTCAATTAATTTCTTTTTTATGATTTTATGCAGACATTTTCCCAAAATACCCAATATACCCATAGTTTCATTCATGTCAGCCCTCTTTCATACGAAATATTAGCTTTAGTGGTAAATTTTAAAGTTTAATTTGTCAGTTTCAAAGTAAGATTTCTGTGTTAAAATTCACGAATTTTCCTAAAATTGTTAGCGGTTTATGTTATTATGGGGTCTGCTATACGACCCTAAAACATGACCACACCTTTCTTGAACATTCTGTATATATATACAGGTTGTTGTTGGGATGTTTGGTGTGTTTCACGCATCTCTGAGAAGTTCAAGCCCAACACTAAAGGCGTCCCCGGCCGTTGACAGGCCGTAAGTTTCGGTCTTTATTTTTTTGAGTTTGCAATCTATCGTTGTATGTCAAATGATTTACAAGCCAAATTCCTATTTATGTTGATTCTCTTTTACCTACACAAACCTACCTACGAAAACATTTTCAAACCTAGGTAAAGTATAACCTCTTAATGTACACGTGCCGTTTTATCCTAACTTCAACTCCCAACACTCACCTTGTTGTTGGAATTGAACTTTCTAATCGATGTTCCAAAAATAGAAAAAAATCCCATTGTGTTCCCAACAGCCTACGTTAGGTTTCACGAGTTATTTTTATTCGTCATGTAACTTACTAGAAGCTTTATGTTACGAAACTCTGCTGAAAAGTGAGAACATAGAATTAAATAATGCCCTGAAATAGGTATACGCCCTTGCCACCCACGTTTTAGAGCATTCGCCCTTGACGCTGTTTACATACAACCGACGCGGTAGTATAACTATGTAGATACACAATACTACTATGTACGACGTTCCTCGAGTCGTGTATGGCCTGGTTGCTACATAAATCAATAACATTTAACAACATGTATTACATTTAATGACAATTACCTTCATATTACTAACATAGATCGGTACATTGCCCGATAAATAATATGACTGTTAAATAAAATTATATGTCTAGTGGAGAGAACCGCTCATCAATCAATATAGGGTCGTGTTTATTACACGCCAACTTTTATTAATTCATGTGAAGGTTGCTTGATTTGAAATCGATACCGCCAACTTACCATTAACAATTAGGTAGTCCAGTGCAATTAGGCGTTATAAATTAGATCCTAGATTATAGAGAATGGATTTTGACCGCTTATGATATTTTTTTAAGAATACTTAATTAAAATTGACGTAAGTTCTATCATAGCGTGTACTTTTGCCAGTAATATCTATTTTGAATCTTGAGAATAATTTAACTTTATATAAATCACAGAATAGGAGAACAGACAACCTTGAAAAGTAGATATTGCAATAGGTGAAGGTAAAAGGGAGCATGGAGAAGAGACAGGTATATTGAAGATAACGAGTAGCAGCTGTTTCTACGTTGAGGTAAACAGTTTAGTATCGCATTCTGTCCACGTAGAACAAAAGGTTTATCTCTATACCAAAATTTATAAAAATTGGTTTATGCGTAACACCGTAACAGGCAGACTTTCGCAACAGGGGTGCCTATGAGGTGGTATCTAGTAGATATTAATTAAAATTATATTTAAAGTGGATAGGACAAATATGTTATAAAATAAATACTTCAGATATTAAACATTTCGATATAGATTCAAGGAATGGTAAATAGCTTCGAAGATATTCCATTATTTATGATCATGATCAAAAATTTTAAGATAAGAATGATCAAAATGTCAGCTATCCTTCGAAGATAGACATATAAGTAGGTATATAATCGGGGACATTTTTGAAATTTTTCACGAGGAACAATAAAATACAACCATAAATTATTTCCGTGCTTACGTACCTACTTAAACTATTTGAGCAGCACACGCCTGTAAGCCCTCAAGAGTCAATGTCATCATACCTTTGGCTAATTTGCGGAGATTACCCCATACATACACACAAGCTCAAAACTCACTTTCTTTATAATTTACATAAATATAATTATAAATGATAATGATTGTTAAAAGGCGGCAGCTCGCTAGCCTCGGAAATATGTCAAAGCATAAACATAAATAGGTCAAGGGAGCCGAGTCACCTCGACGGCTCACATTAATACCGGCTACTTTGAATCAATAATAATTATTGTCGGCTACACATGAAGAATTAGGATTTACATGGTTTAAATCATATTTCTGATCTCTTGGGAACCCCTTAACTTTATAGGAAAACTGCGTAATAATAAAACGAAGAAAAACTGAAAATAATTTGTGATGGTTAAAGGCAGCGTAAAATCAGAAAAAAAATTTAAACATATTGGTATTTAAATGTTTTTGTTGTGCTTATTTAAAAAAAAATATTATAATACAACTTCCCCAATTCTTTTTTTTTCACTCTTTGTATGTCGGGATAAAGGAACCTGTTGATACCGCCAAGTTTCTCTAAAGCATAGGCGTCGCGAAGGAAATTTAAACGAATTGATACGAAATGAAAACCTTTTACCTAGTACGAAACAAGAAGCTTTTTCCTTTGTGTAAATTTATTACATTTTCCTGGGTCGGCATCTTTTAGCAGATGAAAGTGGACGTTTTGGAAGTGCCATGAAAGGTTTTACTCTCTTAATCAAATCTGTACCTACTACCTACCTACAACTTTAATTGAGAATCGTTAGAAAGCTTTTTTTATTACAAACGATGTCGTGTCATTAATTCCGTTTACTCTATTGAAACGAACTTCCTTATCGCACGTTACACTTCAGACGCTCGGCAACGAAAAATGCTGACCGCGGGTTGATTTATTTTATTTTCGCCATCTGTGGATTCTGCGCGATAGTACTGTAATTTTATATTGATTGTATAATATTTATTTATTTATTTATTTAAGGGATAACAACAGCTGCTAACTCTCAACTAGGTACTTAAATAAGATTACATAAGTAGCCAATAATTATAGTTATCTACAGTAGATACTTAGAGTGGAAGAATATGCTATTAACAGTAAATGATATTTTAAACTGATTGGCAAACTTTGAAGAGATCAGTATTTTAATGTAAAATATGAAATATGAAATGTAATAAATAATTATAAATAACATATACTTACAAAAATACAAATATGAGGAAAAATTCAATTACAAAAGTACAATAGAAAATTTCTATTATCTAGAAAACCTTTAAAACCAGCCATTTAGTGTACCTGATATTGTTGAGATTTCAAATAGTCTATGATTATAGTAATTTAAAAAAAAACTTCCTTTTTGGAGTCGTTCTTTTAACCAATGAATAAGTAGTGTTTATTGTCAAGTAAACGTGATACTACACTATTTTTACCGTAATTAGTCGAGTGCAATGGAGTTCAAAATAATGTAGTGTGTCTAGTGTGTTTCTTGGGAACATTAAACTTAATATTATTTAAAAGCTTAGGACAATCGGTCCGTCCCCATAAAATGTCATGTAGCAACCCCATATCCATCAGGATACGCCTCTCCTCCAGAGTTAACAGATTATATATACGACAATTCTCTTTGTAATCATGTGAGCAGTGATTAAAATTAAGGTGATCGATAAACTTCTTTTGAATGCGTTCACGACTATTTTTGTATTATGCGGAACAGGGAGACCATATCTGACAACCGTATTCCAGTAAACTATGAATGAAATTAATATAAACTACATTTAAGCTTAACAAACTCTTAAAGCATTATACAAATATTAGTTCGGGCAACTTTCACAGATGGCGCAATTTTAATTTTGAGTTTTTACAATATTTACAAAATTTTGATAGAATTTATTCAATCCATTAAATATATTTATATATAGCAAAAGGAACTTCCAACCTAGTGTCCCAAAGACACCTCCCGCGTTTATTTATATATATTTTATAAATAATATTTCCTATCTATTACAAAATTTATATTTTATATTTACAGAAATATTAATAGAAGTGATAATTATGACAAGCAATATATTAATAAAGTATAATGGGTTCGAGAAAGAGCGCACATAGAAAATCGAAGAATTTACGTAATATTGTACGAATATGGACGTTCAGAAACAGCACCTATGCCCGCGATTGGTGGATTATTTAACCATTGTCGGCGCCAAGCCTTACACTTCGGGGAAGGGGCTCGCCCCTGTTCAGGTAAATATATTTCTAACTACAGCTATATGTATAAGGTAGCCTCCATAGATTTCATGTTTTACAGTTAAGATTTTATAATGTGTGTCTCTATATTTCAATTTTAATTTATCACTGCAAAGGAAACGAGGGTGGGTGTACCTAAACGTGAATCTTCGCATCACTGTTTCAACACGTCCATTAATTGCAAGATTTCTATGACAGATACTACAAATACATAATATAACATAAATGTATGTTTATATATCTTTACATATAGCCATACTATCAAGTTACCAGAATACCAGATGTTTATTATCAAGGTCATATTTAACATTTTTGGTAATGCGTTAGTGTGAATAAATCGAGGTTTTTAATGATCAGGCTCCAGAATTACTCCGACGCTATCCGCTCACCAATCACAATGACTTCCCTCTGCCACTGGATATGGTATACTTCTGCCAGCCAGAGGGCTGCGTATCGGTGGGGCCCCGTCGAGCTGCAGGACATTCGGCTGCTCGGGACACAACTTCATTCGTCTTTACACTGACTGACAAGGATTCGGGTAACTGATTAAATTAAGTATTTTCATCTAAAAACTCAAAAGGTACAACATATTTTGTCTCCAATACATTAAACAATATTATCCTTAAAGTGCAAATAAGAACTCTCTATCAAAGGCTAGCATGAAAGTCTACATTTATACTTGAGATCTCGCTTTATTTCAGGGTAGGTATGTTTCTTCCTAGAAAATTTCATAGCAATGTAAAACTGGTCTTAGGCTCATATAGTATATAAGGTAAACATACATCTTTGATTTCTCTGCACTTCAATTGAATACTATCAACTATCTTGTTTTGTTATTGCTATTATAAAACAAATTGGTTTTATAATAGCACTAGCAGCCTAAAAATCTATTGTTATTTCTAAAGTAATTATTTCATGCAAAACGTATTTTATTGTAATATTCCAAAAGTTTAAAGTGAATCCGATGGTCGGGTTATGGGTATTCTATCTTTGTCTTGTTTCCATGCATACTTACATCGTTTAAAATATGCACATATATTCATTAGTTCGAGTTTAGATTCTCCTCTCTGTTTATGATTATTCGAAATTTTCCATCGAGTTATTCACCTCAAGTAGGCATTAGACGCAGTTAACAACCGTTGTTGTCTTGAACTAAATACAACTTAGTTAAATCGCGCTAAAAGTAAAGGTACATAATATACAAGCGATAAGTACTGATTAAAACACCTAAGTTGTGCGTGAAGCTTCGGAAATGCTGGACTAACCTAACTTGATATGTAACAAGTTGCTTTATTAATGGTCTCAGGTAAGACGCGCTATGGCATCTGCGTCAACTTCTACCGTGCAGTGGAGCGCGCGGCTGCACCAGGCCCAAAAGAACGCAGCATGCTCCGTCGCGAGTCCTGGCGTAAATCTATGGAAAAGAGCTCCGATTCCGCTTTCTCCAGGTGAACATTTATTACTTCTGTTGTTTACTTGTCATTATCATATCATGAAATAAAAGTAAGACAAGTTGATACATTATTTATCCATTATGCTGCCGTCACTAAATGAAAGTAGAAAGGTATTCCAGCAGTACTGGTAACTCGCAATATTTTAAAACGCCCCTTATATCTGTGTATCACGAGGTGGTTATGACTGTAACAGGTATTGGTATTTTAATTGAATAACCCCACTTCAATGATCTCATAACTTGTTAAAGTTTACTTTAACCAGTCCAACCAACCAGTCCCTTTTTTTCGGTCGGTTAAAAATAAACTAAGTCAGTGTTCCATTTCTCTTGTGCATCTGCAGACAAGTGCAGTCCTTTGTGGTAGAATTCGTAATACGTTATAACATCATCAATTGTTATGAGTTTTAAACAAAGTTTAAAATTCTTAAGCGGCCTAAGAAGATTTTAATGCGTGGAGCCATTAAATTAGTTAGTAGTTTATATTAAATTCGACTAAAACGTAGCGAATGTTCCAGTGACTATAGGAGCAGCAACGTAGCGCCCAGCGACTCGGAGCGCGACTGTAGTGCAACAATAGCACCACGGCTTGCCCCTGCACCGGACTCAGAAAGTGGCGGGTCTCATTCACATTCACCTAGCCCTAGAGTCGCTAGAAAAAGACATGTAAGAATGAACTTTATCTATTGCACTTTCCGTTGTGAAAATGTTTCTGACCGACCGAAATCCAGTTAGGTTTCCCGCCATTTTTGCATATTTTTATGCAAGAATTCGTCAGTAAATACCAGTGATCACGAAGTGCCTCCACTTAAGACTGTTTATCAAGAATTCGAACATGTAGGTACAAAATATATATAAAAGGGATTTAGGCGATCATGTTTGATTAATACCAATTTTTTTATTTTTTTATACAGGTATAAATTTTAATCCATACTCACGTTCACCCTTGCACTAATTATACCAAGTACATATTACTACATTAACCCCTTTTTTATTTCTGTTACAGAGAGTACGGAACCATTCTTTAACATCTCTGTGCCTGTTATCACATCATCCATTCTTCTCCACATTCCGAGAGTGCCTATTTATCCTAAAGAAGCTAATAGATGCCTGCAATGAGTCTTCCAGTCCGCGACGCGTCGGTGCGTCCAGACAAACACTTAGGTAAGTATCCTCTTTATTTTCTAAGCTTTGATCAAGCGAAGCTTCTGTGATATTTCCCAAAGGCTAACTTTTGACTTTTGATTTATTAAATCTGGTGGAACAATGACTATTAATTTCAGATACCTAATTGTCTAGTTACAAAAAGAGACTGGGGAAATAGTAATACAGCGCTGATATCTTGACAAATGCTACTTATTTTACTTAACATGTTTGCCTATAGGTACTTAATAATAATTTATAAAAGATAGGCAGTCATGGGACTGCTGTCAGAAGAGAAAACTTAAACGAAACGACGAATTTAAAACGTCACATTAGCAGGTTGGTAACATATTAATTTATAAGGAGCTGACAGAACTCAATGTTTAGATTAGCGCCCTCTAGTGGATCTATAAATGTATTATTAGCGTGACAGTCACGAGTTCAGTGCTTTTTCCCCATAGCAAAAGTGCAGAAACGTGCCTAAAGAAGTTTTCACTTCAAAAACGATGAAAAAAAAAATGTTGAAATCCAGACAGGTGCGCAATGACTTGTTGAAGTATCCAATGGGAATAATTGTTACTATGTTTTAAATACAAAACATAGCATGGGTTAAATTTTACTGCAATCGGCTGTTAGCTGTTACTGATTCCTAACAGACTGCTTTGAGGTTTCGGGTCTACTAAAAATAATGTTGTACATATAGGTAAGTTGCAGATGAGCTCGATTATAGAACTACTCTGGATTCATCCTTTTTTGCTATCTATGACTGCCCTTTCTCGGCTTTATGATAATGTTTAGAAACAATGTTCTAGACTTCTAAAAGGTGATTTTGTTTTCCTACTGTTTCATTTTAAACGTATATTGTGGTTGAACGTATTTAGGAAGACGCTTATCTAGAAAATTATTCATCCCGGTCATCTTGTTACAGGGATACAGTATGGTCAGTATTAACCGGCCAATCGTACGACAACACCCCTACGATCGTACTGCATGACGTCAAAGAAATAGAAACGTGGATACTTCGACTGTTGTCCGCCCCAGTGCCGGTGCCTGGCAAAACTCGCCTCGAACTCGAAGTGTTATCGCCCACGTCCCACTCGCCTCTATTATTCGCATTACCTGATCACACGCGATTTACGCTTGTTGACTTTCCGTTACACCTACCATTGGAGCTTTTAGGTGAGTAGCTTACTGTTCCAGAATTAAAAATTCAAACACACTAATATTTATCCAAATTATTTATACATTTCTATCATCCCAAAGAGAGATAATGTTGCATAAATGATCTTCCCTCAATATAATTCTAGGATCTGGACGCTACAAAATCAAATAAGGTTGTTTGTGCTGCTTTTGAAGAATATTTTTTGTTTCTGTAAAAGAGGTAGAGGTAGGCGTAACTGCATGCTAGAGTTATGCCCTTTCAATGATTTAAGTAAGTGTTCCATTTTCAGATACAGCCTGTATATTTTGTTATACTCCTAGCTCTCCAAGATATTTATTTAAAAAAAATAAAATTAATGAACTCAATAAAAACTTATCCAAAAAACATCAAACCCCAATTGAAAAGGCAACATTTGAGTCTTCAAATGTTGTTAACCACCAAGCAATCCAGTATTCTAATAAGGCGAGAAAACTTATCACTTTACTATTTGTTCCACCAGGTGTCGACACATGCCTCAAAGTCCTCACCTTGATTCTGTTAGAAAACAAAATAGTAGTCCAATCTCGTGACTACAACGCCTTATCGATGTCTGTGATGGCTTTAGTCGCCATGTTGTATCCCCTGGAGTATATGTTCCCTGCTATACCGCTTCTACCAAGTTGTATGAACTGTGCCGAACAGCTGCTGCTGGCGCCCACACCTTTCCTCATTGGAATACCGGCTACGTTTTTTACGTATAAAAAGAATTTCAGGTGAGTGGTGCCGAACACAATGTAAAGATTAGAGGCTAATAAACGTTTTTGTTTTAAACTAAGTACAAAAGTGGTAAACACGTATATATAATAACTTTAGACACCTTACACACGGCCGTCTGATCCCTAACTAGGCAACATACTTATATATTACTAAACACATACATATATTATTATAGATCAATTACACCCAGACACAGAACAAATGATGATCACTAAAGTACAATTCACACCGAACCGAACGGGCCGCGCCGTATCGCATCGGAACGCGTTTTTAGTACGGTGATGGAAATTTAAGTTTATATTTATTACTTAAATTCATTTTTGCATGAAACTTCTTCCGTTCTCTCCGTCCGGCCGTCACCACTTGGTCTCTCTCGGCTGTCGCCACGTTCCGTCCGGTCGGATAACGTCGTATGCGCTTGGATGCCGGCCGGCCATAATTCATTTACTTACAATTTCCTTTTATTTCCTTTGTGGATCTTTATTTTATCGTCTTCTTCTTCTAGTACATCTCATTCAACCATTCTCAAAACAAAAACAACGACACCTCAACTCGACTCGGTAGGATAGGAATGCAACGACTAACAGCAACGCGTCGCTCCGGAGCGGGTCGGAACGGCAGATGTGGTCGGCTGCCGCGGCGCGCGCGTCCATTCAGATCTGGTCCGACGCGCTCCGGCGCGACCCGTTCGGTGTATCATCGTACTTAACCGCTAGACCAAAAGGCGCGTCAAAATGACTCGCCTAATAATAAACGGTTACTGTAACTTTCATGGTTTGATGCTTGCAACAGTCTCGCGACAATTTTTATCCTTCTTACGTTTTATGTGATAATATACAGTACAGGTTGACTGGTAAAAAATGCCTTAGGCATAAAGTCCTATGTACCGGAGGTGCATAAAGTTTGATGATGTGCATAGAGAACGACGTTTATCTGATCAAATGATGTAACATGCCTGATGATCTAGAGTCTAATGGGTAGTGATCCTGACTACTGAGCCAGAGGTCGTAGATTCGATTCCCACCCAGGACCAATAATTGTGTGATGAGCATGATCATATTTTGTTCTTTGTCTGGGTGTTATATACCTATCTATAATATGTATGTTTTTAGTAATATACATATAAGTAGGTATATAATATGTTTATTAGCAGTCTGATTATTATGGTACAGGCTCTGCCTAGTTTGGGATCAGACCAAGATCCCGTGTAGTGTGTGAGGTGTGTCAAGTTATTATTATTACCTATTGTACCTATATGAGCTTAATGACTACGTGAGTTAAAGAACTAGCTTGGATCATAAAATATCTATTTGGCTGTATGTAGACAAACCTAAACTGAACAAATGAAAATACAATTAGTTTCACAGTTTGTAGAAAATATGTTTAATTTTAGAAAAAAACGAGGCATTCACTATCCCAAAAAAAAAATAATTGTTTTTGATGCGAGGGAAGAAATAAAATAGAATAATAATAAATATAAGGGAAATGCAATAAACAATGCTATTATAATAAAATATGATTTGGTACTTACATACAAGTATATATATACGTTATCAAAGTATGTATCAACAATATACCATTTTATTTATATAAATATTTATCAGTATCGTATGTTAATAAAGTGAGCCATTTAAAAACGAATTTTTTTGCCTCTTTTAGTAAGCACTGTTTAATGTCGCCCTTCAATTTCAATTTCTTCAATTCCAAAGTATGACCTTTTCAACAGATTGCCTGACGACATTTGGTTAGTGGACTTGGATGCCACGAAACTTATATTTCCTACTGGAACTGATCAAGATTTGCCACCTTTACCAGAACCGGAAGGATCTGTATTGAAAAATCACCTAAAACAGGTACATATTGATTTAATTAACTACATGTTTTATTGATTCTTTTAATGTCTTTGCTCATAATACATTTTCTCTTCCACTAACTTTTTCTGATACTTTGCACTCGTGAGCGCATTTATATTGATGTCGCTAAGCTGTTGTGACCAGTCTGATTGTTTTTCTATTGATAATCGTTTAGGTGTATCATTGCATTAACACATTGTGTCACGCAGGAGGTATATAGCTGTTACATAACTATAGCTATTACATATAGTTATAGAAAAGTAATAAAAATGACATTAAATGTCGTTTTGTGTTCGCGCTATATTTGCGCTTACAATACGTACATCCTGAATGCTCTGTAAGATCTATAAGATGAATTTAGACAATTTATTTTTATAGCGCATTAGAATATCATGTTATCTATTCGATATGTTGATATTATTTTGTCAGTAGCTATTTCTATTCAATCTCAAATTACTATAGAAGTGGTAATAACCGATCATCTGAGAGTTTGCAGGTTTTAATCTTTGTTATCGACCAGCTGCTAAATTTATTGACATAGTTGCACTAACAAGGGTAATATGCATAATCATTACAAAAGTGGTACATTGTCTATCTGATAATTTCTTTTTATAATTAGTACGCATTTTCACTTTGTTTTGTTTACTCACTAACACGCCCTCACTTCTCTTCCGACGCTAGGCCGTGCTTCTAATGGGCAGTGCCGGGACTGGTGTAAATATCTATACTTTTTTACATTGCACACTTTGACTTTACTATTTTACAACATTATACTTTCACTATACTCACTTACCTATTATGTTTATACATATATGCGATTTACTCGTACTTACAGCGCATCGCAAGTTGTGTGTGTATGTGTGTGCGTGTTACGTACTTATACTATTTTATATATTATTTTAAAAGTAGCGTTTCTTATCTTGATATGTACGAATACCTTCGTTAGTTATGATGAAAAATAGAACCAAAAAGTAAATAATTGCGGTTCCTTTAGTTAAGAGCTAAATCAGATTTCAGTTTAATTTAATAAGAACCTGAAATTAAACATAAATGTAAGCAAGATTACCTCTAATTGACTAGTAAATTTTACTAATCCTTGCGGTACTTACTCAGGTACCGTAAGGATTAAAAAAGTTAAAAGTTGTGGAATACTGTTAACACAAGTTAAACATTCGCTCTAAAAATTAATTTTGCTACACCAACGTCGCTGAAAATAAATAGATAAAAACGTGTACCTTCACTTTTAAAAATATACATCAACTGAAGCACATTAAAATTAATAATTAGAGGTATGACGGATCTTTAGACTCTTTATTAAGAAGTAAGACTTTTATGGCACCAGAAGTACTATATCTAGTACCTACATTACGATAATGGACCTTCAGGTTCACGCGATACAAAGAGTAAGGTGACCTAATACACACACTTCTAAAAGTTTCCATAATGTTACAGAAATTAAGTCTACTTTTCGATACCACGTGTGCTTTGGACAGGTGTCGTTTTTCCTTTTTCTTTATAAAATTGTAGTCTAATCACGTAGCAAGGCGTGGATTACATATGTGTTATGTGTAATGAACATATATAAACAAAACATAACAATATCTTCCACTGACGAATGGTAAGGATTCAATTTAAATTATAAGAAACGCTGCTTTACCCAAAATATCTACTGAAGCACAGTTATGGTCTCTTGGTTGTAAAGGGTTTTTCAAATAGAGCGAGTCGATGTTAATATTCTGTGGCGGCCATTTTGTTTTTGGCGGCATCTGTCAAATCAGTTTTTTCTTATTCAGTCACTGATGCCAAATCACCATGGCAAGCTACACGGTTGAGCAGCATGTGCAAATGATAAAACTTTATTATCAAAATGAGTGTGCGTTAGTGCAAACGTTGCGCGCATTGCGCCAATTTTACGGCAGACGCGGTGGCCCTTTAAAGTCTACTCTCCAACGATTGGTGACCAAATTTGAGACGACCGGTTCGGTAAACAACCAACCAACACCTTTACGTCAAAGGAACGCCAGATCGGCCGAGAACATCGCCGCTGTACGTGAGAGTGTTCAGGAGACTCCGAGGCAGTCGAGTTCTTGCCGTGCACAAGAACTCGGCCTTGGGCCTGCATCCGTACAAGATCCAACTGACCCAAGAGCTCAAAGTTAATGACCATAGACAACCAAGAGGACCCCGATTTTGGCCGAAAAATAATCTTTAGCGACGATGCACATTTTTGGATGAATGGGGGACTGCAGACTTTTGTTAATAAGCATAATTGCCGTATATGGGATGACCACAACCCACATGAGGTTCACCAGGTGACAATACATCCACAAAAAGTTACTGTTTGGAGCGGATTTTGGTCTGGCGGCGTCATTGGTCCGTACTTCTTCGAAAACGACGTTGGCGAGGCCATCACCGTCAACGGCGAGCACTACAGATCAATGATAAACAATTTCTTTTGGCTTGAATTGAACAATATGGACGTGAACGACATGTGGTTCCAGCAAGATGGCGCTACTTGCCACACAGCGAACGACACAATGGACATTCTGCATGAACGGTTTGAGGGTAGGGTTATCTCTCGCAGAGGTGACGTGAATTGGCGACCAAGATCGTGTGATTTCACTCCGCTAGACTTTTTCTTGTGGGGTTTTCTGAAGTCGCAGGTCTATGCCAATAAGCCACAATCGACCGTTGCCCTGAAAGCCAACATAACGCAGGCCATCGCTCAGATTCAGCCGGATCTATGCAGCAGAGTCATTAAAAATTGGACCTCTCGGATTCGTGCCACCATACGAAGCCGCGGCGGACATTTGAACGATGTCATATTCCATCCATAATGGCATAAATGGGCCTTCCAAATAAAAAATAAATTTCGTTAATATCTCACATACATCTTGTTTATTCAATTTTAACATCGACCCGTCCTTGTTGAAAGACCCTTTAGTTAGTAATTGTAGTTTTCTTTATAAATAATGTTATTAAGACTACTTTCCACGAACACACTTAATGTTGCCATCACAACCATTTAATTATTTTCTTGAGACTGTAACACTACTTCAGAAATACTGTAAGCTGTTATGTTGTGCAGCATGTGACGTCATGTATGGTGATTATGCGACGCTAAATATTATTTTAACAACGCTTAAATTAATATTAATTCACTTTAATATTTAGTATATAAGTAGAGAGATTTGTAATTTTTTTAAACATTAAAAGTTAAAGACATATTTTTAACACTAGTAGATAAAATTGGCCATGAAATTTATTTTATTTAATGCTACTGAATTGTAAATATTTACATTATACAGTATAATTATGCTTGACTTTTAAAGAGCCATAAAAATAAAATAAAACTTGCTTCTTAATAAGTATCCAAATAATATTAATAAAATGAAGCTATTCCAATAGTTCTAATGTTTGTAATGTGGCTATAGGCTCTGAACAGTTTGACGAGCAGCACCGCGGAGCAGGCCGCTGCACCCCTGATGCCTTCCAAAAGAGACACCGTGGGCGGTGCAACACTAAAGTATGTTACTCCTTACTAGTGATCACAAAGCCTTCATAACTCCTGACGACTTTTTCCTATTGGCAATTTTTTTTTTAAACAAATCGCACTTCTATCACAAGCCCAAAAAGTATTTGATTTGAATGCCTGATCTATTCACGATAAAACCACTAGATCGATCCCAAACCGATGTACCTACACGGAGAGCTCGGTACCGGTTTTTATTTATTTATATTCTATAGAAGTAATTGTAACAAACAATTTAATTTGTGTATGCATTTATCGAGTACCCTCACACATATTTTGCTAATATGGTTAGTGGTTAGAACGATAGCATTTGTCGGTCGGCCCACTCTGTTACTGTCCGTCGATCAAGTAGACCAGAATACCAAAGAGAACCAATCAATAGTAAATAGGAATCCTATTAAGAATACATGCTTACAGGTCTATTGTATGACAACAATCGCCAGAAGTTCAAAAATCCACCGTTTTACTGTCTTGGTAGAAACATATTGCTACTGTTTATTCTTAACTATTTTATCAGGGTTCATTCAGCTTCGTACCGAGGCGGTGATGGTGCTCAATCCGCTCCCCATAGTACACCAGAATCTCGTCGCGTTTCTGTGCAAAGTGGTGCAGCAAGTGCAGGACACACGCCTCAGAGGCACTCTCTTGCTTCACCCCACCAGTCGCCCATGCAAGCACTGCCGTTCAATCCTCTTATATATGGCAATGACGTGGACTCAGTCGACGTAGCGACCAGAGTTGCAATGGTAATTTATTTTAACATGTATAAATATTTGTTTAAAATGCCGTCATTGAAATCCGACTGCGTAAGGAATAATAATATTGGAACTACTCGTAGATTGACCACATTTTTGAAGGAGTATATTACTTAAAAGGAGGTTTATTTAAATCACTAATAAAAGCAAGAGCGTAGTCGTTATTTATGTTTTCCTAATACAAAGCAAGGAGTCCCCTAACTGCGTTTAAAGTTTAAATTTTTTTTTTATTTACAGGTCAGATTTTTTAACTCTCAAAACATATTGGCAAACTTCATGGAACACACAAGGACTCTCCGGTTATACCCTCGGCCAGTCGTTGCTTTTCAAATTAACAGTTTTCTTCGATCACGACCTCGAACTACGTTATTTTTGAACAAATTTGCGAGGACACAGGCTAGTAATTATATCTACAAAACTTGTTCCAATATTAGAAATAAATGTATTGAAACTTGCTTATAATTTCAACCTTGGAGTTACGTTCGGACTCAGAAAATCACGTATTAAACATTTTACAGGCAGTAGAATTCCTCGCAGAATGGTCCCTAACACCTTGCAATGTAGCGTTCCTACGGGTCCAAACGGGGGTCTTCGATCCGAGACAAGTTGGTGACAAGCCAAAGTGGTTTGCCGATCAACTGCAACCTATTCGCTTTGCTGTGTGGGATGACGGTAGTTCATTAAACGGGGCGCTTAGACAACTACAGCGACACGAAAACCAGCCTACAGGTACCTACGGCCTACGTAAGGCCGAAATTTCAATCAATCAGCTTACCTTGAACATTGAAGCTTCTCGTTTAAGCTAATTTTACTGACAAAAGTCACAGACACACACACGCATAGACATTACACACTACCGATATTTCTTCAGTTGTCAGATTATTTCTGGTTATGTAGCCAGAAATAATCTGACAACTAACTATGATTAAGAAGTTTTAATGATAGTTCTTTTTTTCATGAATTAACAGCTCTCAACCCCAGACAGGAAGTCTGACTTTTGTTTAATAACTATAACTATTATAGATCTAACCACCTTGACCTGCATTGAGCTGAGACACCATATAACTCCTGTTCGTCTATCGTCTTTAGCGTCATTAGCCCCGAGGATATTAAAACCGTCAATGGAACTCATTTTTCTTCTAAATATAATTTAATATAATTAATTAAAGTGTTATTTAATATTTCAATGTTTAAAACAAAGGGGTACTTATCTGATATCCATTAGTCCGCCAGGAGCAACGCTTTTTGCACTGCACACAACTGTACAAATATGAATGAGTATATTACGAACTTACTCAAAACATTATGTTGTAGACGAAAGCGGCTCAGATTCGGAAGCTGCTGAAAGTACGAGCTCCTCATATTCATCTCTCAGCGATTTTGTGTCAGAAATTGCTTCGTCAGACTTATCACCAGGTACCTAAAATTTACACAGTTGTGTATTTGTTCATTGTAAGCCATTAAATTTGTAGGTTGGTTAAATTAAACCGCTTTATTTTTTATTTGAAGGCGGAAACCAACAACACGTTATTGGAGAAACGTATAACGCAGTAGTGCAAGTTCCAATGACTCTATCATCGTCTTTAGACCCCAAAACCGTAAGTGACTATTTGACAAGAGAATTACAGAATTTACTTTTAGTACTTATTACTTTTAGAACTTAGTCAATAGAAACATTTGCGAGAATTTTAACTATCATCTTTGCGAATTCCGACAATAAACATAAAATCGTCTATTATATGTCAAAAAAATGTACTAGTCCAGAATTTCTGTTGCTTTGAAGTGTTTAACTTGTGTTTATTTCTATGACCGTCAGGTTTACAGCCCTCCTTCGTCTCTAATGTTCGGTAACGCTGCTGAAGTGGTTGATAAGGAACAAGGCCGTGAGTCGACATCTCCTTCACCATCTGCGTCAAGTTCAGATCACAGTGACCTGTCTGAGGACGAAGCACCTGGAGAAATTGGTAGAGCGGAAACTAACGATGCTGCTCATTCTGCTCCAGTTAAGAAAAGCGTAAGCACCTTTACATATTGAAATATTATTCTATACTACACATAGGTATAGAACTATCGTTATACACATATAGAATTGTTTATTCAAAATCATTAATAGATCTTATAGCACAATTTTAATGTATAACAAATCAAATACCTATCAAGTAAGTAGCCAGTAGTTTTTAAAGTGCACCTACATCAGATGTTTCGTACCCAATGAAGATTTTATGATCAAGATCAGTCTGTTACTTTGTGTCCTTATTGTTTGTTAATTTAGGGACTATATTTAGGGAATCCTCAAGGTAAGCCCATGTAAGGTATTTCGAAGAAATTAATGATGAAACAAAGACCTTAACATATGTATCCCGTCACTAAAATTTTTAAGAGTTTTAGGTTATTAGCACACTCAAAATAATATTACTAGGACCCTTTTTTTTTTTTTTTTTTTTTTTTTTTTTTTTTTTTTTTTTTGTTGACGGGGTGGAAAATCCCTTCGGATCTCCGGCTCCTTAGGGACGCAGGAGCCAGGAGTATGTGGTGTTTCCACTAAAAACAACCCCGACAGCCGGTCTCAGGCGCCCTGCTCTGGGAAGGACCCGGACCATATTATTTCAGGTCCCCCCCGGATCGACGCCGCGCCTAGCCAAGCCCTATCCCGGGGAAAGCAGGCTTCCCCACGCCTATCGGCCTAATCAATGTGTGTAGCAGCCCGATCGCAAAGATGCGATTGGGCCGCCATCCTATCGCCTACCGCAGCAGTTAGTTTGCTACCAGAGGTCCCCACTCTCTGGCAGCCTGCGGCCCCGTCGACGGTTGATACCGCCGCCGACGTCCTCTACGCTCGGGATCGGCCCTCTCCCGATCCCGTTCAGCGGTCTCTTTCTGGAGCATTACAGCTTCACAGAAAGAGACCACTGCGCCCCAGCCCTCCTCATCCGCCAGCATGGCAGCAATGATTGCTGGCGGGGACAGGTCTCGTCCGATTTGGTCAACCAGGATCTCGCGTTCAGACGCCCACGCGGGGCAGTCTTCCAGCGTATGCTGGGCGGAGTCCCAGTCGGCTGCGCAGTGGTGGCATTGTGCCGTCTCCTCGCGTCCAATCCGATTCAGGTACTCACCGAAGCAACCATGCCCAGTGAGTACCTGCGTCAGTCGGTAGGTGACGCGACCTCCCTCCCTACCTACCCAAGCTTCGAGGTTAGGCAGAACGGCACCGACAGCGCGTTGGCGCGCATTCCGCGGCTGCTCCAATCGCGCGCGCCACTGCACCAGTGCCTGTCGGTGATTGTTCCGCCGCATTTCGAGCTCGTCCTGGTCTTCCCCACCCTCACCCCGGCGGATCGCGTAAGTCTGATCATAGACCCTCGCGTCCATATCCGCCAGGATATCAAAAGGCGGGAAACGTGAAAGGACTGTTGCCGCCTCGGACGAAATTGTGCGGTAGCCTCGTACGATCCTAATGGCCGCTACCCGCTGCGCTTGATTGAGCTTAGCTCGGCAGCGGGAGGAGGCCGATAGGCGCTTGGCCCATATCGGCGCTCCGTAGAGGGCCATGGATCGTATCACCGCACAGTAGAGGCGGCGAACTTCCTCCCGCGGACCCCCTAGATTAGGCAACAGCCTCTGTAGGGAGCCCGCCACCCCGCGAACTCGAGGGATCATCCGCTCGAAATGCTCCTCGAAGCTCCAACGGCTGTCCAGGGTGAGGCCGAGGTATTTAATGTACCGCCCGACCTCGACCTCTGTTCCCCCCACTCTAATAAGCGATCGGGTGGGAACTGCACCTCTGCGTTTCCTGTGAAACCACAGGGCTTCTGTCTTATGAGGTGCAACCCTTAGACCCAGACTACTGATCCCTTGGACGACACAAGCCACCCCTAACTCGGCGAGCTCCAGGACTTCCTGGAAGCCATGCCCCCCAGCTAGTACCAGAGTGTCGTCCGCGTAGCAGACTACACTCAGTCCTGGGGGAAGGCTGGTCCTCAGGACGGCATCATACGCGAGGTTCCACAGAAGAGGTCCTAAAACCGACCCCTGGGGAACCCCGCATGTGACCTCCCTTCGACAATCTTCGCCGTTTCGACCCATATACGATATAGACCTGTCGCGGAGATAAACCCCGATGATGTCCCGTAGGTAGGGAGGCAACTGGTGATACACAAGCGCCTCCCTAATCACCCACCACGGGAGAGAGTTAAAGGCGTTGACAATGTCAAGGCTGACGGCCAACGCCACTCCCCCCCGACAGACAACCTCTTCCGACAAGGAGCGGACGCGTTCAATCGCGTCCAGCGTCGAGCGTCCCTGTCGGAAGCCAAATTGGTTGTCTGATAAGTCGGGGCCCACTCTCGACAGGTGCTGGTTGATACGGGCGGCGATAACTCTCTCAAAGAGTTTCGCCACCTCGTCCAACAGGCATATCGGTCGGAACGCCGAGGGACAATCTGCAGCCCTGCCAGGTTTCTGGATAAGTACCAGCCTGGCTTCCTTCCAGCCAGCAGGGAATACGCTATAACGGAGGCAGCTGGTAAACAGCCGCCTCAGCCTATTCCCTAGGATCTCCAAAGCGCACACCCATGCTCGGCCCGGGATCCCATCAGGGCCCGGGGCGGTGTTGCGGGCGGCGAGTCGCTTCACGGCTCGGCCCAGCTCTTCCTCCGTCACGTCAAAGTCGTCGGACCACGTAGCTGGTGCCGACGGCGACGGAGGGCGTAAGGGACTGACCCAGTACTCGGGGAAGAGGGTATCTACCACTCTTCGCACAAACTCCGGGTCCAAGGTCTGCGTCAGCGGCGGGACCCACGGTCTGAGCTTGCCCAGTACAATTTTGTAAGGGCGCCCCCATGGGTCCCTGTCCAGCCCCTCTATAAGCCCCTTCCAGGACCGAGCCTTGGCTTCTGCTATCGCAAGGCTAATGGCCTTAGCGGCAGCGCCGTACTCCCGCCTCACTTCAGCGATTTCCTCAGCTGTAGCTTGCCGTCGTCTTCGGGTTCTCTGAAATCGGCGACGGGCTCTCGAGCATGCTGTGCGAAGCTGCTCGAGTTCCGGCGTCCACCAGTACAGAGAACCTCTCCCACCCTTCAGCCTGACCCGTGGCATCGACGCGTCACAGACGTCAGTCATGACGCCACGGAACCAAGCAGCCTGCGCTTCTGGATCGGACAAGACCTGTACTTCCTCTTCCTCTGGCCAATCCGCGACGATGGCTGCGGCAACGAGCATATCTCGGTTCATCCGCTTGAGGGCCCATCGTCGCGGAGGGCCGCTACTGCGGCGGTCCGGGCCTACGCCCGGGCGGCGGATGGCCACATCAAATACGATGTGTCGGTGGTCCGACAAAGTGACCACCTCCTCCGCCACCCTCCATCCTGACACCTGGTCGATGACCGAGGGAGTCGCCCACGTCAGGTCGACGATCGACTCCCCCTGCCACCGCACACAGGTGCTGACCGAACCCCGGTTCAAGATGCCGAGGTTTAGTCCCGCCGCCCACTCAATGAGTGTATCTCCTCTTACGTTGTCCAGGCGATCACCCCACTGTATGGAGCGGGCGTTGAAATCACCTAGGACAAGTACTGGACGGGACAGGAAAATGCAAATGCAACTCCTAAGTCCGTCCAAGTACGCCTCGAATACGGGGAGTCCGCAGTTTGGAGATATGTAGCAGCCCACAATGACCATGGGGCCCCACTCTACTGCCACAAACCCCAGCCCTCTCTGCAGAAGAGTGCAGTGGAGATCGTTCTCCACCCCTGCCCAGTATATGGCGACGGTGCCGTCATCAGAACCAAACCACCGGGGGTGATCCGGGACGTAGTACGGCTCAGCCACCACCGCTAGGGCAACCGACTGCTCAGCCAGCGTTTGCATAAGCAGATCTTGCGCTGCGCGGCAGTGGTTTAGGTTACCCTGCAGAACTTTCTGGGGGTACGCGAATTTTAGGCCTCCATTGCCTCCTCTGCCGGATGGTTATCCGGCTGTGTCAGTCTTGTAGCCGGCGGCGACTGACTTATGCCAATGTTCGCCAGGGCTGGGGCGGGGGTGATCTGCGGCCCCCTTTTCTTTTTCTTCGGCGGGGAGCATTTCTTGCTCCCCAGCCGATGATCCGCAGGACGGCCTAGGTCCGAGCAGACCGGGCACCTAGGTGCTTTTGCGGTGCATGCGCGCGCCACGTGGCCTATACCGCCGCACGCGTAGCACCGCGCGCCACGGTCTGTCTCGTTCTGACACTTAGCTCTTACGTGTCCCAGTTCGAGGCACCGGTAGCACTGCAAGGGACGAGCTACTAGTGCCTCCACCCTGGCCGAGACCCAGCCCACTTGCACCCGTTTGGCGTTCGCAATTTTGCGTACCGCCGCAAGCGGGCAACGGACCCATGCCGTGCCTAGCCGCGACGGGGAAACACGGATGTCCCCGACTTTGACGTCAGAATCGAGACATCCTCCCGCCTTTGCTACGGCCTTGGCAACCTCGGCTTGTGTGATGGACTCCTCCAAGTCCATCACCCGTAGGTCTCCTGTCCTACACGGACGCGTAATAATGGCGTCCGTGCCGGACAGCACCTCCCGTAGGCGTGCCGCTAATTTATCTGCCAATGCGGCGCTGCCCTCACCAGGGATCTGTAAAATCAGAGCCCCGGTCATGGCTCGCTTGGTGCGGAGTCCACCTGCAATGCCGAGATCACCAAGGCTAATGTTGGCCTTAGCGACCTCCATTAGCTTGGCTATCGTCGTCTCCGAGCCAGGTGGCACTGAGACACTGACAGCCGCAGCTGTGGGAGGCCGTGACACAGCTGTTTTCTTCCCTTGGGGCCCTGTCGGCTGGGCCGCCTTTTCCGCGGCCCTGGCTTTGGTCTTTCGACCAAGGGCCAAAACCCACGACTCACTTTCCGGCGGGGCCGTTGGTTGTTGCTGCCTCGTTGTTGCCACTGAAAGCGGTGCCGGTGCTGGTAACTCCTGGGCAGCAGGCTGTGCTTGCTTTCTCTTCCTCTTGTTCTTCTTTTGGCCGTTGGCTGCCGCCGTCACCGCGCTTGGGGCAGTGATTGGAGGAGACAAGGTGTCTCCTCCTAGGTGCTGTTCCCCTAGCATCATCGTCCGGACCTCGGCCAATACGCGATCTATCAGGGCCGCGTATTGGTCCCGGTTTGGTTCTGTCTGAATCGCCGGCCCCCTACTACTTTTCGGAGACACGGCTATGCCACTGCTGGCGCCCCCGCCGGATGCCGCACGAGTCTTTGGGTGTGGCATAGGGCCGCTGTGACGAAGCTTTTCCACCTCTTCTTGTAAAGAGGCCATCTGGGAGCGGAGCGCATCATTCTCACTCCGTAGCCTCTCTACTGCCTCTGTCAGGGCCGTCGTGTTGGCTCTCCTAAAGAGTTCCGACACACCGGCCCTGATGTTGGTCATGGCTTCTTTGGCAGCGACTCTTTTGTTGCCCCTGAGGCCCTTCGTCCCTTGAAAAGCCTTCTCGACCGCCGACAGAGACTCCTGGATTTTAGAGTCAACGTCGGCGGCGGGTCGGCTTTTCAGTTCCACCGCGACTTCCTCTGCACGAGACTGCTCCCCTTCTGAGGCAGACGGGGAAGTGGGACCCGCCGCGCCTTCGCGCTCCGTCTCCGTCCCCGTCTCCGTTTCACTCCCTCCGCTCTTCCTGGCATTTGCTGCGCCTCTTGGCCTCGCAACCTTAGTGGGCCGGCTTTCCTCCGCCGGGCCCTTCGGTTTGCGCTTACGGGCTTGGGACGACCGCGAGGACACAGAGAAAAATGACGAAGCGTCACTATCCTCCGAGTCCCCCCGCCGCCCTCCCATTCCTTGGCCTTCCGTAGGCTGTGAAATAGGGCGCTCGATCCTCTGCGCCCGCCTACCCCCTCTTCCGCGCTCACCCGACTGGGCGCGAGAAAACGCCGGACTCGGCGTCCTGGGACGCACAAAACTAGGCGTGTGCGCCCCACTTGTTGTGCCCGGACTCGGACATCTCTGTGCACGCAACTGTGCCCCCCCAGAATACGGTGGGCTGGACACTCCGATCTCAAACGGAGTGCCGAGGGATTCTCCGACCGCGGCGCGGTCGGTACCCTCCTGGGGTAATTTTTTCTTGATAGTCGCGTCCATTTTGGTTTTGCTCTTTTGCGTGAGCTTACGCTGTGTTGCCCTAGTGACTGGGATACCCCCCCAGCCGTTAACCTCCTCACCGGGCTTCCTCAGCTTGGGTTAGGGGTGATTTTTTATAGAGGTTTTCTTCCTCGTGACCTTCTCTACCCTCCTCTCCGTTGAAGAAGGCCCCCGCTCCCGATTGTTTGGCGTTTACGGGTTGGGCCGATCGGTTGCCGGAGTTCGGCAGTGATTACCGCCGGTTGCTCCATGCGGAGCTTCCGACGGCGATCCCGTCGCCCCGTTAGACGTCGTCCTCCGATGTAGCCCTCGCTCGTGCCCTCTGCGCAACAGAGGGACACGTGGAGGGAATATCTGGACATACGGCTTAAGCCATCTTGTCCGTGTGATTTTTATAGAGGTTTTCTCCTCTTGGCCAGTCTCCTACGTAGGTAAAAGGCCCCCGCTCCCGATTAGTCGGCGTCTGCGGGTCGGGCCGTCCGGTTGCCGGTGTTCGGCATTGGTCGCCGTCAGTCGCTCCGCTCAATGTGAAGATTCCGACAGCAGTCCCGTCGCCCCTCTCGTGGCCGTAGGGCCACCCTCCCCGTGCCAAGAACCACGTTAGCCGCGCCAGTAATGTAAAATCGCGTGTACCACCTTCCGCGTGCAACTGCTGGTCGTCGCATCGGACGCCGTGGTGTGGTCTTTGGAAGGCATATTACTAGGACCCTAGTAATAAAAAAATTGTAACAACTAATGTATTAAAGATAAGTAATTTACAGTATCGAAAAATAAACGAAACTTGACTGTCTGAATCCCTGTACAGTACATATAGATTTACTTAATTTATAATTATAGAAGATATGACTCATGAATACCTTGAAAAATGTTGCACAACACTTTTACCATCCTAAACGCACTATCCATGATCGCTTTTAAGTACTAACTAATGCCATGTATGGAATTGGGCATACTCATTCGTCTAGATTATCTATAGAAACTTTCACAACAAAGTATAATAGCTGAAGGTCAATAACATGACAAAGCCATGTATATCGTAATAATCGCACCACTACTAGTTGTCAACAAAATGAACATTTATTCTGCAAAAATCTAGCTATCTCCACATTAGTTCTTAGACACTTAGCTATTAAAATAATTAGTCGTCTATTAAAATAAAGCGTATCTTGCCGTTACCCGCTATGCAGCAGCAAAAGCTTTTTTAGTAGTATCCATTGCAAACATTTTCCTAGGACACGGACAGCGGTAGTTTCGGTCGCGAATCGGACTCGAATTCAACCACAACACCGAAAACTGTGATAAGCAGACAGCGAACGACTGCAGACAGTGCGAGCACGAGCGACTCGGACCGTGCGCTCACGCCCTCGCACCACTCCTCACTGCCACCGCACGCAGCACATGTCAAAGTATGAGCTTTTGTGTGTAATTCTCCTACATATTCAATGTCGGAAGCGACAAACAAGTTGCTTAGGAGAGAACTCGAGCACAACTGTTTCGGACTGAGCGCTCATGCACCAGCATCACATCTCGCTTTTAGAACAGCCACGACCAAGTATAATGTTCTGTGTATTATAAGAATCATTGCAAAAAATATTAATGAGCAGCATAAGCGATCAAATCACATGCTCACGTTCTCACACCACTCCCTAATATCCCATTTGTTTAAGTAATTGTCAAAGCATTTACTATGAAATGCGACAAACACTTTAGAGAACGGGTAGAGCATCCGCTCTAAGCATGTCATGAGATATGCTTTGTTAATACTCGCTTGTCTTAACGCACTTTATATAAGTTTTGCTAGTTTTTTATAGCCATTTTGCTAGTTTAAAGTATTATTTTGAGATACTTTGAGTTCGTAGATATAGAGAGCATCTGTTCGGCCCAATCACGTTAATATAGTCTGTAGAACTGATAACCGATCAAGAACAAAAAATCTTAAGTGTCTTTAAAAGCCCAGCTGGGATGTCGTCAGAAGTCTGGTCCTTTGACCAGGTCTTCGGGCTATCTGCTGTAGAACAGTCAGTGGGCTTGCCCCGCCCTGCTTCAATCCAAAGTCGAGGTCTTTCATGGACGTATTCCGTGGACTGTAATCCACAGAAGAAGTCCATGGAAGTCTTTGGAAAAGCCCTAGTTATATCTAAGTTTAACCTTTAGGTATGTATTTTTTTTTCTAGAGCACAGGTAGCGGTGTTTCTAGACAAGCTTCACAAACATCTTTACTAGAACAATTTGCCGCGTCGGCCAAGGAGTTAGTGCGAGAAACCACAAGGCAAAGTAGTCAAGAGGGTTTACTTGCCCACATGGATAAGGTAAGACATGCACTTAACATTTTTCCTTTTTATTACATACTAACAATGCCTGTCGCGGCTTTCGTCGCGTACATATTTATATTTTTTTACGTGTTACTCCTTATAACATCAGCTATCTGCCAGTGAAAGTCCCGTGGAAATCGGTCTACCCGTTCTTAGATTTAGAATTAGACGGAACCAACTGACAGACAGACCAAAAATTTTAAAAATAAATGTTTGACATATGCACCGTGTAAACATGCAGATACACTGAGTAAAAAGCTGTTAAATTATTATGACATTACAAACAGACACTTAATTTTTATTATTTGTTTAGATCAAAATACATTTCCAATTCTTTCGCAATCGTATTTATTTATATTGATGTTTTTTATTTATAAATGTTACTTATTCATACCAATAAAGAAGAAAGGAAAAGTGACAGAAGGAGAAGACAAGAAAATATTTGCGCCCTTCGGCCAGGTACTGATCACCGTGAGAAGTTAGAAGATTGACCGTAGAATATAGACGCTACATAGACTACACACTTATACAATAATAATATGTAGACACACGTACAACACACGCTGTAGATTACACATACGAGTACGTTATCTCTACGACTCGAGAAATGTATATTTATACATATCTTTACGGTGTCGTATGTTCGTACGTGGTTCATACTTACTTATGTACTAGATAGTAAGAAGCTTGATCATTTCTGCTTATTCCATATAATCTACATAATACACATATAATATAACAAATATATTAGTTTAACCAATTAGTGTTCATACTTTGTTTTGTATTTTTCACGTTGATGGGACGGTGCGGCGCTACAAAGTATCTTTCAACTATTTAAGTACCTACTACGTACTGCTGTTTACTTAAGTTACAAAACTGTTTCTTGCAAATGCAAAATGCACTTCCTTTTTCACCCTAGCTTATAGAAAAGCATAAATTTAATACCTTAAGTAGAAGAATATGGGTTGAGTGTACCTACCTACCACTAACACGGTTTAAAGGAATTACTGTAGTTCGTTCGTACGTTCTTGGGAATAAGATGATAGGGCCCCTTTTCGTGCTCTCCCGTCAAAGTGTGTCTAGTTTCAGAGGTAACATTGTATTAAATAAGAGAGACCTTTAAGGTTTTTATTATTTTTTAGCTTACACTGCACGCTAAAAAAGCAGCCGAAGAAGCATCGAAAAGTGTTCAGGAGGCTTCAAAATCTGCGTTAGAAGCCAGCAAGACCGCTACAGCGGTCAGTAAGAATACGCTAGAAGACCTTCATTACGTCGGCAAATCTACCTTCGGAGATCTTACAAAGAGTGCCAAAGAGGCCGCCGCAAAGAAGGGACTTTATAAGGTGATTGCTCTCTCTTGGTCTCAATAGTCGGCGCTATCGTTATTTAGTAAATCTATTTTAGTACCTATTGCTAAATTATCGATACGGTAAATAATACCGTTACTACTGACAGTGAGATACGCGACCTTAGACACTGATAGTGTCTAATACATCGACAATACTCCATTAATATCGGTAACACGCTTCTTAGGTTTAAAATACGCACCCTCAAAACATTTGAGCAGTAATTATTACTTACGAAGATTAATTTAATTCTAATCCGTTATATATATTTTTAGCGCGTTAAGGGTTATCCTTTTCACTTGAAATTTTATTGTTCGGGATGTATTGAAATGTAAGTGGCGGATGCGTCTCCTCAGTTGTATAATATTACTAGTAATATTTTGTTTGAATAATACACCAGGGTGAAAGTCAAGATTCGTCAGGAAGCCCGCCGGCCCGCCGCGATTCAACAGCTCTGCAGACTACAAATATGCTGGCGGCCACTCATCGAGACTTCTTTTCTAATATCAGTTCTGATCTCAACGGTTTAGCAGCCTCCACTTCCAGCATGTTTAGCGACTTTTTTGGTAGCAAGGGTGAGTGTTAAAATTATATTTTTTTTATAATTACAGGGTATGAATGATGGACATTGTTCTAATGATTAGTGTACTACATATTGTGTGCTACACGCCTACACAGGTTATTATCATTAGGGACAACTTGTTATGTTAATAATAATTATTCTATTTAGGTTTATGAGTGTGTACAGTTAACTGTGTAGCTCAGGCAGTTAGGTTACCACGGGTTTAATTACTTGTTCCTTTTTGACTTTGCAATCTCAACAAAACGTAAAACTTTAAAAAATAAAATATATATTTTGTTACTACTTTTTCTCTTGTAATTTATCTGGAAGTAACCTCCGACATAGCACCATAATTGATTGCTGTTAGCGGGTATTGGCAATTAAGACGGATCATCGCAATCGTACATGGAATGTGAGAAAGAGAGAAATTTAGATAGTAACAAACAATGACATATTAATTTAAAAACATCTTAAGTAACAAAGATATTCATTATCACCCTTGTTACTTATCTTAGATCATACATTTACATAACTGCGTTGCGTCATTGCATATCTGTCACTCAGAAACAAGGGAAAGTCAGTGACTGTCGCAGACTTTTAAGGGGCATCGCCCAAAGTCCTAATAAAAGTCTAGGAGATGGACCGGGTCTAAGTAAAATCCAGGCCTAAAAACATGCATGGATACTGTGGGTTATAAATGCAGAATCTTAACCAGCAAATGCTTACGATACCTTATTGTCTCAGGCAAGCAACCCAAGCCAGCGGAATCGCCCCGCGGGTCTGTACCGGTGGGCGGCAGCGGAGGCGGGAGCGCAGGCGGCGCTGCACTTTCGGCCTCGTTCGGTCCGTTCTCGCAAAGCGCCCGCGGCCTGGTGGCGCGCTCGCCGCTTATCCGCCACGCGCCGCCGCAGCCTCCACCGCACACCGCACACACCCGCCCCAACGCTAACACTGAGAACCAAGCCTTCCTCAATGATGTGAGTCTTTTTGGCACCTTATGATATTTAAATGAACCTAATGTATCTAGTACTTTTTTTTTATGTTTAAACGTTTTCAACAGATGAAAGAGTTCCCTACTATAATAGTGTCAGGTCCTTCGATAAGGCCATTTAAAACAATACTGTATTATTATTACTGCTGACTAGGCTCTTTGACCAGGCAATGTCTTGTAATAAAAGCTTCAGGTGTTAAGCTCATGAAGACACGTGATCTCTTGCCATCTTTGAGAAACCTTTGCACAACTGCAGTGCTAGAATCTATAAAATAGGAGCGACGGTTATGTATGTAATATCATTAGTTTATCAGATAAATTTTATCTCGGAAACACCCGAACATCCATCTACAACACAGATTTTAAACAAACCCTATTGAATCCATCCTACCTCCTAATACTTATTATAAACGTGAAAGTTTGTGAGTAGGTATGGATGTGTGGATGTATGGATGTTTGTTACTCACGCAAAAACTACGGAACCGATTGCGATGAAACTTGGTATGTAGATAGCTGGAGACCTGGATTAACAAATAGGTTACTTTTTATCCCGATATTCCCACGGCACCGTGGGTTAAACCGGGGGGCGCAGCTAGTATACTATAAATACGATGAAATACCTAATACCTGACATTCTTTGATTCTTGTTAAATATTCAGATAGTTTTTAATGTAAATAGTTATTTAACGCCAACAATAAACTAAAAGCCTGTATTACGACGTTGCAGTCCGAAAATAAATACAGAAATCCCTCTGAATCAGTCCCGCTATCTTTTCCTGATGAAGGGGGTTCACCCCCCTTCCCCTTTAAGGGGTCTCCCCTAGTTTTTTACACTTAACTAAATAAGGAAAATTTCCTCAGAATTAAAAATTAAAAAAAATTCGAAAAAGGGCGGCGCCGCAGTTTTTCCTTATAAGGGGGGGGGGTACTAACCCTATAACCCCCTCCCGCCCCTCAAATCGACGGACGTTAATGGAAAGTCGTACCTCCTAAATAATAAAAGTAATTTCTATTTTCAGTATTACTCTGTAAAAAATACGTTCCTTATTAAAACTCAAGTAAATAAAAGTGTTTTATTATTTCAGTTAGTATTACATGTATTAGAAGGCGAAGGAGTCGGATGGTTGAAATTAAACCGTTTAAAGAAATTGATGGAGGACGAATCTTACAGAAACATGGTGCTCAGTAAATTAAACAGAAACTTCAACAGAAAAACTACGCCGAACGACAAAGTGGATGATGTGGTGAGTTCAGGATTTATTAAAAGATGAGTTAACATCATTCGATAGTAAACAAACTGAAATGATTGGTTGATAGAAATAATTGAAGTTATCCATATCATAAACTAGGAATACGTGTTAAGGCGATGGGGTATAAAATAAAATAAATTGTTTTCGGATTTCTTTTTATAAATCTACGTGTGACACCGCTTAGAGTGTGGTGGATTTCTCTATTTTTATTTCAAGTGGACACAAACAGGGTCAGTATACGATATGACGAAACAGGATGATATTACTTGAAATTATTTAACACAACTAATATTTGGAAAGGTATATCATAGTAGTTAATAATATATTATTCTTATAATAACTTATATTTTGTTACTATACGCTAAGATCACAAAGCGCAAGCAAAATCTTTGCGAATTGGAGATAGTAATAACAACTTTGGGAACAAAGAAAAAAAAGTGACTTTTTCTCTGGTTTATAAACTTCTTTTTTCGTCATTTAAAATAAATTAGATTCACAATCAGAAATGAGCCCTAGATGAAGACGTTAAGATTTTCAATCTAAAATATTAAGTATTTGCAAAATTAATCTACATTTTTATGACGTAATAACCGACCCATTTCACAAGTTTTATAACAAAATGCAGAAGTTTTTCGTTAAACATTAAACTTTCTTTCAGTTTGTTAGTAAACCAGTATGGAAAGGCATGCTGAAAGTCCTTCAAGCCGTTGTCCATGGTCTCGAGCACACCTACTCCAACTTTGGCTTGGGTGGTATGGCTTCAGTGTTCCAGTTGGCAGAGATGGCTCACACGCATTATTGGAGTAAGGAGATCGCAGGCTTAGAACATGGGGGAATGGCTGGATCTGCACTCATGGACCACTATGGCAGACAGGACATGGAAACTCCTTCTTCTTCACCCTCATCAAGAAAGAGTTCGCAGTCAGGTTTGTGTTGTGTTATAGAAAATTCTCTTTATTAGGAAAGAGAAGTAGGAACTTGCGTAACAACTTGTTGTAGGAATGTGGCTCAACAACTCTGTATAAAGGTAAGGACATATCAAAGCGGCCACTGAAAATTGTTGGTGACCATTTATTTCTTTGCTTGGCTGCACGGACACAAACGACACATCATTTTTGTTTTAGATTTACCAGTGGTGAACTACCCAGACATGGATTCCTCGGAAGCACAGAGCACTACAGAAATGTTTAAAGATATGTTGAACCAAAAGAGAAATTTACTTTTCAGCAAATTAACTTCCTTTGACTCAGATGTAAGTATTACACTGATGATATTTTACTCCATGTGGATGAGTGTTGCATGGTCCTGTTGCTCTGAGCTATGACTCTTGTTGGTATCGGAACTGAAAAAGAACTCTTGAGCATGGTAGCTATGTCTATAGTCTGTTTATAACTTTCATGTCAATGTGAGCAATATATCTGTCTATCCTTTATAAGACCTCAAATTGGGAGTTCTCATTTCGATGGTGGTTTCTTTTTTAAGTCGGAGAACGTAAAGAACGATCTCAATTAAAAAAGAGATGCCGAGCTGATCATTCTTTTTCGGCTTATACTCAATAAATACGCAATTCATTTGAAAGACGTCGTTAAGTCTCACTCTGATGCTAGAATTCACCGTAAGTAACAGTGGAACTTAACGACTTCTTATATGTAATTGCGTAGCGTTTAAGTATATAGATAGGTTTAGATAACTATTTCTTTTATTACTGGATTCTATTTCCCTTAAATTTTACGATTTTGGAGATTTATTCATGCAGATGGAGCAGATCTAATGCTTGCCATAAATATTAAATCGATTAATTTTGCATCAGAGTATATATCAGGCGAACAGATACGCAATTTTAAATTGGTAGGTACCTACCTGTAAAAAGGTTGCCATATACGATTATTTATTATTACAAAATCATAAGTAGTCTTTTATACATGACATCTTCCATTAAAATGGTTATTGCCTCCATTTTGCCTAAGTTTTATTAATCAATAAAATTTAGGCAAAATGTAATGGCTGTAATGGCTGTTCACAACCGATTGGTTGTGAACAGCCTCTACCGCTTCCTATAGCTCAAAATTATTTTGTCTCCCTTGGACCACTAAAATAATAGTAACTATCAGCTGTCAACTTAACCATTTTGGTATTAAACTTTCTGAAATATTATGATTATTTTATTGCTATGGTATACAGCTATATTACTTTGCGTTCTCGTCACGTAATGGGTCATACTCGGAATATAAGTGAATTTATAGATTTCCAAAATATCAACAAAAAGTAGGTTTTGGATAGTTAGGACATTTATTAGAGATAAATAGTAATTTTAAAGAAACTTAAATCTAATAAAAACGTAAATATCCCAAGCACTCTATTAATTATGTCTTTTTTATTTGATCAAAGAAAAAAGACGTAATTCGCGTGAATATTGATTACAAATTTATAAACCCTAACTTTAATAAGATTTACATTTTTGTACAATCGGCAACATTTAGGTTTACCGAGAAGGAATGTTCTGTTAAGAGAATCAATTTTATGATTAAAATCTTACAAATTAGTGAAATTTCCTGAACTCGGTTTTACAATGTCTCAATTGCGTAAAGTCACGCAAAAATAACTAAACTGAAGAAGAACTCTGAGAAATGATGATTTCAGAAAATTATTCTGTTAAACCCACACATTTGCCCTTTTTTTATGTCCCACTACTTCAATACTGAATTTAAAATTAAAATATATTGGAAAGTATTCTTAGTCGTCTTTACTTATATATTTAAAAAATTAAACTTAAATTTCCTAAATCAACATTTTTCGGCTTCATAAAATTTTGATAAAATGTTAAAAGAAACTACACTAAAACATCTTTTATCTGCCTCGACTACTGACTGTTCTCCCTTCTTCTTTAGTGAATTCTTCTCTGATTATGATTTTAAGGAGAGCATAATATCTATTACTTCAAGTGTAGAGGGTTTGTCTGTCTAAGCCGTAATGTGATCCTCCCTATCGTTGATAAACCTGTCATATTTTGAACTTTTCGATTACTACATTCCCAAAAAGAGAAACCCCATATCCTTTTCTGATTATCGCCCTATCTCTGTCCGGCCTTTTCTCTCCAAGGTCTTCCAATGACTTATTGACATTTAATCGAACCATTTACCTTAGAAACGTTTTCTTATGTCATTTTAATTAATTTTTTTACGAATTTAAGTTACTTTTTTAAAATAAAGAAGACTAAGAGTACTTGCTAGTATATTTTAATTTTAAATTCAATATTGAAGTATGCAGTAAGTATAAGCCACAAAAATTTAAATTTAAACTTTTTTAAACAAAAAATAAGACAGCCCGCAAAATCTTTTCTTAACTAAATAAAACTTTACTCTTAACTTAAATAAAAAACAGCTCTTTTCAGCTTATAATTAGCAAAAAGTTCTTTATCAAAATGTTATAGGGAGATGCATACGTTGTTTATTTTCTATTTAAATATACTGTTATCCGGCTGTCGAGTCGAGTATTATGTTGCGTGCTAAGTGACATGAGACAGGGTACAGGCGGGTTGTTTGTGTCGTGGCAGGCGGCGCCCTCGTCGGACTGCTCGGCCGACGAGAGCGGCTCGATCACCACCAACCGAGCCAATATCTTCGACCACCGCGCCTCCTTTAAGTCCAACCTATCTGATACTGACGTCATGTTCCTCAATGTAAGTCCTAGTGCGATTTGTAGCGTCCGCTTGACAAGCTTCTCTGCGATTAAATAAGCCAATAAATATTAATCAAAATTTAAACTGGGGCTATTTATCGCTACTGTATTTAGTACATGCATGTTTTTGTCTATTATTATTGACGACCTTATGTGAGAATCTTCCGTGTATTAATTTTCCCCGAAACATTTTAAATTTTTTAATATACATAAGTACTTATACTAAATATGTCTATAAGTATTTCAATTTCTATCCGTTTAGATATACAAAAAAATAAGCAAGACACAGTTAACAGTCTTTGTTTAACAGGTTATAAAACTTTTCTAAAATAATAACAGTAATGCACTTAACATAAGCCTAGCCACAATATTTTCTTATTTATATTGAGAGCAACGCTCAAAAACTATCTATGAACCACTTGCTGCGACCGATTTTTTCTGCGCACACAACTTTAAAGTATGAGCTACTTCTAGACCAGCAAAAAGTCTGTAACAGCAATGGTTTCCTGACCTTCGTATGACGCAGGTGGGTCGTGGCGGTCCCGCTCCAGGGAAACCGCGAGCAGCGAGCGTCTTCTCTTCGAAGTCATCACTGAGCGGATACCGACCGCCTGTTGGAGTGCCCGTCACTTCACCTATTACTTCGCCCGACACAGCTCGGACATACCTCTATCAGGGCCTTATTGGTAAACATGTGACATCTAATATGAACCTAATAAAATGTCCTATATTTGTCTTATACTCAAAGGCTAGAATGTTTAAATTGATTGACAACATTTTATTTTAGTAGTTGTAACTATTATGGAGGGTTTCACTACCTAAACTGGCATGAATTAGATACTCCGATCATAAGATATCTTTAATAGCTATTAGGTACGTCATGCCTCAGTTCAAATATTCTTTATTTATTATCATTCAATAACGTCAAAACCTCATCATGTCTCAAGTTAAAGAGGTTTTAACTAAAGTAGCCTTAACAATTGAAGCATGATTAATACAATCTTTTTCAGGCAAAGAACGTTCAAACTTATGGGACCAAATGCAGTTTTGGGAAGATGCATTCTTAGATGCTGTTAGTCAAGAGCGGGACATGATTGGGATGGACCAGGGCGCCAATGAAATGATGGAGAGGTATAAATGTCTGAGTGAGACAGAACGAAAGCGGCTCGAACATGAAGAGGACCGCTTGTTATCAACAGCTTTATATAATTTGACGGCTGCAATGGTAGTGTTTGTAGTGGAAGCTGATATTGTCCGCAACAAAGTAAGACGATTACTCGCCAAAAGTCACATTGGGCTTGTGTACAGTCAAGAAGTCAACCATCTTCTCGATGTAGTACATACTTTGGTAAGTATAATATATATGTAAATATGGATTTAATAGTATTTAGAATTATATGAAGTAATTCATATAATCCGAGATGGTGACTGAACCTGTTCACAAGCAAAGGGACTATCTATCTGTATCTGTCTGTAACTGGTGCATGAGAACAGAGTATACTAATACGTTACATATCACATAGCTGCTAACGTCTAGTAGTGGGTGACGTGAAGATGAACGTAAAACGTTAATCTGTATCAAATAGGTACAACTTATTAGGCTATTAAAACTTTGTAACTTTAGTCATTTCTGAAAGTCCAATTTAAAGCGTTGTGATATTAGCGAAATACTAATTACTACTTATTTATCATTTATTTCACTTATTATATCCCTGGTTTTCATTCAGCATGGCAACGATATAGAACTGAAACCTTTGGGCTCGAGGTTACTGCGACGCGCATCGTTCACAGTGCACGAGGGGGACGCGGCCGGCGAGCTGCGCTTCATGGAAGTTCGCGACGACGGACTCATACTGCGTTCCACGCAAGGTTTATCTCACACTGTTTTTCGCTTTCCTTGTATATCCTGTTCTATTCAATTATAAAACTGCAAATAAATGAATGTCGATAATTTTGCTATTATCAAATGTGAAGAGGAGACCTGGCTGACTTGACTGAGAATGCTTAATTGTAGGCATTAATTCATTGTTTATTCACATTGTTCTGCTTTAGTTAAAATACAAGTTATATGTAATGACTGTACCTTGCCATCTAACTTTTACGGCTGAGGCAGACAGCGGGCGACGCGGGACGGGGACGCGGCAGGAAGTTGTAATGTACCTACTAGTTAATATAAAAGATGCCTCACAGCCGCGTCGCGCTCGGCGCTAGTACATTTAAACAGTTCACGCCGCATCACCGTCCTGCTACGCCGGCTGTTTCTTTTTTTTTTTCGTACGAGTGGAAACCCCCTCGGTCCGTCACCCCACCGGTGTTTTCGGTGGGCAGTGTGCCTGAATCGAACCGACTAAAACCACACGGTGTGCCGTACTGCGCCTAAAATAGGAGGGATCCGGGAACAGCTTCTATTAAGACATCCGGACCACACCTGCAATCTGCCCCAACCTTTGACTCGGTATACTTCAACATATTTATCATTTCCAAAATTCTAACAAACTTGCAAACTGTATAACAGAGTATTTTTGCAAATTTCAGGTACAATTGTCGAACGTTGGTGGTACGAGAGGTTAGTCAACATGACATACAGCCCGAAGATAAGAGTCTTGTGCCTTTGGAGGAAGAATGGAGGTCAGACGCAACTGCATAAATACTACACTAAAAAGGTATGTAATTTTTTTACAAAATTTTAGTCACATTTGTTTCAAATCTTTTTGTTTTTTTTTGACATTCTTATTTTAAAATTTATAATTAGTTTACTTGACACGTTTACGTTTAGACGTAAGCAACATTACTTTACTTGATAATTCTCCATGATGTCCCCACTGGCAATCCGTATGTACATATTAAACATATATATAGATCAGCTGATATGCACGTTTGCTAACCCTACTCTTCTCATACTGAGAGCTTCACGGCGTTTAGTATCATTGCATTTCATCTTTTCTCTATCAAGAAAGACAACGATGAAATAGATAACACAGAAAATTACATAGGCAATAAGAAAACAATGTTTTCGCTACATTGTACTAAATATATCTACTTTACGTAAGTAAAGTAGTTTAATACTATATTATCAATGACACTACAAAACAAAAATTTAAAGTACATATTTAACATTAAAAAAAAAACGCTTTTTTGAAAAAAATTGTAACGTTAAATAGGAATCCTATTCCTATTTAACGTTACAATTTTTTAGCAATAAGAGTAATGATGTAAAATGCGTGATTTCCAGTGTAAAGCGCTGTACTACTGTATCAAAGAAGCGATGGAGAAGAGCGGGCGTCGGCAGGACGCGGCTGAGCTCGGCGGGGAGTTCCCCATACAAGACTGTTCTACCGGGGAGGGCGGTCTTATTCAGGTACTTCACTTATATCCAGACACAACGTTAACAGTTATTGCCTCTTTGAAAGGAATTGGATAAGAAACTTCCATTATCTGTTTGTTATCAGTACCTAAAAGAAAACTTTTAATAACAGCAAAACTTCAAAAATGTTTGAAACCTATATTATTTAATTTTGTACACAGGATTCAGTAAAGACAATGTTTAAAAAGTAGGTCGTTTGTGAATATCATACATAATATTCTTGTCTGAACAGTCCACATTTTTCTTCTTTAAGCTTATAATATATTTGAAATTCAATTCCAATAACTTAAAACGGAACCTTTAAATAATTTAAACAGAGAACTTAATCTAACCAAGTGAATTTGTGCAAATTCCCAAGGTGTGCATGGAAGGCGTCGGACTTCTGTTTCACCATAGCAAGGTACGTCTCATCGCTTTATTTGTATGATCCTTCTTTTGTCAGTCCAGCTTATTCATGTTATTTATATAATAAGCCATTATAATGATGTACCAAAACTCTAAGATGGCGAAGTGTTGCCACTTTTGAAAAGATTTCTTTACTGGAAGTTTTGGTATTATCACTCTACTAATAATCAGGTAAGTTATGTCAGTGTACTCGCTTGGGAAAAGTCTCGATACGATTGAGTGATGTATTAATATAGATGGTCGTATAATTGCGCTGTACGATGGTCTATATACTGAGAACGGCGTCCGCGCTGGCATTGCTTCATTGTTTCAATATTGTATCGGTGCCGTTAGCGCGTTGTTATATAATCGTAATTTTACGAAGCTTCTTAATCCATCGAAGAAATTTATACCTTCTAATATATAAGCACAGAAGAATTTATCATTACTAACTAAATCAGAGTCGATACCCCATTACAATATTAACATATACGATGTCATTCATATAAATTTATCCGGACGCAAGGACCACTCAAACTTTCCTATTTGGATTTCTCTTCGATTTTTTTCTCTAAATATATATTTTTTATATTATATTTATGTATATTTTACTTATTTATTTTAAAATTCAGGTGATTTTGCATTTACTTATTCCGTATTATTGTCAAAAACAGCTTAGGTCTAATTTGAGACCCAGTATTTTTGCCCTTAAATATCCTTATCTACTATTCGATGTAATAGTTTAGATTATATTTTTTTACATTCTAAGACTAACCGTTGTCCATCTGATATACGTTCTTATACTCCATACGACTTGTGCATGTGCTATTTGTCTGCAATACCCGTACAATGCCGTATATCGCTGGAGTGCGTGTACTCGAGCGTGCTCGCCGCGCATGCTCGCTACGCATGCTCGCCGCACATGCTCGAGCGCGCAGCGGCGAGCCGCTCCGCTAGGAACTTTTGAGATGGTCCTTGACACGCGCTCGGCCGCCCTCAACTAATCTCATCTTTTTGTCTGTTCTACTCTTTCCGGACACGCCGAACACGCGCCGCTGCGCAAAAGGATTTCGAGGTACACAGTGGTTCATTCAATAGTAATGGCTGGCTCTTACGATGATCGACACGACCTTTACGACCTTAAAGATCTAGTCACGGTCACCGTGAGACTCGCAATTAGCGATGATCGTTCGAGGTCGTAGGGCTTTACTAGTAGTTTTGAGGCTTACAGATTGTTTTTAGCCGTTGTTAGCGTTGTATTAGTTCTCCCGAGTGCGGCGAGCGCCGATGCGCGCAGTCGTGCATGCACATAGACGCCCTTTGTTTATTATCTGTTTATATTAACGCACCCGACAGCTTGCATTCGTATCGTGGATCGTCCGGCAAGCGGTTTCGATCTTTCGCTCTCGCACGTTGTGCCGAGATTTAGTTCGTTCGTCCCTTATCACCCGGAACCCGCGAGCGAGCGTCACGTCAGCGCTAAAGCTTAACGGACGCGAGTCACGAGGTCAGTCGTAGAGCATTCGCCATCTCACAAGTTCCGGTGCCGCCCTGGCCTGCCGCGCGGTCTCCCGCCCCGCACGCTCCCTTGTTCCTCCCACCCTAGCCCGCACCGCATCTGACCTCGCACAGTGCACTCCCAGCCCGCCTCGCTCCTCACCAAGCTCTGCTCTGTTTCAATCAGCAGAAAAATTACGCTGCTTTCATTCTGGTACTACTAAATTGTCAAGTTGTTAAGTCTTGCACTTATATCGACCCCTGACAACTTAGTATGAAGGAATTGAAAAAATTAATGGCATGGATAATATCTTGGCGATACACTAACTGTTAGTTGTTAAAAATTATCTCGAGAAGTTAGTGCATCGATACCAATCCTCGCATCGCGCTATTCATATCGCATGTTTGCATGTTTTATGTTATACCATATTTTCTTTGGAGACATATAGATAGTGCGATTGATTGGGTATAGGAGTTATATCAATATGATAAATACCGAATAAAAACGAGGCGGCACATGGTAAAACAACAATTAAAATTTATATTAGTGTTCTTAAAAGTTAAACAAATATATTTAGTTTATTTCCTTAATTTTTATCCCGAAGGCTTAGTTTTGAGTAAACATCAATAATTTCAAAGTTTATAGTTCGTCACTTTTTTTCATGGAATGACGTCCCTTAAAACTTATGTTTAGCTTTTTGTGTAGTTACCTACGAGCGGTAGAACTCCAAAGGAAAACATGTCTTTCTTTTGTTTTTTGTTTGGCTAACAAGCTTGTAGTAATTGATGTTAAATTTTTAAATTGGATCATAGAGAGCTGTAGTTATAAATAATGTAGAATGATAAATTTACTGCACACTGGGAAATATATAGCCAATAATAAAACATCGGCATTAACGTTAACGATGATATTTTAATAATCTCACTTATTTGAAAGTGGAATGTGAAGTAATCGTATCTAGCACGTGTTATTAAATCTGAGAGTTAAACAATTCATGTTTAAAAAAAAGTCCAAGACCTATGTAGATTGTACCTACTCCATATCCTTCGTGTTAAATCAGAAAAGTCTAGGCCGCCGCTATGAATGTGGCCGAATACTAACCTCGCACAGTCTTTATTACGCCTGTGTTCACAAACAGTAGGTACCTAAGTGCCTTTGAAGCCCTACTATGGTGAACGCATGGGATCTTTAAATTCTATTCATTATAAATACCACTGATTGTAGTTGCGTAACTATACCATCTGTGAGGCCCGTGGCTAATTCATCGGATTATGCCCGTAGTGTGCCAACACACACATCGATCGATAATAGAATGGATCAGTTTTCGGCCATCATCAGTGGTTACCACATCAATCTGGGGACCCCCTCGGGCCAGGGGCCCATGGCATTTTGCCCGCTCTGCCACCCTATTGTTATGCCACTGACTGATTGACTGGTCTTCCGCGTTTGTCGTGTCTGAACGACCCTAATAGTACCCAATGTTCAACAATACAGACTACTTAGACGACAGTTTGCCAACGGCACGAAATAGAGAGAATAAGTCTGAGAGTTATACAATATTATATACCTAGATACCTACCACACACTGATTTAATAATTTTAGTCCTCAAAGCCAACCATATTGAAGCACCTACTTATGCAGTTATTTCTTAATATCTCGAGACGTCCGAGAAACCGCTACACATGAGACTTTCTTGTGTACACAATGAATAACAATGATCTCTGCCTTCTGCCTACGTAATACTAATTAGGCATAATACGTCTCATGCTACTTAGCTGTGCGCACGCCTGCACTAATATTGCCGAGTTTTAATTCAAATATCATATCAGGAAGTTGTTTATGTTACAGTTTTTCGTGCGACTGGACCACATAAGGAAGTGTTTCACGCAGAATGGCGGTATCTTCGTTTTAGAAGAATTTAGTAAGTTGAATTGCCAATGTTGATTTCGATTATTGACCAGTGACCATTTATTGCATGTTCAAATCATTACTTTTATGTTTCAGACCCAAAAACGAGGCAGATTATACAAAGGAAGTACAAATCTGTAATGGTGAGCAAAAAGTATCTAACTCTTAACTAATTGTGCCTTGTCTTGTTCGCTATTTCAATATTTATATTATGTTATTTTTTTACGTTATAGGCAGAGAAAGTAGTGCTAGATCTCCATCGTTACTTCTCCTTGTGGCTATCCCGGTACTTTATCGAGGCAAATGAACACGAATTACATTACACTCGTTCTGTTTCATAACTCACAATCATCTTCATTGTTTTTGTACGTATTTGGCGCATATTTTTTCTTGTTTTATTTCACTTAGAATATTTTTGCTTTCTATTGTACCTACTTGTTTTACGTGCTATTTATATTAGATATAAATGAAGAACTTAATGATAGTAACACCCTAATATCTAAATGAATGTAATAGGTTTAAAAAAAAAACTTTATACCATTATCATATTGAATTTGAAGCATATGCACTCCTAATTCATTCCCGTATGACGAAGCCTATGACAAACCATAAAATTACGAAACGTTACAGGCGGATCAAATATGCTACGCGGTGCTGTGCGTGTTTTCGTATTTCGCGGCAGGACAGGAGCAAAAGAAAGCCATTCTGGAGCAGGCGGCGCGTGTGTCCCCCGCTCCTGGAGAGGTGCTGGCGCCACCTGCCACCCCCTCGCCGCGAGCTACGCCCCTCTCACCCTCGACCGACGATCAACGCAGGAAAACAAGCCCTATGGTACCTACTGTTTTACAAGTTCAACATTTTTGTATCGACTATTTTTTTTTTTATGAAACTAAGGTGCCAAAACAGCCTATTCCGTCGGCACTGCCGGAGCACATATGGCAGCATATCGCACACCTAGATTTAAAGGGAGCTAACTCAAAAAAATTACTTTTATCAGGAAACGTGAAAAACTAATTACTGTTCGTGTAGATTTATGCGTTTTATACGCAGCTAGATGGAATATATTGTAGGAATCTTGTGTTTTAATCAAGTTTTTGGGCTGATTGTTGTAGTTATTTTCCTATTGCTTAACGAATGTATGTAAGTATATTTGTTTTATAATTTTGAGTTGAGCCCGTGTTAGTAAATTTAGAGTCTAGCGTCGAGTAGTGGTGTTATTTTGAAATCTGGTTTATTAGTCGGTAAGTATTGAGATAAGGTTTTCGATGGTGTGCATAACTCAAAAAATATTTTTTTTGAGTTAACTCCCTTTAGATCTACGTGTGCGATTATTATTATTTATTGGACAACTCCAGTCATACCTACCCTACATCTCTTAACTTTATGACACATTTATTTTTGTTAAATATAACCAAAAATACCACCCCCAAAATAGCAAATTTTGTTAGTTCTGTCAACTAAATAAATATTGAAAAATTACATAACAAAATTTACTCTCTATATCTTGGGGATGGTATATTGCAATGAAATGTGTCGGTGAACGTACCTACCTACTATAAGGGGCTGTTAATATTGTCAGATAGAAATCCGAATTATTTTAGCGGAAACTAACAACAAAATGGACATATCGATAAAACTGAATATACAGTACAGATTCGTATAGGTAGGTACCTATATCATGGACACCTACCATACGACACGAATCATCACTACTACTTACTATGAATTATCATCAAACACTTTATACGAAGCTTAGGTATGCAGATATTTTAGGTAGGTAAGTATACAAATGAATAGTTAGGTACTATTCAGATGGTTTTTCTTAACGAGGCATTCAATTAATATGAATAAAACTCGCAACAAGCTCCCAGGGCCACAATACACAACAGTTAGAGACTCTTTCATACAGCACAAAAAACTTTAAATAAAATATCAGAATATTGTGTTGTTGTGGCCTATTGATTATAATCGTTAAGACTAGTAAAAATTACGGATCAAAAAATTATGTACAAGGTAATGTTTGGCAGGTTTTGATGTTGCGTTCGAGATTTGTCTTGTGCAAAATCTTTTGTTGTGTCTTCTACTTTGAATTACTATCTGTTGAATCTTGTTCCTCTACGAGGTTACTAAATAAACACATATATTTAGAAGGGTTATTACCTACACTACCTACGGTACACTATGAAATAGAACACTTTGTAGCATTTTTAGAAGATATCGATATGTTTGTATCAGTAAGTACATTATATGTCGTAATTTAATGTTTAAGTCAATGAAATTACCTATATAATACCATTGGTTTAGGTGCTTTAGTGTTCCTTCAATTCAACAAGGTGACTATTTATATTTAGACTGTATCATTAATTCATTATACAACGAGGTTCAAGTCGAACCCACAACATTTTGTGGGTTCGACTCTAAGGGCTATTATTTGTGCCAAATGCTTGTTGTAGAAGGTACCCTTTAACCGACTTCCTAAGTCGGTTAAAGAATACGGCTGATAGACAATTAAAGTAATTTATTGATGGGACCAAGGAATTATAATGCGAGTGAGAGCAAGTGAGCACATGCGATGGCCGATCATTTTTCCTTTTTCTTTTTTAAAAGACAACTCCCGCATTAGGAATATTCCTGTGTCGCGGGGGGCTTCACAAACATTCAAACAACGGACACAAAGGACACCCAGACTCGGGACAACTATTTGTGGATCACACAAATTTTGTCCCGTGTGGGATTTGAACCCACAACACTCGGCGCGGCTAAGTGGCGAGGTGTCCACTTAAACCATTGCGCCATCCGTGCTGTATCGTGTACTGATCGGAGTTTTGTAATATTAATTAACGAAGTGTGGTAAAAACGCTTGTTCGCGCAATAGTGTACGGTTACATCGTACACTTACTTGTTCTAATAATTCTGTCTTGTAAAATTTAATAGTATCTCGACACAATACGGCAGGTGGTTTTCGAACATTGTACATGTACTTTACTTTAGAAGATGATGAAAAATAAGATTCAATGACGTAGAGGCGTAGACGAATCACGAATACTTTACATTTCATGAGCGTCTATTAAATAAAGAACTGAAATTGCCAACACGTGCGGTACTACAATCTTACAATCGTCAAACAGGTTGAAAAACGATCGCCGATGAGTCGAACCACGGAGAGCAGGCTTCCGACTAGTAGACCTGAGGGGGGCGATGCCTGGGAGTCGGCCGAACGGCGCGCTCCGGTTATTGGGGTACCCAGTGAACCACCCCCCGAACGACCGAGCGAGCGACCGCAACGTGCCGACAGTTTGCCCCCGCGTCGCCCCCCACCCCCTGCGTTGCCTCCCACTGCGGCCCCCACCATCGGGCAGCACCAGCGCCTGGCGCGTGCGCATTCACACGCAGCACCCTCACGACCACCCGATCCGCCCGTTGTGAGTACAGAGCAGTGTTGCGCTAGTACATGTATATGCTAGTACGCATTATTTTTGATAAGTAGCTACCACGGCGTGTATATTGGCAAGACAGATTAAGCGAGGGATATATCTACCTACAAGTATATCTTGTCTATTAAGCTAGATTACATACGTGAAGCAATTTACCTCCAGCTCTTTATAACGGCACAGCACCGCAGCGCGCATTACTTAAAAATTAATCAGTGTTAAACGGTGTACACACTATACAATTTTACTATTCTTATTTCAATAGACTTGATCAGATTCGTGATTAAATTGGCTTACGAACAAATTTTTCGTCCACACACGACTAAATCGCCAATTTTCATTTGAATTTCCTATGGCAGACGGACGTAGGTGAAAAAAAGTTACCGTATATATACGTAATATTTTTTGTTTTCAAAGAAATACTACTTACTTAATATAAATTATCTCATAAATATAACCACCGAACAAAAATACGCCTTAATAATGCGTAAATACACACATCCTTAAAAAAAAAAACAACATCCACTCAGTATGCCGCCCGCAGGCAGACTAAATGATAAAATTGGCCGATTAGCGTTCACACGAACCGATTTGGTGTGACGCGATAAAGTCACGCGGTCCTGACCACCCAGTGACCTTGAATTCGACGATTTGCGTTCACAAGAAACGATTCGATTGAAAATCTAGTCTAATAAAATTGTGCGTGAAATCGTTTCGTGTGTACGGCGTTTAACACTATCAGCGGCAAATCATGAAGTTATTCGGCGTTCCGCCGGCTCGTCAACTACATTAAAAAACATTTATATTTGCAGATACCCCCTCGAGTAGGAGCACCCGGGGCGGGGGCGGGGGCGGGGTTGGGGGTGGGGGCGCGTGCACCGGGTCCCCCGCCCGCGCTGCCGCCGCGCCAGCAGTCCGCCGCGGCCGACGTGGGCGGGTCCCCCAGGTGAGCGCCGAGTCTGACTAGTAATGGTCGAGTCGTAGGTCCACGATGACGATGCCGCTTGTCGCAGAGGCGCGGGGCGGCGGTCGGCGCCGCAGCGTCAGGGCTCAGTGGGTGCGGCGTTCGCGTCGAGCAACCCTTTCACTACACCGCGCCACGCTGAGTTCGTCATCCCGCAGCGCAACAACATCCGCCGCTCATCAACAACCGATAGAAACTAGTGCCGCGCCCTGTAGCTTAGCTGTACAAGATTACCGCACTGTTCTCCCTCCCTGTTCAAACTTAGCTAGTAGCTCTAGTGAAGCATGAAGCGTGTCGTCGGTAAATATCTATGTACCATTTGTAAACCTGTTAAAACAATGTTAGCTGTATTTATCTAAAGTAAAAAGCTTAGTCTTTTCCGACCACCCATCACCCGTCAATGTTACCGCAATATAATTATGTATTTTAATACTGTTAAAATTAAGTAAAATATATGTTTCGATCCATTGTTTTGTATTGAAATAATTTATTAAATATTTTATATTAAAGTTACCTAAAATTTGGGGAGGAGATAATAAAGATTGTCCATAACAAAGCAATAAGATAATAAAAATGTAAATAGATATAATTATGTATAGATATTATTTAGGAAGCACTTAATTACACATCACACAGCTACAGCTTCTTTCTGGTTCCAAGTGCTCCAGTATCCTTGTTTATTACCCCTATTTTTAATATAATAAATACCAATTTTTTCATGTGGCGACAGCAAATATACTTACCTACATCTGATTTTTATTTTTGCATGTATTATTATATATTTGTCATTTGTAAATCGGAATGTAAACTTACAATTTGTAAATTACCGAAACGGCCAGTTTTCAAATCTCATTTCATGCAAAAGAAGTTATTTTGGATGAAAGCCACAGTAGCACAGTACTGTCACTCTTACAACGGTTCATTCTAATGCACTTTTTGTATAAGCTGAGCACACGATTTGGTAGTTCGTAAATACAGAGAAAACATATATGTTGTGTCTATGTTTCAATATTTTAATGCACATGTGTGGGTGTCTTATTTTATGCAGACAGGTTCCTACCATAATTTTAGGGATTCAGTAAAACTTCAAAGTATAAGGCAATTATAAATATTTATATAATATTGTAGATAAAGGAAGTATATGAAAATGTTACTGCCGATATTTTAGGTAACACTATTTTTTGCCAAAATAAAAATGATTAAATGATTTACTTATTTTGTTTAATTTCGCACCAAAGTGTACATACACGACTCATACTCATCTCGCCGTAAAGTACAAATGGGATACCTTAAAACTAAATAAAGAATATTTAAAACAAAGTACCTGTCAACATGCTAAGATAAGATGCAGGTAAATAACGAAGTAGGTATTCAGTCACATCGTAAAACCCTGAAAATACAATTTTAAAATCGCCATGTTGCTATCTTAATAATGCTAAATTAAAATTATCACAGATATAGCAAATAAATGCATTGACATAAGATACATCAAGGTCATCAAAATATTAAAGTTGCGTTCACTTGAGTTGAAGACAAATATCCCTAGCTATATTTCTAACATTATCTTATAATGACATTAAATAGAGATATCGATAACCTAGGACATACAACACAGTCACAATATTAAAAATTTATGAGGATTCCATGCCACAGTGACAGTTAGGTACATTTAGAATGTGCTAAGTAAGTATTACTTAGTATTTTAGACAAGGAACAAGGAGGATACTAGAATGCCTATAATATATAATAGCCTTTAGACGTATTTTTCAAGAGTAAGGCCTGCAAGTTTTAAAAGACTTACTGCTAGCTGCTAGCCATGAAAAGATATTATTTTTAAATTCTAGTTTTATTTGACATTCGTTTTAATAACTAACGGTTAATACAAAATTAATTGGACTTCTTAATATTACTAGGTAGGTAGGTACTTGTATCACTATACAATTTCAATATATTCTAATGCAGTTTTGTAAAAACCGCTTCCGTAACAGCAAGTAATGAAGTATTTTGTAATTTTTGGGCATTAAACAACTTTTTACCTACAGCTATCGACTTTTAAATTCCCACTTTTTAATTTTAGACATTCAGTATGTGATTTATATTTATATACAGTCTTCGTCCACCAAAACAACCTATTCTTTGCTTTGCTCGCCAGCCGTTGCTGGTGATTCAGTCTGTAATGGATAAACGTATTTTCGATAGAATACTAGACTATATATACAATTTTCTACATCTCGATATATAAAGAAAGAAGAAGAAAGAAAGAAACAAATTTATTTTGTTCTCATACATATGGGTTTAAACAGTTAATGTTACAATTTTTAAATTTCTAACAATAGCCCTGCATGAGACAAAAATGGTTGCTAGCTCAGCTTAATGCCACCTCGGGGAAGTAGCGCTGGTATTCTGCTAACACCTAGTGATATACACGGACGGAGAGCAGCCAGGCTATGACCGTGAGAGAAAAAGAAAAAAAAAATAAACAAAATAAGTCTAAAACCTGACACACATATATATTATAATATATAATGACATAAAACATATATATTAGAAAATTTTAACTGTTTAAATAATTTGATAAATAGTATAAAATAAAAATAAAATATGCACACAATAAACAATATTAGATAATTACACTATTCCACATAAATAAAAGACATGATAAAAATATGTATATATTATACAGAGACCAAACGCATCGGTTCGCCATTCTGATTTAATCTGTGCTTGCTTCCTTGCGCGGGGTTTTCATTAGTTTTGAATAATGACGCTTAGTTTACTGAGGTTATTTTGTAATGAATATTAAGTTTATTCGTTTGCAAGTAAAGAGAACGCATTGCAATGTTTATTGTAATGTTTTTAATGACTGACGTGCAATTAATGTAGTAATACTTAAGTTTTTTATTATTATTATTTTTATTTAGAAATATAAATTGTTTTGTGTCAATTAATATAATATATGATGATTCTGTCATCACCATCCAAATGCACACAGTAACATCTTTGTTGGAAATTGCGAGTAACCCGGTTTTTTTATCTAGTGATATAAAAACAAACAACATGTGATGCAAATTACTTAATATTTTTGTACTAAGTGTAGTACAAAAATATTAAGTAATTTGCATCAAAAAGTTGTCTCAACTACTGACGAATTATAGACACAATGCACTCCGTACTCCGTGTGCGCTAAGTGTCTGCCTGCCGCATTTAATATTTTTTACATTTGTCTTATTGACCACGTAGCTAAACAAATTTTTTGGGCTGGTCAGATTTAAAATTATTTTGACCAACTGATTTTTACGTTTGACTAAGTGAGCAAGCATTTGGAATTATTTTTCGGAAAAAAAAAATGTTTTATCTAAATATATTTTTGCAAAAATGGTGTGTTTGAGTGATGGTGATGAAAAATTCACTCTGTATATACTCTAGATAGAGCATGAGCAATGTCGTTTGCAATTTAAGTTGCTTGGGTAAAAACTAAAAAAAAAACACTTTAAACACAGGAATTGGCGCAAAAGCAATACACCAGTTGTGCACAAAAAGAGACAAAAGTTGCGGTAGAGGCACAAATTATTCTTAACAACGAATGCACTCACTACAGCACTGTCACCTTCTTATAGAGGGTAAGGCTTCCTAAGAGACCGCTAGATGAAACTTCTCCCTAAATTCTGCCAAATAAACTCTAAACTAAACTCCTCCCTCACTCGTAGCAAAATAATCTATTCTATACTATTGTTATAGTCACCTAAATTTAGACGCTTAGCAAAATCTGTTAATAGCATATTCAACGATGTTCTAGAAGTTTTAGAGGGGTATCGAGTCAGACAATAATTACAAGATTTTTCGGGAAAGTTTAATAACTATCTATAAAATAGGCCGCCGGTACAAAAAGGCGCCGTCAACCGATGTGTATTTGTTATGGACCAAGTGATTAAACATTGTATTATTTATAATGCCCGGGCATTATGAATAATGACAAGTAAAATCTGGCAATGTCATTAATATTATAAACTTCATTATTTATCACATTGTCTGTCCATTATAAATATTCCTACATACTTGTGGGTAATGTGAAAATTAAGGTATAATGCATACAAAACAAACTTTCACTCACCCCTAGTGGGATCACTACACGAAATGGCAAGAGGATAGAATGATAGAATGAAATGACGGAGATAGAATATCAACTTATACAAGCAATTTCTTTATATAAATCCAAAAACATCTCATAGAAAGTTGGTGAACTTTCTTGAAACATCTCGTACAATCTACTTCTAGATTCGACCGCGCGCTGTTCGAACTTCTAGAACTCATTAGAACATTCTTATTGATAGACTATTAATTCCGTTATTCGCTAAAAGATGTCGCCGTGCGTCTCAATTTAGTTCGCACTACTCATGATTAGATGGTGCGTCTTCTCTCTCGTCCCGCAGAAGACGCACCAGGCGCCGGAGATTACAAAATGATCTCCGGCCTCCATGAGCGCTGGCCTGAGGGTGATGGGCTGGGTTACCCGTCGCCCTAGCAGAAGCAGGTCCAGTGTTTCAAATGCACCAAATTGTGGGGTCGCCTGTTGTCGAGTAGGCGGCCAAGTCTGCCGGGGCTCACAGGGATTTCCTTTCTAGGGTTCACCAGAGTCCCCGGCATTAGGACCCGTGACGGAACACCGTGTGGTTTTAGTCGGTTCGAGTCCGACACCACCTTGCTGTTGACCCCGGTGAGGTGATGACCCGTGGGGGTTTCCATACGAAAAAAAAAAAAAGCGTGTACAAGTCAGAATGGCTATTAACTGTGAATTGTGGATAATTGCAAATTATTTAAATAAATTGTGTCTATTTCGTAACAAATTGGGGTATAAATTTAATCCCGAACCCCGGCTCGTTACACTATGTACCTATTTGTAATAAAATAAGGGAGAAAGATAGCAAGGTGAAATAATTACCATTCTGTCGGATCCCACAACGGGTGAAGCACACGATCTAGAGGCAGTGTTCTTCGAATATGTTCTTACATTATTGCTTCTTAATGTAAGCGACCGAGTTTCAGGACTCTGATTCTCAAGTATCTGGAAATACAAAAAAACAGCAAAAAATGCGTTTTAGGAAACACTTTGATATTTAAACATGATAGACTATAAAATCAGTACTAACTACAAAACGATCTATACAAATAGTGGCTTGGTTCCTACAATAAACGGCGAGAGTAACTATTGTTAATTTTTGTACCTATTACCCTAGGACAATATTAAAATAGTTTTAGTCGAACAAACAAAACCTCAACCTCAAAAAAGCATATTATGAATAAAACTAAAGCACTAGGTACTTACTTCCTCTAAACGTTTAGGATTCAGTGGGGTTACTTCTGCTTTGAGGTCATCTAATGAGTTGATGAGTTTCCAATGAAAATCAAATGGTTTCGATGGGCCGATTTTTTTAGATAGTTCACTGAAAATATTTAATACAACATTATAGTTGTGTAAATTTAGCAGTTTATTCAACAGACCAAAAAAATACTGTAGGAGGACGACGAATTTTTTTATTTGAACCTGTTTATTATAAGCTTATAGTGTGCAGTGCTCTACCTTATTTTGCTCATGTTGTTCGCATGAAAGTATCACTCTGAATGAAATGCCTAACTGAAGACTGAGAATTTTACCGAGTCTCGTCGGTATTTATTTTATTGAGTAACGAGTTTAAAAGCGGCTAGTGGGACTTAGTCTTGATTTACATATGAATAAAAAAGACATCTCAGTATCTAATAACACTCTCATTCTTAGACCGGGCCTGGCTTTGTAATGAATTTTAGGGCAAATTTAAATATAGGTTTTAATAAGGTCGGTTGCCATTAATTCTTAAGTAACAATAATACTTAGATCGTACCAACTAAGGTCAGGGAACAGATTTAAGACGTTAAAGTTTAGGTTAATTTGGTTTGGTTATTGGAACCGTTAAGTTTTCTACTACCTATCACAACCTTATTAGACACTAGCTGCGTCCCGCGGTTTCACCCGCGTAAGTCACGATGCCGTTTGAATATCGGGATAAAAAGTAGCCTATATTATGAAGGTGAATGAAGTTTCATCGCATTCGCAATTTTTGAACAAATTACCTAACATAATAACACGTACGATTGTATTTGGATTTATAGAACATGGGACAAATAATATACTTGCCTATTTAACTCCTTGAATGCCCAATCTTCAGTGTAAAAGTCTGAATATTCACCTTCGGGCACTTTGAAACTCAATAAATGTGATTTATACTTTTGTCTTCCCCATATAAAACCAAGATCAGGTACATCTGTACACATTATTAAAACTTGTTTCCAACGATCGCTCCTTTCCTCGTTTGAATCATCTTCGTCGTCCGAAATAATACATATATCCTCATTTATGAGGCACGGCGTAAGAGTAGCAGAGGTTTCTGAATCTTGGTCTTGAAAAACTGAATATTCTACACTTATAGGGCTCGAATTCTCAACACTGGTATCCGAAACTATTTCTTGTGATAAAGTGGCTTCAGCGTTTAACTGATTCTCAAACAATCGTCTATTAATTTCTTCAGGTTTTAAAATAAACATTCCTCTTTCATTTCTATTATTATTTAAATTTTCCTCATCTCTTTGCGAATATACAGCTGATATCTTTATCTGTGGGCCCTTCTCCTTATTGAGATCTTTAGACACTGAAATCGTACTATTCTCAATATTAGGTGTACTTTTGTTAGCGTGGCTATCCAATAATAAACTCCTATTAATTATCTTGCCTGTACTGATAGTTACGGAGGGTCTAATTATCACCTTATGTGGACTCTGTAGTGCCACTTTCTTTAACAAATTTCCTGTTGCCAAATGGTAAAATCCATTAGTTTTACGGATCTTAATGGGCTTGATAATTTTTTTGGAATCAAGCTTAAGTAAAGCTTTTTGTTGTGTTTCATCGAATTCCTTCAAATGAAGTATTTCTTGTGATTCTTTCTCATTTAAGTTTTTATCTTCACCAAAGTGACTTTCTAAAGGTACTGCTTCATTCTTTTTCAAATCAGATAGAGGCATAAATGACAAAGGGTTATCTATGACTCTCAAATTGTCTATTTTGTTCGTATTCATCCAAAAACCTCTAGTTCGTTTAGATTTTCCAACGTCTGAAATTGATTTTATAGTTTCTATTCCTAAGGAATCGTCCATTTCGTACGGACCAATAAATACACAATATTCGCTACTATTTGGGATCGCATAAATGCCAAATTGCGGGCCGTTACTTTTATCTACGCATTTCTGAGATGATAGTCGAACCGTTTTACCAGACAAGCGTGCCACATTTATTGCCTTAACAATGCTTTCATATTTAACGAAAAATCCTTTTTTATAAAATCTAATTTCAGTAAAATCATTTTCTACAGTCATGATAAACCATTTTGAAGATTCAGCCTCAGTTGGACATTCTGAATTACTGTCATCATCTTTTAAGCATAGACTTTGAACATTTGTTACTTCGGATTCCTCTATAGGCAGTTGTTGATTAGGAATATCGCCAAAATGACATGGAGGGTTTGAGTTTGTGTCAGAAATTGCATCATCGTCTTCTGCGTTTTCATCACTTTTGTTAACTTTTGCAACAGAACCTACTAGTTCCCAGCAGTGTGCCAAGCCACGTAATATACAAAAATTATCCTTTAAATCCGTTGCATTAGTAAGTAAATTTTTAACTGTTTGAGGGTACTTGTGTAAATCTGCAAAACGAATTTCATTGATATTAATGCAAGTTTCGAAAAACTGATTTCTAGTGTGTACTCCCATAAAGATCCGATAAGGTTTTTGTTTTGAAATCAAAAATAGGTTTTTTCGCTCTCTATATCTACTTAAAATGAAATCCCATGAATGTAATGCTATTTTACCCACTCTTGGAGGTTCAAGGGAAGTTTTAATGAGACCTTCATCAATACGTTTTTTATACAGTTTGTAATTAGTTTCAAGCCATCCAACTAATTTGTTTTCAGTAGATAATAGTTTCTTTTTGGTTTTGTCCTCGCCCCCACATGTGACACCATTAATATCATACAAGAACTTAATAAGTTTATGATCTTTTGATGCTTCTGCAGTTGGAGTGTTATCTTTTTCTATAACTTCTTCCTGGGTATTTTCTTTGGGTAAGTCTTTATCTAAATCCTTCACAGGAGTCTTTTGTTTTACTATCTCTTGTTCTTCTTCCTGTTTCTCTTCCAGAAGAATATTGTCCTGCGCGTCAGGGCTAAGAATACTCATACTACTCATACTCATAATCTTTTTTTGAAGCATTATATCATTCTTCTCCATTTTTTTTATTTTATAATTAATAACCTGATAATGCCCATTGCTATATTTTCTACCTTCGTATCCAATAACTCGTGAACATGTACCATTGTAGTCTGAATAAAAACTTTCGTAGGGATCACTGCTCTCAGATACGTCTTCTTTGTTAAAACTATTGGAGATTTCAGAAAATGACCGTAAATTTCTCTGATGATTACTAAAAATATCTGAGACATTTTGTGTTTTTAGTTTTCTTTCTAAGTTTATACCTGCAATATCTGAAATAAAATAAGGATTAGGAAGGATAGGGTGTTATTCATAATTTCTCTATGCATACATTCAGACGTTAATAATATTTTGAAATTACCTGAAGCTTTTCCTGATACAACAATTTTTCCCGATGTTCGATTAACTGCATCATATCGTCGTAATCTTGGCAATGGCTTCGCAGGAAGATCGGGGTTATTTAATCTTTGTATTTTTTCTGGAGGACATCCAACATCAGGATCTGCATCTTTACACATTGGTTCCTTAGTAAGACTTTGAATAATATTTGAGGCATTACTTGTAGTAAATTTACCTTTACAAAAACATTTGTACAAATTGTGCACCATACACCAAGGTTCAACATTCTCACAATTAAGTCGTAATGCGGATATTGATAACATTCTATTTCCCAAATTAACATTTTTTAAGCACATGTTTTTGTAAAAGGTTCCATATTTTTTTGACGACTTCCAATTCCTTTTCTCAGATTTTACCAAAATATTTTTCTCTCCGGTTACTATAACAGTTTGATGAAATTTTTGCTCTTCTTTCGCTAATCTTGTATTGATTTCATCCTCAATATTTATTATTCCAGGTATTAGTTCTGTGGAATCAGAACCATTCATTTCTAAGTTGATGTTTCTGTAGTTGGAAAAATCACATTTACAATTAAACATGCATTCTTCACGACCACAATGTTGTTTGAAAGAATAGGTATTTTTTATTGAATCACAAATACATCCTAAGGAACAATGCATATTAACGCAACTTTGCGTAGATTCTTTTTCAAGGTTTTCAGGAATACGAATAACTGTCACATCAAGCCTGTTTAATTCTGAATACTTTCTTTTTGCTTTATCTTTTGAAAGTGTTACTATATCAACCGGATTTGACACCTCTAAAGCAGTTATTGTTAAATCTTCATCTGCAGTAAACATCCTGTCTTGATTTATATTAATTTCTACAGCATTTATTATTTTATCCACCATATCTTCAATCTCTGGTAATATATTAAGTTGAGCTTTAGAGATACTTTTATTTGCCGTAAACGTCTCAGTAACACTTGGCATAATATTTAAATTATCCAAATCCTTCCTCATGAGTATACGATGTTGATCACATTTATACTTTAAATCAAATGTCACACAGTCTTCATTAAGAAGCCTTACATCGGATTTATCGATTTTCCCTAAAACGGAAACTGCAAACTCAGCCCATTTTTCAGAAACTACACCGTCCTCTTTACATAAAATACTCAAAAAATTTGATATTGTTGCTTCTATGGGTGTACCATATGTAGGTTTTACGACAAGTCCAACTTTAGGAAGGTCTACCAATTCAATATCTCCATGATATTTTTGATGTGAATCATCGAGAAACTTTTTTCTTCCAAGAGGACCAGGCTTAAATTTAATAGATAACGAATTTTGTAAAAGTCCTTTCCTTTTATTATTTTTCTTACTTTGAATGACTTTATTTTTAACTTGAAGTGGTATTTTTGCTTTCGCTAAGTCGTAGTTACAAATTAACTTATTGTCTCCTCCTTTGCTCCCATTCAATTGTATAAATTTTCTATTCCATAGAACAAACTGCTGGGGATGTATTTTATGATCGGGATTTAGATTTACTAACATTTGCCAAGTAGATCTAGATATCGGCGAATCGGACTTTAATATCTTTTTGGCAATGTTTTGTGTATTTTCATTTCTTGAAGATCCACCTCTTATTTTTTTAAGTAAATAATTTTGTTGTGTGTCTAAATCACGTGATAAATAAGTGCATGTCTCGTTCTCAAATGACGTTCTTATGTCTCTAACTGTCTTTACTTTTGCCTTTAGTCTTCGTTTAGGGACATATATCTTATCGGTTCTTGGATGAAAGTCGCAAGTATATTTTTTTATATTATTTAATTCCAAGGGTTCAGCGGGAATTATCTTAAGTAGGTCATATAAATTATTTCTATGACGTTGGCTAGTTCTAATGATCTCCGAGCAAAATACTTTATTCGTTTGCTCCATAATGACGGAATTATCTACAACAAAAATAGAATGTGTTATATAGAAATTTCAATTTACGGTAAAAACAATACTTTTATATCGGAAGCGCACTGGTTTGAATGGTCACTTGGCCACATATATGTATAATATGCTAAACTAGCTTTTCCGCTTAGCTTTTTAGCTTAACAGTCACAGATGTGATGAGATGATGTCTATCGAAGTCTATACCATTTCTTCCCCTCAAAATACATCAGCAGTGTATCATTGATAGCTTGTTCGTTATCCAAAGTAAGTATGGAACATTTACATAACCATTTCGTAGACTTATCTTGAATATGAGACTCGAGACAAATATTTGTGGATCACACAATTTTTTGTCCCATGTGAGATTTGAACCACAATATTCGGCGGCGTAGTGGCGAGGTGACCACTGAAGCCATTGCGCCAGCCGTGCAGTCAGAGCTAACGGTCAATATTGGTTAATACAGTGAGAGATCTGTGCTTGTCAGTTTTATAACATTTTTTAAACCTGTGATGCCTTTACGTGAGTGCAAAATAAATGTTTTCTTTTTTCTTTCTTTGAACCGTCATTTGACCGCTTTTAACCGGTCTGCATCGGCAAGGCCACATCATCACACCTGAAACCGAACTCGTCGCGCACGGTAAGGTTCCAGATGAATTTTCTCCCGCGAACGCTTTGGCTGTAGAATGAGCTTCCTGCTGAGGTTTACACGAGGGACTACAATATGGGGTTCTTCAGAACTGAGTGTATAAGGTTTTAAAGACTCGGCAACGCGCATGCGAGTCCCCTGGATTTTCGTCCATAGGCCACAGAAAACCGCAGCTAAAGTGCTACATCTTGTCTGTGGGGTCAATAAGCTCTAAGGGAAAGGGATAAATAAGGTCGACAGTGCTGCTTACCAACAGATGAGCTCTATGCTTGTTTGCAAAACTTAATCGATTAAAAAATAACCTTTGCTATACTTTATTATTTTTGTACATATATCTTCATCTATTAATTCACATAAAGCGATTTATGTTAACTAGTTTTTCAATTGTTCAAGGTATTACTGACAGTAACGCTATGAGAATGGGTACATTAAAACCAGGATTTTTTTAGGTTTAGGAAATAAAAACTTGTCAAAGGCTATGCCGATACTTCTTGACAAGGTTTGTCAATGCGATCTGAAAAGTCTAAAAAAATTACGTCATTATTACAATAGATACTTTGTCAACTTTTTTGGACGATTGTAATAAAACTGTGGCGTGGGCCAAATGCCAAGCTGTTCCAATTCACAGTTTATCGCCAGACCTGTCAGCCATAACCGCTAGTGATCGTTAGTGACGTCACAACCGACTTCAAACCGAACTCTAAAAACCCGAACCGCTAATTTTAGAACATTATACTGGGGCGTGTATTAGCATAAGTCTAAACTCTGTTCAATTACCTAAAAATAATAAATATTTTGATTATTCGTTATCTACCTACGTATTATTATTTATTAAACCCGACCCGCTCATTTTACAGCATTATACTGGGGCGTGTATTAGCATAAGCCTAAACTCTGTTCAATTAGGTCCCTAAAAATAATAAATATTTTGATTATTCGTTATCAACTTACGAATTATTATTTATTAAACCTGACCCGCTCATTTTACAGCATTATACTGTGGCGTGTATTAGCATAAGCCTAAACTCTGTTCAATTAGGTCCCTAAAAATAATAAATATTTTGATTATTCGTTATCTACTTACGTATTATTATTTATTAAACCTGACCCGCTCATTAAAATCCCAATTAATGTCAACTCAAATAAAATACGAATCGTCTAAGGTAAATATATCTATAAGTCATATTAATTTATAATCCTTTAATTTAACTACAAATTAATTTTAATTACATCTATTAACACTTATAATTATAACTGGCATGAATTAATGAAAGACCTGCACCCCTATTTATTTTATAAGTATTTCTATTTTTACCATATGTACCTATTTATTCAATCTTATTCATTAATACTATCTGTTTACTGATATTTATAGTTACTGTTCCTACCGTGAGTCACGTCAGCGGGTTGCCAACTGAAAATCAGCGCTGGACGAGTTATCGCCTAGCAAATGCTGAGGTGGTGACCCTTTTCGGCGGGTTGTGCTGGGCATGCATACTTGCATGTTACATACATTATCATAATATAGTAGTGTATATCACATCATGTGACCTATGTATGTATGTTCTTGGCACGTCGCCGAAATAAACAAATTTTCATTTTCATTTCATTTTACAGCATTATACTGTGGCGTGTATTAGCATAAGCCTAAACTCTGTTCAATTACGTCCCTAAAAACAATAAATACCTTCAGTTACAATTTTTAAATGAATAGGCAACTTGTTAAGTATTTCCACAGCCTGATACTTAGCAATATTCAATTTAGGAATCATTGTGTATAAAAAAGCCTTTTTTCGCGTCTCCTCTCTGATCTGACATTTTTTTTTTTTTATGATACTTCCTGTATTTTGAATTGCATGGGGCGGACTTAATGCCTAGTGGCATTATCTGCCAGTCAACCTTTGGGTGGTGCAGAGAAGGACGTGGCAGGTGCATATATATAGAGAAGTGACAAATTGAATATCTTACACATAAATAAGTACCTATATACATATAATATATTACACATACATACACACACAAATACATATATGTCAAATGCTATAATACATAACTATACTACTACTATATAGACACATGCAAATAAATACGATAATATAATAAATAACCCAAAATATACCTGACATGTTATTATGAAGAAATTTGTTTTTTATAAAACTCGCGGACTTTAGTTTTAAGCTAGTGGACATCCTAATTTCAGGAGGGAGCGCATTCCATAGCAAGATAGATTGGACAGCAAATGAAGAGTGAATAAGAGAAGAACTGTGTGCAGTGTAACTGAAGAATTCTTTGAAGAGCGAAGATCTCTGTCATGGTTAGAATATAGAAGTTGAAATTGTGAAGTGAGATAAGTGGGGGCAGTAGGGGTATTAAGAAGAGTGTAGAGAGTAGTTAAAGCATGTGGGCTACGTCGCTGACGTATGGGTAGCCATGACAGTTGTGATCGATACGTAGACACGTGGTCGTACTTTTCTTGTCTCACTCTCATTATATTTAATTAAATGAAGTGCTCTCTGCAAGATTTAAATTGTGGATTTTCACTATGGTCCTAATCGCACGCTTTTGTAGGATAAACGATCTTTGACATTAGTCAAAGAGCCTATGTTAACAGGCGTAGCTATTTTCCCACAGCATAATTCTGTAGCTGATCCTAGATTCAACTAGCGCATAATATATATTTTTAAGTTGGTTTATTTTTATCCCAAGACTCTTCAGTGCATAACAAGCTGAGATTTGGACCTTTTGGATTATTTCCAGAAATCGATCGATACGCACATACGATCACATGGGGTCATACCCCATATGATCGAATTTTTGAAGATCGGTTCTAGAAAATTATCAAGTTTGCTACATATTTACTACAAATTAGCTACAAACTATAGATTAGTTCTAATTATGCCGATTCACCTATATAGACACACCCCATAATTCGACAGTATGGGCCTACTGATGTATGGGATCTACAAAATTATTAAGTTCACTACAAATTTACTACAAATTACCTACAAATTCCCCATATGATTTGGTTACGCAAGTGGATGGCTTAATTTACGTCATAATATTCAAGCTTTGCGAGTAGTCTACTACTACGTCATGGTCAATTAATTAAGTCAAATGCGGCGTTAAGGTCTACAAATATCACTACCACTTTTAACTTTACGTTTAATTTGCTGACTATATCATTTACCAACGTGTTAATTGCATCTGAGGTACCTCGGATGAGCCCGTTGAAATTTTTAAGAAATATCATTTGAACCGATTTTACAACGATTTTTACTTTTTATGCGTCGCGTAAAGAAAGGTATACATCAAAATATCGTTATAAAACGGGTAAAATCAATATATCTTAAAAAATCCAACAAGCTCATAAACTTAAATGGATTTTGAATTTTCTAAGCTGGTTCGACCAGTTTTAATAGTTTAGAAAAAAAATGGCGCATTTTGCAATGAAGGCTTAAAAAAAAAGATCATTAATAAATTCAAAAGTTTATAACCGAACTCGCTGAAATTTATAGTACTTTTTAATATCATTACAAACTACAATTTCAGAAAGTTTCAGACTTCTACATACGTTCCTTTCAAAGTTATGAAATGTTTTTAATTTTGACCTTCATTTGCTGTTAAACAAAAGCATTTAGCGACTTTGAACAGGTTTCATTTTGTAGGTAATTTCATGGAGAAAAAAAAGCTTATGGCATATATGACGAAAAACGTGCTGGAAACGAGATATCACATGAAATGTAAAGAAAAGTCTATTTTTTCGTAAAATTGTTGAAAAAAATGACGCCCTACTTGCCCAGGCTGCAAGTATCGAAATTCTTAATCAGCGCATTTTTTAACTATTTATCCAAAAATAGAAAATGCGTGGTAATCCAAAATTTAGATATTTTCGTTCCTTGACTGGGCTAATTATTTCAATGGCACTTTCGGGTGATTTAGTTGCTTTTAATAGCCAGTATTAGAAACGTATCAGGAGACGTAATTTCTATCAATTTTATCCATAAATTTCGGTTGAAACAGACAGAGAGAGACAGTGATCTATATAAATAATGGAGTGCTGTTCGTTGGTAAGCGCATAACTTCAAAACGCTGGACGGATTTGAAAACTGAATAGGTATGCTTTTTTTCATGGAATTCAAACAAAAAGAACGGACCACATAGATAATAAACAATTGTTTAATTTAGTAACTAATGAACCTCCGAGATAAAGGGACCATTCTCAGACTAGGGTAGGTAGATAGGGTAGGTAGCATGTTTGGAAATGTATTGAAATTTTGACAGGACAACGTCTGCCGGGTTAGCTAATGCGGCCGTCTTTTGCTGTCATGACAATATGCAGACTTGCAGAGGTAATAAAATCGAGGTAATAAAAAAGAGGTAAAAATATCGATACCTACCGTTTTAATCGCCTACTCTTTGCGGGCTTTGAAATGTGTGTAGGGTACCCTCTTAAATGTTTTTATAAAAAAAAATTGGTTTGCAAAATTAAGTACCTACTCGCCTTACGCAATTTTTCATTTTGCTTATTTTTTAATGATTTAGTATACGACAATTCTACGTTTGTTTTATTTTTATGTAACGATTAAAAAACCTCTTTCATTTACGTAAATCTTGATTATTAAACCTCATGGTCAAAAATATTCTAAATCTTATACTTTAAAAGTTTTAATAAATAATTTGAGGGAAACAAAACAAAAAAACCGGAAAAAAAGTGCGAGTCGGCCGAGGGTTCCGTAAAATACTTTTATTATATGATGTAACTAAAAATTTATTTATTTATTTTAATTATATAATAAATTTATTTTTAAATTTATTTATTTATTTTTATTAAATTTATTTATTTATTTATTTTAATTTACGGTTTTGGCAATTTTTCCTTTATCTGTGCTATAAGACGTTGCTTCGTACCAAATTTCAAGATTCTGAGTTCACGGGAAGTACCCTGTAGGTTTTGATTCCCTTAATACATAAACATAGACAAGACATAACAAAACAAGACATAAACGGCATCTTTTGATTGCGTTGGCTAAGAAGTTTGATTTTTTCACAGCTCCAAGGGACAGTAGACCTGAGTATTTGATATAAATTCCAGCTTGATACCTCCACGCGTTCCTAAAAAAAGGGTCTTGACAGACAGACAGACAGACGGACGGACGGACGGACAACAAACTGATCCTATAAGGGTTCCGTTTTTTCCTTTCGAGGTACGGAACCCTAAAAATAGGGTTAAAATATTTTGTAATAGTCAGTTGATTCCTCGTCATCTTTCAACGTTTATCTCAATATCATATCTATACTATTCATAGGTTTAACTATTAACTCGCCATTCGGTACCTACGTGGGTACTTCGAAATAAGTAGGTATGTTAATTGTAGTAGGTACCTACTGTTTAATATTCGTCGTACAAAGGCAAAGGCAACTTAACCATTAAAACGCAGCTAAGTTGCGTTTGTGCCTCTTGTTACCATTAATAAGAGGTGAGCTTTAGATTTTCAGTAATTTTTTAGGTAGGGTAAAAGCGCTAAATATCGCCGAAATTTTTCGATCAATTTATCATAATGTAGTTTTAATATTATTGTTTATCAATTTTTTTTTACTTCATGTTAATTCTTATCATCTCTTCCTAGTTTATCTTCTATACGTCTTATTTGCTGACTTCACAAAATTTGCCTTGAATCGGCCTTTTTATTGCCTTATCTCTTTAGCCAGGAAGGCACCTAGCAGATAATTAACTAATAAAACACTCTCAGCTCTTTATAATAACAAATTTATTTAAATCAACCATATATATAATTGTCTTAATCATCTTAAATCTATTTATTGTGTTTACATACATATTTCTCTCGACCAGGTTAAAGTAAGCTCAAGGCGCTTCAAATGAAATCCTGTAAATTCATTTAGTTTTTGTTTAATTAGCAGAAGATACAAAATAATTATTCTAGTTTCTAGATTAAATGCACCAAACAGTGGCAAACAAAATCATCTTTAGCAAAATTATCATATTTTCTTCCCCTTTACGCAGTACACTTTATATGAAACCACTTCGGGCCTCACAGACTACTTTTTTTTTTAAATTTAAAAATGTTTGTACAAATAAATGGTTCTTGAATTCCTGTGATGATTGTGTTCTACGAGGTTGGAGTGGAGGCGTTTGAAGCTGGACGTGAATAACTTGGCGTTATTTCCACTGTAGGTGAATGAGGCAGCATAATTCTGTTGCTAGAGTGCGACGCTATTAGAGAAAAATCTGAAGTAAAATCATTATTATCTCGAAGCATGTTGCCGAGCGTGAAAATAGCTTTAGATCTGTCCCTTTCATTAGACCTTAGAGTGTCTTAGAAGTTGAAAGTGCTGAACTTTTATCACAGGTGTTATGATGTAGGTACTTGAGAAGTTACAACTACTAACTCAAAACTTGAAATATCGATGTATAAATTATAGTAACTTGAATAGTGCTCGATGTAGCTAAATTTTGATATTCTAATTTGTCCAAATGTACATCATTAGCTGTTCTTGATAGAAGGTAGAAACGGGTACCTCTAAAATAGAAATCGAACTGTCAAAAATATTCAAACACTGTCACAAAATCATATTCGGTACTAATTTTAAAATTACCATCATTACCTATGGCATAAATTGAAGCTAGTTAAAGTTAAAATAAGGCGGCCGAAATGAGGGATAGTTAGTAGCTATGTTTCTGCCTTATATTGGCCACTAAGCCGATTCCGAGTTTTGTATAATCCCTAACTTCGGAACAGGCGCATATTTCACAAATTTTAGTTACTTTCATAAATTATCCATATCCATTATCATGTTCATTAGCAATTCATACTATTATTTTCTAATATAAATCTTACCTCCATCTACAGCTGGTTCTGTGAACTTGAGCACGAAATATCGCCAAATTCAACATTTCCTCACTGGTCGAGGAACAAACTGTCACTGAGCGGCCGAGAGACGTGCGACAAAGGCCATATTGCATAGACTCTTTCCTAATTTGAACAGGGTATTATTTCGTTGGAAAATTAGGCTCTTAAAGAAATTGTGCTTATTATTAATCAATGTCAAAAACTAGTTACGGCCAACACAAGGCAGGGGCCGACACTAGGTAAGTTTACATATGCAATTGCCCAGAAAAGCAATTTCAAATATCTACCTAGACCTGATCAATTTAGAATACGTGTACCTATTGTACACGTACCTATTTCATGGATCATTACTTACCTATATAGGAAGGTATCTAGGTAGGTACTTATACCGTCTTGTGTTGTCGGTTTATCGCACAATATGTTTATTAAGTTCTCAGATACAGTCAATCATCAAGCGAGTTTTATTTAGGAGCAAGATCAGTTTACGGAATAAGGTAGCAGTATTTTAATCTTTCAGTACCTACCTTCAACTTCCAGCTATAATACACATGGGTACTATGGAAATTCGCCTAAATTCTTCTAGCCATATCTTTTAAACAGACTGGTCGGTATGGTAGGTATGTACATGAACATAGGTGTTACATATCTATAAAGACACTATTTATCATCAGAACTGTAATTTTAGTGGCAACATATAGCACAGCAATTTTCTGTTACAGTATCCAGAAAATAATACCTAAGGGAACATATCCATACTACGTGACCCATTTTCTTTAATTTTTTATACCCCTCCCCCCCCCCCTCGGGTGACCACCCATAGTATATGCCAAGACCCCCATCCCCCTCTAATTTTCACGTAGTCATATAAAAATATGGTTTTAAATCATTTTTTGCCCACAGAAAGTTAAAAAGCGCTAAGAGCTTGCTTGTTGCTACCTGTGAGTTTGAAAAAGCGCTAAACGCTGCGGGCCATATTTGAATATAGCTCGAAAAAGCACGAGATTTCCCTAGAATATATTGACTACGTGACAAAAACCTAAGCCCCTCCCCCCGCCCCCCCTCCGCCCCTGTGACCAAGCGTGGTATTTTGAAGACCCCCCTCCTCCCCATAACGGGTCACGTAGTATGGGAACGTTCCCTAAGTAGTTTTAAACATTTCACTTCACTGAAAGCAGATGCAGCCTCCCGGTATAGTAATAAATGGTTACTTATGGTACCTATTATTGTACCATTAAAATCGTGGTCAGGTTCGGCGCGCGCGTTTTAATACTGCGATATCAATTAAACATCGATCATGTGGTATATTTACTGTCAATGTACAATAAATTTTAACCCATTTATTCGATTACAAGATCAGCATTAGCTACTAAGTACAGCATTTGCGAGACGAAAACTAATATAGATAAAATGAATATCGTTCCTTTCCTTTTAAAAGAACTTTATTTAACCTTCTATTAGGCGCGGTTTGCAAGTCCCATTAAATATAATTTACAGCTTCAAGTAAGACATGATACTCTATTTAAATAAATAGTGAACATTACCAAATAGAGGCAAATAACGACATGGAGCAATACATGTTATGTTCATGGTACCTATATATTATAAATTCAACGATTTCAGGAGTGCGGAATGAAATAATAATTTGATAATGTAATAATTGAAACAACTGAGAATTGATATAAAACTTACCTATCTCTGTATCACAAATGGAGACACGCAGTCAACAAGATGGCCGCCATTACAGGTTAGTAGTATGATTACCTAATAATCTAACTCATTTACATCCACAAAAACGGGCAATTTTTTTAAAAGAAATTTATCAAATATCAGTTTATTGCAACTCCTATTAAGTTAAACAAATTATATTTTATACGTAATAACCAAATTTAGGAAAAATTTCCAACTATACTGTTTATCTGTACCACAGATTAGTAAGAGAAAACGTGTATGAGGTACAGCGCGTTCAGAAATCAACAATAATAAAATTATGAATACGTATTATCTAAATAAATTAATATTTTACAACTTAGTTAAGAAATCCATATAAATACTACCTACAATCGTTTCCTTGATTTCTGATAAAAACCCGTAAGACAGCTGGTATTTAAATCCACATAATGACGTAAACTTTTTAATAACCATCTTACTAACAGTACACACTTAACACTATTGTTTTATATGCCTTATATTTCGATAAGCCATTTTTAAAATAATTAAATGTAGGGAAAATTTTAATTGAATACGTTTTACTTTGTTTTATTTTTTGAACGGCTACGTTTATTTGAACAGCACTTAAAAACATAACCTAGAAAATTTTCAAAATTAAGGTTAATTTTTGACTTATGAACATAAAAGTACCTAGAAGCATTTTATTTTGTAAAATATTTTTTTATTTGTATTTATGTAAATAAACCAGTAGTTACCAACTCAAAATCAGTTAAACCTTAACTATCTAGTACATTCAATGTAAGTGGAAACCTAATGATTACCGGAATAATAATAATAATTAGCGAAACAAGCACTAGTTTTTCGAACACGTCCTATCCCTATAACTAGGTTTATTTAACAAATTGTTGCAAGTCATGGACGGACTAATTACTCAACTCGGTAGGTACCTACTATACACATGGTAGTCGTAAGTAAAACGTATGCACAAAGGAATGTACCTACCTGAAATTGGCTCCACAAGCTCCGAAAAGCTTATGTAGCTTGTCCTTCTTACTTTTGAAAAAAAAATTAGATACGACCTAAATAAAATTTTGAACCTATTTAGGTACTTACCAAGGTCGGTAGTTCCTCAATCAAATCAAATCAATCATATAGTCTATCTAATTATAGTATAGTTTAAATATCTTAATACTACCCATTTAAAATCTCTTGTGACTGGGTTCCATACTCACCGATGACTATTAGCGTGCAACATATACTTAGGTAGGTAAGTAGAGTATGGCACGGTCGTATTTGTACAGTACTTAGGTAATAAACGTTTCTTCTGAATCAGTTGCAACACGTACCTGTATAATTAAATTCGAGATCTCTGGGAATCAGGTTATTGGAATGACTAGGTATGTAGGTACAGACATAGGTATTGCTTATAAACAGTTGTGATGAGACTATCCTAATTATGGGGGCCTAATGGAAGATAGAGGTATATAGATCCGATCTTTCTTCTTGCCTAGTCGATGGGGTAACGAAATAACACTTGTGAGTTGAACAGTCTTATATAATATTGGCACCTACCTAGTAAAAGTACCTACTAAATAATGGTTGAAATTCAAGCCCTCAACAACTATAAAATAGTAAATTTACTTAAAATGTTGATACCATTTATTTAAATTACGATAAGGTTGGCTCAGAGATTATGTTCATAAAAATTTAAATCTGCGATGACTATACAATCTAGGTGTTACTTTGGCGAGTAGATACTGTCTTTGATAGCTACTACCTACGATCGAATACGCAGAATACGCAAAATACCTACATACAATAGATATTTTTCTTTTTTATATTTAAATTAGATACCTACCTAGGACTAGATAATTGAAATGAATATCAAGATTTGATACAGTGTACAGGTTATGCAAAATAAATAACAAAGATAAAGCCCCTTATATTTCATTATGTCGTTTGCGAATAGTCACAGTACTTTGGTTAGCTAGTTATAATCAAGAGACGACTAATCAAATGAAAGGAAAACTTGTGACTTGGGACTCCATTTTGCTAAAGAGGTTATGTACGGTTTCGTATAAATAAAACTAGTGAATGTGGTTTAAAGTTTATTTGTCATTAATACCCACAATTTAATGCTTAGGTACGTTGGTTTATCCATTTCTTGGGTTATTGTTTCACCTGCGTCTATCTTCTTATCTTAGACTCATTTGAGCGCCTAGTATAGAAAATCTTAAGGAAATTACCCTTTACGTTCAATTATCTTCACCAATTTACATCTAATATGATATGACAGGTAAACAAATGATCGTTAAATACAATCATCATGATGATTGAATGATGAAGCAAACGTCCTTTAAAATAATTATATATAGTATAAATATAATAAGTAAGCAACTACCAAAAGTCAGACCCATATTACAATTTAATGTTAGTAATTTCCTCAACGCGATTTCGATAAAGTAGATTTTTATAAAACTGACTAGCTGACCCGACAGACGTGGTCCTGTCTTAACTATGAATATTGACTGACAGTTATGTCAAAAGCGCTAAGTACCATTAGAAAAGTTAATATGGTCGTTAAGTTTTCGGAAATTTTCTAATTTTCAGCGCAACTTTCTTAATTTTTTCTTTCATGAGAACCTTCTTCTGACAATGAAAAACACAAAAAAAAGAGAATTTGCGAAATCGGTCCAGCCGTTCACGCGTGACGCCGCCCGTGACCAAGGGAAAAATGGATTCATTTTTATAAATATAGATGACAGTAAGAAAGCCTTCTTTCGAATAATTCTTCACTTAATTTTTATGGTTCTGTGTATACCGGAAAGCTGGCATAAATTGTGTGATACATAATCCATTTTATTTTTTATAAATTTTAAATTTACCGAAAACTATCAGTTTTTCCGACTCATTAATTAGAAGATTTCACAATCTTGCTAACTAATTTGCTAGAATATAATATTTCCTTGAAAACTATTACAAACATCTAGTTACATCTCAGCAGGTTTCTAGAGTTATATTTTTTCAACAGATCCTAGTGGAAGCTGTAGTTGATGCATGAACAGTAAATGACGTTGATAATTCCAATGAAAGCTATGATATTGTAAGCCCTGGGCGAGGATAAAAAGTTTTTAGACCAAAACTGGGTTAATTAATAAGCATCATAATACGAGTTAGAAAAAATATAAACTACGTGTGTGTTTCAGTTTTAACAAAAACAATATACATAATATATAATACGACAGTTCTACTTTTTCCTTTTTAGACAAGCTAAAGAGCTTATTATCGAACAGATTTAGATACTGTTCATATCATATTTAAATATATAGATACTGTTAGTACATATCGTTTTGAAAACGAAACCTCTTCCTCTGCAGTGCACCAACTTCATCACTAGCGAATACATATTTATTTTCATTAACATAATTGAACATATATAATTCACATGAATACTTCTTTCAAAAAGGATATTGTTTGTCTCTTGATTCTTCATGGGAACGGTCTCTGAAAGGCGATTTTTCCTGTTGAAAGTAAATTATTTTAAAATTAAAGATACAAAAGATTTGCATAGCACTACTGCACTGTACTTATAAAAGTAAGTCGTATAAAAGTAAAATTGAAAAGACAATGACTTTCAAACGAATAATATTTCTTATCATCACCAGTAAATATTACATAGTAATAAAAAAAACGCAACGCTTTTGCGGTTGCGTTTTTTGTTTGCGTAGCCTAAGCATTTTAAAAGTTATTAAAATGTCCATTCTTGGGCTAAAAAGGAGGATCCGCTACAACGTAACATTATCGAAATATTATCTACGGATACACATGCCTCGACGATTGCGAGCAATAAAAGTTTAGGGTTTGTTTTGTATTCAATTAAAATATTCTACATTCAACGTTTTAATATATTCTACGATTAGGTTTTGTTTTAGATTCACCACTTGATTTGATTACTCGCGACATAAAAATTGAGAAATCCGAGTTTTGACGTTTTAACATGAAAGAGACGAAGAGTTATATCTAAATGCACTGTGCGGTCGTGGTTTAATCGCTTCCGTAATGGAAGCTCCGTCTTGAAAAAAACCTGTATGTAGTATAGTTTTCGTCCATCTCGGGAATCGATTCGCCGAGATTTTTGTCCGTATTTTCGAAAGACAAACTTTGCCGTTCTCAAAAATACTTTCACAGACATTGACATACGTCCTTTACAATTTTCAAATTTTCAAGAGCAAAATATAAGTTTGTAATAGCAAAAAAAAATTTTTCCTTTACTAATAACTCGACAGTTTTTGAGGATAGATAGATGGATGTTTGTTTGTTACTCATTCACGCTAGAACGGCTGAATGGATCTGGATTAAATTTGGCACAGAGATGAATTTTAATCTGGAAAAGCACATAGGCTACTGTGAATCCCGGAAAAATCTACATTCCCGTAGCCGCTTTCGGCTTACGTTTTGCTGAAGGTAGTGATCCAAATTTTGGGCCGCTTTATTTTCCCTTTATTTGGCAGAGTGCAGTGAGAAGAGGGCGAAGGGACGGGCGAGGTCACCGTGTCTGTGGTCCTTCGGAACGGTGGATATGGTGATATGGCAGAGACCTTCATTTGGCTACAACCGGAACTATGTCCGACGACTTGTGAACGGTTTCACATAGGAGCTACAAGGAAGAAAACCTCTGATAGAAAATACCAATTGGGGGTGGATGGGTTCGTTATCCCTGGATTCATGCATATGCAATGGTCTCGTAATCTTCCATACTGTTTCCATTAAAAACACTCTGACAATTTTTCATTTATATTCCGCAGTACTAAGTAATGTATTTTAAACATCATGGTTAAAATCTTTAGCTTTTAAGAGAAACATAATTCCTTTGTTATTTATTTAGTCTTACCCGTTTATGATATTTTTCGTAGTGGTGATCTTCTTGTGATCCATTCTGATGGCTTCCAATCTTAATTACTGCTGAAAAAATGTATGTTAGTTCTTTATATCAATTCAGTGGTATCAATTGAGATAGTTATGTATTCAAAATACATTTACGAACGTCTGCTGGTTTTGGTCAAGAGAAACATCGTAGTCACACTTATTTCGTCGCTTATCATAAGACCTTATCATAAGACCAGTCACGTCATCTAGACCTTCGTACCATATATTTTGAAATAAAAAAAAATACGATATTAATTATTTAAACTATGAGTATTCTCATACTCAACCTATATGTATATCTTTTTATTTAAATTAATTAGATAGTTACAGACAATTCGTATAAAGTTATTTCACATGAAGCTTGCACATTGCCCGGATATTAAAGTAGCCTACATCCCTAAACTATTCCTATACAAAAAAAATGTTTTCGACAAGACCATAAACTTCGCATTTTTAATTATATGAGATTATTAAACACGTCTGTCGTCATTCCGCTATAGCTTTTAATGTTAGATGGTCAATTAACCAATTTACTGGGGTTAACGCCTAATTATCAAATGAAATAGCTTTATAATATTAGCGGAGATTAAATTTTACATCATAAAAAATAACATCTTATTTATCTTCTTTCTTCTTTCATCTTATTATAAAATCTTTTAAGTGATGTACTTGGCAAAACTTTTTTAATGTGCCCTAAAATTTCTTAGTGCATTATTATATTTTTTAGGCTTTTAGTTTATAAGAACGTATAAATGTTCAAATTGTATCCTTTTGTACAATAAAGAGTTATGTATCTATCTTTCTATCTATTACAATATATAGAAATCTACATATCAAACATAAAGGACTAAGTAAGCATTATGAATATAAGGCAATAAATTTATATGATGCAACAGAAATTTTATATCAATATAATTACAATTACCCTACTTCGACTTTGCTCATCCAAATAACAATTATTACTTAGTGTACAAGCACAAAAATAGTACCAAGTCAAAATATTTATGGATTCTATTGTACCACTTCCCTTTTTAGTAGAGTAAGATTCCAGACCCGCCAGACCTTACTTATTTTCTGATGAAAAAAATGTATCAGTAGGTAGTAGAGAACTGTATTAGTAGAGACTTTAAACATATGCATACTTGATAACTTGGGCCGGCACACATAGGAGTATTTACTCAATAAACCTGGCCATAAGTCGAAAACAAAAAGTAGGTACATTAAAACTTAACGCAACTATCTCTTTCTAACACCTTAATAATCGTTTTATATACTGTACCCCTTAAACACCCTTAACTTTTCCAGGCAGAGATCAGAGGTACTCGGAACTCAGTCATCTACTCGTGCGCATACGCTTTCGACATAATTACAAATTACACACGCAGTTTAAATTATTTTAGAGTCAGTTAGTGAAATAAAAGAAATGGATATAGAAGTTCAAGGTATGTACTTATCTTATAATAATGTTTTCGTTTATTTTCCCTAATATAAATATAATTCTTAAACAAGATAACCCAGAAACAGAATAAGTTTTTAAGCAAAAGTGTTTTTGTTATGTTCCGGGCATTTCCAGGGAGTCATCATTTTATTTAAATGTAGTTCAGGTCCTTCTGAAAAGAATTAAACTTAAAAAAGTTCCATTTTCATCAGCCATTTGGTTAACCAGTCATTTAAAAATGGGTAATATTTAAACGAGTGACTGTAAATTACAATTTTAAGTGTCATAATTAATGAGTTTGGGTTACGATAATACTACGTGAGCGACTAACTGCGAGTGACGAGGAATCTCTAAAACAGCAAGTTACAAACATATTTTTTTTTAAGAACGTTATGTACGTTTGACCAAGTATTTCGCTTGTCATAGAATTCGGTTCTGGTCGTTTTGGTCAGTTAAAACTGCGACCAAAACGATAACCTAACCTAAACCTAGCCATTTCTGTTCAATTGACCTACCCTAATATTGGTATTGGTATAGGGCTCTGTTTCCGCATCTAGATTCACGGGCGGTCCATTATGCGTTCAGATAAGCTGCCTAGTTGAGCCAGCCTAGCTCCTTCCAGAAGCACAGAAGCCTCCTGGGGCGTTCACAGGCTTCTAGGAGCGTCCTCGTTCCCGCGAGAATACTTGCCTCCTGCACTCCAGGACAACGTGGGCGGCCGTTTCCTCCGCGTTGAGACAGCCTCTGCATAGAGGACTGCTTGTCGCATTGATGGAAGTGGCCCGCTAACCTACCCTAATATAATCTATCGAATACCTTTAAACAAGCAATTCTTGTATATATATATACTTATATATAATCTGAATCTAGGAAAAGGCTCCAACGATTTTGATGAAATTCTGTATACAGATACAGTTTTGCATTTTAAGTTCAACTGCATAGTTGTATTTTCTGTAAAAATGTAATATTACAAAATAAATAAATACGATTTTACAAAAAGCTACCGAGCAAAGCTCGGTCTCCCATATACTACCTATAATATGAATAATATGAATCAATATTAGTCATCAGTTTAGTTTAGTTAATTTTTCGGTAACCCAAATTCATGCTGCTCAAGATATCAAAACAGTATCTTACCATTAGTCGCTAAGTATTTTTTATTCGATCGTTTTATTATTTCCCTTTAAAAATTACTCTAAATTATTTCTGCCGGAAAATATTTTTTTGTTTAAAAATGATACCACAATGAGCAAACAGAACATTTTAAAGAAAAAAGTCAATAAATACCCCATACTACCAAAAACTGCAATGTAATCAATTTAACAACATTTATGCAATTCGCTTCAACGAATGTTTAAGGTCCTTCACCGTACCGCATGAAAATGATACCTACATATGTTGCGTGTACATTGCATTGCGCAAAATCGAACTAATGACTGTAAATCCTTAATCTAGCATTTTTATGATTAATTGACTTTTGATAAGTATCCAAGGAAGCCGTTTTTGTAAGTTCTTGCGACGGTGATACTTACACGTTGTATAATTAACATTATATAATTGTTTTTATATATATTAACAAATATTAGATGTGTAACTCGGGACTTAATCGCGCCAAATTAACAAGTCGGCGACCGCGGAGTATTTGCTGGAGTCAGGTCCAAACCCCTGGATTGTACTACACGAACCACAGGTCCTTAAAATCGACCGTTGAAAGCAGTTGAAATAAAAAATAAACATAAAAATGTCAACCGAGAATATGAGCACCTCTTATCAACATCTTGGAATCTCATCATCAGTAAATGCTATGCTCAGCGAGTACACCCTCGACAGCATTCAAAGGACGTCGTAAGTGTAGTGTGTCGAAGTACCGACAATACGAATAAAAAATAAATATAGTGAAGACCATGTGCGGGTAGTTGCTGAAACTCGCACTTCACGGAAGCGTCACTAAACTCTCACCAGTCCACTTGTGACCACGATAAGTGCAATTAAATCGAAAATCGCGGCGTAGGGTAGCCAAAAAGGTATTGTACCTTATAAATATTATCGCGATTAAGTCCCAAGATGCACATATATTAACATATAACTCAAATAATAATTTGAAAACTGATTGATTAATTATATATATTCATTACAAAATATTTTTTTGGCTAGGTTTTTAGTAAAAATACTCCTATGTGCGGCGGCCAATTTTCAGATACCAGGTGCTTAAGTTACATAAAATCATTGGTCACTTTTTTTATATTCTGAGTGCTGATTTTTATATTTATAGTAGGTACACAATATCATTAAAAAGTTATTGAAAATGTAGCCATGTCGCGGGCGCTGTCTGGCCGTATTGATAATAACTTTTTAAATATATAAGGTCTGGATGCCCTGGAATCTTGGTCTATAGCTACAGTAAATATGTCAATGGTCCCAATTCTGTTACTTCACTCGCTAAATTAAAATTCACTAAATTTTCTTCATATAAGATGTAAACCTTGTACACATGTAAACAAGGTCTTATTTCAAATTGAAACAAGTAGGTAACATATGTCGCTATCGAAATAAGCAATTTATTTGTCGACTAAAGTCTGATACGCTTAAATAAATTTTAATACCACGTAGCGAGAGCCGCTATCCGTTGAATGCCATCTCTTTTGTTCTGTGTTTTTAGTAAGCGTCTTCGTAGGTGTAGATTAAAAACACGTCATCCTTGTTGGTTTTGAACAAGTTTTTATACGGCAATTATACAGCGTTTGAATAAATGGAGACTCTCGCTGCGTGGAAATAAAGTTGAGTATACGTTGACAGGTTTTAGTGAAATTTAGTGGCGCTGAGAAATAGATGCCAGTAACAAATATACCTTATTACGAAGAACACATGGTTGATTTCATATGAAGAAATTAAGTCAGGTTTTAGTTTAGTCGAGTGTACAATAGAATCGGCACCATTATTCAATAATATTATGTCAAATAAGCTCAATTGTAAAAAATCATTACAGATTCTCGAAAAACAGATGCTGATTTTTTAACGTAATAATACTCGGACAACTAAGGAACGTACCTTTCTGTTCATCGCGGCGCCGCTTTTGCTCCAAGATTGCCGATTCTTCTGCTCTATCCTAAATAAATATTTTGTCAATTAATTAACATTATAAGCATTGATGATCTTAATATTAATTATAGATTTAAATTTTAAACATACAAGCGTTTGTATTACAAACCCTTCATAAAGGTATAAGTTCAAGGCGGACTGCAAGCCGCAAAACTGCAAGCGACACTACTAGTTTCTATGAATTTGTATGAAAATTCCGAGCAAAGAGACGTTGCGGCGGGCCGTGGCAGACTATAGTACCAGTGGTGATGCGAACTGCAAAGCGCTCATACGTGGTTTATTTATACGACAATAATTTCTAAACTTTCCTCTGTGCCTATAATATGGTTTCGAGTCAATATAGCATAAATTTATTCTTTGGATTGGCTTTTAAATATCTGTTGGTTTTCTTTTTAACCAACTTCAAAAAAAGGAGGAGGTTCTATGTCGGCTGTATGCATTTTTAGCATTTAGTAACAACAACTCGTTTACACATTAATAAACTATCAGTAGCGTTGTACGACTTCTGTCTTCTGTCTCCCGTGAAAGTATGGAAACTCTGCAGTCCGTCTCGGAATAGAAACGGCAGGGAACAATGCAATCGACTGCAACTACAGGCCGTAATGCCGCTTGCGGCTGCAGTCTGCAGCTCGTCCGGACTTCAACCTTAAGACTTTCATTACTTGGTCGACTACTGTTGTTTTTTATTGTAAATGGTGTAAGTTTTAATTAATTGTCCTCAGGCTTCAAAGCTTTGTCTCAATGGACATTTGACAGATGATAACTTTTGTTTATTAATGTAGGTGTTGGTGTTGCGTGATCATTTTAAAATTAGTCCTTTCTTACCTACTTCAAAAAACTAAAGGAAAGTGGTGCATAACATTTTGAAAATTAATTATGCTTCTACTTTAATGTTAGTTGCCTTTGTAAAGGGTTAACCTTTTTTATTTATTTCCAGCGTTTCGTTTGGAATATAAACCAAAGTATAGAAGCGATAATTATTTTATTTCTTTAAGTGATTTTGTATAAAAAACAAACCGAAAATGTATCAAAGTAAAAGTACGGTTTGATGTATTTATAAAAGGTTATTTTTTTTTTCAATGGATTTTTAGTCTATCTGCGTCAGTGGTTGCATACACGCGCATTTCTGTGGCGAATGTTCAAAACAGTTCACTATAGGTATACGCACTTGTGGAAAATAAAATATCGAGGTTAAATTTCCCCGAGCTACCACAGCAAAGTCACAGAAAAGATAACAGTACTATGACTTAGTGAATTAAAAATCTCAAACGATGAGCTTTATTTTTTTATCTGCTTGGTGTGAAGTTTATTCTTTTTTTGTTATTTCAAAATGTGGAAGGTACAGGAAAAAATCACTTCTGAATTATTAATTTACCACTGCTTGAACTGAAATCAAATATTTTGTCCAAACGATTAGTTATATAAAAAGGAAACTTATTTTATGTGATTTATACTTTGAAGGGCACCCTTAACACTTACCCGCTTACGATTCATCTTACGCTCTTTACGCTCTTCGCCTCTCAGTTTAGCCTTTCTCTTTTCTTTCTCAGGTGAACGTTCCTCTATTTCTTTGCTACCCTGCTTATTCAGAAAATATATATTAACACACACACAGATCATAAACATACATTAACCATTCCGACGTCATTTAAATAATGAATACAGCTAAAATAACTTCTTTTTACTTCAAAATTACAACAAACGCAGAATCAAAAGGGACTGTGAATAAAGTTTAAATATTATTCATTTTGGTCCATATTTCGTACCTTCATTGGTGTATTTTTCTGAATACGTTATCAATCTCCGTGTTCAATGGAACAAGTACTGGCGTGTTAGTCTTTAAGGTTTCACGATTATCTTCTACAGGATCGAAACACTTTCACGCGAGACTGCTAACTTCATTATGATGATTACTCCATTGACTCGACTTAATCAGGTTCATGTTGAGAATGGCATTTCTTAGTCATAATTTATAAAGTATAGCATAAGGAATATGACGTAATAATGTGATTTCATATGCCTTTTTCAGTTTCAGGTTGATTTTTCTAGATGTCACCATTTTAAAATCTTGTTGGAATTTTCTTATTGTATCAGTGAATCTGTTATTCTTCTTTTTACTGCATCTTTTACAATTAGTTTCTCTATGTTTTCTTTTTGTTTACATAATGAACAAATCGTTTATTTCACGCCAGCTAAGCTGTTGTCTATATTCAAAGGACCTTTTGACTCATGCACTATAAATAATTATAAAAACCCTTACCGTATTTATATCGGACTGGGCTGAATGGACACGACACACACGATACTTTTTCCAGCAATATTTGGGAATTTTTGATGAGAGTTATGTTTAGGCAATTATATTTTTCTTATTGTGTCGGATTTCTTCAGAACTTCTACATCTTCCGTTTCTTCATTAAGATCTTGACAGAATATACCCTGGGGTTTGTCATTCAAATAAGTATGATTCGGATAATAAATGTTTCATTAATATTTCTCCATACATTGTGATCTTGAAGGATATTGATGAAAATACGGTAATATATTACGGTTTTGTATTGCATCGAAAATAAAGATATTATTCTTGTTGTTTCTTCTAATTGCTTCTTCTAACGGTTTTATTTTTGTCTTTCTGTTTAATCCATACTTTGCAATCTAATGAGTTTCATAGGTTTCTATTAGTGAGACAGTTTTCTTATTTCGGTCGACAAATCGTCTTCATTTGATGATGGAGATATTATTCTTCTAGCGTATTCAAGGATCGTATTTGTATTATAGCTGATAGTGTGTTTATTTACTTATTTTAGATATCATATTTTTCGCCATTTTTAAACTTATTTACGCACTGTGTGTCTATAGTTTTTGCACTGTTTGAGAAAGTTCGGATGATCTTGAACACTGATTTGTACTTTTTTAGTTTGACCGCGCGTTGATTGTGGTCGTTGTCCAGCCCAATCCTCAGTCCGGTGCGAGCATGATGCAAGGCCGATTTATTACAACGATACTCACCTTGCCGTTGCCGCTGTTTTCTACTTTACGACGCTTGGGATCTGTAAGAAGACATCCGATCTCTAAATACTTTAAATTAGTTTTGATGTCATAAAAATAATACAGATTTAAGTGATTTTTACCTCGGTCTATGTCGTCTGAAAGACTGCGGTGATCATGTGGTGGGGATACTGTTTCCAAGTAACGTTCCTCCTAAAAATATTACTTTTTTAGCGTTATTTTATTAACATACTTTAAGTCACATATTAAAAACTAAATACATAATTCAAAGCATATAATAATTCCATATTTTACCCTGTGCGATCTTTCTCTTGGCGATCTGTCTTTACTTTTAACTTCTTCCTTATTTCTTTCTTTCAGAGAGCTAAAAAAGAAGAAAAAGCACATAAAAGTAATTTTATCATGAGGTTAGTAGTTTTCGATAAGTAACTTTTAAAACATACGATCGAGATTCGCGTTTCGATTCTTTTTCGCGATCGCCATCTTCTCGACGTCTGTCACTACTTCGTGATTCTTTTTTGTCCACATCTAAAGAAAATTCATTAGATAATTAAAAACAAATTTTTCCATTACACACTAAGGTATATAATATAATACTAATAAGGGTTTAAGAAACTAACAAAGTAAAAAAAAAACAATGAAAGCTAAATGGTTGTGTACTTAGTAGTAGGCATTACATTTCTTTTTAAAACACATATTTTCTTTACATATAACATGGATAAACATGGATCAACATGGATTTAGAAATAATATGAATAACCTAAATCACACAGGTTCACTTTGACCGAACCCAACAATGGGGTCATAAGACAAATGTACATGTTAAGCGTGTTGGTCCCTCGGGGAACATTTCAATACACAAATACTTGCCAACAGATTGGAGTGGCGATGATGATTCTTGTTCCTGTTTGGTAGCAGAGGAGTCATCTTTCACAACAACAGCTGGGGTTGCAGCTGCACTTGCCACTTTGTGTTTATCACCCACCTACAAAAATTGTACAAATTCAACCATTAGAGGGGTACATTGTGTTGTAACAACTTATAACTAAAATGCATGGCACACTGACTTAGATGTTTTTAAATGTTTATATAAAGGACTAGCCATCCCCGCATATTCACCTGCGTTTATGGTAACTGCTTCGCTCCTATTGGTCGTAGCGTAATGTTATATAGCCTTTCTCGATAAATAAGCTATCCAACACTAAAATAATTTTTCAACAACATTCGTATCGTAGAATCGCCGCGTATACTTTGCCACTCGAGTTGAAAGTTTTAGGATGGTAATATTATCGAGACCCACATTCTTTAAAAAAAAATCCTTTATCTATACTCTTCTTTGTTTAATTACAACAATTTTGAGGTCAATAGCTAATCGTCATTATTTCGTATTATATGATGTATTTATTAGTCATGTTAACCACTAAATATGTAATGTTATTTAGAGTAATATATTCCAATCCCCAGACTTTCTGACAAATACAGAAAAACATTGCTAACCACTTTTATCTCACGACTATGAATAGTTTTTTGGCATTTTAACACATAAAAATCTCACAAACTCAAAAATAGACCTCACTTTGACAGCAATAAACAATGACGACATTTTAATGACTTTCTAAAGTTACCCTTCCCAATAAAATCCATTTGTTTTCGCAACATGAAGAGGTTTTTTACTTTTCTGGTCAGGTTAAAGCTGCTATGTTATAGCATAGACTTGATTCGCATATTTGCATGTAGAAATGTTAGTATTGCAGGTATGAATCCTTCCGTTTGTAAAATAGATGGACAGTTTAACACAAAACATGAATCAATCTAATTAATATACTATATTAATTAGATTGATTCATGTTTTGTGTTGTGTGTGTTGTGTTTCTACCTATAATTCTTCAAAATGAAAGCATAATAAAAATATTGCATGTTCCCTATTCAACACGATTTATTTGCAATATTTTAATAATATGCAATATTTTTTTTTTTTTTTTATAATATGCAATATTTTTATTATTATCAACGGACGCTGACGACGAAATGACGCTCTATAAATTTAAAATAATTATTTAGACGTATTATTCAACTAATATATTATTATATATATAGTATTATAATATATATACTATTATTATATGTATAGTATTATTTAACTAAAGAAAACGTTAAATACATGGTGTATTTAACGTTTTCTGCTAAACTGATGGCTGTTGAAATTGAACAAGAACTAAGTTTAACTAGTACACCAGATTTTTAAACAATCTTCAAAAATACATAAAACATCAATAGTACATATTATAGTTGTAAAGAATTCCATTCCATTACAAATTCTTTTGAAAATAATTCCTCTATTATGCTGATGATACCATACATTACTAAGAAAGGAAGATCCCAGTAATTCAAAACTATTTGTTGAACTTGAACCTTCTGCTTACCTGATGGAAGTCGCTTTCTCGCATCATAGTAGGACCTTTGTTTCTCAACTGACCGCTATAGCCCGTTGCGAGAACGAAGAGATCTTGCCTGACATTTTTCTCGTCCTCTTTAACCTAAAAATTAACTGTATCAGTCTGTAATATTGTATAAATATAGTTAAAAAAATTCTTACCCACAATGGTAATACGGTCTAGTAGCAGTAGTCCGGTTGATCGAACTACTGCAACTCTTCAGTTGCATTAGTTCGGTTGTAAAAAAACATCGAACTATTGCTACTCTTTTGTAGCAACAGTTCAGTTAATAATTAAAAGAAATCAAACTTTTTTATAATTGAAAGGAAACAAGTGAAAGAAAACAAATGTTTATTTTAAAAGAAACATGTAAAAAGAGCACTGAGTTATTATTACTAGCGTATAGAGTAGACAACACGAATAGTTCTTTTGCGCCTCACGAGCACTGCTGGGTGCAAATGAAAACTGTACAGAGGTGAGACATTATCTTTTTCTCTTGATTTCTGCCTACCCGATTTACTTACCGTGGTTTATTTATTTAGGAAATATATGTAAGTAACACTAATGAAATTTGGTAATAAAATAGAGTTTATTTTTCTTTAAACACTATAATACGGTTTAGTAAGTTTCTGGCAGTTAAAAATATAATATAATCATTACTGACTTAAGCTTCGTGTTTTAATTTTTTTTATATTTATCAATTATACTTCGAATCATCATTCTAGAATCTTACGATTCAATGTAAGAGGCTTGTATGCATGCTAGATTAACCAAGTAAATACTTCTTTAACATTAATTAATCCAAAGTGTTTCACATTAGTTCATGTGAATTGAATTCAATTTTTTCTTTTAAATTGTTTACCATTATTTTGTAAGATTCGCATTTTTTCTTTAAATTTTTTTTTTTTGACTTTGTATTTTCTTGAAATTTACAGCAAGTTGTTTTCTTGCTGTGGTTTCTTTGAATATTTTTTTACATTATATTACGCAAAGTCAACAATTGATTCCGAATCACTTACTGAAACAGAAACTGGTTCTGACAATGCCGACTTTACTAGTGACGAAACTATCTTGTCGTAGGGAATTGCACATTTCTTGAGATATGATCGCCCTTCCTTTGTAAAATATAACTAAATCCTTTGAATATATATTAAATCATTATCTTTGAAATGCTCTAAATATTATGTATTACTCGGTAGCCGGCAGTGATTGCATTGCTTTTCGCCGCGTGAGTCAGGTTACCGGAGGCCCTAACTCTTCCCTCTCCCCCATTCCCGTGCTTCCTCTCTCCTTCCCTCTAATCCCCCTCTCCCGTCTTCCCGCTCTTCCCCTATTCCCACTTTAAAGGGCGGCAACAGACTTGTGACTCTTGAGTTACAGTTACCCATGGGCGGCGGTAGTCATTTACCATCAGGTGACCCGTCTGCTCGTTTGCCCCCTATACCATAAAAAAAAAACCAACTTTCCCCGTTTGCGTAACCGATTCGCAAAAATCTAAAAAAAACAGTTATACGGAAGGAAATCAAATTAAATAGAAAAGATACCAAGTTAGTACTGGGTATGTTTTTTATTTAATTTGATTACCTTCTTTTAAAAAATAAAGATTAATTGCAGAAAAAAACATTATAATATCCTATGAAATACGAAAGAAACCGCAGGCGAAAGAATTCGAAGTTTATTTGATAAATATAAAAAAAAATTAAAAAACGAAGCTTAGGTCAGCAATGATTATATTATATTTCTAACTGCCAAAAAGTGAAACTTACCAAACAGTATTATAGTGTTTAAAGAAAAATAGACTATTTTATTATGTACCAAATTCCATTAGTTTTCCTTACATATATTTCCTAAATAAATAAACCACGGTAAGTAAATCGGGTAATTAAAAGATAATGTCTCACCTCTGTACAGTTTTCATTTTATCTTTACACCTTAACCTACTCCCCTTGCACCCAGCAGTGCTCGTGAGGCGCAAAAGTACTATTCGTGTTGTCTACTCTATACGCTAGTAATAATAACTCAGTGCTCTTTTTACATGTTCCTTTTAAAATAAACATTTGTTTTCTTTCACTTTACTTGTTTCCTTTCAATTATAAAAAAAGTTTGATTTGTTTAAATTATTAACCGCACTGTTGCTACAAAAGAGTAACAATAGTTCGATGTTTTTTTACAACCGAACTAATACAACTGAAAAGTTGCAGTAGTTCGATCAACCAGACTACCAGCCGGACTACTGCTACTAGACCGGTAATACTGGGTTGTCTCAGAAAGAATAATTATATAATATGTACAGATATATTATACATATACGATCAATTTACTAACTTACCTTTTCTATTTTCCGCTCGATTATTTGTGCTAGTTTTGCCAGCACAGGGAAGTGTGGCATCACTCTAATAAGCACAATGAGAGCGTTACGTATTTGTACGTAATCACCTGAATCCAAGCAGACGACCATAGCTTTTGTTATTTTATAATGCCATTTATGACAGACATGTCTGAAAAATTACTACAATTTAATTATCTGACACCTGACTGATACTAGTTATTAGACTATTGGGAAAAATATCTTTAAGCATGTGTGACTCGGTCATATGAGCAACAAAAACTATTTTTGTACGAAAAGCAACACTTTCGTGTCAGGTTTCCTCTTAATCTAAATAACAAATATGTACCTGTAATTCTCATATCCGACATGATCGTTGGCCTCCGTGAACTGGTTGGAGACTCTATACTTGGTGACGAACCCCGGGTAGTGCGCGCACTCGCGGTGGAAGGCGTCCTTGTCGCCGTGCCAGCGCATGGCCGTGCCGAGCACCTTGCACAGGAAGGCGCCGTAGCGCGCCGCCTCGCCCTCTGTGCACGACATCACCGAGTATGTGATGTCGCAAAATAACTACACGATGTCAAACAATATTCTATTATATTTAAAACTAATAAGGGCGAAAAGAAAACGGTCCGCCCGGTAGTACTGATTATTGTAGATACCTACATCATTTGCGCTTTTCTTACTAGAAAGGAACTCTCGCAGCCCGATTATGGAATAGAATTACTAATGATATCCCATTTTAAACTTTCGTTTAGCTTTTACTTAGTCTTTAACCACTTATTCCAGGGTGATATAGAGGTAATAACTTTTGCTCTTATTGATATACTAGCTCCACGTAATAATTTTTTAATTCCAAAAAAAAATCTTACGTCACTTCAAAATACCGTGATCTCGAAGGCATGTCCATATTAACATATACCTTTGACTTCACTTCACTCTAAATCTTCTGACCTATGATTATGCAATACGGAATCGCAGAATGATTGGAGTGTAACAATATTTAACGCGTGGGTTTTTAAATGGAAAAGAAAACTATATATTCATATTTTTTTAATTTTATACAGGTGTTACAGTAAGTTGTGGTCGTATTTTAGAGTCGTATAGATCAAAAAATAAAATCATTGAAATTAACATGAGTGTACGACCCACGTTATACGCTTCTCGTATCATGTAGTTATACTTTGAGCTGTATCAGCAACCTACTTTATCCATTGCTTTAATCAAACTTAAAATTAGTTCGAGTTCATATTCAACTATCAATTGACGTGTCACGACTCACCTATATCATTATTATTAATATCATTTTTTTTTATCAATATACTCAGTTAAATTAATAATTTTTTTAATTTATTTCTGAGTTTACTGATTTATCCTACAACCTAAAACCCTGGTGTTCATAGTTCATAATGTGTTGTTTGCACCTACACCAGGAAAAGAATGTTTAGATTTTTTTTTTAAAGCAATTTTTTTTAAGTAATATTTTTCGGCTACACAACGTCCTTAAACTTTGATCCAACCTTTCTGTAACACCCTGTATAGAGCTATGGATATACATATATTATGTATACTTGGTCGGTTTGAGTATAAACTAACCCTATCGTAGCACAGGAGCGTGGAGAAGTTGGGCGTGCGCAGGGAATGTACGGTGTGCACGAACTGGGCGCAGTACAGGGCGTCGGCGGCCGTGAACACGGTGCGCGGGAACAGGCACAGCTGCATGAGGCGCGTCACGGTCTCGTTCTTGGCGGACTTGGCGGCGCGCGCCGGGAACCAGCCGCCGCACTCGCGCTGCAGCCGCGCCAACACGCGCCCCACGTGCTCCTGCTGGCGCCGCCGCTCCTCCTGCCGCGCGACAAACTACTTATTATCTATTCCAAATTGAATTTATATGTAAATAACGACAACGTTAAATACTACATTCCAAAGAGATTGCTTCATTATAGACAGCCGCAAGGACTCCTGCATGATTGCGGTCTATATAAATAAATTATAAACAATTGTAATACCCTTTCAACTTTTGAGAAGGAATTTATATTCCCTTACCACTGTTCCAAATTTTTAATTGTGAGGTACATAACAAAACCTATGTTTGAGGTGCTCTTACAAAATCTTACATTATGTGACTGCGTCGAAATATTTCTTTTTAAAAAGATTAATTACAAAAGAAACAAAACTGACCTGAAGTTTATCAATGAGAGCATTAAAACGTTCTTGTTCCTTTTTTCCTTTTGTGCCCTGTGAACTGTCCTTGGTAGCATTAGCTGCCGCTAGTTTCAGACGATCAATTTCTTTGTCATAACTCTCTTCAGGGACCCGAAGATCGTACATTGATAAGGACCTACAATAATAAATTAATAAACTTAACATACGTGAACCTCTACTTACTCAAGGCTCGTTTTTAGAACGCAACAACAATTTGTAGAACGCCAAATTACTGCATTAGATAAAAATCAGAGAATATAATTATTCCTATACTTAAATTTTACAATTAATAATATATTCACTATAATATTATGATCTGCTATTCTCAATAAATAATAGTCAATTATAATTATTATATTATTATTAAGTACATGACTTAATAATGGCAACGTCTCACTGACTACGATTTTATATGTTTGTATTACATAATATATAGTATTATATAATTATATTGTTGGCAAATAACGTGAGTGTACGTATACATGAGCGTAAGTGTGTGCATGTGTGTGTTATAATCAGTGGTCGGCGTAGGTAGTGCCATTTGGTGGGATTCGTCCATCGTGGCATAACGTGGACCTACCCTCTCATCTCAAAATCCCGGGATTCTAAAGATTCAACTTCGATCAAATAATACAGATAAATTATTCAGAAATCCGCACCCTAAAAGTGTCTACTTTTTTAATTATATATACCTAGTTTTTATTAATAGAATACGAAGTTTCATAAAAACCAACCGAATAGCGTTATGACTCATTAATACTCGTATACAAACACTGTTTTTAATATTTCGCGATTTTAACATTTCTTATACTAAATATGGTTTACAACGGATCATAATCGTGTAAATCTAAAGTAATACTAGCTTATTTCGGCGGCTCCGCTAGCCTTGTATTTTGCAAAAAAGATACCTGACCGGGATAAAAAGTTATCTCTCTAGTTGGGGTACCTAAGCAATAGACGTTTACAAAATTTAATTAAATATGTTGAGTAGTTTAAAAAATTAGCGGAACGAATATCACACATCACATGAGATTTTTAGATATTCAGATTAAAGAGCTAAAAATCTTATTGCGTCAGATAGCACCAGTGTTAGGCAATTCTAAAGACAATTTAAGATTAACAATTGATTAATTGTTAATTGTCACTAGAACAACTAAAAATTGATTAATTGAGTAATTGTGGAAAATTACACACATCATGTTCATGAACATCGTCGGAAAGGGATTAAAAACCTTAAGGTATATATAAAACATGCCGACGCCCTTTATTGTCATTTTAAAACACATATTCGGCAGGGATTTAAAAAAACTATAGGTACACAAAATTTAACGTACCGAGTCCTTTTGTTCCATTATCTAAAAAAAGCGGGGCGCTTTGGCAATTTGTGCTATTTTATTTATTTATACATTGTACTAATTAGGTAAATATGTGTATACTTAGTTCAGTTCGGACTCCTCTATTCTCCACTTTGTTATTATCATCTTATTATTTATTTGTTTCAAACATACCTAATATGTTAATAAAATAGAATCATGATATAACTTAGAAAAAAAAACTAATAAATACATCAAAGCGGGAGTTCTACTCTTGCAATTAAAATAATAAAATCTTTCGATTTTTTTATAACAACTGTATGCAACGAAAATGGGGTTCTTACGACACTGTGACCCGATAAGCTGACTTCGGTAGACGTCGAACGTTCTTTTACTATTTATAAGTGGATTCTGAATGTAAAAAATAAAAAAAATCGTTGAAGGTAGAAAATATTGAAAAAATTATAGTTATTTCTTTTAATTAAAAAAAATGAGGTAATATGTGATTCTGAAAAAGAGATAGACTAAATTTACCTACTTAAATAGTAATTATGTTCTTATAAAATAAATGTAGTACAGCCATTATATCTTATCGCTTTATATTATACTAGCAACCTGCCCCGGGCTTAAGCACGGGTACAAATTATACATCTAAACCTTCCTCATGAATCACTATTAGTGAAAACCGCATGACAATCCGTTCAGTAGTTTTTCAGTTTATCGCGAACAGACAAACGTGGAGGGGAACTTTATTTTATAATACGTAGTAATTATTTTAATTTAATTTGTGTTATATTTAAGATAATTTATATGTTCACAAATAGTACTGTTTGTTAAATAAATGTTGATTAATATTTTGATTTATTGGTATATCGCTATAACCCCTAAAATCCTCAACACTCTTTTTATTATATTAATTTACGTACACGGTGTACAGTTTAAAACAGTTTACAAAGATGAGCAATAAAACTTCTTTAGTATAAGGGTAGGTACTGTACATATACCTAATCAAAAAAACAAATTTCGTAGAGTTAAGTTCAGAGGGAAGTTGTTAAGGATGTTGTTAAGTAAAGGTGATGAAAGTGCAAAGATGATAAACTTACCAAAAGGTGACATAAAACTCGGGAGAAATATCCTCCCAGACTTTATTCGGCAATATCGGTATAACCGACTGAACTACTGGTTCTAACGCTTCCTTTGCAGCCAAAGTATATCTTTCGATACTCTTTTCAGTTGAATCTGATTTGCTGTCCGAAGATTTTCTCAAAGCTTCTACTTTAGCGGCGATCTTTTGAGATAAGACTGGACGATGAAGGAAGAATGCCACATCAGCATCAACATGATAATCACGCAACAATTCCTAAAAAATAATAATATTTAGAATCTGTAAGATGTAGATCTAGAAAATGAGTAAAATGGAATACAAAAAAATAATACACAGTACAGAAAAATACTTCTCAAATTAATATGAGTCCAATTAAAAATTTATATACATGTATTCAAACAAAAAAACACTCCCTCAATCAACTTCATATCGAACAAATATAACCAGACGACTCCTGTGATATTTACAAAACTGACTATTATTGATTATTCCCTGACATTCTTAATTGGCTTGATGTCAAGATGAAGTTTATAATGAATGCAAATTAGTAAATCTGAACCTCGCATATTTACGTTGCTTTTTTTTTAATGTATTACACAAAAATTTACCTGCAAGCTAGGCAATCTGGCAGCATATTCATCAGGTGCATGAGATGAGGCTAGAAAAGTTCCAAGTTGTACCAACGCATCCTGGCACTGATCACCCAATCTGCCGACCACTTTTAGCTGAGACCCCACTGGCTCACTAGTATTAGAATCTTCTTTATATTCTGTTAAATAAAATGTTTCTACTACAGTTCATGAATTTTAGGAACAGCTTGCATCATTATTGAGATATCCTTAAATAATACATTTAAAAATTTTAAGAAACATTGGCTTCCGTGGCAAGATTTCATATAACATCAAAACATGTCAGCTTCGTAATGATTAAAATTCGTTCAGTATTTTTGGTAAAAAAATAGTAATAAAAAATATTTATTGATACGTTATTTAGAATTTACATATTTTTTCTCATTGTGAGTAACAATCATCGAAGTGATCGAAACGTAAATAAACGTCTCATGGCAATGATTCTTAATTTAGCTCACTGTAACATACTATGCACATATACTTATAGGCATTAATTAATAACTGTTTTTATCAAAGAAAGGCACTATTTATTTATTTATGTCTAGGAAACTCAACAGTTCTTTTACATTATACATGAATAATTTACATTAAATTAGATTCTTAAACCAATTACAGTTTCATGACATTCACTATTTAAAACTAGAAAATAATAATAATAAACATAAAATAAATAATCATAAAACATTTGAATCAATGAAATTAAATTCAACTAAGTAAATCAAACTAAATCAAATTAAATCACATCATCTAAATTAAATCAAATTAAACTAAATCAAATCAAATTAAACTAAATTAAATGAATCTAAACTAAATCAAATCACATTAAATGTAATTAAACTAAATTAAATTAAATTAATTTAAATAAAAAAATTAATTCCATTTAATTAAATGAATCCAAATTAAACTAAATTACATCAAATCAAATTAATTTAAAATAAACTAAATCAACACAACAAACAATAACAAAAAAAAAATATTTTATCTATTTACAAGTGATTACTAGTTTACTAGTTTTTGAGTTTATCGCGAACAGACAGACCGACAGACGCGGAAGGGGACTTTGTTTCATAATATATAGTGATTATGATTTGTATGCTCACCTTTCCAAACGCAACAGTGGCGTTGTTGTGCCGATAGAATACACAGAGCTATATCTAAATTGTTTCCGACGATGGCTTCTTTTAATCTGGCCGATGATCTCTTCGTATTACGTACTTGAGAAAAGTAACCAGCCTGTTAAAACAAGAGGTAAAGTTCAAGTAAACATCAGCAATAAAAGTATATTTAATATTCTATGTTCTACCACCAGATCTCTGTCAGATCGTATTTCTATTTAAATGCCCTTCTCTCTACAGCCCTATTCCGCTTCAAACATGGAAGACTCGAATAAGGAACATTAGGTATACTTTCAATAACTTTATACTTTATTCTGCAGAAGTTTACAATTTATTCTGACGTGATGATGAATATATGATGTGATGTAAATAATGGCGACTTGCGTTTCGCGTATTTTTAGATCAGATTATAAAAAACCGAAAATTTTAAATTAGTTATGAAATTTAATTTTAAAATTTATGAACTGAAATCATTTTCCGATTGCCTATTGCCGACACTATCTTTCGATTATGTTTTTTGATCATTACATTCATAGATAAAAACACCCTATACAATGATGTAAATATTATTTACGCGCGTGCGCTTGAAGGGGCGTTCAATGATAGAATGCTATAACTATTATACCTCTCCTTTGAGAAGTTCGCCTCCAGCCATTGCATCTAATTGGTCACTGGTGAATTCTTCGGCAGCTTCTATACCAGCCATTTTTTGAACAATCTCCTTCAAAATGAGCAAGTCTTGGCTGTAAATAAATTGCACCTTATTATTAGGTTCACTTAGAATATATCAGGAATATACATAATGAAAGTAAATGTACAGTTACAGTCATTTTTAGCTTTATATGTTTTACTGTAATAAGATACCTTTGTTGCGCTTTAAGTCTGTTGGCTACGAACTGCAATAGCGCTGTTAGCTCAATGTTATGCTTTTTAAATGCAGCACCGGCAAAGGCAGCAAGCGCCTGCAGCCACGGTGGATGCGCTGCTCCACCAATCGATCGTCCGCTGCACAGCGCCTCCAGGAGACAGTAGCCAAGGACATCCAACGAGAGAGACGTCAAATACTTTAGTGATTCAACTACTGGCCCGATCAAGTTGTCATATGTTTGAATCTGCAACGAGTCTCATTTTAACTCAGAGATACTTTCAGTGCTGTGTTCCAGCTATTTTTTTAGACATTCTTGGCACATTTAACAGTGCTTGGTGTCTACTCTTTAAATTAAAATCTCGCGGCTACTTTAGTTAGGTATTTACTCTCTAGTCCAATCATATTTTCACAAGGCACAAGTAAACGGAAGCTATTCCATTTTTCACATAGCATGAGTTCGGTTTCACGTTTGGTATTTGAAATTAATAGCTTTTCATTGAATAATTATAATCTAAGCGATATAATTTATATTGAACAAAGAATGGATTTTAAGCCCAAAAATTGTTGCCACTCGTCCAAAACGTCGTGATTGTTGTAATTTGACGAAATGACGGCCGATACATTCTTTGAGAGTATCACTATTATACAAATGCGGCCGGTAATTTACTTATTTGAATTATAAGCCACACTGCAACTATTATTTGGCCTAAAGTGGTGATGCCGATGTTTAATAACAACCGCGTTCGCCGCGGAGACGTACTTCTCTAACCTCCATTTCATTATTGCGACTGAACGTGCACACACAAAACCATTTTAAATCACTCCTGCAGGTCTTGATTCTGATAAGTCGATTATTTTGTAGCTGGAAACTTTTATGGACAGGGTACTATCCATAAAAGGTACTACTGGTAGAGTGTGGAAAACGCCAAGACCCAGAAACATATTATTCATCATCTTCTGCGCCTTTTTCCAACTAAGTTGGGGTCGGCTTTCAGTCTAACTACGATACGGCCGAACTTCGATATTTTAAGTGAAGCGACTGCCATGAGATCTCCACAACCCAAGTACTAAGCGATATCGAAGTTCTGTAGTTAGACCAGGTTGTCGGCATTTGTATCGGCAATGGTATTGATAGTAGAAATACAAAAATAAATAAAAATTGTAGCAATAAAGTAAAATAGTCAATGACCATAAACATAGTTCATCAAAATATTCAAGGATTACTTAGGAAAGACTTAGAAGTAGAATTATTTTTTGATAAATATAATGTTTATGTGATCTGTATCACAGAGCATTGGCTACAGAAACACCAGTTAATACTTGATAATGAACTTTATTCTGCTAGAAGTGTGTATGTAAGAAGGAAGTCAATTCATGGAGGGTCGTTGATTTTTGTAACAATGGGCTATTTCAGAGATGGATCATAAGACTCATCTCTGAATTATCACATTTTAAACTGTAACTCGTAAAGTGCAATCGTAGAACAGGGCTTAACGTTTTAATAGAGTTGGTCTTACCTAATAAAACATGTTAGTGATTTTGGTTTAGTAATGGAATGTTCAGTATTTGTCGACCATCTAGAATTCTAGATTAAGGGCAATATTTTTACCGTTTACGTTTTTCCCAGACTGTGTCGCCCAATTTCTTATACTTCATTGTAACTTTTGCAGCAAGCTGCATTCGTTTAAATAAGACGTAACACCCTTTTGTTAGACATTGCAGTCACTAGAATGAATTTCCGTGAGGGCATTTTTTGCCAGTATTGGAATCAAACGTTGCTCCATAATATTTAAGTCTGTAGAGCCTTCTATCTTTTCGCCTTCCAATTCACTAAAGAAGGAAGTGGATTCATTATATTTCCAACTCCCTCAAATTACTTCTGATTAAATTCTTCTTTTACTTTTATTAAATAAGAAAACAACAATTGTCGTTCAATCCTATATAAGGCCTATGACACTACGTACTTGCGCGCGCTAAATACCTACCGGCCACTGGTCCGCCGGCGAACCTTACACGCAGCCTCGCGCGGTTGGTTGCCGACGGCAACATCGCGCGCACACGCTTTTATTTTTAAAGTACAAAAAATGTAATTAAAGTAACGTAAAATTCATAGTGAAAATTGACACGGTTGTTTATGTGCAGTATAAGAATATAGATAAAGTAAGAGAAAGAAGAGTAGGCAATTAAAACGGTAGGTATCGATATTTTTGTAGGGAGTTATTTATCTGTTACATAGTAACTACGAGGGCTGCACTAAAAGTATCGGGAATGGAATATTTCCACTGTTTCTGTCATATTAAAATCTTTTTAATTGAAAACTCCTTGGTTTTAAAAATCGAATACCATTTATTTATTTAAAAAAAGAATCTCGGTCTTGTCACAAGGTTTTGTCAAACTTGTTTAGTCGTTGAGAAAATGGAATTGACTCGAGAAAATTCAAGAGAGATGATTTATTATGACTTTCGAAGTGGTTTAGCACAAAAACAGTGTGTTGACCGGATGATTTCTGCATTTGGTGATGAAGCCCCATCCAAAACCACAATTTATCGCTGGTTTGCTGAATTTCAACGTGGACGTGTCAAGCTCAGTGATGATCCCCGTCAAGGTCGTCCAAAAACTGCAGTCACCCAAGAAAACGTTGATGCTGTGCGTAAGCTGATTGAGGAAGATCGACATGTGACATACCGCGAAATTCAGGCAACTTTAGACATTGGCATGAGTCAAATACAAATAATCTTGCATGAACAATTAGGTGTAAAAAAGTTGTTTTACCGATGGATACCGCATTCGCTCTGTGAAGAGCAAAAAGCGGCTCACGTTACTTGGTGCGTCAGAACTCTCGAAAGATTCCACGCAGGATCCTCAAATGCTGTATACAACATCGTATCAGGTGACGAATCCTGGATATACGCGTACGAACCCGAAACAAAAAACCAGTCACGAGTTTGGGTGTTCGAAAATGAGTTAAAGCCAATAAAAATTGTTCGTTCACGGAGTGTTGCAAAAAAAATGGTGGCCACGTTTGTCTCCAAAACCGGCCATGTTGTGACTATTTCTCTTGAGGGACAAAGAACGGTTAATGCAGAATGGTATGCTAGCATTTGTTTGCCACAGGTCGTTTCTTAACTCCGTAAAGAGAACTGCAACCGCCGCATCATCCTCCATCACGACAATGCGAGTTCTCACACCGCGTACAGAACAAAAGAGTTTTTAAAGCAAGAAAACCTAATTATTAGACCATCCGCCATACAGCCCCGACCCCCATCCCTAAAATAAAGAATTAATTGCGTGGTCAGAGATTTTCATCACCTGAAGAAGCTGTGGACGCCTACAAAACGGCCATTTTGGAGACCCCAACTTTCGAATCGAATGGTTGCTTCAATGATTGGTTCCATCGTATGGAAAAATGTGTCAAGTTCGCGGAGAATACTTCGAAAAGCAATAAATACATTTTTAAATAGTAATATTGTGTCACTTCCTTGATTCCCGAAATTTTCAGTGCCGCCCTCGTACTTAGTAATCTGTGCCTATACCAGCACCTGGATATAACTTTATCGAAGTCTTGGAGAAATATCAGTCATCCAAGTTATCTTACAACGAACGATTGTTTTAGTGGACAATGATGGCGATTTAGTCAGCGATTAAAATATATACCAGTTTTTAAGCGTAAGCTTTTGAACAAAAGAGGTTTTTTAAAATGGCTTTAGTCACCATTTTACAACAAAAATATCAATGTTTAGAATATACAAAATTAAGAATCGCAAGGTTTACCTGTAATAGCATGTAGTCAAATATTAAGGTAGGTGCAGCGTGCGACAATTTTCCTATAAGGCGACCTTGCGGTTTTATATTTTCCTTAGACACGCGTTTCATTATGTGCTTTATTCTTTGTAAGGAATTGCCGCGCACACGCATTAACGACGGAATTCGCTCGACGGCTTCGTTCTTCCATCGAGAATACAGGCAGTATCTAAAAATAAAAAAAAAACAATAAAAAACAAACAAGTATGATTTTAAATATAATTTTAAAAAGGAATCTATTAACCTTACCTGCATTGATATGGATATAGTTTCAAAAGTGTATACACTTCCTCAGCCATACAACAGTTGCCATCCATCAAAGTGAGAGCTGGCAATATGGCCGCGTCTAATACTGTCAGAGCCTCATGTTGTAAAGGATCTTCTTTAAGAGAACGTGCTGTCCTCAGAATTCGAATTATCTACAAAGTGCAGTTGAACATATATCAGATATCTTACATTATATAAAAAAAAAAAAACTCGCGTATGGTATGGGAGCAAACGAGCAGACGGGTCACCTGATGGTAAATGACTACCGTCGCCCATGGACACCAGCAACTCAAGTACGCGTAGTTAGTAGTAGAGTACGCTCTTTTCTTGAAGGTTTGAAGGTCGTATCGGTCCGGAAATACCGCAGGCGACAATTTGTTTCAGAGATTGGTTGTGCGAAGCAAAAAGTTTCTGGAGAAGTGCGGTTCTCCAGAAACTTTTTGCTTCTAGTGGTGGATTGATAATTATCGAGGTGATGGGGATGATTGTTTTGTCGCGTTGAACGATGGCGAAACGCTGGGCTGGTATAAGTCCGAACAATTCCTCGGAGCACTCCTCATAAAACAGGCGATAGAGAATCCGGAACTAGCAGAAGCTACATCTCTACGCCATGCAAAGGGGTCAAGTCGACCTGAAATATCCTGGCAATCGACGATTCGAGTCGATAATGGGAGGCAAGAAAAAAATCATCTACTATCATTCCTTTGCAATAAGATCTATCGAACTAGTCTATCCTAAAGACCACACCAAAACGGTAGTTTACCTTTCTATAAGCTACCTTTTTTTTCTCTGCATCACCCAAACGCTGACAGGTAGAGAATGGCTTAAGTATTAACGCTTCTATGTATGTAAGTTTAAATAAATAAGTATTGAAAAACATTTTATATACTTAGTATGCATTTGATTAGCATAGAAATTATTGTAATAATAATGGGAATATAGTGCATTTACCAATGAATTGTTACATAATTATGGATCAAATCAGTAACATTTTTATAGAGAGTTATAGCTTTTTTGTATGGAAAAATATACAACGAAATTAAAGGTTTTTTTATAACTTACTTTGTACATTAAAATAGGATCATAGTGTAATGACGGTCCTAATAATATTAGAGCAGGAATAACAGTCTCCTTCATGTCCTGGAATGTTTTGCATGCTGTGGGTGCTAGACTTGATTTCAGAGGTGGGATAGGTTTGCCTATGATCTTTGGAGCTACTCTGCAGTTACTGTAAAATTAAAAAAAAAACAAATATTATAAAATAATACTATTAAATCAATATCTTGTACTTACCTAATTTTGATCATGTTATTAAGCTAGTCATCAAGCTTAGCCATTCGGTAAACTTTAAAAAAATTACTTACGTTCTATACAGAGGTTCGACAAGTGCATGCAACATGCCACACAGAGCTTTTGCAGGCCGTAAAGGCATGACTGTAGTAGGTAACCGCGCCGATAGGGATGCAAAGTCGCGCCATGCGGTCACCTTCAGTAATGCTTCACACAGAACTAGCTTTTGATTGCTCCAGTATTCCTGTACATTGGATAAATAATATCATTGGTATGGCAAGTGGCGACTTGTCACAGTAAGTGTATGTATGTATTTGTAATATATCAGTATATTATGTAATAGAGATGTGGGACACTAATCACAAAGGGGATTGCCAATTCTTGTTACTGTTAGTACAATAGTTGTGTGTGTTTTAGTATTTTAAGTATTTCTTATTGTTCTTTTGCTTGAAGTGTTAAACATGACGAACAATATGTTTTATTATATTTTGCTTAATTGATTGAGCAAGCCATCCTATAGTGCCATTATATTTATGCTTACCTGTGGGTCAACTTTTTCTTCAACAAATTCAGTAGAACCATTTGCTTGAGGTCCTTTGGTTGACACTATACTTAATTTACGAATGTAATCCTGAACAGTTTTTAGTTCTTTTTCTGCTTCTTTGGCCATTATCGTATCATCTGGACGAAGCTGTATTAATTAAAACAATACAAATTAATTAAATTGTGTAAACATGTAACGTGCGCCGGAACAAGTTTGCGTAAGCTAGTAAGCATTCGTATAATGGAGGTAATAAAAGTCATTTATAAACGCAGTATTTGCCAGCCTAGTCCCAATGGTACAAACGAATTATGGTAAAAAAAGCAACATTACAATGAACTACCTTCTAAAATAAAAAACATGAACCCATATTGAATAAGTTAGCATAGCACATTATAAAAAATGTCTCCTGATACGTTAAATAAGTTAAAATTTTTATGATTATTGCAATGTATAAACTCTCCTGTGAAACATATACAGGATGGTAACATTCAGTGTGTCCAGACTATTATTTAGTCAATTTTAAAGATATTACAAAACTTTAAAATGATAAAGAACCTTAGCTTAATGCATAAAATGACATAAAAATATCGGCGTGTGTTTACTTTTGCTGCACGTATACATTTACAATGACACTACATTTTCACTTAGATATTTCATTTAAAGAACATTTTATTTTTAAACAATTTCATTTAGCTTTGAACTGTTTGTTTTTTAAATTTCAATTAGTAAGATGATTAAAGTATTTGCTGTTGTTGGAAATACACAGTTTGAGCTCTCTTAGTTATGTTTTGGTAGACTTTCCTTAGAACCATTGAGGCAATTGAAGATATTGATAGATGTATGAGAGAAATTAATCACTGTTCATTGTTTATTCTCTTTATCTTTGACGAATGCCCAGAAAAATGAGACCTTGCAGGCCAATGGAAAGCACCATTTGTGGCTATGATTTCGTTGAAAATATCTTGAAAATAATCAATTTTTTTTTAATCAAAAGCAAAATCATTTATTTCAATTAAACCATTATGGGTATTTTTGAATTGTCAGAAGTAGTAGTCAGTCAGACTAAGTCAATCGTGAAGCTAGTTGCCTGTTAATTTCCATATTAGCGGATCTAGACACTTATAATCCGTATTCGTAATCCACGGATATACATTCTTAACGATCTGGCACATCACTAGTACTTACATGCTTGATGACTTTGCCTTCATGCCTTCATGAGAATAAATTCTTTAAACACATTTATTTTAAATAATGAAATCAAATGAAATCAAAAATAGGGTAGGTACATACCCATGGATATATGTCATCAAGGGATATAACTTGATGTTGTAAAAGTAAAGCTATAACAGTCATTATAGGTGGTGGTTCCTTATAATTATCAAGCACTTCCATGTTTCCTAACTTGAAACCTAAGACCTCTGAGATTACTTGAGGATCACCCATGTAGTTTTTTATTAGTGGAATAAACAACTGATCCAACTGTGGCCGCGCTTCAAAAGATTCTAATATTATATCCAAGGCTCTATTGGGATCTAAGTTGAAACAACCTGGAAAGAAATATTAAAGGTAAATTGGGAAATGTAATAAATGTGACAACCTCAAACCGAACAATATTAAAAATAAACTCAGGACTTATTTCCTGAATCAGCTACACAACCACAAATAAACGTATTTATCTACTCCCGTACGCTAAACTATCTTAACCTATTATTACTAGTTGTTGCTCCAAATAATTTTATTTATTAACTTATCTTGTATAAAATATCGAAATGTAGCACTTTATGTATCAACCACTTATCTGGACGAGATCTAACGGTACTTACTATAAACCTTAGTGGTTTTACAGTATCTTAAAAATAATGAGAATTTATGTATCTTTTAAGCGTTAAATAAATAATAAAAAAAATATATAAATAATAAAAAAAATATATATATAATTTTAAAATATTACAGCAGCAGCAATAATCTCAGTCAAAAGTGCGCTAGTCGAAAAGTTAAACCCATATAATGCGAGAAGCTCCACCCACTGTCCTGTTGACTTCAACCCTAAGTGTGATGATGATGATAATAGTATTCAATATTTAACACAATATAAAATATTTTAAGTGTTGATGGATAGATTTTACACTTGTTTTATGAAGTATCTTCAATGTCGACACATTAATAGTAGTAGTAAATTATATCTTATGAGAAGAAGACTGTTATAGGCGTTAATTTTAGTTATAAAAATGTTACATACCTATTAGGGACTGAATGATTTCCAATAATGTTTTCCATTCTGTATTTTCGCTTATCTCCTGGTTTAATTCTACAATCAACTTAGCATACCCTTCACTTTCTTCTCTAAATAAGTTGAACTTACGTTGTTTATAACTGAAATTTTTTGATTTTTAATTAATAACCTATTGATTGAATTAGCCTAAAAAACAATGTTAAGTACAATGAAGTTTTAAAAGATACTTACTACAACTTAGTCTTTATTTTAATGAATTTAGTATAAAAATTTTTGTTCTTTAATGTGCCAACATCTTGTAGTGTGTCAATTTCCAACCTTTCTTTGAGCAGTTTGTCAGATATAAAAGATTCCAGTTCTCGTACAATATAACAAAAGTTTGTGCGTTCTTCATTCTGAACATCTGCACATGTCTCAGCATCAAGCACACACACTACATCTAGAATTATAGATGGTATATCTGCATGCAATAACTGTAATTCAATAAAATTTTATAAGTGAAAATATACTTACTGCAAGTGCAGTGTTAACCAATTTGTCATTAGTATTTGTTGTACTTTATCTACTAAACAACATGCTTATGATTTTACCAAAACAAATTAGAATATGGGGAACTTCATTCCTTAGTAACTTTGTTATCAAGAAATCATTAAATGAAATAAACCCCACAATAACACATTAAAATTTCTTGACAGTCAGGTATTAAGCATGTAAAGCAGTTAATTATTTCTGTTATTTCAACATCTAATGTTTAACTAACAAAGTAATATCAGATTGAAAACAGAACTATATACCAAATATATTGTTTATAAATTAGGTACTAGCAGCCCACCCGGCTTCCCATGAGTAGCAGAGACATCTTCAACAATCATCAACATATTTCAATCAATTAGTGAAAACTGAATGAAAATGCGCTCAGTAGCTATTCGGTTGATTGCGAACAGACAGACCCAGACATAGTGGTTTTATATACAACCAGATGTTTAGAAGGTTTAGTACAAATAATATGCTTTCAGGACTCTGAAATGATGATAATGTTATTTCTATTGCATGCCAACAGGACAGCTTTTGACTGCAGACACAATAAATTTGGAAAAACAATACTATTACAGAAATATGAAATGTTTCAATTAATATTTGCAAGTAGGTTCCATTAGTTTTACTAAATAATTGGTTTCAGCTTTGTTATCACAGATTTTTCACATGGCTTGGCTATAATATACCATCCTAATATAAACCCCATACAAATCCTATAAATATTATTTTGCTTAAATGTATAAATTGTCTCTAAGTAAAATATGCTAAAAATTATTTGTTGGTTGTAAACATTGGACCAGTTTTTTAACAGAAAAATGGATTGGACGGGATACAGAGAAACAATTATTGGAAATATTCAATCAATTGAGTGGAAAAATAGCTAAACCTGCTTTAAAAAAAAATTTAATAGTATCAGCCCATGCTTGATCAAAAGTTTAACTATTTATTTTTTATTGTATTCTCAAATTATGTACTATGGAGGCCATTACCAACATTTAATATTGAATTTATATTATTATCAACTTTTGAGGCATCAACATTTTTCATTATGCCATGTTTCAGAAAACAAAATGGTTTCAAATAACACTTTACCTATGTCTCCTTTGGATACCAATTTAGACTTTAAAACCATGAGTAAATATATTTCTACACTAACAAACATTTAACAACTTACACTAATATCCCTAAGACCAGATAGCACAGCGTCTTTCTTAAGATTACCCCTAAGTCCACAAAGCAATAAGTCATACACTGTCTGAGATAAACCAGAGAGTTTGCCAGATTTTGAAAAGAGTGGACTTCTTTCTTCATCTTTGACAAGTTGAGTTACATGTTTTATGCTGAAAAATAAACATGTTAAAAAAAATTAGAACGATGGCTAAACCTTGAAGTTTAATCTATTCTAAAATCAAATTAGCTTAGTAATTTAAACAAAACTAATGGAAGTAAAAATGACAAAAACAAAATATATATTTACAAGGGTAATAATCCGCCACAGCAAGAGATAAATAGGCATCATGATTACATTGATGAATTTCACTAATGTTACATGAAACACGTTAATTGTCTACAACAATCTGATATGTGGATAACCCTTGGAAAATTCGGCAATTGATACAAGCCTGAGTGTTCCATGAAATAAAATAAATAGACCTGCATATTGTACCATTAGGTGAAGAATAGAACATTTTGTAGTAAGATGTAATAGAGAACAAGTAAACCTTGGTAATTTTAGTACAATATTATCAATATTTGTTTCAACAATTTCGACCATTGAATTGTGTACATTAAAATATATGAAGAAAGCTTACAATTGTTCCTTGCCGGATCTTTCCCAAGTTTTGCAGTAATCAGATACAAACTTTGCAAATGATCCCATGATTTTTGGGATTATATGAATTATACCACTTGATATGTCAAATTACTGTTTCAGCAAATTACATACAGCGCACGCTATCGCCATGATTGATTCAATTTGATTCGTTTTCAGTTTTGTCTATGTTAGAATTGTTAGATGAAAATATGAAATAATTTAATATATGAATCTCGATAAGAGTTCGATAAATCAACTATCGATTTTTTAAAACCAGATTTTTTTAAATTTGACCTAGTAACAACATATTAAGTTACTTGGTCTTAAGTAGTCTTGGTAGTCTTAAGTTAGCGGAGGGAAGTAATTTTTTTACAATTAGTTTTTGCAATTTAACTCTTCGTTAACTTCTTTTTTTTCAGAAAAGGCGGAAAAAACGAGATAAAATTAATGTGAAACACACACGTACAGCTCAAGCTCCTCGAAAGGACCAAAGATTAAATGGTTATTAATAAGACTAAAAAGGGCATATAAAACTGAATATGTCACAATGAAAAAGGCAACTGAAGTAACCGCTCTAGAGGCTATTAAAACCTTAGATGATCAGCTAAATCGAAAGATTTTTTCCGAAAAACAGCTGAAGAAAACTTAATAGAAAATTTAAGGAAAAACAATTTTTCATTGTTGGTGGATGAGTCGACAATCAAGTATTTAGCTTTGATAAGGAGAGTAGTCAACTCAAATTATGAAGTAGAAGACAAATTTCTAACTTTGATACCAATTACTGACGGTTCAGCGGAAGTTTTATACAACAAAACCATTGAGTATTTTATTGAGAAAGAAATCCCATACAAAAAAAAAATGTTAGGATTTGCTTCTGATGGCGCCAATGTCATGTTTGTAGGAAATAACTCAGTGGTCACTCATTTAAAGGAACACATACCCAATCTTTTCACCATGAAATGTTTATGTATACAATATGCCGTTCATTTGCGCGTCCTACGCATGTGAAAAATTACCGAGGGGCTTTGAAGATTTTTGCCTTGAAGTTTTTAATCACATCCAAAATTCTCCTAAACGTATTGGTGATTACAAAACTTTTCGGGATTTTGTTAATATAATGAGGTTTTACATTAAATATTGCACCCTGCACAAACCAGGTGGCTATCGTTGAACGATGTTATGAATAGATTGTTGGAACAGCTTCCAGCTATTAAATTATATTTTCAATCAGCAGTTTTCACAAATCGCCTTCTTTCTGCTCAAAGTATTTTAACAAAAGCCCTGGAACCAACAACCGAGTTAGGTATACTTAGAATTTCTACGATTTGCGTTACCAATATTTACAGATGTAAACAAAGAAATGCAGGCAGAAAAACCAAGGTTGTACATAGTATACGATCAGATCTACACAAAATACATGACAGTTTTAGAATGCTTTATACAAACAGTTTACTTAGAACTAACAGAAGAAGAGATAAACAGAGCCAAAGACGTTTCAGATGCTAAAGAACAGAAAGTTTTAAGTGTTGATGATGTTCGGATCCATATGCCGTTATCTGAGGCTGTCTTAAGTTGGCGGGGAGAAGTCGTTCTTTTACATGTTTTTTTGCTCTTTCAACTGTTCTTAACTGTTCGATCAAAATTTTTATTTGTTCTATCTTAGTTTTTTTTTTAATAAAATAAAATATTACCCTTAAATTGGCGGGAGAAGTCGTTTTTTTAAATTTTTTTCACGTGACAACGGCGTTACCTCGCTCTTAGGCGTTCCTATGACGTTGTCACGTTCAACTATCGTCAGTAAACCGACTTTACAGATAACTGATTTTTTACTATTTCAATTGTTCGGTAACTGTTCGTCATTGTTAGATCTTTACAAACAAACCTACAAGTGACGCTAATATAAAGCGTGTAAAAAGGTTAAAAACGACTTCTCCCCGCCAACTTAAGGGTACCTAATACAAGGGATTTAAGTCGTAGACAGAGAATACTAGCCCAAGCCATAGATAATATACTATACAATACTAGCATTCTCTCCTGTCTAAGCTACGGTTGGTTGAAGTTGTTGTACAGTTCAACAGTGAACAACACTATTTTCTAACCTCTGAATGAAATGTATTAAATTAAATAAACAGTTTTGAAGTGTAATTTTCAAAATGCCCACTTACGAACTAGCTTTAATGTTACGTGCTATGCCAAAAACGGAGCTGAAAACTTCGTTAAAACGTATATCGCACGCTATTTTTGACCGAGGAGGTATAATTAGGAGTATAGAAAATTTGGGGTTCAGAGCTATGCCCTATAAAACTTCCGCTCATGGACTGGTGCACAGAGAAGCAAATTATTTTGTTATTAAAATGGATACAGGAACTAAAGCTGTAGCAGACTTACATGAAGAATATAGCAGAGACGTGGATGTAATAAGGCAGCGAATTTTTAGATCTCAAAAAGCTTTTGACAATACTTGTACATTAGAAGAAGAATTATTACCTCCAGCTTATCGAGAAGAGGTTCAAAAGATGATTGATGTTGGAAAAACACAAGTAAACCGGTTTACATATAAATTTAAATATAATTCTGGGCTAGATTATTACCCTTTCCAAAAATAGAGGTTTAGTTCAATTTGTAATGATTCCCATTGATAGTAGATATATGTTTTCGTTTATTTAGCATTTAATAAAGTACTCATTATATTACAGTCAACTCTTTTAATTTCTTTTTTTTTTACAACAAGTTGTCCTTGGCCTACTGGAGATATTTAAAAATCAATCATTTATCCCTGTTTCACCAAATTTCATTTAAAACTTAAACTCTAAATATGTTGTGCTTAAAGTTAAGATATCAATTAAAACACTTCACTATGACTATCTTTGACAGAAGAAACTTATATTATCAGTATAATTACAATATTAAAATTGATGAGCTACTAAACAAACAGATTCAGGCAGAGCAACAAGCAGCCCAAGATTATTTAAAAATATCTGTTACCTTTCTGCATCCTTCTAAATCACAATTTGGTGTTGGTGGATTCTTTATGAAAATGTACTATGAAGAAATTAAACATATGCAAGAGTTTATTCATTATCAGATTATGCGTGGAGGAACAACATTGATATGTGGTTTGGAAGCACCTAAGGAAAACAACAGTCTTACATTAATTGATGCATTTAAGCAAGCCCTCACTATGGAAAAAGCAATTACGAAGGTACTTTTTATACATGTTTTTGTACCAACTCTTTATTTGCTGCCTTACTGGTTACTAAAGGTGTGTTAGAATCTAACCTTTTCAATATTACACTTATATCACTATTGTCATACTACAAAAACTTCAACCTTTACTGCCTTACAACCATCTTACATAATAATAATTTGTTCATCAGCAAATAGAAGAGGTAATAGCAGTGGCAGAAGATGTGAGTGACCGTCAGTGTGCTGATTTTTTGACAGTCTTCTTAAGGGAACAAATGCAATCGATACGTGAGATAGCCATGCATATTACTAAACTGACCCATTTGTGTAATAACGAACATGCTCTCTATCAATATGACTTGGAACTGGCAAAACTATATCCATTCTCTTTGAAAACTAAATGATCTACTTATATAAGCTCGGAAGAAATAACATGCATATTATTTTATAGTTTAAGTAAACCTCAAAAAGGCAGCCTAAAACAAATCTAGGGGTATTTTATAAAACTGGTTGACAATAAAACAACTGCAAGAAAAGTAATATGCAAACTAATCCCCTCAAACAAATGTAAAAACATCCCTGTAGTGAAACATCATATTCTTATGATTTTAGTCCATCAGTCCCTGGTCCTTTGCCAGGTTGTTAGCAGTGTTGAGACGACGACCCGTGGTTTCCGAACGTAAAACTCGAAAATGGTACAAAAAAAACTTATGGTGCACAGTCCTGGGCCACGACAGTGGCAACGCAACCAAAGGCTTTCTTTGCATTTACCTCTATATAATATGCATGAAATTCATTATATTCGCAAGCGCATAAAACAGCCAACGCAACGATGCTAGCAACTGAATAAATCGAGATAGTGTATGGCTAGCACTCTTGTAGTCTCCGCTCGCTGCGACTTGTACGAGAACCTCTACTAGGTGCGCAAGAGTGTAGAGCCGGCATTAAAAATCAATTATAACGAGTTTGAACTTACATTTTGAACGAGACTTTCTAACGGACAAATTACTTTTTTTTTTTAATAGGCAATGTTTAAAATACTTAAAAAAACAAACATTTAAATTTTTAAAAGAATCTTATGTGAAAAATTATGATTTTTAACAAGTTTGTTAACATCGCCGGTATATTATAGCAGAGCAAAGAAAGCTATTCTGCCCTCTCTTTTCCGTAGATGACCGAAGGGTAGATCTCTTTGGTCTTTTGTACTATTTCTAGAGAAGCGTATCCTTCATCGATGGCTCTATTAGGCCATAGAGTTTTCTGCGTCCCGCGTGATATGTGTTTTTCGCATGCATTCAAGGGATAATGAGTTCCTGGCAATCATACATAATAAAAAATACTATATGTTGCTTTAAACTGGGTTTATTCATTATAAAAGGTAGCTATTCTTTTTGGTAGCAAGATTTATCCGAAAAAAAATGTGAGACATCATCTATTCGACATTCATTTAGTGCGCTCTTCAGTTTTGTAACTTCATTACTGTATGTTTCGTTGTGTAGAGATAAAGCAAGCCAATCCAAATACCACTGGAGTATAATATCTGTAAAAACATTTATTGCTATTTGCTCATTATTTTCATATAAAAGCGAGAGCATTAGAGAAAGAAAGCGTTTACGTATAACTTGAGACAGGTAAAAGTTAGGTGATTTCCAATGCTTGATGACAAATATGTGCATAAATAACTTTCATTTAAAAAAATTTAAGCAAATCAGTTATATAGAACGTCCAGACGGACTCGGGAGTCGGGATCGATTTAATATTATTTTTTTAATTTGTGGATATGTAGATAAACGAAATGTGGGCAAAGAAAACGTTTACAAGGGGACCACTCCTAAATTTTTCTTTAACGATATTACGTTAAGTGTTTAATCGCGGTAAAATCATTGTGTACCTACTCTGTTTAACTTTTGATCAGAGATACAGATTCCGTTGTTACAAAACTTTAAACTAGGCTAAAAATCACTAAAATTTTATTTGGTCCAGTCAAACGACTACGAAAACATAGAACTATAGGTACATTTGAAATAGATAGGTATTTACGAGTATAGTATGATACAATTAAGATTGGTTAAATTCATGCACGTACCCCCTGGGTACGCCCGTGTTTAAGTTACTCGATTTAGTCCATACGTAAATTGCTCTATTGATATTTCGTTGTAGGTACCTAAGTCTTGAATGTGTAAAATAACCTAAAACAAAGTAAATTCTCTTCTGAGCGTTTACTTTAGTGAGATCTTCAAAAGGAATTGAAGCGAATATTACCTTTTCAATATATAGCTTACTAGCAGTGCCTCGCGGTTTCACCCGCGTAAGTCTCGATCCCGTGGGAATGTCAGGATAAAAAGTTGCCTATGCTTTAATCCAGGTCTCCAGCTATCTACATACCAAGTTTCATCGCAATCAGTCGAGTAGTTTTTGTGTGAAAACATTGCAAAGATACATACAAAAACACAAATATTTCGTCTTTATAATATTAGTTTAGACTAGTCAAAATCTATGAAATAGCTGGATTCTTCTAGTCGTGGTGCTTGACTGATATATCCCTTCCTTTTCTTTATGTCTACAAATACGACCAACTATAAAGAAAAGGATTTCGAGCTCGAATAACAATAAATACACTAGGGCGCCTTCTCATGAACAAAAATCCTTCTCTGTTCGTTATCATTATCGTTGTACTATGGCACTATTTCAGTTTCTTACCTACAAGTTCGCCAAATTGAGTTTCGGTTACAGTTTCCTTAGAATCCCAAACCCGAGAATAATCTTGACACAATACTGGTCCTTCCTCACTCATAGAACTGTCCAAGTCTAGCATGCTAAAAGCAATTCACAATTGTTATTTAAGTACATGCAAATTTCCGCGGCTGTAACGCAATGGCTTAAATGTTGGCCTGGCAGTTGGAAATGTTTCGTAGACGAACTGCAGGGGCATTAGTGGAGCACGTTGAAAGCCCATTGAAGTTACCTTCAAAATAACGCAAATTATTCTTGTTTAATATACAAATAGAATAAATTATACTTACCTAATTGCATTTTTCAAAAGTATATCTTTGTGTTTCTGATACTCCAATTTAAATTTGTTCTCCAAACTTTTAAATAATGTTAAACAACAATCATTTGGAATATCTGTAAAACATCTTCAATATGAACAGTTACTATTGAATTCATACGATGAACTTTAATATCATAGGTCTTTACTTACTTATGAAATTGCCGTTCTGCAGTACTGGCTATTTCAAAACCGATTTTTTTTGGCTAAGAACTCTAATGCTAATGCCCGCTTCCGTTCTGGTAATTTCGACCTGAAAAATGAACCTCGCGGTCGTCCGAAAACTTTGGTCGACCATGACGAATTAAAGGCAATTGTGGAAGCTGATGATACTCAATCTACGGCTGAATTAGCAGCAGCTTTCGACGTTAGAGTCAAAACAATATTGGTCCATTTGTGTCAAATTGGCAAGGTAAAAAGCTTGACAAATAGGTGTCCCACGAACTCAATGATCGCCAGCGCGAAGTACGCGTCGAGACGTGCCTTGCACTGCTCAACAGGACTACACACAGACGAAAGAATTTTGAACCGCATTGTTATCTGCGACGAAAAATGGATTCTGTTTGACATTCACAAGTGCTCAGCAAGTTGGTTGAATCCTGGTTCAGCATCTAAACAATGCCCTAAAAAATCTTATCCCTAGAAAAGTGATGGTCACTGTTTGGTGGTCTGGCGACGGTTGTGATACATTGCAGCTTCTTACCAAACGGGATGAGCATTACTGCAGATGTGCAGTGTGAAGAACTGAATTCAATGATGGAGAAGCTCGCACATCCCCAAACAAGCTTTGGTCAATCGTTCGTCTCCGCTGCTTCTGCACGACAACGCGCGACTTCATACTGCACAGCAGTCGGTCTCCAATTTGCAAGAGCTGGGGTTGGAAGCTCTCCGTCATCCACCGCACTCACCAGACCTTGCGCCTGCAGACTTCTACTTTTTCCAGAATTTGGATAACTTTTTGGCGGGAAAAAAATAGGTACCCGAGAAGCCGTACAAAATGCCTTTGAAGAATTTGTTGCCTCCTGTCCAGCTGCTGATTTCTTCAATAAACTGCCACTGCGTTGGCAAAGATGCATCGATTGCATGGGTGATCTGATTACTTTGATTAGTAAAAAAAAAAAAAGTTTTTTAACGGCAATTTCATAGGTAAAGACCTTATAGTTCATCGTAGGACCGCAATAGTAACGTCAATTTATTGTATAAATGTGTCGATTAGGACCACCACACCATCACCATCACCTACCACAAGACAATTCCACTCGAATACTTTTCTCTACTGAACAGTTTGATACTATATTTCGAATTGTAACGATGGTAGACACGTTGTCAGATTTAAATACGGCTGATCCTCGCCTGAAATTTTTAAATAATATTATAATAGATACATTAATCTAAGTATAATATATAATACTTGACCAGAACTCTTTTAAACGAAATATCGCGCTCACAGAAATGTCATATTTGGGATCCTACTTAAAGTTCATATGTAGAACTTAAGTTCAGAAAGCTAAAGTTTTTAGCTTGTGTTGTGTATGATAGGGTACGATGGGGTTGGCGTATCCTTATGGATAAAAACCCCTTATTAAAAAAATAAAGAAAAAAAAAAAGCTGAAAATATGTGAAATGTATTTCACATATTAATTAAAAAGTTATGTGAAAACGGCTGCAAAAAGCTATAGGGTCCCAGTTTGAATGTTGACCTGTCATGGTAAGCAATCAGTCGCAGATTTACCAGCAGGCTGAGTAGGTTGGAGACTAGGGCGGCAGATTGTAGAGGTGGCAAAAAAATCGATCCTAATGAAAAAAAAACTATTTTTTTACAGTTTTTTACTAGCATTTTTCACCCTCCAAAATGTTATTAGGTAGGTACAGCTAAATGAAACGATAATTTCATAAAAACAAATAAAACAACAACAAAAAAAACAGCTGACGCTAAGGTCAAAGAACGCGCGGGCGGAGAACGCGTTCGGCGAGCGCGCGTCACTTGACCCTTCTATATCATTCCGTTTTTTGTTTTCTAAAGACCCGTATATTGACGATTCTGGTTATATATCTCAGCGTGCCGGTACCTACCAAGTCTTTTTAGTAATTCCCAACTTTGCACCGCAAAAAGATCAGTTGTCTACTATCAATATCAATACAAATAAATTAAATTGAAATGTCTGTTTGTAATGTCAAAATAATAGTTTTTTAAGCTCATACATTATTTGCACTATACCTATGCCTAAAAATCATTATTTTAAATTTTTGTCTGTCTGTCTGTCTGTGTTCCGGATAATCTCCAGAAAGGGTTAACCGATTTCCATGGGATTTTACTGGCAGATAACTGGTGTTATAAGGAGTAACTTAGGCTAATATTATTTTGGAAAAAGAATTAGGTACCGCGCGGGAACTGCTAGTAAACGCTATAAATACAGCGTGTAAAAATAGTACTCACTGATATTGGCAAATAAGAATCGTTTTTAAAAGTGTGTGGGATCGAACAAAGGATACGTTCGCAGCGGGTCGAGGCAGTTCACCTGGTATAGCCTCTGTCAGCCATGACGTTATTTCAGCTACAGAGAAGCTTCCAGACGCATGAAGTTGACACCAAACTCTGCCAAATTAACAAATATGTACGAACATGTGCCATTAATCCAACCACGTTCAGTAACACTTACGTACCTTTCTTGTGATTCTATGTTCGGTTCCAGTTGCTCGTGTTGGGAATAATAGGGTAGTGCTGGTAGCTTTAGAGTAATAAGTCTTGCAACTCTGGGTGCTCCAGCGGGTAAAACATAAATCAATACACGTATTCCTCCCAGCCTTGTTTCGACAGAACCATCAGTTACGTAACGTATCTTTACCCAAACTCTTCGCGTTCCGGCTTGGCACCTTACCGACGCTAGTAGATCCGAAGCTGTTCCCTTAATAACAATAAATACTCTTATAATAATTTTAAACTTCTGTTGAAAATTAATTAGGCTTATTTTTTATTTTAATACCTTTGACGAGCAAATACTTAAAACTGCAGCAGTGTCTGTTTGCATTTCTAACTTTTTGTTACAATAAATAAAAAGCATATCTATGGGCACCGCTGAAGTAATTCTTACTTCTTGCCAACCGTCACCTGTTGCTCCTAATAGCTGAAAAATGTATAGGTACATTAGTCAGGTACGTACCGACAAGTGATGGGTTATATAGACACAATGTACCTACATTGTATGTCTAAGCAGCTTACCTCATTTTGAACATCTATCAGTGGTGGTGTAGATAAACTAGACTTGAACGACCGTGTACTTCGTTGGTATTTTTCACGCTCATTTGCAGTCTGTTTTTCTAATCGCGTCACTTCAGTTCTAAAGCGATTAGGTAATTTAAAGATTAGGTAGTTTTGAGGTAGGTAATGTAGGAATTATTTGTAAAAATGTTAAAACCAATTCAGCCTTAGTGTTACTTACTCAAGCTTTGTCCGTCTTGCTGCAAGCATATCATGTGACATTTTGGCTCCAGAAACCAAATGACTCGGTCTTAATGCAAATATTCTGCCCGAAAAGGTTGCTATTAGTAGCTCAGGTTCTTCTGTGCCTACGCATCCACCAACTACAGAAGTGACGGGTTCACCGGAAAACTGTTATAGAAAAACTAATTTTTGTAAGTTCAGTCATTAATGAAAATTAAAACAAAAACAAAATTACACATACGTAAGTATACTTAAGCCGAGGTTTTTCGGCGAGATTATCCATGTCGATGAGGTACAACTGAATCGAGCCATCATGGCGACCAACGGCGAGATGTGCACTCCCGTTATTGAAATACCAGCCGAGACATACCACCGATCCCAAACCTCTACCATCCACCAAACATTTACTTGATAGTTTTAACCTGTCAATAAATAGTATAATATATGTATAATAGTATTACATACTTAATATGACTATTAAAATATTTTAAGAAAAGAATTAAGAATATACTGCAAAATTAGGGGAAAGGTAGTCGCACAGAATTAGAACGTAGATAAATACATAGTTATTGCGCAGGTACATTCCTATATAATAAATAAATTATTTTTTTTCAGTCATTGCAGGTGAGCAACACCATAAAATGCTGCAAAAATTGTTCTCCATTTTTATCTAACGTTTTTAATTTATTTAAGCGTCAAGTCGACATTAAAAGTGCCTTATTTGACTATACTAAGGCGTGACGTGACGTCTTAGTATTGCCTACAAAAATGTAATGAACCTTTCGTTTTGACGATTACTAAAAGATACTGGTTTGACTTGACAGTCATCTACTACACTATTCTTGTTAACTTATAGTTCGTTTATTATACCTGACCCACGTTACTACTGCCTACTTAGTCTTAACAAAATATTTTCTTTAAATATACTTACTCTTCATAATCAATAAGACCTATTGACCCATCACTGGCCCCATAGAAAGCCTGGATATCTGTCACATGGGTAGATACAGGAACAATCAGACGAGACGGGCCCGAGGATATTGTTGTACGAGAGACGAGTTTTCCATTTTCTAAGATAATTGCTCCTTTATTCGCAATCAGCACTAACAGTCGAATACGGTGGCTCTGTATATATGTCAGCAAACGATACATGACATTACAATTTAAAACAATTACTTACTATGTCCATAAAGAAAATAACTCTAACATTAGGTACCGCAAATGCTGCAATGTCGAGTACTCTATCCTCGCAAATATGCGAGTGATATTCACGCAAATCCCTGTAGTAAGTCACGTTTCGCCCGCTACATAGTATCAAGTCACTTCCTAATATGCACCTGGAAATGATTTAAATCTATGTATACATAATAATTATGTAAGTAAATTTTGAATAAGATAATTAGATACGTTTACTAATTTACTATTACGAACCAAAATGCATAAAAAACATTACTATACATTACATAGTAAGAATAGAAGCAAATATCAACTTGTCTGTCCCAAAGTAAACTCTATTTTATGGATAAAACTGTGACGGATGTTATAATAATTCGCAGTACAAAGATGAAATTTGGGATTCTTTGTTCTAGTAATATCTTAAATTGTTATTGTGTTCTAGTTTAATTTGATTTAATTTAATTTATTTGTAAGACTAATTAAAAAAAAAAGACGTGAGGCACTCGGAGACTGCCGCGGTAAAGCTATTGCATAGCATTTTTTATCAACTTATGCAATTATAATTATTTATTTATTTTATTTATGCAGTATTTTTTTTTCTTTGGTAATAATTCAAGTTACACTTTTTGAGGGTGGTGACCGATAAGAAAACAATTTTTTTTCTTTTATTAAATAAATGCGAAGTTAATATTGTTTAAAATATTTTTATTATCTATATATATAAAAGAAAGTCGTGTTAGTTACACTATTGATGACAGGCATGAGCACAGAGCAGATACAAAGAGGTGTTGTAATTAGATTTCCCTATGAAACAACGCGTGACATTTTGCGGGGTGAGGGGGTGTTAAGCTCCGCCCATTTAACTTTTTTCCATCTACCAAAAAATAGTAAAACTACTCGCATCGTTCAATGTCGATGTTGCTATGTAGTTTAGCTATCTCACGCTAGTTATAGGATGTAAGGGACCGTACTCAGAATTTACTTACCAGGTAGTAGCTTTTTCAGGATTAATTTTTAAACCATCTTGATACAAAAGCGAAAGTTTGTGAGTTCTTTCTTTCTCCTAGCCTTGACCTTATTCCACAGCTGGACGGATTTGGATAAAATTTGGTATACAGATAGATTGCGACCTGGCTTAACATTTGGGCATTGTGAGAATAAAAAAGTTTGTGATAAATCACGAATGATGATTCAAATTTGTTCACTTATTTATTCTTATCTTATCTTTCTTTATTCGTATCTGTACCGCAGCTACAGTTTATTTTGTAAATCTAACTTAATGAGCTTAAAATACCTTTCAAATCATCAGCCTAAGTACAATTAATTTCATTTTAATATTTAAAGGACTTTCAATTCAAGATAAATACTCGTATAGTCGTGGGTTGCTAGGTAAAATAATTGGGTTCTAATTACGGCCCTGTCTTTTTGTTCTGTTTATAAATGTTCTTCTAGTTGAAGATAAATGACAGTCTATTCAAAAAATGATTACAAAAAATATAAAAATAATACTTTGACGGCTAAAAATTCTTTAGGACTGGATGTAGAACACATTTCAGTATCTTCGTATGGTTTATTTTAGGGTCATGGCGGCAACAGTGGTTCACTTTTTTTTTCAGTGACTTGCACTTGATTTGTAAGGGTATTGGGAAGATGTGAATGGTTTAATATATAGTGTAACTAATGTATATTCATAATTTTAATAAATTTATTTCAACAAAGCAGTATATTTGGAGATAAACAGTATTAAAAAAAAAGTTATTTGAGCCACTGTGTACTGGGGGTCGGATACAGTGAATCGACCCTCAGTTCACAGTGAATCATCAATCATATAAACCAAATAATAATGCAGTTTTTGGCTTTTTATCAATCTTTATTTATTATTTTATTCAAACACATGACTCTTTTAGCCTTAAAATAATAATCAGGTAGTTTAACATGACTTATGAGTCTCAAAGTGACTTCTCAGTCCTAAAATTTAAAAATCAAATATATTAGCTCTTCCCTCTTTTAGTTATTAAGTAATCAACTGGTAACTTCAACATAAACTAAGTGCCTAACACTACTTATTCAGTATTTTGCAAAAAAATCGCAAATTAAACCATCAAATCAAACATATTTAACCTTAAAATTAATAATCAGGTAACTTTAGCTTGACTACTTCAGTCTCAACGTCATCAGCTGTGTGTTTCCCGATTTTACGGGGCTTTACTAGACGACCCATCCTAAAAAGGAAAGTAAACAAAAATTATAGCATTTTGTTAATTTTTCTGAAATTTAATGAATGTGTGGGTAACTGTTATTATCAGTATAGTACACACTGGATCACGATCCACTGTGTACTCAAGGGATTTGAGCCATTGTGTACAAAACCGCCATTTTGGATTTAACCTATGCCACACGCGTCGGATTTGTGTAAGTCGAAGTGAATTATACGCCAAAACGACCTCGATTAAACTTATTTCTTAGGAAAAATATTATTTATATTATTTATTATGATTTATTGATATAACGAAAGGTTCGTGAACAAATACAAAGTATATCTTACCTTAAAACTCACTTTTTCGTTGGTCAAAACATAAAACTACTAAATACACATATTAGTTATACCGCCGACGCGAGCGAACTGGTCGAACTGGATGTAACATGTACCTATCGGGAGACCTTCCGAAAAATGAGAGATAGAAAACTATCTCTGATACTTTCTAGACAACGGCCACTGCACCACTGTTGCCGCCTTGACCCTACTAATACTTAGCTCTACGTACCTTTGTTTTTTTAGTTCCCATTACACAAAGTTGTGCCATCTAGTGACGAATAGATTTAATTATATTTCAAAAAACACTCCCGAGATTTTTCTAGAACTATTTTAATAAATAAAATAAAATAGTTACAAATGAATTGTGATGCCATACGTGGCATCAGAGCGTCTATCCGAATAGTTTTTACATGATAAAATACAACACTTCATCTTTTACTCCTGAATACAACGAAAATTTACTGATTTGCGATTTTTCGATACAAACGTACAAGACGAACGCTGACAGTGTACTAACTATAAGCCACGCCCACTGTGATGACGTCAGGACCTAGTTATAATCACAGTGCACAGTTGCTTAGGCCCTCTCCTGTTTGTATCTGCTCCGTGGGCATGAGTCACCAGATTGCGGGGCGAAGAGGGGGATTACGCATGCGCAGTCACGCCGATACAACCACTGCCACCTAGAGGCGAGTTGCTGAACTAAAGAGACAAGCGTGATATTTCAAAAAGTCATTAAAAGTTCTGCTATTCATCGATAGATGACAAAACTAACAAGTATCACCGCTATTCCGGTCGGAGTGGGGGGTGTCTGGTTATTTTCGTTACGGAATTTCTGGATTCGGTCTCCACGCTCAAGGCCCGCGATAGAAGCTATGCAATAGCTTAAAAATATATATATATATATATATATATATACGGGCTATTTACATGCATGCGTCATAAAATTCCTTCGCATCGTCGCCTACTGGCAGTGTTCCCAGATTAAATGTGAAATTGAGTCATTAAAAGTTGATAGGTAGGTATGTTAAATCTTCCTCGCTAATTTCTAAAACGCAACGCTATTCGATGGAATGAAATTCGAATAACACCACTTTATGCATAAATATAAATTCGCATCTCGTGGGCATGATAATTATCTTTTAAAAAAAATATCACCGACTTCAATGTGCTTTTTAGTAGAAAGTAGATGTATTTTGTTTAAATATAATATGAGTAGGCCAACGAAACGTATTGCTCCAATGAGATAGCGATGTTTCGGAGCAAATGAAAACATCATCGATGTATACAATTTTTAGATATTTATTGATTTTTAAGAAACCGCTCGACTGATTTCGATAAAATTTAAATGGACCACCTGGAAAGATACCCTTTGAAACAAAAAAAAAAAGAATTTTCTAAAATGGTTCAGGCGTCTTCGAGTAATCGGTGAACATACATAAAAAAAAAGATTCCGACGACGAATTGAGAACCTCCTCCTTTTTGGAAGTCGGTTAATTAAAAATACACTATGTCATGTGCAGTCTTGATCCTATTTTAATAAAAAGTAACATCACAATATTTAAAATAAGTTTTTCGGTCCTTTTCAATAATAATAATTCGCATTATAACTTTTGTTTTCATTAATCAATAAACACATCATGGTTTCTGACGTTACAGCAAAAAGCACGCCGCCGCACAGTGATTCGTGTAGCTAGTAACAAGCTAGCAATTAGTTAATATGAACACAATATGCATTTCGTTAATACATATAACACAGCTATAACTTTTAGGAACTACCCTTATTAGGAGCATAATTAGGGTAAGTATATAAAATAATGGTAATTCAAAGTGCATTCATTTGCATTTCTACTCCAATGTCAATAACAGGTATTTGTGCAAGTGTTTTTATCATGGATTGTGAACATAAAGGTAAGTAGTTTCTTTTGAGTGAATTTTTGTGACAGGAACTTCATTCTCTATTTTTATTTATTTCATTGTTCAGAAAATAGTAATGTTTTTAACACTTTTTTAAATTTAATGGACAAACAATCATATGTCCACTCTGTAAAATCTATTGTTTATGATTCTCACAAGTATGTAGCAGTAACTGGCAGAAAAAAAATATTGCGAATTATTTGCACAACTAATTAATTTTAATTTTTTTCTATCACAGTTTTCACCGTCTCAAAAATATACTTTTTTGAAGAATCGTTGAAACACCCGAAAGAAACGCGGAATGAGGAACTCTTACGGTTTATATCTTCGAGATATGATTTTGATGGTGTCACGAAGCCATCTTTGAGAGACATCAAGATCGTAATCTCCAAATATTCATCAAAATGGGCTGACAAATGGAACAGCTGTGGAAGGAACTGAGAGCTGTTCCTAAACAAAATTTCTAACTGACTGGAGGATGTACGTCGACTTATCTTTTAATGTACCCGTTTACCTATCCATGCCAAGTCAAAATGAAAAGACGACGCGTGGATGATCTCTTACAGTCAAGAAGTGCTGGTGAATTAGCATACGCTGCTAAAGTGTCTGCGCGATTGTCGTGACTAAAATGTCAAGATATAAACCTCTGAAACAAGTGCCCCCAGGTGTTTGACAAGTGAGGAAGCTTTAACGTATTACGTTGATAGCAAATCAAACAGCAATAGTTATAAGCAGATTTGGAAGTGGGAGCTTCAGAGCTGGATATAAGGTATTTCCGTCGTTATATAGTATTAGGAAGCTAAAGTAAATAGTTGTCCTCCAGTTGAACATTTTGTATTTTTGGTGAACGAAACGCGAAATCAAAGTTCAGGCAGTTTTAGATAAAACTTAGAACAAAGTGTAAATATAGTTTCTAGTTTTCATAGTTCTGCCACTCATGATCATGACTATTCTATGGACGATTCATCTGATGATAGTGATGATCATGAGTGACAGATATAATTGTTAAGCTTTTTAGTTTATCTCATTAGTTTTTAAAGTAAGATTTTGAAAAGTACATTTTATATAAAATTTTTTAAAAAAATATATATTTAATATATACATTACTGCTGAAGCTTTTTTAACAATACCCGTTCAAACAACGAATTGTCTTCCAAAAATTACTGGGAGATATAAATCTATCCTTATTAACCTCATTTAGAAATAAAAATAAAAAAAAATAATTTTGTCTAGCTAACTAAACTTATTCTACACGAATCACTGTGCGCCGCGCCGTTTAAATCGCAAGCAAATAGATAAAAGGTTATTTTGTACATAATGTGTTATATTTTTTCCGGCAACGTAATGACATATGGAATCGTTAAAATACATGCATACGAGTATATTTATTCCCTTTTGTTATAAGGATACCATACCTTATAATTTTATTATAAAATCCATATGGTAGGTAGGTGAGGACAAAATACTAACTATACTACTAGGACTATATAATATATATGTAATACTATGACAACGTCCGTCAGGTCCGCTAGTACGTATATATATATAACTTTGGTATATAATATAAGCGACGAATGCGGTGTAACTTTAAGTTCACTGACATAATAAGTATCCTTTCACGGCGGTTTATATCTTAGCCTAATAGACATAAAATAATGTAATCGTATTTTTTTGCGTTTTACAATAACTATTTTCCTAAATAATGGTCAAGTTAACACACCGAAATAATGTTGATCGATTATAAGGAACCCTAAATAATTACATGGATGTGATAGTCTCAGACAACGAAGTTTCAATGCTTAAGAACACTTTTCCTTTCCTTGTATAGCCTTTGACTTCATTGCCGGAAGCTGTAAAAATTTTGTCAGCTTGTGTTCCTGGAATTATTGAAAAAACTATTTAAACATATTTATTCGTTACTGTCAATAATGAATGACATACTTATTAAAGCACTTAAGCATTTACCAACTGCAGACGCTAGTTGTACAGCGGTAATAGGTTTTCCCGGTAATGTTTTGAACTGAACTACGGGATCTTCTTCTTTAATACTTAGGCATTGTAAAACTCCATTTTTATCACCAACTGCAATCTAGAAAATGTTGGCAAATAAAATTTCTATAGGTAGTTTGTTTCTTGTATCCCAGTTCGGTACTCAAAGTCTGCGCAATTAGTCTTTTGCTATTTCCTGATGGTAAAATAAGATGTTTGTGGGGTAAATAAAGTCAGTAGCCAGTTAAAAAAACAGACTGCTTGATGTAATTTTGTTTGAGATATTACTTTTATACAAAAATTACATACTTATATACCTACCTATAATTTCTCACGTTCTCGCCATACCTAACAGGTACTACAGTGTAATACTGTTATGACTGACGTATAGGTAACAATAGTGTGACAGAGCGTTCAAAATGCCAGGGGCCAGCGGCCTGAGGGGCCCCCGGGCACCGAAGACCCTGAACAGCCTGTATTTAGGGCACTAATTAGAAAAAGTATTTAAAAAAAATGTATTAAATTAATATAAGTTATCAAATTAACCTAATGAAATACACGAGTTATATAAATGAATTACCAAGATTTTTACACATTCGTAAAAAAAAACAATAACGGCCAAGTCAGACTACACATACATATCGCACTGCTATTACGAGACTGTATCAACTCAAAATAGGGTAAATTTGAGAAAATTCATTTTTCATACGTAAATATCAATTCCCTACGCGTCAATAAATTAAAAATAAGAATAATAAATTGTAATAAGCCAAATTTTTCAACAACACTAAAAATAATTCATATTTTTTTTTTATTTGTTCGGATATTAGAGTATTAACTCAAAAATTGGAAATAACTTGATAACCTGCAATCATTTCAATAATTCATTTATACAGAAATCCCTTAATTTTATCAATAATCTATATACAGTGTTCACTTTTTATAATCTTTAACAAGAAGCGACTAATCAGTTTTCTGTCATTTCTGAAAAAAGCTACATTTTGAGTTGATACACTCTTGTAATAGCAGTGCGATATATAATACACATCCGATGAATTAGCCACGAGCCTCGGTTTAGTTGCGCCACTGGTCCATAGGCCATCACATTTCAATTAGATGACAATTAATAACCAATTTTCAAAAACTGACTTTCTAATTTAAAATCAATAAGCGGTAAGTAGGTACTTACCTTTTGATCGTTTTTTTGCCCGGACGGAGGCAATATTTTTAATGTATCCGGGTATGTGATTCCACATATTGCATAATCTAAACGCGACAAATCGTAGTCCATGTTTTATTTACCATAAAAATACTAGTTCTCTACAATCTACGATGATCTGCATATAGCTCTAACTGTTGTTGAAATAATCGATAAAACCTAGGCAACCAGACAATCAACATTGATATGAATTAATAAATAAAACTATATTCTAAACTTTAGTGTTAGAATATTGATACTTACTAAAGGTGCCGTTTTCATTTATTCAGTTTTTAAGAAGTCAGGGTACTTAAGTAAGAATCACCTGAAGACCCTAATACATAAAAAAAATGGCAGTCATGGGATTGCCGACAGAAGTGAAAACTTAAAACAAAACCACCTATATGTATTATCATGGATTGATGGATCTATATATGTATTATAAACGTGACGGTCACAGGTTCAGTTCTCTCCTCTCTCTCTCTCTCTCTCTCTCTCTCTCTCTCTCCCTATCTCTCTCAACGCTAACGCTGTACATGTAAATATAACAAACTCGGCTCCGTCGTATGAATTTTCGATGGGGACGGACATCAGGGACATCAGGGTCACGTGTCCTGACGAGATTTTAACATTTTTTACCCATCTAAAGGTGCACAACGCCGCTAAAGAAGTTTTTACTTCAAAAATTATATGAATTCCTAGATTCCTACCGCCTACGTGTCCAGGATGCAGGAAACAGATTTCTGCCCAAATTCAGCCCACCGTGACATTTTCGTCTACACTCCTTTTGTAACATAAAGGGAGTTTGCACCATCCTCTATACTCTTTAAGTATATAGTAGTCTTAGTCATCGTGTATTAAAAAACATGAAACGGACGGTGCAAGTATCTGAAGCCCAATGAGATTGATAAGCAATATACAATTTTTATTTTTAGAGATATTTTAAAGATTCTTTCACTGTCCTAAAATGTTAAGGCAGTTATATAGAGCACGTGACATAATTACAAGTAGAAGTTAGAAATTTTCAGTTTAAACTAAGAATTTCGTCGTGATTTTTGTGTTCCTGATAATTACTCGGTACCAAACAACAGAACGTAGAATCACCTGTCAGATTTACCCTATTTTCTAGACATTTAAGGTAGGTACTGTACATAACATCATAACATGACATCTAAATACGGAGATGGTAAAAGCTGCGTCTTGGATAATTTATATACATGGTTTTCCTGGCGGTAAACACACCTACTACCTTAGTAGGTAGTATAGTGACATCAGTGGCGGATTTACACATTTGCCGCCTGTAGGCTAGTTAAGTTTTGCCGCCCCTGCCTCCTCTTCGATTCGATAAGCAATTCACAATGATATTATTTACAACTTTTTTTTTGTTTGAGTTTTTGTTTGTTTAGTTGTTTGAGTATGATTGTGAACTAGGATATCGATGTCTCAGTTTCTAGATTTTTTTTACAACCCAACGATTTAGCTAAGATTGATTGTTTTTTTTATGGTAGGTACCTTTATTTTTGAACTAATAAAAAAGCTCAATCATGTTCTACTGTTAAGGTGGGTTAAGGTATGCCTTAATACTACTTAGACATGTACATTTAATAAACTTTCAATCCATCAGCTTGCACCCAAGCACCCGGTTCTCCACCTTTCGCATACAATCTATCCCAGCTACCTTTCTCAGTTCGCCAGTCCATTTGGATGTAGGGCGGCCTACCTTACGTTTACCAGTTCGCGGTCTCAACTCTAGGACATGTTTGCAAAACGACGATGCCGGGCCACGTCAGCATGCTTATTCTGCAAACTATGTCGGTAACATTGTTTCTTTGTCGGATGACCTCATTACGAATTTAATCCTTCAAAAAAACTCTAAGCATAGCTCGCTTCACAACCTGCTGAATCCTTCTGGTGATTTCTTCCCGAAGTTGTTTCTACCGAGCTGGATAACGTGCTCAATGTACGTGGGGTACACTGAAAGTTTTGCGTAACTCATTATTAAAACATTTTACATGTAAAGTAATATATTTCCTGCTTTTCGGAGTATTCTCCATTACATTTTAAACAATTTTTCATTCGGTCAAACCACTTTTGAAAACATGAGGACCATTGGTCTAAGGCCATGTTTTTCACGTGCTGGTTGAAAGCTATCACGGCCTCTTCCCTCTCCTCTCTTAAACATAATAAAATTTAAGATTTGATGAGAGGCCCCGTAAATGACATCATTTATGGGGCCTCTCATCAAATCTTAAATTTTTGGGAAAATAAAGAAATCGCATGGTGCCAGGTCTGGACTATGTGCGGGATGGGTCACTAGCTCTACCTTTTCAGAAGCCAATTTTTTTTTTATTTATTTTATTTTACTACAAACACTATTATGATGAAATGACTTTGTCTTGTTCGCGGAGTGTGCATACGAGTATAACAATATATCCATGTTTCATCTCCTGTCTCAATGTCATACACGGCGTAATTCTGCGTAGCAACGCCTTACGGTTCTCAAATGAGTTGCTTCCCTCCCAAAAGCATTTTTGCAGAGTCAGTGAACTTTTAAAATCATAAAAAATCATCGCCCTAAAATCTTTCCGCGTTAATTTAATTTTCAGCACCTCGATATATCGCCAATCGATACGTCGTCATTGCAGAGTATCCAGAACAGCCCAGGTCTCGATGAAATCTAAGGCTTCCTCGTAGTCCACAAAAGGCGTACACAGCGACTGAAAATACTTCTCGGTCTTTTGTATAATCTGGCGAACAGTATGGATACGGTTCACGGTGCCGTACCCTTTTCGGAACCCGACTTGTTACGGTGGCTAGTAGTATTTTCTCAGACTAGATTTTTCAAACTCTCGAAAAGAACTTGTAGGTATGGTTCAGGAGTGAGATGGGTCTTTTGAAGAAAAGTACCCCAGGTTCAACACCTAGGTGTTAACCCTTGTTAGAGGACGGAACTAAACTACTACCCATTATTATTATTGTTTTTAGTGTCTAGTGCTACCTCGACCATTTTTGGTCTTTTATAACGCACTTTTGCTTTATAGTTCACTGCTCAGACTTATGGCTTGACGATTGAGATTGAGCTCAAGTTATGTATCTCTTGAGCTCTAGAAGTTCTTTTGATACTTTGTTATCATAGCCCTTTATTAAGGCTTTCGAGTGTCTTAGACCAGTCGTGGTCTTCCATTTCTTAATTGCCATTGATATGTATTGGGCGTTTATGATTGAATAAGCTAGATCCGTGCTGTTGGTTTTCTGCACCAGTTCTTGCGAGTTTATCGGCTTTTTCATTGCTACCTAATTTAGACTCGCTTGCTCTTTCAGGAATTCCATCTGGCCTACTTTTAGAGGTCGGTAGTAATTCCGTCATCCCCAGGAGATCCGTTATTTTAGCTGCTCGAGAGCCACCTCTATCTCGCTGGGGAATTGTCTACAGCGAGATAGAGGTTGTATGTCCTCCCTGTAATGGCGCGTTAATGGGGCTCTGTGGTCATCATCACTGAGTCTCGTTGGTTCTATCACCCGTGATGCATACAGCTATCGATAATACTTCTCGATCTCATCGAGTATCTGGCACTTTGAGTTGACTGCCATTCTCAGTTTTGAGTTTCGTCAGATTGGGAGGCCAAATGCTGAACGAACACTTAACCCCCTGTTCCACTTAATTGCATTCTCTATTGTGTGAATGTTGAAGTTCAGTAGTTTTTTAGGCTCTCCTATCTGACGATGACGGCTGAATGGCTAACAGCTTGCGCATTTTACTCAGAAGTTGGAGAGTCGTGGGAAAGAATTTGGACTGTTGCTGTTTGCGTTTCCCGGGGAACAGCTTTCGAGACTTAAACATAATAAAATATTTTTATTGCGTTTAAAAATTGATATTTAATTATCTGGTAACAATCCGCCTGATGAGGACGATGAAATTAAATTTAATTAAATGATGAAAGTTCTTGCTTAAGGTAGATCTTAGATAACTTTTCTTAGATAACTTTTAAGTTAGAAAATCTTCTCTCATCCGAACTATGTTGGCCAGACACACTAGCGAACGGTCGTGTCACTCGTTTCCTCAACCAAACGCGACTACGAAAATTGTAGAAACATTTATATAGGTGGTGAAACATTTTAAATGTTGCATTGTATATATTGACATTTAGGTAGTTAGGTATGTATATGTAAATATGAATCTTTTTAATTTTTGTAAGACAAAAAAATGTTTTTCCCAAATTCGCCGCCCTAAAATCTGCCCACCTAGGCTTCAGCCTACTCAGCTTATTGGTAAATCCGCCACTGAGTGACATATTCAGACACATACAATGTGAGCGTAGTCCCGATTTCACACACAAATTAAGCAGGGTTTTCTATAGTTCTACAATCGACATAGTAATTAACATCAAAATGAGAGAAGCATAATAGCATGCCATGGAGAACTTTACACAATTGCCAATTAGAAAAAAATATATAACCTCAAACTTTAAATGTCAACGTCAACATCTACTCAAACGAAGTACGAAATGTCAAATGTCTAGTTGAAGTAGTTGAATAGGTTATCGTATTCGTATGTTTAGGACAGGAAATTCATAATATTTTAGATATTTCAGAATTAAAATAATGGAAATAGATAAAGAAAATGTGGTGCAAGCAGTGGTCATCATGGACACGTTCAATAGCCACTTTAATCCCATTATTACCAACAACCCTATGGTAAGATCGTCACAAACTTCGATAGATTATTTCATACTCTGAGTAATGTCAAACTATTATAATAATATTCTTATTCTAAGGGTTTACTACCGGTAGCTGGAGTGCCTCTCATTAACTACATACTGGAGTCTTTAGCTCAGGGTGGGGTGGGTGAAACTATTTTATTTTGTTGTCAAGATGGACAGAAGATTAAAGACTATATTCGGTATGTATATTAAAGAGCTTGAATGATGAAAAATATACAAACAAATAACAGACCTTTTTTTCGTTAAACTAATATTGGTACTCAATTTACATGCAAACTTAATTCTATACAGCCAATGTACAGAAGATAAAGCAATATGGAGCCTTACAATGGATGTTCAAGTAAAGATGTCAGATACTTGCCAGACTATGGGTGATGTAATGAGAGAGATTGATGCTGCTGGCCTCATCAAGGGATACTTTGTGTTAGTCGGAGTCAATACTGTCACCAATATAAATTTTGCTTCACTTTTAGAAGAGCACAAGTAAGTTGTCATTCTAGTTATTTGAACCAATGTCATAAGAAGTTTCATTTATGCTGCCAAGGTATCTTGGTCCAAAAATGCAAAAGATTCTATAAAATGAACTTTAGGGGCGGAAGCCAATATGACAATTGTTATTTTATATAAGGTGTTAACTTTCAAAAAGCAAAATTCGTTATTTTGTTCTGAGATAGATTGCTTTTTTTATAGATTTATTGCATATTATTTATTTATTATATCATAAAAATGTTTCTTTTTGGGATTAAAGATAGTTTAACTTCCTGGATTTCCTAATCCGTCAATTCTTTATCAGTAACAATAAATATTTTAGATATAGACATTAAGGAATGTGTAAACTTATTCAAATGTTGAATAGCTATTCCTAATCAATGTTCTCTTCTTTTTCTAACTTGTATTGTAATCTTGTGTTTAATATTGCATCATGCAGCAGAGTAATGAATCCTTTGAGTGCCTCTTTAAATTCAAAGGTATAGACTTCATTTATCAGAAATCAGAAATTTATTTGTGATACATAGGTACAATTGATGGTCAAATATTTATTACATTTTTATGTCCTCTATGATCTGCCAATTAGGCTTACAAATATTTAAAAATTATTACAAATTATAATTAAACAAAAAAATACAATAATAATTCAAGATAAAATAAAAAGAAAGTAAGTAATAGTTAAAGTCAAACATGTCAATAGAATTGTTAAAATTAAAATGAAATAGGCAATGTTTGAAAATGAGAATATACAATGTCTAAAACTTATCTACCATAAAACCTGTTAGCCTAACAGGTTTTATGGTAGATAAGGTTCACCATAATAAATTCTAGAAATTCATTAATGGTCATATTTGTAGTTTTGTTGCATCTGAAGCCTTTTTATTCTACAAATAAAATATTATTAGTTTCCAAGTAATTATTCAATTTATTATAAATATGTCTTTCAAAATTTACTAGACATACATACATATTTTTTTTAATTTAATAAAAATCATTGATGAAACCTCACCAGAGAGTAAAGGAAATATGTATGCATGAACTACTGACACTGTGCTGACATACAGTAATGTCCTTCTAATAAAGTTGTCATTGCCTCTTGTTGCTCAGGGAGCACCATGTTAAGTTTCTCCGACCAGGCATCCTAAAACACCAACCAGATACTAGTTGATGAACATCTTTGTGTAAAAACCATTTTGTGTTTTCCTAGGCAAATATGCAAGAAAGATAAAGGTGCAGCTATGACATTGGTGTACAAGAAAGTGGCCTGGGAACATCCCTTGATAAGTTCCGACAAACCAATATTCTTAGCAGCAGATGCAAATACTAACAAGGTCTTAATTCATCAGAAGTATAGGCCTAAGTCGACAGAAAAAAAAATTAACTTACCTTTGGTATGTGACTTATTATTTTGTTTTTGTTATATTAATCCACATTTAAAAATGTTAAGAACTATTTATTGAAAAAGTCAATGCGTCTCATTGTGAGCCCTTTGACAGAGAATACATAATACTATCTTTACAGAAGACTCACTCTGCAAAATCATTTAAATAAATAGCAACTCTTACTACAACACAATAAAGTGCAATTCAGGTTCCACATTGCTTATTATCTACAGTTATATTCACCTACAAGTTGCCTCTCTTTCTATCCCATAAATCTTTTCTCGTATGGCGATGTTAGGGTTGTCTTCTATTAATGCATAATTAGTCTAAATTTTTAAGCCGAATATGATGCAATGTACGATGCCTACAATGTAATGAGGTGCGAAGTAACTTTCCAAGTAAAGTGAGACCCGGCCGGCGCAGGGCAATACATTTGGCCCTAATATTGTTGGTATCCGTCAGGTTTTATTTGAATCAATATAAATATATACATGTAATTCCTTCAATCCCCCATGGATTCAACTTAACGGAATAAACACCTGTGTGTATCGATTCTTACCTATGAAATTACTGACTTTTAATACTGCTTAGTGTGAAATTGATATTATACATTTTACTTAGTACTACTATCTACTACCATCTATTACTTATCTAGTACTTACTACTAGTACTACTACTACTATCTATTACTTATTTGTGGGTGTGTCGACACCTGTCCCAAGATTTCTATAAGCTTGCAAGGCTTCCATAAACTTCCACGAAAATTGCAAATTTGCTTTGATTAATTAAATATGCTATATGCATATTTAATTAATCAAAGCAAATTTGCAATTGTATTGAATAATATATTTAATTGTTTTTTCATAAAACTGCAACTTACTAGGTGAGGACTACTAAATGTAAGATTAGCATGTTAGGCAGTTAAGATATGAATTTATTATGGTAAATCATGATGAACAAACCTGAACAGCTGCCACATAACAGTTCTTAATATTTGAAATAAAAATATCTTTATTTTCTTTTGCAGGAAATAGTATTGAGTCACTCTGAAGTAAAATTACATCATAACTTGGCTGATGCAAACATTGCATTATGTTCTCCAACAGTACCTCCACTATTCTCTGACAATTTTGACTTTCAAACGAGAGATGATTTCATACATGGCATTTTGATCAATGAAGAAATCCTGGCTAGTTCCTTATACTACACACTTTTGAAAGGAAGTCAGTATGCAGCAGCTGTTACGAATTGGAAAACATATCAAACTGTTTGGTGAGTTATACAGTGTTCTTAATAGTATGAGGAAATTAATGGGATCTAATGGAGGAGCAGGGAAACTGTCTTATAAACCAATAATTTAACTGTCGTAAAAACAGTTTTAGCGTATTATCATATTTTTGGCCAAACTCGAGTTCTCTGTATGAAATAATAAAATTGACAAATGTTTTGTATAAAAGGACCCATTTGATATAAACATAGTATTAGGCATTTAAAAATCTCAAATGCAGAAGTTAGTCTAATTATAAAAATAACTTTTATACTACTTTAAAATGAATATATTTGTTTTATAAAAGGGCTGTTTCCGCATTTAGACTCAAAAACGGTACAGTATGCGTGCAGATAAGGCTGGCTAGTTAAGCCAGTCTGGCTCCTTCCAGAAGCACAGAAGCCTCCTGGGCCATTCACAGGCTTCTATAAGCGACCTCGCATCCGTGAGGATATTTGCCCGTAGTGTGGCCACTCCCTCGAACTCCAGGATAACCTTTCCTCTTCGTTGAGACATCCTCGGCATAGAGGCCAAATGTCCTGTAATGGTTCCTACCACTATTCTGATGTCGAGTTGGTTAAGGCTGACCAGCCTGCAAGTTAAACGTGGTAAGACCTTCGTCAGCACCAGTTTAGACTGCCTACTGTCAGGTATGTCGGCCCAGCGACCGTTGTGCGCTTCACGAGTCGAAATTGTTTGAAGAATTACCCCATTAGCCGAAGCTAAACGCTCCAGCATCTGGTGGCATTCATAAATGAGACTGGAGTTCATGGTGTTTCCCTCCAGGGCCCTTAGGACGGCCACTTTTTTTCAGGAATTTTCCGTTTTATATTTAACTAACTTTATTAAATCTTTTAAACTGTCATCTTTTCGCTTCGTAAGGTTTTGTTATTACTTAAAAAAAAATCTGAAAGAAAAACTAATTGATCATGTCCCTTACATATCAGTACGACAGTACCTGCTGGATTAGAAGAATCACACAAATTTTGTTTGTTTACTTTTATAAATCTTAACTTTTATTTTTTAGTCGAGATGTACTACACAATTGGGCCTACCCGTTAACTATTGAGAGTGGCTCTTTTAGCCAAAACAATTACCTTTTTATGGGCAATCATAATTTCAGAGAAAAATCATGCACTCTAAGCAGGTAAGAAATTTTGTTTAAGTTGTATAACTTAGAAAGCGGGTTTAATTAGGGCTGTATCCGTATGTAGTATATATATTATTATAATATTATAACCTTATTTTTTTCTTTTATTTATATCCTAGTTTGCTTGGTTAGCGAAAAGAGTTGTTTTTCCCCTAATGGAAATATCCATATAGATGCTAATGAGATTATGACTGAAATTAATTCTTTTTAACCCCTTACGCAAAAAGGAGGTGTGTTATAAGCAGAGATCGGATATTCGGATGCATATTTACCTAAAGTTGAGATGTTGGCTATTATGGAAAGCACTTTTTTATCGAAAGAATCTCGCGATTCCGGGAAATTCTAATTTAAGTGTACCTATACTCTGTGAGATGTAATAAACCCCAGTTTGACACAAATGACACTTGCTCTGTTACAACGTATAATGGTTGCTTTTCCCTACTTTTATTGTCAGTGATTTTTGACGAACCAAAAACAACCTTATAACGTTGTAATAAGTGTCAAATCGGGCCTATTAAACCCCTTGCTATGCGTTCGGGTGTGTTTGTCAAGTTTTTCTCATTTCTACGATTACTTACTTGGCTATTGAATAACGGTTTCTGATTTGCATCATGATTTGGATTTTTGTTTTACTTGAAACGACGACTTTTGTGCCACGAATCCTGGATTTACCTGCTCTGCGGCTTGGACCTCTTATTTCTTTTATTAACAAGGTAAGAATGATTTCTTTTTACAAAATAATCGAAAAACATTGTACCTATTTGTATATAGCTGGAAAACAGATTTTGACTATAGAAATATGTATAATATAATAAATAACTCGTAGTAAAGTCAAATGTACCTGAGTAATGGTAGTTTCGCAAGATAGTAACATGTTCTGCTCTCTGATTGGTCGACTGTTGTATTAAGGGACTATTGTTTAAACAGATTTGCTGCATATCAGGTAGTTATAAAACAATGCGCTGTGTTGTGTGGTTATCTGATACTGTATTTCGACTATAGATATAAAACAACCGATTTAAAACGTTTTAAATAAAATGTTGCCGTTCTAAACCCCAAATAAATCGTTTTAAACGGTTGAAAACTCGCCTACAAAAATAAAAGAACTGTGTTTTACACTTCATTGTGTGCAATTTCTGGTCACCTGGCGTCATGTTTTGTTTTAATTAGTTTATAGAATATCAATAGAAAGTTAACCTACCTACATTACCTACTACACGAAAACTTAAGTCTGTAGGTATACCTACCTATACTTATTTATTATATTACACACACTACATTAGAAGACATCATTAACACAATGCCGTCCGTTTTACTTGCGCATGAAAGAGACAACGTTATGTTTTCAAGGCTTTCGTGACAACGTCAACGAGAGTGCGAGATTGTGAGTTTGGTTTTAAACCAAATCAAATTGATTATATTTATATCGTTTGAAAACAATGAAAAAAATGTTTAACTTGTGTTTTACTAACACAGAGTTTTTAACTTATCAATAGAGTTATTATAACTTAGGTAGGTAATACCTACGCTTGGTCGGACGGACCAACTAGAACTAAACACGCTAAGTATATACATTTATCACACATAAAAAATCTTTACATAGTTTATATGTACTCCGTCATATCCCTACCTCGCCTCAGTAAAATCAAGAAAATGTACTTATAATTAAGAAAAACATAGTCATCAACACCAACTGTTTTAAATGATAAAGAAAAATGGTTTGTTTCGGTTTTAAACGGTTTTTTTTCGTTTTAAACGGATTGGTTTAATTGATTTTAAACCGGCCTTATATCTATAATTTCGACTCACCTCTTCAAACCATCAAATTACGATCTTTTTTACTTCACAGGTATTATTCGCTACCATGATGGCGGATTTAACTCAAAGAGAAGACATTGCTCAGTCCTGGCTACGAAATCACCCAGAGATGTTTTACGACCCATCAACTGGAACTATAAGCTGTACGAAATGTGAAACAACATTAAAAGCGAAGAAAACCATTTTGAATCGGCATCTAAAATCACAAAAACATCGAGGAATTCAGGCAGCATCGCCAAATGAGTTTTATATTGAGACTTGATTAATTTTCTCATTATGTGCAACATACCGTGGTCAAAACCGTGGGGTTGAAAACCCCAATTTTCGTGGTTTTAAAAAAAAAATACATGTGTAACTGTAAAAATCAAGATAGAACCATTCCAAGTGAGTCTTTGTTAAGGAAGAAATACTTGAGCCATGTTCATGAAGATAAAATGACTTTTATCCATAGTGAAGTACAAAACAATAAGATATGGATATCTTTAGACGAAACCACTGACTTTCTGGGACGAAATATTGTAAATTTTTTAGTCAAACCATTAAACAAAAACTCATCGGGACGAATTTACTTGTTAAATTGTCAAACTTTAGAAGTGGTTAACGGTCGTACTGTGTCCGAGTTTGTGATTAAATGTCTAAAAAACTTATGGGGGGACCAATTCAACAATAAAGTGCATGACGTCTTAATGTTGTGTAGCGACAGCGTAGCATATATGTTACTGGCTGGGAAAATATTAAAAAATACAAAAATACAAATTTCCAATATAAAACATTTTACGTGTTTGGCTCACGCCCTGCACAGATTAACAGAGACAATGTTTAAGCTACGGCGATGTAGACACTAATTAATAATGTCAAAAAAATATTTTTAAAAGCTCCCAACAGAGTACGAATTTTAAACGAACAACATCCAAATTTACATTTGCCTCCAGAGCCAGTTATCACTAGGTGGGGAACATGGTTAGAGGCGGCATTTTACTATGCCAAACATTTGGACAAAATATCGAGTGTTGTAGCTTTATTGGATAGCAATGAAGCCATATATAATCCTAAATTAAGAACTTTTGAACAGTCAGTAGAACCAGACGTAACACCTGGTTAGGCGTGTTAATAGCCCAACCAGGGTGTGATTGCTCAACAAGTTAATAAATTGCTTATAGTATAGCGTACGAGGTGTAGGGAAGTAAACCACTTCTATCGATCAAAACAATCATGTCAGCACCAACCTGCAACACCGACCAAGTCCCGATCCTCCAGAAGGCAGCGAGCAGCGGCGAGGTTTCTACGGTCTCTTGAACGTCCAGGTATTGACCGGCCGGTCACGATCGAAGACTGAAGCACTCCACAAACACCTTGTAAAGGTTACAAGCGAGTCCAAACACTACACGGCTATAGGACTATCGGAAAATCAGCTTCTTTTCACGAGAAATATAACTGATGTCCGTGGCGGAACAAAATTTTTATATTAATGCGTCTTCTTAGCGAAAAGCGATGAGAGCAGGGTATGTCCGTTTTTTCTTGCACCAATCAGGTGCAGCGCGTATACATTCTTTGAAAACTGCTAACGCCATCTCTTGAGATCGTCGAGTACATTGGCAATATTACAGTAGTACCAGCACTAATTGCATTCGACAAACAGAATGTGGTTTACTATAAGGACTATGAAATTAATAATATAACGAAATATATTATGGTGCGATTATGTATGCATTTTATAAATATATTGGCGCTCCACCAACACCATCATGTTCAACGCAAACAGATACAGAAATGACAGATTTCAGTGACCGAACCATAGTCATAGATAGTGATTAAAGATATTGTCATTGGGGTAATCTTCTTCAATCTTTAGCCACCTAATGCTGAGCATATATATCGGCCTCTTTCAAACCTCTCCACATTTATCTCGCTGCCACTTTAAAAGTGAAATATAAAATATGCTAGTTTTAAGTTTTTATTTTCTTCATATTAGCTATGTAAGAAGTACATGTCATGGCTACTTGTAAAGAAAACAACACAATAACTTGAGCAACATTAATTCTTGAATGACAATTATTTATGTATATTGCCCAAAGTGCCCATGTACAACTTTTCTTTCTTTCATTTCTCTTCTATGTAGTTTCTGTGTGTACAACACAAAAATATTATGTGATGTAATGAATAAATAAGTTTATATTAATTTATGTTTTCTTATTTACCACACCACCATTTCTCTTACACCAGGGATGCACAGACCGCGGCCCGCCGGTCGAATACTGGTGGCCCGCCGAGAGCAAAAATAATACTCTCGTACATTCGAAAAATATTGAATTCTATTCCAGAATAAAACCAAAAAAATATGTTCGAAAAGTAATGCGGCGCGGCGACGACGGCAGCGCGGTGGCGGCTTATCCACGGGTTATATTGTTAGAGCAAGCGAGATAGCAATAGTCCCGAATTCCCGATTGCTCGCGTACGTACACGAAGCTTCCAGAGTCGGTTTCGAGATTTCTCCAGACAGTTTTCGACTCTATACGCGCGGTATAAAAGCCACGCTAACCGCAGCGACCGACAGTTCGGTTTTAATTTGAGTGAAGTGTCAATAGTTCTAGTGTAGATTTTAACTCGACTAGCCGGTGTCATATATTTTGATCCACATGCAACGTAGATTTCCCGTCAAGTGCCGTGTATAATTGTGTTGTGAAATCGTAAGGAAACACTTATTAATAACATAGTTATTAATAAGTGTTTCCCTACCTATTTAATCAATTATTGTTGGTAATTTAAAAAAGGATGGGTAATTTAAGTAGGTACTGTAATTGTTTTTAGGTGCTGTGTTAATCCTAGCCAGGATTATAACGCAACATTGACAAGCCAGGACCTAGTAAAAAACGTAAGGTTAAAGATGAAAATCGGCAGTTTCAAGAAATTTGGACTGAGAAATACTTTTTTGTATGGTCGCATAACAAAGTCGTTTGTTTAATTTGCAAGAATTCTGTTGCGATTGCAAAGGAATATAATGTAAAAAGGCACTATGAAACGCAGCATCCTACTTTTACCAAGTTTACAGGCGAATTAAGAAAGCAAAGATGTCTTTAAAACGGGAGCTTATTAGTCAGCAAGCTATGTTCACAAAACCCATTCAAGATTCAGAAACAGCTACAGAAGTTGGTTATAAAATTTCTCGAATGATAGCAAAGCGAAGTCTCCCCTTCAATGATGGGGATTTTGTAAAAGAATGCATAGAAATCGTTTGAGAAAATTTAACTGAATCGTATGACTATATGGGTTGTTTGTTGTGCGATGGGGTCAAATATGTGGTCACGAGTTTATTATTTTATTTAATATTATTAACTATTCATTTATTGTTTATTGTAGCACATGATCTTATAATCTTATAATATCCATAATTGTTGGTAATATTAAAACTATTACCCTGGACGGTGGATCACTTGGCTCGCGGGTCGATGAAGAACGCAGTTAACTGTCATAGTGTGAATTGCAGGACACATTTGAACATCGACATTTCGAACGCACATTGCGGTCCGTGGAGACACATCCAGGACCACTCCTGTCTGAGGGCCGGCTGTATAAAATACAAATGCCACATTGCGCACTGGTTTTGCATTTGACGGCTTCGCGAGGGGGAGACATCCCGCGACCGGTCCGTTCAAAAATAATGATCACGTCGATTATGACAATCGTACATCGATATGTCAGTTAGGTTCACGTCGCATACGCGTCGAACGACAGACAGAGGCACGCGCGCGGGCTCGTCACTTCGGCTTTAATGTACAATTAAAACTAGAGAGTGTTGGGCGTAGCCGTATGTCGAAAGTAGTTCGATCGCACCGTATGTACGTTGTACTATCTGAACTATATGTATCGAAGTATACGTGTCGTCGTAAACGTCGAACAACACAAAAAGTAGGCGGACTCGACGTCCGAAGATCGCGTCGACGCGGTTGTCGTTCTCGTCGTTACACATCAAAATGTAACGTCGTAGCGGTTGCGTCGTCGTAACGCTGACGGATATCGCGTCTGCCTCATTTTTTTATCGTTATCAGGGAGGACCACCCGCCGAATTTAAGCATATTAGTAAGCGGAGGAAAAGAAACTAACCAGGATTTCCTTAGTAGCGGCGAGCGAACAGTAAAATAGCCCAGCACTGAATCCCGTCGTTGTTAAGGCGGCGGGAGATGTGGTGTTCGGGAGGTTCCGCTTTCTCGTCGCGGTCGCTCCTGTCCAAGTTCGTCTTGAACGGGGCCGTTTTCCCGCAGAGGGTGCCATAGGGCCCGTAGCGACGGAGGACCGCGAGAGGGACTCTCCTTAGAGTCGGGTTGCTTGAGAGTGCAGCCCTAAGTGGGTGGTAAACTCCATCTAAGGCTAAATATTACCGCAAGACCGATAGCGAACAAGTACCGTGAGGGAAAGTTGAAAAGAACTTTGAAGAGAGAGTTCAAGAGTACCAAAGACGAATTATGTCTTTGTCAGGTAATATTGCGGAACAATTAAATGAAAAAACTAAGATCATTGAATTTTTTTCATTAGCACTCGACGAATCCACTGATATTAGTTCCACAGCTCAACTTCTCATATTCATACGAGGTGTTACTCAAGATTTTGAAGTCTTAGAAGAGTTATTAGGAATGTGTTCATTGAAAGGTCAAACCAGAGCAGTTGATATACTCAATGTACTTTTGGATGAGTGTTCAAAAACTGATTTGGACTTATCAAAATTATCGGGAGTTGCGACTGACGGTGCTCCTTCGATGATTGGTGTCAATTCTGGGCTAGTTACTTTGCTGAAAAAGCATCTGCAAGAAAAAACATAAACGCTGAAGATCTCATGCAGTTTCACTGCATTATACACCAAGAAGCCCTCTGTTCTAAAAAAATTGAAAATCAAAATGTCATGAAAGTGGTAGTTTCGACTGTAAATTTCATAAAATCACGAGGACTCAATCACAGGCAATTCAAACAATTCTTTGATGACATCGAAAGCGAATATGGAGATTTACTGTATTATACAGAAGTAAGGTGGCTAAGTCGTGGATTGACACTGGAACGATTTCTAAATTTAATAGAAGAAATTGGAATATTTCTGGCGGAAAAGCAAAGGGATGTCCCGGAACTTAAAAATCCTGATTGGTTGTGTGATTTGGCTTTTTTAGTTGACATTACAAATCATTTGAATGTCTTGAATACACGGCTTCAAGGCAAAAATCAACTGATATCCCAGCTCTACGCTCATGTATCACACTGACACTTTTCAGATCGCAATTGAATTCTGGAAATTACAATCATTTTCCGAATTATAAGAAAATGGCTGAAAAATTCAACAAAACTGCGATTAATTTCAGTTATGTAGAAAAGCTAGATATTTTGATTCAATCTTTTCAAGACAGATTTTCGGAGTTTAAAAAAGTGAAACCTCTGTTGGATGTATTCAGCAATCTTTTCACGATTTCAGTTGAAAATGCGCCAGAGTCAATGCAGTTAGAAATTATCGACATTCAAAACGACCAAGATTTACGCAACAAATTCAGCGAAGGATACTTGCTGAACTTTTACCGCTGCATTGATAAAAATACGTACAAAGAGTTGCGCATAAACGCTCTGAAATGTGCCAGCTTATTTGGTTCTACCTATATATGTGAACAAACCTTTTCAATACTAAATAATAATAAAACAAAAAATCGAAACCGCCTTGCAAATGAAAGTTTGGAAGCAGTTTTACGTGTTGCTACAAGTAAATTTGAGCCAAATATAAAAAAGATTGTAAGCACTATGCAGTGCCACGTTTCAAATTAATAAATTATTTTTCAATTTTAATACATTATTATCAATTCTTTATTGTCTTTAATTACCTATACTTCTGGCGGCCCGCCATCAGTTCATAATTTGCCCGAGTGGCCCCTAGTCTTAATAAGTCTGTGCATCCCTGTCTTACACCTTACATACGTACATAGTCGAATGGGAAACATCTTAACTTAAAAATAATTAACTTAAAGTAAATATACAATTGATTAGTTATGCGATCCCGGAATCCCGGGATTTTATTTAAAAAAAAATATACTTGGAAGCCGCTTCCATAATTTGTTATCCAAAAAATTACTTTAGGTAAATATGCATCCGATTATCCGATCTCTAGTTATAAGTTAACATGTGTATCTGTGTCTGTCTGTAGCATCATAGCTCCTCGGATGGACCGAGGTCATCAGCTCTTTTCTAATCGTTGAAGGGATTTTTAAGTTGGGGTAATTTTTTTAGTTATGCTTGTTTTCAGATCATGTTCCTTACTGGAAGATGTATTGATTGGTGCAAAAACTCATGTTAATGATAACACAGTCATATCAAAGTCTGCGATTGGGAAGAATTGCATCATAGGTAACAACGTAACTATCACAGGAAGTCATATTATGAATAGTGTAATAATTAAGGACAACTGTAAGATTATTAACAGTTTTATTGATGACAAATGTGTTGTAGAAAATGATTGTTCTATTGATTCTGGTACTATTATTGCTTCAAATGTTAAAGTCGAGCCTGGTAGTCAACTAAAGGGAAATATCCTCGAGAGTACCGAAAAAGATCAAGGTAATTATGTATTTTTAGTAAACATTGTCAATAAGTGTGATTTCAGGAATGCCCGACTAATTACGGGCCCGCGGGGAGCCTTTTATCAAGGGTGAAACGACCTTCGGTTTCAATGTTAGTTGTTCTAAAAAGTGACAATAAATACATTAATAAGGCACCCTTTCATTTACTAGAAGTTACTAAGATTTAAGTTTAATTTTTTTAAGTCAATTTCTTTGTAAGAATTAGGTATATTGTTCATCCGTTACTCTAGTAGAAGCAGGCCTGAGACGGTGGCGCACCGTGTTCCGCGCGCTCCTCTCTAAACCGGAAGGGTGGCAAGGCCCTCCGCACGCTAGGGCGTGGCTGCCTTTTGTTTAAGAGGCGGCCAAGGTCTGCCAGGGTTCTCGGGGACTTCCTTCCTAGAGTATACCCAAGTCCCTTGCAACAGACTTATTTGTGACGGAACACCGTGTCGTTTTAGTCGGTTCACCGGCGGCCCCGGTGGGGTGATGACCCGATACACACGATAAAAAAAAAAAATAGGTATATTGTTCCTGACACATGTTAATGTTACGTATTAACATGAATGCGTTATTTGTTTCAGAAAAAGTTCTCTTGAAATCAACCTCAGAAAGTACAGAGTGGGACAATGAATCCTCTGGAAGTGGTGGTGACGACTTTATTGGTTTTGAGAAGAATTGGAATGATAGTGAGTCTTGCTACTCATCAGATAGCAGTGCTGAATCCTCATTACTCGATTCTCCTGTACCTGATGATACTAATAGTAAGTTGCCTATTATATTATTTTGCTAAATAATTGAATTTAAGTTTAAAAGAAACAGGAATCTTTCCACTATGCACTACTCTCCTAGCCTTGCAACCAAAGGAGATTTATCACTCCCACTTAAGACAAAACTATGTGATGGTTAGCATGAGATTTAACATGTACTTCACATACAATAAAAAGTAGTAGAGTTTGAAGGTTAACAACTGTATAACATATTGATGAACAACAAGTGTTAGGATATGATGGTGTCAAGGCGTGGTCAACACTTCAGAGTATTTGCTCTACTGTTGCTAGATGATCCATTCATTAAATAACATAAAGAAGGCCTTCATGTGTATCTAAAATTTTTAACACAACTATTTTTAAGGACATTATGTTTGTATATAATTTGATAAATATTCCATTTCCATATTGTGCTTCTTAGATTATTACTTGAAGATGAATTTATTTTTATTTAATGTTTGTGTACCATGTAAAGAACACCATTAATGATTGTAAATAATTTGAGTATTTTTATTTACAGTATTCTTGCAAGAAGTTATAGACAGTTTGGCAAGAGGGTATGATGAGAAATTGAAATGTGATTATTTAATACTGGAAATAAACTCATCCAGATATGCTTACAATATCCAACTGCATGAAGTTAACTTTTTTGTTGTAAGAGCACTTCTGAGCATACCTGTTCTATCTGAAACTAAGAATGTGCTTGGTACTATGAGGAATATTTTGCAATACTTTAGACCTGTGTTAGCTAACTACATTAAAACTAAGTCTTCTATAATGGACTGTTTGAGAGCTGTTGAAGTAAGTTAAACTCTGTACTTAAAGTACTTAATATAAATTGTCTTGATCTGTTGTTTACACATGGTCTGCAGCTTAATCCTTTGCTTTGTTTTCAGGATAGCTGTATCAAATGCGAATGGCTTGATGGCCAGTCTGGTCTTATACTCAAATTACTGTATGATGCAGATGTGGTTGATGAAGATTCTTTACTAGAATGGTGTAAAGATTTACATGAAAATAATAGTCTTATTGTAAAGCAAAAATCTCTTTTAAAATTCTTTCAGTGGCTCGAAGAAGCAAGTGAAGAGAGTGACGATTCTGATTGATTTATGAAAAAAAAAAATTTTTAAACTATATATTTGTTTTATTTTTGGCATTAAATTACTTCGTTATCGTATTGTAGCATATTGTTGGAATTGTACAGTAGAGAAATTCCTGAACTTATTGATGTCAAATGATGTTGGCTCACAAGGAGAGTGTATTTTAATTTGACGCATATGTGTATCTCTTCCATTTTGATGATTGCTCAACACAGCTATTTGTATCATGTAAGTCCTTATAGGTCTGTCATGAATGTCTTTGATTGGTATCATTTCCCATCCTGTAAAGTAGAAAATAAATATACATAGCATAACATAAATATAATATAGAAAAATAGATGAGTACTGCATTACTTTTAGCAGCACAGTACAACTGTTCTGCTACTTTATTCTTCAGATGCCACCAGAGAACCCTATGAATTATTTTGTTACATGGTAAGTTTGAAATGCTGCCGTCCTTTAACTAAAAAGCTGTTAAATTTCCAACAACTTGTTGGGCTTAACGGCTTTCTAGTTAAAGGACGGCAGAATGGGCAGATACCTCGATACAAATTATATGCATTATCATGTATTTGTATCTGGAACAAGTTACAAAATAAAGTTGTATGCCAGATATAAATACATGATAATATACTATTTGAGATAACAGATACAGAATACATAGGTATTTTATAAATACTTTGTTCTTTTAAAGCACTATACTTTTTGAAACAATATTGTTAGTATTCTTAGTAAATTTAAGGTTTATAACTGATCCCTTGCAATAGACCCACTTGTGATGGAACACCGTGTGGTTTTGATCGGTTCAATTCCCCAGTTTGTCCAAGTGAAGTGTGATCCATGGGGTGGGGGGGTTTCCTCGCTTTAAAAACAAAAGGTCTATTTGCTTATTATGTACATCACTGGAAAAGTTTTCTTATTCTTCAATTGCCTCTTCATACCTGAAGGTTGGTCGTCAGCTTCCTAAACTAATCCCTGACAATGGCCAAGAGCAAAACAAATGTTTTGAGATCAGGTAAATAAACTAGATTTTTCAAAATAATTTCAATCATATGCAATTCCCTTTTCCATAAGCCGAAACTAGAGTATTATAAGGATTGGCTACAAATAATATGATCTCGGTAAAAGAATAATCATGAGTACCATTTTTACATAGAGCATTATACACCATGTTGTTACTCAAACCTAGACCAAACTAAACCTCTGATAATAATTTAAGTAAAAATATAACTTACCACTGGGCTCAATCAATTCGATGACTTCAATTTCTTGCAAATCGTTGAAATGAGTTCCTGCTCTGATTGATATTCTGCTGGGTGTATAACTTTCATCTAGTTTATAGTCAGTGTATATGTAGATATGAGAAACCATTGTTTTTCTTTGAAATTGAATATTTACTAAATGCGGAAGTTGACCGTCGGATTGCCAATATGTATCCATACAATCGTCTCTTAGTTGATCGATACCAAAACCTATATAAAGACAAATATTAGCAAAAAATACAACTATTTTTTCTGCACATCTATATAATATGTATTTTATAAACAGACCTGGTTTACACGAAGACAAACTCCATATAGCATGATTGCCCACTTCGCGAACCGTGCCAGACCTTTCACTGACTAATGGATCCTTTTCAGTAGCCATTGTTATGTTAACAAAATGTTGTACAAAGTTTACATTAATTGCTCAAGAATACCAATAACAATAAACACGTATATTTTCCGGATTATGTTGTGACGTTTCAACAGTTTAATTTATGAATTTGACAGTGACCGTCACTGTAGGTAGGCGTCCAGAAACAATTATTTTATGTTAAGCGATGAAAATCTGTACAATATATTAGGCTTAATTAGATCAAATATACCTTAAATACAAGACCTCTTACAAAAATCGTGTCAAATAGTGGTACTCGATAGTTCCACATTACTGAACGTGCTCATTTAATATGTAATCGTATTTATAAACCAGACCAAACAATTAATGTTTCTGTGAATAGAATGTAATAGCACAGAATACATAATAGTATAGGTTGTAATAGGTTAATATAAAAACTGCAATGTAAAGCGTCTGTAGTTTATTACTTACCACATCCGTTGTGAATGTCGTCCAAGCGTCAGGAAAATCAAAGGTAATAATATACCTAAATAATAAAAGAAAAAATGAATTACTGTTGGTTTAAGTACAGTCACTAAATACATCCTAAGGTTGTCTGGTAGAGATCGCTTTTAGCGATAAGACCGCCCATTGTAGGTACATGACACTAATAATAATATTAAGATTATTTGTAGTTCTATGTATAAGGTGTACAATAAAGCATAATACTATTCTATTCTACAGGTAATTTCTATGCCTATTACTAAAATTAAAATAAATAAAGTACAATTGTTTTTAAACTTTCGTGACTGATATATATTAGATGTGAAACTCGGGACTTAATCGCGATAATAATTAAAAGGTACAATACCTCTGGAATTGCACCGATCGTGGTCACGAGTGGACTCCACAATAGTTATAAACATTTTATTGACATTATATGCACCCCACGCTTTTTTCCAACAATATACATTTATTTCTTATTTACACTATACTTAATTCAAATTTATTAAAAATTATTTTCTATTTTAAGTTGGATTTTCTTCATGAGCGTGTTTTTTTTAAATATTATTTATTCATCACAAGTAACAATACGATTTAAAATTCCGTCGGTATTGTGACGGTTGAGTAATGTAACGCAACACTCAATGCGTGTTTGTTGGTGTGCATCACTCAAATTCGACTGGCCTGTTGGTCTAGTGGTTAGTGACCCTAACTACTAAGCCGGAGGTCGTGGGTTCGATTCCCACCCAGGACAAATAATTGTGTGATGAGCACGATAATTTGTTCTGTGTCTGGGTATAATTTATCTATAATATGTATGTATTTAGAAATATATAAGTATGTTTATCAGCAGTTTGGTTACCATAGTACAGGCTCTGCCTAGTTTGGGATCAGACGGCCGTATGTGAGATGTGTGGAGTTATTATTATTATTAATTCATGCGGTACCAATTTCTCTAGATTTTTCACTTTTCCAACTTGATTTAAGTGAATTAAAATTGTTAAAAAGCGATTACACCGAAGGCCTGCTACTAATTAATAATAATAATTTGTTGTGGACAAGTGTGCAGTCATGCATGTAAAGAAAGGCGTGATAGTAAAATCTGAAGGAGTCGAATTTTCAGATTCAACCAAACCCAGATCTGTGCCTGCCCTTTTAAAAATGGTTCCGTTTCATTACGTTTCAATAGAGAATGGCAAATGTGTTGGTACACGGTTTATTAGGTTACTTTCAGTGAGCTCGTGTGGCACCCACATATCGAGCTTTTTTGTATAACGAGACTTTTTCAAATGCTGCTACGCCCAAGCTGTACAGTCCACTAAATGTACACCTACTTAAACAGGTTTTTAGTTTTTTTAGTGTCATCGCGAATACTGCTTTTAGGGTAATCTGTACTCTTTCTAACATGTATGGCAAACCGATCGAGATAATTAGAACACGGGGAATTAGTACATGTTCTTCCTTTGCTGTTACTGTCATATTTATTGCTCTTAAAACATTAATTGTATGTAATTTGTAGCCGTGTGTCGTTACAGTCTTGGTTAGTCAAGATTTCGTATTAACATAACTGGAACACCTACTGGAACACCCCTGACAATTTTAAAGAGTTGAGAAACTCTACAGGGTACGATGTCACTTGCTCAGTGTCTATGGAAAGATACTGGACAACATCACCTTCAACATGTGACATGATTTGGTAGGTTGGTGGTTGATCTGTACCACAATTTCATTCGTTAAATTTTTATATCCCTAAACTTGACAAAACTGTTCTGCGGTTCAGGCGTGAAAGCTTAACAGACAGACAGAGTTACTTTCGCATTTATAATATTACTAGCGGCCCGCTCCGGCTTCGCACGGGTATAAAATATATACCCAATGTCATTGACTGAAAAAATTATTAAAATAGGTCCAGTAGTTTGTAATTATTTACGACATCACATTAGAAACCTCAAAAATAACAGTATTTCTCCACTATTTAATGGATGTTATTATACATATAAACCTTCCTCTTCAATCACTCTATCTATTAAAAAAAACCGCATCAAAATCCGTTGCGTAGTTTTAAAGATTTAAGCATACATAGGGATATAGGGACAGAGAAAGCGACTTTGTTTTATACTATGTAGTGATGACTAGTGATAGTATGGATATATGAATTATAAGTTATAGTTAGTTATTAGATCCAAATGAAGTTGGGAACGAGTTGACAAATTGATAACTTTATAATTAGTGGTTACCGGCCGTTTACGCGTGGTGAGCTGGTGGTCTAATTTGACTATAGCATGTGGTACGACAAGTAGTAATACACCGCGGGAACTGTCCACTCAGAGAATCCCAGATGAACTCAAAATGTTAATATAGTTCCAGCTATGCACACCGTCATAGAATAACATAAATCTGTATAGGTACCTACTTAATAGAAATATTATGCACAAAATAATGGATTATTGGTTGTTCTATAAAGATAAGTTTGTTAAAAATTTGTTTTGTGAAAATTTTTGTTTTGTAGAATTATCTGTTATTAAAATAAGGTAAACTAACCATCGGAGCAGCGAAACACCGTCAGGCCTGAAATATTTAGTATCATGGCTGTTTAGACACCTACTGGAAAATACTACATACCTATATATATATTATATATTTACAGAAACAGAATTATATATTTTAAGTACCTATATATAATATAAGCATTAACCGTTTGGAATATCTCTTATTCAAAATCAGAATCCAAAAAAAACTTCATATTTACCTATCCATTTACATTTTATGGTGTTTTTTTAATTATAAGTAAAGATGCTATAATGACTTTCGAACGCCACCAGGTTTCGCCAACGCCAAGTTTTTATTGCAATGGTTGCTATTCATTCAGACGCGTGGACGCAGTGATTAACCTTAAAGATCTATAATAATAAAGTCAGTCAGTCAGTAAACAAATAAAGTCTAATATTGACACGGTCACTATAAAATGTCGTTGGATAACAAATTAAGTAGGTAACAATTAGATCTCACAACTTTTTCTCACAAATCAGAAGTGCGCTGTGACTTTCGAGACTTGGGTTTTTTATCTGTTATGATTTTTATGGGATAATATACGATACCTAAATCTTATTGTTGAGGTAAAGGTCCAGCGGCAATAGACAATAGTCTTGACGTCTCCAGGACGAATAAACTATTTACATAAAACAAAAAAAATATTGTAAAAAATTTTTGCTCTGCGCATAGAATTTGTTTATCTTTGATTTATTTGTTATTATTGATTATAAAATAAACGGACTAAAATTGCGGTACAAATACAATGGTTTTGAGCAAAAAGCAATTAGAACAAATATCTGGATTTACTATTACTGCCATAGCATATGGAGCTTGCACAGCTTTTTTTGGGCTATATTTGACTGAGTGGAAGCCAGTTTGCAAGTTCATTCCATTTTTTAACCGGAATATTAATAAGAGCCTCAAAAAGGAATAATTTGTAAGATTTACAAATTCCATTATATGTTAAAAATTTCAAATCCATAATGTACTTATATGTTTCTACATTTTAACATTTATCACAAGAATAATTTGACAGGTGGTCACAGATAAAAGCAAGCTATTCAAATTTACAGTGGATACTTTGGAGCACGCGCACTAAATAATAGAATCTGGAAAAAGAATAAAATTACAATAATGACTGGTCTCAGTGATCAGGTGTGCTTGGATTTGTAATAAAATGTCAACCGGATCGTGCGCAGCCGGCGGTGGCACACGCGCAGCTGTCGGCCCTCCTCCGTACCTCTACTGAGGTGCGCCCTCCGAATAAACATTATTTCTTTATGTAGTATTGTAATGTTATTGTTGTATTCCACAGGAGGTACCTATGTTTTTTTACAGAATAATTAAATAATAAAAGTAAATCGGTGACCCTTCAGACTTTTATTTAAATGGTTCTTGATATATTACATTTCAAACTTAATAGTTTTTGTTAGACACTGATATTAAGTATTTTTGTTCACCAATACAATTGAGGTACTTATTCACCAAAAATACTTAATATCAGTTTCTAGCAAAACTATATATATATATTTTAGTCTAAATTAAAGAGAAGCAGAGCATACTTCAGCTACTCGTCAATTGCAAACGAGGTCCAAAAATTTATAATTTTACGTGTGTGAGTATAAGGCTGAACGATTTATCTCACATGAAACAACTTTTTTTACGAGTATGTACCTCTGCTGTTGACAACGAGCTGCTAGTGCATAACGAAGCCTAAGCTTGCCTCCGTCTACTCCAATATGTTCAACGATCTGTTCAACCAATTAAATATATTAGATAGTTTTTGTCCATTTTTTAACTTTTAAAACAATTGAACTACTCAGAAAGAAAAATGTGAAAATGATTTTAATATTATTAATATTAATAATAATGATTATGTATTCAACTAAACACAGTCTAATAGAAATTGGCTCTCACTTATTTCACCGTTGACGAGTTTCATTTCTTTCATTTCAGCGGCACGGGCTGCAATAATTGAAGTATTCCCAAACATAGGTAATAGATAAGGATGTTACCACGGTAATACTATCTATCCAGTATTGTGACTCGGCGCTGTCCTTGAAATAATTAACTAAAGTCGCGCGATCGTTTCATTAATTAAAATATTGTACTTTATTGGAATTTTCACACTTTTCTTTCCAAGTATTTCAACTATTATAAAAGTTGAAAACATTGGACAAAAACTATCCAATATGCTTAATTGGTTGAACATATTGGAGTAGACGGCTTGCCTCATAGCAACAGATTTATAGAGACTCGATTTTTGTACGTTTCGAGCTATTAAAAATATCTGGATTTACATGCTGCCCACTTTTAGTGACTCTTGTCGCCTTCACTATATGTAGCACTGTCAAAACCTGATGCAGTAAGTCAAATATATTTTAGTTTATGCAGTAAGTTGTCAATAACAGTTAAAAAAAAGTCGTCTTAGCGGCGTGGCTAGGGTTATGTTCCATAGGACAAAGTCCCTTACAAGCAATGGTCGATGAAGATGATTATTAATTTTATTCACTAAATCAACTTTTTTCTCGACAAAATATTTAAAACTTTTGAAGTGTTTTCTTCAGTGTCTGTTTTCTATATCGAGAAGGTAGTTATCAACCTCTGTTATAGTGAATAATGCGTTGATTCTTAGCTTAGCTGAAAAGTACTGCTTCTCCGGCGGCTAACTGACTGATATGCAAATTAACTGGGATGAGTTTGTAATGATTTTTTTGAGAAAATTATTTTTTACGTAGGTGTTTTTTGGTAATTTTAACGTTCGATTAGACAAACTACTTTTTTTACTACTACTACTACTAATACTTTTTATAATAAAAGTCGCCTAAGTTACTCCTTATAACGCCAGCTATCTGCCAGTGAAAGTCCCGATGAAATCGGTCCACCCGTTCCGGAGATAAACCGAAACAAACAGACAGATAGATAGTCAGACAGATAGACAAAAATGTTAAAAACTGATTTTTAGGTAGGTATTGGCATCGTGCAAATAACTGTATGAGCTTAAAAAGAAACTATTATTTTGACATGACAAACAGACACTTTAATTTTATTTATTTGTATTGAGTATTGATGTATTGATGATAACTGCATACTTAAAACATTTTAATTTTCCCAAGTATGTGCACGACGAAAATATGTAACAGACGAGAAAAAAAATCTGAAACTGTTAATTTTCAAACAAAAGCATATAATAATTTGAAGGTAGAAAATATCCACAGCCATATAATATACCTACATACAACATAATATATTATGTACAGAGGGCTCAATATGGTCATTCTATTGCCATTTAGGCATTCTATTAAGTATTTCTTCTAAATAGAGTTCCATTAATAAAAACTACATATTATAAAACAAAGTCCCCCGCCGCGTCTGTCTGTCTGTCTGTTAACAATAAACGATTTTCATGCGTTTTTCACTAATGGACAGAGTGATTCATGAGGATATAATTTGTACCCGTGCGAAGCCGGGGCGGGTTGCTAGTAAAAGATAAACAAAAGTAAATTAAATCATTCATCTGAAAGTGCAAGTTTTTTAATACCTATTAAGTGCTTTTGGAAACCTGTTTTGTGTAAGCAGCCGAAGAACGAATTATCATTCAGATTGATACAATAAATTTTAAAACCTAAATATATTCTAGAACAATATAATAATATGGGCTTATAACATAAAATGTGTTTTAGTCACGGGTGCCTATCTCAAGGATCCGTGCCCAAAACTAATAATTTTACACAGAGTTTTGAAAAGTTATAGTTATCCCATACTGAAATAAAGCAATACAGATAAAATTATTACTATCAAACGCTATTATTTTGTAACGAAATAAACATTAAAAGTAAACAAGCTCGAGTTGATATTAGTCACTTTTGGGGTGGGATGTTTCTCCAGACCTCATAAATATGCCAATAGTAATTAAGTAATCGATTTGCATAAAACACAATAGCACATTAGTACAATAACAAAATAAGTATATTGAAATAATACTAAAAACAAAATTAAGTATCGTTTATTACCGTTATTTGAAAACAACATAGCACGTTATTATGACCACCACTACAAATAACCTTTATTTGTTGTTTTAATTAAACTTAAGGTTTAAATGATGAAATATCTGTATAAATATATATTTTTTTGTATATGGTGCGTTAGAGGTAGAGCACAGCAGACATCTACTTAAGTAATTGCCGCAAGACTGCTGTAGAGGCATTGAAGAACAACTCTACACAATACCGCTGTTAATCTGCGCTGCTAGTAAACCACCTTACAGTCTGCATCACATGCAACACACAGTTTAGTTTTAATAGGCTGTGGTCAAATTGCGAGTACTTTCGCACTTGGTTTTATAGTATTTGTGTCTAATATAATACTTACTTTAACTGCTGAGTCAGGGTGATCCTATTTCTTCGAAATATTTGTGAGAGAACACAGAGAAATAAAAAAGTCACAAAGATATTAGTAAAAGTCACAGATCGTACCTGATCTTATCAATTTAACAGAAAACTAATTTACCTAAGACAGTAACTATTATCTTATCTCTGCCTAAGATGAACAACGGGAAAATAATCAATTAGTGCTGACTGCTTTTTAGATACATACACCTCCTGAAAACATATCATAAAAAGGGATTGTACCATTCAACAATGAACATATTAAATTGTTACCGAATATTGATTAACGGTCGCTGGTTGGTACCCAGATAGCCCTAATAAGTCTGTGGGACTCAGCTTGAGGAATAAGGTCATATTATTGGATGTAAATTAAAACCGTACATGGTGATTGGAGATGCGTCAGTTACGCACCCCTCATAGGCACCGGTAACCGCTTACCACTTGGCCGGCAGCAAATAATTGTCATCATCATGTACAATAAAAAAAAAATGTATATTTTACAAGGAGATTTTTCTACAATATGATAGCAGAGTTCGGAATTCTATACTAGAAAGAAGGTATACTTCGTCCCATCCTCTTTGGTAATAACGGTCTCTAATTACATTTTTTTTATAAGGTCTGTTTTATCGATGTCCCCGTCATCAATATACTTACGTTTGTTAATCATGTCTTTATAGCGATGGTTTTGTATCCCTAGCTTTACAGCGATAACATCGTCGTCAGAATTGAGCAGTATACGAGTAGTGTACCTCGATGGAATTAGTAATTCTAGAAGTCATAAACGCTTAACACCGTAGTAGTTAGGTTTTTTTTTAGGTGCTTTATTACTGAGCTTTATTTTTAGGTGGTACAGAGCTGATAGCTGTATATACATTCCTAACTGCTGGATCCCTGCTAAAAAGCAATTGTTGTTTAATTAATCTGAGGGCTTGAACTGTGGGCTCTTGCTCATCATTTTAGTAAAATTTAATTAAATGTTGCCTCGAGGGTCAGAAGAACGATAGATTTCAAAATCTTTTTGTTCATTCGTTGAGACTCGATCCCAATGTAAATATCTGCAAGTCGTGGCAACAACTATTCCCAAAACTCGTCACTGACAAGGAGCTCGCAATACATGTTGAAATAAGAACGTTTGAGTACGACGAGGTCCCATAGGAACATACTAAGTACATACTACTATTAAGTAGTCATTAATACCATTCCAGGCTTTGTACACAATCCAGAGTCAATTTCAACAAACTGCAGGTTCTACCAAGTAGTTTTTAAGTACCTACCTATATCATACTCAGCGATAACTTTTTACGAAGTTGTTCGATATAATTTCCTCATTTTTTATCAGAAGAAACAAGAATACAGGTAAGTATTCAGGATAACTCAGAATATGTCATAAACATTTGAAAAAATAACACTAAGTAAGGCATACCTACCTATCCTCGTTAGTAAGCAATAACAAAGATTCACAATTGTTTTCAAATTCTAATATACCTAATCAATGTACGTAGGGCGCTACATATGTTTTGTCGTATGCAAACTAGATATCATAATATTGTAATTTAAAGTCATATCCGTAAACTCTGAGGCATATGGAAGCATATGTTGGCCTAGTGGTTAGTGACCCTGACTGCTATGTCATAGGTCGTGGGTTCGATTCCCACCCCAGTCTGGGTGTTCTTTGTGTGTGTTGATTGTATGTTTGTAAAGTCCCCCGCGACACAGGAGTAATTCCTAATGCGGGAGTTGTCTTTTTTTTTTACAGATTAAATATAAAAAACAAAAACAAATTTGGTGGCAAGGAATCGTTTGTTCGATTCTTAAATTAATTTCCTGAATGAAAATGGCAGGCTTCTCTCGTTATGACATTCCTGTAATTATTTTGTAATATTTTAAGCATAATCTAACTAAACAAAAATGTTTCGAGAAAATTAGTAGTGCACCGAGGAAAACTTGTCTATCTCTAAGGACTATAGAACGGTGGCATATTCCATTCGATCGCGTCAATTTTAATGTGGAGGATGATGCCAGGTCCGGCAGGCCGAAAGAAATGACTACCAATAAGAACATCGAGACTACGAAAATTGTTGGAGGAAAATAGACGTGTAACATTTTGAGGAAAAATTTAAAGACTCGATTGTTACACGTGATGGAACCAGGCTGTATAATGTCGACGTTCCTTCTAAATCTCAGACTAAAGTCTGGGTGCTTGAAGATGAACCACTGCCGACGTCTGTAAAACTGTTAAGATCTGTAAAGAAAATAATCTTAGCTGTATTTTTTACTAAGAGAGGAATATTGGTTAAGGTTGTGATTGATAAAGAGAAGACTGTTACTGCTGCATGGTATACAGAGGAATGTTTACCTCAAGTATTAGAAGCCTTAAAAAATTAACGATCAAACTCTAGACTCGATACTTGGCCTTTGCATTAAGATAACGCCCCTACACATCGAGCAGATAAACTACGTAGGTACTATTTGCAACAAGCTGAAATCAAATTGCCGGCACACCTTCCTTATAGTCCGGATTTAGCGCCATGCGACTGTGCACTATTCCCGTATGTAAAAATAAAACAACTGAAGGGACGCACGTTTTCGGGCGATGATGAGCTTATACGAGCTTTTGATTGTGTGTTGTGTTCAGCACCTGGTTTACACCTATGAAGACCTGTACGCTCATACTGAAAGTTTTTAGAATAGAACAGTAAGAAAAGCAGCCGGTGATTTTTTTTTTAAATTTTGAGTTAGGAACTCTTTGGGAATCTTAATGTTTAATGATTTCATATGTCATTTGTTTTTACAACTTGGCTGCAATTTAAAAAGTGTCTGCCGTGCATCGAAATGAATTTGAGTAGAGAAAAATTTCTCTCAATTATTTATTATGACTTTCGTGTTGCGATTCGATTTGCATTTCCTTACGAATCCCCATCTCGTACCACTGTTTAAAACTTTTTTAATAAGTATTGGTCGAAGCAGACGTCCTTCTACGGTGACTATTGATGATAACGTGAGTGCTGTGCGGCTAATGATAGAAGCTGATAGCAGGGTCACATATCAACAGATTCAGGCAGGTTTAGGCATTGGTATGAGTCAAGTACAAAAAGTCTTACATGAACTTTTAGGCGTCAGAAAGCTTTGTACTAGAATTAGATAATAATTTGACATCGTTACAGATGATGATTGCTAGATATATTGTTACGAATCCAAACCAAAAGACAATCTGCGAAATGGATGTTTCCATTCGAAGATTTGCCGCCAAAAGTAAAGAATGGCAGAAGTCAAGGGAAAAAGATGATTGACTCATTCTTTGGACGGACGGGTCATTTCGCAACAATCATTCTAGAAGATAAAATGACTGTTACTGCAGATTGGTATGTCAGTCATTGTCTACCAGTAGTCTTGGAAAATGTTAGACAGCAGCGCCCAAGAAGCATCCTCCTCCACCACGACAACGCTCCACCTCACTCCGCCAGACGGACTATAGAATATTTTTGTCTATCGAAGGTGTGGAGCTAGTGAGTCATCCTCCTTAGTCTTGACCTGGCACCTTGTGACTTTTATTTATTTCCAAAAATAAAAGATACACTTAGAGGAATTCGTTTTATGAACCCTGAAGATGCCGTGGCTTCTTTAGGAAATGGCGTGGAGGAGATCCCTAAAGAAGAATGCGCTCACTGCTTTAGTCAATGGTCCCATCGCATGCGACGGTGGTTAGAAAGGAACGGAGACTACTTCGAAAAGCAATAAAAATATTAACAGGCTTCTACATCATTCCGTTTTTCATTTTCTAAAACTTTCAGTGTGACCCCCGTATTACTGCCAGTGGAGACGAGTACGACTAAACTTATGTAGGAACCTAGTATATTTATATGCAATCTTTATCATTAACTATTGGTGCTATAACATAGCTTCGATGTGTTGGTTCCATAAAGTTATATGGTTAAAATAAACAGGTTGTATATATACTATCTTGAAAAATAGAATCGTTCCTATGTATTTTAGGTCTCATTATATAAATTAAATTACAATAATAAGATGTCACAAGTTGTTATTTATTCATACATATAATCTGTAGAACGGAACAATTTAACATTTATTTTCATTAAAATCATTGGGTTAAGTCGTTTAACATATTTTCAGTACCGTACCTACCTACCTAAGTATGCTTAGGTATGTACGTAGATGTAGATGTAGTATGTAAATATTCATTTATAACACGAAATATTAAGTAAATGCAGATTGCAGCAGTTGCAATTTGCATTTACTTAATATTTCTCACTTTTCTGTAAAAAAAACTAATTATGTTTTTCGTTATTTACCTACTCGAGAACTATTTAGATAAATTAATTAGAGAAGCTCTAATTACGCTTCTTAAGTTAATTAATCTAAAATACTTATTAATGTAGATCTGTTTTTTATTATATATACCTATCTTGGTATGGCAACGATATGTTAAAAGATACTTTTCGCCAAGAAACTTTTTTATAGTATCAATGAAACGAGACACACTGAATACGTAGGTATTAGGGTTCGCTCAAGGACCAAAGGACTTCAATTCAATGGGGAGATCAGAAGTGGGGTGGGGTGCGGTGTGAAGTCGCGTTCCGATACAGCCCTATTTACTTTGTCGATAGGCCGCTGCTCGAGCGGCTGTGTGCTACAGTGCGCGTGCGTTCATAACCCCCCGTGTTACGTTCACACTTTGTAAACAAACTTGTACTTTAAGTGGACTTGCAATATTTCGCTTTATAAAAAGGTATTGGCAGTTATTGTACTTTTATTACGAACGTTAGTGGAGAACCAAGTGCTATTAGTGCTCAAAATGGATTTGTCCTGTGAAGAGAATATGCAGAATTCTGGCAATAGTGGGAGTGGACGACCAGTAGACATGTGTGTCGCTGGTCCAGATCGGGCCTTAGATCGCGATCCTCGTCTTCTTCTTAACTTGCTGGCTTTGGAAAGGTCACACGCTCTTCACACGGACTACTTTCAGAATGTACAAATTGATATTCAGCCTTTTATGAGGAAAGTGGTGACGACCTGGATGCTGGAGGTACGTTTCTTTAGATTTTAGATTCTATATTCCATATGATCATTATGATGTATACGTGGACGGTGGAATGTTTAGAGCGGTGTGAGAATGAGGCAAGTTCACCTCTAACAGCTGATTAGAGTGAATGACCTTATTTCTTGAGTTTATTTACGAAGGGGCCCCACATGAAGTCAAATAATGATAATAATACTAGTTTAGAAGTATTTTTAGCTTCTAGCGGTAAGCAGTCAAATAGATATGTCATTAATTTACTACATATTTAAAACGTTTTAATAAGTACTTTTCTTATTGCGGGTAGATGTACGTAGTGGTATTTTCTTCATTTCTACAACTTACCTAACCATGTATTATCATTCGTTTGTCAGTAAAATAATGTTCATGACGACTATTTTTTAAAGCATCTATTATGTATATGTCAGAAACTTAAGCTCTTCCAAACTAAATTCTAAAGATCTCACTGTCACTTGCTTCACATTTTAAAAGAAAGCACAAGTAAAATATTCAAGTTCTCAATGGTCTTTGGTGGGCCACTAATTTACGCACCAATGACAATGACCCCAACCCATCACTCCATCGTGACGTAACTGTAAGAGCTTAATCTATCGTACGCTGAGGCGTACACCGAGAAATTACTCTTCGAATATTACAGTGAAAGTTTCAGTCAGTATTTTGTGGGAAAACTTTTGTAGGTATGTTAATATTTGTCCTTTTTAATTTTGTTCAAAATAGACCTTACTTTAATCACAGGTGTGCGAGGAGCAGCAATGTGAAGAGCAGGTGTTTCCTCTAGCGGTGAGCTATATGGACCGGTTTTTGGCTCATCGTGCAATATCCCGGCAGCAGCTGCAACTTCTTGCTGTTACCTCTATGCTGCTCGCATCCAAGTTCCGCCAGTGTCACCCACTGTCTGTAGATCTGCTTTGCGCTTATACAGACAATTCTGTGTTCCCTCACGAAGTTAGAGTAAGTATCAACGGTTCGTATTAGAATATTATGAGAAAAAACCGTTATATTGCTTTATTAACCGACGAAAAAAAACGAGGTTCTCGACGGTATTATATTCTTTTTTCACTTCACAATCACTTCCGGAGTGCACAACAATTTTTTTCCATTAAATCTAATTGTTATCACTACATATTATAAAACAAAGTCTCCCGCCGCGTCTGTCAGTCTGTTCGCGATAAACTCAAGAACTACTAAATGGATTTTCATACGGTTTTAACCAATAGATAGAGCGATTCATGAGGAAGGTTTGTAAATTGGTTGAAATATGATGATGATTGTTGAAGATGTCTCTGCTACCCTGCGAAGCCGGGGCGGGTTGCTAGTAAATGATAATAAAAATAGAAAAACGCAAATGAGATGAAAGCTTTAAGTCAAACAGACTAAAATCTTTATAACGAATGCACATTCCAACTCGCCGTGGCTACTAGCTACTACATTTTTGTACTTCGCATCACTCATATATACGAGTATGGTATCATTTACTTACATTATTAAACATCACATATTTGGCTTCGCGTGGCGAATCAAGTTTCCCTAACCCTCTGAAAATAGTATAAGATGACTAATTATATAAAAACATTGTTGCGAATAACATGGCTTTCAGTTTTTAGCTAGTGTAGACTAAGACACTACAAGCATTTTGCTTTCAATGCTTTCCAATGGTGACTCAAAATATCAGTGGTGTCTGCCTCCTTCTCACTGATCTCTAGCGACCATACGAGTATTTATAGATAGATAGATAGATAGATAGGTACTCTTTCTTGAACACCAAAATAGGATACAATCATGAAGAAATACAATAAAAACAGTCGTACAATGGGCGGCCTTATCGCAGTCTGCAATCTCTTACAGGCAACATTTAGATGGACTACTATACTGTATAGGAACAGGTAATTTGGTGCAGAATTAGTAATTAAATTGTATTTTAGTATTCTTATTTTTTTAAGTTTAGTAATTAATCCATTAAAAGTCACATGTACTATACGTATTACATGTTATATACGTACTACTTATCTGTTTATATTTAAAAAAGTGGCTTTATCACCGTCTTACGTCCGGTAGCATATCCTGTGGTGGCTATAACTTAATCGTTACTTTAATTGTAATGTGAAAGAGCTTGATTAGTCGAGTCAAATGTCACTCCTCCAACCCCAACGCTGTTTTGTAACACGGTGAGTTTCCGGCAATTACACCTTCCTCAAGACCCTCAAGAGGGCTACTAAGACTTTGTCACCCTTCTTATGCAACCTACAGCCTGTGACGAAGTAAGGCACCAAGTTATTGTCCATTTGCTTCCTACGGAAATGAGGGCTTAAGATACGCTACAGTGCCAGGGCTAAACTAGATCTCATTTAAGGAGAACACATTTTTGTCTTTTAATGAAATGAGGTTGTTGCACTCAATTATGTAGGTGTCGTTCAAAATATGTAGGATATTCAAAACATTAACTTACCAAAAGAAGACTCGAAATGTTCAACAATTTCCCACAGTGCGGTCATAATGACAAAATTGTCATAATTGTTCACACCCGTATGGACAGGTGCGATTCGTTTGTTGGTTGCCCTTTGTAATCTATTTTGACTTAGTCACCTTTCTCTCACGCCTTTAGCGGCATTTATGTACAAGGTACACAGGTATGTTTAGACCTGCATTAAATAGACCTTTTAGCAAGGAACAAAACACATTCGTATAAATTTTTGTCGCAGATCTTGTGGTCGGAAGTGTTTAGTACTTCCCAGAAATAAATTTATGCATGTAAATTATTCATTCACCATCTGTTTAATTCAAAAGGAACCGTGAGAATGTGTGTCGTTCTTTACACATATGACACCGTCCATGGTGGTATTTCCTTGCAATTAAATTCGTGCGACGATCGCGATATGAGTGCATCGCGTATACTTAATAGTCTCATATGGTACGGGGTCGGGTGTATCATAATTTCCCATAGACTCCGACCACGGTGTAATAAGACTTGAGGCCAATTATTTAAATATTAACAAATTCTCACGGAACTATTTAAATATTTTGGACATCACAATGCATATTAATTAGTCATTAGTATGTTCATTAGAGATCACATGGAATTTAATTAAACATTTTGCATAACTTTGGTCTTTTAATATCTTAAACTTAACTGAGAACTTAAAACTGAGTTTTAAAAAGTTAATTTTAATTAAAAGGAGCTTATTTTAAAGATGGTTAGATGGTTACTGTAATATGCTACTGTTAAATGCACGTACGTAAACACCAATAGATAAGTTCAACCCGTTGACTGGCGATGGAGAGTATTATCAAAAGTTTAATGAACTTTAAACCAGTGATAGTTTCGGAGAGGTGGTCATAGACGATTGTCTTTATTTCTGTCTTATCTCATTTATGTTTTTATGGTGTATGTAAACAAGGGTTTGTATTAAATTACTGCCTACAGTGGGTATATCAAGGGCCATGTGAAAATATTACTAGCCGAGGGTTCTTTTGTCCCTTCTGTTTTCTTATGACATTTCTACAGTAATCGTAATGTGATTCGCTACTTTTTTGCGGTTTCCGGTAATACATCAAGTATGACGGTTACGTATGAACTGTTAAGAATAGGTCGCACAACCTTAACATTATAAGTTCAATAATTTAAAATATACTGTTATTCACATTGGGGTCGAGCCCTTTAGACATAATTATATTTTAAAACGTAACTACTAATATTTATTTCTATTGCCGTAGCAATGGGAAGTGATGCTCCTTCAACGACTGAACTGGCAGTTGTCTATTGCAACGGCGTTTGACTTCGTGGAGCCTTTCTTGGCACGAGTACCGTGGGGTCGGGTCAACCCCCTGGTCAGGACACATGCGCTCACACTCACTTCAGTATGCTATACCGGTAGGTAAACGTTTTTATATCTCGTTTTTTTTACTTATTTCAGCAGTCGTAAATTCCTTTTAAAAGTTATGTAACATGCGGGCCAAACTTCCTGTTATCATAATTAACATTAATCGATAAAAGCGGTACGCCGTCAATTTTTTTCACTAATTTGTTTGGTTTTTTGTTTAATGATTATATGAGAGCATCCCTTTGTTTGAAAATGTGATTGTAGTGGGCAGGACATAACGCTGTACGAGCATGTGGGGTGTGTTGTGTAGGGCAGTGGACGCGTGTATCGGAACGCGCACATGCCGTTTGCGCAGTGATAACGCGAACACCTTGCTTTCTCGCACCCCTCTGACCAGTGACCCTCTTGCACTCCCATTGTAAATATACTCTAGTGACCTCACTTACTTATTTAAATTTAAAATAATGCCATAAAAATTTAAATTCTCGGATGTGTAATGACTTTTGTTGAAAATATAAATTATAACGCTGGCTTACGATAAACTTTTTAAGTATGTTACCTACCTTAACGACATAGATACCCATTTATTTTATTGGCCGTAAGTCGTTAAACCTAAATTTGCCCTTCAATAATTAATTATAATGGTACTTTGAATGATATACCAAATGTTTAAAATTAGCATTGCGATCGTATATTCAAGCACCTCCTCTTCTTTTATACTTAAGTTAGTCTTTTTTATGTGTTGCGTGATTATTCAAACCGTTGGCTCTGTGTTACTGGACAGGAGTACTTGCTTATTTTGTACTTCATCGCCGTTGACCAATAGTAACCCCTTGACATTACCTTCATATAAGGGTTGCGCTTTTCCGATCACTGAACACGGTAAAATATAGTAAAAAAAGGTAGCTCGTTGGATTTATTTGACCTTTGAAACATCGTAATTAAAAACAAAAATACCTATCGATGATGACGTATCGTCGTGACGTATTATTGTATTTTCGATATCGATGTTTCGGTTAATTGATTTGGAAAATGACATTTGAGTAATATTATTTATTGAACGTGTATTGCTATTAACAATTATTAATAGCTCATTTTATCAAAAGTCTTTAGAAAAAATACATAACAAATCTTATGTCAAGCTCACAGATAGGTTATAGGTATGTATAATTAGACCGTTGCGGTTACTACAAGAGTAAGAAAGAAGACTAACAAGATGGGGTTAACTAAGTTATATATAGGTATATGTAATGGTATATGTACTGGCCTGTTGGACTAGTGTCTAGTGGTTAGTGATCCTGACTGCTGAGCCAGAGGTCGTGGGTTCGATTCCCACCCAGGGCAAAGTAATTGTGTGATGACTATGATCATTTGTTCTGTGTCTGGATGTAATTTATCTATAATATGTATGTATTTAGGAATATTTAAGTATGTTTATCAGCAGTCTGGTTATCATAGTATAGGCTCTGCCTAGTTTGGGATCAGACGGCCGTGTGTGAGATGTGTCAAGTTATTGTTATTCTTACTACTAGATATAAAAAAAATACTAAAAGAGAACCAATCCAACAGGGGATTGATCAGGGCTGTTATTTCAGAAGCTAAACATGATACATAGATAAAACACACCAATTCATGATTCAAAACCACTCTGTATACCTTTGTGTAATATTAACCCCTTTGAAATGTCTTGCGCGATCCCAACTGGCTGTTTTTAAAGATTTATTTACTTTGGACAGGTTTTGATTATTTTTATACCAATTATTCTTTTTCATATTAATTTATATTAAGTAAGAGTTGGTGTGCTAGGTATAACGTATGTAATACATAAGCCATAACGGTATGTAGTACTATTGCTAATTCTGTAACATATATATTAAGCTTGGTTAGGCAACTAAGATTTCTTAAGTTTTCTCAGACACTTTTTGTTTTACACTGATACAGTGTAAACTTCGAACATTATAAGTTTAACAGAAAGATAAATATATAATCTTCTGACCATTAAAACAACATTAATGACAATTTAAATTAACTGGTAAACGAGTAAGTTCATTATTATCTTCTAATGGTATATTTTTTTTACTATGGTTATTCACTTAAACATGCAAAGGAATCCTGATATTTAACCCTGTCCGCCCCTATGGTCCATTGAATCCCGATAAGGATTATTTATAGCCCTCAGTCGCTTCCCCTCTGTCACCGACCATTGGTCCATCGACTCGATCTGTTGGTCAGTTAAAACTCAGTTATGATGACCACAGACATAGTAAATGAAGGTTTCTACATGAAAAGGTTTATTATCGCGAATAGAACAGATTCCATTAACAAAAACTTAAATAATCTCTAAGCTTTTTTAATATAACACGCTAGTATTTGTTTATTTATTATTAGCCTGTTATAGTCACGAGATACGCTGCGCTATATTGATATTTAATACGATATTTTGACCATGTGGCACCATTTTATTTATCGTACTCCCAAAAAAATATCGCAGTAACGTATCGTATCAAACTATGTCAATGTTTTCTTTGTTCATAACTTTAAGATTCACATTACATCATAACAAAAGCATGATAAGCAGTTAAGCAGTGCTATTAAACATATGGTTATTCGTAAAAAGAGATATTTTTTCCAAAGTCTTTATAAAATGAGAACAGCTGGTTTTTGGTTTTAGTTTAGTAGATTGTAGGTTTGGTTGATATAGATTATTTTAAATATGTAGTCTCTATGTCTTTCTCTCTCTCTCTCTCTCTCTTTTAAAGTCTTACATTTCCAATGAACGGTAATGCAAAACTTTATAAATATATATAATTATATATATATATATATATACTAGCTGACCCGGCACACGTTGTTTTGCCATATTAATTATTTGTAATGAATATTTTGGTAGTCAAATAAAAAAAAACTAACTTATTGTGGGGATGGGGTCTATGACTGAAAGAAGAATGGAGCGCTGTGGTCTATTGACGGCCTATAAAAATAACAAAACACCAACCATTCATTTTCTTAATTCGAAGCACTTCATTAACTTACCTGACATATTTAAAGTTTAACAGTGGGAGAGCCATGCTTCGGCACGTATGAGCCGGCTCAAAAGGAGTGATATCATGGCCTCACAGAAAACCGGCAGTGAAGCAATGCTTCGTTGTACTTCGCCAAGGGAGTGAGGTTACCAATGGCCCTAACCCTTCCCTCTCTCTATCTCCCCTATCTCTCCATCTCCCCTCATCTCCTACTCCTTAAAGGCCGGCAAGGCACTTGTGACTCTCGATTTGCAGGTAGACATGCGCAAACCATGTCCGACATGGGATTGAACCTGGAACGGTTCCTTTCCTTGTCGGAACTAGTTCCAGGAAACATGTCCGAGGAACTATCTAGTTCCTTAGTTTTATCCGGACATTGTAGTTAACAGTTTTATTTCGGTTCAGACAGTTCCTCAGACATACATGGTTGTAAACAATGATATTGTTTATTTAGACTTAAAATATTTTAAATTAATGTATTGGCTTGGTCTTTTAAAATCAATTGATAGTATATATACATAATTAAGTAATATTTAAATTTGTACATCATAATCATAATACATAATATATTATATATAGGTGTTTTATTTATAATTGCTAACATAAAAAGTTACTCAGGCACCTTTGATGCCTTCAATCGTTGCCTTCTGTCCAGAAGTCTGAACAGAAGTTACACTGACGGCCCGGAGCTCAACGCTCGCGGCATACGTCACACGGACAGTTCGTTATTCGTTCCACCATTCAATATCGCTCCGGCCGCTCCTTCAATCCGTGTGATCGTTCCGAAGAACTGTGGAACTGGAACTATTAGGTTGAGCAAGTCGGAAAGAACTGACATAGTTCCGACTGCGGACATAGTTCCAGGAACTATTACGCTCCGGAACTACACATGTCTATTTGCAGGTGCCCATGGGCGGCGGTAGTCACTTACCATCAGGTGACCCGTCTGCTCGTTAACCCTCTATTCCATAAAAAAAAAGTTTGACATCGACTTGACTGCAATCGATTATTACAATCGATTATAACAATCGCACTTTTTATTTTCACTGGGTTAATACCTACTTTAATAAAATTGTACCAATGAAAGTAAATTACTAATATCGCTATTAAAAAACAGGGGTTGATCGTAGAGGGTAGAAAATTCAGCGTTGTATGTATTTTCTAATGCTGTATCATAAAAAAATAATAAAAAAAAATTATCAAAAAATTAAAAAAACAAATTTAGGGGTGGACTTACCCTTAACATTTATGGGGATGAAAAATAGATATTGTCCTATTCTCAGACCTACCCAATATGTACACAAAATATCATGAGAATCAGTCTAGCCGTTTCGGAGGAGTTTAATTACAAACACCGCGACACGAGAATTTTATATATTAGATAATATATAATACATATAATGTTATACAGTAATGGCAAATGAAGTCCTAGTTGAATTAAAAATAATAAAAAGAAACCAAAACAAAGACAGTCGGTGAATATACATACTTCCAAAATATATAATTCGTAAGTTATTCACTTTTATTTATGTAGATTTTTTCTGTACATAATATCGGGTCAACTATCAGTTACAAGTTACAACGATTAACTATTGTATTGTAAACAAAAATATTTCGTGGCGTAAGTTTTGGTCGGTGTCGCCGGAAGCGGTATAATTGCCGGTAACTGATCGTGCATTACTCGAGGTGTGAAAGGGTTAATAACATTACTTGACCCCTAAACTTCCTTCATCTTCTTTTATTAGGGTTTTTAACGGCTCACGATTATCGAATTTGTTTTTTTTTTATAGTCGTTACTATTATATGGAAAATAATATTCAAATATATTGTTATAGGACCTATTGTATTCACCAGTAAGCTTCCCTAAGAATATTTCAAATATTTGTTTAAGCATTTCAGACGTCTTAAGTACTGTCAAGTTTACCTGAGTCTGAAACATATGCTCACTTCCTACCTGGACTAAACTTATTGCTGTCGTATTTTTGTGCGTATTTGAGTTCTAAACAATTGATTTTTTACCAAATTATGCAGAAAGAGGTAACTATGGCATTCTTATTAAACTCTTCAAGTGTGTTTTTTCTCGGAGTGGGTTTATTACGGTATCCTAACTGTAACGTAACTCAACTATGGGTTAAGCTCGCCTTAGTAAATGCTATTTTCCTCCCTGTACTTATATGATTGTTATTTTTGTGTACAATAATGAATAATATCTGCATCGTTTGTCTTCATTACGAAAGAAATTTCGATGATTGTATTATTTTTCGATGTTGTTAAATTCCCAGTAAACGATATATGTACAGTTTGACCGGACTAATTTCAAGGAGTCGTGTCATGGTTACCGTGACTTATGAGACTAGTCGTCGCGTACGCAGGGGAGCGACCGCGACAGCTGACTCGGGCACAATACACGAAGACGTCCCGCGTCCATTGTTTCGTACCCGAATCCCTGTCCCAAAGTTTCCACAAAAGCCTCGCGACAAAGAGGCCGTCTCGGCGCGCACCTGGCGATATACCACCCTATCTACCCAATACTTAGACGTAGGTATACATCATCTCAACATACGATCATAAGGTATTATCTTGCCAGATTTGAGCTTCCGTTTTTAACATCCGATCCATAAACTAACCGCCAGGTACTTACTTCTTTTTAAAACCTACATTATAAATTTTGATTTACTTAGAGTGATTTGAATAAAGGCTGCACAGGTTTGTATTAAAATGTTAATATCCATTTTAAAGATGGCACATTATAAATAATAATATTTGCCATAAAGTTCCCAACCAGCTAAAAGCACAGTTAGATGAACTATTTGCAACCCCTGCGTTTTTGCATTCCGTTTGTATTAGGTTAGGATCCACTATTAGGGTGGAACTGTGGGACAGACAGGTTTCTCAAACGGAACTTAACGGTTCTCGATGTCTGTTGAATGTATGTCATTACTTACTTGTAGTAATTAGAAGGGTAAGACGCGGGGGTGTAAGGTCTCAGTCGCGTGGCCGGGTCGCCGGGTCAGCAGATGTCGCCTCCAACTGACTGGCAACCTGTCGCGCAACGGATTGTGACGCACCGCTGCTCATGCTGACCAGATCAAGCCCGATAAACTACACACGAATATTTTTGATTTTAATAAGCTGAATGTTTAAACTAACGTACACTCAGCATGTTTTACTGCCTAAAATTTTGAAGATAATTGGTAAATTATTATGATTAAATTCTACGTGTATGATTTTCTTTCCTGAGGATAACGCTTATTTATGTTTCTTAAGTTACGCTATCAAGTTAGGATACGTTGACCTACAGTTAAACGGGCTAGTAAGCTTGAATTACATCGACATTAATTAAAATGTGAGCACTTTTTGTGATTAAAATTATGACGCGCTCGCGTGTAGCAATAATGTTTTTCTTAAGAAATAGACACGTATAAGGGCACAATAGAGTGAAGAAGGGTGCATGTAGTAGGTGGGCAGTGACCTTACTTAGGGCCATGCTCCCGTGGCGGAGGTGCGAGCGGAAGGGTCGCGCCAGGTGCTCTCACATCTGCCGTCTTCGGCTGACGCCGAAGTACACCAAAAGTGACTTTAACTGAATATCGTATTGACTTGTGCCGCTCCGAAGGCTTCACCGTTAGTAATATCGATTAAATTGGCAGGTTATAATTATTCATAAATCGTGCATTTCTTGTAACAATGCTGAAATTTAAATTGCAGTTTTGATGGCTGCAGTTGAAAGAATAAAAACTAAAGACCAATTTTGCAAACTGTATCAAGGTTTATAGATGTATTGATTAGTCTACTTGTAATCGAAGTTACAATTTCAGAATCACACAATAGCTCCCTTTGTAGAAGCGAAATGCAGCTGCGCCTTTACCTAGACGACTTAAGATGTAAATTGCCATTATTCCCGGCCCATTGTCCCGGAGTAGGTACACACAAAGATGGAGACGGGGACGGAATGCACAAATCGGGCAGCTGTTCGATTCTCCTTCCTTATTCTCGAACTATAACAAAAGAGTTCTCGTATTGTGCAAAATGTAACTCAACTTTTTTTAGACCCCTGTTGTCGAAGATGGAAACATTTTTTGCCTCACCCATCTTAACTCAATGACAAACAAAATCAGCTATTACAATATCGAATTGTTTTACTTACATTTTGTCAAATTTTATTCGTCAGTGTGTTATAAAGATGTTAATAATGTACCTAAGCGATCACATTGGATCGTGGAACGGGATGCAATGCAAGGTGTCCGAGCCACCTGTCTGCACTCCGCGGCAATTATCTCGCAACAGATGCGAACCTCTCTACCTGCATCCCAGACCTCGACTGTCGTGTAAGATTATAAAAACATAGTAAACAACAAACCCGTTTAAAAGTTAACCACGTTTGTATTTTAAGACACTGACACTCGCAAACAACTGGTTTATGGTGTGCAGAGCAATAACAATAATTTTGTTTGCCAACAGAAACGGAATTCCTCTTGGTACCACCGTCTTTGATCGCTGCCGCATGTATCACGGCGGCAGCTCGAGGATTGCGAGTAAGTATGTCTGTGAATGAGTTGTGTGCCCTAACAAGAACTCCAGCCGCAGCTGCCGAACTCGTGGCGCGTCACGTTGAGCGAGTGTTAGCCAGGGAAACACAGCCACAAGAACCTAGAACTAGGCACACACAACCGTACAAACAAACTACACCGGAACAGACACAACTTTCAAACACGCCCACTGACGTGCAAGATGTGCGCTTTTGATGAGTGAACTAGAAATTTAAACATTGTATCCAGCGAATACTGCAATGGTAGCAAAGGCCTGCCTATTAAGATGCACAAAAATCAACACCGAAACAAAAGATGTCAGGATTCAATGTTTATGAAAGTGAGGATTGTATTGTATCTAATATTTGTGCGAGAAGATCTAAAGAGTAAAAAAATATACCTTTTGCACCGATGTCAAAGTTTGTACAATTATATGGAAAGTTGTGTAGGGGAATTTATTGTTCATTGATCTCAAAATATTTATGTGAAATAAACATTAGAGTAGGTTAATGTTATTTATTGTAAAATAAATCAATTTATGTTAGTTATAATATGTAACATAGGCACAATTTGTTCGACTAAAAGCTGTGAACGAATTTGGTACTGTTTGATCTCCGTTATATTCCAAATGTTTTGAAAGACTGAAAACAATCGAAGTCAGTGTTTTACTTTATATAAAAAATAAAACCACACAATTAATACCAGGACCAAATTTAGCTAAATTAAATCCAAAAAGTTAGACCTTAATATGATGTATATTTTGTGTTTATAGTTTTGTGTGTCATCTGTATAACTAAATGTAAGATCTCATTTTGTAATAGACCTTAATTAGGAATCCCTTTTCGTGGAGGGAAGTGTGTTTAGTATTGCTGATATGAGTGAAAATGTTAAATGATGTAATATTTATTTAGGTCAATGTTAAGTTTTAGTAAATTCTAGTCAAACGTTTTACACATTCCTGTTTTCGACCAAACTTGATGTTTTAGATTTTAGATGTATAGTTTTAATTTGTATAAGTATAATTGTGTAAGTAATTACTAAGTAGGTATGGTTAGTTAGTTTGGCAAGTTGTTAGTGAAGGCAGAATACTCATCAGTGAGACAATAGTGCTTGTACTGTTAGTTAATGTATAGTAAATTGAATTTCCTCGCGTGTAATTAGTATGTAACTGTATTTATTGAGTGGCAGGAGGTCGGAGTGAGGGAGAAACTTGCTTGTACCCGGTGTAAGTGATAAAGCGGCGCGGAGTCGACGAGCGTTACGTTACGGCATGTTCATTATACTAATTGTAATAAATTAATGGGCGAGCTTCCAAGTTTCTCTCTATCGTCTCGACCGAAAGAGCTTTCACATAAGTTTAAAAATATATATTCATGCAACCGCATAATATTTAAAATTATTTTGAATTGAAATTAGACAGTCCGTGAATGTCGACAGCTTTGGGTGCGCTTGAGAATCTAGACTTCGTATCATATCATCCAAAATGTGAGTTTTGTGTGATTTCATTTCATTTTGGTATTAAACATTTAAGTAACTTTTTGTTTATGAATTGGTTACAAGAGCTGTAAGAGCATATAATAAGTAAAAAGAACGGTACCTAAACCAAGGCAATAGTATTAGTTTCACATGATAGCTGACAATATTAATGGAAAATAAGAATAAAATAAAAACTTAGCCGATAAACCGTTCTAATTATTAACTAACTGATTAACCAGTAAATAATAATCAACCTCCTCCGGTTGTTAGATTCATACCTACCACTCACAATACTTTTTTTTTTGCATTCAAAGTGAAGAACTTTCATAAAAATGAGAATAATAAAATACCAATCTCTCGGAATATTATTTATAGTTTAAGGTTTTGTTTATTAGATCGACGGTGTTTAGGTACTATTACCATGCCTATTGTAAACAAAGTATATGTACAGCCTATTTTATAGGTTGACTATTAATGTATCTATATTTATAAAATAAACACAAACACAAACAATACGATATTTTATTGCGTAAGCCGACCAAATCAGCATGGATCGGAATAATGTGTAGTTTGGGACTACACACACTGATTATATGATAATAATTTGTCATCATCACCATTTTTATTCCTTTTTCTATATTCCATTGGATTACAAATTAAGTTTTCAGATATAAGTACATAATGTATTAGCATCACTTTATTAACTCAATAATTTTGACTTGTTGGACACTAAGCAAGGCAGCTGCGTAAATTAATTCAAGTAAAGAGTCTCCTGTCTTACTGTTCCACTCTCATAAATTAATAAACATTCATAAGAGGCGAGGCCTTAACCAACGCCATAAACCATTTAAGATAGAGGTCTCTACACCCACATTCCTATTATCGAGCTGAAGTGGGTATATTTCTTTTCCAAGTCCAAATATTGTCTGAAGAGCTCTGTACAAAGTAATAGTGCCTGGGTTAAACTGAAGAGTTTGTTTGTTTGGTTGAACGCGCTAATCTCAGGAATAGTCCATTTATCGAGGAAGGCTATTGGCTATATAACATCACGTTACGAATAATAGGAGCGCTCCATCAATGAAAAATGTTGTGAAAACGGGGAAATTTTTAATGTTGTGAAATACGAATACCCTTGCTTTTGTTAATAACGAAAAAGAACTATCTACAAAATTTCTTGTGGATTACTAAATTGGAAAGAAGTTTCTGTAATAGACTTAGATGAAAAGGCGTAAGTAGAAGAGTCTTATTCATTTATAAAATATATTAATGTTCCTAGGTTGAAATGGCGTAACTACACGATACTAAGAAGAAAAGACGCACCTGGGTAGATGTTTCTTTTCATCTAAGTACGAGTATTACGAGAGTCGGTAAGGCGTAAATGGCAGCAGCATCTCTTCTACTTAGTATTTCTAGGTGGGGGGGATGAGTGTTCATATGTTGAAATAACGTATCTGCATGATAGTAAAAAGAAAAAACCATCATAGAAAAATATCCTTAAACTTAAAAGATTGCTCATTAATAATAAAAAAATAGAGGGCGTTTATAGAAACATTATCTTAAAATTGGTGTCGCAATACTTAGTAAAAAAGTAGTAAATAGCTAAATACGCCCTTTTTTATTTAGCCTGAATCACATTTTTATTTAATGAAAAAGCGTTCCAAAAATTAGTACGTTGAAAAGTCGTATCTAGCCAGAAACGTCTTTTCAATGAAGTATTGCGGATTTCTTTGGATTTTTTTTACTAAAAAGAAAAGGAAAATTGCGTTTTTTTAATAAATAATATTTATAAAATTTAATTTAATTCATATGATAGCCTACCTTAGTATACCAGTTTTCAAATTGCAAACTTATTAAAATACCTATTTTCTACTAAGCAGCAACGTTTTTCATTTCAAAATCAGAAAATATTTTTTTTTCTCCGTTTTCAACTGTATGTAGAAGCGCCCTTCTTCCGTATGACGGTAGAATAGGAGTGCAGCATCAATAAAAAATGTTCCAAAAACGGGGAAAATTTAAAAACGCAGGCGAAGTTGCACGGGTCAGCGAGCGATTAATATCTTTACCTCTTCTAATCACACGACGACTAGTCTTGTGAGTAGAGGAGGTAAGCTAAGATGCCATTTGGGTGTGGACTCTTCAATCCCCATTCTACAAGTATCAATAATATTACCTACCTCATATTCCTATCGGTTACCTTTGGAGAAGATACCTAATACAGTATAAAATATAACTAATGTTTTCATAAATAATTCTGTATTCTTTTGTCAAGTTTTTCGATTCAACTCTTCTGTTTGGGAAATCAATTGGTACAGAAACGTCTAGGTATTTTGTGATAGATGCTTAAATCTTTTTATAAATATTTTAGATCATAATGAGCTAAAACCTTCTTATATCATCTTAGATCTTAAAGCTGATGATTACAATTTGATTGAAGGGTATTTATTGCCTATTCAATAACAAACCCCGAAAACCTGATTTTACTCCTGGAATTTTAGTAGGTTTATGTTCCACCAAGCATAGAAGCATTATACAACAAGAGTACATCGCAGTTTGACCATGGCCCATGACCATGGCTTATAATATTTAAAATGCGTACAAATACAAGCGTTCCTTTTTTCGATTAGAAAGTCACAGTCAATGGTCTCCACGGCTCCATGCCCATCTGTCCTTCGAAGATGTCTACAAAAAAGTGGTTAAAAAAAAATCTCCTTCACTCCATACAAGATGGTACTGTTCTCAATAAACTGCGAGTTAAACCTTGTGGTACGGAATATGCCACGTGGTCACTTGATTATAGTTTATTAAGTCCACAGTTTAGAGTATTTTTTTCTACTAAACCTAATAAAAATATATTATGAAGTAAAATATCACTGTCTTAAAATTTTTAAGTAGAATAAAATTGCATTTTAATACCTAACTGGATTTATCGAAAATATGAAGCCGTCGAACACTGTCGCCCTCTATACCAGACGCAGTGAACTACGAAAGATCCCTAGGGATAAAAGCTATGTGGTAAAAGTTTAGCGATTTGTTGTACGAAACAGTTCTACTTTACGCCCATAGATAGCAGTAGCATTCAATTTTTGAAAAAAAAAGGAACACGTTTGCATATTCTAAACTTGTAATGTTGAACAGAATAGATAATAATAGATTCTTTAATATTATTTAAGATTTGTCCTTTATGTCTACTATCTTAGTTTGAAAAAATGAGAATAAAATTCATGTAAGCTTTATTAATATGTAATTAATGTCACGATAGAATCCTTCGTCTCTGCCTGATGGCTGATTGTAATGGCCTGCATCTTCAAGGTTCGATATATTCAAGCGATTTTTGATGATATTGTATTGTATTGTATATTTTAAGATTCAACACGATTGAGGACACTGAGCTTAATATTTTATAAATGTGAGGTGGAAAGGAAAGGAATCTCTTGTTACACACAAAAGTTTTTTTTAGAATTAGCAGCGCTCGATGGGACAAACTCTCTAAAATGCAAGTCCGCGGTTTACATGCATGACTTAGTTATGTCTCGGCTAAAGAGTAAAGTGGCGCCGCGTCGTTTGGGTAGGCGGGTATCGGCTTTTCATTCATTATATTTATGAAAATAACAAATAATAAACAATAATAATGCAAATGTTGGCAAAAATTACAGACCTAACATGCACTTAACATTGGGGACCTTCTCCTATATAGAAAAAACGGGACAAGTGCGAGTCTGACTCGCGCACCGAGGGTTTTGTAAGGAAACAAACTTGTATGTAGATAGTACCTACGTCCATGTCGGTAATAAATTCTAGAAGATTTTTGCCCGTCTTTTCTGAGAGAAAAACTTAACTTTGCAGTTCTAAAAATGCTCTCCCATACATCGACAAAGTCAACTTTGCAACCGAAAAATATAAGTTTGTAATCACAAAAACAATTTTTTATGTGATAAAACAATAAACAACAAATTAACGATTTTCAGAAGTTTTCCTCTACTTGTGCTGTAAAACCTTGCTTTTTACCGAATTCCACACCCCGTAGGTAAGTGGGTTTTGATTTACCTGAGAAATGTTCAAATTTGGTCAAATCTAAGGTTTAAATGGCCGTATTTTTTAATTGCGTCGACTTAGAAGCTTGATTTTTTTACAGCTTCAAGGGACCACACGTTTCACACTTCAAGGGACCACGCATTTGGTATTAATTTGAACTTGATGCGTTGGCAGATTTCTGAGAAAATTGTTTTGACGGACAGACGGACCACAAAGTGATTTTATAGGGGTTCCTTTTTTTTAACCGAACCCTAAAAACAAAAAAATAATTATATAATATTAAAACTGACTGAAAGATACACATTCCGCCTGATAAATCATCTGTTCTCTGATGGAATATGTGCACAAAGTCCATTTTACTTTCAAATAAAATCATGTTAAGTTAATTTTAAGCTTTTTTTGAAACAAAATTCCTAATTAATACACTACTTGACACTTGAAAGCAACGTAGCAGGCCTAACGGTGCTGCAACGATGTGACATCGACAACTTAATCCGAAGCCAAATCTAACCGAAGAATGTGGACTTCTTTACACAGCCTGGCTACATAAGCCAACAATACATTAAAGAGAAGGTACGAGTAATATATCATCCTAGGAATACAGTGCTCGTTGCGATAGCACCATATTTACTTTGAAGAACCTTAAAAAAATTACTTTCGATTGGAGTAGCGGAATACTGCTACTGAAAAGCACTTTCTTTATATAATAGCCCTTATTACCTAATTAAAAAAAAATAATTACAACATATACGAGTGAATTTCAATAACTGTAAATTTTTACCTAATTTTGGTGGACTTTTTTGTTTTTTGACTTTTAGGTAATTTTGTATATTGGTACCTATATTAGAATGACGTTTCTAGTTACATGAATTGTAAGAAGAATTCGTCTAAATCGAACAGTTTCTGAAATATAATTGACACCTAAATAGTTAAGGCACCAAAATTGATATCTTGACACCAAAATTAGAAATATCAACACCAAAATTTATTTCTGTCACCAAAATTATAAAAAATGTAAAAGCATTATTATACTGAATGTTTTATTAAAATATTTTATGAATCAACTTATTAAGATCAATTAAAAATGAGCTGTAACCATTTAAAAAATTAAATTCTTTCTTCTTTCTTAATATACATTTGTACTTAATATACAACTTAATGTACAATACATAATGACACAGTCTCATAATTTTTTCAGTCTTACGATTATATAACTTAAGTCAAAAAGTATTGTAGTCATTGCTATATTTTTTTTTATGGGATAGGGAGCAAACGAGCAGACGGGTCACGTGATGGTAAGTGACTACCGCCACCTGTACACACCTGTTCACCTGCTACTCTAGAGTGACAAGTACGTTGCCGGCCCTTCAGGTGGGAGTACGCTCTTTTCTTGAATGTTTGAAGGTTGTATCGGTCCGAAATTACCGCAGGTGACAATTTGTTCCACAGATTAATTCTGCGAGGCAAAAAGTTTCTTGAGAAGCGCACAGTGGTGGAGTGCAAATTGTCCAAGTAATGGTGACGGAAGTTTTACCGCGTTGAATGATGGCGGAAATCTGCGGCTGGTATAAATCCGAACAATTCTTCTGAGCACTCCCCATAATACAAGCGATAGATAATGCAGAGTAAAGCTTCATCCCTGCGCAACGCCAAGAGGTTAAGCCGACCCGAAATATCCTGGCAACACACGATTCGAGTCAATTTCCGTTGAATGCGGTCCAGAGAGAGAAGCTGGTACTGGGGTGCCGCTGCATAGAGATGAGGACAGTATTCCATTTGTGGCCAAACCTGCACATTACAAAGTTGTAGGCGGTGAACCCGAGTGAAATACTGTCTAGATCTGTTCAGCGCACCAAGCTTCTTCGAAGCTAATTTGGCCTTCCGACATGATACGACACGTGATACGACAAATGGTATCATTTTGGCGGTGAACGCGCAAACCTGCGTCTTCGTGGGGTTCTGGATCTGTAACTTTTTTTAAGGAAGCTTTTTTTTCAGACGCAAGTTTGATTTCTCAATGACGGTTTCACAAGAAATATTGGCACGGCCAGTATAAAACGCATCAGTTGTGCTATCTATCATCTGCATAGTAGTGAAAGCTGCAAGTTTGCAGGATATCATTGATATGCAGAAGAAACAGCGTGGATGACAGCACACACCCTTGTGGTACACTATCATTGACAGACTTGCAATCAGTGCGTGCACCGCTGACAACAACCTTGATGCTTCTGTCTGTCAGAAAACTGGTTACCCAGTTGCACAGTTTCTCGGGAAGCCCATAGGAATTAAGCTTCACGAGAAACGCTTTGTTGGCACAAAGCGTTTCTCTCGAAGCTTGATTCCCGATCGAAGGCCTTCACTATATCCAAACTAACCGCCAACGCCTCCCCTTTGGTCTCGATCGCCTACTCGCCCACGCCCAGGTAAACAAGAAGTAAGTAACTGAGCAAACTCCAAGGAAACCGTATTGTTAGTCATTGAGTAGTTAGTGGTCTTCTAAGTCTGGTTTGGACCTGGCAGTTGATATTGGATTGCATTGTCTTGGAGAACAAGGAGGTTATGACTATATAGGTTTATAGTTGGACGGTTTGGAGCGGTCTACTTTTTAGGAATCGGTTGCACTAAAGCAGTCTCTCCTAATCTCCAGACGCGTTAAAACCGGTGCCAACTCTGGGGTACACGTCTTCAGCACGATAGGAGAGATTCCATCAGGGCTACTTGACTTATGATTATTGAAGAGAAGTGCTTTACGTAGTGAGCTTTGTAAGAGCCGGACTCCCAGCATACGGCTTTCGCACCGCGGTATGGTCGGCGGTATGTTTCCCACGTCTATCTATTTTGAAGGCAAAGGTGAGCTGGTTTTTTAATATGCTGCGTTTTACATCCCGTACCGTCGCTGCATTTGCCCATGATAACGTTTCTGATATCGGCTTTTATAATTGTCTTCGTAATTCGTCTAGTGTAAAACTAGGATCATTCCTATTTTTTGTTTTCTCATCCTCTCTGCAATCCTTTTCTTCTCTAAATACTCTTCTTAAGTCTTATACTAATGATTTCGTGTAGAATTATGGCATTTTAAATATCCACGTCAAACTGATTCCAATACCTAAATTAGAAGTATTATTCTTGTCTATAACTTCGATGAACACCCTGGTGACCATATTTTCTGGTTAAATATGTGATTCATTTTCATGGACTCCCAATATTGCCTGACTGAAAAAGCTTATAACTGTGTAAACCAATTTTTGTGTAACTAAGCAATTTTGGTGACAAGTAAAATACCACCAAAGCCACCAAAATTGCACCACCAAAATTAGAATCATGTAAAATATGTTAATTAAAAGAAATACTAAAAAGAATATAATAATTCTATTGGTATCATTTTAAATGGACACCCAACCTTTTTGTTATGAACGCATATTAAAACCTATAATTTGGTTTAAAACATTTTAAAATTTCTCCACCAAAATTGCAGGATTTTTGTCAGATTACCAGAAACAGTGTTACTTACTTTTCTAGCGGCGCATCGTAACATCATAAGACACGAGTCTGCTCGTTTGCCCCCTATACCATAAAAAAAAAAGAAAACAAACTATTATGTTAGTTATCTCTGCCTACCCTGAAGACAGAAAGGTTTATTAATATATGTATGTATGTTGTGTGTTTACTCGGGATTCAGCAACAATACCATAAATTCCTTCTTCATTGAATTTTATTGTTTATTTTATACTGTTGTTTTTTTATTATATAAATATGTTAGGGCCAAGTGATCTATAGGACATTATTCATGCTGTCCAGAAAGTTTGAAAAATGGCCCATATGAGTGGGCAATACGATAAAAGCAATTGAAATAAATGAAACACTTTTAAAATAATAGGTAACATTATAACGGCACCAGGTACTGGTCCGTTTGAAGTTGGTGCCAAGCTTAATAGGTACTTGATAGATTAGAATATTCTGATATTTCATTAGAGTTATATTCCGTTCTTAATGAAGCTGTTATATCTCTAAGTATTACTAATTGCGTTTCGAGCTTGGCACCGATTTCAAACAGACCAGTAGGGTACCTACTGGTCTGTTTGGCAGAAGATACAAAAGGGGCCAGAGAGTAAAAAACGATCTCTGGCTTCCATGAGCGCTTGCCTGAGGGTGATGGGCTGGGTTACCTGTCGCCTTGGTAGAAGCAGGCCCGAGATGGCGGGCACGACGTGTTTCACGCGCGCCTCTCTAATTCAGAAGGGGTAAAGCCCCCGCTCCAAACTGTGGGGTCGCCTGTTGTTAAACAGTTGGGCAAGTCTACCGGGGCTCTCAGGGATTTCCATTCTTCCTAGAAAGAAAACCCCGGTGAGGTGATAACCCGTTGGGGTTGACACACGAAAAAAAAGGTATCAGGTGCCTTTTTATTGTACCTATTATTTTAAAAGTGTCAGATGTATGTAGTATTTTCATTGAGTTTAAAATCGAATATTTTTCACTTTTCAGTGCCCTTTCTTAGTGCTTTTTGAAGCCGGTTTATAATTACCATATTGCCCAAAAGTTATTTAGCAATATTCGTAATGGTCAGACAATGTGATAGATAATGAAGTTTATATAAGTATTAATTACATAGCCCGATTTTACTTGTCATTATTCAAATTGCTCGGACATTATAAATAGTGCAATGTTTAATCCCTTGGCCTATAACATATATGTTTACTATTAATATTGCCAATAATATGACAAAATCAATGTTTAATTGGAAACACAGATACTCGTACAAAGGCTTGCTTTTGTAGCTTTATCTACTAACAATTTTCCAGATTACACTCGAAAGTCCGATGCGACACCAAGTGGAGGGCAAACAAGCGCGCTGTACATAGGGGGAAGGGATAGACGGTTATGCAAAGACCCGGAGACCTCGGTAAACCCAGGCGTTTGTAGGAAAAACCCAGGCGAGCGCTCGGGGCGTTCGGTGCAAACATACCGTCTCCAGGGAGCCGCTCATTAGTTGTTCAAACACGCCGGCGGCCACTTTGACAAGCGTCGCGCCAGAGCTCGCCTCTTGCCTCTCCTTGCCCGTCGACGACCGATCTTCCCCTTCACTGATCTAACGTTAACTATAAAGAGCTATCGGGACTGCAGATAGTAAATACGCGGTTTGTTTTATTAGACAAACGACGGTATCTTTACACAGCCATTTACGGAAACCTAGTGAAATGAACTAACAGTTCTATATATTGAGACGAGGATGATTATTTTCAACGTGTTCTATTTTTAAGACTTTTCAATATTTTTGTAATTTGTTGTCACTTGTCAGTGTTTCAAGATTCAATTTTAATACTGCTAGGTAACGGGAATTGCCCTCACGAAGTAGATATGAAAATAAAATAAATATAAATTTGAAATTTAAAATACCCCCGACTCGAAAATCCATTCAACGATTACAATAGAGCTAACGATCTTCGAACGGCTGAACAGATTTTCTTGAATTATATCTAAGAACACTCTCAATCAAGCCACCTTTCAAACAAAAGAAAAACGCAGTTAAATCGGTTCATGCGTTTGGGAGGTATGATGCCACAGACAGACACACAAATACACAGACACACAGACTTATAACACTCCTCTTTTTGCGTCGGGGGTTAATAAAAACAAGAAAGTACATAATTGCGGGCCCTGTATGTAATAAAGTGTGATGCGAATCATTACTTCTTGCATCACTTTTTTCTTTTAATAGACTATTTACAAATTTTTTAACCAAATAATGACGGTAGTGAAGTTGTGAGTTTAACCAAACTAGGCAGAGCCTGTACTTGCAGGTGTCCATGGGCGACCCGTCTGCTCGTTTACCCATATAACATAAAAAAAACTATGATAACCAGACTGTTGATAAACATACTTCTATATTTCTAAATACATACATATATTTAGATAAATTACACCCAGACACAGAACAAATGATCATGCGCATCACACAATTATTTATCCTGGGTTGGAATCGAACCCACGACCTCTGGTTTAGCAGTCAGGATCACTAACCACTTGGCCAACAGGACAGTCGATTTTTTATTTAATTTCGAATGCATAGAATTAAATTAGGAAAATAGTTGGATAACTGGCCAAAATACTGATAACCTAGTATATACCTACATGATCTTTGCTAATGGCATCGCGGATCGCAATCATGGCGATGGCTGAACTGTCATCAATCACGGGCTCAGGTGCACCTAGTGCCTCTCCCCCTGACGCCCGCGCACCGCACCTCACCACTCCGAAGCCAGCCCTCGTCTGCACCGTAGAGTCAAAAGGCCTCGCGTTCAGTCTTCAATTATATCTGTCGTAAAGTCATAACTACGAAACTGTTGGGTTATGGAGCGTGAATATTTTTAGATCAAAGATTATTTATACATGTTGCCATTAATCTACCCTCATAGCACGAGTCGCAGACTACGGGTTTAAAATTTTACAGGCTGTTACAAAAAGATGTGGTCATATTTAAAGGTCATATAGTAGAGTGATTTTTAAGACAGTAATCTTATTTTGAATCTGACAAATTGAAGTTGACCGATAAAGCTAGTATTTCGTAAGATACGGCTGGGTTAAACTGGGTTTTTCGTATCAAGAATGCTGATGGAATATCCGGATTTTTCTGAAAATGTTTGCAAAAAAATTAAAAAAACAGAATCACATTAAAATGTATGATAAATTGCTTAGAAATGTGCATATATACTAAGAAAAGCATTTTCTGAAATTTGCAAAGAATTTTTTTTTCAAAATCTATTTTCTTAAACTATTTTTCAGCTATACATAAAGAGTGTAAAATTTAACATCTTTCTGTAACAGCCTGTATACGTATGTAAAATAATTTTTCACGAAGCAATACTTAATATTTAAAATCCCTCTTTATAAGTTGGCATTACTCTGTGCTATCGATTGTGGGATTTTTACTATCATTTACATGTCTCTATCAGCACAAACTCTAAAAATTTGCACAGTACGTATCAATAGGGTTGCTTCCTATAATGCAGGTAAAAAAAAATATTTGGTAAAATGGTGGTATAATACCCTTATGTCTGTATATAGTAAAATATAAATAGTGCAGTTATATTTGAACTTAACGAATTTATAGAAAAATCTCCCAACTTACTGTTGAACTAATTTGGTGCAGTGGTAAAGCAGTTGTCGAAGTATCAATACGTACTGACGTACGTAAAAGTTTACACATTACTGGTTTATACGTACCTACGACATCTGTAAGCTAACTTGCAATGGAAGGAATATGGTTATATTCCTAATAAAACTAAACTCTCCTCAGGTTTTTACTATGTTTATGTAATAAGTTGAATTTTTAACGAGATATCCGATATAGGTAGGTCATATAGCCTCTCAGAAAAAAGCGATACTACACCTACCTGGTACCTGGTACCTACACCTGTATTGGTCATTGGTGAACTGTATTGGTCGTTAGTAGTCTAGTAATTTGTGATCCCAACAAAAACATAACATATCAAAAAACCGAAGTCTCGCAAGTCGCAACGCAGTTGTTCTAGATTCAGATCTTACTGTAACATAATTTGTTAACTAACAACATTTTATAGTGACCGTGTCAATATAAGACATCTTTATTTCTTTACCAAATCCCTCACAGTCACCAAAAATTCAGGTTTTATTGCTTTATTCTAATCTAATCTCTTCCTGCGTCTCACTAAACGAAGTTTAGCTAACACTGTTGGATATTTTAACCCAAAAAAGTTAAGCATCATGGCGATTTGTTTGATTATTGTCAATGATTAACTAATACGGCTACAAAGATTCGTACTCCAACAGTAATTTTAACACGACTTTGTCGTTTATAACTAATTAATAGCTGTAGCCTAAAATGGATTTAAGTTTATTTTCCAAAAAATAAGCTTATAGTGTCTATAAAATTTAAATTAGCATCCGTTGACGAACTAGGTGAAAAACCTGTATTTCGGCTTTCGGCACCAATCCCCAACGAAATATTGCCCTATACTAGGTAAACAGCTAATGAAAAGGAGACAAAATTACATATAATGCCAGTGTGAAAATTAACCTCTCTTTGTGTGTAGTGCATATGTATATGCATGTGTGAGAGTATGTGTAAACGAAAAGCTAAAAAAAGGATAGTACGGCCGTGCCGCTTTTTCGCTCGACTTGGCGGGGGCACTGCCGTGCCCCCAGATTATGAATACAATTCCATGAGTACAAATATCTTAATGTACAACTGTCAGTAATTGTTCAGTTTCATAATAACCCATAGTCGTAGCTGCCTTATTACATTGTATCTTATTTAGTGGTTAAATCTGGATGATGTTATTGGCCAGAGAAAGATAAGTGCAAGTCTAAGTCGCGAACCGAGAGTACCGTACAAACTTATATGTAGCTACCGCTCGGGAATCGATTCTCGAAGATTATTGCCCGTTTTTCCCGAGTATGACTCCCCACAAAATGAGTCCCCGAAACGTATGACTGATTGCAAAAATTTTTTTTTTTTAAACTCCACACATCTCACACACGGCCGTCTGATCCCAAACTAGGCAGAGCCTGTACTATGGTAACCAGACTGCTGATAAACATACTTATATATTTCTCAATACATACATATTATAGATTAATTACACCCAGACACAGAACAAATTATCGTGCTCATCACACAATTATTTGTCCTGGGTGGGAATCGAACCCACGACCTCTGGCTTAGCAGTCAGGGTCACTAACCACTAGACCAACAGGCCAGTCAAATGTTAAAATGGATTAAAATATAAGACTTAAATGGTCGTATCTTTTCTTGATTTTATTACAGATTCAAGGGACAGCAGACATAAGTATTTGATGTTAATTTCAACTTAATACCTCGTGTGACATTTCCGAGAAAAATGGGTCTTGACAAAAAGACTGATAGATAGATATATAGATAAACAGACAGACAGACGGACAACGATGTAATCCTATGAGGGTTCCTTTGTTTCTTTTGAGGTATGGAGCCCTAAAACTTCCAATTTCTTTTTATTCATAACACTAAGTATTTTGGTTGACCAACAGACGAGAAAAAGGTACTAAACTGTATTCTTTTTACGTATTGATGTATACAAAACACTTTCCATATTTAATTGATACCACTAAAGCTCGTCAATAGCTTCAAAAACAAAAACTAATAATTAAAACAAAAACAGTTGACAATCATAGGTTCGTCAACCGTTTTTAAGAAAATCTTTCTAAAACTGTTTTGTCTTTTCTTATTTATATACATATATAAGTACTAGAGATCACTTGGTGGTCGAATTTCACCACAATTCATTTTTGGTTTATTTATAACTTGAAATTTCATTGTATAGATACCATGACAGGTCAACATACATACTGGACGCGTGTAGCTTGCTGTAGCCGTTTCCACGTATTTTTTTAATTTGTAACACATATTGTTTAAAACATTTTAGCTTTCTGCACTTCTTCTATACATAAACTTTAAGTATTCCAAATTTCTTAAATATTCTTCTCACATTCTCTCTCTCAGAATTCTCTTCACAAATTGATATATTGATGTAGATTAAATATTTTTATAAGTCCACCGCAGAGTTTCTCTCTTTTCGCAGAGTTTTTCTCTGTCATGGGACAACAGGCAACAGAGGCGTCTTAACTTTTAAAAGTCGATTATTATTGATACACTAAGCACATTGATACACAGGCATTAAACTTAAATGTAAATTCTCTTTAGTAGATTTTCTTAAGTGTCATTTACCTTTATTTAAAGTTTTCAATATTTTTATATAAAATGCCAGGTCTACACATGTTGAACCAAATGCTTGTTTTTGTGCCCGGATCGTGCGCACGATCTCTTTGACTTTACTGTATGTACCCTTTGTAAGCAGATCAACATGAGGAGAAATATAGTGCTGAAATATATAAGCCACTTCTGTCTCGACAAAATATTAAATGGAAGAAAACAAAGACTATACATATCCAGCCCGTTAGACAAAGACTAAATCTATATATTCTTGTTTTTACATGGCGGCGGCTAGCGTGGTGACCACTTATTTAACAGCATATATTTTAGGATTAATTACTTTTACAATTAAACACGTTAAGGTTCGCACTTAAACTCTAACAATCATTTAAAATCAAATCAAATCAGCCTTTATTTCCTTAAGAGTATGGTATTAGTAGGTTTTATATTAATATAAGTGCAAAATATTCTGCCATGAATGGCGTGGAAATATTTATATTCAACTTGTTAAACATATGTAAATCTTTTAAGAAAGGTAAGCCTGTTTGGAAAAAATATTAAGTCTTCCACAGTCATTGTAAATCTTTGTTTCAATCTCATTTGCCGTAAAAAACTAACGAGATAGTTATACGGAGCAATTAAAGCACTGTGTGATTCATTCAATCAAAATTATCTTTTTTAGTGTACCTTAGTGAAAATTTTAGTATGTAATCTTTCAGAAAATAGTTTCGGTTTATTCTTCTCAACCTTACAAGCCTCTACAAGGACGACCAACTTTCCTCGAAATCCATTCCATATTTCGGTACGAAGAACGTTAATTAAAAATAGTACGATGAGTATGGGGACAGTCGCGGTGCAGCTCGGCATGTGGCACGGAGGGCTCAAATCGAATTAGTCGAGGGTAAGTGGAGAGTGGCGTACGCACACCGCCCATAACCCACGCATTATCGGATTAGCTGCCTTCATGCCTTTATGCGACTTGCGATCTCAGATCACAAATACTCGTGTAGTGTGTGCTTGTGTTTGTCTTATAGTGATTTTATGTCAAGGTCGTATGCATATTGTTTTCACGATATCTTTACAGGGTTTTGTTTGATTGTAAGCTCATTTAGAATAATATTATTAAGAAAACCAAATTTGTAAGCGTAAAGCAAGATATTTTGATGGGTATTGAAAGCTAGGAGTTTTAGTTTTAACCCGGCTTTCAGTAATTTAAAAATAAAAGTTTTATCTAGCAACATGTAGATGTAGGTATGGTTCCACGTTGCATTTTCGACTCAGTGTGTAGATACTATAGGTAGATAAGACAGCGCTGTTTTCACCGCTAAGCGTCAGATTTGCATTACCAAGATTAACTCTAATAATTATAAGTTGAATATTTCAAAGTATAAAACCCATCAGAAACATAAATGTGAATATGGAAACCAAGTTCAATATTAAGAATGTACGTGATTATCCACTACGCTGACAAAAAAACAGAGATCAAAATGATTGCCAAGTTCTGTACATAATCCTGAAGATTTTACTTAGGTAGTTTTCCCACCTAAGTTTTCTTATATTTGGCTAAACAACTTATCTTTTTTATTTTATACGCAAGTTGCTACATAATACTATATTTATATTGCAAGGTCAACATATGTTATTCTTCTAAAATATTGGAATGCTGTAAAAACTAGCCAAGTCAAATCGCTTCGTGGTATATAGGTATGAAGATTACGAAAAGTATTTTTGTAAACAATCAAATCTATTTCACAAATAGAGGTTTTTTTCTAAAGATTTATTGTTATCCTAACATAGCTTTAGGTATTTGCTTGTAAAAAGACATTCGTCGACAGGGAAAGAGAAAAACTAAGCGGCAGTTGTTGTTTGATTGCAGGTTGCTAAGTGATCACATATTTTACCGCGGAGACGCCGTGTTTTTCATCCCGCGAGACAGAGAAGCAAACTCAGTGTGTATTTACCCCACTGGTGCGATATTTAGGTTTCTTGGTTTTGTAACGAATGATGATAACCTTTGAGATGTTTATATCAGTCCGTTTATGATAGTTGTAAGAAAGCAAAGATAATTTTATTATATTTGCTTTCTTCATTATTAAGGAAGATCGTTAAACCGAGTGATGGGAATTATTTTTTTAGAGCATGTATCTATTAGTGTGAACAAATGAATTAATTGTTGCTTTAATTCTTCGTCGATGCTTTACTCTGGAGTAAAATTAGTTTTAAACCTAGTACTTCCTTTTTGTAATTGAGCCAAAACAATCTAATAACTATAGTAGGTTGGAAAATAGTATTGAGCAAGTCAAAATAAATGCAGATTACATTACTTATCGGATTAGAGTCGACTTTTAATTTCTTACATGCCAGTTACTTTATTCAGATTTACAAATATATTGGAATTGGAGTGTAAAGTACCTACATAGATATTTACTTAACTGTAATACGTGGTGTATAAACATTTAATTCAAAGAGAAAGAAGAGAAGAGAGACTTTAATTTTATTACTTTGGCTTTAAGTTTTGGGTTGATATCAGAAGCACTATATTTCTTGTATAAAGAATGTTTGGAAACGAAGCATTTAACTTTTAATTGAGGTAAAGTTAAAAACCAAACTAGTCTTAACTTTTCGGGGATAATGGAAATCGTGATGAATGGTAGTTTTTGTTTAGTTTTGAGATTATTGTAATGTAAAGTTTTTTTTTATCAAACCTGAAATCAAAAACGATGCCCAAACGATGCGAATTGAGTGTCCATGGAAGGAAATTTCATTAGACTGCTTAATACGCAACCAAATCAACTATAAAACCAGATCATATATATTTGCTAGTGAACCAGAAAGCAAAAGCTTAAAAAAAGAAAAACGCTGTACAACAGTGTAATTAATATAAATAATAAATAAAGTGGTGGGTACAATGTCGCGCGAAGCGGGCGCGGACGCGTGCGCTGTCCCGGGGGAATCTCCGTTGTAATTTCAATATTGTGAATATTATACGCGTCATTTTCTCACACGCACCGAATACCCCTGTGCACTTGCCAGTTTGCCACCCGCTGGTTTCCACTGTTGAGACTTTGCTTTGTGATTATTTGTGACAATTTATGTCATGTAACGTAGAGTTTAGTACGAATAAACTACGCAGTACGCAGGCAAATGATTTTTAATACTTTTAATTGTTTTCAAACTACTAAGATAAGAGCTAAAGGTGTAAGTTTACGTGATTTAAGAAAAATACGCACATACGAAAACTGTGGTACTATTTTACTACCGATCGTTACTAAGTTTTCAATTGCACAGTGTCTCTTACTTGCAATACTAGACTATGCATCTGCATAGTCTAGTATAAATAGATGCCAGTTACCACTTATCCTGATCTAGATAAAAAGGTCAACTCGATTAGCTCGAGCGACTTGAAAATGTTTATGTAAGATTTCATTTAGCTTATTTTACTATAGGTATAAAATCTCATCGATCCCACTCTCATTTCTCATTTAGCCTGATTGAAAGGATGAACAGGAGAACTAGTTATATGTTTACTACATAATTCAATAAAATCCCAAAAAAAATAATAAGATCAAGAGAACGAGAGCGAACGAAGGCTTGTTCGCTGTAGCACCCTCACTTGTTAGTTTGTTTTCGCTCGCTTTGTCCTCAGCATTACAACTTAATGAAGGAGCTACTGTAGCATATCAACCTCTGTGATATGAATATTATAAATACTGGTATGTGAGAAGGTCTTTTGAATTCGTATTCTGTTTATATAAAAATAAAAGATTTGGAAAAAAAGAGAAGACGATCAAAGAAGCTTTGACGTCAACCGTAGTTATTGATTGACAGCTCGTCGGAAGATATAAAATATATTTAAAGTGAATGTATGAATACATGTGGGCTCCAATAAATATTTAATTCCAGATACCAGAGATTTAATTCATTATCTTCAGAAAGTAACACCACTTTCTAGAAGAAAATCCTCTCGATAGAGCCTTGGCGAGTATAAGAACGCTGAGAGTGCTACGGTACTAAGAGCATAGCAATTTACATGATAGTTGTCTGTAAGTAACGTTCCAGGGAGACAATGAAACGAGCTCGGATCTACTTAGTCATTTGTGGATCTTCACCCACCTTGAAATGAAAAAAAATCCATATCCAGGTCCATCGGCCGCAATAGGATATTAACGATTATACGTTGATGATTATTATGGACAAAGCCAGAATTGGATTAAATTTATAATTTAAAATTACGAACAGAAAATTTTTTTTCTTATTGTTTAGTTCTGAAATAACGTTTTTATTAAAGGTAATGAGTTTGTGAATGTCTAGGTCGGCTAATTTCTTATTTTAATTGGTCTGCCTAACCAATTAAAATAAAAATTTGAGAAAAAGATCTTTATCTAGACTAGCATTGTCGTATTCATATTTTAAGTTTGTTCACCAACTATACAAAAGAAACCATTATATATCGCTGCGTGTGGCATTCCGAAATTTGTTTGGTGTACTCATTACGACAAAAATTATCGTCTAATAGATTTTACTCAAGGATAATTGTCTATTCGTAAAAGTTATGGCTATAGTAACCACGTTAATTTCTAAATAAAATTAAAAAACTAAATCACATTAAAATTGATTTTGTTTATAATTATGACTCATGACGTCAACTATAAGCCATCTTTCTCTCCTTATTACACATTGATAAAATATATTGAGTGATGTCACATAATATTTATTGGAAGTTAGGGCCACGATAAGCATTTGCACATAAGTATATATTCTAAACTTTCATTATATTTCAAAGTGTACATAGTCTAACCAGAAAAAGGTTAAATTAGCATTTGTGTTGTTACTTATTCATAGTACACAGTCGTAACGGTCGCGGGATCTTAGAGGCTGCGAGAATCTCTCATAAAGTACTTTTATCAGTTATCGAGTTATCCCCCGAGAACCCAAACTAAATGAAATGATTCCGTTTTATTACGGCCCCGAGTTCCAGATTGTTGCAACTTCATATTTATTTCTACTTACTTTGTTTTAAAATGTGAATACTTTTGTCACAATTTTATAAAAATACATAGATAAGTATGTAAGGTTACATTATTTTTTGTAAATATTACTTTTTAATAGTTTATTCTGATTGTTAATGTGTCTTTAAAACAAAAGTTCTAAGTATAGTGAAACCAAGTTTGTATTCTTTTTTATTTATATATATGTATTAATAGATATGTATATAGAAACTTATATCTAATTGCTACTATAATGGCATCTTAGCGTTGACCCTTTGAAAAGTGTCTCAAGCTGTGCTATATGCATATTTGTATTTAGCTATACAATTAAAATGTAAAGTTTCGTTACTCTTTATAGGATTATATATTTTTATTTTAAATAAATTAAATTTAGGCTAACTTAACTTTTCCAGTTTTAATTTACACCTATCCAATTATAGTCTTCGTAAAAAAAAAATTGTTTTACACATTACAACAACTTTAATTAATAGTATAATGCGAAGAAATCGAGATAGCTATAGTAATTCGTTAAGTAGGTACCTACCTGGATCGTTAATTACAACTTTTTTATTTTCCTCAATGACAAAGGAACTGTCGGCGAAAAGAAAAGTAGACAAGTGTCGTGACACGCACCCCCGAGTCGCAGCGCGGAGAGGGGGTGGCTCCCGACCAATGGGGTTCGGCGGTGGCGCCACGAGCCGCGACCATTGGTCTGCCATCGGGGGTGCACGCCCCGCCCCGTCCTCGAGGATCGTCCTTATTGAATTAGGCTTATCATTCGATTTCAAGTGGGGCGAGCGCGCGGTCCTCCGCGCCAGCAAAAACTATCACAGGGATCCGATACCATCTGTAATCGGCATAATTCGATATAGTCGTGGCTCATCCAATTATGCGGCTGTGAGCCTTCGCGCGGTGCCCTCCGACACAAGACGCACGCGCCCCGCGCGGCGCGGCGCTTTCGCCACTTTGTTATTGTTTTAAACGATATATTAATTACGGGTCCGGTCCGGGCACATGTTAGGTAGTGAACTGGTTAGATAGCCGGTGTTCGCTGACAGCATGGAGTACGGGTACCTGAGCGGCGCCGGCGGTGGTTTCGACGGAGGGTGTCTTGGGTCGGGCGGCGGTGAGCTGTCTTGGGGTGAGCTGGCGTCGTGCGGTCAGATGTCTCAGGCGGCTTATCGATACCAGGGTATGCGGTACCAGCCACCACCACCACAGTGTGCGAGACCACAGGATGCTGCCATGAGAAATCATCACATATTTCCACCCTCTATGAATTTACAACGTAAGTATCATTTTATGTTTCTACAAAATGTTCCGAGTAAAGTAAAATAATCTCAAAATCTTACAATATTATTATCAAGTTCTACAAAATTGTTTACCGCACGTAGCGGCTGTTTCCGCTACGATGGATCGTGGCAACTTCGTAGACGTTTAAAACGTTTGTACATTATTTACTAAAAGAAAAATGTATTGTAATATATAGATACGAAAGGTCTATTTCGTTTATATCATTAAAAGATAGTCGAATGGCTCTTACTATCATAATTTTATATTTAATGACGAGCATATATATACTGCCTCGCTAAACATAATCTGATTGTGTTTTCCGACATCACTATATATTATAAAACAAAGTCTGTCTGTTCGCGATAAACTTAAAAACTACTGAACGGATTTTACACCAATAGATAGAGCGATTCATGAGGAAGGTTTAGGTATATAATTTGTTAAGATTTTGTGTAAATTGGTTGCAATATGATGATGATTGTTGAGGATGTCTCTGCTACCCGTGCGAAGCCGGGGCGGGTTGCTAGTTAGTTTATAATATATTCCGTTACAATACACGCATCTGCTAAGGGATATATCCCATCCTATTTTCGATAAGCTGTAGGATAAGAATAGGAATACACTTAGTATATATGTTTAGTAAAATTACAAGGGTTCCAAAACTATTATTTAATACCTATTATAAAGTGTCCTATCACTTTTCAAATTAATACAACCTCGGCCCCTAATAAAGAAAGCCTTAATGCAAAGGTTAGACTAATAAAAAATTAAGTAATTACCAAGTCTGTAAAATGGGTAGTTTGCAGTTCATGTTAATTTAGTTGCAGTTCAATATATAAAAAATCATGTCAAATAATTATGTTAATATTGCAGTAAAAATAATAAATAATGGTGTAAATTATTATGCATGTGTTTTAAAAAGAATTCGATACACTTTATCAAAACTCGAAATCTGAGATAAAAAGACTGCTTCATGTGAAAGCAATAAAATTGCACACATCAATCGTTTAGTTTGAAAATTCAGTCTTACCGCCAACTATACAAAATAATTATCCACGTAAGTGAAGTATTTATATAAAGTATATTATTTTATTCATCTCTAACATACGCGCTTGAATATCTCTCATTAAGAGGTACCTGCATTCATTTAATGATAATAAAGTATATTTGACTACAATGCGTTTATAAAATGAGCCTTGAACATTAAAATCTGATCACAATTGGTAAAGAACGGAAACCAGATAATTTATTTATTTATTATTAGCCATGGTCGTCCCACTGCAGGGCAAAGGCCTCCCTACCCTCCTTCCACTCCTCACGGTTTAGAGCTTTCTGTCGCCAATCTTCCCAATAAGCATCCAGTTCATCCATCTCTTTTTGGGCCTGCCGCGACGTCGTTTAACGTTGCGTGGGTACCACTCGGTGCTGAGTTTTGCCCACATTTCGTCCGTCATGCGGCAGATGTGACCAGCCCAGTTCCATTTTAGGCTTGCAGCCTTATGGCCAACGTCGGCGATCTGAGTTTTATAGATAATTAAACTATTTTAAAAATAAATGACAGGGTTTTTTTCACTATTTTCATCTTTCGTTTTAACTTTATCGAAATTAAACTATAATTTTCTTTAACACATGTGTTGTTCATAATACTGACCAATAACAAAAATTTCTTTAGTTATTTCAATGTTTTAAGAGTGGGCTTTAAACAGCAACAGTCAAAGTAAAGTAAAGTTAAATAGGTATTGAAGCACATTGGAACAAGGTACACCTGTCTAATTAGTAGATCATCATTAATCAATAGATATTATAAAACAAAAGTCAAAAACTCAAAAACTACTGAACGGATTTTCATGCGGTTAGCAATAGATAGAGTGATTCATGAAGTAGGTTTAGGTATATAATTTTTTAAGGTTTTGTGTGAATTGGTTGCAATATGATGATGATTGTTTAGGATGTCTCTGCTACCGGTTCGAAGCCAGGGCGGTTTGCTAGTTTCTTGTAAGTTTTTAGATGTAAGTAGGTATGTTATTATTTAGATTAAAGTATATTATGTCAGTGGTTCACACTGCAATTCTGATCATTGATTTGACGCTAATAATTTGCTTTTGAAAAACAAAAATATGAATTCGTCGTTGTCGTAGAAAAACGACGGATATGATTTTTATTAGTAACTTTACACGAGAGCACTTTAAAGTTTTCAAATGTAATGTTAAAGTATGGAGAAACATGTACTTTCTATAAGGTCCTACATTTAAAGGGCCCTAAATGAAGATGGTGGAAATCATGCTATTCATATACCAAGATTTCCACTATCTCCATTTAGTTCCGTTAAGCTTCCCCACTTTGAATCATAATCATCACGTATGCCGAGTAGATCTCTATATAATCACTCAAAGATTTACAAGTTACGTTATTATTAAAAAAAATAATATTTATTATTATTACTTCATACATCTTACATACGGCCGTCTGATCCCAAATTAGGCAGAGCCTGTACTATGGTGACTAGACTTCTGATAAACATACTTATATATTTCTAAATGCATACATATTATAGATAAATTACACCCAGATATACCCAAACAACTGATCATACTCATCGATCATATCTCTGGCTCAGGAGTCAGTATCACTAACCACTAGACTAACAGGCCAGTTAATGTTTATTAATTGTCAGTCAGGAGGTTGTCTCAGTCACTTTTCATGTCACCCATGAAGAGTAAAATTTAGAGACCACGTCAGATGTCCTACAATACCCAATACTTGGGTGACTGAATTCGAAGCAAATTTACCTAACAAATTCACTGCAAAAAAAAGCTTTTTCTGTAGAGATGAAACATGCTAGCATGTTCCATGTGAAAATTTTCGCCTCGAAATGTGTACAGTATCATGTAAAGGTTTTTTAAATCCTTAGGATATTTTTATAAAAGCTACAACAAATATATTATTTTATTAAATAAATACATACATACACGGTTTAGTGTTTTAGGTACATCTTAGGTTGCTGATTAAATCAAAATATGCAGTTATTTGCTCATTACATGACAATCAGTCATTGATAACAAAATTGCTGTACACAATATAGTCATATGTCATCAAATTTAATTTAAGTCCCTTTTGATTAAATGGGATGGATATTGCATATTTTATAAAATTATGTTTTTATTAAATATAATATAATCGATAAGTCCTTTCGATAATAAATAAAGCGGTAAGTGACATAAGCTCATTTTCCTTTTTTATTGCAAATACGTGTGTATGTCAAATGCGATTAAACAGTCTAGTGCCTTTCGCTTTTTATAATTAATTACCTATAAAAGGATTTTTCTATAGTTTTCTAATCAGTATAGTTTAATGGTGGATTTGAATATACATATATAGATACACCTTACACTTTTTACTAAGAAATTTTAATAGCACATAGTGCATTATTTAAGTAAGTTAAAATAACATGTGCGGTTATTGAGATTGCCTTCCAAAATACTAATCACTATCAAAATCATTTATATCTAAAGATTTTTTTTAAATGTTTTAGAAGTATATGTTTTAGAAGTATATTTTTTAAATGTTATTATATAAAGATATGTTTTACTATTTGTAGGTATTATTTCTAGCATCCACTTGTTTACTAACTACTTAATCTTTGCATTATTTTAACTTTTTTGTATTTTTATTTTATTTTAAAATATTTCATTCGTATTTTAATTACATATATAAAGTCAAAGGGGTCGGAGGAAATAAGGATTCAAAGATTATAGCCGAGAACGATGCATAAGTTATGATTCAACTTCAACGGGTACCGATACCGACTAGACGACTAGACGTGGTGGAACTGAATGCACATACATTTATTTCTCAAAGCATCAAAAATTTCCGCGTTTTTTCACTGATTTACATACTCGTAATATGCTGAAAAAGATATCTTAATCCGACTTACCCTTTAGCTAGACTAACCTTGCAATGCACTATGTATGGCATTTTGGTAATCGTGACTTTAAAACATGTATATTTTATAAATAAAAATCATTCAGTCATATCCCGAATGCAATAAAAGTACAGTTTAAAATATCTGGTATAAGTTTTTATTCTATTATATACTTCAACGCTTGTTTAGTGCATATATAGCGTTGCACATGAATATCTACAATGATGCCAAATAATTGAACTGATTACAAGCTTTAAATAGGCACAAGGTGGCACCGTGTAGTTTAACACTACAGCCAACCAATAAAACAGGCATGCATTTATATATCACTTAATAATTATGTATGAGATTATGATATCCGTATTCGAAAATGACTTGAACCCTCAATTTTATTTATACGATTTGACAAACAAGGAAACGTAAAAGTAAGCGATTACCGAGGCATATAAACACTTATTTCTTTCAAAAGCTATCTACATATGTGTATTTACTAATATAATACAGCTGAACAGTGTTTCATTATTTGTTAAACGCGCTAATCCCTGTAACTGCCAATCGGATTCAACAAAATATTTTTGTATTAGATAGAGTATTAATTGAAGAATGTTATAGGCTTTGTAACATCGTACTTCGACCCTTAGGAGCTCAGTAGTAACCACAAACGTGGGTGAAACTGCGGGGAACAAGCTAGTGTACCTATAGGTATATGTAAGTAGATACAAGTTTATTGTCATGTTTGGATCATTTTTGGGGTAGTTATATTAAGATAAAGAGATTATTAAGCTCATACAGTTATTTGCACGATACCTATGCCTAAAAATCAATTTTAAAATCTTTTGTCTGTCTGTCTGTTTGTTTCGGCTAATCTCTGGAACGTGTGGACCGATGTCCACGGTACTTTCACTGGCAGATAGCTAGCTGGTGTTAATAGGAGTACTTAGGCTACTTTTATTTTGAAAAAAAATTAGGGTTCCACGCAAAATATATAAATATGTACAGGCGAGCGAAGCCGCGCGGGAACTGCTAGTAACAAATAATACCGTACTGCAAATATGTAGCTATTTGTACGATTTTATTTGTTGAATATTTTTATTTATTATTTGGTTTACTTTTGATAAAGCAAATTATTATTGTGGTGATTAATCTATAATTGTGATAATCTATATTTTTTAGTTTAAAAAAAGACGATTTCAATTATTTTGTGTGAATTTCTATGAATTAAAGAAATTTTACTTTGACTTTGAAAGTTACTCTGTCTATTACGTAAGTTTGGTATAGAGATACATGGAACCGTGGAGAAGGATATAGGCTTTATAAAAATAATATTTTAAAAGGAGGTGAAATAAACAATTAAAGTTTGTATGGGAGAGCAATTCCTAATGTTGTTTGTTTCTTTTTCTTAAGACGACTTCCACAAATTAGGAATATTCCTGTTTCGCTGGAAGGAGGCTTCCCAAAATTTAAACAACGGACACAAAGAACATCCAGACTCGGGAAAACTATTTGTGGATCACACAAATTTTTGTCCCGTGTGGGATTTGAACCCTCAGCACTCGCCGGGCCGGGAATGACAAGGCAGCCACTGAAACCATCGCGCAAATTTGTATTGTATTGACATGAGATCCCATCACTCCAAATAGTTGAAGAAATTCATAAATTGTAGAAAATCCACAAACAGTAACTTTAAAAGATTTCAAAGTTAAATTTTATGGATTTTCTTAATAACGGAATGAAAAAATTCTAAAATAAAAAAATAGTACTATTTAAAAACTTTAACTTTACACATTCCACTTGCTTTTATGAGAAACGGAGGTAATCTTACCTGGAAATTCAAACAGTCTTAACTTATAAACGGAGTTATGCTCCGCTATGCCTAGAGTCATGCTCTTTCAGTGAGTCAAGTAAGTGTTCCATTGTCATGTAGACCCTGTACATGTATCCAGGGTGTACATAACATGACCATGTAGTTGATTCTCTAAATAAATTGAAACAAAATATGATGTAGCTATATGATGATACATGAATCTTTTGCTTTATTTTGCTTCTTGCCAAATTTCATCATACCGGCACAGAATATTTCCAATCGAACCTATAGATTTTAATAGCGAACGTCGCTTGATGAGCTTGATTCACTAAGACCCTTAAAAGTTGTAGACTGAAGAAATATATATTAATAATTTCAACTTGATTTCTCAACCGTCCTAGAGAGGAAGTGTTTTGAGACACATTTTACAGCTCCAGCACAATAATCTCATATTTATTTCGAGTCGGGGAACCCTAAAGACTGCTTCGCAATGCGCTTATTGAGGGCTTATTCCCCATTTACTTTAAATATAAGAACTCAAAGAAATCTGTTCATTATTAGTTTAAGACAAATAATATATGAGAAGAAAATACCTAATATGCAGTTTCAAGGACGTCTAAATTGTTATTATTTTTAACTCCCAGAAGAGGGTTCATTAAGTTATAAGATTGTGAATCTGAATCGTAAATTAATAAAATTGTTTATTACATTTCATCGAAATGTCTATATAAATGACATAGCCATGAACACTTACCTGGGCTAAAAGTAAACATTATTAGATATTTAGTATATCGAAATAACATATTGTTTTAAGTGTTTATTCAATAGGAGAAAAGTGCTTAATGTATGTAGGGTTTATTACTATGGTATTATTTATAATTAAACAGTTACTAATATAATTCGATGGAGCCGGCTGCACGCACGAAAAAACATGACTCATGCGGCGTTACCTCGCTCTGAGGCGTTCCTATGACGTTGTCACGTTCAACTATCGTCAGTAAACCGACTTTACAGACAACCGATTTTTTATTGATACGCAGTTCCTCTCAGGTCTTGCAACAAATATGTTGTTGGAAGTTAATATTTTTGTTAAAAAACAAACGCAAGCTAAGTAGTTATAACCAAATGAAATCAATGTTCCTAAGTTCCAGTGCGATTTATTTGCACGGGTCTAAATAATAATACAAAATACATTTCTATAGTACTTTTGACGTGACAACGTCTTATAATTCGATGGAGCCGGCTGCACGCACGAAAAAACATGACTCATGCGGCGTTGCCTCTGCGTTCCTATGACGTTATCACGTTCAACTATCGTCAGTAAACCGGCTTAACAGACAACCGATTTTTTATGATAGAACTAAAATGTAAAAGTAATAATATAAATATTAGAACAATATAAATAGGTTAGTATCATCAAAAATGTAGATGTATCGGTAAGGTTAGCTAATTGCAAAAGGTTTTCAAAATTATGCGTTAGATTCATTTTCCAACCGACAGTTTTATAATTTGAAGTATGTTGGACGCATTACAAGCAGGAAAAACAAGTAAGTTATGAAATGTAGACACTACCTAGTAGGCGCACTATTAGAACCAAACTTGAAAAGCTTATTTATAAAAATTCCTAGTCTTAGTCTTAAAAATGTGTCTTGTTAAAAAAGTTCTTAAAAAAAAATATTACATTTATTAGGTTTAAGCAATTGTTTACACGTGTAGTTTCCACTGTTGCAATTTATTGAATGTCTCTGTACAAGCTACAACAAACTTTGCAAACCAAAGCGGAAAAAGGTTGGAAAACCTTTCTTAAACTTTATCTTTATTGCTTTTACTCTTAGTAATACCAAAGTGAAACCGTTTTCATTTGGTGAACAAGTGGTGGGACGGGAGGTTGCATCGCCGACACCGACGTCGGTCACGAAACAAAGAGTAGCGTTCGGGGTGGGCCGCCCCAAGCGCAGGGGGAGTTCTCGCCGCGTGAGCGATTGCGTCCCTAATTGGCAACGGCGTCCGCGAGAATCTTAAGGGGAGGACAGTGAAGCTCGAGCGAGTCTTCTCTGCATCTTGCGGCTCTCGACTCTGCGTGGACCGACAACCTCCTTTCCCCTCCGGCGTTAGTCCGCCCCCCGCTGACGCCCACGCAACACAATAACTTACCTCGGGCGGCAACTCTCACGTAATCTCGAGTAACTCCGGATTATACCCGTTAATCACGTGGAAATTAATTACAAGTTTGAGTATTAATTGTAGTACAATTACAAGAATTACTGGGTTAAGATTACGGTGGTTCCATTTGCGTTGTGTAGAATATGAATATTATTATATTAAATGTCAACACTCGGTAAAGTCGTAAAATATGCATCACTTGTATCCACTATATGATATGGGTTGCGAACAGGTAGGCCGACAAATCACATTAATGTCTAGAGCTATTCGAAAATAATGCTCATTTAGTCTATGGTAGACTCACTTGACTACAGAGATAGGATTTGATTTTGGCATCGCAATTATGCAAAGTTTATTACAATACGTAAATATACCTAGATATAATGTGTTTGTTATATTTGAGTTAGGAGTTTTGAACAGCTGTTGGTTTTAACTTTGACCAACATACATATATGTATATTTTAAAATCTACCCTCAAGATAAGTTACTGAACAAAAATTAGTACAGCAATAAATGACTATTTATCAGTTTGAAAATAAAGTTAGTTCAAAATGAGTGTCTAAATGGCATTCAAGTTTTGAACTACCGTTTTATTGATGAGTATTCCGAAACTTCATGACTGTATGGGTTCATAAATCATCAAACTTTCAGTTCTTTTAAGGTATACATTTGGTTTATTGATGTCCCCTCAACCATTAAGCTTAAAATGCAATATCATTTAGTACCAAATACTCGAAAGCATTTGATATAGAACATGAACAACATTCAAATACATTTTGCAGTTGTCGATGTGAACTGAACACTGACTTAAAAATTCCTATTCAGAATATTTCCAGTAAAACAAACATTTTATGTGTTCAGTGTTCGTCCCACGTTCACAAAACCGAGCATTTGAGCATTGTGGAGATGAAAACAGGTCGCTATCCTAACTCGATATCACCATTTCTATTCTCATGCCGCCTTTGTATGCAAGTGGACGGGTTAATTCGATTTAGTGCGAGGACCGAGGGCAATATTTTATCGTATCATGTGATCTATTCTGTCCCAGTATAGTATAGTATAGTAGAGTGGGTCATAAAAAAGGCAATATCTCACAGTTGAGCTGCGCCGGGAGCCGCGATCGTAACTTCTACAATGTTACTGCGGCTCACTCGGCAAGGGAGCTGACTTTTATTTTTAGAAAAGAAATTATTGTTTTCTTACAAATGTGAATATATTATACATGCGTTTGTTAGGCAATACTTCAATTGTATTTATGTACTCTTGCTATGTCATTGAACTTGGTAGTACCTATTCATATTTGCGACGTAGTTGACTAACTTAAAAGTTACAAGGAAAAGAGGGAAGAACGACACTTGTAATTTGTTTGATAGTATTAGATTTATGTTTTGAGTATAAAAACTTGTCGAGACGTGTAAGTTGACTGGAGTATGGAACTAATCGCCCCACATTACCACCGCTATGACTCCTGTACTAGGATCAACAACAGTGACCCATGGAAACACCGAGCCTGTATCGGTAGCCGAAATTAATTTAATTAGTTGTATATTGGAGGAGTTACCAATATTAGAAATTATAGTTTAGAAAAACAAAAAAACACACACCTTAATAGCAAACCAATGTAAAATGAAAAAAAAATCTCCTCCATACTCCATCCTTCTCCTGGCTCCATCATCAGACCATCGTTACTGAGCCCAATCGGTTGGACTCTTCCAAACGAAACCAATCATATGAACCCAAACTCGAGAGGTTTCCTACTAGCCACTGTAGAGTTCCACCATGCACCTCTTGGCTCCATCATCAAATCAACTCTTCCCCCTTCCCCTAATCAACAACGCACTTGCGACTCTTGAGTTGCGGCTGCCCATGAGCGGTGATAGTCATTTACCATCAGGTAACCCGTCTGCTCGTTTGCCCCCTATATCATAAAAAAAAAAAGAACTCCAAGATGGCGAATTATAGTATTGCTATCCGAACTACATATACATACAAAGTTTATTTTCGATAAAACGACATTTACGGGAGTATTTATTACTTATTCATCTTTCTCATTAAAGTTTGTAAGGATTGATGGATGAATGGATGTTTGTTACTCTGGAATAGCACATACAATTTTATCCTGGAAAAATGGACGGTTCCTGTGGGACAGATTTCACCAAAATTTTCACGCGAACGAAGTCGCAGACAACAGCTAGTGTTTAATATATTTGGATTCCTGTAATACTTTACAAATAGGGTCTAATAGCCAATCTGAGATAAATCGTTGTAGTAGTGTGTACTTAATGTACTTAAGGATGATTCTCGGATAACTCAGTATAATTATATACTAAGATAGAAGAACGGGACGGATCCCTAAGCTAAGTAGGTATTTCTTTACCTTTTAAAAGCTGTAAGGATACCTACTCAAATATCCCAAAACTACACAATAGACGGAGTAACTTTGCCATAAATAACATAATAAATAACAAGAGGAAGCGCCATGTTGTACAAAAGTACCAATTATGAAAATTTAGAATATACAAAGTATGAATTGTGTCACACGATTACGAGTATTTGTATGTATGAAACTGGTGTGCACGTAAAACCGCCAGTACAATTTTATTTAGCTTCACGCACAAGTGTTTCCATTTTACTGCCGCCATTACACAAATTTACCAACATGTTTATTTGTAATATAAAGTATATTGCTGCTACGTATTACAAATATTCATCTCTGTTCCTCTGTTCTGTATCTACCTATATAGGACGATAATATCGTAAGAACGAGACTTAAGACCATGAGATAACGTACTATGTTATCTTGAGGTCTGAACTGTACCCATCCGTAAATATTATAAATAAAAAATATATTATGAAGCCGTTCTGGGGCTATTATTTTAAAAAATCTATATAAATGTATAAATATTTTAGGGAATGTGAATAATAGAGAACAAGAGGCTTACTGATATCTTTAGATAATTTTAAAAACATTGAAGAGTTTACAGATCTTAATCAATATAAATGAATAAAATTTAAGTGTCTATTTGTAATGTCAAAATATTAGTTTTTTTTTAAGTTCAAATACTTATTTGCACGTTACCTATGCCTAAAAATCAGTTTTTAAAATGTTTGGCTGTCTGTTTGTTCCGGCTAATCTCTGGAACCGGTGGACCGATTTCCACGGAACTTTCACTGGCAGATAGCTGTTGTTGTAAGAAGTAACTTAGGCTACTTTTATTTTGGAAAAAAAAATAGGGTTCCACACAAAATTTAAAAAAATGCATGTGAAAGTGATTTTCTTTGTTTGTTACCCTTTCACGCTTCAATTACTCTATCGATCACCAAACAATTTTGCGTCCATGAATAGGACATAGAGTTTTATCCAGAAAAAAACACAGTTGCCGCTACTAACTGTCCTACTAATGAATGTTATTTGCATATACCTATATATAGGCAAATAACATTCACTAGTAGGATTTATAATTGCAGAACGTTAGTGAGAATGGTACGTGTAAAGTTTATAGACAGTTATTACAACCTTACAATCAGCACGCACGGTAGTAGGTACCTGTTTGACAATTTAGAAACGTAATAAAAGGAATTTCGAATAACTGCATAAAAAAAAAGGTTTTAATTTTGTAAAAAAATATGTATCTGATTGTAAATATAAACATCTGTATAGGAATCTGTGTTACGTTTCAAATGCACGTACAATAGTGCTGTTACATTTTATTATATCGGGACAGATTTTAAGATTTCTAAATCCATGTATGAAGTTTCAAATCTTGAGTGGCTGATATATGGAGGCGTGAAAGCGTCAGGAAGCCGTGTAACACGGTCGTGGGGCAGTTTTCATTAATCTAAGCTGTAACCCTTGCCGTGCGAGCAGGCGGGTGTCGGGGGGCCCGCGGGGCGAGGGGCGCACAGTGGCGCAATATGCCGCGATGACGCGCCGACATCGCCTGCATTATGGATGTTAGCGAACTTTTCGCGTGACGCGAGAAAAATGAACCGCTGCTCACTTAGATGGATCGCAATATAATTTACTGGGTAAATCCCAGTTGCTGTGATGTGTTTCGTCTTGGGATGCTAGTTTGCATTTGTTTTATAACAAGTACCTTCGTATTTTTATGTTCATCTATTATATTTATGGTTTATTGAGCTAGCATTTTTCATCAGTGCAATTATAAATAAAAAAAGGTTCATCCTAATTAGTATTAATCTTCACTAAAATCTTACCAGTTCAGCAATTTTGGCATCTCTTTTTGCATTGCAAGAGTAACGCTTAATGTCAGTAACATTTAAAAATGTATTATAATATTAGTATATTTAGTTTTATCGCCATATTTTATTTCTCGAGGAAGTTTTTGTAAATTGCTTTAAACTCTCATGAATCATGAATTTATTACAACTCCTAAATAATGAATGATTGAAACATTCTACAATAAGAAATCGGAAATCGTTCAAAAATAAATTTATAAGAATGTAGTTGATCATAAGATTCCCCAAGTGTAAACGCGCTTCTGATAAAGTCCTTAGCGCCCTTCAAGCAGTCTCGCCGTCTAGTAATTAACAGGCGGAGCCTCGGGAGCGGCGGGCTTCTTCGTCTGGTGTGGGGGCACGGATCATATCACCTGTGAATTAATCGCTTCGTGACGATTAATTAGCGCCACGTGCTCCACGTGACTTAACCTCACGTATACTATGTGACTCGGCTTTTAATTAATCTTGAGTCAGGTATGATTTTTATGTTACAATTCATAGCTTCGATCTGTAGTGATCGTAGAGTGAATATAATGTTATGAGGATATATTTTCTACTACCTTTCGCCCGTGGGAGCCGAAAGTCATTTTGCAGCTCGGTAACAGTTTTTTTTTTTGATGAAATTTTTTTTGATGTCCTTTTCATGTTTTCAACATTTTATGATGACCGGCGGAGTAGTTAGGACTTGAAATTGTAACAAACAAGCAATCAAACTCACTGTCGCATTAATAACATTCAGTAAGATGAAATGCAAATAGGATTCAAAATTAAACATATGAGTTGATCGTAAGTAGATACTGTGACTCAAGACGTTTGTAAACAAGTAAAAAAGGTAATTTAGCAAATTTTCTATCCTATAAAAACATGTAAGTGAAATAGGAACAGCGGGACTGGTATTACAAATAAAACGGGTTTAGGTGAGATTTAGGATTGAACACATTTAAGATAATTTTCATTTGGCTCCGATCTTATTATACCGTACCGTACCTACATTACCGTACCCTTTATCTTATTTTAACAAGAAGCAATGTTCTATTTACCATGTATTTACTAGGTTCACCGGTAACTTGTAATTATGTATGTATGTGTATGTAGTTACTAATTATCACTTTAGATATACTGTATATGTATGTATTGTATACAATATAGTTTATGGTTTATGTATGTATATTTGTTAATATATTGGTATTTATAGTAGATAAAGTAGGTTAATGTAGAATATCTGTATATTTTTAATATTTATTAGAAATTACAAATTATTTTTATTTTTGTGTTCTTTTTTTAAATACACCATCAACTGCCACTGTCTCTCCGAATCCTTTTGATCCATCCTAAGGTTGCCTGGAAGAGATTGCATCTAGCCCTTTGTACATTACATTATTTTCGATATAACGATGTTAATGTATGTGACTTCCATTGTAAAATAGTGTACAAATAAAGAGTTATTTATCTGTCTATCGTAAACAAATCTTGGCAGTCAATTTTAAACTACTTATAATAGTCGTAACGAAATGAATTTATGGTATGGTATGACAATACTGTAATTTGCATCTTATAGCTAATGAGTTTATGGAGCCGAGTGGTACATAGCGGAGTATCATTGTCCACCTCAGTGGCTACTAGTAAACTCCTCGAATTTGGGCTCATGATTCGTTTTGAGGAATCGGACGGAATAGCCTTGGTAGCGATGGTCTGATTATGAAGTCAGGAGCTGGGTAGTGGAACTCTTTTTTACTTTTTAAGTCGGTTCGTCAATGATGCGAGTGTTTTTGGGTTGGAAAACATGGACACCTCTCGCCTGTTGTAAACGTTTAGCAGTGAAATGAAATGTTACTGACATACAGTATGTAGGTTAAACTTTTTTTTTTAAGGGATAGGTGGCAAACGAGCAGACGGGTCACGGGTGATTGTAAGTGATTACCCCGGCCCATATGCATTTGCAACTTAAGAGTCACATGTGCGTTGCCGACCTTTAAGGTGAGAGTAGGGGAGGGGAGGGAAGAAGAGGGGGGGAGAAGAGGAGGAAATAGGGGGAGAAGGGGGAGAGGGAAGGGTTAGGGCTTCCGATAACCTCACTCACATGGCGAAAGACAACGAAGCGTTGCTATATCACTCTGGTCGAGCCGGCCCATACGTGCCGAAGCATGACTGTTCCACTTATAACTTTATTAAATAGTTCTTTTCGCATGTTACAAAAAAAAAACAAAATCATACAAAACTCAGAATAATGCTAAAAAGGCATAAATGCTCTAACCTATCTGTGAAGAGCTGTTTCGCGTTTTACAATGATGTAACTCCAGCCATCTCATTAATTGATCAAAGTTATCAAGTTAACGAAAACTTTGTTATATGCTTGAACGTTTTTATACACAAAAGGAACTATTTGTGGACTTATTAAAAAGTGGTGTGACATCATGTTTTTAAATGATCGAATCACATTTACTGCATGGGAAAAACCCCGTCCTATATATGTTTCTTTTTGGATATCTCGGTCAAGTACTTAAGCTCAAAACCTTAATTTCTAAATCAACTAAGCATTTTCCACTGCTACTGTTCAAATTTTATCTGAAATGTACAGGATTTCGTTGATGAGAATACACTGTTATTTGGGAACGAGCGGTTATAGAGTGTCGATCTATAGATCTTAAGTATTTACAACTCGGTATTATTTATTATTTTAATAATTATACTTTCGACACAGCCATCTGTTATTATGGTGATATTGTGTTTGTTGATCTATATTTTTTACTTTAAAAAAAATACTCATTTCAGACTATTTTTAAACGATTATTTCAAAAACAACGATGATTGACTATTGCAAACTTGTTCGTATTAAAAATAGTTTAAGATTACTGGTAAATTAAAAAAAAATACAAATAACAACAATTTACTCATCAACGTAATAAGTAAATTGTTAAAAACTAATGATATAATATATACAATTTTATCCAGGCTCCGCAAGCCTCAATATATCACTTTATAAATATCCAGATTTCGGCTGAGATATAATGAAAAATGAATAGACAGCCTTTTACATTACATTTACATTTTACACAGTGAGACAGATTTTTACATTTATAACATAAGTCCTGATTTGAATTACCTATGCGTATGCTTGTAGGTATTTTTACATTGGGGTGTAAAAGCATACTTACTATATTTATTTATATAGAAGGTAAAGTTATGTCAAAATTTCAACAGCGACCAGGGAAGAAGTTTAAAATAACTTATAAGGCCAAATTATATTTTGTTTATCACTTTCACTACTAAGATGAAACTGATGAATGAAATGTGTCAAACAGTTTAGGTTGTAGCTAAACGCTAAAAGATATTACCCTCCTTTGGCAGCCGGGTAATACATTATAAAAAAATCATTATATCACATTTTTATTTATATGCATTTAAAAAAAAATCAGTCAAGTAATACGAGTATTTTAGGTTTTGGTATAGGTTTCCCGTATAATTAATTTAAAATCAACCGTAAGAATGTTTGAATTTACTCAACAAATTTACGAATCCTAAAGCTTTTCCTTACGACGTGCGATACAAACCATGATCAACTCGTGAAAAAGTAAAAAGGTACAAAAATATTTTCTCAGTAAAGCGGCACACCGCTCGCCCGCCTTGCCCAATAAAACATAACGCTCGCAATAACAATGAGCACCCGCCTGCCTGACCCAGGGCCCACGAACTGCAAACTCAAATTAAACATCTTATGAACAGAAACATCTTGCAAAGATCCTCTTCATTAGGTCTCGCAAATTGCGCGGGGGGTGCGGTTAGCGGGGGCAGTGACACGACGTGAACACCATCCCTTCCCCCGAACCCCGCTCGGCTCGCTCCAGCCTCTATTAATAATGCAAATGAGACCGCAGCTCGGCCAAGAAGCGAGTCTCGATTAATTCCGGTTCATTTGAGGTAATTGTCGCTGCGCGCGTGCGGTCTGCGGTCTGCTGTGGCCGCAGCCTGCCACATCTAATGTCTAAAGCCTGTTAGGGTTATGGCTTCATGGGATCGTATTTTATAGCCGCTGTGAAATAAAAGTGTTGACTGTGAAACTTCTCTTAGCTACTTGCTGGTGCATATAATTTGACGTCTATTGATAAACAGGGTTTCAATAAGGGTAAAATTTATCTTAGATATTAGTCCCCGAACCTCTTGTCTTGTTTTCCATATTTTACAACAAAACATTTACATTTTATTTAACAATTAATATACCTAGCAATTTGATTAAGTAAGTAAGTCGTATCTACATAATAAAGTAGCATTTATTTTTCTCTTCACAAATAGCAATGCATCAGTATGATTAATACAATAGGTAGTTCACAATGCATTTGTGGGAGACTGGTGCCCGTGATAGGTATTTGTATACCTGTTACAGGTCACCAGGCTCCTTGAGATTTTGTATTTCCTTCCTTTGAAGAGTAGGTAGCATATTATAACAAAAAAAGGGATTAATAAAACAATACAATAAAAAGGTGTGTGTATGTGCGTGTGTGTGGTGTGGGTCATTGTTTACGGTAATTATGATTAATATTTTAAGGTCAAAAGATTTTCTGTTGACTAATAATAATCTAGTGTTTGTAACCAAGTGGATATAGTTAATTTCCATATGTTTTTCCGCAATGGGTATATTGATAAGAGTGTATTCGCTTTATTATAAAGATATGGTCCGAGAACACAGTAAAATCTGAGAGAGAGAGAGACTCCCTGTCTTGTATAAAGAGTTTTTATTGGACATAATTTACCCTTTCTCCGTTTATCTTTCTTTAGATTGGGGTCATAGACCATCTCAGAGTATTTTTAATAAGAATCGAAAGTATAAAAGAATGTCTTACAGTAAGAACGTCCCAGTTTTTGTATAGGTCCATGGTCTGGTAAAGAAAAGGCAGATCAGATCTAACTTTCAGAATAGCTCATTGAGCCCTTGCAAGAGGGAGGTTTTACCGGCACCTCCCCATGAGGAGATACAGTATGTTACTATGGATTGACAAAGGGCATAGAATACAGTTTTCATAGTTTGTAGACCTGCCGTATTCCTCAGCATCTTGAATATATAGATCATTTTTGCATAGTCTGGTAACAAGCACATCGATTTAGGGTTTGAACGTTAAGGTACCTAAGGTATTTACGGGTATACTCCAAGAAATCAATTAAAAGACAGACCAGACAAAATAAGAGGGTCCTTTAACAGGTATAAATTACCCTCTTGCCTTTTTAGTACCTCAGTACCTTAGTAAGTGTACTAAGGTACTGAGGTAACCAGGTAACAAAATATAATTTATATACAAATACCTATCACGGGCACCAGTCTCTCACAAATGAATTGTGAACTACCTATTGTATTAGTCATACTGATGCATCGTTCCATTTCTGAAGAGAAAAATAAATGCTACATACTTATTATTACATGTAGATTCGACTTACTTACTTAATTAAATTGTTACGTATATTAATTGTTAAATAAAATGTAAATGTTTTGTTGTAAAATATGGAAAACAATATATTAATATTCATAGACGATCTCAAACTTAAATAAGTAGTGAATAATTTAAGTTTGAGATCGTCTAAAAATATTAATATTTAAGAGTATCTAAGAATTGTATCCAACTATTTCATACCACATTTAGAACCCTAAAATTATACTATAAAAATATATAAGTACTTGGATAATTTTCTCCTGTAACTGGGCAAAAGCAATTCAATATATTTAAACTTGCACAAAGTTGCACGCGAGATGAAATAAAAAGGAGTCCTTCCCTCACGTAGCGGGCTCTACGTCGTAGCTACCACTTCGATCGATACTTATGCTACGCGACAACCTGCCGCTCACAGTTTTTATCTACTTACTTACGTCTTTAAACTTTAAGGTTTAAACAAATTTAAGAATAGATCCTATACAGGAATATCAGCGGAGCTGTACTTGCATTGGCTAATGATCAGTATTTTAATGCGATACCTGATTAAATTTGTTATAAAATAAGATCGCTGTTATTATAAAATGGTGATGCTCAAGTACACCAAGGTCTTTATTTCATCAACCGATACTTAATTTTAGAACAGATCTTTAATACGGTTTATTTATCAGTTATATGTCGTTTTTACGGGATGTTCCGTTTAAATAACAAACCATGTGTTTTTGTATCGTACAAGTACAAAACTAGGACAACTGATAGTATTGATCAGAGTTAATTTCTAGTTTTTCTGTTATTAAATTTGTAATAGTTGGGTCCAGTAATAAAAACCGGACATGTGCGAGGCTGACTCGCGCACCGATGGTTCCGTACAAACAGTATATGTAGATAGTTCGTCCGTCACGGGAATCGATTCTCAAAGATATTTGCCGCTTTCTTCGAGTATGTTTAACAACAAAGGTTGTCCCCGAAATGTACAACCAGAACATTGGTATCTTTTAAGTCGGATTTGAAGACAAACTTAACTTTGCCATCTTAAAAATACACTCTCCCATACATCGATATGCGTAATACTCAATTTTCCAAGCACAAAATATAAGATTGTAATTGATTGTAAGATGTAATAGCAAATAAAAGTGATATAACAACATACTCGTATTAGCGACTTATGGATTTTTTTCCTTCGCTTGTGCTGAGAACCTTGCTTCTCGCCAAATTTCATGATTTCATGATAGGTCAATGGGAATTACCTTATAGGTTTTGATTTACCTGGAAAGTGTTAAAATTTGTTAAAATATAAGGCTTTAAAGGCCGAAATTAAAAGCCGAATGTTTAAATACGTTGACTTAGAAGATTTGATATTTGTACAGCTTCAAGAGATCGCAGACATGACAGTTAATTTTAACTTGATACCTCCATGCATTCCTGATAAAAAGGGTCTTGACAGATAGACAAACAGACAGACAAACAAACAGACAGACAGACAAACAGACAGACAGACAAACAGACAGACTGACCGACAGACAGACAGACCGACCGACAGACAGACAGACGGGCAACGAAGTGATCCTATATTTAAGGGTTAATTATTCCTTTTAAAGTACGGAACCCTAAAAAGCAATTAGAATCTATATATTAATACGCGAATTCTTTGTACCCCTTTTTAAGAAATTTTTACTAACTCATTAACGTGAAATTTGTAATACTTGCCGTTTATGTATAGAAGAAGTGCAACAAGGTATAATTTTTAAATAATATGTCTTACAAAATGAAAAATTTCGTGAAAACGGCTACATTAAGTTACACCAGTAAATGTGTTGACCTGTCATGATACGTAAGTCTACAGGCTGTATTTAAAAATAGAACACTTACTGAAATTACTGAAAGAGTATGACTCTAGCATGCAGTTACAATAAAAAAAAAAAAAAAAAATATCCGTTTAATTTAATCTGATTACGATAACCTTCCTTTACAAATCCTTTACAATCAAAACAAATACAATCCTTTTTCTAGGCGTAGTTAGAGACTACTATTTATTAGGAGATAAAAAATAAAACATAACATAACATAAATCATAAATAAGTAAAAAATACCAACTAGTAATTTCCATTATTGATCTTATCAAACAAAAACCCTATTACCAATAAGTTGTTTTTTATTTATTGAAACCATTGTTATGTTATATATATTTGTTCGAAACATTTTGTAAACGCTTCCAACCGCACAGCAATTATACATAGGAGGGTTGGGACGAAAAATTTGTGCCCGCAAACGAACGCAAGGCAGCTAGTTATAGCTATAAGCGTGTATTGCACAAAACGTAGGTACCGGAGGGGAGGCGTCTCCTCAAGGGGAGACAAAAATGGCCGACAAAACCTGCACCTTGCTCCTACAACCTACTCATATTACACATTAAATTATATCTGATTTGGTTAGATTTAGCTTACTGAACGCTTTGAACAGATTAGGTACTTAGTAAAGTTATGAGTATGACTATATGTTGTATTAACAGGTCTGTAAATTAAGATTGCTGGTTTTCACATTAAGTTTTTACTTTACATGGTGTACACATAACTTCTTCTCATGTCTAGCTTTCTTTACTGGTGCACTCTCTCTTTAAAGTTCATTGCCTTCATTATGGACATTCCTCATGGACAGTCCTGAGCCATGGTGGTAATGCCGTAAATGCATACACCTCTTTTACGTGTTGCGATGGAAAGGAACTTTTAGACCATGCAGTTCGTTGGGGTTTTTCACCACGTGATCGGAGCTAAGAACCACGAAAATTTATTGTTTTGAGTGGTTACTTTGAAACATAAAACTGATTCTCAAAAAACCTTGCTTTCGTTGAAATCTAGCCCAACAATAAATGAGGTTACGCATGTTCTAAGATAATCAATATGGGATACACTAGAATGTCTAGAAGCAGGCGTATTTGTATATTCAATAATGTTTTAAATATGAATATTTTCATTAACCACTTCTGCAAAGACTCTTTTATTTCAAATGATTAGTTTTGTAGTCGCGGCTAGTTACATTTATTGACGGCAATCGCAATGTGTTAAAATACAATCTGCAAGAAATGCATTAATCCACAATACGCATTGCTTAAAAGTGAACCCTTCATAAATTAGCAACCTGTTTCCTTTCTTGCTACATGTTTATATTTAATTCACTATTTACTGCATACGTGACTTTGAGCGGCCAGGTTACTAACGTATGTTATCCCGGTGTTATCCCTTACAACCTGTAAGTATTTTGCTTACTGGTTTGCACTACTGCTTCACAACTAGCATTTAGCTTAATAATTTTATTATCTAAACCAAGATTCACTAGCTGTAGAAAGTGTTTCAGAATGTATTATTTTTTTAATTTGGAAAAATTTGAATTTAGAATTTTTCCATGAAATTTCAGTGTTAACAGATAATTGTATAGTTAATACCTATTCCAATCAATCTATGTTTACAAACTATCGCAAAAAGTAATATTACTGAGCGTATTACTGTCTACCAGAGAAGCATACAGGCTATAAAGTCTTGAAACTAGAGCAGTAACCACCTACTACCTACTGAGAATTGTCTAACAAAAAATCTGAATAACATTATGCTCGACTTGGGAATCAAACGCAGTACATTAGTATCGCGCAAACTTATCCAACGAGATTAACAAGACAATCTTTCTATTAGCCATTTAATACTAGCAATAGTAGATAGAGAAAAGAACAATTTGATAAATAAATAATTATTTTAGAAACGAGTCCAAACTATGGAACTATTTCCGAAAAATAAATATCGCTAATATTGGGCTATAATATCAGGTTATGATTGTATAATTGGTTACAAAAATGGCTATAGTTTGTGGGTCTCGAGTTTTTTTAAGTCGTCTTCAAGAATTAGCTTCCACTTTCCGTTTCACCCTACTGAACTGAAAATTTCTTAGTATCAATTAGTAGATATCATTTTATAAGTTAGTAATATACTATTAGAGTATATGAATATTACATGATGTGCTATATTTTTCCGCAGCTGGCCTACCCTACAAGGTATATGGTGGTCATGAAGGGTCCCTGACGGAAAAGCGCAAGCAACGTCGGATCCGGACAACATTCACATCAGCACAGCTTAAGGAGTTAGAACGAGCCTTCCAAGAAACCCATTACCCCGACATATATACTAGAGAAGAAATCGCCATGAAAATTGACCTTACTGAAGCGAGAGTACAGGTTAGTTTAAGTTTTTTTCTGGTAATCTGTGCCTATGGACACATCTTGGAATTTTAGTCTTTCGGTTGCGATTTATGCTATTGATGGTATCCATGAAATGGTATAGTAATAATTTTGGCCTTAAAATTTTTCTCCTGCATTTCGCTATGAAAACCTGTTTTATAAATTAAAAGTTTTATAAAAAACAAAGTCGCCAAATTATGAGTTCAAAGTTAAGTATTTTATAGTTGAAATATTTTACTACTCTCAAATCAAATATGAAGGTAAGTAATGTTAAGGAAAGAAGATTACGCTAGAATAAGAATGGAACAATATTTAAAAACTATTACTATCATCACTTTTAAAAAGGCTCAGGCATTTTATAACAAAACAGGAGGCAAATTGAAACACCATTCTAAAGTTCATTTACTTGAAAAGTGTGTATTTGTTTTCATATAGATATTTTTTACCACGTATGATGTTTATCCCGATAATCTGATTACTCTATGATTCAACATTCATAAAACCAAAATAAAGATACAAAGACGGATTTGGGGATTATTCTCATAAGGCTCAGTAGGCTTGAAAAAAAATGGTTTCCCGCGCCGTCCGTCACTTTTCCGCAGTCCAATTAGCGTCCAGTAATTCGTGCGCGGCTGACGGGTAGCGCCTACGTAAAAAAAACGAGCAGACATCGTGCGGTAAGCTCTAGTTAATTTCATAATAAGCGTTCATTTTTATGTGAGTCAGATCCACGATGTGTGCCGTGTGCTCCTCGTGAATGTTTAATGCAATTCGGAATCGGGCGAATGGTGCTCTGCCTCAGTCTTATAGTTATCTGATCACGTATACCGCCGGTGACTCGCGACATGATCACGTATTCTAGAATATGACGCCCTCGGCGCAACCGACACTCTTATTGTCTCAACGACACAACCTACATTTTCTTGTTTCTTTTTATAATCATGATACGTGTTTTCATATTTTCTATTCGAATGTTAGTAAGTCTGGGTATAATTTAACGTAGGTATGCTTGAGTATATAGGTACTGTGTAATGGATAAACAATCGCGTTTGTATACAAGCGGGTGGCACCCTCCCGCGGCAACGAGCGCTCATTACGTTAAAAAGTGTATTGGAATGGTGGGGTGCCGCCATAAATATTGCGGGCGGTCGCGTAACTCAAGCCCGCGCGACTCCTGATAATTAAAACTCGCCTGGAAAATACGAATTCACATATTACAATTAAAACCGGATAACTGCAACGAGCGGGTTGTTTTCGGTAAATAAACAAATATCAATTTAATGTTGCATTGTATTTTATATCTATAATTAAGCCACGACTGTGTTTCAAATTTAAACAACCAGTGCAGGCAACGGAGTTTTAATTGATTTCATATTTACATGGGTTTATGAATTATTAATTATATGTAAAGTTCAGTATATATACTTTATATACATTTTGTTTAAATTCTACAAAGGCTACAAAAAATGACACAAATTCTGGTCACCGACAAATTTACATAAAAAAGAAGCTACGTTAGGAATGGTGCGAAAGTGTCCTAATTCAACGCGAAGCTCGTACCCAAATTCATCAGAGGCTGAGCGCAAACAGTGCTCGTTGCCGAAAGCGTTAAGCAAACGCACAATTTGCCGTAAGCCATCCCGTCCGACGTAAAATAAAAAGTCGGCCAACTGCTGTTAGAGCAAAAGGAATCACTTGGAAACACTGAAAAATGACCAGCTGCTTTTTAATACAGACCGTATTTTTTCTGTGCCAACGTTGTCATAGGGATAGGGCAATTTAATCCATCAAGCGTTGTTGCACGGTAGAGTCCGAGTCAATAAATTCTATATTATCACAGACGATTTTGGTTTTATTGTTATCCCTGTGCGCCGCGAGAGATTAGTTCGAGTTGAGACAAAGGCAGTGTTAGGAAAGTGTTTATTTTTATTGTTGAAATCCCTTATTTTGGTTAAAGTTTCTGGAGCTATATTAATATTTTCTTAAATTAGTCTTTAGGCATGAGAAGCAATTACAAAATCTACGAGGTGTATTACTTCTCGTATATGATTTTAAATGCATTGATTTGTCATAAACATAATTGTCTACAACCATACTGAAATACAAGAAAGTTTATATTTAACTTAATAATATTGCAATCTGCTAGTGCTATCTACACCCGAAATTCTCTACTCATGTATTGTAAATGCAAGATTATTTACTAATACTTAATATACGTATTACATATTCAAACAAATACCTAAATCTCTTGACAAAAACAAAACAAAAGTCAAATACATCGTTAGTCACTCAACTAAAATCAAATTTAGAACGATGTAGATATTTTTATGTTTTATTAAGCGTCTCAATACTAGATATAACTCATTGTCTGGTCAGGGGACATCTGACAGCGGTCGAGCGCAGCTCGTAAGGCCAGCAATAAAGATTGACATGAAACCGCCGGGGACGCGCCAACAAAATGTCAATCCAGCGCTCGATCTTAGATCTTGCGCTTGCATTCCTTAGAGACCCAACGCCGGTGCAACGTCTGGTAGCCGCTTGCGAGTAATTGATTTTACGCCCTAACTTGCCCGTAAATTTGATTGAATATTCAGTATTCCCACTTAATTAGTGTCTCATCATATGAATGCAAATATTGTTAAAAATAAATAAATCAGTTTTTTTATGAATGGTCTTGTAATATGCTTTTAGTACAGTGTTTAGTTTCTGTGTATTGTTAACACACCGAAATTAAATGAAATATAATAAAAAACAATAATGAGCTTCGTGCCTTTGTTGTTGTCATTGCAGTGGCTTTAATGCCATGATGTGTCATCCATGCTTGTTACTGTTAGACTTATTCGGTTTTGCCAAAAAGAGTATATTTTAGACTTTTTTCTTGTACAGTATTAGACACCAGTTATTAACTCTAATTAAAAAAGTTTTTCCTTAATCTTATCAATTCTTTAAACTACGTATCATTGCTGAACGTTATCTATACATATTTATTTCGAGGCTATCTATTCTGTTCTATGCTATGATTACTACAAGGTGGAAAAGAAATCTTATTTATTATTTTGTTTATTCATGAAATAAAGGGCCTTCAAATTAAACTATGACATCTTGACCTATTTATTTAAATACAAACTATTTATTTCAAGAGTTCTTGAACGAAATAAACGCTTATTATTTTATCACACATTTTCGTCCATAATAATAACAAAATCAGATGCTGTTATTCCAACACAAATTCGCATGACAATAATTTTGTCTACTGTGTAAATAGTAGCCCTTCGTAGCGTGCTCCCGCGCAGGTGTGACACGCGCAGGTCACGTGTCTAACACGTGCCGTCTCCTTCTCACAGCTCGTTGATTGGATACACTTGCCGCAAATGTTTGTCGCTCACTGCACTTCAAATGGGGAATAAAACTGCCATTGTTCACTTCAATTGAGTTTTATGGTGCGATAGAACCATAATAATCTTGTTGTTCGAATAACGATATTTGGAGAAACAATGATCTAGTGCTTAAACAAGCGACAGATAAAATATGTGTAGGTAATTATTTATGCTTATGAGTAAATACAAATAGATTAATAGACCAAAAATATTAATTTTGATACTAACTCTTTCATCACGATTTAAACAAAACTAACGAATAAGTTTAACACTACCTTTAAATTTCTAAAGAGAATTCTTTGTACGCATTTTTAAGAAAATTTAACGAACGTAGTAACGTGAATTTTCGAATATTTACAGTTTATATATAGAAGAAGTGTAGAAAGCTAAAATTTTAAAACAATATGTCTTACAACTTTAAAAATCACGTGAAAACGGCTTAATGAAATTACAAGCGTCCAGTATATGTGATTACCTGTCATGGCAAGTAAGTCTATACAATGACAGCTCAAGTTATACTGGCCAATGAAAAAACCATGGTCGAAATTCGACCACCAAGCGATCTCTAGTGTATGCTATTAAATCAACTGCAAAAAGAGAAGGGTCTCAATCCATCACTCTTTTTTGTATTATACATAAGCGGTAATTGTTTACCATGTTGCCGATTTCAACGATTCTTACTCGTATGTCAATAGGAAAGGTATACTTCAGTGGTGGGCATACAATTATGAAAAATACCACTCTAAGACTAATGGCTAAGGAATATTTCTACGACTTGGGTGCATCGAAGTCGTTTGCATTATTAAGAAAAATATTTTTATTTTGTTTTACGGTACTTAAAGTTTATTCGGTCGTTGTTTCTACTGCTACGCGCATGAAATGTAAAGATTTAAATTTATTTTTCATATTATATTATGTAGTTCAAACCTGCTTTTTCAATATGATCATTAAGTGTTTAGCATCTAAATGAGGAGCGTTAAGTAATGGGCCGGTTTAGTGTTAACCCTTAGTTAATCGCGTTGATTGCTTCGGTTGGTACGATAAAAGCTGATTAAGTAATCACTTAGTGGCGGGACGCTCTTGTCTAGTGATTCGTGCTCCGTCGGTACGGCAAGGGAGGTTATGTGTTTATGTGCCATGACACTTGATGTCTGTTTTGAAGGAATGCTTTCTTTGCGACACTGTCTAACTTATGGAGTAAAACTAATAGAAATCCTGGATGTTCTTGTCATCGTTGATTTTATTAGTACAATTTATGACGTACATATTCACGCCTGTATATTCCATAATAATACAATTGTCATATACATGGCACATTTTAGCCAGACGCGATACTAATGTCATTTGCCTGACACGTTTGACGCCGCAATACTTTTACTGAGAATTTCCTAAAAACAAAAACATCCTAGGAATCAAATCATCTCACGATCACATACAAATACATAAATGCGTCTACTTATGCTATAACACTAAAACGGCAGTCAAAACTAAATACTGAATAAACATATCACTTTATTGGAAACGCTTGCCTTGTTTGTAGTATTTTAATTTTAGGGTGTGATATTTGATACTGTGACAAGGGCAGATCAGAGACGTGGATAGTCCGTGGGAAGTGCTCGGACGATTGCGCACGAGCACCGTGTCGCGCGAATCCCACGGCGTCTGATCGAGCGATAATTTGCCCGTCTAATCGATTAACATCTATTTCAGTTTCACACGATTTTCTGACTAGACTTTATCACTTTCGTTTTAAATGTTAATTTCGTAATATTTGATGAAACTATAGGTAATTAATTTATGAGTTGTTTTTAATAATAATAATATAACTCTTTATTGTAAACCAGGAACATTAAAAAGCAAAATTTCTTAAAATTACGGTTAATACAATTGGCGGCCTTATCGCTCTATGGCAATCTCTTACAGGCAACCATGAGATGGAGAAAAAGAAATGGAGATAAATTAGGGCAGTATGGTGCACGTTATTAAATTATTTAGTGATGTAAAATATCTTACTAGTATACATACAAGTAAACTTTAAACATATAAAAATATAAGTACATGTGGGAATATAAACGATAGGTAATATATAATGTAGGATACACCGGCACAGTGACTTTAAGGGGAAATTATGTGCTGACATCACCTAGTGATAGGTAGTAGTTCTTGACTAGTTTTTTATAAACAGGTAGTGATGCAGGCAGGGCATTCCAAAGCCGAACCGCTTTAACAGAGTAGGAATTATCCATGAACTTGGTGGAGTGTCCAGGCATTTTTAATCTCAGGTTCTCTGACGATCTCAAAGACCTAGGATGCGTATCGTGCAAGAAATTAAACCGTTGTTTAAGGTAAGGTGGGGATATGGGGATTTAAGTGCATGTTTACAGATTTAAAATGAATGTTTCTGTTTAAAAAAATATATCATGCAATAACCATGGGTCTACTATACTGTTCTTAAATATGACCAAATTTTTTTTAATTCAGGAAAACAAACCTAATCTAATCTAGGGTCATTAGAGTATTTGTAACTGTGTAGACCACATCGTTATCCAATTAAATTTAAAACTAAAACTATTATGTGCTTAATTTACAATTAAATTAGGAATACTCAGAGGGAGATCAAAGGGAGTTTTTGTATTAGCAAAGTTCTAAATTTTTATGACATTCTATTAGAATTACATGTCTATATGTGACAATGAAAATATATCTAAATCTAGGAAATGTGTATTGCAGTATATTTTTGTTTCGTGTATCATTGTTCAGAAATTTCTTTGATTGATTAATTTCATTGATTGAAGTAAAAATAGCAGTATGGATATAAATACAATTATAAGAATTAACACAACAACATAAATACAATTATATAATGGTTACGGTTTACTGACATGACTTGCTCAGCAAACCACTGTCAGCCGATGACTTGCACAAATAATATTCAGATCTGTTTAGGGCTCAGAAAGGCCACTGAAAAAAAAATCTTATAGACGTCAACGTTATATTGATTACATAATCATTAAAGCAGCTACATCATTTAAGCTGCGTAATGTAATGATTGACGAGTAAGTAACGGAATAAATTAACTAACTTCTACTACATGCAATTACCCTATAGAGGGACTAGTACACGAGTTATCATAAAAAAATATTATAATATCTCATTAATTTGAGTGTATTGTGTTATCGTAAAAAAAAACTTATAAGCCAATAAGATTTCTGAAATATTAATCTTAATAAAATTTACTCGCTAACGCACAATCGTATTAGTCTCACATAAAACACTATTCTTCTTCTTTAGCCATTATTTACTATAAATAAATGTTGGAAATCGTAGCAAGCACTTAAAGCGATTAAAAAGTGACTCGAAGTCGTATGTATGCAGACGAGCTACGGGGGGCGTAGCGAGTAGGTTTGCTACCGGCTACGAATGTCTTAGATTTCGGTCTTAAGCTAAAAAATAACTTATGTCTTTTGCATAGCTTTCATTATGTAAAAACACCATAATATTGACATTTACAACTTAAATTTATTGCACCTACACCACAGCTAACAAAATCGTGTGAAAGTAATTCTTTTCATGGTTCTCACATTAGATGTCCCAAAGGCATCAAAAGTTACCCACTAACAATTACAGAACATTTAGTACCAGGTTTGGTACATTCCATACTTAACGAAAACTATACTCGTCTTTTTCTCTCGTATATGAATTGGATATTTTCATCACTTTCAATATCACCCTTTAGAAATAGGCGAGCAATTATTTTTCATTTAGTTCGCTACTTGTTGTGTCTCCTTAGGGACATCGTGGGATCAAGTGCAACTATCGCTTCTGAATCACAATACAATTTGAATGGTAGAAAAATTGTTTTATGGTACAGAGGGGACACTCAGAATTACCTTGGGATTTATAATTTGGACTTTCTCATGGATGCAAGGATGCTGGGAAATCATTTTTCAAAAGTTTATGTCAGATAATAAATGTCATAAAGGGTCTTAACTTCATTCTAATTAAACTTTGAACGATTATGTTTGTATAGCGAAAGAATATAAACTCGAACTGTCATATTTCTGAGGCTAAAGTTCAAGAGTTGCTAGAATAATATTTAGTTACAAAGAAGAAACCAATCTCCTTAAGTAATTTAATTTTTTTTTAAATATTTACAATTTGATCTATAATTTTATTTGTTTAACCGAGCAGAATAAATATTGTATTGCTTCTTGTGTTTTTGAAATGTTTTAATACCGTTTGGATTACAAATAAAAAAATATATTTATAACAAACATAATATCTTTAATGTAACATTTTTGAGACACTTTTAGAATTTATGCCAGATGAAAATGACAATGTTTTTGCCAACATGATCTGTACATTAATAAATTGCATGTTTGAAAGAGATGTTCATTTTTAGTCGATTTTCTCGTGCAAGTTACGCAGGGGAGCATAGGAGGGCTGTCACAAACTATCCAGTGTCACACAATATATGGTTATCATAACCGAAGCTATACTGTTGAATGTCCTGCCGACAAAACACCACGTCATTTAGGGGAACTACTTCAAAGTTATACTCCATTTATGATTCTATATTTTATTTTGATATTATTTGTTATTCTAGACACTGTTTACTTTACCTTTTTAATATAATAATAAAATAAATCTGAAGTAGAAAAAAGGGTTCAAATCGTTAATTTTTTTTTTTCATTTATCGGAATTTCTTACATAGGTATAAATTTCATAGCTTTTTCTATTTTGCTTTTAATATAAAATCGTATTTGGGCTATATACGAACATTAAAAAAGCAAGTCGGTTCACCCGTTCACAAGTGAGCAGGACAACAGCATTTTATTCTTTTTATTTTGATTGAATATATAACTTTACTTTCAAGCGTAGTAGACCCCGTGAATGGCGTAAAGGGCTTTTAAACAAAAAAAACAATTTTAGAAAAAAATGTGATTTTTATTACAGAAAACTTACTTTGAAACTGACCAACTAAACTTATAAATTGGCCGATAAAGGTCTTTGCTAAACTAAAGGTTTTTAATAAGAATGATGAACAGATGGAGGGATGTCCGGATTGTCCAAAAGTGTCCGTAAAATAAAATAAAAAAAAGCAAATAATTCAATTTTACATGAAAAAGGATAATATGGTTTTAGAAATGTGCATCTACACTTGGAAAAACATTTTTAAAAAATAAAAAATCATTTTCTAAAATATGACTAGGTACACATTCTGTGTAATACCTTGTATTATACACGGCGCTCAAAGCTTGCGTGTTCTGTTAATTAAAGCAAGCTCTTCAACTTTCTATAAGAACTATAATGTCTAAAATATCAATATAGTCAGGTCACTATAAGTCATAACGCCCCACATTTGGTCTACCCATCACGATGGAGTTCGAGTCTCACGAACCATTTAACATCAAGAGAGGGACAAGTGACTTCATTGTCTGTGCATTGACTTTAGTATTTTCATACATTTATTTTGCCCCCTTCCTCATCACATTTATCATTTGGAAAAGTGCAACTCATTAACTTCGTTATTTTTATAGAGTCAGTCTTGTAGTTTATTTTAACATTAGGCCACATGTTGTAGTATTTTCAATGTCTATATATGTTTTATATTACATGTGGATAAATTTAGTTCTAGTTACAATTCATCCTCCGCGCCTTTTCTTTACTTAGTAAGTTGGGGTCGGCTTTCAGTCTAACTACGATAGGGCTGACCTTCGATATTTTACGTGAAGCAACTGCCATCAGACCTCCACAATCCAAGTACTAGGCGATATCGAAGTTCTGTCGTTAGACGAAGTTGTCGGACCTTTTAAGGTACCAACTACTCGTTATAATTACCACATTTATAATTGATGTTCGTATGGCAACCGGGACCGACGCCTTATCGTTCTCTCCGAGGCACGGAGAGGTATCAATGTGTTAAGAATGTTTACCCATCCTAAGAATGACTTGGCTGGTACTACTTAACCTTGTAATGTGCTAACCTACTCGGTTACCACTTAACCACGAGCCTCTCTAGTTGTAGTTCTAGCTATAATGTATCATACTTTTATCGCCTACATAGCATATTAATTTTATTGAGTAATATCTACAAGACTAACTTTTAAACTTTCGCATTCTATGATATGCTAGGAAAATAAATCCCACTAATGTTATAAATGTGAAAATTTGGATGGATGGATGGATGGATGAATGGATTTTTGTTACTCTTTCACGCCAAAACTACTGAACCGATTGCGATGAAACTTATGTATGTAGATAGCTGGACACTTGGATTAACATATAGGCTACTTTTTATCCCGATATTCCCACGGGATCGGGACTTACGTGGGTGAAACCGCGGGGCGCTGCTAGTATACTATAAAAAGTAGCCTATGTGTTAATCCAGTTGTATGTTATACCTGTTACGTGATCGCGTCAATTGTCGTACATATACATTATTACATCTACAAGAGTTATTAGAGTAGAGATTACAGTAGAGTATATAGAGATTACAGTAGAGTATATAGAGATTCACTACCGCCTACTAATTACTAATAGTAAGTTTAGAAGGATTTCTAAAGAGTTTTTGGCTACAAATGTAAAGTAAAGTATACTATATTTTTCTACGCCTTGTGTTAAAATGTAAGAAGTACAATATTGTATTGAAAGCGTTTGGTAACGTTTCATTTCATCTGAGTCTGTTTGCCAAATATAACTTTTAAGCCAAGTCGCAGATGAATTCGTGTTGTTATTTTAATGAGTTTAACTGGCAACATGCCCTGACACGGTCACAGCTTTACATGACAAGGTTTCTATTTGTAGCATTTTACCAATGTTTTAAAATTGGAGTAGACACTAGTGATGCTACTATTTAAATATCACAGGTAATTAGAACCGATAGACGTTGATAAATTATGGCTCTTGAGAGATTATGACCACACTGTGGCCTAGAAAGGGCACGGTGGGATAACCTACCTACTAGATGGATCGACGGTCTGGTCAAAGTGACAAGAAGCCTCTGAATTGTCAGTGGACCTATGATTAACAGTAGGCCTTCTATGGTTTAGATGATGAGTGATGTAAAATATGATAAAAATTAAATTGTAAAATTTAAACTTATTGGCCTCACTGCCAATATCTAAAGAATAATAAAAAGAGAATTTAGATTAAATCATACACATAACATATGTCAGATATCAAGTTGCTTACACACTTTAATAAATAGGCCATCTATACTAACAATAGCACGCAGTAATGTGATCTGAAGGCAAAATTTATAAAATCTATGCACGCCATAATTTGACCATCAATTGACTTTGTAAATCTCTACTTAGTGACCATTCTTACAAATAAAGATATTATCAGTATTATCAAACAGCTTCTACGACATTTTAATCAACAAATTGAACTATCGAAGTAAGGACACATCTGCCGATTACTATCAGCTATTTGTCGTGTCGCGTGCCATGATCGAACTGATTACAAGCATTGTCTAGCGGAAGCGCCAAGTAGGCATTGCTCTGACCAATCACGGTGATTCGTCAAAATCGATTCAAATCTGTTACATTTTTAATTGAAAATCCCAGTAGGGAAGCGATTCAATGTATTAGGGAAGTCAGATATCGATTATAAGTGATTAATTGCTCGTTGTTATCTCGATTTTGGTTTTAGAAATTTACAACTATGTATGTATTGTAATACTTTTTCAGTGTGTACCAGTTATTAATATTATTAATTGTTATATACCATTACTCTTTAATTATATGTTATGATTTTTAATCGATAAGCTTGATAAGAAATAACGGCAAAACAGAATTCTGCTCATATTGGACCTGCCCTCAGGGTATTCTTCTCCATTTTACAAAGGTCATATATTTTCATTGGTATTCTGCTGGTGACTAGGTATGCCACGTGATGGATGAAAGGTCATGTGCTTTTTTAATAACTTCGTTGTATGAAACAAGCAGTGACCTTACTTTTAGGAGCTCATAATGATTGCCAGTGTCATCTAAACCCCCTTTACAATACTATTTATAGGTAAGACCTTTGTCTGTTTATTAATGTCTAGCACAGAGTTCTCCGAACTGAAAAAAAAATTTATATCTGTTACATATTTGGTAGATAAATATCCAGCATAGCGTTCTCCACTACTCTTTAGGTGAATTGTGTTTAAAAATATTTATACACCATTTTTGTAATGACTTATATATCTCGGGTCCGTAAATGAGATTTATTGCTCCAAGATAGCCAAGAATTCACTTGAAATGTGCTATTTCAACGCTATAAATACTTTAATTAATGCAATAAATTTCTATAAATGTATAATTATGTTGATGCAGTTCTAGTTTATCAAAGTGTCATTTATTTAGGAAAGTATTGAGTTAATAGTCGATGTTTATTTACAAAGCAGCGGATAATAGGGGCCGCGGCGTGTAATGGAGCGTGCGCCTGAGCACATCTGTCGTGCAAACTCATTGTGACGTCATTTATTCATATACTGCTGGCATTATTACAATTGGATAGTGTTAACACCTATTACTTTCAGTTTCGTTTTGCTATTGCAAGTTTATGAAGTGTTAGTGAAGGCAGAAAACCTAATAATCTATTAGAATGTTGTTATGCTCCTTGGTAATTACAGTTAAAAAGGGAAGGGAATTTAAAATTTGGGTTGCGGTGATTCTAAGCAAATATTACCGTATAGCAGCCGTATGCTTGACTTGATGGTATAGCTGTGTAAAAAATTATTAGTAAATTATTAAGCTAAATATAAGAAAACGTAATAAAGTAAATACTTACGACTTTATGTATACCTACCAAAATTTTAAGTATTTATTATTTACTTAAACTATATGTCTTAATTGCATCAACTACCTTTTAACATACAAAGCGTTCAAGTAAATGACGTAAATTAAATCCGACATAATCAAATAAGATGAGTTGCGTCAGCACACCTGTCATTCACTAAACACTGTCGAATAGCCGACATACGGCTTGAATAAACGATGTATTCATCTCTTTATTATGATGTGTTAATCCAGGATTATCATCAAATGTTAACACATGTTACCAGTTACTAAAAAAAACACTATAATTCGCAAACAGTACACGAACTTTTACAAACAATATAAAGTTTACCTTAAAGCTTTAAAATACAGTTGGTTTTCCAACGCGGGCGAAAGGTTGATAGATTTCAATGGATTATTGAGGGTGGCTAATATTATTCCGGGGCGTTCGGTGTTGCCTTTTCATCCGCTAAGTATAAACAGTGGGGTGTGTTCACGATGTTTGGTCGCGTTCGACCGCGCGGCCCGTCGATTGATTTATTTTGTATTAGCTTTACGGAACCCAAGTTTACTCTTAATTATTTCTCTCTTGCTCTTACAGCATTTGTTTTACCTTTTATATTGTAAATGAAAAATTGGATATTATTAACTTATAATATTTTTAACTTGAAACACTGAGTATAGAAAATACTGTTAAAAAAAGTTAAAACCGCTGCACAACAGAAGAAGAAGAGTATCTCCTGCGATCCCTTGATGATGATGCCTATTACTTCTTTATAGGTATTCCGTTGTGCTCTATTTCTAATACAACTCTAGCATACGACTTGTTGCGATAGAAAATATATTTCTATAGCCTATTTTTTAGATCTTGCGAGCAACATCAAGATCATTATCATCTCAGTCATGGGACGTCGATTTCTGAACATAAATAGGCCTCTATACATGTCACATATTTATACTACAATCATTGCAGTCATTGGTCGGTCTTTCGTTAACCATTCTATATATAGCACGAGAGAAAAAAATAATATTAAAACCTGTTTTTTTTTCACACTCTTCTATGAAAATACAATGTTGTGTAAAGATTTCAATTCATCAAATACTTTCCGAAACTTGCGGCCACAAATATACTCTGAAATTGTTTATATATACGAGTATATATATAGATTGACTTTTGACTAATATCCAAAATTTTAACAAGCCTACACAAATTCAATGGTAGTCCTGGAAAGCATTATACATAAAAGTTGAATTATATAGCTATCGAGATGCCTTTAACGTTCAGTGATATGTTTCTTTATAGAAACACGCGTTGCTGTGGCTAAGTAATTTGCAATAAAAATATTGTGACTATAAATTGCGATAAAAACTATTTAAGTTGGATCAAACTGCACATTCATTAGTTTTATACATAAAGATATATAGGTAATTGTAACATACACATATCTATTTATTTGAATAAAAATGGAATGGTTGGTCAGTGCGTGACTTGAAAATGGCTGGACCGATACACCGAGACATAGTCTTTCTTTTACTTGTTAGTAATAGTCCAAATAAGATTCTTAGGGAAGGAAAAGTTCCCTGAAAATTAGAAAAATCATTGAATACGGGAAGTGCTTTTTGATATAAAATTGAATTTTTTTATAGCATAATGTCTATCGGGTCAGCTAAATACAAACACAATTTACATGGCCGTTCAATTCTGCGATTTTCATCACGTAATGTGACATAATAAACCTTTAGTACAGGCAAGATGTTAAGTTTGTATTTATATTATATTTACGAAAAACATTACATAGTTTTACATTAAGAACATTATATCAAACCTACATAGTGACGTAAGTATCGGTTATGATCAAAGCGAGTGTGAGGCTCGACGGGGCCAACTCGTGCTCCGAGCTCGTCCCCGGCTAAAGTCAATATTTGCCCGCCCTGGCCCGGCTAATGAATACAATTAGATCATTCCGCGCGGCCTCACGTTTTTCATACGCCTCGGGGGTCCGCCCTCTGACAACGTGTCAAATAAAGACGAGCCTTTGCACATAATGTTAGTTGAATGTTCAAACATTCCGCACTGTGACCTGGTCGCCGCGAGCCTTTCACTTAAAAAGCTCTGCGAATTACCAACGCCTTTATTCGACTAATATATATATATATATATTTTAGCATTAAATTTTAAACGTCAAGTGACTCTTTAATTTAGTCGTTTCTAAATTAATGAGTATTTATTGTGCGAGTTAATAATAATTAATTAAGAACCCTCACTTAATATAAGCATTTACAATATTTTGTTAACGTACAAGACTTACGTTCAATCTTTGATCGTTTTTAATATTATACAACAACGTTGCATTATTCCAATAAGTAACATACTCGTACAAACATAAATAGTTACCACGTAAAATAAAACTTAAAGTATTTTTCATATAAGTACCCCAGAATATAATTATGCATGTAAATTACTTAGCTATCAGAAGTACCTTTTTTTTTTTTTTTAAATCCCTTCGGATCTCCGGCTCCTCGGGGACGCAGGAGCCAGGAGTACTTGGTGTTTTCACTAAAAACCACCCTGACAGCCGGTCTCAGGCGCCCTACTCTGGGGAGGACCCGGACCATGTTGCAGCCCAATCGGGCCGCCATCCTATCGCCTACTGCAGCAATTAACCTGCCACCCACTCTCTGGCAGCCTGCGGCTCCGTCGACGGCTGAGCTATCAAAAGTACCTACACCACGTTACTTGCTTACGTTGTAAAATTTGTATTTTAAGTATTTCCTTTCAAGTTTTTTGAGTATTTTATATTGTGTGACCTCGATATTTAGCCCCATTTTAGTCTGTTCAAATTTCAGCTAGTGGGGAATACTGGGACGACTTAAACTATTTGTCATTATTCTTATCCTTATTTTTAACATCCGCTCTGCAGGAAGAAGAAATAAGAAATTAGGTAAGATAAGAAAAAATAAGGTCTGTACGAGCACTCAAACCAAGCCTTTTAAAAGGTTAACTTGAGAATGGCAGAAGCAGCCTTGACAGGCACTTCATATTCTACCATACATTTTAGCGAACTCAATACCGCAACTTTGGATTGAACACGTAAATAATAAAATATTGTCCTTCCTAATTAAATAGACTGTTTAAATCGGTTGCAATATACTAGTCGTTACATTATTGACTTGTCATTATTGAATTGACTGATATGAGTCTAATTTGGACAAGAGATCTTGACTACTGAATTTATATCTAGTTTTGCCATTTATATTTTCCAGAATTACACTTATTTATTATAATTTCAAGTTACAAACTTTCAATTCAAGTAAAAACTTGATCAGAACACTCCAATTTAAAAGTTTTTTAAATTATGTACTAAGCGTTACCATTTGTTCAGAAGATTAGCATTCACGCCAAAACACTTAATCGTTTTAGTTTCCACTACGTTTGCTTCGCTCATATTTTTTACATTGCAGTGTCAAATAATGGGCTTAACAGATGACTCTGGGTTTCCCCTAAGCTATTTAAATGAAAAATGATCCTTAGATACTAAAGCAATAAGTTTTTGATTGAAGAGAGCATGCAAGTGAAGCTATGCAAGTCATACGTTAATTAGAAAATCAAAGCGGAGTTGTCGGAGGAGCAGCGAGTGTAGAGGCGGTGCCGGGACGTTTGCTTGTATGTGCAACCTCTGAATACATTACCCTGTGTTGTGTTTGCTCACCACGAAGCGCCACATGGCGACGTTCGTCTGTTTATTTTAATACTCAACCATTGTTGCTTGCCAGTGTTTACTGAGGGAACTGTATTAAGCTACCCCTTGCTGATTTAAATGAATTCTATAAAATAGTAACATTAAGTTACCTATTTTACATTTTCGCGTTTAAAACGATGATAGCGTTAATGGCTAAGACTTCTGAACCCTAAGTTTTTTTTTGAGGCAAGTGACTACCGTCGCCCATGGACACCTGCAACTCAAGAGTCACAAATATACTACTACACCCTAAGTATAGTAATACACTAACGGTGTAAACTTAGTTTGAATACTACTCATTTAATTTAGTTGGAGATTTTGTCAAGAATCCCTTAAAAAGCCCTTCCTACAGTCTCCAAACTATTAATTAAAATGGTACATATTTATCAAATAATAATTACAAAAATAATGATCGTCACGTCATTTCTGATTCTTGTAGCATCAAGATTTCGGCTGTTCAGTAATAGTGTCCGTCAAAATGAAGGGAACAAGTGTTGGATTTCCAACCTACATGCATAAAATTTCTACTATTTCCTAACTATTCAATCATTTTAACTACCTTTATAGTGATTTTAAATTAAATTTCTAACGGATTTGTTAAGTATCCTATGCAAAGTTGTAAACGCAAAAGAACGCTAATTTCCTTTTATCCCCTGCTGTTTTATCTTTTGTACATAGGGCGTGTTTTGCGCCTTATTGTCCATCATCCACAGGACGATTAATTTCTGCCAGTAGCTCTATTAGGTCATCATGCGACAACTAGAAGGTGTCAAGGGTTCCTATCATCATTTTGTTTTAACAATATGATAGTGATACACTTTTACACTCTAAATCGGTTCACCAAATGCGTTTTTTCAGTTAAGACCCACTGTTTTGATACCGATTTATAAATAACTATCTCGAGTTTTGAACACATATATTATTTAAGCTAAGATATTAAACACCAACTGCAGGGTTCCCTCAGACCTAAAAGTGACATCATAACGATGATGATTAATCACCCTTTTCTAACAATTTTCCACCTAATTTGAGATAAAGTATAAACGATAAGGAGAATAAAACGAAGTGAAGTAGGTATACTTGTCGATAATGTAGTTTCAGTTCTCGGTGAATTTCGAAAGCGGCAGTTAGCCAGCACTAATAAGTAGTATTGTATATGTACTGATGAGGGGATAGGGTATAAAAATGAAAAACAAAATCGCCGAAATATTAAAAAAAGAACAGTAATTGTAATAATCGAGCCATGTCATGCCGGCTGTGTTGTTGAGAATGATATCGTAAATCATTCATGTTTCATTATGTAAGTCTGTCTTAAGGTCGTTATTTTTATTTGCTTCATATGAATAAGACCTTATACCATAACCAGACTTAAATACTAATCATACGATAAAACCGATAATATCATTGCAATTTTGAGACCATCATCTAATCATGTGGCATCTGCAGCGCGTGTGTATTTAATTACATTACATTTGTCGATTGAACTACCTCGTGCGCTCCGCCCTCGCCGGTCAATTCGGTTCATTTGCAAAGTGCATTTTGATGCTGTGCTCGACTGTCCCAAGCCCGTGCTCTTAATTGCCTACTCAATATTTATTATTGTTTGCACATTTATGTATACCACTCGAAAGCTATTCGAATTTACGATTGCCCGTTAATTCATTTTCATTTCGAGGGATCACCTCCGCATAATTTTATTGGTCTATCTGTAGGAAAATTTCGAAAAGTATTTACATTACAGGCACGCATCACATTCGATAAACATCGCAACGAATTCCTACAAACACATCGGCGGACGTTTATTTGCCTCGGGCATACGCTCGGCTTCACTTCGACTTCACATTCTCCTCGCCGGCGTATCGGTACTCATTTGTATTGGCAGCGGATTTTGTATTATTTGTTTGTTGGTAGATGCCGCATATGTTGTGGAAGCTTTGATTTTTTCCAATACAGAAATAATGCGGAAGGCGTGGAGCTAGGGGCGATCGGGTTCGTCGGGTCTCTGAGCCCAATCAGCCGAGCCAGTGTGTTCGTTAGTCGCCGGCGAGCTTGCCGCTTGGTTAAACCGGGCACGTATCTACACGGGACCTTTCCACCCGGTAGCACTGATTTTATCTAAGATTTAACAAAATGATCTTCACCAATCTTCGAGTTCATTTGTTCAGCAAATGTACTGTAAAATATTTGTTCACTTTTGTTTCGCAATTTTTTATTTATTTATAACTCTCTCTCTCTCTAAGTAAGAAAAAAGGTCTGCGTTCCAAAGTTTTGTCTTCTACCACACTGAGTCATAGATATCCAGGTCCTCCTAAAATGTCTAAGATATACATGAATACTCCTGCTTAAAATAGCTAGGAATTTATGCCTCAATTTTTAATATTGTTGACCGGAGTACTGTAAAATCCTCAACCCCTTTCGTCCTGTTAAGAAAGCGACAATGAAGATGATATCTCCAAAAAATTTAGTAATCACGAAACTTAGCAAAAAAGAATTATTAGTTACAAATTAGAGTTATTCAAAAAACGATCATAAGCAACATAAAAAATACGAGTAGGTAAATGTCAAATCATCAGAATTCACAACTATTAAATTTCTTATATGTCTGTTCTTCGGGTATTTTCATTTAATGTTACGCTAAAAATATTTACTAATAAATATAATTTAACTTTATCAGCCTTAGGTGAAATTTTATTAAACTTAAACATTAAATACATTTTTTTTTCATCTCGCAATTTATTTATGAGTACTGTTGCTACTTTTATACAGGTAATAAAATGAATTAGGATGATAGCTAGGTGACTACATAAATCATTGCATGAACTTAAAATCTAAAGTAAGTATAAAATAAGTAAATATTTATTAAAATAACCTTTAATTTTGAAAGATAGGAATAGTAAGTAATAGATAGAATAGACGAAGACTTAACGGCAAACCGATAAAGTTTATAAACAAAACCAAAGTGTTTCAACTACTTATTCCATAAAAGCGTTACAATTTGGTTAATTATTAGGTATAATTTGTGGTAACAGAACTACGTCAAACGCGAGGCTGCTGCCGCAAAAATAATGTAAATCACAATTTTAAGAATATATAATGATGAGTAACGACATTCGGTTGTCTGTTTGTGGGTCGCATCATCGTATTAGCGGGCTATAAGTGGAACAAGCGGCAACAATATGTCATATTCTGACGTGATGTGAGTCGTCGGTGCAATGATGACGTGCATGCGGATGCAGACAGCTCCAGCACCCAGTTCGCAGCTGTGCCAGCTCTGACATACGACTAACGGCCTACACGAAACAGAAGTAGCATCAATATATCTTCTACTTCAATGTTAATGCATACACGTTTCACGTTTAGTCACAAACTATGAAGTCTGTGTACGTACGTACCTAAATATATATTCCGAAGCTTTGTAGGACAATAGAATTAAATATTATAATCAGATGCAGTTATTTGAGGTAGAAAGCAGTTAGTTAAGTTATAATTATTGTCTTTAATTTTAAAATATACGCAAATCACAATCTTCCCAATAAGCATCCAGTTCATCCCGCCATCTCTTTCTGGGCCTGCTGTGACGTCGTTTAAAGTGCCACTCAGTATTGAGTTTTGTCCACAGTTCGTCCAGCATGCGGCAGATATGATGAGCCCAGTCCCATTTTAGGCTTGCAGCCTTATGACCAACGTCGGCGATCTGAGTTTTGGAGCGGAGTATACTGTTCCTTATACGGTCTGATAACCGAACTCCTATGTAATGCGCTCCTTGACTCACTGGCAAACCCCGAGTGCGGACTTGTAATTTTTAGTCAAAGACCAAGTTTGAGCACTGTAGGTGACGACGGACAGTATTCATACGTCCATGAGCTTCTTCTTCAAAGACAAAGTTAGGTTACCCTTCATTAGGTCTTTCAATAATATATATATAGCTCTTCTAGGCGCTTTCGGTGCGTCTGGCAACTTCTTTTTCTTGTCTCGGAAAGAGACTAATTGGCCCAGATATATGTACTCTTGGACGTATTCGATTTCTGCGCTGTCGCCTTCTAACCTAGGGTAAAACCAAAACTATAAAACTAAGCACTTCCACCCTTAAACTAATTGACTGAAACTGTCTGAAAACGTCAAATTTTAAAAACCTCACACCGGAGTACAACGCAAAATATAAGAAGGTTAAAAGAAAGATTCGAAAAAAATTACTAATTTATTACTTACTTACTTATTACTATTAATTAATTTTTAGAAAATAATCAGTCCCTCAAAATTGCAATGAGAGGTAGAGAAACAGGAAAATCAACATTAGGCAGATTAAAAGACAAAAAAGGCGACGTGGCAAAAATTATCAGTATTTGCACAGACTATTACAAATCTCTCTATGCCGATAACACAGTTCCCCAACAAGCCACAGATGCTTACTCATGTTCTCAAAATATCCAGCCGATAACTGGGTACGAAGTACATCAGGCTCTGGCAAATAAGAAATACAGCGAAAGTCCCGGTGAAGACGGCATTACCACCGAAGCCTTAAAAATTGGAGAACCAGTCTTTCTACCCAAAATTACAAACCTGTCCTATGACTTTAAAAAGATACAAACAACGGACACAAAGAATAACCAGACTCGGGACAACTATTTGTGGATCACATAAATTTTTGTCCTGCGTGGGATCATACCCACAACTACCTAAATAGTGACTCGGCGACCACTTTAACCATTGCGCCATCCGTGCAGTCTGCAGTGCAGTTTTAAGAAGTACGATTTTAGAGTTATTAGTAACTAGTGTAATTATTGTTTTACTTCGTGGGAGAGTCATACACGTATGGGCCGGCTCGACCGGAGTGATACCACGGCCTTACAGAAAACCGGCAGTAAAGCAATGATTGCATTGCTTTTCACCGAGTGAGTGAGGTTACCGGACGCCCTAACCCATCCCTCTAACCTCCTCTCCCCCTCTTCCCCCCTTCACCTACTCCCACATTAAAGACCGGCAACGCACTTGTGACTCTTTAGTTGCAGGGCGGCGGTAGTCATTTACTATCAGGTGACCCGTCTGCTTGTTTGTCCCCTGAGATAGGGGATAAAAATACTAATGACAAAAAATTTCAAAAACATTGGTTGTGTGTAAAGTCGGTTTACGGACGATAATTTTAAGTGATAACGTCATAAGAAAACACGAAGGGGCTCGTGGCTAAGTGGTAACCGAGTAGGTTAACACATTACAAAGTTAAGTAATACTAGCCAGGTCAGTCTAGGATGGGTGACCATTCTTAACAAATTGAGACCCCTCCGTGCCTCGGAGAGCACGTTAGACCGTCGGTCCCGGGTGCCATGCAAACATATGTGGCATTCGTTACGGGTAGTTGGAGCCCTAAAAAAAAAGTCCGACAACCTGGTCTAAGTACAGAACTTCGATATCGCCTAGTACTTGAGTTGTGGAGGTCTGATGGCAGTCGCTTCACGTAAAATATCAAAGTTTGGCCGTATCGTAGTTAGATTGAAAGCCAACCCCAACTTAGTTGGGAAAAGGCGCGGAGGATGATGAACGTCATAAGAAAACAGTGGAAGAGAGATAGATGCGTCACAAGCCGAACGCTTAGGCCGATCGTGCCTCTCTATCGCTTGTTCCGCGCTCTCGCTTTCTTGCTCGGCTCAGGCAGAACGTGACAATGAGTCATGCTATGCCTGAGCAATCATCTATTTATAAGATGTTATCACGTCAAAAACACAACTGCCCTTCAAAAAAAAATTAATGACGGCGGTACAGCCACCATATATATATTTTTTAATTTATAGCCTGTGTCACTCAGAATTATGTGAGAATTCTACGATACCCCATAGATCTAAATCTGTTCAGGTATTTAGAAGATATGGTGGAGTAACGAAATTTACATACATACATGAAACCTGAAAACAATATAAATAAAAAAAATAATTACATAATTAAATTAAATAATAAAATTTCGTTACAGTCTGAAATTCTGACATTTCATGCCAACCAACATCAGGTAGTATTAGTGAATAACTATTGAAAAAAAATCACAAAATAAAATTTAAATAAACATTACTGAAGTAAAGTGCCTTTCTACATCTGCATTTTTCTTCGATTGCTCCAAAGTTACTACAACGGCCAGGGAACGACTTTCACTGGCAGATAAGGAGTAACTTAGGATACTTTTATTTTAGAAAAAGAATTAGGGTAACATCAACCGTTTGGCCGCAGTTCGTTAGGCATTATCTCCTAGCCTGGTCGGAGGATCGTCTTATTGTGTTGGAGTGACATAACATCTGTACCTCACCAGGACAATTCTATAAAATGCTTTTGATTTCATCATTGACCAATTTGGGTACTCCGCCGATCATCATTGTCCAAAAGTAGTATAGTAAATCTTTTAGAATGCAAGTAGGTCATTACCGTTTGCCAAGACTTCACTGCCAAGGAAGAATCACGTTGAGACGTGTTGGCGTAGGCAGTAATTAATATTTATTTGTGTTCATTAGACTCTATAAATCGTCTATACGAGTCTTTGAGTCGTAGTCTTTTATTTAACAAAAATAGTAACAAACACACCTTTGACTTTTATTATGTTAATAAACTACTGTATATTTAAATGAACATAAAAAAACTGTATTCACTCGAAAAAGCTTTGGCAACCTTATCCCTTTTCTATGTAACCTATCCACGATTCCATTTCTTAATATGCTGATTGTGACACTTATTATCATTTCATTGTAACATACTTAGGTAACAATTAGGCTCCGCACGGTTTTTAATATGTAATTGTCATTCTACGCGGATCTATCAGTGATGACGAGCACATGGAAGAAATATGTATAAAGGTGAATAAACATCATCAGCGCTCAGAATGAACAAACAATGGTGCGTGTGATTGTATGGGGCGCAATTGAACGCGATGGGCGGAGAGAAAGCGCGAGCGCGGGCGAATAACTCGTGTGCTGAACAAGCATTTTTTACTCGTAGTCGTGCTCAATCAGCGCCAGTGGCAGTTGCAATTATCTTTCGCACCAAATCGAATTATGATCAATTCGGATTTGCGCGCATCCGAACGAATATAAAACGGTTTGCATTAAAATTTGGCGCTCGATGCACGGGATGCGTTCCCATTAGTCGGGTTGAGCGCTAACTGTGTTTGCTCATTCGAGCCCACGTCCACTTTTGGCATTTTCATTATATTTTTTGTTGCTTTTGGTTTTGTTTACGATGCTTTCGTTTCATTGGATTCCGGGTTTTAATTAACTGCATAAATACCTGTGCTTGCATGAAGATAAAAGTCTGCTACACAGCAAAGCACACAAATACGGTGAAATAAAAATTAATTTTTTTATAGCAGAAAATACATAAATTGTTCTGTTCCGTTAAGCTCCATTTATTATATTTACAAGTTTGAAACCTTACCTATATGTTCTATTAATCATACATCATTTTTTAACTTACAACTTAAAAAAGTATTTAGGTCAAGGGTGTTGTTATGGTTTTGTCGATTCGATAGTCTGTAAAGTTTTACGATTTTACGGAATACTAGAAGCATACCGGTTTTCATTACAAGTACAGGGTCACACTGAAAGTTTTTAGAACATAAAAAACGGAATGATATATAGGCCTGTTAATATTTTTATTGCTTCTCGAAGTAGTCTCCTTTCCTTTCTAAGCACCGTCGCATGCGATGGAACCATTGACTGAAGCAGTGAGTCCACTCTTTTTTAGGGATCTCTTCTACGCCTTTTTCTAACGAAGCCACGGCATCTTCAGGGTTCATAAAACGAATTCCTCTAAGTTTATTTTTATTTTTGGAAATAAATAAAAGTCACAAGGTGCCAGGTCAGGACTGTTGGGTGGATTACTCACTAGCTCCACACCTTCGATCGACAACTGGTAGAAAATGACTGACATACCAATCTGCAGTAAATGATTTTATCTTCTAGAATGATTGTTGCATGTAAGACTTTTTGTACTTGACTCACACCAATGCCTGAAGCTTTCCGAATCTGTTGATATGTCACCCTTATATAAGCTTCTATCATTAGCCGCACATCACTCGCGTTATCTTCAGTAGTGTCGTAGAAGGACGTACTTCTGGGGAATCTGAAATACTGAAACTAAAATAGTTGTAAACAGTGGCACAAGATATAGCTTCGTAATGAAATGCCAATCGAAGTCTACCGTAACATTGTTGTTGAGTAAGACCGCAACGAAAGTAGTAATAAATCATTGAGCGAAAATTTTCTCAAGTCAAATTCATTTCGATGCACGACAGACACTTTTTAAATTGCCACCAATTTGTAAAAACAAACGACATGAAGTCATTAAACATAGATTCCCAAAAAGTTCCTAATTCGAAATTTAATAAAAATTTTCATCGGCTGCTTTTCTTACTGGCCTACTGTAAAAACTTTCAGTGTGATCCATGTATGGCATCAGTTTGTATTCCTGAGATAATAAGTTAAATTTTACATAAGATAAAATTTCCATACTAAATTGTTTGTAATCGGATAAAACGGAATTTTAATACAAGAAAGAGTAGTTCTATTTTAACTCTGTTGTTAGTGTAGAAAGTCAATGTTAGCGGCAAGGTTTCATAATATCTTATTTAGAGACATTATTCAAATAGTTATAAAAGATTAATACAAAATTTACAGGTATGGTTCCAAAATCGTCGTGCGAAATTCAGGAAGCAAGAACGTTTAGCTCAACAGAAAGCGGGTGAGGCACCAGTGAAAGCAGAAGGCAAGCGGGATAAGCCGACGTCACCTGCGCCGTCGCCGCACCCTGCCCCCATTGCGCCCGCGCCTCAACCTGCTCACCACGCTTTACCGCACCTTTCTCCGCCCGACCTAAAGCCGATCACCTCGGCAGGTAAATATCGTAAGTTATTTTTTTATTAATATTTATTAGTTCTTTGTAATCTTAAACATAATAAATAGAAACCCTATATTAAATCCGTGTATAAGTAGACTATTTGAAACCCCACTTGGAACGTGTGTTATGGTGTTTAGTAACTGAAATTTATAGCTGAAATATATGTTATAGTTCTCAATACTTTACTATAACTTACTTTGTTCTAATATACAATACTGTCATATCGGGTTTATTAGACTAGCAAATAAACTGTTTTACAGAAAGTACTGTACTGGTGAAGACAGTATTACCTGATTTGTTAAATGATGTCGTCGTCTCTCGTCAATCGTCTACGCTACGTAATATTTGTCATAACAAAATTATTTGCTAAACAGGCGGGCCTAGATTGCATCAAAATTAGGTTCTGGAACAAAAAAAATAATAAAGTATATCTTAATGTAAATTATAAAGGAAATTATAATGAAAAATACTTTTTTTACTAGATTTTCGCAAAGCTCTCGTCACTCGCCCAAAATATTCTCAAAGTAATATTCATTTACAGTTATTATTGTTTCATCCGAAAAACATTTTGTCCTCTTCCGTTATACATCATTAATTTGTATGTATAAGTGACGCTGTATTCTGTCAGTGTAATTAATGTTAGTCTTCTGAATCACTAACAAAAAAAGTCAACGAAATTGAATTAGTTTTTTTTGGATTTCGCGATTTCGAAAGAAATAATCTATGTTATTATTATTCAATTTTGCGTCTTGACCGGTGAGATTTCTTTCCCTCCATGAGTTTATAGTGTTTCGGACGTCAACGCCACATTTAGCGGATAATACCGTTACGTCACTTTTGATCATCTATTTTCTTAGGGTGTGCTCACAGAAATACTTTGAATAATAAACATTTATTTCTTACGTTATATCAGCATGTTATCATCACTACATAATATAAGACAAAGTGTCTGTCTGTTCGCGATAAACTCAAAAACGACTGAACGGATTTTCATGCGGTTTTCGCCAATAGATAGAGCGATTCATGAGAAAGGTTTAGGTATATCATTTGTTAAGGTTTTGTGCAAATTGGTTGAAATATAATGATGATTGTTAAAGATGTCTCTGCTACCCGTGCGAAGCCGGGACGGGTTGCTAGTCATTTTATATAACAATATCCTAGGACATATTATACAGCACCTTCTAAACTAAAACTTAATAACTCTATTTTTTGTATTTCTTTTTATATGGAATAAAAGGAGCAGACACGGACGGACGTCACGCCCATGGACACTTGCAACTCAAGAGTCCCAAATGCGTTTCCAGCCTTTAAAGTGGGAGTAGGGGAAGTGAGGGGGGTTTGGGCCTCCGGTAACCTCACTCACTCGGCGAAACACAACACAAGTCATGCTTCGGCACGTATTGGCTGGCTCGACTCCGCTCGACACCACGGCCTCACAGAAAACCGGCAGTGAAACAATGCTTGCATTGCTTTTCGCTGCGTGAGTGAAGTTACCGAAGGCCCTTCCATCTCTCCTATTCCCGTCCTTTCCCTCTCCCCCTCTCCTCCCCTCTAATCCCCCTCTCCCGCCTTCCCCCTCTTCCCCTATTCCCACCTTAAAGGGCGGCAACGCACTCGTGACCCTTGAGTTACAGGTGGCCATGGGCGGCGGTAGTAATTTACCATCAGGTGACCCATCTGCTCTTTTGCCCCCTATACCATAAAAAAAGGTGTTTTCTCAAAAAGTACTTTTTTGAGAAAAGACGAAAAATTCATTACTGTGTCCCTGTGCACTACAGGAGTTTTGGAGTTTTATATGTTTATATGTAGATAGAAGAAATATATTGTAGGAATCTTTTGTTTCAATAATGTTTTGGGGCTGAAAATTGGATTTTTGCAGTTATTTTCCTATTGCTTAACAATGTATGTATATTTGTTTTATTATTTTGAGTTGAGCCCGTGTTTGTGAATTTAGCGTTTAGCGTCGAGTATTGGTCATATTTTTAAATCTGGTCTATTGGTCGGTAGGTGTTGAGATAAGGAATACGTACGGTACGTTTATCATAAGTTTTTTTTAATACTAAGAGAATACATAGGTATATTAAAACGGCTCAGATAAGTGGTAAGCATATCATTAATTTGACTATAAGTAGTAACCTTAATTAGTTAACCAAATAAAATTAAAAGTTTAGGGCCTTGCGATAATAATTTCAGGAAAGACATTTTTTTTTTTTGGATTTTGCTCACTATTCTCAATTTCGCATTCGATTGAATCGAATCTCTGACACTTGGTCAATAGAGTATCTTATACGAGCTTAATATAGAACACCCAAACAAACTTCCGATCTTGACATTTCATCTCGAATGTTTAGAAATTATCCGAATCGCCAAAATTTAAAGTCTTGTATGATGTGTGCAAATTATGAAATATTGCCGATTGTCAATAAAAAGAAATACCTCCATCATACAGAAAACACAACACTGTTTTTTTAGTGTTTGGTTCTTGCTGGTGTAAAGGGCCCTTAGAACGGTATAATAGGTTACTAACTGATACTTCAGGAGTTACAAGAATCAAAAGACACCGTTTATCGTGTTTTTGTTTACCACATTCGTAATTTTCTTTTTGCTGAAATCATTAGTCAAACAAAACAAACATTTATAAATAAGCTTCTTTTTGCGAAATAATTAGACATCAACTGTTACTACATGTAAATTGTTGCCACAGCTAAGATAAATGGGAATATAATTAACTAAAAGTTTAAATATTTTACTACAAATTAAAAACAAACGTCAAATAATTTAGACCTTTAGTGTTTGTTTTAGTCTCAAACTCTTATTAACTGGCACATAAAATATGTTATAGATTTTAGACACATTACTTACTCTATTTTCGCATTCCGATCGGATATTTTCATGGCAATCGTGATGTCATAAAATATTTTTAGACATCATGTTTTACCAATGTTACATTGATCGCTGAAATTATAGCCGGGTGACTCATTCCTGTCGACCAATGGGAGGGCTGTACGCACTATTTCAGTTCGCGTGTTTGCGTGGGCGAACACAACAAGGCTGCTTTCGACAAAATATATACGGCTCTTGGTATTAGTGGTTCTTAAATTTAGAACGTGGTCATGATTGTATTGTACGGGACGAGTATACAATTCTGCAAGTTTACTAAGCTTTTGACATTAAGTCCAGGTAGAACCTGCCTCAAACAATTTTCTATACATACGCCTATACGTATGTGTAGCCTGTAAGGGTCTCTTACCCGCAATAGGCTAGTTGACTCTAACGCAATAGGCTAGTTGACTCTAACGCAATAGGCTAGTTGAAAGTAAGTCTTATGTCGTTCATAATTGTTTTCTGAAACCAAAAAAGGCAATAGATAGTCATATTTTTTTCAGACCTATAACAACGCAAAAATTTAATTTAAAAATAAACTTTTGGAAACACACACAAAAATGCTGTCCGCCATGTTGGTCTATAAATTATTTGTGCTTTGATGTCATGCAATTTGTAAAGAAACACTTGCATACTTTTTTTTTAACGTGTGGATATGACCACGGGTCGTCACCCCACCGGGGCTAAGCGGTAGGCTGGTATGTCGGACTAAAACCAGACGGTGTTCAGACACAGTCCATATTGCCGGGACCTCAGGTATACCCTCGAAATGAAATCCCTGTGAACCGCATACCTTTACCGCTTTAATTTTATAATAAAGTATTGAACTTTAATCTTCTGATTGTTTATACATAAACAATTGCAATAAAACAGGCTAAGTGCGCGCTCGACAACCCACAATGAAGGGTTCCGCAGTCAGAGTAATGTTCACGATTTAAATAATAATATAATAAAAATTCCTATTTACAACTTGCACATTTAAGTTTTTGTTTTGAAGTATTTCTTAAACACTCCACTGTCACTAAACTCAAAAAGTCAAAAGTGTCGAATAGTCAAAAAGAACTCCCGACGTACTCGTACCTACCTACCATTATTCAAACCAATTTTAATTGAAGTGCATTTAAGTTCTAAGTTCAATCGGTTCTAAGCTCATGTAAGTTACCGTGTAGTTGAAAAGTTGGGGGGCTGGGACGTTGGGGGCTGGGATGTTTGTTTTACTAACTATTTATTACCTTAAAAGAAAAAGTTTTTTGGAAATTTTGTTATCATTTTAAAAGACATTTTAAAAACCCTACCCTACACGCTTTTATTTCTGAGGGACCAAAATATTTCACAAATTAAATTTATTATAACTGTTCCATCCAACAGTTAAAAAGGTGGAGGGTAGTAGATTGTATATCATCAACCATTACGCGAAAAAGTGACGATGGCACATCTTCATAATTTTTAGATACCTATGGGGCTTCTTCGTTGTTCCGTCATATTATATTTTTCATAATCGTACTACATACAACATCGTGCAACAGTTAGGGGTTTTTCAATTATATATATGTAGCTACATAATTATAAGTATATCATGGTTTTTAATTGGTTTAGTGTCCTCTTAGTGTCATTCATTAGGGTATCTTAGAGCTACGACATTAACATATTTCATTGTTACTTAGGGTATATATAGAATATCTTATAAGTTTTGTTATTACTTAGTTTTAGTAAAGATTTTGTTAGTTTAGTTACTTAACACAAGAGCGCAGCACAAAAAGCTACACAGTGTATTAAACAATTTACATTTATTGAAATTGCAACTGAACATCATCGTCTAGCGAAAAATGTTTAGCGCATGCTATAGGTAATTAATTTATACATATGCATAATTTTCGACATTAGTGGCTCTAAATAAAAAGTGTATCAAAACTTTTAAGTATCCATATTATTTCAACTTTTTAAACATGTTATATTATTATATAGATTATAAATAATGAGTTGAAAGCCTGTATTGTTTACCGTGAACTTTGCCTCAGTTCGAGTAAACACCATGTGGCGCCTCTATTTTGCTTTAGAAACAGCTTGGTAAAATCTTATAATGTTAAACAGAGAATCATGTTTATTATATATTTACACAAAACTATATTGGTTCAAGTAACTGCTTTTTGATGTTATGATGTTATTTAGTATTGTTATAAAAGGCATTAAATACTCATCTCTGTCTGTCAGTCTTACAATAAGTCTAAGACAGATTTCAACACAGTATTTTGTATCTTGCGCAACACTCTCTTTAATTAAATTTCAACGCAAAATTACCCAGTGCCGCCCAAGTGCCGAACAACTATAAGCTATAGGAACCTGAATATAATCTCTTCCTATTCTGATCAACGAGACTATATTCGTCTTTTTTTATTGATGTAATAGTTTTGATCAAATAAAAAGCAGCATCTCGCTAACCACTATTAAACCGCAGGTCTTCTTGTCACAAATTTTAGTTTCACAGTGTTCTTATCCCCAAATGTAACACGGTTCACATAATTTTTTTATGATTGCTTGTTATATATAAACCTACTAAACTCATACATTTAATCATGATTTGGATAGGTTTGTATACTCTTTGATTTGGAACTTGAATATGTCCACTGTCAACTATTAACACTGTATTTCTTGTACAATTCAAATTTCATAAATACCGTTCCATTTTGCCTTCTGTCCTATGTTTATAACATAAGACGCGACTTAAATCTATACCTACTTTTTATTACAAACTTTTTTGTATATTATCCCCTTTTCAAAGTTTAGGTTTAAAGAATTTATTTTCTCATAAGAACTTACAGTCTACTTACAATGAGATACATAACACTTAGTTCTATATAGTTTATTATGTCTCTAGCGTGTTAGAAAGTCTATTAACGGTTCTACATCAATATTTCGAAAAAAAAAATATTTTCATTTATTTATTTAATTATACATCAAAATTTTATCAACGTATTTCTTAAGTTTACTCTTGAATATAGTTATATGCATCGTCCGGCAATCCGTTGCACTCTTTCAAGTAATATCGTTCTTCATCCATAATTAGTTCGTACCTTCATTAATTCCAGTTTATTTCTATTTCTTTCTTAAATTGTGAGTTATTTTTTTTTTTATAACTATATATTCGTTTGTACGCAGTTAGTAATAATATTTAATAAGTTGTCTTGGGTATAGTAGTTTAGTATAGCATCTTCGGGTAGTGGAATAAGACTTTAATTATTTGAGTTCTTGGTAACGCATTTTAATTACTATTTTTTTTTTATTGTTCAAAATAATTCCATATATCTAACATTAGCTACATGTAAGCTACTCACTTAAACCATAACGGTTTTTGTGTGAGCAGTGTTCGCCATACATATTAGGTAGGTAACTATATCTTATACCTGTAAGATATAAATACCCTTATACTACATACAGAATCTTAGATTAAATCAGTTCAAAATACATTATCTTATTACTAGTTTATATTTGTTGTTACACGCGTTCACGCGCAGGTGTACACGCACACACCTTATATAGTTATACACATACCTATACCTGCATCATGCATAGTCAATGCGCGTATACACACACACACACACACACACACACTCACACACACCCATATTAGATATGCATAACGCAGTAAACAAATTAATTTAACCCAAATTATGTGTAGGTATGTATGTGTGTACGTACACATACAAACACGCATTTACAGAATATTGAGACTACATACATTCCAAGGTTGTATATTCAGGGTTTGTTTTGAGATGTTTTTTTATTACAATTTTAAGTTTATTGGAGAAGTCGGAATTAAAGACATATTTATTAACAATGTGATTAGGTAGGCTATTTAATATCAGAGGTATCAGGTAAGTATTGGTTCTATTACCATATTTGGTTTTGGTTTTTGGTAAGCGATATTTTTTCATCTATTCTAAGGACCTCAGGTTTTGACTTCGAGAATTCATTCATTATTTCTTCTTTAAGAATGGATAACTTAACCTTACTTTGTACAGGTATTACATCGCAGTACTCAAACAAATCGTTATAACAGTTTCTATGTTGGTGTTTTACAATCTTAGGCACAATTGTTTTTAATAGACTTATTTGTAAGTTGAAAATTTTATCTATATTTTTTGCACGTACGTCCATAACTGCCTATACCATATCCAATAATATTGTCAGCCAGTGCCAGATATAATAATCTTAGAATTTTATATGGCATTTTATATTTAATTATTAAAATTTTGCTCAGTATAGCTCTTAGTTTGTTGCATATGTAGTTAATATGTGGTTTCCAACTAAGTCTATTGTCGATTATAAGGCATGTAAGTAACATGTGTTACTTACACTAGCTGATCCCCATGTTATATATTATCTATGTATTTATGGGAAATAACGCGATCACGAAAAGGTATTACATACCTCTGAATTGCCTGACGTTTCGACCAGGTTGCACTGGCCGTGGTCACAGGCTGACTGGCTCAGCGGTGCACGCCCTCCGTCGTCGACATCATCATTGTTAATTGCCGTAAATACGAAGATAATATATATCATGGAACGCGAAAGTTTAAACGTTAGTGATCCCCATGTCTCTATTAAATGTACCAGATGAGATCTATTTAGCGATTTGTGTGGTAAACAATTTGCGACTTTACGTAATACTCCCAGTATATATGTTAGTTTTGTTCCGACACGATTAATATGCAATTTCCAGTTACGTTTTTCCTTAATTTTACTTTTCGAAAGAGTTTACGAACGTATGTTGAGTACGTATGTCTGTTGTTCAAAAGTATACGAATCTAAATATGAGTTAAAGATAGTTTCACATATGTCAGTATAATAAGGAACAGATTAGTGGGAAACATGGGTTTAACTAGAGCCTGTGGCTCACCAGCGACCGGCTAATGCGGACTTGTGGTCGTATTAATCACATTAGCCTCCGCCACTGCCTGACGCCGCCAGATTTTCACTTCGGCTCATTTACGCTAATTGTGCGCGCGATTGTCACTCAGGCTTGAATAAACAACGGAGCTGCGCAGCAAGGATTAGGTGATTAGCGCTTAATTGCGTTACCACGATTATATTCGCCCGTCGACCTGCAGTCTGATTTCATATTCGAGCAGATTTGTGTGCAAGAGTTTTATTTCACTTGTTTATCGACCACTGTATAATTTTGTGGGAACGAAAGCACGGTTTTGTGATAATTATTTCTCGAAAACGTTTTAAGTTTAAACGAATTCATAAAAAGAGTTTCTATAGTTAAATTAAACGAAATTCCGACGCCTTTGAATAGACATTGCAATACCAACGTTTCAAAATTATTAAGTGTTTTTGGAAGTTGTACTTCATAGACATGAAGGTAAAGACTACTTTTATGGAACTCAGTACCAGTAAAGCTAGAATTTTTAACAATATTTTTAAAAACTGTTATGAGTTGTTTCGAAAGTATTTCTAATATGGAGGTACGTACCAGAATTACGAACTGTGATTATTTTACACTTTGTAAATGAATGAATCTATGAACAATGCAAAATCACTTATAGCTAGAGTTGCAATGATAGAGCGAAGGAGTCTTAAGGTTAGCATTTTCCTTTTTAGAATTGATTCTTATAGTCAGCACACTATAAATGCAAAATGGTTTATTATGTGCTGGCTATAGGATTTTTTTTATAATATTATTTATATGGTTTCGTTGCTCAAGGTAAAAAGGAACCAGGAACGCGTGGCGGTATCAAGTTTAAATTAAAATTGAAATCTTGTCTGCGGTCCTTTGAAACTATACAAAAATCTAGTTTCTAAGTCAACGCAATCAAAAGATACAGCCATTCGAACCTTAAACATTTCACAGATAAAAGATAAATAAAAAACCTACAGGGCACCACTGACCTAGAATCGTGCAATTTGGCGAGATGCAAGGTCTTAGAGCAAAAGTAAAGAAAAAATCTGAAAGTTGTTAATTTGATCTTACATCATATAAAAATAAAGTGTTTGCGACTAATAAAAAGACTATTAAGCATATCGATGTATAGGAGAGTATTTTTGAACTGCAAAGTTAAGTTTTTTTATCTTTTGAAAAAACCAGGTAACGATATTCGGGAATCGATTCTCGAAATGGACGAACTATCTACATACAAGATTGTACGGAGCCCTCGGTGCACTAGTCAGACTCGCATTTGTCCTTTTTTATAATCTAAACAATCTCGGTAAAACAGGATCGAGATAACTCCATATAATACGTCTATAACATTTAATGGTGCAGAAATGATTGCTTCGAACTTTATAGTTTGTTTACGTATAAAACACCATTATATGACCTTTTTATTTGTTTACACAGCAAACAAGCTATGCGAGGAGCTGAACGGCGTCGGTGACCTAGGCCTGCCGCCTGTAAGCAGCAGCGGTGGAGGAAAATGGACTGGTGGATGCGGTCTGTTGCGCCAGCCTTCTGGCTTCCCGCTGCTCGGCGTCGCGCCACCCAACTATCTCCTATCCGACCACCTCGGAACTCTCGCCAAAACGAATAACCATCTTTTCTAATGGGCGTAGCTCCGTCGCCTTGAATCGGGCCAACGACTGTTCGGGCCGCAACTAGTCCATGGAGAGAACTCCATTGTCACGCTCGCACCGCGATCATCACACCCACCGTTCTTGCAACTCCTGAACTTTCCTAGTACACCTGATACACTGTGACGAGTGACCGTTAGAAGTGTTATATGAATTTACGTTTTAGGTTTCAATCGCGCGACTAATATTACAAGTGCCAAATCGTGTCCATTAACGTATTGTCTGCAATAACGAACTCTCTAATTAATTTTTAGAAATATTTATGTAACAGAAGGTAAATTATACAAGTTACATATGTAAACATATTTAGTTTTAAATAGTCTATGATTACAGATCTTGCACGTAAGAATGCGCGTTGAATTGTCTTTGTGTAGAACTATAAACCATGTGTTCACTTTCAATTCGAAATTTTAAATATGATAATTCTATAGAAATCCGGTATATACATCCGGATATATCCGGATATATCCGGATGTATCCGGCGCGGCGTGAACAGATTGACTGTTCAAGCCGCGCCGGATACCTAGTATGATTTTTTACAGTTGCCGTATAGGATCGACGTCGTTGCTCTTCCACACTACATATTATAAAATAAAGTCCCCCGCCTCGTCTGTCTGTCTGTCTGCCTGTTCGCGATAAACTGAAAAACTACTGAACGGATTTTCATGCGGTTTTCAGTAATAGACAGAGGAAGGTTTAGGTGTATAATTTGTACCCGTGCGAAGCCGGGGCGGGTTGCTAGTTAATGTATGAAAATTTGCTGACGTTCACTTGAACTGTTAAAAGTCATAGATACAAAGAACATTGATGTTTCACTTTTACACGAAAGATCTACACGCATTCTCGACTTGCGAAACGTCTTAAATATTTTGTGTGATACGACTGTTAATAACACCCTGCATGTTGTATACGTTAAATGTATACTGACTCATTCTGTGAAGAATTGAAATAATTAATGATATTAATTTTAAATGTTGTCATAAAGTTATGGTATATTCATCGTTAATTATGCTACAAGGCCTGTTCCAAAATGTAAATATTATGGGTACCCAGTAGATACGCGAGCTGAGGTAACCAAGTAGTGTTAGGTTGACATTTGTCAATACTGTTATAGTCTATATTATCTACATATACATATGGATCTGACAATGGAACGCTTACTTAAATACGGTATCCGGTTTTGAACTTAGTTTTTATGGATTTTCTTAATAACAGATCGAATAATTCCAAATAAAAAAAAAATGTTCTATTTAAAATCTTTAACTTTACACAATCAAACGGAGGTGATAATATCTGGAAATTTAAACGGCCATAACTTTGAAACTGGTAGTTATTTTCAAAAATTTTTTTGTAACTGCTTGCTAGTCATGCCTTTTCAGCGATTTAAGTAAGAGTTTTGTCATTGTCTGATACAGCCAGTATATTGAGTGTCCTAAGCAGTTTACACATTTTGAAATAAGCCTTGAATGAAATATAACAAAATGTATTAATCAATTTTAAAGTATACCGAAAAAATAAACTATTGTGTCATATTCTTTCTAGTCACCAGAACTTAGTATTATTTAAACGAATTATTATTTATAAAAAAATTAATAGTTGATATACAAGTCAAATATAAGTTGGTTTTGACCGATGTTGTAAATATGTATTAAAAGCGATGTAAATAATAGTTATAATAGTGGTGTACCCGAGTGTATGTAATTATTGATGAGTTTGTGGAGGGTGTTTTAATAAAGCCAACAATAAATCGTCTTTGTTTGTTTGCGTTTACTCTGACCTTTTGCCCAAAATACTAATAAATTATATAGTAGATTTTATAGCTACTGACTTAACTCTAATAACCTTTACAAAAATTTATAACATAGCTATTTGTTAAAAGTATCCCCATAAGTTAGAAATTATATGTTGAGCATAATCTTACTTTTCACCTGGATCATAAACATGTGAACACACATATATACATACAGGGGAATTTCAGTGGATCAGTCAGCAGAATATTCGTACATTCAGAGACTGCACGGCCAGGCCAGGGTATGGGTCGTGCCAAATTAAATATAACAAGATATTAACTGAAATATGAGAAAAATTTATTCTCAAAAATTCTGAATACTTATATATAAGAGAGTGAGTATAATATGTGCCCTTGTTCCGTATGTCCCTCAGGGCTACTAAAATCTCATACGAAATACATTCCGAGTAAGATGAGAACGTCCTCTCTATTAGATAAAAAAAATAAAAACAATGAGAAATGGCCACCTTGAGTCTCGGTATAGATCGACCTTGTCCGACGTAGGGCCGACGTCCTCTAGCCAGGTCTGTCTGATTCTCATGTTATCAACAAAAACAACAGAGCCAATTTTTAATTTTTTTTTTTTTTTGGCATTTTTCCATTAAGTCAGCTCATCGCACCTTATTATTATTACATTGTTATGCTAAGTTTCAGATTTGTAAATGAGAAATAAAACTCATAGTCCCTTCATGTACATGCAATATTATCTTTAATTTACCATAGTTAAATATAAAGAAGGGCAGTTGTAGCAAGCAAGTGTAGTACGTCTGATAAACAAAAAAAATATATATTTTAGATAATTACAATCATCGTTCATATTTTAATCATCTGTACTTTAATGCAGTACAATAGAAAAAGGCAGTGCGATACAAATTAATATGTTGTATATGATACTTTTTATTACGGGAAACCAGTTGTACGAATATCAGTGCAACGATTGCCGGATAAATAATAGGTACATTTTAATTTAAACGATTTTTAGATACACCTAAAGTTTTGAGAGCTCAGACGATGTCTAAAAGAGCAGCTGGCGTGGCAAAAAGATGAGCCTTTCGAATGGCCTTGAAAATATCGTTTTTCCTAGAAAATATAGTATGAGGTTCATAAAATGAACATAGAAAGGTGTCTGTACAGGGGCGTCCAAAACACTCCTAAGGACTATAATGACCACTTTTAATCAAACGGGACGCCTAAGTAGTATGTAAAAAAAATTTTTTCTGTATCCATTTCTTTTTTCCTGTTACATTTATTATAATTATTTACTACACTTTAGGAGGCTAAAGTCGACGTAACTAGATAGTCTACTTAATGTTTCTTTTTAAAAGGTTTACCACTTTCCTTATGTTCATTTTAGCAAGAATTTTAGCAAGAATTTTAGATAGATTAAATTTAGTCTAGTGACATGTTTTAACAGAATTGGCACAACTTTATTTTAAAGTGTTCATTCGTGGACAGCTCTAGGTAAAATATTGAAACATTTACGTATATACGAAAAAATAACTCGCCTTCACATCGACTTGACTTTTGAGTAATTACAGAGTGATTTATGAAGTTATTTTTACGTGTACTATTTATGTACTGTGCTTTGTTGTTTATAAACCATTTATTATATACAGGTGCTGTAATATCTAATGTGAGCCTGCGATTTCAATTCCAATGGAAAGGAATCTGTCGACAGTGATTTTCTTGTTTACGAGAAAGTCAAATATGTAATCAACACGCAAACGTCCGCTGGCACTAAGATTAAACTATAAAATCCAGTTTCTAGTTTAATAATTAATTAAAATAATAAGAAAAACAGTTTCTGAAACTGTCATTATCATCATGTTTTCAATGATAAGCTAGATGAGTATAATTGAGTATATGGCGAGCACAGAATTACAATAAATGGTATGAACGGAAGAGAAGCGAACGCCCAGCAGTAGGTGGTGTCGGACTGCGGAAAATTCCAATTACTTGAAAATAATAATAATTGTTATAATAAGACCATTTATGTACACTTCCTTGGCAAATAAAGATTGATTTGATTTGATAGAAGTTACATGTTACATCTGAAACCCAGACCTTTTAAGTGTTCTCATTATGTATTTAAACTCATCTATAGGCGTCTGTCCCTCCTGTCATGAGTACAATCGCCACAAAGATAAATCTTCATAATTAATTACTTCACTCAATGATAACATAGGCTCTGGTAACGAGATCCCCTTCTTATGCCCGGTTTCTATAAATAAGAAACGATTCGTTTTGCTTACGGACGATAAAACTTCGTTGAATTTTCATAGAAAATTTTACCGTCCGTATAAAAAAACGAATCGTTTCTTGATTATAGGAATCGGGCATTAGTGGTAAATACCCTACGTTACGGTGAAAGCAGAGCGTTTTATGCATACTAGTGGCCGCTGAGAGGGCGGCCTTAACGGAGGGAAATCTTAACTTACTAATATTATAAATGCAATTTCAATAAAATAAAATAAAAAATAAAATTCCGTTTAATGTTAAGCTTAAAGGTAAACTGTTACCAATTTTTAAGCTCGTCAAAAGTTGCTAAACCTATAAAATCGGTTAAAAACAGAGGAGAAAAGATAAGAATGAGGTAAAGAAACCCGAGGTCATTCCACATTTGAGTGTGCCCGGGAGGATGTTCCTTTCCAAACTGTACCGTACGCAATCTTTTTGGTTCTAAAAAAGGGTGAACCCTGTAAAAGCAGCCTGTACACATTATCTAGTATAGTTTCTCAGTATAGAGACCATTAAACAATAAATAAAAGTGAAAGATATACTTACGGAATCAAAATCTCTCCTATTTCTTAGAGTTTCAATACCGCTTGTGATTATAAGATCGTTGACAATCCTTAAGATTCGTCCTTATAGAAAATCAAGCAGCTCTAGTCATAATCCAGGCCAGTTTAGTGGTAACAGTAGATTCCATGTGAGGTCAAACTTACCATTCATAAAAATGCAGTGCATCGCTCTGCACATCCAGGTTTAAATAGTAGCATTACGTACGTTATTTTATAAGTAACTACAGTACTCTATGCCACTTGAAATATCAACACTCAGTATCCCAATAGTTTTAGAGAGAGTAAGAGGCGTGCTTTGGAATTGTTTAGCTATGAGTCAATGGGGATTTTCTTAGCGGTTAACGCTCGTGACGTTAAGTCCTATGTGTATGATAAGTAACAAGCAAAAATATATTAAAGTAACTCAACAAATTGAATTATTAAGATATTTATAACAAAACAATTATAAAAATAACACTGAAAATTTACTAATGTTCCGAGATGCACGTGAAACTTTTCTCAGACGTGACTGACGTAGGTTGGTATTTAAATCACTTTTGGATACTTATTATAACTTTGACGGAAAACTGGTGCAACAATAACCCAACACTGATATATGGTTATGTTCAAAGAGTATGCAACACATATACTTTACGATTTGGTACTCTGCCCGGTAATATGGAAGCAAGTAACTGATTTACTGTCAAGTATAATAAACATACGAGGCAGTGTGCATTAATTCTAATGGAAGCAGCTGGTCTTGAATACTGCTGACAGATGAAATATAACGTAGGCGATCATTTGTTATCGTTACTTTATAAAGAGTCATTATAAATAGTAGTTTAAAAATATTTAAGAGTGCATTCGCATTTACTGGCAGAATAATTGGTTTTCATTTTAAATGTTTTATTGAAATAGTAATAAATAATAATAGGTATTTATGCCTTACTATTATTTATTTCTATTTCAATAAAACCTTTAATCTATCTTCTAATCTATATCTTGTAATTATTAGAGCAAGAAGATGAAATTTACGTTTCATAGGTTTAAAAAACGTATAGGAAAACTAATATATCTTAGCAATTCAACACATTTTTTATCTAGATTCAAATTTATGCCCTGACTTATCCGACGAGTCTTACTTACCACGTCCTACCAGCTCTAAACTAGAGTTTAAGTTGTGGTGCTACGAGCCTTCGTATGAGCACCACAACGAGTAAAGAGCCATCTTTACTCTATTATTCTTAGATATTTTAACATTTTGTTAAGAGAAAATAAGCTTTCAGAGCATAACTGATTTCTGCTCAAGTGTAGCCTCAAAACTAATCCAGTTCCTTAATGTAGCCACAGCACGTCGCACATAATAATTGCACGTACTTAGATAAGTCACATTTATAGATTAACTTTAGAGATTTAATAAAACAATTTTACACACGCACCATTAGTATAGAAGCCCTATCTGTATCTGAAATAAAATAGACTAAAAATCATCTAGAGTCTCATTACACTACTTGCCAAACACTGGCAAATCAATATTACAAAAGACCGCGGTTAGATAGTGTTTGCAACTACTGTTTTTTTCTGCTGGTAATGGATTACAGAGCTCAATGGAAGGAAGCTTTAATAGTTCCTATGTTCTATCACTGTAACTAAGTTGCTTAAAAGAAAAGTTAATTTACCTCGTATACACCAGACAGTCGAAAACCACCGCGCGGAATTTATGTCCCCTGGTCCCTTTCAGATTACTTTCTGACAAAACAACCCTACTTAAGGATCCACATGTAAAAATTTATTGATTTTTCGTAACGGATATTTTTAGAAATTGCACATTTTCAGTTGCCCAGATTTTCTTATATATGGCCAGTAATTCAACATCGTTAACGAAAACGTATTTTGTCACTACTTGGTTTATCGTAATAATAAGGATTTTTTGCTGTAAATATGAAATAGTCTTTAGTAGATATTCGTCAGCCTGCCTTTCGTCATATTTTTTAGAAAAAGATATTAGTAATACCTAAATAACTGATTCAATTGCCCCAAGGCAAGCGACCAATCAAACACTGAGTTTGAAGTTGCTTTGCTTGAATATATTTAAAAAGAAACAAAATGTGAAAGCAACGACAAAAGAAACTATAGGTACTCAAAATAAGGCATACAAAGAACGCTAGAAAAACTAAAAAGTTAGTAGTTCATTAAAAGTAACTGTACCACTGACACTGACCAACAATTATGACGACATTAAGATACTATTCTGACACAAGCTTAAGGGGATCAAGTGATCTATAATATTCAGAAGAACAAAGAGGATTATGAATAAAATTTGATTTACTGTAATCCTATAAAATGATAGAATTACTAAAGAATTCTTATGAAATCGGAATGAATTCACATGTATTTTAATAACTTTCCTCTTACGTAATCGTAGTAAATCATAGATTTGTAGACAGCTATATCGGCGATTAGTATTTTTCTATCAACAGATTCATCCTATCCAGATGTATTCATCCAGATGCTACCACACACAAGAAAAAGCTGAAAACATTCGCCTGGTATATTTGTTGTTTAAAATAATTATTTTTATTTCAAAACACAATATATAATTCTCCTTATTCTTTCCTACGCTATAAAGGGTTGTCGTCTTGAAAGTTAAAATTAAACCGCTTTAAGTCTACAGTGCTAGTGGTGTACAAAATACAATGTAGAACCTTACTGAGACAAGTAACAATTTTTGGAGAAAAAAAAAATACTAATAAACTACTTAGTATTTTTTTTACGTTGCCTAACTAGAGACTTTTAATTGACTTTTACATTGTAGTACATACGCTCTGCATAAAAATTGCTTTCAAAAGTTTCTAACCCTCTGTTTTATATAATAAGCACTTACATGTCTGAGGGTAATTAATGCTAGTGTTTATATTTTATTGAGAAGTCTATGTTTATATTGATATAACAAAGGTAATCTTCGAAATGTATTCTATTTTGATTTATAAAAGACTCAGTATACTTCGTGGCGTATGGGAATTCTCTAGTGGAAACATATTTCGGAATTTTGTAATAGTTTTGATGTAAAGTTATTTTTATTAAAATTTGTATTGATTGTCAAATGCATTTAATCGCAATTAAATGAAAACAATTATTTTTATTTTTTTTTGAAGTGGAAGTTCCATTATGTGAAGTGCAAACTTTATGAAAAACGCCCATTAATGATTGGCTTGGACAGAATAACAGCGGCTGGCATGCACTGCCCTGTCATCCACATGCTGAGTCCAAGACCACTTTATCTTTACAGCTTTATGTTCTGTCTCTAATATTAATATTAATAAGTATGTGATGTAAAAGACAAATAAAGTTTTTCTTATTCTTATTCTTTTAGGCTATGCATCGGTATCTCCTTTTTTCCTGTTTCTCTTTTTACATATTATAAAAAATATCTTTGATCAAGAATGCCTAACCATAAAACCCCATAGTGGGCAATCACTCATATTCTCACAAAATCTAAAATTAACAAGAAGCATCAGAAAATGACACATTGTTTCGCCAATAACATAAGGTCTAGACAACATTTTTAGCGAATGAAAGTGTTTTTTTTTATATTTCAACGAACAATTGATAACCACGCGTGGGCAACGGCGACAATGACAACTCAGCGGCTTCTCATCTCAGTAACGTGCGCAAGAGTGGGTGCGTAGCGACACAGTATCGTAAGCGCCTGCCTGCGTACATTATCAAAAGAAATGCTTATAGTTAAAATGCTAAAGTAACTGTAATATGCTTATAATTTAATAATTTTATTTCCTTAATAATATAATAATAAAAAGTTATTTATTGAGGCAACAAAACCCTGTTTTGCAGGTTCTCAACACCAGCGTTGATTTAACAAGTAAAAATAGTATTAAATGTGTAATTTTTTTTATAATATAATGCATTGGGAACTTTAGTCGAATAAGCATAAGTTTCATGAACAAACTTTTTAAGTTTTGCATGTATTTTCTGCTAAATTAGAAGTAGTGTCCTTGATGTTATAATTAGGGCCAATTATACTGAATAGTTTTTTTTTTTTTAAAGATTACTAGTGACGTGAGTCACACATTACTGGTATTCTTGTTAACCCCTCCAGCTAAGCTTAACGCTTGTGTAAGGAGTGGGTTCACGACGTTTGTTTAAAGGTGGCATCTGGAGCGATATATAAATCGTGTACCGACAAGGGTTACATGCTCATAGTCTTCGTGGGTTTCACACTATTGGTCCTGTTCCAGCAGATAAGGGAGTATGTGCATTTGTTTTTGTGATTTTTAGTATGGGGTTGAAATAATTTATTTATGTTGGATATACATATATTATATAGCTTGATGCATCTCACACACGGCCGTCTGAGTCCAAACTAGGCAGAGCCTGTACTATGGTAACCAGACTGCCAATAAACATACTTATAAATCCACTAAATACATACATATAATAGATAACTTACACCCAGACACAGAACAAATGATCATGCTCATCACACAATTATTTGTCCTGGGTGGCAATCGAACCCAACTACCTCTAGCTCAGCAATCAGGATCACTAACCACCAGACTAGCAGGCCAGTCAAAAAGTTTAAAGACATAAAAAAAGTAGGTACAACCACGTACGGATGCTATTACACACAAGTAATAAGTTGTAAATTATTATACTACCAAGCTCACGGTCCGGTCTTTAGTAACAAGTTACTAATATCTAAAACCACTTTAAACCTCTGTAGCAAACTATTTTTCTTTCTAAGTAAGCATACCAAGCAGTATGTGTATGCATTTGTCGTATACATTCAATTTTCTGTTTAATCAAGTGAATCTTTACGGATTCCTGGTGCACAAATCCCTGTTAAATTGTCTACCTAAGAAATTTTTATTAAACTGCTTTTACTTAACACCGATTAAATAGAAAATTGAATGTGAACAGGACAATTGACTATACTAGGCATGTATTGTCAATTGTCGTGTTCTTGTATCACTTAGATATCCAGAGCACCGTAATTTTACCACAGATTACTCAGTTTTAAGTTTCCAGGTGAGACTGAGGGTAAACGGTAACTATATAGTGGTAAACTAACCACAGTAAAAACATCATATGTATACTTAAATTCTATTTTTTGTTAAAAAAAACAAACACCTTTATAAATATCATGACATGTTTACTAAGGATAGCTATGTGTGAGATTATTAAAGCGGAAAATGATTACCGACTAATTGCTACTAAATAAATCTTGCATAAATGACACTAATGACCAGAAATATTAAATGCAAACAGGTGCGGTATGTTTTGTAGTCTTTTGAAGTGTTTTTTGTGGTATCACATTTTACGTTTCAATTAATTGCCGAAATGTATCAAATTTCGAAAAATGTGTGAAACTTTTATAGCTTTTTGACTGGCCTGTTGGTCTAGTGGTTAGTGATCCTGATTGCTGAGTCTGAGTCGTGGGTTTAATTCCTTCCCAGGACAAATATTTGTGTGATGAGCATGATTATTTGTTCTGTGTCCGGGTGTAATTTATCTATAATATGTATGTATTTAGAAATATATAAGTATGTTTATCGACAGTTGTTCAGTTATTATTATTAGTTATCAATTAAATATTTTAATAAACAAAAAATGGTTGATGAGTAAGTTTAGATTACATACTTATTTTTTTATTATTTTTCTAACAATACAATATAGGTATTGATATTTTTAATTCAGGCGGATCTCAATTTTTTTTTTTTTTGTGGCTCGGGTGCAAGCCAACACTTGTGACAGTTAAAAGCTACATTTGATTCAGCACACCCGTAGATAAATAAAATCCATGAACCTAAAAGCAAAGAGGTGGATTTATTCTATTACTCAAATAATTTAATCAAATCAATTGACACTTTTCATAACTTAGTGCAAAGGCTATTGAGTCAGAATGCTATTTTGTATCGTCGGATCATCGGGTAGTGTGACGTTGGCGAGTTTTCCAGAAGGGCGCAGACTGTCCGCGCGTCTCTATAAATACGTGGATTCAGCTTTCAGGAGTTCAGTCTAGCGGTGCTTTGTACGGCGTACCAACTCCACTCCACTCAGCCGACACACACACAACACACAGCATGTCTCTGGAACGTCAAGTCCGTGCCAAGGTCAGCATTAATTACATCATTTAATAAAACCGAAAACATTTTTATCAAAATTAACGTCCTTAAATCTCAAAAAAAATGGTGCATACTTAACTATAACAAAAGGTATCACGTGTTTTTTTGTTAAATTAACAAACACATAAAGGCTTCAAAGTTCAGACAAATGCAGTCTTATTATAAATGTTCGCCAACATGAAGGCAAGAATGATGTATCGTACATTCGTACTGTTTAGTTTGCTACTACTTGAAACATAAAAACAACTCAATTTCTGTATCTTGGGGAATAATAACGGCATTCTCTTTCACTCTTTTGAGCAGGTTACTAATTTTATATTTTCTCCAAATAGTTGGCTTCAAAGCGCAATGTTGAACAGGAGAAGGAAGCCCAGGAATGGATTGAAACCATTCTTGGTGCCAAGTTCCCCCCTGGTGAAGCTTACGAAGATGTCCTTAAAGACGGCACCGTTCTTTGCCAACTCATCAACAAGTTGAAGCCTGGTTCCGTTGCTAAGATCAACACTTCTGGTGGACAGTTCAAGATGATGGAGAATATCACCAAGTAAGTTTTTCATTTATGTAGTATGCGTTAGCAATTCATAAATCTAAAAACGGTTAAATATTATTCCTTTGTGTTGGATATTTATGCCAACATAAACGTATAAGAATTATTGTCAAATCGCTAGATAGACATATAATAATTGTTGTCAATTTTTCCTAAAGCACATATTTTATGCATTGTTACGAAAACTGAAATGGTTATGAGGCAATGATATAAAGATTGTCACTTAAATACTAATGTATGAACAGATCGTTAAAGTCAATAAAGTACTGATATCATATTTTTTTTAAACATGCAATTGTGTGTGATGAGGATAGAGGTTTTAAAAGAATCACACAATAATTTGTTTTCTATTAATTTTCAGCTTCCAAGCGGCCATAAAAGCGTACGGTGTCGTCGATATCGATGTGTTCCAGACCGTTGATTTATGGGAGAAGAAAGACATCGCTCAGGTCACCAACACACTGTTCGCTCTCGGCCGTGAGGTAAGGATAGCCCAGACTTACACTGCCATACATACGTACATAGACTCACATCTGCCTAAGTAATTTGCAGAGACAACAGCCATCTATTAATTTCGGTCCTGATTATACCTCATAAGTTCTCCTACCGTCATTAACATCGCATTAGATTAACACGTATTTTCTCACACGATTTACGAACTGTGAAAAATAGCTCATACTCTTACGTAATTTACTTCAAAGCTTTGTAAACATTACATTTTTATCGCAACCAATCTACCATTAAATGAATGCATGTGTTTATAATCAAACCCGACAAAACAGAGTTTAGAATCTGCCCAAGCATCGAATTAAATAATGTGTTCGCAGATTGTTTGGTTTAAGATACGTTTAGAATTTAAGGAGTTGGCACGATGCCAAGTTCAACAAAATTTTACGAGCATCTTGCAACATTACCTCAGTTTTCATAAATATCCAAGGTCGCGTTATTCAGTTGAAGCTGAGTGAGAAATATTCGATACTGGCCTGTTCTCAGGTATACAAAATACTTCTTTAAATTTCATCTGCAACTACTTTTAGATTCAAATTATTTTTTTGTTTGATATTAGGAGGTATTTAAAATTTAAGTATCTAGCTCATTAAAAAGTAGTTTTAAATGGATTGTCAAAAAAAAAAACTGAAAAAACAGAAATACAATGTCACTGAATAACTGGGCAACAGGACCTTCGTAGTTTGCCTTGCAAGATATGTATTCTTTGCAAAAACTGTTTTCTTTATTTACTCTAAACAATTAGTGGTTGCCAAAGTTTAGTCATCCAACTAACGTACAGAATTGTGGTTTTTAGACAATGTGAGCTCAATTGTTAATCCAGTTTATTTTGTTGGCAGACCTACAGGCATTCCGAGTGGAGCGGCCCGTACCTTGGCCCTAAGCCCTCTGAGGAGTGCAAGCGTGAGTTCTCCGATGAAGTCCTGCAGGCCGGTAAGACCGTGATCGGTCTCCAAGCTGGATCCAACAAGGGCGCCACCCAGGCGGGCCAGAACATGGGCGCTGGTCGTAAAATCCTGCTCGGCAAGTGAGAATCACGCCAGCCTCAAAGTGATATTATATAATAAGATACTTTCGTACAAAACCTATGAGAATATGGATGCTTATGTGAGACTGGTAGCCATTATGAATATCTAGTCATGCGTGACATAATTATGTCTTCTGTAGCAAATTTAGTACCTCTCAATATCTGTTGTAAACTTTGGGATAATTGTAATACCCTCCATAGAGCGCCAATGATTTTGTACATATGTGCTTAGGATTAAGTTATAAATTATATTTATGTATTTCCATTTTATTATATAATTTTATGATAAAATATGCCAAGAAACTATTTCTTATCTACCAATATACCTTTAACACCATTACATCCTTTTTGTAACATTGACTAGAAGAAGAGATAAATTATAACAGTTTTGAATTACTGCTCCGATAGAAGAAGCACTACTCCAGATTTTGTAAAATTGAGTTACCTCAACATACTCAATTTTACAAAATGGACTCATAAAAAATGTGACTTCACATTAGACTATTTTGCGATATAGCCTATTTATCGAATAAAAGAACAGAAATAGTTCAAAACTCAGTACCCGACTCCTGGTCATCGTTATCATCATACACATACACTCGTGAACATTTGTTCTAAATTGTATACACTCATATAAGGGGTTATGAGAAGCATATGGCGAATCATTCAAAAAAGCAAAGTATACGCAACGTAACTCTGAGGAGCCTTCAAGGAGCAGAGAATAAAAAATACCGACGTAGTAGTATTGATATTCCTGTAATATTGCTCAATATTGCAACTAGACAAAGCTAGGAAATGATACTTATGACAGCAGGGATACAGATCAATAATGCAAAGGAAAATATGGTTTACCAAACGTTCACGTAATCGCCTCGTACTTCAATACTGATACCACGGGTTCCAATTTCATTCATTCTAAGTCTGTTGTTCTAACTCCTCATAGACTTTGCTCTCCAAGCTTGATAAAACGATCTATATAATACTCCATTCCCGAGCTCAATATGAAATATCAAGTTGATGCTACAACCAACTAATGAACAAATGCGACCCAATGAAGACTGAGTAAACTACATACATACATACACTCAAGCCTGTATCCCCTAAGATTAAGGTAGACGCGTATTAAAAGTCCACACTTCGTTAACACTAAACTTTGTCCCACAAACGTATTAGAGAAGAACAAGTCAAGTATTGCCGTTAACCGGGCACTTTGTTAATTAAATATGGTAAAGTTGGAAGTAAATTGAAGGGTATGGAAGTAAAGAAGACAATCGGCTATAGCCTACACTCCTTAATTTATTGTATTTAAATTTTCGAGCAGGTTAAGGTCTGTTCCTGTCAATCGGGGGTCTAAGTTAGAGGTTTGAGAGACAGAAAACCTTGTAAAAATTAAACCAGGTAGGCTAACGCGTGTACAATTCAGCAGAGTAGTTTTTAAGGCTTTTAGTGTAAGTAAGATCCGATAACTTGAACTTTAACACCGTAGACAGAGAATACATCAAAGAGAGAGAGAACAAAATATTTTTTTATAAGTACACAATGCATGCCTGGGTTCCATTTTTAACATGTATTATCTTATATTGCATTCATCTATAAGTAAGTACTTCCTTTTATGAATACTTTTATTGCTAACTAACAAAATGCATAAAACAACAAGCAATTCGGCACCCCTGACTTAGTGATCTTGCGCAGCTTTTAATATTTTTGTAGTAAGATTGTTTGAATTAGAATGAGAATTCACCAATGCTATACAGGGTGTATTTAAAAAAGGAACACTTACTTAAATCACTGAAAGGGCATGACTCTAGCATGCAATTATAATAAGAATTTTTTGTTGTTGAATTTCCAGGAATTTTTACCTCCGTTTCTCATAAAACCAGGTGGAACGTTTAAAGTTAAAGATTTTAAATCTCACTAATATTATAAATGTGAAAGTTCTGATGAATTGATGGATGGATGGATGTTTGTTACTCTTTCACGATGAAGCCACTTAACCAATTGCAATGAAACTTGGTATGTTGATAGCTGGAGACCTGGATTAACGCATAGGCTACTGTTTATCGTGATATTTTTTTTTTGGAACTATTCCCTCAGTTATTTAAAAAGTTACTTAATAAAATTCGATGATAGTTTTATGGATTTTCTTAGTAACGGAATGAAAAATTCTAAAATAAAAAAAATATGTACGATGTAAAATACAAGCACGTTAAACCGTCGGTCTCGGGCGCCATACGAACATCTGTCGCATCCGTTACGGGCAGTTGGAGCCCTAAAAAGTCCGACAACCTGGTCTAACTACAGAACTTCGATATCGCCTAGGACTAGAGTTGTGGAGGTCTGAGTCGCTTTGCGTAAAATATCAAAGTTCGACCTTATCGTAGATAGACTGAAAGCCGACCCCAATTTACTTGGGAAAAGGCGCGGATGGGGATGGGAATGTACGATTTAAAATCTGTAATTTTATACGTTCACCCCAATATTAGATGCACTCTATGTTACCTGTCTCTAGAAATGTGCAAGAAATTATGAGTCTTCGTCTAGTAACTTAAGGAAGGCACAGCAGATCACCGTAGTTTAACAATATTACTAAGATTATTATTTGTAGGTGCTAACAACCGCTTGCCATTAGGTAGGCCGTGTGCTTGTTTGTCACCGTGGTTGTATAAAAATAATAAAAATAGTAAAGTAGTAATAATAAAGTAGTATACAATCATAAATATATAACCCAGATTTTATTTCAGCACAACTCACGTACCTATTTATATGTACATTATGCACACTCCGCCGTTACAATTCTACGTAACGCCGCTATAACGAAAATAGTTCGCCATCTGTTGGCTATAGCCACCAATGGCATGCCCCGAATGAATCGTAATAATAACGACTAACGAAAATAACGTCCAACAAGCGTCGTAACGGACAGCGGCCCGGAAACCTTAATACTGGTTGTTCGTTCTCGATTTCGTGGGCTGGTATTAATAGAGCGTTAGATTGCGAAGCGACGAAGGCTCAGTCGGGCGGCGGCAGCGTAGCCTTTCGCATCGCTGCTAGCCGCCCAGATGGCGCTACTATTACCAAAGTATTCAATTACTTCTTCTTTACTTCGTTAGATGGAGCTGTTAACTTATAAGGCTATGAAAACCTATCTAGTTTTACTGTGCTGACACTAGATCGCGCTACTAATGACTAAAAGACTGTGAGTATTTTTTTTTAGAATCTTTTGATTTTCATTTACATAGGCACATTATAACTCTTTTTAAATAAACTTTAGCTCTAATGCTTTCTCTATAATAACCTGATAACGATAATTAACCAGAAAATCTTGTGAAATTACCTCCTTAAGTCTTTTCACAAAACTACAGTAAAATTATAATGTTTATCGATTGTTTTTTTCAAAATGGACGAATAAACGTCAACTTATTACATTTTTGTTATTTACTAACTTGTATATTTATAAAACACTTGACATTAGCGGAATTCCTGTGCTGATTCGTCACGCGGGCAGAAATAATATATTATAGTAAATATATATAAAATTAATAAATATCTATAAAATTACTACAAAATTACTACCGCGATAAAAAGTCATCAATATTTTGATTAATGTGATTTCTTAATTCATGGGCACTCTTTTATAAATTGCCGAAAAGGAATACCTGGGACTATGTGCAATACTGCGCCCAGTATTTTTTCTCTCAGAACATTGTGAACCTTATTGAAGTGAGTCTTGATACCGAAATATCGCCAGATACATCGATTTACTTTTAAACAAATAAACGAGTGCGCTACGTGGAAAAACTGTGTTCGTCTTTCATTAAAATCTAATACGGGAAGAGAATTATTTGTACGCATTTTTTAAGCAAACGCGCACAGACAGGAATGTGAAAGGAATACATAAAGTTCATACGAGAAGAAGTGCAGAAAGCTAAAAAAAAATAATTAATATATTGTGTTAAATTTATATTTTATCATCATCAATACAAATAAATAAAATTGAAGTGTCAGTTTGTAATATCAAAATAATAGGTTTTTTAAGCTCATATAGTTATTTGCACAATACCTATGCCTAAAAATAAGTTTTTAAATTATTATTTTTCTGTCTGTGTGTTCCGGCTAATCTCCGGACCGGGTGGACCTATTTTTACGTTACGTTCACGCAGATAGCTGGTGTTATAAGGAGTAACTTAGGCTACTTTTATTCTGGAAAAAAATTTAGAGTTTCGCGCAAAATATAGAAATATGTACATGCGAGTGAAGCCTCGCGGGAACTGCTAGTAATTAATATAGTTTGAAATGTACATATTTTGACCTTTCATGGTACAAAATTCCATATAATGACAGTTCAAGTTGTACTGGTCGATGACATAAAAAAAGACATTCAAAACGGTCGACATTCGACCGCCAGGCTATCTCTAGTAGAAATGAACAGACAACTAGTCATAATAAGTTATTCAGTACAAGTACAGTGGACACTGAAATGGTCAAAAAATTGTAAGCCCGCCGTCTACGAAAAAATAAAAGTGATCTACCTTTATTTTTTCCTAGACGGCGGTTACAGTTTTTTTTCGTATATTATGCACGTGCATGCCTATATTTATATATATTATGTATATGTATAGTACTAAAATTGGCCTAAGGATGCCACATGTACTAAGGCCGGCACTGCCCTTGACCCTCGGCCCTTGTTGCGGGTAGGGTTTGTATAGTTTTATCCATAAAACAGGTAAACTCAAAGTGGTGATCAGAAACCCATGCCCTTTTCTAGTTAAGATGAGTCTTGCTGTCAACCTGCGATTGCTTCGGCTAAGTCGACAAACTGCCGTACATTAGTTACCGACACATGAATTTTTAATCTCTATTTTAACAGTGGTTTCTAGAACTAACATACATGTACTGTACGTGTATGTAACACACACTCACGCCCTGTATACCCCAAGCGGTAAGCAGAGGCATGGGCGTACCCAGCTTTTAGTCCAAGGGGGAGGCAAAGTTTGTTTTTGTCATCCCAGGGGAGGAGGGAATAAAATTACTGAAAATTACCTTAGTACTACGTAAGCTGCCCTCCCCTGCCCCCCCCACCCCCCTCAGTGAGCAGAGGCGTAATTTTGCCATCAATCCTTTGCTCCCAACCACGTCTGCTTGTGCTTTCCATCAGGCGGGGCAGAGTCATTTTGGCAGGTCAAATATAAAAAAAAAAAAAAAAACACGTAGGTCAGGGTTCCAAGTAGTTCAGGGTTTCAAGTAGGTCAGGGTCGCATACCTGTAACTCGAGCTGGCTGTTATCGGGAAGTAGTTAATTAGTTTTTATGTATGAACTAGTACCAAATACCATTAACAAACAGACACAAAAAAATTTAAAACTGATTTTTAGGCATAGGTATCGTGCAAATAACTGTATGAGCTTAAAAAAACTATTATTTTGACATTATAAAGAGACACTTCAATTTTATTTGTTTGTATTGATGTTACAGTAAAAAAAATATGTAGGAGTTTTGGTTGTCATTTTGTTCTGGTTACACAAATAAGGTTTCGTTTTCATATGTTTTTAATCAATGATATTCCTGACTTGAGGATTAATCTGCTCTTGCGTTCACTTATCAAGGATTCACTTGTATAAATTACACATAGGAATTAAAACGGCGCGGAGCCAGTATAGATATACTGTATACTGAGGTGCGTCTTCTGACAATTCTTCATTTAACCTCAAAAAACATCGTTAATTAAACTACGTTTGATGTTGAAACATAAAAGACGCGACGTGTAATGTTACAGCTAGGACATCAAATAAATATGAAATTAAAAAGACTTGGAATCTATTTTTGCAAATATATATATTTTTATGAATAATCACTACATATTATAAAACAAAGTCCCCCGCCCCGTCTGTTTGTCTGTTTGTTCGCGATAAACTGAAAAACTACTGAACGGATTTTTATGCGGTTTTCACAAATAGACAGAGTGATTCATGAGGAAGGTTTAGGTGTATAATATGCCTCCATGCGCCAGTCAGGGCGAGTTGCTAGTTATTTATATATACCACGCCTAGGGTGCAAGCCTCTTTTTTCCTTGTGGAAACTTCCAGGTAGCAACCCGCTGACGGCAAGAAGTAGTGATTAATTAACTCAATATGGAGCTTCGTCTTCGACATAAAGGTCTACGATATCGCCCTATGATGGTTTCATTCGGAGTCAGAAATATGCCCATATGACCCCGTGCTGCTGCTGAGAAAATCTAATACAATTAAGATTTTAATCTAATTTATTACTCGATCGCATGATATAATAAAATAGTAAGTTTTTTATGTAATAGTGTTGTACAGTTTTACCACATAAAAAAAATTTAATCTATTATTCGATTTTGTAATTTCTTTCGATTTCGAAATCCATATTTAGTACTAACCAACATACGTTTCAGTTTTGGAAGTTAGGTATACGGTACGATTGTTATTTCGGAAACAGAAAGTAGGAGCAGGCAATAAGAGGAGGCAAATAAAAAGCAGTTTCAATATGTACAAACATTTATTATTTTTGTCATTGTTCATTGGTATTGAGAGCAAGGATGACGTAGTCACTACATCAACTGTCACTTCGTCACATACCACAGGTTCAATCCACTTATTGAATTATATAAATACATATTACAACTAATGACAACCACTTATTAAACTATATTATCATATTCTGTTGGTACTTTTAATTCGACTATACTGATGGGGCAATAGTAAAAATGAAAGAAAGAAAGAAAGAAAGAAATGTGTTTATTTCAGCGACATGCTAAGACATATACGTACATACGAGTACACTTGATATCGTCGTCGTCGACTCACTTACTACACCGTGCTGAATGTTCGGGTTTCGATTAAAACACGGATCAAAAAATGTTATTATAAGTTTCTTGGCGAGTCTAGGTGTCTTTTGTGTCATCAATCATTTCTGGCTAGAGAGTTGTATTTAAAAAAAAAAAGTATTTTTGTAAGGGAATTATCACGGTGGCATGTCATCGTTACTAGCGAGACGGCCGGCGGTATTTCTCTAATGTAGTTCCCTAATGAGTTTTAAAATAAGACACTTTCACTTATTGTTGTTACCCAAGAGAGTAAAATTCTTAAAATAGCAATGATCTCCGAAGGCTGGAGGCGTCGAAAATACGCATCTTCAGGAGACTTATCGCTATGCTAACTTCTTTTCCTCCGCTACCATTTGAAGAAGTTCCGAATGTGGCGATAGAACCCCCGTCACTAGCATAGTATGTACCTAAGTTATATTTTTGTACACCCTATACCGAACCAATTTTCGAAACAGCCTATGAGTTTTAACAGTCGAAAGTAGTGTTTGAAAAAGTAACAAGCCTAGCCGTAAGTTTTTTCACCTACAAAGACTCTAACGCCATACAAAATAAAGTAAATTCTGATTCTGATTCAAACCTCCCACATTGTGCTAACTTAAATACTTCTACTCATTTTTTTTTTGTTAAAATATATATTTTTTTTTATGGTATGGGGTTCAAACGAGCTGAAGGATCACCTGATGGTAAATGACTACCGCCGCCCATGGGCACCTGTAACTCAAGAGTCACAAGTGTGTTGCCGCCCCTTAAGGTGGGAGTAGGAGAAGAGGGGGATAGAGGAAAAGTGGGAAGAGCGGAAGGACGGGAATAGGGGAGAGGGAAGGGTTAGGGCCTCCGGTAACGTCACTCACGCATCAAAAAGCAATGCAAGCATTGCTTTACTGCCGGTTTTCTGTGAGGCCGGCGTATCGAGCGGAGTCGAGCCGGCCAATACGTGCCGAAGCATGGCTCTCCGACGTGAAAAATTCATTCTAAACTGACCCCTAAAAGAGGTATAATTAGGGTTCAGTATATTTTCAACCAAATGTAAATTTACACTAGAATGATTCTACGGAAGAATACACAGCAACCCATCCTGAAAATTGCTATGCAATGACGTTCTCGACAACGACAGCACACCAACAAAATACTCTTCCTCATTTACAAGTAAGAATTTAAATGATCCACTAAAGTTTTTTATGGAGAAGGATTATATGATAAAGTTAAGTTAGCAAACAAGCACACGACCCACCCTATCTAAGCTGGTTACATCTGCAGTGACTGTAAGCAACATGGTGGTAGTGGTGGCGTGTCGTCATTTGCGCGCTCAATGCAGCTTTAGCAAGTTGTCGCCAAAGCTGCATTAATGGGTCTTCTACCAACCTGATTTTTCTGACAGTGAGTGGCAAGTCACCATCAAAAAAAATCAGCCCCACGATTGTAGTAATGGATAACCGCGGTGTTCTGTAGTGTGGAGAGGTACAACAGGTTGTCTTTCCTCCTTACATAATTCAAAGATCGTTCTAAGATTATTTTTTACTGACATAGATGCAGTTCAAATTCATCCTTTGGATGACAGTCATTTAAATCATTTTCGTCTATAACTCTATCTATGTACATATAATAGACCATACCGGTATCAGGAATGGCATACCGAAAGGAACAAATCTGAGTGCAAAAGTGGTATATTTCCATTCCTTATGTTTGCGCAAATCCAGTAAACATTTCTGCTAGTATTTGGTACAATCAGTAGGTATAGTATGGATAGATAGAAGTATTTCGGGAAACGTTGAGTAACTTGTTTATGTATACGATACATAAATATATATAGAATGGAATAATTTTATTTGCCATAGTTAGAGATGATGTAACATAGACTTTCGATAAAATTGTGTTGGTTGCTAAGTCTAGGTGTCTTTGCTGGCTCATCATCGGTAGCTATGAAGTACCTTTAGACGCTGTTAGGAATAATCCTACAACCTGACCGAGAGTTCGAATGTAGAAAGTGGGAAAGAATGGTGAACCATAGGAAGTTTTTGCTCAATTTGAATCATCACAACAAGAAATTTTGTAAAAGATATCGTTTTAGATATCGTTCTATTCACTTACTAAATCTATAAAATTTTAAAATTTCAAATGTAAAAGGTATCGCTTACTGTATCGCTAATATTTCAGATCACTTCGTTGTCCGTCTGTCTGTACCGACAAAGATACCAAAGTTGTAATTATACGTTTTGGGGACTAATTTTGTGGGGAGACATACTCGGAAAAAACGGGCAAAAATTTTCGAGAATCGATTTCCGTGATGGATGAATTACCTATGAACGAGCAGACGAGGCACCTGAGGGTAAGTAAGTGCCTTCCGCTGCCCATGGACACATGCAGCTTAAGAGTCACAAGTGCGGACCTTTAAGGTAGGGGAAGGGGGTTAGGACCTACGATAACCTCACTCACTCTGCGAATCACAACGTAAGCACTGCTTCACGCCGGTTTTCTGCGAGGCCGTGGTATCACTCTAGTCGAGCCGGCCTATACTAGTACGTGCCGAAGTATGGCTCTCCCATGATTAAAACTTTATCCGGGTTTTTTTTTTTGTAACTAAGTTGGCAAACGTGTACACAGTCTATTTGACGTAAGCAATAAAAATCACCATGGTCGCAACTGTTCGTTGTCTTTTAGTATTAGTAACAAGTTTTGGCACATGAATCATGTGAAAAGAAAGGTGTTGTCATAGAATAATACTTAAAATAATAAATAAAAACTATGACAGCAAAAATGATAAAGTCCTGCTCTGTATTTTGTGGTATTTATCGAAAATTTCTACACGAGAGTTATCTAGCTGCAAAGATGTAATAGCCATTAAAGATGATTGAGGATTCTAATAAATATATAAAAAACAACCACTGTGCGTACTAGCGTTACTATGATATGCCAACTTACATGACAAACAAACGTGGTAGTGTCACGTGGTAAAATAAACAGCGCATTATGTTAAATTTGAGCAATCTTAAATATTCTTCTGACATTTTGTCCCTCAATAGGTACACGAAGAGGTCATCAATATTCTTAGACAATATTATTGGCGCGCTCTCCAATAGGAATAGTTTAACTGTTGTAGCCGAAATTTGAAGTTGACGCAGGCGGCAAGAATCCAGGTGCTGTCAACGAACCCGTTTGGCTAATACCGGCCGCACATACGCCAAAGATACTTTGTATAATGTACTTTTATGAAAAAAAAGTCAATTGAGTCAATATGACAAAAAAATATTGGAAATACTTTTTTGGTAAAATCAATATTTCCATGACGATTTCAATGACTTTATGAGTAATTAACTTTTCATAAGTAACAAAAACCATTTCGTTACTTTTTTTCATTACCCCAACGATTTTCGGTTACTGACCGCTCATGAGAATAATTCTAATTTTAAAATTAAAGTGTAAGATTGCATTTTACCCACTAATTGAAATATTAATCGGTTTATAAAATTAGATACAATTATTATAAAATATTGCGAATTCAGAGTTCAAAGTTTCTTATTATAAATCTAATATAACCAACCATGACGTACAAGCGGTTCTACATCAATCTCATTGTGTTTTAACTAGCCCGATGTGACGAAAGATGCACACTTGCCTATTTTAAAACCACTATATCTATAAATCTATGATCATCAATTGGTGTTGATGTATGGAATTTTCCGGGTTACCCGACAGTGTTTATTTATTCTGTGGTAAGCCGTAAGTAGGTAGATTTCACAGTCTATTTTGGCACCGTATTCAGAAAATAGATCGGTTAACTGAGACGTTGAAACAGCAGTTTTACTGTCGCGTTTACAGGGATAGATTACGTTTTTTTGCCAATGAAAGGAAAGATATATACTTTAAATTAATCATATACTAGGATGTGGTATCCATAGAAAACGAGGTTTATCGATGACCCTCCAATTATTCACTTTTTGCAATCAACATGTAATATGTAGTTCTATTCCCAACTGCTCTGAAAATTTCATGAGCAAGCTCCAAGACTAGCATTCGGGATAGCAGTTGCTCCGTTACTGTGAAAAGAGGCATTAAAAAACAATAGTATGACACAAGATTATAAATAATACCCTTACTTACCGCTTCTGTAATTGTGCTAGACTCTCTTACCAAATTAATACCGGTGTTATAATCTGGATTTTCCGAGAAACGATCGGGCTCCAGCGATGACCGCCGCCGCCCGCGCATTCTCTGTACAAAAATAACTCTGGTCGGCAAACCGCTCCGTCTCATGGTGGTACCACTGGTATGCTGGTGTGCTCCTTTACGTACAGTCAGTCAACAACAATTAAAGACAAGTAATATAAGCAAATTACCGGACTACTATTTTTCAGTACAAAATCCAGATCGCTACAAGCAAATTGAAGAAATAAAGAACAAAGAGTAAGAAATAAATACATAATCATATATAAAAGATGCTTCCAAACAGCTTTTAAACAATTTTAATGAAATAGAGATGATTTACTTTGATCTAATCATACAATCAGGTGACGCTATGAATGATAAAATTATGTTTAGTTCCCAAACAATAGGTAGGTTTAAAAACTTTAAATTTGTAATTTATAGGTTTAAAAAACATATACGCATTAGAACTTTACAAACATAGAATTTGACCTCATAAAATATAAGTAAACACAAGTAAACTCTCAGCGATTAATTCACTGCCAATAAACGCGCAAGGGTTAATTTATCGCCTGTGCGTTCTAAACACTTAGCGTTATCATCACTGTCTCAGCCATAAGGTTCTGAGACTTCTTGTAAGTCTCTTCTCTCATCTTTTGTTTTCTATTTCTCGCTGTTGAGTGGGTCAGTTTATAATTTATCTAAGTTACAATAGCCTAATGTCAAGTGCTCATCACCTGTTATCCTGATGCAGGGACGTTAACTGTTTAGGAGTTCTCTTTTTACTTTAGTATCAGCTCCACTTCATCATATGCATAAATTGCTTATCAACCACTTTAAAGTCATCGGATCGCAACCCGTAAAATACTTATTATTGAGTAGTTCCGGTGGCCATCTATGGTCTTCTCCATCAGTCCCACTTCACCAAATGGTGCTCTCCAGTTAATGGGCGAATTACTATAAAAATACCCACATCGTTATAGGTGTGCCTATAATATTTGAAGAGTTCCCTTGATTTCTCCAGTATCCCATCATCAGATCAAGACCTGATGGTAAGGATCAACTATAAAGTATACCCTTTTAAACAAGAATTTTTCAAAACGCTCCAGCCACCTTCGAGTAATCGGATAACATACATAAAAAAAAACCGGCCAAGTGCGAGTCGGACTCGCGCACCGAGGGTTCCGTAAAATATTTTTATTATATGATGTAACTAAAAATTTACGGTTTTCGCAATTTTTCCTTTATCTGTGCTATAAGACGTTGCTTCGTACTAAATTTCAGGATTCTGAGTTCACGGGAAGTACCCTGTAGGTTTTGATTCCCATGCGAGTGTCGAAAATTTGCGGAAATTTGCGGCATAAACGGCTGTATCTTTTGATTGCGTTGGCTTAGAAGTTTGATTTTTTCACAGCTCTAAGGGACAGTAAACCTGAGTGTTTTCTTTAAATTTCAGCTTGATACCTCCACGCGTTCCTGAGAAAAAGGGTCTTGACAGACAGACAGACCTTCGGACGGACGGACAACAAAGTGATCCTATAAGGGTTATGTTTTTTTCGTTCGAGGTACGGAACCCTAAAAAGTGACGAACTGACAACCTTTTTTAAGTCGGTTAATAATTCATAAATGAAGTTGTTCAACAAAGTAACAACAAATAAAAGTTGTTGATTTTTGAAAGCATATATTAATAACTCCTTTAGTAATGATCTTTAATTTCAAAGCAGTTAAAAATTTTAAAAAGCCTTTTTTAGCAAATGTTGATCCAAACACAAAACAGTCCATTGATATTTCGGGAGCGATTAGTTTCATAATGCTTGGTGTTTCAAAGCTATGTTCCTAACTGTACAACAAAGGAAACATGCTTTATGTTTTGTATTCATTCTGTATATTCCAATTTGAAAATGCGGCTAATACTTTCCTACCATACGAAAACATTAGTAATTTCTGATCCTAGCTCAAGTATATCTATAAATTATGATGCATATTAATTCGTAATGGATGTTAAAATAGACCAGCAATCCTATATGTGTTACAACAAACAGGAAATCTTCTGCTGATGAAACATTCTATTCTAATAATAATACAAAAATAGACGGTATATTATTTTGTAAATTTCTCTTGGAACGCGTAGCAACTCTCTGGCTCTGCCACAAAGAAAATCATCACGGTGCAGTGGGCTTAGCTTAACTGGCAATTAATTACATATACCAACGTTCATTTATTTATTTTTTGTGAAATTAGTTAACGAAAAAAATATAATGATAAATGATACTGACTAGACCATTTGGTTAAGACCCTGTGATCTTAGCTCACCACACAAAGAAGGTCTGTTGAATTCACATATTCTCAAAACCTATATCATGAACTCGACTGTAAATTAATTTTTTATTAAATTAAAGAGTGGTTGAAGCAAGGTACCATGCCACTCAGATAAGAGAGTACGATATCGGGTACATGAACCCTCAAGGCTGGACAAGTACTCTCCAGTTGGCTGGCGTTAATTCGTAAGACATATAGCCCTGCTTGTTCTTTATTGAATCCTCCTTCAATGACCTCTATGTAAACTCACAACACAAAATAAAAAGAAGTGACAAAAATAAATAGTCAACAAATTCGAGGTTAACCTCTAAAAGATTCGCGTGAAAATAATAATGGCTACAGAACATTATCGGTATAAAAGAAAAGGTGGTATGCCGAATACACCTATCTATCTATTTATAAACGAGAAACTTATATTTATGTACAGGGCTACTTTCAATCGAAAATTGCTTATTTGAGTTAGTGAAAAGGAAAACCCGATGAAATATTTTTCATCGTGCTATCTTTTTTACTAACCCAGTATATCAAGAAGGATTGGAAGGAGAAATACACACGTGTCAAGATAGCTTACGCATCTTAAGTTTAAATGCTTAGTAATTTATCATATACATAAACTTGGAAGACACTCGAAAGACCGTAACTCGGTCGGTAAATTATAAATTGGTAACTTCTGCTCGCGGCTTCGCTGGCTTGATGTAGGTTTTGTCAACCAAATTCAGGTATCCCTCGGGGCCAGTACTTTTTTCTGAATGAAAGGTAAACTCTATGTCATTTTCTGTACCCCTGACAACGTATGTATGTCAAATATCATGATGACCGGTTGAGAAGAGAACCCGTGAAAGGGTAACAAAAAAACAAACAAAGTCACATTCTAATATTAGTTGATACTGTACTATTATTTTCAAGGCGGACAACAGACCAACATCTAAAAAAAAAAATCTTTGTTTTGAATCACGAAAATAGGGAATGTTGTAACGCGTGCCTCTAATATTGCAACTGCCAACTAGGTTATTATTACTCTCATACGATGAAAGAAACTTGTGCATCCATACGCAATAAATTAGAATTTCAACATTGAAACAATAATTAGTTTATTTGTTAGTGACAAAAGTCTGATACTTTTAAGTTTTCAGGTAAAAGTGATAAGTAATGTCAGTAAATTCACGTTAAACTGTTATGTCGTTGTTAAAATACAAATGATAAGTAAAAATTTCCATAATTATTCTATTTATCTAGCATTAAATAAGTCAATATAAAGATCTAAATACTACTTATGTAAAAATTTACCCAACTGGTTTTCTTTTACCATCCTTCGCCATTTCACTTGTATTTTTGGGTATCATCACTATCATTCCCATGTGTGTGTACCAGACCGTAAGTCGTCCAAATAGATGTTTGTTGGTAATTTGTCACGAGAGCGAGCTATTCACCGGCGACTTTTTTCCATCTTCATCGTTCTCTACTTAATAAGTTTATATAAGTAGATAATTTTTTTGATTTTTCGCATTGGGCTGATCGATTGCCGCAATCGGCATTCGTCTTGTTTGGGAAAGGTACTGGGTATAAGTTAATAAGCAAATACATGAGGAATTAAGTACATACATTCCGCAATGAACCATTATGAATTTATGACATTGAAAGTGAATGCTGCAAATATTTATATTCCAAAGGTGTCCATAGATTACAACTATCTTATAAGAAAAATACACGTAAGTATATATATACATATATAGGTGTCATATTCCATGACCTCCTATAAAAATCCATCATGCTTATGTATGTATATAAAAAAACACAGTACATGTATAAATTAAACAGAGATGGCAATAACGAGCTAACCATAGTAAACAATGTAATTGCGATATTCATGCCTAGGCGTTTTTTAACCTCGATTAGCCTGAAGTTAAGCGCAACTCACTACCTTGACTACAAACTATTACTTGTGCCGAAGATAAATTATTTACAAAAACTCAACTTAAGAGTCTGAATAACTGTTATACGTTATTCAATAAAATAGTTGAACACACGCACACTCATAGACACACAAACACTTATACAACACGCACGCTCACAGCCTCACAGCGCACGTGCAATCGTCAACTATAATCACCAAATTCTTGTTTAATATTGTATACCTCTCTAATCCTGTTAATTTTTAACAAGCTAATATAATCTAACTGGCTCACTGTTCTGTATTGTATACTGGGGAATTGGCGCTGACAGTCAAAATATAAGCTCTGCCTAGTTCGACTACAGAAGCTTAATTCATTTGCTTATACAAATCAAAATGTAGCCTACCAAATATGTGTGTATACCAAAACATATAAGTTTTCATGAAATAAATAAGTTAATATATAGAACAAGGTAATGTAAAATATGGATGGCTTATTTTGTTATCTATCTGTAAGTAATTTAAGTAAGACCAAAACAAAAAACATGCTAAGCATAAAAATATATATATACTCACTTGAAAAGTCATAATCATTGACTGATTGAAGACTGTTATACTCATAGTTCATTAAACGCACATTAAAGTAAAAAGAGCAAAAAAATACTACATACCCAAAAACAAAGGAAAAAGCTTATCAAGCATTCTGAGCTAAAAAAAAATCGGAATATGTGACTTTCGTACTAATACTGATACTCGTATGTAAAGCCTTTCTAACACATAGTGTGATTTGACAAATGAGATAATTAATGAGTTCAGAATTAGTTGTGCCTTACAGCAATGCTCTAGTCGCAATTCCTCGCGCTCGCATCGTTGAGATAGTGTTTCAGTAGCAGACCGTCTAAAACTGTTCGTGCGTATGAAATTTTGATATGGTGTGGGTGTGTGGCTACCCACGGCACAAAACATGAGTAATACTCCCCGACTATGAGTTCTGTTGCGTGAGTAACGCTATGCGGAGCATGCTGTTTCCATTTTATTTTCGCTACGGCCCACACACCGCTCCATGGAGAGCTACCACACCTGCCGCCGCGAATTGAGTCATAAACACCTGAATGTTACACAATCCCGGCTTCATTGCATTTTTACTAGTAAAAATCGTAACATTATGTTTATCATCGGTTTCATATTGAACAAACGTTAGCGCATCGACAGATTCAGAATGCGTTTACAGTTACACCAGACAATAATAATGGCATTAAATTGAAAATAGTTTTATTGTTTAAAAAAGTAACTAGTAATTTCTTTTTATGTGGTATATCTCTGACCATTCATTGATACAGTTAATAAAACAACCATTAACTGTCATTCTACGAGTTGAACAGAATTCAGTAATCATTAGGTTAGCACTCGAGCAAAATCGCAATAGGGACCCATCGAGTTATTGTGTTATGGACAGATTTGAATACGTGCCAACACAGAATTTTTCCGTAAGACATTTTTGAAGACTATTTCACGGGCATAAAATTGATGTCGCTCGTGATAAAAACTTGATGCAAAAATAGCGATGCTCTCAGACACACGTTTGAAATATTAGAGAACACGTTACCTGCGTCAAGAGATCTAAATGATCCGCTTCGAAATAAAAAGTTTATATTCTCTTTTAGGTGTAGGTGGAAGAAAGACCTAGCAACGCTCGTAATTTATAGCGTATCAGAGTTTCTATATACGCGGTAGGAGTTCTCAGCAGTGGCGTAAACAATTTCATAAAACATAAACATAATTTTAGATCCTGGAATACCCAGTCAAGGCATACCCGACCAATGTACTCTTTTGGCATTCACTTCGTATCGTGAAACTGTTGGGTATTTCTTGTCAAGATAAGCCATTCTCCTCTGTCATAGAGGAAAACGGATCGCATAGGGCACTATTACTACGACGAAATATACTGTCAAAGGCTTTATACAGGTCTAAGAAGGTAATGTACAAAGATCTCATTTTCTCTTTGTAACTCTAGTTCAAAATCCTTCGAACAAAAACTGGGTAATTGTAACTGTTGACTATACGACTTTTGTAAATTTTGACTATACAAGAGCTTCATAGTGTAACTTAGGATCTTTACACCTCGATGGTTGCCTGCTGCAGTCCTGTACCATACGTTTGCCCTTTGAACCAGAACTTTTATTTTAATCCTCCATTACTTAAGCATTTTTGAACAAAAGGGTCTGTTTGTAGAATCCCAGCGCGTTATAGGCCTCGAATGCAATCTTGTCAGGCTCCACAGGTTTCCGGCTCTTAAGACAGTACTATGAGATCTTTAGGACTCACCAAAAAGAGTCGTCTTGTCTAATTGTGGAAATATAATCCAGGTTTGAAGACGGCTCGAGGGGTCGGTTATCCAGTCTTAGCCGTTCATTACCTTCATTGACCTATCTTAAGCGTTGATTACCTTTAGTTTATGATATCATAAAATTTTCCGTTCTTAAAAATTCTTCCTACAGCTTATTCATCAAGGGTCTATTCACCCACTAACATTTTGGGTGTGATGTTCTGACGCTTTGTATTCTTTATTATACGGTTAAATTAACCAAAAGCAACACCATGAGCTATTCATAAAGAAATATGTTCTAGAGTTCCACACGTGACAATGAACAAAATAATCCTAAGAAAGGTTACGTAATTCCGAACATATGGTCGCTTGAAAGGCGCTGACCTATAAATCCTCTCTCTACGGATATGGACATACAAGCAGCTACATCTCTGTCAAATGCACACGATTAGGAAAGGAGGTTTATTTGGTTTAAATGTTCTAAACCTTGCTATCTTTGATAACGAATTAGAGTACCACTCTTGCTTTAAATTATAGAAAATACGACAGGATAATAATTTAAACAATTATCTTACTTTGTAAAAAGACAACTTTGTAAAGAAGGAAGAATATATCTTAAGATGATTACTACCTACATTTTCGGAATAAAGAATAAAATATAATAATATTAATACATTAACAAATTCAAAAATTAAAAACCACTTAATGTAGCATAAGTCTAACGATGTTGTACAAATCAAAATAGACAAATGTCTACGAGTCATGTGTTGAGTATGTCTTAAGGTGTCAGATGTACACATGATCGTTTTAGTTTATAAATCCAATTTAGCTGACTGCAACAACACTGTTCGATGGAATGGTTTATTCTTAGCTGAAACCATGTGCCCAAAGTGATATTTCTGAAAATATTTGCTGCACATTCTGCGCGTCCTGGATGCCTATTGGAGGCCTATTGTAGGCCCTTAAGTGGCATCCAGGACGCGTATAATCAACGTTAATGTACCGGGTAATGTACCTCTTCTTAAAGTTTACAAATTACCCAAACAAACTAAGTTAACGTGTGCCATCGGCCAGAAACAGTTGCTGCGAGGAAAAAATCTCTGCGAAAGTTATGCATATGGCTTGGTGTCACCGGTAGGTAAGGTAGGCCCGTCACCTGATTACCGGTTTAAAGATGACATGTTTGTGCTTTGCTCGCACTTTCTAGGAAAGAATTTTCTGTCTGCTTTAAAAGACAGGATTACCAAAAATGGTAGCTAGGGTTTGGTGTGTTAGCTACCCGAGTAGCCTACCGCACCGTACTAGCAGACTACCGTGGTCAACTCTGAACTAAGTACTGACTCGAAAAAAAAAGTTGACTGATAACAGTTGGAAATAATAGGGCTAGTCTAATTCATAACACACACCCACAACGCATTTACGTATGATGTGATAATCAAATACGCATGTAAATGATTAAACCATTGTGAACAACTTTAATATTGAGTGAAGTTATTTTTATTAAAAAATATTAATAGATCGGCAGGTGCGAGTGCAAGTTGGCAAGAGACTGTTATGCCACAATGTGACACGCTGGACTAATTGTAAACATAATAATATGTACGTATATTTTGTTGTTATTTCTGTAACAGTGAGTGAGTGAGTGAGTGCCCTTATAGTCGATGGCTCACCACGATCAGATGTTTCATCTGTTTACACTTTAGTAATAACACAAATAACACTTTGTCCATTTGTACGGCCCTTGGTCATTGCCGATTTGCTTATGGACACAAGTTGCCTGCCAAAATTCTGATTCACTTACTGTATTTATGTTCAATGCCGCCCAATTTGGTATGTAGTGTATTATTCGTTTAAAAGCAAAGTATTTCCGTATAATTATTACGGCATCGTCTATTTTTACTTTGGTTAAGACGAAACGGGCTCCTAAAACTGTTTTACCTCTTATTGCTCAAATGCAGCTTTAAGTGTTTATTTATAATCCAGACAACCGCATTTTAAGAATTCTACATTAGAAAACCTGTAAACGATAAATAAAGAAACATCTACACGGTTTTGTTCTACTAGTTAAGTTTAAGGTGAACGTAGATAAATTAATATAAAAAAATATTTTTTAGAACCAGCTTTTATTCAAATGCACCAAAAAGAAGAATAAAGGAATTAAATCAAATCCATCATTTTGTTACATTATACAATGATATAGAACAGGGATGTTATGGATATGAAATTTTGGATCTGGATACGGATACGGGTATATGAATATATTATATAAGGTAGGAATATGGATATGTTATAGATTTCAGATAGAGTTACGGATATTAAAATATTTCGGATTATTCGATAATTTCGGTTATTTGTATTCAATTATTTCGGATTATCCGATAATTTCGGTTACGGATATTAGATTTTTAAGGATTTTTAATAGGTAATAATACAAAGTATTTTATTCATAGCTTTTTTTAATTAAATAATAATTGTGAAAAAGCTTTGTATTTAAATTAAATCAAATTTTTATTTAAGTTCTCTATAGACATGTTTTGTCACTGAGGTAGTACATTCGCCACATCATGATGCCACTCAATCCTCGGTACGGTCTCACCTTTACTTGCGTGTTTAGGACTATGCGAAACTTATTTCAGCTTGAGGCCTAACGAAACACAGTTCCGCGTTTAATTTTGGAGTTTTTCTTCTCGGACATCGAACCCCTAACATTCACCGCATAGCTGCAGACGTCTTTAAGCATTGCGCGATCCGTGCAATCGTCGAAATCCTTACTTCTTTACTCTCACTAATATTACAAATGTGAAAGTGGGTTTAGTTTCACTTATACTACTATCATCATGAAATTTTGCAAATACGTGTAAGGGGTACAGAAAAGAACCAGGGAAAAGTACAGTTACCGTTCTGAATTGATGGACAGTCTACATTAACGCAAGCGAAGCATCATAATTACATGCATTTACAGAATTTATTGCCTGCGCTGTTGAACGCTAAGGAGTTCCCTCGTCTGGAGCCAAACTAATCTGTCATATTCAATCGTATATTTTTTTTTTTTATGGGAAAAACGCAAGCGAGAAGATGGGTCACCTGATAGTAAGTGACTACCGCCACCCATTGACACTTGCAACTCAAGAGTCACAAGCGCGTTGCCGGCCTTTAAGGTGGGAGTAGGGGAAGGGTGGAAGTAGTGGAAGGAGGGGATAGGGGTTTGGGCCTCCGGTAACCTCACTCAGTCGGTGAAACGCAACGAAGCATTGCTTCAAGGCCTGTTTTCTGTGAGGCCGTGGTATCACCCCGGTTGAACCGTCCCATACTTGCGAAGCATGGCTCTTCAACTGAACTAATCTTTCGAATTTTGTAACGTTGGCCGTTAAGGAGTTCCAGGACAGCAGCCAGGTCACGCTGAACTTTAGAACGGTCTATCAAAACCATGCCCATATAAATAGATTCGTGTCTATGCTGTTAACTGTTGATGAGTTCCCTTGTCTGGAACCAATCTTGGGCGCACCAGTAATTCCATGATGACACAATATATAAAATTTCAACTTCGTAGGATAAGAGCAAGTAGTTTTAATTCAGCTTACCAAGCCTGACCACTTTGACTCAAACTGAGTAATAATATAAATTAGTAATATTATGAGACGATAATATACAAAGAGCATTCTGGGACTGACAAAGACATTTCGGTCATCATTTATAGAAAGTTACTAAGTTAGTTTCATAATTGGTTATTTAGGTAATATTAATATGCATGCCATAATTTGGCAAATGTGCTGAACTAATTTTAAATACTTTAAAAAAGTATTTAAAAAAATACTTACCAACATTGCAATAATAAACCAACAATAAAGAAAGCAAAAATAAACCAACAGTATATAAATAAAGCTTAAGTCCTACTGCACGTAGAGTAGTCCTCACAAAATTGTCCAGAAGCCGCCATATACTAATTTAAAATTAGCAACCCGCCCCGGCTTCGCACGGGTACAAATTAAACACCTAAACCTTCCATATGAATCACTCTATCTATTAATGAAAACCGCATGAAAATCCGTTAAGTAGTTTTTCAGTTTATCGCGAACAGACAGACAGACGCGGCGGGGGACTTTGTTTGTAACCGACTTCAAAACAGGAGGAGGTTCTTAATTCGTTGGCATCTTTTTTTTTATGCTTGTTCACCGATTAGTCGAAGACGCCTGAACCAATTTGGAAAATTCTTTTTTTGTTTCAATATACTTTCCAGGTGGTCCCATTAAAATTTTATCGAAATAAGCCTAGCGATTTCTTAAAAATCAACAAATATCTAAAAATTATAAACGTCGATTAGTCCGTATGCTTGTTTGCCTTCGACGTGGTATAAAAAAAAACAACAATTAAATGGCGATCCTGTGAAACATTGCTACAGTATTGCAGCCATTGGATGGGAAAGATCGTTTATATATATATCAAGTACGATGGATACAAATGATCAACAACTTTGAAAGCTCTTAATATGTTATCATCGGCACATTATAGTATAGTATATTAAATATATATTACATAATTACTGTGACTTCGGTGTCTAACGTACATTTTTTGCGTTGTGTTTGTGTGTCAGATTTTATTTAAATCAGAGCGAACAAGTTATAAAACCGAGAGAGGGTAGTTCTCAAAAATAAACAAAAATATTACAAGTTTTTCAATCGGACGGAGATTGACCTTTAAATAAATTAAAAAACGCTACGCTGTTTTCACTGCTCCGAGCATGGAGCAACCACAAAGAAACAAGCGTCTTCGTTAACTAAACTTACTGAATAACCGGTATAACTTGTAGATTATCCTGATTACTTGAATTACTCGAATATACAAAAAATTGAGTATACTTTCGCGCAGTTAGTTAAATGGTATCTGAATCGAATTCGACACACTGTTTTGAATTGTTTGGGATCTATTATTAATTAGGAATACTGTTGTAAATATTGTTCTTTTTAAATCAAAATGAATCGGATGCTATCATCACTAGTCTGTTGTTTGGAAGAACAGTAGGTATGTGAAATGCAAGACGGATTCCTGTAACCCGAAACAGTTGTGCAACGTAAATATTTTTTTTTTCTAATTCTAATTTTGGACCAAAAATAGAAAATGAAAAAAAATATTGCAAATTGTACCGTTGTGATATGTTATATCAAATGAAAAGGTTGTTGTGAGTGTCAAATATATTTTCTTACTAGCTGTGCCCCGCGGTTTCACCCGCGTAACTCAGATGCCATTTGAATATCGGAATAAAAAGTAGCCTATGTGTTAATCCAGGTCTCCAGCTATCTACATACGAAGTATCATCGCAATCGGTTCAGTAGTTTTTGCGCGAAAGAGTAACAAATGTCCATACATCCCCACAAACTTTCAAATGTTTTTTACATTCAATATCTTCACTATATATTATAAAACAAAGTCCCCGCCGCGTCTGTCTGTCTGTTCGCGATAAACTGAAAAACTACTTAAGGGGTTTTCATGCGGTTTTCACTCATATATAGAGTGATTCATGAGGAAGGTTTAAGTGTATAATTTGTACCCGTGCGAAGCAGGGGCGGGTCGCTAGTATATTATATAAATGTGTGTATACAGAGCCTTTGAACAAATCGCTAGTAGCAACAACGTCTGCCCTCACGCAACTGCCCGCGTTCGAGTGGCTCACGCCACGCGGCGGTGAGCGATGTTTCCCCCTCCCCCTTGCCCGCAGTTTTATATTATAGTCGTAACTTTTAAAATATTTGACCAAAGTACGTACTTTAAAAGACAAAGTTTATCTACTTTGAATATCAGAAGCGATAAAAGTATTTATTTTCATAAAAATCAATTTGTTACTACTAAATGTAAATTTGAAATAAAAAATAAAATTTATTGTATTTATGGTTCACTATTTTGATAATAATGGCTTACACATAAAAGATATATACTGTCGCGGACTTTTTTGTAGAACTATTTAGGAGAAACAATCACACCGTACATTATATTCGTGTAACTCTTACAGTTTTCCCACCGCAGTCAGCATAACTCGCAGATGACAGATTTTTTTCCGACTTAACACTTATCGTTATATTTTGGCCAATATACACAATATCTTCATAAATTATAGCCTATGTGTTATTCTGATATATAAGCTATATTACTGCAAAGTTTCATTAAAATCCATTCAGTAGTTTTTGCGTGAAAGAGTAACAAACATCCATACATCCATACATCCATACATCCTCACAAACTTTCACGTTTATAATATTAGTAGGATAATTTTAAGCTCACTCCACATGAGTCCAACTCGCACTTGGCTGATTTTTAAAAATAAATACTACATACATACTATATACATGAACTAGACGTATTTGTGGTGACACAAGAAAAGATCGAATCATCGAATCAGCTGTTTTTTGTACGATTCCCACAACTGGACCTTAATCACTTTCGATCATCATATTATTATGATATTCAGCACCGCAATTGTATTTTGTATTAATTAGCCCACTATACCATAAAAACAATGTTTTAATTTTTAACTAGATAAATTACCTCCACTTTTCCCCGAATTTCCCTACTTGTCAGGCAACTTTTCCAACTTTGCTTTGTCTAAAAACCTTATTCGGACAAAATAAATCAATAGACTAATAGTTCTAATAAACATTGATTAGGTTAGAATGGCTTAATTGTAATATTATAAAAGCTGTGTCTGCTGGATATAAAAAAAAATACCTACTTAAAAATTTCGTCTCGGTACGATCAATCTTTTATTATGCTGTGCATTCTCGGCTGTTGCTTTGACTCTTTGAAAAGTCATCGAAACCACATCGTCTAAAAGCATTGGATTATTTCTGATATTGTACACTTCAAATAGGTCTTCCCCTTGGACAAAGTGTTTTATGAGGAGATCATAAAACATCGATGACAGGAAACAGCAATGTTTTATTACCTCCTTAGTTCATGCCAAATTAATTGAACTGAAAAGGGTTTCCCAAGTTAAATCATTATTACATTTATGTGTATCGACGTTCTACTACATCCTAATGGTTAGATTGGGGAAGAAGAGAAGGAAGAAAGAATAATAAGTAAAAATATGAAACGAATTGTTTCCATTTTTTCTTAATTTTAACTCACCAAAAAATTTAACATCGCCTAGTATAGCTGAGAGCGACATTTTAGAGGCAGCTATTATATTTTGTATGAATTCATAGTTATATTTGTATATTGCAAAAAAACTATTCAATGTTTGGATAGGAACTTCTTGAAAACATAATAAATTTATTGAATGGCATAATTAAATAATAATTTATAAAAATATTGAAATTATTGTTTAAAAATACAGTTAGAAAATTATAGGTCACTGTTACCTAAAATAACGGAAGCCAAACAACAGGACCTTACCTTAAAATTAATTTTAAGGTAAGGTCCTGTTGTTAAATACCAACATTTTGTGCTAGCCTCACATAATTATGTATGTATTATATTAATATGATTGCTTCTTCCGATTTTGTATGGACGAATCTCTCTAAACTCCGATAACGAATTCCGTATCTCATATTACAAAGCAAAGCAGTAGTATCATAAGTATAGTATTGAAAATTAAATACATTGTTTAATATTAGTAAATCTCTGAAAATATGCTTCGACTATTACAAAGTAATAAAATTATAATGTAGAAAGAAGGAAATAAGGAAGTGATAGAGACATACAGTGATAGGGGTGGTAGGTGACGTAGTCGAGGGTGTAGCGTGGTGCTGGCGAGGGCGGATGGCGGCGCCCCTCCACTAGGGCCGTGTGCAACTCACGCATAGACTACAGTCGCGCGCTGCCCTCGCGCATCATTCGAACTTCGCGCATCGCAGTCTCGGCATATCAGCCCTGAACTGTAAACGCGTCCGGGAGCTTCATCCCGCAGCGACTTCGACGAACAGGTCTTTACTTCAGTGAAAGTGATATTTATCCTTCTCCCAAACAACAACACAAGCGCGAGTGTTATTAGAGCATCATTCTGTGAACTATTATTAGCGATGCAACGGTTCACTCCAGCACGTAACTTTACCTGAACGCCCCAAATTAGGCGCGCAGGCGCATCGCTCACGCGCCGCCCGCCCTACGTTCCATATTTTGCTACATTCTTTAACTCGTTGCTGCATTCGCAGGAAGCACACGCACCGAATATATCGTCCAACATACGAGATTATTGGGCAATAAAGTGTCAGTTCAGATGCGATTGATGCAGTGCAGGCGACTTGGATTTCGGCCAACGACTGTTGCATTTAGAATTAAATTTAACAACGCATCTAAAAAATGTTCTGTGTTAACAAAATGTGTTGCTACATATAAAATAGTGACAGTGAATCTTAATGGACTAGAAAGGGATTCATAGTGCTTTACCGAAGTGCTTCGGGATTTTGATATAAAGTTGTGAATATGCCAAAATGCTAGTCGCCTGCACGTCCTCGCGGCCCCGATAAAAGTTAAGGCAGATAAATAATCTGGCGTATAAATTGAAATACCAATATTTTGTTACAGGATAATTTAAGCGAGCACAATGCCTTTCAAACCAGCAGATAACCCAAAGTGCCCAAAATGCGGCAAATCAGTATACGCAGCAGAAGAGAGGGTCGCCGGCGGACTCAAATGGCACAAAATGTGCTTCAAGTGCGGTGAGTATTTTGATTATATGCTATCCTTTCATGAAAATGTACAAGTTATCGTCTAATATAAACATGACTGTAAATAATAATGGTAAAAATAACATTTGTATGTTCTTGAGCAGATATCAAAGGTAGGTTCAGCATACGTCTTTAGTGACGCGAATTTACAAATGACGATACTGATTAATTACTTTGTAAACATTTTTGAATCCTCAGAGGATACGTATCATAATTCTATAAAGTACTATAATTAGTATTTGTTGTAAGAGTTTTCTTAATAAAGCGATCTTTAACTATACTCGAACTTGTTTTAACAAGAACGGTATACTTACCTACTGGCACAGAATACATAATAGTACCAGTAGGTAAAGGTCTAAAGTATGCTTATAATGATGTTTGTTTGACCCTAGCTTGATCCAACTCAAAGGCAATCCAGGTCACCATCCATCTGTTGGCATATAAATGATCGGCAACATAACATATTCATATAGTTGAAGTATTGTAAAAAAAATTCTTAGTACAAAGTTTTATTCATTTAATCCATACATTTAAGTTCACTTGTTATTTTTTTTTAAACTATATGAAACCGTTTTGCCGAGTATGTTATTAATAGTATTCATATGGAGCGACAATCCAGCGCTTTGAAAGCCAAAGACGATTTACTTTCTACCCGCAGATTCCCCTGTAGGGTTACAGCGTGATGTTACATAGCTTTTAAAATTCCTCAACGAATGCTCTATCCAATACAAAAAGAGTTATTTAAATCTGACTAACAGTTCAAGAGATTAGTCTGTTTAAACATACAAATAATCACACAAAAACAGCATTACTAATATGTAGGTAGTATAGATAGATATGTAAAGTAATTTTAAATTGGTAAAAATTAATCCCGAGTATGAGTCCCGTCGCGGCACTCAAACTCTCAAAAGCTCAAACATAAACACGTATTCTCTTTTTCTTTTATAAAAGACAACAACTGTGCCTAATAGGTTTAGACTACTTAAAAAACAATTACCGAACATGGAGTACCTACATGGAGACTCGGCGGTCGATTGCACATACCAAGTGTGACTTTAAGTGATACCTCATTTGTATAAATATAAATCCCATCGTGAGTAAATACTAAAAATCCATATTGTTAATCTTTTGAGATTTTCTTCAATATTTAATGACAGTTTTGAGAAAAGTCTATACTTACTTATTTACAGAGATTCGTTTAATTTCGTTCTCTAAAAGCCATTTCCTTGAGATATTTAGTTCATCACTGTAGGTACCTACTTATGTGTTTACGTGTTATATTGACGGCTAGGAGGGACTTGAAATAAAAATAAAAATGGAGGAAGCAGACAATTATGTTTACCTGTTAATGTTAACCCATGTGTTATCAATTTCAACGTAACCCGGCGTTTCTTTATCACATGCAGTAAATATTATGTTAGGTAGGACCAGATCTAGAACTTAATAAGTAACTTATTTACTAGAAATAACAATATTGTTAACACAATAGCCATTAAAAATGTTTTTTTTAATGGCTTTTGCTTCACAAAACATATTTTTAAGATTTGACCGCAATAGTACTTACTCCTTATTTGTTAAGAGAATACGCCTAAATATAATACTTATCTATCGCAGGTTAGTAATTGTTGTATGTCATGCAGGTCTGTGCCAGAAGTTGCTTGACTCCACCAACTGCTCAGAACACGAAGGTGAACTGTTCTGTAAAATGTGCCATGCACGTAAATTCGGACCAAAAGGCTACGGCTTCGGTGGTGGTGCTGGCTGCCTGTCCATGGACGCTGGAGAGCACTTGAAGACAGAGAATGCGTAAGTACAAGCCCTCTTCGCACTCCCGCCGCCCGCGCCTCTGAGGGCCTTTCCTTATCTAAGGTCGCGACGACGACCGGCCTCCGGGCCCGTGCGTAACAAAATTAACAGCGTGTATATAAAAACTCATACGTATACTGTAGAAAGCGCGCGCTGGCTGTACATTACGCGCTGCCTGACACGTGCATGACCAGTCTCCATTTATGTCGCAACAGGAATTGAGCGAGCAGCCATCCAGCACAACTTGCGGGTCGCCGACACACATCTCGGCCCACCAGCGATGCCTCGCGAACGCACGCCATACTATACTTTAAATTACTTTAGTTAGGGTTATTTATTCGCTATCGCTTAATTTAATTTGTTCATCGGTATTATTTATTATTCATTAAAAAAAAAGAAATAAACAGTCGACTACCAACCCTGAGTTAGTATTGTTTGACGCGGAGCGCGGTCGACGCCGACGTTCGCCCGCCATGCCGCAGCCGGGCGCACGTCGGCAAGAGCGCGCTCCCGCCCTGACCGATCCCTTCCTCCCAACGGGGTGACCCGAACTGAAGAAGCTACGGTGAGAATCCAGTATGTAAAGTCTTGGCTTAGCAACGCTGCTCAAGACGCACCTAGATGGCATGCAACGAAGACATCTGTTGTAATTAACTTTCCTCGCTACTTACCCTCTATCTAACACTAAGCTAACGCTTTCGTCTTCGCTTTATCTGATACATAGTAAATACATGTGATGGGATAAGGAAAGCGCCCTCTATGTTGATATGTGTAGTGCTATAGCGAGGCCGGTGCGGAGCGGGCGGCCGGGAGCCCTTACCTTCTCCCATTACGGCGGAGGTGCGCCGCCGGCAACTGCTTAGCCGCTACCCGTGTGGCCAATACTAGAGTAGAGGCAGACGGATTCTCCAATGCCTGAGAGGCTTTTAACTATTCTTCTATCTACGTTGCTTGATGTAGACATTATCGAACATTCATTGATTTGCGGCATCTATACAGGCATGTAAGGACGAACGGAGCTTGTCTGGAGTCTCGTTCTATTGCCAAGGCGCCGCCCGGTGAAGGGTGTCCACGATGCGGCGGTTACGTGTACGCTGCCGAGCAGATGTTAGCAAGAGGAAAGGTAAGACTTCTGCTATAATTAATCTTAATGATACTGACAATCTTCATTTATCATTTAATCAGAACCGTTTCTTCTTGCTTGCTTTTGCTGCCTAATATACATTTATTTTAAATTTAGAATTTCCTAATATTTTATACCTACTAAGTAGGTATAAACAGACCGATGGGTACACGACATGATGTTTTGATACAGAAATAAAATGAATAAGCATTAAGTTTCCGTATCAAAATCTCTATTAACATTATAAATTTCAATTTAACAAAATAAAAACAATAACATAACATAATTATTGTACATTAGGGTTATCACAGGCGATGCTTCAAATGCTTAAATTGCAACAGGACCCTTGACTCGATGATGCATTGTGATGGACCAGATTCTGAAATTTATTGTAGAGGTATCTGAACGATTATTTCGCACGTAAATGTTATTATATCACCGGTATACGTGCAATAACATCGTGTAACATTGTGTTAACATGAGTGATCCCTTAGATAGTAACTTTCTTGCATGCTTCGACGTCTCCTCACTATTCACTGTATGTCCAGGCGTGGCACAGGGAGTGCTTCAAATGCGGTGACTGCTTTAAACGACTGGACTCCACAAACTGTTGCGAGGGCCCAGACAAAGACATTTACTGCAAAGGTTTGTTATTTTTCCTCTCATTAAATAAATTCTAATGAATGTTAATTATTATTATTATACTTTTAAACAATAGCAACCTACATAATTACCTATTAATTATGCGTGATTACAAATAATTAATTGCATGATCATTTCCATTTTATTTTCGTGGTTTTAATTAAATGTTTTTCTCTGTAGTATGTTATGGGAGGAAGTTTGGTCCTAAGGGATATGGTTACGGAAAAGGAGCTGGTGTCTTGCAGAGTGAACCTTACGCCAATGGGTGAGAACCGCTTGAGGTCATGTGACTCATCTGGCGAGGACACAGCTTTCGACACAGTGTATCTTTATGTACTTAAATTTTGAGTGCCACGCTGTGTGCTCCTCAGATGCAATAAATAACGCTTTGCTTTTGCTGTAGGATGCTACGCACAAAGATTTGGTCCAAGAGGTGTAGGCCATGGGGGCATGTCAAGCCTGGGTCTTATGTGTGATATAAAGGACTTGGAATGGCAAAGGTACATGATTGGTGTGTCTCTGAGATCCTGAAATATCCAGTCTATAAGACTATAATCCTTGTCATAATTAACCGACTTATTAAACTTCATGCCTATTTGCTTATAGAATGCTTTATCAAATAGGTTTTTTTATCCTGATATTCAAGTACTCATCGTAACATTCATTACTTAACACTGTGTTTCACTTGTTGCAAGTTATTTTCGCCATTAGCAGTAATATTACGTGTACCTCTCAGGTTACATGACAGGTTAGGTTATTTCCATCGCAGTCACTTTCATAAAAACAGCTTATAATACAAACGAGAGATGGCAACATGCCAACATCAAAATAGAACACGTTCTCCGCTCTCGATCGGACTAATTTTAATATAGGCGAGACGAGCCACGCGGTTTGAGCATTCAACATGAAGTATTCAGATGGATGTGGATTTATCCATTATCTTAATTAATGGGTCTCTTGGAATAAACACAATCCATTATATCATGAAATTAATAACCTACCTTCAAATGAGTAGGCAGTGGCTGTCTATAGTTGCTAGAACGTTAAAAATAAATGATAACCAAATACTTAGGTGGAAAGTTACTGCCACTAATTAATTTTTACTAAAACTACTAGCTACGTAACTGTGGCAAAAGATAATTAAAATTAAAAGGTGAAAATGGCTTCCTAACAAAATTTCATCAAGTTACAAGAATGTAGGTACTTAGGTACTACTGAAAAAGGAAGAATTAATAGAAGAATAGAAGTATTAGAATAGTACAAACTCTTCACTACTGCTACCTTATAAAGCAGTTTAATTTTTTTTTCTCATAAGTACTGACAATCGTTTGTTTGTAAGTTTTTTTTATGAATATATTACAAATTAATAAAGATGTCTAATCTGCAGGAAGATAAATCATATAGGTACGGATATTTTGGCAACTGATCATACATAACAATCTAGATATACCTACTTATATGTATTCTTAAACATAACAAAGTCATATATACACATCCAATAGCGACCTGTGCTAATATACTACTTTATTATAATATTATTAACTCTCCAACCTGATACCGAAAGGACAGGTATTCTATAATATTTCCACCTATATTACAGTGAACAGGCACCCAGGACGACAGTGATTGATACGGCCTCCATCATGGCCGCACCAGGCAAAGGGTGCCCCCGTTGTGGTGGCGTTGTATTCGCCGCTGAGCAAGTCCTTGCGAAAGGCCGTGAATGGCATCGCAAATGTTTCAAGTGCCATGCCTGCACAAAAACCTTGGACTCCATTATCGCTTGCGACGGACCTGACTCTGACGTCTACTGCAAGACCTGTTACGGCAAGAGATGGGGACCTCACGGTTACGGCTTCGCTTGCGGCTCTGGCTTCCTTCAGACTGACGGTTTAACGTAAGCATTTATATCTTCTATTCATATCAATATATTTTTTTGTATAATTTTCAAAAATATGATTATAGTTCTCTAACAAAACGTTTGTTAACAGTGAGGATGAGATCTCTGCCAGCCGTCCTTTTTACAACCCCGATACAACTTCCATCAAGGCGCCAAAGGGTCAAGGCTGCCCTCGTTGTGGCGGTATGGTCTTTGCTGCTGAGCAACAACTTGCAAAGGGCACCGTAAGTATCGACTCTTATCTAGGTACGCCTGTATTACATAATCATTAGTAAATAAGTTATTCTGTGCCCAAGGATCTACTTTACTAAGGGGCCATCCATAAATTACATCTCACGTTACGTACGTGCACACGGGGTCAACGAAGTGTGACATTGTGTGACAAGGGGTGGGAAGGGGTTATAAGATTCGTGACGTCACGTGTCAAAATCTAAAGTATTTAACACAAAGCATTACCTGTAAATGAAAGACTAACACTAGCCTGTCTACGTCTAGTCACATTATCAGACTAGACACATTTATAAAAAGAAAATATGTGACGTCACACTAGGGTGGGGGGTCCCACAAATGTGACAAGGACTGGTACTGGACCCCCCCCCCCCCCGGGTCAAAAAATCATGAAATTCGTGTGACGTAATTTATGGATGGCACCTAATTGCGTTTGCCATTTGCTTTTTCTTTGTTTTAAAGGAACTTACTAACTTAACAATAGAGCTTTTTGTTTAGTATTTCGTAAAATAAGGGGCTGGCATTGTTTCGTACCTTTGTTGATTCAATGATGGGAACTGCCAGGAACCAGATTGTCAAAATATTAGGAATTATAACCGCTCGCCTGGAGCTCTATAGAATACCACAACTTTATCAAAACTACTAGTACATTTTTTTTTACTATTGACGTGGGTCGTCAAATCCCACAGGAGGATGGTAAAGTTGGTAACACACAAGGGCCCCCACCAATGTTATAATTGCTTTTTGATACTGATCTGAGCACCAGTCGAGCTTCGAGTTACAAGTGTAACAGAGCATCGGGCGGGTCGTGTGCTTGTTAGCCTGCTTACATAAAACATGAAGCAATTGGGACTAGTGACGTGCGGGACACACTCTCCGGGCTCCAGCTCTGGCTCTAACACAGGCCGGCAATGACTTTTTACATTTCTACACTATAGAACCACTTTGTTTCCAGATGTGGCACAAGAAGTGCTTCAACTGCGCCGAATGCCACCGCCCATTGGACTCGATGCTGGCATGCGATGGCCCTGACAAGGAAATTCACTGCCGCGCTTGCTATGCTAAGCTCTTTGGGCCCAAAGGATTTGGTTATGGCCATGCCCCAACTCTTGTATCCACTGATGCTGAACCTACCGTAACTTAGTATGTATATTTAGGAATATTTAATTTTAAACATTATTTGTTAGTTTTAGAAGTTGATTGTGGGGACAGGACTCAAAAAAGGAACATTTTAAGGAATTAAGAATTTTTAATCGTCTGAGGCCTAGTATGGTGAGTGATCGGATTCACTCCAAGTATTATTCTAGCTTATACACCAGGGGTGCTGTCAGTAAGTGTTATGTAATGTGTTTATAAGCAACACCAAGGAAATGCTATGTATTCATCAAAATTTTATTTTTTAATATTTACACATTTTCAGGCAAAAATTGCTTAAAAGTAAAATCTCATAATCTAATATTAAAATTGTTTTACAGCAATGAACAGCTTCCTTTCACTGGTCAGAAAGCAGCCAAAGGCCATGGTTGCCCACGCTGTGGATTCCCTGTTTATGCTGCTGAACAAATGCACTCCAAGAATGGCACATGGCACAAGCGATGCTTTTCATGTGCGGACTGCCACAGATCTCTTGTAAGTATTATTTTTGATAATGGCATACATTTAAAAATTGAGAGCTTATAAGTAATTTATTTACTTTTATATTTGATTTGTTTTTAAATAATCTGGTTCATCATCTTGTTCCTTGTCAAGATGTGCATTTAAAAATTCTTCTACAGAGTCTGTATTCCACTTCTCAATAGCAACAGTATCTTTTACAACTCCATCCTTATCCATCAGTTTAATTATAGGGTCTAAACCTCGAACGTATTTGATTTGTAGATTAGGAAATTTAGCCGGTCTGTCGCTCTTCACAAATGCTTGAATTTGTGGATATGCTGGGAATTTACAAGTACAAACCTCCAAAACGGCTCGAGCATATTTTTTCTCCTTCGGGGCTGTTTTGTCCTGATGACAACATTCTTTACAATGGGCTATAAGCTGATCTAAAGCAAAGTCTTTTAATTGATCACAAGATGAACATAATAGATTAGCCTTGATGAATCCCAAAGAAGCACAGTCTTCAGTTGAAAATTCCGCTTGACTGTTTTGAACCAAAATAAACGCTGCAAATGCGAAAAACGCTGCAGAATGAGTACTCGCCTTCATACTTCTAGATTCTTAATAAACACTGTATTAAATTTTCGTACTTATCACAACAAACAAATTTATATCAACTTCTCCAAGTGTTCGTGTTCGGCACACGTCATTCCAGTAAATCCAGTACCCAAAGAGTATACAAACCAGTACCTATCTAAACCACAGAGTACAGTAATATTATTAAATTTATTAAAGAATCTAAACGTTAAAGAACGAAATATTAATTGTTTTTACTTTATTCCCTAAATATGAATAACATCATACGTCGTCTCTTACTTATTCTAATTAAAAAAAGAGTTTTAGTATACTATGCATTACTAGGCGATTTGAACCAGACCGGAATTCGGACCGCTAATTTGACATTTATGATTTTTTTTGTTTACGTCTCTGATTAAAAGGCTTTTAAGTACAATATGGAATTGTAGTTTTTTGTGGGTAAATAATAATTTATGATTATTTATGTATTTGTTTTCTTTCAGGACTCTACTAACTTAAACGATGGACCTAATGGAGAAATATATTGCCGAAGTTGTTATGGCAGGAACTATGGTCCTAAAGGTGTTGGATTCGGAATGGGTGCAGGCACATTGACCATGGCATAACGATTGAAGCTGGTCTTCATAGGAACCATTTAGATATAATGGTAGCGTGAAAGGAATTTAACTATTGCATATTGCTACCTAGCTTACAGATTATCATACCATTTATTAAACTGGCTTTAATAATGGTTGATACCTAATTATTTTAAGAAACTAATAAATAGTAAAACAGCCATTGAGCAGAAATATTTTGTTACGAAAGTTTAAATTAAAGGTTACATTCCTTTCATATAATAATGTACAAATTGTGATGAATGTGTCTGGGCCCTTAGTTTACATGTTCGTTATGAAATATTGTAGAACATTAAGGTAAATAAATAGACTTAATGTAGGTATGTAAGAGTTATAAATAATTTGTTAAACTACAAGATAAAAATAATTTAAAAAGAAAAAAAATATGGCATTGTGATTACATATACCTTATATTTATCATATGATATTGAGGTATGTGCAAAAACTATCCTGTAAACGCGGATAAGATTGCAAATAATTGCAATCGTTTCGACCGACCAGATCTTAATATATAAGATCTGAAGTGTCTATACATATTTTTATACACCATGATTTTGTACATAATTTTGTAATTTACTTCATGCGCACAGACCGTGCCACAATAAATTTTAACTCCCTACGTATATTACGCTTTTGAGCTTTTGCTATAATATATATCTAACAAGCACATAAACAGAGATTAATGTAAAGATTTAAAGCAGCTTATTGCATAAGTATGATTATTACGAACAAAATTTGTATAAGGTACATTTTTTATTAAATAAATATTCGACATGTATTTCTTTAATTTTTTAAGACAATGGTATATTCAAATTCAAATTCAAATTCAAAATCATTTATTCATTTAAGACACTAAGTGACATTTATGAACGTTAAATTGAAGCTAGAGTTAAAATCATAGATCGGCGCAAACAGACGCCACAGCATGTGCTGGATTGTCGAGGTAAATTAGGTGAAAACACCAAAATCTACTGCCTGCTTGTGTCGATCTATAACTTCCAGTTTCCAAAACGCGTAGAGCCTTATGAGAAGAATACTGGCAAAGAAACTCATGGCCACTCTTTTTAAAAGTCAGATCTTCAGGTACAATAGTGTTAGTGTTACACGAACGGTAAACAGGATGCAAGCTGATGCCACCTGAATTTAAATTTATTGAAATGCTCCAAAAGCTAACGTACTAAAAAATAAAAATCACTCATTGATACCGTTGAAGGTTTGAACTTATTAAACATAGAAATCATTCAAGGTGCACATCTACCTTCATTCAATTACAAAATCTACAGTTAAAAATAATTCGTGACTGGATTAAGAGGCTAGAGTTGCAGTTCAACGAACCAAAATAATAGTATAGGCTAAAGCATCGCTGACTAGGCCGACCAGTCACCCCAAGCAGCACCCGTTCACGAGTATGACGCATGGACCAGCCATCATCTCCTTCGCCATATCAGAGGGAAAGAAATGACCCGCCCCATGACGACGCCGCAAGCAATGACATTTTAGTGAGCATGACGAACCATAGTCGAGATACTGATAAAAATCACTACTAGTCAAATTACCATAATAAACGTCACGCATTACTTTCAACTGACAATGGTTTGTTAATAATTTAGCTTAATTATAAGACAAAGAAGTTTGTGTGTATATATCTAATGACACCTTAAGCCCAAGACTGTTTGTCGTTTAGATAATCGTTGATCGTATAGAAGGATTTCCTAATAAGGTGATTTTTTACAGTTTGCTTGAATTTATCTACAGGAAGGTCGCTAACATGTATAGGAATTTTGTTATAAAAACGTATACCAAGACCTTCGAACGAGTTGTATACTTTATGCAAGCGATGATAGGTACCAACGAGTTTAGACTGTTTCTTGTATTAATATTGTGTATATCACTATTTTTTTTATAGTCATTAATGTTGTGCCTAACAAACATAATATTTGCAAAAATATACTGTGATGCAACAGTTAAAATACCTATATCCCTAAACAACTCTCGAAGAGAGACTCTAGCAACTAAATTGTATATGGAGCGGATGGCTCGTTTTTGGAGAATAAAAATCGTTTCAACATCAGCCGCCTTGCCCCAAAGTAGTATACCATAGGACATGACGCTGTGAAAGTAGCTAAAATAAACTAGCCTAGCTGTGTCCGTATCAGTGAGCTGACGTATCTTCCATACTGCATAAGCTGCCGAACTAAGCCTACCTGCAAGGCTATCTATCTGGGCTCCCCATTGTAGTTTACTATGTAATGTAATTCCTAAGAATACTGTTGAGTCTACAATACTTAACATTTCATTATTTAGAGTTAAATTAGTACCTAGCTGTTTTACATTTGGCATAGTAAATCTCACACACTTTGTTTTATTTGAATTTAGTAGGAGATTGTTAGTTGAAAACCAATACAATACATCATTTAGTGCCCTATTCACATCGTCAAAAACTGTTTTCTTACGATCGACTTTAAAAATAGAGGACTACTTTTTCGCATATATATAAACGATTTACCTTATTATTTAAAAGATCTCTGTGATATAGTTCTATTTGCTGATGATACGTCACTTATTTTTAAAGTCGATCGTAAGAAAACAGTTTTTGACGATGTGAATAGGGCACTAAATGATGTATTGTATTGGTTTTCAACTAACAATATCCTACTAAATTCAAATAAAACAAAGTGTGTGAGATTTACTATGCCAAATGTAAAACAGCTAGGTACTAATTTAACTCTAAATAATGAAATGTTAAGTATTGTAGACTCAACAGTATTCTTAGGAATTACATTAGATAGTAAACTACAATGGGGAGCCCAGATAGATAGCCTTGCAGGTAGGCTTAGTTCGGCAGCTTATGCAGTATGGAAGATACGTCAGCTCACTGATACGGACACAGCTAGGCTAGTTTATTTTAGCTACTTTCACAGCGTCATGTCCTATAGTATACTACTTTGGGGCAAGGCGGCTGATGTTGAAACGATTTTTATTCTCCAAAAACGAGCCATCCGCTCCATATACAATTTAGGTGCTAGAGTCTCTCTTCGAGAGTTGTTTAAGGATATAGGTATTTTAACTGTTGCATCACAGTATATTTTTGCAAATATTATGTTTAGACCTAGTATAGAGCCCTGAGGAACGCCCATAGTAACAGGTAATCCAGAAGACCTCGCACCATATAAAATTAAAAACAGTAATTTTCAAGGAAACAATTTATTAATTCCCAATTATAGAAATAAAAACAATCATTCCAAACATTTTTAAGATTTAAAAACGTGTTGCATATAAAAATCAGAATAACAATAAAATAGAACAATACAGAATACAAACTTAATATAAACAATACAAACTAGACCATAATCTCAATTTATTATAAAAAAACATGCATTCACCATTCTGTGTCCCATTGGACATTTGACATGAGGTAGCAGAGGTGCTTAGTTACCTAAAACTATGTAGTGAGTAGAGTTCAAGTACTTGATGCAAAATTGGTATACTGGCAAGGGACACTGGTAATTTCTAAGTTATAAGACATCAAAGATTTCAATATTAGATATCCATTGTTTAAAAAAAATTCAAATACAAGTAAAATTTACATTTTTTAATCATAAGATCTATATATACACAGATAGTGTTTATTTTCACAGAGAGTAGTTTAGTGATTATTTGGTAAATCTTTCCAAAAGACAATTACTCTTACCTACTACAACCATCCCTTACATTTTCCTATCCTTCACTGACCTACATTGCGGCCGTGGATAGAATATTTATTTGCATCTTATGTGCTATGATCTGAAGTAAAATCCACCTAATCTGGATGATTAGACACCTTTCTAGTAATTTATTAATGACTTTATCTTTACCAGAAACAGTATTAAAACACTTACGATTTAATTTGGACTTACAACATTTTTCATTTATGTTAACCAAATAAAGGTGTTTCCCAAATGTTACTTTTATATTTCAGATGCATCATATGTCTGTATTACGACTGAATTTGGGGTATGATCGCTTTCCGTTGATCAGTCTTTTACACAAATAAAGTTTAAATGTAAACTTAAAATACAAAATTTAAACATAATACTTCAAGATTTTTTCTTAACAACTAACTTCGGCCCTTTTGGTTTACCTTTACCTGTTGCTGACGTGCTAGGTTTTTCAAAGCCGTATTTATTTTTAAGACGTTCGCGAATCAACAAGCCTTTAATCAACCGCTTCCAGTTTCCATATACCCGTAATTCTATCTTTTCGAGCTCTTTGCGCTCTTGTTCTTCTTGATCCTGAAACATGACAATAATTTAAAGTTTTTGTTTAAAATTACAATTTAAAACCACCACCAAAAATAACTGTCAGTCGTAGGACTGCACGTCAGAAGTGAAAACATAACTGAAACATCTGTCATCTGAGCGTGACGGTCACGCGAGTTCTGTGCTTTTTTCCCCTACCAAAAGTGCCCAATTGTGAGTTGCCGATCAGAAGTGTTCATTTTTGAAGAAAGTGATGCCATCTTCTAGTGACATCTATCAAACTGACGTACGTTCGGACGAAATTTTAAATAAAAGTTTTCGTTGTTGAGCACTATAGGCGTTATAAATTTTCACCTTAATTACATACAAATATTTTTGTTTATTTTACCAAATGAAATGCGCACACAATGAGTACTTTATTGAACTAATTATATTTTTAAACATTGATTAATAAGGAGCTGACAGAACTCAATGTTTAAATTAGCGCCCTCTAGTGGATCTATATATGTACTATTAGCGTGACAGTGCGTTTTCCCCTTAGTAAAAGTGCACAACGTGCCTAAAGAAGTTTTCACTTCAAAAAAGAATTATTTATTATTTTGTATAGAATTGTATTTATTATTTATATATACTTCACATTCGAGTCGAGTGAATTTTCCCATTGTGTAGAAGTTACTTAAGAATGCGCTAATTAGTAAAAAATCGTAGTCAAAAGAGTGTCAAAAAAATCATAAATCAGTCTTTCGGGTAAATTCAAAATAAAGTTATTGAACTTGTTAAAAATATAAAATATTACACCGACTTCAATTTCTCTAAATAAAGATACTTGAAACTTTCAGTAACTATTTTGCTTTTGGTTTTTCTTTCAATATTTATAGATAACTATAATTATAACAAAAAAATAACCTGCAATTTGTTGATAACATAACGCTTCCCAAAAAATACATCCGAACTACCCAATTCAGCTGAATTTATTGAAGTGTTTATTTAATTTTAAGTGCTAGAATTTTACCTTTTTTGCTAGTATTTTACAATTTGCTACATCTTTACATAGTATAAAACAAAGTAGCTTCCACCGTTTGTATGCTTAGATCTTTTAAACTACGCAATGGATTTTAATTCGGTTTACACAAATAGATAGGGCGATTCAAGAGGAAGGTTTATACATATATATTTTAATATTGTTTTGTGTTAATTTCTATAATCATATGACGATATATGTTCACCACATTAGTATCTAGACCGGTGCGAAGCTGGGGCGGGTCGCTACTATTAGATAAGCCGATATCACGCTACTTTGGATGTACCATCTAAAACAGTTAAGTGTTGAATAACGTGTAGTGTACATGTAGAAAAAATTCGGATATTTTTTATTATTATACTTAGTGCACTAACCTTAACCCAAGCCTCGGTGACGATTGTTTCAAACTCCTCACAAACGACGAACCCGTCATAAACTGGATGGGACCAGCCACCATTAAAATCGAAGCCAGTCATGGCCGGAGCGCAATCTATGTTTAATTTCCTCGTTACTCTATTTAAACCAGGCACTGAAAATTAAAACAAATTTGTTAAAAATATTTTTTTTTTGTTTGGTCTATAAATGTATCCATTGGAGTAAAGTACATAATGATACCAGACCGGTCATCTGATGGTAAACGACTACCGCCGCCCATGGGCACCTGCAACTTAAGAGTCACAAGTGCGTTGCCGGTCTTTAAGGAGGGAAGAGGTGTACAGGGGGAGAGGAGGGAAGAACGGTAAGACATGGGAGAAGGGGAAGAGGAGGAGAGGGAAGGGTTAGGGCCTCCAGTAACCTCACTCACGCGGCGAAAAGCAATGCAGGCATTGCTTCACTGCCGGTTTTCTGTGAGGCCGTGGTATCACTCCGGTCGAGCCGGCTCATACGTGCCGAAGCATGGCTCTCACACGAATAATATCTAAATACAAAAAGGCAACTAACACCTAAATGTTTAAGGCTTATATTACACTGTAGTAAAAAATGATATGGTTACTGCTACATCGATATGGGCCTAAGTGTGATGTTATATAGCCAAAAAAACCTTCCTGAATAACTTGCTTATTTATACCAAAAATTTTATACATATTTTAACAATTAGTTGTTGAGATTTGTGTCCTTTCATTATTCAAACCTTCAAATTTCATAATGTTAGCATTGATTATATTAATTTTATCTCTATTGATATACTACTGTTGATTCCATATACTTACACTTAATGTGAACTGTTCCTTTTGGCAACATGCATTCTTTAAATAGTTCAACGTTGCCATATGCGTTTCGAGGTACTATACCGTTTTCAGCAACTGGTGGTTCATAATCTTGCACTTGCCATGGCCCAAACACTTCCAAAGGTTTGTCAGTAATCAGTTTATTAGAAAGCTGGAAGAAACACCACATTTCAAAATTTGAAGTGTAAACATTTTATTATATTTTCTATATAGGTATTGATATGAATTTCAAAACTACATCAGTTCACATATGCAATCAGTACGTATATATAGTTTTACAAATATCTACAACTAATTTGGAGTACCGTAAAGAATTATCTATCCCTAAGATCTAAAATTAGTGTAGGACTATTTCAATATGCAATTGAGTAAATGTTTAATCACAATACTATTACGGTCATTTACGGTGCTCCACACTTCAGGCACAAGATATTTTTTTATGTTAAAATGATTCTTACCTTATCCCACTTAGGTCTAGCTTTCACAACTTTGTAAGGATTTTCTCCAAGTTTGACGACCTTAGCTTCCTTGAGCCAAGTGTCTCTAGACCGACACGTGTACACACACTCTCGCGCATACACCGCCTCGCCCCGAACGAACCCCAAAACTGCCGCATCAGGCGGGTATATTGCTTCGAACTTCAGTAGATGTCTTTTCAAGGCGTATAGGGGATGATTCTTGTATCTGGGGACAGAAACAGGGTTTACTGTGTTAAAATTGTAGTACAAGGTAAGTAGCACCCTGGGTAGCCTTTTAACCCATTAAGCGCCACGCGTGCATCGAAAAAATAAGTTTATGTAGGTATAATTTTGAAATCTGTCATTGTGAGGATTCCAATTTAGCAGTATAACCGTCAAGAGTAGTCAAAGTATTACTAAAGAAATCGGAGGACTGATCCTACAAGTCGTCAAGTAATTTTTGTCAATTTTATAATCAACCCTGGTTTGCCTCAAAATGGTGCAGAAAACTATCCAGAAAAGCTTAAAAACCAGATGTGTTGTATGTCACGCAAGAGTTTGCTGGCAATGCATAAAACTTTTTAATTTTTTTTTTATTATTTTATGTTTATTTGGTTTAAAAAAAACATTAAAAACAGCTGTATTTTCATTTTGGCGGTTAACAAGGTCTTGACAAGAGCGACCGCAACCTGTTACTTAAAAAGTAATCAGTAGTATCGTTGACAGTGGCGTTGGCACCCATTGGTAGTAGGAGGCCTTTAAACCTACACTTGAGTCGAAAATTACAGGCATTTGCTCTAGGCTCTTCGACCTACAAGAAAATGGACCCGGCACCGCAAGCCCGGAATGCTAATGTTAGCACATAGTCGTAATACTATTGCTGATTTTGAATGAGCAAAAACTGGCAAGTTCTAGTTTCAATATTGTATAAACAATACTAACTCAGTAATACTCTTCGGCAGAGGCGCTTCCAACTGCATTCTGTTCAAATATTCGTCTTCCTCTCTATCTCGGGCCGTCTTACATCCGAGGTACGGGCTCACCGCTTTATCCCACCATAATGGATCCACGCGAAGTTTGCGAGTTTCCGTGTTGAAGTGTGGCACGTATTTACGAGTCAAATCCTTCAGGTAATTGTTGTTGTCCCAACCGACCACATAGCATACTGGGTGCGTTGCATTAGCCTGAAGATAGATAGATAGAAGATTGAAATATATATTTTTATTTTATTGGTTTAGGCGTTTCTCTTCCATCTCACCAGCTGGAAAGTGATGTTGAAGACGAAGATAGGAGTCGCCTACCCGTGAGAAACCTATCCACTTTTTGAGTTTTCAAGGACTATATTTGTCTTTAAAAATAGAGGCAGGCAGTTCTTAATGAAGTTTTTTTAACATGTTGCTAAATATTCTACATCTTCAAACTAATATTATATCCGCACTATTAGTTATATTTTCTATTTGTAAAATTTTAACATGCTTTTCTTTTGTAAGTAGTAAAATTGGTAAGTAAGTATGGACACAGATAACATAATAAATATTCGTGGGAGAACCATGTTTCGGCACGTATGGGCCGGCTCGACCGGAGTGATACCGCAGCCTCACAGAAAACTGACAGCGAAGCAATGCTTGTGAATGAGTTAGGTTACAGGAGGCCTTAACCCTTGCTTCTCTCCCTCTTCCCCCTTAAAGGCTGGCAACGCACTTGTGACTCATGGGCAGGTGCCCATGGGCGGCGGTAGTCATTTACCATCAGGTGACCTGTCTGCTCGTTTGTCCCCTATAGTCCCTATACCGTGAAAAAAAAAGAAAACATACTATACTGCATGTATAGTAAATCCATAAAAACTTACTGAATTTTTTTTAAGTTTGTTTTCATGGATTTTCTTAATAACTGAGTGAATAGTTCAAAAATAAAAAAATATATTCGATTTAAAATCTTTAACTTTACACATTCCACCTGTTTTTATGAGAAACCGAGGTAAAAATTCCTGGAAATTCAAACAGTCAGGACTTTTTCAAATATTCTTAATGTAACTGCATGCTAGAGTCAGTGATTTAAGTAAGTGTTCCATTTTCAAATACACCCTGTCTATATTAGAATTTTTCCAATGTTCCGAACATTGCAAAAATCCTTGGACTTCGGATAAATAACAGAAATATTTATTGGTTCGTTAATACAGATATTTATTAAAGTTTTATTATTGCAAATAAAAAATATTGTAATAAAAATTTTGCGTGACGTATTTTATGATAAATCTAAGTAGATTTATTTTTGGAAGATTCCACCTAGACAATTACAGATCATTGGTAAGGTGAGCCACTCAGCTACAAAAAGAATAAAAATTTGAGGTGGGTAGTGATTTAAAGTTTTACAGTATTGTATTGTACTCACATAAAAGTCTTTAGTAGAATGTATTTTTCCTTTAACAACATCAACAGAAATCCATTGTTCCAATTCTTCAACAAATATTTCACACCATATATCAACTGTATTCTTCTTGACAGCTCCTTCATCAGATGATGGCGATAATACTCTTCGATCTATGCGACGACTGGTACTCGGCTTTAGGCTGATTTTTGAAGGTTTAAAATCATCATCACTACCAGATTTACGGCGTTTAATGTCTTCAACTGGCAAATAGTCACTGTCTTCCCCTGACTCATGCCTGATTTTCCCTTAAAACATATAGGAAATTTGATTACGAAAATGCAATGTAATAAAAAGTTAAACCAACTTCAGTTTCATTCCAGATTTTTGTGTGAAAAAAGACGACATAACGTTATTATAATGAGTACATTATATTACCTTTAACTATTCCTTTTCTAGCATCTAATTTCGACTCTTTAATCCTGTTTTTAATAATACCGACCAAATCTTCAGTAACATCTCCTTTCCCTTTATTATTGCTTTTTGGAAGATCTCTGTGACTAACTCTCTGTTGGTTTTCAAATTTTTCCTCGTTACCTTTTCGTGCTGGGTTTTTTGGTGTGTTTTGTTTGGGTTTGCCACTTTCAAAATATTTACTCTTTTCAATAGCAGAGCCAGGAGCACTTTTCGTCCTGCCCTTTGCTTTAGTTTCTTTATCTTCAATTTTACTAGTACTCTTAGGACAAGTAGGATTTGTAGTTAGTGATCGTTTCCTTGACAATCGTTTAATTTTGTCAGCAGGTTTTGTATCTTCGAAATATTCGCTGGCTACTTCTTTTTTATTTTCATCAGATACAGTAATTTTCGGTATTTTTAATTTATCATTAATGGCAGAAACTATTGATTTTGTGTTATTTTGGGATCTACTTTTAGTTCTGTATGACGTTTTATTATCTTTTGGTGGTTTTTGGATGTTGTTAAACTTCTGACTGTGATTGGAATTCTTATCAGGTGCTTTAGCATTGCTGAAACTTTGGCAATTTTCAACTGTATCACATTTTTTATTCATGTCAATTTTACTCACTTCACCTTCATTATTAACATCAATATCTTTATTTTTACTGCGAGTGCCACTCGGTTTAGGAGAACTACGCCCACTTTTTTTTTGTATTTTAAGAGGTGATACATCTGGAGCATCTGTTTTAGGCCTTTTGGTAGGCTTTGTTTTTTTGGAAGTGATAATATCATCACTCCCATCTACTTGCATGATAATTTCGTTTGTATGACACTCGTCATTCCAGTGCATTTGTGTATTTTTACTATCAAAATATTCATCATGATTGCCATCTAATTGCGGTACTTTTAGGTTTGCTTTACTAGTACTTGCTTTCGGCTTTGCCTTGTGATCTTTGTTGTCGATTGCAGAATTCATTTTGGAGTTAACTAATTTACTTTTTGCTGTTTTTGATTTTGTTTTTTCATTGGGTTTTTCATCGTTCGGTTTTGTCGAAAGTGAGCACAATTCAGAAGTAGGAGGTTTTAATGGTAATGTTACAAAATTGAACATAACACGACATTGTAGACCGAGCGCTCGTAACATGGACACAAAAATATAAGCCAAGTATTTTTTTGCTGTCACAGTTCTCTTTTTGATTTGATCTAATAATGTAATTTTCAGAGGTGGAGCTTTTGGTTTGAATTTATCTTCATTTTTATCTTGTTTTAGTGTTAATTTATCCTTGTACCATGTTGTAATTTGTTCTACGTATTTCATGTCTACTCTATCGCCTGGATAGCACTCTTTCGATGGTACCAAAGACAGTGCAGCTGCCATAATATCTTGATCGTTCAAAATCCGGCTAATATAATTTCCATGACCCAACCAACATAGGACATGTACTTTATGCATATAGACTTGGTATTCTTTCTTGACTTTATTAATTTTCCTTTTCATCATCATTTCAACATCAATCTTTTTGGGCTTCCTATAGCCAGCATCAGGAAATTCAACAAATAGTTGTATGCCTTGTTGAGGTAGTGCTTTTGTTTCTGAAAAAAAAGTTGAATTTCAACATTAGGTATTATGCTTTAACATTGTGAAAATAATTGATAGCAGTAAAAAATGTTACCTTTAACTTCTTCCCAGTCTTCCATTTCAGAGTCACTGTCATCCTTACGTTTTCTGAACTTAGGTTTCTTACTGATGGTACTGACTTCAGGTATTGGTAAAGCTTCTTCACCTAAAGCTAACAAGTCTTTTACATCTGATTCCCGCTCTTTTAGTTTTAATGTGTAGTTCTGTAATGTAGCTTTAGTCTCCTCAACTTTAGACTTGTGCTGTTCGAGCTCCATAAATGTTTTCTTGGCAATTTCTTCACTGTCATCTGGTATTTGTATGTTATTTGAAAACACCTATGCATAATAATTAAAAATCAAGTACCTAGTGAATCTTAAGAATAAACAAAGTGAATTATTACTATGGTTGGATTGGTGAATAACAGAAATACTACTTTTTAACCCTTAACCATAAACCACTGCGACCCCAGAGTAAAATGATTTATGATTGTACAAATTTTAAAAAGTAAGGTTTAGTTTTTATTAAAGTATGTTTAGGAACATATTAAAGTCTTAATTAAGATAAGAAAGACGCATTAAAACCAATATTTTTTTAAACAATCTTAACATTACACATATTATTTATATCTCTTATTTTAGGCTAACAAACTCAAATATTTGACAAATGAGATCCATAAAAAAAAAAATAGAATAGCATCTTTTTTATACATCTTTTTAAATATTAAATAATCGTAAAAATAACCAAAAAATCAGTAAGGCCAGTCTGGCGCCAGTTACCAACACGGTAGGAGGCCTCATCGCTAGATAAAGGGCCCACATAGGGTCCGAAACTGTTCGGGAATGCCCGAAATATACACGCGAGTAAAATCGTATATCCTTAATGAAAAGAACTCAATGCAATTAAAACTTAAATAAAATTGCAGACCCTAAAGTTAATAGTTTTTCACGACTGAAGACAGCTTGTTTGAGCAGTCAAGACAAATTGGTGCTTTGCATTCTAAAAACATGTATTGTTTTGCGTTTCTTCGTGTAGTCGTAAGTTGTACAGTTTTTTCGACCCGAAAAACTTTATTCTATACTGCATGGAACTGCTGAGGAACTAGTTCCCTATTTACTGTCCAGGATACGTCGAATAGCGATTTAAAGTCATGTTGAAATTTCACATTGCTTTCACGGCGTACCAAGTGCGGTCTCGTTGGCTGTTGATATCCAATAAATAAGACGAAGAAGAATTTATGGGATTTAGGATCAACATCTTTTATTATTCTGCAAAGTTCTAGATCGTAAGGAAGGTGAAACGAATGACCAATGATAGCGATTCTTTCCGCAGTAATTCTTTTCCCTAGGTTTCGATTGAATTTAGGAAAAAGGCTTATTTATAACCTATATATAAGCCTTTTATAAGGCTTATTTATAAGCCCTACTACAGATATTATCGATATGTCCATCTGGTGTTAGTTTTGCATCTAAAGTGACCCCAAGATCGCGAATGGTCTGTACTCTATCAAGGTAATGGCCGCCTATGGAGTAAGTGAATGTACTAAAAGATCGCTTTCTAGTAAATGTGATAAGTTTACATTTCTTGAAACTGAGTTGCATTTTATTGTTAATACAGTAGTTGTTAAATCTATGTAGGTCTTCTTGAAATTTGTTATGATCATTAAGATCATTTATAGTTTGGTAAATTTTTAGGTCGTCTGCGTATAACAAGAATTTACAATGCTGAAAACAGACATGTACGTCGTTAATAAAGAGGATAAATAGCAAACGGCCTTATTCATTTAACGAGATATTTAAGACGTATGGTAGGTGGTTAAGGGTTAAAGTAGAGTATAAATAATTAATGATAAGTGTCCGTTTTTTGAGTCAGAGCGGTCAGGGTAGAAATGATAACGTAAAATACACAAAAACATATTATATAAAATTTCAGAACAAGGTTTTCTAACTAGATACACCCCTGTAACATCCTTGGCTCAGAAAAAATAAAGAATATATTGGGCACCACTTTAGTACAAAACAATGTTATAATGCTGCCAAAGTTACAGAGGAATATTGAACCTTGAGAGCCATCAGCATATCATACATGCATAGGAGTTAAAATTAAAAAAATATGTTAATTTAAATATTAACTATTATTAAAATTGACACTGTAAGCAAATTATGTTTCATAAATAGACATCGGATATTCGGATGCATATTTACCTAAAGTTGAGATGTTGGCTATTATGGAAAGCACTTTTTTATCGAAAGAATCCCGCGATGCCGGGAAATTCAAATTTAAGTGTACCTATACTCCGTGAGATGTAATAAACCCCAGTTTGACACAAATGACACTTGCTCTGTTACAACGTATAATGGTTGCTTTTCCCTACTTTTATTGTCAGTGATTTTTGACGAAGCAAAAACAACCTTATTACGTTGTAACAAGTGTCAAATCGGGCCTATTAAACCCCAGGAAATGTAAGCATTTTGTAAGAGTGCGAGTGAGACGGCAAATTATACTTGCTTGTGCGCAAGTAGCGACGCGACAATACAACTGCATTCGTCGCTGTGCTTGCTATGCGTTCGGGTGTGTTTCTCAAGTTTTTCTCATTTCTACGATTACTTACTTGGCTATTGAATAACGGTTTCTGATTTGCATCGTGATTTTGATTTTTGTTTTACTTGAAACGACGACTTTTGTGCCACGAATCCTGGATTTACCTGCTCTGCGGCTTGGACCTCTTATTTCTTTTATTAACAAGGTAAGAATGATTTCTTTTTACAAAATAATTTAAAAACATTGTACCTATTTGTATATAGCTGGAAAAGAGATTTTGACTATAGAAATATGTATAATATAATAAATAACTCGTAGTAAAGTCAAATGTACCTGAGTAATGGTAGTTTCGCAAGATAGTAACATGTTCTGCTCTCTGATTGGTCGACTGTTGTATTAAGGGACTATTGTTTAAACAGATTTGCTGTATATCAGGTAGTTTTAAAACAATGCGCTGTGTTGTGTGGTTATCTGATACTGTATTTTGACTATAGATATAAAACAACCGATTTAAAACGTTTTAAATAAAATGTTGCCGTTCTAAACCCCAAAAAAATCGTTTTAAGCGGTTGAAAACTCGCCTACAAAAATAAAAGAACTGTGTTTTACACTTCATTGTGTGCAATATCTGGTCACCTGGCGTCATGTTTTGTTTTAATTAGTTTATAGAAAATCAATAGAAAGTACCTACCTACATTACCTACTACACGAAAACTTAAGTATGTAGGTATACCTACCTATACTTATTTATTATATTACACACACTAGATTAGAAGACATCATTAACACAATGCCGTCCGTTTTACTTGCGCATGAAAGAGACAACGTTATGTTTTCAAGGCCTTCGTGACGACGTCAACGAGAGTGCGCGATTGTGAGTTTGGTTTTAAACCAAATCAAATTGATTATATTTATATCGTTTGAAAACAATGAAAAATATGTTTATTTACTAACACAGAGTTTTTAACTTATCAATAGAGTTATTATAACTTAGGTAGGTAATACCTACGCTTGGTCTTGGTCGGACGGACCAACTAGAACTAAACACGCTAAGTATATCAATTTATCACACATATAAAAAATCTTTACATAGTTTATAGGTACTCCGTCATATCCCTACCTCGCCTCGGTAAAATCAAGAAAATGTACTTATAATTAAGAAAAACATAGTCATCAACTGTTTTAAATGATAAAGAAAAATGGTTTATTTCGGTTTTAAACGGTTTTTTTTCGTTTTAAACGGATTGGTTTAATTGGTTTTAAACCGGCCTCATATCTATAATTTCGACTCACCTCTTCAAACCATCAAATTATGATCTTTTTTACTTCACATATCGCTACCATGATGGCGGATTTAACTCAAAGAGAAGACATTGCTCAGTCCTGGCTACGAAATCACCCAGAGATGTTTTACGACCCCTCAACTGGAACTATAAGCTGTACGAAATGTGAAACAACATTAAAAGCGAAGAAAACCATTTTGAATCGGCATCTAAAATCACAAAAACATCGAGGAATTCAGGCAGCATCGCCAAATGAGTTTTATATTGACTTGATTAATTTTCTCATTATGTGCAACATACCGTGGTCAAAAGTTGAAAACCCCAATTTTCGTGGTTTTTTTTTTTAAATACATGTGTAACTGTAAAAATCAAGATAGAACCATTCCAAGTGAGTCTTTGTTAAGGAAGAAATACTTGGGCCATGTTTATGAAGATAAAATGAAATTTATCCACAGTGAAGTACAAAACAATAAGATATGGATATCTTTAGACGAAACCACTGACTTTCTGGGACGAAATGTTGTAAATTTTTTAGTCAAACCATTAAACAAAAATTCATCGGGACGAATTTACTTGTTAAATTGTCAAACTTTAGAAGTGGTTAACGGTCATAGTGTGTCAGAGTTTGTGATTAAATGTCTAAAAAACTTATGGGGGGACCAATTCAACAATAAAGTGCAAGACGTCTTAATGTTGTGTAGCGACAGCGTAGCATATATGTTACTGGCTGGGAAAATATTAAAAAATACATTTCCCAATATCAAACATTTTACGTGTTTGACTCACGCCCTACACAGATTAACAGATACAATACGTTTAAGCTACGGCGATGTAGACACTCTAATTAATAATGTCAAAAAAATATTTTTAAAAGCTCCCAACAGAGTACGAATTTTAAACGAACAACATCCAAATTTACCTTCGCCTCCAGAGCCAGTTATCACTAGGTGGGGAACATAGTTAGAGGCGGCACTTTACTATGCCAAACATTTGGACAAAATATCGAGTGTTGTAGCTTTATTGGATAGCAACGAAGCGATATCTATTAGAAATGCTAGGGAAATACTAACTAAACCTAATTTAAAGAATGATTTAGAGTATATATATGAGTATTTCAAAATTTTACGTATTGCAATAGTAAAATTAGAAAAATGTGACCTTTCGATAATAGAAACATTCGAAATATTTGACGACGTAAGATTCATTTTAAACCAAACATCAAACAAAATGGAGCAACTTATGGATAAAAACCCTGATTTTGATGTTCTTAGGGAAATAAGTGAAAGATGTAATAAGTGAATCCTTAATATGAAAAGAAATAGACCAAAAAATGATAACCTCGAGAAAATTATTATCGTACACTACAATTCTCTGAATAATCCTAAATTAAGAACTTTTGAACAGTCAGTAGAACCAGACGTAACATCATCATGTTCAACGCAAACAGATACAGAAATGACAGATTTCACTGACCGAACCATAGTCATAGATAGTGATTAAAGATATTGTCACTGGGGTAATCTTTCTTCTTCAATCTTTAGCCACCCAATGCTGAGCATATATATAGGCCTCTTTCAAATCTCTCCACATTAATCTCGCTACCACTTTAAAAGTGAAATATAAAATGTGCTAGTTTTAAGTTTTTATTTTCTTCATATTAGCTATGTAAGAAGTGCATGTAATGGCTACTTGTAAAGAAAACAACACAATAACTTGAGCAACATTAATTCTTGAATGACAATTGTTTATGTATATTGCCCAAAGTGCCCATGTACAACTTTTCTATCTTTCATTTCTCTTCTATGTAGTTTCTGTGTGTACAACATAAAAATATTATGTGATGTAATGAATAAATAAGTTTATATTAATTTATGTTTTCTTATTTACCACACCACCATTTCTCTTACACCTTACATATGTACATACTCGAATGGGAAACACATCCCATTAGTTATGCGATCCCGGAATCCCGGGATTTTATTTTAAATAAAAATATACTTAGAAGCCGCTTCCATAATTTGTTATCCAAAAAATAACTTTAGGTAAATATGCATCCGAATATCCGATCTCTATTTATAAACAATACAAAAAACTTTGAAGCTTCTCATGTCATAAACCTTATAAAATGTATTATTTCAAATTAATACTAGGCATAGATGATTAAGACAAAACGAATGTGTCCATAAGGATAAATCAAGGCATTATTTTTTTAATTACTTACATCTTTATATTCTGTAATAACTTCATTATCACTGTCTGCTTGTTGTTTTGTGGGCTGTATTGATATTGTATTTTTCTTGTTAGTTGTTAGAGATTCATCATCACTGCTATCTATAAAACAAAGATTTTAGTGTAAGTTGACTTAGTGGTTACACATGTAACTTCCAATCAACATGAAATAGTCTCAGTAAAATGGATGATTTGTGTTCCTTCATGGTACCCATACTAAGTGCTTACAATCATCAGAAAATCTGATATTAAAAGTGTTGGTGCATTCAACAACTTTTTTTAACAATCTTTTACAAGTTCTGGCTGTTTGTTTGTGGAATGCATTACCAGTAAAAATACAGCAAGCTGAAACCCTTACAGCCTTTAAAGATATGGTCAAGCAACAATATCTATCTCTGTAATAGCTTTATCTCTTTCTTATTCTATTACATTGTATAACTAGGATCATAATTACTTTCGAATATACTATGAGTATGTAATCTATACTAACTACCTATATATATGTATATACCTATATGTAAATTATTATCTGTGTATTCAATTTAATATTTCTGTAATTATTTCCATCTAAAGGTCTGTTAGAATGTCTGGTAGAAATCGCTATTAGCGATAAGACGACCCATTGTATTCTAATATTTTATATAAGATCTGTTTCAACTGTATGTTATGAATGGTGCACAATAAAGAATATTCTATCTATCTATCTAAACTGCTTAACATATTATTCATTAAGCTCACAGAACATCATACATCACATGAAATAATTCCATACTTCAACGAAGATATCATACTTAGAAAACATTGTGCAATATCTATTATGTATCAATAGTTTCTAACATACCACTTTCAGATAAATTTAGGATAGAAGGCAGTAATTTATCTGCTTCAGTAAGGTCCTTGATTGAAAAAGTTGCAGGGGACTTATTATCATTTAGAGTTTCATCGCCTCCTATGGTTTGTTTATTTATTTTTTCAATAATACTTTTAGTAAGTTTAGGTGTTTTTATGAGCTTTTTACGATTATGTTTCAAGTTTTTTGATTTTTTATCAAACTCATCTGCAGATGAATGTTCTGATTCAAATTGTTCTTCTTCAGAGCTCGATACTTCAGATATTTTCGCATCTGAACCTGAGTCACTAAAATCGCCGCCTTTTTCCTCATCGCTACTCTCATCTTTATATACAGTTTTTATCACTTTCTTTCTGGTGTTGGGCATTATGCAAAATTGTGGTAAGAAATATATAGTCTTTTTCTTTGAATCTCAAGAAAATCAGACAGTGAGATAAATGCCGATATTTTTAAATCTTAAACTCTTTCTATTTATGGTTCCGTTCCGAACTTGTCAAATTGAGAATTTAATTGGACTGACTGACAGCCACTGACAGCGTATTACTGACTCTATCAATCAGGGCTGCCAGTAAAAACAACTTATTTTATACCACTGAGTCTCAGAACTTACAAAAGCACCTACTATTTTACAAAATCATTGTTGTACAATATTATAATACGTCACTCTTTGGAGATTTCAATAAAAGGTGTTTTAACTTTAACGTAAAAGGATTTAACAGTTTACCACAGACATGATTTGTTTTAAGTATCTCTATGTGTGTGTACGTACTTATCACGCTATAACATCAGTAATGATATTGTATCCAATCATACAATGCAATCTACTATACAAACAGGATACGCAAGAAAACCGAATTATACGAATTTTGTATCCAATTATACAATCTGGCAGCCCTGGACTCTATGGACTGACTGGCCTTCACTGACCTCTAATGGTACGTTTACACGCACGCCGTGCAGCCTGGCAAGCAGCATGGCACGCAGCTCGGCGTGCAGCCTGCCACGCAGCGTGCCACGCAAGCTTTTCACACCAGGGCTGCCAGTAAAGACAACTTATTTTATACCGCTAAGACTCGGAAATTATACAAAATCATGTACTATTATACAAAATCAGTGTTGTACAACTATAGAACGTCACTCTTTGGAGATTTTAGTAAAAGGTGTTTTAACTTTAACGTCTATGGATTTAACAGTTTATCACAGACATGATTTTTTTTAAGTATCTCTATGTGTATGTACGTACTTTTACATTGTATTCAATTATGCAATGCAATCTACTATACAAACAGGATACAAAAGATAACCGATATTATACCAATTTTGTGTCCAATTTACAATCTGGCAGCCCTGTTTCACAGACTTGCAGGCATGGTCCGTAGGGTATTAGTGTTCTGTGGACATGGTAGTCAGTGCAAACATGGGAGACGATGAAGACGTAGATCTCGTGGGAGCTTCTGCTTTGGGCTTGATCTATTTTTATTGAAAAAAAAAAACAGCCCGACATAATTATGGATGCGAAATTTTACTTAAAACTATTAGGTTTTACAATTAAAAAATCATTTATGGTGTAAAAACACTTTTCAAGTAACTTTAAATTTGATTTTTTTATTTGACATGCTTTATAACTATTTTTACATCGAAGAGTGCTTTTACATAATTCGTTTCTTATTTTAGTGGGATCTCTTTGAATGAATTTACTATCCTCGCTAACTTTTGAATATAATTTTTTATTATTTCTAATAAACATGAATATAATTAACTATGATAAGCATTGGGGGCGGCTTCTTCATTAAATGTGTTTCGTAACTGTTTTAAGGCATACATAAATCTATTTTATTTACTGCACATCATTGATATGCGATTAGTTACAATTCTCTAATCGTCAATCAATCAATACTAACTTTAATCCTAAGAATTGGCACTATTTTGTTTCATATTTTTTTGGGCCCTGATAAACAATATTTATTTTTACTAAAATAATAGTTCAGAAACATCTTTCTGAAGTCTTCTTTTGCTTTCGATTCATGCATGATAAAGGTTCAGACCAGTCCGATATATTTGGTGTCGTCAAAAATTAATTTCGATCGTTACGTCATCTGTATGCCACGAAGATGAAAACTATACTAACGCGGCCGAGAGCGTGTGTGTGTGTGTGTGTGTAAACAGGCACACAAGCACATTCACCCTTTAATGGCGCGTTTACACGCTGGCGTTCAAACCGACATTCAACGAGCACATTCAACGACGCAAGCGTGTGAACAGGCTGTTTGTGCATGCCTGCGTGAATGTGATCGCGCTTGGCGCCGATCGGGACGACTAACGCCTGCGTTCACACGCTCGCGTTCAAACCGACATTCAACGACGCAAGCATGTGAACAGGCTGTTTGTGCATGCTTGCGTGAATGTGCACGCGCTTGGCGCCGATCGGGACGACTGTCAGTTTTTTGACACACTTCAAAGGGTGAATGTGCTTGTGTGCCTGTTTACACACACACACACGCTCTCGGCCGCGTTAGTATAGTTTTCATCTTCGTGGCATACAGACGACGTAACGATCGAAATTAATTTTTGACGACACCAAATATATCGGAGTGGTCTGAACCTTTATCATGCATGAATCGAAAGCAAAAGGAGACTTCAGAAAGATATTTCTGAACTATTCTTTTAGTAAAAATAAATATTGTTTATCAGGGCCCAAAAAAATATAAAACAAAATAGTGCCAATTCTTAGGATTAAAGTTAGTATTGATTGATTGACGATTAGAGAATTGTAACTAATCGCATATCAATGATGTGCAGTAAATAAAATAGATTTATGTATGCCTTAAAACAGTTACGAAACACATTTAATGAAGAAGCCGCCCCCAATGCTTATCATGGTTAATTATGTTCATGTTTATTAGAAACAATAAAAAAATATATTCAAAAGTTAGCGAGGATAGTAAATTCATTCAAAGAGATCCCACTAAAGTAAGAAACGAATTATGTAAAAGCACTCTTCGATGTAAAAATAGTTATAACGCATGTCAAATAAAAAAATCAAATTTAAAGTTTTGGCTACTTGAAAAGTGTTTTTACACCATAAATGATTTTTTAATTGTAAAACCTAATAGTTTTAAGTAAAATTTCGCATGCATAATTATGTCGGGCTGTTTTTTTTTCAATAAAAATAGATCAAGGCCAAAGCAGTAGCTCCCACGAGATCTACGTCTACATCGTCTCCCATGTTTGCACTGACTACCATGTCCACAGAACACTAATACCCTACGGACCATGCCTGCAAGTGTGTGAAACAGGGCTGCCAGAGTGTAAATTGGATACAAAATTGGTATAATATCGGTTATCTTTTGTATCCTGTTTGTATAGTAGATTGCATTGCATAATTGGATACAATGTCATTGCTGATGTTATAGCGTAAAAAGTACGTACATACACATAGAGATACTTAAAACAAATCATGTCTGTGATAAACTGTTAAATCCTTATACGTTAAAGTTAAAACACCTTTTACTAAAATCCCCAAAGAGTGACGTTCTATAGTTGTACAACACTGATTTTGTATAATAGTACATGATTTTGTATAATTTCCGAGTCTTAGCGGTATAAAATAAGTTGTCTTTACTGGCAGCCCTGGTGTGAAAAGCTTGCGTGGCACGCTGCGTGGCAGGCTGCCCGCCGAGCTGCGTGCCATGCTGCTTGCCAGGCTGCACGGCGTGCGTGTAAACGTACCATAAAGTGTGTCAAAAAACCGACAGTCGTCCCGATCGGCGCCAAGCGCGTGCACATTCACGCAAGCATGCACAAACAGCCTGTTCACATGCTTGCGTCGTTGAATGTCGGTTTGAACGCGAGCGTGTGAACGCAGGCGTTAGTCGTCCCGATCGGCGTCAAGCGCGATCACATTCACGCAGGCATGCACAAACAGCCTGTTCACACGCTTGCGTCGTTGAATGTTGGTTTAAACGCCAGCGTGTAAACCCACCATAATAAACAAGTACGCGTACTTGTACAATAGAGTTCAGTGCTGGCCTTGCAATCGCGCGCAATATTAGCGTTGCCATTTTCCTAAATGACCCAAAAGTCATGGTCAAGTTCCCTATTTTTGGGGAGAATAAACTTGGGTTCCCTTTAGATTTTCTTAAAACAATAAAGCATTTTAACATAAAATCACGTTGATTAAAAAAATATATATTTATTTATAAACTTTTTCTGTTAAAAGTGATAAAGGTCAGCTGGACTGTTTACTTTCTTGGTCACCTTTTGATCAATGATCAAACCTCAGACTATCAACTTGTTTCTTAATCCTTTCTCTGGTGGCCATTAGTCAGTATTAGACTTAGACTAGACTAGATTTCAGTTTTAGATTGTTATAGAACACAAAATTGTTCTTTAACAGTCGCTTTTGAGAATGGTAACACAACCTACCTGCCTGCCAAGGCTACCTGTCGCCCGCGACTTCGTTCACGTGGAAATTTTAGTGTATTCTATCCCACGGAAATCGTACATTTTTCCGGGATAAAAGCCCATGTGCTATTCCAGACTATAATCTAACACTGTCAAAGGAGAATGGGCAAAATGTATGAGCTTTGGTCTACCTACTCAACACCAACGCCATCTATGCCAAAAATAGAGAATATTTTAGCGAATCAATAATCAATAGTCAAAAAGTGCTAGGGGCTGGCAATATTAAAAAAAAAAAGAAAACAATAGGTAAAAATAAAACACCGGTGACTAAATTAATAATGTTATATTTGTAGTATTACATGATAATTATCTATAATTACATTATTCATGTGCGCGGCAGGCGGTACGACAGCTTCCTGATGGCGTGCCAAGCATAAATACCACAGGATTAATATGACATGTGCACATGTCCCAATTGTTCGACGTCCAGTCAAACACGTACAATAATAGTACTTAAAAGCGTCTCTTCCTTCAATCTCTGTGTTTACTAGCACGTATGTGTAGTGTTGCTTGGCTCTTGAATGACGTGATTGTATTCGTCCTCGCAGTAAAAAACTTCTTTCTTCCACTTCGATGTTATGCTCATTGATATCATCGAGTTCATTGTCTCTGTATAACTCTGTCATATACAATCCATCATGGAAATGTTCGGCACAGTAAGAACTGGCTATCTTGATGTGATATGTCCCTAGGGCGATTAGAAATAAGTGTTTTTCTTCTAATCGAGGAACGTCTTCAAAATCTTGAAGATTTGCTGCCATACTGGTAAATATAACGCGTTGCCTGTTTAAGTTTTTTTGTATAACATATTCTGCCAGATGATTTTCAAAATGAATTCTTTCATTAATAATTGTCATTAATCAGTGCTGCAGCAATCCGAAAATGTTCGAACATATGCGGAACAGACCTATTAAAGTTGTCAACCCGTAAAAACTTGAAGTCACGTTTGAACCTTCCGTTTACTACTTCCACTACCCATCTTACAATTGTAACCAAACGAGACTTATTTGCTTGGTCTGTGGATAGCTGTGTACTGCTTCTATCCTTGCTGGGTGGAATGTGTGCTTCGTAACCGCATGCTTCAAAATCAGGTAAAGCGTCTCTGAAGCCGCGATCCAAAATAAACACGTCATTCGCTGAATAAAACCAATGAAAAGCACTGTCATGATCATTTAAAAAATTGCTCATGATCGTGGAATCTGATGTAGTGGCTGCATAAGGGCCTGTTACATCGATAATATAGCCATTGCTACATACTATGAGAAACGGCTTTAGCAAATTCCTGTACTTTGCAGACTGTAACTACGTCTTTGAAAAAGGAAATTGCTACTTTTCTGGATGTAAATGTACGTCCCGTCACAAATCGATATTAGTTTCGAATTATTCTGGTCTCCGAAAATGGCATTTGGTATTAATAAATTCTTGTTAAGCGCTTCGTTTCTTATATGGTCAACTCCCAAGTGAGATGGCACGAAGTCTGCCAGTAAGCATTCTCTCGCCATCACTAAGTGGCGTTCGAATGTTCGGCAAGATATTTTTAAAAGTGATGCTAGGCGTATGTTAGGTTCGCCTGTCCGAAGTTTCATTAGATATCCACCCAGAACGACATTCGCTGCGTTCGACTGCTGTCGTAGTGATGGAGTTTGTTCGAGTACCGAATTGATTTCGGCGATCGTGAGTCCCGTCCAGTGTCGCAACTCATTTTCATCTACTGTTTGCAAATCAAAATCAAAAATAGTCGATGGATTCTCCAAAGCTGTTCTATAAATTTAAATTATATCCAAAATATGGTCTTGATTAAAATCACGAGAAACGTTGTCGTTTAGCAACTGGTCCCAATCGTGTGCCGTTATGTGTTCACTACAAACACGCGCACTTGTAGGTATGTAGAAATTGTAATATGATAACATGTGAGCTTGAATGCTATTGGGTATGCGAAGTCGTGACTGGTTTGAACAATCATTAAATATGCAATGGCTAGCCGTATTAGATGCTCTAGCGAGATTTCGTTGAATATCTGGTATTGCTGGGATATCATCATCTTCGTTGGCAGCTCCAATAGCCGGTTGTGCCCGCTCGGCAGTATTCATTCGTTGCCAACATCGATGACACGTAAATACAACTCAATCGAAGGATACCTTTAGCAAAGAAAAAATGTTTATTAGTTTCTTATTATGACATTTCACTATTAAATCTTTAAACTTGTTATTTTATATTATATAGGTACGTGCGCGGGAGCCTAGTTTACCGTATATGATTTGGTCGTCTCCATCTTCATATACTTTTTTCTTATTTTATTTTTTTTATTTAGGTAAACATACAGTAACACAATATAATATTTGCTTAAGCTAGTTTGTATATATATAAAGTTATGTTTTCCAACGACATTTAGCACAGCTTGGTAAAGTAGTATTAGAGAAAGAGAAGCCGAATGCGTTATGAACTAAGAGAATGCTTTAGAATTTCGATTATTTTATTTCTAAAGATACTAGGTCGCATTGCCACCATATCTATGGAATTGAAGTTTCTATTATATAAATCGACTAAGCGATATATTGGCGAACGCATCCCTTAGTACGGCAGTGGTGCCTTGCAAACAATAGGCAGGGATTCCAGCTAACTACTTTATACATTCTACTGTACATGTGTATCTCACTGAACTCCTCCTAAAAGTCTGGACCGATTTGAATGTTTATTTTTTATGACTTAATTCACAAGGGGTAGTCACAGTAGAGTCAGGGTAGAGAAAAGTAAAGTCAACGTCAGAAAATAAGTCCCGCGGTCAAACTCATCATCATCCCATCACATCACCGCCATACTCGGCCATAGTGTGTGTTGATTGGTTCAGGCCGTGACAGTACGGTTAAAGGTGCGCGTCTATTGGCCCGCGCCTGACGCACCGCAACACATGTTGCGACTGCCACGCCGCGCCCAAGGGACTTATTCCGCGTGGCGCGTACTCTACGAGAGTATTTATTTAATCAAACGTATAGCATTAACCAACAGAACTTACCTCGCGTGAAGAATGTTCTCGTATATATACCTCAACAAAAGGTCTGGATTGTATTATGTTATGCGTTATTAAACGACGTCGCTGCTGACACAAAACAGAGCTCTCACAAACAACACATTCACATCTATTTCCTTCCATTATAAAAAGATGATCGGAGTCAAATTAACAAGCACAGGTCAAAACAATGGCAATATTCAACAGTCCGATAAGCAAGCAAAAATCAAAGATAATAATTATTCGTAACAAGGAAACGCACAGTACACAACGACAACCGGAGATCAACTGCAAGGTAAAGCACAGGGCAGGCGGGGCGGGGCGAGGCGAGCGGGTTGCGGAGGTAGGGGCCGCAAACAGGTTTTGTGCCTGCGCTTGCGTCGGTAATTCAAAACAACCCCACTCCTTATCCTCTCCTACGCAAAACCCGACGAACTATAGAACATTAGATGTAAATTCTGTTCCAATTAAAATAAAGTCTGGTCCAGTTATACGAGAAAGCCCATAAGCTACACATTAGCTGTCATACAAAAAAATTAAGCACAAGAAATGTCCTTTTCATTTACACATCGCTTGTCGCTGTTGAGTAGGTAGACCGAATTGCCCATTCTCCTTTCATCCTGATCCGTTTTCGCATGAAAGAGGAACTAATAGCCATCCATCTTCACAAACTTTCACTTTTATAATAGAAAGAAAGAAAGAAGAAAGAAAATAATTTTATTTTGCACAAACATTTGACGCACACAAGGCATATTTAAACAAAGAACATGTATATTAGGAAAAGAAGGAAATGACAAAAATAAAACAAAATAAAAAAACGAAATTAGCCTTATCTATGGTCGGATAAAAATTGGTAGTCTGTGCTAATCTGTCTGTGGATTCTCTATATTACAACTGTCAAAAAGTATGGAAAAAACATTACCTTATAAATTTTGTTTGTCGTTTTTCAATTTACATGTTGCTATGTGCGTCACGCATGTGCAAAATCAGGTATATGCTCAGCATTACTGTAGCCTCAACCTCAAAGGAATTGGTGCCACAGCGCTGATTTTCAGCACAACCTTGGGTGACGTAATGGCGTCCCACCAACAAACCCAAACATAAGTTATGTAAGTGCAGTTGAATGCTATTTATTGAATTTTTGGCGCGTTTCATAAAAATGTAGTAATGTATATCGTGAGTGTAGTAAGAAGTGTGTGTGTATCGTTGAACTGAGTGTCATGTTTTCAGCAAATAGCCAGCATTGTTCACTCCAGATGCACATGTGCTAGTCAAACATGCGGGGGAAAGGATGTAATTACTGCCAGTACCTGTTGGAGACCTAGATCACTGAACCGTTTCTGAGGCCATGGCCCTTAAGGTTAGAATCAATAACAAAAATTATGTAATAACTACATGTTTATATATTTGTGAATGTAATTTGGAAGAGTTGTTAGTAAATAAATAATGCAATATATATACAACATTTGTTACTGTACAAGTATACATATATACATACACATATACACACACATACACATATACACATCTATTTATCCACACAATATCCACCACAAACACAATATCTATTATATATATTGGAGTCAGTATTTATATTCCATTCTAATTGTTGTACTTGTTATGAGTACTATGTGGATTTCTGTGTTGCCAGATAATGTAACTTTAAATGTTTTACAAAGTTTCGTTTTGATTTCAGGCCTCGCATGGGTGGTGGCAGGTCATTCCAACAGTGAGTCGCTGCATATTTGAAACTCCCCCTGAAAGCTGCAGTTTTGTGTTGAGGAATCGACAATGGTTTTGTGGCAAAGCGTATGTGGTTTTTGTTTTGATGTTCCCTCCAACTCAATTTCTCATACAGATACATCGGTTTTTGTGTAGCGATGACACCAAACAATAGACCAGCCATGTGTAAACGCCTTCTAGCTTCCATTTTTAATATGTTGTTTTGATTTGCAAAAGGGGTGACATGGCTTCTTCGTGGTATGTCCACACAGAACCTTATGCATGCATTTTGTGTCCGCTGAATCAATCTATTGGTTCTCGCTAGTAGGCATGGACCATAAACTGTATCGCAGTAGTTTAACTTTGCTAGTACCAGGGTGTCAACAAGCTGTTTGCGCAGAGCTACACTCAAGTGTTTTCTGATTACGTATAGAGTTTTTAGTCTATAAAAACAGTTCCTCATACAATTAACTATGTGCTTCTCAAAGTGTAGTTCTGGGTCCATTGTCAGCCCTAAGTTAACTGCTGTGTCTACTCTTTCTATCTTTTCACCTTTAATTGTTACATCTGTTCCAACTGACAGCATGGTACTGATTGCCTTCTTACTACCCAGAACCATATATTTAGACTTCACCGGATTCAGAACCAGGGAGTTATGCTCAGACCAAGTGACAACTCTCTGCAAGTCAGCATTCATTTTTTGTACAGCCGTCAACACCTCTGCAGCCTTACAAGATATGTACAGTTGAATATCATCTGCATACATATGATATTTGCAGTGTTTGAATGACTCTGTAATATCAGCACTGTACAAGATGTAAAGAAGAGGCCCCAAAATTGAACCCTGAGGTACCCCGCGTGAGACAGGTAGTGGAGGAGACGACAAGACTGTCCCGTCTTCCTTCCGGATTTCAACAAATTGAGACCTATTTTCTAAGTAGCTTCCAAACCACTTTATTGTTTCCGTTGCAAATCCATAGTAAGCCATTTTGGAGAGCAATAATGTGGTGTTAATGGCGTCAAACGCCCGGGAGAAATCTAGGAGAGCCAGTATCGTCCCCTCACCCCTATCACGAGCCTCAAGGATATTTCCTATTACATCCGCTAGGGCAGTTGCCGTACCACGACCCTTTCTGAAACCAGACTGTAAATCTGGTAGCATATTGTTGTCCTCCAAATATGTCAACATTTGGTTATATACTACCTTCTCTAAGACTTTCGACAAACATGGCAGTATACTAATAGGGCGAAGGTCCTTGACAGAATTCGGGTTGCTGTTCTTTGGGATGGGTCGCACGATGGCACATTTCCAGGCATCAGGGAAAGTATTGGTCTCAATTGATCTGTTTATCATGGAAGTGATAGTCTGAAGCGTGGATGGCGATGAGAGTTTAAGCATTGCCAGACTTAGGCCATCAGTGCCAGTTGCATTTGATCCGAGGTCCTGCAAAATTTTTAACACATCTGCCTGGCTGACAGTCCTGAGCACAAACTGACTTTGTGGAGTCCTATATCTGTTAAACTCAAAGAATGTCAGCTGAGACATTGACACGCTACATGACCCCGGGACACTAAGGAAAGCTCTATTTATATTATTTGGGTCGTCAAAGTGGCCTGGGAGCATGCGGTCCTTATGATTAGGCAAGACTTGTGTTTTTAGGTTCCTCCATAATACTTTAGGATTGTTTAGATTTTTATTAATATCCCTGGAGAAGTATACTTGTTTTTCTTGGGCCAGAGCGAACGTCGCATAGTTTTTGAGGTCCATATAATATCTCCGGGCAGCCTCAACTCTATCTTCCTCACTTGTGGGTGTCTTTAAGGAACGATATTTTGCTCTTGCCTCATCTCTTAGTTTAAACATCCGCTTTATATTGTCTGTAATCCATGGAGTGGGGTGGTCTTTAAAAGTTTTAGTTTTTATGGGAGCATGGAGGTCAAATAGCTGATTGGTAGCGTATATGAACTGTTCAACTATGCTGTTGACATCATATAAACTACTTATCTGCAGCCATGGTACAGATTCCAAGTCTGTTGTGAAGTTATCTACTAATATATCCTTTAGTGGTCTATAAACAACAGTTCTTGGTTTAGTCTTCTCCTTCCCAATCACTGTCTCACAAGTTATGAATGAGTGACCTCCAAGCTCACTGATGTGATTCACCACAACATTCCGCACCTTTATATCTGTGCAAATAATATCTATTAGAGTACCACTTCCTCCCACGAAGTGCGTTGGTGACTGTACTACTTGATTCATCTGGGTGTAATTGATGAAATCATTTAAGGTAGCCGTATTATAGTGATCTTTATTTAATAAATTAACATTGAAATCCCCTAATAAAATAACATTGTCGTAAGGGGATAATGCAGTAATGCTGTCAGTTATACCGTCCAAGAATCTAGATAAGTCGAACCATGGCGGTCTATACGCGGTGCCTACTAAAATCTTTCTCCCATTGATGCTTAGGTTCAGCCACATCTGCTCAACATCCAGCTGTTCTGGATGTTGCATCACTCGTGCCCTAATTTCCGTTTTAATGTAAAACCCGACTCCTCCTCCTCGCCCTCCCCGTATAGACGTCGATCGCGGTACGTGCTTCAACCTATAACCGGGGACACTAGGCGCACGCCCTTCTTCACTCTGCCTCAGCCAGGTCTCATTGATCGCCATGATGTCCACGAAGTGATCAGACATGGCAATACGAAATTCGTCATGGTTGGTTCCCAGTGATCCCGCGTTCAACAAACCGAACTTTAAGCACTTAGATTTAGTCATTTATGTATATTTTCTGTTTGTTAAATTCTTGTGTGTATATAGTATGTGTATACTGTAAAGTATGTTTATAGTAATAGTTGTAAAAGGATGAATGCAGGTGAGGTGTATGTAAATAGATTTTGTTTATAATAATTGTTGTTTTGTACATATGCTTAGTTAGTAATTTTGTAAGTGTAATTATAAGTTTAATTAGTATGTGTATTGCCATCAATTTTGTATTAATTATGTAAACAGTTGCCCTGTAACTCCTGCTCTTTCTTATGGGATGCACCCTGTTATAACAGACATGACGCACTAGCTCCATGTAATGATGTTTAAATAAAATAAAGCTTAAAATTCTAAACTGCATAGCTATATTATTATTTATAAACTGTGTACTGTCCAATAATATTAGTAAGATTTTAAATATGGAAACATTTTTAGATCTGTACTGTTTTTAAGATTTGACCCAGTAAGTTTCAGCATCATCAATCTACACTTAGATCATTCTCATCATCTCTCTGTAGCTTCAATTCCAACATTTATTTCATGTAAAACAATAAAATTAGCTGAGTTGCTGATTTGCTTGTAAAATTTTCCGTCTCGTTTTATCTCTGAGAATAGCTAAATAGTATCATCCTTGTTACGTACAGCTACATAATAGAAAGAGTTCCCCATTATAAAACTGAATGCTGTCATGCTATACAAACTAAAACCTACCAACAACCCATGTGTGAATATGAAAAATGAGTAAAAAATGTGAAATATTACCATTATTAATAAGGCTACAATTCAAAACTCTAATTCTAGCATTGATGCTCTCTGCCTGTTTGAAATTACCCGCATTTTTGGGAGTTCCCTACAATATGTACCACACAGTCCACAACTGACCACAAGTGTCCTGCGGGCACTTCACGTTCGGACGACCCGACTAGGGTATCAGTGTTCTGTGGACGAGCCACTCGACGGCGAGTGATGCCGATGCACAAGGCTACCATCCATGTTATAATATATAACATAAGATAATTACACTTTTTTGAGTAAAGTGCCATCGCAAGGGTCGATAGATAAACTTAAATGACTGTGTCACAATATTTAAATTTATGATTTTAATAAGGGGAAACGATATGTAGCAAAATACTGCATCTTAAATATCAAAAACTGTAAAATTCAATACAAAGTCAAATTGTTTACGAACACACAATAATTTTATAATTTAAAATATTATCATTAAATATTAGTAAAGTTTATTTTTTATATAATTGGTACTTATTAATATTTGATTGGAATGGCTACCAACGATTAACTACCTACCGATTGCCGGTTTCTCACGCATTTTGCTTTTTGCAAATAAGGTTTACTTGAATGTATATACAGAAGATTAGTAATGAAAATATATTTATTAGCCAAGGTATAAAATTCTCTAGAACCAGTAACAAAATAAACACATATAGGCATAGCCTATTATATTATTTATTTATAAATATTATATTATTTACTGTGTGCGTTCGCGCAGCGGAATGTTGTTGAATTTAAAGATTTTATTTATGCAGATATTTAGTGTATGACGTCGTGTAATTGTGTATGGTAAAAAAAATTTGTGCATGCAGCCATTGTGGAGAAATTCGCTAAAAACTGATTCTGCTGGGCGAACGTTGTCCTGGCGGAACTTTTTTGAATCAATGGACTTAGAAGAAAAAAAATGTGTCCAAAAATTTGTGTGTATTTGTGTGTAATTGTGTATGTATGAACAAAATTAGTGCATGAATAAACTTCGGAGAAATTTAAGTTTCCGCTACGCGAACGTTTGGCCATTAGCTAGTTTTCATATAAAGCGCTTATATAGAGAGCTGTAGATTTTTACATACGTTGTTTTGAATTTGTTTATATTTCTTTAAAAACAGATTTAGAAAAAATCGTAGGGTTTAAAAGATAAAAATATAAACGTAAAATACGCTTATTAGGTCTTAATTCGTAAAGTATGCACTTTGGGGTCCAGATTTTCACGTTTATACAAACCTTGTAAGTGTCTGTAACATGTTGCCAAGTATCAATGATGTTCCAATTAAAGAGATATAAGACAATTTACCATGAATAGACCACTGTTTACAAAGCAGTCAAATATCACGGCGTTCTAAAGGAATCACATAGTAAAATGTATTCCAATAGTGTATTAATTCAACTACTCACATGCAAAATTTCATCTCATTAAATTCAGTAATTAAAGAGAAACAATTAAAATACTGACAAAGCATCGAAAACCTACATTACCCGACCAAGTTCGGATGGCTACTAAAAAGCGGCCGTGCCATATATCTAAGTAACGTTCTTAACCTTCCAGTATAGTATTTATTAATATGGTACAGTTGCGTACACAAGCGTTACGAAATAATAAAACAATTGTATTTCTTGAATGAAAAATATATATTTTTTTTTATGGTATAGGGGGCAAACGAGCAGACGGGTCACCTGATGGTAAATGACTACCGCCGCCCATGGGCACCTGTAACTGAAGAGTCACAAGTGCGTTGCCGCCCTTTAAGGTGGGAGTAGGAGAAGAGGGGGAGGGTGGGGGTTGAGAGGGGAAGGACGGGAATAAGGGAGAGGGAAGGGTTAGGGCCTCCGGTTACCTCACTCACGCGGCGAAATGCAGTGCAATCATTGCTTTACTACCGGTTATCTGTGAGGCCGTGGTATCGAGTGGAGTCGAGCCGGCCCATACGTGCCGAAACATGGCTCTCCCACGTTTAATAATAACGCCAATATTTTTTTAATAATAACGCCACTATCTAAGATAAAAATAAATCTTCAATTAACAAGCACTTCTCTAATTAAGCATCCGTGTACAAAAATATTTTTAATTACGTGTAATAATTATGTATTTATTACTTATTTCTCGCCACCTGTTACGTTAGAAAACCAAAAATTTGAGAAATGTGGGTGTCACAGAAATGTCACACCTCTGCCTACCCCTTCTGGGACAACAGCCGTGAGCATATGAATGAATGAATGAAAATACAGAAACTAACCTCAAAATTTCTAACCCTCTTAGGGACTAGTCATGACAATCCCTGGGGCGCGCGCCCCAGTAATGGCAGAACTTGGCATACAACTCATATGCGCGCACAGGCGCGTGTATTTTGAGCGTATCGGGAGCGCAGCTGAGGCGCTTGTTATGACTAGTCTCTTGTTCATAAAAACTTAACGTTAACAAACGCTTGCTAAACATACTCTGTCATTGGTTAGAGACAGCAGTAGACTTAAAATGCATACATACATAAGTCACTACCAGTACAACGGTAATATCATATACTGCCGCAAGTCTCAAGCCCATACATAAATATAGTACCTACGTAAATAGTACTTACTATCATAGTCAAATACATTTAAAAAAGCAGGTGTAGAAAAATAAATGACCTATAAATTATATCGAAACAACAATTGTGTTGTCACCTGTACCAATTCAATACCGGTATTATACTGTAAATTTTAGAATGTTACCTAAATATATTGCACGGCCGCTTTTTAGTAGCCATCCGAACTTAGTCGGGTTATGTAGGTTTTCGATGCTTTGTCAGTATTTTAATTGTTTCTCTTTAATTACTGAATTTAATGACATTAAATTTTGCATGTGAGTAGTTGAAATAATACACTAATTATTGGAATACATGCAATTCCTTTAGAACTTCGTGACGCACACTAAGTTTATGGTTGTATCGTGTGCGTCCGCGCAGCGGAATATTGTTGAATTTAAAGATTTTAGTTATGCAGATATTTAGTGTATGTCGTCGTGTAATTGTGTATGGTAAAAAATAATTTGTGCATGCAGCCATTGTGGAGAAATTCGCTAAAAACTGATTCCGCTGGGCGAACGTTGTCCTGGCAGAACTTTTTTGAATCCATGGACTTAGAAGAAAAAAAATGTGTCCAAAAATTAGTGTGTATTTGTGTGTAATTGTGTATGTATGAATAAAATTAGTGCATGCATAAACTTCGGAGAAATTCAAGTTTCCGCTACGCGAACGTTTGGCCATTAGCTAGTTTTCATATAAAGCGCTTATATAGAGAGCTGTAGATTTTTACATACGTTGTTTTGAATTTAAGTAAAATACCCTTATTAGGTCTTAGTTCGTAAAGTATGCACTTTGGGGTCTAGATTTTCACGTTTATACAAACCTTGTAAGTGTGAAACATGTTGCCAAGTATGACCCCAAAGTGCATACTTTACGAACTAAGCCTGTCTAGCCTTATAACAAAAAAAAAGAAAATGCATTTGAAACTTTATTTATCACGTGTACACAACAGTTGTATACACGTTGATAAATAAAGTTTCAAATGCATTTTCTTTTTTTTGTTATAAGGCTAGACAGGCTACTCTTTTTCGGTTCGCCTCCATGCAAGATGGTGCTCCCTACCTGTACCCTCCCTGTTCAAAAAAATTTAATCTTGAATCTCACGATGATCTATAAAACATCTGTACAATGAAAAACATATCTTCTAAAAATACTTTATTTATTCATATTCGTGTATACATTATCAAAAATATCTTTAAAAGATTCAAGAGATAAAATTCTCTCACTACAGAATTCAAATAAGGCGAATGGCAGTGGCAATAAACAACATTATTAGTAAATTGGACTTGTATTGAATTAATTGTATTAAAGTAAGAAAGATATGGTAAAGCCTTAAGAATTAGGGATAAAGACAACAGAGCTTTGTTGACTTACTATAGGCGGAAATGAATAATATTGCATAGTATCACATTATTTTACATACTAATTTTAAGAAGTGGTAACACTTTCCTCAAAAGATTAAATAATCCATCAAACTTTCATTGATGCAAATAGTGTATCTTTCTGTTCTGTGATGCAAAGTGATAGTAACTAAAAACATAATGAAAATAATCAAAAATAACTGGGAATATTAAGTTAACAACAAAAAAAAAAGGATTTTTAATACACAAAATTTCTATCACATCATTTTAAAATATTATGTACTTGATAACTAATAACTATAACAGAATTAACATCGGTGGGAAAACATTAGGCTAGCTAAGCCTATGCCGAAACACAGGCAACGCAGTTCGACACAGGGTAGTGTATGCAATAGACACAGAGCCTTTAAGTAGAATGTGGTCTGCACTATGCTACACTGAATATACGTTTAGTAATGGTTTAAATTGGAGCACGATCGCATTTGATACAAAACGAGTGTAAATCTGATCAGAATGAAATTCATTATTTAAGATTTATTGTCTTCTTTTTTGGTACGATGGTCATTCCAAAGGAAATTAGATGTTCTTTACTTGTTCTTGTTATGTGTTGTAATTATTTACAGATAAAAAAAAATAACATTTAAATCGGAATGTTTTTTAGAAAAAAATATTCGATGGAATCTGGTGGTATCGATAACTGCAAAAGTGTGTTTGGCATTTGCAAAAATCGTCATTCACAACCATCTCTCTTTCGCTAAGCGGTGTTCGAGATGATTGCACAACAACATAGACAAGCAGACAAGCCGACAATAAAAAGGTTCATTATGATATTCGATATGAAAGGATAAACCAAACAAGGCGACTGTCGACGATATGATTTTTTGGGGAGAGTTAGTTTACAACTTAACGAAATGTTATCACGCCGATAATAAAGTATCAAAAGAACTTCTAGTGCTCAAAAGATACAAAACCTGTGCAGTAACAAGAATCCTCACCGGAAACTGCAAACTGAATAAACATATGTTCAACCTAAAGTTAGGCCTAAAGATTCTGTCGAGAGGCAGAAGAAACTGCAATGCATATGCTTTTGTGGCCCACTAATGCGGCTCCATAATATTAACTTAGGGTTGCACATTATGCAACTGCAGGAAATACAAACAATCACTGCTGATAGGATTTGGAGGTTTCTGGAAGTCATAAGTCTGAGCAGTGAACTTTAAAGCAAAAGACCAGAAATGGTTGAGGTAGCACTAGGCACTCAAAATAATAATAACAATGTCGCCGTAAACGAAGAATATATAAATAAATAAATACAAAAATAAATAAATAGTTACATTTAATGAAGTCGCTTTCCATCGTTCTGTCTGTACGCTTAGATCTTTTAAATTGCGCAACGATTTTAATGCGGTTTTCATTATCATTTAGGCCGAACGCTAAAACACGGGCGGATGCGGACGCGGGTGCACGCGTCACAAGTCCGCCGCGGGCCACGAATCCGCGAGCGGGCACCCGTCGCGTGCGCCCGTCTCATTTAGCGCTGCTAGTATAATTTTGATCACGAGCGTGTACAGTAGTGTCGAGTAGATTAGCATGCATTATTTGCTAATTTATTATTTGGCAAAAAGACGTCTACGAAAACAACGTCGACTGCCTAACCTGTTCGGGACAAGCAGGTTACTCAGCGGAGAATTCGTAACCAAATTTTCGAAGTTGCGTGACAATGAAAACAAATTTTACAAATGCGGACGCCCGTCGCGTGCGCCCGCGCCGTGTGCCCGCCGCCCGCCGCGCGTGTTACAATCCGTCGCACGCGCCTGCGCTGCTCAAACAATTTTTCATTGAGCGTGCGCCCGCGCGAGTTTTAGCGTTCGTCCTTAGAGAACTTCTTCAGAATATGCATTTCATATTTTTATAAATGTCAACGTTTCGTAAACACCTTATTATTTTGGGTGCTTTATTGCTAATGCTGAATAAACGAGATATATCAAGTCCGCGATGGTATATGTCTATCTCCTACAGATAACCCACAGTAATCATTTTTATGTATTTAAGTTCTTGTTTGCTTTTTCACTTAAATGGTATTAATCCTTATTTAATTATATATATTAGAATATTTTAGGAGGATCGCTAGTTATTCAATGTCATAATATTCAATAATATTGGTTGGTTCAGTAGTCGTAGTATATAATATTAGTATCTAATTTCTTTTGGCATGCCCTAGTAGTTATTAAAAGAACTGGTTTGTATCTAATGTTTACCTTACATATAACATAAAACAATCTTATGACTATTATATTATGCGCAACATTGACATTACTTTTACTTTAAACATAACAATTTAACGTGTTTTCGAATCTTTTTGTCTGTATGTGACGAATAACATTTAATAACCATAACTTAAACGTAACAAAGGTGTTGCCCATTCAATTATTTATTTCCTTTTCTTAGCGACCTGTTTTAATCCCTTCGATTTACCTTTGCTGGACGTTGATGTGGGAGATTCGTTAAAGCCGTATTTATTTTTAAGACGTTCCCTAATGAATAAGCCTTTGATCAGTCGCTTCCAGTTTCCATATACTCTCAGTTCCGTCCTTTCAAGCTCTTTACGCTCTTGTTCCTCTTGATCCTAAATAGAAAGAAAGAAAATCCTTTAATTATAGGATTTTTTAATTTTGTTAATTAAGCAACCACAAATAGATACGTATAGGTACAGATAACACTGATTCATTTACGAGTAATTTATAGAGATTACAAATGGGAGCAATATCCAACAACATTATTCCACAAACTAGTAAAAGATCTTGGCCTCCAAAGTCAAGGTATTTATTGGAATAAACATAAAATGTGGTCTTAGAATAATTGCACACTCTCTTTAAATGTACACTTAGGAAAGATCATCTCGCCACGCTAAACTCTTCGTTCTACAAAACGATGAACCCAACATTTGCATAAATTCTACGACAAGATTGCCGATTTATGAGCAGTAACCCTGTATATTTACAGGGACATTAACTGTATGGTCTGGTTTATTATTAGGATGGCTTATTAAATGCATGCACGTAAAGTATGTAGAATAGAATAGAAAGATAAAAAATATAATACTAACGTCAGCCCAAGCCTCTGTGATGATGTCTTCGAATTCCTTGCACACGACAACCCCGTCATAAACTGGACGGACCCAACCATGGTTAACTTCGAATCCAGTTATAGCTGTAGCACAGTCTATGTTCAGTTTTTTCGCAATCCTATTCAAACCAGGTACTGAAAAATCAATTACATGATTATAACCCACAGACAGACATAATAGGTTGGAAATAAGTATTTTTTTTAAATTAATAAAGCTCTAAACAGTCCACCCTAATGCTTAACATGTTCATGTAATAAGTTACAACAACTTACATTTAAGATGCACAGTCCCCTTGGGCAGCATGCACTCTTTGAATAGTTCAACATTTCCATACTCATTCCGGGGTACTACGCCATTTTCAGCCACTGGCGGTTCGAAATCTTCCACTTGCCATGGCCCAAATATTTCCATAGGTGGGTCATCTGTTATTATTTTTCTGTTAATCTAAAATAAAGTAAAATATTTTAGCCACATAGAGGATTGTTAGGAAATACATGGGTTCTTAAAGATCCAACATTTAGGCAAGCAGCAACATGCACCAATAAGATAGTTGCCGGATACATAATCATTTCTTTTTTCTATCAATATGGTGGTTTTAAGATCTAGTCGAGGTCTTCTCTGAGACCTAACATTTGGGGTTCTAAATTAATAGGACTTGGACTCTCCTAACTAACAATATGTCGATATTGAAAATGTAAGATTGATATTTAAATCATAATGGCTTCTTACCTTGTCCCATCTGGGTTGGGCTTTTACTAGTTTGTAAGCTTTTTCTCCAAGTCTGACGACCTTGGCATGCTTCTTATACCATATGTTTCTGGAGCGACACGTGTACACACACTCTCGCGCATACACCGGCTCGCCGCGAACAAAACCCAATACTGTGGCATCAGGCGGGTATAGTGCTTCAAACTTGAGCAGGTGCCTTTTCAACACGTATAAGGGATGATTCTTGTATCTGAGGATTCAATATTTGTTAGATGCCAGTTTTTTTTATTGGATAGGTTATCCCATGAAAGTTTTAAAAATAAACTACAAACAAATTAAGGCTAATTTTGCTAATGACAGTTTGTAAGTATATCTATATTATTTACATATACATTTTTACTCAACCAAAGCATACCATTGGTTTATTTTTTGTTAAAAAGTTACTTAATAAAATGTTTGGCGTGCTATATTCATTAATACATTATTTAACTACACCAGAACTTATGAAGAATATTAAAATAAAATTTAGTCTCTCTGCACGATTCGTGACGAATCTGTTTTGAAAATAATAATTTTATTGATATCAATACTAACTCGCCAATAACCGTAGGCAAAGGCGCTTCCAGTTGCATTTTGTCCAGATATTCATCTTCCTCTTTATCCCGTGCCGTCTTAGGTCCAAGATACGGGTGCACCGCCTTATTCCACCACAACACATCGACACGAAGCTTGCGAGTTTCCGTGTTGAAGTGTGGCACGTATTTACGAGTCAAATCCTTTAGATTATTATTGTTGTCCCAACCGACCACATAGCATACTGGTTGCGTTGCATTAGCCTGAAGGTCATTTTTAGATTCTTTACTGGGTATACATAATATATGTCTATTGTTGCCATTATAGTTATTTTGCATATTTTAACGTTGTAATATTAATTATACATATAGGAGGAAGATATATGAGATAAAAAATACTTACGTAAATTTCTTTTGTAGATTTAATTCTTCCATTAATAATGTCAATAGAAACCCACTCTTGTAACTCTTCAACAAATACTTCGCACCATATATCCATTTTGTTTTTCTTGCTTGATCCGTTTCCCGTAGATGACGATAATACTCCACGATTTCCACCGGTACTTGTCTTTGGCGACTTATGGTTAAATTTTGATGGTTTGAAACTATCATCACTGTCTGAATGGTGCTGTTTAGGATCTATTGGCAAATAATCCGTATCTACATCTGACTCCTGCTTGGCTTTTCCTAAAAAAAAGTGGCAATGTCTCTTGCATTACTTGATAGGTTCTTGGATTTGTGAGGATGAAAATTTATTTCAGAACAAAACAAAGAACCTGGTGTTATGTTGAGATATCACAAAAAAGGCCTCATTTGAGCATCACAAGTTGGTAATTAAACCCTTAGACAGCATTATTGAAAACCTCAAGGTTTACAAGTTTATTTGTGATATTTTCATTCAATATGAAACCAATTCTATAAACCTTTAGTGCATATACTAAATAATCTATAATAAGTAAATAGTGGTGTGCGCCAATATTGAACTTAATTTGTTGTTGCGAGATTTGCTTTTAATTTACAACGTCTTGTTCATGCAGGTCACAAGTTTTGTTCATTAAAAAAAATATACCATACCTTTAAGTGATTTCTTTCTTGTTTGTGGTTCTGATTTTATTTTTTTATTTTTAGAGTTTTCTATTCTTTCTGGTTTATTATTTCTTGTGGGTTTTTTACCACTAACTGCCTGCTTGCTATCTGATAATTCTTTGACTGATATTTTAGAACTGTTTTGCGATGTTTCACCTTCGTCGCAAATATTCTCTTTCATAGCCACACCGGAAGCTCTTTTTCTTATACTTTTTGCTTTATTAACACTTTCTTTCACAGTATTAATAACTTTGGGAGTAGCCAAATTTGCAGTTTGAAATCGTTTTCTAGTCAACCGATTTTGTATATCAGTAGGGTTTGTGTTTTCAACATTCTTTCTTGTATTAGGTTTATAATTTTCTCTTGTTAGAATTACATGGGGAATTTGTAGGTTATCAGTATTAACAGGAGTTGTTTTTGTGCTATTCTTTGGATCGGTACTTTTCTTACCATTGCTTGTTGCCTTTCTTTTAGTGTTCTTGTAATTTCTTTGTTGTTCATTGATGTTAACATTTGCATGTTTAGATTTCTGACTGCGAGTAAAACTCCTAGTTGTAGCTATGAAATTGACATTATTACTTGTGTCATGATCACAGGGATCATATTTTTCTTTAGTATTGGTTACTCCTTTATGATTTTGGAAACTTTTATTTATAGTCTTAACTTTATTTTCATCACCTTTACTATGTGGTTTAAGGGAAGAACGTCCTTGACTATTTCTAGGTATCTTAGGTGGTGATACATCTTCTTCAGACATTTCTGAAGGAAACATAGCTGATTTTTTACGATTGCTATTGTGAGTTTTAGAATTTTCGCCTATATTGAGTTTTACTTCCAAATTGGTTTTGTTACGTTGTTGAGTCCTCTTATTAAGCACCACATCTTTTTTATCGCTTTCGGCAAGAGGTTTGGGAGTATTTCGCCTTGGGCATTTTCTAGTTATTTTAAGAGATGATACATTCTCCTCTATAATTTCGTAATTATTACTTGCGAAATCATCAGCAGGCTGATTCGATTTCATTTTCACGTCTGATGATTTCAGATTTCTTTGACTCCTTTTATGTACAATCGTATCTTTTTTTTCATCACCATTAGAGAGTGTTTGCTGGGTAGTACGTCTGGAGCTTTTTCGAAGTAGTTTTGTAGATGGTGTAGTCTCTTTTGTAAGTGCTGCTGACGTAATATTTGTAAGCTCTTTTAGGTTGCTACTGCTACTTCTCAAATGATCACTACTTTTAAATTTTTCGTCTGTATCAACTGCATTTCTACCCCTTTTAACTTTCTTATTTACATCCGTATTTATGTTTTCATCACATTTAACATTCTGTTTTACAGAAATACTTGTAGGATGTTTTCTAGATTTTTTAGGAGGTGACTCGTTTTCATCCTTAATATTTTCAACGACACCAGCTATGTGCCTTTTGTTTGACCTAGTTCTTCTGGTAGTAGGAACATCATCTCCGCCATCAACTTGCATTATATTTTCAAATTCACTATACATAAAATGATTCCCATTCCACTTTAATTCTCCAATTTCATCATCAGAAGTGACATCATTATTTCCATCTACTTGTGCAATATTTTTCTTTTTGGGCTTTGCTTTTCTAGTGTTCGATTTCGCCTTTGTTTTGTTTTCTTTTTCAGCTGATATATTAGTCTTTGTCTCTGCTAACTCCGTTTCTTCTGGTGTTAAGTTCTGCTTCTGAGAGTTACTTGTTTTTTTATCTTTTGGTTTCGTTGAAAGTGAACACAATTCAGTAGCAGGTGGTTTTATAGGAAGTGTTACAAAGTTAAACATAACACGGCATTTTATACCAAGCGCCCGCAGCAGGATAACAAAAATAAAAACTATATATTTCTTTGAAGTCACAGTTCGTCGTTTAATTAGATCTAACAATAAATTTTTAAGAAGAGGTGCTTTCGGTTTGAATTTTTCTTCATTTTTATCAGGCTTTAGTGTTACATGATCCTTGTAACATGTTATGATTTCATCTATATATTTCTTATCAACTTTATTTTTTGGACGACGTTCCTTTGACGGTACCAAAGACAGTGCAGCTGCCATAAGTACCCTATCATTTAAAACATTACTTATGTAGTTTCCGTGACCCAACCAACTAAGGACGTGTACTTTATGCATGTAGACTTGATATTCTTTCTTGACTTTATTGATCTTCCTCTTCATCATCATTTCAACATCAATCTTTTTGGGTTTCCTACGACCAGCATCAGGAAATTCGACGACAAGTTGTATGCCTTGTTGAGGTATTGTCTTTGTATCTGAAAATTGGAACATAATATTAACTTTTATGATTTTCCAATATTTAACTGGAAAAACATTACTATTAATAAATGTGATTCATGATATAAGTACAATAGTAAATGCAAAAAATACCTTTAACCTCTTCCCAGTCTTCGACGTCAGAGTCGCTGTCATCTTTGCGCCTTTTAAGCTTCGATTTTTTATTAACAGTACTAATTTCCGGAGTTCCAAAAACTTCTTCACCTAAAGCTAACATATCTCTTACATCTGATTCAGGCTCTACTACCTTTAATGTGTAGTTCTGTAAAGTAGCTTTAGTCTCCTCAATTTTGGACTTGTGTTGTTCGAGCTCCATGAATGTTTTTTTGGCAATTTCTTCACTATCATCCTGTACTTTCTCCATATTTGACCATATCTTAAAAAAGCATAGAAAAAATAACTGAATAAGACATACTACTGCAAATCTTTTTTATACCATGAACACTACCATCGCTTTTGGTGCCCTGTCTATTTAATAACTAGAGATATTTGATCTCTTCCTATATAAAAACTATTAACATTAAAAGTTCATACTATTGATAGAAGTCCATTATTTGCCAGAAATGAAGGTGTTCATAGTTTACACCTTGTATCACAATGCACAAAGACATTACATTTTAAAAGTGGAGTTTAGAAACATTCATGGTGAGTGTAGTCGGTGACATTGGATGTGTACCTTCAATTTTGGTTTTTTATGCAACAAAAAACCAAGCACGTAGAGTTAGAAATTTGATGGGACGGGATAATAAGATAAGATATGATAGGATAATTAATAACGTCATCAGTGTTGACCACCACGTCTATCGAAGTATATACAGGTTATTTCTTCTACTCAAAAGACATCAACAGTGTGTCATTGTTATCTGCAGCTTGGCCCAGGTATGGCACATTCACACAAACATTCTATAGACAAATTTTGAATATGAGCATTTTAATAATGCCTAGTAAATTATCAAATTGAGATCATTATTAGCTTAGACAGAGGTATTTTAGGAGTTTATCTATGCTTGACAATATTACAAAATTTGTTAAACCTTTGGTGGCTTGTAAGTGCAAAATTAATGAATTTTTTTCTTTCTTTCAATCGAAGTTTAACCGCCCTACGCCGGCAGGGCGATTTCACAACTTGAAACATAAATTTCCTCCCGTAGAAGAATGTCCTCACCGAGAACTTCTTGCGGAGGTTTCCCTGAGGAACTACACTATGAGTTTCTTCAAGAAAGGAGTGTATAGCTTTTTATAGGGTCGACATAGCGCGTACACATACTCTGGAATTGCAAACTTCATAAGGCTACGGTAACCGATTACGATCAGGAGGGCCGTGTGCTTGTTTGCTACCGACGTGATATGAAAAAAAGTTACAACTGTTCACAAATTTTCCGGGATGGTAATCACCGTTGCCGATTTCAAATAGGAAATTTGTAAATCTAAAAGCATATTCTTTCCGTCCCAAGTATACACTCATATTTTTCAACAGCTGTGGGACATTAACCTGAGGCCACAAAGTTGAGGACGTGACTTAACTTTATCGACATTGAGTACCTCCATACGACGAGATTTTCTTTTGTAAAAATCGGAAGATAGGCGTCAAAATGTTTATTGAATAAATTTCGGCTTAATCGCCTTACTGGACAGTCATTAAATCCAGATTGTATTGAGGAGACCGTTTGGATAGACTTAAACCAAACCAATTCACAAAGCCTCTCGTAAGTATTATTTTTAACATAACAGCAGAATATCAAATATAGAACCGCAAAACTCCAACAACTAAATTAATAATTAGTTCGTTCGATTTGTGATAAAAGTTGAAACGCCAATTATCACTGGATTTAAATACATATATGTTCGGAAACAACACAACGTTCGCGCTTTAAAATACTGCTAACGCCATCTATTGGTAATGATTGGAATTTAATGAACATCAGGATCAGTTAAGACTCATAAGTTTAGAATTTTGATTATATACCTGTCTAGATAGAGTAAGTCAAACAAATAGTGCACAGAAAATGGGATACAATTACGCGCTATGTGTGAGTACGCACGTGTAGTTATTGTCAACAAATTGTCATTGTGTGCGTGTTTAGGGATGCTTGCTTTAAATTATTTATTTACCTTGTTTTATTATAGTAAGGAGATGAATGGTATATAAAATAATGATTTAAAAGAAAACTGATTTATTACAAAACGTATTAATCAATAAAAACATAATAAAAAGTGTTTTTAAATATCGATAATATGTGTTAATGTTCTTCATCTGCTAGAAACAAAAAATTACTGGCTTAATTCAAATTACAAAGAAAATAAGCAATTAAAAAATTAAAGAGTTTGTGGCGACTTCCGCATACATGTTTGCCTTCTAGTATTATCTTTCAGCGTAATGCACGGCTCAATTTTGCTTTGCCTGGAGAGTCAACTATTGATTCTAAATCTAAAAAATCTTGCAAGATGAATTCCGGCTCTTCATTTACTGTACCCCTTGAACAGGAAAGTTTCGGTTCAGTGTAAATATCAATCCCTACATTTGAAGTAGGCTGGCCTTGGTAAAAAACAAACAATTAGAATTATTAGATTAAATTAGTCGTAATTAGCAATTACCAAGCGTCAAAAACTTACTTTTTTCTATGTTTTGACGTTTCTGTTTCATACGCCAATAACACCAAACACTGTAAAACATAACATGAGATTAATAAACTAAGTCAAAATTTTGGTAAAATAAACTGTAGTGTGTGGATTTTATGAATTTATAAAATGTTTAAAAAAGCTATATGTTTATAATAACCCTCCACAATACTTAATACTAAACCCACTCGGGCATTTTTATGTAAGAAATAAATCAACAGCGTCATCGTTTTACGATTACCCATAATTTTTGGAAAATTACCTGTCATACATACAAATATTGAAATATTTATTCGTATTTTTTAAGTAAATAATGTAAATTAAAACAAAACTTACCTATGAAAAGTAATCTTAGTGTTGTTATAAGTTGTTCCAGGATAGTTTCGACACAATTTAATAGCATAAACCGGCATGATTAATTGTTTTCCGTAAGATCGTCGCCCATCACAGGTTCAAATGACAATGAAGTCTATGACACTCGACTCTACGAAATATAGTCGTCTTTTTTAGCGCCGTTCTATGCGGCCGAATATGTCATCTAGACATGTATATAAACAAAGGATACTATTAACGCTATCTATCGATTCTTATTGGAACTATATTTGCTATTTATGTCAATACAATAATTTACCTCTTTACACCCTTTAAAAGGGTTGTTTTAGAAAAGGCACGAAATACGTGACCAGAGTAATCCTGTGAATTTTCGAATCAATACATTTCTCTTAAATGACAATTCCTATAAATGGGATGGATTGAACTCATTTTTGTATATACTCTACACTGTTGTCTTCTGTGAATCTTGGTGTTAATTACCTACCTACTTTTACTAGTAATAGTAATACATTGGTATGCAAGGCAGAAGCAATGAGGCCACCTTTTGCACCAACTCCATCTGTTTTGTTAAAGTACAAAGAATTTGAAGTTAGAATAAAATATGTATATACAATATACATACTTACATTTCTATATTCTTTATTAACTTCATTATCACTCTCATTGTCTTGGTCCGTGAGCTGGAATGATGTAAAACTACTTCTATTTAATGTGTGTGGAGATTCTTCATCACTGCTATCTATAATACAAAGATTTCTTAGTTAGTAAAATAAATAATAATAAAATCAAGGCTGAAATTTGGAACAAGACAAGGCCATGTCCACTCCACAGAGTATGTATAAGGCTACAAGTATATGGCGAGATTGACTAAACGTGCCAAAATTCAGTGGGCTGCCGCACGCCGCCGCCGGCCGGGCTGCACGTTAGTAGACTCACGCGCTTCGCCCCGCCATCTGTTCGTATCTAGACTATTGAGTTATTAATCTCTAACCTAGGTTTATTTGTTCACAAAAATACAGAAATAGGCATATAACTTACTGGTAATTAAATATTCACATTAATTAATTCTTTAAAAAAAGACAACCCTAATGTCGCGGCGTCGTCAGAACAGATAAGAGTTACGCGATAGAAAGAGATGCAACCTCTGTGTGACCTAAATTGAGACTTTATTGTGTCAGAGCAAGTCGCTATTCATTTAAATGATTTGGTGGAGTGGGACTTCTGTACCTGTACTATTATCTATTCTGTGACAAGACTTTCTTTAAGGACACCTTGTATACTCAAAGGACTTTCCAAATTGTAATACAGCTTGTTTTTGCCCTCATGTAAAACTTAACTTTTATCTCAAAACCCATTTGTTTTGAAGCACTCAATGTTTGTGTATGGAAACCCTCTAGCAGTTCTAGTTGATAGGTCCTTGAAAACTCAGCATTGCACTAAGCTATTTCAGGTAGTTTTGTGACAACGAATTCCTCATTCAATATCAATTCAGACCTTAATGAATTTAAGTAAGTTGATGCTCAAAAGATTTATGTAAACAAATCATAAAACAAGCTTTAAAGATGCACATTCTTGTTTAGTAAATTAAATTTCTTTAATAATTTAAATGTTTTCTTCCTTTCTTATCATAAAATAAAAATTTGTATGTAGTGTAAATCTGTCATTGTTAATAATATTGTTGTAAAGAATAAATAATATATTACATATTAACAATAGACACAACATGTTGTGATCGATCTACCATAAAGAACCCAATAAGCCAGATTTCACAAATATTTGTAGGCATGCAGTTGTGTCATCAAGTCAACTATTATAGTAGTAGTACAAACTTATAATATTTACCACTTAGTTTTCTAATAAATATTATCAGGCATTATTAAATGAGATGATTTTATTAAGTAAAATAATTGAGAATTCTGTATTATAGATTATTTCGTCTTTTCTACACAGCTGGGGTTACATCACTCACATAAGGTCGCATTTTATATACTTACCTACCGTTTGGGTGTTCATTTGAATTCACAAGTATCATTATATCATATCATAATCAAATGTCAGAATTCATAAGTGTATTTTATTAGTATTGTACTTAAGTAATTATAGTCATGGAAATCCTTGGAAGTAAAATAGAATTTGCACAGAATATGCCTATAGTTTATCTCGGATATTAATAATTATTAAAAAAATGTTACATAGAATCATAATCAAAATAATAAATAAAACATGTCCATTATAACATACTTTTAAATATTCAGCAGGAAACCAATATATTTATGTATATTATGAGCATGTCATTAATATGAGCTTACATGTTTTGACTTGTTTATGAAGTAGGTATTGCGCAACAATTATTTTACTGACGCAATTTAGGGAATGGACTTACCACTTTCAGATAAATTTAGGATAGGCGGCAATAGTTTGTCTGCTTCGGTAAGATCTTTAATTGAGAAAACTGGATGATTTTCCAACATTTCGCACCCAGACATCGGCCTATTTGTTTTTCTAGTAAAATTTCTCGCTGACCTTTTTGCTGGGTATTTTCGTTTAGATTTATTTAAGGATTCTTCATCATCAAATTCCTCCTCAGGAGATGAACTTTCTGAGATAATATCATCTTCGGAGCTGGACACATCAGATATTATCGCTTCTGAACCAGAGTCACTAAAATCTCCGCCTTCTTCCTCTTCGCTGTTATCATCTTTGTACACTGTCTTGATGATTTTCTTCCTAGTAGTAGGCATTGCAATTTCAAAAAAGATGTATGATGAAATTAATTCTCAAAATATTAGCGTTTGACCTCAAGTTTCTCCGTTGAATAGTGGGTGCTTTTGATGAACACCAGCGAACAATGCAAAACATGCCGGCCGGGTTTTCCCGCACCCGCCACTTATTTAGCTAAGCTGTCAATTTTGACAGTTAAAAACATGTGCGGCGCTTCCCTTTGCACTGTTCTACAGTGCTGCCAAGTATTAAAATTGTTGTCTACTTTAAAGAGAGTAATTTTTGTTTTGTTTTACCCAACTATAAAGAAATGTTACAATTATTTTATTTTCCATGATTTTATCTAACTTAAAACATCTACATCGAGTCTAAAACTCGAAATCGCATATAATTTAAAAAAAACTATTAGGTCTTACGTTACTCACCTATTTTTTATGAAAGTCCTTATTTCTTTCTACTCGAGACCTGAAATTTGGAAGGGTGATTATAGACAAAAGACGCTAGATTAGGGTGGTCTAAGGGCTCTCGCGAGTTTTTATGAAAGTCTTAAGTTTTTTCTACTAGCAACTACCTGAAATTTGACAAGGAGGTAGTATAAGACACGTCAGCTAAGAATGGATTTTATGACAGACCTGGATTAGGGATGTTTAAGGCTCTCACCCCTTTTTATGAAAGAATTTTTTCTAATAGAGACCTGAAAATTTGGCAGGGAGGTAGTTTATTGGTATGACACATTCAGGACCGCGCCGACTCTCGGCAGCGCCTGTGTGCGAAACCTACGAAGCACTTCTATTTTTTCCCTCGTTGTGTTTTACCATGATTTTTTATTTATTTTGATAAATAATATAAAACTAGAGAACGAAAGATAAAAAGCGAGTTAACTGATTTACATTCTTAATCCGACTTTGATTCAAAAATTAAATTAGTCGTTATGGTTATTTAACAAATTAAATCTTTCGTCTACGGAGAATAAAGCGAGAAGGTGTGGAATTTTTAATTCATCAAATGTGATGAAACTGAAAGACAGCGATGATACAGCACTGATGGGACTGTTTTTATCCACTTTTGAGTAGGGTCCAAAGAGCTCCAATTTAGGGGGCAAAGGGTTGTCAACGCAAAAGTGACATCACTGGTTCAAAGGCTGGTAATCGCCTGACCTCAGGCACGCTGTCTGATTGATTGTCTACTTAGTTGTGTAAAGCCGAACTTAAATAGTCCCAATATCCACTTCCAGGCGAAATAATCATAACAGCTTGGTGCCATATTATTGTATTGTCATCCGAATCATATGTATTTGCAAAAGTATTAACATCAAATCAAGGTAGAGCCATGCTTCAGCAGGTATGGGCCGGCTCAACCGGAGTGATACCACGGCCTCAAAGAAAACCGGCAGTGAAGCAATGAATGATTCCCCCCACCTTAAAGGGTGGCAACTCACTTGTGACTCTTGAGGTTCTGGTGGTCTGCTCGTTTGCCCCCTATCCCATAAAAAATAAATAAGAAGGTGAACATTAACTTAGGAGATTTACATACAAAGTATATAAATCGAACGAAAATAAAAAAGGGTCAATCTGGTATGTGGTTCGTTCCATTGAAGAAAGTCAAGAAATGTGGAAGCTTTCTTAGATTTGCAAAATAAAACAATTATTTTTTTTAATTTTTCATTCAAATTTCACAAAAATCAATAGCAACTTTTGGTTATTAACCAAAGATACACGTGGTTAGATGGCATAGCTATAAGATCTATGTACATAATGTAAAAAGTTAGAAGTAGACTTTTCAATTAATTAATATTGTGAATTACCTCATTTTTAGAAGACCCACTTCTAAAATGCAGTTAGGAGACTTAAATAATTGGTTAATCGTCTAAATAATAATACGTGTAGAGAATTCTCTGTGCCCTTTTTTGAGGAATGTGAAATTGGAATACCTCAATAAGAAGTGCAGTAAGCTATAATGTTTAATCAATATGTGTTTTATAAATCTAAAAATTATGCGAAAAAAGCTACAAAAATCTGCCAGTCATGGTACGAATAGTGTATACAATAACAGTTCAGGTTATACTGGTCAATGATATAGAACAAAACATTTAAAGTCGATGAATTATGGTCGAAATTGACCACGTACCATAAACAATTAGACCTTAACTTTCATTTAACCTTAAAGCTATATGAGTAATTTAATTTCAGTCGTAAGGCTTTTGACTTCGGGCTATGCATAATGAAGTAATTACATAAAATTACATACAGGGCTTAATAATTCCTTTTCGCTTTGGGAGTCATATGGCGAGCATAACAATTATCCCTTTCAATAGGTTTCTTTTAATTGATGAGACTGTTATTATAGAAAAAAATATTAGCCATCAACGTAGCAGATAGCCATCGTAGCAGATAATACCGTAGCTACATGCCACGGTATTCCCGATTCAAATTGATGATCTATGGTCTGATTTAAATAAAGGCTGGCGCACGATAATCTTCGAGTAGAATTACAGCTTGTGTTATCCTTTGGTTAAATTAACCAGTAACCCTGACTGGCAACTGACAAGCAAGGGATCTCTTTGTAGTTACAGATAAGGCAAGCCAAATTAATGTATGATATATTTAATTTAAAATTGCCTGGTAGCAGTGGGGAGGAATATCCATCACCCGTTAAATTTAAACGAAATGTTTCGCGTTTGCCAGTTTGTATTCTCGGTGTACATACCCTCCTAAAACCAATGTGTTGATCTTTATTCACCATATATCTTATTCATACCTTATAATTATTACAGCGATGAAGTCCCATTTTTTTATATTTATAGTAATTACTAGCTAGTAAGTAAAACAGCGGCAAAACAGCAGTAGTGGTTTCTTCATTATGTGGCGATCTTGGAGTAAGTTCCTCCACAGTGGTGATCCCAACGTGACCACTGTGGAGGAACGGGTGTCATGTCCCTCCAACACAAAGGGAGGATCCTCCGACCAGAGCCACGGCCCGCCAGGCATGATCACCTCGCCTGGTCGGAGGATCCTCCCTTTGTGTTCGAGGGACATGACACCCATTCCTCCACATCCACATCTTCAATGTACAGAATTGGACCTGTAAGTAAAATTTTCATTATATTACTTACTTATTTCAAGAGATGGTGATTATCTGTAATTTAATTCTAAGTATTTTTCTGTTCCTCTCTTAATAAGTACTTGAATGTTTAAACTTTAAAATATATATTAATCGTGTCTTGAGACCACCTACACAGTTCTTAAGAATTAATACGGCGCGGCGTTAGAAACCAACCTATTTAAATAATAATATCCAATAGCTACAGTTGAGAACGCTCCTTTTTCTTCGATTTTGATTTGCTAAAAGGTTTTATAATTTACCATAATGGAAAGGTTGTGTTTGTTTATAGAATGGTAAATGGTCTGAATCAATTCTGTTAAGTGGTAAGTGGTTTTCAACAGAGCTTTATTGCATGTGTAGTGATGTCGAATGGATGAGTTTAACTCGAAGTTCATCTCCTAATACTTTGTAAAAATAAATCTTTAATCACGTCATCCCTTTTCTTTATTAAAAATGATTTTGATTACTTTGTTGATCACTTAGTTTAGATCATGTTACAAGGTGTCGTCGACGTCGGGGGTGATGATAGGTAAGTCGTTCTTGACTTTAAGGACTTAACATAGTTCTATCGTTTTTAAGGGGATTCCACCACTGTGCGCTTCTCCAGAACCTTTTTGCCTCGCACGACCAATATGTGGAACAAATTGTTGCCTGCGGTATTTCCGGACCGATACGACCTTCAAGCCTTCAAGAAAAGAGCGTACTTCCATCTCAAAGGCTGGCACGTACTTGTGACTCTTGAGTTGCAGGTGTCCATGGGCGACGGTAGTCACTTACCATCCCCCTATCCCAGTGACCCCCCAAGTTTGCCAACTATCCTATAAAAAAAAAGCTTAAAAAGATCTTTAAGAGTTTTGCTTTTAGCGATTATATATTAGAGAACAATAAAAAGACATGTTACGCAAATATAAATATGTATTCGAACAGGAGACAAGAAATATTCTTCTGGAGCGTCAACCGAAGAAGAAGCATCTGCAACCTATAGAAAATCGCTGGTTATGCTTGATTGAATAATAGGGTTTAACCTATGAGACAACACCTGGCACCTTGTGACTTTTATTTATTTTCAAAAATAAAAGATAAACTTAGAGGAATTCGTTTTATGAACTAAAGATGCCGTGGCTGTGTTTGAAAAAGGCGTTTAAGAGATGCCTAAAGAAGAGTGGGCTCACTGCTTCAGTCTATCGCATGCGACGGGGCTTAGAAAGGAACGAAGACTACTACGAAAAGCAATAGAAATATTAACAGTCTATATCATTCCGTTATTTAATTTCTAAAAACTTTCAGCGTGACGCTCGTATGTTACAATTTTGAGTACCTATATTACAACAATTTCAAGTAGGTACCTCATCATGACGCATTTTCTGTGAGGTATTTACACGAATACTTTCATCTCTTTTGTGTATCCAATTAGAATGTATCTTACTCATTAATCATGCAATATTTGTGTTAACCAACACAGCTAAAGACATAACAATGGGAGTCAGCATATTCAAGTCGACTGTTGAGTAAATCGCATTTCCAACGTACCAGTACTCGCCATAAAGCATAAACTAACATAAATAACTTCAATTGTTTGCAGCCTTATTGTTAACTTTAATTACATTTTGAATTAATTTTGTAATTAAAACGGAAGCTGGAAGCGCGCCGCGTGAAGTTTAAGTGGCTGGAAACGGATCGACCCCGGGTGGGGATGGGGTGCGCGGGGCAGCGGGGGCTTTTAGATGCAATCTCTGAGTGGATTAATTAATTCTGAGGTGCCGGTTATCTCCTGTTATCATTTAATAAAGTTACGTAAGGATATAGAAATTTTGCTTTACGGCAAAGAGATGATTTCTACTCAGTGTTTCTGGCAGGAATTCATTCTATGATTAATCCAGATATATCTAACAATTTGAAATGTTCAAGTGTGTAGGTACGTTAGAAAATAGAGAATGTTTTTCGTGTTTTGGGATTATTGAAAATATTCTAGGTTTTGGGTTGTTTATCTCATATTAGTACTTGCTATTAATTTATTTTGAAAATGTTGTACCACTAGTAAGCAACTTGACCTACTATTTGTTATTGCACGTCCTTTAAAAGGAATGTTAGTAGTGGCATTTCTCAGTACTTAACCAATGAAACGATTCATTGACTTCCTTGAAAGTGAAGTAAATAAGATATTGTGAAAGATTTATTTGAAAGCTTTGTGGTACGATAACTTCACAAACGGCTATTCTTATTCAAACAAAAGGTTTAAGTTCAAGTCAGAGGCATTCACATTAATTTCTTAACAGATTATAACCTTGGATAGCCTGTTCCAATTAAATTAGCGAAGCGTTCTACCTATTTAATTATTGTTGATTATAATTCATTATGTTTATATTTAGAAAGATGGTGAAGGTTTGTGCTGTGAAAGGTTTTATTTGTTTATTTTGCAGTACTACCTGTTGCCCGCCATTTCGTTCGCGTGAAAATTCTAATTTATTCCACTGGAACTGATTTTCCGCTCAATTTTCTTAATTTCTTGCGTTTATTTTTATGCTGTAAATAATTTTGAACTTTAACAAAAACATCAAACAGTTTAAAGTGTGTTTCTTTGAGCCAATACTACCGTCGCCCACTGTAGGAAGAGCTACTGAACAAGAGCCATCTTTCCGTCATATGTATAAGTATACCTATCCGGGTGTCGTCGTCCCAGAGTACCCCTGACCCATATTATCCCTGGTTATGCTCGTCTAGTCAATAATGACTATTTGGTCAGACACAACCAAGAAGTCAGGATCATTTTTCGACAACTTGTATAGAATAGAAATGAAATAGAATAAATTAAGGGTTTTACGTTACGAAAAAATAAAACTGAAACTGATTAATTTATCTAAATTTTATAAGTAGGTACCCACGTAGAAATGGTCATGACTCTACGTAGGTAATTAATAATTTTATTATTTGGCGCCGACTCAAAATAAGTTTATATAAAATTTGATGGTTTATGTAAATAAGCTCAATACTTAAAAGGTTTATTTATTTTTTGCTTTTTTGTTCTTTTCGTCAGTTACATTTTTTGTTATTTGTTGTTGTTTTTTGTTTTATTTTATGATTTTTTTTTATCATCAGCTCAGCTACATGATGTGATGATTTCTAAACGCAAATACCTGATAAAGTAATGAAAAGTAAACAGAAACACTATTCGTTTTTAGGCCGTGGTATCGAGCGGAGTCGAGCCGGCCCATACGTGCCGAAGCATGGCTCTCCCACTATATTTACAATTTTCGAGGGGTTCTCTGAATTTTATCAGGATTCCATCATCAGATCCTGACTTCCTTGACATGGGACCACCCTTGAGGTATACCCTATTTAACAAAAAAGAATAATCAACATTGGTTCATAAATAACGGAGAGAGGGCTGAACATACATAAAAAAAAATATATATATATATAGATACGGTCGAATTAAGAACCTCCTTTTTTCGTCGGTTAAAAAGAAACGTATTTCTTTAAGATCCTTGTATTGCAGCCTCGATCTAGATATCGTTGACATTTTATGAAGAATTGTCACTTTCTCTGACCTTAGATCAAAATTGTTTGGACATGGTCAATTTGACACTTACCTCCTTATACATTCTTGTTCACGAAAATAAGGTAAACTTGACATTATGTGAACCTTTTTATTATATTTAATTAATTAATTATATAAATTAATTAATTAAATTTTATTGGATAAAAAGTAAAACACATTCTATAGGATCGAAAACTAAAAACAAATAATAACACCTAAAAGCTAGCAGTTTATGTATTTGAACCGTTGAAATCAAACGGGAGAGGAACGGAAGGCTTGAGGATGGATTGTGGAGTGTGAGCTATTGCTCACACTTTTCTGTTCTAAACTATTGTTCAAGCAGGTCAGGGTAACTGGATCTGGCTGTTGCCGTTAAGTTTGAGCTTTCTAACACTGGCTTAAAAATATGTGTCTCATGAATCTCTTAATATTTCAGAATATGTTTTAGGACACGTGACCCTGATTGAAAATGTGTCCGAGTTTCATACGAGTATATTAAAAAAAGTATCTTTACGCCATCTGTGGATTCTGCGTGATACTACTGTAGTTTGAAATATACTAATTATCCATATGTTAGTTACGGCAAATTTCACAGATGGCGCAATTTTAATTTCGACTTTTTACAATATTTACTGTAAGTATTTATTTTAATTTCTGTCGGCAGTCCCATGACTGCCTATTTTTTTTTATGTTAAAAAAGGCAAACGAGCAGACGGGTCACCTGATGGTAGGTGACTACTGCCGCCCATGGGCACCTGCAACTCAAGAGTCATTCGAGATCTTCACAACGTCCTGTATAGGGCGTGTGGAAGCTGTTTCGGGGCAATGGCCCCATGACAGCGGAGTCTACCGCTACCCCTAAATAGGGGTAGGTCATGGTGGTGGCTTCTTTCGCCGTGGTTGTTTGTTTGGGGGCCGCTTGTCTTCACGCCGCCTAGGCGGTCAGCCCGAGCCAGATGAGACCCCAGGCGACACCTGGGGAGGTCCAGCTCCGGGCGACCAGCGGCACAGGCGGCTACTTACGTGCGGCCCCGGCGTCGTGACTCAAGAGTCACAAGTGCGTTGCTGACCTTTAAGGTAGGGGAAGGGAAAAGAGGGGGAGAGGGAGTGAGGAAAGGAGAGGGGGAAGGGGGTGGAGAAGGAAGGATTAGGGCCTTCCGGTAACCTCACTCACTAGGCGAAAAACAATGATAGCATCGCTTTACTGCCGGTTTTCTGTGAGGCCGTGGTATCACTCCGGTCGAGCCGGCCCAAACGTACGGCTTGTTATACTGTAAATCTATACTAATATTATTAAGCTGAAAGATTGTTTGTTTGTTTGGTTGAACGCGCTAATCTATGTGCTACCGCTTCAGCATGTGACGGTACATGGCGAAACAAAAATAAAAAAATGACGAAAATATGCGGGTGGATGAAAAACCTTCTACCTCACGATCTCGATGACGGAGGGCGTGCACCACTGAGCCAGTCAGCCTGTGACCACAGCCAGTGCCACCTGGTTGAAACGTCAGGCAATTCAGAGGTATGGAATACTTATTTCGTGATCGCGTTAATTCCCGTATATATACATAATTAAGTATATAATAATATAATGGAACGCAAAAGTTTAAGTATTACTGGTTCGAATTGAAAAATTCTTTTAGTGCTTAGTTTATTTTTAGGTTATATAACATCACGCTACAACCAATAGGAGCGGAGCATCAATAAAAAATCTCAGTTAGTCTTCTATATATTAATACGTGACCCCGCGAAAAATGTGAAATTTGGAATGTTTTATGGTGTAGAAGTGTATTAAAAGTCTATACAATGATAGTTCAACTTGTCCTGGAAATTTAAAACTCGATTTATGTTACAGTTAAGTTCATTGTCGTTATATGAATTATTGTCGAAATTCGACCAGATAGTTTTTTGGATCCCTATTTGGGTAAATCTAGAAGCCTGAACTTCTTTTCAGTTCAAACAATTTCAATAGCGCATAATATAACAAATATATTCCAAAATTTTATTTCATATGAATCTGTAGTTTTAAACCTATAGCAAGTCAAAGTGCCTTAATTTTGTTACTCGTTCACTCACTCACTGATCATGAAAATTCTAAGGTACTTCTAGCTAGCACACACACAAGCTTAAAATTTTAAACACAGTAGATGATTAGCCTAGAAAAAACTCAAACGTACGTTTTTTAGAAATAGAAACTGCATAAGTAACTTTGTTATCCTATATAATTGAAATGCAGTGACAGAGTTACTTTTGCAGTTTATAAATTTTTTCGACAATTACACTACCAAAATAGACAAGTAGGTAACTAGTAATTATAGGTAGGTACAGTAAGTCATAGACGAAGACGAACGATGTTTCCTTTAATATACCTGCAAAAAGAAATGAGATCCCATTAAAACATAACATGTAAAAAAATGCAAGTCTCGCAACACAGTCAATTAGTTAAACAACATTTTGTAGTGACCGTAACAATATTAAACATCTTTATTTCTTTAAAGAGTAGAATGACTTGGCAATCACACACGGTAATACCTTCTACATCCCTGTAAGAAAATCTACGTAATATTAGTGGTCTGAGCGCTTTTATTATATACCTAATGCATACATTGAGTGGTTCGCTAGCGCTATGTTCAATTATTACTACTAAAAATAGTAGATTATTCTTATGTGATTATGTTGATAAACGATTGCCAAGTCGTTCTTTTTATTTGAGATATAGAGATGTCTTCTATAATTACGGTCACTATAATATAGTCTTGGTTAACTAACAATAAGATCTTACTATTTTTTACGATAGAAAAACTGCGTTGCGATACTTGCATTTTTTTACATGTTATGCTTTTAATGGGATACAATTTTTTTAAAGTTGCTTTGGTAGCTCTAGTAGATTAAGTTGAATAAACTTAAAGTAGAGAAATGTACTTATTTACTCTTTTATTTAACTTTTATTAACCGCCATATTTTGCCCAGCTTTAATTGCGTAACTATTGTTGTAGTTTTGTTTTAGTGCCAACTTTCGGGGATTGTTGGAAAATGGATTTCGGAAACATACGAATTGAAAACCTCCTCTTTTGAAGTCGGTTAAATCATCTTCTTCATAAACTACATCATAAAAGAATTCGTGAAAAAATAAATACTTTTTTCGAAATTTCTATGTAAGTATTAGATAGAACCGTGCTGCAAACACCACATGACGGCTTTGTTAAAAGCTAGTAGAAGTCATAACGTAACTGCATAGTACTTACGAGTGTGTAGCTAACACTTTAGTTTAATCTGCTGACTCGCTTGTTGAGCAATATTATGTACATCGATATGTTTTTAAATGTTTCATGAGGTGCCTGGGCATCACCTGGTGTGACGAAAATAACAAATTCAGAACGCTTTTCAAAACAACACTCAGCCCCAGCTACATTATGCATGAAGCACTCCATTTGCTGATCCGCTCAGGAGTCCCGCTCGCGGCTCGTTAAGCGCTTACATTAGCTACAAACACTTATTGATTTTGAGAGATTGATATAATTTGTAAGAAATGTACGCTATGTCTTTTCACGGATTCGATTGACTGTTTTGTACTTTTAAAGCACATATTATGCTTAACAACCGACAGTGAAATAGGGGTCGTAGAGATTTGCTGATTTAAATCCAGGGTGATCTGTTACTTTAAAGTTTTTATTAGAAATAATATCTGTCGATTCAACAATGAAGGCAATATCCTGAGAAATTAAGCAAACTTGACTGTTCTTCTTCAGGATGTATAACACTCTATCCATCTAAACTTTGCCAGTGTGGGTTTTAAGCCTTCGCAATGCGAGAAGAGATATGTGTCTTATAGTGAGATAGTAAGGAGTTTAATAATAAAATGCCGTGGGTTTTGTGTGTAAATCTAAATACGGCGACGAGTTATTTTACCGGTGCTAATTGTGAGGCAGTATTTCGGAATTAAACTGCTTATAAGCACTTGTTGTGATATAAAGGTGGCCCTAAAGTGTAAGTTGATAATTGATAACTGAGAAATTATTTTATTGCCTCTAATTTTCACTTTAAAGCATTTTAAAATTTTTACAAAAGTTCAAATAAATAATTGATGCGTCACAGTTGATTCTGCATGTAATTTTCGAATTTCCAGCAAAAATGACCTGCGTTTTGAATATATATAATTAATCTATAATGTATAAGCTCTACTTTGATCACATATTAATAGATTAGTAATGCAGTTTATAAAAACTACGAAAAGTAAATTAGATAAAAAAATTATAACTTTATCGATAATGATTCCAGTAACATAAGCATTTACCCTTTATTTTTGTTGTTCTGTAATCCCAGCTTAGGACGAGCTATTCTGAACAAGGACTAAGATATTTATTAAATCAGATATTGCACTTAAACATTGATTTAATTAACTTTTTACATAAGTAAGAATCCGAAAGCCAGGACAAAGCAGCTGCCCTCCCGTGTCCCTCCTCAATACGCCATGTACATATATTCTATAATGCCTAAAAAATCTGTAGGTTAAAAAAATCATCACGCATTAGCTCACAAGTTACAATCGTGGGGGTTTGGTGCAGTAGGGAGGAGTTAGAAATGCAATATTAATGCAGTGCTGAGTGGCGGCCGGAGTGCATTTACTTAATGGATCGTAGGCAAAATGTTTACACTATCGTCGAACATGAAAAAAACAACCAACCCGGTGTCGGATACAGAGAAGCTCTTTGGTAGGATTATTGCGAGCGACTCGGGATGTGCTGAGTCACATAAATAAAAAAGTCGCCTACCTACTTCATCTTTCTACTCAGTAAAAAAAACTTATACGACATTTCCACTACAGACGTAGGAAAGTGTGGGATACATTACCGGAGTGGAAAAGTTAAAAAGCTTAAATGTATCTCCGGTGCGGCTAAAAGTGTCTGACAAAAGTTCGACTTCCATTTTAAAAAGCTCCATTACAAAACATCGAGATTCGCTTCCGCCACGCCGCCGCGAGCTCGAACTGATGGCGGCTTGAGCAACGGAATTAAACTCGAAAACTTTTCAATTTATTTTATATGAAATCGAGCATAGCCGTGTATTCGTGACGCGAAGAAAGCGAACTTTATGCGTTCAATTCGCGACTTTTGTAGGAAGAAAGGTTAATGCGGTATGTTTGTGAGGGTATGACGAGAATCGGAAACAAGCGTTCTAACCCGGTCCAAGCCGCGTAAGTGTGGTTGAGCTGTGGTCTGTCCGATGGTCAATTGCAACTATAGCGGCACGATCTCAGCCCTGCGCGACACTAAACTTGAATTCGTTACGAGTGTCGGTCCCCGTATACATTTCCTAAAAGAGTTTGATACTATTAACTGAAAAAAAAGGGTTTTGTTAAAACATTTTCATAGATTCTTGTAGTCAACATTCACTCTAAGCGGATGCAACTAATGTAAGTAGACCTTTATGATTCATTCGAAAAAAATTTCGTTATCGAGCAATGTGCATTGGAGCACCTAATCTTGAATTCATGTTAAATCTGCGATGGTTTATTTTTATCCAACACAAAGATGGAGAAAGAATAACAACAGAAAAAGAAACACATCACTCCACCTTACTAATGGTTAACTAATAGTAGAGATGTTTATCTACGTTATCTAGCGCGATATATCTACGTTTTATAGCCAGACTAATTAGATTAATCACCTGTTGAACTTAATCGAGACTTTGGTCAACGCTGAGAATATATTTATTGAGACGAAAATACCGGTTCCTTACGATGATTTAGGTACTAGACACCGAAACTATTACAAAATAACTAACGTGAGTAACTAGCTAGCGTTATCCATAACAATCAGTGTAGATCTTGAAAGATACGGAATACTTCTCTGTCACCCATTTTGTAAAATTACCCTTATTCATATTGTGGTGATAGACGGCAGATAACATTTTTGTACACCAGAAACAATAGGGAATATGCATGTATTTTTTTTTTATCTTTTATTGACTTGTTCCATGATTCTACCCTAATAAAAAATATAAATAACCTTGGCAATGTTCAAATCAATTTTTAAAATAACATTGAAAACATCGATAAAATTTGATCTGTTTGAACGCCGCCATATTTCGCGGGCCTTGAATGACGTCACGTTCCACGCTCAATGTTTGTTTCATAAACTTACTTGAAGTGTTACAGTAATTTTATGCCGATTTCCAGTTGTAATTACTATTTATTGTAATTAATAGACAATGGTTAAAGTTAAAAAACAATTTTATAGGCATTGCCTTGTACTTAGGTGTAAAAACACTACAAGAAGTACACCCAATACAGTATTTGTGTGAGATTTACTATGCCAAATGTAAAACAGTAAGGTACTAATTTAACTCTAAATAATGAAATGTTATGTATTGTAGACTCAACAGTATTCTTAGGAATTACATTAAATAGTAAACTACAATGGGGAGCCCAGATAGACAGCCTTGCAGGTAGGCTTAGTTCGGCAGCTTATGCAGTATGGAAGGTACGCCAGCTCACTGATACGGCGTCATGTCCTATGGTATACTACTTTGGGGCAAGGCGGCTGATGTTGAAACGATTTTTATTTTCCAAAAACGAGCCATCCGCTCCATATACAATTTAGGTGCTAGAGTCTCTCTTCGAGAGTTGTTTAAGGATGTAGGTATTTTAACTGTTGCATCACAGTATATTGTAAAGCTTTCACCACGTTGCAAATTTTATGTTTGTTAGGCACAACATTAATGACTATAAGAAAAAAATTGATATACACAATATTAATACAAGGAACAAGTCTAAACTCGTTGGTACCTATCATCGCTTGCATAAAGTACACAACTCGTTCGAAGGTCTTATTCAAAATTCAATATACCGAAAATAGGTGCATTCAGCACCTATTTTCGGTATATTGTCCGATTGTGCTTTGACAAAACTACATTCAGTCATTGTCCTAGATGATTTCTAATATCACTAGAATGCTTAAATTGCACTAGCTAAGAGCAAAAACCACAGGAACACCTATCTTTCTCCGAAACACTACGAATATAGGCACCGATAAATGACAAAACGTGGAATGTCACGTCATGTTTTGTTTCGACCAATGGTGAAGCGTTTTGCAAAGTTGAATTTCGCGCCCTTATTTTGCATATTTTAATTAATATTTTTTGCAATTAAACACGAACTAAATTAAAAATTAATTGTTTAGGCATAATATATGGACAATAAAGATTCAAGGGAAAAGAAACCGTTTTCTCACCTCTATACGTGAAATACTTTAAGATGGACCTGCAACATATTTGTTTAGAGAACATGAACGATGAATGTGTATTGTCTAAATAAATCACTTCTAATTTTTTTGAGTTATTTATTATTATGGTTTTTTAAGCTTAACTTAGAAAATTTTGAATTATTCATGTGAGAACTGTGGAGTCACTTATTTAGTTAAATTTCTTATGTTGCTTGGTAGTTCTGAGTATGTCATGCTTGCCTAGGAGTCCTGCCGATGGTGGCGTATATGTCGGGTCGTTCGGTTCCCTTCAATATGGTTGATCTGTACGATGGCTGGCGTGTGCGTCATGCTCGTGAACAGGTGCCGTTGGTCGGAGCTAGTCATCACCGGACTGCTATTACTTAAATATGTACAGTAGTCATTAGCGCGTCTAATTATATTTTAGAATAATAGGTATGTTACATTGTCCTCACATTTTATTTACGCTTATAAGCAATGTAACTAGAAGTTTGTAAAAAACATTTTGAAAAAGAGTGTCCTTGGAGTTTCTTGCCTGTTCTTCTCCATAGGATCTACGTAATGGAATAGGCAACTAGCTTCACGACTGACTTAGTCTGACTGACTCCTACTCCTGACAATTCGAAAATACCCATTATTGGTTTAATTGAAATAAACGGTTTTTATTTTCATTTATTATGCTCTTTAGCTTCGCGGTTTTTATTTTTACGCTCCAAATATCTGTATTTGAAAAACATTAAACTACAAGCTTAATGTCTACCCGCTTTATCAAAATTGTCCTTTTTGATTGGCGTTTAACATATTCAAACCAATATCTTTAGTGTCTGTAAAAAGTAATAAAATTTATCAGGTTATTAAGAGCATAACTTGATAATATATACAATAATCCAGTCATCCCTATCCATGCTCAATTTTATGCATTAATAGCAAGTTGTGTACAAATAGACACGCATACATACACACACACAAACACACCCTACTACACACACAAATGAACCCTACTACACACACAAACGCACCCTACTTCTACACACACACACACACACACACACACTAAACTCTCATTCATTCATTATGCGGACACATATTCAAGTCAGCCTCAGACACAGATTATTCATCCGTGACACACCTATGCTGTACCAATTTTTCTTTATTATAATTGTAAACTGTGTGAGAGAAAACAATAAAGTTATTTGTATTTGTAATATTTTTTTAATACTTAAGTAATTTTCAGTAAGTTCCTCAACGATTCACTTCCTCCGTTAAAGTATCATCTTCTGTAGTAAGTAATGTCTTTTCGAAGGATTTTTAATAGTTGTTATTAAACGAGTATATTCTTGCTGTATGTGGAAGTCGCCATAGTTTCATTACTGTTGGGGTTTTTTTTTAAATTTATAATTCTTTAACTTAAACTATTTCTATTGTGGATTTTGTATGACGATGAGGTGTAAGACATAAGCCTATACCTCATTGCCATGGTCGTTTAACTACTACTATAAGTTGAAGTCATTCATACAATATATTCGACAAATAAATATTTTCATAAATATTTCATACCTTAATGTATCAAGATTTTAGGTTAAAGTACAAAACATATGTACGGGAACCTCTACACAGAGTAAAGTAAGTTGAATTTGAGAAGAGTTGTAAGGCTTTGGCTCCGAGATAGTGCTTTTAGGCCCTAACCCCGGGGGTGATGCAGTGGGTCCGTGGAGCTTCTTAAAATGTTTTCACTTATGTATATATGGGAATACATTACCCCTGCCTCCGGGTTACTCGAGGCGCGCACACTTACTTTTAAAACAAAATTGAAGTGACGTAAAGCCTTCACTCTGCTCTCATGTGTATCTTCACTTAAATTACATTTTATTGGAAAGCTGAAACGTCTTATTTCTAATAGCAAAAAAATCACAATTTGTTCAATTTTAAGGCTGTATGTAAATCCATACAATAAGATTATTAAATATGTTTATTTTCTCTTTCCTCTCGAATTTAAACGCTGAGCCAACTTAAAAGAAATTTAGAGATATGAAACATGATGATATTAAGGGAAACAGTGCATTTCGAAAGTCGACCATATTTAATTAATTTTATTTCATTTAATTTGTTTTATTTCATTGACCTATTTGTAACATAAATCAAAGTATTCAACCACCTTAGTGTGTTATTAGCATAAACTTAGTATACTATTGTAATATTAAGCTTATGGTTATTAATGTGTTCTTTTTTAGGGTTCCATGTACGTGAAAAAACGGAAGCCTTATTGGATCAGTCTTGCATGTCTAATTAGCTACACCGCATCTATTAGACCCAAAAAGTTGAAATTTGGTAGGCATCATTCCTGTGGCCTAAACACAGATGTGCAACGTAAATCGAGGCTGGTCATCTCCCGACTGCTATTACTTAAATATGTATAGTATTAATTAGCGCGTCTATTTATATTTTAGAATAATAGGTATGTTACATTATCCTCACATTTCATTTACGCTTATAAGCAATGTAACCAAAAATTTGTAAAAAACATTTTGAAAAAGAGTATCCTTGGAGTTTCTTGACTTTTCTTCTCCAAAAGATCTATGTATTGGAACAGGCAACCAGCTTTCACGACTGACTTAGTCCGACTAACTCCTACTCCTGACAATTCAAAAATACCTTTTATTGGTTTCATTGAAATAAATGGTTTGATTTGATTTGATTTGATTGGAAATAAATGAATTTTGAATTTATAGGGGTCACTTTTAGAGTACAATTACAAAACTAGAAAAAATTGCAACCTGTGAAATATCAAATGATATTGTTTGACTTGTATGGATTTGTTGTAAGGGTCTCAAATATGTATATATTTTCTAATACTTTTTATTTAAAACTATTTAAGAAAATAAATAAAAATTTATCATTTACAACCTTACCTCATTTTAAAATTTTGAAAAAATACAGAAAATCCTTTTTTTATGGCATAGGGGCAAACGAGCAGATAGGTCACCTGATGGTGAATGACTACCACCGCCCATGGACAGCTGCAACTCAAGAGTCACAAGTGCGTTGCCGGCCTTTAAAGTGGTTGTAGAAGAAGGGTGGGGATTGGGGTTAGGGCCTCTGGTAACCTGACTACTTCGGCGAAATACGACATAAGCATTGCTTCACACTGGTTTTCTGTGAGGCCGTGGTATCACTCCGGTCGAGTCGGTCCATACGTGCCGAAGAAAAAGTCCCATGGAAGAAAAAATCTACGGTCAATCTCTCAATATAATTATTATAAACTATCATTTGCAGTTGGAATATATGCGGGTTTGTTTAAAAAATAATGTAGATACATATTCATCGTACGGAACTCTCTTTATTTGAGAATTTTTTAATTGAAAAATGTCTGGAAAAGTTTTTAAATGTGACGAAATACTCAATTATAAAACGATGTTAAAGCTTTTGCTGTCACTATACTAAAAAGTATAGGCATAGATGAGACTCTCTATGGGTTTTACCTTTTTTACACAGTATTTGCCTTTACAAATAATAGGTAAATACAAGCGTTTATTTCAATGTATATTCTACAAGAGTTAAGCAATACACGGAATATACACGATACGATACAGTGCAGCTTTAAATAAAACTTATAGTTTGAAACTTTATACGAGGTGTATTGCTTGTAGTAAAAATACAGGGACATAAATTATGTACTTCGGGGAAGTTACTTTAGTTTGGGACTTAATATGAGCCCTTTTTCATGAAGCGAAAAATTTGTCACCAACACGATTCGATAGGATTTATAATATATCCAATTATTATCATCATCTTCTAAGATCTAAGATCGAACATTACTCGTATTTTATCACAGTATAAGATCTACCAACATTTTAAATACAAGTAATTAAAGTATAAATTTATAAATATAATTTATAAATTTATAAAAAGACTGGCCTTTTGGGCTAGTGGTGACTGCTGAGCCAGAGGACGTCGGTTCGATTTCCACCCTGGACCAATAATTGTGTCTGGGTGTAATAAATCTATAATGTGTATGTATTTAGAAATATATAAGTATGTTTATCAGCAGTCTGGTTACCATAGTAGAGACTCTGCCTAGTTTGGGATCAGACTGAATGTTTTGAGACCAAAGGGGGTTATTTCGCAACTTGAATGTTTTGAGACCAAAGGACGGCCTTGTGTGTGAGATGTGTCAAGTTATTATTATTCTTATTATACGGCGGCTGTCACAGGACAACTGATCCACGCTTGACCGGGGAGGATGGTGCTTTGCAAATGCCCTAATCCAGCCCGAACTGTGCTCTACCCTAAAGTACGATTCACATCGAACGGCCTGCGATCTATTTATAAAGGGGTAATAATATATTTTGACAAGCAATAATAATAATAATAACATGAGACACCTCATTCACGGCTGTCTGATCCCAAACTAGACAGAGCCTATACAGAAGCACAGAAGCCTCCTGGCGCGTTCACAGACTGAACATAGGGTATCTTTTATCTAAAAATAGTGAACCTCCACCGGGCCTTTTCCTAACTGAGTTGGGGTCGGCTTTCAGTCTAACTACGATACGACCGAACTTCGATAAGCAATTGCCATAAGAGCTCCACAATCCAAGTATTAAGCGATATCGAAGTTCTGTAGTTAGTCCAGGTTGTCGGACTTTTTAGGGCTCCGACTACCCATAACGAATACCACACTTGTTCGTATGGCAACCGGTACCAACGGCTTAACGTGCTCTCCGAGGTATGGAGGGGTCTCGATTTGTTAAGAATGGTCACCCGTCCTAAGACTGACCTGGCTAATATTACTTAACCTTGTAATGTGCTAACCTACTCGGTTACCACTTAGCCATGAGCCCCTTAGGTCATGCTTCGGCACGTATGGCCCGGCTCGACTCCGCTCGATAACACGGCCTCACACAAAACCGGCGGTGAAACAATGATTGCATTGCTTTTCGCCGCTTGAGTGAGGTTACCGGAGGCCCTAACCCTACCTTCTCTCCTATTCCCGTCCTTCCCCTCTCCCCCCTTTCCTCCCCTCTAGTCCCCCTCTCCCGTCTTCCCGATCTTCCCCTATTCCCACCTTAAAGGGCGGCAACGCACTTGTGACTCTTGAGTTAGAGGTGCCCATGGGCGGCGGTTGTCATTTACTATCAGGTGACCCGTATGCTCGTTTGCCCCCTATTCCATAAAAAATAAAAAAATTGTTTAAAAATTTTGAGTTACTCGTAAGAGTCGTAACTTATGTACAAAAACAGTTTCCGAAGCACTTACATTTATTATTTTAGATGCATCATATGTATGTAGTTAGTTGAATATGCATGAAATTCTCCTTAAAACAGAGTGACAATCGATATTTTATTAAAATACAAATTGACAGTTGTAGTAGTTTAGTAGTGACACATCATTTTGACATAGAAAATTACGACATATTATTAATTATGTACCTATTATAAAATTATTACACATAATTAAAAGGGCACTTAAAACATAACTTCGTAATATTGCAGTATATATAATTAATATTTAAATAAAAAAATTGTAAGGATAACTTCGTAATATTGCAGTATATTTAGTATAACCGATATTTCAATTCAAATTTTGTAAGCACATATGAATAATTATGATTTGAAATAGCTATTTTTGATATAATAAGTAAAGTAAAATTGCAGATATATATTAATATGTATATATAAGCTCAGCTGTGGCTCAATCTTCTTGCTTGTTTTGCTTACTTTGGTCGTTTTCGTAAACTTCGTATTAAATTTTTCTCTCGAACTGAACACTAGTAAAGTATTAGCAGTGCAATATTAGTATTTTTTTTTCTCTCTTCCCATTATTTTCGGGCAAACAAGTCTTGATCAGGAATCACATGCGCATATGCTTTGGACCATGGACAGAACTATAGTCTCTAGCTACTCATTTCTCGCACCGATGGTGGAGGTGAGGCGATGGGGTTGCTACATTCATGTCGCTCTATAGCAGAGTCGAGCTTGGTAGCTACTAGATTTTCCAGAACTTACGACATAAAACCCGCTACGCCATCTCCAACACATAAGGACCATAAGGTACTTACAATATCTAAATCGCGACATTAACACACGCCTTCTTAACGAGAGTACAAATATATTAATAATAATAATAACTTGAGACACCTCACACACGGTCGTCTGATCCCAAACTAGGCAGAGACTGTACACAAACATACTTATATATTTCAAAATACATACGTGGTGTACACTGAAAGTAAACACAATACAACAATAAAACAATGTACATGTAAAGTAATATATTAACTGCTTTTCGAAGTTCAATTGGTTAAACCATTTTTGAAAATATGACGACCATTGGTCTAAGGGCAAGTTTTTCACATGCTGGTTGAAAGCTATCACGGCCTCTTCCGACCCCGTGAATGTCACACCTCTAATCAAATCTTTAATTTTTGGGAAAATCAAGAAATTGCATGGTGCCAGGTCTGGACTATGTGCGGGATGGGGCACTAGCCCTACCTTTTCAGAAGCCAAAAATTACTTTGTCTTGTTCGCGGTGTGCGCCGAAGTATTGTCATGGTGCAATAGGATGCGACTTCTTGGTCGTTTTCCCCTAACTTTTTCAAAGACACTGGGCAAACAAATGGTGGCGTACAACTCAGCATAAACTGTCTTTTGTTATTTAAGTGGGATCATGCAGACAGGACCTGTCCGGGAGAAAAAAAAAACGCAATAATTTTTCTGCCTACGTTTCTCGCCTGCTTCAATTTTGTTAGTTTGCTGTCTCCTTCGAACACCCACACAGAAGAATGTTGCTTTCTTTCCGGTAATCTTCTTCATGTAACAATATATCCATGTTTCATCTCCTGTCACAATGTCATACACAGTATTTGAACGTCCATGATCGTACTTTAACAAGATTTTTTTACACCAATCAACACGAGTCCGTTTTTGTTCTGGGGTGAGTTCATGAGGAATCCAGCGGCAACAGAGTTTCTATCTTTTAAATTAAAAAAAAATCTTACATCAACGATATTCTGAATTTGGTTCATACTAATCCCCAAATTTGCTCTGCATTTTGAAGACGAGCAGTGCAGTCTTGCGGAGTCAGTGAACTTTTTAAATCATAAAAAGTCATCACCCTAAAATCTTTTCGCGTTAATTCCATTTTTGCTACGGTCGACGAACTTCAACTTGTGATAAAAACCAATTGACACGCGATTTTTGGCCAATTTTTTTTTTTCAATGATTGAGTTTCTTATGTTTTAAAAAATATAACATTCGAAATTATGTACATATTATAGATAAATTACATCCAGACACAGAACAAATGATCATGCTCATCACACAATTATTTGTCCTGGGTGGGAATCGAACCCACGAACTCTGGCCTAAGCCAGAGGTCGTGGGTTCGATTCCCAGATAGCAAGTCAATGAATAACAAAATACGAATTTTATTTTAAACATGTAATTCCAAATAACATTTTGTTATACCTAAGATCATGAAGTTTAAATTTTAAGATTGCTTCACACTGACTTAGCCGAACTTATGGTAATAGTTTATTTCAAGAGATGATATCGGAGAAATGTTGGATCGTCATCAAGCGGTCCCACTCAGACTTCAATGAGTCGTCACGATGAGTGCATCTAACATTTTGCGCTCATAGTTACTAATAATCACTTTACTTAATTGCGGCCGTTAATTACCACCGATCTCGACGGTTCAAATTACGTACTCTAAAACGCATTAGCGGCTGACAGCTGGAGATTATCCGTCTAAGCGGCGTGGGTCCGGTCGCCCCCGCTTCGCCGCCCGGCCCGCTCACGGGACCGCTCCACTAATGAAATTTAATGAGGCTTAATTGTTGACGACTTAATGCAGGAACTGTAAAGATAAGTGCTTACTTACGGCCCTCGCTAAGCGTCTGAAACAAAACAACGACCCCGAGTTCAGTGCTTAAGTAACATTCTAATTTTGTAAAGTGTTGGCGTACACTCCATACACTCACACTCCAATCATCTTGCCGCTTGTGTTATTAACTACAGATGCCTCGTTATATTATGAAAGGCTTTTTGTAAATGAAATAATATCTGCTCCATGTTGTACACTATATCTGTTTCGAAAAAGGCTAGCATATGTGGTGCTTCTAAAACATTTGTTTTAATTATTACGGTATTCTTGTTAACCACTAAAAGCCCTCTCGATTAAATCCAAACCAAGGACCTCTTCAGACTCAGCTGTTATCTGGGGTATCATCGACTATCATTCTACAAATTCCCTATAGGATTAGACAACTACCTACTGGATTACGTTGCTGCACAATTATTGAGGGTCTGGAATGTCTTTTTGAACAAGTGTGTTGTGGACGGCAACTTATGGTGGCTATTCAGGCTTGTTAACATGACTCATGTAAATAAGCCTGAATGAGACATGATATTACTGTTTGACAGTAATCTTGAGATTGATCAAACTTATGAAGATACTTTTGAAAGTCTTCAGCACATTTTGAAGTTTATATTAAGTCACTCCAGGTACCAAAACAGTGGTTGATCAGTTAGATATAACATCTTATACAAATACTTTTACAATCTGAAATAGGAAGCATCACAGGATAATGATAATGATGATATAATAGAATGATGAGTTTAGTAGGCACGGCAAGGTACGACTTTAATTCTGCCTGGTCACCAGGCGCTGATATTGCTAATTCATTCCTGCAATCCGATCTGCCAGAACAATTGTTTCACGTGATATATCATATATGTTAACGGATCAACAATAGCGTGTACCGAGTTTCTTGTTAACTGATTAGAGGCAGCCGAGTGGTGTCATCTCAGAACGTTCCAATTACTAGAAGGGGGGATGGGTCGGTCGGGGAGATTGGGAGATTGCCGGGGTGTGAATGATCCATTTCGAAAACTAATTTAGAGTTAGCAACTAAACAAAGAGCACTCCTCGTAGATAATAATTAACGCTTGCGGTAGAGTTCCACTTAGTCTGTATTGGTTAAACCTCACTATACCAATGGCAACGTTAATTAAATGTTTTTACGCCCCTTTTAATTTGTTTTAATAAAATTGAACATGTTTACGAAGTAATAAGGATTGTTCGAAAAGTCTTTTCTATTTATTGTGTTAGGTTTTTGTTGAGATATTTGTAAGGTACCGTTTTATATGTCTATCCCACTCTAATCCCCCAAGCATATCCACCAGGGGATTTTTTTCCACAAATTATTCCACTCTAATCCACTGGTGAATACTTGGCTTAACCTAAACCCGTCGCTGCGGGCGATCCGGTCTTGTGGTACCTGGTCATAGATCATTGTAAGCGGTGCCATTACATACTAGGTACATCGTATGGACAACAGTACCATCCTAACTAATATTATAAATGTGAAAGTGAGTTTGTTTGTTTGTTAAGCTTTCACTACTCAACCGATAATCATGAAATTTTGCATGTCATAGGTAAAAAAGTACTGTTCCCGAGATATACAAACATTACCTTTACCCGAGCAAATCCGTAGGCAAAAGCTGGTTTAGTAATAATAATAATAAAGTTAGAGAGAGTTTAGTATGTATGTGAATACTTGTGTGTGTGTATGTGTGTGTGTGTGTGTGTGTGTGTGTGTGTGTGTGTGTGTGTGTGCGTGCGTGCGTGCGTGCGTGCGTGCGTGAGTGCGTGCGTGCATGCGTGCGTGCGTGCATGCGTGTTTGTGTGTATGTGTGTGAACGTGCGTGCGCGTGCGTGCGTATTATTACATTGGTTTAGCCAGCAGCTGCAGCAGCAGTTTTTTCGTAATGTAAATATTGTAGCCACTTGGATGAATACTTTCTTGCATCATCAGTTCAGTATTTAACAATACACTTTATAGATGTGGTTTTTTTGTAACAATTTATCTTGGTTACATTATTAGGTTTGGATTATCAAACTAGCGCAGGGCACCATTTGCTCGCGAGCTGTTACCGCGTGATCCCACAGGAGATCTCAATGATTCTAATTCTTAGTCATTAAAGAAAAACACTGATAACGTGGGTGTCACATCATGTTACTGGTGTGGTAGTGAACCCTTTCAGTTAAGCCGAAATGCTTCTGTGATTGAACTCACGTCATTATTGATTGTTATAACAAATAAGTGTTACATGTTTAATGTAGATATAAAATATATCTATAGATAAGAACATATCTAAAAGTACCTCTCCAGCTAATGACTTAATGATTTAAGTATTAGGACGCATTCACAGGTTTTGATTAATTGATAAAAAAAAAATGAATTATTTTAATGTAAAAAACGTTTAAGGTCAATGATGCTAAATACAAATGCAAGTCCTACGAATTCACTTTTTAATAATAAAATGGTCTATTTCTTCTTTATAATAACATTAAACCAAGTGCTTAGTTCGCAAAAAAAGGTTAGTAAACCTTTTCATTACCTGGTGCATTTGCAGGTACATTGATTTTCTATAAGGCGATTTTACTACATTAAAATAAATGAGAACGTATTTTTGTAAGCAAATCAGCTACTGAATGTAAATGCACCCTTAAATATAATTATAATATAACGAATGAAAGTTACTAATGCTAAGTGCAGATAGATGGAGCGCTGTATATTTAAGTGAATGTTTCTGTCCTTCGACTGTTTGTGCTGCCATCCGACCGTTGTCCAGATAAAAGCTTCTCCATAGCACGAAAAAGCACTCACTCCAAATATTGATTTGTTACTTCGCCGCTCCTAAAATGGGAAAGATATGTCTTGGCTTTCATGTTCGCTACTATATTTAAAACAAGTAGAAGTTATTGTCTCTCTGGATATAACGGTAACAATGTTGACCCATTTGTTTCTTCTTCTTTATTAATACTATGATGGAATAGAAAAACATGGTAAAGTTGTTGTTTTTTTTTTTCAAGAGACATGTTGGTAATGTATATTCATCTATACTATTAAAAAACTGTCAAGAACCTGTACATTGAAGATATTAAAAACAACTATATTTGGTCAAATAATAGGTTTCTGGTGTATCAGACCTAAGAAACCGGATATGTGCAAGTCTAATTCGCGTTCCGAGGGTTCCGTGAGCAAACAAACTTGTTCGTCGATCTCGGGAATCGATCCTCAAAGATTTTTGCCTGTTTTTTCAGAAAGACAAACTTAACTTTGTAGTTCTTAAAATACCTAATCTAATGTTACATCGATATAGGTCAGTCAATTTTCTAACCATAAAATATAAGTTTGTAATCGCAAAAAAAAAGTGATATAAAAACTAACGAGTTTCAGATTTTTCTTTTACTTGTGCTGTGACCTTGTTCTTGTCAAATTTTATGATTCTAGGGTAATGGGTTTTGATTTACCTGCGAAATGTTTGTTATTATAAAATGTGTTAAAATCTAAGGCTTAAATGGCCGTAACTTTTGATTGCGTTGATTTAGAACCTTGATTTTTCTACAGCTTCAAGAGACCGAAGATTCAACTTAACACCTCCACAACGCCACAACCAATACGCCTCTAAGGGTTTAATTTTTTTTTCTTTTGAGGTCTGGAACCCTAAAAAGTACTTTTTTATATCTCTGTTTGTTGGTTAAAATGGTAGTTTTGTAATTGCGGTTGTTGTTGTTGGTTAAAACTTAGTTCGGGATCAAATCCATAACTTTTTGCAAGCAATTAAGACTGACCAATTAAGATACCGCTAGCTACTTTGTGTTCTTTAATTTTATACATCGAAAGTTGGAAAAAAATAGTATTATATAAGTATATACCCATGAACCTCTGACGACCTAACTTACCAACAGAAATATAACATTACACTTTTAGTTTATTTAAGGAATCTCTGGGTTGGATCTAGGAGGTCCTTCCCCAGAACATCAGCTCCAATTTGGCGGCTCCTCTAACTCCATTCAACCTATAAAATAAACTGGTCGCCTCGCCAATGACCACTGCGCCCAATGTTGTGGATTCGAATCTCACATTGGGCAGTAACTTGTATGATCCACTAATAACTGTTCTGAGTTTATGTGCTTTTCCGTTAATTGTATGCGACATAAACCTAGTTTTCTAGTGTGGGGTTTTTCTAAAAACCAGAAACAAAGAAAAACTGGTTTAATAAGTAAAGTATATTATGTGCGACTCATATCAGGTGACGCTATGTTTTATACCTATTAAGAGTTTATCCGAAGATTTCCACATCTCGGCTCATAAAGACAGGTCAAAATTCGTTGAAAAGTTAAATATTGAGAGAACCAGAATAGAATATAAATAAACTTTATTGTACATCAATAACAATTAAGTTATAAGGAAATCGCAGAAACAATATATACAATGGCCTTATCGCTAAAAGCAATTTCTTACAGCCAACCTTTGGATGGACAAAAAACTAGTCACCAACTTACGGCAAAGTTTGTTTATGTTTGTTGAACAATGTTGAATGTCAAACCAGGTGCACTTACAGAGTTGAGAACTTTAACAACAGCCAACAAATGATTGGGAGCAATTCATTAAAGTAGGTACGTTAATTTTATCATTATGAAATGTAGGTAAGGAGGCGGCGGGTGCGGGCGGCCGCTCTCGCTAAATCCTAATTAACTGCTTGATTACAAGTAGAATAAAAAGGTCGTAATCTTAATTGGTATTTTTAATCAAAGCTCTGTCGGAATGGGATGCTCTTCGGGGGTTATTTACAAGTGCTCTCTTTTTGTACTTTATACTTAACTATAAATAATTTTAATACTATTTACTAGTTTATGATTAAATGAGGAAGGAACTTTATTTAACTCAGATGGAGGGTTTTCGTAGCATTTAGTACACTGCCTTTGCTTATCCTATCCCCTTTCCGAGTATCTCTGGCAACCCTACTTTCAGCATAGGCTTTTCAATAGGGTATATGCATGTATTTTTTTTAGCTTTTATTGACTTGTTCCATTATTCTATCCTTATAAAAAATATAAATAACCTTGGCAATGTTCAAATAATTTTTTAAAATAACATTGAAAACATCGATAAAATTTGATCTGTTTGAACGCCGCCATATTTCGCGGGCGTTGGATGACGTCACGTTCCACGCTTAGTGTTTGTTTCATGAACTTACTTGAAGTGTTACAGTAATTTTATACCGATTTCCAGTTGTAATTACTATTTATTGTAATTAATAGACGATGGATAAAGTTAAAAAACCATTTTATAGGTATTGCCATGTCCTTAAGTGTAAAAACACTATAAGAAGTACACCCAATACAGTATTTTTTCCTGTACAAAATAATAATGTAATATACGAAAACAATGGTGTACATTATTGAGAAGAGATGAAGTATCTTCAATATCGTGTTTATATTGTTGTGAAGATCACTTTAACGTAAGCATATTACAATTTAACTAGTATAGTGTGAATTAGTCAGCAGTAATTTATGTTTGTTTTAAATATCAAGTAGAAGGCAACTTGCTTGTCTACTTAAACTAGGTAACAACAGTCCAATAAAACTTCATGAATATAACTAACTATACATATCTTACCTATCCTTTAGATTATAATATAACAAGTATTATAATAATTACCTTGCGGCTTTCACTCCTTTAACCTCAGCGGATATAAAATCTGGATTTGATGCAAAATATATAGTCATCATGAATGCACACCTATTTTCGGTAGATTGTCCGATTGTGCTTTGACAAAACTACATTCAGTCATTGTCCTATATGATTTCTAATTTCACTAGGATGCTTAAATTGCCCTAGCTAAGAGCAAAAACCACAGGAACACCTATATTTCTCCGTAACACTACGAATATAGGCGCCGATAAATGACAGAACCTGGAATATCACGTCATGTTTTGTTTCGACCAATGGTGAAGCGTTTTGCAAAGTTGAATCTCGCGCCCTTATTTCGCATATTTTAATTAATATTTTTTGCAATTAAACACGAACTAAATAACAAAATAATTGTTTAGGCATAATATCTGGACAATAAAGATTCAAGGGAAAATTAATCAAGTAAATTTAAACAACATGCATATTCCCTCGCGTGTTCGCTGTGCTGTGTTATATAGTTACGACATCGACAGTAGCCTACACGTAGTTAGCATTTATGGATGTCATGTGACATCCATAATGAGTCGCAGTCAAAGTAGAAGTAACTCCCGTTCGACACATAATCTCTTCGAGCCAGCGATAGGCAAACATTCTTTAACCCTTGGCTGTTGATGAGACTTAAGTTATTTACTTTCAAGGTACCGAATTTGTACTTTATTTCGTAGAAAAGACAGCCGCTATTTATATTTATCATCAAGTACACCATTGAGTAGCTAAAAAAATAAGATAAGGTTAACTTACTTCTAAATAGTTAGGAGGCAAGAATGTTATTCTTTAGGCGTAAATGCCGGTTACAATTCACCGAAAGACGGTCGATGCTACTAAATTTATCACTAAAAAGTCAACAGCGCCCACGCACAAGATTTCTAGATTAGCGAAACAAAGCGGTTTCAATTAGTACATATTTCACAAAGCCGAAACTCAGGTTTTCTTTATCTATTAGTGAACAGCTATTTAAGTACTAAGTAACATAAAAAAATTACTTACACAAGTATAGCGTTTAAGTTAGGTACCTAAACAATGTTTTTTGTAAATTTCCTCTTATAGTTTTGAAGTGGAAACTTTTTTGGGTACGTTGGGGACTTTTGGTACGAGGAAAAGCACTGACCTAAAATCCATGAAAACTAACTTCGATTTTTTTCTGAATAACTGAGTATAGTTGTAGTAAAATAGTTCTAAACTACTCACCTTATACTAAAAGTGGACAAGCAGACCAGAAGGTACCTAGTGCCTTTATAATGTTACCTATTATATTAATAGTGGTTGCCTGTAAGAGATTGCTATAGAGCGATAAGGCCGCCAATTGTATTAACCGTAATTTTAAGAAATTTTGCTTTTTAATTTTCCTGGTGTACAGATGCGACGGGGGACTTTATTTTATAATATGTAGTGATTATTTTTTACTTTTTAATCCCCTTTGTTAGTGCTTGTTGAAGTCAGTTTAACATTTTTAAACGTGTTTATTTATACTATATTATTATATTAAATTTAGTCCATTATTTTAACGAACTAGTCGGCACTGCTTAACACTTTAGACAGCCGAATATTTGGTTATTGAGTATTCGTGTACACAACCAGAATCCATTATGCTGGTACGCAGTTACCGCCTTTAAAACTCGCGGTGTCAGTTCAGTTTCTCGTGTGTTGCTATGCGTTGCTTACAGTTGTACTGTCTAACTTAAGTCTTCCGTAGGATGAAGGTTCTTTCCCAGTTGGGCGGTTATAATTCGAGCAACAGCCTGCTGTGCTATAGTAACTTTAACGTCTTTCTTGTTAACTTTGTTAAAGTTATTTACATACCTTCTAAAGAATCTACACAATTATTATTAGGTGCTTTACAGATTATAGAACCTTACATTAACGAATATTAATAATGCGAGCCAAGGAAAACTGAGTTATGCTAATGAATTTTCTCGGCGCCAAATACGTTAAGAATTTCTTTTATTAAGGAAGAATTAAGGGATTTCTTTATTAATACCGTAAAACACTAATTGTAGGGTAGGTAACCTTCATTTCATCGTGAAGCCCGCCAGGGACCGACCAGGGCCGTATTCAACAGTGAATATTTTTTGGTTTTATTACAAAATATATTTTGTTTTCAACAGAACTTTATGCATCCATTACACGGTAGGTTTTGCTGTCAGTTTTGCCACAATTGTACAATCAAAACGGTGATTGACAAATAACCTATCGTCTAATACAGTGATTGACGGTTGCATGATGAGATTTTAATGTCGATTTTATTTCATCAATCACCAACGATCGAAATGATTGACGTTTGCATGAGCGTTTAATTTACGCCTTAGAATAGAATAGAATAATCTTCATTTGTAAGTAGGAATTATGGACGGCCTTAAAGCTAAGAACTTTATAGAATCAACGGCTGAAATATTAGTATCTATTGTATATTCTATAATTAAAGCGGCTGTAGCGTAATAGCTAAGGCGTCGGACTTGCGATCAAGTGGTTGCGGGTTCGAACCCCACCCAGTGCACTACCGACGTGAGCTCACTCGTAACACAAGCGTTTAGCTTAGCTGGAGGGGTTCACAAGAATACCAGTAATGTGTGACCCTCGTTACATGTACTAAAGCTGAATTAGATATACGTTATGTTTCATCACTGCACACCAGGTTGTAGATTATAAGTCATCTATGTACTCTGAGTCATATATACATACATATATATTTATAACTTAAGTTAGGGCCCTAAATCATTGGGAGTAATTTGGTGTTTTATACCAACAACCATTGTTAAAAGGCCTTCTAAAACATACCTACAGCATGGTCTGTGTTAAAAGTCGTAGAGGCTATAAATGAAAGTTTCGCCATCACAATAATTAACACGAATTCCTTTATTAAAAACTAAACTATTCATTTTTACAAAACCCAACTTTGCTGTTTTCTAATGTCGTTTTGGTATTGGTATTGGTGTAGGGCTCTGTTTCCGCATTTAGACTCATAGATGGTCCATTATGCGTACAGATAGGCTGACTAGTTGAGCCAGCCTAGCTCCTTCCAGAAGCACAGAAGCCTGGGGCGTTCGCAGGCTTCTAGGAGCGATCTCGCACCCGCGAGGATACTTGCCCGTTGTGTGGCCACACCCTCGCACTCCAGGATAACGTGGGCGGGAGTTTCATCCGCGTCGAGACATCCTCTGCATAGAGGACTGTCTGTCGCACTGATGGTGAATAGATGCCGGTTTAGGGCTAAGTGGCCCGTAATCGTTCCTTCATCGTTAAGACTGAGCAGTCTGCAAGTCAAACGTGGTGAGACCTCCGTCAGCACCAGTTTAGACGGCCTACAGCCCGGTGTGTCGGCCCAACGGCCGTTGTGCGCTTCACGAGTCCGTTGTCTTACCCATGAGCGAAGTTGATTAAAGGGAAGTGGCAGTAGTATATTTGGGCCTGCCACTGATGTTGTGGATCCCTTCCTTGCCAGCTCATCGGCGGCGTCGTTCCCTAATGAATTACTATGCCCTCTGATCAATTGCAGAATGGATCAGATATTCCTAATGTCTTTATTCGAAGTTATAGATTTATTGGTTAGAATATAATTTAATTAGAATATTAATAATTAATTTACATATATATTTAAATGTATTTGTTTTCTGACAGTCGAATTTTTATTTATTACCTTTATGGTTAATCTTTAACTTGATTCTAACACCGATATCTATATACTAATATAATAAAGCTGAAGAGTTTTTTGTTTGATTGTTTCTTTGTTTAAACGCGGCCCATCTCGAAAACAGATTAGTTAGACAGTTAGATTTAAATAATCTTTGTAGTGAATAGAGTAATTATTGAGAAAAGTTTTGAACTGAAAGTAAAACTGTGTAACATCACACTACGACTCTTAGGAGTGTAGCAGTGACCATAACAGCACTAAACTGCTATTTTGTAAGAACTTCTTAACTCAATATAAGCAATTAAACTTATTTGAAGGGGTAAATAATCAAAAAGAATTACGCAAACCATGCTTAAAAAAATAGGACCCATCACACAAATTTTGGTTTTAAAAATGATCATGATACCTATTGGAATTTACCTATTATGTGCCAAATCGTTTTCATGGACGAAATAAAAGGTTATTTTACAGGTTTTCAGCGCTACAATATTAACACTTAGCATTTGCATGGATTGACAAGTGCCCGACATTATGCTAACCTTTTTATACTCGACTAACATCTTTTTTTTATGAAAATGTAGCACTTATACTCTGATTGCATTCGGATTAGAGCTTATCTACTTCCTACATCAGCCTTTAATGGATGTAAAATTAAAACCTACTACGCGCTGTTCGTTATATATAACGAACTTGTCTGGATGCGGGCTGAGTACGTCCCTGTCAACCAATTACTGTTCTTATTACTTATTAACTTTCAACCACCCTTAATGGTCTCAGTATTACAGTTTGAGTGAATTGTTGATTTGGAAATTTAGTAGTGTAGTCATCATTTCTATTGCACATGTAATTAACCAAACTCATTCTGTAGTTAAAGATAAATACTAGAGCAGGCTGTACATTATCATTCATTCGCTAAGAAAGAGACGCAAATTATACAACACATATATTATATGGAAAATAAAAAGTAAGTTTAATTTATTTAACACTTTGTGCACAGAATGTAAAACCCGGGTTTGTGCATTCTCTACCAGTGTACCGTAGGGTGATGCAATTATTGAAGTGTGTGTACTAAACTTAGTAAGAAATTTTAGAACAAATGAAATGAATACATAGAAAAAAAAACTGGAAAAGCACCAAGGGTTCCGTACAAACTTGTATGTAGATATTTAGTTCATCTCGGTAATCGATTCCCGAAGATTTTTGACCGGTTTTTTCCGAGTGACAAACTTAACTAGACGTTCTAAAAATATAAAGAAAGAAAGAAAGAAAAAATGTTTATTCATCGACGCTTGAGATACACGGACAGTACATGCTAAGTAATAAAACTAAGCTAAGCTAGGTAATTATAATAAGTAAAATACTCTCGCATACATCAATAAACGTCACAATCAATTTTCCAAGCGCAAAATATAAGTTTATAACGGCAAAAAAATATTTTGTTATGTGATATAACCACAAATTAATGGCTTTCGGGTTTTATCTTTACTTGTGCTGTTTTTATTTTACGTCATCAAATTCAAATTTCATGATACTAAGTCAATACTGCAGAGGTTCCTTGCAGGGTTCTTGTTGGGATAAATTATACGCAGTCTTCTTGATATAAAATATACACTAATTTAAAAAATTTAAATACATACTGGTACCACTGACTATAAATATATGGGCACTTGAGTTATGACACTACCTAACCCTACGATTGAGCTCCAGCAACCCAACTCACCAAAAATAAAAAAAAAAATCACGTTTCCACACGTGCAAGCAACACGTGGTGCACATTACACCGTACCATATCAAAAGTGAGCGGAGACGGCCAGTAATGCTAGGAAAACTAAACCTATAGTGACAAAGTTTTGGCGCTTCTGGAACTTGTTTATAACTCTCAAAATGACTTTTTTAGGAGCTCAAACCTCTGTAGGTAACAATCTAAAGTCATTTAGTGACTCGTAACATTTTTAAACCTTTATTCATACCTACCTTTTTCTTTTTATATAATTATACATCCAAAATTGCACCTTACGGTATGTTAGAATAATAACTTCCGTCAGTTGTACTAGATCGTTCAATAAGTCCCGAGACTAACTTAGAGATAGTGCATATTTCAAAGGAATTTTCTGGCCATTTTTTTTGAAAATCGAACAATAAAATATTGAGTTACAGATATTTATGTGACGCTACTATTGCAATTTCGAAAACAATAAAAAAAAAAATAGACAGTCATGGGCCTGCCGACAGAAGTGAAAACTTAAACGAAACGACCTATATATGTATTGTTATGGATTGATGGATCTATATATGTATTATTAGCGTGACGGTCACGAGTTTTCTCTCTCTCTCTCTCTCTTTACACTCTCTCTCACGCTGTACATGTAAATATAACAAACTCGGCTCCGTCGTATGAATTTTCGATGGGGACGGACATCAGGGTCGGACATCAGTGTCTGACATCAGGGTCACGTGTCCTGACGCGAGTGTAACATTTTTACCTACCTAAAAGTGCACAACGCCGCTAAAGAAGTTTTCACTTCAAAAATAGTTTTGTGTGTTGATAAAACATTGTTTTTTAATGGAAAAAAAAACACCATTCAAGCACAAGTTCATAAAACGTATTACTCTAAGTTCATCTTTTATTTTTGGAAATAAATAAAAGTCACAAGGTGCCAGGTCAGGACTGTAAGGAGGATGACTCACTAGCTCCACATCATCGATAGACAAATATTCGATAGTCCGTCTGGCGGAGTCAGCTGGAGCGTTGACGTGGTGGAGGACCTTCCTGCTTCTTGGGCACTGCTGGCTAACATTTTAAAAGACAACTGGTAGACAATGACTGACATACCAATCTGTAGTAACAGTCCTTTTATCTTCTAGAATGTTTGTTGCGAAATAACCCTTCCGTCCAAAAATTGGGGCAATCATCTTTTTTCCTTGACTTCTTCCCTTCTTTACTTTTGTCGGCAAATCTTCGAACGGAAACATCCATTGCTCAGATTGTCTTTCGGTTTCGGGTTCGTAACAATATATTCAGCTTTCATCACCTGTCACGATGTCATATACAGCATTCGAGTCACCTCTCGAGGTACTGTTCAATAGAAATAAAATGGATTTTTTATGCCGGTATGTGACAATGGAAGAAACATGGATTCACAATTTCACTCCGGAATCCAATCGGCAGTCAGCCGAGTGGATAATCGCAGCAACGGAAGCTTATTTAGAAGCCGAAGATAAATCCTTCAACACACATGGAATAGAAAAGTTAGAAACACATTGAAGGGACTGTATCGTAGTTGAAGGAGAGTACGTTGATAAATAAAAAATAATTTATTAAAAAAAACTTTGATTTGGTATCGGTACTTATTGAACTATGTGTTAGGTATATATTATTTTATTTATTAAAAATTAAGGTTATAATCAGGTGTGTTTTTCGGGAACGCCCGACTAGTTTTGGGTCTGACAGAACCATCTTTTATCAAGGACCTTTTACTTGTCGCGTTTGTATTGTTTGTAGTCGCGGTGCTGCACTTATAGCATGATTCTTAGCTTTTAAACAATATTTTTATACAAATGTTAATTTTGATTATAACTACTACCAACTTCAAATCATTATTTTGCCGTCGGTTGTCAGTAGTTGTAGAACGGATGTAGAAAACATTCATTCTATAAATAATGATACGTATGTGAAAAAAAATTAAGTCAAGTTTAAGGACATCGCAAAGTGTACCACGTTACTTAAAAACTGTACTGCACAGTGCTAACATTTCGTCCTGTAATTCAATTAATGAGGTTGTGTCTACAGAAGCTTCCACTGATCATAACTGAAATAGTAACTACTAGAGAAAGGATTACTTTTACTATGTATGTCCATCCAATGAATAATGGCTCTTGGGGGTTTTAACAAGTGCCAAAACTGATACTGTACTATGGGGGGCTCAAACCCGTAACCACTCGATTGCAAATCCTACGCCTTTAGCCATTACGCTAGCAATGCTAACACTCTTGGAGTATAATACAATGTTTATTACCAGGCTATTGGTAGGTACTTACTTTAATTTTGATTAAAACAGTATCAAATACATAGTACATTGTTACTTATATTACCAAAAGTAATATAACGAGAGGACAATGGCGTTGTACAACTAGTTGGAGTTGCACTGCGCTCGTAAGTGGCTACAATAAAGCTCTCGGTACATTAAGCTTCCGCTAGTGCGCCGTTAGCGAGATAACGAGACCCACTGCCCGCCGCACACATAATTTATATCGTCCGAGCTCGTTAAAAACTTATAAAGACGCACATTGTTAGTGCGGCCAATATTCGCGGTTATCCGAGGATATACGAGCGCCCTAACGACTCCTTGCCTGGTTCGTGCGAACCATTGCACAAACGACCGTGGTCGTACCGACTGTGTGAGATGCCACCGTCCGATCCTCCAAACATGATTATGTATTTTGTGGAACATTTGAAATTGTAATATGCTATATTGCCCACTGTAAAGTTATTTTAAACCGCTTGACGTACATATTGATGTTCGGACATATCTGACGAAATTACATTGAGTTATGAGATGCTCAAGTGCGTCTTTGCTTAGTTGTATATTATATGAGCTATTAGCCATCATATATTTAATCTTCTTTCGGCCACAATTTTCTCAGGTCTCCATGTAGAACATGGAAAAATTGTTGTTAGTAGTTAAGCCTGTTTTAAGAAATATGTAAATGGTCTGTAAACTGAAAAATGCTTAATAGATTATTAAGTTTTTTTAAATTTTTTTTTATATTTACACCTAAGTTGGTAAGCTAGCCAATGACCAATCTGATGATATGCGGTTCATATAAACATTTGTAACACTCACTTGTTGCCACCACGTGAAATACAACACCATGCTGCTAGTTTCTTACAGCATTATACTCGATTACTGGCAACCTTTGGATGGACAAAGACAACAGTGAATAAATATATAAAGTCAATAGTATATACAGTGATATTATGTATGCATATATTATATATATACCAACCGTATATATAACCAACCGCGATCTTTCAATAGATACAACTGTACATTTCGTATGTTTCTGCAAATTGTTAAAGTTTTCGATTATTGTCTATAACCATAATTTACGAAATAACTATTATCGTATCTGTGCCATAGTTCTAAAATTCACCAGAATGTATACACAGGAAGAAGTTGATTTTTTAGACAGAGAAAGAGACAGAAGGTGAAAAAAGATGATTTTAAATAAAATAAATAATACCTATATGTATATAGTCGGTGACCACAGAGGTATTTACGAAGATCAATCATCGTTGGAAGTGTGTTAAATGATCCTAAGCGTACTGAAACTAATTATATGACAAAATCTACTTTGTAAAATTGAGGAGAGCTGATGTAATTAACGGTAGTATGAATATCTGACGAAATTCAGAGTGAGATGGGGTTTACTTCTTAATTTAAATACTTACTAATTTGCTTGAAATATGATAGATGAAGGAAAGAATTGTGTCAAGGATAGGAAGAACCATATTTCTGCTAACATAGCAACTTCCAAGAACGTTTAATGTGATTTCAATGCTTTCCTCTCCACACTATACAGTAAAATTTTTGTATATTAATACGTTGTTGTTTAATGCGCTGATTTCAGATATAACCGATCCGATTAAATGTTTTATCGCTCAGTTTTGTGTTAAAGAGGCTGTATATTGAGGATCTGTACAATCATCTATGTCAGTAGAGCAGTAACAAGATATAACCTGAATTGTAAAATCAGATCTGTTTATGATCATAGAAGTGGTACATCGATTGCTTTGAAATTTTAACATTGTTCAACTGTAATACGCGTGTTCGTTAAAGCTAAATAAGGCATTCATTCAAAGCGCTGAAGAGTATCATAATGTGTAAAAAATACATTTTCGCGAGCCATACAGGAGAAGGTTGCGTCGTTAAGTGCATTTGAGCAAAAATTCCAGCAGTTGTGGCCATATACTAACGTTTGTCGACTACGCAAACTTGAATGGGTAAACTTTACGGCCTTTTATTTAATTAAAATAGCCGGTTAAAGCATCGACCTTAACTTGGTTCTCGAAGCTCGTAATAAAGAACTAGCGCGTAATGGAAAATCCGTGTGCTGATGCAATCTACCACGAAGCTTTTAGGCTGGCCAGCGAGCTTCGTTTTTCACTTAGTCGATGTGCGCGCAATTACTCGTTTCGCACGAACTATTTAATGAGTTACATACCCCTAGAATCTAAATTATTGTAATACTGTGACCATTTTATTTAAATAAGAATGACTGTTAACAAATAAAATCAAGTTTGTCAAATAAAAAAAAAAAACTATCTGTTATAAAAGTGACTCAGGTCGTGGGGCAAAGGGTTGCCCGCAATCACCTCCTAATGGATAAAGTGCCAAGAAATGCTCGGCAGGACTTTCTGAATGCTGGTTGACTTACCAATATATCTGATGTCAGAGACGCTTTGTGGGGTTAGTTGGTTCAACACAGACTTTAGTCCACGGTGGAGACACCAGAAGGAAAATAGTCTCATAGTAATTTGTGATGAGAAATTATTATTGATTTGTCTATGTACATATTTTGTTTGTTTTATGCAGCGGACAGCTTGGTTAGTACAGCAGTAAAAAATTAAAAGTATCTTAAGACGGTATAGCTCCTTCCATTGTAAAGAATTAACTTCATTTGTTTATAGATTCCAATTTTTTACTTGTTCGTAAGTTGTATGTAAGTTTTTCTGATTATCTTCTTTTTAACACGCTTTACACTAAACCATGTAACTATGTAAATTATTCTAGGAAGTGAATTTTAATCTACATCTGTCCTATCGAAATGAAACTTTGTATGTAGTTTGGGTGGCAATACTATATAATGGCGTCTTGAGCTGACCTGATGATGGAGCCACGAGGTGGATAGTGCAACTTATACCTAAGTGGCTACTGGGCTCATATGATTCGTTCTGACAAGTCCAAGAGATTGGGCTCGGTAACGATGGTCTGGTGATAAAGCGAGGAGGTGGATAGTGGAGCTCTGTTTTATTTTTTAATTTCGTTCGCTATTCAAGCGTGTTCTTATCCTAAACTATTATTATTATTTTTGTTTTGTTCCTTTGTGTATGCTCCCTTTTTCGCTTCTATTTTTAAGACCTATTGCATGAACAATCATACTTAAAAATAAGGAACAACAGATAATTTCACAATATGTGATGTGACGTAAGTGAATAAAACCAATATTAACTGATGAATTGTGTGGTAAACAATCTGTTGTGGTAACGAGGTCGATCTCATGGCTACCCACTAATTAAAATCAATTATGAACATCTACTCATTACACCGTTAGTCAATATGGAGATAAAAATATCTTTGGCTCTTCTGTAGCAACTACCCGGGCACTACTCCTCCAAGATACGACGAAGAAGTTAATATTAGATTCGAAGCATCTTCAATAACATGGGGTCTCGGTGGGTAGATATGAGAGGATAACGATGTTCCACCAAAAGTTTTAAAGAATAAACAAACAATAGATTTAAAAGCAATGTACTTTACACAGAACCTGGGTACTGATGTTTAAGGAAACCTATCTGACAATACTCGGAACAAACCTGTTTAATTAATAACTTTCCTGTAAATTTAACCTACGATTGCAGACTATTAAAAAAAAAATTATGAGAACCTTGTGAGTTACCTGTTAGATAGCTTATCACCGACTAACACTTTTCTGAGATTACACACATCGTTAACTAAAAAGTAGAAAAGTATATATCCCGTCAGGTACCACATACTAATCTTTCCTTTCAAACATACATAATATGTAAATATGTACAAATAAAACATAATAAAATCTTTGTAACAGTACAGTAAACACATTATATTTAACTAGCTGTTCGAAATATACACTGGTTTTGAAAGACGTTACTTTGACAAACATTACATTTTACAGTTTAAGTGTAGGGTAGGTGTACATTACCTCGTCGCACCGTCCAACCGGGCCGCGGATCACGGACTCGGCTAAACACAAATCAACACCGATTCTCCATTTGTTAGACACGGGAATGTAATTATGGCCGGAACACTTGAGGGGTGGGTTGCAACGGAGGGCTCCCCGTCATTCAAGCTTTTAGTTCGTTGCTCGACAACGATCGTTACTTTGGATTCGTGATGTATGTTTCGAAAAGTGATCGCGTAAGATTTTTGGTTATATATGATAATGGATAAAGTGTAGGCCTTGCAATCGGGGAACCTCGTCTAGTTCATTATCGACGGGATCGTATACAATATTGATGATTATCCTCCCTCATGTGGCTCTGATGACCTTACTCACAAGCAGGAATTCGCTAGCGGTGTTGTAACCCCTACAAAAATATGCCGTATGTTACTAGTAGCTAAAAGAACTATTGATGTCTCAATTAATTATCTCTATTTTGTACGAGACTCATGTTTTCTTTTGAAATCCGTAATGGTGTGGTGACCGATCTTTGGAAGTGCATCGGTTAAAATCACTTAATAATTACCTGTGCAAGCGCTATGAAATATAAATATTTATGTAAACATTACTTTGTTATTTATTGTTTACGTTTCTTGAGATAATATAATAATTAACTCGTTTGTTTTTTATTATTATATCATATATTTTATTGTACACATAGATATTTACAACTATAATATCAATGTACAATCAATTTTATCACTTCTTGCGTCTACTACATTTATTATTAGTGTAGTATTATAATAGTATACTAATAATAAAGTATAGTGTGTATTATAATTTATGATTGTGGTAATATAGTACCATATTTATTTCAATACAAGTTAGGAATAAGTCACTTTATACAAAGGTTCTTGATCGCTACATACTGGTCGTTAATTAAAGGCGACATAAACGGTATTAATAAAATATGCATGAATAAATAAATATGAATTGGGATTTAATGACATTAAATTATAAGGTAGCATAACTTTTCATTTACCCGACGTGCATCTATGAGCATACTAATATAAAATATATTTTTTGTTTATTTGTTTGTTCAAACGCGCTAATCTCTGCAACTACAAGTCGGAAACGAAAGAAAATTGTATTGGACAGAGAGTATTCATTGACGAAGGTTATAGGTTATGTAACATCACGCTACTACTTTTAAGAACTGAGCAATAACTATAGACGTGGGTGAAACTGCGGGGAACGCCTAGTAAGTTAGTAACATTTTAAAGAGATAAGATTTGTTTGCTTGTAGTCGACAAACACTGCGACTACTGTACATATTGTAATAATTGTTTCAATATTAGAAAGCTACTGTATCTAGAAGTAATATAGGTTATATTTTACTATAATAATAATCATAGGGTAAACGTAGCTGAAGCCGCGAGCACAGCCTGCACAGCCAGTATCTAATAAATAAAAACAAAAATCATACCCTATAAAAATGACGTGGTTTATTTCTAACTTGTAAATTGCAAAGGTTTAATTTGCGAAATCATAAAAATGAAGGTGCTGTAATACGTAGAGTTTTATTTAAATAGTAATAGATTTATGTTGGAGTGGAAGGTTAAATTAAAAACGATGGTTATAGCGTGCGAGCTAGGGTGGGCATACCGACTGGGCGACTGGCCCGCTGCCGTGACACGAGTTAAACTAAATTAATAAACTTGCACCAGTCTCCGGCTTTATTAAAAAACACTCATTAAAAGCAAAGGAAAAGTAGGTGAAGTCGCCGTCGGGGACAGAGCCGCTAATTGCGCCGCCTTTATTGCTTAAATAAAGTTTTAGTGGGGGAACACAAGTTTTAATTAAAAATGTGAGAATAGTTTTTAATAAAGGGCGGGCTCGGTGCGCGTATATTGCGAAACTTTAAGCGATGCGATACTCACAGCTTACAGGAAGTCCAGCGATGTAGGATCTTGCGCACGGGTGCACTCGGCACGACCGCTGTGCTCCCATGGCAGTCTCTGTAATTCTTACCAGCCTTATACATTATATCGCCGTTGTTTCAGTTCGATCTATTGCTGTGCTCTTGATTAGATGACAAAACTGATTTCGTATAATGAAATGGCGAGCAGCAGCAGGAATTGAAGTATCTGACTAATATCACTAATATTAAGAATGCAAGACCTTATGGGTGTATAGTAGTATTTATGTAACTAATTCAAAAAAAAAAGGCAGTCATGGGTCTGCCGACAGAACTGAAAACACATTACCAGGTTGGTGACATTAATTAATAAAGAGCTCTAGTGGATTTATATATGTATTATTAGCGTGACGGTCACGAGTTCAGTTCTCTCTCTCTCTCTGTCCCTGTCCCTGTTCCTCCCTTCCTCTCCATGTCTCTTTGACGCTGACATGTAAATATAAGAAACTCGGCTCCGTCGTACGAATTTGCGATAGGGACAGACATCAGGGTCACGTGTCCTGACGCGAGTTTAACATTTTTCACCCATCAAAAAGTGCACAACGTCGCTAAAGAAGTTTTCACTTCAAAAACGGCCAGACTGATTTGAATGAAATTTGAAATACAGATAGATTATGTTTTAAATGAACACGTAAGCACGTGGAACTCGAGATGTATATCTTTGGAGCCACGGGCAAAAATCTAGTAATATGATAGATGTGAAAGTTTGTGAAGATGTTTGTTAATCTATCATGCCTTAACAGCAAAGCATTTTTGAAGTGAAATCTTTAGGTACGTTGGGTACTTTTGGTATGGGGAATAAAGCAATGAACTTGCGTGACCGTCACGCTCAGATGACATATATACATAGGTATATACAGATGTGTGTATGTGAATGTATGTATACGTTATGTTATCACTTCTGACGTGTAGTCCTACGACTGACAGTTATTTTTAATATGGCACACTGATTGTTTCTGGTATTAAGACGCATATTTGAATCGTGGTTTATGAAGACGAAATACGTTAATTCGGCCTAGTGCCACTGCCAGTTTATCACACTAAACTACTACTCATATATTACAATAAATATATTATTTTATATATTGATCCGCCGTATGTATGAAGCAAACAATTATTATCAACTTTGATATACATATATCGGCATTTTAATATACCTACTATATAAAGTTTCTTTATTCCCGCATCAATATAAAGTGACAAATGGCATGGGTTACAAGAGAAACTAATAATGCTAGTGATTTACGCCGCCCTTGTTATTACGACTCATGTGAAATGTAATTTCGGCATACTGCGTGTACAGTCAGGCACACACACACGGGAACCAGGCGAGTGTGCAATACGTTTAATAAAGGAGGGACGCGGAGTAAATCCTTCAATTTCGCCGGCACACAACGGCGTATTCTCGTTAACCGTAGCAATAAGTTAAACGGGCGGGCCGCTGCTGCCCGCGCCCGCCGGTCGCGCCCGCGCCTCGCCGTCCGCTTCAGGAAATTAAAAAAAGTCTTGAGCCACAATACAACCGTGTGATTTGCCACTACAACGTTTACTTTCATTACTATCGCAATCTTACACACATTCTCCCTTAGTCACTTTTTAGTTTTGCGTTATTTTCTATTACTCTCAGTAAAACCCTTGTTACTAAATGTTATAAAATGCGAAAGTTTGTAACTTTCTTATTAATTTGTATGTTTATCATTCCTTAGCTCTGAAACTGCTCGACTGCCTTGGATGAGTTTTGACATATATAGATAATCTCCTAGATTAAAAACAAACAAAACAAAACAAAATAGAAGCAAAAATGTCCATTTTGTTTGGTTTTACTTTCACGTAGTGACGTAGGAAGCTATCAGTATGATTATTCGCATATAGAACAGTTTATTGGACAGAGAGTGTACATAGAAATCTCCCAAAGACCTTTTAAAAAAAATACGCGGTTTCTTATGGTATAGCTACGTATTTTCAATTAGAATTAAATCTATTATTTTTGTAACTACTGAAAAGCTTTTTAAACAAAAAGTACCTACGGTGAGTGAAAATCAATATTGCTCTTAGTAATTTTAAATAATGTAACAAGATTGAATAGAGTACCAATAACAGCGTCTTATAAAAGCTTATTGACTTTTAGCTTTATATTAAACATAAGGTTTTATCGATAAGTATAAGTCTCATCCATATAAGAGAATAATGTTAAAACATCACGTACATTTAAATTAATACTTTAGCCGCATTGCAAGTGGCCGATTTTAATCAAAGTTCGTTCATTTCGAACTTAGCTCGGGAGGTTTCGCGGTGTAATATAGGCCGAGTGTAATATCTCTCGAACAAAGAATACACACGTTCCCACCCCGGCATGGCTCGGCTGCAGTCCTAATTAGATGTTCGATGAAAGTGTAATCAGACGTTGGCCGGATCCGGGACGTAATTAAACGGCGCAGGCGAAGAGTGATTTATTAATAGAAAAGCTCGAGCCGTAATGAAATACTGGGCGGACAATGGCGACGAGGGCGGGCGGCTCGTGGAAATTAAATTCTCAGCGACGGCGCGCGGCCACTGGACACACACTTGCCGTTTCCTTGCGGGTCGCCCGTGACCCGGCAGTTGCTTAATAATTTAAGAGGCTTCGGCCACCACGGCGACGATGCCAGCACCTCAGTTACTCCAGGTACCACCCAGTGCCCTCGATGTATGGAGGTGTATAAATTAGTCGGCGAGGGAATGTAAAGAAGATTGGTTTCCTAGTCGAACGGGTGCGGAGAAAAGGGGTGGAATTGAATTTAGGCTGGAATTCGCTAGCAAGGTTGTGTTTGTGATATTTCTTACCTATGTATCGGTAGTGGGACGTGACGCAATTGCCGATTACATTTATTAGGTATCGATTCTTAAGGAACATTTATATGATGCCTGCGTACCATATTATGTTTTATATTGTGTTAGTCGCTGATATTGCTATTAAATAATTTAGTCATAGATACTGATTCGTTCCGTTCATTCATTTGTTTTTAGAACATATTGTGAACGATAACATGAAAGTTATTACTATGACCGATAACTATAACTAATCTTATTTAGTACAATAAATATTTCATATTTGGAGTTATTGAGTTTACTATTGTCTAGTGCAACAGAATTTACATCTAAAATGATTAAGTTATTAATTTCCTAATTTAACACATTAACATAAAACGTGGGAGAGCCATGCTTCGGCACGTATGGGCCGGTTTGACCGGAGTGATACCACGGCCTCACAGAAAACCGACAGTGAAGCAATGTTTGCATTGCTTTTCGCCGAGTGAGTGAGGTTATCGGACGCCCTAACCCTTCCTCTCCTCTCCCCCTCTTCCACCCTACCCCTACTCTCAGGCAACACATTTGTGACTCTTGAGTTGCAGGTGCCCATGGGCGGCGGTAGTCATTTACCACCAGGTGACCCGTTTGCCCCCCTATAAATAAAAAAAAAATCTAATGAGTTTGTGATGCAAATGGAATCTGTATTACTTAAAGGTTTACGTTTGAGTAGGTATGGAGATTCAATTTGCTGATGCTGTTGCGTACTAATATCCTGATAATTGTACTAACGATAGAGTTTTATTGTCTCTTAAGTCAAGCCAAGGTCAGATTGCAGTCATTGCAGGTCAGTCACGACAATGTACTCATTGCAGTTTATGAGAGGAAGAAAAGGGGATTAAAAAACAAAAATACGTCAAGCAGGAAGTTCTATATGGTTGATTGTTATAAATTACAATGGGATTCCAAGGTATAGAATTATAGATTATTTTATAAGCAGGAATTATTAAAATTGGTTCACAATCGGCAGAGTTATAGCATGAAAACGAATATGAAAATAATTATTTTCTATATAAAAATAATTAAATCTCAAAAGCAAGCTAAATTATTAAGTAAGGATATATTAGGCGAAGAGGATTAAGCGAGACATACAAAACGCTTATATAAGCAGAGGTGCCAAAAGCAATCGCCGAAGTATCTGTATTGGAGAAAGTTAAGTCACAATGTGGAAGCGTAACCTTAATTACACTTAAAAGCTGTCGGAGTATACTTTTTCAATTAGAGTATTAAAGTGTTCCGACCCTGTCATTATATTAGAGTGTTGTTCCATTCCACCCCTGGTCGGGGGTGTCATCGCGGGCCGGCGGCGGCGCGGCGCGGCACCCGCATACTCACTCCGCGGACGGAGTGCCTCACTTCGCCGCGAGTCCTCCTCGCCTCTGTACGTGTCGGTCTCCCTCCTCAGAGGTGCAAACTTTACTCGAGCTGTGCCGCTCGCTCTTGTAAACGTTCCCTTGTCGTTTAATTACAAGTTTAAAAAATCATTTTAATTGACCGCTGTTGGTTTAAGAAGTCTGTCCTACTGTGAGTACACTGCCGAAGACCTGTCGTGTTTGTACTAGACGAAAGACATCGAATTTATTATAAATCAAACTGAAAGTGACAATCGTTTGAGTGGACAACTGTAATATTTTTATTTTGGTGTTCCAATTCCTTGACTGTGGATTTGTTTGTCGTGAAACGAGAGTGTTGGAGGTATATGTTTTGTTTGCTGACTTCATTGCGGAACACGAAGTGAAGGTAAATTAACATTATATTTGCTAGGCATTTTGAGTATAGCATATGTTTGAGTATAGTATATGTTTTTCCATCCACAATTTTTCAAATACACTGTTTCACTGTTGATTGTTGATGTTAAAATAATGTTTTGTTTATGTATGCTTTAAAATGTCTTTTGGGAAACCGCTTTGGAACGCTTAAAATACTGTTAACTGGTACAGTCATGTAAATTTTTCGTAATAGAAAAAATGTAAATATATGTTAGTTTATTGTTATTAGAGTACTCATTATTATAAATCATTGTTAATATTAAACAGAGTTAATTATATCTACAACTCTAGCTTGTCGAATATAGCCTGAGGGAAATCATTCATTAATTTCCTGTTTACGTCGTTTACGTGTAGAGTTAACGAAGTTGTATTTTGGACAGCTGAGTGCGTGTCCATTGACTAATTCTTAATTGTATGACTGTCGGATTCTTACGTTATAAGTTTTTGTAATTATGATAGTAGAGTCGGTAGCGTTGGTAGAGTCAGCTGCTGATTGAATGATAGAAATTGTTGTTTTTAAATTTAACTTTTACATTTACTTAGAAAATGCAGACTAACCTCTATTTTTCTTTCTTCAGTCCTGTTCTTTGCATCATATTTTCAGGGTAAAATATGCAAACAATTATTTAAGAAAAACTCTACTCTCTACCCGACTCTACCACAGACTTTATAAATTAACATCATGATATTTACTAAAATATAGAGTTTTAAACATAAGTCTAGAACATTAGTTACTAACAAAACGTAAGCAACTCAAATTAATAGCTTACATAGAGCCACTAGACGGCTATTAAATAAACTCTTTCACGGTTCAGAATGGACAATAACAAAGCCGGAGACATACAAAACGCTCTACATTCCAGGCTGTATAATGTGTCCAGTGGATTAGGAGAGCGTTATATGCACCCCCACGAGTTCGCATACTGATGCCGCCACGCCCGCCCCTTGTTATTTTAATTATTGTGTCTTAATTAAACTTGGTAGAGCCCCTTGCCCGTTTCTTTACCCCCCTTCACTGCTTACGCAATATTATACTTGTTGTAACTTACCAAAGTTGATCTTAAAGTTCATATTAACACATAAGTATAATAATAATAACTTGAGACATCTCAAATTAGGCAGAGCCTGTACTATGGTAACCAGATTGCTGATAAACATACTTATATTTTTCTAAATACTTTATTATAGATAAATTACACCCAGACACAAAAAAAATGATTATGCTCATCACACAATTATTTGTCCTGGGTGGAAATCGAACCCACGACCTAGCTCAGCAGTCAGGGTCACTAACCACTAGAGCAACAGGCCAGTCAGTCAGTATTTATACTATATGTTATATGAATGTTGCTTTAGAGTGCTCGAACTACCCGCCAACAGCCTGTTCGAGATACAGGTATGCGAGTTATGCGACCCTGACTTCCTCGAGGCATTGCTTACACTTCCCGATCCATCCGTAATTTATTATCTATAATATGTATGTATTTAGTAATATATAAGTATGTTTATCAGTAGTCTGGTTACCATATTACAGGGTCTGCCTAATTTGGGATCAGACGACCGTGTGTGAGTTGTCTCAAGTTATTATTATTAATATCACTTTCCTTCCATTTTCGAATGTTTTTTTTTGATTTTTACTATAAATCCCAAATAGATCAGGACATTGGTCAGGGCCCATCGATAACAATAACAACAGATGATCACGTGGTTTAAAAAATGTACACAAATTCACCGTGTATAAACAATAACTTACGTCAACTAAATCAATTATATGTATAATTGTATTAGAAATATGTATAACATTAATGTATTAATAAACATACCTACAAATAATCATTTAAATAAAAGTGGAACATAATTGACATTTTAATTTACGAAACGCTTTTTGATGGAAAATATCACTCTGAAAAGTAACATTCACTGTTTTACTAATTATGTTCCATTCGTGAATAAGTTAGCAATGTTTGTAATCTATTAATTACATCATGATCACATCTGAATTGCAAATTAATATGCATTAGATGGAGCCGAGGAGACTTTATATAAGGTTTCAAAGAACATTAGTTACAGCGGCTATTATAATTACATTTATTTTCTCTTTTTTATAAGCGGTTTTGATGTTTTGTACCACATAGATAAACCAGTGTGCATTTAAATAATTATCATTTGAGAATTAATTACCGTGGTTATCTACTTTATATAACTAATGATTATGATGAATATAAATAAAACTATTACCATAATGATTAAATAAATCACATTGGTAATTGCTTAATCAATAATGGAAATTTTCGGTGACATAAAATTCCAGTTTTAGTAGCAACATGCACAATAACATTTAATTAAATTACTTGCATTCAGTGAATATGATTGTAAAGTGCAATGTAATTACCCATTTAAATTTCGAACCGTATTCGCTACAGTGTCACAGATTTCAATAACAATATATCGACTTTTTTACTCTAATTTTCAGTTTTTAAAGAGAAATAAAAAATATATATGCTTACTTCAAATAGATTCGCCAAGATTTTGTTATATCAAAAAATTGCGATTACCGAAACAATAACATTGCTTGAATTATTCCAAGAAACGTAGTGAAATACTATTTTCTGTATACAAAATAATATGGGTAACTTACACAAAAATATTGGCTATCCAATTTATATAAATCTATACAAATATTATGAAACTGAAAAGTTTGTTTGTTTGTTTGGTTCAATGCGCTATGCTCAAGAACTACTGGTTCGAATTTAAAAAATCTTTTAGTGTTGGATAGTCCATTTATTAAGGAATAAGCTAAAGCTATATAATATCACGCTAAGACCAATAGGAGCGGAGCATCAATGAAAAATGTTTCAAAAACGGGGAAAATTTACAAACACAGACGAAGTTACGCAGGTCAGCTAGTATGTGTTATACGATTCAGTGGTTGATGTAAAAGACTTTATGTAATTATAGCTATTTTGTTTAGTATCGGTATATTGTCTTTCGCCAAAACGTCAAATTGAGTGCAGGCAGAAGAATAAAACGTCATATTTTTGTGCATGCAGGCGCCCAATATAGTACGCATGTCGGCACTGTAGGTTTGTCCGCCCATTCATGTCTTAGCGTCATTAGATAAATTGTACCATTCATGTTTAGTCAAACCAATAATGGTAGTTTCTATTACTGGTCAAATGTTATTGGCTGGTCTTCCTGTCTACCTACATAATAGAGAAACTGTCTCTAAGGAACTACTGATTTATGTCAAAACCGATCGAGTTTCATTTCGAATTAGAGTCAGTTCATACTATTGGAGTGTACACAAACGCACGAACGAACTTTGGTTCAAATAGTAACTTATGGTTATTGAGTGAGTGTCTTTATAAAATTTTATAGGTCATCGTATATTTGTTTAAAACAAAGAAGTAAGTATAAATATTTATTCACGTAGGGCACTAAGAAAGGTCATGACACTCTACTGTAATTTTTTAATCTTTGTTTTTGATTTGATATGGTTCGGGACTAGGATTGACATCGAGTTTAAATCGAATCGAGTCTAAATCGGAAATATAGGTGTGTGGCTAATGGTCACTTTAAAAGATACACATTCAGTAGCACATTTTAATTTTTAGCAAAGTTATATTATTAAAGAAAAATGATTGAAGTATAGTCCTTAACTTTGTAACAGGATCATGATAACCATGTGTATACTTATTGTAGATGTATACTGTAGTATTTAGTATAATCTAGTTCACAACTTAAATCTAAAAATATACTATTTTTTTGCTATTTTGTAATCTGTTGTCGAAGATGTAAAAAAGCAAGTATTTATTTTGGAAGCAACCCTGTAGCCTTCAGAGCATCGATTGTGAATATTATTAGGCATACAAGAGATACTCATTAGAGGCATCCGTAATGATTCGCTGACGGCCCACGTAATGGCAAGCTCCCCGTAATGAAGACAGCAATATCTACTCAACAGAGAAATGAAATGAATACCGCACCACCCCTTTGTTTATTTATTGTACAGGTCTATTTGAAAAATATTGTTTTTTTACCTATTGTTACCAAAAAATAAGAGTAAATTAGTTAACAGTTAATCGATGTTCCGCTAGCTGCGAATAGAATTCATTTCATTGTGTCCCAATTATAATTGATTTCATTAACAAAGCTTGGCCCATAATTGAAAGTAGGTATACAGTTTCAGCAAAAGGGAGGGTAAGGTAATTACAAGATCCAATTTAGAATTGCCAAGTCTACACTTTGCTGTTAGTTTCAAACAAAAGCTTAATTAATTAAGTCGAGAACAATTAAGTTCACTGCCGTAATATTCTCACCAATTACGCGGAATTCGACGTATTTTGTAGCAGTCCGTAATTGCCGACGAGTCTCGAATCAGATTGTATTCGACACTAATACACCACACATACATTAATTATACAGGGAACACTAATTGGGAAGACTATTAATTAAATTACCTATTAGTGCATCATACCATCCCAGAGAATGCTGAATAAACCAGTACAATTACACGACCTATTTATTATTAAATTTTGGTTAATTTTATAGAGTAACAAACATTATATCGACAATATTATCGACATATTATTATTAAATATATGCACAATTATGACACTGTTCTTGTGTAATGCATAATAAAAATAAGATTTGATAAAACCATCCATTTATATCTGCGACTAAAATGACTTTAGTAAAGTGTTAAGCGAGAAAGTAGCACCCACGTCTAGAGATGTAAGTTGCTAATGTCACAACATTAGAACGAACGACACCAACGGGTTTTAAAACGACTTTTAAATTAATGGAAATTTCCTTAAGTTATCTCCATATATGTACGCTGCAATATGTGATTGTTGGCGTTGAGATGGGTGTGGGGTTGGTGGGGGGTATAAGCGCGACCGAGGCCTGCACTGTTATCAAGTTTCGGTTGTCAATTTGAATGTATTGGCGCAAATAAATCAGAGGTGTCGTTAAGTGAGCAGTGGTGGGTACCGCGGACAGGTAGGCGCCTGTAACGAGACACATTTCCGGACGTATCCTTCCAATTAGCGCGTTGTGCGGGCGCCGGGCCCGCTGGTCACCGCCCGCGCCGCGCCGCGCCGCGCCGCGCCGCGCGCTCGTTACTCTCCCGCCTCGTTAGGAGAATTGTTTGTTCGAGTATGTAAAAATGTGTTTATTTGCACGTACGCTTCAGGGTAAAAAATATATGAAAAGACCCTTTTAAGACTTTTAATGATTTCCCGGCAAAGGGAAATTGGGTTAGTTATTTTCCCCGGGGTTGCCCCTCGTTAAGTTTTAATGGGGTAGCTAGCTTCGACGTAATCAAACGTACTTATTTAAGTTAACGACGTTTACCAGGGCTGCGTACTTTGTTGTCAATAGGCGTTATTTAATGGCAGACACGGTAAAATGTACGTTTGTAAACAACAAACGTATGGTATCTGAATGCACCGATGTTGTTTATAACGAGAGATAATGCACTCTTACTAAACCTTTTTTCACAGACCTGTTTCATATAAAAAGTATATGTGTTTCGCCCCATATCTTTTTATCATGAACAGTGTGTTCATGATAAAAGGACATGGTTCATCATGTTTTGAATGGTTCCTTCTTGAGAATCTTTAAAGGAATATAGCAGAACCACTCACAAAGACTTGATGGGCCACATTTGCCGCAGTCTAAGTATGAACGCATTATACGAATCGCGTTTGACTTTATACTTTCCAAGAAAAATGCTTAAGGAGTTAATAACAAGTTAGAAACACAGGCTTTCCGGCGCAACTGCGTATACCTAACTCCGTATAGGTAGAACGCCTAATTAATCTTCAGTAAAATGTCGACGTTGCTTGTTTTTGCCAGGAACTCGACTCATTAGACCGACGAAGCATGTTGATTACATTCTGCAGTGCTTATTAGCGCAAACTCTCATTAGGGGCCACTATTGTTGTAATTAAACAAGAAGCTGCAACAGTACAGATTGCTAAACGCGAGTCAAGCTGAAATCGCCTCTATGAGAGGGTATTAAAGGATTGCGGCTGAAAAATGTTCGACCGGCTATTATGTTGTGCGAATTTAATTAACAACTCAATAGTTACACAGTAGAAGAATAGAATGGTAGAGTGTTCTTGTGTTGTCTGACATGATTCCATTGTTAGCGTCAGTGCAAAAAACTAGAGGTTTGTTTTGAAGTGGCTTACGCAATTACGAGGTGGTGCTCGGTTCCGGCGTTGGCGGGTACGTCGTCGTCAGCGGCGAGAGTGAGTTTAATTGGACAGCCGAGGGGCGAGGAGGACAGGGGAGCGCGGGTGCTCCGACACCTCCTAACACTTCTAATTGGCTCGCCCACACTAACAGGAGCCTTCCTTTAAAATGTATACTCATCGTCATTACGTATAATAGGCCCTGACTCTAAAGGAACACCTGACGCTGTTTCAATTTCTTCGAAGGAATATTCTGCTATTGAGATCGAATGTCGGTTAACGCTTTGGCGATTTTACCCCTTTGTTTCCGATGTGAACAGAGCGGAGTAATCAGAGATTCTTCAAAGCTTTTGCAAGACAATCCAAGGTTGCATGCACATTAAGTTATTGATTTGAATATAAAATACGTTGTGATTGTACATAACTATCTCTATAAAAAATAAGCCATAATATCCATATACAATAATAACATTAATCTATGTTTAAAGAATTTACCAGCCTACGATTAAAGCTTAATAGATGCCCGCGAATCCGCAGAACTGAGCCATCTGATCTTCTTAGTTACAAATAGACATTCCGTTCATTCAAATGTATGTCTACTAAATAAAGATTTTACTCCTGCATAAACGAAATGCATTGCCGAATGGTTTATATACCTAGATTTGTGTTAAATACATACACTATCTTATAATTAATTAGTAATGTTATCTTAATAAACTTCTTCAGTTCGTTATATATACCTACTTATTGATTTTTAATATCGACGTTTAACTTAAATCTAATAAACATTTTATTTGATAAATAGTTTATCTATTATACGACCCATTGTCCAACTGGGACAAAAGACAAATTAAAACTAAATTTATTATTGTTTTGAATATGATAATAAAAAATAACTATCATGCGACGGCGACGGTTCGTTATCGTTGTTTATGTTTTTCATTAATGAAACTAATAATTAGAGGATCGTTAATTAGTCCAATTAAGGAATAAGTGTAAAATAAGAAAGCTACCGACTATCGATGAATTTTACAATGCAGTACCTATCGGTAATTCGGTTTCTACCCTAATATAAATTTGATTGATTTTGTGTATCTATATTAATTTATAGAACGTTTCTCCACAATTTGTTTTCTATTACGACACTAAGTAACCCTGTGTATTTTCAGAGAATCCTCCACCCAGGGTAGGTGACCATGACTCGCCGCCGCCCTACAGTTGATATTACAAAGTTCTATATGTATACATATATACGAGCACTCATCAGCAAGAGAATTTTCGTTGCGAGATGCATAGTCACTAGGTTCTTTGTAGTTGACTGGTGCCCGCTAGTTGGCGCTGAGGTTATTGCCTGGTGCACTGAGGGCTAATCCCCAGTAAAGTGATATGTAAATTTAAAAATTAAAATATATATACTTACTTATTTTTTTTTGTTTTGGAAGGCTATTTATATTTTTACAATGTGTCTTTTATTCTCGAAAGCTTTCCACGATGCGTGTATGTAAAAGTATCAAAGAAAGTCTCTGTGAGCGTCTGTATGTTCGTGTTAATCTTAGGAAGGATATTTCAAATTGCTGTATTTTTTGTTGTAAAAACCTATTTTAGCTGTTGTTTGACGGAGATACTTTATTAGTTACTTAGTTTCTATTTGACCTTAGATTCCCATGTGACATTTGTACTTAAGTAATTTTGCATTTAATACGGAACCCTAAAACCATGAGAGTTTGCAACGGTGTGTGGTTTGAATTGATTGGTGTTGGTTGATTGGCATCTCACGGTTGTAGCGCATGCGCCAATGAAATGCCACGCTCAGCATAACACGAACCCGCTAACCGCTTATTATGATAGCAATCCCTAATTAATATTTTACGAGTAGGTACGTGTTAAGCAGCAATAATCAAGTGGTTCGTTTAGGCGAGTTTCATTTGTAGAGTACCTTTACAGTCATATTACCTTTTGGCAGTAAAAGACGAATGTGAGCAAATATGTACCTACCATAAATGCACCAGATTATTCAAACTGTATTTGTTACCGATTCCGTGAGAATATCGGGATAAAAATTAGCCTGTATGTTAATCCAGGTCTCCAGCTATCTACATAATAAGTTTCATCGCAATCGGTACCGTAGTTTCAGCGTGAAAAAGTAACAAACATCCATACATTCGTACATCCTCACAAACTTTCACGTTTATAATATAAGTAAGATGTAGAAGCAGAATATTCTTAATCAAGATGCAAACCATTTGTTCTGATTCTGGAGAGGGTGGCCATCATTTTGGATTTCTAGTAAAGAAACCAGACATAGACAAATAACTGCAACGATTAATGCTTACTGTGATTTAAAAAATCTGACATCATACTTATTCTGGTAAGTGGTTATATGCGTTTGCTCTGGCGCGTCCCGACAAGATGCTTCACCGACCCGGATATGAGCGGCTATTTAATTTCCGTGCTTTCAATGATCGTTTCATATTCAACTATATAACTCTTGTCAGCTACCGAGCTTACACGTGAACGTGTTGAAGGTGCATGATGGATTGGGGATTGAAAACGAGCTGAGAGTATCGATTCTATAACCTAGTTCTAGTCTAGTTCCTTTGGATATCGCTATTATCTAATCAGGCTTTTATAACTTGATTGTCCTGAACTCTAGAGCCAAATAGTTTATGTGAATAACTGACAATAATCTTTACCTGTGAAACAGTACTTAATAAAAAAAAAATGGGGTTTTTAAAATAAGTTTTTAATACCTTGTTAAAACTTTATATATTTACAGTGGTTTAAAAGAATTTTCTTTTTTTTTCCCTTATTTTTATGTTATAGGGGGCCAACGAGCAGTCGGGTCATTTGATGGTAAATGACTACCGCCGCCCATGGGTACCTGCAATTCAAGAGTCACAAGTGCGTTGCCGGCCTTTAAGGTGGGAGTATGGGAAGGGGGCAAGAGGGGGAGAGGGAAGGGTTAGGGCCTCCGGTAATCTCATTCACTCGGCGAAAACCAATGAAGCATTCCTTCACTGCCGGTCATCTGTGAGGCCCTGGTATCACTCCGATCGAGCCAACCCATACGTGGGGAAGCATGGCTCTCCCACATTTGTGTGTCTTCTGTTTGTGACGTTGTTTGGTTTTCATAGCTTTCATCAGCTTTCAAAAAGGGACATAAGATCATTAACGTAGACGATTTTCCGCCAAAACACTTAATAATATTTCACAAAAAAAAGAAATAAAAGAGATAATATCAATTGCATTTTCAGACCGAATTAATTATATTAATTAAACAGAACCATTTAATACGCATAGAGTAGAGATCATCTCTGTTTAGGCAGTTAAATGCATTTGCAACGTCTTTGGTGTTTCTGAGACTGTATTATTTCTGATTGTTCATGGAGATTACATTGTTCGGTTCTTATAACGGACAGTTGGTTGGAACATAAGGAAACCAACGGCTTTACATCTTACTTTAGCACTTTGAGAAAATAATTTCAATTTATAATGATCGTGTTTCGTTATTCATTTAGTTTTTTGAAATCTGATTGCGGGAAAATCGGTGTTTCGTCAGAGATAAACTAACAGCCGTCAGACTTTTTTGATGAGTTGTTGTTGTTGTGGTAAACTATTTAAAGAAAAACTTCCGGTCAAATATCAGACCAATCCAATGTCTTTCAATAAATCCACCTACACAACTTGTGGGGATTTTTAAGAAGTACTTACTGGTCATGTGGCTTCGAGTGAGCCAATCAAAAAATTTAAAATAACCAAACAAAAGAAATCCAGGGAACAAGATCCCGTGAGCATGGTCATACAGGGTCTCCGTAACAGTGGTCTGTAACGGACCATGTCGGAAAAAATCAGAAACCAACGGGCCCGCTGCTTTCATTCCTTTATAGTTAACAGGACGGTACACAAGAAGGCATCCTCTTAATCAAGGAAAAAAATATTAGCCTCTCCCACATAGGTAGAACATTAGCTGAAAGTCGGAAAGGGGCACGTTCAAGAAAGGGAATACCTGTTGTCCGCTGAATACTGTGGTAAGCTTTCTAGATAAGCGAGCTTCTAATACCTACCTAGTGTAAATTTACTACATATTATACTACAGTAAAAAATAAATACTATTTTTGTTTTATATACATTTTTATAATTTTCATGTTGTTTCTTGAAGCCGGTAATTTTATCATTTATTATCATAAACATAAGCTAATAAAGGTTGTGTGAATTTAATGAGTTAATAAAATAGGTGACCGTGGTGCTAATAATTAGCAATAATTGGTAAGTAATAACATTTAATGTAAACGTGAAGACTGTTTTTTATTATTATTAATGTAAATTTATATAATAAAATTTATAAATGTCATGTTGCTAAGCAAAATAAATAAAGTATCAATATAGAAAATATTAGTAGGTAGGTACTTAAATTATCTGCATAGGTTTATAAGATACTCGTAGGGGTATTTGTAGTATGTTTGCTATCTTAGCTCCTCTCACAGCGCCACCCATGCATGCACGCCACATGCACGATAATTTGTATTACGGGAGAGTAACAAAAATTTTGTTGTGTATCCAACAAATTTTTTTTTACTCTCCCGTTATACAAATTATCGTTCATCGATAGATAATTATTTTAAATCTTAAATACTTCACGCACTTGTTATCGACGAAGCTTAGCGTGAAAAGTGTTGAAATATGAATCTTTGTTGACTAATAATTTTTAAATCACTTTTTATTATAAATATAAATACCTAGTACCTATAGATTGACAATTCTAAATAATTTTCTTATCTCTGCACGCACTATTTTAAACAGTAAGGCTCTGCGAATTCTGAAACTAAGATAAAAATATATTAAAATTGGGTATTTACCACTCATAATTAGGTAAGAATATTAATACATATTCTCAGTTCTGTGGTCCTAACAATAAAACTGATTTTTAATTTAGCGTCAGTGCGGACACTCTGACTTTACTGGAATCTAAAAAAATTGTGAAACGTTGATATTTTACATGACCGTAGCTGGTGTTGAAAGTATCAAGATCCTACGGAAAGCAAGAAGTGCATTGAGGGGTGAATTCGCCCCAATCCATCTTGTGTGATAGCAATCAGTGCGTCGCACACTAATAGAAGCCAATGTTTGTTTGCCATTAATTTCGTGAACTCAGTCACGTACAGTAGGGAACTTCTCTCTATCTGTATTTGTTGATGTACTATGTGCAGCAATGGGTACACATTAATAACGTTAATTAAAGGTAAACAAAATTATTTTATATTTTTTTTTTTACTTAGAATATTTTACGATCATTGCGTGTTGTGAATATTAAACCGGATCATATCTGTTTAATATGATTTGTATTAAAAGACAAAGTAAACAGTTTGCGGGCACTTCTCTCTGACCCAGCTCTAAAGCTCTAGTTGACAAAATAAGTTATCTCAACTAATCTCAAGGCCAGTGACTCCCTTATGAGCCTAAATAACATTTTCTTATACTTTGGTGGTTTATATTTGCCGTCCATTAATTTGATTTAACATTTAAAAACCTTACTTCCAATTAAAGCAGCAAGTTGAAGCAATACAGGATGGCAACTTGAAGATAATTTTGAAATTTGACATTTAAGAGAGCATCGCTCACTTCTTCCAAGTCCAAGTAGCTTATAAAGTATTGATGTAATGGGTAAATCGGGGATTAATGCTTTATTTTTGGTCATGGGTAGAAATCCCAACCGTGCAACCTTCCCACGATCTGTGCAATTCGAACGAAACGTCGTCGTGTAAACAAGAAGGTACCTTATTTTTATCGTGAATAAAACCTAATTTATACCTACTAGTCATACTATTTGCGGCGTCTATTATTGAATACTACTTATATTTTATATATAATCTTATTGAATGCAATTGTTTAAAAAAGCGGAAAGGGAGAAGGGGAAGTTTCTTTTTGTTCTCTCACGATAACATTGTGTCATCACTGATATCAATAAATCTCGATAAATCCGTCGCGTGCACCAAATATCATCTTTAGATTATTTTAATCCACTGTGTATTGTGTTAATATCAACCTCAACGCCAGCGAGTATTAGGGTGGGTTAGTAATTTATTATTATACAGTAAACAGCTATCCCAACAAATCCATCATTAATATTCTGAGGCGATATTTACATTTTACTAAACTGTTATGCTTACAGATACAACTATAAATATCACGTGGTTGTCATAGTAAGTTTGGTAAATGAGTCTCTCTGCTTTTAAACATGCGTCTAGCGTGAGATACTATAGGTTTTTATCTCGTGTCATCTACGGCAAAGCGGCGACAGTTTTAAAGGCATTTACGACTCGGTTATTGTTTAGCAATTTGGCGTTATTGCGACCTAAAAGTGCCGGACCCACAAACATACGGTGGAAAGTCCTATGGTATACGTTAGCCATATATTATGATACTAATTTTCTTAGCGGTGGGTGCTTACAACATGAATCCCGCTTTTCCAATTCTGTAAAAAAGGACACACATACATACACGCACATAGTTGAACTTTGTAGATCTACTTATTAAAAATTGGCTGACCCGCGCAACTTCGCCTGCGTTTGTAAATTTTGCCCGTTTTTGCTACGTTTTTCATTGATGCTCCGCTCCTATTGGTTGTAGCGTGTTCTTATATAGCCTTCCTCGATAAATGGGCTATAGAACACTAATAATTAAATTATTTTTCAATTCGAACCAGTACTTCCTGAGATTAGTGCGTTCAACCAAACAAACTCTTCAGCTTTATGATAAAAGTTGTCCTCACGTATGTATTTTGGGAACGCCAGATTAATTTCGGGCCGGGCGGGGCTCTTTATCTAGGGGTTAAACAAACTGGCGCATTGGTATCAGGCGTCAGACACGTGAGCGCAACCGTATACTTTGCGATTTCATAGATGAAAGTAGATATAAGTGTATCTTCTCTGTTAACGGTATGGTGCTTTCTTACGAATACACGGAGACCTTCCCACAGTGTACCTACTTGATAATTGCTTTTTAGAAAAGTCTAGTACTCTCAGAAGCAATACAGCATAAGGTTATTTTACTGAGTTGCTTGAGAGGTAGTAGTAGAGGAGGCCATTAAGGGATTTTTTGGATTTACTCCTGCGCGGCAGATTATTATAAGGGGGGTTAATTACATGCTGACAAGTGTACATTTTGATAATCTGACGATTTGAGCGTGACGCAAGGCAGTGGGAAGGTTACAAACTTGCAAAAAAAATTCAATCATTTGACATTGTCGAGCGCGTCAGATTAAGATACGGTGGGTTAATTACATGCTGACTAGTGTACATTTTGATGATCTGACGATTTGAGCGTGACGCAAGGCAGTGGGAAGGATACAAACTTGCAAAAAAAATCGTCGATTTTTTTTTTATTTTGAAGGAAATAATTCAAGGATAACAGAAAACATATAATTTACATTCTTTCACACACGTAATAAAAACAACTTGTACCTGCTACTATACGACTATTATTTAATTTTTGCCGGCGATTTTATACGCTTAATATATTGATTTATCTAAACAATTCACTTTGGAATGTTTTTCAAGAAATTTGGAATTTAAATGATATTCGTAAATTAACAAAATTGTTTTTAGCTTAGAATCATTCCTTAGCTGACCTTTCTTACTCATAAACTACCTCCCTGCCAAGTTTCATTTTCATAGGTCAAGCAGTTTTCCAGATTTCGTGATTAGATTAGTGAGTGAGTGAGTATCTTTTCGCTTTATATATGTATATAAATAGTTAAGTCTATTTGTATTTGCATGCTATTTTCCACATATTTAATGATAGAAATACATGTATTTTTTTTTAAATCGTCAGATTAAGAGAATCCCTCCAAATAATCGTCAGATTATTGGTCAGCTTGTCTAGGATATTGAGCTGAACCATCTGTATGAAAATCTGACGCGCTCAACTTGGTCAAAACGGCGATTTTTTTTAGCATTTTCAAAAAGCCGCTTCGAGCTTGCGTCACTTCCGAATCGTCAGATTATTGAATGGGGGTTTCTTTCGGGTGTACTTAACATCCCCTCTTAATATCTGACGTGCTCGAATAATTTTTTTTTCCCATTTTCTACCCTTCCATACGGCCAACCCCACCATGCAAATCAGCAGATTAACCTCCCCCATTATCAGAGACATGTGGGGTATCTACACTATTAATATCTGTAACGCTAGAGTAAGTCCATTTCACTATTTTTTTTACATCTTTGGAAGCCTGTAGAAGCTCCTCCCACCAATAAAACGGATACATCGCCTGAACTCTTTTTCTTTCTACCATCTAATCTTCAAAATCCAATAGGTCCCAACGACGCCAGAGTAAACACACATTTAGCATCGTGGGCTCCCCTTCTATAGGTGTACTCGGCAACATAAGAAATATAAAACAGTTTTCAAAAAGCCCAAATCTAACACATTCTCAAGAAAAACATTCTCGATTTCAAAAGACAAACTGGTAATAAGTAAATGTAGAATGTAATCTTACATCTCAGAATTTCAATACTGACGTTTGAATTGCTTAGCTTATTCAGTTAATCAAATATTTTGATTACGTCTGGAATACAAATCAAAATATGTGATCTGTAACGATCAAGATATCTTTATTGAAATAACTATTGAAGATTTTAAATACAAGTTACATTAATTTCAGCCGTTATCTGTAGGCCCTCTAAATTCTTCGGACGGGAGGTTTCTTAATAAAGTTTTTTACTAATTTTCATGTGCTAAGCTATTTCTATTATTATTTTTTTCTTTTTTTTTAAAAAGACTAAGTGCCAATAACGTGGGTCACACACTAGACACTACTAGTATTCTTGTTAACCTCTCTAGCTAAGCTAAATGCTATTTACAGTTATTGTTTGTTTTATTTACTATTTCTTATGCTATTATATTTTCTATTCTTTAATATCATGTGGAGACTTACTTTTGTCACTACTTAGCGTGCTAACTGGCCTTAATGCATACACAACTTATTTTCTGTTTTTGTTGTTCTTACTCACTACGCTACGCCATAAATTAAAATCCTATTTTCATGACGAAGGGAGGCAAAACAGATAAGTGTACAGTCGAATAGAATACTAATATCACAAAAAATGATACAACACATTCATATCAGAACTGATAACCTTATGTTTTGAGTGACAAACCAATTTTATTCTCGACTACCCATCTCGGGCGGCGCGGGCGGCCCGCGCCCCTCGGACCGATCAGACCTTATCCAAATTGGATCTTGAATAATAAAGAATCGGGGCGATTGGATTTTATTCCTTAAATTCAATTAGCACACGAGGGTCGTATGTGACTGCAGACGAAAGATAGAGGCATATTATCGTATTAAAAGGGATTGTAAGGGTAAATTCCGAAAGAAACTGTCGGATTTACTAACACTTGGTAACAGTACTTTAAAAAAATATATAATATTATTATTAAATGTATATTTGCAGATACAATTACATTTCACAAACCATAGTAAAAACAATTTTGTTTATACTCGTGGTATATTAAATGCATAACTTCAAAATTTTCATTATAAATTTACTTAAATGTTACAAACTATTCTGCTATCTCTAAGACTCATAAGATGCACTAAGCACCGGAAGATCTTGAACGACCTCGTGTCGGAATTAAGCCGTAAGAGGAATCCTTTACAGGTTGCCAGATGGTCGGGATTCGTCTGGATTCTAGCGACATTTTCAGACTCCACACAAATCTCAAAATCTGCAGACAAACAGCTTCCCCGAAAGTTCTCTAAGAAATAATGATTTTAAATAAAACAGAGATCACCTCTTAAAACTGACTCAGTTAACTGCACACAGCGCGGATAACGCTTCAGTAAAATATGGCGTAAATAATTCGGTGTTTCAAAAATTAAAAGAGACAAACGATCATCTGATTAAAGCAAACTGTAATTTAATTGCCACGTTGTTCACAATTGCGTCAAACATGCCCTTAAAGCTTTGTCAGAGTAAATTGAAAGCATCGTGATTAAAACATTCAATGAATTTAGCTAATCCTCCACAAAATCCGTTAAATTAATAGAATGTTTCTTATTTGCAAGGGTCGAGTAAAAAAACCCTTTTTCGTCATGTCACAACAAAAAAATTTCTGAGAACTCTTAATATAAAAAGACTCTGTGTTGTCTCTAAAAGGTGCATTTTTTTTAAACGGGAAGAGCTATTCGTATTGCCCGACTTATTGTGCATGCATATTTAAAAAAAATGCGACTTCGTCGACCTTAAAAATAAAGAACAACCCCAAAATCCCGTCATTTTTAAATTTTCTTCAGATATTTTGAGCTTCCGATCTGGTAACCCCATTTACACTACTAGAATGATGTCTGTAGATTCTTCGACTGGTTCACACTTGTGGGGGAATCCCAAATGTCCAAAAAAAAAATTACAAGACTATCAAACCCAGATTTAATTGGTTTCGATTAACTCGTACACTACTTTTATTAAGGAAGGAAATCAATACGATACGATCTCTTGTTTGACATTTGATACGTTGTACGTTACAGCTTAATCGTGAGAACGAACTAAGCGATAGATAGATTTTGATAGTATAAATTCATTTTATAGCCTAGTGGGTAGCTATTTCGTGTTATATATTTATGCGGAGAAACTTTTTAGAATATTATAGAGTCACACAGAGTGTTTGATAGCGAACTGTAACATGTATTTTATTGACATTTCATGTTGAGTTTAATCATACAATCGAAAAAGATATATCTTACTAAGTGAATGTTAAGTCTATTCATCTTTTGACATACACTTAACACTACATATTTCTTGAAAGTAAGACGTTCATGGACGTGGCCTATTGATTTATTTAAAGAGATACCGTTAGGTCTCCTTCCTTATACAGTCCGTTTATTATCCGTTACAGGTACAATATGATTACAATATGTTGAGTCTTAATTGAAACGAACAATCCAATATACATACACCACCGAAATTACAATAAATGCTTACGTCGGAAAAATAAATAAAGGTGCCTTCACGTGATTCGTAGTTGCTGGTTTGGCTGCTTACACTGGGAATAACCTGTACCAGAACTACGTATATTTAGCAAAGTATACTTCATTAATTAGCCATTATAACTGGTTTCTATTGCACATTTTAAATATACAAATACCATATAAACTTAAACGACGGCAGTTAAATAACAAATAATTTTATGCTGCAGCATTTTTAAAAATGTTGTAATACCGGACCTAATCTCTCGTTGGTAACATAAAGGGTGAAACAAAGGCGGGTCATAAATAGAAATTCGTAAAGGTCATAAATATATAAATTCCTAATACGTAACGGATATATAATTATAAAAAAAATAAACAATGACTACGATAACAACCAAATAAAAGCCAAATAATTTTGATAGCTATAATTATCGTTTCATTATTGTTCTGGCAATACAACTAACTGCTAACTGCTACTGACAATCGAAATTAATGCATCAAACATATACAATGTCGTGTATAATAAATCTGTGCGAGTATTCGTGTCATCACCTACCTGCCTTCCTTCCCATTAGACTGAAAGTGTTAATAAAATAAATTGCGATATTATCGCCGACGCGTTTGACATAAACATCGAATTCTACTTAAAGTAATGGAAACGATTTAATGCAGCCGAATCAGGGCGAGCGATAAGACCTGTTTCCTTACTAATGTTCACAAATAGATATTAATTTTCAAAGTGTTCGGTCGTGATATTATAATATATTATTTTCTTATTGAGGAAAAATAAATTACAGCTATTATTTTTTATTGCCATACTTAAGTTTTTATTTCATTAGCACTTGTAACAAGTTATAATCAAAATGAAATAAAAATCAGTTATTTATAGCTATATTTTTTTAATAATGTCTACGGGTGCGGCATTATTAAAGAAGGTTAAAATGTCATACAACTTTCCATATGTTTGGTTGTTTCTTTCTCTACAATAAAAACTAGTTTGAATGGATATTCGCTATCTTTCTAGGTAATCTGAATGTTAGTATTTTTTTAATTAAGAGACTTCTAATTCTTCCAAAAGTTTGTGTTAAGAGTGGGTTTAGTTGGTAGTGTACTAGGTAGGGTAAGAATCGGAAACTATTTGATCACAAGTCTGACGCTTTAGCTATTATCCCACTGCCCTTCACTACCATGATGTAGTTTTATATAACTGACTTTTTCTTTTGTAATGTACACACAGATATCATTAAGTAATTAAAATTACATAAGAAAATAAAGTGGTACATATAATCTGATAAATTAATTAAGAAATATCTTCTAGTAGACCGAGTCGAGTGTGACAGGTAGAAGAGAGTAAGTAAAGTCAGGTAGATTACAAGATAAATAGCTACATAAAGACATAAAAAAATACAAGTATAATACTGTTAATTAAGTTACACATTCGTATTACAGAACCTGACTTAAGTCCGCATAAACTATGTTCAACTTATTACTGTTTGAGTAAAGAATGTGGACTTAAGCATTTAGTTTATTACAAAACTATCCTTAGCCTCATATCAAACGAAATGATGCTTCAGTATAGACTAACAATACAATACTCACATAAGTGATTTATGAAACACTAAGTAGATAATTTAGCACTGTTCTATCTAAGAAACATACGTCATTACTCATTACATAACAGTTAGGTGAATCTTGATAGGGGTTTTACTACTTAAGCTAATTAACCACATAAATTAATGTCACATGTGGGAATCAAACCAAGAATACTGCTTGATGCAGTAGCAGTTGGGGAAGGAACCACTAAAACCATAACGCTACCCGTACAATTTGATTCGACGAATTGAAAAGAATATAGATTTTGATTAAAGCGGGTTAAGTAGAATCATTAATATCTTGGAGTCTGTGTTAAGATGTATCTAGGGTATCTATTGGTCATGGATATAAAAACAGCGTGGCCAGGGCCACTCCGCAGAGTAGGTATAAAGCTACAAGTATACGGCGGGTCGACTAATCGTGCCGAAATTTTGTGGGCTGCGCGCGACCTGAATTGCAACTTTGTTGTGTAGGAACAAGAGTCGCTATTTATTTAAACGATTTGGCGAAGTGGGACTTCTGTACCTGTATTTTTATGTATTCTGTTATACAGCGCAGGTTGCTTTTAATAATTTCCTTCTTAATGCGAGGCGATACTGACCATTCTGTTATAAGCAAATCCAATTCGCAATATCTGCTCTCTGTTCTGCCACTGACAAGGCGATCTAAACCGTGGGGTCATCCGATCCGGCTTTATGAAGTGATCCATATTTCCATAATGATTGTTTGTTGTGTATTATTCATATAGTGTTAAGGTTTAATATTTCTGTTAATTTACTTAATCGGTGATCTGTATCCCCAGTTTGAGTTTTGCACAAATAAGCCGCCAAAAAGTACTACAAATGCACTCAATACTGCTGTTATACCTTTTGCTCGATGCTCTATCAACCATACTTATCAGTGTTGCTCTGGCGACCCCACCTATCAACAGAAAGCTGATAACTAAGTGTCGCTAAAGCAACACGGTTGAGGGGATAGGATTAGCAACACGCGAGTCACACCATTAGGATTGCGTGCATGTATAGTAGGTACAACATTGACACAATTATAATAATATAATTAAATATAAATAAAATAATGACTAGTATAATCTTATGTAGTTCTGAGGTGCTACTGCATCCTCGTGGTTTCAACTCTAGGGGAAATTTCCTGAGCCCTACCTCTTTCTAAAACTACTAAAATGGCTATAGTATTCAAGAGAGAAGAGATAAAAAAAGTCAGTCTTCTGCGAAATTTGTGAAGAAATTGCTTTAGTACTTAGCTATGTTGCTTTATTAGCTGAGCTCTAGAGAGTTACAATCCCTTCTCTTCTCTCTTTTCTTCTCTTTATAAAAAGACAACTCCCGCATTAGGAATTACTCCTGTGTCGCGGGGGACTTTACAAACATACAAACAACGGACACAAAGAACACCCAGACTCAGGTGGGAATCGAACCCACGACCTGTAGCATAGCAGTCAGGGTCACTAACCACTAGGCTAACACGCCAGTCATCGTAGTAGTTTCGTACTGTAACAACTCGTAGTTCACAGATTTTTTAAACATAATATCATCGTGGTAGTGTTTGTCTAAAAGTAGGTAACGTCTCCATGTGGGAGGGATAGGGTTGGGAACGCACAAACGTATTGCATCATCATTGTTACGTTTATAGACACCGTTAATCACTGACTACCAGACAGACTGTGCTTACTTGCCACCTTACATACATACACTCGCGCCTGATCCCCCAAGGCAGAGGAGATTAAACACCCACATTTTGCAAACAATAATTTGGTCAAAATGGGGGCAAGTCTGTTGCCGTTAACCGGGTACTTTGGGAATTAATGGGAATGGGAAAATGTATAGGAGTTTATTGAAAGGGAAAAGTGCCTTCCCTGGTAATGGAATGAAAAGAATATTGCTTATACAGATTGATTGGATAACAATATCTCGAACAGTTCAGGGTCGCACACCTATAACTCTTTGCCCGGAAGTTGCCTCTAACTAACTGGCCTGTTGGCCTATTGACCCTGACTGCTACGCCATAGGTCGGGTTCGATTCTCACCCGAGTGTTGGGTGGAAATCGAAATGGGTGTTCTCTGTGTCCGTTGGGTTTATGTTTGTAAAGTCCGCCGCGACACAGGAGTCTTTCTTAAAAAAACTTTCTAACTAAAATATTTTCCAGCTAAATTATTTTAAAAACGGTTATTTTTGTAGCAAACTAATTTAATTGCAAATAAAGGGGATTAACTTTTTAATTTACGTAGTAATAAATTCAATCTTAAACTTAATCTTGAATACGTGTATAAGCGCGCATTGTTTTGCCAACGACGCTGTATAAAGCAACAGGCTGTATAAATATTGCTCGTAATAAAATGTAATTACTTTACAATGTTTCGTAATATCCGTATCTAATTGGAACCGCATGCTTATTCGTTCGCTAGTCACACAGTACAATGTTCGAACGTTTTTATCTATTCACATGTGGTAGTCATTACAAGGAAAAAAATTAAAGACATGAAACATACATTAGGTATTTTATTAAATTCACACGTGGTATAACAATATAGGTTTGCTTCTGTGCTATTTGTGTGCTTTTTTATTTCTCGAGGCACGAGAATTCTCGACCAGGCCTGAGAAATTTTGAAATTTTTGAAAAAAAAATTAAAACAACAAAATTATTATATATTTTCATAGGCAATAAAAACTTTCGTATATAGGTACTATAATAGGTTACGAATTATATCAATAAGGAAAGTCCAATAACTAAAGCACTACAACTGACGGCTTTATGTGCCCTCCGGGCCACAGAGGATCGAGACTTTTTGTTGTATATCTTTAGGTGTATACCTAAGAGCCCACATTATTCTCAACTTGTGTAGTTGACACTATGTTGCTAGACTTGCTAGTTCTTCTGTCAACAGTTTAACTAGAGAGGCGTCAGAAAAAAAATGATTTCGTGAGTGTACGATCATTAGCATTATTAGACATTCACGAAAGAGATTTCGTGAATGTCTAACACATTTCAGGACTGAAAGCGACGATAATTATTTTCGTTAGAAGGTTTCTATTTTCACTGATTACACGGGATGAACGAGTCTTCGCGAAAACTAATTAATTGGTTAAATTTAAAAGTTTTATCGGAATTAGCGAAAAGTCACATATGATTTACTCTTGACATTATTTTACTAGTTTCTTTTGGATTGTGCCAAACTTTTTCGGTCCGAATGAAATTCGTAAACTGTATCTATCGAAAAGAAACGAACATGCATTTATTTACTTCCTATAAATATTTGAATTCTAAGAATAATTGATGGAACTAACAAATACTTATACTACTAATACTAACATATTATTCAATATGCATAATGATGCAAGCAATAAAGTGCGATGGTAAGTAGCAGTACGTAATTAATAATGTGTAAGTGCATGTATCGCCGCTTGGCTTGAGTGTCGTGAATGTACCAGGAACTGACGACAAGCGTCGTTAACACCTGCTTCATATGAACATCATATAAATGTTTTTGTATTTAAAATTATTGCTATAGCAATATTCAACCCGCATTTGCTGTTTTTTTTAAGAATTGTACATTGCACAATGAAAACATCTATTTCCGTTTAAGAGGCATCGACATATACATATGCAACCAGTATTTAACTTATGCTTAAATATCAACATGTCTGAATAATTCGTCCTTAAGAGGTTCTTAGGTGATGATGATCGACTTTTGATTTAGAAGTAAACATAATTTTATTTTAATTTCATTTTCTTATTCAATTTAAGGTATAGATAGTACTGTCTAATTCTCATTTTTTACAGCAATTTCCATAAGCTATTTAAATATAAAGACATTCGTAGTCCACGCACAAATAACAGGGTGGTCCCCTATCATATAAGGATTGAATACCGACAGCAATTTCCTCTGCATGTTCGGATGTGTCAATGTACCTACCCCAATTTTTCGTTAGTAAATCCCAAATTCCCAACAGTGCAATAGGCGATCGCAGATGTGGCATTTACTTTAACCTAATAAACTTTCAAAGAATAGCAATCAACTAACATAACATAACTTATTTAGAATTGCTTTATTTGAGCAAGACTAATATCGAAAATCGTTAGCATGCGCAGAAATGTACACAACATTATCAAAGGCCTAGTTTTCGCCATAAAAACCTCAAAAACTAATAAACATTTGTACATATCTTAAACGTACCAGCACGTTTTACTCGTTGCTTGGGTATAAATTAACTGTGCACTGTTACCGTTTCGGCATCGCTCTTAAATTGACTGTCCATCAAGTTGTGTATCCTACGGGACGGGATGCAGACCGGTGCGGCGCGCCCTTCGCTTTCCGCCACAACACTGTCCACTATGCACTCGCATGATTTTAGTTAATTAAACTTTAAGCTTAAAGGAAAATTTAATTTCCGGAGCAGTTTCGAGGGATAATGTTTCTTGTATTTTTATTTGCAATTATGCCGGCGCTCTTTAATGCACCGCTTATAAAGCTTCTGTCAGCTTTATTCATTCTATATTAACAGCAAATTACGCGTTGGATTAAAATTACTTCTTTGAAGAAAATATATTTTAACTAGCTGACCCGGCGAACTTCGTACCGCCATATTTTATTTCGAGATTTAAACTATCCTATCTCTCAAGTTGGATCGAACTGCACATGGTGTGCGAATTTTATTATAATCGGTTAAGTGGTTTAGGAGTCCATTGAGGACAAACATTGTGACACGAGATTTATATATATTAAGATATTAAATGTATTGTAGCTTAATTATTTTGGATATTAAATGTTTAAAGTCAGGATATGTTAATCAATCAAGCGCTAGGTGTGATAAAAAGAAAGAAACGCAGAAAGCGTGTGCAGAAAGAAGAGCGTTTAGCGTGGCATATAATACGCGTGAGTCTGTGGTACGATGGCGTGCGGCGCAACCTTAAAAGCAATATCCGGCGCCGCGCGCGCCGCCCGGAAATGAACCGGAAACAGTGGTGTATTAAGCCGCAGGTACCAGCCCTTCAATTTATAAACGCTTGCGGGTAGATTTCAGCCTTTAGCCGCGTCTGCTTGCTCTCCTCCTCTCGTGGATGTACTCGGTTCAGTTAATTTGTTACTAACACCTTTGCAAAGACTCTTTGTTACAATCAAGAAATTTTTCGTTTTTAATAAAATATTCAAGTCCAAAGAATGTAAACATAAAGAGTCTTATTCAAAATATAGACGAGGACGATATCTAAAATTACATTCTCTCGGCCTGAACTAACAGTGAAATGAAATAAAGTCCGCAAACAAAAGTTTGCAAATCCAATATGATTTGGCGCGTCGGTAAACATCGGCAGCATCCCGGTGATATCGCGAACGAATAACATTAAACTTTGTATGGATTGAATGTAGAAAACCAATTTCGGTGCTCGGCGAGTGCGAGCCGACGGGATGAGGGTGTCAGAACGCTTTGACAGCTCTCTGATTGAAAAATACGGAAACCTGTTTATGGAGCAAGTGAGCTCCCGTGCGCGAGCTGCGGGTCCGACACCCGCAGACCGATCACGTGGCGACATGACAGCGCCACTCATTTGCAATTATATTGGTACCAGCATGTAAATTATTGTATACCTGTCAGGTTCACATAGAATTATGCAATTTAACATCTTAGTGCATAGTCCAATGTCCATTAAGCGATTGGATAAAACCTCTTATTTAAAATGTTGAGGTACGTCGTAATTACAACGTCGAACCGTATGCTTGTTGACACCTTAATGAAATAAAAATATATTAATATATATATTTATTTCATTCTTCTTCTCATCTTTTTGATTTACCTGTGTACTGTGTAGTAAACATCAAGATCGAATCTTCTTTTATCCTTAAAATAAGGATTTTATGTTTATTTAAATTAGCGTTTACTTCAAGTACCTAAGGTTATTTAATATTTGATTGATTAATAATAAGTTGATGAATAAAGACACTAAAAAAAAAGAGCTAGTGTAACAATTTTATCTGTCTGTTACTGTGTGCAGTTATCAATCATTATAATACGAGTACTTCTATATACCTAGCGTTAAGTCACGGGTGTGTTATTTAACCAACTATTTATAGCTGTTACGAATTCTAACAATTTTCATGGATCTGTCAAAAGCCAACGACATGGTTTGTATTCTTTTGCCGAAACTGTTTCATTAGCAACATCACAACATTTTGTATAGCCCATTAGCATACGGTTAAGAAATATTTTCTTATTCATGTTAATGGCTTCAGTTGACATTTCGGTAAAATCACGAATAGCATACCTCCACTATTTGAACAGACTGACATTTTTAGGTTGAGTGGTACCTAGATTTCTTTTATTCTGGTTTTAAACTAAATAAAATATAACATACCTACATAATACAGTTTTCTCTTTTTAATTAAAAAAATAAATGGTTAACACAACATGCAAGAGAAGACTGACAAAAAAAATTACGACCATAGAAGTGTTGCGTCATCATCTCGCCGCCCGCCACGTCGATAATATACCTAATCTTTATTGAATTAACAACTAACGTGGAAAGTTAATACACATTAGAAAATATCAATTCATTAGCTTTTCTATGAGTAATCACGACTCAAGATTTATGAATTACAAAAATAATGTAGAAAAATACGCTAGTTCGAGTACGAGTAACTAGAACTCGTAGTCGAACTAGCGTATTTTTCGTATCCTGAGTCTATACACCGTATATTGCATTCTTTCAAGAGATGTACGGACGGGCAATAGGTATAAAATCAGCAATGATAAATGATCTAAGAATTATGTACGTTATGAAATATCTCATAAACAGGCGCTTCCGAAACGATCTAAGCATCGATATATCACGACTTTGGACATCACCAGTTTTGCTATTGGAATTCTGCAGATGATTTTCCTTAAGAATTTATACGCGCGGACGAGCGAACCAATCGCAGCAAGGATTTCGGGATTGGATATGAGATCTGCGATTCATTTAAAACGGCGAAATTAAACGTCTACGGGATTACCAGTTGGGTCGTTTGGGGATTACACAGAGATAACTATGACGTTTATTGAACTACTTTGAGAAACTTTTATTAAATTTATGTCTTATCAGTACCAGAAGATCATTTTATAGGAAATATAATTTACTGTCTTCCAAGAGGCCGTTTATACTGCTAAAGTTTTGGTTTAGTTGACTTGATTTTTTGATTTCGAAAGTTTGATTACAATCATAAATCAGATGGGGTTGTTTTTGTTGAGTACGTTCTGCCTGAAGTAGTGCGTCTATATGTTGAGTGTCTCTAAAAATTGTAATTTTGTGTAACCTACTCCATGGACGTACGTACGTAAAATGGACTGGTATCAATTATTATGATTCCTCGTCGTATTTTACGATTTGCCTCGCTGATCTTTCTAGGACATTTGTTGTATCAATACTTTTTTTTTTTCTTTTAAAAGACAACTCCCCGCATTAGGAATTACTCCTGTGTCGCGGGGGACTTTACAACACTTGAAACTCAATAAGTAGGGTATTTTTATTTTTATTGTTAGTCTAACCAAATCAGCAACCCCTACCCAGAAGAGAAACTTAGTCCTCTGTTTCTACAAAAATTACACTGACAGACTTCAAGTATACTCAGTTTCAAGATCTATGTTGGTGACAAAAACTACTCGGTCTTGGACACGTCTTCAATTCCCAAACGGGCCGAGCGATGGTCTTGATTTTTTTGTAAGTAAAGACACCCCTAAACTACTTTAAATCCCAATTCCATTCATTCCACTTGAAAGTGCAATGATTAATAACAGCTGATTGAAATAGAGATTGATATATTGTAACAATGTTCAATAATAAATGACAATGTTCAGTGAAATGACAATGTTGTAAAACACGGAGAAAATCATTAACATATTGTACGAAATACATATTAAACTAAAGTGTAAAGCGATTGAAATGGTAAATAATTCCCAATAATCCGGGTAAATTTCAAGGATATTTCATGAATAGGAGGCGCTTTAATTCAAACAAGAAATAGTTTCTCTTCCTACTGATGTACTGAGTACGGTTGAGATGCGTTTGGGAAAGGGACCTTGGAGTTTTATATGTCTGAGATATTAGAATACATTCATCATTGTGACGATTATTAGCCACCTGCCACAAAAATGACGGACAAATTTTAAATGTAATATCCAAACATTAGTATTGTAGTGCATTTTCTACATGTATTACAAACAGCAACTAGATAAATCAGGCTAGCTTACTAGATGTTTTGACAACACAATTCTAATATACCTAACATTCATATTACGAAGCCACCTCAAACTTGTTCGTAGTAAAATGAGAATTTAGGTCCTTTAAAATTTACTTTGATGAGTTTGGTCATGTAATAAAGCTATTTATAATAAATTAAGGTTTGCATGCATTTAGATTACGTTGAAATGCGGGACATACAATATAGGGTATAACAAGTAGATGAAAGGAGCACGCTTTGTGTCGGCACGCCAAACAGCCAAGGTAACATTATACGAAGTTTTCAGGAATTTGGTCCAAAAAAAAATGCTTACATCTTTTGGTAGTACCACTAATAAGTTAGTAAATAATGCTTAATAAATAATAATTTGAAGATGGGTGGAACCAAGTGGAGTACAATACGGATAAATGGGACAAAATACTTTAGGATTATACTTGATTTTAAAAACTGTAATATCTTTTCTGTCTAGGTATTAAATACTTAGTCTCACACATTCAAATGACGAGGTTCCTATAAAACTATTAATATATCAAGATTTTTTTTCTTTTTTATGTACTTTCATTTTTAGTTCGGTGTTAGTTCGATTTAATATTACAGAATAAACAATAGGTACAACATACACAGGGTTAAGCTGGTTCCGAGAAATCAGTGAATTTTGCTTAAACATCGGTTCTAACGGAATACTGTACGCCTATGTATAACATTTTAAGTCGGCTAAAATGTATCTGTAGTCATAGAAGCATTTTAAACTTGAATTTAAATGGAATAGAGTTTTGCAAAAGATAACCAACACAATATTTTTTTATACCACGACACCCTAAAAAATATTATTCTTCTGCTACACTTAGATTTATTTACATAATATTTTTTCAATGAGTTACCTCATTAAGAAAAAAAAATGTAAACAAATCTTGGAAGCCAATTTTTAACCTCCTACTGATTGTCGTATCAAAATGAAACTTTATATTATGTACAATTTAGTTTAGATTACAATACTATAATTTGGCACCTTGGAGTTGATCTGCTGATGGGTGGATAGTTGAATTCTTCGGTGCCTAGTAGTAAACCCCTAAAGTTTGGGCTCATATGATTCGTTTGACGAGTCCAAGATGTCTAATGATGAAGCCAGGAGGTGGAAAGTGAAACTCGTTTTACTTTTTAATTCTTTTCGCCATTGAAGCGTGTTGTTTTAGTTGTACTAAGCTATAATTATTTAACATAGCCTCTGTAGCCTCTCTCTCAGTTTAAAAAAAAAAATGCAGTCCCCTTACTGCAGATTTTTTCGGAACCCTTTTTCGGCTGAATGCGTACGTCAACCCATCAGAAGACCGTAGGTAAACTGTTGTTTGTGAGTAAGGTCGCCAGGGTTTAAGGGGAAGAGGGGAGTTAAACGGATTAACAACACAGTCTTTAATATGCTATTACAAGAAAGTTAATGAACAGATGTTTACTTATCGTCTTTTGGGCTCAAGTTCTTTCACAATGGTAGCCTCATAGTTTTCAGCAGAAGTTCTGATGTGTCCTCATGCATGTCCTATTTTACACAATAATTTACTTGTGAAGTGAAGAACTTTTATATTAAAAAAAAGTCCGGTTTACGTAACGATTGTGATTTTAGCTTGCGTGACATATCATATTAAATTGAACAGAACGAATAGTTAAAATTAAAACATGAATAAAATTTATTATCATTATTAGTTATTCACAAGTGGTTTAGTTTTTGTGAAAAAAGGTATTTTGCTCGAATATAAAATATACCTTAAAAATATAGTGAAAAAAAAAATTTTTCGGTTTTGCATAACTGTCTTTAACTGAAACTGAAAATAACGAAAGACATTTCAAAATTTACGCTTGACTACAAACATTAATTAAAAAACAAAAGGGTTAAAAGGACATACAAATACATCTGTTTGGGAGCAGGCATTAAATTAAAACGTTAAAACTGTCTCCGATTTCTTTCGAAAGCTCCACACAAAACTCCATTGTACTCAATTAAAACGCGTCTTAATTACAAAACGGGTGAATATTTAATTAAAAACTTTCCGCACGCGAGTAATTCCTTATTCCATGTATACGAGATTGAGTCAGCGTCGATTCCTCTTTTCTACGAAGCCGTCGACATTCGACAAGGGTTTTTAATTGAACGTCGACCCATTGTGCTCGTTAAAGCGATTCTGAGTTAATCACCACGTTTTTCGTTTGGCGTAATGGAAGAAAGTAATTATCAATTAACTGCTCGATAATGGATTGCGGTCGCTTATCCGTCGACTTATCTCGGCGTGTAACGACCTGCTCCCGCTTTATCTTTTTAATAATGAATTTAAATCATCAATCATGTCCATGGATTGTGTCAATATCCGATATTATGTTGTCGCACTCTATTTGCTCGCTTTTCGTCCTTCAACGGTTAATTAACAGATTGGATACCTATGCTAAAAACTTAATTGGTTTAGTAGTTACAAGCGATCGTAGTTTGTAATATATTCCCGATACGGAAGATTAAGTTCGATCGCATCGGGTCCAATTATACACTACATATAATCAGAGACAATAAAGCCAAAGCCAGGCCACTCGTTGTTGTGGCTAAGTAATTTGTAATAAACAAATATCCTATTTCTCAAGTTGGATCAAACTGCACACAGGGTACCAAATTTCATTAAAATCGGTTTATTATTTTAATAGTTAATCGTGGACAAACAACGTGACACGAAGTTTTTAAATGTACATAGAGATGGTAAGAACTACTGGTAACCTCTATAGGCTATTAATTGTTTGTTAAGTACGCTTTCACACCTTAACAACTTAACATTTTGCATAGGTATATACATAAATGTTTTGTCAGAGGTAAGAATAGGAAATAGATCCTCCTCATACCTGAATAGATTGAGAAAATCTACATTAAAGCGAGTGAAGCCGCAGCCAAAAGCTAGTAGTATAAGTATAAAATAAATATGTTGATAGACACCAAGCACATTGGCCTTTTTTTTTTTTTTGTGCGTGTGGTAACCCCCTCGGGCCGTCACCCCACCGGGGTTTTCGGTGGGGCGGTGTGTCGGAATCGAACCGACTAAAACCACACGGTGTGCCATACTTCGCCTTAAGTAGGAGGGATCCGGGAACAGCTTTTATTAAGACATCCGGAACCCTCCTAGCTCCTGCCCGCAAAAGAGCGGGCACCACCTTCGGGTAAAAGAAACCTCTCAATTAGGCTACGTCCAGGCACACGCGGACGCCGCCTCCTCGCGGGGGGCCACTATAGCGGGTGGAGGGGAAAAACCCGTCCCGTCCACCCGCGGCCACACTCAGGGCGGCATGAGGCGCTGGTAACCGCGCCTCCGCCGCCCGGTTTGCCGGCGGCGAACTAGGTCCGAGTGGAGATCATCCTCCCGGACCCTTTCCGCCGCCTCCTTCTGCGAGATGACGTCCTCACAGAAGGTCGCGACCGCGGTAAAATTCCTGTCGCTACCGGCCATGGAGCGTATGACGGCCGGTAGCGAGGGATCGCCTCCGATGACTGCAGTAAGGGCCCGACGCTGCGTCGCCCAGGCGGAGCAAACCGCCAGCGTGTGCTGAGCCGAGTCCTCACTGCAGTCGCAGTGGTGACAGGCCGGACTCAGTTCCCTCCTAGCAACCGAGTGCAGGTACTTCCCTAAGCAGACCAATCACATTGGCCTTTATTAACCATACCTACTAATTGTACAGTGTTCTGTTCGTTCTGGAAAGTACCTACACTTGTTAGGAAGCCAAACTCTATCTAGTAGATAGAGTTTGGGTACCCAACAAGTGAGTGACACCGACGGTGTTCCAGTAAAACACTTGCAACCAACTTTGGTAGCAGCTTACCACCAGGTAGGCCTCGGCCGTATAAATCAAACTGTACAGAGAAATTTAAAACGATCTTGTTAAGTTGTTAGGTTCCAAAACGTGCATCGATATTCACTTCGATGCATAGTTAAAAACCAAAATCACTTACAGAAAAAATAAACAGCTTGAATACAGGTATCTAAACACTATATAAAAACATTAAAGAGATACAGGTAGAAGAAGAAGTATTAAAGAGAAGGAACTCTGATTGTAGTTAAAAAAACTTTAATAAACAAATTTACCAACCACATGGGACTCGTAAGGATTATAACTATCGCATCATAAAGTTAAACATTCGTGAGTTCTAGCCCTAACGTTACCTATGAGAAGGAACACAGCATTACGTGCTGTTTAGCTTAAGTTTTCTATACGCAGGAGGCATACCTGAGAAAAACTTTAAAACTACAAGAGAAAAAAAAAATTAAATAGAACAATCATCGATTTCGACTCGATTGTCCTCTTTTTTTTGTCTTTTATTCTGTAAAAAATCTCCCTGTTTATAAACACTTACACATATTATTATCATTTCCCGTTTTTTATTCAATTGATGTTAAGAGTACAGTGTAATATATTATAGTTTCTATGACATTAGTTAAAAATTTGGGAGTGGCGGTGTGCTATTAGGTAGGCCATTCACCAGTGGTTGTGAAAACATGAAACGCGACGGCAGATGATGTGATATTGTGCTGTGAATTAGCATTGTAAATGCAATCACAGGTGTCAACTCGACATTCGCTTCTCAAATTTATGCGCCTTCCGCACCGACCACTATGAATATAACAATTTATTGTCTATAAACAATGATTAACACCCACAACCTCCTCACATCCAATAAAGCTATTACATTATTTGTTTTTGTTTTTAGCGGTTTTAGACTGGAATAAAACACTGTATATATATATATTTATTATATAGCTTGATCCTAGGAGGACGTACATCACACCAGATATCTCGATTGCCGACTGGTCAGGTACCTCTAACAACAAAACCATGGATGGACAGAAGCGAAGTGCTGTCCTTACTTGATGGGACGGAACACCTATGGCAATAGCAATGGTATAATTTGTGTCTTACCAGCCCTATACCCCCGTACCCCGTGAAGTTTGGGCGACCCTGCTTACCAGTAGAGGAAGAACAAAATGCGGTATAATTTTTTTTTTTTATATAAGAAGGTTTGAGAAAGTTGCCAGAAAAAAAATAGTAAATTAAGGCAATACAGAAAGTTATATTTTCGTAAGATGATGAGATGCTTGTTTATCAATCATGGTATTAAACAGATCATTAAAATATGCAATAGGGGATTCTAATAAATTCAATATTACCTAACATTTTCGGTTTCGATAACACATTAGCTAGACAAGATGAACGTCAAGTGACAAGCCTGTGTAGTTTCACATTAGTCAGAATTATGACCGTGGAAACCGGATTTTGTTTTGTGTTTTGTTCGACAAAACAACCATTAAGCGGATTAAACATGTGCTTAACCAATTAAGGCCTTAAAAGCCGACAACGTTACTTGTACCGCGGCACTGACAGACCGCTGCTATTAAATCTCATTAAAATACCTAGTGGACGACGATCACGAACACTTATTTATTGCATTGGACTAAAGGCTGGTTTACACGGTTAGATTTAAAAGCTACTTATACCCAGTTAAGCTAGCTAGCTACTTTATGTACTATTTAAGCACGATTTTTTAAGTGTTTTATGGTTTCTGTTTTTTTTTAATTAGTCTATCCTTTATTACGTTGGCGTGTGCTTCTCAATGTTGACTGTATTGGATATAAAACATTACTATTCAAAGAGAGAAATGCTATCAATTGATCAAATTTCGCTTATACTCGCAAAATCAGCAACTAAACTCACCACTTGAGTATTAAATGTGTACACCGGGCTTAAATTATTGCAGCTAAGTCAACGGAACAGCGTACCAGACCCGCTCGTCTCTCGTTAATTAGCTACATTATCGCTGAATCTACGCGACGTGTAACAATGACAATTATGTGGGGGAATTGTACCGCAAGCGATCTAAACTCCATTTTATATACTGTACGTAAGTACAAGCGTTTAAATTAACAGTAGGGGGCTATACACTTGGCATCTATTCTTATGCCTCTCCCAGAGCATTCTAATGAATTATTTGTTGTGGTAAGACACACTCCATGAAGCCGAATGCATGTCCAATTTTAGTTACTAACTCGTGTTATAAAAAGAGGTTTAGGTAACTTAAGATCATGCAATGAAATCTGTCAGTAGGTACTGAATTGTTAAAAAGTGATAACATTTTATACAATATACTTGGTCAGATGTTTAACGACCAATCGTCTATACCTACTCAAAAATATATTGTACGTAGGTACATGTAATATTGCCTTAATAACTGTTTCTTTTTCATTATTATTTTTAATGTCAGCTTAAGCGAGTCTTTATAAGTTATATCAAATATTATTTGTGAGACCGTGCTTTTGTCATTACTTGTCAAAGACGAATGTTATCAATTAAGATCAATCCCTCCAGGTATCTTCTTGAGGCTTTAGTACCTACCTTCTTAACATTTGAGATTTCTGAATTATTTATATTTCATAAACAGTCATTAATACTTATATATATTTATCCACGCGAATTAGTAATATAATAAATAGTAATGCGATTTTTTATAATAATTATAGTCATTGTGGATAAGTATAAATTGCTTTTGATTGAATGGTTTCATAATACCTGAGTCATTTAAAATAATTGCACAAGTGAATATGTTAATACAATAATACATATTGTACTTCTACCTACATAAATGAATACGTCATACGCGTGTTTTTTGTTATTTATCAATTGTTATAAACTATGATAGCAATATTGTAGTCTATTCTGCTACTAAGTATACCAAGACAGCCTGTTGTCGCCACATCAAAAATTCTTAATTATTTTATTAAACTATTTTTAAAAAACATGGGCAAACTATAATAGCTGATAAAACAGTTCACTATTTAATAAAAATGAGTTATTAGACATTATTATGGCTAGTTATACCGGTAACGCCACACTATTGGTCGGTTGATAAATATTGATGAATAGTGGGGTTATAAAAGGCTATGCTAATATTATAAGTTGTTAATAATCACTTGAGTGCGAATGGAGGTTAGAACAACGTTATTTAGTGATTTTGATAGTTTAGTTGTAACACTGTTTCTAACAAGCCTTCCAGTATTTTCGCTGCATATTTTCGCTCTTAAATCGTCGAATCATAAAAAAAAATTAAGTCGATTGAACTTTCAATAGATGATAATTATTTCTTGTTCTATCAGAATCGCTCCCTGAAAAGTTATTTGTGGACACATAAAATATTCCTTTTTTCCCTCATTTATAAGATGATCATTATAGGTAAACAAACTTGCCAATGATTAAAATCATGAATGAGGAAGTTATCAAAACATCTTTTGCTTCATTATAGCGTGTGGGCTCTAATATACAATTTTAACATGGCAGCTAATCAATGGTGCCGTTCACACGAGTGGCCTGTCATGGGTAAATTCATGGCGTGAAACACACTATTACGTCCGGCTACTTAATTATAAGTGTCCGGTGGTGTCCGGCTTATATGGCGGCGAGTTTTATGTGCTAAATTATGCAAACTGTCTGGGTTAATTTGCGCAAATTACATTTCAACCGGTGTGGTTTAGCGGGCCGCTATGCTCGTGGGTAGATTAAAGAATGTTCGATTCGGTACAGTCACACTAATTGTTACTTAGTGTGGGTGGTAATCGTTGCTGTTTAAATACAGCTATTATGATAATATTAAGGCTCAGCATTGTAGATCAAATTATCTATTATGTAAATTGACAAGATTAAATGTGTAATTAGGATAATTAAGCATGACTCAGCTATTTTAATGAGGATTAAAGATTTAGTGAGAAACTGGCAAGGTGTCAGTCAATTTTAAGACACTGTAGATTCCGTAAATATTTATAAAAAAAAATTTTTAAGTGAAAACTTATTTTGGCACGTTGGACACTTTTGGTATTGGGAAAAAGCACTGAACTCGCGTGACCGCCACGCTCAGATACATGTATACGGATGTGTGAGTGTTTTCACTTCTGACGTGCAGTCCTACGACGTCCTACGTCCTTTTTTTTATGTGGAGCATGTGACACAATAGGAAGTTTAAAAAATAGCTGGTTTTGTTGTGCGATGACCCTGTATCATGTGAAATATTCCTAGCAGCGAGTACGTTCTATAAGAAGCCGTTGTACTATCACTGAGGCACTATTATTCATTTTCAGCTATTAACATATGGCCCGTGGCCCCTACCATGTTTGGCTCTTATAGGGTTGGCATTGCGCTCGTGATAGTCTCTTGACTAAAAAAGATCCTATGGCTGCGATGATCATGGCGAGAGAATTACGTAAAAGTGTTCATAATACTTCACGGGTAATTATTCGTCACACAAGGTATTCCGTGTTAATTATCAATTAAAGCTCAGAAGCCTTAAGCTCTGACATCGTTCCTTATAACGACACGCAACACCCATAGGGTCACTTGTGCTTATCAAAATTCTCTCCCTTCGGAGCACAACTTGAGATCGTACACACCAACAGAAGAAAACAGCACTGCCTTAATACTAAACCAGACAAGCTCAAATTCGAACACAATTTAATTATTTTCTCAATAGAATTATAACGATGAAGAAAGACTTGCAAGTCCACAAGAATAATTAATTCAATGACAGTAATAGATGCTAATGAAAACTCTTTAAGTAGATCAACATAAATCAAAACAAGCCTTTACAAAATATATTGTTTTAATCGAAGTATTTTTAATTATACGTAAAAAAATGCAAGTGAAGTACAATAAACATGTCTGTGCATTACCGACTGTAATGAATATTGCATTAAAACCTTACTCTTTGTTATCGGGTTCATGAATAACGAATTATACTTCAAGTCGAATAACATTTAGAAACATTGAATAATACGCGAATAATCGTAGATACGATCAAATCGGGCACGCAACGTCGCGAGGCAATAAAGGTAATGTAGGCAAGGTATTTGCCAATATCCTCGTAGAGTGGCCCTCCCAAATATCTTGAGATTGTATTCCCCCTACATAAAAATTGTTCCGGAATAGAGATACTACCCGGATAAATATTCAATTTCACTACGGACGAAAAAGATTTGATACCTTTGGTACCTACCAGGTTTATTGGATGATAGCCTTTGGAATGGTGTGGATAATCATATTCATAGTTTTTCGACAAAATATAGATGAGTTTTTAGATGAAAATAGGTTTTATATGCCGATACTGACCTGACACAGGCGATTCTGTCACAGGACTATATGTAGCAGCTATGTATGTTGATGCTGACGAGATTATTTACAAAACTTTAACTAACTAACTTCACGTAACTAAAATATTATAAGGTTAATGACTTTGTAGAAAGGTTTAAATATAAGCTTAGTAGTTTAACTATGTAAATTATACGTTATATATTCTCTTTATCGAGGAAGAAAATATCATTACGCTATAGATAATAGCATAATAGCAGAGCTTATAAAAGCAGAGCAGTAACGGTGATGCGAGTGAAACATCATGGTACTGTAAGTAATCCTAATAATATTATAAACGTGAAAGTGTGTGAAGATGTTTTGTAAGGAGTCACGCTCTAAATGATAAACAGATTTTGACAAAACTTGCCACGTCCATAACTTGTGTTCTGGATTAACTTACATATAAGTTTGTGGGCAGCGAAACCTATCAAGGAGGAACCACGTGCAAAAGCTAATGTTCACAAAATATAAACCTTTTTATAACATATTTCACAAATAAACATTTCCTGGTATTTGATGGTAAACAGGCGGCCAAGTTTGCCAGGGTTCACAGAGATTTCTTTTCAAGGGTACACCTGAGGCCCTGGCAATAAGGACTTGGACGGACATAGCACCCTACCGCTTAGCCCCGGTGCGGTGGGGTGACGACCCGTGGGGGTTTATTTATTCCTAACCTAACCATATAAATTAAACATTTTAATTGAATCGTGATTAAATTATAAGGCAATTGTTAAGCTGAATAATAATGTCAAGTAATAAAGTTAGTTTCATTATGATTTATGTTCCAATATCCAATAGTGTTTAAATTGATATATCTTATTATTGGAAGTATAGGGCAGTTGTAGTACATAGAGCACTTGGCAGTAAATGTAGGTAGGTTCGTGGCGTATCCGCTAGGCGAGCGACCCTCTTGAGAGGTAAAGAGAGAACGACATGTAGATGAAAAGGGCAGCTGAATCTAATACAATCGGGGAAAACGATACTCGCTACCATCTTAGGGTTGGCAATATTTCACTGAATATTTTATGGTTATGTTCTATTCTTAACCAACAACATAGAAGGAGGTTTTTGAGTTGGATCTTTGTGTTTGTTATTTATACGTATTTATCTAAGTATTTATATATATCATGTAAATATTTTTTATTAAAAAAACTAGTATTTTCGGGATGCATTGACATGTTTATCTATTAAGTTAAGTCTTAGAGAATTATGTACATTACGTACTTAAAGGGGTAAGCCTAATTGAATGAAGTCATCCTGCATAAACGTATTTGATGTGATGGTGTCATGAATATATCAGGTTATTAGCAACCCACCCCGGCTTCGTACGGGTAGCAGAGACATCTTCAACAATCATCAACATATTTCAATCAATTTACACAAAATCTTAACAAATTATACACCTAAACCTTCTCCATGAATCACTCTGTGTGTGTGTATTATTGAAAACCCCATGAAAATCCGTTCAGTAGTTTTTCAGTTTATCGCGAACAGACAGACAGACAGACGCGGCAGGAGACTTTGTTTTATAATATGTAGTGATTTAGATAATTAGTGTTATCCCATTCTAAATAATTTAAAGAAGTAAAGTAAGATCTAAAATCTTAAAAGTAGTTGTATCTTTAATATTATAGCGGATTTTACGACACGACTTTTAAAAACGAAGTTTATTTTTAAAAGTTATCACATAGTAAGGAATTTTTGCAATTTAGATAATAATTTTAATACGTTTGCCTTTGCGTGCAATTAGATTTGTTACAGACCCTTTATTTATATTCAGCGTAGTTATTTTCTGGTTGGTTTCAATACCTAGAACATTATATTCATTCATGATAACTTGTTTTGCATAATTGATTCGATTGATATATTGTTTGGATATAATTATGCAGTAACTTTAATGAAATATAGGAACTAAAACTATATTTATGCTCAAGACTTGTGACAATAATATAAAACGGCCGCCTAGCGGACTTACGAGAATATGAATACTTAAACAAAATAAAATTCCTAACACCTTCCAACTTTAACAGTGAAACACTAACAACGGCTGAATTAAGAACTAGCCTTTTTCGAAAACCCGTCGTTAAATGTACCTTTGTACTTACCTCCTCCTAATTGACGATAAGCGACAAGATAAAGATACGCATATTAACAAACAACTCAAATAAATATCCTCGATTTTCAAAACCTTGAAGTTTATTTTCTCCATGTTTGTCCGGTTTTGTACTGAGCTTAATTTACTGGTTTTATAATTTTCAGTTCTAATCTAACCTAGACACGAATTCAATGATAATAATTAATTTACTAGTAATATAAAAATTATGGAATTGAATATGCAAGTCAAAGTTGATGAAACTTAATATCATCCCGTATATCGTTCTCGCATATCAGAACTACATCCAGTAATTCTATTAAGTTACTAGAACAAATTCAAAGTATAAACAGTTCTACATTTATGCCCCATTTCGTATCAAACGCTGATAACTACGAGAAAGTAGTTAAAGAAGAATGTAAAGTTTTATTGTGTTCTGTGATACGACGCGCACAAAGTATCGTATTGTTAGCAACGGTGGCAACCCTAGGCACTCTCGGTGGGGGCAGGGGCGGCCGGGTATTGAATGAGATTGCTTCTTACTTCGGCAAATGGATCACGTAGTGGATGAGATGTCACAGTGTTTTAAGATCCCAATTCGACCGATTCGTTAGATAGTTTAGCCTACTTATATTTGGACGTCTAACAGGATTTCGTTTGTGATATACTATGTTTAGTTAATAGCTATCATACAATTTAATAGGAAATCAAAAATATATGCACTAATCCTCACACTTGTCCATCTTAGGGTTGTCTGGAAGAAATCGCAACTAGCGATAAGACCGCCGATTGTACCATAATCCAATGTTTTTCATTTATGTTGTAACTTTTCTATGGTGTACAATAAAGAATATTGTATTGTGTATTGTATTATGTATGTATTTATCTCTTATTTTAAACACATATCTAACTGTGTAGCTACTCATTCTCATAAATAAGCTTCTACTTGAAGTCAATTCCAGTTGAAATTCCCATCTACGTCTTAAGTTACTAATGAAATCGCTTTATCAAAATTTGAATTTAATTTATCTAGGTATTGCAATAATAGAAATGAAACAAGTTATAATAGGATCGTTAAGAGAATTGTAGCGTTTAGGCAATCTTAAAGTAAGCACTAGTAAATAAAATATAATAGCACAACGTTCTAAGTCTGGCCTTTAAAGTATCCATTACGTAATCAAGTAGATACATTCACACCCAGTAATTGGGAAATTCCCGAGCCGGGCCGCCCGCCGTAGCCGCGTCAGCGGCGGCGGCCGGGTGCTGAAAAACAATTTCACGCCAAATCTTAGCTTGTGTTTTCCTATTTCCTTTTTATTTATCTTTTAGTCTTTCCTTTTCTTGAGAATCAATTTCACGGATGAGCGTCGCGATGATCTCAGTTCAAAAAGCGCGAGGGTTCGTTCGATCGGTGCACACGTGCAGTCCGAAGTCCGTGGTCCGCTAGTACTGGTTTGTCTCGTGTCCGTTTCGAAAAGGATCGCGTCTCGCTCTGCTCATTACCCGGTGACGCAACGCCGCGTCCCGATAATAAGCTTTCTGCTCGCTGCTCCTTGTGATTGGATGGGTTATGCGTGTGTTATCTGCGTGCGCTGCTCGTGATATAGCCCAATTTTCTTTTACATCACTCCCCAAAGCATTTAGCTATTTTTCAATCTTCACTTTTATCTGATAATATACTGTGTACCGTCAGTTGGGAATAATTAAATTATAATACCAAAATCGCTGAATTAATGACTGTGAAACAGTGTTGTGTAATTTACTGTATCGTACAGCTAAGTACTGAATAACAGTGATTGTTTTGGCGCACACCCAGATGGCAATGCGCATTTTGCTGACGTTTAAAGAGTAGGCTATAGTATGTTGGGACTACATTTTATTTACTTGCACCTCTTTTTTAGGACACGAGGGAATTTTGTTTATGCGTGTCCTTTTATATGCGTATTTAACGAGAGAAAATATGCCGTGAAATCAAAATAAAGTGCTGACATGAGATGCCTTTTAAACATTGAATTGGGACGGAGATCGGTGGGCCGGTTGGAACCACACGCTTCAAAATTGTCGAGCCCAGGCGCTAGCGTTCCCTCGGAATTGACAATTTTACGGGCGGTTTATTTCCGGACACCGAACTTCCTTGGTCAAATCCACGCTCCCTCTGGCCACCCCCCTAAACACCCCACAACCCCTTCGCTTGCCTGCAGATACACCCTACTGAAACAAACAATATTAACGATTACATGTCTTTATACGTTATTTGTGTTTATGAATATAACTCGGTACTAAAGTATCAAACTACGTTTTAAAAGTAGCCAAGATACACTCACGGTAGGTATCTACATAAAATTTACATTGTATGTAAGTGTCTTAAGCGAAAGCTTCCCACTTAAAAGCTCTACAAATGCACTGAAAGCTCTTTCGCGCACTAATCCCAAACCTTTTAGCTGCAATCAAAAGCCCAGAGCGCTCGGTGCGGGGAGCGGCGGGCCCGACGTCATGCTTGTGGAAGCGACTAGGAATTTAATTTACATTTTTAATTAAGTTAAATTTTGTTCGAAAAGCTTTCACAGAATAGGAGTTTTCTTGATTAGAGTTCAGCTCAGCCTGAAGTTTGAGATTGATTAGTGGAGGTTTAATTGCTCTCCTCCGGTGAATAATGAATTCAATCAGTGTGGAATCAGAAGGGGTGTCTAACAGATTAAAGCAATAGTTAACGCATAAAAATTAATATTATGCATTATCCGGTCTATAAACATTTAAAAAAAATTATTTGAGTCCGTGGCGTGTCCATATTTCGCCTAGCGTCGAGTCGGATGACGCGACGGCCGGCTGCCACGTAATTGATGGTTGGGGTGAATTTTACCTTAATGCTGCTTAATTGATCGCGTTGATAACATAATCATAATGGACTTACCTAGTGATACCAAACCACTATTCGCCCTCTTTGAGTTGAGTGCATGAATGGGTTTAAAACCCTTATTATATTTTAAATTGATGTATACCTTTCGGTTTAATCATGTATACTATAGTTAATAGTCTTGTGATTTATTTATACATATAATGCAAAGGTAACTACCGAATATATGTACATATATGTCTTCGCACAGGTTAAAACCGGGTGCCGATACAACTCACAAAACAAAGACTATCCCATCAGTAGGTGTCTCTGGAATTATAAAAGTGATGGTGTACATAAATCTAAAAGGACACAAAAGAGCTGACGTAAATGCGAATAAATAATCGACTTCCGTGAAGTACTCTCGGCGAGAACAAGTTGAGGGCCAGTGACGTACGATTTGACGTAGAATATTTTACTGGGTCCTGCGTCGCTCGTCATACATTCCTCTTATCCCAGCACTCTGTTAAATTTTTGACACGTCGCCCAAGTACTGGCCTTTTCTTTAGGTGGTTTACTGAGCCCAAGTCCTTTAAATTCGCATTATGTGTTGGGCGACATCGTTTGTCAGTCTCACACTACCCGTAGCGAAAAAGCACTACGGGATCTCCTTCTTTATGACATGTGTGTGATAGTTCTGACATAATCTGGCAAGACTCCATTGTATTTGCTACAATGAAGTGTCTTTTGTGAGTCGTAATTTCACAACCCATTAAAGTATCACTACTGGGTATGAGGCTTATAATCTATCATGGAAGATGTTATCATACGTTTTACTCTTAGCAAGACCATAAGTCTTACAATAACTGTATCATACTGTCTGTGACCGTTTACGTTTTGTTAGTTCTTTTTTTCCTAGAACTTAATCTATTGTTAGTTAAAAAGATTTATAAGATAGTGGTAAAAAGATAACCAGTGGTTGCGGCCTGGAGGCTCGCAGAGGCGCAGCTGTCCATCCCCTCCCGCCGTTCTGACCGAATCCGGCGCAAGCAATCCATATTAGATTTGCCCGCTCTCTCATATCCATTCTGAGATGTTCATATTTTATTGGGGCCAATAAAACGGATTCATGAATATGAGAAATGCATAACGAATACCGTATTTATGGATGGAGGCGCGCTCGCTCCGGCGCGCTCCGCGGATATGTCGCGGGTAATTTGATAGCCGCCTTTGTAACAGGTGCTGATGGGAATTTCGATATGGTTATAAATTTTTTTTCATTCCACTCAAGTTTGATAGCATATTCTGTTTTTATTTCATGCTTACGTACTGATATTTCTGACTGATGATATTTAATTCTTACATAATAATTTGTTTACGAAATGAAATATGTTAATAAGATTCGAATGGGCTCTGTCGACATCTGCTGCAAAATTTAAAATTACATAACTGAAATTTTGTACTTTAAGATATTTTATCATTAAACGTTTTTACATAAATATTTTATAGACAACTTAACGATATAAATACTTATTAAATTACTACACTTTTAAACTTAGGTGTCTTATTACTTTAAACGAGCAATTCTTGTATGTATGTATGTATTTATTTATGTATATATTTATATTTCGGGTATCTCGGAAACGGCTCTAACGATTTTGATGAAATGTTGTATACAGAATTACAGATAGAGTTTGCATTTTAAGTTCAACTGCATAGTTGTATTTCCTGTAAAAACGGGAGATTTTAAAAAAAGCTAACGAACCAAGCTCGGTTTCCCAGGTACTTATTACTTATTTCTGTTATCGTTTTGCACTAAGTATAAACTATTTACTAGTCAGACATTCTACTATAGTTGGTATTTTGTCAATATTGCTTTTTTTTTCTTTTTATATGAGACTAGACGTAGTGGTCTACTAGTCTCATATAAATCTACTAGACGTACAGCTTTCTTCATCTCCTGTAACTAAACTTAATGCTAATCATACAACTCACTTAGTTTCTTCAACATACATCATCTGTGGTCTTGGTCTTAGATTTCGATATTCAATTATAATATTTAAGTAATGCTAGTCACAAAGATATTATTACATAATCGCCCACATAATTAATTAATGCTTGAAAGAGGCTTATATTATAAATATCGTTGGATGAATAAATGCGACTAATAAGATAACACCAGATAATTTAGTGATGTAACAATTGAATTCTAATGGCGCGATGTCGCGATGAGGTGATAAATAAGTGTCCAAATTTTTTGAGTACCTCGCATTCTAGTTGGCAGCTGTCGTCTTATTGGTTATAAATTGGTTGATATTTTGACTTTTTTGATATGTAAAAGAATTTGTGGTTAATGAAGATATGTTTGAGTTGAATATAAACTTTAAATATGTAAATTCATCTTAAAAATACTTACCTAAACAATTTAAAACATTTATTATGATCCCTATGAAAATACATTTCATAAATGTCCTAAATCCGTTAAAAGTTAAAGTGCTTTTTAGTTCTTATCCAACATTAAAAAAAAGGAATGGTTTTCATTAGGTAAAATTTTGTTTTCACTTAGTTTGTGTTTTGAAAATGTTTTTATATGTTTTTCATATTCCGGAACATTTTCTAGGGACAGTTAACAATCATTTATGTCAACAGATAGATCATACCTTTCTTTGCAGATTAGGATCAATAATTGAAAGTACATACATAATTACAATACATCTTTTTCAAAATACGTCCTGAATAGTCTACTTATTTAAATTTAAACGAATGAAATGAAAGCTACGAGAAATAAAACATTAACTATACACAATTTTATATAGCGATGTTTTGAAGATTTAAATTCTTTGTCTACCAGTAAAATACATATGTAAGTACTAGTATAAGAGCTGCGCCGGCGCCGCCGGAAGCCGATAAATCGCTTCAAAGTATTCCCAAGATGGATCGCTTCATTGCAACCACAGGCCCAGATGATAAAGAGTCTGTTTCCGACCTTTGTGTGTGCGTTCCTACTTCGTTTAGTTTATTTACGAGTAGCTCTACTGCGGTGGTCGCTTTGTAGTCTCTAAGGATATTGTTACGTATAAGATCTAGACTAAAATAAGAACTTTATAGTGTCTGTAAAATACATCAAAGAAATGATAAGTTACTGCACTATATAAACTTCATTTTTATGCTAAAAATAAATCTTAATCATCTCAAAAAGATTATGAATGATATAATACGGGATACTAGTTTTCTGAATCTTCTAATCAAAACCTTTTATTTAAATCGATGTTTTTAATATGTTTAGTATAAATCAAAGGTACAATATTTGTCCCAATCTAATTTTATTGATTGTTCTTTTTGCCGTCACAATTAGGTTTATTCTAGCTTGACTTATGTCATTATCCCTTACTCTTTTGATTTATTCAGAACAATGTACTGATTAACTTATAATAGCGTTTAGAGCCTGTTACAGATTAGATTTATTCGATAAAGAAATGTATACATAAATAATATGTATTCAATATATTAGCTGGTTTATTTATTTGATTGAGCCTGAAGTACTACAGACAATACTAAAAATATTGTGAAACTGGGTATACTTCCAAGAATAGGTAGTAAAAATATAGTATAGGGACTTGTATGTATAACCAAGTGTATAAAAAAGCTATAAACACATATTTAACTTATGACCTTGTTCCAGCAATCTAATGATTAAATATTTTTTTAAGATGGCACAGGCAGTTATGTGTGCTATTTGAATGGCATACTTCAAATTTCAAAATAAAATAAACATCTTCTCGTTGAATTAATACCAATTCAAGCTTATCAATTTATCCACGTATTGTACCTTTTCAGAAGATTCCTAACCAAGTATCTGATATAGTTGCCGCCTTTTACAAAGTTATAAAATTGATGACATTCAATATGCACACAAGACAAGCCACAAGAGATATTAGTGCCTCCCCCAAGTTTCAATTTACAGCTTTGCTTGGACGTCTCAACCTTCGCGGAATAATACCAACTGATAGTGCGTTTGTTATCCATGCCACGTTGGAAATTCAACTCTATAACGTATCTGTAAGACAGAAAATTATTATCTCGAAGTTGAGTTGTATATTGCTATCGGAAAGCAAGCCGTAAGTAATTGACAACAAGGTTCTCTTTAGTAATTTTTTTATCTTCCTGGTTGGTACAGTTTGACGGCAGTTTGTCGGAGTAATAAGGTCTCGCGGAGTGGACGTAAGGAGAGGATATCGTTTATTCTAATGAGGTTTCGTAGCGAGACTCGTGCTGGTGCTGGCCTTCTCAGCGTATTACATATCTCCAGCTTTGGATAGAAATCTTTGTAAATACAGACATCTTTGGTGTCCTAAGTTAGATATGTTTACAACATAGTGAGATGTGAGATAGTGATGTTAGAATATTTAGCGAATAATGTGCCAAAGAGATCTACATTAAAGATATCAATATTTTGATATTGTGATATATGTTACTGATCTCTTAAGGCGTATTTTAAGGCATGAGTCACAATATTAAAAAATAAGAACTTTGTTTCTAATACAGGCTACTATGTTCGTACCTGGTCTATATTCTAAATGTTTGTCATTTAGGATGCCTTTTTTTTTTTGTTGACGGGGTGGAAAATGCCTTCGGATCTCCGGCTTCTCGGGGACGCAGGAGCCAGGAGTATGTGGTGTTTCCACTAAAAACCACCCCGACTACCCGGTCTCAGGCGCCCTACTCTGGGGAAGACCCGGACCATGTTATTTCAGGTCCCCCCCGGATCGACGCCGCGCCTAAACAGGCCCTATCCCGGGGAAAGCAGGCGTCTCCACGCCTATCGGCCTAATCAATGTATGTTGCGGCCCGATCGGGCCGCCATCCTATCGCCTACCGCAGCAATTAATCTGCCACCAGAGGTCCCCACTCTCTGGCAGCCTGCGGCCCCGTCGACGGCTGATACCGCCGCCGACGTCCTCTACGCTCGGGATCAGCCCTCTTCCGATCCCCGATCCGAGCATGGCAGCAATGATTGCTAGCGGGGATGTCGTTTAGGATGCCTACGTATTTTTTAAGAATTAATTCAATAGTTTACAACTATTATGTACTAGCCGTCCCCGCAGTTTTACTGCTCCGCTCCTATTAGTCTTAGCATGTTGATATATAACCTATAGCCTTCCTCGACAAATGGGCTATCTAACACTGAAATAATTTTTCAAATCGGAAAAGTAGTTCCTGAGATTAGCGCGTTCAAGCAAACAAACAAACAAACTCTTCAGCTTTATATTAGTATAGATTGGACAGTCATCTGATTTTCATTTTAAGAGCCACTCTTAAAACGTAGAATAAACAGACAAGGACCGCAAAAAGCCTGCATTATTTTGTATACGTGATGTAGAATAGCACTAGAGGGATCTGTGTGTCTAAAACCCACTAAGCCGAGTCTAAATGTGATTTTCTGCCTTGATAATATACCACGGGATATAACGCATCGCGACTTGTTCTTTGCCTCAACAAATACGACGAGAACTTGATGAGTCTTTGTGTGATAGGTATTTTAGGTATTATACCTACACTTTTGCCGAACGCCACTGGCAACAAGTTTAAAAGAAGTTAAAGTATTAATTGGCAGTCATTATATTGATGCTGATCATTTAGTAAAGGTTAAATGTAGATATAAAACTTCTCATCACCCTTCTAATGTCGTTGAATAATAAGTCCACAAAGGGCAGGCGGTAGGAATAATATTATATGATATAAACCGATGTATATAAAAAATAATATCAGCCCTTTTCTGACAAACAAAATCGCATTGAATGAAGTAGAGACTTGGATTGCTATATTCATTATACATTCCTTGAATAACGTAGTTTTTGTCCCACCATACCCCCAAATGTGTTTTGTTATGATTTGTATTCTGTACTAATCGCAACTTGGAGATTTTAATAAGTCATTCGCTTTGCGATTGCTGCCCTGTGTTTTAAAAAATAGAACTTGATCTCCACCATGCTGCATTCTGTACAAACGAAATGCTTAGGTACATTTTAGAATAGAACAAAATATTCTTTATTGTCATTTATATCGATGTTTCTTGTACACAATATAAAAATAACAATAGTACTAAAGTTACTTACAATAGGCGGTCTTATCGCTAAAAGCGATCTCTACCAGACAACCTTTGGATGGGTTTCGTGACAGGAACGAATGGTAGCTGAGAGTGTATTACATATAACTAAAGAAATACATACATATTTTGTTTGTACAGAACCCTCAGGGATTGGTTCTTGCTTCATTGTCCGTTTTGTGATATCATCAAAAGTACAGTGATTCCGTCCATTCAAATTAAGAATGAAATGCGTATGCGTATTAAGTATGAAACCTGTAACACTTATCATAACACTTGTCATTTTTATTACAATAATTTACAAGACAACAAAAACATATCGTGCAGTGTTCATTGTTCTGATGATTCGCATTTTTTGTTTCAGGACTTAATTGTTGTTGTGTAATGCGCGAGTGACGAGCCCACCATGATTCGAGATCCTCCGGCCATGCACAAACCTGACAACGCCAGTAGTAAGTACATACATTACTCAACATACTGTTTAATTAAAATGTTCCAATAACGATTTCTTCCACAAATATCTCAAAAAATTCAATTTCACAGAATCAATGAAATCAATATGGTTTGAAGATTTGAAGTTTCGATATCTCAAAAATAACTTCTTGAGTTTTGAAGGTCGTGAGGTTATAATATATACCTATGACTAATTTAATTTTGATTTTATAAATATGTGTGGGAGAATATTGTTTTTAATTTTTGTATTTTTCTGATTCTAACCCTTTTAACGCAGCTAAACATATCAATAATGTAAATGCGATTTGAACTTTTTTCCTTTAGATAGCAAGGTTTAAGTAGCTCTGGAGAACCATATATTAACTTTTAAAAGTTCTTGTAGATAGGTTACTAATAATATAATAACTTATATTGTCTAGGTCGTTTAGCTATAATCATTTGTGCAACTTATGAGTGTATGCATATACTTAAACAGACCATTTAAAGTAATCATACTTACAATGTCGCCAATCCACACGAACCTCTTTTTTTTAATTTCATTCCCGTCAATCTAAAGGTTGCTAGAGGAGATTGTTTCTTAGCGGTAAAACCGTCTATTGTTGATTGTGAACATGAGCAAATGCATAAGAAAGTATGATCTTTATTTTATTGAGTGTATTAAAAATCTTTAATTTATGTAATGTCCACATTACACAAAGAAGATAAAGGGGGAATCCTGCAATGTGCTCCAGGTTCAGTGATCATGCCTTGCGGCGTGCGGCCCTGAGGTTGCGAAGTGGTTTTCATATATTGTTTCTTTAGAACTTTTATTTAGTTTTCATTGTGCTTTAGAGAATACTGATTCCACATCGTGCAATGAAAGTAATACTACTGAGTAACTATGTAGTTCTCTTTATCTTCTTCGATGTGTGAGAATGTCATAATAGTTATCGCACCTCTCGCGCTGCACTTCTTTCAAAACACAGAAGGTTCAGCTTATGAATTGTGTAACACAATAACTAAATCAAGTTACCAAAAAAAAAATAAGCAGCCGAGACATTTTCGTTTTGCCAACGTCAATTTTTTCATAATATTAGGACAAACAGGTCGCGAATAAAACTCGGGAAGGGTTGTGCCATAAACCGCCCAGCAGCGTCCGTCGTGATATTAAAAAGGGGACGAACGATATTGCAATATCACATTTATGCGAAATGTCCGACACCAGATCGTATTGATAAAAATAAGCGATTTTTTATTGTGCCCTACAAACTTGTACTGCTACTATGTTTTTCTACGGTATTGCTGATTGTAGTCTACGTTTTGTGAGCGGAATATAAAAACGCAGAGGCTTTAAAAGGACAATGTCAGTGAAACATATGAATTCTTTATATGAACAGCTCCCAAATATATGTTTCTTGGACAGAGGCAGGGCACAGCAGCTTTTCCTACTCACTTGGAGTATCTAACCGGGGGAAGTACTTACCATAGAGAAAACATCAGTAGCAAGAGCTATCAGCGTTATGCTGCATACTCTGTCTGTTGGTTAGGTTACTTGTTCTCTATGGGTGGAGGGTAAGGGCCGACTACGTTCAAGTGACGACATAGATGTTGTGTTTTGCTTATAAATACTCGGCTTGTGTTTATAGGTAAAACACTTGGAACACCAGTGTCGTTGGTACCCTGATATATTCATATACTAAATCAGACACGTAGAGAACAATCCCTGATGTTTGTAACATCTTTAATTTTTGTTACTATAACACTACATGAAGCTGTAGACAATGTTAGTGTGCTACAATTCATATTAATAAACAATACGGCTCGATGCCTATAACATCCTAGCCATCCATTACCAAGAATGTATTTTATTTCACAGCATTTTCATGAAACTAACTGAACGAACTTAAAGTAACTACGGCTCGTGAATTTACTACCGGCTGTGCAGTAGAAGATTGCCACATCGGCCAATTTCATATACGTGGATATTACCTCATATTTCACGATAACGTAGTTATCCATGAGGAAGATTTCAATTTCTTCTGAAATAACAAAACAAATTCACATGAGCACGAGTATGAGCATCAAATGCAGTAAGAGCAGTGGCGGAAAATTGTGGAGACAGTATCGTTTCGTTGCGGAGTTGCGGGTGCGAGACGGCAATGCAGCGTAGTATGTGCGGTACGGCACAGCGCCCGCAGCGGCTCTGGGCGGCCCTGATAAAATTTATGGCCACTTCCCCTTTAAAACAATATTGAGGGCTCAGTTGGGATTTATGTCTCGCCGCTGCTGCAGCGACTCAATTTATTCTTCAATTTTTCATACAATAACTCACACACGTATTACGAGTGATGGATGAAAAGGACTAACTTTCGGGCTTTAATAAGAGCCTCCAGATGCGAATCTCCAAATTGGCTGAAGTTTATTGCCCACTTATGTCAGGCTTAAGTTTCGCCCGGAGCCTTTCTCTGAGAAAATAATTTATGACGTAGATTGTCTCGAACTTGTATACATTTGATTGTCGTTTTAGGATACGATCTCTTCAATTGAGATATGGATGATGAATGAATTGATCGTATTCCTCCATGATTTTAATATAGAACTACGAGTAAGTCTTAAGCATATTTTGAAATGTGAGTCCTGTCATTTTGTACAAAATACTTAGTAATTTTTATTCTGTAGAAAAAGCTACCCACTCATTTCACTTATACAAATATACAGTTGAAATTATTACCAGTAGTAAGTACTTTGTATAATATTAGTACAAGGTACCAAGAAGGTGTACTTTAAATCGAAAAAATATCAGTAAGTCATACAAATATGTTCCAAGATGCAGTTAAAATCAGGCTGCTGCGAAAACTATTGCGTGTTACGATATTTCTCACTTCGTAACAGAAACTATAAAATGGCCTTCTTCGTAAATAATTAAATTAAACGCGATATTTATGTATACCTGTCCGATAAGCGTCGATACACAATTATTTTATAAAATGATTAATTACCAGTCATTCTGATAAACTCATTTTTATTCCATTACACATGTTTATCTCATGAACTCACTGTTGATAAAAATGATCTTGAACCAATTATCAAATTATAATAAATAAATAGTGGAATATTAAAGGCATAAAACTGTTATACAAATACAAATTAAAGTTAAGAAAAGCTATAAAAACACTTTATTAGCAAACTGTATTAAAAAGTAAAAAAGTCTTAAACTATCCATCTCCTGGCCATCAGACCATCGTTATCAAACCCAGGTGGGGTTTGATTGGACTCGTCAAAACCATATGAACCCAAACTCGAAAGATTAATAGTATATAGCTACTGTAGAGTTCCACTATTCACCCCCTGTCTCTATCACCAGATCAGCTTAAAGGTACCAAATTATAGTACTGTATCGGTATCCGAACTACATACAAACTTTCATTTAGATACGACCGACAGTTAGAAGTAGGTTAAAATTTACTTCCAAGATTTGTTTACATTGTTAGTTACAACTGAAGCTAATAAAAGCGTGTTAAAAATTAATAAAGAAATTCCAGTTTATATCTTTTAGCTTGGTAACGGAAATGAAAGGAAAACGTGGAGCGAATCAGCTGACTTAAGAAGGTACTCAGTGTGCCACAAGTTGTGGGACTTGCGAGACCTTTAGTGATATCTATCAAATATCGGATAGCTAGTGCTATTAATTATCTTAATACATTGTTCAATATTGATTTAATACGTAGATACGTCTTTGTATTTTATGTGATATAGTTTTAGAGTCGAGAATTAATAAGATTAGTATTTTAAGTAGTAGAGGAAGCGAAGTTAGGTAAGTACGGACATCCACAAAATAAATATGATCTTAACTTAAGTAGTTATTATAGATTGAAAGGCATATTATAAACAGAAAACTGTACTTTTTCTCATACTTTAAAAATTAAGTATGTTTAAAACATTTTAAGTTTACTCTTAAACTACCTCTTGCTCTAACTTACTCTTACCCTAATTAGACTGCTGTCTTATATTTTGTATAATTTTATTATCGTATGTCGTAAGAAAACTGTTTTGAATACAACAATTACAGTAAAGATCATAGCTTTATAATCACATTATGATCAAATTCCCGAAACACTACACAAATATCACAAAGATAGTGTTTTGCTTTGTGAACATGACCTCAGAAAGATATTTGTAGAGATAAAAGGAACACAATACAGTGAGTAACACTCACATTGAGATAAGCACACAAAAATAAAATATAATAAATGTATAAAACAAACACAAAATGTGCATGATGAAAAGTTTGTTAAAGATTTTAATGATTGTGAATAATGTTTAAATGCCTTTTCTCTCTTATATTCTTAGTGCTTGTATTTACCACCTATTTACGTATTTCAATTTGCTTGTTGATACAATAATTTCCAGTAGAAGCTGATTACTCTTCACAAATTGCAAATTCAAACCGTCTTTTTTTATTCAAGTAATGAAAAGCAATTAAGATACGGTTTTCTGCCATCAAATAAATGAAATTTTAATTGCTGAAAACTCTTTCCTTAGAAATCGTTTACCACTGCCATTAGGCTTAATTCAAAAATTAATTTAAACTTTCACAAGGTTGAGCTGGGAAGCGAGCACCGGCGTAAAAGCAATATCAATTTCATAATTTTAATTAAAAAAAAACTAACTTCTCTGATGACAAAGTCTCGTACTTTTTTAATAACGGAAATGTTAACGACGGTAAGAGGGTGGGGTGTTTAGGGTGCCTTCGGTGACCATGTGCACAGTGCACGTCAGATGAGAGAGGGGAAACTGGTGTTATGAAAACTTAGAACCAGAACTCAGATGCGGCACTCACTGAAGATGTATACTCGTACAGTGTTTCAAAACTCTGTGTTCTGTTGGGTAATAAAATGATGTAGGTTGTAGAATTGGTAGAATTGGTTCTTACCTAAAAACCTTTTTTGGGATAGATCTTATAATCATACCATAGGCATAAATGACATGTGGCTGTATTTATTTTCTGTTAAATTTTGTGTTTAATTACCGACAACTCTTGTTGCATCATTGTTAATTGATAAAATAATTAACAATGAATATGCAGTAGCATAATATGTAATAATAATTTACTATGAAAATGCTACTGCATATTCATAGTTAATTATTGTATTAATCATTGTGGGTACATTAGCGAGAAATATAGCTATAAATATATAACTTTGCGTTCAAGATTTCCAACTGTTATTCTCGTCTGCTATTTACGTATAAATAACCTAAAATACTAGCATGAACATTGTCATGTTTTAGCTGTTAATGTTCTATTCTTTTCCCGTTTGCAACATTTAGGTAAAGACCAAATACTGAAGCCGGGGTTGTCATTATTCGATTTGTCTAGATATCCATCGAGCCGGTCGCGTTAGGTACCGAGGTTTACCGAGTCACTTAGACGCTTTCCACTTTAAGAATGCCAAAGATACCTTGTAAATTTACCTTATTAATGTGTGTTTATACAGAATTGTCCATATTGTATTTAGTTTTACTGTAGTGTATGTCAAGGAGTTTGACCTGTTCGGGAATTATAATAAGAGGCTAATAATTGCACCTTAGCCTTTGCACCGTTATATAAGGTATATTAACTTGATATTAACACGTTAATTTCAAGAAAATTCACGTTTAATTTCGAAAGCTGCTTACAATTACAATGATAAAGTTCAATATGTTCACTATAATTAACTTAGGCAAGGCGTGGCTGATAAAAGAGGTGAAGGATGAAGAGACAACAAAGTATAATTTCATGCAATCAAGAGAACAAATGGTTCATATTAGTTAAAAAGTTAATAACAATTTTGGTCTGGCTTTTTTATCTATCCTGAACCAGTCTGGAAACTTGCCGGATACACGGCAATAGACCCTTATCACGTTGTAACCAAAATAAAGAAGTGGGTACCACTCTGCCCCTACCTCTTTGGGGATATTAAAAAAAGGTGTGAGTATGTTAAACAAATTGGTTAATTAATTACTTATCTCTTTTGCATGAGATCTTTACATGTTCTCATTTTAAATAAAGTTATTTTGGAGTAGGTCGCTGTTGACCTAAAACTCTTGCGAATTAAAATAATTCTATAAATATTTAGATAATGCTAATAATTGTAGTAACTACTTACCATCAGACGGACCGTGTTCCAATTTGCCAACTCATTGATAAAAGAAATAAAAGTGTATCAAATTAAATACAAATACAACACTCGGTTGAAGTTCGTCTTAAAAGTAAGATACATCTACGTCTGGCATACATTTTCGCTGATTTGTTTATTTACCTAATGTAATGTAAAGTGCATTGATAATTCACATACATTACCGCTATTCGCCATGGTTAGCGGTTCGTGCGTGTAAGTAAGTCTTTACTGCAGTATTTGATTTCCGAGTTCACACACTTTCCTGACTTTCACACTTCTTATGGGTGATTTTAATGATACGTGCGATATGTTTTTTAAATCAAGAGTGTATTGTGGATGTTAGTTTCCTTATGTATTATTAATCGCCTTGAAGCTAGAAGTTTTTGTTGCTTATAGATGGAGCATAGTTTTTTTTTACACTTACATTGAAGGCTGCTGCTAATGCCGACGTGGTTTAGAATCGTTATCGGCTTTCGTCTTCATTCAGAGGCGAGGATCATTGTATAAACCAACATTTCCAGAACGGAGGTGAAAACGCACCGTGTGTACACGGACCCAAGTCCCGACACGGGGTTGAAATTGCATGTCATTTGCCTTAAGTGCCACAAAGACTAGTATTTGGAAATAAATCGCACTTGCACAACTAACTTTTTTTTTATTGTCTTAGCTTTATATTAAACTAACTGACCTACGCAACTTCGTCGGCGTTTGTAAATTTTCCCGGTTTTTGCATCATTTTTTATTGATGCTGCGCTCCATTGGTTGTAGCGTGATGTTACATAACCTATAGCCTTCCTCGATAAATGGGCTATCCAACACTAAAAGAGTTTTTCAATCCAAACCAGTAGTTCCTGAGATTAGCGCGTTCAACGAAACAAACAAACCAACATAAACTCTTTAGCTTTATAATATTAGTGTAAATTAATTTGGATTTGGAATGTTACGTAGAATAGAATTATATCGATCTTCATCATAGTCAGTTTTATTAACTTGCTTAACCAATGTTTATTAGAAGTAGGTATAGAATAATGATTTAATTAATTAATATCAAACATTATTATCATTGTCACAATGTCATTAGCTTAGATTACGCTAATGCAAAGTGTATTCTCGGCCTAATTCACAAAAGCTTTAAAGATAAAGGTACAATACATTGCGAACGTGCAGTACATTACAAAGAAATCGTGATGTAATAGAACTGCAGACATTTATCTTGCAGTTGTACTTGAAAAGCTAGTCCCGTTGTCTTCTAAGCTGTTATAAGAATTAGGCTCTGTTACTTATTACAACCTCAAGGAAACGTTATTTTTTATTTTTGTTCTATTAAACAGTAACAGTAAACAGCCTGTAATACTATTATTTTTTTCTATTAGCCATCCCACAGGAACCGTGCATCACTTGCAAATTAGCTCTGTCCGCTGTCTATAAAATATTTCTCTCTCTTATTCAAGGAAAGACAAAATATGAATACACTTTTGCGTTAATATTATTAAGCATTTTCGTATTAACGTTGTGAATTTTAGAATTCTGCCGTAAAATAAAAACAAAGTACTATCTGCAAAGTCTACACAACAGCATTGAACGCAATAGATACTATCAACAGTGTTTAGTAACACGAGAATGTAATGTTATTCAGGGCGAGCATCCTGCTCATTATTTTTTACATTTTAATCACTATTAATGCAAAGCCCGCATTTGGTTAAATCTAATTACTGCCCGCATAATAATAGTATCGCGAGTACGCAATCAACTCTATTGTTTAATGAGTGACCGACGGACGTGGCGACGACTAAACCTAAATATAATATTGTGTGACCATTTAGAACAGCTGCAACCACAGTCATTATACAAATCCATTAGTATAACACTTTAGATTATGCGAGTGATTAAATATTTGTTTTCGTAATTAAATTGAATAAGCGGCAGGGGTTATGATGCGTTTGCACTTATTCAAGTTTATTTCATTTCCGTGGCGTTTATTTCCTTGGTAGGTTGTTTTATTTAGCGTGTCGGGTTTGTAGCTAGCTACTGACTTTAGTTACCAGACCAACACATTTGTCTTGTCTGTTTGTTTTGTTATTAAGTCATCACCATTTTTAGGGTTCCGTTCCTCAAAAAGAAAAAAAGGAACCCTTATAGCATCACTTTGTTGTCCGTCTGTCTGTCTGTCACGCCCCTGATTCTCAGGAACCTGTGGATGCATCAAGTTCAAATTAATACCAAATACTTATGTCTGCGGTCCCTTGAAGCTGTAAAACATTCAAGATACGGCTATTTAAGCCTTGGATTTGACAAAATTGGAACATTTCGCAGGTAAATCCAAACCTATACAGTACTTCCTATTGATCTAGAATCATGAAATTTGGTAAGGAGCAAGGTCTTACAGCACAAGTAAAGGAACAAATCAGAAATATAATAACAAGTCGTTAATTTGTTGTAACATCTGTCTGTCTGTCTGTTTTTCAAAACCCTTATCTTTAGGAACCCGTGAAGGCATCGAGTTAATATTAACATCCAATACTTATGACATCGGTCCCTTGAATCTGTAAAAAAAATCATGCTTCTAAATCAACGCAATTAAAATATACGGCCATTAAGCCTTAGACTTTAACAAATTTTAACATTTCGAAACCTATATACTTCCATCAATGACCTAGAATCATGAAAATTTGTACGAAGCAATTGGTTTTGTGATTACAAACTAATATTTTGCGGTTATAAAGTTAACTTGAGTCGTACAGCGATATATGACAAAGTATTTTTAGAACCAAAAAGTTAAGTTTGTCTTTCGGAGAAGACGGGCAAAAATCTTCGAGAATTGATTCCCGAGATGGACGTACTATCTTCATACAAGTTTGTTAGGAACATTCGGTGCGCGAATCAGGCTCGCATTTGTAAGTTTTTTTTTTGACTATAAAAAGAAATGGTATTTAAAGGCCCTAAATCAAAATCATTAAGGTATTTACATTAGTGTGAAAGTTATAAATCAATTTTTTATTATTTATCGATTTTCAGCTCTTTTCTTCTTTTGTCGGTTAATTTTTGTTTAAAGTTTTTATGACATGAATAATGAAAATTACTTAACTACGAACCAATGTAAGAAATTTAAAACTACCTCTGTTTTTGTTGTTACTTATAAGCAACGCTCATTCTGGAAGTGATAAATGTATTTAAGACAATATTGTTTATTTTGTAAATACATTTATAATTTAGTGAACAATATAAAACACATCTCATATAGCTTTTGTTATGATGCCATTTGGCATGGTTGCAGAATAATCCGAGACTGCCGGCTCAGCGCTTGAGTGACGCTTAATTGTAACATTTTATTTTTACCTACTTCATTCTCGAAAGCTATAGAATATGATGGAGATGTTGTTTCTTTTGACTAGATGGAACTATATTTATATAGACAATAGACAAGATGATTGATAGATGACACTTGGACTAGGGTTACAATTTATCACGCATTTTCTTTGATCTTCATTACATAGTCCAGTATCATTGGTTTTACTATCAAAGTAAGATTTTTTTTTATTTTTATAACAAGAAATTCATTCAAAATCAAAATTTACTTTTCCTATTTTCTTCCTTTTACAAGTCCCGAGTCACATATTTAATATCTATAAAAGTCGCTAAAGGTTAAAAACAATTATTAAGCTGTTTACATCGTACCACTGCTACTATATTCATAGACCAGAGCTGAGTGTTGAATTTTAATTTTCCATTACCTCCTGAACTTAGTATACAGGTGCAGAAAGCGGATCAAAAGGAGTGCATATTTTACAATAAAACAATTTAATAGCGCATGAATTATTTTTGAACGATTAGCATGCTAATCGATTCTCAAAAAAACTCAATTCGCAGTAACCAAGGGGTGCTGCAGATCCCAAGGGGTTGTTACGAGCTAGAGTCTTATTTTGAAAGGTTACGATTTCCAATTTATAATTATAAATAGCTGTGTGTAACAGTTTTTCAGATACTACGTCCCAATGTTTTTGTAAACATTTTATTTACGTATCACTAAGCACGGATAAAGCAGTTCGGGAGCGCTTTTTCTTCCGACTTACTTAACAAATTAAATATTTAAGGCTAGCTGAGAGGTCAAGCTTCATGCTATATAACCTATACTATTTCTTATAAATCTAGCTCGAAGCGACTGCCATCAGACCTCCACCACCCAAGTACTAGGCGATATCGAAGTTCTGTAGTTAGACCAGGTTGTCGGACTTTTTAGGGCTCCAACTACCCGTAACGAATGCCATAGATGTTTATATGGCACCCGGGACCGACGGTTTAACGTGCTCTCCGAGGCACGGAGGGGTCTCAATGTGTTAAGAATGGTCACCCTTATAAATCTAGCTATCATTTACAAAAAAAAAATTGTTATATTCCGACTGGTAGTTTAGGAGATAAGAGCGTTTAAACAATTAAACAAACAATAAAATATTCAGCTCTATTATATGAGTATAGATTTGACGATTTACTTCACTCTAACAGTTTTACTTGTCATTCATTATCAATATCAGTTGTATACTTTTCCAACAAGCTAAGTCTCTAATTTTTAATAAATTATAAATCTAAACGAACCACCATAACCATGTCGACCATAATTCCGACAATGTTTATAATTCAAAAAGCTTGACGTTGTGAATACAAGAACATAAAAATATACCTTCTTTGAATAATATATTTAAGCTACATAAACATGCTATCTTAATAAAACAAATGGGATTGAAATTAAGCCATTCTCTGTAATTTAAATAAATATTCTAATGGTTGAAGTACCAATTTGTCTGCTATTGCTTCATAGTTTTGTATGGTAGTCTATACGGACGTAGGACAAGCTATATGTTAATGAGTAAAAAAAATGTTGAGGCAATTTTTTAAAAACGCGCCCTGCATTTTCATAGTTAAAATTTATTATATATGTTTATATTTTTTTAAAGTATACTAGCAACGTAGGTCACACACGTCACGCTACATGGAGAAGGAATGCAGACAGTGAAACTTATTATAGGTATATTTTACAAATACATTAAGTGTAATTAAACAAAACATTCATTGTTCACTGACAATGTGAAACACTTGCTAGTCTGTCATTTGTTTACATTTATACCTATTATAACGTCATAGCCATAACTCATAATGTTAGACGGGCGCAGCTGAAGTTATGGATAATACAAAAAAAATAATATTTATGCAATGATTATAAAGGTACAATGTCAACCACTGGGCGACTATTAGTATATACATGAATAATAATTAATTTATCTACGTCGATCTATTTCAAACCAATCTTTGGAACAAATTGTCGCCTGCGGTATTTCCGGACCGATACGACCTTCAAACCTTCAAGAAAAGAGCGTATTCCTTTTTCAAAGGCCGGCAACGCACTTGTGACTCTCGAGTTGCAGGTGTCCATGGGCGACGGTAGTCACTTACCATCAGGTGACCCGTCTGCTCGTTTGCCCCCTATAGTATAAAAAATAAAAAAAAATATATAAAAAGCATCAAAAATAATTAAAAAAAGTTTAAACTATATCTATACCAGGCCCTTCTCACTTAATCTAACTGTAAACTATTTAACAGATAGGTATCAAAACAAAAAACGCTTTCGAAACAAAAAAATGTTTTATGTATATATTTATCTGTCACTTAAAGATTTATCAGGAAACTTTTCAATTTCTATTCGTTTTTAACAAAATTTTCTGGTACCACCCTTTTTTAAAAATACCGGATACGCAGTCGCTACCTGCTGAAATATGACTTGAATGATTGAATGCAGGGGGTAATAAGACTTACTGGAGGACTTGCTTGTCAAAAGCAAGATAGGCTGGCTGAAGAAGCAAAACTGCTTTGATAATACCGGTATACATATACTGGAAACCCATATCTACTTGCGATTTCTGCGACTATAGCGAGATTCCTGCACTTTATACCCTAGTGAGTGCTTAACCTCAGCCACGCAATCGCCATTCGGTGGACTCTCTGGAAGTCGCTATGCTTCAGTAGTTTCCTTATAAATATTTCCCTAAGAGTAAACTCCTCCTAGGCGATATTGAATCGGTAGTCAAGTTCACTGCAGTCATACATATGTTTTGGGAATGCATTACTGTGCAATGTGCAAGTTAGATTGCATTTTATTGTGTGGTTGCTAAAGTCACTATTTAATTGAATGTCCTTACTGAGTGCTTTTGTTTATTCTATGCTTTTGCTTACATTTTTAAACTGGACTTATATCTAATGGTATACTAGAGATATATATTTTAATTTCGGATCATTCGCTGTAAAAACTTTTGTAAATCATACTCTTAGAATAATGAATGTGAAATGGAAGTATATGTGTATATAACATTGTAGTATAGGGATATAGACTTAATTGCAAATCGCATTGAGTGATTGCAAATTACACGGAATGAACGTAACGATCGTGATTCTTGTTCATTACAATAACCTAGCATTTAATTAATTCCGAGGAATTTGTGTGCTTTATGGAGCATTGTTAATAATCGTAACTTTACCATTTACGTATACCTACTTAATTATAAGTAAGTAATATTTCCTTGTACCTAATTAAAGGCCGTATACAATTATTTTTAACTACACTCGGGGTCCAATTGATTGCTAGGAGTGATTTATTTTAAATAAGTATTTTTTTTTTATCTAGTCACAGAATAAGTGTGATAAGGTGCTTTTATGATGGGTTCACTGTGGGAATTTTTGACTTACTTAACCGTTAATAATATTTTTTATTATATTGTCATTGTCAGCAAATGTAAAAACGGAATTGAAATTATAAAATTCGTTAAAACATATTACAGTCAAAACGAAAGAGGTTTATTAATAGCTATTAAAAAGTTCCACTATTCACTTGATGGTATATTATAATTAGTAGTATTGTATTATGATAAGAATCTAAATCGTAAAATTGTGTTTTACAGGAAATACAACTATGCAGTTGAGCTTAAAATGCAAAACTGTATCTGTAAACAAAATTTCATCAAAATCGTTAGAGCCGTTTGCCGAGATACCGAGAAATGTAAATACATACATAAATAAATATATACATACAAGAATTACTCGTTTAAAGTAATAATATACAGGCGTAAAATAATGGTACATAGAAGGAATTGTATACTTACGTCTAGACTATTATATAACAATAAAATATAAGTGCCAGTATATTGAATATATTTAGAAATAAATTTCGATAAACAACGAAGTACTTCTGAATCAGAACTTTGTTTGTTTATGACATGATTGTGTGTTCGAATTTCACGCAAAAACGTTCTAGTTCATTTTGGTCAAACTTTTACAATTTCTAAGCATTTATCATAATCGGTTAAGTAGAAGGGTGGATACAGCCCGACTTATGTTTCAACCCTCGTCCACGGGGGCGGGGTCGTAGTACTGTTATAATAAAGTAATAATTGTCTGATAGTTTGCTTTAGTTTGATGCAACAACTTTTATACGATTTACTCTTGAACCTTGACCCTTGAACTTGAACCTTGTATCCTGATACAATTACACTTAAGTCACTTATACAAGCTAGTTTTAATTGAAATCAAACGCTATATGAATTTGAATAGAAATATCTGATACAAATTCTTTAATTAAGTGAATTCTCGTGAAATACAAACAGGTAATAACTTATGCGTCGCATTAAACTCAAGCTACTAAAACAAACGGAAATGAGTTTCATCGTAAGAAAGGATTTTCTGAACGAAAGTCCATTACAGATTCCAATTAGATGCCGTGTTTAGAAGTAATTTCGCGGTGAAATTAGAAAATTAATATATTGCTTAGGGAGAATATATCTTTTCATTTAGAACGTGTGGTACGGCGCGTCGGGTTTACTTGAGCACCAGCGATTTTGGACCATGCATTAAATAAGAAAGAAACTAGATCATTGCCCGCTCTTATGCACTAGTCTACCAGATACCACTAGTGCAGATTGGCATTTGGACTAGTCAAGTAATATATATATACATACACGACAAAAATCCTTAAAGCATTTCATTTGCGATGAGATACACTGTATTGAAGTATAAATATTTAGTCTCAGGTATATCTTCTATTCTCTATCCCGGAGACCTCGCAGTCTGCCAGCGTACCTCGTAAATAGTCGTACTTCTGACGGAACACCGTGTGGTTTTAGTCGGTTCTATTAAAGCAAATCACTTCACCTTCTGCCGCCGGAAAATAATGACCCGTGGGGTTTTTCATACGATAATCAAAATGGTATATCTCTTGGTCCAACAGACTGACTACGTCATCATTACCTGAAGATATGATAGGTATGAAGAAGATATCGTTGGCGGTGAACAGATAAAGTGTTCTTTCTCTCTCCATCTTTTATCAAGAATTTGACGAATTAGTTACTTGCCAGTCCTAGTTATGTGAGTCTTTGATAGACTATAAAAACTAGAACACTATTAATTACGATCTCACAACGCCCTACGATAGGTACACCGGTTTGTGATGTCTTTTACTGCCAAAAAAAACCTTTAAATGAAATATAAATGGCACCACATAAAATTTACAATCGATGAAGTAGATCTTGCTACTAGAGCGATAGCAGCACCGTAATTATGGCATTAACAGCATGCACAACCACAAATGGATAAAACAAGTCGGTAACCGCACGCCTTACAGCTACATTCCGGGAAAAATACTATCATTTTTTACCTTCTCAGGTAAGGTCTACTTCATACTAAACGTTTCCAACATTTTTCCTTGTGTAGATGATAAATATAAAAAAACAGATTAACTTGTTTTTAGTTTAGATAGCCAAAATGATACTGGAATTTGTACCTCGAACTGTAAAAGGATTTGCAGCATATGTCACAATCACAAGTGAGTTAAAAATCTGTCGAGATGTTAAGAGTTCCTTACAGCAATTGATCAGAGACTTGTTTTATTACTCGTAATATAAAACACATGACTACTTCCATCAAAGGGACTAAAGCAAGGGTTGCAAGGCTAATTTCTGAAAGTCAGTATTATCCTGACGTCCTCCTGTAGAGTCCTACTAAGGTCCTAATAAAGTAAACGCTATAATCTGAAAACGGTATGGTGGCTATGAACTTTAAACTAGAACATGACTAACATGCAAAACTACATAATATGGTCTTCGTGTAATAACTACCAACCAACGTTCTAAGAATATTAAAGGAAACCACGTGTAATTGATTAACTTATTACTTGAACGTTTCGCGTGAGCGCACGAGTTGTACGTAATTATATTTTACATTTGGCAGTTTTTGAACTGAAGCCAATTCGTTAAAGATGTTTTTTAATTTAATGGCCATGAAAGTTCTTGAAAGTACGTTGTTGGTATTTCTTTTGAATGTTATTTAAAGGCAATTCGTAGCATGTTTAAGTGGTTTTGGATAGTTTTTGTAGTGCGTTCTTTTTGGCATAGACCTATGGCAGTATGGTGCAAGAAGGGAATAAGTTAACATGATATGTAAGCTATGTTTTTGACCAACTCTATAAACACAAGAAACTCCTTCGATTGTGAACATTTACTATTATTGTTGAAACAAACAGAAGTTACATAAGAGAGTGAATTTAAACTTAGTACTTTGAGTTATTTGGTGGTGTTGCCGATCGACTGAACAAGAAGTCGGAAGTCATGGGATAAAACGAATTAGACATAATTATGTATTAATAAGTCGTAAAACACACGTAACACACTATTAGTTAGGCTAGCGACACAAAAACGTCTTTATATTACATGGATAGACAGAAGCTACAACATTAATGAATTACAAAAATTGAAATACAAATTCTACCTCCAACAGCGGTTCAACTAATTGCTAATACCACCGACCGGAGGCCGTCCGTCATCTTTGTTATTTTATTATTAAAGAGCTGTCGTTAATATAGCCCAATTAAGTTTATTGTCGCGACGTCGACTCCAATAAACGAGACGTATCGGCGGCGGCCGGGCGACGATCCGCAAGTGATCGATTGAGATGAGTTATGTCCACCTAGTTACCCCTTCAATTGGATCCTTGATTGGTTTGACGTACGCACTATTATTATATGTGGACCGTATACCGATAAATTGGAACTGATTGTTTGCTAAATGGCTAAAGGTTTATTTATATCTAAAAACACGCTGACGGTATTAAAAGCTGCTCAAGTCGTTCGAATGTGTTCACGTAACATTTTATTTGTTTAAAAGGAAATAAGAATTGTTGTTTAGCCTTTTACGGTGTGAATGCTTCATAAAGTTTTATTGGGTGCTGTTAATGCACATAATGAGTCCGCATGTTTCAATGTTGCAGTTTTTTTATGGTGTGAGAAAAATGCGTGTATGTGTATGCGCATCTTAATGACGTCAGCCAGCAACGGCTGCGTGTCACGCGGCGCGCCTCTGCTCGAATTAATTGACGCAATTACGCAGTAGAAAACAATCTTAGCGTTAATGCAATAACGACTCATCTATTACTAATAATTATGAAGAGATACCAAAAACGAAGTAATTAAAGCAAATAATTTCTTTTGCTTTGTTATTGCGTATTTATGAAATCGTTGTGCAATGTAGATTTTTGGATATCGTTAGTTACTTCCGTGACGACTAGATAAAATGCCTTCTCTAGTAAAAGCTTTTTAATGTGTAGGTAAATAGACCCAATGCGCGACTGTAAAGGGTCATTTCGGTTTTAAAAATTTAATTTAAGAATCCCTCTTTTGGAAAGAACATTAATTATGTGGCCACCGGATCATCCATGTTTTTTATTTGGCTTTCCTGGAGGTATAATCTCTTAACTATTAGGAAATATGTCTCATAACATACAAGAATACAGTCAAATTGAGAATGTTCTTCAATTTGGAAGTCGGTCAAAAACTTATAGCGACGGCACTGATGTAATTTTTATTTGTCTAGTATGATGGAAAGCTGTTATGGAATTCCACCAATTTTTCTGACAGCGTTATTCCATAAATACCTACTTTACATTTTTATACTGAGAGCTTAAGCTTAAACGCAGAAGCTTAGTAGTTCAAATTCGAGGTTTTAAACATCGCCACCCGTAAAAACCAAACTCCATCAGTATTAAAACTGCCCTTGGTCAGGGCCCGTTGACATTCGAAATTTATGCACCATAGTAATGCAAAATGTATTTAGTTTTTTCATTGGAAGCTCAGTCTAGCAGTCTCTAGCACACCGGCCTATAAACAATGGCAATGAATGAAGCTCTGGTGATCCTACTTACTAGCAGTAAAGTTATGCTTTTGGTGCTGGTTAACCGCAGCATTCTGTAGGACCTCAGTGGGGCGAATCTAATTTCTAAAACTATTTCCTATTAACTGGCAACTTAATAATAATACTATTTCATTGTTCACAGGTCAACAGGATGACAATAAATATGGTCTGAGTACAGTAACTGGTAACACCGGTGGATCGAGGCTATGCGCCCAGTGCGGGAAGGTCATCACCGAGAGGTTCCTTCTTAAAGCTATGGAGCGGTTTTGGCACGAGGATTGCCTTAAATGCGGATGCTGCGACTGCCGCCTGGGAGAAGTCGGTTCCAAATTATATTACAAGGCAGATCTTATGCTCTGCAAACGAGACTATCTTAGGTAAAATTATCTTTATATTAATTATATGTAATAACAGCAACGTTAAAATGTTAGTGAAATGAGCAAAAGAAATGGTTCTACCCGTAGTCTTTTTCTCTCTCTGTTTGCGAGGAAGAAAAATTTTGTCTAAAATTGCAAAGCGGACTTGCGTGGCTTGTCTCTGGGTTCCGTACGGACCTACCCTTAATTTTCCAGAACCTATGAATGGAAATTCCAGGTTCTGGAACAGTTTATCTCAAATTTATAACTAATAATAATAACTTGACACATCTCACACACGGCTGTCTGATCGCAAACTAGGCAGAGCATGTACTGTGGTAACCAGACTGCTGATAATACATATATTATGGATAAATTACACCCAGACACAGAACAAATTATCATGCTCATCTCACAAATATTTGTCCTATATGGGAATCGAACCCACGACCTCTCCTCAGCAGTCAGGATCTCTAACTAATAGACCAACAGGCCAGTCAAAACTACAAACTATTTAATTTTTTAAAGTTTCATACTTTAACATAAGTACTTGAATGAGTTTCTCTTACATTATTATTTTCTCACAGACTACCTACTTCCTGCATTGTGAATCAGAATTTAAATGGAAGATAAATGTCACTTCTCACGTGATTAAAGAAGTCTTGAAGTTATTAAAAAGTTATTTTACTCATTATACAATTATTACAATTAGTCATCAATGCACCATTAATTGGTATTTACAATTACCTACTTAAATGAAATGAACATTGTTCCAGTAAATATTACTAAAGATATTATTTTATTATTATGTTGGACATTATAAATTTATTACAGTACCTACGGAGTTCTCTCTTAAACTATTATTCTAGTGTTAATTGGCTTTCCAATAATTAATTGATTGATTACAGTGATACTATTATTAACGTTTAGTTACTTAATTACCACTTTATATTGCGAATACACACGACAACATATGGCCGCAGCATATTTTTCTCTAAGACATTGATTTCGGCTTGATTGAACTGATGAATAAATAATTACTAACGGGTTTGATTCAAGTTCCTAGTTATCATATGTAGTTTATTAGCCAGCTTTGGCTCGTGATCTTGGTCCCTGTGCAGCTTCTCTAACTTTTTATTAACTAAAAACCTTATTTCGACCACTGCATGCACTGTTATCAGAAATAGATGCGCTCACCAACGAAAAGCATTTAATTTTCATTTATATTGTCAGTGTGAAAGTTACTCTGACTGTCTTTTTAATACGTAGCAGTGGGGATGAACATTATGAACAATGCTTGAATTTTGCCTTTGATAACACATGCATACCTGCAGAAACGCTGAGGGGCTACTAGTAAAAATATAAAATACATATTTTAAATAGAACAGTTAATATAATAATAAAAAAATTATTCGAACTTTTAGTTTTGTCCATTCAATTTATAGCGTCATCACATTTTTCCACTTTAAAAGACTTTAATGTAAAGTGCTTTTTGTATTTATAAGTCGTAAGTATTTATTTTTATGGGCTTGTTATTGTTTAACAGGTTATTCGGTGCCACAGGCAACTGTGTGGCGTGCAACAAAGTCATTCCCGCTTTCGAAATGGTTATGCGAGCAAAGAGCTTCGTTTACCACTTAGAATGCTTCGCTTGTCAACAATGCAATCATAGGTGAGTATTTTACAGTCAAGCTAAAATATCTATTGTACTAACAAGTGATATAAGACATAGATATTAATGCTCTAATGTTAACTCATAACATTACATTTTCACCGCTTTGGTGGAGTGCAGTTTGGAGTGCATGGTAACGCTATACTTTTGTCAAATATGGCTAATGAATGAAAATTAAAACGATGTTTCCTGTTGGAATATCTACAGTATACTTAGTACAGGTTAAAGTAAACCTGAACCAAAAAAATACCTATGGGTGTTAAATGGTCTTTATTCACGTATTGACAATTTTGAATACATGCAATACCTAGTTAAATACTTCTGTTGAGCGTATGTCCAGTGCATGTGCATAAATAAATAAGTTAACAAAAATACAAATTTATAGTGGCACTGCTTACATAGCATAAGCAATAATTAAAAATAATATACATTCCACATGGTAAAGATCCATTCTTGAAGCGGCCGGGCTTTGAACTTTTAGCCTTTGGCTCACACAAATTAAAGTACTGCCGATTTACTATTTTATTTTACTGGAACAAAAATTATATTAATAAGGATTAACTCAATCCCGACAATGTATACATCGAATTTAAACTTGTTACAGGTTCTGCGTAGGCGACAGATTCTATTTATGCGATAACAAGATACTATGCGAGTATGACTATGAAGAGAGGTTAGTGTTCGCAAGCATGGCGGCCAATCCCAGCGGGCTGGCGCACATCCGTCGCCAAGTAAGCGGACTACAGGTGAATATTTATGGAATAACTATTTCAGAATGTCTAGACGAATTTGATTATGAACAGATATATCTAGTCTCAACACCTGTTTATTGACTGGCCTCGTTTATTGACGTTAGACTGCAAAAATGTTTTTTTGCCAGTCTTAGCACCTTTATACAGTAATAGAATATTGCCATATCTTAACGAGCAATTGTATATATATAATCTGAATCTAGGAAACGGCTCCAACGATTTTGATGAAATTTTGTATACAGATAGACTTTTGCATTTTAAGTTCAACTACATAGTTGTATTTCTTGTAAAAATGCAAGTTTACAAAAAAAAATACGATTTTACAAAAAGCTACCGAGAAAAGCTCGGTCTCCTAGGTACTAATTGTAATACATGAATACATTTTCAGACATTTCTGTTCTTTTTGCTTTACGTACCACTAAAATAGCAAACGGGCTCACGTTTGTCCTTATTAAAAGCGATTAAAGTGCGAAGATTTTTTTAAAGATTTTTCGGAAATAACAAAATTTCGGAAGATATTGGGTAACTTTGCAAAATATTTCAAGACAACTTTCCTTGTGGGATAAGTCTCACAAATTTCTGGAACAGTATATTATTACATGTGTATACAATTAAGGCTATGATTTTTTTTTATGCGTGTGTTAGGTCACGGTGTGTCGTTCCCGTATCGGTTCTCCCTGACATTACTATATAAATCATCTGCTATAGACGTAAAGGCAATGATGATGATGAATTAATTTTATAGTACAAATCGCCGTCGAATGGTGGTAGTCGAATTTCGACCATCATTTATTAAGTTAATTAAGTTGTGAATGTTTTGTTTTATTTTATTGACCAGTATAACTTTAACTATCATTGAATACCGTACCATGATAGATCAATATATTATTTACTGGACCTCTAAAGCTTTTTGTAGCCGCTTCACATAATTTTTTAATTTATTACACACATTGCTATCATTTTTAACTTTATCTAATTCTTCTACATATAATTATTCCAAACATTACAGTCCTCCGCGCTCGAAATTTGCTTAATGAAGGGTACAAACAATTCTTTTCACGTATTAATATATAGATTATATTTTTATCATTATACCAATTAATGCACATGGAGGCGAGAAATACTGAACAATTCAAGATATTGAGGATCTGGGGCCAAGTTTTACCATATAACACGTTGTAACACTTTAAATAACTATACGGTGAAACATCGAATCATAGACGTGCCCGGTAGTCTTAATCTTTACTTTAAAACATGCCGTCTTCCATCTGAGGGAATAATCATTGTTACTCCCTCTTGAATCCCCTATTTACAGAAACACGAATTCACAAAAAATCAAACGATCCCGTGACATGATAGATACCTAAATAATTTAAAATAATTTTATTGACTTGTTCCATCATTCTACCCTAATAAAAAATATAAATAACCATGGCAATGTTCAAATTAATTTTTAAAATAATATTGAAAACATCGATAAAATTTTATCTGTTTGAACGCCACCATATTTCGCGGGCCTTGGATGACGTCACGTTCCACGCTTAGTGTTTGTTTCATAAACTTATTTGAAGTGTTACAGTAATTTTATCTCGATTTCCAGTTGTAATTACTATTTATTGTAATTAATAGACGATGGATAAAGTTAAAAAACATTTTATAGGTATTGCCTTGTCCCTAAGTGTAAAAACACTATAAGAACTACACCCAATACAGTATTTTTTCCTGTACAAAATAATAATGTAAAATACGAAAACACTGGTGTACATTAATGAGAAGAGATGAAGTATCTTCAATATCGTGTTTTTATTGTGGTGAAGATCACTTTAATGTAATCATATTACAATTTAATTGCTAGTATAGTGTGAATTAGTCAGCAGTAATTTATGTTTATTTAAATATCAAGCAGAATTCAACTTGCTTGTCTACATAAGCTAGGTAACAAAAGTATAATAAAACTTCATGAATATAACTAACTATACATATCTTACCTATCCTTTATATTATAATATAACAAGTATTATAATAATTACTTTGCGGCTTTCACTTCTTTAACCTCAGCGGACGTAAAATCTGGATTTGATGCAAAATATATAGTCATCATGAATGCACGCACCTATTTTCGGTAGATTGTCTGATTGTGCTTTGACAAAACTACATTCGGTCATTCTCCTAGATGATTTCGAATATCACTAGAATGCTTAAATTGCACTAGCTAACAGCAAAAACCACAGGAACACCTATCTTTATCCGTAACACTACGAATATAGGCGCCGATAAATGACAGAACGTGGAATGTCACGTCATGTTTTGTTTCGACCAATGGTGAAGCGTTTGCAAAGTTGAATTTCGCGCCCTTATTTTGCATATTTTAATTAATATTTTTTGCAATTAAACACGAACTAAATAAGAAAATAATTGTTTAAGCATAATATCTGGACAATAAACATTCAAGGGATATTTAATCAAGTAAATTTAAACAACATGCATATTCCCTATTGTTCCATTCGTGCAGTAAGTTCTATTTAAAGTCTCCGTGAGAACTTGCTGAATACATTAAAGGAAAAGTGTAGAGTAGCTACCTAATAGGACCGGGCAGTAGGGCGGTGTCACTACAGTCTATAATTATCTAATAGCCGAGTGGTCTCGGTTCCCATAGCCGCTGGTTTACGTGTCTCATTCAGAATTCACCACGTTGTACGCCTCACTGATGAGCTGACGTGGGTCTGTGCGGCTTGAAAGTTTTCAGTCCTAGTTATAAAGGAGTCACTGGCACTGTTACAGTGACTTTTAGGAACTTTATTTACTGTGTACGTAAGTTGACTATGGAACAGGTTATATCGAGTTTCTTTTAAGCTTTATTAAAACTAAATTAAAAAAAAATACATTTATAAAAATCAAATCGAGCTTAAACATACCCATCCCTACATGTGGCACGTCTGGACAAATAAGATCACTTTTTTAGAATGCCGTACCCGAAGGGTAACCAACGGGACCCTATTACTAAGACCTAATATTAATCCGTCCGTCCGATTGTCTGTCAGCGGGCTGTATCTCATGATCCGTAATAGGTAGCCGTAGAATAGGATAGGTTGAAATATTCACAGAATGTGTATTTCTGTTGCCGCTATAACAAGAAATAATAAAAATTAAAGGGGGCTTCCCTACTAGAAAGGTTTTGGCTTTTTTTTTTTACAATGGTGCGGCGTTCATGTGTGAGTCCGATTAATTTCTGGATCTAGCAATCCTAGATTCTTTTTGAGGTATTAACACTGTTTTTGAATCAGCAAAGCAGTAACCATAAACATCTTCCAAACTGATAAATGCTGTCAAGTTAAAGAACTAATTATATGAATAGAAAAAGTTTAACGCAGATGAATCCGCGGGTCATAGCTAGTATCTTTGTGATCGCCACGTTGCACATCATCGCGTAATTGAGTTGATACGAGTCTGAGCACTTCAAGGAACCGCAATTTCGTCTCGTAACTAGCGCTCTTACTTAGTTGATGGCCGCAAACGAATGCTATTATCAACCTTCGCGTTGTGACTAAGCAGCTATTTACAGCATTACATGTTTATCGATTTAATACGGACTCAAATTATAACCGACAACGAACACAGGCATACAATTTGCTCTTAAGTGATGAGATTTCATGCCGCTCCACTCCGACACTTCCTCTTTTATTCGATGCGAACGATCATGGTTACATTTCAGCGTAAGTGAATCGAGAGAGATTTTTTCAAACGTCTCGAAAATAAAGGGCACGTGAAAAAATTGACTCGACGGAGTAAATAACTCCCACAAGGACACTGTTAGTGGGAGATTCTATCTCCACTTTATTATGTTTCTTTTGTGATCATTAATCTTTCTCGTACGAACGCTTGTCGGAATGCGAATGTGGGGGAATCTATTTCATTTTATGAGTCGCGCGAGTGGAGGAGCCCATTCAGCCGCGCGACATTTCTAATCGACTTTTTGATTGCGTGCACGATCTACTGTTAGAGCATAAGTAAATTATAAACTTGATTATACATAATAGGGATTAGCCTCCTTCTTAGTCTAAAAAAATTCGTGTTCCATAGAAATTTATATACAGAGTGTATATGACAATGGAATGCTTACTTAAATCATTGGAAGGAAGTGAGATAGTCCATAAAAACTAACTTAAAAAATTTCGAAGTTACTTTTAATGGATTATCTTAGTAACGGAATGAAACATCCAAAATTAAAAAAAATATGCACGATTTAAAATCTTTAACTTTACACATTCCACCTGCGTTTATGAGAAACTTGGAAAATGAAACGGCCATAACTTGTAAACGCATAGTTTATTTTCAAAAATTATTTTTGGAATTGATTTCAGTAAGATTACCTACATTTGAAAGTTACCCAATATGTAGTAAGTTTAAATTGGAAAATGTTACCTTACTACGTGTGCTAGATTTAAAAAAAATACGTAAATATACGTGTTTTTACCTAATTTAATTCACAGCATTGTAGTTGTCGCTAATACCTATGTATTTTACAGTACCTACCTACTACCTACATATTACAGTATTTACATGTTATATGTAAATTGTATTTATGCAGTCGCCAACCGGCGGGGGAGGTTACGTTGGAGGAGTAGGAGCTTGTGGAGGTGGAGCCGCAGTTGGTGGAGCTCTGGTTGACAAGGACGCAGGTGGCTGCGCGGGAGCCGATGACGCCTCCAGCGGGTACGGCAGCCCGCCCGACCCTGACGTGTGTGACGCCGCGCGATGACCGACGGTTCAACGCCGACATCTCGCCTCGGTTAGTCATACGCCAAGTAAATGCAGTGTTTCTTAGCAATAAGGAAGTCACCATATGCTCAAAGGTAAAATATATTACGTATGACACTTTAATGTAAAACAATATATTGGTAATTTCTTGTTGGACCGAAACACTAAACAAACTATTTTAATAAAATAAAGTAATCTTGCTTAGAAAAACGACCACAATAAACCAGAAATATCAGAAATATTCTCGTATGTCCCGCTGCACATGTACCAAAGGATGTATCAATAACCTTTCTTTTTTACATGCAGGTAAAGCCCCATTAAATGTTGGCGAGACGCATAGGCACGTCTGCAGGCCCTCGGCGTTGGGGCGGGCATCTTCGGCAATTGATGAACGTCTTTCATACACTCAAGAGTAATAGACACTAGTGTGATCCGTTCCTTCACCTGCAAACTAGCCATCACCCACAAACACCTACCTACTATAGAAAATAGGGTAGTTTGAAATGCTTTATTTTTATATTAAGTTCTATAAAAAGTCATGCGAACCTGAAATCTGTAAGAATATCGCAAAAGTGTAATATTTTAATACATGTTATGTACAAGGTGGTTAGGAATCCAAGTTGTCAGCCGACTAACGGGCCGAAATCAATATTCAGTGAAATCCAAAATCGATCGCTACTGTCAGATGACCTAATGACATTCGATTAATAAATCCAAACTCGATACGATGTTAAAATTTGAAACATAATCAGATAATCATTTCGGCCATTAGTGCAGAATTGCACGAATAAGACATTGGGAATATATTAGAATGACACGCGAGTACATTACGCTCGTCGCTGTTCGGCGGAAGAGTGGTGTATATGTGGCCACTTTACAAAGTGTCCGGGATGAGCCGCGATAACGTTGTTAGAACACGATATTTCCATTATGTATACGATTTGAGCACTTGTTTACATGTTAAGATAGCAGCATTGCGTGGGTTAGGCGCGCTCTCGCTTCTACTTTATTGTACTTTCTGTACTACATCTTGCGCTTAGCCAATTTAGACACGCTCCGTACCACTAAATAAGATAATGGTGTCTATTCTGTAGTTTTAGACAAGGCTAATTATTACAATAGAATTGTATATCTTCAACAATTTTTTTTTTTATTGTTTTCTAAGAAAATCTTTCAAATTTCAATCTGGATTAGAACATTTTTTAAATAAATCATGTATACTCCTAATACACACATATATGTTTATGAGAGACTCGAATCTCTAAAAACCCAAACATCCTGCAATGCAGAATAGATATGAACAAATATTTTGAAAGTCGTTACACCTGTATTTGGAAAATGAACCCTTTATATGAAACATAAATAATAACTAAAGGTGATGTTAAAGCTCTCGAAATCCATCTTGCAGTTTGTTTCAAAAGGGAGTTTTTTGTAAAGAAAATTTAAGTAGTATGCTATACTATACTTAAGTTATTCAAATGGTAAACGTGATTGAGACTGTCTGAAATTGAATAAACTGACTAATATTGTAAAGAAAGATTCCAGAGTTCACGAGTTTGTATGTAGGGCTATCTCCAGAACTACTCACCATCTATCAACATTTGCAAGAAGTGTAATTCTAGATGGACATACGAAATTGGAATGGCTAATATATTTCCCAAACATATATTCATCAGAGACCATTGTTTCACTAACGTATTTAACATATTTTCAGGAAGGTTTTAGTAAACAGAATACAGTAGATATGTATTTCCCTATTGATTCAATTTTTTTCTCAATCATTTTCGTTGAAGACGGGTTTTTTATTTGGAAAAAAAAAACATCAATATTGCCAATTTCCGTTTAGTCCGAGTCTTAATTTTCATGAGATGTGATAATCCATTTATTGCTTACCAACAACAGAATAGGCACCAATAAATAAAATGTTCATTACATACCCGCAACCTCGTGTATTTATTTAAATAAGTTTCATTGAATTCAACGTATGGAGATAGAGAATTATCAGTAAATTTATTCCGTTCGACATACCGTTCAGATTTACATTCGGTAAAGCGGATGAATTTATCGATCGTAATGTTTGTCGTGATACAACGATTCAGGTCCACTCACTAAAAATATTAATTGATAAAATCGATCTCATTGTTATGGATTGTATGTATGTACATGTACTAAACGTAAATATTGTTATCATACAAGGTATGAAGTTTTATTCAAGGTAATTTCTTAATTTTTATTTACTTTTGATTGGTATATGTTATTGTTATTTTTAACCAAAGATAAGTTTTCTGTAAAAATTATTTCTCGAGAGTCTACACAAATGAGCAAGATGGTAGATCAAGGGTTAACCCGCATTGCGATATTCGTCGACATCGTTTATTATTCGTGCGTACTTTTTACATCTGATATCAGTTTAAAAATCACATTATTGTTTTTATGTTTTTGTTCTAAGTCCGTTCTAAATTCAAATCACCAAGTCTGAGTAACGTCATAAAATTATGTTAACAGTTATTAGTAGGTAATGTATAACGATAATATTGTTGAACCTGTTGTACGTGGCAAGGAAAAAGTTGGTTGAACGAATAATTATCGCATTGCGATTTTAGCCCAATAGTTGGTACTCTGACGTGGTGCAATGGTTAGTTAGGTCTGTATAATAATAACTTTTAACTGTTTAATATTTGCAATAATACACCTTAATTGTAAACGTGCCTGTCTATATGTACCTGTTTTTTTTATATCCAAAAATATTGTGACATATACATATATAAAAAACAACATTTCTATATTCATTGTAAATTTTGCAGGCACTTGACACGGATCATAAGTTGCCAACTCTGCCTTCATAGCCATGGACTACTGGCATACCTGCTCATATAGTACTGTTTAACTAGGGTATGTTATAGGGTTGCGGTATTATATCCTTAGCCGGCTTCGACATCAGTAGAGACCAGCGACGCAGTCTCGCACTATGCAATGTTTTGTCAACGATAGCTTATATTCTCTACAAAGTTTTGAAAAAAATTAGATTTTATCATCAAAGAACAACATCTCAAAGACATTAAACGCAAACCTTATTCATTACTGGTATCTGCTTAAAATAGGTAGATACTTACCATGATGTATAAAGTTTTACAACAAGGTGTAACCTGTTTAGGTGTGGTTTCTTTTCTTTCTTATGATTCACAATATAGTATAGAGATAATGGTAAATGATACTCAATAAATATTACGTTTCTATCGTGCACGGCACTTTGGCAGGCTGCGTTTATCAATGAGGTGGTATGTGTTTTAATTTCCGCCACAGAGCTTCAGTGAATGTTCGCGCATAAATTATAAAGATAATAAAATACAGATGATATGCTAAAATCTTTATTTTGTTTAATATTAAAGAAGTTAAACCTCTATGTAGATAAATGCTAATTTTTTCTAAGATAGAATACCTAATGTAAATTAAAGATTTCTACGATATAATGAAACCTGCAAGGAAAAACATTGTAATATAGTCATGGACGATTCAGATATAGAGGAAATTAAAATCGACATGAACTGATATACCTACAATGTTTTTCGTAGCCGGTGTCAAATATGTATTTATGTAAAAAAATGAACTGTCGTTAATTAGTATTGGCTATGTAAAATGTTCCGTAAGTTTTGAATACTAAATACTACCGCAAAGCCGGTGAAAATGTTTTCAACTTCATAAACATCGACAGAATTATTTCATTTTGCCGTTAACGTGTAAATAAATATATTTATTTAATAATTATTTTGTTCTTTTATTATAAACCTCAAGGGCATCACCAGGACAGGACAGGCTTGTCTAGTGTCTGACCACAGTAAATCACACAATATTTTTATTTATTTACTGTTTGTTGTTGTTTCTTAATAAATAGGTAACAATTGATTTCCTTGCAATAAAATCTTATTATTATTAATTAGTACTCTGTTAAACGAATTGTACAGAAACCATAGATAAGAATAACATTTAACTCAGGTGTAAATTTTCTTAAACCCACTTATATATTTTCTTATACTCGTAAATCCGTTAAATTCAGCACATAAATTTAAATACAGTTACAATATTTTTAATTATTAAGCTGTTTCTAAAATAATCAATTACAATCTATTTTGATAGTCAATTCAGCAACATACTGTGAAGCTCTAAAGGTCCACCGAGTTAAAGCTATTTTAAAAGTGAAAACATTATATAGACATATTTGACAAGTACAAGTAAACGGGAACATAAAAAAAAATATTGTTGTGAATGTCAAAGTGGGTTGAGAAATCTTATATATAGAGATAATCTTATATTTTAGTAAGTATAGCGTAGTAATTCCTGGTATAGGACCCCGCGACAGTACAACTCACGATGTAGCAAATAGGTCGGCAAGTCGAAATCGAACCAAATAAAAACACACGATGTGTCATACTGTGCCTTAAATGGGTAGACCTTCCTGCGACGGTATATTCTCAACGTTCCACCCGGCGCAAGTCCGCCTGATGATCATTAACTAAACAGAGGCTCTTACTGCAGTCGCGGCTACCCGAGAACACACGTAAAGCGATGTGAGTGCTCGTGAGTGCGCCTCCACCGCCCCCGTGGCACCGATTAATTAATCGGATCTGCGATGAGCTCCTAGCCCAGTCAAGAAATGGCCCCAAAGGAGGTGTAGAGTGCGTGAGCAGGTACCTAAGCGATTCCTTTAGAAACTTGTTCATATCAAAAGTCCTGAGATCTGAGACATTGGGGGAGGAAAGGTTGTTCACTTTCAGTAGTGGGTGGTCCTCGGCAACAGGCACGCTGTTGAGGCTGGCTAGGCAGTGAAAGCAGGCTGTAGAATAGGATAGCATAGCTTTTTGACATCTGCCAATTACACAATTCTTGGTGCAGCGTGAAAATATAGTTTTTTTTCCGATGCGATCCGATTTCCAACCCCATTCTTGATGAGCCAGCTCAATCCCGAAACACTGCTGCATTTAGTGGTAGGTGCACCGGTTGGAAGGAAGGCGTTTTGTGGATTAGAATATGACTATGACTAGCTGCCTCACTATTGCAGTCATTCTGTACGGGGACGAGAAATAGAAACGTTCGTGAAACACTTAAAATAATTCAGAAGTGTTCAAAACTCTATATTTATTCTGGAAGGTGTAACAACACCATGCTAATTGCTTACAAAGCCTTCACACTGAAACAAACATCTTTTTAAATTCGTTTAAAAATACATTATGCTGTCAAACAAAAAATGATTAAAAATATTCTCTGTAGAAAAGTATGGACACGCCATTTCTGAGAATCGATAATAACAGAAGGATTAGAATAAATAGCTATGACATTAATATTTGGTATGTTTGTAGAAATGCAAATCATTATTTACATTTCTACAAACATACCAAATATTAATGTCATAGCTATTTATTCTTATATGTTATTCATAAGTTTTAAGATATTCCTTTAGTAAATTGTATCACCCTCCTTATACAACAACAGGTTAAGATAATATAAAGGCGTCTAAAAAGATTGAAATTATCTTTTCGCACCGTAAAAATGTTAAATTGTCGGTCACGGCTTTGGAATTTTATTTTTAGCTAGTTTACCTAACAGTAGTATTAAAAGGGTGTGAATATGATATAGTAACATAACAAAAATATATAGTTCCCCTTTGTTTTAAGGTTGATATTCGACCGAAGCTAATTAGAATGGAACCAATCAAACCGTTTTAGAACTTGGCTTCTTGTTCCGAGTAAAAAGCCAACTGTACAATTTATGTGGTTCATATTGCAACAAAACCTCGTTTGATCGACCATTGGTGACAAGAAACATAGCCGTAGCCCGTAAGTAACAAGCGGTAGCGTAACTGATACGACACGCGTGATGGGTTGGACATCGTGTTACCGATTTTTTACGATGCCTAGAATTTATGTCAAAACTTTAATACTTTATCTAAAGTCTTAAATATTCTCTTATATAGCCTGGTACCTAAATGATCTTTTACAATTAGTTGAAAATAAACCAACTATAGTTCAAGGGACCAGCAACATCATTCAACAATCATGTCGTAAGTGTAGAGTGTTGAAGTACCGACAGTACGAATAAAAATAAAAATAGTGAACACCAAGCGCGGGCAGTTGCTGAAACTCGCACTTTACGGAGAAGGCGTCGCTGAGCTCTCATCAGTCCACTCGTGACCATGATCGGTGGAATTCAATCGAAACATCGGGTAACCAAGAGGATTGTATCTTTTAAATATTATCGCGATTAAGTCCTGAGCTACACATCTAATAATTAATTATTTATATTTGTAATAGGGAATATGCATGTTGTTTAAATTTACTTGATTAATTTTCCCTTGAATCTTTATTGTCCAGATATTATAATTAAACAATTATTTTCTTATTTAGTTGGTGTTTAATTGCAAAAAATATTAATTAAAATATGCAAAGTAAGGGCGCGAAATTCAAAAATCATCTAGGACAATTACTGAATGTAGTTTTGTCAAAAAGCAATCGGAAAATCTACCGAAAATAGGTGCATTTATGATGACTATATATTTTGCATCAAATCCAGATTTTACATCCGCTGATGTTAAAGGAGTGAAAGTCGCAAGGTAATTATTATAATACTTGTTATATTATAATCTAAAGGATAGGTAAGATATGTATAGTTAGTTATATTCATGAAGTTTTATTGGACTGTTGTTACCTAGTTTAAGTAGACAAGCAAGTTGCCTTCTGCTTGATATTTAAAACAAACATAAATTACTGCTGACTAATTCACACTATACTAGCAATTAAATTGTAATATGCTTACATTAAAGTGATCTTCACAACAATATAAACACGATATTGAAGATACTTCATCTCTTCTCATTTATGTACACCATTGTTTTCGTATTTTACATTATTATTTTGTACAGGAAAAAATACTGTATTGGGTGTACTTCTTATACTGTTTTTACACTTAGGGACAAGGCAATACCTATAAAATGGTTTTTTAACTTTATCCATCGTCTATTAATTACAATAAATAGTAATTACAACTGGAAATCGGTATAAAATTACTGTACACTTCAAGTAAGTTTATGATACAAACACTAAGCGTGGAACGTGACGTCATCCAAGGCCTGCGAAATATGTCGGCGTTCAAACAGATCAAATTTTATCGATGTTTTCAATGTTATTTTAAAAATTAATTTGAACATTGCCAAGGTTATTTATATTTTTTATTGGGGTAGAATGATGGAACAAGTCAATAAAAGATAAAAAAAATACATGCATATTCCCTATTATGTAGATATAATTATCGAAGGCATATTATTGCATACAAAAACTGAATATTTATGCATCTGATTGGTTAGCCTGACTAAAGGGACATAATTCGTAAGATGATCAAGAAAAACTGAATAAATGTCACTCACAAAAGACAAAAGACACCCAAGTCACAAAGTTTGAAATTTATTTTAAAATTTTATCGATCATACTATATTTATTTTTCACTTAACGTTTTGCAAAGTATCTACCTACTTATGTTGTAAAAACTTGATTTACAAAAATGTATTTTGTAATAAAATCTGATAACTGTTTAATAACGTATAAATTATCTGACTGCACTTTGTAGGTTGAAAGCCTGTTAAAGTTGGGTTTATTAATTTTGAAATAACTTTCTGGAAAGACAATTAATCGGGCGTATTATATCCTTAATGTTTTAGTGTTTACTCGGGGTGGGATGTCCATAAAAACCTCAACGGCGAGACGCATTAACGAGCGTCGTTTAGTTGTTTGCTGTTTAAATAAGAGCTGTAATGTAATTTTAATGAGCTCACAAAAATGTGTGCGGGTTCTGAGTACTCACGGACGGCGCGCCTGCGCAATAATCACCACCGGTGCACGCTATTCACGTGTTCCGTGTTCTTTTCACTACTTACTCACAATTTAAGAAGATTATCGTACTTTATTGCCTGCATATAAAATTGAAAAAAAATATTTTATATCTTTTATAACAGGCAATTTGGCCGGTGTTTATAGCCGTGATGCAACTGAGAAGGGATGTTGACTTGACGCTAATATATGTGTAAGTATATGTTATAATTAAAAACAAAAAGGTAGCTTCATCAATCCTTATCTAGGAAACAATAAAGTACCCATATTATATATTGTGGCAAAAGGCATCAGAAAATGAGAACGTTTTCGTAACTTTTTCTTATGTTCCGTTTAAATCACCAAAGAAACAAGATCGTGTTTAAAACCTAGTTCTTATGGCAGTTCACGTGTTATAAAATACAGCTGAGTATGTTTATACATATGTATGCTGTACATGTTTATACAGTGATATATTGAATTTATGTATTTTAATTCAATTGTTCGTATCAATGCTTAAATAAGCATTTATACGTACAATTGATTTATGTACTTTAATGTGCGATACTAAATAGTACTTTAAAGTGCGATACTAAATAGTATCGCACATTAAAGTAGGTATTAGTCAGAATAACTCTTTATTACTACTTAAATTGACCTGTTAAACAATTGAAATAATAAATTAATTCCCAATGTCACAAAGTAAATTATTTATCAGGATTAAAAGCGGTTAATTACAGTTCATAGGCGATCCCCAAAGAATTTGGTTGCAGAAAGAATAGAATTTGCCTAAATTATTAAGAGCCTCGGGGCGTACGCTCGCCCGTGAAAACTCACTTTAACTTTTTTAATTAAATTTTGGATTTTACTCCCCGTCGCCCGCCGTAAGGAATCTTATCCCGAAGCTTTAGTCAAAACGTTATATTAATTAGTCCGCACACTGAAGACTAATGACCATCGTAAGCGACTTTTACGGGGAGTTGCAGTCTCCAACGATGAACCACTCACATTTTTTTTACTTTAGAACCAGTGTAACAGAGCTTTCCAAAGGGTACAGTTTTCTAATACGAGTTTCTTAGCAGAAAACATTATTTGTTAAGCATGCTATAAAGAGCCTTCCATAAATAACGTCACACGAATTTCTTGATTTTGATCCCGCTCCTCGTTCTTGTCACAGGCGGTCACATTTGTGGGACCATTCCTGGTGTGACGTCACAATTTTACATTTTAACATCCAGAACTGAATAAATGAAAACATGAAATCCAAAGCATTTTTTTAAATAAAACCAACATCAAATTAAACATTCTCGAAACATAACAAGATTTTGAAATGTGACGTCACGAAGCTTATGACCTTACAAAATTCTAAAAGGTAAAATATAATGTTTCTAAAAAACACCTCTTTGTAACAAATTTTGTGTGTGTACTAAAAGCGATCACCCTTAACAGTTCTGCTTTGGTCGAGGCTATACTGCACTCCTCCCTCTTCAGTTTCGTTAACTGGCTTTGCCCAATAGACATATGTCTCGCACACACTTTGGAGCCTTTTATCCTCGTCATCGGATCTTTAATTCGGCTATGTGATTCAGCGTCACCTGGAAGACTGCAGTCGCAGAAAGCGGCGGTTAGCCATGAGGTTAAGGGTGTGACCCGAAAGCTTTTGGGGTTTATTTACATGGCGGGTCTCAAATAACTGAGACCTCACCTCATGGACAGTTTCTACGAGCCTTAATTTTACGTATAACAAAAGTACATTACGCTGGAAGCTCTCTATAGTCTCGATTGTTGTTGGGAGATGCAATGAAACGAATTCTCCTTGTTAACTGATGAACGGTAATTGCTGATTGGCCCCTTGTTTAGGGTTATCTACATTAATAATCACAGCCATACTAGCCCTAATATTTGAAATAACAGGTTTGCCCTAAGGCTGTTGAAATAAAATGTAATTAAGAATAAAAATTAAAATGTAATTTGTAACCATAAGATACTTTCTACGTGGGTCAGTGCGTGGGTCGGTGAGATCTTTTAGAATGGAAGCTATAGAACTGCCTGTCAATTTCGATTAGTAAGTCTATTGTACTACCTTTTGTTACATTCGCCTAAGCCGCGACGATTGATATTGTCTGCGAATGAAACTTCGAGGGACGTTCCCTTTTCTTTTATCGGAATGTAGACTAGGATATGATCCCTTGGACCTGCATCGCAATCGTCTTAATATAGTAGCTGATAGTTATTAAAGTGCTCAGAACCAAGGACATTGAATTGAATGAATGAAAATACAAAAGTGGATCTTGCGCAAAGTGATAATCTGATCTTAGTTTGTGTCTGAACAAATACATTACAAAACAGAATTAAAGCAAGATTTGTACGAGGAAACAGCTATAAGTGTTCGCAAATCCCCGCTAATGTGTTTGATCATAACAGAGTGAAGTCAGCCGTCTTTGTTTGCCTTTAATTACCGAAAACGTTCCGCCAGGGCCGGTCATTAAGCCGACCGATGGATTATTATGAAGTGCGTGCCATGAGCTTTGACAATTATAATTAACAAAACATATAGCAAAGAAGTTAAGCTACGCCCGTACTGGAATATTTCTTGGTTAACAATTAAGTCGTCTGACAAATTCGGTCGAACAATTGCGCTTATTAAAACACATTTAAAGGGATTTAGTATTGCTGAGTTATATCTTGGGAGTCTCGAAAGACATATTGTAACCTCCTTTTTATGAAATTAGTGGTTCTGCTGCATTAACATTACGATCTATTTTTCTGTTGTGCAGAAACGCCAATATGTCAGATAAATTCAGAATGTCAGAAAAAAGATTTAAATGCTGGTCTTACTGAAAATATTCACAAGCTCTAGTATCATGTGCCAACAAAATACTTATGTGAATAATCACAAATATGAGGTTTTATAAAATGACGGAATGAATTCGTCACTTAATTCTTCCAATTAATTCTTTGAACTTGGCAAGTTTGGCAACGTCTTATCGATGTTTGGAACCCCTAATCTAACTCAGAACAGACTTTTATGTAACCACTTTTTTTAAAGGAGAGTGGGTCACAGTGGATCATGGAGTACGGTGGATTATTCGCTATAGCGAATATATAATTTTCAGGCGAGTGACCAAAAACTCAGTAGCTTTTATATACTTGAATACCTTTTGCAGCCCAACCAATCCTTGCGATATTAGAGCGGCAGAACGTATTGCAACATTCCGCTAAGTTAACGGAATAACGAAACTTTTTTCGTGTTTTAAGTTTTGTTTTGTATATGAGTATTATTTATGGACATTAGATTGCTGTTTTATGCTTGGTACTTCTGATAGTTAGACGTAAACTACATTGTTTTGACTTCAGAAATGTCTGTTATTTTTCTATGGACATTTGCAAGTTGCACTAAAACAAATGAGATTGTTCAGCTGCCATACATATTATTGGCCTAAGAACCAAAAGACAAGAAAATGGTTATCGTGTGGTTAATGAACATTATATTCAATAGAAATTAAAGAAAGACACGCGGATATATTTATAAAAGGTTATTTGTAACCCGGTAGTTTAGCTTAAAAACAAATCCAAATTCATTCTACGAAATCTATGAATACCTAATAAAATAAATGGTTGGATCGACTACTTACCAGCCTTTTATTATGTGATACACTGCAATATCATGTTGAATTTTTTCCTACTGAGGTAGGCATTTACTGTTTAAGTTGGAATATATGTATAGAACCTAAACAACTTTTTAAAACCTACATAGGTGTTTTATTACCATAAATTAAGTAGAGTAGTAAGATAGAGTGCAAGGGGGCCTGTTAGCTGGTTTACCTCTGTATTAGGTTCTGGCCCATGCCAGGGATCTCTCTCGATTGGGAGTTGAAAATTCTCGATTGGGGATTGGGAGAACAGACGGCAATTGCTCAGCAGCGACAGCCAAATGAAGAAAAATCTAAATTTAGTACCCGGATTCTTGTGAAAAATTAACAGCAGAGGAGAAAAAAAAAACAATATAGAGGTGAAAGAAAACCAATATCTTCTTTAGAGTTTGTACATCAATACAAATATATAAAATTGAAGTGTCTGTTTGTAATGTCAGCCAGTCAGCCTAAAGCTTAACTGGAGCTACTCCTTTTAAAACCAGCTATCTGCCAGTAAAAGTCTCGTGGAAATAGGTCCACCCGTTCCGCAGATTAGCGGTACAAACAGACAGACAGGCAGACAGACAAAAAATTTAAAAACTGATTTTTAGGCATAGGTATGGTGCAAAAAACTGTATGAGCTTAAAAAAATTAATGAATGTGAATACCGCATGAAAATCCGTTCAGTAGTTTTTCAGTTTATCGCGAGCAGACAGACAGATCGGGCGGGGGACTTTGCTTTATAATATGTAGTGATGTGGCGTCTCATCCTAATCATATTAATGATAAATCTCATTTGGGGGTACATACTTGGAGAAGCCTCATATCGTCATCGTATAAATGAAAACTTCACAAATGAAACTTAACAAAACCACTGTGTTGCTTCTCTTGTTTTTTGTAAGTGCTGCCTAGTGTTGCCAGCCCTATAATTGTAAGTATTTATTTACATAAATATTTTACTTTTCACACGTTCATATTTTCATCAACATTCTAAAATATTAATATTTAACTAATTAACTAAATACAACACAAACTAACACCAGGACACTTTCTAAGAAACAATCATAACCCTTTATTAAAACTGTAGGACTGACAACACAGGTTCTAATGGAGGCTTGTCTGCTAATACTTTTTATAATTATGTTTAGGAGTATAATAATGACCGTGAGACTGTCCTTTCAAGTCCGTCCAAAAAAAGTTGGGAAAAGTGGATCTTAAGTTTAGACCGAAGTTAGGGATAGTTAGTAACTTTGTTTCTGTCTTTTCTGCAATATATAAACCCTAACCTCGGCCAGGCAAATATTTCACAAAATAAATAAATAAACAATAATATTTCTATCCAGAGTTCGTTAATAAAATAATTTCGCCATATTTATATCCATCAGCAGTTGATACAATTATTTTTTTGTATAAATCTAACATCCGTCTACAGCTGATTCCGTGAACTTGAGCACGAAATATTGCCAAATTCAATATTTCTTAACAGGTCGAGGAAGAAATTGTCACTGAGCGGCTGAGAGGTGTTTGACAAAGACCGTATTGCATAGAATCTTTAACATGGTATAATTTCGTAAGAAATTAGGCTTATAAAGAAATTGTTTTTCAATCAATTTAAAAACTTGTTAACGGCCGATACAAGGCAGGAGCTGATACTAGACGACTTTACCCTAATCTGAATAATCTTTAGTACAACTAAGAATAGTTAATTTTTAGGTAGATTTTTCTAAGAAAAGTCCACCTATTGGTTTTGTACCAGTTGTCGAGTTTTCCAAAAATTTCATCACAGGGGGTCTAGTTATGATCCCTGGACCCCAAAACAACCGCCAGTTAAAAAGTTTATTTATATAGGTATGTATGTATGTACGTACCTCAATTTTAACGGCACGATAGAGGTCGCAATTATGCACCGATTGCTTTCAAACTTGGACGACAAATCAACAGGTCAAAAATGAAGGTTAAGTTCGTGAATGGGGAATATTCCCCCAAAGGGGGCGACGGGGGGCAGATTTTCAAAAATCAGTTTTGTTCAGCATAACTTTTTTCCTATGGAAAATTTTTGGACCGTTTAACATTAATATCATACCCATAGTAAATACGAACATTTTTTAATATGAACCCTAAATGATTCCATCCTTAACTTGGGGAGGGGAGGAAAACCAAAATTTGTTGGAAAAAAATTCGTAGCTCCGAAACTGTAAACGGAAACCTAATTTTTTCATTTTACTTTACAATGTAGACTAAAAAGTTTTTAATGCGACATATTTTTGGAGATAAAAATTTAAAAAACACGAAATCTACCTCTGCTTGCTGCGGGACCGGATTTTTTTTAAGTGTTTTCATTTTAACACTACGAGTAAGTGATAACTCCATGTCTTCATATCTGTTAGGATATCGTTTTATTAAAACTTTGCCTGTACGTTATTGTAATAAATAAAGCAACGGTTTTATTTATTAATAATTAATATTAATAGTATTTAATAATTAATAGTAATACTCCTAAAACCATCTTCCATCCATTGCGAATACAAAATTAATGCATCAGCAATGTGTACTTGCAGCCTGAAGTTTTACTTGTGTACTTATTATTTTATAAGTGACTCAGAATTTACATTTACATTTAATGACTTGCAGAGAACGGTAAGAGTCAGTAAGAAAACTGTCAGCCCATAAAACCACAGGTTATAATGTCTCTTACATAATATCCAACTACCAACTTGGTGTTTTTGCTTTAACCAATATCATCTTAAACCCATAAAACGTCTCCTGCTGAAGATCTATCATCAGCAAATCGCTAACTCCGCAGGTTTTATTTGAGGTCTACCTCAAATAAAACCTGCTGAGTTGGCGAGCGGTCATTTGCTGGTATCTATCTAAAGGCTTCCTGAAACTTAAACTAAATCGACAGTCCTAGATTTGACTTTATCTTCCTTAGAATTGGACTGATGTTCGACAATCGACCTTTGTTAAATATGTTAGTTCAGAATTTAGGACGTGTGAATACTTCAAGCCTTAGAATTATACCAATTCTTAAACGCAGTTAGGTTTATTATATGCAGTAGGGAGTCTCAAAAATGTTTGCATAATTAATGCGTTTCAAGATCATTATTTACGAGGTATGCTTTTCTATGGTCTTGTGTAAGTAGAGGACACAAAACAAAGGATTTCTAAAAGTGGTGCGCAACAATTAATAAATTAGTTCTTTTATGGATGTGTCTTTCACAACATAGTGTGTTCGATCGATCAATAAACAATGAAGTATTAACAAGATGTCCAACGAGGTTTTAGTTGACATTTTAATGGAGTAAACTAAAAATATTATCGTGTGTTCCTTTTTTATGCCAATATGTTATCGTTCAAATATAAAAAAGCATCTGACATAGGAACCGCATGGTTCATTTAAGAACAGGAAAACTTGTTGTACCCTAGACCCATTTTTTGTTTTTAATGTTTATTTCAAAATCTAGATACTACACGGTGATGTATTTTAGTATACATAAAAACTGTGTCTATTAAATGGAAAATAAAACATAATACTTATAGGAAATTACGCCTTTCGAAAAATAGTAAATTTTTTTGTGACATTGTGGATTTTTCCAAATTCTAGCCTTATCTTTAGAAAAGTCAAGTGGTTTTTCTGATGATTCTTATACTGAAAAGCATGATTGCTAAGAAGAAACTCTATGTATTTGACGTATTGCAACTATATAATATATATATAAAAAACGAAATTTTATATATATATATATATTCATTTTGTTTTAAAAATATATTTTCCTATGTTTATAAAAAACAAGATATGGACAGTCTACGGTTCAACGTCTTGTACTATGGGCCTATCAACGGTACAACAGAATTTTTGATCCATTATGATATCCAACACCCATTACGATTTCCAAAGCTAACTTGATAACAAAATTAACAAATAAGTTGTTATACATAAAAAAGAAAGATAATTACACTTTTCAACAAGGAAAGCAAGTTATTCACAATTAAAACTAAATAAAAAAAAAATACTTTTCTAGTCAAAACTCTTATTTGTTCTCACCGCCCAAACGCACGGGACAACAACCGTCAAACATGGCTGTACGAGTAAAAGACATTTTATACACGGTGCAGAAACTGGGGTTAAAAATATTCCGGGAAAAAGCCGTAAAATATCTTCTTTTCTATTAGGACCATAGCAGAACAGGGTCCATGGTACAACAGGTTCCCTATGCATAATAAATTGATTGTAAATAATTATCGCTTTGATATCCCAGTGGTCTAAACATAGGCTCTCACGCTGGCAGGTAATCCTAAAAACCTTTACAGATTTCACAGATTCAAATGACTGTAAATTGAAGTAGGTATGCCTAAATATTTTTTCTATCGGAGTTCGTTGCGGTAACAAAACTGTCAAACATAATTTTGATGGTTGATGGTTTGTCGATCAGGGTAGCTAATGTGTAGGTACATACAATCGCCAGAGGTATTCGCTGAAGGTCATACAGGTCTGTGCCACGACTTCAGCACATCCATATGTCCATGTATATCGCATAATGTCCAAAACACATGTCGCTTCTAAGTTCATTACAAAAAGGGGCAAAGTGGTAAAGGTAATTACCATTCTATACGCCGTGTCCAAGAATATCAATCTTGTACCTATTTACGATACACAGCCCCGATAGGCGCTGTATCGTCAAAAAAATTCTAACATGTAATGTGTGCCCATGTGCCTAGTAATCTATAGAAAAAATCTTCTTGAGTATGTACTTACTGTCGCATCGCCTTATTATTCTCTTTTTCTGAGAATCAAGCATGTAACTAAATTTATTGTGAGTAGCAAGAAGTTTCCGTCGAATCATTTAAATAAACGAACTCGCATCATTATGTCAGATCTAAGGATCGAACAAATTGCCAATTAGTGGCGCGCCGGGCCTGAGGTGAACGCCAACGAAGGGGCGACGACGATCCGAGTACGGGCATATTACCAGGGATAGGAAAAAATAGTTCTCGCGATTCATGAATACACGTTGCTCTTTAAGCTAGAACTTCATTAAGTTAGCTCACATGGCATATTTGAGATGTCTTTTATACCGATATGGTGCGGTCGTTTACTTCTTATGAAGATTTGTTACTTAAATTTTTTAAAAAATATTATCGAAACGTACGAGTATGTTAGTGTAAAGGACATAAATAAATAGCCACTGCCTTGATTTGATTCCATTTTGTGATGGAACGTATCCGTTGGGTGGAATCCGTACCAGAGCGGCGTGATGGACTATGGCCTAACCTTACTGAAATATATTGAGAGGAAGTCCATATCCAGCAGTGGTTCAGTTTATAAATAGGGCTAATGTCGATCGATTTGGAAATATATCATGTAAAAAAAGCCAGCCCCATATTCCAAGTGCTTTACATATTCGTTATAGAACTATTCTGCTATAACTTATATATAACATATTCTGATAAAAAACAATTTAACTAAAATTCTAATGTTTGAAACAATAACAAGAAGCTATGTACCATAAATTACTTTTTATTTTGAAATTTTCTTCAATGTCATTCGAAATATAAAAAAAAAAGTAATTTCTATAGGCCGTAATTTAACTACTTTCTGACATTGTGGACATTGTAATTAGGCTATTATTATATAAGCTTAGAGTTGTAATTAGAATTACTGTAATATTATACTAACAGAAAAGGGTTTGTGTTTTAACCGACATTCCACTATACTAGCACTTAAGTAACGACCATTAATGGTTTAATTTCCTCGAAAGCAGTTTTAAAAGACTTTCCGTTTTAAAACTTTCACATGAAAGACGATGACAAAAGAACAATGATATGGATAGAGACGAAACTTGAACTATAAGGTACTTAAATAAATCTCGTAAATTAATACTGTTTGTATACATGGTCAGTGTTTTAGGTCATCTAATTCTAGTAACTTTGTTTAAATACATTACTTATTTTGGCACCCTTAAAAATCTAGATTTTTTTATATAACTACAGTATCAAGCAAGCAACCTAATGGTAAACGGTTACCGGTACCTATAACCACTCACAATACTAGTGATGTCACTAGCCGTTTGCCAAACAAGCATACTTCCCCGTGCGTAGCTCAAACCAGCGGTTTGCCAAACAAACCCACTCACTTTCACATACGGAGTTTATTCGCCTGTAGTAAAAAGCACTTTAGTCCAGGATTTTGGTCATCTGTCAGGAGGTAATACAGGCGCCCTCAATTCGAAAATAAATCTGTTGTAGCTTACCTTTCTTGTTACCTCTCCTTAGCGTACATTATTTATAGTGTTAATTAGTTCCGGGACGTCATTTAAGATATGTACCGGTTTATATAGTGTAAAAAAATAGATAGTGTAAAAGTATCAGTCGCATGGTACGTTAAGTAAACGATGCCATGCTAAGGTTCTGGGTTGGATGCCAAGAGTCGACCACTGCTTCGTCAAACTTTCTTGAACTGCCTTTCAGACAAAGAAGAATCGACTTTAAAGTGCCTCAATAATATCCCTGCATTTTTCAGTTACCTATTTTTTGACTTGCACTGGTGAATACGGGTAGACTAATTTCAGTTTAGAGTCAACTCGTGATCGGACGATGAGTGCAAGTCGTTCGAAATATCGAAAAATCAAAATCTCACTATGTAAGTAAACCCGGTTGGTACAATTAAAGGGTACATCATATTGTATTAATAATAAAGGCACATAATACCATGTTAATTCACCCTTTTGCCACTGTATTCTAACAAAAATAACCCTAAACGTCAAATCATTGTTTAAGTATATCAAACAATAAGGAACATTCATTTAATTTGTACAGCCACCCAAAACAATATCTCAGTTTATTAATACCACTCCACTTGAATCGTTGTGCCACCCGCGAGGGCGGGGTGGATGGGCGGTTAGAGAGCGCTCAGTATTCAGAGTATCGCAAATGTAACTTTCGGTTCTTTTCATGGCTAAAGTATGTTGGCGGCAATCCATAATGGGATCGCCATTATTCTTGCCATTAATTCGCATGGCCCCGCTTCCGTGCATTAGCGGGCAACGACGAGGCTGCCAATCTACGAAAAGGGTCATTTCTATACACCAACGTTCTATTGTCTTTTGAAAAACTATTTACTTTCAGTGCATTGTCATTAAAAATTGCATGACCGTCACCAGGATGAAAGGCCTAGGTTCTTAAATAAAATCAAACCAAATCACAACTTGAACGTCTGAGTGCGAAGACCTTTTCACACACCTTTGTTACAAATTCAATGGTGTTAGGCCTGAAGTTGGCAGTCTACGATGCTCTGATGCTATTTTCAGTGTATTATACATTATATAAAATAAAAATCTTTTTAACAAAAAATTAAACCGACGAAAATAACTAAAAAGCAAAAATTAAATAAACCTTAAGTCTTAAGTATTGAGCTTATTTCCATAAACTATCAAATTTTATATAAACTTATTTTGAGTCGGTGCCAAACAACAAACTGATTAATTCTCAGAATTTAAATGTACCTACGTAGAAATGGACATGGCTCTACGTAGGTAATTAATCATTTTATTATTTGGCGCCGACTCAAAATAAGTTTATATAAAATTTGATAGTTTATGGAAATAAGCTCAATATAATACCATCTACGCGTCAACAGGAATTAACGCGATCACGAAAAGGTATTACATACCTCTGAATTGTTAGTATAGTATGTGACGGTAAAAAAAGTGGAGGTGGATGAAGAACCTTCTACCTCACGATATCGACGACGGAGGGCGTGCACCACTGAGCCAGTCAGCCTGTGACCACGGCCAGTGCAACCTGGTCGAAACGTCAGGCAATTCAGAGGTATGTAATACCTTTTCGTGATCGCCTTAATTCCCGTTGATGCGTAGATAGTATTATATCATAAAAGACTACTCCCGCATTAGGAATTACTCCTGTGTCGCGGGGGACTTTACAAACATACAAACAACGGACACAAAGAACACCCAGACTCAGATGGGAATCGAACCCACGACCTCTGGCTCAGCAGTCAGGGTCACTAACCACTAGACCAACAGACCAGTCAAAATTGTGTTATTAAAAGTTTTAAACAACTACAGTTTCAGATTTTTTTTCATCGTTTTATCGCTAAGTTTGTATTTCATGTAATCATGTATTTTTGCATTGTAACATACCACGTCACGAGGACCTATTGTCATAGGCTTACGTTATTTTGTTATGAAGGAAATTGAAACCACAGCAGAACTTAACCACCTGTGACCTGTCGAATAGCAAGCAACTAGGTTTTCCTTGCGTCTTCTTCGGGATGACAGATAACTTACCTTCTCGGCAAAATAGGTGGGCTCTCATTCTCAACCATATGGTTTACAGGTAAAAACAAAGGGAAAGTAATTTTGCGAGTTCGGTCAAATAGATAGCCTTAGCCTCAAACTTTATTATTGTTTGGCAAAAATGTAATTACCGCATAATACGAAGAAGCCGTGGGTTATGCAGAGCTCCCACCATTTGTGTGTCTACTCCAAACACGTGGATCGTTTTAACAGCCTTATTGGGCCACCCACGATATCTTTAACACTTGTTTACAAGACCTTGAATACGGGTAAAAATAGCCAGAACGTCACCAATTCGCAGAAAGCTCTCCCGTAGGTGACACATAGTAGGCTCTTATTAGTGTAAATAGATGTTTGCAGTGTCAGTGGATATATAATATTTTTTAATATTCAATATGTTACATTGATAAATTATTATACATTAACTATACCTATTGCGATGTAAACATATTAAAAACGGCTGACCTACAAATCTGTATTTAATTAAAATAACGAATCTAAAAAGTTTATACTAATTTCTAAAATTAATGTAAATGTAGTTAAGTTTTCTAATAATGTTTTTAATCATCATCAGACATGCAGGCCTGAAACAGCTAATATACGGACACAAAACATTTCAGACTTCGTTAAACTAATTAACAGGGACCCGTGCGGGATATAAATCCTTCATTTTAGTGCGCAGATTGCATAAAAATAATCAAATAAGTGGCATGGACATTACTCAAAGCGCGTTGCAGTGCAGCAAAGGAGTGAGAAGGATAGATACCTATACGGTACCGCTCGCACGACATACACCGCGTCTCAACCTCCCCCTTCCTGAAAGAAAAACTCTCGAAAAACTAATTACAAGTTGTAATTGAAATTTTGCGTGTTATATAATCGGATACTTGAGCCGTGAGTAATGTATAAATGCGCTGGGGAGATGAATGGACGTTGTGGGTGGGCTGCTGCTGGACGAGATACGCAGGCCTCCTCAATTTGTAGATTCACCAACTTTTATACAATAATTCCCAACAAGAAGTTACAATTTCAAATTTCCTTGAAGTCTCTATATCCTTATAATAAACAAACAGATACAAATTACAAAAAACAGAAGTAAATAACATCTTTTTATAATTGCTATTTGTCTGGAAGAATTTCATTACTTTACTTTTTTAATAAGTTCCACGACTTAGGTAAAAAACCAGTCCCTACGGCAAGACGAATTACTGAAATTAGACATAAAATATGATAAACACTAGTAGTAGATTTAACTGTAATTAAACTACAACAAACGAAAGAAACCATTCAAGTTCCCGACAAACATTTTTAATTAAAACCCCTTCAAAACCGAGCCAACAAAAATCTTACCACAATAGCAACAATCTAGAAAGCGATCTAACTGTATAAACACGCGAATAATGCGCAAAGAAAAGGGCAGCGGGCAACCGGCAGGCAACCACTAGAGGGCTATGGGCTATGCAACTAGGGAGTCTCACCCCTTAACTCTTTCGCCCCTTATACTCCTTTTGTCTGTTTTTGCGAATTACATTTTTGATTGCTTTGCCACACAACAACTACTTTTCATTTGCTTTGTTACGTTCACATTATCAGGTGTTAAGCAATGCAAATCTTCGTAAAGGCAATTATATAATGACTGCACTTTATTTTCTACTGAGATACCACTCCTTCTTACAAACGAAAATACCTTATAGCTTTTTAACGGGCTACGAGTAATTCTTTTGAGTAAAGATTCCTTTGTTGATAGTCATTCTAGATGAATGGGTGGATATATATTTATATATGTTTTTAATATTGTGGATATTACTGTGTGAAAAAAATTATTTTATGCAAAATAGTTAGCTACACAATAAGTATGGGATTGTATCAAGAAGTACTAGAAAATTTCCAAACTTCCATGTAACCATGAATCGTTGAATTTAATACCTTCAAAATAAAATTATATTAATTTCTCCATGTTCCTACAGTGGGACCATTTACCTACTTTTCAGATTACTTTCATAACGAGGAAAAAATTATACCTAACAATCCTATAGTGCTGTAAGTAGCATATCTTAACTACTACTGAGTGACAAATAATTAATTAATACGTATTATTATTACCTTATCTCTTTAAACAATATTTTATCTAATTAATAATATATAATCGCCGATAACAGATATAAGTTGAGATAACTAATGTTATTGCTATTTTGTTTCTCGAAAATGTTTCAATCAATAATTTATCTGAAATTTTGTATTTTACTCCCTTACCTATCCAGGTAGTTGTCCTTCCTAAAATCTTCATATTTTCACAGATAACATCTCTTTAATCGGTGGTACTTGTATTTATAGGTTTTTGTACAGTTGAGATGTGTGTTAGCGGTGTCTTGAAGAAATCGCCTTTAGCGTAACTCTTAACTTACTGTCTGCTAGTAAAGACCTCACAAACAACTACTTCAGGTCACGCACCCATGCCTCTGTTACATGAGCGTAGACATTAAAACTTATATCAAGTCTTGAACTTCTTAATATCTTTAAGCTATTTTTAATGATTAGATCAGATATTTTTAGAACCGCGGTTTAAATTCATTTATTATACATTGACTACAGATAGATATACATAATACTGTTTATTGTACACATTAATGTAATTGTGTCGCTTAAAATATATATTTCAGACATTTAATGCATAAATAATTATGTAATTATATCGAAATGTTCTCTCTCCTAAAGAACGATATTTAATACATAATTCTGATGATAATGTACATAAACAACATAAAACTAACATATGAAGTATAACCCAAATTGAACATGTCACGTTGATTACACGAAGCTCTTTGGTCAAACTATCATACGAAATGTAAGAGGTTGGGGAGATGGGGAAATGGAAAAAGCATTAACGGATATGTCAGTGACGCATCAACAGAGAGAAGCTTTCTAATGCTGAATAAATACCGTCTGGCTTCCCATTCAACGTCGTCACAGCCAAAGATGCCGCCAAAGTAATGGTCTTTTTGGAGCACTTAACCGAAGTCAGTTTTGACTGGTTCGGTGTCCTTAACAATTGAGAGTTAAGTTTGTTATTTTGTGGCTATTAGCGTAGGTATTTTAAATGACAGCTTTCAAACTTTGCGTAGTAGTGCATATAGGAAGAGAAGCGATCAACTATGTTTATTATGTTTTAGAAATTACGATTTTTCACTTATTAACGATTAAGTTAATTTAATCAGCCATTTTTCAACTTATTTAATTTTTTTATACCTCGTTGGATAGCTAATAAAGTCTACTTGTTATCAAACAATACTTGTTATTAAAGTTATTAAAATCTATGAAAATTTTAAGATTCTCTAAATCGTCATTCACAAACGGTACGACATTTCTGTTGAAATCGGTACATTTTGCCCCATCTACCCAAGGGCAATTTGATAGCTAATAATAATAATAATCTTTTTTTTATTGTCATAGAAAAATATACATCAGGGAAACAGTGACATATATAAAAATAAAATATATCGTTTGGGATAGTTACCCGCTAAGCGTAAGCAGCATTGGAAAATACCGTTAAAAAAAAAAGTAATCACCAAAATAATAGCACATGTAATGAAGGCCATTTTACCCACCATCCCCAACGTCGTGTAAATACATTAATTGTACCCACATATGTCCATAATTATGAGTTGCATGAACATTTACATCACAATTCATATATAACTTTTAACACTGTTTAAATTAAAGTTATATAGGAACAGGACACTACGATTATACAATGAACACTAGCACCTGAACTAGGCCGAGCCTGTATCTCAGATGCTAGATCTTTACTATCACCCTTTAAAGAGATCGCCACGTATTTCCAGTAACCCATAACGAGTTAATATTTATAAGGTAAATAGCATACACTGGACACAAGTCCACTCTTGACCACGATCGGGGCAATTTCATAGATCGAAACTTCAGGTAAATTAAAGGTACAGTGTGTAAAAGTTTAAAATCCATTTTTGAATCTAACTATTATACCTTTACTCAAGATACGTATTCGAAAAATTATGATGTTAATGAATATATTACTATATACTTATTTAACCAAAAATCAAAACCGCTTTTAGACCTCTTGTACTTTTAACTACAGAGGATTTGAAATAGAAATAGAAATAGATAAACAATCTAGCTTTAAAGCGTTGCAGTTATAACCATTTCCAATTATGTAATAAAATACCGTCTTATTGTTGGGATCTTCGTTTGAAAGCGACGAAACGTAAGCACGTATACACACACACACCGACTTACAGAACATTTATATTGTTTTAGAATCGGGGCAAAAATAATATTTTATAGGTACAATACTATAATAAGAAACAGAAATGTACAATTTAATACAATTCTGTTTATAACTATCCTATAACAGTGTAATTTAATTTCACATTGCCTTTTATATTGACCAAGTTACTTACTCTGATATTATTACGGAGCGTAGGTAGTTTTAAGCGCATAACACCGGCATCTGTTGTAATTACAACCGAGCTTGTGTCAGTGTCGGACGAAATTTATACACCGCACCACCAACTTAGGTTATTAACTCACTAGTTTCACGCGTACCTTCGTTATCATATAAGTAATAGTGATGAATACCACATGTAAACTACCAATAGGGCGGGGTAATAATAAGCTCATACTAAAGGCGTTAGTGCGTTTTAAAATAAACGTACTAAAACAGTTTCAATTATTCATCTATTAAGAAAGACGCACGGAATAGTGCTTATGTTCAGAAGGTTTAGGTACCCATCGAAAACAATAACTGGAACTTTTCTAACTACGTAATAAGAGCAACTCTGAAAAAAATAACCACCCTAAAAAAAATTGACCAATCATTACCTAGCTTATAACTATTATGTGTCCAATATCTGCACACTAGAGTTTCTTTTCTTGTAACTTAGGCATTTGACAAGTGGTTGTAGGTGTAATTGTATCACAACACTCAACTTATTAAAGGCTGTCGGAGTGCTGCGGCCAGGGTTTGAAAACACTGTTTAAAAGTATAAAAGGAACCCTTATTTACCCTTCGTTTGTCAGTCTGTCTATGTCTGTCGGTCTGTCTGTCTATAGACCATTTTTCTCAGGAACGCATATAGGTTGATACCTATATAGGGTATTTTCCCATTTTCCTAGAATCATGAAAATTGGTAAGAAGCAATTTTTTTAAAGTAAAGAAAAAAATTCAAAAGTCGTTTATTTGTTCTAATATCACATTAGAAAAATGCGATTACAAACTCATATTTTGCGCTTCAAAAATTGACTTTGACGTACATTGATGTACGGACGAACGACCTACCCCATTTAAGTCTTAGATATGTGTGACAACTGGTAAGTAGTAGTACTATCAACATCCTCAGATTATCCTTTGGAAATTAAACTTATTATTTTATATATATAATATAATAATCGAAAATCGACGAGATACAAAAAAATATCTTAATGGCATGTATCAACATTGCCGCGAGCATTGGCTGACTAACCATTTGATAAATTAACATTAAAAATAACAAAAGAATATTTTATTAATTAACAAGGATAGTATGTTTATATGGATAAACAATTGTTAATAACGGCAAACGAAGCACCTGTAACAGGAATGGATTGTTGTTACTGACTTAGCTTAATTACACAAGCCGGCAGTCGACACTCAGACGCATAATACTGCTAATTAAACGCGGGCTTACAGATCCGAAAAAGAGCCACTGGAACACGCTTAGCCCGTATTATTACAGTGTACTCAGGAGGCTCTGCAAACAGGCCCTTGTCGCCGAGGGTGCTACTCTCAAGTTTCGCGTTTAATTAGACAGATAGAGGCGCGGACGGGCCTTATTAGTATTGTCTACGGGGGCCCAATTAACACGCGGGAGGCGCCGCCGTGGGTGGCTCCAAGTTCGTTTTAATAATCAAGGGATACCCTTGGCTTCGTTAGCCGAATAATAGGATCGGGTGGCTTCGATGATTCTCGTGTCCGATGTGTTTTTGTACACAGTAAATGTGTGATCACATCTGCCAAGACTCAGGTTTTTGAAGTTATTAGTAATACTTCGTAAATGCAAAAGTAGATATATTTCCATTATTACAAATTTGACTTATTACTAACTACTACTATCAAGCGGCGGTAGCGTAATGGCTAAGGCGTCGGACTTGCGATCAAGTGGTTGCGGGTTCGAACCCCACCCAGTGCACTACCGAAGTGAACCCATTCCTAACACAAGCATTTTAGCTTAGCTGGAGGGGTTAACAAGAATACTAGTAATGTGTGACCCACGTTGCTAGTATTCTTTTTAAAAAAAAATATATATATATATATCGATAAAAGAAAAATTTATGGAATTCCATAATTTTTTTATTTATCTATCAATATATTTGCCAATCAATTGATAGGCTTGATTCTAATAACCTTTTCAATACTTTCATCGCAAATGGAGTTTATAATAGCTTGTTCTTGCGTTGACATTTGGCTCCAGGAAGGACAGAGCGGATAAAACAGCTAGTTTGCAGTTAGTTTGGTAAATTTGTTAAAAGTCGCTATAATATATTAATGAATTAGAAAATTTCCAAGAGTTATCCAGTATAAAAAACACTATATTATCAAATTCAGTGACTCAGAAGTACTTTCCTATCGAAAGACTGGGATTTCGAGATATGAATATTAGACAAATTATGTTCAGTGAAAACAATTTAACCGTGTTACTTTTACTATTACTATTAAACATCGTTTTAACAAAGCTTTAAGAAGAGCCTACAAGGCACGAAAGTGTTAAAGGAACGCCTGCAATAACTACACACATAGTCGGATAGAATTAGCCGAAAATCGTTCAAAAATGGGTTCAATTGAGACCGTCGGTAGTAGTATACTAGCCGGTAGCTAGGTAGTAGCTACTACCGACTAGTATACTTATCAACCGGTTGTATTTATATTTTTTCTATTGCAACCACTGTTCCGATATTATTTAAGTATTCTTTCGATGTAAGTGTGGCCGCACAATTACACAATTAGTACGTACCGGGTGATGCCACGCTGTTAGGCATTTTGTACACAAAGCTGCGCAAATCTTCGATACCCGACGATTTTAGTCTCTAAACGACTACAGCAATACAAATTCATAGAGGTTTGTACACAGGCACGCGTCGCTGACATGTTGTTAATTCGTCGCCGACATCAGTCGCCTCCTATCTGCCGGGGCAGATCCTCGCTACATATGTTTCTGCGATTTCCAAGATAGCGGAGTGATTATTTCTAAGGTGGAGAAATATCGTTGTTTGTATAATTATATTAATTAAAAGAATATTCTGAAAAGATATTACTGAAAAAGTTTGGGTAGCAGTAGGAAAGGTCGTTAATTGTTAGTAAGCTTAAGCTATAGTTTAGTTTCAAAATCAGGTGAGCTGTGTAGCCGCTACGGCTATAGTTTTCAAATAGACAACTCGCTTCTTGTGATGGAATGCCGTGTGTACGGACCGTGCGCTACAAGATATTCGCGACGTATATCGTAGATTGGCGTAGCCTTGTATACGAAGAGCCTTAATCAGAGAGCTACAGGTGTGAAGTACCCGTTTATTTAGTCGATCCGCTTATTGAGCTTTATGTCTGACCGTTTAAATAAAATCATTTCTACTTTCTCACCTTATTGTTTTAGTAAAAATAAAATCAATGATACAAAATATACAACCCTCATATACTGGAAGCGAAAGTACGTTGCTGTGGCAACTTAATCACGGAATCGAGATTTGTACGGTTGGCAGCGAACGTTACTGATTACATATAAATAATTTATTGTTGTGTTATAGTTATGGCTTCAATATTACATTTATGGGTACCTACGAAATCCATCGTTACCTAACATAGAATAGCAACTATAAATTCAAAGTAAATAGAAAAAAAAGAACTTTTAACACTTTTCAAAACCTGTTTAATCCAAAATTGAAACACTAAAACGTGGAAATTTCAAACAGTGTAGGTACGTACATACACATTTACAGAATAAAAATTTTGCCTAGAGCCCCCAATTTGCCTAGAGATCATTATTATAAACTGTATTGCATTTTTTTGTTTCAACTTTGTAAGAGTTAATATATATTTTGTTTTGCTTTAAGAACATAATCCTTAATTTCAAAAATACCACAAGACCTTCACATATTCGTAGTTCCCCTACATTGAAAGCAAGGCAGTAAAACTCCAAACCTTTTGTCTTACATAAATATATATGTGAATCACAAAATTTGTGCGGTGTTTGGATCCAAGCCACTGATCATTGAAACCATTCCTTTAGAAATCATTTAGATAGGTTCAGCGACTTTTGTTGTTACCGTCACTTGTTATTGTCAAGGCGTGGGCGCAAAACGATGTAATCTGACGTCAGCTTATTGCCCTTACAAAGGCTCAGTATCTCATAATTATATTTAATGCCCTTTGAAAGCAATTTTTTGTCTTAACTATTTATTTATCTTGGATCTCTAACAATGGGCATACACAACAGTGTCACAGTATAATACGTTTAACAAAATTACGTGTACTCCTTTGATGAATGAAGACCAAAACATGCAAATTAAAAAAATATATGGGTACCTAAGACGACACAAAATGAAACACATTGGCATACAATTTTAGTTATAAACATTAAATATATCAACTTCCAATAGAGGAATTCAAATAGAGGTATTGCGTTCCAAAATAGGCCTTACTAAAGCGATAAATAACATAATCTTATTTGGTGTTTAAAATGTGGATGTAAAATTTTATATATCGTCCGGTTAACTCAGACCTCGCCTGCAACATTACAGGGGCGCGTCGAATAACGATAAAGGCGATCGCACGGGGAGTGGGCGGCAGGCGAAATTATGTAATATACACAGTAATAACAATCCCCTGTATACATGAACCGGTCAATCTTCGGACAAAATATTGGAAGTCAGACACTAACCAGTCAAACAGAAGAATCAGCGTTTAACGTAATACACGTAAAAACATATTAATTTGACAAAAACCGTAGCAGAAGTTTCTGTAAAATAAAAAAAAAAATTTTTGAAAATTACATAAAAATAACAAATTGTAAAAATATGAATGTACATTTACTGTATATAATTCATTAGCACACTATTAATCGTAATCCCACCATGACGTAACAAATCCTAAGATACGGATCTTAGGATTACTTAGATTTACTTTTACTTTCACCATTTGTGCATCGCATTGCCTCGCACCGGTGTCACGTCGCAGTTGAGGACTCAGTTATGAAGCCGGTCTACAGATTTAGCGTCTATAGTAACGCCCAAATCTCCAACAGTGTCTTAACGGGTTTGGTTAGTCGAGTGCCATTTGTACTAAATTAATTAAAATGTGATTTTTCTTACGTGTATATTGTTTGTAGTAACACTTATCTATATTCAGATTGAATTTGTTTTGTTGCCCCACTGAGATATTGAGTTTAGATTTTCCTGTAACAAGATTGCATCTAGTTCGTTATGTATAGGATTCATAATTTTGCAGTCGTCTGCATATTGATAGAAGTTTAAATGTTTAAAACATGTATAAATGTAATGTTAATGAAACATTAAAAAGAATAGAGCCTAAATGGGATATCTGAGGTACCCTAGACGTAATCGAATATTAACTTGAGCAGTACCCACTTGCCACCACTTGAGATGCCATCTCCTCCGGCCAACTTAACATAAAACCGAAAACAACTGCAACAACAACTCAATCTGCTCAGTTTGTGTATGAGGATCGAATGTTCTACAGTATCGAAAGCCTTGCTGAAATCAGTGTAAATCAACATCACTACAATAATAAGTAAATATAAACAACTGTAAGTAACAGTTATTTATATTTACTTATTAACTAATAACTCATTCGTGATATGATACGTTATTCTTCTTCTGCATTAAGTTTCTCGTCTAATAAGAACTTAAATTGACAAACAACAAATAAATATATTGGTGGATATGTTAAACAGATTATTTCGTTGTATTAACCAAACATTTTATTTTGGTTAAAACCATTTTTTATTAAAAATTAAATACACATTCATCTGTACCTACAGTAATTTACTTAATAAAACGGTTGGTATTTTGAATCTATGTATTCTTTGTACCCATTAATTCGGGGTTTTTAACTCAAACAATACACACATTACACACGGACTGATGCCCATTAACACAATTACATTACTAATGTTTCAGGAACATAGTACTAAGTGATATTATCTGCTGTATTCTGTGGTGTAACGTACTCCCAGCTGTTGTACTAAAGACTTGATTTTTACTGAAATTGTTGCTCAACCACGTGAAACACAAGAAACCGACACATTTTTATATTTGTAATAAGAACAACGATGTAGCTTGCGCAATTATTTCTATATAAGATGTAGATATTAATTAATTAGCTGCAAGCTCAACACGGGTTGCAAATTGCGCTATGAGTCTTACAGGCTTGCCTCACAGCCGTTTCCCAGCGCTGGCCATAAAACTCATTACAGGACGTGCAATTTCTCTCGTTAATTAACGTTGCACTACCATTTTGTCAATTAATGAAACCGTCAACTTGTCCTATTAAGACCATGCATCCTTATTTTTTTAAATTAATAGTTTAACTAAACGACATGTATGGTCGATGTTGAATAGTTACTTGAAAATATATCTATTTTATTTTTATAAGTTTATTATATAGTATCCATAGTATGTAGCTTTAGAGTTTAGGTCTAATTAAAGACGTATAAACTTTGTAATGCAACTTATCGATAATAACTCAGTGCTGATCGAAGCAAAAAGTGAGTGCGTAACGTATTAGTATAAAACAACTTCTTAACAACACGGAGATGATATTTTCACGGAATTCATAGACCTTAAATAAATTATGCTGTACCTCTGGGATCTTTGCCTAGCTCAGAATGTTACAAGGAAGCAATTAAAAATAAATAATTGAAAAAACTGTATACATATAAGAAAAACAACATAAAACAACTACACTAGGTAGATAATCTAAGATCTACGTTTGCAGAGGATTTCACAAACATTTTCTCTTCAGACATTATATCACACAAGTCCATTTTTTTGTTTATAGTACTAAACTGCTGCTCCTGCAGCTGCAGCTTTAACTAATCTTTATGCAAATTTTATTATTGTTTAATGCCGCCGATGATTTCATTATAAATAAAAAACTTTCTATAGCCGTGCTTAACCTGTATTGGTCAGTAACGTGAGGCTTGTGAACTGAATGCAAATTTTCATATCTGCATTTTGATCCAGAAAATTACGGGCAAAAATGCAAGCACATGAGCATAAGCGGCTTACATGACTTGCCGGCACTAATATTTTTTTTCTCAAAACACTAATGAATAACTTACTTCTTATTACTGGGCACGTTTTGCCACTTGAGGCTGAGAAAGGGTGGGGTCTCCGCATTTCCATCCGAGCTCCGTAATGTTCCGTCGTATGCGCCAATCTTACAACTTACAATCAAGCAATTTTCCTTAAGATTCATGTATCACTTAATGAACTTGCTTATAACAGTAAATATTATCTTTATAGAATTTGTGTGATGTTTCAGATTTTGGTTTATAGTTTAACTACTTTGAAAGAGAAGGGTATATGGCATTTTTGTAAGACTAAACTTTGTTGAACGAACTGTATGTAGTTTCGAAGAAAATACTCAATAATGGACCACAACCAAACTGATTGAAACACCAGGATATTCTGTTGCCCTATTTCCTAAGAAGAATAATCCTCAACCGGAAATAACTCAACGTATTAAAAATGTATTTTAATCTACATCAACTAGATTATGAATGAAGTATTCATTTCAGAATATCCTGTAAAATTGTTGGTAGCCTTCCTCGTGGATCCCGTGGCATAAGGTGTAAGAAGGGTCTTGAAAAAAGATTCCTTGTAAATTAATGATATTAATAAATACCACCCAAGTGCGTGTCGAGCCACGTGCAATGTAGGCACAACTCTAAGTAATTTTCAATAGAATTTGTACAAAATGTTGCTTTAAAGCTTACTTAGCTGTGTTGGTTTTATTGTATCTTCATCATTTAGGTAAACCACGTTTTTCCACAAATTTTTCACCTATCCAAAAACAACCATATAGCTGGAAGGAAGGTGGGGTGGCACTGGACTCTATCAAAATTAACATTTTCAAGCAAAATATTGCGCAAAGGGATTCCTAAATCGAAAAATCGTTTCGACACACCACAATATCTTTAAAAAGGCCTCTGTAACGACCCCCTATACCATGGGGTAGAAGAAAAAAAAGTCATCTTAATGTGCAAGGGTTGAAAATGTTGTTGTTGAAAACGTTGAAAAATACAAAAAAATAAAAAAATATATATGTTACTATAAAAGCCCGATTGTTGGTAAATCCTAGTTTTTACCGGTAAATCCTAAGATTTACCAACTGTTATTGGTAAAAGTCCGAATTTTATAAAGAAGGGATAATTTTTCGGGCTTTTACTATGAAATTTTGGCAAATCCTAGGTTTTACCAATGTCGGTTGGTAAATGTTGTTTATTTAAAAAAACCAATGGATTAATTAACCTAATCATTTATTTCAATCACATTCATACACATCAGTCAAAACCTTACACAATTGTAACTATAATTATGATAATTTTTCATTATCTACCTATCAGTTAAATATTGACATAGATTAAAGTATTATCATTTGGAATATTTATTAATAACTAGTAAAACATAATTAAGAGACACCTTACTTTTTAAATGATAAAAAACAAATAACAAAACACAATTTTCTGACAACTTCCGGAAGACTTAATTCTTCTTTAACAACTTTTTCTATCTTTGTATAATCCTCAGAACACGAGGTAAACTGACTGGCTGCTTCAGTAGTCCAAAATACCTGATTTTTCCATGCTCTTTCTTTATCGCCGCAATTAGTTTTTCTTTGAGCGGCTTTATTCTTCTTCGCGTTTTTTGCAGTTTTGACTTCCTCTAAACACTATGTATTTCTCCTTATCCAGATAAAAGTTGTTTTGATCTTTCTTGCTTGAAACGATCTCGTTCATTATTTCCCAAAATCTCTGTTTTACACTCATTTTTATTTGTAAGTTACTTTTAGCAATAAAAACATAAACAGAAATCGAATTAACATGTGTTCAAGTTCATCAGCCAAAGCCACGGCCAGTGCAACCTGGTCTAAACGTCAGGTAATTCAGAGGTATGTAATACCTTTTCGTGGCAAGCGATTGGTTGAAGCGAGCAGTGGCGGCGTCGGAAGGATTCGTCGCATCGAAAGGTGATTGATGTCTGTGAATGTGATTGAAATAAATGATTAAGTTGATTAATCCATTGTTTTTTTAAATAAACAACATTTACCAACCGTCATTGGTAAAACCTAGGATTTACCAAACTTTCATGGTAAAAGCCCGAAAAATTATCTCTTCTTTATAAAATTCGGACTTTTACCAATAACGGTTGGTAAATCTTAGGATATTCGGGCTTTTACAGTTACACATATATACGGTCGAATTCAGAACTTCCTTTTTTTTCGTCGGTTAAAAAAGAAAGAAAAATTTTTAAAAATCTAACAATCCGCCCCAGCTTCGCACGGGTACAAATTATACACCTAAACCTTCCTCATGAATCACTCTGCCTGATTGTAAGTGACTACCGTCGCCCATTGATACCCGCAAACCAAGAGACACAAGCGCGTGAAGGTAATATTATAAACCAGCTGTGCCCGCGACTTCATTCGAGTTTTTTTCGGAAAACAGTAATTTGTCGCTTATTGCATAGTACCTCTTTCTCCAGGCAGGGGTTTTTATACTGTATTGGCGGTGAAATAACCTGGAGCGTAAAAAAAAGATTGTTTTGGTTGCTTACACATGAATTCACGACACACAATGGCCGTGGTAACATTACTCATTTGTTCTTCGTGTGGAAGCTCACCTCACTGGGCTATTGGTGAGGCCGTATATCATGCTTAAACGAATTAAAACCACACTGTGTGCCTCACAGCACCGTTTATAAGTTGACCGTCGGTACGGCAACGTTTTGCCTCCAATGATCAACCCATCGTTGGCTAGCGGACGGCAACTGGGCGATGTCCAGACACTCTCTTCACGAGAGACTCTGCTTCGGATGAAGAACATAAAACTCGTCTCATACACCCACGGCCATTCTTAGCGTACGCATGAGAGCTCGAGTCTAAGAGGTTCCACCTGGAAGTTTTTCTACCGAATCCACACCGTCACCGTCACCGCCTTGCGCGAGATGTTCTCCTCGCAGAAAATCGTCATAAAACAACTGTGACGACCTAACATCTCGATTTGTCCGACCAATTGGGAGACTTGCTGTAGTCAGTATGGGCCCCTCGGTATACCTAACAGATAAATGTTTGCTTCTGAGCTTTGTGTAGTCACGGTGTAACATAAAATTTCACACTACTGTAACCGAACGGAAAATAAATGGTCTGAAAGTGTAAAAAAAACTTCACCGGTTACAGGTCAATATTTCAGCTTAGATGTAATTTTTTTGGCGATAGTGTCTGCCATGCATTTAGTATAGTAAAATACTGTAATACCACAGAATACATAATAGTACCAGTAATACTAACAAAGTGTTAAGTTAAACTAACAACTAAGTCATAGATGCTTTAAATAAAAATTCTATTCTATTCTAATATGTTGACGGGAATCAACGCGATCACGTATTTAAAAGGTATATGACATACCTTTGCTTTGCCGTGGTCGTGGCCGTGATCACAGGCCTGTAGGTACTGTAATACTTTTTAAATACGTGATCGCGTAAATTCCCGTCAACATAATTATATTATCATGGAACGCAAAAGTTTAAAAGTTTCTATCTTCTTTTGCTATAACTCTATTTATAAATATATGTATATTTACTGGACTGGCCTGATGGTCTAGTGGTTAGTGACCCTGACTGCTGAGCCAGAGGTCGTGGGTTCGATTTCCACCCAGGACGAATTATTCTCTGTCTGGGTGTAATTTATTTATAATATGTATTTAGAAATATATAAGTATGTTATCAGCAGTCTGGTTACCATAGTACAGGCTCTGCCTAGTTTAGGATCAGACGGCCCTGTATGAGGTGTGTAAAGTCGTTATTATTATGAATGCCCTGAAACATATTTATGAATTTAATGGCTGCGAGAGGCAAAATAGCTCGTTGGCATAGTCAAGAACCAGCTATCGATTACTCTGGGATCACCAAACAAAGAAAAAAAAACTCCTGCTGCTTCAGCAATCACCACAGAAAAGCACATTCCCCTGTGATATCCTACGATTGAAAATATATACATTCACTCGAAATCCTTCAAACAGACAACTATTTGCAGGTAAAATCTAATGTAACTAATAATATTTCTTCAAATCACAGGTAAAAATCGATTCTTTGTACTCTTAATATTTATTAGTTAATTAAATTGAGTGGTTTTATAAAAAATATAAAAAAAAATTAAACCGACGAACAGAACTAAAACGCAAAAAATAAATAAACCTTCTAGGTCTTAAGTATTAAGCTTATTAAAAGATTTATTTATTTTTTGCTTTTTAGTTTTTTTTCTTCGGTTTGATTTTTTGTTAAAAAGATTATTATTTATGATTTTTTTTCATCATCGGCTCGACTACATGATGGGATGATTTATTTTAAACGCAAATACCTGATGAAAGTAATGAAAAGTAAACAGAAACACTATTCGTTTCTACTTTTTTCGAGGGTTTCTCTAAATTTTATCAGAATTCCATCATCAGATCCTGACCTCCCTGACATGGGACCACCCTTGAGGTATACCCTATCTAACAAAAAAGAATAATCAAAATCGGTTCATACATAACGGAGAGGGCTGAACATACATAAAAAAAAAGAAATATGTATATAAACGGTTGAATTGAGAACCTCCTTTTTTCGTCAGTTAAAAACGATACCTAATTTAAAAAAGTAAATTAGTTTATATAAAAAAAAAGTACAAAAAAGAAAAGAGTGTCAAAGAGGGATTCGATGCTTCACCCAACCTAGTTGAAACCGTACTCTATACCAGATAGCTAGCAGATAAGCTAAACGCTCGCTGTAATGAAGTTTGAAATAAGTATCTACATTCTACTAATGTTACAATGTTATTACAGCTTTCATTGATTTTCCTGTGGGAACCAAGGTTTAAACCGGGATAAAAAGTACCCTATAACCTGCGCAGGCACTCAAACTATTATCATACTAAGTTTCAAGCATATCCCTTCAGTAACTTTTAGTTTATCGTGAACATACAAACAGACAGACAGAAAGACAGACAGACAGACAGACAGACAAAAATTGTTTGAATCGCATATTCGGCATCAGTATCGATATCTTAATACCCCTCAGTCGATTTTTTTTAAATATATTCAATGTACAGAATTCATCCCGCTACAGATTATAAGTATAGAAGATGTGAAAGTAACTCTGTTCGTTTGTCACGCTTTAACTATAAGGGTTACTTGTTGACTACGGAACCCTAAAAACACATAACCTACCAGTGCTATAAATTATTCAGAAAGAGGCTAAATAACTCTCGTTGTAATACTTATTGTTCGTTTTGATATTCGTCTAGATCCTAATGAATTAGTTTGAGTAGGTGAGACAATTAACTAAGAATTCTTTATAACGTGTATATTCAGTGTAAATCGGGGAAAAACGGCCAAAAGTCGTAGACTATTCTATTATAATCAATTCCATTGAATAATAATGTAGGTATATTTTTCTATTACTTCGATAAGTGACCAGAAATTTTATATCTGTCGAATTTTGTTTGTACAGAAACTGTACCCTACTTACCTCTTCTCTCCTCTCAAGTACCTACGTCATTTTCAAAGTTCTTTTCCTGGTTCTTTATTAGTTACGTAAACGGTCAGTCTTTACGTGGGGAAACTTTTATAATATAGTGTAAACACTATATTCAGGATAAATTATTTTAATTATTTTAAATTCCGTTTCACACAATTCTGTAGCTAATTCTGAAGGACCTTAACCCGATGGAATTGATACGAACATGAATGGTTTAATTATGTATCGGATGTCTCGTTTTAACTCTCAGTATTTAATTGTTTTCGAATGTTTTTAAAACTTTAGTGCCTAATTATTTAAATTACAATTGATGTCCAACCTCCGTAATTATAAAAAAGATAGAGTAAGCGCTTTTGGTTATGGTGGTAAAGCTTGCAGTAAATAAGTGATATAGCTATATTTCTAGTAGATGTTATTTAATGAGCAAGTAAAACACTGTTATAGAGGAACATTAGATTCTCTACACTTGAAAGTTCTAGATTCTATAACGGTTGATGGCATTCTACAAGATTGTTTATACGGAAAGTGCTATGCACATGACATTTAATTAGAGAACTAGTACTTACATTATAGGTATATTTAACTTGATACATATAAGGCATTCATGTAATTGACGCCAGTTTTAATGGAACGTTTATACAGCATCGGCGATTACTGGAGCCATAAGAAGCGCAATTCACCGAGACGAGTAGTGCTGAGCCAATTTAATTTACAAAGTTGTCGGTCAAGTCTGGATAAGCTCGGACGGTCTTAATAATGACATGTGTATGAACATCTGTCAGAGATTTACGCAGACAAATCATTAATTCGTCTGCCTCATCATTTCATTAGTTGAAGCAAGCTGTTCAGTTAAACCTTCCGAATTTTTTTTTATTTTTTTTGGTGATCCTTAATAGTCTACACTTGTCTATCTGGTCTCAACGCTTGTCTTAGAAGTGGGTTCATGTCCCTAAAATCATTATTTTAACTACTCGTTCATGTACCTATAATCATTATTTTAAGGACATGAACCCACTACAAAAAAATCGTTGTCCCTTTAATGAAAGAGACAACGATTGTTTTATTGATGATTTTATGACAACATCGCGTAGGTGTTATGGCAAATTATATTTCTTTACTTATTTAAATTTGCAACTCTGTTACAGCATTCACACTCGCATTTATAATACTAATTAGGATTAAGTTTAATTGCATGCCCCATTATATAACGAAACTGCATTCATTAAAGTTACTTAATCATACATTTATTTGTAAATCAATATTCTTTATGGCATACATGTCAAGTTTTTCTGAGAGCTGCTCAGAGTGTCACGTTTGACATTATAATAAGTTTTTGACTCATTCTTTTTGATTTCAAGTTCCAAATCTGGTACAAAATATATCGTTATTCAATAGTAGTAGTAGATTCTGATCCATAGTTAAGATTCGCTTCATATGCATTGATACAGGCAGTACACGATGAATACAAAAAAGAAAATATTTGTGTCTGGCACTAAAAAATTTACATTTCACAAGTAGGAGTTTCTAAAAAAAGAAACTATAACAAAATTATTCTGTCTCGCATGAATAAAAATTTGTGTTCACAATAAATTCCTCTTACTTAACTCATCAAACAACAAATTCAGGATATCAGAGGTACTTTTTCATATTTTTCCATACAACACTAAACATCCACAATTAATCGTGGCATCAATTTGTCCGTTCATTATAAATATATGCACTAGTCAAATAAAAAAATTATGCGAATCATAAACACACTATAATCGTAATTCGGGTGTAAATCCCACTAATATTATAAATGAGAAAGTATGGATGGATGGATATTTGTTACTCTTTCACCCTAAAACTACTGAACCGATTGCGATGAAACTTCGTATGTAGATAGCTGGAGACCTGGATTAACATATAGGCTACTTTTTATCCCGATATTCCCACGGGATCGGGACTTACGAGGGTAAAACCGCAGGGCGCTGCTAGTAAATAATAAAAGCGTAATACCTGTGCATAGTAATTTTAATTAGTTAAAATGATTAACCCAATTTTAGTCACTTATTACACAATACGTCTTTTGTAAGAGTTAACTTCTTAATGACTTTGATCATTCTGCATTGCGAAACTGATATTAGACGTCAGTTCTATTACTCCTAACACAAACAAAACAAATAACAATCAGAAAATGAGTAAGAAAATGGGTACTATATACAATGTGTTTTTATACAACAGTTATATTGTATTGTAATAAATGTTCACAGAATATTAATGAACCATCTCATCATTAATCTCGTGCATGTGACTAATTAGTTACTAGAATGTGCTACATTTACCGACGGGCCGGGAATACGTGAACGGATATACCCAGTGTCTCAGCGAACACTTCCGGCACTCGATCCTAATTACAGATAACGCTGAAGGTTTTGCCATCCCGTCTCATCTCGTTTACTTGTCGAGCATTGCGAGTGTTACCATGTTCACGTCTGAGCGTAAGGCTATAAAACATTTTAATGCCAAATTGGCAATAAATATGCTGTTGCGTTTGTTTTTAATTAAGTTTCAAATTTTGATCGATGTAGATACATGATTTGTTTTTTTAACTTTAATTAAATTTGGAAATGTTTCAATTTTCATTATTACTTATTGTACTTCTTTTAAGCACACCACGCCATCAGACGATGGTAACAAGTTACCGGACTATAAATATTTCCATCACCAGCTTTGTAAATATTTTTATTTAAAAATATAACTATAAATGTAGCTATCACTATCCTCGTTGTTTAAAAAAAGGTTATCTTAGATTAGGGAATATCCGTATATCGTGAGGCGCGGGGTCTTCCAAACCAAATTATCGAACACAAGTGCATTGGATGCATGTGCACACTATATAGAAACTATATAGATCGACAAAAGATATTAGACGATGGGTGAGGTTTCTACAAAGCTATATACCCATATTCATCGCGTAATTGAAGTGATAAAAATGAAAAAATAAACAGACAACTCATAATTATCGGCACTTTTGGTGAATTTTTGTTTGTAATTATTATGACCGGAACTTCCATCACAACCCCACTTACTGATTGAAGTGAATGAGGAGCGACCACTGCCATTAGCACCCAAAGTCTTAAAAACTTCTTGTTGCGCCAACAGTCTTGTCTAAATTAGCTTGAGTTTAATTAGAACTCAAGTTTCATACAAATAAATTAACCGATAAATTAGTCATAAAAACGTTGTAAATGAACACACCTAAAATTACTGATGCAACATTAATTATAAAACCTCTTATTTAGAAATATTTATTAGATTTTTAATACACGACTATTAATTAGTAGATTAAATACTAAAGTGGGAAAAGTTGTAAAGCTGTCGTCGAAAGCATGTTGTAAATACGCCCCAGGCGTGACCAGCCGATTGCATTCGAGTAGACTCGACTATGTTATACCTGTAATTCCAATCAGTATTCAAATCGATGCAAATCGAAAGATTAATCGCAGTTTGCACCACCGCGTCGCACCCGAGTAAGTAAGATATTGATTACCTACATGATATTTGTTAGTATAATCTAATAACATTTTTGTAAGTATTGTTAATTATGTTGAAGATGGTATACTACTCTCGTTCAAGTAACTTGTCTTAAAGAAAGATAAAGGTTTTTAAAGGTACTTAGCGCTCGAATCGGGGCGTTTCTAAGTCGGAGTCAAGACATCAGGCCTGGAAGGCGCTGAAAATAGACTTGAGATCCGTGACTCGAGATATTGACGTACCATGAAATTTTATAGCCAAGTGGAAACTACTTGGGTGACAAAATGCTGAGCTTTCCAACGTTAGAGCATGTAGCGAGGACTCCACACTTTATCAAATCAGTGCTTCGACATCCAAGAGAGAAGCAATGCATGAATAAAGAACATATGGTTTAATAGTTGAATCAATTCGACTTGAGGTTTTCCCATGACATGGTATCCCAGGTTGGAGATATATAAACGCCAAAAAATAGGCTTGTCTGATTCATACTCTGTCCATTCATTTATTTTCGTACGCCAGTTCTTACCGCCAGGTAATTCTTACCTTAAACAAATATTATGAATATATTAGAGGGAGCATGAAAATAGCGCCAGTGGATGAAGAGTTTAAAAACAATAGGTTGTCGTGGTATAGACATGTGATGCGACGGATGCTCTAAAGGTGGTGAAGAGTGTGTGGAGAAGAATTTGGAAGTTGACGGGTACAAGAGAGGAGGAAGACCAAAGAAAAGATGGGTGGACTGTGTGAAGGAAGATATGGCTAGAGAAGGGAGTAAGCGGTGAAGTGATGAATCATAGAGTAGACAGGAAGAATAAAGCATATTGCGCCAACCTCAAATAAAATTGAGACAGGGTTGGCAGATGATGACCTACACAATATATGTTGGGCAGTTCGAGTTACAGCTATACCACTTTGACATGCTCGAGCTATTCCATCCGTATAAGCAATTACCCTTACCTTCCATTACCTTCCCTTCTTACCTACCTTTCCTTTTCAATATACTCATTTTCCCATCTTAAATTCCCAAAGTGGGCGTCTGAGGGCAATAGGCTTATTACGTGAGTGGGAAAATTTAAAGGCATAATTTTACGTTGCTTAAGCAGTTAAAAACCCATATATCGCAAACGTTTTTTAATTATTAAATCGTTTGAAACTTGTACAACTGAGTTTAATGCATCTACATAAGCCAATTGAAACTTTAATCGCGATTTTGTTAGTTTTAGGGCACTAAACTAGACCAAACCACATAGATATAAAAATAATAAATTGGTTAAAATATCGCGTAACGTACACTGAAATAAATACAGGCGAATTAAGAAGCTATTCCTTTCGTGATATTGGCTAAAAACACCCTTGTTACAAAATAAGACATGATATCGACATCGGTGAATCACTGTATTTGTTTCACTATATCGAGACTGAATCTGCAATCCTCAGCGTACTTGCTAAAAAGGTGGTACCCTCATTTCAAGGTTTTGGCCAAGAAGAAAACTTTACATTGCATTCTAGAAGATCACAACTGACCCTGACAATGTATAAACCTTGAGGCTGGTTGGGTCATTCACATCTCATAGTTATTTAGTAGCTTTTAATACATTATCAGATCTCCAACTTACATAAATACATTGAGAATCAATATCAAATATAATTGGCTTACTCAAACAGGTTCATCAATCATCAGCTAAAACAAAGATAGAGACAGAACAGATTAATCCAAGTAACTAAACGCAATAGCGTCGTTATTGCGTTTTGTTAGCTTCTTAATAAGCCAATTGCTGTCACCGCAGAGTCGTCCGCCCACGTCACGCAAACTGATTTCAGAATGGTCTCGGACGCCACGCAATCCACGATTGATTCTAATTAACGATAGCAGTATTTATTGAAACCATTCGCAAACGAACCTAATTGATTTCGCTGCTGTACTGTCAGTCGACATGGTATAAACTGGGGACCCGGAGACTTCTGTCTATTGACTATTAATGCTGTCTGTGGTAGGCCGTTTCTATATTCAAGACAACTACTTGTTAATTCTTTAATTAATAGGATAAATTAAAACGCTTATTAGGTATTGTTAAATTATTTTTCTTCTAATAAACACTTAAAATATTTAATTATATTTTCTTACAAACGCAGTCAATATGTCACGGTAGGGGGGGGGGGGTCTACGGAGTTTGACATTGTGTGAGGAGACAAGGGATAGGAGGTCATCAGTTTCGTGACGTCACATGTAAAAATCTAAGGTATAATAATAATTTAATTCAAACTAGGCTGTACTAAATTTTAGAACTACTCTTTTCAGTTCTGGGTGTAAAATTGCAAAATGTGTGTCGTTACACTAACGAGGGGGGATCCAAAAATCAAGAAATCTGTGTGACCTAACTTGTGGTAGGTCGGGAAACGTCCTAAATACTGGCATAAACTATTTATTTAAATAATACACAATTACTAATCTCACCAAAGGTCAAGACAAATACTCGTATTGTACGTTTTAATTAATCTTTAAAGCAGTTTAAACTTTCGTAATTTGGGTTCAAATCGAGTCAATTAACATTTGCAGTGAAACCATAAAAGTGTATTATTAAAATAACTGGTTGACATTCTTTGAAAGCAAATTGAATTAATGCTATAGTTTTATGCGACTTTTAAATTTGTTTCTATGTAATAATGAATAAATGGTTATGTAGTGTCTAAACAGATATAATTTAAATGTAGGATTTAGATGTATTCGGGCTAACTCTGTCGAATAGGCGACAAGAAAGCTATTGTGAGGAGTAGATGCAGCACTCATGTAAGTAATTGAAGGAATGTATGGAAGGATCAAGCAACATGGGACCCTATTGTCTCTGTCTATCCTGGGAACTATAGAAAATAAATAAAATACACTTTAACTACTTTTAGGACATTTGATTTTCTATTGAATTAGAGTGAATACAGAGGAATAAGACGTAGCAGTAATAGCGTAGTGTTGTTTTTCTACTTCTGAGTGTTGTCGCTAAAGCCGTAAGAGCTTACTGTCATTTGGACAGCACCCTTGTTTGCGAACTTAGTAGTAAAATATAAGCACAGTTTATAATCTGACTGAGCTCATAGTTGATAATACTCATTCTCATTTTAAATATGTACCGTAAACAATTTTAATGTTTTCAAATGAGTATTATTTACATTATTTAATAACTTTTATTACCTTGTTTGATAGTTTATTGATTTGATCTCAGAAAATTGATAAGTGCCGTGTTATGAATAACATTAACCTCCTTCTAAGTAGAACTGACTGGAGTTGCGATTGAGTAATTTAGATGTAAGTAATGTTTTATTCAAATTAAATTGCTGCGATTTTCTTTTATGGTAATATTTCACAGTATTATAGATAGCTTATTAACGTATTTTTAAATTAATTATTTATGGAGTTCGTATTAATCCATGCCAAGGAACGGTGTATGATGTTCCTTACCACTTTTTGCCACTAAGGTAAGATCCTCTGAGCAGGTCAGTTGTCCTTGGTGTGATTTGATTTCTCTGCGCTAGATGGCGAAACGATACATTTTTTTGTGTCCTTTTTTATTCGTTGATATCTCTTCAATCTATTCTAGAGTAAGCTACTCTGTTGCTACGCTAACTGTGTGTAGTATTCACATAGGTCTTTTTTTGTAATAATTTTACGAATAACATGTTGATAATAATTTTACTACAGATTAAAGTCATAACTTACTAACTAACCCTATATAATTGTCTCGTTTTATAAAAGTCTGTCTAATTCTTACCTAAATAGAACTGTACTTACAGATTAGATTATATAATAATGAAAAGGTTCTCGGTTAACTATGTACCATGTACTATCCTGTAGCGAGAACAGCCGAATCCGCTGGCTCCGAGCGAGACAGGCATCTCTCTAATTAGTACACGTTTCGTCTGCCCTATAATATACCTGACTGTTCATTAATACAGCTGAATAAACAACCACATGTGGGGTTAACAATCCTGTGTAATAGACCTTCATTACGTTTTGTACCTGTTAATGTTGTTCAACTAGTTGCCTGCTAAATACTGAATTGCATGGCCGTTACAATTTCAAAGAGAAATGTCCTTAAAATAATGTTTGATCTCATTTCTACTGCCTCACTTTATTAGTGGAATCTACACATTGTGCTGGTGCTTTTTACCTGACGATGGTGATAAATAGAACTTGCTTATATTAGTGTTTGGCTGACGACCTACTAGGTACTTTGTTTTTATATATACACTACTCAAACGATCATCGTATGAAGTTTGTCCACATGTTGTCAGGGGTACACAGAAGGGCTTGTGGCTAATTGGTAACCAAGTATCACATTACAAAGTTAAGTAATACTAGCCAGGTCAGTCTACGATGGGTGACCATTCGTAACACATTGAGACCCCTGCCTCCCCCCTGTCTCGTAGAGCAGGTTAAACCGTCGGTCCCGGGTGCCATACAAACATCTGTGGCATTCGTTACGGGTAGTTGTAGCTCTAAAAAGTCCGACAACCTGGTCTAACTACAGAACTTCGATATCACCTAGTACCTACTTGGGTTGAGGTGGTCTGATGGCAGTCGCTTCACGTAAAATATCGAGTTAGATTTGTATCGTAGTAGCCGACCCCAACTTAGTTGGGAAAAGGCGCGGAGGATGATGAGGATAATGATGTCAGGGGTACACAAAAGGACATAGCCTACCTTTCATCGAGAAAAAACTACTGTTTCCGAGGGATACAAATCTACATTCGCAATAAAATTTTCATCTACATTCAAAGCTAGTACATCATCACTTCATATTATAAAACAACGTTCCTGCCACGTCTGTCTGTCTGTCTGTCCGCGATAAACTGAAAAACTACTGAACGGATTTGTTAAAATTTTGTGTAAATTGGTTGAAATATGTTCATGACTGTTGAAGATGTCTCTGCTACCCGTGCGAAGCCGGGGCGGGTTGCTAGTATTAAATATTTCAGCAAATTTTGAAAACAACGTGTGCTACGCAACAAATAAATATAATGAGATAGAACTATAAAGAAAAAGAGAAAAAGAAAGATATAACTCTTGGATATTACTCTCGGAGAATTACTTAAATTTATATTGTAAAAACAGTTAATTTTAAGCTTTACTGAAAAGTATATAACTCCAATTACCTTTTTAAAAAAAGTATCACCGACTTCAATGCGCTTTAAAATACCCAAATCGCTTCAAGTGTGCCTATAAAATTTGGGATGGGATCCTCGATTTCCCTAGGATCCCATCATGAGATCCTGACCTGATGACCATGGGACTACCTGCAAAGTATACCCTTTCAAACACAAGAACAATTTTCCAAATCGGTCTAGGCGTTTTTGAGTAATCGGTGAACATACATAAAAAAATATACAGTTAAACAGAACCTCCTCCTTTTTTGAAGTCGGTTAAAAATCATTTATTTCAAATAAGTTATCAAACTAGAGTACGGAGAATCTGTTGGTAAGTGGTTACTTTTGCCTATAAATACAGTGTGTGGCCACCAGTGCTTGGGTTTTCCATCCTATGGGAGGTAGATAACCCCATCTCCCACAAATAAATTTGAGGTTAAACGAAAATTATACACATTGAATAAAATTCATCTTATTTGTGTAATAAAGCTACAACATTTATTTAAAAAAATATCAGTTGCTAATTGTTCCCACTTTAGAATTTTTTTATATAACGATTTTTGCGATCATGGTTAAATAAAAACTGGGCGTTATTTTTAATTCCGTCGTGATACCAACAGACCACAGAAGACACATGCTATTGACGATCAGGTTGTCACTTGTAATCAAAAATGTATTCTATGTGGTAATTGAAAACATCACATTGGTTGGACACAGGGAAGTCAGTCAAACTATGTCCTAAAACAAAAAGAACATGCTTGTGAATTCAAAGTGGGACGTTTGCATGTTCAGTGGCTTTTTTACAGCTTTCTTAGACCTGTTACTACAATTACTACAAAGCGTACGGCGAAGACTTTCAGATAGTTAAGCTATTTGCCAAACAATCACAATTGTTAATTACTCTAGTCCATTCCTTTTCTCACGACAACGCTCTTGATTGATTGATGGATGATTTTTAAAGCAGAGGCTTCAATGAACATTCATTAAATTAGCATTTCTTTCTACATAAAGTTTCCATACATATTATACTTATATAAAAAAATTGGTAAATACAAAAAAAATATAAAAAATTGCCTATTAGTGTATGTACTTTTTGTAAATATATCAATGTACTTTTAACTTAAATGTCACAGAATCTTCTATATTTTTATGTTTCCTAAGTCTCTTTAATTTTCTCTTTATTAAAAATGTTCCCCCGGATCCGATACTTTGATTCAATCGCTGTATTAAGTTAGCTTGTGCGGGTAATTAAAGCCGAGTCGTGTAATGAGAGACCACTCGCACACTAATTGGCCACCACTATTGCTCCAGATACTGAATACCTGACTGTCCTTATTTGTACTACATCATCGCCTTCATTACAATAACAATCGCCAACATTACCTTCAGCTTTTTGTCAGTTTCGACTTCAATGTCACTTTGAATTTCAGTAATCACATCGTGTCATAATTGCAACGTTGTTGTTATATTATTCAATTGTTCCATAGTACACTTTAATCACTTAGTGTCTACGCGAATGGTAGTCTTATCGTAATGATCTCTCTTTAATATTACATTAGAGAGATTAGATACACATATTTGTGATCCTTTAATCTTACTTCCAATTTCATTCCACCGCAGTTATGTTCATAAATGACCAAAACAATGATACTAAAGTATGTTAAACTAATAACCACGCGCTCATTTCGTGGATTATCCAAAGTAACATAAAATAATACTCACTAAAATTAGTTTTCTAACCATTCCTTCTCCATAAATATAATTGCGTACCACTTATTGCCCATAAAAGCAAGGGAACGTGCGAACGGCCCTGTTGCAAAATTGTACAAAAGGAAAGTAATATTAGGTAGAAGTAGACGCAATGCTATCCCGAGCGCGTTTCGGTGACTGGGGCGGGCTTTCAGATAAATTATTTATCAACTGTATAGCAATTTTCTTTATGACTCCTTCGACGGAGCAGAGCAATTTAATCGTGAAAGAGATGCGTAAACTTGCAGGGAGGGCTAAATTGAGAATAGAACAATGAGGCCAGTAAAGATTTCAATAAGGATACTGTTAGTCGCAAACCGTTCACAACTTTACCTTAACAAAAAGAACACGACGCCGGTTTGGTTTCAAGACATGATTCCCATATGCTTCTCATTAGAGACGCTTTTCAAATGGGCTCCTTGTCGCAAGAATTTAATTGACATCGAGTCAACAGACCGTTGTGACTGTAACATTTATTAATATAATTTTTCAGTTATATTGCATGAATTTTTCTTTGTAAATTGAGTCATCACGAGGCTTTAAATAACTTTTATGCGTTCGTTAAATCTGACATAAACGTTGTGTGCTATTGAGAGGCTACGTCCCGTCGGAGTGTCGGCCAGCGCGCGGCGGCGTCGGGCGGCGGCGCTTCCAATTTCCGTAATTGTGAGTTCATCAAGGAAATTGACTGGCAGACAACGCAACGCAATCCACTCTTTATTTACATCACGCTCGCCATACAGCGATTGCTTCGCGTGTTCCATAACGGGGTGACAACATCACGTCTGCCGATGAAACGAGTTTTACCAAATGTTTTTTAGAAGTTCCACGTAACGAAGGCAGTAACTTTGTAAAATAATGTGGTGTGTATTACACTTGTAAGACCTTGATTGTATTTAATTAACTCACTCTGGAATTAAGTAAAAACAGGTATTAAAAATTTGCTTACCCAATGTGACAATAATATTGATAGATAGGTATTAAAAATCAATCGGACACTTTTTTCATAACTACCGATATTTACGCATGCGAAGCCGAGGAAAAAACTAGTAGGTATGTTATATTTCAATATTTATAAGACAAATCCATGTTTTGGTAATACAGTCCAGACTAAAGTCAAAAATTTGCCAAAAATCAGCACAGACAAGGTACGGATAGCGAGTACGGTAAATAAAAAGCTGCGGCAGTCGTGAGGTAATTGATGGCGAGCAGCAATCAAATTAGGGTACGCGTCGCGGGTAATCGGCTGAAAGCTGGCCGGTGGACGGGGAGCTTTTGTGGGTCGACACTGACGGGACCAAACAGCGCCTGTTCGAGACACCTACCTATATAGTTATATACCTCTAGTAACCATCCCGTAACTTTAACACAAATGTCGGTTTAAATTATAATTTTCCTTACATTAATATTTATCAATCTGATAAAATAAATATTGTTTCAATCTATTAAAATATGCAAATTGAATTAGTATATGTAAGCACTCAATGTTCAGCAAACAATAAATAAAATAACATTTACGTTCTACTTAGTTACATTACGGTAATGTATACTACTCGTATGTACGGTAATACACACGCACCATAGATAACTGAATCCTTCCGACCCGTGTATTTTTAAATTAAAATAGTTTAGTATATAAAAAAACTGGACAAGTGGGAGTCTAACTCGCGCATCGAAGGTTCCGTAAGCAAACAAACTTGTATTTAGATACGTAGATGTATGTCCATCTCGGGAATGAATTTTGCCAGTCTTTTTCGAAGACTTTTGCCAGTCTTTTTCGAAAGACAAACTTAACTTTGTGGTTGCATTGTATGACAAAAAGTCAACAATCCAACCGCAAAATATAAGTTTGTAATCACAAAAACTATTTTTTTATGTGATATTACAACAAATTAACAACTTTCGGATCTTTTCCTTTACTTGTGCTGTCAGACCTTGCTTCTTCCAAATTTCATGATTCTAGGTCAATATGAAGTACCCTGTATGTTTGGATTTACCTGCGAAATGTTTAAATTTGTTAAAATCTAGATCATTAATAAATATTTTTTTTTAAACAGAGGAGCACCTCTGAAGTACGACCCTTTCGACTTCAATCAGTTTCACAATCAATTTCGATATCGATAATCGATTCAAAATCGATTTTGAAACTGATTAACTTGAAACTGACTAAAGGATTAGTGCTGAATGAGGAAATTAATCTATATACGAAGATACAGGTATAAAAAAGAACAAAGATAAATCATTATTAAGTTTAAATAAAAGTATATCACTAAAGGTTTAATGTAATTAATAAAAGAAACATTATCTAAACGGTTTAACTGATAGTTAATTGCCATTGGATGTGGGCATACGACACTGTGATGGTGTATTGCAGCGAAGAGGAAAAAGTAAGGGCCATCATTAGCGGCTCATCGAGAGGCGGACAGACACGCAGTATCCGCCGCCAGCTCTTTAGCTTTTATCATAATTTAAGTTTTCCATTAGCAGTAATTGACACGAACATCGTTCTTCGCTTAAGGCCGCGAATCGGAGCTACAATTGTTATTTTTGGATAGATAAACATTCCCTATTTTCAGGTCTTCCGAACGCTATTCCATCTTAATTGACAATACTATTAATAATTAATCACAGTTATGGCGTACAGCTTTTATCTTAATGTGGCTTTTAACGATACATTTGTATCCGAGAGACCATTTCAATGTAATTTTCAACAGCACTACCGCCTCGCTAATGGATAAATATCTACTAGTTGTTTATTTTAATTTATGAATAATTCAATCGTTTCAGCCTATACGATAAGCTCGGTAGATGCTTAGATCATGAAGTTCGATTTCATTTGTGTAATGTCGGAATCGTACGTATCCATTAGAGTAATTGGATGGCTACTCATGAGACGGTCGGGATATCAAAGTGTCGTCCGGCGTGGAGCACCGCGAGTGTTCTCCGGAGCCGCTAGAACGACTATAACTACACAATACAAATTATTAAGAGTGCTCGGCATCACGGGAACGCTTTCAGAAGTAATGAATTAGAAAAGTTGCGCAGCACTCACGCGGATTGAGCCGCGCGGCGCGGCGTCGTCGACGTCGGCGCGCCACTCGCTACAACATTACTTTAATTAAATCTATTTGAACAACAAACTTTAATTAAATTTCATCCAGCAGTTAGGCGTCGCGGAGGAATAATCGCGCAATTAGAGAGGCCGTGAGCGTCGCCTTACACGCTCCCAGTTAATTAACTCACTTGGGGCGACCTATCCGACAGAGGCTGCGCTCAGTATCAACACTCTACATCCAGTCATAGGTATTTTCTATGTATATTCCTATTTATCTATTTTAAAAACTACACCTTCTAAGTAACCTATATATATATATTTATTATATAGGTATATAAGCAATTCATAAAGACAGCTTAAGGGGGTCAGAATATTTTTTTTTTTCTTTTGGGTACCTATTCTTTTCATTTGTTTTAAACAAAAAACAAGTACACACGTACTTTACAGGTAGGAGAGGATAGGATAGGAGGAGTAACCTAAGCTAAGAACAGCTATATTGCTTTAGAGCTAGTGCAGAAACATTGTTTGTTTTTCTGTCGATTAGTTTATTGTTTCATTTTTAGTATCTAACAGTTAGATGTTTTCATGTCTAATAGTGGACGAATTCTGTAAACAACCAACTTGTGGGGTATCTACAAGTTGGCTGTCAATTAAGGCATTAATATTCCAAAAAAATACAAAATTTATTTAGAAACATCTTCTAAAAATAAGGGTTTAACGTCAACATGGAGATACTTTTAATCCAATAATCGCGGCTAATAGCTTTCACTAGCTATTAGCCGCGATTATTGCATTATTAACTGGCTTACAACTATAAATTAATTTTGAAAAAAAAAACTTTATTTTTGCCGTTGCTAACAATTTATATAAAAATATGACTAAGTAATATCAAGTCGTATTTAAAACGGAAGCGATATTCTTAAATAAACACCAAATGTCGTAATGTAACAGAAATATCTATTACAAATTGTATTGTAGAACGCGCCTTAAGCCGTCCGACTTATTCGATTAATACTCGAGCCACACAATGGGTCGGCGCTTAGCACTATGTAGCTTTCATTGTGCAACTTTAATTGTTTTTACACGCGACATGTATTGTATCGTGTGTACGTTCGCAACCGCACCGTGTCATCACTTCTAATATTCACGACATGCCGGTTCTACAACAATAAATGGTTTTAATGGTATTTCGATCAATGATATTGGTAATGGTAAGAGCGAATTGCTTACTGTAATTAAGTTATGATTTAGAGTATTTATGGCTTATTGGGAAATTAGATGTGCCTGTAATATTGCTCAGTACTAGATGAAACTTTCTCCATTTTACACAATCTCGAATAAGGCGCTACTTTAATAAGCAGCAACAGAAAATTAGTTTAGCTTAGTTTTTTTTCCTGATAGAGTATTAATAGGTATACGAGTAAACCTCAATTTGCTATTTTCCTTTCGCTGTTTGTATCTCACTGTAGAAAAATCAATACATATAGTATTCTTTGAAATCGTTAAAATGGATTCAATGGTTGCAATGTAAAAACTTGAATTGTATCGAATGCGAATGTTTTTTTGCGAATCATGTAGAATGCCAATCATATACAAGTATCACATATCTACTAAGTGTTCGTCTGCTGATCCATTATGCGCACATCGTAACCTATAAATAAAGGCAAAAACTCACAAGATCCATTAAAAGTATTGCTGCGATATTATGGATTAGTATGGATACGCCATATTTTGGTCAACTTTTGTTAAAATACACTTTTAGTGGGATGGGATAAACAGAATAATTTCTGCATCTGCAATAGAAGTCATAATAGTAAATGAAATAGAAATTAAAGTTTATACAACTTTTACAAATAGGGTTTCAGCTTGTTTTCATGATATAAATACAAATTGCAAACGAGAACCAAGAGCTAATTGCTGCTATTTGCATGTAGCTCAACTACTACTATTTATATTTTTTTAAAGTTAGTTCTTTATGGGGAATTAATCATAACTGTTCCACTGTGGTCTCAGTATTTGCCAGATTAAGGCACTCGTTCTTTAATTTTTCTGAAAAGATCCCAATTTCAAAAATTTGCTTGTGGCTTAGAGGTAAGTTGTAACTAAGAACCGCCTATATACCAAGGACATCAATTTAGACGACTGCTAATGACTGTACAAGTATTCATTTAAAAATAAAATTTTAAATGCAGTAATGTCAACATTGCTGTAAATAACTATTTGACAAATTGTCTGCACTTTCTGGAGAAAAAAAATCATAATCTCAATTTAAAAAGTGTTTAATTCTGTGGATCCTCTCTATGCCTATCGTCGTGAAGCACTTCCGTAAGAGAGTGAGCGCTATAAAGGAAACCGAGTGAGCGCGTTGACCGAGACTCTTCGCCCAGCCTTGATTTGACCCCACTCACTTAACACCGCAACGCTCAAACTCCGCTATTTAAATCGGAGACGAAGAAGACTAAATGATTGCATTTAATGTATACTACATATACAAAGAAGAGTAACACTTAAAATACTGATTTGTTGGCCGTCAGTAAAGATTAGTATTTAAATGTTTCACTTACCTTTAATCACTCGTTATTTAGGATGAGTAACTCTTGTGTATACTCGTATAATAAATTTATCGTATCGTGTATATATTAGCGGAAATGGTTTCAACGATTTGGATTTAATTTTGTATTTAGATAAGGTTTAGCTTGTTAAGTTTATCTAGATATGTGTGTTTCCCAAAACAACGAACGAAGCTCGGTCGCCCCGGTACTTATATCTTAAGTGAAGACACAATTATTAGTCTACTTCGAAGTGGTCAAATTAACAATTATCAGTAAGTATCACTTTTTTTTTATATTCTACGGGAGCGGTGATCACACGTATAGATAGCCGTACGTATGATTACATACATGTTTAATATAGCTGGGATCTTAAGGCTGAGTGTTAACACTGAGTTCGTTCGTAACACAAAGATCTTTAGATAGTGGTTCTTAACAATAATGTAATATAGGTGTCTAGTCTGGTGTTGACGTATGACATAAACAGTATTTAGACAGACAGCTTCTATTAACCACCCTTCTTTTCATTAATTTTACCCTTCTTTACCTCCCTTCGAGAAAGCATGGTCAATATAGCAATATTTTTGTTGCTACTCATTTTAAAAAGTAATTAAATATTATCATTTTCATAAAGTATTCAAAATTCAGGAGGATACTTGCGCTGCACTACTCGTGAACTAAAATCTGAACGTGGAATGAAGCGGGTAGTTAGTACTCATTACTTTATTTATTTATGACTCAGACCTCACCGCCATCAAATAACATTGATTAAATAACCAACTTCAAATCTATTAAAAATCTTGTTTGTTTATTTGTTTGGTTGCACACGCTAATCTCAGGAACTACTGTTTCGAATTGAAAAATTCTTTTAATGTTGGATAGCCCATTTATCGAGGAAGGCTATATAACAACACGCTACGATCAATATTAGCGGAGCATCAATTAAGAATGTTGCAAAACGGGGAAAATTTACAAACGGAGTCGAAGTTGCGCGGATCAGCTAGTTATGAAGTCTTACTTTTTTGTTCTCTTTTATAAATTATGACATTATTTTTATTTTACTGTTAATTAAATCACTTGTAGTATTATACGATTCCAGAAGTGAAATCGTTAAAATCGAAAGAACGAGCTCACAAAATGTCGTCCATATCTTTTTATTTTATGCCAAAATTTATTAGTCATAAAAATAAATTTCCTTGCTGTATATGCATTTTTAATGGTATGATTGGACTCATTTTAGAATCGTCCGAACTCGTACGTATTTAATGTACTATCGTTATTTTAGTTAGCCTGTCTCGCAATTTTGTTCAAGCTGTAGTAAAGAATTTTACTTATTTTATTTTAATTTAAGAAATTTACTGTCAACTTGGGTGGGCGTTATTAAGAGTGGAAGCCTGCAGTTAATATTTTATATAATATGTTAGTGTTATCGTTTAAAAATATCCTGCTAAAATGCTTCTCAGAGCTTTAGTATAAGTTACATTTTTCTTCAGAGCAATTCAACTATTTATCGACTACACATAAATAACTATGATTACAAATTCCTGTAACAGTGAAGAACAGCATTAATTCATATATGATTTCAGGTAAATAGGATCTTCTCAATTCAATGTTTATTTTTGTGTAGGCAAAATATAAATACTTCAACAAGAATTAAGGTCAACGGGTCAACTTCAGTTAATTATCATCAAATTCATTAAAGACTGTTGATAGTCGGCAATCAACAGTCTTTAATGATTAGTAAATGTGAATTTTTACTTACCTTTAAATATATCAACTGTAGATGGATGCAAGTGAATCAAACAATTTAGGACTGAAGGAATTAAGAGAAGGAGAAAGGTATTAACTTAAGAAAATAAGATAACGCAGGAAAGCTTAAAAAAATATATATTTATTTTACAAAAATATTTTAAAATTGTGATCATGTTTAATTGTGTAATGTAAGCAACATTAAACTATAACAGAAGATATAGTTTAGTACCAAAATAAATGGACTGTTAAACTTATTACTATGACATTGTGAGGTAAACGCCCTCGTGTCTTCTGTGTCGATTTTCAATTCAGTTAAAAATTAATCTACTCCCCAAAACATAGACGATGGATGTGAAAATTGACATCCATAATCCATGGCTGTAATGCACAAAGGTCTTAATTAACATAAAGAAATTAACTTTAGCCATGCGAGTGCAACTCAAATAGTACGCTGACCACTGCAATATTGTTGGCAACAGTCCGCATTCTCACGAGAACCTTCTGGAATCCTCTTATGAGCCCATAATGTGGTCTCGATAAGATGGACATAAATATTATTTCGTTTAATGAAGCTACATAACATGGATGCATTTTATTTTAACTACAGTTTATAAAGCCATTTTTTGTGAGTTTAAATTATTAATTTTGCAATAATCTACGTACTTTTTGGTACACTTATAAATCCGTAGGGCCGTAATGCAACAGCTACCATCACCCGTGCGGATATCCGCATGTCTGTTCGAGCAAACGTGCATTCACTCGCTAGGTGTGAGTGGCGGTAAAGAACATGGTCGAGCATGCTCGAGCATTTACCCGCTCTATGTGAGTTGACCCTAAGTCGCAAGGACGATCCATTACTATCACATATTTCAAGGAAGAGGTTAGGACGAAGTTGTGACCACTGTAATCAATTAATCTAAAACTATGACACTGACACCAACTATATTTAAATTTAAGTATAATATAGATATGAATCAATCCGGCCTAAGGCAGCGCACATGGCAAAAAAATATATTACAGAAAATTATATATTTTCATTGTAAAACTAATTAAATTTATGGCAATTTGTGTCTTTTTATTATTAAAGAATTAATGTCGAGTATTCTATTGATAATTATAATTCCAGGTATAAATATGAGTATCTAATACATAAATGGATAACTTGTATTTTAATTAAAAAATACAACCCTATAAACAAATAGGATAAAGGAAGGAATATTGGTAATATAAGTAATTTAGTCATATCTCTTTCTTCTATATTTTTTAGGAAGAATACGACACGCATACCTTTACAAGCACATACAAGAAACCGCGCTAGTACATGAGTTGACAGGCATAAATTACACTGCAGTACACCCTTCCTGCGTTTAGTAAACAAAAATTTTTCTTGATATCACCTAATTGAATATATCACCAATAAACCTTCCTTTACTCTACTCAAATTTTCGCAAAAGTTCACATGATACCATTTCTTTTGAAATATTAAAGTTTGAAGCTGAACTTTGTTCTGTCTGTTCGTCTGTCCGTCCGTCCGTCATTATGTCACAAGCATTATAGTCGCAGACTCTTGTCACAAGTTACAATACAATAGAGAAGTATTTTCTACGAACTGCTATATATGGTGTAATAAATTAAATTAAAAAATAAGGATGGTGTTATATATTACAGGCGTTTGAGAGATGAAAAATAAATCTAGAATGTTTAAACAAATGAGTTATCAATGGATAGATTCATAAACATTATATGGAAGTGCAACAGTGATAAACTAATGAGATACGCGCTCACTTCTCAACACATAAAAGTAACATAATTGAGACATGGTATAGTAGGTATAAGTGAACGTTTATATAACACTTCAAACGAATAATAGCTTAAACTATAGTTTAAGATACATATGTTGTGTAACTTGTTGTCGATACCAGAAATGTAAAGGTTGTGGAGGAACTATGTCTCTCCATCACAAAGGAATAACCTCCAACCAGGTTAGGTGATCCATGCCTGGTGGAAATTGTATCTAATCTTATCGGCACGAGAACTTTCATTGCCCGTTGGAGGATCAGTTGTTACTCTGTACTTGAGCTTGTTTTTGCTAAATGACGTTAAAGTATGATTTTGTTGTTTGTGGAAGCAGAAAGATATAGTCAGCCATTTGTCACTGTTGTTGAAATCGTGCCGCCAGCGCACAAATCACCACTATATTAAAATTATTGGGAATGCAACGCTTACCTAACACGGTAGTAATACAATGACATTAGAATTACGTAACGTTTAAAACAGGGGTCTGTGTAGATATTTTTATTTATTTGCAGTCTTACTTTAAATAGACAACCAAACCTTTCTTTTTAAAATACCTGAATCCATTATATATCTCAATCTTAGACCACGTAACAACCCGGTTATTCATCGATCAGAAATTTTATTTTGACATTACACATTAACTTCGTATTTTTTTAGGAACGTCTGTGCTTTAGAGAGGTTCATGCATCTAGAGTAATAAGCACCATGCGATTTTTTGCCGACGTGGTCAAGGCTGATGACTCTGGTTTTAACTCATCTCGATGATCTGAAAAAAAAACAAGATATGGGCGAAATGCAAGAGCTCCTAATTAAATCAGACGTTAGTGCGCAGACGCACTCGCGATGGGAATGGAGAAGCAAAAACGGTCGGCATCAACAATAAGTGGGTGCTTCAATAAAATAAACGGTTCCTAATCACATAGGGCTGCGACAACTGTGCTCCACAACAGGTATGCCTTGAATAACGGCTGTCAGCACTTAAGTTACGAATGTATGGAGTCGGATGAGGTCTAAAAGTTTGGGGAATGTTCTTTAATGTACGTAGGATGTTACATAATTTTGGTCATATGCAAACCAGATCAGTAACTGACATTAACAAAAACAAATTTGGAGGAAAAGAATCGTCGATTCGATTTTTAAATTAATTTTCTAAATGAAAACGGTAGGCTTCTCTCGTTATGACATTCGTGTGGTTACTTTATACTAGAGATCGCGTGGTGGTTGAATTTCGACCATGGTTTTTTCATTGGCCAGTATAACTTGAGCTGTCATTGTTTAGACTTACATACCGTAACCGGTAATCACATATACTGGAAGCGTGTAATTAAGCCTTTTCACGTAATTTTTAACGTTGTATATATATTATTGTTTAAAAAATCTAGCTTTCTGCACTTCTTTTATTGTTTAAACTGTAAATATTTCAAAGCTCACGTTACTACGTTCGCGAAATTTTCTTAAAAGGAGGTACAAAGAATTCTCTTCACGAATTAATATAATGATAACTTTAAACGTGGCTTAGGTAAACAAAAATGTTTCGAGGAAATGAATAGTGCACTGAGGGAAACTTGTCCTTCTCTAAGGACCATAGAACGGTAGTATATTTTATTCTATCACGGTAATTTTAACTTAGAGTATGATACAAGGTCCGGCAGGCCGCGCTGAAAGTGACTACCGATAAGAACATTCGAGGAAACCCTCAAGTTAAGTGCAGCAACTGTTCATCAGATTCTTCACGACCATTTGAAAGTACGGAAACTTTGTTCGCTTTGCGCTGAGGGAGCAGCGTGTGCAGGCAGAGAATACCTAAGTCCACCTTTGTACAATATGTGCAGGAAGTTTACATACAATAATTACATATTTACAGTTACTAAATGTGTTAGATCATCATTCACTGATTTTACTATCGATACCTACATACAAGTGAATATAGCTGAGGTCTGGACTCCAGGGTAGTCAGCGACCAGCTTGTTTAATATAGCTATAGGTCGACGACTTCCATATTTTTTAGTGGCTAACTTAGTTGTATTTCATGCTGAAAAACTATTTTCACTTACGTTCTCTTCTTAGAGGAATATGAAATTTTCAAAGATTTTAAGTTCAAATTTGGTCAAGTCTAAGGCTTAAAAGACTGCATCTTTTGATTGCGTTGACTTAGAAGCTTGATTTTTTTTACAACTTCAAGGGACTGCAGACTGTATTTGGTATTAATTTCAACTAGGTGCATCTTCAGAAAAGGGTCTTAACAGACAGACGAACAACAAAGTGATCCTATAAGGGTTCCTTTTTTTCGTTGTCAGGAAGGTAACCCTAGAAACAACGATTCAGAATACACAATTCAACTTCAGACAAAAATAATTTAAATAAAAATAAATTGCAATTAACGCAATTCATCTTTTATTCTTGCTCGTGTTACGTTCCTCGAAGTAATCAAATCCCCTGTTCAAAGGCGAGCAGTTATTTCAATCTTGTTAGACAGTACGGCGCGCAAAAAGCCTGGAATCCGTACCGCGCGCGACATTTGTGCGCAAGCGATGAACGCAAACGTGTGCGCTCTCTGATGAATTTAGATCAATAGGAAAAAAAGAAAGAGAGCCATCCTGCTTAGACTTTGACGTTGGTGTCATTATTCTTGTAAGAAATGATTGTTGGTGGTTAGGTAGTCTCGATATGGTATCGAGACTTTACTAGCGCTCTAGATTCGCATTCGCAATCTCACTATTTGTTTCCATGTAAATACATTAACATTTAATTTAACTGGATGGCTAAGTCTTTTACCTTATTTGTTTTGTTTGGTATTATTTTATTCACCAAGTTATTATTATGTTCCCCGAGTGTAAATTACAATTTTCAAACTTAAAGAATATACTAGTTTATAACCTTTTGATGTTTTTTACTTTTATTTTAATTTCTCTTTATCAACTGTTTTTCTTTTTCTTATATTTTACCCCATTTTTATTTGTTTGTCTTATCTTTTCATTCCTACTATTAGTTTCGCATTTTTTTTATACATAAATATACATATAGGTTAATATATACTTATTGTATACGAGCGGTTAGATAAAATATGGTTTAAATTCAAGTGGTTCAAACATATGCCTCCCTTAGTGCACAGGACAATCTCTGACAGTCCTGACAGGCGAATATAAAATGGAGAGAAGAAATAGGTAAAAGTTATAGGGCAGTACCCGGTGTGTTTAATCAAAAATTTAGACTGTGTAGAATTGGCATTACATACTGGTTCCTACCTTTTCGAATTAAAAAAGAAGTGAGTTGGTCCTTATTTAATTTATGTCATCTAATGACTAAATTTATTCTCTATGTTGTTAATGAAAAAAAAATAGCATAATAATATACTTAGGTATACATAGGATGGCAAAGATACGCACTCAAGATACCGCACCAATTAAATGTACTCCAAGAATGGAATATGGTTGTTTTTGCCAGTTTGCCAGTCGCACTTTGTTGATACCGAACGTTTCTGGCAATGGCAAACATTCGGCTGCTTTGAACACAGCCATTCATTAGATGCATTTTTGTTTTGAAGTATTTGAAGAGTTGGTTGCGTCATTACAAATCTAATTCTGGTTTGTTTACTAGTACTCTAGTAGATATACATAATCAATACAAATAAATTCAATTGAAGTGTCTGTTTGTAATGTCAAAGTAATAGCTTTTTTTAAGCTCATACAGTTATTTGCACGTTACCTATGCCTAAAAATCAGTTTTTAAATTTTTTCTCTATCTGTCTGTTTGTTCAACTCTAAATTAAAATACGGAGTACTAATTTTCGAATTGTACCATCAACTGTGGGACAGCCGACTTTGCAAAATCGTCTTGAAATTCAATCGTATTGTAATATGGTAGCGTACAAAAAAAAATAAAAATATTTGCATTGCTTGACCGTGGACCGTTTGGCGGCAGTGGAAAAGATTCGAGTGGATACTTTCCAACCGGACCCGCTCCGCCTCCTATTGGGAGGTGACACCTTGAAATGCACCTGCATCAAGTGTTCAGCAAGTTTACTAGTAAGCTATATGGTAACAAATAGAGTTAAATAGAGTACAGTATATAGTTATGCACGGTAGCATACGGCCCGTCTGATGGTAAGCGGTTGGCTAGCCTATGGCTTACAATTACATACAATTTCAGGCTTACAATTACATACTCGCATGCGCGTTACCGACCCTTTAGAAACTTATAAACTCCTTTCTTAAAGAACCCCATAATGTAGTCCCACGGAAAAACTTAAGCAAATCTCATTCCGCAGCCGGAGTGTTCGCGGAAGGATATTCCTCTGGAACCGTGCCGTTAGTGACGATTAGGATAAACCGGACCATTTTAGGTTCCCGTATAGTAGATAGGACCGGTTTGGTGGTAGACTGCGGCCGTGGGCATCGTATCAAACGGTTCCACGGAACATAACCCATTACAGAATCAAAGTACTCCCTCTTTTGAAACTGGTTCAAACAATAACAGTATTGGTGAGATATATGTTACACACAATAGTGTCATAAAGTATTTTAAAAAATCTTGGCATACATAAGGGGGAATACAAGATGGAATTTCATCATATTCTGTTTCAAGATGCGCCTTATCTTTAAGTTTTCCTCTGTTTCTCATCATAAATAGGTCGTTATCAACCGGTATATTTCCCACCATCTGGAAGACCGCTCAAGTTGTTCCTGTATATCAAAATCCCATCAAAAACATAAATGTGAAAATGGGAGCCAAGTTCAATATTAAGAATATACGTGGATATCGACTACGCCGACAAAGGAATTGAGATCTAAATGATTGTCAAGTTCTGTAGATAATCGTGAAGATTTTGTGCAAGATTAAGTTAGGGGTTCGGGTCTCCCCGGGTCCCGGTCAACGGTCAGCCGCCGGATCGCCCTGATCACTTCACCCAACTTCCGCACCTAAGGAAGTGTTGTTGAACCCGGCGTCGGTCCCCTGTAGCCAACACTGAACACTCTCTGGGAGCTCTGGAAACCGTACCCACTGCCAGGAACATATTGCTACATTATGGAGTAAGCAATGTTTTGATGGCTGCGATAATCTGTGAGACAGAGGTGTTCCTGTCGTTACTGGGATTCGGGCTCGACTGGGAAAGGACTGCGGAATGTCATCTGTGCCCTACCTCCCATGAATTAATAACGGCTATTGACTTGATGAAGAAATTGGAGATTCGATCTGACGGGACACGTATGGGGTGACCTATACATTTCTGTGTAGGCTGGATTCACTGACTTCTAACAACAAGCAAGGTTCGTTGGTATAATCCAACTGCTAGTATTTTTATTTTAATACTATGCTGTCCATACCCTAAAGGACCAGGGAGAGGTGAATACGCTCAAATTTCGCCACCTTTATTTTTGGTTCCATATACATAATAACTATTGCATCTAGATAGAAAATTCAAATAACAATTTATCTGGCACGGATATCAAGCCCAGGATTTCACGCAAGCAGAGGTGTATGTGCCATTTGACTAATGAGGACCTACTAACTCGTACGTATATTAAAAAAATACAAACTAGCATGTGTTGGTTTTACCTTCTATTTCCCAGCAACGGAGCCACAGATCAACGTGAAATTACGTTGATCTATGGCTCCGAGTGTTTCCGAGGTACCGCTATTTATTTTTCTATTGAATCCTGTAAGTGAATACGTGCCAATAACATAAGTATAATGAAAAAATGTAATTTGGAAACACTAAGGTAAGCTAATTTAAAGTTACAACAGTCAACACAAATCAGAAAATACGCACCCTAATACATACACCTTCACGATACACGTTCGTAAATTTCAAAAACTATGCATGAAACAATTTGAAGTGAACCAATATCCAATTCCTTTGTCTCCCCAGCACCTGTGTATAAAGAGAACTAGAGAGAAAAGCTTGTGAGCAATAAGCGGGACAAGTAGCGCGCATGATTAGCGGCGGACGGGGCACGGCCGGGGCGCGGGCGGTTGATTGCCGGCCCAATTGGGCTTTATCCGCCCGCACATGGGAAATATTTTTAATCAACACCTCCATTGAACTTACGAGCGGTCGTACGTGAGCTCTGGGTACAGGGGCGTATTCAGGAACTGTTGTTAGTTTTATAACTCGCTTTTATTTTTCTTAAATTCATGTAATAGATTTTATTTACAGACTAAATTGATTCATTATGTATAATTATGCTAGTGGTTATATTGAATATACATATATTGTTTAATATTCTCCTTATCGTAAATAATTATTTTGTCTATCATGTTGGATACCTGAAAAAATACTAAGATAATAATAATATTATTGCTATCTCTTATGTTTGTGTTCTCGCAATACATTCACAGAAACAAAAGAGAGAATCCTTTGCCAATATGTCTGAATAATGATATATTCTGCAATCTTTCAGGTAACCATATAAAAAAAAACAACCATTATTATTAACCATTTATCTCGTAAATCAGTAGCAAATCACATGGATTAAAGGATTTACACACTGAATGTTATGTAGGAAAGCATATGATTCAAAAACTCTGCTAAACGTATTTAACTAAAACCCTCCCTCAGAATATCTAATACCTTTAAACGAGCAATTCTTGTGTGTATATTGTGTGTATATATATCTATATATATATTCTTGTATATATATATACATACATACATATATATATATACATACATATATATATATACATACATATATATATATATATGTATAAATATATTTATTTTATTTATTTAATACTTCCTGCATTTTAAATTGCATGGGGCGGACTTAATGCCAAGTAGCATTATCTACATATCTACATATATAATGTAAATCTCGGAAACGGCTTCAACGATTTTCATGAAATTTAGTATGCAGGGGGTTTCGGGGGCGATAAATCGATTCAGCTAGGTTTCATTTTTTAAATTTAAAAAAAACGAGCAAAACTCGGTCATCCGGTTTCGTCGAGCTGACTAATTAAAACACAATATTGAACATAGTTTACCTGTCAATACATAAATCACATATTCGTTCATGAATATTTAATCCACAAAGATTTAATTAATAAAACTTTATGTACATAAACAAATTCGCAATTTAAATGTTTGTAACTTAAATTGTGAATTTGTGTGTGTTAAAGTTATACTTTTAAACAATTAACTAGGTAGAATAACTCTAAAGACTTTTAATAAGTGAGACTGTCTCATTAATATCGGTTAGTTCTAACGAGACGCCTTCAACTTCGCTTGTTAACCTTCAAATCAAAATACATTAATTGCTATAGCTTACTGAGCTTCAATTACATTCTATTAAGAATCATTTGATCGTACAATAAGTATCGGGTTGGACGGGTTAATGTTGAATGTTAAATAGTGTCACGAGTTGAGTTCAGGATTAGGAATGTAAACCAATTTATTACCAAAATAAACACACATTATTGCAATAATTCACAAAATACACAGTTACAATTAATTCTCACTATAACACTTCTAAATTAACTTGCACTTCGCACTTTACTCGCTTGTTTACTCGCTGATCGTTCAACTGGGGATCGTTTAACATCAGCGGGTCGCTCGGTATAAAAAAAAGCCGCCATGCGTGCGTCTTATATACCCAAAACGCTACCTTACAGGCAGATCGCGACATCTCAGGAAAACTCGAAATTACACTAGAACTTTCCAATACACCGTGGCACATTCTATTCATGGACTACTAATTCCGTGTAACAACACGTGTATCGCACTTTAGGTAATTGTCGCTCTCTATGACTTCCGATAGCCGACAATAGATGAATGAATATAAATCCGTCGTACTACTTACAACACGTGGGTATAATTTTTGTTTATTACACTTAGATAATTTGTTTTTAAACAATATTATTAATTAGAAAAGTCAATCTATAATATTATGCCTGTATTTATCTACTATTAAATTCTACTATTCCGCATTATACTGACACAATATACAAATTACCATACTTAATATAGCGTATTCAGATCTACAGTCGGATTTGGACGATTGCCGCTGTGTGCAGTACTGGCAAGGAATTTCTACGGCTAACAAGAACTAGATTTACCTCTTGCCTCTCAACAATTTTACTTGATTGACTATTCACCACACACACGATACTGCATACAACCATGAGCGTCCGGCGACTAACGGCCAGGGTCCTTTTTGATACTTGATACTTATGTTGCTTATACATTCCAGGACAATGCTGACTAAGGTTTACAATAACGTGTGCTTAAAACATGGTAGTTTAATGGTAGTATCTTATAATTTTAATATTGTTATTTTGTACAGAATACGCTCCAGACCGGGGTGTAGAAAAGGGGCGCGGATGGCAGCGGGTCGGTGCTTGATTGGCGCTATGAATGTGAGTAGATTGCACCGTGCCGGCCGGTCCTCCGCAATCGCCACTGCTCACCACATACACCCTATTTCATACTTATTATTATATTGAACATGCTTTTGAAAAATAAAGAGCTTATTTCATAATAAATTATAAGAAAACATAGAGCCTTGTTACTCTCGCGAGATGTATGAGAAGGTGTTAATTAGACGCTACACAATAAGGTTGATTATTGGTTAGATACGGTTGAGCCGTGAAATATAGCTAATGTAACTCAGGAACTGTGGTGATTTTGAGCCTGGGTCTTAATGATAAATTATAGTTTGAAAGAACACAAACAAAGTAAAAAGAGTTCTACAGACCACATCTCGGCGCAAAATCCCAATCTATCGAACTCAGTTAAACTAATCAAAAGCTCAAACTCGAGGGGTTTACTAGTAGCCACTAAAGAGTTTCACTATCCACCTCCTGGCTTCATTATCACATCACCTCCAAGATGCCAAATTATAGTGTATATAATATATCCTGTACATTTACCGAGTCCCAAGCAACAATAAATGTAAAAATCAATAAGGTTTTTAATAAATTGTTTCAATTTATATCTAATATCGTTTTATATTCCATCTATTTCGTATATCGGCCTATAAAATCTCGTACTTAGATTCTAACCCATATAAATATGTACGTCACGTTTTCAATAAGCAACAGTTTTAGCTTCATAATTTTAACCCCCGCCCGTATTAGACTTTATTTTGTTGATATTTGCTGCTATGCAAAGCGGATATACCTACTTTGGTTATTAAATTATCTACTTAAATGTTTCTTTTATCATTTTCCCTTTAAACGTCTTATCATCTTTCACAAAAGGATATTATTTCATCATAGTGTGGTGAGCTTCTTTACAATGTAGTAACAAGCAAGTTTTCAGAGAGCACAAGTCGCCACGACTAACTCCCAATCCTAGGACGGATAGTTGATCTTCGGTGCTTGCAGAATAGGGCTTTCTCTAACTTTGTCCAATCGGAGATTAGAATAGACGAATTTGAAGAAACTCATTGCTACTTTCTCGTTCAAAAAATTATTAGTAAATTTTAATTGAAACATATGTACCTAAAAAATTAACTAAAATATCAGCGTGTTAGAATGATGTAAATTTTTATTTAAATAATCATTATTGTTAAAAATAATTCGCATTTTTCGCAACGCCAACAGTAAATAATTCCTTCAATACAATTTAAAAAATAAGGACATAACAAACAAAGTTATCAATATTACAACTATACACATCCTTACTTTTGAAGCTATGACTCAATATAGAAATAATTATAAGAACTTGAAACTATAAGCGGAATATGATCGCCAGGGGTGCTATATATGTCGAAAGCCGGGCAGTTGGAAGGGTGTTCAGTGCCGCGGTCCCGTCACGTCATTCCAGAGTCAGTTGAGTCGCACCCGCATCGCCACCGCACTCAACTCGTATTATTAACGACGTGTATTGTAATCACGCGGCGGGCGATCGCCTCCGCCGAAGGTAGGGCGGTATTAAATTCCGACAGCTACGTGATAAATCGAAATTGGAAAAGTTTAATAATGTTCGGTTGCTCCGAAAGCAATAAAACCGTTTATAAACGGGCACGGGCGAACGAGACGGGCGGCAGGGGCGCCTTTGGGAGTTTTAGGGACTCTTAGGTGAGTCCGTTCGGCCTTACGGGCTTTAAATTGATTTCACTAGTATCTTGATGAAGTGATAAAACCGTCACTCGGAATGAGAATGTTGACCGTGGATGAAAGAGCCCATGGAACTTCTGAATACGTTTCGATTTTCGGTAACCACTTGTTAGATTGTGAGGTGCCGAAATGTAATTACTTTGTACTGCATAAACGTTGATTACGGGCAATCCTAAAACGAGCATCTTTACAAAATATAATTAAAAAAAAAAACTAGTGACTCTGGTACTACACCTAATAGGTTAGTTTGTTATATATGTATAAATCTTATTGTTGTTATCAGTCTATTTGTTGAAATATTTCAATATTTTATTAAAAACTGTAATATATTTACTACATATGTTAAAGTGAATACTTGTTTTCTTTGTGTTTGTCTTCTCTATCAATATACATACACACATAACATCAACCTAACTGTCCATTGATTTCACGGGCCATGAGAGTTGCCTGCTGTCAGGGTCTAGCAATGTTGATGATGATGTTGTTCACATCGGTCCCTAGATCACACAACTCCGACCTGGGCTTGCGTCAACTACTACAGATCGAAGTTTGTTCTCATGCGCCAGTAGACGCCCGCTTGAGGCCAGGCCACCAGTGACGTGCGTTAGGTCCTCATCAATGGCTAGATGCCAATCTATTCGCCTCCCACTTTTACGCTAGATCCAATAGACGGCTTAGAAGCCATCTCCGGGGTCTGGGTAGAACCCAAGCTCAATAAAACTACACATTTCTTGAGAGCTACCTTAAGAAATCCTTATCCTAGAACACCTTTCTAATGCAAGTGCAGTACAAGAACAAGAGTCATTGCGGACATCATCTTTTTTTTTTTATTGTATGGGGGGCAAACGAGCAGACGGGTCACCTGATAGTAAATGACTACCGTCGCCCATGGGCACCTGTAACTCAAGAGTCACAAGTGCGTTGCCGCCCTTTAAGTTCGGAGTAGGGGAAGAGGGGGGAAGAGCGGGAATAGGGGAGAGGGAAAGATTAGGACTTCCGGTAACCTCACTCATGCGGCGTAAAGCAATGCAATCATTGCTTCACTGCCGGTTTTCTGTGAGGCCGTGGTATCTAGCGGCGTCGAGACAGCCCATACGTGCCGAAGCATGGCTCTCCCATTAAGGTCTCTGGTCCCAGGACTTAACCACGCTTCCAACGTCAAAACGAAAACACGTCCATGTTAGAGGGCAAACTGATTATCCACCAAGACCCCTTTTACCAGAAGGTTTTCGTCAAGGGGGCCAGCGATGAGTGTGATGAGACTGATGAGTGATAGTGAAAATTTACTTACGGGGTATGGGCGTAACCGTTTCGTAACTTAATGGCACTTCAGCATAATAAGTCCTGGAATGCCATTGGGATTCGAAACGGTCTTCTCGGCCAGTTGGCTATATCTTGTCTTTTTATTAGAAGTAATTATTAGGAACTTAAACATCAGTCAAGAACGGGTGACTATATATTATTGATAGAAGTATTAATCGGTTGATTTATCATTATTTTCTCAGCTAATGGAATAATTAGGACGCTGAGAGGAGGATAATTGAGGGGGCGGTAAGCGCCCCTTTACGGCTTCATAACGTATTGCCCATCCCTTTATACGTATCCTACAAAATCAATACATTTTACTCATGTCTCATAATAATATTAACTACTTTAACAAACCTGTTTCTGTTATTGAAAGTAAATAGAAAAGGTACTAGGTAGGGTGGGTTGTACCTTTCCTACGCAACGTAAGTTAACTAAGTTTATAGGTTTTATTAATTGTTAAAACCCGCTACGGAATTCATTGTACTAAGAAAGTAAGAATGATGCTATACCTACTATATACGGGGTTTCATGTATTAAATCATGCTCAGACAAGAGACAATGGTGCCGATTCCTTTGTACACTCGACTAAACTAAAACCTGACTTAATTTCTTCATATGAAATCTACCTTGTGTTCTTCGTAATAAGGTCTATTTGTTACTGGCATCTATTTGTCAGAGCCACTAAATTTTACTAAAACCTGTCAACGTATACTCAACTTTATTTCCACGCGGCGAGAGTCTCCATTTATTCAAATGCTGTATAATTGCCGTATAAAAAGTTGTTCAAAACAAACTAAGATGACGTTATTTTAATCGACACCTACGAAGACGCTTACTAAAAACACAGAGCAAAAGAGATGGCATTGAACGGATAGCGGCTCTCGCTACGTGGTATTAAAGTTTATTTAAGCGTATCAGACTTTAGTCGACAAATAAATTGCTTGTTTCGATAGCGACATATGTTACCTACTTGTTTCAATTTGAAATAAGACCTTGTTTTGAAGTGTACAAGGTTTACAACTTATATGAAGAAAATTTAGTGATTTTTAATTCAGCGAGTGAAGTAACAGAATTGGGACCAATGTGTATAAAAAAAACCGGACAAGTGCGAGTCTGACTCGCACACCGAGGGTTCCGTAAGCAAACAAACTTGTATGTAGGTGGATAGTACGTCCATCTCGAAGACTTTTGCCCGTCTTTTTCCACAGACAAACCTAACTTTGCGGTTGCGATATATGACAAAGTCAGCAATCCAACCGCAAAATATAAGTTTGTAATCACAAAAACTATTATTTTATGTGATATAACAACAAATTAACACATTTCGGATTGTTTCCTTTATTTACGCTATCATGCCTTGTTTCTTACCAAATTTCATGATTCTAGGACAATGGGAAGTACCCTATAAGTTTTGATTTACCTGCGAAATGTTCAAATTAGGTCGAATATAAGGTTTATGTGGCCATATCTTATGATTGCGTTGATTTAGAAGCTTGCTATTTTTACGGCTTCAAGGGAGCGCAGACTTATGTATATGGTATTAATTTCAACTTGATGCGTCCACGGGTTCCACGGGAAAAGGTCTTGACGGACAGATGGATAGACGAACAACAAAGTGATAATCTAAGGGTTCCTTTTTTCCTTTTGAGGAACGGAACCATAAAAACGGAAGATGAAAGAGAAGAGAATGAAATGTAATAATTGTTCTAAATTTTCAGTGGAAGAAGATAAAGATGTAGCGGGAAAATGTGTTAATTATCTTATTAACTATCTTATACTTTATAGTAAGATATTAAATATTTTACTACCCTCACTTCGCTGTGCTGTGGCATCAGTCTACTTATAGTCTTCTTTGTAATCTTGTATTTTAACCCCCGACGCAAAAAGAGATGTGTTATTAGTTTGATGTGTTTGTGTGTCTGTCCGTGGCATCGGAGCTCCGAACGAATGCACCGATTTAAGTGGTTTTTTTTTGTTTTAAAGGTGACTGGACCGAGAGTGTTCTTAGATATAATTCAAGAAAATCTGTTTAGGCGTTCGAAGATCATCAGCTCTTTTCTAATCGTTGAAGGGATTTTCGAGTAGGGGGATTCTAAATTAATGAAGGTATAAATGAGTTTTATTGACATAAGTTACAACCTTTTAATGTTGCTATAAAATACGATTACTTTAACAGGAATAAACGCGATGATTTGGGTATGTACTCCTTTGAACTGCCGGCCGCACTTTTTTAAGCCAGGTCTACACTTGTAACATTTTACCGAACATTATTCCGTGACCATATCGAAAACTAGTGTCGTTACCCATAATGTGGACGTCTTTTGTTGCGCGAACAATTGTCACAAGCTGCAGTTACGATTCTATCCATTCCGAACAGTCGAAGAAACTGCCGGACACGGAATAAACAGCAGGGCAACGTACGGAGTTACGATCTACTAGCCGGGTCCAGTTGGACGCTGGTTTGTGTACTGTCACGCATCAAAGTCACGTGTTACGAGCCGATCCATCGGAAGCCGGTCTTTTCAAAGGATGTTCGGTATTGTTACGATATTGTCCGCAACCAGAAGACGTCCACAATTGCATATATGACACGCGTTGAAGTACGCTAGATGACACAGATACAGACACGGGATAAGGAGTGGATCACGTCGTGACGTGTCCCGATACTACCCCGCGCGCCGGGCGGGACAAGTGCATCCGCATTTTTATACTTCCCACTAAATTCTTGAAATCTTAAATCTCTTAGCAACGCATTTCCACCATATATATATATATATCTTAAAACTCAGTTTGCCGCCATCGCCTGCGTCTTTTTCTTTCTTTTTTTAGCACTAAGTAATGTAATAAAAGCCACACTAGCACAAGCCATGTGTAACTTTACTTCCGCTATTTCTTCGGCAGAGGACGACATAGCTGCCTGGTAGTCGGAGCTTAAATGAAACCACCGATCGACTCTGTCTGGTTCGACACCATGAGCCTACACATTTCATCGTTATGTTGTTTGTGACCGTGTCAGCACAACCTAGACCGTCCACATTTAGCGTAACAGGTCCTGTAGCGATGCCACACAGTCCGGTCCGTCATCATGTTACAAGTTTATTCCAGTTAATGTAATCGTTTAAGTTACAAAATCAACGATTTAGTAATACACTACATACAGTAAGAATCCTATGGAATTTTTGAATACGAGCATTGTGAAGATAATCTAAAATGTTTAATTAGAGTAATAATATTTTAAAATATGGAATATACCTATACAAATAACATAGATATTCGTACTTTAAAAATAAAGTTCATATAAAACTCAAGATAACGCCAAGCTGGGCTCAACCATTTGGAAACGGCCGGTTATAGATCGAAACAGGCAGATGTGATATTATGATATCCATTTTGTTTTCTTTAATCATTTTACATTTGACGAAGCAAACTATTGTTGCGGTGACTCTGTGTGTGTTGATCTATAATTTTTAATTATAATAATTATTTATTAAATCGACGATTTCGAATAATTGATGGTAAATTTTATGAAATAAAGATTTTGTTTAATTTGAATTTTTGAATTGAATTTGAATTGAATTTGAATCAATCAAACAGCGTATCTTAATTCACACTGACACGAAACTTTATATACCTTCTCATTGCATTAAACCAGTCTGTTCTAAAGTTGCCGACTGACAAGGGAACTCCTACACGTTCAACAGTACAGATATAAAGCTTCATATACGCATTAAATTATGATGGTCTGTTATAAAGTTTACCACGACCTGGCTGCTGCGCCCGGAATTGGCTCCAGACGAAGGATCTAATTAACAGTCAACACTACAGATACGAAACTTTATATGCACCTAGTGATATATGCAAAATTATAGTCTTCTACCAATCTGCGAGATAGCCCCTGGTCTTCCTTCCGCCTTCCGCATCAAATTGATTCCAGCTACCTTCTTCAGGTGTCGGTATATCTGGGTAGGAACTTTTAGATAAAGTTTTTTGAAATCTCACTGTACCATCCGCCAAATAAAAGTTCGTTATATTTATTTTAATTTCCGTGTTCTCGGACACCATTGTCTAAGAAAGACAGAGCGTCAGATGTTTGTAATAAGCAACATGCTAAATATTATTTACATATTAAAATTATTTCTATACAAAACTCCTGTTTTTAATTATAAACTTAATTTGCTTATGATAAATCTATGGAAATTTTTACCTCGGGCTCCAACCCTCTATTGCGTTAAGGGCAGAGTAATTACTTCTTTTCTTCGTAATAAAAACGGATTAAACTTTGCTTAGGGCGGGCCATTCATTTTGTTTACTATTCAGAATGGCTTGTGTAAGAAAAACTAATTTACGCTCGCTGTTTGGATGTAGGTATCAGCTTATCTTATTTGAGATTTAAATGAAATTAGCTGATTACAAACACAAAAAGTTTATTTAAGGCACCGATACACAAAGATCACTTTTATAGAAGTACTCCACGCGGTTTGAAGAAATTTCTTTAACAATTTAATCTGTGAATGCTTTAGAATATAATTATAGCACATAATATAAATAATTTCAAAATATTTATATAAATCTTAGACAAAACAAAAGAAGATACGCTATATATATATAATTACAACCACTACACTAAAGGCGGCAAAAAAATGGATCTACTGCTACAAAATGACAACTTCTTATAAGTTTAACCAATATTCTTGATACATAGTAGGGATGTTTCAAATATTCGCATCCGCATCCGCAATTGCGAAGCTTCCGCATCGATTTGAACATCTGCATCCGCATCTGCAATAATCGATGCGGATAGACACAAGTCGCGACACGCAAGAAAATAGGCGGAGCCAGTGACGTCCGCGAGCGCTATGCACGTGTGTATTGACTAATACTAACGAAGATTTCGTTCGGTGACAAGATTCGACGCGTCGTTTAAAATCTTAAATACAAATTATCCCATATATATATATACATTTGAAATAGCAGACTTAGGGCTCAGGTTTCTGTAGGATCGTTAGCGTGAGCGGAGTGGCGGCGGGCAGATGCTAGTTCTTATAAAATATCCTAAGATCCGCATCCGACTGAAAAAATCAGCTACACTGGTCTTGCAGTCGAATGCTCAACAGTTAACTTTCGTCTCATACCATATCCAATGGCTATTCAACAATTCTGAGAAATCGCTTTCGATGGGCTAGTGGGTACAAACCTAGCATGTGCATAGTAAGGTCACATCTTGCTGGAGCAAATTTGAACCAAGCTATAAAGATCAGCAAGTGACCCAAAATTATTTCAGCAATATCGAGATTCAAAAGTAAGATGTATATGCTAGAGCAGGGGTTCCTAAACTTTTTCCAAAGAAGCTTGGCTCCAGCCGGTCATCGTCGAGTGGGCAGGGTGGCAGCACGGGACCCTTTTCTTCCGACTGACTCAGGTTCTTTCCGAGCACGGCTGCTTCGGGAAGTACCTGCACTCGGTCGCTAGGAGGGAATTGAGTCCCGTTTGTCACCCCTGCGATTGCAATGAGGACTCGGCTCAGCACACGCTGGCGGTTTGCTCCGCCTGGGCGACGCATAGTCGGGCCCTTATTGCAGTAATCGGAAGGGACCTCGTTACACTAGAAGATACACGCCTATCCAAGAGAAACCTAATCAATATACTCATGAATGTTCCAAGACAATTATAAATTGTCTGAAAAAATAGACGCAGGCAGTTCATTCCAGATCTTGGCTACTCGAACCAAAATGGAGCTGTCAAAACGTTTCGTTCGACTTTTTGGTGTTTCGACAATGAAAGGGTGGCACCTTTGTCAGCGTCTAGTCGATCGATGAAGGAATGGAGAGGGTGCCAGTAGTTCAAAGAGAGCCTTTTCGCCCCCTTACCAAAGTGAATACTATAGAAAAGCGATAAGCAGGCGACTTTACGACGGTGCTCAAAAGTATGCAGTGCTCTATTCGTTCGCTCATCGTAGTTGATAAGCTTACAGGCTCTTCGGTAGACAAAGTCCAGTGCTTCAAGTTGGTATTTTGCTGAGCCATCAATAAGGTGACTGCAGTACTCCATACAAGATCGAATCTGGGCTGTATAAAGATTAAGCATCTGTTCAGAACTGAATTACCGCCAGACCATCGAAATAACTCCCAATTTCTTGGAAGCTGTCTGTGCCATGGACTCGATTTGTTGACCGAAGTTAAGTTTAGACGTGACTGTAATGCCCAGAAGCCCTAGATGATGAATAATCGGTAAGGATACACCTTGGAAAGTAAGTGTAAGTTCGAAGGCACCCTTATTCGCTGAAAAGAGACATACATGTGTTTTAGAAGGGTTAAAACTAACAAGATTGGCGTCACCCCAATCGGACACCTGGAACGGAACGGAAAAACTGGATTTCACGTGAACTTGCTCGTCCATTGGACACATATACCGCTCTACAACGGTGCTGTCCTATGACAAGGTGTAGCCAATAATGTCGTGTGTTAAAAGGTCGTTTATATGCAGCAGGAACAAGGTTGCAGAGAGAACAGATCCTTGAGGTAATGCCAGCGTTAATTGCCATTAGGTCGGAAGAGCAGCTGCCTAAGACTTCTCGAATCGATCATTGCCTCAGGAAATCAGATTTCCAGTCGCAAAGTTCGGTTAGTATGCCGTACGCTTTAAAGTTACTTAACAGGCCTCGTGCCAAACCCTTAGAGTCCCCTGTCTAAGGATACGGCTATTGCCTCACCTTCGAAGGCCTAGCTCCATAAGTGGGTGGCATATATCAAAATGTCCCCCATCGACCGTTGTCACTGAGGAGCTCGTTGGTTTCTAGATAAGCCAGGAGGCGGTTGTAATCTTGCTTATTATAAAGGTGATTGCAATTGGTCGATAATTGGCTGGATCTGCACGGCTTCCCCTTTTGGGTATAGGCTGAACGTTAGAAGCTTCCAGGATCATGGTACCTTGCCAGTTTCTAGTGAGAGTGACAAACGTGTCAGAACAGGAGACAACTCGGCTGCACAGCGCTTAAGAATCACTGCAGGAATGCCATCTGGTCCCCAGAAAAACATTTAAGAACCTCTTTTTGCCGGATTTGAACGACTCTCATTTTGGGGCTGAATGGAGGTAACAGAGGTGGGCATTTACTTTTGCTGTCTAGACGAGAATAACCTGCGAAGAGATTAGCAAATAGTTCTGCTTTCTCCTTGACGGTGTTTGCCAGAGAACCATCAGGTTTATGCAGAGGTTGGAGCGACAGGCGACAGAAATTTAACTCAATCGACTTGGCAAGAGACCAGAAACATGTCAAACTCTTGGTAATTTTTTAGAATGTTGTAAAATTGCAAAATATGTGACATTCATGTGACAAATTTATGAATGTGTAGTGTAATTTATGGATCTTAATAATTCTCTTAGATGAGAATATTTTTGGAAATTTTCCATCACTAGGTACCTCGATGGTCGCATTATCACTTTTATATATAACAAGTGTAATTCCTCTAAAATAAAACAAAACCAAACTGAGCATATCGTATCCTTTAATTTGATTAGTCATCCACGCAATCTGTCCAATTCTTTCTTCAATTAGCGTCGTGAAGTCAAGCGGCGACGTAATAAAAATAAACACAGATAAATGAGCACTTAATTCCTTTCTCAGTTGGACGTTGCGCATTGATATCAATTATCAGGAAGCTGGAGATGGTATTCTATACGCGAATTGTTCCATAAAGCCGCTAATCCCGAACCAAGCGAGCCACAATTTGTTCAAACGGTTATGTTATTGCGGTCGGTAAGCTCGCTGCGACCCCGCCACTCGCTACATGATTTTTCTCATAAAATTACTTTCGCAAACTATTTTTATTAATACTGTTTGCTTTCCGTAATTGACACACAATATTGGCTTTATACAAAGCCAGCTTTTAACCACAATTTTATTTGTGTAGAATTCAAGCTCTGCTATTTGAATAGGTGGCAATGTTTGATATAAAGAAAGCATTATTTTATTAAAAACTATTAAACCGCCCCGGCTTCGCATGGATAGCAGAGCATATATTGTTTTTTTCCGACATCTTCAACAATCATCATCATATTATTTCAGCCATTTTATACAAATCCTTAATAAAGCGTACACTTAAATCTTCTTCATGGATTACTCTGTCTATTGGTGAAAACCGTATGAAAACCAGTTCGGTAGTTATTGAATTTATCGCGAGACAGAAAGACACAGCGAGGAACTTTGTTTCTAATAATATATGTAGTGATATTAAGTGCATTCTATTTATTTGTACGTATATATGTAGTAACACTCAAACTGCTGGATGCAAGGTAATCGTATTTGGGTTTTATTATTATTAAATACAAATACTTGGAATGGTTCCTATATTGCCAGATATCTCAACATTCCAAAACACAGCAATAAAGTTTACCTCAAACATTGCAATTGGTTTCACCAATCATTTTTAAGTCTTTCACATCGAAATTCAATGGAACGTATGTATATTCGATACAAACACAAATGACTAAATTGATATACGTCAATCCGACCAAATGCAGGGATTAAGGCCATTTACTTTATTTTGAAAGGGGCCCATCATTCTCTTTATCTCTGTTAATTTACATACGGTTAATTTAATGTGACATGTAAGTGTATTAATAGCCGGTTACAATGTCGTACAGCTTCAATGTCAGTGGACTCAATTTGTCGAAACTGTTATTGCACGGGACGAGAACCCGCCGGCAGTCCAGTTTTATACCGAATCGGCTATAACGGACAGCTCCCCGCCTCTAACTCCCCGGAATGGACACTTGATTAAGATACTTGTGTCACTTTATTTTGCGATTACATCTGACATGAGGTCGCAATCTTCTTTATTGTTAATTTGGAATAAATTTGCTTGATTAACTTTTTGTTCTGGAAATTGGTTTGCGCAAATATTGTGACGTGCTTTATAGCTAAAAATAAAATGTTATTGTTCGATAGAAGACGACTTCATCTAATGGCTTTTGAATGCGTTAGCGTAGATTTTGTCAATCAGTCGTGAATAGTACTTTTTTTCTGGATGAAAGGTAGTTAAGACGATAAAGCGTAAACAAATAAACAAACCAATTCACTTTTTCTTTTTTTTTTATGGAATAGGGGGCAAACGAGCAAACGGGTCACCTGATGGTAAATGACTACCGCCGACCATAGGCACCTGCTTCTCAAGAGTCATAAGTGCGTTGCCTGCCTTTAAGGTGGGAGTAGGGAAAGGGGGAAGAGGGGGAGAGGGAGTGAGGGAGGGAGAGGGTAAATGGGGGGAAGGGGAAGGGTTAGGGCCTTCGGCAGCCTCACTCACTCGGCCCAAAAAGTTGCAAGCATTGCTTCATTGCCGGTTTTCTGTGAGGGCGTGGTATCACTCCGGTCGATCCGGCCCATACGTGCCGAAGCATGACTGTAGCATTTATAATATTAGTTTAGGATAAGGATTATTATTATTAGTTAGATGTTGTCTGCTGTTTCGCCTACTAAAACAACCTTGAATACTTCTTTCTCTCACTCTCACTTCACTCACAGGGATAAATTGGTACACAAAAGTGGGATTTCGCCTGATGGTAAGCTAAACACGATACTTATAAAACTTGCACATCCATTGCTGTCATTAGTTGCCACTTCTATTGAAAGAGCATTTACGAGTTACAATAAGACATAAAATTAAAAATTAATACAAATACACACAATGCTTCCAAGGTTTCAAAGTGGATTTCAAAGGTGATTTATCTAGAGTAGGTAGGTGGCTGTCATTTCTAATAACTTGGAGTTTCTATTAAAAACCAAACATGAAGTAAAACTCAAAAATGTAAACAAAAAGTAGAAATGTGGAACAAAATAATGTTGCTTTAAAATAATAGTGACAACGAACAGAACAATTGCGGCTAAAAGCATCACTCCACCCGATGTTGTCATCTAATCAAACGCGGAATCCAACATTAGACGAATGTATGGGTATTCGAAATTGGATCGAAGATTGTAAGAGGGATTGAAGGACAAAGATGGCTGGGAGTGGGTAGCGAGGGGGTTGGCTGCCTACGCACCACGTCCGAACCGTAATGAGTTGAAAGCGGATACTTGTAGCGCACTCAGCGCGCGCGTGTCCGGTTACCCGCCTAATGTTGCCCGGATAAACAATGACGTCCAGCCTTTTAGCGACATTTGTGGACCCACTCAACGTTGGACATAAGCCTAAAAAGATTTTTACTATTTGAGATCCTTTCGCATCAAAGAAAATGCCACGGGACAAGTTAACTGATACTGTATGTTTTTTCGTTTTACTAGTAAATAACAAAAACAACATAATTGCATAAAACTTGCCGTTTCTTTTTAATTTCTTCAGTATCCTATTAAAATTGTATATTGTCCATATTGTAAAACATATTGTTACGGAATTATTTGTTTCTACTAAAATTAAGTAAGTATATGAATTTACAGGCAATATCAAACATAAAGTAACCAAAAAAATTCCTAATGCCTATTATGTGTTGAATCACCACGAGTGAAAGCTTCTTCGGTTCCTTGCAAGCTCTATTTTCAGGAGGTAATTTAAAAATATGATACGATCAAAAACGTAAATGTAAAAAATATACAGTGGAACATAGAACCTCCTCCTTTTTTGAAGTTGGTTAAAAATTAAAACACATCAGAGTTAAGAGTCATGTTCAACCATATTACAATGTACTTAGGTACATTGTAATATGGTTCAACATGACTCTTTGAAGATTTAGATCTTGTGAATGATTTTATATGAACTTGACTAGTTTTTTGTTTAAGTAGGTAAAGAACTTGTAGATACCAGTGCTGATGGACGCTAAAAAATATAAAAGCTGGAAAACACAAAGTTGTTGATAATAAAAATATCTACAATTTTTGCATCTAACATGTTTCCATATAACCTCAAATTATCCGGGAAAATCGGAAAAATCGATTTTTCAGTTTTTAACGAATTTTTTTTTTTTACGAAATTTGGTTCAAATGTAATTTATTATGTTTCAAGTAAGCTGTAATTTTTTTGTAGCGAAATACAGTTTTTTCCTTTTTTTTTTGACAAATTCCGAAAAAACTACCTCATTTTCAACTGAAAAGTTTCACCGGACTTTTCCGTTGAAGCGTCTACTTTTAGATTATGTAATAAAAGAGTAGCACTACTTTGGATAAAAATTCCAGAAAACGCGAGAAACTGAAAAAGCATTTTTAAAAATAAATTTTTAAAGGTTAATTTTTTTTTTCTCAAAAATGCATCAGCACTGGTCTATTGCCCTTACATTCACATTTGTTTTTGATCTGATTTCAGATAATTTTATTCGTCTGAAGTCGAGTTCTCGTCACGCGGCTTGCTCCGCTCTCAAACTTGTCCCTTTATTTTAGCCTTACCTTGATAAACCCTAGCCCTGTGCCAAATTTCATGTAAGTCAGTCAGTCATCCTCAAATTTATGATTTTCATACGTTCATTTCTTGTAAAGTGTTTTAAATGAAGTTTTAAACATTTTGAGTAGTATAAGAATTACAACGTAAATAATATCATATATAGGTTTATCCAATCCTGAGTTAAAGGGAATGATTCGTCTAAATTCTTTCGACACTAACACTCAATCACACACGCGCGTGTGTGTACACACACACACACACAAGCAATTTTTTTTATTCTACATACTTATGAATGTGACAGTAAAACAAAAATTGGCTAAAGAAAATTAATTAAATTGTCGTCGAAACAAAAGGCGAGAGCCTGGTACCCATTAGACAAGTTTAATCTTACTTTGGGTGCTGCCCCCCAAAGTGTTCAACAAACTCATTGTACAAACTACCATTACTTATTTGTGTGATTTTACCAGTAGGTATGTATCTTTTGCGGCAATAAACAATTTATTAAAAAATATATATATAGCACTGGAGTGCTTTGGGCTCGAGAACTTGCCCGCGCAGTTTTGTGCGCCTAGATAAGGCTTGCGCGACACATGCTTTAAAGGTCTGGCTGGTTGACCACTGACACTAGTATATATTTTAAAGAGAGTAATTTTGATCTGAAATCGATTTAATTCGGGTGAACATAAATACACTGAACCAATTAAGATTCAATCAAAGCGGGCCGAATCGTCACATTCACTAAAAAATCGATGTTAAACTTAAGTAAGAAGATCGATCGAAGATCAATTTCATGGGATAAAAATAAGTTATATACTTGCGGTATTACGAATCGGCTAATCGCAAATCAATCTTAATTGAGGATGGATTTTATTGCCCTGAAATCGAACCGAAAACACTCGTATTTTTTACAATGAGACGCCATACCTAGTGAGTAGGGTTTATCGCAGAGTTAGTACAATTTACAAGGCAATGTACGAGTTGAGCTGCTTCAGCTCTTAAACCATCTTGTGATCTGACTTGTAAGCAAGTTTTTCTTAGGAATTATCTTAACAAACGTTATATAGCCTGTTGCTGTACATAATACGTGTATTACACTTAATCCGTGTGGTCCTTAATTTGCCAAGGGTTTTTTTTTTTAATTATGGTATGGGGGCAAACGGCTCACTCACTCAGCGAAAAATAATACGTCTTTGCTTCACTGCCGGTTTTCTGTGACGCCGTGGTATCACTTCAGTCGAGCCGCACCATGGCTCTCCTACTGTGTGTTTACCTACAGTAATAAGGATTTTGAATTTGAATCCATTTTTTTGTACAAGGCAGACTTTCATGCTTTTACCAACTAAAAACTAACGTTATCGTTTATCGTGGTAAACTGAAACTAGGCCCATTAGCCCATTAATGACATGGTTACGTTCTAATGTCATTTTGGACCATTTATCTTATAACAAGCTTCTGCCCGTGACTTCACTCGTGTAAAATTTTTTTTCTATCTCTCGGGAACAGTTTATTATTTGGAAATGAAAGCTACGCTATATCCTTTTCTGCCACTTTTTTTTATTATTTAGCACAGCCTGTACTGTGTATAAACATACTTACAGATCATACTAATATTATAATGCTATAGAGTTTGTTTGTTTGGTTGAACGCGCTAATCTCAGGAACTACTGATTCGAATTGAAAAATTATTTTAGTGTTCAATAGCCCATTTATCGAGGAAGGTTATATAGGCTATATAACATTAAGCTACGACCAATAGGAGCGGAGCAGTGACTATAAGCGCAGGTGAAACTGCGGGGACAGCTAGTTATGTATATGTATACTTATCAAATCATCTTTTTACTTAAAACACCATAGCATCAAATATAAAAAGGCAGCACTCAAAACATCAAAATGTACATGTCTGACGTCAGTACGTGTAATGTGTATCCTCACAAGCATTAGGTAAGTACCGAATAGCGAAGTGAGAGCCGCCTAGTCAAATGTAGAGTGACGGACCATCATTGCTCCATTAACCGAAAGAGGCCGACCGTCGACCGTCGACCGGCGACCAAGCCGGGGGAACGGGTGAGCCGAGAGTATGGGATGTTTGATACGCCATTAGTTCATTAGCAGTCTTACGCTTGTCATGAGCGGATTATTTAACAACACTATACACGGACATCTCTAAAAGCTAATGGATGGATGTTAGTGATAATTATTGTTGGTATAAGAGGTGAGGCAAATATTGTGTTGACGTTACTTAAATAAGAGGTAGAAGGTACACGTTTCTTTGTTTTAGTTTTATTTTGTGGAGCCGTAGTAAAGATAGAGGAGAGAATAATATCTAAAGGCTCTTGTATGTACGGGTATCTATATTCATAGAAATACTTAAGGATGTAGGTATAAACTAATTAGTATTATGAATTTAGTTTGAAATGAGAATAATATTCTCCTACTTCTTCATAAGGACTGTTTTGAGAATTATCTAAGTTTGCCCATTTTTTAGGCAATTTTCTTAATTTTTCGTTACGTGAGAACCTTCTACAAAGTATTAGCAAACTATAAAAAAAGATCTCATCTCATCATAGCGTGACCAAGGGAAATAGGGTCTCATTTTATATCTATAAATTATAGATAAGAGGTAATATATAAATATGTAGAATTTAAACCTTGTCATACTCATCCGACCAATTTCCTTTGCGAACGTTCGCATCAAATTGAATCAAATTAACAAATGATAACACTTATTTACCACAAAAAATTCTCACGCATGATACCATTGTGTCATCAGTATGTCAGTGTGTCAAAGTTACCCTTAGTTCAACGCGGAAGTGGAAAATAAAATTAGCACGTCAAGTTTTTTTAATATTTATATAAAAAGAAATCGAAATTTTGCAGCAATGATCGGTCAGCATATGATTATCCCAAAAACCTCGTATGGCGCAATGGTTTAAGTGATCTCCTCGCCTCGCCACTACGCCACGCCGAGTGTTGTGGGTTCAAATTCCACACGGGACAAAAAATTGTCGTAAGTTCGTTGTGTCCGTGTTTGAATGTTTGTGAAGCTACCCACGACACAGGAATATTCCTAATCGTTGTTGTCTTTAAGAAAAACGACTTTCAATCTTCCAACTTCCAAGGTAGTCAGGAAAAAATCGAAGTGCGAGTGAAAAAATGGATTTTCTGTGACATAACTATTCGTTCCTATTTTGTAGTTATTTTGAAATAAATTGTTTAGTTATGGGAAGGTAGATAAAAAACAAATTCAGTGTAAATTGTCTATAAGAACCTTTTTTTTTGTAAAGTAGTGTAAATTAACAAATTAAAATTGAAAAAGTATAAACATATAAATCTGTATTATCATGTTATCGACGAGCTACAATGCTCTTTTAAACAGTTTGATTAAAAAATTAGTTGCAACTGAATTTAAAAGAAAAGCGCCAACTGAGAAGATAGATTAGTTTTGGGAGATTCGACAAGTGAGGTGCTTTTTTGGGTTTCTTTTTTTTTGACTTTGCTTCTCCTAATACCACTTTAAAAAATTACAACATTATACGTATTGTTCTGGTAGAATGACCTGCTAATCCATGGAGGTGCAGTAATCCTACTAATATTATAAGCGTGAACATTTGTGAGGATGTATGGATGTTTCTTACTTTTGCACGCAAAAACTACTGAAGTGATGGCGATGAAACTTTGTATGTTGGACTACTTTTCATCCCGATATTCTCACGGCACCAGGACTTACGCGGGTGTAACCCGGGTGTAAGCGCGAGGCACAGCTAGTAAACCATAAATTTATTCATTCATTTAATCTGAACATTTTGGATGAAATATAACTGAAACAAACCACTATTACTGAAATATTTAAGAATTCAAATTAAATAAATAAAAGTTTGTGTATTAACTATTTAGGTATATACCGACTGCGGCAAATATTGAGCTCTAATATCAGGATGCATTTGAATTTGCACATGAGTAAATCAATATTTTCAGATAAGTAATGAAACTAAAAAGAAAAATTAAAAACGCGTGAGATGTCTTTGGGACACCCGATTGGAACTAAGTTCCTTTCGCTATATATACATACATATATTTAACGAATTGAATAAATTGTATCAAATTATGGTCAAGATTATAAAAACTCTAAATTACAATTGCGCCATCTGTGAAAGTTGCACGAACTAATATATATTATGCATAATTAGTATACAATCAACATCAAATTACTTCTCAAATGGCGTAAATAAAGTAAGTCAACTCTTGGTCAGCATTTTTTGTTGCGCTAACACTTTTTCGGTCTCGCCGCCGCCGGGCGTCTGAAGGAACGATACGGAACTTCATTCTAAAAATATGCGACTGAGACCTATCAATACTCTTTAAGAGAAGAACATTTTCTTCTTCCAATTAATTTCGCACCACTATTTTTCCTATGAAAATCACTTAACTAAAACCTTCATTAGGAACGTTTTCATTTCATAAATTAGGTTTACCAATTGAAACCATTTGGAAAAATGAAGTTATCTCCTTGTAATGGACAAAGCGAATTTAAGGTTCTCGCGGGAAATTAGAATACCAATGAATAACTGCAAATATCGCAACGAACCGTTATATTAAATCGGAATATACAAACGTATGAACTTACAATAAATTAACTAATACTTCAATATTGATGCAGAATAAATCGCCTGTCATATCTCTATTAGTTTTTCTTTAAAATCAAATATAATTTAGGTATACTTCCCGGTTTCAAAGCAGCGTTAAATGGAATTCAGAAGCTACGTTTACATTTAGTGCGGTGTTCACAATGCAATAAGTACAGTCTGCGACAAAAGAACACGATAATAATAACAACTTTCCGACACTTTTTGAATTGTTCAGTTACAAAGTTTTCATTAACCGACGGAAAAAAAAAACAAGGTTCTCAATTCGACCGTATATTTATACTCGTATATATATTTTTTATGTATGTTCAGTACACACATTTCGTTATTTATGAACCGATTTTGATGATTCTTTTTTGTTAGATAGGGTATACCTCAAGGGTGGTCTAATGTCAAGGAAGTCAGGATCTGATGATGGGATTCTGATAAAATTGAGAGAAACCCTTGATTTTCAAAAGCACCAATAGTGTTTCTGTTTACTTTTCAAAACTTAATCAGGTATTTGCGTTTAGGAATCATCGCATCATGAAGCTGAGCTGATGATGGAAACCAGACCTTTCCTACACATTTAGAAGTTAGATATAAAAACTGTGATTTTTGTGACAAAAACCACTTAATATGCTTTGGAGAAAATATATATGATAGCATTTCAAAGTATTTATTTAGTATTAAATTTATTAAAATATAGTAGTTGTCACTGTATTAAAAAATTACGCGATCCACAAAAAATCATAAAATAAAAGCTTTTTAACAAAAAATTCAATGGAGGAAAAGAAGTAAAAAGCAATAAATAAATGAAAGCTTTAGTATTGAGCTTATTTACATAAACTATAAAATGTTATATCAACTAATTTTGAGTCGGTGCCAAATAATAAAATGATTAATTACTTACGTAGAGTCTCCTCCATGTCTACGTACATATAATATTTAGATAATTAATCAGTTTGTTGTTTGGCACCGACTCAAAATTAGTTTATGTAAATAAATTCAATACTCTAGACTTAAAGGGTTTATTTATTTATTGCTTTTTAGGTCTTTATCGTCGGTTGATTTTTTTGTTAGAAAGCTTTTATGTAGTATTGTGTCAGTATTATAATTTGATTTCTTACATTTATATAAAGACTAGTATATTATAAAGCAACAATGAAGCAACATCTGAAAGCATTTTCGTGTTCTGATAATAATCAATTTAGAACCACTTTTTATTTAAAACCCACTGTTATTATTGGAAACTATTCCGTTGAAAGGTCTTGATGATGTATACTGCAAATTCGTATCTGAAAACAAGCGGTGTGGGGTGGTGAGTGGAGGGAGTAGTCCATTATCCCGAGGTGAGGGCGTCGCAGCAAAGACGTTAGTCCGGCTCTGTGCATCGGCGACTTTATGACGTTATCTCTAACAGGTTCCGTCGCCGAGATGGGGTTGCTCCGAGACTCTGAGATGTGAAAGCACGGCATCCTCTGTTGTGCCTGATAATTGTCCCTAATGGAAAAGTCTAGTCACTTCGTGCGAAGTGCATTCCAAGTTTTCGCTTATGCCAGATAGAAGTTATTACTTAAACCTCGTGGGGCCAACGGCTTATAGATTCAAATATGTGGGTATATTCTGAGAATATTTGTGTCGGTTTAATAATAGCATAGCAAAGATAGACAAGAGTCAGATACACTCCCAATCCGATAGGCAAATTATCTTGTAAAATTTGAACATTAATTTTAATTTGCAGTATCCGTGGCGCCTTACTTATTAAAAATCATGTCTAATTTTTTTTTTTGATTATGTTAGTACTTATGTAAGAATGGGAGCGGGTCTCTTGAAATGATACGGTATACATACATAGAATGTGTTGTTAACTATCACTTCGTTTTTTTACTCCAATTTCACACAACTCTCGGCTAATAACTTAAAGATTAATTATTAGTAATATCTAAGTTAGAAATCAGCTTTTCTAAAAAGTGAGTGCCGAAAATATGCTTAAGATCTATAATACTCATCATGGAAGTAGAACGGGAGAGAGCCTTTTGACAGCTGCTTGCACTTCTCGACTTCGGTGATATGATATGTAACGATTAAAATCTTTTTATGACCTAACAAAATAACCGTTACGTGAACAGTAATACTCCATTTAGTTATGAATTGCAAAAATTTCGAAATTCGAACATTAATAAAATATTACTACAGTTTTCTAATAATTTTTACAAGGTTTTTCGCGAGAAAATAAATCGTTGCGTGAGCCGCATGCGTAAGCAAATTGAATGGAGATGTTTACGTCTGCATTGACTAGTTTACTTACACGACAGAATGAAAAAGCAAGCAAAATCTAATACACTTACGAGCGGCTTACAGCGCATACATATTTAACACGCATATTTACCGATTGGTGTGGATCACTGGGGGTGGGACGCTGTCAGTACAGGAGGGATGTGGGGGCAAAGACGGTCATTCAATGAGATTGCTTCTTGCTCTCTAGAGGTAATGAATCTCACCAAAATAGACAGGATCAAGGAAACATTGCTACTGCGTTAGTGCAACCATATTTGATAAAATGCTTTTTGTATAATAAATATATCATGAATACTCTTTTAAGATCATTTGGCTGCATATTTAAATTGATTAATTACAATATTTCAACTACAATCTTATAATAAAAGTTGAACGATAAAGAAGATTTTTTTTTATTCACACATTCTTAAACACGACTAAAAATAAATAGCTTTATTATTAATCGAAGTGCAGTCTTAGATAGAGTGGCAATTAGATAAATATTATTGCAATTTGTCAGTGAAATACACGCGTTATTAATTTTTAATTTGCCGCCTCTCAGGGGACCACTCAGTAGGAAACATTTGCGCGGTACGACATTAAGCCACTAACACACTGAAAATGGAATAATGACAACTATTATAGCGCGTCATCATAGGCGTGCGTTTAGGCACTCATCATAATAGCGTGTTACCGCGTGATCTGTACTGAACTGGAGTAATTTCGGGTAAGAGATTTTATTTAGTTAAATGCCTTGTACGAGTAAGAAATGTTTAAGAAACAGTTGTTATCTACACCACATAAAAATAGCTAGGTATTGTTTTTTAGTGAAACAAAAAGTAGATTGAACAAGAGTTATAAAACAATCACGGTGACACAAGCCCTCGTCTTCGCTCTCTTACAAGTCACCAAAAAATACATATTTTCATTTCGTAAAACAAAACCGATCTCAGATGACTGGAACCGACTGTGAGAATTCAATTACCGCCTACATACAATTGGTTAAAGCCTTAATAAAAAAATAATAACTGGCAATTAATTTGAAGTTAAAAAAAGCACTCAACCGAGAACCTTCTCCCTTTTGACGTCGGTTAAAAAAGGAGAGGCATTAATTTGAATACATTCTTTATTAAATACGTTTCTTACACACTTACCATAATCATATTTCGATTTTCGAATTTATCTACACAAAATCTAGTAATATCAGAATCAGTAATGACACGAGTTTCAAGTTTTAATTTAAAAATTAAAACTTGAAATCCATAATGAGCATGGCAATTAGAGGATTCGATCCCGGTCGATTTTTCTAATCCCGGGATTTCGGGATTATCTACAGTTAATCTCGGGATCCCGGGACAGTCCCGGGATTGTATTGGTGATGGAAAGTCGTAACAAACGTAACAAAAAAACAGTAAAACATATCAAAATCATTTTTTTAATTATCTTTTAGTTTTGTGAGGACATAGAATATTAATGTTTGAAATCTTCAAAACGACGGTAAAACAAAATCATACTTTCTTCTTATAAAATAAACAAACTAGACACTTCTGTAAATTATTTATGAAACTAACAATAATCTTCAAATAATCAACTGCTTTACACTAGAAAATAACACTTGTTGTTTTTCATCTATATTTTCTCAGACACATTAATGCATTGTTGCTTTTTAATAATTACATTGATTATCACCAATTAACAAAAAAAAAATCAATACTTACACGACGTGGAGGGGGAATTTTGAATTTTTTAGTCGTTAGCAAATGTAAAATCAAGGTAAGTGCGTTTCGTTTCACGCACACTTTTATTGACTTATTTAAAAAATGTACCAATCCCGAAAATCCCGAGATTCATTAAAATTGATCCCGAAATTTTTGGGACTAAAATATGACCGGGATCGGATCTCGGGATCCCGGGATCGAATCCCCTAATGGCAATATACTCGTGCAGTATTTTTAAATGAAACCCAAAGCAACAGAAATATCTTTTATTATTGGAATATTAGTAAACAATAGCGTACCTACATAAGTACATTCAAATGCATAAACACTACTAAAGCAGGTATGTCACTGTTCTCAGGGTAGTCAAAGCAAAGTGCATACCTGTGTTCGTGGACATTCGATCTTAAAATAGATTACTGAATACCGCTGAAGCGTGAACCTTGTATATTTGCACACTATGTATAACCGACAATTTATTAAGGCAATGATCATCAAATTAAAGAGGATCACATTAAGTGTGTTTAAATAATAAATAACGTTGTACAGAAATAAACAAAAGTGTTCAAACACGCACCCTAAATCACATAGTGTGTAATATTTATTATTTTCATGTTTGACGTTATTGCTTTATAACATTTTTTTTTTTTTTTTTTTTTTAATCTTTCGCGTTCCATGATATAATATTATCTACGTATTAACGGGAATTAACGCGATCACGAAAAGGTATTACATACCTCTGAATTGCCTGACGTTTCGACCAGGTTGCACTGGCCGTGGTCACAGGCTGACTGGCTCAGCGGTGCACGCCCTCCGTCGTCGACATCGTGAGGTAGAAGGTTCTTCATCCACCTCCACTTTTTTGATATTTTTGATATTTTCGTTTCGCCATGTACCGTCACATACTATACTAACAGTGTCCCTATTCTGTAAGCAAACCGATGTGGCCCTATTCTGGTGTTCACCCGACTGCGCATAAAAGCGAGGTGGCATGTTTTTTATCACTGGATTCCACGCTGTAGATAATTTGAAACCATCTTCCCGATTGAAAGTTTTGTGTTTTTTAATTTCAATCGCTTCACGTACAACTCTTGAGCAAAAGTGACGTTCCGTGGAGAGGACTTGCGTACGGTGAAATTCAATCCAGTGATTGGTGCCCGCTTCGAGTGCATGTTCTGCAATCGCTGATTTGCTAATCTGTCGGTTCTTCACAGCAGCGATGTGTTCTTTGACCCCTTCAGCAATAGTCCGCTTTGTTTGGCCTATGTAGGAACTACCACAGCTGCAGTTTATTTTGTAGACACCTGGAGTTTGTAACGGCAAGACGTCCTTCGGTGTACCCACGATATTTTGAACCTTTATGCCTGGTGTGTATACTGTCGGAATGGAGTATTTCTTTAATACGGAGCCGATCTTATCCGTTACTCCTTTCACATATGGCATGTAGGCTGGTTGACTGTTTACCTCCGGATGCTTGCGTCTCATTGTCGGTTGCTTCCGTGTTCCATTCACCTGATATCCGTTACTTTTAAGTACCTCCTGAACATGATCCAGCTCTCGTTCCAAATGTTCAGGGTCACAAAGATCGTATGCTCTGTTCTTGAGTGAAGTCATAACAGACTGCAGGTGTCGGGGATGATGAGACGTGGCGTGTAGGTACCTATCCGTATGGACAAGGACCCATCTGACCTCGCGGTTACTTTGACATCTAAAAATGACAATGACCTATCCGCCTCCACCTCATATGTAAACCTTATCTTGGGGTGAATGGAGTTGAGGTGTTGTAAATATTGATCTACTTCCTGTTTATTTCCCTTGACGATACTAAAGATGTCATCCACGAATCGCTTCCAAAGCCTAACGGTCTTCGGGCCGAGACTCAACGCCTTCTCTTCAAAAGTCTTCAAAAGTTCGAAACGTCATGCAATTCAGAGGTATGTAATAACTTTTCGTGATCGCGTTAATTCCCGTTAATACGTAGATAATATTACATTTAATATTTTGGTAATAATAGTCTTCTTTGAAAGTTCAAGTATAACCATTTTTTGATGTCTTAAAATAAGCTGAGTAATAGACTGGAATCGAGTGTACACCCGTATACATAGAACTTAAATATAGTAGGTCCTAACCGTTCACTGATTTCATTTTTTTCTTTCGGAATTCGAATGTTTTAACACAGGGATTTTTTTTAATTCGTTAAGGCGATGAAAAATATAATTAAGGAGTTTAGCGATTAACGTCCCCCATTTCTACAGCTGAGGCGTCAATGAATTTCCAATTAATAGATATATAACGACTAATAGACAACTCAAAATCTCGAAAACTTTTGTTTTTTTAATTATTTTTTATGTTTCTTTAGATGTTTACTAAATACTTGCACTCGTTTACTAAATGAAACTGAATACTGAAATGCGAAGTCTCTAGTAATTTTTCCATAACTAGTATGCTCCTAAATGTCACCATTAGATTTTTTATTTATTTATTTATTTATTTGGTCAACCTACAACTACTTACACTAATTAATTTTTCAACTTATAGAATTATAACAACATTAACAAGTATAGCAGTTATTTACAAGTTAACACTACCTGCACTGATATTTTGATTATATACCTACTATTAAAATATAAAAGTAAAAACAAATACCGAGAATTAGAATAATTTATCAAATTAAAATTAACGAAATGTCAACTGCAAAATAAAAATAAAATGGCATGTCTGTTTTATTTGTAAAAATATTATTATCATTAAATTATTTTCTATGAATGACAAAGTATTACATTAAACCAATTAAAATGCATTAAGATAGTAATAATTATACAAAAAAAAATTATACAAAAATTAACAGATAATATTGCTACCACTATAGGACTGGCTCTAGGCTTGTTTCGTAAACCTAAATCAGTCCAACGATAAGAAAGTTATAAAAGTAAGCTCATACTAAAACTACAAAAAATATTTCACATAATAAAATATAAGCATATTAAAGAAACAAAACGAAATGAACAAACAAAACTAAATCCGCACTCAAAATGACTATAGCTGTATTATCGGCAAGTGTATCGTCGCACAATGGATTCGGTATGGATTGAATTATGGAAGACGCGAAACTGGGCCGGTGTTGGGACGAGGGGGAAATGGAAAATGTGTGTCGCCAACTTGCGAGCCTAACAGCTCCTGGACAGAGTACCGGCACCGATAATAGATTGATCAGATACCACTTTCGGTATTCGCTCTACTGTATTTATAGAGACGCGACCACGACTTTAATGCAGAATAAGTAATTAAGTAATTTAAGGACACTACATTCTAAATTCAAAATTTACACACTTACCAGCATAATATAATAATACATATATAATATAATGGGCTGCATAATTGACAAGAACGGCAGAAAAAATAAACTGAATGTTCTTTTAATAAAATTACTCATTCGTTCGAGTTTTGAATTTCGAATCGGTTTTTACTTTTTAAAATGTAGGTCCATGGATATTGAAAGCATATTATAATCTTGAAGTTACTGCCTACTTCTTATGGAGAATGAAATATTTTGTTGGATTTTAATTATGTCGCTTGCACCGTAAAAAGCTATAAATGGTAAGGCTGTAAAAGGTATTTTTCTTTCCGAGATAATAGTGTAATTAACAAATATTTTATGGCCATGTTATTACAAACTTGTAAATATATCGTTCTTTCAAGCCGCGTGTCCAACAGTAAAGTCGTGTAGTAACGAGGCTAGACTTAACTTTTGTGTTGACATCAAATATAAATTCACTCAAAGTGCCTCTTTGGTGGACATAGTTAGGATTCTTGAGGATAAAGGAAACGAGTATTGAAACTTTTGGCTGTAACCGAAATATAAAAAACCGCTTTTTCCTAGGGAGCAAGTGCTAATGCGTGGGGCAAAGCGACAGGACAGGGTCAAGCGCTGTGCCAAATAATGTTAGTATAGACGCCTAAATCCAGTCTTAGCCGCTCAGTCTTGACTGAAGCCTGAAAAATAAACATTCTCTAATAGTAACTGCATCATCAAGCTTTACCGAAACCAATTTCCAGCGAAAACAAACTGTTATAAACTCTATTTGTGATAAAGTTACGGTCTTTATAAATTAACCAATTTTTGTTTCACTATCTGATAGAATGTATATGTAACATTACTTTCGGGCTTGACAAATGTTAGCATTAATTAAATTACGTACTTCAGCGGCAATAAAGTATGAACATACACCTGCGCTTCGCGCGCATCTTACGTATTACAGTCGTACTGCGAGCAGCTCTGTAGTTTAAATTAGAAGTCGTAGAAACATAATAGATATATAATTAAGGGTTCGCTTGTCAATATTTTTCCATACAAAATTTAAGAGTAGTTAGGCTAGAATTAGTCAGAAATATGATAATTATCGATTTAACTAGTATAGTTTTATATACGGCGTACGAAAATTTATTTAAACACTAACTACCTAACGAAAATAGTAGCACGCCAAGTGACACAGGCCACACAGCTCTCAGCAAATTGATAACACAGGAACGATGACGGGCCGTTTGCACCTCTGTTAAAAAGCACTCAGACGGACTGGTGATGCTTGGAAGAGGAGTGAATCTGTATAACGGATCGAAAAAGTATTTTTTTTTATATATTAAATTTTTATAAATGTAAGATTTAAAAAGTATTTACGTAGTTCTTACATACATAATGTATATAATTTTAATTTTTAATCGTCGTGATTTTTATTAGCACCTACCTCTTTTTACTTCTGCATTACCTGCGGTTAACTGGTAATATAAGGCAATAAGTCGGCCTATGTACCTAAAACATGAAGTTCAAGTAAATAAATAAAAAAATGGAAAGTGGTGCAGCGCAGTCTAGTCCCTGAAATCAAATTCGGTGGACACGGTCTGACAAAGTCCTCTGCCACACCAAGCTGTAACCCTGGCTAATGCCACTCTACCCGCAATAGACACGGACAGGCACTGGTACAAGGGCCACCAGTCATCCGAATGTCCCGGGACAAAGAAGGCAGACTCAACGAGCGCTTCTCGGAAGTCGAGCAAAGTTTCCTCTGCTGCAAGTCCCCAGGGAACTAGGAACTTGTGTGTACTTTTCCAATGCAGCCAAACCGCCTCTTGCTGTAGAATATCTCATAATATTATATATTGTCTTTATACCCGGAAATTTCCACACAAAAACTCACTGAGAAAATTAATTTTTAAGACAAGTTGTAAATGTAGGTGTAAAATCAAAGCGTTTTCAAGGAAGGACGAAATTATTCTCAGAAGACTTACGCATAAAAACATATCTTTTAATTCAACTTAATTGTGTGAATATCATATTCAATAAGGCTAAATCAATCATTCGGACAAAGATTTTTAAACAATATTTTTCATTTTAATTACAATCACATCGGACTATATAATTACAATCAATCAGTAAATAGTTAAAAATTATTAAACGAAACATTGACTCTGATAGCATAAATTAGAAATATAAAATTTCACAAAAGCACTTATTTTAGTACTGACACATCAATAGTCAATATTAGTTAGGTATATATGAACGAGTGCACAATAAAAAGAACGCGGCGAGGCTACAGAGTCGCTAGTTCATTATCCAAATGGACTACAGCTATTTGATCCACTTATGTGATTGCCTGCAAGCATTATCTCTTCTCTACTGAATGGAAGCCATAAGTCTACCTCGTAACTCTCTCGATTCTCCTTACAATTTTTCTAGGTACTTACGTTAGCTATAAATATGTATGCACATAAATTAACTATAGAAGTAAGAATATGATATGTTGTTTGCTCTGAATTATTTGACAATTGTAAAAGTGTAACTAAACCAGGTCATCGATATATTGATGATTATATTTATTTTAAAGCAACGACTGACTTAGTACTACGTACGAGGCCGGGGGGAGCAGCTGCCCTCTTCTGCCCTCCTCGGTACGTCCATGGGTGTCAGTAGGGTCATTTAAAAATATTATACCGTCGAATTGAGAACCTCCTTTTTTTTCGTCGGTTAATGAGAACCTCCTTTTTTTCGTCGGTTAAAAAGCATTTATGATGTGTATTTCAGAACAGTTTCATTGTAAGTATTTATCGATCAACTCTTATTAATATATGTATATGTAAGATATTGCTTCAGTGCGATAAGGCCGCCAACTGTATAAACCACCCAACATTGCTGTGCTCCTACTCTTTAAAATTATTTTGGTGTACCATAAACAGTTATATTTTTATTATGTACTTACACTTACACCTTGTTACGGGCAAATTTAAAGGCGTCATATTCACACACACGCTCATGAAATGTAAGTGGGGGATATGGCCTAACACGTTAATAAAAATCGAGACATCGTAGAATACAATGGTTAAAAAGGATAGTCTTTGTTTCAAGATTTAACATAGATACCATAAAATTGGCTTAGCGAGAAAGAGAGGCGTTGAATTAGTAGGTAGCAAGCGAATATGAAAACATATTATTACTGTAAGCATTTAAAGTGTTACTTAAACCTACCCACAGTCAAGCCGTGTTACGATTTTGTGGGAACATAAAATAAACTCAAGAGTTACCTATATTAATCTATACTAATATTATAAAGCTGAAGAGTTTCTTTGTTTGTTTGTTGGTTATGTTGAACGCGCTAATCTGACGAACTACTGGTTCGAATTGAAAAATTCTTTTAGTGTTGAATAGCCCATTTATCGAGGAAGGCTATAGGCTATATAACATCCCGCTACGAGTCTTAGGAGTGGAGCAGTGACCATAAACGCAGGTGAAACTGCGGGGATGGCTAGTAATAAAATAAATTTTACAAGCGGCTTCAATTAGTTCAAGTATTCCCCGAGAACAGTAATTTTTTTAGATAAAAGGTACCCTGTGTTCATTTCTGAGCCCCTGACAAAGTGAATCCAAAATGTCATGATAATCTGTCAAATAGTTAAAGTGTGAAAGCCTAACAAACAAACAAAAGCATTTTTAATATTAGTGATTTTAGATTCAGCTGTTTCTTTTCGTTGCTATCACGATTGAAAACGATTACCTACAACATTATACCGAGTATGTTCATAAAAAATAAAGATGATATACCTATTCGATAGTTTACAAATATTACTAGTGCTTTCGATGCACAGATTGAGATCAATTGAGTAAATACTAAATCTATATGTATATAGGAGTAAAACAAGCGTTAGATAACAGTACAATTCCATTATAACAGGCTATATTGCATGATGGTGAAGGATCTCATCACAAAATAGATAAATACCGTACATTTACATTCATTGCTTAGAGTGAATCAAAAGAGTTGGAGTGCTCTGAAGAAATCAGCAGATAGAAGATAATGGACCGATCCAATCACTTAGAGAGGTGGACCTCGCTAAGTTATACAGCTACATATTACATTCTCATGTATAAATTTAGAAAGGTTGTACGTAATGTGTATCAGAGAAGTAAATTAATACGTAAAGCCATGAGTAGATGTATTTTTTCACCTATTTTTAGAAATTGATTCCTTCTTAGCATAAACATTGTAGAGTAAAATAAATAAAAAATAGTTATTTATGAATTATATATGTACCTGTATGAAAATTGTCAATAATGAGGACAGAACAATGTCCTAAAACAGTTTTTTTTTTGCGGCCTTGTGATGAGGTGTCGACCGGTCGTGAAACATAGCTAAATATAGTTTAAGTATAGCGTCCTAGTGTTTGTATGCAATACACTAGCTAGCTGTCTTTTATTTGCAATAAAAAAAGTAAAAGTACTTAAGTGGCTACATAATAATGTACTCACCCTTAATGTAGATAAAATCATAAACTTAATATAGATAAAACAAAATATAATGCATTCTCAATTCGTGACTGGCAGCGGATGAATGCGGATTGCCCAAGACCGGGATAGTTGGCGCTCCTTGTGGGAGGCCTTCGTCCAGCAGTGGATGGTGATAGGCTGATGATGATGATGAATTCTTGACTCCTCATCACATGACTATAAACTTATGTCACATAGTTGTCTTGTCCCCTGTCATTGCAAACCCCTTCAATGCACCAAAAGCACCAAATATCTAGGAGTTGTTTTAGATGAACACTGTAGCTTTAAACATATATTTTTAAAACTATAGGCTTATGAAGAATTTACTCAGCTATTTGTCAGTCTTTAATTACGTCCTATATCCTAATAGGGAGGTGCGCTTAAGACGACTTTTTTACAACTAGTGGTTAAACAGTGAAGCATCTTAAAACTATGCGTTTTCAAGCCTTTTCTCTATCCATCGAAGCTTCTGTACGAGTTTTGCAAGGTTCCAAAGGTCAACGTCAACTTTTCCTAATATGTATCATGTTAAGACAACACTCTTCATTGGAAAACAACCAAACTTTGCGAGGAGAACGAAGAATCTATGAAGTTGGTGATCGCACTCTTGAATCCAGAACATCGTTTATTCGCAGATACTGCACTGATTTTTGGGTTCATATATTATAATAAAATAAATAAAATTACTCAAAACTATCCCTTAGTAAAACAGCATTCAAAAAATCTTTATCTGAATGGCTTACTAAAATGTCTTAAAATTAAGTTGAAAATCTCCTGATAATTCCTGAACAGCATGTTAAATTATGTAATTATCTGATCTATGACAATTAAATATACCGTCATAAATTAAAACCATCTTTACATATACCGGCTCAATCAAGCAATCTAACACACATATACACACAAACAAACAATCACAATCGCATGCACTAAAAATATTGTAAATTTATTTACTATGTTTTCAGGATAGGGAGCCGATTTGTACTGAAATACAGGCTGTCAGCCAACTCAGTACCAGAAGCTACAAGTACTTGCAACAAATATCAAATATCCAAACTATTAGTGCATAAGAAAAATTGTGTAAACTTTAAAATCTTTGAGACAATAAATATTATTAAGTATTATTATTATAATCGGGCAGATGGTTTTAAATTATCTACAGCGTGGAATCCAGTGATAAAAACATACCACCTCGCTTTTATGTGATGTCAGATAAACACCAGAATAGGGACACTGTTAGTATAGTATGTGGCATGGCGAAACAAATTTACCAAGAATTTCTAAAATATGCTAGTGGATGAAGAACCTTGTACCTCACGGATTCAACGACGGAGGGCGTGCACAACTGATGCCCATAAATAAAACGAATAGATTCTTGATTATAGGAACCGGGCATGAGCCAGTCAGCCTGTGACTGTCACCACGGCCCGTGCAACCTGGTCAAAACGTCAGGCAAATCAAAGATATGTAATATCCTTTAAATACGTGATCGCATTAATTCCAAAGTCAACATAATTATAAAGTTACTATCATTCCTAAAAAAAAAGTTTTGTGTTTGGAAAGTGGGATCATTAAAAGCCTCAAAATAGATACCTTTTTCAGTAAGGGTGCCAGGAAGGCTCACTCTATTACCTATAATTATACGTCGGAAATGAGAATTCGGATTAGACCGAACTCTAATAAAGACATCTCCAAGATTGACGAAGGCGAGAAAACAATTAATATATATATGAAAGTGACTGACAGACTACCTACCACAGCTAGGATATTACATGGTATGGTAGGTATAGGGGGCAAACGAGCAAACGGATCTTCTGATGGTAAATGACTACCGCCGCCCATGGGCACCTGCAACTCAAGAGTCCCAAGTGCGTTACCGGCCTTTAAGGTGGGAGTATCGGAAGGGATGAATAGGGGATGAGAAAGAGAGAGGGAAGAGTTAGGACTTCCGGTAACCTCACTCACTCAGCGAAATCAATGCAAGCTTCACTGCAGGTTTTCTGGGAGGCCGTGGTATCACTCCGGTCGAGCCGGCCCATACGTGCCAAAGAATGGCTCTCCCACGATAATACACAGATACAAAATACACTGATAATATACAGAGGTATGTCACATATTATTGAACCACTAAAGAATATGTACTTTCGATCGTTTATGTAACTGCTTTTGCAAATAATAAATATAAAAGTTTTATTGTCCTAACGGTCATTAACGAATATGAAAAAATATCTGTTAGATATTTCATTCTTAATATTTTAAGGGAGCACTGCAAGCTGCCTCTCAAAAGTTCTAATGTTAATATTTTTACTTTTTATTTTCATAATTATGCGTAGGAACATGGGTATCATTGATATAACTAGTAAGTTCAAGAAAAGTTGTCTTATATATCGAGCATCGTAATGTCAAAGAGTCATTTATTTATAGACCTCACTATCCTTGCAACCAGCTAACTGAAAAAGTTAGTGTCTTGTGACATTCAATTAGTTTAATAGGTACTTTACGGCGCCGCATAATTGTATACAGTAATAAAGTTTTTTCCTTACTTTACATTTACATTTGGAATGATTTCTAGTTTAATTAGAAACACCTAAACTTCATTTTACAGTCATGAAAATCGAATTCTTTGCCTTGAGTTTGTGTGTTAGGAGTGGAAAGAATATTCTATTCGTACTTAGATAACAATGACATTAAAATAGTACGTAGTAGTTACTACTAATAAAAAACACAATGTGGTAGCACTTTTTTCATGTGGTTAAATCCCTACTGGTATTCCTAGGTAGACTTGCCCTTTTATGTATAAAAACAATCAGATCATATGCAGATCCAGACAGTAGTCTAATTGGTCGTTTTATTCCATGTGGAAACCTTCGTAGGTTTCAGCTGGGTTCGTCAGAGGCACGACGCGACGAAGAATTTCATCGAAAACTCTATGGTGTCTTCAACATCCATCCTATTGCAGGAAACTTTTTTAAGAAGACAAGCATGCTGCTTTAACTAAATAAGTGGTGAGTAATTTTTAAGAGAGATGTTCTTCCTTGCGGTCTTAAAGACCTCCCTTTTGCCGATCCTTAACCAGTCAGAGCCCGCAGACCGAATCCGCCGTCGTTAACCTAATTCCAAAACTAGTGCACCGTTCGCCCTTCTAAGACTGATTTTTAAGTGCTTTGTTTTTTTTGCAGCCTTGCAAATTCCGACCCTACAGAAGAAATTTCCGCTGGTGAGAAAGGACTAAGGGACTGGGGGATTCTCCCACATACTGTTGGGAATCCTACGCACGTGCAGGCATATTACGCTACTAGTGTACTAGTACTAACAGCACTACGCTAGTAATACGCATAGTAAGGTAGGCTTCTTGCTTTATTTATGTACTTGGTAACAATAAGTCGGTAAGAGTCGGCAACGTGCATGCGAGTCCTCTGGAATTGCAATCGTCCATAGGCTATGGTAACCGCTTACCATCAAGCAGGCCATTTGCTTGGTTACTTACTTGGTATAAAAAAAGTGTGTGTGTGCAATTCACACACGGCAGAAATGAAACTTCTAAATTAATTAACCAACGAATTTTAATACGCAAAAGCACAAAAATTATACACGTGAATAACACAAGAAGGCTTCGTAGTACGCAGGCGCAAAGACACGTGCTAGCATACGAAGATTATGGGAAGCACTGTATACTTGTATTCTATCTCATTCTCTCGCAGGTTAAATCCTATTGTATTATATTTGTCTCTTTTTAGTGTGACTTAAGGCTTTGTAGTACGCAGGCGCAAAGACAAAGATTATAGGAAACACTGTATTTATGAATGTTTGTCTCTTTTAGTGTGAGATTTTCTTTTCATCGAACTTCAAAGCACAACACAAGTTTCATTTCAAAAACCTGGTGATTTAATATACATTATATTCTGAACAATAAGGCTTACTCCGTAATACTATGAAGTATGTTAATAAGAGTGGGTTAGTTATAATGGCATTCAAATAGCGTGAAACGTGTAGTTTTAATGACTTAGGAACACTGTTACTTAGTAACCGTTTACCTTTACTGCGATATTCTATACACAACTCCGTTAATTAAAAGTTAACAAAGCCAGCGTCTAATTGGATGGTTTAGCTGTATATACCTAGAACTCGTATATAACATACTCAAGAGAGTTTCATATAATTACATTACAATTTATTTGCTTTGTTTATTTTTATTATTATTTTCGTAAACCAAGTATGGAAATATTTTCGTAGCTACCGCAGACTGTTACTAGTTAGTAAACAAGCATATGTAAGTGGTTACTCGTGATGATGTAAGTGGTTTACATGGAGCTCTGGTAGGGTTGCCAGATGGTCGGGATTCGTCTGGATTCTCCCGACATTTTCAGTGATCTCCAGACTCCCGACAAATCTCAAAATCTCCAGACAAAAGGCTTTTCCGAAAGTTCTCTAGGAAATATTGATTTTTAATAAAACAGTGACAGAAGATCGCTTCTTAAAACTGACTCCGTTAACTGCATACAGCCACAGAATCATAATAGTACCAGTAATACAGCGCTGATAACACTTCAGTAAAACATAGCGTAAACAATTCGGTGGTTCAAAAATTATAAGAGACAAACGATCATCTGATTAAAGTAAACTGTAATTACCATGTTCTTAATAATTGTGTCAAACATGCCTTTAAAGCCTTATAACCAAAAGTCTAAGCTATTTAGGTAATAGTGAAGAGGTTGACAAATGCAAACAGGAAGATATTTCAGAAGCGTATTTATATATATACTAACTGCGCCTCAAGGTTTCACCCACGACAGTCCCGGTGTCCGTTTTTATAGCGATATTTTATAAAAAGTAAAAAAAGTATACCTCAAAATATCGTTACAAAATCGGTTAAAATCGAGATTTCTTTAAAATTTCAACCGGCTCATAAACTTAAATGGTACTCATAAATTTAAATTTTCTGAGCTGGTCCGACCAGTTTTAGTAGTTAGAAAAAAATGGTGTATTTTGCAATTAACGCTAAAAAAATTATAATTGTAAATAAATTAAAAAGGTTAAAACCGAATTCGCTGAAATTTATAGAACTTTTTATTATTATCACAAGCTACAATTTCAAAAAGTTTAAGACTTCTTTCTATACTTTCCTTTCAAAGTAATTCAAAGTAATAAAATGTTGAAAAAAACAAAAGCATTTAACGACTTTAAATAAGTCTCATTTTGTAGGTAATTTAATAAAGAACAAAAAAGCTTAAGGCACATATAGTGAAAAACGTACAGGCAACGAGATATCACACGAAATGTAAAAAGTTTTTTTTCGTTAAATTGAAAAAATAAAAAAATAGGCAGTCATGGGATTGCCGAAGAGAAGTGAAAACTTAAACGAAACAACGAATTTAAAACGTCACATTAGCAGGTTGGTGACATTAATTAAAATGGAGCTGACAGAACTCAATGTTAAGATTTGCGCCCTCAAGTGGATCTTTATAATTATGTATTATTAGCGTGGCGGTCACAAGTTCAGTGCTTTTTGCCCATAGCAAAAGTGCACAAACTTGCCTAAAGAAGTTTTCACTTCAAAAATGACGCCCCACTTGTCCAGACAGCGGGTATCGAAATTCTTAATCAGCGATTTTTTTCACTATTTATCCAAAAAAAAAAGCGTGGTAATTTAAATATCAATTTTTGATCATAAAACAGCTAGGTTGACTGTCTGTCTATTGAATGTCTTTTTGTACAATTTAAAAAATAAAGTTACTATTTTATTTTTTAAATTTATTTCTCCCGACAATAACCTCAAAATCCCGACATTTTTAAATTTTCTCCAGATATTTTGAGCTTCCTATCTGGCAACCCTAAGCTCTGGCCACCCTGACAAAGTAATACAAATGACAGCAACTGTAACAAGATAAAAGTCAATCTTTAAAAATGTATTAATGAATTTAATTACATTTGATAAATATACATACATATATTTTAGTCTACTTATTGATAATTAATCCTACTATTATTATAAACGTGAAAGTTTGTGAGGATGTATGTATGTGTGGATGTATGGATGTGTGGATGTATGGATGTTTGTTACTCTTTCAAGCAAAAACTACTGAACCGATGGCGATGAAATTTGGTATTTAAATAGCTGGAGACCTGGATTAACACATAGGCTACTTTTTGTCCCGATATTCAAACGGTAACCGGACTTACGCGGGTGAAACCGCGGGGCTCAGCTAGTTACTTATAATATGAGACAGTGAAATATTGGAACTAATCTAACCCAACTATTTTTCCATCTATGTTCAGTCCTCATCAGTCGTCTGTCTGAGAGCATATTAAATGTTTTAAGAATAGTTTTTTATGACTAAAGAAATATACTTCCACTACTATGATGCTTATAAACCAAGCAAAAGCCAGGAAAGCGGTACTCCTATACTAGCTGCGCCCTGCGGTTTCACAAGCGTAAGTCCCGATCTGTGGGTAATATGGAAATAAAATATAAGCTAATGTGTTAATCCAGGTCTCCAGCTATCTACATACCAAGTTTCATCGCAATCGGTTCAGTAGTTTTTGCGTGAAAGAGCAACAAACATCCATACATCCTCATAAACTTTCACTTTTATAATATTAGTAGGATAATAGTAAATATTGTTAACCATCCATTAAACTATTATTTAATATTTTTCGGAACTATTGAGTTAGGAATGCACTTATTAGAACCAACATGAAGTAAAGTTTTATATTGTGCTATAGGTACTTGAAGACCTACTAGAATTTCAGTAGCTATACAAACTTAGCTCATGGAACCATCCGTTACAAGTAAATCATAAATCTCCTGACTAGCTTTCGACCAAAAAGCTTCAACCAAATGACCCGTTGAAATTTTTCTAAATTGCATACAAAATGTCTCCTACAGACTTGTGGGTTCTGACGGCTATTACTTACAACGCAATATCAAATTGCTTTCAATTTATTTCGCAATTGCCGTCTTTGAGTTTCGCTTTGTAGGGGCCTCTGACGTCGGTCCGAGGCAACAATAAAATGTATTCGTCTCCGGAATGTTTAATATGGGGAAAAGTTTAATAACGCGTCCGGGCGGGCGGGGCGGTCGGGCAGCTAGCGGCCACGCGGCCGGCCCGCGCCCGCCGTCCGCCGCCGGGTGGTCAGCGCCCAGCGCCTCACCAGCCGGCAGCGATAAATCAAATCTTTTACCTTCCACGTCTCCGAGAAAAATCCCTATTACATTCACAAACATTTCTTCGACCACCACTAAAAAATTACCCTCCAATTATATTCGTGACTTAACATTCTGCCCAGAAGCGAATTATGTAATATCTATATCTAGTTTAGTTTCCTATTTTCTGCTTGCTATTTTAACTTGCTAACACACAATACATAAACTTTTAATTGTAAGTGCAAAAAGTAGCAATTAAACGAACCTCTAAACGATGTACATGAGAATTTTTTTTTAAATGCCAGGTACTAAAACGTTTAGTAATTAATTAAAAAAGAATTGAAACCAACGAAGCAATAAATTAGTAAAATAATCTCACCTTACCGCGTACTATATCCTACGTGCCCATAAAAATGAAGCTAATCGTGCATTGTTGCTGCAGTTACTAAGGCAAAGTTGTGTTTATAAAAAACTGCTGTAATTGGAAACATTGTGACTGGAACTCATCAAGACATAGCGACGCAGCTTGGCGGCGGCTCTGGTGTCTGCCATGCCACCGACACAATGGCTCCCCGACGTTAATTAAATGTTAACAAACGCCCTCGTCGTCTAATTGGAACTGTTGCCTATTATCCTTACCTTTCGACGCAGAGAATAACTTCCAACCTTGTGAATTGTACTTCAGACTTTTTACTCGTCTTTCTTCAAATTGACTGAGACTCATTGCTTTTGTTTTGAAACTTAAGTAGGCATCCACTCATCCAGATACTCCAAAGGTTTTGTAATTGACATATACAATTCGCATTGAATTTAGTAATTGTTTATCGTCTCCTACAAAAGGATTTTAGCAAATGACGCTACTATTGTTGTTCTGTTATTTTATAGTGATACTGACAGTTATTTTAATTGCTTTAATATGATATACATGCTATTTTCCATTTGATTATACCATAATACTGAAAGCAGTTTATTGTAGAAGATTGAATAAAGACGAATAGGTACAATATCTGTACCTAAACCATTTTGCTTTCTACACCATTTTTCAGCTTTGAGTTTCAGATAATTACTCTGATAAAGCTAATATAATGAAACTACTCTAATCAAATCAATCTGAAACACATTTTTAGTCATAAGTCATTCCGTTCTATTGTAGCTTCTTAACTACCTACATAACGACTTCTACAATGAATAACCTAACACGTGGTTCAATAAGTACCGATAATAAATACTAAAACATAGTTTTTTTTTTTTAAAACTAATTTTTTTATATTATTCAACGTACTCTCCTTCAACAGGCATACAGTCCCCCTCCAACGTTTTTCTAACCTTTCTATTCCATGTGTGTAAAACGATTCAACTTTGGCTTCAAAATAGGCTTCCGTTGCTGCGATTAACACTCTGCTGACTGCCGATTGGATTCCGGAGTGAAATAGTGAATCCATGTTTCATCCATTCTCACATACCGACGAAAAATATTTTTATTTATTTTGAACAATACCAAACAGCGCTCTAAATCATTGATACATTGCGTTGTTGTTTATGAGCAATTGGGAGCAAACGCGGTACCCATTTGGAAAAAAGCTTTTTCATGGCCAAATTTTAATGTAAAATAGAATAGTGAAAACACTACCAGTTGAAATCTTCACTTCAGTTTTGTTGAGTCACTGCTTCATTTGGACGACCAGAGCGATCAGCATTACATGTGTCTATAAGACCGCGTTTAAAATCGGCATATCACCGACAAATGGTTGGTTTAGTTAGACGGAACAGATTCCGGATAACATTATATAAGCCACTGCTGTGCTTGAATGGTGTTTTTTCCCATTAAAAAACAACAACGTTTTATCAACACATGAAACTCGAACTTTGCATCGTTTTCGAAAAAACAAAAGTAGCGTCAGATAAATATCTGTAACTCGCAATTTTCAAAAAAGTTGATACATATCATTTCATTGCCAGTACTTTATAAAAATCTAAAATAAATGTCCAATATGCGCCATCTCCTCGGACCTTATTGAACGATGTAGTAGCGTACATGTTTGGTACGCCATGGTATACGATAACATCGACCAATGCTATGAGTACCTAATCAATAATGCGTACACGCTTGGTACTCGATGATATATAATGACTCATGCCAAACCGATAAGGCGTACAGGCTTTGGTGGTCAACGGTGATGATGTTGGGTAATACAGATTACAGATGCATAGTAATTGAACCACATTTCAGTTCAAAAGAAATTATGTAAGTACTTTATTTTAACACAAAAATATCTTCACTGTTTTTTAATGTGTTTGAGCTGAAGCAATGTTAGGTCTCGGATGGAAAAAATATCAGTAACATACTTTGAAACTTTTCTAGCTGCATTAAGAAGATGCATGCCTGTTACTACTTTCTAATTCCTCTAACAGGAATGCTTAGAAAGAAAACAGCAGAAATTCAATTCAATCTTAAAATTGATAATGACAGGAAAAAAATGGGAATATATGTATATAGGTACACGATGTGATATTCACACGTGGGTCACATTGCAAGTTTTTCAGAAAATTAAAAGCGGAATGATATAGTCTCCGTTCCTTTATAAGCACCGTCGCATGCGATGGAACCATTGACTGAAGCAGTGAGCCCACTCTGATTTAGGGGTTTATTCCACGCCTTTTTCAAACGCCACACACCACGGCATCTTCAGGGTTCATAAAACGAATTCCTCTAAGTTTATCTTTTATTTTTGGAAATATATAAAAGTCACAAGGTGCCAGCTCGGGACTGTAAGGAGGATGACTCACTGATGATAGTCCGTCTGGCACAGTGAGTTGTCGTGGTGGAGGAGGATCCTGCTTTTTGGGCGCTGCTGTCTAACATTTTCAAAGACAACTGGTAAACAATGACTGACATACCAACCTGCAGTAACAGTCCTTTTATCTTCTAAAATAATTGTTGCGAAATGACCCGTCCGTCCAAAGAATGAGGCAATCGTCTTTTTCCCTTGACGGCTGCTCTTCTTCACTTTTATCGGCTAATCTTCGAATGGGAACATCCATTGCGCAGGTTGTTTTTTGGTTTTGGATTCGTAACAATATATCCAGCTTTCATCACCTGTGACGATGTCATATACAGCATTCGAGTCACCTCCGTCATACTTTTCAAGCATTGAGCGGCACCAATCCAAACGACGGCGTTTTTGATCGTCCGTCAAATTACAACAAACGTAACAACAACGTAACATTGTTGTTGAGTAAGATCGTAACGAAAGTGGTAATAAATCATTAAGCGAAAATTTTCTTTAGTCAAATCCATTTCGATGCACGACAGACAATTTTTAAATTGCCGCCGATTTGTAAAAACAAATGACATTATGAAATCATTCAACATCTACCATAAACTTAGTATGTTTATGACATCTACAGATTCCCAAAGATTTTAATTCGTAATTTAAATAAATTTTCATCGTCTGCTTTTCTTACTGGCCTATTCTAGAAACTTTTAGTGTGACCACGTATATGAAAATATTATAGAAGTTTTCATGCGAGGTAATTCTGTGCTAATATTGTAATCAGTTAGTTTGTTTCATTGTTTGTTAAGTTTTCACACCTTAACTACCCAACCGATCATCATGACATTTTACATACACCTTGTCAGGGGTACAGAAAATGACATAGTGTACCTTTAATCACGACAAAAGTACTATTCTCGAGGGAGACCCGAATTGAATACCATAATCTACATAGATGCTAGCGAAGCCGCGGACAAATTTAATCTTGCTAATACTAAGGCGAAAATTTGTGATCATGGATAGATGGACGGATGGATATTTGTTACTCTTTGTAATAATAAATGTGTTATAAAGATAGATTACAGTCTGGTTACTTTTATCCCGGTAAAATTTACGGTTTCCGTGGTTTCACCAAAATTTCGCGGGTAACAGCTACTAATCTATTAGATTTAAAAAAATTTGATTATTTTTTAAAATTAAAAAATAATCAAATACAGAATATATTGCAGGAGGATGATGATAACATATATCCGTGTCCTCTACGACATGTAGAGGACACGGATATATGAATAATATTATACCCGTTTTAGATATAGTTACGGATATTAAATTATTTCGGATAATCCGAAAGTTTTTTAACCGAAAAATACCTACACGTATACTTCAATACCAATCGTGCTAGCAAATAATTAAATTATTCCAAAAACTATTATTCAATAAACAATATTCCATGCGCATAAAAAAGTGTATCTAATCAAAACATTTAATAATTTAACTTAAACTAGTACAATACGTACAATACCTTTCAAAAGGTACTCCTAAAATATATCGTTATTTCGGAATTAGAGTAAATTTCAACTTTACCCGTTTTTCAATTTCAATTGTTTTATTATATAAAACCTTAATAGCCGTGTTCCAGTTTCAGTTCAGTAATAGCCAATGTTATCCTACCAGCACACTTTTTCTTCACTGCTTTATTTCTTTTTTTCTCTCTCACTATTGATTATCTGTACTGGCCGGTACGGTGATCGCGGCGGTTTAGACTGTCAACTGTCAACGCTGTCAGATCAGGTAGTTGAATTTTGTTTCGCACGATGCCTTGACTGATATACAAATTACTTTAGAACTGCCAATATAGTATGAAAAACATTTACTTGACCACTACTAATAAAATATTAGCTGTTTTATCTGATAAGTAGAAATATCAAATTATGGCTCAATTTAGACCAGCTGGTCTTTCAGATGACGATTCGGACAGCGATGACTGCGGTTTCTATGAAAAACCGGTAAAATATAATACTTAATAATAAAATACCATAAATGTTCTTAAAAATTTAATGATGATATGCAACGTAATATTTTAGGTAAGGGATTATAATACTCCGCAACTAAATGAGAAGAAAAAGATTGAAATCAATTTGCAAGACGCTATTATAAATGGTAACTTGCAGGAGGTTGAAGAGATTGTTGCAGCAGGTAACACAATTATTTTTTTATATTTAAATATGATTATATTTGCACTACTACAGCCTTTTAGGCCTGGTTAGTACATAACAGTTTAATTATCAACTAACTGTGATTTAAATAAATATACGAAATATTCCCCGCGAGTTGTTTTGAAAATATAAGTCAACTGCTACAGAAATAAATGTGGGAAAAAAACTACGGCTATACTACAAACATACTTAATTGTTTTCAATTGTGGAATTGCATAATTACATATTAATTATTTATGGTTACATTTATGCTCATTGAAATTAGAAAATAGTAGTTGCACTAATAACCACTTTTGCAACTGGTAGCATATTTTTATACTATTAAGAGGACAATTAATACAGCCATAGTTTATAGACATTTGTTACACCAAGGGAGTTGTGCACACATTACCAATATTGAAAAACCATAAAATCTGTTTTATAAATTGATAATGATAATTATCACTATATATAATATATGATAACTATCAATTTCTATGTAAACTTATTAAATTATAAATGTTAAAATGGTGTTCTAAAGGGCCTTTTACCCTTCTATTTATATTCATTACATGATTCAAGGATATTGCTTAATTGTATTTAGAAAACCTTTGATTACTCACAATTTCAGAGTTAACCTATGAAGTGAATGTAAAGCTGGACAGTGGTTGGACCCCTCTAATGCATGCTTGTTTTCACGCACAAGACAAAATTGTTAAATGCTTATTAGATATGGGAGCTGACCCTAATTTCCATTCAGGTGAGGATATTTTAGTTAAATGATAATTATATTCCCCCTTTGGGGCTCAAAGAGAACAATATTATAGTACTTGATTATAGATAGATTCATTTGAATGGCATTAATAGTTAGGCTCAATAATAATTAATAGATGCTATTAGATATAAATAATTATGTACACTCTTACAAAGTTGACAGAAATTGTTTCCAGGATCTGCCTATCTGACAGGGCTGAAAAGGGCTCAAGTCTGAGATGCTGTGCAGTTTAAATAAATTTGGTGTGAAGTTATCTAGCTGCTTCCTCAGGCACAGTTCAATACCTAGAGAGGCTACCGGGAGGTTTCCAATCAATAAATATTATGGATTTAATTTGGTATAAATTGATTAGATTTAAAACATATGTTAGCCAATAGGTAGAGGGTATAGGCAAAAGTTGCAAGTTTTTTTGCTTGTTATATGCATTATAACAATTAGAATGGATTACAGAATTTAAGACATCTTATTTAATTTATATTATGGCTCGCACATTACAAAGGTTAAGTAATACTGGTCAGGTCAGTCTTAGGATGGGTGACCTTTCTTAACACATCGAGTCTTGGAGAGCACGTTAAGCCGTCGGTCCCAGTTGCCATGCGAACATCTGTGGCATTCATTATGGGTAGTTGGAGCCCAGCCCTAAGAAATCCAAAACCTGGTCTAACTACAGAACTTCGATATCGCCTAGTACTTGGGTCGTGGAGGTCTAATGGCAGTCGCTTCACGTAAAATATCGAAGTTCAGTCGTATCATAGTTAGACTGAAAGCCGACCCCAACTTTGTTGGGAAAAGACGCGGAGGATGATGATTCAATTTATATTACAGACTCTGTAACACCAGTGATGACAGCTTGCTCAAACAGCAGTGCAAGCGATGATACTATATTCAACATTGTTCTGAATTTGATAGAAAAGGAATGTATTTTGAATATTGGTGACAAGTATGGTCAGACACCTTTGATGAGAGCTATCAGCAGTGGTAGAGCTGCGGTAGTGGCGAAACTGATAGATCTGAAAGTGAATATTGAAATGAGAGACCAACAAGGATGGACAGTAAGTATGAAGTTAAAGGGGATTTTTTTCAGTTTAATTAGCCTGAAAAATATTACCCTTTACTTCAAAGGAAGTACAATGCAGAGAGGTTTTTTTTTTTTTTTTAAACGCGTGCGATGTCTTAGAACACCCAGTCAGAACGAAGTTCCTTTCGCTATACATATATAAATTGAATGATATATTGATGAATAAATTGTATTAAAATATAGTAAATATTGTAAAAACTCATATTGTGAAAATTGCCTAAACTAATATATGGATAATTAGTATACAACCAACATCAAAGTTACAGTAGTATCGTGCAGAATCCAGATGGCGTATATAAAATAAATCTACTCACAGTCAGCATTTTTCGTTGCGCTAACACATTCTATTAATTAGAGGAATGTATTCATCATTGAATTATTTATTGTTATTTTTATGTACCTATGAAATACAGTTGTCTGTAACTCAGTTTTCTGTTAAACCAAAATTATTTTAATTAAGTATGATAAATATGATAATATACCACAGTTCGTAGAACTATAATCCAATATTTTATAGTTATGTCCTTATTAAAATATAATACTTAGGCTATTGCTTGCATTGTCATTGGTGAATACTTCAATTAATGTTGCATCTTGAACATTGTCCATTTAACTTCTAAGTTGAGTTGATGGACTTGTCAGTTTTGCCAATGCCAAAAATAGCTCCACAAAACATACAAATGTAAAAAGTCATTATTATATACTGTGGGTGAACGCATAGATAACAATTTTATACTTGTATAAAAGAAACTTGAAGAATACTAAAAATACTTTACCACCTTTTTTATCTTAAACACAAAGTTAGTAAAACTCTTGATAATGCATTCCACTTGATATAACAAAGTCTATTGCAGGCTGTATTTTGGGCAGTACACCATAATCAACCTGAAATATTAGAAATGCTGATTAAACAAGGTGCAAGATTGACAGAAGTGGACAGAAACAACCGCACATTAATAGATATTGCTGAATCCCATGAATACCAGGGTATTATTGATATACTAAAAAAGCATCTGGATGTTGAGGAAGACAAGCAGTCAGATAGTACTTATAATTTAGAAATAACACCTTGGCAAGACTACTACCCAGGCATGAATCAAGGAAGGTAAATGTCCCGATAATACTATACCTTACAGTTATCATGATATATTAAACAAAGTAATAAAAGTGTATAGCACATTTTATTTTATTCATGACACATGACTGTTTATATATTTAGAACAAACCAAAGTTAATTAGCTGCATTAAGAATAAGTTGTCAGTACTCAACAATGGTGCCAGGTAGCAAGCAGTGCCAATAACCCAAATGCGTAAAACAATTTCATGTGAAAAACAATATCCACATAGCAACAGATTTTATTATTTAGTGACTGGTTGAAATTAACACCAAAATACAAATTTAATTATATAGCAGTTGAAGCTTCCTAAGGTAAAACAAGTAGGAGTGAAAAAATAATTAGAAAATTCAATAAGTGTTGATGTAAAATGTAAAATGAAAATGAAATAATAATGAATAACAAGAAGTTCCTTGTAATTAATTGAATTCATTCGGCCACTTATTTCTACAAGCTCACCAGGGCCATTTTTGCACATCCATCCCCAGAATCCAATCGTAATACGTACGTTCCAAGTACCTAAGTAAGTGTATTTTCTGGTCTCCACAAACTCATTCTGCCATTATCCGATGAACAGAAAACTTTCTCGTCCATAAAGATAACTTTATCAAAATTGTGATTTAAATAATTGGCCGCAAATTGCAGCCGCTGCATTTTGTGCCTTGGTGTGAGAGTTGGCTTTCTTGCTGGTACTCTATTTTGTAAACCTCCTTTTAATCGTCTTCTTTCGGTGCTACTGGACACTTGAAACGTACTTGAAAACTGTGTAGTATTAATAAATCTTTCACTTCGGGCCTTGTCTAGAATAGCCATGTCTTGATTTCTTGTTGTTGCACGCGGACGACCAAATGAAACATGATTATTCAAAGTACCCTCTTGCTGCCATCTTCCCAGCCATAAATATACAGTATTTCTCTGAAATAAATAGTTTTACATTAACAGTCATAATGTGTATTAGTAGTTCGATAGTAACTGTTAAATGTTTTTACCGTTCATCGCCATAATATTTACGGCTATCCCTACCTCATCGACGATGTCTGTTATGGATAGACCATCATCCTTTAACTGAATTTTTATATATTTTAATCCAGTATGTATACGGTATGAACTCATATTACATTAATTAAAATCAATAATCCAATATCTATAATATGTTGCTTGCCATTGCATGACACATTGAACATGACATGCCATGACTCAAAACTACAAAATGTTATAAACTGCCGGTTATCATAATATATAAATTAGCAAAAGAGTTCCTATATATATTGTTGTTTTTATAGTAAAGTTGGAAGCACTTCCTACTGCAATTTTTCCTCAACTGCTCAGATTACTAAGACTACCCCATCTGCGTATTTCAGCCCGGGACCGATGGTTTAACGTGGTCTCCGAGGCACGGAGGGGTCTCAATGTGTTAAGGATGGTCACCCATCCTAGAATGACCTGGCTAGTATTGCTTAATACTTAACTTTGTAATGTGTTAACCTACTCGGTTACCACTTAGGCATAAGCCCCTCAGATTTTTTTAAATTTTACTTTTAAGGGATTGTAATAGGAAAATACAAATAGATAATGATTTGAGATTATCATTTGGTACAACAACTACAGAAAAAATAGCCTTATGAGTTATAATAAATTGTAACTAATCATTTATAAGTGTTATCTACTTAAACATGCAAAACCCATTACACAACTATTTCAGCTATATAGATATGTGGCGACTTCCACGTACAGCAAAAACATACTTCAACATCATGTAGCGAAGACGACCTGAACTACGTTGTAACTACTGATCCTGCATCGTGCAATGAAAGTTCTTGCGTATATAACTATATATAGAACTTTCCAACATTTGGGCCGCGGTCCGCCAGGCATAATCACCTCGCCTGGTCGGAGGTCGTTCCTCCACAGATATAATAAAAACTTGGCCTAACATGTCTCATTTAGACTCCGCCCCTCTGTCCGAAATTATTCGAATCTTATAAATGGTTCGGTTGAGGTTTCGGATAGATATTTATTTTAGATAACTCATAGTTTCGGTACTGGAGCTCCATAACATCCTTAGTTTAAATATCACACTGATACATATATCTATATTGGGGGTTTTATAGTGGGTAATAACAAACACAATATGAAACTTAAGGATATGGAATAAAAAGCTTATTTATTTTCATATTATTATATATTAAGGTACGCGAAATTTAAGCGCACTCTGCGTGGGCCTTACATTCGCCTCACACATTCCTCAGCTCCCGTGGGAATGTCGACAAAATTGAGAACATTTTTAACAATTGATTTTTTCTCACAACAACTGCATTTGATTTGATAATATTCCCTTTAGACACCTTCTGATAAATCAGTACACCAACACTAGATAACTTATATCATGTACTAATTTAATCACTCTCTTTTTTTACAGACCAACTTACACATCTGAAATTCCTCATCTCCTGTATGGCATGAACTGTGAGAGATTAACCTCCCTAATTATGAACTGTGGCATGGATTTAAGATCCTTCCTGCTATTAGATGAATCGGATATGATTAAAATTGGCGTTGATATGCCATATGAAAGACAAAGACTTAAAACTGGGCTAAGAAATTTTCATAAGAGAGGCTGGAAACTGAATGCTGTGGCTGGATTGTATGCAAGGAAGTCAGAAAATTATAGGTAACAACAAACTTTGATATGAAACCCCAACAACACATTTACTTTACTTCATTTTTTATATAAAATAATCTCTGCATAGTGGGAACCAAAGAGTAAAGTAATACTAGGGGAAAAGAGAGCCCACTCTTGGCAAAATTTTGCATTCTAATATGAAGCGCCATCTATATTTCTGAACTTTAACTAATTGTGTGTCATTGCCATAGCTACCTATATAACATATATATATATTATATATATGTATAGTAGTGTAGTTATAGTTTGTTGATATACACTATCATATATTTATATATGATAGTGTATATCAACATAACTATAACTACCTACGTACATATTGTACTGCATTTTTTCTATAGATTTACCAATGATTACAAACTTATAGCAATATTAACAAATTTACACGAGTTTGTTGGGTTAGTGTAAACTAAGAAGTCTAAGTATTACAATAATTTTAAACTGCAATCTTAATTTCATCCTCACCGTTATATGTTAGTTTCCCAGTCAAAATACGATTGACTGACCTGCATCAACTGTAAATTATAACGTTAAGAGAGACGTCTATGAAATACTTATTTAGTGGACCGTCGTGCTTTTTACAGGTCTACGTCTGATGTAGAGAAAATACTAAGAATTTCAACAATTACACATAAAATTGACAAACACAAATCAAGCGCTAGCGCAGGTTTTGGCGGCCATTTCATATGTAACTGTCAAATTGTATCGTCTAGGATATCTATGTACCTACGTAAAGCCTAGTTGGAGGCAGTTGGTGGCATATCTTTGTAACCAATATTAATTTACTATCCTTCATGAATTGATACATAATAAAAATTAAAATAATTAGCATTATGAATAAAACAAAATATAATAGTTCCATATTTATTAAGATGGTTTGTAGAGACATCTATTAACTCCTCCATGGTTCAAACAAAGAGATGGCGACGTGCAAACTGTCAAAAATGTCATTGGGCCCTTTCCTCTAAGTGTCCCCCCCCCTGGTGGGAACTTTACAAACAACTGTTTGGCCACCTTATAAGTTGAAAAGAACTAAAAATAAAATATTGAATAGTAGTGACTAATTGAAATGCAAAATATTTAATTTTCCTCTACTTTGTAAATGTCTATTCTGTAGATAAAATTGTGTATTCCATAGACTTACAATATTTTTGATAAGTTATAAATAATTAATTTGTGGCCATTGTGAAAGGGTCAACGACCTATCTGTTAAATTGCGAATTCAAAACCTACACTTAAATTCAGTTTTGTAATTGAGTTGCGATGGAGGAAGTTGCGATGGAGGAGTTAACAAGAATACTAGAAAAATCATTGTAGCACTCTTATTTTTCAGTGTACTAGAATGTTTAACGTCACTGGGCACTCACCTCCAACAAATTTACATATTAGAAGCTACTCTACAATATACTTTGCGCGAATACAACAAGATTCAGAATCAAATGAAATTTGAACCACCTGACTCGCCCACCCTTATCAAAATGAGGGATGCTGCCAAGAAACTGTTAACTAATATCAATAATATTATTAGAGAAAGTAAGAATATGAAGAATATACTCAATAAGGTAATATATACTGTACTACTACTACTGTATACTAATATTTTTAAGAGATAACTGTTTTATGAGTTTGCCTGTAATATAAGTGTTCAGCAAAGTAGTAAATTCAGACGAATTATTTAAAAAACACTAAATCTTCAGTTTGATTTCCATTTATTGATTTGTAGACATCTTATATTAATATTAAACACTTATATTAATACTATTTATATTATATTTAATAAACATATGATTTTGCAAAAACGTTATACTATTGAAAAAAAAAATAAGCATAAGTACATAGAACACAATGAAAACTTTATAGGCGACATCATTTGAAGTAGAAGGGATTAATCTCAATTTTGTATAAAAGTTATATTTTGCGATTTGCAGAAGGTCAATCTTATTTTAATTGCCTTCGAGAGATTTTATATTTTTTTTTCTGTGGCAGCAGTGTGTGTAGTATCACTTAGGAGTAATTCAACGGCAGTAGTGAATACGTAATTTTTCTGCTCACTATTTGTTTGCTACTGTAACTGCTGCTGTAATAAATATCTGGGTGTCATAATTGGATGACAACTTACATTTACATAACCATATTAAACAGTTTGTAGCAAGAACTAGAAAGCTTATTCTTGACTCTAACACGAAGCGGATAAAATCGGCTTACTTTGCATTTTGTGGGTCCACAAACACACGTACTGCATCACTATTTAGGGTGGCTCTAAAAAACTCATTTTCTAACTTGGTGCTCTCACTCCCACCAACACACACTCACACGAAACGCTCTCAAGGGCGCAGAGAGCAGTGCTAAAAGCTTTAGTTTACCCTATTTATAGGGAGTAGAAAGTATTGACTGTCAACTGTTCATTTTACATACTTGCTTTATGAACCTGCTAAAAAATAACACACATCAACACACACGCACACACACACCGTCAACTAGACCCATTTCGTAACAAACATTAAATCAAATAACCTTTTTTATTTACATTTATATACTAGTATAGTTTTTGTCTTTTTTTACTAATCAAAATTACGATTTTAATATTATGTAGAGTAGAGTGAATTGAGTGGGGGCTTGCTGATCTGTATTACTGGATTTTACCTACTCCAGACAGCAGCTCCTCACAATCTGACTCAAGATTTCCTTATGGAAGTGTTTATTTTGTATTATTATTTATCAAGGTTGGATTTGTTAGGAAAAATAAACGATAATTAATATTATTAAATGTCAAAACGCTACGTGCTATAGACATTTGTATGAAATAATTATTTTGACGTCATAATTAGCTATCGTCAAATCATATTTTAATGTTTGTTTAAAGTAAATTGAATCTACTTAGTTGGATCAGTCCTGTCCCGTGTAAGTTGACATTTTATGTCTTCCCATGCCATCTAAAATAATTAAGATCCTGATGATGGTCCAAATTTAGACCCCTTATACTTACAACCCTTCAATTGGTATTTTATACCTTTCTCCTATGTTTTGGTTTTTGATTAAAATAATTCCATCTAGTGCAGAAATGTAAGATCGTATTTTTATGAACTATTTTTACAAAAATTGATTGGTCTCTTCTTGTAATGAATGATTAAGTTTTATTTACGCTCCTTAGAAAGAGTTTACCATATCATTACAGGTTACCAGTAGGCACCTGTAACTACTAACCTTCTCGCTGCATCGGAACATTCACGCGTATCCAGTGAAAATTTACCAAAATAAATTCTTATCTGCGCCATTTACATGTATTTTTGCTATTAAAGGTAGGCTAGATAAATTAAATGTTTGCTTAGGACCTTCTGGTGACTGAAAAAAAAACATGCTTACACACTTCGTAGTGCTATTAGGGTTCATGTCATTATCTTTAAGTATAAAAAGTGGTGGCTTTCCTGAAGACAAAGAATACAAGAAAATGATCGCAGGGAGGGACAAATAAGGTGAGGGTTTCTAGTACATCATAATAGGTATTGACATCTAAACCCTACTTCAGTATGTCACCGTCGGAGATGTATCGAAGTAGCATTTACCTACGCGTGATTAAGTATCGCTTGGCAATACTAATTGATTTCGTCTCATCACGCGGGTACGTACTGAAGTAGCATTTCTATATACGCGAGCTGGTATGCGTTCCGTATTTTGTAGATTAATGGACATTCTTTATTGCCGGGAATTACCCCACCTTTCTGTATTAATTACGTCTGATTTTAATATACCTCGTACCATGAGACACCGAAATTACATACAGACGAAATTTATGTTCGTGTTGGTAATTTTATCAGTCGCTGCGTGTAATTTACAGACCATATGTCACATAAAATATAAATGTTATAAATAAATACACAATAGCAATGTAAACACGTCTAATTAAGTTAGAGTTCTGATGATTTGAGTTGGACACCTACTGTTTTAGTCATGAATCATCTTGGAAAGATCCCTAAACCTGTGTTGCGCTTCCGCCTTTCTGCAGTCCGTGAAATTAATGGACGTTAATGTACAATAATAACAGGAATAGGCCCCTAGGCGCATCATGAGTGATGTAGATGAGGCCCATGTCCATCAATGGTTCATTTTATAAAACGGGTTCATATCAGTATCTTCATCAATACCTGCAATTTAATGAAGTCTCTTTTTTGGTTAAAAACATCTGCTAAGATATCCAGAGGCCTTGATGATGATTATTTTATTTAATGTTCCAGATAGTTCGAAGCAACCCTGTCCCCGCGGATTTAATTAGAGAGAAGACAGTACAAGAAATCGCTAAGAGTTATTTCGCCGAAGCTCTTGTCGTTGTCTCCATAGGTTTGATAGTGTATCACACAAAAAACTTGTTTCTAAGTTTTCTTAAAAAGTAATAGTGTTGTTATTAAATAAATGTTGTTGATGCCATTATCAAATTGTTTTAGTGCCTTACACTTGTTTAATTTGAATTTTTTAGAATTAGAATATCTTTATTTGCAGTAAAATATGTTAGGTAAATTCATCAAGTCCGCATCCGAGATGCGTGTACTCGTATTTCTGACCTTTTAAAAGGAATTTATGAAAAGATCCTTATTAGATAAAATAAACCTTGCAATTCCATTTACTAATATGTCGATTTGATGAAAATCTCATATAGAATACAGGAAACTGCAATGGACATAATCACCATCAGTCATGAGTGATTTACAGCCTCTACCTCTTTTTATAGTTTCTTTCAAAGCTTACTATTGGTTTAAACATCTGTTCTAATTTAAAAAATGTTACATTAAGCTACACTTGCTTCTTGCTCTGCAGATGGAGGTAGTCAGTTTCTAATTAAATAGTTATAGGACTGCTATTGTAACTGGGGTCACAGATTACTAGTATTTTTGTTAACCCCTACAGCAAAACTTTTAATATAGCCCAAAATTGCACCAAGGCTGTACACAGTGATTGCAAGGCCAATCGTAACGTACTGAGCCGCCATCTGGTGCAGTACGGTAAGCCAAACTACTACCTCAAATTAATTAAACAGTTTGTTTTTTTCTTTTGTAATAAATAGCTGCGTAGAGATCGACCTTGAAAGAAAAGTAAGACATCAACTCAGACGGCGCCAAGCGCTGGCCCTACACAATTTTAAAAACTAGCTCACAGCAGAGGTAATACAAAATTGGAAAGAAAACCTAAAAATACTTGACAATCAAACCGAATCACATTAAGATGGGTACCAGGCCACTCAGGTATCGATGGCAATGAAAAAACCGATGAACTCTCACGAGCTGCTGCATACAACCGATAGCATGAACCGGACCCATTCTGCGGTATCACCAAATAGCGAACTTATACGATCATAAAGCCAAGACACAGCAATGACAAGTAAGAGACGGTAGACCACTGCTGGTCTAAAACACTCGAAAGCTTTGATAAAGGGCTATAATGACGAAAGTATCAAAAGAACTTCTGGAGCTCAAAAGTTACAACACTGGCACTGCAAATCGAACAAACCTATTCAACCTAAAGTTGGGTTAAAGCAAAACATGCAGATTCTGTCGAGAGGTAGAAGAAACTGCAATCCATATCCTATGCTCTTTTAACTCAGGGTTGCACATGATGCAACCGCAGGAAATACAAACAATTACTGCTCATAGGATGAAGTGGAAAAATGTTAAATGGAAGTTTCTTGAAGCCATAAGTCTGATCAGAAATGTCGAAGTTGCACTTGGTACCTAAAACCAATAATAATATATAAACCCAAGACAAAATAATTGAATCTGTCAATTGGCATTGCTGGCCTAGTTTAGGTGTACAACTCATCCAATCTTGTAATAATTCATTTAATCAGGCGTGCATTGCTACACATAACTCGTACATTGAAATTACGAGCGTCATTTGTTAGTCTGTCTGCCCTTGTCACCCACCTGAAATGCATTTAGGACTTCGCCAACGTAATTAGAACTCATTTATAATTAATTGTGCGTCATTTGTGTCCATTAATTAGACTTATAATGAATAGTGATGGACGTGTTCATCTGTGGAGTTGCATAATTATGGAGTGCAATACGGTCATTTTCTCAATTTAGACTCTCTCTCTTATATATATCTAGTATTGTGTAGTCAATTGCACTGCTCGGATTTGAGTGCGTCACTGCCGTGAGTGAGCTCATTACTTTTACTCGATTTCTACGACAACTGATCTCCTAATTTGGCGCTAGCCTATTCAGCAAATTCCGATATATGAAATATTGCGATGTTGCCATTAAAGAAATTAGAGAAGATTTATTTTATTTATAAATTTATTGGCTATAGCAGAGAGGATAAAGTGTCCGCTGTCTAGAGTCTACAGAAGAGGTGGCAAGTAGAGGAGATTTCCGAACTGAAATAAAAATCAATTCAACCTGGAGCATCGAAGACTTCTACCGATTTGAATATACGTTGGTGTTAGGTAATGCCCCAGAAGACGAAATAATTAGGACGGGCTCCTTTTCATGATAACGATGACCAAATTAGGCCTCCAAAAACATAATCAAAACGCAATGCTTTATGAGGTATGCATTCACTTTTCCCTTTTCTACATGCATACCTACAGTGCGTCCCCGGTCTATAATAAAATACTAGTTAAATGTCCTTCCCCATCCATAACCCTAACATGTAACGGACGATAAGAAATTTTATTTTAGTAAAGATGTAAAGGTTAGCTGTCTCTGGATTAGTTCAGAGGTTCTTGGTCCATCCGCAACCATAATCTGCATCGGAAAAGAGGTTCTTTGGGGCTGCAGAGAAAAAAACCTATAAAATAACAAAAACCTCTTGGGTCGTTTACAAAACCGCAGCTTCGCAACTAGTTAGGAACGAAACTAATTCGACGACGGATATATTAATGAAGTGTCTATCATAATTATAGATGTTTAGGATTATAATGATGCGCATTCTATACTCGTATAAATGAGCATTTTCGCAATGCCAACTTTTGTTTACGCCATCTGTGGACAGATGGCGTAGGTAGAAAAAAAAATCAACGCGCAGTCAACAATTTTCCTTGCGTTATCACTTTTTTTAGTCTCGTCGCCGCCGCCGTGCGTCTGAAGTGTATCGTGCGATGAACATAACATAAATTTATTAACTACTGTAATCATAATTATGTTCATGTGCGACTAATTTCGTTCGGTTTGCATTTTTCCGTTTGAAAACGTTGACTAATTTATTTATTTATTTAAACTTAATGCACCATTTGCACAAATCCAGACTTAAGGCCCAGGGCATTCTCTGCCAGTCAACCGTGGGGTGGTGTAGAAATATTAAACGGTAGATGCACAAATAGAATTTATTTAACATTTGGAGTTATTTATAACACTTAGATAGTCATAACAAAGTAGATACACATATTACATGAAATAAATACTATTACTTACATAAATAGCTTGCTATACGTCATTACAACATAAAAATATATAATACACATACAGACCCTATAAAAGAAGTACACACATACACAATATACATACACATACACATTAATACTAAAATACGCCGTCGTGTAAGTAACTATCGTAGTGAACGTTCTGCCAACTCATTGTGAAGAAGATCACGTACTTTCTTCTTGAACAAAAAACGGTTTGTGGACATCCTGATTTCGACCGGAAGCGCATTCCATTTCCAGAACTGATTGAACATAGAAGGAAGAGTTGACGAAGTCGGAGGTGTGAGGAGGGCATAACAGGAGCATATTGTTTGTTGATCGAAGATTTAGATCATGATTGAAGCATAAGAAACGGAAGTAGGGAGCTAGGTAAGCAGGTAAAGACGGAGAGTTGAGAAACGAGAATAGAAAAGTTAATGCTCGCAGATTGCGGCGCTGACGGATTGGGAGCCATCTTAGTTGGGAACGTAAGACAGACACATGGTCATAATTTCGAAGATTGAAAATGAATCGAATGCAGTTATTGAGAAGGCGATCTAGTTTATTGAGAAGGTCTGCATTCAGGTCAAAATAACACACATCACCGTAGTCGATCAAGGGAATGATCAGGGACTGCATAAGCGTAATCTTAGTTTTCGTGGGAAGAAAATTCTTTAAACGATATAAAGTTCAGAGACAGGTAGTGACTTTCTGGCTTAGGTGGGTAACTTGGGCTCGCCAATCAAAGGTCGAGTCGATATGCAAACCCAAGTCCTAGAGGTATAATGGAATTGTTGAAGACAACTGGTGGAATGGCGGCAGTATCTAGCCTATTCACCATCTGTTTGCTACCTACGATGATCGCTTGACATTTCTCTGGGTTTACTGATAAACCGAACCTCATCGACCAGCATTTAATAAAATCTAAATCTTTGTTTACTTTATCGATAACTTGCGATATATCTTTAACCTTTGACTGTGTATACAACTGCAAGTCATCAGCATACAGGTGATACGCACACTGAAGGCGTTGGGTTATGAGATTAATAAATATTGAAAATAATAAAGGAGATAAGATACCGCCTTGAGGGACGCCAGCAGAAAGATCACACCAACTCGAAGACGAGTCATCAATACGAACACATTGCCGTCGTCCCTGAAGATAAGAGGAGAACCATTTCAGTGCATCTGAGGAGATCATAAGATATGAGAGGATGGATAGTAGGATGTCATGACTGACGGTATTAAAGGCATTCGAAAAATCAACCAAAGCCAGCACTGCAACTTTGGTGTTCTCCATGCCCTCTCTAATATCGCCAGTCACTTTGAGGAGAGCAGTAACTGTACTGTGACCGGGTCTGAAGCCAGATTGTAGAGGGCTTAGAAGATTGTGCCAGTATACAAATTGCGAGAGCTGCCTATGTACGCAAGCCTCAAGCACATTAAAAAGAAAGGGAAGTATAGAAATTGGTCTAAAGTGGTCAGGAAGAGAAGGGTTCGTTTTTTTAGGTAAAGGAATAATAAAAGCCCTACGCCAAAGTAAGGGAAAGGTTCCAGAGTCGAGCGAAAAGTTAATTATATGGGCTATTGCTGGTAGAACTTGATCAAGGATAGTAACAATCATACGACGGCTAATACCGTCATAGCCAACAGCATTGGAACGAATAGACAGGATAATCTTGTTGATGTCCTCAGAAGGCACTGGAGAAAAATTAAAGTATTCAATGATAGGACTGGTTAAAACAGCTATATAGTTCAAGGTGTGACACTTGCTTTGAAGATCCAACTGAGTTGTGGATGAGAAATGACGGTTAATATCATCCAAACCAATTGTCATTTAAACCTCAGGACGCTGTTGTTGGCCAATGCCCAATGTTCCAAGAAACTTCCCCATACTGGAAGGCGAAGAGGTCTCTATATTTTGAAGGATGTGACGGCGTTTGGCGTTGCGTATCACCTGGTTACACCGATTCCTTGCAGCCTTAAAAAGGTTCCATTTTGTCTTCACAGCGATCTTTCCTGTACCGATTGAAAGTATGGTCCGTCCGTCTCATAGCTGTTCGAACTTCCTCCGTTATCCACGGTACCGGGGGCCGCTTCAATTTTACTTTCCTCACAGGTGCGTGAATGTCATATAATTTGACAACTGTTTCATTAAATATGCTGACCTTTTCGTTCATGTCGGTAGCTGCTGCCAAATTCGTCCAGTCTAATTCGGAAGCGTCTGCACGAAGTTTATTTAAATTAATTCGTCCAAAACCACGAATATGCAGAATTTTAGGAAGGGATTTGGGGGGTTCCAGGGTGTAGGAGAGAAAAATCAAGTCATAATGGGAAAAGCCAGGTGCAGGAAGTTGACCGTGCGAGGAGATAAGGTTTGGAGCAGAGGTGAGCATTAAGTCAAGCCAAGTATCCTGGTGCTGAATGTTGTGGTGAGTTGCTTAAAGAGGGAGGACATGAAGGCTGGTGGATTGGATTATATGAAGGAGATTGCGGGTTCGGTAGGAGTTTAGTGCTAGAAGATCGGTATTAAAATCGCCCATGATGATCTGGTGTGTGTATTCCGACCCTAAAGATTCCAGAGCTGTTCCAGACTGGAGAAGTAATTGGCAACGGGAGGGCAATAGACTACTCCTAGTATAACATTAGTTCCCTTGACACAAACCTCAAGGAAGAGGTATTCCGCCGTGGTAGAAAGATTAGAAGAAGAGGCTCTGCAGTAATATATCTAGCAAATGGGCCATTGTCGATTTTTCTTTCGCCCAATATTAGCAAAAAAATCATTATCTTTTCAATTTTTTTTTTTTTTTTTCAAAAGAATACTAGCAACGTGGGTCACATTACTAGTATTCTTGTTAACCCCTCCAGCTAAGCTAAAATGCTTGTGTTAGGAGTAGGTTCACGTCGGTAGTGCACTGGGTGGGGTTCGAACCCGCAACCACTTGATCGCAAGTCCGACGCCTTAGCCATTACGCTACCGCCGCTTCCGTTATTTTATTTATATATTTATAATGAAATTTAGCTACTTCCTCACCAGGTTGAATATTTTGTGAATATGTGGTTGAATATTCGTGCTGTGCTGTATGCTTCTTTGAATGTATTCTTCGAGAAGCGTGCGAGGCGAACGATTCTCGCGAGATGTCTTCTTTTTATAAACTTTTATTTAAGTGGCCTTGTTAGGCGGTCACATTGCACCTTACACGTCCCTTTTGTTATTATGTCAATGTATAAGTAATGATTCTATTTCCCCCGGTACGCAGCTCGTAACTTTGTCCATAGCGCATTGTATTGGATCAAATCAAATGCTTTAAACACATCCAAGGCACAGATTGGTGTTTTTTAGCCGTGTAGTATTGAACAGTCTATTTAGGCGACAGGAAACCGGCAGTGAAACAATGTTTTCATTGGTTTTCGCCGCGTGAGTGATTACCGGAGGCTCTTATTTTATTTTATTTTTATTTTATTTGTAAGGTACAGAAACAGATAACAGATTAAAAACTTCTTAAACTAATAGTCACCTTATACAATTTGTTAACCTGGAGTCCAATTACAGCTGTACACCACATTTACTGGTTGATTATCTTCCGTGAAATAAAAAATATTAGAGATGATTTACCTATTTCTAATTATAAGGAATACGCAAGAGAAAAAAAAAGGAACAAATATATATATCAAAATTTACAAAGTATGGAATAGTAATTTCACCTGTAACTGTAACACATTATTTCGACTGTAAAATGTCTTTATATAAAGCTTTTTTAAAAATAGGATAGCTTTTATGGAAAATGTCTACTCGAGAGCATATGCTATTATATTGCTTACACATTCTTACCAATGGATTGTTCTGGGATACATTGTTGTTCGAAGTAGGAATGATAAACAATTGCGGAGTACGCACAGATCGTGTTGGTATCTTAAAGTGTATTTGACTTATAAGGTCAATATCCAAAGTGCCATTTGCAATTTTATGTAGAATACACTGGTTCGCCACCCATCTCCTTTTCTCGAGACTGGTCATATCGAACTTCTGAAGTCGATCTTCATATTGAGGTATTTTACGCCTTAGACCGTTTGTTGTACTTACCCTTCCCTCTCCTCTATTCCCGTCCTTCCCCTCTCCCCCTGTCCTCCCCTCTAATCCCTTTCTCCCGTCTTCCCCAACGGCAACGCACTTGTGGCTCTTGAGTTACAGGTGCCCATGGGCGGCGGTAGTCATTTACCATCAGGTGACCAGTCTGCTCGTTTGCCCCTATACCATAAAAAAAAAAATTATTGCACTCTCAGTCGAGAGCCCCGGTCTAAAACAGAATTGAGCGTCGTTCAACCTTAGGTGTCTCCCCATTTGTCGATTAAACAAACTGTCCAAAATCTTGTCTATAGCTGTTGCTAAGAAGATCGGATAAGTCCTTCTGACTTATGCACACATGCCGTGTTAATTTTTAATAACCGGCACAGCTAAACACCATTTTTACTGGTATATGACAATGACTCATGCTTAAATTTAAAAAATATAGACTGCATGGGTGGCACAATGGTTAAAGTGGTCTCCTCGCCTCTATGCCACGCCGAGAACTGTGGATTCGATTTCAACACGGGATAATAATTGTATGATCCACAAATAGTTATTCCGAGTCTACGTGTTCTTTCTCCCCTCTGTTTAAATTATTGTAAAGTCGCCGGGACACATTACTCATTCCTTTAACAAGAGAAAAAAATTACAGTATCCCAGATATTCGGTATTAGGTATTCGACGCTGAGACTATCTAGCCCTGGAGATTTTCCTTTCACCATATTTTCTAACATGACACAAATCTCAGAGGCAGAGCCATGTTGTGTACCTGCGTCAGACATCACAGGAGTAGGTAGTAACACCATAAGGAGACGTAACTTTAAAATGTCTGTCGTAAAAATACATTAATAAAAATAGAAATGGCGGCCTAATCGCAATGAAAAAAGTAGTAAGTGTAGCGCACTAATAGGGTAACGAAGTATCAAACCTAGGGTTGCACATCATAAAACCGCAGAAAATATAAGCAACCACTATTAATAATATTTATTTATTAAAGCTTTAAGCACTTACAGTACAGAGGCGGACATAATATCTGGAGGTTCTACGAAGCCATAAGTCTGAGCATTTAACTATAAAGTAAGAGTGCGCTACAAACGACCAGAAATGGTCGAGGTAGCATTAGGCACTCAAACCAATAATAATAAAGTAGCTATGTCCATCAATAGACTCAGTGACTAGTGCCCTGAAACTCTTTGAACAATGAACTGTTTTAAAAAGTCTATGACGTCATTGCACAAGACTGTGAGTTACTCGACCAAAATAACCCGACGAATTTCATAACGCCATATGGTAAAAGACTGAATGCCGAGGCACACCACCAATTGTCGTGTTGTTTTCATTAGTATTCATCAGTTGTGAATATTAATAGCTTACCAAGTCCGTCAGTTACGAAGCTCATAAGTTCATAAGTACCTATTTCAGTAATGAAATACAGGTCGGTATTTCATTACTGAAATACTTATGAACAATTTTAATGTACCTACTTACTTAGTTTGAACGTGAATCGTTTGATTTGTTACCTTAATTTAAAAAAAAAATACGTTTAATGTTTTAACTTTTTATACTTAGGTAGGTACCTATTTTATTTTAATGCAATTAACCGACGAAAAAACGGAGGAAGGACGTTCTCAAGACAACTTGTATATGTACAGTGGCGGATTTACCAATAGGCTGAGTAAGCTGAAGCCTAGGTCGGCAGATTTTAAGGGCGGCGAATTTTAAAATAAATATTTTTTTGTCTTACAAAAATTCAAAAGATTCACATTTACATATATACCTAACTACCTATATGTCAATAGGTACACAAACAATTCAACATGTAAAATGTTTCACCACCTATAAAAATGTTTCTACAATTTTCGCGACTACGAAAATTGTGCGGGCGGGAACGAGTGACACGACCGTTCACTAGTGTGTCTGGCCAACACAGTTCGGGTGAGAGAAGATTTTCTAACTTAAAACACAATTGAAAAGTTATCTAAAAATCTCCCTTAAGCCAAGAACTTTCATAATTTAATCTAATTTAATTTCATCGTCATCATCAGGCGGATTGTTACCAGATAATTAAATATAAATTTTTAAACGCAATAAAAAATTATTAATGTTTAAGTCTCGAAAGTTGTTCCCCGGGCAACGCAAACAGCAACAGTCCAAACTCTCCCAAGACTGTCGAACTTATGACTAAAATGCGCGAGCTGTCAGCCTCTCAGCTGTCTGGTCAGATAGGAGAGCCTAAAAACTGTTATGAATCTCCCAAGCTTCAACATTCACACAATAGAGAATGCAATTGAATGGAACATGGGGTAAAGTGTTCATTCAGCACTTGGCCTCCCCATCTGACGAAACTCAAAACTGAGAACGGCAGTCAATTCAAAGTGCCAGATTCTCGATGAGATCGAGAAGTTTTATAGCTGTACGCATTACGGATGATAGAACCAACGAGACCCAGTGATGATGATCACAGAGCCCCATTAACGCGCCATTAGAGGGAGGACATACCTGAAATTGTCTACAGCAAGATAGCGATGGCTCTCGAGCAGCTAAAAAACGGATCTCCTGGGGATGACGGAATTACTACCGAGCTCTAAAGGTAGGCCAGATGCAACTCCTGAAAGAGCTAGAGAGTCTAAGTTAGGTAGCAATGAAAAAGCCTATGAACTCGCCAGAGCTGGTGCAGACAACCAACAGCATGGATCGGAACGATTCTGCGGCGAGCTTATTCAATCATAAACGCCCAATATATATCAATGGCAATTAAGAGATGGAAGACCACGACTGATCTAAAACACTCGGAAGCCTTAATAAATGGCTATGATAACAAAGTATCAAAAGAACTTCTAGAGTTCAAGAGATACAAAACCTGAGCTCCTTCTCAATCGTCGACGGACCCTGCAAACTGAACAAACATATGTTACAATCTAAATGTGGCGAGAACACAATATGCAGATTCTGTCGAGAGGCAAAAGAAACTGCAATGCATAAGTTATGCTTTTGTGGCCCACTAATGCGGTACCGAAGTAGTAACCTAGGGTTGCACATTATGCATCCGTGATATGATCTGGAGGTTTCTCGAAGCCATAAGTCTGTGCAGGGAGCTATAAAGCAAAAGTGCGTTACAAAAGACCAAAAATAGTTGATGTAGCACTAGAGACTAAAAACAGTAATAATAATAGGTAGTACTTTAGTTCCGTCCTTTTTTTTTATGTTCGTGTGGAAACCCCCTTGGGCCGTTACCCCACCGGGGTTTTCGGTGGGGCGGTGTGTCGGAATCGAACTGACTAAAACGACACGGTGTGCCGTACTGCACCTTAAATAGGAGGGATCCGGGAACAGCTTTTATTAAGACATCCGGACCCCCCCCCCCCTAGCGCCTGCCCGCAAAAGCGCGGGCACCACCTCTGGGTAAAAACCTTAAAACCTCTCAATTAGGCGACGCGGACGCCACCTCCTCGCGGGGGGCCACTACAGCGGGTGAAGGGGAAAACCAGTCCCGTCCGTACGCGGCCACCCTCATTGCGACATGAGGCGCTGGTACGCGCGCCTCTGCCGCCCGGTTCACCGGCGGCAAATTAGGTCCGAATGGAGATCGTATTCCCGGACCCGTTTTGCCACCTCCTTCTGCGAGATGACGTCCTCACAAAATGTCGCGACCGCGGTAAAATTCTTGTCGCTACCGGCCATGGAGCGTATGACGGTTGGTAGCTAGAGATCGCCTCCGATGACTGCAGTGAGGGCCTGACGCTGCGTCGCCCAGGCGGAGCAGACCGCCAGCGTGTGCTGAGCCGAGTCCTCACTGCAGTCGCAGTGGTGACAGGTGGGACTCAATTCTCTCCTAGCGAGTGAGTGCGGGTACTTCTCGAAGCAGCCGTGCCCGGAAAGAACCTGCTTCGGTCGGAAAGAAACGGTTCCGTGCTGCCGCCCTGACTACTCGGTTATGATCGGCTGAAGAGTTTAGTTCCGTCCTCTAAGAAGGTTTAACACCTAGGTGTTGCGGCACCGTGAACCGTACCGTACCGTACCATACTGTTCGAAAGATTGTGCAAAAGACCGAGAAGTATTTTTAGCGGCTGTGTGCGGCTTTGGATTACGAGAAAACCTTCGACTCTATCGAGACCTGGCAGTTTTGGATACTCTGCAAAGACGACGTGTCGACTTGCGATAATATCGAGGTGCTGAAAAGCTTAAATGACACCAACACGATGACCTCACAGCTCTAAGACCAGAGGACAAATCAGATAAACTTGCAGCGTGGAGTTAGACAAGGGAATTTTATCTCCAAACTATTCACTCTTGGGAAATTGCGTGTCAATTGTTTTTTATCACAAGTTGAAGTTCGTCGTCTATAGCAAAAATGGAACTAACTCGGAAAGATTTTAGGGCGATGATTTTTATGATTTTTAAAGTTCATTGACTCGTCAAGACTGCACTGCTCGTCTTCAAAATACTTTTGGGAGGAAAGCACCTCATTTGAGCACCGTAAGGCGTTTCTACACAGAATTTGGTTGTGGCCGTGTTTCTCTCCATGATGAAATTCGTGAAGATCGACTGACGAACTGAGAAAGGTAGCTAGGATTGATTGTTATGCGAAAGACGGAGAACCGGGTGCTTTGGCGCACGTTAGGAGAGCAGTGGACTGCTATAGGCTGATCGATTGGACGTTTATTGAATGTACATGTGTAAATAGTATTAAGGCACACCTTACCTCATCTTAACAGTAGTATATGATTGAGGGTTTTTATTAGTTCAGAAATAAAGGTACCATAAAAAAAACAATCAATATTAGCTAAATCTTTAGGTTGTAAAAAAAATCTAGCAACTGAGACATCGATCTCCTAGTTCACAATCATACTAATTATGGAAAAAATGATTTGTGTACTAATTACCTACACCTAATTATTAGTGCACAAATCATTGACAAAAAAAAGTTGTAATCGAAGAGGAGGTAGGGGCGGCGCAATTTAACTAGCCTACAGGCGGCAAATGTGTAAATCCGCCACTGTACATGTATATGTTATTTGTTGGCAATCCTAAGAAATAAATGAATACTATATTTTGGTTAATAAACAACGTTAAGAGCTGGTGCTGGTGAGCTGGTGGCTGATTGTTTACTTTTCGTAAAAATATAAAAAATACAACGTTTAAAAATTCGCTCCTAACATTTAAGTCTTGCTATTTTCCGTATTGGGAATTAAGCCAACAATATCTGGATCTAAATTGACAACGGTTTAACCGTTATCCTAACATCGCTTCTAGATCCAAAATTTTTGGCCTATCCTGAGGTGTTAGCAGGTATCATAAGCACTCCTAGTCATATACTGTAGATATTCTCTAGTTTACCTAATTAAGTATTACCCCCGATGATTCACTTCTGACACTTCATATTCTTTAATTAACCACTTAAAATTGAATACTGTGTGTGCTATTTAAATCTTGTTTAGACTTGTCTGTGAGTTAAACAAAATGTGTGAATATATATGTATAAAGGAACCAACCAGAGAAATAAAAGAATCACAGAACAATCGAAAGAATGCCATTCCTTGTTAGGGTTCCGTACCTCAAAAGGTAAAAAAGGAACCCTTATAAGATCACTCTGTCCATCTGTGTGTCTGTCTGTCTGTCCGTGTGTTAAAACCGATTTTCTCAGGAACGGGTGGACCTAGCAAGTTGAAATTTATACCAGATACTGAGGTCTATAGGTTTAGATTTTCGCGGAAACTTGTAAATACCAAAATTTACTTTAATATTAATTTTTTTATTTAACACAAATGAAGGAAAAAATCCGAAAGTCGTTAATTTGTTGTTAAATCACATAAAAAAGTTTTTGTGATTACAAACTTGTATTTTGCGGTTGGATGGTTCACTTTGTCGTACATCGCAACCGGAAAGTTATGTTTGTCTTTCGAAAAAGACGGGCAAAAGTTTTTGAGAATTGATTCCCGAGATGGACGTATATAAGTTTGTTTGCTTACGGAACCCTCGGTGCGCGAGTCAGACTCGCACTTGTCCGGTTTTTTTAGTGTCTTACTCTTGGAGTCTCAAAGATACCAGTTTTCTCGAAATCTTTTTTATTTATCCCATAAATTCTCAAAGAGGGTCTGAACAGATCCAAAAGGATCCAAGTCCGAGCTTTGATTCTTCAATCGAATATATACTTACCTAACTAATGGAATGAATTTGAAAAAAAAGATCGAGAAAATTTCTAATTAGCAAAAATATGGGAGTCGAGTCCCTATTCTACAATCACCATGCCGCCTTCAAAACTCGAACCCCTGCAAACGTGCTTCGAATTACCAAAAAAAAATGTTTTTAAGTTGACACCTTTTGCATAAACAAGGACTTGTAATTGTGTGTACAGCAGTCTCATAAACAATGACCTTTTATTCTGTGGCTCAAATAGTTGCGAAATGAATTGCTGCTGATGTGAGTCAGTGTCCGGTCTGCCGTTTGCCCAAACAAGGAACCACGTCAGGCCCGTGTGGCCCACAGTTATAACGGTCTGTTTCTAATAACATAACACTGTTCGTTTCCTCTACACTGTAATTTTCCATATTTAGAGCGATAAATATGAACTAAGTGTAGTGACTTGACGTTGACATAACAATATCCTCCTGCCATATACATACCTACATGTCTTGCGAGACTATTTTATGTAAACTCCAATGTTGACAAAGATTACGTAAATCTTGTAGCGAATGCAAATAGACACTACGTGGAAGGTCCAAATTTATCACAAACCCGATTTTATGTTGGTACTATCTGTTCTCCACAGTTTCACCTGCGTTTATGGTCACTGCTTCTCTCCTAAGGCTCGTAGCGTGATGTTACATAGCTTATAAGTCTCCCCAATTAATACTCTATCCAATGCAAAAAGTATTATTAAAATCTGTCTGATACGAGGGCGGCACTGAAAATTTCGGGAATCAAGGAAGTGACACAACATTACTATTTCAAAATGTATTTATTGCTTTTCGAAGTATTCTCCGCGAAATTTGACACATTTTCCATACGATGGAACCAATCATTGAAGCAACCCTTCCATTCGGAACTTGGGGTCTCCAAAATGGCCGTTTTGTAGGCGTCCACAGCTTCTTCAGGTGATGAAAATCTCTAACCACGCAATTTATTCTTTATTTTAGGGAAAGTATAGAAATCATTAGGGCTTAGGTCGGGGCTGTACGGCGGATGGTCCAATAATTCTATGTTTTCTTGCTTTAAAAACTCTTTTGTTCTGTGCGCGGTGTGAGAACTCGCATTGTCGTGATGGAGGATGATGCGGCGGTTGCAGTTCTCTTTACGGAGTTCAGAAACGACCTGTGGCAAACAAATGCTAGCATACCATTCTGCAGTAACCGTTCTTTGTCCCTCAAGAGAAATAGTCGCAACATGGCCGTATTTGGAGACAAACGTGGCACCATTTTTTTTGCAACACTCCGTGAACGAACAATTTTTGTTGGCTTTAACTCATTTTGGAACACCCAAACTCGTGACTGGTTTTTTGTTTCGGGTTCGTACGCGTATATCCAGGATTCGTCACCTGCTGGGGTAACGGTCAGCCCAACCCGCTACCCCCAGGCCAGCGCTCATGGAGGACGGAGATCATTCAGCGCTCTCCGGCGCCTGGTGCGTCTTCTGCGGGATGGGAGAGTGCTTGTCCTCTCCCGTTCCCGTTCCGCCGCCTCTTTGGCCAACATCACCTCCTCGCAGAACGAGGCGGCGGAATCCCACGCACTCTCACTTTGGACCATGGACTGAACCATGGTCTCTAGCGAGAGGCTTCCCACACCAATAGCCGTCACGAGGTTGCACCGCTGTTGCGTCCACGCTGAGCACTCCACTAGAGTGTGGAGTGCAGTATCCTCGCGACAGCCTCCGCAGTGGTGGCACACAGACGTTGGCTCTCGGCCTATGCGACACAGGTACTTACCGAAGCAGCCGTGTCCGGTGAGCACCTGTGTCAACCGGTAGGAGAGGCTTCCATGTCGCCTCTCCAGCCAATCCTCCATGATGGGTCTTACCGCCACAATTGTGGCGTGCCCTGCGCTCGGTCGCTCTAGTCGTTCTTTCCACTCTGTTATTAGGACCTGGCGGAGCTGGAACCGTTGCGCCTCTATTTCTCGAGGCGCCGGTATCAGGTTCCGCTCTAGTGCCTCCTTGCGCCAAAGGTATAATGACGCAAGGACTTTCGCCTCTAGGTCCCATGGGGCAGAGCCGGCTAGGAGACTCGCCGCTTCGAAGGAAATCGTGCGGTATCCTCTTATGACTCTGACGGCCATCGTTCGCTGCGGTCGCCGCAGTATGGCAATATTGCGGGCCGTCAGGGTCCCCGCCCGTATTGGCGCCCCGTATAAGGCAATAGACCGCACGATTCCGACATAGAGTCTCCTGCAGGAGGCGTCTGGCCCACCTAAGTTTGGCAGCAGCCGCGAGAGCGCAGCAGCCGTCCTCACAAGCTTAGGGGCCAGATTTCGGAAGTGATAACCGAAATCCCATCGACTATCGAGTGTGAGCCCTAGATATCTCATCGAGGACTCGATGCCGATGGAAACGCCTCCCACGATAAGGCTGGATCCCGCTGGTGGTCTCTTCCGAGGCCCATGACCTCAGGCCTAAGACGGTGGCGCGGCGGGTTCCGCACGCGCCTCTCGCATCTGGGAGGGGGGGTAGGGCCCCCCTATCGCACGGTGTGGTCGCCTGCTGATCAGGAGGCCATAGTCTGCAGGGGTTCCCGGAAGCTTCCTTCCTAGGGTATCCCGGGTCCCCTGCAATAGACTCACTTGTGACGGAACACCGTGTGGTTTTAGTCGGTTCGAGTCCGATATACCACTTCACCCTCGGTGAGGTGATGACCCGTGGGGGTTTCCACACGATAAAAAAAATATAAAAAAAAAAGGATTCGTCACCTGATACGATGTTGTATACAGCATTTAAGGATCCTGCGTGGAATCTTTCGAGAGTTCTGACGCACCAAGTAACGCGAGTCGCTTTTTGCTCTTCACAGAGCGAATGCGGTATCCATCGGGAAAACAACTTTTTTACACCTAATTGTTCATGCAAGATTATTTGTATTTGACTCATGCCAATGTCTAAAGTTGCCTGAATTTCGCGGTATGTCACATGTCGATCTTCCTCAATCAGCTTACGCACAGCATCAACGTTTTCTTGGGTGACTGCAGTTTTTGGACGACCTTGACGGGGATCGTCACTGAGCTTGACACGTCCACGTTGAAATTCAGCAAACCAGCTATAAATTGTGGTTTTGGATGAGGCTACATCACCAAATGCAGAAAGCATCCGGTCAACACACTGATTTTGTGTTAAACCACTTCGAAAGTCATAATAAATCATCGCTCTTGAATTTTCTCGAGTCAATTCCATTTTCTCAACGACTAAACAAGGTTTACAAAACCTTGTTTAGTCGTTGAGAACAAGACCGAGAATCTTTTTTTAAATAAATAAATGATATTCAATTTTTAAAACCAAGGAGTTTTCAATTAAAAAGATTTTAATATGACAGAAACAGTGGAAATATTCCATTCCCGATACTTTTAGTGCAGCCCTCGTAGCTCCAGAGATAAACGTGTTTAAACAAACAATCAAACGAAAAATACTCTTCAGTTTTATTATATGTATTAGTATAGATGTAGTCATGTAGGTATTATTACTAAGAAGGTAACAAATAGGTAACAAAATTTGCCTATTAAAAATATACGAAGCGAACAAAAAGGTCGTCAATGTGACGTGAATGGTCTATTGTTTAAGTATGATTGCATTCCATCTGGGCTTCGTTGCAGAATGTCCCCTTCACAAAATTATTAATTTTGGAGCACCAACATTAATAATATTTTTACAATTTCCGTACACAACATACTTCATGAATCACTTTACCAGCAGGTAAAAGCTATAACGAAGTAATGACAGTGACAATGAGTCTGGTAACTTTGGATTACAATAAAAACTTTCGTGAGTGGTATTCATATTTATTAAAAACTATACGGTTTAACTCACGTTTGTATTTCGGGGATGCCCGATTAGTTTCGGACCCGACGGGGGCCCTTTCTCAAGGAGTGAAGCGTCCTGCCGCGACGGTGTCAGGCGTCACATCCCCGAAATACAAATGTGAGTAAAACCGTATAGTTTTTAATAAATATGTCTTTGGATTGCCTAATATATTGATGTATGCAATTTTATAAAAAATAAATTACGTGCACAACTGCCCACTCTTATCGGCGATCTTGTCAAAGGGGTGACAACCCAACCTTAGTGGTAAACGTCCCTTAATTTGTTACTTAGAAATACTAATACAAATAACTTTATTGTTTTCTCTCACACAGTTTACAATTATAATTAAAGACAAAATGGTATGTGTGTTGTGTTTTTGAGTGTATTAGGGTGTGTTTGTGTGTGTGTGGGTATCTGTTTGTACACAACTCGCTATTAATGCAGGAAATTGAGCATGGATAAGGATGACTGGATTGTTGGACGTTTTGTGCACCAATGTAATGTTATGTGGGCACATAGAGAAGATTTCGGTTTCCTCGTAGTTGAGAGACTTTAGCCACGAAGTGACAGCTATTTTACACTTGTATCGGGTGAGTTGGTTAATTGACGTTTTTTTTTATTTATGGTTTTTACAAATATCTCCCCAGAAAACCAGAGAAGGCAGTGGACCATTGATTGCTGGTATTTTGGAAAATGTTATGTTTTAATCTTTTATTTGTACGCAAGGGGTCATATGTCAGTGATGAATGCTGACTGAGAGTAACATTTAGGACGTATAATTTGCGAACTGTAAGAACATCAGCTACAAGATAAAGGTCTTTAGTGGGACAAAGGAAGGGTAGGAAGTGACAAACCTTCAGCACAGCCCTCTGAGCCCTTTCAACCCTTATCATAATTTTCGAGCTCTATATCGTTGTCTTCTAATATATATGTATCTTGATAAGTATTAAAGTGGACTGAAAATTTGTTGAAAATTTAAGATACTTATTTCAAATTAATTGTTTGACAATCGTTCTAGTACCTACGTGAGTCGATGTAATTCACAATTCCCATTTTGTAAATATGTTCCCAGTTCATTTCTTGCGAATATTTGTTATCGATTTTACGAATTTTCACATAGGTATAATGCTGATTTTTTATTTTTTATATGATTCAAAACATTTTTGTACATATATTATAGTCGAACTGATATTTTTCTATTGGGTATTGACATTATTAATAAACTTATTAAAGATCCTACTAATATTATAAACGTCAAAGTTTGTGAGGATGTATGGATGTATGGATGTATGGATGTTTGTTACTCTTTCACGCAAAAACTACTGAATGGATTTTAATGAAACTTTACAATAATATAGCTTATATATCAGAATAACACATAGGCTATAATTTATGACGATATTGTGTATATTGGCCAAAATATAACGATAAGTGTTAAGTAAGTCGGAAAAAAAACTGTCATCTGCGAGCTATTCTGGCGTGCGGTGGGAAAACTGTAAGAGTTACACGAATATAATGTACGGTGGGATTGTTTCTCCTAAATAGTTCTACAAAAAAGTCCGCGACAGTATATATCTATCTTTTATGTGTATGCCATTATTACCATAATAGTGAACCATAAATACAATTAAATTAGATTTTTTATTTCCAAATCACATTTAGCAGTGACAAATTGATTTTTATCAAAATAAAATTAGATAAACTTTGTCTTTTGAAGTACGTAATTTCGTAAAATATTTTAAAAGTTACGAATATAATATAAAACAGCGGGCGAGGGGGCGGGGGGAACATCGCTTACCGCCGACGCGGGCCGGCGCGCCGCGGCCGGCAGACGCGTTAGGGCAGACGTTGTTGACGGTTGTGTCCGTAATGGGAATTTTCAAGACACTAGCGATTTGCTAAAAGGCTCTGTATAAATTCATTTCTATTATATACTAGCAACCCGCTCATGCTTCGCTCGGGTACAAATTATACACCTAAACTTTAATCATGAATCACTCTATATATTAGTGAAAACCGCATGAAAATCCGTTCAGTAGTTTTTCAGTTTATCGCGAACAGACGCGGCGGGGGACTTTGTTTTTTATAATATGTAGTGAAGATATTGAATGTACAAAAAAAATTGAAAATTTGTGAGGATGTATCGATTTTTGTTAGGTACTCTTTCGCGCAAAAACTCCTGAATCGATTGCGATGATACTTCGTATGTAGATAGCTGGAGGCCTGGATTAACACATAGGTAGGCTACCTACTTTTTATTCCGATATTCCCTTGGCATCTGAGTTACGCGGGTGAAACCGTGGGGCACAGCTAGTGTAAAATAAATAAACTTGCCTCAGCTTTCTCGATGAAAGCTTTCTTGCTCATGTAAATAAAAAAAAACAAAAAGATTTTTAATTTTTTATTGACATCTAAAACATTCGTAACAACTGTTTGTACTAAAATATAAATGTGTATTATGTTAAAAGCTGTTAAATTGGTGTGTTTAATAATGTGCTTGTTTCCGCTGCCAATAGCTAACCTGCTATCGTGTTAAGCAAAATGGACTTCTGTACTTATAGATATATAACACTTTATCAATCGTTGTCATCATAGCCTATTCGCCAATTGGCCCTTTGATTATATTAAGTATCAGTTTAATTATTTTTATGAACACATTTAAGCTCCATAATGTAGACCGTTCTTCGTGTTTTTGGAATACAATATTTAAGTTAACCGCGTTATATTCAATAAAAAATAAAAATAATTATAGCTGGAATATGTTTTCTAGCACTTACCAAAAAGCATAATATACGTCTATGTCACTAAAGCAACATCCATCATGCAAACTGTGCTCAAGTATAAAAGATTGGAATTTTCAAAAATACTAATTGACCGATTATAATGATTTTAAGTGTTAATTAATTTTGAGATTCTCTATAAGGTTCTAAATAAATATCGCCAATTGCTTCTCTTACATTTATAAAACGTAAATTAAAATAAATAATTAACAGTATTATGGAATAGCTGGTGTCTTATCGGACCGCAAGCGAGGGCTCAGTGCTTCTGGATGGGGATGTTTCTATCGGTGATGGCGAGCTGCGGCAGTGGCGCCTCAACGGTGAGAACACCGTCTCGTGACAGCGAAGACTTAATCGCCTCGGGGTTGGTGCCCTTGGGCAACAGAAACTCTCTGTTGTACTCTCTGTACACCGACTTTGTGTCAGACTTCTCTTCGTGTTTGGCGTGGACCTGTAATACGAGTAACACTTTCGTAAATTATTTGACTCAGGAAAACTTTGTTTTGGCTACCCACTCGAGTACCTCATCCGCTGGCACGAATTGAAAGCATAACTACCTAGTATATTATGTGAACGAAAGTAATACTTTAATGTTGGCATTCTGCCAGCTCTGAGAAACTTCCATTTTTTTTTTCACACTGTTTTCGTAAATAAACGCTTCATTATTCTCAGATAATTTATCTTCAATAACCAGTGAGTTAAAAAAATAAATAGAAAGAGCGTTGACATTCAGTGATCAACCTTCTGCTAACTATCAATATAATGCCAAATAAGACAAATTAATGTACCTAAACCCCGTGTAAAATGCATATTTTATTAAATGTAGGATGTAATTTATTCAGTAAAACAACGTTCGCATTATACAACCTAATTAAATATTCTGCATAAAGATAACGAACAGCGCAGTCATCCGTATGAAACGAAGCTTATGTTTACTTAAACCGATGTTTCTTGGTTATTGCGGTACACGGTATTGGTCATTAAACGTCTCGGAGCGGCAGTGATAGATCAGCCAAAAATAACACTCGAGAATTTAGCGATGACGTCAAACGGAACATTGTGTGTATATAATCCGCCTATTACCAAACATTCGTGTAAGCTAACACCAGTAGATATGTAGAAATATCTGGTACATTGCGAGTATTACGACCTAACAAATTACTCAAACTGTTAAAATATTTAGTTGCTATGTTCTCCGTGTTAATGGTAGGTATTTTAATTACTTTGATATCTGATTTTTAATACACATTTTTAACTCGATTCTAACGCGTGTTGTACAAATGTGGCAAGATTTACAAGTGATTACATTCACTTTAAATTTATAGTTGCTAATTGATATTCTGAGCACGATGTAATGACCCTACTCAAGCGCCATAGAATTGTGCTGTACTACATGCATAAAGACCTCCTACACGACTTACAACTAGCTAGTTAATCATGCCTTTTAGAATCAAATGAAGCGAAACAGTTTGTAATCATGTAAATGAAGACATAACAAAGGAATTGGTACTAGATTACCAACCAATTTACCTACGACATACTTCACAACGGAATTACAAAAAAAAACGATCTAATATATTTTTTGCCAGCACATTTTTGCTACGGAATGTGGTTGTAATGCGTGGACTGTCATGGAGTTACGGTTAATTCTGAATAAGAAATAAATAAACGTAAAGCACAAAATACATGCCTAGAAGTTAAATCAAATAATGATCGGAGCGCCATAAGGATTGAGCTACTTGTTTATCAAAGTCACGAGAGAATTTCGGCATGAGGGAAAATTACCCAATTTTTGAGCAAACCGATTGGGGCAGCACTTTAACTAAAGTAGCATCTGTTAGGTATTGGGTTGGGTTAGGTATGTATCAATTAGGTAGGTACCTTCACCCTAAAGTACATGACTGTACAATAATGTCAGTTGTGTTTCTTGCATGGGTTAAGGCCTCCGTAGCTTTTATTACCGACAACGAAGAGATAGGTAATTCTGTTCTTTGCGCAACGTAATCACTATTATACATAAGTCTATTACTACTTATACTTGTTTATAACAGTAATTACGTTGCGCAATGAACAATGAGTGACCAGATCTTAGCTACTGTGTTACTAATAACACAGTAGCGAAGATCTGGTCACTCATTTTAGGTCTTTAAAATGTTCGCTCAAAAACAAAAAGACAGAATACTCACCAATAATTTGTTGTCTACAGTCTTAACAACGATCTCCTCAGGAGTGTACTGGCTAACATCAAAGCGAAGCTTGAGTGACTTGCCGTCTCCCTCATCTTGGATCAATGGTGAGTTCAGACTGTCCCAGTGGCTAGGCTCTGCCAGTTGTCTACTGTCGCTGTGTTGTGACGATGTAGTCGAGCTGTGAATATCGCAATGTTCAAATTAACACATTCAAATTCTCGACATGATTACGTAACCACCGAACAGACGTTTTTGTGTTTCGTTTTTTTAACTTTTATCATTAATTGTTGCTATAACGTAGGTGTATTTTAAACTCACTTTAAAACCAGTATCATCGATGTCAAGTAAACTTATCTATATGGATGTTATAACGTCACCTTGCGTATGTTTTTATTATATACCTACTTATTTAAATACCGCTGCACTGTATTTTTAAAACGTCTTAAATTTAGGAAACTTAATCGGTAACATTTTACAACAAGACATTAAAAGAAGATCGTAAACTAAAAATATTAGATTTCCTTCGGACTCCACTTTGGGTCACGCATAACAGTTTCGATCATGTATTAAAAATATCGGTGAAGTTGTATGTCTTATTTTTTTACTTTCTGCCGCATTAGTATGTGAAAAAGAAACAGCATTATTTAAACAATAGGTATTAAGAATATAGATATGTTTATTTGTTGCAAATCACCATCAAAAGCCTGTTCGGTTGCTAGAGCCCCAAAACTAATATCGGTTTATAAAGTGCATTACGAAAATCTATAGGATATAGTGTAGGTACATAAGATGACAAGTCACTTGTAAATGCTGTAATCAACTTTGCTTACTTAGACAGATTGACAAGAATACTAACAACGTGCGTAAGTATAAGTACAATGTCCCATTAATAATAAAAATTACCTTTGCCCATTCTTTGATATTTTCGTTCTTAGAGTATCTTCCATAGAGAAAAAATCAAATCAAAGACGTAGACGAGACGTACTACAACTCGCCACAGTCATTGGTAATACAAGACACTAAATTATAGAACTAACTAAATCTCTTTCGTATACAAAAGGATTAAAAAATTTAATCGTTTAAGTGCACGTATTTCTGTGATAAAATATGGTATTTATGGGATGACTATTATACAGTCAGTAGCCACTTAAACTGATATGCTGACTGAGACAAAAATGGATTGGATTGTCTTATTTGAGTCATTTGGCTCTTGGGATCTTTTCTTATCATATATTAAATGTTTGAAGCAAAATTATTAATAAATATATTCTCATTTTAATGAAGTAACATGGTTCTCTCTACTTACTCTAAGTTTCTGTTGCATTTTGTGCATTTCTGTAGCAATGGAATTTACTCATTTATGACGTTTGTTACGCGGCGCTTACGTAGTGGAGTTGAGATCAAGTAGACTACTAGCATTTAGCTTTTACTTGCATTACTATACTATCATTTAAATAACATTTAATTTAGCTGGAAAGTAGCAGCTGTTATGCGTCGTAAGTAGTCGTTATGCGTCCAAACAAAGTCGTTTTGTCCAACATGTACAAGTGCAATTAGGTTAGTAATTTTAAGATAGCTAATGTTAACCGACTGACATTGTGAGATAACCTTTTGGAAGTAAACGTTTATTGACACTTGTGTAGGTAATCATTAAGTTCGAAGTTGGTGCTGGACTACTTGTAAGCAAGCATATAATTTGTCTCATGGAATGGAATGTAGAGGAGATTACAAAGGAAGATAACTGTTTGAGTTATGAATATTATATAGGTACTTACTTAATTGAATTATAAAGACGAAAGTTTTCTAAGGCGTTGTCTACCTGTCGAATAACTTTGACTGTATTTGGAAATAAACAGACGTATTGTTATTTAAAAACTCTGATGAACCCTGCTCGCGAGTTTTACTATTGTTTACTAGTGTTTTTGCAGCACTATTGCAGTCACTAACTCACAGTACCTAACACAACACTAAACCTCGCGATCATTGTTTTGTAATTGATCATTAGTTTAGCTTTATTTAGTTCCTAACAATTCGTCATCAACGATTGCGTAAAATAATAACTTTATGAGGTATATGCCGCAGACTACAAAGTCTACACCTCTAAAATATCGATATAAGTAACTAATATACCTCTAATATATCGAAGATAGTAACGGCTCAACTAAGGTCATAGACATGCTAATATTGATTACTAAATTGCCAGACTGTAATAAAAACGAATAAATATTCAGTTATTTGAATTAAATTGCATTCTGAAAACTTAAATGGCAACAAAAACATTTAAAACAGTCTGGAAAAAGTGATTACTAACATGCAAAATACGATCACGCTATCCGCCATCTACCTACTAATAATGCAGTTTTGCATGTGCCACACTAACAGACTGCTAAATGGCAAATGTAGGTACTTAATTAAACGCACCCAGTACAGTGAAGTATTTCAAACATTGAGCTCATGGTAATTAAGAAAACATTCCATGCTTCTCTGCATTGTTTATGGATGCAAAAATAAGTGATGTCAAGGATTGAACGAAATATCTAGTGTAATACTAGATATTATCTTAATGTGTAGTTATAGCCGCTTATTTTGAATACAATAACACTTAACTGTGTTTTTAATCTTTTCTTGATCACCACCACTCTTCTCTTCGGTTGTTTTATATTGCCAACGATTTTAATAGAAAAGGGCTGGCCGAAATCTAGCTTCAAGGCTGGTTTCAAAATCTAAATTTCTTTTTTGCACCGCATGTTCTTACAATCAACTCATTTCTTTTCATTAAAAATGACGAAAACCAGCAACGTGGGTCACACATAACATTACTAATATTTTTGTAACCCCTCCTGTGTACGGTGGCTACATCTGTTTATGTTCTACGCAATTAGGTATTCAGCAACACAATGTGTGGCCAAGGAGATATGTATAATTCAAAGTTGAATCATTGTCACCAGTAGCGGCGTTAGGGTAGGGCGCGGTTGGGCGACTGCCCATGGACGCCAGATATAGGGGCGCCTGCGGCGCCCCTTTATATAAAAAACCAAGACCTGAACGTGGCATCTACATCTGGAATACAAACAGGTATATTGGTAGTGGAGCTGTCTGACAAGTTAGATCAAGTAGCTGTGGAAGAGATTGTGAACGAAATTACCGAAGTGATGAGACAAGGTGCAACAATTACAGATGTTGCTCAAGACGACGCCGTTAGTGATATACAACAAGCACAAGTTCTAGGTGAGGTTGATAATGTTGTCACGAATATATCGGATCCATCTACTTGGCCACTCACTCGGAATAGCAAAACTATTGATCATATAATAGCTACTGGCCCAGTGCAAAGTCACATTTCAAGCAGTTTACTTTGCCCTTGTTCAGTCAGTTCTTACCTATTGTATCACCATCTGAGGTGGAGCACCGAAAACTACCTTAATTGACCTTGAGAGAGCACAAAGGGCTATTTTGAAGGTGTCATTCTGTAAGCCATATCGTTTTCCTACGGCATTACTGTGCAAGGAGACTGAAGTTTTAACGGTGCGCCAGCTATTTATACTACACACCCTGCGAAAACAACATTCCCTACTAATCTATAGTCGAACTCTCTCCAGTGGCAAAAGACTATTTAATCCTGTTTAACGCACTAAGTTTTTAACAAGATACTCCAAGCGATTCTTTTGTCACATTGGCGGCTTCCTGTATAATAATGTCAACAGAGTTACACCAATATTCCACCTTACAAAGGCCACGTGTAAAAGAACGCTGACTGATTATTTGAAGGGGCTAAACTACGATGATACTGAAGCGATGATTTCCGTACCGATTTAGAGTTTAGCTAAACGACACAAATGCACATATACAAACCCATGCGCACAAGCTCACGCATCCACATACACACGTTCACATACACACAGTCAGGCATTCACAGACACACAATAACAATATATGTATCTAAATACTACGCCGCTAGAAATAAGTTTTAATATAGTAAAACATCTAAATTTGTAGTGCCCATTTCTTATAGTTAAATTGAAATGTAAATATACACGGGGTGGAGACCTAGTGTCCTGAAACACAGGCCTTGAGCCTAGCTTAGGCACCAGTCTCCCACAATATTATTGTAACGATTTTATGTAAGTATATATAAAAATGTACTGACTACTATATTGTGGTGAGAAATAAATCATTATTATGATTATTATTAATAATTATCCAAAGAATGACATGGGGCCACATTTCACTAATTCTCATTTCATACAAAAACTGGCAAACAATGAAACAGTTCAGCGTCGCTGGTTCACATTTTCCGTTTCATAGATCGCGTTTATTGTTTTTGCTGCCGCCTATTTTATAGTAGTAGTAGAAGGTTATAATGACTGGAAACACCTGTCTGAGATGTTAAAAATCATGAAAATAACACTCCTCATAAAAAGATTTACCATTTATGGATTGATACTGAACTACGATTCAAAACAGGAAAAACAATAGATTGCCAAGAACAAAATTTGGTGAAAAAGAAACCACAAGATGGAATAATGTTTTGTCTAGATTCATGCATATTATAACACTTTATTTAGCTGAAAATAATATGGTGTTGAGAGGTACTTCTGATAAACTTTATACGCCACATAACGTAAGTTCTTGGGCTTAGTACGACAACTAGCCAACTTCGATCCAGTTATGCAGAAGCACTTGTATTTAGCTGTAAAGGGTGATGTTTCTGACCACTGCTGGTGAAAAGATATTGAAAATGAATTAATAGAGCTGATGGGTGAAAAAGTAAAGTCAGAGATCATGTCACGCGCTAAACAATCAAAATATTTATAGCAGACTACACCCCAGACATTAATCATGTCGAATAACTTTCTCTGACAATACGATTTGTTGACCAATCAGGTGCCGACCAAATATCAGTAAAAGAGCATTTTATAGAATTTATACCTGTCGATGAGTCGACTGGTGAAATACTTACTGAAGTCATTATTAATGTTTTAAATAAATATTCACTAGAATTAAACAATAGGGAATATGCATGTATTTTTTTTTTATCTTTTATTGACTTGTTCCATCATTCTACTCTAATAAAAAATATAAATAACCTCGGCAATGTTCAAATTAATTTTTAAAATAACATTGAAAACATCGATAAAATTTGATCTGTTTGAACGCCGCCATATTTCGCGGGCCTTGGATGACGTCAGATATCACGCTCAGTGTTTGTTTCATAAACTTAGTATACTTACTTGAAGTGTTACAGTAATTTTATACCGATTTTCAGTTGTAATTACTATGTATTGTAATTAATAGACGATGGATAAAGTTTAAAACACATTTTATAAGTATTGCCTTGTCCCTAAGTGTAAAAACACTATAAGAAGTACACCCAATACAGTATTTTTTCCTGTACAAAATAATAATGTGAAATACGAAAACAATGGTGTAAATTAATGAGAAGAGATGAAGTATCTTCAATATCGTGTTTATATTGTTGTGAAGATCACTTTAATGTACAATTACTACAATTTAATTGCTAGAATAGTGTGAATTAGTCAGCAGTAGGTCATTTATGTTGGTTTTAAATATCAAGCAGAAGGCAACTTGCTTGTCTACTTAAACTAAGTAACAAAAGTCCAATAAAACTTCATGAATATAACTAACTATACATATCTTACCTATCCTTTAGATTATAATATAACAAGTATTATAATAATTACCTTTTTTTTTTTTTTTTTTTTATCGTGTGGATACCCCCACGGGTGATCACCTCACCGGGGCTGGCAGTGAAGTGGTATGTCGGAATCGAACCGACTAAAACCACACGGTGTTCCGACATAAGTGGGTCTATTGCAAGGGACTCGGGTATACCCTAGGAAGGAAGTCCCCGAGAAATTATAATAATTACCTTGCGGATTTCACTCCTTTGACCTCAGCAGACGTAAAATCTGGATTTGATGCAAAATATGTAGTCATCATGAATGCATCTATTTTCGGTAGATTGTCCGATTGTTCTTTGACAAAACTACATTCAGTCATCGTCCTAGATAATTTCTAATATCACTAGAATGCCTAAATTGCACTAGCTAAGGGCAAAAACCACAGAAACACCTATCTTTCTCCGTAACACTACGAATATAGGCGCCGATAAATGACAAGACGGGGAATTTGACGTCATGTTTTGTTTCGACCAATAGTGAAGCGTTTTGCAAAGTTGAATTTCGCTCCCTTATTTTGTATATTTTAATTAATATTTTTTGCAATTAAAGACGAACTAAATAAGAAAATAATTGTTTAGGCATAATATGTGGACAATAAAGATTCAAGGGAAAATTAATCAAGTAAATTTAAACAACATGCATATTCCCTATTGCAGGGACCAGGGTTACGGCAACGGAGTGAATATGAAAGGAAAAAATATTGGGGTTCAAAGGAGAATTCTGGATTCACTCAATGAAATTTTAACATTTAAATGAATATTTAAATGAAGATTCCGCTTGGTCTTTTTTGAACAATATAAAAAAGATTCCAGAAAAACCAGACCTTCTTTTGTTTGAGTGCTGATCTGCAATTGAAATTAACTGTAGACTCTAAATCAAATATAGATGGTTGTATGTTGTGTGATGAACTCATAAGTCTAAATTTTTTTTTTGCCTGATCAGAATGTGGTTACTCCTGTCCTTATTTTAAATTTTATCAAGGGGTTTCAATGGGAGTCAGGGGGCGCCGTAGAAATTTCGCCCAGGGCGCTGGTAGTATTCGTGTGATACTTTTGCTCATCTGCGGTATGATTCACTAATTTCATTAGGTATGAAATATTCTCCGTCAATCGTGATAAATATTATTGAACTAGCAACAACCTTTGTAAAAATATTTACTTAAATAGAATGTCATTGTGATCATAACTTATGACCTACTCATCACCAACTATTAATAAATGTGATCATGACTTCGTAAACAACGTGTAAACAATCATTTCATTGAGTTTCACAATGGTTAGGTTGCTACTCATAAAATTTATAAGTTGTCACAAATTAATAAGATTACCTACCACATAAATGAAAAACAATAGGTATTCCTATAGCTCTGCTATATATATAAATTGAGTGACCCTGAATAAATCTATGATTTTAATAGAACACATATTAGCCAGTGCATGAAGTATTTTTTTTTTTCAACAAAACTGATGTCATCTCGTCACATCAGTGCACATACAAGGTCTCTGTCAACAAATGAGCAAATGATCTCATCGATATTAGAGTAGGTACATGTTATCGATGTAATTTGTGATCAAATGTACGAGTTACCTCATACTAGCGATGTTTAGCCACTTGTTAGGTTAATCACATAACTTCAATGTTAAACGGATTATCTTTCATTTAGTAAGAATCACATTCCTTCAACGTTCCACCGGCTGCCTTGTACCTATAGAATTTGTTATTTATATAGATATGTCTATTTGCAGACTAAGGGGTCGGACTTCCGATTAAGTGGTTGCGGCTTCGAACTCCACCCTACCTAACACAAGCATTTAGCTTAGCTAGAGTGGTTCACAAGAATACTAGTAATGTGTGACCCACATTACTAGTATTCTTTTTACAAAAAAAAAGTATATGTAAGTATATGTAAATTCTTTAGATTTATTATTATTCACTAATTTATTTACTACTAGCAGCGCCCCGCGGTTTCACCCGCGTAAGTCCCGATCCCGTGGGAATATCGGGATAAAAAGTAGTCTATATGTTAATCCAGGTCTCCAGCTATCTACTTACCAAGTTTCATCACAATCGGTTCAGTAGTTTTGGCGTGAAAGAGTAACAAACATCCATCCATCCATCCATCTAAACTTTCACATCCTACTATCCTACTAATATTATAAACGTGAAAGTTTGTGAGGATGTATGGATGTGTGGATGTATGGATGTATGGATGTTTGTTACTCTTTCACGCCAAAACTGCTTAACCGATTGCGATGAAACTTGGTATGTACTCGTAGATAGCTGAAGACCTGGATTAACATATAGGCTACTTTTTATCCTGATATTCCCACAGGATCGGGACTGACGCGGGTGAAACCGCGGGGCGCTGCTAGTTTATAATATTAGTGGGATTTCTAGTCTGTCACTGTTATAGCATTATCTAATATTCCAAACTAGCTGCGCTCCGCGGTTTCACCCGCGTAAGGACTTACGCTTACTTACACTACTTACTTACTGCGGTGCCGTTGGAATATCGGAATAAAAAGCCTTTGTATTAATCCAGGTCTCCAGCTATCTACATACCAAGTTGCATCGCAATTGGTTCGGTAGTTTTTGCGTGAAAGACTAACGAACCAACCAACCAACCATACATCCTCACAAACTTTCATGTTTATAATGTTAGTAGAATGTAAACGTGACTTTATTTATTTGTTTGTTTACGCTTTTAGGCCTCAACTACTTAACCGATCATAATGACATTGTGCATACCTACACGTTGTCAATGAAACAGAAAAAAGACAGGGTACCTTCCATCCAGAAAAAAAAAATGTGTGTCAGCTCCGACGCACGACTGGAGTTTACTCTTCTGTATTTATTTACACATATATATAACATAAAGGTATACACATATCTACTTACATGCGTCGATAATAAGGAGTAAACTCCAATAAAGCATAAAAAGCACAATAAAGCGTTACGCTGCCCTCCGATCACTAAATTTTACTCATCATATTTTTTTCATACTGGGCGCCTTATATGCAAATCGATTCTTAAGGAATAAACTCCAAAAAGTATATTTTCTGTGGAATTGGTTCCTGAATTGATTTAAAAAGTCCAGATTATAGCGAGCGAAGCCTCTTGCACAAGTTTTAGATAAACAAGGTTTACAGTCAAGGTCTAGTCCAAATTGCAGTGCAATCAACGTGGCATTTCTATATTATGTCCCAGATTATTATAAATAATGTTTAACGCAAATAATACTAAATTTGATCACTAGGTATGATAGAATGACTATAACCTAAATTTTCTCTTGCGATTAGTCACTGTTGTCGAGCGAATGCAAATTGACTTTCTATACTGTTAACCTTGGTTCGTGTAACGTGCTAGGTCGGCTGCAGGCCCCAGTAAGAGCGACTAATATTGCAATTCTATGAATACAACAAAGGCCTTTATATGCTATAGTGTGGCCTTGATAAGGCGCGACAAAACCAATAAATTGGGAAAGATGATTTGTGCTTTATAAAAGGGTTGTTAACTTTTATTTTTTATTTTTATTTTTAAATCTCTATATTTACGGAGAGTAAGTAGGTATGTTGTAAAAATTTGGGTATAACCATTGGCTATAACCATTATCACTAACGGCGATCTAATTGGTTTTATTGCGAATACTATTTGAGTATTTACTATGATTTCTGAGGTCGTGCAGATAATTTTCCTTATGCATTTAATAAACCCTTTTTCACTTTAGTGACATAAACGAAACTTGGAATGGCGGAATCATAATATTCAAGGCGACGCGACACAACGTGCCGACACCCTGCACCGTGCACATTAGCAACGGCAACGCGATGCCACGCAACACTTGCAATTTCTGAATTTGAGCAGTGGAAATACCTATGTGTGCGTGTAGAATGAAACTACAGCATTTACAACTTAATCTCAATCGTAGCCATTCCACACAGTAAAAAATCGGTTGTCTGTAAAGTCGGTTTACTGACGATAGTTGAACGTGACAACGTCATAGGACGCCTAAGAGCGAAGTAACGCCGCATGAGTCATGTTTTTTCGTGCGTGCAGCCGGCTCCATCGAATTATAAGACGTTGTCACGTCAAAACTTTTTCAGATATAAATAAATTCAAGGAGTACTTTTGTAGTAAAGGCGCTGTATAGCAACCTCGAGAGGCAATTAATTTTGTTGGAGTTTACTCCTTAAGAATCGATTTGCATATAAAGCGCCCGGTATGAAAAAAATATGAAGAGTAAAATTTAGTGATCGGAGGGCAGCGTAACGCTTTATTGTGCTTTTTATGCTTTATTGGAATTTACTCCTTATTCTCGACGCATGTAAGTAGATATGTGTATACCTTTATGTTATATATATGTGTAAATATATACAGAAGAGAGAGAGAGAGACTCCAGTAAATTGTAAACTCCAGTCGTGCATCGGAGCTGACACACACATTTTTTTTTATTCAGTACTTTATATAAATAGCTTAACGTACTTCATTAATTGTTAGTCTGTAATTTTTGCTAAAATAATACAAGAGAAATGACGATGGTATCAACGTCTCTACGGTCTAGAAATGATTGACGTGTGGCATCGGATGTCGCTAGGTAGATGGAAACACACTGCCTTTAAAGTGTGAAGCGTCGGGAGCCGTTTTTACCCTTACCATTCGATCTAGTTTCGATTGGATTGTGTGATACTGATGCGGCTTGAATCGAATGAGATGTTCACAGTGTGTTGATAGACTTGCTTGTCATAGAGAATAATACGATTTGATTCGACTCAACACGTGTCGCGTTTCGTTGGGTGGCATCACGTTTTAATAGTTTGGTTCCGCCTTTAGAGTTACACAACTATTGAGTACCTATGGTAATTGTTCTTACCTGAAATACAATAAATTTTTCTCTACATTCTTTTGTGATACGAACAGAAATATTTTATATAAGTACACATGCACCATATTGCTGACATGCAAAAAAAACCGGCTAAGCGCGAGTCGGAATCGCGCGCGAATGGTTCCGTGCCATCGTACAAGATATAACAGTAGGTAAGTATGTAGGTATTTTTAAATAGTTTCGTAAAAGAACCAAGAGAGGCGCTAAGATACCAATATGTAAATATTTGTAGTAATACATACTCTATAAACATTTCAAGCGTCTACCGATTGCAATTAATTGAGCAAAAAAAAGTAATTGTGTGGAAACTCCTTTTAATTTTTACCTTTATTTTATTTATTTGTTGTTATAACCAACTCTTTGAAAATTTCGTATGTCTGCCTGTTACAGTTCCTACATAAGATACAGCTCGCTGACAGAAAGACGGTCAGCGGAAGCTTAGTCATAGGAGGTCATAGGGTTCCGTTACCAATATTGGGTACGAAACTCTAAAAATGAGTTCTTTATTTTGTTTATTTCGTGTTGGAAAAAAGAATATTCCTTTGATATTTTTGCTCATAATTAAAAAAAAATATTTTCGTTCCATAAACCCTATCTTACTAATCAACTGTTATTCAATGTTAATGTTATTTATATTATCTCATTTCAGCATTGTAATTTGTAAGTCTCATAAATTACTTTGATTCACATATTTTTATCTATGCTTTGATTCTTTTAGGTATCGTTGTGCAAATCGTAGCTCCCAAACGAATGGACCGATTTAAGTACGTTTTTTGTTTTGTTTGAAAGGTGATCGAGAGTGTTCTTAGATATAATTCAAGAAAATCTGTTCAGCCGTTCGAAGATCATCAGCTCTTTTCTAATGGTTGAAGGAATTTTCGAGTCAACGGTATTTTAAATTTTAAAATTATAGTTCTTAATAAAGAATACTCCTGATTCAAGTCAATTCCTGTCTAGACGCAAGACAGGAAATTCTATTCTATATATATACCTACTTCTAATAATGTTCATATCATACAACACAAGAAATAAAATAAAGTTATATTGTAGAGGCGACAAATGGATTAGATGTTATCACGCTATTATTCGTCAAATTATTAACCTAGTCTCTATCACTTTAATTTTATTGTGAATCCGTTTAATAACCTACAACCTCTAACTAAAATTTTATTAACATCTATATTTTTTGTTTTCCTCAGAAGTCTCAAGTATTTTCCTAACAATGTAGGTACCTATCTCATCGTGACCACTCACCAGCGTAATGTAAATAGGTACAATAACTTCCTACTTTACTTTAGTTATATTTTTTCATTATACTCACAATACAATACATGAAGTCATGCGTACACCTACAATGTCAATATCATACATGCGACACGTGATACGACAGAAGTAGTTAGTATTGCACAATGGCTACTACAAGTATAAAGTGGTGCAGGTGCAAATCTACTAAGCATGCATACAATATGTTTATTTATATGTATAATGTAATAAAAAACAATTAAATGTAAGATATCCAAATCTGCATTAGTTAATAAACTTTTTAAATCAAAACTCACATTTCAAGTTCCATTTTCAAGTTTTGTAAGTGAAGAGTGGGAAAATTCGAAATTCAAATTTGTGCTTTGCGTTCTGTTCAAACTTTAAAATGTGTATTTTTATTAAATTTCGAAATAAGGTAAAACCATTAAGTATATTCGTAGTATAAATATCTTTCAGCTATTTACAAGATATATTACTCTAAGTTGTTTCTCTCGTATTAGAACCTACCTTATAATACAAAAAAAAATACTCGCACTATTTTAGTATGTATCACTACATACTATAAAACAAAGTCCCCCGCCGCATCTGTCTGTCTGTCGTTAATAAACTCAAAAACTAGCGAGATGCGAGCGATTCATGAGGAAGGTTTAGGTATATCGTTTGTAAGGTTTTGTATGAATTGGTTGAAGATGATGATGATTGTTGATGATGTCGTGCGAAGCCGGGGTGGGTTGCTAGTAAATTATAATATTAGCAATAGGATATCTTAACTTTTTAGAGAACACATTACAGGCAATATAAGTATTTATGCTAGAAATGAAATACTAAATACATACATTACACTGAATAACGGATACTTGAATATTACATATAATTTTTACCTCTCCGACGACTTGGTTACTCCTCCAGAGGAAACAGATTCGAAATTGTAAGACATGCAAAAAGCAACGTTTGTTGTTAGTTCTACGCTCAAAACATGAGTTTTCTTAATTTTATAGGGGTGATAAACACATCTATTATTTGAAAAAAATGTACAACAATTTCATGAAAGTAATTAAAAATATGGAATTTAAGATATTCACAATATTCCATGACTATCTTTTGAGTTTTTTTACTCATTTATTGGTAATTGATTGAAACTTCTCGGTTGTAATTATAACCAACAACGAAAGATAGAAAATCTTTTCAAAAGTTAACGATAAATGACGAGGTTAAAACATTAGTTAAGAATTAGTGATGTGTAGGGGAGAAGTCTTTCGGTAGAAATCGATAAATACGGCACGTCTCAGACAACCCTCCTAGTTTCAATATGGGTTAATTCCCTTGGTAGTTTTTGTAGGTTTTTGGTCGGTATTCCAACTCGATATATATGTTTAAGTATAATAAATAAATAATACACTTAATAACTTTGATGTTGAAAGCGTCATATATTTATTTATTAATTACTTACTTACATGTAAATAATAAATATTTTTGCGATTAAAGTCATTATCATAAAAATACAGTGGTAAGTAAGGTGCGCAATATTTAAACGCAAACTACATAATAATCAGTATGTCATATATGTACCTATATCTCTCTATTATATTTGTAAGTATATAATCAAAGATCGCAGTAGACATTAAATACACAAGATGACGTCAACAAAGTCAAGACTACACCAAGTATAAAATGGTCGCGTTAATTTTGAACATTTCGCTAAGTATGTAATCACAGCGGCGATTACCAAATATGTACGAACAGTTCTTGTAACGTCACCCACGCGGAACGATCGGTACTTGGGCGGACCAGTAGGCCCACACTTAGTCTTGAACGAATTGAGCAAGGACCTAAATATGTTTTATGACGTATTGCTTCGGTAGCTCTACCAGTCATCTTAATGTTTATTCCATATTCAAATTTATTCCTTTTAAACATATTTATTTCTACCCACATTATTTTTTAAATGTTGTCGTCCCCAAATTTCGCATCTCAGTCATTTATAATATGAATAGTAAAATTTTTCTCATATTTTGATAAAACAAATATCATTTATGCGTTTGTTCATCTATCTATACAGTAAAATATATTCAGATAGGTAGCTTAGTGCTTTTAAAACATTTTTGAAAGAAAAAAAGTTTATGGAGTACATTGAAAGCCATTAACGTACACGGGATTCGAAGTGCACGAACTCTCAAACGAAATTATTGCATCACTAAACTGCGGCTGAAACAGCACCAACTCGCTCCAAGTGGGTCATGTATTCGTGCTGTAAACATAAATTTAGCACATTTGCGCCTAGCAAAACTATTTCACCTGTACGATGTGTTGATAAAACAATCGTAAACCTGTTTTCACGAGGGCTACACACAAACCTATAGGAAATCAAGATAATAAACATTGTGATATTCAATTGTGATTTCGATATTATAATTAGATTTGATGGACTTCTTAATAGGGTGATGGTTTTCAAATCTATTGAGTTATACTTTTGAGTACGTGAGGCAATGCTCTTATAAGTTAGATAGTAACAATTAGAAATCAAAATGTTATTTAATATCATCTTGAATACGGTGAGTAGCTATACGATGTCACGCAAACTCCTGTTTCATTTGTTTTGCATAAACATCATGAGAATGAATAGGTTGGTTACGTAGGTAATTCTAGTTTCGTTCACTTAAAAGCCGTTTATAGGTAATCGATAAAAGTAAATCACCGATATAAAAGACTCCTTAACATACATTGTGTTTACAATTTCTCGTTTTTCTATGTTTTAGCAACAAAATCCTCTGGCGTGCAGGCCGCGCAGCCAGGCTATTTCTATTTATGACATCATCCCGCGTCGGGCTTACGTTTCGCTGCACGCTTTAAATGGAGGCGACTGAGTTGTCTGCAGTTGATGTTGTTCCGCGGACTGAACCCGAATAATACCTTGTGAATATACTTTCTTGGAACCGGCGAGATCGTCGAGGTAGGCGACTACGTTGCGAAACCACAACTCATTAATTCAAGATTCCCTTTAAGGCAAACAGGGCCGGCATCGTAACTGTTACGGACCGAATAATAATATAGCCGTACAAGAACCCGGCTATTCACCTACCACCCACATGACAAATGTATGAATTAACATTCTACGCTTCAATGACATTCCCAAATGTTGAAGTTAACTAACTGAAATTAGGTTATATTTAATCAATTTTAAAAGGATATATGCAAGTAGTTACATTTCATCGAAACTTAGTCAACGTTAAATAAAGTATACATATTAAATTAAGATAAATACCTAGTTGTGCTTTTGAAGAAGTTGTTGCTTTCTCTATTCATAAGTTCTGATCTGAATTTGCTCATTTCTTCTTCCATCTTCCTCATTTCGGCATCAAATCGTTCCCTGATGCTGGAGAATTCCGTGTCGATGACAGAAAAGTCACCAAGTTTGATAGGAATATTTCTCTTCAGACCACTATCAGCCATTTTAGGTTGTGTTGTGAGGATTTGTGTAACTAAACAAACACTGAAACGTTCTTATGTAAACCCGGATCACAGTGTCGCTACGCACTCAACGGCACACAAGGCAGGACTGATCATTAGATGTCGACTCGGCGCCACGGGGCCTGCGCACAGTTTTAAATAGCCTCACGTTCGAACGTCGAGACTCAGTCGGCGTCATTCGTCCCACACTATGTTTCTCGCTCATTCCACGTCTGCCCATACCGTAGCTCGCACTCGTCATCCTCACTGTGATGCATAGCTGACTAGCATGATGGTAACAAACGACGTCAGTGATTCATGAATCATGTATCTCGATCTGTCACTTCTGCTTATGGAAATCGACGCCATAACTACTTTAATTATTGTTGAGCGATTCATTAATTTTATAGTTATAATAGATGAAGCGGTTGATCAATGATGCACCTTTTTCATGCAAAAAACCGCGAGTTGGTCACCTTGGTGGAATTACGTAAAATTTGACGTCGACGCGGAAATTACCTAACGACTGTGAGATAATTTAAGTAAGATAAACCAAAGAATCTATTGTTTAACTGTGCATGAGAAGACCTAAATACATTGTCTTTTATAAAGATTTCATTTCGCATATTTAACCAATGAAAATTTTAAGAACAATGTTAAAAATAAAACTCCGTTTAGGGCTACGTATAAAACCAGCGAAGAGACCTTGATGGCATAGTGACTCACAACATTGCCATGTGTTAATACAAAAAGATCCAATTATGTCCACAGGTACTGTAGGCGAACTTGTGTAATGTAATGTATCATAGTATTTATTACAAATAGGAAACATTACTCACGGTGCGTTCGTGCTCCTACGCAAATGTATAAATCACAACAAGATATTTTCAAAGAATTTGGTCAGTTCCAACTAAACTGATTCCCTCATAGTGAAGACACAAACAAGTTTATCTCGATACTCGTTTGTTTGTATACAAATATAACATTAATTAATAAAAATATCTAAATGTTTATTCCCTATTTTATCTTTAACTCTCACTGTGTGGCTCATCCTTCAGTTTAAACACAGCAACAAAATTAACTCCAAAATGCCCAACAATCTATTTAAAAACTAAAACGACAGTTACTCATTAACGTTGAATATGGGTAATTGAAAACAATTGGTGCAGAGCAGGCTCAAACAAAATGCATCTGAAAGTAGTAAGTACACATAAATTCAAGTCTTAGAATGTAAGTATCATTAAGTATATTAAGTGCCTACTTAATACTAATAAAGCATTAGGTATTAAAAAAACAACAATATTATTAGTTGAGCACCTCTTAAGTTGTTTATCAGGTACTCTGTGCATTCGTTTCTTTTTTTTTCTTTTTGGAAGTTCCTTGAGAACGTAACTGTGGCAGAGTTTGTAAAATTAAACTTTAAAACGTGCAATTAGAAAAATATGTATTATATTATCTATTTTCATTTGATTATATTTATAGCCATTATGATAGGTACCTATTTTTGTACATGAAGCTTTTTTTAAATTAATTATTTTAGTTTTACGCTACAAAAAAAAGTTACTATTGCACGTAGTGATGTAAAAAATGTTTCTACTGCAGTCGAGTCGATATTGACTATTTCTAAATCAGTACAAAAACCATTTTGTCTATAGTTATGAATAGTTGTATTTGCAAATCATCCAATTGCAAATAAGCAATCAAAAATAACATCAAAATATTAAAATTCAAGTTTAAACGTAGAGTAATGTATGAATGTAAGATGATACACACTAGATTCGTCACTTGAGTCCTCCTCAGTAACATTAATAATAATTGCTTATGTATAATTTATATTCTAAACGCGGGTAATGTAATTTATTAAACAAGTCCAGTATTTTAGCTTAGATTAACTTTTAAGTTTTTTTTTAAATAGATTAATAGGTACTTCCTCTTAATGAAAATCGATTCTTATTTTTAATCGAATCGGCAATGACATAACCTAATTGACTATTTACCGAACTGTCACAAAGAAAATAAATGAATGGACTGAGTATACCTACTTATTAACCGGCATCAAAAAAGGAAGTTCTATGTTCGGCTGTATGTATTTTGTAATGTATGTTCACCGATATTTCCGTCATCTATGTACCGATTTCAAAAAATCTTTTTTGTTTTATTCTACTATATGGTCATGGTATGGTCTATGTTATTGAGGCCTGTGATCAAATTCTCGTAAGCGTCGAATGTTGATGTCATGCTCTTTTGTCATCAATAAACTTACTCAACATTGTTGAAAGCTCGTACCTTTTATACTAGTATTACTAGTATTTATAGGTCTGCTCCACATGTGTTCCACTGTTACTTAATAGTGTAAACAATGCCGCGCCATTCCTATAAAAGCTTTTACCACCACAAATGCACCATTTATAAATGTCGACAGTTCTCTAAACTAAACCGGAAACTTTTACGGCGAAGGCTGAATGCCGTCAAAACTTTTTTTAGATAATGTTTATGTACAAACTCATTGGTAATATTTGGCATTTCCAGTCAGTGGGTTAAATTGGATGGTTTTGATTTGAGAACTTAAGTAGTGGTACTAATATTTATATAACTAATATTAATAAAGAATAGCAAAAGATGTGTAAAAGGTGAGTTAAAAACAGTTATTTTGTCTAAAGGTGTTCAATGTTGACGTAACAAACATGTTACGATATGCAGTAGTGTTTATAATACTACCAACGTTAATTAAATACATATTACAACTTTTATGCACTCAGTATATTCTATACATTTATTGTATTTAGTTAGGACGTATCAAATAAAAAAAAATCTTTTGGTACATTAAAATAAGCACAATCATGATTCTCAATTTGTGTTTAAAGTATCTTTTATATCAAATTAAACTCTCTTTGTTAAATTGTAAAAGGAAGACGGGTAGAATACAGATTCATAATATTTTATTACAATTAACTAAATTGAGTTTCAATTCAGCCTTCATAAATCTAATATTGAACCTCGAAATAGCTTAGATGGAAACTATTAGTACCTACTACCTTGACACGACTCATTTAGTAAGTATTTAAGACAATTTGCAAGTCTAGACGTGATATGTATGTATTCTGCTTTATAACATCGTATAGGTTAGTACCTACATGTCCGCTTGTAAGATATCGTTACTTTTTAAAGTACTAAATCAGCAAGGACCGTTCTGTTTCCGGTTATACTTATTCCATTTGTTATATCATTTTAAGGCTAAGTATAAGCTTTTCTACGGCGCGGCGTCGTCGCAAGTTGTCAAGTGACCCTTAATCCACCTAAAGAGGTTAATCCTTTAATCTCTAACTAAGCAGAAATTAAAATGTTACTAAAATAATGGAATTTATCCAGTCATTTAGCTAGAATTTATACACGACAATTAAACTTTTATTGAAGTTCAATAAAACTTTCACATTCAATTCAACAACCATAGTAGATAGGTAGGTACCTACTCGAATTTGCATTCGCTCGCTTGCGCCCTGCGTTGAAAATTAACTCGTAGTATTCTTAACCGTATAATCGGTGTAACACCAATATTTTTATATATAGGTAATATACTTACATTTAGGTTAACGTTATTTATTGATATAATCTGTAAGCACATGGCGACAAGGTTGCTCTAGTGTCATGCCCTGTCCACCTTTCCAAGAAGCTACTTAGAAGCGAGAGTAAGTATAACACTGCAAATTACATTGTACTATTTGACTTCGTTTATTTGTAGTGTGAAGTGACCATAATTATACTCGACAAGTCGCATGACTTTTACCTCTATTTTTCTATATGTATGAAGTATATACCTACCAATAATTTCAAGGTGATTTAATAATAAAAACATACTTACCCGTTAAGTTGATATAATAATAAAAATAAATTCCCGCAGCAAGGTTGACAAATTTCGTAAGGAAAGCCACTTATAAAACAATTGGTTAGAATTGACTTCACTACCAGGTTTCTTATCCTGTTTCCTCATTCCTGCGATACGACAATGTTATTGGCTGTAAAAACGGAGTAATTTAAATAATAGCTTAGCTATATCGTCGTTTAAGTGACAATACCTCCTAACTAACATTTTTTATGAAATCGACTTTTAATGCATTCTAATGCATTAAAAGTCGATTTCATAAAAAATGTTAGGTTAAAATTAAATTTCGCATGCACTGTTTTCATTTCTGTGGGGTATTTAATTTTTAAATATGTGTTATTAGACCATTACATTAAAAGTTCTGTGATCAAAACCTAAGCGGTAAATCGTTTTTTTCTTCTCCTGTAAAATAAGCATATCCACCGCAGAAATCTAAATTTATTTAGATTTCTGTGATATCCACAGTTAGGAGGTATTGGTGCCGATTCTATTGTACACTCGACTAAACTAAAACCTGACTTAATTTCTTCATATGAAATCAACCTAGTGTTCTTCGTAATAAGGTCTATTTGTTACTAGCATCTATTTCTCAGCGCCTCTAAATGTCAATAAAACCTGTCAACGTATACTCAACTTTATTTCCACGCAGCGAGAGTCTTCATTTATTCAAACGCTGTATAATTGCCGTGTAAAAACTTGTTCAAAACGAACAAGGATGACGTGTTTTTAATCTATACCTACGAAGACGCTTACTAAAAACACAGAGCAAAAGAGATGGCATTCAACGGATAGCGGCTCTCGCTACGTGGTATTAAAGTTTATTTAAGCGTATCAGACTTTAGTCGACAAATAAATTGCTTATTCGATAGCAACATATGTTACCTACTTGTTTCAATTTGAAATAAGACCTTGTTTTGAAGTGTACAAGGTTTACTTCTTATATGAAGAAAATTTAGTGAATTTTAATTTAGCGAGTGAAGTAACAGAATTGGGGCCATTGTCACTTCATCGACGATATGTTGCTATACGACAAAGAGAAACAACTGAATCCGGTTACGCACCATATAATTTCATAGCAATAACTTCTGAGAGTAATCCTATCTAATATTACAAATGAGAATGTGAGTTTTATTTGTTTGTTTAGTATGTGACGCTTTAAACTACTCAACAGGTCATCATGAAATTTGACTTACACGTTATCAGGGGTAGGCAGAATAGAACATACAAGTACCTTCTTCGATCAAATCGTACCTTTCATCCAGAAAAACTATTCCCGGGGATACCTAAATTGTTTGACATTGGTGCCGATTCTATTGTACACTCAACTAAACTAAAACCTGACTTAAATTCTTCATATGAAATCAACCTAGTGTTCTTCGTAATAAGGTCTATTTGTTACTAGCATCTATTTCTCAGCGCCGCTAAATTTCACTAACACTTTGTCAACGTATACTCAACTTTATTTCCACGCAGCGAGAGTCTCCATTTATTCAAACGCTGTATAATTGCCGTATAAAAACTTGTTCAAAACGAACAAGGATGACGTGTTTTTAATCTACACCTACGAAGACGCTTACTAAAAACAAAGAGCAAAAGAGATGGCATTCAACGGATAGCGGCTCTCGCTACGTGGTATTAAAGTTTATTAAAGCGTATCAGACTTTAGTCGACAAATAAATTGCTTATTTCGATAACGACACATGTTACCTACTTGTTTCAAGTTGAAATAAGACCTTGTTTTGGAGTGTACAAGGTTTACATCTTATATGGAGAAAATATAGTGAATTTAAATTTAGCGAGTGAAGTAACAGAATTGGGACCATTTAATCTACAATAACGCGTTTAAAGACGCAGGGAAAAACTAGTAGGTAATGAACCAGAAAATGGACATGTCGGATTTTAATGAACTAGCTGCATAGGAGTAAAAATAAAGAAAAGTAGGTTTTCACGGTAGGTTTTGCTGTCAGTTTTGCCACAATCAAAACGGTGATTGACAAATAACCTATCGTCTAATGCAATGATTGACGGTTGCTGTCGATATTATTTCGTCAATCATGACTTTTGGTAATGATTGACGTTTGCATGAGCGTCTAATGGACGCTTAAGTAATGCTGCAATGCTCCTGGTTTTGAGATTATATGATATGATTATTGAGATTATTATGCATAAAAATGTAACACTATTATTACTACAGTAAAACCTAGATAACTCAAACCGGTATATCGGTAACTTAAAAACCTCTATAACTTCAAAAAATAATATGTTCCCTTCCCATCAGAGCCCAAAACCTCTATAACTTAAAATACGCAACCTCTATAACTTAAATAAGTAATCTCTGTATTGGCCCTCAGTAGCTTAAAGAAATGTTTCCACAACCTCTATAACATAAAATTGTTTGTCAATGAGTCATTTTGAAAGAGTGTGTAAAACAAAAGGTTTCGGTATTTATTGCTTGCACGTGTTCACTAGTTATAATAATAATTTATTTATTTATATATCTTCACAAAAAGAACATAAAATATAGATATATTACAATCACATACTTTAGCCTTACTTTAGCTTTACTTTACGAGATTCTTTCGATAAAAAAGTGCTCAACATCTCAACTTTAGGTAAATATGCATCCGAATATCCGATCTCTAAGCATAATACATAATATATGATATATATTATGTATTATATTTATGATTGCTAACAATAAAAGCAGCTCAGGCACCTTTGATGCTTTCAATCGTTGCCTTATGTCCATAAAAGTAAGTCCTGCTTTTCAAAATTCACCCTTGCACGGAACAGAATTAGGGGATGACGGCCCAGAGCGCAACGCTCGCGGCATACGTCACACGGACAGTTCGTTATTCGTTCCACCATTCAATACCGCTCCGGCCGCTCCTTCAATCCGCGTGATCGTTCCGAAGAACTGTTGGACTGGAACTATTAGGTTGAGCAAGTCGGAAAGAACTGACATAGTTCCGACTGCGGACATAGTTCCAGGAACTATTACGCTCCGGAACCAAACATGTCTAATATTAAAGGCTGGCAACGCACTTGTGGCTCTTGAGTTGCAGGAGCCCATGGGCGGCGGTAGTCACTTGACCCGTCTGCTCATTTGCCCCCTATACCATAAAAAAGAGAAAAAACGAACTAAATGTACATTTTGTTTCGGTATCTACCTAATAAATATTTAAACTCTGCTAGCAATTGTCCTATGACGGGTGGACTTTGACGACCACTCATTGACATTGAAAAGTCGGGGGCGAAGCGAATGACGGTACTAATGCATTAGTTATAATTATTTATACCAATGAAACACAACTTTGTTTACGAATTAAAGTCAAAAACAATGAAACAGTTTTATTTATATTCCTTTGCACATCAATAAACAAGGTTGTTTATTTGGCGTCACTTCTTTTAATAGATTACCAAGACATTTTAGATTTGAACAAAAACTAACAACGTCTGAGAATCCAGTTTATGAGATTAGAAATACAATAATAATTTTTAAATTTCGCCATATGCATATGACTCATGTCAATCACTCAACCAGGTTGTTAGCATATATGCATTCGATGAAATTTATAGGTACCTATTCAAATTCTCAAAAAAAAATGCTTTACACACAAAAATATACATTGTTTCATTACGTAAAAGGTAGCAATGGTTCCACTGAAGTAAGAAAGAAAGAAAAAATATATATTTATTTTGAAAGAAAAGGAAATATTTCGCTCTTTTGTGCCAAAGGGGTCGTCCATTAATCACGTGAGGCTCATAAGGTGGGGAGGGGGTTCGGAAAAAACTCACAAAATATCAAAGGGGGGTTTAGTGAGATGTCACGATTTATATTTTCGCTGAACGCACGATTTCTAAACCGAAAAGCGGCGCGTGACGATGACTCGCAGTTGTCAGGCAATGATTTCCTCGTCCGGCGCTTGTCAATCGCCAGTAAGTCTGATTTTCACCTGATTACTCCTTCCTTATCCTTTATTATCCAGTCAGAAATAATCTTCATCCATAATATCTGTCTGGACATTTCTATCACGGTGCTTAATTTTCCAGCGTTAGATTATATCTTCGTGTAAAGATATTTATTCTGGTCTTTTTAAGATACTTTGTACTTAAAAAAAATACACGTGACCTTGGGTAGGGGTTAGGTGGAGTTAGTCTAAAACCTCACCACATACCACCAGGGTCGAGAGGGGGGTGGAGAAGATGCTACAAAACATCACGTGATTAATGGACGACCCCGAAGCGAATTTTTTGCTAATTTGTGATAAATGCTTCTCTTGCAAAAAACTAGTTCCTAATGTTCTGCTTTATTACCTTTATTTGTTAACAGATGAACATGTCAATTTCATTATCATATTCTGTTAATATTTTTAAGAAGACATTTATGTATCTCAGTTGCCACAAGGAATAAAGGAGACCTTTTGGAACATGTTCCTTATCACACGTTAGACTTCAGACGTTGCGCAAATTTGCCCTAGACGGAAAAAAGTTTTAGGGCAACGAAAAATGCTGACCGCGAGTTAATTTATTTTATTAACGCCATCTGTGGATTCTGCACGATACTACTGTACTTTAACGTTGTTGTATATATTATCTTTACTTAGTATAAAACAAAGTCGCTTCCGCCGTTTGTACGCTTAGATCTTTTAAACCACGCAACGGATTTTAATTCGGTTAACACCAATAGCAACTATTATCTTATCTGTGCCAATAGATAGAGCGATTCAATATGAAGGTTTATACGTAGTTTAATATTGTTTTGTATTAATTTGTATAATCATATTACGATAACTGTTCACCACATTAGTATCTACTTACATTACACCCGTACGAAGCTGGGGCGGGTCGCTAGTAAATAATAATCCCTATGTTAGTTCAGGCAAAACTCGCACATGGTGGAATTTTTATTTTAAGTTTTTACAATATTTACTATATTTTGATACAATTTATTCAATCCATTAAATATATTTATATATAGCGAAAAGAACTTCATTCCAATCGGGTGTCCGAAAGACCCGCGTTTTTTTTTGTTTTTAGGGTCCCGTTCCTCAAAAGGAAAAAAGGAATCCTTATAGGATCACTTTGTTGTCCGTCTGTCTGTCTGTCTGTCTGTCAAGACCTTTTGAGAAAAAGGTTCTCAAGAACCCGTGGACGCATCAAGTTGAAATTAATACCAAATCCCTGTCTGCGGTCCCTTGAAGCTGTAAAAAATCAGGCATCTAAGTCAACGCAACACATTAAAGCCTTGGAGTTGACTAAATTTGAACATATTGCAGATAAATCAAAACCTATAGGGTTACTTCTCATTGACCTAAATTCATGAAATTTGGTAAGAAGTACAGCATAAGTAAAGGGAAAATCCGAAAGTCATTAATTTGTTGTGATATCACATGAAAAAAATAGTTTTTCTGATTACAAACTTATATTTTGCGGTTGGAAAGTTGACTTGTCATACATCGCAACCGAAAAGTTAAATATGTCTTTCGGAAAAGACGGGCAAAAATCTTCGAGAACTGATTCCGATAGACGTATTATCTATATACAAGTTTGTTTGCTTGAGGAACCCTCGATGCGCGTGTCAGACTCGCACTTGTCCGGTTTTTTTTTATTAATTCTGACATAGATATGGCGCTAAAATAGGTATACGTTAATCGTACCTACAGTGGCAGATAAACTTGATACGACGCAGTATGACTAGACGAATTTTGCTTGAGGTCTCACAGTCTCACAGCAGTGAATTTATCTCACAATAAAATTGTGCATGGTCATATCGAGATTGGCTACGGTATATTTACCGAATTGCACTCGGATCAAAAGGTTGAAATGTTTAAAACAGTCATGTTGTCGATACATTTATACAATAAAAAAAAATACCAATAGAATTGAGAACCTCCTCCTTTTTGAAGTCGGTTAAAAATAACTAGTGACTAGGCGAAGGTAGGACTCAAAATTAGTAAGTATGTTTGAGGTGCACAATATTTAAAAGTACCTACTAACTTAGTCATATAAAATAATATAATACCTATATACAATTGTAGGGGAGACCGGGGATAGTTGGCTATAGGGGCAGGTAGACTGATTATCAAAAACTCGACCTACGTGAAAGTGTTGATTCATACAACTAGCCACGAGAAATCGTTGCCTCCTTAAACTTAGTTACTAGAAACGCAGCATCACTTCGGAGTATGATATCCAAAAACTATATAGGTACATAAGTAATTTTTTTTTGTAATATTATTTGTAGTGGGGCTTATAATAATATAGTCGTTGTTATTTATTTTCAAGTAATTTAAAATAAAAGTTTGATAGTTAAACTGTTTATTACATTTTTTAGACTACGTTGTATAGAAAACGAGTTAGGGAAACAGATGGCAGTGGTGACATTTTCAAATAAAGAAAATTAAGAAAATAAGTATGCTGCAGTTAAAATACCTTATAAGGTGAAACAAATTCATACAACCGGTATTTGAAGATTCTAGCATCTGATTATACGAATTAAAGGGGACAGTCGCTTAGGTATGAAAAGGCCGTCTTGAACGTTAAACACAAATGTAATTTTATTTTATAAAGTTTATGTTAAGATGCAAATGTACAACCGTAAAGCAAACATACTTTTCAAGGTAAATAATAAATTTGTGTTTAAGTTTCGAGATTCAAAGCCAGTAAATTATCTAACTACCTACTTATCTATAGCATACTGATTCTACATTATATTTTTAGTTTACAAAGTGAGTAGGGTTTTCAGAGCTTGTCCTAAATTGTTCTTTCAGCGTAGTAGGTACCTAATTACTTTTTAGATGATAATATGTTAGCCACGTGCGAATCGTGCGATGGATATACCTAGTCCAAATATGATAGGAAGTTACCTATATATAAGTGGTAAGCGTATGTACATAGTTACGAAAACTGTTTACTTATTGTAAGACAAGTAACGGCACCTCCTCCAGCAGAGCACGCAATTTTAAAAGGGAAAATTCTAGCTTAGATACTAGTGCAAGTTATAACAATATCAGTTGAGTAGAACTGTTGATACTGGCTGATCAACATTTCAATCAATTCACGCGAGTGAACCCGTCTTTAAAAGCTACAAGTAATACATAAAAAGTAATAGTTTATGAGCGCTACACAATGACAACGGCATTCCTTAACATTTGAAGTTGGCAACAAACTAGTCACTACACTACACTACACACTAGTACATTAATTGTTTCTGAAAATGTGTCTCATACCTATCCTATTTGCGTGGATGCTCTCACTTGAAAGGAGTTTATTGATGTCTAATCTAACCTTTGGCTCGAAATATGTCATACTGTCTTACTCGAAAATCTATAAAACGTGCCAACTAACCGCTATTATTGCACTGCATGAAACTGTCTGCGACGGAATGTTGATGAAAACGATAAAGCAAGGGGTCATTCACACCAAGCTATGGTGGGAAGGAGAACAATAAGAAATCGTTTGGTTATTTGTGGTTAATTGGCTTTGGTGCTCCTCTATTCATAAGTGAGGTTGCGAAAGTTGAACATTTTATTAAGGAAAAAAACAAATTTGAAAACAGCTTAACAGGTAACTTTTCTATTAGCTTAATTAATATGTTAATTAATTAATAAAATCTATAGCTTAATTTGTTTGGTATTTTTTTGGGAAAAAAAAATTACAAAAATAGAATAAAGTATGACATGAAATAAGTAGGTAGGTATGTATACGTAGATTGTAATAATTTCTATTAAACTATGATGAATATTGCACTACAAATACAAAAGTCGTCTGATTTAACGTAAAACTCATAATAATACGAAAATAAATAAAAATAAATGTGTGTTATATAATTTTCGGATACAACAACAACAGGTTTTTCCCATAATCATTGCAATCATGCAATATAAAATAATAATTGTGTTTTGATGGAATAAGTAGTACTTACCCCGATGAACTCCTAAACTAATGAATCGATTTTAATGAAATTTTGCACACTATGTGCAGTTTGGTCTAACTTAAGAGATAGGATAGTTTATATCTTAATTTACAGTCACAATATCTTTATTGCAAATTACATAATCTTAATTTATGGTCACAATATTTTTTTATTGCAAAATTTCTTGGTAATTACTTGCCAAAAAGTTTGCAAGAGCTTTTAGGTTTATTCAATGACACATTTCTTGTTAACACACCTCCAACCAACGAAACTAAATGGTTCTACTTATTGGAGTAGGTTGTGATCGGAAATGTACTCTACCGGGTTCTAACCTGCTATCTGTTGATTATCAGGTTGATGCCATAACAATTACTTTTGGCGTTGCAGATTAATTGTAAAATACATTATAAGTAGAAGGCGGTTTAATCCACGATCTACTAAAATTATTTAGTATGGCCAGGGATGACGAATATAAGTACAAATAAAAGTAATAACTTATTAATATATAATTATAATTTCTCATTCATTAATAGATGTGAAACAAAAAGTGGTCGGTATTCCATAGAAACATGACAGCTGTACAGATAGGAAGGCCGGAAGGCCAGTACGTACGTTGATGAAATTTTAATAAGTGCGGGTGAACGACCATCTTGATTAGGAACAGAACGCAAGGCAGGATCGTGACGTAATCGATAAGAAAAAAATTGTATTGTATGTATGAACGGACTTTTTTATGGATGCTTGAAAAACATTCTTCATGAAACACTGTTGAGTGATGACTGTTTCTAAAAGTGGATCACAAACGTATTAAAAAAATGCTTGGTTATAAATTTCAATTTTATATCCAATTGTAAAACATCCTTTTTATTTTTTTCTGCCTAGATGACTGGCTTGTAGAAACATCCCACAGCATAATAAAATGACATGGGTCGCAAACAGCCAGCGTTCCCTACTCGGTACTATTTTCAAGCCATGCCCTCTGATTTCTACATAAGTTTCATATATTATTACTTGTATTCCTAACTTTTCGCTAGTGGATCTTGTAAAAAACACAGAATTCTTTATGCAGCTATGTAAGTAGGTATAAAAATAATATGACACATTATTCGAATCTACCTTATCTTAGAGGTGACCACATTTTAAAATTTTAATTCTATTTTTGCTTTTGATCTCACATATTTTTTATAGACGATAAAATACTAATATTCCATCGTCTTCGCAAATTTCGTTGTAATATTTAGGTCCCTACCTAACTATATTTGTATTTTGATCTGACTATTCTTGCACAAAAGTAATTTGTTTACAAGTTTACGACTACAATCTTAGTAACTGGTAGGTGTATGGTATGTGTTCTTTACTGGATTCATTAACATTAATTAAGTCCCTGCAAAACCTTGATAGCGTTTGGTGCGATTGAGTAATAATTCGAATAAATTTGAATTCCATTACTAGAGCTACCTAGTCATTGATTCATCGCCGATCAGTGGCGGATTTACCAGCAGGCTGAGAAGGCTGAAGCCTAGGGCGGCAGATTGTAGGGTCGGCAAATTTGGGGGATTTCTTTTATGCCTAACAGAAATTGAAAATATTTATATTTATCCTGAAAATGTGGTGTAATTAGAACGATAGTGAACAAATCATAAATTTACAATTGCATTGCCATAAAATTTGTTATTAATATGATCGTGAACTGGGGTATCGAATCATACTAGAGGTCGGAGCTTAAATAACCTACTGGCGGCAAGTTTATCCATCCACCATTGTCGCCGATATGAACCATACAATCAGTATCATGATACTTGGTACCCTCAGTTTGAAAGCAGGGTATGTAATTACAATTAGTGTATAATAAGCATACATACATGTTTTTAACATCCGACTGATAAGTTTTTACTCTGCAACTAACAAAACGGCAAATGGATTTGTCGATTAAGTAGTCTCTAGATAACATAATAACTTATTAAAGAGTTGCGAATAACTCTAAAACCTTACAAGGCACTTAACACAATATACTGTCTTAATCTTCTACAGGGTAAAAGGGTAGGTAGGTATGGTCAGGCAAAGCACTAACCTTCTTCTTTAATTTCTGAAAAATAAAATATACAAACGTGAATATTCAGAACATAACACGACATTAGCAGAATCTAAATATCCAGCGAACAAAGACCACCACCAAGTAAACCACTAGCTTCATGTAATTCGCCTATTACGGCAAGGCTGTTTCTATTGTATAACTAAGTGTGACGAAACTCGCTAAGATCAAGGTTGGACACATTTTATTACATTGACGCCGAGCGACACGGTGGGTGGTAAGCAGAGCGGAAAGCGGAACTGTGGACACCGGTGTGATTCCGCATTCTTCTTCACAAGCTTCTGAACTGTATAAAGTTTCGATGATACTTGATACGCACGCATCATTTAACATACAGTCAACAACATGTTTTTGTTTTTTAATGTTTCATAAGAATACAAGTATAATCCTACTAATATTATAAACGTGAAAGTTTGTGAGTATGGATGTATGGATCTTTGTTACTCTTTCACGCCAAAACTACTAAACCGATTGCGACGAAACTTGGTATGTAGATAGCTGGAGACCTGGATTAACATATAGGCTTTTTATCCCGATATTTCCACATGATCGGGACTTACTCGGGTGAAACCGCGGGGCGCTGCTAGTATTAATATAATTATGACTAGAATGACTTAAATACAATCAATATACTTTACCAAAATACATACCTTACAGCGAATATACATATGAAAGGTTAAGATAATAATTCAAGAGAAAATTCTTGCAATAGAAAATTCTCGAAATGTCACGGCCTGTTCCCATCCGAGGTAGACAGAGACGATAGAGCGAGAGATGTTTGTATATCGTTGCCAAATTTAAATTTGAAGGATTAACACAAACTGAAATTCATTGCATTTCATGTTTTTCAGGTTTATGACTTTTACTATATTAACGAACTCGTTGAGAAATCTATTATATTTATTAACATGATATTCGTGTTCGTAACAAAACTAAAATTTATTAGAGGCAGACAAGAATCGAAGCTTGAACCTAGAGAAACTTCGTACATAAGTTTTGTGAGATATTTGTAATTGATATAGCTTTTTAAAAGTTCATTTGATTATTAATTCAGATAAACATTGTAACATATAATACCTTCGGATAAAATCCACAATCCTCATTCAACTAGCAGTTGAAAGTAATCATTTGGTTTTGTATGTATATACCTCCCTTACTACACTTCATATTATAAAACAAAGTCCCCCGCCGCGTAGTCTGTCTGTCTGTTCGCGATAAACTGAAAAACTACTGAATGGATTTTCATGCGGTTTTAACTAATAGACAGGGTGATTCATGAGGAAGGTTTAGGTGTATAATTTGTACCCGTGCGAAGCCGGGGCGGGTTGCTAGTTTGTAATAAGAGTGAGCATTCACATTTCAGTATAAACAAGAACAGTCCCGCCGTAGGTCGAATGTCGATTAACCCGTGATAGATGGACATAAGGATAAATGACGTAACCGCCCGTTTTACTTGAGATATTGTCACAACTCAGTAAATTACTTCACGCCTGTTGGTCTCACATTTTTGTCTGCATTTCAATACATATCAAGTCAGTGCGCTATTGTTTAATTGGCTGGTGGTTATAGAGATATAGATTTAAGTTATTAATATTTAAACGTTCTAAAAAAGGGTAGGTGTGGTCCCTTAGGGTGATCCTATGAATGATATAGAAATAGAAATGTTATTTTGAAACCGAACATACGAACTTGTGTAGGGAGAGGGCTGAGGCAATAAACACTAACGATCGATTTAGTAACTGTATTTGTCTGAATATATACGTGTAAGGAAATAAATAAGCCAAATAATTGAAAACATTTCTAAACGTTTTATTAAATCAAAATTGATTAAACGCTATTCTGAAATAAACATCAAGAAACTAATGTTATCAATGTTCGAAATCGCGTTTCTTTTCAAACTAGCCTGATTGATTGAAATTGATCGTCTGATCGCACGAATTATTCAAACTGGATCGATAACATCCAGTTTCAATAAAACCGTCTAGTCTCTAGGTGAATAATTTGTTTTGACGAGATTTTACAAGCACCCCAAGTTTTATTGTGAAGTTGTTAGATAAATTGAAAGAAAGTTGTAGAACATGGACCATTATTTTTTAAAGAAGACGGTGATATGGCATTCCACTTACTGTTAGTGCACATAGCAATTATGCCATATGGATGAGCGATGATAAATTGATTGCTCACATATTTACATTTGCACGCTCTTGTAAATCCTTCGACTTGGAAATTGCCTCGTCGTTGGTTATATTTAAAATTTTTCATCACTGCATTTAAATACATATCCAGTCAACCTTGTAGGTACGTACGTCATCGATTTAATGTAATGTAGAAAAAAAATGTTTAATCAACTGTCGATCTGTGGTTATTAAGACTTTAGTCGACATTTTTTATTGTTAAACAATTCATAGCATTTCGGGGTCCTAATTTGTACAAGATATCGTAACTTTCAATAGGTACATGATTTGATTCAATGCAATATTGTTTTGTTTTTGCAATATTGAATAAATGATACGTGTCAAAATATTTGAGACTGCTGCTGCAGATATATTATAAGATAAATTATAAGAGATTCAGCAGCAGTAACTGCTGCTGTGCTGCTTAAGGTGTGGTCATCAACCGTGACAACCTGCAATTCTTTGAAGGTGGAATGGTGAAAGTGTATTGTTGAACTTTGCGTCCCTACACCTTGTGGCATATTATTAGTCTAGGGTTATTGGAGGCATGGACCAGGACTGCAGACTGAGTGGCTATTGCGTGCCGAAATTTGAGTTTCGTGCTTGGGCGCCTTATTGTAATTAATACTGTACTTGTTAGATAAATGTTAAAATATATATACCTACACCTATTTTATGTTCTGAGGTTACATTTAGTTAATTGTTGAGAAAAGAAGCGCGATTTATAATTATTAAAGTTTGGAGTACCTAATAACTTAAATACAATTTTAATTAACAGTCATAAAGTGGCGACTGAAGATTAAAAAAAACCGTAGTTTTTATCACAGCTCCGTGTTTAATAAATCAAAATCTTACGCAACTCCTTATTTAGTAATGTTTAATTCAGATGGGTATTGGGCAGGTAGTTATTCCCGTGAACTACCCTCCAATACTTTATGTGTAGTACCGAAGTACCTAACTATTATCTTATCTGTGGTAGGTAGTATAGTAGTACTGTCCAATAATTTATAAAATATAACCAGTAAAACAAACGGTGTCTCTTTTCAAATGTATGGTGGTTTTTTACTATAATCCGTCATAAGTAGTATTATCTTATCTGTGAATTTTATACCGATACTTACTATTATAACAATCTTATTCAATCATTTTTAAATGTATCTATTCAAGAGATTACGTCAAGGTACTGGGTAACATGTGTTAATATTTTTCTTGTTAGCCCCTCTAGCTAAAATAAAATGTTTGTGTTAGGAATGGGCCCACGTGTCGCTCGGTAGTGTAGGACTAGGTAGGCACTGGGTAAGGTTCGAACCCGCAACCACATCGACAAATCCGACGTCTATCAGCTACCATGTTATTCCGGTCGCGGCGTCACTTCTGTACTTACCTACGTAAAATAATTTAGTAGTAACATTTACATTTAGCGCCTTTTACCATCGGCCAAATATATCGTCTACCACCCTACCACAGTATAATAATGATGTACATACAGTATTGTTTCTTCATACAAACGGTCGGATCGCGAGACATACCCACACGTCTTGTGTTCGGTTAACACTCGGTTCGCGCAAACAGTCGCGATTGCTCCGCAGTGAGGAACGAACGGTGTGATCGTTTTTTAAGCAGTAAGCGTGCGATTTATGTATTTCATTGAAATAAACACAAATACTTAAGTACTTAATATGACAAATAGAAATTATAGACTATATTGTGCTGTTTTTGGTTGCTTGAATTCTTCAAAAACGCACCCAGAGATACCATTTTTTAAATTACCTAGAAACTCTGAAAGGTAAGACTAAAAAATAATGTTTATGTACCTACTAGTACGTAATTTGTTTCTTTTTTAATAGGTAGGTATTTCGCTTTTTCCACCGAGTAAAATACCTGGATTAATAAATAAATAAGTAGATAGGGTGACAAAAGTTAACCACGAGTGACTTACCCACGCGCGCGTTAAAAAAAACTAGTAGGTAGTTCCTAGGCTAAGCTATCTATTTACTTATGTATTTAGCTACAAATACAAATATTATTGAATTAGACGAATTATCATTGTGAAATGATTATGAAAGTAAAAAATGGTAGGTACCTACCTACTACTCATTTCATTTAAAACGAATTTTCATATTTTTTAATAAAAAATTAATTATAACATTTACAATCACAAAACTAGAAAGAAACTCAAGTAGGTAGATGGAATTGTGGGCAGCCCTATCGCGTGTTTACGTACCGTCCGACTGTAGGTAATTATTTCAAGAAAAAGGGCCTAGTCACAATACTGTATACATCATTATACTGTGACCCTACGGTTGAAGATCATTTGACATATATTATGATGTCAACAAGGTTGATTTTGACGTGCAATAATATTCTGACAGTCCATGTTAGATAGGTTCAACCTTATCGCTATTGTGATTAGTGTGATTACACAGAAACTTTTGTCAAAACTTTCGCGATCGAACGAACGAACGAACGATCATTTTCTTTGTCCACTGTACCCAACACATACCTACGTAGAGTTTACAAAAAAAAAAACACAAGCAACAAAAACTAATGAGAAGTATTTTTTAATTGATAATACCTACTGTATTAACCAACAGCGGTGTAAAATGGACTTGCCTCGTAAGGATAACCAGTGATAATAAAAAAAAACGAAACCCAAACGAATTTCTTAGAATATTAAATACTAGTCATAATTGATTTACAAGGGCATAGGCGACTAGTCATCTTAGCCACCGGAGCAACAGAACCCAATACAGAGGCATTCAACAATAATACCTTGACTTTTTATTAAGAATTTACTATGAGTTAATAATAACTACAGATCGCCTGGTGGTCGAAATTCGCCTATAAGAATAATAATTCGTATACTTACTTTTTTTATGGTATAGGGGGCAAACGAGCTAACGGGTCACCTGATGGTAAATGACTACCGCCGCCCATGGGCACCTGTAACTCAAGAGTCAAAAGTGCGTTGTCGCCCTTTAAGGTGGGAGAAGAGGGGAAGAGTGGGTAACGGAACGGGAATAGGAGAGAGGGAAGGTTCAGGGCCTCCGGTAACCTCTTCACTGCCGGTTTTCTGTGAGGCCGTGGTATCGAGCGGAGTCGAGCCGGCCCATAAGTGCCGAAGCATGACTCTCCCACGTCAGCGTTAGTTACTTACCTAAATTCATTTGAGCCGTTGAGCTTTGGTAAAAGGCATTTTCTTTTAAGAGGCTAGTAGCGAGACTTTTAAAGTGTAACTGGTATACTATGTTTCTACCTACTTATAATCTTCAAAATATGAGCAGGTAAGTAAGTATCTATTTAATCCAATTTACAAGTAGATTGTTGACTTCACCGCCGGATACATTGCCATTTAAGGACATAGCCTTATCATGGAGTAGGTGTTGTAAACTGTATAATATAATTTCAATATCGCCTACACTGACCAAACAGCTTTTAATTCATTATCATATTTAAGGCCGGTGGTTTCTGAGATTAGTTATTAGTAGCTAATTCAATATTAAAATGCTATAGCTAACTACACCAGTGTGTATTTATTTACCAGCATATAAAAACCATTTTTACCCTACCTAGATGTTTTTTCCATTAGCCGACTGCCGCCTTTAAAAGATTGATCTATAATACCTCTCCTCCTCACGAATGTTCATTCTTACAACTGAAAATCACATTGTTGCGTAATAATAACATTAAGTTTAATCTTCTTTGTAGAATCTACCATTTGGATTTCTTTAAAAATGGCATAAAAAGGCTAGTCAGGGCTAACGGCAAGCTGATACATCAGGGTCGAACCGACTAAAACCGCACAATTTTCTGTCACCGGGTACTGGCAATCATTTGTTGTCTAATGGCACAGTATAAAAATAGCGTGTAACATCCCTACTGTCACTACCGTATACTTGTTTCTAATATTATAAACGCGAAAGTTTGTAAGTATGGATGGATGGATGTTTGTTACTCTTTCACGTAAAACTACTGTACCGATTGCGATGAAACTTAGTATGTAGATAGCTAGAGACCTGGATTAACATATAGGCTACTTTTATCCCGATATTCCCACGGGATCGGGATTTACGCGGGTGAACCGCGGGGCGCTGCTAGTAGTAGTATAAAAAAGACTACTCACTCCATGGTACTGACCATCATCAATACTTTATTATTGTTCCCGGGTTTGGTTTTGAGGATGTAATTTAATTTTTTTTTTTTAAGTAATGTGTGAAAGGAGCGATCGACGGCTTTGCAAGCTTTCTATTTACACTAAAAGGTTACAACACTTACAACGGGACTGTCACCCATTTAAGTTGTTTTTGTTTTCCGAAAATGTAGGTACTCTACAACACATGCAGGATCGTAGGTAGCAACTGTTTGAAGCCTTTTTAGTTTGAAGTTACCAGACTTTTCGACTACTATGTAAAGTACCTACCTACCTACTTTTGACGTGAGGCCCGTGTCCCGTGTGAAAAAGTCCGCGTGCGACGACTGCGGAGGCTGGAACTCTGGGTCATACCCGGGCTTCCTCCAATGGGGCCCACCTGCGACTAGTTTGTATTTAAAAAAATAATGCCTTTTTTAAGCAACACTCAATATCAACTTAAATCTTTTTACTAGGTCCCATGGTTTGTATATGCATATAGACTTAGATTACATATAGGACCTATATATAGTCTAAGGCTACAAATAATTGCTTACCATCGGCATCTTACAAATCTCTTGTGAAAACATTGAGGTCATTCATGTTCGTGGGAGAGTCATGCTTTGACACGTATGGGCCGGCTTGACCAGAGTGATATCACGGCCTCACAGAAAACCGGCAGTAGAGCAATGCTTGCATTGCTTTTCGCACCGTGATTGAGGTTACCGGAGGCCCTAGTCCTTCCTCTCTCCCCCTCTTCCATCCTTTCCCCTTCCCCTACTCTCATCTTAAACAGCAACGCACTTGTGACTCTTTAAGTGGCAGGTGCCCTTGGGCGGCGGTAGTCATTTACCATCAGGTGACCCGTCTGCTCGTTTGCCCCCTATACCATAAAAAAATTAACTCAATAATAAGACTGTGATAGTATGCATTCCAGTGAACTACTTAGAAGTGCTAGTGGGCAATTACTTTGGTAGAGGCCTGTCATCCCCAATTTGATCAGATTCAACAAGTGCATCGACTTGTAGTAGGTATATCTTTTTTATGGATGTGATGTCATGTCATACAGCTATGCATCCTTGCAATAGAATTTGAAAATAAGGTGAGGAATGCAAATCATTGAATGTGCTCTGTTTCATATGGTCAGTATCTTATAACATTATTAATGTAGGCACACAAGGCAGTAGGTAAATAAAAAAATACAAAGGTTCCATGTAACCTTTGTAATTTTGTTTACTACAAATTTGTACATTACAATAAATAAGTACATTATAACAACTCTTAAATTAATACTTGTATAGAATAGTTCTCCCAAATGAAGAGATTAAGAATAATAAGCCATGATTAGAGCTTTATACATTATAAAATACTGGTAGGTATGTAAATAAATATTACAAAAAAGCACTTTGTGTTTGCAACAAATAATTCCCTTTGCAAGTTTAAAGGTTTTATTGTGAAGAAACAATAATGATGCAGATACTGTACTAAAAGCTGAAAAATAATTCGGAATAAAATCTTGGGGCGTTGCGTAAAGTGAGTAAATATGTAATGTATATATTCGATATGCAAATTGAGGGGGTTGTAAAAATCTTGGATTTACAATGATTCTGAATACACATAAATTTGTTTAAATAAAGGTATTGTATAGAAACAATACCTTTATTAAAATTTAAACAGTGCTATTAAGCTTGTCCTGTTTGTTTTTTTTTGCCCTTCCTGTTGACCAATTGATCTGAAATTTGGTACACACTTTTATGGGTATTATTTACCTTAGTATATGTGTTAAAGTACAGATTGTTTAGTCTTACACCGACAGCAGTTAATTTTCAGAGATGAAATATCTGTTATTTTAACCTGTGTAAACCTTATTTACCTTATCAGTCTTTGTATTCATGTGAAATTGTGATTAAATTCTTAGCTAGGTATATTTCTAAACCACATAACATAGAGAAAATTTATTAGTGTCTACCTACATGTTTTGATACAGAAATGATTCATAGCATTACAATTATTTTCTCTTTATCTTTACTAACAAACCTGATAAGCCCGATAAACCTTAAGTTTTCTTGATAAGAGAACGCAAATACATTAAAACTGTTAAGTGTTACAAATCATACAACATTGAAGAAATACATATATTTATTATCTCTTAAAGAATACAAAACAACTAAGATTATGATATTACATACATTTTGCATACAACATACATTAGTTTGCTTAAGACCAAATGAATAAGTTTGAATGCTGTGTGCGAAAAGCAAAATGTTGGTCCCAACTGCTTCCTAAATAGAAATATTTGAATATACATAAGACATCTTCTGATAAAGCAAATTATATAAAATATTCACTGATTAATGTGTAAACTAAAATTATGTTTTACAAACTAAATTATTTGTGCATAAGTTATTTTTTCACATTAAGCATACAATAAGACTTGAAGCAGCACAATGTGAAATAAAATTCTTGTAGTAGTTTATATTTAAAGAGTGCTTCCAGAAATTGATATCAAATAATATAGGTTTACTAATTTATTATTAATTTTGTAACACTGATTATATAGCAAATTCTTTAATAGGCAACAAGTATCACATGGAATATTTTTAATTCAACAATTTATATAACCAGGTAAATATCAGTTCTTTATGTCGATCCAGCTAGGCATGGGCTCTGTAATGTTAATAATCTTTATATTTAATACTACTTATCACAAAGTGATTCTGTACAATAGTTGGCCACTTAATAAATATGTTTACCAAGTATACAAAGTTACAAAACTTTTTTGCAAAAGCAACAGTTAGTAGTTTTGAAATTTTCATTGTTCCATTGGGAAGTTTAACGTTTAATATGTAAACAAGTCTTATAAGTGAATTTAATTCACTTCTAAGAGTTAAAATTAGTTCTCTAATAAAATTTGTAGAAAAATATCAAATTGTTTGCTATGGTTGTTCCCTATAGATATAATATGTGCATATTTAGTTTCATTTAAAATATCTTTTTTAAAGGTTCAGTCGCAATTAGGTCAATAATAACTTGCCTTTGTTACAGAAAGGTTTAAATAAGTATCCATATCAAAGGGTTTCAGTTTAAATGCTTTGTGCGATGGATGGTTATCCTCCAGTATTAGAGGCAGGAGCTGGAGTGACCGCCGCTGGAGGAGCACTCGAATTGCTGTTTCCGCTAGTGGCCCAAACAATAATTATAATAAGCAGAACTGCCCCAATAGCACCAATAATCAACATCATCTTTAAGTTTTGCCACCAATACTTTCTCTTGAGTTTACCAGCCTGCTGTTCAAACTGGGCAGCACCATGTTGCAGTGCATCAGCGCGATTGTCTAGTTCTGACAATTTTTGGTCCCTCTCCAAAACTTTCTCGACATTAACGCGCATAATGCCTACAACTTCATCAACTTTAGCTTGAGTTTGTGCCAAGCGCTTGTCGCTTACTCTAGGGGCAGAGCTTCCGCCTTGGTCTTCCATTTTGATGCACTTTCGATTATTCTGTATTTATTTACAATGAAAAACGTTTCCAGCTTAGATTAGACAAAATCCTTATGAATTACACTATTTCAAATACAAAAATATGATTAAAGCACAAAATAGTGAAAATAAAATTCTCGAATGAAGAATGACAGAATAATCAGCGTGACACATTCATGACGTCATGGCATGATTGTATCTACAAACCAATTTATGCGGATCTAACCAATCAGATAAGTTTCATGATAATTACTTCACTAGCTATTGGTCAATTTTTTGCTACACATGATGTCGACATCAGATCGTACAACCTAGAACAATGTTGGCTTAAATTGGCTATGGTCAAAAAATGTTACAATCAAAGTATTACTTTATCTTACATAGTAATATGATTACTACGTTTCATTTCATTTATAAACAATTAATGTTTTAGCTATTTGTAGAGAGTAATATAAAATTTACAACTAGTCAGAAAAATATTTAGACTGATGGCAATAATTAGCATCGCCAATGCCAATGACTTTTTTCTCATCTGTCATTTTTGTTCTGGATAGATTGCTATTTTCAACGCCGGTGTTTAATTTTAGTATTACTTAAAACAGACAAGCAGATACTCAAAATGGTAAGAGATTATCTGCTTTTTACTATGTTGTAAATGTTTATTCGAGCTAAAGTTATTTAAATCTTAAAGATGTTGTATAAAATCGTACTAAATGCGAACCGTTGTTCCTTTTGCACGTGTGTCATGATCACATGAAATTATTGTTTAGGTGTCTCTGAACCCGATAAGAATATTGAAAAATGAAGCCGAAGAAGAAAAGGCAGAGGTGGCTCGTTTGTCCAGTTTTATTGGAGCCATTGCCATAGGAGATCTGGTAAAAAGTACTTTAGGTCCTAAAGGTATGGACAAAATGTTGGTTTCCTGGGGAAGAAATGCTGGCCAGGTATTTATTGTCCCTGTGAACAATCTTACAATACTGGACTGTAATCACTTACAAATATTTCACTAACATAATTATGTGCTGCATTTTGTAGGTAGAGGTTACAAATGATGGGGCTACTATTTTGAAATCTGTTGGAGTGGATAACCCTGCTGCCAAAATTTTAGTAGATATGTCTAAAGTTCAAGATGAGGAAGTTGGAGATGGTACCACATCAGTCACTGTTTTGGGTGTGTATGCAATTCATTACAAAAATTATGTCAATTTGAGTTGATGATTCCAAACTTTTTTTTTGACCAGATATTGAGGTATTAATTTATTTTGACTCATTTATCAGATACTACATAAGACCCATATTTTGGTTGAAAGTCTTTTGTCTTGTATTGTATTGCATTTCTAAGAATGTATTGTTTTGTACCTGCTATTTTCTGTCTACTCTGTGGAACCATTTTTGATATTAATAAGGAATTGATACAATAGAAACAATGGCATAAATGCTGTTCTAAAGACTTTACTTCTTTCCGGCTATAGCTTTAATTAATGTTACATTCTATTTAACAAACAACCTCTCTAAATAGTAATAGTAAACAGGATAATTTTCCTGCATATATCATTCAAATTGTTGTTGTACCATTCAATCTTTGGATGCCAACAAGGCCAATGCAAGTACAGCTTAAGATCTGGAATGACCATCATTCAGGATACTATCTATCAGTGTGTTCAATTTCATCCCAATTTATCCAGCCATTTCAATCTGAAAGATAAAAATAAACTAACTCACACACAAGCACACACTGTAAAATTTCTGCATAATACCACATTTATACTGCATATTAATCATTCTTAGTAGGACTCATAAAGAAAAAGAAACAAATGTAGATGAGAAATTATATTTTTCATTTAAGAAACATAAAAGTATGATTTTTGTTATGATTATATTGAAAAAATTCTAAACTTACTAGTAAATTGTTAGTGTAGTATGTTTTAAAAAAATTCATAGAAAACACATTACATATGTAGTTCAAATGTTCTACTGATTTCACTAGACTAATATGTTGTGTTTTCCGTTTGATATTGAAGAAGGTGCCAAGAATTATTTTAATTTATTTATTTATTTATTAGGACAACCAACAAGCCATATACTGATACATGCTTAATACTATCTAAATTACGCCACAGCATGCATATTGTAAGACATTACTTGACATACCACCTTTACAACCACATCAACTGTATTCTAGATCTTTCTCCTTTTTTTTTTAATGCCATCCTATTGCCAGGCATTATAAATATTGCAATGTTTACTCACTTGTCTCATAGCATAAATTGCTCTATGTTTTTTATTAATACATCATTTCCATAAAATTGTATTTAGCTGCTTAACTATCAATCTTTTATGTTTCAATGCAAAAGTGTTAATGCCCCTCCTGGAGATTATTATACAAATTTTAAATTTAGCATTGCAAGTTTTCATTAATAAATGAAATGATACGTGACGCGCGCCATTTACACTCTCGCTTGGTTTTTAAGAATACCTGAAGTGATAGAGATCCTGGGCTCCTGGCTCCCGTACGTAGACCGTATTTCACCTTTCATGCATAGTCATCTCCATATCTACATTTATGAACAAGTTCTAACAGATTTAACATAAACCTCCCTTGATCAAACACCTTTTTTAGTACAGTTAGGTATAACTAAATCTACCCAACAAATAAGACCCACTCGAAATAACTAATTTCACAAAAGAAAATTAAAGTTGTTCTATTAAAGCTGACTGAACAGCAGACTTTTTAATTTTCTTGGCCTTTCCTATTTATTTCTACAGTTTTAATTATTTAATAGTTTTGAAAATTGAGTGTAGAGTAGTAGTAAAATCGACACATTTCGTATTGCGCGTGCGACATTTGGTTTTGAGCTAGACAGCTAAGCCTATTTGAGTGCAATCAATGTTAAACTTAATTTTTTTTTGTGACAAGACTTCCTTTTTATTTAAATGTGTTAAAGTAAGCAATCCTAAGTTTTAAGTAGTCATTTTCTTTTTATTGTGCTTTACACTAATATCTTATACTTTGATTTTAGCTGCGGAACTTCTCAGGGAAGCTGAAAAGCTTATAGAACAGAAACTGCACCCACAGACAATAATTGCGGGATGGCGTATTGCAGTAGATGCTGCTAAACAGTCCTTGTCTGATTCGAGCTTTGATCACCAGAAAGACTTTGACGAGGCTGCACTGCGCGCTGACCTTGAAAACATTGCTCGTACAACACTTAGTTCTAAAATTCTTTCTAATCACAAAGAGTAAGTAATTGACTTTTATATTATTTTTAAAATAATTGTCTTTAAATAAGTAGGTAGTAAGTATGAAAGTTGTATAAACCTTTATAAAAAATCAAATAAGCAGGCTGTGTAAACCATGTTCAAATGAATCCTTCTCTTTGTTAACTATGACACCAAAAACTAACATATGTGTCCATCTTCAACTCAATCTTTTACTAAATACATACACTCAAAGTATTATAAGTATATTTATATGTTTTGTCGGTGTAACATTGTTTTGTACTGATTTGGCAATATTTGGAAGTAGTGCAGTCAAAGAAAGACTCTGTGAGTTAGTTTACTTCATTACATGTTAAATATTTCTTTCAGACACTTTACAAAATTAGCTGTAGATGCAGTCCTACGCTTAAAAGGGTCTGGTAACCTTAAGGCTATTCAAATTATCAAAATCTCTGGTGGTTTACTTGAGGAGTCTTTTCTGGATGAAGGTTTCCTTCTAAATAAAAAGGTACATCTAAAATTTATTCATTTCATAAGATAAGATAAGATATTAATTCGCCAAGAATATGCTACATTAGGTGATAACATTAAAAAGCAGCCTGACATATTCGCCTTTTATAGGCACTTTTTTAGGCCTTTAATAAGGACACCATTGTATATTATACCAAACAGAATTTTTTAATTTTTAAAATAAATAATTTTATTACTTGCATTGCACTAATATTATTTTGCAGTTAACCTAACAAGTATGTAGTAAGGTGTGACCCACCCTTTATCTTATCCATGTAAATATATAAAAAAATTGTGTCACATTGTTTGTTCACGATGAACTTAAAATTTTGCACAATGTGTGCAATACAAAAAGTGTGTGATGAGCATGATCATTTGTTCTGTGTCTGGGTGTAATTTATCTATAATATGTATGCATTTAGAAATGCATAAGTATGTTTATCAGCAATCTGGTTACCATAGTACAGGCTCTGCCTAGTTTGGGGTCAGACGGCCGTGTGTGAGATGTGTGGACATAGCCACAGCAATGCATGGCTGGTTAGCTAGTATAATGTATCTTTAAAGCAAAGAAAATGATCTTAGCCAAATTTAAAAGATTATAATCTATTTAATTTTTTTCTTATGTAGGTAGGAGTTCATCAACCTAAAAAGTTAGAAAACGCCAATATCTTGATAGCTAACACTCCCATGGATACTGATAAGATCAAGGTATTTGGTTCTACTATCAAAGTAGACTCCATGGCCAAAATTGCTGAACTGGAAGTTGCTGAGAAAGAGAAAATGAAAGATAAAGTCAACAAAATTCTTGGACACAAATGCAATGTCTTTATTAACAGGTTTGTAGTTTAAATTTTTTTTAATAGATTTATAGAGCTGCTATAACTAGTAATGACTTTTTAAAGAAAGCATTGGGTTATATAAAGTAGCTCTAAAACTAATTCCCTTTTGTACCTCCAACAACCTTTTTGTACATCAACCAATTTAAATACAAAACTGTTTGATCGTGATTAGAGTGGTTTTCTTAGAAAAACCATCATCAATCATAATAAAAATACTAAATGTTTTTGGATACTATATTTTCGAGCGGAGAAGAGAGGACTCTTTGAGAGAAAGATTTAAATGAGTAGTAGATATTTAAAGGGTTAGTTCTTAATAAATAAATTATTTATTAAAGATAAGGTTATGCTATGTGTGTATTTTGAGGGCCTTTATCAAGCAGTAAAGCATTCTGCCTCGACGAAGTCAAACGTTATTGTGATGTCTGATGGTGTAAAATACACACGTGAGTAAGACCGTTACATCTTTCGTAAATACGATTACCACTTACGAATTTACCACTACTTCGACACCCAAGGGCCGGCTCGACCGGAGTGATACCACAGTCTCACAGAAAAACGGCAGTGAAGCAATGCTTGCATTGTGTTTTACCGAGTCAATGAGGTTATCGGAGGCCTTAACCCTTCCCTCTACCCCTCTTCCTCCTCTCCCTCATTTCCCCCCCCCTTTAAACTGCCTACTCCCACCTTTTCCGCCCTTTAAACTACCAACTCTCACCTTTTAAAGGCCGGCGATGCACTTGTGGGTCTTGCAGTCTTGCAGCAGAGTTGCAGGTGCCATGGGTGGCGGTAGTAATTTACCATCAGGTGACACGTCTGCTTGTTTGCCCCCTATCCGATAAAAAAATACTGTTTTTATTTTAATTAATCAAAAGCAGTGATAAGACGATTTTTGTTAAACACAAAAATCGTCCTATCACTGCTTCTATTCGGAAAGGTCTCCAGAACAAGGTTGACAAAGCGAGTGTGACAGCACCGGTATCCCGATTGTTTAAAGGCAACACGGAACTGTAGTTCAAACTCTTTGTTTGTTTGCCATCTTCTTCACTCCTTATTGGTTAGCTCTATGGGTTACTAAAACAAGCCCAACCACCCAAGCAAAAACAGTTGAATCTTTGAAAATATAACTACAATACTCATATTTAATATAATGTTTTCAGACAGCTTATCTACAATTATCCGGAGCAGTTGTTCGCCGACGCCGGCGTGATGGCAATTGAACACGCTGATTTCGATGGTATAGAGCGGCTAGCACTTGTAACTGGGGGTGAAATCGTTTCGACGTTCGACTCGCCGGAAAAAGTTAAACTGGGTCACTGCAAACTCATTGAGCAGGTTAGTAAAAATATTTGCATGCTAAAAAGCCTAAATAAATTTACTTGGTATGGTGGTAATGGTTGATACGATTAAATGTACAGTTTCATCCTCTTTAAAATTAGAGTTATTGTTCCGATTCCATGAGCGTAAACGTGAGACTTCCCTCAATAAGCTGGTGCGTAGTGGAAATGGCAGGATTATAATAAATCTGCAAAACTCACTATACAACCAATTTGGCATGTGGGTTGAACTGTTGCTTTTTTGAAGTGAAAACTTCTTTAGGCACGTTTGTACACTTTTGCTATGGGGAAAAGGCACTGAACTCGTGACAGTTACGCTAATAATACATATATAAATCCACTAGAGGGCGCTAATCTAAACACTGAGTTCTGTCAGCTCCTTATTTAATTAATGTCACCAACCTGCTAATATGACGTTTTAAGTTCGTCGTTTCGTTTAAGCTTTCACTTCTGTCGGCAGTCCCATGACTGCCTATTTTTTTAATATGCTCTCAAGACGATGATGAATTGTGCCATTTAGATAAAAAAAATATTGTCAGATTCTAAATTATCCCCAGATGGTTTGGTTGATCTTGAGTCTTACCATGTGACCAAATTACAGATATTCATGTTTCTTTTTGTTCTAAATATTGAATATTCAGTATCCGTTACTCTAGTAGCATAGAAATAAAAAGTGTGTTGTATGTTACAGGTGTTGATTGGTGACGAGTGCCTTATCCGTTTCTCGGGCGTAGAGCTGGGCTCCGCTTGCACTGTTGTGATCCGCGGCGCGACGCAGCAAGTGATCGACGAGGCCGAGCGCTCCCTGCACGACGCGCTGTGTGTACTCGCCGCTACTGTCAAGGAGCCCAAAGTTGTTTTTGGAGGCGGTATGTTGTCTCACACTCTCATACATAATACATAATATAATTTTTGGTGCAATTATTCAATCAATCGTTTACACTACTTTACAGTTGACAAGTGTTGCTTAAAACACATTCAGTCAATGTATTTTCTTTTATATTGAAACTACAATTTTATTACATACTAGCTGTTCTCCGCGCGGCTTCGCTCGCGTGTACATATTTATATATTTTGCGCGGAAACCCTAATTCTTTTTCTAAAAAAAAGTAGCCAAAGTTACTCCTTATTTATTTATCTGCCAGTGAAAGTCCCGTGGAAATCTGTCCACCCGTTCCGGAGATTAGCCGGAACAGACAGACAAAAATAAAAAAAACAGATTTTTAGGTATATGTACCGTGCGTGTATTCGGATGTATTTAGTAAGATGCTGTTATTATGACATTATAAACAGACACTTAAATTTTATTTATTTGTATAGATTCTCAAAGGGGATAGTATAGATTCTTCTAATTTTAAACGGAATATAGAAATTCCATTTAAAATATATGAAATACACAGGGAAAAAGAGTTTCTGTGAAAATATGCTTCATATACTTGTTATGTGCAAACTTAAGCTACATTTTTATGTAACCTTAGTAAGTTCCAATGAATTGTAGGTGCGAGTGAAATGCTGATGGCGGAGGCGGTGTCGCGCGTGGCGGCGCGCACGGCGGGCAAGGAGTCCGCGGCCACCGAGGCCTTCGCCGTGGCGCTGCGGCGCCTGCCCGCCGCCGTCGCCGACAACGCGGGCTACGACTCCGCCGACCTCGTCTCGCGGCTCCGGGCTCACCACGCTCAGGGGGAGATCACCATGGGACTAGGTACGCTAGTGTTGTTCGGTCGTGGTAGCAAGCTACAAATTTTACTTGACATTTTATTAAATTTCATTCTAGGTAATAATATGATTTATGTTTAAGGTTTTTCTTCTTTTTCTGGTAACAATAATTGTTAGGTGGATTTTGAAGTCAACTAAAATAGTTTCTGGCTGTCACCAACCTTTAACAGTATATTTTCGGAGGTTGAACTCGGACCGATTTACCCTCCGACAACTTAGATTTACTTTTTTTTTACTTGAAAAGGGAACGTTTTAAACTAACATGTACTATTATCGTCACCTTGATGTACGATAAATATCTCGTTCCTTCACAGACATGCAAAACGGACGTGTGGGTGACATGAAGAAATTAGGTGTGACCGAGTCGTACGTTGTGAAGCGCCAAGTGCTGGTGTCGGCCGCGGAAGCCGCCGAGATGATCCTCCGCGTCGACAACATCCTGAAGGCGGCGCCGCGCCGCCGGGGCCCCGACCGGCGCCCCTGTTAGGCCCTGCTAGCGCCACACATCGCTGCATTCACAGAAGTGGGATAACTGACCACCGAAACAGATACTTTATTTATATTGATATATTTTGATCGTCTAAAGCGGAGTAAGGTTAAAGAGACGCGCCCTAATCTGTTCCTAATATAGAAAATATTTTACGTATCTTTGTTTTACCGATTGGGGCTCAAATTGGATTAATCGACATTATTAAAACAATTAGTAAGACATGTCGCCTATTTTATTTTGTGTATTACTCTTTCTTGAGGCGTCAATTTGAGACCAAACTAGTAATACTGGAAACCTCACTCTGTTATACGTTCGTAGTTGTTTGTTCTCTATTACCAAGACCATGTAGATCATTGGAATATGTACTTTTAAGATCTAGATTAGAGAATAAATCCCTAAAAAATCGTACAGACTTACGTTTATAATATTAAAATATTGTATACTGCTAGATGTCAGATAAGAAGAATTTACATTTTGTAATTAAATTTGAACAACATCATCTGCATTGAGTGATTCAGGTTTGACCACTTCTATTTATGTCCTCGTATTATTTACAAAACAATACATCCTAAAATACTATATTTTCCAACTTATTAATAACTTAAGTTTAGTTCTACCACAGATCACACAACACTGCATTTTATAAAGGTTGTAGTTAATGTTTGTGAAACATGGTGAATTTTTATAAATTTCGTTTACGTTTGTAATAAGTAGTTTTGAGTTTTAATGGTGGACTACGTTAAAAGAAATAATGATTTTAAACTTAAGTGTCTTCTAGTTATGTTAGAATTCATATTGAGCTGCGCTAGTTCCATTACTTGATTAGCTTTTAGCTTTAATGGCCGTTAATGCCTTGGTATTATGTATTAACAAATAATTTAATAAAATTGTAACAGAATATTTTTTTTTTCTTTTCCATTGTACTCGCCTTTCTCTCTTTTCAAATAACCAGTTTCGGACGCTAACAATCACGAAGACTAAAAGATTGAGTAAACAACCTATGACTTACACCATCGAAATTGATGGTTGTCATTTTCTGGTAGAGGATACTGGTCTTGGTCTACCATCCTCGGCCGATTTCGACCACGGCGACTGTTTCTACTCTGTAGCTGGCGTTCGTGTGCTTGCGCATGTGGCTTATGTATCCAATCTTATAGTTAAAGATTTGGGCGCATTGTGAATATCCACAATGCTCCCGAATCTTTACTTCAACGTCAAGGTCGCAATTACATATTATGGTACTCTTCACATCCTGTTCAAGCTTGATGGCAAAGACATCACTTCCCTCTTTTGGACATTAATTCAGATCAAATGTCAAGCAAGACTCGTGGAATTGCCGATAAGAGCCGTTTGGGGATTTAGCCACAACAGGAATTATCCACATTCATAATCTCTGCGATCAATGCTTGAGATACTTGTGAATTACATTGATTAAATTGAAAAGGCTGCCGCGCCGTCGCTGCGAAAACGGATGCGGATTCCTTCGTGTGCGTTCGCGCAGCGGAATGTTGTTGAATTTAAAGATTTTAATTATGCAGATATTTAGTGTATGACGTCGTGTAATTATCGTGTAATCATTTTAAGTCTATTGCTGTCTCTAACCAATGACAGAGTATGTTTAGCAAGCGTTTGTTAACGTTAAGTTTTTATGAACAAGAGACTAGTCATGACAAGCGCCTCAGCTGCGCTCCCGATACGCTCAAAATACACGCGCCTGTGCGCGCACATGAGTTGTATGCCAAGTTCTGCCGTTACTGGGGCGCGCGCCCCATGGATTGTCATGACTAGTCCCTAAGAGGGTTAGAAATTTTGAGGTTAGTTTCTGTATTTTCATTCATTCATTCATATGCTCACGGCTGTGGTCCGAGAAAGGGTAGGCAGAGGTGTGACATTTCTGGGGTGCTGTCTAGAAAACCTCCACGTGCACCCTGGAAACGTTGGCGATGACGCTGCCTTGCCTTTTATTCCTCAGTTTTTGAGGACGGCATCATCGCCAACGGCTAATATTCTAGTAAGGAGAGGAGGCCATTTTTCTTCGGCCACTCGGTCGAGACTTGGTCCAACAGAGCGGGCGTGTCTGCCGATTCCTCTGTTGGCTTTTCGCTCTTCGGAGCTATGAGGATGAAAACCTCGGTAAAAAATCAAGAAGGAGGGACCCTTCCATGGGTCGGAGTTTCTCCGCTGTCCACAGTGGAGAAAGGAGGGCGGGCTCGGCGTGCACTCACACTGCCACCGAGCAGGCATGGGAAGATTTCGTTTCCTTGCCACCGTCGGCATATCGTAATCTCGAAAGGAGTCGTGGTCATGTCTCGCCACTCCGATCGGGGACGAGGGTCTTGGCTTAACCGCCCGGACTGCGAGGAAGAAAACCTCTCTAAAAAATCACCCCGAATCCCGTGTTCTGGTGCGTGACCAGGGGATGCATGGCTGATGGGTAGGTCAGTCGCAAGCGCACTCCCAGCCGGGGTACCTGCGGACCCCTCGGTTGGGCACAAATTTTCGCTTGCCCGGGTATTAGGGGCTAAGGCTGGTCGACCGAATAAGACTGCGACAAAGGCGGCCGCACCGAAATCCGGGCAACCACCTAAAGCTGTGAATAAAGGGGCAGCAGAATTCCCTCCACTTCCCACTCCGGCACCTAAAGAGACTTGCCCGCCTACTGTTCTCTCTGGGGCTGAGCCCACGCCTGGCCCCTCCACATCTGCCCCATCCAGCGAGGGATGGCAAAAAGTCGAGGGAGGCAATAAGCGGTCCCGGAATCGGAACAAGAACGCTGCTAAGAATGTGCCTTCTCCACCGCAGGCGCAGTCGGTGGCGGTGGCTGCCACGAAAAATACGCGTAGACTGACGACGCCAAAAACGGCGGCTGTAGTGGTAACCGTATCACAAGCGGTGGGTGACGGCGGGCTGTCCTACGCAGCCGTATTCAAGAAGGCCCGGGATAGTCTCGCCGGCGAATTCGGTGGAGTTGGTGTGAGGATGCGCCTCGCCCAGACGGGAGCTCGAGTTCTTGAGTTCCCAGGGGCTGAAGGTGTAAAGACGGCGGACGCCTTTGCCGAGAAGCTGCGGGGAATATTCGCAGCCACGGATGGTGTGAAAGTCGCCAGGCCCACCAAGTGCGCGGAGCTGCGCATTTCAGGCCTGGACGACTCTGTCACGGTTGAGGACGTGCGCGTTGCAATCCTAGAGAAGACTGGATGCAACGATAACATCAGAGTCGGCACCATCCGCCCCGGTCCAGGGGGCCTTGGCGCGGTATGGGTCAGCTGTCCCGTAGCGTCGGCCAAAATCTTGGACGACGCCGGCAAAATCCTCATCGGTTTCGTCACAGAGTCACAGTACTGACGGCGAGACCGATGAGGTGCTTCAAATGCCTAGGGTCAGGACACACCCGCGTCAAGTGTTCTAGTTGTTTCGACTGCAGCGGACTATGTTTCCGTTGCGGTCGACCGGGGCACAAGGCGGCGGAATGTTCCGCCGCCCCTCACTGCCCAGCGTGTGCGGCGGGCAATCTGCCTGCCAATCACCAGATGGGGCAGGGGGGCTGTAAACCTTCCCGCACTTCTCGGAACACATCGGGGGCTAGCCAATCGGCCCAGGCTGCCTCCGACGTCACTCGTGCGTCGACGCCGTCGCCCATGGAGGAGGCTGTAGAGACGGTCCAATAAATGGACCAAGTCTCCAGCCTCCTTGTCCAGACGAACCTAAACCACTCTGCCGGTGCGCAAGATCTTTTCTTGCAAACCATGGCGGAGTGGTCGATCGGTGTAGCCGTAGCCTCGGAGCCCTATTACGTTCCTCCCCGTCCAAACTGGGTGGGTGACCGGGACGGCTCCGTGGCAGTCGTCGGCTCCACGGCGGCTCATTCCCCGCCCTTGTCGCTAAGAGACAAGGGTAATGGATATGTTGCTGCTGCCTGGGGGGGGATCACCATATATGGTGTTTACTTCTCCCCCAACCGGAGTCTGAGCGATTTCGAGGTTTTCCTCAATAACATGGAGACCTCGATGCGGCGACTAGCGTCTGGGCACGCCCTAGTGCTGGGGGACTTCAACGCAAAGTCCGTTGCGTGGGGCTCCCCCAGGACGGACGCACGGGGCGAAGCCGTAGAAGAGTGGGCGGCTTCGGTGGGCCTCTGTCTCCTAAACAGAGGCTCCACCAACACGTGCGTGCGACAGCAGGGGGGGTCGATAGTGGATCTTTCGTTCGCTACCCCTGCTCTCGCCGCACGAGTAAGGAACTGGCGTGTCCTGGAAGAGGTTGAGACGCTCTCGGATCACCTCTATATCCGATTTGAGCTCTCCCGGTCCCAGGACCCCAGAAGGGGTCACACGGCGCGGCGTTCTTCCCGCTTCCCGCGGTGGGCTGTTACAAAGTTGGACAGGGACCTACTAGAGGAGGCAGCCATTATTTATTCTTGGCTGTCTCCGCAGCCTCTGACTGAGGAGGTAGACATGGGGGCAGGCCGCTTTCGCGATGCAATTACGCAGATTTGCGATGCGGCCATGCCCCGCGTCCGAGGTCGTCGGCCTCCAAGGAAGGAGGTCTACTGGTGGTCCCAGGAGTTGGCGGACCTCTGTGCGGCCTGTACTCGTGCCCGGAGGTCTTACACCCGCAGCCGGCGTCGTCACCACGAGGAGGGTGAAGAGGAAAAGCTTCATGAGGAGTACCGAGAGGCGCGGCAAACTCTGAAGCTGGCCATTAGCCGCGCCAAAGAACAAAAGAGAAAGGAGATGCTGGAGGGTCTCGATCGTGGGGTCGCCCATATCGCGCGGCGCAACAAAAGCTCCGCGCGTCGGCCCCCCCCCCTTACTGAGACTCTCCAGCCCAGCTTCCTGCAGGGAGTGGTTGAGGGCCTTTTCCCGCAACGGGTGGAGCACGTACCCCTGTCGATGGCCCCCTTGGCCGCAGACGACGGGGAGGACGAGGAGGATGGTGTTCCGCCCGTCACGGAGGCGGAGGTAGGGGCGGTTGTTCTACGGATCCGTTCCAAGAACACCGCCCCCGGGCCAGACGGGATCCCTCCCCGAGTGTTGGCCCTGGCCCTCGACCACATGTCCGACCGCCTCGGGGAGGTGTTCGACGCTAGTTTGGCGTCCGGACGCTTCCCTGACTGCTGGAAGAGCGGGAAGCTGGTGCTTTTAAGGAAGCTGGGACGGCCTACCGACTCGGTCGCGGCCTACAGGCCCATCGTGTTGCTGGATGAGGCGGGTAAACTGTTTGAGAGGGTCCTCTCTGCCCGCATCGTCCGGCACCTTCGCGAGGTCGGCCCCGATTGGTCGGACGCCCAATTCGGTTTTTGAGCGGGGCGTTCGACGGTCGGTGCTGTGTTGCGCCTGAGGGCCGTGACCGAAGAGGTAGTGAGCTGTGGCGGCGTGCTGTTGGCGGTGTCGTTGGACATCGCCAACGCGTTCAATAGTCTGCCATTCAGCTGCATCAGGGAAGCACTCCATTATCACGGAGTGCCGGGGTACCTGAGGCGGCTAGTGGCAGACTATTTAGAGGAGCGTACCGTCATGTACGAGGACCAAGATGGAGTTTTGAGTCGTCGGCCCATGTCGTGCGGTGTTCCGCAGGGGTCTGTCCTTGGACCACTCCTGTGGAACATGGGGTACGACTGGGCCCTTCGAGGCGACTTCCCCCCCGGGCTCGGTGTAATCTGTTACGCCGATGACACGTTGGTTACAGCCCGGGGGGTGAGCTTTCAGGAGGCGGCGCGCCTGGCCACCAGGGGAGTCTCTCTGGTGGTCGGGCGCATTGAGGCGCTGGGTTTACGGGTGGCCCTGGATAAGATGAAGGCCCTTTTATTTCATGGGCCCCGTCGTGGTCCACCCCCTGGCGCCTCTATCGAGGTCAACTCGGTCCTCGTACCGGTTCGGGCCCACATAAAATACCTGGGCCTGATCCTTGACGGCAGGTGGCGCTTCGACGAGCACTTCCAACAGCTTACTCCAAGGCTGGTCGGCGCTGCGTCTGCCCTTGGGCGACTCTTGCCCAATTTGGGTGGACCCAGCGTCGCTACGAGACGGCTGTACACGGGGGTTGTTCGGTCAATGGCACTGTATGGTGCACCGGTGTGGGCAGAGGCTCTGACCGCCCAGAATAGGGCGCGCCTCTGGCGCCCTTAGAGGGTTATGGCGGTTAGAGCCATACGCGGATACCGCACCGTGTCAACGGAGGCGGCGTGCGCGTTGGCCGGGACTCCCCCGTGGGATTTGGAGGCGGAAGTGCTCGACGAAGTATATCGGCGAACGGCTCAGTTCCGGGCGGGAAGCGGCAGTCAGCCCCCGCCCGAAGAGGTACGCGAATGGCGTGAGGCCGCTCGCCGAGCCACCATGGCTCGTTGGTCGTCCCGGCTGGAGGCTCCACGTGCTGGCTTTGCCGCCGTGGAGGCGCTCCAGCCGGTCATCGTCGAGTGAGCAGGGCGGCAGCACGGGACCCTTTCCTTCCGACTGACGCAGGTTCTTTCCGGGCACGGCTGCTTCGGGAAGTACCTGCACTCGGTCGCTAGGAGGGAATTGAGTCCCGCCTGTCACCACTGCGACTGCAGTGAGGACTCGGCTCAGCACACGCTGGCGGTTTGCCCCAGTTGGGCGGCGCAGCGTCGGGCCCTCACTGCAGTCATCGGAGTGGATCTGTCGCTGCCGGCTGTCATACGCTCCATGGCCGGTAGCGACAGGAATTTTACCGCGGTCGCAACCTTCTGTGAGGAAGTCATCTCGCAGAAGGAGGCGGCGCAAAGGGTCGACGACTTCCACTCGGACTTATTTCGCCGCCGGCGAACCGGGCGGCGGAGGCGCGCTTACCAGCGCGCGGTGGACGGGACGGGTTTTCCCCTTCACCCGCTGTAGTGGCCCCCCGCGAGGAGGCGGCGTCCGCGTGTGCCTGGACGTTGCCTAATTGAGAGGTTTTTACGCGAAGGTGGTGCCCGCGCTTTTGCGGGCAGGCGCTAGGAGGGTTCCGGATGTCTTAATAATAGCTTTTCCCGGATCCCTCCTACTTAAGGCGTAGTACGGCACACCGTTTTAGTCGGTTCGATTCCGACACACCGCCCCACTGAAAACCCCGGTGAGGTGACGGCCCGAGGGGGTTTCCACACGCACAAAAAAAAAAAAAAAAGGTGTGACATTTCTGTGACAACCACATTTCGCCAATTTTTGGGTTTCTACGTAACAGGTGGCGAGAAATTTAAGCTAAGAAACTAAGCTCACTGCTACTATTTTGTTTCTACAAAAAACGTATGATACACCTCGTAGTATTTACATTCTTACATGAATAGTAACCTAAATACCTTAAGAGAATTGGACAACTTTGAAACAGCAAACTCGGCTATTGGCCCCAATTCTGTTACTTCACTCGCTAAATTAAAATTCACTAAATTTTCTTCATACAAGAAGTAAACCTTGTACACTTAGAAACAAGGTCTTATTTCCAATTGAAACAAGTAGGTAGTATATGTCGCTATCGAAATAAGCTATTTATTTGTCGACTAAAGTCTGATACGCTTAAATAAACTTTAATACCACGTAGCGAGAGCCGCTATCCGTTGAATGCCATCTCCTTTGCTCTGTGTTTTTAGTAAGCGTCTTCGTAGGTGTAGATTAAAAACACGTCATCCTTGTTCGTTTTGAACAAGTTTTTATACGGCAATTATACAGCGTTTGAATAAATGAAGACTCTCGCTGCGTGGAAATAAAGTTGAGTATACGTTGACAGGTTTTAATAAAATTTACCGGCGCTGTGAAATAGATGCTAGTAACATATAGACCTTATTACGAAGAGCACTAGGTTGATTTCATATGAAGAAATTAAGTCAGGTTTTAGTTTAGTCGAGTGTACAATAGAATCGGCACCATTATCAACATTGAACAGTTACCTAACTACATACGGCTAGCAGACAGATTTACAGTGCTAACTCAAACTATTAGAAGTATTTATAGTAATTTCGACGACTTTCAACTAAACTTGTGTCAACTGAAACATGATCCAGATGTCTTGATACTAACAGAATGTAGACTTAATTATAACAGACAACTACCTTTGCTTAATAGCTACACCTCTTTTTATACGACCAATCAGTTAAATCAAAATGATAGAGTGGTTATGTACGTCAAAAATAACCACTCTGCCCACGTAAAAGAAATTAAAATGATGCACGCCCCAGCCCTTCAATTATCTGTCTCCGACTATACCATTATAGGCATATACCGTTCCCCATCTAATGCCTGTGGTGACAACTTTATAAACTCCTTAAACCTGCACCTAGAGACAATTACAACACATAAAAATATTTTAATACTAGGTAATATAAACATTAATTTAATACAAAAAGAATCTGAAACAAGACAGCAGCGCAGTAATAGGTTAGATTATTTAAACATGCTGACGGGCCATGGCCTTTTACCGGGGACACTGTCTGCCCACTAGAGAGCAAAACTGCCTCGACCATGCAATGCTGAAGATTAATACGTGTATCAAAGTTGCATTTGTGGCTATTTTGAATACCTCCATTACAGACCATGCTATGTTAATATTAAATATAAGTAACAAAACTAAAACTAACGTCAGAAACAATACGATTAGTAAATATAAATCAATTATTGACTTCGACAACGCCTATAAACATCTCATAAATACGGACCTATCGTTCTTTACTAGTACCTGTAACAACCCTGAAAGTCTAGCTCAAAAGGTGATAGATGTAATTAAGACATCATTACTTTCCAACACTAGGATTAAGTTAGTTTCTGGAAGTAAGAGAACTCAGAAGCCATGGATTTCTACAGGAGCTCTGCGTTGTATTAAACTTCGAAATAGAATGCAATACCAATTAAAACAAGACCCTTACAACGTGATACTTAGAATCACCTTTAGACGGTACCGTAATTTTTGCTCCAATTTACTGAAAAAGTTAAAAAGACAATACCATAAAATCCAAATACCTGACTCTATAAAAGATTCAAAACAACTATGGTTAAAAATAAATGAAATCACCCAATTTAAAAAGCCTAAATCCTTAAACACTAGTCTCCTGCACATCACACCTTACCCGCTGGACTCAGTAATTCGTGTGAATCAGTTTTTTGTTAGCATCGGTAAAACCTTGGCTGAAGATATTACTGGTGTTTCTGATTTATCCACTAATAATGTAGTTATACAAACTCAGGTCTCTTCATTTGTGTTACTTGACACCGACCCTCATGAGGTTGATCGCAAACTCATGAGTCTCGACTCCGGAAGCTCGCCCGGTTGGGATGGTATACCCACAGAGTTTCTGAAAAAGGCTAGGGACTTTGTGGTTCCATTAATAAGCCGGCTAGCTAACCTATGTTTCGAAACAGGAAACTTTCCTGCTGTTTTTAAACGATCTATAGTAACCCCTGTTTATAAGAGTGGGGACGTGGGCGTTATTAGTAACTATAGACCAATTTCCGGCTTACCTTGTATCTCCAAAATTTTAGAAAAAATAATCAATGATAGGCTGATTGGATATTTAAATAAATAAAATATAATATCAAACTCTCAATACGGATTCAGGAGGGGTCTTTCTACACAGGACGCTATTATAGCGCTAACTAACGAGATAACAACTATGGTAGATAGGGGAGATAAATGACTAGCTGTGTTCCTTGACCTCAAAAAAGCGTTTGACACTGTTTCGGTCCCCATCCTTCTGAACCGACTTGAAAAAATTGGCATTACCACAATTGGGTACCACTCTTTCTCTTTTTAAAAGTTACCTACAAAACTGACAACAGCAAGTTGAAGTAAATCGCACTACTAGTCAGGAGGAAAACGTAGTCTACGGAGTTCCACAAGGAAGTGTACTTGGGGTGTGTATGCTGGTTAGAATTAGTTAAATATGAGGAAATGTATTGTGACCACACACACACACACACGCACACACGCACCTACCCACCCACACCCACACACACACACACACACACACACACACACACATACACACACACACACACACACACACACACACACACACACACACACATACACACACACACACACACACACACACACACGCACACACACACGCCTACACATAAAATGCTAAGAGCTGTCAATTATATTAGTACTTGTTTTCTTTTGTTAACATTTTATTTTATTTTTATATCATTACTATAATTATATATTTGTTTTTTGTAGTTCTTATTTCTAATTTTCTGTTGTTATAAATGATGTCAACGTTGGTAACTTAAGAAGTAGCGAGGTAACCCCAACACAAGTATTTTTATAACTTACCGGGGCTTCCTCATGATATTGTAAACCGAAACTATGAGACTAAATAAAACATTTATTTATTATTATTAAATAAATAATAAATACATAAAATTATTACATGTAATTAAAAATATTTTTGTACACGGATGATTAATTAGACAAGTACTTGTTAATTGAAGATTTATTTTTATCGTAGATAGTGGCGTTATTATTAAAAAAATATTTTTCATTCAAGAAACAACAATTCGTATCACACTGAATTGTTGTTTCTTTAGGGCATTGTTATTTTATTGTTGACGTTTTATTATCATACGACATAACTTATATTTTGAATGACTGAATACTAATTATTGTTTCCCTAAAATATTTACACTTTTGACATTATATTAATATTATAGTTTATTTAATTAACATAATATGATAATTTTAATGTAAGTTTAATAAATTTCTTAATTAATTATTTTGTTATAGCTTTGCATGCCTAATGGTAGAATATGGTCAAAGTACAGAAAATTGTATTAGCTTTTAAGATCTGCAAATGTATACCCATATTCGCAAATGAATAAATGAATAAATAAATAAATGAAAAAAAAAGAAATACAATTGTTTTATTTTTTCCTAACGCTTGTGTACGCAACTGTTCCAAATTAATCAATACTATACTGGAAGGTTAAGAACGTTACTTAGATATATGGCACGGCCGCTTTTTTGTAGCCATCCGAACTTGGTCGGGTTATGTAGGTTTTCGATGCTTTGTCAGTATTTTAATTGTTTCTCTTTAATTACTGAATTTAATGAGATGAAATTTTGCATGTGAGTAGTTGAATTAATACACTAATTATTTTAATACATTTTACTATGCAATTCCTTTAGAACGTCGTGATGTTTGACTGCTTTGTAAACAGTGGTCTATTCATGGTAAATTGTCCTATAACTCTTTAATTACTAACGGAACATGATTGATACTTGGTAACATGTTGCACACTCTTACAAGGTTTGTATAAACGTGAAAATCTAGACCCCAAAGTGCATACTTTACGAACTAAGACCTAATAAGCGTATTTTACGTTTATATTGTTATCTTTTAAACCCTACGATTTTTTCTAAATCTGTTTTTTAAACAAATAGAAAACAAATTCAAAACAACGTATGTAAAAATCTACAGCTCTCTATATAAGCGCTTTATATGAAAACTAGCTAATGGCCAAACGTTCGCGTAGCGGAAACTTGGATTTCTCCGAAGTTTATGCATGCACAAATTTTATTCATACATACACAATTACACACAAATACACACTAATTTTTGGACACATTTTTTTTCTTCTAAGTCCATGGATTAAAAAAAGTTCCGCCAGGACAACGTTCGCCCAGCGGAATCAGTTTTTAGCGAATTTCTCCACAATGGCTGCATGCACAAAATTTTTTTTACCATACACAATTACACGACGTCATACACTAAATATCTGCATAATTAAAATCTTTAAATTCAACAACATTCCGCTGCGCGAACGCACACGATTCCTTCAGGAATAGCTTACAAGACCTCGCGCACTTCGACTGCAAAGTACAACGGGAACAGTGTGGGAGCGAGGACGCATCCTTGCTTCACCCAAAAGGTTAGGGGAAAAAAGTCAGAATGTTCGGCGTCGACCGCCATGCATATTCTCTAGATCATCGGGAAGGAATCTTAAGTCTCAGAAACTTAGCCGTGTATCCGAATTTTGCGGGTACTGTCCGAAGAACTTCTCTAGACACACTGTCGAAAGCCGTCTCAAGATCCCCAAAGCAGAGGAACATATTACAGTTCTGTTTTCTGCTTTTTTTTGCAGTTGGCGCACTGAGAAAATCGCCTCGCAGGTGCCTCGATCTGTTCGAAAGCCAAGGAAGCCAGCTTAATAGCAGCTGTTTCCGGATCCCTCCTATTTGAAACGCAGTTCGGCACATGGGGTTTTAGTCAGTTAGTTCGATTTCGACACACCGTCCCACCGAAAACCCCGGTGGGGGGTCTCCAAAAAAAATATTTAAGCCGCACGATAGGATTGTTTATTAGGGGTAATGCTTCGATCTGGGGTTCATCCACATGGTTTTGTACTTACTAGGCAGTCTGAAGACTGAATACTTAGAAGGTAGTGTTAGTGATGGCTAGGTTAAATTGAGCACAAAGACTCGGCAATAGTTGGCTATTGCTATTCATATTACTGATACCGTGTCTGCCCAGAACATTCTCCCAGACTTCAAAAAGAGCAATTTGTTCTTTAAGGCGTATATTCTCGATACACTGTGCCAAGTTCTCGTAAAACTGGTCTTTAATTTCTTCCGACATGTGTTGCGACTTGCGTTGGGCATGGACACTGATGACATTAAAGTAGTTGCCATGTTCCATAATGTATGTGAAACGGGCGTTGTTGTAGGTTTTTTGCAATCTAAGTTTTAATCGCAAAGTCCACATCTGACCTACGCGGTTTTGAGGAAACTAGCCCTTTCCAGAGCTAAAAGGGCAGTTTTTCTTTCGGTGCTTCACGGTCAAGGAATATTTTTTCTGTAGTAACTGCGAATTTTAGATGTGGAGGCAGCCGCGGTTCCTACTCTTCTTTCTGCGTGGGCAGATAATTTGTTTAGGGTTCCTTTTATAGACCCCCGAACACCCCCAGAACCGACCATTTACAGACCTCAGATAAATCCCAGTCTGCATTAAACCAAACCTTTCTACCTTGGCCATCGCACACAGGCGGAATTTCGCAAAATCTTGGCCAAAATGAATAAATCGCTTAAAAAAGCTGTAATGGTTCAAAAAGAGACAATCACGTGTATTTAGTATCGAATCATTTATTTACTTAGGTACAAGTTATTCCCAAAGAAAGACAGTATTTTTAAAGTTTCCGTCTTTTCAAATCTCAGTGCCAAAGCTTCATTTGCTTTGCCGGTGACTTGTTCTAGCTGACCGTTTCTCTTAACTTCATTTCAGATGCAACAATCTATTGATCTTTCCATAGGTAAATCCCCAGTTTTTCTACGCTTAAACCTGTTACTGCTGTCAGAAAACGTTTTCAAAGGTCTTCTGACAGCAGTCACTCCTTTTCTTGGACCATTTTTTTTATAATAAACTAGCTAGGCTTATTCCAAATCTCCCTAAGCTCACTAAAGTAAAATGTAAGAAAACCATTTTTAAATATCTTAAAACCTTAGAGTATGATGCCACCGAACCTTTTCTAGACACGAGTTACAACTTTGCAAATGTGTGAAATCATCCTACCATAATTGTAACCACTATTTACCTAATATTGCTTTTACGTAATTCTATCTCCACATTTATGATATTTGTAATTTAGGATATTATTAGCACTGATGAACAGTTACCTCCTGAGATACAGTCTCAACTAGTTCAGAAGGTATGGAACTACATTGCTGAGAATAGCCTAAAATAACATAATTTTTAGTGGAGACACCATATTTTTAATGTACATTTGTGCAACCACTTTTATAAATTTTTAAAACAGGTTTTAACATAGTAAAACTTGTTCGTTAGTATATTAGGAACATGGTCCTGAATTTCTTCCCATTTTTAAAGTAAGTAAGTAGTAAGTATTATAATTGCGCTTAGCGAACTTTTTTTTATCGTATACGTGGTAGAAATCATAAACATTTAAGACCAGTTTGATTAAATTTGTTCCATTATTTGTTTAAATAATTGCGAACTCCGGTCGAAAATGGCAAAATTTCAATTTGTTTTTAATTTAGAAAAGAAAGCTTCAATGAACGTGAAACTTTAGGAGAATACGTCTTTTATGCTCTTGAACATACAAATTTTTTTTTATCAAAAAAAAAAATTTTTTTACCGGGGCGTTCTATTTACTTACTAAAATTTGCTAAAATGTTTATTGCTACTTGAGCCAGTTCCCGTCGTCCAAATCGATTCATTTTGCACAATTTTTTTCGTCGAGGCCTATATTTTATGATTTTGCAGTGGGCGTATGCATTACTATTTGAGATAGTTATGGAAGAAGTTTTGAAGCGTTTATGTGTCAGTAGTAAGGTTTTGGTAGTTTGTGGAGATTTCAATATTAATATATTAGAAAAGTGTCCTATAAGTATAAGATTAATGAGCCTATTTGAATCATTGGACTTGAATTATTTAATTTCTGAGCCAACAAGAATTACTTCTCACTCGGCAACTTGCTTAGAAAACATCTTTAGCAATGGTGAATATTTAAGTAGGTAAATTTTAAGTGATTTAACATCTGATCACTGTAGGCAATTTTTTACATTTCCTTGTATGAAAGAAAATAGAATAAACAAAACTATTAGCAGACCCATGACTAGTAACCGATTATTGAATTTTAGTAAGTAAAAACATTAGTGATAAGGTTTCCAATTTAGATTGGACTCAAAGAGATCCGGATAAGCTTTACGGCTACTTATTCAAAATGATAGAAATCGAATTTAACAGTATATTTAAGTCAAAAACAATAATGCAAAGGCCAAAAACGACATTCTGTGACTGGGCGACAACAGGAATATACAAAAGTAGAGAAAAGCTGTATGATTTATATGCTATGAAACAAAGTAATTTTGTCACAAAATTTCATGAATATGTCAAAAATTACTCAGATTTTTAGGAAAACATGTACTATTGCAGTCTTTATGTCAAGTAAAGTAGTAAGTAAAGTCTTTATACATAAGTAATAAGATTAAGTCTTCAAATAATAAAATAACAGCTACATGGAACATTAATAATAATGAAACTGGACGTAGTAAACTTCGAGATAATGATTTAAAATTAAATATTAATAATAGGTTTATAACAAACAACTTAGACATAGCTGAATCTTTTAATATCTTTTTCACAAATATACCAGTTAGTGCAACCAGTACCTTGAATTCTTGTGCGTCCAGGTCTGAATTGTTGTTAAGGGCAATAACAATGTAAACAAATGTAAGAATTTATTTGAATTTGAATTCATAAAGCCCACAGACATTATAAAAACGTTTAAGTCTCTTAATTCTAAGAATTCAGGGGATTCATGGGGAATTTCTGTTAAATGAATAGAAACTATTATAAGTGATATAGCACCATTTCTAGCTATAACATTCAATCGATGTGTTGATTCTGGTGTTTTTCCTAACCTGATGAAGTATAGCAAAGTAATACCTTTATTCAAGAAGGGTTGTCCAACTGAACCAAGTAACTTTAGGCCAATCTCAATGTATTATATTAAAAAAAATATTAGTAAATTTTTTTAAAAAGTTCTTTTGCAACAACTAGAAAGCCATTTTAATCAAAATAATCTATTTCACAAATAACAATTTGGCCTTACAAAAAGGTCGTTCAACAATTGATGCTGGTGCAACTCTCTTGAGACATATATTTAATGCATGGGAGAATTCGCAAGATGCGATTTTTATCAGTATCTCGACTATGGTTCGTCATGCTCACTAAAATGTCATTGCTTGCGGCGTCGTCATGAGGCGGGTCATTTCTTTCCCTCTAATATGGCGAAGGAGATGATGGCTGGTCCATGCGTCATACTCGTGAACGGGTGCTGCTTGGGGTGACTGGTCGGCCTAGTCAGCGATGCTTTAGCCTATACTATTATTTTGGTTCGATCAACTGCAACTCTAGCCTCTTAATCCAGTCACGAATTATTTTTAACAGTAGATTTTGTAACTGAATGAAGGTAGATGTGCACCTTGAATGATTTCTATGTTTAATAGGTTCAAACCTTCAACGGTATCACTGAGTGATTTTAATTTTTTAGTACGTTAGCTTTTGGAGCATTTCAATAAAATGAAATTCAGGTGGCATCAGCTTGCATCCTGTTTACCTTTCGTGTAACACTAACACTATTGTACCTGAAGATTTGACTTTTAAAAAGAGTGGCCATGAGTTTCTTTGCCAGTATTTTTGGAAACTGGAAGTTATAGATCGACACAAGCATGCAGTAGATTTTGGTGTTTTCACCTAATTTACCTCGACAATCCAATATATGCTGTGGCGTCTGTTTGCGCCGATCTATGATTCTAACTCTAGCTTCAATTTAACGTTGATAAATGTCACTTAGTGTCTTAATTGAATAAATGATTTTCAATTTGAATTTGAATATTATTTAACATATTCAAATTCAAATTCAAATGGCGTCCGAAAAAAGTGCAGTTTTCGGATATATGGTTTTTTGAAACATCTCGAAAACTAATGATCGTACATATCGTCATGTAATCTTCACAGATTTGTTGCTGGTATTTTATACAAATTAAAAAAAAAATGTGTCTAACATAAGTATAAGAAATAAATCGCTATTTGTTTATTAATAACAATTAGCGCTCACAATTTTACATGTAACTAGTTGAATACTTATTTTGTTAATCTATTCTCAGTGATGCGAAAATAGCCTTTTGAACAGGTACACAATCATTTAAAATTTATAATAATTTTGTGCTTAAACGGGCGATGTTATTTTTCGTCCATGCCAAACGATGCTTGGAAACTCGATCGAGCTACTTCAAATTGAAAATGAAAAAAAAAAACTATCTCAATCATATTTTACTAGATTTTCACGTTTTTTTTTAATCTGGGGTAGCGCGTGCATGTACATCGACTGGCATGGTCAAATCAACAAATTGTTATAAATAAATACTTTTGTAAATATTTCAAACAAAATTATATTATTTTATTTTCTTCTCTTTAGAATGGTAATTATTATATATTTTTTTTAATTAAAAAAATTATAATTCCGCCTGCGTGCATCGTTATGGAACTTGTCAGTCGGAGTCCATTTTTTGGAAGCAGTCTATTGCGCAGGAACTAGGACATATTTTTTTTTTTTTATTGATAAATTTCGACCGAGAAGAAGGGAAGACGGTTTATCAACATCTTGGAATCCCCCTAAGCAGCAAATATAATTGTTATCGAATACACGCAACTTGAAAGCACTCAACGGAATTTATAAGTGACAGTGAGAACAAAAATAAGGAAGATCAAGTGGGGGTACTCCCCGAAACTAGCAAATCGATGTAATTCGGTCAAAACGTCAGTTAATCAAAAAAGTATCTTACCTTATGAATATTATCGCGATGAAGTCCTGATTCACAGATCTAAAAGTTAGTCAAAAGTTTAGGATTTCAGACTGTAAATAATATAATTTAATGATAGTGTGAAAGGACCTGAGCTGCTCCGCAGTGTTAAGTTTAAGATGTATGTTCACACCTAGCTTCCCTGCACAAATTTAAGTGGGCAAAAGTTCTTAGACCAAAACGAATCGCTTACTTCAATTAGAACCGGAGATAGAGAGAAAGAAAGCTATGGAAACATAAGCAATGTACAGGAGCAAATCAGGTTTAAGTATAACTATATAACTGAGAAGGGTGAAAGTTAGGTGATTTCCAATTGCTTGATGATAAATCTGTGCATCAATTTCCTTAATTAAAAAAAAAAACAAATCGGTTAGATAGAACGGTCGGACGGAGTCGGAATTGATTTCATTCCTTTTTAAATATATAGATGTGATGCAGTTAAGTACATTGTACCCTGTACTTTTATTTACTGCTTTAAAAAGTTCCTTACAAACGAAATGAAATTCGTTTTCGCGAGAAATCTTCGGCTACCTGAACTGGGTCGGTAATGGAATTTTCCTTTATTATTTGATTTACCTGCTCCTTCAATTTTATGTCGATGCAATAGTGTTATCCTCTTGTACAGCAACTACCTTTTATTTTATAGAGGTTATAAGAAATTATTTTGGTACACTAAAGTCATTTTGACGGTATTCGTGCAAATTCAATTTCAAACCTTTCCAAAGTTCAAAATATTTTCGTGTAAAATAGGCGAGAAGAGATTTTTATTATATGTAAAGGGTTTAAACTAAGCAGTTGCCAGGCAGTCGTTTTAACGTATTAACTATTAACTTTAAAATACTACATGGTACAAGAAAAACTGAACTGTTTAAAATAAAAATAAAACATTCGAGGTTTATGGGTTGCCATTAGCTTAACCATAAATAAAACTAGGAACTTGGACTTTAAGAAATCGGTGCCTTATGAATTAAAAACCAAAAATAAAAAGGTAGTAAAGCAGGAAAATATATATAGAAATTCTAAGCTGCAATTCCTCAAACTTTTTTAAATTGTTCCTTTTGTTATTCCAGACAGTGTTGGACTGTACTAAACTAGTACTACTACTAGCCTCCGTGCTACTACTTAAAATTTCCGAACAGAAACACAATTTCTGCAACATGAACCGAACCCAGTTCCTATCGATCGCAAGCAAACAAACTTATGAGGCAACTAATCCCCGGAACTTACAAATAGGTTACAAAATTGGACAGTTAGATATATTATGACAACGAGTACCTAGGTACCTATTTGTTTTATAAATAAAATGTGTACCTATACATTTATGATAGTTGTCGATGATCGAACTGTTACATCGACATCTTCAAAGCCAAGCTTCACCATACTATTCGAAGTAGATACAGTTTTGAGCACAGAAATTTGCTGAATCCATAACATATTTAACCTGTTTCTGTTTTATACATGCCTTAAAGCTTGACCTGTGTTTAATTGAATAGAATTTTTATCATTTTAAACATATATCTAAATATTAATATTTGGGATATTGCACACTAAAGAAAGTAATAAAACATTTAAAGCCCTGATGCCAGTGGCATAGCCATTAGCATTTTGCAATGTTAAGTTCGATCCCTGGTCACGCATTTTTAACTTTTTAAAGTGTTTAAAGAAACTTGCTTACTTGAGAGTTCTCTACAATTTCCTTGGAGTTTTTAAAGTCTGCTACCCCGCGTTAACCCAGCATGGTGGACTACGGTCTATCTCCTGTCATAATTTGGGCGTGCCCAGGATTAAGAGAGCTTTTCTACAGACCTGATATTATCAGTATTAACCGTAGACATGTAACCTTAACTAAAGTGATGAATGTCTGTCCATAAAATACCTACAAAATAACTGAAATGATAACTTTTTTACTGCAAGATCAACCAATCTGATTAAAAACAGATCAGGAATTCAGGACCTTTCCAAGTCATGAAATAAATTTAAGCCTATATTATTTTTGACGTTCCCAACTTCATAAATTAGTAACCTACATGAATACATTATTTTTATTTAATAAACAATTAAACTGTTTTAGTTTTATTTTAGATAATATCGCCATTAGACAGTCGACTCTGGGTCAATTAGAAACAGCGAACTGCTGCGACAAGTTGTCCTATTTCAACTTAGACGTAGAAACAGACACAAAATAATAATTTTGCCGCATTCAAATAGTTTGTGAACATGCGACTGCTGTTTATGGAAAAACCAATTCAAATATAGCTATAATTATGAGCCATTTCGTTTCCACAGAAGGTAATAAAGCTCACGTATCCACGTGTTACTAGAAAGCATTAAGTTTCACGGGTATACAATTATACATATATAGTTAAGCTAAAATACCTAACGTTCAGATGGTATTTATACTGCGATATGCAGTTATATATGATATGTGTATAACTTTTGTAGCAGGCAAAAGCTATCTAAAAGCCGAAATAGTGGGTAGCGCTTGCTGCACTGGGACAAAAACGTAGCCTAAGAAAAAAACGATGTTCTTTAAATTGACGTGGGCAAAGAAAAACAATGCATACTCACCTAATTATCTTCCACAGCCCCGCTAAAGTATAAGCTAAGATTCCACGTTCATATATTTCATACAAATACAAACCATAGATCCCGGACTGCGAAATGTGTTCACAGGATCGTTATAATGAGTACTAGTTCACTAGTTGCTCAGCGTATGTAGCACGCAGCGTGAGATGGTGATTGCCCTTTTTACTCAGCAGTAGGCAAATTTAGGGCGATAATTACTAACCTGCAACCTTCGCTTCTTTGATGTTTCTTTAATTAAACAAGTTATTTCATACGTAGCAACTCACTTTAAATTTTTAACAGACTTTGGGAAAGAATTTTAATGCTTATTTATTAAATAGGTTTTGCGGTGGGGGACCCTATGTTATGTCCCTCCAACCCATGGAAAGGATTCTCGCGAGCCGCGGCCCAACTGTCGATGTTGGGAAATTGTTTATGGACCAAATGATTAAACATTGCACTATTTATAATGCCCGACCAATATGAGAAATGACAAGTATAATCGGGCTATGTATTACAATTAATTGTATTCATACATATAAAAACTTCATTATTTTTCACGTTGTCTGGCCATTATGAATATTGCTACTTAGCCATAGAGCAATGTGATGTCTTTGAGGTATATTAGGCAGCGCGCTCGGACCAAGAACATACATGGGAGGACCATCATAATTTACAAACACAGGCTGCTACAGCCCCAGTTGATTACTTTTCACTTTGGAATTAAAAGATAAAACTCCAATGATTTTCAACTCGAAATGATGATCTGAATCCATTATTTTAGTACCCGGCATGCTGTCCTACATACTGTAGGTATACTGATTCGATTATTTTTATTATGCGATGCAATTTTCTCTCGTGTTTGATAAATCTTTAGTCTAAATTTGTACATTATTTGACACAAAACGTTTGAAATTTAAAATTTCAAGAGGATTTCAGTGTGACATAAGGAGACATACTCGTATCAAGGAAGACACCTAATAAGTAATAGAATCAACTATGTACAACCCTTATTATACCATTATTTTTAAACTTATGTTACAACAACCTAACAAGATTGGTTGAAATCTTAGAGTTCGATGAACCCACATCATCATACACAAAAGAAACCCTTCCTTATCACACGACGGAGGGAGAGTGTGAGACGTTATTTTGCTCACAACAGATAGAGTTTGCATCGGAAGCTCAATTCGTTTTCATGACATAAAGAATGGCAACGCTTACTCCTAGTATTTATAACGACCTTAATTTTAAAGAACCATTAATACATTTTGCAACTATCTTTGCAATTAATTAATTAAACATAGTTAACCGTGAATGCAATGTGTAAATAACTCTAATACATCTTTAAAATTTTTGATCATTGCGCTTCTAATGCCATCTTAATTTCACTTAAATTCTTGGACACTTTTTAAATACAAAATTGGTCCTCCTCGGCCCCTATTCCATAGTTCAAATTTAGTGCCGTAACCCTATACGGCGACAATTTACTAGGACATAAACAGGCATGTTTACAAATTGACTCCGAAAACGACAAACATAAATAGTATCAACCCTACTCTAGTGTTACAAATTTTTGTGGAGCAAATCGGTGGGAGCGCGAGTCGAAACTGACAGCTCGTTCATTTTTAACTTCAGTCCTTGCTTCTCCGTTGGAGACGACAATTTGGATAAATGGTACATCCGCCGCCAACCGACTAAATTATTCAGGCTCCACCTAGCTTCATTTCTTCACATGACAAGGAGAGGATTGCACAATAAAGTGGAATATTTAGAGAGTAATCACGTACGCAACATAGGAACTTAGAGTGGCTCCGTCCCAGACTTGACGCCTGTTGTTTTCTACAGCGGCATTTCTATTCTTCTCATAAGATCGTAACAGAATGCATATTGCCTCCATATATTTATAAAGGGTGGGTTAGGATATTTTTATTAGTCGTAGATATTTTCTATTACTGTGTAGATACCTACAGTTAATGTATTTTATTTATTAATAAAACATGGAAAACCTGAATGAAAAAACTGCTAAGGTCATTGTATTTTGCGTTAAGTTTTTTAGTAACGAGAGTCATATATTATTAGATTTCTCGGTAACCGTATAAAAGCTATTAGTTATGCCACGTACCATGTACCTACCAGGTGGTAGGTACATATAATTAAGTAGTTATGTATAAAATGTTGATGGGCAGTAATACTTTTTCTTCTACGTCAGTTATTTCTTCTTAGCAACATGTGCCACTGTCACTGTAATGTCGTAAACTTAGTATACTAAGGTTACGGTATATGTAGGTACTGTAGAAGTATGCGAGTCATCATCATTTTGTTCGTATCACTAGCAAGCAAAGATTGATGAAACGTGTCTTTTAATATTTGAAGAGAGAATAAATTAGTCTTCATATAATTTAGAGCACTAATAAGTTTGCTTTCAGACATACAATATGGACCCATAATTAAACAAATGCAGCTAATTACCAAGTTAAATGACAGGCTCACATTTTTGCTCGTTATTTTTATGAAGCTATTTTGCATTTGAATAAAGAAGGGTTCTTATAACAATACCCTAAATAAGTTCAATAGCATTTCATTAAAAAACAGACGTTGAAAAACAAAGCATAAGAATAAATAATGCTAACTAATGACGAATGTTTCCAGTTGTTGAAATTTTCCCGGATTCCGCAGGGGCCAGGAAAAAACGAAATTGCAGTGTAATTGAGGCGCGGAATGAAGTTATAGGCCTTCGTTAGGATAGTGAAATACCGTTTGATTATATTATTTTATACAGATATTAAGAACTGTACAATGTCATCACACACACAAAAAGCTTGAGCTTTAAAAAAGAAACAAGAAAATAATATTTGTTGCACCAAGCGTAAGGTTCAAAATTTATGAATTATTTTATAATTGAGATGCCCTGCCAAAGTAGCTTCTACCATACTATTATGATGTACTGTATGAAATTGCAAGAAGACAGAGTTGCTCGTTTCTGGTAAGTTGCATAGAAAAGTATTATGTGTACGATAAAGATGTGACTAGTTAATATAACAAACACTGGCTACAATAAAACATTTCTTTTTCTTTCAAAACTAATGTGACAACATTGTGTATTTATAATCAATAGCACTAAGCCACAGATAAGGTAATGGTAACTTTGACTAAGGTGATATGTAAGTGGTCTATGGACTATAGGTGTAGTCAACTGTAGTATATAGACATTTGCAATTTGTATGTGTCCTCCATGCAATTTTAATGCCCTTTTGAAAACCCTAAAGGTACATTTGATTTCTTTATAAAAACGAATGCACTGAGATAATTTATATAAAATAGGAAATGGGAACGGGTAAAACTTTATGTAATACATATAGGGACCTACCTATACTGAGGTATATAACTGCTTCAGTAAATTGATCATAGACATTATTTCACTTAGCTACAGTGTAAGTGGAGCGCGTAACTCGTGGCACGGATGCGTTAAACACATAACGGTAATATGCCTGATTTACACTTTCATTAGAGCAAGTGTTAATTAGTACCTACATTGCTTGAGCTCTACTCCTTTAGTTTACATTGCTTGCTCCGTATTGACTAGTATAACCGCAAAGCAATGTACGTACTGTGGCAAATTCCACATAGAGCAAAAACAACTCCAACATCATCTAGCGAAGACGAGCTGAACTACGTAGTAACTACTGATCCTGCATCGCGCAATGAAAGTTCTCGCGCCGATTAGTATATATGTAATACAACTTCCCAATAACAACCATCGGGCCTCGGTCCGCCAGGCATTATCACCTCGCTTGGTCGGAGGATCATCCCTTTTTGTTATATATAACACTAGCAACCCGCCCCGGCTTCGCACGGGTGGCAGAGACATCAACAATCATCATCATATTTCAACCAATTTACACAAAACCTTACCAAATTATACACCTAAACCTTCATGAATCGCTCTAGCTATTGGTGAAATCAATCCGTTCAGTAGGTTTTGAGTTATCGCGAACAGACAGACAGACGTGGCGGGGGACTTTGTTTTATAATATGTAGTGATATAACACCCGTTTCTCCTCAGTACTACGTGCGCTTTAGTGTAAATAAAAGATTTGAGATTAAGTAGATATACCAGGAACAAATAGCCTTTCTCTGTCTCGATCTGTTGCAGATATCCAGAGAAATTCAGACTCCATGAGAATAAATCAAGTATATACATACATTATATTAATCAAGCGAGTAAGGCAAACAAAGCGAGTCCATTTAAGGTCTGGTAGACTATATTTTTATTAGAGTCATTGCCTTAATAAAATAAAAACACGTTCACAAATCATTTCTTAAAATCTATGGCGATATGGTGCCAGAAATTTTACTGAGCGCTGTTTGTGGACTGATAAAAAAATTATGAAGAACTCTGCAAAATCGTATACTTTATTCGAGCACTTACGGTAGTGAAGCTAAGTAGTGTAAGTAGCTGTTGCCTGATTAAAATATTTTTTTTATTGCCAATTTGTTATTATTTTTAAGCTAATGCTTATTTAAAACCAACCATTAATAGTAAATGATGTGATGATAGTAAAGTATTACGTCAAAAGTTGTTATTTTGTATTAGTTCTATAAGACGTACCCTTTTTACATTTAATAAAGATAAACTGTTTTGATTTGACAGTCAACTACCCTACCTATTTCATGGGATTGCAAAGTTTGTTTTACGATTGCCAAGTCAATGTATTTATTAAAGAAATAAAGATGTCTAATATTGATACGGACACTATAAAATGATCTTAGTTAACTAATTGAGATCTAATTGCACCTGCAATTAGATCTCAACTTTTCACGGTAGAAGAACTGCGTTGCGACTTGGGTTTTTTACATGTTATGTTTTTGATGGGATCTCATTTCCTTTTGTAGGTAGGTATATTAAAGGAAACATTGTTCCTCTGTGACTCACTGTACCTACTTACCTATACCTGCTAGTTACGTACGTACCTGTACATTATATAGTAACAGTAAATTATATAGGAGATACACATTGCTTCTGTTAGTTGATATAAAATTTTATTGATGTATAACTAGGTATTGTAAAAAACCAAATCACATAGTTCTTCAGGATTTCAATTGTTCTGACAATTTCAGAAAAAAATAGACAGGACCACTTCAGGATTAAATGTAAAAAAAATAAATATAACAATAAGACTAGCCATGGTTTTGAAAACTGACCAACAAACCCAACCATTTTATCCCTCACTGAACAAAGCCCTCTGTCTAAAGGCAAACGTGCAAAATTAACTCCTTAATCACACGATAACTATCTAAATTAAAGTTTAATCCAATAATACCATTCATCAGGTAGCTGTTAAGTAATTCACCCAGTTGATGGGGCGAGTTACAAGTTTTGTTGGAGCTTCCTTTTTCCTCTCGTTTATCTTTCTTAAACACTGGAATTGGCCCGGGATTCGGGGGATAATTACGTTGCCTATTTAGTTGGTAAATAACGTACCTACTAATTTTGTTTTTGCTTTTTGTCTTCTATCTGTTTGTTGAGGATAAAAATATCATAGTTGTATCACACGAAATACAACTGTTTTGGAAGGGTGAGATGTAGTAATTAGCGACAAATAGTAATTTATTTTTAGTCAATGTGTTTTTGAGATTAATTCCAACCTAAAGTTCCAGATCATTTCCAAAGTTGCAGATCGGAATGACATTTGTTAAGAGGCAAGCAGTAGTTCAATAATTGCAACCTCTATCAATGCGGAGAAAAATAAGTGATACTATGCTTGCTTGCGAACTTAAAAAAATAAAATAGACAGTAAACGTATCACAGTCACACTGCAAGTGCACACATCGCATCGATATTCTGATTAGTAGGAGTAAGCTCTAATTGGCCCAGTTTTGGTGTGCACAGATCGTGCCACTAAAATAGAGATTTGCGCGGGATTAATCCTTGTTGATACCATGAAATCCCACCAAAATGTATACATACCTTTACATAAATGGGTCAATGGCGTTGGCACAGTATTGTGTGTCTTAGGGACTGTGCACATACATACATATGTCATTATGTACGTATTTTTTTAAATACTGGCTGACGAACTGTTACATGTAGGATTAAGCAGCAATAATAGGATTGTTGATAAAGCTGAAGCCAACTAAAACAAACTTTGATTAGAGGTTAAAAATCAAGAAAAAGAAACGAAATGTACTTTCTCCGATAGCGGATGCTGACGACTGTAACACAGTTAACTACTAATACTGTCGTCAAGGCTAATCTCTTTGTTATTGTAAAACAAATAACATGTAATCATGTTCAAATTAAGAAAAGAGCAATTTGAAAAGCTTGTATGCATCAATAAACTATTATTATTAAACTATTATTTATTATTACCTTATTTTATTAATGAAACTCAATAGAGATTCTTAGTACCTTAAACGTAGTAACTACTTAGTAATCGGTGCCTTAAGAAATATTTAAAAAGAAATAGTTCTTCTATAAATAGGTACTCTAAATGGTCACCATTCCAGGGGATAACCACTTGCGACTTGCTGTTCATATAAAATTCCTTTTTATACTTTTGGATCTAGACTAAAACAATGATAGGCCAATAAAAATGACTGGCCTATTGGTCTAGTGGTTAGTGACCCTGACTGCTGAGCCAGAGGTCGTGGGTTCGATTCCAACCCAGGACAAATAATTGTGTGATGAGCACGATAATTTGTTCTGTGTCTGGGTGTAATTTATCTATAATATGTATATATTTAGAAATATATAAGTATGTTTATCAGCAGCCTGGTTACCATAGTACAGGCTCTGCCTAGTTTGGGATCAGACGGCCGTGTGTGAGATGTGTGAAGTTATTATTTATTATATTATCCGCAGGATACTTTTCAAACGGCGAAACAGGCACTTAAGTAATGTGCCAAATTTGAGTTTAATTTACAGTTCTGTCAAAGGGTTTATATGTATGCATATACTAGTCGTTATGAACATATTTTACAATTAGGTGACATGATGAGGGGGGACTTTCCTTTTCAACTTAAGCTATTAACAGGTAATAATTTAACGGAACCAGTCAAAAAAGTATTTTAATTTCTAAGATAAATAATATTTGGACTGGACCTCATCAAGAATATACCATCGAAATATTGCAAAATGTGCCTGGTTAGATTAGGTAGGCATTACATCATTAGAGACCACTGCTGAGTTTCTAGGGGGTACGTAGTGTGCTCTACGTGTATCGTAGTCAGATTTGGTTACACGTGAATTGAAAACTATCTTTTGGAATAATCAAAATTCCAAAACTAATTCATAAACCAGAATAAGTGATAGTATGAGAGCTTACTAGTAACAAAAAATTACGTTTCAAGTAATTGTTGTGTAATGATTACTTAAAAAGTAATTTTTGGTTAGTATCGCAAAGTTGCTCTAATAAATAGTATCTTTGGTCTTTTCTTACTTCTTACTAATATTATAAAGGCTATAGTTTGTAAGAACGAATGGATGGATGGATGTTTGTTACTTTTCACACAAAAACTGCTTAACGAATCTGGATGAAACTTGGCACAGAGATAGGTTATAGTCTGGAAAATAGCTTTGACCAGAATTTCCACGTGAATGAATTCGCGGCCAACAGCAAGTAAACTATAAGGATGCAACGCAAAGATTTTGTTGTGTTTTCAGTTTTAGTTTATCATATATATATTAGCATCTTAATAGTTAACTGAGTAGGTCAAGTTCGAGGCTATAAATTTGTGGAGAGTACATTTCGTACAAAAAGCGACCTTCGAAAAGATTTATTTTTTGGTTTGCCCTGTTATATCTTTTTTTTATCGCTTGAGCTCCTCACATACAGTACAGTACAACAAATTTTGACGAATCTTGTGTGATCCAAAGTCTCACAAATTATAAATGGGTTGCACTTTTCCAGTTTGCAAACTCACTGCTCTTTTATACCACAACTAACTCTTACCTGCGGGTTCGCCCGCTACAAGGTAGATCAATCAATTCAGGTTTCCCTCGGGAACAGTGCTTGTTCTGGATAAAAGCCTTTATCCTTTTCTTTAATCCTGACAACGTGTAAGCAAAATTTCATGACGATCGGTTGACTAATAAGTCAACCGATCGCTTAACTAAGGCGTGTAAGCTTAACAAACAAACATAATCACATTCGCATTTTAAAATTTTATGTAGGATTTGCATTTTTAGTTAAGATGTTGACCAACAAAAACATGGCTCTCATATTAGTAACCCCAGTTTTGTCACTTGTGAGTTATCAACCTCATCCGTCTATATTGAACTCTTGCGATTCTCCTTTTGAGCAAAAACACAGAACTATCACGGTGGACGGCCTATAATCCCAGTAGTAGTAGTTTACTTATTCAACATTTTGTGTAGAACAATTCGGCAAAGTTATATTGTTTTAGTTACTAAATAGTGCGGAGACCTCTGGCAGACAGTTTTGGCAGCTGTTCGGCGGATGATGTATGTTAATGTCACGTAAGAGATTATTTCTTGGCACTGAAACATGGTGGCGGAGCATACAATTGTTTGCTCTGCTGTTTTGCATTCGACAATTCTTCTGTTATATTGTTTAGTGCCGAATAAGTGAATAGGAGTTTTATTGTCTCCGTATAATGGAACTGAAAGGATATGTTTGAATAACAAAGTACATACTGTTAAAAATATCGATTTTTAGGGTCATTTCTGTTTTGTGAAAACCATTACTGATCTTTTTATAGGTACAAAGCTGAGTATGATTCGCCGCGAGCGCCTCATGCCGCTCTAGTAGTGGCCGCATTTGGGTGAGACGGATTTTATGTCCTTCCACCTGTAGTAGGGTCTTGATGTCCGTGTATCTGAATATCCCTAGTTAAAAGACGGAACCCGCTTGCCACCTCCTAAGCTAGCACTGAGTGGACAGTTGAGGACATACCATCGTAGCACCATTTTGGGCGCAGTATGACACACCGTGTGGTTTTAGTCGGTTTAACTCCGACATACGACCTCATCGAAAGCCCCGTCGCGTTACCAACCTTTGGGGATACCCCCCAATACGGTTTCCATACGTAAAAAAACATATACTTTACCTACCTACCTGTCTACTAATACTGTTTAAGACTTAAAATAGAATTTAAAAAATAAAGCTGGTATGAACTGTTTATTATATTAGGTTTTTTTTTTTAATCTTTATTTGTTTACGGGGTTTTTTCTGTAAAGAAAATGCCACCCCGATGATTGCATACAGTTAACTTAAATATACTTATGTTAGACTAGCCTACCCGCCACCTTATACCCATAATAATAATATGATAAAGCGTTCTAGCTTCGTCCGACAATGGTGAGGCCAGAACGCTATTATAGAAGCCTACATTAAAACTGCTTGCAAAAGCTTGACGCCTCTGGACTCCCACACGAGCACACTCCGCCAGGATATGATGCACATCTTCAATGATACTACAGGTAGCACAATTTGGCGAATCGACTTTTCGCATCATAAATCCGAAGCTATTGAGCGGAATGTGACCGGATCGGAGCCTTAAAGCCGTCACAACTTCCTGCCTACTCATTCTGCCCTCGCTGAACCAAGGCACCCGTGGAAGAGATGGTTGAATTGTTCTGTACCAGATACCCTTAGTCAAAGACCTTTCATCAAAATATTCTGCCCATGATTGAATACATCTGTCTCTAACTAAGGGTAAGAGCTCAGTATACCAAGGCGAACAAGGATATATTTCTCCATCAGACCCCGCTTCATTTGCCAAACGATCAACCATCTCATTTCCCTCCAGTCCAACATGAGATGGGATCCACTGCAATACAATTCTTTTACGTTTGGTAACAAAATCAGCTATTATTTTTATTATATTGTACGCTAGTGGAAGGCCCCTGAAAGGTGAAGTACTCGTGCATCTCATTAGATGATAAAGAGCACTTTTTGAGTCAGTAAAGATAACAAATCGATCCACATCCAAAGATTTCCCATAAGCCAAAGCTTCAGCTATAGCAATTAGCTCTAAATGCATTATTGAAACTTTTGATAAAATTTTAAACTTGAAAGAAGCACCTATTTGTGAATCAAAAAAGGCCGCGCCACAGTAATTCTCTTGTCTAGAACCGTCCGTAAATACACAGTAAAAGCCAGAGTACAGTGCATTTAGAGATTTACAACATATTGATCTAAGGTTATGTACATTATAACAATGCTTCGGTTTATCTACTGAATCTAAACTAGGCTTTACAATACCTGATAAGTCCATATTGCTGACCCAAGTGTCCATGGAGAACATGCCAAGATTATTGCTGCAGTACATATGTTCTTGATTTAGGACTTCGTGAGACAAAACTAACTGTGGTTTTTTTTTATTTCTCCAATAGGGATTATTGTAACAAAGACCATGTAGCTTATCCAGTAAATCGGTTAAAGGAAAATTGTAACATTTAGATTTTAAATAAAATTTACCAGCTAAATATCGGCGGCGAATAAAAAGAGGAGACAATGTTAATTCGGATTCCATCACGTGAATGGGAGTACTTTTGATAAAACCACCAATTAACCGCAAGCATATGTTTTGTAATCTATCCAGTTTAGTTAAATGTGTGTCGGCGCTATTGTCTAGTAAAAAGCTACCGAAGTCGATACGACTACGAATAAGGGAAATATACAATCTTCTTAAGTGGTTCGGATGAACACCCCAACCAGGCCCCACCAAAACCCTAAAGATATTAATCAACTTAAGTACCCGCTCACGGACTTCACTAATATGTTTCTTCCATCGGAGACCCCTATCCAGCCATAACCCTAGGTACTTGACGTGGTCTACTAACTCTAACAAAGTCCCGTTCAAACATACTTCTATAACTGGCCTTCGAAAACCTCTGCTAAACAAACAGATTTTACTTTTATCGGGGGAAATATCTAATCCTACATGCGCCAACATGCTATTGATGAGATCAAGTGCAGACTGGATCTTGCATTGTCCCTCACTAACAGAAGAACATTGCACATATATAGCAAAGTCATCCGCGTACTGGGATATACAGATGTTCTTTTGCACACGTTTACAAATATCTGACGTTACTATATTAAATAATATTGGAGATAACGGGTCACCCTGAGCCAAACCACTACCAGAATGTCTGCTAATAAAGCTATTACCAGACCTTATCTTGAGTACTCTTCTATGAAGAAAACTCCATAGGTATCTACAGATGCGGGAGCCGATTTTAAGGCTATCTAAAACATTTATTAAAACAGAATTACTTACATTGTTGTACGCATTATTTATATCTAAAAAACAACCCAGAGTAGAACAACCCTCGGAAAAACCAGTTTGAATTGTGGTGATTAGGCAGCTTAAACCGTCTAAACACGACCTACCTCTACGGAAGCCAACTGTGTTCACAGAGAATGTGTTACTTTTTTCAAAAAACCATTCCAATCTACGATATAAAACAAAATGGAATATTTTGCATATGCACGACAGTAATGATATGGGTCGGAGTGAAGAAACGTTACTAAGGTCACGACCAGGTTTTGGAATAGGTACGATACAAATGTCGCGCCATTGAGAGGGGACAAAACTATGTTTAAAAAAATTGTTAAATAAATTAAGTAGTACAAATTTACCTACATCAGGTAAATTCTTAATCATAGAATAAGATATGTCGTCAGATCCAGGAGATGTATCCTTAGATTTAATACATTTATCAAGCTCCTGAATAGAGATCTCAGACTCTAATGTAGGGTTACTATGGTGAACTGTAGGGGTCGGTGGGGATACATAATCAGGTGCTAAGGAATTTAAAAGATTCGTGGCACTTTGAGCGTCTATAAAATGTCTAGGCAAACGGTACCCTTTCAACCATCTCATTTTGCGCCACATTTCACTATACGATGTAGTGTGGTCAACTGAGGAACAAAAATTTTGAAAACTCATTCGCCTAGCCTGTCGGATTAACCTTTGAGATGTATTTATTCTACTTTTAAGAGTATCTAGGTTTTCGGGTGTGGGATTTCGTCTAAATTTGGATAAAGCTAACCTACGATGAGCCACAGATTGTGACAGTTCAGCAGTCCAGTATGATTTCGGAGTAAAATTTGAAGCAGGGTTTTGATTAAGTTTGAACATCGGGATGCATTTATTAGCAGCGTCATTTAAAATATCCAAAAATGAATTATACGCTTTTTGGAGGTCATTGGGTAAATATAAATTTCGAAATTTTTCTTCCAGATATGTTTTATATGAAGTCCAGTCTGCTTTCGCAAAATTCCTTTTAATAACTGTAGGAAGGCATGACGTACACAATGTAGAAACTTTAATAATTAAATGATCGCTGCCTAGATTTTCATTTAAAATGGTCCAATTAAAATCTAATGCAATATCTATAGAAACCAGCGAAATATCAGGGGAAGACTGTTGTAAGTTGTTTTCAACTAAACGAACTCGCGTATGTGTGCAATCATTCAAAGAAATAAAGTTATTATCTATTAGCGAGTCGTAAATAAGACTGCCTCTGCGGTCAGTTTTATAAGACCAACTGGCGTGATGGGCATTAAAGTCACCAAGAATTAACGTTTTAGATGACCATAATGAAAACAGACTATCCCAATCCTGCTGAGTGGTTACTATTCTAGATGGACAATAAACAGAAACAACATTCTCAAGCGGGTCACAGTTAAATAATTGTACGCACACTACCTCAATACCGTTATTATTGACGAGAACGCGCCGCAGCTGCGAATTAACAGATTTGTGTACTATAACTGCTACACCACCGTATGAGTCATCCCGGTCCGCGCGATAAACATCATAACAACTGACTTGAAAATTACTTTCCGGTTCAAGCCACGTCTCACTAAGGGCAGCAATATGTACTTTTTCCTGACACAAAAATTCATGAAACGCTGCTAACTTTGGCCTTACACTTTGGGCATTCCACTGCAAGATATTTAATTTGAGTGGTTTGTTAGCCATCACAAGGAATAAAAAAGTTAAACATTGCTTTTATCCACGGCCACTCTGAAACAAAACTCACTGACACTAGGGTTAACCATTCTAGGCACAACTGAAAAACACACCTTATCTTAAAACTTAAACCTGTCTTTTTGAGGTAGATAACCTCCTTTAATCTAGAACACAACTCTTTGAAAGAAGGACATTCATCTTTACCTTCTTCATCTACAGGCAATTGATGAACTTCTCCTTCGTCTGTATCTGCAGTCCAAAACATCCAGTCTTCTTTAAGTGGGCCTTTTTTATTGTTCGGAAGCTTATCATTATTCCAACTAGCCGAAGCAGGGGTTTGTACCTTGTGGACTGTGGCCTTTGTTTTAATCATTTCAGCAAAGGTAGGCTTTCGGGTTTGTAAAGAGACGTCTTCAGGAGTAGTAAAAGAGACGTCTTCAGGAGGAGTAGAAGAGAAACGATTTTCTGGAATTACCGGAGCTTGAAGATGGACGATAGTATTGGGGGGAGCGGGCTTTTCGGGGGGCACATAACATTCTAGGGCTTTCCTATATGTGCATCCAAACTCAGACATAATTTCTCTTAGTCTTCTCTCTTTCTTATAAATTGGACAAGACCTGCTGAGTGATATGTGATTACCCTTGCAGTTGACACATGTAAACATTAAAGTATCACAATTCTCATGACGTCCACCACACTTCGGGCAAACAACGTTTTTCGAGGGGCACATTTTCCGTACATGGCCTAACTTCCAACATTGGGAACATTGTGACACTTGGTGTACGTACGGCAAAACTTTAATACTTATGTCACATACCCGAACTGATACTGGTAGATGATCACCTTCAAAACAAAGGCGAAGGGTTTCGCTTGGGCACCAACCACCATCATCCCTGTTGCGACGATCTAGCCTCTTCAAAGATAAAAGCTTTGCGGGAGCCGCACATGAAATATTTTTGAAGATCTCGTCATCAGCAAAATCGAGGTCTACATCCTTAATTACTCCATAGCAAACCGACAGTTGCATAGCCTTCTGGATCCTCCATCCTTTCTCCAAAAGCTTCTCGCACATAAGAAGGTTCTGAGCAGCCGATTCACAGTCAAATTGGAAGCGTATTTTAAAAGGGCTTAAATATTTAACTTGACTAATCTTCGTTATCTTATTTTCTTTTAAAATACGTGCCATTGCAAACTGTTTCGGGAGGCGTTCTTTATGTGAAACATATATCTCATACTTTTCCTCTCCCACAGAATTTTTACTACCATGACAGATCTTTTTTTTACTCATCTTAACTTCTTTCCAACCCTCTTCGTCTTCAGTACTGTCCTCTCTATCCCTCTTTCCGGCTCTTGACTGCTCCTCTTTATTTTTACTATCATCATCAATAGTATCCATATCCGAAGAATCATTAAATAAGCTCGAAATGATGTACACATCATTTCTGGGTACGGGCGTAGCACAGCGCGATGAAACACTTACGTTATCGTCAGTCATGGCGCGATCGTATAAGGTACACGCAGCCGGTAGGTCCGGCGCACGCCTTACACACGTGTCAATGGAATGCGTAAACAACTCTTCGCACAGTGGGGATAACGATCCGCGACAAAAAACACAACCAGACCGCACGAGTGCCGGTACGGCTATGATTATATTAGGTTAAAACGGGTACCTATTAGATTTGTAATTCGGGACTTAATCGCGATAATATTTAAAAGCCCACTCGTGGCCACGATCGGTGCAATTCGATCGAAACGTCGGGTAGCCAAGAGGTATTCTACCTTTTAAATATTTTCGCGATTAAGTCCCGAATTACACATCTAATATGTAACAAAGTCGCGAAAGTTTAAAAACCATTAAAACGGGTACGTAGGCAGCTTACTCGTAAAAACTATTAAGAGCAAAACAGATTTTGGCATCATCATTGGCATATTCTTACTAAAATAACTATTTGGTATCGGTGTAATATGTATCTTGCAACTCATCTTTGTACTTCGTTCATTTGGTCATTATTGATTGACTGATATTGGTTGACTTTTACTCGTGTGGCCACACAATCCATTAGTGTTATATGCTGTCTTTGCACAACAAAAAAATGCTTTAATCCCTAAACCATAAGAGTTCATGTAAAATTTCATACATACGATGGTTACTCCGTATGTTTTGCAACAAGTAAGGAAAACACAGTAAGTTTACATTGAAAATTACTTTATCGTTCTTTTAAATAATCTTCACTTCTGCATTCGCTCAAACCATTTTTTATAGCATATATGTCACACCGAAAGTGTTACCTCCAAAACGTGTGTTTCAAAAGCGTTAACCGCTTCTTTTGGCGTCGAAAATCGTTGAGCAAGCAGTTTTTCAAGTTTTTCAAAACTCGGGAATTAAAGAAACCATTGTTGCCAAATCAGGACTGGAAGGTTGATGACCCTTTAATTCGCCGTTTTCAAGAGTCAAATAGGTGGTTGTTTGAGCTGATGCGTGACAGCTTGCATTGACATGGTGAAGAATGAATTGTTTTTGCTTATTTGGCTGAAGACTGGCAAAAAATGTAGTTGTTTAACACTCAGAATTAACCGTTTTACGTTTCCCTTAGGATTCTGTTGTCATATGAAAAGTTATTCCGAAAAAACAGGCGACCATCTCCTTTGATGTGCTTCGAGCGCAAACAACTTTTGTTGGGTTAGGTTCACTTTGAAAGGTTCCGGATGTCTTAATAAAAGCTGTTCCCGGATCCCTCCTACATAAGGCGCAGTACGGCACACCGTGTGGTTTTAGTATGCTCGATTCCGACACACCGCCCCACCGAAAACCCCGGTGGGGTGACGGCCCGAGGGGATTTCCACACGCACAAGAAAAAAAAAGGTTCACTTTGAAAGATCCACACAGTCGACTGCTACTATACTTAGCTCATATGCATAGATTCATGACTCCTCACCTGTGTATAGGTTATACATAGCATTTGACGCACCTCAGTCGAATTTCTTTGGCATGTCTTTGCACAAATTCACATGATTTGACGATTGAGCAAATTATGCGGGATCCAACGTGAACCATTTTTTAAAACCAAATCTTCATACAATATCATTTATAGGCAATATGCGAATCATACCAACATCCATGGATGCCTGAATCTCACGATAGGTAACATGCCGATCTTGAAGTATCATTTCACGCACAGCATCGATGTTTTCTAGCACAGCTGGTTTTGGACGAGCATATCGTGAAACCTCACGTCGGTTAGCAAACTATGGCCACAATTGAATTTATTAAACCAGCGACAAATGGTGGCCCTGTGTGGTGCTTCATTGCCGAAAGTGGAAGCAAGTTGATTGATGCACTATTGTCTTGATAATCCGCGTCCAAAGTGTTCTTATATTCATTCCATCTTACAACAAAAGCCTTAAGTAAAAAATCTTCAAAACTTTAAAACTTTTTAGTGGTAAGATTAGATTTTACCTAGCAATGCCAGTGTCGCCAAGTTGCAAAACTTACGGAGAAGCCGTAGCATAACATAATGTCGATTTCTCTATTCCATAAATAGTAGGAGAGCTGGTAAGCAATTTGGCCATTATGTTCCGGTATTCACAAAACTTTACTATGCCAGAGTTAGGTAATTAAGACCTTTATAACTTGTTAAAATTTTGTTGTTTTAAGATTTTACTATTTAAACTTTATCAAATGCTTACAATTCACATATATTTGTGAGCAGACGTTCTAAGTGTAAACATTACTAGATACTCCATCTTAAACTATATTCCTTAAAAGTTAAGAACTTACATGAAGCAACGAAGCCAAGAATAGTTAGTTTCTTATCGTACTTAAACTAAAGTATTCTGTAACTAGAGTTTGCAGTATTTTGTCTAAGAATGAGTACAGCAATCCATTTCAGGTGGTTTTTGTGCAACAGCGCGGCAGAAGGGTCTCGATACAGTATCTCGTACAAATTCCTCTAAGTGCAACTCTTTGAAAGAAAACAATTGTACAAAGTTGCCGTCTTCCAGCGATTGAATTCACTAACTTTAAAGTGTGTTATTTCTTACAGGCGCAACTTTGTTGTTCAGTGGAACTGACAGTTGCGTAGTATTGACTTCACGATACTTGTTATTTGTTATGAACGCTTACAAGAGTAAGTTAATAAAAACAAAACGTGATAAACGTTTCAACTTGTTACAATTTTGTTGTTTTCGTTCGGTGTGTTCGTCACATTCTCTTGTGGCTTTATACTTTTTGTCAGAGAAAAAATAAATACGATTTCCTTAGACTATTTCATCATTCGACGATAAGAATTAGAATTAGAGAAGTTAGAAAAACGACCTGTAACTAGTTCTGTAATATGTTTTCAAAAATATGTCTTACATATCTTCGATTTATCCTTGGGCGTAATATTAATGGGCGATTAGGCTACCACTGTATTAACCATTGAAAATTGAGTTTCCTTTTTTATTTATTGGTAAACAACATGCTACAATAGAAATATAATTTAAAATTATTATCAATAATAATTTAAAGATTTCTACTGCTTATGATAAATAGGAAAAGTTTTACTTTTTCAGATCTATGCGAGATTGCAGACATATTAAAACTAAAATAAAATAATTATGTATATACAAGTAGATATAAATATAAAACTCAATGTCTTAATGAAACCATATACTTACCATACAACATCATAGACACGAGTAGTTTATAGTAAGGTATTTTGAAATGGTAATTTCTTATACAGGCTCACCTTGTTATTATATACCCCCATCAATGACAATACTTGTCAAATGAATACTGTAAGTTTTGAATCCGTAGCATACCTTGTATATCCTTACCGTCTACCTACTCTTAGTTTGTAGTTTTTTGTAACACATACTTAGTTTTAGTGATCAAAATACTTTAAAAATATCTCACATGAAAGGATATAATAATAAAAATAAAAAAATCTTAAAGCCAGATTTACAGTTTACTGTAAATCTGGCTTCAAGATTTTTTTATTTAAGATCTTTTATAAGCGACACCTACAAGTGTTTCATTTAGATATTACATTTGTTTATAAGAAGCATGTATTGAACTCTGATACCCAAGCTAAGATTAAACTTGTGTTATGGGTACCAGCGGCCAGTATTCACTCAGAGGTGCAAAATTTTCAGCCAGGTGAAACGTGGTTTCTGTATTTTCTTTTTTATGATAGTAAAATCAATAAAGGAAATAATTGTAATTATAATAACCAAAGCACCAAAGGTATATTTACAAATAACTCAATACTTACTTACCGATACAGTTACAAATCAAAGCAGCTATACCCTAACAATGTAACCGTAGGGCTCACAAATCGAGAGATTACAATTTGAATTTCCCCCTATTTCGCTCCAAACTTGTACTATTAATTTTATTGGAAATGGGGGATTGGAAAACTAACAAAGACTTGAATGTAAGAATAAAAAAATAAGGCTTACTTTATCAACGTATGGAAAGCAAGATTGTGCATTAGGTATTTTTTTATAAAAACTTAGGTAATTGTATTTTTAAAGAAATATTTTAATTAAATGGAAAATTATCATCAATCGTCAGTGATCATCATTTCATTGTTGTATCATAAAGAATTAAAATATAAAAAAGCAATTACAAACAAATGCATGGTACAGAAATCTTCGTATAAAGGTAGTGAACGCAGCTTATATGGCTGGAGTGTGGATACGCTCACAAGGCAAATATCATATCCTCGTAGGTTGAAGCCACTACGTACGGTATACATGTGTGCGTTGCAGGCAACTAAATTTCTTAATAGAACAGCTAATACGCACCCAAAAACAGACATAGTTCTAAAAGGAGTGAGTTCACGTCTGGTGGGGCATGCGTCGGGTAAGGTGCTGACCGAGTGTCAAACAAGCAACACCACCTTGTCCTTTCAAATACTCTAAGGCAGGTTACGTTGTAACATATTCGAATATAATAGAATCTAATAAACAAACAATTTTATTGTTATTGTCATTACGGAAAGAGTCTTCACAGAGCTTTCCCAAATATTACCTATTAGACAAAGAGGTAATTTATTTTCCGCACAATGATTTGGTGCGGGGGAATCAAAAGTTTCTTTCATTTTCCGCAAAAGTTTCTTTGGATAGTGAACAAGGACATTGTCATAAAGTAGACGCACAATGGTTTTATTAGCCACATTAAGTAAATGGATGTGATCTGCCATATGCAGCCATTGGAGTAAGTTTGACAATGAAACATGCAGACTGGAAAATAGGAGAGATAAAAATGGTGTTTTGAAGTTTGCTTAAAAGTATTAGTTTATATATCAACAGCGCTTACAATGTCCATTTTTGTTAACAGTATTTATTGGGTTAACAAAAATGGACATTGTAAGCGCTGTTGATAAATAAACTTATTCTAATAATATTACAAATGTGAAACTTTCTAAAGATGATTGAACATTTGTAGACCGCTAACGCCCTAATTGCATAATGGTTTAATAAGTCTGAGCAGTGAACTATAAAGCAAGAATGCGCTACAAAAGACCAGAAATAGTCGAGGTAGCACTAGGCACTTAAACAACAATAATAATAATGGTTTAATAAAATTTAAACACAGCAACGTCAACATGTAACAGACACATACTGTTCATTTTTGTCTTCCACATACTGATTATTCACGGTGTACAAAGGATTATATTTGAAAGATTATTCCATATATAATAATATATTTTACTGTACTTTAAAGAATATAAGTTTTGTTTTGTTTTGCATAGTCAGCTAAAATATGCATTCCACAAGATTCTTGACATAAAGTTCATGGTTCAGTGTGTTATGCCGATGAGGCCGAAGGTAGGATGGAGTGATCGCTAAGGGCCTGCGGTATCCATGAAGTCGAAGATGCTGGTGACTTGATTACCACTCAATGACGTACGATTGTATGTAAATAAAAATTCGTGAGGTGTCTTTGGGACACCCCGTTGAAACGAAGTTCCTTTCGTTGTATATAAATATATTTCATGGATTGAATAAATTGTATCAAAATATAGTAAATGTTGTAAAAACTCGAAATTATAATTTCGCCATCTGTGTAAGTTGCCCCAACTAATATATGGTTGGTTGGGCTAACACTTTTTTCCGTGTAACCCCCCCCCCATCCGCCCAGCGTCTAAAGTGTAACGTGCGATAATGATTTTCGTTCGAAATACTCTGTCCAGGTCAAAAGCATCGTCAGTATTAGCCAAGAATTGGGGTTTAGGTACTTAGATACTTAAAGGCATTTGAGAATAAAATTGTTTTTTAATGTTTAGTCATTTTTAGTTTCACAAATCTGTCTTTCGCCTGGGTGCCAATCAGCCTAGTACACGACGAATCTGGGTTCTGTCCTGTCCGTGTCTCTTTGCTTCTCCAAAGAACCCTTTGCTAATCAAGAGGACCCGCGGTAAAACAGAGCTACTACTAACTGTACTAAATAAATATACTTTCCTGTGGCAGAACATATTTTTTGTTCGTGAAAGTAAAGCTTATTTATCTATTATTTAAGAAATTATTCGTTATGTATGCCTGTACATAATGTATAAAGTCCAATTACTATTAATCATTTTAGAAAGAATACATAATATATAAATTCCCGTGTAAATACATAATTAGAATTTATAAAATACATTCATAAAATGTAAAAGACTTAAAACACAGGACATTTAAGACTAAAGTGTTATCCATCGGTGTACTACGGCTACGCGGCGCTCGCCCGACGCGTCACCCAGCCTTGCGTCCGTGAAATTGAATTAGCAACTCATTAGTGACGCCAATAAAACCGGCTGGCTGCCCACTCGCCACCCCGCTATAGGAGTAGGAAGTACAAACGACCCCTGTCGTCCTGCTCGACCGATAAACGCCCGACATCTCTGTTAACACACACCTCGTCCATAAGAGGTAAGCGCATTTACATCTATCGACGTGCTTAACCGAAAAGCTTACTGATCCCTGAATAAGGCAACATTTGTTACGAGTGCGTAATAATATAACGTTTGTCCTGAATGTATTATTAGAATTTTTACTGGTATGTAAAAAGCCTTACTACGGCAGCTAAATGAAATCGAAAGTTGCCTTCAAACGGTTTTTAATAATAAAAGTTTTGCACGATTCTAAAAATTCTTTTCTTAGGCTCATGCGCTGTTGTATAATCAAAGAAGCTAAGAAGCTAAAGAAGCCTTAACCGAACGAAATTCTTGCGATTCATTGCGTATACTTCATACATTATGGTACAATATGTTGTCCGGGTACCACGCACTGATGATATGTATTACAATAAAGTGTAGAGGTATAACGAACCTTTTATATGTTAGAAATATTGCAATGCGTTGAAGCGCGATTCCCCACGGCAGCAGAGGGTAAACTCCTGCGAATTATAGGCACTTAGTTTAAACGATAGCCCGTTGGGATTCAAGCGGTTTCGTTACACTCAGTAATCTTTGACGTATTGCTTGATTTTATAATTAGTGTATTATTTTTATAATCTTACGGCGATTACCATATGCAGTAAACCTGATTTTAGAGAAACGTTACTTTTATCTGTGGTTTAAGACAGTTCTTACTTTTTGGACTGGGCTTAAGATTGCATTACTCCTACAATAATATATGATACCTAATAAGTATAATAAAAAAATATCTAGATATATTAAATAATTTACGATAGAAATTAAGAAAAGGTATAAATTTATTATTCGTGTCGGTAAAATAAATAAAAAGCAATACTTCACATAAATGAGCCAAATGAATCTTGATTTGATTCGGACACTTGCTCTATAGGAAAATTTATGTTTTGAATCTCTGTGATAAAAATAGTCAGATCATATTACGGTTTTTGCGATGGTTTTAGTTAGGAAAAGATATAAGGTTATATTTTGTTTTTACGACATTGTTTTTCAATATACGCTCTATTGGATGCATATAGCGGTTACAGTCAGGTTTCGGGTTTTTGTTTCTTCTAATGATTTCTTTTTCAAAACTTTAATCTGTTTGGCTTCTATTAAAGAGCCGAATTTCTGTTTAGGAAATTAACATTACATTTCTCGGTTATAGGACTATAGCTTTCACTAATTGCGCTTTTCTTAAAATTACTCGAAAATATATTTTTTCATTTACTTTGATTGATCTTGGCGAAGGTTTAGCGGCAAAATTATCTGGCACTGTGTTATGAATTGATATTATTAAAATTCATAAACAAGATGAAAAAGAAAAAAAATGTCTGAAAGTGAGTTTCAAATCAGGTATTTTTACCTGCCAGAAGAGGATGCACACTGGTAAACGCACCCGCTTCCAGGTGCCAAACTTGTGCATCCCTACTTGTAAACATAATAAAACAAAAACCCAGCCTTTATAAAATAAACTTTTTACCGACGTTGCTAGCTCTTGTACCATTAGTAGGAACAAAACCACTTTAACCAACTTTTCATACCCTATATATTGGTACGTAGATGGCCGATTCCCTTTCCTCAATTAAAATTGTAAATGAAATAGCAGGTGCGTAAGACTTTTTTTAATTGACTTTAAAAAGGGGAAGGTTTTCAGTTCGTCGGAATCATTTTTAATGTATGTTATTCGATTACTCGAAGACGGCTGGACTAATTTGGAATTTTATCTTGAAAGGATCTGATGATAGTATTCTGGAAAAATGAGAGGGGACTCTTCAAATATTATAGATTTTTTATAGTAACTCGTGTCATTATACCGTCTCAGAAAGTACCATTTGGTGAAGTGGAAGTGATGATGAAGAACGCAGGTGGCCACCAACTCAATAATAAGAAATTCACGGGTTACGATTCGATTAGTATTATTAGTATCAGGAGAATGATCTCTGCATCGGGAAAAGCAATATTTTATAAAGGTGATAGATAAGATACATTAGATCGCTGCACTATTGAATTAGGTAAAGACTCTAATGATAGTTGTATTATGAAGTAAATAAATAAAATAATTACAAACCTCTAGACCCTCTAAAAGCAAAAATACTTTTTTAAAATAAAGTTAAACTTTACTGTAGTTAAGTTAAATTAAGTTTAAGGTAGGTAGCGGTCTACCTTCCAGCACAAAATTAGATTTCTAAATTGTTACATTTCGCTCATCGTAGGGTTCATTTAACAATTTATAAAGGTTCTAAATCCGATAGAGTTAGAGATTCTTTCTAAAGTCTTGACTGTGCTGAGAGCCCTAGCTTATTTGAATTTAGGCACATTGATTAGATTAGATCAGTTATACTTTTTTTAGAAGACAATTAATATTTACACAAGAGAGTAAAGTTACTAAAATTACAGTTTTTTTTTGTTGAATTATTATAGTTGGCGGAGTGTGGGTGTTTAATACGCGTCTGCCTACTTCTTCGGGGATACAGGCGTGTATATATGTAATGAATATTTGGTGGGTGTGGTGCTTGTTTGCAACATAGTTATAAAACAAATTTTGACCTTCGCGGCTTTGAGAAGAAATTCGCCTTTCTGTATTTTATATTCAAATCAAATCAAAAATACCTATAATGGTTTAATTGAAATAAATGATTTATTTCAATTAAACCATTATAGGTATTTTTGAATTGTCACGAAAAATAGTCAGTCAGACTAAGTCAGTCGTGAAGTTGCCTGTTCAAATACGTAGATCCTGTGGAGAAGAACAGGCAAGAAACTCCAAGGACACTCTCATGTTTTTTACAAGTCTCTGGTTACATTGCTTATATGTGTAAGTTAAACATGAGGACAATGTAACGTATTGTTCTAAACTATAAACAATCATTATACCAGTACAACTATGACCAGCCCCAACCAACGGCACTCGTTCACGAGCATGACGCACGCGACAGCCATCATCCACTTCAAACATATCAGAGGGAGCCGAACGACCCGACATATACGCCACCATCGGCAGGACGTCTAAGCGAGCATGACATACTCAGAACTGCCAGGCAATTTAGTAACTTAACTTAATATGTTTTTGACTACACAGTTCTCTCATGTGCAATTCAAAATTTTGCTAAATGTAACATAAAAATTGATATCAAATAAGATAGTGTCAATGTTTTGTAAAATTAACAATGTCAATAATAATGATAAAAAATATTAATAAATAACATGTCAGATAAAAACTAGTATACAAGTGAATATTCATATTTCTTAAGACCACCGCTCATTTACAGTGTGGCTGTGGAGATATAAATTACACATTAGATTGTTTTCAAATATATATTTCTAATTGCTACTCCACTAGTCATCGTGGTGTGCACACAAAAACACTACGCACTTCGTAAAGTACTTCCTCCTGTGGACAATCTACTTGTGAAATGAACTTCTTGCCATGTCATGTCTTGTTATGACTACAGTGTTATTTATTTTTCAGGGTCGAAAACGTGCGAATGACACTCCCTGTTGTAAGTATCCCATGGACTTGTATGTTTGTAATATAGGTTTTGTTTTCTGGTTATCATAGTAAAGGCTCTACCTAGTTTGGTATCAGAGGGGCGTGCCACATTTAATGTTTTTTTTTTTATGGTATAGGGGGCAAACGAGCAGACGGGTCACCTGATGGTAAATGACTACCGCCGTCCATGGGCACCTGCAACTCAAGAGTCACAAGTGTGTTGCCGCCCTTAAGGTGGGAGTAGGAGAAGAGGGGGGCGGGGGAAAGAGTGGGAAGAGGGGAGAGGGGAAGGACGGGAATAGGGGAGAGGGAAGGGTTAGGGCCTCCGGAAACCTCACTCACGCGGCGAAATGCAATGAAAGTATTGCTTTATTACCGGTTTTCTGAGAGGCCGTGGAATCGAGCGGAGTCGAGCTGGCCCATACGTGCCGAAGCATGGCTCTCCCATGTTTAACTTTTATTTTATTCGTTTGATATATTTTATTTCAGCATATCTAATGGTATGTTTTTTCTGTTATACAAAGCCCTATTCCCTTACAACCCAGGCGTGTGCCGGCGCTACTCCAATCGGTGTTGGGGCTTCACGTGTCAGTGGCCGTTGTGTGACGACCCGCGGTCGCACCGGCGCACGCTCATACTGCTCGTGGAGCGCCTTATGCCGTTGCCTACCAAGCCCCACCTCGCCACTGATATACTGTGTGGCAGTCTTGACGCTGGTGAGTGCAGCAACTGGATAATACCTAAAGTACAAGCTGGTAGTCATTCGTTATAATAACATCGTCCATAAATGAGTAAACCTCAATGGAGAAAACATCTTGAGTTACTAAAGTTTTCAGTCACCTTTAGTAACGCTGTCAATTTCATATTATTACCATATTATATATATATTGACCACTATAATTTAAACTGTCATTGTAACGACTTTCTGTAGCATGACAGGTCAACATACATATATGGACCCCAGTAGCTTTTCATAGCCCTTTTCACATAATTTCTATTTTATTTTAAGTACATATTGATTAAACATTTTAGCTTTTTCCACTTCTATATATAAACGTTATGTCACACATTTCTCTTGCTTAAAAAGGAGTACAAAGAATTGTCTTCATGTATTAATATTGTAATAATAAGTACATAAACGTATCATAAAAACCTTTACCAACAATGATGTGTACAATTTAGAAATTAAATTGAATTTTCTATCGATATTGAATAAAAACCTCGTAGGTCTTATTTTAATGGCACACACGATAATCAAATTTCTGTTACGTAAGCAGGCCAATCAAGGAATTTCGTGTCAAAAGAGAGAACTGAGTCGAACGTTAATTTTCTTAATGTATCTTGTTAAGGCCGGGTCGGATCGTGTTCCATTTCTGAATAAATTAAGACAACATTAGCTGCAAAGACGCGAACGCGATCTTACCTGCCGCTAACGAACTTTGCTATGAATTATATGAAATCGTATGTCCTGAATAATGGATATTACAAATGATTTAGACATCTTTATTACATGACATCTGAGAAGATAATTTAACTTAACAAAATTATTTAACAAAATTATTTTATATCTCTGTTACATTATCTCAACATTACAATTAACAAAAACCAGGACCGATATTATTATAACCTAATAATATTAAAACAATGGTCATTGGACAGGTTTTGTTTCAAGCAGTCAATAAGATCGAAGCAAATAGGCTTAAATGAAAAACAAAGTTTCACTTTTTTTTTAATTTCCTTTTCTGATACAAAATAAAATCATAATGTTACGTTGATTGGTAGAATTTAGTACTATGTTGGAGTAACTAAAAGGCCTGTAAATTTATCCCACCCGAGGTTTTAAACGGGAAGGTGAACAAAGGCTATATTAATTCACGGGGCTGGAGAGCAGATGCACTCGAATTAAGTAATTTAAACTTCTTATTTGGCTATTCTGGTTACCGGAGTGTCTGTAAACAAAGCGCGTCAAACAGTTTTTGTCAAACACCATTTTAATTACTTTTCTTTACCATGATGTTCAATTTGATCAATTTTGTTATAGTGGCGCTTAATAGCTTCTTCGTGTCGTTTGATAGACTCGCGATGATGGGCGATTTCGTCGTCTAAATGCCTCTTTAAGTGTGCCAATTGATCCTTTTGCTTCTGGTAAAAGTAAGCTTCTTCCCTACCAGCTTCTAGTTTTCCAAAGGCACCTCCAGCTTCACGAATGCTACCTCCGCCACCGCCACCTTTACCAGCTCCACTGCCAAGTTCACCAACAGCATGTAATATGCACGTGCGGGCCCTTGCGACAGACCTCATGATTTTATTCACACAATTTAATTTTGTGTAAATGAAACCATGCAACGTAATGTTAAGATGTGGTTTTAATCAGATTGAACACTTGAAATTTTCATGTGAAATGTCTCACAATGTTTGAAACATATAAATGTCAGTAAATTTATAAAAAATATACTCTGTGATGAATCCAAAGAGTTTATGATTAATAGAGCATTGAAGGTGCATTACACGAAGCAAAGAGGTATGTATGTACACGACTGTCAGGGTATACAGGGTCGGACGGGGCCGGAAGGGCCTTGGTTGCTGGATCTCAACAAGCTTAGGATAAGGGTAGACTTATTATTAATTATAATTATTATTCATTTTCAATGATATAATATTATTATATAAAAAAATAGTGATATTCGCACTATGCTACTTATAATATGAATGTGAAAGTTTGTAAGCATCGATGGATGTTTGTTATTCTTTGAAACAAAAAGTCTCTACTAAAGGGATATCATTGAACTTTACAGTATTTTATTTTTATCTTACGCAACAGAATAACACATAGGCTACAGTTCATAAAGATGTGTGATTTTTAGTTCGTTTTTAGTTAGTAATATCTTATATAAAAATCAATTGCTGTTCGTTAGTCTCGCTAAGGCACAAATCTGGCTGAACGGATTTGAATAATTTTTGTTTTGTTATGTTTGCTCTATTACAAGGGTGCAGACGGGTCACCTGGTGGTAAGGGACTACCGCTGCCCATGCACCTGCAACTCAAGAGTCACAAGTGCATTGCTGATTGCATTGAGAGGGGTTGAACGGGGGGAGAGGGGAAAGGGGGGGAGTGGGAAGAGTTATGGCATCCGGTAACCTCACTCCCTCGGCGAAAAACAATGAAAACATTGCTTTACTGTCGCTTTTCTGTGAAGCCGTGGTATCACTCCGGACGAGCCAGCCCATACGGGCCGAAGCATGGCTCTCCCACGAATAATATAGAGAAAATATAATAATATAGGAAAAACCCAAAAGAAAATAAAAATTGGTAAATTTGTATGAAAATCGCCCATTTAGATTACTTTTAAAAGATGACGATCGTGACGGACCTATCGTCTAACTGGCGGGCTCTACAAAATTGTCATTACTTCCATCGAAACATACTTTGGCTACTTAGGCTTACGGCTACTAGATGGCGTTCGTGGTCATTTATCCGTGTGGTGTAAAATTTATTTATAGATCGACACAAGCAGGCAGTAGATTTTGGTGTTTTCACCTAATTTACCTCTACAACCCAGCACATGCGTCTGTTTGCGCCGATCTATGATTTTAACTCTAGCTTCAATTTAACGTCCATAAATGTCACTTAGTGCCTCAATTGAATAAATGATTTTGAATTTGAATTTGAATTTATTACACCTATAATTTTTCGTTTATTCGTAAAAACAATATATAAATTTTAATAAAAGTAAATCTTTTATTAAAATTAATTGATTAATATTAATAAAAAAAATATATTAATTAATGAAGTACACATTGAGATTAAATATTAATTTTGATCCTATCTATCTATATTAACTTTGTAGGTTTAGGCACACCTAACCAAATTTTTAGCGAGGCTCCAGGACTTGGTTCCAGGATTTCGAATTGACAGATTTGATTCACTGTAAAAACAATGTAGTCGTTGTAAAAGACATTAGCTAACGGAACTGCGACAGGGTCGGGTTAAGGAGGTCTTACGGCTCTCAACAAATTCAAAAGACCCTAGAAATAAAAAGATTTTGCAACCGGGCCGGATTAAGGAACTTTAAGGCCTTTGGACACATTATATATTATGAAAGTCTTTGATTTTTTTTACCAGAGACCTGAAATTTGGCAGGGTTCATAGGTAAGAGATGTCAGCTAAGACTTGTTTTTACGATAGGGCCTGATTAAGGTTGTCCAAGCGGTTTCGCGAGTTTATTTTGACTCATAGACTTGTTGCGTATTATTATTAGTCTCAATAAACATAGTCTCAACAAAATAGTAGAAAGCTTTGGAACGTAATAGATACACACATTTTATAAGTGTCGTAAGTACTTCATAAAATGAATGGGAATTTTCGCTACAATAGGGAATATGCATGTATTTTTTTTTTATCTTTTAATGACTTGTTCCATCATTCTACTCTAATAAAAAATATAAATAACCTTGGCAATGTTCTAATTAATTTTTAAAATAACATTGAAAACATCGATAAAATTTGATCTGTTTGAACGCCGCCATATTTCGCGGGCCTTGGATAACGTCAGATATCACGCTCAGTGTTTGTTTCATAAACTTAGTATACTTACTTGAAGTGTTACAGTAATTTTATACCGATTTTCAGTTGTAATTACTATGTATTGTAATTAATAGACGATGGATAAAGTTTAAAAAACATTTTATAAGTATTGCCTTGTCCCTAAGTGTAAAAACACTATAAGAAGTACACCCAATACAGTATTTTTTCCTGTACAAAATAATAATGTAAAATACGAAAACAATGGTGTAAATTAATGAGAAGAGATGAAGTATCTTCAATATCGTGTTCATATTGTTGTGAAGATCACTTTAATGTAAGCATATTACAATTTAATTGCTAGAATAGTGTGAATTAGTCAGCAGTAGGTCATTTATGTTGGTTTTAAATATCAAGCAAATGGCAACTTGCTTGTCTACTTAAACTAGGTAACAAAAGTCCAATAAAACTTCATGAATATAACTAACTATACATATCTTACCTATCCTTTAAATTTGACCTCAGCAGACGTAAAATCTGGATTTGATGCAAAATATGTAGTCATCATGAATGCATCTATTTTCGGTAGATTGTCCGATTGTTCTTTGACAAAACTACATTCAGTCATCGTCCTAGATAATTTCTAATATCACTAGAATGCTTAAATTGCACTAGCTAAGGGCAAAAACCAGGGAAACACCATCTTTCTCCGTAACACTACGAATATAGGCGCCGATAAATGACAGGACGGGGAATTTGACGTCATGTTTTGTTTCGACCAATAGTGAAGCGTTTTGCAAAGTTGAATTTCGCTTCCTTATTTTGCATTTTTTAATTAATATTTTTTGCAATCAAAGACGAACTAAATAAGAAAATAATTGTTTAGGCATAATATGTGGACAATAAAGATTCAAGGGAAAATTAATCAAGTAAATTTAAACAACATGCATATTCCCTATTGTCGTCCAAGACGTTAGAGCCTGGTGATCTGTAACTCAGGTTTTATTACTACAGATACCAGATTCACACAAAGTAATAAGAGTCATTTTATTATTATATTATGAATTTGTTACTTTTGGGGAAGAAAAAAAGATACGGCCATTTAAGCATTAGATTTTGACAAAAAACATTTCACAGGTAAATCAAAACACTTCCTGGGTACTTCCGATTGACCTAGAATTATGAAATTTGGTAAGAAGCGAGGTCTCACAGCACTAGTAAAGTAAACAATCTGAATGTCGTTAATTTAATGTTATATAACATAAATAAAAAATTGTGATAAACTTATATTTTGCGGTTAGAAAGTTGACTTTGTTGTATGTTTGGGAGAGTATTCTTATACTGCAACGTTAAGTTTGTCTTTCGGAAAAAAAGATGGACATACCATCTACATACAAGTTTGCTAGTTTACAGAACCCTCGGAGCACGAATCAGACTCGCACTTGTCCAGATGGAACTACTGCACCAGCTGGGCGACTTCAAATCGAGCAAAAAAGAAACGAATTTGGATTCTTTTTGCACATATTTAGGCTTAGTAGTTTAATGTACCACACACATTACGCTACATTAAAAAAGCTAAGATGTAAAGCAATACTTAGAGCTACGAGCAAGTTGTAATGATGTTTCGCATCTTTGTACTACCGGAGAAAAACCTTTTTGGAACAACAAAATAATGACTAACAACATATAACTGTTTTTCTTTGCCTCCTTTTTAAGGTTCAAGAGCAACCCTTCAACTCGGTCGGTCGTTAATTGCTTCGTGAGAACACTGACACCTGTACAGCCTTTATGGGGAGAAGAGTAATAAACAAAATAAGTAAACAGGAATTAAAACATTAGACATTTTACGACAGAACGTGCTTCTCTTTTATATTTCTTTGAGATAATAACTAGTAGACTATCATTTCATTTAATAAATTTATCCACAAACGTCTTCGATTACATATAACATAGATGTTTGACATGGCACCAACTAATCATTGCATAAAGCACTTATATACACAGTCTATCAGACACTTTGCGCCCGCGCTAGCGGTGTGATGATCCAGATGTAGTCAAAAAATGCTATAACTATACTTGACTTTGCTTATGCCTAAATAATTTAATTTAAAATAAAATAAAATAAATATTTAAGCGTAAGTATACGTCAGTTTTTAATCGTGGACGTATGCGATGGTGCGATTGACATCGACAGCATCGCGACTGTATCGCGGTCGTTTTGCTACTGTTTTGCCGTAAAAAGACGCTGTGGACTGTGAACTGTGGTCCTTCTAAGATGAATTATTTCTTTTGTTTACAAACAAAATCTCTTTTATTTATTTCCTGAGGTATATATTTCCAATGTTCAATAATTTAATGAGTTAACATTGACAAGACAGTTCTCCAGTGCTACCGGGTGTAATAAAATTACTGCGGAAATATTAAGACAAAATATTACTTGCCTCACCCATCATCTTTATGTGCAACCTTAGTCTGTAAACTGGTGTCTGCCTTATCATCAAATTTAGCAACAAAAATTTACTGAATAATTACCACCCTATCTCTCTTTTCAACGTTATCCAAGATACTAGAGAAAATTATCAATAAAACAGTTGTGAGGTATCTGAAAAATAACAAATTTCTTAGTGATGGAAATCACAATCACACACAATAATTCAGCTTTAGAGACAACATCGACCATAATGTCGTATTTAGATAGAGACAAATGCTTCGGGGTCTTCTTAGACCTCCAAAAAAAGCAGAATAAACCAGAATAAACTAGACCGTGAAAGGGGTTTAAAAATTTTTGTCTCCAATAGTCTCCTGTCAAAATGGTATCCCGTTTGAATTTTGGTGTTTTCGTCGTAATCTTTTTATGGATAAATATAGTAAATAATAATGGTATCGTGCATGGAAACAATCCAAATAAAGTAACATTACACTCGTAAACATCTTGCGTTGATTTCACAACTTCATTGCTTTTTGACCAAAAGGAGGAGGTTCTTTGTCATAAATAGTATGACTTACTCGTTATATTTTATAACCTTTAGTATATCTACTAACGTTAGGTTAGATAGTAATAGTTATAAGACGAAGGAGATACATGGTCCATTGTTTTTTTTTTCATAACCAACCTTCAGATACCCATTTTAACACCAATTAGTAACGCTATCACAACAGATGATACCATTACCAAGCAATTTAGAGGTATATCAAGCTAGCACTACAAAGTTAAGTTTCCTGTTCCTAATTGGCACTATAATTTGTCGCTAATTTGTCGCTAATTTGTTACCAAATCTAAAAATTTGTCGCTCTAGCCATTTAATAATAAATCGACATGGTGCTAGCTTGATATCAAGCTAGCACTACATTTGCGTATCTCCGCGTAGGAGCGGCGTAAAGCAATCATACAGGTACCAAAATTTGTCGCTAATTTGTCGCTGAACGATGGCACTATTTCCGATTTTGTCGCGAGCCCAGGGTCCAGCTGACCAGCGAAAAACGTCTCAGAAGATATCAAGCTAGCACTACATTAGCGTATCTCCGCGTAGGAGCGGCGTAAAGCATTCATACAGGCACCAAAATTTGTCGCTATTATGCCGCTGTATGATGGCGTTATTGCCGATTTTGTCGCTAGCCCAGGGTTCAGCTGATCAGCGAAAAACATCTCAGAAGATATCAAGCTAGCACTACATTAGCGTATCTCCGCGTAGGAGCGGCGTAAAGCAATCATACAGGCACCAAAATTTGTCGCGATTATGCCGCTGTACGATGGCGTCATCGCAGATTTTGTCGCTAGCCCAGGGTCCAGCTGATCAGCGAAAAACGTCTCAGAAGATATTAAGCTAGAACTACATTAGCGTATCTCCACGTAGGAGCGGCGTAAAGCAATCACACAGGCACCAAAATTTGTCGCTAATTTGTCGCTGAACGATTGCACTATCGCCGATTTTGTCGCTAGCCCAGGGTCCAGCTGACCAGCGAAAAACGTCTCAGAAGATATCAAGCTAGCACTACATTAGCGTATCTCCGCGTAGGAGTGGCGTAAAGCAATCATACAGGCACTAAAATTTGTCGCTATCGTGCCGCTGTACAATGGCGTTATCGCAGATTTTGTCGCTAGCCCAGGGTCCAGCTGATCAGCGAAAAACGTGTCAGAAGATATCAAGCTAGCACTACATTAGCGTATCTCCGCGTAGGAGCGGCGTAAAGCATTCATACAGGCATCAAAATTTGTCGCTAATTTGTCGCTGAACGATGGCACTATCGCCGATTTTGTCGCTAGCCCAGGGATCAGCTGATCAGCGAAAAACATCTCAGAAGATATCAAGCTAGCACTACATTAGCGTATCTCCGCGTAGGAGCGGCGTAAAGCAATCATACAGGCACCAAAATTTGTCGCTATTATGCCGCTGTACGATGGCGTTATCGCAGATTTTGTCGCTAGCCCAGGGTCCAGCTGATCAGCGAAAAACGTGTCAGAAGATATCAAGCTAGCACTACATTAGCGTATCTCCGCGTAGGAGCGGCGTAAAGCATTCATACAGGCATCAAAATTTGTCGCTAATTTGTCGCTGAACGATGGCACTATCGCCGATTTTGTCGCTAGCCCAGGGATCAGCTGATCAGCGAAAAACATCTCAGAAGATATCAAGCTAGCACTACATTAGCGTATCTCCGCGTAGGAGCGGCGTAAAGCTGTAAAGCAATCATACAGGCACCAACATTTGTCGCGATTATGCCGCTGTACGATGGCGTCATCGCAGATTTTGTCGCTAGCCCAGGGTCCAGCTGATCAGCGAAAAACGTCTCAGAAGATATTAAGCTAGAACTACATTAGCGTATCTCCACGTAGGAGCGGCGTAAAGCAATCACACAGGCACCAAAATTTGTCGCTGAACGATTGCACTATCGCCGATTTTGTCGCTAGCCCAGGGTCCAGCTGACCAGCGAAAAACGTTTTAGAAGATATCAAGCTAGCACTATATTAGCGTATCTCCGCGTAGGAGCGGCGTAAAGCATTCATACAGGCACCAAAATTTGTCGCTAATTTGTCGCTGAACGATGGCGTTATCGCCGATTTTGTCGCTAGCCCAAGGTACAGCTGATCAGCGAAAAACGTCTCAGAAGATATCAAGCTAGCACTACATTAGCGTATCTCCGCGTAGGAGCAGCGTAAAGCAATCGTACAGGCACCAAAATTTGTCGCTATTATGCCGCTGTGCGATGGAGTTATCGCAGATTTTGTCGCTACCCCAGGGTCCAGCTGATCAGCGAAAAACGTCTCAGAAGATATCAAGCTAGAACTACATTAGCGTATCTCCACGTAGGAGCGGCGTAAAGCAATCACACAAGCACCAAAATTTGTCGCTAATTTGTCGCTGAACGATGGCGTTATCGCAGATTTTGTCGCTAGCCCAGGGTCCAGCTGATCAGCGAAAAACGTCTCAGAAGATATCAAGCTAGCACTACATTATTGTATCTCCGCGTAGGAGCGGCGTAAAGCAATCGTACAGGCACCAAAATTTGTCGCTATTATGCCGCTGTACGATGGAGTTATCGCAGATTTTGTCGCTAGCCCAGGGTCCAGCTGATCAGCGAAAAACGTCTCAGAAGATATCAAGCTAGAACTACATTAGCGTATCTCCACGTAGGAGCGGCGTAAAGCAATCACACAGGCACTAAAATTTGTCGCTAATTTGTCGCTGAACGATGGCACTATCGCCGATTTTGTCGCTAGCCCAGGGTCCAGCTGACCAGCGAAAAACGTCTTAGAAGATATCAAGCTAGCACTACATTAGCGTATCTCCGCGTAGGAGCGGCGTAAAGCATTCATACAGGTACCAAAATTTGTCGCTAATTTGTCGCTGAACGATGGCACTATCACCGATTTTGTCGCTAGCCCAGGGTTCAGCTGATCAGCGAAAAACTTCTCAAAAGATATCAAGCTAGCACTACATTAGCGTATCTCCGCGTAGGAGCGGCGTAAAGCAATCGTACAGGCACCAAAATTTGTCGCTATTATGCCGCTGTACGATGGAGTTATCGCAGATTTTGTCGCTAGCCCAGGGTCCAGCTGATCAGCGAAAAACTTCTCAGAAGATATCAAGCTAGCGCTACATTATTGTATCTCCGCGTAGGAGCGGCGTAAAGCAATCATACAGGCACCAAAATTTAATTTAGATACGCTAATGTAGTTCTAGCTTAATATTTAAATCGCCGACAGTGCCTTCGTACAGCGGACTAATAGCGACAAATTTTTGTGCCTGTATGATTGCTTTACGCCGCTCCTACGCGGAGATACGCTAATGTAGTGCTAGCTTGATACCTTCTGACACGTTTTTCGCTGATCAGCTGGACCCTGGGCTAGCGACAAAATCGGCGATAACGCCATCGTACAGCGGCATAATAGCGACAAATTTTAGTGCCTGTATGATTGCTTTACGCCGCTCCTACGCGGAGATACGCTAATGTAGTTCTAGCTTGATATCTTCTGAGACGTTTTTCGCTGATCAGCTGGACCCTGGACTAGCGACAAAATCTGCGATGACGCCATCGTACAGCGGCATAATCGCGACAAATTTTGGTGCCTGTATCATAGCTTTACGCCGCTCCTACGCGGAGATACGCTAATGTAGTGCTAGCTTGATATCTTCTGAGATGTTTTTCGCTGATCAGCTGAACCCTGGGCTAGGGACAAAATCGGCAATAACGCCATCATACAGCGGCACAATAGCGACAAATTTTGGTGCCTGTATGATAGCTTTACGCCGCTCCTACGCGGAGATACGCTAATGTAGTGCTAGCTTGATATCTTCTGAGACGTTTTTCGCTGATCATCTGGACCCTGGGCTAGCGACAAAATCGGCGATAGTGCCATCGTTCAGCGACAAATTAGCGACAAATTTTGGTACCAGTATGAATGCTTTACGCCGCTCCTACGCGGAGATACGCTAATGTAGTGCTAGCTTGATATATTCTGAGATGTTTTTCGCTGATTAGCTGAACCCTCGGCTAGCGAAAAAATCGGTGATAGTGCCATCGTTCAGCGACAAATTAGCGACAAATTTTGGTGCCTGTATCATAGCTTTACGCCGCTCCTACGCGGAGATACGCTAATGTAGTGCTAGCTTGATATCTTCTGAGATGTTTTTCGCTGATCAGCTGAACCCTGGGCTAGGGACAAAATCGGCAATAACGCCATCATACAGCGGCATAATAGCGACAAATTTTGGTGCCTGTATGATAGCTTTACGCCGCTCCTACGCGGAGATACGCTAATGTAGTGCTAGCTTGATATCTTCTGAGACGTTTTTCGCTGATCAGCTGGACCCTGGGCTAGCGACAAAATCGGCGATAGTGCCATCGTTCAGCGACAAATTAGCGACAAATTTTGGTACCAGTATGAATGCTTTACGCCGCTCCTACGCGGAGATACGCTAATGTAGTGCTAGCTTGATATCTTCTGATATGTTTTTCGCTGATTAGCTGAACCCTCGGCTAGCGACAAAATCGGTGATAGTGCCATCGTTCAGCGACAAATTAGCGACAAATTTTGGTGCCTGTATGAATGCTTTACGCCGCTGCTACGCGGAGAAACGCTAATGTAGTGCTAGCTTGATATCTTCTAAGACGTTTCTCGCTGATCAGCTGGACCCTGGGCTAGCGACAAAATCTGCGATAACGCCATCGCACAACGGCATGATAGCGACAAATTTTGGTGCCTGTATGATTGCTTTACGCCGCTCCTACGCGAAGATACGCTAATGTAGTGCTAGCTTGATATCTTCTGAGACGTTTTTCGGTGATCAGCTGGACCCTGGGCTAGCGACAAAATCGGCGATAGTGCCATCGTTCAGCGACAAATTAGCGACAAATTTTGGTACCAGTATGAATGCTTTACGCCGCTCCTACGCGGAGATACGCTAATGTAGTGCTAGCTTGATATCTTCTGAGATGTTTTTCGCTGATTAGCTGAACCCTCGGCTAGCGACAAAATCGGTGATAGTGCCATCGTTCAGCGACAAATTAGCGACAAATTTTGGTGCCTGTATGAATGCTTTACGCCGCTGCTACGCGGAGAAACGCTAATGTAGTGCTAGCTTGATATCTTCTAGGACGTTTCTCGCTGATCAGCTGGACCCTGGGCTAGCGACAAAATCTGCGATAACGCCATCGCACAACGGCATGATAGCGACAAATTTTGGTGCCTGTATGATTGCTTTACGCCGCTCCTACGCGAAGATACGCTAATGTAGTGCTAGCTTGATATCTTCTGAGACGTTTTTCGGTGATCAGCTGGACCCTGGGCTAGCGACAAAATCGGCGATAGTGCCATCGTTCAGCGACAAATTAGCGACAAATTTTGGTACCAGTATGAATGCTTTACGCCGCTCCTACGCGGAGATACGCTAATGTAGTGCTAGCTTGATATCTTCTGAGATGTTTTTTGCTGATTAGCTGAACCCTCGGCTAGCGACAAAATCGGTGATAGTGCCATCGTTCAGCGACAAATTAGCGACAAATTTTGGTGCCTGTATGAATGCTTTACGCCGCTGCTACGCGGAGAAACGCTAATGTAGTGCTAGCTTGATATCTTCTAATACGTTTCTCGCTGATCAGCTGGACCCTGGGCTAGCGACAAAATCTGCGATAACGCCATCGTACAACGGCATGATAGCGACAAATTTTGGTGCCTGTATGATTGCTTTACGCCGCTCCTACGCGAAGATACGCTAATGTAGTGCTAGCTTGATATCTTCTGAGACATTTTTCGCTGATCAGCTGGACCCTGGGCTAGCGACAAAATCGGCGATAGTGCCATCGTTCAGCGACAAATTAGCGACAAATTTTGGTGCCTGTATGAATGCTTTACGCTGCTCCTACGCGGAGGTACGCTAATGTAGTGCTAGCTTGATATCTTCTGAGACGTTTTTCGCTGATCAGCTGGACCCTGGGCTAGCGTCAAAATCGGTGATAGTGCCATCGTTCAGCGACAAATTAGCGACAAATTTTGGTACCTGTATGAATGCTTTTCGCCGCTCCTACGCGAAGATACGCTAATGTAGTGCTAGCTTGATATCTTCTGAGACGTTTTTCGCTGATTAGCTGAACCCTCGGCTAGCGACAAAATCGGCGATAGTGCCATCGTTCAGCGACAAATTAGCGACAAATTTTGGTGCATGTATGAATGCTTTACGCCGCTGCTACGCGGAGAAACGCTAATGTAGTGCTAGCTTGATATCTTCTAAGACGTTTCTCGCTGATCAGCTGGACCCTGGGCTAGCGACAAAATCTGCGATAACGCCATCGTACAACGGCATGATAGCGACAAATTTTGGTGCCTGTATGATTGCTTTACGCCGCTCCTACGCGAAGATACGCTAATGTAGTGCTAGCTTGATATCTTCTGAGACGTTTTTCGGTGATCAGCTGGACCCTGGGCTAGCGACAAAATCTGCGATAACGCCATCGTACAACGGCATGATAGCGACAAATTTTGGTGCCTGTATGATTGCTTTACGCCGCTCCTACGCGGAGATACGCTAATGTAGTGCTAGCTTGATATCTTCTGAGATGTTTTTCGCTGATTAGCTGAACCCTCGGCTAGCGACAAAATCGGTGATAGTGCCATCGTTCAGCGACAAATTAGCGACAAATTTTGGTGCCTGTATGAATGCTTTACGCCGCTGCTACGCGGAGAAACGCTAATGTAGTGCTAGCTTGATATCTTCTAAGACGTTTCTCGCTGATCAGCTGGACCCTGGGCTAGCGACAAAATCTGCGATAACGCCATCGCACAACGGCATGATAGCGACAAATTTTGGTGCCTGTATGATTGCTTTACGCCGCTCCTACGCGAAGATACGCTAATGTAGTGCTAGCTTGATATCTTCTGAGACGTTTTTCGGTGATCAGCTGGACCCTGGGCTAGCGACAAAATCGGCGATAGTGCCATCGTTCAGCGACAAATTAGCGACAAATTTTGGTACCAGTATGAATGCTTTACGCCGCTCCTACGCGGAGATACGCTAATGTAGTGCTAGCTTGATATCTTCTGAGATGTTTTTTGCTGATTAGCTGAACCCTCGGCTAGCGACAAAATCGGTGATAGTGCCATCGTTCAGCGACAAATTAGCGACAAATTTTGGTGCCTGTATGAATGCTTTACGCCGCTGCTACGCGGAGAAACGCTAATGTAGTGCTAGCTTGATATCTTCTAATACGTTTCTCGCTGATCAGCTGGACCCTGGGCTAGCGACAAAATCTGCGATAACGCCATCGTACAACGGCATGATAGCGACAAATTTTGGTGCCTGTATGATTGCTTTACGCCGCTCCTACGCGAAGATACGCTAATGTAGTGCTAGCTTGATATCTTCTGAGACATTTTTCGCTGATCAGCTGGACCCTGGGCTAGCGACAAAATCGGCGATAGTGCCATCGTTCAGCGACAAATTAGCGACAAATTTTGGTGCCTGTATGAATGCTTTACGCTGCTCCTACGCGGAGATACGCTAATGTAGTGCTAGCTTGATATCTTCTGAGACGTTTTTCGCTGATCAGCTGGACCCTGGGCTAGCGTCAAAATCGGTGATAGTGCCATCGTTCAGCGACAAATTAGCGACAAATTTTGGTACCTGTATGAATGCTTTTCGCCGCTCCTACGCGAAGATACGCTAATGTAGTGCTAGCTTGATATCTTCTGAGACGTTTTTCGCTGATTAGCTGAACCCTCGGCTAGCGACAAAATCGGCGATAGTGCCATCGTTCAGCGACAAATTAGCGACAAATTTTGGTGCATGTATGAATGCTTTACGCCGCTGCTACGCGGAGAAACGCTAATGTAGTGCTAGCTTGATATCTTCTAAGACGTTTCTCGCTGATCAGCTGGACCCTGGGCTAGCGACAAAATCTGCGATAACGCCATCGTACAACGGCATGATAGCGACAAATTTTGGTGCCTGTATGATTGCTTTACGCCGCTCCTACGCGAAGATACGCTAATGTAGTGCTAGCTTGATATCTTCTGAGACGTTTTTCGCTGATCAGCTGGACCCTGGGCTAGCGACAAAATCGGCGATAGTGCCATCGTTCAGCGACAAATTTTGGTGCCTGTATGAATGCTTTACGCTGCTCCTACGCGGAGATACGCTAATGTAGTGCTAGCTTGATATCTTCTGAGACGTTTTTCGCTGATCAGCTGGACTCTGGGCTAGCGACAAAATCGGTGATAGTGCCATCGTTCAGCGACAAATTAGCGACAAATTTTGGTGCCTGTATGAATGCTTTACGCCGCTCCTACGCGGAGATACGCTAATGTAGTGCTAGCTTGATATCTTCTGAGACGTTTTTCGCTGATCAGCTGGACTCTGGGCTAGCGACAAAATCGGTGATAGTGCCATCGTTCAGCGACAAATTAGCGACAAATTTTGGTGCCTGTATGAATGCTTTACGCCGCTCCTACGCGGAAATACGCTAATGTAGTGCTAGCTTGATATCTTCTGAGACGTTTTTCGCTGATCAGCTGGACCCTGGGCAAGCGACAAAATCGGTGATAGTGCCATCGTTCAGCGACAAATTAGCGACAAATTTTGGTACCTGTATGAATGCTTTTCGCCGCTCCTACGCGAAGATACGCTAATGTAGTGCTAGCTTGATATCTTCTGAGAAGTTTTTCGCTGATCAGCTGAACCCTGGGCTAGCGACAAAATCGGTGATAGTGCCATCGTTCAGCGACAAATTAGCGACAAATTTTGGTGCCTGTATGAATGCTTTACGCCGCTCCTACGCGGAGATACGCTAATGTGGTGCTAGCTTGATATCTTCTGAGACGTTTTTCGCTGATCAGCTGGACCCTGGGCTAGCGACAAAATCGGTGATAGTGCCATCGTTCAGCGACAAATTAGCAACAAATTTTGGTACCAGTATGAATGCTTTACGCCGCTCCTACGCGGAGATACGCTAATGTAGTGCTGGCTTGATATCTTCTGAGACGTTTTTCGCTGATCAGCTGGACCCTGGGCTAGCGACAAAATCGGCGATAGTGCCATCGTTCAGCGACAAATTAGCGACAAATTTTGGTGCATGTATGAATGCTTTATGCCGCTCCTACGCGGAGATACGCTAATGTAGTGCTAGCTTGATATCTTCTGAGACGTTTTTCGCTGATCAGCTGGACCCTGGGCTAGCGACAAAATCGGTGATAGTGCCATCGTTTAGCGACAAATTAGCGACAAATTTTGGTACCTGTATGAATGCTTTTCGCCGCTCCTACGCGAAGATACGCTAATGTAGTGCCAGCTTGATATCTTCTGAGACGTTTTTCGCTGATCAGCTGAACCCTGGGCTAGCGACAAAATCGGTGATAGTGCCATCGTTCAGCGACAAATTAGCGACAAATTTTGGTACCTGTATGAATGCTTTACGCCGCTCCTACGCGGAGATACGCTAATGTAGTGCTAGCTTGATATCTTCTAAGACTTTTCTCGCTGATCAGCTGGACCATGGGCTAGCGACAAAATCTGCGATGACGCCATCGTACGGCGGCATAACCGCGACAAATTTTGGTACCTGTATGATTGCTTTACGCCACTCAGACGCGGAGATACGCTAATGTAGTGCTAGCTTGATATCTTCTGAGACGTTTTTCGCTGGTCAGCTGGACCCTGGGCTAGCGACAAAATCTGCGATAGTGCCATCGTTCAGCGACAAATTAGCGACAAATTTTGGTGCCTGTGTGAATGCTTTACGCCGCTCCTACGTGGAGATACGCTAATGTAGTTCTAGCTTAATATCTTCTGAGACGTTTTTCGCTGATCAGCTGGACCCTGGGCTAGCGACAAAATCTGCGATGACGCCATCGTACAGCGGCATAATCGCGACAAATGTTGGTGCCTGTACGATTACTTTACGCCGCTCCTACGCGGAGATACGCTAATGTAGTGCTAGCTTGATATCTTCTGAGATGTTTTTCGCTGATCAGCTGAACCCTGGGCTAGCGACAAAATCGGTGATAGTTCCATCGTTCAGCGACAAATTAGCGACAAATTTTGGTACCTGTATGAATGCTTTACGCCGCTCCTACGTGGAGATACGCTAATGTAGTGCTAGCTTAATATCTTCTGAGACTTTTTTCGCTGGTGAGCTGGACCCTGGGCTAGCGACAAAATCGGCGATAGTGCCATCGTTCAGCGACAAATTAGCGACAAATTTTGGTGCCTGTATGAATGCTTTACGCCGCTCCTACGCGGAGATACGCTAATGTAGTTCTAGCTTGATATCTTCTGAGACGTTTTTCGCTGATCAGCTGGACCCTAGCTAGCGACAAAATCTGCGATAACGCCGTCGTACAACGGCATGATAGCGACAAGTTTTGGTGCCTGTATGATTGCTTTACGCTACTCCTACGCGTAGATACGCTAATGTAGTGCTAGCTTGATATCTTCTGAGATGTTTTTCGCTGATCAGCTGAACCCTGGCCTAGCGAGAAAATCGGTTATAGTGCCATCGTTCAGCGACAAATTATCGACAAATTTTGGTACCTGTATGAATGCTTTACGCTGCTCCTACGCGGAGATACGCTAATGTAGTGCTAGCTTGATATCTTCTGAGACGTTTTTCGCTGGTCAGCTGGACCCTGGGCTAGCGACAAAATCGGCGATAGTGCAATCGTTCAGCGACAAATTAGCGACAAATTTTGGTGCCTGTGTGATTGCTTTACGCCGCTCCTACGTGGAGATACGCTAATGTAGTTCTAGCTTAATATCTTCTGAGACGTTTTTCGCTGATCAGCTGGACCCTGGGCTAGCGACAAAATCTGCGATGACGCCATCGTACAGCGGCATAATCGCGACAAATTTTGGTGCCTGTATGATTGCTTTACGCCGCTCCTACGCGGAGATACGCTAATGTAGTGCTAGCTTGATATCTTCTGAGATGTTTTTCGCTGATCAGCTGAACCCTGGGCTAGCGACAAAATCGGCAATAACGCCATCATACAGCGGCATAATAGCGACAAATTTTGGTGCCTGTATGAATGCTTTACGCCGCTCCTACGCGGAGATACGCTAATGTAGTGCTAGCTTGATATCTTCTGAGACGTTTTTCGCTGGTCAGCTGGACCCTGGGCTCGCGACAAAATCGGAAATAGTGCCATCGTTCAGCGACAAATTAGCGACAAATTTTGGTACCTGTATGATTGCTTTACGCCGCTCCTACGCGGAGATACGCAAATGTAGTGCTAGCTTGATATCAAGCTAGCACCATGTCGATTTATTATTAAATGGCTAGAGCGACAAATTTTTAGATTTGGTAACAAATTAGCGACAAATTAGCGACAAATTATAGTGCCAATTAGGAACAGGAAACTTAACTTTGTAGTGCTAGCTTGATATACCTGCAATTTAGAGCAATAAGCCATTAGTTTAGAGCAATAAGTCACAATGTACCACTAGAAAACATTTGTTGTAGAAAAGAAAGGAATCCGGAAACTATAGTAGTAGTAATAGTTTAATTTGCGTGTAGATCAAGGAGTTTTTCCTGATCTCATGAAACATAGTAAATCATGCCTCTTCTTAAATCTGGAAACAGTAAAGATTTATATCATTATAGGCCCGGAGACGAGCATATCTAATTATTAAAAACTAGTTTTTTTTTGTAGCTGATAAAAATGTCTAAATTTTTTAAATCTCTAAATTTTGTGTCAGTATAAAAACCCAATTTATGACTACCAAGAAAAATATAAAACTCTCTAGTGGTATGCGGGTAAACTGTAGTAATGTTAAAAGTACAATCAATCGCGTGAAGCTAACCATATCCACCTCCCACATGGGGGCCATTGAATGAGTGAGTTATCGTATTAAAGTGCTTCGCCCCATTCAGGTGATTCTATTCCAACAAAGTTCTGCTGTACTCGACAATATCCTCCTCAAAAATATACATCGTAAAAAAACCTAAATATATATCGTATTTTTTAATCCTTGATCAAGGAAAAAACATCACACGTAAATCATAAAATAAGTGTTCCAATTTACTCCATATTGGAATATAAATTTTAAAAGTACGTTTAATTTATTTAAGTACCCGAAAGAACCTCAGATCGAAAGTTAATGAAAATTCGTATCTAATTTAAAAAGATTAGTGGCCCATGGGTTCTATCTAAATTAAAAATTGGGGCCATGTTTACTAAGCTACTTAGTTTTAATTGAACATCTTGTTTCTACAGGCATGTTGGATATCTAAGTAAAACTAGATTTTCTACGAAGCTAGTCCTTGTTTTGTTAAAGAACACTTTCTCTGATAAAATACCCTTATCAAAGTCTAAATGGGCGTCAGAAGTTGAGGGTCAAAAATAATGACAGAAGCGATTATTATAATATGTACTGTATATACTTAATAAAGGTAGGTTCTGGTATATTTTTTAACTTTCAATTGTTTTCTTTTGATCTTTTGATCCTTAAGGTCATCGGAATCTCTGGAGCTAGCAGTACCAAGTCACAGTACTAAATTTTACGACAAATCTTTTACAGTACAGGCTGTCCGATTATACAACGCCTTGCCGCCTATGTATTACACGTGCTCAAACACTAACAGCTCATTAGCTGTATAATCTGTCTATCTGTCTGTATATCTATGTCTATGTTTTTGTTATATCGTTATAAATGTATATTTTATTTATTTATATGTACCTACTACCTACTGTATCTATGTAAGTTTATGTACTTAGTATGTACGTATATGTGTATGTATGCGCATGTATTTATTTATTTATATGTTTATTTTTAACACTATTACAATATTGAATACTGTATGATTCTTTAAAATAAAAAAATCTCCTGCAACTCTTTTACAAAAAAAACTACCCATTATACCCTATTTTTCTTTCCTTCTTTCTAATAGCGGCGGTAGCGTAATGGCTACGGCGTGGTTACGGGTTTGAACACCACCCAGTTCACTACCGACGTGATGGGTTAACACAAGATTTAGCTTAGCTAGAGGGGTTAACAATAATACTAGTAATGTGTGATGCACGTTTCTAGTATACTTTAAAAAAAAATTATTATAGACGGTGGCCGATCTTCAGCTTGTAGTATGTTTAGTTTTGATTTTAGTAGTATAAAGCTAAGTTTACAATATAATAATATGAGAAGTTAAAATAAGTAAGATATTCGAAATAAAAAACAAGATTAGAACTTGATTATTTTTTATGAGCATGACAAACTACCGTTTTGGGCTGATGAGATTTGCGGCATTTCTACCGCTCTGAAAAAATCCAGATTCGGTTATCCCGTCGGCCTCCTTGTCGTTTCTACACTGTAACCAAACACGTGCCACTAGTAGAGAAACTGAGTAGCCTATAAAATATGTGCCACTCTTACCTTGAGAAACCTTTTGTTGACAGCAATAAAGTTTCATCCTAAGAAGAGGTTTCCAAAACCTCCTCAGCGTCAAGAAGCGCCGGATTTATCGGATAGCTTGACTAGGGAAATTAAAGAGCACCTCACTTAACTTTTAACAATATTGCTTCAATGTAATAAAATATTTAAAATAGCATACAATTTAAAACAAGGGGGGAAAATAATATTAAAATCAAAAATTCACATGTTCACTCACATTACACAGTCGAAATTTTGTAATGTCGCCTGCGGGGCGAATAAAGTGAAAAATTTAAAGCAGATATGACAATATTTTAGAAGGAATAGCTTTATTTTTAAAATGAGCACGGTCATAAATCCCACCCCGCTGCAATAACGCACGCCCGTGTACATGTGCCCTGAATATAAAACATACATCGCATTAAAATGTTCAGTTTACCTATTGACAAATTATACTTATCACTTGCAACGTTTTAGGTTGATGAAAAATACAGGTCGATGAACTTTCAGCCTATGCTTATGGAGTTTCATCCTGCAACTTACCCAGGTATATATTAAGGTACTTAAATAATAAAATTCGAGATGCCAAAAAACAAATAGCATCAAGTTTTATAACAAAATTATAATTAAATGACAGTAGTTCTAGGTACATCGCTATAAAGATGCACATTAAAATTTTTATACCACATGTTTCAAATAAACCTTACATATACCTATATAAACAATATTTTTTATTTATTTATTCTTGTTCTTTGTTATTACAAGCTTTAATTTAACTTGCAATGTTTTCATGTGTGTTCGGCATGAATCTTGGAAGCAATTTAGAACAACTTCCCGATGTCCGATTGGGCTCAAATTTGATGGACAATACAGCAATATGGTACCATAGAGATGTTCTGATGATGGAGCCGAAAGACGGCCATAGGAACTTCTTAAGTAAACAAGATAAACCAATGGAGTTAGGGCTGGATTGATTTGTCTTGAAGAGTACTTTTTTAAACATCAAATTTACACTAAAATAAAACTTAGTTTGTATGAAAGCTTGTGTTAAAAAGATTAGTTTATTTTAGAATTCATTTGTGAGCTGAAAGCCTATAAAATAATTATTAAACAGTAAATATATATACTATATTCTGCAAATAAATTACCATTATTTTTGGACAACATTCGAGTTTAAATGATATTACATCAAACAACTCTTTCGTTAACAGTATAAACGTCATTCTGTAAATATTACATTATTTTTTATAAATGTCTATTGTATATAACATTTATGTAATATAAGGATCAGAAGACAATTCAATATAACGTTTTAGTAATTTATTACAGTATTCCCCTTGCACACAATTAAAAAATAACTTTTAAATAAGGCGAACTATTTCCCGAAAACTGTTTCGTTTCGCTCATTACCTTAAAGTTACGTCTGTATAAAATGACCTGAAATGCTAGTTTCATTGTAATATGATATTACATGCACTGCAGTAACTGAAAATTTCGTTTCAGTACAGCGTTTGTGTTTAAACTCTTTTGTAATTAGAATAGCGCCACAATTTGTTGAGTCAAGAATAAAATGTAAGCGGCGACTTTTGTAAGTGTTAGTCATGAATAAAATTGCAAGCTGAATGTACATGTGGAAAATTACACCAACTGGATTATAACTAAAATTTCATACAGGACCCAGAATTCCACCGTAAAAAGTGGGGATTTGTAGTAAGACAGATTTATGTTCTAATTAGTCTGTATGCGAACGTTGCAGAGCTGCGTAAAATAAATTTATGCGACCACGTCTTTGTTTCAACAAATTGTTTCATATGATTTAAAAGCGACAGGTAACTGCGGATTTTGTGTTCACGAGAATTGATATTCGGCTGTGATACAATATTAGTAGAGTTTATTACACATAAATATAGTACTTTCATATATTATATGTTAGCAAGTGTGATAATAAAGTGTGGGGCTCGTGGCTAAGTGGTAACCGAGTACGTTAGTACATTGCAAAGTTAAGTAATACTGTCCAAGTCAGTCTATGATGGGTGATCATTCTCAACACATTGAGATCCCTCCGTGCCTCGGAGAGCACGTTAAACCGTCGGTCCCGGGTGCCATACGAACATCTGTGGCATTCGTTACGGGTAGTTGGAGCTCTAAAAAGCCCGACAACCTGGTCTAACTACAGAACTTCGTTGTCGCCTAGTACTTCGCTTGTGGAGATCTGATGGCAGTCGCTTCACGTAAAATATCAAAGTTCGGCCGTATCGTAGTTAGACTGAAAGATCATCCCAACTTAGTTGGGAAAAGACGCGGAGGATGATGAGCATTTCTGATAATAATATTGTAATCAATAAATAATCACTAAAGCTTGTGAGTTGATCAAGTTAGATGAATGTTTCAAAAAGACATACCTTCGTGGCTCGGGCATAACATACCTACATAAATTCGTAGTTCCAGCACATACTGTTTCTGACAGCCGATATGTCTCGTCATCACGCTGGACTTGCAAAGAATATGTACCTACTTTATATATTAGTATATAGGTACTCGAGGCGTTTCTTTTTAGTAGTATCTACACGCTAGCAACCAGGACAGTCGCAACGCGGGCAGTATGTTTATTCACCAGCTTAGTTGTACAAACAAGTTATAGAAATAAGTTGGCATATACATAATTATAGCAAATTTTGTATTACTAAATTGACCATAAAAGCCAATCCAAGCCCAAGCCATCAATAAATAAATACTAAAGTTTTCAGTAGGGTGTATAGGTCTGAGAGTATCTCATGGCAAATAGGTAAATCAAAATTCGTATTGTGCAATACCAGGGAAATTGGATTGAACGATCATGACACTGATTCCTTTTTATAATATGTAAGTATTTATCAATAAGTAGTGTATTATAGTTGGGGTCTGAACATTATATACTTTCATATCATTTTCTAGCTGTGCCCGTTCCACACGCGGTTTAATTAGGTAGGTAGGTATACACCAAGTTCATGCACCATCCCATACTGTTCTACAATTACCCGGATTTTCTTTTACTTTTATGGTTACTGCTCCGTTTCTGCGGACCGAATAAATAGTCGAAAACGAAAAGAAAATTAAATGGTATTAATGGTTGAATTATAAATTAGAACAGAAGACAGCGTAGTGGAAAGATTACATCACGCTAGAGTTTCGGTACAGGAAGGTATGTAAAAACACAACTTACTTCTAGAATGGATATGCCAGGGAAACGATTTTATTATATATCCTGTATATATAATGTTACAGAAAGGTGTGGTCATATTTAAGGGTCGTGTTATCGTGTAGTAGATCCCGTAAATAGGGAACACCTAAAAATCGTGATTATTTTTATTTAACCACACCTTTCTGTAACCTTTATAGATTAATATTAATATGATGAATGCTATAGTAACTATTCTACCATTCCACGGCTAAACAACTGACCAGATTTAATAAAAAATGGGATGTACATCATAATTTGATGTGATATACAAAGGAGAACACAGGCTACAGTTTATCCCGAAATTTTGTAAATGAAAATTCTTTAAAAACGGCGCAACCGGCAGCAAGTTAGTACGAAAATAAACGCGAATTTAAATCATTCAAAAAACTTAAAGCTTTAATCCGAACTAGTAAATGATTCCAAAAACTCCACTAGCATTTCTTGTTCTCCATCAGATGAAATAAATGATGAAGATAAAGAGGTATTTATTATAAATCCATCTATTATAAATTATAAATTCAAGATTATTCCATACTGCTTAATTAAATTGTTTTCAATTCTTATCTCTTCTTCTTCTAGGTTAGAAAACTTTTTTTTGCTAATGATTTATCATTTGCAGGCTAATTACATATGCCTTACTAACTTTTTGCTTCATTATGCCCCAAACCATCTTTATCAGATTTAATGTGCAATGATAAGGTGGGTGGGGCTCTAAAACTTCATGAGCGTGTGATTTCAATACTTCATCTATCTTATATACAGGTGCACTGTTGTTTTATTTCCCTACTTCAAGTTGTTGACATTTACGCCAATGATCATCGTATTGAACATAATTTGCACGTAGTCATTTTTTTATATCAGCGCTAGGATTAGCTTGTGTGGGTGGTTTGTTAATCTGTACAGAATGATAGCTAGCGTTATCCATACAATTAGTGAAGGTCTTTAAAGATTTGGAATAAGCTTCTTTGTTTCACACTTTGTAAAATTACCTTTATTCATATCAACGTGATAGTCAGAAAATAACCTATTGTACCTTATTGATAAACGAACCCAGGCAATACCGAACGAAACCTTTGGTACGAAACCATTTTCTCCACCAGAATTTACAATTATCCAACTGGCTCCAAGAGAAAAACTTTTAGATGGACCTGCAACACCTTTGCTTTGCCAGCACTTGTTCATAGAGCATGAACTATGTGTGAACATGAATGTATGTCTCATTTAAATAAATTATACGCTCCAAATATTTGTATCTTTGTAGTTTAATGTCTTCCCGCTCCATCAAAATTTTCCTCTTGATGGCATTTAGAAATAAAAATGTTTAAGTATGAATCTGTAAAAAATAAAAACATCAGGTTATTCAGGCTGTAACTTAGTCATATTTTTAATACTTAAGTAATTTTCAGTAAGTGCTATAAAAAATCTCTCCCTCGGTTGAAGTTAATATCTTGTAGAAGGATTTGTAATAGTCTGATTACCATTGGAATTTCTTTTCGTACAATATAGTATTCTTTTACTTTATTCCTGATCAACTCTAAATGGAAAATTAATTAAAGTTAATTTTCTTCTTTCCCCTTCTCCTCTTTTTACCAGGTGTAGAAAATACACTATCATTCTGTATGTATCTATGATTTGCCGTACAGTGGGTAACCCTGTAAAGAAGTACAAATTACATGATAATTAATAAAAAGACTAAAAGTATCAAAATTACCGAATTGACTGGTAAGTTGGAGTGATCCAATTTACCAGTCAACTCTTCGTCGTGGTTTAAAATCACGGATTGCGTTTGAGTTCTAACAATATTTCTCGCTTTAGATCTAAGTGGTTATCGACATTTTAGCATGTCAGCAGACTCAGCAGCGATTGTTGACAAATCTCCTAATTTGACATGACAGGTGACAGTTGATATTACCACATGAAAATCACGGTTTTTTTTAGCTAATGGTGGTTTTCAAGTAAGCAGTCTCAATAGGATATGTGTCTGTCAAATCAAATCAGAATATTTTTACTAAACATCAAAACGGTAGGAAGGTACATTTTTGTTACTGTTGTCAAATAATTCACTTTTAATGTTAATTTAACGATTATAAAATAAATTAAAAACGTTACAATAAAACTGGTTGACAATTTTCACATTGTTTTAAGTTATTTTATTGCCCGACTTGGAGAAATAATTTATTCTGAGCATAAATAGGTATTTACCCAATTCGAGCATATTCGACATAAATATAATGTTATGAAAAATTTCGCCATTAGAATTAATTTCTCGTTTCTTAAAGCATTCTTAATAAATTTGTGAATTTGTTTTGCTTGTATCATGTTATTGGAACATAAACTTTTTACGAATGCCCAGCAGATTCTCAGGAAACTACATACATAAATGTACTTATGTGCCGCTTGTATAAAAACCTAAAAGTAAACGTTGTATATAGCGACCAATGTCATGGATAACAAATACGCACAGCCATTATCAATTCACAGTCGGTGGTTTATGACAAAAGGTTCGCCCGTGTAGCGTTACCCTGCACCCAAAATGGCAACAAAAGCCCTTTCTATTCTACCGTGAAAAACTTTGGCAGCCCAGTCATATGGCCCAACAAAACAATGGTCTGAAGTTGAGACACATCTTATACAATACGGGATAGTTTATGTAATATAAATAGAAAGTGTTCCTTTTTCAAATAACTTTTTCCTTAGAAGATGTTTTAGTGAAAGTTTCCAAAGAAATAACGATATAGAGGTAGAGATTATTTAATCACATGTAAAGATATTTTAGGTACTGAAGCTATTCAGGCACGATTGAAAGTACATTCATAGTAAAACAAATTTCACAAAAATTTCATACAAATGTTTTTAACGGTTCAGCCGTGATTGTGTACGAATCATCTGCAATAATATTTACATTTACAATATCAGGGGCTAGGTGGAGATACATTTATGTAGGATAAAGTATTTACACACTCTCAATTTACAATTTTCCAATCGAACTGTCCACAAAGTATGTATAATGTTTTGAATTGTATCATCTATGATGTTATTGTAATATAGCTGGCTACTTACTGAATGCGGATCAACGAATGTTCGGCCCTGGTACGCCAACAGGAACCTGTTTTGAAGTTAAATTACCAAAGTTTGACAAGCGGTCCGACTCACTAAACTACGCCAGCAATAATTCTGCATAGCGTGGTTGGAAGACAATCACCCTCTAAGTACTTATCTGCTGTTAGTGCAACTAAAAGTGCATTTTGGTGTAAAAGTTATTGACTGTTGCTTGTATATTCCTGCTGCTGTTTTTAACTGAAGAGTCAAGTACATCAAAGATACAATGTCTGGCATGTTGTTGCCTAATCAGACAGATATGTCAAATTGCAAAGTCATTATAGATGATTTGCAATTTGGCAAAAAAACTAACAGACTGATTTTATTGTGATAGAAGATTAGGAGAGAAAAAAATGATCTATCTTTAAGTAACAATAATACTGAACTAAGTTTTATGGACACACGGTAAAATGTTACGAGTCTTTCTCATACTGTAGTACATTTTTTGTTAAAACTGTTAAACATACACCAATCTTAGTGTTGCTTTTGAATAGATTACTTTTTTTTCTACACAGCTTTCCCAATATGTAATATTCAGAAAGTGAGTGCATGCTTTTATTCAAAACGACTAGAGAGATATTAATTTAGTTAGGAACACTGATAGCTTGTATCGTAAGAATATGTGTGAAGTCGAAATTTAAAGTACCAAGCTACCAGATTATTAATAAGATTACTTTTTTATTCTAAAAATGAAAATCAATACTGAACCAGATATTGATATCATTCCGGTCCTAATATGCGGACAATAAAACATAAAACTTAAGTTAATAACAAACTAAAATAAAATTCTCAATAATTTTTGAACACGAATGAAAAGTTTGAATTAATTTTATTTCAAAACTTTTTAATACGTGACCTCCGCATTGGAAGTCTCTCTGCCAACGACGCACAGGTGCTCATCCGCTACCGGGCGCGCCAGATAATGAAATACGTCTCCCAAGACACCCCGCCAGATTTCCCCTCAAATTGATACTGGAGATTATCTCATTCCGGTGATTTCAACGTGGCATTATACTTTTCATTAAATTGAACAGACGTTCCCCACAAATCGTCTTAAGAGGTACGCTTGTCGGTAGGTTTTCACGTTCGAAACACACCTATAAAGTGGTATCGTGAATGTGTTACGCGTCACGCAGAGGGTGTGCGTCGTGCGAACGGGCCGACCCACATGATATTAATTCCAAGCCGAGCTCTGGGCCACCGACAGGCTTATAAGATTAGAATAATTTTCTCATTCCGAGGACTCCCCGCGAGCGCAACCAGCAGTTTAATTAAAACTAACAGTTGTCTCACACAGTCTTATCCGGCAATTTGCGAGGTATTACAGGCCGAACTTCGTCCACAAATTATCTTGACTCCATTTAACAAAGCGGTTATGTTAATACAATCTTGCCGGATTTAGAAGAATGTTTTTGTTACAAGAAGCGTGCACCGAATTACGGCATTAAGGTAAAATATGATATTTAATTTTAGGTTCTTAATAATACAGAAGCACAACTCAGTGCTCCGCAACGTGTCGGCGATGTGATCATTAAACCGGGCCCAAATGAGCTTTTTATAGGCATCATAACACTTACAGATGTTGGAACGAACTATTGAATTACTAATATTGTTTAATATACTCACTTTAGTGTCCTAGTGATGGCATCTTAAAGTTGACGCTACTGTAAAATGTTAAATGCTTTTAAAGACATAAAATTATAATGTAAAATGGCATGGACTCTAAGCGTAAATAACTAAGTAAGTTGTGTTATAGCCATTATACTGCACATTACAAAAGCTATAACATAACTCCCATTCACCATCAGTTTTCTATCTTTAATAATCTCATATATTGCCTTTTAGCTTAACCAGATCTAGCTACATATCAATATTTCAACCAAATGAATGGTAGCTGACACTAAGGATAAAGGATTGGTCGTTTAGTTAATTTAAACTGCATGTCCTTTTCAGAAAATTAAGCAGTTCTCACTTCTCATTTTGATTGACGAGACGGTTTACGTACTCTCCGATCTTGGCAGGGTTTACTTTTTTTATCTTTGACCCACATTTTGACTAGAGTGCATTATTTTTCTAGGGTGCCGCCAAGCCATCACTCCAGCAGAAGCAGGCCCGAAATAGACTTGGTCATGGTATCTAAGGTGTCCGCACTGCACGGCGAGACCGGCTGTTACAGGCGGTCATATTCCTAGAGTTCTTTCCTCGTTCTTCGAGCATAGGCTACCCGTGACAGAAAACCGTATGAACCTTCACTGTACCCCGTTGATGCCTGTGATACACAAGACCATCACGGATGTGTTCTCATTAAGATCCTGATATTACTATAAAAATACATTGTAATTGATATTAATAAACTAAGAGGTTAATAATTTAATGCTGAATTACCCTTCGTCTAGAAGATTTAGCTCCCTTTTTATTAGCTTGACTCATATAACTATGTAAAAAAAACTTGGAAGTTAATTTTACGGATTGAGCTTGGTAACGATGGTCTGATGATCAAGCCAGGAGGCGGATACTAGAACTCTTTTTTAATTATGTACAATAACGTTACATTATAAGATTTAGGTATAATATAACGTAATGTTTGATAATATGAAAAAGATTTCAAAAATTTTTTTATATTATTACAACTGTATACAATTTTTCTACATACAAAAAGGCAATTTTATCTTTAGAAATGTACGTTAACATTGAAAAAATAATGAAATTTGTTGTGTTTGTGTCCCCCGCCGCGTCTGTCTGTCTGTTCGCGATAAACTTAAAAACTACTGAACGGATTCATTCATACGGTTTTCACCAATAGATAGAGTGATTCATGTGAGGAAGGTTTAGGTATATAATTTGTTAAGGTTTTGTAATAAAAATTATTGTATTAAATTGGTTGAAATATGATGATGATTGTTGAAGATGTCTCTGATACCGGCGGGTTGCTAGTATAATACATATTCGGAACTGAATTTGTTTGTTTATCGTTGGGGTACAGAAACTGAAAGGTAGATACCCTTCAGTTTCTGTACCCCGGCGATAAATGAGTATTTCATATTATAAACATAATATTTGATAGTATATTTATAGATGCGTAAATGCAAGCAGCATTCTTGAAATAAAATGCCTCCATATATCCGAAGAAAATCCAGTTGTCTTCATGCATATAAAATTTAGTTGCGCCCGCCGTGAAATATTATGTGACGCAAATGTTGGGGAACGAATCTGGAAGAGGTTGACACGGAGTCAGTTAACTCCCCCACATCGGCCCTTTGTCTTCACTAGAAAATAAAGGAAAAGCACCACTCCCTGTAATATCTTATGGGTATGAGTGCTTATGAAATATGAATTCTATTTCGAAAAACATATTATTTCGTTATTACTAAATATATTGCTACATGTTTCAAAGTCATATGAGATACTACGTTCTGCTTTAGAAGCAAAAAATAAACACAGATACTATTTTACTTATGTAGGTAGGTGTGCATATTTAAACTTTTGTGATATTGGGGCTATAATAATAAGTACCTAGATGACCGAGCTTTGCTCGGTTTTTTGTACGTTTTCTAAAAATGTAACCTACCTAGATCGATTTATCGCCCCCGAAACCCCCTGCATACTAAATTTCATGAAAATCGTTGGAGTCGTTTCCGAGATTCAGATTATATATATATATATGTATGTACAAATATACAAGAATTGCGCGGTAAAGGTATTAGATAACATTGGGAATATCTGAATGAATGTAACAAGCACTGCAGCAGCGGTTTTTTGGTCGCCTGAAAAAGTACTTAGGTAAAGGTCGTGCCGGTTCAGATGAATTATTTTGGTATTCTTAGTTGGAGTTAGACCGAATTAGATGTCCTTGATAAGAGAGTTCGTCCACTACTGACTACATTCCCAATACACCACCCATATTCATCGGTAATGAACCCGATGAATGTGGGTGGTTGTTTCATTTAATCAGGTATTCCCAATGGTCCCAAATATTATTATTATACGACCCATCAACCCTCCAAGTTTGGGGGTAGTGGACTCTTAAACCCTGCACAGTGGCGAGATATAAAACCTCAGACAATATTTTCTTCTTATTGATGTGGGAGTGCTTCGTAATGTAGTCGCAGTGGACAACAGACTCACTCCACTCGCTCTGGCTAAAGAGAACTGGCTCTATGGTGGTTTTTGTCGGACCCTAAATGGGCCTTCAGCATCCACATCTTGGCTACGGTTTGGTGATCTCTTTGGAGGAACTGTAGCATTTGTCTTTGCAATTATGGACGAAGGCGTTATGACTAACAATCGGAAATATATTCTGAGAGATGGTACGGTTGACATCTGTCGGGCTTGTCACCTGGTGAATCCATCAGGCATATTATTTCAGGTTGATCTCGTCTTGCCAAATAATTGCACAGACAAAATGAAGTGGCCAGGATTGTACATCAACGACTTGACCTAAAATACAATCTTTTGAATTTAGAAGATAAAATTAATAAAACAATTTCGATGTATGTACATCATCGCAATTAGTGATTGTCGACAGACGCCGATGCATCTTAACATTCACTAATATCGGACATTTACAGTACCATACACAAGTCTAAAAATTACGATACACAATTACGAAAATACGCCTTAAATATATTAAAGATCCACCATAATAGACAAAAAATGAGAGCAATTGGTTTTAAGTGGAATAAAAATTAAATTTTTTCTTTGTTTCTAAATTCGAACCAAAAAAGTAAGGAATATAAACGAAGTAATGAAAGAGAGGGACTATTGTAAAGAACAGAAGATTTAAATAGCGACGGGATGTTCCTCGCCGGTTTGTCAGTAACCGGCCCGTGACGGCGACGTCGCGACGCCTTACATCCCAGTGGGCAGTTTTACCGCCATCTAAAAAAAACTTTTGGGTTCAAGATGTTGTAACATTGTATACATATATAATTTTACTAACTTACGTGACATTAAACAATTTTACTAACTTACGAGGAGTAATATGATTTCATAGTTATTCACAAGCTGTTTCAGAATCATATTTCAGTTCATTGCAGGACAGAAAAAATTACAATAACAGCCTTTGGATGAAAGTACTGAAAATTAGGAATTAAACGCTTGTAAATTGTTCCTTATGGTGTACAATAAAGAGTATTGTATTGTATACTAAACATTGTTCTTAATACGCCCAAGCAAAATTTAATATAAAAAACCTCTTTCTATTGTTTGTTCAACATCGTCAGTAAACTGTATTGCGTACACCTTATGTACACTTAATTACCAATATTTTCTATAAATAAATCAAAAAAATGACACTTCTAAAATAACACGAATTAAATCAAAAATATATTTTGTTTCCAACGAAACGTAGACATTGAGCACATTGCTGATCCCTAGCAATCTGTCCTAAACAATAAGTCGCTCTCTAACAAAAGCCGGCCATTTGAACAAGTCGGAAACTTTTGTAAGTTTAGCTCTTTCTCCGCGGGGTCTTGGCAACGCCGTGGTGCTCACAATAGGGGGAATAATCGTTAGGGCAAGTCATAAGAATAGCATTACAAAAACAACGACGTACTTAAGTCTGTATTACTCAACATTTTGTCAGTGCCAACTACTTAATTTCAACCCTCGAACAGACGTTTCAAGGCCTTTGTTACCTAATATGATTTGTGCTTTTACTTATTAAGAAACTAACTAATAGTTTTTAACTTGAAGTCTTGGAAGATTTATATATCTTTACCTACCTACATATTTTACTTAAACACTAACAATTCTCTTTGTAGTATAATCCTGTGTCTATTGGTTAAGCTTGTAGTTTGATTAGTTTTCCTTTAATGTTAGACTTGGTGCAGGGTCTGTTACTGCTGTCTGACCCGTATTAATAATAATAACTAATAATAACTTGAGACACCTTACACACGGCCGTCTAATCCCAAACTAGACAGAGCCTGTACTATGATAACCAGACTGCTGGTAAACATACTTATATATTTGTAAATACATACATATTACGGATAAATTATACCCAGACACAGAACAAATTGATCATGTTTATCACACAATTATTTACCCTGGGTGGGAATCGAACCCTTGACCTCTTGCTCAGCAGTCAGCATCGCTAACCACTAGACCAACAGGCCAGTCAAAGGACCACTGATATCTATTTACGATTAAATATGAGACATAGTAACGGAAGGTAGGGACCAGCAGATTGTCACAAAGAACCACGGTAGTAATGTTTAAGGGATACCTACGTAATATAGACACTTCGTAGTAATTTATTCTCAAAATATAGTGCACTAAAAAGGAACAAACTGTTTTAGGAATCAAACATAGAAAAAATACAACCAAATTGAAAACCCCCGCCTATTTTGAAGTTCGTTAAAATTTGCCCTGTTTTTTCAAATGAGCAAGAGGAGCTCTTCTCGCCTTTGTATTGCCGTTTGTATTGTATTGATGTATGCTTATTGCTCATTGACTTACATAATGCTGGAGTCACGCCGCTAGCACGCGTGTTTCTTTCTGTTACAATAGTGAATAGGTATCACATTTGAATAAATTTTAATATGTTTTGGGGCAAAACATAAAATTGCTTGAAAAAGATTGCATTAGTTATGTTAATGCTTAAAAATATAACTTGGGATTGTATTTTACAAACAATAATGTTGTATAATACAATACATAATATGCACTTCGTGTACGGTTAGCAGTACCTTTATAGGTGTATGAAAATGTTACAATCTGAAGCATCATCATAGTGGTTACACCATTATAATTAACTTAGCAATAAAAAAAGTGTATTCACTAACTGAATCGTTTACGAAATCGTAGGGTAGATGCTTTAACTCAATACAATCTTGATGATAATGTGCACAAACTCATAATACCTTTACAAATCAGATGGCGATAATACTCGTACAGGTACGTGAATGTCTATTGAATACAAGGAAGGATAAAAGGCTCTAGAGGGTGATGGTAAGACGACATAACGAAGGAACGCGATCCGGCGTCACTTCCGGCGTCCGTCACGTGGGAACGACTTCCGGCAAGGCGCCAGACCTCTACTCCACTTACAATCACTTAGCTCCACAACAACACTCGATCTCTTACAAACACAGCAGAGATTACTATCAGAATATTCATTAAACGTTAGCATCTATTTCAGTTTCTAACTCTTTTAGTTTAATTAATTAATCCGATGTCAATAACACGACACGTTAATAGTCAGAGCATACATTGAACTGTCTGCATGTTAGTTAATATTAATTATATTGTGTTTCTGACTCGTGTTAGATACATGATCAGGTTTTTATTATCTCTATTAAATCTGCAATGTGAACGCCAATTTGTTACGTTAATTATGTACAATAAGATCAAAACAACGTACATAAATATATATATTTTTAATGTAACTTTTATCATAATGAGGTATAATGGAATGTCTACTGCTCGACATACATTTTATTCCAGTTAAACGGTTAAGTTAATTAATAAAAATTAATCAGATTTGTTTGTAAAATGTAGTTAATAATACAAACAGATCTTTCGATAACATGTGTATTTTCGGTTTTTGATAGGGAATTTAATTATTCTATTGTTACAGTCAACTTATATAACATTTCTCATTAAATTATTATTAATATAACACTGAAAAATTTGATCTAGTACTATCTATAAGTTTGTCATTATTTTTTATTGTATAACAAAATATGAAAATGTTATGAGTTGGCGATAGCAACGTGTGATATCACAAGTTATTACTTAATACATGTTGCTTGAGAAGAACTTACTGTCTAGGCTTTTAGTAAAGAAAAACCGAATTCACTTGACAGACAACTTCGGTAGTATGACTCTAATAAGACCCAAATGTTCACAAGACGCACTTGATCTTCTTGTTCAAGCATTTGGTGAGATTAACTGACTCTTTATTGAAGTCTATCTGCTAACTATAATCTTCTAATATTTAAAGATTTCGTGTCACGGTGTTTGTGGTCGAACTCCTCCGAAACGGCTCGACCGATTTTAATGATTTTTTTTTGTATATTTGCTAGGTATGAGAATAAGTCGTAAACTATTTTTCACCCTCTTGACCCTACCCCCATTTTATAATTGTTAAAAAAAGAAAAAAAGGCATCGCTGCGCATACCGGGTGCAGCTAGTATATATATAAGTATTTCATAATCCAAAACTTCAAGTTTAAGGCGGCGTGTTAGATCAGGACATTGTTTTGACATTGAAACGACTCTAGCAATGCGACGTAAAGTTTATGTTGGGATTCGAAAGGGACTCAACAAATATTAATATTACCAGATACAAAACTCGTAGACACAGTTAAAGAGAATGTAAGGTATAGCAGATGTTTGTATTGGAGCCATTGCATTGCAGTAGTTATAGTATCTCCACCAGGCAGGGGTATAGATTTGTCACAGCACTTGTAACACAACTGATGTAAGGAGTGTTTGTAGGTTCCGATTACCGCTTACCAACAGGTGGACCGTGTATATGTTTGCCAATTTAGTTAAAAAAAGCATGATGGATGTGACGTAGATGTGATAGACGCTTTCGGAGTGTATTTCATCCCAAACATTAGAGGTTGGTTAAAAATCAACAAATTCGATACATAAAATCATAAGCCGACCATTTCCAGATCTCGCCTATTTTCATACATCGGTTTAATTTCCGTTTCAGCATTGTTTTCAGAGAGTAAATTCGATTGGAACAAGAGACGGGTGTTGATATGAGGTGGTGTAATTTCCTTTCATATTCAATTTAATTCTTTGAGGGATGCATGTCAGGCGACCCTCACTTTTCGAGAACGAGCCCGTTATATCGTATCGTAAAAAGGAAAATTTATTTACGAAAATTATTCTCCGAACGTATATGTGTATTCTGTTGTAGCACATGTCATATTCAGAATTTAATACTGTTATTAAAACTTTAAAACATATTTAGAAATTACGTTGTCTGGACGCGAATGTTTTTACTTTTGTCATAACCTTCGTTCCAGACAATGTAATATTAAGTCACTATAATGATTATTTATACGTAGCTTCGTAGCCCCTTAACGGATGAACCGTTTTCAATTTATTTCTTTTTATTAAAGTGGGTGTTCTTATTGTATTTCTTCCAAGCAAAAGTTTTCAAAAGTTATGAATTATTTTTAAATCAGTATAAGAATCATGTAGACGAGAATATCTGATTCGTTAACACAATAATTTATTTAAGCAATAAGTCTCATTAAATGTGTGCGATTCATCACACACGTGATTCAGTATGTTTCCAAAATAACTTAAAACAATTAAGTTTACGTATGTTTTTTTAAGTAGTGTGTGGTTTTACAGTATTCTTCTTTTGGTAATGTATTCATTATGATTTAACACTGAAAAATTTAAGTTAATTATTATGGTTAGGTACATAGAAATTATTGACTTCTAAATATAAATGTTCTAAGTGTATGTACTTTTTTTTAATAGTTTAAATGCGTACGCTTCTTAAGTTCACATCAATAGAATACCTTGACATGTTTTCGTGTCTAATAACAAACTTCAAACTTAATTAATAACAAAGAGTCTTATGTGTGTAAAAACTAGGGCGAACATTGTACATAGAACACTAAACCTAAAGAACAATTAGGCGTACGCGCGTGTATTAATTTTATCAAATATTAACTTCTATACAAGTGTTGTGTATTGTAAGTGATGTCTATATCGGCTTGTGCGTGCTTGCCCCCTCACGAGCCCTCAGCACGCAACATTGCCTGTAGCACTATCGACTTACACCCTGTTAAATCTGGCCCAATATTTGTACGGCCTATTCATTACCATCGCCTGTTTCATTTTATTGTTTCGTCTTGTAACGGGCGCCCTGTTAAGTTTCGTGAGCCTGCTAAAATTTGTTCAGTCAAAATTTATGGGCAATTAAATACACGTATGAATTTAATTTTATGTTAGTATTTCTACTTGTTAGTAATGTTTGAAGTTTAATTAATACTTTAATTTATAATATAAGGGTTTGTAACGTTTGCCTGTAATCAACTTTTGATGTTCGAAAAAGAAAGAGAAGAGATATTGTAAATTCAAAAATTGTATACCTACTGGCTGTATATATGTTCTGGCTTTTATGACTTTATCTTTAAATTTATTTCATGATGAGAAAGACTGCTTCCCCTAACAGTGAGGATAGCGGTATGAGGACATGTATAATTTATTGATTATTGTGTTCCATAAAAGTCAATAAGTGTACAAGATGTGTGTTTATGGCTTGAATAAATAAAAAAATTAAAATTTTGTAAATTCTAAACTGTCTCACAGTTCCATAAAGAAATGTAAGGATGGATACAATAAACAAATCAACTTCTATACGTTCAACAGCAGACAACAATAAGTTGATGTAATAGAGCTTTCCTGTATTCCTCAAATAATTGAGAAGCCGATAAAAACAATGAAGCCAATCTGACACTATCGACTTAATTTGTAGACTGTCGTCCGTTACTTTTTTCCAATTAGCGAGAGTCTTATGGAGGTATTGCTTGGATGAAAGTTAAGCCGAGCGACGCGCCGAGACAGCGCGACTCGAAGCGAGATCTGATGCCGGAAACCTGTCAATAGTGAGAGGCAGTGAAAGAAAATCTAATTTGGATTTGAGGGATTACACCCAGACTTGTTTCGGCCTAGTGTAGTTGCCCCGAACGTACCGTCTTCGCTCTCAAATTGAATAAGAAATGTGAGGCTTCCCGACACGGCCATTTTATTTCAGGAAATCGCACGCTAAATTATTTTGTTTCAAATATGTTCATCGTGTGAAGTTTGTTTTTATGTTACAAGTTTTTAATCTTATTAATGTTATGAAGGGGAAGAATGAATGGATGTTGTTACTCTTTAACGCAAAAATGGCTAAACGGATCTGGATGAATTTGGCACGGTGATAGATAATATAGAAAAGAAGACTTGAAAATCTCCACTAAGTATAGACAAAAATCAATCAATTGTCAATTCGTATGTATTCACCTCTGTCTTTTTAATGATTTTTATCCGGGCCTCCTAATCCTTTGACATCTTGCTACCCTGAACTCTGTAATATGTGCGACGTCAAACTCAAAAGGAGGCTCAAACATAAAAGAACTGAAAAGACATGAAGTGGTTTGGTACTAGTCCACGTTCTATATTTTTGAAATTTCAGCTATACTGTATATATACTATATAAGTTACAGCTATACTGAAAATCATCTGTCAGAATTCCTAGGAGTTAGCGAATCTGAATTACTTTACAGAATATCATAATTTGATATTCGATGTATCGATGTATATAATGAAGTAGTGGTGGTTGAGGCAACGCATTCATGATCGCAAGAGCACTATGCAGCACATTACCAGTGTGAACCTACTCCTAATACAAGTATTTAGGTGTCTAAGAATGGGAAGGTGAGACACCGCTGGTGTTGACGATACAATAGTAACATATATTTATAATAGGTTTCTCTCAAAGTAAAAGAAAAACATAGTTATTTATTAGCTAGACAATTAATCCATAGATTATATAGAGTCAAAATAAAAGAATACCATTTCAAACCTTTTCTTTTTCACATTATGTGTAATTAACGGTGTAGTTTTTTCGTTCAATTTTGTTCTGATGTCATCAGCGACATGTTTTGGTGGTCATCGTTTAACTCAGGGTCAAAGGGGACGGGACAATAACTGTGACTCGTGTTTTTGATATAAGCCAGTCATCTCGTTAATTACTGATCGTGCGACAGGCGATATGGATGGAACGTTTTCAATGAATCTTTATATAGATACTGATACTGACAATTTAATCGAAAACCGTAGGTGTGAATTCAGTTCTTTTTCTGACAATTTTTGGGTTATCACTTTAGTAATTTACTTTCGTGTAATCTAAGTTTCTACTCTGATTAATATTTAAAAATTATTATAATTTAGTCGTACATGAATAAGTCTACACAATGATGTTTCATTATATCTACGATGCACAGATTGACTTCAAATATGACGCTTATAATTTTTATTGTGTAGGTATTATATTTATTAAATGCGTTTGCTATGTCTATAGTCAATTAAGCAATAAGATAAGCAAGTTAAAGGTTAAGATATTTTGTCGTACTTAATAACTGTTCTCTTAACCTTACTACCACCTTAATCACCTGCTTTGAACAAACATGCCCACTTTCGTTACCCAGAACTGGACTATGCAGCAAACAACACTGGTGGGGACCGGAACTGGAAAAACAACGGCGTAAGGTTAGAAAGTTGTTCAATAAAGCAAAAAATTCATAATTAGATCAACGTTGGAAAGCATATAAACAGGCCCGACTTAACTACAAGAAGCGGATCAGAATCAGTAAAACCGAATGCTGGAGAAGCTTCTGTACTAACATAGACAACAACAATCAGACAAACAGAGTCAAGACTATCATTTGCGGTGAACGAAGGCACAGTCTCGGCTTCTTGAAAAAACCCGATGGGACTTATACAAAAACAGATTCAGAGACATCAGAACTGTTAATGATAACTCACTTCCCAGGATGTCGTATATCAAATGAGAAGGACACATGGGAAGAAAGCGAGGGAAACACACCAGAAGATTCAGACTGGACCACTGCCCGCAAAATGGTGAATCATGAAAAAGTACAGTGGGCGATTAACAGCTTCCTCCCAAACAAAGCGGCAGGACTAGATGGTATTTTCCCAGGCCGGCTAAAATGGTGTGATGAGGCACTGATAGATCATCTCCGGATCATCTACGGCAGTTGCCTGGCACACCGCTACGTCCAACTGAAATGGAGAGAGGTCAAAATAGTCTTCATTCCTAAACCCGGCAAAGGAGACTACACACAACCCAAATCATTCAGACCCATCAGTCACACATCATTCCTACTTAAAGTGCTGGAGAGACTAATAGACAGGGAAATCAGGAGCACTGCACTAGTCAACTACCCTTTGAACCCCAACCAACATGCTTACTCGATGGGCAAATCAACAGAATCTGCCCTTCATCAAGTTGTCTCATACATAGAGGGCAATCTAAAATGCAAGATGTCAACCCTAGGAACCTTCATCGATATCGAAGGTGCCTTTGACAAAACTAACTTCACCAGCATTAGCCAAGCTCTGTCAAGACATGGGGTCGTTTCCACAATTGCCGGGTGGATAGACAGCATGCTCAGATACAGAGCCATACAATCCACTGTGAACAACACAACAAGAGGGGTGGTGGCCAGAGGGTGTCCGCAAGGCGGAGTTCTCTCACCCCTCCTGTGGAAAATTGTGGTCAATGAGCTTATTACTCAGCTCAATGACCACAAGTTCCTCACAGTGGGCTATGCAGACGACCTGACCATCCTCATCAGCGGCCCCTTTGAGAGTGTGGTATGCGACCGAATGAGGTTCGCTTTGAAGGTCGTTGAACAGTGGTGTGAGAAACACGACTTAACAGTGAACCCGACAAAGACAGAGTTGATTATGTTCACAAATAAACGTAGTTTAGGACGGCTAAGACTACCTAAACTATTTGACACCCGTCTAGCCCTTACCAAGGAGGTCAAGTATCTAGGAGTGATACTGGACAGTAAACTCCTATGGAACAGGCACCTGGACACAAAACTGAACAAAGCCAGCATTATTTTCTGCCAATGCAAGTGACTCCTCGGCAAAAGCTGGGGCTTATCACCAAAAATCACACTATGGCTATACAAAACGGTCATACGGCCAATCATCACGTACGGTGCTATTGCCTGGTGGCAGAGAACAGAGCCAAGTACAGTCAGAAATAAACTGCAGCAGTTCCAGAGACTCGCATGTGCTGCCGTCACTTGCTGCATGCGCACAACACCCACAGCTGCCCTTGAAGTGGCTCTAGATCTGGCACCACTAGATCTATATATACAACAGAAAGCAGCGGTGGCAGCCATCAGACTCAAACACCTGGGTCTGTGGTACAACCGAGAGGGTCCCCATTCCAAACTATGGAATCAATTAGTGGAATATCAACCACTAATAGCTGCCCCATGCGATAGGATCCCCAAACAACACATCTTCGGAAGGAGGTACCAAATACAACTATCTGAAAACGACAGAGATCAATCTGGCATAAACGAAGTCCGGATATACACGGACGGTTCCAAGAAGAAGACAGGGACTGGAGCCGGAGTCTTCTCACAAGACCTGAATATAACAATATCACTGGCGCTGGGCCAACACAGCTCCATATTTCAATGTGAGTAACCTGCAATAACCTACGCCGCTACCGCGGTCATGTCAAGGGGTATAAAGGAGTACAACATCCGCATACTGTCAGACAGTATGGCCGTCCTAAAGGCCCTGGAGGGCAACACCATGAACTCCGGTCTCATTTACGAATGCCACCAGATCCTGGAACGTCTAGCTTCTGCCAATGGGCTAATTCTTCAATGGATCAAGGGGCATAGTGATTCACTCGGGAACGACGCTGCCGATGAGCTGGCAAGGAAGGGATCTGTAACGTCAGTGGCAGGTAAAACTGTGCTGCCACTTCCCTTCAATCAACTTCGCTCATGGGTAAGGCAACGGACCCGTGAAGCACACAACGGCCGTTGGGCCGACACACCCGGCTGTAGGCAGTCTAAACTGGTGCTGAAGGAGGTCTCACCACGTTTAACGTGCAGACTGCTCAGTCTCAACCGATTTGACATCAGAATAGTTGTAGGAACCATTACGGGCCACTTGGCCCTAAACCGACACCTATTCACTATCAACGCGGCAAGTAGTCCTCTATGTAGAGGCTGTCTCAACGCGGAGGAAACGGCCGCCCACGTTGTCCTGGAATGCGAGGGAGTGGCCACACAACGGGGAAGTATCCTCGCGGGAGCGAGGTCGCTCCTAGGAGCCTGTGAACGCCCCAGGAGGCTTCTGTGCTTCTGGAAGGAGCTAGGCTGGCTTAACTAGTCAGCCTATCTGAACGCATAATGGACCGCATATGAGTCTAGATGCGGAAACAGAGCCCTATACCAATACCAATACCAATACCAAAAACTGTTCTCTTAATTCACCTTCGCCCGCAGCTCTGTCTGCATGTATCCTAGTTCCAGTATGGCAAGACACAATTCCCGCTAGCTATATTTCAACCGAATCTATTTAACGGCTAGGGTTTTGACAGAGTATCTAACTCCCAAAACATGTTTTACTAAACTAAGTATCATATAACTTAGATAATATATAATGTTAATACGTCTAGATACAAGAATTACAATCTTTGTAAATATACTTAATACGAAACTTTTTCACAAAAACTTAAACCGACGAAGAAGAACTAAAAAGCAAAAAAAAAATTAATAAACCTTTTAAGTCTTGAGTATTTAGCTTATTTACATAAACAATCAAAATTTATTAGAACTAATTTTGAGTCGGCGCCAAACAACAAACTGATTAATTGTACAGCACCGTTCTAGAACGAAATATGTCCAATGCAGTTTACGTGAAATCTAGTCTTTGAGAGTGTCCATGATGTGTGAAACACAATGTCAAATTAACCCTGAACGGGTTAATTTGACATTGTGTTTCACACGGTGCCCGAATTTTAACCCTTCTAAAACACAGGCGTGTCTCTTTTCGCCAAAAAAGGGTGGTTTCGTACTTACACCCGCTTTACAAGGTGTATCCTTTCCGATTACTGTCACTATCATCTAGGGCTTCTGGGTATTACAGTCACGTCCAAACTTAACTTCGGTCAACAGATCGAGTTCATGGCACAGACAGCTTTCAAGAAATTGGGAGTAATTTCGAAGGTTCAGCTGTATTTAGATAGGAAGCGGTTACTAGTGCCTATAAAATCACAACACCAGTTGTGTGGCCACTTGTTCAAAACTACTAATACTAAAACACTATTTTCCCCATAAAACCTTTGGCGACCCTAGTTATCAACAGAAACAGCACTGCGCTAAATTGCTGGTTAATTGCGGTAATCTATAGGATTGAGTTTTTTCACAGCCGGGCATCAACTTGCTCTTTCCTATCTTCTTCAGGTGTAAATATTTTCAAATAGAGCTGTATATAAGTATATCAGATATAATGTTGTCTGAACAAATCACAATTTCAAAAAGAGAACAAAGAGATCTGTATAACTAACCGGCTGAAGTTGGATAACATTTATTAATACAATGGCAGAAGTGAAAATTAAATATTGGAAAAAATATTATCCTTTCAAAGTTTTGCAGTTAAACGTGGCTCAAATATGACTAAGAGTCGCGAGCGGCCAAGTCCGAACGCAGTTGGCTTCATATTTCATATCGGCAGTAGAACAAGCTCTTTTATTTTTGTCTGCCCGCTGACATGTATGTGGCTTTTTCAATCGTACGCAAGTTTTATTAAAATTTATTTTGTATGTTTTGCTTTTCTACACATATTTTGAGCAATTAAATACTGTTAAATTTACTCTTAAAATTGGTTTAAGATTTTTGATTTGTTTTAATGTTACAGACAGAATTATAGTGATTTGAAAAAGAATTGGGGCGATACCACAGAAAGCTAACATTTTACTACTAATTAGCAGTAGTGTCACGAGCGCGTTGTCAATAATAACCATCAAGCGACTTGGGACCACACTATCTAGCGGAAATGCTACGCAATGCAATGAAATGCAATGCTTGTAATGTTTGTTACCCTCCTCAATGTTTGTCACCCACGGTGTCCTGCAGAGCGCAGGCTTTCTTTTTCTCCAGTTCGAGCAGTAATCAATAAAGGTTATTTCATTCACTAATATTTTTATATGATAAACAAGAGCTCGATCATTGTTGCTCCATAATTCTAATGGAGCCAACGGTAAATAATCACGTAGATTTTCTTATGAATATTTCCTTCACTCTTCTAAGCGTGTAATAATAATTAATTAATTTATAACAAGCACATGTCTCTGTGGAGAAAGAATCGCTTGTTGAAAGATAAAACGCGATATTGCTATCAATTTGAAACTCTTCAGTAAAATAAAATGGTATTCTTTTTCGTATGTGGTTTGTTGGTAGGGCGATAGATTTGGCAAAGGGTGAAACAAAGCTAGTTTGATTTGAGTTGTTGCTTTTAATATTTTTTATAAAGACGATACAACTTCATATTTGGATATAGTGGGCATGGAACCCTTATACTCAGCGCGGCCTAGTTACATGGTGACCATTATAACGATTGCGCCATGCGTGCACTGAATTCTTTTCTTCCTGGATAATAGTCGGGGCGGCCTTTGACGTAAAAAAATTGCCTATAGCTGTTACTAGCCTTCGTGCTGATATTGAGAACTCCCCAACAAAAAAAAATCCTAGTAGATTTCGTGTTTTTTAATTTTTATCTCCAAAAATATAAGTCGCATTAAAAACATTTTTAGTCTACATTGTAGAGTAAAATAAAAAATTAGTTTTCATTTAAAAATATTACCGATTGTAAAAATGTTTACAGTTATGGAGCTACTAATTTTTTCCAACAAATTTTGGTTTTCTCCAGCCTGTCTCTCTCCTGGCTGAGACTTGATTATCGCTCATTGCTGTAGGAGTGTATACGATAGTGGCGCTGATGATGCTGCTCCATGAAGGCTGCTTTCAATCACGTCGGGGTCACCACTGTGGAGGAACAGGTGTTATGTCCCTCCAACACAAAGGGAGGATCCTCCGACCAGGCGAGGTGATCATGCCTGGCGGGCCGCGGCCCAACGGTTGATGTTGGGAAGTTGTATATATACTAATCGGCGCGAGAACTCTCATAGCGCGATGCAGGATTAGTAGTTACTTCGTAGTTCAGCTCGTCTTCGCTAGATGATGTTAGAGTATGTTTTTACTGCATGTGGAAGTCGCCACAAGTGAAACCGTGGATTAGGTTGAAATTAACGTTATGAACTTTAGTTTTCAATTACCAACCCATCCATGTCGCTTACCGGTTCGTTAAATCAATAGCTAAGCAATGGACGGCAGAAGAATTTCTACATATTCGCATGTAATACGTGATATGAAAGAAAACAAGACGAAACTATCCACCCAAAACAAGAAACAAAAAAATAAGATGACAAATTGTTCCGAAATAATTCATGTACGAAATGACAAGTTTATATATACGTGGAAGGGAAAAGTCTCGTCTCATCACCTTGCAATTCTTCCTCAAAGCATATTGTACTGGGATGACGAGGGGAGCAAAGATTGAATTAAGTTATCGACGAGAACCAACCCCCGGCGTTATTTATGGAAGAAAGAAAACGTAACTAGCACTGTTATCTGCTAACTATTAATTTCGGCAATAATTAAACCTGACCAACTCATTTATATCTGCCGGTCGTTTCGAGGCAACAATCTAATTCTCTATGTTAGGTGAAATGAAACTTTTCTATAAACGCTTTCTCGGATATAACTGTATATTTTAATGATTTACTATGTATATCTTCTTTGGAGCTATTTATTGAACTGACATAGAATAATAATATATTTGTCTGTGTTATACGTAAGCAAAAAAGTCAATGAATTAGTTTGTATTTTCTAGACAGTAGTCGTGATCAACTTACTGTTAGCCGGACGTCCAAATCTTTTTCTATAGAAACATTTTTGACAACTTTGTTTATCATATATTTGGCTATATTATTATTAGTATATATAAATAAGGTAACTTTTATCCTTCCAATTTAAAAGTAGCTTTTTAGTTAACGTGGAGAATGCCATTACAAGTATTATGTATCAAAATATTTGTCCTAAATAAAGGAGATTGAATTTTGAGTTTGTAAAATGCGTTTGTTTATCGTGTTGTAATTAGGTGTAAGTACGTTTACATATGCTTAACAAACAATTAATGTTAAATCAGATATAAGAGTAAAATGTTTTACATTTTTGTGGTGTTTATTTCCTTTGGCTGGATATTTTTTTCAAAACCGCGTTGCCTTGTCATCCTATAAGGGGATCTCGCAGATCATTAATAGCGTTATTGGGTTGTAATGTGATAAGCAAGAATTATGTTGGGGTTCGCCTTGCGGCTCGTACTAATATGTGTGATTACCGTGAACATTGGTAACCATGCTTAGGTCAGCTTTTTTAGTGCCGTGTCGTGTTAACTTATTAATTTCTGGTTGCCATTTTCACCCCTTAACTCTCTTAACCCAATTGATATCAATTACTTATTGTAAACATAGTATATATTATTTGTAATATTATTTAGATTGGGTAGTCATTACACTTTCTATTACTCATTTTTGTTCACTTTTATATATAGCCCAAAGATATGTTCGACATTTCCGAGTCACCTTAGATTTGTTTGTGTGTGTGTCGAAAGATGTGCCAAAAATATACATTTAGTATCTCAAATCCATCCCCAATTATCCCTAATGGAAAATTAATGGGATCAGTAATTTGCAAAATGTCGACCTTCCGAAATATCATACACGCGACATTTTGATATTTTTATCGCTCGACATAAATTTGCCATTACCATCCTATAGAATTGCTGTGTAACTAGACAATCGATCATAAGTGTTAAAGTCTCATTAGGCAGCCTGATAATGCATGATAACCTAATAACCACACCCAACGCAATTTAAATGGGAATTTACATTAAGTTGTAAGACTCAAGGAAAGTAAACTTTCAACTTTGGTTTACTAAAAGACTTTTTAATATTAGCTGATATTGAATTTGGAATCTCAGATAAAGAAAAAGTATGAACCTCGTCCAAAATCGGTATCAAGTTAAAAAATAACATGACAAGATACATGCTGGATAGAGGGGTTTAAGTGCATCGGCGGGTAAACGACGCGACGAGTGACTCGAATCCTCGATTGCCAGGATATTTTGGATAGGCTTGACCCCTTGGCGCTGCGTAAAGATGTAACTTAACTCCGCATTACGAAAGAATTGCTTGGACTTAAACCAGCCGCAGCTTTCTGTTCAACGCGATAAAACTGCCATCCCCACTACTCACATCATTGGCACTCCACCACTGTGCGCTTCTCCAGAAACTGTTTGCGGCGCACAACCAATGTGTGGAACAAATTGCTTTTGCAAATTGCTGCGGTACTTCCGGACCAATACCACCCTCAAACTTTCTAAAAAAAAAAAAGCACACTCCCACCTCAAAGACCGGCAGCGCACTTGTGACTCTTGAGTTGATGGTGTCCATGGGCGTGGCTGTAGTCACTTACCATCAAATGACCTGTCTGTTTGTTTGCCCCCTATAATATAAAATAGGCCTGCAACGCACTTGTGGCTCTTGAGTTGAGGACCGCAACCCACCGATTGATGTTGAGAAGTTCCATTTATGTATACTTCTCGACGTGAAAACATTTATTGCGCGATGCAGGATCAGTAGTTACTACATAGTTTTGCTTGTGTTCGCTAGATGATGTAGATGATGTTGAAGTTTGTTTTGCACCCGACCTGGGAATAACGGCGGGAAAAGATTGGATGAGGAGAGCTGACGATCGAGGTCAGTGGCATACATTAGGAGAGGCCTATGTCGAGCAGTGGACGGGTGGACGATGAAAGGTTGGTGATGATGATAGTTTTTATTCATTTAGGAAAAAAAATCAACCCTCTCGAAAAGCACGTAGATATAGATGTTGAGAAGTCTCTGAAACTAGTTTAGTTACCTTTTACACCACTTCCGTCTTTATCCTTAAGTCTTCATTTCTATTTAGGGCAAACAAAACTCGATGCGGGGTAAGCAAGTCCTACCAACGATGTCGAAAAAAAAATAAAGATTGTTCCATTGTTGAAAATTTTGTTTATCTTGGACGTAAGAAAACATTCAACATTTAGTCTGTTTTAATATAAAAACTAAGTATACAAACTACAATTATTTTTGTACATGTTAAAGCAACTCTGTCCATTTGTTGCATATTGATGACAAGTTGTGATCCGGTTTTTATGAAATTTGGCATAGAAATTAACTAGGTTTTAGAGAAGATCACTAATACTAATTATTTTTGATTATTAAAAACAATATTGTTATTCCTGTTGTGAGGTGACTATTTTAATATAACCGACATCCGAGCAAACAGAGGCTTAAACAAAACCTAATTTTAAGTAATTTACAAATAAATGCCTATGCTATACTATGGCAATTTTTTTATTTTTCTGTCTTTGTTCCGGCTAATCTCCGGAACCAGTCTACCGATTGCAACGGGACTTCCACTTTTCAGATAGCTGGTATTATAAGGAGTATATTAGGCTACTTTTATTTTAGAAAAAGAATTAAATTTCGCCCGCGGGCGAAGCAGCTGCTAGTACCCATATAAGTTCCGATTTGTTGTACAAGTTGGAATGCTAACTGCCTGGCTGCCCCGTTCGAGTAAGAAGGTATGCGACCCTGACTTTCTTGAACTAATGCTTACACGCCCCAATTCATCCGTATAAACAATATCTTTTTCATCCCATTGCCTTCCCGGCAATGAAAAGGACTTTTCCTTTCAATATTTTCCCATCTTTAATTCCCAAAGCGCCCGGTTGACAGCAATAGACTTGCCCCTTTTACGTTAGTGGGACCAAATTATGGTTGGCAAAATGTGGGTGTGGATATTGTAGTAGCCACTCTAGTAGACGTTTTATATCCGCTACGAAATAAAAATTACCAAATAAATCTTTCAGAATAAATTAAGTATATTAAATAATTATTTGACTTAAGATATAAGTAATTTTAATATGCCACACAAACTCTTCAAACTTCAAACTTATTTATTTGTGTGATTTTAGGTACAATAATTCTTAGGATATTACAATATTTTGTGAATATCCAAAATCTGTTTGGCGGCTTACAAATTTTTGTCGCAAATTATATAGCATTTCTTACAAATAATAACATTTAAATTCAAATTCTTCGGGTGTATTTTTACCTAACTTACAGACTGATTATTATTATTTAAAGTAAAGATTAATCTTTACTAACAGCGCCGCGGTTTCACCCGCGTAAGTCCCGATCCCATAGGAATATCGGGATAAAAAGTAGCCCATGCGTTAATCCAGGTCTTCAGCTATCTACATACCAAGTTTCATCGCAATCGCTTCAGTAATTTTGGCATGAAAGAGTAACAAACTTCCATACACACATACATTTATACATCCATACATCCTCACAAACTTTCAATTTTATAATATTAGTAGGATATTGATTAAATTTTTTAACTTTCTGTATTTCTAAATACAAACGTTAAGTCACATTGCCTCGAAAGTTGCTTAAAAGAAATATCTTATAATATATAGATTAGTACAATCAAAACACCATTAGGTTAAAACAGTTCAAAACAAATATTTAAACGAAAGCCGAATCAAAATTAGGAACGGTAGGAGTCATCGGCGCTGCACCATTTAACATCTTATCCTGTGTAATACATTTTGGTGCACATGTTCGCTTTCCGGGCCCGTCGTCTACAGAGATAGATAACTTCCCGATGATTTAGTTTTATTGTTATCCGCCATCGGAATGTCTCTTCGAACTAAGGCTCCTTCGTGCGTAGCTCCACAATTATTACGAACCAAACTTTCAGATTTAATTTTATACTTAGCTCAGCTTGTATTAAACGTTTCCTTAAATATATTTTGTGGACTTCGCAGGAGACATTTACTTCTGTAACTAAATAAAGTGTAAAAATGTTGATGAAAATGTAAACGAAAAAAGGAAAGGTTACATACAGGTCATTAAATAAGTTTAGAACGAAATGTGAACCAAAGTACATCCTATAATATTTTACAGAAGATATTACCAAGTTGAACAAAACAATGCCGAGAAAAAGTAGGTACCGGCACAGTTGAGGCCTCATCGGTATCTCAGCTATGGGACGAATGCTGAACCGGAAAAGTTTATTTGTATGCTTATCAGATAGTTCCTGGTAATCTTAAATCTAATTAAATATATTTGTAAATTGTACTACTGACTGGAACTACCTGCTTGCCGCGGTTTCAAACCCGTATTTTGTATGGCGTGTTTGCCTCATTGAGGGTCTCTGTAAATATATTATGAGAGAAAATAAAAATAAAACAAATAAAAATTAAATAAAAATGATTTCTAATATCAACAGTCCCGTTTGCGGTGACAAGTCGTTGCGTTCTCGTCACGTCCGACAATTTTTACAACATAGGATACCAGCCATCGTGTTTCGGAAAGATTTTATTGAGCTCCTCGGTCACGTCTCGGCGAAAGATCGTCTTCCCGGATGGAGTGGTGGCCGTTTCACGAGATATGGGTTAACAGCATCGATTCATCGACGGAGCAGATCGTTTTATGATTTCGGCCGAACAATTTTTATAGCGGTCCGATACACGACACACATTTTCGTATTGAAATTCTTATAATGTTTAACTAACGGCTATATTTTAGTCAGGTGAAGGTCGCAATTTCGTATGAGTGGAATTATATACCTTACAAATGTTTTAGTTGTAGCCATCTCATAACCTGAAAGTTACTGTATTTTTTAAGTTATTATTAAATAACGCACCAGTGAATTTAAATATGAAAAAACAATTTTTGTAGAAGTGTATTATGATCTAAGTATGCAAACTTTGACTTAACTGGGTACATATTAGTACTATTATGTATTTCCACGGGAATTAACGCGATCACGAAAAGGTATTACATACCTCTGAATTGCCTGACGTTTTGACCAGGTTGCACTGGCCGTGGTCCCAGGCTGAGTCAGCCTACATAACATACCTACATACATAATTATATCATGGAACGCGAAAGTTCAAAAGTTAGCATACTAGTACTGTCATAGAAGTTAGTGCATGTTGAAGTAGAAGACGAGCAAGATAACGAGATGTATCATAACTGCCCCTTGACGTTTTTAAATCGGATACAATTTTTAGTAATTAAAAATACGCCGCAGAGATATAATCTAAAAATTGTTTGTGGCATGAGATTATGACCCAGGTTAACAAATTTTGTCATCTCATCAATCCAATTCAAAAATATCTATCGCTATTAAACGTTAGGTTTAGAATTATTATCGAATTTGAAATTGAAATCAAATCAACTAAAATATTGTAATGAAACTGACTAGACTTTGCTTTGGTTCTTTATCTCTGGTTATATCCATCCATGAAGTAGGTATTTCATAAACGTGATCTTAATGCATTTAATAGTTTGTATCTGTTAAGAGTTCCATTTTAATAACACGTGAATAAGAATGCCTAGTTTTAATCTCCATTATCATCATATACTTCAAAATACATTTCTTTTTCTGTTTTTTGGCCAAAACTAATATAAATTTGAGCTTAAATTCTTATTGTAACTGCATGCTAGAGTGTAGAGTATTTCTTTATCAAATACAGGCTGTATATATAGGGCCCAACCTAAATATAATAATATGTAGATATATTGTAGGTAGGGCTTTATGTATATCAAGTCAAAATGTACTAAATATATCTTATATTTGTTAGAACATTGTAGACGTGGAGTAACTTTATGAGTTAACTTTAACGAGAGATATGAATGTGAGATAGTTGACCAAACAGCAGGGCCAGGGTCGTGTACAAAACGACTGCAGTGTACAAAGCATCTAATTTAGAGGTTCTGTTCGTCTGTTTAACCCGCTGAGACGGCGACTGGCAGTCGGGTTTATACTACCCTTAATAATAGGGGTGGCGTCTATGAAATTACTATTCAAAGGAGTTGGCCAGTGCGGAGGGCACATTACAATGCGAGGTAAACCGCTGGTACTCACGTGAAGGTTGTACCATGACCCTTTTATCATCCCTCGTCATGGATGAGTGCCGGGGACACCGTAACAACTTTATCAAACGTCACCTTTAGGAGTAAATAGATTTTACTAACAGTAATAACCCCAATTTGGGAGGTCATGTGATATTTTGAATATTTGTGTATACGAGTATATTTTTGAATACATTGAGTGTAATTGCTATTTAAAGCTATTTAAATTGCTATTTAATGCTATGTAATTGCTATTTTTAACCGACGAAAAAAAAGGAGGTTCTCAATTCGACGTATATATATATCTATTTTTTTTTTTATGTATGTTCAGCCCTCACTCCGTTATTTATGAACCGATTTAGATTATTCTTTTTTTGCTGGATAGGGTACACCTCAAGGGTGGTCCCATGTCAAGGAAGCCAGGATCTGATGATGGGATCCTGATAAAATTGAGAGAAACCCTCGAAAATTGTAGGAACGAATAGTGTTTCTGTTTACTTTCATTACTTTATCAGGTATTTGCGTTTAGAAATCATCACTTCATGTAGCTGAGCTGATGATGAAAAAAAAATCATGAAATAAAAATCTTTTTAACAAAAAATTAGACCGACGAAAATAACTAAAAAGCAAAAAATAAATAAACTTTAAGTCTTAAGTATGGTCAATATACATACAACATAAACTATCAAATTTTATATAAACTTATTTTGAGTCGGCGCCAAATAATAAAATGATTAATTACCGACGTAGAGCCTACGTAGGTACATATAAAATTTTGATAATTATTCAGTTTGTTGTTTGGCGCCGACTCAAAATTAGTTTATATAAAATTTGATAGTTTATGTAAATAAGGTTAAGACTTAAAGTTTATTTCTTTTTGCTTAATAGTTCTTTTCGTCGGTTTCATTTTTTGTTAAAAAGATTTTTATAATTGCTGTTTATAATATGGTTAAGGATGGTCAGTATCAAATTAGGCAATGCATTTGAATAGAAATGCAATTATATTTTTGCAAAGATCGCAAAACTAGGGTTTCTTAAAAAAAAAATTGTCATTCAGTACTTATCTATAATACTTTAGTTCATAAGTGACGTAAGTACTGACGTAAGTGACTGTAAGTATAGGACAACTATGTTTTACGTTGATTCAGATTATGACATGACGAATACCCTAGGCACCCTAGGGTTGTACGTTCACAATGATTATTTTATTTATTTATCAAAATGTTACAAATGTGGGTGATCTATTTATCTACATTATGTTGAAGTAAAAAAATACTTTATGGTAATTTGATTTTTTTATATTTCAATCAAGGTGAACTCCCTAGTTCCAGTACAAGAAGCTAAGTTGGTTGATGTCCGCAAATTGCTTGAAACTCACTTTGGTGTAAAATGGCATTTATTGGAGGAATTACAATATTACAAAACAGTGCTCAACATTGAAAATTTTTAAAAATCTGTAAAAATAAAATATAAAATAAATAAAATCTTAAATATAAAATAATTTGATTTTGTACTGCTTGTGTATTATTTACTAGCTTTCCGCAACCCACGTTGGATGTAGGGTCTCGATCTGCGATATGAAATGTTGCGCGTAAGCATTGTGTTCGATCAAAACCTATGCCGACCCATAGGATTAAAAATATATTTATTGTCGACTACGACAATAAATATATTTTTAATCCTATGCCTCGGCATGGGTTTAGGACATTTGGCAACAAGGAAGAATGTATACATGTCACTAGACATGTATACATTCTTCCTTGTTGCCAAATGTCATCAAAATTTGTCCAGTGAACACATAAAATTTGAACACATAAATAGACAGACACACGTTCGCAAATATAATATTAGTAATGAAATTCGATATGCAACTTAAAGCGCTCTTTTGACATCCCTGAGCATAAAATGTAACAAAGATTTATTTTTTTCCAAACCTAGGTAAATCCGATTCAATTTTATCATACATAGTTAACTCCTCGCCTTGTTTTTTAAATAATGGCTAAATCCCATCCTGTTTTAACAAACAAGGGTAACTCCAAAGTAAATACGCATTTTTGTTGTTTTCTGGGATGTGTTTCAATATTTTGATTGCAGAATTCAATTATTTACTATTTATTTCCTTAAATAAAGTTTAATTTTTCCCATAAAAGTCTAAATCATTATAAGAATTGATTTTTTACCTATATCTCACAATGACATAAAATGGATTTAACCACGTTTGAAGTTACGCGACAGATATATTGTCTGTAAATAAAAAAAAATGTAGTTTAACTACTAATACTTAAAATCGATTGTTGATGACTCAACTAGCTCAAATTAGTGTAACTTGCTTTTAAAGTTAAAATAGCTAATAAAGAATTAGGTGACACCGTGATCTATTTCATGTCATGTCATCGCCAACCGTTCTCGAACTTTGAAAAAAAAGATAAAAATTATGTCATTTGATTGATAGGTCCCAAAGATATTACGCTCCGTTTATTAGGTCGTTGAATAATCTATCAATTACACAGAATTCTCATTACCATCAAACATAAAGTAACGTCCGTTAACAGGGGATATCCCCTGTGTTTCGCTGCGCGTCTCGATACGAGATGGACTCGAAGAATATCCGGCAAGTTATCAACGATCCATACGATTTGCCATTTTCATGACCAGTATATTTTACCTATCCTCACGTATGGGGCTGAGACCCAGGTCTTTATGTGTTATTATGACGACATCAAAACACTGGCGGAAACAAAGTGGTTAGAAACTGCTCAAGACCGAGAAATATGGCATGACCTGAGGGGGGGGGGGGTAAACACCTGAGGGGGGCCTACACCTTAGCGGTTAAAAAATGCGAAAGAAGATACGATTTGCATAACACTATCAATGCGGGCGCAGCCGTGTGTGCTTCGTGAATACTCACTCGTAGAAGAGGTTCAGTTTTCCAAACTTCCAAGATTATATTATTGATATATTATATCGTCGAACATATAGCACTCGCTCTGAGGGTATTACTCAAACTTTAGTTTTATACATTTCGATATAAACCTTCCTAACTTAACTTTTGAAATGTTAAAAACTGTGATTCCATACATCAATATCTATCCAGATCTATGCTACAGATGTCAATGTAAATTTGATAATAATATTAATATGTGATATTTGTGTGTATTCTATAATATTGTAATATTTGTGTGCTTTAATCTTTGGTTCTTAAAATAATTTCAGAATAACGGAACCTGGTTCAGTGGTTGTGATGAGTTTGCCAGTTTAAAATATGCGCCTTAAATGCATTTACGTATGCAAAAGAAAGAAAAACATTTGTTTTTTCATCAGTACTCAGTTGTAAATTAAAATATAAGAATTTATAGTAGCATCGCTAAAGCCCAGAAATAGACACCTGTTATTGACCTGAGTATGTAGAAACATTGAATAATGTTCGGGGGCGGCTTTTCGATAACAGGGCTTCTTTGGCGTGATATATAAAATACAGTCGAAAGCTACGTAAAGACTACATAAATTAATAAGTTATAAATTATTATTTGTAAAACTAAAGTGTCTTTGCTCAAATGTAATTTGAATAATTATAGATAAAGATTTTAAATCGTACGTTGATAAAAACTAACTTTAAAAAAAATCGAAGTTAATTTTTATGGATATTCTCAAAAACTGAGTGAATAGTACGAGTGCGATTTAAAATCTTTAACTTTACACGAGCCACCTCCTTTTACAGTAAAAATACCTGGAAATTCAAACGGCCATAACTAGTAAACGGATAGTTTAAAAAAATAATTTTAACTGCGTGCTAGAGTCATCTACCCTTTTAGTGATTTAAGTTAGTGTTCTATTTTAAAATACAGCCTATATATAAATGTTTACACAAATATTATTTTCAACTTGATAAACTATATTTAAAAAAAAAACTGATTGTTGATGGTCAAGCAGACGGACAGCAAAGAGGCTATCTAAAGGTTAGCTTTTAAACTTTTAGCGAACCCCTAAAATCTATTCATAGATAATATCCCCTTTTTGCAGTTAGTTAAAGAAATAACAAACCTATTAACCGTAATCACAATTACATCGAATCTTAGCCTAGTTAGCTTCAAAAATAAAAAAGCTTTCAGGTAACATACAAAGAATTGTTTGCCATATAACTTTATGATTAACTCGCTCAATCTGAATTTCGCTTACCAATGGCACTCTGTAATACCGTAGTATAATATAGTTTATTTTATTTCCTTAGACGAACAAGTTGTCCCCCACATACGTTCGCTTTCCGCCGGCGCCGAACACGCACAATACATACAGCCTTTAGTGATTTAGTTTTATTGTCATGCACCCTCCGTCGCTACGATATGCATTCAGATTATTCTCAGAAGGTGAAATAGTTCTTTACTATCAGCCTAGTCAGTGTTTTTATGGGTATTATAGGTGTTTGCACAGTTTGCCTCGCAATAAATAATAAATTCAACCCCCGTATTAAGAACGGCTTCTATCAGGCACAATTCCTCTACTCTTAAGGCCTGGTTGAGTGCAGGTGTGCAGACTTCACAAACCTTCCAAAACGTTATGAAGAAGGAAATAAAATTAACATAATTTCATTAATGTCTTATTCTTTTATGAGTACTTTAAAAGAAATAATACTAAGTTACTTTGAAGAAGGTGGCTGGCAGCGGATGAATGCGGACTGCCCATGACCGGGACAGTTTGGGACATGATTGAGGCCTAAGTCCAGCTGTGCGTAATAGGCTGATGATGATGTTGAAGTTAATTCAGTTATAAAAATTGAAAAAAAGGATGATGGTTTAGTACGGCTTTTCTAAGTAATGATTATATGGTAGATTTATTTTCCAATTAGCCACCCCAGCTATGGAGAAAACCCTCCAGCCTAAGAAGAGCGTGGCTAGTGGCCAGATAGAAATAGGATTTTACTGTGGGAGAGCCATGCTTCGGCAGTGTAAGGCAGAATGAGTGAGGTTACCGGAGGCTCTAAGCCTTCCCTCCCCCTCCCCCGCTTTCACCCTTCCCTCCCCTCTTCCACCCTTCCCCTACTCTCACCTTAAAGGCCGGCAACGCACTTGTGAGACTTGAGTTGCAGGTGCCCATGGGCGGCGGCAGTCATTTACCATCAGGTGACCCGTCTGCTCGTTTGCCCACTATACCATAAAAAAAAAAACTTACATTAGAAAAAGCATATTTCGTCGGCTACACATAACTCTCATCACATCAAATTTGACCACACCTTTCTGTAGCACTCTGTATATTTCTAAATACAGACAAATTATAGATAAATTACACCCAGACAAATGCCTTTTACCCATAATTCCAATATTATGTATAAAATTTAGTTTATAAACAATAAAGTAAAGCTCGTCAATGTTCATTGAAATATATTAAGAACTTGTTAAAAGATAAAAACTGTTTACATATAAACAAACGCTTTGATATCAGGGACTCTGTGCACGTTCGCCGTCGACCTAAACCGTGCCCAGAGCTAGCGACACAAAAACGATCATTGCCGTCTTGAATGGCAATACTTATTCTTTGAATCAAGTCCAAATGGTTTGATACGAAATGTTAACTTGAATGATTTTTACACTCTTGCATAGATAAAGCCATCGTTATTTTTTCATGACTGTTTCTTGATTATTTTCACCATCAATAAATCAATATGTCCATAAATACATCGGTATTTACAGCATTACTTTTTACCCCACAGCCAAAATGGCTAGATTTTGATAACTATTTTTAATTACAATAGCAATTTACTCGACTTGGGGATCAAGACCCAGAACGTTACGATCACACAAGTGCAAATATATGCTACAGGACAACAAAGTCAGAACGACACTGTTTATTATATAAAAAGCTAAATAATCTTACTAAAAATCCACTCAAAATTAATGAAATAGTTAGTCCCGTGCATTAGAATAGGTCGGATTAACCTTTTCATTAATTTTGAGTAGATTTCTAATAATTTAAGTATATTGTATGGTTTCTTTATTTCTAATAAGTTTTATTTAACTTGTGTTTCATTTTCTTCCCGGTTTAAAATTTGTGAGGGCCGTCTAGCTTTGCCCTTTAATTTCGCTGAAATGTGACGTACTTTTTTCTTTTCAGTGACAAAACAATATTATTGAGATCTGATGATGGACCCATGTTGATGAAAGTAGATGGTGGTAAAAGGATTTTTTTTTGTTTCTCAACCATCAGTCATTAAGCCTCTAAGACGCAAGATGAAGTGGTTATGGATGAGTGGTTATGTCGGATTAAAACAGACTGAAAGTAAATGGTATCTCTCACACCTTTAGGCGCCACACGAAGCATTTTCTCTGCAGCGCACCTAATCCATCAGCCTACAGCAGCTCCCGGTTATCATTTCTATAAAATTTGTCCATTAGGGAGAGAGCAAATTTCATATCCTCTCAGCAAACCACGTAGGGTATTTTTTATCAGAAACACAACTAAACACAACTATTTTCCTGTCTTTGAAGAAATTCAAAATGAAAAAGAATGAAGTTTATTCTACTTTGAAGGCACACCTACCTAAACTACATAGGTACTGAAAATAGCCCAATTCAGCAGTCATTTAAACCTTATGTTTTACATTTTCAAAAAACTTTTTCATATTATGGTGGCTTAAACGTTAATATAATACACATATAGTGGCATGCTTCCATAAGCTTAGGTTTGCGCTATGCGAAATAAAAAATCGTAAACTACTTACTACTGTGCCGGTTCTCCACCAGCTGCATTTAATTAAATTTACCAGATAGTTCAAAAGATAGAAAAAATCATAGTGCGTGACTTATGTCTATTAATTAACATCTCAAACAATGCAGATAATATACCATGTGAAACAATTAATAGTTGTGTTGCCACATACACACTTCGCTTGTCTAAGTAATTATAGACGGAACATCCTCTGATCCTTCCAACTCCGAAATTACTTCAAGTTCAACAATAACAAAACGTATTAGGTATTATACTCCTTTTCTAAGAAAAATAATATTGAACTTTAAAAAAATAAAATTGAACTCTAAAGATTTGATTGAGTTTACTTAATATAACGTACGCACATAAGAGAGTAAGCACCCACGCGTATAACAACTAAATATAATAAAAATCTGTCCTAATAAAACTAAAAAAATTGTAAGAGTTTCCTCCGTTTGTGACCGGAATATCGAAACAATCAATGGAGTTTGTCGCGGGACTAAATTGAATCGTCGGAGGGACAGCGCTCCGGAAACCGGACGCGAGCCCGCGAGCCTCTCTATCTTGAACATTAACCAACTGAACATTGCGACAACCCTCTTTTTCGAAATCGTTTTGTTTATTATTTTATTTTAGAATTAGAACAAAAATAAAATTTAAGTCATTAACTTCCTTCACTCAAACAAAGTAATGAATTATTTACAAGGTATTATTTCTAACAGTTTTATTTAAGCTAAAATAACCGAAAAGAAACTGAAAAAACTATAAAAAAAAACCTAACATACTAAACCTGACATACTAAACATGTGTCAGGGCGCTTCTTAAACACATCTCGTGACTTGAAGAAAATTCCAGATAATTTTGAAACTTTTGTTGGGGGTGCTTAGGTGACGGATAAATAGTAAAGATGGTATGCGATAAAAACGTGCTTATTACTTCAACTTCGTACAAAGAGTTTCTTCAATAGACTGACCATCGAGTACCATACGAATATATAATATTTCATTCACATTTCACATTTTCATTCGCTTTACATTGTAGGTACAGTCACGTACAACCGCTACAATCATTCCCCCCCTTTTTTTCTTTTTTTCAATTTAACCCAAAATTATAAGAAAAAATACAATATTTCATACATCAAAACATAAAAGTTCACATGAATATTTTAGAATTAAACAAAAATTACACATTAGAAAAAAATAATTTTTAAATAACACCTTAACACTTACAATAAAAGACATTTACACAAATTACACATTAAAGTTTGCTATTGGTTGTTGACCAACCTTGTCCATTTTAATGGTTGACACGGTGGCAACCATCTCCTTCCTGGCCCATTTTTTTACGCTTTTGTTGCATTTTTTTATACAACACCCAAACGAAAAATACTAACGCCAATATCAGGGTGCTGGCTATGGTCAAACCGTACATTTCCACTTTCTTATGACGAGTGGCTGGCGTCGTTTGCACCATTTTGTGCAATCACAATCGCCTCCGGCTTACTATTCGACTTGCCCATATGAATATTTGAACAAAAAATTTAACAAAACAAATGTTATAGTTGTAAGTATGTTTGTACTGAAATGATAGTATTACACTAAAATATCGTATTTAAATAATGTACTCATGAAAAAATTGCTGACTTCTTAGCTTACAATTAAGGTCAATGTCATAGCATCTGCGATGCGAAATTATACTACCTAATTTTATAGCTTATCGAACTAACATACTACACTATAACATCGCGTAGCTTTGGCTACACCCATACTTTACGCGAACCTTACAGGCTGTTTTACTATACGACCGGAACGCGTTGTGTGACTGGTAACTGCGGTTGGGGGTTCGGTTGCCGGTTGACGCATAGGAATACAATCGCTAGGGTCTGCTACACTAACTACGTACGCTGGCTTCAGACGATCTACAGATATAGTAGTTTTTCTGTTAGGAAGCTGAATAACGTAGAACTTGGGTCCTCGTTTCAGTACGCGGTGTGGACCATCGTAAGGCGGCTACAAGGGTTTTCGTACAGTGTCATCGCGAACAAAAACATCTCTACTTTCGCGAGGTCTGGGTGTACGAAAACTGTGCGCGCGTCCCTAAGTTTAGTAGGCTTGGGTTTCAACTTGCTAATAACATCTCGTAATCTTTCTACATATTGACTGTGATCTAAAACCTTACAACTAGAATCTGTGTAAAAATCACCTGGCAAACGTAATGACGTCCCGTATGTCATTTGCGCCGCGCTCACACCTGTATCGCTTCTAGTAGCCGACCGTAGGCCTAACAAAACTATAGGTAGCTCTTCCACCCACGTAGAGGAGTCTAAACGGGCCATAAGCGAAGCTTTTAACGAGCGATGCATTCTCTCGACCATACCGTTCAAAGATGCGTGGAAAGGGGTTGTGCGTATCTTAAAAATGCCTAATAGTTTCATAAGTTCCTGAAACAAAGAACTTTCAAATTGCCTGCCCTGGTCGCTTGTCAACTTAGCAGGGCAGCCAAATCGCGAAATCCAACCTTCAACGACGACTTTAGCTATTGTCTCTGCGGTAATATCATTGACTGGATACGCCTCAGGCCAGCAAGTTTGCATATCTATAATTTTGACGAGATATCTGTAGTCATTTACCGAAATACCAGGTCCACTACCTACAATATCCACGTGAATGTGTGCAAAACGTTCAGCTACGGGAAAAACGCCTAGCTCCGACTTATTATGCCTAGACACCTTTACACGCTGACAGTTTACGCACTCTTTAGCCCATTTACCAACGTCACAATTCATATTACCCCAAAAAAATATTTCCCTAATTAGCTTTCGCGAGGTACGAATTCCTGGGTGGCTTAAACCGTGCACGGAATCGAATGCTTGACGTCTTAATTGTTGTAGTAAGTACGGCTTAGCTCTATCAGTTGAGGTTTCGCATACAACCGCTAAGTCACTTCCAGGTAGCACTAAATCCTTAAAAATTAATTTGCTATCACCAGTTCGGTTACGCAATTGTGCTAGATCTTCATCGGTTCTTTGCGCTTGCGCAATTGCTGCGTAATCTAGAGTCGTGGGACAGCTTACTGTTGCCACATGCACGCGAGATAAAGCGTCGCCTACCACGTTTGCAGCACCTTCAATATGATGAATTTTAGTTGAAAATTCGCTAATATAAAGTAGTTGCCTAACGCGTCGTGGTAACTCGTTATCGCTGCTAGGTTTTTTGAACGCAAATGTCAAGGGTTTATGATCAGTAAAAATTATGAGATGTCGTCCTTCTATCATATTCTTAAAGTATTTTACAGCCAAATATATTCCTAATAATTCTCTATCATAGGTACTGTACTTGGTCTGTGATTGCGACATTTTCTTCGAAAAATACGCTAAAGGTATTAAGGTTGCAAAACCGCTCCCACACAGGTGTCCGATGCATCAGTCATAAGCGCGAACGAAGTATCGGGTTTAGGGTACGATAAAGTCGCTGCGTTTTGCAAGCTTGCTTTACACCGTGAGAAAGCCTCAGTGGTTTTTTCCGTCCACTCTATTTTAGTCTTATCACGTTTTTTAGAATTTTGTAAGTACTGATTTAACAATGCCTGATCATGTACAGCATGAGGTAAATACAAGCGGTAAAAATTAACCATCCCCAAAAAACGTTTAAGCTGTTCGACAGTTTCCGGTTTCGGAAAACTGGTTATTGCGTATACTTTTTATTGTAAAGGTTGAATACCTTGTATTGAAACTTCAAACCCCAAAAAATCGATTTTAGATTGCCCAAAAACACATTTGTGCTGCTCCGCGTAACCTGAATGACATACGTGGGAAATCAAACAATCCAAACGGTGTTATTATGGCGGTCTTCTCCACATCGGCAGGATTCACTGGAATAACGTGGTACGCCCTACAAATATCTAGTCGCAAAAAAATAATTTTACCAGCTAAAAGATAAGTAAAATCATGCAATCTAGGAATAGGATAACGATCTGCTTTTGTAATTACGTTTAAGCACTCCGTAATCCCCACAAGGTCGCATTTGCCCATTCTTTTTCATAACTATGTGTAGAGGACTTGCCCACGCACTGTTTGACGCTCTACAAATCCCCATTTCTATCATAAGTTTAAATTCGTCTTTTACCTTGGCGTAACGATGTGGCGGTAGCGGTCTGGCTCGGGCATGCACTGGCGGGCCGCTGGTCACCACTGTTGGGGGTGCTTAGGTGACGGATAAATAGTAAAGATGGTATGCGATAAAAACGTGTTTATTACTTCAACTTCGTACAAAGAGTGTCTTCAATAGACTGACCATCGAGTACCATACGAAAGTATAATATTAGCTTACAGACTACAATACGAGTATATTTTTCCTGCGTATGCACTTTACATTGTAGGTACAGTCACGTACAACCGCTACACTTTAATTAAATTTTTTTATTGCGAATCTATTCTTCGTAGATTTTCTATTAGTTATTAGTTATTGACACGATAAAAGCGGTCAATCTACTCACCTATTCTAATACCCGTACGAATTTCTTTTTTTTAGATTTAAAATGTTTTGGTCAGTTAGCTTCGTGCTGTAGTTTACTATAGTCCCAGGTTGAGGATAGGTTCGTGGCGGTAAGACCCGTCATGGAGGATTGGCTAGAGAGGCGGCATGGCAGTCTCTCTAGCTTACTTACTGGACATGGCTGTTTCGGGAAGTATCTGTGTCGAATAGGCCGGGAGCCAACGCCTGTGTGCCACCACTGCGGGGGCTGCCACGAGGATACCGCACTCCACACTCTAGTGGAGTGCCCTGCATGGACGCAGCAGCGTGCTGAACTCGCGACGGCCGTAGGTATGGGTAGCCTCTCGCTGGAGACCATGATTATGTCCAAAGTCCAGAGCGAGAGCGCGTGGCATTCCGCCGCCTCGTTTTGCGAGGAGGTAATGTATGCCAAGGAGGCGGCGGAAAGGGAAAGGGAGAGAACTAGCACTCTCCCATCCGGAGAGAGCAAGTGGATCTCCGGCCTCCATGAGCGCTTGCCTGGGGGTGATGGACAGGGTTATCCGGCGCCCTAACAGAAATAGGCCCGAGACGGTGGCGCCGTGTTCCGCGCGTGCCTCTCTTACCGACAGGGGATCAAATCCCCCACAACACAGTGGGGTCGCCTGTTGTTTAACAGGCGGCCAAGTCTGCCAGGGTTCACAGGTATTTCCTTGTAAGGGTACACCTGAGGCCCTGGTAATATGGACTGTGAGACGGAACATCGTGTGGTTTTAGTCGGTTCGAGTCCGACATACCACCCCACCGCTTAGGTTTCCACACGTTAAAAAAAAAAAAAGGTTGAGGCTAGGTACTTATATAAAATAGAAAAACCTAAATATAATTTTTGTAAAAGCGTAACTTTAGAAAGTTATTAATCAAGTGGAAAACAATTTTTCATTTCACCGTACTGTTAATAATATTAAACCTAAGAGTGGATCACTTAAAAGCAGAATAATTTATTACCTTTTCAATAACCATGATAGGGCAAAATTCTTTTTTAAATAAAAAAAGTGTGTGTATCGGTCAAGATGTCTGTGAGGTGAAGGTACACCCCGAAGGACATTAACAGAAGCCTTGGTGAGGATACATTAGATATAAAAAAATATTTTTGGAATACATATTAAATAACAGTATTTTAATGTACTACAGGAGGAGTTTTTTTTTTTTATAATATAGGTGGCAAACGAGCAGACGGGTCACCTTATGGTAAGTGACTGCCGTCGCCCATGGACACCTGCAACTCAAGAGTCACAAGTGCGTTGCCGGCTTTTGAGAATGGAGTACGCTCTTTTCTTAAAGGTTTGAAGGTCGTATCGGTCCGGAAACACCGCAGGCGACAATTTGTTCCAAAGGTTGGTTGTGCGAGGCAAAAAATTTCTGGAAAACCGCACAGTGGTGGATTGCCAATTATCCAGGTGATGGGGATGAAAGTTTTGTCGCGTTGAACGATGGCAAAACGTTGCGGCCGGTTAAGTCCGAACAATTCCTCCTAGCACTCCCCATGAAACATGCGGTACAGAATGCAGAGTGAGGCTACATCTCTACGCAACGCCAAGGGATGATTGAATGCGGTCAAGAGAGAGAACTTGGTATTGGGGTGCTCCTGCATAGATATGAAAACAGTATTCCATATGCGGCCGAACCTGCGCCTTATAAAGTTGTAGGCGGTGGGCCGGGGTGAAATACTGTCTCGATCTGTTGAGCACACCAAGCTTCTTCGAGGCTAATTTGGCCTTACCCTCCAAGTGACCGCGGAACTGGACTTCGCTCGATATATCGACGCCAAGGATTAAGATACTGGCTGTGGCAGTCAAGAGAGTGCTCTCAAGGCGAGGTGACACGACAAACGGTATCTTTTTAGCGGTCAACGCGCAAACCTGTGTCTTCATTCGGTTAAACTGGACTAGATTAAGTCGACCCCAATCTCTTTGTAAGAGGAAACTCTTTGTAAGGAGGCTTCGATTTCAGACACAAGTTTGGATCGACTCTCAGTGACGTTTTCCCGAGAAATGTTAGCGCGGCCGGTATACAAGGCATCACTCGTGCTATCATCGGAATAGCAATGAATGCTGCTGATTTGCAGCATATCATTGATATGCAGAAGAAACAGCGTGGGTGATAGCACACAGCTTTGTGGGAAACCAGCATTCACAGACTTGAAGTCGGAGCATGCCTCGGATGCATCGTTTTCTTGCAAAAATAGACTATTTCAATACACGGAGCTGCTCATCTGGGATTCTACAACAATAAACGGCACCGAAGGAGGAGAAATTCACCTCCATTTTTTGTATATACGAGTACACACAGTACACGGTACAGTATCGTTGGTGCCTGCCATTAGATGCGTTTTGTGATTTTTTTGTAATCTTGGTTATATGTAAAAATAGTGGTAAATTTTATATTGAAAAATTTAAACTTTAAACAATACAATACTCTTTACTATACACCATGAGGAACAGTTTAAAACAGTAATAATGGTACATAGTATACTTTTGATCTGTTCATTTCTTCAATCCAACTAGTCGCTATAAGAAGTTAGGCAACAGGTGAAATTTCAAAGTTAGACGTTGACTTCAGCTTGACTTCGCTTTATCTGGCTCGCGTAGATATTTCAATCGTTATGTCTACATCACTTTCAGATCGTGGAGTCACATCTATACACTGTAGTCGTTCAAATAATTTTAGCTCATAAACACATTTGACTTCCAAACAAATTTAAATAATTCTCTTTCAAAGTCAATCAGCGGCCTTATGTCATATTATACTTTTAAGGTTAATATTTATTTCACATTTAATTAATTTATTTTTCATATTTTTTTAATTAATAATAAATTTCGATTTAATCGCTAAATCTCATAATTTTACCGGCTTTTCAAACAGTGGCTTTATGAAGCTTCATCACGTCATCAGGGTTTCAAAGTTTTAAATATAATCATTCGTGTCTTATTTACTACTTTAGCAGAATTAAATTAATATAATATGAATAATTTAATACGTCATGTCGAACTTCCCGATATCCTTGGGAAACTTTCTTGCGCGTGGATAACGCTGCCCCTTTCTCTATTTCTATTACAAAAAGAAATATCTAATCCTTACAGCTATGGTGATATCTAAATGAGAACGGAAAGGGTTTCTAAGTTTCCCTAGGGTACAGTTTCCTGTATGGACCGTGTGGACCTTAGTAAACCAGGTAAGCAAGCACCTCATTAAAATTGGTGTAGAGTGTTAATGACGTTATGATAACACAAATACGAATTTTGGATTTTATAAAGGGCTACTTACATACTTTCGTATGTGTGAGTGGCTGAAGAACAATTATGATCGCCGACACAGATAAACATAAGTACGACTATGTAGGTAGGTAGTATGTACGTAGGGTAGGACAAATCAAAGAAAACCAAGTAATCGTAATAATCGTCGTATAACGTCCAAATGGTTATTATTTATACTTTCCATCAATATTGCCATATTAGGTGTCAAAATTTTATTATTTATTTATTGTGACCGTAAGCGACGAGTGCGTGCGTCATATTAATACGCCAAAAAAGAACCTTATTTTTCCAAAATGTGTAACAAAAATAAAGATGGGAAAGAGCGAGCGCCGGAGTTCTTAACTCACTTAAACATCAACATTAACAAACTTAAAAATCGTTGCTCCAACCTCCATGCTCTAATCTCTGCAGTTAGCAAAACTAATAAAAAAGGATTAAAGATAACCCACTTACCGTTGAATATTATAAGACTGTACACCAGACTACAACACATATGAACTAAGGATAAAATATACAAATTAGACATAGAGGGCGGCTGGTGGACCATGAATATGCTACCGACCTTTTTCATACCACTAAGGAGTCAAACAATTATGAAAAACCCGGCGCCATAGCCCTTTGTAATACCAGGGAATAATTGCCTCCTTGAAAAACCACATACTTCATTCGATTGGAAAAATCAAAGCAGGGAGGTGATTCCGTAATCTGAGAATCTCCAGTTTTACTTTCGTGTAGCTACCCACTTTAGAACGTTTAAAGCAGTTAGTACTTAGTAACAATAATGTTAAGAATTTTAACTAAAAGCACATTTACCGCATTGGTTCTCAGACAGTAAATAAGCTAAGGGTTGAATCGTTGAACGATCGTCCAACTATGTCATTTAAGGAACTCCTATAAATAACGATTAGGTAAGTGTTAAAGTAAGCAGCCGAAAATAGTTTATCCTATACAATTCAGCCATACAAACTTCAAGAATATTGTGAAATACATTAGAACTTGTACTTTGGAAATGGGGAACTGACTAACTAAAGTTGTTTATGTTATATCCATCTATGTATCCGTATACACAGTTTGATTTTAAATAATGTATGTACCTCACAGAGAAGAAAAAGTAGGAAAGCGGACCCCTGGCACCGAAGCGGAAACTTCGATTGTAACTGGGATTCAACGCGATGATGATGATGATGATATGTACCTCACACAATGCAATAATTATAAAAAAAAAAATATGCTGCTTAAACAGAATTTTGCAGCAAATAATTTTTCAAGATGCTTTACTGCTAGTTTAAGCAACAGTTCTTTTGTTTCGTTCGCCGCGTGAAAACAAGTTATTCAAGACCAAATTCTTTGTCCAGAAGGTTGTAGGTTAAGGATTAACAACGGATGAATAACATTACTGGGTTTGCGGATGTTTATTAGGTAATCAGGGTAATCGAATACCAAAGGAGAGTTCGTGTCCCTGTTTGACATGGTAAGTAACCATATAAAAATGAGGCTAATTTTTGATCACCAATCTTCCGTCACAGTCTCCAGATCACTAATCTATGTTAATATTGAAAGTGATGCACTTAGCCCGACCGTAAATTAACTCCGTAGCCATATTAATCATAGGTAAAAACTAGACCATAATAAAATTGCCAAATTTAAATGAATTCTAAATCCCTGATTTCATTACTTCGTATTATTGGGAGAAACTTAGCATCATTAATTGACAGTGACGAAGGTGTAGCAAAAAGAGCCAATAAAGCTTTGTTTTTTTCTCACCCAAGGAGCAATCGGGAGCGAAAAGGCTGTTTGAGGATTTTTATATATAAAAGCGACCAGTTTTTCCTTAACATTCAATACCACATACCTGTAATACGCTTATTTAAAGCTTCAGTCTTTATTGCGAGCCGAGATAAGATTCGAAAGCAATTCCGTTTTAATCTTGAATGGTATTTGGTAGGTTTCGCTGCTGTGACGGTAATTTATGCATACCTACCGCTTTCTAATTTAAGGCGTTACTATAAACAAGTTACGACCGACATCAAGGGTTACGACTCGCCGTAGCCTTAATGACACCAGCACCCGAAAATAAAGTGAGTTTATTGCACACATCACTTTATGACCGTTCACATCACTTTTAAAATTTGACAGTCATGTCATTATTTTTTCCCTATTTGGGCTATTCACATATTACAATATTATATTTTATTTTATACGACAAGTCAGGGATTTTGGCCTTCTTTCACGGAAGCAGAAAAAAGATTTGTGATTGTCAGAAATTATATTAAAAATGAAACGCGCGATGTACGATGATAAAATGTTCGCGATGAACTCCTAAACTAATGAACCGTTTTAATGAAATTTTGCGCAATCTGTGCAGTTTGGTCCAACTTGAGAGTTAGGATAGTTTTTTTTTTAGGTTTTTTTTTATTGCAAATTACTTAACCACAGCAACACGTGGCCAGGTAGCTAATATTTGTATATATTTAAGATTTTATATGATATACACTTACCGTACTCAGATCGTATGATGAGATCACCACAGTAACGTGAGTGAGTACCTACCTCAAACTTATACTACATACGAAATTATTTTTGCTATATTGACCGTAAACATCTAATAAAACACCCTATAATGTCTTCGGTAAGTGGAAAATGTTTTAAGAAATGCATTCTCTTTCGTTTGTCGCCTTTCAAACTACTAAAGTGCTAAAGGTGTTTTAGTTCACGATATTTTATAAAAATTAACACAATAACAAAACACAAAAACGGATTGATATTAAATTTGATTAGATGCGTCCGAGGATTTTATTTTGTAATTTAGTGAAAATTGAAGGATTTCGTTACATTTATTATTATTCGTTCACGTACATTAGTGACAAAAAACCTTACGCCAATAAATCTGACCTCACATAACCCACATAAATAATCACTGGAATATATTTCACCATTACAGCCTAATAAAATCCAATGTAATTAGTGGTACTCCATGATTTATCGTGATTTAATTGTCGCGTCTCGGCAGAACCTGGCTGAACCGGGTACATAAGTCGTCCTGCACGGATTTATTGCCTCAATTATACGCGGTCTGGCCCACAGACCGTCGCAGCCTCCACCGGCACACCTGCAAGCATCCGCGTCTTTGCACTTAACCGGATTATGCTCAACTAACATATTTTAGACAGCGCTTATCTCTTTCATAGGGTAAAATAATGGAACCGAGCTTTAGAATATATTGTTTGTATTATTTTATTTATGATTTCATGTTTTTTATTTTTACTATTTTGGTCTATAAAATTTTATATACTTACTAGTTGACCTAGCACACGTTGTTTGCCATATTAATTATTTCTAATGAATATTTTGGTAGTCAAATAAAAAATAACTAACTTGTTGTGGGGATGGGGTCTATGACTGAAAGAAGAATGGAGCGCTGTGGACTTATGACGGCCTATAAAAATAACAAAACACCAACCATTCATTTTCTTAATTCAAAGTACTTCATTAACTTAACTGACATATTTAAAGTTTAACAGTGGTGGCCATGCTTCGGCACGTATGGGCCGGCTCGAAAGGAGTGATATCATGGCCTCACAGTAAACCCGCAGTGAAACAATACTTCTTGAAGTACAAACTTCTCCAAGCGAGTGAGGTTACCGGTGGCCCTAACCCTTCCCTCTCTCTATCTTCCCCCCTATCTCTCCTACTCCCACCTTAAAGGCCGGCAAGGCATTTAGTAGTCACTTACCATCAGGTGACCCGTCTGCTCGTTAACCCCCTATTCCATAAAAAAAAAGTTTGACATCGACTTGACGGCAATCGATTATTACAATCGATTATAACAATCGCACTTTCTATTTTCACTGGGTTAAATACTTTAAAAAAGTTGTACCAATGAAAGTAAAAATACTAATATCGCTATTAAAAAACAGAGGTTGATCGTAGAGGGTTGAAAATTCAGAGTTGAATGTATTTTCTAATGCTGTATCATAAGAAAATTAAAAAAAAATATATATAAAAATTAAAAAAAGAAATTTAGGGGTGGACTACCCTTAACATTTAGGGGGATGAAAAATAGATGTTGTCTGATTCTCAGACCTACCCAATATGCATACAAAATTTCACGAGAATCGGTCAAGCCGTTTCGGAGGAGTTTAACTACAAACACCGCGAAACGAGAATTTTATATATTAGATTATTAGTACTAGCTACTTTCACTGGCAGGTACCTGGTGTTATAATGAGTAACTTAGATTACTTTTATTTTGGAAACAGAATTAGGGTTCCGCAAAATATATTTATTTATTTATTGGTTCGGCCACAACTGTTACACTTTTTTTACAACTAACATGCTCTTTGATATAATAAGAGCGTTCAGTATCAACTGGCAAACACAGGTTTCTCATAAAAAGAAACATACGGACTGAATTTAAGATGCTAATGCATAATGCTAATGTTACAATACAGTGAATAGATAATAATATGTAAATAGAAACAAAACAAAAAATAATGTTAGTAATTGATAATTGTTTAATAGGAGTTAGTTCTACGGTGGACTTGGCTCCTGAATTTGTAAATGGATAAACCGAAAATATCTAGCTGGTTGTCGAATTTGTTATACAGCCTACTGAGTCTGGGGTTGTATATAACTATGTAGACACGAGTGAAGCCGCGCGGAGACCAGCTAGTTAAACATAAAAGCAAAATATAGACTACTTATAAGCCAAACTTTTAAGTACCTAATTACTGAGTTTATCTTTATAAGTTACTAGATTTTATGTCACTGGCAACGGCGTTGGATAATTATAACAGAAAAAGAATATTCGTAAGTAATTAGCGCTCTCGTTTACGTCACAAATTAAAACTAATGCTACAGCCACACACTCGATATAGTGAAGAAAGGTGCCAGAAATCTAAAGTGGCTACATTTCTCGTTCTGCATTATTATTTTTAGTGATAGGAAAAGAATTAACAATAAGAATACAACAATGTGTTTTTTTCAGAAACACATTACAGTAGCGGGATAATTAAAGTAAAGAGGACATTATGAGGAGTATAGTGTGGGTACGGGGTAAAATTTGACTGAACATTTAATTACTGTGCAAAATAATTTATCTAACCTGTCATGGAAAGATGTCTCTAAATTTATTTATTAAAAATTGTTTCGAACTTGAAATATTTTTTTACAACTAAGTTGGCAAATAAGCACACGGCTAGTCTGCACTTGCAATACCAAAGAAGTATATACGCAGGAGCAGAAAAGTACATCACAAGGCTGCTAGCTGTTGCTATCTGATTACGGTCTTCTAAAGGGTGAAGGGACTGCACCAAGAACAAGACCAATGGAATTTAGCGTTTCATTTAGGCAATTTATTGTTGACATCGTTAGGGTTGACAAACAGGGTTGAATTTTGAGCTTACATTCTCAATTACTATTCAAAAAGTTATTTTTATGGAGAAAAGACAAAACTTGTCTTGTACAGCGAATGTATGTTGTATTATCTTTACGACGACATCCTGCCGATAGTGCCGTATGTGTCGGGTCATTCGGCTCCCTTTGATATGGTTGAAGTGGACGACGGCTGGCGCTTGCGTCATGCTCGTGAACGAGTGCCGTTGGTCGGGGCTGGTCATCTCCGAACTGCTATTACTTACATATAGTATTTGTGCGACTGATAGTTTAGAACAATAGGTTACATTGTCCTCGCATTTAATTTGCGCATATAAACAATGTAACCAGAGACTTGTAAAAACATGTTGAAAAAGAGTGTCCTTGGAGTTTCTTGCCTGTTCTTCTCCACAGAATCTAGGTATTGGAACAGGCAACTAGCTTCACGATGAAGATGACTGATTACTACTCCTGACAATTAAAATACCTACAATGGGTTCAATTGAAACAAATGATTTTGATTTTATTATTCGTTTTAGCCGTAAATAAATCTATAGACCAGCGAGCACACCGCACGTCTAGAATTGTTATCAATCTATACCAAAAGGTATCTTATTAAACTTGGAGTTGAAAACTAAAACGGCGAAACTTCTAATTTCATGCAGACATGAACCACTCGTTACATTTAAAATCTATTTTAATTTCAAACTTGTTCAGATCGACAAAAATAACTGAATCAGTCTGGTGTCTACATTGTAGTTACATTGTCGAAGTTTAGCAGTTGTTTTGATACGAGCCTGCAGGTGTATTATTGGCTCTGGTAAGTCAGGTGTGACCTACTTGAAGTAGCGCGTTAGATTACTTTGACGTGCCTTTACAGGTTGATTTAATTGTCGTCTCCCTCGGAAACTGGTGGCAATAAGTCGTGATTTGCCCACTGACGGTGGATTTATTACTTCAATTATCTATGGAACGGTATTATGTTCTCCTATTTCAAATGCCTTATACTAGTTGTATGAAGGTTGTAATTGTTTATTACCCAGTCGTTTATTTAGTAAACTTATAAGATTGGACAATGCGAGAGGCCTATGTCCGGCAGTGGACTATGATAAGCTGATTAATTGATTGATATGATTCTGAAGTTGACTGGGGTAATGTTTAGCAGATTTCACCCTAAAGAAGACAGCGATTAGACAGCATTAATTTTGTTTGTCACTTTTCCCTGCTGGTACCAAAGCGTAGTTGTCAGCTGTCACCAACGATTCATGGTAGCTGGAAAATCGGGTTGGTCACAAACAATTGACACAACTAATGTTGTTGTGGTTTTAAACACCAGTAACCGTAAAACAGTTATTGAAACTGTTATTAAAAACTAAAACAATGGTTTTTTCACTCGAGTGCAGAATGTTTAATTTACACAATTGAGGTATATTTGCCATGTTACTACATGTACATACCACACATTTTATGAAATACCTTACCGTTATACTAAATAATTTATTTGACATTGTAACTTTCATATTTATGACTTCATTATTTACTGTTATTTTACATAGAAAACATCAGTTTTAGTTAACCTACTAATTTTGGTGTACAATAAAAATATACTTGTTTATTTTTTTGTGATTAAAAACTTTCCTTTATCATTTAAATTTAACACTTTTTAACCATTTTGTAACACAACGCTAAATATGATTTAACTTTATCCAGATTTTATTGCCTGAATTTTTAAATCCCTACAACTTTATTATTTAAGTTCTTTAATATAACGCAATATGTCACAGCTATCCTCACAATACATAGATATAGGTTAGTCACCCTCTTTGTGATGTCTTGAGTGTTCATAGCGTTCGTTCGGTGCCAAGACATAATCTGTTATGGTGACATTATCTGGATCCCCTGCCAACTACGGATCCGGCCAAAAGTTAAAACATTCTGCTTTCAAAAGTGCCTACATCACTCCTCAGTGTCGACTCGCCATTTCCTTCCTATTTTATTCGGCTGCCTAGGGTGAGTTCCAATTTTTAGGTATGTACGAGATATTTATTAAAACTAAAAACTACTGAACTGACTTTCATGCGGTTTCCACTAATAGAGAGAATGATTCATGAGGAAGGTTTAGGTGTATAATTTGTTAAGATTTTGTGTAAATTGATTGAAATATGTTGATTATTGTTGAAGATGTCTCTGCTACCCGTGCGAAGCCGGGGCGGGTTGCTAGTTAAGACTAAAATTAAAAGCACGAATACTTTCAAACATTTATTGCGTAGTTAAATTGACATACTATATTTGACTTTAAAGTCAAATAATAGTTAGTAAATTTTAAATATAGTTTAACAGGGTGATATACGTTTTCAAGCTTTAAGTTGGGTACTATTACTGATGGTCAGCTACAATGTAACACTTGTAATTCGATGTCACTTATGTTACTACAACGTTGTTAGTAATAACAGAAAACGGAAAAAGAACAGAGCCGAGAATCGAATCCAGGCCCTTAGATTCATATATAAACACAAGCTCCAAATTCTGCCACAGGATAAAAAGTTACTGTTCCTAAATTATGATAGAAAGGAGCTAGAAGTTTTCGGAATAAAGGTCATGTTTTTACGATGTTAAAAACATAGTTGAAAGTATTTTATATTGTAAAGGTATGTTTTAACATGTTGTTATTTCCCACGGGTGACATTATGGACAGGCTAATGAAGATGTGTCGGTGAGGTGGCGCGGGTCGCGAGCCAGTGTCGATGTTTCGAACTTTGTCGTAATAATTGAAAATTCACATTTTACTACGCTGCTGCCGTGCGGTTTATTCGAGGGGCGTCGGGCACCACTCGGGTTGCTAATTTGTACTTAATTTGATTATTCTTTATATGCATTAGGTTGTTAGCATGTGGATTTTGGATTTTGAATAATCAAATGACCTTTCCCAGTTTCAATAACATTACAATTTGGAAACTGGTCACAGAAAGTAATAAAAATCATTCAAATTTGATGTTATTTTTTGGCACTTTTTAATTAAATAGGCTTTGGAAGTGGCCAAATTTAATGATGGCAGCGGAATGCGCGGCGATGGTAACGCTAAGTGTTCCTTTGGTAAAATGTTTCTGTTTTATTTTTAATTTTTTTGTGGTAAAATAACTAATAGTTACTTACTAAAATTCTTACCTATTTCACTTGCTTAATATGTAATATAATTACCTACTTTAACTATTCATTGTTATTTGTTATAAATATTTAAACAACAATCTCTTTTTAGGTTTAAAGTTCTCATTAAAATTAAAAAAATAAACCATTCAGGAGTTTCCTCGATTGGCTTCTGTCTCCGTATCAGATCAATCACAGGCCTCCGTCATCTTGTTGTGTCATCAGAACTACATTATGTGTGCCAAGTTTAAATAAAATCGGTTCACAGATGAAAACTTAACAATCATTAATTCCTTATTTTTCTACCCTTCGGATTGTTTTGATTTTCTAATTTTAAGGAAACTAACTTCGAAATATCGAATAAAAAAGAATTATCGATATCGGAGTAGAGACTCCGTAAACAGTTAGGCGTGGTCATACATAAAAAAAAAACAAATATACTTCGGCTGTACGTGGATTGACTTGAGAACCTCCTCCGTTTTATCCTCGGTTAATAATAGCCGCAAATTGATACGAACTCTAAATTTATAATTGATAAAAAAAGAAAACTCTTTAAATTGAAACATTATATATTTGTATGTGGCAGTTTGTTCAGATTAGTTAAAATATATTTTATAAACAATCCATTTTAAATGTTATTTAAATGACTGGTTGTGAAATACGGCCGTGGGCGTGGCAGAGACCTTCTCCCGCCCAGAATGGCTGATGCGTGAGTCTGACAGTTCGGACTTACTGAACAAGTCTTCCGTCGGACGGGTACCGACAAACTCGCACTCGCATCGACATACTTTTGACCTTTGACGAACCCTTACCGTTACAAAAAATATAAATGCTTTTGATATATTCACTTTGATAACTTCATTAAAAGGAACATTAATTACGTCAATACTCTTTTTTTTAATGCATACAACCTAGAAATTTATCCTTATAGATAGCTAAGATAAATTAATGCTTGCGTAGGGGATTTGCTTTCGATCTTTCATAGGTGGAGCTTGAAGGCACTTGAGCTTATTGCATTAATCTTTTCTAAAATTTAAAATAAACACTAACAATCGATGAAAGCTACTACTTTTTAAATTGTAATTAAGTAATTACTTGTAATTGAATTTTAAGTACACAGTTCTTTATTTACACAAAAGAGAATAAAAATACCAAAACCGATATATTTTACATAAAACGGACAATGGGCGGCTTTATCACAAAAAGCAATATCTTCCAGGCAACTTTTGGATGGACAGGAGCCTAATGATTTACGTGGGTGGTTCTGGTGTTAAAAATATCAGAGAAAAGTTTTATAAAGGTTTGATGATCTACTGCATGAATATTGCATATACTAATGCAAAGCTTAGTTAACTAATCTGAGCCAAATCTGACACAAAGTATTTTGTATCTAGTAATATAACGTATTAACATAAGTTCACAATAACATTTATAATGAACACGATTTTGTACTAACTTTTAATCACGTATTAGTTATGTATCGTACTTTTCTTAGATTTGCTTTTCGACCAGGTTGTACAGGCCGTGGCCACAGGCTGAGTCAACCTCTAACTAATTGATGTTTCTGCCTGCTAGTCATCGTGTGACCACAACCTGGATAATAAATTCTTATATAACAGAGAATGAATTCTAAAACTTAAGTTACCAATACAAGTTAACGCAAGATAACAAAACGTTAATAAATTCGTGAACTAAACTTTAAACACGGCGCGTGATAAATCATCGCACTAAGTTGGCGTACTAGACTAAAAATGGCTGCCTTTTATTCATACGAGAATATGAGAACCATATATATTTCTAGGTTGGTAATAACTTGTCGTATGAATTACCTTTGTGATTTTTTTTTATTAAAGCACGCACTCGGCGGCGCCGTATAAATCTGCTGTTGGCACTCTCACTTTACTGCCGTGTGTACCTATCAATTGGCGAGAAATATTTAGGGGTTTTGCTTTTTATGTTGTCTTTTATTGGGATGAACGGTTCCGGGAAAATCGTTCCAGGAAAATATCAGAGTTTCAGCGGAGATTTGTTGCTACTGATGGAACATTTCGATCTTATTATAGAGAATGACGAATTAGAAATGTTGAGATTCTTTTGTGAAAATAGTTAGTAAGTTTATTTAAAAACTAATTTTATCAGGGCTTTTGAAGCAGGACAGCATCGGAATCATTGGCGTTGATATATCGAGCAAAGTCTAGTTTCGATGCCACTTGGAGAATATTGCAACATTAGCCTCGAAGAAGCTTGGTGTGCTGAACAGATCGAGACAGTATTTCACCCCAGCTCACCGCCTACAATTGATAACGAGCAGGTTCGGCCGCATATGGAATACTGTTCTCATATTTATGCAGGACCATCCCAGTACCAGCTTCTCCCTCTGGCCCACATTCAACGGAGAGCGACTAGAATCGTCGATTGCCAGGATATTTCAGATCGCCTTAACCCCTTGGCGTTCCTTCACTCTGCATTCTCTATCGCCTGTCACATGGGGAGTGCTCCGAGGAATTGTTCGGACTTATACCGGCTGCAGCGTTTCGCCATCGTTCAACGCAACAAAACTTTCATCCCCATCACCTGGATTGGCAGTCCACCACTGTGCGATTCTCCATATTTTTTTTTGCCTCGCACAACCAATCTCTGGAACAAATTGGCGCCTGTGGTATTTTCGGACCGATGCGACCTCCAAAATCTTCAAGAAAAGAGCGTACTCCCATCTCAAAGGTCGGCAACGCACTTGTGACTCTTGGTTTGCAGGTGTCCACTGGCGACGGTAGTCACTTACTATCAGGTGACCCGTCTGCTCGTTTGCTCCCAATAATATAGAAAAAATAGCAGTCTCTATTTATAGGCAGAAATAATTGATTATTTAAAAAAAAAACTTCATGAATTACTTACTGAAAATTCAATGAAATTAAATTAAAACCTAATTTTTTGGTATTTAACAGTAAAATGTAAAAGAGACATACTCGTAGTTGCTCGTGTTTCTTCATGTATAAAATTCTTGTTAATCAGTGCGTACTATAGAAAATAAAGACACATAGGGTGCAGTTTCCCCTCCATTACTCTATTCCACCGAGCGAGTGAAAAGGTTAATTTAAAAAGTTAATTTCTCCGTCTGGCTGCGTTCTTCAATTCGCGTGATATCCTATAAAGTTAAAAGCACCACAGTAATACTGGTTTGTGTAGAATATTAATGTCGTTTTTCTAAGAAGTAGCTTACCCTTGGGGGGCATTGCTGTCATCTTTCTGCTGTCTTGTGTTGGACAGCCTCCATTAGTTACAAATTCTCAGGGTATAAATATTCGCACCGGTGCGGCAAGACAACAACAAACATTCATCTATTTAATGGAATTATAAATACATCAGATTAGAATTTAAACTATTAGTAGGGATGTTGGGATATTTAATATGATAATAATAACTTGACACATCTCACACAGCCGTCTGATACCAAACTAGTTAGAGTCTGTATTATGGTAACCAGACTGCTGATAAACATACTTATATATTTCTTAATACAGACATTATTATCGATAAATTATACAAAGACACAGAACAAATGATCATGCTATTCACACAATTATTTGTCCTGGGTGGAAATTTAACCCTGGCTTAGCAGTCAGGATCACTAACTATTATACCAACTGTCCCGTCAACATTTTACATTTTAAAGGTAATCATCATATGTTGCATTTGAGTGATAGTTTGGGAGTAGCCAGCGGCCTCTATTAGTGTTATTGTAGGCAAAGTGCTGTGTGACTACAATAACACTGTCTCCGGCATCAGATTAATTGCCATTTTCTGAGCGACTTTAATTACTTGCAAACTCAAGGGAAATCTTTTCATCAGAGGTTATTTTCGGGGCAGCCTCAAAGAGCTGGGGATCTTTGAGGCTGTGAAATTTTCTGTCTAAGTAACACCACTTTGTTCCTACTAATCATATCAAGGACTTTGTTTCAGATCAGAATAACTTTTAGTTGAAGGTCGTAACGTCTTTTTCAAAGAAAAGAACAGAAGCGTGGAGAAGTGCAGTACGAGAAGGTTTTTAACCAACAAAGGGTTAGTACGACCCCTTGAATAAAAGCTGAATAAGCTTACATGGCTTATATAAGCTAGATAGATTATTTAAGTCGTGGACCATTTCTTTTCTTGTGATACCATACCTACATAATTATATTATATACACGCGTACATACATATCTTGATTAGGCATACATGTCATAAGTGTTATTTATTTAATTTAAATTGAAATCAATATATCTGATTATATATTCGCACACCACGATAAAAATATATTGTATAATTAGATTACGAGATGGATTCGTTGAATCAAGTTGCTTTTCACGCTAACCGACCCCTTTCTTCGTATACGACATCACAATTCAATTAAACATTTCCGAGCCAGCTTGATTGTGGGATCGATTTTATTTGTTCGCCCCATGAATTATTCAGACATCCTATTTCTTTCGCCATCGCCAGTTTGGAAACTATTTCTATCACAGTTAGCGTTTGTTGTTCCTTCTCAATTATCGCGGTCGCTACCCTGCAAACTCTTTGAATGAATCGTTTTCTTTTTTCATCAAATTTAGTTGACTATTATGATTTGGAATTGTTTACAATCAGGTTTGGCTCCATCCTCTCAGGTATGGAGAGGGGGTACTTCTCTAGTTTCCCTTAAGTCTGAAGAGAGACTTTTCCTTCCTGAGCGTGTCCTACTATAATGGGTTGCTCCGAAGATCTGTTTGATATGATACCCACGGCCGCATTCCACCACCGCACCGCTTGCCGCCATGAATGGAATGAGGTCCATTGATTTTTTCCAACTTAAATGAATACATTATGCACTTTGACCTTCGATCACGAAGATTAGATATATATCTACTAAAATAATATAAATAATATATATCTACTAATATAATGTGTTTGACACATTATATTAGTAGATATACTCGTATATCTTAAAAAAGGGTTAATTTTGCCACTTTGCAAATCACTGTAAGTATTATTTGTTTATGTTGTTGACAAATCGACAGTGAACTCTGCTCTATTAGTAACTTATACATGCATCTATCAGTTTTGTAACTGTTAAGTATTGAAGTTTTAAAAAATTTTGTGTTTAAATAAAAAAATCCGGAATGATACTCCTACAGCTTTAAAAATATGTTTAAGTTTGATATCTCTCTCGCACATATAATCTTTAAATTGTTTACAAACATACAAATGCTACGCAGATGCATGAATTGCAAATCTATATGCTTGAATAAGTAAACAATATAGGCGATGCAGCAGCCGCAGGTGTAACTGGTAAGTACTGTATGCATATTGTGTTCACTTTGTTTGCGGATCACCTGCGGAGACAGCTTCATAGTTTATTTTGAAAAAGCATGGATGAAGAATGTATGAGTTTTGAAAGGTGCGTGGATTTATATTCACTAAACAACAGAAGCATCGCTTTTAGATCCGTTTCTATCTCCGCAAATACCCATTCACATTCAATTAACACTTTTTCGGAGCGGACGGTATGGTGCCGCCGGAAATTAAAAAACTGTCTGGTATGTATTTAAAAATCGTTCATATTCCGTGGGTGTCATATTTCATAAACGATGATACATACCAGGATTTGGAATTAAACATTGTTTACAAATCAGTGGGAATGTTATAACGAATGTAACAAAATCTTATTGTACAAAATTTTTTTCAATTGTCGGTTAAATCTCGTGTAAAAACAAACAATTCGACTGTCAACCATCGATGGTCAATCAATGGTAAACTTACATTGGTAAAATAGCTAATGTATTATTATCAAATGTAGCTAAGCCAAATTAATATAACTTTATATAAAGTTTCTACTTGTTGTACTGTGTGTATGAGTCAAAAGAAAACTATGAATGTAATTTTTGGGTTTATGTTTTTTTTTGTCCTTAATATGAACAAAAAGACATTCATAGTTTTACCTGTAAGAGCATCCGCAGGTACATGTACGTATATTTTCGCTTTAATTTAGTAATAGTAGGACCAGATGGATACACTTCCCCTAGGTCCTATTCAAGACACTGTCATCACCCAACTAGCTACCAAAATTTTTCTAGAAGTTAAATTACGCAGAAGATGCTATTAACTCGAGAGCCATAGAGCTTTAACAGCTCATTTTTTATTGGAGTCGCCAAGGTCTGGAATGAACTGCCTGCGTCTATTTTTCGAGACAATTATAATCATGGAACATTTAAGAGTAGAGTGAATAGGTTTCTCTTGGATAGGCGTGTACCATCTTCGTCTTTATCATCACTTGCCATCAGGTAAGTTACAAAACAAACGCCTATGCCAGTACCCAGTAAAAAAAAGCCTGCTGCTAGATACTTAAAGATTCACAGGAATCTATAGAGCGAAAAGTAATCTCTAGAACCACTGCACCTATTTTAAAAATCTTTCACCTTTCTATAGGTATACAATAAAACGACTTTCTTCGAACGAACGACCAATTTCCAAATGGGTACACAAAATGATAATAGAAAATTGTATCAGTGTTAAGACGTGGTTTGTCGTTGGCCTATTGTTCGATTTGTTATCATTACACATAAATAAGGATGTAGTTAATGCGGTCTACTGAGGATCCAATCCCGGTTACATTGTAACCCTTGAGATTAGATAGGCGTGATGATTGCCAAAGTTTGATTGAGCTGCGTCCGAACCCTTTCGCGAATCTCCTTGATTATGGGACGCGTAATTGGCATCTACGGATTGGATACACAGTTCACGACTTGAGTAGCGCCCTGTATTGCTATTGAATGTCGCAGATAACGACTGCTTTGTTGGTTATGGTCGATCTTGTGGTGCTTCGTTTAGGATTTAATGTTTCGAGATAGTTTTGTGGGCGCAAACAATGCCTATCAGGTTTTGTCAAGACATTGATTTGCTTTAAGGAAATATTGTACTGGATTTAATTCTGGGTGGGTTATTATTTGATTGTATATTGATATAGGCTTCGACCTAGCTTAGACACCAGATCTCCCACAAATTACATAAAATCCCCTTGTTTTGAATATGTATTTAACTATGATAAGTTTTAATTTGTGGAGATAAATAAAAAACAAATTATTAAAGAATTGGATTCTAAGAAAAAAAATTATATTGTTGTCACAGTCATATATACCTCCAAGATCGATAATGACAGGTTCTTTTAGAAGCTGGGTATTACCGCTTTACATGATCTCCGAGGTATTTGCTTTGTGTGATATGTGGACTTAATCAGCGACACGTTTTAACTGCACTGACATCCATCGACATTCGTGACGGAAATTGAGCCTAGGTCCCTAAAAATATGATAGCTATTACTACAACATTTAGATTCCTAAAAAATATTGCAAAGACAAGGCATTTTCAACCTTTTTCAAATGTACGTCTAAAAATATCATCATCGCCATAATGCCTAAACAAATATCTAAGTGTTTTAGAATTCGTGACATGTTATCATACGACTAACTACAAAATATAGTGTTTGTGTAGCAAAACAAAGAGAAAAGAATCCAAAGTAAACATGATATAAACACCCTTGTTTTCTTACACGTCATAATGTTATGTTTGCTACAGGCTACAGTCGAGTTCCGGCGGTGAGAAATCGAAATTGCTTTGTTTACTACAATTTTTCATATTATGTATTTGGATTTGTATAATAACTATTACAGGATACATATTTATGAATATTGAATTACCTTATTTTCGTATTCTATATTTAAGTCATATGTTTATAACAACATGTTAGATAAAACTTTAGTCGTCCTTTAATTAAATGTTTCTTGACAATTACAAGCATGATCAAACATGTGTCTTATATTATTATTAATTGATCTTCTACTTCCAAGTTAGGAAGGTCTTATTGCGGCCTTTAGTTTATATTAGATGTTTAGACTTAAGTTCAACACAGCTCTCTTATATACGAATAAATATTGATATCCGAAAAATTTCTTTAATTTGATCATTTATTAATTGCATTTAAAATAAGTTAGCCAGCCACATTCCGGATCTATCTTTGAAAGACTTACTTTAGCTCGACCAAGTTATGTAGCCTAAGACTACAAGTTGATAAATTTATAAAAGCAAAGTTATCTCACTTGCAATGCGTACTTTTTATATATTGAAGCAGCGCGAATACTTCAGAAATGGATCTCCCAGATTTTTTTCTAAGTGTTTAGCATCGTTATGTCTATTATATTAAGTTAATGACCCCAAAGATCGCACGATGCCCTCAAAGAGTTTAATCCTGTGGGAGTTATAACTAAATAAATAGATTTATTTTAAGGAATAAAATCTAGAATCTCCTTTTACATTATGTATAAATGTAAAAGTCGCTACCGTTTCAGCAAGTAATCTCTATGGATTTGTCTTCTAGGTTTCCTAATTTGTCAAGTGAGCACTGTTTTATTGCTTAAAGTATATGTTGCAGATGTATGTACGTATAGTATGGGAATTTCATTTTGTGATACACGGTATTACGATAGTATTTTTTCAAAAACGTTTATGTGGCTGTTTCATTATATTACGTCTCTTAGTGCTGATGAACGCATACTTTCATAAACAATACTTATAGTCCAGGATCCAGGGTCCATTTTTGCACTTGATTACTATAAAGCTAATTTTCCGTGAGTAGCTTAATTTTAATGAGACGCCCAACAATTTTCTGACAAAAACTCTTGATTGTGGTAGGTAATAGGGGTAGCAGGGATAATATATGTTGATTTGATGATTCTCAAAAATTTATTACTAACTGGTTTTTTTTTTGTTAAATCTGTTGATAATTATCTAAATTATTCGAAAAAATATTTATCCCACAAAATATATGGTTTGATCAAAGAGTCCCCTTTGATCAAACCATATATTAGTATACATACATACAGTTAGTAATGAGAAAAATGGTCTTGTAGTATTAACAATTTCTGAGCGTAGGACCGGGATAACGTACCACACAATTTGTAGGACAATATGACATGTTGGAAGGAGTTGACTCTTTGATCAAACCATATATTTTTGCCCTGTTAAATCGGTAAAACAGACTCTACTGAGATAATATTTTGTTAGATACCGTTAATAATTGTAAAATTTCGCCGTTGCTTGCACCGCATCAATAGATTCCAGTGGTTATGCTATTGACCCTGCCAACAACAAAATTACTTCATAGATTACGCTAATAAAACTCATAAAATATATAACTATAGATACTGCAGCTTTTACCAAACAAAACTTTTTATTGACAATAAAAAGTTTTCTTTGATTAAAGCTGCAGTATGTAACATAGTATGATTAATTGAATAGAATACTTGTACCTTGTACTTACATACATTAAATAAACTTCCAGTAAGAACGTGTGAAAAGAAGTGAATTTATTCTTACTTCATTCGTTACAGTGGTCAAACAAAAAGGTACTTTCAGGGAAGAATGCTATTGAAAATTTTCACGTGTGTCCACGATCGGGGCAATTCGTTTGAAACGATGAGTATATAAAAAGGTATCGTACCTTAGAAGTATAACCGTGATTAACCCACGATTATGTGAACCTTTTTTATGCTTTAATCAGTGCAAACGTTAAGTAGGTTGCTTGATCTCAACTCATTTGTTGACGATAAATAGCTAAATACAGAACTTACAATGCAGGTACTTATCTCTTGAATTTAAAGTGTAAAAAGCCAATACGTTACTGTGGCGATTTGTACATACAGGGAATTAGCTCGGTGAAATTTAGGTAAGAGAAACTTAACTGTGCCGAACTACCATAAAACGAATCGCCTCCATTTAAACCCAAAAATAAACTTTCTAGAAATATACACTACTACTACGATCTTGGAGGGGAGTGAAGAAGCGACTTCATGTGGCTAAATAACACAGCGGTATCGATAGAAAAGAAACTGTAATTTTTAACAGATCTTGCTTCATTCTAATACTGGCAGACTCCGTTACCATGCATGGTAAACTGTCGCTCTCGGTGTGCGGTTCGTCATGGTGTATACGCGTTTTTTTTTATATTGATAAGTTGGTAAAGAAACATGATCCGCTGGATAGAAAGCGGTTACTGGCAAATAGAACATCCTGTAATATAGATGTAATGTTAATAATATTAAAGGTTCTCATAATTACATTAAAATCTAGAAATAACAGAATAAAAGTTAAATGTACTGCAACAAGAAAGACTGAAAAACAGACGGACAAAATTTAAAGCTAGTTAAACATTTATGTGTACTAACATTTGAATCTTAGCTTTAAGAGTTAAATTGAAATTTCAAACTCAAATGTGTTAGATCTAACGATAATTTAAAATTCTGAATTTTGCGTTTATTTAATGTGTTTTAATATAACTGCTGCAAAGTTGCGACTGTTCGAGTAGAAAACATAAATCCTAGGTAAGGTAACTGCTTGATGCTGTTACTTCTTGTCGCACTAATGAATTCGTGCTCCTCTTCGTCGTTTAAATTAAAACTATAATGATGTTTTTGCACAATTAGACTTATTTGCCATGCCTGCCAATAAATTTCCAAATGGCCTAATCTTTATCCACACACCCATAGCTTTATTCTTAAACCAATCAAAACCTACTCATAATCACTGTTACTCAAAATCTTGCACTAATTACTTAAAAACAAAATTAGAAATAGATCACACGGATTTCTCACACATACTACAAATGGATGATGCAAATAAAGCAGCAAATAACTTTATCTCTACTTTGACATCTATTATAAATAAAAATACTAAAGTCACTAAAATACAAAAAAAAAACCAAATACTAAAACCATGGATGACACCAGGGCTTTTTCCATGCATTAGAAACCGCGACAGATTGCATATTAAGACAAGAAAATCTCCTGATAACATGACACTTAAAGTAACCTACACCCGTTATCGCAATTTTTGCAATCGACTACTACGCAAACTAAAATTAGACTACCATAAAACTATCATAGACGAATCTGGGTCTAACACGAAAGCCCTATGAAAAGCCATTAAAACCGCTACGAACACCCAAATAGGTAACGACAATCCTATAGAGCTTTTGAGCACTACTGGCGATCCTAGACAGTCAATCAATGAGGTGTGTAATTTTTTGCTTCCATTGGGAAAAGCTTAGCAGAAAGAATTTCTCGCACTGCTCCTAAAAACACTACCTCGGCCTTGCCAACTAACCCTTCTCCAATAAATGTAATGAACTCCATGGTGCTGCTGGAAGTAACTGAAGCTGAAGTACAGGCTATTATGGTACAGCTACGATCGAACTGTGCAGTGGGATGGGATGGTATATCGTCTTACGTTTTAAAATCATCTCGAGAAATATTGGTTCCTCCTATAACCCATATTTGCAATCTCGCTATAAACAACGGTGTCTTTCCTGATGCCTTTAAGAAGGCACTACTTCACCCTATCCACAAGAGCGGCAGCAGAGACTGTGTCAACAACTATCGCCCTATTTCAGTACTCTCATCTTTATCTAAAATTCTGGAAAAAATTCTAAACAATGCACCCAAAAAATACACTAATAAATTTAACATACTAGCTAAAAACCAGTATGGTTTTAGATCAGACACTTCAACTGAAGATGCCGTGATAGACCTGACTAAAACTATAGTTAACAATTTAGACAGCAACAACAGATGTCTGTGCATATTTTTAGATCTCTCCAAGGCTTTTTACACAGTCTCTGCAGCAATCCTAATGGACAAAATGGAAAAACTGGGAATAAGAGGTTCTACCCACAATCTGTTTCGGGATTACCTCAGAAGTAGACGTCAAAGGGTGAAAATTGGGGATCACTTGAGTGATGAGGTACTGGTTTCTTACGGTGTTCCACAAGGAAGTATTCTAGGCCCCACGCTCTTTCGACTGTATGTAAATGATCTCTGCACTATGTCTCTCCCTCATACTAATATTTTCACTTATGCAGACGACACAGCGATTGTTATAGAGGGTCCAACTTGGGTGGCAGTGAGAGAGCGAGAATACTCCTTAAAACAAATTACAACCTGGCTTTCTAAAACTTTACTTACGCTTAATCTGGATAAGACAGTATATATTCCTTTTTCCCTGTCCAAGATCAATACACCATCCAATGAGTTCACCACCAGAGCTCACACCTGCCAGGTTTATAATGATTGTGCCTGTCAAAAAATTACTCGAGCTGCAAATGTAAAATACCTTGGCGTACAGATTGACAGCAGGCTCTCGTGGGATATGTAAGTTAGTGCCGTAAAAACAAGAATAAGAAGGCTAATACACCTCTTCAAATCCCTACGTGATACCATCAGCTAAACACGGTTAAGAATAGTTTATTTCGCCCTTTTGCCAGTCTATTATCCAGTACTGCATCCCGGTCTGGGGAGGGTCCGCAAAAACTCATTGGAAAGGGCACAAAGAGCTGTTCTCAAAGTTATTAACAAAAAGCCAATACGGTACCCCACTGCACAACTTTAGGCAGAAAATAAAGTTCTAACAGTCCGGCAGCTCTTTGTTCTCAGAACAATCCTAAAAGTGTATAAAAGTATTCCTCTACCTGACCACAAAAACGCAGTAAGCAACCTGTTTGTCCTGGTTTTCGGTGCAGAACCGCTTTTGCCAGGCGTCAGTTCAAGAGCCTAAGCTGCAAGCTTTATAATAAACTAAATATACTTGAGAATATTTTAGGACTCAATAACTACGAAGTAAAAAGGACAGCTACTACTTGGCTTTTAAAACTAGACTACGAAGGCACAGAGGCTTTACTAAAACATTTAGAGTAAACAGCATTCGTTTTGGTGTCCCAAGGTTTTCACTCCAACGCACACACACACACACACACACACACAACCACACACACACACACACACATACGCATACACACACACACACACACACACACACACATACACACACACACATTGCTACAATGTTATCTTTCAGAATAATAATTGTTCAATAGAAAAAACTTTATTATAATATCTCTAATACCCGTTTACTGCGTTTTCAGAGTCATATAGTTTGACTGAGCACTGTCTCCCAAAATACAGGCTCTAGCCTAGTTTGGGAACCAGTATCAGAATCTCTTGTAACTCTCATTACAGCATAACTTTTGTTTAAGACCATGATTGTAAATAATCTTCTGTTTATTGGTCAATAAACATATTTAATTTTAATCCTCAAAAGCTCTGCTCATTAGGATTTTGTTTAATTTGATTTTTTACCTACCTGTAATTTTAATAGTTAATGTTTAAAAAGTGGTGTCCATTATGTATTCTGTGGATAACAGTGTGAGTGCACATTTGCCTATCTTTAAATTGTTCATGTTACCGTGTATTATGTAATGTGTAACTGTTTGTTATTCCAAATAAATAAATAAATGTGGCAGGCATTTAAGTCTCTTCGCCAACTAACAATTTATCGATTGTTGGGGTTTCAATTCCCATATTTGACTATTATTATTGTGATTTAAGGGAAACTCTTCTGCTATGTTCACCAGTTGTAAATATGCTTTTTTTTTCGGTAGTTTATATTTTATAAGGAGTAATATTAAGTTTGCAAAGTTCTAGTCTAAAGTTTTACAGGTTTTATAATCCACATAAGACCTGTAAAATATTGTCTCTAATAATAACAAAAACAAATAAAAAAGAGTCTAATAAAACGCTTTGTTTATACTATCTGTGGTCGCGCAGAGCTTTCAGTTCAAATATAAATTGCATTAATTGCTTATCCGCGGATACCAGTTCTCGATAGTAGCACTCAACGACGAACGTTGCGGCTTTCTCTATTAAGTACTGTTGTGGTACTGTTGTTATGCTTCTGATAGTCAAACGCTACCTCAAATTTCAGGTATTTATAATAAGCAGTGAGCCAAATACCTGTACATATTAAGTTTATGGTGTATCCATTAGGTGCGGCTCGAACGCGCAACGAAATGAAAATATAAATAAGTTAATATAAAAATGAAATGGGTTAAGAAGCGAATGTTTCATTTTATTGGTATTTAAATGTAAATAATGTATTACGTGGGAGAGCCATGCTTCGGCACGTATGGGCCGGCTCGACTCCGTTCGATACCACGGCCTCACAGAAAACCGGCAGTGAACCATTGCTTGCATTGCTTTTCGCCGCGTGAGTGAGATTGCCGGAGGCCCTAACCCTTCCCTCTCCCCTATTTCCGTCCTTCCCCTCTCCCCTATTCAAGTCCTTCCCCTCTCCGCCCCTCTAGTCCCCCTCTCCCGTCTTCCCCCTCTCCCCCCTCTTCCCTTACTCCCACATTAAAGGGCGGCAATGCACTTGTGACTCTCTCTTGAGTTACAGGTGCCCATGGGCGGCGGTAGTCATTTACCATCAGGTGACCCGTCTGCTCGTTTGTCCCCTACACCATAAAAAAAAAAAAATACATTACAGTTATTTCTTTACATTCATTACATTTTTAAAGAGCGTTTTCGACCAAAAACTGCTTTGGAGACCAACTTTAAGAATTTCGTTCGTGACCTTAAGGAAATCATGCTAAGGAGATGAGGCGGTGAGCAGACCAAGTGTTCTATTACGGCTTATATACATATATAATAATAATAATAACTTCACACATCTCACACACGGCCGTCTGATCCTAAACTAGGCAGAGCCTGTACTATGGTAACCTGACTGCTGATAAACATACTTATATATTTCTAAATACATACATATTATAGATAAATTATACCTAGACACAGAACAAATGATCATACTCATCAATTATTTGTCCTGGGTGGGAATCGAACCCACGACCTCTGGCTCAGCAGTCAGGGTCACTAACCACTAGACCAACAGGCCAGTCAGATATACTTACGTCCAGGAATTAGGATCAAGCCAATCTGATAGTATACCTATGCGTACTCGTTCTAATTACGAGGGCTCTTCTCTAGTAGAAATCTAATGTACACTACACAAATGTATGGACACGTATATTGAAGAAGTTTAAAAGAATGAAACCAAAAAAAAAACAATCTCACCTTCGAATTTATATTGTACTAGCAGTTCCCGCGCGGCTTTGCTCGCGTATACATATTTGTATATTTTGGTCCACCCATTTTGGAGATAAGTCGGAACAAACAGACAGGCAAACAGACGGACAAACAGACAGACAAAAATTAATATAACTGATTTTTAGACAAAAGTATCTGCAAATAACTGTATGAGCTTAAAAAAAATCAATTATTTTGACATTACATACAGACACTTCCATTTTATTTATCTGTATTGATTAGTTAGTATGATAACCGTGACATCTAATGGCTAGTAGACTAGCGAGACCTTGATATAATTTTCAATGTCCAACAAATTGAAAATTCACCACCTATTGTCCTGAAAATGACAAGGGAACTGAATTTTCTCAACTCGATAGTCGTTTCAATAAACAATCACTTGTCATCAGCTAGCTCCAATAAAATGCACGATATGTTAGCCATATAAAAGCCCACGACACGTTGCCCCTAGCTAGAATTAATCCAGTGTAATTTGTACTAATATGCCTGGAAAGCATACCGAGTCAATTTCTCGTATGAATTTGCATTCGTGACTGGATTCAGTCCAAGCTGCCTACGGCGATGACAGCTACATCAGTCATCGTATCTAATCTATGTACGTATTTAGCGCTACACGTTTATAGTTACTTGCTTCTTAGTTAGGGAGATAGTGGGTGTTTTTTTTTTTCGGAGAAAAAATTTTTGCTTTGTACTTACAATTTCATAACTATTATTGCTGATGTACTTACATAATTATGGAGGAATAATACTTGCAAAACTAGTGATCTGATAAATAAATATTATAATCTCTTTTAGTACTTGCTTATATACACTATTTTTAAGGCAGTACTTAGACAGTTTTCACGAATGTGTTTACTTTAAAGATAGATAGAGAGTTTACAATAAAGAGTTGCCAATTTCATGAGATAAATAAACATAATTTAGTTTAGGTTAAATAGGAAGTTAAATCGAATGTAATTGTTTATATAATAAAAGCAAAGTGAAGATATAGAAAAAGCAGATATTAAATATTTTAATATTCTTACATTATTTTGCACTTCTATTTGATACTAAAAACAGAAAAAAATTGCTTTCCATTGACTCATCTCTTTTCATTCAATAATCTTGGGTGACAAATAGTTGTACAGCACAATCTTTCCTTGACACGAGTTTACATAGAGGTTACAGAAATTCTCCGGGCAGCCAAGAATGTAGATTTGAAGTTTACCAATCATCCTTCTCGATTATTATGTGTAAAGTTTGTACACATACATTCAGGATGTACACGATTATCTTTTTCAAGTATTTTTTTCCAAAATGTTTAGACATATTCATATTTTAAGTATATTCAACTAAATGAGAGAAGCTTCTAGTCTACTTACTTAAAATATATAGATTGGCAGCAGTGTTCAATCAATTAATTCATTTTACATGTTTACTACGTACGTTAAAAGTAATGGCAACCTCCCTTTCTACATGCATTAATGGACGACCATGTGTGATCAAATACTTGCATATGTATCTATGATACTATTACAGTTTGATTACATTACAAACATAAATTGATAGCATTGAATTATTGTCATTGTTGTAAATGATTGGCAATAGTGGATCGGAGTTGTTTAACTGTTAAATTGTCATGGGTTTATTCAATTATAATAATGGCGGTATTTAATATAAGTTATACAGAAAATAAAAAAGTTTTTAACAAGGTTTTGATTTTCATGACGTGTATAAAACTTATGTAGAATAAAGTCTGGTTACCTTTAGCCCTTTGTGAGGGTGGATTATCACATCATGTTACTTTCTTTAGTAGGTACATTAAAATCTCTGAAAATGCTAGCAATGATTTTTCTTTGTCAATTGTTATTGCCAATTGGATTTCCTTATTAGTCAGTATCGTTCGAAATAGTCCTTCTGTGCTGCTAATTAATGTTCATTTCCAAAACATTACTGAAATGTAATTTCCACTGCTTATTACCTATAATGAACCTCTTCAAAAGACTTTCAGAAAGGGTAGTGTTGCATCGTATACCTACATCCAAAGGCTCCTTGCCCCTTGATTATTATCAATGATTAATAAAATGTATGTATAACTATGTATATAATGTATAATTGTGGGAGAGCCATGCTTCGGCACGTACGGGCCGGCTGAAACAATGCTTGCATTGCTTTTCGCCGCGTGAGTGAGGTTACCGGAGGCCCTAACCCTTCCCTCTCCCCTATTCCTGTCCTACCCCTCTCCCCCCTCTCGACCCCTCTAATCCACCTCTCCCGTCTTCCCGCTCTTCCCTCCTCTCCCCCTCTTCCCCTACTCCCACCTTAAAGGGTGGCAACGCACTTGTGACTCTTGAGTTACAGGTGCCCATGGGCGGCAGTAGTCATTTACCATCAGGTGACCCGTCTGTTCGTTTGCCCCATATACCATTAAAAAAAAAACTTTTGCAGAACTGTAACGGATCCTGGTAAAGCAACCCAAGCATTCGACTGAAAAAAACCTAACTCGAACTAGTGAACCCACTTTTATTAGTCACTGTACATTTGAGAGCTACGACGAGAAAATTAATACCGATATCGAAAATACGATCTAGTATGTTCCTACCATGGTAACACTGCCATTGCCACTGCCGACACACAAACACAAAAAAAATTGTTATTCCGAACTAAGCCTTATATTTTCAAAGCATTTTTATTTTTAAACTCAGCAAGTTTCAAATTCTAGCATAATAAAAACATTTTTAAATAAAACATTGTTTAACGCAAAAATAAATATAACGAGCATTGCATTCTAGAATAATGGAGTACTAAAATTTAATACACAATATTTGAAATAGAAAACGAAATAGCTCGATTTATTAAAGCAGATATAAAGTTACCTATACTCGTAAGAGATCACTTGGCATAGTATGTAAGTTCTAATCTAGTCGCGGAGACACAGCAAGCGGGGTCTCTTGCGATACACGAGCCAAATGCAAAGCTTTATTTAGTTTAAGGCGCCATTACACGGGTCATATAAACTGTCAAAGTTCGAGGGCGTAAAGGGTCGTCGCCAGCCACCGTTCGTTCGTTCCTTATCCTCCTTTTAAGTTTACGCAACCGGTTCGGCTTTTTATCCGGTTTATGTTAGTATTCCTTACACGCGCGATCGGTTTAATGTTAGCGTCTTGACTTCGATTTTTTCAATTAAGTAGCCTTTTTTGGGGTATACAAGTATGTGTATTTGATGTGACATTTTACGTAAGCTTTATTTTAAAGTAATTGGATAAAATAATTGTGATCTGTGGCAATCTTGGATTATATATTGGCAAGTCATGTAGTTTTTTTTTAAAGCCTTTATAAGTTATCTTTATGTTTATTGATGAATGGTTTTTATTGTGTACCAGATTTCATCCGTAGCTCCAAGCACGAGGACCTCAGTTCGCATAAACATACATACATATACTCACGTCTATATCCCCAAAAGGGTATTTAACACCAGATTTTGGGGGCAAGCCTATTGCCGTCTGGTAAAGTAAGAAAGTAAAGGACCCGGTACCTTAATAAAGTATATGTCGGATAAATACATCGTTTTGAGTGAGAATCTTCACCAAAATACATGAAATATTGATATATGTAAAGAAATCGTGTAGGTTAAGTATTCGATACAAGCAATAAACAAACAATGATATACTACACTACAGATTCAAAGAGGTAATAATACTAAAATTACAACGGTTTCCAGACTTGTTGTCCACGCGGTGGCTGGCAGTGAAGTTCAGTCCAGAATCTGTAGAAGCACCATCTGTTATCAAATCAGCTCCCGACCGTGACCTCTCCGACATATATTTCAAAAAAATAATGCTCTATTTTTAGGTAAGAATTACATTTACGTTATTTTAATAAAATCAGTGGAAAGTGATCAGAAACCCTTTTTATACTTGTTAAAAAGGGTTTCTGATCACTCTTAATACATACGAATATTTATTATTTGCTATTTCATCATAATATTTTATTTCATACTTTTTTACACATTTAAATCAATTACGGAATATTTTTATAGTCAAATCAATTTAATGTAAACTAATCAATTTAATGTGTACTCCTAAAAGCAGCGACTCATTTAACTTTTTTTTTAAAACTCCAAGCTGCATGTCACATGAAAAGATAATTTCAGGGTTCGTAATGTCATATTTCGCGAGCAAAATAAAATGTCACCGCCTAAAAAATGGCGCAAGAGGGAAGAAATATTAGTTACTGTGGGCACATAACTGGTGGTGCAATTACGCTGGCTGTCGTACCGTGCCGTGTCGCCGCCGCGCCTTCACCCTGTTTGTCTCACCTCCGGTTAGGTACGAGTATCTGAATTCTGACACACAATTCAAGTAATACTTTTTACTCACACGTTCTCTTATTGTAAAATATGGACCATATTTCCTCAAGTGACGTTCGTGTTTTATTTACAGTCGAAATTACTCGTATCTCCGTCAACAATGAATTTATTCCTGAGATTTTTGTAAATATAAGTAGGGATGCTAGATCGGTATCGTCTAACTTTAGATTTTTTTATTTACATACTTTTATATTTATATACTCAGCAATAGACCTACACCAATATGCTAGTTAAAATTAACTGGCTAACTGCAGTCTGCTGTAGAATTGCAGCAAGAATTGGATATAATCTTTATAGGTTTCATATAAATACTGTCTTTTTGCAGATCACCATAATCGTGAGTGACCGGGTATTACTTCTCGTATTTATACACACGTAGCACATATAGCTATCACAGACGAGTTTTCGGTTTCTATGTTGGTAAAATGTTAAATAGAGATATGACAGTTGTTTTAAGTTCGCATTAATAACAAAGACGATACAAGATTCGATCAAAGCCAATAAAAAGTATCGATTCCCGGCACTTCGATAGAGCATCCCTAACTTCTAGCGCAAACAGCTCCTTCTTCCTTGATTTTTCTTTCGTTATTTGTTGTTTCTTACAATCCCCTAATCAAGTTTACAACTTGTCTATATATTTGGCTTCGTTCGGCGCATTCGATCTAAAACTACAACTCTTTTACAGAGGATTGAAGTTTAAGAAATTCAGAGTTTCAATCTGTAACTTTTAAAATAATGGATCATACGTAAAATTTACGTAACAAATTTGTCTTGTTATTTTCAAAGCAAAATCAATTGCATGTGCAAATTCAATAAAGTTGGTTTTGGTTTGGCCAGTTTTAATAAACATGTTTACGCAAGAAATACAACGTGTAAAGTACCAAAGTTATAAGATCTTTCCGGGATTACGACCGGTGAAACGATACATAAGTAGAATCATAGAAAATCATAATATTGGAAATAAGGATAAAAACGCTTCCTTAAATCTAGAATGATATGAGATATGATATTTTCCATAAGCGGTGATACATTTTTACCAAATTTTCGGATGACATATTTGCTTTCCTGTTATATTTTACTTCCTTTATCATTATTTATACAGTTCAATAGGTATAATCGTACTACTTATTCCGGGCCATCACACGAAGTACAAGGGACACGTCTATCAAATCAAATAAAAATCATTTATTAGCTTGAAACATGGTAGACACAGTTTTTACAAACAGTCATAAGTACATCATGTTTCGCCTGTCTTATGGCATGCAAACGTCAATCACAATAAGAAATTAATTAATTATATGAAAATTACAATTAAGTACAAAATAACAGTTAATTAATAAACTTCATTATAATGTCAAATTTCCACAAACGTCAACAATATTATTACTTGATATTAAATCACAACATTTGTAGTAAGTCACACAGAAATCAGTAGTTTTGTAAAATATTATGAAATGAAAATATGTAAAATATTTATACATAAATTCTGCAATTAAATAAAAACAGTCTTCTAAATTATTAATTACCTACGTAGAGCCATGTTCATTTCTACATTTCTAGGTACATGTAAAATTTAGATAATAATTAATCAGTTTGTTGTTCGGATGTTCGGCGTCGACTCAAAATTAGTTTATATAAAATTTTATAGTTTATGTAACTAAGCTCAATACTTAAGACTTAAAAGATTTATTTATTTTTTGCTTATTAGTTCTTTTCATCGGTTTAATTTTTGTTAAAAAGATTTTATATTATATGCTTTGATCCATGTGTAAACTGTCCGACCACTTTTCATAATATATTTATGTAGACAGTATTACACGCCACACAACTCTAGGGTATGTACATTTCAATCTAATCTCAATGACAATAAGAGAGCAAATTATATGTCTGTACTCTAAATTAAGAATCTCAGTTTGTTTTTACAAATAGATAATAGTGTACATTAAGCTTTCAAATATCCAGATATGAATTAAATCGAGGTAAATTTAAGTTACTTCTTTAAAGGTTTTTGCAAACCTTTATGTATGAGTAGAACATTCTCCATTATCTTTATTCATAGAATGTAATTAATAGCCGCTTATAACATTTGATGGTCAAATCATCAAATGTTACCCTAATCTGCAATTATTAAAGTCCATATTCTCATCCTTTTTGTATAAATAAACACGATTTTTCCCTGAAATTATCAGGCTGTATGTTGTACGACTTAAAATATGACCATGTCTATCTGTAACACGCTGTATAGAGTACTCACTCAAAAATAAACAGATCCTTTGTGATACAGAGCTAACATTAGCCTGCCTGTTACACAGGTAGGTACTTAACCTTTGGCTGAAAACAATCAACAGAGCCGTTTAAGGGCTGCGTCGCCGCCTAAATAGTTTGTCACAGCTACACTAGACAAGGGTGAATAACAATAAGACCCCTTTGTTCCGGCTTGCTTGTGCTGTATTCAATCTGGCGGAGACATAATCAAGACGTTGTGGGGTGTCCTCTTATGTATAGTCTTAAGTTTGTACACAACCTAACTTTTTCTATTTGCCATCTTTTAGTCTCATCTAGAAGTTGGCGATGAGCTTACAGTTTTAAAGCGATTTTGCAAGGGTAACATGAAATAGAACAGGCAGTGTTGGATACAATTTGAAGCATATTGTTGGATACACAAAGGGCTTAATCACATCAATTCATCCAAATAAATACTTATCATACTCGTGTAACCCACTGGGGTGAATGCTTACTTTTAAAAAGATCTCTATAAAGAATGATTGTTTTTTCTTTTTATACTTATGAGAATTACATTAGTGAATTACAAAAGGATAAAAACTCGAAATTAATGTCAACCTTTTTTCATTCTTTATCCTCTATTTGAGGTCAACGACATATGATGTTTTTTTCTTTTATACCTTCCAATGAAATACCATCTCCGCATTTTCGTTTTCACCCTTCTTCTTTTTTGTCATCACACTATTGGCAGAGTGGTCGTAGTCTTCACATCAGGGGTGGTGCCAAGCTTCACAACAATCCGTCGCCATTCCCCCCGTACTGTAGCTCTTCTTGTACATTTATGGTCCAACGCAATGTTGACCTGCCGCGCGCTCTTGTGTCTTCGACTTTTCCCTGCACTACGAGTCGTTCCACAGATGTGTCTTCTCGACGTGTGATATGTCCGAAGAAAGTGGGAATAAGACATGGGACAATAGAAGAAAGACGCTGTTTAATACCCTTCTACCCTGATTTCACCCTTCTATCCGTCGTTAATTTTTTATCGACTTGGCCATTCACATTAAGAACTCAAACCCAAAAAATAGTTCATCCCGCCTCTTCTCATTTTCAACGACAATCAACCGTCTTTGCAAATTTCCATTACCTTCACTCATATAAAAGTAACTCATTATAAATGTTATCATTAACTTCACTCATATGCAAATAATACACATTAACATAACCGATTCTAGTCAACATAAAGAGAATATTGTCATACAATAACTCAATAATGAATTTTACGCTTGCTTTAATTCCATATATCCGCTTTGTATCTGCAGGCTCATTTATTAAAAATGATAGCATCAGAGTAAAGAGAATAAAATATGACAAACAGGTGATAAACCACGGCCGAATTAATAGGTCTAACAATAATTAATAGTCATTGAGTGAAAGCCGCAAGCACCCATTTTGAAATGATTGGCATCGGCCGAGAGTGATCCAAATGGGTGGCTTAAACACTCATTTGATATTCACATTTGGTCCGAAACGAGAACGGTGCGACGAAAATTGGTACTAATTTGTCCACATTCAATCCGTCCTAGAGACATGCTCGAATTGCTCGCATAATTTTCAAATTCACTTTTACTCTGAACTACCTTGTTTATTTAGATATCCATATCTGAATTGGTAGGTTCCAACTTCAATAATAAAGTACTGAATTTAAGACCTCCATATATTTGATTTAATAAATCAATGAACTCGCAATATCATCGAAGTAGTTATTTGACTTTATTAAATTTACTAATCAAAAAGTATCTAAAGCCATTTAAGTAAAATAATAACTTTTTACTGCAACGATTTGATGAGTCACTTGGTATGTAGCCTCTAATCTCATACAATCAACAGTTTAGGTATATAAAGCAAAAACAATTTTACAAATGAAACAAATAGAACCAGATTGTAGCGCTTTCAAACGAACGATCAAAGAAACAAACCTTTGTTGCTTGTTGCTGAAATCTACAAGGTTGCTTTTAATCAACTTAACAGGAGTGACAGTCACAATAAAAACTATGCACACATTTTTAGTTGACTCTGCTAACACTTGTTTTTAGAAAATTCTTTATAATAATTGACGAATTAACGATATTGAGTCAACTGTTTTTAAATCAGATTTCATAATCACTATATGTGAAGCAATAGCATTGTATCAGTATATTCAGTATGCATTTAATAAAAAAAGTTTAGACGAAAAAAAATCTAATAAGTTTAAAATGAGAATTAAGTTATTAACATAATAATTAATTTTATTGTATAAAAACGTAGGGCCAATTAACCAGTGGACTTTATATCGCTATACAAGCAGCTCTTCGTTTAAAAATATTTTTTTACTGTTTAGTTCCGTTTGCCTGTTTTTTTTTATTTGATTTATTTTCTTATATTTTAGACTTGTATTATGTGTGTAAATTTTTAAGTTCACCGGACGTCTTGAAGTTGGTGAAAACTACGTTGATAGATAGACAGGCCAAGCTAATAAAAAGTGTGTCAAAAGTGGGCATTAAATAGAAGTACTTTAATAAATAACTACAATGCAATACAATATAATATTCTTTATTGTACACCATAGAAAGAGTTGCAACATAAAAGAGAAACATTGAATACCGGTACAATCATAAATTCCCGTAATTCATAATTATTTATTGCCTCAAATTAAAATGGTGATTCAAATATACTGTACAATTACCGTTCTACATTACATATATTACCAGTATAATAAAAGCAAAAAGTAAAAAACTAACTAAGCTTTCATAAATATAATAAACTGTTATAAATACATAATATCTACTCTACACGCTTATACAGATACATTATGGTCTATATAAATATATAGAGTTATTTGATTTCTTTCGGACCCTGAGAAAAAATCATATTTATCCGTACCTTTCCGAACTTTATTACATTCAAATATAGTTACTTACATGAATGCTTACATTTGAATATTTACATCAAATTTGATTTTCAACCTCAATACTCTCAGTTTGCCTTTTACGTGCTCGTGTAGCCCACGAGAAATGAGAGCTTCAGGTCACCAACTCAGAACGGCATGAATTTTAAAAGTACCGGTTAAATTAGGCGCCTTTCTTAGAAACATTCGTAAGTACTAATATATTTGCATAATTATATGTATGTGTATATATTTATATATACTTTTATGTAGGTGTACTTATATTCATTACATTAATGCTTAAGTTGTCAAAAAAATGCAACGAAAGTTACTTTTAAGAACTAAGGGTTCTTAAAAGTAACTTTAGTTGCAACACATTTCTTAAAAATCAATCGATGTTACAAACCTTTTTTATTTAAATCAACCAAACTTACACAGGCGCCAATCGTGCTTGCCACACAAAGCATCACGCCTTAAATTTTTATTAGTGAACAGTTTTTCTTAAGAATGTTGGTAATGTGTGTTACATAATTATCTACTAAGATACATCGATCTGTTTGTCGTTATAAAATTTTAAATTTTCACGTCACGTGTTATAATTTCATAAATTAATGGAATGAAAAAAATAACATTTAACTACGCTATACTGACAGGGTTGCACAGACTCCTATAGTCAGCCTGGTGTGCGCTGCAACCTGGTCAAAATGGTAAGCAGTTCAAAGGTATGTACATACCTAGAATATACAGATATTCCCGTAATTCGTAATTATTTATTGCCTCAAATTGAAATTGGTAATTCAAATATAGGTACACCAGGATAATAAAAGCATAAAGTTTCAAAAACAAAGTCAAAACAGCACTGACTTTAAAAAAATAGATGACATACGAGTACTCGTAATATGTAAAAGTTGCACCACGGTTTTATAGTTGAGGAAGTTGCCAGTGTATTGCACCTGTAATAAGTCGGGCTGGTCTCGCCAAGTCCTGTGACCTACTTCTTACCTTAGGACAGTTGGCACTGTTTCTGCATAAATTGTATATCTCTGAACCTGTCATCGAGATGTTTAATATCGAATGTTATTGGCGACGTGTACATCTCTATAACTTTATTAAATTTATTGGATAATTTGTTTGTGTAACTGAAAATCAAAAGCTATTGAAATAGCCAGTGTGGCAGTGGCAAGTGCACGCAGCGACATGAAATAATATTATGAATGAAAATTATGACCCTAATTACCTAATATGATTAAAATTTGTGTAGTAATTAGACTGTAGAGTTTTATAATGTCTTGTTATATATGCGACGATAGAGATATAGTGGTAGAAACCACTTCATCGCAAGGCTAAGACTTTGCTTAGTTCATACCCAACAAAAATATTTTTAAAAAGTACCAAGACATATTTATGAATTTAGTATTTTTCTGTCACGAGACAACGCTTTATACTACTCCGATGGCTAAAAAGCATTACTTGTATAATGGTAAGCAAGTCTATAGACAATTACAACACTATGATGTTGTCACATTCATAAATATCCTTTGAAGAACCTCTTTCTGGAGACTTTGGTTTAAGTATTGGACGTTAGGTCTTACTACGATTTGAGCATATTTCTAGAAAGGCAAGGAGTTTTTCGCTAAGCACACCGAGCCTTCTTATTCAACCTCATCTTCTAGGTGACTATGTATTGGTGATCACGCTACGATATACTTTTGAATAAAATCAAAAATTAACACAAGTTTTGAAATGGAATGTTTACTTTATCACTTTAAAGGCTATGGTGATAGAATGCCATCAATATACGAAGTAAAATTTCCTAGTCTGAATAGTGAATAAACGCAATGAATAATGAATTAACTCAAATTCTGAAATAACTTTAAGTTATTTCAGAATTTGCGTTAATTCATTATTCATTGCGTTTATATATAGTTGTTTAGACAGCTGGTTACCGTGTTATAGTCTCCTGACACCGGACTTGTCAAATGGCAATTTTCTTGACAAGGCTGTCTATATTTTTCTAAAACTTAAAACATAATATTCCAAGTTACGGTACTTAAATAAACATAGACTTTGTTTCCTTTGACTATGCATCTAAAAATGGTAAAATAGTACCTATATACATAAAACATGGCTGATATACTTACTAGCTGTGTTAGTTCTCATACTTCTAACCAAGTACACCAGAAAATAAATATTATAATACTGGCCAGTTATACGACACGTTATTATTGGACACGGATTAATAAACAACAATTACTGAATTTATTATTCATTTAAACCGGTAGATATTGTCTAAATTATCTTCCAGCAATCGTTGAGTATTTTCACGCAACGTTCCAAAACTTGTTAATTAAAACTCATTAAAAGCTTAATTTCAACATTGTTGGTAATTAAGAAGATTCACGATCTACGAACCCTATTATCTTCACCGGAGCACTTTTAGAAATTATTAAGACGCAAAGCAGCAATATTGAAATACTTATTTTGGCTTACTAGCCTTGCTTCGTATGGAAATCGCCAAAAAACTGCACAGTAGGTAACATAGGCCATGACCGTATAATAATTAATAAGAAATTGGCATGGCAATAACACATTGTTGGTTCGTATACCAAATAGCAGACTAACAATATGACTACTACATACTCAGACTGGTATGCTACAGTAAGGATCTGGATTTGATTGCCGGCTCAGTTGCGTTTTAATTTTGCGTTTTAGTTTTCGGCCAAGAAACAATCATTTGTCCTAGCTATTTGTACCTGCATGTTCAAATTTGAACATCTGCGAAAAATAAAGTTCATATCAAAACCCTTAGTACGTGACCTTATACCGCGACTTTTTAGGTAATTAACGGGTTTTAAAGAGTGAGAAAGAACGCCGATGCCTTGGTGTGATCATGGAAAGTAGCTATGGGCCTAATCTCCAAAAATGTCATAGGGCAGACGGCTATGCAGTCGTAGTAAGTGAGCGTAAGCTCTTCACTTTGAATTTAATTTTCAGTTTTCTCTATAGCAAAGAATATGCATCGACGCTGTTTTGATTTACTTATATAAATCTATACGCACTCAGTGTGAGAATATATTATCTACGTAGAAGATTAAAGTTTTGGATGTGTCTGAAATGCGGGAAGCCACTTAGTGTTTAATTAAACGTAGCGACGTCTGCTCGGGGATCCTGGGGCCCCGCAGAGAGCGGAGTGCGTCGACACCGTGCGTTGCGGCGCGTCTCGACTGCGAAACGGTTCGAGACTTTAGCTGATATGACTTGTGTTTATTCAGTAACATCTTTGGAATCAATTATTTTGTTAGCGAGATTTAATTATTGTATCTATTTGTGTAACATTGACGCGCTTTAAGATACTATAATATTAGTTGGCACAATAAGCTTTGAGGATTTAGGATTTTAGAGAGGTGGGTAATGGATGGCTGAATATGCTCTCAAACAAATGACTGGGGAATGTTCTTACCTCGTTATACAAAAGCATGCATTTTATTAACATCATGTTGCGTTCTTGTAGTATCTGTGTTCGCTCTTCGATCATTCAATTTGGCGCGGATAGTATACCCCGCTATCTCGACCAATGGGCGTCCGCGTTACCGCGCTGCGATTGGCGTGAGCGTGAGACTACGAAGACAGCGCCACCAACCGGAAAAAAAGTAGTATCGAAAAAAAAACCGCGCGAGAGAGGACGACGAAAAACTGTCTTCGAAATTTGCCCTTTTAAAGTTTTAACTGTAATTGGGGGGTTACCGGTGATCACCGTGTGTTCATTGAGCTCAGACAATCTACAGTGAAGTGCAGTCGTGCCAGCCACCTTTAGCCGAGAAATCACGCAGCCTCAAGCCTTGGACGTTCCAGCGGACAGGTTAGTGGGTTTTCTACTTCGCGCTGAATTTGTTGGTGATCGAAGGGGAGAGACGTTCTCTCTAGGCATCTCCGTGAGAGCCTCAGTTAGTCCTCTTTTCGTTAAATCTCAAATACAGTCCATTTCTCTTAGTGTTCGTAACATTCACACGTGGTTGTCGTACACCACATTTTCTGGTCCTAATCGAGCCGGATTAGACTTTGTCTATCAAAATACCTATTTGTCCTGCGTAGTAGGTCGTACTTACTATAAAAATACCTAATTTCATTCAATACTGTAGTGGGAAACAGTTGCGAGAAGGCACCCGGGCGAGTCCATTCCGTTGGTGGCCACGGTATTTTAAATTTCGTCATAGAATAATCTTTATTTCCTTTTTAAAAGCGGGTAAGGCCATTTTTTGAATTTCGAGTACAATGGCTACCGAATTACAAATCAAATTAAAAACATTAATTTTCCAAAAGGAATATTTATTTACAAAATTACAAAGAGTTTATGATTTTTCACAGTCGGTGTCAACGAAATTTATGCCAGAATATTTAGCACAATGTGCCGAGTTAGAAAACGTAAGAACTCGATTTGAACAAACTATTCTAGAAATAATGCAAATTGAATTGCAATTAAAACCCGACACTAAGTTTACTACAAAAGAGTTAGATTCGTTTGATACATTGTACTCAGCCTGTAGGGTGGTATCATTAAAATATAAATCAGATGCTCATTCTTCTAAGAAAAAGACTTCTGAACAAATTAGGCCTTCTTTACCTAAATTACATTTATTTGAATTCGACGGCCAGTTCGAAAACTGGACCACCTTTTATGATACATTTCTTTCGTTAGTACACGAACGGGATTTCGAGGATATTGATAAATTCCATTACTTGTTGTCATGTGTTAAAGGCCCAGCATTAAATATTGTAAAGAAATTACCGATTACCGCTACGAATTACCCACTTGTTTGGCAGAGTTTGGTCGATAAATATCAAGATACTCGGGCGTTAGTAGGTAGGTATCTCGATAAAATATTACTATTTACGCCGCTGGTTAAAACTACCTCTGCCGGCTTGAATCAATTTATCGAAACATTCGATCACTCATGGAAGGCAATTGAGGCTTTAAAAGTTGAGAATTTGGGGGATTATTTAATCTGTCATTTAGCATTACGCGCTTTAGATATCAACACTAGAAAATTATTTGAGGAAAGTCGCGATCAAGACACATTACCGACTTTCGCAGAATTAACATCTTTTGTCAATAATCAAATTAAAGTACTTGACCGAACGTATCTTTCTCCAACTGTTCCGGTATCAACGGAACGTAAACAAAATTATGTTAATAATAAAAATAACTTTTCTAGCAATAATTATAAATCACGTTCGGTGCCTTCAAAGGGAGTTTTTTTCAGTGTCGACCGTGTCGAATAACAATAATAAAACTGGTTACCAAAGTAAATTAATTTGTCCTCATTGCGATAAAAATCACATGATTTATAGATGTGAATCATTTCGCAACTTATCGGTGGACGCAAGGATTGACCGTGTCAATTCCTTAAAATTATGCACTAATTGTCTAAAGGCTAATCATGATGTCTCTTCCTGTAAAAGTACAATGAGTTGTGGGGTATGTTCGCGACTTCATCACTATTTATTACACAGAGGTACGAGCGCGCCGACCGTGTCGCGCGCACCCGATTGTCCGTCCCTGTCACGCGCGCACGCGCAGCCAGCACTTGCACCTGAGAGCTCCGACACACAGCTAGTTCTGCACAGTGTAGGTGGAATGCCCGCTAGCGGTGTAGTGTTAGGTACGGCGTGCTTATACATTACGGACAGTTGTATGAACTATCAAGATTGCCGTGCAATACTTGACTCGGGCGCACAGTGTTCGTTAATTACAACGGACTGCGCCCAACGTTTGGGATTACCGCGTAAACCTTGCCCTTATACTATTTATGGCCTTGGGGGTGAACCTGTAAAAAATCAGGGGATGATAACTTGCACTATTGAACCGCGTAACTTGAACCGTGCTCCAGTTATCTTAGATATGGTAGTAATTAGCACAGTATCGGGAGATATGCCTAACGTAACATTCCCGTCAACCGTTATTGACGAATATAAACAATTCAACTTAGCGGATCCGTTTTATTACAGACGTGCTCGTATAGACCTGTTACTGGGTAATGACATTGTTTCCGAATTAATAATAAATAAACCTATAACGATAAAGCCGGATATTCCGCAAGTTATAGAAACGGTTTTCGGTTTTATGGTGAGTGGAAGATTGTCTTGCCTTGGTACTAATATAAATAAAATTTCACATTTATCCTTTTCAATCCAGGAGGAAGATAAACTTGATGTGACACTGCGGAGGTTTTGGGAGATAGAGGAAGTACCCTGTACGCCCCCTATTAACCCTCTCGACCAAATCGCAGAGGATATTTTCGTAAAATATCACCGTCGCGAATCTGATGGACGGTACGAGGTACCTTTACCACTCAAATCAGACCACCACCTTTTAGGTGACTCGTTGATGATGGCTGAGCGACGTTTGCGTTACACTGAGCGTAAGCTTATGAAAGCACCGGCTTTACTTACCGCTTATTCGGATTTCATGCGGGAATATGAGACGCTGGGTCACATGGAGGTGTATCGTGGTACTGAATCCAGTAAATATGTCATTCCGCACCACAGTATATTGCGTCCGGGCAGTACGTCGACTCCGTTAAGGGTAGTGTTCGATGCATCGGCCAAGTCGAGTAATAACGTCTCACTTAATGATGTTCTATTAACCGGTCCAAAACTATACCGTGATATAGTTGCAATAATATTAAATTTCAGACTTTTTGAATTTTGTCTAGTAAGTGACATATGTAAAATGTATCGCGCTATTAATTTACGAAAAAGTGATCGTAGCTTCCAACACATTTTGTACCGTGGTTCTCAGTCTGAACCGATACAGACCTACGAATTGAAAACTGTTACGTATGGACTTAGTTGTTCGCCTTTTCTTGCGATACGCACCTTGTTACAGTTAGCCAATGATGAGGGGGAACATTTTAAATTGGCGCAACAAGTTTTACGGGAAGGAGTGTACATGGATGACATCTTATACTCCATGCCTAGGTTGGACTCGGCCTGTACGTTACAGGACGAATTGATTGCTTTACTGAGTCGCGGAGGTTTTCAACTTAAGAAGTGGGCGAGTAATACCACTGAGTTACTACAAAGAATTCCCGTAGAACATCGTGAGTGTCCCATTGACTTCATGAAAGACGATAACGAGTATACTATCAAGGTATTAGGTTTGCATTGGGTACCATTGTCCGACCGTTTTTATTTTAATGTAAATGCCACAAGTCACGTGAATACCAAACGTTCCGTTCTAAAACTATTAGCATCCATCTATGATCCCGTAGGTTTTATTTCTCCTTGTCTGTTTGTAGCTAAAGAGATTATGCAAGACCTGTGGAAGCTCGGGATAGGTTGGGACGAGCAGCTACCACCATCCGCTGCCAAGCGTTGGTCGGATTTTATTAGTGAGCTGCCGTGCTTGTCTCACATTCACATTGAGAGACATATGCTGTTACCAGGCTAATCAGAGTGTGAATTGGTTGGTTTCTGTGATGCTTCGTCTCGTGGGTACGCTGCGTGTGTCTATGTGATTAGTCGCAATGATACGGGTTATACCAAAGTACGCTTGGTAACAGCCAAATCAAAAGTCGCGCCGCTCAAACCACTGACTATCCCGCGGTTAGAACTGATGGCAGCTTTACTGCTTAGTAAATTAATAAAATATACTTCTAGTAATTTAAACCGCGTTACAATCACTCAGATTACCGCGCTCACGGACTCGACAATCGTATTGTCTTGGCTTCAGATTGAAACTTATAAATTAAAAACGTTCGTTTGTAACCGTGTTGCACAGATAACAGAGATTCTTTCCCCAAGACATTGGAAACACGTAAATAGCGAACAGAACATGGCAGATGTATGTTCTCGCGGTGCTAGCCCTGCACAGCTAGTGGCCTGCAGCGCTAAGTGGTTATTAGGGCCTGACTGGTTGCGTGAAAGTCGTGACAGGTGGCCAGTGACCTCGTACTTCACCGTTAACTTATCCGAGGTTGACGAATTAAAAATTAATACAATTATGTCGTTCGTAACGACTACTAACTCTCCACAAGTTACTGAATCTAAAATAGAATTTTGTGAAAGAATATTTCAACAGTTTTCTTCTTATTTTAAATTACAGCGTTGTTTCGCGAGAATTCTGAGATGGAGGTATAAATCTCAAGACTCAGTAGAGTCTTCCATAATCACTACGTTCGAATTGAACCGTGCACAGGACGTTCTTGTAAAAATGGTGCAATCGGCGTACTTTGAAATAGAAATTGAAAAAATATTAAAAGGTCAAGCTTACATCCCTTCATTAAAAAAATTGTCTCCTTTTTTAGACAATCTAGGATTCCTCAGGGTGGGGGGTAGACTCTGTCGGGCAGAGCTACCTTATACTAGCAAACATCCGCGACTCTTACCAAAAGAAAATAGATTCACTATATTACTAATTAATTATTTTCACATTAAATATCTACATGCAGGGCCGCGAACATTACAAAACATATTAAATCAAAATTTTTGGATTCTAGCTGCTCGTCGCATTATTCGGTCGGTATTGTCGAAATGTAAGATTTGTCATCGGTGCAGACCGTGTCTGGCACAGCCGAAGATGGCCCCATTACCTGCCACGCGCTTACTTCCTAATAAAATTTTCGAGCACGTCGGTGTTGACCTAGGCGGTCCATTTTTTATAAAGGATAGTTTACTGCGCAACGCGAAAGTAAGCCGTGCCTACGTAGCGTTATTTATATGTTTTTCCACAAAAGCGGTACATTTAGAGATTCTGTCAGCGTTGTCCGCAGAATGTTTTCTGGCCGCTCTAGACCGTTTTGTCTCTCGTCGAGGTCTCTGTTCGTTTCTTTATTCAGACTGCGGTACTAACTTCATAGCCAGTAGTAAACATCTAACTGAAGTCCATAAATTTCTGAGTGATCGATATGTAAAAGATAGAGTGATTGAAGGTTGCAGTAGTAGGCAGATCGTTTGGAACTTTAACCCCCCAAGCGCGCCCCACATGGGTGGACTTTGGGAGGCCGGTATAAAATCGGTAAAGTACCATCTAGTGCGAGTGGTAGGCGAGAAATCCTTAACATTTGAAGAACTCGCCACCGTGTTCTGTAAAATAGAAGCCATATTAAACTCGCGCCCATTGTGTCCTTTGCCAGCTAGCGATGATCCTGGCGATTGTAATGTTCTTACTGCGGGACACTTTCTGATAGGAAAAGGTTTGGTATCGGTACCTGAGTACAATGTTGAGGACATTGCGATAAATAGATTGTCACGTTGGCAATATCTACAGAAGTGCTCTCAAATGTTCTGGCGTAGATGGAAGGGAGAGTATTTAAATACTCTACAGCAAAGAGCAAAATGGTTCACCTCGAAAGGGGAAATTAAAGTCGGCGATATTGTATTAGTAAAAACGGATAACGTACCTCCTTGCAACTGGCCACTGGCTCGTATTGAAGAAGTCCATCCTGGTGAGGATGGCATCATCCGCTGTGTAACTATTCGTACTCAAAAGAATCTCCTTAAGAGACCAGTTAACAAATTGAGTCCCTTGCCCTATATAAATTAGTGTACGTAAAGAATTCCATTCCCTTAGTTTAAGTGACATTTTTTCTTAAAAAAAAAAAAAAAAATTTTTTTTTTGGCATTCGTAATGCCACTCTCCAGTTAAACTTTAGTTTACCTTTTTTTTCATTATAGTTTTATTATTTTCCCTGATCCCGTGGATCTTTTCTTTAAATTATCGATTCCTTCTAGCCCTGCTTCAGTTTAGGTAGGGAAACCATCAATATGGTTTCGGTGGGGGGTGTTCGCTCTTCGATCATTCAATTTGGCGCGGATAGTATACCCCGCTATCTCGACCAATGGGCGTCCGCGTTACCGCGCTGCGATTGGCGTGAGCGTGAGACTACGAAGACAGCGCCACCAACCGGAAAAAAAGTAGTATCGAAAAAAAAACCGCGCGAGAGAGGACGACGAAAAACTGTCTTCGAAATTTGCCCTTTTAAAGTTTTAACTGTAATTGGGGGGTTACCGGTGATCACCGTGTGTTCATTGAGCTCAGACAATCTACAGTGAAGTGCAGTCGTGCCAGCCACCTTTAGCCGAGAAATCACGCAGCCTCAAGCCTTGGACGTTCCAGCGGACAGGTTAGTGGGTTTTCTACTTCGCGCTGAATTTGTTGGTGATCGAAGGGGAGAGACGTTCTCTCTAGGCATCTCCGTGAGAGCCTCAGTTAGTCCTCTTTTCGTTAAATCTCAAATACAGTCCATTTCTCTTAGTGTTCGTAACATTCACACGTGGTTGTCGTACACCACAATCTGCTCTAGTGCTATTAAACGAGAGTACAACCTTAACAGTTTTATTAGGAGACCATGCTTGTACCGTGTACCTACACATTTCTTAGAAAAATCTTTTTCTGGATAAATACATCTTTTGTGTTTTCGGATAAGATGAAACAATCTCGAATCGACATGAAAGCCGCAACAAAGTTTGGCATTAGAATATATACGGAGCTTGCTCTCCTGCTCCCTCAGCTCAAGTTTGCTCCTAATTACGTACATGTCACGGACACACTTGTGATTGATTGTACCTCTAATATCTAAGACAATCTCCCAACAATGGCTGACATGTGTGACATTGTAGGTACTCGCGATATTTTGCTACACTCCTATTATTGAAGCCTTTAGTAACAATACACCAACTCTAGTTAGACTTTTCTTTGTTCTCGAGAGTTTGCTTTTGTTAAAAGATTTCCGAGAAAAGGGTATAAAATCTTATGTGATAAGTTTTATTGGATAGAATTAATTATAAATGTTACAGTAAAGATGTAAATAAAGACGAAAGTGACGTAGGTCTATTCCGTGCCTGTTAAAATTTTATTCTACCATTTTTATCGGTATAGATGATGAATGACTATAAAAAAGCCACTGCATTTAAATTTGTTGTTGATAAAGTTCGACATCCTTGGACCGCCATTGACATTTACCATGCATTATACAACATGTAAAAACGCATGTCCCTAGTCGATTAGCGTGTTACGTTATTTACGGGGTCTACTGTACGATTCTAAAATTTGTGTTTCTGTTACATCCTGTATTTTTAATAAATTTGTTCCCTTTATTTAATTAAAAATCAATGCATTATGCTTGTATAAATATAGAATTGGATGCAACGACATGGTAGAGAAGAAATAAAGTAACATTGTTACTACTCATTGAATGTGCTATACGACACTAAAAGCATTGAATACAATCTCCGGAAAATAAAACATCAATCACTTAAAATACGGCTGAAGAGGGCAATAGTCTCCGATCTAAAGTGAAAACCACTTTAAATCGGTAACCCTTTTCCTTCTTTAGCGAATGTATTTGAATTTGTATAATTCATTCAATTAGGTAGGTACTGATATGGAAGGTTTTTGACCGATGTCCTTTTTAGTGGTTTTTCTTTTAGAAAAAAAGTATTTTTATTGTGATTGCAGCTTGTGTGGAGCCAGTAATACCCTTCTTTTAATTTTCAACACGTTATTTTTTTTTACGCACGTGCATTACGGTAAAGACTTGACTAATAAACGTGTACAAAAGGTACCAAAAATCCTAAAATTTTTACAAACAATTTCACTAAAAATCAGTTAAGGTTCTCAAAGTATGTACTTAGTTAGAAGTTTTCTAAAAAATCTTTTTTTAAATTAAAAAAAAAACATTATCAATTCTTCTTTTTCGTCAAAATTAACATTTCACTTCCCTGCAACGCGATGTGTTTTTACGCGGCGACTAACGACTAATGCTGTTGCCCCTAACTTACTCATTACCTAGTGTATTAAAATAGTTTTAAAACGACCCCAATCTCCCTTCGTACTTTACCGGGCTTAAGAAATTACTTTATAATATTGTTGTTATGCAATGCTATGTTGCAGTCATTCATGTTTGAAACAAAATAGGGCAGTGGCAAATTTTTAAGTACTTATTTAAAAAAAATTAAGTGTATTTTTATTTTGTTTTAGTAGAAATATTCTGTATCATGGACTAAGTAGATACCTTGCGCAACACTAACTTAGGTTCCGCATATTAATATTTCCTTATTTCCTATAAATTATGACGAATATTATTTTTAAACCACTCATTGCACACTCGTTGCTTAAGTAACGTCAAGTTATACAAAATATTTTATACTACAGTATTTTGCCTGTTGTACAGACGCGCTGTATTTTAGTAAAAACACTACTAGTAACAGTTGCCAGTTGAAGTTCCTGTCCTAGTGGCCTCTCCAATCACAGGACGAGCTACTGCAGTCTCAGTCTCGTTTCTCCATCCGAGACCGCATAAGGGATACCGAAAGTCCCTAGCACCCTCGCCCTATCCGTTTTCCTTACCATAATTTACCTTTCTCCTTAGTCCCGTCTGAAAACGACTACATTCCCACAGAAAGTTGGCGGCAGTCAGGCAATGTTAAAAAAAATAAAATAGTAACTAATACAAATAACGTACACATTGCGTAGACCCTAAATAAAATTCGGAAAAGGGCAGGCAGATGATGGCTAGACGGGGCCTGCACAGGCGGGCTAGCACCGCCGGGGACGCGGACGATTGTGACTCCCGTATCCCCGGCAGAAGGTGCGAGATGGAACACACTGGTGGTTTTAGCAGGTAGGAGTCCGTCACACCCCTCTGCCGCACTGCAGGTATAGGATAGTCCATGTTGGGTTTCTCCAGCATAATAGGCAGATGATGACTCTTAGTAACATAATTTCGTAGAAACATAATTCTTGTTCTCATCGAACTCTCCACCAAACTAGCAGATAATTATGAAAAATTACTTGTTTCACACAGAGGGTTTGAACAGACTTCCGATTCGGAGTAGACGGGACACGTTAGTCATTGCGACCATAATCAAGCTTAAACTCAGGTAGAATTTTTAAATAATTTAACTGTAGACTCTTCGTAAAACTATGAAACTTAACAGACTATTACTTTAATTACACTTAAAACTTGTTAAAAGGCAATCAGTTGAGACAGTTATTACGCTTAGTTAAGAAAATCTAAACTTAAAATCGGGCCGTCTTTAAACTTAAATAGAAGCAGGGACATTGTACTAAGTAGTTTTATTAGTTACTAACATTAAAGTATTCTAACAACTAAACACTGCAAAGTTTTAAATAGTGTCAGTCTACATTAAGCCAGTTTCATTGAATTGACAGAACTCGTCCTACCGTTGTTTTAGAAGACGTACACTATTAAACCTTTTTTTATAGTATTGAGGTTAACCAAAAACAATAAACCAAACACATAACCCGCTTATACTAAACGGGCACAGGTCCCTGCTATTACAGGCACGGAAACAAGACATCACTCTAGTCTGCCTGTCTTAGTAGTGTAGTCCGAGGACTACACTACTTAACGAGTTAAGAAGATAGTTTTTTCTATTCTTAATAAACACTATAATGTAATAACATGGTTTTATCCTCCTAGAACTAACGAGACCACAACCTCCCGTATTGAGAAAGGTTCTAGTAGCCTTGCTTCAAGCTGGAATTAGAAAAAGAAGAATAGAATGATGAATATGTAGGGTGTTAGCCTAACCTGATTCTAACGTAACGCAACAAAAGTATGATCAATCCGACAAAACATCGGTCAGATCCCATGAAAATAACAAGTCCCTAGATCAAATTGTGTGAAGGAACTTATTGACATACCGTAGAGCATAAACATTTGCTATGTCTAGAAGTAGTAGTCATATTGTTGAATGACGCCACGAATATCTCTGATTGTTTTTTTGTAAATACACTGATGATACTTTACATTACAAGTAATTCAATATACAGTCGGAATGCAATCTTCGCAAAATAATTCATCTTGTTAGGGCATCTGCCGCAACAGAGAATAGATTAATTAAGGTGAGCGCCTTTCATTAATTGTACCGCGCAAAGGGTTCGAATTGAGGTTAATCATTACAGCTTTTCAGCTGAAGACCCACTCGTTTAACGAGTGTAAGGGATCCTATAGGATGGGCAGTACCTTAAATATTATACGGAATTGTGCTTAAAATCGACAGTTAAGGAAGTCGGTAGGCGTATTAAAGATTAACCGGGAGTCTTATCAAATCGTAGGACATATTTGACTTTTAGACCTTAGTACAAAATCAAATGTTCAAAACTCAGTTGGTGCAGTTACGATTTCAATTCCCGTCCTGAGGGTTAAATTTGGAAGAAAAATGTCTTTTATTCACGGTTTCATCTGTCGACAATTTTTCATGATTTCGTTTTAGTATTTTTCACACAGCATTGATAGCCGAGTGAAGTATGTCATCTATCGCAATAGGTCATTGTATATTACTCCATAACCCATAAACTCATTTCGTGAATTAAGTCAAAACCTATACCCAGGATGAGTCAGACTGTACTATAACTATTTATTTTGGTGATTTTTTAGTCAACCCAGTTTTAAAGCCATTAATCCTGTAGGCGTCTTGAAGATGTTAGTTTACTTGAACCATTCATCAAAATATATAAAGATTTTCTAAGTCTTTTTATACAGTTAAAAGTGTTCATGTTAACATCTGTACTTGATAGAGTCATAAATAATGCAGAACTCTCAGATGTCAAAGGATTTTTACGATGAGGATATTGAGGCGTAGAAAGCTTTCTATCCTTTAAAAAAGATCTTGTCAAATGTCTGACAAAAAGCTAGATACCGATGTTCAGGTCGGCTTCGACCCTAATTGAAAAGTGATTGATATATTGTGTGTGCATAGTTAGAATCCTGAAGCTAAGAATAAGATTGTTACAGGTATCGATGGCATTGTGTTTAATCGTCTAATGTCAAAAACATATTTTTTTGTAATTATTAGACCAGAAACAAGGCAAAGTCATAGAGACAAGAGTAAAGGCAGGCACTGTAGTAGTATTAAATTTTAGCCGGACGGGATGGGTAAACCGCAGTCGGCGGTTTGACGTATTATCGTCGCGCCGCACCACTTAGTGCCGTGCCGTCCGACACGCTAGCCTTGCTAGCGCCCAACGCTTGCACTCATACACTACACAGTCCGATGAATAATATATCTAGCTCATCATGTACTCGGTTCTAACTGATGAACTTTAATACACATTTGTATTATTATTCCCGAAGGGTCGTCTGCGTTATTTCATAGACGACCGAAACAGCCAGACCGCAAAAAGTTTTCGCCGCATTATATTACCATTTCTGAGCGAAAGGATAAACTAAGTCCTTACTCTCGAAACGACGTAGAAAATATTCATACATGTAACTTTTTGCGTAAACAAAAAACGGTAAAGTCTCGTATGGAGCCATATTTACGGATTGCATGCGAAACAATGTGAAAGGTGTACCTGTACGTATATAAGGCTTCTGATACAGGGCGGAATCTGGAGGATCCAGCGGACGCGTGTGCTGCTACAATATTCATGAGCGCGGGCTATCGGTCCGCCGCTGCCCGCTGGCGAAGCCGCGAACACTATCTCACATTCGGACCGTTTCATCAATATAACGAGTCGCTGACCTGAATTGTTTAGTGAGTACCTTTATACATATATTGTTCGAATATACGACAGTAGCGTGAAGAACCTATGTCAACTTAGGCATGGACACGTAATATTCTGTACTTTGAATTATAAAAAGGCCTTGTAAATGTTATTCTATCAAATAATATCTCATTTAATATCTCTCCCACGGGCGACTCCGTCTGGCAGAGAATAAGAATATATTATTTGAAATATAGGAAGCTTACCTAAGGTAAGGTGGGATATGATATCGAGTTCTTATTGGGGTACCTACTACCAGTCATATGAATAATCAGCTATTTGGGCTTGGGTTTTGACGAATACTTTTCAATAGACAGTGCAATCCATGAGCAGGCTAAGGCTTGGGTGAATGCTACTCCTGATATTCCTAAGTAACTAGATAACTTTGGAGAAAACTTTCTAATGGTATAGTAAAGTTATTGGTTAAAAATCCGGAGTATTTTTTCTCATCTAATACAAAAAAGGCCGCATGATTTTTATTCCACTTCTTAACCAGTAAAACCAAATGATTGAGAAATAAACTGAAATGAAAACATTTAGTAACAAGGTATTTCTTATAAAGAACCAAAATAGTAGGTAATGTTTTGATTATGAAATCAATCAATAAATAGAATTCCGTTTCAACGTTGTGTTGCTATGTACACTCAGCTAGTCAACCCATGTTAGTTAATATTATGCTAATATATTACCCATTGGAAAACACTCCGAAGGGCGGCAGAGTAAAACCACAACCTGACAATGACCATTTTTGGTCCCAAAGCGTTAAAAGGACTGCCTGTTGCCATTTCAAGGAGACCGTTTTAGTTTTCGCCTCTTTGTTATAGATGGAATTTTCTTCATTTTTTATTTTTATACGACTGCCAATGCGTTTTACGAAAGTGCGTATGGTCGTAGAGTACGTGTTGTTCAGTTTGCGAGGTTTAAATCTTGTTATAGAAATGTCACTAGTGGCACACATGTTTAATTTACGGCTGTGTTTACCGATGTTAGCCGTTTCTTATAGTACTAAATTTATAGCTGTTCAATGTTGTTTATAAGACTTCATGTTTATATTTTTAAAATTGTTTAAATAATGGAACAAATTTCAAGGTGAAGTACAACTTTTGTTGACCAAACAGTAGTTGGTTTGTGTTATGATAACTTTAGTAAACTACATTTTGTCAAATAATAAAAGTACACAACAAGTTCATTGTAAATATTTATATGCAAGATTTTGCATTAGTCCAGGAGATTATATGTATAGTATGTAATGGTTTATTTGTTATTATTTGAACTATAATGGTCAAATGAACCAACGTTACCATAGAAATTAAATTTTCATTGTGTATATGTGAATCTCGAACGCCTGATTTGTTTATTGAAACCGATTTTCTGTGTACACTATGAATCGTTACAGTTAATAAAATCGGGAATCACTTATATTTGATGCAATATTACGTCTTACACAGCAATTTTACTAGTAAATCAGTACAGGAATACAAGTCGCTACTCAAAGCGGCGAGTAAAACTGCCAAAATGGCATAATATTGTGCAGTTTGAAACGCCACCGGTCGTGCCGCATAAGTGTTATGTCTATTTGAGCATTTTTACACACATAAATAATATATGTACATATATTATATAGCAGCCTCATAATGATAGCATATATACAATGACATATTGATAGCTTTTCATTTCAACTGTAATCTTACTAAAATTATAAATGCGAAAGTTTGTGAGGACGTAGGACGTAGGAGTAACAAACATCCAGGATGGAAGTTCTCTCTCAAGAACACTTTTATTCAAAAACGGCTAAACGGATCTGGATGAAATTTGACGGGATAGATTATACAGTGAGACAGATTTCACCAAAATTTCCACGGGAACGAAGTCGTGGGCAACAGCTAGGAAACAACGAATGAGTAAACTTCATGTAGTAGATATTAAAAGAAGAAAAAAAGAGAAAATTATTTATTTAGCACATAATAGCACATTAAAAGAAAATTATAAAAAAAAGATACCTAGTTATGTTAAACTGTGCGCCACCTACATCTGTACATAAATTTAGCGCATGTTAGACATAAATTTGGCGCTGGATTTCAACTGGACTTTTCAGGCGACCCTTACAGATGTCAGTAAAAGTTGACTGGGAAAAGTTGCACACAATGAGTGCTATACGTTTCTAAAATAGTAATAAAAACACACATATAAACAAATACCTGAGCTAAAGGTTTTATAAATCACGTCGTTTAATGGAATATAAAGTTTATAATATTTCTTGTTATGAGAGTTCATTTTGTCTCGCAGTGAGTGTCGTATATGTTGGCTTTTATACAACAATTATATTTTCCCGTTGTGAGACTGTTTTAATTGCACCGAGATAGTACAAGCTATAAAACTTCTGGAGCTACAGTGACATGACAGAGTGAGATGCACAAGATCCACTAACTTTCGGTTTGTATAATCTTGGGTATCAAATTTGTATTTCAATGCAGTGTACTTATTTGAATATCTTTATGTATTCAAAATAACATTAATACTTATAACATGTTTAATCATAAGCATTTACAACCATATTTTTTGTAAGTAAGCAGGTATACCGTTTGATTTTTACAAATAATAAAACAAGAAAAAAGTAAAAAATAATTTAGACATGATTTGGTTTGGTTAATATTTAATGGCGACGCAAAAGGAAGATGAACGTGGTGGATGAACTCACTAAGTACCGATAGACGCTTTTTTTCATGTGTGCTTATTTTAAAAATATAGTAACAAGTAAATTAGTATAACAAAAGTTATATTCTGAATCATACAATCATTCATATTATAACGCAAAATTGTATGGGTACTTTATTCTAATGTAGCAAGATGAAGAGTCATCTATGAGTGTGCATGCCCATTCTGTTTTTCCGTCAAGAAAGAAAATGCAATTAATAAGCCTGCTGTGCTTTCCTTGTTCTTAAATTCCTTCTTTAGCAGAAAGTTTTCTATATATTAAATTGAGTGGGTACGTCATCGCCTACGTATTAAAATTGATACAAAATCAATAAAATTTACCATCATGAAATTTTGAAGAAATAACCTAACCGCTTAACGGTTTTATTGCCTTTTACTGCTGACCAAGTTAAGAAATGTTAATGGCGGAAAATAATAGAACAACGGCATTGTATACTTTTATTTTCACATCCGACACGAAGGCGACCCGCGGCTACAAGCTAGTCATACATAAATAAAATAATGCTTAATTGCCTTCAACAAATTCAGGTCTTTGTATAAAAACTTCAAAACAATGATTAACGTATTACAAAAAATAAAGGTATACAAACTTACCAATATTCATTCATGAACTTGCTATCTTTTTTTATCGATATAATAGTGAACACAACGAACTCGTCTCTCGACTTTGATGCGTGACAGCCTGACAGCAAAATGTTTTACTTGTTTTATTAAATCGATTGTTAATCTTTATCGCTAGAACTCTTTATTGCTTACCAAAATTTACATACATGTTGAATATAATATTTAATTACAATAGTACAATAGGTGGTCTTATCGCAGTCTACGATCTCTTACAGAGGCAGAAAGGACTCTCCTAATGAGGTAAAAAGGATACAAATAAATGATAAAATATCTTAGGGGAATTGCTCAATCTAGGTACTACAATAATATGTTTAATCTAATTTTATATTTAGTACGTAAAATATATACATACGAGTATAACCAATGCACTGAAAGTGCCAACCCACAAATTTGAAAGTTGGCCAAGTTATATCGACAGGGGGTGTTTGCGGTCGTCCCGCTCCGCCAGTCGCCTCGCCCTGCATAGCTTGTACTAATCCACCTACTACGATCTATATGTATTATCAAGTAAAAGTTTATATTGACCCGCAACCATTTCGATCTCCTACGAGTGTTGCAAGACTTAAAAATATGTCCTCGTAACTTGGCAGTCCCTTGAAAACCACGAAGTGAGTTAGACATCGGGTAGTAGACTGTATATATGAAGTAGTGGATTAAGTAGCTATCTTACTAATTATTGACACGGGATAACAATTGTGTGGTTCACAGAAAGTTGTTGTGAGTCTTGGGATATTTTGCGTATTTTAATTCTGTGGCTGTAGGATCTATCCAATTATCATGCATTTTTACGTACAATTTTGAGTTCAGGAAACAGAAAAGAAATTCAACGGGAGCGGAGCCGTGGGCAGAAGCTAGGTTATGTATGAATTACACTTTAATTTACATTCAAGGTGAAAGGGTCATTCGTATAATTCCTTCAAACTATGATCAGCTGTTTATTTTAACTTGCTCTCAGTCTCTCTCAGATTGGAATATCTTTTAAAAAGTACAATAAGTACACAATAAGGATTAAAAATAAGATAGTAATAGCACGAGAATTACGAGCTACTAATGTATAAAACTATATGTTTTTAAAAAAAAAAAAATACACTTTATGAATAGAAAATTATTGTTTATGAAAATTATTATTATAACCCCATTGAGCTGCACTTTCAGTTTACTGTTAAATCATTGAGGGTATGTTTGAAATCCTTTATACAAGTCCGTCAAGTGGCGGTACAACATTTTATCATAACACATTCCTTAATACTTCAAGATGTTGAATATTATAAACATAATAATGAGCGTCATATTCTACTTAGTCCTTCCTTTCACTTAGACGTATAGACTACTTACAAAATCATCCATCCTATTAGTACTTATTTAAATCTCCTTACTTAATTTAAAGCAAGTAACATCCGTATTGTCAATGTAGGGCCTGGCACATCCAGATCCGATAAAGAGGGTTTTATTATGGGAGATATACCAGAATCTAGCACGTTCAGTTGAGACCAACAGCACAAATTCAGAACAGTTAATTAATAAACGTAGTGCTTACTAAATTGCCTTTGTGCAAAATATTCTTTCTATACGAGTACGTGAGCGTTATCGCTGTTTTCAAACATACGGCTATATATTCGTGGAAACATATTGGTAAACATCCGCCATTGAACCCGTAATTTCACATTCTCTACTTTCCAAGTCGCATTCCGAGGAGCATTAATTCGCACCTTAAAAAATATAAGTTTGTTCAGTCCAAGCACAGCGTTTCCATTTTAGGTTTTTATATCGGCATTGTTACAACCGGTAAAAAAAAAGATGAACATAAAATGTGTTGGAACCTGAGCAAAATTTAGTTGTTGGCGTCTGCACTCAAGCAAGCGAAGCGACTCCGAACAGGGCCTGGGTAATTGAACTAATAAATCTAGCTGTGTAACAGCGCTATGCTCTCGACTCGCCCAGGATCAAGGCGAAACCATTAAACCTACGCTCAGATTTTGCTTCAACTCGACTTGCATTTAGTCACGCGACAATGACGTGATGTTAAACGATCGAGCTCTGAGTTTTATTGATACAGTCTTTCGTTCTTTTTATAATGAGACATATCCACACGGAACAATAAATGTTTATATATGTAGCAAAAAGAGAAATAAAAAAGATTATCGTCGATCGTAAAATCACAATTGGAAATAACACGTTAGCACTACAACGCGATTATGGTGTAAAGAAGTACATCTTTTCAATGCTACATGTTGTTCAGTTCAAAATATTTCATGCGCAAGACGTTGCGTAGGAACCCTTTCATTATTTGTACAATATTGATATTCAATTTCATTGTTATTACAAGTGCTGAGGTACCGGAATAGTAATGTAATATTTTTTTATAGGTAAATATAAAATTCTCTATATATTAATAAAATCACTTCATTTGATACGCAGGGTGACAATACTGTGAAATTTTCCAGTGATTTCGAAAACTTTCTACATGATTTGGGATCAATGGTGTACAAATCGAAAAAAACTGTTAACATCGAGCGCCCAAAACAAAAATCAACGACAGTCTTACCTACAAAACATCGGAGAAAAGAAGTGCGTATTGTATCAATTTTACTCATATCTAAAGGTTGTAGCAGAACAACATCCGTTACAGAGTTGCACCGTGTTGTTTCTGTTTCAGAATGTGCGCGACACGCAGAAGGAAGTTCTAGGAGACATGTTGATGATGAAACTGGTATCTTATTATGAAGATAAATATAAACTGACTCACGAAAGAGATCCCGTCCAAAAGATGACAGAAAGAATCACTTCCGTGCCATTCCATTTTAACAGATATAATGAAATTGACAGAACTGATATGAGGGAGTTATCTTATAATAGAAACAGGAGATACAATGTCCCGTACTCAAGAAGGGTATATTATAATTTCTTCTACTCTTAGTTATAAATGCTACTTCTACTTTTAGTTATAAGTGTTTTTTTATCGAAAAAGGCAATTTCGAAGTATCCTCTTTGAAGTGAGTCTGTCGTATTGAGGCTTACTCCAGACGGCATCTCTAACATTAGCACTTATGGTGAGAGTGCTGCAAAAGTGCAGAAGTAGTCACCAGTCTGCAGTAATAGGTCCTGGAAATATTTTTTGGTAAACCGTGAACTTGGAGCAGCGATGTTCTCAGGAGACAAGCGCACTATATACTTCGAATAGAATCAAGTGGGTAACTGCCATCAGGTTGTGTGGGTAATTTTTTTACACAGGATCCCATTTAGTTCCATGATGATATATTGGCATTAATTTCGATGTTGCCTTCTATGAGCCGCTATTCAAATGGAAATTAAATAAATTAGGCAATCATAACTTTCGATTGAACTAAGTTAAATGGAATTTAATATAATCCCGTTAGAGTTTGATGATTTTACAAAGGGTTAATTAAAATGCGTGTTATTCTTTCAAGCCGCGAAAACTGCTGATTTAAAAGGGCCTTGACCGCTTTGTCCAATTGTTTCTATCGTTTCACCACCCGGTGACCCAGTAGAGTATTAGATATCTATACACGATGTATATGACAATGGAACACTTACTTAAATCACTGAAAGGGCATTACTCTAGCATGCAGTTACAAAAATATTTTTTGAAAAAAAGACTATCCGTTTACAAGTTATGATCGTTTGAATTTCAGGGTATTTTTACCTCTGTTTCTCATAAAAGTAGTCAACAAAAAGGGGTGATTAATCCGACCCGCCTAATTAAAGGCCTTTGCCTTTCTTTTCTCAAAAGTAATAGAGCGTTCATCTATCATCATTCAAGCAACTTCTCAGACCTCTTGAAGGACACGACGCATTAATTACTAATTCAAGGATTCTCTTGTGTATCTCCCACATCGTAAATCGGAAGGTAATGAGAGTTAAGGCGTGGCAGTCAGCCTCGATAGTCAGCATCTCATCAAGGTGGTTGAAGGTATTACGAAAATTCCTGTAATCCCGAATTTCAAGTAATCTGAAATTATTAGAATAACTAAATCGTTAACAGTTTCATACACTGAAGTTTCATTTTCTTTTTCAGAACTATGAAGATCCTGTACCTGATGTCGTCGTTTTATAATTTTATCTTATCTTTAACATCCTCAAAATGGCACTATATAAGTGTTTATAAACGTACAAAGTAAGAACCATCATATCATTTGTACATGATTCATAAATATGTTTAAAATAAAAGGAATTAAAATAATTTATGTATAAATTTTCTCAATACTAATTGCATGTCCCCGGCGTTTTTATTGAAAATTTTATAATGTTATCAATAAATCATCTATCTAAAGCTTTCAGTTTCTCCCGCGGGATTGTGGGATCATATAAAGCGTTTTCTGTATGAAAAATGCAAGAACGTTTCATGGTGATCGGCTGGTTAAACAAATGACTTGTTTAACCACCACTCTTGAACGCCAAAACAATTTTGTAATTCGGACAGAAGCTTATCTTAGCAGATAAGTGCGATCAAACTTACATGCATACTTACTTTGCAGATTTATAATATTAAATTTATAATATGTTTTAACAAATTACATTTAATTTTTTTAATTTAATTTTAATTTAATTTATAATATACCGTACTTTTTACGGACGTCTTTCAAAATCAGTTGTAAAATTAGTAGCTAATAATAATAAACTGTCTCACAATAAACCGACTTTATAAAAAGGAATAAAATACCATGTATGTATGTAAGACAATAAACTAATATTGTTTAACAAGAAAGTTCCTAAACGATTGTTGTACATAAATTTTTAATCTAAACATATTTGCTTAAAACAGAAATGCTAAACATGAACTCATCTTTAGTCAATTTCAGAGTACTTTTGCAAATTTTCCGGAGATCGGCCCTCATTGGCACTTGCTCAACGGCGTGAATCGAAAGGTACTCCTGGGGACAACTCTGTCTGCACTGAATGTCATCTATCAGCGGCTATGCCGGATTTTAGTAAAGACACCGTGTCCAACGTAGCTCTCGGGACTACGTTACGGATGATAACTATTAAAATTCAACGGCAACACCTCAATTTGAATAAACGCGTAGTGTTTTGTGTTTATGTAAAATATTGATTTATTTAATGGTAGATAGGTTAGCGCTTACGAGAACTGGAGCATCTTTTACGCATCAGGACACTCCTGGTGGTTTTCTCCTATTCTCATAACTTAAAAAGAAAACGCCTCTACGGCATTTCCTCGTAAAATGAGCTGGCAAAATATGGTATTAAATTTACCCTATACTATGGAGCGCTACTAGCAATAGATATGTTATAAATCAGAATAAAAATGTTAACAGTCTTTATGCCCATTAATGGATAGCGTTTTAATTTTTTCAACAGTTTTTTATGCTACGGAAAATTTGGTAGATATATGTTTTGTGTTCTATATACTTAAATATTTATGTTGTTTAGTACAGTCGTTAACTGGGAACACTCATTGGGTGGCTAGGTGTAGTTTAAGTAATGAAAAGGATGGGAGAAAGGAGAAGGAAAAAGATTAAAGCTTGTTAATCCTTCTGGCTAACATAAAACTGAGTTCTAAATACCTTATGTCCGAGGGACAGATTTAAGAGAGCCAAACATGCGGAGGCGCTTAGAGAATTTCAGTCGCCCGCTACTATGGAAATAAAGAGAGTTATTGTAAAAACGGAATGTAACCCAGCACTCATAATACAAAGTTCAGGTCAGATAAACTTCATAAATAAACGTCAATGTAAAACAAAGTTTTCTGTCTTAGATTAAAATACTAAAACCAGTGATAACGACTATCATAAACACCTGTGACAATTAATTTAGGGATATTAAAAGGAAGTAAATTATTTTATTTCTATCCAGAACCGCTCTTAACTTCCTTGGCTAACAATCTCATAAATAGTTTTATTTTCTGTTGAACTCACACCAGCGAAAACTTTAGAGTTCATTGCAATAAGCATTGTTGGATGTTAGAGCTCAAAATTTTTATTTATATATTTGTGTGTACCCGAAAATGGTATAGTTTTGGTCTTGCTTTATAGGAAGAGAACTTATTCCTGTCTATCGGACACGTTTCCAGACTCTTTGCTACTTCTGAGAATTACCTAATTCAATAATAAAAAAATACTTGGCACACCTCACACACGGCAGTCTGATTTCAAACTAGGCAGAGCCTGTTCTATGGTAATCAGATGGCTGATAGACCTATTTCTAAATACATACATATTATAGCTAAATTACACCCAGACACAGATCAAATAATCACGCTCATCATAAAATTATTTGTCATGAGTGGGAATCGAACCCACCAACCACCCACCACTAATCCAACAGGCCAGTCAAGCACTTGCAGTCCACTGCTGGACTTAGGGCTCTCCCCAAAGGTGGACTGCAATAAGATGATTGATTGATTGAAAAAAATTAACTCGACCCTGAAATTAAATCTACGACCTCACGATTGACTCGTTTTCCTTACGTTAGTTCAAACTATGGAGTATCTTCGTATGGACTAGATGACGTGTCCAAATATACTTGCAAACAAAAAGTAACTGCAAAGCCATTCATAGCATCTATTGAAAGTACGTTGTTGAATATGATATTGGTAACCTTGAACCAATACATTTTTTTAAATAACTGGTCCGTGTTTTGAACATTTTTTAATATGAAATACCTTTTTACACAATGCACTTGGTACTAAGCACAGTATGCTCAGGCGCCTTGCGCTTATCGCCTACAGCGTTTCAGCTATTCGGATTCAGAAAAAAGGTAAGAAAGTTATCTACCAATTTCTAATTACAATTTGTTAATTAACTTGTCTCAAACATAATAATATTAATAAACAGTTACATGAACAAGTAAAAATTCGGTTTTATTAAAATAAAGATGTACAAACATTGTATGTGTTAACTGCAAGATAAGTTTTAACAATAAGACCAACATAACACTAAACTTAAATTTTCGAAATTCGTGCAAAAATTACCAACATGATTTAATTGAATCCCGTGTGTTGTTCTGCCAACATCGTCACGCAAAACATAACATTCACAACTTTATCCACAAATTATGTTTACACCATTCAAATAGACGTTCCTTGCGTAAATACTTTTGTAACTTAGTCCATTAAAGAAACTCTACACAAGTAATTATCATAACACAAAGTGGTTTGTTTAATGTTCCTCTTACATGACAAACAACAACGAATATGTATCAGTAAAGGGTCTGAAAGTAAACAAAGCTGATTTAATCACTTTATTTAAAGAATGATACGAGTATCATTGCGATATCCATAATTTATAGTCAGTTATAAAAGATAACGAATACCATACAACGCCGCAAATAACGTCACTGTAAACTTTTAGTAATCTCAATGTTCTCATTTTTTTTTTAATATTTATGGAATCCATTTGTTATATTTATATTTTGGAGATCACGTATTTCACCTAACAAATGAAGTGACATATTTGTCGTCGACTAATACACATTATTCATGGAATTTAAACCTTCTTATATAAATAACAAAAATATTGTTAGAAAAATTTGTAACTATGATAAGCAACATCTAGCGATTGCTACACGACTAAGTTGAAAAATTGATGTTACTTTTCTTTCTAACGGCCAAACAGCCATTATCTCCAGAAAACAACACCCAATTGGAATCTACAATATTTAAAGAAAAATTTACAATAATATTAACCTCTTACATTTGCTGATCAATCCAGACTGCCGTCATGAAACACATTTTATGACAACTTTTTGTCAGTAATAAGCTTTATTTCAGTCATGTTATAAACTGCGTGAGTACCATAAACCTTAGAATCGCGTGTTTGACCGAGAGGCTATCGTAAAATGCTTCATAAACTTGCGCACATAAATTTAGAAAATCGAAGTCCCTAAGTCTGAAAATGAATAGAAATTGTGTGCCATTTACAAACAACATAAAACGAGAATGCGGAAATGTAAAAAAGATGTACAACAAAACAGAATACTAAGTTCATATAATAATAATTCCAGAGAATAAACATGTTGTATTTTTCAAAGAATAAGAAAAGTCTCGTAATAATCATCTAGTACAGCTTTGGCACTGTGCCGGCATTGCAATAAAGTTAAATCTCGACGGGCAACAGGCCCGACGTGGAACGGAAAATAAGGCAACTTGTTATGATGCTACTCCAGCAAAACAATGCCCGAAACATGCCGATCGTATGGGAAAATAATATAGGCCAACGAATAGTAATATGCGCTATAACATATCTCAAATTATATTACGCGTTTGTATACATGCGGACATTTTGCTTGAGACTAGTTTTTGGGTATCGGTTTGCGTATCAACTTGTAGTTGAGTGTGTTTTATATGTACGAGTATGGTGACTGACCTGTTGGTCTAGTGGTTAGTGATCCTGACTGCTAAGCCAGAGGTCGTGTGTTCGATTCCCACCCAGGACAAATAATTATGTGATGAGCATGATCATTTGTTCTGTGTCTGGGTGTAATTTATCTATTATATCAATGTATTTAGAAATATATAAGTATGTTTATCAGCAGTCTGGTTACCATAGCACAGGCTCTGCCTCGTTTGGGATAGGACGGCCGTGTGTAAGATGTATGAATATATGTTATAGTGATTTATATCCGTGCCATATTTACGGTTTTAATATTAAAATACCATGTATCAAAAATTTGGTTTTTTTGCCAAACAAATTATAATTTAGTAAAACCAAAAACATACGCTTTAATGTCGCATCGAATTCAAAGTTAAAAAAGAGTTCCATTATGCACCTTCTGGCTTCAACATAAGACCATTGTTACCACCAAGCCAACGAATCATAATATTTATTGTCATTGTGTAATCATTTACTAGCAGCCATTCTAGAGTTCCATTATTCACTTTCCAACTCCACCATCAGATCAGCTTCATGATACCAAAGTATAGTATTATCATCGAAACTATTGTATATACTTGTACATACAAAGTTTCATTCCGATACAACGACAATTAGAAGTAGGTTAAAATTTACTTCAAGATTTGTTTACATACAAGTAAAGCTAACACGAGCATTTTAATTAAAAATGTATTATAATATTAGAATTTAAAAATTTAAAATTTTAAAAAGATTTTTGATAGGTAGTTGTTTAGTTTTAAGTTCTGTCAAAGACTCTAAAGAAACGAATTAATAGTGAATAATATCACGTCGGATAACTGCTTAATAAAGTTAATTTTATGGTAATGTTTAATCTATGTGTTTTCTTTTCAACATAACATCAAAACACATACCAACATGTCATGTTACACAATGAAGAAAAGTTATGGTATTTTTCCGCTGTGATATAAAAAATTCATAGCGCTAACCCTTTAAAGGAAAAATGGACATAAAATGGGATATCAGCACCCCTCCCTATGCCAGTCGGGTACACTTTGTTCCAATCGCATTTCCCTTTGAAACGATCTCACGGCGGAAATTAATCCATCCGCCAAATGAATAGACTGCACTTGTGCGTGAGGGGAGTGATCTACCTATGTATGAACGTTTCAAACTTTAATTGCAAATAATATTTAATGATATTTGATTAACGAACAGTTTTCAGATTATAAAGGTTAAAGGTTTCCTACGTCAAGTCTAACAATTTTCTGGCGTAATGGTTTACTATAACCGGTAAAAAAAATTAGCAATAACAAAACCGGTTTCAAAATAGAATATATAGATAACATTTTCTTTGTAATTATCTTTTTGTTGCATTAATTTACTCGAAACCTAGTATTCGGTTTTCAGTACTTTGAAATGTTTTTTTTCTTTGAATCGTTAGGATGTCTAAATGCAAGTAAATATTTATTATATAGGTAGTATTCACGATTTTCTAATCATTCGTTTTGCTTATGAGCCTTGACTTGAATGAGTTGTTACTGACTAATATCGCAATACTAGTAGTGTCACTGTCAAACAGGATACTATTTAGCTTTCCCGACGTTATTAACCAGTGGAAAAAACAGCAGAACGAGAGACTAAACCATTGTCATCTGTGGGCTAGAGCTATTGGCCTAATCGGGTGACTCTGAATAACAGAGCAAAACAGAATTCTGCTCTGTTCCTATTGCAGCTTTAAATCTGATGGATAAAACTTTGATTGTCATAATGGTGATAGTTAGGAACATGCATTATTTTATAATATAAATGCTACGCATATCCAACTTTAAAGACTTCGTATATTATAAGTACTATGAACGAAGAGTTTTTTCTAAATATGTATTAGAATAGAAGTTATTTTTATTGTTAATCTTGAATTCTTAGATTATATATAGGTCCAGATACCGTGACCAGTACAAAAGTCACCGTTTACTTTGAAGCCACTTTTTGGGGCTGTGTGAGTGAATCCCGCCCAACGCGAGTGTCAACATACAATATCTGCGCTTGTGTGCGTGACGCTTTTACTACCAGTGCATAGAGGTTACCCCAAAATTTATAAATTTTTTGATGTAAGTAATATTAAATAAAGACAATTTAAATGTATTTAAATATGTTACATTCGTTTATTTCATTTTTTTATTTAATCGTTCAGTTAAAAAGACAAATGTAAAATAAAAATAAAGCTACTTAGTAGGAACTATTTATATACTCAATGTATCAGGAAACCGGGGCATTGTATCCCAATATTATTGCATTTTAATTCAGCCACTCAAACCATGTAAATTTAAAGACATATTTACAACAATACTTGAATATAGGTATATATATATATATATAATTTTTTTTTGTTTGAAATTTGGTCACGTTCCAACGAATTGATAAGTTGTAAAAATCAATACATATTCTTGTAGGAAATTAAACGATCTACGAAAAAGGTCGGATTTGATTTTTCGGTAAGTCGTCATCTTGAACAATATTTTCACGGTAACTAATGAAAAAAAATCTAAAGTTTTTTTTGGCCCACCTTAATTTATATTTTTTTATGAACTATCAAGAAACTAGTAAAATTTTACAAGTCCTAAGTGCTCTATAACTGTGTTCGTTAGGAGTAGTAATAATAAATTATAATACAAGTACAATCCTATAGCCAAAGTATCGTTTGACGGACACATTGAAGGCGCTAGAGCTTAGAAATTAAGAATATTTTAAGGATTCCAGTTTTGCGAACATTAACAGTAAGCATATTTCTCGTCTTTCTATAAATAACAAGTTTGGCAAAGAAAATTATACATACTGCTAGAATGCGTTATGGGTAAATGAAATTCACGTCCCTGGCAACATTTCTAATAATGGCGTCCGCAATTTTATTAAATTGAAATTTTGTTCTATTGTTTATAAATTACATTAGGAAATAGAATATTAAACAAGTGAAATATGATGTTCGGACACTTATGATTTTTTTATATAATTTTTACAGGATATAACTGCACAACCAGGCATTTTTGAATATTATATAAATAGCGCCTCTAGACTTACTTCAGCGGCGAACGTTCGCTCGCGTGTGACGAGTGAGTCGCTTGTATTTGTATTAGTCGCTTGTATTTTTTGGCTTCAGTTTTGGGGCGCGGATTAGGCATCTGGACCTATATATAATCTAAGCTTGAATTTTGTGAAAGTGTTGAACCGTTTATACATCCCTGTATAAATTGTTTAACTTTCACAAGTAGTTTTATTGGTGATTTTGGACTCCTTGGTTATATTTTTATTAGGTTCAATATAAGCTCTGAAAACGATGTCGACTATCTCATTCTAGTTAACTATTATTTTTTTGCCTCAGTATATGGAGGTGACACTGCATACGGAGACACAGGTTTAGTATCGGCTGTAGATGCGACCATTCTTACGTGTGATAATAAAATTACAATCTTAGATTTTAAGTATTAGTATATTTGTATACAACTTTTGTCATTAAATTTATTAATATCATTTATATGTTACAATAACTGCTAATTACACCAACTTTTAGCGATCTTTTAACTAAGAAAAACTTTCCACAGCGACGTCTGTTATAATTATAAAGTACATGCACATATATACCCCAGGGAACAGGAAAAAAATTCTGTATGTGACTCCTAGCTGCCAAGAGCTTGCATAAAATGCAGCTGGCCATTTGTACAGCTACTATAGTTTATAATAAAAACACGGTTGCCTTAGCAATTTAGTCTAATACCTTTTAGAAAAACTTCACCTGTGTCAAGTGTATCAAGGCATTTAGAATTAGCGAGTGTCGAATGCTATACGAAACTTGAGCTTCGTCTAAAAGCAGATAAGTCTGACTTGATAAGGTCAGGTTATCTTATAAATATTTTTTATTGAATAGGTGACGAAAACAATTTGAGTATACCTATATATGAGTCTTTAGTAGTTAATTTTTCACATCGTTCGAATTCGAACAGTATAATACCTATATGGTAACCTAATCAAGGATTCCAATCTATATATATGAATATTACATCTTTAATTGATCTAAACTCTGTTCAATGTTTAACGACCTGTAACCCTTCGCCTCAATATTTTGTCTTAAGCCTATTTCAAATTCCGCCTCAAAACTCCCTTTAACGACTGAAAAAGAGCTGATTTTTTAATTATGTGTAAGAACACTCTCGATAAAGTCATATTAAAAAAAAAAAACGCAAAATAATTGCAAAACCCTGGCAATTTAGCTGGTTATTAGTGTAAGTAATTATTTACAATTAAATGGATCCTATTGGTATGGTAGATTTTTTTTTTTTATGTTATAGGGGGCAAACGAGCAGACGGATCACCTGATGGTAAATGACTACCGCCGCCCATGGGCAATTGTAACTAAAGAGTCCTAAAACACCTTTAAGGTGGGAATAGGGGAAGAGGGAAAGAGGGGGGAAGACCGGGAAGAAAAGGGAGAGGGGGATTAGAGGGGAGGAGAGGGGAAGGACGGGAATAGGGGAGAGGAATAGGTTAGGGGCCTCCGGTAACTTCCGGTATCAGCATAAGTGATACGTGAGACGAGTCAGTGTCGGGGGTTTAGGAACACTGGGTTGGTTTTAAGTAGGTAAAAGTCCAACAGACCCGTTCAAAAAAAAGTAAAAGTGATACGACTGGTGCTCCCAAAATTAAAATAGGCATAGGCATAGACATCTTTGCTAGCCTAGTTGTGGAAAAAAACACTACAAGTAATGTATTATACTCGTATTGGTATTAACCTCTCCAATTAAACTGTTTTAAGTCATGTCTAGGGATTCACATCGGTGATATTGTATCCTTCCAGTTACTGCCGCTCTCATTCTCAGTAGGTTGAAAGTTTTTGGTTTGATTAGGTTTTGTGTGAAAATTTATGTTTGCGGCTGTAGGAGCGGAGGCAGAACATTCGATTACAAAAACAGAGGTCAATAGATAAATATGTATATTTGCAATTCGAAAACTTCTTTATCATATTTACAAAAATCACTTTAAAAAATAGTTAAATAGGAGTTAAGTAGGATAGTTAAATAGGAAGGGCTCATGGCTAAGTGGTAGCCGAGTAGGTTAACACATTACAAAGTTAAGTAATACTAGCCAGGTCAGTCTAGGATGGGTGACCATTCTTAACAAATCGAGACCCCTCCGTGCCCGGCCTCGTTCCCGGGTGTCATGCAAACATCTGTGGCATTGGAGCCCTAAAAAAGTTCGACAACTTAGTCTAACTACAGAACTTCGATATCGCCTAGTACTAGGGTTGTGGATGTCTGAAGGCTTCACGTAAAATATCAAAGTTCGGTCGTATCGTAGTTAGATTGAAAAGCCGACCTAAAAATTAGTTGGGAAAAGGTGCGGAGAATGATGCCTTAAAAAAATAGTTAAACTTACTTCAAAAAACACTAAGAAAGGGCACTGAAAAGTGAAAATTAATAGATTTCAAACACTCCATACATAGGACACTTTTAAAATAATAGGTAACATTATAAATGCACCAGATACCTACTGGTCTATTTGAAGTCGGTGCCAAGCTTGTATTCGTACATACTTAGTCATACACTACATCTGTCCTTAATTTTCTCCTTCAGATACCATCATCAGATTCGGACTGGGTGACAATGGGACCACCTGGAGATCATACTCTTTCTAACAAAAAAATATTTTTAGAAATCGGTCTATAGATGAGCAAAATATCGGTAAACAAACTTAAAAAAAAACTACACACAGCCGAACATAGAACCTCCTCCTTTTTTGAAGTCGTTAAAAAGTGTTTTCGAACCCAAAGCAGTAGGTATTCTTCGTTTGGGTACAAAAGTCCTGTGTATTATGTATTAGAATGTTTTATTATAAAAACTTATTGCTAACTTAGCTTAACTACATTAGCATTAAAACTTGATCTTTTATTATAGGTAATAATCATATGTTTTATAAGTATTATTACATCATAATCAGATTCAAAGGTTTGTATGTGACACGCGAGTTCGCATGATGCGTATTATATACAGCTAACGGTGCCTACATCTACTTGGCAAACTTTATATGCCTCTTTTGGTATACGAAATTTTCATGTTACTAAAATTAGTATTACATGCCATTAACTGCGAACTTTTTAAATTAAATTCCTCGCTTAAGACCGAACGTAATATGCAATGTACTGACTGGATGCCTGAATTGTTTTAAATTCGTTGATTCCTGACCATTTGAAGACTAGAACAGCTTGCTGTTTTACTGGTCGTAATATATGTATATTAGGGCCAAGTTTTGGGAGGATTGAGTGCTGGATTTTTAATTGGATCCCAAAAATCTATAACAATGCTAGGTCCGCGAACGAACGGTAAGTATTGTATTGAATCCTAAAAGTACTAGGTGTAAATCTAATTCTATTTTTTACCATCCGTCATAGTGGCTTTACGGTAATTGAATTTTTTTTATTTTATTTTCTATGTTATGGTGTTCAGCGATGACTTGCTTTTCTTAAAAACTGTAAATAGCATTTTCTCTATCTCGCCACTTCTTTAGAAAATAATGAACTGCCCTACATCTAATATATACCTTAAACAATACGAGCTTAATGATTAGTTAGGTACTTAAAAATTAACAGTAGCTAACTTAATAATAAGTAGTTAATTAATAATATTTATTGGAATAGTGCCAAAAATTTTATATTAGAGTTGCTTTTTTAATGGCTGAATTTAATTTGGCATTCTCCAACTGCTTGGCAAAATAGTTTTGGCAAAATGGTTGAAATGCAAGTGTAAGGGGAACTTGCGATATTTGTTCGGTGCATTAGTGGAATTAGCAATCTCATATCCGTGCAGCTAATATTTCCGGTGTTCACACAGCGGCCGCGAATTAATCAGTTTGCGCTGGCCACTGGTATCAACAAATCTCTCCACTCTAATACTAAATCAATTTTAAATGTTCATGAGGATGAATGATCATGCGTGAAGAATGGCAGCAGTGATAGACGCTAACTTAAACACTGCGAAAAAAGTTAATGCAAAATGCGTACGTTTTAAGTAAGTCAGATGCTTAATACGTAGTAATAGAAATAAAAAATACAATACTCTTTATCTGAATAACTTAAAGGTTATATTTATTTAAAGAAAGACAAAGCTACGGAGCAAGCTTCGATGAAAGATAGTTAGGGATGTAAGCAGCGATAGGATATGTATTGTAGTTGTCGTCGTTTACAAAGAGCATCTTGACAACTCGTTTTAAATCCTAGGGGACAGAGTGTTTCTCGCTTTAACTTTGATTCACAGAAATGAGATATTCCATTTTTGTATATAAATGGTTTTCTATGTACGCGTTAAGATGACATTTCGTGGAATTCTTGTTATGTAAAACCGAATGCAGAATTTTTTTTGTAAATTCGAAAAACTAACCATGGGTCATTCAAATAATGTAAAATAAATACATTATATTATTATGGATAGATGTTATCGATCGATGAAACATAGCATTAAACATTTTTTGATTTTATTAAATCACCGGTTATCAATATTTAATACAACGTGAAGTTATATTAGAATTCTCCAATCACTCAAAAAAAAAAGACTTCCGTCATCAATTTCGGATGTTAAAGACAATTTTACTTATATTGACGGACCTTGGTCCAATATGTAGGTATATACATTATTAATTGTAAAAGTACATAATATAAGTGTATAAAGGCCAAAGTTAACGAAGACTCATTGGATTATACGGGTGTCAGTTGATTCGAGATACGTAATTAGGTCACCTTGAAACGTGTACTTGCTCCCATATTTTATTTTTACCAAAAGGAAATTTTACTGTATACAATTTGTTAGATCAACAAAATTAAAAAATAATTATATTAACCGAATTATTTACTGTTATCAGCTATACACTTTCAAGGATGATTGGCATTTATATTCGCAACGCCCAAGTAATTAAAATAATCCGACGTTTAATATTCATTTTTGAGGTAAACACACTGACCTCATTAGTGTCGAGACTGTAAACAATTCTACATGCACATTATGCTGTAATTTATAGAATATTGACTTTTAAACCTTGCTTACTAAGAACCATATAAGCATAACGATTTATTGACCATAATACCCATTTTCGATAAACAAGTTTATAAAACAGAAGGTGGTAACAACAAGACGGAACGTTGAAACGTCGATTACTGTTTTATATCGTCGAAATCAATTATTGACGTGGATAATGAAACATGTGGAGTAATAGGGAGCTGATTCGCTATTGCCACGGCAAAAATGTTTTTTTTGGAAATAGGTGTTATTCACATGCAGGTGCAGAAATAATCATTATTTTTATTTTAAGGAAATGCGTCTTGCTTTTCAAAATTCTGGTATTACAAAGATATGTAAAATATTTTTCTGTTGTTTGAAATCGCAACCAAAATCACTAAAAACATACGCTGTACCATCAATCACACTTATGTCTCTCAGTCTGGTATAACATAGACAAATAATCCCTTAGCAACCAATCTCCAGTAGGCCTAGACCACCTATCCAACCGTCCCCGTTTTTCACCGCGTCTTGATCGAGTAGCGCCTCCAATAAACTAGGAGGGGAGGTGATATCTATCCTACAGACGCCCAAAAAAAAAGTCCAGTAAAAAAAAACAACGAATAAGTAAGCAATTAAACGATGCTGTATTTATAAAATATAAATTACTTAAAACTGTGCCCATTTTAAAATAATATAACTCTGTAACTGTAACTCTAAATCTTACGTATAAAAGAAACTTATTTCTCATATATAAATTTTTTATTACAACTGGTACTACTAGGTAGTCTATGAAGAGGTCTGGTCAGGTTCAGTTAAATAACAAGAGATTGTGTTACTATAAACAGTAAACAGATTTAATCCGCACAGTACAACGGTTACAACACAAGTGTCTGTTCAAAACGGATATCAACTGCCAACCCGCATTGTGGTTTTATATTCTTTGTCAAGAACGAACGAGTGAATGTAAAATATATTATCTTAGTATTGATACAAGTTGTCATTATCGAGTATCGGTATCACGTATACGAGTAACTAGTCGACTAAATGTAGTGTAAGTTAACAGCTCGGCCATCCTTAATAAAGCGAGTCCTCTCAATTTACGATAGAGAGACAATAACTATTATTAGACCATGTATAAGGTAATCAACAGTTGATATTTGCTTTAAATATATAACTTAAATTAATTACATAATATAACACTTCTTATTCACTTTCTATTACATAGACACTTTACTATCACTTCACTTAATCACATTTTATAACAATACACAGTATGCTATAATGGTTATATCTACGGTCATCTTCGCGATGTCAATTGCTTGACAACATTCACTGTCTGCACTGACCGGTCATAGCTAAAGTCATGTGTAAGTTACGCATAGGCTGCTCTAATCAATGGTCATCTGTGCGATGTCAATTGTTTGACATCATTCATTGTCTGCACTGACCGTTCATGTCCATGAGAATCGTAGTAATGTCAAATCTCGCATGATCTGCCATGATCTGCAATCATCTGTGCGATATCGCTCAACGATACCATTCTCCTTCTGCACTGATTGCTTATGGGCTTATGCCCTATGCGTAGTACTAGTTATGTCTATGTCACGCATGATCTGCTACAATCTGCAATCATCTGTTCGATATCGGCTTCCGATACCATTCGTTTCTGCACCGATTGCTATGCGTAATTGCGTAGTCATAGTCATTTCGTCAAAATGATTGATCAAACAACCCTAATTACTTTTTCATTCTTCTAGGTAATTTATCTCCTAATTAACACATATACTATTAATCATGCAAGCCCCCCTTTTTTTTTCTTACTTAATTCAAGAGCAAGTTATCATCACCGCTATTGTCGCTTTCGCTTCCCTCACTAGACATATTCTTAAAATTCAACCAAGGGTGAATTTTATCAATTGCCACGATATTTTCATAATTGGTTTTACCTCGCCTAGTCAAAGGAGTGTCTTCGATTAAGAACCTGTCATTCGCAAGAATTTTCTTAATGCTGTATGGGCCATGAAACTTGGACATAAGTTTCTTTGATTTGCCTACATGTTCTTTATCTACTATTGTTCTTTCAACTCTAACGAGATCTAACTTTCAACTTGAACGAGATCTACTATTGTTCTTTCAACTCTCACGAGATCACCTACTTCGTAAGACGTAACCTTCTTACGGTGCTTGTCAAATTCCGTTTTTGATTTTTGCTGTTGTTTCTCAATCCTAACTTTAGCTGCTGACCTCATATCTATTATCTCTTTACCACTGACGCGGGATATATCTTCGTTTAAAACTTCGTGAATTATATTTTCTGAGAAGTTAAGAACTTTAAACCCAAATAAAAGCTCTGATGGACTCTTCCCTGTAGCTTTATTCATGGTGGTGTTCATACCTAGCTGAATATCACCAATGTAATCATCCCATGTATTATCATTTTTACCGTGAGTTTTGGTACTTAATGCGTCCAGTATGGTCCGATTATAACGTTCAACTTGTCCATTTGCTTTAGGGGTGGCAACAGCATTCAGAATATGTTTAATGTTAAAACTATCAATAAATATTTTAACCTTTTGCTCGTAAAGCAAGTACCTTGATCAGTTATTAAACGTCATGGACAATGTGACAAATGCTGTTTTTTTCTTGAGAATCATTGGCTATACGTATCTGATAATATCCTGATGCGCAACCAAGAGTAATAAATAATGAATTACCCGCTAACATATCCAGCTGATCGTCAATCAATGGTAGCGGATAATGTTCTTTCTTTGTTTTTCTATTGAGGACGCGATAGTCTATGCATAACCTTTTCTCGCCTGTTTTCTTTTGTACAAGTAATATAGGGCTAGCATATTGGGAACTTGATTGGGAAATAATATCGGCTTGGATCATTTCCTCCACCATTGATCTCACCAGTTCTCGTTCCGGATATGAAAGCCTATACGGGCGATATACAACCGGCCTATCGTCCGTTAAATCTATCTCCATCTGTGCTATGTTTGTGAATCCTAAGTCCATCAAATTATTTGAGAAACATTCCTTATATTTAACTAATACTTCTTTCAACAAGGTAATCTGATTGACAGTTAAATCATGGTTATAATTAAGATCTGAGCAAAATTCATCTTTCTCTACAGCCAAAACGTTAACATTTAACCAGTTATCAGTTCTAAGAGCACGAGTTACCAAAGAGTCGCGTTTTATAATAACTATGTTCTTCGATACATTTTGAATTAGTAAGCTACCTTGACTGTTTACGATTTCATATTCTCCCGGCAAAAGGTAAAGCTCATAACCAGGTTTTCCGCGCATAGACCCTCGTACATAGACTGTCCCCGTGTATTCAACCGAACAATCGACTGGGATTATGTACATTTTTTTCGGATGTATAGGAATGTCAGATGTAGATGTTAGATAAAACTTTTTATTATCCTCGCGTGTAAAAACCAGTGAATCAAAAGTTTTAGTGATTACGATTCCTGGCTTCTCCGTAAAACTATGCCCTATCAGTACAGGGTACTTAATAACATTATCTTCCACAACTAACACGTCCACTTTTTCTTGTATAGTTTGAATTTTAGTAATAACAGTTGTGATTCCTAAGGGCCGTATAATATTATCATCTATTCCTCTCATAGAAGGTAGGTCAGCATCATATGACCACGTTATACCGAGTTTTTAGCATCGCTACATCGGATTAGAGTGCACTGGCTACCCAGGTCCACATATCCCAATATCGATTTTCCGTTAATCGTTAACTGTGTCATATATTTGTCATTATCATTAGCAATACCCACGGAATCTATAAGTAATATTTCTTTTTGGCTCGGCATATTTACCTTACTATTATTGCTACTAACAGAGGGTAGTCTGGTACAACTTAAAGTAGTGTGCCCTAGCCTTTTACATATGTTGCATCTCAGTATTTTCTTCGTACACTTAGTACTAAAATGACCGGGTTCATTACAATAGTAACAAACGATGGAACTAGATCTAGTTTTAGGCCTTGAATTATTGGAAGCCGATTTATTATTGGGGTTGTATGACAAAGCACTGGTTCTTTTTTCATTAAATCGCGTTTTATCCGATTCACGCGGACATTGTTTTGTCGATTGAAAGTATTCTAACACTTGTTCAGGTTCCTGACACTTTAATGCTTTAGCGCCTAACATTAACGAACGATCATCTATCCCGTATAGTAAGCAATCAACTGCCCGCTTACCCTTTATATCGCAACGATGTAACAAATTTTTTTTTTCATAGTAGTATAATTCTAAAGATTCATTATATCTAACTCGTTTGGATAACATTTCTGTTAACAGCTCCGCGTAATCGTCAGTACTAGGGAATGATTCGGATAATTTATTTTTCCATTCGGGCCAAGAAAATGACATGGTAGGTAATGTTTGGTACCAGGTCTTAGCAACGCCTGATAACTTAGGCATCGCATAGTGTATGATTTGATCGTCACCCCATTTGTATAATTTTGCACATTCATCAACCTTGTTGAGCCACATCTGTATTGTTTGGCCTTTAACCATCGGATCAAAATCCGGTATTACATTACCCAACATCGGGAATTTATTAATTCGGGGCGATTGTTCACTAAAATATTTACTAATTGGGTCAGTAACAAATGACTCACATTGTCATTACTATTATTGGAACGTCTTACCGGTGAGTTAGACCGCCTACGCGGCGTACTGGATCCTCTGCAACTGTGTACATCAGCCCGACTAGGTCGGCTGTGCTCGCGATGTCGCCTGTGATGCTCACGACCACTGGACTCGCAACTGGGACTCCTACGGCGCCGCCGGTGCTGCACGCGACGATTGTCACTACTGGAGCTCCTGTGGCGCCGCCGGTGATGCTCACGACGGCTAACGTCGCTACTGGAACTACTGCGATAATGCCGGCGATGCTTACGATGACGGGTACTACTGCCGGAACTCCTACGGTGTTGCCGATATAGCGAACTATTACGTTCTTGTTCACGCTCTGTATCCGTAGATTTCCTGCTAGTTGCGTCTTTACGGTTTCTTCTTTTCTTTTCACTAGAATACACTGTCACTTTATTGTTATCACGACCGTGTTTTCTTTTTCTCGAACGGGAAACACGAGAGTTTCCTGTTTCGTCAGGTGTTAGGTATTCGTTTTCCATGACGGTAAGTTTAAATAATTTAACGTTATAAAATCGAACGTCACCAGAACCATAGACTATATACTTATACTGAGATAGATGCGCAACTCCATGATTCAAAAAGATTTTTATTTACCCCGTGCGCCAGATGGCGTTTATCTATCTAGTTTTCAGAAAATCCACTAGATGGCGTAATTTGTGTATTCTTAATCCAAACTTTATTTTTTTTTTCGATTTCATAAAACAAATCGACCAACGCTTTTGCAATTACAAAATAAAATAATTTTGTATGCATGAAAAGCATAGTTTGGTCGATTTGTTTTACGAAATCGTTTGTCGCTTTGTAATAATAATAGTAGTGTTAAGAAAAAAAACAAAAACAATCGGCATCAACATTTTAATTTCTTATTTTTCTTATAATATTCAAACGCTTTGTGTTTGATAGGGTCATCCTTATCAAATTTTGAAATTTTTCCATTTAGAATTCTATTTACCCCAGTGCACCAACTATGGATAAATAATTTGATTGAAAGATTATTAATAAATTCAATTAACTGTTTTTTATGTAAATCACAAGTAATCATATTATAATCACATGCACAATTTAATAAGAATTTAATTTTATCTTTTATAGAAGAGGTTTCTGGTGATACACGTAAATAAGCAGCGATCAGGTAATAAATTTCAGTCATTAGTTCATTGAACTTTTCGCTAGGATGAAATAACGATTTTTTTGTTTAATCTATTTCATAATTAAATGATTGTATGTCAATCACAGAACTACAAAAATCACGCATGCAAATTGAGCAATTTCTAAATTCTTTAGATTTACATTTTTTAATTATGAAACCAGTTACATATTTTTTTCGTTCAGAAAACAATACAGAATCAACATTTTCTTTAATGTTACCCATCACCGTAATGACTGAATCAACATCACATGCAAAATCAACATTTGAAGAATCAACTACGGGTTTTTTTATTAGATGAATCAATGATTGAATTAAATAATTATTGTCTTTTTCACAATTTGCATTAGGGGAATGTGGCGAATTAAAATTATTAATAATCAATGTCTTGTAAGAATTAATACATTGATTACATGTCGGATTAATATTTCTAACTCCATTGCTTCTAACACTACTGAAGAAATTTTCTAATGGATCTTGATTGAAATTTCTAGTTAACAAACTGTACATCATGATTACTATTTAAATCAACCCACATTTCCTTAAAAATTTTAATATTATGGATACAATTCTTAATTGAGGGAACTGATTCAAATTTAATTATATAATTTTTATTTTTGTTGATTGAAATTTTATAGATTGTAAAACGGGCAGTAAATCATTCCATAGTTGTATGTGGGGTGAGTCTTTTTTTAGGCATGATTTATATTTTTAACTTGTATCTTGATAAGAATGACCATTAAATGAATCAAATAACTTATCGAACAAAAGCAGAAACTCAGCTGTTTGTTCACATTCCGGAGGCAGTATCTTGTATTCTGAAAGAAAAAAAATTATAACAATTTTTTATTAAAGTCAGGTCATATAGTTTTAGGTCGACTGAACCCATTGAGAATATATGTATGTATTTACACAATTCACCTGTTTTGTCAAGACTTTTATATTTAATTTTATGCAAGAATCTAATAGTTACTGCTGTGATCGAGTTATATATCATCATGACTTTAACATTATGACGTCACGAATAAGGCGACCGTGATGGTGCATTTGGAGTCACATGGTTCTTTTTAAAATTTAATAACTTTTAAATTGTATATAATTAATTTAGAAAAATGTTTTTAATTGTTTTTGTTTTAACTATCTAAATTATTTATAATAAAGTTTTAAAATAATACATGAAAAAAATCACTTTCTTTTTTCAAAAACCCAATTAAATTGTGTTCCTTGAATATTTAAAAATGCAATAATGCCTTATTCAAGCATATATTGTTACCTAAAAATAAAATTGGTACAGCATTTCTGGTCAATCGATGGGAAGGCAGTCGGTAGCATTGGTTGAAATGCCTGTCACAAATTCTTATGTTGTCAAATATATAGTGATCTCCTTTCCCTTGTTCAGCTAAATCAAGTACATATTTCCACTCTTTAAATCTATCAATATCTTCCAACTTTAGGGCATTCGGATTTGGGAACTTGTGTAAGGGGCCTGGAAAAGTTAAAAAATTAAAAGTTTTATTTTTAAGGTTTTGTACTCAAAACCTCCTCTTAAACAGCTTGACCAATTTTTATGAAATTAATTAATGCCTTCTTAAGTGGCTGTGCTCCTAAGAAGTGGTCAAGTTGTTTAGGAGTTCCGTGACATACAAACATATAGAAGAATTATATATATATAAACATATATTTATACATATAACAAGACAGCAGAACCTGGTATGTCTGGACATTGAAAGAAAAGTAATAAAAAAAAGGGGTGACTAAAGAAGAGAACACAAAACCGTGAAAGAATAATTGGGAGCAAAACATAGATTATGTTTCATGAAAATGAGATATTGGAAAAAAGTTTCCGTCAATTTAAGATATTTGCATTTTTTACCGGCCTGTTGCTTGTAAAGTAATTACCATAAAAAAATAAGGTAATATAACTTATGACGTATGGTTAACTGTAAGATTTCTAGAGGTCTAGTAGTTAGTGATCCTGACTGCTAAGCCAGAGGTTATGGGTTCGATTCCCAACCTGGACAAATAAATGTGTGATGAACCAATCACTTGTTGTGTCTGGGTATAATTTATCTATAATATATATGTATTTATTTAGTAATATTTAAGTAGTAAGTTTATCACCAGGTTCTGCCTAGTTTGGGATCAGGCAGTGAGTAAGATGTTTCAAGTTACTATATTATTATTACTTTTAGATTTCTAAGTCGTGCAAAATAACACTAAATTCTATGCAGATGAAGTCGCAGGCACAGCAAATATAATATCGACGACAAATATAAAACAATACACATAGGGATAGGACACATTTATTTGTTTATGAGAATCACAATAGATTCGAAATTTGGCCTTTGAGCACTGTTTGGTGACCAGATGTGTCTGTGTTAGAGAACAACTGTTGTGCCATAACTATTTTAGTAAAATAGTTGGTCATTACAACTTAGATCGTGATCCAAAAATATTAGTTATTAATATTTATCTGGTAATAATGTCGTAAAAACAGTGTTCTTTATAAGCATTCAGCCGGAACCTATGGTTTGGTATAGATTGACTAATATGTTGTTCCATAGAATGTCGTTTTTGACTGTATTCAAAATATGTTCATAAAAAATAATCTATAAGTTTAAAATATCAAGACTAACAACAATCTTTTGCCAAGATATTAACAATGTGACTAGGTATAGAAAAGTACGAAAACAGTTTATGATATCTTTGCGAATAGTAATACTAAAAGCAAATTGTCTTACCATCATTTATGCAGCCAAAATAGCACTTTAAGTATGCTTTTCGAGGCATCCTGTCGATCAAATCCGTATCGAGAAGTTAGGTCAGAAGTCCGAATAAGCGAATCAAGTAAGTTGTAAAAGCAGCAAACGAAGTCCAAAAAACACAGCCAAGTCACGTATTTGAATCGAGGTTCACAATGTCCGATTAGATAAAGCCAAATTGTAGGAAATATAGAAAAAGCAAAATGGTGTATGTAGGAAAGTTCTCAAACGACGCGAATCATAAACGGCTAAACTTTGAAAGTTTTCGTTGACATAAAAACAGTTTAGTATTGCCATATAAATAATTGTATATGGAAAATATATTCCCAATAATTTATGTTATTAATAATTTATTTAGATACATTTTTGTTATAATTTATAATTTTAAGAACTTAGTTAATTATTTTAAGTAACAAGATAATTTTTTTTTATAATGTTGACATGAGCATAAGCTGCCATCTAGTTGCTTTCTATAGTATAATGTAAGCAAAAAATTATTCCCCTAGTGCGCGAGATGTCCTTTTTCGCAGTAATATTTTCTGTCTACAATTTGTATGAGAGTTGCATGGCCCTGACCAGAACTTTTACAATATGAGCACTTTTACTAAAAATATAGTATTAGCCTGTCCAATTCCACTTCTGAGATGAAGAGGTCAGGTCAGGTTCAGTTAAATAACAAGAGATTGTGTAATTATAAACAGATTTAATCCGCACAGTACAACGGTTACAACACAAATGTCTGTTCAAAACTGATATCAACTGCCAACCCGCATTGTCTGTCAAGAACGAACGAGTGAATGTAAAATATATTATCTTAGTATTGATACAAGTTGTCATTATCGAGTATCGGTATCACGTATACGAGTAACTAGTCGACTAAATGTAGTGTAAGTTAACATCTATGACAATCATCCTGTAGAGTGTACTTCTAGCACGACCGCACTGCCTGCCAGGAAATCGTAATTCGATAAATATTTAACGTGTAAGCTATGGCAAAAAGCCATAATAAAGCTGCTAGATCCTATTGGTGTTCCCAAGTACCCAGTAGTTCAACGGAGATATTGTTTTTTGCCATTATTTCATTTTTGAAATGTTGATATGAAAGTGTGTGTTCGATTTTATGACTTTTAACTATTTCATATTTCGATGAGATAAACCTTCTAAACACAAGCAATTAGGAACCAATTCGATGCTCAATTCAAGTTTCAGATAACATTTTCTCCTTTCTTTCGTTAGTTTCAAGCACCCAGCAACCAAAGGCAAATCATAAAGACAAATACTGCTGCACTAGTACACGCTCGCAGAGCCAAAATGAAATACTCTTATAAGAGTGCGTGCCTAAATATAAAAGTTATAAATTTTAATAACTCAAGTAGAATGTTGCATTTGCATACGTTTTCTAGTGTTCCGAAACCTTTTATATATTTTCCTGATGATAATGGTAATATTAACCTGATAATCCGTTAAACATTGCCATTGTTGTGAGTACATGGGATAGTTGGCAGGACATTTTTTTTTTCTATGCAACTAATACACTATTATGAACGATTGATCTCTTATTTCCTTCAAACCGTATTACATAAATACGATTTAATAGTCAAATTAGCAACTAAATCTAAACGTACTTAGAAATAGAATTGACTGCTAAAACTATATCTTGCTTAAGTTGTAAAATATTCATTGAACAAGTGTTTTAAAAAGTTGGACTTAAGTTATATTTAGTTGATCGCAAACAATAGACGGAATGAATTTTCGAAATCCCAGTAAGCTTGTTGAAACCATCCAATGATGGACACGACGGAACATCATTGGGCATTGTTCGATAACTGAATGGGAACAAATGAGTTCATGATTTAGCATGCGATGTGTATCACATTTGAATATCGGATCGCGCGGAGCTTCGTTTACGTTATGAATCAATAATTCTGTTAAGCTGTGTTTTCATTAGGGATTATTCAGCATTATCAACGTGGCGATGCTGCTATGGTGCGAAATCGGTACGTCATTAGTGTTTTGTTGTCGATAGAGGTACTTTATTATGATGTGTTTTTCATTGGATGGTAGGCTTATTTCTGATATTATACTAGTGTGATATAAATAAAATTGAGCCAGTAACGTTACTTAAAATTAAAAATTGCTTAAAATACGTGAAGTATGGAATTCCTTTTTGTGTGATTCATTGCCCCCTCCTCCTCGCAAAACGATTCAATGGAATCCCATATTCTTCCTCACCGGACCATGGCCATAATCATGGTTTCCAGCGAGAGGCGACCCACACCAATAGCCGCTGCGAGGTTGACGCGCTGCTGCGTCCACGCAAAGGTCTGTAAGGTATGAAGATCGTGTACAACATAGTTATTAAAGCCAATTGTATACTAACGGATTATGGATATATTCTGAAATAAATGGATTATTATTATTTCATTAACAATTCGGTTTATCTCAGTTACGAACAGGGTAATCTTATCGGATCCCATGATTGTCTTCATAGGCCATTAAGCAGTGTTAACGAGACTATTTATGATCTACTTAAATATGACAATTGTATTTAAGACCTTAATTTGTTAAAAACGATTAGAAACCAAACACCCTGTATACTTCATAAATGTAAATATAGTATAATTTAAAACTCTTGGTGTCAATTCTTCATTTTCATAGCATTTTTAATTAGCCTGTAAAGTCCAGTTGTAATACCCCAAGTTTCCAATTATTTCTGTCGAGGGCAGTAATTAAGCAGCATAAAGTGCTTGGTAGCCGTAATCCAACCACTTTTGTGATATTTAAACGGGTTTCATTACGCTTTGGTTGTAAAAGCAGTGCTATAGCGGGAAATGTACTGGAAATATAACTCTTAACTTCCAATAGTCGTAATTGTCGGTGCTGGGAATAAATTGAACTCTGTAACGTTTTTTTGATTTAGAAGGCATGCGTGGTTGCCGGACCTCGTTGAGTTTGTTTTGAATTTATTTTTAATCATGTATGTTGACAATGCAACATAAAAAAATACAATGCGTGTGTATGCCTGGTACCTACATTAAACAAACTTATATTGTGCGACTGATGTTACTAGTTACAGTAGTTTATTAAAAACGCTTATCATATTTACGAAATTCGAAAGAGTTCTCTTAAATTTAAATGTGTGACAGATAACAGTAGAACCTAACTAAACAGTAACGCTGTAAAACAGTAAATCTCTCCATTTGAATCACTCGGTAAAAAACACATTACTATCTTCATTAGTCGTATTGATAAAAATACTGGTCGTTACTTAAATAACCAACCAGTTCATTCTAAAAAAAATTATGACAATTTTGTTGCACGCACGCACACAAACCCCAAGCCCAAGCTTATGTCATTAGACCAACGAAAAATAAAGTTCCAATAGTCACTAAAAATAAATAAATTTCATTGCCTCAAGCAAGTTTCCCAGTAACCAACATGACATGCTTTCTTCTCCCTAAAATTAAACATAGATTAATAACCTACTTACATCTAGAACGTTTACCTAAAATTACAAGATCTTGTAATTTTCTAGTTTAATTTAATCGATTACGATACTAGATTATTGAATTGGGGACAGTAGAACCCGCATAAAAATTATATAGCAGTAGTCAAAAGCAACTATATACGTGATGGTAAATGTAATATTTGAGGAACATTTCGTGCATCTCGTTGCGCGGTCCCCGTGCGGTCTCATTCAGACATTAGCTCGACAATAAACATAAATATTTTTGCGTCGTTATGGCTGGCCCGCTACCGAGTAATTAAATTCCATTGAATCGCACAAATCTTCGACCTACGTTCGCGCCCAACTTTCCCTTCACAACAAAATTATATATGAACATATATGATATCTATGTTTTGTGTATGTTCACGTCCGTAAAGGCAAAATTGTTAACCGACGAAAAAAAAGGAGGTTCTCAATTCGACCGTATAATCAGATATGTTATTATTCAATAGAAGAAGTAAGTAGTGTTCCTATATAGGTAACATACATCCTTTTACGGTTTTGAGTTTTTATACTGCAAAAAATTATCATAGTTTTATAAAACTTATGAAGCCCTAGAAAGTTTGAAGTATATCAATGTGAAAATGCACTCTTAGTTTTTAATTATGTTTTTTTCATTTTATAACATTTAGGAAACAAACAAGCATTGGTTCACCTGGTCTCAAGCGGTCACTCTAAGCTTGACGCTTGCATGGAGCACGAGAAGTGCATAAAAATCGTCTATCTCGTGAGACACAATAAGTAAGCAATGCAACCATTTTGGTTATAAAAAAAAAACAGTTGCTTCTCCAATATTAATAAGAAGTATAATCTTATTTTAATGAAAAGCTCTCCCTGTAGTTTCAAGTATCACACAACCAAGGAAGAAACCCTCGAGAATCGCACTAGTACACGCTCGACAAACAAAAATGAAAGCCTCTTGTAGCAGTGCGTACCTGAAAAATAACACTTATAAAATTTAATCACTCTCAACAAGCATCTTCCTTCCCCACACGTTTTCTTTTTAAAAGTTGCCGTCCGTGGCTCGTTAGCGGGGTCTTCCTTATTATTTCCTCAGCGACTGTAATCTGGCCTTTCAGCTACTTCAAACGACTTGTTCTTTTTCTTATGTGTAATTGAAATATATTGCCGTAATATCCGCCGGACTGGAGTGCTACCACTTGAGCGCATCAGCTCGAGTTTTCATTACTTGGGGAAGTGATTTTTTTTCATGAGACAGTATAATAATTCATTTTGTACTTCTAGCCAAGAGAACACCCTTAAAAACTTTTTACCTATAAAACTTTATGCTTTCTTTTCGATTAGGTACTCGATGCGGCTACCTGAAAAATTAAGATTGTTTATTATTATGTGTGATTATTGTATGCACGAGTGTGAAGAAAGTGTAAAAAAAGTAATATTATCATTATTTTAGAATACCCGAAAGCTGAAAGGATTTTGTTAAGAACTAGTAAGGTAATCGAATGATGTCAACTATGTTTTTTTTAACTCATGTTATATTGTCAAGAAAAGCGCCAGGTTTCAGTACAGTATGACTTAAATTATCTTAGCGGGTCAGCGTTCGTTTGAAGTAAGAATTGGTCCACATATGATTTGTTATTATAAGTATTCTTTCAGTTTTTTTTTCTTACTCTTTTAATTATAATCGTCAAAATCAAATAAAATTCTTAAACGTTAATAATATTATTTTTTTTTATTCTTCTTTGTATCATGGTCATATTCAGTAAATAAGCTTTTAATTACATGGGAACCAACCGCTCAGCTCAGCACGAGCTAATATACTAGCTTAGTAGTTATAAATAACATTATTTTACGATACATAATATATAACGTTATAAAATAAAATTCCTACTACCACAAAGTTTTTATACCAAGGCTTACTGAAAAATAAACAAAACCTTTATACAAAATACAGCTCATGCAAGCATTCTGGGCACCGGGCGTATCGCGAATGCCCACTTGCAGACCGCATCTTCCGCTTTAACTATTTTCCTACACTCATGAGGTGATTTATTGCGGAAACGCTTCCAGATACAAACATTCGCCTCTCCAGCCTCTGCTAGTCAAAATATTGGTTACTTTACGACCAACCCTATATTTTATAGTCGATCGATACGTTAAGTTTTCAGCTCTATTACAAATACGAACATAAAAAAATAATGGGGCATTATTTTGCGAAGAGAAATGGCGGTGGAGTGTTGTATTGGTTAGTATGAAACATGAAATCACAATTGTATGAATTGTGTAACCCAGAGCCGGATTAGCACATAAATATATTACCTCAATGCATCACGTCTATCTGAAAATTAAATTCAATACGGTAGAACTAACTTCAGTTCAGATGATAATTGTGACCATGCCTATCACCTTAATTACAGATATATATACATATAACTCTCGAATGAAAAAAACAAACTAGACACAATTTCAACAACTGCATTCGATTCATATCCAACCTGTGACAGTACGATCATATTTCTACTTATCGGACCCAACTGTCATGGTTACCCATAAGGCAACGCCGCAGTTGAAGGGCGTTGACTACGTTGTACTTATCTTCTCTACTCCCTAACTTCCCTTCTTACCTAGCGTCTCATTTCCAATAACCTGTCCTCTAATCATGCCAAGAAATCTCCGCTCTTCTAATAATCTTCTCCTTCTTTGTCCCTCCCATAATTCCAGTATAGTCCATTCTTCCTTCACTGTCTAAGCTATGAACTTCTGGAATACGCTTCCACTAGAAATCAGGATGTTCCCTAACCGACAAACTTTCAAGGTTAAACTACGACAGCTACACACAGACTTTATGGAAGAGTCATCTGAATAGTTATTTGTATATGATGTTGTGTTGGTATATGAATTTGTAATTTGTATATGTAATATACCTAACTATGTATGTTTATTTATATAATACATTCTTTATATTATATTCTTTTGTTTTGTCCTGCTTTTAAACTTACAATTCTTTTTTTATTTCTATTATACACCTGCTACACACATCTCTGTATCACCCAAATGTTGACTGGTAGAAAATTTTCTCAGGAACCCGTGGACGCATCAAATTAAAATTAATACCGAATACCGAATGCTGTACAAAAATCAAGCTTCTACGTCAACGCAATCAAAATATTAAGCCGTTAGATTTTAACAAATTTGAACATTTCGCAGCTTTATCAAAACCTATATGGAACCTATGGAAAGTACCCCATTGACCTAGCATCGTGAAATTTGGTAAGAAACAAGGTCTCAGAGCACAATGAAAGGAAAAAAATCCGAAAGTCGTCCATTTGTTGTTAAATCACATAAAAAAAAATATTTTTTGTTGCTACAAACTTATATTTTTGCGGTTGGAAAGTTAATTTTATCGTATATCGATGTATGGGAGAGTATTTTTAGAACTGCAAAGTTAAGTCTTCGAAAAGGTCAGGAAAAAATTATCAAGAATTGATTCCCGAGTTGGACGTACTATCTACATACAAGTTTGTTTGCCTACGGAACCCTCGGTGCACGAGTCAGACTCGCACTTGTCCGACTTTTTAAAGGCTTTCTTTGAATGTTTTTTTATGGTATAGGGGGCAAACGAGCAGACGGGTCACCTGATGGTAAGTAACTGCCGCCGCCCATGAGCACCTGCAACTCGAGTCACAAGTGCGTTGCCGCCCTTTAAGGTGGGAGTAGGGTAAGAGAGGGAAACAGGGGGAGAGGGGGAAGAGGAAAGGGTTGGGCCTCCGGTAACCTCACTCACTTGGTGAAAAACAATGTAAGCATTGCTTCACTGCCGGTTTTCTGTGAGGCCGTGGTATCACTCCGGTCGAGCCGGCCCATACGTGGCGAAGCATGGCTCTCCCTCTTGAAATAAACTATTGACTAAATCAATTAGTACACCATTTTTCTTTTTCCATCTCCGCTAAAAATTGAACGACGTTAAAACTATCTGTTTTCATTGTTTCTCATAGTTTACATTTATTTTTATTTAAAACAGCAAGGATTTTATTATTAGCAAAATTTATTTTATTAAATATATGATGTAGGATTAGATCATCGAAGCAGTTACGACATTTATTTATTTGTTACAGATAGGTTATACGGTTTAACTTTTGATTGCTAGTACTTGGTATGCATACGCATAGTATGTTTTTTCTTTACACGTGTCTCTGAGAACTCATTTTTCATGAAATGGTTTTAAGAATCGAATAGTCTTAATGCGGCACTGAACGTTTCGTGAATCGAAGTTAGCTTGGTATCTAGTAATTACAGTAAAAGGGGTCATTTTAAATGCGGCTGTAGTAGTTGACGCAGACGCAGTTGTACAACATAATTTAAAAGCAGGTTAAAACATACAGTTATTGGCAGTTATCCATGGGTCAGTGCACGGAACATCACGTGACTGGGACACCCTCAACCTCGTCACGTAGACTTATTCGTAACCAAATTACATGCTTAACTGCGTAATAATGCCGATAACAATAACAAGCTTACATTTGCTTTGTCCTCACAAATGGTGCAATGAGGTAAGTGGTCAGCTACTATCAGGTCACTAGACTTTCAACGTGTCCAGTAATAGTTGTAAGTCACAATTGAGTTTTCTGGGACATTTAGCGTGCGATTCAGAGCGTAAAAATAATATTTTGTCACATAATTTTAGCATTTTTTAGACCTAAATTAAACATAATTTGTACTATGGGGTCATAACTTCAACACAAATGGCCAAACTTGATAGGTATTTTTTTTTTGTAGATACTTACATATGTACTTACATGTAATACTGTTATATTTTTTACGGTAGTGACTAAGTGCGGTTTATTGTCTTGGAACGTATGAGTTTAAGAATGTTTATAATCTTAAATAAAGACTTATTACGCTCTTAGAAACAATACAATATTTTTTTAACATCTCAATATATATAAATACCTCAGTCCCTTTGGTTTTTGTGGATTAAGGCTGCGAATATAAAAACAAGGTATTAAAAAGCTTCTAAAATGGCTAAATCCCTTTTAAGGGGAAACTTAGGGTCGATTATTGGGGTAATGGGAAGCCACCTCCGTGTACTAATGACACCATAGTGCTATCATCAATTCGCTTGCCAATCTCGGTAATTATGGCCATCTGTTAAGAGTGCGGTTTGTCGTGCGTTCACTTAGAAAATGGATGCATAAACTATACGAACAATTTATCAATATAATTTATATACTTATTTATTCAAGAAAGCATAAATCAGAAAAATAAATTATTTAAGGGTCAAGAGCCAAATGCAGCCTTGTTTAAACTTTCAAGAAGATTTCGTATTTTAAGCACACGTACATCAGGAGAAATCAACTAAACTGACAATTCAATTTAACCCAACTTTACGTTGTGTGCGGGAATAATAAGGCGTTCTTACAAACAACCGTTTATTTGCAAATTAGCAACAGTAATTGTCATAAAACAATTAAAATGTTAACGTATAAAAATAAAATGTTATTTTATCCGCAAAATATATGTTAAAAATTATTTATTACCATTCAGATACTCATCTTTTGACGGGCTAGTTAGTCTTGTGGTTAGTAAAGCAAGCAGGTGCTGAGCCAGAGGTCGTGGGTCCGATTCCCACCCAGTACAAATAATTGTGTGGTGTCATACATCTATAATATATATGTATTTAGTAATATATACATATTATAGTATGTTTATCAGCAGTCCAATTCCCATAGTACAGGCTCGGCCTAGTTTGGGATCAGACGGCCGTGTATGGGAAACTTGAGACACAAGTTAATATTATTATTGTCTAGAGCACGTATTATTTTAAATACGTATCATTTTATTAAAAACTTATGTATATTAATTAAATATATAATATACGATATTAATAACTTATTTATAGGGAAAAAAAAATATTAATGTCGTATAGATGGTAGATCCTTAGTAGGTGGGGACTTACCTATAGTACTTACTTACTACTGAGTTGGTCAGCTGTTTCGGCGACCAATCGGCGATACCCAACTTAGACACCATACAAATCTAAAAATAAATGACTTGTTTAATTTGAATTTTGAATTTGTTTTTAACCGAATTCATAAAACAATCTATTTGTTTTTCACCAACTTTACCCAATGAAAGTTATATATTAATGAAAGTAAGTTGGCAGTCTAACCTATAAACTTAGTATACTAGTGTAGTATACTAAGTTTATGATATAACCTAAAAATATATGTAACTTACATTTCATACAGCATTATTTTTTTTTTTTTTTCACTTAATAATTAATTAATTATCTTTAAATCCTGAAGTAACTTTACGAAAATAATATTATGATGATCCTTTCTAAATATAGCAAATCTCTGTTAAGACTTCCAAGTATATTTCGTAAGTTTATTTGATGAAACGAGATTTTCCCTGCTTATATTGTTGTTGATGTTTCCGAAGCTAATCCTGGTCGAGTCGGATATCACCAATATGCAATATACACGGTCAAAAGAGATGTGTCAAGTCAGCAAGGGGCTGACAACCGACCGCCTGCCGAGCCGACCCGTACGTAGGGCTGCCAAACAATATTTATTAAAGCAGTTCATTATTATTGAGACTGGAAATATATTCACCAATAATATTGTTTTTGTTTTTCTTTCTATTTTGGAATATAGCTATTGGATTTGCTAATCTCAACTTATTTATTTAAAGATTTCTTTACACCGAACTAAATCCCAACATAACAGGTGTAAGGAACGGCCTACCGAATTTTGTAATAGTAGATTCAGACCATCACTCTGAGTGGAAAAATCATTAAAAATGATATCACAATGAGTAAACAGAACATTTTAAAGGAAAAAAAAACAATAAGTTTGAATTTGAAATACGGTCAAAAACTGCAATGAAATCAATTAAACAACATTTATGCAATCAGCTGCTTAGACGGAGCCGAATGTTTAAGATCATTCACGTACCGATAACACGATACCAACGTATGTTACGTGTACATTGCGTAGCGCAAAATCAAACTAATGACTGTAAATCCTTAATCTCGCATTTTTATGACGAACTGACTTTTGCATTGTGATAAGTACCAAAGAAAGCCGTTTTTGTAAGTTCTTCGCGACGGTGATACTTACGCGCTGTACACATATTTCATATGTTATATAAGTTGATTAAAAAAATATGTTGGATATTATCTGAATTTAATACTTAGGTGAGTATATGCATAGCCATGGGACGTAATTGTGAACTGGTGGGATGGATAACATGAGGTATTCTAGTTGGTTCGTCGAATAAATTTTATTATTTATTTTTTCGCGTCGTAAATAAACTAGACATACATTTTAAGACACGAGATTAAAAGTAACTAAAAAATATAAAAAAAAAAACGTTTCAAACTTTTGATACTTTTTTTCACTGCAATACTTGAAGTCGTAATACAGACAACCCTAAGCTTTGCCTATCACATTGTAACCTCTGAATTCTATGCCGAAATTAAGTGCGGTGATATAAAACATCAACTTTAAGTACGGGTTCCCAACATTTTCCTTATTAAACTTAAACACGGTCTAATTAGGGTAACTATATAGAGATTTTTAAACGTCGGTCATAAAGAAAATCAGGTTACAAAGTGTCATTTAAGCTTAACACCGTTTTTATCGAGCATTAAACTCTTATTAAAAAAGTTTTATTTTGCTTTTTGTTTTAGTACGTGTTAAATTTTTATGATATTGTTTAATCTGAGCTCTGAATCCGGTACTTGCACATTTCCAAATATGAAGCAATATGTTAATGTACTTTTTATGTCACTAAAATAGATTGTGTCATTCTATATTGCAAAAGTTTTTAATTTTATTAAAACCAAAACGACTAGTTGCATTGTCCTGTTCTTACATGGTTCAGCCATTAACATGGGAATCTTGCCTTTTTTTGTGCGTGTGGAAACCGTACGGCCGGCCGTCACCTTACCGCGGTTTTTCGGTGGGGTGGTGTGTCGGAATCGAACCGACGAAAATCACACGGTGTGCCGTACTGCGCCTGAAATAGGAGGGATCCCGGAACCGCTTTTATTAAGACATCTTGTAAACTCCTTTAGTAACTTTTAAATTATTTTCGGGACAACATGTAACAAAGGTTAATACTATTCCAGTCGATTATATTACTGATTTAAAGATACTGCTTTCAGGTACACGGGTCCACTAAAATATATGTTGTATAATAAAGTATTTACGAAAATGTTCTCAATTATTTATCGATTCTAGTGTTTATTTTACGTTGGGTCTTCGATTATAGTAAACCAATTTTGATAATTTCCTTTCCTTGTCTTTTTGTCATTAGCCTCTGTCTTCTCTTATCCTAATTATCTATTGTAGGGAGATCTGTTATCTTTGTAAAGCCGTTTTGTATCCCTTATCCTCCACGTCATTTTTCATCTAGGCCATCGATATTTTTTACGTTATTTATTTTTATTACTCTTGAAGCCTTCTACATCCATACATATCCCTATAAAGAATAGTCTCATATAAAATTTAAGAAAGTTTTTGTAGTAAGTGCCCTATTTATAATGTACTTATTTACGAAAGTTGTAAGACTCGTTTTCATAATGATTTTTGTCATCCATCAGCTGCGTTGAAATGTATTATTATCAACATACTCGTTAAAAATTTACGCATCAATAGGACGACTTTCACAGATTCATATCATAACAAACGTAAGCTGAAATCATAAACTTTACTCGGGTTTATTTTACGAACAAAAAAATAGGAACAGCAATACCGGTTTTTGATGATGACAGTAAGTCACGTAAAAGAAATTGTTTTTAACCGAAAAGGCAAAATCATTATCGCGTTATCGTTTCAAACATATCGATAACGTAATATATAACGATACTGAAAATCATATAATTTGGGCGTCATTGACTAATTGATCAACAAAAATCGATTTCTTCATTTCTAGTCTATCTAGAAATATTAAATTTGGCACAGGTCTATAATTTACCTAAACTTTAAAGTATGTATTTTGAAATCCGGAAATTGGGTCAATTATTCTATTAGTTTTATCTATCATCATATATATGACCACCACGGTCGTGAACTTGCAAGCGAAGCGAGCCGTATGACACATTCTCGACTTCAAACAAAAAAAAACATCTGAAATCAGATTAAAAATATAATTGTGAATGTAAGGACAAGTTCTTTTTCACTAAAAAATATAGAAATCAGAATTTAGCCTCAAGTTAAGTAGGTATGAAAATAGTACTTATGCAACGAAAAACTCGGCAAACTCATTTAAAACCATTCATAAGATTTGCATCGTAACAGATTAAACTGATTTGTTTTTTTTTCTAACATTCACATTTATTATATATACTTATTTATTTTTATTACAAGAGCCAAATCGTCATTAATATTATGATGTAGACATATAAGTAAACGCTTATAACATTGGTTAATGGAAACGAAATACCAGGGATTCTGAGACAATTCATGGTTTGCGTAAAGGTATTTAATTAGATCTATAAATCAAGCTAACACAGACGGAGATTGGCTACCTACCTGCAGTCTACGAGAACATATATATATATATATAGTAGCCACTACATTGATATACAGTTCGTGTAATACGGGAATCTTGGCAGCTTGGAATAGTAATCTCTTATGTAACTGTGTATCATACGCACTTGAAACCAAACAATGAATAGGTATGTTAACTACTAACATAAGGTATTACTTATTACTAATGATCCATACATCAGAATTTTCCAAGATACCGGGGTGAAAACGTACTCAGCATATTAATTGTCGAAGTACTTTGAATAACGATCACACACAAATGACTGGGATGAATGGGAATGAGAAAGGTTAAACTTAGAGAACGTGAACCTGTAACTTGTATTGTTTAAACTATTCGGAACCGTGAACTTGTATTGTTAAACCTGACGATTAAGATAACGATTTCAACCGCGTAAGTCCCGATGCCGTTTGAATATTGGGATAAAAAGTAGCCTTTGTGTTAATCCAGGTCTCCAGCTATCTACATACCACATTTCATCGTAATCGGTTCAGTAGTTTTTGCGTGAAAGAATAACAAATATCTGTACATCCTCACAAACTTTCACGTTTATAATGTTAGTAGGATTTAAAGTAAATCGTATTTACAAATTACACTGTCGCTTCAGTTTGTTTAATTGGTCCTGGGTGAGATCTTGACATTATTGTATTAAGACTAGATCAACTTGAAATTAATGAGTAAGACGAGGAAATTTAAAAACTTTTTCCTCCGAGCCTTTTCCCAACTAAGTTGGGTTCGGCTTTCGGTATTACTACGAAACGGCGGAACTTCGATATTTTACGTGAAGCGACTGCCATCAGACCTCCACAACCCAAATACTAAGTTCTGTAGTTAGACCAGGTTGTTGGACTTTTTCTTTTAGGGCTCCAACTACCCGTAACGAATGCCACAGATGTTCGTATGGCAACCGGGACCGACGGCTTCACGTGCTCTCCGAGGCACGGAGGGATCGCAATGTGTGTATGAATGGTCACCCATCCTAAGACTGACCTGGCTAGTATTACGTAACCTTGCAATGTAGTAATCTGCTCGGTTACCACTTAGCCACGCATCCCTCTTGAATCTTAAAATACAAAAATAGTATTTAATTGTAGTTCAGTCCACTTGGCTTGAATTGTAATATAATTATGAGATTTGTCTTTATGATTCCCTGTTCAAAGTTCAGAGTAACCGAGAAACCGAGAAAACTAAGCAAGACCAAATTCATTGTATTGTAAACATTTAAAAGTTACATTTAACTGACATGGATATCTCTCAACAACAAAAAAGAAGTTATCGCTTGTAAAATAAGTCTTCATTACACAAAACAAAATAAAGCTACTCAAAAGTAAAGCCTGCGCCAACTTTTATTGTCTTCGCAACTTGGAAAGTAAATTACCCGAACAAATTCGCTCAGCGCTAAATCTGGGGCTTATCAGAGGGCTTGGCCGAGATCCTTAAATTGAGAAAGAGCTATCTCGATCAGGCGAGAGGCCTCGAGGCGTCGACACCTTGCTGCCGTTGCTCAGATTAAAAAAGTTTAATTAGTACGCCTTACATATCCATTTCAAATAGAAGTATCTTGGTTCGAATATAAATACAAAAAACGTTTGTTGCCAATACCAGGTTATTTACTGGTTATTAATTAAAGGACACATTTACATTCATAAAGTTCATTTATTACTTGATTTAACAATATAATAATATGTATAACTTCTGCAGTCTGTAGTCATCGGAATAGCATTTAAAAAAAGTAACTCAACTATTAACTTAACTCAGTAATTTTTTATAATAACGACGACTCTAACAACGATACATATAGGTAACTATTGTAAACAACGTGTCGTGTGTATGTCACAGCTCCTGATTGTTACAATATTCTAATCACATATTCTAAACGAGACCTGAACTGGTTCGTGGAAATGATGTGTAATGTGTCAATATTTCAAATTCCTATGAGATCATAGGAATTTGAAATATTGACAATTTGATGATGTTGAACAATTGTGAAATATATGCAGCTGCATATAATTCGAATATTAGAAGTATTTAGAGAAATGTATATTTAGAGAATTGTATTTATTACAAAGAATTTTTAAAAGTTACGGAGATCAGAGGGGCTGAAGGAGGTATTTTTGGAAATAATTTCATTCCTGTTTTTTTGCCTTACTTTCATAAACTTGATTTTCAGCAATTATAAAATTCCTGGGAGAACTCAAAAACTAACGCCGTTCCCCCTAGTGGCAAACCTCTTGAACAAAGTAAGCGATGAAAATCTAAGGAACATTCCTGATTTATATCAATCTATTTAGGTAGTATAATGATGATTCATGATAAGACATGTATAAAACCAAAAAGAAATAACTACAATTGTAATGGAATGTGTGAATTTATCCGAAAATATCGTACAACTTCACTTCAAACACCATCATACGTACATATATGTATGTACAAGTATATTTATAACATTTACGCAGTAAAGATATTCAGTAATTTAAATCCCTCGTTTAATACTTAGTTCATTTGATCAAATATGACCCAATTAAAAACCATAGTGATTTGAATATTGTCTGCCGGCATGTTATAATAGAGGCCTATCGTTAACAACAAATCGGGCTTAATAGGATTAAAGAACTCGATCCGCTCCTAATCCAAGATGACGTATTAATTTACATTTCATTATTTTATCCCTTCCTAACGATACGGCCTATCCCGAGAAGGTTCGCGTTGGGAGCGGATGTTCCTTAGCTCTGTAAATAGAGTAAGCGCGTATTATATACTCATATTATAGATATATAAGAATATAAAGAACTGACATGATAGGCTCTCTATATAAGTGCACAATATTTCTATGGTATATCAGAAAACATTCGGTAGGTAACATATAAACTATTATTACAAGCTGATTTTACATGCGAGGTGTAGTTTCAACTCTATGCCAATTCTTTATTATTTTTAAAGTCTTCTCAAACCGTGTTGGTAGAATATTATATGCGCTGCATTTTTATGACGGGCCTGTTAGTCTGGTGATCAGTGATTCTGACTACTGAACTAGAGGTTGAGGGACCGATTCCCACCCAAGATAAATACTTGTGTGATGAGCACAATCAAAATAATAAGCTAAAGTTACATAAGTTTCTATCTGGCCGTTTATACATACAACGCACATTCTGAGTACTGAGAAAAACATTTCAAATCAAATTAAATTCTTTTTTCCAAAAAACGCCAAATAAATACAAGTGGTTGCACAAATGTACATTATACATTAAAAAAAAAGGTGTCTCCACTAAAATTGTGTTCATTTTAGGCTATTCTCAGCAATGTAGTGTACCTAGTTTGATTTGGTACTTGGTTTAAATAAAATAAGTACCTAGTTATTGAAATACACATAAAGGTACGCAAATCTCGAAAACTAAAAATGTTAGCTTAGCGAAATAAATTGAGTTTATAGAAAGTTAAATACTCTGCTTAATCGCAATAATATATAAAAGGTACAATACCTCTTGGTTACCCGACGTTTCGATCGTGGTCACGAGTGGACTAAAAGAACACATCACAGCTTGCAGTATTATTATAGGCGAAGAATTTTTTATTTGCAAAAAAACTAAATGCATGTATCTTTTTTCAGAATCACTATGATATAATATAGTATTCGTCGTCGTTTTTATTATTTATATTCTTACGTAGTAATAAAAAAATAGCCGAAGGGTAAAAATTTAAAATAATATAAATGAAATAAAAAAATCACCTTTTAACTAAAATATTTTGAAATTCCAGAAATCTGGAATCGTTAACAAACTAAAATACACTAGTTCTGTTATACTTCTTTTAGCATGGATTTAGAGGTTTATGTGTCATCCATGTTCCCAATTCCCTTATTGTAATCGAGAGCGCAAATTTTATTATACCTAATTCCAAAATAAAAATAAAATATGTTTACATATGTTCCTGTCGTTTAAGATACTACTAACAAACCGTGTCACTTGCAATGTACTCACCCGATAAAGATATCACATGTTACACGAAACAAGTACATCGTATCTGCTGAACACGTGATGGCGACACGGTCGAGGGTGTTCATTTGTGCCCTGTTTGGATTATATACAGTTATCAGACTCAACGGTATAAGTTCGGATTAAATCTGTGTCAATTTGCATTTTATTATGATGACACTGCCTCTAAGCCTTAACTGTTAGGACGGCTTTGTAAAGGTTTATTTTGATTCTATGATGACACGCGTAAAGGCTCCTTTACATGAGTGTGGTTAATTGATAAGAGTCATGGTATTTTTGTCTATTTAACTTATAAAGAGATGACTTAATGAGATTTCGGGAAGAAACTTTATTGTATTGAGTTGTTTATTTTTTGTTGTATTCAGTTCATTTAAGACATTTCTGTCAGTATAAGGACCGAAACAAAGTTTTCCTACATTTAGAAAATTAGGTATTTTCCCAATCTGTTCAAAAGAACATTATTGCCCAATAATCCCGTTCCAATCCAATTACCATAAAGGATATTGAAGTACATGATTCTGCAGATATTTTGGAAGCAATATAAACTTTCTATGACAATATCTGTTTGTACAACTCTTATTTTTTAAGTTTACTTTATACATATAAAATAAATAATCTGATGTATACTTTGATCTTGGCAATTATCGTAAACCTAACAACTTTAAAGCAGTCCTATGGAATCTTAAATTTAGAATTGCGATACAATTCAGCAGAAGCCGTGTTTAAAAACTTTGAACAAGCAGAGATTGTTACAGTTCCTTCAAAAACAACGTCTGTGTAAATAGTCTTTGCAGTCGATACATTTGTTTCTTTAGTTTTACATTTTGCTCAGCCATAAATTAAGTTGTTGCTGCAAAACAAAAAATAAAAAGTATTCGACGAGTCACAGGAAAGCGGTAATTTATGCGGTTCGTTGAGCGCGGAGAGAAATAAGAATAAGAAAGCATTGCGTTTACAAATGTACACATGTCGTCGGCATGGGACCGACGCACACATAACGTAGGCCTAACTTTACAGAATCTATTTAAAATTGTGTGTCAAAAGTTTTTTTAATCACAAACCACTAGGTATACAAATATATGCTATTCTTTTAAACTTTTTGGTTGGTTTATTGAAGTTTACGTTCATTTAAAACTTAGCAATCACGAAATATAGTTTATATGCCATGCGACCTTAAAATATTATTACATATTGATTTCTGATTAGAACGTTATCGCATAATGCATGAAAACACTGTATTATACGAGTACAAGCACAGATAAGATAATAGTTACTTCGTGTACAAGGTACGTACTTAATATGCTTCAATTCACAGTGGCTTAAGAAATTGAGTTCTAAAGTTTATTTTCTATGGCCTTTGGTGGTTCCAGCATTAGAGTAGCAATGGATAATTGATTAAACTATCTCACTCAGCAGTTTTAGTAAAAGGTTTTAGTTAAAACTTAATATCTTACTTAAAGTACTAAAACATAATTCGCAATTAAAACAAACTAAAACGGTTTTTAACTCCTCGAAGTTACTAATTTCTGTTGACCTCCACAATAAACTTGATACCTCATCTTAATTCAAACGTTATTTTTTTTTTTACTTCGATCAAGGTTTAAAAAAAAAAAAAGAAATGAATTTACAAAAAAAATATTTGTGTAACATTCTATAGAATCAGAACCACTCTTCCTTTAACTTTGCAACAAATTTACAAAAAAGGAGGCCTAGATGTGAAGTGTAATTCTATGGTGTACATTAAATTTTGTAAGTTAAGGCAATTAAACTAAAAAAAAATAACGCTTCAACTGAGATAAGGCCACAAGTGGCACGAATTAAATTAAATCGAAGTATCAAATCTTTTATTGTTTTTAAGTTAGCTTAGCGATTCCGTATTATTAATCCACTCATTCAGCGCTACCAAAACTTAACAGGCCGCAACAAAATAAATGACTCGTAAACAGAATTATCCTTATTCACTAACATTCTGATCTATGTAATGTCGATAAAGATATATCTCATGTTCTTTATTTATGAATGAAGGAAACCGTTTCAGAAAACAAGATGAATAGTTCCCACAGAATTGGGAATTAGTAAGTATATGCGTACGTTCCTATGTCGTGGCATATTACCTGTCGAGCTTGTTTATACAATAGATGCTGAAAACAGATATCCAAGTAAAGCATATTATAACACTTAGGTATTTCCCCTTAACTCTGAATGGGGAACTACCTAAGTGCTATAATATGCTTACTTGAATATTGCTTGAATATTTTACAGTTAGATACTGATAATTGACGCTGCTTTGTACCGCATATAGACAAAAAAGATAAGAAAGCTATATCTATGAAATTACTGCTGATAGAAGTTCAGCTAGGCAAGCAGTTTAACTATGGTGATGGGACTGTGATCTGACTGAGGATGCAGTTAATGAAAGTTTTTTTTATGGTTAGCAAAAAAAATTACAAAGAAGAAAACAGTTCTAAAACAATTCAAAACTGGGAAAACTCCGGGCTATTCATCATGACCTAACGTTTCTTTTCTTAATTATTTAATAGAGATGATATAAAATAATGTTTACACTTAGTACAATTCATAAATTATCAAATAAAACAAGCTAAAGTAAACCTTAATTTTGGGCTGGTTTGTTTTTTAATCTAAAAGTCAAGTGTAATATAACAGAACAGAACAGTTACATGCATTTTATATGCACAACATGGAATATCAAGTTATAATACATACAAACTTTAAGGGAACATTTCCAGAATGTCAACATTTTACACATATTGTAGTTAATATTTACAATAAATATTACTTTGTATGAATAAAGTCACGACTTTGCAGTTGCAGCTGCCTTCGAAACTCTTTTCATCACTGTTTAAAATGCAGTTTCAGCTCAGGCGTTTATGCGTCGTTTTAAAATAACCGCGTTATATGGTCTGGACTAAACGTCATAATGTGCCTAATGTGATTATTTGTGACGAAGGAGGGCCTCTGTGCCGTTAAAGATTTATATATAACTCTGGACAAATTGCGTTATTACAGATAATCGAGGTGAATTGTAACAACGAGAAAATTGCATAAACGTGTGTGTATTTTTAACGAAATTAGGACAAACATTGAAATGAAATGCGTCTTCTAGGTTTTGATTTTATTTACCAAAACTATTGAAAATGTTTTACTAATACTCTGCGAAGTAATATAAAAAGGACTGAGCAGTAAAAACCCATCACTGACCCTCGGTTTGTCAAACCAAACCGAACTCCCCCAACAAAGTTCTGCTTAGTGGTATCACTTAAAAAGCATTATGGGGGTGCTTTGGGGGTAGGGAAAACTACCCTATTTTTTATTATTCATACCAAGGCAGAGGTAAGTGGTGATGAATGTTCTTGAAGGTTTAAGGAACAAGCACAAACAGGATTTTAGATTTTTAAATCGGTACTGTTCCACCACTTTTTCCAGATTTTACAGTTTTCCGGCTTATTCACTGTATTATTACTAGGTGTGGTACCTCCAAATATATATTGTGTGATCTTCCGTTGTCATGAAGTGTTACTTCGACAGGTCTTTCACCTACACATGCGTCCTCAGAAGCGATTCGGCACAAATACACCACTGATTACACATAATGACATAAGTTTATTCTCATTAATTAGGTACTAATTATATTTGACATGTATATTTTGCGTGGTATAAAACCCAATACCTATGTATAAATTAACAATTTATGCTGTAAGTCAAACCAGCAACTCACTGTAAATGCAATCTACATGTTCTAATAAATGTGTTATCGAAGTGTCGCCGCGTCGACGAAATTCAGCATCTGAATGAAGTTGTAAAAACAAGCTGTGTAGAAATCTACCATAATTTGTGATAGGGAACTAATTCCTGTAATGTCATTCCTATTCTAATATTCTATACAAATATTCTCTTCACTACTCCACATGTTATTAAAAAAGTGGAAAACAAGAAGTACCTATATGTATATTGTAGTTGTCTTGCAATTACGGAATTCGAAAGTTGTGTAGGCCTTTTGCTGACTTTGCACAACTGCATTAAACCGTCTGCATGCGGACTTCATGAATTAATTATTCTACATTACACTACATTTATGAAAACTTTAAATGAGTTCGACATGCCTTGTTTAATTTTAATATTTCAGGCTGCAGTGCCTCGACTACGCTAACTTATTTAATTTGTCAGATTGCAGTCAGATGCCTTCGTAGCCTTGTATACAAACAAATTACTTAATTTATTAAAAAAGACAAATGCCGAGGGTTATATTATCTTAATTTTTGTAAACTCATAAGTTTATTTTCTGTGTAACTTCTCCAAAATGAGTTGGATAGGAACAGAACTCCGGCAATCGTGGCGCTGTCCGTTTCTATTAGTCCAATCAGGGTCTTCTGTAGCAGTGAGTCACTCGAACAGTCAAGTGAATACGTTTTGACTTAAATGGTGCTAAGTATAACAATATAAGATTGAAAGAGGCATCAAGTTGAAATTAATAATGTCAAATATTTATGTCAGCGGTCCCTTGAAGCTGTAAAAAAAGGAAGCAGAGGTAGATTCATGCTTTTTTTAATTTGTATCTCCAAACATATAAGTCGCATTAAAAATTTTAAATGTCTACATTGTAGAGTAAAAACTGATTTTTGAAAATCTGCCCCCCCGTCTATGGAAATTTTTTGGACAGTTTCACATTAATAGCATGTCCATAGTAAATACAAACATTTTTTAATATGAACCCTAAATGATTCCATCCTTCACTTGGGGAGGGGGAGGAAAACCAAAATTTGTAAAAAAAATTCGTAGCTTAGAAACTGTAAACCTTTTTACAATCGGTAATATTTTTAAATAAAAGCAAATTTTTTATTTTACTCTACAATGTAGACTAAAAAAGTTTTTAATGCGACTTATATTGTTGGAGATAAAAATTAAAAAAACACGAAATCTACCTGCGGGTCTGCTGCGGGACCGGATTTTTTTAACTGGCGGTTGTTTTGGGGTCTAGGGATCATAACTAGACCTCCTATGAAAAATTTTTCGGAAAACTCGACAACCGGTACAAAACCAATAGGTAGACTTTTCTTCGAAATCTACCTAAAATCAAGCTTCTAAGTCATCTCAATCAAAACATAAAGCCATAAATCAAAACTTATAGGGTACTTCCCATTGTCCTAGAATCATGAAATTTGGTAAGAAACAAGGTCTGACAGTCCGAAAGTCGTTAATTTATTGCTTTATCACATAGAAAAATTGTTTTTGTGGTTACAAACTTATATTTTACGGTTGGAAAGTTGACTTTGTCGTAAATTGATGTATGGAGAGTATTTTTAGAACTGCAAAGTTAAGTTTAGGTTCAAAATTGTTCGATAAATTGATTACCGAGATGGACGTACAGGTTTGTTTGCTTACGGAACCAACAATGTATGATTTACAGATTTTTTTTTGTTACCATTATACCTACCAGTATTCATACAAACCCTACTGTGTAGTAACGTGGGTCACTGTAACTTCGCTATAAAAATCCTTGTGTTTTAGAAATTGTTGGATATCGACGTTGTATTCGGAGGGTTATGACTAAGATTAACGAGAGAAAACCTCGAACGTCATCATATTGATACGCTCAGATATAAGAAATGAAATGTAACGAAGCAATCGGGCTATGTATGCTTGCAATTGTTCTTTTTAATTTTTCGAAATAAGTAAAAGAAATTGGTTAGTATAATGCTCTACTGTTTTGTTTTATGATTTACCATGAGGTTATATCCTGTGTCCGTGACGCTCATCTTTTTTCTCTCTATAAGTCGATTTTTAAAAGCTCTGATCCAAGAACCTCCCAAAACTAGTCGAGTCCTATTGTTTACTCTGTTCTCGTTGATTAAGCGATCTTGTTATTTGAGTGTTTTTTTTTTCTTTTCATGTATGGGTAGGTACGTTTTTTTTTGTACAACTTACATAGTTGGCAAACGTCTGTCTCCCACTTATATCCTAAAACTCTAGACCCTACTCACCAATAGAGTAGGTACGCTGATAGTGCCGTATTCTGTAGACTTCTTCTCCAGTTGGATGGATGTCTTACGTTCAATTAGAGTAGATCTTCTTATTTCTTAAATAATTCAGAAATTTGTTATAGGTACTTACTTCATTCATAAAATGATCCGTACCTGTTCGTAATTCAAAGGCATCATAATGGTTCTGTTTACCAAATGGTGGCTAATATAATTAACTTTCCTAGTACGGATTTGTTCGTACATATGTTCAATAAAACGGCTCCTGAAGTCTCGTCAATCCGGCGCCAATTGTCCTACCAATATACTTATTTATTAGCTTTAGGTAAAGAAATTGTCTGACCTCTATTTGTTCCACATTCAGTAGAACATTGACAATATTAATTAATCTTATTAAGAAACGTGACAATTATCTAATTCTATAACGGGTGACTTTCGATATAGTCGCGACAGTTAATAATTAATTGGTCGTTTCAATTATTAAAGTATATTAGTGGAGTGATTTTAGGTCAGCAATTAATATCAAAATGAGTTCAGTAGAGGTTGAGCGGGTCCCGCAGCGGAAATCTATTAATTTGGCCGTAAAGCGCGGCCATTACAGGCGAGTCGCCAATTATTTCAGTCTCCCTCAGTAATGGAATTCTATGATGTTCGCCAATCTAAGACAGGCGCCGTTTACGATACCCAAATTACGGTTTCATTGCCCGTAAAAAGATATAAGAACAGCTTATTATTGAGATTTCGAGATTTTTAAGAACCATAATTAATCAGAAATGTTCTAGTCTTTAAACATATTCATAAAAAAATATGTCATACTTTGAGTTCTATTGAAGGGTAAAATTACGTTACATGTCCATTATAATGTTTTTAATACTTCAAACCAGTTCCTCTATTATTTAGATTCATTCCGAATAGTTTCTAGTTTCACTTCTATTGCTAAAAAAATTAAAAACAGGTTAGATCTAAAATAAATTATTTTAGATCTAACCTGTTTTTAATTTTTTTACGTTACATGTCCATTATAATGTTTTTAATACTTCAAACCAGTTCCTCTATTATTTAGATTCATTCCGAATAGTTTCTAGTTTCACTTCTATTGCTAAAAAAATTAAAAACAGGTTAGATCTAAAATAATTTATTTTCTTGTTTCTTTTATAAAACAATCGCTTACGTTCTAACTTAGTAGTACATTTTTACAATAAACATATTTCGTAGCGTTTTTTTTCTACTTTAATAATTATTTACAATATATTTATACAATAACATTTGAGTAAAAGAAATAAATGCTAACATACTTTATAATGCAATTACAAAGAATAAAAGATGCAAAGTAATCTTAAAACAAACTTTAATAACAACATGCAATTCCTAGACAATTGTTCCACGCAAGGCGACATTATAGAGAATAATATAATTTCTAGGTATATCCTTGTTCTATCCTCTCACCCGTTCTAAAGGAACCATCACAGGCTACCACAACAATAAATAACGAGTCCGAAGACAAACTTAGCGAGGGCTCAACCATAACATCGACATTTATATCGTAACTTTCCATATCTTAAATACTAACAATTTTTTCGAATACATCACTATCTACTCTCTGCAGATCATTTATTATAATACTGGTGATTAATAAATCAGTGGAACGTTATTGCTTTATTTACGAATGAGTTACTCAATACCTATCATTATCGATTTTCTTCGCTGGTACACAAAAATATTATCTACTCAATAATTTTTATAAGTTTTTAGTATAATGTAAGCATGCTTCACAAGGCACTATTCTAGCGAGATTATTACAAACTCAACTGAAAACACGACCACCTATTAAATTCGGTTTCGAAGTCCGAAGTCGGGCCTAAACTTACATTTTATGGCGATAAATCAATAACAACTTTTTGAAACATAAAACCGCATAACCGTACAATGTGAAACAGTGGTTTAACACGCAACAGTCAGTTTACTCCAACACAAATGTTGTAGGTATACAGACAAACAAATGAACCTACTATTCTACGCATCAACACTTGATGCGGTACAAGTAAGCATCTTGTCATACAACATTACCTTACATCTAAGTTGGCGTTTGTATTGCTCTTTATTTTAAATACTCTCATAGTTCTTATAAATAAGTTTTAGTTACCTACTTGTCTAGAACTTTTAAATCGATTGCACCGGAACTTAAACGTAATAACTTAGTTAACACAACGAACTGTCACGTTTTTCATTGCTGTTAAATGAACTGGCATTTGTAAACTTACTTAATCTTTGTTGGAAGTTGGTGCAATCTATTTAGTGCTCTGTACCCCTAGTATCAGTTTTTACAGTTTACTGATGAGTGCTGTAGAAATTCTCTATGCATTATTTTAGTTAGCCACTTTTCGCTGCACTCAGCTAAAAGTATAAACACTCGTCAGAACTTAAACAGTAAAAACTCGTACTAAAAGTCAATATGAATTTTGTAATTAAAAGACACAACGTACAATAAATATTTGCCAGCACAATGATCCAATGAGGATTGATATCACAGCATTTAATATTGGTGGCATAACACCTGTATAGTCTGATGTTTACCACATATTTACAGTAGTATGCGAAGGCAAACGCTAATATACGTTCTTCAAAGCGCTTATTTCTTTCACCGAGACAATATTATCATCACTATATTTTACTCAGTCGCTTTCGTTAATATTTTAATTAATCTTGATTACTTATAACTAATATAAACTATACGATACTTTATCTGATAACAAAGGAAAAAAGTTATAGGCGAAAGTTGAACAGAAGTCAGCAATCCATCACGGTGCAGTCTTTGGAACGGACAACGAATCTATTTTAACAGATCATCCCCTCACTACATTATCATTCCCCTTTTAGTTGCGCTCCTTTACCACTGGTACTCGTCACTCATCTCGTCCTGAATACTCGGTATTTCACGACATAATTTATGTGAGTGATTTTGAACATTCTAAAACAGACTATGTTACATCACTTTGAGAAAATATTTTGTTCACAATTCACGGCTACAAAGTTTATTTTGGTACATGTATTCTATTAATGCTTTATATTTTTGTTAACGTTTATAAATACTGTGCGGGGGAAATTTCGTAGTAAGGGTATGCGAGGGTTGTGTCTGCGAAATATCGGCTAGTTTACGTTAGCGTGGCTCGGTGTGTGTAATCGCTCATTAATCACTAGCGAGCTGTGCCCTATCACCGCAGCGACGCCACGATCTCGTTCGACATACTGTTTTGCTGGCTCGATGCATTCAGGCTTTTGGAGCATTGCTGAAAGCACAATATCTATAAATCTAGGGAATCACGATTTAGGAAACTAAAAACATATTCAGGATGGTCGTTTACTGCTCTAACTACTATATAAATAGAGGATACATGTATTTTAATACAGCTAAAGCTTTTTCCAGGGTATTTTGAAAAATAAAATATGTAAAACAACTGATTGCCATAATAGAGAATATTTGAATAAGTCCCAGGCAAGTTACTCATATTGAAAGAGAAAAAAAAAGATTGAAGAGAAGAGTATATGACATTGTTATATTTTTTGTTTTCAATAACTTTTTTATAATGTATATAGAAAGAAAGATAGAAGGAAAATTTGTTTTATTGCAAACCATAGCGTACGTACACATTTTTTAGTGACAGGTTAATTTTTGATGAAACACTGTTTTTAAAAATGCTGATGCTGGCTGAATATCCGAGAACTTAGGCATAAACTCTAAGTACATATGTTCATAAGTATAAATAATTCATGTAAAATACATATGCCAACGTGTAGTTTCAATTAAAGAAAAAATGCGATTGCGAAGCTGGATTCTATATAAATCCACGCAACCTTACGAACGACACCGCCCAAAGCAGATAGCTGAAACTTCTTTAGACTTATACTTAAAAGGTGAAGCATTTTATGTATTGATAGTAGAAGAGATATATTATTATAAAAACGACTTATTCCATTAAAATATTATTACGATGAAATAGTTCTGTCCTGATTCAGTAAGTCTTTTTAATGTGTATTTTGACTGCTTACTGATTTTTGGAGCAAGTTAAATTACTTTTTGTGATTACGTCACTCTTCAAAGACGAGGCACGATTTAATTTTTAACAGATAAACTTTCTAGTGATTAAACTCACATAAGAGAGCTAAATGACTAAAATAAGGTCATGGATTTTCCATATAGCTACATAGGAACTAGAAATCGTTTGATTCATCATCATTACAACTTTTTTTAGGCCGAAACGAATTAAGGTAATTACACACTATAATGCCATTAACTATTCATTTGAGAGTAGTTATGTTAAAAGTAGTAAATACGCTATAATAAAAGCGAAGTTTTCGATATGAAACATGTACTTGTGTGACTTAGAAAGAATTGTCGATATTTTAAATAATATGAAAACAGTAGGCAAAATAAGATTTATTAAAAAAATTTTTTTAACAAATTATTAACTTGATTTCATAAAAAAGACCTGCATGCACGTTGCAAGGGGTATATAATCGGACATATGGTACCTATGATTAAGAAAAAGTGTACGGTTCCCGATCATAACTTGTAAACGGACAGATTTTTTTTATAATTATTTTTGTAACTGAATGCTAGAGTCATGCCCTTTCAGTGATTTAAGTAAGTGTTCTATTGACAACAACCTATATATTTGTGAATTCTTTCATATATTGTAAATTCCATTTATTTTTTATTCTCATAAACAATTATGAAATTCACAACTCAATTTTCCAGCCAGCTCTCACAAACGAAACATAGACAATAATCTTTCGTCGAGTTACCCAATATCAAAGTTAAGTCTGTATTTAGAATCAAAAAGTTTTTAACTTTGTGTATATCTAATTAGCTAACTTTCTTTATGCTCTAGTAAATAAAGCTTTGATTCTAAATGGAGTATGGTTTGGACCTATATTTAGTGGTAAGTGGTTATGTGTTATGTATATAAGTCCACATAGCAAAAAATATGGCATTAATTAAGATAGGTACTAATATCATTTTATAGTAAAGTTGAGAAGCATACATATGTATGAAATAGATAACGAAATTACATACATTATAACTTGTGAAGTTTATTAGTTTGATTAATTTTACCCTATAAAGTAGGAAGACACGACGTCATACCAATACCATAGCTTTCTCTTGAATATATTCTTTCTAACTTATTCACATTTATCTAGACTTGGCACTCACTCAAATGTATGTCACTCTGTACATCTGACAACTTAATGGTGCCTATAATGAGCCCTGTAAAATATGAACGACGTATGACGTTAACTCCTTCCTAAGTATGTAACTTAGCTAGACAGTAATTTTTAAAGACAATGCATTCTAAAACAGATAATATCGATCGAATAATTCACGTTCAAACAATTGGACTGAACTGAGGTAGGTGAAAGAAAAATTCAGAAAAAGACAATATGTTGTATGTAATGTTTGCTAATTGTTAGGCCGCTAGGATTCCCGCGCAGCTAGCTTTACAAAGCTGTGTACTAAACCATGAAAGAGCCTGAAAGCAAGATTAACGAGTTAGGGATACTGGCGCCGGATAAACATGGACATGTGCCATTAATTTCTATGGTGGTCCAATAGGTAAGAATGGTTGTGGTATCGATCGCAAGAAAAATTAAAAGGTAAACAAGAAATCGAGTTTTAAGCGATTATTTCTGATATCGAATAGAAATATCGTGTAATTTGTAAATTGATTTTTATAACTTATCGACATAGGTGGTGTGCAAATTTCATGTAGGTACTAAAATTGTCAAATTTTCTTACAGCAGTGGACTTATAAACCACGAGACTGGATTGGAGGCTGAATTTGATATCGATAACGATCTTATTTACAAACAAAATGGAGGCACATTTCACTGCAAAAATAGACCACAAAAATATTTATGAACATAAAAAAAAATAGAGTTATGTAAAAATTGTTGAATGAATGAGCAGAAGTAGTTGCTTTTAATGTCATTATCATTAATGATATTTAGATATAAAAATAACATCATTTCAACAGATTTATAAATGAAATTGCTTATTTTACTGAAAAAATATGGTTACGTAATGGAATGATAAAAAAGGTGAAATAATATAAAAAATATAGTAAATGTATACATAAATATAGTACATAAGGGTAAAAGCCCGTTATATTAGGGGACTCATAAAATTAAATATTAAAAAAATATTAATTAAAATCTTAATTCTATACCATTGGTATATGCGAGTGGTCAGAATTATGCAAAAGGCTTACCATTTGTCGCGATTCCCAAGCCTTCATAGCGCTTTTATATTTTTCGAACTCGTGACACCAGTCTGAATACACTTGCTTGTACTCTTGAGATTTGCTTGGTTGCGTACATCTGTAACAGAGCCGATATTTATTCATTATAAATATCTCTGATGCCCACATGAAATCCTTATTATTAGTTTCAATCAACGTTTTATTTGGGAAGAGACTACGAACACACATTCTAGTAAATGTGACTACACTGTTAGTTTGTAGTCAGTGCTTGGAGCCACCAATATATACAGGTCCTCTCTAAATTAAACACACACATGTTTCAAATGAAACAAAGTTGTGATGAAACAAATAATAAACATACATTTGTTTTAAACTGGTTATCACAAGGAAACACATTTTTTTATTTTATTTCAATGGTAAGTAGTATGTTGATAAACGAGATGCGATCATTTGTAATCAGTTTCCTTAATAGAAACTTGCCATACTTAGTCTGCATGAAGATGTAAGTTACGGCGATAGGGGAAAACCACAAGCTTCCATTGGATGTTCATCCTAATCTAATATATTACTATCGATCACTTTCATAACCATGATTGACATTGTCAATCGATGGTTCAAATTCGGGTAACTTATTGTTGATCGTCAGTCATTCGTTGATCATAGCAAACATTTTGTAAATCTGCATCTTTAGTGTTAAAATAATTAACAGTTATATGTAGACGATTAAAGAATATAACAATGCATATTCGCTTACCTTTGCATATCGATGTCTAAATTATATGAGGATATCAATGTAGGGCCAAAGTGGCATTCGTATAGACCGCGGTCAGATTCTGTCACTGACAATAACACCAGACCACGCTCTGAAGTTTGCAGCACACGATCCCAACTAAGAACAAGATAAGATAAGAGACATTATATATATTTGCATATATATAAATATTACTATTATACAGACTTTATCCATAAGGTGTTGAATCGTTCAAAGTAAAATGAATAAACTTGAATTGTTGGCCAAAAGGCTTCCTTATATGTGTGTATGTTGTAAACATATTTATTTTTACGTAAATACGAACTATAGAAATTCGTATACATAATTATATATATGTACATAGGGAAATGCAGCGTAACTTACTTGAAACTTATTATATACCGGCCTCTCTCTCTTGAATGGTGGTACCAAATTACGTGCTGATCTTTTAGAGCTTCGGGCGTTTTTCCAAAAGCTGCTAAATGAACGCTTTGCCCATAACCAGCTCTAACAGTTTTAACAGGAGCACTGGCTTCACATATTGAAGGTGTTGAGTTCGTTGCATCATGCAGTAAGCCAGGACTGTATGGACGACATGCTTTCACCTCTTTATCCCAACCGCAGTAGGGGTCCAAAACGCATCGGACACAACTGTCATATCTGTTTCGGGAAAAATTAAATTTAAAGCAACTTTGATGGTAAAACTTTTTACTTGAATAACTAAATCACTCAAACGAGAATTAATTGCCTACTTTTAAAATAATGATTATTATTACCACCGAATTATTTCATGACTTAATTTATAAATATTTAGTGTCAGAAGCCTAGAATGTATGAATTCAGAATCTCACCATGATTCCGCTACAAGATTTTGAAGATATAGGTAGCCATTAGATCCACATCTAATGGCTACCTGTAAGCGTCAACACTTCAATGTCAACACATTGGTGACATATAGGAATGTAGATCAGCGTGTAGGTCAGCGATGCTTTAGCCTAAACTATTATTTTGGTTCGATCAACTGCAACTCTAGCCTCTTAATCCAGTCACGAATTATTTTTAACAGTAGATTTTGCAACTGAATGAAGGTAGATGTGCACCTTGAATGATTTCTATGTTTAATAGGTTCAAACCTTCAACGGTATCACTGAGTGATTTTTATTTTTTAATACGTTAGCTTTTGGAGCATTTCAATAAAATGAAATTCAGGTGGCATCAGCTTGCATCCTGTTTACCTTTCGTGTAACACTAACACTATTGTACCTGAAGATCTGACTTTTAAAAAGAGTGGCCATGAGTTTCTTTGCCAGTATTCTTCTCATAAGGCCCTACGCATTTTGGAAACTGGAAGTTATAGATCGACACAAACGGGCAGTAGATTTTGGTGTTTTTCACCTAAGTTACCTTGACAATTCAGTATATGCTGTGGCGTCTCTTTGTGCCGATCTATGATTTTAACTCTAGCTTCAATTTAACGTTCATAAATGTCACTTAGTGTCTTAATTGAATAAATGATTTTGAATTTGAATTTGATCATTAAAATGTCGATATTCATCATAACAACAACACGAGTGCAGTACTTTGCCAACGGTTGTACCAATGTCATAAAATTGAAAGTTTTATTGGTTTCTTTGTATGTTTGAACTCGCTAACGTGTCAGGTTCTCCTAGTCCCGTCCAAAAACAAAATACATATATATATATATAGCTCATTTACAGAGAAACGGAGAACATACAACATAGAATCAGAGAGTAACTTCTTTTATTCCTACTTAATCGTATCCACTTTGGCTCATCTTTGAAGTCTTCACGAGATATATAGATAGATTGTATCTCATCTCTCTCATTACTAACCGTGCAACTTGCGAACATTTCTTTTAGTATATATACTAAACCTATTAAGGTCTTATAATACAGATATTTAGGTATAGTACAAACACTTATCAGATTAGCTTTATCGAATCAAGCTATATAATATCGCGGTACTTAGTTAAGCAGTATCCTGAACTCGAGTGAAATCGACAGATGATGTACTTTAAAGTTACTTCACAAACTTACCGATGTGCACAAGCTCTGAGCGGCAATTGTCTCAGTCGGTTATCAGTAGCGAGGTATAACGCATGTATTCTGCGCGACAGCGCAAGAGCTCGAACAGGTTCGTCTCCGGCTGCCCGCCAAACGTCTGCTACTCGAGATCCGTAGCCCCCGCCGCCTGCCCATTGAACTATTTTGTAGACTTCTCCAGCACCTAAACATAATAGATATATTATATTTGTGCAAAGAAGCATATATGCTGATGGTTAACCGTTACCGGTACCTTAACAAAAGAAGTACAATACAATACTTTGCTGGTAGTGCTATTTATGGTCATTAGCAAAATGGAGGTATTTAAAATAGCTAAACCGATGAAATAAGCTGCATGTACAGCCAACATAAGCATGACTACTTACTGGTGCCCGCATAGAATACGGTATATGTGATGTCATCTCCAAGCATATCAACGAACTGTCGGTCGGCGACAATCGTGGTAAGCACCAGATCTCGCCTGTAGAATGCCGGTGCATCGCCTTCATGACGAACAGCTGAATCCATTAGTGGATGAGACCTAAGTGAACGATAGAACAATAAAGATAATGACTATCGTGAGTCTTATGCATAATACCGAATTACCAAGTAGGCAGACACCTCCTTCATAAAGGTACTGGAAAGAACTCAATCAAATTCAAATTATCTCAACTTATCTTCTCTAGACGCGGTACACTGGGTATGTTACCGTATGCTGGTACCAAAACACATACAAAAACATATGACAGTCGCCTACAGTTCGAATTCAACTGTTTTTTTAAGTCATATATATATGACTTAAAAAAAACTTATACAAACAGAATGTGTAATGATTACACAGGTATACTGTGTAATCATTACACATTCTGTTTTTCTTCTATTAAGTCAGTTGCGAGCGTTGTATGTTAGAGAAATCAGTATAAACGTAATCAAATAATGTTTTATTTAATTTAATGTGTTTATAATACAAATGTTACCAAACCATTTGGTTCTGCAGTCCTAGTGTATTATTTTAATTAAACCAAATCTCACATTTCTCCATCAAAGCAATTTTGCTTAAAAAACGGTAAACTATATCAGCACGATTTTAAATCGACTTTATAAAGTAAAAACTAAAATGTCACTGCACAAGATGTTTCTAACTTACAGTGACTTTTTAATAACTATAATTACTTGTTACAAAGCTTTGCAGGTAAAACTAAAAACGACAAAAAAAGTTGCCTGGCACTATTAACTTTTCCACAGTTTACAGAACAATGGACTACTAAAACCAAGTTTGAAAAAGTTTATAGTACGACAAAGGCAAGAAGCTTGAGATATTCTGAAATTAAACATTTTTCATTCTCTTGTTGTCAATTCCCCAATATAAGTAAAATGTACAAGGTGATGCCACACCCCATACCTAAATGTACATTCCATTGTGAAATTGGTTTATAGTAGTACCTTTGAAATTTATCGCTTACAAGTTTGCGGAACACCGACCGTTGGAGAAGCGGAAGCAAGCAAGCAGATGGAGCTAAGATTTCTAGTATTAATTCCGCTTGCGAGCTTGTAGGCATTGACAATCCTCAATACATGTCTTTAAACCGAGTCAAATAGATCACATGGAACAAACATTATAAATCCTTATTGTCTTTCATCTAGAGTAAATTACTCCTTGGCTGTGTTAAACTCACTATGCGGTTATAGGCAGCAGCAGATCAATACTCAATACTACGAAACTGGATGTCATTCGACATGACATCCACACACACACACAACACAGAATCCTAACACTTACGGACACACATACGGACCGCTTGATAGTAAACTTGAGACACCTCACACTCGTCTGTCACGGCAATCTGATCCCAAACTAGATATAGTCTGTACTATGGTAACCAGACAGCTGATAAACGTAATAACTCCACACAACTCACACACGGCCGTCTGATCCCAAACTAGGCAGAGCCTGTACTATGGTAACCAGGCTGCTGATAAACATACTTATATATTTCTAAATACATACATATTATAGATAAATTACACACAGAAACAGAACAAATAATCGTGCTCATCAGACATTTACTTGTCCTGGGTGGGAATCGAACCCACGACCTCTGGCTTAGCAGTCAGGGTCACTAACTACTAGACCACCATGACAACACCAATACTATTGCTTATATTTTATCAATCCGCCTCTACCCATCTTTCCTAAAACCGTAAGTAATACACTGGTTTTGTAAAAAAGTAACTTTAGTTTTTAAACGTTATAAGTTACTTAAGTTCTTAACTTTATCTGTTGTGGTGTACCTCTTTTTGTAGTTTAAAACAGTTAAAAAGAGTTTTTTTTTTTGTCCACAAAGGCATAAAGTAGTATTTTATCAGGACTAAGTTAGACTAAATTGAGTTTCCACTAAAATACTTAGATTTCAAGAATAATCGAAAGGAGTCAGACTTGCAATAGTTGCAATCGATAGGTACTGCTGGTATGCTACCGACGGCGACGTGCCCCGAGAGCGGGCAAATGGCGTTACGACAAAACCAAACCTGCTCTCATCTCAGTAAACAACAACTGTTTGTGCCAGAACGTTACGGTGAAAGCAAGCTTCTTCGTTCTTTTTTTCTCTTATTCGCTCAGTATGTACCCCGTACAACACGAAGAACTAGGTTAGCTTCAGGGGTTAACGAGAAGACTAACAACCTATGTTACTAATAGGTTTCAACAACCAAGTACGAGTTATCCACAAATGTATTTAATGTTAAGCAGCCAACAATGTCTATTTTAATTTGGGTGTTTAATTCTCGGATAGTTCTTTAGAAGGAAGTCCTTCTAAAGAACACCTCTGACCCGAAACGGACTGAGGCCTTGTTGCAAGTATTAAGATAATATAAATCACATGGAATACCTAAATACATATACTAAATACAATCTCTTTAGGGATATATAGGCGTGATGCTATATAATTTCAAGTTAATTAAGTTCCTCAAATTAGAATCGAGTTCAAGTCTCATGTGCCATCAATTAGTATATGACCTAATTCATGTGTGTACGCTTAACTACTAAAGCATATTCAGACTAAGCTCTAGAGAGCAAGAATAAACTCCGAGATTACTAATATCTTGAAAAAGTTCAAAAATTGCATCTAAATAATTAATCATACAAATTTACAAACGAGTGTAATTTATATCTTGGTTGAACACAATAATAATAAGTACCTAGTTTATGCTCAAACATCTCATGATGAGGATAATGAACGGTAGACAAGGAATAAAAACATCTGTTTTACGGCGAAATTAATCTTTAATTTACATTTTAATTTGGCTAGAAGGTATTTGCCACTTGAATAAATGTTTTACTACCTCTTATGTAAGGCTGAGAAACTCATACAAGTGTTAAAGGTCACCGGGAAGTTAATCAATTTGCGAGTATAAGCAAGAAGACCTAGTCAGAGGTGGATTGTTCTCGAAAAGCCATAAATTATAGATCGTTATGTAATACGTAAGTAGATCCATTGATTTAAGTAATTATACACTCCTTTGACATTGAGAACAGTAATATAATTATAAAATATAAGCTATTCTCACTTTGTCCTATATGTGAACCCGCATCCGTCATACACATAAATTTCTGTTGACTACAGAAATATGTTAAAATTAACTTTAATGTAGTTAAAGTTAAGTGTGTGTGTGTACGCACATGTGATGTACGCACATAAGATACGCAGTACGCATACTTCTTTGGCGCTAGTTAAATAAAGTTTATTTAAATATCATAATAAATAATACATACCGTAAACTAACCTCAAATTCTACAAACGTACTCAAAGTTATATGTAAAAACCATTTTTATCACTTATAATTATCACAGTAAATTATCTTTTAATCAATAAATTGTTAATAAATATCAGTCAACGCGATATATTATTTGAAAAAATATATCTAATATATAAAATTCTCGTGTCGCGGTGTTTGTAATTAAACTTCTCCGAAACGACTTGACCGATTCTCATGAAAGTTTGTGTGCATGTTGGGTTGGTATGAGAATCGGCTAACATCTATTTTTCATCCCCCTTAATGTTAAGGGTAGTCCACCCCTTATTTTTTTTTTAATTTTTAGATAAATTTATTTTTTTATGATACAGCATTAGAAAATACATACAACCCTGAATTTTCAACCTTCAACGATCAACACTTGTTTTTTAATAGCGATATTAGTATTTTTACTTCCATTGGTACAATTTTTTTAAAGTATTTAACCCACTGAAAATAGAAAGTGCGATTGTTATAATCGATTGTAGTAATCGATTGCCCTCAGGTCGATGTCAAACTTTTTTTTTTATGGAATAGGGTGTTAACGAGCAGACGGGTCACCTGATGGTAAGTGACTACCGCTGCCCATGGGCACCTGCAACTCGAGAGTCACAAGTGCCTTGCTGGCCTTTAAGGTGGGAGTAGAAGAGGAGGGGAGATGGAGAGATAAGGGGGCAAGATAGAGAGAGGGAAGGGTTAAGGCCACCGGTAACCTCACTCGCTTGGCGAAGTACAACGAGGCATTGCTTCACTGCCGGTTTTCTGTGAGGCCATGATATAACTCCTTTCGAGCCGGCTCATACGTGCCGAAGCATGGCTCTCCCACTGTTAAACTTTAAATATGTCAGTTAAGTTAATGAAGTACTTTGAATTAAGAAAATGAATGGTTGGTGTTTTGTTATTTCATTCTTCTTTCAGTCATAGACCCCATCCCCACAATAAGTTAGTTATTTTTTATTTGACTACCAAAATATTCATTAGAAATAATTAATATGGCAAAACAACGTGTGCCGGGTCAGCTAGTATTTATATATATTTTATTCAAACTGATACAAAACACGCGTTTAGAAAAACTTGAATAAATATCGTGAAGTTTGTAACTTTTTTTGAACAACTAAGCTGTTGACTAGCTAACTTCAGGGTGTCGGTTTTTCGTGACGGTGTGCGCGCGCATCATAAAAATTTACTATCATCATTTTTCCCTAACGCGCCAAAAGAAGTATACCTAACTTCAAAAACACCTTGTGATTGTAATTAGAAATCAATAGAAGTTAACTCCTTTTATTGTCATTTTCACATCAAAAAGTCGAACTAAACGCTTTGACAGCTCCTATGTGGTTCGGGTCGCCAAATTATGGAATTGATTTTTTCAAAGTCAATTATAGTCTTTGTACATTCAAAAGTAGAATGAATAGGTTTCTTTTAAATAGGCGTGTGTACAATCTTCGTCTTCATCAACACTTTCTATCAGGTGAGATGGAAGACAAACGCTTATTCCAATAATACATAACATGTGTATACGAGTATACTGCGAGCAGAGTAGAAACAAATATAGGTTTACGTTAACAGATTATCAAATAATACATCAAATTACTAAACAAAATCCGGAACATTCATACCGCACTGATTTAAATGTCATTCACACTTATAAATACAATAACGTTTTCTCTACAAAAGTGTGTAATATATTAAAAAAATAAAAAGTTTTTTAAATCCAATAAAATCAATTATTGCCATTTTTTAGTTAAGTCCCAAAGTATGTGAATACGTCCAAGGAAGGCATTTGCAAAAGAACCTAAATACGTCTGAACATGTCCCGATTTATGCCTGTTCAAGTTTCTACCGAATAAAATACATAACCTCTTTTCTTAAATAAGGCATGAGTAAAACAATATACCTAGTCGAATAATGAAAACATTACAACTTACCTAATGAAATTTAATACATTGTCTGGCAGAGCTTCAGTGTTGTTGACACAAGTGCCTGGCCTAGGGACCGGCACCCTTGCTCTTAAAACTGGTAACCATGCTGAGCTTGATGATGCCTGTTGGAAATATATTCAAAATAAAATCACGGTACCAGATTTAAAAATAACACAACGTGATTGAGTTAGATTAGATCACTACGATATTAAAATATTTTAATAAAATTTGTATGTTTTCTATTTCTACTGGGTGTGTTATATGTATATGTATAAATGTTCTGACGTACTACTTATTTTTCCCTTAAAATATTTTGTCATTAAATTACAATACGGGATTATTTATTCCCGATAATGTAGTTGTATATCGTGAAAGCCAATGTTGAAAAGTTATTATTTTGTTTTCCATTTATTTTTTGTGAAGTTCAATCTTTAAGCTTATTGTGGTTTTGAGTTGATTAAGTAAATAATATAATTAACATTAACATCTTATAGAATTTTTAAAGTCAGATTACCGGTAGTCCAAATGTAAAAATTTGTGTTACTTTTATTAAAAAATAATGAATGACACCTGCCCGAAATAAATTGTCATGGATATAGTATTGTACCATATTCACAAATAATACTTGTCAGAGTGAAGTAGAATATCTACTATATAAAGCCATTATATTCACCTACTACTTAAAACAATAAATAAATGTCACAAGTTTAAACATTTACCGACAGTCAAGAACCGCACATAATACGATTAACCTCATGTGATCGTTGGCAATAAAGGTAACATTATAACATTACAATAATGCGATAGTATACCACATCTCATACTGCCAGATGTGGGTCATGACAACGAGTCCTTTGCTTGCTTGCGAGGCTTAGGTAATAGCCACGATTAGAAATATCATACGTCTTAAAACTGCAGTAAACCTTATTTAATCCCTTCACTTGAGAACGGACAGGAAATGAAAGACATAATTTATAATCAATACCTGCTTGAATATACTTCTTAACTGTAAAGTTAGGTCATAATATTTAGGAACAAAATATGCAATAAGGATACTGTGCTAACCTGTTCTTTGAACCTGCCAGCAAACGCTTCTTGTATATCGTCCATAGCGTAAGTGCATATAGCGGAGCCAACCAGTCCGTCGCTTGCACCCGTCGTAAAAGCCGCATAGAACCTATTCGGTTCACCCGGCATTTGATACACGCTTTCTGTATAAAACATTTATCCTTAAAAGACTGTCTTTAGAACGTTTATAAAATAAATAAGACTGGAACCGTAATGAAGCCATTGAACCTTATGAAGGTAAAGTGACTATCGCCAGTCCTTAAGTTTTAAGTAGATACTTAAAATGTTGCTGCAAGCTTATGGCCTGTAATAGCAGTTTACAACTTTTGCAATGAAATGAAAGTTTTAGACCATTATTTATCGCAAAAAAGTTTGAAATATAATTAGAACTATAGATCAATATTTCTTAGCTTATAGACGATCCAAGCTTAAGCCTTACATGAAAGTTCAATAATATCAAATTTCTTTCATTCATATAAATATCTAATACATAATGATCAAAATAACATAATAGGAGATAATTTCAATTTTGAAATGGTATTTCTATGACCTGCAATTCTCGAACGGCGCCTCTGGACTGAAATTTTGTCTGGAAAACCTACAAAAACATTCCAAGTTTTCGTACACGTTTAGGTACACTTGGTAATAATTTTGTATAATTTGCACAGTAGTCTTCACAGAGTTCAGAAAGTCTAATTAATATTGACAGCACTATGCAATTTATGTCAATTATGTAAAGTTGAAAAGTGTAGCCACGAGAATATACTCACGAATTTCATCAAAATAGAATGGGAATTCTCCTGGTATACTACAATTGAGGCGAGCTTTGAGATACGTGGCCCAGTTTTGGCTTAAAATGTGTTTTCCTCCGGTATCTTGTTTACATACTCTTGCCACTCTAGAATATACCGCTTTGCCGCAGTTCATGAACTCGACAGCAGTCTCTCGAAAGAAGAATAGAACGTACTCGCCCACGTCGAATGAACCAACGAAGTTAGTTTCTGTGACAAAATAAAACTGTTATTTATAAATGATGACCAGTTCAGACAACTGACCAGACGAAATCTTATAAACAGCCTTGTCACTAAATAATCAACAAAGTTCTATATCATTTTAAATTTTTGTCTGTAAAAGAATACATGAGAAACAAATGATGATATATATAAAATCTAAATGTCATTTAAACTTGCATTTGTTTATACTGCCTTGAAACGGTCTAGAATATTCTCTCCGATAAAATTTCCAATAACTAATAAAATGTAGGCTTTTATTTCGGGTCGTTTAGCTGACAGGTCAGACATTGTACGAGGTTCTTCTTTATTTCCTTTTATGCGCCTACGATAAAGAGTAAGCACCTATAGGTTTTATCGTAGTCTCATAAAAGAAAGTACGGAATAAGGGACAAAGACCAAATATCCCGATTAATATAATGAACGTATCTTGATTTATTTATCAAGTATATTGAATGTAACAGGTTTTATTAGCACAATGTACCTAATAAGAACCTTAAAATATATTCCATGAGCTAATAAATATAAAATCAAAATTCTGTCTAACTTAACCTAGCTACCTAGTTAACCCGGTTAATGCCTTGTAATTAAGTTGAATGTATTATAACGTCATAAAATGTTTGTAATAATTTTATATCATTTAACACGATTACAATGAGTAATAATACCGGGAACACAAGTAGTTCACTCGTTACTAATTTGAATTCGTAACGTGATCCGAAATAGTTTAGCTTTAGTTATTGCAAGTTGCGTGTTAATCCCACGTAGGTATTAGCAAGCCACTGATGAATACTGCATTGCTGTACTATATTTTTTATAATCCCCAATATCAAAAAATTTTAAAATAAAAGCAAGGAGTATTTATATACATTAACTGAAATTACTCCTCAACTTCAATACTTAGTTGTTCATTGTTGCAGTATGTTTACTTAAGGATGTTCATGTTTCCGCAAGTAAAATATTGAATAATATTGATAACGGTAATGTAAAAATGTTAAAAAAGTGAATACAAATATTTAAGTTAAATAACTTATTTTTCATATAAAATCGGCAATCTTTGATTGATGAATGATTTGATATTTGAAAGGTTACATTTTGTCCTAGAAGTCGCACGAGCGAGTTCAAACTTTTGAAGTGACAGCACGCTTTTTCTCGATTCCGATGGTAAAAAAACAAGCGTATTAGGCATTTAACGCTATGCGGTCTGAACAGCGTTAAAGCCTAATATTTTAATACTTAATGTCACCTTAAAATTAGGGTTGATAACACTGTATCTAATTTACGGACTATTTGTTTGTTGTGTACTTACTATCCAGCCACTTCGAATCATACTTCAAAGTCCTTTTGAAGTTAAACTTCTTTTGACCGGTCCTGAAGTCATATAAATCATTCCGAAATATGACAGGGTCGGCCTTAGTAAACTCCGCGTTAGTTCCTGCGTACAATGTTGGTAGACCTCCAGGGTTGCCTTGAGTCACCCATACTGCTGTGCTGTTGTCAGCCGGGTCGTAGGGACACTTCGCCACACCCAGTCCTACGCCCGGCACGTACTCGTGTCGGGGTAGATGTGTGAGATTCAACTGCATTGGAAAAAAAAAGAAACCTGATAATGTTCAGTATTATTAAGGTACGGATATTTTCCCTGTTAGAATATAACATATTAACCTAATTTTGAAGTACATACTCATTCTAACTAACATTATAAATGCGAATGTGGCTTTGTTTGTATGTTTGTAACGCTTTCACGCCTTAACCACTCAACCGATTATCATACCTTGCATAAAAATATTCTCAGGAGTACAAAGAACGACATATCATCTAGAAAAAAGTACTGTTCCCGAGGGTCTGACAACAAAATGCGGGCAAAAGCTAGTTTGACTACCTATAATATACACCGGGCTCAAGGCAAAGTGGTAACCGAGTAGGTTAGCACATTGCAAGGAATACGTTAAGTAAGGAGAGCACGTTAAGCCGTCGGTCCCGGTTGCCATACGAATCATCAGTCATGCCATCAGTGGCATTCGGATTTTCGGTGGGGCGGTGTGTCGAGAACGAACCGACTAAAACCACACGGTGTGCCGTACTGCGCCTGAAATAGAAGGTATCCAGGAACAGCTTTATTAAGACATTCGGACCCTTCCTTCGGGTAAAAAGTCTCAATTAGGCAACGTCCAGGCACACGCGGACGCCGCCTCGCGTGAAGGGGAAAAAGCCGTTCGACCGCAGCCACACTCCCGGCCATGGAGTGTATGACGGCCGGTAGCGACAGACCCTCTCCGATGACTGGAGTGAAGGCCCGACGCTACGTCGCCCAACTGGTACCCATCACGATTTTTGGTATTGATTGACGCTTGCATGAGCGTGTAATGGACGCCAGAGGTCTCAAACTTTCCGGTGACAACCTGTTCTGAGTTACAGGTATGTAGCCTAGACATGCACGAGCTATTGCTTACCCTCCCCGATCCATTCGTATTTAAGCAATATCCCTTTTCTACCATTGCTTTCCCATTTCTACCATTGCGTTTATTTTCCTACCGTTGCCTTCCCTCTTCTTCCTTCCTTCTTACCTACCTTTGACTTGTAATGTACTCCCAATTTTCGTATCGTACGTAAGTGGGACTAAATTATATATGCCTCCGCCAAGCCCTTCGGGGATATAGGCATAAGTGTACGTGTATGTATGTACATGAAATCAAATAACCAACATCTGTCAATATGTCCAAACACAATAGATACCTACAAACAATGCTAATTATTAATTAGGTATTTCTACGTGAATGTCCTCAGTCTGTAGACATAATAATATTAAATACTATTGTCATAGTAAATAACGTTGAGTATTTATGACGGTAATAATATAGATTTTTTTTATTTAACTAAATTGGGAAGCAAGCACCCGGTGCTTGATTTATACGCACCGGTGAGTAGAAATACTCGCAAACATCACTTGTGTGTGCCAACTCTTATTTCCTACATAAAACTCTAGCGACCCGACACCACCCTTCGAATATTCTACTTTTTTTAGTAAATGGCAACTGGCTTTATTAACGTTGGACTGTAATTTAAGCTTAGGCGACTACTTGACCAGATTATCAGAGTGATCTTGCTGCCATAAGCCAATAAGTCCAAATATGACCTGCAAGTCATCGTTTTGTCACGCATTCAATAAAACAGTAGTGACCGCGAAGTTGAAGGCCACCACATTTAAGTGGAACCTGGAGACTGGAGGTTTTCAATTTAATATAAGCGACCGTATTTCCAAACAACACTTGTGTAAGTGCAGATGAAACTCTGCTACAGAAAACAGTTATTGCCACTTAGTATCTGCGTCTTAAGCTAGTATTTGGACAAAAGAAAAACTTTTACAGTAATATTTGTGTTTAGTACCAAAATAAAGAATATATATCTGTAAGATAGAAACCTAAATAATCTTTATAAATTCACTGACCGACGGAGAAATTAATTGCTGTGGTAATTAAGCTAATCTCATAAACACTTCGTAAATTTCAGATGAGATCCGAGGAGCTTTAACCGAACGCTTAAATAAATTGTTTTTGAAATTTTTAAAATAGTTTCGTTGAACTACAGTGAACCTGGACTTTGTGAACTGTATATTCTATAACGATTAGATAGTTTAAAGGTGTATAATCAGTAAAAAATGAGTAGCGCACGTACTACCAGTCACTAGTGACGATTAATGTGTTAATCAGGCACAAACTACCACATAAATTTCAACATTACCTCAAGAGTGTATATTTTTCTTTTATTCAAAACTTCCTGCAGTTTACATTGCACGAGGCAGACTTAATGCCACATGACATAATCTACCAGTCAACCTTTATATTCAGTGAGTTACATTGCAGGTGTATAAGAACGAAACTTCTTAAAGAAAGTTATAATTTACATACAAATTCAATTGATTGATGATGATGGTTCCGACCGATTTCGGCCATGGCGACCACTTCGACCCCTAGTCGGAGAGATAGCGCTGGTGCGCTCGAAGATGGCTTATGTAGCCTATCTTCGCGGCGAAACACCGTGCACAGTAAGGGCATGTGAGTACGCCATTCTCGTAGTGATATGTTATCGCAGCAGGTGGCCGAGCCTTTAACCGGTCGCGTTTGGTATCAAGATCAGCTTTACGCAGAACCTAGAACTCGCGTACCTGGCTGTTCACCATCCTGCACCATTCTGGCCGCTGTGCTGCCAAACGTTCCCAGCGAGATGGTTCTATGTTGCATCTCTTCATACGTCGCTTTTGGACATCCTTGTACCGGAGGAGGGGACCGCCATGATTCCGCTTGCCCTCCTCCAGTTCAGAGTAGAAGATGCGCTTCGCCACTCTTTCCTCTGCCATACGAGAAACGTGACCGCACCACCTAAGCTGTCGACGCATTAAATAGGCCTCAATGCCACCAACATTGGCTCGTCGCAGAACTTCAGTGTTTCGCACTCTATCGGACCATCTGATCTTCATGATGGTACGGAGGCATTTAAGGTGAAAGCGATCCAGAGTGCGAATGTGGCGGCGGTATACACACCACGTCTCAGAGGAGTATAGGAGGTTTGGCAGCACAATTGCCATATACACCGATATCTTAGCCAGCTTAAGGTCATGCGAAGAGAAGACCTTGGAATGTAGCTTACCGAATGCCGCAGCTGCGGCACCCACCCTACTATTGATCTCAGCATCAAGGTCACACTTAGATGTTACAGTGTTCTCCAGATAGCGAAATGTTTCATCCTGCTTCAGCACATCCTCACCAAGTTTTATTGTCAGTGTCTCATTACCGTGTATGTCCAGGGACATCACCTCCGTCTTGTTGACACTGATCTTTAGGCCGAACTTACGACAGGCTGGGTGGAGTGCGGACATCAGCTGTTGCAGGCCGTCTGGGGATTCTGCTAGGAAGCACAAGTCATCTGCATACATGATCTCAGTGATCAGTGCATATGAGACTTTAGTGCGAGCCTTAAGTCTAGCCAAATTGAAAAGGCTGCCCTCCGTGCGGAAGCGGATGCGAACTCCTTGAGAAACAGTGTGTGAGACTTCTCTAACTACCACCGCAAAGTATAAGGCGAACAGAGTAGGCACTAAGACGCATCCTTGCTTCACCCCACAGCTGACAGGGAAGAAGTCTGTCTGTTCACCGTCTACAGCAACGCAGTATTGCATGTCGTCATGCAGGAGTCTGAGGAGTCTCACAAACCTTTCCGTGCACCCGAGCTTGCTTAGCACCAACCATAGAGCTTCGCGAGGCACGCTATCGAAGGCTTTCTCCAGGTCAACAAACCAAAGGTACAGCTGACAAACCTGTTCTCTGCTCTTTTCTTGCAGTTGACGCACAGGGAATATAGCTTCGCATGTGCCTCGGTCCGGTCGGAAGCCAAACTGGGTTTCAGGCAGAACCTTTTCAGACAATTTCATTAGGCGGTTTAAGAGAACTCTAGCAAAGACCTTTCCCGGGGCTGTAAGGAGCGAAATACCGCGGTAAGAGTTGCAGTCAGATCGGTCTCCCTTGTTCTTGTAGAGAGCACTTATGCGCGATACTTTAAAGGTGTCTGGAACGCGCTCCTCCTTCCACATGCCAACAAATAGTTCCCAAACCAACGTGTGCAACTCCTCTCCGCCATATTTTATCAGCTCTCCCGGTAAGAGGTCACAACCTCGTCACGCATTAGAGGCTCGTCCAGCTCAAAGGCAAGGGGGAGCTGAGGCATTAAACCGATACTATACAGATCAGCTGACCGATCAACATTACCAGCGCTTTAGTACATCCTCCTAGCTCGTCAACAGGTGACTACCGCCAAGAGACCTTAAAGGCACCCTTGCGTGATAGGATGTACCAATCAGCCTACGTACCTCACTGTAGAACTCTCCCAGCTGGTTTGTGTCAGTGAGCCATTGCATGTGACTAGCTTTGTCCTGCCACCACTTATCTTTCATGCGACGAGACAGCTTGCGCAAATCCAGGTCACTAGCTTTAACAACCGCAATGCTTCTTCTTTGCCTTCTGTTCTGTTGCAGGAGATCCCGGTGTTTGTCGAACGCTGCCCGCAGGATTCTATCATTTCAATCAAACCAGTCTTCGTTACGACGAAATTTTTCACCAAGTGCAGTTGAAGCGGTATCCATGATATGAGATAACAAAGTCCTCCAGGCAGCATCGACATCACCTAGCTCATTAGCTGGCAACAGCTTTTCAGACAGGGCTTCAGCATATTTCTCCCTGACCGCGAGATCTTTTAGCTAATCCACGTTTAAAGACGCAAGCTTTTTTACAGAAGATCTACGCGGGCGACGGAGGCAGATTCGCAGCTTAGTGACAATAAGTCGGTGGTCAGACCAGCAGTGTGCACCACGCATAACGCGGGTGACCTGTACTTGGCTGAAATCTTATTGCCTCACGATTGCATAGTCAATCAAATGCCAATGCTTGGATCTTGGGTGCATCCATGTTGTCTTGTACTTGGCGGCGAGTCTAAACATAGTGTTTGTAATTGCCAGACCGTATTGAGCACAAAGACCGAGCAGCAACTGACAATTGCTGTTCATGTTGCCAAGTCCATGTCTACCCAGAACTCCAGACCAAGCCTCATTGTCCCGACAAACCCTGGCATTGAAATCGCACAGCAATAGAACCTGCTCTCTGGCGTTTATGTTATCGAGGCAATGAGTCACTTCCTCATAGAACTTGATGTCATCAGACTTGTCTAGCGTTGGAGCATAGACACTGATGACATTGAGGTAGTTGTCTTTGTCCAGGTGAAGGCGCAGTGTGATAACGCGGTCTGAGATATGTACAGGGTACTCCTCTAAACGCTTTGCTAAGTGATTTTTGATGGCAAATCCCACACCTGATCGTCGAGTTTCGGAGGCAGCAGTACCTTTCCAAAAGAAAGTGTAACCGCCACCTACTTCCACCAGCTCTCCTTCATCGGGGAGATATGTTTCGCTGAGAGCTGCCACATCCACGTTATAGCGATGAAGTCTCACATTCAGGGCAGGCGTTGCCATCTCGATCAAGAAGCGTTCTCACGTTCCACGCGCCAAATGTCATAATAGGTGTTCTTTTTAAATTTACTTTGCGACGTCGACCACGAATTGAATGATGCGATGATAGCCGCGGTTACTACCATCTGCCATATCGGGACAAGCATTTTTTAGAGCACCTTTTCTAGACCCCTCCCCGGCTGAGCGGGAAAAGCAGTGCCTCCCTAAACAGGGCTGCTTTGTCATCCTGGGTGCTACCGAGCCCGCGCGGTCGCCCCAAATATGCAGCGCGGAAACGACCACGGCGTGTACTCACACCCCCGGGACCGCCTGCGTGCAGGTATCAGACAAAGCCTAGCTGCATCAGGCTAGACCTCTCTACCTTTACCCATTACAGGACTTTAGGGTACTCGGAGTCCATAATCGGAAGCAGTCAGATGCGCAGGATATATTAACACACACAATATTAACACAGGTGCACATACTCATCTTTGTCCTACTGAACCCAGTGGAACGGGAACCGTTACGAAAGGAGCAAGACTCAGACAGATGGAACAGTATCACGGTGAGAAAGTTACAAGGGGTCAGGACTTTCTCACAGTCCCTTAATCGTATTTTACGATACCCACGGGAAGATATGGGGTGATGATATTCTACTCCGCCGGCACCACACAGCCAAATACACAATTCAATTGATTATACATTATACATACATACATAAATATTACTAATGTATATTAGTAAATTAAGGAAAAGGATATAACAAACCACATCTTGGGCTTCCTTCTTCTTTTTCTTCAATGGACAGTAATAATAAAAAACTCAAGGCTATTAGAGTTATTATGTAGTGCAAATTTGCTAATATTGTTCTACGTTACTTAGTAGATAATAATTTTCTGAGAATTTTGATGAATTTATACAACTCTGTAGTCGTTAACGGTTTTGAATCCGGTACTCGAGCTGTTACATCCGGCGTACCACAGGGTTCCCATATTGGCCCAATATTGTTCAATCTCTTTGTAAATGATATGCCTACATGTTTCCATTTCTCTGAGAACTATATGTATGCAGATGACTTGAAGTTGCGCAGAATAGTCAAATCTCTGGATGATGCCTCTTTGCTCCAAGATGATCTAAACAGATTGTGTGAATGGTGTGACCAAAACGAGATTTCATATCAAATCCTTCGAAAGGTCAACCTATTAGACTGTAACTACTATATGGGCAATGAGAAGATTCAGGAAGTTGATCAAATAAAAGACCTTGGTGTAATCATGGATAGGAAGCTAACATTTATTCCTGACATGGAAAGTATCATTAAACGAGCGTCTAGAATGTTAGGATTTGGAAAAAAACCATTGTTCATTTGAACTTATCTCTATATAATATTATGAAATGAAAACTACTAGAAAGCGTTTATAAGAGAACGAACCTCACCCAAAACTGAAATACAAGTAGACTTTTGTTTGAGCTGAACTGTCGATTACCATGGTAATTTTGAAGTTAAAATTCGTAAAGGTAGATATCGTTCGTACGTTATAAAGAAGAAAAAGTGTCATCTCTATTTAAAAATATTTATAAAAAATCGTTAAAACATTGTTGATGTCTACTTACATACACTACCCAGTCTTTAGGACTGTGAGCGTTGGTGCCACAAACGTAGAGTCTCTCTCCATCGCCGAGGGGTTGCAGCACGCGGATATGATTGCGGCACTCGAAGGGCTCTGACTTGCCCTTACTCACGCATCGCGCCACATTACTCGCTTCTAATAGTAACGTGTCTCGCTGCAAAATAAGAATACTAGTGAGGTTAGTTAGTATTTTTTTGCACCTTTATGGTGCTAAACACACTTGTCATAATGATTTTGTTATCAAAATATAATTTACGTAACGTTAATGGTGTAAGGTTTTGCAGAGTGCGTTAATAGTTTTGCAAATGTCATTATTTCATTTCTCTTTTAGTGATGCAGGGCAATAAGAAGAGATCCTTCAGTAAAATATAAATGTTCCATTTGCGCCTAGGTTGTTGTTCTGTGCTTTTAAGCATGCAGCACTATGGGCTCCAAATTAATCCATCCAGTCCAAAATTTATATGCTCTCAGCCACAGAGTGTATTTTTTTTTGACTGAGTACAAATTTTCTTACGATTTCATTACCTATGAATCATTCAATATTAAAAAGGTGGACTAGTAATTAAGGTTATGGAGGTACTGACTCCGCACGACTATCCGATTTTTGATAGATGTCTTTACGAGATATTTAATTTGACTGCATGCGGCACTATACAGGCTTTACGATGCGAATTGATAGCCTATAAATTGTTATTAGTATGACATTTTAAACGTTTATATAACTGCACCATAAATGCATACTAGAGAATGTAGTAGATCTTTAGAAGTTTTCAAGTTCATGTACATACCACAGCTAGCCGTATACGACAGTATTTGTTTTACGCTAACACTTAAGACTTAGTAATTGCATAGTGATGCGGATACAACGAATTAAAATTGCACTTTTGCAGAATACCTCTACTAAGCTTTTCTCAATAATAGTTTTTTTAACTGAAACATTTCATTTCCATCAAAAACATAAATGTGAAAATAGGAGCTAAGTTCAATATTGAGAATATGCGTGGTTGTCGACTTTGCCTACAAAAGAATTGAGATCTAAATAGGTGCCAAGTTCTATAGCTAATTCTGAAATTTATTTTTAAGAACATACAACATTCTGAAATAAATACAACTTCTGAAATTGAAACGGGCAATTTTTTTACATAAATCAGATAACTTACGGTAAATTGAAGCACAATATTTGACCTAGCAAGTTTTCACATACAATTTGTCTTATATTTGACTAATTAACTTGTTTTTTTTTATACGCAAGTTACAGTTGTTATATTATAAGATCAAAATATCATACTCTTTTTCATGTTTCGTTTGGTGGTAAAAACCAGCCAAGTCAAAACTTGAGCTTCAATTTACCGTAAGTTATCACATTCACATGGAACCTATCCTCCGGCGAAAAGAAGTGTTTGCTATTATAATTTCGTAAGGCGCTAGGTATTCATAAAAATAGATTGCTTTGAAAATATTTCAAATCGAAAAAAATCACTGTTTTCTGATTTTTTCCTTTGTATACACACAATTACCCAGCTGGACACCAAATTTCAGCTTTCTAGGTCATCTGGAAGTGGGTTAGGTTTTTAATCGTGATTTTAATATTGATAAAAATGACGATTTTCAGACGTTAATATCTCAATGACTGTTTGAGTTGTAGTTATGAAATTTGGGGTTCTAATTAATCTAAGAGGTTTATATAAACAAATTAGGTTTCATGTGTTTATGTTTAATGGATGTTGAGTTATTAAGGCGTCAAAAGTGGCTCCAAACGGTTCATGTAATAACAGTGCTGCTGCGTCGCAAGTTCCTCTTTGCTTGAACTTGGCTTGACACGCTGCCGCGTGTCTAGATTACTAGCAGCGATACTTAGAAAAGCTTAGGCTCTACGCTACATGATATTTTCCTATTACTATCCCACTCAACACAGAGTAAAACAGGCAGTTTACGATAAACAATATGATAAATACACTTCCACATGTTAAACACAAATCGTATTTCAAATACTCTGAATAACCATTTCTACTACCAATAATCTTATTTTCTACTTATGGAACAGCCTGAAATCTCATTTTCTTTCAAACAAAGATACATACTAAACTTGTACTTGATATAAGCAAGTACATAAAAACCCATTTAACTTTTCTTTTATTAATGTTAAGAGAGTTTTCATATCAAAAGATTATGACACTTACGTCTGAACGCAAGATAGAAAAAGCATAAATATATGCATCTTTGTACTAAAAATCTAGTGTAGTACCGTAAAAGAGTTCTTCAGAATTCAGCAACCGTAAGCAAGTGGGTAATTTTACTTTACAAAATACCTTTGGTGTTAATTTTAGGGTTGTGGTTGAATTTAGAAGATAAGATAGTTTTGTATAACTTCAAAGTTTATTAAAATGTGACTACGGCATCTGTTTTGGAACATATTATGGTTGGTGATCGGAATATACGTCCTACTACTGATACTCAACTCGAGACAATCTTTGTAGTAAGAAATTGTGTACTTTAAAAAAAGTATAAAAACTTAATAAAAAGTGAACAATATTTTTGTGTTGAGGTCTTCCTCGTCACAAAAATATTGTTCAGATAAGGGCAGAGTTCGTTCTCTTGAACGATCATTTTTGTTTCTTACGACAGAAGACCTTTACTATCCCTCAAATTTCAGTAAGGTTTTCAATTATAAGGTCTAGTGCAATCACAATAGCTAGACCGGTTTGGGTAGTATTTTTTCTTGTATATACTTACTTACAAAATAAAAGAGAAATGTATGAAAATAAAACTTACCTCGCAATGTGATTGGCTAATATCAGACATATTTAACCTGATCACGCGGTCCCTGCAACAAAAATAAAAAAGATTAGCATAATTTCAAAGAAACTGTTCAAGATACTAACTGTAATGCAGCGAAAGAATCAACCTAAGATAATAATAATTTCTTAGCTGCATTACGTATTCAAATAACACGGACTATACACGACGGAATTGAATGAACGCCAGACGTCCTGGTCGGTGGAAGCATATGCATAGACTGTTTCTTTTTTCTTCTTTTTGCGTCCACTATCCGCTGAACGAATCGTTTAAATTATGCAGAATTGTTAGCCGTTTAACATTAATGCTTTTTAGTAAAATAGAATAGCGCATGATGGCGTTTTAATTAAGATATTGCCTGTAGACAGTGGACTGGCAACCCGATTAAGTTGTAAAGGGAACTCTTTTAAAGGAAGTTCTCTTTACTATTTGATACGGTTACGGGCCTAAATGAAATGGTAATAGTTTCAAGTGTCATCATAATCTTAATATTATTCTTTCCAAAGATCGGTTTTAGCAAGATCAATAAAATCTTAGTTATTATACCTGTTCATTGCATGTGTGAAAAACAAATGCGATCTAAGAATTCGTATGTTATAAATATTAGATTATAATAATATAATATAACAACTTGACACATCTCACACACGGCCGTTTGATCCCAAACTAGGCAAAGCTAACCAGACTGCTGATAAACATACTTATATATTTCTGAATATATACTATTATATATATATATATACTATTATAAATAAATTACACCCAGACACAGAAAAAATGATCATGGTTAAATTATACGCATCATCATCATCATCATCATCAACCTTTCATTATCCACTGCTAGACATAGGCCTCTCCTAATGTACGCCACTGAGTTCGATCGTCAGATCTCCTCATCCAGTTTTTCCCCGCCGTTTTGCGCAGATCGTCACTCCACCTGGCCGCAGGGCGTCCTACACTACGTTTCCGTTGACATGGTCTCCACTCGAAAACTCGTCTACATCGTCGTAAATTATACGCATACACTATTAGAAAATCATCTTTTTAAACAAGTACAACATATTATCACCCTTGAGGTTACATCATTTTTAAATTTTATATTTAAGGATTTCTTATAAGAAAAGTAAGTTAAAAAAGAATAATAACAACTGTACCACTGGCAAAGTTATCGCTTAACATACACAAACTAAAAAGATACACCATCATAATCTAAGGTCATTGTTTCAATAAATAGAGTTGTTCATTTTTATTTTACACTAGCTGCGCCCTGCGGTTTTACCCGCGTAAGTCCCGATGCCGTCGGAACATCGAAAAAAAGTAGCCTATGTGTTAATTCAGGTCTTAAGCTATCCACATACCAACTTTCATCGCAATCGGTTCAGTAGTTTTTGCGTGAAAGAGCAACAAACATCCATACATCCTCAAATCCTCCGTCGGTCGGCAATGTTCGGTGCCGGTGACGTAGTACTCAACTTTCGTTAGGAACTGGATGCACATACATATGACAGGCAACGACTACCCACTTAATTTAATAATTAATTATGCCTTTTGTCTTTGTACTTTTTTCCTATTAACAACTGTACAGGAGATATGTTAATGTGTTTGTATAGCATTTAGTAGATTGTATAGTATTAGTTAACTTATGAGTTATGATTTAGCAATCATTAACTATGTAAGAATATAATAATATAAATATGTAATGGTGATGACACTGATGCACGGAAAAACTCGAACGAGTTTATGCGGCATCTTACAGATTGTTTTACTTTTGTACCTTATGGTGGAGCGCCAATATATTTATAAAATGCATACATAATCGCACCATAATATATTTCGTTATATTATTAATTTCATAGTCTTTATGTAAACCACATTCTGTTTGTCGAATGCAATTAGTGCTGGTACTGCTGTAATATTGCCAATGTACTCGACGATCTCAAGAGATGGCGTTAGCAGTCTTCAAATAATGTAAACGCGCTGCACCTGATTGGTGCAAGAAAAAACGGACATACCCTGCTCTCATCGCTTTTCGCTAAGAAGACGCTTTAATATAAAATTTTTGTTCCGCCACGGACATCAGTTATATTTCTCGTGAAAAGAAGCTGATTTTCCGTTAGTCCTATAGCCGTGTAGTGTTTGGACTCGCTTGTAACCTTTACAAGGTGTATGTGGAGTGCTCCAGTCTACGATCGTGACCGGCCGGTCAATACCTTGCAAGAGACCGTAGAAACCTCGCCGCTGCTCGCTGCCTTCTGGAGGATCGGGACTTGGTCGGTGTTGCAGGTTAGTGCTGGCATGATTGTTTTGATCGATAGAAGTGGTTTACTTCCCTACACCTCGTACGCTAACTGTTGAGCAATCACACCCTGGTTGGGCTATTTACACGCCTGACCATATAATTTGGTCCTTACGAGTACCGATAGGCCAGTGATTCACGTAAATATTGGTGAATTTACTTTTCTATTCATACCATAAAAAAGATTCACGTAATTTTAGTGAATTCTTGCGCCCCATTTTTCCTCGCTCACAGATTTACGTAAAATTGGTAAATTCTGTGTTTAAAACGCACGAGAACTACGTAATTATTGGTAGACTCGTACTTAAATATAATTAATTGTTAGATTTGGTGAATTACGTATTAATTGGTAATAATATCCATTATACTCAATTTAGTTGAACTTATTCATACCTACCCACTTATTTACCGCTCCACCACTGTACTTTACGCTAAGTCATTTTAAGATTTAAATTTAATTTGTGTTTTTACACTAACTAGGTAGATATACCTATCACTTTGTAGTTGTATTGTGATATTATTTTATAAACATGACGGAAAGCGAATCAAGCCGCGAAGTCATGTTGGTTATGTTGAATCAAAAGAAAGAATTATTATTTCAACGTATTAATCGTATGTACACATCGTCGAAAGGTATAATTTCTTTCGATTCATCAACGCGAGCTAACGAGAATTTTCTGGCTGAAACGGAGATGATAGATGAGTTACGCGATAAATTTGAGTCCATTGTTGATAAAATAAATAATATAAATTTGTTATCAAAGATTACGGTCAATCCCGAGTATTCTTGCCTCGATTCATTTGATGATTTATACTCGAGAGTTAAACGCGTTAGAAATAAAATATTAACCACTTCTAAGGTGCGTTCACTCGAGACCAGTAGCTCGATCAAGTCCGTAGTGAAATTAGAACCTTTAGTAATTCCGAGTTTTGACGGACGCCCTGAAAACTGGAATACCTTTTATCAGTCTTTTAAAGCTAATATTCATTTGAATCAACAGCTTTCTGACTCGCAACGTGTACAGTATCTAATTTCTAAACTCACCCACGACGCACTAAAATTCACTTCCGGTATTATTCCGTCAGGTGAAACATATAAAATACTGTGGGATAGTTTGGTTAAGAAATACCACGACAAACGCTCATTAGGTACATATTATCTCAATAATATACTGGACTTAAAAACTTGCTCGCACACTGCGAACGCTCTTGATACCTTTGTTAGTAAATACTCCGCTTCGATATCAGCTCTAAAAGAATTAGGCATAACTGATCTAACTGATTTTATTTTTCTTCAATGCGCTTTGAGAAGGATGGATCCTCAAACCATCCAAGCCTTTGAACTTTCGATTCGGGATGTGGAAGTGCCTACGACACAACAGCTTATCGCTTTTATACAAGATCAGGCTAAGATTTTGGAGCGCTCAAACCCGCGAAATTCGTCATATACGAAACCCGCTGCTGTTGTTACGTCGCCCTCACGCGACCGGCGCGTTCATCACACCTCCAAATCTTTTGTCGCCAGTGAGTCCGCTAATAATGCAAATACTCTCACATATTCGGCGCCCGCAGCAGTTACCGCGAATTGTTGTTTGTGTAGTGGTAACCATCGACATTTATATGATTGCGCTCAGTTTAAAAATATGCGAGACGCAAGGGCTAGATATGAGTTTATTAAATCGAAGTACGGTTGCGTTAATTGTTTAAGCACTTTACATAAACTTCCGGATTGTAAGAGTACGTCAGTCTGTTTCTGTAATAAAAGACACCATAGGTTATTGCATTTTGATAGTAATAATTCGCAATCGCATGCGGCTATGGTAAATACCGCCGTCGCGTACTCGCCGCCGCCCGCTCATCGAGCGACCGTTACTTCGCCCGCGCCTTCTCATCGCGCTCACACGACTTCGTCATGCATTCGAGCGCCCCCGCTTGCTACAGAACCAGTTACACATACACAGTCTTACACTTCTTGTCATAAGGGTGATATACTTTTGTCAACCGCTCAGGTATACGCGCGCTCTAAGGGTAGCGCTGGTATCAAATCTGTAGTTAGGTGTTTGATAGATAATGGCTCGCAGAATAATCTAATAACATCTGCTTGTTCTAGTTTATTAAATTTACCGATAATACCGTTGAATAATTCCTATGTTAAAGGTGTTGGTTCCGCTTCAAGTCCGATAATCGGTTATGTTCATTTAGACATTGAATCCCGTATTTATCCGGATCAGAAATACACTATACATGCGCTTGTTGTAGAATGCATTACGGATCAATTGCCTTCGAAATTTATCGATTGTGATCGCGACCTAGATTTTCGTAACCTTCCGCTCGCTGACTTAAGCTGGAATATTCCGGGCAAGATTGATTTATTGTTAGGTACCCAGCTATTCCCATTTATATACTTAGGAAATATGGTCGAGTGTGGGCCGCGCGCACCGTGTGCTTTATCTACAACATTTGGTTACGTACTTATGGGAGATTACCCGCGTAAACATATTTTACCTACTGCCGCGTCTTTTTCTGCGTTAGCGCTTAATGATATAGTGCAAAAGTTCTGGGAACTTGAAGAAGTACCCATGAAACGCTTGTTGTCACCAGAGGAGACAGATTGCGAAAATATTTTCACGGCTACCGTGACCCGTGACGACGTAGGTCGTTATACAGTTGCATTACCGTTCTGTAGGGACCCTTCGGAATTAGGTAATTCGCACGCTACCGCTTATCGCCGTTTCGTTTCACTCGAGCGTAAGCTCCGTCAGGCACCGATAGTGCGCGAAAATTATAACAAGGTTATTCAGGATTATATTGATAACAATTACCTCAGTCCTGTTAAAGAATCTGAGCTGTCCTCTGATGGTTATTATATACCGCATCACGCAGTAGTCCGACCTGATAAACCGATGCCGCGCATCGTATTGGACGCGAGTGCTAAAACGCATACAGGACTTTCGCTTAACGATATATTACATATTGGACCCAATTTACAGGCCGATCTGTTTTTATTATTGTTAGGTTTTAGATTATTTCCTATTGCAATGAACGCTGATATAAAACAATATTATTTACGGATTGGTGTACCAGTAGACCAACATAAATACCTACGCATTTTATTTAGATTCAACGAATCGGAAAAAATTCGAACTTATGCCTTTAATAGGCAACCTTTCGGTCTCAAGTCAAGCCCTTACATAGCTATGCGCACTGTGCGACAGCTGGCTACTGACATGAGTCCGCTCTATCCTGATGCCGCGAAAGTGGCAGAGACCTGTCTGTATATGGACGATTTGGTTCTTTCTATTGCAAATGAGGATACTGCCACGCAATTAGCTCACAACTTGATTAAGTTTTTCAAATCGGGTGACTTTGACTTAGTGAAGTGGTCTAGCAATTCACCAGTGCTACTTGACTCGCTTCCCGACACGCACCGCAAGTCGCTTGATTTTGATGTTGACAATAATGTCTCTAAGGTCTTAGGTCTCTCATGGGAACCATGTGAAGATAATTTTCATTTCACATGCGCCGCAATTAATGAAAGGTGCACCAAGAGAAACATACTCTCGATGGTTGCACGACTATTTGACGTGCTCGGATTGGTCGCGCCTGTGATTCTCTATGCCAAGTTGTTAATTAAGGAACTGTGGCTCAGCAAGTGTGATTGGGACGATCCTGCACCGGAGCACATACGCACCCGTTTTTTCGCTCTTGCGCAAGAACTTCAAATGCTTGACACTTTAAGGATTCCACGTCATGTAGGCGTCGAAGTTGGTTGTGAATTACGTCTTGTTGCTTTTTGTGATGCTAGCATGAATGGTCTGGGATGTGTCATTTATGCCCATTGTACCTACCCGTCTGGCATTCAAACTCGCATTCTTTGCGCTAAATCAAAGGTTTCGCCAACAAAAATCACTACGCTCGCTCGCTTAGAATTATGCGCTATTTTACTTATGTCAAAATTAATAAAAACTGTGCGAGACACATATGCAACACGTATGACCATTGCCGGGATATACGCATTTTCTGATTCCACTATTGCTTTATCATGGGTTCATTCTTCACCACATCGTTGGTCAGTTTTCGTCGGTAATCGCGTCGCTCAGTGCCAAGAAAACTTGGACTCTAAACATTTTTATCATATTGCCGGAGCTAGTAATCCAAGTGATTGTCTTTCGCGTGGTATGCTTCCATCGCAACTTTTGACCCACGATTTGTGGTGGAAAGGTCCTCCGTGGATTCGCAGCTCATCTGAGAAGTGGCCGATTAAGCCATTCTCGCTTAATAATTGCTCTGTCTTGCCTGAACTCAAGGCAAATGTGTTGGCTGCCATTACTCACACAGAGCCGCCGTTGCTGTGTACGTTAGCACAACGTGTTTCTTCTTGGGAAAAGTTGCTACGTATCACCGCATATGTATTAAAATTCGCAAGACCTAAAGTTAAGGTCGAACCTCGTTCTATAGCAGGGTTGACAAGTGCTGAGAATGCGTTAATTCTCGCCGTTCAATCTGTGCACTTCTGTGAAGATATCAAATTGATCAAGGCTGATAAATTACCTTCAAAAAAGCTGCAAAGCCTCTTCGTCTTCTTAGACAAACAAGGGATTTTACGCATTGGAGGAAGACTTTCTGGATCAATGCTTCCTTTCGAAGCTAAACATCCGGTTCTTCTCCCTAAACGCGATCATGTCGTTGACTTAATAATACAGCATTTTCATGTTGTTAATTGTCACACCAGACCTGGACTTCTTATGTGTATTATACGACAACGCTACTGGATCTTGGATGCCAGGACTGTTATCAGGTCCAAGTTGCGAAAGTGCAACACTTGCTTTAAATGCAACCCAACGCATCCAACGCCTATAATGGCTGATCTTCCTGATTACCGTGTTTCAGAGGCCAAGGCATTTTGTCACACTGGTGTAGATTACGCTGGTCCGATAAGGACAATCCTTTCTCGCCGCAGAGGTCAACATGCGCAAAAGGCGTACATCGTTCTTTTTGTTTGCATGGTCACACGTAGTCTACATATTGAAGTGACCAGTGATTTAACTACTGAAAACTTTCTAGCCGCCTTTAAACGCTTTATTTCCCGTCGGGGACCAGTTTCATGTCTCTATTCCGATAATGGATCTACTTTCATCGGTGCGAAGGCACATTTAAATGAGCTGTATAGTTTTTTATTGAACTCTAGCTTCAAAAACGCGCTGTCGAATGAGTTTCTCTCTCGACGCATCGAGTGGAAGATGATTCCCCCAAGATCACCAAATTTTGGTGGGATGTGGGAAGGGAATATAAAGAGCATGAAAACGCATTTATATAGAGTAATAGGAAGTCAGTTACTTACATACGAAGAACTGCAAACTGTTCTTACTCAGATAGAGTGTATTCTTAACTCTCGTCCATTGAGCGTATTATCGTCAGACCCTTATCCTGAGGGGTTAACTCCCGCGCATTTTTTGATGTCTACTCCGTTGCAATATTTACCCGCTGCTGATTTGTCAGATCAACGATTGAGTCTGTTAGAACGTAAAAAGTTGTTAGATAGTATGGTCCAATCCTTTTGGAAGAAATGGCACTTAGAGTATTTGCACACGTTGCAAGTTAGGCAAAAATGGGCTACTCCCGACAAACCGGTAGAAATCGGAACTGTTGTTCTTCTTGAGCAGGAGAATTCTCCACCGTTGCATTGGCCGTTAGGAGTAATTACGGACGTGTTCAGAGGCTCTGATAACGTTGTACGCGTGGCGATAGTTAAAACGCAAACTGGAATTTACAAACGCGCTGTAACTAAATTATATCCTATTCCTACACAATAAATTCAACTTAGTTTAAACCTTATTTTTTAGTTTAGGCCGCTATATTTATCATATTTATTATTTAATCGCATAATGCATGTGTTACTCTCAATCAGTTAGAAAATTCGCGTGTTTTGAAACATCTTGTGATGTTCCAAGGCGGGGTGCATGGTGGAGCGCCAATATATTTATAAAATGCATACATAATCGCACCATAATATATTTCGTTATATTATTAATTTCATAGTCTTTATGTAAACCACATTCTGTTTGTCGAATGCAATTAGTGCTGGTACTGCTGTAATATTGCCAATGTACTCGACGATCTCAAGAGATGGCGTTAGCAGTCTTCAAATAATGTAAACGCGCTGCACCTGATTGGTGCAAGAAAAAACGGACATACCCTGCTCTCATCGCTTTTCGCTAAGAAGACGCTTTAATATAAAATTTTTGTTCCGCCACGGACATCAGTTATATTTCTCGTGAAAAGAAGCTGATTTTCCGTTAGTCCTATAGCCGTGTAGTGTTTGGACTCGCTTGTAACCTTTACAAGGTGTATGTGGAGTGCTCCAGTCTACGATCGTGACCGGCCGGTCAATACCTTGCAAGAGACCGTAGAAACCTCGCCGCTGCTCGCTGCCTTCTGGAGGATCGGGACTTGGTCGGTGTTGCAGGTTAGTGCTGGCATGATTGTTTTGATCGATAGAAGTGGTTTACTTCCCTACACCTCGTACGCTAACTGTTGAGCAATCACACCCTGGTTGGGCTATTTACACGCCTGACCACCTTACTTTGTAACAATAAATAAAAAAATTAAAAAAAAAAAACTTTCACGTTTATAATATTAGTAGGACAGCAACTCTCATGTATTGTATTGTTGTTTCTGCGAGTGTAGGTCATCACGCTCTTAGAATTTCTTTTGTTTTCGGACCAACAATGTCTACAGTGGACAAAGTTCACGAACATAGAAAGTAACATTTTAACATTTTGCTTACTAGGTACCTTAAGTATTATTTAATGCTTCTATATATACTTTTATAAACTCACACCTGTGTGTCTTAGAGAGTATAAGCCGAGGTAAATTACACTCCCTTACTTCTCTACAAATATTTTTGTTTCTATATAAAGACAGATCGGGTCTGGAAACCAGTTCGACAACGACGCCGGCTATCGACACCTACCGGGTACATCACGGACCTATTACTGAGATTTGGCTAACAAAACATGGAAAGGAACAGGGACAAACGACAGAACACGCCAAGATCACACAATATACCTGTCCTAGTCTATCGAAATATGCTATGCATACTTATTACAAACCAATCTTCACCTACATGTTCAACTCTATAGTAAAACCAACATTGTTAACTTGTCTAAAATAAATTGAAACTCTTCGCATTTGTTAAGGCTGGAGTGCACCAGTTAGGCTAGTTAGTTTAAAAAGATTTATAGACATTCCTGTATTGGCACGTGAAGTTTTTACGACTTTTGTAAAATACATTTGGTTTAAGAATGGACTAGAACTATATAGCCCTAAAACAAAAAGTATACTGAAACAATTTATATTATTTCTCCCACCCGCTATTTTTAACATTGGAAACATGTATTGTATGTACATAAACTGAATACTTTTATGTTATTCAATATGGGAGTTAGTTTAGTTCGCCATTAACATGAAACAGTTTCATATTTTCCAAGACAAAAAGGTCCATTTGAAATGTGATTATATGTGGGAATCGAACTGGCTAAATCCATACAGTGTCCCAAATACTAGAGGCCCAGGTGTAACCAACATTTCCGTACCCTGTTCTCTTTTTTGAGTAACGTTACCTCCTCGCAAAAAAAGAATTATATATACTTCGTAAACCAGCCATCTCCTGACTTTTCTATTATAGGCCCGTTAAAAGTAAAGAATGTCAAAAAAAACCTGTGCAATCTAACACTAGTCGTCAACTCATAAATAAACAAATAAATTAAAAAAAATTGGGTCGGAAAAACAGGCAATAAGAAAAGGCAATGGAACGAAAACGATATTGCTTAGGGGCCATCCATAACTTACGTCACACGTTAGGGGGAGGTGGTCAACGAAGTGTGACAAGGGATGAAGTGGTCGTAAGCTTCGTTGCGTCACATGTCAAAATCTAAAGTATCGAAACATTACCTGTAAACGAAAGACTACATATGCTACTCCACTTTTACTAAAGGTGTCAAATTGCAAAATATGTGACGTCACACCAGGGGGGGTTCCATGAAGGTGACCTATGACAAGAAGAGTCAAAAATCATGAAATTCATGTAACGTAATTTATGCATGGCCCATTATACTCCTCCAGAATGTAAGCAATAGGTCGAGAAGGTCAGAATCGCATAGGTACCTGTAACTCGAACTGGGTATTGAGGGTAAGTCTAAGCCCTCTAACTAAAAGTTACATTCTTTGAATATTACCTTTTGTAAACTTCAAATTACACTTAGTATCACTCAAGAGCGAAATTACAAGCCGTGCGTAAAATCTACAAATCTATAAATCGAATTTTCTAGAGAATTAGCTTTTAAATAGGATAAGAATTCGTTGAATATTTTTCAAATAAAATTTCAGATTTGTAAAAACCAATTTCAGTTATTATTAGTAGTCAATGGTATGAAATCTTTAATAAAATGGAATCACATCATCAAAAAATTCATTGGTATATTTGGCAATTTTATACCATCGGAGTTTCGTTTCACCTTGATGCATGCTATTTTACCGATAGAAAAGATCAATTTCCAAATCAAATTCCAAATCAAAGAAACCTCAATAACTGCACTGGCAGGCCACTAGTAGTTATACATATGTATGTTTTTATATTATCCTAAAAACCTTATATATTCTAACTGCTTATTAACTAGCAAGCATCATGATATACTTACATGGTAATAATAAAATAACAAGAGGAATAAACCTAACGAGAACAAACAAAAGTTGACAGAAATTGGTGGATAATACCGTTTCATGTCTCGGGCCCATTTCCCTCGGGTAAATCATTAAAATGATGGCAAGTAGTTATACTAATATACCACAATTGTAACCGCATGTTTATAGTTCACTTTATGCCATGCCAAGTATAATTCGAGCAATTAATAGAAAAATTTATACGATTAAAAGAAATGATTTCGTTTGCTTTCTAATGAGCTGGTTTATGTAAATAAAGACAAATTGTCCCTTGATGCGTGGTTTTCAAGATGTAAATTTGCTGTAGGGTCTAATCTTTGATGTAGGTCAAACAATTTATCTATTTTAATATCCCACAACGGCTTGTGGTTAAATATAATTTTATCTCCAGGGAAATGGGCAAGAAACTTATTATCCGCTTAAGCAATAGACTGATGCTAAATCCGAATTCATGTAGCGATAATATTTTCATGTATGGAAAAGTAGTCATTAATTATTAATACTACGGCAATAAGTACTTGTAGGATGTAAGAATAAGGCGGGTACTGAAACGGTGGTTTTACTATGCACTTTCAACATAAGCTTAAACTTCACTTATTTGCAGTCCACATCTTATTACTTTAAACGAGCAATTCTAGTATTTATGTATTTATGTATGTATGTATTTATATTTCGGGTATCTAGGAAACGGCTCTAACGATTTTGATGAAATTTTGTATACAGATACAGTTTTGCATTATAAGTTCAACTGCATAGTTGTATTTCCTGTAAAATCGCCATTTTACAAAATAAAATACAAAAGAAATTTAACAAAAATATACCGAGCGAAGGTCGGTCTCCCAGGTACTAGTTATAAAATAAGCATTTGCCAGGCAACTTTAGAAACACTCATTTTGAATAACAGTATCAATATTGTGACAGATATTTAAAAAATGCCGCTTTTTTCCTGGCTTCAAAAAGGAAGACGTACTACGTTCATCGTCTAAGTTTCATTCCATGTTTAACAAAGAGGTCATGTTTATTTGAATTGCACTACTTGGACGAAGAAATAAAAAAAGAAAGGACATTAGTAGTTAGTAGAAAAGAGTAGGCAATGTTTTTAGAGTACAGTTTTTAAATTATTTTATTGATTCAAGTAACAACATTTATAAAATCAATCCAAAGTTAATATTACAAATGCGAAACTGAGTTTGTTTGTTTGTTACGCTTTCACGCCTTACATACTGAACGGATCATCGTGAAATTTTCCATAAATGTTGTCATCGGTACAAAAAAGGACATACACCTGTCATCCATAAAAAGTACTGTTAAGTATAAACGCTAGAATAAGTAGAAGCTAGTACAAATATAAAAATATACAAAACATTTATAAACGTCTTAACGAGATTACTAATATCGGATGTAAGTCAGAATCTTAAAAAAATAGAATCTACTTAAGTAAGAGTTCTAATCCAAACTCGGAAATCTCATTCAGATCCTACAAAACCGCACTCTGAAACCATATACGCTATTAACACAGCTTACTTATTTATGGTCAAAGAAGGCAGAGTAATTCTATTTTCCGAGAGCTTGCGGCATATAAACATTTTCCATTTACGTATATTACGAACATATGTGTGCAATTTATGTTAGAAACTCCATTCAAGAAGCAAATATAACTTACATAGCACCAACATAAAGTGTGTTTCTCTCCTCGTTCAAATACAAAGTGCGGTAGAAGAGACTGCCACAGGAGAATTCTCGTATATGATCTGAAACAAACAAAAACATATTTTAGTATATTTTACAAGTGTGCTAAGCACAGCAATATTATGACTTAAAAATATTCATAATCATAGTCATGATCAGATCGACTATGGTTTCTGAATCTGAAACAATGTATTTTCTCCTCGTATAATTGTTTATTGGTTTCCAACAATAAACCAGTAAGTATGTAGATTTTAGTCAGCTAAATTTTGTTTAGCTAATATTCTGGATTCATTACTTCTTCAAGCTTGATCCAATCGTTAGAATAAATAAATAGTAAATATATATTTAGCCTTAAGTGTTTTTTAACTGATATTCACTCGAGCCGGGCAAATACTACTGTCTAACACTAATATTACAAGGCTAGTCATTTTTAATCTACCAATCTGATTAGAAAAATATGCTACAGGTAATGTACCGAAATCAGATGTATAATCCAAAGTTAGTGGTGTTAGTAGTGAAACTGCGGGAAACACTTAATAATGTGAAATGTATTTACTGAAAAATAATAATATTTAAGTTCAGAGTATATTAGGTACTATTACAACTCAGAGGCACAAATACATATAGCAGGCCATATGGTTGTTTGGCATCTTATTAGCACAAAACACATATTGTAAGGGAACTTGAGGTTTTGAATAATATTTAGTGACACGTTCCAACAGCTATCCGACTAGGAGGACAAGGGCGTCAAACGGTTTTTACCCTATTTATATTACTGCAAAAAAAGAGGAATATATCCTTTTTCGTTTAGTATGAGAAAACAATATGCAGGCAGGGCGCAGACAAAAGTACTAGTTCCTAATCTATTTCAGCAATCCTAAATATTTATAGCAATATCTACAGTCAATTTACCGTTTACGTTCTTAAATTCTAAACATTTTCAACGAAGCTATTTAGAGAATAGCAATAGAATTTAACTACAATTGAATTTAATTCTAAAGAAACGTTATGTCTATTAGTTATTTAATAAATTGTAGAATATTTTTAGTTAATATTCCAAGCGGGTATAATAAACAGAGAGCCGTAAAATTTTAAAATCTATTTACGTAGCTGGTTTATGCAGTGGATTTTTAAGCATTGTTGCATTTACATTTGAATTGATTATCAACATACAATAACATGCATTTATATCCCAAAGCATGTTAATCTGCCTTTATTGATAGTATATATTGTTGTTAATAAGTTTTCTCTCAACTGTATAGAATGTGAATAAATGTATAGAATAGTGTAGAAATAAAAGATACAAATACAATAAAGTTATATCGGGTCATTTTTTTAATAGCTATAGGAAATGATTAAAAAAAAAAACAAAATTCAAAAAAATCCTTGAAATCTTTATTTAAATCGATAGTACGGTCCATAAAATTTAATGTTTTAAGATTATTTGTTGACTGCGACAGCGCCTAAAATGGTCCATCCGCTTAGTCCAATTTTAGCATACTCTTTCCAACATTTCGGCCGGTATCTATCGAATAAATGCTTCAATGTTGTCTTCCAATGCGTCAATCGAAGCGGGCTTGTCAGCATAGACATGAGCCTTAACATAGCCCCACAAAAAATAGTCTAAAGGCGTTAAATCGCACGATCTAAGCGGCCAATTGACCGGTCCCAAACGTGAAATAAACAGTTCACTAAATTTGCCTCTCAATTGGTTCATTGTTTCGCGTGCTGTATGGCATGTGGGCACTGTTTGTTGAAACCATATGTCATGTTATTGGTGGTTTAATGTCCAACAATGTAAATTTGGTGCGAAATTAAGTCACAATAGCCCGAATAGCGGCTTCAGTGGGTCGATTAAACTGACCATAAAATGGAAGAAGCGCGCGATGAACTTTCTTAACAGAGCACGCATTTTGGTAATAAAATTCAATGATTTGCAAGCGTTGTGCGTTTGTAAGACGATTCATGGTTAAATTATATGCCAAACTGAAGATGTTGGACAGTAACACAAAACGCGAAACGTGCGTGAGCTGTCAAAATCAGCGTTGCCAAAAAGAAAATAGTTAAAAAATCACCCTTTAGTTATAGCAACATAAAGAGACACCATACTATACACTTCCGTGTATCGAATTCTGTTTACCGATCGTAAAAATAGTAACACAATTCACTCTGAATAAATATGAAGTTTTTGATAGAGCGATAGGTACATTTTGCTTTGACAGCAGTAAAATTTTGAAGATATTCATAATGGGATAATGTGAGTATCCACTGGAAGACGTTCCCTTTTACCACGACATACGTCAGGGTTACGACGATACCTGTTTTAAGTATTAATCGGCCTTTACAATACAGATATGTAAAGTTGATAACGTATCAATGGGGTTGTTAGAAGAGCTTAAATAAACCGAGTTAAACAAATATGTTTGACTCTGGCGAAAAATAGTTTTTTTGTACTTGTTGAAGTGAAAAATTTCTGCTAGGGATGCGAACTAATGATGGGGAATAAGTATTGAGCCAGAGGATTCGAACAATAATATGTGCTAAATAATAAATAAAAATAAAGACAGAAACTAAGCCAAGTCTCAAAGTAACTATGTATGAATAGTGCAACAATCAATAAAGCTAGCAGCTGAATGTGCTTATTCAAATCAACTACACGAACGGTTTATTTAAACTTATTACGTAAACAAATAGTCTGATAATACAGGAGCTATTTGATCAGATAATTTCCATAAAGAAAACTGTAGACGTAGGTATGCAATTTCAGACGGCCGGTAAATATAACTAGCGCGCCGCTGGCAAGAATAACCGACTATTGGCAGCTGGTCTGCGTGGCGCACACGCAAGATCTCGTGACACTAACGCCAGTTTCATCGTAACATTTACTACGGCCTCTACTTAAGTATAATTAGACTTTAAGTTTGTATGGGTGTGAGTCAAGCAACGTTACGTAATGAATAAGGCTAAATTGTAGAATCAGGCAGTCGAAAGGTACACAAGTCTATTGAACGAAAATATGACGAGTTCTTTAACAAGTTCATTACTAAGAGTATAGATGACAAGACTCCACGTCGTAACACATTAACATCCTTGTCACATCTTCTAATTCCTTACTAAAATCCCACTAATATTATAAATGTGAAAGTTTGGATGGATGGATGTTTGTTACTCTTTCACGCCAAAACTACTGAACCGATTGCGATGAAACTTGGTATGTAGATAGCTGGAGACCTGGATTAACATATAGGCTACTTTTTATACCGATATTCCTACAACAATTAAGTACTCCTTGATGTATATGATGTAAATGGAAGTATTAAACTTTTTATTATATTAAGAACTAGCTGTGCCCCGCGGTTTCACGCGCGTAACTCAGATGCCATGGTAATATCGTGATAAAAAGTAACCTATGTAATCCAGGTCTCAATCGGTTCAGTAGTTTTTGAGCGAAAGACAACAATCATCGATACAAACCTCTAAATCACCTCTCAACCTCACAAACCTTTAAATTGTTTTTCACACACAATATCTTCACTACATATTATAGTTCGCGATAAACTGAAAAAGTACTGAACGGATTTTCATGCGGTTTTCACCAATATATAGTGATTCATGAGGAAGGTTTAGGTGTTTAATTTGTACCCGTGCGAAGAGGGGCGGGTTGCTAGTATATTATAGAAATGTATGTATACAGAGCCTTTTAATAAATCGCTAGTGTCTTGAAAATTCCCATTACAGACACAACCGTCAACAACGTCTGCTCTCAAGCGTCTGCTCGCGTCCGGGTGGCCACGCGGCGATGAGCGGTGTTTCCCCCCTCCCCCCTCACTCGCAGTTTTATATTATAGTCGTAACTTCTAAAATATTTGACCAAATTACGTACTTTAAAAGACAAAGTTTATCTACTTTGAATATCAGAAGTGATAAAAGTATTTATTTTCATAAAAATCAATTTGTTACTGCTAAATGTGAATTGGAAATAAAAAATCAAATTTTGTTGTATTTATGGTTCACTCTTTTGGTAATAATGGCTTACACGTAAAAGATAGATATATACTGTCCTGGACTTTTTTGTAGAACTATTTAGGAGAAACAATCCAACCGTACTATATTTTCGTGTAACTTTTACAGTTTTCCCACACATTTTTTTTCCGACTTACTTAACACTTATGATTATATTTTGGCCAATATACACAATATCTTCATAAATTATAGCCTATGTGTTATTCTGATATATAAACTATATTATTGTAAAGTTTCATTAAAATCCATTTAGTAGTTTTTGCGTGAAAGAGTAACAAACATCCATACATCCATACATCCTCACAAACTTTCACGTTTATAATATTAGTAGGATTAAGGAAAAACTAAAAACAAAAATAGAAAAACACCATATTTTTCATTATTCGTTATTGAGATTTTCACATATCTTTATGTGACCCGAATTCATTGCTCTCTAGTGTATTTGAGTAAAACGTTTTCGGTGTTATTTTTTCTTTCGTACTCTGTTCTACTTTTTATTAATTAAACATTTGTGTAGATAACGAAAGGTAAAACAGATATATAAATAATATATACTTATTAAAGCTAAAGATTTTTTGTTTTTTTTTATTGCACGGACGAAAACAGGTTGTATGGTCGGATTTGAAAAAATCGAATTCCTACGGAAGGTTATAGGCCATTTACCATCACGGTGCGACCCTTGCATAGCGTAGCCGTGACCTTAAATGCGGATGAAACAACGGGGAACGGGTAGTTCTTTAATAAAAAAGTAAAAATTAACTTTTTATTACGTGATTAGTGGTTGGATCATTAATAAAATAGGCGTTGTCGTGTTTGTTTATGAATCAACCTTAAACTATTGGAGAGATCAAATCAAAATGTATATCTACATTATCTACCATGAACAACGGAAACAGAAAATATACGAAGGAATGTTAATGCGATTTAGGAATATCTCAGAGGCAGCTTATTTATTAACCAACTTCAAAAAAAGGAGGAGGTTCTATATTCGGTTACATGAATTTTTTTTGTATGTTCACCGATATTTGAGTCATCTGCAGACCGATTTCAATTTTTTTTTTTTTAATACAGTTGCATCTTTGTGATAGCATCTTATTAAACAATTCAAACGGAGGCTATATTTGCTACTAAAGAAGAACTTTTAAAGACACTCTCACACGGGTGGAACACTGGAGCGAGCAACGAGCGGCTCGCTGCTCGCTAGTTTCCCCGTACTGACGGCACGAATGCTCGCTTTGTAACATGTTACATTACGCCGTGTAACGCCAGTTAGTACCCACCTTTAGAGGTGGACCTATGTGGCAATAAAAAAGGTATTACCGGTAGGTATTTTACAAATATTATGGCGATTAAGTCCCGATTTACACATCTAACAAATCTGTTTTACTACAGGGTATTTGGTGTCATAGAGATCCAGCGGGTTTTGCATTTTTAAAGTTTATAAATATTATTACTATGTACATCATCATCATCACGAAGGCGTTTTTGAGATAAGTATATCATCGTTTTAAGTTTTCAACATATTCCCAACTCGCTTCAATTTAGTTACAGCCATGTAGTTACTAGGGATGTTACGGTCGGAACTTCAGAATGATTTTATACCTCCGACTTCGATTCCGATAAATTTGAATCGGAGTTATAACGAAGGTCGAATATCGAAACGATATGTATTTATACTGAGTCGTAAAGGACTTTTAAAGCGTTTGACGTAATACCAAAAAAATATATATTTTATGTAGTAGGTATACAACAGCACACAGATAAATCCGTTTTTCCTGTCAACATTATCGATCAATGTACAGAGGATAGTGAAAAATCTGGACATTTGGCGTCCCGATCAAGGATATATCAAGAAGTATCACCGGGACACCTGGATGCACTAGGTATAACTACTGCATTAAAGGCTCATTCGACGCCAAAGGACAAATGTCTCTAAACAACGCAATAAAACTTAAAACTAAGAAACCTGGCAGCGAGCACAAGAGCAAGATATCGTAGCGTACTTATGTATGTTATGTGTAATACGTCATTAATATTTGAATTATTGCATTGCACTGATTAAAGAGACTGATTACTGTTTTATGGTTATGTTTTTATTATTTTAGTACGTTTACCCATAACGATGGCGCCGGCTCTGACTTCGCCTCCGATTCCGGTTCCGATTCCGACTCCAACGCCGATAAGTGAAAGTTAAAAACTCCGATTCCGACTCCGGTTCCGATAAACTCACCTCCGTTACTTCCTTAGTAGTGGGCATCCGTGGAACCATGTAGTTCGCCAGAAATAATTATGTTCTGACAGTACACAGACTTCTTATGAGCCTTCTATAATGTTCAATTTTTTTAGGGACTCCTGGCTAAGAGGTAACCAAGTAGGTTAGCACATTACAAAGTGAAGTAATACTAGCCAGGTCTGTCTAGGAATGGTGACCATTCTTAACACATTGAGGGAGTGCCTCGGAGAGCGCTTTAAGCCGTCGATCCCGGTCGCCATCTGAACATCTGTGGCATTCTTTACGGGTAGTTGGAGCGTAAAAAAGTCCGACAACCTGGTCTAACTACAGAACTTCAATATCGCCTAGTACTTGGGTTGTGGAGGTCTGATGGCAGTCACTTTACGTAAAATATCAAAGTTCGGCCGTATCGTAGTTAGACTGAAAGCCGACCCCAACTTAGTTGTGAAAAGGGGCGGAGAATGATGTTTAATTTTTTTATCATATCAAGTTTTTTATCATATTCATATCGCGCTGTTCTAACTTTATCCCCTCAAGCAGTAAGGGCGATCCTACTCAGCAGCAGACCTATGAAAAAAGTAGGGTAAAAATATTGAATTGGACTTCAACCATAAAAGAGGAAAGTATCTATTTAAGTTTAATATATAGGTGTATATATATATTTTATCGTGTGGAAACTCCCATGGGTCATCACCTCACCGGAACTAACGGTGAAATGTTATGTCCTTAATCACTTTTTGTATCTTATTCATTTGTAATAATATTTTTACTTAATTTTTTATTTAATTTTAATTTAATTAATAATAATTTTACTTTCGACCAAGCAACTTATTGTTGCAGTGACAGTGTCTAGATCTATATTTTTTAGTCAAAAATAGACGTTTTCAAATTTAATTTGTTGTATTAAAGATATTTGACTTAACACCAGGTAAGATACACCGTCGAATAAAGTTTTCAATATCAAAAATACGGCGCGCCGGTCCTATCTGTAGTTGTGCTTTCATACTGACAACCTTAAGATTGACAGTAATCAACCGTATTCCAATATCTTAAGATTAAAGATCTAATGTTCGTTACGGATGTCGGGTTTTGATTTGTGTTCTAAACCTCATAAAAAATCCAAACAGAAGAATTGCTTTATAAACTGCTTTAAAAAATGATGTTCTATATAAGGTATACATATGTATACATATAATACTATCTGTGGTTTCGAACTTCTTGACAAGTCCAAGTCCGACTACTTTTTAACATTGATACGACCTTGAGTGACTTTTAGTGATGAAAGACAATACGTCCTTTGGTGACTTTAAATTTAAAGTAAGCATATGAATTTTGTATTTTAAATACTGTAATTATAGCGTAGAATGTAAATATCTTGCAACTGATTTCGGTTAAAGTATGGGTCATTTCACCATTATTATCTGCATCACTTAACTTATGTATAGCCTCCGATAGAGCATTACGAAGGTCGATACAATTTTCTAGAATAGTTAACTTACACGTATAACGAATATATAATAATAACATATTGGTCATTCCCAATTGGTAAAACGGAACATAACATAAATAAGCTTATAGGTGCACACATTCAACATCCACAAAACATGAAAAGTATAAGATTTTCAATAAATTTGCTTTCGAATAAAACTGAACACATTAAAATTCGTAAATCGCTGTAGGAGCTGCTATGTCATATGCAGAGACATACAGATACATCTTAATCATGACGCCCTTCTATAAATAAGTCGCACACAATGTCCCATTTGCATTTTGTCCCATTCACAGTACCTTCTTTTCGGTAAATGAAATTTATAGTGAACAACTGTTTTTTTAAATGGTGTTTTTTTTTAAACACAGGTGTAAATAAATACAAATATCTCCGTCTGTGCTGGAAATAGAAGCCAAGACCATCAAATTGCAATGCACCGAGATTATTGTTCACTATATACCATATCATCATCCTCCGCGCCTTTACCCAAGTTGGGATCGGCTTTCAGTCTAACTACGAAACGGCCGAACTTTGATATTTTACGTGAAGCGACTGGCATCAGACCTCCACAACCCAAGTACTAGGCGATATCGAAGTTCTGTAGTTAAACAGGTTGTCGGACTGTTTAGGACTCCAACTACCCCTAACGAATGCCACAGATGTTTGTATGGCACCTAGGACCGAACGTGCGCTCCGAGGCACTATATACTATATAATTTATTTAAATAAGTCAACGCAGAGCACAGAGGCATCATTACATACAATTACTTTATAAATAGTCAATGTATAATAAATGTATAAATTACACACTGACTACTTTTATATAGATAATTGTATGAAATAATTACAGGAATTAATTATTGGTGCCGATTCTATTGTACACTCGACTAAACTAAAACCTGACTTAATTTCTTCATATGAAATCAACCTAGTGTTCTTCGTAGTAAGGTCTATTTGTTACTAGCATCTATTTCTCAGCGCCGCTAAATTTCACTAACACTCTGTCGACGTATACTCAACTTTATTTCCACGCAGCGAGAGTCTCCATTTATTCAAACGCTGTATAATTGCCGTATAAAAACTTGTTCAAAACGAACAAGGAAGACGTGTTTTTAATCTACACCTACGAAGACGCTTACTAAAAACAAAGAGCAAACGAGATGGCATTCAACGGATAGCGGCTCTCGCTTCGTAGTATTAAAGTTTATTTAAGCGTATCAGACTTTAGTCGACAAATAAATTGCTTATTTCGATAACGACATATGTTACCTACTTGTTTCAATTTAAAATAAGACCTTGTTTTGGAGTGTACAAAGTTTACATCTTATATGAAGAAAATATAGTGAATTTTAATTTAGCGAGTGAAGTAACAGAATTGGGACCAGTATCATGCACAAATAAAAGCTAATTATTACACACAACCATGATTTGATCACTGAATAACATGATATGCATGTCGACACCTACTTGTCGAATCAGCTGGAGACCGCAGCAATTACAGCGCTAATGAACTCATTGTTTGTTCGTCTAATGAACTGAACGCGCCATTGTTCTGCGGACACAAACGATAATCCTATAATTAATTTAAAATTCACGCCATAAGTTCAGCAAGTACCTAACATCCTCCTCCTTAATACCAAAGTTAATAGTGAATATAGAAGCACGCTCGCTATAGAAAAATATTTTGTTTTAACTGCATTTTTCTGATAACAAGTTTGGAAAAACTAACAAAAACTTTAATAGCGAATCAAAGTAAAAGATAATTCCACCATCTACTTCTATTTATTCTGGCTTCAGCATCAAATCAAAAAAATAAGAAAATATATATACTTATATATTTTCTTATTATATATTAACATTATAACACATTAAAATTCTTATTGAAAGCGGTGAAAATAAATAAAATTGTTAAACTTATATGTATGTAATGTAGACAAATATATTTTTTTTTTTTCTCTCTGTTGTTACATAAGGACTGGTTGAAAACCAGCGCTAGACAATTGTTTAGCAGATGCTGAACCAGTACCTTTTCGGCTGGCGCGTGATGTACACGTAAATAATGTATAACACTTACAATAATTACCTAGCTTAGTTTTATTACTTAGCATGTACTGTCCGTGTATCTCAAGCGTCGATGCATAAACATTTTTTTCTTTCTTTCTTTCTTTAAATCATCATTACTTTAAGACCTGTTGAACTCGTCTAAACTAATCATATGAGCCCAAACTCGAAAGTTGCGTCTTTTCTGAGTTTCGAGTTCGAGTCAAGGAAACATTTACAAATTTTACAAATCAACTAACCTCAAACGTCGTATTTTAAATTTGTAGATGCTAGATTAGATTATTTTATGATTAAATGTTAAACCACCATGTCATCAAATTGAAATTTGTTTTGGATGACATGAACACAAACCTCTACAAATTACTAGCGTGTCGTGCTTTGTTGGCTATTTCTTGTGCCGAGGTTACGCTAAATTACCTTTTGTTTTTCCATGCCCTAACTTTTCCTATATATTAATATATACTATATATTAACATATAATTTTTTTTATATTATTATGGTCGATGCGTTACTGAAAATATCCAGTCAGGATTACGATTTGGGTCTAACAGAGACTGAAATCTAGCTAATGGATTCTCTTTAGAATCCATTAGCTGGATTCCAATAGATGGTGTTCAGCAGAGCACAACGTAATTAAATAGCATTTGATTTTTTTGTAATGTACATTGTACAAGACTACGATATTGCCAAAAAAGAAATAAATTGTTACATAATCATAAATTTAAAATAGACTGGAACCCCGGAACCCCGACTGGAAAAGCGATTCAACTATTAGAAAAGAGCTGATGATCTTAGAACGGCTGAACAGATTTTTTTGAATTATATCTAAGAATACTCTCAATCAAGTCACCTTTCAAACAAAAAAGCAATTAAATCGGTCCATTCGTTTTGGGAGCTACGATGCCACAGACACACACAGACATGTCAAACATATAACACCCCTCTTTTTGTGTCGGGGGTTAAACATAAACATCACAATTATTCTATCTTCCTTCCTGGATATCTTTGCCAGGAGTGGTCGACTGTTTAAACTATGTCAAACGGGTATGAGCCGTTGGATAAAAGCGACACAGAACGGTTCATTGTGGCAGGTAAAAAACAGTTAACAGCGGAACATTATGTAATTATAATTTTAAATCTAGCTCTTGGCTTTCAGTCTTAGCAGAGAGTAAGTGGTTTTAAATAGGAACTATTTATGTTAAACACCGCTGCATTGATTCCGATTTCCTATCGCATCTCTGTCTTCCTTTAAAGTCTTTTTAAAAATGAATAATTCTTTAACGCTGAAGGCTAACATCGTGATAAAACCGACACCTGAAAAATCTACACAATCGTTTTGTAGGATTTTGAAGTTTGACAATATTACTTCACCCCACATCAGGCACTAGGTGTATTAGATATACCCAGGCCGTATATCTCGACATGCCAATCTTAACGACATAATCCGTCGTGCTCTTGTTACCGTCGGCGTGCCAGCCGTACGTGAACCCAATGGTCTGGTCCGAGACGATGGGAAGAGACCAGATGGTATGTCGTTACTGCCATGGAAGATGGATAGGCCTTTGGTGTGGGACGCAACCTGGATTGACACCCTCACGCCATCACATCTTCCAAGTACAACCGATTGTGCTGGCGCTGCTGCTGCATCAGCAGAAAGCCTCAAACGGCGTAAATACAATAATTTAATCGGTAACTATGTTTTTGAGCCGTTTGGGATCGAAACGCCAGGGACATGGGGTCCGAGTGCTCGTTCAGGTTATAACAAACTAGCTAAGTGACTGATCGACACTTCTCGTGACCAGGAGGCGGGCCTTTTTCTTGCACAGAGAATTAGCATTGCCATTCAACGTGGCAATGTTGCCAGCCTTCTACGAATACTGTCAGTAGGCGACGATGCGGAGAAATTTTATGACGCATGCATGTAAATAGTCCGATATATATATATATATCGGATTATTTACATGCATGCGTCATAAAATTTCTATATATATATATATATATATATTTTTTTTTTTTAATTAGTTTAAAATACTTACATAATCATAAGGATTGAATGTACAGTATTCTTTAATATTAATTAGATATAGAAAAGCAATTTATTTCACAGTTTTCTTTGATACTAGGTTTTAATGATCAAAAACTGACGGCAGCAGTTTCCTATCCCTTCGGAAATATTCAGATGTGAGAATATAAAATCTTTCATCATGTTAAGCACTACCAATTATCTCAATATACATTATTAGTTGTAGCTAACATTGGCACGATCAACATCGGGTATAATAACAGGTATTAGTAATGGGTTATCAGATATTAGTCAATTATGGTCTACTGTAAAATAAATAGCAGAGAGTATCACATTTCACAGTACGATCACGTTGTTGCCATTCCACATCGCATTATTAGCCATGTATGCCTGCGACCGGCTTTGTTAAATAGCTATCGTCAGTATAATATATTCCAAATATTCGTTTAAATACTTTAAATACCTAATTAATGAATAACGGATCGATTAATTAGTTGTGTATTATTTGATTACTAGCAGCGCCCCGCGGTTTCACGTTTCGGTTCGTTTTGGCGTGAAAGAGTAACAAACATCCATACATCCATACTCACAAACTTTCACGTTTATAATATTAGTAGGATTACTCCGTGATAGGTATAAATAACCTTATCCCTGTTCAATTATTGGGGATTTGGCTATCTGTCACCACTGTAAGGATAGATATCTTAAGAGGTGCTGAGGTCTACGTGTTTTAAGGGACTGCTTAAATAAAAGTTCTTCATGAAGTTTACTTCCTGTATTTATGTTTCAAGGTTACAAGGGTTCCAAATTTAGTTACACAGTTACTAGAGACGAACGAGTAAGATGTGGCAGAGGCAAGAGCGCGCGGCAACGGGCGGCACGGATGTGATGGGCAAGTGGTTTGCCTTGCTACCGTTTAGGAACGGATATTGTGCTTTCTTAGCATTACTGTGTACCTACAAATCATTATTCAAGTTCTCAAAAAATAGGCTCTAAAATTTAATTCTAGTGTTACCTTTCTATTTAATTCTTTATTATACGGTAAAATATACTACAATCGATGCGACAAACAATTTCTCAACCAGTGACGTCCACTGATGTGTATAAGCTTCCTCTAAAGGCTTAAACAAAACAAACTGTCTTAACTATTTACTACTAGCCTTTTTCCGCGGTTTTGCTCGCGTGACTGTAGATTTTGTCAATCGATTCAGATATCCCTCGGGAACTATACTTTTTTTCTGGACGAAATGTATAGTATGTGGTTTTCTGTATCCCTGACGACATGTGTATAAAATTTCATGATGATTGGTTGTGTAGATAACGCGTTAAAGCGTAATTAATAAACAAATAAAAAAAAAAAACTCGCACTTTCGACTCCCCTCACTAGACCGTTCACATTTGGCACACCTAGATCTAATGAGAACTAACTCAAAAATTTTAAATTTTGAGTTATGTACACCATCGAATTCCTTATCTCAATACATACCGACCAATAAAACAGATTTAAAAATACCACTATTACTCGACGCTAGATGCTAAATTCAACTCAAACAAATAATAATATAATAATAATAATGGGACACTATTTTTTATATTTTTAAATATATTTTGTTTTTTTTTTAATTATAAGTGTATTTAAATATAAAATGTAAGATATATGTATATAAAATAAATGAAGAGAATAATAATAATAATAAATTTATTCATTTATAGTTGGTACACATTATTCCAGATCTTATATAACATTAATTGGCTTAAGAATATATGGGTTAAAACATACCTACATTGTTCAGCAATAGAAAAATAACTACACAAATCCAACTTTCAGGCCCAAAGCATGATTAAAACACAAGATTCCTACAACTTTCTTCTAGCTGCATATAAACCATAAATCTATACGGAAACTCCTGCAGTGCACAAGGACACAGTAATTATTATTTCACGAATAAAAACTGTCGTGAGTGGTATTCATATTATTTAAAATATACAGTTTTACTCACGTGTATATTTCGGGGATGCCCGACTAGTTTCGGACCCGATGGGGGCCCTTTATCAAACTAGTCGGGCATCCCCGAAATATACACGTGAGTAAAACCGTATATTTTAAATAATTATTATTTCGCCTTTTAAAAACAAAGGGTTTTAATTTAGTTAATACCTGTTTAGATCTAGGTGTGCGATTTATAATATTATTTTATTAGTTAGGACATACAAAGAGACGTCTCCCTTCAACCTTAAGTGGTTTATTATTATTAATTTCTGCAAATTTTCGCACAGGCAATGTAAAATAATCATAATTAATCTTTAAAACAATTTATATACAAAGTTATGTTGACGTCAATACTGATATTAAATGTAGATTACACTTTAAATTAAGCTACGAAATCGCTGATTTTCATGTCAAACTTAGCAACATCGCTCTTGGTTCTTTAGAGAGTTAGTAGTGGCTGAGTACAGATGAAACTTAGCAGCCGAGACTTCTAAGCTATTGTGAATTACTTTGAGTCTAGTAAGGAACCAACCATAAATCCTTGTAGAACGAAACTACTCCTAAAACTACAAGTAATATGTTTAGAATTTATAGGTACAACTTGCATACAAAACGTGTTTCCTTAAGCAGAGTAAAGTGAAAAGTGTTTGAATGCAATCATATTTTTATTTTAGTATTAAGCATAAGAATAACGCATCAAAATTTTTGGAACTAAAAAGCATGATATACTGACAACGAACATTATTTTTAACAAACATAAATTGATGATTTTCACAGCATAATAAAGTCACAGACGGCTGCTTCAGTAACCGACTCCTAGACTGCATCAATGTTGGAGGCCCCTTAGCGTATAATTAGGCGTTTTAAGGCCTCTTAAAGGTTTTTGTTAATAACGTGAACAGAAAAGATATTCCGTCGTGTTTTCGAATAAGCTTTTGAGAGGGTACTTTAAGTAACTTCGTATAAATATATTTTTACATTCATGTAAATAAATCATTTTGGTAATACGCTATTTTCGTTTGCGGACAAGACTATATAATTATTGTTTTTTAGGAACGTTTCCAGACTCCGTAATCTGACAGAAAATGTCCTAACAGTAAATCAGAATAACAGGACACAGTCGATCACAGAACATAAGTACCAATTCATGTGATAGGCGCTATCTTTTATTACATTATTTTAGATCTCAGTGTTAAAAATTACAACATACTCGAACCGTGGCTGTTAAAGTCTTTAAACCAAGTTTAAAATGATCCACAATTACGTCCATATTAATAAATTAATTTATAGCAAATAGCCAATACGGGTAACTGCGGTTAAAATGTAAATTCATAATAACGAGGTGAGGTATCGCGACGGCGGCACTGACGACCGCATTATGCAGATAGCATCGGGGGGGTTAAATACCGCAACAAGTAAACTGCTGAAGCCAAATGTTTGCGTGGAAACATGCCCGAGCCTGTTTATAAACCTGTATTCCTCCTGGAAAATTGGTTTGTTTTTTTCCGACTGCATTCCTTGTAATAAGAACGCAATTGTTTCGTTGAAGTTTTAATTGTCGTAGAGTATTCGTAGTAGCTACCTTCTATGTAATAAGATAGTTTAACAAATAATGTAAAGGGAGAAGGTATGGAAGGCATGGTTTTACGTTGTCATCTATATCTATATGTTGCCTGTACCTTGGAAAAGAAATGAGTTAGAGTTTGGAAAACAGTCTATTTGCATTACAACCCTTGAACCGCCTTTATGTGATATATTACTATAATAAATTCAAACCCACATAAAAAAATATATACATATATACATCAAATTGAATATTTATAATTACTTAATTTTACACATGTTTATAGCGAAATGAAATAATTATACTTAAATATTCAAATTTATGTCTATGAATTTATTTTCACATAAAGGCGGTTCATGGGTTGTAATGCAAATAGACTATTTTCAAAACTCTATCTCATCTGTTTTCCAAGGTGCAGATAAACACATAAAGGCGGTGCGTCAAGTACATATTATGTACCTGACGATAGTATTCGGGTTTAGCAGTAACACCAACACAGTGCAGTAACTTAACAATATAAAAAAACTTGAATAATAACAGGTGATAAATTAAACAATTCCTTATACGAGTATACTGCAGCAGAAGATAGTAAGTCTTGATTACCACGACAATATATAAAACCATCCTACTAATAGTATAAATGTGAAAGTTTGTCAGGATATATGGATGTATAGATGTTTGTTACTCTTTCACGCAGAAACTACTGAACCGATTGCGATAAAACTTGGTGTGTATCTACACACCAAGTTTAATCGCAATCGGTTTAATCAAGTTTGACACGGGGTGACACCGCAGGTGCAGCTAGTATAAAATATGTACCAACATAATTCTATTTTAAATACAAATGATAAAGAACTTCATAAATTTACCATTCTCTTGAGTCAATAAAAAAATCAGTTCAGTCATTCGGTTTACGCTTCAATAGAAAAGAAATATAATATATTATGCACTATTGCAGTCCCTGGACTGTATTTGTGAACCTGTAGAAATAGGAGTTTCTGTACATCTGCAAAGTTATTTGCAAACTCCTTTGGCTTTAGGTAAAATTCGACACAGCCATTGCGTTATGCAGTGTTCAGAATAATGCTGAAAGAACAAGAACACTGTAACACGTTCCTACATGTACGGAGCATCCAAACATATCCCCAGTGACTACAACGGAGTACTGTAACTACTATAAAGTATGTACAATACTACATGTGAATAAGTGGTCCTACTTTTATAACACTGATGTGAGATTTGGTGTATTATTATGCGGAATTGGAATTTTGAATATAAATTCTTTTATAACGACAATTGACGAAAAAAAACGTGTTTCAACTTTGACATCGATTTCTATCTGAGCTTCGCAGTTTTTGATTTGTGTATGAACTTGTATGCTGTTTTTTTAATATAAAAATAAATTATGCCCAGATGGTGCATAGTTGAAAGCGCTTTTGGAATCAAATACGGTTGGTGGATTAGGTCAGACACAGACTGCAAGACAAGGGGCAACCCGATAGTGATGGTCAATAGACAAGACAGAGGGGTCTTTGTGGCGGCAGGATGAAGTAAACTGTATAAAATTAATTGACTGGAAAGGGCAACCTATAAATCGATCATCACTTGGGAGGCAGAATTTGACGGGTCACACAGATAAGAAATTTCAAAAACTAACAAACGAATGGCGTGGATAATGACAACAAACTTATATTATTAGTACATTTTTATAATAACTAATCGTTTGTTTCAATGGTTCGAATTCACACTTTGTTAAGAGCAATTGACAAGCTACCTTAATCTACACAAAGCTACACTAACAAGGAAATTGGTACAAAATTATATTAGAAATATCATTATTAGGTAATGGTAGTGCAACGAAGAGTGAATTAGCCTTTCCATCTAAACTAACTACATCGCGGGGCTCGTAAGTAACATTCAAATGTCTCGCGTGTACAAAGTTCACCTAACACATATACATGTGTTAGGGGAACTTTCGCAATTTGTATCCTTTATTCTGTAGGAAGTATCTAAAACATCATGAAATAATTTTGAAACAGTAGACGTTACAAATGATACAGTAGTCAGGCAGGATACAGTGAACATATTGTTACGGCCGGATTTAACTTATACACCGTTTTTAAGTTCTCAACATAATAACAAAATAAAATTATTTAGAATTTTACAAGAAGGTGAATGAAGGTGTATTCGCATCCGCATCCGCAATTGCGGAGCTGCGTATCGGTATGAACATCTGCATCTGCATCCGCATCCGCATCAATCGATGCGGATATTCATGCGGATGCAGATGTACCACAAGTCCCGACAAGAAAGAAAATAGGCGTGTGTTTTAACCAATAGTAACGAAGATTTCATCGGTGCCAAGATACGATGCGTTTGTTATTGTGTATGTATCATTTGTTTCTCGTAAATCAGTCATAACGTGTTTAGCTAGTTACGCTTATAATATTTGTTTTCGTTTCGAGTGTTTTGTGAAATTGTGAATATACACTGATCATTTGAAAGTGAATCGAAAAACATTGTAATGTCACCACCAACGCAAAGTGACATTTGGAATTATTTTATATCAAAGAATTCGGGCCCGGGTTAGCGTGAGCGGAGTGGCGGGCAGGTGCTAGTTAGTTAGTTCTATAAAATATCCTAAGGTCTGCATCCGCATGAGCTTCAAATATCCGCATTCGCATCCGCCGATGTTAAAAAATATGCATCCGCAACATCCCTGATATATATCCATAAACCACTTGAGTCACTCGCCTTTATTCACTGATGTTACACTGAAGCTTTTGTACTGGAATACTTATGTACGTCTTCAGATCCCATTGCATAGGTACAATGATTTCCTAAAGAGACTTTAATATTATTACTAGCAACGATAAAAAGTAGCCTATATATTGATCCAGGTCTCCAGCTATCTACAAGTTTAATAGCAATCGGTTCAGTAGTTTTGGCTGAAAGAGTAACAAACATCTATCCATCCAACCTTCACATTTATAATATTAGTGGGATTTTCAGAAGAGCACAGAAAGACAATTGTGCCGATTCTATTGTACACGCGACTAAACTAAAACCTGACTTAATTTCTTCATATGAAATCAACCTTGTGTTCTTCCTAATAAGGTTTATTTGTTACTGGCATCTATTTCTCAGCGCCACTAAATTTCACTAAAACCTGTCAACGGTATACTCAACTTTATTTGCATATTCAGCGAGAGTCTCTATTTATTGAAATGCTGTATTATTGCCGTATAAAAACTTGTTCAATACGAACGTTAACGACGTTATTTTAATCGACACTTACGAAGACGCTTACTAAAAACACAGAGCAAAAGAGATGGCATTCAACGGATAGCGGCTCTCTCGCTACGTGGCATGGTATTAAAGTTTATTTAAGCGTATCAGACTTTAGTCGACAAATAAATTGCTTATTTCGATAGCGACATATGTTATACCTACTTGTTTCAATTTGAAATAAGACCTTGTTTTCAAGTATACAAGGTTTACATCTTATATGAAGAAAATTTTGTGAATTTTAATTTAGCGAATGAAGTAACAGAATTGGGACCAATGCGTGCAAGAGGGCTATTATAGCAAAACGTCAAAGGACAGAGGCAACACGTAAGAAGTCATTCCGGAATATTTTTTTATTATTACTTGCATTAGGTCAAATCGGCTGCCAACCTAAATATCTCGTTAAAATTATGACTTCAATATAATTTTTATTACAGTACAACAAAAATATTTTCACTTAAAAGTACAACGAAAGGTATACGAGTACACACGAAGCAGAAATTTACATAGGTAATAAAAAAGTCCCCATAACTCCCGGTTAACGTTCCAGTACACGAAACCCGAAAGTAAATCAGACACCAGCGCAGTGTTCAAATAAAGTCTACCTATTTACAAAGAGCTCACACGATGTCGGCGACTTGCAGAGAGAGTCGTCTGTGTACTTAAAAAGAACAATTTTCCAGTAAACGTTTTACTAAGCGCCAGCTATACTGTCCCCTATCATTGTTTAAACTCGAAGGTAATCCTCATATATACTGCAGGTGGATGTTATCTGCGGTGTAAGTTTCTCACTTATTCCAGTGCTCGTGACTTCGTGGTTAGAATACACAGAGTTGAGTTGGTTCTTTTGTGTTTCAGTTGCCCGCTCGTCCGGTCTAAGATGTGGTAGGAGATAACGGTAGTCTTCGTAAATCTGTCAGATTCGAGTGCCCGCACGCTGGCTACAGAATTCTACATTGATATCTAAAAGCAAATGTTGCGAAGAAATCGCTACAAGTGTGTTTTGCTAAAATACGGTGATTTACGATCACCCAGGTCACTAAACTTGACAGAAACGTAGATATCTATTTAGTTACGAGTTTTGGTAAATGCTGTGTCGGTCTCAAGTAATTTTGGTATCTCCAAACTAGAGGCCGGAATTCGCAAAGGATAGGGATGGAAATTGTCATATTTATAGCTTTGCTCCTAACTTTCACTTACGATAAAATGGGTAGCAACAAGGATATGGTAATGGAATGTATCTATCTAAAATAGTGTTTATTTGAGATTTTGCTGAGAACCATTTTACGAAACTAGCTTGAAATCACAACTTCATTTTCACTTTTGGTTTTGTAAATATACTTTTCTTAATATAATGCATACACAATTAAACGAAGTTCCGCGACACTCTTTCTGTCAACACCTATCGTCTAGTCTGTTGCCTGACAATACATAGAACCACCTCTTACTAAAATACAAAGAACGTGAAAGACAAAGACCCGTGAATATAGAATAAAAAAACGGTAATGAGAAATGTTGTCACATCCGATAATTCCGTTTGTAGATACCGTTATTCCGTGACGTTGTGTCATAAGACTGAATTTGTTTGGCAAAGTATTGGTCCGGCACCACAGCCTGTAAATGAGTAGGTAGTAGTGGCAATTAGATTCTGCTCCTCCTAGTGAATGTTCACATGTGTATTAGTTTTAGTTCATTGGACATCGGACTATCTATTGATATTTTTCACTATTATTATTAATGACGTTGTTAATTTTTACACAACATTAACGTTACCTTATATACTGTATTGAAGTTGTAGGTATTATATGAATTTTAATATTTCATATAAAAATATAAAATATAAAATTTCAATATTTATTTAATATAGATTTTTTTTAACTGCACATGTAGGAACTGTGTAAGCAATTATTGAGTTAGGTTTTTTGTGTTGCCTCGCAGTTCTGATTATCCCATGCTCGCCTAGAAATCCTGCTAATGATAGCAACTAGCTTCACGACTGTCTTATACTGACTGCCTCCTACTAATGACAATTCAAAAATACCTTCATTAATTTAATTAAAATAAATGATTTTGATTTTAAGGTGTAATGTAAATTATATATGATACATTGTGATTTGTCGCGCCAATCTAATGGTAGAACAGGACTTGTGACATCTGACGCGGAATGAACACATCTCACAGTGGACCAACACGACGCAATGCGGTTACTTAGCACAAAAAACCAAATTGCAGAATATCTACTACCCTTACTAAATACTATTGAAAACGCTAAGACCTCATACTGATCTCTTCGCCAAATGCCAACTTACATTACCAATTTTTTTTTTGTTAAGAAATGCTCCCGCATTAGGCGTTATATGCCTGTGTCGCGAGGGCTTCACAAACATTCAAACAACGGACAGAAAGAACACCCAGACTCGGGACCACACAACTTTTTGTCCCGTGTGGGATTTGAACCCACAACACTCGACGCGGCGTAGCGGTGACGTGACAACTTAAACATTGCGCCATCCGTGCAGTCCAAGTTAATGCGTCAAAATTACGATCGATATCAGATCGTCGGTCGGAGATCGTGACAAAAAATCATCAACAGGATTCAAGTTACGACCTCGCTAAGTTCCATTAACATGGGATTATCTGTTTATAGGTAACAAACAGACCGACAATTGCCTACTTTCACATTTGCCTAAAAATGTAATATTTTTAAACTACATTGACAGACATGCACAGGGTCCCCGCCTAATGGTAAGCGGTTACCAGTGCCTATTGATTTAATGTTATAAAAATATATTATTCTTAACTAGCAGTTCCCGCCCGGCTTCTCTCGCGTGTACACATTTATATATTTTGGGCGGAACTCTAATTCTGTTTCCAAAATAAAAGTAGCCTATGTTACTCCTTATAAAACCAGCTATCTGCCAGTAAAAGTCCTGTGAAAATCGGTAAATCAGTTCCGGAGATTAGTCGGAACAAACAGACAGTAAAAAAAATTAAAAACATATTTTTAGGGATAGGTATCGTGCAAATAACTGTATGAGCTTAAAAAAACTATTATTTTCACATTACAAACAGACACTTCAATTTTATTTATTTGTATGATAAGTATAACCTGTATTGTTGACAACAGTAAGATTGTCATTGAAAGTTCAAATTAGGAAAATGGGTTTAAAACATTTCTCATGTTCACTGGTTCAAATTACCGACATTTTTTCCACATATACGTTGACACATATCGGTCTCTTGCTGTCCTACTGTACATTTTGCTGTTGTGTGTATGGCTTAGACTTAGATTAATATTTCAGAAAATAGGTAATACGTACCTACTTTAGACACATTCAAATTAAAAAATTTCGATGTTGTTAAAATTTGTAGAAAGTATTCAAATATTGTCATGCACACTTGATAACAGTGTGTGCACGACTGTCTTTTGATGTGATCCTTTTAAACAATTCAAAACGTGCGAATCGTTACGTACATTTTTTAAAGAGGTCGTCAATTCGCGCGCAAATAAATTAGATCTCTGCGAATCGACACCTCAAAAAAGAATCAGTTTTAAAAAGAGTTGAATCGCTCGATTCGTGCGGAACGACCAAAACCCTGCATTGCAAGATTTCAATTTCTTACACGTACCTAATGTTTTTAATGGGACTATTTTTGTTTAAATAATAATACAAATTACAAATAAAAAAAGTTTATATTAACTAACTAGCTAGCTAGTTAGCTGTTGCCTGCGACTTCGATCGAAATTCCCCAAAATTATCCCATGGAAACTAATTTTAAGCTATAATCCTATATGTTTTAATTTACTTGTAAAATAAAAATGTTCTTCAGCTTGATTTTTTTACACTTTCAAGGGACCGCAGATTTTATATTAATTTCAACTTGATGCGTCTACGCGTTCCTGAGAAAAAGGTTCTCGACAGACAGACTGACAGACAGACGGACAACAAAGTGATCCTATAAGGGTTCCTTTTTTCCTTTTAAAGAACGGGGTTAAAAAGATGAATGAACGAAAAGTGACCAAGGGAAATAGTAATTCATTTTTATATAATTAGATTACTTTGTCGGGTACCATCTTTTTTCTCGTTGTGATAAGTTCTCGATAGCTTATTTTCCGTGTTTATAACTTTAAATGTTGGCATATTACAAGTTCAATCCAGACCAATCTTAAGAAGTAGTACAATGCTGAGCTGAGCCAATGACAATGTCTCTATTATACTTTTTACACTCGTTAATTTAATATTGAATACTTACTTAATTTTGAACGTCTTATGCCTTTGTAAACAAAATAAAAATATTTTCTTCCGATGAAAAGAGACCATGTCAAAATATATATTAAAAATACATTTAAATTTAATATAATGTTACCAAACTGTACATAATAGATTCATACATAAATCTGCAAAATTTCAATCAATTCCAATAAAGCACGGGAGAGATACACTTAAATTTACTCAATACTATACTTTTTTGGAAACTTTGTTGCTCATTTCCCACAAATTGCATTTTTTGAGTTAGGTCACTTTCATTCTGAGGGTGCGATATATACGAGTAGATACCTAAATTAGTTTTTAAAAATTGTTTATAGTTTATTATCAGGTGTCAGTTTATTTTGTGATTTACTTTCAGTTGCGTTTAGATACCATTAAGCTGACAGAAAATATGTATTCTGTCGCTATATTATATATATATATATATATATATATATATATATATATATATATTACTCGGATTTCATTGTAAGACATACCAGCACAAGGCGATGATGATTCACTAATGCTGCGTTCCAATAAACATAAAAACGATTCGTTTTGCTAACGGACGGTAAAATTTCGTTAAATTATTTTCAACGAAAATTTTACCGTCCGTAAGCAAAACGAATCGTTTTTTGTGCATTGGAATGCGGCATTAATTTATTTACTATAAAACTGCACGTACTGAAATAGATTATGCAAGACGACACTCGTACCTACTAGAAAAATATCAGTGTCTATGGCAATTATACTTTTTAAAGGACACAAAAGTGCATTCCACCTCGCCTATCGTCGTCACCTCATCGAGTTTAATTTATGTGAATTCAAAATTTAATGCACTTACGCCTACCTAATAAAACACTGCCATTTTCGCGAAACTACTTATAAATATAAAAGCTACAAATTTTTTCTGCTAATACCTTGCATAAGGCGCACTTAATGCCGTAGGCATTTTCTTCCACTCAACCTTTGGGTGATGCAGAGACGTTCATGGCAGGTGTATAATCAAAATCTTAAACTTAGTTGGAGATTTTCAAAAATATTGTTACGTAAATAAGCCTATATAGCCCATGTATATGTATACATACATAAAGTTTATTGGCAATAAATCGCCCAGAGATCAAAATTGGGCCTTTATTAATGTTTTCAAATTATTGTTAACAACATACACTATATAACAAAAGAAAATTGTTAGACAAGCGAAGAAGAAAAAGGTACTAACCGTTTTGTATTTCCCTATTTATATTTAAAACATTATGCTTTGGGTAAGCGTATTCATATGTATATCATTGATACTCATATTTCTTATCCCAATTCCAATTGTGCCGCGCGGTGTCCCTTATGTATTGAGTGAGTATAACTTTCTATAATAAACATACTATTTCAAACACAATGATTTTTTTAAGTATATCTGAATAAACATATTACTAAGATCTGTAAACTAACCTATATTCCACAAATAAATAAATGAAATGAAAATGAAAATGAACCTCAGTGTAAAACTGAGGTTCATTTTTATTTTCATATATATATATATTTTTTGGTATCGGTATAGGGCTCTGTTTCCGCATTTAGAGTCATAAGCGGTCCATTATGCGTACAGGTGGGCTGACTAGTTGAGCCAGCCTAGCTCCTTCCAGAAGCGCAGAAGCCTCCTGGGGCATTCACAGGCTTCTAGGAGCGACCTCGCTCCCGCGAGGATACTTGCCCGTTGTGTGGCCACTCCCTCGCACTCCAGGATAACGTGGGCGGCAGTTTCCTCCGCGTTGAGACAGCCTCTGCATAGAGGACTGTTTGTCGCATTGATGGTGAATAGGTGCCGATTTAGGGCCAAATGGCCCGTAATAGTTCCTACCACTATTCTGATGTCAAGTCGGTTGAGACTGAGCAATCTGCAAGTCAAACGTGGTGAGACCTTCGTCAGCACCAGTTTGGATTGTCTACAGCCAGGTCTGTCGGCTCAGCGGTTGTTGTGTGTTTCCCGAGTCCGTTGTCTTACCCATGAGCGAAGTTGACTAAAGGGAAGTGGCAACAGTGTAGTTGGACCTGCTACTGACGTTACAGATCCCCTCCTTGCCAGCTCATCGGCGACATCGTTCCCGAGTGAGTCACTATGCCCCTTGATCCATTGGAGGATTAGCCTGTTGTCGGAGGCTAGATGTTCCAGTGTCTGGTGGCATTCGTACATCAGACCGGAGTTCATGGTGTTGCCCTCCAGGGCTTTTAGGACGGCCATACTATCTGACAGTATGCGGATGTTATACTCCTTTATACATCTTGACATGACCGCGGTAGCGGCGTAGATTATCGCAACGCACTTGCATTGAAATATGGAGCTGTGCTGCCCTAACGCCAGTGATATTGTTATGTTCAGGTCTTGTGAGAAAATTCCGGCTCCAGTCCCTGTCCCCATCTTAGAACCGTCCGAGTATATTCGGACTTCATTTATGCCAGATTGATCTCGGTCGTTTTCATATAGCTGTATTCGGTATCTCCTTTCGAAGATGTGTTGTTTGGGGATCCTATCGCATGGGGGAGTTGTCAGTGGTTGATATTCTACTGATTCATTCCATAGTTTGGAATGGGGACCCTCTCGGTTGTGCCACAGACTCAGGTGTTTGAGTCTGATGGCTGCCACAGCTGCTTCCTGCTGTATAAATAGGTCTAGTGGTGCTAGGTCTAGAGCTACTTCCAGGGCAGCTGTGGGAGTCGTGCGCATGCATCCAGTTGCGGCAGCACATGCGAGTCTCTGGAATTGCTGCAACTTGTTACTGACGGTGCTGATCTCTGTTCTCTGCCACCAGGCAATAGCACCGTACGTGATGATAGGCCGTATGACCGTTTTGTACAGCCATAGGGTGATTTTTGGTGATAAGCCCCAGCTTTTGCCGAGGAGTCGCTTGCATTGGCAGAAAATAATGCTCGCTTTGTTCAATTTCGTGTCCAGGTGCCTGTTCCATAGGAGTTTACTGTCAAGTATCACTCCTAGATACTTGACCTCCTTGGTAAGGACTAGGCGGGTGTCGAATAGTTTAGGTAGTCATATATATATAGATATAACTGTAGATTGTTATATAAAATTAACACAGCTTTAGCACATTGTTAGTAAAAACTTTGTCTCTTCACCGAGCCTATTACTTTGTGCTATTATACTATTGTATTTCTTCTAAAAATACACTTATTAACTAATTCCTTAACTTTCTTTAAACTATATCCTTAATCCAAGCGGATATTAGGAGATTAACATATTAAAACTTTTACGACACCTATGTGGCACCATTGTAAACTCTAATTCAGCTCAATACACGTTGAGCGCTATCCCATAACAAGGCTTGTATCCGCAAGTCACTACAATTAGCACCGTGCACTTTATCTATTAAGAAGATGTCGTGCCTTTCAACTAATAGAATTTTTAATCAAGTTGCTTGCGGCGGTGCGACGCCGCGGCACGAGCACGCCAGATTAATGTAATTCGACGACGCCATCACAAAGGCAAATTGTAATCCCCCCTTTTCATTGTATATTCCCGTAACGTGGCACTCACACATTGTGTCGTATTTTTACTTTATTCCGTAAGACGACCATGCATTATTTAGAATATCCATGACATTGCAACAAGATTTCATTAGTTTGAAAGGAACAAATGTTCGCGCGAGCCTCGGTATATGGTGAAAATGATACTCCCTTCATGTCTATAGATATATTTATTTATTGATAGCATGGAGCTCACAACAAAGTCATGTGCTATTCTAATTCTGACTATTGTGAGTACGAAACTATAAGGACCTTTAAGAAAGCCTATTATAGTATTTTTCAAATCAACACAAATTTTATCAATATTAGTAAATACAATTATGAATTACTTACTTTATAATTAAAAATTAAGTCAAATGACTTATGTCATTCTTACACATTTAAAATTAGATTTAAGATCTTATTGTCTTAAAAAAATATTTATTGAAGACTAGCAGCGCCCCGCTTTTTCACCCGCGTAAGTCCCGATCCCGTGGAAATATCGGGATAAAAGTAGCCTATATGTTAATCCAAGTGTCCAGCATCGCAATCGGTTCAGTGGTGTTTGCGTGAAAGAGTAACAAACATCCATCCATACATCCTCACAAACTTTCACGTTTATAATATTAGTAGAATTTACTATGTTACTTGTACTTTTCGTTTTGATTTAAAATCAAAACTAAAACTATTAATTGCATAATGTAAATAAACAATGTAATTTATTTTGAAAGAACAATCGATTTTAAGCACAAAAATAAAACAGATTTATTAAATTTTAATTATTTATAACAACAACTCATGAAAACACGCACAACGCTTAACAAGGACCGCATAAATTATAAGGCATACACGCTCAGACTTGATTATCGTGAATTGACGGGATGGCGGCCTAACCTGGACTAGGAATGTTGCTTTTATATAAGTTCGCAGGCATGAGAATTCTTAATACTTTTCAATTATTATTTAAAGGTATCTATATTCTAATTGTAGCGTAATGATATAAAAATTTAGACCCGATTATAACGGTTTCATTGTATCATTATCTACGATGACACGGTTATGACATGCATTAATCATATTTTGACTTTTTCATATACATATTGGGTTCTGAAGTTTTTAAGTTTTTAAATAAGAAGTTTTGAGGTGAAATAAACAACAAAACAATTTTTTATTTATATTTCAACTTGGGTATTTGAAAACAAACTGCGTGTAATGGATGCAATCACATGTCACCGAACTCATTCTATGTGAAAAATTGTATAGCTGTAGAGGACACCCAATACATTTATCCTAACCTTGATCTAAGAACGTATACTTTTAAGACTCCGCTTCCATATTATTAACTCTTGTAAAGTTAATTATTTATATATACACTGGTATGTAAATTTAATTCATCTTAAGTAAGAGTTCTACACAAGACTATTAAAAGCCAGATGTTCAGCCTAGGCGCTTTGGATTGGCCCTGCGCACTGTGTGTGAACTCTTTGCTGAGGATTACAGTCGCTTCCGTGAGAGTAAATACAGCTAGTCAGTACTCTCATAGATCCCGACAACTACTCTTTTTACGGTAAGGTGGTAAGGTATTAATTATTTTGTTAAGGTAAATGAGTTTTTTGCTATCCCAAAAGGCTCTATAAAAATAAAATTAACTAATACAATTTTTTCATGAGTTCGCTTTTTTCTACAAGCCGACCTACAATATACTTAGGAATAATTAGTTTAAAGTTATTGTTTGTATGTAATACACTCATAATACGTATTCACCTATTCATCTTCAAAAGATTTATAAGGGCTAGTCTCGTATTTCGTAAAAACAGAAATGTTAACAAAGAACCAGAAACATCCCTGCTGAAGGCCTTTACCACAAATTTATGTATATATGTGTGTGTATAGTCACCGCTCTTCTGGTAAGTGTTTCTCTAACAAACCTAGAATTGCAACAAAGCTATAATTTGCATAACGTCACCTTCAATGCGGCTATCCTTTGACTCGGTGTCGGATTGATGTCGCCTGACCTGAATGAGTTAGCAGTCACTACGACTGTCCAAAACACCTCTTAAATCGGCCGATTGCGGCACAGTCGTTAGGAAGGCCAAAGTGTCGGGACAATTAAGTTGAAGCGGTGATTGTGAACGGTGCCAAAGCGGATGTAGGTCAGTCAGTAAGCGCAGAGTGGCCCCGTACCGCTGAGGTGACAGCAGAGTCAACTACGGCGTGACCTCTGCTCTCCTGCCCGCCGTCGCCGCCTTACTTGGCAACGCACATCGCATTCATTTACTTCCAAAGGAAACGTATAGATAATACAGTCTTACAAATATATTTGTTTATTAATTACTGATGTTTGTTTTTTTTAATTTTTATTTTATCTCAGATGCCATATCGGCTTTTTAGCCTTTTTGGCGAAATTTATAGGGTACATAAAATTTTGCAAGGACGTCTTAAAGTGAATCAAAACTGACAACTCTAACAGCCAAAGAACTTTAAAAATTCAATTCCTATTCTTTAAATCATTCACCGGTTATAGTGAACCTGTGGTGATTCGTGGAGTACCTACTTAGTTTAAGATACATTAGAGTAGTTCTTTTTACGAGTCGTAACGAGCTTTATTTTGATATCAACTCGATCCCAGAAATATAAAAATTAGAGGAAATCCAAGAATAGAAATGAAGCATAGTTATTAAGTAAATAATCTTCTTCTTCTTTGTCCCTCTCACACCACAGACTTTGTAGGCTCTTCTTTCTTCGTTCAGTCTGTTTTTCTTTGGAATGCGCATCCCCTCGAAATCAGGATGGCCACCAATCGTTACTCATTCAAAGTGAAAGTTAAGTTTTAGTACTTTTTCGAACAACTAGCAGAATCAACTTGCCCATAGTTTATCATCTAAATCGTTACTATGTTTCTATTTGTATGTATGTATATATTATGTGTGTGTACATATTTGTATGTATGTTTATGATATATACTTTAAGTATTTTTGTCTGATATTTAGTTTGAATAAACTATAATTTTTTTTTATTGCACCTACTTCCTGTTTTCTCTGCATCACCCGAAGGTTGACTGGTAGAGAATGCCTATGGCGTTAAGTCCGCCTCTGTACTCTATGTGCATAAAGATTTAAATAAAATAAATAAGTAAAAAAATGCAGGAGGAGTTATCAATGGGCTTTGTTTATATTAAAAACCAACTATAAATAACAAAGTTCAAGATGTTTTTTATTTTATATCTTCTTAGTCATAACATCCTGAAAGGTCTTGACCACCTCTCGGTCAAGTGTCTGCACCAAGACCCTCCAAATCTACTGGTATTTAGATTGATTATACAATTAATACAAAATTTCACTTTAAGAAGAATAGTTAATATGTGTATCGTTACTGTAAAAAATTGACTCATGCAAAAATTCACGCATTATAATTACATAAGTAAACGGACAAGAATGATAGAAGAATGATATACACCTATAATGACTCCACGACATAAAACGCAGTATTATCCCATATTCAGCACATGTCCGTACGTTATTTTCAACATAAAATCTTATCTATGAAGTCCTTAAAGATGCATTGTACGGAAGGAGCCGGCATTTATCTAAACAAGTAGGGTAGATAAGGCGGTTTAGTGCACTCTCCAATATGATGCGACGCTCGTTGCATGACTTTGGAGATTTTAAGGCTCTCTTTATGCCACAACACCCTATATAAATCTTTGACAATGTGTATCTTAAGACATATACATACTTGCGTACAGCGTTATCTCGCGTAGATATCGTACAAATGGCTGTATTTGAAGAGAAAATTATTATGATAGGAATCCAATGGATGGTAAAGATGTTTAGGTTCATAGCAAATGTGTGAGGATGCAGGGACCAACTGTTTCAGTACCTTCAACCTACAGACCGTTAGAGAGTACACTCGGTGTGTGTAGTTTCACCTTAATAGGGGAAAGAGGGAGGAGGAGGCACAATTAATAAATTGGATTGATAAAGACTGAGACTAGTGTTCAAAGTTAAAAGAAATGAACCCTTCTGCATATATCATATATATTATCTTGTTTCTGACACAATCATAACATATAAAAGGATGTAGAACCCAACAGATAATATATTATAACTACTGAAAATGCTACTGAAGTGCATTGCTTGATAAATAATAACCATTTTATACTGACCAATTTATTTATCAAACTGCAGCCGGTAATTCAGCACAGCCCCTGTTTCGAATTTTAACATGTTTACAAACGCGCATCAGAGTACGTTATAACGAAAATACATAGTTCGTTGTATAACATCACTAAAAGCCTCGTATATTCACTACGACTCTTTTCGAGCAAAATTGTACTTTAGAACAGTGCGACAAAGAATGTTTATACAAGCAAGTAAACAAGGTTTTCTCGTCATTTAGAATGCCTCTTTTGGATAGTGTAAAATATGAGTGCGGCCGCCGTGAAATGAGCTTTGGGCTTCCTGTCAGCCCGTATCACCGGCCACTCTGCTGAATTTTGTACAAAGCAATTTTCGTCAGACTCTGGAAAGCATCGAATTAACCCATTAAAGATAATGAAGATGGAGGTAAGAAATTATTGCCTCATTACCGACGGTGATTGTCATGATTGTAATTAATGAAAGGGTGCATTACCGAGTTTTAGTTGTCAGGGGACAGACGTTTGCTTTTAAGATGACACTCCAAAAAAGGTGCTTGGATCCAAAATTTTGCTCTGTTTTTAGTAACCGGTGAATGTGACGGTGTGTTTTTGTATTTATGTGTTTAAATTGGCAAATTTGCAAATTTCACAATACGAGGGCTGCAGAGAAGCAATAGTGTATCGGTGTCCAGCTAAAGTAATCTAATAAATGTACCATAATTTAATCGGGAGGAAACAGATTTTTTTTATTGCAAATGTTAAAATTGATCATTTTCATATACAGCACACATTTTACGTTTGAGAGCCATGCTTCGGTACGTATGGGCCGGTTCGACTCCGCTCGATACCACGGCCCCACAGAAAACCGGCAGTGAAACAATGCTTGCATTGCTTTTCGCCGCGTGAGTGAGGTTACCGGAGGCCCTAACCCTTCCCTCTCCCCTATTCCCGTCCTTTCCTCCCCTCTAATCCACCTCTCCCCTATTCCCACTCTCCGCCCCCTCCCCCACTTCCCCTACTCCCACTTTAAAGGGCGGCAATCGCACTTGTGACTCTTGAATTACAGGTGCCCATGGGCGGCGGTAGTCATTTAAACGATTTTCTTAATTCGAAGTTTACAAGATAGTGTTCATTTGTACTACAACTTGAAATACATTACACCTAAAAGTATGACTCAATGACTGACGCTAGTAGGTAAAAGTTGACCTAATTTTGTTGAAGCTTTTAGTATATGGATGACATAATAATACAATTAGTCAACCTACGTATTATGAATGGCATAGGGACATTGATTAACTCAATAAATAAAAAGTTACTTAATCAAAAAGTTATTTAAAAAAAGATCATACATTTTAGTGTAAGAATACAATAATACGGAGTGGAGTCTAGGAGAGGCTAAAAGCGAACTGTTTCTGATTTACTTATTCACTTTTTAACCGACGAAAATACAGGAGGTTCTTAATTCGACCATATATATTTTTTTTTATTCGTTCTCATTACAGAACTTCATAATAAAGCCGACATTTTCTGTTCGACACATACCATGTATTACGTATACTTAAATTACAATGTATCCAAGCTGTCAGACTCTACGCAACGCAGACGCAGGTTAACCACACTACCTACCCCCACAGGGTAATGAACACGCGACAGTGGAGAAAGGCTTATCGACAGCCAAAAAACCCTTTAGAAACGGGTCTTCATTAAAAGTACTGTTTGGAATACGGACGAACTTTTAAATTTATAAATCAGATCCTTCAATCACTATACTACCATCGTTTCAAATGTGTTTCTGTATCGCTTCTTTCGCACTTAAAAAATACCAACTAATGTCCATTAGAATGAAAATGAGATTTTAGGTTAAAAGGTGGAACCGTGCCAACGTCTGAAATTAAATAATAGCGAAAATGCATATGCGAGCGCCACAACGTCATACCTGAGCAGCCAAGCGTGACGTTGCTGATAGGCTGCAGTGCTGCAGTCGTGTCACCCGCACTCCCATGCGTCACAGACACAACCCTCTTAGCTACTTACTAATAACTAAACACCGCCGGTGATCGCAATTCAACTATAATTAAATACAATTTTAATTTTTAATGTATTTGTAACATGAATCAAATTATTTATTTCTAGTACCTATAAGTTGAACTGTCATTGTACAGCCATTCCGTACTATCGTAGGTCAACATAACATGGACCAGTGTAACATTTTGTAGCCGTTTTCATATTTTTTTTAAAGTTATAACACATATTGTTTAAAAGTTTTAGTTTTTCCAACTTTTCAACGACTTTTCACTTTACGTCGTGCTCAAAATTTGCTTAAAAAGAGGAACAAATAATTTTCTTCATGTATTAATATTTCAATACTACTACGGTATGAACCATAAACTAAAAAAAAATCAATACATAAGGAGTGTTCTTTGTCACCTAAATCTTCCTTTTACTATTTCTATAACCCATAATTTTATTAAAACTATATGAAAACGTGTACATTTTGTCTAACTTCTGTTCAAATAACGTAGGGCGGGAACGTAGAACGCTTCCACCACCTGAATAGATACATATGTTTATATCATTTAATTCTGCTTCCTCAAGGAGCGCACAATGTCCAGAGCCTAAAATCAGCCATGATTATTGGACTTAAATTGCTCAAAGTTGCAGTATTTTTAGAAAAACCTCATACCTTCACCTGCAACGTAAAGTTGGACATATTAAAAAAATTAAGCCCCTATGCGAAATCGCGTTAGGGCAAATGGATATAGTAATTTAGAAAGAAATACACATTCAAGGAAATCATTCAAATCTAAAGTTCCTTTAGGTTAAAGTAATCAATAAATTCATTTCATTAAGATGACTTTCATGTTTAGTAGCGTTTCATTATTTGAACCTTAACCGTGAAGTATAAGTGATTATATGGATCTTTTAGCAAAGTTCTACAAACCCTCTTACCGTAAAATAAAGCTAACACATCTTGCATTGGCAACCTATCTTGCAAGAAATATTTACATATATTAGGACTGCGGTCAAAACCAAAACATATTTGAATCAATGATATTATGCTTTTAGATTTTTGACGTGTACTTTGGCGGATTCAGGCGTCGTCCGACACTACGTGTGCGATAAAATTCAAGTAACATAGTCTGATACACGCAGGGCTACACAAATTACTTCAATAAGCACGCATGATGGAGGACGAGGTTCCCGCGAAATGGCGAAATTCCATCCGCCGTGGATGCGCTACTGAATACAAATTCACATGTACTCCAATTATAGGAAAACGATTTGGTACGAATATTCTTGGCAGACTTGCAAATTTCGTCTCGAATCAGCAAAATATACTTATTTTGTTGGGAGTTAGAATGGTTCCGTCATGAGTTCGTGACTTTCGTTTTCAGGATGAGCCGAAACAGTGTCCCAAGGGAAGCGAGATGGAAGATCTGTTACGTTGTCACTAACTGAAATTGATTGATATTACAAACCACTTTTATAATAACTTAGCGATCCGTAACTATGAGTCTCTATTTTTTTCAAAGACATCCATATACCCTACATACTACTAGTAGTACCACCTTGGAATTTAAAACTCTTGCTGATTTAATATATTTCTATATATACTAACCCTAACCCTTAACTAAAAATTTACCCTGCTAAAAATTATTTAAGCGGAGACCGCGAGTAGCAATTAGTTGCGCTTTCGAACTCTACCTAGTATACTACCAACGTAAACCAACCTTTAATTGGAGAGGTTAACAAAGACACTAGTAATGTATTGAATCCACACCTCTGGCTTAGCAGTCAGGATCACTTACCACTAGACTAACAGACCCGATTTTTTTTTTTTATTATTTGTGACTTGCTGTGAAAATATCAAACTTACCAAAGGAATGCATCAAACAAAATAAATAAACATGTGTATGCACTGAGGCAGATAAAAAACATTACTAATATTAAAACAGCTGTAATGTCTTACTGTGCGTATGTTGAGTCAGGGCTTAATAATGTGGGGGTACAGTCTCAAAAAAGTGTATCAGGGCAATATGTGGACTAAAAATGGATGAATCGTGTCAATTATCCTTTAAAAACCTTGGCTTGTTACCATTACCTTCGTTATATATATAAAACATTTATAAAATATATAAAAACATATTTAACACCTTTGTATACCATGTTTGACGCAAATAAATGTATTATTATTATTTCTCTATATTAATCTTAAAACTTATAAATTACATTTTTAAATATGTAGGTACAAAACAAAATATATATTTAAAAATGTAAAAAATAGTAAACCACCTACATCGGGTACAGGGACCAAGACACCGGTGGTTAGGGTTCCAAAGGCAGGAACCTCTTCACTATACGGGCCGTGTCGAGGAGAACTGCATCTGTAAGAGTCCCTTGATCCAGCCGTCTAACGCGAGCCTCTTAAGGTGTTGATCGAGGCTCTTGGCTCTTAATCCATGAGCAGATATATATACATTCGGCACAATGATCGCCGAATCGACATTCCACATTTTATCGACAATCTCGTAAGACAAATCCAAATATTTGATTTGTTTTTCTTTTTCAACTTTCACGAGATTCTCGTCATGAGGAACAGCGATATCGACAATCATTGCGCAGCGCTCTGATCCATCTATCACCACTATGTCAGGTTTAATTTATGGGCCAGTGAGTAATCCAAAATAATTTCAACTGACAGCAAGGGGTGCTGGTAACCAGTAGACGGAGACTAAAATAGTGACAGTCGATGGAGCTTTCAGGTCGAGAAGAATAATGAATATATAATTGTGTTTGCGAGCATTACCACAGAATACATAATTGGTATTACCAAGTTAGTACCTACAGTTATAATTTTTACGTTTATACGTCCAATCTAAACTAATATTATAAAGAGGAAACATTTGTGTGTATGTTTGTTATGTTTTCACACAAAAACTACTAGACCGATTGCGATGAAACTTGGTATGTAGATCGCTGGAGACCTGGATTAACTCATAGGTTACTTTTTATCCCGACATTCCTACGGGATCGGGACTTACGCGGGTTAAACCGCGAGGCGCTGCTAGTTATAAATAACCAGGGTCCAATTCGAAAACACACGTGAGATAATTATTTTTGTGACACATGTATATATGTATACCGTTGTACTAAACTTGAGAATACCTTATATCCGTAATCAGGATTTTTAAATAATTGTATAAGACGCGCAACAGGATCTTTAAAACATGAAGACTACATTTATTTAATTAACTCTAAAACCTTAAATAATACACATTTTTGAGTGCTGTACTGACTATAATATAATATGAACAATAATATGAGTTCCTACCTACTATCCTAATTTCAACAGTAGGTCACAAGAATGTGTTGCGATGTACATATGTCACGTGCTCGGGACACGTACGATGGACGGACGCAAAACGAGTTCTAATTTTAATTAAAATGTCACAACTTTTGGACCCGTCACACAATTAATTATTTCAGTAAAGAGTTTGCTGTTTAACCTTACATTATTTCAATTTAAATATTTTAATATGATTATACCTATACGCTGTCTACATCCAACGGGTCTCTGCTACATTGACCAGGTCGTGGGTCCGTCTAATGGGGTCGTCCTTCGCTTCATTTCGCACTATATGGAAGTCTTTAGCCCTGCATTCAATAGTGGACGTCTGATGATGGTGATCATGATACCAATAAAATGTTGAATACACAAACTCTTTAAAATAAATCCGTAAAAAGAATATCGTCATTCTAGAACTGCCTAACTCTAAACAAAATCAGTTTACTAAATGCATTTTTTTTAATTATAGGTTATATCTATAATAATAAAAAAATATATTTATACAACTTTCATATTTATATCATAATAAATAATAACTTAATAACTTCACACATCTCACACACTGATCCCAAACTAGGCAGAGCTTATCTGAAAACTATGAGTTCACAAGATACTACGTTAAGTCCTCCTTCGGTGATGTATGCTTTTGTAAAAAGTCTGTAAATTAATAACAGTATAAATAGCCAATAAATCAAGTTATTGTTATTAAATTAATAATAATAACTAGAGACACCTAACACACGGACAAGCTAGGTAGAGCCTGTACTATGGTAACCAGACTGCTAATAAACATACTTATATATTTCTAAATACTCATATTATAGATAAATTACACCTAGACACAGAACAAGTGATCGTGCTCATCACACAATTATTTGTCCTCAGTGGAAATCGAACCCATGACGGCAGGGCAAACGTACCCAAAAGGCACGATTTTAAATGAAAATATCAAACTCAACAAAGAATGCGTTATTCTTAATTATATGTTCACCGAAAAAGATAATTATATACTGCAAATTTATATACCACTCTAACCCTTTGCGGAGATATAGACAGATTTTGCAGTAAATTTAATTACATTACAAAGCTTAACCATTTTATTAAATCATTTTAAATTTAACTTCAAAGTTTCTCCCAAAATTAATATTAATACAAGAAGCTTACTGCTTTAAGAAATTAAATTAAGGTCAGAACTGTAGAACTCACGCCCTTGGTGAGTTAGGAATAATGACTGTATTGTGAACCTTTCAATAATTATATTATCTGTGCAAAAGGAGATGTTTTAAACTACTTATTTACGAATTTCCGAATACAGGGTTAGCATTGTTATTAGCATAAACTTAGTATACTAGCGTGTTAGTTAGTTACTAATATAAAGTTAAGTACGAAGCTTTAGATTTTATATACGTATATTTCGTTCAATTCCCTATGTTTATTGTAATGAAAGATACCTTTGTAAAATGATATATATATATAGATAGAACATTCTTTATTGTACACCACAGTTAGACAAAAATTAACACAGTTTAGAAGCAACATACTAAGCGGAAAGTAGAATGGGCGGTCTTATCGCTAAAAGCGATGTCTTCCAGACAACCTTTGTATGGAAACAACAGAGGAAGATAATCGGTTGCTGGTGGCGTACTAAAAATATTTAGAACTGTAACAATCAAATAATAATAAAGGAAATTAGGTGAAAAGGGATATGTGAAGTATCTTCTACACATACGTACATTTAAACACATACATATATATACATATACACACATGCACATATATAGTGATATAACTATAATAATTAGTAAGACATTTTAGTCTAGTTACTTATTATGAAGTCTATTGCTCAACGTGAGAGAGTTGTACACCACTTATAGTGTTAGATAGTATTCCTTTACAAGAGCCGAGATGGCGGTTTTGTGGATTGACAGGTAGAATCCAGGCATTCCGAGTTGACTGCGGGTAATGTTGGTTACTAATGGCGTCGCAATGTTTTTTTTGTTGCGTCTATATGGTGACTTTAATGGATGGTGGCACTGACTCATGTAAATGTTGAAATGGCGAGAAAGCGGGATATACTTTCTCCGTCACTCTAAAGCGTAATCCGCAGCCGTCAGGGTAACTGTGTACATCAACTGAGTCAACTTCGAATGCGTGTATTGTAAGTATACTTACATACTATATTAAATCCCATACAGCGTGAAATTACTTTACAGCAGATAAATCTTAAATTTATAAGCAAAATAAGTCAAAAGATCAAATCTGATCCATATTTTTAAACTTGTCCTGAATTGAAACGAACCTAAAATAAACCGACAACATCGCAACACGCTGTTTGTATTGCGGCTATACATACAAAGGGAGTGGCTGTTTTACTAGTACTCGGTGAGATTGTAAGTAGGAGTATGGACTGAAAAGAGCAATAAGTGGGAGCAAATAGCTCTCGGTGGCGTCTCGTCAACCCGCTGTCGCTACGTCGACCGGCCCGCCCCAGCCACGTGCCTGGCTTTTAATTAGCCTTGCTCGGAGGCTGCCTGCTTCTCACGTAGTGTCACCTGATTGAATGCAATCTTTTTCAAACGAAATTGTAATCTCGAAAAGTTTACAGTTTGGGATGTTTCTTTTAACCTTAAAAGTTAATCGTGTCTAAAGCCAATTAATAAAGTACAATTAATTAATGTATTGTATTGTATTTATATTCAGTATAATTAATACGCAATTGATCGATTACTTTTAATAAAATCAGCGGACATTTTGACATGACAAACTAATTGATTTATCGAAGTGTCACATCAATGGTAGTTAATATTATTAGTTGTTTATTCATTGTTTTTCTCTTTATGAGAAAGCATAATTAAATTGTGATATTTACATGGTTATGTGTATAGTAGCGCAAAATTCGCGTATTCTGGTAAAACAAAATAAAATAAACCATAACCATAAAAAATAAAACAACAAACAATAGGATGTGGAAAATTCCTGAAAGACGGATGTCCACGTTCGCAAAGTACAGACCGCAAAAGGTATTTTTAAGAGATTTAATGAATCACTTAAAATTACCGTTTATTTTTACACATTTCGTAAACAATGGCCTGGTGCTAATGAGTGGAGCTGTCCGTTATCTTGGCAAAAGCAGGCCTGAGGCGGAGCCGCAACTTTTTCAGCCTTCAAACTCTTTAAATCATACTTTAAACTCAAAGGGGTCAAGGTTCTTCACAATCTATGCTGTAGCCACCTGTTCTTCTAGGGCCGGTCAAGGGTTATCGGAGACTTCCTTCTTAGGTTATACCCGAGCCCCTGCAGTACACATACCTGTGACGGAACAACGTGATTATGATCGGTTGTATCCCGACACACAATTTCACTATTAACCCCGGTAGACTGATGACCTGTGAGAAACATCGCACCCAAAAAAAATTCATGAACATAATAGCCCTGAGAATAAGATGAGATTTGCAAACGCTTTTCTGGAAGACCTAAACTTTCTTGTAACTGAACGTGGTTTTTGGTTCCCATAAATCCATAATTTAGGAAAGATTCAATATGTGATGGAATTAATTTTTAAATATGTTAATGGACGGTCCATTAAGATATTTAAGTTGCTAACCGTACAAAAAAGAAACAACCAACATGTTCTTTTATGCATAAGGGGTGTAACAATACGCTAACTAGATAAATCTTGTGAATACCCTTGGAACAGACGTGACCTTTCCAGCTACCACAAATATCGAGTGAAGTGCGGTACAAAAATGTAGAAATATATTTTGAGTTTAGCACTTCTTTTAAGTACATAAGTACTACTTAATTTTTATAAATTTATATACATTTATACACTCATCATTTATTCTGTAAAGGGAATTAAATAACTAATTATACTATAAGTGGTGCAGGGATAGTGCATCGACTGCTACGTAGGAGGTCGCGAGTTCGAGGTACAGAGGTTTATTTTGTTCAGGTAACCACTACACTTTAAAAAAAAAATTCTAATTACAGTTATTGCTTCTGGTCCCTTTGCTTATTATTGTTGTTACACCTCAGAGTCTCGGCGGACCGGGGCTAGGCGGAAAAAAGTGTTAGCGCAACGAAAAATGCTTATATGATTATGCTATTTAAGCCATCTGTGGATTCTGCGCGATACTAATGTGTAGTTTTTACAATATTTACTATATTTTGATACAATTGATTCAATCCATTAAATATATTTATATATAGTGAAAGGAACTACGTACCAACCGGGTGTCCCGAAGACACGTTTTTTTATTTATTTATTGGTTCGCGTACAACTGTTACACTTTTTCTTACAACTAATACTAACACGCTCTTTGATATAATAAAAGTGTACAATATCAACTGGCAAACACAGCTTTCTCAATGAAAACTACAGACTGCTTACGGATGCACACAATACTGGAATTTATAAAAATATGTAATAAAAAAAATGGTTAACAATTGTTTAATAGGAATTAGTACTGCAGTGGACTTGGTTACTGAATTTATAAATGGATGATGTAGCTGGTTGACAAATTTGTTATACAGCCTACTAAGTCTGGGGATTGGAGAGTTAAAGCCAAAAACTGTTTACGTGAGGTTGTGGCAGCTTAATTGGTTGCCGAGGATACTTACGATATATACGATAACTGACCTGCATCACAGTTATAACTAGCAGTTTGTTCAAACATATTAGTTATGTGTTTGAAAGTCAATAATAGCCCTAATCAATTACGGTTAGATAATTTAATTAAATATACTTAATACTCACTCGATCGTCAGCCAATAGTTATTTGGTACAAAATGCCATATGCCAATGGTTGTATAGTAATTTAAACATACCTGTAAAAAAAAAGTTGTTTAGAAGCTTTCTTTACAATATCCTGGCGAGGTAAATAATAATAGATGTGTGTGCTTTCAATATTGTGGTAGAATGATTGTCTTCCAATGTAAAGGAAGCTCCTCCGCTCGTTCCGGGCGCGGCCCCTCATGCGACTAATATATATAAGAGGATTCTAATCAGCATAAAAATTTTCATACACGATGCAGGGTCAGTTCTAATCAAGTAGTCTTTGGCTTATCTTATCAAGCTGTCGTGGGTATAGTCACTGTACGTGGATGGCGCCACAGCAAGAAAATATTCAGCATTCTTTCTTCATCTGTAATTGAGTTTGAACTTAGTGTCACAAGTAACCAAAAGATATACGGAAAATAGATCATTCAGCTAATATCAGATGGGATGGAAGCTATCTAAATTGGGTAGCACTTCCACTATACAGAGGATCGTGGTAACGATGCGAAAGATAGTGTAGTGTTTTGTCAGTGACTACGGTCGGCCAAGGTCCATTAATGAGTCTGCACTTGTGCAGTACTATTAAATACTGAAATATGCAGATAATTAAATCATCATAATGTATACAGAGTGACAGATTCATCTACATTTCATTTTGGCGTTAGCAAAAAGTCTTCCGAAGGCAGAATAGTCGAGTAAGAGCAACGGAGGTATCTAACACAAGAATTGCATTCTGGAGTCAAGACACGTACGAAATCCGACACTTGGCACAGTTTACATTCCCGCCGCGCTTTCGCCATAATACAAGTTTTAAGTTTTAATTACGCCTCTGCAAACTTACGCCCGACATAACGGTATATTTATAAAAACCCTAATGATTTTACGCTCGTGGAAAAGTCGGCGCGACATTGTAATGTAAATTAGCTCTGATTTTCTTTACTCTCCGACATTGTGTTCTTTATCATTAGGCCCCATCTTACGTTTTTTTACTTTCATTGGATTTATTTTTATATTTCTTTCGATCGGAATACTCTCAATAGCTATTATATTAATTCGATAGCCATTCCCTCATTGTATTGTCAATGGATTATGATTCCGAAGGTATAAAGAAGATTTACGATGCAATTTATACTCTAAAGCGGAGCTGTTGCATCCGCGGAGACTCTCAGACTGACTCCAATAGAATAAACATGTAGGTGATTATGTTATGAGATATCGTAACAGGAATTTGAAAGGCTCCTTCGAAGTTTCCTAAATGTTAAGTGCTTTTATCAACAGATGATACCGAGGTTCAAAATTCGTTCGTAGTAAAAAGAGCAATTGATTAAGGTATTCCTTTTATCCCTTTTAATTTAATTTTAAGCAGCATTTAAAGCGTCGGTTAATGTATTTTTTAATTGTAAAAGTCCATTGAAATGTTAAACGTATTTTACAATTAAAAAATACATTATTAAACATTTCCTAAGTATAAAGTGACTTTTTAACCAACTTTTGGTTCGTTTTAGGAGGTCGAGCACAACAGATTCAAACAAGATCGCCCAACGGGGAACGTACCCTTGCTGTTACGATTACAAGATTTACTCAGTCAAGCGCTACTAACATAGCATTTGCGCATCAATTGTTTATAGACATCGTTAACCCTTTACTAATGTTTAAGCGGGACGTGTCAAGCACACGTCTAAATTTATCATTTAACTAGGTGCTGCCCGCGACTTCGTTTGCTTTGAAATACCCCATGGGGACCAACGACCATACATTTTTCTAGTTATCCTGGAAAAATTTACGGTCCCCGTAGTATATATACAGTCCAGAGTATCCTATGGGTTATTTCTGATATATAATCCATCTTTGTGCCCAATTTCATCCAAATTCGTTTAGCCGTTCTGGCGTGATTATGTAACAAACATCCATCTAAACATTTGTATATATAATAGTAGTAAAATTCTATAAAACATCTTGCTTTAGGAGAATCATACGTATTTAATTTGAGTAGGTGTAATTAATTATTAATCCGACCGTATAAATACAATTTTCTAAGTTAAACTAAATCACAGCATACCAACAACGAGAGCAAATCTTACAAATAAACAGTAGAGGTCCAAACTTGGATAATTTGTATAGCGATAACGCGAAAGAGCTGTATTTAAATTGAATACGACGCCGTAAATAAGTGCTAAATGAGAAAGGACTGGAAGAGAATTTGCAATCTAAACAAGAATAAAAGGAGTAATGTATCTATAATAGCAAGGAAGGCCGACAATGCGACGCTACACCGCAATGAAGGGCTGAGCAATGTTCATTACACCTCGCCTGTTTTGTTACAGCCATTGTCACAATTAGCTTTACGTTTCACATTCATCAACACTTATCAAGCTCATAATATTATGATGCCTTGGTGAATAAAATGTTTAAAATTATATTTTAAGCCCATGAGCTGCTTATTGGAAAAAGTGAATTTTAAATGAAAACTTTTTTTTTCGGATATTAGTTGGGTTTATTTTATGAGCTCATGCTCAAGAATGATTTTAATGCTCGCCTACATTAGTTCACACACTTGTATACTGTATTTGCTCCCACCGTCTTTACCAATGGTCGGAATAGGGAGAAAGATTTTAAGTACTTTCGTAGTCCTTGAATCATGATGTCCTTACATGGACATGCCATTTTCCCGAAAAATAAACGAAATTTTCGTAATTGACGTTTTCTTAAATCAGTGATTACTAAATGAACTGCCATTGCCATTATAATAAAGGTCTACTAAAACGTGTTAATTTGTTTTCTTTTTATATGTTTAATAATAAAATGAATGAAACTTTTTGTTTGCTTCCTTAGGATTCTTATAAATTTCATCGCATTATTTTGGAGGTGATTAGCAGCAACAATTTTTTACGAACTTTAGGACAGGTGTGTGCAAAATGTGTTTTGCATTTTCCGAGACAAAATACTCGAATATTAACATGTGAAACATTGTCGAAACATGAAAAATTAAATACAGATTTTTGTAGTATACAATGCTGGTCACTTCTTTCCAGGTGACATGGCGGTTACAACTTTGCTAGTATTGATACGTATCTCTTAAAATCTACAAGTTCTACATAATAATGTTTAAATTTCGAAAAATGTCATACTTATTAAAACACCGAAAACTTGAAGGCATGTCCATCATATTAACATATAGATTTCAGTTTATTCATTCTAAATCATTTTAATTATTCCGACCTATTGTCATTAAGGGCTAAACAAAATCTATAATGAGATTCCATTTCGATATACTTAATAATAATAGGTGAATGTTGTCCCCTTTTTTCGTATATTCTGTACGCTCAACGCTTGCAACCAATCAGAACAGAGTATGTTGGATCATTCATTAACTGTTTCTAAGAACAATGTGTGCTCTTATCCTTACACACACGCTTACCAAAGTAAGAAGACACCTACAATAAGAGCGATTTACACACCGTATATTTATACCTACCTATACATCTATAGAGTGTACTTTTTATTTCAACACACGTTATTTTATGTATGATTGTTGTCAGTGTTTCACAAGTTCGAAACATTTTTCTGCCTACAATAAAGTTCGTAGAAATTTGCCCAATGCTAGTCACCAAAGTTCCAAAACAATACAATGAATTTGAATGAGCAAACAGAATGCCAATTATTATATTAGTAGAGATAAATAAAACAAATTTAACAGGTTTTAGTCCATATATTTATTTATAAATTTCAATTGCAGTAGTTCAACTAGTAATCACTACATTATAAATTATGTCAAATCAGAAAATACCTGGCACGTAATACGGGAAGAAACCATGTCTCTGTTAGGATATCATGATGCAGGGGCAATGCAAGTACATAAAATCATTCTACCTATTCCGACCATTAGTCATTACAAAAATCCATTTTTTATTTTGTAGAGGTGTTACAAAAGTAAGTTTTTTAAATGTATTTGAATTTGACATGTTGACGATAGATCTCAAAGTCACATATTATGTTATTACCATAAACTTAATACACTAACGTAACACATTTATCGAATGTTTGTTGGCTTGAAATTTTATCTCTACTGACTCTTATTGTTGTTAAATATTAAACAAAAACAATTCTTCACTATAATTTACTTCTTAAAAAAGTTACTTTATCACAAAAAGGCTCATATTTTACCGTAATCTGAATACATATAAACATAAAAAGTGTTCCTTCCTAAAAGCTTTGAGCTTGTTTGTCTTAGAACAGTGTTGGCCACCGGATGTCTGACTGAGATAATGTATTGGATTACAATGAATAATAAAGGAGAGATCGACGTCAAACCCGCCAACGCATACCGCAGGGACAATTCGTATAAATAATAAGTCAGGAACTAAATACATTACACTATGCTTTACACGTTCATAATGATGGTTTATTTTCGAATGACCAAATTGTACAACGTGTATACTAAAAGATTTTTGAAAAACGCTTTATAAACTATATGATGATTATATGAGTTAGTTTAGTTAGATTATATGAGTTAGTTTAGTTAGATTATATGAGTTAGTTTAGTTAGATTATATGAGTTAGTTTAGTTAGATTATATGAGTTAGTTTAGTTAGATTCGTTTACCACCGCTAAATCAGTATGGTATCTTAAGTTTATTTTACCGTCTTTGGATCTTATTTACCTGTTAGTTAATATTCATTGTTATAGCAAAACTACCTCAACAAAAAATGGTCCTAACTGATATTTAAGTTGACATTCCGTAAATGAAACAGCAACGTCGGATAATTGAGCGAGTTGAAACTAGGCACTGAAATAAATGTTGAGGGTTAGGATTGGACTAGAATAATAAGGGATGAGTTGGTAGCTTCTCACTGTTAAGTAAGCAGTTATAAATTTAGTATCATTTGAGCTACAACGCTCTGAGCTCTACTTAGTGCAGCTAAACTATCTACTACTTGCATTGCCAACTTATACACTTACACGTTTCACGAAAGTTCGATAACTACCCATCATAATGGAGCACATGCAAGTTTGCGTTGTTTGTAAAAGAAATATTAAGAATCACCATTTGTGTTTTAATTTTGTGATGTTCAATAAAAATTTAATAGGATATAATTCGAGAGTGGTTTGGTGATTGATTGTTAGTCTTTTTGTTTTTAAATTTCATAAATTTAGAGTGCGTTCTCGTTCGCGCAAGCGTTTCACGGGCGTTGACAGCGCGTTGTCGCAGCTCAGTTCTTATTCTGTATTCGTTGAAGATGGACATAAAACAGCCTCGTGGTTGGTGATTTTATATCGACGTCAGAAACAGCAACACAATAAGAGACGGCAATATTGGGTTCATCCATTTTAACATCCAGACTTACCGAAAGCCACTTTATATCTTAATATCCGTAACTTAGGCTACATTAAACTAAACTCAGTAAAGGCTTAGTAAATTTCACAAATGTAACTATGACAAATTAGAAGTTAATCTAAAATACTCAGTATTTTTCGTTATCAATCAGTCGAAAACTTATTTTAAAATGTGTTTCTATTGAAACATCGGAATAAAAAAATAAATATTGAAAGACAATTCATCAAATATTTACCGAGATTTGCGGCAAGAAATAAAAAGCTGATTTTTTATATATATACACATAACATATAGATTGAATTGAAAGTTTCAAGACAATTCATTAAATACGCATGCACTTAACGAGATTTGCAACCATAAACATACGGAAGCGGAATAAAAGCTTTATATATATACATATAGATTGATTTTTTCATCTATTTATTAGTGAGTTTTAAATTAATATTTAAAATTTGAAATTTTGATGTGAAATAAAAATAAAAGTAAGTAGTAGTTTTTGGCATTTCTTGTATGTTATATTTTTATTTTAATAAACAGCATAAAATTAAGTGTCACCAAAATCATACTTTGTGAAAAATGGTAGACGGACTTTTATTTATATGGCCGAATTCTCTTATTACTATCACTTGTCGACGCTTTGAAAACGCGCGCTCATGTGAACGAATGTACAGAAAACCAATGATCCCAAAGCGAGCGTCGCCACCATAGCCGTTGATGCCGCGTCAAGCAAGCGTGGGATCATAACGCGCGGTGGCATGTGAACGACTTGAACAAAATGCGTGTTCTTGTTGATGCGCGTTAGAGTGCGGTAGCAAAACGTGCGCCCCCCGCCGGTCATCTGAACGTGGTCTAATTAGCAATTGTTATAATATTTTGATTTTTTTTAAATAGATTTATCTTGGTAACATTTCTGAAAAATAAAAATAATTGTGCAACATATCCTCTAAAAAATGATATTGGCACTCTAAAGATCTAAAGCTACATCACAGAAAATGGAAAAATCAAGTTTTAAAGCCAAAAATGCCACTATGAACTATAAAAATGGTAAACAACATTTATGTGTAACATATATTTTGAAGGCAGGCAAATTTAATGTAAATTTTGTTTAGGAATAGTATTTTTAAAGATTGTAACATAAATACCTCTGGACGTGCGACTTCCTTACCCTTCAAAAGCTCGAGCAAAGCTTCTTTTTGAAGTTCGTGTTGAAGTGACCACCAACACTTATCAACATACGCAACACTGCTTCGAGAAGCAAGGGCTTGACCTCCACGGCTCTGGGCCCTGAACGCGTAGGCAGAGAGGCGTATTAACCACCCACATATTGCCAATTCTAATTTGGTCCTACTCACATACTAGAGGGCAAGCCTGTTGCCGCCATGCGGGCACTTTGGGAAATAAAAATGGGAAAGTTGGGAATATATCAAAAGGGAAAAGTCCCCGAGAATGAAAGGAAAATATGGCTTATACGGGTGAATATGAATTGGGGAGTGTAAGCAATACCTCGAGTAGGTCAGGGTCGCATATCTGCAACTCGAACTGGGTATTGCCGGGAAGTCCAAGGCTCTCTAAATTTTTAAATACATAATTATATTTGAAACCAGTTCCCGCGCTGCTGCTCTCCTGAGTACATATTTATATATTATGCGCGGACCCCTAATTCTTTTTCAAAAAAAAAAAAATTAGCCTAAGTTACTCCTTATAATACCAGCTATCTGAAAGTCATAAATATATAATTCATACTATCAATTAGGGGCAGTAGAGGCTTAAAATTAAACATCAAATTTCAGTGCTTCTATCACATCAATTCATATGGAAATTCTTCGATCAACAACAAAAGCAAAAGAGTGCGGTCGACATTTTTAATCTGATTGACAAAACCTCTTATGTCATCATTTGATCTCACTTTTGTCTCGTAAATGAAAATCTAAAGGACATTTCACATACCATACAGTAACAATAAGAGAGTTTAATACTAATAATCGCTTACAAATTTCATACTTGATGAATTGAAAGCGATAGGTTTATTGTTCATATGAGTATATTATTAATAATAGTTTTCAGACATCCAGTAATAGAAGTTTTAATCTGTACCACTAAACCCTGCTATATTGAAAAGAATTCAAAAATAATTAAACAGCTGTGTTGCATTTCAAGTTTAATTTATGAGATTTAAAAATAATATAATTACTAAAGGGTTATTCGTGTACATTAATATAATAAATTAGTCAATCTAAAGGTTTCGGGGTTCCATTTGTTCTTTAAAATTTTATAAGCCCAGTTAGTTAAATGTTAACAAATAAGAAAATATACGGGACATTAGATATACTTTTAGCATCGATTGCATCGAGGCCTATAGAACTGCGTTTAAGGTAAGACGATGGGAACTGTGGGTACGTGCTAAGTGGTCACAACTCTAATGGAGTCCTCCCCTAGCGCCTCTGGTACCATCAGGTGGTAGTACTAAAGCCAACATCCCAACCAGTATACAGTATAAATTTCAGATCATATCAAATTTTAATGGAGATGTACGACCAATGTTATATTTGAAATAAAATTGGATTATTAAAATTTTTAAAACGTAAAACATTTAAAATGTTATTTAACCGAAGATAAAGAAAAGAAGAAGACCCATCTTAAACAGAGATACACAAGAATGTCTAAAAAAACAGACATAAGGCCATGTGACAAACTTACATGAAAAAGCCGATCCAAGATGATCCAAATTCCCTTCCCCCACAAAAATGGCCACCAACGCCTTTTTTATACCACGAAAGTTACACTCGAGTTCAATAGGATGTTCACAGCCACACTGTTTAATTAACATTTGAATAGGAAACAACGTACTTGTAAATGATTCACAAATTGTGTAAAGCAGTTTTATTTAGACCATCGTATAAACAAAAAATACAAAGAACTTAGTTCATTAGCCCTTTTAGTTAGCAGTTACATGGTGCTGTAAATCTATTAGAATGAACTCTTGCGCAACTTCACAATTAAACCTTTTTTGTTTCATCGCCTTACTTCCAACCGTTATGCCGTAGCATGCGTGTCACAGAAGAGCATAGAAAGCTGTATAACAAATATTGTCAAAGACCTTGATACAAAACGAGCTATTGCAATGTATTGACAGTTAAGCATTTTACAGACCGGTAGCAATTAGGAGTTCTTTAGCATCAAGAGAGCTGCTAGTGGACGGTAGTCGATATGATAAAAATAATCTTTATTGACATAAATATAGTACAATTTGTAGTAGGATTCTCTGATACCTGCGCTAGTAAAGACTGTAAATAAATTATGGCTGGTTGTCATTTTTAGGGTCACCTTATAGGAAAACTTTGTTGTCCGTCCGTCTATTTGTCTGTCTGTCATGACCACAGAAATATAAATAAAGTAATAGAAATGGTATTTAGCGCTGGAATCTATGGAGAACGCATGTCGCCGGTCCGCTACTACATCTACATACACAAATAATAACTACACAATCACGCGTACATATGCACCGAGAATATTATCCAAACTGAACTAAGCCTTATGAATATTCACTAAGATTGATATTACGTCGTATTGGTCCGCTCACTTTACACAAGGATAATAGATTCTGCATTTGTGGTAGTGATTGCGTAATCTACACTAGGGCTTGACTACGGGTAATACCGTAATACCAGGGAACCAAGGAATAATAGAAGAAAGTTATTAGTGGGTCCGTGCTTTATTGTTAAATATAATTTATTCTTTACAAAAGTTATAAAAAGATGAAGAATTAAAAATTACTGTCCTGTAAAATGAAGATATTTATTAAATAACTGTCTTTTTAGAACAATTTCAATTGCATTTTGGCGTAACAATTAAGGCGGATATCACATTTAATTAAATGAATGACGTGGTTATCAGTCTGGGACTGATCATATTAGTGAAAATGTATGTCATCAACGAACGAACGAATGAAGTGATCCTCCGTGAAATGAATAGAACAAATCTACTTGTCTTTCGTGTCTGCATTTTACGGGAATCTAAAATAAACAAAAGTAACCAATAAAATAATATATTCCCTTAAGAAAACTATTTTTTCATGTTTCATTTTTATCTTTTAATGTAAAATGTACAGTTTGTGAGTACTACTGTAGGTATCCTAATATCGTTTAGCACATCTCTAGCTCGCGACGATTCTCTGTGACCGTGCCACTAGAAATCCTAAAGCTAACACTATTATTCATTGCGTTATACATTTCTTTTTGTAAAACCAAACTGTCGGATAGCATCCAACACAACGGGCAATGTAAGTAGTAAGTAGAAATAAAGCCCCAAATTATGCCAGTCGTACTATTTATTGGTAGAGTTATGTTTTAAAATGTATTTCTATCAAAAACATCAGTAAAACCAAAAGAAAACACTTACCGATGAAAGTTGTCCAAATGTTATCCCTTGATTAGTGTAATACACGTAGTAGACAAATTGCCGCAGTGGGCAATGCTGCAAAACACCATTTTTACAACCGCCTTTGCCGAGACAAAGTTTCACGAGTAACTGAGCGTAACATTGCTCACTGGTGGCGTCTGAGTCACCAGCGCGGCGACAAGTTTATTTAGATTTCTGTGGTCATGACACATCAAGTTGAATACCAAATACTTATGTCTGCGATCTCTTAAAGCTGTATAAAAAACCAAGGTTCTAAATCAACGCAAGCAAAATATACGGCCATTTAAGCCTTAGATTTGGCCAAATTTAAACATTTCGCAGGTAAATCAAAACCTGTAGGATACTTCCCATTGACCAAGAACCATGAAATTTGGTAAAAAGCAAGCACAAGTAAATCCAAAAGTCGTTAATTTGTTGTTATAACAAAAAAAAAGAAATTGGTTTTGTGACTACAAACTTATATTATACTGTTGGAAAGTTGATTTTGTCGTATGTCGTTTGGGATAGTATTTTTAGAACTGTAAAGTTAAGTATGTCTTTTAGGAAAGACGGGTAAAAATCGTCAAGAATTGATTCCCGAGATGGACGTACTATCTACATACAAGTTTGTTTTGTTACGGAAACCTCGGTGCGCGAGTCAGACTCGCACTTGTCCGGTTTTTAATTCCGATATGGACTGATTGCCATCACTAGCACAGTAAAAACAGTCAGGTGTCTGACTGTGGTGACATATCTTCGTTAAGAAGTTTGTAAGATTTTGAGTTTTTGCATCGCACGCGTAAACACCCTTTGAGTGCTAATCGACCATAGCTTAAAACTAAACGGTCTCCATCATGCGGGTCATATGCTTATATTCCACCTAGGAGTCTTAAATAAGTGAAGACTACGTCAACATCGCTTCTTCGTGTCAAAATTTGAAAAATAGTTTAATGCACATGTTACATTTCAGCATGATGACAGTCGAATGATTTATGTGAGGACCACCCTATCCGTAGATATAGAGCCAGAGCAGGTTTGATTACAAACATGATCATTTTTCACCTTTTAAATAAATCACCCGTCACTATCAGAGTCTGACATTTTGATCGACATTAAATTAAATTTTATTGGAGTCCGCATAAGCGCTTCTTTTAGTTCGCCTTTAGATATTTCTCATCATGAGCGTATCTCACTCATGTCTGGACCAATAAACATAACAATCAATCAATTAGTTTACGATTATAACGAGATATATATTACGTAGGTTGTTTGTATATAACTTCAGAAATAGATACCTTACATTTTATTACCTGTTTTAAATAGACTAATTTTCATTTTACACTTGAATTTAGAGCAGAATTACTTTGATGATCTGTGTCTGTAGATATTTACTCAATACACAAAACGCACTGGGCCATAACGAAACAAAAATCAATACATATTATAAAATAAAGTCGCCGCGTCTGTCTGTCTGTCTGAACGTGCTAAATTCAATGACGGAGTAATTTATGAGGAAAGTTTAGGTGTATGATTCTTAAGTTTTTATAATATAACCATGATTGTTGAAGTTGTCGGAAAAGGTTAATTATTTTCAAATTGAAAAGCAGAGTCATTATAGAACAAAATCCCCAATTAAATAGAATTTTCATTCAAATAACGATTGCGAAGAGGGTCACAGTTTAGTATCATAACCCTGAACAAATTTGACCCCTTGCTAAAACCCAGATGCAAACATAAAAAAAATAGACATAAGAAAAGTATTAACCTCTTCGTCTGTTAATAAAAGATTATTGGTGTCGTCTCCACTAAGCCAGTAAGCGTATTATATTATAAAATAAAGTTTTATTTATTTGTTGGGACAACAACCTTTCCTGGGATTAACATGAGCCCTTTTACATGATAGGTATGTAAAATCCACACAGAAAAGGTCGTAGCAAATCCTCATCACGCGAACACTTTCCCAAGAGCATTAGGGTCAGCTATAGTCTCGTACGCAAGTCTGATATAGTTGACTTGTACAACAACCGGTAATAGTTTTATTAAATTTAACCAACTGCAAAAGGAGAAGGTTCTCAATTCGTTTCAATTATTTTTTTAATTTTCTATATTTTGAATATCTGTGCTAAAAGTCACAGTGATAGTCTGATCCCCAAATCGGATTTCTATTAACAAAAAAAATATTTTCTAATAGAAGACAGATAGACCTGTCCGTCGAAAGCACTAATGGAGGCTGGAGGTCGTTTTACACTCTCCGGCGCCTAGTGCATCATCTGCGGGACGGAAGAGTACTATTCTCTCCCGTACCCTTTCCGACGCTTCTGTGGCATGCATCAATCACTACCTCACAGAACGTAGCTTCGGAATCAGACACACTCTCGCACTGGACCATACACCTGATCATGGTCTCCAGCGAGAGGCTACCCACACTGATAGCCGCCGCAAGGTCAGCGCGCTGGTGAACCCACGCAGTGCACTCCGCCAAAGTGTGGAGTACAATATCCTCGCGGATTTACAGTAATACCTCTAAACGCAGTCAGTTGCTAATCGTATCAAAATTGTGTTTAAAATAACTACGTATCCGACGGGAATAAAATATGTTTATTTTCTGATACCTTCTATGAGGGATCAGATCGGAATAGGCAATAAAAATAATAAAACTTTCTTAAACTAACCGTCTTAATTCAAAACTAATAAAGACCCCGTGTGTGAAAGCCATGATTCAACTAAACTGTTAGGACCAATGCGTTTAGTTTCTTCGTAATAATACACGCATTATTTAATTAGGTATATTTATTTAAATAGTCCCTATATCAAATATATTATTGTATATTATGTGCATTATTAAATACATAATAATTTTATCTTCATCATGTCTATATTATTTTGTTAGATATTAATTCCCTTCTCATTTCTCTCACTTTGTAGCCTGGCAGCTCACCGTCCGTGTATATCACTTGGTGCGAGTTGAATACCAGCGCTACTTCCTCGAAGTGGCATAATGCTAACGACAATTTTTGACTCATGCAGAGGCATTTTTATGCAATTATAAATTTGATTCATGTTGGAAATCTCTTATACCTGTGTATAAGCTCAAAATAAATTATTTGTTTCTTTCTATCTTTCTGATCCACCAGTGGATCAGTTTTATAAAATCAGACCGAAATACCTCGATTAGATTTTACATCAAGGGTTTTCTCAATTAATAAAAATGTACGGTAAAGGTAAAAAACTAAATAGGCAATTAAGTTTATTATACTTTGTAGTTTCTACAGTCTGCTTTTAAATATTTTTTTTTATTTAATTTTCGTTACGCGACAAAATTGGTTAAGTCCAGTCCAATAACTGTAACTTATCCGATTTTAGTCAAATTTGTTATTAACATGTCGCCACAACCCTCTCCACCAAATGCGGGTGAACACCTCTTTATAGAAGTCGAGCTCAACCATACTAAAATCCTTCTCGGTGTATACTATAGTCCTTCCCTGCGCATTAACTTCTTTCAGTCCTTCGAAAACCTATTGGAGAACCTAATTCCATCCTATAAACACACAATTATCATGGGCGACTTCAATACTTGTCTTTTAAAAAATGACTTTCGATCCTCCTCTCTTATTTCAATATTTCAATCAACCAATCTTTGGTCTCTCCACCTCAGTGCCACTCATCATTTTCCAAATTCTATTCCATCTCTTCTTGACCTTATCCTCGTTTCATCTAGGGACCACGTCGCCAAGTATGGTCAGTGCTCAGCCGACGCGTTCTCATATCATGATCTTTTATTCCTTTCCTACAAAGTCCGCCCTCCTAAATCTAAACCAAAAATCCTCATGCAGCGCAATTTTGGTGGGATGGACGTAAATGATTTGCGCGAGGATGTGAATAGTATCGACTGGTCACCACTGTTAGCTACAGAGTCTGTAGATAATAAAGTGGACTTTTTTAATACCTCTATCCTAAAACTGTACGATAAGCACGCCCCCATACGACCTGTTAAATTAAAGCACGCGCCTTCGCCATGGCTAACAAGCGACATAAAGGCACTTTTGTCTAGGAAAGCTACAGCCAAATATAAATTTAAGATAAGACCTAACGACACTAATAAAGAAAAATATGTATCTATTCGAAATCGCTGCAATAAGGTGTGTAGAGATGCACAACGCCAACATATTCACAACTCTGTTCAAAACGGAGACCCAGCTAAAGTTTGGAAATTTCTCAAGACACTTGGAGTTGGAAAATCACGGCCTAATGTCACCCCAAAAAGTTTAAATATTGATTTATTTAATCAACACTTCACTGCCCTGTCCAATTTTGATAGGACTATTAAGGCAATTACACTGAACAATCTTTCTTCCATTCCAGCGCCTAGTTATAACCCTTTTATTTTTAATCAATTCTCGGCTTGTGATGTTAAGAAGAGCATTTTGGGGATCGTATCCAATGCCGTTGGAAGTGACTTTGTTAGCCGTAATATGATCCTTCCTATCCTTGACGAAATTCTTCCCGTCATGACCCATATCCTTAATCACTCATTATCAAGCGGAGTTTTCCCAACTGCTTGGAAAGATGCCCAAGTCACTCCTATACCAAAAAAACCAATTCCTGCTTCCCACTCTGATTACCGTCCGATCTCTATATTGCCTTTCCTTTCAAAAGTCCTCGAACGCCTCGTCCATAATCAACTTAGTTCATTTCTTACCAAAAATAGCCTTCTTAACTCCCATCAATCCGGTTTCCGTCCCGGTCATAGTACTGTCACAGCCCTGGTGAATATTATGGATGATATAAGAACCGGAATGGAAAATGGAAATCTTACTGTTCTTGCTCTCCTTGACTTTTCCAACGCTTTTAACACAGTAGATTTCGACATTCTGCTTGGCATACTAAGCTCTCTTAACATATCTCCAACGGTAATTGATTGGCTTCGTAGTTACCTGTCAGCGCATATGCATCGAAAACACTTATTCATCTTGGTGCAACATATCTGTCGGCGTACCACAGGGTGGCGTTCTATCTCCTCTTCTTTTCGCAATGTTTATAAATTCAATCTCACATCAACTTCTCTCTCACTACCACCTTTATGCAGACGACCTCCAGATATATTCTCAAGCACCTGTAGAAAAATTGTCTGAAGCAGTTGACAACATTAATAATGATTTGACTCGAATCCGTGATTGGAGTGTGTCACATGGGCTTACTGTAAATCCAACCAAGACCCAAGTTATTATTGTTGGCAGCTCTAGGAAGAACTCAAGGATTGTCTGGTCCCAACTTCCGCAGGTTATTTTTGATGGCGTCCCAGTTCCAATCAGTGAAAAAATAAAAAACCTGGGGATCTTTATTGACCCTGAATTATCTTGGGGCCGACAGCTGCAGGAAGTAAGCCGTAAAATGTTTGCATCTGCGGGATCATTGAGACGGCTGCGCAACTTTCTTCCTACTGTCACCAAAATTGCACTTGCAAACTCGCTACTACTCCCAATACTTGATTACGCAGATGTCAGCTATCCAGATCTCACCGAGGCCCAATTAGACAAACTCGAGCGACTCCAAAATGTTTGTATAAGATTTATATTTGGTTTACGCAAGTATGATCACGTCTCAGAATTTCGTCAAAAGCTTGAGTGGTTACCCATACGCCTTCGCCGGAATGCTCATATCCTTTCTTTATTATATAATATATTGTTTAACCCTTCCACACCTTCATATCTCAAGGGACGCTTTGAGTTCCTTCATGACACACATTCGAGATTCTTAAGATCATCAGAAAACTTAGAGTTAAAAATGCCTTTGCACTCCACAGCGTTCTTCGACAAATCTTTTACCGTTGTTGCAACAAGGTTGTGGAATGCATTACCTATAGAAATAAGAAAGGCTCAAACTGTAAACGCCTTCAAAGCAATGGTGAAAAGTCACTACTTAACCTTATAGCTCCATCAAGAGGTATACTGAAATCATGTGACACTCTTATCGTTATAATGTTTATTTGCAGAATATTGGTATGTATTCTCTCAGTATTTAATTATTCATGTTATTGCTTTGGTATATATGAAAGTATATGTATATATAGATATATATTTGTATATTTATATATGTATATTGTATGCTTATGTATAAGACTAGGTATATGTATATATGTAGTACACCGACAACTACCACTTAATTCTGCCACAAAATCCATCCTAAGGTTGTCTGGTAGAGATCGCTCTTAGCGATAAGACCGCCGTAGTTCAATGTATTATGGTGTACAATAAAGAATATTCTATTCTATTCTATTCTATTTGTAGAATAAAAAGTTATCAATTTTAGTTTTTTTTTCCTATTAAATAAATTTACTACAACCCGTTCCATCTATTGAATCCATCTTCAATAACGTCTTCACTTCTAGCAAGTTGAGTCATCCACACCTCTAGGTTTCAAATGTATATTAAGTCTCCAAAATTCCTACTGATTTCATAGATCGTTTCACAGGGACACTGAACAATCGCACGAGGCTGAGCCTCGGCTATCCGAATGCCAAAACTTGTTCGCAATAATTCGAGGAACTTTTGACAAGTTTCTAGCCACTGTTATTAACGGTTTCAAGCACTTACGTTGTATCTATTGTGAGCAATGTTGGTATCGCTTATCGTGCTTTGTTTTTGTTTCACGTATTTGGTAGTATTTGTAGTATTCCAACAGGGTATATATTTAGAGTATTGTACATAATTTATTTATTAAAACCCAGCATTTCAGTTGTCAAAACATTTTTTTTGTAATTGCAAAATACCAAATGCAATGAATTGTTATAAAAGAAACACATTTGTAGCGAAATAAATTATGAATTTAATTTCATCGAATATGTTAAAAAACCATTTTCATGTTCTGATACACTTTCTGATCTATTCGTTAAACAAAGGTCAAAGCTATTCAAAGATGCATTATGATGCGAACTGGCAATGCCGGCTGAACTAGTACATGGTTTGTTCGATTGTAGGAATAGCTTTACCAAAATGATCTTGGATAATCTTCAGACCATGTTATTTAAAACTGCTGTCATAATAAGCCGGGGGAATTTTCAGCAGGCTTTCAACAGAGCAGCCCTTTAGTAAAGTTTAAGTAGGAAGCACTACCACTGTACACCCACAATTCACATTTAATCCCAACATATGACTAAACATCCTTCTTATATCACTGTAAAACACCAAAAGCAGAAAGTTAAATTTGTTTTGCTGGATGTTGGCACGAACCAACACTGCGAACTGAATGTACATACAATTTTATTAAAATTTCTACCAACAACTTTACCCTCTTAAACTGAAATAAATGGAAGTATATTGTTGCAAATGCTTTATTATACATTAGTTTAGTTTAAAATATTGTAAATTGATTCCCGAGTAACAAATTTATTCCCTTGCATAATAATGAGTGTTCGCGCCGAACCTTCGATTGATTTTAACTCATTGTTAATGTTCTAATTTGAATTCTTGAAAGATCTCACTGGTTGTTAATTCTACACAATTAAATCGAAGGAAATTCACTATACAACAATGCACTAAATAGATTTCTGCAATGGCTTTGAGGTCTAATGGAAACTGTGAAAAATGTTTTATATACCTAGTTTAAAAAAAAATTATTCGTCGTTATAGAGAATTTTAACAATAATTCTTCTGTTTCTATTTATTATGACTAATTGTAAATTGATTAGTATACTTCATAAAACAGTACTGATCAATTTAATATATATCCATTTTAGAGTTATAGCAGATGTCACGAAACTTAACCCAAACATTGTTTTATTTTTACACGACACAACGACAAATAAGTGCTGTTTTAATTGTTCATGGCCGGGCAAATCATCAAACGTTAAGCATTGTACGAAATTTCGGGTATTAAACAGGCAAATCACGAAATATAATAATCTGTTTAGGCTGATCTCTATCGGTCCAGTTTTTGTGTTAGCGATAAACATTATTTTTAAATTTTACAAAATAGCAAATAGAAATGATAAGTTCTGGAAAGAGATTTAGTGTAAAAGCTTTAATGAAACTAATGTATTTTTAATGAAGCAGCGTCGCTTCGGAATTGTGTGCCCGCGGGGCTCTTTAATGTTACAAAATATACATAACTCGCGGGCACATTTCAATTAGCAGCTGGAACTGAACACAGGCGCCTCGCTGTCGTTCTCTGAACGACTTTAACGGTCCCATCGTCGTCTCTAAATTTAGACCAGAGATGACAATCTTCTAAAATTGGCGTCGACGTGACCTGGATGACAATTATAAGGTCAATTTATATTTATAGAGCTTAAATCAACATTAACATTTCACGATAAATGATAAAGCATGGATTGAGGGAAGTAGAATAAAGGAAACAGCTATGACGGTCTTAATTTTGTAGCGATGATGGTAATGATGGGGTATCTTTCAGAGTCACAGCTTGGCTTATAAGAGGAGCTTCACAAAACAGTGATGTTGAATAAGACAAAGCACTATCTGTAGTATTATCATATTGGGAGATATTTAAATTATAATGCACATTCAACAACAAATCACAAATCAATCTTCATACGATGACCCGGATCGCATGAAGATCGCAGACGAACTTGAACTTCATATTCATCTTTTTTCTTTTGCAACATTTTATATCTAAAAATCTGACAACTAATTTCGAATAAGCACCCACTCACATACCAGTAACAAGCGCAAACTGACAGTAACACACCGGGGTCCGTATGGCACAATATTTTCTGTACAGTCGTTTTGGTAGAGTGGTGTATTTGCTGCAGATAAGGTCACCATACACTATACAGTACGGGGACGTTTACGTACTTACAACATTTTTATTTTTATTTTAAATGCCAATTTGAAAGTTATAGAGTAATGCAATTCTTTTACATTTTAAATTACACTCACATTAGCAGTATCATTTCAATTCTTACTTTTCTACGAAGTAATTTTTTGTATGTATGTATTTATTATATATTAATATGTATAGTTGTATACCTTGTACTATAATAATACCTATAGACGCTATGATACGAGCGTTGTACAATCCTGTGTAAATATCAAGCCTATTTTCTAGATACATGTGTATTTTACGCAAAATTTAAGTATTCCATGTTTGATCGTAGTGAGGGCAAGACCCAACGCGTCGGGTTCCTTTCACACTGAATCGAATCGTAAACTATGGATAGCCAATTTATGGACCCGATGTTGTAACCCATTCCGGTCCAGGCAGATTTACGATAGCAGTTCCTCACGAATACGACCATCCAACCGGCCACATCTAATAAACAAGTCACGAATTTTACTTGCATGTTATACAAAGTATTTACAGGTAACATGTCAAATGGTGTAGCCGATGTGTTTATTTTTGTTTTCTTCTACATCTAGTAGAAATTCGACCCGTACATTTGAACTAACTTTTTTGGTTGTCAGAAAGTCATAAAACGTTGTTTAGTTCCTAAATCTCACTCCGATAGTGACGTGTTGGCAAAATAGGAAGATACAAAGACACTTCAGTGCCATTGTGATGCACGAGGGCGTTATCGGCTGGTTTAAAATATATAAACGTTAAAAGTTAGGTAAGGTATACTATATATTATTTTATTAGTAGATTTTTGGTAGTCTACATCACAGAAAACCCCTATTAAGTTAATATAAGACTATTTACAGAAATAAACCGGTTAACGAGCGAGTGAATCCGCGGGCTGTTATTGGCAACCGCTTCCAGCACGAAAGCATTATGTTATTTTGCTACTCAGGTTTTATAAAAAATCGTCTTGAAAATAAACAAAACAGCATAGAAATATAATTATTAGTCAAACTGTCTTAATTCAAGAAGAAATCTGCTGTAATTTTTTTAATGATATTATGACACAACCAATCCAAAAACACAACAGGGAGCCTAAATCTCAATTTTTCGTTAAGCCTATATGTATCAATCAATCACAATTAATCGTTTGACTTCTTCCGTTCTTGGATTACTAAATAAAACAAATTTAACAACGTAAATCGATTTTTTGAGCGCTTTGGTGGTCATACAATCAGTATTGTCTTTGGCTCAGGTAACTGTTTCCCTTGATATATTATCAAATTCATGTTTACTAATTATCTTATTGAATAACCTTTTGTCATAATGAATGAAAAAATTATACAGAATATTAAAGGGTCAGAATACAATCGTAGAGTATCCCATTAAGGCAACGTTTTAAATAAGCCATTATACCACCGAAGATTGCAATTAGAAAATATAATGATAGTCATAAAAAATCATGGTCCATGGCGATATATCACGCCCACGATAGAAAACTAATTACGGTATAATGTCTGTCTGTGTATCAACAACATTCAATCGTACGAACGAAGAAGAAGGTTTGGTAAGGTCTATGGATTAGAAATTTTATTTATTAGGATGTGATTTTATGATTAGGATTTCAAATTCGTTGTAAGCTGGTGTGTTGTTGAAAAATATTTGTCTACATTACATATAGTAATTTTATTTATTTACACAGCTTTTAACATTAATATATAAGAAGAAAATATATAAGTATATATAAATACATTACATTGAAGCACGAGTTACATTTTTCTATGAAAAGATATAGCAATGATTCTACCCCATTATTAGAAACTGATAGTAGTAATGAAAAATGTATCTAAGTATGTATAATTATATTATGCTTATATGTGTTCATTGTACAAGCTCTGCTAAGTTTGGTCTAGATAGCGATGTTGTTATATGTCGTAGGATATTATTGTTATTCTCTTTATTAAACTTAAAAATTAAAAATAATATTTTTAAATATATACATAAAAAGTATGTTTAAAAATAGTAGACCACCTACATCGCGTACAGGGACCAAGACACCGGTGGTTAGGGCAACAAAGACAGGAACATCCTCACTATACGAACCGTGTTCAGGAGAAGAATTATTATAATAAGTAGAAGAGTATTAAGTAGACTTGCACAGGAAAAATAATCTGTGAGGAAAAAATATTTAGGCTGGGCACAAAAAGTAATCTTAAGCAATTACAGTCTACCGCATTGCTCTGTGCTTGTTATTAAGATTAAATTTTTGTGAGATCTTCGTCACTGATTAAATGAAAAAGTAAACCATACAACCTACCCTAAGAAATCTCCCCAAATTGTTGACCTTGTAAATATAAGCTGGTTTACCAAATAATGTTGAGATGGGAATGAATATGTTATGAACAAAGTTATTAAACACACAATAACAATGACAAGAAAAATCGGGCTGTGATTAGTACTTACATAAACATCGTTATTTAGCACATTGTGAATATTGCTACATAACTGTTAGGCAAGTTGATATAATTAAGCCACTTACTGTACTTACTTACAACCCAAAATGCCATCAAAGTGACAACGACGTGGGATGTCGGCGTCAAACCTAAAACCACACAATACAATGACCGGTTGGAAGGGACCTATGGTCTTTTGAAGGTCGTCTGTCCACCTTGTTGGTGGAAGTCCTACGCTGTTATGCTATGATAATTACGTAAGGCCTTTAAGACGATACGTTTTTAATACAACGAATGTCTACTGTAATCATCTAAATTAACGAGAACACGAAGGTGCAAATTATATCACTTAGTAAAATCTAATAGTAGCTATAAAGTTTACGATTACGAAGCCTTTTTCTTCTCTAAAAGTTCTCCTCGTTACCTAAACTTCTCGTTCTCGTAACTTATTTATAGCCCGGTCCGAGGTGTGACGTAGACAGACCGTACCTGGTCACAGATTAGATGATAGTTATACTTCGACCTGGTTAGCTTTCACTGTGACGAGAAAACATTAATTTGTTTAGATTCAATTTCAACATTGATGGGCTCCTTGGTCTAGTAACTAGACTCTAGTGGTTAGTGATCCTGACTGCTGAGCCAAAAGGCGTGGGTTCGATTCCCACCCAGGACAAATACATGCGTGATGAGCATGATCATTTCTTCTATGTCTGGTTGCAATTTACTGGACCGGATTTGTGCAGTTTGTACACTGTGAGCATGAGGGTTTGTCATGTATCAATAGCGTCATCGCAAGAACTATCGATCTATGAATCGACCGAAATACCACACATTATAAGAATTTATAAGCTTACGTAACATCCGTTCTATTAATTAATGTGTGCCATGGATGAATTTATTCGTTAGTAGTTTTGTGGGTAAGATCATTGAACACTAGCTGACTCGCGCAACTTCGTCTGCGTTTGTAAATTTTCCGCGTTTTTGCAACATTTTTCATAGATGCGCCACTCCTATTGGTTGTAGCGTAATGTTATATAGCCTTAATGAGATTTCCGCGTTCAACCAAACAAGCAAACAAGCAAACTCTTCAGCTTTATAATATTAGTATGCATAAAGAGTTAGTTTTTTTGGAAGCTTCTTATGTTTATTAGTTAAAATTCAAGGCTGTTTTAATATCTCCAGTGTTTCAATTATCTGTTTAAATCTTTAGCCATGTCGTACTCGTACGACTTATTGGCTATGCGAATGCATCTGAAGATAATAACATCAAATCAAATCAAATCGTTTATTTGTGATACATGGGTTACATACATATGTTCATTACTGAATAATGTTCATTCCATGATCAGCCACTTCGGCATACAAATTATTAAATAATATCACATTTGGGATTTCTAATTCCAAATGTGATATTATGTGTGAGTGTCATTAGATTTGTCTTACAAGTTTGATTCGAATCTGACTCTTTACCTAAATAACACTTGTTTATATTGTTCTCAACACGACGAAGGTAGAGTCATATGGGTAAAGTAAATACGGTAAAGTCTTAACTTGCTCAAAAGGTATTAGGAATAAAAGTAATAAAAACTATTTCCCTCGACTGCTTTAGGTGTTCCGACCAGAAAATTTCTATTACCGTCTAACTGGATTTTTTTACTAAATAAAATAAAAATTAATTACCTAAATAAGTAGATATAATTTTGTTTGTAACAAACATCATCCCACTAATATTATAAATATGAAAGTTTGAAAGTTTGGATGGATGGATGGATGTTTGTTACTCTTTCACGCAAAAACGACTAAACTGATTGCAATTATTTCTAAATACATACATGTTATAGATAAATTACACCCAGACACAAAACAAATGATCATGCTCATCACACAATTATTTGTTCTGGGTAGGAATCGAACCTACGACCTAAGACGAGCTCAGCAGTCAGGGTCACTAACCACTGGACCAACCGGCCAGTCAATTATTCAAGGTCAGTAGACATTAACGGCGCGTTTAGTCCGCATATGGAATATGCTATGAGTTATTAAGATACGGGTAGACTGTCTCTCTGTTGACCAACAGCTTCAGAATATTACCCACCTTTTCAACAATGAATAAACTGTATAGCTTGGGTTTCATATAAGCTGCAACATTCTGAATAGCACCAGTTTCCGACCACAAACTACCTACTTACACTGAAACCAATTTCCCACCTCATTGTTCTAAAATTGCGTCCTGCTACGTTCCGTCGTCCAATCGATTCGCACATTGACAAACATCGAAAAATAAAATTGATATTGGAAGGATTGCTTCGGCAAATATTGGAACATTTGGTAATTTTTATAAGCTGTCATTTTCTGAAGGGAAGAATAAGAGTTACCCATACATATCTAAAATTATCCTTTGAACAAATATCTTCCGAATATAAATGTACCAAGACTTCGTATTCATACACTCGGTTCGAGAATTTATATTTGTTAATACCCCCGTGTCCTGGGGATCTTCAAGCTAACAACAGTAACATGTTTTATTCAACTATAACAGTAACATTAAGTAACTTCGTTAGAAGGTAGGTCTGCGCCCGAAGTACCTGTATCTGACAAATAGCCTGGTGAGCGGGCTCACAACAGAACGTTAGTATAACGGACTAACTGACGTTATTCTTGGGTAGAGGTACTGGACCAATCGGCCATCTTTGAATTGTCTCTGGGCCTCTTGAATATCTGAAAAATTTTATTCACGTCTAAACGTGCCTAACTCCGCAAGTGCTAACTTTATGTTTTAAATATTGAGTAGGTATTTTAATTTGCATCAAATAACAATACAGACTGTTAAATAATTTTATTTTTAATCTATAGTTGCAACGTACAAGGCATTTGTTTTCATCGCTCTTCCAAAATCTTTGAATACAAGCGAATCTAACCAAGAAACCTAACTTCTGATATTTACTGTATTCACGATTACATAATAAGTAATTATATAAATTTTTATATTACTAGTCACCGTAAATAAGTTTAATAGTACTAAACAAGGTTATCCTCGTTATGTCAGTAATACGAAGCAATAAAATGTATTCCTGTCTTGTTTATTTAAAATGCCGTCATGAGTGTCATAATAGATATATTTTAACATTTTAAAACTAACTAATAGAAATTTCAACTATCGTCTGAATATAAATGACACAGTTTTATAAAAATAACTATGATTTAATTTTTTTTAACGCTCAAAGATATTGGGGACGGTATAACACCTGACCTTCGTCAGAAAATACGACAAGACGACAGGAACAGGACTCGATGTGATAAATGTAAGAGCAGCTATTTCGATTTATAATCAGGAAAGGAATTTTTTAAATTACTTTTTCTTTTAACCAGTACAGTAATAATATTTTCTTTTTATTTGTGGCTGGCTGGTAAGAATGAACTGTCCCATTGGAGTAAAAACAGCGGTCTTATAATTAATTTGAAAGTGGAAGTAGAGATTTTCATTCCGGAGCGGCCAGTTACTCAGAAGAGCGCCTAGACGAATTAACCAAAAAGAAAATGAAACTGCCTTCAATCTACAAGCGGGTAAAAAATTAACGAACTAACGACAGCAAAAAATAAACTTTAACTTTAAAAGAATTCAAAATAACAGATATTTACAAGTAGCATCTCCAACCAGTCTTTATGATTACTTGGTAATGCTACGGAGACCCCGTATCATGCTGCTCTTATGCTTATTGACCACCATAGTGGTGTAAATTTTAGTGCGATAGTTGACAGCAAAGTGCAAAGCAAAAAATAGTCCGGTCCGGCTTAACCACCGCCGCCTTTGTTCGGAATGGGAATCAATTTTACAGTACATTTCTATAAAGACGGACTCGACAGGCTGACAACCACTCGACCGGCCTATGAATACAAGTTTACCGGATGACTAGAACGACTGACCGAATATTCCTGTTCTATGTTTAGACTAGTTCGGAGCATTAACTTTGTTCTCAAACAGTATTCCGTCCATACAAATGAAACACGGCAAATTGTTCGAAATACAAATTAAGTAATTATCTTTTAAATAAAACCGGCCAAGTGCGAGTTAAAATCGCATCGAGAAGATTCCGAATTGCAAATGTAATAAAACGCAAACGGTAAACACAAGATATTGAGTGATTTTTTAGGTTTTAGTAATTTTTTCTGTAATCTATAAGAAAATAACTATTTTCTTGTTTTTTTTTTTCAAAATTTTAGGCTTAGTAGTTTTAGAGTTAGGGGAAGGGGGCAATGGCAATTAATAGATATGTATATTTAAAAAAAAAAATTCAATGACTTAAAATATTAATCACAAAAAATAAAAAAAATATAATAGAGGGGCTCGTGGCTAAGTGGTTAGCACATTACAAGGTTAAGTAATACTAGCCAGGTCAGTCTTTCGGATGGGTGACCGTTCTTAACATATTGAGACCCCTCCGTGCCTCGGAGAGCACGTTAAGCTGTCGGTCCCGGATGCCATACGAACATCTGTGGCATTCGTTATGGGTAGTTGGAGCCCTAAAAAGTCCGACAATCTGGTATAACTATAGAACTTCGACATCGCCTAGTAGGGTTGTGGAGGTCTGATGGCAGTCGCTTCACGAAAACATCAAAGTTCTGCCGCCTATATACACTAAGTAGCTTAGTAGAGACCACAGAAATGTAAATTTTAGATTTCTGCGGTAGAGACTAAGCTACTAAGTGTATATCATTTCTACTTGAAAACTCTGCACGTTCGAAAAAAAAGTTAACATATCAACACTAAGTTTTTGAAGTTTCCTGGACGCTGTTTTGAGGAACCAACCTTACATTTTTATTGCAAAAATGCAGTTAATATTCGCACAAAAAGAAATGTTAACTTTTACAAATAAAACTTCAAATAAATTAACTTAACAGGACCTCACTAGACGGTGGGTGGTGTATTAAAATACGTTCAATTTAACGTTATTTCAATTCGCTATTATTGTTAAAAATCAATATTAACTAATAATAATAATAATAACTTGGTACACCTCACACACGGCCATCTAATCCCAAACTAGGCAGAGCCCGTACTATAGTAACCAGACTGCTAATAAACATACTTATATATTACTAAGTACATACATTTATAGATATAAATTACACCCAGACACTAACAGGCCAATCAAAATCTGAAGATTGTGGATATAAAATATTATTACTTAATCGTTTACGTTAATCGTCGTGAGAGTGCGACGCCCTTTGCACAGTCAGACAATTACACATTTAGAACGTGCTACAAACGTCGTTTTAATTGATTCAAGTCCGACATCACCACTGATATAATAATATAAAAAGTGGCGCCTACCCTACGAGGTTTCTAAACTCATAAGAAATATAGTTCCCATATTTTATTAAACTGTATTTTGCTCATAACAGCCATCAACAGTGAGATAACTATGAAGGAAAGAACGGAGACACCTTAGTGTAATAAAATCAATACGCGTAGATCGTTCCAATGTTACAATTGTTCTACTGTCTATTCTACACCGATACATACATACATATTGATATCAAAGTCCTGTTCACCTCTTAAGGGAAAATTTACGATACACGAGTACTTACATGAGGGTAGAGCGCAGCAGCGGTGCCCTCGGGTTCACCCGCCTTATACGTAAATTAATTTTGTGCTGTGGGCTGTGATCAGCCAAGCGTGAGCCTCACGATAATCATTCCGATCTTGGGCTCCGCTTCACTATACATATATACTCATTCGCCGAATAATGCCACTGTTAATCATTAGTCCCGTTACGGATTACACAAATAATAACCGAATTAATATCTATATAAACTGATTCAGCTTCAAACGATTATATTTTATCTACATTCATATATATACACGTAGCTATAAGACAATTTTTAAATGCACCATTTATCTTATAGACCTTGAAAGTTACATATTTTAACACCCTTGCGTATTTCTCGAAAGAAAAAAAGGTCAGTAGGCAGTTTAGAAAGTGGCCGGAAAATTCACTAAGCTGGCAATTACGAATAGCGCGGCTCAATGACATTTGCAAGAGATTTACGATTGCAATCAAACGTCATATAGCATCATTTTTCAACATCAATATTCTGGGCGATACAGTTTGTGACACATTAATTTGGTAACGGGTGTGGGGCGAGAGCGAAACTCCCGACTCCCGGCTCGCCTAGTTCGGGGCCGCGACAGTCCCGTGATCGCTTTTTCATAACGAGATCGCACCGCGTCTCCAATCCGAGGGGCTCAATGCACTTAATAACATTACAAATCGTTTTATTTCATTTTCCTTTTACTCGGCTTCTGTCATAAAGTTATTAAGATGACTACACGTCAGTCTAGCCATTTTAATTCAAATAAAAATACGAAACTGAGAGCGTTGTGATTATTTTTCATGATAAGAAAAGAGTCATAAATTTACTCTGACACAAGATAAACGGACACATGCTCGCAAAGAAAAATGTATGTTAGTATTGCAAAAAGAATTTCAGTTTAAACCGTTTATGATTAACGATTTGACTTATTCATTTGTCTTTGTTTGTTTTATCAAAAACAATCAAAAATAAGCTTGTGTTCCGGCGGCGGCGGCGGTTGGAGACGGAAGCGCGGTAAACGCGCAACGCAGTGATTAACGATCAGACCACGCCAGCTTGAAAATGAACCCTATTACTTAACTAACTTATCGTCGATCCCAAGAAAGTAAACCCTCTAATTGCTGACCTTAAGTCGCCCCCAGAGAATTTACAGCCTTATAATGTCGACTGTCTCACTGGTTAGATGTACGGCAAATATTTTAAGCATGTCAGTCAAATGAGCTGGCAGACAACCTTGAAAACTTTTTCAGTATTATATTTTTAAGGTGAAGTTTTATGCTCAAAAATATTCTAGTAAAAGCTTCGAGGTAAAGTGATATTACAATAACATTAGAAAATGTGTCTGCAAATATGTGCCTTAAACAATGAAACAGTGGTGGAGGTCAGCGCAGATAATATTATTCAATGTTTCCACGTGATTCATTATACCTGCATCGCACCCAACACTTTATAAAATAACTCTCAATGTATTTATTTGAGTATGGAAGCGCATTCAGCGCTGAACACACAATACTTTTATTACGCAAGATAAATCTTTGTTACGATCGGATTTGTTTAATATGAATATCGAATGAACAACGTGTAGTGACTCAGCGATGAAACAGCACTATTTCCGGAGTAAGCAGAGTGCAGACTTCCAACAAGCGATTACACACCATAATTTTGTTGTCAGCCACAATACAAAAGTTTCATTGTAAGGCTTAATTGAGTGGGTCAAAGCAGAAACACACATAATTGTACCTGTGACACAAAGACAAAAGCCGTTGCCATGTCCCGACATCGCCGTTATTTAAAGAACCTAGTTAAATATACAATACTCGAAATAGATACATATGATTGCAAGTTCTCCGTTCTTGAAACATGGTTTACTTATACAAAAGGTTTAATACAGTTGTTAGAATCCTTTAGGCGTTGTATAGCCTGTTAAGTTTGTAGTTATTGAATGATGAAAGTTATAAGCTACGTACGTTTATACATATATGAATGAAACGCACAGCTAGATTAGTACCGAATCCACGTTATCTGTTTTTTTGTCCGAACCAACATATATATTCACATAATGTAAGAAGTTCAGTGCACACTTACGTAATACATATGGATATCATGTAGAACTAGAGGAATAGAAAAGCATAAGAAAATATCAAATCGCTTTTGACCATATCGGTCATGTGGTGTGTGAAAAACTAACTTGATAATACAAATTGCGTACGATAAATAACAAATATTTTCAAACAAACGAAAATTAGCTATTAACATAAGCCATTTTCCCACTAACCTTCTCGTTGGTATAAGTAAAAAAAACTTCTAGACAAGGCCTTACTGTTCAGTGAGTTTTTAAATTCTTGACCAATTTGAGATTGTTAATGATGAATACGCAATTTTCTATTTCAATCCTCGCTGTACACATAGATTACATCGGAAAACAAAATTATGTTACCGTGTTCAAACATTATAATCAAATGTGAGGTGCGGTTCAAATAAAAGCAAATGTTATTCCGCGATGCATAGGTCGAGTGGAGGGGAGTGCACTTGGCTCCTTACCAAAATGTATCAAAGCTAGATTTATGTGAGTCTGCGACGAAGGCTGTGATGGTATCGGCGTTCGGCTGGTGGAAACCGCGAGAGGTTTACGGCCCGCTATAGGTACGATAGGTACGTGCTGCTCGCAAACAGCACTTTCATAAAATTCTCAGCCTTGACAACTATGTGAACAGGCTCTATCTAATAACTAAATATTATTTGTTGTCAATATCTATACGAATAAAGATGAAGAGTTTGGTCTTTTTGTTGAACGCGCTAATCTACGGAACTTCTGGTCGTATTTTTTGCATTTAGCAGCCGAATTTTTGAGAACGGCTGCAAAAGCTAGTTTATAATAAGTACCTACGCTTATGCAGTCTTATCTATGATATTGTAGATATATTACATAGTTGATCACCTACAGTTAGTTAATATCTAAGTATCTGTATCGTTATACGCTGCTTAGTTCTAATCTAAATTCAATTTTGATTCAGATAGGCCTGCCTTCACTTAAATTGCCGTCGCCGGACATGAACTTCAAAAATCCCGGACACATGTGTGAAATCGAGATTCTTTCGAGGACACCTTCAAAAAAAAGCCAATTCCATTTTTTTATAAAATTAAACAGCTTGTTCATCTAATAATTATAATTTGCCCCTGCAATTTTTGAAAACCCCGCCCGGACACCCTCTAAGCTAGGACAAATCCGGGGAAACCCGGATGGATGACAGCTCTAGATTCAGATCAAGTCTTCAATACCCCGTAAACATTTTTGAAATATATGTAATTTAAAAAATAATACACCATATTATGTTCGTTCTATTATTTTGAGCACTATACGTGGGACACTCGGTTAATTGTGCAAAACCTAAAAAAATGTTTTACGGGCCCAATTTTATTACTAAATATTTTCAAATAACTTTCGACCACTATTAATGCAAAGTTTCACCTAAACTGATTTTCATTACACTTTTTCCAATGTATTTCGGACACTTTTCCATTGCACCTCTGACACTTCTTCCTCATCCTGCTCTAACGCAGCTAGCGCATCTTCCGGCGATTAAAACTGTATCCCTTTGAGTTGATTTTTTATTTAAGGAAGGATAACACAAAAGGTTGACCGGTGTGCTATCCTGTAAATCATCTGCCCACACCAGTGAATTCTTCTTCACAGATCCATTTTTCAATGAGATGCGATAATTACATGAAGTTCGTAATAGAATGTGGAAGGAAATTAAGGTAATTTTAAGTTGTAACTTTTCTATTTTTTTGTCGTGAATGATCATGTTTTTAGAATAGAGTATAATCTGCCGGTGTTCCATATACATAAAAACTCTTTTTCGCAAAAGCAAGCAGACTTTTTTTTTTCGTCTCTTAAGATTCTACTAGGAGTAAAAACCTTTTAAGACGTAAAACTTTAACGTTACCTATGCCTAAAAATCAGCTTTTATAATTTTTGTCTGTCTGTCTAAATCTCCGGAACGGGTGGAGCGATTTCCACGGGACTTTCACTGGCATCTAGCTGGTGTTATAAGAAGTAACTTAGGCTACTTTTATTTTGGAAAAAGAATTAGGGTTCCGCGCAAAATATATAAATATGCGAACTGCTAGTATAAAAATAAAAACCAATTACCAAATAATAAAACCTAAACTAGAAATATATAAAAACTATTACGAGATAAACGGACAATATACAAAAAAGTGAGACCACCAACTTAACGCACTAAGGAAAAACATTCCAACTATTGCAACTAATTCAAATGGATTATGATTCCATCAGGTAAGTCTTTTTGCGGTTAATATTGCCACAAGACGCCAACTCTGGTATTTGGAGAGCGATTATAGGAGTACCAGTGACCGCTAAGTATCAGGCGGGCTGTGAGCATTTTCACTACTGTATACTATCCAATCAATCAGATATACTTAGTTGCTATTAAGAAGAGCTTTTATTCCATATTAAATTCTATTCTAAACACTTGGAATTAGGTTTGGTTTACACTTTGAATAAATCAACTATAAAAGTAATATTCTAAGTAGAGAAAAAAATAATTTAAACTTGCACTAATCAATGAGCCCTTGATAGAGAACAATTCGTCTTAGTCATTTATGATATTTCATATTAATACTGCGCGTGACCCAACCATCGACAGACCACAACTCTCTTCATAGATACTGTAGAATTCCATCCAAATGAGAATTAAATTATTTCTAATAGGAATTTAGGGCTAAGCCCAGACATACACTGGCTGCCTAATTAAACCGCTACAATGTAATAAAATACTTCTTCATTCAACTCCCTTAATAATCTTAAAAATCTTTATATCTTTCTAAGGATTAATAAAGTTTTAACTACTTATAAAAAACTTCATAAAGGCAGGCAATATAACTGCTGTTATCTGTTTTTATTGCCGCAGTAATCAAGCTTTCACGTTCCAAACAGCGTTAATAATCCATTTCTAAGTATATAAAGTGTGTATTCAATGTGGAGATAGTTTTAAATATATCAAATATAACGTATTGTTGCTATTATGGCAGAGCGTGAACTCATAAATTTCAAATATGAACGTCTTCACGCTCCTATGATCGAGAAAATAAATGGATGCACAATTTTTCGTGTTTCGTTGGGGCGTTAAATTATGCGTTTATCATTTAGGGATGTTTACAGTGAGCGTCCCGCGGGATAAAATTGAAACGACTGGAGCGGTGCCAGGAGTTCGGGACTGTGACTACTGCGAATCATAAATGTCACAACACTATTCTATATATTGTTGCTTAGATGCAACCCGATTTCAATTTCTTATATTTAAAAAACAAGGCGATTTTGCATGCCGCTGGCACAAATAAAACACCATGTCACTTGTGAGGAGTTCCTCCCTGTAAATGTAATACTTGTAATTTTTTTCTTTTTTTTTCATTGTAATAATTATGTTCTGTTCTGTGAATGTGACAATAAACGTTTATCTTTCTCTTAACTTTATTCCTTTCTTTCTAAATAACACAGTGTGGCCACCTTCAGAAACCCTTATACCACAATCCTTAGGGAAAACTATATAAAAAATACTACATTTTACCGTGCGCAGGATTAAATCCCCCGTAAACAAGTTAGTACGCAGTAATTTTGGTATATTGTGGTGGTTTTTTCCCACCTAACGTTCAAAGGAAGTTCAAAGTTCCGCAGCTATGGCGCAACAAAATGCCAACTGATTAGTCTCCAGAGAAATGTTGCGGTTACCATCACGTGATAAAGCTATTAATAAGCATCAAACGAGCGGGACAATTGATGCCAATCATAAAACTATTCTGTTTGAAATTCCAGACAATTCATCCTCAATAGACATGACAGTAATATTAGTCGTAATGGCACGATAAAATTCTCATATTACTTCTAATTGAGATGCTGGAAGGATTTACTAAGTGCTGAACTGGTTGGTTAGAATACATTAGATATTCTAGGCACAGAGAAACAAACGACAGAGCAAATGTGACGGGTTATCTCGAAGCCTCTATCATCGGCTCTGTATCATTTCCGTTAGATTAACCCTATCGTTTCGCGAACAAGTAACAAAACCCGATGCGGAATGGCACATTGAACACGAACTTACATACACAAACCAGTTCTCGGAAGAAAGGATCGCGAAACAGAAATAACTTTACGACAGTGTTCTTCGAACTTGTGTTGTCATGTCCACTTACTAAGAAAAAAAACAAAGCGATTTATAATAACGTTTGCGATGTTCTTAAGTAAAAGATTTTTTGTAATATTTAATTTAAAAAATACGATTTACTGGCCACTTTTACATTTTTTTTAGTAAATGTCGTCAGTCAGTTAGGCAAAAGTTTATAGAATAAAGCTTACTCAAGTATTTGCTCACTATTACAATACATAACCAGATTAAACAAGAACCTGAGTATGATTTTAATACTAACTAATGCCCCCGCACAAAAAAGGGGTGTAATAACTTTGACGTGTCTGTGTATCTGTGTGTCTGTCTATGGCATCGTAGCTCCCAAACCGGATGAACCGATTTGAGTGCAGTTGTTGGTTTGAAAGGTGGCTTGATCGAAAGTGTTCTTATATATAATTCAAGAAAATAGGTTTAGCCGCTCGAAGATCATCAGCTCTTTTGTAATCGTTGAAGGGATTTCCCAGTCGGAGGTATTTTAAATCTTTAATTTATGATTATATGAAAAAGGAATCAAGCATAGTGGAATAGGCATAGTGCTTTGAGGCAACTCTGTAAATATAAATAGAGCATTTATTGCTCAAAAGCAATGTGTTAGAGCGATTTGCAACGTAGCACCCTGGATAACCTGTAAGCCTCTGTTCCGTAAACTTTCATTGTTAACTCTACCGTGTCTTTATATATATATGAAACATGTATTTTCGTTAAAAATAATATTAGCTTATTTAATTTGAAGAAAGATGTGTACAAATTCAATACACGATATCCAAATAATCTTGTGCTTCCCCCAATAAAAACTGAAATATGTAGTCGAAATAGTTATACAACGTCAGTGCGCATCTACAATCACCTACCCCAAGATGCTAGACATCTACCTATTAATAAGTTTAAGAGACAACTGTTCAGATGGCTTGTTGACAGATGTCTCTACTCTGATAATGAATATTTAAATTACAAATACAAATTAAATTTTTGGTCAGTTTATGAGCACTAACATAATAATTAGTAATTTAAGTTACCTATTTGTACGCCATGAATTGAAGATGGCAAATGTGTTGGATGTATTTTTGTAGTATATTTACCCAACTTTGTATTACCACATTTCAGCAAATAAACGAATTTGAATATGAAGCTTAAAAGGATAACATTAAATTAACTAACTTCCCAACATTTAAAGATTTTTAACTAGATATCATTATAACATCAACATAATATGTGTGTGTATGTATGCTACCTGAGTTCTGTTGCTAAGAATAATCTATGTAATTTATGAAGGAACATACATGATCTAGCTATGCCTATACCTAGCTATAAATACGTGTCACCAGTAGTGAGTAGGCAATAAATGTTATGTTTCAATAGAATCTATCGAGTACGCGTCTATGATTCATATCGGTATTCATCACGGTTCAATAAAACACTCGAACCGGGTGCAATTGCAGCTCACAACCATTCTGCTAGGTTCACTTATTTGACTTTATTTGTGGCGTTTGTTTCTCGCGCGGCGCACCCGGTCGTTGGAGCTCGTCCAACAGTTTTACACAATCATTCCACTCAACTAAGCGTTCCCATAAACACAAGCCGGCGGGTATGAATTGCACAAAAAATTCAAAATAATTGCCAATTTATTGTTTGTGTTGCTTTTACGCATATAAAAATTTAATTCGTGTACTTTTTTCATGCAAAACAATTTGATGTAACTGATACCAGTACCTACCGGCCACATTTATGTACAATCAAATCAAAAATATGTTTGCACCTTACACTAAAGATACATTGAATGTAAGCCGAATGTTGTACGTTTACCTTGCGTAAAAACTGTCCGTTGTAGACAAGTACTAAGTCATATTATGCAAGTACATTATTATAACAGACGTCTAAATTGTAAAATTACCCTACATACTGTGGTTGTTAGAATACTTAGATAGATAAATAGATAGAACATTCTTTATTGTACACCACAGTTAGACAGAAATTAACACAGTTTAGTAGCAACATACTAAGCGGCAAACAACCTTTGTATGGAAACAACACAGGAAGATAATCGGTAGCTGGTGGCGTACCAAAAATATTTAGAACTGTAACAATCAAATAATAATAAAGGAAATTAGGTGAAAAGGAATATGTGAAGTATCTTCTACACATACGTACATATAAACACATACATATATATACATATACACACATACACATATAAAAAGATATAAAATTTACCTAAGACGCTACGGTTGTTGAAAGGCTTAGCAGATCAATTCTTAATATATTATGTACTAGCCGTCCCCGCCGTTTCACCTGCGTTTATGGTCACTGCTCCGCTCCTATTGGTTGTAGCGTGATGTTATATATCCTATAGGATATATAACATCTAGGCTATAGCCTTCCGCAATAAATGGGCTATCCAACCCTAAAAGAACTTTTCAATTCGAACGAGGAGTTCCTGAGATTAGCGCGTTCAACCAAACAAACAAAACTCTTCAGCTATAAAATATTAGTATAGATTATCCGGGTTTGTTTCAGAATCAGTTGCAATTTTTTCTGTATAACAAACGTACAAAACTAGTTGACATACATTTTGTGTTTAAGTTCATTACTTATCCGGGTAAAAATGGTATCTACAATTTCATTACAGAACGTTCTTATTTACTTTTAGCTATATGGATGGACACAGTTGTAGTCAATAGTTAATACCAAATTGTCAATTTATTGTTCAAGCCGCTTTTACGCATATCGAAATTTAATTCGTTTGGGGGTTATTGTGAAATATGAGTGCGTAGTAAACCGGGGAGAACAGAATATGCGTCGGAACTGATGTCTATATTTGTGGCACGGAAGCTGGGCCATTTAATTTTCATCCGCCGCCGACACTCTGGGAATTCGTAACATCACTTACTTAATTGAACGATAAATAAGTTAAACCCGTATCCACTTCTGTTTCGTTTATTTAGTTAATACTTTTTTTAAATCATCAAATTAACGGGAACACTATATCGTCACAGACCCTATTATCTCCACGTAATTTAATTTAGCGAACTATTTGCTACGAGTATTACTTTGACGTCATATGCTACGCCGTCGCTGTATTAATGTTTAGGAAGATGTAACATCTGACATGTGTATTTTTGTGAAAATGTTTTTTACTTTAACTTACATTATTGTGTTATGGATCTAATAATTATTAATATTCTAATATTAAGTATAACTAGTAGTTTGACTAAGATTTAAAAGTCCAGAATTTTCTCTTGGGAGATACAGCAGTTTGATAAAATAACTATAAAAGATGAGATTCATATAATACATTTATAATACATAATATTCTTAAATTAACTAATAAACTTGTATATATATATATATATATTTAACTCTTTTCAAAGAAAATGAGATTGTCTATCTATATATTGGTTCATTCCTCTATCCGATAACAGCCATAAACGCATATTTTAACATATTTATTTCTAAAAATAATAATAAATTTTTCGATAGACAGTACACATTTTAGATACAAAATATCTTTCGGAGTGTCCCTTTATAAGTAAAACGGGTTGAAGTATATAGATAGCCTCAATTACTAGCATTTGACATTGTTTCCACACATACAATTGTTTAAACGGTATATTTAGGTAGGTCGATAGGCACCGAGGTATAGGTGACCTCGGTGCCTATCCGAGTTACTCAGATTTCCCGTTGTTATAGCAATTATTGGTCAAAGTACAAAAATTACTACTAAACGGTATAATTACATAAGTGGGGTATCAAATTCAGCCATTTCTTCTATACTACAAAAGTTATGAGCTCGAATACGGCCCGTGTGTTAGGGAACAATCATAGCATGTCGCCGTGAAACACCACTGCAGCACTGGTACTGCGAGTGCACTAGTAACCACTTGTCTTACTGTATATATGTTGTTGTGTACCAAAATACATTTTAACCCTGAAACTGATGGTTCCAACACTCTTTCTGTAAGCGTCTCGTCTGCCATAATATTAAGTGTGATCTAATATTTAATTAGATTTTTAGTGTATCATAGTATATTTTTATTTTTATATTTAGATATATTTTGAGTAAAAATATTAAGTAATTGTTAACTATTTGCTCAGTAGGTAAAGTACTAATGTTTTATAAATAAAATTAACACACCTCTACATTTTCATGATATGGCCAAACTAGTTTGGCCACGACGAAATGGCCATGTTTACAGCGTGTAAGTTTGAGCTACGTGAAAAACTTGCAATAACCTTTTTCTGTTTATACTTAACACAATACAAAAGTCAGTTCATCATAAAAATGCGAGATTAAGGATTTATAGTCATTAGTTTTATTTGACGATACGCAATGTACATGCAACAATGCGTAGGTATTCTCATAAACTTAATATACTAAGTTTATGGGTATTCTTTTGTGCGGTACGGAGAATAATCTTAAGTTCGGCGCCGTCAAGGCCAGCTGATTGCGTAAAATATTTTAATGTTGTTTGATTGATTACATTGCAATTTTTGGCTGTATGCGGTATTCATTACATTTTTTTCGGTAAAATGATCTGTTTACTCATTGTGATATCACTTTTAAGCAAAAAAAGTAAAATAAAATAAAATAATTATAAATTTTCCGGCATTATTCATATATGTATGTACATATAGGTAGGTGGTTGTATATTGTATATGTGAGGATTTAACGGATTGAAAATAATGATACGATATTGTGTCAAGATTTACAGGCACAAGACATTGAATAACGAGGTATAAGATATCAGAGAAACAGATTGGACGAACACAAACGAATTATGGTATGGAGGACGGAGGTGCTATATTACAGCAACAATTTGTCACAAGGTTCTCACAATCTAAAAATATGATGTGATTACCACACAACGTGACTCTGTAGTTTTCAACAAATACTGTTCTTATTATCTTTAATTTTTTATTACTATACTATGTTACAATATTCGACTTTTCTCTGTCTTCTGTAAGCTTACATTTTTGTTTGTGAGGTAATTTAATTCTTCGTACTTAACTGCTAGGTGTTTTTTTTTGTTTAATGTGATTAAGGATGAAAAAGTCCATCGTAGATCTAAAATGACATTTTAACTCTTGTCATTAATAACTACGCTTGGTACTACTTTACTACGGACTGGAAAGCAATACGTTGAACTTATCCCTACTAAGAAACGTCAAAGTGCCACTGAACTATGGGACGAAGGCACCCTAGACCAATCTTTTTTGGAAGTTTTTGGGACATATCCATGTTCAGAAGGAGCCTGACCATGGCTGCGATGATGACGATTCAAGAATAAAAAAACCAAATTTTTTGATCAAGACATTAATTTATTGCAAAAACTTTTTCAATTATTAAAGACGTAGGCAGCTAGGCATTAGTAAATTCTTTATTACTTTAGCTATCTTATAATGTCTAGGGCATAAATGTGGCACCTACCCTTTAAAATTGACTTCATTGGCAGCCTTCTGGATAGCGTCCAAATTAATTATAGACATTTTGTTCTTAGTTTCTATTATATTAACTTTAGAAGCTCCACAGTCAAAAGCCCAATGCACTCATAAATCCAGATCTTATATTACTATTATGAAAAGCAGTAAGTTATAAAAAATCCCACACTAAACTCAATCCAACAACCGAATTGTATCAAGAATGCTATAACCTGAAGATAAGCAGCCTCAGTTTACTAGACACAAACACTGCTTACTTCCATGTAAAGCGATTTAGATAAGTCCCGACTCAACCATTCAGAATGTTAGTATTGACAGTAACAGATAGTGTCTATTGAATATCTTAGTAATAAAAGTGTTTCTGTTAGTGCGGTGTTTGGAACGGATTGTGAGAAATCATAGAGTCACAAGTAGTGTTACCATATAAAAACCGGCAAGTACGGATTTTGAATTACTTAACTATTAAGGCAGCAGCGACAAATATACGGCCACTCTCATGGAAATTGATTTCTAAACTTACTTATATTACAATCTATAGGCTAATGTTTCCTACAACATTTGTATCAATCACGCAACGCTGACAGTTGCACCACTAACAATAAGATGCACTGCTTCTATAAGATACTAAGAATCCTATTCACAACGTATAAAATTAGCATAGGTGGGTCATGATGATGTGACATCTATCTCTAACTACGCTTGCAATACCGAAAAACATACTATTCAATAAAATATTATTATTTATTTGTTTTAAGCTAAACCACTGCAGATCTACTTTTTATAAATATACATACTTACACATAATAATAAATAAACAAATCATTGACATTAAAGACCATTAATGCATAAGTATAACTCCAGTTTACAGAAAATAACAGATTTAATAACCTATCTAGAAAGAAAGCATTTTATCATTTAGGCGATTAATAACACTTTCATGAATAAAACGTACAGTATGTATATTACCAAACGGGCGTAATGGAAGCATTCATTTACAAGTACAATTCATCATTTATTCAAAAGACCTAGATCATGATTGTTAGTACATGTAACATTTTGTAAATTTCGATCATACGTATTAAAAGTTTAGACTAAGTTTCACTCTTTTTTATGATAGTACACCCTGGAGTTTGGGCCTGCCATCACTTAAATTACCGACGTTGGACAAAAACTACAAAAACCCCGGACACATGTGTGAAATGCAACTTTTTTTCGGACACCCTAATTTTTTCATGAAAACACAGTTTCCATTTGCATTTTATTATTAATTATAACAGCTTGTTAACGATTCATTTGTTTTGACGAGTCTAACAGGCTTAGTAAATTTAGTCTGATTATGGGGCCAGGAGGTGGATAGTGGAACTTTTTATATTTTTTAATAAATTTGGTTCGGTTTTAAAGCGTGTTTTTTAATTTTTCTAAACTATATTTTATTGAGGTAACATCATAGCGTCCGTTTTATAAACGTACATTTAGTATTCTGTCCCAAAAGTAAACGACACCTGGCAACACTACTCGCAAGTCCACCGTCCGTTCCACGGACTCCGACCGTCGAATACCGGTAAAGTGTCATGTTACCCGCCTTATCGGTTAGACAGCGGACCCAATATTTGAATACTACACTCAATAGTCACCCGTCTTTATAAATAAACGATATCGCTTCCATTAGGCTCAATAATAAAATGAAAGTAAATACATTAGCTTTGTCATTTGTAACATTGATAGATATCTGTGTTGTAACATAATCGATATGCTTTTTATTTCAGTGTTGTGGTATTAATATCAAGTGTTATATGTATTACACGTAAGTGTTCAGATCGCCCTTTGATTACGGTAACAGACAATTTAGCCGAAAGTTCCTCTGCTTTTTCACGACAAAGTAAACTTAGAAAACATAGTTCAATCAACTGTAACCAACCCAAATGATTTCAATACAAAGTAAAAACTAAAGTTTCTACTAATGATTTGCCGTGCCAAGGAAATATGCCCAATGCGCGGGGGTCTTTCGAATATGCAATCAATCGAGATTAAGCGCTCTCTAAAAAGCTTCACAAGGTTAGAACTTCTGATGACCTTTTTTCATATAAGCTACCTATGATTTATATGCACCTTTAAGATATGATGTTAAGTTGAAAAGCAGGAAAATAATTTAGGTACGTAATGTAGACATTCAGTCTTGTATACATAATACTATACATATGTTTACGTATTCATTTATTATTTTACGGTTTAGTATCATTATTTATGTAGATTTATCTGCTTATTTATTTGTTACCAAGAAATGTAATTTCAAATCATCATAATTCACCAAAATCCAACGTTCTGATTGGTGCTTTGATATTTAAACTGACGCGGCCATCAATTTTTAATAGCTGAATATAATAGAACAGTTACAATCTCATCACAGTAGGTATGTAAAGCTTTAACTATAAACACAGAAGATAAGCGATTTGAAGATTATGCCCGTCGATATTTCCATTAGCTATAAAAGTAAAATCTGTTGGCTTTAATAGTTTAAATAAAGCATTAAGTTTATTGTGTCAGCCCATAGCTCCGAGATGGCAATATCTCCTTCCGTAAAGTTTTACGCCACCTGCCGTCATACAATTTAGATGAGTTCTAAAACTTCAGAGTCCAACGTATAATCGTATAACCTCGAGACTTTCACTCATATATTATTTACCTGCAAAGTATTTTTACTAGGGCCCTTATTTTGCATCATATTTATTAATTTTGTATACTTGCCTGTTGTTGTTCCATCCCAGATTGAGTTGTAGCGTTCCTTTAAATAATGTTTTAATTTGACATATACTGTATTATTCAGGATAATCATGAGGTCATGAACTTTTGTAAAAGAACTGCCAGTGAAGACACATCCTCTCCCTAAACCCCTAAAAAAAAAAGTGGTTCGTGGATGATTTGCGACTGGTTCTCCCAGCTTTTGCTTCTGAGAGTGTTATTTGAACAGAGGCAAACCAAGAAAACTATGGAAATAAAAGGTGTCTTAAATAAAACGCTGACAATATTAGACATTTTCGATGACAATTAATTTTCGAGTCTGATCAGAAGTGTTGGCTCCATTTCTTAAGCCTCCCTTAATCTTCAAGAAAAATGTTTCTACAGTGTAATCCTAATTTCAATTGACAGGCAGGTCGAATTTATCATTACACTGACCTGTTACTGTCGTATTAGATGTCTGAATCGGCAACTGCTCGAACACGCGGTGTCTGCTTATTATCATAACCATTTTATTACTCGAAATATAATTAATATTGATATCCCTATATGTGTATGTATATATAGGAGAATTGCTCGTTCCAAGGTATTAGATTAAGTTACCGTTGGTCTCAACAATAACATGTAATTATATTATTTACTAGTCGTTAGTAAATAATATAATTACATATTAGTCATTATTTTCGCTAAATCCAACATCCTGATGGGCTCTAAAATAAGCTGGTGAAACGTGGGTGTCGCGTAAAGGTCATGAGGAGGGGAGGGCCTATCCTTTTAGGTAAAACAAGATGCTGAAACACCTACTTATTAAGTTAATATTAATACGTCAAGAGAACTTGTACCCCTTTTTAAGAAAAGTTCGCGAACGTAGTAACGTGAATTTTGGAATGTTTACGTTTATGATTGGTTAGATTTAAATAGAAATAAAAAGTATAGTATACTACCTTTTGCCCACGGCTTCGTTCGCGTGAAAGTCGACTTATGCCGCGTTCCAATAAACAAGAAACGATTCGTTTTGCTTACGGACGGTAAAATTTCGTTGAATTTTCAACGAAAATTTTACCGTCCATAAGCAAAACTAATCGTTTTTTGTTTATTGGAACGTGGCATTAATGAATCACTATCCTACGGAACACTTATGATTGTTTTTTGGTTGAAAGGTACCCTATTATGTCTTTTCTGTACCCCTAACTGTTTGTATGCATAAATTTCATGATGATTGGTTGAGTAGTTAAAGCGTGATAGTGTATCAAACAAACAAACTTACTTTCGCATTTATGATATTAAATATTAATAAGGAAGTAATGATAATATACTTGAAATAATAGTACTTATATATATGTTATTATATGTACATATAACATAAAAACTGTTTTAGGTAATAGAAGTAAATCTTCAATTTTATTACATAAATTAATAATTTTTTTATTCGTATCATAATCACTTTACATTTCTATTACCGTAATTATTGTTTTAGTGCATTAGAACAAAAATAGGCATCTCTCTATCTTCAGTGCGCTTGGTCCATAAATCCTGAAAAGTTACAGATAAGCCATAAAACCCGAGTGCATCTGTTCACAATGCGCTTTATTCGCGAAAGACACAGATACATCAAAGCGCTAAAAATCGTATCATACAACCTCGTAAAATAACTATCAAAGCAGACACCAAATGTATACTGAATTACAGTTTCAAATTAAAGTGAGAAACGATGTAGGTAGACACGATTTTACGTGGGTTAGAGCAGTTAAAGCTCCGTCAGTCAATCTGAGAGAGGTCTGTCAGTTCGATTTACACAAGGCTCGACTCGGTTGCTTGCGCGACGCTACACGCCCAATAAACCTCGTTTAACACTGCAAGGAAATCCTTACACGACACCGTACGATATTGGCGAGACTTTACTTGGAACATACCAGATATACGACGCGATAATATAAAGATAACGAAGCTATAACGTACACTACAATACGACTCAACAAAAGGTTTTACACAAACTCGTAAAACAGCCTCTTTATTGTAACGATTTATATTTGTCGACTTATAATTGCTTTTGCAAGTACCCATACTTGAAATTACTTTAAATAGCTGGATTGTCGTCGACTAAAATTAGTTGTCGTCGTTGAGACGCAACGTGATAGTATGGCATGAAAATTTAATAACGCCTTGTGATATATACTTAGTGCTCTTGAATGAGCCTTCACACTGCTAAATGATCACACTTTTCGAGAACTTAGCTCATTCAAAAAGCTTATTTTGGTGTCTGTTTTCACTTTAATTTTTGCAAAAATTTAAATAAAGTCGATTGCAGGCTTTTTAAAACGAAAATACTCCATGCAGAAATTAACTATGTAAAGCCTATAACTCAGATCATAGAAACCTAGAGGCCTATACTTTCTATTTAGTATATCTTATACCAGCTGCGCCAAGCAGGTTCACCCGTGGAAGTCCCGTTGCCGTGGGAATAACGGGATAAAAAGCCAAAGATATGTGTTAATCCAGGTCTCCGTCCTCACAAACTTTCATGTTTATAATATTAGTAGGATCTATATATATATATTTAGTAACAAGTAGCCAATTCTTAGACAAATTGGCTACTTGTAACTAATTGTTGTAATTAATTTTGCCAGTTTCGTTTAAGTAGTTATTGTCTAGGTTCTAGGTAAAACATTTATTCTAAATAACTTAATTAGAGTTTATTATATTATATTATCACGATCTAGCTAGATTGTAACGTGACTATTACCAGAACCCGAGGAGAATTTCAACTTAAAGGTTATCTGATTTCAAGAAATTAATTCGACGCAATTCGATTCTTATCTGTTTAGTAAATTTATGACATAGGTATACCTAAAGATAATTAGAGCTGTATTGTCGTATTATCTTCGGACAGAGGCATCCAGAGAATGACATCAGAAAAAAAAAACAAGTAAAACCTCAGGTCCTAATGACATAATGGGATTTAGAGAGCCTGAATCGCGCTATCAAAATACACAAAATTACTTCAATCGTCTTAATGGTCTTGTACCGACTAAAATAGTAATTGTAGTCTTGAAATTCCGTGCTGACATTACAGTGCAGTGTCGCGTTACTATTGGCAACCCCTTAGAGAACACAGATTTTGAAACTATACCTACTGTATGTCCGTTCCATACAAGCGCGCGGACGTCCGTATGGACGAGATTATTTACTATTATTTATCTAAGTTCACATAAAGGCTAAAATCAATGCTAGATCCCAGTGTGGGATACAATAAAAGCTTAAAGCTCTCATTACCCATCGTTTATTTCAAACACAGTATAACCAGGTTAACGACCGTTCAGAGTGCATTGTTAGTTATTGACAGATGTACTTTGATCTATGGGTAAGTTTATGGGTTCCGTAATCGCCTCGCCTCGTCGTCACCACAAAACATCTGCACTTCCGGATTACATTAATCTATTTTAAAAGAGGTACCATACAATAAATGAATTCTTTACACTGTAGGTACATTTGCGTACTTTAGGTTTATTCTACTTGTGCAAGTTATTGTTACAGCGGCGATAGCGAAAATATTATAAACGCCCCGGTTTAAATTTTGAATAATGGGAACATGAAATACAAGTACAATGTTTCTATTCTTTGCCTATGAGTACTGCTTTGAGTATTTTCGGTATAATAAGTTTATTCGCTATAATGTACTCTTTTTTTATTCTATCTCTAGAGACGCCGCCCGGGGTTAAAATTGAGAGTTCGCCGTTTCACTCTAACAAGCGCTTACTTTATTTGTAGGATTCACCAAGCCTATTAAATAACATTTGCATTGTAAATCACATAAGTAAATAGTTAAAAAAAAAATCACAAAGATGTTACAATTTGATTGCTTTAAACATTACCACAAGGAAATAATATTAGTTATTGTGTGACTAATACATAAAAAACTTGCTATAATGGGTTCATTGTTTTTGATTTTTTTAAGAGTGAGTTATTTGAGTAGTTAAGGTCCAGTAAAAACATTATACTGTCATCGGTTTTATGTATGCAATTTGTTCATGTTTTATGTACCTTCGATCATGCAAAGACTAATGAAAATTAATTTCCATAATAAACTATACATTCACAGACAGACAGAATTTTAAAGCGTGTAAAAAATATGTGCTTAATACGTAATTATTTTATTTCGTGTGTGAGTAACGGTACACTGAGTGATCAATCTCGATCTCTTCATATATTTGCTATTAGCAAACCTGGCTGTTGTTCAGCCAGTTTCGGCAACAATAAGGTGAATTTTTTTTTTTAAGCATGCCAAGCCATGTACAAATCAATACAATGCTTAGCTATTTATTAAATAGATAAGCGTTGCATTGTTTTGTTCATGAGGGCTTTAATAGTATTCAAGACTCTGTAAGAAGGTACTCAATGTAAATATTTGAAATTACACAAATACGGCACTGACTTGACGACAAAATGATATATTTCTTGCCACCGGTGGTTAACCAACTAAACATGCATACACCAATTTGTATCACGTGAAACTCAAAGCCACGTCTTTTATTAACCGTGTTTGAAGTGGAGTGTTGAACATGATATAGCACTTTTGCTGGTGGTGGTGGTAAGCATGCTGAATACTCTTATTTGCAGCGACTTGGGAGTTATATCAGCCTCAAAACACTGCAGGTTACTTAATGCTTCTGAGACCTGGACGGGCCGAAAGATATGTGACCCGCAGGGATACGCTATGCCTAAACCACCTGAAAGAAAAATAATATCCTAAAATTCAAACATTATTATCTTTAAGACCTCTAACATACGACACGTAATTCAATGTTCGTGAATATTTACCACATTCTATGTAGAAATATACAACATGCAAAACGACATTGATTTTTAGTCGCTCTGTGCCGTTTCACGTCGTTGAAAAAGGACGTCAGAAAATAAAATATACAAAGCTGTATAGGTACATGGATGGAAGGAATAGTTTAAGGTGATAATTCCATTGGTATCTCAATTTATAATGTTTGCTTGCACGGTTATATGTATATATTTAGCTATACTATACCTGTGTGTGATGTTTCAACGCAAACAATAACACGACACATAGGGGTTTGGTGATTAAATAGTATGCAAAAATAACAGTATTATATACTCGTTTTCTTTTTATTAAACTATCGACATAGAATAAAAATAAATTGTTTCGGTCGAGAATCTATCGGCGGGCGTCCGCACAAAAGCATTGCTACAATTCGTTAAAGTAGTTAACGTCATTTATAGCAGAATCGTATGTATTAAGGCATATTAAAATATCTTATTCCTACTATTGTATTATGTACATACTACATTAAGTTAAGTACATACATATCATTAGAAGGTTTGTTTTTATAAAACAAGATTAATAAAGTTAAAGCTCCATCTTAACTTATTTTATAAATGCCAGGTGAGTTTGTTTGTTAGTTATGAGTTCACACCGTAACTACTCAACCAATCATCATGAATATTTGTACATTGTCAAGAATATGGAAAAATACATTGGGCATACAAAAAAGTACTGTCCCCGAGGGATACAATAATAACTTACATGCGAATGAAACCGTGACCAAAAGCTATTTAGGACTGAATGAACTTAATAATACGTGTTTAATAGAACAATTGTTTCATTTTCTTTTAATTTCTCGTTAACTTTTGTAGAATTTACACAATTTGAATATAGAATCATAGATAATATTAGTTCTTAAATAAATAAAAAAACGAATACTCCAGTTCCATTAATTTGAAACCCATATCATTGTATAATATGTGACAAAATAATGTCAAAAATATTGAGTGCTCAGCCTAATTGACGCAGATAAAAATTAATGACCACAATCTTATTAAGCGAGCTGCAACAGGTCTAAACAAATAAATCTATCACATATTCATTTATTTTTATAAAAATCATATAGGAGTAGAGAATTACTTAAATAATAAAACTGACAAGGAATAACAACTATTCCGTGTGCAGCCGTTATTTGTGCAACTCATCGTTTATATATACATCAAGATCATCTTTATGGCTCCCTCAAAGCTTAAAAAAAAAAAATTTTTTTTATTAAAAAGACAACTCCTGCATTAGGAATATTCCTGTGTCGCGGGGGCTTCACAAACATTCAAACAACGGACACAAAGGACACCCAGACTCGGGACAACTATTTGTGGATCACACAAATTCTTGTCCCGTGTGGGATTTGAACCCACAACACTCGGCGCGGCGTAGTGGCAAGGTGACCACTTAAACCATTGACATAAAACAAGACTGAAATAAAAGACTACATAATTATATTAATAACTATACAAAAATACTAACCAATAACTATTCATTTATAACCTTAAATAATGGATAAGGTGCGTATTTACTCGGCAATTGAATTAGGAAATTTATTATTAAAATCTGTCCTAATTTAAAGAAACTGTTCGCGACATTAATTGTTCAAAGAAAAAAACTTTCAATTAAAGTTACCCTACCTGTCTAGAACATCTATATACATATATTGCTTTTAAACCAGCACTTCTATACACATACATGTATAAGGCTGTCTAAACGTTTGGATGAAATGTTGTATTTGTGAAATGTTTTACTTTCTAAGCTAACCTAGATAGGTGTCATCTCACGGGAACTTATCACATTCCGACAGGAAACTCTGAAAGACACGAAGAGTTGCTCGATCGCAAAGCTAATCAACGATGATAATACGAGTTTGCCAGTTACGAAATCTACCAGGAGGTATAAAGTTAAATAAAATTAGTAGTAGAGATAATTTAAGAACTGACTTTTTCATGCAAAAAAATAAATCTACAAATTCACATCACTACCTTGCTCAAAATTCTCACAATCATAATGCTACATAAAGCTCATATTCATTTCCCTAAGCAAAGAATAACTTAGCAACCTAAAGTATGCCACATTCGGTACCTTAATGTATAATATGTAGCAACAATACAGATATTATGTAAGCAATACCAGTGGGTGTACAGTCGTGTACAGTAAGTTTCTAAAGCCACGTATAGCGGTACTGCCCGAATACAGCCTGGTAGTAAATAGGTTTATATTAAATAACGATAAGATCAGCGGCCGGGGCTGTCAGAACGATTGTGCGCTCTCCACGATGAGACCACACGCCAAGCGGACCTAGTAACGCGAAGTTGTTTTAGAACTGTGTGGAGCGTTCTGTGGAATAATTGTAGGCTATATTATTATCTGATAAACTTGGTATTTAAAGACAGTTGAGATTTGTAAAATGGTAGAACAAAGTAATGTCTATATCTGAATCAAGGTGGTCTTGCATTTGGATTATTTTTTCCTTGCACTTATTACAAGTAGGTACTGCTACGGTATACATACTTATTTGTTTAACTTATTTCTTATTGCTTCGCTCGCGTGTACATATTTATATATGTGAACCCTTAATTACTCCTTATAACACCAGCCATTTGCCAGTGAAAGTCCCGTGGAAATCGGTCCACCCGTTCCGGAGATTAGCCGAAACAAACAGACAAAAATGTTTAAAACTGATATTTTTTGGTGTAGGTATCGTGCAAATAACTGTATGAGCTTAAAAAGAAACTATTATTTTGACATTACAAACAGACACTTCAATTTTATTTATTTGTATTGATATTGATGACTAGCAGTTACCGCGCGAAAACAAAAGTAGCCTAAGTTACTCCTTATAACACCAGCTATCTGCCAGTGAAAGACCCGTGGAAATCGGTCCACCCGTTCTGGAGATTACCCAGAACATAGAGACAGACAGACAAAAATTTTAAAAACTGATTTTTAGGCATAGGTATCATGCAAATAACTGTATGAGCAATGCAAAAAACTATTATTTCGACATTACAAACAGACACTTCAATTTTATTTATTTGTATTGATTTTACCCATAAAATTTAAAGTATTTCGCGCCTTTCAATAATTAGCAATAAACTTTTTTTGTAATAAACCTAATTTAAGGTAATTCAAATTCGACTTGTTTTATTCGGCTATTTGAAGTTATAGAAAAAGTTTGAATAAATGAAATTGTAATTATTGTTTATAAAATGAAATGGTTCAAAAGAAACTTTATAATGACCCCGTTAATGCCAATTCGTTGCAACTTCCTTCTTTTGCTTCAGGTTTTCGCCTTTGTGATAAGCACAAAACTGAGAATCTCAATCCTGTAGTCATAAGTACCTATCTTGTAAGTACAGAGAGCCCATTCCGTAGAAGAATCGTATTCAATAGTGTCACTCGATTATTCAAACCCACCTCTATTCTTTTTTTTCGTCGAATGCAAAATCCCCATGGGTCATCAATTCATCACCCCTCCAACGCTAACGATGAAGTAGCGTTAACTGTTAACACTGTGTGTGAATTTTAGTATAACCTCACACAGCGTTCCACGTGGGCATGGGCCTCTGCACATGGAATCCTAAGAAGTAAGTGCTCAGAACTCCAACAGGTCGAAGCCGCATGTTGAGCAGCAGGCGGCCATTATGTACGTTGGCCACGGGCTCAGAGAGGCACGTGGAACACGTCGTGCCACTGTCTGTTAATTAAACAACAAGTTTTCCCCAGACCCCCGTCCGACTGAACCTCCTTTTTACTCTAACCGATTTTTAGTGTCATTGGTTATTCATTAATAAAACATTTTTTAGTTATTTTTTGTAGTATTTATGAAATTCCCATAAAGAGTACTAGCATCGTCTGATGGTCGAATTTCGACCGCTTTGAATATCTTGTTTTATGTCATTGACATTGACTATAGACTTTTGTACTATGACAGGTCAAAATATATACTTGCTATATATAGCTTTATGTACCCGTGTTTATTTATTATACATACAATTAAAAAAAAATTGCTTTCTGCACTTCTTCTACGTATAAACTAAATATTACAAACTACAAATTCCAGTCCGTTAACTTAAAAAAAATTCACGTTTATACGAGTATATAGATATTTATAGGTAACCTGTAGATACCTTATAGTAATAGAGCCAATCCAGAGATGTGACAATCCCTATGTTATGAAAACATAAAAAAATCGAGGACATTACAAATGTGATTCAACAATATACGTATTTGAAATAATGGTATATTTGGTTAGTATTAATGTACGATATCAGTTTAAATGGTTTGTGTGGTTGATATTTTTATAGGTCTTACGTTTATTTTGATACGTAGACCTTTTTTTGTACATGGTCAAACTATCAACTTACTCTTGACAATAGCAGTCATCGAAGTCAGATTTGAACTGCGACCTTTGATGGGCAGTCATTAAATTCAAGTTGGCTTACCCGGAGAGCTTGCCGTGATACCTCCATTAATATGTTATTATAATAACAGATGTAAATGTTTTTTTTTTAAGTGAAAATTTCTTTAGGCACGTTTGTGAACTTTTACTATGGGGAAAAATCACTGAACTCGTTATCGTCACGCTAATATTACATAATATATATAGATCCACTAGAGGGCGCTTATCTAAACATTGAGTTTTGTCAGTTCCTTATTGATTAATCTTTAAAAATGTGTTTTCACTTCTGACGTGCAGTCCTACGACTGACAGTTTTTTTTTATTTAGGATCTTTTTATGGATATTCTGTTGAAGCAGTCTAGTTTTGAATTACACATTGAAATATAAAGACAGCAGTTTATTATACGTGCATGCAGCTATGTTTGATTATCTACTCAGGTAACCTAAGAAACAAAAAACTCAAATAGAACCTTAAATTCTGTTAACAGCATTGTTACTTAGCAATTGAAAAATAATGGCCGTGAGTTTTTATGGCCATTTTATTCGCAGGCTCTGCTATTGACCTCGGGACATACCACTACATGTAACGAAAACGTGTTGCATTGTAAAGTACCTACAACCTAACAGTTTTTAATTTGTATACATATAAAAATGCATTAAAAATACCACTTTTAATTTAAGTAAGATTTAAATGAGATAGAAGACGATTACAAACGATCTATGAACCAACCTTCAACTAGTCAGTTGCAGCAGTCATTTGCCTCTCAGATCATTACCTTGTCAGACCCAGGCCAATAGGCCCTGTTACGAACCACCGATAGGCATCAGCCTGTTTAAGAATGGAACAACCCTCGTCAAGTCATCGTGTACAGGCCAGACCAGTGCACTGGCCCAACGTGTACAACTGCTTAAGACAATGTTGATCTTATACCTACATTTTTATTTCTTCTAACAACTAAATTTAAAGTGTTATCTTATTTAACTGAGAACATAATGATTCCTAATATTCATAGCAGGTAAAAGAAGCCATTTAATATTTGAAAAAACAACTAATAAAAGATCTGATTTCGGACACGCGTCTGGCTTAATCGTTACTACCATTAAAATATATTCTAAAGGAATGATGAGGCATGATATAATAATAAAAAATCTTATTCATAGCTTGTTTCGATTACGTTGGCTTGGCTCGTTTATAACTTAATTTAGTAAATAGGGATGCCACTGTGCAAATCTCCAATGGCAAAGGCAAATATAACTTTTCTTGTTCCGTTATTTAGTTTTGCAGTATGTTTATATGCGAACAGTCACATGAAATTCCGATTTAAAATACAAACCAAGCTGTAAACCTGGTGTTTTTGAGATTTCTTTGTATGCATTTTTAAGCGCTTTTCGGGCACAAATAAGTTTAAAAATTATGCGAAGACGGCTATAAGAAGCTACAATCGTTCAGCATTGTTTGTTGGTCAATGATGTAAATCTATAGAATTCGAATACCACATTCTAATGCTAGGGTATTTATTTGCAGTGATATTATTTTGTATTCCAAACGGATACAACTTTTTAACTTAACAAATAAACCATACCATTTAGTTCAGACAAATATTAAAACATGACCTTTGGTACCATCAGTAGAAAATACTTATGTTCTTTTTATACATTGCAGTTTTATCATGTTGAAACTTATTGCTAAATGATACTAAAATACTAAATACTAAAAGTTGATTGTCTGTAATGTTTTATATTTGAACTAATTTTGTCCTAATTTTAGTTTTTTATTATATTTGTTTCATATGGTAAGGCGAGTGCATGAGCAATGTTTTTATATTTTGATTCAGCAAATTTGTGGAAATATATTACTATAAAACCACATACTTAAAGCATTTTTACTGACTGTACTTTTAATAAACTTGTTTTGGTATACGTTTGGAGTAGGTACAAAATAAATATACATACAAAGAAATACCAATGGTATTAGAATGTGGTATTCGAATGAAAAAGATCGAAATTCGACCACCAAATCCCAAGTATTCCTAATTAAGTCGATTTTGGAGGATTGCTCTCACTATTTATTACCATTTTTCTAAGAACTTCCAAGTTCACATTCATTTTCTAGAGTTTAGCCGACTGATTATTTTTAAATGAATTGAAATCACCTCCCTTCATTTTCACATGCGTTTTTGTATAACTCAGGTGAGGTGTGTAATTGTTTGACTTAGGCTCATGAAATTAAAATAACTCGTATAGGATTATGTTAGAAAAACGAAGGTTAGCGTATTACGATTCTTCTACTGTACTGTCACATTAAAATTAAGTTAAATGTGAGACAATCATTCTCAGAATGACACAAATAAAACATGTAGTGTAAAATCCAGTAGCAGCCCTAAGTGAAACGAACGCGAGTCGTTTACCTGCGCGGGCGCAAGCTAAACCGGTTCGCATGATCCTCCCCTCACCTTCGCACCGCGCTCCTAGCACCCATCGTGCATAATATTTTTTGCTCCACATTGTAAGGTTAAGGGGCCTCACAATCGTGAGAAGTTAACCAACCATAAATAGCCACTGCATCAAACCTCAGGCAATCAATGTAGGTTAGGATGTAAATCTTTTTAGATTCCATACATTTTCTAAACCAAAATTATTAGTTTAAAGATATCTTGTTTGGCCAATGTTCTTTTTTTTATTAGTGTTTCTAAGGAATAATATATTATTCTATATATCATATATCATTGCTTCACTGTAGGTTTTCTGTGACTCCGTGGTCTCACTCCGGTCGAGCCGGCCCATACATGCCGAAGCATGGCTCTCCCACGAGAAGTTTCCCACGAGTTTTATGTATTCCATTTATGACATTCGTGCGCAATATTTAATTGAAAAAAGGTTAGGTAGGTGTAAAGCATTCTCTTCACGTCACTTCAGGAAAGACAATCAATATAACTTCATATCTACTGCTAGAGCTCTTTAGGCATACATATCCAATACGTCGCTTATTAAGATTAAAATAACCCACATATGTAACTGAGAATTATGCTATGGGAGAGGCCTATTCAGTTGATAGCTGCGATAGGTTGATTTATTGATTTATCTTCAAGATTAACTATCTTACAAAAACAACAAAACAATACAATACAAATTAATTGTATTACTGTACTTCACAAACTCCAGGATTTAGTGCAACTCTTTCATTGGCGTAAAATTAAACTCTATAGAGCTGTATATAATCAACACTACGTTTATTATATACTGGACAACAAGGCAATTTACTTGTAAGTCGTAAATAAGCCCGATTATAACTTGAAATCATAATTTATTTACTCACATATAAATAAGCCGGTTGTTAAAAAGAAAAATAAATTCACCACTTACGTACGGGCGCTTGAACGGCCTTGGAATAAAATGCTTCTTTATAAATAAAGTAATCAACTAACAAGAGATCATTGTAACGATAATATAATCCCCGAACGAAATATAATTGGATTATTATCTGAATTATTCTCATCAAGTATTTTATTGCCTATAGTATTAACACTGTGTTAAGTATTTATGATAAACGACGTGGAAAACTACTCAAAACAAAATGTGTATATTTGGATTTTCTAGTTACTTAAATGAAATCGTAAAATATTTACTTGACTTTAAATAGAAAAAGACTTAGCCTAGTTGATTTTCAGAATCCGTAATCCGTCCGGGAAATCTAGAACGATGGAAAGGTCCCGAGGTCCAAAAATTTCAGCAGATCATCGACTTTTCCAATTTAGATTAAAAGTTCACTTGAATAAATTACTAAATTACACGCTTTCTTTAGTTTCTTTTTTTTTTGTAAAAGACAACTCCCGCATTAGGAATATTCTCTTGTGTCGCGGGGGGCTTCAAAAACATTGAAACAACGGACACAAAGAACACCCAGACTCTACTACACAAGTATTTGTGGATCACACAATTTTTTCTCCCGTGTGGGATTAGACCCACAACCAGTGACCACTTAAATCATTGCGGCATCCGTGCAGTCAACTAACACCATAAACTAAATGTTACATTTTTTTGTGGCATACAGACTACTATAACGAGACATCAAACTGTGATTAGGTGCTCTATTCATTGAGCGATCTAAATGTTCAGGTCCTGCCGCTTGATCTCTAATTACGAAGATACACTTTTAGCAGTAGTTACCGTTACTAACATTTATTATACTCTATGTTGCTTATATATTGTAGTCTAGTAATTTAAACACGAACTTGAGCACCAGTTGCTAAAAGTTTGAAAACCCAGTGCATTGTAACGGCTTTCAAACTAAACTCATTAGTCGTAGTCGCAACATGTCTCCGTTTCTTTATTGTAAAACGTGTACATAGGTTAGGTATTGTATTTGTACATGGATTTTCACAATTAATTGATCAGTACCATACCATAATTTTCTTTCGTCAACCTCTTTCTTTAGTCAAAATCGAAGTTAAAGTTGCTGTCAGGAGGAAATTCTTTATGGAATAATAATTTTAATGTGTACGATCTTCAACACTTGTACACTAACTAGGTTTAGAACTTCAGAGTGGTCCGTTAAAAAATCGGCCTGTTGGTCTAGCGGTTAGTGATCCTGATTGCTGAGCCAGAGGTCATGGATTCCATTCCCACATAGGACCAATAATTGTGTGATGAACACGATCATTTGTTCGGTGTAATTTATCTATGTTTAGTTATATATTATCAGCATGTTTATCAGCAGTCTGGTTTCCACAGTAGGTACAGAGGTTCTGCCTAGGTTGGGATAAGACGTGTGTGAGGTGTCTCAAGTTTTTATTATTATTACATGCTAAAAATAAATACATTTCAGTGATAATTCCTATCTACATTTTAACGGTCTTAAATATAAAATCCTAAATATAAAAAAATAATAATAGGGTGGAGTTCCAATCTCATAAGATTAGCTCGACTACCCAAAGAGCGACAGGGATTTGACCTCGTAATGATATTTTAGGATATTGCTATTTTTTTACATATTGCTTGATAATTTACAGACAAATGAGCTTACAGGTATTGCTATTAAATCTTCCAAGATAACTTTTATTTTAAGTACTTGTATGAATATATTTACGTCTGCACGGACTACCTTTTCATATCTTTCTACTTTATTCTTTCGTTTTTGCTTATTACAAGAAAAAACTGGCTTTATTAAATGAAGAAACTGACCCTGACCTGTGCCTGACTGCCTTAGCCGTTCTGGATAGAACGGATCGAGCGTGTTCTTCGTGGTAGTGTTGTTCTGGTAACGGAATGATGTAGATGTTTGTTTTCTTTCGTCCATTTATACTTGACCGTGACTACTTGCACGACAGTGACGCTTAAGAAGTAACGGTTGTGTATAATTTGATCCGCTTGGTCGCTACTGTGTTCCGAGATCATTTGTTAAGTTTGATGTCGGTGTTTCAAGTATGTTTATTTTATTCTTATTCATTCTCTTTTGGGTTGAATCTAGGGTCGAAGAAGGAGTTAAAAATAAATCCATTTATCTCCATTGTCTGTCTCATCGGTCCGGTATGAGTGCCACACTTATTCCTGAGTTTCGCAACGTGAAATGCCGAGTTAGAATCCGGGTCGATCCTGAGAGTGATTATAGGCACCGGTAACCGCTTACCTCAGGTGGCTTGTGCTTTTTTGCCATATCAAAAAAAAACTGTAAAAAGTAATAGACTGCAATAGACTAGCTGCATATCGTATTACCAAAAAATAATAGAGTCAAGTCTATACTAATACAATAAATAAAACTGAAGGGTTTTTATTGCGATTGTTTGTTTGTTTAAACGCGCTAATCTTAAGAAATACCAGTCGGATTCGAAAAAATCTTTTTGCATTGGATAAATTATTTAATGAGGAAGGTTATAGGCTATGTAACATCACGCAATAACCCTTAGGAGCAGAGCAATGGTCATAAACGTGGTTGAAACTGCGGGGAACGACTGACGAGTTTTAAAATGGGAGGAGATCGGATATCCAATGGAAGAACTAAATTACTCAAATATGTGTTACGTGACGTAATAGTTTCCTAAATAGAACAGAATGGGGTTTTTTAAAAAAGGTTTAAGGTCGTTTGTAGAGGATCGGTAACCTGCAAATTTTATACTCGTATGGTTGTTTAACAAGTCACTTTGTTCGCTTACCAACAAATTTGGTTTAAATACTTCACACAAACTGCAGTCACAAAACGGACACGGATATTTACAAACACCTTTATTGTTGTCTAATAATACTAGTTAGAAATACTAGTATTGAGAGAGATGTAGAATGTTCCTTATGCTGATGCGTCATTGCGGAATGTTTGCTCCATGCTAATGACTTCGAAATGTGCCTCATTCACGCCTAGATGGCCGTAAAGAATTCGACATTTGGCTATTTACCGCATAAAATTAAATATTTGCTGAGGCAAATGTGAGAGTATAGGGTTGCCAGAACAGAAATTTGAAATACAGAGAGACGTAACACTTAATTTATCTAGTGAACATTCCATATTTAAAATTTATATGGCAATATACTTACACACGCTTATTATTAGTTACTTCAAGAGTTAGGTCGTTAGCATGAAATGACGAAAGAATACTAATCTGAGACATGTAAGATAGTGTTTATCTTGTTTCCTTATTTTGTATATTGGTTGACTAATGGCAAAACTAATATTTTTGTAATCATCAACGTAAAAAGGAGGGCTGTTATAAGTTTTCCATTTGTATCTAACTCTATCTAACTCTAACTGATATACCGATTTTAATTTCTTTTTGTTTAAAGCTGAGTTGATCGAGTGTTTAAATGTAATTCAAGAAAATCTGTTCAGCCTTTTGAAGATCCTCAGCTCTATCCTTTCTGACGTCATACTTCGTCAAATCTTTTTGTTTTTATTCTTTTAATGTTTGGGTTTACATTTAAAGATAACAAACGTGAACATAACGAAAACTTAATTTGACGAAGACTATGAAATAATTTATTTTAAACATAGATAGCATCCCAATTCTGACTAGTCTGGGTCCCGATGCCTAAAGGATCTCTAGCGACCCTATTCCAGAGCATAAACACTACCTTATCGTGCAAGCTTTATAACCACAGTTTTCTCTAGGATGGAGGATTATAGGAGGAGGGAGATGCATGCCCTATGCCCTTTAGGAATTTTCTTTACGCACGTAATTAGTTGTATGGATCGACGCATATCAAAACTTATTTGGAGTAGGTAGATTTCTTTTAAACTCAAAATTATCTGGACTGGAAGTAATACGTATAAGTTTTGAGTAAAGTAATTTCAAATAACAATGGGTGTAGTATAGTATAATTTATTACTTTCAAACTTTGTAAAGGTAAGAAAAGTGGTTCAAAGAAACATGAAAAAAGTAATATAGGGGCCAAATTAATTCTTATGTAGGTGTTTTAAAACTTTTATCATAGCCGGTTATTTGATAAGGGTGAATAATAGATGATGAGGAAAGATGTTTAACGCTTTAAGTATTGTGGCTAAAGTGGCAATTGCCATGGCCTAAAGATTACTGCCGCCAGCGTCCATAGGTACCTTTCTATTGGCCCTTAATAATTAAGTGTAAAGTAGTGCGAGTAAGCAAATACTTACCATATTGAATATTATAATACTTAATTTATTCGTCAGTAAACTGACATTCTAACATTTTATTTTGGATCACATAATCCGTAAATAAACTCTGAAAACAAGAAATTCTGTTTTCATTTCGTCGGAATTCGTTTGTTTACAATTGTTTGGTATGTTTTTATACATTTATGGTGTTTTTACGATAGTCGTAGAGGGTGACTGTACTGTTTGAGACTGGTTATATTCGGATATGTGAATGAGCCTCATTTGCTTTCCTTTCCTGGTTCGTCATGCCTCGACTTCCCATTTACTGATTTACATAAGTTTTCGTGCCGGGCGACTCAAAAATGTTCGGCTTCATCAACCAATTCACTGTTAAACTTCTAGCTAGCTTACATTTATGTACGGAACACAAACAAAGACATTTAAAGCGAATTCATATAAGTAATCATTAACTATACAATTTCTGTTTTTTGTTAACGTTTAGAAGGAAACAAAAATCTTTAAATCTAAGATTAATTAGGTAGTAAATGTAGATTAATACTTTATGTTTGATATTTTCAGCTTTACGTTTTAAGTATGCCACTTACAGTTTCAAGATATTTATAATAACCGTTACATGTAAGAATTCTGACGTCTACTTATCTACAAGACAGATCAAACAGCTTAGACAAATATTTGAGTTGTAATAATGGCGTATCTGACCGTTCACATGACGCTGTGATTAATGAACTCGGACAATGAACTGTTGCAAATTGTCTAGTTACTTGCATGACAATGATGGGTGCATACAACAGTTGAAACTTAGTTACCAGATAAGTACGCCAGTAACAAATTATGACTCACCTCTGTGATGCCTCACGCGATGATGTGACACAGGTCGACAGCATGGCTGTTCCTGATACGCAGTCCAGGAGTCCGCCAAAGCTGTTGCCAACATAGCCCACAGCACCCCAGTAGTCCATTGTCCTCCGACTCCCATCATGATTGGCCAAGTCCTACTTATCCACACACATCGACGACGCACACAATCCTACACCCTAAGCTCGATACTGGACATGGCAGCTCTCATCAGTTAATCAACCAATAACTAGTATAGTACCCTCGTACGTATCGTTACCAAGTCAACAAATCCGGAAAACTTCAATGTTCTGTTTACATTACGCACACCTAAACTGTTATCGGTAAGATTATGTTTCCGTTCAAATCATTCGAGTTCAACGGAATAGGTATAGTGATTAATCACTGCGATTCTTGCCGCGAGTTTGTTATCTCATATCGAGTTATAATCTCTTCGTGAAGGTTTACTTCGTATCGCTCGCTTGATTTATTAGTTGGTAAAGAAGTACGTTACGATCGTGGTAACGTAGTCGTCGGCGGGCGACAGACCTGACGTGCGCCACCGGCATCGCAACGACGTGAACTGAAAATGTTTCGAGTTAACCGCCAGACGGACCGGCCCGGCTGGAACCGGCACACGTGAGACAACAGCTCCACCGAAGCTTGTGGGCGCCTCTAGCCGGGCCTAGAACCGGCGCGAGTGACAGGGACAGAAAGACCTCGACATGACTCGAGCCACAAAGCTCCAAGCGAATAAAAAAGCTCGATCCACTCGTTTAAGGAAAAGTTGTAAGTTAAAAAGTTTTGATAATTTTGCCGATCCGGAGCCGCTTCAATTCTTGCGGGGGAGATTTGACTGCATTGACCCTCGGTGTCGTTACGAACATATTGTAACGGAGGGATGACCCTCTATATAAATTTACCTAATTTATGTTTTTGTTAGGATACGCATGAAGAACTTTTATGTCTATAGGCACGCGAAAGGAAGTCGGCAGTTTATTTTTTGAATGTTTATTAATAAGTAGTATAGGAGTGTATGAGTCACGCAGACACACAACGTCGCGTGTCATAAATAATAGAGTTAATTGTAAACAAGACAGCATGAAATCTTAAGAGATATGAATTGGCATAACTTATAATTAGCCGAGTTATTTATGTTCATGAACATATTAATATTTGAATTAACATTGTGCCTTTATAATTTATTTGAAAAGAGACTTTATTTGAAACAAATATATTACTTACTAGCAGTTCCCACGCGTGCCTAAATTTTTTTAGCAAAATAAAAGTGGCCTAAGTTACTCCTTATAACAGTAAAATGTCCCGTGGAAATCGGTCCACCCGTTCCGGAGATTAGCCTGAACAAACAGACAAAAATTAAAAAAAAAACTGATTTTTAGGCATAGGTAACGGGCCAATAACTGTATGAGCTTAAAAAAAGCTATTATTTTGACATGACATGACAAACAGACACTTCAATTTTATTTACTTGTATTATGTATTGATGTAATACATGTCAGAGATCGTTACTGCTACTTAATTATATATTATTATCAAATGAACATCTCATTCTGTGCAATCATTGCAATCAACGATATACCTACAATGTTCGTCCGTTCATAAATTTTCTGTTTCAAAAGTATTGCTTACTTTTGAAACAGAAAATTAATGAACGGTCCAACAAAGTAGGTAGGATAAATTAGTAAGTAGATAAGTACCTACTTACCTACTTGCGTAAAAGACTTTCAAATACAGTCGATCAAAATTACAGTAGGTGCAATTTATTTACATTAAATTTTACTTTAAATGTATATTTGGCTAGCTTTGTCGAGCGGCTTCGCTTGCGTAAAAAATAATTTTCTATCCCTCGGGACCAGTACTTTTTTCTGGATGAACGTGTCCGTTTCTGTACCCATGGCACAGTGTGTGCAAAATTACATGATAATCTGTTGAGCAGTTAAGGCGCGAAAGCGTCATAAACACAAACCAACAAACTGCACGGATGGCACAATGGTTAAGTGGTCACCTCGCCACTACGCCGCGCCGAATGTTGTGGATTCGAATCCCACACGGGACAAAAATTTTTGTTATCCACAAATAGTTGTCCCGAGTCTGGGTGTTTTAGTGTCAGTTGTTTGAATGTTTGTGAAGCACCCCGCGATACAGGAATATTCCTAATGCGGGAGTTGCCTTAAAAAGAAAAAACAATAACAAACAAAACTCACTACTAGCTGTGTGGAAATCTTTGTGAAAACTATCCCACAGGAAGCGTACATTGTTCCGGGATAAAAAGAGCCTATGTGCTATTCCAGACTAAAATCATCTTTGTGCCAGATTTCATCCAGATCCGTTCGGCCGTTTTGCGTGAAAGACTAACAAACATCCATCCATCCATTCATTCTGACAAACTTTTGCTTTTATAATATTAGTATGAAAAATACTAGAAACGTGGGTCATTCCTATTATTCTCGAACCTGCAACCAGTCGATTGCAAGTCAGACGCCTTAGCCAGGATTTATTTATAGTTATTATGATTAAGTACATAAATATATGACGGCACACCGATTATTTTAGTCGGCAACATTATTAATAAAGTGTCAGACATTAAGACACTGACGCAACACCGAGCGCTGGCGCGCAACGGATGACAGTTTCGGTCCGAATAGGCCGCTGGAAAGGCAGAATCGTTTTTCATCTCGGAGGCGCACCACGTGTTCTGTGGAGTGTCGTGATTTAAAGCTTGGTTGAAGATATCTAATGATTATTCAGAGTATATTTTTGTGTTTTAATAAGTGTAGTAAAATTACTGTGTGACAATCATGTTATTATTCTCCTCGCCCGCCAACTCACGTCTACCCGCAAAATTAAACATGAACACGCCCGATGTTTCCGATAGACGAGGAGGAGTTTCTACATATATATATTTCTGTCAACTGACAACAGTACATTTGACAAAACAGAACACCACACTTAAACCTTATAATCATCTTATATCTAAGAGGAGACTTGGTAATAAGTTCTCAGACAACTTAATAAATAACTATTTATCGAGTTTAACTTTGAGCTGACCGTGATTAAGGGTGCAGGGTTAGCTTTATCAATTACTCAGCCGCTCTGCGGAGAGTTACTGAGCCCTTCACTCCTCGCCGCCGAGCCAGGCAGTAAGTTCTGCCACCCTGCTCGACGTTAATTAATCTTAAATAACTTAATTATAGCAGAAACCCTTTAGCAGAATTCAATAAATATTTTATTACTCTAACTAAACTAGTGGACGCAACAAGTTTAAATTATGTTCATATTGGCTCCGAACCTTTATATTTTTTTACTATTTGATAGTATTAAAAACACTTTATTAGTTACTAGCAGTTTCCCACGGTTTTACCTGCATTTATGGTCACTGCTCCAATGCTTAGGGTCGTAGCGTGATGTTACATAGCCTATAACCTTCCTCGATGAATACTCTATCCAATACAAAAATAATTACTAAAATCTGACTGATAGTTTCAGAGATTAGCGATAAACAAACATAATCAAACAAAAAATCTCTTCAGCTTTATTAAATTAAAATTATATTTGTATGGTAGGTAAAGATTATTGTGTGTTTGAACTGATGCATTACAATTTCCAGGTAGATAGTTAAAAGGACGTACCTAGTATACGCAGGACGTAGTAATTCAATGTACACAGTAGTAAGTAAAGGACAAGTCCCCGTACATATTATATGTGATATGATAATGTTTACAATAACTTACGAAAAAATATTACCTAACAGTATTGTGTAGTATTTACTGAAAGACATCGTTAAGAAACCTGTACCCAGTCTAAACGTAACGGCATACCAAAAACAATGTTGTGGACCACTGATATAAAAGTAACTTATGTAGAAGTAAGAACATTTGGGATTCAGTGGGTACATTCATAAGATGGACGGAGATCTAAAACGTCGCGGCCCCATTTTCATCAGTTCCTCAAGTTTTTCAATAAAAACTTTCGAAGGCGTCCGATTTACATACGGTATGGATTCATTTATTTTCCAAAAAGATTTTTCACGTAAAAGTGAAGAAGGTTTTCGGTATCCATTAGAGGAGAAAGGTCGCACTCGACTCACTCCCACCGAGTGCCCGACATCGGCCCGCCGGCACCCATCGGCCACTCCAATTACAATATTTTAAATGCCATTTTTGTTAGAAGGTCCTTTTCTGAACCAATAGCTCCAATTTCGCAAATTGTAATATCTGACAGAATTAGAATAAACTAATATAAAAATCGAATAAATTATCTATACAAATATTAGATGTCGTTTCTTGAAGAATTTTTACGACTTTCTTTCAAATACTTCTGCAAGTACCGTGTTGCACAAGATATTAATCAGAACTTGAAGCCCATTTATTAAGTAAGATACATTTGCTTTTGAAATACCTACATAATGGGCGGCTTTAGTCATTTACCATCAGGTGAACCGTCTGCCCGTTTGTCCCCTATACCATAAAAAAAAAATTACAAGAAACTTACGACAGTACCACAGATAATGACATACCCTTTCCTTTTACTCAGCTTTTTGAACGAAGTTCCTTAACGCACATTACACTTCAGACGCTCGGCGGAGGAGGGCTAGCTGCAAATGAAATGAAATGATTTATTTGCCTAAAAGTGTTACTGGAACGAAAAATGCTGACCACGCAACTCGTGATCATTTTTCTATTTTCTTAACGCCATCTATGGATTCTGCGCGATACTACTCTTGCATACTAATTATATTATCCATATATTAGTTCGGACAGCTTTCACAGATTGCGCAATTTAAATTTTGAGTTTTTACAGTATTTGTAATCCATTAAATATATTTACATGTATCGAACCAGGATGTGTCCCAAAGACATCTCACGCGTTTTAGTAGTAATTAACGCCTAAGGTGCTCCTTTTTTTTTTTATACATGTGACATTACACAACGTATAGCTTGACCTATGTAATCTAGAACTTAAAGGTAGGCATTATTTATGTTACTTTATAAAATGTATTTTTGTTCTACCAGATCAATGCGTATAGACATATTCATGCAAACAAATATTTCCACTGAGCAAGAGTTAAACCCATTACCCGATGTTGCAGTTAGACGCACTACCGCCGAACCACAAATAAGGAATTTACACTTATTCACTCGAAGGGGGGGGGGGGGTTGGGGGGGGTGTAGTGAAATATCACGTGTATTTATTTTTTCGTAGAACATGATATTATATCTGTATTTAAATAAAATGATCTGAAAAAAATTGTATTTACTAAAAAATATAACTAAAAAAATAAACGTGATTTGGGCTAGGGTGGGGTTAATCTAAAACTTCAGCACGTATCACCAGAAAGGAGGGGGTTAAAAAGTTGCTCAAAAAACATCACGAGATTAAACGAGAAATTAAAATGTAAAAATCTGTACAGAATTAGGGCTGTAACAGTTTCTATCCCATCCTAACTTTCTAAGCCCTCACGAACGGAAAAAATAATCTAAAAATATGTCTATCCAAGTATTTAATTGACGAATGTTATAGCGACAATAACAAACTAAACCGTGCTTCACTAATGATAATAGTACTACTAATAAGGTTCAGGTTCAAAGGAAACGACGATTGAAAAATAAATAAATTATCAAACTTATCTAAAGATGTCAAAAGTGCCGTGTGAAATTGATTTGTTTAAGATTTGTATATTTGTCCAATGCATAAACTTGTTTACGATAGTCTACTAAGTTTATGGTCCAATATTATGTTGAACTACAAATCAATCTGTCAAAAACGTTGCCTTAAATCAAACGTTTTTCGATTAAACGACTTATATAAGAACTTTAAAATCTTTCATGTCGAAAATTACTGTTCTATGAAACTGGCCTCTTTTAACTGATACAGATACAGCATGTCTTGTTTTGTAAGTAGATGCTGACATTATTGGTATCGTGTCATTCAGGTCTCGGAGTATTTAGTGTGTGTCGTGTGTGTGTGTGCGTACGTCTGTAACATTTATGGTGTATCTACTAGCACAGCCCCCCAGTGGTTTCACCCGCGTAAGTCCCAATCCCGTCGGAATATCGATATAAAAAGTTATGGCCTATGCGTTAATCCAGGTTTCCAGCTATCTACATACCAAGTTTCATCGCAATCGGTTCAGTGGTTTTTGCGTGTAAGAGTAACAAACATCCATCCATCCATCCATCCAAACTTTCACATTTATAATATTAGTGTGATTGAACGCAGCTTAAACCACTGTTTGTAAACATAAGATGTAGTTAACGTGCCCATTGAAATAATATAACCGAAAGATTCTTACTGTCTTTTTATATCCCGTCTATTACGTTGCAAACATGGCGCTACATGTAGATACGAGTATATCTGCTGAATACTAAATAAATTATTTTCTGTTTCTCTTCCATTTTAGTCATTCCTTAGTTAGCTGTTATAAGCGTAAACTCTAAACAAACTTTAGTTACGTTTGTTGTAAGTCCCAATACAAGTTAATTTTGTAAGTTCCGCCATGCTAATAATTTTAAATTAATCTGCTAAAGGCTGTATTCTTACAATGACACTATTTAAACAACAATCAGTTTATTGGTAGCTCCGAATAAAACGGGTGGACATCCGGAGTCTCAGTTTAATGATGAGGAAGCTTGTTTTTGACTTATCTGTCAACATTAGTCCTAAGCGGCAAATCGGTCACATGAAAAAACTTTAGCTCATGAACTGAGATACCCATGAGATACGACATGAGATGTTGCTGTCGCAAAGTTAATACCTTGCGTCATATTTCACAATCAAGATAAAAATTTGAATTTTACTTTTTTAGAAAATCAAGCGTACAGCAAATGACTAACAGCTCCCGAACAGAAAGATTTCCTAGAATAAGTTTTATCGCATAATTCTTATTTGGCATATTGGTTTCACGGTTAATTATTTTATACCTATATATTAATAATGGTTAATATTTTATAATGAAATACCTACCTAAGTTCTTGAGAGTCAAGAACTTGGGTATTTCATTTCAGAAATAAACTATCACCCTCCGAGCCTTTTACCAAATAAGTTGGGATCGGCTTTCAGTCCAACTACGAGACGGCCGAACTTCGATATTTTACGTGAAGCAACTGCCATCAGACCTCCAAATCCTAAGTATAAGGCGATATCGAAGTTCTATAGTTAGACCAGGTTGTCGGACTGTTTTTAGGCCTCAAACTACCCGTAACGAATGCCACAGATGTTTGTGTGGCATCCGGGGCCGACGGCTTAACATGCTCTCCAAGGCACGGTTCAGAAATAAACTATGACTACAAATGTCAGCATGGATAAATAATCCCACACTGAGAGTAAGAATAAGAACTTCAGCAAGCAGTCCCGTACATTAAAAGTAGTTCCAGAACATCTAATCAGTTACTACAAACAACATTTGGATAAAACAGGAAACACTATGATTTACATAGACGTTTGTTTTGTCGCCGAGTCATTCCAGTGAACAGCAAGAACACTAACTGTAACATAAAATAAAATAACACACACGTATCATAAAACGGACTGTATAAAGTAATATAAACCGTATATAAAGTCGTGCGGAGAGTTTAGTACATTCAATTTGTTTTCAGCAGTAGGTTGAACGCCAATCCGGACATACTCGTAATTGTGCAATGACAAACAATAGAACAATGATCACTGCTGATTCCATGCGGTCCATGTTAGATATATCGATTATTGTTTAATAACGTACGTTTTGACGAACTCATTGACGTATTAAATACGTACTAAATGCTTTAGTTCTGAAGTCTGTCCCTCATTGCCATTTTGTATAACTAATTATTCCGTGTATTTTAATAATTTTTTTATCATTTGAATCCTTATATCTCTTTTTAATTTGGTAGATGTAAGTAGTAATAACATACCAATTCACACACAAGCATGATACATATAATTTTACTTGCTGACTTTTCCTTTACCTGGTGTTGATATTTATCTGCCTTTAATAGGTTCTCAATTCCAAGTAGGTACCTATGTAGACTATGTTGTTACCTGTTGGATTATACATATATAATAGCTTCTACGACAAACTTTTGAACCCGATGTGTTTTGAACTTGGAATTAGCAAGTTACTGTAAATACCTACTATTATATATGTTTAGTCACTACAGTTGATTAACTTGATTAGAATTTGTTTGTTTTGTTTGTTTAAAAAAAAAAAAAAACTCCCGCATTAGGAATGACACCTGTGTTGCGGGGGACTTTACAAACATATAAAAAACGGACACAAAGAACACCTTGACTTGGGTAGGAATCGAACCCACTACCTATGGCGTAGCAGTCAGTGGCACTAACCACTAGGCTAACAAGCCAGTCTATTTTGGCATAAGGGATGTATTTGTTCACGTGCCTATACTTATTTTTGAAGGTAGGGTATTGTACAGAATATGAACCGTGTCCAGCCTTAGACCTTTTAAAGCAGGCAGTAGGTAGCTAAAAAAGCTGAAGAGTTATTTTGTTTAAACGCACTAATCTCATGAACTACTAGTCTGATTCGAAAAATAATTTTGGTGTTGGATAGAGTATTCATTGAGGAAGGATATAGGCTACGTAACATCATGCGACGACCCTTCGGAGCTCAGCAGTGACGCGGGTGAAACTGCGAGGAACCGGTAGTAGCTAATATAACAATTTCTACTTATAAAGGTTTTCATAGTGAGACCCTACGCTCTATGTATACAAAAAACTTAAAGCAAGGCTTCTTTACAAAATTAACTATTATAGGATAGAATAATTTTATCACTCCAGGTTCTAGGAAATATTTGAGTGCATTCTCCTACTATATGTATGTATATAGGAAATAAGAAATACATACATAATATCATAATATTCAAAGTCCTGTGTTAGTAGGTCTACTAATTTTGTAATTTTTATGTGAAGAAAATAAGGCATTCTTTATACACGACACCAGCTTGTTATTAAACAGTGTGTCTATAATAAAGCGTAAAGTACATAATATAATAAATATGCAAAAACATCGGTTCTTTTTTTCAACAAAAATGTATAAAAATGTAAAAACTCGTTGTAAGGAGATCAATCATTCGCAAACTGCAAACGGTTCTCATCACAAAGCAGATGCTAGGAGGCGTGTCTTCAGTTCTGGACGAACAGGGGCCGAGGGGTCAGGGGGACGGAGATAATTGATGAAGTCGAGGCAAGACCTCGGTGCGGTTAATCTCCACCCGGCCACCTTCGACAGGACAAACTTTATCTACTCCCAAGGCGACAGAGAGGTCACCACTTAATTTTTTCTCGGAATGAGAAAAAGTATTAACACTTTTTATTACCTTTCCTCTTACAAAACATCCACATAGAAAGGAAATTCCCGAAGTATAAGAGAATACGAAAGTATAAAGTCTTATTATCCCAATTACGAGATCTCGTCTCAAGGTCTCGCCAAATTATCCATTTTGCAGTAAAAACAACATTGTTTTCAAGATTACACACACACACACACTGATATTTGTTTAGTATCACAGACAGAGCAACAAAGATAAATAAATACAAAGACCTACATGTAGCTTAGAATGGAAGAAACCGTAAAGTGGGTATTCATTAAATACTTCAAAAGCTCATTACTGCACCAAACGTTCGCCATTCTTTCCTACCCTAAACAATCGCCACCGACGATCCGTCATTATTTAACGGCCCATTGTGTTCGCATTCTCAATTACAATTAAAATCATTTCTCCATCGCAATACCAATTAAAATTCTTTTGAACAATAATTTTTTTTTTTAAATAGTTCTTGGTAAGTACTATAAGTGAAAACCTAAATGCGATTTTTCGAAATTAGATATATATATATACAGTTGTATTTTAGCCCCAAGTAACTTAAAACTGCAAAACGATCTTCGGCCTCCATAAGCGCTGGCCTGGGGTTAACGAGTGGGGCTGTCCGATACCTTAGCACAGGCAGGCCTGAGACGGTATTGCGACATGTTCTGCACGCGCCTCTCTAAACCGGAGGGGGGCAAGGCTTCCCTTACTCCAGGGTGTGGTCGCCTACTGACCAAGAGGCGGTAAAGTCTGTAGGGGTTACTGAAGGCTTCCATCTTAGACCCTTGCAATAGGCCCACATGTGACGGAACACCGTGTGGTTTTATTCGGTTAGATTCCGACATACCATTCACCGTTAGCTCTGGAGAAGTGATGACCCGCGGGCGTTTACACAAGAAACAAAAAAAACTACAAAATACACTAATACACATACTTATACAATAATAAATGTTAGAAAATATGTATATGCATAATAATAACATCAACATAAGTTAACAAAACTTCTAAAATTAAATGTTCTTTATCAACAACGACAGTTCCCGTGTAGATATAGATAATAGTTACGTCGTAACGGTTACATCGCTCCCATACAAAAGCAAAAATATCTACGCTGATAGCCACAAAATTTAAATGATAATACCTTTCTCTAGCTGCAACCAGAAATATATCTTGTTTTCGCTTACCAAAAGTTGACCCACCGCGCGATCTTCGACTGTGTGTGCCGCACTTCCAGACACTCTAGGGTTGTACAAAAATAATTAATAAAGGAAACACTAGAAAAAATTAAATAGATAATTTATTTAATAATCAAATTTATAAGTGCTGAGTTCTTTATAATGATAAATAACATTACTTCCTCTATGAAATATACGTTTAATTTCATAAGTTATTAAAATATTCTTAAACGTTTCGAAAGTGACATACAATGTTGGTACTGTACACATGTCTACATATATGTACTAATAGCTGCTGTATAGACGATTTATGAGTAGGTACCGTAGGCGTATAGTGTGTTGTGCCTTGACACGCTGATGAGGCCGTAGGGATATCCAGGCTGGAGCTATCGCTGCAGGCGTTAGTATGCTGCCGCCAAGGCTGCTGGCTGGCTGAGACTTTATTACCGCTCATTGCTGCAGTGAACTTTAAACCATGCTTCGGCACGTATGGGCCGGCTCGACTCCGCTCGATACCACGTGAGGTTACCGGAGGCCCTAACCCTTCCCTCTCCCTTATTCCCGTCCTTCCCCTCTCCCCTCTTCCCACTCTTCCCCCTGCCCCTCTTCCCACTCTATCCCCCTTTCCACTCTTCCCACTCCCCCACCCCTCTTTCCCCTCCCCCTCTTCCCCCAACCCTCTTCCCACTCTTCCTCCCCTCCCGCTTCTCCCATTTTTCCCTTTTTGATAATTTAGGTGGAGCTTTCTTCTTTTTGTTCTGATTCCTGTAAACTAGAGGGTAGCTTACCTTTTCTTGGTGTAGCAGATGAAATAGCTTGTGGCGATTGTGTAACTTCATTCTTGATATTGTTTGATACGGTTTGCATACAGGAGGATTTTGTTTCAGGACCCTTGATGGTTTTTGCTGAAACATTAACACACGCATTCTCCTGTTTGAGTCGATATATCTTTATATTTTGTGTCAGTATAGGTATCAGACGTACTTGGTTCATTTGAAAGTGATTTTGAGGGAGCAGCATCAGCCTTCAATTGTACGGTATGTACATAATCAAACTTTTATCAAAATGTATTGAGCACACATTATGAGCACATGCTTTTGTTGACGAAGTTAATAAATTAGGTCTGCCAGTTACCTCAAGCCATCTCTTGCGTTATAAACATAAATTCAATAAACATTATAAGTCAACATTAATTTTATATAAAAACCTAAATTGCCTGCCACGCCTTAATAGATGTTGCACTCTCTCCTAAATTTCAGGTGTCTAGTACAAAAAGCCAAAAACTTTCAAACTTGCAAGGATCCTTAGATCCCTACATCTGGTACTGTCGCAAAATGTCCAGGGAAAGGTCCAGGGAAATGTCCAGGGAAAGGACCTTTCCCTGGATCCCCCAAAATTCAGCCCTGTCACGAAATCCGTTTTTTAAAATTACATTTTATATTGTGTGATTTTAAATTGAATTAAATTTTTACAACCATTTTCGGGAATTTTGCTCACAACTTCGGTTGTTCACACTGAAGACAATAGTTGAGGGTTTGTGTTCCAAGTATGCATTATAATTTTTCTTTGCTCAAATAACACAAAAGCAATTACTTTAGAAATGTTATACCACATTCCTTTTTTTTTATATGATACAAGAAGGCATTTTTCGATCAAAAACACATGATTACGTAATCTCTTTTGACAGCGTCTAACGCGTTCCGTTACTCATATATTACTAATGTACGATCAGCTTACTATTTCAAATTCAACTTACTGTACCCGGCTTCACTGTTAGTAGGGGAGTGTACATTTTGATAATCTGACGATATGAGGAAGGTTACAAACTTGCAAAAAAATCGTCGATTTTTTTTTTATTTTGAAGGAAATCATTCAAGGATAACAGAAAACATATGATTTGCCCATTTCCACAAGCTGAAGTTACAAAAATCGGAAAGAAAGTTTAGTACATACAGCTGCAGTGAAGCATGTATTTCCCACTCCACGCCTCTTTTTCCCTTTTCCATTCTGTCTATCTCTCACTCTCTCATACCATTCCACACTATAGTCTGTCCATTTGTTTATGTTCTTCGTATGAGTACAAACTTTTAAATGATGCTATTTCGAGAGTGGTTCGTTGGTTTAACGTTAACAACTTTCTAATGGAGAAAAGAATAAATGTATCCAATTCACTACTCCAAACGTTAAACAGGTGGAGAACACTATAATTGTTAAATAAGACGAATTAAAACTAGTTCTTATTAATTTAAATATTATCGAATAGACTCAGCTCAGCAGCATACGCAGTTAGAAAAATTCGTGAACTGACTGATATTGAAACAGTCAAATTAGTCTATTTTAGTTATTTTCGTAGTATAATGTCGCATAAAACTATATTCATGCTGCAGAAGAAGACTATCTGAGCAATTTATATATTTATATAACTCAGGTAGTTGTGATTCACTAGGGCAGAAATATAAAGAAATAAACATCCTGACTGTGGCTTATTTATGAATACCTACTTTACCTTCATAAAAACACAGATCAGTTCTGTAAAAAAAAGCGGAATACATTCTTTCACACACGTAATAAAAACAACTTGTACCTGCTACTATACGACAATTTTTTTTTTTTGCCCGCGATTTTATACGCTTAATATATTGACTTATCTGAACAATTCACTTTGGAATATGTTTTTCAAGAAATTTGGAATTTAAATGGTATTCGTAAATTAACAAAATTGTTTTTAGCTTAGAATCATTCCTTAGCTGACTTCTCTGACTCATAAACTACCTCCATGCCAAGTTTCATTTTCATAGGTCAAATAGTTTTCCAGATTTCGTGATTAGTCAGTAGATGAGTGAGTGAGTGAGTGAGTATCTTTTCGCTTTTATATATGTATATAAATAGTTAAGTCTATTTGTATTTGCATGCTATTTTCCGTGCACATTTGACACATTTAATAATAAAAATATTTTTTTTTTTTAAATCGTCAGATTAAGAGAAAAGAGAAATTGTCAGATTATTGGTCAGCTTGTCTAGGTTATTAAGGTGAACCATCTGTATGAAAATCTGACGGCCTCAACTTGGTCAAAACGGCGATTTGCATTTTCAAAAAGCCGCTGCGAGCTTGCGTCACTTCCGAATCGTCAGATTATTGAATGGGAACCCCCATCATCTTTCGGGTGTACTTAACATCCCCTCTTAATATCTGACGCGCTCGAATAATTTTTTTTTTCCCATTTTCTACCTTTCCATACGGCCACCCCCACCATGCAAATGGGCAGATTAACCTACCCCCATTATCAGAGACATGTGGGGTATCTACACTATTAATATCTGACAGGCTAGAGTAAGTCCATTTTACTATTGTTTTTTACATCTTTGAAAGCCTGTAGAAGCTCCCCCCACCAATGAAACGGATACATCGCCTGAACTATTTTTCTTTCTACCATCTAATCTTCAAAATCCAATAGGTTCCAATGACGCTGGAGTAAATACACATTTAGCATCGTGGGCTCCCTTACTATGTGGGAGCGCGGAGCTAACCAGCTACCAAAAAAATTGTGTTAGCAGAAACATTAAAGACAATAAGTAGTTAGCTATTTGCCTGCTACCTGCCATTGTTTGTAGACTATGAGAGCGTCATGCGCGTCCCTCCACCCCTTATTCGGCAACCCATTTTAAGATATATGCTCCATTATATTATACAAAGGTATAAATAACAAGAACTGCCAACCTCAAATAAATAGCTAAATCCCCGCCGCTTCGTATATTTCACTTTTCAGTAGCTCTTACTATCTTATTTTTAGCCCTATTATAGATGGTCCTAATTTAATTTCGTATTTTGAGAAACTCCTATATGCATGTCAAACATATTGTGTGAGAGAAGCAGCCGACAGTTCGCGTTGGTTATATTAAATGAATAAAGAATAAACACCTGAAGTATTATTTAAATTATACTAATAAAATAAGTAATAACTAAAATAATTTTTGCGACTTATTTTTAAAGGATCTGACAAATCACTAACATCTAGCAATAATGCAATTTAACATAATAAATACATTTAGCAATAACAACAACACTTCTTTCTTCTCCTTTCGGCAATCCAAAAAATGACAAGTTTGTATTTGTTTTCCTGCTTAATAAGTAATAATAATAATAATAGTAAGTAATAATTCACTGCACAATAAGTTCGATTTGGCATTTTGTTTCATTTACGGAGAAGAAAGTCCTGCTGTGCGTGCTCTCAACTTAGCGTTGACTACTGACACTTGTGCATTCGCCGGAACGCTAAACTGATGTGCATAAAACGCGACCTTAAGCGAGTGATGTAGCCCAGCAGGCCTAGGACAAGTGGCTCTTCATTTTCTATAACGACAGTAGAATAGAAAAGTAAACAAAAAGGAAAAGAAAAGAACTTTGAAACTTTAGACAAATGTATGACATTTGACATGACATGACATTTTTGACAAGCGCTTTCGTGAGTGAACGTCAACACCTTGTAGAAGACGAAACAAAATGGCGATTTTGACAAATAAGCTGCTTATTGACGTAATGATAATTGTTAAATTTTCTGTAAAATACGCTAGATGCAACTTTTGTAGGCTGCCCACGACGTGAAAGACATAATTGTGTTACTGAAGCTGGACATAAATTAGTTCAACCAAAATTTAGGCTAGCAAAAGTGCAAAAATTTTTTATGGGGTACTGCGTTAAATTCTATAAAAAAATACCTTATAATACTCTTCAACTAAATGAGAAGAAATTTAAAACTTTTATAATACGCACGCTATGTAAACGAGCATATTATAAACTAGATAATTATTTACATGATAAAAAAGTTTAGCAGTATGCCGGTCCTGCTACACAGTCACTGTAAATAAGGTGGAACTCGTCTTGTTTTTATATGACGTATATACATTGATTGATATTTGATTATTTATTATTATTGACATTGTTAATTTTTTAGAATATTGATATTATTGTATACACTGTTGACATTGTAGTTATAGGTATATACCTATAACTACAATGTCAAAATGTCCAAAATTTAGATTGTACATGTGAGAACTGTGTAAATAAATTAAGTTAATTTTCTATGTTGCCTAGCAGCTCTGTATTTTTTTATAATTTAGAACAATATTATGTTACAGTGTCCTCACATTAAATTGCGCTTATAATCAATGTAACAAGTAACTTAAAAAAACTTGTTGAAAAGAGTGTCCTTGGAGCTTCACGACCGACTTACGACTCCTACTCCGGACAATTCAAAAATACCTACAATGGGTTTACTTGAAACAAATAATTTTGATTTTTATTTGATTTTAATTTTGAATAAACATTAAACACTAGGAACGCGAAACTCACACACTTCCAACTTCGAAAATTAATAGGGGACGTCCATTAATTACGTGAGGCGATATTCGCAATATTTTGAGCTCCTTCCCTTTGATAAAATGTCGGATGTGTAGAGTAGGCTCGACTTCCTCCTACCCCTCCCCCCAATAATCTCACGTGAAATTTTTATACTGCTTATTTTTGGTGTTAACAATAAATCTGTGCAATGTAATGGTGTATTATCCAGTATATTATTGGCTACATGTGTTGTCTGCTTCTATCTGCTCTTGTTTTTGCACAACCAGTCGGTGAGAACAAGCTTCTCGCAAGCACGGGTATGGCTGGAAGGTCTTAATTACTCTAGTTTTGTTTTTATGATTCGATATTTTACTAGTTTAGGGACTTGTAATGAGAGCTGGTCAATAAGTGTTATATTATATGCATAGATAGACTAAGGTTCGATATAATTTTCTTTATGCAATAGTAGTGATGATCATCTGTAGTTTAAGTTTTTATTTTATATGTATTGGGTTAAGTTTAAATTATTAATTTACAATGTTTAATTTACTTCAAAAGACGAGAAAATGACACACATACCTACTTTGCTTATGAAAGTATTATTGTAACAATCAGTTCTGGGGTGGGCCACGTCCATCGCAATAAAAGCTGAGAGTCCACCTTTTTGTGGGGCATAGCATACAAACCTTGTCAATATCATAAAAGTCTCTACTATATGTATGCAAGACAATAGATTAAGTAAAATATTTTTTTTTAACCTAGATATTTATTAAACGTGGTCGGATGCCACGTCATCGCGCTTTGATCAAGTTGAGTGTCGTATGAAAACTAGTATTTTCGCCTATCGCCTATATATATTCGCTAATCAAAAAAAGTTACGTGATTACGTGATATTTGCTGAAATTTGGATCGACCCTCTCCCCCTCTAATGGCCTCACGTAATTAATGGACGCCCCTTAAATAATACGCGTTAAGCCCGTTGACGTCTGTAAAACAAACCACAGACAACAATCAACTTTTTAGAGAACGAATAGAATTTGCGTTCGCTAAATCAAAGTACATTTGTCTACCAATCTATTATTGTTTTCGTTTGGGCGTCGTTTGACTCTTGTCTAAGCCTGCAGACCAGAAAGTGGGGCGGTTCAAAGTGTTAATGCTGCCAGCCTTCTGGGAACGCTACCAGTAGGCGATAGTGCGGATGAGTTCTATGACGCATGTAAATAGTCCTAAGTGTAATTATTCATTAGAATGTTTAGCTTCTAAATGTAACTATACATTACCTATATTAAAATTAAAAAACTAAATTTCTATTAAACTATAACTATATGGTCCATTATTTTGGTAAAGTTTATAAAACCAAATGAGTTTAAACAAGGAATAATGTGAGATACACGTTTCCCCCACATGAGAATAAAGGTAATATTTTAAACATCGCTCTAGAGGTGGGTTCGAGTTATGGTTAACGATATTTACATGACTAATGGCCAACAATTTTACATAAAAGTGCATAAGCGACTGAACTTAGGCACACCACACCAGTGAAGTGGTCCAATTTGCATGTTTTATGCAACAGCGAGTGATGCGGCCGCGGACACTGCACGCGCATACAGGCTCTTTGAAATTTTTATATGCCATTTCCACAAATCGGACGTCGGTGCATTTTATGAGAAAGCAGCGCTGTGTAACTGTGTTGTCTAGCTTTATAGCATTTTTTACTATTTTGCAATATTACCTACGTATCGAAAGCAATATTCGTGATACCACTGCTGCACTGGTACAGTGCTTTATTTTTGTAAAATGTTCATATATAATAATAACAAGCTAAAAACGAAGCAAGTATTTGACGGACTAAATTTGATGATAAATGACATGATACGCACAAAAACGACACAAGTAACGTGTGTTCCTATTTACTGTTAAGTATGTATGAGAAATACTGTCACCGGGCCCAATTTGGTTGAACGCGCTAATCTCAGGAATTCGTTTCGAATTGAAAAAATATTTTAGTGTTGAATAGAATAGTCTATTTATCGAGGAAGGCTATAGGCTATATAACATCACGCTATGACCAATAGGAGCGGAGCAGGGACCATAAACGCAGGTGCAACTGCGGGGACGATATATTATATCTATATACAATAAATTATATACATATCGGTTGGTTGGCTTAAACTAATCGAACATCACTACTGATTTTAATTTACAGCCCTGTTTAAACGAGCTTACGTTGTGGTTAGTGTATTAAAATGTGTCTCTCTTTAATTTATTGAACGGATCATAATAATCAAATAACGGCACTTGAAACCCTGATTGCATTTGACTGCTATATGTGTAAACATACAACCAAAATACAACAAAACTCCTTAAATTTGTGTAGTCGTATCAAGGAGAGCTAGCTGGTCAGTTTGGCATGGCACTCATTTTCGTACCACTGAAACACTAGCGTATGAACGAGGACGCCGACTTATGTCTAGACCACCTAATCGAATGCCACCCATCGGGATATCGGACAACGTAATCATATTATTCCCGCACATGCTTTAAGTGTAAAAGCCATGTGTATGATTACTACTTCTGAGAAAATCGCGTGCTAAGTTTTGAAGAGATTCTTTACTATTAAATAATTTTCAATAGTTATTGCAGTTACAGGTTAAGCTAACAGCATAAAGGCTTACAGCTGTAAAAGGAAAATGATAGGGCTTGTCAATAATGAAAATACCATTTGTACTATCAACAATTTTTTCTTGTTTATCTCAATGTTTGACACACTTTCTAGAGGTACATGGAGAACGTTTAACAAAACGGTATTGCTCTCATTATGTACCATTTGTCGCAATCCCCTACGATGAAAAGCACTGAACATTGAGAAACCTTATGCAGCAAGTAATTCCTGTATTTCAGGAGAAGCTCAAGACTTAAAATTCAACGTGAGTTCGTTCCTAAATAAGATTCTTCTTCGCAGTTTCTTAGATATAAAGTATGTATAAAGTGTAACTGTCACAATACGTGTTGTGATTCCCGGTATTTTTGTTTTAAATTTAACAGTGGATGTAATCGAGAGCCATGCACGATCGCAACAACCAACTTTAACAGAGAAACCATTACATGAATGCAGCACTAGCTAAATTGCATTGTTCGTTTTATTGCAAGTGCGGATGGCGTGGCTCCCGACAGAATTATTTACTATGTTACAGCACATGCACTTTATTCCATCCGTCGATTTTAATATTGAAATCTTTCGTTTTATTCGATTTAAATTCGCATTTACGATACTATATCAATACGTATACGGTAAATAACACTTATTTCGAACGTTTATTGACGACATAACAAGTTAATGAACTATATTGATTAGGGTTTTAAAGGTTTTTGATTTGCCATCATGGTCGATGCCGAAGATACGTTAGAACATTTTTATTGCATAATATTTTGGTTTTGGTGCTTTCAATCAAATTGATAAATTTTGTCCGGACTTCGGAAAAACTTCCTTCTGGACTCCGGAAAATTTCCTTTGGGACTCCGGACGAATTGATGGTCTTAGACGTGTTACCCGTAAAACATTCGCCACCATTACCTAGTACCTATACAGCTGTTATAACGTAAGTTCAAAGATACTCATCTTCGAGCTGAAAAAGCTGTCATCTTCGTTCTTATAGGTTGTTTGACAGGTTGACGGGTGGATTAGAACTAAAATCAACCGTAATAGTTCAAGTAACTTGAAACTTGAATTGAAATTTAAGATTTCTTCTCACTAGCAGAAAGAATACACTACACGTATCTGCTAGTAAAACAGACATTCTGTAGACTACAGACTTACGATTAATTAGGAAAAACGGTTTTACTCACGCGTATATTTTGGTTATGCCCGACTAGTTTCGGACCTAACATCAAGGGTTGAGGCGTCCAACCGCGTCGGTTGCAAGTGCCAGACTGGATTGGCGTCTGTTCCTCCTGTGTAGGAGCTTCTACCAAGCTACTATTCAAGCACAAACGTACAGCACGTTTGTGCGTACGTTTTTTTGCACGTATGTTTTTTTAATTATAATGAACCAGTGGACTTTATATAGCTGTAGAACAAACTTTTCATACTTAAAATTCATTTCCTACTTTTTAGTTCGGTTTGTTTTACTGTTTTTTTTTTTACGATAATTTATTTTCTTATTTTTTAGTCTTGTATTGTCATCGGTCCTTAATACATATGTAAATATTCAAGTTAATCAAGACGTCTTGAAGTTGGTGAAAACTACGTTGAATGATTCCGTTACATAGATAGACAGGTCAAGTTAATAAAGCATGTAATAATAACGGTATTATTAATCACTGAACTCTTACTCTTGTAAACCTTGGTGAGTAAAAAGTTGTTTACTCAAAAATAATTACAAGTAAATAAATCAACTATTTACAATTTTTTTATTATTAACAGAGATGAGAATACGCTTCCTCTCGAAGTCAGGATGGCTACAAATCGTTACACTTATAAGATAATAAGGATAAGGAATAAGGAGCTCTTGTTCAAAAATTTGGCAGAATCAACTGGTCAATCATTAATGTCGTTAAATGTATTTATAATAGTATATGTATTATATAGCTATGTGGTTGCATATGTAACTGTGTATGTGTGTATCCTACTAATCTCACTAATATTTATAAAGTTTGGATGGATGGATGGATGGATGGATGGATGGATGGATGGATAGATGGATGTTTGTTACTCTTTCACGTAAAAACCACTGAACCGATTGCGATGAACCTTGGTATGTAGATAGCTGGAGACCTGGATTAACATATAGACTGTTTATCTCGATATTGCCACGGCACCGAGACTTACGCGGGTAAAACCGCGGGGCGCAGCTAGTATACATATTTTCGTATTAATTTTAGTATGTATCCCATTTATTTTACAATTTTAAACATAATTTTTAAGTGCACCTACTTCTTTTCTCTGCATCGCCCAAGGTTAACTGGTAGAATATCTTAGGCATTAAGTCCGCCTATGTACTAATGTGCAAAAAGTGTAAATAAATAAATATCTCTAACCAAGCTTACGTTGTAAGTAATTCATAGGTCCATGTACGTATGTCGAACTATCTCGAAGGTTGACCACGCTATATATTATATGTAGGAAGACAGAGTTACGGGGGCTTGTTTCTCCCACATTAACGAACTAATGTAGCTAAGTGACCGTAGCGTCTCGTTAATAATTGAATCACGCAAGGGTTCATTTCAGTGGGGATACTTAATGAGACAGGTACGCAACAAACTTCTCGACATGCTAACGTTCTACATCGTATACTGAGCCTGTTACAGAATCAAAGCAGATGTATCAAGTAGGTTTTTGTGTTTCTGCAAATTGTTTCTTTATGTTTCATCATCATTCATCATCATTTATTTTTAGTCTATATCAACCCATTAGGTATGGGCCTGGTCTCGGCCAATATTCACAGTCCTGTGCAACCACATACAGTGCAATCTCATTAACTATACGATGTCACTGGACCATTGTGCTGGTGATCTGCCGAGCGAACTGGTAACTCCTCTATGACTGTATTGATCCACCATCCGTCATCCCGTTCAGGTACCTCCACCATAATCTGTGCATCATAGCCTGTTTAGTAAGCATCCACGTATTACGATTGTAAGAAGTAGAACACCAAGACATATTAAGTACAAGGTAAGACACATTAGCTAAATACCTTCATCTTAATTCATAAACAAACCTAAGTGGAAGATTTTTTTGCAGCTAATGAAATCACCACTCTATAATACTAATGATAAATTAACTTTTGTAAGCTGTGCAGTTAGTAAAAGGTAAACCAGTAAATAGATACACTGCTACGCGTAGTACATTGTTAATGATAGTTCATTAATTAATTCACCTATTCTACTAATATAGTCATTCATGTAGACAAATATATCTTGCTATTCATTAATTTAATATAATTGAATTATAAGCTAACAAGCAGTATCGCGTCACTGTATTATCTAGTTAACGTTAATCATAAATCAAGCATCAACCGCTCTAAAGTTATTAAGAATATAGTTTTATTAAATAAATTGTACAGGGGTCACACTAAAATTTTTTTGAAAATAAAAAATGAATGATGTAGAAGCCTGTTCATATTTTTATTGCTTTTCGAAGTAGTCTCCGTTCCTTTCTAAGCCGGTGCTGCAAGGATGAATGCGGCGGTTCGCATGCGATGCAACCATTGACTGAAGCAGTGAGCCCACTCTTCTTTAGGGATCTCTTCAACGCCGTTTTCAAACGCAGCCACGGCATCATCAGGGTTAATAAAAGGAATTCCTCTAAGTTTATCTTTTATTTTATGAAATTGGAAAAAAATTAAAGTCACAAGCTGCCAGGTCGGGACTGTAAGGAGGATGACTCACTAGCTCCACACTTTCGATAGACAAATATTCGATAGTCCGTCTGGCGACAATGACTGACATACCAATCTGCATTAACACTCCTTTTATCTTCTTCTTCCAAAAATTGAGGCAATCATCTGTTTCCCTTGACTTCTGTCCTTCTTTACCGAATGGAAGCATCCATTGGGCAGATTGTCTATTGGTTTCGGGTTCGTAACAATATAACCGTCAAATTGTTAGGTAGAGAAGTTTTCTGATGCCTAAATGTTAATGTAAGATTTTTTGTATTTGACTCATACCAATGCCTAAAGCTGCCCGAATACGTTGCTATGTCACCCTTCTATCAGCTTCTATCATTAGCCGCACAGCACACACGTTATTTTCAGTAGTCGCCGTAGAAGGACTCTCCAGAATCATCAGTGAGTTTGCTTCGATCACGTTTAAACTCATTAAACCAGCTGTAAACAGTGGCACGAGATGAGGCTTCGTAAAATGTCAATCGAAGGCTATCGTTAATACTGTTGTTGAGTAAGACCGCAACGAAAGGCTTAGAATCGAATAGAATATAATATTCTTTATTGTACACCATAATACATTTAACTACAATGATTGATCTTAATATTAATGTTATGTACAATGGGCGGTCTTATCACTAAGAGCGATCTCTACCAGACAACCTTAGGATGGATTTAGTGGCAGAATTAAGTAATAGTTGTCGGTGTACTACATATATACACACATATACCTAGTCTTATACATAAGCATACAATATACATATATGAATATACAAATATATATATATATCTATATATACATATATTTTCATATATACCGACCGTCTTAATAAATCATTGAGCGAAAATTTTCTCTAGTCAATTCCATCCAGTCCATTTCGATGTCCGACAGACACTTTTTAAGTTGCCGCCAATTTGTAAATACAAATGACATTTGAAATCAATCAATCAATCAACATCTACAGATTCCCAAAGAGTTCCTAATTCGAAATTTAAATAAATTTTTGATCGGCTACTATTCTAAAAACTTTTAGTGTGACCCACGTATATGTTATCAGCCATGTAAAGTTACTGGTACCATTTGAGCGGAGCGTCACTGAAGCGAGACTGTCCAGGCGACGGATCTTTCCTTGCGAACTCACAATCACACAACACAGTTCTTAGGTTAGCCACTGCGACTGGCTCATCATTAAAGTCTCATTAAAGTCTTCAACAAAGAATATTTTCCTTCACCTAAAACGAGTGTTGCGCTTTATGGAATCAAGCCTATCGCGATAAACAAAGGCTCGTCTTAAAAAAATATAATACACAAACTTCATTAAAATCAGCCGTGCAAAATCCTTATGTGTTTATACAAATAAAGCTCGTTTAGACGCGGTATTGGGTAAGCGAAATTCAGAACTGTACTACCATTATATTCGAGAGGTAGGGTTGGTGGAAGAATATACGCACAACGAATATAGTTTCGCCACATCCTTCAACTACGAATCATAATTTAAATCACGCAAAAGAGTCAGTATTTATTGATCAATAAACTACCCTAGGGTGGTAGTCAGTCAGGGTAGTAGGTCACCCTAGGGTGACCCTTGTTGAGAAACCCCATCTGAAACTTTTCCCTATAGTCCCTATAGTTGCTACAAATGTTCAGACTTTTGCTGCGCGTTAACAAGGTAAACATTTTTAAGATAACAAATCAATACACCTCATAGACAGCAATTAAACTATGCCCCAATTAACTTAATGGCCTTGTACGCTCACCCCTTAAAGAGTTGGGGTCATTCTATTCTTAGGTGAAAACCACACTGTCATGTATCGTAATAGTAATACCGTAATATTTTTAGAAATCTGAAATTATACGCGAAAGAGAATATACACTGGTTAGAATAGGTAGTTTGATTTTATGTACTTGCATTGCCTTTGCATCATGATGTACTAACATAGGCAAGAAGAAGAAAGCAAATCCTTCTTTCCGGAAAAAAAATGGTATTTTCGAAATCGACTAATTTATTAAATTCAAATTCAAAATCATTTATTCAATTAAGACACTAAGTGACATTTATGAACGTTAAATTGAAGCTAGAGTTAAAATCATAGATCGGCACAAACAGACGCCACAGCATCTACTGGATTGTCAAGGTAAATTAGGTGAAAAACACCAAAATCTACTGCCTGTTTGTTTCGATCTATAACTCCCATTAAAGCAGTGATCACTAAACGAGCTGCTATTTAAATTTAAATAATAATAATATACTAAAACGTTAAACTGATTCTATTTATGAAATTCATATTTTTTACTTTTTGTTTGCATCGCATTGTTTTGGAGCTTTAGTGAGTAGCAGTGTTCAAATTTCTACGAACTTTATCGCAGGAAAACACGTTTCAGAAGACAAAATACTCGAATACTTACTTTACCTTTTCAGAAGCCAAAAATGACCTCACTTAGTTTGCGGTGTGCGCCGAAGCATTGTCATGGTGCAATTGGATGCGACTTCTTGATCGTTTTTACCTAACTTTTTCAAAAACACTGGGCAAACAAATGGTAGTGTACTACACAGCATTAACTGTCTTTTGTTCTTCAAGTGAGATCGTGCAGACAGGACCCTTCCGGGAGAATTAATACGCAATCCTTTTTTTTTGCCTACGTTTCTCACATTCTTCAATTTTGTTTGTTTTTCTGTTACCTTCGAACACCCGTACAGAAGACTGTTGCTTTTTTTCCGGCATGTAACAATATATCCATCATTCATCTATTGTCACAATGTCATACACAGCATTTAAACGTCCGACTTACGGCGTACGACGCGTTAAACGTACGACGTACTTTAACAACATTTTTTTACACCAATCAACACGAGTCCGTTTTTGTTCTGGGGTGAGTTCATGAGGAATCCGGCGGCAACAAAGTTTTGTAACTTTCAAATGTTGTTGTAAGATTTTTTGAATTTGGATTTTGAAAAACCTCCCAAAAGCATTTTGAAGACGAGCAGTGCAGTCTCAGCAGTCAGTGAACTTTTAAAATCATGAAAAATTATCACTTTAAAATCTTTTCGCGTTAATTCCATTTTTGCTACGGACGACAAACTTCAACTTGTGATTTAAAACAATTGAATTGAAACACGCGATTTCCCGCCAATTTTTTTTTATCAATGATTGAGTTCCTTTGGTTTAAAAAAATATAACATTCGAAATTCAAACTATGTACGTACGTTCATCTCGGGAATTAATTCTCGAAGATTTTTGCCCGTCTTTTCCGAAAGATAAACTTAACTTTGCGATTCTAAAATACTCTCCTATCCATGGATTTACGACAAATTTAACTTTCCAACCGCTAAATAAAAGTTTGTAATCACAAAAACCATGTTTAATATGATGATAATAATAATAACAACTGTACACATCTCACACACGGCCGTATGATCCCAAACTAGGGAGAGCCTGAACTATGGTAACCAGACTGCTGATAAACATACTTATATATTTCTACATATACATATTATAGATAAATTACACCCAGACACAGAACAAACGATCATGCTCATCACACAATTATTTGTCCTGGGTGGGAATCTAACCCACAGCCTCTGGCTTATCAGTCTGGATCACTAACCACTAGACCAACAGGCCAGTCAAATCAAAAATTATCAAGATTCTGTCAGTTCAAATCTGATTCGCTCATCAAGGGTTCCGTACAAATTACCAAGGGCAAAATATGAGTTTGTAATCACAAAAAAAAATTATATAGCTTGTTGGTTTATAATATTTTTTTTGTGATTACTAACTCATATTTTCGGATTAACGACTTCCTGATTCTATATTTCATGATTCTAGGTCAATGGGAAATGCTCTAAAGATTTTTTTTATAAACTCGCGCTGTAAATCTCCCAAAGTACCCTACCCAGAGCTGTATTAAACCATCATTGTACCCGCTATATTTTAGGTAAGGCCCGCGTAGCGGTTAAGAAGGGTTGAGAAATTTAGGAAAATAGAATCGCAATATTCTGTCAATTTATAACTACCATACTTAGAACAAGCCAATAAAAGCGTGTCATGTAGAACTTTTTGCTGTCTTTTTTTTTTATAAAAGACAAGAAAAATTAAAACATTACAACATCAATTTTAAAAACTGTTGGCATTAAGTTAAATCTTCATTCTTTTATCTACAAAAGAATGAAAGCTTTTCGCTAAAATCGAATTTCTTTTGTGGACTATTTAGGGACAATGGTGCACCGATTGCAGTCCAGTTTTGGTATTTTATTTTCAACGATTACGCCATTGCAACGAAACGATTGTATCAATAGAATACGAACACGATGAAAACGTGGATACAATGTCCACACTGTAACTTCTGTTTTACACAATGCAATAGATAACTTATGATTAAAACAATGTTGCCAACCTGTGAATCTGTCCAGCTAGGAATTCTTACAAATAGCTTCCTTAAGTCAGTAAAATTCATATAGAATAGAAAAAGAATGTATATACAGAAACCACTAATTATGATGTTTGCGTAGTTTTAAAATAATCAAAAAACACGGATTGCACATTTTGCTTGCTACGTCTACCTATTTAAGAAAATGTATCAGGACCGAAAAAAATATGACTTAATAAAACCTTTAAATATTATGTTTTTCACTTAACTTATTCAGGGGCAGGTGAAACTTTCAAGAATTTATAAACTTATGAAGTGCAGCACAACTTGAGACATCCAACACACTGCAAAAGGAAATTAAAAGAACTTTTGTACGAACCTAACCTAAATGTTGTACAGAGTAAAATCAAACTTTTAATCGAATGAAAAATAGTTTCATAAAAGTTAAAGTTATCCCATACAGATAAAACAGTTAACGTAACAAAAAAAGAATATTTTTTTTAAATCTTTTTCTAAACTGCAATCCTCAACGAATGATACGTGTGCTAGAGACTTTTTGGTTGTTTTACGAATGTCAACTGCACACCGCTATGCAAAGAAGCAATTTCCTTTGTGTCACTTGCTACCCATGACGCGAACTGCACGTGCTGTCACGTACCTCCACTGTCAATACATACGGTGAATATTATCCATATTTGTGACTAAAGCTAGGTATACAACTTTCTATTGACTACATTTTTCATATTTTCATTGATTCATCTAACAAATGTAGATTATATGTATAGAAGTAAAGCGGCCGCCAATTTTTCTGCACATAATTATCCTTAAACAAAAGTTTAACCGAATATAACGCATCAATCATGATAAATTCAAACAAGCTGTATTCTTCAGCCCTAAATTTTCCACGTTTAGAGTTGTAGTCTAAATAAGATTAACCTTGAGCCATGGTCAATTCAATTAAAACAAGAATGATTGAAATCAGTTCACAGTTGGTGTAGATATCGCGTAACATATACACAAAGAAATCAGTCAAATTAAGAACCTTCTCCTTTTTTGAAGTTGTGTAATGTTACGGCCCCACTTCACCGCCACCGCATTGTGACGAGCATAAATTGCTTGACAACCATATTAAAGTAGATACCTAATCGAATGGTAACTTGTGAAATACATATTATTGAGTAGTTCCATAACCATTGGTGGTCCTTATCGCCAGTTGTTAACAATGGTGCTTGCCGAGAGCAAATACATGAGTTACTATAAAAAAATACCCATAATATTGGAAGATTTCTCTCCATTCCTCCAGAATTCCAGTATCAGATCCTGACCTGTTGACAATGGGATCAACTCACAATTGTAAGCTTTCAAAAAAAAAAACTATTCCAAATCGGTCCCACGGTCCTCGAATAATCAGGGAAAATACATAAAAAAATATTTATTCCGACGAGTACCGTATATTCCGGTACTGGTATTTTTTAGTCTATTTCTAGTTTCTTGAAACTGTCTTCTAATCCTGGGAAAAAAGTACTCATAGATTTAGGACCACCTGGTCGCTTAGATTCATCAACTCTTTGCTTGGACTCATCTTCAAAAAAATTTGAATTAGCTGCTAATCTGTTACAGATTTCATCTAAAACAACGCAATAAAATTAGTTGAAAACAAAAATGTATTTTGCAGAACTTTTAAACTCATAACGTGGTTTATTAGCAGATGTAGGAACAAAAAAATTGAGATCAGTTTGTGTTATAGTTAGTACTCTCATCACGTAGGAAAGAAAATGTATACTATCTCCCCACGGGCGCTAATGTATGGTAAAATCAAAATTTAAAATAGTCAGGCATACTTGTATCTTCAAAACATATCCCCGAATCACGCTCAAGGAAGGTTTTTATATGATTAGAGATAAAACGCGAAACAACCTCATCCATCGTTATGTCCACGTTTGCAATCGTCTACCGACAACGGGTACTAAATATACAGGCTGTTACAGAAAGAATATATTATTATATTATATTTTAGGGTTGTATAGACCCCGTAAATAACGTAAAGAAATTTGTTGATATTTTATACAGAAATCTCTTATGAAATTGACAAATTGAACTTGAAAATTGACCGATAAAATTAATATTCCGTAAGAGAGAGGACTGTCGTGAATGAAACTATAGGTATTTGACACTAAGGATGTTGATGGAATCCAGATCCAGATTTTTCTAAAAAGTCTACATAAAAAATAAAAAACGAAATGAATAAAATTGACATAAAAATTTTGAAAAAATATAGAATTTTTTATCAAATAATAATTTTAAACTTACACTTAGCTATTGCCAAAACATTTTCTTTTAATTATTTTAATGTTTGGTTTTATATTTAAAAATAATAACAAATGTGAAAATAAGGACGCGTCAAATTATTCAAATTCTCATATAAGACTTAATTTTATGAAGATTTAAAACATGGCAAGTACCTAATTGAAAGAAAAACTTCTATAGGTCAATATTTTACAGCCTATTTCATAGGACATACATGTGTCATGCTACGAGCAACTTACCTTTCAAAGCTTCTTTGTTCCGTTTATCAGCTTTGAGCAAATCGTTTGTCGATATATATTCATCTAAAGTATTGACATCTATTTGATGAACCTTCAATATGTCAAGCAATTCATCTTTCATAAACGGTCGGACCATGGCAAGCAATTTATCAATGAATGTCGGAGCGTTTATAAAATGGAATTCTTTGAGGCAAACAAACATTGCTTCCTGGAACCAAATAATAAATTCCAACCATTAATGTGAATCTTTACTTTTGTCTTAGTACCAACGTCAAGTTTTGTGTGATGTGTTTTGTATAACAACAATAGATACATTCATTACGATTTTCTTTAATTGTTCTTTTGATTTAAGTTTAAAGCAAAATCGTATGCATATAGCTTATGGGAAATCTGTACTTGTTTTCCTGGTGGTTTTAATAGAAGTTTCTCAGTACTAATAATTTTTAGTTATAGTTGAGTTTTACGTAATTGGAAGATTTAGTGTTGGTGATATGGTTCCTACTGTTTTGGGAGAACTCGGTCCAAATACTATACATATATTTATTAAATCTGTGTACCTAATGTTAGGATATACACGTAAACTACTACTATAGTTTGTAAGGTTTAAATTTGAGTATGTTGCTTACTCATTTAAGTATCAAGGTCGTAGTGTGTTTGTGTATTCACACACGTTAATGTATTCCCTAGATTACAAAACTTGTTATCCTACTTCAGCTCGATCTAGGTGAAGACTACCTAGGGAACCTACCTAGGGAAACTAGTTGAGTTTAATAAATAAGTGCCTCGTTGCCGTTAAGCAGAGGATAGCATTTTCAAAGAAAATTGCCGAAAGCCTCATTCAGAGGTATTCTTGAGGATAATACATGGGGCTTATCTTTATCCGTCTTTAAGTCAAAATGTTTGCCTACATCCTAATTCAGTTCTTTTCTGCTTTAAATAGCTCACATCCCAGTATTAAATCGATGCCTACTTTATGATATCGTATGTCGTGGCTTTCGCAACATTAAAGTATAGAGCTTCGTTATTGTAGAAAAAAATAAATACTAATGTACAAAGTAAAATATACTGTATACAGACCTGTAAAAAGTAGAAAAACTGCTGCGCTACAGTCAAGTTCACTTTGGATATGTGACCAAGCGACACTCTGTCTAAATTGACTATCAGAGCAACGCCTGGTACCGTACCTTCTTCATACTGCCATAGATCCATTACCATTAAGAAAGCTCTGTAAATTAATAGAGCATATGTGACAATGCAGCCGATGACTTCCTAAATCTAACAATGGTGCCGATTCTATTGTACACTCGACTAAACTAAAACCTTACTTACTTAATTTCTTCATATGAAATCAACCTAGTGTTTTTCGTAATAAGGTCTATTTATTACTAGCATCTATTTCTCAGCACCGCTAAATTTCAATAAAACCTGTCAACGTATACTCAACTTTATTTCCACGCAGCGAGAGTCTTCATTTATTCAAACGCTGTATAATTGCCGTATAAAAAATTGTTCAAATCGAACAAGGATGACGTTTTTAATCTACACCTACGAAGACGCTTACTAAAAACACAGAGCAAAAGAGATGGCATTCAACGGATAGCGGCTCTCGTCACGTGGTATTAAAGTTTATTTAAGCGTATCAGACTTTAGTAGACAAATAAATTGCTCGATAGCGACATATGTCACCTACTTGTTTCAATTTGAAATAAGACCTTGTTTCTAAGGATGCAAGGTTTACTTCTTATATGAAGAAAATTTAGTGAATTTTAATTTAGCGAGTGAAGTAACAGAATTGGGGCCATTGGCATTGGCATGTCACTTAAAATAAATAACATATTTAGTCAGTTACAAAACTAACTAATATGTCGAAATTTTTTGGCTTAGAAAATTTGACACTGCTTCTTTATAAAATTCCACTACAATCGAGTTGTGGGTTCAGTTGTGATAAACGAACACTGAAGCAGAGGAACATGTTAGGAAAAATATTTCTTCTTATCCTACATTAGTTTAACAGATGTTCCTGATTGCATCAAATTCAAATTTATTCATTGATGTTCCTATCGGTATGGTGGTTAGCGCTAGCATTGCCCATTTAATTAGTACCTACATATATTTATTTAAAATTTGTTAATAAATTCTAAACACTTACTTGATTACATCACTGTAAATAAATTTCTGCGGGTCTGCATCCAATAGTTCGCAATAAATTGGTTTATAGCCTTTCTTAGTGACATTTGGCAAAGGCACGATTAACCTAGAAATATAAGACAGCTCAATTTACAATTCAATACTAAAACGCCATCAGACTCATCAATAATCGTTAAATCATTTGCCATTGAACTATTATGAGGCCGATACTTCTATTGTTTATCTGAACCGTTATTCTAACGGTTCGTATGCATGCAGCTATTGCTTTCATATGGCATTATTTTTCTTTGTTGTAATTGCATGAATTTGGTGATAGGTTGAGGTCGCAATTATGCACCTATTGCTTTCAAACTTGGACGACAAATCAACAGGGCAAAAATGAAGGTTAAGTTCATGAAGGGGGGGACTGGGGGGCAGATGCCGGGCCTGCTGCGGGCCCGGTTTTTTTAACTGGCGGTTGTTTTGGGGTCTGGGGATCATAACTAGACCTCTTCCCTCACAGTGGAGAAATTTTTGGAAAACTCGAGAATTGGTACAAAACCAATAGGTAGAGTTTTCTTCGAAATCTACCTAAAAGATGGGCTATACTACAGGGATATACAGCACCTGATGTGTAATGTACATGTGAACGACTAGAAATTAACGGATAAAGTAGACCTCAAAGCTTGCTCAAACCTATGAAAAGACTTCCAATGAAGAAGAATTATTATAGATTTCAAATTCCTATTGGGTTCCTGTGCTAGGATGTTAGAATAACAATTTCTGTTAGGTATTTTCCAAGAGCGAATAACTAGTCAAAAGCTAGTTATTATAAAGAATAGGTAGTGTTGTTGACCATATCTCATGCAAATATTAAGTAAAAAATTAACTATTTAAATAAAAGGTTAATTTAATGACGAATGAATCTAAAATCTTTTTTGATTTAAGACAATATATCATCATATTAATTATATTATTATAGACACATTTATTTACAATCAGAACGTCATAAATAATGTGACAAACGTGACAAAGCAATGCACGTTTAACGCATTTATTAGAATACTAGCTGACCCGCGCAACTTCGTCTGCGTTTGTAAATTTTCCCAGTTTTTACAACATTTTTTATTGATGCTCTGCTCCTGTTGGTCGTAGCGTGAGGTTATATAGCCTATAGCTTTCCTTGATAAATGAACTATGCAACACTAAAAGAATTTTCAGAATCGGATCAGTAGTACCGGAGATTACCCCGAACATCCAAACTCACAAACTTTTTCTCATTATAATTTTAGTATAGATATACAAATTAAATGACAAAATAAAAAAAAAAGATGAACTATCTAAAAAGGTCGCATTGATAAGCAAACTGAAAAATACAAACCACGTTTGAAAAGCGTTTTCCAGACACTTGTCCATTTTTCTGCTGTGGTAAAACGGGAACAATGTTCTTAGTGTGTAATTGACATCAATGACCCGTTTCGTTACTTGTGTGTCGCATGCACAACTGTGATACGCGAGTATGACATCCAATTCTGGAAATTATGTAATCCAATTTACTGTACTGCATAGCCCTTACGTGCATTACAATTTCACGCAACAGTAATTCTGCGAATGAATAATACTAGAGCAGCGAAGCTATTGTTCATTTATTGTTTTTTATATACGTTATTTTGTTAAAATTTTGTCTTTTAAATGGACCACTTTAGTGGAGATAGGCAACCCAGATTTCTATTCAAATAGAAGCCATTTTAAATGAAAGGAACTTCAGTCTATGGTAGACTGCTGTTAAATAGCTACTACTATAGTTATTTATACTTACTTTTAAACTTTCGCGTTCCATGATATACTATAATTATTTATACGGGCTGTGACCACGACCAACCTAGTCGAATGAAAATAATTATAAACTACTACAGTTGCTGGATTTAGGTCCAAAAAAGCTACTTAGGGAGGGAAATGGTTTTGGTAGTTTGATAGTGCCGAACGTTTATAGGCACTGTTACCATCAGGAACCTCGTGCTCGTGACTACCTTAGAAGAATATAAAAACTCTCGTAGGTCTAGGGAAGTCTGTGTTTTTTACAAATGGTCAAACTAGGGCAGATTTCTACTGGGATTAATGTTTTTATATGGTTTTATTTTGACTCTGAACGTCAATCTCTAAACAGAGTGAATTTTTAAATGGTGCAAATAGTGATTTTATATAGCAAAGAAAAATTTAATGCTGCTTAAAGTTGGAAATTAAAAACCAAAACATTTATTTTTCAGGGCCTTTCTAAGAAGGTACTATTGTATATATTGGCACGAGTACCCACTAAGGAATGTCGTCAGTAACCATGATCCGGTGCGCAGACACATACGAATTCAAATTCACCTTCCCGTTATTATAGACACATTATTTATATATGTATATAAATGTATATTATTTTTATGGACTCAGGAATTCCGTCAATGTTAAGTGTTTTATATCTTCTAAGTTAGCAAATAACAAAAACTTTAAAAATAATTTACTAATTTATACTCCGCACGTCACAAATAATGTGACAAACATGACTAAGTAATGCACGTCTAACGTCATTATTAGAATATTAATAAAGAGCTAATACATAGCTACGAATCATTAAGGAAAAACCGAATGCCGAACCGAATAATTATTTTTTCAAAAAGTACCACCGACTTCAATACGGCTAAATCATGTATCATAAATGGTAATCTTTATTTCTTAATTTTCCAACCATAGACGTGGAACATTTTCGTCAAATTTGCATTGGATCAACCTCGACTATAACCAAATCAATTTAAAAAAAGAATTATTGAAATCGGTTTACAAATGGCGAAGATTTACATACATATGCACACAAAAACCTTATTTTTGAAGTCTGTTAAAAATTTACTAAGTATTCTTTTAGGCAATATTTCTTTTACCTTTTTACAAATCCAGTAATATATATAAAAAATGTTTACCCGTGATATACTGATATGGCAGATGTGGCTGTGTTCCTAGCCACGCCATTATTTCTTTAATGTCTTCTTGCTTCACATTACGTAGTTTTTCGTATTCCTTTTGCACAGAAATAACCGAGACCGCCATCATAAATATTCACAAGCACAGTAATTTTTATTTATTACTTTATGAGATTTTGTAACTCCGTATAAAACAGTGTTTATCGCATCTAGAGTCTATGAGCTAATAGAACATAAATTGGACTGATATAGATATAGGCGACGCCGACTCTTTGTAGTCAATCGTCTCTATTGACACAAATACAAGGTCAATAACGCTGCATTAAGTCAAAACTTGCTTGTGTGCTTTAAAATGTTGTATCGCTATTGTTATGCAGACAATACACGCGCTGTATTTCATGTCTGGTTTGTTTATAATAGGTTATTTATAGCCAAGACTACTATAGGGAATTTTAATTCATTCAAATCCTTGAAACCGTGTAATCTGCTGCCGATTTCTGACCGGTTTCTGCTAAAGTTGCTTCTTTTTAAAAAAAATAAAATTATAATAGGTTTTGGTTCTTTTGGTTCGCGTTTTATAGTCACATGTTTAAGATATTTTGTGCTAAAAAAAACAAACTAAGATATTAAATAGGTTATATTGCTCAAGAAATAGGGATTAATAAGAAAATAGTAACCGCTCGTGTGTAAGGACCCGATAATGCCATAAAAAATAGGTATTTCTATTATATATTTATATTGAATTCACAGAACCTCAGATACGGCACTTTCCTATCAGCCACTGATCTCATAGAATCATCATTACCATCTGCCTATTCTTGTTCCAAATTTCCATTCCATTCAATCCATTCTCTTCTACCATTCGTCATTTCACTGCTTGGTGTAAGCAGTGAAATGACGAATGATAGAAACTTCTTCCTTCTAGCCATATCTTCATTCACACAGTCCATAATTTTTTTCTTTGGTCGTCCTCTTCTCTTGTACCCTTCAACTTCCGTACATAAAACTCTCTTCACCACATTTTGCCTATCCCTCCGCATCACATGTCCATACCACAATAACCTGTTGCTCCTCAACTTTGCATCCACTGGCGTTAGGTTTCAGGTTCCCTGTAAGATATTAATCTCTCACCTTGTCTATCCTAGTCTCACTAGACATTCATCTCAACATTCGCATTTCAGCCACGTGCAAGCCTCTCATCCGTTCTCTTTGTAGGCCAACTTTCAGATCCGTACAGGACGCAGGTCTGATGATCATCTTTTAGACCTGTCATTTTAGTTGAATAGGAGGATCACAGATTGTTTCTGTTCTGCGGTCACTTCATTCGCCCTGTATTGATTCAATGCTGTACAGTCCGGTCTATTTCACCATCGCTTTTGTCACCATCTTGTTCCCAGTAACCGACCTCACATGAGTGCTAGACTCTCTGTACATAGCACAAATCAATTCCACATACTTAGCAGAAAAAACCCACCCACCCTCTCATAGAGTACCCTATCATACGCATATATTATACAAGTTTTTGTGCGCGCGTCTGTACTTCTCGCATAGTTAGCGTATTGCGAATAAAGCATCTGTTGTCCCACGCCTTGGTATAAACCCAAATTGGTTTTGAGTTATCGCACTCTCATTTCTTACTCTTCTACCAATTACTTTCTCCCAGACTTTCATGCTCGATAGTTGTAACATTACTGCTCCTTTATTTTAAAAGATACGCACGATTGAACTGAGACACCATTCATCAGGGATTTTACCTCTTCATGCAAAAAGTAATTGATAAATAAAATCATCCACTGATATCCATCCTCTTTCAATAACGTCTTAACATCAACTGGTAAACCATCGGATTCGTTCTGCCATTCTAACTTTGTTTATGCTAATTTCATTCACTAATCCAATATTCACATGCACATCGTTTAAAGCGTAGTTTTACATGAAAAGATAAAATATTATACATTTATTATTAACCTGCGTAAAATAAACAAATATGACGAAAATAAGGGTAACCAAAAACCTTCACAACTTTGCAACTAAAATAAAACAAACCACGCTACTTTACCTCGTCATATTCGTAGAAGCATCGCCGGAATTACGAGAGCCGAACTTTCAGGAAACTACATCATAATAAAAGTATTCGTCAAAACGACTGCACCACCTCGCCACAGGTTTAATGAATATTTTAGCGTAATCTGTAGTCATACTGCTATATATTTTCCTGCTTATACACTTATTCGTGAAAACTCGTTCTTAAATCGTTTAAAAACAAAAATATTTATTGTACTATAGAATGTTTTATTTAGTATTCCAACGTAATCTCATTTATCGTATTTTAAGTGATAAGTATGTTACTTAGTGTAACCTAAGCTTGTACTGGTGCCGTACTAGTATCATTTTTAGCAATATTTTTATAAAGAATAAAAGAGAAATAGGTACTGTCGGAAGACTGAAGACTGACTGCCAGTCTGGCACCTGCAACCGGCGCGGCAGGACGCCTCACCCCTTGATAAAGGACCCCCGTCGGGTCCGAAACTAGTCGGGCATCCCCGAAATATACACGTGAGTAAAAACCGTATAATTTAAATAATATGAATACCACTCACGAAAGTTTTTATTCGAATATATTTTACTACACGAATATAGAATATAGTGCTGATTATGTGATATTTTTCTTCCGACAGTACCTATTTCTCTTTTATTCTTTATAAAAATATTGCTAAAAATGATACTAGTACGGCACCAGTACAAGCTTAGGTTACACTAAGTAACATACTTATCACTTAAAATACGACAAATGAGATTACGTTGGAATACTAAATAAAACATTCTATAGTACAATAAATATTTTTGTTTTTAAACGATTTAAGAACGAGTTTTCACGAATAAGTGTATAAGCAGGACTTAACCGTGACACTAATATACTTTACTAAGCATAAAACCTTATAAATTTTACACATTTATACATATAATATTATCATTGTTATATGCATAGCATTTGAAATGTATATCTACCTTCTCTTTGAATATCTTGTTATTGGCTAAAATGATTGGACATTATAAAACTATGCTCCTTTAACTATGGATTCCAAGGAAAAGATATATCAAAGTTACAAACAACTACTCGACTTTTACTCCCAGAAAGGGTTATTAAGGTATAGGAAAAGTGGCTTACCTTAACAAGACAATTCAACGAATAGCAGTAATCCCTCGAGCACCAGGAGGAGATGCATTATTCGCGTATGATTTGTACAGATGATAAAACAAGGTTCGTAATTTCTTATTATTATCTATGATTAAGACAAATTCAGAGATACAACTAAATTGACACCACTAGGTAGGTATACATATATCCCGTCTCTAAGCCCTCGGACTTGCAACTTTGATTGAACGTCCCGTGAATAGTGGGAGAACGCAGGGCGCATCGTAAATGTTTACTACCGAGTGTCGGCTCAAAAGCTTATTATAAATATTATTAGTTCATTGACTGAACCACCAACCATAGTTCTTGTTAAGAAAAGATGTTGCTGGGTGGCAAGTACTTTTAAATAGTTAATTCATCTTTTAATGGTGCTTAACATTTTTATTACGAATTGAGTTCTGATCAAGGCGTAACAATTAATATAATATCCTAGTGAATATTGAACTCGTACTTATACAGACCAATAGCATTTGGTTACTTATAAATTTATAATCCTATTGTGTCTGAACTTGTAATTTAATTGAGGAAAAGTCGTCCTCGTGACCGGATTTGATTACCGATCACAGAACTGAGAAACTACTGATTCTCAGATCTGTGTTGCCGATTATTGGATTTGAGAGATTTTTTTGTGTAATAATATCGCAGGTACTATCGTTAAGAATATAATAAAACATAGTTGTGAAGGATGTCAAGTTGTATTAAATATTAAAAATAGGCTGAAAGAAATAAATCTATATCTAAAGGATATTTATTTATCAAAACTTTTTTTGCACGAAATAAGAAAATAAATTATTTATCATCATTGTCATTTTTAAGCTGAAATAGAAGCTAGCGACAACACGAAATAGGTATTAATACCTCCAAATTGTCTGAAGTGGTACGGCGACGTGTACTCTAAACGTGGTATGTAATACCTATTTCGTGATCGCGTTAATTCCCATATACGAGGTCTGTTCAAAAAGTATCGCGAATTTTGTATTTTTTCAAAAAGTATTTATTTATTGATGAATATCTATTTTGTCTCCTTCAAAGTAATCTCCCTCGGATATAATGCACTTGTGGCAACGTTCTTTCCAATCCTTGAAGCACTTAAAAAAATCTTTTTTCGTGATCTTCTTCAGCTCCTCCTTCGATGCCGTCTTTATCTCCTCAATCGTGGCATAGCGTCGTCCTTTCATGGGCCTCTTCAGTTTTGGGAACAGGAAAAAGTCACAGGGGGCCAGGTCTGGGGAATACGGTGGCTGTGGGACCATTACTGTGTTGTTTTTGGATAAATATTCGCGCACAAGCAACGATGTGTGAGCAGGGGCGTTATCATGGTGCAAAAGCCAGTTTTTGTTCTTCCACAAATCCGGGCATTTCTGGCGAATTGCTTCGCGAAAATTGCGCATAACTGGCAGGTAATATTCCTTATTGACCGTACTACCCTGTGGCAAGAACTCATGATGCACCACGCCCTTGCATTCTTTACTTTATCAATGTTATCGTCTGTTGTTGACGTGCTCGGGCGACCGGCACGCTGTTCGTCGTTCACGTCTTCATGGCCCTCTTAGAACATTTTGTACCACCGATAAACGTTGCTTTGGTCCAAGGTAGCTTTACCAAATGCCACAGTCAAGATTCGGAATGCGTCCGCGCACTTTATTTTGTTTTTCACACAAAATTTAGTACAGATGCTTTGATCCATTTTTTGGAATAGGCAAAAATCGAAGACGAGCCAAAACACATCCAAGCAAAACAGCTGTCGAAAATTAACTAAACATTCAAAATGGCCGACCTTGTCAGCATAGGTAAGGGACATGAGTACCAACATCAGGCTACACAGGCTACAAAAAAATCAAAAATCAAATATACGTAGCCCGCGGCAATTCAAAATTCGCGATACTTTTTGAACAGACCTCGTATGTGCATAATAATATAATGGAACTTTCTTTAAATGTGGTTTAAGGTAATTTATACTATTTACGAACATTCGCTTTATACAGTAACATTTAGGAATAAGAGGCCACTAACAGACAGACGGGCGATATTTTAACTATACTATGTACATATGTATAATGACTACATTATGTAAAACCCAAAAGCATTGCTATAACTGGGTAATAAAAGTTAGTAATTCGTTCGATGTAAATTACATATGAAATATCTTTATTTCATAACATTGGTCATTAATTATTCAAAATAGTCCATTTAAAAAGAATTATAATTTACAATTATAGATCAAAACCCACAGCACAGAGTCACCGCAACAATAGGTTGCGTTATCAAATGTAAAATTATTTAAAAAAAATGTATAATATAATATCATATCTCCCTGTGTTTGAGCCAGTTTGAGCCGATTTCTTCTCACAAGAGAAGAAATCGGGCACAAAAAAACTCATGGCCACCCTTTTTAATCACCTACTTCACCTTTAAGTAACCTGAAGCCATCTATTTTTATTTTAATGATAAAAGGAATGATAGTAGAAAACTTGATTGAAACAAAATCGTTGTAGATATATTTAATCCTTCCTCACTAAAAACACAAACACGCAAATTGAGTTTGAATTAATTGGCTAATAACAATCTCATGCACATCGATGTTGCTTTTATTAATCATATTTCTCGTAACCACAATGTACTGACCTTGTTAAGCCGCAAATTATTAACATAATCCAATTTCATGGGACTCTTGTTGTATATCTAATAAATATAGATGCGCCCTTGCCCGAGTTTCCACTACATCGGCGGTGTATGAACTCGTTAGAACCCATGTTCACTGTCGGCCGAGTGGATCCCGATCACGGTCCACCAAACGCTTTCAAAGTGAGCCCTTAGTGTGACCACCCTCATATCATACACATTATATTTTATTCTATACCCGTGTAAATAGATACTTATTCCTATACCTTACAAATATACCTAACCTAAGAGTACAGTATGCGAGCAAGGTATTTCATGGCGTTCTAAAGGAAACTTAACATACATATATACGCTTGTATCCGTGAAGGGATAGGCAGACGAGTATAAACGCATTTTGCCCACCCACATAATAGGGGGCAGGTCTAATGCCGTCAACCAAACAGTTGGGGAATTAAAGATTGGAAAATTGGGGTATATTATTGACAGAGAAATGTAGGTAAGAAGTGAACACAATGTAAGAAAAGGGATTTACGGATTGGTGCGGGAGTGTAAACAATAGCAGAGCTCAAGGTGGCCTAGTGACCTAGCCCTGACTGCTACGCCTTAGGTCGTTGGTTCGATTCCCACCCGAGTCTGGGTATTTGTGTCCGTTGTTTGTATGTTTATAGTTCCCCGCGACACAGAACTCATTCCTAATGCGGGAGTTGTACCTGTAACTCTAACAGGCCGTTGCCGAGCAGTCCGAGCCCTCTTAATAAAGAAAACTAGGGCAACATAACACCTTTTTCGGTTTGACTGTAAAAATTCGTAGTACTTATTTTTAATTCTAAAATCTGTATTCACCGAAAAATCCTTTGTATAAGTTTTCGTTGTGGTTGGTACTCGTTAGTCATAAGCTGGTTTAATACTTTTAACGACCCTTTCTTGGTCTAGAGCTGAATTTAACCAGTCATGACTATTTTATACAGGATGTTTTTGAAAAGGAACACTTTCTTAAATCACTGAAAAAGCTCTGACACGGGCATGACTCTTTCATACAATTACAATAAATTTTTTTGAATAAAAACTATCTGTTTAAATTGTTTAATTGTTATTAACGTTTAAATTTTTAGGTATTTTACCTCCGTTTCTCAAAAAAGTAGGTAAAATATGTAAAGTTTAAAGTAATTTTTATTTGTAATTTTAGGTCGTACATATTTTTTTTTTTTTGGATTTTTCATTCCGTTACTAAGAAAATCCATAACAACTAAATTCGACATTTCTTTATGTTAGTTTTTATGGATTTTTTAAATACACCCTGTATATAGACATTATTTACTGTATAAATAGTAAATACTTAATAATTATTATCAAGTTCACGAAAGCTGTAAGTATAAACTCATTCATATTATATTTATAACTTTGAGTAAAATAGAGCAGATGCTGTGGGTTTAAACTGTTAACGATTTGATTGTGATGTGATTTGAATATTTAAATGAGGAGAGTGTTGATCAAAACTATGCTTTTAAGTACCTACTTATATTTTAATCACAATCACTGAGGTTATCAAGCAATAAGCTATTTACATTACACTCAGTTTAAGTTGACCAACGATAACAGGAGTTAATTAATGAAAGTGGTGAATAATGCCTTTGTTACATATTTATACATACTTTAGCTAATAATACATATACCCCCACTAGATAGGAGCTAACTAGTACATAAGAAAATGTTACCATGTCGACTAACCACGCTAGAATTTTACTTAACTGGTCCCCGTTACAAAGAAGGAATGAGTGTGGAATACTAACTGCAACACGTCTCATAATTTTTTTTTTTTAATATTACTATACAAGAGGTATTGTATAATACCCCTAATGCTATTTGTACACTCGTTATCGACACAGGTTATTATAATATCTGTGATAGTATATCTTCATAAGTTTTTTTATTATTTATATTAACAAGATTTCATCGTGGGAGAGCCATGCTTCGGCACGTATGGGCCAGCACGACCGGAGTGCTACCACGACCACACAGAAAACCAGCAGTGACGCAATGCTTGCATTGCTTTTCGTCGTGTGAGTGAGGTTACCGGAGGCCCTAACTTACTTGCACTTTCCATCTCCTCTATTCCCGTCCTTTCTCTCTACTCCCCTCTAGTCCCCCCTCACCCCTCTTCCCGCTCTTCCCCCCTCTCCCCCTTCCCTTGCGACTCTTCGAGTTACAGGTGCCCATTGGCAGTAGTAGTCATTTACCATCAGGTGACCCGTCTGCTCGTTTGCCCCCTATACCATAAAAAAAACATTTACTTACCACTTAGTGGCATTCGTCGCACTTAGCTGACCGCTAAAAGTAAAAAAATATTATATTTTGAATATTACGAAGCTTTTATTACCGTCTAATATTCTAAATGCCACTCTTTCCAGAACCTATCAATGCTTTTAGCAGCGTGACGGCTTCTCAAAAGGTAATTATCGTGCCAAGAATTGATTGTCATACGTCATTCAACGTAGTTGTTAGGAACTCATAAAATAAATTATTATCTGTATAATCAATAAGTAACTGGAATATTATTTATTTCGAAGTCGATATTGAAGTAGATAATACATTCACCGATATGTAGTCTAAATTATAGACGGTGTTCGGTTTAAATTAGTGTAAAAGTTACCTAAGTATGGCCAGAATCCTTCTGCATATTCTACATACTCCGTTTTGGATGATTTCGATTTACAACTATCTGGTGGATATTGTAGGGAGTGAGTAGTAGCAATTTAATTCCTAAATAGCGTGTTGTACATGATCATCGTCTTCACCTGAGCCGTAAGACATCCACTGGCAAACATCTCTTAGAGAGTCTTGCACCGCCTTTATCTCGCCATTTTGTTTCCTGCTATTTGGAACCGTTCAGGTCATTACGATATAGATTTACTCTATTGACTTAAAGACTTAGACAGTTCAGAATGAATGGTATTACAATGTTTACGTTTCACTGGCAGCCGCTTTTGTACATGCTAAGACACAAACAAACAAACGTGAACATTAAAACATGATACATACTTCTAGATTCTAAGCCTGGTTTTATTAGAAAATATTCAATGTCATTTTGCATTGGACATTTTGCAATGATGTGAATCATGCGCATGCAGGTTACAATTTGTTTCTCAATCTAAGAAAAAGTACAAATAAAAATATTAAAAGTATATTTATTAAGAACTAGAAGCAACACTACTACAGTATTCTTTCATAACGCCTTATTTTATAAAACGTACCACAATAAATACTTCTTACAAACTCGGTACATGTTCTTAAAGTAAAATATCCTAGGATGCAAAATAAACTTTTTCCGCCTTATTACAAAACGTGTACTAACTTTAAACCATCTCCAAAACAATCAAGTTTAAACCAAGTTTTTTATTAGTCCTCGTTTAGTACTATTACGGCTGGCCAAAAACCAATTTTACCACAAGTTGATATACTATATATACATAAACTGGAGTTACCAGTAAAAAAACAAAAGACAATGTGACTAACATAGGTTATTGTAGCCTGGTTGAATGCTGATTCTATTATTTTGCCACTATGTGCTTGCATAGTTTCGAACAGGGATGTTATGGTGCTCCGTAACTGGAACCGAAATATTGGATATCCGAAATAAAAATATATCTGAAACCATAACCGAATCTGACATATAATGCTATGTTTTTATTATTTCTATATAGCTGAAATGTTGATTTGTTTATTATAATGTTGTTTTGTATTTTCAAGTAGATAACACTTAAATATTAGTAGCTATAATAATCACTCGTAAGACTAATTTTTTTGTGATCGTAGTACCAAATAATAACCTAGAAATAAACTCAAATCATTATCTATTTGTATTTTCCTATTTTTTATTTTCTACAATCCCTTCAAAATCTGAAACGATCTGATAATCCGAAATAATTTCATGTCCGTAACCGTATCTAAAACCGGTATAATATTATACATAAATACGTATCCATTTTCGGATCCAAAAATTCATATCCATAACATCCCTGGTTTTGAATCACTAAACGCTCTTCGTATAAAACTCTCATAGACAGACTGGGTGGTGTCAACAAGCTATGAATGAAGTTTCTTCACACTGGTGATGTATGTACCTATATATGGTATCATGAGGTAAAAAACAACACTTTGTTATGTGTTGGGCTTACTACCACAAGATAGACATATTTCATAATAGTTAGAAATAATGAAACGAAGTTAAAAAATTAACTAGTGTAGTACTAAACCAGTGGTTTTTGCTAACCTAACACTGTCCGTTCAAAGCGAACTATGATTAAAATTAAAAACACATGCTAATGTGTGTTTAGAAATCCTATTAAGGTACTAATGTTTTACTTGATCCCAAAAGCTTCATAAGTCTGTTCTGCCAGCGAAGTCGCTGAACGTTGTTGATGTGACGTGGAGGTTCCGTCTCTTCGGGGAAATATGGAGGGATACCAGTACTATATCACAAAAAAATATATAAACATGTGGTTTAATTACCTTTTATGACGATGACTTCTAACGTATTTTTTTATGTGTTAGACATTCTTCACTTTGATATTTAGTAGAGCAATTCGCTCTATTAAAATTAAAATTACTATCTCTGTACCAAAAAAATCATTAAAATTGGTTTAGCGGTTTTGGCGTGAAAACATAACAGACATGTGTCTCTCGCAAATAAGCGAGGTTGAAAAACCGTCAAAAAGAATTTACTTTTTGATAGTTCTTCTACATCCCTCGTTTATAGTAAGACGTGTATGCTTTATATCCTTAAAGGTTACGACGGTGATGAGCTAAATAAGGAAAGCATTGGAACGTGATATTGAAATGTTTATACCTATTGCTCATCCCACCAGTGAGCGATTTGAAAGATACTTACTCTCGTGAGGATTTTGTGGGTATTACTATTTGGGGATACATTTCAGTCTTTGTTATTGTAGATTTAGTGGCATCCATGGCATTACCTCGACTTGACCTGAAATTGGGACAACAAATGCAAGGCAAAACAAAATGCGATCTCCGTTATATAAGAAGTAAACCTATGCACATTCATCAAATCACCATCCTGGGCATTCTAAAGCAGTTACAATGAATAAAGCACAAAATTGTTAATCTACATTTAGGCAAATTGAAATAGCAGATGCCTAAACTCCTTAAATAACTTGATTATTTTATGAGGTAGAAAGAAAATTAAGATGGTCCGTACTAGGATATCAGGTACATTTTTGTTTTTTTTTAAAGATTACTAGTAACGTGGGTCACACATTACTAGTATTCTTGTTAACCCCTCCAGCTAAGCTTAACGCTTGTGTTAGGAGTGGGTACACGGTAGTGCACTGGGTGGGGTTCGAACCCGCAACCACTTGATCGCAAGTCCGACGCCTTAGCCATTACGCATGGAGTTATAGAGAACAACCACAGACCTCGATTTTTTGGATTTTCTGGAACGATCAAAGCTTTGTCGCCACTACCTTATGAATTGAAACCATAAAAATAAATATTCATTGAAAAATTTTGAAAAATACTGACACAGTTGGTTTTGATTTTACATCTGATGCTTCCGGCAGACGCTTCAGCATAGTATCGAATCTATTCCGTGGCAAGCCAATAATACCCAGTGTTGCATCAATATTGGCCAGGTTTTCTTCTTTACCAACTATTACATGCCACAGATATTGTTGTCTCTTTGTTTTGCTGTAAAAGGTATGTTTTTTTAATACTTCAACATCAGTTTTAACTTAGGTGCTTAACCATCTTAGCCTAAAAGTAAGACTCCATTAAAAAGTAAAAATTGTGGATCACATGCAATAAAGTACTGATGAAGATATTTCTGCTTCAGTAGACTTTGCTAGGCTACCTTGACGGTACTTTGTTTTTATTGATGCCGTGCTAAGATCCGGTTCGATTTCTGGGCCAAGGCATTGAGTTTTCATTCACCTTGTTGCCAAGAAATACGCATTTGCAATCCCGAAGACTAAACTTATGTCTGGTGATGCCTATAGACTAGCCACCTACGACACTGTACCTTAACATAAGCTGCAAATAGGCGTGGTCTTGCTTATTGAATAAAAAGCATTAACTCACTCAGGGGTTTTGACAACTCCAAGTCCCATCATACGGTAATCAATTTCTCTAAAACAGAACACTTCATTGGTCAGCGGTGAACGACTATTAAGCTTTTTGTCATGTCTCACGCAACATCCTAAAAGTACTGCACGTTCTTCGGGCGTCATTTTTGTTATGTATCCTGTTTTCATGGTGTGTTCCACTGAATTGAATATTTCCGATTTAAATATACGATTAGTCTCCAGTTCTAAAAACACATTTATCTATTTAGTTTAACAAAGACAACACAAAGTGCGAGTCACCTAAATTTTATTAAAATAGCTCGCTTATAATTTTTTTTTTTCTGATGGGGTAGGGGTTAAACAAGCAGACGGGTCACCTGATGGTAAGTGACTACCACCACCCATGGGCACCTGCAAAACCCTGCACCTTAAGGTTAAGGTTAAGGGAGAAGAGTTAAGTGGAGAAAAATCTTGTCATATGAGAGAGTAGTTGAATACCTGAATTTTCAATAGCCCAACACGGTACCCCTCTCAAAATACAAATAACAGAAAATTATTAACCAATAAGATGAAAACTCTTTCGTCCCAACGCTAACCAAACTATTTGGACACACATACGAAGCAACGTTTCGAATAACCGAGCATCTTTGTCTGATAAAGACCTTCTTTTCTTCGTTGGTCCCATATGGTGATAATTCTTCATATCTGCACCACCTAAAAGAAATAGTATTACTGCATAAAGAACAATAAAAAACAAAGATAGAAGAATTCAAATGAATACATATATCCCACAAATACCTGCAACAGTAAGATTGTACCTACCAATAAGCATGACACAGTACTCCTTGCCCACTAAGACTCGCAGATCAGATATATTTTCCTGAAGCTGTTTCTCTATTATGTCACAATAAGGAGTCCTCACTTTAGTTTCCAGATCCAACATACGAAAAGACATTTCATCATTGATCTGTTAACATTTTAAAGACTAATGATATCGCTTTATAAGAGTTTTATTGCTTTAGAAGTAGGCTGCGGTACTATGTTTCATAAATAATTAAAGATTATTGTTTAATTTTGCCAAAGTCTGGAATGAACGGCTAGTGTCTATTTCTCCAGATAATTATAATCCTGGAAGGTTTAAGAATAGACTCAATAGGTTTTTCTTGGATAGGCGTGTTCTATCTTCGCCTTCATCGTCAAAAAATAGTACTGTTCGCCCTGGAGAACAGTACTTTTTTATACCTGATTTGAAACTGCAAAAGCTATTAGTTGATTAAAAAAATTTGTATACCTGCAGGTAATATGCATTGCAAAGAATGAGTGCTCTTAGAAATCTCGCCATAGTTGGCAAATGCAACATATTTATCAGTATTGGGCTCAAAATTTGCACGGGAGCTGTATAAATTGCTAGATCTATTACGTCCTGGAAGGATAGCATATAATATTTAAAAATTAAACAGGTTGTTACACGGGAAATTAACTTTAACACTAATTAAGAACAAGGGTAAATAAGCATAGAAACGTGGAATATCTGATCGAGCAGCAGGTAAGATGATGGCTTGTTGCTTGACCGGATGTTCCGTCCATATTGGTGTACAGACACCAATATCCATTCGAAATATCAAGCGTATAAGATTGTAGTGTACACCGCACACTATCACACTTTACTCGATGATCACATTAAAGAAACATCAAACGACAAACAAAACACCGTGTGCAAGTGCCCTTCCGGTAGCTATAGTTTCAATTTCCATGTAAGAATTTCGTAAATCAATTAAACTAATAGATACATTGAAACTAGATTACATCCTATTTGACTTCTTTAGCAAGTTAAAGTAATGTAAACTACATTTTAACTTTGTGATCAGGTGTGCTATGATTAGAACAACGCAAGTGAACTTTTAGTGAAAGCGTATTTAATAATAATAACTCCACACATCTCACACGGCCCCAAACTAGGCAAAGCCTGTACTATGGTAACCAGACTGCTAATAAACATACTTATATATTTCTAAATACATACATATTATAGATAAATTACACCCAGACACAGAACAAATGATCGTGCTCATCACACAATTATTTGTCCTGGGTGGGAATTTGACCCACGACCTCTGGCTTAGTAGTCAGGTTCACTAACCACTAGACCAACAGGCCAGTCATAAAAAATAAACAAAGATATTAATGACCGAAACCAAGAAACGATTTTACAGTCCGTAAGCAAAACGTATCGTTTCTTGATTCAACGAGATATTATCGCCCGTAAGCAAAACGAATTGTTTCTTGATTCAACGAGATATTACCGCCCGTAAGCAAAACTAATTGTTTCTTGATTATAGGAACCGGGTATAAGTCAAAGAAACCTGTAATGTAATGATGTCAGCCTGTCCAGGTTCCAATTTCCTTTGATACCGGCGTCGATAACGAATCTAGAAATGGTTAAGAATTTTATAATTAGTATAAGGTTTTGTTTCTCGGATTCTCCAAAAACCTAAGATGTTATAAAATGTCATTGCCAAAAGCTATAAGTTTTATAGCTCAGCTGTCGCAATGTTGTAACAGTCATTTCTTACTGATGACGTTTGAAGACGATGATATCTCTCGTGTCACTACTTAAAAGAGATGCTTGTGCGAATAGGGCCGATTAGCATTTTTACTTGGATTGTTGTATTGTCATCTATCATGATGCGTGATGGATGCATGATGGTGCGATAGGAAGTACGTCAACCGGTCGCCATTTTACTTTGTACTTTTATTTCAACACTGATACTGATACACTGTGAATCACAGACTTTCGTATTGATGACAGCTCTCTTTTAATCACCTATATAAATCAAACCACGAGTACTGATTTATGCCGTAGTACTCCGATATTATGCAACCAAATAACCTGGATTTTGATTTGGAACAATAATTACTACCTAGAAGAATATATGGCGAGTTATATCTCTAGGAGGAATAAATAGTATATTATATAACTTTATTTTAAATTATAATAATTGCTTGTTATAATATAACTCCGTGTTACCTGTTCAATTAAATCCACGTCATCCCTGAATACAATAGCTCCAGTGGGAACTTTAGCAGCTACTTTCTTAGTTTCTACTGGCCCGGGAGGGAGATCACTGTAACATTATATTTTTATATATTCATAGATTTAACTCGTGAATATGCATGTTGTTTAAATTTACTTGATTAATTTTCCATTGAATCTTTATCGTCCACATATTATGCTTAAACAATTATTTTCTTATTTAGTTCGTGTTTAATTGCAAAATATATATTAATTAAAATATGCAAAATAAGGGCGCGAAATTCAACTTTGCAAAACGCTTCACCATTGGTCGAAACAAAACATGACGTGACATTCCACGTTCTGTCATTTATCGGCGCCTATATTCGTAGTGTTACGGAGAAAGATAGGTGTTCCTGTGGTTTTTGCTCTTAGCTAGTGCAATTTAAGCATTCTAGTGATATTAAAAATCATCTAGGACAATGACTGAATGTAGTTTTGTCAAAGCACAATCGGACAATCTACCGAAAATAGGTGCATTCATGATGACTATATATTTTGCATCAAATCCAGATTTTACGTCCGCTGAGGTTAAAGGAGTGAAAGCCGCAAGGTAGTTATTATAATACTTGTTATATTATAATCTAAAGGATAGGTACTGGTACTATTATGTATTCTGTGGGATAGGTAAGATATGTATAGTTAGTTATATTCATTAAGTTTTATTGGACTTTTGTTACCTAGTTTAAGTAGACAAGCAAGTTGCCTTCTGCTTGATATTTAAAATAAACATAAATTACTGCTGACTAATTCACACTATACTAGCAATTAAATTGTAATATGCTTACAATAAGGTGATCTTCACCACAATATAAACAAAACCTAGAAGAATCACGATATTGAAGATACTTCATCTCTTCTCATTAATATACACCATTGTTTTCGTATTTTACTTTATTATTATGTACAGGAAAAAATACTGTATTGGGTGTACTTCTAATAGTGTTTTTACACTTAGGGACAAGTCAATACCTATAAAATGGTTTTTTAACTTTATCCATGGTCTTTACAATAAATAGTAATTACAACTGGAAATCGGTATAAAATTACTGTAACACTTGAAGTAAGTTTATGAAACAAACACTAAGCGTGGAACGTGACGTCATCAAAGGCCCGCGAAATATGGCGGCGTTCAAACTGATCAAATTTTATCGATGTTTTCAATGTTATTTTAAAAATTAATTTGAACATTGCCAAGGTTATTTACATTTTTATTAGGGTAGAATGATGGAACAAGTCAATAAAAGATAAAAAAATAATACATGCATATTCCCTATTCTAGGCATCCTTGTATTCGCTTGGCCCACGTATATAACAAAAATCTTGTAATGTATTTATATTAACTAATACCTTCACATATATTAACACATATACTTCACATATATTAACTAATATTACACACACCTGCTTACAGATTTTAGGCGATGAAATTTTAAAATAATTTCCGCAGTCCTTGAAGATGAGCATGGTCGTAGACCTAACAGTTTAGGGTGTCAATATCTTGTGAGTAACAAGACAAGCTTCCAGTCTCCGACCACATGAATATCTATTATTGCATTATCCATTCTTACGCTCTCAGCTTATAAACAAAGTAGTTCAACATTTTTAGGAAATTTTTAGTAATGAAAAATGAAAATTAATAATTAATTATTTACCTCACGAAAATCAAAGCTTCAGTATCTTCATCCCATACCCAGTGCCCATTTTCGTATAAACCTCCAAAAACACCCTCTTCTTCATCGTCAGCCATAACAACTTTAATATAGTATTCTCAATATCTCAACAAAAATACTGTCCCATATTTTGGATATTCACAAAAAGCGTTCTATTTGAGTGGTATGTTTTATCAAATTTCAATGTTAATACTCAATCACATTACTGCACTACTCGTAGTCACACCAGGATAGCTAATTTAATAGGTTTGACTAGAAGTTTTGCAGGACATCTCATTAAAGATTGGTCTGTCCTCTATCTTATATAAGATGGCTGATGGATCTAAAATAGCGTAGTGTTCTGTAAATTCACGACTGGACTTCCATCTGTCAGAAACTCAGTTCCCTGATACAAAAAGAAAACCCTATTTAGGCCACCCAGGTTTTGTGCTGATAGTAAAAAGACTAGATCCTCACCCATTTTAGCTGGTCAGATGGGGGACGCCCATGAAACATAGCGATTTTCAAAAACCGCGGAGTTGGCAAAAATGATAATGACAGTAACAGGTCCATACTCTCATTAGGGAACATCACACTCAGAATATAATTGGTCGAAGGACGAGGGAAATAAATGGTAACCTGGTGTAACGACGAGGTGACTTATTTATACACTAATTAGACCGGTAACATTAAAAATGTCGCAAATGTTAGAAACACTCGCACTAAATATGCAAAACTTAAAATTTAGGGTACTTTACATTTAATTAGTCATATATATATATATATTTAATAAAATTGCATAACATTGAAATCGATTGTGAGTTAAAAAACGCACGTTAATTTATAAAAGTCAGGATACCGTATACAGCATAAACTAAAATATATTATAATACACAGGTCTTCTGTAAAGATATTTTAACTTTGACGTACTGTTTGTGACGTCTACTCTTTGAATGCGACAACATATTCCTTAAAAACATATTATTTATGGTACAAAATGACATTGCAATGCAGAGTTGACTTTTATTCTACAATTCGAGTGAAGTGCTGATGTGTGAAGCGAAAACAGGGTTGTGGAAAGATTTTGGTATAGATAAGAAGAACGAACAACAGTGACGCGGATGAATAATAAGTAAGTCAGTATTGCCTGAGACTGAGAACAAACTCTTTATAATATTACTATAGATTTATTTAAAGAATACTAGCACCGTGGGTCACACGTTACTAATATACTTGTTAACCCCTCCAGCTAAGCTAAATGGGTGCTAATAGGAGGGAGTTCACTTCGGTAGTGTACTGGGTGGGGTTCAAAATCGCTACGCATTACGATACCGCTGCTTAAAATTGATTAGAGTTTAGAAGAGAAAAAGATTAGCTTTTTCCCGAGGCTTAACCCACGTAAAAGTAATTTTGCCATCCTTCGGGTTTTATTTCTGTGTTTCTTGGTTAAAGATACCCCATGTTCTTTGTTCTTTCCCTGGGCACAAGTATGCAAAATTTTATGCCGATCTGATGAACGGTACGGCAACAATCAAATAGGTATTGATTTTTATATATTAGAAGATAAACTGGTAAGCCAGTAAAAGGTTAGCGTACTCTTATGGAGAACAAAACACTGCTGCCTGCCACGCTTGCATTGTATGGAATTTGCAATTAGGGGCTCGTCTATCTAGAGAGCGATCGGCATCGTTCGTTCCCTGTATGGTGCTGACCTACGCGTCTCTCCGCTTTAGTGGAAACACATCCTTATATTAATATCTCACTCGGTCGTAGGCTCTACCGAAATACTCTACCATAATCTATGGAATCGAAATTATAACTTCACGGTTCCTTTATATATTTACTAGATTTTCTCACGGCTTTGTCTGCGTGTAGCCTTTAACTATTTTTAAATGTAATATATGATCTGCTGCAGAATCCAAGTAAAGTTCGTATTATATTTCATACTCTCGGTTCCGAGATGTAGACTTGAAAAGTAACAAAAAAACAGGCAGACAGTTACTTTCTCTTTACCAACTATTACTTCGGAACGTATAAAATAGTATAATAGGTTCTAGGAACGCAAATGTGCATAACCGGACTATTCTACAAACTGTAACAGTAGAGCGCCGTTTATCCAGTTTCCTGCAGTTTGCAGATGTTTCCCTAGCCGGCTCCACCAATTCGAGTTGAAATCACTTGTGCAAAATGACTAATGACCTAAGTCCCATATTATTTTTTCCTTGGTTATGTTATGCACGTAAACTAACTCTTCTTAAAAATTAAAACTAAATCTTCTTAAAAATAGCCTGGTTAATTTCATCCCACTAATATTATAAATGTGAAAGTTTGGATGGATGGATGTTTGTTACTCTTTCACGCCAAAATTACTGAATTGATTCCGATGGTACTTGGTATGTAGATAGCTGGAGACCTAGGTTAACACATAGGCTACTTTTGATACCGCTGTTCCCACGGGATCGGGACTTACGAGGGTAAACCGCGGGGCGCAGCTAGTTCTCTATAAATCTACATATAATCATATTTATATACAATATACATATACACATACGTGTGTATATGTATATATATGGGCGTATACACAATAATTACACGAATATCATAATGAGACAATTCACCATTTTCATTTCGAAAATTAATTTATAAAACGCAAAAACAATTTCTTGCCTCCAAATTTGCTTTTTTTTTAATATAGCTTTATTAGAGTTTATGGATGTGATATCTTCTTTGACAACGACAAAACTTATGTAGCGCCCTACGTATTACCATGTATTTAAAAAAAGGTATTAACCAAAGTATCGTTAAATATTATAAATATTAGAGAATATTAAAACAACATAACTTCTAAAATGTAATATACTTAATATTTTAAAATTATAGGATTTCTAAATATAATTGAACGAATCGCTGACATCTATCTAAATCAATTTACATACATTTATATATCAAAATATATTAAAATAGAAAGGAGTTCCTTTCATTTCGATCCTGGATGAAGGAGCTTCATGAGCCTGTTCTGCCAACGCCGCCGTTGAGTTTCGCTGACTGGTCGAAGAGGTTCTGTTTCGTCAGGGAAATGCGGTGGGAAATAAGGCCTGAAAAAGAAAATTTATACAAAAAAGTTAATGCACAGAAATAAGAAAATTTGTAACGTAACGTAAAACGTCACGTGGTATAATTACAGGTATGCGAGAATGCATTCTGCATTTATTCTGCGCTTTATCGTCGTCAAAGAATCACTTGAGATTTATTTACATTTATCTACTTTTATTTTGTAAATAATCCCTATTTCCCTTGGTCATGGCATCACGCGTGAACGGCTGGACTGATTTCGCTAATTCTTTTTTTTTGTATTAGTTATTGTCAGGAGAAGCTTCTTATGAAAGAAAGAGAAAGTTAACGAGGGACTTACGCGGGTGAAACCGCTGGGAACAGCTAGATTTTTATAATTTCTTCTTAGTTTCCTAATAATATATATTAATCTTGAAAAATATTAGAAATTAATTGCCACTGGCTTAAACGGCGAAGATAAATAACGTGAGGAAATCTTGCAAATGTAATAGTTCTCCATAATATTCTCGAAGGTTTGTGAAATCTGCCTAATTTGCATTTGTCCAACGTACTTGCATTTATCCAATCCCACCTGTAATAACAGGAGGACCCTTGCCCAGTGATGGGACAGACAAATAAGATGGTAAGCGTAAACTTGACTTTTGTTCATATAAATTAGTTTGATGCATCTGCTATTTATACGACTGGCCTGTTGGTCTAGTGGTTAGTGACCCTGACTACTAAGCCAGAGGTCGTGGGTCAGATTCCCACCCAGGACAAATAATTGTGTGATGAGCACGATCATTTGTTCTGTGTCTGGGTGTAATTTATCTATAATATGTATGTATTTAGAAATATATAAGTATGTTTATCAGCAGTCTGGTTACCATAGCACAGGCTCTGCCTAGTTTGGGATCAGACGGCCGTGTGTGAGGTGTGTGGAGTTATTATTATTATTATTATACTTGATGAGATTCACGATCCCTGTGCGTTTGTCCCCACTAAAGGAACTCATACTAATGTTTTAATACGCGTTGTATTTGCAGCAAACAAGTCTTAGCTCTTCAAGCTCCGTATAACAGTAAGCTACAGTTGCCATATCAAAAAAGAGACATGTACTTCACTTGTCGTTGTTACAGATTTTAAAACAAATATATTTAGCGTGGCAATACACTTTAGAAAACTAATTTCTTGAGAGAGGTTATAGCTATGGGCCGTAGGAGCGGTGCAGTATTAGATATTATAATTTGTAGCATGTCAGTATGCGAAAAATACGCAAATGTAAGACACTAACTCTTTGGTGGGTCTTGGAGGTAAAACAATTTCAGGATAAAGACGTTGGGCAACTGTGGTACTCTTTCTCATTGAACTGCCACTTCCCACTGAGGCACTGTACGCACTTCGAGAAGACCTGTACATAGAAAAACATATTTTATACCACTGAGTGACAAACAAGTATACTTAAGTTGGCAGACATAAAAAAAAAATGAGAATAACACCTCCACAGCTACTACTATGTCTATATGTTTCTTTGATCACGGCACTATTTTTGTTTATTTTCGTTCAGATTTTATGACTGCTGTCACTTCTCGATTTCATAGTACCGTTGTGGTTAGTGCCAAAATAGACCGATAACGTGTTGTTGGAGACGTTAAATTACCCGACTTCAAACAAGAAGGAGGTTCTTTAGACGATAATTTCGCCATTTATTGTGAAATTATAATTGTTCTCAATGAATTTCTAGAGTGGTCAAATAAAAGTTTAAAACAAAATCCAATCCCGAGGGTGGCAAAATGACGCATCAACTATTTCAATTGACACATTACAGACATTTGAACTGATTAAAAGTATTTGAGTAATTAATATTAGTAGCATAATGTGTTATTAATACGAGTTTTCAAAATATTACTACATTACTTAATTTCGCAAGATGATATCAATAATGAACTAACATGGAACCTTTAGATTTTGCATCGGAAGCTGTCGGTAGAGGCCTGAGCATAGTATCAAAATGACTACGTGGTTGGCCAATAAGACCTAATACTATATTGAGACCACTTAAGCCGTCTTCTGCTCCAGCCACTGCTTGCCACATGTACTGATGGCGAGCGGACATCCTATAGAAAATACAAATACACACTACAAACACCATACAAACAAAAGTTAATGATTAATGAAATTATATTTTACTAGATAGAAAGTCACCATGATTTACTTTAAAATATCGTTGTTAAGGTCTCGGTATTGGTGGACAAATAAAAAGCGAACTGTATTTTACGCTGGTTTGTAATGTCGGCAAACAGGTACGTCGCACAGAACCGTGATCCCGATCGAGTTTGTAAGGCGAGTGCCCTGCGTAATCACAATGGTATTGGGAGCCGTAACGCCCGCTCCGTCTCTCCTTGCCTCTAGGTAACCCGCGCCGCGCGCCGTTTGCTAGCGGATCAGCCAGTTGAAAACACCGGCCTTCCGCGATATCGACGATCGAGGTTTACATTTTTACATACAAAAAGCGCATCATTTATAAGGACGATATAAAAATCAAGTATACCTAACCTGAGCAGGAAAATAAAAAAAAACCTTTTCTAAGGGTGCCTCGATTCCCTTATTATTGCAACAGTAAGTATAGTCATAAACCATCAGATACACGCACACACATACACAGATACACGCACACACATACACAGATACACACATTGAACTTTTGACACTCCTCCTTTATGGGCCGTGGTAAATACTTGGAAATTCAAACAAACATTTTTGCATTTGGACTTATTCAACGAAGCTTTATTTTTTAACTTACATATGTACAAGTGTGTCAGAATAATTACTAGCATTTATCGAGGTCCGAGCATGCAATCAAATCAAGGAAATAATAACATCAAAACTAAGCTAAAAATATTTAATACGAATAATCAAAATCAGAATCTAAATTTTCAACTTCATTTGATAATTTCAATTTCTCCATTTTTACAATGGACCAATTGTTAAATTAAAAGAGACCTTCAGCTTCTGTAATTTTCTTCCGTTTTGTTTAGTGTTTGTGGCAGTTGTTCCATATTTCTGTAACATTTTCTTACGAAATAAGATTAGTTAACATTCAATAATTATGTACCTATGTGTAATGTTATTTTTTTAAATGTCTAATAATTGCCTCAAAACGATCTTGTACAATTTTTGGGATAGGTTTAAGTTTATCGAGATCAACATTCTTTGAAAACAATTTTCCTTTTACTATACCCCAAATCATTTCGATTGGGCTTAAGTTAAAATGATACTGAGGCCAATAGGCAATTTTTATTGTGCATATTATATGATGTACCTACCAGTCATATTGACACTTAAATCTGTAATGATATTTTGAAAAATATAGTCCTATTACTCAGGCTTTCCTTCCGACAAATACTAACTTATAACCATTTTTTTTTTTCGTGACTATGAATAGTTTTTTTGACAGTTTAACTGATAAAAAATCTCACAGTATTGACACATACTTGAAAGTTTTTCTTGCCATTAAAATAAATTAGTTCCATTAGTTTTCTGCACGATGACGAAGTTTTTTATTTTCCTGGTCAGGTTATAACAGTAACTGTCATTTGTTTATTTGCTCATCACAATAAGACTTACAATCTAAAATCCTAGACGTAAACACTTTCTTACTTTTTTTAATAAAAATACTACCAGTCACATGGGTCCCATATTACTAACCTTCTTCTTGATCCCTAAAGGTAAACTTAATGCTTCTGTTAGGAGTGGGTTCGCTTAGACTATGTATACTATGTACTGGGTGAAGTTCGAACCCGCAACTACATGTTCGTAAGTCCAAAGCCTTAGCCCCGCCGCTTACTTACGCAATGCAGCACTTGAGTTTCGTAACGTTTTCTCGTGCGGTGCATCGCATACTTTTTTTTTTAATAAAAAACTATAAATATTAAATTGCTTACTGTGGACATTTGACAACTCCAAGTCCCATCAAATGGAAATCAATTTCCCTGTGACAGAACACCTCGTTCATAAGAGGTGAACGAGTGTTGAGCTTTTTGTCGTGTCGCACGCAACTACCAAGCAACACCGCGCGTTCCTCAGGCGACATTTTAGCTATATACTCCGTTTTCAAAGTGTGCTCCACTGCGTTAAATATTTCTGACTTAAATATACGGTTGGTTTCCAATTCTGGAAGTAATGTTTTTTTACTTAAAAGGCAATCAATGTATAGTATGTAATTTAAGTACCTAATTTGTTTGCTGGCTCATAAACTATTTATTTTGGGGTCTCATCTTACGTGCAATTGATGTGTTTGTTGTTTTAACCTTCTTTTCCTCAGCAGAGCAAGAAACATGCTGGTCATGTTCGTTTCAGTGCATCTTAATATTTATAAATAGATAAAGCTGTAGAACAAAATTTTGCTTTTAAGTACTTGTCGTACATAATGTGAATTTTAATGTGAAATAAATATAATCATAATTCTTGGGCTCTTGTCGTTACAGGAACATTCGCTCATAAAATAGTTTTAGGATACCTCTGACTACTTCTCATGCTACTGAGTATGTAGTTTCTTCCTTTTTTGTTTAATCAGTTCAAGTTTAAATTTGTTGTAATTCTTCACAGAATCCTATCCTACTAATATTATAAACGTAAAAGTTGGTAAGGATGTATGTATGGATGTATGGATGGATGTTTGTTAGTCTTTCACGAAAAAACCACTGAACCGATTACGATGAAACTTGGTATGTAGATACCTGGAGACCTGGTTTAACACATAGGCTACTTTTTATCCCGATATTCCGACGGCACCGGAACTACGAGGGTGAAACCGCGGGTCGCAGCTAGTTCTGTATAAATCCACATATAATCATATACATATACATACATATACACATATGTGTGTCCATGGGCGTATCTAGCTTTTAGCCCAGGGGGTGACAAAATATGATTTTTTCGTCCAGAGGGGGGCAAATAAAATTTTGCCAAAAAACTACCTTGGTACTTCGTAAGCTTACTAAAGCCAGGGGAGCAGCCCCCTCGGTACGCCCATTTCTTTTTTTTTTTCTTTTATTCTTTCAACATTTTAACAATATATTTACAGTTTTGATTATGGATAGCATTTCCAAAAACCACGAAGGTTTATAAACATAACTAATAAACAAAGTAACTTAATTATTAAAGAATTTGGATACAAAATAAAAAAAAGACAAGTAAAAGTAGATGCAAGATACACAAAATAATGTAATATTGTTACTTGCAATTTGATATTGTATTATTTAGAAAATAAGGTTTTAATTTTGATTTAAAATTTATTGGCGTAACAATATCTCGCAATTGAGTGAGTAGGTTGTTAATAAATCTAGGAACCAAGTAATCAGTTGTTCGTTCACCGTATATATTGTTTGTGGCGGCCCGACTGGTTGCACATAGTAGATTCCGAGATGCGGCCCGCGTATATACAGTGTGTGCTACTTTTTTTTGAAATGCACTGTTGAAATAGTTTTCCTTGAGCAGTATATTCAAATTGTGTTTGGACTGGTAAGATTTGACAGTGTTTAAAAAGACCATTGTCGTCATAGTAAAATTGGGTTGTATGAGTGGGCGTATGTGTAAATAGATATTCAAATCGCCTACCAATTTGATGAAAACTCTTTCGTCCTAAAGCTAGCCAAACTATTTGCACGCTCATGCGCAACAGAGTTTCAAATAATCGAGCATCTTTGTCTGAAAGAGATCTCCGTTTTTTTGCTGGTCCCATGTGGTGAAACTTTTTTGTGTCCGCACCACCTAGAAAAAAGTATTAAAACGTTTATTGCATTGATTTATTTTTGTGCTAGAAACATATCGGATCACTTAAACTAAAGAGTAGTTGTAATACTGAGATATAGGCCGAGATCAGATGGTCCACAGGACACAGTGGGCATGTATTTTCATTGGGTTCCGACATAGAGGATACCCTCGTGGATAAATTATAACAAAAATGATTTTAACCAACTTTTATTAAACGGAATTATAATTAAATAAAGTACACGTAGGAATATCGAACAGACACGTCCGCTACCGGATAACAAAATACCGGAATGCCCAAGAAAGGGTTTTAGATATTCTGGTTAAACTAATTTTAATGCAAAAAGATTAAGGAGTTTTTATTATTTAAGCTGTTTTATTTTATGATGCATACTGTGGAGTAGCTGTGTATTGTATTTTTATCTAAGTTTAAAGCATGTGTTAGGTGTGAGTTCACGACTGTAGTTTAATAGACTGGGTCCTAAAGGGGTCCAGATTTAGCCGTTGTATTTAGAAAAGTATATTTTTAGTTTTCAATGCCACTACCAAGGGTACTGCGTAGAGTGATCTCGTTGCCACTATTTTGTACAATAACAAGTATTTATATTATATTATAGTGCGGCGGCAATATTTTAGTCCGCTATCGGATAGCAAAAACGCGTGTCTCTCACCCCCTCTTGTCTTAAATATGTGTTGTTATTATTTTGAATTGGTGTCTGAAATAAAGCATATTTTTAATCTTTAATGACAGCTTTTAAATTTATCTCTCATCTTAGAATGCTTTGTTTTTCCTTTTCTTATAAATAAAATTCAAAAAGTTTCAAAACTCGAACCTATGGCTTTGGCTGTATCAACTTGCTTATCGATATATAATATCTTTTTTAACCTGGCACTTTTTATGTCCATTCCCCTGTTCAGAAATTGTTGTTGTTAAACTGTGAATAAACTTGTTTAACTTTAATATTACGCTATGGTTGTAAAAAATATACATACATATTTCGGAGAGCCAAAGTAATGCCAAGTGACAATTATTTCTATTCTAGTTAATTTTTGTAGGTGGCAACTTTAATTGTCAGTTGAGTATCTTGCGATGACAGTTGAAGGAAGTTCAATTGGCGAGCCGCGCCCAAAAAGGCATTGCTAAAGAAAACAAGGGAACGCTCGGTCGCATTACAACTAATCTGTATTCCATGCGATTGTGTGAGCTTAATCTTTAATCCTAAATTATTGTGAGCATCATCGGTGAGTTTATATACTTTATTTAGTGTCGTAGTAAAGATAATTGTTCTGGACATTGACATGTGGTGATTTCGGAAATACACTCATATCAAACCAATATTCTAATGAACGCGGGAATAAAGATGCCGAGCAGTCGCCGTTATCAGAAGTGGGATACCCAAGTGTTTATCGCCCGGAACCTTGCCAATGCAAATTAAGAAGAAGACAAATGAAATCGCTCGGTTCAAATAAGATTGTCAAACTACCTGAATATGATCCAGAAACTCAAAACGTTGACGCATGTGCCTGGGTAACTACAGCCGACATGTGCATGTCCGAATGAAAACTGCATGCATGTGAACTTCAAGGTGCATCACAATGATAGCTCTAAGACGAGCGACAAAAGAACAGGCATACATATGAATACTGACCAATCAACATAATACAATACTCCTTGGCGGCTAAAACTCGTAGATCTGACAAGTTATCGCGGAACTGCTTCTCTAATATTTCGCAATCTGGAGTCCTCACTTTAGTGTCTAAATCCAACATGCGGTGTGCCATTTCATCGGCTACCTAAAATATATGTTCAAATGTACTTCATACACACTTTTCAACATAAATTAATAAATTAACCATTTTAATTATATAGGTACCTGTAAGTAGTACGCACTGCACAAAATCAATGCTCTCAGAAATCTCTCCGTAGTTGGTAAATGTAACATGTTTATAAGTGCCGGGCTCAAAAAATTTATGGGTGCTGTGTAAATTGCTATATCTTTTACATCCTGAAATTTTGATTACAATTTTGAATGCGTTTTTTTCTAAAAAATACTAGTAACGTAGGTAAATTCTTGTATGAATGGAATGGGTTGAGTGGATTCACATCGGTAATATACTGGATTGAGTTTGAACCTTCATATACTTACTGTCGCCGTAGCCACTATGCTACCCGTAACTTTGAATCTATAAAATGTAGCAGTCTCATTACTTTAGAAAAAAAACACATTTCTTATTATGTATACAACGCACAAACCTAGCAAACATATTGTGATATTTTATCTAAAACACAGGCCCGCCGAAACCATGTTGTGTCTGATAAAATTTTACCGATTTACGATTATTAACGTGCAACCATTTATGAATCTTTATGGCACACAAGTTATAATAATGGCATAAATGTTAATTAAAGAGCAAAAAATATCAAGTGCAAGTTATAAGTTACAAATAGACCTGTAACGTTATTACGTCAGACTGCCCAGGTTTCAACTTTCTTTGATATCGACGCCGATAACGAATCTAAAAAAATAATAAAATATTAATAGTGTATTACTATGAACACCAGGTCATATTTATGGTGTGATAAGCTACTAAACTACCTGTTCAATTAAGTCCACATCATCTCTGAACTCGACAGCCCCAGTAGGAGCTTTTGTTGCTATTTGTATGGTTTCTACTAGTTTTGGAGGAAGGTCACTACAACACAAAAGATTAAGTTAAATTAAAATCGTCTTACTGAGGATCTATTATAAGATTTGACATGTACTATGCGTACATGCGATATATCTGTTATTAGCTCCTCATGGAGAAAGTAGTTTCCTAAACCAAAACCAAAATCAGGATATAAATCAGACCTCACAAACAGCAAAGCTCCACCGCTTTCATCCCATGCCCAATGCCCATCTTCGTACAATCCTCCAAAACCTCCCTCATCGTCCTCGTCACCCATTGTTAAATTAGATAATAACTAAAATAAATGTACACAAAACCTAGTAAAGTCTATTATTAAAACAAAAATAATGTTATAGATGCATGGGCATCAGAGTACTTTGACATTGTGTGTCATAATTTAAGTCATTGTGTATGCTTTATGTCATAGTCATAATGTAAGTAAATTATCTCAGAGCAAATACTATAAAACAATGTTGATAATAGGATAAACTTAGCATATAGGTTGACTACAATTTGTATGACCTCAAATGAAATTTCTTCTATTAAGACATAGTGCATATTTCACTTAGTAAGTTTATAGTTTTAACTTTATGTCTTACAGTATACACAGTATGTATAAGTTCTAAAGAAAACAAAGAGACGAACACCATTTAATTTACTTAATTCTAAAAAAAATATTATTTAGTTCCATGTAGTCAATATTTATGAGATGTTGAGACAGACAGGGCGGTTACAGTGGTGCTCTTCAGAGTTTACTTGCCTAGAAAAACACGTTGTTTCATAACGTACGGCCTGTAACCGGGGGCTCGGGTGTAGTCTAGGAAGAAAATATCTGGAAACCAGAAGGACTTATGAAGGATAAGCCCTCCTGGTTTCCAGAATTTTTCTTCCAGCTCCAACAGGTGTGTGTAGAAAACTATTACAAGCATCTAAGAGCAAATAGGTTTGGCTGTCCCTTGACAGTGTAATATTAAACGTGTACGCTCACTCAATGGCTTACTTGGATATTACAGTGCATCGTTATCGTCTCGAAAACTATGTTTGATACGGTACGATAACTACGTTACTACGTGAAACCACAAAATAGATAATTGTACTAAATATTAAAGTGGCGAAACCACCAAAGCGCTTCACCAACAACGCAACACCGGAACTTGACCGCCCAACTATCTTTAATTAATAACAATAATTTACGAGTTGGAAAGAGCTAGACTGAGTTGTATTCAGGAAAATACAAGGCTCCGTAGGATAGCTAATAGGGTTTAACACCACGCGAGCGAAATAAGAAATCTTTAGAAAAGTAATACATATACGCTTCCATTAGGTGAAATGTATTTATAACAATTATAAAATATGAGTGATTAAATACCTAAGGCAGCTAAACGATAACACTCACATTGCATTTTAGAAAATATTTAATACATTGAGTATGTCTATGGATAGTTACAGAAGTATTTCTTATTTACAAACTATCTTTCAATAACGAATTGTTATTTGGAGATTCTTTATAATGTAAGGTACTTAAAACTGTTTACGTTACATTTTCTCCTATCTTCAAAATTCATGACTGCCTGACTTATGATCTCCAATATTTCATATTTTTATCCATGATTATAATTCATGGACAGCTATAACTTGCAAATCGGAATCTCCATCGCGCATGTTTGTAAGTTTCCCAGAATTTACGATGTCATTGGTAAGTTTGCTCTCAACGCCACTGAATATAAAGTTATGTTAATGTTAGTAGTGCATCCAACTCCGGACCTTAAAACTTATAAAATGTTCTAAGTTATTTCCAATTCGGGATAAAGACTATTGTAGGTAGATATAACAGACACGGAGATAGTGCACTTACGTATTTTAAGGCGTAAGTGAATTTGAATATGTAAACTAAATTGTCTATACCGTTTGAATATAGTAGCAAACAGAAAGTATAACAATGAATTCGATTTCGCTCTTGTACCGTACCACTTGTACCTACTCTAGTACCATTCAAAACACATAAATATGTTTAAAAATGTGATGAATATTCATTAAAAACATAATTACATATGTACATACCAGCAGCGCCCCGCGGTTTCACCCGCGTAAGTTCCGATCCCGTGGGAATATTGGGATAAAAAAGTAGCGTATATGTTAATCCAGGTCTCCAGCTATCTACATACCATGTTTCATTGCAATCGGTTCAGTAGTTTTGCCATGAAAGAGTAACAAACATCCATCCATCCATCCATCCAAACTTTCACATTTAAAATATATGTGGGATATATATAGAATGCTAAAAAAAGTTTACGTGTTCACGACCGATATTATATGTATGTATTTCGTAATAAACTGACCTGCCTTATAAATTATTAATTTTTAATTTTAAAATTGAGTAGACGTTTAGATTTTATATGTATGTTTTTTTCAGTGCCCTGGTGAGGTGATGATCACTGCGGAAACATATACGGATCCGTGGGAATTGCCCACGAATAACAAAATGTTTGTGCCAGTAACATATTACAGGCACATACGTGTGTGTGCGACGTCTACAAAGTACATATGTATTAATTATATGACCCTTTTTTTTTTTTTTATGGTATAGGGGGGAAACGAGCAGACGGGTCACCTGATGGTAAATGACTAGCGCCGCCCATGGACACCTGTAACTCAAGAGTCACAAGTGCGTTGCAGCCCTTTAAGGTGGGAATAGGGGAACAGGAGGAGAGGGGGGAAGAGGAAGACGGGAGAGGGGGATTAGAGGGGAGGAGAAGGGGAAGGACGGGAATAGGGGAAAGGGAAGGGTAAGGGCCTCCTGTAACCTCACTCACGCGGCGAATAGCAATGCAAGCACTGTTTCACTGCCAGTTTTCTGTGAGGCCGTGGTATCGAGCGGAGTCGAGCCGGCCCATACGTGCCGAAGCATGGTTCTCCCACGCTTGAACCCTTTTTTTAGTTCCCAAGTTAATAATACAGATTTCCATATATTTTTACATGAATAACTTGTAAATTTTGAGCATGTATGTCACTTGTGTTAATTCATTGAATTCGCTGTCACACATGATCGCACATAAGGCTGCGATGCGCTGCTTTGATCATGTTCGCTCTGCCATGTGATCAAATGAGTATCTACTTAGTTTAGCAGCCGGTTGGAGATTAACGCGGTTACTAGAAGGGAACCTAGAAAACATTCTAAAGTAAGCTCTATTTACTTGTATAGGCTTTTCAACAATGTATCAAAGGAATTAGATATACATATGTTACATACGGTAGATATGTATTGGATTCGAAAATTATGCCTGAGTAATATCGAGCATTACGGTTGGTCTGGTTTTAATTAATAATGTTATGATATTTTTAGTATGCTTAATACTTAGTAAATAAGTATCATACTAAATTTATACTTGCATAATAAATTCAAAGAAAAATTCATACTACTAACATAGTCTTTGTATACTCTTTGTTGGTATTATAAATCGTTAATAGTCTTGAAATTTTAATATTCTATAGACAAATGTGTCCAAATGTACAATATATAGTTATCTGTGGTCCAAATGTGACAGAATTTGTTCCATGCGATGATGGAAAGTGATGATGGAAAGTGTGTGCAGAAATCAATTGGTGAAAATAAAGTACATTCTATTCTAAATACAAACAACTTTTTGTTTGAGTAATTGATAACATCATCATCAACATCTTCCTGCCCGTTTCCCCATTTTAATTGGGGTCGGCACAACGTGTATCATTGCAAAGGGTTTTAGCTGATTTCTTTTACAGCCGCCTGCCTGACGCCAAGCCTCCTTGGGAATTTGGTGTTATGGGATTGAACACAAGGGAGGATCCTCCGACCAGGCTAGGTGATCATGCCTGGCGGGCGGCGGCCCAACGGTTGATGTTGGGAAGTTGTATATATACTAATCGGCGCGAGACCTCTCATAGCGCGATGCAGGATTAGTAGTTACTTCGTAGTTCAGCTCGTCTTCGCTAGATGATGTTGGAGTATGTTTTTACTGTATGTGGAAGTCGCCACAAATCATTTTCAGACAGGACAAAGGAACAAGGTAAATTGGGGTAAAGAAAACGGATAGACCGCGGGAGCCAGGGTAAGATACCGCAAGTCTCAGATAGGAAAATGGGACTGAGGCTCCAGTAGCTCGAAGAGGCCGGAGTCCCATATGTCCGTCCTGTGATTGGACAGGCCACTAGGACAGGGACATCAACTGGCCGCAGTTATTGACAACATAGCTTTTGAAATAATAATGTAGTCTTCAAAATGTCCTTCATGTGCTACTGCTTCTAGGTTCTTCCGCGGAGCGAGATTTTTCACAGTTAGCACATTTCTTCAATGCCGCACTCATTTCTTTTTCAAAGCCACCGAAGGATGCCAGGCTATGACAAAATGTTGTCAAATAACGTCCAGAAGTTGTTGCCTTCCGTGTGCTTTGTTAAGTTCATCAATGACACATTCATTCACTCACACAAAAAAGACTGACGAAGATAATACGATTAATGAGATCAGGAAAAAGTCATATTAGTGTGAACGATTTGAATTAGAATCGAAAACCAGGGCAAAAAAGAAATAGCATTGTAAAAAATTCCTTAAAGCATACAAACAACCTACTATCTACTTTGTGTTAATGGATGTCTAGATCTTGTGCCTATAACTGTTAGTTTGCTTACCTTATTTATACCTTGCTTATGCGTACTTTATTTAAATTTGTAATGTAACGTTGGTGAATATGGCATTTACACATTCATGTGGAATGCCGCTTCACGAACAGTACTTCAATGCCGGTCACAACACAAAGCACAAACCCACAAGAGAACCGGACATATTTTTAACTCAATAATTTTTTTTTTACAAATACACTCAACTGTAAACAGGTCGACGTTAGGCCCTTTCCGAATTTCTTTTATAAGTTTTATATTTAGGCGCCTGTTAAAACGTTACCCCACCTACTACTACTTACTACCCTCAAATGATCTCATCAAGTGCTGGCACATAAACTCAAGTCACATCGATCAAGACAGGATGTCAAAGTCTAACCGACTACAACCACACGGCGACGCGACGGCGGTGGTTTAGCCGAGGCGCGGAAGTATGTATCAGTCCCGGGCCCGATCGCCATTTTTTCTAAGGAAGCATTACACCTAACTTACAGCAAAAATTGCTACCTTATCGCAAAGCGCCACCACCAGGCACTATTGGTTGATGCTCAAGAATGCAATTGTACTGAGTGTAACTAAACATGAGGACATCTCAGTATACCACACGTAGAACAACAAATAGACAGGAGGAGAGGACAATGTAGTTCTACTTAAATGGAGAAATAACTTTGGTTCTACATTTAAGTAGAAACAAAACAGCAAACGGGTGACCCTAATACAATATAAAAGCACCTTGGACCAAAGGACTTTGTGCACTGATGAACTGAGTAGGTAATATTGCATCGGAATATCTAGCTTAAAAGCCAAGAAAATTTAATAAGAATGTCGATTGCATTCGATGAAATCAAAAGCCACTCGGCGTTGATACAGAAATGAAGTATACCCATTCGCCGAGGGGCACGTACCGAGCGGGCATAATCCTTCGCCGGGAGCGGTGTTCAATCTACTCCCTGGTCATAAACCGGTGTTCCGCGAACGTAAACTGTACTACGTGAGCTCGCAAGCGGATGGGTAAGACATTCGTTGCATAGTGTAGTGTACATCTGTTTTAAAAAGATTCCTATTTGCATTACATACTTATGTAAGTTGTAATTATGAAATGATAAGGTAGTGGAATGTCAGTTGATTTCAATCTACGGATTACAGTCTCGTACATCGTATATTACCGACGGCACCACAATCCCAGTACCTGCAATTTAGTTGGATAGGTTTTCATTAATACTAGTAATGTGTGATTGTCGTGCAAAATTGCGGAATAGACAAATAATGGTCGTTTTCTAATTTCATTATGGTACTTTTAAACTTGATAGCTTTTGTATAAGGTACACTAACTTTTAAACTTTCGCGTTCCATGATTGATGTCCGATGATTTTGTATAAGGCTTTGCCAACATGGACCTCAGTAAATCCAAGGTACAACCTACCTGTGTGAAAATTGGAATAAAAATTAGTTTGTAATAAGAATGTTGACACTAATTACAAATTTATGTTACGTTGTAATTAAAATATTAATTGTGACATCACAATTATTTTTTTATTTTTTAAAAACAAACATTTAAAAAACCTAATACGACATTTCATTTGAGCTGTCAGATCTTGCTTCTTACCAAATTTACAGCTTCAAGGGACCGCAAACTTATGTATTAGGTATTAATTCTTTCAACTTGATACGTCCACAGGATCCTGAGAAAAAGGGCCTTGACAGACAGACAGAAAGACCACAAACAGACGGACAACAAAGTTATTATAGGATCAGCTAAGTTTGTAATCACAAAAACAGTTTTTGTGATTACAAACTTAATATATATTTTGCGGTAGGAAATTTGACTTTGTCGTACATCGATGTATGGGAGAGTATTTTTAGAACCGCAAAGTTAGGTTTGTCTTTCGCAAAAGACGGGCAAAAATCTTTTAGAATTGATTCCCGCGATGGCCGTACTATCTACATACATGTTTGTTTGCTAACGGAACCCTCGGTGCGTGAGTCAGGCACTTGTCCGGTTTTTTCTACTTGTTTCTGCAGTGATTTCTTTCGCCAAAAACTAGCCACAATGGTATAATGGCCACTTGTGGTATAGTAATTGTCACTAAGTCTCGAAATCAAACGACAACACTAACACAAAGTAGAAAATAACTTAAAGGAAATATCTTTAAAACCAGTTTCAACTCCCACCGAGACACAAATCCATATGCTTAAGACACCACACATCTGAAAAAATAAACACCATACCATTTAATAAATACATTTTATGATCTTAATTTAAACTCGCACCATTCGGTCGTATCGACAATTTATAATAGGTAGTAAGTAAGCTTCTCATATTATAACGTAGCGCCAGAAGCAGCCTGCACCCCGCTGTTACAAGGTACTTACACTGCACGGTAGGTCGGCTTGACTTGGCTTTGATTTTACACTTTGTTAAAAATATTAAATGTTTTAGGATTTACAAATGAAAATATATCAGGGTTATGAACTAGAAAACATATATCGTGTCCGACGTACCGACGACGCAGAAGTTACATCTACCTAATGTGTGTACTAGTTGAAGATTATGTTCAAAATGTAACGCCTAAGGTATTTTTAATATTTATAATTACTACTTACACTTGTATTTTATATGATACCAGCTGTACACAGCTCGCGTGTACACATTTCTATTTTTTTGCGCAACTCTAATTCTATTTCCAAAATAAAAGTAGCATATTAAGTTACTCCTTATAACACCAACTATCTGCCAGTGAAAATCAGTCCACCCGCTCCGGAAACAAACAAACAGACAAAAAAAATTTAATTGTTTTTTATTTCTATAAGTACCGTTTAAATATTCAGATGCATTTAACACTTCATATTCACATTCAATTTTATTTTAAATATTTTTTTCTTATGCAATTTCTACACAAAACAACATTTAAATCATAATTATTTAATAGGTCTTTATCACGTTCAGATTAGAAATAGCTCGAAATGCTCAACAGAGCGAAGCAACGCTACACCGCAGAATAAAGGCTTACTTTACTACTTAAGTTCAGCCAAGAGTAGCACATAATATGTATAAGGTTGGGGAAAAAGCTTCTTCGTATTTAGCAAGCCCAAACTAAGCACAGCCTGAGAAACGTTTTTAAACCCCCAAACCTATGCAAATATACATATTGACTGGCCTGTTGGTCTAGTGGTTAGTGATCCTGACTGCTGTGCCAGAGGTCGTGAGTTGATTCCCACCCAGGACAAATATTTGTGTGATGAGCACGATTATTTGTTTTGTGTCTGGGTGTAATTTATCTATAATATGTATGTATTTAGTAATATATAAGTATGTTTATCAGCAGTCTGGTTACCATAGTACAGGCTCTGCCTAGTTTGGGATTAAACGGTCGTGTGTGAGATGTGTGAAGTTATTATAGTTATTATTATTATATTCATGCATACAAATATTTGCACTGAGCATGAATCGAATCCGCGACCCCAACGTTACAGTCAAATGCTCTACCGCCGTGCCACATATGTAGTTATGTAGGTCGTCATCAAAAAGCAGTTTCAAATGTAGTAAAGTTCTATCTTAGGTCTAAAAACGACGTACAAAATACGCTATAATTGAACACAGTTGCCTAACAGACATCTGAATCACCAGGTATAGAGGCGGATGATGATTTACGCAAAAATATCTAGCATTTTGTCTTACGTATACAGTCCAAGCGACATTTATTTATGTACGAGATCTTATCTTGAAGATACCTACACGGATTTGAATGCGGTTTAATAATTTTGAAAAAAAATATTTTACAATTCCCAACAATAAATTGTCAAAACAAATTTGTACCTTGGCATAATTTATAAAACAAAGTCCCCCGCAGCATCTCTGTCTGTCTGTCTGTCCGCGATAAACTGAAAAAATACTGAACGGAGTTTCATGCGGTTTTCAATAGCAGACAGAGTAATTCATGAGGAAGGTTTAGGTGTATAATTTGTTAAGATTTTGTGTAAATTGATTGAAATATTATGTTGATGATTATTGAAGCTGTCTCTGTTACCCGTGCGAAGCCGGGGCGGGTTGCTAGTATTAAATACGCAATGGTTTGTATGATTCATTCAAAACAATATCATAGGCAGCCTGTTGATAAGCAGTTTTCTTGTGCCTGTACCTCTACCCCTGCTAACATTAGATTTTTATTGATGAGTAAAGATGTTTCCCCAAATGGACCGCGCAATATTTCAACGGGAAATCTTGTGAGTCACAAACATGCTCGAGCATTTATCCGCTCTATTTGACTAAGTTGACCCTAACACAACAGACTGAAGGATTATTTCCAGTTTACAAGTTCCTAGTCACGAACAGAGGAAGCTTAACGTTGAAGAAAATGTAAATGTAAACAAAACGTAATGTTCGTATCGTCACGTCTTTTCCATTGAAGAGCGCGCCTTCTCCAACTATGTCAATACAAGATGGGTTAGTGCCCCATGCAGCCGTAAACATTCAGTTACGGCAGTCAAACATAATTTGTATGGAGTGCGAGGCATACTGAAATGTGCGATGATTATGGGAAAAAAACGTGTTCAGCAAAATTTGTCCAGAAATTCATGAACGAATAAAGAAATAACTTATACACATATTTTATATATACTTTTTTTTTCTTTATGGGATAGTGTGGCAGACGGGTCACCTGATAGTAAGTGACTACCGCCGCCCATGGACACCTGTAACTCAAAACTTACAAGTGCGTTGCCGGGCTTTAAGGTGGGAATGGGGAAAAAGGGAGAGTGAGGTTAGAGCATCCGGTAACCTCACTCACTCGGTGAAACACAACGAAATCATTGTTTCACGTCGGTGTCTGTGAGGTCGTGGTATCATAAATTATATATATATATAATAAGCAATAAAAATATTGAGAGGCTTCTACATCATTCCGTTTTACTATTTTCTAAAAACTTTCAGTGTGATGGTCTCAGTATATTGTATACAAAGCTATTGGTTTAATTGCAATAACTAACAGTACGGCAGTTAAGTAGCAGAATAACAAAGCACTGATTCTGCAATATGAATGAACAACTCCTTCCGCTCCATTTCACTTTTATTTTCAAACTTCCAATTCAACGAGTCGAGCGATTGAACCTATTACGAATAACTTTACCTATCTGTTCATGTGTGAACGAGAAAAATATTCAGATTTTCTGGGTGATTATTAATAAGGCATTGGTTATTTGGGAAGTTAATGTTTATTTAGGAGCTCGTTACGATATAGGTATATTTAAATATCTTCACATTTTACTTCTCTTTCCATATAATTTCATAAGGTTTAGGCACAAAAATCTAAACAAGCTTATATATTTATTTAGATTTCTTTGGGTATAGGTCGTTTTATTGTTAATGAACCCTAGTTAAAATTACTTCTCAACAATTACAAAGATAAGCATACCTATTCAATTTTAGATTTCCGTATCGCAAAAGGAAAAAAGGGAACCATTATAGGATTACTTCGTTGTCCGTCCGTCCGTCTGTCTGTCTGTCAAGACCATTTTTCAGTCAGTAAATACATAAGTATATCATTAAACGCTAAAGTTTATAGGTTAGTAAGTCAACGCAATCAAAAGATACCTACCGCCATTTAAACATAATATTTTAAAAAGTTTAACACTTCACAGGTACATCAAAACCTACAGGATACTTCCCATTGACCTAGAACTATGAAATTTTGCGAGAAACAAGGCCTCACAGCACAATTTTTCATCTCGTTACTAAGAAAATTCATAAAACCAGCTTTAAAACATTTTTAATTTAGTTTTTGTAGATTTTCTCAATAACTGAGAAAAAGTTAAAACATAAAAAATATGTACAATTTAAAATTTTTAACTTTACACCTTCCAAACTTTACACTTTCCATCCACTGCTTTTATGAGGAATGGGGGTAAAAATACCTAGAAAATCAAACGACAATCAAATTCTTATTGTAACTGCATGCTAGAGTCATGCCTTTTCAGTGATTTAAGTAACTGTTCCTTTTTCAAACACACCTGTATGGGTGTCAATTTTGCGTCAATCGGATAAAACATTATTTAAAAATTTACTCTCAATACTACTATTGAGCGATCACGGTGTTTTGTACGGAAGCGCAAACTATATACAAAAAAAAAACTGGTTCTTATTTGCTTTAAAAGAGAAGAAGAGAAGCTAAGACTAGCCTGACAGCTCATCGGTTATTTCTCGCATCACATCGGTTAGTTATCTTCTACGTGTAGCCCGAGATCTGTTTCATTACAATCCATTACCGCAACACTTAATGCATTGTATAAACAGGAAGAGATTAATGTTATTCAGAACATTGTGAGTGCTCCATTCATAAACTGGCATTAGATACGTTTGAAAATCTCAACGCCGCGTGCCGCCGCAGCGGAAGTTTTACGTAGCTCGTAATGTAGCTCATTAGATTTACAGCAGGTGTGATTATTTATCACTACGTAATTAAACATGTCATCAGAGGCGCAAGGTGTATTTTACGACTTGCAATGTCATTACAAATCTGCTGCCCGACTACTTCGAACTTTTATTCTGAGGTTTTATTCCTGTTCAAAACTCCTATTTTATTTACACGCAAATCACGCGTACGCACACAGTCCATACGTCTATTTTAAAAGATAATTTAAACACTAGAGAAACGTGATAAAGTATTCTTAGACAAAATATCTAAGAATAACACATAATTATCCATGGAGTTGCCATTTACAAATACGGTTGGAAACGTGTTGCCATCACGAAAAAAGAAAAGTATAATACCTTGCCCCGCGGCCACACACACGGGAAGTGGTCAGAGACGTAGTGTGGCTGCGTCACTCGTCCTGCCCGGCGATCAAGCGCGAGTTAAAGGAGCGGCAATAAGAGCGCGACTGACCGGCTTAACACTCGTGTCGTTAGCACCTGTTAAGTACCTAAGTAATTTAACATGACGTCGGCGTCACATTGTCCATTACACAGTATATATACATAATAGTACAGTTACAATAAAAAAATATTAAAATTTATTGAATTTTTGGCTGCTGAGGCTGTAAATTAGAATCCAAAAAACAAAAAGCTTGCTGTTCATTGGAAGACGAATATTGGAAAGAGGAGACATGCGAAAATTTCCCGAGTAGGAAAACGTGCTACTAGGGCAATATTCGCGGCAACATACAATACATACATAAAGAGCATACCTAGTGTGGCTGAAGCACTGAACACTGTAGCAGAAAACAAACAACTGGACTGATGTAGGAAACACTGCAGTTTGAACAACTTACTGTAATGTAAATACAAACCTACAAATTATTCAAATACTATCTACTTATTTTTAATTAAAACAACATTGTGTAAACAATTATATTATTTCACTTAGGATTGGTACATGTCACACTTGGCTTCACACCTCAAGCCGTATGCGCGTGTAATAAAGGACGCGAAGCCTGTCTTTAGGCCCGTTTGAATATTCATGCCGTGATCGACGCACGCCTTCTCTGTATTCTGTGTAAACAGTTGTACGTGTCCTTTCAAGTTTGTCTTGTATTAGACAAATACAAGACGTCATTCTTTTGCATTCTACACGCATACCTTTTACGCGTTTTAAAAAAATCTAAGCTTCTACAGTTTTACAGCGGATTTCTGGTAATTGAAAATTTTACGAATACCTATTCTCTATTAGAACATTGCAAAAGTTTAACGCTTTTGTCTGGTAGTATTTAGGTATTCACACAGTCATCACTTGGCACACTTTACACATGATGAATAATGAACAAGTAGTCAATATATAGCATTGGTAGGTACTACCTACCTATAGGTAGGTAAATACGCCAAAATTCCAACAGTTAACAAACTCGGCCAAATCTCTGCCAAGTTTAAGAAGAAGAAGATACGAATAAATCCACAAATTTAGGAACCCATTACCAGAAAATATTCATTTATTTCAATCACGTTAGGAAAAGAGATAATGAATAAAAAAAAAAAACTTTTTTTTCTTAACTTAGGAGGGTAGCTCAAAATTTTTCCTATTTAACGATCACGATAATATTTTGTAGTGTCAGTCAGTACAGTACCTATACAAAAAGTTCTTTCACCATGTCTCGCTTTTGGATTAATACTCCGGATTTGTTTTATTTTAAGGAGGTTTATATTCCCTAAAGTGTAAAATAAACGTATTAAGTAGGTACGCCTTTGATTATGAAGTGTTATCGTGGATACTTTGGTTTAGACATTCGGAACCATGAAAAATATTGGGAGATATGTAGTTACTGATGCCACAAGAACTTGAGGAACTAGTTCAATGTGAAATAACCAGATGTGCCTTTTCGTCAACCTAGGATTTGGTAAGGATGTGGCTGTTTTTTTTTTGTTTTTCAGACGACAAAAGTTTTTCTAAGAAATCTAAGCACGCAATAAAAACAGTTGTCCGTCTCCCATAACAATACCAACACCACATAGGTTTAAAAAAAATCTTATAAGAACTTGCAGTCCACTTACAATGAGATACATAATACTTAATTTTGAATAGTGAATTAACAATACCTCTAAGCTGTTAGATAGCATGTTAAAAATATTGTGTATAACCGTATTTTTTTTTCATATATTTGTAAACTGATTTTGTCAATTAGGTATAATCACAATTTGGGTTCCTTTTGAACCCAAATTGCGACTTATTTCCGAGCTCAAGGTGCTTGAAACTGCTGCTTTGTAATTGTTTACATAATTTCGAAACTGTACTGTATACAATACATGTTTTTGAAATTTACTTGGATACATAAGTACTTAATTAAAAGTTAATATTCTTTTTTTGGTAATCTATTGTCGGGGTACTCCCTTAATATGTTATGATACACAGACTCACCAGTTATTACCTTGACAGAAGAAATTATGTCGGAAGGATGCGCAGGCAAAGCCACGGCGGCGAGGCTAGTATTGTTGTCTACTAGGCGCTTGTTCCTGCAATCAACAAATAAATTTAAATGAGATAGGAAATCTACACCTATTATCGCATTTGTAACGTCGGCAACTATAAATCTCCAAGCAAAGTCACGACGCAGTCCTAGGTTTAATATTAAATTTATAAAACCATAAGTATTTATTGTAGTACCGTTAGCCGCACACAAATCATAGTTAGTTTTTTGTAGCCGTTTCTTAACACTGGTAACGGGAAAAACACATAGATCACTACCAGTGTCTACGAGAAATTGCACTTTAGACTTAGTGTCCATAACAAATAAGCGACCGGTACTAAGGGCAGTCTGCTGTCGCCATCACTGACTTCCCGTGTAGTCACAGGGTTTTATGCAGCGTCTTGCCTTGTTGCCAAAACGTTCGTGGTACCAGCACAATGGGTGGTCGTGGTAGCTCGACTGAGACCTGGACGTCGAACGGTGGCGTTGCCGGCTGCCCGATCGTTGTCTCTGCACTGGTCGAGATCGCCTGAACTCGTTAGACAGCGCCTTGACTTGTTCGGTGAGAGCGGCGATCTGCCGTTCCATGACCGCAACAATATTATTAGAGGATGTGGGTACCTGGGTGTTGCCACTGGACGTCGATGCGACGTGCATGTTGGGGGTGATGACATCGTGTACCCGGTCTGCAAGCTCTGCCAACTCCTCTAGCGTAGCTTTTGGTTGGGAGGCGATAATTGTCTGCGTGCCTTGCGGTAGACGGCTTGTCCAGATCGTTCGTAAACAGTCCTCTGGCACACCTGGGCCCACCAGGTTCTGTAGGTGGCGGACGAACTGCGACGGCTTCCGGTCTCCGAGCTCTTCGTGGATGAGCAGCTGCTTCACCTTTTTCTCTCGATGCCGAGAGACGTTTGACCAGCTCCGCCTTGAGCTTGTCATACTTACCGCTGGTGGGTGGCGAGGTGATGACGTCTTCGACTTCGGCGGCGTAGTGTGGTTCCAGTTGGCCGATTGTGTGGTAAAACTTTGTGCTGTCGCTCGTTATATTTGCGAGGACGAACTGGCCCTCCAGCTGGGCAAACCACAATGCAGGTTTTTCTGGATAGAACGGGGGTACTCGCACGCCGACTCGGCATGACTCGACAAAAACTTTAGCACCATCTTGCTGTTCACTCGGTTCAGTCATGTCTTCTGGTTTTGTCGTGAACGTATCGGGGTCACCAGATATGTAGGGATCTTACAAGCAGGTAGCAGGAACAAGCAGATAGTAGAAAAAGTTCGATAGTTCGGAAGTAAGTTGTAATGGAAATTGCACACAAGAAGTTTTACACAAGAACACGTAAGCACAGAAGGAGAAGTAGAAAACTATAGATACGTAAATTAGACTGTTTGTACATAGAATACATAAGAGGCGCAAGCGCCGGCAGTGTCGCGTCGAGTGTGAAATCCGACTGGTCCGCGCATGTCGTTCGAATGAATGCACTGAGCCACCGCCTAACCGGTCGCTGTGACGTCACACTCGATCGAACGCCGCATCGGCCGTTACTATTAACTACATACAATAAAATGTTTGTCGGTTGTTATAAATATAAAATAAGTTAATTAGCAACAGCGACAGATTTACAAATACAACAGGATACGGATATATACATATATATATATATATATATATATATATATATATATATATATATATATATATATATATATATATATATATATATTTTATAAGACATGTACGACACTGTAGTTGGATAATACATATATAATAACTACGCCACATAAACGAAAATTTCATAGAAATGTATAGTTAATTTTGACAGAATTTTAAGTTTACACAATTATTGGACACAGTTAGCATACTTATTTTGCATCAATGTTTATACAGGCTGTTTCTATGTTATTGCTCGTGACTGTACATTCCAGATAAAATTTAACGTTAGTATCTGAATTAAGAAAATTAGATGAGAAAGGTTGCTAATGAATGCTTAAAGTCTGGAATACAAATATTCGTCAAAGCAAAGCTAATAATTTAAGTTATTCCAGTATGTACCTAACTAATTGTAATTCTAAGTAATCTTTTTAGACACATTTCCCACAAGCAAACAAACAAACGGTGACTTTGAATACATTTCACGAATAACATAGGTATTTAAAAACATCAATAGAGACTCTTTAATTAATTCTAAATTAATTTAAAGAGTCTGTCCATAGAATTGTCTAATTTATAAATAATTCCAAATTCAAAGATAGGTAAGTACCTAATACATCACAAAGTTTATAAAACATAAAATTATTGAGAGAACATGGCCTTGCTTAACTGTCTGTTCTCGTAATGACCTGTCCGAAAAGAGCCATACCTAAATATAGCGCCATATTAAACACAGAACATGCCTTCTTACCCTAAACTTTTTGCACGATAGTTACGAAGTAACTATTATCTTATCTGTGACGATAGCTAGGGGTATGTACCTAGTGTAAGTCAAAAACTATAGTCATCCACTGGATTACATCATACTTGAGAACAGAACTGTATTCAGTGACATAGTCGATATTATTATATTAGTCAAAATAGCGGCTTCTGACTATTGTTAGTCGGCGCTGCCGCCATTGCCTAAAATGTTACTCTCGTATCATCGTAGTCAAACTTATTTTCATTGGAAATGAGTTTGAAGTTCTACGCTACTTTTTTTTATTTGCAAAATTAACGCATATCTATTTTACCAATTATTAACTAAGAGAACCATCACAACACCCCACATGCTTATTATTTTATTTATTTAATCTTAATGAGAACGACTCCTAGCCACTTATACTAATTAAGAGAGAAACGTTACATAATATAAAATAAACTATACTATACAACATTATTATTACTACATATTCTAAAACCAAGTCCCCCACCGCGTCTGTCTGTCTGTTCGCAATAAACGCAAAAACTACTGAACGGATTTTCATGCTGTTTTCACCAATAGATAGAGCGATTAATGAGGAAGGTATATAATTTGTTAAGGTTTTGTGTAAATTGGTTGAAATATCATGAGAATTCTTAAAGATGTCTTTGCTACCCGTGCGAAGCCGGGGCGGGTTGCTAGTACAATATAAAAAATCCGGTCCCGCAGCAGGCCCGCAGAGATAGATTTCGTGTTTTTTTTTAATTTTTATATCCAAAAATATATGTCGCATTAAAAACTTTTTTAGTCTACATTGTAGAGTAAAATAAAAAAAAATAGCTTTCAGTTTACAGTTTCTGAGCTATAAATTTTTTACAACCAAATTTGGTTTTCCCCCCCTCCCCAAGTTAAGGATGGAATTATTTAGGGTTCATATTAAAAAAAAATCGTATTTACTATGGGCATGCTATTAATGTTAAAAAAAAAATTCCATAGGAAAAAAGTTATGCTGAAAAAACTGATTTTCGAAAATCTGTCCCCCAGTCCCCCCCTTTGGGGGAATATTCCCCATTCACGAACTTAACCTTCATTTTTGCCCTGTTGATTTGTCTTCCGAGTTTGAAAGCATCGGTGCATAATTGCGACTTCTATCGTGCCGGTAAAATTAAGGTACATACATATATACATATATTCATATACATATATATAAATATATATATATATATATATATATATATATATATATATATATATACTATTTAACTGGCGGTTGTTTTGGGATCACTACTAGAGCTCCCGTGAAGATTTTTTTGAAAACTCGACAACTGGTACAAAACCAATAGATAGGTAGACTTCCGACATAATCGTCTGCCACGACCCGTAAACAAGTCACAATCTGGATTTGATTCTAAGAAAGCATTGAGTGCAATAAGTGCCCTTGGAATGGATGAATTAAAATGTATAAATTGGGTTTATATCATAAACTTAATATAATCATACTAAGTTTATGGTTTATATACTTATGTACTGGGTTTAATACTCGCAGTACTCCTCCTTTATAGTTAGAGGGTTCGAACGTCCCGGCAATAGCCACTTCTTTCCACTTACAACAACTGACTTCTCGAGCTATTGCTTACATCCCCAATCCATCCGGATAAGCAATATCCTTATGATCCCAATTTTCCTAGTGGTCCTTTTTTTTTGGCAAACGAGCAGACCATAAGGTGACCCCCTTATGGTAAATGACTAACGCCGCCAATGGGGACCTGTAACTCAAGAGTCGCAAATGCGCTGCCGCCCTTTAAGGTGGGAGTAGGAGAAGAGGGGAAGAGTGGTAAGAGGGGAGAGGGGAAGGATGGGAATAGGAGAGAGGGAAGGGTTAGGGGTTCCGGTAACCTCACTCACGCGGCGAATTGCAATGCAAGTATTGCTTCACTGCCGGTTTTCTGTGAGGCCGTGGTATCGAGCGGAGTCGAGCCGGCCCATACATGCCGAAGCATGGCTCTCCCACGTGAATATCCTCTTACGTGAGACCAATTTTTTTTTTTTAATATTATATACAGCGTGTAAATTTGAGTTACGCGAAAAACTTAAATAACCTCTTTCTGTTTATTCTTAACACAATAGAAAAGTCAGTTCGTCATAAAAATGCGAGATTAAGGGTTTTTAGTCATTAGTTTCATTTTTGCGCTACGCAATGTAACGGTATTCTTTTTGTGGGGTACGGTGAATGGTTTTCAACGTACGGTGCCGTCGAAGCAGCTGATTGCATAAATGTTGTTTAATTGATTACATTGCAGGTTTTGGCCGTATGGGGTATTTGTTAATTATTTTTTTTTGGTAAAATGTTCTGTTTACTACTACTGTTGTGACACTTTTAACCAAAAAAAATAAAATTATTAAAAAAAAAATAAACTCAGAATGGTGGTCTGAATACGCTATTTCAATATTCGGTACGGTGTTTCTAACATCCTGTATATACAATAATATAGTCATAGTTCGCAAAATGTGTGTGTTTAAAACGCTTCTGCATACCTCTTCGGGGACACAGGCGTGAGCGTATGTATGATGAAAAAGTGTACTCCTTCCTTTGTACACTTTTTCTGATTCATCATCTTCAATCTAAATTTTATGAGCAAAGTGCCAATTGCAGACTGCGTGTGGTATACCTACATCAGTGGTGACAACAGTATCAAAGTAAAAGAGCGGCGGCGCCTTTGAAAAAGGGTATTGTGGATTGTCTGAATCTCTCCGTCCCCCTTCCTACCTTAGAATAATTAATAGAATTGATCAATTACGTATATTAAGTATTAAGTAATAGGATGAACCTTTTATATTTACTAAATCTCTTTAGTTACAGGTACCCATGGGCGGCGGTAGTCATTTACCATCAGGTGACCCGTCTGCTCGTTTGCCCCTATAACATAAAAACGAAATAACGTACCTAGTATTGGATTGTATCTATCTGCATCTTCATGAAGAGATACTAATAAAAAGCCGATATTAGTAAAAACAATTTATTAACGACTATACAAGTTTATTTTCTAAAAATAATAAAAAAAAAAAACAAAAAAAATACCTACTAGAGATAATTTACTTTAATGCAATAATGAAGGTCGGAGGTTATTATTTCCTTCTGTACTTTGATTTCCGTAGTCAAACAAATACTACCAGGGAATAGGCTGTAAAGTTTAAACAGTCATCTTGTTGAATATCTTACATATCTTTGAATTGCCTAAGGTTTCGACCAGGTTGCACTAGCGTAATCACGGCCTGAGCAACCTGGTCATTCCTGTACATATACTTAATTTTATCATGGAACGCGAAAGTTTAAGAATTGGTTTATTGTTGAAAACCACCATATTGATTTTTTTTCAAATCCCAGATTTAGTACATCGACTTGCATACTATGCGATTTAAATAATAATAGGAATGACTTTTGCGCCATATTATCACGTCATATCTGTCAATTATAACCAATTATAAATAGGTAGATATTTTTGAAATAATCAATTTATTTACAAAAAACCTAAAAAAATGAATGGAATGTTTTATTCTATTTAAATTATGTGAAAACGACTAGAGAAAGGTGTCCAATATATGTTGATCTGTCATGTGAGAAGTCTATACAGTGATTGTTCAAGTTCAATGAAATAAACCAAAACATTCAAAACTTAATAAATTATGGTCGAATATCGACAAAAAGGTAATCTCTAGTCATTTTTGAAATTATGAAATCTATAGATTCGGTAATATTACAGCTAAAAAATTAATGTTACGCAAAATAGTTTTGCGTGTAAACCGTACTTTTCAAGTGACACTTGACAGATTAAGGTCATTGACGTTCCTATTCTTATATGAAACGCATTGTACGGTAGGAGACAACCAAAAAAAGATGGATTGACTGCGTAAAGAGGATATGCCTAGGAAGAAGTAAGCAGTGAAATGACGAATGATAGAGTAGAATGGCAGAAGAGATGGCATTACACCGACCCCAAATTAATTTGGGAAAAGAGTGAGGAGATGATGACTATCATACTATATGTATAGTTTCATCACCTACACATGGGCTATGACTTAACTTCACGTGCTGAATTATATTACATTATCAGTTCTAACATCAAGCTTAAAAACTACGCTAACAAAATTCTTCTTAAAATATAATAGACTAAGTTTAATTTCATTTCATTGAAATATTATGTAGTCTTTTTGTACTTTTGTGCTAAATTAACTGTACATAAAGTAGGAACTCTACTAACATTGAATGTTAAGAAATAATAATAGTAACTTAACCAAAAATATATGACTCCTATCGAACAATAAACTGACGTTAGCATCAGAGGTAGGAATGGTAAAGTCTTGTCCAAGCCCCACACCACATGTAGAGCATTTTCATAGACGCACAATACTATTAGACCATAGATATAAAATGACTCTAAATGTCTTAACATAGGTAACCGGAACACCCTTCGTTTTCTACCGCCCTTTATTTTACCTTGTGGCTCATACAGAGTTGGAATGTTGACGAAGGATATTGCAACATGTGTTAACAGTATAAATATTTTTATGCATAATAAATTCTTTGGGAACAGCAGAGGGAACAATGAATAATTTCCTACAGTTGTTAGAATCAAGAATTGTCTTCCATCGATGTCTCCAAGCACTGACAAAAAGCTGAAACAGAAATTTATTTTTTGTACAACATAATAGAGATCTGTTACTTAGACAGAATCGCACCAAAAAAATTAAGGTAATACTAAAATGAAATCATCTCATGATATATATTTCTATTACAAATTTCAAAATATTAATATTATTTTCAGAGCAGCGAAATAAAATATAGTAATGAAGCATTACACTTTGACCACAACATTCTGTAATATTATTATAAGGGGGGCAGGTATAATAACAAATTTAATTATCAAAAGTAATCTTATACTTATTTTCTACATGTTTAAATTGAAAATAACATTTGGCTAAAGATGTTAAATGTTTATTAAATGTTATTACTTAATGAAATACTTAATTAAATAATAATCAGTATATATCATTATTTTCAAATTCATTAGTATTTAAGTAAGCTTATATTATTGAGGGGGGTTGGTTGGCAATGGTTGGGTAGAAAACTTCCCTGCGATTGACCCTGAGAAAACCAGCAGCGTTTAGGTTTGGAGGTAGTGGACACAGTCTGGAACTCTGGCTGCCCCCAGCAACGAACAGGATTGGTGGTTTTTAGGACTGAATTTATGAATCTAACTATCTTATAAGTTATATGTATAATAAATAACTTACCTGAGTGGAATCAATATTAACAAAATGGCCTTCTCGTGCACATGCCAGCCAAATAAGAAAGAGCAAGTCGCACAAACCACAAGGCACCTGTTAAAGTAAATATTTCTTATGTTATAATGCTAGAACAGTAGTAGCTGGCTAGCTAGTACTTTGAGTGCTAACTAGAGCCTTGGATTATGGACGATCCCCCATGTATTTTTGGTCTTTTCATCCAAGAGATTGGCAGGTTTCCATACGAAAAAAAAAATAGAACCCCTGCGTCCCCCTCTTTGACTGGACTGCCAGTCTCCGTCCTTTTAAAGAAATATTATCCCATCATAATCTGTGATATTTATAATAAAATAACGATTCCAACCTCAACATTCTTATACTTATTTTCTAAGATCAAGAGGAGCAAACTTCGCATAATAAATGCCACTCTATACCTATACATTAGCGATTGAGATAAGACGACCTCGTAGTTAAGGTCAGAGGTATCGATCGTTCAAAGTAAAAGACGTACGTATGTTATATACACGACGCACGTATTGCATCATTACGTGGTTGCAAGAGTCGTTTATTAAGAGTTTGAGTAAGTCAAACTGCTGTAGGTAAATATTAACATCTGTTCCATGCTAGTACTTTCATAATCGCTACTATCAAATTCTGCGCGGTACGAGTGGATTTTATTTATATTATTAACTAGCATCGCCCCGTGGTTTCACCCTCGTACGTCCCGATCCCGTGGGAATATCGGGATAAAAAGTAGCCTATATGTTAATACAGGTCTCCAGCTATCTACATACCAAGTTTCATTGCAAACGGTTCAGTAGTTTTGGCGTGAAAGAGTAACAAACATCCATACATTCATACATCCATATATCCTCACAAACTTTCATGTTTATAATATTAGTAGGAAGAACAAATATTAAGAACTTACCTTACAAAACTTAACACCCTGTATCTACTATCAGCACAAAGGTGCCATAACTTAACAAGTGCTGGTATCATCGTTACAAAGGTTAATAGGAATGTCACAGTTGGAGTTACTGATGGCAAAACAGCATGCTCATACTCTTGGACCAATCCCCCTGTCATTGATGCTTCTGTTTTTGCTACTATTACTCCAAACTTTTGCACTGTAAAGATAATTTTGGTGTATAAGATTTATAAGTCACTAATTATGCTTGAATTTGAGAAAGGGCAACAAGATAATGATGACACTCTAGCACGGTTTACAAAGTTGTGTGGGGCACAACTCAAAGAATTTAAAGTGAGGATCATAACATGTAAAAACATTGTTTTACTACATTATGAAGAAAATAAAATTAGTTTACTTACAAATATTTTGCAGCACCTTATCGGCGAATGTATAGATCGCCCAAAAATTTGGTGCCCAATAGGCGTGGCACAAACCTCTTTTAAATGGAAAAAGTCTGGTCAAAACCTGAAACAAATTACACAATTTCAGCATTCTATAACTTAACTGTCTGTTCTATAACTTAACTTCAGTTAGTAAGTGAAAAAATATTATTGAGATTATTGGCCCAGATCATTGATTTTAAACTCAGTCTTTAGTCTTTTAAACTTACAGTTATCATCTTTCATAGATTTTCTAAGAAATCTGTGTATGGAATTGTCTCCAAATGCAATAAAAAACCTAAGTCTACAACATGAACTTCTTAAATATCGTAGAAACTAAAAACTATCTGTTATAGATGAGTCTTACCTGTGGTATATGTTGTATAAATGGTCCAAATGAGAGTCCAAATACGGCAGCAACAGTCATTCCAAGTTTAAACAAATTGGTTATTGAGAATGAATACCAAGGTGTGTGAACTCCATCCTCAGATGATATAGTGAAGCAGTATGCTCTTAGTAAGTAGATAATGTAGACAGGAGCGACATACAAAAATATGTGTTTCATATTTAGCAAAACTGCAAACCAAAATGCTGCTGTAATATTGTTACTCTGGAATTAATAGAAATAAAGAATATGAATATGTTAATATAAGGAATATGTTAACGAGTAGCGGAACTAATAAAAGTGTTGCTGTCCCCTAAATTAAAACGCGTGGCGCATTCAAATTCAAATTCAAAATCGTTTATTCATTTAAGACACTAAGTGACATTTATGAACGTTAAATTGAAGCTAGAGTTAAAATCATAGATCGGCGTAAACAGACGCCACAGCATGTGCTGGATTGTCGAGGTAAATTAGGTGAAAACACCAAAATCTACTGCCTGCTTGTGTCGATCTATAACTTCCAGTTTCCAAAATGCGTAGAGCCTTATGAGAAGAATACTGGCAAAGAAACTCATGGCCACTCTTTTTAAAAGTCAGATCTTCAGGTACAATAGTGTTAGTGTTACACGAAAGGTAAACAGGATGCAAGCTGATGTCACCTGAATTTCATTTTATTGAAATCCTCCAAAAGCAAACATACTAAAAAATAAAAACCACTCAGCGATACCGTTGAATGTTTGAACTTATTAAACATAGAAATCATTCAAGGTGCACATCTACCTTCATTCAGTTACAAAATCTACAGTTAAAAATAATTCGTGACTGGATTAAGAGGCTAGAGTTGCAGTTGAACGAACCAAAATAATAGTATAGGCTAAAGCATCGCTGACTAGGCCGACCAGTCACCCCAAGCAGCCATTCTATTAACACGTGAAGGAACTAATAGAATTGTTAAGGACGCCTAAATTGAGACTCATAGCGCCACCTGCTACCAAATAGCATGTTCTAAGAGTGTTCTACGATATTTTAGAAGTTTCAGATGAGTGTGGAGTCAGTCGGATTATTACGAAATCTTTCGGAAAAGTTCACGAACCTACTAGAACTTTCAGTCATTCTAATATTGCGATACAGAGAGTCACCAAGCGAAGAATAGCAAACAGTACAAGCAAGGTATTTGCAAATTAAATTGTGTCTACTTCGTAACAAAAATAAGCTAGCTCGACCTACCTTACCTACTTTGATTTCTATATCAACCAACATTATTTTATAGAGTCATTTTTGTAACTGAAATTCATTTCATCTGCACATACAAACCTCAATATCAATTAAAATGTATTATTATATCATACAGCAAATCAATAACCAATTTATACATTACATAAAAACACTATAATCTGTAGGAAACTAATGAATTTGTTATTATAATTTTATATTAAATTTCAAATATTACTCAAGAAGAGTGTAATGATGATTTTGGTTTAACAATAAAAGTGCAAAGTAAATAAAATAAAAGGCACAGTTACTTACTTTGATTATGTGTGAAATGGAATAAAGAAGTATTCCATATAGAAGTCCATTATACTGAAAATGTATGTGATCTACCATTAACAGGCCAGGATTTGTTACCAGCAATATAAATACAAGAAGTTTTCCATTTCCAATAAGATTTGAACAGCTAAAAAGAGAATTGCAGGTATATTAAAAAAAAATAATAAATAATCTTAAGCCACAGACTTAATTAAATTGGAATATTAAATTAATCCAGGTGAGGTGAAATATTTACTATAGTACCAATAAAAAAAAAAGAGAGGCTGTCAACTTTCTTTTTAAGATTGCTGGTAAAATGGGTCACATATTACAGTATTCTTGTTAACCTCTCCAGGTAGAGGTTAGAAGTAGGGTCATATCAGTTGTGTATTAGATGGGATTCAAACCTGCAAAAACTAAATCAACTGACTGAAATTATACAAACCTTTTCACACCATATATATAAAGGAAGTCCAATGCAATTACTGACAGTCTTTGAAACAATACAGTCATTTCAGATTTATAATTCAAGTTAGTTAAATACAACATTTGAGGATCAAAATACTTTGCTATAAATGACATAACAAACTCCAGCCAAGCAAAAAATGGTGGGTAATCCAGGGTCCATTCTGATGTGTTTTCATAATACCATTTGTCTAATGTTAAATTATGGGTGATGGCCAGCCAGTTTCTATGTACCTCAAAATCTGTTGAATGACTGAAAAAAAAGAAAGAGTTTATTTAAAACATTATTTTTTATAGAACTTAGGCAATGTTGGTCCGGGGACTGGCATGTTTGTGTAGTGGTTAGTAATCCTGACTGCTAAGCCAGAGGTTGTGGGTTTGATTCACACCCAGGATAAATAATTGTGTGATGAGCATGATCATTTTTATTCTGTGTCTGGGTGTAATTTATCTATAATTGTATGTATTTAGAAATATACAAGAATGTTTATCAGTGGTCTGGTTACCATAGTAGAGGCTCTGCCTAGTTTGGGATCAGACAGCCATGTGTGAGGTGTGTGAAATTATTACTATTGTTATTAAATAATACATAGTATAGATAAATTACACCCAGACATGTCTTGTGTGAGAATAGACCAAAAGGCCCATCAAAGTAGGGCTTTGTTAGTAATGAAAAAATTAGAGACGGTTGAGCCAGTGACAAATTGTGCCTAATGTCACTTTCTTATAAAAAAGGGAATACTAATGACTTAAGTACTAAATTATTTTAAGGTACAGAATGCATGATTCTTTCAATCTGCTACCGATCATAAAACGTAAGTACCTAACTAATATCATCTTCACTTACTAGAAAGATATAAAAATAAATTTAATAGTAGTCACTATCACAACTATCTGGGGAATCATCTTCAACGACCCGGTATTCTTGGTTTCTGAAAAATATACAAAATATGCATATACACCGATATCTAGTAACAGCACTTTAAGATTTAATTTATCTAACAGAAGCGGAAGGTCTATAATTATATGTTTATACGTTAAAATCTAATGTAAATACCGCATTTTGTATTGACATAACAATACATTTACACTTCCTCAGTGACATTTTGTGTGTCGGCTTGACGTGCTTGACAAGTTGAAAAATGTTGCCATTTGCCATGTCGATTGAGCCTTCTATCAACTACAAATACTACTAGGCGACTACTATTATTTCGATCAAATTCATATCTATAATTTTTTAATGTACTAGGCTTGAGCCAACCAACGTTCTTACTACTACCATAGATAAGATAATAGTTACTTCGTAACAGATACATCACTCCCATACAAAAGTGAAAATACCTACGCTGTATTAGCCTAAAAAATTTAATCAATAATACCCGGCGTTAGCTGCGACCAGAAATATATCTTATTTACGCTTTGTCCACCGCGCTACCTTTGTGTGTGAACCGCTTTGCCAGACACTATAAGGTTGTACAAAATACACAAAATAATGAAATATATTATTTATTTGATAATCAAATTTATGGGTGTTGAGTTTAATATGGGTAATGATAAGTAAAAATATTTCTCTAACCTAAGTTTAATTTTTATAAGTATTTAAAACATTCTTCACTTTTAATATTGGGTTGATTCCCACCCACGACAAATAATTGTGTGATGAGCATGATCATTTATTCTGTATCTGGGTGTAATTTATCTAAAATATGTATGTATTCAGAAATATATTAGTATGTTTATCAGCATTCTGATCACCATAGTACAGGTTCTGCCTAGTTTGGGATCAGACGGCCGTGTGTGAGATGTGTCAAGTTATTATTATTATTCTTAAGCCTTTCGATAGTAATATAAATGTAGATGCTGTACACATGTACATATCCAACTAATGATTGCTGAGTAGACGGGAGAAAAATACTCTGATTACGATTCAATGCTTGCTTTTCTGTAATGTATGCCAAGTGGCGGGATTACAGAAAAGGGGCTTCTAACAATTTGATAAAAAAATTTGCTCCTCATGTATTTTAATTAAGATTTAATATGTGGAGAGGTTTAATATGTAAAAAATTACAGTAAGATATTGATTTGTGCGGGAAGCTCCAAAAATATGTTTCTCAATTAAAAAAAAAACAATACTGTTTATTTTTCTAAAAAACTCAACCTTTGGATGGAAACAACAGACGAAAATAAGCGGTAGTTGATGATGTACTTAAATATTTAAAGTACCTAGTGATAATTAATATAACGACTCATTAATATTACGACTCGTAATTTATGTTCTTACATGTAGTTATAGTAGGCTTCTGTTAATCTTCCCCATACCTCTTGTACTCGTTCTTGGAACGTAAAAGGAGCTATTTTTGATGAAAGTGCATCTGTACTATATGCAGGATTTGGCATTACATCAATCAAACCTAAAACATACGAATTGACTTCCACCGGAGACATCCATACAACTTTAATATACTTTATTTCTCACACAAAAAGTTGGCAATCCTTGTTGCAGTTCACATTTTTGTCTCGTCAGTTTATATTAACGCGAGTATGATTTCTAATAAACCAACGATGTTCAGAATCATACGGTGATATATATCATAGATATTATCATTATGAACATTTTTACTATTACAACAAAAGTCTACAATTACAGGAGCATTAAAGACAATAGGTATCTGCCTGCTACCTGTAATTGTTTGTATCTTATGAGAGCTCTTTAATCGGCAACCCGTTTTATGATATGTGCTCCAATTTAATACTTTTGTATAACATATTATGTTATACAAAAGTATAAAACATTTTGATCGAACAATGAAGTTCAGAACAGTTAAAGAACAGTGTAAAAAAATGTAAAAAAATGACTGCTCCCCGCCAACTTGAGGGTAATTTTTTTAAGCTAAGAACGAACAAGAAAAATGTTGATTGAACAATAAAGAACAGTTAACGAACAGTTGGAACAACAAAAATAATTGTAAATAAATTACTTCACTTTTAAATAAAAAAACTAAGAACGAACAAAAAAAAAATTGATAGAACAATGAAGAACAGTTAACGAACAATTGAAATGCATAAAAAAAAAGACTTCCAACTTGAGGGTATTTTTTTATTTTATTTAATTATTGGCAAATATTTTAAAATATAAATGTATTTAAAATATTTGCCTAGGATACCGCTGCAGTATACTAACGAATTTCTCCCCAGTAAGAGCACTGAACAGTGCTCGTAGTGCATATCGGAACATACACTAAATCGCTGGATGTTGATGTCTGCTATTTTTTACAAGATGGCGATAGTACCAATGATGTCGATAAATCATTTGTTAATATAACACATGCCCTATTATTCATTTACACAATTGCCAATAGATGGCGTTAGTAGTATAATTCTAGTTGATAAAAATATTACTTTTTCGTATTTTTTTATGATTTGTTGACAAATATTTTAATGATAGATCACATTTAGACATAAATTTAAGTACCTATGTTAAATTCCAAATCTAGAGGATACCAGAAGGAAGTATCGGTTGTGGGATAGTGTTAACTAAAGGTATACAGTTTTATTCCAGTGTGTATTATTACAAGTTTCGGGCCCGGTGGGCCCTTTTTCAAGGGATGAAGCGACCTGCCGCGTTGGCGTTAGGCGGCACTCTCACACGCCCTTTATCTACCTTATTCCGCTGTCTGTTTGATACCCGAGTATTTGACTCAGGTATCAAACAGACAGATAAAGTATCTAACTAAATCTATTAAACTAAAAACGTTTTACACTTTTTGATTAGTGCTTGTTATAGTTGTTAAGTAGTATCTACATTGGATTTTCAATTTTGTATTATTTACAAAAATTATTAATCATTAGATTTTAAAGTTATAAAATAATTGCCATTATAAATGTAAACCAGGTACTAGAAATGTGATTTTCTATAGTTTCTAATATTGAAGTTTTATTTTTATAATAGGTAAAGTTTTAAATATAAATATTATTTATAATACTTAAATTAAATTTATAACTAATGTCAAGGGTCATTGCACAACCCAAATAAATCATTAAACTCTTGATTTAAACCGCGCTCATTCATATATTTTGCTAGTTCTTTCTTACTGAAGATGAGTTCTTCAAAGTTTGAAAACTTTTTATAGGTTTTTTCTTCAGATGAAGAAAAAGTTTCTGTTTTTCGTAGAGCAATTTTCTGCCATGACATTGTTTTAATGTCCTTCCACCATTCATTACAATCATTATGATGGCCTTCAATGCAGATGATACCAGGTTTGCCAGTTAGTGAGAATCCTGTAAGCTTCAATTCTCTTGCTCTTCTCATGATGTCTTCTCTTTTTCGCTTATTATAAATATGATGAGAATAAATCCAAAATCTAGCAAATTCATCCATTTTACTTTCAGAATCATTATCATCAATTTTATTTGATTCTTGACTTACAAATGTAAATTGATCAATATTTTCTTGCAGCCAAGAAATTGCTGTATAAAGGCATACATCTCCATTATAATTTTCTTTTATATACTTGAATAGGTCTGAATTTAGTTTTGACTCACTAATTCGATTCATCTGATTACATCTCACATAAATATCCGGCTCTTCCTTTGGATATAAACTTGGCAAGTTAATAAAAATCTCTAGTTTTAAGTTATTAATTAAAAGGTTAAGTTTGAAATCAAGGTGACTAGGAATTTGTTCAGTTTTGTTGTATATAAAATTATTGATTTCAGCAATAATATTCTTTTCACTAATCAGAATGTCACCTTGATTAGGATACATAGATTTCAATAATGCATATTCACTAAGTTGTTGTGATAAGCAGTCAACATAGGTATCCTTCATTGATGTTGTTTTCTGATTGAGGTCCATCTTTTGTCTCTTCTTACAAATTGTTACAGTAAAATTAAAATTAAAGTAAGATACAATGTTTATTCAGCAACAGCTGCAACTTCAATTACACAGATAACTATATATTGTACTACGTACAATTAACAAAGTTTCAGGTATTGGACTGGTAAGCCAGTGCGTTTTCTAGTTTTTCTAACGTAGTGTTTGTATACTCTTTGGTTTCCTCCACTATCAATCAAGAATTCAAGTTTATCAAATTTTATAACGTAGGCGTAGTGTTGTTTGTATACGTATTTTCATTAAGGCACAGGAAGGTTCCTATGGAAGCATTTTGAAAATAGCAAAAACAACACTTTTCTTTTCTACAAAACACAGGATAAATAATAATTATAGCACGTCCCCAGCTGTCAAACATTTGGCGTCAATCCTCGTCAATCAATAATTTGACAGAACGAAGTCTGTCGGGGCAGTAGTAACATAATAAAAATTAGACATGTGTAGTTCCGGAGCGTAATAGTTCCTGGAACTATGTCCGCAGTCGGAACTATGTCAGTTCTTTCCAACTTGCTCAACCTAATAGTTCCAGTTCCACAGTTCTTCGGAACGATCGCGCGGATTGAAGGAGCGGCCGGAGCGGTATTGAATGGTGGAACGAATAACGAACTGTCCGTGTGACGTATGCCGCGAGCGTTGCGCTCCGGGCCGACATGACATCCCCTACTTCTGTTCCGTGCAAGGGTGTATTTTGAAAAGCAGGACTTACTTTTGTGGACAGAAGGCAACGATTGAAGGCATCAAAGGTGCCTGAACTACTTTTTATGTAAGCAATTATAAATAAAATACCTATATATAATATATTATGTATTATCACATAATAGAAAGATATCTTTCTATTCTGTGTGTATTATGAATATTATGATGTACAAATTTAAATATTACTTAATTATGTATATATACTATCAATTTATTTTTTAAGACCCAGCCAATACATTAATTTAAAATATTTTAGGTCTAAATAAACAATATAATTGTTTACAACCATGTATGTCCGAGGAACTGTCTGAACCGAAATATAGCTGTTAACTACAATGTCCAGATAAAACTAAGAAACTAGATAGTTCCTCGGACATGTTTCCTGGAAGTAATTCCGACAAGGAAAGGAAGCGTTCCAGGTTCAATCCCATGTCGGACATGGTTTGCGCAGTTTTAATAAAAATAACAATCAAAGAGGGCTGTCTTAAGTTGGCGGGGAGAAGTCGTTTTTTTACACTTTTTTTTTGCTCTTTCAACTGTTCGTTAACTGTTCGTAAGTGTTCGATCAAAATTTTTATTTGTTCGATCTTAGTTTTTTTTTTATAAATAAAATAAAAAATTTGCTTTCTTAAATTGGCGGGGAGAAGTCGTTTTTTAACCTTTTTTTTTTGCTATTTCAACTGTTCGTTAACTGTTCGTCATTGTTCGATCAAAATTTTTATTTGTTCGATCTTAGTTTTTTTTTTTAAATAAAATAAAAAATTACCCTCAAGTTGGCGGGGAGAAGTCGGTTTTTTACATTTGTTTTTTGCTTCTTCAACTGTTCGTTAACTGTTCGTCATTGTTCGATCAAAATTTTTTATTTGGTTTATTTGGTTTAATTCGGTTCTGGCACATTCGTTATGGTCACAGTTCTTTTGTTCGAGGATCAGGCCCAGATATTTTATGTGGGCCTGAACCGGTACGAGGACCGAGTTGACCTCGATAGAGGCGCCAGGGGTTGGACCACGACGGGGCCCATGAAATAAAAGGAGTCGCCTCGAAGGGCCCAGTCGTACCCCATGTTCCACAGGAGTGGTCCAAGAACAGACCTCTGTAGAACACCGCACGACATGGGCCGACGACTCAAAACTCCATCTCGGTCCTCGTACATGACGATGGTCAGAGTTCTAACCTAACCTAAACCTAGCCATTTTTGTAGCTCACTTAGTAATTCAGTCGCACGCCTTAAATTTTAATATCCAAAATGGATTATACGCATCACGCGAGAGCGGGCGACATCAGAGAGGGGACTTTAGTATTAAGTTACAGACGATTTAACATTAGTAGGATAGGTCAATTAAAAAGAAATGGCTAGGTTCAGGTTAGGTTAGAACTGTGACCATAACGCCAGAACGCCAGAACCGAATTTTATTTGATCGAACAATGACGAACAGTTTAAGTAGCAAAAAAAAAAATTGTAAATGACTTTTCCCCGCCAACCTGAGGGTAATTTTTTATTTTATTAAAAAAAACTAAGATCGAACAAAAAAAAATTGAATAAGCAATGACGAACGGTTAACGAACAGTTGAAATAGCAAAAAAAATAATTAAAAAAACGACTTCTCCCCGCCAACTTGAGGGTAATTCTTTATTTTATCTAAAAAAAAAACTAAGATCGAACAAATAAAAATTTTGATCGAACAATGACGAACAGTTAACTAACAATTGAAATAGGAAAAAAAACAAAAACCGACTTCGCCCCGCCAACTTGAGGGTAATTTTTTATTTTATTTAAAAATAAAAACTAAGATCGAACAAATAAAAATTTTGATCTAACAATGACGAACAGTTAACGAACAATTGAAATAGCAAAAAATATATGTAAAATAACGACTTCTGTCCGCCAACTTGAGGGTAATTTTTTATTTTATTTTTAATAAAAAAACTAAGATCGAACAAATAAAAATTTCGATCGAACAGTTACGAACAGTTGAAAGAGCAAAAAAAAAAGTGTAAAAAAACGACTTCTCCCCGCCAACTTAGGACAGCCATCAAAGAGTATGTACGTATACGTAGTACAATATATAGTGCTCTTTGATAGTGTTTGTAATTTTGTCTACGTACCGTACATACTCTTTGATTGTTATTTTTATTATGTTACTACTGCCCCGACAGACTTCGTTCTGGCAAATTATTGATTGACGAGGATTGACGACAAATGTTTGACAGCTGGGGACGTGTTTTAATTATTATTTACTCTGTGTTTTGTAGAAAAGAAAAGTGTTGTTTTTGCTATTTTCAAAATGCTTCCATTTATTTTTATCTAAATTGATGTTACATAGCCTAGTTCTTCAGTGAATACTCTACTATCCAATTCAAAAATAATTATCGACATCTGGGTCATCTGACTGATTTTACAGATTTGTATTTAAACAAACAAACAAACATTCAAACAAAATCTCTTCACCTTTATTATATTTAGTCAATTATATATGTAGTTTCAAAATGTTTGACTCGACTAGGGTGAGGTTATAGATAGTATCCATATTTTTAGACTTATTTTATGTGACTATCAAATTAGAATTAATATTTGCGTTTTTTTTATGTTGTCAAAGCATAACGATATTAATGTCCTTTACCTATTGAACGCCACGGTCGGCTATAGCCGACAAACGAAAATGTCCACGACTACGCCACTGTCGGCATGATCGGCAATGATAAACAAAAACACGTAATTTTTTGCTATCATTTAAACTACAATAATGTATTATTTGTATTGTATGGTATTCAAAGGTAAAACAATGAATCTGATTTTATTGTAACTAAAATATAGGTAATTTAAAACATCAGCTCGATATGCATTATCACGTGCTCACCACGCCAGTCGGTAATAACTAACGATGTGTAACTCATCAAATTTATCTCAGCTGCAACTCAGCTCACGGTTTAAGTACTTGAGTCAGAGTTGCCAACCGGCTCACAGATCAGCTCAATTGAGCAATACAATCGACTCATATGCCGCACTTTATAAGTGATTCATTTTCATATTAAGTATATGGGGTATTTGCGTCAAATCCAATTTCAGTAACAAAAATGTGACAAAAAGACTTTTACTTTCCTTTAGTTTAGATAATGTTAGCATAAATGCCTACGTTTAGTTGACAAAATATAAAATAAAACGAGTACCTATGATACAATGATATATGTATAAAGACTTTTTTATAGAATATCATTGATATGATACATATATTATACACCCTAATGTGTTTTTTATACAAACTGTTTCAATTACACATTAAAGTAAAAGACATTACTCTCTTTATACTTACCAAAACCTATCGATCGAACCAAACCTATCATATATAATTACCAGTGGTCGGCGTAGGTAGTGCCATTTAGGATGAATGACCTCAAATGTTATATTAACATGGATATACCCCGAGATTCCTGCATTTTAAAATTTGAGTCAATTCGAGTTTGAGTTCACCTAGTTAGACTTCCCTCTGAACGTAACTCTAGGAAATTTGTTTTTTTAATTATATGTACAGTACCTACCCTTATACTGAAGCGGTTTTAATGCTCATCTTTGGGAACTGTTTTAAACTGTACACCGTGTACGTAAATTAATATAATAAAAAGAGTGTTGAGGGTTTAGCGGCTTAGAGCGATTTAAATTTATGTAGGGGTTATCGAAATACCAATAAATCAAAATATTTATCAACATTTATTTAACAAAAAGTACAATTTGTCAACATATAAATTATCACAAATTAAATAAATTAAATTAATATATTATACAAAATCACTACATATTATAAAACAAAGTCCCCCGCCGCATTTGTCTGTCTGTTTGCGATAAACTGAAAAACTACTGAACGGATTTTCATGTGGTTTTCACTAATAGACAGAGTGATTCATGAGGAAGGTTTAGGTGTATAATTTGTACTCATGCGAAGACGGGGCTGGTTGCTAGTATAATACAAAAGCGATGAGATATAATGGCTGTACTACATTTATTTTATGGGAACATAATTACTATTTAAGTAGTTAAATTTTATCTATCTTTTTTTCAGAATCACATATTTCCTATTTTTTTTAACTTAATTTTTCAATATTTTCTACCTTCAACAAAGTTCTTTTTACATTCAGAATCCATTTATAAATAGAAAAGGAACGTTCAACGTCTACTGAAGTAAGCTTATCGGGTCCCGGTGTCATAAAAACCCCTTTTTGTGTTGCACACAGTTTTTTTTTAAATAATCGAAAGATTTTATTATTTTAAATGCAAGAGTAGAACCGCCGATTTGATGTATTTATTAGTTTTTTAAGGTATATAATGATTCTATTTTATTAACATATTATTAGGTGTGTTTGAAACGAATAAATAATAATATGATAGTAACAAAGTGGAGAATTGAGGAGTGTGAACTGAACGAAGTATACACATATTTACCTAATTAGTACAATGTATAAATAAACAATGGCACAAAATTGCTAAAGCGCCCCGTTTCGCAAATCGGTACGTTGAATTTTGTGTACCTATAGATTTTTAAATCCCTGCCGACTATGTATTTTAAAATGACAATAAAGGGCGTTAGCATGTTTGATATATACCCTAAGGTTTTTAATCTCTTTCCGACGATGTTTATGAACGAAAACAAACTGCGTCGGCATGTTTTACTCAAATGTATTTTATGTGAGTAATTTTCTACAATTACAATTGATAAATTTTTAGTTGTTGTCTTTAACTGTCTTTAGAATTGCCCAACACTGGTGCTATTTAACGCAATAAGATTTTTAGCTTTTTAATCTGAATATTTAAAAATCCCTTGTGATGTGTGATGTACTGATGTTAGCTCACGCTAATCTCCGAAACTACTCAGCAGATTTCATGAAATTGTGTAAATTTCTATTGCTTAGGTACTCCAACTAGAGAGATGACTTTTTATCTCGGTCAGGGATGGTTTTTTTGCAAAATACAATGCCAGTGGAGCCGCGGGAATAAGCTAGTATTAGTTTAGATTTACACGTTTATGATTCGTTGTAAACAATATTTAGTATAAGAAATGTTAAAATCGCGAAACATCAAAAACGGTGTTTGTTCGTCGTAATGAGTCGTAACGCTATTCGGTTAGTTTTTATGAAACTGGTATTCTATTAATAAAAACTAGGTAATAGTTAAAAAGTAGACACTTTTACTGTGCGGATTTCTGAATTTATATATCGGTAATATTTGATCGAAGTTAAATCTTTAGAATCCCGGGATTTTGAGATGAGAGAGTATGTCCACGTTCTGCCACGATGGACGAATCCCACCAAATGGCACTACCTACGCCGACCACTGATAATTACACATACATATAATTTACTATCTTTTTACTAAATTTACCAAAATTATTCAAGATTAAGTCGTTATACATTCATAAAAAATAATAGTATAGTGAGTTGAGTCAGAAATGTAATGTCATAAAATAGTCACGGCTCCGCTTGAACTGATATTGAATAAATGACCACTCTAAACATAATATCAATGAACAGTCTGTGACTCACAACACAAAGTATTCATTTAGAGCTTAAAACATACACGATCTGTAGAGCCGTGAGCTGAGCTGCGAGATGTCAATTGAGCAACTGAGTTGCAGCTCAGCAGCTCAAGTTGGTGCGATCTGTAAATCTGTATATTTGAACCGGTTCAGAGCTGAGTTACACACCTCTAGTAATAACCGATGCATGGTTAATTAATGGTTAGTGATTGGTAATACAGGAAACTATATCTAATATATGATCAAAAAATTTGCTTTAAAAATAGTTTACTACCTTAGCACAGATTACTGAGTAGTTACTACGTTTTGCTTGTAGTTCAAACTATTGCTACAAATAAAAATGTGCTATACCGCGCTTATTCCATTCTTTTTTTTTTATATGGAATACCGCCGCGTTTTTTAGTTTTCTCTAGGGTTGCGAAACTGAAAAAATACATCATTATTTATCGTATCGATCGCTATTTATCGTACCGATCGATATTTACAGTATCAATAAATATCAATTGAAAAATATCGATACATCGTTTTGAAGTGATAACTTCTTATGGGAGGGTAAACCGCTTCGTTACGTAACGCTTAAGGCGCCAGTCTGTCTGGCGTTCAAATTATCACTTCTGTCGGTTCGCTTCGTTCGACACTTCTGTCGGTTCGGCTTCACAAAGGTAACAGGTTGAAGCTGCCCGCTAAACCACTCATTAAGTCTCGAAAAAAAGCTACCAACAAAAGTAGAAATAGAACCTCTATTAGTCGCGCATGTTAGCACGCTCGTCGCCTCTGATCACTGTTTTCATATAACACATGTTTCTAGCTTCTACTTTACAACACGTGTTTTAGTTTCATACAGGTGCGAATTAAATTGTGCTAATAAATTATATTCAGCAGTGATTTAAATTGAATATTTCGATTAATATTATTTACTGTTCGTAAATATTAGTGAAAAAATTGTGCTTATATACTTTTTCAAGTGCTTCAACATAATTGAGGATAACTATCCGTATGTAGTATTAATGATACCAAAGAAGTATAGCTTCTCACGCGCGTACATAAGTACACGCACCCATTTTTTTTTATTATCGTAAGTCCAAAGACTGAGGACCACCATTATAGATACGGATGATACTAAAATGGTGGCCCTTAGCTTGACGGCCGCGAGAGATGCTTTTTCACGCCCCGCTTAAAGATCCCGGGATTACATGACGAAGGAAACACGTGTGCGGGTAATGCATTTCACATATTAATTGGTGCGGCAAAAAAAGGAGGTGCTGAACCGTTTGGTTCTAGTTGGGGTAGTTTGCACTATAAGGGAGTGACACCTCAGCCCGCCACGTGTTGTTCTGGATAGGAAAGGAGAGGGTGGGATCAATTGGAAGAGCTTTTCGGAGCACTCGCCATGGTAGAGGCGGTAGAGTACTGCCAAATAGGCTACGTTTCTACGCAACTGCAAGGGTTCAAAGGTGTTGGTGACCTCAGGACTCTCACTGATGCGGATAGCACGCCGCTACAAACTGTTGAGAGCCTCAAGAAGGTACTGTGCAGAGCCATCCCAGAGATGAGAATGGAAAAAACGGATCTGTGTCTTATACAAAAGACATCGCTGCTCCGGCGTGAAACACCGCCTCAAGTTGTTCAGGACACCGAGTTTCTGAGAGGCCGTTTTTATGACGCTCTCGATGTAGTTTTTATTGTTCAGTTTACAGCGGACATCTATTCCCAGTATGTTGAGATTGTCCTGCAGTGGTAGTGGTGCATCCTGAAGAGCTGGAAGCGGTAGGAAGGAAGATACCTTGGCAGTAAACGCACATGCCTGTGTTTTGTTGGCATTGAACTCGACCAGGTTCTCGGAACCCCATTTAGAGATGCGATTCAGGTCCTGGTCAAGTTCAGTGACAAATTGCCATCTTTTTTTATCGATTTCAGCCTGCCTAGCCGCAGGATGTCCGTGTTACCACCCGTGCTTTATGTTATTCTACTGTGCTCAGTGTTATGACTCATGTGATATATTCAGAAGGTTAAAAATTTGTAAAATAAAAATAAACTTGAAGAAATTAGCATTTTTTAAGCAGTTATAAGTATATTGGGTTACATCTATCTCTCACTTTAATCAAAATAGTTTACGTTCGTACTTACGTATTTTATATGTTCGCTGGTTAGGCGGGTCTTATTGTGAGGCACAGCTATTCTATTATATTGAAAAGCATTCACTATATATTTGTATCTTTACAAAAAAATTTATTAATGTATTAATTTTAATAAAATCATTTTTATGTTCGCATTTGCTATTGATAAAGCAATATCAGACCTACGAAAAAAAAAGTCAGTCGTTGGACTGCACGTTAAAAATGAAAACATAACTGAGACATGTCATCTGAGCGTAACGGTCACGCGAGTTCATTGCTTTTTCTCCGTACCAATAGTGTAAACGTATAGATGTAAAACAACCGATTTAAAATGTTTTAAGTAAAATGTTGCCGTTTTAAACCCTAAAAAATGTGTGTGTGTACCAGAGTACACAGGTACGAAGTGAAACTTCTTTACGATATATCATTTTTCTACTATTTGCAACTTCACGAAAATGGGGTAGATAAGGCTTAAGCCTTAAGAAATTATAAAACGAAATATATAATCACTCTCACTTTTCTTGTAAATTCACTAAATTTGAATAAGTCTTTTTATTTTATCACTTTCAAATTAATATATTGTTATTCTTATTTCAAACCAAACTTCAAAACTAATATATTGTTGTTATTATTATAATATATTACATTATATTCTTTACGTCACTATACTAAACTTTGATAAAAAAAGCAACATGGCGCGTAACCGAAAAACGTGACGATTGCTACAAAAATTTCTCCCGTACGTCGATAAAGAAGTTTCACTTCAATAAATCGTTTTAAACTGTTGAAAACCCGCCTACAAAAATAAAAGAACTGTGTTTTTACACTTCATTTTGGGCAATTTTTGGTTACCTGTTTCGTTTTAATTAGTTAATAGAAAATCAATAGAAAGTACCTACCTACATTACCTACTAAACGAAAACTAAAGTATGTAGGTATACCTACTTATACTTATTTATTATATTACTAGCTGTGCCCCGCGGTTTCAGCCGCGTAACTCAGATGCCATGGGAATATCGGGATAAAGTAGCCTATGTGTTAATCGAGGTCTCCAGCTATCTACATACGAAGTATCATCGCAATCGGTTCAGTAGTTTTTCATGAAAGAGTAACAAACATCCAAACCTCCTCACAAACTTTCAATTTTTTTTCACATTCAATATCTTCACTACATATTATAAAATATAAAATAAAGTCCTCCGCTGCGTTTGTCTGTCTGTTTGCGATAAACTAAAAAAATACTGAACGGAGTTTCATGCGGTTTTCACTAATAGACAGTGATTCATGAGGAAGGTTTAGGTGTAGAATTTGTACCCGTGCGAAGCCGGGGCGGGTTGCTAGTGTTATATAAATGTATGTATACAGAGTCTTTTAACAAATCGTGTGTAGTGTCTTGAAAATTCCCATTACGGACACAACCGTCAACAACGTCTGCCCTCACGCGTCTGCGTGTTCTGGACTCAGGTGGCTCACGTCACGCGGCGATGAGCAATGTCCCCCCCCCTCCACCACACCGCACAATTTTATATTAATTTTATATCGTCGTAACTTTTAAAATATTTGACGAAATTACGTACTTTAAAAAGCAAAGTTTATCTACTTTGAATATCAGAAGCGTTAAAAGTATTTATTTTGATAAAAACCAATTTGTTACTGCTAAATGTCAGTTGGAAATAAAAAATCAAATTTTATTGTATTTATGGTTAACTATTTTGGTAATAATGGCTTACACATAAAAGATAGATATATACTGTCGCGGACTTTTTTGTAGAACTATTTAGAAGAAACAATCCCACCTTAGAATATATTTGTGTAACTCTTACAGTTTTCACACCGCACGCCAGAATAGCTCGCTGATGACAGATTTTTTTCTGACTTACTTAACACTTATCGTTATATATTGGCCAATATACACAATATCTTCATAAATTATAGCCTATGTGTTATTCTGATATATAAGCTATATTATTGTAAAGTTTCATTAAAATCCATACAGTACTTTTTCCGTTATAGAGTAACAAACATCCATACATCCATCCATACATCCATACATCCTCACAAACTTTCACGTTTATAATATTAGTAGGACTAGTAGGATATTACACACACTAGATTAGAAGACATCATTAACACAATGCCGTCTCTTTTACTTGCGCACGAACTTGCGGTGCTGACGAGTGACGACGGGACGTCAACGAGAGTGCGAGAGTGTGAGTTTGGTTGTAAACTGAATCAAATTGATTATTTATATCGTTTGAATACAATGAAAAAAATGTTTATTTACCAACACAGAGTTTTTAACTTATCAATAGAATTTTTATAACTTAGATAGGTAATACCTACGGACCAACTAGAACTAAACACGTTAAGTATATCAATATCAGGATATCACACATCCAAAAAAAAATACACAGTTTATAGGTACTCTGTCATATCCCTACCTCGGTAAAATCAAGAAAATGTAGTTATAATTAAGAGAAACATAGTCACCAACCGTTTTAAATCGAACCATTTAGTAGTAACATTTAACATCAAACTCGAGATGCGTTAAAAATATGTCAAAATTCATAGGCTTTCGATACTCTAAAAAAAAATCGAATATTGATATATCGAATTCAAAAAGTTCGCCGATATATATCGATATTTTAGGGAAAATACCTATACAAATATTTTCTGCCCAAGCCTAGTCTCGGAACAAACAAACGAGCTGTCAGTGCTGTAAAGTAAGGTAAAGTTTGAAATATGTAAAAATGAATAAGTAGCGTAACGTAATGAAGAAGTATTTACAAGTGGTTATTACAGTTAAAAGATGTATCACTGTGGTATGCGGCCAGTGGGAGAGAGGCATGTTCCTTATAAAGTGGATTTGATGGTGTGGAGCAACCGGCTTGACTTATTAGCCTTAAGCAATTTCAAAGGTAGCTAAATAATTGTCAATACTGTTATTATAAAGGCGACGAAATTATAAGTTTCAGCACGGTAATTCCAGGTTCTCATCAGAGTCCAGAGAGAGATTTGTAAAATTATTTTTTGCGTGAGGAAGGCAATTATCGAAGAAATTTAGAGACTACATATGAAGTAACTACGATGCCTGGTTGGAGCTATGACCATCGCGGATAGAACGGCTTGGTATTAGCTTATAATAAATGTCATAAAATAATAACCTCTTTATTATACACTAGCAACCCGCCCGGCTTCGCACGGGTAGCAGATTATTAGTGAAAACGGCATGAAAATTCGTTTAGTAGTTTTTCGGTTTATCGCGACCAGACAGACACGCAATGGGGGCACTTTGTTTTTTAATATGTAGTTATAATTTTGACCACCAATGTCATTTTATTTTACTATTTATCCATACTAATATTTTAAAGCTGAAGAGTTTGTTTGTTTGTTTGATTGATCACGCTGATCTCAAGGACTACTGGTTCGAATTGAAAATTTTGTTTTGTTGTGGATAGTCTATTTATCGAGGAAGGCTATAGGCTATATAACATCATGCTACGACCAATAGAAATGAAAAATGTTGCAAAAACAGGAAAAGTTACGCAAAAAATGATGTATGACAGAATTGTTGTCCTTTGAAAGTTCTAAAAAACTTCAAGACAGCATAAGTCTATCTTTTAACGTTGACACACTGTAACCTTTTTTATGGTAATCAAATTTGTTCTATAATAATGCATTATTTGCAAAGGGTTTTATAAACATTATAGTAATGTTTATCTAAATAAATATGTTATTCATCACAAATATTTAATTTTGAACAAAACTGTAGCTCTGCGAGGCAGTTTATTATGAACCCACATTTTATAAGAATCCAGTGCTTTACCCAGCACTCCTTTATTATTCCTGTTCTCATGTAATTTTTTACTACAGTCCAACTCTTACTGATCATAGTATGATGTACGTAAAATAGCTTCTTAAAGTAAAGTAATAAGTAATAATCTTAAGTAATGTAATATGTTTTAGAAAGTTTTTTTCCTCAAATTAACGCAGGTGAAACTGTGGGATACAGCTAGGCTAGTTATAAAATGATTACATACTTGGTGTTGACTATTGTGCCAATCAATTCAAATATGATATTGAAATAGGTAAAAATAATGTATTATACCTTAAGAACACAAAACTGCAGAAAATTAAAATCAAAGGATAATTGAGTTTTTGTGATGCCTACTTTTGATTTCTATGATTGCATTTGAGCAGTCATTGATTAAATTCTTCATTGATTTTAAGGTGAAGTTCAAGTACATAGACTCCATTGGCAAAAAGTGTGGAATTTACCTCCCCCAAAGGAAAATGTTACTGTCCAAGCAATGGCATGGCGGCCTGATGGAAAGGTATTGTATGAGATAAGAGCTTATAGACCTATGTTTAATCTCATCAACTTACTGTTCTGTTTAAATATTACAATACAATTTTTTAAAAGATATTGAAGAGCAGTCAAGATTGAATTAACATCTCCTGTAGAAACAAATCTATTGACAGGCTTAAGGGTGCATTTGTGCCTACATATTTAATATTCATTGAGTTACCAATTTGACTATGATAAAACACTATTCCTACTCTTATGTTCTGATTAGTGTCAATTTACTGTAATTTCCAGGCTCTAGCAATTGGTTACAGTTCAGGGGTAGTATTTATTATAGATATAGAAGATAAAGAAGAACTTGACAGGTATGAGTTGGAGCAAGAAGATGAGGATGTATTTGACCCAAATAAACATGGTATCACATGTTTATCTTGGGCAGTCAGGACAGAAACTTTAGAGAGTGCTACAGAACCTAATATTTATGTATGTACTGTTCATGCATTATTATTTTTTTTACTTTAAATGGGTTTAAACTTAAATTTAAACAGCCAATGTGTTAAATGTGTATGATAATTTCAGGATGATGCTTCATTATTTTTACAAAGCTTACCTGTGGGTGGGGAATACAAAAACCAAGGAACTGATGAAAACACTAAAGACTTTAAAGAGATACCAGCTGCAAACCAGCTGAATATGTTATTGGTTGGGTATGGATCTGGATACATTTACATGAATATTTTTGGCAGATATCCATTTGGTACTATACATCTCGCTCAAGTAGCTAAAGACGAATTTGGAGGTTACAAAATACTAGATATTTGCATGTCAGACGACTTTAGCCTGATGCAAATAGTCTACATAGATTGCTTGACCAATAATCTGTTCATATCCCTAATGAATACAAGTGTGTTATCTGCCTATGCTGAAGAAATGTACATAGTTGCAAAGAAACATAGTGAAATTGCAAGGTTAGTTTCACAATTAGACCAGACTATGGTTTCGATTATTGAGGCATGGGAGCATATTCTACTAGAAATGGATACCAAGATGGCTGATTATGCAGCTGCAGTGCCCGAAGGTGGTGTTTCTGCTGATTTATTGGAACTACTTATGTTAGGTTTGTATATTTTTATTTATTTTTAATGAATGAAGTGAGAAAGCCATGCTTTGGGTACGTATTAGCGGGCTTGTTCGGAGTAATTCCACGGCCTCACAGAAAACCGGCCAGAAAGCCGTGAAGCATTGCTTGCATTGTGTTTCACCGAGTGAGTGAGGTTACCCGAGGCCCCAACCCCTCCCCTCCGACTCGCACTTTCCCCTACTCCCACTTTAAAGGGGGACAACGCAGTTGCAAGTGTCCTTTGGCAGCGGTAGCCATAAAAAAATGGAACTACTGCAGTGGTTTATCCTCCCATTAATATTGTGGATATTCACTTGGAACAGATTCTCCAGGTGCCAGTTTAGCAAGGGAATAGAGGGACAAATATACTAAGAACCAAAACTTTGCATATCCTCAGTCTCACAAAGATAAGATTGAGCATTAAATAATAAAATCTTACAGGAACACCATCAGATGAGTTAGAGGTTTGCTTACTCCAGAAACTGACTGTTAATGATTTGAAAAAATTTGGAAACTCAATTGAATTGAGTTACTCCACAATACAGAAATTAGTCCTAAAGCAGCTGAATATTGTTGGTCAAAGCCTGACTTATTATCTTTCTGAACTCAGAGGATTAACCAGAATACCAGACAGATATAAGGTAAGAATTTTTGGACCTCTTCCTGTCACTATTTAAATTACTTCTAGAACTTGGCTTGTAATCCATGGCTTGTTCCTGATGAAGTCATTTTGAAGAGTTTGCAAATGAAATAAAATGTTTGTATTTTAATGTAAGAATGTGTTATATCAAACCTGTTGGCCTAGTGGTTAGTGACCCTGACGGCTACGCCATAGGTCGTGGGTTCGATTCCCACCGTTTGGGTGTTCTTTGTGTCCGTTGTTTGTAAAGTACCCCGCAACACAGGAGTCATTCGTAATGCGGGAGTTATATGAATGAATGAAAGCTTGATTATGTAAAAATTTTTTACTTGCCCATCAATCAATAGGGAATATGCATGTATTTTTTTTTATCTTATATTGACTTGTTCCATCATTCTACCCTAATAAAAAATATAAATAACCTTGGCAATGTTCAAATTAATTTTTAAAATAACATTGAAAACATCGATAAAATTTGATCTGTTTGAACGCCGCCATGGGGTCCCATCTCAAAGAAAGCAAAAATGGTTCAAACAAATATCAATAGATGGCGTTGCGGGTATAGATTTGTTATTGAAATGTATGGAAAATCAATATTAGGTCCTGATAAAAGTATTTTCTAATTTCATAAAATACCCTAAACACGGGAAAATTGAATAAAAGATTCTGAAAGCCAGTTTTCTTATTTTGACAAAATTCAATAAGTTGTCGTCGTTCCTCTGGCGGCAATTACTCGTACTACGTTGAGGTTGATACGGTTTTGTTATTGAGTTTGTAGTTCGTAGGTACTGACTATTGACAGTTGGCCAAATGTTATTGAAACTGTATTGTTGCGTTATTGTAGGTAAATTATTAAAACATTAATTTTTATTCGAATTTCAAAGATACTATAAAAATATTAAGAATTAATTTTTCTCATTGTGATTTACATATTTTTTTCATATTGTCAGGACACAATAATTAATAGTGAACAACGAAACGCATGGTATGTGTCATCTTTGTTGTGTAGGCAGGTTAGGTATTTCGGTAACAGACATTTATGATTTGGCTACTAACCTACCTACTAAGTACTTACACGTACTATCTATTTACACATACACGTTGCTAATAGGAATCTTTTACCTCGGACCTCACTCGATCGCAGGGCTGCCAGATTGTATTATTGGATACAAAATTCGTATAATTCGGTAATCATAAGTAGGTATCCTGTTTGTATAGTAGATGCATTGTATATTCGGATACAATGTCATTACTGATGTTATAGTGTAATAAGTACGAACATACACATAGAGGTACTTAAAACATATCATGTCTGTGGTAAACTGTTAAGTAATTATACGTTAAGAGCTATATCACATAATTGCATTTTACGAAATTAGGTATTTACGCACGACGACTCGATCAAACTCGCGAGTTCCCGACACCACGGTAATGTTATCTATAAATTGTGACTCGGCCCTGACCTTGAAATTATTACCTACAGCCGGACGGTATGTAAACACGCGATACGGCTGCCCATAATTTCATCTACCTACTTGAGTCAGGGCTACATCACTCACTCGAGGTCGCGTTTTATATACCTACCAATTTAGCTATCCGTCCACGGTAAAAGTGTCAGTAGGGGCGACAACGCGTAGCTGAGAGCATGCACGCACGGCAGAACGGTACCTATTCTCCGTAAATAAAAACAAAATGTCAAATCGAACTTATTATGAAGTGGAGATGTTTAGTTATTGCTAAATGTATTTATTATGTTAAATTGCGTTATTGCTAGATTTTAGTGATCTGTAAAATCCTTTAAAAATAAGTTGCAAAAATGATTTTAGCTCTTACTTTTTTGTCAATATAATATAAAAATACTTTAGGTGTTTATTCTTTACTCGCCATTGCCGCGTGGCTGTACTAATAATAAATAATAGTTATCTTCTCAACAAAAAATAAATGTTACTTATATATATATTCTATACAATGTTGCACTAAATCAGGTTTTGAGTGATTAGCCAGAGTGAAGTTGTAATAAATGTAGTCTATTAAACCGTCAATAATAAACCCATAATTTCGGTACGAACTTGAGAGGTGTTGACTGCCAGCGTATTCATTTGTTGTAACTTGTAGGCAAGGCTGACTGACGGCTGCTTCTCTCACACAATATGTAATATAGTTAGAAATAAAGTGAAAATAATAATAAGAGCTACTGAAATGTAAAACATATTGAGAGCGCCACGGATTGAGGTTTTTATTTGAGTAGGTAGTTATTTGTTATTAATAGTTTTGTGTAATATCATATGTAATACAAAAGGATTAAATTATAAGAGTAGGTATCTTTCTCTAGTCTACGCAACAGCCATTACTAGCAACCCGCCCTAGCTTCGCACGGATAGCAGAGACATCTTCAACAATCATAATCATATTTCAACCAATTTTCACAAAACCTTAACAAATTACATACCTAAACCTTCCTCATAAATAGCTCTATCTATTGATGAAAACCGCATGAAAATCCGTTGGTTAGTTTTTGAGTTTATCGTGAACGGATAGACAGACAAACGCGGCGGTGTAAAATGTAGTGATGTAGTGATAGTGCTGTATATGTCTACAGCATCAACATTTTATGTTACTATCGCAGGTTTAAGGATATTATAATTACCTTTAAAAAATAAAGATATAAATTTCATAGGGGAAATAATTTTATTTATCATTATATAAAACTCAACACTCATAAATTTTATTATCAAGTTTGTGTTCCGATATGCACTGCGAGCACTATAAGAACTGACGTCAATTTAGTATACTGCGAAGCAGTTCCTTTATGATTAGCTTTACTGTTTACTGTTTAATACGGAACACAGTCCAGTATACTAGCATCTATGTTTTTTGGCGCTGTTTTGACGTGAAAATAATTATCATATGTATGTACAAGTTATCTGTTCAACAAGAAAAAAATTGTTTGAATGTAGTTATATTTAAAAATTTAATATTGAAGTCAATTGTCAATTGACAATTACTCGCATAATAAAGGTAAGTTTACTTTTTATTAAAATAAAATATTGTTTTTTAAGTAACCGAATGCATAATAACTTTATAACCGAATTATTTAAATGGGGCTATGTACGGTAAAAGTGATGAACATATTTCGACAAATAATTGTTCATTATCTAACTGGAAAAAAAATGTAGTTGATCACATGATCAAAGCACTGAGAGCACCTTTCCTCGAAAACGCCAGTGCTCACAGTACAAAAATGGCGACGATTTATGACGTCATATTTTTCCCTAGGATACTGCGGCAGTATACTGTCAGTCCATAACGGAACGAAGTTATCCCCAGTAAGAGCACTGAACAGTGCTCGCAGTGTATATCGGGACATACCCCAAATAAAGAATTTATTTCATTATTTGTGTACTTTGTACAACCCTAGAGTGTCCGGCAGTTCGGCTACATGCACAGACGAAGGTCGCGCGGTGGGCAATGCGTTCTCAACTTTCGAAAAGCGTAAATAAGATATATTTCTGGTCGCAGCTAACGCCAGGTATTATTATTTCAATTTTGTAGGCTATTATAACGTAGGTATTTTGAGTTTTGTATGGGAGTGATGTATCTGTTACGAAGTAACTATTATCTTATCTGTGCTTGAGTTTCTTTCTAGTTTTGTGATTGTAAATATTATAATTTATTTTTTATTTAAAAAATAATAATTCGTTGTGAATGAAATGAGAAGTAGGTATTCAATAAAAATACATGACCCTGATTTTTGATTAGTAGATTTAATAAAATAACACGCTCTAAATCTTACTAGGTACCTACCATTTTTTACTCAAAATTATTTCATAATGATATTTCGTCTAATTCAATAATATTTGTAAATAGCTAAATACATAAGTAAATAGATAGCCTAGGAAATTACCTACTAGTTTTTTTTAACCGATGAAAAAAAAGGAGGTTCTCAATTCGACCGTATAATATTTTTTTTTTTTTTTATGTCTGTTCAGCCCTCACTCTGTTATTTATGGACCGATTTTGATTATTTTTTTTTGTTAGATAGGGTATACCTCAAGGGTGGTCCCATGTCAAGGAAGTCAGGATCTGATGATGGGATCCTGATAAAATTGAGAGGAACCCTCGAAAATTATAGGAACGAATAGTGTTTTTGTTTACTTTTCATTACTTTATCAGGTATTTGCGTTTAGAAATCATCACATCATGTAGCTGAGCTGATGAAGAAAAAAAATCTTAAAATAAAAATCTTTTTAACAAAAAATTAAATCGACGAAAAGAACTAAAAAGCAAAAAATAAATAAACCTTAAGTCTTAAGTATTGAGCTTATTTACATAAACTATCAAATTTTATATAAACTTATTTTAAGTCGGCGCCAAATAATAATTTCTACCGCCATTTCTACGATACATATAAAATTCTGATAATTAATCAGTCTGTTGTTTGGCGCCGACTCAAAATAAGTTTATATAAAATTTGATAGTTTATGTAAATAAGCTCAATACCTAAGACTTAAGGTTTAATTATTTTTTGCTTCTTAGTTCTTTTCGTCGGTTTAATTAACGCGAGCGTTGGTAGGTCACTCGTGTGTCACTTTTGTCACCCTATCGACTTATTTATTTATTAATCCAGGTATTTTACTCGGTGGAAAAAGCGAAATGCCTACCTATAAAAAAGAAGCAAATTACGTTCTAGTAGGTATATAAAAATTATTTTATAGTTTACTTATACTTTCGGAGTTTCAATGACATACACAAATCGCACGCTTACTGCTTAAAAAACCATCACACCGCCACCGTTTGTTCGTCACTGCGGTGCATTCGCGACTGTTTGTGTACCGAGTGTATACCGAATTCGAGGCGTGTAGGTATGTCTCGCGATCCGACCGTTTGTATGAAGATACAATACTGTATAGATAGTATTGCCGTGCCGACACTGTGTTACCGTACTGACTAAGCAATCATGATCCTTTTTCCACTATTAAGTTATTTATTTTATTTCCTTTCTTAAAATATTGGTTATTATGCGTAATGTTCCTGCCACTAGCTATGTGCCTGCGACTTTGCCCCCAATGAAAGCAAACAGAATGACCATACCCCGAGTCTCAGGCAGCCCTGCTATTCTTGACTACGGTAGCGGTGACTGTATCTGAGGGCTAGGGGTGCTAAGAATTCCCGGCAAACGTCCGGATAACAACCCCTTCGACGACAACTGGCCCTGGTAACACACAACATTCGCACAGTGAGGATTGGCGAAAAGATTGACGATGATGAACCAGAAAATTGTAAAAAAACGTTGAAAGAGAGTGTCTTTGGAGTTTCTTTCCTGTTCTTTTCCGTAGGATCTACTGCCTGTTTCATACATGCAACTAGCTTCACGACTGACATATTCCGACTGACTTAAAATCTTGACAATTCAAAAATATAATAATTGGGTAATTTGAAATATTTATATAGTTTTTATTAATTTAAATCACATTTTTATTATGATTTTTTTTTATTTAAAATACCTACCTACTTAATGTTTTTAAAAAACATTAAGTTTTATAGAAACTACACACTATCATAATTTACACCAGCAAAGCCGCAGGCGCGTAGCAGTGGCAAGAACATTACGCATTATTAATAATATTTTATGAAAGGAAGTAAAACAAATAATTTAATAGTAGAAAAAGGATCATGGTTGCTTAATCACTGCGGTAACACAGTGTCGGGCACTCGCGAGTCCGAACGAGTCGTCGCCGTGCGTAAATACCTAATTTTGTAAAATGAAATTATGTGATATAGCTCATAAGGTAAAATTAAGAAAAGTAAGGCCGCTATGATCTATGCTAATTACTGTTCTCCATTTTTCAATAAGTTTAAGTGGTTGAAGTTTTTTAGTTGCTCAGAATAAGAACATCAAAGTTGAGACCCTTTAATGAAAAAATCAGGATGAAGTGTAATAGGCCTCTTAAAGTTGAAACGCTTTTTATTGAAATCCCCCAAGAGCACATAATACATAATAGTACTAGTACAGAAGGACCTCTTCGCAATACCAGTTAAATAAATAGCGACTCTTGCTCCGACACAATAAGGTGCAATTCAGATCGAACACCGCTAATTCCAAATGGGCTATATTAACCTAAAACTTGCCTCTCTTTCTATCGCATAACTCTTATCTGTTCTGATGCCGTTAAGGTTGTCTTCTGTAAGAAGAATTAATTTAAATATTTAATTACCAGTTATGTGCCTATTTCTTTACTTCTGTAAACAAATGAAGTTTTAAATAAACCTAGGCTAGGTATTTACTTAGTAGTACCTACGTAAATGTAACTTATATTAAAGAAAACTATTTTATTTCACAACCTCTGCATAGATACTTTAATCTCTAAGAAGATATTAATTTGCCATGCCATTGCGTTTGTGTACTTTGAATGAAACTATCTCCTTTAGGTGTTTAGCTAGGTAGGTATATGCAAATCAAAATTTGCCAGTGAAACTCCCATGGAAATCAGTCCACCCGTTGCGGAGATTAGCCGAACAAACAGACAGACAGACAAAATTGTTGTAGTCCTAAACTTATCAAAGCTAAACTTGACTAAGTTACTCCTTATAACACCGTCTGTCAGTGAAAATCCCGTGGAAATCGGTCCACCCGTTCCGTTGATTAGCCGGAACAAACAGACAGACAGACAATACGTGAAAAATATTTTTTTGGTATAAGTACCGTGCAAACATTCAGATGCATTTAGTAAAAAACTGTCATTATGACCTGCTCGATCGTGCTCGCGATCTTCGCGTTGCAGCACGGTACAGTTATCTTTACAGTATTGTATCTTCATACAAACGGTCGGATTGTGAGACATACCTACACGCCTCGAATTCGATATACACTCGGTACACAAACAGTCGTGAATGCGCCGCGGTGACGAACGAACGGTGGGATGGTTTTTTAAGCAGTGAGCGTGGGATTTGTGTATTTCATTGAAATAAATACTAATATTTACTTAATATGGCAATGAGCAATTATAGACTATATTGTGCTGTTTTTGGTTGCGTGAATTCTTCAAAAACGAACCCAGTGATAACAGCTATACCTACTTTTCTCTCAAACAAGCGTGCGTGCGTATAAAAAATAACTCTTTGACAAACAATAGCAAATAATTAGCAAAAAAATATGCCACAAAGCCTGTTTTGATAAGTGTAAGAGATCCGGAGATATACGGTTGGCTACGCTGGCTTAAGTCTCAAGTCAGCAGGACCATTGTTTTTCAGAAATGGTTATGGCAAAAAAAATAATTCTTTGGCAAAAAAATAACAAGTAATTAGCAAAAAAATATAGTGTAAGTTTTATTACGCTAGCTTCATAGACTAACGCGTTATCCGAACTGATTTTATTCAAACAATATTCTAATGTAAGGTTTAAGACGAACAAATATTTTTGTACGTTGATGGGAATATAGTTGTTATGAGGTTGTACTAGAGCATAATTTGGCATGGGATACAATACAAATTTTACACAACAATGATCGAAGTGAAATTGACCTTGAATGGCCGGTCCGCGAGATGTTGCACGTACCTACGTAGTTCTGATCGTATGTAATAATAATAAATATATTGGCTCAGTATAAATAATGCTTATCGGCTGTAATAAATAATAGGCCGTTTGATTATTTATAAGTAATAAGTTATTTTATCGGTTATCTAATATAACGAACACTTATACCTGCTGATTACATACTATATTACCATACTTTGTTTAATATTTAGGACTAGCAGGTTGTGCCCTGCGATTTCACCCGCGTAAGTCCTGATGCCGTGGTTAATCCAGGTCTCCAGCTATCTACATACCAAGTTTCATTGCAATAGGTTCAGTAGTTTTTGCGTGAAAGAGTAACAAACAGCCATACATCCATACATCCACACATCCACACATCCGTACATCCATACAAACTTTCACGTTTCTAATATTAGTAGGATATTATATAATATTAGTAGGATGATAATTTTGACAGCTCACGCCTACGAAGTTTCTTACTTAGAATAATAACGCCTACACGAAACCTTAGAATAATAATTATTCTAAGGTTTCGTAATTATTTTTGGTCAAATTTACAACAGTAAATGTCATACTTCATTGATGGGTACCGCCCACTTAGGGAAGTGCCACGCCTAACGAACAACCGAATAATCGAAAATCATAGTATTTTTAGTAAGTATTCAATTTCGTAAAACAATATAAGTACGTAGGTCAATGTACAAAGCCATCAAACGGATTTGTGCTCTTTTTTATAATTATACTAAGTACCTAAGTTTATTAAATAGGTTCTTAAGTTTTATTATTATTTTTTAGGCCATGCAGCCAAACATAACATATCTCCACTATATACGAGTAAGAAAGTACTCACTTTATTTTGCAAAATGCCTGAGGAAACGTTACTGCGGATGACTGGAGAAACTTCTTATTTCTCGTTTCATTTTATTTCTGTGATCATTTATAGTAATATTATTATTTTTTATTAAATTGAATAGGAAAGACTTTATTTTGTATTATAAATATATAATCGACCATACAGCATAACCATGCAACTATCGATTCCATAATATATGATAATAACAATCGATAATCGAATAGGTTTAATAACAATTATACACTACCGCATCCCTACCGTGAGCTGTCAAAATTATCATCCTAAATTCGATAAAGTATAATTATCGCCATCTATTGGTTGCGCGTTTATTAGTAGGTAAATGAATCCATTTCGTCGCTAGGTGGCTCTAGCTATCCATAGCTATCGCGCTGCTAGCGGCATCTAGCGCCTTAATTGGCGCGGAGCCCGCAAAATCGCCCGAGTTAGGAGGGTCGCGTTTTGTTGTATGGGATGAGGTATCTGTACTAGTATAGTATTATATTATATTTCGCGGGCCTGGATGACGTCACGTTCCACGCTTAGTGTTTGTTTCATAAAGTTACTTGAAGTGTTACAGTAATTTTATACCGATTTCCAGTTGTAATTACTGTTTATTGTAATAAATAGACAATGGATAAAGTTAAAAACCCATTTTATAGGTATTGCCTTGTCCCTAAGTGTAAAAACACTAAGAAGTACACCCAATACAGTATTTTTTCCTGTACAAAGTAATAATGTAAAATACGAAAACAATGGTGTACATTAATGAGAAGTATCTTCAATATCGTGTTTATATTGTTGTGAAGATCACTTTATTGGAAGCATATTACAATTTAATTGCTAGTATACTGTGAATTAGTCAGCAGTAATTTATGTTTATTTTAAATATCAAGCAGAAGGCAACTTGCTTGTCTACTTAAACTAGGTAAGAAAGGTCCAATAAAACTTCATGAATATAACTAACTATACATATCTTACCTATCCTTTAGATTATAATATAAAAAGTATTATAATAATTACCTTTCGGCTTTCACTCCTTTAACCTCAGCGGACGTAAAATCTGGATTTGATGCAAAATATATAGTCATCATGAATGCAACTATTATCGGTAGATTGTCCGATTGTGCTTTGACAAAACTACATTCAGTCATTGTCCTAGATGATTTCTATTATCAATAGAATGCTTAAATTGTACTAGCTAAGAGCAAAAACCACAGGAACACCTATCTTTCTCCGTAACACTACGAATATAGGTGCCGATAAATGACAGAACGTGGAATGTCACGTCATGTTTTGTTTCGACCAATGGTGAAGCGTTTTGCAAAGTTGAATTTCGCGCCTTTACTTTGCATTAATTAATATTTTTTGCAATTAAACACGAACTAAATAAGAAAATAATTGTTTAAGCATAATATCTGGACAATAAAGATTCAGGGGGAAATTATTCAAGTAAATTTAAACAACATGCATATTCCCTATTATGGTAAAACTAGATGGTGTAGACATTTCCTATAACTAGCCTACAGAAGAAATACAAAAACAAACTCAAGGATCCAAGTCTACATAAATAAAAAAATATGCAAATGTCATTTAGGCTTCTAGGGTGGTTTTCATATGAAAGAACCATTTCTGTTTTCATTTTAAGCTGACCAACCCTGTTACAACACCCAGTAGACTAGATCAGTCAGTAATTAGTGACTAGTTAGGAGATAGTACAGTGGTCAAGTTCTCACTTCGTCAACACATACGCGCTAATGTTGTGGGTTCTAATACCGTATAGGACAATTAGTCAGTGATTTGCAATTATTCAGAGTTCACAAGACTAAATGTTCGTTTGGTTTACCAATTGATATAATTATATTTTCAGGTGATTGGCATAGATGAAGGTGATGTCACAGAAGCAATAAGAGCTTGTTGTGCATTTCTTAACAAATGCCTCGAATTGCAACAAGTTATAGATACATCAATGCGTAATTATAAAGCCTTCTTCAGATGGCTTTTTGTTGTGATAGTCAGATTACTTGGAGAACAAACACCCAGTGAAATTGTTAAAATCACTCAACAAGAACTTGGGCACATTGCTGAATTCTTATACAACTTTGATAATGTACAAGTTGAAAGCAGTGAAAGTTTACCTGACAAACCTGTCAAATTTAATCTAGAGAGGCTAGGGCAATATTTGGAAGACCAAGAATTAACAATCTTGCCTGATGATGAAGATAATCCATGGCACAAATTCCTCAAAGACAATGCCTGTCTACTAAAAGATAACGATACAATATTCTCTCTGTTTGAGTTCAAAAAGTTTTCTCTTATTCAACAGCAAAATCATTTAAAAACTACTATAGGACAGATTTTTGATGTAGCGAAAAAGGACACCTGCAGATATTTCTCCTTATTGTACAACATTAAATGTTATGAGGACCCCAGCAATAGCAAGCTCATGGAAAACTTGCGAATTTGTCAAACTTATCATGCTGATCAAAATAGATTTTTAATGGCCTTTATGGATGCTACTAATGAGAAAGAGGGACTCCATTTCATGACAGTCAATATTAAAGAAAAGGCGTGCACTGTTAATGCAATGAAGTACTACTTATCATCATGTTTAGTTGCAGACAAAGATAGCATGGATGATAATAATAATATTCCTATTATGGATTTACAGTTTTATTCACCTGAATATTTGTCTGTGCTTACACAACATCCACATAATGAAGCAAGTTCAATATTCATTCAGGTTCCAATTAAAATAGCACTAGAGAATTCGGTTGAATGCAATATAAAAACCAAATTGTATTTGTTCAATGATAAGATAATTAAGAAGAATATGTCGCCTTTGCTAGAGCCAGGAGTATACAAAGTGTTGGATAAGCTTGATGGTTTTCGTATAGCTGTATCTGGCGGTCGCAAAGTAGCCGTTGTTTTGACAAAAAGTCTTAGAAAAGTTCGTGTATTTGAAATGGAAGTTGATGGGGAAGATGAAGAAGATGAAATTTTAGACATTACACCACAGTCACTTAATACTACAGATCAATCTATTGGTGATAAACTCGTAACATCAGCTGATGTAACTTTTTAAGTGATCACAAAACAATATTCACTTTATAATAATATATAACCTAACAGAAGATAACTTAATAATTTTTGTGAGTATATTTTATAAGGTTGAACCTAACGCTTTAAGGATCTTGTTTAACGGCTATACTTAGAAATTTTTATCCTGAAATATTCTCTACAGAAGACGGAAATGTAAAACATAAAAAAAATTAAACAGTTTAATTATCTAAAATAAAAAATCGCTTTTAATTAACATGAATCTTATATTACATGCTTTTTATAATATTTTGTTATTTACAGCAGTTACTAAATAAGTGATGCTTGGGGTACCTCAGTTAGCAAGAACTAAATTTAAATCAGACTTCCGTGTGGGGACTTAATTTGAATATTCTCGAATACTGAATTGAAATCTGTGTCTAAGCCTTGATTGTCTATTCCAAATAATAGTTGTTCTGAGGATGGGTTCCTGCTGGGTCCGGCTTGAGTAGGTGATGATTGCTGACTAATGGAGGTAGTTGTTCGATTGTAAACCTCATCACCTGCATCTTCATCTATTTCGTCCACTAAAACATCAATTTTTATATTTCATTCCCATTTAATTACCTATTCAAAAGCAACTATATTTGGGTGAGTACATGTATGTGTACCTGTACCATCTCTGCACATACACTTGAGTATTTAATTTTTACATAATATCCTACTTGCATTTGTTTCTCATAACTTAAATTAACATTTTATTTAATTTGACACATTAGTCATCGTCTCAATTCTTAATGTAATTATAAACATTTATTTCTTTGTTGTATAATATAAATTTAAAATGTAGTTATAATTCAAATTTTTACCTGGTGCTACCACAACCCTGCCATCATACTTCCTCCAATCTTGCTTCAAATGGAAATACAGTGCTACACAGCCAATTATCACGATCAGAGATAAGATAATAGCCACTAGTTTTACTGCATCCATTGGTGTGAATGATGCGCCAGTGACAATCATGTCCACTTGTCCAACTGTGTAGCCCACACCATTAAGCTTCTTTGAAATGCAGTGATAGTATCCGGACTCCCTGGGGGACACATCCTAAAACAAAATAAAAAAATACAGTTACTACTACTACTTGATGTTATAAAGTTAGTTAATAGGAAATGTGAGATAATGGTGCCGATTTTGTACACTCGACTAAACTAAAACCTTACTGAATTTCTTCATATGAAATCAACCTTGTGTTCTTCATAATAAAGTCTATTTGTTACTGGCATCTATTTCTCAGCGAGACTAAATTTCACTAAAACCTGTCAACGTATAATCAACTTTATTTCCATGCAGCGAGAGTCTCCTTTTATTCAAATACTGTATAATTGCCGTATAAAAACCTGTTCAAAATGAACTAAGATGATGTTATTTTAATCGACACCTATGAAGGCGCTTACTAAAAACACAGAGCAAAAGAGATGGCATTCAACAGATAGCAACATATTTTATTACCTACTTGTTTCAATTTAAAATAAGACCTTGTTTTGAAGTATACAAGGTTTACATCTTATATGAAGAAAATTTAGTGAATTTTAATTTAGCGAGTGAAGTAACAGAATTGGGACCAATATTGGTAAATTTTGGTTAATAATAAAATTAAGTTTTATGTGAAACAAGAAAGTGGGGGTTTAGAAAGTAGTGTCCTTAGGACAGTAGTGAATGCATACACAGGAATACAAACCAAATACAAAAAAAAAACATACCAACATAGGGTTAAAAAATAATGCTACAGGCCAGCTAAGCCTTGTAAACTGTAAAGGGCTTACCCTCTGAGTCATTAGAATTTGGGTGCCAGAACAGTAAGTTAATAAGAGGGTAACCCTCTTATAAAATATATTTGACTGCTCCAAATAGTTCTTATCAAGTGATTTTCACTCCATGTGAATCTAACATTAGCAAAATCTGCTTAGAAGGAATGAGAAGGTAGCCTAAATATACTCACTTGAAGATAATACTACTAGAGATAAATACAGGCATGTGAATAAATTACTGAATCAAATTGTAAAAACAAGCAACCCAATCTATTATTATAACTGATGCAATTGACATTGTTTAACCTTGTAAAATCTTAATAAAAATACTTACATAAATATGCAGGTTTCCAGATAGCACCTCATACTTATACTTTTGTTTATTGTAAGCATTGCCAGGACCAATCACATCAGTGCCATTAAACAGCCAAAACATGAAATTGTGGTCCAAATCATTACTATGGCAATTCAAGACAGTTGTATTTCCTGTTGGCACTTCTTTCATCACAAAACTTTTAATTTCAGGAACACCCATAGAAGGCATTGTTGAATAAATTTAACAGTTACCTTTGATAAAAATGATATATCACTCAAGAACCCAACACAGGATCTAATAACTACACATACAAACACCAAACTCTGTCTTGATGAACCTGTGCCAAGTTTAAATTTATCAATGCTGTTGTTTTTACAATGTCACATGTTTCTATTACGATTCATTTCATTTTAAGCCCAATTTTAAAGTATATTGTTTACAATAATACTATTATTTACTAATATCGACTGCTTCCACTGGAATGCTTAATTAAATGCATAAATACTTCAACACATAATACAGGCAGCAACATCCATATAGGGGTCATTACCACATAAATTGGCAAAGTTACCCTAGAGCTTGTATATTCCAATTTGATGCAAATAATAATCTGGGCTGCCATTTTTAATCCTATTGCAGCTATGTACCACACATTTTTATTAATTGTTCCTCTAAATCTTTCAATACCATTTCTACAGTGTGAAATCATATGAAATAGCACGTATATTAATAAAATACTATCATAAACCCACATAGGTATAAAAACTATAAACCAATTCCAATGCGTTCTCGACTCGAGGCGAAGGCATAGTAGGATTAGGAAAACCAAAAATATGAACCAAGTAAACAGGGCTCTATGTAAAATAGCCATCCTTTATTCAGTTGCTTCAAAGAATCAAAGTTCAAACTCTGAATTTTAATATCAAATTCTATTATTAGAAATCGTCTTGAACGAGATCATTGTTTTTCCTTCCATTTGACAGTTTGACAACTTTGAGACTAGCACAGAACACTTACATTAGAGGAGACCAGTCATAAACTAAACACTAGGGATGTTAAAAAATAATCGATTATTAAAAAAATCGATTATTTTTTCTATAAAAATCGATTTTTCGAATGGATTTTAATATTTCTAAAAATCGATTTATTAGATATCGATTTTTGGATCACTGTCGATTTATTTTTTCGTCTGCAACCCGCCGGACTGACTGAGTGAGTCTGGAGCGTGATGTGAATCACTTATTTATAATACATAAAATTTTAACGCCATCTGTGCATCTACGATGGCAGTACTTCCTTCTTTCTATGCTTTGTACAGAGTAAACCGTTTATTGAAGAACATTCATCACTAAGGGTGATTGATCATTAATAATTAGAAGGAAAGAGAGAAGAAAGAATAAATGTTCATTTTGGCAACACAAAAAATACAGGTAGGTGACATAAAACAATGTTGCAGCTTCATTGCCAAAAAAATATTAATTAATTCAAATAAAAACTTTCAATACTCTAATAAGTCAAAGTATGTAAGGAAACAGATGAAATGTAGTGTTTTTGCTGGTCATTTATATTGATAGTATTGAATGAGTTTTTTAGGTTAGGTTCATTTATTTATGAGTTTTATGACCAACCAGAATAATTATCATCATAACTTTTTTTTAAGTGAAAACGTCTTTAGGCACGTTGCGCACTTTTGCTATGGGGAAAAAGCACTGAACTCGTGACCGTCACCCTAATAATACATATATAGATCCACTAGAGGGCGCTAATCTAAACATTGAGTTCCATCAGCTCCTTATTAATTAATGTTTAAAAATATATTTAGTTCAATATGACTGGCCTGTGGGTGTAGTGGTTAGTGGCCCTGACTGCTAAGCCAGAGATCGTGGGTTTGATTCCCACCCAGGACAAATAATTGAGTGATGAGCACGATAATTTGTTCTGTGTCTGGGTTTAATTTATCTATAATATGTATGTATTTAGAAATATATAAGTACGTTTATCAGCAGTCTGGTTACCATAGTACAGGTTCTGCCTAGTTTGGGATCAGACGGCCGTGTATGAGATGTGTGAAGTTATTATAAAAAAAAATTAAGTACTTATTGTGTGCACCATTCATATGGTAAAATAAAAAAATTATAGCGCCTACTATAGGCGTTATAAATTTTCTTAATAGCGAAAACCTTTATTCAAAACTTCGTTGACGCGACACGTCGTTTTAAGTTTTCACTTTTGTGGGCAGTCCCATGACTGTCTACTTTTTTAATTTGTCACTTTTTCAGTTTGTTTGGTTGTGATAAAAGTGATTAATTTCTTACTTTTTCCATGACTTACATGCCGATGTTACATACATCGGTAATTTGATTAGGGTCCATACAAATTGGTTTACCTTAGTTTAGTTCGTTTTAATTTAGAAAAATGTCACAAAATAAGATAGAAGGTATACAAATTTTGTAATTATGGCAGAAATTGACAACATTTTCCCAGCACCAAAAGCAGCTCTTACTTATTCGGAGAGAGGTCGTAAAATAGGTGGCTTCTTACTGTCGATCTTTAGCGAATTATTTTTTTGTTTGAACAAAATTTCAACGTGCAAAAGGTATAAAAAAAAAAATATTATTTACGGAAAAATTATGTCCATCATTGAAAATTCTTGCATCAAATAGTTAACTTTTTAACACGATTGTTTAAAAAAAATATTATCCAGATCAATGTTTTTAGTTAAGTAAAAGTTGCCATAGTTGACAATCTATGCAGCTGAACACGCCTAGCGTGTTCTCGGCATTGTATGTAAAACATTTTTTTGTGGAATTTAAAAATTATTGTATGCACTTCTTTGGTTAACTTCTGAAATAATTAAGCTATACTGTTATTTTTAATACATAATACTGCATAATGGCTTAAATATTGCCGAAACATTGTAGACACGCCAGGGGTGTTCTCAGCAGCTGGAGGAAAGGTGGAAGAGCACGCCAGGCGTGTCGCCGGCACTAAAAGTGTTAATTTCTTAGTATTGATTAGACATCAAAGACATTTCAATTTTATTTATTTGTATTGATATTGATGATAGATAATTATTAAAAAATTACAACTCATCACACTTAGAACATAATAATAACATACGCATAAGAAAGAACAGCGGGGCATTCTTACATATAATAAGAAAAAAATCGATTTTTCCTCAAAAAACGATTATTTGTAGGAAAAATCGATTTTTCTCTAATCGATTTTTATTGAGCAGAGAATAATCGATTTTTTTCCCTCAATGTCACATCCCTACTAAACACTAGTGATGTTTAGTTCGTTGTCAGATTGCAAAAGTGGAAGTATTAGAGCGTTACTTATTTTCTGAGCTCAGTAACAAAATGTATCGTTCGGAGTGATATTAAAATAGACAAAAACTACGGTACGCTCATCGGCCCAAGGCCCAACTAGGTATGCATGCCTTCAGGGTCCCTACTAAACTACTCCATACGAATTACGATACATTTTGTTCGTTAGAAAATAAGTAAGGTCTGACCATGGTGGCTCTCGGATCTTACTCTAGTGGACTTTGAATGGTATACCGTATTGGTTTGTGGCGATATCCACATACAGCGAAAAACATGCATCATCTAACGAAGTAACTACTGATCCTGTTAGTGCTATGAAAGTTCTCGCGTTGTTTAGTATAATTTTATTTCCAACATCAACTGTTGTTCTGCGGTCCACCAGGCATGATCACCAGGATTCTCCCTTTGTGTTGGACGGACACAAATTTTTCCTCCACAAGTTCTCACAACTCACAACTCCTCAGTCAGTTCAGAAATTATCCTAGTCTATGAAGTGGCTGAGTAGATACCGTATAATCACATACATTATGTAGGAGAATAAGCTCCTGCAGTCTATACAAATAAGTAAAATTTAAGTGTCTGTTTGTAATGTCATAATTACATTTTTTTTACTATACTCAGCTGAATGTTTCAAGGTACTTAAACTAAAAAACAATTTTTAAAATTGTTGTCTTGTCGGCCTTCATCTTGATCCTTGTTTATCTGTCTTGATCCGAACTGAAAACCCTTCTTAGGTTTCACAAATGCACAAAGTTCAATAACTTAAGCGTTACACTGTCGTTGCACAAAATTAATATTCATTTCGTAGAGCATGTCTAATCACAGATTCGATAAATTCTAGATGACCAAAGAGTTTAGGACTCGGCAACACCGCTACAACACTATCAAATATTTGCTATCATATGTCTAGGGACACGGTATCGAATAGAAAGTATCGATATTAACTCAAGAGTGGTATCGAAAAAAAGTATCGTACTCGTAAAATTATATACGTCATGACGTCAATATCAGTCAATGACGTCAGTTTGCTTCAGTAGAACAAACACATGAAAACAACAAATACAATACAATAATAAAGCCACAAACCAAAAAGTGTGTTAATTTTTTTTCGAATAGACATCCCGCATTAGAAATATTCTTGTGTCGTAGGGGTCTTCACCAACATATAAACAACGGACACAAAGAACACCCAGACTCGGGACAAAAATTTGTGTGACCCACAAATAGTGTGAGATTTGAACCCACATTACTCGGCGCAGCGTAGTGGCGAGGTAACTACTACAATTAAAGTTCCCATTCCTCCTCCATACAATCGCTTAAAAGTAGAAGTTTATCGAGGCGTTTTGGCAGTAAATGGTTTCGGGTTTTGGTTATTACCTGTACTTTTACTGCCTTAGAAAATAATCGTTCTGAGAGGACTGACTTCGGCGTCGCAGGATTTGATAAATATTCTCGTGTCAACTTGTATAATTTTGGAAAACAACTTTCATATCTTCCCATTTGTTCAAACGTTCTATGGAAAATGTTGAAACCTGTGTAGCTAGGGAATGGTTGATTATTTTAATCTTTATTTTCACACTGTAATGAATAAGTAGTTTTTTCATAAGAGACAACTTCTTACGGTGACTCCAGAAATCGTATGTTGTTTCAAGAGTAGAATCACTATCAGCTATTTTAGAAGGTTCGGCATGATTGAAATAGATGGCGTTGCCATGAACATGACACTGAGACCTCGATTTTGTGTCATGTCCTTTTTTTTAAATCCTATTGTTTGTATCATTAGAAACATCAAAGTAAAACTCCCGTGTCGATACGGCTTCTACATTTTTTTAAAAAAATATCAAAGTTTACGTATATCCGGGTCATGAAATTACAAAAAATGAAAGTTTGAATGCAAATTTGATGATTTTGTTTGAATTTGATTGTACTGAATAAATCCACATACTATACCACATCTTTCTTCAAATTTTCATGGACTTACTATGATTAGTAACAGAGATATAAATAATTTTATCATTTTAGGATTATATTTTTTTATTCTACTATAACGGCGTATTAGCAAAAGATATATACATTAAACGATAGCTTAAATATTTCTTTACTACCAGTATTAAAACCACATGCCAATTCCGCGTTATTCAAAAATTATAAATAATTGTTTTTTTTTCAGGGTTGTCACTACCAAAATATAAAACAATTTTTTAGTTTTCGGATATACCAGATGCTAAAATTAATTCCGAATTTGGTATATGATAATGAAGGAAATGTAGTTTACAGGTTTATTGCTGCTTCGCTACTGATTTTTCTGGCATGGTGTTCCCTATCAAACCTCCAGTATTTATTTCTTGTTTTTGCCCCTTGTTCTGAAAGCATTCCAATTGGTAAAGTTGAAGACTTTATTATTTTTTGCCCCATGTACTAAAATTTTATGCAAGGTAACTGTCATAGGATGCCAGTCATATTTTTCCACATACTTATACGCTAGTACCTTGCAAAAATTGCCAAAATTGTCTGGGTCAATAAGCAAATGATAATACTGTTAAAATAATATAAATATCGTCTAGAAGCCATTTATCAATTTTCAAAATTTTGCTGAACGTCGCAAGATATCGATTTGAAAATGCAGTGCGAGCCGTATTGTCATCGTTTGTGGTGCCTGCAGTGGGAAGTACCACATCCACCAGAAGATCCATTTTTCCCTAATTTCGGCTTGTGATCATATGCCACAATATTCTGTGAGTTGTTTACACAACAATACATTTAGTTATAATATCATACACAATAAAATAGCAGTAAATAACTCTCAGGCAATACTATCAGGTCAAGACGCTTCTACATATACATACATTGTTTGTCAAATTATAATACCTAAGTGTTTGGCTCATATCATTATATGCAATCATTGAGAGAATGCAAGCAAAGCAGCGAGTAAAAGGTAATAAATATACAATATATATAAATAAGGTAACGAATATACAAGACGCTTCTAACGATACCTCATTTGTCAAATTATACTATATTAGTATATAGTATATTAGTTTAGAAATGATGTTGGAATGGACGATGTATTTATAATGAACATCAGCGTAAATACATGCATACGTGCATACATACATACACACAGGCCAAAATAAAAATAAACCTTCTTATGGTTTCACCGCAGTCGGGTAAAAATGTCTTAAAATTTTTAAACCGGATATTAGATATTAGACCAGGCTAGAAGCCTTTAAAAATAATAAAAGTGAAAAAAATAACAGTAGGATGAAACCCATTGGAAAAGGAGGAGAATATTATAAAAATGAAAGGAAAAATAATTTACGGGCGATCTGAGGTCGGGAAGGGGAAGGGGGTGAGTTTTAAGGGTAAAAACGGGTTTTCTCGATATCTTTTTCGATTTTTTGCATTCTCTGAGATGATTTCCTATTGTAATATAGTTTTTTTTTTACACCAACTTTTTGAAAAAAGCTGACGTTTTGACGGTTGAATTTTCGATTGAAAATTAGGGTGCTTCTTCGATATTAAGTCAAAATAAGGTGAAAAAATAAATATTCCAAATTAAACAATTTACAGTGTATTTCGGACATAACAAGGTAAGTTTTCACCAAATTTCGTGAAAAAAAAAAAATGTTTTGTAAAAGAAAAAAAACCAAAAACTAGGTTTTTTAAATTTTTTACATAAATTTTGAGGTTATGTGAATAAAGTGTACATACAAAAGTTGTATATCTTTTTTTTACCTACAACTTTGCCATTTGACTTTTTTCCATAGGACTTGCAGTTTTGCCGGAAATCGAGATAAACCGTTTTTTACCCTTAAAACTCACCCCCTTCCCCTTCCCGACCTCAGATCGCCCGTAAATTATTTTTACTTTCATTTTTATAATATTCTCCTCCTTTTCCAATGGGTTTCATCCTACTCTTATTTTTTTTGGTTTCAAAAATTATCGACCCTGGTCTATATTGTTAAGTATGAGACATGACAACCCTAGCTGCTGAAAATCCGGATAAAATTTTAATAATTTGTAATTTCTGAATAACGCGATATTAGCTTGTGATTTTAATAGTGGTGATAAAATACTGTTTAAGCAATCGTTTAATATATATATCTTTTGCTAATACGCCGTTATAGTGGGATAAAAAAATTAAATCTTAAAATGATAAAATTATTTATATCTCTGTTAGTAATCATAGTAAATCCCTGAAAATTTGAAGAAAGATGTGGTATAGTATGTGGATTTACGCAATACAATCAAATTTAAATAAAATCTTCAAGTTAGCATTGAAACATTTTTTTTTGTAATTTCTTGACGCGGAAAAACATAAACAATGGTATTTTTAAAAAAAAAATCTAGAAGCCGTATCGATCCGAGAGTTTTACTCTGATGTTTCTAATGATAATAACAATGATAAAACAATAATGATAATAATGTAGTATTTAAGAAAAAAAAGGACTTGACATAAAATCGAGGTTTATAAAACATAGTGCATGAGACGTAAAGCCAAGTTTTGAGTACATCATTTCACAACAGATGGCAACTGCATATTAAACGAGGAATAATAATAAGTAGGTAATTTCTAAGATTTTTTGATACCTATCAAAAAGTACTCATTAAGTTAAAGTATCGAATACAAAGTATCAAGTACAAAAGTATCGGTATCGAAAGGAAAAGTACTCGATGCCAGAAAGTATCGATTATTTTTCGCCTCCCTACAAATGTCACTTTTGCGATTTATTTGTCAGTGGGGCATTTGCACATTCGTGTTGCGGTGAAAATTCAAAAGGGTGTTTCATATTTCAAACAGATTTTTAAGCCCAGTGACGTTATTACTAATTCTACAGTTTTCAAAAGAAGAGATTAATCTGTAACATAGAAGACTAAAATTATAAGCGCTATGGCTTCACCTTTAGAACAATTCGTAAACAATGTCAGGACTATGTCGGCATCAGGGAAGTCTTGTAGGGTTTGATTAGCTACAGAGCTCTTAATTTTGTCATAATTAAATCTTAATAATATGTTTGTACATTGTAGGATCTTTTCGTGAGCTATGTGATATCATTGGCAAGTCAGACGAAGTATTACAACGCAACAGTGCCCACCTTAGTACAGTACTCGAAACCCTTGATATTCAACAGCATTCACTGGGTGTCTTAGCAGTACTTGTTGCAAAATTTTCTGTACAACAGGTAATTGACGTTTAGTATACTTTATCACACTAATCTACTGTTTTGTATTGACCTACTATTAATTTTCTTTAGTAATGGTTTATTTTTACTGAAAAAAATATAGTTTTAAGCTTATAAGTCAGTCAATTGTAATGTTTGGTAGATACAATTAAACATGCACTAATCATATTGGGATTCAACCATGAACATTCTATGTCATGATATGACATGTATGATGGTGATGCTTTAAAGCGGATATATTTTTTACTATAGATATCTATGATAATCACATTGTATTTAATTTATTTGTGGCATAGGACTCAATAACTTCTTTGTTAACTAAACTAAATAACTGTTTAAAGTCTTCGTAGTGAATGTAAAGCTGGAAAGCAAACATTGTGTATCTGTCAGATAGGCAATAGGCCTATGGACTAAACATCACTTAATTCTTGTCATTCCTAATTGACTAAGAGTAGATAGCAATGAGTAGCTTCAGAACTCAGTATAAACATTCTCTTTGTATTTGATTTCAGGGAGCTACTGATGTTGATAAATCGACTATGTATCAACAGATCCATGACTTCATAACAAACTGCAATGGAGAACAAGTGCGGTTCTCACCTGAATTATGTATGTATACATGATATTAGATTCCACTTTAATTATACATACATCCTAAAGCTATGTAACTATATTTGAAATAATACAGAAAAAATCTAAAGCTTTAAGCATAAGAATATTTGCAGTATGCATTGAAATTATACATGACTTTTGTCCATTAACTACTTAACTATCTTCTAAGTTTTTGTCACGGTTAGTTGAATTGTTAAAGTGACTTGAGCTTCTTTGTGTGTGTAGTAAATGTAAAAAAATTTGATCAATGTAATTTGGACTAAACAGATGTCACATTTGTGAAAGAAATATTATGTAAAATTAATAACTTGAATGTTAGAAGACCAACAGGATAGATTTAGGAGACAGCATTCAAATGCTAGCAAACAAGCATAATTAACTAATTACATTTTCAATCCTTCTAGATGCAGAACTATGTCATCAACTTACAAATTATCTTGTTGAAGTAAAACAACCAATCAGAGGCATAGAGATTCTAAAGAAAGCAATTAGAAAGATCCAGTTATTTGATTCACAGCTCACCTCAATTCATGCAGATTTATGTCAACTTTGCTTACTCTCTAAATGTATGAAGCCTGCTCTAGAATTCTTAGACACAGATGTTACTGGGATAGGTTCTGAGGTAAGTGTATGTAATGGAGGCATGTTGTTAAAATGTGGGGATGCCACTTCTTAACAAAAGTTGTCTTTTATGCAAATAAGTTAGTTATTGTTTTGTTATTGGTTTCTATAAACATCCCCAATACTAGTGGTGTCACTTCTAAACTGAAATCCTCTTCGGTTTATAGATGTGATGTCTCTTTAAGATCTCATTTCTAAATAATTACTGAATAATATTGTGAGTACCTGACTCACCATTAAGGAGTGTTGCGGTTGTTAGGGGTGAGTGACACTATGAACATTCTGTAGTTCCAAATTTAGAACAAACCTGATTAAAACTGTGGTACCATAAGTAAAGTAAAAAATAGTTTCAAAGATTAATGTGGATACAAAGTGCTTTGAAAATGGAATGTAATGTAATTTGTATATAATTGCAAAACAGGTTTATGTCCAGCTAATTTATGGGACGGCTATAATGAGCATAAAAAATACTACTATAAATATTTCTGTATCCTACATTCGTAATAATGTTCCTATAGTGTCAAATAGGATGACATCAAACAGTCTCATATACCTAGTAGTAGCAGGCTAGGCCCACTCCGGTCAGTAGGTATGAAGTTACAGGTACCTAGCAGCGGCGACGAGTCGAGCGAAATTCAGTGGGCTGCAGCACGTTACTTCGATACTCACTCACGCGCTACGTCGCTACGTCCGTTCGTCGCTTACGAATTAAGTTTCCCGTATTTACGTAGCTAGATTATATTATTAATGATAATCAGTATAGTTAGATATTTACAAGTTCTGTTTACAAGGGCAAGTTTAGCTATGATAAGTAAATTTATTTATTAGGACCACAACAACTGATACACATCTTCTATCTATACTCTATAGAAATAAATAAAATTGGAGTATCTGTTTGTAATATTAAAATAACCGCTTTTTACTAAGTGCATTTGGATGTATATACGGTACATATACTAAAACAACATGTTTTACAATTTTTGTCTGTCTGTCTGTCTGTTTGTTTTGGCTAATCCCCGGAACAGGTGGACCGATTTCCACGGGACTTTCACTGTCAGATAGCTGATGTTAAAAGGAGTAACTTATGCTACTGTGATTTTGAAAAAAGGATTAAGGTTCTGCGCAAAATATATAAATATGTACACTGCTAGTAAATAAATAAATTAGAAGTGTCCGTTTGTAATGACATAATGACAGTTTTTTACTAAATGCATCTGAATGTTTACACGGTTTAATTATACCAACAAAATATTTTTTACATTTTTGTCTGTCTGTCTGTTTGTTCCGGCTAATCTACTGAACGGGTATACCGATTTCCACGGGACTTTCACTGACAGATAGCTGGTGTTATAAGGAGTAACTTAGTCAAGTTTAGCTTTGATGAGTTTAGGACTACAACAATTTTGTCCGTCTATTTGTTCGGCTAATCTCCGCAACGGGTGGACCGATTCCCATATGACTTTCACTGGCAAATAGCTGGTGTTATAAGGAGTAGGGTTCCGCGATTAGATTTGCATATACCTAACTAATTATGTCTAATTTCTGTTCAACTGTGGTGTACAATAAAGAATGTTCTATCTATCTATCTACCTAGTTAAACACCTAAAAGAGATAGTTTCATTCCAAGGTACACACTAACGTTATGGCAAATGCCTATCTTCTTAGAGTGTGAAATAAAATAGTTTTCTTTAATATAAGTTACATCTACGTAGGTACTACTAAGTAGGTAAATACCTAGTCTAGGTTTATTTAAAACTTCATTTGTTCACAGAAGTAAAGTAATAGGCACATAACTGGTTTTTAAATATTCAGATTAATTCTTCTTACAGAAGACAACCTTAACGGCATCAGAACAGATAAGAGTTATGCGATAGAAGGAGAGGCAAGTTTTAGGTTAATATAAGCCATTTGGAATTAGCAGTGTGCGATCTGAATTGCACCTTATTGTGTCGGAGCAAGAGTCGCTAGTTATTTAAATGGTATTGCAAAGAGGTCCTTCTGTACTAGTACTATTATGTATTCTGTGGTAGTAGTTTAAATACCAAAAATACAATGTATATTAGAGCCCAACCCAGTACACCTCTGCACCCCTAACTCAAATATTTTAAGTTAGTTGAAGAGGTTTAAAAAAATACTAGTACTGTGAGAGTAACATTATTAGTAATCTTTAATAAAAAGTCCATAATTTTCATAAACACCTGCCGAAGAATAATTTTAAACAAAACTATTCCTATAAAAATACTGATGGTACAGTATAAGTGATTTTAGAACATGCAATCAAACATTTCCTTAATTCCTGTTTCAGCTAGGTGGCAACAATGATTCTAAACACTTCCTCCTCTATTACTACTATGGTGGAATGATCTACACAGCAATGAAGAACTATGACAGAGCTCTCTACTTCTTTGAAGTAGTTGTAACTGTCCCTGCCTTGGTTGTCTCCCATATTATGTTAGAAGCTTATAAAAAATATATTTTAGTAACATTTATTCTACATGGAAAGGTGGGTTCAAATAATTTGAAATATATAGAAATATTTCTTTATTTAATTAATGATGATGGAAGTAGATTGTTTTAGACCATTGAAGTTTACTGTATAATATGGAACTCCCCTTGAGCATTTTGAATAACAAAAGCACACATGATATTATTTTCTTATTTATTTAGGGTTTAATTCCTGATTAATATTAAGTTTACTTCAATGAGATTGTTTGCTTTTCAGATATTACCGATGCCGAAATATACCTCACAAGTGGTGTGCCGATTTCTAAAGCCATTGTCAGCAGCTTATTATGAATTAGCTTCTTCCCAACACGCCGCCATAAAGCACCGTGAGACATTTGTTAGAGATAAAAATATGGGATTAGTCAATCAGGTAAGAATATCGCCACTTTTTTGTCTATCAATATGGTACATGTATCTACACCATGTGTGATTAGCACGCCCATTTCCATCTAGCATGTGAGTAGGCTCTGGGCAAAGGTAGCCATCGGTCACTAGGAGACCCGACTAGTCTACCACCTAGCTTTTACGTGGGAGAGCCATGCTTCGCCACGTATGGGCCGGCTCGATAACACGGCCTCACAAAAAACCGGCAGTAAAACATTGCTTTTCGCCGCGTGAGTGAAGTTACCGGAGGCCCTAACCCTTCCCTCTCCCCTATCCTGTCCTTCCCCTCTCCCCTTCTACCGTCTTCCCGCTCTTCTCCTATTCCCACCTTATAGGGCGGCAACGCATTTCTGACTCTGGAGTTATAGGTGTCCATGGGCGGCGGTAGTCATTTACAGGTGACCCGTCTGGTCGTTCGCCCCCTATACCATAAAAAAAAAACCAGTAGAATTGCAAACCAGCAATGATTTTGTGATCCCAGTAATTTGGTTCTTGAAATAAATTGCTCTTATGTATGAGCAGAACTTTTTTCCAGCATTTTCTCTGGTGCTTTTCGGTACACCTTTCCTTCAAGGGTAGATACAGAATGTCTTTGCTTCTGTCCTCACATGCTTATATTTCTACTAATCATGTTAATGATTTTTTTAACCCCCAAGGCAAAAAGAGGGTGTTATAAGTTTGACGTGTCTGTGTATCTGTCCAAGGCATCATAGTTCCAAAAAGAATGGACCGAATTAAGTGCATTTTTTTTTTTTGAAAGGTGACTTGATTGAGAGTATTCTTAGATATTATTGAAGAAAGTCTTTTCAGCCGTTGGAAGATCATCAGCTCTTTTTTAATAGTTGAAGGGAATTTAAAGTGGTGTTGGATAATGTTGTAACACTCTTTAAAATGTCTAAGTTAGTTCAGCGGAGCTTTTGAATCCGTAACAATTTTTTTTTAATGTTGTTTTTGTTTATCTTATTTAGTTGTGCATAAATTGTACTTAAACAATAATAAAATGACTTACCCTTGCTTACAGGTGTTAAGTTCAATGTACAAGAAGAATATTCAAAGGCTGACAAAGACATTCTTGACGCTTTCTCTGAGTGACGTCGCGGCACGTGTACAGCTTTCAGGCCCTGTACAAGCTGAGGGTTACATACTCAATATGGTAAGTTCGACTTTATTTATTAGCTTATAATAAATGTATTTTGATGGAAAAACATGATTTAAAGTAATATTATAACATATCCACAAATCGGAATTGAAAATGATGATCCAGTTAGGGTCTAAATGTTTCCTAAGTCATTAGGGGTCAGTAAATCACGTCCAAACTACGGGGGATTGGGGGATATCCTCCGTAGTTTGCACGTGATTTATTTATGTAGCCAGTAGCTTGGCCCCTGTACCTGTTACTGGTGGGTCACTATTTTGAAATATTTTTAATTATACAGGGTGTAAGACACCGTACCGAATATTGAAATAGTGTATTCAGACCATCATTCGAGTCGAAAATCATGGGTATTTTCTACCGGAAAATTAATTTTTTTTGGAACTTTAATATTTTTTAGTTAAAAGTGATATCACAATGAGTAAACAGAACATTCTATCAAAAAAAAAAAATAATAAATAGACCCCATACGGCCAAAAACTGCAATGTAATCAATTCAACAATATTTATGCAACCAGCTGCTTCGACGGCGCCGTACGTTTACGGTCATTCACTGTACCGCACAAAAAGAATACCGTGTACATTGCGTAGCGCCAAATGAAACTTATGACTATAAATCTAATGACTATAAAATTAATTTTGCACAGACGTTGTCAGGGTTACCTTCAGAAAAGGACATAGTGTATCTTTAAAAAAAAAGTGCTATAAAAAAAAAGTACTGTTCCTGAAGCCGCGGGCGAAAAGCTAGGATTCTATAATTTACAAATTATTTATACTCATTTTTTTATATTATAAATATTTTGACAGATTGAAGAAGGCGAAATATACGCAATGATAAATCAGAAAGATGGTATGGTGGTGTTTCTGGATAGTCCTGAAAAGTATGCGTCACCTGAAACGTTGTGTGTGCTAGAACAACAAATGGCAGCTTGTACGAAACTGCACCAGTATATTCAAGAAATGGATGAACAAATTCAAGTTAACCCACAGGTAGTATAGTCATAATTAAACTTTTATGTTTATTTAAATTTATATCAATTTATGTTTATTTCGATAAACATAAACTCAAACGCGCGTTACGACTTACGAGGGTGTCCAAGGACGCGATTATCGTCTTAATGAAACCGTTATAAATGTTACTAGTTATATTACTTGCATAACCAATTTATTTGTAAATATTTCAAAATTCTCAAAGATCATTATAAGCATTTCTCTTCTTGTTAACTCTACCCAAGATGCTGATCTACCTGATGTGTTTTTCTGACATATGTAATATTTTTTGCAGTACGTCAAGAAATCTGTAGGAAGCCATGAGGAAGATATGCCAGCTACAAGCCAGAATTCAAAGACTACTTACTCTATGTAACAATCAATTTACTCTTATTTATTTAATACATGTACAATGCTATAATAAATATGTATTTAAACAATATGTTGTAACTTCATTATCACTTTATTCTGATATATTCCATTAAATAACATACCATACAAATGTTACAAAAGTAAAATATAACATAAATCTACAAGAATTAACATCTTATTTATTTGTCCCTTACTTCAAAGAAGTATTAAAAAAATGTACATAAGTTCCTATAAAACCATGCAGAAGCACCATTGTAAAAACCCGCACATTAAAATGCTAAGCCCCTTATTGAGGTTTTTAAGTGCAGTTGTTACTCTATGAATTGTATTTTTAATTTGAAAGCTACATGATCCCTAATAGAGGTCGCAATTATGCACCGATTGCTTTCAAACTTGGACAACAAATCAACAGGGCAAAAATGGAAGGTTAAGTTCGTGAATGGGGGATATTCCCCCATAGGGGGGGACTAGGCTAGACTAATCGGTAATAATTTTAAATGAAAGCTAATTTTTTTATTTTACTCTACAATGTAGACATTTAAAGTTTTTAATGCGACTTATATTTTTGGAGATAAAAATTTTAAAAACACGAAATCTATCTCTGCGGGCCCGGTTTTTTTAAACTAAAATAGCTATAATTGAACACGAAATACAAATGAAGGATAGGTCTTTAGATATTTGGAGTGTTTTTTTGTCAAAAAATTAAAATTATAAAGCCTCGTGAATAGCCTCTGTAAATGCTGTCATACTCTCCAGAGGAGTTTTTGGAGTGATTCCATGTCCCAAATTGCAAATGTATCTATGTTTGCCAAACTTTTGCGCCATTTCCGTTGTCAACTTCTTTATCTCTTCCTGGAAATGTAAACAATCAGCACTTTCAGTTATTATTGATTTTCATGAAACAGGAACAAAATTATATATATATATATATTAGTACATAAATCATACTTACCGGAGTTTTATACAAGTCCTGTGGATCAAGATTCCCCTGCAGTGTAATGTTCTCGCTAACAATCTGTCTAGCTTCAACTGGATCAACAGACCAGTCTAGGCTGATAGTTTCATATCCTAATTTAGATTGTATATCCAATGAATGACCTCCACCTTTAGCAAAAATAGTCTGAAAAGAAAATAGGATGCATATGCTAATCCTAATGTTTTTCAAGACAATTTCTGTAGTGAGGAGTTATCTTTTTGTCACAAGGGGCTGTTTAAGAACACAATTAACAGACACAAAGTACAGCTATATTCGCACAATTATTTTCTATCATATTTTTTTTCCTGTATAGCAATGGAATGGAAATCAATTTCTTAACACATTGGCACTGGACAAGGTAACCAGATAACATGCAGTGTATGAATTAATGAAATATTTTGAAGTTAAAAATGTATGGTGTACATTAAATTTTTATATTTTACATAATGTATTAAATAAGTATAGCTTGTACTATGTATAATCATGACTCTAAAAACATGTGCGTAGTCCAGCGACGTGGACACAAAAGAAAGTTGTTATGCTCACAAATAATGATATAAATTATACTTTCACATACCATTGGGACTTGTTCTAATGATTTTTTGAAGAGTGATTCCTTAACTCCACTCCTAATATCTTTTAGGTATGGAGCAGAGAACTCAATGAACTGTGCCCTTGTTAGGTGATCAGCACTGGACTCAAAAACTTGCAATAACTGTGCACCACTTTCGACCTATAAAAGGGGAAGACTTTGTTTATTCTATATAAACATGAAAAGTCACATTGTATAATATTCTAATGACCATATTGCATACACCAGAGAGGTACAAAATATTGAAAAGCAGGTAACACAGATTAACGGTATTATGATTAACTGTTAGACCATACCGCATAATATCCTCTTACCGAAACCCATACAGATAGGCCAAAAGCCCTGATGGGAACTTGAATTGGAGAGTCTCAGGACCAAGTTGAGAAAGCTTTAATAGCTTTCTCAACTTGGTCCATGGTCATCGTGCAATGAACACGAACGAAAAATACGACTGGAATCAGTACAAATACAAAAAGTTACAATTCAAAAATTAGATTGACATTAGATTCTGAAGTTTTGAAGACTGGCGTAAGTATTGTAACGGCATCGAATGCCTTTGCAATATGCGAGTCCTTATTGCGAAATTAAGCAGATCACGGAGTGGGAGGATGAAAATACTACTGCAGACGAAGAAAACTAACAAATTGGCTACAAAGTGGTGCTAAAAAATGATGGGCTATTAAGTCTATTCACACATTTAAATCAGCGGGTTCAGATGAAGTATATCCTGCCCTACTACAAAGGGGAGTGGAGACTCCTCTATCCATGCTGACCATCATATTCATCATACTGACAATCATATTCAGGGCGTATTTTGCGCATGGATGCGTTCCTAGAAAATGGCGGGAGGTGAAAGTGATCTCCTTGCCTAAACCAGGTATAAGAACTTCCTTTAGAAGGTGTGGGAAAGAGAGCTGAGGGAGAAATACCTTCAAAATATACCCTTGCAACCTAATCAACGTGCATACGGTCAATCTGCGCTTCAAGCTGTGGTAAGCGTTATAGAGGAGCGTTATAAAGCCTCGGGACTTTTGTGGGCATCGAAGATGCTTTCGACAAACCAAAATCCACCAAAACTAAAGTTGCCCTGGAATGACGGTGTATGTGTAGAGTCAGAAAACTTGGATAAGAAACATGCTAGTAACCAAGCCACAGAAGGCATTAGTTGCAAATGGTTGGCTCCAAAGAGGTGTTTTGTTTTCATTTGTTATTATTTACTCATTTTAATTTCAAAGTAAATTAGCTAATCACCATTCCATCACCTTCAACAATAACCACTTTATACGGTAGGTTACGCAAATTATCTTGCCATCCTTATAAGCTAAATGCTTGTTAATACAGAATGTGAATTACGAGATTAAAAAGGAACTAATGTTGTTGGCGGTAAGTGATAGGTTTCCAAAGCAAGTCGTTTTCGACTAAAAGTATAAAATACAACTGCACTTATATCCTAAAGACGGTCTTAATGTAAACGATCTAAGGATATTCACCGAGGGCTTAAAAACGAGGTCCGGTACAGTGTATTCTCGGACGACCTAAATATAAACATAGCCACACCTTTAGGTTCCCATCACACTTGCAAGCAGAGTACACAGCGGCTACAGCGACTTCGACGAAAAAAGAGACTACTCCATCCGAAAACACCAATCACCTCAAAGCTTATATATGACTGTCACTATTTCTTGATTATGGTATGTAACAACAACCACGTTACTCTAAATTGATCAAATGTCATAGTAGCTCACGAGCCAATGATGCCGCTTATGAACTAGCCAGAAGAGGATCGCAGACAGTACTAATAGGTCCTAAACCAATTGTTACCCTACCTTCTGATAATGGAAATATCTCATGTGATCACGGTTCTATTTACAAACATCTGTTTTCAAATAACCGACAGTCCCTTTTGCTGAAATATCATAGAGGCAGAAGAGACACATCTTTCTGGAGTGCCTCAACTTCGGGTGTGGCCACATACCGGAAAAAACTGGGATCACCAGTCCAGTCAATCCATCTCAAATTATCTTAAGGAGTTGGGATGACAATAGTAGCCATTCACCCCGTCACGCAAAATAGGCGCACCGCAGACGACGCGTTAAACCATGCTATAATAACTTCGCAATAAATATATGGATGGCACATTATCAATATGACTTAATCATACTTTTATATAAAGTGCAAAAAAACAAAAAGCAATAAAATGTATCAGACCTGCATCACCAAATAGTCGATAATGACGTTAGTCAGTAATCGGAGCAGCTTGTGGACATCTTTAGGGAATTTATTTAACCACTCTTTAGTTTTTGACATTGTTGGGCTTCCTCCACCTTCAATCATGTACCCCATTAAGGTAAACTGTAAATTTAAATGAAATTAAATTGTATAAATTACTAGCAATAGCCACAATATAAGTAGTTCTATACTTATTACCAAAATCTCAATTATAAAAAATTTAATACAGACAAATATTGATCATTTTAAAAAATTTGCCAGCTTTTAATTTATTGTTTAAGTACTCACTGGGGCTCCTGTAAAACCTATTAAAGGAACCTTGCCTTCAATTTTATGCCTTGTCAATGTAATAGCTTTACCAACATACAACAGTCTAGATACAGCTCCTTCTTCTTGCAAATGATCAATTTCTGATGGATCTTGAAGAGGTTGTGGAAATACTGGACCCTGCAAAAAACAATAATATACTTTTGGCTGCCAGGTCATTGGTTCCTATAGGTTAGTAAAATATTTTTGAAGAACATAACACATTTTAGAAAGGACATAACAGTGACTCAAGGACTTTAGCGAACATAGATAAGATAGAGATAGGCCTATAGTTAGGACCTATAAAACTTCCTGTTGTGAGTGATTTATAATAAATTAATAACAGTGGAAAAGTTAAGGGCCTTGTCCACTTGGATATAAAATTTGGTGCTATACCAATAGGACTGGCCCCTTTTTTTTTTATGGTATTGGGGGCAAACGAGCATACGGGTCACCTGATGGGAAGGGAAGAGCGGGAGAGAGGGATTAGAGAGAGGAGAGGGGGAAGGACGGGAATAGGGGAGAGGGTTAGGGCCTCCGGTAGCCTCACTCACGCGGCGAAAAGCAACGGAAGCATTGCTTCACTGCCGGTTTTCTGTGAGGCCGTGGTATCGAGCGGAGTCGAGCCGGCCCACACGTGCCGAAGCATGCCTCTCCCACGTTTACCCTTCTGACAATCTAAAGATTTTAAGATTTTAATTTATTTAGTAACATCACACAAAGCTTAGGAGCAGTGAGAGGCAAGCTGTTATTTATCATGGCTTGAAGGCAGTCATGATTAGTCAAGTACTGGTTTGCTTGAGTAACAGCAATGACTACAGACAAGCAATAACAAAACTCCTGGCCATCTCCACTTGTTATGGTTCCATTAGTCATTGATAAAGGAAATGTACTGGATCCAACTCTCTTTTCACTAATGAATGTCCAAAATTGTTTGGGGTTTTCAACAATTTCAGTTTCAAGGTTGGCAAGGGACCTATAATAGGAAGAAGTTGCTAATATCTTAAACATCATTCCAGTTAATGTCATTCCTTTCTCCTATAATATTATAAGAATTTGCTTTAAAATTGTTTAGAGAAATCAAAAAATCAAGTTTGTAATTTCATGCCTAATGTACTTTATTTTAAAACAATTTAGGTAAGTAACATTGTTAAAATTTTGCAAGTCATGCTATTACCACAATATTTATTTAATATGCAATAGAAAAGTTTGTACTCACCTTTCCAGGATGCATTTCCACAGTCATTCCCAGAGCTTGTGGTATAACCAGGATATCACTAAATATAATTGAGGCATCCAAATGTGGATATCTTCGCAGTGGTTGCAAAGTTACTTCACAAGCTAGCTCGGGTGTCTTACAAACTGTGAAAAAGTCGTGTTTCACCCTAACCTCTTGAAATTCCGGTAAATATCTACCGGCTTGTCGCATGACCCATACTGGCACTTTATCAACTTCTTTACCAAGTGCGGCCCGAAGTAATCTATCATTTTTCAATTCTGGAAAATTCTGTTAAAAAAAATACTAAGAAATTTTGTATACTTCTAATAAATTTTACGAAACAATGGAACAAAGCTTACCTTCGCAGTATATTCCATTTTATGAAATGTTTAGATCAATTTATATAATTTGTGTTAATCTGTTTAAATAATAGTTATTATATTCTTACTAGAAAAGCACTTTAAAACGTTATTAAACGTACGAAGCAGAGCTGAGTAATTTTAATATGCCTGAATTAAAACTTTATTCACATCAGCTGGACCTCTCATACGTCAGAAGAAATGTCACTTTTGTTTTGACAACAATGACATAATTTTGGTTTTTGATATTTCATTGGACGCATCCATTGATTATAGAACTAAATCTATGAACGCAACTCATCTAAGAAATGAAAAACTAGAACATTGCATGCGTGAAGAACATTTTGTGTTATAACAAGTAATAAGTTTATGTTACTTTACTACTAGAATACTCAATTTGTAGGAAAGGCATTATGCATTGTGTAAAACAACATTTTGATTTCGTTGGAGTAAAACAGATGGCGCTACTTGATAATGTTTTGAGGTTTAAAACCTTACCTAGCCAGATGTTAAGTAGGTAGGTTAGGTTGCAATTGTGTAAAAAAGATAGATAATAAGGTACCTAAACTTTACATAATCTCGGATATTTTATTTAAGAGACTATCAAAACCTAATAATAAATGCTAAAATATTTTTTAATATCGCTAAAGCTACAATTTTTTAGAATTTAATTTTTGAGCTGGAAGAAAAATCTTAGGGTACTAACCTAAGGTTTTTCTTCCATGTATTGTGGATATGCAGTGAATGTAGGTATATGACGTTACTTCGTGTGAAAATGTGTACTTTGAATAAAAGGCTGCATCACCCTCGAGAAGTCCTCTGTGATCCTTTAGCCAGGTGTCTGTCTTCCCACCATCATTCTTTTCGTGATGGTTTTTTTCTTTTTAACCCCGGACGCAAAAGGAGGTGTGTTAAAAGTTTAACATGTGTATCTGTGTAGGTGGCATCATAGCTCCTCAACGGATGGAGTGAATTTGGTTTGGTTTTTTTGTTTGAAAGGTGACTTTATCGCGAGTATTCTTAGTTCTATAAGTCGAGAATAACTGTTCATCCGTTTAAAGATGACATTACCGCAGCAACGTGGGGAATACGTTGCTGCTTCCGAGCAATGTCTCCCCCAAATACACGTTGCCATTTCCATTGCCTAGAATGCACCAAAGGAGGTTTGAGCTCTGCAAAAATTGAGTGATGACCCTGCCGTGAACGCCCATCCAACGCCGTGAGGCCAACACTTATGGAGGTCGGAGATCGTTTTACACTGTCCGGTGCCTGGTACGTCTTCTGCTGGTCGGGAGATTCTAGTATTCTTTCCTTCTCTTTCCGCCGCCTCTTTAGCAAAATTAAGCACTCTCGCACTACAGTGCGAGAGTGCTTAATTATGCTAAAGAGGCTCTCTACAGAGAGGGGTGACGGAACCATTCAAACATCCAGCTAGAGGTTCCTCTCATCGCCTAACGTTCGTGTTCATCAAAATGTATCTTCTAATAATAACTTAGGTATATAAACGTTTTGTTGAAATGATAAACTTGGCAATGTAATCATTTGCTACTACGTCATGTGTTCGATTTCTACAAAGGACATTTATTCATAATTATGTTTATATATGGGAATTAAAACGATCACGAAATAGGTATTGTCATATAGTATCAGCCTGTGACCACGGCCAGTGCAACTTGGTCGAAACGTCAAGCAATTCAGAGGTATGTATATACCTACCACAGAAATCTACCTTATTTAGATTTCTGAAATACCTACCTATTTCGTGATCGCATTAATTCCCGTATAAGTATACACATAGTTATATTATGGACCGCGAAATTTTAAAAGGTAGTAGGTACCTATGGACAATTATTCGCCTAATCCATCTCTTCTGATTCTGAATCCTTATGTATCTCTTCTGAGTCTGGGTGTATTTACTTTGTGTCCGAGTGCGTGTTATTGTTTTCCAGGAACGAATATAAACTTACTTTGGTTAAATTTCATTTTCCATAATGTCATGTCCAAATTATTTTCAAGCATTTAATACTTGTACAAAAAAAGAGTCAAATAATGCGTTTCGCATTATAGAGCAAATGATTGCATGTTACTCATTGGGAAAATACGACCATGAAATTATAAGCTTAGCTACATATTAAACTTATTAACCAGCCAGCCAAAGAAATTGTGAAATAGGACAATGTTGATTCAGTCACATTGAAATGATTTCAATGTGACTGAATCAACAAAAAAATCTTAACCAATATTGTGCAAAAGTAGGCATACCCAAGTTTCCCAAATGTCATGGAATAGGTACCTATGTATATTCTTATATTCTATTTATATATATTATTATATATATTATTATTCTATACCCCTTTAATCAAACGTAAGTACAACTCTACTGTTAAATTAGACCATCTATGGAATATAGTAAATGTTTGCGAGTGTACTCATCTACCTGCCTCACACTTTGATCAAAGCTTAAAAAAATACAAATGAACGGACGCCTACGATAACGCTATGGTTTTTGTGAAGGGACACAAGGCGACCTTTTACAATGTAGCGTTTTTTGTATCAAACCTTTATCCCACTTTCCTAATAAAGTTTATTCGCCTTACATAAAAAACGCATCTCGATTTTGAAAGGAGTTTGAATTTCGAATTCGTGTTTTATTATTACTCAAATCGAAATTCTTGTAGACGAATATAATTTTGTACACACAGTATTAATTAGCAGGTTTTACTGGTTTTGTATGTCATGTGTTGCATGTATTTTTACAGCTTTGTTTCCAATAATTCCATATAAAAGATTCCATATAAATTAAAAAAAAATCCATATAAAAGAATTGCACATAAGACAAAATAATGACTATAAGGCAGGCACAAGCCTTAGAACAGTACACACGAACAGTAGTAGTACCTACGTACTATACGTAGGTACTACTATGCATATAACTCTACCATCTTACCTTAAGAGTGAGGGGTGGAACTAAGTAGGTAAGATTTAAAGTTTTAACTGCATTACTCGTATTTTTTCTAAATTATGAATAATGCTAACGATATGAGTTTATAAGGATAAGATAGAATAAGTTAACAAATTGTAATTATTAGATAAGAATCTCGTTCAAAGATAATCATAAAGTTAGACCTCTCATTTTGTCCTCTTCTTCGGTAGGTAGGTACACACTATTCTGACATTATATTATAATTTTATTACACTTTTAGGTATATATAAATTACTAATTATGTTATTGATTCAAGGAAAAGTGATTCTAATTAACAAATGATTGGATACTACACATATGTAATCTATCGAAAAATCTATGAAGATTGCTTATTAATAAAGATTTTTATCTTATTCTTGCCGATAACTTAGTATTTGACATCCACTTCTGCATTTGAATGACACTTGCTATCTTCTAATATTCTGTGGATCGTTTTTATTAAATCGGCAAGGGACACAGGTGCTGTGACTTGTGCATTCTTTGTGCCAACGCCGTGGGATCTGTGCGCGACCTATTCATAATATTTATTTTAATTTGCGTGTAACGATCGATATTTTATATTTTAAGAAAAGGTTTCTATATGATGACAGTAATAGTGCTTTTAAATTAAAAAGCATACTCCTCGTAGCATCCTCGTAGTACCTAAGATTTGTTCTTATTCGCAATATACATATTTATTTTCAGTATTTTGTTTTAGTTCCTAAGTTCATAAATCACCGTGGTAGGTAGATTTAGGTAGCACAAAGATAAAAGCACTTAGCACAACCTTTCCGAATTAAATCATAAAATAGTGTGGGAACAAAGCTTTTTTATAAACGCAAAAACAAAAAAACAAAGGCAAAAGATTATACGCAATAATTTAGTCGGTCCCGTTATATCTGAAATGTTTTTTTGACCAAAAAAAGTTAATGGCCAGTGTATCTGCGATTTCTTTCCGAAGAATTGTTTTTTTTTTTTTGCAAAACGCATTTTGTTAAGTTCAATGGGCTCAGTGGGGGTTATAATAAGAGATGAATACTTTATAATGTACAATGACTATCAAAATTTAGATTTACTCGGTTTTATTTAGTATAATACCTGTCTATTTTTCACGTAAATATTTTGATGAAATATAAACCGTAAGTGAAATATATCCGTGAGTGGAGAATGTGTTATGTAGTTATGTGTGATAGTTGTGACTAGTTGGTCTTGTCAGAGTGGTAAGTTGTGACTATCGTCTCGCAAATTTAATGGATGTATTTCTCGTAGTAGTTAGTTTATTTAATTGTGTAGTCAGCACAATATGTGTAAAGTGCGTCCACATACTCCACATACTTAAGTAAGAACACCACCGCTACGAGAAGCTATATGTCTTCTGACTCTATCGTTCTAAATCTCTTCAGACGCTGGAGTAATGAACATGTTTATTATTCAGATCCAAAGGCTACTTGATTCATATCTATTTTATTTATTATCGTCTATTGTTAATTTGTTTAATATAAGTATCTTACGTCTCTTGGCATATAGTAGTGCTTATGTTTGCATGTAACCGAGATCCCTTCGTTCGATTCCTAGATCAAGAAAGTTGTTATTGGGTTTTTCTGTCAGAAAATTCTTTAAAACCATGACGCTGGTAACGTGCCTATAGTAGTCGACAATAAGCTCATTAGATACCTAGGTCCTAGTGTAAAGTGGTTATAACATACAATTCTGCCTACCCCTTCAGAGATATAAAGGGTGTAATCAGTGGCGTAACTAGGTATACCTACTATCTGAGGTCCGTGGCTAATTCATCGAATGTGTGTGTACCTATTGTTATGCCACTCGGTGTAAGAAACGGCCTGCCGAATTTTCAAATACCTAGTACATTCAGATCATCATTCTGAGTCGAAAATCATTGGAATTTTCTGCAATTTTCTTTTCTTTTCTGTAAAAAGAACATTCTAATGAAAAAAATATCAGTAAATACCCCATCCGGCCAAAAACTGCAATGTTATCAACTAAACAACATTTATGCCAATATACGCGTGTATATTTAAATTTATACCTAAGTACCTATACAAATAAATTTTCATTATTACCTATTCATTAACAGTAAACTAATTTAATACATAAATATATAGTTGAGTGACCTTACTAACAAATCGTATAATCGCAAATGAAAACTGTCAAAGAAATTAAGCACTAAGTTAGGAGTTGAAAAGTGATTATGTTCGTGAGATAGTACAGTCTGCAACTTGAGACCAACGCGCAACGTCTAGGTAGACGTTGCGCGTTGGTCTAGATATTATCTTTCTTACACGCTATTTGTACACACTCACTTATTAGGTATACCTGCAGTGAAATTCTGAAAGGAATATTGATATTAGAACATTTTGTTAAGATTGCAATATATATACCTACTTACTTAAGGGTTGTGCCTGGTGCAGAGCATTTTCTGGGCAAGCACTTTAAGAGCAGCAACACCTACAATTTTTTTCAAGAGTCGCTCTGTTATGGTTATGATACCAGGCGTGCTGTTATTTTCAATTACCAATTTATAGCACTTACTATATAGTTATACCCAAACCATTGTTTTAAACGTATATTAGGTACTTACCTGATTCTTAAGCCCGCCTTCTGCAATGTCTTTCGTAAGAAGTTTCCAGAATAAAATCTTGAGGATATGGGGTACATTAAATCTCCGGATACTCGAATTCGAGCCCCAAGCTCTGGCCTGGCACCAAGATATATAAGACCGCGGTTAGACTGCATTAGCGGCGTTTTGCTGTTTTTATTCTGTTGGTAAGTAGGGTTGCCAGAGCTCCATGATTTGAGGAGAAATATAATACTTATTGGAATTGAAAGGAGTGGGATAGAACTCTTTTAACAGCTTCTTACCAAGCGAGTCATGTGCTTGTTTGGTTTCTTTATCGACTAAGTTGTATAAAATAAAAGTTGTTTCAGAATTGTGCGATTGTTTTTGTAATTTATGCACATCCATTTCATCTTTTGTTATTTAATATTGTGTTTAAAAATACAACCATTTTTTGGCAAGTGAAAAATTCTATTTACACACGTACGCCGTCCACTTAAGGTAAGCAAATATGTATCTATACTTATACATAGAATTTGTTTTCAACATTTTCAAAAAAGTAGAAGTAGGTCACTTTGGCAGTCAACAAACTTCTGTCAGCCTAGCTAGCCTAGGATTTAAAATTTTAAGTCTATTTATAAGCGTCTTGGTTATTTTTTTAATGTTTTTCTGAGACGGGTTTCTGAGACGGTACGATACGGATAAACAAGTCAAAGGATTTAGCCAGGATCCGATGCATTATGTATTGAAACCCAAGAACTAATTAGAAGAAAGGTAAAAGTTTACTTACAAAATTAAATTCACAACTTAAAAAATAATATCAAACATAAAAACTGGACAAGTGCGAGTCATTATCTTGGAACGTCATTTCCATTTTCTATTACTATATTACTATATTACTGAGGCTATGGAGCGAGCTATGCTTGGAGTCTCTTTGAAGGACAAAATTCGCAATAAGCTCGTCCGACAAAGAACCAAAGTTACCGACATAGCTTACAGGATAAGCATGCTGAAGTGGCAATGGGGCTGGTCACGCATGCCGATGGAGCGATGGCCGCTGGAGCAGACGGATCCTAGAGTGGACACCGTGAATCGGTAAACGGAAGGTAGGACGCCCCCCAGACGGATGGACGGTCGACCTAAAGAAGCTAGCAGGGATGGGCTGGATGAGGAACTGTGGACTATGATAGGCTTATTAATTGATTAACTGAGGCTATCAATCTTCTCTGTCAAGCATATCTGTGCTGTAAATTTAATTCACTTATTTTCGAGGTTTTAGACGGAGCAGTCAAAGACACAGCCAAATCTTTTTTTTTTTAAGTTTACTTAAAGATTATATTATCTAGCTTGAAAAATTGACTGAATAGGCATATATAGGACTATTCAGTCAATTTTTTTTCAAATCTGAGTATCCTAAGAAACTTATAGTAAAACAATCAGAACATTAAGACTACAAATTGAGCATTCGATTTAAAAATATATTATTATTAAACTTACCAAACGCGCGTAGGTATTGTCAATGGCGTGTTATTTTTTAAGTTTTATACAACACATAACACATAATTCGCTATAAATAAATATTTCAATCCATTAGTTTCCTATTGTTCATTTCACGTTTAAACATCTTCAAGGTGTGCTTCAGCATCTGCCCAATTTGAATTTAACTTCCCACTAAGCTATCTCCTTACTTACTTATTACGGCATCAATTTATGGTGATTTTTAACACATAAAATTCTTGCATGTAGGGCCAACAACCACGACACACTTGACACTTACAATTCGTGTAACATAAAGCATTATTAAGTAATCATTTTCATAAAACTCGTTTTAAATTACTAGAAAAAAAATTATTATTCTGAACAAATGGTTTTCAGCTTTATTGAAATTAAAAAGTACGTTGTGTATATACAATCAAATCCCTTGATTCAACTGACATATTATATAAAGTACTTATAATATACATCGTACACACGGCTAGTGAAACGCACTGGTCTTACTCAGTAGAGTATAACTACACTATATATTTATAACACCATGTATGACCTATAATATATTTTAACAAGTCCTTTATACTTATTATTCTTTATCCGTATCATTGCATCCCTATTACTTTTCGAATGCGGGAATTTCCAATGGTGACTACCATTTTACCACGATTACCTACAACTGGTCTCTCGAATTGGTTAAAATATAAATTTAAGATAAGAGACGTAGGGTAAATAGATCAACTATTTACCCCTACATCTATGTAAAGTTTTGCTACAAATGTTTGTACCTACGTTACATAAAAGATGATGTGTACAAGTTTTATTCGGTCCCATAATTCTTAGTGACGTGTACATGGTACGAAGGTGCATTCAGCGCAGCGTCGGCGGCGGCAATAGCGAACAATTGCCACTAATGCAGGCTCAATTTATTTACGAGCCCGTCGCTAGGGGCGAGTGGGAACATAGACGATACTCAACATTAGAGTCGATTACATTTTAAAGTTTTGTTTTTGTATGGAGATTCATAAACACTTGTTTTATAATAAAAACCATAGTGATTGGGACCAAAACGGGTTTTCATTGTTAACGAATCAAGACCGAATGAGATAATTAGAAATACTATTTATTTCACCAAAACTTAGGTACGTACCTATAGCAATCTTGGCCCATACGCTTTGAGATCGATTTAACTTTTCTATGTTCTTATTTTTTTCTTTTTGTTTTAAATTTTTCATGCCTACCTATTTGTAAATTGTAAGTAGGACAATAGTTTAAACGTATATATATTAATAAATAATGAAGAATGAATTTGAATACGATCACATTCACTAACCTACATAATCACATTGTTAATGACAAAGTAATGTGCGGTAGTAATATAATTGCGTATTTATTTATGTACAAGCAATGGCAATGATCAGATCAACGCCCTCAAGCGGTCGTTGTAGGGCCTGTATAAAGGCGGAAGAGACGACTCCAAGGTTTTCCTTGTGTGTACACAGGAGGAGGACATTGACTCAAGCAATGTAAACAGTTCCTTATCTCAAGCTTCGCTGCAGCGATGCCGACGACTCGCAGCTTTTATCTAAAACATAATTGTAGTTAGTGAACGTTTACGAACGATATTGAGTACTGTCTGAGACTTATTGGTATGTCTCTAAGTAGCTAAAATCTTGGTTACAGAGTGTAGTATGCTGATGGCCTAAATAAGATTTTTCTTCTTAGTTTTCATATTAACATATGACGGGGAATCATTCTTAGGGCATTGTCCTAGCAATCGTGAACTTGCGCATTTAAATCTAGATATTTTAGATAAACAATTAACGTAAACTTTACTTCTTTTATCACTATCTTAATAAAAAGATTTCTAGTAAAATGTGGCTTACATTTTTGGCAATCATTTTGTTAAAGAAAAATAAGATTTGTGTGTGTAGAAACATATAACTTTACTATGAGTACCTTGTTTAAAGCAATACGGACGGGCTTAACACTTATATGGGTTTACTTTAGTTCTAAATAGAGTTCAATTCCTATACCTGAAGACAGCTATTACCAAGCTTTCGGTGAGCAACGGGACCAGAACTCCCTGAGGGTCAAAGAAGGTAAAATCTTTATGACATATTATATTTATATCAATATATGACAACTTATACAGTGATACTTATACCGACTTACACGACTGCGAAATGATAATGTTCGCACTTCTAAGTTGTCCACATGGGTTGTAAGTGATATTCTGGTTAGATTCTTATTCGTTTAACTTAACGTAAATGGTGTGCATCTATATTATGTTGTATGTGTCTCAAATACGTTCGTTAATGCACTATTTGTCCTAACGTGTATTTTATACACGGAAGTATGGTTTTGACTACGATTATAATCTCAAGTAAGGCGGGTGCACTCTACACATGAGACATAGAAGCACGGTAGATAGTAGTAATTTAGAAAGCAGTTTTTTTGCCGCCACGGCCAGCTGCTCACCAATCAAAATGTGCAGTTTGGTTGGGGTAGCTGCGTTAATTGACGAGTCATGACTAAAATGTTTTGATGAAAGAACGTAGACTGACCAGTGCGGTAGCGTCTCATGTTTGAAGCTTTATTGATTGATACTTCATCAATTGAAATCTAGTGTAGCAACGTAACCATTAAAAAATTGCAATGGTGGTCATTGTAGTCTCTTGCAGTGTCCGTAATGATATATTTATTAGCATCTTATAGTAATAGGTTTTGGTACCTACTTTTTAATTTTTAACCTCACTAAAACGGTATACCAGGTTATGGTAGCGAACTTCTGTAGATACAGGCATTTCTCGCGGCAGATGCGTTTTGTTTTTAATTTTGTTATTGTGTAATAGGTGTGTGGAATAGGCGTTTGTCTTCCAACTCCCCTAATGGAAAGTGACGATGAAGACGAAGATGGTACACGCATATCCAAGAGAAACCTATTCACTCTACACTTGGGTCGACGGACTTTATTTGACGGTTGTATTTTATGAATACTTGTTATTCTAAAAAACGGTTTCAACAGCTCATCCGTGTATCTAACATTTAAGTCAGGCGGTTTATTATTGATTAATAAAGGGATAACGAAATCTATCTTTTTAAAATAATCTAGACATTTACATCACATTGTCACTTGGAAAACCTATAAAGAGTTATAAATACCTATAATGAATGAATGAAATAAAATGAAAGTATGAAAAATAGAAAACCGTGTAAAAAATTGGTTGCCAGATTTGACTCATTACCAAGAGGCCCAAGCGATAAGACGTACCTCAATCCCTCTTGGGTTCTAAAAAATAAAGTGGCCATAGTACACCGCATCACTTCGTTTACAGTCACAATGCAGGATGGTATTATAAAATGATATTTTATTCTTAGATCGAAAACAGACAATAAGTTTAACGAAGCAACTAGACACAGAAAGGATAATATCACAACTTGCAAAGTTATTATGCCTCTCTGAAAAGCATACATTACTCTATACCAAACATAGTGTACAAGAGCACAAGAGAGTGTACAAGTGCACAAATAGTGTACAAGAGAGGGCGATATTCGAGTACGCTAAATGCACGTGCATATTATACGATTGTATTGTCAATATTGTATAGGTACAGCTGTATTGTATTCAGTTGTAATTAAACCTCACATCCGATAGCTATTTGTTGTTAATCGTGTCAATACGACTATACTTTTATCTTTACACATTACTGAGCAAGGCCGGTATACTATGAGCTATGTGCTCACATTTTGCGTTATATGTATGACTATAAATACGTATTGTAGCGTTTAAAGCACCGTAGACGAAACATTTTTTTTTTAAATATATGAATATAAAATTTGAGTTCAACTCTCTGCATCTTTAAGACCACCCGTAAATGAACCCAAAAATATTTACAATAGAAAACCAGCTCAAGGGAACTTATTGAATAATAGGCATATTAAATCCCCCAAGTAAGGCATGCAACACTATCTGAGCTGCACAAGTATGGCTTGCATTTTATAATGAGGATAGAAGGAGGGCGGTGCCGCTCGCGGTTCCACTGCGCGCTCGCGTAGGCGGCAAACTTGTTGTTTTATACTCATACTTTTTTGCCCTTTTGCCCGGCTACCCTTGCTTCGCCGCCCCGCATATGTAAGCTGATCAGGTTTTTTATTTTACATCTCACTGTAATGCAGGTAAATAGTGACCCTCCGCTTTCTTGGCTGTGCTTTTTAGCGGAAGGTTGCGCGATGACCGGTTATTGAAGCTGTTTGTGGTGCGGAACTGCGGACATTACGTTGTATTTGCTAAAATAAATTTAATACACTACTCTCTGTGCTTGACCTATAAATGATATATTTTTCGCGTTTTGGGATCATGGTCACAATCACATAGAAATATTTGGCAGAGTAGTGTGAATCACATAAAATATAAGTATTCAAAGTATTTATTGTACCGGAAAATAAAAAAAAATATCACCTAACAGGGCTATAATATTATAGGGTATAATATGACTAATCCATGTTCCATACCTATATCACAGTGTGCAACCTAACAAGACAGAACATAGGAGTATTTTTTTCAATGTCATCGTCATAATATCATTGGCTATTTTGATCGCATCAAAATTCCTCAAACGAATTTAAGGTAGGTACAAAGAGTCACAAACAAATCCCGACAGCGACCGCTCAGCTCACGACTTGCCTAAAAAACTACACAGTCAAATATCCTTTGCCTGCCACGGTCCGCGTAAACTCACTGCAAGCGGCCTGCACCACACTACGCGATTCATCAAAATCCAAACTCTTTCCTATTAGAAAATTAGTGATGCGACGAGGACGTGACTAGTGTGCAACGGACCTCGGAATTTGGGTTTGGGGTGAATACCCTCGAGCCGGTAAAAACTATTTTCAAGGTTAGGCCCGGGTTGGAGGGGAACGTCGCGGGTAGTGAGGCGCAGGGCGAATTCGGCGCGGTGCGGGTACAGAGGGGCGGGACGAGAGGAGCGCGGACGCGCCGAAATGCTGATAGCCCTCCGCCTCCCACACCTCACCTCGCCCCGCCGCCACTCCTGTCTAGTCACTGCACCCCGGCTTGTTGCTGTCTAGCGAGTAACGCTTTGCACATCGTGTGTTGTCGTTGCAACTATTAATGACAATACCATAAATATTCGTCTTCCTTATCATAGGTCTACGCAAATAGGTATTTTTGGGTACGTGGCATCAAAAAGAGAATAAGACTTTCTGACTAGAAGTCGACTTTAATATTATAAGGTTAGGAAGATGATGATTACATATTTGATGGAAATGAGACTTGATTTTATAAAAAATCACAATTTTGTATTCAAATATTTTGTATTCGTATTTCGTATCTTTGTATCCACGTTTGTTTATTTCCTCGTAAACACTAGTAAAGAGTCAATGGGTTCGAGAAGAGGCAGCAATTAGCAACTAGCAGCTCTCAATCCACAAATATTCTAACAAATTCAGAAATATAAAAAATGGATATTAAGCTACGCATGAGACATCATAGTGAGACCTCTATATTTTAGATACTTATTTTTTGTCTTTGTCAGTAAGTACCTACTACATATTTGCAGGTTAAAATATGACACAGATATCATAAATAGTTAGAGAAAGTATTACACCGTAGCCGGGTAGGTAAAGCGCACATTTGTTCTAGGTAGCATAGCAAAATAACAAACAACAGTGAGTTGACGGCCGAAAAGTCATCGGCTATTGCTCCCCTTCGTGTAATTCGCCATTAGTAGCCGTTTGCACTCGGCTTTTTACCTTAATGAGGTCCCCCCTGCCCCTTACACGCACACGCCACAAATACGCATTTTTGTGCAGTTACCCTAAACAACATTAAAAATGTCAAGGAAAAACGTATGCACGAAAAAAATGATGCAAATGGCTAACGGACGGTTAAAGTTTTTAATCAAACTAATATAATAATAATCCACGATTAAGGAGGGGACATTTGTGCCCAAGGGGGACACATCCGCAGCAATAATGGTCTTCATATTTCCGGTTGATAAAGTTCCTTTTTTTATAATTCTTTGTATTAATTATAATCCAAAGAATAAAATTAATTATGCTTCTAGATAATCCTCCTAATTAAAGAAAAACATTATCATCTAGGTATTTCTCCGTCTAACATATTCTTTTACGATATAGATTAATTCCAACAGTCTTGTTTACTAGTATGTAACTTTCCGTTGCATCACAGGATATACTTATGAAGATGTACCTACTTAAGTGTCTAGTAACAATTTCAATATTTACATAGTAAAATATTTACTTTTGTAGGAGGGCCCGGACGATTGCTACTTGATTTGCAACTGCCACCTGGGTTAGATAGCAGTACTAGTGCTGCTGTTCCTGCTGCTGTGTAGGGTCGACAAATCTCTTCAAGAAGGGAGATAGATATAGGATAACTCCATTGGTGTTAAGATAGGTCATACGAATAGGTAGTCGCTTAGGTATAAGAAAGCTGGCGGAGTGCTTTTTACCAAGTTTGTTGTAAAAAGAAGTTTTACAGTTAACGTTACAGCTCTTAAATATGGATTTTCATTCTTTTTTTAGTAGCAATGCATGCTAGCCAGTTAGAAGAAGTGATGTTCGATTTGGCAACATGTCATAATTTGGGTTATAACCTACGCTACGATACCTAGGTATAATATCCTAGCAATCTGTCTACAACATGGAAGTTAAATTGGATTTCTTTGAATTAACAATTACAAATACAGTAACATAATAGTTTCTAAACATCCATTCAAATATAATGCCATGTTCTTATAAACTAGAAAATAAATAAGAAAAAAAACTTCTCTAATTTCTTTAAACTTCTAAATCTGGCCTTGCTACCTAGCAATAGCAGATTTAGAAGTTTAGTGAATTTTAATCAAGAATTTGTGAAAAAACTTTTACCTATGTAAAATGACATAAGTGAGGGAGTCTTCTATAACATATTTAAAGGGTTAGTGAGAGTTTTTGCCGTCATTTTGGTGAGAGAACAGGTTGCTATGAAACCACCTGTCGTGTCGTATGGTGCCTGCTTGCAGTTTATGTGACTTTATGTTATTCGACCTGTTTGGTACAAGTATCGAAGTTAGACACAAACACTGATCAATGCTGACGTAATAGTCTTGTATTGTTGACGGTGACATAATCAGACTATGTAGGTTTTAATGAAAGGAGATATTAATTATGGATACGCTATGTGGGTACCTATAAGGTGCTGAAAGTCCAATGGGACCCTTTTAAAACAAAAGAAAAACTAGAAGAAACATAGTAGAAACAGCAACTACAGTTTATCTTATATGTTGCACTCCTTAAAGTCTTCTACAGCAAAGTTTCTTCCCTATGACTTCAGAGGTATTTGCGTGTAAAATATATGGTATTCAAGAAGAAAAAAATTCTGTCTTCAGCCATTATGAACCTAATATACAAAATAACCAAATATTGTCAACATTAACTACTTCCATAATATAAGTCATACATAGCATGGTACAGTCCCCGCATTTACATTTTCCAAATATAATTTCAGATTTTTGTAATTTTGCTAAACAAACGGTAGCTGCAATGTGAGGACTGCCCGACTGCCTGACATATTGGCGGAGTAACATTGGTCACAAAAGTTGACCAACGAAGCCAAGCAGTTCAATGGGTACAATCCTACCTAAAACATGATTGCGTTAATTTCCGTTAGCATAATAGTAGGTAGGTATATCATGGAATCTAAGAGTTGAAAGGAATTATTAAGAGTGGCATTTGAGAGGTTTAGCTTTTTAAGATTATTTATGTAGCTGTCTTTCCCTAAAAAAACGCCAATTCCAACAAAAAGAATAGTTAACTAACTCTCTATCTTACTTTTTAACGACTGATTTTTTTTGGTCATGGATTCAGTGTTAAATGTACTGTTTCTCTAGTTTTCTTAGTATGGAACATGTAAGTGCTACCAATAAGAATAAGACTTGAATGTTCACCATGATTTCTCTAAACCTACCGATTTATGAATATTTTCTTTTGTATTATTTGCCCAAAAAATAAGTGAGGGCAAATTTTTATTTAGGCTTCGCGTCATACATAACAATTAAGTGGCTAGCTTTAGGATAGTGCGTGCATTGGGTGCGTGCGATAGCGATCTCCGCGCGCCCCTTGGGCCCTGCCCCCCGCTCTCCGCTCTCCTCCAAAACAACATTCTAAGTATTTGTGAAGCAGAGGGTTTTTTGCGCGAAGCCCGAGGGTGGCGGAGCGCAATCGCCCGCCACCGCACAAAAAAACACTATAAAATAACTCAACAGAACCGCGGGGCGGATTCGTGATCGCGATACCACTCAAATTATAATACCTACGGTTTAATTAACGCTAGCGACAAAAATTTTACATGTTTTATACCATACTGGTAGGTGCTTTGTCTAAACTTACGATTTGGCGTGCGATTAAAGTATGCCAATTAAAAATTCAAGACGTGATTTATATAACTGTATAGTTTAAGGTTGTTTACGTATTTTTTTTATCGTAGAAAATCGTGAAGTAGTGGTTCGAATGCGATGAATGTAGCGATGTTGTGCGAACCAGTTCGGCTCTGTCAACCTGACAGTTCGTATGCAGACTAGTAAAAAAACGCGATAAAAACTCGCACCGTATTGAATGCAACAGCAGCGAGATTTCCCGCCAACTCGTGTGTGATTTAAGAAAAAAGTTGAAAAATAAACACTGGCTGGCTGGCTGAGGTCAGAATCCGGTCAGCAGGCAGTAGATTATTTTGATAAAGTCATTCATACGAGTAACGCGATACCTATTAATACTCTTATTGGAGAAATAACCATATATAATATGTTGACAGTAACTATTTACTGTCAGTAGTAGGTACTTACTTCTGGTATGACATAAGTCCATAGATATTTTAAGGGCTGATACATTGTATATTTAAACTATTATGTACTTCTGTGTAAGTTTCAACAGTGTAATAGTAATCTGGTTTTCTAAATATTTTTTTTTTAAATCAGGCGGTTTGTCTTTGGGATTATTATGTTCATACATAACTATGCACAAAATCTATAACTTATAATGCTGGTTTAAAACTAAAGATTGAATATTACTCACTAGCAGCACCCCGCGGTGTTGTCGCCACATCAAAAACTGTTATTTATTATATTAAAAATAGGGCCAAACTATAATAGATGATAACACAGTTCACTATTTAATAAAAATAAGTTATTAGACATTATTTGGACTGGTTATACCGGTAACGCAATACTATTGGTCGATTGATAAATATTAACGAAGTTAGTTAGTGGGATTATAAAAGAGTAGAAATAAGTGAAGATCGATTGACTTGAGGGCGAATAGAGGTACGAACAACTTGTCAGTTACTGTTAGTTAGTGATTTTCATAGTTTATATCAGTGGTTGTGAGACTGTTTTTTACAGCGGTTTCACCCACGTAAGTCCCGATCCCGTGGGAATATCGGGATAAAAAGTAGCCTACATGTTAATCCAGGTCTCCAGCTATCTACATACCAAGTTTCATCGCAATCGGTTCAGTAGTTTTGGCGTGAATCCATCCAAACTTTCACATTTATAATATTAGTGGGATTTCGTAGAAATATTAAATATATAAATTTTTTAAGGAAACCAGCCTAACTACTTTCAGCGAACCTAAATTTCACTGTTTAACGTCCAAACATTAATTAAGTACAATTTAAGTTCTATTATAAACTTTTCCAAACATCTATGGCTACAAATTGTACAGAAAATATTAAACTTGGTAACCGCCAAAGATAAGCTTGTTTTGTTGGAATAAATTCACAAGCTTATTAATTATTTTAATTTTTATCGATAACACATGGAGTCGGTGGAGGTAATCCCTGCCGTAGTTTAAAAGTAAGAAGTTATATTTTACGATGTTTGTACACCTTGTGGCTCATTCTGAATTAATATTGAGCTTATGAGAACAATATGACAAAACGAATTACCAAAGAAAGGGCATCATAAATAGCTAACAGCATCCATCGCAATATGAATGCGTAGTTTTTATGATGATTCTTAATTTTGAGTAACTATATTTAAGTTCTTTTAAAGTAAAACCGACCTACTCCCAGTGCCGGTTTTAGCACAACTAGCGCCCTGATTAAAGCTAGCCACTTGATAAAATTTAAAATAAGGACAGGAGTAACCACATACCACAAAGAAAATTTAGACTTATGAGTTCATCACACAACATACAACCATCTATATCTGATTCTGAGTCTACAGTTAATTTCAATTTCAGATCAGCACACAGTTAAAAGAAGGTCTGGTTTTTTTGGAATATTTTTTTATTGTTCAAAAAAGACCAAGCGGAATCTTCATTTAAATGTTAAAATTTGATTGAGTGAATCCAGAATTCTCCTTTGGACCCCAATATTTTTTCCTTTCATATTCGCTCCGTTGTCGTAACCCTGGTCCCTGCAATTGTTTAATTCTAGTCCATATTTATTTAAAACATTAATAATGACTTCAGTAAGTATTTCACCAGTCGACTCATCGACAGGTATAAATTCTATAAAATGCTCTTTTACTGATATTTGGTCGCACCTGATTAGTCAACAAATCGTATTGTCAGAGAAAGTTATTCGACATGATTAATGTCTGGGGTGTAGTCTGCTATAAATATTTTGATTATTTTGCGCGTGACATGATCTCTGACTTTACTTTTTCACCCATTAGCTGTATTAATTCATTTTGAATATCTTTTCACCAGCAGTGGTCAGAAACATCACCCTTTACAGCTAAATACAAGTGCTCCTGCATAACTGGATCGAAGTTGGCTAGTTGTTGTACTAAGGCCAAGAACTTACGTTTTGTGGCGTATAAAGTTTATCAGAAGTACCTCTGAACACCATATTATTTTCAGCTAAATAAAGTGTTATAATATGCATGAATCTAGACAAAACATTATTCCATCTTGTGGTTTCTTTTTAACCAAATTTTGTTCTTGCAATCTATTGTTTTTCCTGTTTTGAATCGTAGTTCAGTATCAATCCATGAATGGTAAAACTTTTTATGAGAAGTGTTATTTTCATGATTTTTTAACATCTCAGACAGGTGTTTCCAGTCATTATAACCTTCAGATATTAAATTCGATATCGAGCTACTATAAAATAGGCGGCAACAAAAACAATAACGCGATCTATGAAACGGAATATATGAACCAGCGACGCTGAACTGTTTCATTGTTTGCAAGTTTTTGCATGAAATGAGAATTAGTGAAATGTGGCCCCATGTCATTCTTTGGATAATCATCAATGTGACTTTGCACTGGGCCAGTAGCTATTATATGATCAATAGTTTTGCTATTCCGAGTGAGTGGCCAAGTAGATGATATATTCGTGACAACATTATTAACGTCATCTAGAACTTGTGCTTGTTGTATATCACCAACGGCGTCGTCTTGAGCAACATCTGTAATTGTTGCACAACTTGTCTCATCACTTCGGGAAATTTCGTTCACAATATCTTCGACAGCTACTTGATCTAACTTGTCAGACAGCTCGACTACCAATACACCCGTTTGTATTCCAGATGTAGATGCCACGTTCAGGTCTTGGTTTTTTATATAAAGGGGCGCCTGGGGCGCCCCTCTATATCTGGCGCCCCTGGGCGGTCGCCCAACCGCGCCCTACCCTAACGCCGCTACTGCCTACTCCGTCAGATATATTGTAAAGGAGCATAATTAGGAAAATAAGATTTGCCAAAAAAATTTATTTGAAAACATATAGTCTATTCGTTTATATGTATTTATAATACTTACATATACCTATTCGTTAATTGCAAAAGTCATACGCAGTCTAACGCAGACAGACAAAACTACTAAACTGTAATGTAAACAATTGATTGAATTATTTTTTCATTTATTTGTTTCTACTTCTTTTTTTTTCTGTTATTTTCTGCAATGCAAGGATAGAGTTCAGAACTTCTTACGAAGTACTTACCGTCACCCAACTTTAGAACAGTAAAGGGGTAAAAAGACTCCGTAGATTATCAATTAAGTATATTGTAGTTACTTAGCTTTAATAGGTTTTATTAACAATATATTAACATTTAGGCTCTAGCTGGACAGGTGCACTTGGATATCAACTTGAATCATAAAAGTGAAAGAGTGAACATGTCTCCGTGAACAACTGAATTAATTTAATTAGTCCCGGTTCACCGGTTTTTTTATTTCTTCATCCATTTATTTAGGCATGCATTAGTTTATAATTCTTAAGGAAATGCGCGTTCCCGTAGTTTTTGTGTTGAAAATTTTCGTCCACTAGGTCACGCAAGATCGAAGGAGATTAGTTATAAATATTATTTGTCACCTATTTTTTTATACCCTTTTCGTTAGGGTTCCATTTTTATTTTTTTGTTTACGATAGAATATTTAATTAATGTTGCCCGTGGCGTCAAGATCCAAAGGCCGAAACTTATGTAAATTAATAGTTTTAAGTTTTTAAATATACTTAATAACTATTAATCTATACCATGGGCAATCGAAAATACCAGCGTACGTGTTGATGATGTTGGCTCTGAATCCTGTGAAACTGAAGCAGGAATCAGACAACGATGTATACTCTCGCCATTCCTATTCAATATGTAAATATACACTGGGTATGTTATGCGAATAGTACTGGAGCGGTGAGAAAAGGGAGTTTCTGTTGGAGGTAGGCGCCTATCTAACCTCCTCCACATATAGATTTAAAAATATAGTGTTTTTTTTTTTAGAAAAGAATACTAGTAACGTGGCGTGGGTCACACATTACTAGTATTCTCGTTAACCCCTCAAGCTAAGCTAAATGCTTGTGTTAGGAGTGGGTTCACGTCGGTAGTGCACTGAGTGGGGTTCGAACCCGCAACCACTTGATCGCAAGTCCGACGCCTTAGCCATTACGCTACCGCGGTTTGTACATCCCTCATTCGCTTTTGTTGTAATTTTTCTACAATTCCTAAGACAAGATCCTGATAATGAGAGTGTCTTATTCTACTTTATACTAAATTAGAACCATATATAATTTACTTCAATGTATAAATAGGCACTCTACAGAGTAACGCGGTAAGTTCGCGCTAAAAACGTATTGCTGTTTTTAATTTGGTTAGTAGGATTAGGTACATGAGGCCCATGTCTCTCCGCCGGATAAGATTAGCAATGCAGAAGTGATGTCACTGTCGTTGCAAGTTTTTATAGACACGGGTAGGCCCTGGTGGGCTGTGTGCGTACTCGCCGACTTAGCGGTAAAAAATCTAGTTATTAATATGACTGATCTTACTATGTCTACCAATGTCTTAAAAACTACCTATTATTTAATAAAGTACCTAAGTTTCACTTTTTTTTACTGCCGAAATGCCGAGCTTTTAAAACTTTTTAGAGCTTTTTAAAATTGCTACTTCTTTTAAGAATGTTGTTATAGTAAATGTAACGATAACAAAACTCAAACATATGCCAGACGGATTCCTTCGACACCTTTCCAACAAGCCGTGTCAAATGTAATGGTTTGAAGTTCATAAATCACTCGATTATATGTGAGTAAACAAAAAATATCGCAAATCCTAGTTAGCTTAAGTAAGAGAGGTCATTAATCATGGAATACGACTTCACTCCGGTCGAGAATGGTAAATTATTCGGTAGCGCTAATGATTGAAGGATGCGAGTGATGGCGATAATGATAGATCTACACTCAAAACATACTTGAATGACGTTTACGTTAATTTCTTTAGAAATTCTCATTTAAAGTACTGTACAACTTACATCTAAAAAACCTTACTTGAGTCCTTAAAATCCCTTTTATTCTGTTGGCAGAGATAAATATTCTCAGAGCATAGAAAGCATTGCCAAGTAGAATTCTTGAAAAAAATAAATTGAAACCATCTTGCCTTACCCATTACAATGTCGCTCCTTATAAAGCACGTCCTAATAAAGTAAGTCACTAGTAGGTAGGTACTAGTGACTACGTGTCAACAACACAATCCCCCCTGCCAGAAAATAAAACACAAAAAATGGGTTGACTTAAAAACTCTGACTAACTCAGTAGACTATCTCAGTAGTGCTATCTACTCAGGAATCTGTGGTAGTACTCTCTTAACACGGAATTTCTATGGGTCTTTCTTTTTTAATATTTAATAATCTAGCAGTTAATAGGTATGTACTAAAGATCGCCTGGTGCTCGATGGTGGTAAATGCTTTGTTGCATATCTTGCCCAGTATAACTTGAACTGTTCAAGTCGCCTGGTTAAACGAATTTCGACCATGTATTATTAGAACCATAGTCGAAATTCGATCACCAGGCGATCTCTAGAATACATAAATATTCAACAAATAGATTACTGGTATATGTACTACAGGTATTAAGTATGTTTAAATTTGGAACTTATTAATAAAATATCCGATTGAATGTGCATTTATTGAATTAGTCTCGATATGCAGTTTGTTGTGGTTATGATATGAAGGAACTAGACTATGTAATCGTACCTAGCCCAAAAGAGTTTAGCCTCATTGGATCAAATTATAGGTTAGTGAGTTCAGAAATAGAGAAACATCTGATGATAAAGTCTTTTTGACCTTAGACTTAGCTTGACCTTAGTTATCTTTTCTTGCATCTGATTTTTTTTATAAAAAAGTTCATTAAACTAAGTATTATGAAAATCGGTATTGGCCATTTTGAAGGTTGAGCAGATTAGTTTCATTCATTTGTGGCTGGTTTTTGTCGTGCATTTTGGCTGGTTTTCATATATTACAACTACCATGGATGTCATATCTGTTTTTAGGTATGTACTTTATATCAATGTGAGACTGATTCATTGAATTATAAATTGTTATTACAAACATTTTGTTTTGTTTTTACCCACTTTTGTTTTGGTTTAACGTAGCTAAAAGTTACTTTAACTATGATTTCTCTAACGCTCATTAAATATTTAATATTAAATTTAGTTTCTTGATAAGTGAATTTTGTAAATTATTTTACGAGCAATATTTCATGAATCTTGGCTACAGTTCTAACGACTGGGATAAAATTTTGTATTTAGATAAGAATTTGCTTTATAAGTTTATCTCTAAGTATTTTAAAAAATACGACGAGCGAAGGTCGATCGCCCAGGTCTTTAAACCGCGCAATTCAGCATTAAAGCGATACATTTTGTCAAAGTCGAATATAATATTGGTGTTAAAACTTCGTGACAGGTACTTGAAGTTAGATGTTCATTGAACTGCGGACCGTTCACGCTAGCACGCTTCTTACCCGATTATCTGATATATAATGCACCACGTCAATGTCTCTTAGACAAGCGAAACGGCCTGTATTGCCTTCGCCATTGTTCCTGGAAGCAAGCCTTAACTGCACTTATTAGTTATTCACGATTCGCGTTCTTCTATTACACTGAAAATCGTTCGCAGTTTACTTAACTATTATCTATGTATTTTGAGAAATATTTAAATACTGACCATGTTTTCTTTTTTTCTATAACGTTTTGAAACAGGCATATCTTTATTCTAATAATTAATAATATTTATTTGTCGGTGTAAAAAACCATGTACATGGTTTTAAATTTTAGAATATGTGTTAGAATGTTTATATTCCTGTATTCAAAATACCTAATGTATAAAACGCGACAGCATTGTATAATAGACGTCACAACATTAGTTCATAATTATGTTTTAAGAATATCGAATGTTAAGGGCGTTCGACACGAAGCGGTTATGAATGAACCAACAGAATTCACTTCGTGTATTCGACATTTTACCAATAACTCTGATGTCTAAAATACGATGAGGTGACTGGCCCAACAAGACGCGTGCATTATGTTATGAGTAATTTTCCTGGTCAAACACCTCATAGCTTTAAACCAATCAATGTACCCGTTAGAGCCCTTAGAAATCTTTGACAACTTTACTCCACTAGTCAAATGAATCCATAATTTATACGTTACCTGATTTTCTTAAGGCATTCTATTTCTATACAATACCTGGAAATTCTGTACAATATTTATTTCATATTTATTTTTTTATTAATAATGATAATTTAAGGAAGATTTTATACGTCGCCTACAGCAGTCTTAGATATGCTGTATTGTACTGAATTTAAACTTTGACATAAGCATACCACAATGTGACGGAAAGTTCCAGTGCTAGAACAAGAAGCCGCATCTTATTTTCTTTAAGTTTATAGTATATACTTACAGGCTAATGTGCCCCTTTAGTAGTATGGGCATTCAGGACAAAGTATACTTAATTTTAATTAATTAATTTATTATATAAACAATAATGTAAGCATTTATAGAAAACCTTTGTGGTTTGTAATCAAATTGTGATCCATCACCGCTACTATTTTAAATGAAGCCTCTGAGTCAGGCTTCCTTAGCCTATTATTTGTAACCTCAATAACTAGACCTTTATGTATACGTAACTTACACTACACATACACTACTAATACCTTTAAAAAATAAACTGTTGTCTACCCATAAACTTATGTCTACCATGCATCAGACAGAACTGTCACTACAGTAAGGTTGTTGTCGATTACGAGAAAAAGGAAGATGGACGAATAGACGTCAATTTTTTTACGTTTTTCTTATTTAGCTTGTATAATTATAAAACACTTGACATTGGCGGAATTCCTGCGTTGATTCTTCACGCGGAATGTAGTCCATAATAAAAAAAAAGGTTGTTGTCAACATTGTGTGTTTCCGAAATCGGATTTATCGCTCCAAAGCCGCTGAGTTCCTCGTAACCCCATGGCATCGATAGTGTATGTATGTTGTAAGTACGTAAGTATTTGCGAGATAAGTACTTCACTTGGTTAAATAGTTGTACGCGTCAAACTAGGTTAAAAGAAAATTGTTCAATTGTCGCAATCGTCGTTAAGGATTAGGTTTTTAAGCTTTTGGTTCGAAAGAGGCTCAACGAAATTCATAATTAGACAAAATGTTTCAGCTTTTCTCAAATTGTTCTTAGACATAGCATTTCTAAGAAGATTTGAAATGGAAGCGCTACAACATACGAAATTGAAGATAATACAAATTACCATGTGAGAAAAGGAAGCGTTACGACAGATACTACTCAATCTCTTTTTATTATTTGTCTATATGATAAAGATAAAGACCTAATAACTCTTTTTCACCCTTCTTCACCTTACCATGCTACCATTTATCTGTAGTTCTTACACTTTTCAAGCCAGGTTCTTACAGTACAAAGCCAAGCTGCCTACGATTCATCTACAGCAGCATGTAATATAGTTGTCACTAAACAATTTTAGGACTGAAGGAACCTTATTTTGGAACTGCATAATATTTATGAACTTGAATTTACCTATGAAAGAAAAGGTTTTTAACACAGGGCGGATTTGAATGAAACATTGGCAAAATTTGCTGAGAATGTTGATGGAATGTCCGTATTAGTTTTGAATCGTCGTTTTGACAAATAAATACACAAAATCATCAAAATTGACAATAAAACTCTACACAAGAAAAATAAATCATAATTCTTTTTTTTCTCGACCATGGAGTATTAAGGTATATATATATGTTACATCTTTCTGTAATATCATAATTATTATAGAATTAATTAAATTTGTTATAATTATGTTACTTAAAACACCTTTTTAATACTTATGAGGTAAATATTTAATTCTACAACTACTTAGTTAACAACTATTTTATTAATATTGTATCCCTCACATATTACTTAATGTATACAACATAAGTATGTACTTGCCTATGTTTACAGTATTGCAATGTTGTTACTTAATAAGGATCAAGACAAGCATCAGAACTCCTTTGAACGGGACCACCAAATAGCTGCAATTTAGTATCCGTGATAACGTTTCGTGTGTTCATAATTATAGCGTTCTTAACATTATTTCGCAACTTGAGTGACCTTTCGTGCTGTGGGCGGCAAATCGCGCGAAAATATCGATTATTCTTATCTTATCGGCGGCTATCGGTGGCGTGTCGCCACGAATAAATGGAAATCAAAACGCACGCATCTGGTGCCCACTGTAAACAGAAAGTACTTGAAAGCATGGCGCATGCGTTTTGCAGGCCCTTGCATTGGATGTCGCGGTCTCCGCCCCCGATGTCATTATTTGCAATCTGCTTTGCAAATCCGGTTCGCGTAGGCTAAATTCTTTAAGCTGATAACGACCAACGGTATTTATGTGTGCAGTGTTTACGACACCATTATCGTGGTATTTCATGTTATCATTACTACGTAGACTTTGAACTGCTTTAGCTTATGTTCGCCTGGTAGTAACAATAGCCATTGAATAGACAACTCGGTAGATGTTTAAACAGTATTTAATCAAGATGACCTATTTGAGATATATTGCATTATTTGGCTGTAATAGATACCTACTTCTCATATTTGAGCATACCGTTATTTAGAATTAAGTATACTTGCACTCGTTCTGAGGAATAAATTTGCCCTTCATATATAGTACTTATATACCTACCTACCTAGCTACGTTCAGCTGTATGGACGTATGGAGGATGCTGCGGAGTCTTCGTTTACAGTTTCAGAAAATTAGTAATACATTATTGGATTCTTTGCAGGTATATAAAAGTCGTATAAAAGCTATTGTTGTAGTTAAGTATGCGATTCATAAAAAGCAGAAATAGTTAGGGAGCTTTGGCAGCATCGAATATATTATTAACTTAAACGTCAAAAAGGGAGTGTTTATGTATCGAAAGACGTGAAAGCAGTTATTTAAACTCGTTTACGGCAAAATCCACCTGCTATATAATCCGCGCTGTTTCGCAACTCGCCTGGTATCTATGTCATAGTGTCCCGAGACAGAAATAGCGTATTAGCGCGGGAGTAAGCGAGACGTGTGTACAACACCGGATTCTGCGAGGACGGAGGACGGAGGGGCATTGCTATACATACCTACTACATTATCTGTTCGCGAATATTCTTGCGCAATGTACACCCGGCCAAATAAGTTCTGTCTTCCTTCGAACAATTTACGTTTTTTCAAACGCTCAAATCCATAATGTGACCATCGATTTGCTTTGAATTTTTCCTTTCGTAGCAATGTACATCATTGATTGTTCAGAGTTGTGCTACAAATCGCCTTGAAAACCAGCTTAATCGATGCGACACAGATTATTAAATTACATGTTTGAGTTACTGTTAACGGCGGTGGAAATTTCGATAATTTTGGAGTTTTGGCGCATTTTCACTTTAGTAAATTGATGATAATAGCTTTTTGAGAGACAAGACATGCATTTAAAAAGTAATTAGAGCACAGGTGATTGTTATTGGCATATTGTGTATGTTAACAGATACGTAGGACAATAAATACCTATCGGCTGTGCATGTTGTTTTAGGGGCTGAACAGACATTTTAATGAGAATACGCAGATAATAAAAACAGCTATGCAACTAGATTTTGCAATAGGCTTGACAATCGATGGAAATATATTTGGCACATACAGTTGGTTCAGTTATCAATAAGAGATTAGGTAGTAGTAGAGTAGGTAGGTATTTCGGTAAGCCTTTTGAAAAGTCTGCTGCGGCCTGCTAAAGGAGACGATCTTGCCTGCAATTTACTAGCTGTTATGGTATGTTATCTAGAAAAAGGCGATAGTTTTGGCGTCGTTCAAGCGTAAACACGTGATTACGACATCGTACGGAACAGAAGTCGCTGGATTCGCGCTTCACTACCGTGCCCGCGCCTCGCCTCAACATGGCCGCCACGTACGAGTCAATGGCCTCCAACGAGCGCTTGCGCAACTGCACGCGCGAATCTCAACAGCAAAACAAAGTCTTCGACTGCGTCACGTATGTGTATGTTCTACGCGCACACATACAACGTTAATGTCGTTTTTCTGCGCTGGTTTTATGTATGTGTGCATAGGGTATTGTATTAAATATCGTGATTCGTGTTGGGTGTAGGTAATTTGCGCAAGTGTGTGTGAAGGGCTTCAACTGTATAGCAGTTGACCGCAATGCTGATTAATTTGATGATAAATAGTTGTTTGCTTTGAATTTTCCTTAATTGATGTGATGAAGGCTTTTGAATTTTTTTTACTTATTTTTTTTTGTTTAACATAATAACAATATGTGTGTAACATATTTGATTTGTAAAATTTCAAGAATATACCTCTAATAGTACCCTACCTACTTAGGCAGCGCCAGCCTTCACATTAAGGAATGTTGACTTTTAGTAACTTCATGAAATTTGGTACTTCCTTGAATACTTTTACTGTAGAAGATACATCGAGGACGGAGTTGAAACTGTTGAAAATTTAGGAAAATCTTGAAAACATAACTGATGAGTTCAGATTAATCATGATATGCATTAACAGTGACAGTGACTACCCACAATAACAATTTATACTCTATAATATAATTGCAAGTGGATAGTTGTCGGCCATTTCTGCAATCCATTTAACAATACGAGTGTTGTTCCTCACGAAATAACGACGTCACTGGTTTTAAAAATAGAAGTCAAATTGATCCCGTCAGAACTAAATCAAGGTATAGCCTTGATTTAGTATCCAAGTACATAGGTACATCATTTCTTTAAAAAAATAGGTTAAGTGATTCTTAAATTTTCCGTTCCCTATTTCTAAGGCCCGTTCTTGCACGTACTGACGACTACACGAACACGTTGCAGAAACTACTGGTTCTAGTTCAAGTCGGCAATGTGGTATGGTCCCGTTATTTCGCCGTGCAGTGTAAACTTACACGCGCATGGCATTGGCAGACCTCAATAAACTTGAGGACAAATGACCTTATCAGTTAATAATGGAATGTGAGAACGTTTTCGACGATTGACTAGAAATTAATGACTGATAAATATTCAGCGACTTAAGAATTCGTTACAACAAATGGCCGTTGTATAAGTCTTTAAAAGTTCCAGCGACCCGAATTTGTGTGTAGGCGAATTTTAAGTACTTACGACATTTGTGTCACGACGAAATTTTCATTGCAAAGTGATCTTTTGAAACGTGTCTTTGGAAGTAGCATTCACGGGCATTATACTTTCCGTTGTTTACAGTTTTGTTTTGTTTTTTTTTATTTTTTTTCATATTATAGGGAGCAAACGAGCAGACGGGTCACCTGATGGTAAGTGACTACCGTCGCCCATGGACACCTACAACTCCAGAGTCACAAGTGCGTTGCCGGCCTTTGAGATAGGAGTACGCTCTTTTCTTGAAGGTTTTGTTTTTTTCTTTTTCTTTTTTGTATTTTGTGTTTAAGTGTACCTACTATGAACATCACAGTTTTTTTAATATCTACCAACCTCGAATCGCAAGATAATGCGTTGAGGAAGTGTGTAGGTACCTAAATGTTTTGGCTTCAAGTATGATTATATATAGTTTTTTCATTGTTAACTGCTAGCAATGTAAATCTCCTGTAATATAATGTGCCTTAGCGGTCAATTCTTTGTTATTAGTGACCGGTTTGTTTCCCATACGGTACGGGATAACAGCAGGGGAATTCAATATAATAATAATATCTCCCTTAAATTATCCTCCTCGGACGACTAAGAGGATAATTTAGATGTAACTTCAATGTAATCAACTAATGGCTCGGCACTAATTGGTTTAGGTTTCTTTTCAGGAAGGTTGCCCAGGGAATAATATGGCACATTTTGTGGTTTTGGCTGGTTCGATTCCAACACACCACACAGAAAACCTCAGTGTCGATGGGTGACGATCGGTGGGGGTTTCCACATGGCAAAAAACAGTACCCGTTCAGGAAAGTAATGATTAGGGAAATTTTACTATTAAAAATGTATAACCTTAATAACTATAGACAATGTTATGTAAACTATTGAAATATAAAAACTCTTTTATCCAAAGCGGTGCTTAAGCCATTGTGTCATTTAGGCTACAGCTGCCAGCGGACACTCCCGGTGGCCAAATGTAGGTCACCACACTTAGATTTGCATGTACACCAATAAAACCTTTCCATCGCGTCAACGAGAGACGGCGATAACACACTTGCTGTAGTAGTAATAGCCTATCCCTCACTAGTTCAAATTTTGTCAATATTGTCCCTTATTTAATATTAATATTTAATAAGTAAGTGTATGTAATGACTGAAGGGAATTCAAAGGTTGCGCTAGTCTTTGTTTTTCTTCACTGAAGAATTTCATTAAACATTAAAGTAGGTACCTGGATAGTGTTTTCGAAAAGACTCCGATCAATGTTATGCAACTTCTCATGATCATGAGGTAAAAATCGTATCGTATTTTAAAAATGATATTTTAAGAGGTTTAAATACTGTGCTAAGATTGGTTCTTTCTCGTTTAATTTTTCAAATGAAAACTTCTTTAGGCAAGGCGGCACTTTTGGTATGGAGAAAAAGCACTGAACTCGCGTGACATTCACGCTCAGATACGTATACAGATACAGATGATATTATGCAAGTTATGTTTTCACTTCTGACATTCATTCCTAAGACTGATTTTTCATTGTTTGTGGTTCCCGACTAGACTTACCGAATATTAGATAGTAGGTATTACATATTAGGATCCGTCTATCGTGTGAGAAGACGGTGAGAGTTCAGATTATTGTATATTTGGCCGTGCTTATGTCTTGATTAATATTTTTAGTTGGTTTCCGATCTTGTAAAATATAAGAATATAAGATAAAAATACTAGTTTTCTGGTGTCCTTGTCATGATTCGTTACTTAGGATAAGTCCATCATTACATGGATAGAAGGATACGTGGGAGAGCCATGATTCGGCACGTATGGGCCCGGCTCGACCAGAGTGATACCACGGCCTCACAGAAAACCGGCAGTGAAGTAATAAATGCATTGCTTTTCGCCTAGTGAGTGAGGTTACCGGAGGCCCTAACCCTTCCCTACCCCCTCCTCTCCTACACCCTTACTCCCACCTTAAAGGCCGGCAACGCACTTGTGACTCTTGACTTGCAGGTGCCCATGGGCGGCGGTAGTCATTTACCATCAGGTGACCCGTCTGCTCGTTTGCCCCCTGTATCATAAAAAAAATGCTGTCCAAATTATTTCCTATCAATAGTATTAAAATGTACCAATCTATTCTATATTTCCACAATATCCAATGTAAAGAACATGTAATTATATTGCTACCATTGTAGTTTAATGCACGTAGGAGCCATACGACGGACATAAGTATACCTAGTATACCTACCTATAAGTTTATTAGGCTTCCTTCTTAGGGTAGGTATACCCCGGGTCCTCTGCAATAGACCCACTTGTGACGGAACACCGTGTGGTTTTAGTCGGTTCGATTCCGACATACCAATTCACCGTTAGTTCCGGTATGGTGATGACCCGTGGGGGTTTTCACACGAAAAAAAAGGGCGCCGGGGTACAAATTACGAGTATAAATAAAACATCCAAACCTAATGGTTGACATTTGATTTTTGATGAAGAAATAATAACGTTGGAAATATAAGCAGGTATGTATGTAGGTGTAATCAAATTGATGGTGTTCGGTTGCAAATAGTACTGTCAACGGACTTTATGCCAATGATGGTTATTAACAACATTTATTAGTATTAAATATGAAAATGTAAGTGTTGTAAGTTTTCCCAGGTATCACTACCCACTCACCATCGGGCTAGCCGTGTAGTTGTTTGATATTTTATATTGATGTCGGTCACGTCACCGTCCATAGCAGTCACAGTCTTTTGAGCCGTAATCCTGGGCCTTCGATAACAGGAGTCTTTACTCCAGCAGTTAATTGTCATCCTGTTCACAAATTATTGATTTTATCTAATATGGTAACCTATTATGGGTTGCTATTCATAATAATTAACTCACCCAACCCACATTTTGAGTTAATTCTTACGATTAAAGTTCTCCTCTAGTAGCATGGCACCTATTTAAGGAGAAAACTGTTGCGCCGTATAGATCTCCTCCGAACTATACGCTAGTTCCTTATATAGGTATGTAAAAAGTAATAAGATGCATTATTTACTACGGTAAATATGTATTTAAAAAGATTACAAACACTATACAGGAATAAAGAAAACACGAAAAATCATGATAAACAATAGAGTTGAATTAAGATGCATAATAAGTAAAATAATTAGTTATTTATTCTGGTAACACAGCTTCGTGTTTCCGTATGATGATCACCTTCAAAATACACAAGTTGTTGTGCATGCGAATCGGAAGTGTTCGGAAGAGGTCGTCGAGCCGAGAGCGACACGTGTAACGCTTACGTAATACAACCTTGCAGTTGCAAATAATATGGAACACTGAGCCGAACAGCCAGGATATTGTGGACATGACCTGCTTTGTGTAGACTACAGGTCGACTATGTTTTACTAGGAGTATCTACGTGCAAGTTCCTTTTTTAAGACGGTACAAGCAATAATTGTATAAGATAATACAAAAGAAAACTGGCAGAATGAGAAATTTCTAGTAGATTTTTGAAGGTTTAAGATTTAAATTGTAAAAATCCTTTTCTCTCAGTATGAGAAATGTTAGATCTAGTATGAATTGACAGTCTCCAAGAACTTTCTACAACATCTGATGACATATGATATGATAATTACTTTTTGAATACGCAAATTAATTATATTCTTAAAATTAAAAGTACCGGATTTGGTACCGAACTAGAGCCCCCACGAGCGTAAGAAGCTAATGGCAAGACTATTCGACTACGAGTTTCACTGCATCTATGAGCATTTTTGACGGACTGTAAGCATGGGGTATACCCAGCTTTTGGCCCTGGGAGGGCAAATTTATAATCGTACACATAATTATTTTAACATTGAATAGTACTTTTTTACTTCGTCAAATCAACTCGCCGATAGCGTTTGAAACTTTACTCTGAAGGTCTAGCCAAGACAACTGTAAAAATTATTCAATCATCGTACCTAAAGTTTATTCGTGAAGAAATACCAAGGTTTTCACTGGGCATTCTAACAACACACAAAACCGATCTCAAATGATCTTTCAGATCTGATACTGTTTAAGTTCATATTATATTAGTTAGGCAGTGGTAGGAAATTGTTTTATTTTCAACACATTTGTCTCATTAACAGCAGCTGTCTGCAGAAATCACGTTACTTTTGTTTGACTTGAGGAAATTCTACTTAGTCTTGCATTAAATTTTATGTAAATAAACCATCGTGATTTCCAGAAATATTTTTAAAGGCAACTTTTCATATTGGAAAGTTATAATAAACTGTTGTAAGAAATGACTCAATGACGTAATCTGTGTTACGAGCGCATTCGTTTCGCATTTATTAGCAGAGACTAACACCCTGTTTCTGAAAAGATGATCAAAATATTGTTCAACTAACAGAGCTATTACGGTTAACAGTGAGTAACAGTCAAATCAATTCGAGTTTCTGATCCAAGTCGTTGATTAAAGAATTAAGAAAAAATTCACTAAGCTCTGTTAACTGATACGATGATCAAATCAAAGTGCTTAAGCATGCTTTCAGCAACTCATTTCTTTGACAAGAGATTTGACAACGGTTACTTGATTATTAAGTTGATCAGCCTTTCAGAAACCGGTGTTATTTGGAGGTAAACGTCCAGTTCTAGTCCGTCTTGTTTGATATGCGTTAAACATATTCAGTAAGTATCTAAATATGTACAAATGGATTAAACTTTAAACAGTTTAAAAATTAGTATTTAAATGCACCAACTCAAAATTATTCGTATGCAATAGCATTAAATATAATAATAATAATTTATTGCATAAAGTTGACCATACAATAAGTATAAAAACAGTTACTTCATTTAACAATAGTAGTATTAGGTAGTATGGAAGTTAATTATATGAGTCCCCTGATCCTCAAACTAGGATTTCCTGTTTTTCGAGAATCAGTGGCGGAACCACTGATTCTCATTGCACAATGCATTAAAATAATATTTAGTAATACTTTCATAGGAATTAACATGGTTAGGTTAGTACGTATAACATATTTTGGCATTTAAGTAATTGCATATTTATCAAGAAAAAGTAATTGAGGGTGGAAACCCCACCATTCCCCTTCGATTTGTAGACCCAAACGATGACAACAGCCGAGGATAAATCTCAATGAATTTCCAAAGGCAGGGGATGCAAAACGAACCAGGTTTTTATATACCTACCGTTAAGAATTTCAATCTCAAAATTTATTGTAATATTTTTGTAGCAACATTTATTAAAATAACGTTAGGCTATTTCCACAATAATTTATCGCAGCGATAAGTGGAGTCATGGCGAATCAAAAAGCCTCGCTTTAGCGGCGGAAGGTCGATGAGACCTTTTGTTCATTGCTCACGAGTTAACATTGACAGCGGCCCTTATGCAAATCGTCTTTGCGCGTGCCCGTCTTATCCGCACTACCGGCATGATAATTATAATTCACCTGCCCTCAACAGAACTGTACTGCAATCATACCTCTCTCAATAAACCTTCAGTTCGGACGCGCCATCCGTGACTATCAGCTATTTCAAAATGATTTCCTGGTCTCAGCCTCGGATTAGCTACAGGAAAATAGAAATAGAGTCCCTAGGAGAACATTATAACATTGCTTGGTATTAAAATGATATCGCAAAGTAATATTAAGCTGTGTATGAGATCAGATAAAAAGATACGATTTGTTTGCAAAATTCTGTAGTTGATTTATTGTTTTTACAATTCAGTGTCGCCAAAAAACTGAAATTTTTCTCATGCTACTAGGGGGAATTCATTAATTACGTGAGGTTATTTTTGATAATTTTTCTCGAACCTCGTCCAAATCATCTTAAGTGAGATTTTTCGAAATGCGTATTTTTAGTGCAAATAATCTGTGTTCGATTGCTTTAGATTTATTTAAAAACATAATTTGCTTAGTAAAGACAGAACGTTGTCTAGTAACGTGGGCAGTAAGAAAATCGAACGATAAAATACTTAAAAGGTAACTAATAAACATGGTTACAGAATAAGTATTCATTCTAATCCACAAGAACTCATTGTGTGTTCTCAAGAGTCACTTTAAGTCACTCTTAAGACCACACAATGAGTCTTGCAGAAAAATATTTGCCTAGATCTCACGCGGGGAGGAGGGGGAATCTCCACACTGAGTGAGATTCGGCTCGAAATCCTCCTCCCCCCCCCCATACGCCTTACGTAATTAATGGACACCCACTTACATGTGAACATTTTATTCCCATCTCAACCTTGAGTCTCGTGAAATATGTAGTAATGAGCTAAAGATTTTTCTCGAAAATTGTATTTTTAACTGATTGTTGCTAACTTTGTAGTGGAATAGGATATGAGTAAGTATTTGGTATCCGTATGGACATCCGTATGCTAAAACCAGTGAAATTCGACCTGTGCAGTGAAAAAATCGCACAGAATAAATAATTACTAAATCTTATTGAATATTACCATTACAAAAATGTAACATGGACCAGTATAAATGTAAGATATGAACTATATATAGTACCGCGAATTATTAGACACGGAATTGAAAGTATGACTCATAGGGAATTGTTTCGAGACTTCGTGGACTGAGCGTCCGTCTATAAAGCGACCAACTCATTCCATGAGGTTATTGTGTTGGTATATGAATAAATTAGTACTTACAGTTTTAAAAAGCAGTTAAGAGCTCTTAGAACTTTTTTGCCGAATCTAGGGGTAGTTTAAAAAGAGTGAAAACTTTCTTTAATCATCTTGAAGTCTTCATACATTTAAAAAAAAGATATAATAATATCAAACATGATTGAACTAAAATGATTTTATACATGTCTTTGTATTGAAGGAATGTAATTTCAAGTAAATTATGAACCTAATAAGGGTAGACTGGAATAGCTTGACAGAAAACATAAGATTACTATAATGTTTTTGGATTGCTGGGTCTATTATTGCTTTACTGTACGCTTCCTGGCACAAAGTGTTAGCAAAGCAAAGCGTTCAGGCAAAACACATGATCAACAAACTGAAAAGTGTATGAAAATTCGGATGAAGTCTCGTGTAGTGGCCTAGACTTAAATTTATTTTTAACAGAAAATAGAGCGCAAATTAATAGAGTCAAGCTGCCGGTATTAGTGGGACGGTTCAAGGCAAGCCCTACGGCTCGCAAAGGGCCGCGTCAGCGTCACGCGCCGCCATTGACCCACTTACACATACCTACGCGGCGTGTGCGCACCGTGTACATTCGTCGATGAAAGCCCTTTGCGATGTAATCTGTCACGTACACATATTGTCTACGTTTTCAGTGTTGTCTTCAAAATTTTAGCGGACTACATATTGCAACTATTAAGAATTTGACTTCTATTATCATAAAAAAGGTAAATTTGAGCCGAATTTCAATAAATTATTAAGTACTGTATCTGTTCGTCTATATATTTATATAAGTAAAAAGTGGTTTTGGAAAGTCTGAAAATTTTATAGTATGGATTGGATATATAATTATGTCATGGCTTGGCAAACTTTCAACGATATGGTGGGTATCAGACGGGCAAATCAAGAAATGCTGGCGTATCATGATCTGCCCAGATAGATATCGATCGGCTCAGTTCAACGATTGACCTACGAAATGTATGTATATACCTACCTTTTTCAGAAAAAAAATATTAACTGAACGTTCTATACAAAAAACATAATCGATGCGGAAGACTAGTACAGAATGCCCTATGTGACTCCATATTGAAAAAAAAAAAACAATGCCATTGTGCAGTTATAATACGGTGTAACATGGGCTTTGACCTATACGTTACATGGGGTGTAGAAAGATTGACAAGTATATAATCAAATGGCACGCCACAATTGTGGCGCTAAGACCCATCCTGGAAGATTGGCTGTAGAGGCAGCACGGCAGCCTCTCCTACCGGCTAACGCAGGTGCTGACCCGCCACGTCTGTTTCGGAAAGTACCTGTGTAGCATAGGCCAACGTCTGCGTGCCACCCCTGCTCACGACGGCTATCGGTGTAAGCCTCTCGCTGCAGACCATGGTTCTGTCCATGATCCAAAGTGAGAGTGTGTGGGAAACTGTCGCTTTTTTTTTTGTGGGGAAGTGATGTCCGCTAAAGAGGCGGCGGAAAGGGAACGGGAGTAGTAGTAGTACTCTCCCGTCCCGAATAAGAGGTACCAGGCGCCGGAGAGCGCAGAATTATCTCCGGCCTCCATAAGCGCGTAATAGGTAAGGCTGCCCGTTACCCTAGCAGAAGCAGGCCTGAGATGGTGGCGCGACTTATTCTGTCCGTGCCTCTCTAAACCGGAAAGGGGACAAGGCCCTCCTTATGCAATGGTGTGGCGGCGGCCAAAGTGTGCCGGGGTTCTCGGGAACTTCCGTTCTAGGGTATTATTATTATTATTTTAAGTGTTACCTCGACCATTTCTGGTCTTTTGTAGCGCACTTTTGCTTTACAGTTCACTGCTCAGACTTATGGCTTCGAAAACCTCCAGATCATATCAGCAGTGATTGTTTGTATTTCCTGCGGTTGCATGATGTGCAACCCTAGGTAAATACTTCGTTGCCGCATTAATTCGTGGGCCACAAGAGCATAGAATATGCATTGCAGTTTCTTCTGCCTCTGGACAGAATCAGCATATTTTGTTCTTGCCCAACTTTCGGTTGAACATATGTTTGTTCAGTTTAAAGTGTCCGGTGAGGACTCTTGTTACTGCACCGGTTTTGTATCTTTTGAGCTCCAGAAGTTCTTTTGATACTTTGTTATCATAGCCTTTTATTAAGGCTTTCGAGTGTTTTAGACCAGTCGTGGTCTTCCATAAGTTCGCTGTTTGGTGATGCCGCAGAATGGAGAATGGTTCCGGTCCATGCTGTCGGTTGTCTGCACCAGCTCTGGCGAGTTCATCGGTTTTTTCATTGCCATCGATACATGAGTCCTAGGGTATACCCGAGACCCTTGCAATTGACTCACTTGTGACGGAACACCGTGTGGTTTTAGTCAGTTCGATTCCGACATACCACTTCACCAGTAGCCATGGTGAGGTAATGACTCGTGGGGGTTTTCACAGAAAAAAAAGTATAAAAGCAAACATAACTTTATTCTAGTATGCAAACTCTTCCGTTCCCTTAGTAGCGCATGGCGGGGACGAATGCATACATTTAAATAGTCCCTTCATATCACTTGTATGCTCGACTGTAACATTTCAGCGGATCACGTTCGCTACAGTTGTTTGTGCGCGCGCATCTCAAGGCAACGTTTGGCCCTCCGCCGCAAATAATTCTGCTATTGTGAAACACCAGTCTTATCATCCGCCGAGACCTTGGCTACATCATACGAATTACGGTCAAGTTGACGATTTCACGATTAATATTTTTATATGACGATAAGTATAAAACTATCCAATGTCCTAATTTATACAACTAAAAATGTAATGTTCCTAGTTTGTAAGCAATTCAGACGGCTGGACCATTTTTCATAATATTTGTTATAGTCTAACTAAGATTCTTAGGGAAAGAAAAATTTTTAAGTGTCCCGGAACATTTAAAATTCGGTCAAACTGTTTTTTTTTTATTGCCCTTCCCTATAACCCTATGTAAACTTTTATTATCTCTGAATCCTATACAAATGCACACCATTTTCCAAAATCGATCAATATATATATGTTCTATCAATATTGCATATGATTAATTTGATCATGCTTATATTGCCAGAAGGTTCTAGTACAATGTAACTTTGGATAATACATGGTACTTAGTAGTGAAAATAAATTTATCGTGGTCTAGTGCACTTCTTCATTAATGTAGGTAATTAAACGTATTGTGTATAATTAATTCTTGGACTTTAATGTAGGTGCATAAACCTACACGGAATTTTTTCAAGGTTTTTTGTGTGGATGGATTCTAGTTGCACAAGGTTGGGCACAACCAATTTTTCGGGCACTCGGGAGCTACTATCAGGTAGGCTTTTGCCTATTTGCCAAATTACTTGCACAAAATTAAAAATTATTTGTATAGGTTAGTTGTAGTAGTTGTATATTAAACGTTGTGCCCAACCCTTCCTTAAGTGTTCTTATTCTTATATATTCAAATTAACTCGTTGCCTTTGCAAACTGTTACAACTACTACTATATTGATATAGTAAAGACTAGCACTATTTTACTATTATTAGTTTAGTTTGCGTCTTACATTTGATTTTTATACAATCTTTAAAATAATTCATTTTATGTTACGAAGAATGAATAGGTGTTAGTTATATACAAGAACATTTTGTTCTGTCCCTTTTTATGCCATTGACTGTAATTAAAATTATAAAATCAGACAAACTACGTAAACACATTCGTTCAATGCTACAGTCTGCTTTGATAAATACAATGTTTTTGACCTTCAAATATTATTCTAGGCAGCCAGGGGCGCATGTGTTATTCATCAGTCTAAGGGCATGTTCTAAACATTATCTTTGAAGAGGCATGCAGTGATAAGTGCGTCGGGAACGGGCGTCAATGCACTCGGCTGCATGCCCGTAGGTCAGTTCCCTGTGACTCAGACATCACTGCACCGTTACTTACATAGCGCATCGTGATCAGCACTTCCATTACCAAACACACAAAAATCAGTCACCAAAACTAAACCACCATCCACTGACGCTTTCAGACACATTTTGGGAAATTCTATCTTAAAAAGCCAGCAACGTAGAACTTAGATAGTTTCCGGTCGATGTTTGTACGTTTTTTATAGTAGGGTTTCCAAAACAGACAGGCTAGTTGCCACATGAACATAACAATCGTTACCCGGTGCTCTAGTGACTACAATAACATAAATCTCTTGCTTTCTTCATGACTTTCGGTTTCAATTATTGAGTAATACATTTCAATTGTATAGATGAGACGCAATGATATAGTCCAACCAAAAAAGTAAACAAGATTTGCTCACCGGACCCCTTAATAGTAATGTTATTCGAACAGCTATAGTCAGAAGGAAAAACATTGTCATCAGACAGATCTGATCCAAAATTTTTAATCTTCCGTGACAATGTTTATTATATTGTAATTAATTTCAAGAAAGGGGTAAGGCATTGATAAATCTTTATTCAAGCCTTAAACTCATCCGAAATCATCTCCATTTTCCTAAGTACAGCGCAATATTTACTGGTGTAATGTGTGTAAAATGTTCGTTTTCCAAGATTTCCTCTATCATTAAAAGGCATTGTAGATGTTGTTGGGGATTGACCATTAGATCTGTATCTCCCAGAGCCATGGCATCTTTACCAGTAACAGAACAGCCCGTCAGTCTGTATGTATGTCAAGACCATATTTCTAGGGAACGCGTAAAGCTGTAAAAAAATCAAACTTCTAAATCAAGGCAATCAAAAGATACGGTCATTTAAACCTTATATTTTAACATTTCGCAGGTAAATCAGAACCTAAAAGACACTTCCCAATGACCTAGAATCATGAAATTTGGCTATAAGCAACGTCTCGCAGCACAAGTAAAGAAAAAATCCGAAAGTCGTAAATTTGTTGTTATATTTTTTTGGCATTTTAAAAAAATATTTTTTTGGAAATATAAGCTTATGTATATTTCGCGGTTTGAAAATTTACTGTGACGTACATTGATATATGAAAGAGTGTGTTGGAAATTGCAAAGTTAAATTTGTCTTTCGTTCAATCTTCTAAGAATCAATCTCCGAGATGGACGAACTGTCTACATACAAATTTGTTTGCTTACGGAACTCTCGGTGCGCGCAGTTGTCCGGTTTTTTAGTTACTTTAAGTACCTACGTGTCGTTCATTGGCTGTGTACTGTAGGAAACTGTATGCTAGTCGATTTTCAAGCACTTATCGTTCAACGCTCCCTCTTTTATATTTTTAATTGTATTGATTAAACATTTAGTTTGCAAACAATACTTTTTAGATTGTTGCGTAATCAATGCTCTCACATTTGAATACTCTAACTGTTGATTATGTAATTGTAGCCGTGAACATCTGCTTGTTTGCCTCCTCGGTCATCAGGGGTTGAGATAACCAACCCTTCCCGCGGCCACCGGCCATCATTGGCCATAAGTTTTTATCGAACTTTAAACAAACCGCCTTAATGAGAAATATCGGTTACGGAAATGCTCCACTGCATAGTATTGTCAAATATTTGTATATGCCCTTCATTTTTTTAAGAATCCAGTAGGTGCCTACTTGATGTGTATAATCTTTTTCTGCTTTGATGTTATCTCGGCCTTCGTTTCAGGGTTTATTTCTATCAACGCAGATAATATTGTAGTCTTGTATATTGTTTTATGTCTGTTATAGTGACAAAACCTTACTTGTGCAATACCTACTGTACTGTTTTTAGGTTACAAGTAGCTGTAGATTCTTAGGCATGGAGGCCTCTCTGAATTTTTTTTTCTTTATCTTGAGGCTTAGGCTTCAGGCATATATCTATAATAAAAACTTGGCATTGCTTTCGCAAGTAAATTTTGCAGCATTTTATCAATGGCTACTTAGAATGTTCTTATCATTCATATCTTTTCATTCATATTCATATCTTATCACTCATAAGTTGTATAAACTCATAAGTAAAAATTGGGAGTTCTTAAAATTGCCCTAAACGTTTTAATTTAGTAAGGCTGAGTCGCATCGGTAGTTGCGTTATAAATCTAAACATCCAATTTACGTTTACAAATAGACGTTGAGTAATCATCAATCAATTGCAATTACGTGAATAGAAGACAATTTTCTATCATGTTTAAGTAACCCGTATAGGGGAAATGTAACTTCAAGAACGCTGCAATTGTCTATGACAATCATTGAATGAGCGCAGCTATTTTTAATACATTATCTGATTTTCTGATTGAAAGTTGCTCGCACTCCCTTATTCTTCATAAACCCGTCAAGAGTACCGTTTATCTCTTTGTAAATAACATATTAAACAAGATTTATACAAATTCTGCACCACGCTTACGACTTGGTATGCTTTCTTAGCTCAACCTCAAATAAAAAAGTGTTCCTGACAAACTGTCCGGCCAATTGTCGAATGCTAGAATATTGTTATATCTTTAACATATTTCACGGAATCTTATTGGTCTAAATACTGACAATCAGATGGCTGAGAAGTAAGTGCAATCACATACGTAGTAGTCTTCTCTAAACAATTATATAATACGGTTACAAAAGCACTAGATGAAGTATTGGGTATTGAATTGGCAAACTTATTTTTAAAGTTTATCGGCAGTTTCATGTTTAATGCTATGATCACTCATTCAAGAGAAGAACCAAGAGATTACGCTTACAACAACGCAATTGTTTATTGAGTTCAGCCATCACTATTCACCGTCGTAGTGAGTAGGTAACCATGTAAATATATAATCATGTGCTGACCACCTACAACCATAGGCAACATCGTGACCTATTTGGGAATGAACAAGACATGATTTACTATAAAGTAAATTTATTTATTAATGTGGATAAACTGTAATACAATATTGTGCTTGTATTTCCGTGATATATATATCTATTATATAACCTATGTATTTCTTCTATTATTAAACACGTAACGGATGTAGGGTTGTCTCTTCCGCAAATATCAGACAGCATCGAACATTACCGTTACAGTATTAAAATCTCGAGTTTTATGTCCAGTAGTAGTTGGAATTTGAGCCTCTGTATAATTTCAAACGGTTTTTCTTAACCATTTCACTTATTAGGCGATTACTGATCCTAGTACAGTACCGTAATAAGTTTAACAAAAAAAAATTCATTGAAACAAATCAATGTTTAGAGATTATTGGTACTTTAATCAATTTTAATTAAATGGTATTATTTAATTCTTATCTTAGTCATGCATGCATAAAACTCAAATTTTAAAATCCATAATTAAGCAAAGCCGATGAAGGGATTGTCAAATATAATGTCGGATTGTCAGACATGCAAACTTATCGATAACCAACTGCCCTCCTATGAGGGGTGGGTAATAAATATCGATAAATAATTACAGAGTGTAGGTAAGGCAGATGTGAAAGCAAAATAGGCGGTATATCGTCGTGATCTGCAATCGTATGCAGCTTGAGTGCGCCGGCCAATGGAATCGAGTTACGCACGTCGAATTAATTCACCACTGTCTGAAGCAAGGGGCTGTTGATAGCCACTTTTATATATCTCTAAAGGACGTTGGCGATGAAGTCCGTTAAAATGCTATATGAAGAGAATCGTGTTTTTTTAATAAATATTTGCGATATGTACACATAAAATAACTATTATAAATGTATTTTTCTTGAATATGGTCTGATTAACTAGGTACTGAAAGGTAAAGCGGACGTGTTTTAAGAAGCCTTATCCCAATTTTAGCGATATTTTGTCTTTTAATTGTTTTAAACCTAAAGTAATTTATCCTATATCTATTTTTAAGGATTAACGTTATCCTATATAATAAAAAAATAAAATAAAATATATAATCTTGTATATATAGCATAGAAATGGAGCCCAGGCCGAAGAACATTTTCAGCCTGAAGATCAAGTAACCTTATAATGTGCAAACGCTGTTTTTCTGCCTTTCAGTTAGATCGCCGAAGTCAGAGAGCCCGTGAAGGTTTTACATAGTGTCATTTAGGTTTCCGTTGCGAATTTTCCCACTGTCAAAAATGCCGACCACCGTCAATCATGCAGTAGTTGTTTTGCCAATTTGAGTTAACTTTACCAACTTTGCCATTTCGTTTTGAACCCTATCGAAAATTAGATATCTACAGTAAATTTTACAAAATAACACAATCACATAACAGATACAAACATTTAGTGTCTAAATGTATCTCGCGACACTGTGTATCTTTTACTAGCAGCGCCCCGCGGTTTCACCCGCGTAAGTCCCGATCCCGTGGGAATATCATCTACATACCAAGTTTCATCGCAATCAGTTCAGTGTTTTTTGCGTGAAAGAGTAACAACCATCCATCCATCCATCCATCCATCAAAACTTTCACATTTATAATATTAGTGCGATTATCAGTTGCTTTCTCTTAGATATTAGGAAATCTAAATGCTTATGAACAATTTACATTGTTCATGAACACTCGCAAGCTAAAGAGACATTCAGTTATGTATAATTATAATTGTTTGCGGTTTGTACAAGCGCGTTTAATACTAGTCGTTTCGATATCTTAGCAAAACCACATTATATCAGCGGTATGAATCCATTATAATTTTAAAGAAATACCTGAATACCTACTTTGTATATCAATAAAAAAAATATAAATGTCCAACATAATAATGTGTGAATCTGGACTGGTCTGATGACAGAAGTGTAAGTTATGAGCTTGAATTCGAGGTGTTCGAAGGATAATTTATTAGAGGAATAGAAAACACGAACATGGAGAAAAACAAAATGTACAGGATTTTTGCGCCCGAATTTCTGGAACATATTAGGCTTTGTGTTACTTTTCTGGAAACTTATGAGGTAATTTAGGCATCACTTAAACTAGTATTTAGACACCAGTGGCTTCTTGACCAAGTATAAGAACAGACTATTTATAGCGTATCACCCTAATTAAAACCGTGGCGTACACATATAAGTACGTAAATGCCTCAATTACATAACACAGTCGAACAATAGCCCTATTTCCATTGCAAATGTTTAGTTAAAAAAAGGAACAGGCCGACAACTCGTACAGCGGAAACATTCGGAGTTCTGTTGCGATTTATTGCGGACGTCAGCCGGTGTCCTTTCTACCTTTAATTGGCTACAAAACACATCCCATTTACAAAAACAGACTGAGATAACGGGACGTTGGGGATTTTTTTTGTATAAAAACCTTACCCAACAATTTTAAGCAAGAGTTATTTTGAAAACGCAAAATCGTGGGTATACCTAATATGTTTTATTTTTATTATCTATCTTGTTTTGTTACATATTCCCCTACACAACATACATGGTTAGGTATTTTGGGAAGCTCAAAGCATCTTCGCCTCTATATATATATGCTTAATATCTGTTCTGTGTAAGTCTTAGTTCACACTAATATGACTTTTTCCTGATCTCATTAATCGTAGTTGACAGTGTATTAAACCGGCCCACTGTCAAAGACCGGCTTACTCTACAGCAACGGACTCCCCAAGTATAATGTACAAGTAAATCATCATCATCACCATCATTTCAGCCTGCATCCACAGACGACCAATAAAACAAGTAGGTAATCGACTAAGTACTACAGTATCGGCATTAGTTCCTTTTAGTAAGTAAGTGGTTACAGGTTGCTTTTAAACATTGATCTTCAGAGTTCCATACGTTATTATATTAGTTTTAAAATTACATTACAAATTGATTAAAAAATTAGGCTTTCTGCAATTCTTCAAATAAACTTTATGTATTCCAAATATCACATTCTCACGTGCGCGAAATTTACCTAAAAAGGGGTTCAAAGAATTCCCTTCACTTTAATATATAAATTACACCAAAACATTTTTTCTTCAACGTTAAAATTAGTAAAATGGAAAGTAGTTAAATGGAGTTTCTTGCCTGTTCTTCTCCACTGGATCTACGAATTGGAATAGGCAACTAGCTTCACGACTGACTGCCTGACTGACTACTACTCCTGACAATTCAAAAATACCTATAATGGTTTAATTGAAATAAATGATTTTGATTTTTATTTTAAGTATATTTCATCATTTTACTTGTAGAATATGAGTTTTAATGTTTTGAAGGTCATTCCAATTAGAAACATATTATCAAAGTTTTTTCTTCATAAAATTTTACATAACAGGCATTTAGGATATATTTTTTATAAACAGAACTGCACATACTTAGTCCGAATCAAGGGCAAAAAATATGGAGAGGATTGCATTATATCTACAATAAATCTAATGACACGACAGCCTCTATAAATCGGAACAGGTAGAATTTGGAACTAATGACTATCCTATATTGAAAAGATTTATGCACCTACACTTGATGCAATGAAATTTGAACCATATTGTTGATGCATAAATGTTTTATTTCGCCTTGTGTATTGGTGTTATAACTTTTTATGCAGTTTTAGTTTTAAGCGCGTTGAGGGGTGGGGGCGGCATGAAGCGAGAGGTCGGTCGCTGAAAGGGTTGTGTGGGAACGGAGGGCACCTGCGACTGCACATGGTGCTTCACCAGTTCGTTTTTTATACATTCGCGCTCACATATCTGTCTAATGCAGTTTTTTACTTATTATACGTATGCATGTATCTATATACATGTGAAACTGACAGACGTTGGCAGACAGAATGTTGTGGAAAATACAAAACCAACAATGATGTTATCAAGTAACGACGAAACCGCAACTCAAACTGTAATTGTTTCATGAAGTTGACTTCAAAGGGGGCGGTTGCAAACTGTCGATTGCAACTGTTTGCTATGGCATTATCGTGTCAGCAGCGGTACTTATTACTAATGCTTTGTTTCGCGTCGTATTTTTACAAACCAGTCTTGAAAGATCTCTTTAGCCGTAGCTGTACACCGGAGGTCGGGGTTTGAGACGAAAACAGTACACTTGACTGCATTATTGAGTTACGTTGGTCGTTACCGAGCGAACTGCCCCTATTTCTCGCCAGTATTTATTCATTTTGCAACACATCGCCTGTCGGCCTTTTCACCCTCCCTTGTCGGCTCACACGTTCTCCTCGATGAATACTTAATGAAGCACCTTCGTTAAAGGCCGCCAAATTCACGAAACCCCGTGTTGTAGAGGCGTGAACGAAAATACAGACACGCACATCGTTTCCTATACGGCAATTTATTTATTATTCGCTTTATAGTGAAAGTCGATGTAATCGAGCGTCAAAAGGTAACGAAATAAAAGTTTATTTTTTAAATATCTGCAATTGCGTCACTCTGTTGTTTAGCGAAAGTTCATATTTATTTAGATACGATTACGTACATTCATACCCACATGCAGATTATAATAAATGTTCTCACATTTATCACGTTGGTTAAGAAATGATAGATAGGTATACCCTTACCCCTTAAAGAATTGCTATGGTAACTAGCAGGTAAGAATTACTGGTAGCAAACGAAATACCTATGTGTTGAGCCCTAGGTCCGCGCTAAGTTATAGTTTATGATTTTGTTTGAATTGATAAAAGTATAGGCTTAATAGTTTATTTATTTTCATAATTTTCATCATTTCATAATATTTCCTTGCACACTTACAGATTTAATAGACAAATCTATTAACAAATCAACACAGAAGTTTCTAAATCGTCTAAGTCGTATTTTGTGTGAGTGTTAATCGGATAGTTTAATGTAGTTTTTTTGCATAAGCGGATAACCCTTTAACATCTACCTGCGGAGCGCCAACAATACGCGCATTGTGCGCAACTCCTGCGCAAGTGGGGTGAACATAATGCAATTCACAACAGGACAAGTAGGTTTGTTACTATTTGTTTTGTAAATAGTGTAGAACATGCAGATTTGTTATCTGTAAAACCTGTATGTTGGCTTTTGTTATTTTATTTTTCTAGGTCTACTTCAAGCTTTATGAGCGACTAAATATTCATGAACTCTTAGCTTTCAGACTTGTTAGTCTGTGTATAAAATACATTAAAATAAATAACTAAGACACCTAGAATTGGGAGAGATTGGGACTGATTTTTTAAGAAGGTAGTAATCAATAAATGTTTAGTAACTGCATGTGATTTCTTCTTTAATCGGTGTAGCTCGACTGAAGAAATACCTCTATTTTACAGAAGACGGCAGTTTAACAGCTCGACACTATAGAGTTGTGTTTTAAACAAACTAACGGCCTGATAGCAGACAGTTATATACAATATACACATGCGAAACATAAATTATAATTTGAAGTCGAAGGGATCTAAAAATATTTCTAAAACCTTGAACGAATGGTTACCGTACAAATCAAATGCATTCTCTCAAAACTACAATGAGAATAATGAGCAAAAAATGCAAAAGAAAACACGATTTTTTTAAACAATTTAATATAGGTCAGGTGCATACGCAACCCTTTCATAGCGTGGGAGTTTTGCTTTTTTTGCTAATCGCACTTTGTGCAACACGTTTTTTTGCGCATCACCGAAGTGTTTGCGATAATTTGTTCCCACAATTCGTCGAGATCAGGGAAGTGATGACAGCTAGAGATCGTTCTATCGATATATTCCCGTTATGGATTGTGCAATAATGTATTATACCGTTTAGTATTTGCACAAGCTGTGTTTCCGTTTCAAGTGTTATTGTAACCCGGTAGTTCTATTGTCATATTGAAAAGATGAGTAACGGGTTAATATTGTATATACAATTTTTTAATCCTTTTCTATTTTTTTAACATATTACTGTAAAACTGAATGACGTTTGCAAAATGGAATGATCATGATTCTGGGTTTTTAACAAAAATATATTATTGGCATATTTATACACCTATCACTGATATTTTTTTAAATATCTCTTTGTACGTCAAGTTTATTTAGTACTGAGATTTATTGCTTCTTAAATCCGCACGACGACACTATATAATAAAGTGTTCCAGTTTATATATTTTTAAATACTATTGGTAACGTGGCCCACAAAATGAATATAACTTAGGGTTATTAATGGGTTGCTGTTATGCAATATTTTTTTAATTTTTAAGTATTACCTAAGCCTAAGCAATATTTATGTCGGTAAAAGGGCTCGTATCTAGTAAAATCTCACCATTAAGCCGGTGGTACGCTTGTTTACTGCAGATATGTTATAAATAAACTAGAACACGAAGATGTACTACATAGTTGAAAAATTACAATTGTTTAAAGCTGCTGGTACAGAATAAATAATCCCTAAATTTAAAGTAACAGAATGTGAGAATTGTTTAGCAAAGAAATATATTGATCACGACAATTGTTTAAGTATATCTGAATCACATTTGGATGCAGTCAGTCAGGCCAGTTTGTTTTCCATGTCTGATAGACGTGTAACAAAACTGCAATTAATACGGTGCATAAAGTGAATAAATAATGTTGGTTCACGGTATACTATCATAAGATATTCTGAAGAACAAAGACATGCGTTTATCTGCCGTAGCAACCAACAGTTAATCATTATTTATGTATTAGTAATTTTTTAATCCACCTTGTGGTTTCAAGGCTTCATCGTCATGTGGCGTCACATTCACCCTTTAATGATCAATAATGATGCAATCGTTACGAAGGTAGCACAAAGATCATTTGCGACGTCCGCCCCATCCAAGTAAAGGGTAGTCAAAACATGCTTGCTGAAAGAATAATGAGATTTCGCGGCGGGGGTGGACCGGATATGAAACATTTGCAGTGAAACTACTTCCTTTGGCGTCGCATGCTAAACATCATTAATTTTCTTTCTATACCAGTAAGGTGGTAAACAAGTATACGGTTTTGCCAAATAGTCAGCGGTTATTGTAGCGAATAGAGACTTGGTACACCAGATATTATGAAACAAAGGTGCCAAAACAAGTACAGGCCAAACGATAGTGTGGAATGTGGCGTACTTAAGCCCTCGCAACATCAGACAGTACTGCTGTCGCTACTCACCAGCTGAAAAACAACTAGTAATATATTATACTAGCATTACTAGCAGACCCGCGCAACTTCGCAACGTTTTTGCAACATTTTTCATTGATGCTCCGCTCCTATTGGTTGTACCGTGATGTTATATAGCCTATAGCCTTCCTCGATAAATGGGCTATCCAACACTAAAATAATTTTTCAATTCGAACTAGTAGTTCCTAAGATTAGCGCTTTCAACCAAACAAACTCTTCAGCTTTATGATATTAGTATAGTTTTTAATTGCATTTATCCAAGCAATGTCTTATCTCGCGTGTAGCGTGTGTAAATCCTTATATAGCTCTGGAGAATCTACTCATTGCAGGAACACCACCACAGAGTTAGATCGACGGCGACGGGTAGTTCAGGTTATCTGGAAGGTTTTACTGTGTGCACTTGTCTTAAGGTGCACCCTCACCGGGAGCATTTACCTGTAGTATACCATTTATGATTCGATTTTGTGCATTACCTACATTACAATACTGCCTCCCTGGCTGCTGAGCATTCGCCTGTAATGTAACATTTATGATTCAATATGATTAGTTGATTCCTCAATGTCAGACGAAACGGTCGTTGTACTGAACGTGGCAATATTAATTCGGAATTTTTATTTACGTAAATCAGAACAGAAGAAATTATATTGGTGTCATGAATTATTTCAAAACTGACGAAACACAGGCGGTTTTACAAGTTGTATCAAAATATTACTGATTGTATCATTACAGGTTGTGCACTGTAATGCTTGGTTCTCCTTCCCTCACTGATGTAATGCTCGAATCTGTAACGTTATATTACAAGCAAATGCTCCCGGTGAGGGAGTATCTTTAAACATAATTCATTCGTTGTCTTGTTATATTATTTTGCTCGATTTGTGGCTTCATTAGATTGTCACGTCTGAAACATTCTTATAGATGTTGCCTTATGTCTGCAAATCGAGAAACTAGGACACTATAGAATTTTCACAAATATGGCATTAGATAAGCGTCATACCTTACAAACGCACAGTTTCAGAAACTATACAAACACGTGTTCTTTAAACATTTAAAAAAATTGATACGTAATAGTGTTACGCAATAGTTATTATATTATATGCGATATGAAAAATTTTAGCTGCAATTTTAGTGGTTTAGGATTCTCACAAAAAGTGGTTTATATCTTTTAACACCCAGATAAGTAAAAATGCTATCAATTAAGGAAAAAAGTCGTATTTAGTAATACTGCCACAGATTGTTATCATTTTGTTGTTTAACAACAGATTTCGCTAATACGTAAAATTTACTGGAGTAGACAAAATCTTTGATCTGAAATACTAGACAAAACAACCCAAAACAATTTTCAGTGTGATTTTTGTTAATATTCAAGGATTCAAGGATATATATAATACAAGGATAATTGTCCAACCCGGGTTGAGAATTCGGCAGAATTTTTCTTTGTGTAGGTATATAATATTATGCAATATTTTCACTGTCTGTGAACAAATTTTATTAGTCGTTATAATTTCAGGGCATAACCTTCATGCCCTTAACTGTAGAACTGTACCTAATTATTATAATCTTTGAATGTTTAGATTGCCATATACAGGTGTGGGTGCGTGTGTATATGTATATGTTTTCACTTCTGACATGCAGTCGACGACTGACAGTTTTTTATTTTATTCATCTAGGTACCTGTTTCGTGTGTTGTTCTAGTTTCGGATAAAAACGAATAAGGAAATTTTACATTATACAGGTTTTACGGTAATATTTTGAATCAAATACCTGTCCTTTCGAAAATACCTCTCGAACTAATTTGGGGACCCTGTTTCATGAAGTAACATTATGTATACGTAATGTTATAGACATGATTCATGAAAAGGCTTCTGAGCACCAAGTTTAACTTATAATGTAGAAACTTCTGATTCGGTTGAGCCTCAAAACATTAGGCAGCTCAAATAAAATTACTATTTAGAGGTAGGTACTAAACGTTCTAAATAGATGACTTTACTTCTACATATAAGTTATCTCCTATAGTATAGAGAGTTAAGTGATACAGGGTTTAGGGATTCCACAAAGGATGCCGCAAAAGCTTCTATGCCCACATATAAATTTCTACACGTAATATACAGAGTTTGGCAAGTTTTTACCGGTGTCATAGTTCAAGCTCGGCGTGAGAACGCAACCGCGACTGCGCTACACTGAAACTCGCGGGGGAGTTTTTGTTCAGGAGAGTTCAACGACACTCCACTGTACGCAAATGTTTCACGTTACTCTGGCTTCAATGACACGTTCACTGACGAAATTTTTGTTAAATACGAATATATTGCTACCAGCTGTAGGAAATATCTTCTAATAACTTGAATTCCTTCATACAAGTTGCGTTTTCTTTTGGATTTTTTAGAATTCATAGTGTAGGTATGCGAGTCAAATTAAGGTCAATAAAGTTTAATGTATTGATTTTGAATCTAAGTGAATCCTATTGTCAAGAAGTTAAATGTCAAAATCGCTTATAGAACAGTTATTATTATTTATTCTTCTTAAATGTCAATGTCAATTTTAACCTACTTGTAATTGTCGTATCAAAATGAAACTTTGTATGTACCTACATGTAGTTGGGATGACAATTATGTACTAAAATTTGGGATCTTGGAGTTGATCTGATAATGGGTCAGGGAGGTGGTTTTACTTATAATACGGTTCGCCATTAAAGCGTGTTTGTTTAACTTCAGTAAACTATACTTTTATTATTTATTAACTTGTTATTAGTTATTAACTTATTAGAACAGTTAATAAGCAATTTTCTGATTTTCTTGATACACACTTGCAATAAAATACAATAATGAGATATTATGATTCAATCTCGCTTTCAGTTAAAACATAACAAGGTGCTGTAAGTTATAATGCTGAATGTTATTGGTATCAAGAAAATCAAATTTGCGATAAAAATACCTAACCAAATAGATTTGCAGATTAACATTCTTATTGTGTAAAAAACCTCAGCCATTTACGTTGTTATTTGTGAGTAAAAAGATGTGCACCAATACAATATTTTTTTATATACCGCCAGTAGTTGGGTTTTTCTATTCTTTACAAAATGTTTCCACTATTAGTGTTCATCACTTCACATTGTTTATTTTGTTTAACTTTAGAATTATAATATTAGAATATAGACATATGTGTATATATTGACTAGACATGTTAGTTAGTGTGTGGTGCAACGAAATTTATTTAGGAACGTACAGAACAGGCAACAAATGCAAAGATTTAAATACAAAGATTAGATGTTTCAATAGTTTTTAACCAAAAAGATAACCCTGTTAAACCGGTATTACAGCGAGCTCTATTTCAAAATAAACTTATCGCGTTACGAACTCGGCGAGAGCAGATTTTCGTTTTTGTTCGATGTTTTTGCACAAAATTCTTTTGATAAAAAATGATTAAAGTTCTTTTAGTCGCGACGGAAAGTAAACAATTCTTAACTTTTATGATAAAAGTAAACTTGAAAACGTTTTTTGGCGGTAACGATTCGTGACGATGAATATAAGTTGCCAATTAATAATAATTTAAGCTCTCTGGCCAATCCAGATCTCCAGCTATCTACATACCAAGTTTAATTGCAATCGGTTTAGTAGTTTTGGCTTGAAAAAACTTTCATATTTATAACATTAGTGGGATAGTGGGATTTAACTGTCGTAAGAAGGAAATAAACAAGGTAGTTCAAAAGCAGAAAAATGTGCTCAGAAGAATGATGTGAATGAATTATCGTATCAGGTATTTATAACGCAGGGTCCCTATATTAGTACAAGAGGTATTTTCGAAAGAAATTCTTATCAGCCTAGCGTAGCAAAAAAGAACTAAGGGTTCACTAAAGCTTGTGCAAAGTAGGCCTTTTAATTTTTTGGCACCATCCCAAAATAAATCATTGTCAAACACTACCTAAGTCAAAATTATCACGTATGCTTTTCATTACAAGACATAATGTAAATCTTACAAAAAAAATACCAAAGACGAATATCATTTGTAATCAGATCCAAGATTTATGTTCCGGATCGAGCCGACCCGATGTCTTGCAGAGTACAGTTATTCCAAGTCCCGTCCCACGCTTTTGCACAATTTTAATACAAAAAATCATCAAGTTTATAAAAGTTCGCCTACCTGCTCGTGTGGCTTGCAGAATTTTGATATCTTTTGTTAGAGATTTTTTGCTTTAATTTGTGACAATTATACCGGTATATGACTTTTTACCTGCAATTTTTTGTCCCCAATTTCGGATTCCCTCGGATCTAATATTTTGCACCACCGTTTGTTTTGAAGATATCGCTGGATTTGGGTTAACTGTTAGACCTTATACAAAAACAAATGTTGACGGAGGTTAAAATTTCTTACAGTTTAAGGTTTTTTATTGCTTCTTGGTGAAAGGTTTCTCATGTTATCATAATGTTTGCAACATTTTAAATCTCAAAAAGTGTTGCACTAGAATTATAGTATAATATTGATCCTACACGAAAATGTTACGCCCTCAAATCTGAATACACCTTTGTCAAGCTCTAATCGATTAAGGATGATCTATTAAAAGAAAAACACCGAGACAGTCCAGGTAGGCTGGTGAGATTGCGTTTTAGTAAAATAACTTAATGTTAAAAAACAGCCTCTTACTGCATGTGCCATTTAAAAAGCATGAACAAAAAATTATTTGTTAGGCAAAGAATGGCTGCCACGACCGCGGGAAGGGTTAGAACGTATGCGAGAGAGCAAAAAAATGATAAAATGCTGGTTTGCTACGCATAGTGACGATGTCAAGTATTGGTCACTTATAACTTGATTTCCGATCTCCATATATATATGTTCGCACAAACACAAATAGTTTCAAAATACACTGGATTCGTTAATAGGGATTGTCTATTTTTTCATTGTCACACTAAACAAAAATGATAAAGTTGTATGAAAACGATGCCATTTATTTCGCCATCAAAAAATGATCCTTCTAAGGCCTCGTTATAAAAATACAAATGATGTCTGCATCTTTTACGACATAAGTTATGTTTATCAGTGGGCAATCTAATGCAACCCTACTACCTGGCCCCATATTAACAAATTGCAGGCAATAATCAAAGCTTTTTTTCTCGTGTGGAAACAAAGCGCAATAAAGGGGTATTTTTTATCCCACTTTCACAACATGTGCAATGTTCTATCTGACCTACTTACCTACACACTTCCTCTGCATTAAAGGGTTAAATAGAATATCCGCGTATTTGATCAGCAAAAAATCAACCGAGATTTGTTTTTATAGAGGAGAAATCCTTATCGTAAGCTACCTTAAACTATACTTCAAAATGTTTACAAGAGATTTCCTTTCAGACAACATCAAATATTTTTTCAATCAATCTATATTCAGCATATTGCGGTTAAAAAAATTGGAATTAAGTCGATATGTTAGCAACTATTATACACAGTTTATATAAAAAAATCGTAACTATCTTAGTTAACATATTTTAATTCCTTGATTTAATATTATAAGTTGCCTTAAAAGTCGAAGTCTACAAGAAAATAATTTACCAAATTATAAATAGGTACTAATTGGTCATTATCTCCGTGAACCTAGTTAATGTATAAATACTTCGATACCTACCACGTAAGTAATTGTAGCAACAAAACCGCAATTTTACAGTAGAGCATTTCAAAGTTATAAATTGAAATAAAATCGTCGTTCTTTGATTGATTTTTGTAAGTTTGGTATCGACTTACTTCTAAACAGTTTTTTTCTAAAACCTTTGAATATATTTGACTGATTAGACTGGCTTGTTGGCCTAGTGGTTATTGACCCTGACTGCTATTCTACAGGTCGTGGGTTCGATTCCCACCTGAGTCTGGGTGTTCTTTGTGTCCGTTGTTTGTATGTTTGTAAAGTCCTCCGTGACACAGGAATAATTCCTAATGCGGGAGTTGTTTTTTCTAAAAAAAAAAAAAATACTTGAATCTCTAGAACTTGCCTGTTAAGCTTCGTGTAAAATAGGATAAACTTTGAACAAAATCCTGAAAACCTTTTGCTTATTCAAGAAGCTTCATCAACTTTTTAAGAAATAATTGTCTATTTTTATATTATTTAGGGAAGGGGTAGACATTGCAAGGCTCTCGAAAAATAATAACAGTGTAGTTGACAAACTGACAGCTAATAGAAATACGCCCATGTGCGAGAAGTTTTTGTTCTGCGACAAGGAGGGCTAATCGCGCGACAACCCTTATGTTTTTTTGCCATATATCATATGAGGGGGTTGCGTCTTTACTTGTTGGTATTCCTATAATTGTTTCAATATTCGTTAATGACATTCTACTTGGTTGATGCTAAAAAGGTATAGACCACCTCATTTGCTTTAGATTGCCAAATGTAAATACGGAGGGTTTAATTATGCCTTTTTTAATCGTAAGATCTTGGCAGTTCTACTGAATGTTACCATTATATCCACGTCCACGATAGAACCTTGTCTCTCAGTTGAATATCGAAGTATAACATATTATTTTCATATTATGACATATTTATGACATAACTAAATTAATAATTAATGTAAATCTTGATTTATACTGACATAGATGAACAGTAAATAAATATTGATTTTCGATACCAATTTGTTAAGTATTAATAAAATAATAATCATAATATTAGGTACAGCTTAATGTTTTCCAAAAAATACATTTTTTTATTGATGTAGTACAATTTATTTATTAGTACACTTAAATATAAATGTTCGTCATTCTAGATTTGACATAAAACTGAACAAGACTTTCAACTTAATTAATTCGGAATTTTGTTTGAAGTACTACCGTGTACTTTTTTAGCGAGATAATTAAGTACAAGAGCAGTCGATATGTTATTCTGCTCCCGTCTCCAGGGATCAGTGTAGGGTCGAACACGTGTTTTAAAACGCTTAAACTGAGATATTTTACACAAGGAAGGGTTGGCGTATTGCTTTGCTAAACATAGCATACACCGCCCTGTCGCGTTTTAGAATCTCATTAGAAATAATCCTTCCAATTCCTAATAGAATTCACCCCTCGCCTTTTGTTTTTATATTTCCGGTTGGGGAATTGAGTGATCTTTGACGTTTTGACATACGCTATTGTTTTGAACAGCCGTAGAAAACTGCGTTCGCGTCGTGCTACCAAGGCCGCATAATACGGAAGAGGTATAACGCTCTGAGCTGCGTCATCCGCGACGTACGTATTAAACTCATTATATAAACATTATACATTCATTGAACCTTTATTCTACCAATGAGATTTGATTCAATTATGTATAAATATAGATATTTATGGCTATCTACACTATATATATAATATTTCAGATAACGTTGAGAATACATAAGAACTGGTTCGTACTTGTGCTAATATATTCGCGATATCGGCAAGACTCGATACGGAGTTTGCACGCGGCGGAACGTCCTCCGATTGGCTGGCGGTGCGGGAGGGCGATCCTCCTTCCTCTCGTCTGATGTGATTCGCGTACTACCACATACAGAGCTATGGCAAATCGCCTTGCGTCCTGCGAAAATACCTACACACCCACACAAGTATAAATGTCTATATAGTTAAATGTTTTATTTTATCTTTTGCCTGTTGGCTATGTATTAATGTATATAGAAGAGATATCAGGCGAGCATGACAAGTAATGTAATAAGGAGTTCTTTGTTATTGTTCATTATGTTGATAGTTACAACGACAGATTTACAGCTTCATGAATATAATAATAAGGTATATAATAATGTAATTGCTTTTAAGCTTTAGTCCTTTTAAAGGGGTTTTTAGTCTGTATTTACAATCATATTGATATATTTTTTTCAAATATGTCATTATTATGTAAGGACTTGCTTTAGCCCGCAGCTTCACTCCCGTTAAATTTATTTTTCTATCCCTTAAGAACATGCCGCTAGGTAACGTGAAAGGTGCGCTAAACGTACTAGTTACCCACTATTACCAACACAATAAGCATTTCTGTCCTTGCAAAGTCTCTTAGATAGTAAGTATTAACGTCTAATCAAATAAAGGACCGTTCTTTATATCAAGTGCTTTTCTCGATGAAATCTTAATCCAATATACACGAAACTCAATACGTAGGTACATTTATGTCCTTAACATTTCGTTACACAAAAACGCAATCTCAAATCAGTGTTTGCAAGTTTCGATCTAAAAATATGACGGTACCTATCTATCCGGTTTTACTGCGATTCCATTGTGCTATAAAATTTTTATGAGGAACGTTATATGATCGATGGATTCACACGGATTTTATATATTAATAGTCGAAACCAGTCTTTGCACAATTGCTCAACGGCGAGACGGCATCAGAGGTGAGAGGTCAGCGCGGTCCGACTGCACTTCACTGAGGTGCACTGGTCAGTGGGACGGTAGGACGTGTATGCAGTTTGCCTATTGTTGTAACGTAGGTACATTGAATAAAATAACTATTTACAAAAGTCTACGTACGTAAATTATGTCATGGCCTAGGCGTAGTAAAAAGTTAATTACAGTATAGGAAATATATATATCGTATCGATTGTACCTATTAGATATCTTGATAGTTGTAGGTCAGTTAAATTCCTTTTTTAATTGTGAAACTATTTGAATCTAGGGTTAGATATAGGTACATTTTATTGAGTACTGATCTAGTTTTATCATCGATTATGTAATTTTAATGCTACTTTTATTTATTCTGAATATAACTAACGCGTGTGAAGACAACAAAGCATTTTTTGCAGCCTGCATATCCTGTAGACCATCACAACGGGACTCTGGGTGAAATGGCTGTAGTAACTCAGGTATAAACAATGAATCTAAATAATAACGTTACTGTAACACTATTATTTAGATTCTCTGTTTAAGGCTCTATTTTTTTCTAATTCTCAATTTAGAAGTTTTATTACCTATTAAAAAGTAGCAAATAATTAATCACAATTCTAACGGTCGAGGATATCTGTGAGAAAAAGTAGTCGAAGTGGTCAGTGCAAAACTGCCCACTGGGTTAATGATTAACTAAAGAAAACGACGAACAATATGCAAGGGCTGTGAGCACAATAGTGGAACAAAACAGAACAAAAACTATTTTGCACAATGGTCGATATTAATTACCCCTAAGAACTTTTACAAAAGATGGGGTTTAATAAGCTTAAAGTAAATAAAAGAGCCGTAAAGACTGACCGCTGTCTACTGACCAAGCCGTGTAATGCTAAACTGTGAAATTTGATGTGACGTTTATTATAGATATTTGAATAGGTAAGTTGCGTAGCGAAGCGTTTTATTTTATAGAGCAAATATAATTTAGGGAGAAAACATGAAATAAATGAATCGGAATAAAACGAAGTAACTATTATCTTATCTGTGACGAAAGTTCCATTTTCGCTTAGCAAACTGTTAGTGGAGTTCAATTGTTTTTGATATACGATGTTTTCATGGTCGAAATTAATCATGTTTTGAGCAAAATAAATTAAAAGTATACGTAATAATATCAAGGTTTGCTGATGCTTCCTAAAACATTGTTTTCGTAGATAATAAATATATCAACAAGGAAAATCCGTTGGGTACTATGACTATTCGACTTTAATTCGCTATTGTTTTATGGATTTTATTATTTCCTAAATTATCATATTTGTACTGAAACAAAGAAACATGCCCTCTATATATCCATTGCATAAAATACTTTTTCATCGTAATTATCTTCAATAAGAATTTGACTATAAATCAACCATATTATTTAATTTTAAAACTTTGTGACAAAAAACTCAATATCAAGGCTATGTGAACTTGCTAATCGAAAAGATTGGCGGACCTTCTGAGGGACGCACCGGTCAAGCGTGGGTCAGAGGTGACGAACGGACAGTCGGACCCGGTTTTATAACCAACCAACCATTTCATCCCTCCATTTCTTTACAAAGCATACTAAGATTTCATTCTCTTTGTACATTTTTAAAAAGTTATTCGCATGTTAAAATTCTCAGCAATGAGGTATACAGAGAAAACTCATTGTTACTTTTGTTAGGAATTCTCGGATCGCTAAAATTGTTTTATCGCGCATACCACTAGTATTAGTGTTTTGGTAAAAAAATTATGGTTCATACTTACTGATAGCACAATAAAAAAAAGCTATTTGCGAATGATAACGCATGTGCAAAAAAAGGGTCGATTGTTCGCTCACAATAGTTCACAGTTAACAGGTGTGGGGTAAGGTGGGCATAGTCCATTCAATAAAGGGATTTGCGAGCTTGGACTCCCTCGGACATGAAATTTGTTATCCGTTGGTCACCTCTGACCGCTGACCTCATGGGACTGAGAACTTGAACTCAATCCTTGTACTGACATTGAACTTCGCAAATGTGATTAATTACTACATTCTATTGAAAACATTGCGGAATTCGTTGACTCGTCAAATATGTTACGCAACTTTTCAATACTAAGGCTTTTGCTGAATAAACAATGATTTTTATTCATAACATCGGTGGTCAAGACACAAACGTGTTAATAAGAGGATTTGGCACAACAAGATTTTCACGAACTCGTCTATTAGATACTGTGTAGCTATGGGATATAAGATGATTAAAACTGGAATTCTGGTACCAACATTTTTTTTTTCAAACAAGCACATTACTTGCTGTGGCTAATGTTAAGCAGTTACCGACCCGTAACGCTTTTAGTCATCTGTACCATAGAATTGCTTCATCAAGGCCATTTTCAGTGCCAATGGTAGTATAAAGAAATTTTATATTTTGTTATATAAATGATTTATGACCCAAGTTTGTTAATACACTTATCACGTTTTTCCTCTGGATAATTGATTAGCTCGTATTCTATAATTATTACACCGATACAAAGGGTAAAGGTGAAGGTACAATAAGGTATTTACCTATACATTTGCGATCGAAAGGTGGGGGCGGTAAAGAGCACTTCGTCTAATAGATTCTTTCTTGGTCATAAAGTTTCAGACCAAATGTTAAAACACTAGTCTGGTGGTTTTGTTCGTGGGAGAGCCATGCTTCGGCACGTATGGGTCAGCTCGACCGGAGTGATACCGCGCGAGTAAGGTTACCGGAGGCCCTAACCCTTCCCTCTTCCCCCTCTACTTTTTGCCCGCTCTTCCGCCATCTCCCCCCTTTTTCTCTACTCCCACCTTAAAGGCCGGCAACGAACTTGTGACTCTTGAGTTGCAGGTGCCTATGGGCGGCGGTAGTCTTTTACCATCAGGTGGCCGTCTGCTCGTTCACGCCTATACCATAAAAAAAATATTACACATATTAACGCATATAAAATCCTTTTCTTACTACTTGTTATTATGGTCCACGGTATGATAACAGTGTAGGTTTCAATTATTGGGTAGAGAAATGGGTAATTTTTCAAGACCAATACAATTCCTTTACTAACAACTTACTGTATCTGGCTTATTTGCCGTGTACTTCATGAAAAAGCCTAATAATTCTATACACAATACTTTATTCGTGCGTGAGTTTTACTTTACACAAACTTTTTAATTCATTACTTATGTAGCTAGAGTTTACTCCAATCACGAACACCATAAAGCTACTTAATAAAAAAAACTTAACAAGATGTGTTTGGTCACGGTCAAATAATTTTATTTGCAACCCCTTGGATAGCCGTTGGTCACCTCTGACCGCTGACCTCATGGGATCGACTACTTGTCGTTGGTATGTACCTTGAGCGACACGATAACAGGCTTTGACATTGAACTTTGCAATACATTTCATGTTTTTATAAACTGTCACGTATTAACTATAATATGATGTGCCTAAGCAGCTGTGCTGTTTTACATTTTAATACAGTAATTTCTTGTTAGTTTTAGTAATTATTATTAAGATTCCATTTGATGGCATCACAATTTCTTTAAGTTGAGTTCGTGAACGCAGGCAATATTTAATATGATTTTTATTACCTAGATCCATCTAGGTTAGAGGTTAGATATATTTTGTGTTGCTAATATTTTATTTTAATTTCTATTATAATTTGAGTAAAACGCAGACAACTTCCAAACATTTCACAATAAAACTATCTAACTTTATCTCCCTCTCTGTCTAGTGTTTTCACAAAAAATGACAAAAGTAGTTGGCCCTAGAAAGTCTGATCCTTATGTGATTTAAGTAATTTTAAATCAATGTTTTTTCTTACTAAGGCATGGTATTTATTTTTGTTAATATAGGGTTTATGTTGCTGTATGTATTTCCTTTTAGTTTAAGCACCTAAATAAACTTTTAGTTTAAGTTTTAAATATTGTAATAGTAATAATAATAAAAATATATTTGGTTATTAAATTGTTGGAGTTTAGGATTACTTTGTACAGCTTTATAAAATTTGAATTTTTAGACATTTCTCACTCGATATTACTTTATATAAATATAAACCTGCGATTATCCCAACATGAATACATTACTATTTTATACGCAATGTCTTTGTTATTGAAATTAGAAACGGCTTATCCGACTCACATCTCACTGAAAGCAATTGCGAAAGGGTGCGCACTGGACGTTGGTCACCTCTGACCCGCCAACGACTTGCAACGATCCTTTTAAGTTAAAAAGATATTTATTACCTTTTATTACTACTGAACAACGATAAGTTTTTTTTTAAGATGAGCGATTTAAAATTTATATTTGGAATGAAAATATTTTATTTGTATTTATTTTTATCCAACTTAGGTGCAAACAGTCATATGGACGCGAGGTGGTAAGTTTAGTCTATTAAGTCTCATGCTGGTGCTCAGTGACATCGCGAGACTTTTGACGAAAAATTGTATTACTTACACTTAGTACTTTTACAATTGTAGCACCGGATGGCTGGAGCATGCAGCAACATATGAAGCAACTCAGAATGGCACATCGGTGATGGATGATATAAAGTCAAATCACATGTTGTGGTAATACTTGTATAGTTGAATGTTTAAATATATATTTATATTTAAATATTTATTATTTTTCTCAAGCCTTTCATTTTATATTTATGACTTCTATTAACGAATTATCACTCATACTCATAAACCAAGAATAAGCGCAAAAGCAAGCAAATACAAAGTAAGTAGGTAGGTATACAATATATTACACTTTAATCCACATACATTTATTTAATGAAAACAAAACGGTGCTCTATTAATTAAATTCGCAATTTATAAGCAGGTGAACATGTTAATTAGAGTTTTGCAACAAACAACAATGAGGTTCATTGATCGACTTGACACTTCGCGTCCGGTAAGTGTCATTGGCCACACACTGGTTTTTAATCCCACTAATATTATAAATGTGAAAGTTTGGATGGATGGATGGATGGATGTTTGTTACTCTTTCTCGCAAAAACCACGGAAATATGGTAATATTATTTTCAACCAACTATACACTGCAACTCCTCTTGCCATACATAAACTCTCTTTTCATCCAATGGTTGCCTAGAAGAGACCGCAGAACGCGATAAGTCCACCAATTGTACAAGGTTTATAGTTTGTAAGATTATGTAATGCAGTCTTGTATAATTTCGTATATTTTGTACAATAAAGAGTTAATCTATCTATCTATGTATGGGTGTTTGTTACTCTTTTACGCCAAAACTACGGAACCGATTGCGATGAAACTTGGAATGTAGATAGCTGGAGACCTGGATTAACATATAGGCTACTTTTTATTCCGATATTCCCACTGGATCGGGACTTACGCGGGTCGGTAGGTATATTTTAAAAGTATTTTTTTTATTATGTTCTAACTTTAGTAATAGGCATATAAATGACCTGTACTTCTAACAGCAATAAACGCTTTTTTATTTTATTTTAGTACCTAATCGACAATTACAAGTTTTTGTCTGCGGCTTTGCTCGCGTTAAAGTTATTTTACCATTCCTTTATCCTGTGGCCTTTTCTCTACCCCTGAAGACGTGTATTTATGCAAAATTTCATGATGATAGGTAACAAATAAATAAACTCACATTCACATTAATAATATTAGTTAGGATGTAGTGATTTCGGGACCTGGAAATCTCAGCCTTAAAGGACACATCATTACAAACACGCAGGATTTGGTTTCTAAACATAGGACATTTATTTATAGTCTTTCAATGTTATGCCGTATTTCTAAATGAATGTGTAATGTAACACGTGATCAATTAATCGGGTCTGTCGCTAGAAATAGAGTCAAGTTGCAGGTTTTCATGCACACATATGTACATACAGTACCTACTGCCGGAACTGTACCTTCTATTTGTACTATTTTACGGACACACAGATTATGCAGAGTTAAAATGTTTAGAACTGACGTGTTTATCACTACATATTATAAAACAAAGTTCCCCACCGCGTCTGTCTGTTCGCGGTAAACTGAAAAACTACTGAACGGATTTTCATACGGTTGTCACTAATAGACAGAGTGTTTCATGAGGAAGATTTAGGTATATAATTTGTACCCGTGCGAAGCCTTGGCGGGTTGGTAGTTGTTTAATAATTAACGACATTTTTATTTTACCAAAATTCTTTGTTAAAGGCTTTCTTAGACATAGACACAGATAGCTATAACGTAGAATGACAGAAGACGCATAAACACAATACGCTGAGGACATTTAGAGTTTAGAATAAAGAGATTGACATGGACAAACTCCTACCACAAATATTCAGCTTAATTAGAGGGGTTACTAAGACATAACACGTCATTGATAGCCGTCTTAATATAAAAGACAAAAATATAGATTGCTCCTAGTTCGAGCCAGGCTTTTAGAGTGCTTTATCAAACGACTTGACTTCTATTTTGCTCAACAAACGACTTGACTTCTATTTTGCTCAACTAACGACCTTCTCTAACTTCACCCGGGTAAAACATTTATATTATACCCACATATATGAAATATCCATAAACCATAACATATAAATAAGCAATATCCATTTAAAAAAACGTGCCTCCGAAATGGTGAAAGCAATTTTCAAGTAAGTTTCGAAGATTACCTTCCACATATTTTTAAACCCGAAACTTCGTTTTCTTTATAATATCTATAGTATAGACACAGAATACATAATAATGTATAGATAACCGGTAAACTTCTCATATCTGCACAAATTTTTAACTAATGTAACCTTAAAGAATAGTTTAAAGCACTTTTGACTTTTAACTAAAGATTTTCATCGAACCAGAGGTGCCTTCTCCATATATTTTAAACTCTATCCAGGCAAATACAATCTTATATTTATTTAATAAGCCTCATCGTGCACATGTCGCGCATGCGTACACCCCACGTGGGAAGTAGGAAGCACCTATCCTTTTATTGGGGGCTGTAATTAAGGAAACTTGCTCTGTAATTACAGGGGCGATTGCTAAATATAATTGAACTCTTTTCTTTTTGATTTTATAAAGGTTCATTCGTTCTCTTAGGGGAATTGGGTTTTTAAATTCTTAATAAACCTACCTACGACGATACACGCATAACATTGTCTTTAATTAGTAGGAGGAAATATTTTATTATTTCCTTCACCATATACGAGAATAAATAATTATAAATATTAATCAATTATTGTTTTAATAGTAAGTAGTAATCAGATTTAATATTTCTCCTTCTTCCTTCCACTTTACAATCTCCTATAATATTTTTGGCATCGATTCATTTTAAGGAAGAAGGGCGAATCCCTTGTGAACACTATGAATGCATTGACTGCACGGATGGCGCAATGGTTTAAGTGGTCACCTCGCCACTAAGCCCCGCCTAGTGTTGTGGGTTCAAATCCTACACGGGACAAAAATTTGTGTGATCCACAAATAGCTGTCCCGATTCTAGGTGTTCTTTGTGTCCATTGTTTGTGAAGCGCCTCGCGACACAGGAATATTTCTAATGCGGGAGTTGTATTTTTAAGAAAAAAAAAAAATGCAATTTGAACATAACGTCAGGTTCAGTGACTATACAATACAATATTACTAACTATGATTGATTTATTACTTATCTTATAAACGCTAAAAGCATTTTATCGTCTTATCTACTAAGCCGATCATAGTTATAGTGAACATTATTATTATCATAGTGAACCTACCACCTAGAAAAGAAAGTGAATTGATTGGCAAAACATTATATAAGAGAAGCCATGGGCAAAAGATAGTAACTAATATATTGCAATAAGTAAGTACGTATAGGTCTTTGTATTTGTATTGTATCTTTGATTGCGATAAGTAGGTACCTACCTAAAATCAGCGTTAGGTGCCCCCTGTGTTGTATTTAATTGGCACAACTCATTTGTCTATATGTTAAATCCTTCACCTGATGGTAAATGCCTACCGCCGCCCATGGGCACCTGTAACTCAAGAGTCACAAGTGCGTTGCCGCCCTTTAAGGTGGGAGTAGGAGAAGAGTGGGAGGAGGGAAGAGTGGGGAGAAGGGGAGAGGGGAAGAACGGAAACAGGGGAGAGGGATAGGTTAGGGCCTGCGGTAATCTCACTCACGCGGCGAAATGCAATGCAAGCATTACTTCACTGCCGGTTTTCTGTGAGGCCGTGGTATCGAGCGGAGTCAAGCCGGCCTATACGTGCCGAAGCATAGCTCTCCCACGTTGGGGTACTTTCTTTCTTTACCTATATTATATATAATACTGTATTAGGAAAACATTTGAAACAGTACATGACCGTATCAGCACTTTGTCAACCTAATTTCATTTATTTACACTGTTATCAGTATTTGAGTGAACACTTCAATTAGCGATTTGGCTCTGTACCGACAATTTGCATTGAGTGATAGTGCTATCACTGTTCTACAAACACAAATTAATCAGAACGTTGTTGTCGTAGGCCCAACTCGTCTAATTAAATGTACAAATGGTTAGATAATGATTAATAAAATTAACTTCGTGGTAACAAGTTTGTACATAAAAAAATTACGAGAGTTATTTTATAACGTTGTTCAAGTACATACATATTAAATATGATTTGTTTTTTTCATTCAAAATGATTTCAATCTCCGTTTCCTTCATAGGATTCTTTCTGATGTTGTCTCGCTACACGTGACTAATATTAATATTTTTTATATTATATAATTCTTATTTTAAAATTGTTGCCACAAAACCATTTATACAACCACCGAATTTATAACCATTTGCCACAATACATATTGAGATGCTCCAACATTAATATATATACTTATATATATATACTTAGGTAGGAGATAGGAATTTTATGGTGATCGTGTCTGCATTTATATGTATGTTTATGTATGTATTTATAAAATATATGTATATGCATATATATATGGATGTGTGTGTATGTATGTGTATATATGTGTGTGTATGTATATGTATATATATATATATGTATGTGTATGTGTGTGTGTATATATATATATATTGGGCTACAAGTTGCGTATTATTTACTGTACAATTATTAAACATAATTTTTATTTGCACCTACTTCTTCTTTTCCCTGCATCACTCAATGGTTGACTGGTAGAGAATGCCTTAGGCATTAAGTCCGCCAATGTACCAAATGTGCATAAAGTTTAAAATAAAAAAAAAATAAAAAATAAAGCGCTATTGAAGCAATTTCTTGTTAATAGGGCATACTACAGTGTGAAAGAATATCTCGATGACAAATAAGAAATCCTATAGTTGGCTGTTAGATAAGTCATAACTGAATTGACTTGTACCTATAATAAAAATAAAATAATGAAATGGATAATATTAAATTAATTGGTACTTATATTATTTTTGATTATGTATCATGTGAACTTCAATTATAACTAGAGCATGTTTAAATTATTTAATATAAAACTAATAAAATGTGATGATTATTGCTGGCCCAATGGCGGAATATAGCTATACTAAATGTTTGTTCTATAACTGATACACATAATATGTAAACACCAATTGTATCAACCTATATTCGCAATAAACTATTTGAATTTGAATTTGAAAACCGTAAAAAGACATTTTTACTTTACATGCATGAAGAAGTTAAATTTGCCAGAGAAGTCCCTTCATACGAAGACAATAATATTGAGACGCGTTTTATTTTGCTAGTTAATCCTACCCAATCAAAGGAATCCCCACCAGAACTCATGGATTATGTAAACCAACGTAAAAGAAATACAAGGAGGTAGGTTAGAATTAATTTCTACTTGGAATAGAGCCGCCCGTCTGGGGCAACATCCCCACCTTGAAGACATAGAGTTGCATTTCTATTGGCCAATTGAATGAGGAGTCGATTAAGATGTGAGTAACACCACTGTTTTAAGTGTTTATCAGAACTAGTATTCGCTTACCATCATGTAACCATCCGATTAATTAGTTTACTTAATGTATTTACAACCATAGATCATCACTGTATAGTTTTTTATTAATTATCTGTAACTCTATTGCGTCAGAAAACAATCTATAATTACTTATACACTTTTTCGTGGTCACATTTTGTCGATCATAATATAAATAACTGAAATCAATACCTTTTAATAGATGAAGCAGCAATTATACGTTCGCAATATGCCTATTGCACATTTAAAATATATACAGCCAGCCAAACTCAGTGGAGGAATAATTACCCGTCTGTTAATTAATAGGCAACATTTTGCAGACAAAGACAATTGTCGTAAGTACCTACGATACACTTTTGTTCTTGGTAATCTATTATCAATATTTATTAAACATTCACATATTGATCTAATTACTATTGTAATCATAACTTGTTTTTTGACCCATTTTGTTGTTGATTTGTATCGAGTTATTTGGTTCAAGAAGTTAAGAAAATATTCTTCTTGCTTTTGTGTTCTATTTACTAATTACTTATCTCTCACACACGCCATGTAAGGTGTAATATACACACGTAGAAAAATCTGAACTAAAACATTTTAGTTTGATTATATTAATCTACATAGTTTCTTAGTCAGCACACACATTGTACACATACATTATTTTAAATACATATTACAGAAGTTACTTTCTGGGCTACGGGGAAAAATGATGTTACAGCCTTCCATCCTCTTAGAATCGTTGCTAACACAATGCCAGGAGGGTGGGAGCACATGAGGCCAAGCTATTCCAGCACACCGATCTTTCAGATAAAGGAAAGTTGTAAGAGTGTATGTACCTATTTACAATATTATTTATAAAAAAATGCTAATTACTCCTAGAAGGGCTAGTAGCGAGACGGAGTTGCCTAGAAAAAATAATTACAAGAATAAATGACCTTTGTTACAAGGGGTGATGGGATTATAGGTATACCTAATAAAAATAAAGGTTTTGTCTGTCTAATAAATATAATAATGCACAGTTTTTCACATTACTTCACCGTATTTTAATCAGCTGGCCAAGACTGTGTAAACATTCCACGTGTGCCTTGTTTACAATAGTCGCGCTACACGTGACTACAATTTATTACTTCTTTTGGTTCTAATTTTATTAAAGTTGTCGATATACTACTACCTACCTAATGCCTATATTCCATAGAGAAGTCCGATTTGCGGCATAACAAGATACACATATTTAAGTGCCTACGTGCCAAAACATGAGTTTTCCGTGATGTGATAAACATAATATATGTAGGTTTTGTAAACATAAAAACTAAGTTTTAAATAAAAAAACTATCTACCGGCCTCGACTTTGTTGCCCGCTGTCTTATTTCCCATAATTATGCCTTTTTTTTTTTCGTGTGGAATCCCCCACGGGTCATCACCATCAAAACCACACGGTGTTCCGTCACAAGTGGGTCTATTGCAGGGGACCCGGGATACCCTAAGAAGGAAGCCTCCGGGAACCCACATAATTATGCCTAAGATTTCATATAGATAAATTATTTTAGCAATAAAAGTGTAATTCATCACTTTTCTCCAATAGAAAAGATTACTTTCTTTGTCTCGAACTTTTCTTCACGGGCAATATTTCATAGTTTTCCTTCTCTAAAAACTTAATTCGGACTGACTTGACTTTACAAAATAATAATAATTAGCCAAGTCGATCTAACCATTCTCAGGTGATGCGCTAAAACACAACAGCATTGCATTTTTTTGTCTTTGAAGTCTCACACCAGTTATGTTTGTTTTTTCTTGTTATTATCTACAAAATCCATAGGATGTCCAAGTGCTAGTCTATAACATTAGTAGGAATATATAACAAATACTTTCGAAAACAATATGCAAGTCTTATATCACGTACATATAGCTTCATATGTATTCAGGAAGCGTCGACGTCACTAGCATGGTCGCAGGCGCATCTACGCGCCGCGTGTTGAGGCAGGCCGAACTCGCCCTGCACCCCGCGACCAGTTCCTCTCACGCGCTGACATAACTGTAGGGACAGCAAATTAGTGACATATTGAGGAAAACGTTTTGGGCTTTTTCCGTTGTTCGGTTATTTTTGCTTCATATGAGAGTCATAACTTTGGCATATGCAATGTAATACGTGCACCATTTTTTATTTTATTTAGCAATGCCCGCTACTGCAATGGTGCGAGCGATGCTCCTTTGAATACTTCCTATACTATACCAAATCAGAACCATTCCAGAAAAAACTTATGTGAGTGATACCTATTTATGAAAGATTTATTGTTTGTATTTTTCCGGGATGTCCGACTCGTTTTAGACCCGACATGAGCCTTTTAGCAAGGGCTGTAGTGGCCTACTGCGTCACTAGTAAGTGCCATTATCAATATGTGAAAACGGCTATAAAAATCTACAGGCGTCCAGTATATATATGTAGATCTGTTATGGTACGGAAAGTCTAAACAATGGAATTGTGGTCGAATTTCTACCACCAGATGATCTCTAGTCCTAATAAATTCAATCTAAAGAAAACTTAATCGTCCGACAGTACCATTACATAGCAGTTATATAGACTTACATAGCAAGTAACGGGAAGTGTTGCGCGGGTTGCGCTTGCGCCGCCACGGTGCAGCCAGTCCTACGCGACTACGCGACGCGATGCTCTGTTGCAATCCTCTCATTCAGTGTTAGATACCTACTTCATTTGATTGAGAACGATCATGATAAGTATCTGTTAGCGATTGTTTTAAGCGCAGAGTCAATTCAAGGTAATGCATCACCAAAGACTGAAACAACTTTATTTCTTTTTTATGTGATAATAAACACAAATTTAATTATGATAATTAATTAATAAATCATTTAAAAAGCTTGTTTAGTTCTTAATCATGACCACAAAAACATTAGATCAAAACATTGCATTGATTCCGCAATTAACGTTTTCAATTAATGTGCAATTGACGTTTCGTTTGATAAAAAAATTAAAATCGTACTTGTATTCTTTAAAAATAGATGACTATTGGTTATGTACCTAATGGAAATATGGGCAGAATAATTGTTGTTTTATACCAACTTACCATTTTAAATATGTTCATAGTATTAGAAATCACAGCAAACGACGATCTTCGATTCGTTATTTTTAAATAAATACAAGTTTCCCAAAAATATGTATTTTTTTAATATTTGAATTGCAAATTTTATTTAAATGTTTAAAAAACTATTTTTAAGTACATTATTTTATTGGATGATATTTGTAAAATATCAATGTCCAAAGGCAGTGTCATGTAATTGGGTGTCCGTAACACAAACATCCTAAAAGCAAGTAACTAAACACTGAAATCCGGTCGGCAGCAACACTGGTTAGCGAGTTTCGGCAGGGCCAGTGGGGGAAAGGACCAAAGTCACGAGGGGGGAGGGGCTGAAGTGCAATGTCCTCACTAACGAACGCCTTGATCTCTCCCAGCGCCCAGAAAATTCGACGTTTTGGAAAAAAATATTTGAATGCCTTTTTATGAGATTATAATGAAGTCAGTAGATTGGCAAACAGTATGTGCATTGCTGGCAATTAATTTAGAGCAGATTATTTTTTTTGCTGTTTCGATTACTGATTGTTTAATATGCTTATTCAAACTCTTCTGTTAGTATACCACCACCAATAATGTTCAAATTTGGTCGGCAAGTGCCTTGAGAGTTATTAAAAACTATTTAACAATTTTATGTTGCCAATTTATGAATTAGTTTGAATATGAGAAGATGTAGATTTACATAATCTTATAATACATATCATTAATGTATAATGCCATATACAAAAATGTTATATTGGCCAAATTGAAGTAACAGTGTATTAATTAGGAACATGTGGTGTCCCCAACAATTTGGTGTCGATGACTTACTAAACCTTAGGGAAGCTGAAGCCATAACAGTGGCTGGTATATGAGGGTGAATCCTGTTATTGTTTGTATAGTTACACCAGCAATTTGTCTATTACGTGTTCCGGTATATGGCCGCGTTGGACTTTCCTCTACAAGTTTTATTGTGCTAAAGAAATCTGACGCCTATTTTCTTAGACATGACATTCATTTTGCAAAATCGTTAAGGTATTATTACTAATGTCGTTTAAAAACAATCAAACCATAGGTAGTTTTGATTATGATGTAGGTAAGCATTAGTAGATTAGTCATATTATTTATCTATTGTTTTGTTATGTCGTTTGTCACTGTTAAATGTAATAGTCAACTACGTAACAGTAACGTAAAAAAATGTTGACTCTTATGGGTATTAAAATCGCTAATCCAGTAATATGTTTGTATGAAATATTCATAAATAAAACAGCAATATTGATGTTTATCGTAAATTAAAGTAACCTTAATGACTGCGCACCTCGCGGTTTTATCTCGCAACGTTTAATAGAGTATTCGCAATTAAGAATCGATTAAAATATCGTCGGGTCACGTTCAGCAACATACGTATTGATAGCAACTTCTTTAACATGTTTGTCTATCTTTTGCAATGAATGAATTCAAGAATTAATTTACTTTAGAACATTCAAACGAATTCCTTCTCTTACAAAGTAAGAGATTTTATCTTTTCTGCCTAGTAATAGGCAGCCACGGTATATTAGAGGTGTTATATATTTGACTTAAGAATGCCCTTGTTTAAAACTCTAGGAAATCAATATTAGTCACCGCACGATGAGCTCAACATTCAATTCAGAATAACACGTTATCAAAGGCTACATACACTCTCAGGTTTCCCAGTTATTTTTAAATAAGAATCTAAAGAACTGTAACTTTAACGTATTACAAATCAGATACTTAACTATGGTATTAAAGGGAACCCGGTAACCGAATTTCGTATATAGAGAACATAGCCAGGCATGACTGTTGAGTCGTTCACATTAATGTGCATAGAAGCGACGGGTGAGGAGGGAGGGTGGGAGGTGTCGGAGCTGCAGAGACTTGACCTTGGGGCAGGATCGAGCCGATACTCGCGGTCCCTGACCTGACTATTTCGAGTGGCAAGTGCGGCGAGCTGAGGCCGGCGCGCGGCGTCGCCCGCCGCATGCAATGTGCATACCGAAATAACCGCTTGAAGTCGCCCCGCCCGCGCCCGCACAGCGATGCACCGCCCCCGCTTTGCCAGGATGTACTCGCCTTATAGCCATGCATGGCACGCCTATCACGCACAACCGCAAGGGGAAGGAGCTCTGTTACTTATTACATTGTAAACAACGAACCCTTTCAGATTTATTATTTACTTTAATGTTCCTACCAAATACTGAGGGTTAATAATATCTTCTGATACAACCTTGACCATATCAATCCAACACATGCTTAGAAACATTTTGCAAGTAACCTTTAGCACTGAGAATTCTTTAAAATATCTATGAATAATATAAGTGGATTATAACATCAAGTGTCCAAGAAATTCCAGTTGCGCGATAAATGTGGTTTCACATCACAGCCTAATGTTGGATGTGACACTAAGGTGAATGGACACTTGCACGCACCGATCGAACTTGTATTTGTTGTAAGATATTCTGTAGTACTCTCTCACAAACTACAATTAGTACCTACTAGTAGTTGTAGTATCAGGTAAGTACAAACGCGAGATATCATACGTTTTTAGAATGCACCAACCTTGAGTACGCAGCGTACGTATTCAGTGACGCCGATGCGCGCGAGTCTGTGCCCACCTTTAAGAAGCGAGAGCTCTCTCGCCCTGTTTGATGGACGAGGGAAAGGGTCTCCTCAAGGTTGCAGCCGATGCACTTTCAAAAGATGTGGCACACCATTATTATGCATCCATTATGCGTCGACATCGTCGGCTGTCTTTTCTCCTGTCAAAACGCCCACGCCACGAGCATTTTTTTCCAACGATACCTAGATAATATTCGGTAAATTACTGTATACTTTTGAGTCTTGTATAATTTAAATGGGAATTTAAGAAACGTTTGTTCCTGGGGCACCTTAAGTAGTTAGTTTTTCGTGAGTAGTCTTGCTTTACTGACAAGTTTTACACGACAGTATAATAGTTGACGAAGTTTCGACAGTATAATAAAAAATCAAAGATCCTTTTCATGTTTACTGAAATAATACGTTTTATCCCAGAGTATGACTCGTTTGAGTATTTATCAACGTTCGGTACAATTTCATTAAATTTTACCACAGGAATCAGTAATAAGTATTACATACAAAATACTTATTTGTTTACTTGTCTATTTGTAAACTAATTATTTCAATGCCGAATCGATTGGAATGCAATTTGAGACATAATCTTTGGTGGAAATAAGGTGTTTAGTTATAAAGTACGAGTTTTTTTCGAGTCTGTCGACATTCTGCCGAAACTGCGGCTTAGTGAGTACTTCATGACAGGATTTCACAAAGTATTCGATGAAATCCTACTAATATTATAAACGTGAAAGTTTGTGAGGATGTATGGATGTATGGATGTGTGGATGTATGGATGTATGGATGTTTGTTACTCTTTCACGCCAAAACTAGTGAACCGATTACGAGGAAACTTGGTATGTAGATAGCTGGAGACCTGGATTAACATATAGGCTACTTTTTATCCCGATATTCGGACGGGATCGGGACTTATGCGGGTGAAACTGCGGGGCGCTGCTAGTACACTATATTTTTTAAGCCTCTAGGATTTTTCAATGTCTGCAGAAATCGGCAGCATAAGATTTTATGAGTTTAATACACGTTTAACATTAACTATATTGTATTGACTCCTACTCTGTGTAGGTCTAAGGCTTCTCCCCAACGCATTCAAGTAAAACACGTGCAGATCGGTGTGTAGTCGCGATGGGGTGGTTCGCGTGTCTGTGTGCCTGACTAATCTATTGCGCCCGCGCAGGCCGCGCACCAGTCAAGATCACTGGCCAGCCGTGACGCAGCCTTACACCGATTTTAACATCATTACTATCCATTAGTCTAAGAATTTGAAGTTTTACAATCGATTGCATACATCATAAATCATAACACTGCAGTTTAATAGTTTGACTCTGAAATGTTACTATCTTGTAAGGCTGCCAAAAGTGCTTTATGCTAAATATCCTACTAATTACCTGAATAATTACGCAATATAGTTTATAGATGTACTTGGGTGTCTCAAAAGGCATTTTATACTTATTTGTATAATAGAATAAGGTTTAGTATTTTTTGTACCTACTTTATTTTTTTATCGTATTACTAGTCAAGTAATGCGTATGTGGGTTAGTACCTATTGCTGATCTAATCCCTTTTTGCCTATTTATTTATCTAATTATGTATTCCATTTTATTTTAACTAGAAACTCTTTCTTGGTATAAAAATAACATAATAGCAATTGAAAAAATAATCAAATGACAAAAAGTTATGAAGTAAAATATAAGAATTTCTAGGTAAAGCAGTGACGGTAAAGACGATTAAATGATTGTGAGGGCGCGCGGGCGAGGGTGGCCGGCGACGGGTTCTGCCGAATGACTCCGTAACGTCCGGGAGCGGCCATCGACCTGCCCAATCTCCGTCGCATTAGCATAGCGAGCAATATTCGTGTCTAGCCAATCCCTTGTGTGCGTATAGATGCGGTACACTACCACGGAAGCGCTACTCACTCAAAAATCTCACCATCGCGATGGCAATCGAGATGGCGTTTAATAAAGTCACTTTTTTCATACACTGCTCTATAAGTATCGAATTTTGAGTTCTTAGTAATATCCAGTGCCGTCTATGGTGTTTCTGTGTGCGAGTGCCTGCATCATCTTTGAGCAGTTTCATTAATGTGTGTGTACATGCTGATAGATTAAATGCCGTCTTACACTATCTTCAGCTGCGTATGCGCAGTATTGGTGAAGTCAATTTCATTATTCATTCATGTACTCGTATAGATGTATTCGGATTTTTGTTTTGATAGAATGTATTTAGGAAACACAAAATAATGTGTTTACGTCTTTTTAACTGGTATTTTATTTTTCTGTTTTATTCTTTTCTAAAAAACCGTTACAGTAATAAAGATCTGAAAAGCAACGTTTTCATACCTAACATGATAAATGCGGCTATAGCTAAATAGAGAGCTATTTAAAAGTTTATTACACGCCTTAATCTTGAAACGACCGCCTACTTACAAGTTTGTAAGGTTGTATTCTGAAGACATTATTTTCTTAGTTTACGGTTGGTCTAGACCTTTAAATGTTAATTGTGTTATGTATCCGTGCATGTTAAAATTGTAAAGGGAGCGTGCATGTGTGGGTGTGAACGCGGAATGCGGCAACGACGCTGATATAATTTTTGGGTTCGTAGCCACATTTGATAAAAAGATCAAGTTCAGAAGGGGCAAACATCGTGCTGTTGATATGATTTTAAGAAGTGTTTCTGTGAAAGACGTTATAAAATATTCACCTTACCACGATGTAAGCCAAATGTCGATAGAAAAAATTGGAATAAAGTATTCAATGAAATTATCTGGTATTATTTATACTTTTAGTCATGTTAGTAAGTTATGTACGCACTCATGCGACTGTTGAATTTTAGTTTATATCTTCCAGTTGGTGGTAAGTGATGATTGTAAGAATCGCTAACGGTATCGCTCCTCTTTCAAGACAGAGGCTTAAAACAAAATGGTTTTTATAGTTGCGATCCAATGAAATTACTAATGCCCGGTTCCTATAATCAAAAAACGATACGTTTTCTTACGGCGGTATAATTTTTGACCTTTGACCGTCGACATTTGACCGTCCGTAAGCAAAACGAATCGTTTCTGATTATAGGAACTGGGCATTTAACACTCAGACTTCGCGACTTCTCTTAGTTAGTTACTCTCTTAGTTATTACTCTTATAGCTTAAGTCTCTCTTAGGTCTCCCTCACATCTAGGAACTTAAATTGACGATGAATAAATCATCATGCATGTGCAGGATAGTTTTACTATTCTGAATACACATAAAATTTAAATGATCGCGTTTACAAAGTGACTTACGGGAATCAGTAATGCGTTTACAATATTCATAATTGAATTCGGTAGCGCCGGCCACACAAAGACCTTATTGTGTCACTAAAAAAACTATTGTAAAAACATTTGCATCTATTTGCATACACTGTGATTGTACTGATAAATGACACTTCTATTCGCAGTACGGACCTCTTTTTGTTAAATTCGGAGTCGTCCAACCACCAACAAAAGGACCCTTTGCGTACCTGCAAAGTTTTTTCGACAATCATAAAACTCGTCATTGCGTAATTTTTCCGCATTGTTGTAAACCCTTTCCGTTTGTTTTTATTGTAGTCCTTTATTTACTATTCAATGTATTCAGTCGGTGTCTCTGCAGAGTTCTGCAATATTTGAGTTAAGTTGTAAAATAATAAAAATTGCGCTATTCGCCGCAGAAAAACGTGCGCAAAAGGGTTTAATGATGCGGGTAAGGGTTTCTCTTTTATTTGATGTTTTAAGTAACGCCTAACGGTACTTGTTATTGAAAGCATTTCTCTCCTGCATGGGTCTAATGGAAGGAGTTATAAAGTACCAAGAGATAACTCAAATGCTTCACGCGAGGAATATTTATCACGTGTAATACTGCAGTAGGAGTTATTTTTAATGAGTTATGGTAAGTGGATGAGTAAAAGCCTTCTCCGAAAATGTCTGGTAAGACCATTAGGTGATATTATAACTTCAAATTCCCTTCGAAATAAAACTCAAAAGCGGTCAAAACTGCTGAATTCCGAGAAGAAATAAAAACGTTGGTCTATGTTGCTTGAGGTTAGAAGAAAACGAAGAGTAATATACTTATACAATGTACAAACAAATCTTAATAAGGCTTTTTGATGTCGCTGCACTCTGTATAGGAAAGGAACAGTTGGAGAAATAATATTAGTGATTATAGCTACCACATTGTCTATACAATTGAATAGAAGTATTATATCAAATACAAACATAGACCAAAACCAAGTTCAATGCAGTAATAATCGAGCTGACTGAAGAGACGATGAATACATTTACTTATTCGATGTCGCGATTGAGCTGCTAGAGTAGTAATCATGTGTGGCAAACGTCATCAGAGTTTAAGTTCTTCACTTATCATCTTGGTATCTCAAAGAACATAATATATTTTGTAACACCCGATCGGGTTAGCCTTTAGAACCTAATGAAGACTGTGATTATATCTAAAAGTTCCACTACGAATACTTGCGAAGAACTTAAAACACTAATTGTTTAATGATATATTTTAGTATATATTTAGTATAGCTTCTTTTGCAAATATGTGAGTGATCAGTGTGATCACTGATCACACAGACTTTTTGCTTTTTGGTAAGACATTTTTTTACTAAGAAAACCAGTAGGTGATTGTGTGGTTCACTTTACTACATACATAAGTTTACGTACGAACTGTGCTATAAAGAAAGTTTTTAAAAGGCAAACTGTGATTAACAATACTGTAATTAAAGTTATTCTAAAAGTTAAGAGATTTTTTATGTTTTCAAGCCTTTTATGCTTAAAAAAGGTTTATAAAACCTTTCTCTCAATTATCCCTTTCAGCAATTGCTAATTCTCAAAGCGGTTTAACAAAGGGACCAAGTAACTGTCTTTTTCGAAATAAAACTTTCTTTTTTGAAAAAAGTTATACGCAATGGCGCTTACGCACAAAGGTGCCGAAATTTTATATAATTGTTTTCAAAGGTGCCGACTTTATAGCTATCCTAAACATTTTGCCGACCACCCACTACATTTGCACAACATTGCTGACTTCTTATCACCGAGCATAGCGGTACCAACACCTTTGGACAATAGGCTACACAATGTGAACAAAGTACCTAAGTGAGATTCTATATGCAAACAAAACACTGACGAACCTATTCATAATTGCATGAACCTTCACCCATTTCATGGAATATGTACATTGTTAGCAAAGTAGGTACTAGCCTGCCATACCTAATGTAAATAGCTTTACTTAGTTACATATTGTCTGGCGTGGTCTTTAATTTCTTATCATCGATCGCGAACAAATATAAATTACAAAAACACAAATGTAGTGAGTAATCCATCATGTGAATAAAAGACAGCTTTCGGCCACCTCCGTGCCAATCAGAAATGGGAGTTACAAAAAAATATTTATGTATTCCAATCAATCGCCAGTCCATTACGGTTCGATCCACCACAATTTGTGAAGGAGGTATACAAGCACATAAAACATTTTACTGTTTGACATGGCCGAAGCAAATGACAAAAGTCAATCTACACATCAATCGCCAAACATTGAAAATTCGGGAGGCAACACGCGACTATTCAATAATGCACGAAATATCGATGTGGGGCATCACCACCACCGGCCACCACAAAGTGCGTGGTCGACGCCACATCTTCATCGACCTCGTGAAGTATGAAACATTATTTTAGTTAAGTCCATTTCGTAATTATCTCATGTACTTGCTATGTCTTAACTCATTCAATTTCAATGATTTGAAATTACGAAGTCATTTTAAATTGGTTACGGTGATACTTTAATATGATTTGGTCACACAAATTTCTAATAGCTGTTCGCTTTTACTTGACATAAACTATTTGATGACATACCTGTGTATAAAGAGATGTAACAAATAACGATACAACAGTATCTTAGAACGATTGTAGGATCTGTTTCAGTACTAACTTCTACACTAGATAGTATTAACAAAGACATTTAATAAAATACTACGTAGATGAGGCTTTCTCTTTTAAGACTCAACTGATAGCTAATACCTGTCATGTCCTGTTGTATGAACATCAAGACCAACGTAAATTAGGCATGTTCAATTGTTGCATCCATACAAGATCTAGCACTGAGCCGGAATCGAACTCAGGGCTGATAATCTGATTTTGTAATAAAATGCTCGACCAATTCACCACAAAGGTCGTCGTTTTAGTTTTGACATCTCATGTAGGTAGGGCATACTTTAGAACCCTACATTTTAAGATGTTTTATAAAACAACTAGCAACTCGCCCCGGCTTCGCACGGGTAGTAGAGACATCTTCAACAATCATCAACATATTTCAATCAATTTACACAAAATCTTAACAAATTATACACCTAAACCTTCCCGTCGTTTTGAATGTCTTGTTTTACTTCATTGACCAGTATGACTTGAACTGTCATTGTATATACTGTTGCACCATGACAGGTCTAAATATATACTGGGCCTCTATAGCTTTATGTAGCCGTTCTTTATACAAACTTTAACTTTATAGCACATATTGTTTAAAAATTTTAGCTTTCTGCACTTCTTCTACATCTAAACTTTAAGTATTCAAAGTTATACACTCCTGTCTTTGCGCGTTTGATTAAAAAATATGTACAAAGAATTCTCTTCGTCCAATAAATTAATAAACATTATTTAATTATTAATATACTACTGCTAATAATTAATTTACATCAATTCAGCAGTTCAAATTCTAAATACAAATAGCGCAAATATGATTATTGGCAAGATACATACTGTGTGATATTTCGGAATAAATCGGTATAAGGATAGGTGCAGATAATTCGCGTTGCTCCTGCGATTGGGGAAGCACTTTCGCCTTACAAAAGCGCTCGTTAATAACCATTACTAGCACTTCGCTCCATTATAAAATTATTACAACACTTTACGTGACCAAAAGGAAACAATCTAGCCAATTCGCGATCATGCTTAGAATGCTATTGGCGCTGAAAGGTAAATTATAAAAAAACATAATGTATAGGTATCTGTAATTAAGTTAAGCTCTAATCAATCTACAAAAACGTCGTATAAGCTTATAATGACCACATTATGTTATGAAATCCTAATGGCATCTAACAGAATCTGATAATGACAATATCCAATATCGAATCATAACATAATATTGGGTGACCTGTCACGAAATACATGTCAGAGTATGGCACGAGGCTAAATAGAGAAGCGTGGGTTTTGTAGACTGGGTGACAGGAGGCGGTAGTAGAGGGTGGTTGCCAAATGACAGGTATCAATTATTAACACTAATTTCCCCGCCACATTTGCGTGTGGAAGACAAATAGATGGCCGAGCCTGGCAGCCGAATCTTTCTATATAATTACCGATACACTTAGGTTTTGTCAATAATTTCGTGTGTAAATTTTCTACAAGTATTTTGTTTTATGGCGGCGATTAATGACCGTGCGTGCGGCTGTATGTATTGTTAAGATAGAACATAAATGATTTTGCTTTATTATTGTGTTTGTTGGTTGATGGGGTAATAGAAGTTAGGACGGCAGATGATATCCATGAGTATAGGTAGATTGTGGATCGTTATTTTAAGAAAAAATTGAAAAATGATTCTACGTAGGTACTTACTTCATTTCCTCACAATAAGAAGATTATCATCATAGAAGCAGAATAGTAAGTTTACATGTGAAATAGTGGTCCGCAGTTATTCTGTTGGGTATATGAACGTCAGAAATAGTATTACCCAGTCATATCTATATAGCAATCAATTTTTTATTACGTTTGATTTTAGGTTTGGAAAATTGGTTTTTCACAAAGTAATGTACTAAGTAATTAGTAGGTACCAATATAAAAATCGATATTAAATGAAATATTGTACATTTTAATTACGTAGAGCACTTATTCAATTGTCAGGGGAGAACACTGAAATCTAAGCTAAGAATCTTTACCCTACCCAACATAACTTTGAGTTCTAAACTTTGATTCAGTTTGTAGAGCTCCGCTCTCATACACTTCAAACCCCTTGAATGATTTTAAGGTGTTAACCTTATTCTATAAATCATTATCGGTTAAGCTTAAGCCCGACCAGATGCAATTGCCATAGTAGGCATATTCATGCGCCACTGACTACCTACTATTAAACAACTTATCAATATATCTAATTTAATAGAAATCTATTATATAAAATCACGGTAAATACAGCCCATCAAGCCACACAGTAGATATCTAGGTATGTAGAACGAATACCTATACACAAAAAAATCACATTGGTGTACTACTAAGGAAAGCTGTACAGTATTATTCGTATACAATTAAGTAGAACTATCAATAATTTGCGGTATATTATAATGAACCGATAAAAACTAAAAGTCTAGTGGGTGGGTAGGCTGTGGTGGTGGTGCCCTATGCTTCAATTATTCAGAGCGCGTATTTTGGTCACGAGGACGCGCGGACGGTCGGCCCTCACCAGCCGTCCCTTTACCAAGCTATCAATACATACCCTATTCAAGGGTTGATTTACAAATTAATGAACTAAAAACATACTGCGAGGAGACACGTTCCACGTTCCCGAGGTCGTTAAAATCATTCGTGTTTTAAAATAACTAGTTTTCACTGACCGCATTGCTTATCTGGGTGATGGAAGTTTCAGAACAATAATTTTCTTTTATTAAGACATCACTTAGTAGCCTAGAATTTTAGCTTAGTTTGAAGGGTTAGGAAGATTGACAAAACCGACATTTCTAAAGTTAAACCTATAAAACAAATGACCGAAATTGCTACTGTTAAAAGAAATGAGTTTTTTGAAAAGAGAATCGTCAATCGTATTTTTTTATTCTTTTAACAATTTTCAATATACTGTCAATACTGTCATGGCTCTGTTTTTGATCTAATGAATAAAGAAATCTCTGCGTTGACTCTACACGCGAGATGGAGTCCATATATAAAAATAATAAAGAAGTAACCTCCAGCTAAATGGCTAAATTATTATTAATTTTATGCACAGTTTACATTTTAATTTTAACATTATTAGTACCAGTTTTTCAACCTTTCAAAATATAAATACACACATATTTATCTTATACGTATAAAATATCTATATATTAGCAGTTAAACCTTGGCCCCAAAACAAAGTAGCCTCGAATATGTTGTTCAACAAACTGTTTATAAAAAATATCGCAACGGAATAGATAATAAAACATTTCACGCATTAAAGTTGATAATTTGTATTTCATACCCTTTTGTAAATTTGTCACAATATGATCAACTTGAAAACAAGATACATATATTACAATGTTATGAAAAATAACTACGTTCAGTATTGATTTTATAAACAGTAGGTATTAAATGTACTAGGGCAGCAGGATTCTTATCACGCAACCACGTCAGTGTGTGCGAACGTATGTACAAGTATGAGATATCAAATTGGCAACGCCTCCTCGCGAACCGGTTGCCAAAATGACTCACGGTCATCCATCGACATACCTATTGTAAGTATATAATGTATATGTATAATACAGGCTTATGTATAACATATCACAATCGTTAAATATAACTCTTGGTATTTGCTACTATCCTAGTATAAATTTGTTCTTACATTTGGTAATTGAACAAAGAATTATTTGAGGCATTGTCTTTTTAAATGCAGGAAATAAATACGGAATATTTTAAACTGGATACACGTAATATAAAAATAAATAAAAATTACACATAAAGCTTACCAAATGACGAGTGTAAAGAAATTGTGTATTTGACGATATTAGCTGAACTAATTTGTTAACAATTTATTTTAATAAAGTAGCAATTTTTAAATAAATAGGTAATATTAAATAATATACCAGTTTCTACTATGTTTGTTAATAAATCCAAATCAATCAATCAAAATAAGACTTGGATAAATGGATATTTTTAAGCATCCAAAATGCTTAACAACTAACCAAATTGTATATTTATAAAATAACATAAAAACCTATAAAGCACAAAGAAGGAAGAGGATAGGGAAATATTGCCAAAACACAGATACCTCCTACAACTATATAATCTCCTAGTACAATTGTGCGAATTTGTCGTAATTTCACGCCCGCCTACAACAAAGTATACTTTTTTGCAAGCGCACGTGCCCACCATCCGTCATTGTTATGTCATCATTACGGTGACTGCACCACAAAAGTGGATGCGCTTATGCGCACTTACATTCATTGTAAGTTGGGGGATACCGTCTGATTCACGAAATGTGCGAATTCCTCTCTAGACAGTGTTTGTCCTTGAACGTTTATCTAGGCAAATGTGTGCGTAAAATATTTGCATGTGTGTATAGGTTACATGAATAAATTACTTTAACTAGACATAAGTCTGTCGTTCTACTAGTTTAAAGAGAGGGTCGTTATATCAGTGTCGCTATGAAAAGTGACGAATTTCATTATAGAAGAATGGAGCGAAGCAGATAAGAGTGAATTGGCACGGAGTATAAACTACTCTGCTTTTTTTTTGTATAATGCCTCGTGTCATTGTGTGTGCAGGATTAAGTTCAAGTTATGGAAGTCCTTTAAGCAACGTGAACCAATGCTAGTATGTATAATGTGGAAGCACTAATATGCGGTAATGATCTTGACCAAGAAATAATCTGTGTACTACACACACTGGTAAATAACCTTCTCCTCTCCTTAACCTCTACCTTCATCAATAGGACGTATTCTTATTATCTTCGTCTTTGTATTCAATTTCTTACAAAATTATGAAAATTCAATCATTCGTACATGTACGATTCTAGTCTGGACATTAATTTATAAATTAAAGACATTAGGTCGAAAATGTATCTATAGCTATATTATTAAGTATTTACACATTTATTAACTCGTTAATTGTTCGTATAACTAATCGTTTAGATGTGACTGCTGTGAAAGCTGTTTAAAAGTGAATAAAAATACTAGTGTATAATGACTGGAAGTGTCTCCAAGCTACAGAATACAACTAATAAGCATCTAGGAAATCTAGAATTGCTAACGGCCGTTGTATTGCGTTTCCACTGCACCTAATGAAATTCGTTCCCCACGCAAGCTGAGAGTTTATCTATGTTTTAGGTATGCATTTTTTTTTAAAGAAAGCTATATGTATTAGGAATAGAAGTCATTCTGACGCAATTTCGACCGAATGTCTTTAATTTATAATAAATTAATGTGTCGCGGGGGACTTTACAAAATACAAAACAATGGACACAAAGAACACCAAGACTCGGGTCTGAATCGAACCCACGACCTATGGCGTAGCAGTCGGATTTTTGAAACGAAATTCCTTATTGCACGTTACACTACAGACGCTCGGCGGCGAATGCTATGCGACAGAAAAAAGTTTTAGCGCAACGAAAAATGCTGGCCGCGAGTTGACTTATTTTATTTCCGACATCTGTGGATACTACTGTGATTTGATGTTGGCTGTATACTAATTATCCAACTTTCACAGATGGCGAAATTTTAATTTCGAGTTTTTACAACATTTACTACATTTTGATACAATTTTTATTCAATCCATTAAATATATTTATATATAGTAAAAGTAACTTCGCTCCAACTGGGTATCCCAGAGACAGCTGACGCGTTTTTTGTATATAATATAAATTCGCGTTAAATCATGTTTACCCGTCCATCCATCCAATGATGGGTAACCAGGGCTGATTTAATTGGCTTATTCCTGCGCGTCTTCCTTCATCTCCTTGCGCTTCTGTTAATTAAAAACGCAACCTTAATGCGACTCGCCCATGTGTTTATAAATCCTCCTCCTGATAACATAACATTCGTAAATTTATGTGTTTAAACGGAATCTATGTAGATAACACGGGTAAAAGTCCAGTCCAGTGTGTGAGCAAATTTATATTATGCAGTATCGACACGGACGAGCTGTTATCGCGTCAGGGCCCACGTTATCGGCCGTACGCACTGTATCTGTGCGTAGAAATCGTGCGTGTGCATTGCGTTTCGCGCGATACGCATTTCGCCCGGTCACACGTTCCCAAGTGTGTGCGTTGCATAAAATGCTACTTTCGCAAACGAATTACCAATTTTTATAGAATTCACAATACGTGAGATTGATTGTGAAAGTCATGCGTTACGCACATATTAAACTGTGATGATACGGACATAGCTACACGTTGACTAATAATGTTAGATACTGAACATGTTATTCTAATAATATATAATTTAATAGTGTAATTATAGAATTACTTTATAGTAATAGTATAGAACATAGTTATAGTAATAGAACATCGTCTTGCGAAACATGATGATACAATTAAATTTATTCGTATTATTTGTAACGCGTTACACGCGGAATTTAAAATTGTAGGGTATGTGAAATAGCTTTTTTTATTACTAGTAGGTATATAGGTACTACCGTAGTTTTTAAACGAGTTACCTCTCTAGTAGTCTAGTCTAGGCGTATATAAATTTTACCTACAAAATTATCATAACAAAAACTACAATCCTTATTTTTATTATTAACGGTGTAGAGCGGTAAATATACTAAAATGGTAAATATGTACATACGTAGGTACTAGACAAATATAATGAAGTATAGTGGTTCGTCATGGATTAGGTTAAAGTGTACTTAAAAAACATTATAACTAGTTTAAGTATTAAATACCGCTTAAAGATCAACTGAAAAGCTGATATTTAACAGTATTAAATAGCAGCTTAGTATATATATATTAGCCAATAGCCAGCATATAGTATTAGCCAATTTCAGTATACCTGAATGACTAATTGCAAAGTTGTACAGATTTTTATTTCCTTTTACTAAAACTGTTTACACACTGCAAAAACGTTCGTTGACTAATAACGATTGTAACCTATCCAATGGTCAATAATTTCCATACATCATTACAATAGCGGCAAATACCTTTTTTCGCTGAAAAGCAATATGTATTGTACGTGTTTTCCTTATACATGACTCTTTAATAGCTATACCTAAAATATTTCACATTAAAGTTTATTGTAAAAACAGTTTATAAAATCTGCATTCTACATGCTACTGCGGCTCGTTTCTGTAATCACGCTCTGGGCAAATTCTACTAAAAGATAACACTATCGGTATTCAGAAACTAATGCATTGCGATAATAAATGATAAGTAAATGACAAATTGCAATATCGATGGTGAAATTGGTACACGAACGGCTCGACTGCTACATACGGTTGTGAATTACAAGTTTATTTTTTCTCATGGTTTAAATTCAACGTTAGTTTTAATAAACTTTGGACTTTCCTCTGGACCATGGACAGGGACAGAGAGAGAGAGAGAGAACTGAACTCGTGACCGTCACGCTAATAATACATAATTATATAGATCCACTAGAGCTCTTTACTAATTAATGTCACCAACCTGTTAATGTGACATTTTAATTTCGTCGTTTCTTTTAAGTTATTACTTCTGTCGGCAGTCCCATTCCCATGACTGCCTTTTTTTTTTTTATGGTATGGGGGGCAAACGACCAGATGGGTCACATGCCATCATGTGACCCGTCTTAAATGACTACCGCCGCCCATGGCCACCTGCAACTCAAGAGTCACAAGTGCGTTGCCACCCTTTAAGGTGGGAGTAGGGGGAGGGGGTGGAGGGGGAGAGGTGGGAAGAGCGGGAAGAGGGTAAGAGGGGGAATAGGGGGAGAGGGAAGGGTTAGGGCCTCCGGTAACCTAACACACGCGGCGAAAAGCAATGCAAGCATTGCTTCACTGCCGGTTTTCTGTGAGGCCGTGGTATAACTCCGGTCGAGCCGGCCCATACGTGCCGAAGCATGTATTTACACGTATTGCTGTTACTCCTTTTTTCCACCTCCTCTTCTTCTTCTGGTGCCCCTACTACGGGCACAGATAGTAGACTACACTCAGGGTCGGGTACAGATAGTGGACTAGATGGGAATCTAGTCCACTATCTGCACCCGACCCTGAGCAAAAATGTCCTCCTATGCATTAACTAGGTATCTAAGAATACATGACTTTTAAACCTTTCGATCTGTAAACAACTAAAAATCATATCTAAGGACTTAAATAATCGTATTCAAAATATAATAATTTGTGACTATTTTATAAAAAAAATTAGAAAAAATCTTATCGCCAAATCTACCAAATGTGTAACTTTCCCACTTGGAGACAATTGGACAACTCCTCTTTTAGGACTTTGTTTTTTTTACGCCATCATCTACCCTGAATTTTCATAAAATTATAGTATTACGATACTAAAATTTCCATTGTTAGTCTTATTTTTAACCGACTTCAAAAAAGGAGGAGGTTCTCAAACCGTCGGAATCTTTTTTTTTTGTGTATGTTCACCGATTACTCGAAGACGCCGGAACTAATTTGAAAAATTCTTTTTTGTTTCAAAGGGTATACTTCCCAGGTGGTCCCATTTAAATTTTATCGAAATCAGTCGAGTGGTTTTTGAAAAATCAACAAAAATCTAAAAATTTTATACGTCGATGATATTTTCGTTTGCTCCGAAACATCACTGTCTCAATGGAGCAGTGCGTTTGGTTGGCCTACCCATATTATATTTAAACAAAATACATCTAGTTTCTACTAAAAAATCTTTGTAACAAAAAATTAAACCGACGAAAAGAACTAAAAAGCAAAAAATAAATAAACCTTAAGTCTTAAGTATTGAGCTTATTTACATAAACTATAAAATTTCATATAAACTTATTTTGAGTCGGCGCCAACCAACAAACTGATGAACAAAAAAAGAATAATCAAAATCGGTTCATAAACAACGGAGTGAGGACTGAACAGACATCAAAAAAAAAAATTATATTATAGGGTCGAATTGAGAACCTCCTTTTTTTTCGTCGGTTAAAAAGCACATTGAAGTCGATGATACTTTTTTTAAAACATAATTATTGTGTTCTAAGAGCTAGAACATCATCATCCTCCACGTCTTTTCCCAACTAAGTCGGGGGCGGCTTTCAGTCTAACTACGATATTTTACGTGAAGCAACTGCCATCAGACCTCCACAACCCAAGTACTAGGCGATATCGAAGTTCTGTAGTTAGACGAGGTTGTCGGACTTTTTAGGGCTCAACTACCCGTAACAACTGCAACAGATGTTCGCATGGCAACCGGGACCGACGGCTTAACGTGCTCTCCAAGGCACGGAACGGTCTCAATGTGTTAGGAATGGTCACCCATCTTTAGGCTGACCTGGCTAGTATTACTTAACATTGTAACTTGCTAATCTACTCGGTTACATTTAGCCACGAGGCCCCGAGCTAAGGGCTGGAACAATTATGTAAGAATTAGGTATTAGTGCTTATTCCGAGGATGCGACGTTCAGTGATACTTGTAAAGGCCAAGTAGCACGTTAGGCGATTTTAAATTACCAATTGTAGTTTAATACCCCACGAAGAACTAATAGGCGCATAAAATTAGCTTAACCTGGACATAATTCGATAACCCATTGTTTTTATTATTTTATCGGATGTTGATATTAAGTACCAAATACTAATTAGATATATGATGTAAAAAATTCGGGGTGGTAACCGTTGTTGCTAAAAATCGGGAGTTTTCGTACACTACCAAGTTTTTCCTAAAAGCAAAATAGGTAACCGAATACCTCGTTAGTATAATTTTGAGGTGGATTCAAATGCTATCACCTAATAGTAAAATTAAACTAAAACCAAAATCGCATGTATGTTTTTTTTTACATTATCAAATAGTAACTATGATGGTTGTATCTTATTAAGCTCTATTACGTCTTTTTAGACATTTAAGACAAAAATTAAACATTTATTTCTTACGTTTTAAGAATAGTGTGTTTGTCAGTAGTTAAAAATCGTAACTGTGAAATTTTTGTTTAATAATAGGTTTTGTGTATTACAATTTTCTTTTCATCAAAATCAAACACGTTAGTGTCACGCTTATGAAATTGCAAACAATTAGTGGCGCGGGATGCATGCGGCGGGTGCGCGGTGTTGAAAGAGAGCGCGACGCCACGCGGAGATAGGGGCATGTCATGAGTAGTCATAACATTTATTTCAATTGCGTGTTTTGTACCGACTATCGACTGCATCGAGTAGGTATTAGAAAAACAATCTGAAGATGGAATTTCCTAATTGTAGGATATATAATTGTGCGTTGTCTGGTACTTATGTGTAACTTTTGCTATATGTATTAGTTTTTACGGACACTTATGTAAAGATAAATAATAAGTTTTATTTGCTGTCATACCAAAAATTAGATATTTCCAAATACTCAGAAACATGTGGATTCGCGCACACGGCAGCGACATCTGTATTCTCGTGAAAATCAATCACCTTGCTTATAATACCTACAGACACCTTATATATAATCACTAGCTGGTACCCGCGTCTTCGTCTGAGTAGAATTTGTAATAAATTTTTTCCATCCTTCCATCTTTTGAGGAGAGGTAAGGTACTCGTAAGTTACTTTTGGTCTAGTGGTAAGTGACTACTTAGCCAACGGTCGTGGGTGCGATTCCCACCCAGCACAAATAATTGTATTTCAAATGTACACACACCTTCAGTTTTCCTTGCTTTCAGGGGAACTGTTAGTACTCTTTTCAACTGGAATGGCAAAAATGGCGGTCGGATTTTTGGATTATGTTGAATTAATCCACGTTTTCCCTTTGCTGTTCCTTTGAATTTTTATATCGCTAAAGTTGACCTTTCCCATATAAACTTTGATTCCCTATTTTGTGACCTTCAATGCTTATTATACAAAAAGTAGGCTACATATGGCCTTTTCCAAGGCTTTGTTTATCTCTATAAGTACCTAAATTCATTCAAATAACTTGATAAATACTTTAAAGATGGATCTTCCATACTTTGATGTATATAATATGAATTTTGATCCCCTATTTTGCCACCCTCAAGGTCTATTTGCGCGATACGATAAGTAGCCTATGTTTTTCATCAAGGGTTTGGATATTTCTGTACTAAATACCAACCAAAATAAAATTGACCAATGAATGGTCTCCCATACAAACTTAGATCTATTATTTTGCCACCTTCGAGGTTTATTTTTACAGCAAAAAGCCTCTATCGTTCCCCAGGATATAATCTATCTCCTTGCCAAATTTCATTATCATCCGTTCAGCCGGTTAGTCGTAAAAAGGTAATAAACAAATTTACACACAACAAACAGAGTTACTTTCGCATTTATAGTAATTTTAATTATTGACATTTGCTATAAACTTCATTAATTTGGCAATGAGCAAAAAACAGTTTGAGATATAATATTTATAATAACAAATTTATATTGCCTTCAAAAAAGAACAGCATAGTTATGAAAAAATCAGTATTCGCATGTGCGTGTAGCACAGACGTCTGCCCTCACGTGTCTGCCCGTTCGGGTAAGCACACTTAGGCATATTTCCCCACCTTCACCGCACCGTACCACCGCACCGCGCTGTCTTGTCGCAAACTTATAAAACATTCACATAAACCTTACATATTTCCATACAAATTTTCATCCCCTATTCCCTATTGTTTCTTTACACCCTTGAGGGTAAAACTTTTACAACCTTTGAATGTCATATTTATTTATATCGAATCAACGGCCTAAAAAATAAGTTTCAAGCTTCTAGCTCTAAATATGACGGTACTTCCATACAACTTTCCATCCCCACCTTTCAACCCTTTACACCTTACCCCTTTTTTTGCATTAAAAAGTAACCTATGTCGTTTCTCAGGCTCTAGACTATATGTGTACCAAATTTGATTTCAATCGGTTCAGTAGTTTTGTCGTGAAAGGGCGACAGACAAATAGACAGAGTTAGTTACTTTCGCGTTTATAATATTAATAAGGATTAGTAAGGATTTATGCTTGTTGTCACCTAACATAACATATTTTTATTGAAATAATTGTCAATTGTACATAGTCTTCTTATAAATAGGTTTACAAAAATCATATCTCATCCTCAACAATTTAGTTATTATCGATCTAACGAACACAATATTTCAATTAAATCTCCGTCCTAATCGAACCGTGGTACCGAAAAGTTCGAAAATCATTGATTAACAGACTATCCTATACATTTACTAGCTGTGCCCGCGACTTCATTCGCGTTTATGTCGCACCTCTTCCTGAAAGGGAGGAATCCTAAAGGTAGCATTTTTTATAATGTACTAGCTGCGCCCCTTGGTTTAACCAACAAGTCCCTCGTTAAGTTTCCTTAAATTTTCTAATTTGCCGCGCCACGTTCTTAATTTTTTTTAAAGTAAAAGTAAAGTTAAGTTCATAAGAACCTTCTCCTGACAAAAACAAACACAAAAAAAAAAAGAATTAGCGAAAACAGTCCAGCCGTTCATGCCTGATGCCGTGACCAAGGGAAATAGGGATTCATTTATATATATATATAGATAGATTACAGAATTACCTACTCGCCCAAGCGTTCGTTGGAGACTTGGTAAACAAAGAAATTACGACCTTATTTGGCAAGAGATAATGTTTATATTTGAACGTAACTAAGAAAAAATATAAATTATTGAATAAACGTGGACATTTATTGTTTAATTTGTTTCCTATAGTACCAATAATATATTGAAGGCATAAATTAAACACTTTTTAAGTAGTTATGTATTTTGGCTTTCCAAGAATTACAAATATTTGTGACTTTACAAATCCGCAAAGAGAATCTGTTTAATTTTTAATAGTATAATATCACACACAATATACTATTCAGAATAAATTGTTGAATTACAGTTATCTATAATTTCTGAAAAGATAAGCCAAAACATCTATAACTAACTGAACCTTCTTTATTAATGATAGTCCCGAATGATTAAATAGTTTAATTTTGATTTCTGTTACTGGAATGCAAGCATCATATTATAACAGAGGTACTTTTACAAAGTTATTTATTTTGCTGTAATTATGAAATCGAAATGTGTTGAAAATTCAGATTTTCAGTTTTCCTATAGGGACGCGGTGCTTTAAAATGTTTAATTCTTTTTATTTTAACTATATCTAATAATACTTTATGTCCTAGAAAAAGAAAATTACAGTTATCGAATTATGTCCAGGTTTAGCTAATTTTATGCGCCTATAACAGACTGCGGTCCGTCAACTGCGGAATCCTGTCGAGTAGATATTTACTTCGTATGCTTTTTAACCCACTTCAAAAAAGGAGTAGGTTAACTCAAATTTAATTTATTTATTTTGTTGGCTATACTTAATACTTTATAGGAGATGCTTTTAAGTGCATTTTTTAGATTCAGTTTCTTTAAAGTGTTTTGTTTGTCATATGCACACAGTTGTATAAGAGAGTATTAAGCAGTATTTTACTATGTTAGTAGCACCATTTAGATTCGACACGAATAGTTTTATAACGGAGAATAGGGATCAAGTCATATTTGCCAACAAAATAGTAATGGGCAATCTTTTCGTGATATAAAAATGAGAAAAGGGGTTTACGTTAAGCCCTTTGATGCGGGTCGAATTGAGTATGGACAGGCGGACGTATTCGCTTTTTTTGCTATTATTTGAATAGTAAAACTGTCAGTTTTATCTTACGCCTAAATGATATTTATTTTGTTTTTCTTATTTTGTATTTTTGTTCCGCAATCGTGATAAATGTGATATCGAACCTTTCATGGGTTTTCGAAGTATGACTTGCGATAAAACTAAGAATTAAACAAAAATATTTTTAATGTTCGGTTCTAACTTGTTCTAACTCTAAACCACAGAAATCTAAATAAGGTACCTTATTTAGATTTCTGTGGTTCTAACAAATCCAACTTTTGGATTATTCTCAGGAACACGTGGAGGGATCAAGTTTAAGTAAAATGTTTATATCTGCGGCCCCTTGAACCTGTACATATTCAAGCTTAAATATTCAAATATGCGGCCTTATATTTTAAGCTATTTTAACACTTGGCAGGTAAGTCAAGACCTATAAGGTGCTTTCTAATGACCTAGAATCATAAAATTTGGCGAGAGCGAGGTCTCACTGGACAAGTAAAGGAAAAAATCCGGAAGTCGTTAATTTGTTGTTATATCACCTAAAAAAATATTTTTGCCATTCCAATCTTATATTTTGTGCTTGGAAAATTTACTGTGGCGTGTATCGATGTATGATGTAGTATTTTAAGAACGGCAAAGTTAAGTTTGTAATTCAAACATACTCGGAAAAATGAGCAAAAATCTACGAGACTCTATTACCGAGATTGGACAAACTATCTACATACAAGTCTGTACGTAACTCTCGGCTCTCGACTCCCACTTCTCCAGTTTTCATTTAAAACAGTATTCAACATTAAAACGATACGTTCTCTAGTACCATGTATAAAATAACGTCTCCTGACGGCATACGTCACTTCGTCACATCTTTTACTTTCAGTTTGGGTTGATAAATTAAAAACTATAAAAATACGAACTGTTAACTCAAGTTAATAAAATCCATTTTTTTTCTGATGAAATCGAAGATTATATTCTTTACTCATAGTTTTCTAAACATTTATTTTGCTAATGACTTTTATGAAATTAAAATTTAAATGTCAAAGTTATCTATATCTCTAATCCGTTAATCAACGTTAAAACAAGAATTTAAATTCATCAGGCTTTCCAATAGTTATTTGGAGCACGGCAATGCTAGTATTGTCGGCTAATTATATGGTATCTTTACTGGTTCTAGTTTGTAACAAAATACAAGTTGTACTTACAATGTTTACCCTCGAGGCTCTCAATAAAGCGGAGCAATTATAATAAAAATACAATTTTGACCACAACCCCATAGCAACGGATCGAGGGGTGTTCGCGAATAAAGCGAGCATAAAACCAGTAAACATTGTAGGGGCTTGTATTGACATACGTTATTGGTGCTTGATAAGTATTCGGATACAAAATGCGCTTTTTGTATTGTATATGTAATATCCTTACGGTTATCGAGTATTATAGGCTAAAGTGCATTATGATTGATTTTTTTTTTTGGAGATATAAAAAGATATACTTGTTTTGCCTTTATTGTTTGTATTTATCAGTAGGTACCTATGTGTCTTTATTAACAATACAGTAAAACATGCTCACACTCATTATACAATATCTATATTTTTTGGACTATGAAGACAAAGATTCGAGAGACAGCACCACCCCAACAAGTAGTCTATGAGAAGTTAAATAGGTAACGAGCAGACGGGACATCTGATGGTAAGTGACTACCGCCGCTAATAGCTAAAATCTTACCTTGTCTTGTGCATAGTGCTCTTCCAACTAACCTAAGTGTAATAAAACAAAATATCGTCATAAAAATATTCCTATACCAGTACCATGCAATTTTGTGGTAACCTGAGTCATCACTATTCAGCATTGTGTACACTAAACGTATGGTCGCAGCCGGGGTGGACGAGTTTATTGCAAATGATACCCGTAATTAGAGCCCCAACCATATCGCATTGTCCATCTATTCGCACCGTACGTGCAGGCTACACAGCTATTAAACACGCGCGACGGAAATAACGTAAGCTTATAGCACTATATTGATTTCGCTAATGCATGTTCTCACAATTAATTTCTATACTTTCCGTATTTTAAAGACAGGTTAGCCTTAAAATCTAATTCGGTCAACTTGTGACTCTTGAGTTGCAGGTGTCCATGGGCAACGGTAGTCACTTACCATCAGGTGACCCGTCTGCTCGTTTGCCCCCTGGTGGAGAGGGTAGGAGTATTGGCGAGAGAATTTTCGGCAACATAAATAAATATAATATACAAAAAAAAGTACGTTGGCACATGAACAAGGAACCCTACTCATGTGTTATTAAGCTTGAAAATGGTTTCTAAAGCGTTACTATACTATACCATTCTGGTAACTAGCTGACAAGTGTAGCAAAATGACGGAAGACAAGTAGTGCCACTTCTCTTCTGTCGCAAATGAATGTTCATCCGCTGTAATTTTTCCTTACCAGTACTGATTTAATATAACACATATACAATTACATAACAGACTAAAGCTCGTCTTATATAGTCGCTCGTCTATTCGTAAGTCGCACATAATTAAAAAACTTCAATCAACTGGAGTCGAAGACGCTTTGAAAAAAACATCACCAGCATTGTGAATTTTGCCATATCTAGAAAACTCCTGGGCCGGATTAGGAATCATTTGGCTTTGAAAAGTATAATCTAGCAATCTCCTTGAACTTTACACGCTAATGCCAACTTTAGTTTACTTTTCCGATTTTAAAATAATATATATAGTGCATTATTACATCGTTGCATTAAGACCTATTTTGGATAAACGATAATATTTATCGCTCGTCTAAGTAAATCAAAGAAGTAATTAATAAATGACGTCATATCGTTGGTAAATGTTCACATTTGTTTCTTTAACTGAAGTTTTAATGCTTCCTAATAGTTAAAGTGTTTGTGAGTAAAGTATTTTAAAAAATGTGTATTGCGAAACTTGTTTGAAATAGTAGCTAACCTAGCCCATATGATGGGAGTTTCGTTTTTCGTTACGAAACCGAGGCGGTTTTTTTTCCACATTTAGCGACATCGGCTGCTCGTAAATTCAAAGGCAAACACATTTTGGCTCATTAGTGATGGGTGCGATAACCAAAACAAAATGCAAACTGCGCTACAATATTACAAAACTACTAACTGACTTGATTTGATACCTTTTAGTTGTACTTTAAATCTACGGATTTAAGATAATTTTGTCATCATAATTGACAGGGTTTGGGTTTTTATTCACCGAATAATTTGATAAATATAAAAAGCGATAAAGTTTAAATATCTTATATTAAATGATTAGAAATCACAGATTGATTGATTTATTAAACACTTACTACATTAAATTGAGTTTATAGCAATAACGTAGTTTAGTAATTTAGATTGTTCTTTGGAATTCTAATACCTATGCGTGTTGCCTCTTGATGCTCTAGCACACTCTTACAAGTGAGAATTTAGGTATTTTTACTTCGGAACTGATTTTATAAATAAATGTGTGCTTACATAAGTTTGCCAATGTATTTTTCTGACCTTAACTTCTTAACCAAGCCTAAGGAAATTTGGCAAAGAGGTAAAATACCTAACCTATAGCCTTTTACAGAAACTAAACTACTTTTATTAAATATATTTATAAATTTAAACAAGTTGATAAAACGTCACATATTACGAGTATTTGTGAATTTGAGTAACTACATACGTAACATTGTAAAATTTCTAAATGGTAGCCATTAGTAAAAAAAACCATACCCAATAACGTTTAATGAACTCTTAGTAACATCTCATGTGTGTAATGTAACGTAATTCTATCGGAGCTCGATAATGAAGCGAATGTTTTAAAAAATATCACCAGAAGTTTTCTACTTTCCAATGCATATTAAAAAGTTAGTTTCGGTGCAACGACCAGTCGGCGCGATGGGACGATCTCTCGGGTAGCAGATCGAGTCCGCCCAAGGACGTCCACTCCGCTACAGCCTCCGGAAACCTCACAACCTTATAACATACGCTAAAAGTACTATTTTCGTTTGCCACCTATACGAAGATAATCCCTTGGCCGAGTCGGCAAGAAAAATGATCCTGTAGAAAAAAAGTAAAAAAGCAACGAGCTCGCGGTTGTTTTATTTTATCGAGCCGTGGTCGAAGGCAACATGGCCGCGAGTTGGGAAGCGAATTATCTCTAGCTATACTTTATAAGATGCTTATCATGGTGCCGGATAAACGGAGCTTAAATATCGTGAAACTTAAGATAGGCAAAGCTTGATATTAGGCGTGTTTATCTGAATACTTGATGATTGCCGTTAATTATGTGTTTAAAAACACTCGTTAAGAATTACTGGACAATGACTATCGCTATTAATCTTCTAATATTATTATCACTCTACCTACTCACACAATAGGTTCATGAGTTCGTTACGCGCCGCGCCGTTCTGTCTACAAGGCAGGTGCTCGCCGATATTTTGACAACGATACTTAGCAGAACCGCCCATTTTTTAAATTTAATACTTTTTCTGTATCCACTTGACCCGTTTTTTTACCCACCAATGTTATTTCAATAAAAAAAATGACATTTTCGTTATTATAACTTGAATTATGTTTATTATTTTTTGGGGATGCTTTAATTTGATTATATTATTATCTTTGTTAATGCAATAAATAAATAATGATGATAGTTTATAAGAAAGCAACACTTACGCACGGCGTGGTTGTTGCAACAATAGTCACGTGTGATATATCTATTCTAGGAATAGTAGGTAATTATCTATTTTTCAAAATTAATTTAGCATTTTAGTAATTTACTGTAAAGATATGAATAGAAATGTATTGTGTGGGTATTAGACAATAGAAGGAAAGAGTATATTGTTTTACGTTGGGTGCTTGGGTCCGGGGAGTTTCGCTACAATGAACCGCATCCGGGGTCGGGCGTGGACATGGAGTCAGTATTCCGGGCCCAAAGAGAATATATTAGGTATGCCATTGTGGAGCTGATACCATCGCGCACCTCACCATGACATGCTTAACTTTTACTACGTAGTTATTGTTTTTAATCAACGTCTTAAAATGTGACGTATTATTGTAATATGTCACCTACGTAATTTTTTGAAAATTTTAATACTACATTTCACGTCTAAATGCGTTATTATACTAAAGCTCTTTAGGTTCTTTTTTTTATATTATAGAGGCAAACGAGCAGACGGGTCACCTGATGGTAAGTCACTACCGTCGCCCATGGACACCTGCAACTCAAGAGTCACAAGTGCGTTGCCGGCCTTTGAGATAGGAGTACGCTCTTTTTTTGAAGGTTTGAAGGTCGTATCGGTCTGGAAATACCGCAGGCGACAATTTGTTCCAAAGATTAGTTGTGCGAGGCAAACAATTTCTGAAAAATCGCACAGTGGTGGATTGCCTATTATCCAGGTGATGGGGATGAAAGTTTTGTCGCGTTGAACGATGGCGAAACGTTGCGGCCGGTATAAGTCCGAACAATTCCTCGGAGCACTCCCCATGATACATGCGATAGAGAATGCAGAGTGAGGCTACATCTCTACGCAACGCCAAGGGGTCAAGCCGATCTGAAATATCCTGGCAATCGATGATTCGAGTCGCTCTCCGTTGAATGCGGTCAAGAGAGAGAAGCTGGTACTGGGGTGCTCCTGCATACATATGAGAACAGTATTCCATATGCGGCCGAACCTGCGCCTTACAAAGTTGTAGGCGGTGGGCCGGGGTGAAATACTGTCGCGATCTGTTGAGCACACCAAGCTTCTTCGAGGCTAATTTGGCCTTACCCTCCAAGTGACCTATTATTAAATGTCGGTATTTTATATTTATTAATTGTTTCCTGATTAGCTTTGTGCCTACTTACATTGTAAGCGAAGAGAGGAAAACAGTAAAGATATAATATACGCGGCATTGCATGCGAAGGTTTATATCATTTATAAAATTAGAAGTGTAATTTTTTTTTACATTTGAATAAAACATGTGGTAGCCTAATGGCAAAGACGTCGGACTCAAATGGTTGCGGGATCGAACTCCACCCAGTGCGCTGCCGACGTGAACTCCTCAAACAAGAATTACGTTACTATTTACAAAAAAATTCAATAGATACGTCTAAATTACGTGACTTGAAACTTTTACTTATTTTGCCACCCTTTGGAATCTATGTATTTTTTAATTCTTATTGAACTACTACGGAGATATAGTTATCTTATCTAAACCTTAATAATACTTTAAAGAATAATTAAAATCTGTTCACAATCAGTACAACATAAATACACAAAAAAAATCTTAGAACCCGGTTGCAGCGCCAGCAGCGCCACCTACTGGGTTCGATAGTGAATGTTAACTATCCGGGGACAAACACAAGCACACAAAAAAAAAACAGCTGACAATGAAATAAGAATCCTACAACCCAGTTGCAGTGTCAACTACCGGATCCAATCGTGAACCTAAACCACGTCGAAACGATCCAGGAACTCAGTTAAACACACACACAAATACATTCGGCATTGATTTTTATTTATATATAAATAAATAGATAATTTGACAATAACAAATACAAGTACAAGTATTCAAAATGGAGTGTGCAAAATTGGGGACGTAGTCTATTATTTAATATCTCTTTAGTTAATTGAGATAAGGGTAAGAGCACCCCAGATAAAATAAAATAATAAATACAGCCAGGGCGCGTGGCAGGATGCTGGTGACAAATGACGAGGTCGCGTGAAATTACAATTATCTCTTTATGCTGGCAACCCTTTGCTCATTATGCAAAGTTAAAAACATTAATTGTACCTAATGTAAATGATTATTTTAGAACGTACGTTGTAGCTATACTCATGTAGCGCGCTCACTTTACGTGATATTTTATGAAATGTGATTGTGCGTATCGCGAATACCACTCGAAAATACAGATAGTTCGTAAAATATTTTGCTAACACAAATGAATGTTTTTAAATAATTCTTATTTTTATACATCGTGTTCTAAATATGACGTAACTATTTATATGCCTTTTTGCGTGACTATTTTTGAACCAAATAATATATAGATTTTATCTTAAAAAAAATCCGTTAAGACATTTGGCACAATTGGAAATGATTCGAATTCTACCTACCGAACCGAAATTATAATACGGTCAAATAGGTGTAGATTGAAAGTCCGTAACAATTTCAAAACCATTAACATATATTTTTTTTAAATTTATCTACAGATTATATATAGAGTCAAAGTTTACAACACTGTTGTGTGGATGTGGACCATTATTCACTAAATTTTGATTGTTATATTTTATTTCATTGACCAGTATTACTTAAACTATGATTGTATATACTTTACTGTAGCTTTTTGTTGCTGTTTTCACATTATTTAAAAAGAAATAACTAGATATGTGATACGTATACTCGTCAATAGCTACTAACCAAAAAAAGTAAAAGGAAATCAATTGACAAACATAGAAGAGAATAGTTCTTAACTGTTTTGTCTAGCCTATTTAAATTTAGATACTTACTTTAGTTGATTGTAAATTGACACATGTTTTATTTTATCTTACGTCAAAATTGTAAGTTATATCATTATATTAATTCGCGAAGAGAATTATTTGTAGGGACCCCTTTTTAAGAAAATTTCGCAAACGCAGTAACGTGAATTTTGGAATATTTACAGATTATTATAGAAGAAGTACAAAAGCTAAAATTTGTAAACAATATTTGCTATAAAATTAAAAAATTGCAAAACGGGTACATAAAGTTATAAGTGTCCAGTATATATTTTGGCCTATCAGGGTACAAAAGTCTATATAATGTCAGGTCTAGTAATATTGGCCGATGAAATGGTCGAAATTCGACCATTGTATACGTGCTGTTTTTTATTACATTGAAGTCAAGTCTACGGGGTTTTTCATAATCTTACATCTGAAAAATACATTAGTTAGAAAGTAAAAACCCTTCGATTTCAGTTAACACTTCTTTCTTACGAGTACCTATTCGCAATTCGTTTATAATATAGTCAAATACCAAAACAAAAATTACTTTCTATATCTTTTTAATATTGTATTCATAGACATTGCTGTTACACTTTTATTTGATAAGTTTTCATTAGCGCTGTCTATTTGGTACCGAACGTACATCAATATTATCCCTTACTTTCGGTTCATCAGTTTCGTCAATTTCGTAACTCAACAAGCCACCATGCGGGATCGCATTATTGCTTTTTTATTAGCTTTTTTTCTATCCCCGTCTCGCAGTTTTGTTGCGCGTGCGTTCGTGGGATAGGTCGCGATGCGTTTATGTTTATGCTGGTATTAGCATAATGCACTTTTATCCGTATTGTTCACCAATTGTCGCTTGATTTTATAAAGGCCGATCAATGTGAATTTCAAATGTGGCCTGTATAACAATAATTTCCTTCCACGATATTTATTACAGTTTGTTATCTCATCCTACCTAGTTCGATCCATGTAACGAAATAGCAAAATGAAAAATAACATTCATTTTCGTTCTGTAACTTGGCCTACGATATTTTGTAACAATTTAAATTGAAAGGTACAATTAGAAAGAAAAACTTTTTCGTAAATAATAAATAATAATAATAATAACTGCACACATATCACACGCGGCCCTCTGATCCCCAACTAGGCAGAGCCTGTACTATGGTAACCAGACTGCTGATAAACATCCATATATATATCTCTAAATACATACCGTCGAGTCTCGTAACATCGCCTGTGTTTCCTATCTTCGCCTAATTTCACATAATTTAAAATTTCCACGACTTGTTTTGGACAAGTCGTGCATAAAACTGTTAAATAACAAGTATTTTTCATATATGTCAAGATTTTGACGATTAATTGTGGCTAACGTCACGTTGTTAGTGAGCAGTGCATTTTTGACGTAGGACAAACTACTCTTTTTTTTTGTTTGTGTATAAACTTCAGTTTTAAAATGTGCTACATATCAGGTAAGGGTAAACTTTTTATTTGAATATATTATACAACTAATTACCTTTTATATGACGTTATATTTTCTATCTTACTTACGTTTGGAACTCAGAATTTAATAAAAGGTTATCGGGGTTATAATCGTGGCATCTTATTGCCAAACTTCGCCTGCCCCTAGGGTTGTCAATCCTGTAGTGTCATATCAATGCAAATGTCATAGTAAGGTGGTGAGAACATTACCGAGTTCGAAGCTTCGATAACCCACAATGGAAAACAAAAAAGTGAAGAAACGCATAAAACGGACATACACTACCAATCATTCCGAAATTGTCTATCATAGACATATTTTAATAAACAGGAGATTTATTGAATAATAGGCTACAAATAGAAAGATGTAAAGATGTACCTAAGAGAACAATTTTTATTAATAAATGTTTATCTGAAAGAAAGAAAGATAGAAAGAAAAATGTTTTATTCGTAGACACTTAAGACCTAAAATAAACTTACATCTAAAAACAATAAACGCGCTTAAAACCTGTGTACCTCACGTGCCCGACGAATAGGGTCTGGTTCAGCATTTGCCAGACATGTGCCTAGCGCTGATTTTCAACCAGACCCTTCATACCCCATGGATATCAATCAGCAAAAAACAAAACAAATACAATATAAAACATTTTTTTTATGCTAACACTAATTATTATTATTATATATTTATTTTACACATTGTCATTACACAGTGTACATTTATACATACATACATACATTCATACATATAAGCATATACCTTCATTTCTACACCTACACATTATATCGCTTATAACATTTCTTTCTTAAACCATTAACCCCTTTACAGTTGGGTAAGTTAGTTAAGAATTGTGGCAACCCTATCAATGTTATAGCAAATGTATGGAACAATCTTCAGACTGTTCCCTAACTTCGCCTACTACACGTTTTTTAAGAAAATATGACTTTATTGTGTTAAAAGTATGGTTCAAATTCTTCTGTCACATTTTAACTTCCATAGACTAGCTAATGTCAAACAAATTGGTGCCGTTTCTATTGTACACTCGACTAAACTAAAACCTGACATAATTTCTTCATATGAAATCAACCTAGTGTTCTTCGCAATAAGGTCTATTTGTTACTAGCATCTATTTCTCAGCGCCGCTAAATTTCAATAAAACCTGTCAACGTATACTCAACTTTATTTCCACGCAGCGAGAGTTTTCATTTATTCAAACGCTGTATAATTGCCGTATAAAAACTTGTTCAAAACGAACAAGGATGACGTGTTTTTAATCTATACCTACGAAGACGCTTACTAAAAACACAGAGCAAAAGAGATGGCATTCAACGGATAGGGGCTCTTGCTACGTGGTATTAAAGTTTATTTAAGCGTATCAGACTTTAGTCGACAAATAAATTGCTTATTTCGATAGCGACATATGTTACCTACTTGTTTCAATTTGAAATAAGACCTTGTTTCTAAGTGTACAAGGTTTACTTCTTATATGAAGAAAATTTAGTGAATTTTAATTTTGCGAGTGAAGTAACAGAATTGGGGCCATTGTTTATTATGACGCTATGACATAAGGTAGGCAACGTTAGGGAATAATACCTATACTTCGCCTTTCACCTTTGGAGTCAATTTTTGGCTTGTTATTAAACGATATTCAAAACGTGAATTTTCTATAACTATAGCCACAGATAAGTAAAACCATTTTTTAATCACTATTATTCAAAATTCTTTTAAATCCGAAAGAACTGTTGAAAAAAGTGTCAAAACCCAGGCGAAGTAAAGGGTCGCGACGGTACATATTATAGATAAATGAACCTTTAATTGATTTACCTTTTCAGTTTTCTAGCCTACAAAATATTGATTTTTGTGAAAAGGCCGCCTATTGTGCATTTCATGTAAAACATAACTGTTTTTATATATTTGTATTTGATGAATAATAAATAGTACTACTTACTTTATTAAATAATAGGAAGATTAGACAAATTATTTTTTCGAATTTCAGGTATTTTTTTTGTAATTAGACGACAGGACGAGACGATGCGACGAGATGACAAGTGACCCGATATTTAAAAAAGGCAAGACGAGCAATTCCGCGAATCACCGACCTAATTAAGAAGGTGCGACGTCCGAAGCAAAGGTCATAACTGTTTAGTATCGACAATGGTACATTTGCATTCGAGTTTCCGGCGCAATAGCCAAATTATCGTGAAATTTTGAACGGTCGTGTGGTTGACCGCTGACGTTGTTACAAATGTATTATACATTTGTACGTAAAATATAGATACCTACCAAGTATAAATGTAGTTGCTAATTCAATGCGCTAAACTGTTACTCAAATGAGGTTTGTTCTGCAAATTTGATATAACATTGTTTGTTGTAATCGTTCGTGTTATTGCTATACAATAGGTATTTTTAAATTGAACCATAAATACGTAATTTTTAAGTAGATAAAGTAAAAAAAACTACTATATGACTAGGTAAATCCATCAAACCACGTGTTTAGCTGTTGATTTGCGAGGAGCCTGTTTTTTTTTAATGAGTTCGTTTTTCTTTTAGAAGATAAAATGTTATATTCCTTATTCTATTCTAAAATTTTATTTTTGTTACAATTAACTGAATCAATTGTTTCATAATCTTTTAGCAACACTGTAACACGGTACCTAGATACATAAATTAAATTACCCAGATTAAATGGTACCGGACTCGGTTGCTAAAGTCAAGTGAAATTATTTGTTGATCTACATTACTTTATATAGAGATACGCATGCATAACCTCCAATGACGAACAAGAACAACACATTCCCACATTGGCAGTAATCGTGAATTGGTGCTTAAAATCAAGCTCGACATCGATATGCAAATGGTCGTTAAAAGGCATCAAGTGCACTCTAAACTACGTCATTGATATGAGAGAATTGCTCTGACATTTACTGCCATTGTTTCGCCTATGGATTTTGGGTTTGCATGTCCGTGAGAAAATTTGGTGGAGCTGTGATAGAGTTTACGTAAAGTATGTAATAATAATAATTCTAAATATGTAAAGACTGTGAATAAGACTCGGATGGTATAGTTTTAAACACTGTTTAAATTTTTAACGATTACTAAATATTTATCTTTATAATAGAAATTAAAACGTTTTAATTGTAATAATCCTTACTGATATTGTAAATGCGAAAGTCACTCTGTCTGTCTGTCGGTCTGTCTGTCTGTCTTTCTGTCTGTCTGTCGCCTTTCACGCTAAAACTACTGAACCGATTTAAATGAAATTTGGTACACAGATAGTCTAGAGCCTGAGAAAGGACATAGGCTACTTATAAAAAAAGGGGTGTAAGGGGTTGAAAGGGGGGGATGAAAAGTTGTATGGAAGTATCGTCAATTAGCCTAAATAATTAAAAATTCTACCCAAAGACACTATTCCACGCGGACGAAGTCGCGGGCACAGCTAGTAGACAATAAATGTTTCTCTTAGTATTAAAAATTGAACTTTTTATATTTCAGCAAAAGAAAATTTTTCTTTCTCGTTTGTTTTTTTTTTAAATAGCGAGATGTCTATAATTACTACACCGACAAATATCATAAGGCGCACTGGGTTTTTGGTTTTCACCTTAGTGGTATACAAAATACATCGAGAAATTAGATATGAGCAAAATACTTATTTAATATAGCAATTAGATAATGCTAACTTTTAAACTTTCGCGTTCCATTATATAATTATGTATTAACAAGGGAATTCAGTCAGCCTGTGACCACGGCCAGTGCAACCAGGTCGAAACGTCAGGCAATTCAGAGGTATGTAAGACATTTCCGTGATCGCGTTAATTCCCGTGTAAATACATAATTATAATTAGATAATGGCTTTATATACGCATACATACATATAACTACTCACGCTTATATCGGCGAAAGGACAGGCATAATAACTTTGACTTTGTAAATTAGGCCTTCGTACGTCTTAAATTATAAATACTTTATAAATATTATTTGGGTTATATGAAGTTTCAAAAATATAAAAATTAATAAAATAAAGTTCCCTGTAATAATGTACCCTGAAAAAATTAAGCACTCGTGTTTATAAGATTGTTACTTTTTACTATAATATATTTTAGAACGAGTAGTTTTGAAAAAGAACTGAAACATAAATTTTTTCCAAATTATGTTTTTTTAAACCGTTAAAAAATAGGTTTTTTAAAAGAAAACATAAAACCTTCAAATACCATTAATATGTTCCCTAACATTTATAGTTTTGATTATAGCATGGTCCTCGTGTCCCGTATCATCTTCATTGCTACAATATTAACCCCGATCATGAAGATTGACACTTTATTCTCTCAATGTGGCTGCTGAATTTAGCGCACATACAATGGGTCTTTTATATATTTTTGCGTTTCTATGGCTATGGCTAGTATTTATTATATTTTAAACCATTATATCATTTTCATAGTTCAAAATGAAAACAGAAGAAAACGTTGAAATTGGAATACAAATTCTTAAAATTAGATCGTATTTTAAAATAAACATCTTTTATACCATGAAGAAGAGTCCCCCAGGTTTGGCGGAAGCCAAGCTTCGCTTAACAAAAAATATTGCACACGCAGCTTGGTCTATTTTTGAGTGCATTTTGCGCTATTTTGGCGTTCCCTACGCAAGCAATGTGTCAATGACCTCGTTTGTACGCGTTGTTCACGCACTTTTGGGATTTTTCGGAACAGTCATGCGATAGAGGAGTTAAAGCTTTTGTAATGAAATTAATTGGTAAAATGAAGTTTTGCTTTGAAAAATTTATTTCACTCCACCTAGTTTGATTAGTTATGCAATTTTTAAAAAGTTTAATAATGTTCGTAAGACCTTTTTGTATAAATATTAAATAAATATTCGTTTAGTTAAATTAAAATGTCGTTTCAACTGTTCTGAAATCAAAATATTATACTATAAAGCTTAATACATTTGCATATATATTTTTTAAATATAAGCACTTTATCCCACTGTTAGTGACTACTGGTGGTGACAGTGTATAAACACTGTCACCACCAGTAGTCAACAATCCTATCTCGCCTCCCACCCGTCTTCCAGAGGCTCTGACGACCTGCCTGGTAGCAGCAATAAACAACCATACTGTTAGGGTGTTGTTGTTGGGGAAGCATATTATTGCTCGAATTGGAGATCCAGGAGAGTTCTCCAATTCAAGCAAAATTCAGCTGCACCACACCTCACACGAAACACATTAATTAAATGCTAAGCAAAGCAAAGTATTGTTCGCATATTGTTAACCGCAGAACTTGATGTGGTAACTCAGGTTCTCGTATAATATTAATATTATGTATTTCCTTATTTCGAAATCACGATGCGAAGTTCAACGTTAACATACAAAGGCCAGCTCAGGAGCGGCTTTATTTTTTATAAGCTGATTTCGGCTTTATTTTATCGTGTTGACGGTGCTCGGCAGCGGCGCGGCCGTGGCACGGCTTCGCGATACACACTACCACAATTGCTGTGTACATGCGCTCGCGCACTCACTCACACACAGCCGCTCGCCCTCCTCAGCGCGCTGCAATTCGTCGGGTGTACCTCTCCCCGCGCCCTCCCGCCCGCACGCAATTGCACTGCACTCCTGAACGCTGCGCTGCGTGCGTAAAAAGCGCACACAAGAGGCGCGGGGCGCGGTGTGGTGGCGGAGAATACAGGCCCGCCGCGACCGGCCGCCTTCTACCAACACAGTCACTGCCAGACGCTCGCAAGAGCACGCCGCCCCCACACGTAGGGCGTAGACAACATTGCTACATTCGCGCGAAACAACCCCGAACGTGCTACGAACTTTGTAAAGTGACAGTGTAACTAATCTGATGAGTTATCCAAAATACAAACATTATTAACAACATTACTGTTGAGGTGCAGACTCCGGATTACTTTTTAACAGGTAAGTTTTATTTATGTATTCATTTTTTTCCAAATTCGTAGACGTGCTACGGTTTCGTAGACACTGGATGTTTAATTAATTTTTTTTTGTATTCGAGATGTTTTATTGATAAAGTAAAAGTAACTATTTGCTGTTCAATTTTCTGTTTATACGTGTAAAAAATAGAGGTGTATTTAGGAATGCAAAATTTATAGGGACTATAGAAGGAGGGAATTGTAACTGCTTTCATCGGTCCCCTAAGTTTGATTATACCTGCCGAATAAAAGGTAAAAAGTCAATTTGGCAGTGTGGAAGGGCTATAGAGCGTAATATGTAAATGGGGAAGGGCGGTGCAGTCGAGCAGTCGCGTTACACCGCGACGTACGTCAGCACACGCAGTTAGTCGTAGAGCGGTGCGCATCGCACGCAGGTTGCACGACGCATTGTGAACGCAAGGATTTATCAGTTGTCGGTCTAGTGATTGTATGTGAATTTATTTTAAAATGTATCCAGCGTCTACGTACGAGGGTGTCATTCCAGGTATATTGTTTAAAAGTTATTCTTAATTCAACACAGGTTTAAAAATAACAGTAAACTTAAGTTCATTAATTTATTCCAATTATTAAAGTCTGCGATAGCACTACAAACTTTTTACAGTTTAAACTTAATGTATGCTAATAGGCAATTAAATTGCAAAGTTTTAAATTCAGTGCCTACTATTATATTATACACTTATTTTTCTTTTCACATTTTTTCTAATGCATTTATGCCATAGCAATTAAGAATTAGTATCGGCTAATTCTTAATTGCTATGGCATTTTGGCAAATTAATTATTACTATCGAGTATTCATGAATATATACATATATGTAAGTCCACTACAACCGACATTTGACATAGTAGTCGTAAAAGAAATTTGAGTTCAGATTCCTTCTTGGTAAGGACCTAAATCGAATTTCCGCAATACCTAGTAAATCTCTGTATCTTTTGTCATTGACCATTTTATTTCTAGTGTGTAGGTAGTCTACCTAATTACATTGTTTTCCTATGTTGTACAAATATTGTTTTCTTCGCTTTCAGAATCACATCTAAAGAAAATGGGAAGCAACGAAGGACCTCAAACTTTTTGTTTGAAATGGAATCACCATAAAACAAACTTAGTAGAAATTCTAGAAGCATTAATCAAAGGGGAAACTTACGTGGATTGCACGTTAGTGGTCGATGACCAGGTGACGTTCAAAGCCCACAGAGTTGTGTTAGCCGCTAACTCCCCATACTTTCAATCAATATTAGCTGATGTCCCAATGGACCACTGCAGCATCCTTTTCCCTGGTGTTAAGGATTTCGAGATGCGCGCCCTCCTCGAATATATGTACACAGGTGAGGTGAACGTGACTCAGGCGCATATACCACACATCATGAAAGTAGCAGAGCAGCTGGAGGTTAAGGGTTTATTTGACATGACGGAGCTGCGACGGCGACCGGGCAGTACGGAGCGCACTCCAGCTGCATCCCCCCCACGCGTGGTACCCGCCGCACCCTCCAGTGTGTCTCCTCCGGTGCCCGCACCGCCCTCGCGCTGGCCGCCTCCACCCGCAGCTCCCGCTCTTTCCGCCGCCTACGACTCTGCGGATATGAACCCGCTCAAACGTAAGAAACTCTCGAGTATGCTGGCCACTCGGGACACACCAATTTTAAGGAATGTTCTGGCTCAGACATCTCCTGTTGATTCATCTCAGCCCATGTCTTTGGTGTGCCACCCTGTCACTCAACATGCGCCTCCTCGCCTGCATTCCAATGGATCAGCACACGAGTCAGAACGTGCTCCAAGTCCACATCGGGCTTTTGAGTACCGTCCTCGCAGACTTTCTTCTCGCGCCTCTTCACCCCATTACAATAGATCAGATCGCTCTGAAGATGCTCATTCACCATACACTGAGAGATCATTTGAAGATGAGAACCAGCGTACTTTCCACCCTTCTCCTCCACCAACCAATTTTCAACAAGACGTTAGGGCTGGACTAGCACCATATGTTCCACCGCAACAGAAGCCAGAATGGAAACGGTATAAACAATACACAAGGTCCGATATTTTGTCTGCTATCGAGTGCGTGCGTAACGGAATGAGTGCATTACAGGCGTCGCGTAAATACGGCGTTCCCTCACGTACATTATATGATAAAGTAAAAAAACTTGGAATTACAACCAGCCGACCGATGAGCCGTGGAGTCAAAAGAGAGTCAAACGGTGCTGCATTCCCGTATGGCTTAAGCGGCACAGGAGGAGCTGAAGATGGGAACCCAACAACGCCTCTGATTGACCCATCATTTCTACAGCAAGCATTGGAAGGCGCGACAAGAGACGGTGGAAGAGAAGCTCTGCATGCAATGGCGCTGGCCGCCGCTGCACATGCAGCTCTTGCGCCTCGTACACCTCCTCGATCGCCGCCACAATCACCAAGGTCACCCCCGCACGATGATGATCACGTCGAAGATCTGTCAGTTCCTCGTCGACGTGATTTGGATCAACCAACAGGAGTTATAGTTCCACCGCGAAACTTTGCCTTGGATTGCGGTAGCGAAAGAGATTGAAAGATGTATTGTTGAATGTACATTCGAAAAGACTGACTTAGGCGTACAAAGTTAGAAGTAAGGCTCTTAATGATAGACTAAACTGGTAGGACGCGCCGCGCGCGCACTCCGCCGATGACCGGGCGCTCCGGCCGGGCGATTGCAATGGGCCCCGCTGCCACTTTTCTTCTACCTTTTTCCTTCTCTATTTATTTCAAAGCGTCATCAAATCCTGAAAACGAAATCAAATTTCCGTTGGATCCAGGAAGACGCCTTATTGTGATTTTATTTTTGTTTACATTTCTTCTTTAGTTTTTGTTTATAACATTTACGTCTTTGTTGATAAATAGCGAAATAAGTTAGCTTTAATTAGCATATAATGTTGTCTTAAATTGGACAGGTAACTTTGTAGGGCCGAAGGGCAAGAAGGCAGCGCCGGACATGCCGCCGCGCCTCAGGCGGGTTCGCCTAAACAAGTTATGTGCAATTTTTTGTCCGCGACTGTGATGTTTATAGACTGAAATGCCGCTACTACCTCACGCTCGCTACAGCTACTCTAGTCCACCACGTCGCGCTTTGCCATACTATCCACGTGAACTGATCGAGTTACTACGATACCTACACTAACTAAACATGGAAGAAAACTTTGGTGCGACGTGTAACGCTCATACCATCGCGAATAGCGACGTACATATATGCATACTGAACTGTTAAACACATTGTTTCCTTATTTTACGGGTTAGATTAATTTATTTGTTCGTCGTTTGCCATAAATGTTCGTTGTTGTATATCTAATTGTGTTCACAATATCCTCAATATAAAATGTTCTGCACAAGCACGGTGGATCATGTTAGACTTAAGAGATTTCATAAACACTTAGTTAAGAATGCTCAATGTTAAAGTTAGTTTTGTGGTGAATAAAGGGAAAACCGAAAGCGGAAAACCGTCGCGATGCGTTGTTGTGAATACGTAAAAAAGTCTAGTTTATTTTTAATATCTGATCTATGGGTGTAATACTGTGTGTCTCACTCGATGTGTAGGTACATAAAACTTTTGTTCTATAAAAAAATATTATAATAATTAGACCTCATAATTATGTACAAAGAATGCACAGTTTGAATTTTTGATAATGTCGTGTCACCTTTTATATTTACGTTTCTTAAAAATGTATATTAAAATCCTAAGAATAAACATACCTATAATTTTATAATATTCATAAGTTAATAAATACATTACATATTATTTGGTAATTGATTGGAAGACTGATTTGTTACTTTAGTCTAGTTTGAAAATGCCATAGATATCTACGAATATATCTACCTTAATTTTGCAACTGCAAATTGTAATTAATTAAGTTAATCACGGCATGGTGTGTGTAGAAGCTACACTTTGGTAGGTTTCACTATTTTGTGCCTTTGTTTGTTGTATTAAAATATAAACATAATGTATGTTAGGACATTCCAGTAGATGTACCTCAACACTATTTCTGTTGAACTTCAGGCGAGGGATCGTTCCACACTGATGTGTGCCTGCCATATTAAAAAAATACCTCCCATTTTTGTTAATTCAAATGTTTTACTGTAATTATTATATATCCACTTTTGTGCCTATAAATATATGTTATTAAGTATGTTATTGCACTATAGTTCATGAATTAAGTTGGGTTTTAAATATATCGTATGTACTTTAATATGTAGTTGGTACTGTATCTATACATTTAAGTTATATATTAGATCGAGTTTGTTTATCTCGTAACTACATATTATAATAGTAAGAACTCTATATTTACAGATAATATAATGTTACAAATATAAATTAAACGTTTAATATCACTACGTCTTTTGTTACCTTTTCTTTAAAACTACGAGCCATGTACATCTAACGCCATCTATTATTGTACATGTATGAACCACAGAAATCTTAGATTTCTGTTGTATCTACCTACATAAATCAGAATCCTAAACATTAAACCGAATTCCAAAACCTATTTGTTTCATCGGTAAACAGAAATCTTGGAGGATAAGAAATATTTTTAGACAGGTGTTTAATCAGTAGCTTTTTCATGGCTTTTTCATTTGTGCTGGATCCAGGAGTGGCTAGAATTTTTGTTTTAATTTATTCAGTACTAGCAGTTCCCGCGCGGCTTCGCTCGAGTGTATATATTTATATATTTTGCGTGGTACCCTAATTCTTTTTCCAAAATAAAAGTAGCCTAAGTTACTCCTTGTAACACCAGCTATCGGCTAGTGAAAGTCCCGTGAAAATCGGTCCACCCGTTCCGGAGATTAGCCGAAACAAACAGACAGACCGACGGATAGACAGACAGACAGACAGACCGACGGACAGACAGACACAAAAAATATGAATTTGGTTTTTAGGCATAAGTATTGTGCAAACAAGTGTATGAGCTTAAAAAAAAACTATTATTTTGACATTACAAACAGACACGTCAATTTTATTTATTTGTATTAATTGGACTGAGTTTTTGGATTTCTGGAATTCGGACTTTTGAATGCACACGTCCTGACTGGCTATTTTGGCTTTCCTCCATCTGTAGGTGTGTATTTGTGTATCTACTTCTACCTTAAATAGGAGGAATCCGGGAACAGCTTTTATTAGCCACTAGTAGTCCTTTTTTTGTGCGTGTGAAAACCGCCTCGGGCCGTTATCTTATCGGGGTTTTCGGTGGGGCGAGCGGTGTGTCAGAATCGAACCGACTACAACCACACTGTGTGTGTGCCGTACTGCGCCTAAAATAGTAGGGATCCGAAAGCCACTAGATGTCAACCTGTTAATATAAGTTTTTACAGATACGATAAATATTCTGAAAAATGAACTAAAATAATGTGCGGAGAGAATCGACGTCATTCATAATATAAAGTTTATAAGCAACTGCTATTAGAGAAACTACGGATATTAGGGGAACTGATTCAGCGATTGTACTTTAGACAAGTCCTGAATTATAATTTTAACATGACAACTGTATTTTTTTTGTAGACTTGCCTACAAAAGCTTTAGAAAACCTTACATTATTAAAATATAAAATGCTTGTGATCAATCACATCATATTGATTAAACATTTATATATTTGTCAAGTATGAATGAAATCGTGACTAAAAAAAGTATACCTGAGATAAATTAAAAAAAAATCAAACAGGTTTATGCTGCAAAAGTATTAATGAACAAGTAAGTAACTGTTTTTAAACATCTAGTGAGGATGGCAGTAATGGCTAACTATGAAAATAGCAGTACCATCTAGTGTCGAAGGCATAAACTAGTAGAAAGGTTTAGACTCAAGGTTCTATTCATTAAATCATTTTTGGCATTTTGGTCTTAATGGAGTAAGAGCACCCCTTAATTGAGTGAGAAACCTGCCCATTCTTACTACGTGTTAAATTTCAAGAAGTTTATTTAAAATGTTACATAAAAGTAAACAAAAAAATAAACATGACGCCATCTATATCTATAAAATGATAACTCTAGACTTCTTGCAAGAGTCCTATAAGGTTATCTGAGTTAGAACCATAAACTTAGTATACTAGTATAGGTACTAAGTTTATCGTTAGAACTTAGTTTTTCACTTTACTTCATACATACCCGTTAAGAATATGGGACAAGTGACTTGTAGCCATACTATACATTCTGTATAAGAAGGTGAAACAAAGAGAACTTTGTGCTAGAGATTTTTAATTTATTTTTAATACAGGAGGTGATAATTAATTAAAGAGTTAAATAAAATGGTAAATACCATTTGAACCTACTGTATAATCAATATATATTACTTTTTTGAAAAATCGATTTAGTTCTAATACAATATTTAAATTCATATTTATGAACGCATCCACATATGACGTCAAATCGAACCACCTATTTTCTTTCTTTCTATTGGTCTAGTTTTAACATCAGACAAGTGTCAATCGCAATGATTACTAATGCCAAAAAACGTAAACAAGTGTGTTTTTATTGTGGAATATTACGTTAACTGAATTATTAGGCATAGAAATGGACCTAAAAATGGATCAAGATGATCCGTTCATGAACTCGAATGTGTTTAATGTCAATGACATTGCCGAAATCGAAGGTAAGGGTGACGAAAAGTTGGGTTAGAAGGTTTCAAACCTCTGTTGCAAAAGATATAATGATTTCGTTTAAATTTTAGATTTCCTCAGTGGGTGTGATGGAGATTTCATGAGAACTTTAGAAGACGAGTTATCACGAGTTGATAATGATCCACTATTACTCAGTGTTGACACAAAAATTAAGACAGAAGTTGCAACGCAGCCTCAAATTTCACCATGCTACAATCCGACTGGAAACCCAATGGTAGCACAATATACGCACAGACCAAAGGCACAGCCAGTTACCACTCCTCAAGTGAAGAGTAGCCCTCTCCAAGGCGTTTATGGAAGAGAGGAGAGCTATAATTTGCAGATCAATGATAATGCAGCTTTGCCTGACGTCACCCAGCATGGACAAAACAGAATACCAGCTCAAACCCCCATGATCATTCAACAAGTTGTCCAGAGTCCACTATATGTTAATTTGGCAGCTACGAATGTACAACAAATACCAGAAGGAAGGACATCTATATTACAGTTGGATGGGACTACTCAGGTGACTCATCCTAGTAAACCCAAGTCTGCACCAAACCAGCCTCTTTTAATACAGAATAATGCCAAAGGAGTGACTCCACTTATTATAAAAACTTCTGATGCAAGTTTTTCTCCAGTTGTGTTGCAATCAAATATTATTAATCCAGAGACACAAACTTTTATATATACAAGTGCTCCTGTACAAGGTAAATAAAATATATATACAAATAGCTATAGTGTAAATATGGCCTAATTATATAAAATTTCTTCACATCACATTACAAAAGATTCTGGTAGGAATATCAAATTAGAAACTTTAAAGAAATTTTCTAATTTGAAATTCTTAAAAGTTCACCTTAGAAGAAGATTTTGGTAGTTTGTATTATTAGGAAATATTAATGCTATAACTGTATTGCATCAGCATAGATAATAAAAAAAGACCAATGTTTATTATTTAGACAAAAAATTTGAAAATGTCATAAGTTTTCTTTTATTTTGTTTTTTATCTTTGGTTATGTAAACCTAAAAGTACCTATACCTAAGAATAATGGTTTTTCATTATCTTAAGAGTACTGTTAGTTTCACTATGGTTATGTATTTGTATTATTTTAGGTACAACTCAAAGCATTATTACTAACACAAAAGGCACTACAGAAAGTAGACCGTTACACACATTTTTCACAAGTAACAGTGGGCAAACACTTTTAACGGGTATACCAGTAGTACTCCAAGAAGGCAGTGAAAAAATAGCTTTAAGTCAGGCACCAAACATGGGAGGTATGCCGAAAGTGAAGGAAGTAAAACGAAGTGCTCACAATGCAATTGAGAGACGTTATAGGACTAGTATTAATGATAGAATAGTGGAATTGAAGAACATGCTTGTTGGAGAAGAAGCAAAGGTATGTATTGTTAAAAGTTACAATTTATGGTCTTGTTTACTATAAAAAATATCATAACAGATATGAACTTTGGCACTATAGATAGATAATTGATAGATATACTGAGTCACATTATGTAGTACTATGGGTAGACTTTAAGTTACACATCCTCTTGACATCACTATTGCATGCCTGCTTGCATTGCATAAAACCCTTAATCAACCTCTGTCAAACCCATGATGAGTTAGGTAGGTAGGATGGCTTTTTCAATACTTTGGTAATTAAATAGATTTGTACATATGTATCCTATACACACATGTGTAGAAGAAAGTGTCTTACATTGGTCTGTTCTTGTTTGTGTCATAATTTGGTAAAACATATTATAGTTTTGGATAAACTTCTTGCATTATTAGCTGTGTAATTACTTTATTCAGTATTATTATTAACTGAAACAATCCTTGAAACCTTACTTTTAAAGTAGAAACATTATCCTAAGCAGCATTATTGAAACAAGTTATTTAATTAAAACCAGTTTTTTCCAGAACTCTTGACGGAATGCTTAACAAGTTTATAGCTTTTTTTCATCAGTCTTAAGATTTTTTCTATCTAAAAAGGGTCAAGTGCTTAAGCACACGAAAGTGTGGTGAATGAGCATTTTTACACCACCCACCCATCAGTGTCCCCACAGTGCACGGGTGCTGTGTAAAACAGTGTTGTTAATTTTGGTCTTTTTATTTTCATTTCAGTTGAACAAATCTGCAATATTACGAAAAACAATTGACTATATAAAGTACCTGCAGAACCAAAATACTCGTTTGAAACAAGAAAATATGGCTCTAAAGCTCGCCTTCCAGAAATCTGGTGTGAAGGAACCACAGTTTGACGTAACATACACACCTCCTCGGAGTGACATATCATCACCTTCAAGTTCTCCACATGGTTTCGATAGTGATTCACCTTCGTCTCCTGAATATAAGGTAATTTTCAGAGTCTTGGCAAAACAAAATTTATATTTTTTCAAAAATTAATACTATGTTTATAGATGTAAGCAGTCATTATTAAAAATCTATGATACAATAAAAAATTTATAGCAGGCTCCATAAAAGTTAAGGATTGCTATTGTTGTTGTAATTTTGTTTTATATGTTGATGCTCCCAGTACACCAGTAGGTGTTTTTTTTTTGTAATATTTGCTATAAACTCAATAAAACCGTAATTATATAATAATAATATAATGACTCTTAATTTTATACTAAAATATTATATGCCATGCCATTATCATATCAAACTCCTCAAAAAAATAAACTAATTTTAAGACAACTCTGTAGGTGTATTGTTCTGACAATTTTAATTGACCCCTCGAAACTATAAAAGCCACTCTACACTACTCGCGAAATTGCTCTAAGTTATGCGAATACGAGAGTGTAGACAGGCACTTTGCTTCTCTTCGTGCAACCTCGCCTCGTCTGACTCTCGATCGTTGTCGGTTTTTGCGCCCGAGTCAAAGGACTCGGAAGTGTCCTGAAGTTCCAACACCGGGGGACGACTGAGCTCCCAACGCGGTTGCACGAGTGTGTAGTGACGTACTTCGAGTAGTGGTGAAAACGTGGTCTGAAACTGCATCAAATTGAAACTTTGTAGTGCAATTGAATCTCCTACTTTCAGGTCGAAGATAAATATTCAACTAAAATCGTAATGGGAATGGGGGATCATTCTCGCCTCGCCCTATGTGCGTTTATGGTGGGTTTGATAGCCTTCAATCCTTTTAGTGCCTTCTTCGGTAACTTCATGTCAGAATCATACGTGACGGACTTTTCGGCGAGAGTTGATCACAGGAAAATATTGGCTGATGGTGCTTTTGGTAAGAAGTATAGTTGATAAAAAACATTTATAAAATTTTTAGTTCTTATATTCCTTTGTTTTACGAGTGCATATGTTTGGCCAGTATTGATTTTTAATTTTTGTTGAAAGCGCAAACTTAATTCTCATAGCGGTTTTGTATGTTATAGAGTCCAGTGCAACGTCATGGGCGACTTGGCTATTCACCACATTCTTCATTTACTTCGTAAATTTCTTTATACTGGGAGGGTGTCTTGTGAAGTTATTGGTGTATGGAGATTCTGTTCCTAAATCACAGTCCAAAGAAGCGGGCTTATTTTACAAGCATAAACGACAAGCTGACAATTTTCTGAAAAAGGTACTTTTTAAATTAAATAAATAATAATTTAATTACTTAAGTATTACTTAATTTAATTATTATTTTATTAATTTTTATTTAGTTATTTCTAGTCTAGGTTCATATATGTATATATTTTAGTCTATCTTTATAAGTAATAAGTTAAATAATATAAATAACAAAACAAAAATAATGCATAAGGACTTTTTTTACCTGAAAAACATCTTCAAATTGAATTTAGAGTATAATTCAATTGATACTACACAATAGATACTGAGTACAGACAAATCAGATACTTACTTAGCAAATTAAAAACAAGTTTCAAAAGCAATAGTTTCTTAAATTAATTTTTAAATTACATTAACCTTACCACTCTTAATATATTGGTCTTCTTTTCGAGTAATGTTTATAATTTCCCAATGAAAAGGGGGCGAAGTTACTAGGATTATGGGAACTAGAAAACCACCCCTATAAGTCCTATAACCAACATCATAGAGGATAATTTTTTATTGCTGCCTGTTGTGTCAAACCAATAGCTTCCGATAAAAGAACTTCTTTGTTGGTGTACTACAAAATACTGCTGCTTAAAATTTTGAAAGCCAATATGATCTTATAGAAGCCTGTTCAGGGTCTCTACCAGACAGAGACATTGTGCAACGATTCCTAGTTAAAGTACCCAGATTCCTGACCCCTGTTATTAAAAACAGCTCTTTCTAGTGTGACCTTAATATACACGCTACCTATATCTCCACTCTTCTCATTAATAAGAAAGAAATACCCTAAAGCTCATAAGTTAGACATCACCACCACGTAAAGGTAGAGGAAGTCTAGCTGCTGGACAATACGGATATGGTGTCTGGGCAAATAAGGAGTAATTCTTATGAACTAGTACAGTGATAGTATGAATGGTTACAAACTAGAGTATTGTAGTTAGTACACTGCCAAAAAATAGGTAATAATAATAATAACTTAACACACCACACACACGGTCGTCTGATCCCACACTAGGCAGAGCCTGTACTATGGTAACCAGACTGCTGATAAACATACTTATATATATTTTTAAAAACATACATTTTATAGATAAATTACACCCAGACAGAAATGACTATGCTCTTCACACAACTATTTGCCCTGGATGGGAATCAAACCCACCACCTCTGGCTCAACAATCATGATCACGACCCACTAGACCAACAAACTGTCTAGATCCCTCAAAAAAATTCAAGAAAAATAATTTTACTCATTTTAGATATAACTTAAGCCATCGCCCTTGTTATACATATAACGTATTATATTGTAAAGTAAGGGAGATAAAAACACTTCTGCAAAACTCTGCCAGTCTTAAATCCGATTGGATCTCGACGCTTGTAGGAAAAGGTATTTATTTGATAATACATTTTCAGGGTGATCTAACTAACGCGAGACTAGAGTTGCATCGAAGTTTGGCGATATGTGGCAAGAGCGTGCAAGGCGGCTACGAGGGGCGCGCTAAGTACCCGGCGCTCATCGCAGCAGTTCTCCGCCAAATTTTGCAAAGGCTACCATTTGGCGCTTTTCTGGCTAGACGTGCGGGTGACCTGTGGAGTGATAGGTACTTAATAATATCAAGGTTTTTGTTGCAATGAAACTTGAAACAGATAAAAATATATATGATATCATAGGTCTGTTTTTTTAACGAAGCATTATCTGTAATTTTTTTTAGTTTGGCACAAGGTCCACCAAATTGCAAGTGATTACATAGTATGTATATTAACAATAGTACAGTCTATCCTGCGGGGCCATACCTATCTGCAATGGATTCTGGCTTCTTTACTTATCGGCAGAAATACGAAAATTTACTAGTGCTCTACTTAATTGATTCGATCAAACGCACTGCAATTGACATGATTACAACTCAGACCATCGTGCAGTGCGTGCAGTTCTAATATCTCAAGGCCAATTCTCGTTACTACTATGCTATTATTAATTATAATAAAAAAAAAAGAGAAAGTATATACAAGCATATTATTATACTTGTATATATATATACCATCTTTTTTTTTGTAACGACGTAGAAGATCCTCATGGATGTCCTCCGCGCTTGAGGGGGGGGGGGGGGCGGAAGGGGTCTGTCGGACTCTTACCGACTAAAAACCACCCCGGTGTTCCACTGCTTGCCCATGATCGGGGGAGCGAGAATCGCCATTGCATTCTTCAAATATACCTAAAACCTACCTAGTATATAGAACATTTGTTATATTATGACTTCTTATACTTTTTTACTAAGCCCTGCAAGACGCGCAACACAGCATTGGGCAGCCGAAGTAGCGACCGTTTCTCACCGACTGGCACAATTGGATATTCTCGCAAGTCACAATGGACGTAGTGAGCGCGTCCTTTTAGCTTTGCAAGCGGTGAATTTGGCCGAAGTTACTGGAAACAGACACCTGTTGGCCGATACTTATGTTACTGCTGCATTGGTCTTTAAAGACTATGTGCCGAAGATCGGCAATCGGTTGTGTGGGTAAGTATGAAATACTGTGTAAGATCCATAGGCATAGAGAATGGACTGCGCGTTCCCTATCCTAACTTAACACTAAGTAAATACTGATAAAAAAGTACGAGTGAGACAAAGCGATGCGGTCATTAGTATTCTTTTTTAAAATTTGGATTAGTCCACAGCCTAGCTTTAAAATAAACTCAAATCAAACTTAAAAACTAACAAATACACACCTACAATATACGAACATAAATTGTTAAAAAAACAAAATTATAATCGTCATTATAATGACCAAGCAAATTCACTCACACAATTATTATAATTATGTACATATACACGAATTACAAAATTTTTCATTACTCTCTTTTATAATAATTTTTGTATAGAAATAATAATTCAACTTCTAACGTATAATAAAAACAGCCAGATAAGGTAAAGAAAAAGAATTAGAAGTGTTCCAAAAGCAGAACCTACTTCTCGTAAGGATCCAATAACTTCTCTGAAAAGTTTTCATTTTAGGACATCACACTTTTGTCATTAGTACAGCTATTTCTCAGTACATTCTCTATGTCTGTCTCTATGGTAGTTATATTATATATATAATTACTACTGTATGTGATTTCTTATATAGTGAAAGATTTCTTGATCCTTAAAAGTAAAAAAAAACTTTGGGATATAAAATTAGCAACCAAGATGGAATAAACCATTAAAATTTGTGAACACGGATGATATAACATAATTACGAGTATGTTATCTATGTTTCGTATCCTCAAGCTTGTATGTCGCTCTGCGTTTTGCCCCACTCACTCACACATAGGCATATTTCCCAATTTCATGCTGAAAGACTAGAACCAAAACCCAGGAACTTAAGATTGCTTGCAAATTTATGCCATGGGTGAAACAAATGTATACTTGCCAGAAACTTCGTCATAACATAATATGTATATATTATCTATTAAATTATTAACTCCTACCATCGAAAACCAAGGTTGTTATAATGCTTCTCTGAGAGAAATAAGGAGAAGAGAAGCTAGCATAAAGCTCTATGTGCAGTTGCCCCTAAAATTAAATACATGTCAACAAAGATATACAAAATATATATATGTTATTCATAGTGACTAACCATGGTCTTTACTGTAATTTGTTATTAAGTATCTGTTACAACGTACACCTGGCTGTTTAATAAGTTTGTAATCCAACGATTAACTGGTCTATGAAAATACGGCATGTCACGCGTCATTCTACACTCTCCCACCGAGCTACACACACCACGATAATGCATACAGCTATTGTTTAATAACACGGTAAACTGAGCAATTCAATAGAATTGCCTATTATATAACTGCAATTATGCAATAGTATGAACTAACGCATTAAAATTATAATAAAATTAATTTTAGTTACTTTGTTATTAAGCTAAAATTGAATATCACTCTAATGAAACATATCTAATCAAAAAAATTATCTAATCTTAATTAAGAAGATCTGGCTAATCTGATTAATATCGTCATCAAAATTATGACTAACTTGTCATGTTAATGTTACGAGCTGAGGTTCGGGATTAGAGAATTATACCAGATTGTTACCGAAATAGACACACTTTATTTTAATAGATCACAAAATACACAGGGAAACTAGCAACAACACAATTACAATAATTTATTATCACTAACTTCTTAATTCACTTACACTTAAGTCGCTGTTAATTCACTTGACACTCACTTGAAACTAAACTCACTTGACACTCACTTGAAAACTAACTAACAACTCCGCAATGCCACGCTTTATATAGCAAAACGGTATTTCTAGAAAAATTGCGACACCTCTAGTAAATTCTACAAAACAAATAGAAGCCTCTAAAACAAACTAGTATTTTCTATTAATGGGTTACTAACTACTTAGTTCCGTGTTGCCTCAACAGATGGCGTGTATCTTTATTTTGTAGCTCTATACGACTTCCCCAGTCGCCAATAGATGGCGGGTTATTCGTAACACTGCCCCCTTCTTAGACATGCTCGTCCCGAGCATGATTATCCCCATGAAAACGCGCCAACCGATCCACATGGACGTTCTTGGGAGTGCCCCGCGGTCCTTTCTGAATACGGCACGTTACGTCATTGAGTCTGGTCACTACTTTGTACGGTCCGTCCCATTTCACTTGCAACTTCGGAGATTTGCCTTTTCTGCGAACCGGGTTATGCAGCCAGACCAGTGATCCTTCCTCAAAGCCTCTGTCATTTATCTTTCGGTCGTACCGGGTTTTCATTCTCTCCGACGTCTGCTGTCCTGATTGTCTTGACGTGCTTGTTGTTTGACGTGCTCATAAATGTCATTCATCTTGCTGCGTAAATCGTTGGCGTAATCCGTAATACTGCGCGGAGTGTCAGGGGGAGTGCCCGTGATTAAATCTGCAGGCAACCGCAGTTCTCGACCGAAGTTCGCAAAGGCTGGTGTTACTGACGTGCTCTCGTGGACCGCACTTCGGTACGAGAGGAGGAGTGGCTGGATGTTTTTATCCCAGTCTCTTTATCACAACTTTTGCCAAGTACCTCTCTAATGTCTGATTAAACCGTTCCACCATTCCATCAGACTGAGGGTGGTAAGAGGTGGTTCGGGTTTTAAAAGCACCCATCACGCGGCACGTTTTCTGGAACAACTGGGACTCAAAATTCCTTCCCTGATCGCTGTGAATCTCTAAAGGTACCCCAAAACGGCAGAAGACTTCATTGACCAGCTTATCAGCTACCGTAGTCGCCTCTTGGTTCGGTATCGCAAATACTTCCGGCCACTTCGTAAAATAATCCATGACAACCATGAAATACTTGTTGCCATCTTCACTCTCCGGAAATGGACCTGCTACATCCACGGCAATACGTTCCCACGGAGCTCCCACATTATACAGCTGCAATGCACCCCTGCTGCGTGTGTGAGGTCCCTTCACTGCTGCACAACTGATGCATTTTCGACACCAGTCTTCCACATCGTCGCGGCAGTGGATCCAATAAAACCTCTCTCGAATCATCAATAAAGTCCTTTTCACACCCAAATGGTCTCCTGAACATCCATCGTGGTAAAGCTGTAAAATGTCCGGTACCTTGGCCTTCGGAACAACCATTTGGAGGTGACAGGTGTCCCCTCGAGCATTCTCCCATTTACGGCACAATACTCCGTCCTGGACGATCAAGCTATTCCACTGCGCCCAATACCCCTTCGTTATTGTGCTCATAGCTGCAACGTCGCTCCACTTGGGCCTCGGAGCATTGGCTTTGACCCACTCGAGAATTAGCTTGACATCTGTGTCCTCTTCTTGAGCCTTCCGTAAGATTTCCTTCCACTCGTCACTCAGGTCCGTTCTTAACATGCGGACGGGCACAGCTTCCCTGGTCTCTTGCCTGACGCAGTGTTTACAGTCCTCTGTGCTAGGCCTCCTTGACAGTGCGTCAGCGTCGCCATGGGATTTGCCGCTACGATGCTGAACCTCGAAATCGTACTCCTGCTGTTGGGCGGCAGCATCAACCACCCTTCTCTCCTGTGGTCGTCCATCTCTTTGCCTTGGGCAATTCGCCCGAAGGTGGCCCTTCTCTCCGCAGGTGTAGCATCGGGGGCTGTATTGGGGACGGTCACGGGTGGTGGGTGTAGTTACTTCCCTAACGCGGTGGGCTCGATGGTCTTGCCTCACCGCTTCCACCTCCAATGCGTGGGCAAGGGCAGCCTTAAGCGTGTCGTGGTGCCCCAGCCTAACAGCAGCCCTGACCTCCAGGTCACGGATGCCGTCGACGAAGGCTTGCACCAGATTGCCCTCGATCAATGTAGGCGCTGACTGATATGCCTTCCGGACGAGCTTCTCAATTTCCAAAGCCCACTGCTGTAAATTCTCACCACCACGCTGCACGCGCTCCTTTAACTGGGCACGGAATACGTGCTCCAGGTACGCGTCACCGTCCCTAGACTCCAACGCCTCAACGAGCTGGTCGTAGGTGAGGTTCTTGCCGAGCGCTTCCAGCACAGTCAATGCCTGGTCGCGGAGACCCAGGGTGAGCACTGTCATGGCCTGCGCCTCAGTCCACCCGTTCGCATTGATAACGGCCTCGAACTGGATCTTATAAGCAGACCATGAGGACGTTCCATCGAATGGAGGCACCTTAAACCCACGCGCCGCAGGAGTACTCCCGACAGGAGCAGTTCCAAGCTTCAGGTCTCCTAGGGCCTTCTGCATATCCACAATCTTGTGCTCAGTGTCCATGATGCGGGCCTCGTGCTGGTGGACCATCTCCTTCATCGCCTTGAGGTCCTTACCTAGCGCAACCTGGAGATCCTTTATAAGGAACATCTGCTCCTCCTTGTCTCGCCGCAACTGGTCCTGCAGCTGACGAGCCTGCTCCTTCTGACGACGAGTCTGCTCCTCCTGACGAGACGGGTCTGCTCCTCCTGACGAGACGGGTCTGCTCCTCCTGACGAGACGGGTCTGCTCTTCCTTGTCCCGCCGCAACTGGTCCTGCTGCTGATGAGCCTGCTCCTCCTGGTGACGGCTCTGCTCATGCAGCATCTTCATTAATGCGGCGAGGTCCGGAGCCGCCGAGGTCGAGGGAGCCGCTAATGAACCGTCAGCAGGTTCTGCCGTCGGCTGCCGACCGTTCGCTGGTTGTTGCGGAGCGTCCCCAAACCGTCTCTGGTCCATCTCCTGCTATCGCTGTCCCCTAGTACGAACGCCTTCCGTGTCCTCCTTCGGTAAAACCGGCATCATCTAATCACACTTCTGAATTTGTTACGAGCTGAGGTTCGGGATTAGAGAATTATACCAGATTGTTACCGAAATAGACACACTTTATTTTAATAGATCACAAAATACACAGGGAAACTAGCAACAACACAATTACAATAATTTATTATCACTAACTTCTTAATTCACTTACACTTACTCGTAAGTCGCTGTTAATTCACTTGACACTCACTTGAAACTAAACTCACTTGACACTCACTTGAAAACTAACTAACAACTCCGCAATGCCACGCTTTATATAGCAAAACGGTATTTCTAGAAAAATTGCGACACCTCTTGTAAATTCTACAAAACAAATAGAAGCCTCTAAAACTAACTAGTATTTTCTATTAATGGGTTACTAACTACTTAGTTCCGTGTTGCCTCAACAGATGGCGTGTATCTTTATTTTGTAGCTCTATACGACTTCCCCAGTCGCCAATAGATGGCGGGTTATTCGTAACATTAATATAGTACATGTAGGTAGGTTTATAAAATAACTAGAGATCACCTGGTGGTCGAAATCTAAAAAGTTACTTATTTCCAGTATAAGTTAACTGTCATTATTAGACTTTACTTTTTTGTGATATACGGCTGTTGGCCTCGACAACCTTACGCGGGCTTTCGGTGATTTTGCAATAAAATAAATTATCCTATCCCTCAAGTTAGACCAAACTGCACACATTGTGCAAAATTTCATTAAAATCGATTCATTCATTTAGGAGTTCATCGCGAACAAACAACGTGACACGAAATTTTTATATAGATACATATATAGATTATGAAAAAATATGATAATAAACTTTACCCAGATGGTCTATCGTAATTATTTATAAAATTAAGCAAAAATATTGCACTAACTTTATGTATTTTAAACTTGCTCAAGTGAAACCCCAAGTAACGGCTTTTTGGGTTTTAAAACCTTAAGTTTTTCATTATAATTATTTTGACAATAAGTACTTCCCTTGTATATTTATAGTAAAAAAAAAGTTGTATGTTCAACATAAATCAACTAGGAATCATTTTCCTTGTTATTATTCCTACTATATTGTAACAAAATTATATAGTGATTTGTTGACACGACTACTGGCTCAGCATTCAGGAGCACTAACCACCAGACCTAGATGGTCGTCCGTTTTGAAAAATCTACATTAAGACGAGCGGAGTCGCGGTCAAAAGCTAGTCTTATTATGAAGTTGCACTTACTTTGAGCAGAGTTTTACTCTTATACAAATCTGTTGTAATCAGGTACTTCCTCCGTCTGTGCGGCGTTTGGTACACGGACTCGCTTTCGGAGTGGCCGGTGCGCCTGCGCTGGGTGGGCAGCCCTCGCGGCATGAAGTTCTTGCGCACGCGCCGCTGGTCCTATGAGCGCAGCCCCACGGCAGCCGCGCTCTTCTGTCGCCTTCCGGACCCTGCTGACCCACTTGCGTATGCTATGAGAGTACGTTCTTTAATTATATTCACCATTAAGTTTCACGCTTTTAAAAAGAAGACGTAAAGGCGTCCTTATACTCAGCGACAGTAATACAAGTAAATAAAATTGACGTGTCTGTTTGTAATGTAAAAATAATATTTTTTTTAAGCTCATACAATTATTTTTACGATACGTATGCATAAAAATAAGTTTTTAAAATTGTTGTCTGTCTGTCTGTTCCGGCTAATCTCTGGAACGGATGGACTGATTTCCATGGGACAAATATATAACAAGTACATATATATATATATATATAAGTAACTGCTAGTATGAAATATAATTAATAAGATAAGAGTCTAAGAATAAAAGTGTTGTGCAAAGGGGTATGCAAAATTTCTTGATGATCGCATGTACCGTACGTCAGCACATAAAATACTAACAAAGATTGATTGTCATGTAAAAGAAGATTATTCTTTCTTTCAAGTATATATATTAGGTATATATATATTAGGTATTACATAATATGGAAGCATTTCTTTATTTTTGTAATTCTAGCCGTTATTTGTAATCTATTATTCCAGGCTTACCATTTAGAACTTCTACAAAAAGCTCTTCAAATGCTCCTATGTGCCGACGAGCGTAGCAACACTCGCGATGTAATCGAATTGATCAAACTAATTACCGATGACGTCTCCACAGATGCCCCCCATCATACAGGTACGTCGCTTTGTATTAAACTATCTCTATCGGTTTTATGAGATCACTATAGCAGAATAAAGTTTTTCGACAATTTTCTAATATAATGTGGACATTCAATAATAGACTTAATTCCGTACAAGTATCAAAAGATGGCGTGCATCTCAATCTAGGTAATCGTAACCTTTTGTTATCGTAAACGCGGGCGCTACCTATTGTCGAGTAGAGGAATCTACTCGACAATAGATAGCGCGGGTTAGACTTGCGTAACAGCGTAGTACACCATTTTTAGAAAAGTGTCTTTAGTTTTATGCTTAGGCAACAGTAAACAACCCCAGAATGTAGTAAACTTTTGTTCAATAAATAAGTGGCATTAAAATGCATTTAAATTTTATATTTCCGCGCGGAAATTGATGAAATCACGAGACCACCATGTTGTCCATTCGTCATGACGTCATGTGGGCAGTTAAAGCGTAAAATTATTGCAATTTTGCCAAACTCCAAATGTGTTACTATCCTTTGATTGATAATGGAGATAGAACGTTGTTATTCACAATTTATTTACTTGCGTTTCACATTTTTGTAGAACAGATAAAACAACTGGAAACTTTAAAATGAATGAAAAAAATGAATTCCTATATTTATGAACTGAAACTAACATTTTCCGTTTGCCTAAACGATATTAATATTATATTTTTTGATCATTACATTCATATAAAATAACCTATGATTTGTTATAAACTGTCATTTGTTATGATAGAAAAATATAGGTACTAGGTACTTATTTTTAAGCTTATTCGTAAAAGCAAGTACTTAAAAGCATGTTAATCAGAGTACTAGACTAGACTACTCTTGACTTGAAAGCTAAATATGTTTTTAATACTATTTGCGAGTAAGCCTTATGAATAATAGTTTTCTTAAAAATAGAATTAAAAATGTATTGATCATTTTAAAGTATTATCATAAGAAAAAAATATTAAGAAAAATCTGTAAAAAGTATTATTAAAAATTATTTTAAACCTTCAATGAAAAGTTTTTTAAACTTGTTTGCCCGCAAATATTAAATAACCTAATATTTAGGCACACAACACTTTGAAATAAAACTGAATCATTAGAGTATTGGCTGATTGATACCTGTTGCACTTATGTCAGTGTCTTTTTTCCTTTCATGGTACGGACTATTCTACAGGGTGTAATCTGATATTGGAACACTTACATAAATCACTGAAAGGGCACTGAAAGGCTCTAGCGTGCAGCTACAAAAAGAATTACTGAAAAAAAAAAATGTGTTTAAAAGTTATGGCCTTATGAATTTTCACGTATTATTAGGTACTTACCTCAGTTTCTCATAAAAGGAGGTGGAATGTATAAGTTAAAGTTTTAAACAGTACATATTTTTTGTTTTGGAACTATTCACTCAGTTATTGTAAATCCATAACTTCGAAAATTTTTAAGTTAGTTTTTTTAATTTTTTTTAGCACTTATCGGAATAAAAATGATAAAGTATGATTTCAAATCTTTAGCTTTACACTTTCCACCTGCTTAACACATTCTAAATTACCAACCTTCAGGCTGCTGGGATCCAGTAATGGAATGGTGGGCTAACATCGTCGGTGTGGCGGCGACATGGTTGCTGGCTGACACCGGCAAGGCTATTGAGATCGGTGATCGTTTGAACATGTTGCCTGAACCACTGGCCAACTGTGAAGATCCGCTGCCTGGGTAATTATTCAATTTTATACTTAGTAACACATCCTACTAATATCTCTTGGCTCTAACTTCAGGAAGTCCAGAAGTTCTGGGGTTCGTTGCCAGAAAACGTGGGAAGCAGATGTAGTTTCTAGTTCCGAAAGAAGGAGTTGCCAAAGTGTACATGTATAAGTTGTCAGCTGTCCTTGAATCTATTCGGAGCAGTGATCAAGTCTGGAATACCTAGAGCTAATAGTCACGACTATTATGGACAGGAACGCCCGGGTTTACTTTTGAAAACTTTCTGCTGTCTGATAACCATTTGTAAATCGCGTGTTCTTTATTATCTGGCCAACCTGTAACCCTGACTATCAAGGGCCAGGAACACAGTCTTCCAAGCGTCAAGGAGAAAAAATCCTTCTAACTATATCTACATGCCTGGTAGTATCGGGAAGGGTATTCTGTCACCCGATGAACTGGTGAGACAGTGTTCATATGTGGAGCTACGCACTTCTCGAGGGTGGTAGAGGATTTGCTTCTCCAGGTGCTTGTAGTCGCCGGAAATAGTAACCACCTGTAGGGATTTTTATGTACTTAATTAAAAATTTTAAAAATAAATTATTTATACCCTACTCTTTGCCGTATTTGAGTATCACTTAGATACTCAAATACGGCAAAAAGTAGGGTATCCTTTTTTTTCACTATTAAATTTATATCAAAGAAGACGAGAATACTAATAAAACATTAAACCAATTCATAATATTTAAGGAACCACGCGTGTAATAAAATCAGGACAATAACATGTAAATTAAAATGGACCACCATTCAACTACCTAATTAACAATGAGAAGATTCTCATACAGGCGAAAACTTAGAAATCATAGTCGTGCTACTGTTTATAAAACAAAAGTGTATAGTTTATAGTTGTTGTATTAATAACTATTGTCTTGCATAGCATAAACATTAGTGGATGAAAATATAGCTATTGTACTATTATTTGTAGGGCACTGCATATGGCATACAAAAGCCGTCGCGGCCTGTTGAGCCTCGCTCAGTGTCGAGATGAAGGCTCCTTCCATCGGACGGCTGAAACTATACTCAAGGTGTGTGCATATTTACTTTTTATTCATTTAAATCTTATTCGTAATATTGTGGCGCCTTTTGAATTATAGTGTGTGATAGTTTAGTGGATTGTGTGGCTTTGTAATTAGTTAGTAATGTGTAATGGTGCTGAATTTTTCTAAATTACATCGTCAAGAAATCCCGTCTCATTGTAGAAAAGAAAGACGAGATATAGGCTCAGTATGCAATGACCTATTTGATTACATAGCTTTTTTAATTTCGATGATTAATTTTAAGCTTTAATTGGCACTAGCAACCCGCCCCGGCTTCGCACGGGTAGCAAAGCATATATTGATTTATTCCGACCTCTTCAACAATCATCGTCATATTTCAGCCATTTTACACAAAACCTTAATGAATTAGACACCTAAACCTTCCTGTATATTCATGAAAACCGTATGAAAGTCCGTTCGGTAGTTATTGAGTTTATCGCGAACAGACAGACAGTTAATAATTAATTTCGAATGACGTTTGATATTAAATTTTAACTATTTTAACTCTTAACTAAATTTCATCTTGTTTAAGCAACATTCTTGAAAATATATTTTTTTAAGAACTCATGTCTGTAAATAGTCGACAGACACGAGATGTCTGTAGACAAAGATATACTACACGCCGATATTCCGCCAGCTAAGTTTTTAGTCCATTACGTTGTAGAGGGCAAGCCTATTCATTCCCGTTTTGCAGACATATTTCCAGGCTCCTTGCCGCTACTGAGAATTTCCAAACAGAAAAGTCTAATAACAACTTGCTCATCGAACCACTTATCGCACGCAAATATAAGCGACAAAATTAATAGTGCAATAAATGTTCACCATAAACTTTTAGTTTAAACTTCTTGTATTTTTCAATTATTTTTCTTTTTTATATCTTTACAACATTTCACCTATATCTTATATATAAAGATTTTGGACTACAAATTTTATTAATATTGGCCGCATGTTTGTAAGTGGGTATCATATATCTAACAACTAACCCTTTATAGGCTCAATCAGTAATCAATACATCAATAAAAAAAAAAAAAGTATCTGTTTGTAATGTCAAAATAATAGTTTTTTAAGCTCATGCAGTTATTTGCACAATACCTATGCCTAAAAATGAGTTTTTAATTTTTTTGTCTCTGTTTGTTTCGGCTAATCTCCCGAACGGGTGGACCGATTTCCATGGGACTTTCACTGACAAATAGCTCGTGTTATAAGGAGTAACTTAGGCTTACTTTTATTTTGGAAAAAAAATTAGGGTTCCGTGCAAAATATATAAATATGTACACGCGAGCTAGGGAACCGCTAGTCACAAATAAAGGCCTTCTGCTCAATCTTTGTGAAGATACAAGATTGAAATAATGTAATGTATAAAATGTATGTTATGTATTTACATTCTAAACCGCGGTTAGTTTATTATACTGTATGTTTATTCTCAAGACAATTGTACCAATGCAATATGTTTACATTACAGGTGTGCGACATCGCTGGAGCCAGGTTAGCTGATTCATTGGCTTACTACTGCTGCCGAAAGCCGACGCAGTTGATGCTGGTATGTACTGAAACATTACATTTTTATTTTATGAATATTAGCTTGGGGCTTTTGTTGTGGTAATACAAAGTGCAAAAAGCTTGCGATCAAATAAATAAGCAAATATTAAAGAACTGATAGTAAATTGTGCGTCATGCAAGCTATGAGTCAAATATTTGGGAGTTATTTTTGTTCCTATATCTTGATTTGTAGTTTTAAAATGTTGTACTTCTGTTGTATGTATAATTTATTAAGAGTGTTGCAGCGTAAAGCATAATAACCTGAATACCTGAAGTAAAGATAGATTTGTAATAGGACCGATATATACTCCTAATCTGAAATGAACAAAAACTCTTCGAGTCGAGTTTATGAGTCAGCCGGTGACCAAGACGAGTGCAACTTGGTCGAAACGTCAGGCAAATCAATAGGTATATCGCGTTAATTTCCGTATGAACAAATATATATCATGGACGCGAAGATTTAAAAGTTAGTAAAAACTTCGGCTTTAGAATGTTAAATACATTTATTAGTAAGTATATGTTTATCAGAGCATTAATCCTACTAATATTATAAACGTGAAAGTTTGTGAGGATGTATGGATGTATGAATGTTTGGATGTTCTTGATACTGAAACTGAAACTACTGAACCGATTGCGATGAAACTTGGTACGTAGATAGCTGGAGACCTGGATTAACATATACTTTTTATCCCGTTATTTCCACGGGATCGGGACTTCCGCGGGAGAAACCGCGGGGCTGTGCTGGTTCTAAATACCATCATCAGTTAGAGGGATAGTCATGCAATATCCCAAATACTATACTAATAATACAATAATGCTTTGATAGATAAACACTATTCACAGTTTTTATGTTAATTAACTGTAAATAAGCTAAGAGATTACGTCTGTGGAGAGTAGAATATATTATTTAAACACTTGGTGTATTCATTGTATATACTTTGGTAATGGGAAAAAAATATGGTACTTATAATAAAAACAAGGTGAAAATGCTTAGATTGTACCAGGTACTAGTGTCTCCAAATTTACACTTTTGCAAAGGAACATAATATAGAACAGTATATCTATATATACTGTTCTATATTATGTTCCTTTGCAAAAGTGTAAATTTATGTGTATATATTATATTTCTATGTGTATCTCTATAGATACACATAGAAATATAGACGTGATTAGCCATTTAATGCGCTTCAGATTTCGTGATGAATCCCGTTTTGTTAAATGCTGCGGATCATCGCATATTAATGACATCCCAGAGATCGCTATATCGCAGTTCCTCTTAATTATTTTTTTCCTTATTTAGTTGTGACTATTGCGCTCGCAGGCTCTAATAAATTCCAAAGCGAATCTGGCGAATTGATTTTGATGTAATTTGTTCGCTTTTTATTATTATTGTAATACTGTATTTTTTATTTCAGTTTTTTTTTGCAACAATTTTGAAAGAGTCGAAGAAGTATTATAACTATTACGGGAGTGCATTGTAGTTGCATTGCACTGGTTATAAAGAGTTGTGCAATATTACTACAAGGCAAATCTCGCATTAGTTGCACCCGTCGCCTCGAAGATGTTTTATTTGCATGTTTTTTTTTTTAGTTTTGTATTTTTTTAGCAAGTTATTTTGTAAATTAGGATTTTGCACACAAATTTTGATATTAAATTTTATAGACTTGCCGGTAAGTGGTTAGCGGTGCCTTTACACTCTCGCAACATGAGCTGCATCCTTTGCGTGTTGTCGACTCTACTTTCCTAAACATCTTCGTTATTTTTCTCACAAGCAAAAGCTAAGAAATTGTGTTCTTCCTTTTCCTTTTTTTTTAATTTTACCTAAATTAAAAGCGTTTATTTAAACATTTTGTGTCTTTTATGAATATAACGCACTAAGTTACAAAAACAATGTTATTATTAATACTTTCTATAGCATAAGAAAATATTTTCCGAAATCATGGAATGTATTAAAAAAAACATTGATTTTTGTAACTTATGCGATTACTGCTTCCTAAAGTTACATCTCACGAATGGGGCTCCTAATCGACCAGTATCGATCTGAGTAAATGTTTCCAACACATATAAACATGTGTTTTGTATGATCCATTCCTGATTATTGTGATCCGGATAATACTTGATAGTAGCAATATTTCAGGTGCCTAACACGTCTCTTTTTGAATTATTCGTACTTATTCTTTTAATAAAATTCTCCTATTTTTGTCTCGTCAGTGAGCCTACAATTCATGATTTCTATCCGTAACATAGTTTACGGACTACGCTATTTCTAATTTTCTCTTATAAAAGTGAACAGTCAAAAACAGCGAAGAACTCTTTTGTACTAAATCTCCTTACCGTCTAATACAATGTGCAGTAACGTCACTGCTTATTTAATATATGTTAAGTAAAATGATGTGGGCTTGTGTTCTAGTTGATGCAAGTGCTGTGCTGCGACTGGGTGCTGGAGGTGCGCGCGGGCGTGTGGGAGGCGAGCGCGCGCGGGCCGGCGCCGCACGCGCAGCTGCGCGCCTTCCAGCGGGACCTGCACTCGCTGCGACGCCTCTCGCAAAACTTACCGGTAAGTGCCAATACCTCCTAACTGATATTTTCATTCATGCCATTATTTGCATGTTTTATTCAAATGTCCCAGGTCTATTTTTTGTTGCAACAGCATTAAATATATATAGTTCTATATATATATAACGTGTCATTTTTCTCACTACACTTCACTATAACCGAATTACTATTATACAAAATATATTATATATATACTATTATATAAAATGCATTAATACAGCAAAATGTTAAAAGCATAAGTTAGTTTTTTCATAATATTATATAAATTTATTAAATTACTTTCTTTCTAATGTATCAAAAAAGTTTTTTCCCTATAAATTCTTGATTTCGTCAGTTAGAAATTATTAACAGTTAGCCTTCGTATCTAACACTAGCCATTCTTGGCAGTTTCAAACGCGTTAACATTCACTGCTTGGCTCTTAAGGGTCATAACGTCATATTAAATAGCCAATAATCTTCATCAAGAATTAAGCTTATAATGATAACTTAGAAATAATTTTTCAGCATAAAATCCGACTGGTAGATAGTTCCCGAGATTACCACGTTTAACAAAAAAAAATAACTTTTCAGCTTTATTATATTAGTACAGAATAGTAGGTATTAAGCATACTTCCCCCTTAATTAATTGATAACTTGTTACCTTAGGCAACCGAGACTTGCAAAACCAGTATAGTTATCTTCTTATAAGTTACTGTATGAACAGCGGACTCGTCGATTCCTACTAGATAAGTAGAAATCGTCAATCAACGAGTCCACGAGAAAGAGAGGTCTAAGAAAGGCAAACAATCTTTGTAATTTCCTTTATTTAATTGGGCTTAAAAGGGCTTTTCATTTGACGGATTTCCGATTGTAATTATGTGTAAAATGGTAAATGTGTTAGTACTCATCACGACCTGTCGCCTCGTTCCACCTACCGTGGCAGCAGTTTGCAGTGAATATTGTTGTTTAAATTGGAATTGTTTTTATTTTTTGTTCAAGTGGGTGACATCTCGAGTATTCCTGCAATCGGCAGTTTGCCGGATGATGGCCGGTGCTGCGCCGCGCCGTACACAACAGTTGCTAGATGGCAGCCTTCGTCCTCGATTTAATCGTTCCTCTATCATTTGTGGCAAAGGTATGGCAGAGTTGACTTACACTAAGAGTCAATGAAGCGTTAATATGTTATAAACTTTTTCATGATTAAAAGACAGTTTTTTTTATGAAATAAGTACACATCAGTAATTAAAAAAATCCTGTTGTCTATTATAACTGAAGTGCCACCCACTATGGAATATATGTTCAGCCATTTCTTCTTTACTCTATGGTGACATAGAGTATAAAGTTTCTTACTTTATTAATTAGAAATTCCAATCTATTTTACGATAACCGTATATTTTCCTAACCGATGTGCTTCCAAACTACAATCTATCTCTGTGCAAAATTTTATCCAGATCCGTTTAGCCATTCGGACGTGATCGAGTAACAAACGTCTATCCATCCAAACTTGCATTTATAATAGTAATAATAAGATTTGTCAAAAAGTTAAGATATGTTAATGTTTATGTAAACGAATTGAATTAATATCGTTATTGGCAGGCAAGCCACCAGTATTATAAAGATCGGCCAGAGCTAATAGTATGTAGTACAAAGGAACATATTTGACAGAGCGAGCGCTGGAAGGCGGCGGCGGTGACGGCGAGCGCGCGGTGGCGCTGTACATGGCGTGCAAGCACCTGCCGGCCGCCGTGCTTGCCGCGCCAGGCGAGCGCGCCGGCATGCTGGCGCAGGCGGCCGCCACGCTCATGAAGATCGGCCACCGCAGCAGGCTGCCGCACTGCTACCACCTCATGAAATCCATCGGCACGATGCCCTCCGCGCCCTGAACTAAACACACCAACAACATATTTATTTGTTAAGTCCATGAATTAAATTCATAAGCCAACTTGATTAAAATTGTATTATTTTTTTTTAATAACGTCACATTGTGTCACCAAAATTAGTTGTTTTTTATTAATACCTAAAGTAGGTGCTACGCTTACAATCTTACAAATAGAGAATCTAGTAAACGCAATTAAGAAAAAAACAGAACGAGTAAATCTGTGATTAGATTTGGCTCGGGAACTTTTCCGAATCGATGCTGAACAATGAGTAATACCTAGACAGTACGAAACCAAGAATGGTACAGTGAAAACCTGGATTATGTGAACCGATGTTTAATAATGAACTGTATATACAAATATTGTTACCCATACCGAAATCTTGAACATATCCGTTTTGTTAACGTTAATTAAATACCTTCGTTCACACTCAAATCCGTTTTGTAAACGTTAATTAAATACCTTCGTTCACACTCAAATCCGTTTTGTAAACGTTCATTAAATACCTTCGTTCACACTCAAATCCGTTTTGTAAACGTTCATTAAATACCTTCGTTTTCACTCAAATCCGTTTTGTAAACGTTAATTAAATACCTTCGTTCACACTCAAATCCGTTTTGTAAACGTTCATTAAATACCTTCGTTCACACTCAAATCCGTTTTGTAAACGTTCATTAAATACCTTCGTTCACACTCAAATCCGTTTTGTAAACGTTAATTAAATACGTCCGTCCACACTCAAATCCGTTTTGTAGACGTTGATTAAATACGTTCGTTCGCACTCAAACCAACCCTGATAAACGCTAGGCTTAAAACGCGCTAGATTTTTGTGTTAGCCAGCATTAAGGTTGTACCTATTACTCAACATTTTTTCATTTAACTTTGTCTAGTACTTTTTTACGTTTATCCAAAGTTCAGCATTCTCAAAAATCGCTCAAAAATTATTTAAAATCATTCTTTTTTTTTCACTAAAAATGATATCACTACATATTATAAAACAAATAATAAATACATAATTATTACATGTAATTAAAAATATTTTTGTACACGGATGTTTAATTAGAGAAGTACTTGTTAATTTAAGATTTATTTTTATCGAAGATGTGGCGTTATTATTAAAAAAATATTGGCGTTATTATTAAACGTGGGAGAGCCATGCTTCGGCACGTATGGGCCGGCTTGACTCCGCTCGATACCACGACCTCACAGATAACCGATAGTGAAGCAATGCTGTCATTGCATTTCGCCGCGTGAGTGAGGTAACCGGAGGCCCTAACCCTTCCCTCTCCCTTATTCCCGTCCTTCCCCTCTCAACCCCCCACCCTCCCCCTCTTCTCCTACTCCCACCTTAAAGGGCGGCAACGCACTTGTGACTCTTCAGTTACAGGTGCCCATGGGCGGCGGTAGTCATTTACCATCAGGTGACCCGTCTGCTCGTTTGCCCCCTATACCATAAAAAAAAGGTGTGTGTCAGCTCCGACGCACGACTGGAGTTTACAATTTACTGGAGTCTCTCTCTCTCTCTCCCCTCTTATTTTTTCCTAACACTTGTGTACGCAACTGTACCATATTAATAAATACTATACTGGAAGGCTAAGAACGTTACTTAGATATATGGCACGGCCGCTTTTTAGTAGCCATCCGAACTTGGTCGGGTTATGTAGGTTTTCGATGCTTTGTCAGTATTTTAATTGTTTCTCTTTAATTACTGAATTTAATGAGATGAAATTTTGAATGTGAGTAGTTGAATTAATACACTAATTATTGGAATACATTTTACTATGCAAATCCTTTTGAACGTCGTGATATTTGACTGCTTTGTAAACAGTGGTCTATTCATAGTAAATGGTCCTATAACTCTTTAATTACTAACGGAACATCATTGATACTTAGCAACATGTTGCAGACACTTACAAGGTTTGTATAAACGTGAAAATCTGGACCCCAAAGTGCATACTTTACGAACTAAGACCTAATAGGCGTATTTTACGTTTATATTTTTATCTTTTAAACCCTACGATTATTTCTAAATCTGTTTTTTAAACAAATTCAAAACAACGTATGTAAAAATCTACAGCTCTCTATATAAGCGGTTTATATGAAAACTAGCTAATGGCCAAACGTTCGCGTAGCGGAAACTTGAATTTCTCCGAAGTTTATGCATGCACTAATTTTATTAATACATACACAATTACACACAAATACACACTAATTTTCCAGGCCACCGCCAGCACAACGTTCGCCCAGCGGAATCAGTTTTTAGCGAATTTCTCCACAATGGCTGCATGCACAAATTTTTTTTTACCACACACAATTACACGACGTCATACACTAAATATCTGCATAATTAAAATCTTTAAATTCAACAACATTCCGCTGCGCGAACGCACACACGATACCTACCGATTAGCTAAATTATAAATTGCTCCGACTACCTAAATTATAATAAAATAAATATAATAGCCCTCTTCTGCAGCACGAAGAAAAATTGAATATCGGCTACAATACTAGAATACATCTATCAATATAGATCATTTATCCTCATTTTTTTATACCCGTTTTCTTATAGAAACAGTAAATTGTAACGAAGTACATAGCTTTTTATAGTGCCCTAACTGAACCTCTCCCCTCCATAGATTAAAAATTATTACAATTTTTCTTTATTGTCATAATTTATGTATAGGTTGGGGTTTACGGGGTCCGGATGTCTTAATAAAAGCTTTTCCGGGATCCCTCATATTTAAGACGCAGTACGCACAATGCAAAGAGTATACAAACACTAGCACACCGTGCGGTTTTAGTCGGTTCGATTCCGACACATGCCCCAGCGAAAACCCCTGTGGGGTGACGGCCCGAGGGAGTTTAATTAAACACGCACAAAAAAAATTGTAGTATATTATTTTATGACGTGTTCTTTGGGTGGGCATGTGCACAAAGCCAACTGGCAACACTGATCAGTATTAGTATTCTGTGCTGGTCACGTCATTACTGTCAAATACAGGTCCAGCGATATTATTTCTTTCAATGTTATGTTATTTGAATTGGAAATATAAATAGAAGTTCGATCAATTAGATCAGTAAGACCCTGTTACCGAAGTAGTAAGGAAATGATACGTATCTTTATTTTAAAACTAAGGACCAGAATTTAAAGTTACAATGGTAAGTGATTCATAACTGGTATTGATTATACTAGTCGCTTAGTGTTTATTTTTCTTATAAACAATGTTTCACCACATGTTGCAATTATTTCCATACTTTTAAAGTTCACCGATCAATTTTACTTTAACTAAATACAGTGTAGTTATTATGTTTACTATTATTACAGGCAACTGCCGTAGCTAATGTTCAGAAGAAGTCCGTGGGTTCAACAAATGCAGGTGTACGTAAGAAGTCTGGACCTAAATTTGAACTAACTGAAGAACAGAGAAGGGATATCAAAGAGGCTTTTGATCTTTTTGACACAGAGAATACAGGTAAAATAGACACCAAAGAATTGAAAGTTGCCATTCGTGCATTAGGTTTTGAGCCTAAGAAAGAAGAAATAAAAAAGATGGTAGCAGAAATTGATAAAGGCGATGGAAAAGTATCATTTGAAGACTTTCTTGAATTGATGACTGTTAAAATGGCAGAGAAAGATACTAGAGAAGAAATAATGAAGGCATTTAAATTGTTTGATGATGACGAAACTGGTAGGTATTTTTAAAAATAAATTATTATAACCAGCGATTGGATATTCGGATGCATATTTACCTAAAGTTGAGATGTTGGCTATTATGGAAAGCACTTTTTTATCAAAAGAATCCCGCGATTCCCGGAAATTCAAATTTAAGTGTACCTATACTCCGTGAGATGTAATAAACCCCAGTTTGACACAAATGAAACTTGCTCTGTTACAAGGTATAATGGTTCCTTTCCCTACTTTTATTGTCAGTGATTTTTGACGAAGCAAAAACAACCTTATTACGTTGTAACAAGTGTCAAATCGGGCCTATTAAACCCCAGAAAATGTAAGCATTTTGTAAAAGTGCAAGTGAGACGGCAAATTATACTTGCTTATGCGCAAGTAGCAACGCGACAATACAACTGCATTCGTCGCTGTGCTTGCTATGCGTTCGGGTGTGTTTCTCAAGTTTTTCTCATTTCTTCGATTACTTACTTGGCTACTGAATAACGGTTTCTGATTTGCATCGTGATTTGGATTTTTGTTTTACTTGAAACAACGACTTTTGTGCCACGAATCCTGGATTTACCTGGTCTGCGGCTTGGACCTCTTATTTCTTTTATTAACAAGGTAAGAATTATTTCTTTTTTCAAAATAATTTAAAAACATTGTACCTATTTGTATATAGCTGGAAAACAGATTTTGATTATAGAAATATGTATAATATAATAAATAACTCATAGTAAAGTCAAATGTACCTGAGTAATGGTAGTTTCGCCAGATAATAACATGTTCTGCTCTCTGATGGGTCGACTGTTGTATTAAGGGACTATTGTTTAAACAGATTTGCTGTATATCAGGTAGATTTAAAACAATGCGCTGTGTTGTGTGGTTATCTGATACTGTATTTCAACTATAGATATAAAACAACCGATTTAAAACGTTTTAAATAAAATGTTGCCGTTTTAAACCCCAAATAAATCGTTTTAAACGGTTGAAAACTCGCCTACAAAAATAAAAGAACTGTGTTTTACACTTCATTGTGTGCAATTTCTGGTCACCTGGCGTCATGTTTTGTTTTAATTAGTTTGTAGAAAATCAATAGAAAGTACCTACCTACATTACCTACTACACGAAAACTTAAGTATGTAGGTATACCTACCTATACTTATTTATTATATTACACACACTAGAAGACATCATTAACACAATGCCGTCCGTTTTACTTGCGCATGAAAGAGACAACGTTATGTTTTCAAGGCCTTCGTGACGACATCAACGAGAGTGCGAGAGTGTGAGTTTGGTTTTAAACCAAATCAAATTGATTATATTTATATCGTTTGAAAACAATGAAAAAAATGTTTGTTTACTAACACAGAGTTTTTAACTTATCAATAGAGTTATTATTGGTCGGACGGACAAACTAGAACTAAACACGCTAAGTATATCAATTTATTACACATATCAAAAATCTTTACATAGTTTATAGGTACTCCGTCATATCAATACCTTGCCTCGGTAAAATCAAGAAAATGTACTTATAATTAAGGAAAACATAGTCATCAACACCAACTGTTTTAAACGATAAAGAAAAATGGTTTATTTCGGTTTTAAACGGTTTTTTTCGTTTTAAACGGATTGGTTTAATTGGTTTTAAACCGGCCTTATATCTATAATTTCGACTCATCTCTTGAAAAACCATCAAATTATGATCTTTTTTACTTCACAGGTATTATTCGCTACCATGATGGCGGATTTAACTCAAAGAGTAGACATTGCTCAGTCCTGGCTACGAAATCACCCAGAGATGTTTTACGACCCATCAACTGGAACTATAAGCTGTACGAAATGTGAAACAACATTAAAAGCGAAGAAAACCATTTTGAATCGGCATCTAAAATCACAAAAACATCGAGGAATTCAGGCAGCATCGCCAAATGAGTTTTATATTAACTTGATTAACTTTCTCATTATGTGCAACATACCGTGGTCAAAAGTTGAAAACCTCAATTTTCGTGGTTTTTTTTAAAAATACATGTGTAACTGTAAAAATCAAGATAGAACCATTCCAAGTGAGTCTTTGTTAAGGAAGAAATACTTGGGCCATGTTTATGAAGATAAAATGAAATTTATCTACAGTGAAGTACAAAACAATAAGATATGGATATCTTTAGACGAAACCACTGACTTTCTGGGACGAAATGTTGTAAATTTTTTAGTCAAACCATTAAATAAAAACTCATCGGGACGAATTTACTTGTTAAATTGTCAAACTTTAGATGTGGTTAACGGTCGTACTGTGTCCGAGTTTGTGATTAAATGTCTAAAAAACTTATGGGGGGGCCAATTCAACAATAAAGTGCAAGACGTCTTAATGTTGTGTAGCGACAGCGTAGCATATATGTTACTGGTTGGGAAAATATAAAAAAATACATTTCCCAATATAAAACATTTTACGTGTTTGGCTCACGCCCTGCACAGATTAACAGAGACAATACGTTTAAGCTACGGCGATGTAGACACTCTAATTAATAATGTCAAAAAAATTTCGTATTTCGAAATTTTACGTATTGCAATAGTAAAATTAGAATAATGTGACCTGTCAATAATAGAAACATTCGAAATATTTGACGACGTAAGATTCATTTTAAACCATACGTTTATCAACAAAATGGAGCAACTTATGGATAGAAACCCTGATTTTGATGTTCTTAGGGAAATAAGTGAAACATGTAATAAAGAAAATGACTCTAGTATTTACAAATTTGCGCCACTTACTTCTGTAGACGTGGAGAGATCCTTTTCAACCTACAAGTGGATCCTTAATATGAAAAGAAATAGACTAACAAATGATAACCTCGAGAAAATTATTATCGTACACTACAATTCTCTGAATAATCCTAAATTAAGAACTTTTGAACAGTCAGTAGAACTAGACGTAACACCATCATGTTCAATGCAAACAGATACAGATATGACAGATTTCAGTGACCGAACCATAGTCATAGATAGTAGTAGTATTAAAGATATTGTCACTGGGGTAATCTTTCTTCTTCCATCTTTAGCCACCCAATGCTGAGCATATATATAGGCCTCTTTCAAATCTCTCCACATTTATCTCGCTGCCACTTTAAAAGTGAAATATAAAATGTGCTAGTTTTAAGTTTTTATTTTCTTCATATTAGTTATGTAAGAAGTGCATGTCATGGCTACTTGTAAAGAAAACAACACAATAACTTGAGCAACATTAATTCTTGAATGCCAATTATTTATGTATATTGCCCAAAGTGCCCATGTACAACTTTTCTATCTTTCATTTCTCTTCTATGTAGTTTCTGTGTGTACAACATAAAAATATTATGTGATGTAATGAATAAATAAGTTTATATTAATTTATGTTTTCTTATTTACCACACCACCATTTCTCTTACACCTTAATACGTACATACTCGAATGGGAAACACCTTAACTTAAAAAGAATTAACTTAAAGTGAATATACATCCGACTAGTTATGCGATCCCGGAATCCCGGGATTTTATTTTAAATAAAAATATACTTAGAAGCCGCTTCCATAATTTGTTATCCAAAAAATAAGTTTAGGTAAATATGCATCCGATTATCCGATCTCTAATTATAACACATGATAGACGCTTGTGATGTTAAACCAGGGTTAGTAGGATTGAGGGCCGTGACCGAAGAGAGTGAGCTGTGGCGGCGTGCTGTTGGCGGTGTCCTTGGACATCGCCAACGCGTTCAATAGTCTGCCATTCAGCTGCATCAGGGAAGCACTCCACTATCACGGAGTGCCGGGGTACCTGAGGCGGCTAGTGGCAGACTATTTAGAGGAGCGTACCGTCATGTACGAGGACCGAGACGGAGTGTTGAGTCGTCGGCCCATGTCGTGCGGTGTTCCGCAGGGGTCTGTCCTTGGACCACTCCTGTGGAATATGGGGTACGACTGGGCCCTTCGAGGCGACTTCCCCCCCGGGCTCGGCATAATCTGTTACGCCGATGACACGTTGGTCACAGCCCGGGGGGTGAACTTTCAGGAGGCGGCGTGCCTGGCCACCAGGGGAGTCTCTCTGGTGGTCGGGCGCATCGAAGCGCTGGGTTTGCGGGTGGCCCTGGATAAGACGGAGGCCCTTTTATTCCATGGGCCCCGTCGTGGTTCACCCCCTGGCGCCTCTATCGAGGTGAACTCGGTCCTCGTACCGGTTCAGGCCCACATTAAATATCTGGGCCTGATCCTCGACGATAGGTGGCGCTTCGACGAGCACTTCCAACAGCTTGCTCCCAGGCTGGTCGGCGTTGCGTCCGCCCTTGGGCGACTCTTGCCCAATTTGGGCGGACCCAGCGTCGCTACGAGGCGGCTGTACACGGGGGTTGTCCGGTCAACGGCACTTTACGGTGCACCGGTGTGGGCGGAGGCTCTGACCGCCCAGAATAGGGCACGCCTCTGGCGCCCTCAGAGGGTTATGGCGGTTAGAGCCATACGTGGATACCGCACCGTGTCGACGGAGGCGGCGTGCGCGTTGGCCGGGACTCCCCCGTGGGATTTGGAGGCGTAAGTGCTCGCCGAAGTATATCGGCGAACGGCTGAGTTCCGGGTGGGAGGCGGCAGTCGGCCCCCGCCCGAAGAGGTACGCGAATGGCGTGAGGCCACTCGCCGAGCCACCATGGCTCGTTGGTCGTCCCGGCTTGAGGCTCCACGTGCTGGCTTTGCCGCCGTGGAGGCACTCCAGCCAGTCATCGTCGAGTGGGCAGGGCGGCAGCACGGGACCCTTTCCTTCCGACTGACGCAGGTTCTTTCCGGGCACGGCTGCTTCGGGAAGTACCTGCACTCGGTCGCTAAGAGGGAACTGAGTCCCGCCTGTCACCACTGCGACTGCAGCGAGGACTCGGCTCAGCACACGCTGGCGGTTTGCTCCGCCTGGGCGACGCAGCGTCGGGCCCTCACTGCAGTCATCGGAGGGGATCTCTCGCTACCGGCCGTCATACGCTCCATGGCCGGTAGCGACAGGAATTTTACCGCGGTCGCGACCTTCTGTGAGGACGTCATCTCGCAGAAGGAGGCGGCGGAAAGGGTCCGGGAGGACGATCTCCACTCGGACCTAATTCGCCGCCGGCGTACCGGGCGCCGGAGGTGCGCCTACTAGCGCCTCATGCCGCCCTGAGTGTGGCCGCGGGTGGACGGGACGGGTTTTCCTCTCCACCCGCTATAGTGGCCCCCCGCGAGGAGGCAGCGTCCGCGTGTGCCTGGACGTCGCCTAATTGAGAGGTCTGTGGTTTTAGTCGGTTCGATTCCGACACACCGCCCCATCGAAAACCCCGGTGGGGTGACGGCCCGAGGGGGTTTCCACACGCACAAAAAAAAAAAAAAAAAAGGGTTAGTAGGATTTCAACATTTTTAACTACTAGCATCACTTCCTCAAGAATTAGGCTATTAAATGAAACAATAATTTTCCAAATCCAACAAACTCCTCAGCCTATAATAATTAATAGTACATAGTACATACATAAATTGTATATCATAATTTAAAATAACTTAAAACAACCAACGGTACGACTTTCCATTAACGTCCGTCGATTTAAGGGGCGGGAGGGGGTTGGGGGTGGGGTGGGCGGAGGGTTAGTACCGTTTAAAAGGAAAAATTGCCCCCCTTTTTCGATTTTTTTAAATTTTTAATTCTGAGGAATTTTTTCTCATTTTAGGGAATAAAATTAATAATAAGTGTAAAAAACTAGGGGAGACCCCTTAAAGGGGAAGGGGGGGTGAACCCCCTTCATCAGGAAAAAATAACGGGACTGATTCAGAGGGATTTCTGTACCTATTTTCGGACTGCAACGTCTCCGGCGCTGCGGGACGAGCATCCTCTACGCCCTTGCGTAACAAAATCGCAGGCATCGGAGGAGCCGAAGCTACGGAGGCGAGGAGTTACAGCGGGCGGAGGCTGCTCTCCCTCCGGTTCTATAAAAACACTCTAGGGGTAGGACAGACTCGTACCAGGTGGAGTCGGGGTCAACCAATTCGGAAATTTAACCTAACTTGAACCTAACCTATTTCATTTGTTATCTCGTCAGTTTTACGTTTCGTTCCACATGCCGGCAAGACGGTAACACATTTTAATAGCTCGTAATGAAAATAATGCTGTAATTTAATATATATAAACTGTTAAATAGATGTGTGCATGAAAACCATTGAAATGAGTACAAAATATAATTATTTACGTAAATTTATATAAAATAAATTGTTACCGATGTATGACAACTTAACTGTAAGTGAAACGAAAAGTTAAATGGCGAGAATTCTATATAATCTGTGGTAGGGTTTGACATAAATATTGCAAAAATAATTGATTTTCAATATTTTTTTTCTCGAAACCTACGCGTCTCCGCATATCGAAACTTGGCATGTGTGCTTATAATAATATAACCTTTCTATAAAAAAAATATCAACCCCCAACTCGACGGACGTTAAAGGAAAACTGAGCCTAAAGTACAGTTGAATTAAAAACCTCCTCCTTTTTGAAGTGAGTTAAAAAAGTATTTTTTCTTTCCTGTGTTTATTTTTTTGTGGTTTTAAAGTGCCAACATGGTAAAAGAACAAATGTGAGCTGTGCTATTTGTGTAGTTTTAATAAAATAGTTATAAAAAATATTAACAAGACTTCTGAGACTTGTGGTAGATAGTGCAGCAGGGGATTTAGGAGCTGTGATGCTACAACATGTCTGTTTTAGCATCACAGTTCAAACCTATGACATTCCTGCTTTTACACTGTGGATTCTTAAAATTATATATTAATAATAGTAAAAGGATCAGCTCTCATTAGATGCTCAATAGATTCTTTAACTTTACAGGAAAGATATCATTTAAAAATCTGAAGAGAGTAGCAAAGGAACTTGGTGAAAACCTTACAGATGAGGAACTTCATGAAATGATAGATGAAGCTGACAGAGATGGTGATGGGGAAATAAATCAAGAAGAGTTTCTTCGCATCATGAAGAAGACTAGTCTCTATTAGATAAATATAATGGCCTATTTTTTTAATGGTGCACACTGTTCTCTACAGGGAATAATATCTTCCTAATATATTGAAGGTATCGGACCCATGGGCAAATGATTTTTTGAGAAAGGTTAACTGATTGTAACTTGGTAGAAAATTATAGAATTATTTAAAACCTCTGTGCTCTAGAAGCTTTGTCTCCATTTGTTTTTCACAAGTTTTAGTAAGCCTTTAAATAGAAATAAAATACATTTATTAATTATAGCAAAATAACTTAATAATGACCCTATCTAGATTGTCATGGTTTCTGATTCTCAACTCAATTTTTAGTATTACTGAATATCAACTTAGGATCATTGGTTAGTTATTGTAAACTCTTTTTTTGTCTAGTATAGTGTAATTTTGCAGTTGAAACTTAAATTAAACTTAAACTTAATCAATCAAAATTAAGTACATTTGGCTGCTAGGTTAGGTTAAGTTTCAGTCAAAATTACTTTTGACCAATGTAAGAGTTTTGACTTTAACTAATACATGTCATATATAGACAATTTTGCATTTGAAGTAAATCAATTCCACTAACATTTTTAACAGATATATAATGCAGGTATTTTAGGTATATAGGTGTAGGTACTAAATGTTTTTATTACGTTATAAGTAAGTATAATATGTACTAATATTATTCATGTATCTAATCTAAGTGTGTTTTTTTAACATAGATGGCACACAGTAACTATTAAAAATTTATGTATATTATACCTTTATCAAGCAAATACTAAATAAGATGTGTTTTAGAGTCTCAGAATTATTTCTCGATCATATTTTTTTATGCTGTATGAAAAATACTACAATTTTCTTAGGTCTGTCACCTTATTTATCTATGCTGACAGAGATGCATGTAGTTCATTGTGGAATTATTTATTTTGTTTCTATGTACACTCATTTAAATTAGATGCATTCTGCATAATTTTAATAACTTGAGGGTTTTTTTTATTTAGGTATATCCTCACAAACTAGATCTATCTATATTATATCTCAATTTTTTATGTAGGTAAGACCCTACATCATGTTTTTCAAAACCTTTAAATTATTTTAACATAATTGTGCCTCACAGGGTTATATATATAGGGCAATTTATCCAGGTAAGGAAAATAAATTAAGAATTTAATAAATCATCATACTCTTGTGTTTAGCACAGGGGCACATGAATGTACCTTAACTACACAATTTTAAAAGGCACAAATCACAAATTCTGCATAAACATTATTTTTAAGTTTCTTAAATAAGCCAATTTATGTTACGAAAATCTGGGGTTCATTATGGATTGAAATAATTGTTTTACGTTACACTTGATCTCTGCAACAGGGATGTTCTACCTCAAAATAAAATAATTAATTTTCAGTACCAAAATTAAACTATGCCAAAAGACATTCCTTATAAATGTTACAATTAAATAAATGTAAAAAAAAAATTTGTTTTACTCCAACTCTAATTTTAATTTATGTTTAGTCATTAGAATGACTTAATTCGGCGGTCCCTGCATTCTGATGCAGGGATCGCGGAATTAGACCGCTCCCACAAAATTCAAACAGTTGGCTGCAAAAACCATATTGGCTGTCATTGACGGAGTTCGTTGGTTTCAAGGTATGCCAGGAGACCGTTGCAAGGAGTCGATAATTGGCTGGGTCTGCACAGCTTTCTTTTGGATACATGTTGAACGTTAACAAGCTTCCAGGATCTTGGGACGTTGCCAGTTTCTAATAAGAGTCGATAGAGGCGTATCAGAACAGAACGAACAGAAGAGAACCACTGCGGGAATGCCATCGTCCGCTGGCCTTATTCACATCTAGATGCTGCAAAAATTTAAGTACCCACCTCTTTTTGTATATGGCAATACGGTTTTGGATGGGTAATCACCCGGGTTTTTATCCAGTCGTGGGTTTGAACCCGGGTGATTGCCCATATGTTGTAATGACCACATTGACCGTATTCAGATATCTAACTACGGTCATTAAAAAAATCCCCGGCTTTCGTTCTACGAGCGTCAGACCAGGCCAACTATGCTTTCCGCTTACGCCTTTCAGCTGAGAGGAAGTCGGCATTGAACCATGGGCAAGCTTTGGTTTCAAAGGATATGTGAGCATAAGTAAGAAAGTGTAATGATGTGTAAAAAATTTAAAAAAACGCGTGAGGTGTCTTTGAGACACCCGGTTGGAATGTCGTTAAAATATGTATAGTATAAATATTGTATAAACTTGAAATTAAAATAGTGCTATCTGTGAAAGTTGCCCGAACTGATATTTGGATAATTAGTATAAAGCCAACATCGAAGTACATTGGTATCGCGCAAAATCCACAGAAATAAAATAAATGAACTCGATGGAAAAGAACAGTGGGTTTATGAGAAAAATAGAGAGAGAGATCGAGAGGCATACACTATACAACGGTCAGCATTTTTAATTTCGTTTACACTCGTCTAGCTCCCAGCCGCTGAGCGTCTGAAGTGTAACGTAAGATGAGGAACTTTGTTCCAAAACTCCTGTCGTATACCGTTACAAAAGAACTGCCTTCAAACTGATCCAGAGACAGCAAACCGGCGCGCCTCTCTGGAGAACATTTTGAGAACCCAAAAGGACCACCTTTCGAACAGTAACACTAACACTGACCAGTAAAGTTGAGGTTGTCTAAACGCGGAGGAAACGGCCGCTCACGTTGTCCTGGAGTGCGAGGAAGTGGCCACAACGGGCAAGTAGCGCTAACGCTCCTAGAAGCCTGTGAACGCCCCAGGAGGCTTCTGTGCTTCTGGAAGGAGCTAGGCTGGCTCAACTAGTCAGCGTATCCGAACGCATAATGGACCGCCTATGAGTCTAGATGCGGAAACAGAGCCCTATACAAATACCAAAAAAAAAAATACTGACCAGTAACGGACGAGAACTCTAAGGAGAGACTGCCTCTTTGTGTTTTACAGCTTGTATAATGTGTTGTGCTCTAAGGAACTGCTTGACATGATGCCAACGGCCGCATTCTACCACCGCAGCGCTCGCCACCGGTATTCAGCCTCACACATTGGAACCAAAATGGTCGCGCACGGTACGGTTCCAGAGGAATTTCCTCCCACGAACACTCCGGCTGTGGAATGAGCTCCCTGCCGAGGTTTTCTCGAGGGACTACAGCATTGGGTTCTTCAAGAAAGGAGTGTATAGTTTTTTAAAGGGTCGGCAACGCGCATGCAAGTCTTCTAGAATTGCAAGCGTTCATAGGCTACGTCAATCGCTTACCATCAGGCGGGCCGTATGCTTGTTTGCCACCGAAGAAGAATAATAAAAAAGTTCGTTAATGGTCAAGCAGAATGAATGGGGGCGTCTCCCCTTCCAAAAAACTGCAAAGGTGAATCTATCCAGTCATTTTACATATAAGTTAGAAAATATGCGCAAAAACGAAGCAGTATAATATCATCTCATGTGAGAATCATACTCAATGTAGGTACACAAGCATGTTGTGTAAAGTTCTTGAGATTACAAATAACTTATTCTTTAGATTTCTCTTACAACATTAATTAAAAAACAAAAATAACTTTGTTTTAATTTAAAAACATTGAAGCATTCATACTGTGTACTTATCACGTCAGGGAAAGTTAAATAAAAATAAATATATATGAAAAGTCATTATATTAGGTTACATTCAAATACAAACCTATTAAAATGCTATACTATGATAAACTTCATACTTACTTCATATAAAATAATGACCCAAAAGGACTAGTTATAAAATAATGATACTTTATCAATTAACCTTATCAGTTTAAGACGTAATCGTTCAGTGTCGAAGTTCAATGATTAAGGAAGTTATGAAACAGATAGGTACTTACATACATACAAAATTTGATATATTCATTTCTGTGTTTTTGTAAAATCTCTGTCAGCAGTTACAAGTTACAAAGCCACAAAAATGTATATCTTAAAAAACATTCAAACTCTATGGTTAAGTGAATTAACCTGATCACAAAAATTATCTTACTAAGTTGTAATTATAAAGAGTTGGGTACCTAGGTATTTTACAATATTTCAAAGTAATAACTTGAAAAGGCAATGGCCCCAATTCTGTTACTTCACTCGCTAAATTAAAATTCACAAAATTTTCTTAATATAAGAAGTAAACCTTGTACACTTAGAAACAAGGTCTTATTTCAAATTAAAACAAGTAGGTAACATATGTCGCTATGGAAATAAGCAATTTATTTGTCGACTAAAGTCTTATACGCTTAAATAAACTTTAATACCACGTAGCGAGAGCCGCTATCCGTTGAATGCCATTTTTTTGCTCTGTGTTTTTATTAAGCGTCTTCATAGGTGTAGATTAAAAACACGTCATCCTTGTTCGTTTTGAACAAGTTTTTATACGGCCAATTATACAGCATTTGAATAAATGAAGACTCTCGCTGTGTGGAAATAAAGTTGAGTATACGTTGACAGGTTTTATTGAAATTTAGCGGCGCTGAGAAATAGATGCTAGTAACAAATAGACCTTATTACGAAGAACACTAGGATAATTTCATATGAAGAAATTAAGTCAGGTTTTAGTTTAGTCGAGTGTACAATAGAATCGGCACCAATGTTTTATATTTAACCCACCATTGGTGACATTAATTCAACTTATATTGTCGGTGAACCTGGTCCCACGCACAAAGATATTTAGCCTTAATTTTATCTAATCTTTTTTAAAATCATTTTACAAATTCTTTTCAAATATAAATCAAATTATGATGCTATACCTTTATTTGATTTAAAAAGTGGTGTTGACAAGTTATAAGTAGGTAATTTATATTTAGAACACTATACAGTACTCTGCTCCTTTATATACCTTATATAAATTAAAAACACACAACTATCTTTATGGTTCTATAGCTAAAGTAGTCTTATGATATAAGGAACTCATGAAAAAAAATAAACAGTCTTCCTTGGAAACAATTAAATTAAATTGTGCTTAACTATCTTTTGGCCGATTAAATAGTCATCACTAAGTTTAACATTTAAGACACATGTGAACAGCACAGTAAAATCTATCAGTAGGTAAAAAAGTTATTCCACTTTTCTACCCGACATATATGTCACCAATGGAGCTCACCTAATAAAGAGATATAAAAATGTTTTTCTATAGGGTCTGACATATCTAATCACTTTGCATGAAGTTTTGCATATTAATTTTAATATTATACATATATGTAGGAGATAAATATCACTATTATATTCATAAACATGATTAAAAAACATAGTAACTTACTAACAGTAACATTATTATTACAACTAAGGTTAGCATGTGCATATATGATGATTGTTCAGATTAATGTCCAATAGACTTAACATAAAGCCAGATTGGGATGTTTAGCAAAAATAATACTTCACAAACAAATAATCTGAATTTGCCAATAAAATGAATAAGTTGAACTTATACCAATTTTAGATTTGATTTTTCTTAACAAAATATTAACATACATTAACTAGTAGCAGTACTATGTTTATTCTTAGGAATATTATATACATAACTGACATTTCCAGCTAATGTATAAACTTTAAATTACATGTATTCAATTATCAATAGGAAAACTTAAAAAAGAGCATTTTATTAATTCTTTTATAAACATTATGAAATCAGCGTGTATAAAGTAACACATGAAAATAATGCATTAATAGATATCTCTACTCATGGTGCGATCTCTTTCGACAACATGGCCTTCTGGTTGGCCAAAGAAAGCTTTATAACACATATTAACAAACAACCCAGTGTCTACCACTCCAGGAATCATTGTTAAATCTTGGTTGACTTTCTCCCACTCAAAATTCGAGTTAGGAAACACCCAGTCTAGAATGAAATTACCATTGTCTGTTACAACAGGTCCTGCCTTTGCAATAGCTTTGCGCAACTTTGCCTTACCTCCTAACATAGCCTCAATCTTCTTTTTTATAGGAACATATGCCATTGGTACTACTTCAATTGGAATCCCTTTCTTATACCTGTCGCCTAACTTTTTAGCATCTTTAGTATAGTCTGCAATAACGATGAGTTTGTTTGAACAAGAGGCAATTATTTTCTCTTGAAGTAAACACCCGCCCCCACCTTTGATTAATGTCATTTTACTATCTACTTCGTCAGCTCCATCGATAGTCAGATCTATTACTGGGCTGGTGTCGAGTTCACCTAGTATTAGGTTATGTTTTGTAATTAGACGTTTGGCTTGAAACGACGTTGGCACGCAGGTCACCTTCAAATTTTCAGTTTCAACGCGTTCTGCCAGGCGTTGTACCGCATACACTACTGTAGAACCACTTCCGATGCCAAGAATAGAGTTATTCTGTACAAAGTTATTTACTGCATAGTTTGCAGCAGCTTGTTTAGCTTCTTCGAGAGACATTTTTACGTTACTAATGCTGAACAGTCGACTAAATTTACAAACAAACGCACCGTGTTTCAATGGAACCAGTATGGGAACTTTATACAACATGTATTGACGTTATGAATTTTAGGTATATCGTGTAGCTATTAAACGCGTGCTACCAACGTACATCATTTACTTCTCTTAAATAAAATACCGGCATTCCCACCTTAGCCATCAATCTGTGGCACTAACACGGCACTTCTGACAGCGACAGATGACATCTCCTTGGGAGAATAATTCAGTGTTTCTATTGGTTTGTACTTTGTATAGGTTTGTGTACTCTCTGATTACTTTAATTTATTTTTAATGTTTTGAGTGTAATGACGCCTTTGAGTAATAATAATAGTGAAGATTAAAATGTAGTATTTATGAAAATTGTGTTGTTCAAATGTTATAAAATAAAATATAAAAGAAACGTCTCTACATCATTTTTTTTTTGTAAACATTGTTTTTATTTAAATAATTAAGAATTAAAATAATGTGGAATGGAACAGTCATCACAGCAGACCACACCTTGATGTTTCTATGCATTTATAGATGCGTTACCCGCATTCTATATCGGCAACATAAAAGTAAGGTAATTGCCTGGTTTTCACTGAGTCGCGTTTAGGGACACGGTATCGAATAGAAAGTACTGATACGATACCTACTGTACTCATGAGTAGTATCGAAAAAAACAGTATCGTACTCGTAAAAGTATCGATACAAAAGTATCCATGCTATGGCAACTTGGAACATAAAAGAATCACACTTTTTTTTATTGAGTACAGTGCCATCACAAGGATAGATACCGGAACTTAAATTACTGTGTTACACTATTTAAATTTATGATTTTTATGAGGGGAAATTTATTACTCTAAAATGAATTACGATTTAAAATTCGCATTTGTAAATAACAAAATATTGCATATTAAATATCTAAAACCACTTAAAATTCTATCCAAACAACAATTTGTTCACCAACACACAATAATATTACTTAAAAATACAATCGTAAGAATAAACATTTTTTTTTTAATATTTGGAAATTATTAATATTAGGTTGGCAGCACTTCACTTACATTGCAAATGGCTGCGTATGAGTACCGATTGCCGGTTTCTTTTGCTTTTCTTTTTGCAATATAAGTTTTGGTTATTTTATGTGTAAAACTATTCGTTACTTGAATTTGAAAATCGGAGATTAGTCATAAACATACATTACTTAGCTAAAGTATAAACTTCTCATGTTAGAACCAATAAAAAACAAGAAACAGGGAACAACAAAACTCATACATACACCGTATAGGTAGGTACCTATATATTGTTCAATTGTATATATATACCTATAGATATGTTTATTATATTAGTTTTCGGTATCTGACCACTAGGCGAAGTTTTGTGTTGTCAACAAAAAGAAGCAGAGCTGCCTGTCTACATCCTATATACTATTGTAGTCTGAAGTATCAGTTTGAAGTATCAGAAACGTCATGACGCCAATGACGTCGTTTAGCTCAAAGAGTAAAGTAATATTAGGGAATAGAGAGGCCTCTTGCGGCATTTCAAAGCTTACCCATTGGACAACTAGCGCTGCCTAGCGGTTGGCTCCGGAACTAATCATACTATATATAGTTATGGTAGTACTATACCTGTAGACCTATAGACTTAGTTGTGTAGTTTTCTCGTGATATATACGTTTTAGCTTTTACATCATATTCAGACACAAGTGGATGGCGATCGGGTATACGGTATTTTCATGGTAAACTCTAGTTCAAATAAATTATTAAAATACCGTATACCCGATCACCATCCTCTTGTATCTGACCCACTCGAATAAATCTACAAACATCCGTACTCGCAAAAAGTAGCCACCATTTTGTAACATGATAGTTTTTGATTTTTTGTTGTCAAATGTCAAACGGTCGGTAAATCACTGTCGGTAAATCAGCACTCGTAGCGTCATCTATGTAGAAACTGAATACCAACTAGGAAGACTTTTCGTAGAGCCAACGCATAGATCGCCTCTATCTTTCTAAAACGTCGCTTTGTAGGTACTGTCATCCCCCTGGTTTAGCTTCAGTAGACCAAACACATGAAAGCACAAATATAATACAACAATGAAAAAACTGGAAAAAACTTGTATGTAAATAGTACGTCCATTTTGGGAATCAATTCTCGAAGACTTTTGCCCGTCTTTTTCGAAAGATAAACTTAACTTTGTGGTTGCGATGTACGACAAAGTCAACAATCCAACCGCAAAATATATATTTGTAATCACAAAAACTATTTTCTTATGCGATATAACATCAAATTAATAGCTTTCGGATTTTTTCCTTTACTTCTGCTGTCAGACCTTGCTTCTTACCACAATTCATTATTCTAGGTCAATGGGAAGTACTCTATAGGTTTTGATTTACCTGCGAAATGTTCAAATGTAAGGTTTGAGTGGCCATATCTTATGACTGCGTTGACTTAGAAGCTTGCTTTTTTACAGCTTTAAGGGACCGCAAGGGCTTATGTATTTAGTATTAATTTCAACTTGATGCGTCCACGGGTTTCTGAGAAAAAGACAGTCGGACAACAAAGTGATCCTATAAGGGTTCCTTTTTTTCATTTTTACGGAACGGAACTCTTAAAAACAATTGTAAATTCACAAATCAAGAAGTGTGTTAAAAAAATTATTTAATTATTTATTTAACACTTTAGGCACATAATTAAAGTTCCCATTCCTCGCCGAGCCGTTTTGGCGGTAACCGGTTTCGGGTCTTACTGGATATTGGTTATTACTGCAACTTACTACTTATCTTAGAAATTAATCGTTTTGAGGGGACTGACCATCCATTTTATTTTTACGTTGGGAATTTGTAGATGTTTAATGGTTTCATAATGTCATTTGTTTTTACAAATTGGCGGCAATTTAAAAAGTGTATGTCGTGCATCGAAATGGATTTGATTATTATAGAAAATTTTTGATCAATGATTTATTACGACTTTCGTTGCGGTCTTACTTAACAACAATATAACGATAGACTTAGATTGGCATTTCATGTCGAAGCCCCATCTCGTGCCACTGTTTACAACTGGTTTAATGAGTTTAAACGTGGTCGAAGTAAACTGACTGATGGTTCTCGAGAAGGACGTCCTTCTACTACTTCGACTACTGAAGATAACGGAGTGCTGTGCGGCTGATGAACATGAACATTTAGGCGTCAGAAAGCTTTGTACTAGATGCTTGAAAAGTATGACGGAGATGACGAATGCTGTATAATAATATAACATCGTCACAGGTGATGAAAACTGGATATATATTTACGAACCCGAAATGAAAAGACAATCTGCGCAATGGTTTCCATTCGAAGATTTGCTCACAAAAGTAAAGAAGGGCAGAAGTCAAGGGAAAAATATGATTGCCTAATTCTTTAGACAGACAGGTCATTTCGTAACAATCATTCTAGAAGATAAAAGGACTGTCACTGCAGATTGGTATGTCAGTCATTGTCTACCGGTTGTCTTGAAAAATGTAAGATAGCAGCGCCAAAGAAGATGATCGTCCTCCACCACGACAACGCTCCAGCTCACTCCGCCAGACGGACTATCGAATATTTGTCTATCGATGGTGTGGAGCTAGTGAGTCATCCGCCTTACAGTCCCGTCCTGGCACCTAGTGACTTTTATTTATTTCCAAAAATAAAGGAGAACCCTGAAGATGCCGTGGCTGCGTTTGAAACAGGCGTGGAAGAGATTCCTTTTTTGTTATGAGATAGGGGACAAACGAGCAGACGGATCACTTGACGGCAAATGACTGCCGCCGCCTATGGGCACCTGCAACTCGAGAGCCACAAGTGCGTTGCCGGCCTTTATCGCTGTATTGCTCCGGTCGAGCCGGCCCATACCGCCCATACGTGCCGAAGCGTGGCTCTCCCAGGATCTCGTGATATTATTTTGCTCTGTTCCTTAGTTCGTGAAATAGTGGCTCCTACATCGTGATAAAGATTATTACAGTGTTACAATAATTTAACTTGAAAACGACTTGGCCAATTTCGTTTATCTTTTTTATATTTTCTAATACTTTGTAGATGGTTCTTACGTAATGAAAAATTAAGAAAATTGCGCAGAAAATGTGTTACCGTGGGATACATTTTAATTTCCAAGCAAACGAAGTCGTTGGTCACAGCAAGTTCTAAATTAATATATTTAAAGAGTTTTATAAATAGTGACAAGATAAATTGTTTTCATTTTTATTAAGAAAATATTGCTTAAAGACTATTAATTACGATTTCTAAAGTCGTTAATTATTCTTTAAGAATTATGTACACTTATTATATGTTATCATATATTATAATAATAAGTTATAAATCAAATTAGTAACATTGAATTTATTATTTTTCCGCCAGGAACAAAAACTCACGAAATACTGTACTATCACGAAGTAAGGGACGTTTACCTTAATTAAACTCTTATTCTATAGACTAAATCCTTTATTTAGTAAAACATAAGAAAATATGGCAGTCTTTTTCCGAATATAATGGGGTAAAATCCTTGAATGGTCCGGAATGAGAGCCTAACATGACATGATTCTATTGTTCAGTACAAAATACTTGAACGTATGTCTTTCATGCACCTTTTTTATAAGTAGTCGGAGGTCGGTTCGGAAGTCCAAAAAAGGGATTTCAAAAAGCAGACATCAGAAGAAGATAAAATTTACAGATCCAGAAGTTAATGTTAAATAAAATTTTCCAATATTTCACGATGTCTTTTGTCGATGTTGTTTTTCTTCCTGGCGGTATAAACCTTAATTTTGTGAGGAGTGCATAGAGAACATAATAAAAAAACATTAATATTGTGAGGAGTGCTTAGAGAACATAATAAAAATATATAAATAAAGGTCATAAAGGGTTTTAATATAATTTTATTCCATTAATAATTCCACATTTATTTCCTTCGAAAGAGATTTTAAATCTTTAAGCAAAGTATCCTGGTCATGAAGGAGTTTTTTAACTGTGCTCAAATGTCTAGTTAAATCAACATTTTTGTCATTTTCGAGCACTGTCTTCTTGAGTTGTATTTCTCTCATGTTTATGGAGCTATGGTGTCCAATTTCAGACTCGGAACATACGGCACAAACACTGTTACAATATTGTCGTCGTTTGGCTATTGGTAATTGTTTTATAGGAAGTTCCACACGTTTGCCATTCCCATTAAGATTTCGTAGTTCGTTCGTAGTTATTTCTAAATGACCTTCTAAAATTCGAAGTTTACTATTTAGGAATCTGTTTTTTTGTTCGAGTTGTCTGCATTTTTCACTTTGATTACAATAATCTGCATAGTACTGACCACAGAAAAATATAATCTTTTGCAACTGTTTTAGACTGGAGATGTCTTCTAATTTCTCTTTCACGATATTTTGTAAACCTCGATAGCCAAGTTGAATGAAATTATTAAGGTATTGTAACTTATCCCGAATGGTCTCATTTTCTGCTTGCAAGTCATGCATTGTTTTAGTTTTTTCTTTTTCTTGTTTCACTAAATCCCAATATTCACTTCTCGTATTATTCAGTTGATTGTTAAGCAAAGCTGTTTCACGTTCTTTAGCCGCTGAAAGAGTTTTAGCAACAACTGGAAAGAAACACAACCATTTAAGAAATATGAAGGTCCGAAGGCCCTTTGATCACTGCAAGGTTCCGGGTCTTGATTAACGTCATCACGGTCTGCAGTCTTGACTCAATAATGTTTTGTTTAATAGCTGTGTGCTTCATAAAGATACAATATAGATTACAATATCAGAACTAGAGTAAATAAAAAAAAACTAGTTGGGATAATCGTGATTCATGAATTAACCTGTAGTATTTATTCGTATAGTGGACCATACTATGGAAAGTAATAAGGCATGATGTGCTAGACGAATGTGAAGTTCTTATTACAACGCGCAAACACATACAAAGAGGTACTGATAAAATGCCAAGCTACTTTAGTTTAAGTCTGTATTAATGTATTACTTATTACACAAGAACTCTATACTCACTACGTGCAGTTTTTAGATGTTGTCTGAGAATTCTAATCTGTTCTTGTTTTAATTTTAAAGTACTTTTGTATTGTACTAATGCTGCACTTACAATTTCTTCATTGTGAAGTATTTTGTCATTCGCTTCGTTGGATGATAAGGATTCATTGTGAAATCTGTAAAAAAATGTATCTGAGAAAGTACTTCTACACTAAAAAATAATTTTGAACCTTTGCAATTTGACTGTACATATTAAAAAAACCATAAAATAAAAATCTTTTTAACAAAAAATTAAACCGACGAAAAGAACTAAAAAGCAAAAAATAAATAAACCTTAAGTCTTAAGTATTGAGTTTATTTACATAAACTATCAAATTTTATATAAACATATTTTGAGTCAGCGCCAAACAACAAACTGATTAATTATCAAAATTTTATATTTACCTACGTAACTAATTAATCATTTTAATATTTGGCGCCGACTCAAAATATGTTTATATAAAATCAGATAGTTTATGTAAATAAGCTCAATACTTAAGACTTAAGGTTTATTTATTTTTTGCTTTTTAGTTCTTTTCGTCGGTTTAATTTTTTGTTAAAAAGATTTTTATTTTATGTTTTTTCTTCATCATCAGCTCAGCTACATGATGTGATAATTTCTAAACGCAAATACCTGATAAAGTAATGAAAAGTAAACAGAAACACTATTCATTCCTACAATTTTCGAGGGTTTCTCTCAATTATATCAGGATCCCATCATCAGATCCTGACTTCCTTGACATGGGACCCTTGAGGTATACCCTATCTAACAAAAAAAGAATAATAAAAATCGGTTCATAAATGACGGAGTGAGGGCTGAACAGATATAAAAAAAAAATATATATAATACGGTCGAATTGAGAACCTCCTTTTTTTCGTCGGTTAAAAATAGGCAACGCATTGCCTTTAGTGCATGAGGAAAGAAATAAAATAGCATTAAATAAATATTTCATCGATATTAGAACTTTATGTACAGTCTACTCTCGAAAGTCCGTATGGATGATGCTCTTTCTGATCAAGATTCTTGTTTATGTGTTTATGAGAAGGGTGTGGTAAATCCGACATACAGATTGGACAACAGAACATTATAATCTAAAGGGGCCAGGAACCAATTTTCTATCTCTATAGTAGTCTATAGTAAGTTGAAACGTAACGACTTATCAGGGTTTTTAACTAAGAGTTATGCGTTAGCGTAAGGTTCAGTGCCGCCCTCGTAGCTGCGCTCCGTCAACCCGTAAGTATGAATAATTGTTCACACTATACTTATCGTGAACGATTATTGGAACGAAGTTCCTTATCGTACGTTACACTTCAGACGCTCGGCGGATGGGGGCTATACGGAAAAGTGTTACCGTAACGAAAAATGCTGACCGCAAGTAGATTTATTTTATTTACGCCATCCGTGTATTCAGCACGATACTACTGTACTTTTAAGTGGGTTGTTTACTAATTATCCATATATTATTTCGGGCAACTCTCACAGCTGGCGCAATTTTAATTTCGAGATTTTATAATATTTACTATATTTTGATACAATTTATTCAATCCATTAAATATATTATAGCAAAAAGAACTCCGTTCCAACCGGGTGTCCCACAACCTAAACCTAACGCGTTTTTTTTAATTGAACGTAGTTTTGCCTCTCATCTTCTTTCAGGAGCTGGGCTCACAATTTTATATCAGTTTGCCTTTACCCACTTTTGCACTTCATCAGCTATGGCTGTTAGAGCACATCTCATTTGTTCAGCGTTTTCAATATCGTTAGAGTTTACTTTGTCTTGCATATTTATTACATTGAAAATTTTGTATCTTTAAGTATAATTGTAAAATGAAATATATATGCCTCAAACAGCAAGAAATATCAAATCATTCAATGTCAATCAACATTCTGTCAACCAGAGACAATATTTCAAAAATATTTTCTTTTCTCTGTGTTAGTTCCTAAAAGTAAAATGAGAATTGTAATTATGGCATGTTGTTGAAAAGCCAAACTAAAGGATCCTGATGATAGCCTATGACACACAGATTTAGTCATAGTTTTCGCTGACCTCAATCTTACATATTTGTGTGATTGAGGTCAGGGAAAATATGACAAAATATAACAGAAAGCAGCGTATTTTTCTTATGAAAATAACAACATAATTGTAATAATCGCCAATAGTCGTAGACAATAAATCGTAAATATTATAGACGACGATATAACAAACACTACGACGACTATAATAATGTAGGTAATCAAAATCGATACCAGTTATTCCAATTAAACCAATTATAGGCATTTTGAATTGTCCGGCGTAGGAATCAGTCAGACTAAGTCAGTCGTGAAGCTAGTTGCTTGATCCAATGCATAGATCCCATGGAGAAGTAAAGGCAAGAAACTCCAAGGGTACTCTTTTGCAACATGTGTTTTACGATTTTCTGGTTACATGATATGATGCTTATTTTGATGTTGTTGTCTTGCTTCCACACATCAAGAAATTATATAATCGTCGCTCTTAGAGTAAGATATTTGCTTACCTTTATCATTGACAATTATTATAAAGCGATGAAAGCTTATGGATTTTAACCGTCTTTGTCTTAATGCAGCTACATTTTTTGAAGACCTTTTTTAGCAGTAGATCTTCATCATTTCGCAAGACAATATTTTAACGGACTTCAAAGCAAAGTTGTATCTTTTATGTGTTCGTGCCAATTAACTGGCTAACTGGTCTTATTTTACTTTGGTCATGATATGATCATAAAATCCGGAAAAAAAGGAATAAAACACAGAGTTACAACTTGGAGCGGCAGTAAACTTGTTAGTTTACTGTTTGAAGATTTTGCTTACTTTTGCCTTTCATAATATTCTGACTGACATTTCGGGTACGAAACGCGTCGCCGCGTGATTAGTCCCAAAAGAGCTCAATTTTGTCTAAAAAGAGCATCGAATATAGGTTGCTGAAAGCATGATTTCCCAAGTTTCTATGGACTCCACCTTCATGACACTCATGGATTTAGGAGTACGACATGCAAACAAATCAACAGTCCTCAGAATGGCGCTTTGAAAACTTTCTTTTTCTAAAATTTCTTCCAGAGGGACAAACGGTGAATAAAGAATGTTATTTAGGCGTGATGAGGCGTTTGCGAGAGCTTTGTGGAAGGACAATTCGTGTATTTTACCCCATGGTAATGCACCTTCGCACAAAGCCGTCATTGTGCAAGAGTTTTTAGCCAGAAACTCGCTGAATGGCATCAATCAAGCACCGTACTCACTTGATGGCTCCGTCTGAGTTTTTACTGTTCCTGAGGCTAAAATAACCACTACGAGGAAGACGTTTCGAGTCGATTGAAGCTATAAAAGAAAATTCGCTGAAGGAGTCAAGTCTGGAAGGCCCCAGGAACAAAGTCATGTATTAACAAAAAGAGGAATTTGTAATGAAATCTATACATTCTATAAGCACACCGATGACTTCGCCACATTGGAAGGCTTACAAATCGAGCGAAAACTAAAATAAGCCATTTTATATTATTTCCTTAAAACCTCTTTAATTTAATCGTGTTGTCTACCATACCAGATAGTTACCTATCACGAGCAGACATTCGATACATTGTGTTATTATTAAGCGAGCACATGTAGTGGTGTGCCAGCCAATTTTCCGCCAAACGCCCCAGCGGCAAACGGCGGTCCGGTATTTCGTTTGTTCGCGAGACAAGCGCTTCGTGTGGTAACCATTTCACGCTCGATTTCATTTCTACCACTAAAAATAGGGACATATCTTCCGAACGATCTATTATCTGAAATAAGAGAAAACGAAATAAATGTTTTAGTAAGAATGAAAGTTGGGGATATGTTTGGGCTGTCCCAGGAATGTAGTTTACTTTTAACAGTGTGTAATAATAATAATACACAACATCTTAAGAATAAGAAATATTTGTGTTTGAAAATATGTAGGTATAGTATTCCAATTGTGTGTATAAAAATATTTAAAGTTATGATAGAAGTTTTAAAGATTTTTTTTTGTCAGATACCTGTCAGATATAATATATGCTCAAATGATGTGCTACCCGCACATCATTTGAGCATATATCGTCACAGCGAATAAGAGAAGAGCCTTTTAGACGAATTTCCTAGAAACGGTGCACATGTTTCAGACGATAAAGGGATATTTAGCTTACAAATTTAGTCACGTCATATTAGTTCGATTGAGGCGAGAATATTATTCGCCTCGTTCAAATCGGTAAACGCCAAAAAGCACTGTACAGTCCGGTAGCCGATACTTCATTAAGTAGCCAGCATGAGGGCTTGTAGTGCTCCTATTCACTATGGCTATTGCAATGATCGCTATGCATTCGTGTATTCTCTGAGATCAATTAATCAGTTTATTGCACTAAATAGCTTAAAGATCATTTTGAAATAATACAGTTTAGGTGCACATTTGCTTGTACTTGAAAACTGTGGGATCTATGTGTGTCTGATCTAGCTATCTATCGGAATATTAAGGGGATTTTACAGGTTCGTCAATTTCGGCAGAACATCCATTTGTGTATAGTGAACGTCCATAGACTAAGCTAGCTACTTACTTCCCCTTGGCGTCATGTTTGTTTGCCACTTTAATAGTAAAAAAAATATAAACTGTTAGATTAGTTCTAGTGATAAAAGTGAAAAGTGGTTGTTTGTGGTGTTTTAAACTTCTAATTTGCTCAAAAGTATAATGTTTTGATGTCATTATTTAGAATGTCATAGTGTGCACAAGGGCTCTGTAGTTTATTATTAAAATAATGTTACTTAACCGAACTTATACATTTCTTATGTTGCGAATTGTTTCAATTTTATATTTGGTTTCTAAACCGTCTTTCTTAGGTGACTGCAAAGGTCTTGAATTTAGGATGCTGCGCCGTCTAGTTTGATGCGATCAAGGCGATTTAATTCGTAAATCATGGCTTTTTACACGACGCACTCGCCTCCGAAGAGATGAAAAACATGTTAAAAAACATTTAGCCATGAAATATGTCATGTAAATTCATAAGGTGTGCAACATTGGAGAAGTTTAGTATTTTTATGTATATAACAAGTCTCAAAAATTGTCTATCAAGCTGCAGTATTTGTTTTAAATAAGTCCTGCTACCACATTTGTAAGCGATTTCTGACGTCTATACTTAGAGGTGGTATTATTCTGAATTAATAATCGCGGTAAAAACATCTACGCGAACAAGAAGGCGAGGTAAAGAATATTCTAAGTAGGCTTGATGAATGAAAATGATTCACCAATATATTCTTAAAGGATCTCGATCTTCTTACTTAGCCGTTATCCGCACGGTCGGTTTATTTCAATTTCCTTCATAAAAGACGCTATTCTCGGATTTGAAGTAGATTTATCATGCTCGGATAAAGCGGGCACTTTTTGTGCTTTTCTTGTGCCTGGATCTGACCCGAGATCTGTCCACTTAATGTGAATAATGGTGTACGATGGAAAACGAATGCGAACTCGAACACAAAAGACAACAATGCGAAACGATTCCAAAACTCGATACAAGGATTTTGGCGAGATAATGCTTGTTGTTCGGTTTTTCATAGCTTTATATTATCTGAGTGAACTCTTATCCACGCACTTTATATTATTACAAAAACACTTAAGTGTTTTGACTCGGCATCGATAGCTAGTTATTTCAAGAACGTGAGTGCCTATTGTATACCCGTGAATTCAATCTTTGTTATACCTAATCACGTGGTTTTGGTGATATGGTAATCATAACTAGATATTATAAAACAAAAAACTACAGAACTACAGAACAGACAGACAGACGCGGGGGACCCCACCACGTCTGTCTGTCTGTTCGCGTTAAACTCAAAAACTACTAAATGGGTTTTCAGGTGGTTTTCACCAATAGATAGAGCGATTCATGAGGAAGGTTTATGTATATAACTTGTTAAGGGTTTGTGTAAATTGATTGAAATATGATGATGATTGTTGAAGATGTCTCTGCTGCCCGTGCAAAGCTAGTTAAAAATAAAGTGTCGTAAATTGAAATAGAGCCAAATGTCTACTCTAATTTAAAAATAATAGCAGTGTGTACATACTAAAAACATTAAGACATCGAAAAATAAAAAATCCACTAAGGGTAATAGTAGGCACCCTAGTACAAAATCCATATATAATTACTTATATATTACCTTGAGAAATGATTTACTTTTTTATACAACAGCCAGTATTTGCAAATAAGCAAACGGCTGATACAAAATGCGGAATCTTTGTTGTCCAGGTTGAATTTGGGTTTAACAGGCGTTTCCACGTGTCGCTGAAGAGTCACTGAGAAAGTGTATCCCATTGACAGAGAGAGAGAGAGAGAGAGTGGAGAACAAATCATTTGGGCCTTGCTATCTCCTCGTGTGCTATCACTAAGGTTAAGTCTAATTAATTTTACAACGTGTGAGCAAAGTGTAAAAAGGGATGCTGAATACTTGTAAACTCGCATTATACGTTTTTTCTTGGATTTCACTACTACTACTACTACTACTACTACTACTACTACTAAACTGTACAAGTTTGTGTACAATTTTCTAAAAAAATTGTGGTTTTGATTTAGAAAACTTATTTTGAAACTGATAAACGAAACTTGAAGAGTGACCGGTTAAGCTATACGTAATACGTAATTGCGTAAGAGAGGGGGGTGTATAAAGCTCAGGGATGTTGACGGAACACCCGGATTGTTCCGTAAATATCAGTAAGAAAAAAACAAGTGGCACAAATATGTAAATATGTTTAAGATGCTGTTTATAAAATATGTCCACCTTCACAAGGAAAAGCATTTTCCAAAGATTTTTTTTTTCATAACAAATTTTTTTTAGGCTTACTCAATCATTTTTAAATTACGTTCCTAACACATCACCACATCTTTCTGTAGCACCTTGTTGAGCCAGAGATGATCACGCACTCAAATACCTGACAATCGTAGACCACCAATGCAATAATAATCTCATCATTCACGTTCAATAATCTTACGGTTGCCATAGATGTAATATATTGGACTAGTGCGAATGCGGAACGTGAACCGAAGACGAATGCAATTTCAGTGAGTAAGATGCTACTGTGTTTAGATAGCAATAGACTCGAACAATAAGTTAAACGACAAACGGATTGATCGGGAAACCAACACTATTATAAATAGCTTTTAAATCAATGACATTACCTAAGTTTGTTTTTTAATATAGCCTATATATAGCTTCACCATACTATATCCATTTGGCTGATGCTATTGCTGTAATCAGGAGCACCCCTCGAAATAGTGTACCACAAATATACGCAGGAGCCACAAGCAGTTTCTATTCAACCCTTAATAGTAGGTACTGTATTTTCATCAGTTTTTCTTCTTAGTACACTCAAATATGTGAACGTGTAAGTTATGCAAATAATAACTAAAAGAAGTACAAATCTGTCTAAAAATACGTCATACCCTTTCAAAATATTACCTAAATTTGAAAAGGTCACTTAGATTGAAGTATTTATACGAATTAACATTCATTCAGTACACTGTATACCTACATTCGACACGCGACTATGAAATACAATATATGTATAGATATTTTAATGCAGGTCGTTATATTGGCATCGGATGAAGACGATATCTGAGGAATTCGAGACGTCTACAGATAATCGATTCCTTAGAGGCAAAAGCTCCCGTGATCGTGAGAGGTGCACTCGAGATGAAGCTACGCTAGTATCCTAGTCTGTCCTACAATTACCGTGTTTATGTGCGATCAATTGATGTCGATAAAGGGGTTTATTTCGTGTTTTTGTATTTTATGTCAATCTAGATATGTAATAATTGATTTTTATTGTAATATAGAGACACATTAGAGAAAAGAATGGTTTTTTGGTTTTTTGGAGGTAAAAAATGGTTCATAACCTTTTGAATATTTCGGTACTTTCTTCTAATAAATCCTTTATGAATAAGGTGATGTATAGTTTTTTTGATCACGCAACAATACACTACAAAAAACTTTTGAATATTAGAAGGTTGAAGTGAATGCAGCCTTAATTAATAAATGTTGATACGCCAAGAAAAAATAATTGCTGAAAAAACACTTCCACTGCTATGACCCTTTACAGCAGAATAAACAACAGTGCCTCCTGAAAACACAAAACTTGACACTTGACGAGTAATTAAGTAAATTAAATCATCTTAAAGTCCGAAACAAATTTAATAAGAACTGAATTGAAAGAGTTGGAAATATATACTTAGTGGTTCACCTCAAGTCTTAGATTGTATTTCCCCGTGTCTGTAAAAACTAGTTAAGATGGCGCCACTTTATTCATACACTTCATATGGGTTCAGATTTGAAGTCTATTAACTAATCTTCAGTGTTTCAATCCTTTATTCCTCGACAAGATTTGAATTCGACATTAACTTGCTATTAAGTGCTGAATAAATTAAGAGATGTTCCTGATTACAACATTTAGGAACAGCTACGCACCTTATTGAATAATTCTGCCGGCACCCATGTCCTGGGTGCACTAAGAGATCCCATAATATGAGTGTGTTTATTTAGTCTTTTGGGCTGACGACATAGTGAAGTTTTTAAAGTGTCAAGTCAATAATGGCGCAATACCGGAAATAAGCGTAATGTTTTTCTACGGATTGAGTAAACTGCGTATGATGATAATTATATATCAATGTCTTTAATCGTCTTCATTAAATTCAAACGAAAAATAATTTAATAATTATTCCAATCTTGAACCTCTTATCTCAACGTCACACTTGATTACGCAAGATCAGAAATAGTGCATCTGTGGTCTAAAATTGATAGAAGCATTTTTAAATATAACTTCATAATGTGAGATACAATCGAAATAGGGCGTACTAACGTATTCTTATCGTACCTAGCTTAAGAATTTATACCCTACGTATGATAACAAAAGAATCAGCATTCCACAAGGTACAGACGAGTCACGCGACCGGTCTGTACACCGCGTAAATAGTTAAATCTACTACTCTAATACAATTTGTAGTAAACCATGATCCCGACGCTAAGGTCGCATTATCGGATTGGAAAAAACTGTTACAAAACAAGCCTCGTGAAACAAAAATGGATCTTACACTAAAAGTGTTTAAGACGAAATTGGTTTGATAGCGGAGACATGAATACGAGGCTGAGTTTTACAATGTTCATGTGACGGCGGGACCTTTTTGTTGGGCCTTTTGTGCAGAGAATCCGCGATGCCCTGGGGGCCGAGGGGCACGATTTCCATTACTCGAGAGAGTTTTCCGAAGAGGTCTTTGCTTTCTGAAAATTTTACACTAGATTCAATTATGTTTTTCTTGGGTAATGGGTTAGCCTGCAGTCAAATTGATGTAGGTTTAATAAATAACCATAAGTAATTAATGTTACAAAAGATATCTTTTATACGGATTTTTGAACAATATATTTTTATACAAAAACTCATGAAAACTAATATAAGATAAGAGTTTTAATGAGAAGTTAAATAGCGACTGCAAAACTAGGTAAACCTTGATGTCTAACATAGGGTCATACTTATAACTTCCTCGCATCGCACATCGCGAAAAATAAGGATGTCCAAAAAATATTTTGTATCGATATACCTATCACATGGTAACCATATCGAATGCATTTGTATCGATACGATATATTATAAATTCATATTCTTGAAGCGTATCCTATTACCAAAGTATCGTAATAAATATAAAATATATCGTGTAGCGCTGTATCGATGTTTCGATAAATCGCACCGTATCAGCATCCCTAGGGAAAATTGATATGTTTCGGTAATCGGGTACTAAAAGGCATTAATATAGTTGGCCTATTGCCACCTTGGTAATTAAAAACATGTCTTAAGAAGCAGAATAATTATAGAAGAGTATATGTACAAAGTGTAATCCAATATGTAATCTAAAACAATAATAAGAATTATCATTGCAACAATATTTCAAAATTATAATTCGTTTTGGCAATGTAATATTGATTTATGTACGAGACTGAGTCTCAGCGACTATCGACCAGTGAGGTTATCCTTATTGGTCGATAGTCGGTTTTTTTGCTAAGGTAATAAAATCGATAAGATTTATTATATATCCGCGTCTTGTATAGTTAGTTCTAATTGCATAGTAAGTGTACAAAACTGACATAAACTTTACTGATCACGAAGAAATAGTAGTGTTTTATTTAGGCGTGCACTGTAGTTAATTATAGAAATAAAAAAATGCTGTCCCAAGTGCAAAACATAGACAATTTGTACTGAAAATTGAACTAGCTCTTCCAGGGTTTTCGTGTTTTTTCTGGAAAATAGTGGAGTATGAGAGTACTCATATGACTCGTTGAGTATGCAGACTTAGTAAAACAATGTCTGAAACAAACGCCTCAAATATCTATGGCGCGGGTTTTAAATGTATACTCGTACTGAAAAAATGTCAGTCGTAACTAATTTGGATTTTGGATCAGACTATCAACCTGGGAATGGGTGAAATGTGAATACAGGCGTAAGTATACAGTCAGTCTTATTATGCTGATCATGTTGTGTTTATCAAACACATATTTACAGTTCAAATTGGCATGATTAGTTGCATTATACAACTGTGTCGCTAGAGATTTTTTAGAACTGAGACTTGTATGTTAGTACCTTCTCCAATTCTTGTAAAAAAAATCTCTCTCTCTTTCTTCTCTCTTCAGGTTTTCGTACTGACTATAACTCCGGCCACGCTTACCACTACTTTACTAAATTATATTAATATATTATGGAAAGTTCACTGTGTTACTATTGCTTGAGTCCAGTAATCCGTATGACCCCGTCGATTTAAATGTCCTACTATATATATTAAACTAGTTAATTACTTTTGAAGACGTGTTTCATGTAACATCTGCATGTGGCGTATTGGAGTCTTGAGAAGACTGTAGCGGTACTTTAGATTTTATTACATTGACTGGTCAGATAAAGTGCATATTTTAGGACATTTTAGCAACTTATGTTCCTGACACTCCAATCCGGAACATTCAAGATCAGAAGTACGTGCACATGCTGTGGGATGTAGTACAAATGATGCAATATCGGCGAGTCACGTTTAGCTAGTATTTTGAGCAACGGTACCGCGTTGCCTGCACCTCAATGAGTTGCTACTTTACTTGCAAAAATATGCCACGCCTGTCACAGACATGAGTAATTCAACATTACACAAACCAGTTACTACTACGGTAATGTAATCCGTAAATTATATAAAATTGATATATAGATTGGGAGAGTTCAGTAATAGACCGCTATTGACTGACTGGTGAAAGCTCCGAACATTGTTCCCAATTGCTCCCAAAGATAAGTCGAATTCAAGACAAACTTAACTATGCAGATGTCTCCATACGAGTATTCTACACAAATACAAATTAACGGTTTATAATTTTTTTTTGTTTGAGCAGTGAGACCGGCCTATTTGCTGAATTTTGAGATCCTAGGACACAGGCCTATTACATTATTACGTGATCAATGAGAAGTACCATATATTATAGTTGTTGGTACTGAATTGCGATTATCAAAATATGTGACACTACCAACCCGCCCCAGCTTCGCACGGGTAGTAGAGACATCTTCAACAATCATCATCATATTTCAAACAATTTACACAAATCGTTAACAAAATATACACCAAAACCTTCCTCATAAATCAGTCTGTCTATTGGTGAAAACCGCATGAAAATCCGTTCAGTAGTTTTTCAGTTTATAGTAAATAGACAGACAGACAGACGCAGCGGGGGACTTTTTTTCATAATATGTAGTGATGAACAACTTGGAAGCTCAAATACTCAACTTTATACAGCTGCCTGTTTCTGAGAAAAGGGTCTTGGAAGGTAGGATACAAATTATTAATATCCTCCACCTAAACCAAAAACTATTATGGTTAAAAGATAAAGATAGCTGAATCAGTACTGCCACCATCACATCGTGTGAAAGGCTTGTGTTATTATGACAACAGAGACGCTTTGAAATGAATATTACTTCATAACCCGTCTGTTGTTGTCACTACACTTTACTTTCTCTATTGCTATTCGCTCTATGCCTTGGTATAAAGGTGTTCCTTGTTGTCCCACCGATATTTGAGGAAAACATGGAGCAATAATAAAATATGATCAGAGTAGTTGTTAAATCCGACTTGGCTTTTATGTAAACTTTGAAACAACCGTTCTCACCTTTATAAGTTAGAACTTTGTAAAGTCTTATTTTTTTACGTATAGCTAGAATTATCAAAGGGCAAACGAGCAAAATTATTGGGCAAACGAGAAGACGGGTCACCTGATACTAAGTGACTACCGCCCATGGGGACCTGCAACTCAAGAGTCACAAGTGCGTTTGCCGGCCTAGGAGTAGAGGAAGGGGGGAAGAGGAAGAGAGGGAAGGGTTAGGGCCCCTGGTAACTTCACTCACTCGGCGAAATACAATGCAAGCATTGATTAACTGCCGGTTTTCTGTGAGGCCGTGGTATATGGTGATAGATTAATGTAGATTTTGTCAACCAACTCAAGTTGACGACCGTTTAAAAGTTATTATTATTTCCCTCTATGTAATTTTCTGTAACCTTTGTCAACGAGCATGCTAAATGTCATGAATATCGGTTATGTAGTTAAGGCGTTAAAGTGTAACCTACAAAGAAACAAACTCACATTCACATTTATAATATTGGTAAAGATTGTTATAAAATATTCTACTACAAATAGTTCTTAAAATTGTAAGTCCCTCCGGTAACTGTATCTTGCTATATCATATATGAAAAAGACATGGGCATTATTTTCATCGCACATGAAACGTATGTTACAAGGATACATGATTTATTTTGGGACAAAAGTCAGGCAGAACATCTGTTAAGCAACTTCTTAAAGTTTGGTATAAGAACAAAGTAGAATGTGTGTCCTTAGGGCCCCGGTGGTATGACGACGACGCGACGGTGCGCAAAACTTTCAATATAAACCTCACCCAATATACGGAGTGGACCTACACTTGTTTTATGAAACATGTACAAACCCTCATACATTCTAATTTGTCTTCTTTTTTGCATTTTATAGGTAAATATTATAGCTTTCATCTACCTGATACTGTTGAACTTATATATTCGTAGCTAAATTTCAACTTTTAACTAACTAGAAGAGTGGAACACTAACTCGAGAACGAATTGTTCCATAATTCTTAATAGTCCTAATAACGGGAATCATTGTAAGATGTTAAAGATATAAAGAAAGAAATCGCTTCGTGGGAGAGCCATGGCACGTATCGAAGAAAATCGGCACTGAAGGAATGTTTCGTTGTGTTTTGCCGAGTGAGTGAGGTTACCGGAGGCCTTACCCCTTCACACTTTTCGCAGAAACAAAATGTACGATGGGCGGCCATATCGCTAAAAGTAATTACTTACAGGCAACCTTCGAATGGACAACGACGACAGTAAATAAAATAAATAATGGGTAGTTTTTGGTGTAAGAGAGTTGCAGTAGATTTTTGTAAGGAATCGTACTGTAATAATCATATTATTCATATTGTGATAACGTTAATAATAAATATTGTGTATACACACACATACATACATATGTACACACTAAGTGCATACATTTACATATAGATACAGTAGGTATATCACATAAATATCATTGTCGTCATCGTCACCTTCCATCAGGTGAGGTGGAAGATAAACGCCTACGCCATTCACAGAGACAAAGTATATTTAAGAACCTAAATAGTGAACTTTGACGATGTTTTTAAAAGCTGTTAGTGTTAGGGCACGTCTAATAGATTACGGCAAGGCATTGATAATCGGAGGGTATTCTGCAGGGTGAACTGCTAGGTAGTTACAATGAAAGAGAAGATTATAATGAATAATGCAATAAACAGTATACAATAATGCACATAATAAACAATAATATATTTTATACTATTTAAATAAATAAATAGAATTAAATAATGCGTGTTTTATAATATATATTATGCATAAAAAAGCAGTTTTGGAGCAGCTTCTAGGCTGGCAAGGCATTCTGACCCCACTGGGGCATGCCACATACAAGTACGGATTAGAGGTTAAAAAATTCAAAATCTACGAAGATGTACTGTTTTAGGTAAACCTTCTTATCAGAAAACTATTACAAATATCATCCCAATATACCAAATTATACTTAAGAAATGCAATCAGTCATCATATTCTGCAAATCATAGAGCACTTTGATTTTATACTCAATACTTTCCTACTGCGGTTAAGATTTAATAATAAAAAGTATTTATTATCATTCCATTTCGATATTTTTAGAAAATTGTAAGCCGAGGAGGTGCCGAGGCACGTGGGTACGTACAAATTAAAATACAGGTCTATTGATACGCTTGCCAAGCGAAGCGATTATGCAATTTCGTTTTAGGGATTTTCATCGTAGCGGTCTGTTAGGTAAACCCATTCAAGATCGTATATTGACTAGATAATATGATTAGATCTGCTGCGGTCGACCTATAAGAAATTAGGAAATATAATATAATTGGTACACTAGAGATCGCTGCTGATGACATTTAACCTACCATACAAGTGTGGTATGCGTTTGTGTAAGACTACCGCGTTTTAACCCTGTTGCCGCTGACTGACTCTCTTACACTACGCTCTATATTAACCTAATAAGCAGGCGAACGAGCCCATCAAGTTGAGTTTCCGGTGGGAATGTGTAGCTGCCGCGCGATAACACATAGGGATAACATCTAGAGAGGCTTTTAAAAGGTTATTTCAATAGCCATTTCATCAAAACCGTTAGAGGCGTTTAAGCGAAATTATATGTATATACGGCATAAATAAATGTATATTATCAACATATTATCATCATCATTCCGTGACGCTGATGGCTGTATGTCGGATTGACGGATGTAAAATTTAATTCTGGAGAATTAATTCTCCTGAGCTTAAGAGTCTTCTCTAACTATAATAAGTTAAGGCGGTTAACGCGGTCCTTTGGGTTCGTAGTTTAGTACATACCTTTAAACTGAAGTTCCGATCAGGTTACACACTTACACAGGCCGTGGTCACCATCTGACTACGATACATAATTATCCAAACCTAATATACCTACATACATATTTCTTCTTTAAGTCTTTTCTTGTGGTGACTGGTTTTTAAATTTGGAAGTAGATCATCTTTAAATATATGAAAAAACGCATCACTTTATTTTTCAGCGATGAAATCCTAAACTAATGAACCGATTTAAATAAAATTTTGCATACTATGTGCAGTTTGATGCAACTTAAGAGATAGGATAGTTTTTATCTGAATTTATAGTTACAATATTTTTTATTGAAAAGTATTTAGCCACAGGAACGCGTGATCGGGTACCTAGTTGTTATATAGTTTATTTGAGTTAACTAAACACTGGAAAGGTTGTACATACAATATAAATATGTGTGCATATTATATTGACGTTTAAGCATTTGGAAAGAAAAGTGGCTTATGAATATTTCTAATATAATTCCATGTATTAAAGTTGTTCTTTTTTACTCGACTGCCAAGGAAGGGTAATATTTTTTGACTTTAGGCTTACACGCCTACGCGCAGTCCGTTATTATATAGTGGATTATTTGAAAGATATAAACTACTTGGGAATAAATTGTTTTTGAATTTACAGGCTATTTCAAATATTCAATAGAAATGTAATGTAAGCTAATATGTTTCTCATTTTCCGTCTTTATTTTTTTACTTAAATTTTATCTTGTTTAGTTTTCAGTATTCTTATTTTCCTAGCTTAATTTTAGTTACCTTGTCTACTATTTACTAGTGTTATTTTCTTAATAACATAATAACGCGCAACAAAACTGGGCGGTAATATATTTTCACTATCTAAATATTGTAAAATTATCCCGTGAGTTTGTTTGCCCGATTTCTTCTCACACGGATCGACACTGGCAGATAGCGATCTTAACTATTGGCAACACAGTATTATTTGTAATAATAGTTTAATTTATAATTTTTAGTTGATTTATTATTTTTAGTTTAAAAAAAAAATAATAGAATTCTATAAAATAATATTTTTTGGGAATTATTTCGCCTCACATTTATAATTGAATTAAAGGTAATGCAATTCAAGTAATTATTGCTATTATGGAAGAGCCGATAAAATCCGGACACCGATCACCGTCCATGTTAATGAAATGTCAAGTAAAATGATCGCAATTACTTCGAACGCTTACTGAATTGTTGGCTGCTCCGTCCCCCGAATCACCTGGCATTACCGTAGCGAAAATATTTCCAACAAATGGCCCATTTATTCGAGTACCGACATAATAACTTTCGCAATTATGATATCTACGTTACCGTTTGCTACGTTGCTAAAGTCAGCTGTCAACATTCAGGAGAACAAAATTGAGTTGGCATTTATATATTTATGGAGTACACAGATGCTGAAATTTAAGTTTTAGTACTTAAATTTCAGCATAACTTTCAACCGATTTTTTTTAAGAACTCCAGCATCCTGGGTTACACACTATCCTTGTTAACCCCTACAGCTATAACAGATTATGCATTTGTTTGCACAGAAAATAGGTACATGAAATTATGGTGTTATCAAGAAAGTTTTTTTTGGTCACTCTACAATCTACCATAAGTTAGGCATGCAAACATTGTTCAAATAAAATAAGTCAAAATAGCTACAAATACAAATATGTAGATATAAATAAATATAAATAGATATTAATGAAATTAAAATTACAAACTTATTAAATAAGAATCACTGAACAGTCTGAACACATAATGTATTAGAGCAATCTCAGAATAAATTTTATAAATAATGTTTAAATCTAAATTTTGTCATTTAAAAATTCTTCAAGTTAGTTTTTTTTTAAATATTTGAATTGTGTTATTACCTTCGTTTCCCATAAAAGCTGGTGGAATGACTAAAGTTAAAGATTTTAAATCGTACGTATTTTTTTTAATAGATATGGATTTTTTTATTTCGTTACTAAAATCCATAAAAACTAAATGCGAAAACTTTTTAAATTAGTTACTGATTTTCTCAATTACTGACACCATCGCGGTAGGACGTTTCACTCATTGAAAAAGGATCCCCGTCGGGTCCGAAACATGTCGGGCATCCCCGATATACATTATAGGTACTAATATTATAAAGAGGTAAAGTTTGTGAGTTTTGATCCTCCTCCTCCGCCTCAGTCGTTCACTCTTGACAGAGTGGTCGTGGTTTCGTGACGATGCTCTGGTTTAGATAATGCATCCACTTGTTGCGGTCTTCAGCGTTACGGGAACATTGGACTATGGAGGTTTGTGTTGCAGCTTTTAAAATGTCTGTCCAACGCGTAGGTGATCGATCACGTGACCGCTTCCCTTCGACTTGTCTTTGGACAACAAGTCGCTCCATGGAATCTCGGTTTCGAACAATGTGTCCAAAGGATTTAAGGATCGAGACATTTGTCCGCAATGCTGTCCAAGGAATCCGCAGCATTCGCCGCCAGCACCACATTTCCAGTGCATCAATTTTGCGTCGGTCTTTCAGACGAAGCGTCCACGTTTCTGCGCCATACAAAAATATTGGAAATACTAGGCTTCTCATCAGACGGACTTTCGTGGCTTTGGTGATGTTGCGGTTGCACCAGACTCTTCTAAGCTTATCAACTGCAGATCTTGTGATAGCACATCTTCTCCGGATCTCGTCTTCACACCCCCCAGTGTTCGAAATCGTCGAGCCGAGGTAAACGTAGCTTTGGACAACCTCACAGTTGCCGATCCTAGGAATATCAGGTTGGTTTAGTTCAGCTCGGTCCACGATCATCATCTTGGTTTTGTCTCTGTTGATCGCGAGTCCGAAGGAGAGGCTTGTGGTCTCTAAGCGTGTCAGCAGCTGTTCCATATCTTTTTAGTTTGTGTGAGAAGAGTTGTATCATCGGCGTATCTCAGGTTGGATGTCTTCCGTCCACCCACTGAAACTCCCTTGCCCCATTGCACCAGAACAATTCTCATAATACACTCCGTATAGACGTTGAATAGGAGTGGAGAAAGTATGCATCCCTGCCGAACACCAGCATGTGTCTGAAAACTTCTCGAATCGTCCTCGTAGAGCTGGCGTATGAGACGAACTAGGTGGTTAGGTACTCCCATACGAATGAGTACGTCCCATAATTTATGCCATTTCACGGTGTCAAAGGCCTTGCGAAAATCGACAAAGCAGACATACAGTTGGATATTAAACTCTCTAGACTTTTCAATTATTTGACGTAGAATTAATATCTGCTCCCTTGAGGATTCATCAAGGGTCGAGACCCTTGATGAATCCTGCTTGCTCCACAGCTATTTCCGGATTTAGAAAAGCTTGCAGTCTGGTGTTGATGATGTGAAGGAGTACTTTGCTGGCGTGTGAAAATAAGGCTATGAGTCTGTAGTTGCTACATTTCTTTGTTGATCCCTTTTTGTGCAGTGGTATGAACACGGAGTGTGCCCAGTCTTGAGGTCATTTTTCAGTCTCCCAGACGCGGTTGCAGATAACATGTAACATTTCAACTCCGTATTCACCCATAGCTTTGAAGATGTCTATTCGGATGTCGTACAGCTTTATTCCTTTTCAGGTGATCGATTGCGGCTCGAATTTCACTTTTCAGTATAGTTGGTTCCATGGCATCATGTGCAGTTTCAGGAAGTATATCACTGTCACACGATGGTGTTATGCTGCCTTCTGTAAAAAGTTGCTCACAATATTCCTTCCACACACCCACAATATCCTTGATTTCCGTTACAGTCACTCCATTAGAATCCTCAATAGCCCATGTTTTGGATTTGAATTGGCGAGTTATGCAACGAATCTTTTTAAACAGATCTTTCGTTTCGTGGCGTTCTGCGTTTTTATCCAACTCCATACAGATGTTTTTGAGATGGTTATTGCGATCTCTGCGAGATGAAAATTGAATCGAGAGAGTCGTGATCACGGAGCAGTATCTGCTCCGTGGTTTGGATGTTCGCGGTAATCTCCGGTACTACTGATCTGATTTTGAAAATTGTTTTACGGTTAGATAGCCCATTTATCGAGGAAGGCTATAAGCTATATAACATCACGCTGCGAACAATAGACGCGGAGCATGAATGAAAAATGTTGCAAAAACGGGGAAAATTTACAAACGCGGACGAAGTTGCGGGGGTCAGTTAGTCTTTAATAAACATGAATACCACTCACGAATCACGATTCCATATTTGTTACAGATAGCATTTTCTAATTTATTGTGTTAAGAAGGTACAGTTTTAAAGAAACAGTGCCTTACACCACGATGTCTTCGTATCCTCATCATTGTCGAACAAAAACATTGATTGCAAAATATGGTTATGAGTATGTGATACATCTCACCCTACCCCTTTGGCGATAAATAGGTGTAAGCGTCTAAAAATATATTTGAGTAATTATTGCTAAATATTACGAGTGGGTGGGTGTTCTTTTGTATGTTTTACTATATGTTGAGAAATATTAGGCGGGTTTTCATATTAAGAGAGTTGGTTGTTCCACCTTTTAAGACTTCTGGATATTATAATTAAGTTAGTCAAAAAGCTATTTTTTACAAAGACATGCTCATATGTTTTCCTTTACCACTTGAAAACGCCTTTCAATTTATCCGAAAATCCTTTTCAACGATTAGAAAAGAGTTCTTGATCTTCGAACGGCTGAACAGATTTTCTTGAATTATATCTAAGAACATTCTCGATCAAGTCACCTTTGAAGCAAAAAAAAAAAACGCATTTAAATCGGTCCATTCGTTTGGGAGCTACGATGCCACAGACACACAGACACGTCAAACTTATAACACCCCTCTTTTTGCGTCGGGGGTTAAAAATAACAACTTTACAAAAAATAATCCTGAAAAAATATCTTTTCCATCAGGTCAAACTGCAACAGGCAGGATCGCTTTACTTAAGTCGAAGTATCCTTTTATATCTTCAATCAAGACGAAAATACTAATACTGACCGATATTATAATACCTATTAACAATGTTTATAATATACTAATCTATTCCGTATCGATATCTGTTGTGGAAATGACAGGTAGGAACAACTGTTTGTTAGTTAGCAAAAGGAATTAAATTGGATATTATGTTGGCAACACGTGTAAATAACGTGATCAAAATATGTAATTATTGTAATATCATTTAGTACCACCTAGCGAGCTATTTTACAAAGGGATTGTATAATGATTTAAGAGAAGACAAGGCAAGGCAACATCTCTAAAGTGCTTAATATACCTATACTATGCTTAAATAAAAAAGATTTATTTTAAAGCAAATGTCCATTAAGAGTAGACAATCAGAGACACTTACTCCAACGCATGGAAAGGTGCTGCCTAATGGAAACTGGATACTAATAAAAATACTTTTAAAGGTGTATATCGTTCACCATAGCTTTTGATATTGTTACAATACTTACTTTAGGGCAAAGTGTTACTATAAAATAGTTTTTTTAATATTTATTTAGTTACACATATCCCCGATGTAACCGTCATGTGATATGCGGGAAGAGAAATTTCCTTTTTGTCTCAAATATCCTTTGAACAAAAATAATTAAAACTGGCAAGCCGATTAGTGTTTCGCTAAAGCCAAAGTGTGTGCAGGCAGGTATGGAATGAGGATAGCATCGAATTTTCTGCACTGACGCGCACCGAGATCGACGTACCGGCGACGGCGACGGACGGGCAGGACCACCGCCACTGAACAGACATTAATCGACATGTCGTACATACATGAGCTTGTATAATTAGCCAACGATTAAATCATAGCTTAATACTTTTGATTATATTGTTTGTCCTTTACAAAAAAGACTGGTAATCAATCCGTTTATCTGAATCTATAAATAGGAGGCCTAAAAATAGAGAAAAAAGAGCTGTATAGATGCAGAAAATTGTTCTAGGTTCGGGTGTAAATTGCGTTCGCCTTCGGTGGTGCTCTCTAGTAAATAGTCCCGCGATAGTGGAACCATATGTCATTGTGTGTCTGTGTGCATTTTAGTCGATTGGATCCCAACATATCTATGCTTTTGGGTCCTCAAAAGGTGATGCCCATATTTCACATGCGTAAAATAAAATACCGAATGTAACTAGCTAAACTATAACAACTAAGACAACAATTATGTTTCTAAGAACATGTTATGTTTTCTTCAATTTTTACGTTTATATATTACACACAACTGTCATTCTTTGTTAGATAGATTGGTGTCTAGAAGTATTTATCCAGCCTTATCATCAGGCTTCCGATTAACAAACCTAATTTAATTATCTAATTTTATTAGAGATTATAATATATATATGAATATGAATATAATATCTAATGTTTCACGCAAACTCGACTGATAGTACCTCTCACCAGGTTCAAGATCAATGTGACATTTTATACGTTGCGAAATTGTATTCAGAAGTGCAACACCAACATAATCCAATTAACATAATATGTACACCACTATTCATGGCTTCTGAGCGAAGCGTGGCAAACAGACGTATTTGCGTACGTTTCAAATTCTCGGCGCATTCGAACGCAGAACGTTTCACCTGCCATAGTTTATTACCTATTCAGCGGACTCGCACAAATAAAACTGTATAATGCATAAGCGAATGGCGAGTTTGATTTACGAGCGCGCTGGGCGGGCGGGCGGCCACCCACCAAGTCGCGGGCTGAATAACTAACGCACCTAGAGGCTATTTGAATGCCCTTATCCCGTGTCCGATTGTTGTTACACATTTCAACATCTTGTTATATATATAATAGTTTCACAAATGCTGCATGCATGATGTAAGTGGTTTTGTATATTTTTATTGTATATTGTGTCTGTCTATACCTGTATTCGTGTATTGTAAAAACCGAACACATGGAGTTATTAACCGAATACTAAGGTATGGACTAAGATGTACAAAGGCTGATCAAAATTATTCGCAATATATGCTACATGTCGAAACAATATATGGATAATTATAGTCATAAAGCATTCTGGCATTTTATTATTGAGGAGCAAGTTCTTTAATAATTTTGTTCAACAGGCTAGAGCTTCAAAAGGGTCAAAGCTGCTACGACACCGATGTACAGAAATGACAAAACTATTGTCACTGGTTGTTTCAATTGGTGACATATACCAGCAATATATAAATAAACTCAGAGGGCTATAACTGTTTTATTTCCCACAAAAAATATTCATACACGCACTGATGTTATTACTGTTCACTGTTTCAGAAATAAAGATAAAAAATGTAACAAGCTTACTGAATAAGCCACGCGCTTTTACACATAGTTGTAGCGTGCGAACATCTGTCTGCATTCTGTTTATAACTAACATGTATGGATAACTTATTTAGAGGGTGTCATAAAAATGAATTTATAGTCTCGCTAACTTTTTGCTACGACCTGTATTTACGTTTTATATGTTGCGTTTTTCGTTTTTTGTATTAAAGATAGTAAATTCTAAACGCAGAGGCCAAGTATAAGTAAGTTCGAGCAAAGTTTTTTTTTTAATCAATAATTATGATTCTCATTTATGTTTGGAGACTTTAATTTGTGTTTAATTTGTGTTTATTTAGGCTAATTGACTCTTTGTGAAAAGCTTTACTATTTTACATGATATCGGAATACAACCGATTAAGCAGATTACAAGCCATCCGTGAATGTCTAGTCATCTATGGCCTGAACTCAAGTATACATATAAATATTTTGATCAGGGTCACCACACACAAAAAAAACACAATCTGATATGTCGTAGGAGCCGTATAAAGTAACTATTTTTTAAACAACTCAAGCGTTCACTATTCTGTCGCAGTGTCCAAAGTTGTCCGTTTACCCTACTCAGCAACAAGAGGTCAACATTGTGGTGGTACTGTTGTTTAGCTTCATCATTCTGTAAGTGGATACTTCTATAGTAAAAGTAGTTCCGGGGTAGTTTCACTGTGTGTTCAAAATACGGCCGACCTGCAAACCAATGAAAAGTCTATCAGCATAATGGCCTGTCAAGGACAAAAATACTATTTCGAGAAGGTTATATGCAGGTACAGATCAGCATAGCTAATCATTGTGTGCATTTTAGTTAATTCGATTAAAACATATACTTTGGGACCTTAAAAGGTGATGCCCATATTTCACATGTGTAAAGTAAAATAAAGATCTAATATTAGCTAAAACAACAATTTTGTTCCTAAGATGTTTTATTTTCTTAAAATTTCACGTTTATATTACATAAACCTGTCATAATATAACTTCAAAAATTGATCCATTGCAAATGCCACGGTAAAGCCAGTCCGCAAATTGTTACCAAAAAACATGTTTTCGCTATTTGCACTGAATGTCTATCCATATCCATTGTTCCAATTCGCAATGGTTGTTGTATGGTCAAACCTTTCAGTTGACCCTTACAATGCGGTTACTTAAAATCCCCTAAAGGACCGAGGTACACGGTTTCGCTTTCACCAAAACATTATTAGAAACACTAAGTTTTAACATGTGGTATACTTATAGCATCTAACTGTCAATGAAACGAGAAGATGAGACTAATATTTGTGATTGTAGATCAGAAGGTGGATGCCGGTATTTGTTAGCATTCTATAGTACTTTTTATATTGCTAAGGTGACTAAAAAGTAACGGACGCTCTGACGATAAGCTGTTACCGACGTCTAAAATTACTTTCAGATGTATCGCTTTCTATGGAGCTCTTTAGACTTCCTTCAGGAGTAAAAACAAGATATTATACAAGTAGTGACTGTGGACTTCTGTAGACTATAAGTCAGCGCCTAATTTAAAATTCTGGCCACCCTAGGCTGATTATGAATTTGCATCACCCCCCCCCCCTTTTGCGCAACTCACTAAGTCAGTAGGCGTAGTCCAAGTAGTAGTAATATCCCAATTTTTACTGATTGGTTACGTTTATACTTACAGCTCCGGTCCTATATAACTGTCTCAATAAATGGTCCTTCTAACAAAAAGATTTTATCATAATGTATTTGTAGAGATTCAGGATAGCGCCTTCCATAATTAATTATTTTTAGGTTTATAATGTTACCATAAAATTGCATTTATAAATTACATCCTACATCATAGTATAATGTCTGGTTTCTACTCCTGCATAAAGTCGAACTAGCTCCATGGAAAGCGATACATCTGAAAATAATTTTAGGCGCAGTTATTTAAAGGGTATCCACTCCCTTTATTGATATCACAGGAATAAGAAGCTCCCCGAAGCATGGGGAAATGTAATTTTCTGTTTACGAGTGTGACGAGTTTATGTTGATATTGTTGTTATTTTATTTTAACAACTGTAAAAAATTCATTTAAAATTACATCTACATTGTAATTTCCTATTAAACTGTCTTATACCGAGATGGTAGGATACCGTTAAATATTATTGCAATGATAAAGAAATTGCTCCTTACAGAGTCCGTAATGTTGCATTGTGATTAACTTGCACTCAATGCTTGTAGTCCACTTGTTTTTAAATAAAGCGTAATTTGATTTTCAATTCTTTATTTTTTTACCAATTAGTCACGTACTGACTTGCGAATTTCTATATAAGAGCAGGTAGATGCTCCCATCGCACCCCATTAGTGCCAAGCCTAACACTTTTGAGTACCTCGCTATAAATGCGTCAAGGGTTTATGATAATGCCGATCGCCGACATGCATTAATATTGTAATGTTAATAAACCCGACATCAGGTAGCGACCATTTATGAGTAGGATGAATAGTCAAGTTACTATATAGGTTTTCAAATACTAACAAGAACTGCGAATGAGATGCATGAAGATAAAATATTTTTTTAATGTATCTGAAAAGATTATTCTTAAATTGTTTCAAATTGAAATTCTTTAATTTAGCCAAATGGGCTACGACTTATAGACATGGCATGGTTTGAATATAGAAGGCGGTGTGTGCGAGTCTAGCAGTGATTTGCGATTAGGTGATTGATTCATGCAAAAACTTAATATTATAAAAACATTATGATTCCTATAGGTAGCATAGGTAACTATGTACAAACTATAAAAGAGGTCATTGCTCTTAAATATCTAACAGTTTTACATCAGGTTACTGACATACTTCACTGCCCGCCAGACACCGACAAATACACCACAATAAAAGACAGGCCAATAGGGTGTTACGAGGAAAGCGAACATCGCCGCTTCCACAAATTATTATCGGAAATGGACTTAGGTGACTCGACCCCATCACAACTACCGAGAAAAATTAAGGAAGCTAGTTGCGGAAAAATGAACGACGATACCATTAGGTTACTATGGCATGAAAGACCCGTTGCTTAATACTAAAATCGATAAGTCCTTATTTGGAGAAAACCTAACAGACTCCTTGAAAACGGCTAAGGCTGTATCGAAATCTGGCACCGACCTGAAAAATCACTTTAAACCTGCGCCGATAAAAAACTGGAGACCCCCTGTCGCGGGCCGCAGGCAACCAGCGACACTATGCAAACGGAACACGCCTGCAACACCGACGACGCCCGCACAGCCAGCGCATCCCCCAACCTCGGAGCCGCGCGGCATGCGCACTCAGTCGTTGCGCAGACCGCCGCCGCCGCCGCCGAGGTCTATGCGCAGGAGGTACTAGATCAGGTAAAAGATGCCGGTCAGCTAGCATATTTTTATGAGGCGTGGTCCATGATCACTGGGGATCGCACATTACTTTCGTGGATACACCCGGGTTATAAGATAACATTTTTTTAACCTGTAAGGCAAACATGTCCACCTCCCACTCATAAATACTTAGACTCCGACAAATTGCTAATAAATGAATCGATCGCTAAGCTTGAGTCTTACGGGGCAATATCATTGTGTAAACCCTGCCAAAATGAGTTTATTTCCAGTATATTCTTACGCCCCAAACCAAACGGTAAAATGAGGTTAATACTCAATCTCAAACAACTTAACAAATTTATAGAGACTTCACACTTTAAAATAGAAGACTTTCGTACAACTTTGAAACTCATGTCTCACAATTGTTACATGGCAACAATAGATATTAAAGACTCTTATCACTTTATTAAAATTCATACGGATAGTAGAAAGTACCTTAGATTTGAATGGGACAGTAAACTATACGAATATAACGTCTTACCGTTTGGTTTGAGTACGGCTCCATACGTATTCACTAAAATAAAAAACCCATTGTAAAACTTCTAAGATCTGGTGGGTATATGTCTACAATTTACTTAGATGACCTGAATCTGATAGGAAACTCTTATCGAGAATGTGCTGAAAATGTATTTGTAACTAAAAAACTATTATGCTCCCTGGGTTTTATAATTAACGAGGAAAAAAGTACACTTAGGCCATCAAATAGGTGCAAATACCTTGGTTATGTTCTCGACTCTCGCAGATTTCAAGTTTCACTGCCAGACAAAAAAAGAAAACGCATTAAAGAAGAACTATTAAAATTTATAAACAAAACATTGTCTACAATTAGACAGTTTGCTCAACTTATTGGACTTCTAATCTCAGCTTGTCCTGCCATTGAGTATGGGTGGCTCTATACCAAAAATTTAGAAAGATGTAAATATTTAAACCTAGCTCAAAACGATGTCTATGAATCATTAATGAACATTCCGAGTTATGTACAAAATGATTTACGGTGGTGGGTTAATGCAATAGAAGGTTCAGTTCACAGAATTCTAAAAGACAGATTTACCATCGAAATTTTCTCTGACGCCTCAACGACGGGGTAGGGCGCAGTATGTCACAATGAAACAGCTAGTGGTCGGTGGTCCAATGGGGAGAGCAAAAACCATATTAACTATCTAGAATTGCTAGCAGATTTTATTGCACTCAAGATTTTTGCTAAAAATTACTCAAATTGCCAGATACTTCTTAGAATCGACAATACAACAGCAGTGTCATATATAAACAGAATGGGTGGTGTACAGTTCCGACACCTTACAGAGGTTACAAGAAGTATCTGGCAATGGTGTGAATCAAAGAAAATCTTTATTTATGCGTCCTACGTTCGTTCTGCGGACAATACGGCAGATGGTGAGTCTAGACGAAACCATCCGGATATAGAGTGGGAGCTGGCAGATTCTGCTTTTAACAAATTAACTACTGCGTTTGGCCAACCGGAGATCGACCTTTTCGCTAGCTTCGTTTCATAGCATAGAGATCCGGATGCTTTGGCAATAAATGCATTTACTCTTGCTTGGTCAGGTTTTTTCTTCTATTCTTTCCCGCCTATATCAGTAGTTCTAAAAACTCTTAGGAAAATTATAGTTGACAAAGCAACGGGCATTCTTGTTGTTCCTCTATGGGAAACACAACCTTGGTTTCCAGTTTTCTTACGGTTACTTATTAGCGATATTATAACATTTAGTCCCGGTAAAAACGCCCTCGTTTCTCATTCCAGCCGCGGCAACATCCAGTCGAATCTTACCCTGGCTGCCGGGGTGCTCTGCGGACGGCACTACTGCGGCGAGACGTCCCCTTAGATTCCATAGACATTATGCTCGCATCGTTGTCTCCCAATTCGATGAATCAATATGATGTTTGCCTCAAGCGTTGGTTTAACTACGCTAGAGAGAATAACCTCAACTTTTTCGAAGAAACTATTCCTTCAATATTGTCTTTTTCACACAATTATTTAATTTAGGGTGCCAATATGGAACCCTAAACACTTGTAGGTCAGCGTTATCAATGTTAATTGGTTCCAATTTATCACACGACGACAGAGGGAAAAGGTTTTTCAAAGGAGTATTTCGGCTAAAACCTCCTGGCCCCAAACACGACGTCACCTGGGACACGTCTATCGTTCTAGTAGAACTCTCTAAGTGGTATCCAAACGAGGAACTCTCTTTGGGACAATTGTCTAAAAAATGCGCAACGCTGCTGGCACTTACAACAGCTCATAGGGTACAAACATTGTCCAAAACATGCATACAAAATCTAATAATATCAGATTCACAGATTATTATTAAAATACCAGATCTCATTAAGAACTCTCGGGCCGCTAATAATCAACCAACCTTATATTTACCATTTTTTAACCAAAAACCGGAAATCTGCCCTGCAAGAACCTTACTAGCTTACCTAGAAACAACAAGGTCACTAAGAGGTAACTTTAATTACCTCTTTATAAGTCATAGAAAGCCTCATGCAATGGTCAGTCCACAATCAATAAGTCGGTGGATAAAATCTACAGTAGAAGAATGCGGAATAGATGTGTCAATATTCAGCGCACACAGCACACGGCACGCTAGTACATCCCGCGCGCGTCATCTCGGTCTCAGCGTTGACGTGATCCGCAAAACCGCAGGTTGGAGCGGTACATCTTCCACATTCGCCAGGTTTTATGATAGGACAGTCGTTACTAATCAAGGTCCCTCACTTGCCAGATTGATTTTAGACCATTAAATCAATATTAATTACCTATATGTCATCATCACGACAAACAAATGCCTAACCTAAGATGAATATTAATATGTATTTATTTTTAAGGATTTTGATTAAGATTCAAATAACAATAATAATTGTGAAAATTTATAAATATATATATATATATATATATATACACTTATATAAAGAATCACTTACATGTTCTGTGGCATGTAATTTCATGATTAACAAATAAATAAATTAGTCAAACTAAACAAATAAATTTTATTGTTTTTATTGATATTTCCTCAAATCCTACTCTCAAAGTCTACAAGTATACATAGATAACTAATAAAACATTAATTACAGTTACTCATGTCGAGAACGAAGCACGAGTATAATTAATGATTAAACGAACTTATCTGTACGTGAAGTTCTATCATAATTATACGAAGTGCTTCGTTCGAAGAGATGAGTAATATATGCCCACCCAGCCCCTAGCGATAATCGTACAGACAACGCATCCCGATCTCGGAAATACCAAAATGACGGATTTACTGAAAGCTCTAAACTAAATGAAGGACGGAGCACGGTAGGTGGCTTGCTAAAGAACGGCAAGAAAATTTTCAACTACCCTCCCTCAAACACAGTGGAGTGATGGAGGAGTGAGGAGTGACTTCTACAAGTATACATAGATAACTAATAAAACATTAATTACAGTTACTCATCTCTTCGAACGAAGAACTTCGTATAATTATGATAGAACTTCACGTACAGGTAAGTTCGTTTAATCATTAAATATATTCTATCTGCCATTTCACATAATTTGGCCAGTTCTAGGTTGTCGGAAACTGCTAATATGGAAGTGACTGACGCAGGGAGCTGTCGCAACCATAGTAACCTAATGGTATCGTCGTTAATTTTTCCGCAACTAGCTTCCTTAATTTTTCTCAGTAGTTGTGATGGGGTCGAGTCACCTAAGTCCATTTCCGATAATAATTTGTGGAAGCGGCGATGTTCGCTTTCCTCGTAACACCCTATTAGCCTGTCTTTTATTGTGGTGTATTTGTCGGTGTCTGGCGGGCAGTGAAGTATGTCACTAACCTGATATATAACATCTTTTGGCAGCTTTGCGATGACGTTGTTATATTTGTATTCGTCGCCTTGCTTCTGAAGAGCGACGATTGCCTCGAATTGGGCAAACCAGAGACGCGGTGAGTCTGTCCAAAATTGTGGAACGCGCTCCGCAATGGATATGGCAGCTACCACCTGATCGTTAGTTTCTCCTGACGAAGTGCCCTGAATTTTAGTGGGTGTTACAATGATTGGTGCCATGTCGCGATGTTTCGTTTCTATTTTCTATTTTCTATGAGCCTCTTGAAATTCCTGTTGGTGGAACCCGCTTGTGGGAAGCCAACGGAAATGTGCTATTCGCGAGTTTGGCACTCGGTTGAGACCGGCAGGAAAAATCCCAGTCCCGTCGCTCAATATTGTGTCCGTGATCAGTTGAGACCGGCAGGCAAAAACCAGGTCCGTCGCTCAACAAGGATCACGTCGGTGTCACCAATTTTGCGGAGGTATTGAAAGACTTCTGTGACTCTCGAATATTAATTGATTGATTTATTTACAGTGACTTATATACTAGTTATTTACATTAACTTGAGAGAGGGGTTTGCGCGTGTAACTGTATTCTGCTGACGCCTTTATTTGTTATTATGGCAGTGGACGTGATCTCTTATTTGTTTGTACGTGAGTGGTTACTTCCTTGTAGATATCACGCCGCTTACTCATGACTGCCATAATTATCCTCGGTATATTACAGACAACTGTAATATACCGCTGACAATTACTTTAAAAAGTGTGGACGTCGCCGTACGATTTTCTGTATGTGTTATGTTTATATTCGGAAGTTACAGTTTATTAAGACGTAAGTTGGCGAGTGAGTTATTTAAGTAAAATAGGTAAAATATTTCATTTCGATTCGTCAATGTTGAACTCTTAGATTATATATAGGTCCAGATACCGTGTCCAGTACAAAAGTCACCGTTTACTTTGAAGCCACTTTTTGGAGCTGTGTGAGTGAATGCCGCCCAACGCGAGTGTTAACGTACAAAATCTGCGCTTGTGTGCGTGACGGTTTTACTACCAGTGCATAGACGTTACCCCAAGATGGAGGGACTTTTTTCTGAAACATAATAATAATTTTTTGATGTAAGTAATATTAAATAAAGACATTTTAAATGTGTTACAACTATTCGTTTATTTCATTTTTTTAATCGTTTAGTTAAAAAGACAAATGTACTTAGTAGGAACTATTTATATACTCAATGTATCAGGAAACCGGAACATTGTATCCCAATATTATTGCATTTTAATTCAGCCACTCAAACCATGTAAATTTAAAGACATATTTACAACAATACTTGGATATATACATATATATATACATATTTTTTCTTGTTTGAAATTTTATCACGTTCCAACGAATTAACAAGTTGTAAAAGTCAATACATATTCTTTTAGAAAATTAAACGATCTACGAAAAAGGTTGGATATGATTTTTCGCTAAGTTAGCTCGTTTCAAAGTTATTCAAGGTTAAATTTCAGTAAACCCAGTTGCAGCGATTAACTTAACTTTAAGTATTATTTACATCTGAATAATGCCATAAAGGTGGCGCTCAGATCGATAACAACAGTGATTTTAGTGGTGAAATATGAAAATAGTAATAAAAATTAACAATTAGGTTCAACATAGTAGAATTTATAGTTTTATCATACTTCCAAGTACGTAATTGCAAAATTTTAAATGACCTAACTTAGCGAAAAATCATATCCAACCTTTTTGTAGATCGTTTAATTTCCTACAAGAATATGTATTAATTTTTACAACTTGTCAATTCGTTGGAACGCGATCAAATTTTAATAAAAATAAATATCACGTTATTTAAATGGGAAATCAAAAATCCTGAAGCGGCACCTCTTAATAGTAATATTAAGAGCTGCTGTTTTCACAGGCTTATTTTTACGTCATCTTGAACAATACTGTCATGGTAACTAATGAAAAAAAAACAAAAGCTTTTTTTGTGCCCACCCTAATATATAGGTAAGAATATAAATATATTTTTTTTATGAACTATCAAGAAAGTAGCAAAATTTTACAAGTCCTAAGTGCTCTATAGCTTTGTTCGTTAGGAGTAGTAATAATAAGTTATAATACGAGTACAATCCTATAGCCAAAGTATCGTTTGACGGACACATTGAACTCCGGGCGCTAGAGCTTAGAAATTAAGAATATTTGAGGGATTCCAATTTCGCGAACATGAACAGTAAGCATATTTCTCGTCTTTCTATAAATAAAAAGTTTGGCAAAGAAAATTATACATATTGCTAGAATGCGTTATGGGTAAATGAAATTCACGTCCCTGGCAACATCTCTAATAATGGCGTCCGCAATTTTATTAATTTGAAATTTTGTTCTACTGTTTATAAACACATTAGGAAATAGAATACTTAAAACTCAAATGAGATGTTCGGACACTTATGATTTTGTTTTTGTATAATTTTTACTGGATGTAACTGCACAAACAGGCATTTTTGGATATTATATAAATAGCGGCTCTAGAATTACGTCAGCGGCGAACGTTCGCTCGCGTATGACGAGTGAGTCGCTTGTATTTGTATTAGTCGCTTGTATTTTTTGGCTTCAGTTTTGGGGTGCGGATTAGGTATCTGGACCTATATATAATCTAAGGTTGAACTGTTCTAAATTCAAATATAGTTATCATTATAATATGTTAAAACTAATATTTATTAGATTATTAAATGGATTTGTTTGTCTTTTAAATTTCTTATAAAAGCATAGCAATGCTAATGAACCATTAATTAGCAGAATAATTATTAATTTCTGTTTTATCTAACGCTCGTAATTGTTTTATAATTTTCAGAAATCTAGTAAACTTTAAAGTTTGTCGTAGATTAGTTATCCAAATGAAATAGAATGTGTATACTTCCACATCCGAAACAGATTTATTTTGCAATTTAAATATACATTACGATATAGCAATAAATGTGGAGCTTGTGAAATTGCATTATTTAGGTACCTGGATACATTTTCCCCGGGAGTGGCGTTTGAGTTCCTAAGTGCACATAAAAACGTAAGCAATCAAGGGGCCAGATGTTTTTGCCAAGCACATAAACGGGAATGGCGTGAATTACAATTAAGCTCCAGTTTCGATACCTTCAAAATATATGCAATAAAATTTATACAGCCACTCCAAACAAAAACCTATTGTGAAAGTAAGTAAATGACACGATACGGATGTTCGGGGAAATATGGCTTCGCGCCCTGTAGCTATCAACTGTGTGTAACTTGTTCCGTTATTGTTCGGGTGTTATAGAAAAACATGTGTTTCTTGACTTATGAAAGTTGTTACAACAAAATGTGGAGGGTTAGGTGTTATGTAGATAGATTTGATGTTATGGGATCTCACAAGTATATACATATTATACACAAGAATATATTATATTAATCTTAATGTATTCATGTTATAGTCCGGATCAAGTAAAACAAAATCGTATTGAATTAATACAAACAATGTTTTAATCAATTTCTGTTTTAAACCTTGATATAAAGAGGCGAACTTTTGTTTCTCCCATAGCTTTTATATTTGACGACTAAAGCTCATCTATACTATACCGTCACGGTAACGGCACAGCTCCACCCCAGCAATTAAGTTGTCATTCAAATCTGAGCTTTAAAACGTAGTCGTATTCATTTCAGAATGTCAAAATGAAAAAGCCAACGGCGGGCAAACAACCGACTCGCATTGCAAGCCTCCAGCGAAAAAACTTCGCGTCTGTATGTATTTTTCTTTTTTATATAATATATTCACCGATTACTCAAATACGTCTATTATACTAAGACAGAGGTGACTCTTCAGTAAGGATAATGATGTGTACACTATAATTTACACATACTAAACACACAATTAATTACTCCAATTTGGTGTGCATTGATTTTTCATTGAAATAATTTTATATATATATTATTATACATCTATGTATATTGCAGCAGAATTTTAGGACAAGGATTTTGGTGTTTTACGTGTCTAAGTTCAATTACTACTTAAAGCCTTCGAGTATTTAACTACTATATAAAAATAGCGGTAGCATCGCAAGTCGAAGCCGCCATTACTAAATTAACCGCTTCTACAATGATATTACTTAATTAATGTCTTACCTTTGTACTGTACGTATTATATTTAATGTCAATACCTTCTTTCTATTGCTGTTCGATAGAACATAGTGTTTGCTACTGGTACAACATAAGTGCTTACTTTGCTTCATGTTGCCCAGGAAGGTATAGAATCTATTATTATATTATTATTAGTGGTTGTTCAGACTCATTAAAAAGAAAATCGATTAACTAAAAGAACGTAAGAGGTACTGAACTGTTTTGACTTTGAATATTTTTATTATTGTTATTAGTTGTCCTTCATTTTCTCTATAGGAGGTTTGTCTACCAAGTCTTTTGGTTCCTACCAAAAGCCTTGGTAGACAAACCTCCTATATAGAATATAGACCACTGGATTATATGGAGACTATGGAGAACCATGTCTTCATGTCCAAGACGCATTTGGATCTCGTCTGTTTATCCGGCAGTAACTTCCACACGATTCAAAATCAGAATACGATGTCTCTGTTAGCAGAATACCATTACATTACTTGTATTTTTACGATCAATATTATAAAATATTGGTTTTGTTGCAAACATTATGACATTATTGTACAGCTATTAAAACTTTATTGTCGATTTATTTTTCTTTGACATCAGAGATTTCGTAATGTTTGTGTTTTTATGAGGTTGTGAACAGTTTGTGTAATCGCTGTTTGATAGCGGCTATTTATTTCGGGTCCGCGCCAAAGTAGCGATAAAGTGTAATGACGCCGGAGCAAATGTATTAAAGTGTTTTTGTTTGTCACGTACATTGTCTCTTTGCGATGTGTTATAACTGCATTGTCAACGTTCCACATTAATGGGAAAACTCTAAACAGTTTTGTCTTCCGCGCCGTTTATAGCACTCTATCGCTTTTGCGTACATATTTATATCGACCATTGTATCTATATTACTATTATGAATTGTATTCACAAATTTTTTTGCTGTTTTTCGAATTTTATTGATTTGATTACTAATTGTTTAAATTTTTATGCATTTTTAAGTTTTGCATCCCTAGTCAAGGTAGATTGTATAAGGATCAGAAAACTTGTTAACATCGCTATGCATGTATGTATATGCGTATGCATAAGCATGTATTAAGGAAATAGAATCTCTTGGTTCAATACTTACTTCTATACTTGATTCTAGCTCAAATTGTCAACTAGCACACACAAGTATTGTAAATATTACTGTGTTCGAGTTAAGACAAAAAAAAGACTTTGGCTGTGAATTAAGTTTATAATGCAAGAAAAGCCTATGGTGCTATATAATGATGTAATATAGGCGCTCACAAAAAATAAAAAGGGACAATTAATGATGTTCATTTAAAATAACTAAACAGTATTAAAAAATTCATACGTCACGTTTGTAGAAATAAGAGCACAGCAGATTTATACTCCAATTGGAGCCGCCCCATTGAGTAAACATCTCTACTTCTGAGAAAATTACTGTGACAGGAATTTTAAGTGTAGTGATGTTTTTTCTATCTTTTGAGTCTTCAAGGCTTCATTTATAGGGAAGGCGATGTGCGAGTGACGTCACTGGTATTGTGATTGTTGATACGCACCGGTAACATAAGGTACGGCGTGTACCAACTTGTTGTGTTGCCAACTTACTTATATAAAAAAGACATTTGAAGGTTAAAATGAAACGAAGCTATATTTTTTTACATTTATCTCGGATGTTAGATACAGTCAAAGATAATAAAAACTAATGACTTCCATTCGTATTGATATTAATTACTTTAACATTTTTGCTCGACAGCATGCTAATAGATACAAAATGTTGCTATATTTGGTGATTATAGATGTCTTTTAGTTGCTGTGCACCGACGCTTTCTTAAAAGCTAGTTCCATTTGGTTTAGATTTACTATGTACGAGTAGGTATGGGGCAACAAGCGCCCTCTTGTATGAAGGACAAATCGAAAAAGTGTTTGACAGGAATAAATAATAGTTCAAAAACCGACCAGAATAGTGCTTAGTATCTATTGACAAAGGTATGATATAATAGCAGTTAAAGACGGAGTGAAGAGGTTTGAGTTATAATATTAAGTTTCTGTCGACTAAGTATTTGATAAAAATCTCGTTTATTTTTTAATTTTTAAAATTTTTCAGTCTTTTATTTTAAGGCGACCTCAACTAGATATTTATCGCCTATGAGTCGTCTTCCTTAAATATCATAACTCCTTTTTGCAAGACGTACGAAGGACTAATCTCAGATTACTATAGACGTAGACAAAAAGACAAGGCAGGAGAAGACCACTGGGAGAGCCATGCTTTAGCACGTATAGGCCGGCTCGACCGGAGTGATACCACGGCCTCACAGAAAACCGGCAGTAAAGCAATGCTTACGTTGTTTTTCGCCGAGTGAGTGAGCTTACCGGAGGCCCTAACCCTTTCGTCTCCCCCTCTTCTTCCCTTCTCCCCCACTCCTTCTCTTCCCCTACTCCCACCTTAAAGGCCCGCAACGCACTTGTGACTCTTGAGTTGCAGGTGCCTATGGGCGGCGGTAGTCACTTACCATCAGGTGACCCGTCTTCTCGTTTGCCCCCTATCCCGTATAAAAAAACCTTGAAAAAATTTAAGTACGACCTTAATTACTCCAGATAAAGGCATGGCATCGGGTGTCGAAATCGAGAAATTGGGTTTCTAATTCAACTTATGCCCGGTTCCTATAATCAAGACATGATGCGTTTTCCTTACGGACGGTTCGTTGAATTTTCAACGAAAATTTTACCGTCCGTAGGCAAAACGATTCGTTTCTTAATTATAGAAACGCGCTTTTAGTAGATACGCGTTATCACAACTCTTCGTACATCTTTTTCAGACAATCCTAATTAATTGAGTTATATCATTTGAAGTTATCACTTAACTACAGAATATTAAAATAATATAGTGTGCCTTAGATATCATTATATCTCATTCGGACATGTGGCAATCGTACGACGTAGTTCCGTGAATTTTAATCTCTAATGGGCATTGTCGATTTACAAAACTGGCATGCCACGTGTAACTTATCATGCATTATGCGAGAAATGATTCATGCCTCGGGTGATGGCCTTGGCTTCCTACCTGCAACAGGATATTTTGGGTGATTTTCATTAAAAATTTCTTCTCAACCCCAAAAAAGTATCTTGTGCTTCCTATCCGTTGCTGGTCAGGCTTGAAGATTGGCTTCTTAACAGATTCACAGATAGATAGATAAAAAGTTATTTTAGAGATCTTCTGCTCGCAGTATACCAGGGTATTAGAGGTAACTGTTCATCCGGTGCTATAAATATAAGAAAAATGTATAACTAACTATTGCCCGCGACTTACCGCAATGTATTCTACGGGAACAGTACATTTTTCCAGGATAAAATGTAGCCTATGTGCTGTTCTACACTATAATCTATCTCTGTGCCAAATTTCATCCAGATTCGTTCAGCCGTTTTTGCATGAAAGAGTAACAAACATTAATACATCCTCACAAACTTTTGCCTTTACAATATTAGTAAGATAAGATTATGTATACACGAGAGATTACGCGCGCTGCTCAACAGCATTAGGTTTAAGTTGAATGTTCACACATAGCTTCCCTCCTACTCAATTTTTTATTGAATAGGGTACCTATACTTCGAAGTTGGTCCCATTTAAATTTCAAATAAAAATTTAGGTCTATTCTATTCTAATCCCCCAAGCAAATCCACAGGGGGGTTTTTTTCTCAACCCTAAAAAAATAAAAATAAAAACTTTCAAATAAAAATTAAACCGATGAAAGATGAAAGGAACTGAAAAGCGAAAAATAAACTTGTTAGCCTAACTAATGTAAAAATACCTTAATAATTTTGAGCGCCAAACATACGAGTACAAACAAAAAATTAAATTTGAATACACTTATTTTACGTATTAATTAATTTTACATATTTTTTATTGCCTGCTAATCAGAGGGACACGCGGAGAAACAGAGCCACCAAAAACACGGATCCAGCTGCGTCTCCCTCTGGAAAAAGAAAGAAGACCTTACTTCCGGAGCAGAGGGTGCAAAACGACTAGTTGTTTAGCCCACCGCCCATACTACTTGTGACATGGAGGTTTAAACGTGTGCTGGTATCTTTATATGTGTAACTTTTGAACTACTTAATCTATTGAGGTTATATTGATACACCTAATTTATTGTCAAGATAATGATTCAAAACTATGTGACTTCTCGTGACTAGGTGGTTCTTGGGCTTGATTCCGCGGCATCCGATTAGTTTCAACTATAAAATATATTTGAGGTGTAGAACCTACTATAAAAAAAAATTAATAGTAAATAATCATAAATTTAAAATACCACGACAAGTACTCGGAATTCCCTTCAATGATTACAAAATAGCTGATGATATTCGAAAGGCTAAACAGATTTTCTTGATTTATATCTAAGAACACTCTCGATTAAGTCACCTTACAAACAAAAAAAAAAACGCACTTAAATCGGTCCATTCATTTGGGAGCTACGATGCCCCAGACAGACACACAGACACTTCAAACTTATAACACCCCTCTTTTTGCGTTGGGGGTGAATAATAGTAGTTGTGCTTAAAATGAATGACTAAAAAAACTGTCATGTGCCCGCGGCTTCACTCACGTATAAGGCCTCGAACATGAAGTCCCGCTCCCCGCGCCGCTGCCTTCGAAGCCAGTTCCATATAAATGTATCCATTGAAACGCGCCGCTGCCGTCGTTGCCGCCCTGCTTCCGCTGACTTCGTGACCGAGGCCTAAAAGGTACTTTTTATGCCTCGGGAACAGTTTTTTTTTTTACTTTTTTTATGGATGAAAGATACCCTATGTTCTTTTCTGTTCATGGCGATCGGTTGAGTAGCTTTAAGGCTTAAAAGTGTAACAAATAAACGAACAAACAAATTCACATTCGCATTCATACTATTAATTCAGATGTATGTAATACATTTTCGTGATCGCGTTAATTCCCGTGTATATGCATAAATATAAGTTAGATCTGTTCGCTTCATAAAACTCTATGCGTACCTAACAAATACCTTACCGACTTGGGCCAAAAAAATTTACGAGACCAGATGTATACTCGGTCCTAAAGAAAAAAGGGAAACATTGTGCTAACGATACTCCAAGGGAGATACAAATACTGTAAGAAATATTTATGGAGGTTTTTCGGAATGAAATCCCTGGGGATAGCGGGACGCGACTGCTTGGCCCGAAAATAGGGGAAAACACGTTTCTAATCCCTTGCCACGTATAACTCTTAATACTGGGATTATAGAATGGCTTCTTAAGTCTTGGGTGCTAAAAGAAAGATAACAAGCAATTACGATGCTGTGATAAAAATAATTTTTTTTGTATCTTTTATTTGGGTCACATTTTAAGTAAACTGATACTAGATCCATCGCTTTCTAAGTGATTATTAATTAATATTTTACTGTGATACCAAAACAAGGTTAAAAACATTTTAAAGGATTACTTTAGACAAATTTAAAAGCACATCGTTTTAATCTACTTCTGAATAAGGTTGCTAAACGCGCCAACTATTCATTATACACTAACCTATGTCCTTGGAGTCAGATAATTTTGTTATATTACCACAATAAAGAAGGAAAAAATTGCGAAACTTTAGTATTGGTAGTGCATTTATGAGGTGTTCGGTCAATTACTCTGTTCCAAGTGTATGAGAACTCATTACAAAGTGAATGCTATATCAGGTCAACTCAAGGTGTTACCAATGCATGCATATGAAATGCAAGATATTTTGAGGTAAAACGAGAGTATGAATAAAATTTCATAAGTCGACTTCGTTTCTCGAAAAATAATTTCTATTAGTATATCGATTCGAAACAACATTATTTAAACTCTTAAATAATTAAAGTTTATACGTTGTTCGACCGATATTGTTTTCACTAGTTCATGCTAGCGCTAATGTTACCATGCTGCTTACGAACAATTTATTTTATAACTATTATATAATTTTATAACAATTAGATAAAATAATATTTTGCTTATCTTCCGATGTATGATGTCAAACAGTGTAATTATTCCCTACTATCTAAAAATTTTATAGAAGACATAACGAGTAACGCGACCTTACTGCAGCAAAAATACATTAATTATGACTACTCTTAAGAAAACAAAATTAAATATTCCTGATTGCATATCTGTTACTGACGTGCTGACTTCATTATTGTTATTTGAGCTAAATTACTTGTCTTTCTGTGTACTTTGTGTACTCTGTGATAAAGAGGTTAATTATGTTTATATTTTAATTTCGTGTTGTTATAAGTTGGACTTCGTTATACCTGCTAAGGATGCGAACGTTGTATAATATTACGTTAAACTAATATTAAAATCAGCCCCAATGAGGTGCTTACCTACTTTTTTGCGTTCACCTGGGCCTCGTAAATATTGCTCACGACCATAAAATGCATTAGTAAAGTCTGGCTTTGAATAATGCCTGCGCCACGTTCTTTCTTGCGAGGGGACTAGCGGCGTAAAGCAAGGTCATACGTTACCTGTTATACACTGAAGTTTAAAAATAAATACCTTGCCTAGGTGTAAAGTTCCACTTAAGCTTTTATAGTACTAGTAGTTTTTATTCTCTGGGGGCTCATTGCAACGGCGTAGATCGATCGTACTACAAGGCTACCTTATTCATGTGAATCTTTTCGCTGTGGTATGAAAATAATAAAGCTTGCACAAGATGCTTCATAGTATATAATAGTATGGTTAACTTTAGTTTCATAGTATATAGTATATAATAATGGCAGACTAGTATTCCACAATCAGGCGGACCGTTTGCCAACAAGGAAAAACGAAAGTCTCATAGGACCACTTCGTTCTTCGTCTGTCTATCTGTCTCTGGGTCTGTCTGCCGGGCCGTCTGTCGGTCTGTCTGTCTGTCAAGACATTTTTCTCAAGAATGCATAAAAGTGAGTTATATCGAGTTGATATTAAGTAAAAATTAAGCTTCTGGGTCATCGCAATCAAAAGATACAGCTATTTAAGCCTTATATTTTGACTGATTTTAACATTTTGCAGGTAAATCAAAACGTATAGGTCAATGGGACAAATTTCATGATTCTAGGTCAATGGGAAGTACTCCTATTGACCTTAAATCAAACTTATATTTTGCGCTTGGAAAATTTACTGTATATATTGATATACAGTAAATTTTCACATACACATTGGTGTGGGGAAGTGTTTTTAAAACGGCAAAGTTAATGCTGCAGACATAAGTATTTGATGTTAATAATAATAAATAAGAAATATATTTATCAGTACGAATTAAATTAATGCTAGTCTAACTAAGTAAGTAACTAACTAAAAAAAAGTTAATACATATTGGTCAATGTTTATTTTAAAGGCAATCCAAAAAAATTATAATTGTAGGTCCCTGCAATTTAAAATACAAGTACAAACATACAGTCTGCTATTTATCTTCCCATAGAGTAAAACCGAGACCAGCCCATGAGTACTACTAATTAAGTAATGGCTCTTCAGGGGCACATCGTAAAGGGTTCGTATTAATTAATTAATGACCATTACATTCCTCCGATAACTTTGACGTGGTGAGTTTCAAGCCTTCATGTGTGGTCTAAGATATTACAAGGCGATATCGGTTTGTTTTGAGTTTTGAGATCATAGATAACTTTATGTAAAAGTGTCTTAAACATTGATAAGACACATGATGGGTATTTGATATCGCGCCTTTTATTATTAAAGATTATTGATAATAATTTTAAATACTACGGTTGTGTTACATTGCTTCCTAAAAATAGTTTCTTAATTTAACAACGTCGACGATGCAGTAAGTAAAGAATAAAGACCAACAATACAACCGTCAGCCCGGAAGAGGCAGACAGCTTTCTTCTTCAAATAGGTGGCAGCCTTTTGGGGAAAAGCTTCTGCATGCAGAAGACCTTCATGAGGAATCGGTAATCGCTGAATATCAAGGCAGTTGTATAAAAAAACTTGTTAATTGTTTTAGCTCGTCGTCCTATTTACAAACTAATGTCAATAGTCTAGTTTCATGATTCTCTTCACTGGTGTTGCGTTACAATTAAACCATTGTATAGGTATTATTGAATTGTAAGGAGGAGGACCCAGTCAGTTGTGAAACTAGTTGCCCGGTTCAATACGTAGATCATGTGGAGAAGAACAGGCAAGAAACCCCAAATAAGTCTACAAATTTTTGGTTACATTGCTTATAAGTGAAAGTTAAATGTGAGGGCCATATAACATAATGTAATATTGCCGTCCATAATACATGTCAACCATATTGAAGGGAACCGTACGATCCGAAACACACGTCACCATCAGCAGGACGTTTAGGCGAGCATGACGTACTCCCAACTGTCAGGCAACATAGAAAACCATCTTAAACTGCTAACCGCTGACCTTAAACGGGCCAAGCGCTTTCCTAATACAGGAAAAAAGGTAATCTTTAATATAGCTTTCGGGATCACCGATTATCGTACAGTAGAAGTACAGAAGTAACTGAGTAAACTTCACTTTTTATAATTTTTGTTATATATATATATATAATTTATAATATATATAATTGTTGTATTTACCTGAATAAATAAGGATCATCCATCGTCCATCACCAAAGTTTTTTTTGTGGCCCACTAACACGCTAAACTATTGCTAACCATCAAAACATTACTAGACTCCGTGGGCCTACGTCGAATTTTCGAATAGCAAAACTTAACAATAATTTGTTTCCATTCAACCCGGGAATCGAAAACAAGGACATCACGGTTGAGCGTAAACATAAGCACAAACTTATGTCACGAGGAAAAGAGCCTGCCACCAAATCTGTTATGCTACCTTAAAGTAAATTCGATCGTCGACTTATTAGGGATGTGTTTAATAAAAGACTTATTAAGAATTTTAATCGCCATTTTACAGCCCATCATAAATATATTTGTTTTATCTATTTATAACAGTCGTAAAATTAAATTTTTATAACTTAGAATCGACTGCAACGATGTCGAATAAAAATATTCCAGACCGATAAAAATTAATAGCGAATCAGTTCGACGGGAAATATTGAAGAAGTTAGATTGAGGAAGTGACAACATTGTTATTATCGCCTCAATCCTGCTCCAGTACTGAAACAATCTTTCGTATTCCAGCTCCAATCGCTCGGAGAGCTGTAAAATCTTTGTTATGATTTCTATCGTCGACATTCCTTTTTTAAATATTACTCTGGTAATATCAAGAAGGCTGGATGCACCAAAGTCTAGGGAACGAGGTCTTTTTTCAAACGTGGTATGAATAAGTGGTATTGGAGTGTGAATGATAATTCGAACAATAATGCATACATATTATAGATACCTGTATTCCCGAAGGGATAGGCGTGAGAGTGAGACGTATGAAACATTCACATTTTGCCAACTATAATTTCCCCATAAAGAGTCCCACTTATGTAATGAAATGAAAAAGATGTCCGATGTGTACTCATTCTACCCGCTAATGTATCCCACCTTGTTCGTATTGGGTATGGTGGGCACCGCAATAGTAATCATTTCAGAAATATTCCAATCTTCTATATAAATAGAAATTAATGTTTGTATATCCTCTATGCGTTCCGATACCATTGATACCTTTCAATATCCCTTTCATAATCTTCTTCTTCTTTGTCCTTCTCATAATTCCAGAATGGTTCATTCTTCGTTCGCTGTCCAAGCTGTAAACCTTTGGAACGCGCTTCCACAAGAAGTCAGGATGTCCATTAATCGGTTCACCTCTAAAGTTAAAGTACGCAAGTTCTACAGAGATTTATTGGCGGAATTATCACACTTTACAAGTGTCTCTATCATTTATGTATTTGTATTTATATATGTATGTACATATATTTACTATATGTATACCTAGTACATTTATGTAGGCTTATTTATGTAATACATTTTTTAATTCCTCTATTTCATGACTAATAACACCTGCCACACACAGTTCTGCATCGCCAAAGGTTGACTGGAAGAAAATGCCTACGGCATTAAGTCAGCCTTTTGCAATGTTTTTTGCAGGAAGTATTAATAAAAAATTAATAAATTGATCTCATTGTGATGAAACTTTGGTAGGGTGTTCTGGGGAGAGACGCGAGGGTTCCTACCCCAAAAAATTCTATATATATCTATAAAAAAAACAAAAAAAATTCATTGCTACGCATGCCGGGTGCAGCTACATTAATTTATTTTCTTTTTGACAGTTCGATAAATCGTCAATTAGTGTCTAAATCTAATTTTATTAGGAATAAAATAAAATTTTCTGAAGATAAGATAAAAACTACCTGGAAAATAATTAATAATGAAACTGGTAGGAATAAAGTATCGAATAACAATTATGTACTAGAAACACGGCGTGGTACTTTAAGCTCTGACAAGGACATAGCTCAGGAATTTGTTGATTTTTTTACTGACATTCCAATAAAAACTACTGAAACTCTGGACTCCTCTCCTACTCACTCTATCAGTATTCTTAGAAAAAATGTTCGTAGCTGTCCCGTAGATTTTAGTTTCAAGCACTTAAACCCTGCAGTAGTAATAAAAGCTTTTAAGGATATTAAGGTAAAATTTACTGAAGATCTGTGGGGAATGTCGATCAAAACTTGCCAATCCATTATTGAAACTTCCGCTCCTTATTTAGCTCTAATATTTATTTGGAGCGTAGATCAAGGATTTTTTCCTGATCTCATGAAAAATAGTAAAGTAATACCGCTTTTTAAATCCGGAGACAGTAAAGATGCAAATAATTATAGGCTTGTTTCAGTCTTGCCGGTATTTAGTAAGGTTTTCGAAAAGATTATGCTTAATCAAATGCTACTTCATTTTAATGCAAACAATATCCTTCACGATCAACAATACGGTTTCACTAAAGGGCGTTGTACAACTGACGCCGGTGTTACCTTGTTACAGCATATTTACACCGCATGGGAGGAAGCAAAGGATGCTCTCGGTATCTTTTGCGACCTCTCAAAAGCATTTGACTGCGTAAGCCATAAAACGCTGCTACTAACACTTGAGCATTACGGACTTTCTAAACGGGCACTCTGTTTGTTAAAATCTTACTTAAGTGATAGACAACAGTTAGTCCAGATAAATGGTGTCAATTCATTAGGGTCAAAGATGAAAATGGGAGTGCCGCAGCGATCGATATTGGGCCCGTTTCTCTTTCTTGTATATATTAATGATCTCCCCCATTTACTGGATAGCCAGCCTAAAATGGTATTATTTGCTATTGACACATCATTAATTTTTAAAGTTGATAGACACGCCAGTAGCTTTGACGATGTAAATAATATTATTCATCTAGTACATGGTTGGTTTACTGCCAACAATTTAGTGTTAAATGGGAAAAAAACTAAATGTATAAGATTTTCGTTGCCCAACGTTAAACACAATGAATGCCAAGTTTTATTAAATAAATAAAAGTTAGATTTTGTCAATGAAACTGTTTTCCTAGGGATTACGCTAGATTCTAGATTACAATGGGGCGCTCACTTATCATCGCTTTCAAAGCGGCTAAGTTCTGCAGCATATGCTGTAACGAAAGTCCGTCAATTAACTGACATAGACACTGCAAGACTTGTTTATTATAGTTATTTTCACAGTGTCATGTCCTACGGTATTTTGTTGTGGGGGCGTGCTGCAGATATAGAATCTATATTCATTCTGCAGAAAAAAGCTATCAGAGCCATTTATACTCTACGTAGTCGCGAATCCCTTAGGGAACTATTTAAGGAAATTAACATAATGACGGTGCCTTGTCAGTATATTTATGAAAACATTATGTATGTCAGAAAAAATTTGCACCTATTTACTCAACGATGTGAAACACATAATTACATTACTAGAGACAGAAATAAATTAGTACAACCAAAATTTAGATTAACAAAAGTGCAAACATCTTTCATGGGGTACTGTATTAAATTCTATAATAAAATACCTCCTAATATTCTTCAACTAAATGAGAAGAAATTTAAAACTTGCATTAAACGCATACTATATAAACAAGCATATTATAAACTAGACGATTATTTAGCTGATAAAAATGCTTGGCTAAATGCTGGTCCTGCTCCACAGCCACACTGTAAATGAGTGGTGGTCTTAAGAAATATGAATATTCACTCGTTTAGTAGTTTTTATCTGACATGTTATTTATTAATAATTTAATCATTATTATTGACATTGTTAACTTTGCAAAACATTGACATTATCTTATATTTGACGTAAACTTTGAATTGTACATGTGAGAACTGTGTAGTCAATAACATATTAAGTTAATTTGCTATGTTGCCTGGCAGTTCTGAGTATGCCGTGTCCGCTTAGACGCCCTGCCGATGGTGGCGTGCGTGTCGGGTCGTTCGACTCCCTTTGATATCATATGGTTGAAGTGGACGATGGCTGGCGCGTGCGTCATGCTCGTGAACGAGTGCCGTTGGTTGGGACTGGTCATTTCTGAACTGCTATTACTTACATATAGTAGTAGTTTGCGCGACTGTTTATAGTTTAGAACAATAGGTTACATTGTCCTCACATTTAACTTGAGCATATAAGCAATGTAACCAGTGATATGTAAAAAACATGTTGAAAAAGAGTGTTCTTGGAGTTTCTTGCCTGTTCTTCTCCACTGGATCTACGAATTGGAACAGGCAACTAGCAGCACGACTGTCTTAGTCTGACTGACTACTACTCCTGACAATTCAAAAATACCCATAATGGTTTAGTTGAAATAAATGATTTTGATTTTTTAATTTTGATTTTGATTTTAAGTGATGATCAATAAAATAAAAAATAAATAAATTCGATTAAAAATAACAATTGAATTTATTTAAGAGTAAGTTTTAATCGTTTTCAAAAATAAGTAAAAAGTAAATTTTAGTTCAAAATAGTGGTTATTTATTGCAAATATAATTGAATGTAACTATTCATAAGTATAGGACCAAAGACTCTTATACTGATTTAGAAATAGTTAATATCGATTTGTGAATATGCAGTAGAAACATTTGTTCACATCACTACGTACAAAAGAATATAAAATAATTAATCTATATATTTTTCTAACAGTTTAATTTTGTAACAGTAGGGTGGTAGAGCGGACAAAATGCCACGGGCCCCGGCTCGATGGGGCCCCGGGCACCAAAGGCCCTGAACACAGGAGGCACTATTTCCAAAATCTATTAATGAATTACCCACAGGCCTCAGATAGTATAGTTACGGCACTGGTTTACGTTCTCGAGAAACTGTCAAAAAGAAAATAAATGAATGGACAGAGTATAGCAAATGTAGGGTGCATAAAAGGTAGAGTACCGCACTAATATAACTTGATAGAAATAGGCAGCCAAAATAGCATATCGAAGTAAAATAACTTACAAGTCCAAATCTTGTCCTGTGAATCGAAAATATCGGGTCTGCGGTGTATGATTTCTTTTTGCCGGTAACGCGATTTTCAGAAGGCACAATTTCTTCCGGCTAGCTCTAGCTTTGCACACGTCTACCCCTATGTCTCTCCATATGCGTACACCATAAACTTAGTATTTTACGCTAGTATACTACGTTTATGGTCTACACACACTTTTTTTGTCTAGAGCCAGAAAAACATGACAAAGCCCATATGGATGGAAATTATTTCTTGGCACGGTCACGAACTTTATGACAAAGGAGCATTGTGTTTTTTTTTTGTATGAATTTTCCCTTCTATAAAATCTTATCTTATTAGGATAGTCAAAACGTCAAAAATAAAATATTAAATTTATTTGAATATGTAGGGTCAAAGCTGGTACAAATTAATTAAGCTAGACCGTACCGTGATAAGCAATACGTCAGAAAACATGGAAACATCTCGGATCCTTGATAGAACTGATAGCATGCAGCTACCAGTGGTTATAAGTAAGTTCGTCTAGTGGTAAGTGATCCTGACTGCTGATCCAGAGATTGCGTGTTTGATTCCCGAGTGTGTAGGTGTAATTTATCTATAATATGTAGGTATTTAGAAATTTATAAGTACAATATACAGGATCTGCCGAGTTCGGGATCAGACAGCCCGATGTGAGATGTGTCAAGTTATTGTTATCATTATTACAATGTGATAATTTTTTCTCCTTCCTCCCTCAGATTTAATGTAGGCATAGATGTGCCACGATATCCCACGTTTTCCGTTCCGACAACAAAAACTACCACTACATTTATAATAGGAACGTAACTGAAAGTTTTTCATTGTCCTTAACATTATAAAAAGGCATGTTTGTTCTTTGGTGGAAATACTTTTTACATACAAAACAATTGGCCTTAGTTTAAACAGTGCTTGCTCACAACTCAAGAGGGCGGAAGCGAAAATTTCAGCTTTTCACAGTGAATTTTTTGTCGTACTTATACCTAAAACAAAGCGTAATGACCCGCAAGGCACGCATTTGTTCGGGAACAATCCGAATAGGCCATTTTTCATGTGGAACAATTGAGGGCGGTACTCCGACACAATTGGCAGAGTATTTTGTCAAGCGGTTGTCGTATGAGACTGGTGCGCTACATTATAAGTGCACTCCATACGCCTATTCTTCACGTATTTACATATTAAAATAAACAAATTTTGTACTTATATTCAGATTTTTCAAATATTTTTTTTTGTTAAGTAGTCAAAAAAGACTTAATTACTTATCGATATAATTATCAGCCTTGTTTTTATGAACTGTCCTACTGCGAAGTCTCTTTTAGAATGAGAGGGGTAAGGCCATATTCCACCACGCTCTGTTGTTGCGGATTGTGGCATACTTTGCAAATGTTCAAAAACATTATAGAGAACTCACACTTATGCAGGTTTCATCAAGATATTTTCACACGAAAAGACAAAGATACTCGAGTGGAATAAAACTAGGACTAATTTTCTAGATTGGTGGACTTATTAGGTGCGATGGTCGAGAAAGTTCCACATTATTTATTAAGACCAAAGTTTAAAACAGCTAGACCTTTATTTCAAAGCTGAACGCAGCCCCGTTCAAGCTACGAGAAGTATCAAACTAAAAATCCGCTTTGAGTTACAGCACACCTACACAGTAATGTAGTTCACTTTTGATGCTGAATAAAGCTGAGTTGAAATAGGTGAATTAATCATAAAGTGAAGATAATCTGCCATGTAAAGTATTACACAGCTAAGATGTAAAAGTACAATAGAAATTATTATTTTTAATCTTTAAATAACGGACGGACGGTTAACGGACGCCAGACTTACTTATGTAAGAACCTCTTAGCTCGGAATCGAACTGACTGTGTAACAACGCTGTGTCCCTCAGGGGTGGGTCGATTGCAGGTACCGAAAGTCAAGTATTACATATTAGGCCATATTATGCTGGTAAATTAAAGCTTTAATAAAATTGAAAGCTTTGTATTCTTTTGATTGACTTCAAAAATAGGAAGGTCCCATAATCATATGAATTGCTTTTCTTCGATTTCTTGCACTGATTACTCCGAGATTACGAAGGTTTGCTATTTGTTTGGATAAATAATTCAGTATATAAAAATAAAGTTATGCAATGATGATGAAATCTGAATATAAGCAAAGGAACTTCTTATCGAATGGTAGTTAGGAGTTTCTATACACCAGTTCTGGGCTTTATGACAAGACGGTTTTGTCCAGTACTTGTTAACTACCTTGCCCTTTCAATATACTCCCAATTCTCCTTCCATCTTTTATTTCTAACATGCCCGGTTGACGACAATAAGCTCGCCCCACTCTCGTAATAGGGGTATTACGTGAGTGGGGCGTATTTACAGTTGGCAAAATGTGTGTCATTAATACATCTGTGCCTACCCCTTTGGGGAAATAGGCGTGAGTAATTGTATGTATGTATGTATGTTTGAAAGAGCAATACTAAAGCACGGATCATATGTGTATTATTTATGATCTTAATCACCTGACGAAGCATGTCGACCGATAGGGCATAAAATCTCGGCTCTTATGATTTTCATGGCGGCTCGAGGCAGTGTTGGAATTTTTCGTTTTATTTTATGATGCCGCGCACTGTCGCGTAGAAATATTGGCTCAACGGAATAGCTCGTAAAGAAAGCCGTTCTCTTTCCACGGGGTTACGCACCGCAACTACATCGGCGCCTTCTGCTTACATTTTATTATTAGGGCTCATCCAAATTTTACGTCACATGAGATTTCATTTTTAATTAGGTAAGCCGACACGAAAACAGGGAAGCGTAAACAAAAGTTTCGACATTTTGTTATCTATGGAAGAATCTTTGAGGGAATGAAAATATAATAACTCCTTCATACATCGCTTGGTGAAAGCGTTTGTTACAGTGTTTCCCATAAAGTTCTTAAAAGCGTTTCTCAATTGGTTTTTTGTATGTGGGAACAAATGTGGGAAAAAATTTAAACTTTTTTTTGTTAAAAGTATCTTGCCGTATGAATATTCCATAATACTATGATCGTACTTAATAGGGATTGATTAAGGCCCGATTTATTCGTCTAATGTAACTTGTAGATATTTCTGAAAGTAGAGAAAGTTTTAGAAACAAAACTTGCAATCGTTCAAATCCAAATCGATATTAATAACGAAAGTATTCTAAGCTACTATGAATTATAAACCTAGAAGGGCTTGATCTATTTTTGCGGGGGAAAATAGGTACAGGGGATGACGCATTATTGACACTACTGGTGTTGCAAATGCCTATGGGAACGAGTTTTCAGTATGCTTCTTAGCCATTTTAAGTTCAAGAGAAACATCAACTACGAACCTTATACCGTTCAAACTTAGGTATATATCTTTATAAGTTTATTTCAGTTAATTTAATGTCGACATACACTTGCTGTAATATAAAAAACCCCTTAACTGTTTCTTTTTGTAACCCTCTCAAACTCATCCTATTTCTTCAGATTCGATAAACATATTTAGTAGAAGATTTATAAAAAGATTAAAAGGAAAGTTGTACATTAGTTTTTTCATTCGGTGGGTTGTTCGGTCGGTGGATTGTACGGGGTACGGAGGTTCGCATTTTCCCGGTTCGCCTCACCGATCCTTTTTCCCCGCACATCATTATTCAAGTTAAGTGGACAGGCCCGGTCAGGTTAGTGGATGAGTAACAAAAATTCAGGGGGTTGAACACAAATCGGAATATCGTATCATGAAAGGTCAGACACATATGTTAGGGTTGAATTTCTTATTATATTCTGAGATTGATGTGGAATAATGGGTTAGAATTAAGTATGTTTTACACATGAACTACTCTATAATGTTATCTACTGTTACTTCTGTGTTTTTTTGGTGTAGGCTAATATTTTTTACTAAAAATAAGGAAAAATCCTCTGAGAATGAGTTTCGCCACAACAGATTTATGTTCTGATTGGAGAAGCCCAACTACGGAAGCACCTCCATCCCACAATGTTTTGTATTTCTTCCGATAATTAGGATCGAAACAGTAGATGAACATAGTTGGCAACGCGCGAACCACTACTGTTGTGAGAGTTGCACGTTATAGATATTGATTATAGCGTATATTATAAGGCGGGCCCTGTACTTGTTCACTAACTTTTAGTTGTATAAAAAAAACTAAAACCGAGTCCAGTAATATATGTTTATATTTTATTTGTTATTATATTAATCGAAAACAGTTTTTTTTCTATTAAATAGGTTATCCTCGGAAGTGGCCTTCTATGAATTAGAAAAAAATATCCTCTGGGAGTAAAATAATGTTCACTACTTGGCTGTAGTTTTCTTTAGAATAAGGAACTTTCCGGGTCGAAGAGTTTCAAATTTCACTTTGAATTATAAATATTCTGCGGCAGTGAAGTCTTTTACAAAATGAACGTAATACTTTGCTTAACGGTTTACAGCCGACATCGTGATTGAATACATTTACCTACGCTTAAGTTTCAGATCTTTTTTTTCCCTTTTATAATCCTCTTTTTTAAAAAAAATACTAAATACATATTTGACTAGTTTGAGTCAGTTAATAATTAATCACGAGATACCAGCTAAGCTATTTAGTTCATCAGTTAAATACAGCCTAAACATACATAATTAGCAAGTATTCATGAGACAAGTAATAGTGTCCCAGATCCCTTAGGTGTCAAGGTATGTGCGCCGGCGTGAGATGCGCGGGCCATTTGCGAAAATTCAACAAAAGCATTGAATTTCTCTCGAGACCGCTTCTCAGTCAGCTCTATAATAAACTGAACAGGTGTTGCAGCAGCTTGAATACCGTGACCTGGCGTTATTAATCAATATTATGTGTAGATGGCATAGATAAGTTCGAAAGTAATCTGAACTAGCATTCGGAATTTGACGGAATTAGATCTTTTTGAAGGGTAACCTATCAAGGTCAGGACCTAGGAAGGTCATCAATTAGTGAATTCATGTAAATTAATTCAATAATTGATGACCTTCTAAGCGATGGTGTGCAATTAAGCTTTATAAAATGTACTTAGAACATTTACTATGCAAAACTCTGTATTTCAAAAACATCATCAAAAACTTCCCGCACTTCTTTTTTTTCTTTTGAGGAACGGAACCCTTAAAAAGAACATAAATTAATAAGATATTGGCCCCAATTCTGTTACTTCACTCGCTAAATTAAAATTCACTAAATTTTCTTAATATAAGAAGTAAACCTTGTACACTTCGATACAAGGTCTTATTTCAAATTGAAACAAGTAGGTAACATATGTCGCTATCGAAATAAGCAATTTATTTGTCGACTAAAGTCTGATGTCGTGGAAATAAAGTTGAGTATACGTTGACAGGTTTTAGTGAAATTTAGTGGCGCTGAGAAATAGATGCCAGTAACAAATAGACCTTATTCGGAAAAACACAAGGTTGATTTCATATGAAGAAATTAAGTCAGGTGTTTGTTTAGTCCAGCGTACAATAGAATCGGCACCATAGTTTAGGATGCATGTGTTCTGGTGGCAGACTACTTAGAGGAGCGTACCGTCATGTACGAAGACCGAGAAGGAAATGTGAGACGTCGGCCCATGTCGTGCGGTGTTCCACAGGGGTCTCAGGGGTCTGTTCTTGGACCGCTCCTGTGGAACATGGGGTACGATTGGGCCCTCCGTGGTGACTTCCCCCCCGGGATTGGTGCGTCTGCCCTTGGGCGACTTTTGCCCAACCTGGGTGGGCCCAGCGTCGCTACAAGACGGCTGTACACGGGGGTTGTCCGGTCGATGGCACTTTACGGTGCACAGGTTTGGGCGGAGGCTCTGACCGCCCAGAATAGGGCACGCCTCTGGCGCCCTCAGAGGGTCATGGCGGTTAGAGCCATACGCGGATACGGCACCGTGTCGACGGAGGCGGCGTGCGCATTGGCCGGGTCCCCCCCGTGGGATTTGGAGACGGAAGTGCTCGCCGAAGTATATCGGCAGGCGGCTGAGTTCCGGGCGGGAAGCGGCAGTCGGCCCCCGCCCGAAGAGTGGCGAGTGGCGAGAGGCCGCTCGCCAAGTCACCATGGCTCGTTGGTCGTCCCGGCTGGAGGCTCCACGCGCTGGCTTTGCCACCGTGGAGGCGCTCCAGCCGGTCATCACCGAGTGGGCAGGGCGGCAGCACGGGACCCTTTCCTTCCGACTGACGCAGGTCCTTTCCGGATATGGCTGCTTCGGAAAGTACCTCCCCTCGGTCGCTAGGAGGGAATTGAGTCCCGCCTGCCACCACTGCGACTGCAGCGAGGACTCGGCTCAACATACGCTGGCGGTATGCTCCGCTTGGAGAACGCAGCGTCGAGCCCTCGCTGCAGTAATGGGTGAGGATCTGTCGCTACCGGCTGTCATACGCTCCATGGCCGGTAGCGACAGGAATTTTACCGCTGTCGCAACCTTCTGTGAGGTAGTCATCTCGCAGACGGAGGCGGCGGAGCGGGCCCGGGAGGACGATGGCCACTCGGACCAAATTCGCCGCCGGCGAACCGGGCGGCGGAGGCGCGCTTTCCAGCGCCCCATGCCGCCCTGAGTGTGGCTGCGGGTGGTTGGGACGGGTTTTTCCCTCCGCCCGCTATAGTAGCCAGCCGCGAGGAGGCGGCATCCACGTGTGCGTCTTTACCCGAAGGTGGTGCCCGCTATTGCGGGCAGGCGCTAGGAGGGGTCCGGATGTCTTAATAAAGCTGTTCCCAGATCCCTCCTATTTTAGGCGTAGGATGGCACACCGTGTGTTTTTAGTCGGTTCGATTCCGACACACCGCCTCACCGAAAACCCCGGTGGGGTGGCGGCCCGAGGGGGGGGGGGGGGAAGGATGCATGTGTTCGAGAAAGTGCATATTTATGAGATTTTACTTTTCACTTAATTATTTATTGGTTATAATTACCAAAAAACCGCTCAATAAGTCTCGAAAAAAAGCTATCAACAAAACAGAAATAGAACCTCTATTGTGTTTTAAGGCTACCAACAAAATAGAAATAGAACCTCTATCGTGTTTTAGTTTCACACAAGTGCGAATTATATATGTGCTAATAAATTATATTCAGTAGTGATTTAAATTGAATATTTTGAATAATATTATTTACTATTCATAAATATTAGAAAAAAAAAATGTGCTTATAAACTTTTTTAATGCAGTCAAAGAAGTATAATATATAAATTCTGACGCGCGTACATAAGTACACGCCCCATTTCTTTTTTATCTTCTTGGTGACCTTATCTATTAATTTGCTATCTATTTTATGCTACAAAAAATTGCAACACTTACAATTTACAACCATCATTATAATGTTCAACTTCATAGTCCATTTCAGTTTAGTTAAGTACTAATGTTAATGTTTAAAAAGTTAACTCTTTCAGACGACTTGGATGTATTTTTTCTGAACAAGGTCGCTAAGTTTAAGTATTTGGCTCATTAGGTCACCGATGACCGCAAAGAAGATCTTGACATTGAGAGGGAGCACAGGTCGTTGACTGTCACATGTAATGCATATCGCCGGAGCGCGTTTAATGATCTCTGGCCACCTTAGGAAGCGGCCTGCGGGCGGCGAACTTTTGTGTGTGGCCAACGGGTGATGGTCGCACTGGGTGACGGGAACCGTCTAGGGTGAGACGAGTCAATGCTTGTCAGGGGTGGCGATTTAAGGCAAGAAGCGGAACACCGGGGTGGTTTTTAGTCGGTAAGAATCCGAAAGACCCCTTCGCCTCCCCCAAGGGAAAAAGCTGTAATAGGTACATATAATTATGTTGGTCCATATTTGTACATAAGTTAAAATCACATCATTCGAAGCAAACTGTCAATCATTTTACACATGCATGCATCTTGTGTGTTGACTTGCGCGTAGAGTACAATAATGCTTTTAGGGTGCTGATGGGGTTGCTGCGAGTTTGTAGTGCCTCAGGCAAGTCTGTCGAGGCTACGGTAGATAGCTTTACGAGGTTATGCGTAAGCGGTGCGCTTTAACGCTCTTACGGCATTGGCAGATCGGTGGAAATCTCTAATGGTGCCCCCTGACTGGGGCCGAATTAATAAACTGCCCTTCAAGTTTAGTGTTGTATTTTGTTTGCTGAAACATTACATCTTAATATTCAATTGCTGTCCAATGTTTGTGTTTACGGGTTCGCTCATAGCTAAGTTTTAGAAATAAGTCCCTTTACGACGATATCATAAAAATAATAATCAGTTAATTAAACAAATAGCCACGCATGTACGTTGCGTAGTCTCATTATTACTTACATTATAGCTGACAACGTACGGCCATTCTGAGTCATTAATGTAATGTGCCTTCGACTTGAGAGATGAGATGACCTCCGCGCGATGTGATCACAAAATTAACTCTCTAATCATGAAATAAATGAGCACAGATTATTACTAGAATGTCCTTTTATTTTGATGTTAGATATTGATAAGGTATATTGCGACAGTTATGATAATTTATGGCTGGTATATAAATGTTGGTTTATATTATTAAAGATACTAATTCACTTTATCTTACATGTTGTCTGATCAGTGATTTAGTGGAGTTGCTTAAAGATTCCATCTTGAACTGCGGCGGCGAGGCATGAGAGACGGCGCCGCGCGGCAGACCGAATTTTCTATATAACAGACATGTTATTCGTACTAAGTTATCGCCTGGCTATCTATGTCTTAGAGTTATTAATTGCTAATAAACTACTTGCAAGAAATAACGTTTGTAAATTGTAGTTTCAACAGTTAACGGGCATTCGACCAGGCCTTTCTGGCTTGCATCGTGGCATGTGTGTCCCACTCTTTACCGCGCATGTTCACACCTTATGAGTTATTTTTTTAATTTAAGGAATAAAATAAAAATAATTCACACTCTGCCAAATCATAGCTGTAAAAAAGATGACACAGAAGTTTGACCAGTGTGCTGTCCAGGAACTCCCTCGTTTGGAGCGCCGAGTACGCGGGCGCGTTGTCGTGTTTCTGCACTGCTGGTAAAGTATAGTGAAAAAACTAGCTATCGAAATATCTACGCTTTTCGATTTCTTCACTTTGGTAGGCCTTAGCTCATTTCGAAACAGCCGAACTGTTGACTGACTGACTGATCGTATTGATAAATCCAATCATAATGTAAACGCTCCGAGACAAGCCTGCGCCAAACTTAGCTATGTAGACCATTCCACCTGAGCCTGCTCCTGAGCATTGTCGTCGCCGGTTGAGCGGTATCCAGCGCGAAACTATGCTCCTCATGCGAAGGTGGTCGGTTAAAATCTAGTACTGGTTCAAGATTGGTTCAGGAAACGTTATGTACTGAATCTCTTTATATGTGATTCGCCAATTCTCTCTGATATTTTTTTTTATTTTTGACACGTTTTCTTCCGATGAATGTGTTGGCCCTTTTTTTCTTGACGACTGCTACGTCAAAGGCCACCATATCTTTCTTCATTGGTCAAAGTTTGATAAGTTCCCTCTACAAATGAAATTTTAAATCTATCAAACGATTCTTTCGATTTTAGGCACCATTTGAAATCGTAAAAAATCATCGCGTAAAAAAATTGTCCAGATAAATCCATATGTAGTGTCACACGATAATTTATTTTAGCCCAGACGCTGCTGCTTAATATCACTTTGTTTTAGGTAAGTCGGAGACATCGTTTTGTTGAATTTACTCCGACAAGTCATAAGAAAAGATAATTTCATAATGCGCTCGTTCGAAGTCATGGGTTAAATTTTGTAATTAACAAAATGAGAATATTTTGAAAACATACCCCTGGTTTTCTTCTCGCATATCTCAGTTGATATGAATACAGAGGAAAGGTCACCATGAAGTAAAAGTTTTAAGTTTACATTCACAAAAATCATTTTTACTATTATTACAAAAATAGTAAAAATGGCAAAAAAAATATGTAAAAATGGTACACTATTTCCAGTTTTAGTTTTAGCAATACTCATGTTATTCGTAGAAGTTCTAGACTTGTAAAGAGAACTGAATTTTTATACATCTAGATCGCACATTATACTTTATTTTTTTTAAGTACTGACTGTTGCCCGCGACTGCGTTCTCATGGAAATTTTGGTGAAATTTTTCCAAATTAATTAATTTTTCGTTCCGTAAGAACCTTTTGCAAAGAATTACAAAACATTAAAAAAACATGAATGAAATCGGTTAAGTCGTTCTCAAGTTATGGCGTGACCAATGGAAATAGGGAATAATCCTACTAATATTATAAACGTGAAAGTTTATGAGGATGTATGGATGTATGGATGTTTGTTAATCTTTCAGCAAAACTACGGAATCAATTGCTATGAAACTTGGTATGTGGATAGCTAGAGACCTGGATTAACACATAGGCTACTTTTTATCCCGATATTCCCACGGGATCGAGACTTACGTGGTTGGAACCGCGGGGCACTGCTAGTTTTTATTTATATAGATATGCTGCTGCCAGTGTTTCATACATAGGTAACAACTCTTTTTGAGTGGCCCGGTATATAAAGTACTCCAGGCAAAAGAAAAGCATGTACTGGGTACCATTTAGTGGGCTGGTAAAGAGAAGAGACAGTAATAGCGTTTTACAGATCTTAGTATTTATTTAAGTCGGTAATCATCCATGTTAATATTCACGATCCCTATAACTCCCCTTGGATCGACCGTTGGCTATTCTCACCGAGATATTATTAAATTTATGATTATTAATAACTGTATAAGACCATTAGGCTCGGTGTTGCGGATGCTCGCTACAATTACATTATTCAGCAAAGCCTTTATTTAAATTTGATGTTGTGATTAAATGGGGCTGACATGTCCTTATTGGATAAATGCCCCAAAAATAAAATCTAGATAAAAAAAAACACAATTGATGTATATAGCTCCAGATCTGTCTAGACTTATAGTTGACCTAATGTAAAGAGATAGGAGAAATTTATGTTTAAGTTTATTAAGTAGTTGTTTTAGTTGTATGCCCTTATTCTGTTTCGTAACTACAGGGTATGGCTTGATTTGTATTATTATTTAATACAGTTCAAGCATATATGGGTATGTCTTTCTACGAGTATAAGTCTTTAAAAATCTAGCACCTTACCTTTGATCGCAGAAATACGTTGTTAATTTAATTGGTCTACATGCGATATAGTATTGGTTTAACAGTAATTACTTACATATGTACGTTTAATTCATAACTTAATTGAATATATTCACTACTATATTCACACACATATAAATATTTTACTTTTCAAAAATACGGTATTAACAAACCTCTGTTAAAGTAGCTATTACAAAAGTGAACATAGGTTATGAATAAATAAATTATGTACCTACATATGTGTATATTATACTTATTAGTGTACAAGTTGAGCCCAGCATTAAAATATCCTAATGGTCCTCTACTGTAGGTGTTTACCGTGTTTACATAAAGTTTAAAAAGAGCCCTGTGAAGCGGGAGCACAGATCCCAGTGAAGATTTATAGAAGGCGAGGTCACTTGAATAATGTCTCCCTAATGTTAATTATGTAGGATGGGGATACATTCATTAATTCAGCTTAGGTACTGCTCCTTCAAAAAGTAGCTAAACTCACTCGACGAAGGTAAAGTAACAAACCGATTCGTTCATTAAAAGTTTTCATTACAGGTTCTGTAGCACAAAAATAAAAATAAAGACTCCGCAAAAATATGTGCACTGCATTTCACGTCTGTATGAAAATTAACATTTTTGACATTAAATCCTAGCATAATCAGAGCAACTTTAATGATTATCAAAAATAAATATAAAATAAATAATATATAAATAATAATATAAATATAAACGAACGTAGGGTATTTTAACAAATCCTTAACAGCAATGACACACCGCGATAATTACATAATTAATCTTCATCAAATAACCCCTACGTCATTTATTAAAATAATATACTAATATGATAATTATTGAGAAAATAATATATAAAGTTGCTAGTAAAGTGTAGCGTCCGTTTCTGTTGTGTGGTTCTGGACGATACAAATTTGTTTTTTTATATATCGCGATAATGACTTTTAAAATAAAACAAAAATAATGAAATTTTACAAAGGAAGCTAAAGATATCTGCGTCTTTCTGCTGTTCGGCTGTTCCTGTCTGGTTAAGATCGCGTCTTCTAGGTTTGATGGTATTAAGAGATAAGATTTCTGAGCCTTGGTTTGGCTGCACCCCAAGGGGATTTTTTGACTGTCTACTAAAAACAGCTCAGTTAGCAAACAGAGCTTCGAAAAAGCGTTTGGAGCTTTTAAGAATCATAGCAGGAAGGTCATACCTGACTAGTTTTCGACCCGATGGGGGCCCTTTTTCAAGGAGCGAAGCATCCTGCCACGACGGTGTCAGGCGTCACATCATAGAGGAAAGTAATAAACTACGTCACACTTTCAACGTCGCCACCGGTTCTTTTATTTCCGTTGCGATGTGTGTCAGGCAAGAGAAAGATCCCAGCTGCCCAACAGTCTCTGTTGAAATTCGGAAGACAAATTCTAAAAGTTTAAAAGGAAGTTTATTTCAAACTGAACACTTTTAAAGTGTAAAGGTGAACCTTCTAATCGGTAGGGAGCTCTACGATGACAAAAGTACTAGAGGCTCGTAATCTATTTTACATGTTACGATTAAATATACGTGTTGCGAGTGGAAGTAGCGTAGAAGCGGAAATCCACATATGTATATACATGTCATCATTTATATACTAATTTTTTAGTTAGACTTGCATGAGTGTATACGGTCTATATACATGCAAGTCTAACAAAAAAATGTTTTAGGTAAAAGGTTTATTACGTTTATGAAATAACAAAACAGTACCTTTAAGATGTTGTACTTGTCCACATTAGCAACATTAGTAAGAATTGTACTAATCAGTTTTGAGAGTAATAATCGCCTACCTTGAAATTGTGGTGTACACAAGAACATAACTTTATGAGCGTGTGGTTCTAGCCTTTTTGGGATCACTTCTGTCTGTATGTCTGTCACGACCCTTTTTCTCAGGAATGCGTATAAGTATCAAGTTGAAATTAATATCAAATACTTATGGCTGCGGTCCCTTGAAGCTGTAAAAAAAGAAAGCATTTAAGTTTTATTTAAGTCTAATATTGTACCAATTTTAACACTTCGCAGGTAAATCAAAACCTATAGGGTACTTCACATTGACGTAGAATCATGAAATTTGGTGAGAAGTAAGGTCTTACAGTATAAGTAAAATCGAAATCGTTAAATTGTTATTATATCATAATAGCAATCCACCCCGGCTTCGCACGTGTAAACCTTGGGTTACATTATTGGAGTTTTAGTAAGGTTCCTAATTCTTTTTCAAATATAATATAGCCTATGTCCCCCGGGGATAGTGTAGCTTCCCAACAGTGAAAGAATTTTTCAAATCGGTTCAGTAGTTTCGGAGCCTATTCAAATGCAAACAAACAATCAAATGTTTCCTCTTTATAATATTAGTATAGATAAAAAATATTTTTTGCGATTAAAAACCCGGTAACCCGGTAAAATAGTACCTAAAGATGCAAAGTCGCGATGTGCGATTCTCGAAAATTAAAGCAACAATGGACTGGAAACGAAACGCACACGTATGTCAAGGAAGAAAGGATTTGTTAGCTATTATAGGATCCACACACTTTTTTCCATAAACATTGCGTAGGTATGGACATATAAAAGCTATTTTTTTTTAGGAACACTTTAAATCTTTGATGCGTGCACATTATACTTGTTGTTTGTGGTTGTACCTAAAATAATTAAAAATCATATCTTATGTCAATAAATGGAAAATTAAGAACATACTGTACATTTCATTTCTATTAGAAGTGAAAGTAAATAAAAATAACTACACATACATATACCTAACCTGCTGGATTGTAAGTAGTTGTGCAGTGGACTTAACGTTATATCGATTAAATGTGCCAGCTGTTAGCAGGACGTAAAGCACACCTGAAAAACATAACTTAATTTTGGATTAGTCGTGTAAAGATCCCTTTATTATTTTGTCAATCGCGCCTTTCAGATCTGCAACTTTGAACAATTTATTTAAATGGGTGAACGGTCGTAGATAGATATAGTTTGAATGGATACCGATAAATTCGGTTTCACGGCGGAGGTTTATTCGTTTACGTAAACTTTGAGATTGGAGCTAACAAGGCTGGGAGAGGCGGAGCACGCCGGTGATTTCTACTCTTAAAATCCAATTTAAATGCATTCCTCTGTGCCACGGGAGGGCCCCGCCGATACGCTCCGGGGGCCAATTAACTTATTCATCCTTAACATTTCATTGCTCAACTTGGATACTACTTTTACGCTTTAGGTACTTTCCACGTCTCATCCTTACGGGCCCGGTATCATTACCTGAGGTTAACTATTGTCCTTGAATTTGCATATAAATATTTTAGTACGGAATCGGTTCTCGCACTTTTGTCTGCATAGATATCTCAGTATGGTTGAAAGGAGGTAATGAGGAAAACTCTGCTTGATAGAATTTAGAACCAGACGTAGGGCAGAGTACGTAGGGCACTACATAAGTTTGTCGTCTTCAAACTAGATATTATAATATTGTGATATGAAGTTATATCCATAAACTCCAAGTAATATTTAAAAAAAATTGGAGGTAAGGAATCGTTTGTTCAATTTTTTAAATAATTTTCTAAATGAAAATTGCGGGCTTCTCTCATGAAATTTGTGTAATTATTTTGTATAAATTTAGGCTTTAGTGCACTGAGGGAAACTTGTCCATCTCTAAGGACGATAGAACTTTGACTGAATAAAATTCAGTGGCGGCAATTTAACATACGATAGAATTTAACGATAGAAGTGGTTACCGAACTTCACGACCAGTACGGAAACTTCATCCACTCGGTACCGCACTTGATGATGGAGGCACTGAGGGAGCAGCGTATGACTTGGTCACGTGATTTGTTAAAAGAATTTGAAGGCGGCCGATCTAACTACTTGTTGCGTATATGTGATGAAACCTAACTGTATTATTTCGACGTTCCTACTAAATCCCAGAGGAATGTTTATGCCAAGAATTAGAAGCCTTTAAATTATTATTTAAATTAGCCATTAACGGCTAAACTCAAGACCCAATACTTGATTTTTGCATCAAGATAACGCCCCTGCACATCGAGGGAAAAACTAAGGACTATTTGGACCAAGTTGGAATCAAATTTCTGTGACACTCCTTATAGTCGGGATTTATCGCCATTCGACTTTGCAGTATTTTCGTATGTAAAAAAACAACCGAAGGGACGCAAGTTTTCGAGCGATGAGAAGCTCATAGGAGATATTAAGGAGATATTCGTCTGGTATACACGTATGAAAACTGTATTACTGCTAGTGGATACTACTTTAAAAAAAAATGTTTTACAAAGTAAGACAAAACTTATGTAGTGCCCTAGTACATACATAATTGTTTAAACTACGATTGGTGTGTTACCTTAGTCCAAAAATTTTTACCGCTCATGCTCATGCTCGCAATGAACAAGTTATTTGTACATTCCAATATGGTCCATAAGGGACTCTTATCTTATGCGTTTTATAAAAACAATAAGTAATGCTAAATATCCTAACCATTCACCTATCGAATTTACGTAATGTTGCTTAATTCTCAAACACTTTAAAAATTTTACGGTATCATCCAAAAAAATTGGATTTCGCACATTAAGAATTTAACATAAATGGTCACCGTCGTTCGAACACATTTTATCAATAAAATATCGAAACAGGCAATTTGGTATAATATGCTTAAGAATTGCTCGGTCGATATGAAAATAGATAAATTTTAATGTTTGTATCCAAACTGTTATGAGGATAATATCAACTTGTCGAGCCGCGAAAGCGATCTCAAGATGTCGTCCCTTTCAAAGTGCCCGAAAGTCATTTAAAATGCAATTTGAACTGCCTAATAGAAACGTTCTCACTAAGAATTGTTGCAAAGTGTAATGGGTTCAGGTGAAATTAATGTAGAAAAATAGGAAAAGTTAGAACGAGTTTCCCGCTAAGGTTTTTTTGCCTTTGCCAAGTAGCGCTGTGATTGTAAACTGCTGAATTTATAATGCTATTGTCGAACTTCACTTCATCGAGAAGTTTTAAACTGGTTCATAATTTTACTTCAGAGTAGGTAACGTTAAGCATTCAAAGGTAAATCCGATAAGTGTGAGTGGAGCAATAAAAACGATTTATTTGCATTTGTTCGCAGGGTGTGGTAATGAGCTTGATGTACCGTATCGAAGCGGAACGACACATTTGGTGGGGGCATTTTGTTCGGTAAACAGTGTGCCTAATGTGACATATGTGCTTCCGGTGGTGGTGAATTTTCCAAATGATTGTTTCCGCATCGTTTTTGGTCGGAAGGGTTGATAATTTAAAAAATATATTTGTCGCTTATTTTAGCATTTCTCTGATACAATCTCGCCATTTAGATTATATGTAAATGAGGTCATTTTTATTTCAAGAAAATTACCCTACCCACCTACATAATGAAAATTAAGGAGTAAAAGTAATACTACAACTAAATGTAATTTTAGCGTTAGTTTAGCGCTGGAGGAGTTCACTGTTCAACTGTTATTTTAACCCCTCTTAACTGCTTAATTAACAGAAGTCCAATACATATTTTTGAATAAATAGTCGAAAACTTAATACATATTTTTATTAACTTGTTACTTGTTGTATATTTTTAAAGAAAATGTACTTGTTCTATTGAATGTAAAAAAACAATTATTGTCGGTACTCTTAGCAAAACATAAATAAAATTCATCAAATAAATAAACACCTAGCTAAAAACCCTGCGGAAGGGAATTAATGGGTTTTTATCAGGTTTAAACCCTGTCATCAGGTTTAAATCAGGTTGTTTACCCATGCAAATGCAGTCTAGTCAAAGCCAGATTCTGATAGCACATAATCATAATCATTTATTCATTTGTTTAACATAGGTATATAAATCTAGATGATAAAATTTATTATGTCCACTATGTTATGCCATGTGGCGTACAAATGCAGTAGCGTATACTGAGAAGAAATTAAAAAAATTAATTGAAGTTAAAGTTACAGTAATAAAGTAAGTGTAAGATCAATATCAAAGTTATCAGTCATGTGCATTATATAAAATTATAATTAAAGAATTCTTCTACGGAATAGTAACATTTGTCAATCAATAGCAATCTTAACTGTTTCTTAAATCTATAAATAGTTTCATTTTTATAGTATCCGGTAGTTTATTAAATATACGTGGTCCCATTCCTAAAACACTCTTTTCAACTTGAGTTGTCTGACATCTATGATTGGATAATAAGTTTTTGTACTGACTTCGTAATGGCATATTTCGTGCACTAGTTTTTTTTCTCAAACAGGTTTATGTTTGTTTTGACAAATACACTTAATTCAAATATATAACGTGCTGGTAACGTTAGTATTTCTAGCGTATTTAAAGAACTGTACACAGCTTCCATCCATTTTCAGGTCACACATAGAGCGAATGCATCGATTTTGCGCTTTAAATATTAAATCTCTTTCTGAAGAATTGCCCCAAGAGATTACTCCAAACCGCAATACAGACGCTACTAATCCATGATAAGCAGTTACTAGTATGTCTCTGTTAACTTTTTTGAAAATTAGGAATAACGCATATGCAGATTTATTTAATTTTTTTGCAAAGTTCGTGTGTTTTCCAGTTTAAGTGGTTGTCTACGTAGAGGCCTAAAAATTTTGTGGAAGTTATTTCGTCTATTTCAGAGTTATTGTACTGTATGTGTAATTCGGGATTTATGGTTCTTTGGTGAAATTGCATAATTTTGGTTTTGTTTATGTTTATAATTAAATTATTGGCTTTAAGCCAGTTAATTATTTCTATAAGTGTATCCTACTAATATTATAAACGTGAAAGTTTGTGAGGATGTATGGATGTATGGATGTTTGTTACTCTTTCACGCAAAAACTACTGAATGGATTTTATTGAAACTTTACAATAATATAGCTTATATATCAGAATAACAAATAGGCTATAATTTACGAAGATATTGTGTATATTGGCCAAAATATAACGATAAGTGTTAAGTAAGTCGGCAAAAAATCTGTCATCTGCTATTCTGGCGTGCGGTGGGAAAACTGTAAGAGTTACACGAATATAATGTACGGTGGGATGGTTCCTCCTAAATAGTTCTACAAAAAAGGCCGCGACAGTATATATCTATCTTTTATGTGTAAGCCATTATTACCAAAATAGTGAACCATAAATACAATAAAATTTAATTTTTATGAAATTAAATACTTTGATCGCTTTTGATACTCAAAGTATATAAACTTTATCTTTTGAAGTACGTAATTTGGTCAAATATTTTAAAAGTTACGACCATAATATAAAACTGCGGGCGAGGGGGCGGGGGCGAACATCGCTTACCGCCGACGACGCGGGCCGGAGGGCATACGCGTGAGGGCAGACGTTGTTGACGGTTGTGTTCATAATGGGAATTTTCAAGACACTAGCGATTTGCTAAAAGGCTCTGTATACATTCATTTCTATAATATACTAGCAACCCGCCCTTGCTTCGCACGGGTACAAATTATACACCTAAACCTTAATCATGAATCACTCTATATATTAGTGAAAACCGCATGAAAATCCGTTCAGTAGTTTTTCAGTTTATCGCGAACAGACGCGGCGGGGGCCTTTGTTTTTTATATGTAGTGAAGATATTGAATGTAAAAAAAAATTGAAAGTTTGTGAGGATGTATCGATGTTTGTTATTCTTTCGCGCAAAAACTCCAGGATCAATTGCGATGATACTTCGTATATAGATAGCTGGGGACCTGGATTAACACATAGGCTACTTTTTATTTCGATATTCCCTTGGCATCTGAGTTACGTGGGTGAAACCGCGGGGCACAGCTAGTTATTTTCATCATTTTGGTAAGTGTCAAGGGTGCTGCATTTTTTATTTTTTTTTATTTAATATAAGGCTTACCAACTAAAATACATACTGGGCATTTAAATGAAAACATTCATACAAATATATGTATCTGTGTATGCTTTTAAATTAAAGTTGAGCACAGCATTACCTATATCTAAAGTGTACATACATGGAAGGTTAACATTTAACTATTAAGTTATATATACTACACAGGAAAATTAAGGCTAGACTAGAGACTAAATCAAAACTATATTATACTAAACTAAGTTATACTATACTAGACTAAATATTGTTTTTTTAAATGTTACTAATTTTTCGGGGAAAATGTCTATGTCTGCTATATTAAATATATCATTACATTTTCCGAGGATATAGGATAGAGGTGTGTTGCTCCCATATTTGTTACGCAGTGGCGTAGCTAGGTAACCAAAGGCCCTGGGGCAAAATATAAACAAGGGCCCCAACTAAACTATTTAAAATCGTTTGTTCCGTATTCGTCGTGTTCCAAATTCGACATACTCCAGATTTGACGTAATCCAGATTCGTCGTACTCCATATTCAGGTACAGTGGCGGCTCTAGCTACATTTTTAGATGGTGCGAGACCTCAAAGTGGCGCCCCTATAAATTCAAAACCGTAGTGTTTCTATACTATGCAGCAGTGATTATAAATGGTGGTAGATATATCTAACAAATAAATATTTAAGGTGTATCTGAGCAGCAAGCAATCTTTCGTGGTTGACATAGCAGTGCTATCATGCATGCAGATGCTCATCCGCGTTAAAATTTTTTGTCCATCCCGCTTGTATCACTACGTCGCGTTCGGTAACGCCTGAGCACTGACTTAAAAAAAAGATCCATATTAGCCTAAGAGGTTCGTCACTGTTTCACAAATTCCAAGCAATTTTTTCTTTGGCGTGGCAAACATAGTAAATATAAAATCAAATTGCTCTATGTACCTACTGAATAATCGACAAGACCTCTGATGCTGTAACTCAGTAATTTTATTTCTTTATGAAGATTCAGAAGAACACACAAAGTGAAGTGTATTTAAAGCGAACAGCAGCAAGGCTAGAAACTCTACACTCCCAAGTTTTATAAACCTTTTTTGAGCGATACTCCAAAAAGATATCACTTCCCATAGCTATGTTGATCAAGAGAAACAAAGTCTTTAGAGAAATCCAAATAAAGAGACCAAATTCATTTTAGTTTTGGCTGCATTGGCTATCACTAAATTCAAACTGTGACAACCATGTGTCACCGACTTTAATGCACCTAAATTATGATAAATTTTTCACCCATAGAGGTGTAACATTTTCTTCAAATTTAAATGGGACCAACCTAGAGTTTTTTAAACACCAATTTTATTAAACAGAATAATTGAAATCGTTTTACAATGGGCGAAGACATCATGCCACATATACACTTTTTTTATCGTGTGGAAACCCCCACTGGTCATCACCCCACCGGAACCATGCGCTGGGAGAGTGCTTGTCCTCTCTCGTTAACATTCCTCCGCCTCTTTAGCCAACATCACCTCCTCGCAAAACGAGACGGTAGAACCCCACGCACTCTCAATTTGGACCATGGACACCAATAGCCGTCGCGAGGTCGTATCGCTGCTGCGTGACTGTAGCGTCCGATCCGTCCACCCGCGGCCTCACTCAAGGCGGCATGAGGTGCTGGTAAGCGCGCTTCCACAACCCGGTTCGCCGGAGGCGAATTAGGTCCGAGTGGAGACCGTTCTCGAGCACCCGTTCCGCCACCTCCCTCTGCGAGATGACTTCCTCACAGAAGGTTGCGAACGCGGTAAAATTCTTATAGCTACCGGCCATGAAGCGTATGACGGCTGCTAGCGAGAGATCCCCTCCGATTACTGCAGTGAAGGCCCGACGCTGCGTCGCCCAGGCGGAATAAACCCCCAGCGTCTGCTAAGCTGAGTTCTCACTGCAGTAGCAGTGGTGACTTTCCATTCGGCCTTTAGGCCTTGGTGAAGCTGGGACCGTCGCACCCCGATTTATAGTTCTAGTGCCTCCCTGCACCATTGATACATGACACCTCTAAGTCCCATGGGGCAGAACCAGCTAGTAGACTCGCTACTTCGTAGGATAGCGTAAAGTATCCTCTATGACTCTGACGGACATCGCCGCTGCGAACGCCACAGTATCGCAGATTGCGGGTCGTCAAGGACTCCGACCATATTGGGGCGCCATGAATTTGAACTTATCAAATTGTTAATGTCGTTAGTAGAAGTCGATATTAAGTAGGTTTAACAATTATGTTTTATCGTTAAATTTTTATTTTACGCTTTTGAGTGGGTCGGTTTGTAGTTTGTTCAAGTTTCAATAGCCTGGTGTGTAGTGAACTGCCAATCCCCTTTTACAAAATATTGCTTTTCTAGTTTAGTTTATTAGTGTCACGTCAGTACAATCCAGTATGATAGAGGAGAAGTATTTAGAAGACCACATAAGTATTCACCAAAGACATCCGACAGCCTGACAGCAGATTTTGCAGCCTATCGTCAATGCCCAAACAATCATCGGTTAATAACGTTTATAGTAACGGCTCGGTGACTGGCCCTGATAGTAATTTTTTGGTTGATTTCGGCGCCCCCCTTTCGGCTCGCATCGCCCTAGGGCCGCCCCTGTTCAATCACGCAATTTAATATAAATAGTGGTTTAGTCACAACTCTAGTACAAACCTGATAACTTCTGGTTCTAAAAAATCGAGTTTATTTATATTCCGAATGTGGGAGAAATTTTCACTGGTTCAATTTATAGTTTGTAAGTTAGAGTCCGAGGGGCCCCCTGAGCTTGGGGGCGCCGGGGCACTGCCCCGTCTAGCCCTACGGTAGCTACACCACTGTTGTTACGACTAGTTTTGATAACAAACGGCTTATAATTTACTAACCTAGCAGATATGGTCTGGGTATGTTAATATTTATTTTAGATATTAATGGCGTACAATCTACACCATGATTATATATCTTATGTAGAAACAATAAACCTAGATAGTCTCTCCTCCAATATAATGGTTTCATACTGAAATAATTAAGGTTCTCACTATAATCCTGGACAGTACGCTGAATACCGGATACAATAGATAGCCTCCTTACAAACTTTTTTTGTATGCTTTCAATACGTTGGATATTGTTTTGATATATAGGGTACCACACAATAGAGAAATACTCTATATTACTGCGTACTAAGGCGTAATACAAAGTTTTCAGCGCTTTTATGCATTTGAATTGTCGAGTATTACGATTTATGAATGCTACCATTTTATTACATTTTTTAATCGTGTTGTCTATATGTTTAAAAAACCGCATTTAAGAGTCAATCGTAATACCCAGATCCTTGACCTCATTGACGATCTTTAAAGTCTTGCCTTTCATGGTGTAAGTAGTACCGAACTTTTGTCGTTTTCGTGAAAACTTAATGTGATTGCATTTATGGATGTTCAATTCCATAGCATTATCGTCACACCAGTTGCAAAGTCTATCAACATTATCTTGCAGAAGAGCCTGATCCGATTTAGATTTAACTATTCTAAATAGTTTTAAGACGTCAGTATATATTTGGAAGCATGAGTTGACAAAACAATACTTCACATCGCCTATAAATGTTGTAAACAATATCGGGCCGAGATGAGATCCCTGGGGAACACCAGACGAAGGCATAAAAATGTTAGATGAGTGGGTACTCATCTAACATTTTTATGCCTTCGATAGGTAGGATAGGTAGAATAGAATAATCTTTATTGTACACCAACGAAATATTGCTTAAAAAAAAAACAAAGTTGATATCTGCAATAGGCGATCTTATCGCTAAGAGCGATAGGTGTTTGTTTTTGTTCCGGATCGGACGGATTTGGATGAAATTTTGGCACGAGATTCTGGAATAGCACATAGACTTAAATACTAGGCTTTTTATCCCGGCAAAATGTACGGTTCCCGTGGGTTTACTACGCCACGCAACATATTTTTGTACTCTTAGGTTCTTCGGTCGCATGTCCATCAATGCATGTTGTCGTTATTAATAATATTTTCCTTAAAATTTTATAATATCCTTAGCTATATATTCTAAAATTATAACAGTTATGAATGGATTCACAACCGCTCTAGCTCTGCGACCTACTAAATATGTTCTTAACCAACTCCAAAGAGATCCGTGAATACTAAATATCGTAGAAAGCTTATGAAGTAATATCTTATGATCCACTTTATCAAAAGCTTTGCTAAAGTCACTATATATTGCATCAATCTCATTGCCATTACTAATATCAGTTAGGGTATTTTCAACAAAATTTACTAAGTTAGTCACAGTGGATTTATTTTTAATGAAACCATGCTGATTATCAGAAATTATATTCTTGACGTGCCAACTTATATAAGGACATACTAACGATTCAAACACTTTAGCTACAATAGGTAGTTTACTTATTGGCCTGTAATTACTAATATCAGCCTTGTTGCCAGACTTGGGTATGGGTACAACTATGGCCTCTTTCCAATATTCCGGAAATATTCCTTCAGAGAGGGATCTACTTTTACTAGAGCAGTATCATTTTTTGTTTTGTCGTTTTTGGGATATCATTTATATACACTAAGAATAGCAGCGGGCCCAGTACGCTTCCTTGTGGTACGCCATATTTTGTTATTCTCGGGTTGGATAAAACAGATTTCTCTTGCTTTATTTTTGTACAAATCCTAGTTATGGGGATCTGTGACTGAGGTATCATTCTAGCATATTAAGAATATTTCCGCAAATACCATAGTAGTGCAGTTTACGTAAAAGCACTTTATGGTTTACGTAGTCAAATGCTTTAGTCATGTATGTGTATATAGCACATATCGGATTTTTTATGTCAATTTCGGTCAAAGTGTTGTATCTTCTTTTTTGTGTATGGGTTTGATAATCACATGTTTCAGTCTTTCTGGGTAGGTGCCATTAATTATACAAAGGTTAAGAATATGTGCTAGAATGGGTGCTAAAATTGTATTAACCTATTTTAATACCTTTGTGGAAATGCCATCAGGTTCTACCATGTTTGTGTTTTTAATGAACATATAGTTGTAATTATATCACTTTCAAAAATAGGTTGCATGAACATTGATTGTAATGTCAAATTATTTGAATCGTTATGTATTTGAATATCGGGTAGAATATTATTTTCAATGTCATCTATAAAATAATCATTAAAAGCGTTAGCTATGTCATAGTCATAAGGTTCGGTTATTGTCAAGTCGTTAATTTTTAATTTTAATATTTGTTCCATTAGTAGTTTTGTTGTGGACCTATTAATTATTTGCCAAGTGGCTTTGGACTTGTTCTGTGAAGTTCTGATAAAGTGGTCGTTTTGTGCTTTTTGTGTTATATATATATATATATTATTTTCTTATACAAAGTGGTGTATGATTTAAATTTTGTGTTTGTTAAAGTTGCATAAGACATGTAAATATAAATACTTATTAACGTGGGGAATTTATTTGTTTTCCCTGCTGCACATGACTTCATAATTCCTTATTCTGGTGACAAAAACAATATAATAGGTCAAACCGCAGTCGCATTAAATAGTTCGAAAACTGGTAGTTTTTTCGGCTTCATGATATAGAAAAAATTATGTCGTAGTGTCATTGAAATCAGAATTTATGATTTGTTTTCAATCTCAGCTCATGCATTATTTAAAACGTGATTATCTTGTAGTTTGCCTAAAATAAGAACCTATCTTATAACGTTAAGCGAGCAATACTTTTTAATGTACATATGTATATTTAATGTATCTTGGAAACAGGTCTAAGCAATACGATCAAATTTTATACGTAGATAAGGATATTTACTTTTAAGTTCATCTACATGAGTGTATTTCTTTTAAAAAACACGATTTTAGAAACAGACTTTCAAAAAACATTCTTTTTTTTTTTAATAGAGAATACTAGCCACGTGGGTCACACATTACCTTTATTCTTGTTAACCCCTCCAGCTAAGCTAAATGCTTGTGTTAGGAGTGGGTTCACGTCGATAGTGCACTGGGTAGGGTTCGAACTCGCAACCACTTGATCGGAAGTCCGACGCCTTAGCCATTACGTTACCGCCGCTTGACATCGTACATCGAACGGGACTCGGTCACCCAGGTAGGTATTTAAATAAAATGAGTTTAACTTCATTTAGTCTCTAGACTACTTAGACTTTATGTTACGGTCATTAATTATTCTACAAACCAAACCCACCGGTACGCACAAAACATCTTATTATGCGATTGAGTTATGGGCAAAAATAAAACGTTGCTTTTCACTCGACTCTCGGACCCTATTTATCCAAAAAGGATGGGATGACTCAAGCAGATTCGTGCGATAGCAACTCCCTCTGTGGATTACTTTGCAAATCTTTTATACGAGAGGGCAGTATCATCACTACTTAAGGATATTAAAATCTCCTATTTGTGTAAGAAGCTTGTTTTCTCGCTGACTGTGAAACGTTTATCAAATAATCCTGATAAAGCTAAGTGAATTGAGCTTGCACAATACGAGTTACGAATACACATTCGCAGATAATAATCGAACGGTGCAGACGTTAAGGCCCTCTTCTCTTGCGATTTCAGGGATATTTATTATATATTGAAAATGAAAAGTATCAGACGTTACTATCCTACTTTCTACTAAAACATATTGGAAATGTGAAGTTTTCTGAGCATGTACGGATGTTTGTCATGCAAAAACTACTGAACGGATTTTGATGAAGCTTTACAGTATTATAATACTGTAGAGTTTTATCACAATCCGTTTTGATGTAGCTATATATCATATAGCTTATATATCAAAACAACGCAAAGGCTATAAATATATTCAGTAAATTAGGAAAATTATAACGTGTGTAAGTTACGTAACGTATATTTTATGAGTGGCGAGTAATCCGTAAAAATCCTGCTATCTGAAAACTATCTTCGCGTGTGGTGCAGGTACGGTTAGAATTATGCGAGAAAATGTATTTCCCCGCAATACATTTTATTGCTTCTTTTAAAACATTTTGAAATTTACAAAAATTTACATTATAAAGTATGTAACTCAGACGAAGTTTAATTAATGCTTTGACGACATTTACCGGTGAATATTAAAATTAACATTTAACTTACAAATTAATACAAATTGTTTAAAAAGCGAAAATTATAAAAGTATTGTGTGTGCACTGCATTTATTCAGAAAATTGTTGTAAAAAGAGATGCAAATGCATAACTCGTGACATTATTTGCATATTTGCGCATTACATTATTTTGTATATTTTGTACCCCAAATAGGTGGATCTTTCGACATGTGTATTTACAACATGCAAAGTCTAATCAGAACCTGCTCCTGGTATAATAATATAAAAAGGAATTATCGCTTCTCTTTCCTAAGACATATGTAGTGCTACTTCTGGTCGCAGTGATCCCGGGCGTTAGACGCCACGGGTCAATCTCGCTTCTGTTACCCGGTTCAACGGGCAAACATCGGATCAGCAGGGGTCCTTTCTTCAATGATTCATTCCGCCCCTTTGACCTTCTTCGAAGAGGACACGACTGTGACAAAACCTTTATTGCTACTAACTACTAACCGTCAAAATGCTAGCACCGGGAGATCCTCTTGAACTACTGCAATGACTGCTCTATGCAACATCGGCATATAACTAGACATGTACAACATTTCTTTCTTAGAGACCTAAACCATACCGTATACTCTGACATTGACATATAATATTAAATTAAAAACAACGCTACACACATTTGACAAAGTAATGTTGTGTAATCGAGAAGTTTCTATGGCCAGCCGTCGTCACTTTCATATGGCCAGATATACATATATAATACATGTGTACAAGATTAAAACGAAACGCAATTTTGCCAACATATTTGATCATTGCCATTATCACCAAACACATGTCATGTGAAAAATTGATTGGTGCTTGTTTACATAATCATATTAAAGTATTATAATACAATACGTTATTTGGCAGAATGAAAAATAATGATTTATTTAGAGTCATAGATTTTAAAAGCAATTTCCAAGAATATACGTGGGTCACATTAAAAGTTGTTAGAATAGGCCAGTAAGAAAAGCAGCCGATGAAAAATTTGTTTAAATTTCGAATTAGGAACTCTTTAGGAATCTGTAGATGTTTAATGATTTCATATGTCATTTGTTTTAACAAATTTCCGGCAATTTAAAAAGTGTCTGTCATGCATCGAAATGGATTTGACTAGAGAACATTTTCGCTCAATGATTGATTACGACTTTTGTTGCGGTCTTACTCAACAACAATGTTACGATAGACTTCGATTGGCATTTCATTACGGAGCCCTGTCTCATGCCACTGTTTACAACTGGTTTAATGAGTTTAAACGTGGTAGAAGCAAACGGCGACTACTGAAGAAAACGTGAGTGCTGTGCGGCTAAAGATAGACACTGATAGAAGGGTGACATATCAACAGATTCGGGTAGCTTTAGACATTGGTATACTAACTAACTACAATAAAATAAATATTTAAAAAATCAAAACCCAACTGCAAAAAATACGGTTCAAAAGTAATGGTCTAGTAAAAAGACCGAAACAAGATTGAGAATAAAAAAAAAACAAAATTAAAATAAACTATGAACAAAGTAAACTGTACTTCGGTTTAACAGACTATATTATGAGCTGAAAGCCTAAGTTAAATACCTGCATGAAGTTTTGTAGCAGGCGTAACCCAATTGCAAATTATAAACCGAAAGAAAATTAATGGGACCCGCCTGCATTACTTTTGACTAGTCTTTTCTGCAGTCGGGTTTTCGGTTTTTTTAAATTATTAATTTTTTTTTTGTCCCGGCACATTCTTATGAACAATAAAAACTGTGATACTTTTATGGGCCGCGCAAAATGTAGAGATGATTGCATGATAAACAAAACATTTTATTTACAAACTATTTATTTGTTCCGTTTTAAATATGATTGGGCTACGAATATTTATATCTATTCTAAATTTCATATGATAGCCCGGGGTCGGACACTAACATGGCTTATTGTTACACTATCAAAAACTTTTTAAACCAATTTATTATTACTAGTTAAATTTAAACATTTAACTTATATATATATATATATATATATCTTTGTAATCCCCTTTTAATTTCCTTTATATTGATACATACACATATTACTATTTGGCACCAAAAATCCGGACACTGGGTTTTTTAAGACGAATATAACGAAACCTTAACTATCGAAATCCATTAAGCCATTTGGAAGATACGAGGTAATAAGAAAAATTACAAACATACAAAACACGCGAACATAACCTTTCCTTGGCATTCGGGTAAAAAGTCTTACATAAACAACATTTAGACATTTGACGGAAGATCAAAAACGCCGTCGTTGCTTCAAAAGTATGACGGAGGTGACTTGAATGCTGTATATGACATCACAGGTGATGTAAGCTGGCTATATAGCCAGCTTACATCACCTGTCAAGTCTTTTGGTTTCGGGTTCGTAACAATATTGTTACGAACCCGAAACCAAAAGACAATGTGCGCAATGGATGTTTCAATTCGAAGATTTGCGAAAAAGTAAAGAAGGGCAGAAGTCAAGGGAAAAAGATGATTGCCTCATTCTTTGGACGGACGGGTCATTTCGCAACAATAATTCTAGAAAATAAAAGGACCATTACTGCAGATTGGTATGTCAGTCATTGTCTACCAGTTGTCTTGGAAAATGTTAGGCAGCACTGCCCAAGAAGCAGGATCCTCCTCCACCACGACAACGCTCCAGCTCACCCCGCCAGACGGACTATCGAATATTTGTCTATAGAAAGTGTGGGGCTAGTGAGTCATCCTCCTTACAGTTCCGATCTGGCACCTTGTGACTTTTATTTATTTACAAAAATAGAAGATAAACTTAGAGGAACTTAAGAACCCTGAAGATGCCGTGGCTGCGTTTGAAAAAGGCGTCAAAGAGATCTCTAAAGAAGAGTGGGCTCACTGCTTCAGTCAATGATTCCATCGCATGCGACGGTACTTACAAATGAATGGGGGCTACTTCGAAAAGATATATATATATATATATATCAGTGAGACCCCAAGTACATATAAGAAACTATTAGGACGTGAAACGTTTGTAAAAGCGTTTGATTCAACTTGCTGTCCAATGCTGATTTACAAGCATGTGACGTCATTGGACTAACTTGACTTCTTAATGGCCTAACAAGTGTTCTGACAGCTTAATAAACAGTATATTTTATAATATTATTTAATATAATAATAAAAAAAAAAACATTATTTCTAGGATCTCTAGACCAAATAGGATGAGATACTTTTCCAGAAACAAAGAAAATAGCTTATTATGCAATAGAAGCAGAAGCTGACATTTCAGTGCAAAATTTGTGATGACTATTATAACAATAACTATGGAGTTATAGAACGATTTATGATGTTGTTTACTATGCACTTCTGTAAATAATATAATACTATGAATTTTATTGTAATTGTGTTACTATGAGTTTTCTTCCGTATGCAAGAACAATAACCCTCTTCATTATACCTAACTTTATAGACAATAGTAAATTGTTGAGCATTGACCATCCTATCGCTTAGGAATTTGTATCTAGTATATTGTAGTGAAAGGACCAAGTCTCGTAACATTTTTAAAAATCTTGAAACATTATAAAATAATAGATTAGGCTATATAAAACAGTTAATAACAGTGAGTAGTATTTCCGATTTTCCTAACGTACACTTAATGAACTTACAGTTAACACAAATGGTAAGGATTGAAGTTCAAAAACCTAAAGAGGATTTGTATTACCGCACTGATAACGATTACTGATGTAAATCAGTTTTGATTTTAGTTTGAATATTATTCTTCCCTGCTGTGTAGGTTAGCTTTTTGGTTATGAGAAAAGTGTAGTATTGTGGTGAATAGTGTCACTAGAGTTCGATGGAAGGATAGAGTTGACTGCACAAGGTTGATGCAACTGGTGTTGAGATTATACGCACCGATAATCACTTAATATCAAGAGAGCGATTAGCCTGTTAGCCAACCTAGGCGGGACATGTGTACTCTGATGGAATTAAAGTTACTTCATGGCAAACTGACTTTTTGCCACGAGATTCGCTCACGTTAGTGTACATTTTGTCAATCAATTCGCCATCCCTCGGAAACAGTACTTTTTTCCTGGATTAAACCCTATGTGTTCTTTTCTGTACCCATAGTAACGGGTATGTAAAATTTCATGATAATCGCACGAGTAGTGAAACCGTAACGAATAGACAAACAAACTAACGTTCACATTTATTACATTGGTTAGGATAGATAGGTTTATCCGCCAAGGCTGGTCGGCGCTGCGTCCGCCCTAGGGCGACTCTTGCCCAATTTGGGTGGACCCAGCATCGCTACGAGACGGCTGTACACGGGGGTTGTCCGGTCAATGGCACTGTACGGTGCACCGGTGTGGGCGGAGGCTCTGACCGCCCAGAATAGGGCGCGGCTCTGGCGCCCTCAGAGGGTGATGGCGGTTAGAGCCATACGCGGATACCGCACCGTGTCAACAGAGGCGGCGTGCGCGTTGGCCGGGACTCCCCCGTGGGATTTGGAGGCGAAAGTGCTCGCCGAAGTATATCGGCGAACGGCTGAGTTCCGGGCGAGAAGCGGCAGTCGGCCCCCGCCCGAAGAGGTACGCGAATGGCGCGAGGCCGCTCGCCGAGCCACCATGGCTCGTTGGTCGTCCCGGCTGGAGGCTCCACGTGCTGGCTTTGCCGCCGTGGAGGCGCTCCAGCCGGTCATCGTCGAGTGGGCAGGGCGGCAGCACGGGACCCTTTCCTTCCGACTGACGCAGGTTCTTTCCGGGCACGGCTGCTTCGGGAAGTACCTGCACTCGATCGCTAGGAGGGAATTGAGTCCCGCCTGTTACCACTGCGACTGCAGCGAGGACTCGGCTCAGCACACGCTGGCGGTTTGCCCTAGTTGGGCGACGCAGCGTCGGGCCCTCACTGCAGTCATCGGAGTGGATCTGTCGCTACCGGCTGTCATACGCTCCATGGCCGGTAGCGACAGGAATTTTACCGCGGTCGCAACCTTCTGTGAGGAAGTCATATCGCAGAAGGAGGCGGCGGAAAGGGTTCGGGAGGACGACCTCCACTCGGACCTAATTCGCCGCCGGCGAACCGGGCGGCGGAGGCGCGCTTACCAGCGCCTCATGCCGCCCTGAGTGTGGCCGCGGGTGGACGGGACGGGTTTTTCCCCTTCACCCGCTATAGTGGCCTCCCGCGAGGAGGCGGCGTCCGCGTGTGCCTGGACGTCGGCTAATTGAGAGGTTTTTACCCGAAGATGCGCGCTTTTGCGGGCAGGCGCTAGGAGGGTTCCGGATGTCTTAATAAAAGCTGTTCCCGGATCCCTCCTATTTAAGGCGCAGTACGGCACACCGTGTGGTTTTAGTCGGTTCGATTCCGACACACCGCCCCATCGTAAACCCCGATGGGGTGACGGCCCGAGGGGGTTTCCACACGCACAAAAAAAAAAAAAAAAAAAGATAGGTTTATCCGGACTTCCCCCCAATAGTCAGTTCGAGTTATAGGTACACGACCTTGACCTGCTCAACCTCTTACTTACACTTCCGAATCCATCTGTATAAGCTATATCCCTTTTATTCGGTTGCCTTCCCTTCTTAACTACCTTTCCCTTTCAATATACTCCCATCTTTATCTTACAATAGGCTTGCTTAAGGGCACCTTACGGGACTAAGTTATATGTAATTGGCAAAATATGGGTGTTTAATACATCTCTGGCTACCTTTTCGAGGATATAGGCGTGAGTATATATTTGTATGTGTGAATATTTGTACATATAATTCCGTAAGGTATTTTTTAGAGATTTAAGAGCGAACTCGTGATTGCTAGACTTGGCAGGGGCCCTACTGTGTTCCATATACAACCTTTGTTAGGTATGTAATAGAAACAAAGTATTGTGAAGCCCTTTTACCTATGACTGTTAGACTATATAAATATTATACACAAGGCTTTTGCCCATTACAGAATTCACTGAGTTCATAAGATACAATCTTCACAGGAAAAAACTATACAAAGTGAGAATAAGCATTTCAATTTAATTATACACTGCTATATTTGCAACCAATCATTTCTTATAACTGAGTTATCATAGTGACCTGTTTTAACTCATCTTAGAGTTAGGTATGTTTGACCTAAATGTTTTGTGATAAATAGTATACCTATTATTAAACCAGTCGTCACGAAGATCTGGTACGGACCACGTTAAGCTTGGCTCGACTTGAGGTGAATTCCTTACCAACACATCTTCATTATCGAAGGGTGACTCGTCTGGATTCGGTATGTTTATTTTAACAAGGCATTTTTCTACAGTTGAACTATTATTATATGTATTTTATTTCATAGCAATGACAGAAGTTATTTAATATATTTTAAAATTTTTACACTGATTAACTCTTTTTGTTGTTTGAAAAACAATATGTTGGATGTGTATGATAATGATAACTCTTTTAAACGTACCTTATTCAGTTAATTTGGGCACGGTCCAAAAAAAAAAGTTATGCTATGCAATCTGGTCGGGTCCATCCAGATCCGGTCAAATTGGTGAGGCTTCGGCCGTTCACAGTCGGATTGAATTGGTGCCGGATTGCAATCCCTAGCCGGAAACTTACCTCTGCGTGCCAGCATTACGGGAGTTATTGCGAGGAGTGCTTAGCGTGGACGCTATAGCATTTCAAACCTTGCGGTGAGGGGACCTTCTCGCTGGACGTCACCACTGATAAACCTTGTGGCCATAAGTTGAATCTTTTTAATTAATGTTTGGTGTTGTTCTTTCAGAAACAAAATGAACAAAGCTGTGTTAATACTCTTGGCAACGCTAACTATTTTGGCAATCACGGAGGGCAAATCCTGGTAAGACGTAATTGAAAGTATAACCTAGTTTTTTTAAATAGCTTACTTATTTATCTTTCATTTGAATTTCAGAAATATCAGAGAACATACATATGTATGTATTTTTTCTGATAAAAACACGTTTGTTGTGTATTTTATAATTTTATAATAATACATTAATTATTGTCATTAAAATTAAATAAATGCACTTATTTTTTTTAGTGGCTCCCATCATTCACGATGTGACGAGGTGAGTACTTATTTTTCCGGGATACTAATAAATAAGTCTGTCTCTCTTCAGCCCATAATCTAACCTATATAAAGTCATGTCAAAACAAGACAAAAGGCGTAAAAACAATCCAAAGGCGTAAAAATACACAGATAATAATTTTAATAAAGTCAAATTACTGTAAAATAATAATTGATTAACAAAATACTAACAAACTCAATGTTTATAGGTATATTGGTCGTTAGACCATATATCATTAAATTTTGAATGTCTTGTTTTACTTCATTGACCTATTTGTAACATAAATCGAACTATTCATTTCCACCATAAATTGAACTGTAATTGAAAAGATCTTCCGTACTATAATAGGTCAACATAGAGTGGAAACTTCCTAACTCAATGCTACATGTTTCATCAGATCATGAAAATCAGCTTTACATCACTCAGATAAAGCTCACTTTCGCACTTCATCCAAGAACGCGCCAAGGTGTTCCTGCCTGTCAAGAGGTTGGCTGGCTCACGGCCATTAGATCTTTTAAAAACTACATAATGATAGTACTTCTAAACTGATAAATAAAGCAATTCGTGCGAAATAATTTTTACAAAAGATTTTATTGCTTTATTGGCTTAATTTGTAGCCCATTCTAGGTTTTCCCCCCCAGCAGCGTTGTGTTAAAGTAGTGGCGGAAGAATGTGTAAAGGGGTACTTTTGCAGTTTTACGGTTATAGCTCCTAAAGGGTTCACAATATCGAAAACATGGTTATTATTAGGTTTTAGAACATTAAATTCTGCATTGAATGAGACTAAATGCAACATTTTTCAGCCTACTACTTTTCAAGCAGGGCAAGAAAAAGGTAGTGAAGCTGTTGGACAAGTTCATAGCTTATTGATTTTTTTATCTTTGTATCAGTTGATTGACATTCTATATGAAACCATTTTTTTAAATTATATTATTATATATTCTACAATTTTAATATGGTCATGTATTACTATTGCTACTAGGTATAAGACTAGAAGTATTGTGTGTTCTAATACCATGTTTAAAATAGTGTAATAGCACTTAATAAAGAACTGCAGTTAAACAGCCTACAATGATGATAGGAAATGATCCAACTTTAAAGTGGTACTGTACGGAAATGATAAAAAAAATTTACTCTTCTCCTTTAAAATTTGTTTTGACCACTTTATTGATTGGTGGGTTAGTTTAGATGATTTTAACGAAAACCTGAAGTTAAAACGACAATCCCACTAATATTATAAATGTGAAAGTTTGAATGGATGGATGGATAGATGTTTGTTACTCTTTCACGCCAAAACTACTGAACCGATTGCGATGAAATTTGGTACGTAGATAGCTGGAGACCTGGATTAAACTCGTTACATATGCTACTTTTTATCCCGATATTCAAACGGGATCGGGACTTTCGCGGGTGAAACTGAGGGGCGCTGCTAGTTTTTCATATAATTATGTAAAATACTGGTCTTGGAACTAGTAGTCCGAAAAATGTGCGTTTTGTCTCATTTAATGCAAAATTTTAAGTTAATTAAGGATATACTTTTTTACTCACGTGTCTATTTCGGGGATGCCCGACTAGTCGATTTTTTACTTGGGATGTGATGCCCTACTAGTGAATTTTATGTACTAAAACTTTATAATAACCATGTTTTCGTTATTGTGAGTCCTTTACGAGCTATAAACGTAAAACTGTAAAACTACCTCTTTTGGGGGTACTCAAGATTGTACATGTTAAAATTCTACTGATGCTAAGCACCATTATCATATTAATCATAATAATTGTAAACTCAATTTAAATATCTGAATTCATTGGTTTGACAAAATATGTAGAGCGGATCATAGGTGAAGGATTTGTTATTGCAAGAATTATTTAATCAAAATGTGGATATTATCATGAACATGATACATAGGTACATATTTGCATCACATTTACGAGTGATGTTTACATAGGTATTTGTGGTATATATTTTGAAGTTTGACTGCTGTTAATGAATATTATAAACCTATAAGTACATAGTATAATATTTTATACATTATCCTTTTCTATAGAGTACTCTTATTTGTCATCAGTTCGGGATACCTTCATACCTTAAAAAGTTATGTGTAGAACAGATAAAATAGAAAGTGTGTCATGAAAAAAATACCATAAAAACTTTTGCGCCAACGATCTGGGCTATAACGTCACCTTACTCCATTACCATCAAATTAATTCTATGTTTTATTCAGCTCTCATAGATTTGATTTTATTTTATTGTAGATGAGTTTAAGTGAAATCGTCACAAGATAAGCTCTTGGGAAATAATATTGGTAAAAGGGACCTAGATACATACTAATAACTTATATTTGGCACGCTAAAATATATATTTATTTTCCTACTTTTGGGTGTCCTTTAATAATGATTTAAATAAAGTTTTGATTAGATGGAGAAATACACAAGTCCAAACTGTTACAGTTACATTGAAAAAGTAACATAACACACACACACAACTTTTCTATGAATTGCAGAAAGGCCAAAAGAAATGTGCCACTTCCAGCTCGTCATCATCAGAATCCCGGTCGTCAGATTCATCCGAAGACGAGGACGATTCTTGCGGAAAAGTAAGTAGATCTTGTATGAAATTATTACATCACATTTAGACTCGAATTCCAACCACACGTTGGACAGGATGCACAATATCTACCGATCCGGTAATTGCACATCCTGTTCGTCGTTTGAAGTACAGTTACTGATTATTTAAATACTGAAATGGGTCGCGATTTAAATATATTGATGGATCCAAGAACGTTGCAAAACCCACCGTTTTACGTGAAAATGTATATTTTTTAAATTAGTTGTTCCTTACCCTGTTCCTTTACTGTAAACATTTGTTTCAAATCGTAAGTCACGGGGAACCAAAGTTACAGAAAAAAACTCATATGCATTTTTAAAATATCAAGCTCTCTTGCAAGTATTTTTTTAAACTTACGCCGTTCTCCCTCTAGCACTGGTACCAAAAACTGCTCTTCGTTTGGTTCTACTTTCCACTATTAAGGGCTAATGAAAGGCTAGTAAAGTCGTGGGACATAGCTTATCGTTACCGTCATTAGACCTTTCATAATGGCTCTGAAAATCTCTGGCTTCGGGTTCTTCTGACGTGTTTTTTTTTCAGGCTATTTACACTATCAGGCATAGGCATGTTTTTCTTTTAGCGTTTAAAGACTTATGACTATATTTCAATATTTATTTTTAGAAGTTTTATTTATGTATTATTAATAAGTAAATAAAACTTTAAAATTACACGCACGGCCTATTAGTAAATTATTATAGCCTCAAAGTTGTAAAATGCATTGAAATACTCCAATTTGATTCAAGAATGTTCATGTTCTAGCAAGTTTCTTAGAGCGAGCCTCAATTGCGGCTCTAATGAGCAATAATGATGAATTTGTTCCCCTAAGTTGTACCGCATTTTATTATTTTATTTTCACTTTGACAGACATTATGGAGCGAACTCGGCTTGATATAGTACAAACTGTATGATATAGTATAATCTATACTAATATTATTAAGCTGAATAGTTTGTTTGTTTGGTTGAACGCGCTAATCTTAAGAACTAATGGTTCGAATTGAAAAAGTCTTTTAGTGTTAGATAGTTCATTTATCGAGAGAGGCTATAAGCTATATAACATCACGCTACAATCAATACGAGCGGACCATAAATGAAAAGTATTGAAAAAAACGGGGAAAATTTACAAACGCAAACGAAGTATGATGAAGAATGATTTAAGTCTTTGACCTTTGATTTTCAAAGGTCAAAGACTGAAGCCCTGAACCTAAACTTATTAACTTATATTGCCAAAAGTCGTGTTGGTTATTTGAAGAATTAATTACATCAACACCTATTGTTTTATTATAAACTTGGTAACTTCATTCTGCAAATTGAATGGACTTAAAGTATTTTGTATTTTGTATGTATGTATGTATTTTGAAAAGAACATTACGAACATTCCGTGATATGATAATAAGAGTGTTATACCAGGCATGCCTTTTAAATTCTGTCGTTTACATATTTACCGCCAATTTTGAATTTGGAGCTATTCAATATTCGAGTTTGTTTCAATTCGGAATCTTAAAACAATTGAAAGTATTAGGAGTAATGTTTTTGTTTAGTCACAGCGTTGTTTCGAATCTGTAAGGTCACGTACGAAAATGCATCTTTCTAAGGAAAATGTGAGTGCAATAAGTTTTTACAACATTCGGAGAGGCCTAACACGCCTTCAATGTTTCGAAGAGCTAACATCTGTGTTCCATGATGAAACTCCATGTCTGCGGACTGTCGAATGCTGGTATTTAGAATTCCAGCGACATACCAGTTTTAGTGCCAAATCATGTGAAGGACGTCTAAAATCTGTGTTTACTGAAAATAACACCATTGCTTTGAGACAATTAATTCTCGAAGATCGTCATGTAACATATTCAGAGATAGAGGCGTTATTGAGCATCTCGAGGACAACCATTCAAAACATCTTGCACGAGGCGCTTGGTGTAAGAAAGCTTGTAAGCCGTTGGATACCGTTTGGATACCCATTTGCTTTATCGATCAAAAGGCGGCCCGCGTCGGATGGTGTATAAAAAACCTTTCAAAGGTTTAACCGAGGAGAGTCAAATCACGTCTACGACATCAGTGGTGACGAATCTGAGTCTTCCAAGACGAGCTAAAGCCAACTATAATTGTTCATTCTCGAAGCACTTCAAAGAAGATGGTGGCCACGTTCGTCGGAAAAAACGGTCATGTTGATACGATTGTACTTAAAGATCGTAGAAGGTTAATGGAGAATGGTATACCACATTGTACAAAGCGACGCATAATCCTACACCATGACAACGTAAACTCACACAGCGCTCGTCAAACGATTCAATATTTAAAGCAGGAAAACGTAGAAATTCTTGACCATCCTCCGTACAGTCCTGTCCTAAGTCCTAACGATTTCTTTACATTTCCTAAAATTAAGAAAAATCCTCAGGGTCAAAGTTTTCAGTCCGGTGAAGAAGCAGTCGACGCTTTCAAGTCAGCCATATTGAACACGCCTACTTTGGAGTGGAATAAATGTTTTAATAACGGGTTCGAACGAATGAAAAAGTGTATAAAACTACGTGGTGAATACTTTGAAAAACAATAAAAATACTATAAGGTTCTAGTTCTGTTTTTTTCCTCAAACGACAAAACTTAAAAGGCATGCCTTGTAAATTTTGGTACTTATATCTTCATATTTATATTATACAAGGTTGTTTGTGGTTGTTACAAATTGTTAGTTAAAACCTTTGAATTTTATTCACTTTATTGAAAAAATCTTAATACTATTTACTTTGGAACTCTAATTCTATGTTCTCATAAACTTACACAAATAAACTTACAGCAAAAATATTATATTGCGATATTTTGTACTTATTACACATATAGTTATAATATATTTTTTCTTTATTTTTTTTTCTTTAAAAAGACAACTCCCGCATTAGGATTTAGTCCTGTGTCGCGGGGGACTTTACAAACATACAAACAACGAACACAAAGAACACCCAGACTCAGATGGGAATCGAACCCACGACCTCTGGCTCAGCAGTCAGGGTCACTAACCACTAGACCAACAGGCCAGTCTATGTATATGTATTCTGGGAATATGTCCCAGATATCTATGTGTCTCCATTATGTCTTATCGTAAAACATTTATTTTGGTATGTTACCTTTGGGCTAGGCTTGAGCGGAGCGAGCCAGTAACCCATCTAATCACTGGCTCGTTCAAATTCTTATAGATCACGATAATTTTTTATTTTTCAATTCATTTAAGATTAAATTTAAGTCAAATTGCATTAATTTCAGTTTGTTGTTTTCTATTGTGATAATGCTCAGTACCTAGCTCCAAGTATGATCAATCACTCCATTACATTCTTTAAGGTGTAGTCTTCTGAATGGTTATAATTTACTGGTTATACTTTACGGAAACTTACACAGGACTATTCGAAGTATGTGCTACTACTACCCTATGCGAGTATAAATTACTTCACCATGCCTAAAAGTCAATACTTAAAAAGGGAGTTATATTCCAAGTGGGCCTCCGCGGTTATCTTCACACCATTGAAGATCAGATCGGTACAGATACAAAAAGTCTTAATAACTTATTTGACTTTGAATTTGATTAAAATATTATCGCTCTATTTTCAGGGTGAAAGCGGTGATAAGTCATCGTTATCATCATCTTCTTCATCTTCGTCTTCGTCTGAAGAAAATGACGGAAATGACATTAACATCAAGAGTAAAGAAAGGTGCAAAAATGTTAGTATAGCTCATTCAGATTCATAAATGATTTTGCCGTAATGTTATTTGGAATAACATTAAGATACACATGATAATTAATATTTAGAGACTAGATTAGAGACAGATTAAAAGGCAACTAAAAAGTAAAAATAACGATAGTTTATTTTGTTTTAATTATTCTTTTGAGTTTATTAAACATATTTGTTTTTCTCTACTTAAGTTAGTAAAATTCATATGAAACACAAATCTCTATATTCATAGATATAATTATATTTTTTTTACAAATATTTTGCAGTTATTGGTCCCAACTAAGAAATTGAAGCATTTGAAAAGTAAGCAAAAGTGTGAAGACCGAGACTAAAAACCAGACCTAAAGTCATTGTGTACATATTTTTAAAAAGTGTGTAATTAGAGTTAGGAGAATTAGGTTTCAAAAGCATGCCTAAAATTGTTTCAATGGAAACTTAACCTGTGATATGTACGTTACAATTAGAAAAATATGAAATATTTAATAAAAAAATCATGATGACTAATCTTTTTTTGTTTTTATGATTTTTAAGTAGGTAAACGCAATGAACACTATATTATCTTGTATATTCGTATTAAAAAAGTCTTCTTGCCTTAAAATAGTAGTGAATTTAAAATAGTCACATAAATAAATGAATGATAGCTATTTTACTTTTGAAGAACGTGATGGATTTGTTCAATTAAGTGTAAGTAAGAATTATACTTCCTCGTAATTCTGCTCAAATTCACAAATCAACACAACTCGTCTCTGCGATAGTTGGGTTGTGTAAGTGAAATTCATATAAAACTGTTCACAAACTCTCATCCATCAAAATAATATTGAATACTTTTCATTTATGTTATCCATCCACTTGCAAATTTTAACATGGCGCTCAATTTTGGTCTGCCTCATAGTATATGATTGTGTTTAAATTACATCGTGTCGTTTAATTAAAATATCATAGCTGAGGTAAGTATTTTAATCACAAAATACCTTCTACGTCCAGGCGGGTGTGTATGGCATTTTTTCACTCTGCAACGTCAGAGCCGTCAAAGGATGACATGCCCTTTTTATATTATGTCCAATACTGGACCAGGTGTTTGTACACAGCCTATCTCTTTGTGATATTTAACTAGTATCGTTATTGTATTAATGCCATGTCACGTAAAATATTATGAAGTGCGGTGGAATGTAGCATCGTTTTGCTTCTGTAATGCTGAAGAATAAATGTGTATATTTAGCGATTACCAGAAAATCTTAATTTAATTTGATTTGTTATTTTTCACTTAACTGAATTAAATAGTCGTATTGCTTCGTCTTTTTGAAATCCTTTTTTTCCCTATGTAAAAAGTAAACCATTTTGACCGTATACCAACAAACAAATGTCATATTGCTTAGTTTTTTAGGCATTTTTTGGTCTTTTGGTAGAAAATGTAAGAATTAAGAATTCATAAAATAATGATATTCAGTAGAAAGATTTAGCTTAGGGAGCTATTCCCATAGTTATCAATAGAAATGATAAGGCAAAGGCATAATGGAGTGGTGTGACATATGATTGCAATTTCTTTGTTCCTTACTATTTACGTGATTCCAAAATAAAATTTGTGTGTAAATACTCTTAAAAGAAATTTTGTCTTACGTAATGAAATTAATTAAAAGCTGACTAAATTAAAAACTGAAACCAAAAGAAGACAAACATAGTTTAATAAAAAAAGATAGGTGACATGGACATTCGATATTGAAATGTACATAAAAATAATCATTACTTTGATACAGTGTGAGAAAAAAAAAGGTTCATATAATTTCGACTTCTGTTGGTAACTAAAGGCAGATACTTAGTCCGATCAAAGAATTTAGATTAAAAACAAATGGTCAGCTTTACAGTAAAAAACATAACTTTGTCTAGTTCCGAAACCAAACGAATGAAATCGCTGAAGCGAATTTGTATTGCGGGCGCGGCTAATGAGAATTTCAACATCATGAACTATGAGAGCCTCTTTATTCAACCAGTGTAACCACCAATTAGTTGGTTATTATTTACAGAAATAACATGATGTTTACAAACATTATAGAAGGCTTAGTTTATAAAAGAAATATCATTTTACAAATTTTACTGCACCTCGCCTCGCCTGCACAAAAGAAATACAAGTTTAAGCCCTAAATAGTCCTGACCATGTTTTATTTTTCAAAATATTCGATAATCAAACAGACACGGCCCACAAAATAAACCAATCTTATCTTCATTTGCCTAAAAAAACGCAATAAATAAATGCAATTATCACATTTGTAGGTAGGTAATGTTTTCGTCTCTTTTAGATTACATATATATTTCACCTTATTACTAACCATTGACATATGAAAGATTTAGATATTGATTGCTTAAACATTGCTTAAACTCCATTGTTCCATTAATTGTTCAAATTCCTTTTGGGATTTTCAAAACCGATTGTTCATAATATACTACTAGGTATTAATAATAAATAGCCAGCTAATAGTATGCCGAGGAAAAAATCATCAGCTGGTGCATTTAGGTAAATAGGCGATAAATGCTCCCGTCTGGCTCCTGCGTTACACTCTTCACTGCATTAGCTGATAATCGTTCAACCGAAATACAACGAGCTGGCGTTTTTATATATTTCAAACGGTTTCTAAACTATCAACTGACATTTTTTTAATTGAGAGGCAAGGAGAGAGGAAAACACCGAACTGAAAATAGGTATATTTTTTAAGTTTCTGTTACAAGCTGACGTATAATCTACCACTTAATAGTCAGCTGACCTTTTTTCAAGACATTAAGTTAGTTACTCCTTTAGGTATAGGTATAGAACCCTAAAAAAATACTTATAATCGTTTCCTTCGGTTTTGTAAAGGAAAAAATCCGAAAGTCGTTATTTGTGGTTATATTTATCTGTCTGTGTGTCTGTAAAGAACTTTTTTCTCAGGAACCCGTGGAGGCATCAAGTTGAAAATGATAACTATTATCATTTGAAATTTGTTAGTTTATTATTAGTATAAGCAAAACGTGTATTGTATTGTGCTTATACTAATATTTCTATAGTTTTTATTTTTCTTTGTAATTTAAAGCAAATAAAGCATTATTTTGTATTTGGAAAGTTGACTTTGTCGTACATCGACAGTTTGTCTTTCGAAAAAGACGGTCAAAAATCTTCGAGGATTGATGCCCGAGATGGACGTACTATCTATCTACAAGTTTGTTTGCTTACAGAACCTCGGCGCGCGAGGCACACTCGCACTTGTCTGTTTTTTTTTCTGTTGAAAAACTGTTGGCTACTGTTGTTCAACAGACCTACGGAACTGTGATTGACGTTCACGAGAAGTCCTTGAAGCATTTTATTAGTTATCACTATCGTATCGTATCGTAGAGGATCTTGGTCTCTCACCTTGGTCTGCACTAGTATATTATTATGCTTACTTTGCAACTCAATAGCTAGAAATAATTTTGCAGTTTAAATATTCGAATCTGGGCAATACCGGACTATTAATATCATATTAAAATTATTTATGTAAATACACCAAATTCTGAATATTATGTATTTAATTTCAATAAACAATAAGATTTTGCTTAAATGATTAACAAATAAAGTTTTTTTTACAAAAAACAGCGTATCTATGATTAACAGACAACAGATGTAACAGAGGTGTTGCTCAAATTACGATTATCTTCACCTGAAGTTATTTTAGGTCTTACTGGTACATACGAGATACTCATCCTGGTCTCAAACCAGGATAAGTATACATAAGAAAGTGCTTCTAAAATGCAATCCAATAAAAAAAATTAATTTTGTTATCATATTTTGCTTTAAAAGTTGTTACATAAACATACTACCGCTAATATAAAATGATTGGCCAGGAAAAATACAGTTCATCAGTTTGTGAGAGCGAAGATCAAATACTCCAATAATGCCAACATTGTGTGCAATAGAAGAAATGATAGAAGTCAATTGGCACAATAAGATCAAATGGTCAGTCTACAGAATGAATGCGGTACAGATATTTTATGCCGAGAATTGATGTACGGATCTATTAATATTCTTTAACAAATAGTAGTTTCGGTTAGACGTACCAAAGCATCCGTGATGGATAACCTGGCATTGAAACTTTTTATTTTCTATAGTTCTATATTTACAAGTGATTGTTTAGTGTTGCGGCAAACAGCTGATGATGTGACAAATTTCTACGAAATCGACACATTAACGGCTACAGAAAACCGTCCTATAATTAATCTTTTAGAAAATAGTCTAGACAATTACGAGATTGCCTATATTTTTCTTGCACCAAAAGACACTGAAGACAACAAAATAATAATTGAAGAAAATAAAGATTTAAACAAATACGTAATAATAAAGTCAAGAATCAAAATTCTGGACTTGGATCGCCACGTTTTGAAAAATTGTCCTAACAAAACCAAAAATATAGTAAAGTGGCTCAATATGTACTGTGAAATGCATCCCCAATGTGACAAAGACAAGTTAAATGAAGAACTAGGAAAAGTACGCCCGTACTTAAATGCATAAGGAATATTTAAAAAAGATAATCTTACTCTATATGTCGAATACTCATCGTGGTTACTGGCAAATAATATAATCATTACATTTATTTATAGCATTCAAGAAACCATTTTGACGTACAAAAACAGATATATCTAATACGACCTACATCTTATTAGATTCAAATCATATCTATTCATACTTGCAACTCGTGGAGCGTGTAATATTTTGTGATTCGTTCTAGAGTTTAAACAATAAAGTTAGATATATTATACATTTTAAATACCAAATAGTATAATCAATATAGTATACAAATAACAGTGTACTTATTTTCTTTCTAATTAGATACAGTGCTCGAAAATGTAATTATTTATAATAAACGAAATAGTGAACAGAGATAACTAATATCGTGTCTGTGAATGTTATCGTATTTATGTAGCCGCCTGGTAATTGTGAACTTGATAAACGTTGTGACCAGTGATATTTTAGTCTTGTAAAATGACTTCTGAGTGGACACGTTTTATTGTGTTTAGTTTAATGATCCACATAACTACTTGTGCTGTTACCGTTCCTTCAGGACAATTCATTATAGATATATTTGGGAATCCAATCAAGGACATTAAGAACACATACGAAAATTTTAAAAATAACTTATCAACTACAACAAATAAAGACCAGGAAGTCAACACGACGAAAATAGATACTGCTAGTATGATAGAAGTGCCTTTAAATACAGAGAGGTGTACTGGCGATACAGTTAAGGATATAAATGGAGTGTGTAGACAACCATGGTGATCTGTTGAACAAAGTAGCTATTGTAACAACGTAGTGTGTTCAATGTATTTCATTAAAATGGACGCGAAAATTGTGTTATTGTTAACCGTGCTGGTACTGGCGATGAGTACACAGATCGAATCACGTGTGGTTTTTAATTTTCACGATAAACTTCGAGAAGTTACATCGACAACAGCTGAGAGTATAACACAACAATCACAAGTAATACGAATTCCAGATCTGGATTGTCCTTTCGGGGAAAGACGTGATAATTTGGGAAATTGTAGACCAAGACTTTAAAGGTATTTTTTGATTATATGTTTAATGTTGCAACAACGGTACTCTCTCACAGTAGACGACTTTCTTATTTATGATTGTGAATACTATGCATGATATAGTGTATGACCTATGACATTGTTTATCTTAGATATCGCTAACTAAGTAAATGAATAAAAAAATTCAAATAAGATATTTTTTATTTGAAAAATTAGTGTAAAAACAAAAGTGAATGAAGAGTGGTATTTTTTTCATCTTTGAAGTGATGTCACTTAAGATTTATGATGAACTCCAACTTGATAAATTTCAGTTAGTCATAAAACTATGGATGGGTCTTGATTACGTCTTGTATGTGATTGAATTAAAACCTTTTGACATAGTATTATATCGAATTTATTTCCATCGTTTAAATGCAATCAAAGCCCGTCGTTATTAAGTTTAAAATTATTGAGTTGTTAATATTATAACGTAGTTTATCTTTTCTCGGAATATGTTGTTTATATACCTAGTCGGTATCCGATAATATGAATGAGGTCAATGTTGTTATCTGGTAAGTCGAAGTAGTTCTCAGAGCATCAGTCAAGAGAAAAATTTCTGAAGAAGTGACACGCACTGTTAAAAATGAAACTGACCACCTGTATCATATTTTGTATTATTTTTACTGTGCAATGCAACGGTGCAAATGGTCATTTTAGAGATTTATTTGATGGCGTTCATAACAAACTACACAAGGCGAGAGAAGACATTCATACAATCTTCTTTCCTACGGAAAAACAGCCAAATATTGAATACGATGCACGAAATGATCAAAATGCTTATGTACCAAGGACGTCGGATACCCCGGTAAACCAAGAGGCAAAACAAATTGAAGTTACTACCCAAACGACTACCACTGAGACGATTATCAACGTTAATCAAACTGAAGCTTCAAGTACTACTGAAAAGGGCAGAGAAAACTTTGCAGGCAACTGCCTTCCAGGCTATTTACGTACTCCTGATGGAAGATGCAAGCCGTCCTTTTGAATCTCAAAGAATGTAAGCTCTCTAAATCTCTAACCTCTATGATCTATAATTTGTCAATGTAAACAAAGTAAAAATGTTAGTCAATATAATTGATTATATTTTCTGGAAGTTTCAGCCATAATTGTATGTGAAAATAAATGTATCTTATCAGCCTATTTATTTCATTTATTTTATATACACACTATAATGTGTCTAGATGATTATATTATTTATTTACTTATAGTTCGGCATATTTGATATCACTTGGCTGCTATAAATAAATGGCAAAAAAAGTCAAGTTTTATTAAACATCAGCAAAACGAAATATATTTGCTTTAGCAAATCAACAATAACCAATGCTGGAATGGATTGCGTACTAAAAATACATACGCACCCATGTAACTGCTCAATCAATAATTCCACCTGTGCATTCACCACTCTATCTCGCGTCACTAATATTAAATAGCTCGGTGTTCTATTGGATGAAAAGCTTACCTGGAAAAATCATATAGTTGCATTAGGCCCACTAATGCTAATGGATTAGAAATATGTATATTCAAAAACTTACGTGCTGTGTCAGATCAACATTTTCTGATCCAGACATACAGGGCACTATGTGAATCTGTGACAAGGTATTGTATATGTGCGTAGGGTGGTAAAACCCTTCTTATCCCCGCAGAAGGAATCCAGCGAATAATACTCAAAGTACTTATGCAGCTACCTTTTAGACATTCAACAACTCTACTATATGAAGAAGCCAATATTCTGACAGCAGGAAAAATGTATATTAATAAAATAATTAAAAGATTACAACATAACATTAACAAATTACAAAGAGACAAGCTCAACCATATCTGCAGAATACAAAAGAAGAACTCGATGTCCGATACCGCAAGTAAAAATATCTTACGTGCAAACAGTTTTAGCACCGAGCCTGTATAACAGATAAAAAAAATAATAAAAACTAGAAAGTTTTACAATAACCACATAAAAAAGTAATTGTTATATTTTAGTGATTATGAATACATACAGGCTACTGTTATATAGTTTTTTACTAGCTCAAAGGCCAGGGAATGAAATAACTGTATAACAAACAAATGTCAATAAAGATATTCATTCATTCATTCATTTTCGAAGTCAAAGTTGTGAAATAAAATTAAAACAAACAAACAATCACACACACTCTCATTTACGTACTACGCCGTACTACACACACACGCCCCATGCACACACACACACCCTACGCACACACACACACACGCCGCACACACGCACACACACACATGTGCGTAAGTACACACACACAACACACACATTTTTAGGCATCATATTTTTGTTCTCTCAACAAAGGCCTATATACCTAATGTATGATATACATAACTTTTTAAATAGGGGGCCTGGTAATCTGTGTAACAGGGTTTCCTAGTACAGATACCAGTCTTAAAATCACCAAGGATCAACTTTTATTTCGCGGTATGTATGCTTGTTAGATTTAAGATACCTATGTGGCAGAGCAAAATAAACGTTATTTTTATTCAATTCAGAGGGGCGAGCTTGTTGCCCATCTGTCATGCCTGTTTTCAGGTTTCAAGAAGTTAACGTTAATTCAAGACTTTACGATCGCATGCAAATATAATCATCAACTTAGGCTACGTGATCACCATGACAGTCATCCTATTTTATTTTACATCTGTGACATTCAAAAGAATCCAAAAAATACTTAAATAATAGAGGTTAAAAGAGAGGAAGTGGGTTTTTACTTATATGTATCAAATAGGCTGATCACTTTAAATTTCCATTTGAATTTGAAAGTCTTATCCAAGAATCCAAATATTCATCTTCCTTGATATTTAAAAATATATAGAATTTTAATCTCATTAAATTCAATTTAAACTATCCAAACGGAAAAACCGTTTTTATGCATCGAATAATACTCGTATGTTCTCCTCGCACATCATGCTAAAATTTAGACATTTGGAATAGTATGTTTAAAAATTAAGTAAATTTTCATAATTAAGCTGTTGATTAGTGACGTAATAATTTAAATGCTCTGATTGGAAAGTATACAGACAGACAATATGCAATTCTATCGGTCCGTTTTAATTTCTTTCTTTGCGATATTTAAAAACAATTCTGTCGCTCCAAAGTCGGTCGGTTATACACCAATAAAGATTGATTTTGTTTATAATTGTATTATCTCTTTGTGTGTCAAATTATCGGTAGAATATGCTTAATGCGTGAGTATCATTTCACTGTGCATGCATTTTTATGTCTGTCCTTTTTTATTGCGTATTGATTTTTAATATGTCAAGTTTCGGTTTTTGTGTTTTTTTTATGTTATAGGGGTCAAACGAACAGACGGCCCTGATGGTAAGTGACTACCTTTACCCATGGACACCTGCAACTCAAGAGTCACAAGTGCAACTGATAGTATGATTTGTGTGTAAACAAAGAAAATAATAGAGTGCATGAATTTGATCTGCTGCTGCTACTAAGAGTAAGTAAGATGGAGATGGAGAGTGGAACGGTGACTATCGAGCCAACGTTAATATATATTCTATCTAAAAACAACGATGTATGTTTCACTGCTAAAGTATTTTATGTATCTTCGCATAACAATTGTGACACCATTGTTATGCGAAGTGTATACCATTACAATTGTTCATCGACTGCTCTCTTTTTATTTGTTTTAAAGTTATGCTTATAAATAATCCCAAAGAGTATTTGCAGGTATGACTATTTTTATTGTGTGGAATCCTTCGATTACTGATCGTTTTATATTTCTCAAGGTACGATTAGTAATTATGTCGAAGTCAAACTAATAAAGATCATACAGCATTTCCGGCTTGTCAGTTTTTATCCGGTCATAATCCGGGTGATTCCATCCGCATATTCACAACTAGCTGTGCCCGCGACTTCGTTCGCGTTTTTTTCTGGAAACAGCAATTTTCCGCTTATTGCATAGTACCTCTTTCTCCAGGCAGGATTTTTTATACTGTATTGGCGGTGAAACAACCTGGAGCGTACAAAAAAGGTTGTTTTGGTTGCTTACACGTGAAATAACGACATAATTTGGCTGTGGTAACATTACCTATTCATTTGTTTCTCGTGTAGAAGCTCACGTCACCGGGCTATTGGTGAGGCCGTATATCAGGCTTAAACCAACTAAAACCATACGGTGTGCCTCACAGCACCGTTTATGAGTTGACCGTCGGTACGTCGACGTTTTGTCTCCAATGATCCACCCAGCGCTGGCTAGCGGACGGCAACTGGGCGATGTCCAGACACCCTCTTCACGGGAGACTCTGCTTCGGGTGAAGAACATAAAACTCGTCTCATACACCCACGGCCACTCTTAGCGTACGCATGAGAGCGCGAGTGAAAAGGTCCCACCTGGAAGTTTTTCTACAGAATCCACACCGTCACCTCCTCCTTGCGCGAGATGTTCTCCTCGCAGAAAATCGTCATAAAACAACTGTGATGACCTAACATCTCGATTCGTCCGACTAATTGGGAGACTCTTGCTTTAGTCAGTCAGTCAGTGCCGCTTCCTAGAAACTATGGGCCCCCTCGATATACCTAACAGATAAATGTTTACTTCTGAGCTTTGTTTAGTCACGGTGTAACTTAAGATTTCACGCTACTGTAACCGAACGGAAAATAAATGGTCTGAAAGTGTAGAAAAAACTTCACCGGTTACATGTCAATATTTCGGCTTAGATGTAATTTTTTGGTAATAGTGTCTGCCATGCATTTAGTATAGTAAAATACTGTAATACTAAGAAAGTGTTAAGTTAAACTAACAACTAAGTCATAGATGCTTTAAATAAAAATTCTATTCTATTCTAATATAATCATGTTGACGGGAATCAACGCGATCACGTATTTAAAAGGTATGACATACCTTTGCTTTGTCGTGGTCGTGGCCGTGATCTGTAGGTACTGTAATACTTTTTAAATACGTGATCGTGGCATTCCCGTCAACATAATTATATTATCATGGAACGCAAAAGTTTAAAAGTTTGGATCTTCTTTTTCTATAACTCTATTTATAAATATATGTATATTCACTGGACTGTCCTGATGGTCTAGTGGTTAGTGACCCTGACTGCTGAGCCAGAGGTCGTGGGTTGGATTTCCACCCAGGCCGAATTATTCTCTGTCTGGGTGTAATTTATTTATAATATCTATGTATTTAGAAATATATAAGTATGTTTATCAGCAGTCTGGTTACCATAGTACAGGCTCTGCCTAGTTTAGGATCAGACGGCCGTGTATGAGGTGTGTAATGTTGGTTATTATTGTTAATGCCCTGAAACATATTTATGAATTTAATGGCTGCGAGAGGCAAAATAGCTCGTTGACATAGTCAAGAACCAGCTATCGATTACTCTGGGATTACCAAACAAAGAAAAAACAACTTCTGCTGCTTCAGCAATCACCACAGAAAAGCACGATGATATCCTACGATTGAAAATATACATTCACTCGAAATCCTTCAAACAGACATGACTATTTGCAGGTGAAATCTAATGTAACTAATAATATTTACAGGTAAAAATCGATTCTTTGTACTCTTAATATTTATTAGTTAATTAAATTGAGTGGTTTTATAAAAAATAGAACGAAAAGAACTAAAACGCAAAAATAAATAAACCTTTTAAGTCTTAAGTATTAAGCTTATTTAAAAGATTTATTTATTTTTTGCTTTTTAGTTTTTTTCTTCGATTTAATTTTTTGTAAAAAGGTTATTATTTATGAATTTTTTTTTTCATCATCAGCTCGGCTACATGATGTGAGGATTTCTAAACGCAAATACCTGATAAAGTAATGAAAAGTAAACAGAAACACTATTCGTTCAATTTTCGAGGGTTTCTCTCAATTTTATCAGAATTCCATCATCAGATCCTTACTTCCTTGACATGGGACCACCCTTGAGGTATACCCTATCTAACAAAAAAGAATAATCAAAATCAGTTCATAAATAACGGAGAGGGCTGAACATACATAAAAAAAAGAATATGTATAAAAACGGTCGAATTGAGAACCTCCTTTTTTTAGTCGGTTAAAAACGATACGTAATTTAAAAAAGTAAATTAGTTTATATATTTAAAAAAAAAAATTGCAGAAAAGAAAAGATTGTGTTAGAGGGATTCGATCCGGCACCCAACCTAGTAGAATTCGTGCTCTACACCAGATAAGCTAAACGCTCGCTGTAGTATTCTTCAAAATAAGTATATACATTCTACTAATGTTACAATGTTATTACAGCCTTCATTGATTTTCCTGTAGGAACCAAAGTTTAACTCGGGATAAAAAGTACCATATAACCTGTGCAGGCACTCAAACTATTATCATACTAAGTTCCAAGCATATCCCTTCAGTAACTTCTGAGTTTATCGTGAACATACAAACAGACAGACAGAAAGACAGACAGACAGACAGACAAAAATTATTTGAATCGCATATTCGGTATCAGTATCGATATCTTAATACCCCTCAGTCAGTTTTTTTTAAATATATTCAATGTACAGAATTCATCCCGCTACAGATTTATTATAAGTATAGATAATACATCCCGCTACACTCCTTAATAATAGAATTATGTTCTGCTAGGTGATTGGTGTGAATTTAGACCCGCAGTTCTTTACATTATTTCACAGTTTTTCTTTCTCGTAGCCAGCAAGAGAAGCCTCTCTTGGAGGTTTCCAGAGACAATGAACGCATACCCAACCTCGCAATTTCTGAGAGTTCTCCATTACGTTTTTGAAGGTTTGTGAAGTCTACTAACAGTATGGCCAGTGTCTCTCTCAGCCCTTGTCTGAACAGTTTATGATGAGATGCCATATATTTATTTATTTAATTTTAGTTGAAATTATACCAAAATTATTTTTGCTACAAAATTTCGTTTTATACCAAAAATACGTAGGTACTTGGTTCTATGTTAACGTAAACACCGAAATGGTTTGAGATGGATCTGCTTCCACACTGCCTTTTAATTTATTATTATCGATTTTCGGCTTCGTCCGACCATGACCGTTTCGTTGTTGAGATCAGAATTGCCACAAAGGAAGCGTACACGTGAAAAATGCATAGTTCCTTCACTTGCGATACCTAGATCATAGATGGCGTTGATATTGCGTGCCGTTTGTATTGCTTTGGTGCTACGTCGGAACTGATCTTCGAAATTTTGATTTTTCCATAATCAAAGAAACAACTCAAATAGTCCTGGCGGGTGTAGTTACTTCCTTAATCAGATGTCTAAAATTCAAGAAGCAGTCAAGTGTGAAGTGTGTGTCAAAAATGTAAATACATGTTGTTAGATTGTTTACAATACAATGGCGACTGTATAGAACAGGAACATTCAACATGGTGTACTCTAGTACATCATGATTTAAATTAATTTACGTGAACAAACTAATTTCAAATCAACATATAATATAAGCCACTGACAGCAATGGGATGATAATGTATTATAAAGGTCAAGAAAGTTATCACTTCAGCAACAATAGGTACAAATTGGGTAGTCAATTCTGCAGTCGTGAAAATATTTCCTGCAGCGACAGATACAAAAATTAACACATACAACACGTGTACGTTACACACAACACAAGTAACGTTAAAAAGCGTTCTTATATTCTGTGGAATTTTCTGTTCTTTATGTATTACCGTAGACAGCGATTGTGAAATATATTTTCACGACGGCAATAACTCTATAGAATAAACATTGTATGACGTGAAAAATGTGTTACAATACAACAAAACAAAACAAAAGAATAAATTAGTAATCGTACCTACAAAGGAATCAAGTGCTAGAATATCAGATCCAGTAAAAACTGATTTAGACCCAAATCGTAAACCATGGGGTGTTTCATCAGAGCGTCTCCCTATCAATGGACAGAACAATACTGACAAGAATACTACGTTCCGCAATGAAGAGCACGGCAGAGAAAATTTTAGTTGTCAGTGTCTTTCAGGTTACATACGTATTGCCAACGGATTGTGTAAAAAAGTTTATTAATATTGTCTATTAGTGAAACTGCGGTTTTAGTGGCTGTATTTAATGTTGGATGATAATGAGATTATTAATTATACGTACCGTTTTATTTCATATTTTTATTGCCCTTTTCTTTGTGCAATTCTACCTTTACAGTCATTAATCCACTCAAATTTCTTCTGAGTGTTAGTTCTAACTTCTGGTGATCTTGTACTGGTGTTGTTAGATCTAACTTTTGTTAATGATACCGTAGCCAGTCGAGTTAGAGGTGCGACACTGACCTGCTAGAGCTATTGCTTACACTCCCCAATCCATCCCCATAAGCAATATCCCTTTCCTTCCATTGCCTTCCCTTCTTAACTACCTTTCCCATTCAATATATTCGGAATTTTCAATTATGTGTCTGGCTGACGGTAATAAGTCTTGCCCCCTATTACGTGAGAGAGACCAATTTATAGTTGGCAAAATGTGGGTGTTTAATATAACTCTGCCTACCTGTTCAGGGATATAGGCGTGAATATTTGTTATATTTTTACTCATTAGAAAACTACATAATATTTGTTTTACATGCTGATATGAGTGAGTTAGTTTGTATGACAAGAAGAATGAATACATTCAATTAAAACACGTTGATGATTTTTATTTTTATTGTTTTGATTTGATGAACTTGTTTATCATATTTGGGATGTGATTTAATTTAATCGAAACAAATTGGATTTTAATACATCACATACATCGTTTTCCTAAGAACTAATTTACAACAATTAAAAGTTAAAGCTGTATCCAAAACTATTAGTAATCACCCCAGGTGAGTAGGTATATATTTATAGGTATATAGGTATTCAATAAAATCTGTTCATAAAAACGGCAATATTTATGTGAAACAATTTAATTAAATTATTTAATTATTAATAACAATTTGTTGTTAATTTTAATCAACAGAACATATCAAACACATTACTTTTAAATTATAGCCAAAGTAACAAAAACGTGATTCACCCAATTGAGTTCAATAAGAAAGTTTGATAACAAGTGTGAACCACAAATCTAATGCTCATTGTACACATTAATATATTCTAAGATTCAGGGTTTGTGAGGTAGATTATACTAATACATTAAAACTAGTGATTCTGTTTCATTATAATAAGTTTATGTTTCCTGTGTACTATACACAAATCAATCTAATTTAATTCAATCTTAATGTTTGCTGGTGTAACATAATAGTTGTTTTACTGTTTGTTGTTTCAAATCATACTTTTTGTTGTTTGCCAATTTCTTCATTTCCAAATCTCACATCAAGCATAAATTCCTCTTCGGTTGTAGAAGTGAAAGAGTTTGAATTATCGTCAGGTACAGATTTAATATTAGGACCACTTGGATATTTATGATCAGTATTTTCGCTTGTCGGTGGTAATGGTGTTGGCGGTTCATTATTAGTGAAATCTGGAGGCGGAGGTCGTTGTGGTGGACCCCCGTGGTGTGGATGTGAAGGAGGACCTCTGTGGTGTGGTGGAAGAGGTGGTCCTCTATGAAGTGGTGGAGGAGGTGGTCCTCTATGATGGGGTGCAGGAGGCGGTCCTCTATGATATGGTGGAGGAGGTGGTCCTCTATGGTATGGAGGCGGAGGTGGTGGCGGAAAACGCCGACCTCTTCCTGGAGGTGGTCTTCTGTGGTGTGGTGTAAAGGGTGGTCCTCTAGGGTGCAGTGGAGATAGAACGTCATTGCAGTCATCGGGTGTTGGTCCACCAAGCTGAGGTGCTCTATTATAGCGAAGTTGAGGGGGATAGACGTCGTAATGTGTAGGTGGTGAATGTTCTCTGTTATAGCTGGAGTTATCATAATATTTTGATTGACGTGTGTATCTGTTATAATCAGACTTGCGATACCATTCACTATCTCTAAGTGAAGGAGGTCTGTTGTAGGATAAAGGCTTATTATAGTCGTTTCGACTGTGTTCGTTCAAAGGTGTTGCCGGTTTGTCTTCACGAGGCGTTGGTCCACCATGATGGTGAGGCAGTAGAGGCGATAGTCTTCTATAATCATGATCTCTTAGAGTTGGCGACGGTGGTGGTCGTCTATCTTCTGAATGTTGAGAATATTGATCTTTGTCATAATAATTGTTAGAGTGGTCGTTTTTTTGGTGGTTCGATGTTTCATGATGTCTGACGGTGTCCTTTACTGATAACAATAAAAAAAAATGTATTTTCTATTCTCTATTTACGTTAAATTCTTACTGTTGTTAAATATAAAAAAAAAAAATGTTTGCTTAGGTACCTAGTCTAATAACTTTAAATAGACTTTGTTTATTAAGTTTTTCTTAATAGCTGTCGTTGGTAAATAACATTTTTTCTGGTATTCAATAGAAGCTTTATAGGGATATATATGTGTACCATCTTTGTCTTCATGATCACTCTCCATCAGGTGAGTTGGAAGACAAACGCCTATTCCAATATTTAATAAAATAATAGTAACAAGTAAGTATTACGTTATTATTTCTGGCAACCTACTATATGAAGTGTCATTGAGTTTCATTTAAATCAAAGGCTAGATATAAACTGGCTGGAACTCGTATTTGAAAAATATGCTTTTGGAAGAGGCAGATGATAATATAATTTTTTGCGGGTGCTTTATTAAGTCACAGGCTTGTGAATGTCATTCACACATAATAACTTTGCTAACGTTCATTAAACCCTTAAGCCTTATTTGAAATATGCTGTCTCTTTTATAAATATGTTAACTTTTGTCAATCAACTCAAAAACAATAAACGTTTCAAGTATTTGTATGTTCTCTTTCAAATTTTAAATATAGAACTACAGAAGACTTCTTAACAATTTTTTGGAGCTAAGTTTATAAATGGTAATAATTAAAATATTAAAATGTTATAAAACTTTCTTATTACGAGATGAACATGTTTAGTGACCTGTTGATGAACATTAATAAGATAAACATAACAAATATTCTTCATAGTTAGCATACAACCTTGTAAAGGCATTTTGTGTACACTAATTCAAAGAGTTTTAGAAATAAAGAAAAACTTACCAGTATTATAATTCACAAGGTCACTGTAAACAATAGTCAGTACACAAATATTAATTATTACCAATGATAAATTCCACATTGTTAATATTTACATTTCGCTTATAGAACAAATTTCAAAAGGTACAGAATGCGAGAAATACTTCTTACTAAGTGATTCACATATCATATTTTTGCTCGTAAACCTATCAAACCGGTCTTAAACTGACGTCAGCAACAAATTAACAAAAACATATTTAGGTAGTAGGTAATTACACATTAATAAACGTGGTTGGTATAAATAAATGTGATGAAGATTCCTGCGTCATAGAACAACTTTCGTGTTAATATGTTCAAACTACCTTTTTGATGTCTATGTATAATGTATACGCCTCGTTAATACACAACAAGAGTTAAAGGACCTACGTCATTTCGACTAGCGTACACCACCTACGCTGGCTAGCTGTCCGACTATGTTATTCTTAACTTCCGCTTGTAGTTTTTGACTGACCTGTTGGTCTAGTGGTTAGTGACCCTGACTGCTGAGCCAGAGGTCGTGGCTTTGATTCCCACCCAAGACAGATAATTGTGTGATGAGCATGATCATTTGTTCTGTGTCTGGTTGTGATTAATCTAAAATATAAATATATGTATTTAGAAATATAAAAGTATGCTTATCAGCAGTCTGGTTACCATAGTACAATGATTTTCAGATGAAATATGGGTAAAATTCAGTCAAATTGAAACGAGATCTGTCTTATAATTTTTGGCAAAACTGTATAATATTTTATTTTGGATCACTTTATAGTAATCTTATCTATATGTAACGAGTATACTGAATAAAATATATTATGTTAGTCTGTAGATAATTAACCAGCATATCAGTCCATATTATAATAAATTCTTTGACTTCAAAGCTAGAAATTAAGATAAATTTCGTTAGTCAAAGAGATATTGAAAGTAATAAAGAGACTAGATGTAGAGAAATGATAGGATATTACGTACAATCTCATGAAAGCGCATAAAATTAGACCAAATTATCAAATTTTATATAAACTTATTTTGAGTCCGACTTGTTTGACGCCGACTCAAATTAAGTTTATATAAAATTTGATAGTTTATGTAAATAAGCTCAATACTTAAGACTTAAGGTTTATTTATTTTTTTGCTTTTTAGTTCTTTTCGTCGGTTTAATTTTTTGTTAAAAAGATTTTTATATTGAATTGGAGTTCATCTGAAAATCAAGATTACTATACATTAAGAATTTACAAAAGGGTGTATGAAGGTTTTTGAAACGAGAATCTTGAAGTCAAGTGCAAATGTTTAAACGATTATTTGTAATTAAATAAGGTTGACAGTTTCATCTAAAGGTTATTTCTTTCAATGTGGTAAACAATGAAATAATTAACAATGGTCCAAAATAGTCCCTTGAGATAGTTTTATTGTTAAAGAGTTTCTTAAAATTCTTGTATGAACATCATTAATCTCGTCGGCTACACGAAAACCCTATTCAAATCCTAGCCTTGACGTATTTTGTCTGTGTATAAAAAAATAAAGAAAGTAGACTACACTACAAAACATATAATTTATTTTTGCACACACTCACATAAGTCCAACAAAATTAAAATCAATGTTGGTTTATAAAGTGAAATGTAAAAGCCACTTACGTGATTCTGAAAGCGGCGACAATCTCATTCGGGGCGACAAATTGAGAACACCTTCCGGCGCCACAGCGGCCGCACTCTCTGGTAAATAGCTATTTATTGTGGCAGAGAGCGAGACACCTGTCCCTGCGTAGGGTGAACCGACACTAAATGGAACAGTACGGAGGAATGCTTGTTATTAGTTAACATGGCAAGTAAGACACATTGGTTAGACGTAAGTAGATTTCCCCTTTGGTTAAGTAAATAGAAAGGATTTATCAAGTCTAGTTACTTACGATCGATCTTTTCACACACAATAGAAAAACTATTCTTAACACAATTTTTGCCTTGAAACAATCGGAAGGATAGTTCCTGTAAAAATCATCCTTGAAGGGACATACGAGTTCCAAGTCTGAGAAATCATCATAAAGTCACCCTGTTGGTATTTATTGAATTGATTGAATTTGCATACATTAAAAAACTTACAATAGGTTCATCTACCCCTGAATGAGATAATGCCAGATTCATAATTATTCATAATATTTTTTTATTTTAGCCTTTCGTCATCTTGTTTTGTCTTTTTTATTTTTTTTCGAGTGGAAACCCCCACGGGTCATCACCTCACCATGGCTATCGGTGTGAAGTGCTATGTCGGAATCGAACCGACTAAAACCACACGGTGTTCTGTCAAAAGTGAGTCTACCTAAGGGATTCGGGTATACTCTAGGAAGGAAGTCCCCGAGAACCCTGGCAAACTTTGGCCACCCTCAGACAGAAGGCAGCCACACCATTGGTAGCGGAGGGCCTTGCCCTCCTTTCGATTTAGAGAGACGCACGCGGAACACGTCGCGCCACCGTCTCAGGTCTCTTCTGCTAGGGTAATGGACAGCCTCACCCGTTACCCCCAGGCCAGCGCTCATGAAGGCCGGAGATCATTCTGCGCTCTCCGGCGCCTAGTGCCTCTTCTTCGGGAAGGGAGAGTACTAGTCCTTTCCCGTTTCGCCGTCTCTTTAGCGGACATCACTTCCTCACAAAAAGAAGCGGTGGATTTCCACGCACTCTCACTTTGGACCATGGACAGAACCATGGTCTCCAGCGAGAGGCTCCCCACACCGATAGCCGCCGCGAGATCGCGGCGCTGTTGCATCCACGCTGAACACTCCATGATGCAGTATCCTCGCGACAGCTTCCGCAGTGATGGCTATGGCTATGCGACATAGGTACTTTCCAAAATAGCCGTGGCCGGTCAGCACCTGCGTCTGCCGGTAGGAGAGGCGGCCGTGCTGCCTCTCCAGCCAATCCTCCATGATGGGTCTTACCGCCACAATTGTGGCGTGCCCTATCTTGTTATGCCTACTTAATCGACCTCATGACAAATGCGAAATAAAAAATTCATTGTGAATTACTACAAAAAGTCATCAGTTTTTTTATTTTAGAACGTTTTTGTCTAAATTGATATATAGATGTGGTCCTATTTAAGGGTTGTATATCATCATATAGACCTCATAAATCATTAAACCCAAAGCGCTAACAATACAAGGAAAATGCGTGATTTTTAAAACAGAAATGTTATTTTAAAACTGATAAATTAAACTAGAAAATTAACCGATAAAGCTAATATTTCTTAACAGCCTCTCTGTTAAGAAATATTAGCTTTATTATGGAATGTCCAGATTTATCAGAAAGCTACTATATAAAAAAATAGAACAACAAAGTAACGTTTTGCTTACGTAACACTGATCCACACATCCAATGAAACACATTCAAAATTGAGATCATCGGATAATTTGAAGTTCAACTAACTTTGTGGAGAAAAAAAATTCATTTGAGCTGTTCGGTAGTGGAATTCCTTGCTAGTTTGTATTAGATGTGCACAATCGTTGCCCGCTTCAAAAAAAGAAATTGATAAGGCACACTATGTGCAAGAAAACTAGCCACATCATTAGTACCCCTTTCCAATCCTACCTATTTACGTTACACAAGAAAACCCGTTCACTCTACTTGTACTTTATGTATAAGGTATGCGGTTATTATATACTAATAAGGACGCCAATTGTAGTCAGGCTTTAGTTTAGTCAAAATCTACATATAGGTATTTTACAAGTTTGTATTAATTTCTTTCTTTGCTGCACAATAAGTTTATTTATATATTTATCTATCTATCTTTTTCCAAAATAAAAGTAGCTTAAGTTACTCCTTATAACACCAGCTATCTATCAGTGAAAGTCCCGTAGCGATCGGTAAACCCGTTAGGGAGATTAGCTGGAACAAACAGACAGACAAAAATTTAAAAAACTTTTTTTTTAGGCATAGATTTCGTACAAATAACTGTATTAGTTTAAAAAAAAAACTATAATTTTTTACATTAAAACATACACATAATTTTATTTATTTGTATTGATATTCATATGCTATATTTGTGTATTTTATATGTATCTTTGAGATATAATTTTTATCCTATTTTATTTTAATACACCAGACACTGCCCACAACTATGACGTATTCTCAACATCCCATGGTTGCCTTTAAGAGATTGCCTAGTGCGATAAGGTCGCCAATTGTACGAATCTGTACGAAGTTTTAAGTTTTTATTTCTATTTAATTCCTGGTGTACAATAAAGAGTATTATTATTTAAATATATTTACACCAGGAAAATCATTTTACAATGTTTTTTTTTTCAAACTAGTGTGTGTTACAATTCTGTAACACTGTATATATCAACTAGGACACAACATGTAGGTAATATGCTTAATTTAAAAGAATATATGAAATATTTATATTTAAGTTTGAGTTCTATATTAAATATATTATGTATCCCAAATAGCCCATTCTCCTCTAACACAGACGACCAAAACCCTGTTCTAAACCTCACTGTCGCCTATCCTTGACACTGTTATAGCCCCTCTGCATTTCAAACTATACAATAATACACATATACAATTTGTTTATTAGCTTCTAGTTAAACGGGTGTATATTTATGCGACAAATCAGTTCAAGGTCTTAATTTAAAATTATAAAGTAGTCGAATTATTACACATGATTAAATATTATTACAGGGTCTCAAAGGTTCTTAATACTTCACTATTATTAAAATGTTTCTGTATAATAGTAAAGTTAAAATTTATGTGCGGTAGCGTAGATTACCTTACAACTAATTATAAAATTATACATTGCTCTATGTGACTATCGATAATCGACCACGTCCAGCCGAATTTTCATTTCTGTCCACTCTCATTTGTGACGATAAGTTCAGACGGTTGAGTTTGATTGAATGGTACCTTCCTCGTAGTGTCTTGTCTTGTATGGAGTTAAAACTAATTCCGTGATGACAAGATAATCATTTTTATTAAATTTTTAGTAAAATTTCTACATCTTATTATTGACTTGTGCGTGTTTGGCAATGTACACGCATTTAGCAGGTTTGATAAACTATTATAGATACATTACAATAGTAGACATGGACTATTACGTTACAGCAATTAGTAGGTACAGTTAAATACAGACAGACGTATAAAACTCTCTAGACATTTAAGTTGTTAAGACAGTTCTACAAACTACTGTGTACAAATTCGAGGAACTCATGTTAAGTAAATATCGCAAGTTACAACATTCTAAATATTCTAACTCCGAAGACAGTTTCTAAACTGACAGCTAATTTAGTGCCTTTGCGATCAGTGGAGCTTGCTTTGACTGCGTGTTAAATTTGCAACAATCCGAAATCAGGCGGAAAACTATCGAAGCTGGCGCAAATCAACGAGAAGTTTCCGACAGTAGTCGAAGAGTCCCGACATCTCCATTCTGCTAGTTCAAATATTTGCCTTCTAGCAGGCAAATTAAATGAAATTACAAACAATATTGTTGAGATCAAAATGAAAGTAAATAATAAGTTGAAATTAAGACGTTTAGTAGTTTATGCTCTGTTTTTTTCAAAATGGATTTCTATTATTAGGTAGGTAAGTATGTACTCGTACACATAGTTAATAACTTGATGCTTCCTTATTGTGAGCGCTAGAGAGACCTTGCTTAGGTCAAGTAATCTTACGTGACTTAATACATTGTGGTATTGAAGGATAAGTGTTATTGTTATATTTTAAAATAGATAATTAGTCTTAAGGAAAATAATTTGGTATCGACTCTCCATCGATATAACCGTTTTACTCATATCCTCCCGCTGCATTAGAAATTTATTAGAGAACTTTCGAATGACATTTAAAATCTTTGTTTCAGACTCAGCTAGTGTTTGTATACTCTTTGGACGAGGCCGGTATTGCAGCATAGAGGATAAAATTACGTATGTTCCTTATTTAAAAAAAATTGCTTATAATACAATCGCCTAGTAGTATCGCTTGAAAATAGAGACACCCATTAAATTTCGTGGTTGTTGCCGAAACCTTCGGAATATTTCACTTTATCTATTACAATTCCAGATATCTCTGCATGTGCAAAGCGTTGTATTTATGAAGAACCTGTATTTTAACTAATATTTCTATTGACAGCTTTAAGAATATCATACTCGGTAAGTAAAGTTATTCAGAAGTAGAAACATTTACAATACTTAATACTTAAATTAAATATTTCTTTAAAAATGAGAAGAAACTTGCAACTCACACCGTTGTCCACTACATTAAAAAAAAAACTATTCATATCAGAATTTCATGATTTGAAATGTTACAAGTGAAAATAGTAGTAGATATAGTACTTGAATTATCTATTCAGAGACTATTATTTAATTTTTTTAAATGGGGTGATTTAATCCAATTAAACATTACCTACTTATTTATTTTCTTGAGATAAATTACAAATTATGTCTTTTTAATAAGCAGTTTCAATTTGTAGATACTTTACAGGTGTATATAAACGATTATAAAGAATTGAGATTTTACTACCCTAAAATCGATTGTTTTTGTAATCAAATCAGGAACTTATGTGAATGCAGCCTTAAATTTATTTAGCCGGAGGTTTAGAAATATGAGAAGTATTTTTTAAATTTTAACAGAGCTAGAATAATTAGTTAGTTAAATACTTTTTGATGTGGATAGATACATTTTCAGTAAATAACATACGGTGGCTAACATAATCTTATATTTATTTGAAGAACCTACTGAAATTTGGACAACCCTGTGATAGGATACTACAGCGGTACTGTGCGGACACCTGCTCAACTTAGTTGTGTCGTTTAAGCCGGTCGTAGTACGTTAGTATCGGTAACGTATAGTACTTCGAGCTTAACAAGGATTTCTACGAACCCATGTGTAAAGATAAACCGTGTGAGCTACTACTGTGCATGTCTTATGTGTCGTTAGATAGTTCGATTAAAATTATTAGCAATCTGTGTTTTGATCAAGCTCGAGGAGCTTTGGAGTAACTAATATAAAAGGTTTACAGTAGTTCTGCTTAATAAAATTATATTTTTGTAATTTTAAATTTTGACAATTTCAATATTTATTTGAAACAAGCAACCCGCCCCGGCTTTGCACGGGTGCAAATTATACACCTAAACCTTCCTCATGAATCACTCTGTCTATTAGTAAAAACCGCATGAAAATCCGCTCAGTAGTATTTCAGTTTATCGCCAACAAACTTTGGACTTTGTTTTATAATATGCAGTGAAGAGTAAATAAAATGTTTGTTGCTTGATAAAACTTTAACATGAGAAACTGGTGAATCGGATGGACTAGGAAATCCTTCAACTGATCCATTCCTTTCGAACAGAACACAGCTGATGGCATCTAAATACATTCTCAGTTCTGTGGTTAAAATTACCAGAATTGTACCCAGAACATTATGAAATTGCTTAATCTATAATTTTTTATAACAACCTCGAACAGTTAATTTTTTACAGCCAATCACGTTTTCGCCACGTTTTGGATAACATATCCTAAAGGCAGTGTTTTTCGATTTAAAATGAACAAATAATAACAAACCTTCATCGTAAATATAAAGGTAAACAAATGTGGGAGATAACGTTACATTGTGGGGTCTGCACGGTGCAGTAACACAAATAGCTCAATTAAACGGGGCCGATGTGTGCAGGACATCGCTACTAGAATAAATGGACGAGTCATCGTTCACGTTTCGAGAGTGTCACGTTCTAAATTGGTTGTGCACCGTCATGCTTTTTGGCCATAGTTAAAACATATCGTGTCCCGCATCAATTACAGTGGTTGTTTGTTTATTAAACATCTAAGTATTCTAATGCAGTCTTAAGTTCAAGAGATTTTTTTCCCTGATAAACGCTGTTCCTATCAACGGTACTATTCACAGTAACGGCGGGAAATCTGCTACTCGATCTGGCAGCCTAAAAATGCACTGTGAGTCTTAACGACAACCTGGCAGAAGAATTGGAGTCGTCTAAGGTCAGAAGAGATTCGGAAGAACTCGATAATACTGTTTATTTGATTTTCTTTAGGGAGGGTGACTAACAGTCCCAGGGTGGTGTAGAGTTGCTCGTCAAGAAGTGATCGTTACCAATTTTATTAAGATCAAGACTGTCGATCAGGGTCGCATAGCTTAAACTCAGAATTTACTAAAGATATTCGTTGAAGGTGGTGCAGGTGTACGCTCCGACCTCGATACATCCAGACGATTAAGTGATTGATATGCATGAAGACCTTTCTAACTGCTATACAATAGCTTCAGCATTATAATTGTATACAGGGATAATGTATGGAGTTCGTTTATAAGAAGCGGTCAAGGCAAGGCACACTGCAAAAGGCATAGATTTTCACATATTGATCGAATGTGATGGCAAATCAAAATGCAAAACCTCAACGACTTCTTGCGAGTTGAATACGCAACTGGTGGAAACGTTAAGTACGTAAGTTTACATTTTTCTATTTCACTACAACTTATGAGTTATGACAGACTGACGCGAAGTAATGATCTGGTAAATAGACAAACGCTGTTCTTAACAAACAAACCACTAAGATAACGCGAAACGAAAAGCTTTACGAGAGATTTGCGTATTAGGAAAAGCGAATTATTGAATTTCAGATTTCTATAGATAGTTACATAGCTTTTAGTTATGTTATATTTATGTGTCTCTCGGTCTGTAGTAGTGTATTATTAGATGAGTTTGTATTATTGCAGTGCAGCGGGCTTGTTTCTTATTTGTTTTACCTTTTGCGAAGCGCGTACTCTGTGTATGAAATCAGGGGTGATGCACGCTACATGACGCTGATATATAATTAACATTACAAATTCTTCTATTTACGCAACGTCAGTGTTCCGTCTTCCGTTGTATAAAAGTGCAGCTTAGAAAAATTACTTGCACTAAGTAATTTTTCTAAACTGCACTTTCTATTGGAAAAAAAAAAATTTTGATATTCTTTTTCATGTTTTAACACAAATTGCTACTATTTTAATTTATTAACCACATGTTTTACCGGCCAACCCACTAAACCTCCGACTTTTATTGACCATTAAAACTGATCAAAAACCGAAGAATAACAAAACACCGAACTTTAACAACAAATTCATTGGAAAATTCCTTTCACTAAGAGCCTTTAATTGATAACCATTTAACAATTTTATGCCACGATTGCATCTACTTATAGATGCGAACGTTTGATTTGTACAAGCAATTTCATAAACGTTAAACAGAAACCAGTTTGTTTATTAAAAGTTGAGCCTCTATAAATCAAAACTCAATAAGCTCTCGATTGTGTATTCTGGAACAAGTACTACAAAAAGTTTCTTTAGTTGCAATACAGCCGCTTGCCTAATTGGCTAGCATTTTCGCTTAATATTTACAAGTTTTATGCAAATGCACTCTGAATGCGTAGTCGTAGTTTGTTGTAATACACTGGATTTGGTACATTCGCTTGGTAGGTTTTAATAACAACTTTGAAAATAAGATGCAGACTTTATTTTGTTAGCCGTTCCGTCGATTGCTATCTTATTTAATATGGTATTCCTTTGGATAAATAAAATAAGCAAATGTGTAGTAATCACAGTATTTTGTATTTCGATATATACACTGTCAACATTTTTTCTTTTCAATATTTGGTATGGTGTAACCTTCGCAAATATAATATTTAAATTCATATTGTATAGTATATGATGAGTTTCAAAAGTATGCAAGTTACTTAAACTCTAATTGAACAAAATTATAGACAGCATAATGTAACCGATAGAATCATTAACTTAAACATTAAACCTTTATACACAATTTATAACGAAAATAAATTGTATAGTCAAAGGTTCAAACTATAAGGCTAAAACGTAGTAACATTGATTTTAATGGCACAAACACGCAACGCAATTTCATAGGTGTAAATCTCTTAGCGTCAAAAATTTGGCGTCATTTTATGGTAAATAATTTAATAACACCGCGACGGGGATCGCAACATGTTTTCACCAAATTTAATCTATAAACTCTGTCTAACGTAAGAAAATGTATATTAGAACTGAACATCGCAATGCACCTTTAAGACAGAATAAGCCGAATAATCCTACTAATAACCGTGAAAGTTTGTGAGGATGTATGAATGTATGGTTGTTTGTTGCTCTTTCACGCAAAAACTACTAAACCGCTTGTAATAAAACTTTGTATGTAGATGGCTGGACACCTGGATTAACACATAGGCTACTCTTTATCCCGATAATCAAACGGCATCGGGTCTTACGCGGGTGAAAGCGCGGGGCGCAGCTAGTATAATATAGATATGTTTTTACGTTTTTTAACCTTTAACGCAATAATTGTTTCATTCCAAATTCCAGACAGCTGGTACCTACTTTTAAAATGTATAAAATATACTTCGACATCAAATTATTTCGCTAGTTTCGAGGTCGCGTCACGAAAGATGAAAAATAAACTGAAATATTCGATTTAGTGCGCATAGCAGGTATAAGCCATTATTAGAATTTCAAGAGCGATAAAAAAACAGTTTTGTTCTGAAGGTCTGGTAGAATAGAGGGTTCCATTGGAAAAACAATATCGCCTTCATGTCTCAGTCTATCAGACAAGAGTCAATGGCGTCTTCGTAAAAGTGTCACGTATTATGTAAATCGTTCAGGTCGCGATGTGGCTCGACTGTCAAACACACCCGCCGGGTCAAATACATCTTTTGCCGATTTTTTCTCGATGATATCTTCACTTTCAAACCAATGAACGGAAAAGTTTAATACAAACATGCGCGTATTTATTGTGTAGGCAAAAAAATTTAAATTTTTTTTTTTTCGAATTCATGACTGCACGGATGGCGCAATAGTTTAAGTAGTCACGTCGCCACTACGCCACGCCGAGTGTTGTGGGTTCAAATCCCACACGGGACAAAAAATTGTGTGATCCACAAATAGTTGTCGCGAGTCTGGATGTTGTTTGTATCCGTTGTTTGAATGTTTGTGAAACAGGAATATTCCTAATTGTCTTTTAAAAAAGTATAAAGAAAAAAAAAGATTGTTACCCACTGATTAAAAATAGGTACTGACTTACCTAATAGTTATTGATTTTATTGCAATAACATGTTACTTTTTTTAATGACTTGACATCTATATCGCTTGCTGTAACTATATGCGCATGGAGCTTTGGTAAAGAAACTCTTCGTCAAAATGTGGCACTACGCTTATAATGCTGGATCATCACAGTCTTCAATCTATTCTGGTTCCGAGAAAAGCAACTCAATTTTGAGCACAAATCTGCTGCACCTCATCTTCTTCTAATATGTTATAAGCGGTAGCAATAAATATTCTTCTGTTAAACTCTTTCATACTTGCACCAAGAAGAAATAAAAAACAATTTAAGCAGTCAACTAACAAACCATTTCTCTGACAATAAAGTTTATACGTGTTTTAATAGAAGTAACAGTTTAAAGGTAACGAGGTGAAAAAAGATCGGATTTTATGAAAAAAAATACGTGTTCTAGAAAGAATACCGATAGTGAAAATGTAGTTTCTAAAGTGTCCAAGCTCTACTTTTACACACATTATGTCATTCCTACTGACTAGGTAAAGTTTAGCGAATAGTGCAAAAAAATCCGGTGAAACCAACACATGATGCGTGGCTTCACAGGTCTTTTAGCGATTACCTACAAACGCTGACTGTTCATAAACTATTCCAGAGTAGTTGTTATATAAGGAAACCAGAGAAGCCTAGCCAAGTGGATTTACCTGAGGATTTACTTGTTAGTGTTGTGTGCACCTGTCCCATACGCCACAGTGGCTGTGTGTACGGTAGTAACACCGCCTGGCGTTTGCAACTGTCATGTTGGAGAAATGTCAAATATAAAACAAATCTATATATTAACACGTTAAGAGAATTCTTTGTTGCCGTGCTGTACCGTACGTAAGCCGTACCGTAGTTGTCGAATAATACTCTGAAAACAATTTTAAATGGTGCTGCGACTAACGGATCGGAGCGGGAACACTTTCATCTGAAGTGACGCTTAATGGCCTAACAATTTCCCCGGAATCTCGCGACGCGACGCGACGCCTTTGTTTAAATATGCAGCATGTCACCACCGGTGATGTACCGTACTCAAAATATTATAACGTTCGCCCGTTAGCATAATAAAATGAGCATCGCTGCAAGCGCCGCATTAAGCTGCACTAACGAGGTGTGCGGGGAATCAAATGTCATTCGCCTTGTTCGTTGCATACAGATACTTTATGTCACAGCTCATACGCAAAATGTGGGCCATGGCGGTCTTTTACAGGTATATGAGTCGATTTATATTTTTATTTGTAGATTTGTGGTTTTCTCTTCTTTTAATAACAATTAAATATATGTATTTGGTCTGTTCGAATCCGATAGAAATGCTTAGTCGTTAAATCAACCCTTGGTTTTAGGATTTATTCTAGAATGAAAGTCATGCATAACTCACATTTTAAGGTGACGAATGTTTATGATGACATGAGCATTGGCTATTAATTGTAATTTATTTATATAGTTCATTTTAGCGGTTTGAGTCAGATTACAACAACAGCAGTCTTGTTTATTGTTACAACGCTATTCTAACAGTAGCAGATGGATAGGCATGTGTCTCTTCATCCTGGGATTAGACCATAATACATCACTCTGATATACTGCGTATTATCAGTAAACACAAGAAATATATTATGGAGATCTCTAAGAAATGAATGGTCCTTACGATGTTTTCCTTCAACGTTAAAGTAATTGATAAATAACTTATAATTTATAAAACACACGAAATATTAAAGTCAGAGACCGGAACCGAACTCTTATTGCCAATGTTGAAACTCAGGGGTTGGACGATGCGGCTATTAATTATATCTATTAACATAGCATTTCAGTATTTGTTTATTTTCCCTTTAGAAATAGACCGTTTTTTGTTTTCAGTAGCTTTAGGCCTCGATATATCTGTACAGGTTTTGGAAGTATTTCGGTACCTTTGAGGGTGTACTACGTACCTATCTACGTGTTTCGATGTCGTAATGGATTACTTCTTTAATATTCTTTGAACTTAATCCGCTACTCCTTTGACACACGGCATGAATGTTGGTACTCCCTCGGTCTTTGATTGATTTGGGACCCCTTTAAACGTTGTATTTGCTATTCAACAGTGAAGTGAGTTAGAGTGCTCCAATCAAACAAAACATGCCGTCTTTAAAATAAATGTTCTTTATCTTGAATGGATAAAACCTTATTACCAAGATATTGCCATTGATGTACTATAATCTCCAATAACAATCCATGACTGTGATTCTTACTTGGTAGGGGGTGTACTCAAACCTTTACTAGAGGACAGGTACATGGATCTGTATACGACAGTAGACTGTAGCATAAATACATTAATATCTTCAACCTATACCTATAAGATTTTGATTGTATGAATTCTGACATATGGCTTTTGCTATGAACGCGATTGCTTTAGATTTCAAAACAACAACAATTTGTAAAATTGAGCACAAACAAGAACCAATACTTGTGTATAGGTAGATATAGAATTTATCACTCGGGAATAACTCCAGTTTTTTGGATGACATATATTTAGATAATGTTTTATTTCACATGGTTAACTAGATAGGTGTCATCCTACAAAACACCACATTTAAACAGGCTAGATAAAAGTTACACATTCTGAAAACAGCTAAGGTTTAATTATTTCTAACATGTATAGGTAACAGTTTAAATCTTACTTGTCAGTACTAAGCACACTATTTATTCAATGTGAACACAGTCTGACCTCGCACAACTAACTAGATGACTCAGCACAAAACTTAGTTTACTTATTATTTGAGTAGTTGTTCATGCTTCACCTACTTACAATATTCAGATACTGTTACATCAGTAACAGTATCTACAGAAGTGCATAGGGTATCAACCCTATGCACTTCTGTATTATAGTAATTAGTTAACATCAGTTAAATGTGGAACACAAAAGATCAGCAGTAGCATTCCTATATTTAGAAGTTCATTCAAGTTAGTAATTTCATGAAATCATTTAAATACGCAAGTCCCTAAAGCTGTTTTATTTATCTGACTGAAGTAGTAAAACACATTTTCATCGCTCACGTATTGTCCTAAAAAAACTTAATAACGCTCAAAGAGTGATACACGCTCTTAACTCAAAAAGGCGGTAGCGTTGTTTATGGCTGAGAACTTCCAACGACGCGGCGGTGTCAGGCTCAGTCCCCATTCAGTACATTCCCGGCGTGAACTCACTGTGTAGTAGAAAATGTTAACCAGAAATCACTAAAGAACTTTCCACGAGATTTTTATACTTCCAAAAAAACACCAATAAAAAATCTACAATTCGAATAAATACTTACATAAGTATTGTTCACTTAATCGGTTGCTCTCAGGAACTTACTGCACTCGTACCGTAACGCAATCCCATTTAGCTGCAGGGACTCCCCTTGCACCGAACTTAATTCTGAATGAACTTTGAATTGGAAAATAAATTCACAACATGTTGCTTTGCTTTCATTATTATTGCAAGCGTAGGCGACTATCGATTCATCCTGAGGGGCTATGCAATCACTTAAAATACAAACAGGATTGAACTCTATCAGCTTCCAAAGCGTTTTGAAGGATTATTCCTAGACTTTCGATTCCCGATTAAAGAACCACGTCAATGATAAATACCTCACTCAAAGCTCTCTATCACGGTGAAAACCATACACCGAATAAACCTATGAAGTAATATTAGATATTTCTTGTACCAAAGATAAAAGAAAAACTATGATGGCATCAAAACGTGTTCAATAAATACAAAGAGACAAGCTAAGTTAATACACAGTAAATAGTTGTTTGGTTAACGTATAAAAATTACAAGCTTCGCTACAGAATGGACGGCTCGGGATTATTACGGGCGTCCACGGTCCCAGATTACACCTCGGGCCACGTTTAACTGTGAGTTATGATAGCTTTACTCCTGTTCAATCTTGTTGGTTTCTATGAGAAAATACTGCAGCAGCGACGCCGTGAGGGTGCTAAGATTGCGGATATTTAGCAAACGAGGCCTCCCAGCCGGTCACGTGGCGGCAAAATTGTCCGCATTAATGAATTATATTTATGTACTTTGTTTTACGTTTTGTAATAAAAGAAATTATAATTTCAAGATATGCTGTTTATTGCTTATTTTTCTCTAACAGGCGTATAATAATAATATATAATATCTGTAAGAGTTACGAACTGAACTAGTTATTTTTTTTTTGTATTTTTCTTTCAAATGACTATGATGCCTGATTGAGTATTCTATAATTTTGTCGCGTATGTTAACTCCTTCGGATATCAACCATTATAGTTATTATTAATCCCTGACAAGAGTAAGGTGTCATAACTCCCAAGCCTATGTCTGTATGTAGCATCGTAACTTAAAAACAGAACGACCGATTTGTTTTTTTTTAGTTTTTGTCTACGCAATTACACAATGCATGTGTTGAGGCGTTTTCTGACGATGATCATATTAATTTTACAGATCAGATTAGTTACAAATTTATAAGGTAGGTAAGTGTAAAAAACATTGCGGTTACCGGATTATTTTTGGTAAACGGATTTAGACACACAGATACCGATATGTGTCCGAATCCTGGATTAAAACATAGACCAACAGCTGCGGTGAACGCTGGTTCAAAACATCTTAATTTCCTAAAAATTTCTTAAACATAGCTTGAAATTTTCTTTTTTTAACTCAAAATTATAAATTATCACAATACCACCACAACAGTTTATAAGCTAGTTTGTCAAAAGTAAAAGTGTTATAATAATAAATAACACATAATACCGTAAGCAGCCTTGTTAGCAGAAAATACTTCTCAAGTTATACTCAAACACGATTTCCACCTGTACAATTGTACATTTCTTAGGTTTTCACAGCTTTCTTTCTCTATATCTCCGGCTTTAATGGAGGTACGCGGTTCGTTTTGATCTAAGAATACTTTCTGGAACGAGTTCTTTCATTTAAGCTGTTTCCCACTTAAATTGGTTTAGTTGGAGGACAGCTATGTGTGAACTAAGGTGTGAACATTTAACTTAAACTTAATGCTGCGGAGCAACACGGGTCCTCGTCTTATATTTAATAATATTTATATACTGTTGCACATCCTTGATCATCAATAAAAATAAATAGTTATATATATAGTTTAAGTAAATGTCATTTACGTGATAAATATATAATAATAATAACTCCACACATCTCACACACGGCCGTCTGATCCCAAACTAGGCAGAGCCTGTACTATGGTAACCAGACTGCTGATAAACATACTTATATATTTCTTAATACATACCTACATATTATAGATAAATTACACCCAGACACAGAACAAATTATCGTGACCCTGTTAGTGACCCTGTCACATACTAGTTGACCAACAGGCCAGTCATATCATATCATATTAAGATAAAACCAAAAAAAAAAATCTATTTTTAAAAGACAACATTATATAGACAGGAAAATGACAAGGAGTCATCAATAATTATTTTTACGACTTCGCGCTATGAGCAGTTCCTGTGCTACAAGACATTCTAAATCTACAGTGCCTACCATGTTATGTACTGTATAATTTTTGGGTTTCTTATTTTCTAAATTTGTCTCTTTACGTAGACAAATATAAAAGTAAATAATCCTATCGCAATAATGGGTGTGTAACGTTTGAAATAATAACAAAAGTTCTAAGATCATATGGCCTAATTTCATTTAATATACTTTTCTTTAATATAACGATCACATGACATGATGAATTTTTATATAATTTCAATTTACCTAATTTTAGGTCAGGTCAAATGAAAATTAGGTCAAATTAACGTTGTATAAAAAGAGCATTATACGAATTGAAAATTATATGAAATGCTGTTATACTAAATGTTATCAGATTAAGTGAAGGTTATATGAGTTATAACATTAGATCAGATGAAATTAGGCTATTTGTTGTTATAGTATATCAAAATTATATCATCTGTTATTATGCCATATATTGTGTAATATAATAACTCCTCAATAATATATATACTATTTAAAGGCAGTCATCAAAATAGCTATTTGTTGGTTTGGTGCTTATAGGTAAAAATACTACTGTATTTTTACTATACTTAGTTCTCTATTCAGCAAAGTTTTAGTTCTTTTTTTTCCACATACGGCCGTCTGATGCCAAACTAGGCAGACTGGCATTCGAACTGCTTTAAAACATACTTATATTTTATATATAAACTACACCTAGATACAGAACAAATGATCATGCTCATCACAAAATTATTTTGCCTGGGTGGGCACCGTAACCGCGATCTCTGGCTCAGCAGTGAGGATCACTAATCACTAGACCGAGAGGTCTGACTTTGCCTGTCAACAGCCTCAAACTACACTTTTTGGAAATACAAAGATGGCAATGTCTAGGCTAGCTATCTCTAGAGGCTCATCATATGGCTCAAACGCAAGAACAGCAAAGATTCTTCGACTGTAAGATAAAATCATACATCTAATCAATATTGCTCTACAATATAACATACTAAAACCTGGCCTGGTCCAAAAAAATAATGATTTTTACTGTTAATTATGTACATGTATATGATTGCAATCTAATTTAATATTCATAATAAGAGCTGAAATCGTGTACTGATGCCAATTTATTCGTAACTTATGTCTTTAAATTGAAAGAAACCTTATCATATTAAAAGTCGCAATCTCATTCTACTTAACAAAATAATTTCGATTCTGCCTTTGATGTTATAAGCTCGTAGGATTTATCATCTTTTTCTTTCTCTTTGATATACTTAATATATAATGTGAGTCTCTTTTTATATACTTAAAGAGCCCTCATGCATTTCAGACGCAGTATGAGTGATTTAATAGTGTAAAGAAATAAAATCATCTATAATAAACCATCCACGTTTTAGTGACATACATCACAAAATAGAAGTGTTGAGAAGCTCATTCTCTGCAAAGACTGTTTAAAAAGGAAATTACTAAAGTCTTTTTTGAAAATTACACCCCATAAACTTTGAAACATGTCAGTGTGCAAAGAAGAAGTGTTGAACAAATTCATCCCTTTTACACATTTATATTGACTTGTGCATGTTCCTAAGCTCCTCAATCAACTTGCTTTTGTCAAGAACTTCCTTTGAAAAGTTAGCGTTCAGACACGAATTTACATGTTATTGAATTTTTATACGTTCGTTAAGTCGATCCAAAATAAACCTTTGCAGAGTGAGCTTGATGTTGATATATTTGCCTGCTTTGTATCCTATCGTTCGTGTTTGCCTTTCGTTCCTTGCATAATTGTTCTTGTTATTCCTTCTATAATATGTTATGACAAAACACTTATGTATATATGAGAAAAGAAACTTTCTTTACTTTTCTTTGGTTTTTGTCTCTTTGATAAAAGAAATCACACAAGTGCGAATAGGACTTGTGACCTGAGCGTTCCTAAAATGTACGGATATTTGGTAGTTAATTTGAAAGTATTATTAACTTTTTAATATTGATGTCAAGTTTAATTCTTCAAGTGTAAATGTAAGTTAGTAATTTAAAATAAAAAGTTTTTTTATTTTTCTTACTTTATCTTGACTTCTAGCATGCGGTATTAATTGCCGTTTTAAATTTTTTTGTATTGCGTTGACTCTGAAGTTGATTTTTGAAGCTTACTAGCAGCGCCCCGCGGTTTCACCCGCGTAAGTCCCGATCCCGTGGGAATATTGGGATAAAAAGTAGTCTATATGTTAATCTAGGTGTCCAGCTATCTACATACCACGTTTCATCGCAATCGGTCCAGTAGCTTTGGCGTGAAAGAGTAACAAACATCCATCCATCCATCCATACAAACTTTCACATTTATAATATTAGTGGGATTTCATTTTACACCTACTCGTGCTCCTAAGAAAAAGTTTCTTGACAGGGTCACAGACACGAAGCGGACAATGAAGTAATGCTATAAACGGATGTAAGACAAGATATTGTCTCAACCGAGCCTTATAAACGTGCTATCTATCTAACACCTCTGTTCGGATTCGTAGTAGCACAAAGATTTATATCTATACAATACTAAGAAACTTTTTCCCCGACCTATTATGTGTATTTAATGGATTGAATAAATTGTATTAAAATAGTATCTGTGAAAGTTGCATTAACTTATATATGGATAATTAGTATACAACAGTAATGTAGTAGTATCGGGCAGAATCCACAGATGGCGTAAAAATAAATCAACTCGCGGTCAGCAAGTTTTGTTGCACTAACACTTTTTCTGGCTAGTCCTCACCCGCGCGTGCACCTTAAGTGTAAAAAAAAAAGAGATTTCAGATATAAGAGATATAGATACGTAATAGAATTTTAGACAAGAGAATATTCTACTTGAAGTACCACTCGACATAGAGGTACTTTTACCCTAAAGTAAACAATGGTTAAACGACACCACAAACATAGTGTTGTTTCTGCTGCTCGTGAGTAAGATTGCCAATTGATTAGGCCGGGCAGCACATAGGGGCGAAACAGGTTTTGCACCTGTTTATAAGTATTTGTACCCGTTTAAAATCTGACAAGTCATATGCTTCTTTGCCAATTTGTTGTATAAAAAGAGCATTAGTCCGATTGACATGGTCAAGCGGGCATTGGTCGAATTTAATCTTCGCAGCTAAGTGCACATTCAATTTAGATTCGTGCATAATGCATGCTGGCGGTTCAAGCCAGACTCTGGGAGCATTTGCTGTATCTAATTACGTATTATGCTTTGCCATGTAGACAGGCACGTCTGTCGACGATGAATATTGGATCATAGTCCGGCCTACAATGCCTCGATATTGCAACCGATGCGCTACCGCCTGCCCCGCATCCTCCGTAATTGCTTTCCTGATCAAACCCTTTGCAGCTTCCAAAGCACGGGATTATTTTCCTAAATTTAAACTACTTTTCTAGCATGAAAATATCTGACTTACTTTAATAGGCTGAAATTTTGAAAGTTCAGAGTCTACGTTTCTAGCGTACGGTGGCAACATGGTGAAGACAATACGCAATCAAAGTCAATTGTGTTAGTTGCCGTGGTTTCCAGTGAATATGCGCGTACATTGATTTTTGTTACGGTTTTTTAAGGTTAGGAATTAGACATACTGTTAAATTAAATGTACCTAAATAATCTAACAGTGGCGAATGAAGATTCTACAAAATAAAGTTATTTAAAGAAATACATCTTACATCAAGTAGCAAGCAAAGACGGCCTGATGGAAAGCGAAAAAAATTATTGAATGCAATAAATATTTGTACGCATTGCTAATACTTAAAATACGTATGTTTATAATTGTTTTAAACTTTCGTGACTTTGAAACATTTAGATGTGTATGAGTGGACTCGTGACCACGATCGATGCGTCGATCGAAACGTCGGGTAACCAAGAGGTATTGTACCTTTTAAATATTACCGCGATTAAGTCCCGAACTATACATCTAATACGTATCTTTATGTTTATATTCTTTGCCTGAGGAATATGAAAATGAACCAATCTTAGAAAAAGAAGAAACTTGTTAAATATCACCTTTTATTTTCTAATAAAATCTTCGTGCCCAAAATTTTATATGGACGGACATAGCTAATGTCAAAGGCATTCTCTACCTTATGATGTTATAGAAATAAAACGATTCAGGTGCAATAAAACCCTTTTGTGTTTTACTTTGCAATATTAATCTGGAATTTAAATCCGCCTCTCAGTTTTAATTTGAAGCTTTAAAAGTGTTTTTGCAAAGTGTTGTTAAGCTCAGACGACACACGACGCATAATGAGAAGGTATCTACTACGGAAGTGAATCTCGCTTTTCACATCGCTTCCTGCACTGTTTGAATCTGACAGGTGATAAATGTATTGCTACTTTCAATAAAATACAATATAATTCATTTGGATGGCCATATCAATTTAATTTTTACTAAACAAATATAAGTTAGGGTAAATTTATTTTTGCTTAATCATTATGTAATCACTGTGTAATTTGTACTTAAAATTAGTAAGAGCTTCAGTTGGTTGTACTTTTATTAGTAGTGAATTCTACAGATAACTAGACACGATCATAAATTTATGTATCCAAAAATGATGTTGATGCACCGCCAATTTCAATTTCTGATTTCTTGATGATCATAAAGATTTGGCATGATAATCTAAAGAATCCCCCTCTTACATATGCTTTCAAATTTATTATTTGAAAATTATTCTAACATTACAATTTCTAATGGGACTGTGTTTCTAATAGACGCCACGAGTGGTAACAATAGCCAAAATTTCCACTGCTGTTGATTGACCATGATACGTTTTATAAAGAGCTAATCAGGAGTACGGTACATAACACTGCAGTTATCTGTTTTATGGATCCATGTTGCTCTAAGTCTTCATCATACCCCATAATAAAAAAAAACCCTGGTAGTTGCTGTGGTTCAGCTCATCGTCAACAATTAAGCATTATTAGGTTGATGGTCTTGACTAAACAGAATGAGGTTGTAAATTGTGATTATGATAACGTTTGTGTATGATTCTTTTCGTCAATAAATGATATATGTAGAAGCCTTAAAAGTCTTATAATAATTAGGAAAAGGCCAAACAGAACCATTTTCATCCGTTTGTGAGCTACGATGCCCCTAGCAGAAAAAGAAAAATACATTAGGGGTCAAACTTAGAATATCCTTCTTTTAAATCAAAAATGAAAGCGTGTTGGTATCGCTCATTCAAAATACAATATGAACCAAAATTGTCAAAAAAAAAAAGACATTTTCGACACGGTGCGCAAAAATAGGCATGTTTATAGAGTACGGTCATCTAGCTTAACTTCAGGCAATCATGGAGTCGACCCTCTCTGTCTCGGAGCTGAAACTGTCGTATTTCCTCATAAGGGTGGAGAAAATGCCGTCATAATTCACGGTTAGCCGTCTCCCTAGCGTGTTGTAAAGATGCCCTTAACACTAGTCTTCATTTTCTAGTGGGAGCGGTGCATTTATCTCCGCGACGAATTTTATAGTCCAAATAAACTTTGTTAAGTCAATCGGGCAATGTCTTTTATTTTTAGCCTTAAATAAAGGGGGTAGACGCTAAAATCTCAATATAACTTTCAAAATATTGGGAGTGTTATGAAATAAAAACCTATTAATAGACAATACCTAATGATCAAATAAAAATTATAAAATTTTAAATTCACGCAGTTTATTTTCAATTAAGGTAAAAGTTAATATTTTTTTTAGTTTTCTTTAGCTCCCTTGTATTTATATTTATATAAATGTCACACAAGTATCTTTGTATACGTATATTTATATGTATATTTAAAGCGTTTAATGAGGGCTGTAATTTAAGTTTATCTAGTTATCCTTGCACAGAAAAAGTTGTTTCAGGTAAGAAAACACAGACTTACATTTCCTTAAAAACATTACAAATAACGAACCTGAACGTTAAATAGAATTTCACTGTTCTCATGAAAGAAGAACTGAGGTACTGGCAATCATTCTTTTTTTAAATCCTAGTAATGGAGCATCCGAAATGGCGCAGGTCGTTACATTGGCTCACGTGGTGCGAGCACCTAATAGCCCTCCTCTCTATTCCTCACTATTTGCCAGCTGCCTGTTTTCCCACGTTTCCCCTGCTAAAGGTTATTGGGCCTGCTTTCACGGTTTTTATTGCTTGAACGCAGTTTGAACTCAATTATTTTTATGGTGGAGTAAATTACTATTTTGTTGCTTTATCACGATTATCAAGACGAAATTAGTTTTTGCGATTGATAGGTTTTTTAGTTGGTAATTTACGATCTTGTAAGGGGTTGCTTTCAAATGATTTTTAATTTTCCCCTATTTGTTGATGTCATAATATTTAAACATAGTACGCAGTTTGTAGGTAAATAAATTATGTAGCTGAATGCGTAATTAACAATTTGCGTTTAAAATCGAATTAAAGATATATTTATTGAACAATAGCTATTATAGTATTGAAGAATTTATAAATGACAAATAATAGTGTTTTTGATATTTTATAATTAGTAAGTGACAGCGTAATGTATGTACTTATTAATCGATTTATTGAATTAGGAAATGTTATGTATTATTTCAACACAATGTATTTTGTTATATGGTAAATGACTAATGACTTATAGTGAAGCGAGTTTGACGAGACCGTAATATCTTGTAAAAAAATCGACAATACTAATATCAGTATGCATATTAATTTTCTTAAATGACAGAAGTGACGAAAGGACAATAGAATCATAATGTAAAAATTTCATGCTAGTATTTTTTTATATTTGCCAGCTTTAATTACCAAACTTTATGTTAATTAAGTACATACATACACGCTTTTCTCTATCTGATGTAAGGACAGAAAAAAATCCTGCTTTTGCTTCGTTCGTTGTTTTCTATTTCTTGTGATTTACAAGGTAAACCTTCAATATTTTTTTAAAAGAGCGTTAAAGTATTTTGCTTAACTTCAATATATTTAGAGAACCGGCTAAAGCTGGAAGATACATTGTGACTTATTGCTCTAAACCTGCTGGTAATGGTATCCACTGTTGTTATACTGATTTGTTTCAATTAAAAAGGCCATCCAAGGGACTACGTATCACCAGGTTCCAAATAAAAACCTCAAAGTTTAAGCAACCTCATTTCTTATCAATAGTCTTCCCTATATTAGTAGATATAACGAGTCCTCCTCTCCTCCTCTCTCCCCTTCTGCCACCTTTCCCCTACTCCTACCTTAATGGCCGGTAACGCGCTTGTGACTCTTGAGTTGCAGGTGCCCATGAGCGGCGGCAGTCATTTATCATCAGGTGATCCATCTGCTCGTTTGCCTCCTATACCATAAAAAAAAAAGAATTAGTCTTTCTATTTATGACAGAGGTAATTGTATAAAGTTATTTGGCGGTTTGACGCCTAAGTTCAAATATTGTTTGTACTGATTACTATTTTTCTTCAGTTTTATTATTTTGCTTAAAGTATACCAGGTAGATAACTTTGCGAGTGATGTATAAGTCTCTAGACACAAAGAGAATTTATGGCAACCTGTACCTATTCCCGTGGACATGATAAAGGATCGGGGCCATGTTTTTAAACCTGTTGTTGCTTTGTGCTTTGATACCAAGCTGTTTTGAAGGCATGTCACAATGCAGTCAAGTGCAGTATATGCACGTTACGCTATAGAAGAATACGCAATACGTACCTACTCACGATTTAATAAGGTAGGCATTCAAAACTGTGCCTTATCCACTTTTAAAACGGAAGAGGTTCTTAAGTCAGCCCGTATATATTTTTTTTATGGGAGGAGGGAAGGGTGGAAGAGTAGAGAGAAGGGTTAGGGCCTCCGGTAACCTCACTCACTTGGCGAAAAGGAAGGCAACCATTGCTTCACTGCCGGTTTTCTGTGAGGCCGTGATATCATTCCGGTCGAGCCGGCCCATACGTGCCGCAGCGTGGCTCTCCCACGATTTTTTCTTATTTAGAATTTTTTTTGTGAATGATTTCGATTACTGTTTTTTTTTGGGCGTTCTTCGAAATTGGTCCCATTTAAATTTCAAATAAAAATTTCAACCCTAAGGGTAGCAAAATAGAGGACGAATATTTGTTCACCTTGACTTTATATATGTGAGCAGAATTTGTTGAAACTTAGCACAAATATAATAGAATTGAATAATCTTTATTGTACACCAACGATATGTTGCTTAAAATAAATACACAAAGTGAATACCTATGTACAATAGGCGGCCTTATAACTAAGAGCGATCTCGTACAGGCAACCTTTGGATGGACAAAACCGATAATAGAAAAAAGAATAAAGGGTAGTTTTTGTGTAAGACAGAAGTAAAGAGAAAAAGGCATTTTGTTGAACGGAATTATAACGTCGTGTTATAAAACTAAGTATTTTATACATAATAATAAACATTTTCAGTAAAACTAACGGAAATAAATGTAAGGTTATATCAACTTTTGGTATATACACTGATTTAATAAACATACATACGGGGTGTATTTGAAAAAGGAACACTTATTTAAAGCACTGAAAGGGCATAACTCTAGCATGCAGTTACAGTAACATTTTTTTTAAAACTATTGGTTTACAAGTTATGACCGTTTGAATTGCATCATCATTAACAAATATATATACAGTAGTTGTAGCGTTATTAGGACACTACAACATGACGGAGACTTGTAATTGATTTGATGATTTTATTTATTTATTTTATTTTACTACAAACACTATTATTACAGATGACGATGGATGTGGAAGCCTGTCGAGGGAACTCCTCAACGGTTTACAGTAGCTGTCTTGTGTTCATCTTAATGAGAACTTTAATCCTAGTAAAATATTGTTGAATATCTGTTGTATGTATTAGCAAAAAAAACTAAAAAATAAAAACTTTAAAAACAAACATCGAAACGGAAAAGTCACTAAAAAAAGAAAAATAAACTTGTTAGCGTACTAAACCCTATTCTAATATAAATACCTAAAATATATTAAGTTCGGCGTAATAATAAAATTCACATCATGATTTTTCGTTAGGTGTAGGTTTCATATAGGCGTTTCTGCACATTGAATATTTTTGGCCAATACCAATTAATATTGTAGATAGATAGATAGATAACTCTTTATTTGTACACTATTTTTACAATAAATTTACATAATAAAATTATATCAAGGATAATATAATGTACAAAGGGCGGCCTAATTGCTAGATGCAATCTCTTCCAGGCAACCTTAGGATGGATCAAAATGAATCGGAGAGACAGTGGCAGTTGATGGTGTATTTACAAAGAACAAAAATAAAATAAAATTTATTTTGTCATTTCTAATAAATATTAAATATACAGATATTCTACATTAACCTAACCTACTATAAATACCAATACACATATATATACATATATATAACAAATATACATACATAAACCATAAACTATATTATATACAATACATACATATACAGTACAACTAAAGTGAAAGGTAATGTTCATAAATCATTTTTTTTAAAATAGTTATTGATTGTGCTCACCTAATGGTAATTGATAATGCATTCCACAAGCGTACAGCTTGAACAGTAAAAGGATGATCAAAAATTTTTGTGGAATGCTGTGGCATCTCCAGTCTCAAATTTTCAGATGACCTTAGACATTTTTCATGTGTCTCATGAAGGAACTTGAACCGTTCTTTGAGATAAAATGGGGCTTTAGGGTTGAATAAGACGTTGTAAAGTAAAAAGAGGATATGAGTATTCCGGCGAGAGCGAATTGGAAGCTACGTGAGCTTTTGACGGAATTCTGAAACGTGATCATATTTTCGTGGCCCATATATGAATCTTATACAAACATTTTGAAGTCGCTCAAGCTTATCAAGTTGTGCTTCAGTGAGATTCAGATAGCTGACATCGGCATAGTCGAGAATCGGAAGAAGAAGTGATTGTGCAAGCGCAGCTCTAGTGGTAGTTGGAAGAAAGTTACGTAGTCTTCGTAAGGATCCCGCTGAAGCGTAAACTTTACGACTGACTTCCTGCAACTGTGGACCCCAAGATAAGGTACTGTCCATACATATTCCCAGGTTTTTTTACACTTGTGCTGATCTGTAATGAAGTGCCATTAAATTTAATTTGAGACAGTTGAGACCAATCAATTTTTGAAATTAACCCAGGACTGCCTATAACGCATACCTGCGTTTTTGAGGGATTAACCTTGAGTCCATGAATATGAATCCAATCGCAAATGTCCGATAGGTCTGCATTGATTTTGTTAATGGCTTCCGATAGCATGTTAAGCGGAGCTTGTGTATATATTTGTAAATCATCTGCATAAAGATGGTAGGATGAACGTAATTGTTTAGAGATGGAGTTTATAAAAATAGCGAAGAGTAAGGGAGATAAAGCGCCACCCTGCGGTACACCAGCAGTAATACTGCACCAAGAAGACACCGAGTCTTCAATGCGTATACATTGTCGGCGACCAGACAGGTAACTGCGAAACCAATCAATTGTCCTTGGAGATATGTTAAGAGAATGCAGTATACTAAGCAGAATGTGAAAATCTACAGTATTGAAGGCGTTACTAAAATCAAGTAAGGTAAGTACTGTAATATTTCCACCATCCATGCCTAGTCTGATATCGTCCGTTATGTGAACAAGTGCAGAAGTCGTGCTGTGACCAGAACGAAAGCCAGATTGAAACGGGTTTAATAAATAATTCTTAGAAAGAAAGGTGCTTAATTGGGAATGGATAAGGCGTTCAAGGACTTTGGATAGGAAAGGCAAAATGGATATTGGACGATAGTCAGAAAAGGAAGAGGGTTAAACTTTTTTTGGTAGTGGGATAATTTGTGCATCTTTCCACGCAGATGGAAAGACACCAGTAGTCAAGGAGTGATTTAAAATATTGCATAGGATAGGTAGGATTTCGTCAAGGATAGGGACAACCATATTTCGACTGATACAGTCACTTCCTATTGCATTAGACGAAATTATTAGTATGGTCTTCTTAACATCACAAGCGGACAGTTGATCAAAGAAGAAAGGTGGATAGTCGGGAGCTGGGAAAGAAGAAATATGTCTAAGAGTATTTGCTTTAATTGTATCATTAAAGTCGGACGAAGTAGAGAAATGCTTATTAAGAGAATCAATATCGACATTTTTAGGAATAGAGTCTTCGCGCGACTTCCCAACTCCCACTGTTCTCAGAAATTTCCAGACTTTAGGTGGGTCTCCGTTCTCTACGGATGAGTGGATGTGTTGGCGTTGTGCATTTCTACACATCTTGTTGCAGTGATTTCTTAGGGAAACATATTTTTCGAAGTTTGTGTCCGTAGGTCGATGCTTGTACTTATTTTTAGCTGCAGCTTGTTTTGACATGATCTGCCTTATCTCGTCAGTGAGCCATGTAGCCGGTAAATGTTTTATTTTAATCTTTCGCAAAGGAGCGTGCAAGTTATAAAGCTGTATTAGCTTATTGCAGAAAATATTAACTTTAGCGTTAACACATTGCGCGTTATACAAATCTGACCAGTCAGTGTTACCGGCATCTTCTCGAAGTTTGTCAGTATCCATTCCACCAAAATTGCGTTGCACAAGAATTCTCGACTTTGCTTTGGGTGGGCGGACAGCATAAGATAGGAAAACCAAGTCATGATAGGAGAAAGCATCAGCTGGATATTGCCCATGTTTGATGACATAATCAGTAAATGAAACCACAATAAGGTCAAGAAGAGAAGGAGTACAATTAGGAAAATTATGCGTTGCATCCAGTGTTAAAAGTGATAGATCACTAGATTCTACTATACTGCAAAGAGAAGAGGAACGACAGTCATTTTTTAATAGGCAGGTGTTGAAGTCACCCATTACAATTGTATGACCATAAGAAGGAGTTAAGATGTTTTCGAAAGAAGAAAAGAAGTTAGTGCGCAAGTGATTTAGTAACTGTTATGATACAGTATATATAATTATTATAATATCAGTAAAAACAAATAGGCAGCACACACGCATGCTCTAGCAACGTTCGGTAATTTGGTATTGTCACTAGATAATAATAATAGTAACATTTGTTTATTTTTATATATATATATTATGTAGAAAGAGGGGCATTATAAAGTTAAGTAATACTAGCCAGGTCAGTCTAGGATGGGTGACTATTCTTAACAGATTGAGACCCCTCCGTGCCTCGGAGAGCACGTTAAACCGTCGGTCCCGGGTGCCATACAAACATCTTTTGCATTCGTTAGAGGTAGTTGGAGCCCTAAAAAGTCCGACAACCTGTTTAACTACAGAACTTCGATATCGCCTAGTACTTGGGTTGTGGAGGTCTGATGGCAGTCGCTTCATGTAAAATATCAAAGTTCGGCCCTATCGTAGTTAGACTGAAAGCCGACCCCAACTTAGATGGGAAAAGGCGCGGAGGATGATGCAGAAAGATATAAAGATACATAATAGTTATTTATACACCAGGGTTTTACAGAGATGAGAGTGCGAGGGAATCTAACGTTTCTTTTTGTGAGGAAGTGATGTCCGCTAAAGAGGCGGTGGAAAGGGAACGGGAAAGGACTAGTACTCTCCCGTCCCGAAAAAAAAAGTGTTTTACTGAGAATATGATACATGTAAAAAGTGTAGCATTGATAACATGTACCAAGGGGAGGCTTATCGCTTCAAGAAATCTCTTCCAGGGAGCCTTAGAATGGACTAGAACGATTTTAATTATTAACTGGTGGGTCTAACAAAAAAATATTGGCGCCTAACAAAAAAAAGCTTGTAAAATCATAAGGAAGGAACTTGACAGAAAATAGGTATATGTGTTTTTAAACGTGTGCGTCACGTAAATCCGGACTGTGATGATATAAGCAAGTATTAAGTGTGAAGATTTCGTTCATGTTAAGCTTCTGTACGAGAGTTTGCAAATGAAGCCTTAATAATCTCAAGCCATCTTTCACGGATTACAACGGATTGACACGATTACTTTTACGAAAATTTAAGAAAAATGCGAGTAAGAGGCGAAGAAGGTTTTTGTAGGCGGATTCTTTGCGCGCGAGGTGTTAAGGTAAGTAAGTACGTGGTAATCTCCTGTAATTATTATTTGGGTAATGTATGTTTGTAGATTTTGTTGGAGAAATTTGTAGCAGCGGGTTTTATAAAAGGAAAAAAATATATGTTGAAGACGTAGATAAAGAAAAATAATGACCTATATCTTAATTGTGATTTAATACAATTTACACTATGATTCCTTTAAAACAAAACAAAATCTCTACTACAACTCTTTTACATCAAAAACTACCCACCATTTCTTTTATTTACTGCCAAAATTGCATAAAAAGGAAATGCTTTTATTTAATACTTCTATAATTATCTCCATCTAAAGGTTGTCTGGTAGAGATCGCTATTAGCGATAAGACGGCCCATTGTACTCTATTTTTAAGATGATGATGTGTTCCAATTCATTTTATTTAATGATGTACAATAAAGAATATTCTATCTCTCTATCTCTATCTATATTTAGGAAAAATCATAGCTGGGAATATTCCACAATGTTCTCGGTCGTTTGTGAAGCGTGAGAGTACGCATTGAGACAGTTAGTTTTACTTGGACTTTTGTTGCTGACTGTACCACCAACCTACAGAAGACCGGAATGAAACAGCACTATTTAAATATTGATGGATGTCTTTTTTACGTGTGGAAACCCCCACGGGTCTTCACCTCACCGGGGCTAACGGTAAGGTGGTATGTCGGACTCGAACCGACTAAAACCACGTCCGTCACGGGGTCCTATTGCCGGGGACTCAGGTGTACCCTAGAAAGGAAGTCCCTCTGAGCCCCGGCAGACTTGGCCGCCTGCTCGACAACAGGCGACCTCACATTTAGCCTTGCCCCCTCCGATTTAGAGAGGTGAGCGTGGAACATGTCGCGCCGCCGTCTCGGGCCTGCTTCTGCTAGGGCGCTCATGGAGGCCGGAGATCATCTCGCTCTCTCTGGCGCCTGGTGCGTCTTCTTCGGGACGGAAGAGTACTAGATCTCTCCCGTTCCCTTTCCGCCGCCTCCTTGGCACTCATCACTTCTTCGCAAAACGAGGCGGCGGAATCCTATGCGCTCTCGTGCTGGACCATAACCATCACCATGGTTTCCAATGACAGGCTACCCACACCGAAGGCCATCGCGAGGTCAGCACGTTGCCGCGCCCACGCAGGGCACTCCACTAGAGTGTGGAGTGATATTGATGGATAATCTGCTGGTAAAGTACATATATATGTTTACAGGGGAACTGGTCAGAGTTTAACGGGATTGTAAATGTTTATTAACCCTAGTTAGCACTTTCCATAAGGTATCTACTATGTGAGCTTATTTGACATCTTAGTAGTACAGAAAAATAAACTGTTCAATTCATAGTTCACTTGGCAAAGTCCGAATTAATTAAAATGACAAATTAAGCGAGCACTAAACACACGCCTTCTAAAGCTAAACGCCTTCTAAATCTATTTAAAATAATCATTCTAATACTGTGTAAACATACGTCCTTTAGCGATTGAATTGGCAGCAGAGGCGAGAGAAAAAGAAACAATTTTATTTAAACGACTGATTTGAGAGCAAACAGCAGCGTAGACCGTGCTCCGGGAGGCTTGCCCGCATCTTAATATATTGGTGCATGCTATTTTAAACTAAATGGCGTAGAACATGTTGAATAACTATTGAAGTAAGTGTATTTGAACATTCTAGTTTCAATTCTCATGATCGTTTCTAAAGGTTGAAGGCATTTGAGATACCCTTAAGACAGACAGTATTTATATATTTTCCTTTTTTCATTACATGAAAATCGTTACACAGTAAAGTTCGTGAACTGCAGACTAAGAATTCTATGCTGTTTCACCATGTTTATATATCTATCTATAAATAAATTTATCTGTATTGTTTACATGACATTTTTGGATACAATGTTCACAGACATGCACTTTTTTACAGAATAGTTTCGTCATAATTTTATTGAAATGACGGACGGAGTGAGTGAAAAAAGTGGTGATCATTTCATTGTTTTTAAACTAAAAGATAATATTATGGTGTAAAAAAACAAATCGATAAAGTTCAAATAGAGTTAATTTCATTAACCGACTTTAAAAAGGAGGAAGTTTTATGTATCTTATCTTTCTTTATAACTTATTCAATCAAATGCAACAAGTTGCTAGACAAACAAAAATCTTACCACTTTATTTAAAAAAAGTATCGGGCTTAATAAGCTAAACTTAATATAATCTAACGTGCTGCTGTTTCTTACATTTTAGTAAGTAATGTTCTCAATACCGTATCTACTCAGTACCCATTTTAAGTGTAAGGCACGTAGCCATACACTAAAATGGAAAAATAAACACTTAAAAGAAAGTTAAACCGACTTCAAAAAGCACTAACAAAAGGCACTGAAATTTTTGATACGCGTGATAACTGAAAAATATAAATATAAGTATTTGTTATAAATTTAACTGAAAATACTGCAATGTATTAGACACTTTTAATATAATATGCAATATAATAAATACACTGGCTACCTACTGGTCTGTTTGAAGTCGGTGCCAAGCCCTAAAAGCAATAAGTAGATATATTTAGGGATATGAATAGCTTAATTAAGCACGGAATATAATTCTAATTAAATATCTGAATATTTTGTTATAGTCCTTATTTTCAATAGTCAAATTATGCAAATTTATGAACAACGTAACGTAATTTGCCCTTGAATCGTATATGTATATATCTAGTGTTCTCGGGAGGCGGGAAATTTATATTTGTAATTTTCTATATATTAAAAGAATTTATGAAACCTATTACGAGTCCGTCCCGCCTTTTATGCAAACCATTTGCTTTTAAATGAAAGGTATGCCCAGATATGTCATCAAGCACCGAAAATCACCCTATCTTTATTATCACCTAACTTTCCCCCTTCTCAAATTATACTAAAACCAGATTTCCTCATGTACATTTCTCATATTTGCATAGCTTTCTTTCTGTATATTTTCGATTCTAGTTGAGGTACACGGTTCGTTTTGGTCTACGACCACTAGCCTGTACGAGCTCTTAATGCTATGGAGAAGCAGGGGGGTCCTCCTCGTTCATAGTATAATGTTATTTAATAGTATAGATAGATAGATAGATTTTAGTCACAAATTACTTCTTAAATTAATTTCTGATCACACCTGTCAACAGCTATCCTACTAATATTATAAACGTGGAAGTTTGTAAGGACATAAGGATTTATGGATGTGTGGATGTTTGTTAATCTTTCACGCAAAAAACTACTGAACTGATTGCGATGAAAGATAGATAACTGGAGACCTACGGGATCGGGAGTTACGCGGGTGAAACCGCGGGTCGCTGCTAGTTATACATATATCAACTATTAGCACAGAATACATAATAGTACCTATTAGTTATTCTTTTACGCCTAAAGCCAACCTATTCGCTATTTCTAAGAACAATTCCACTTTTCGGTATTTATAGATATATGTGTTTGGTATTCTTGTCGATATCTTTTGGTTAGTTCTGGTCGACTGGATATAAACGGATATATTGAGTTATTTGATTAGTAATGAAATACTGCTGACATATTACATATTTTCCTTCTTAATCTCGCCCGTATTGATTGGTTCTAATGCATAGTATTGTGTAAGTAATGGCGTTTGTGCTTTCTTAGGGTTCTGTACCTCAAAAGTAGAAACAGAACCCTTGTAGGATCACTTCGTCCGTTTGTCTGTTTGTCTGTCCAAACCCTTTTTCTCAGGAATGTATGAAGGTATCAAGTTGAAATTTACATCAAATACTACGGTCCCTTGTAGCTATAAAGCAAGCTTGTAAGTCAACGCAATCAATTATATTTTAACCAATTTGTTATCGTTATGTTGTCGTTAATTTGGTGTTAAATCACATAAAAATATTTTTTTTTGCGATTACGATTTTGATACGTTTTGAAAGAATACAGAGAGAGCGAACATTTCTGCCTCCTTATCGTTTTGTCAACTCACCTCTCTTAAACAGATGAAAACCCGGAGAAACAGAGTGATGTGAGCCTTCGGCCTCGGCGGAACATTCAGTAGAACGAGCAACGTGTCCAGAGTGATCCGCAAGGAGACGTTCTACCCAAGCACCCTAGATATTACGAACATACCTGACAATTTATGTGACGCGTTAGTATTTTCAATTCAACTAAATATAAAATATTCTAAGACTAGTTTTAAGATGAAAGTTCTTAGATGTTATCACCTAAATCTACCATCATCCTATACATGATTACATTGAGTGTAAACGCAACTCAATGTTACAACTTTAATCAATCCAGTCAAATTGAGCCATAAAAAAGCAAAGGTATTGTGGAGGTCCCGTAAGAAATATTTCGGGCAAGGAAACTTAATTAGCGTGTTTTCTTTGATTACCGTCATCAGTGCACCGGCTGGCGGGAAGTGCGAGCTCAGGTGAGCGTCGGAGTTACGTTTAACTAAATTACAACAATTTCTTTCAACCCATGCAAGGACGCCGGTACAAAAATACAAGCGCTTGTAATTATTATTAGTAAGAAAATGTAGTGCATGTTTTATGTACCCCAGTTATATTCTGATTATAAGTATTTTAGTTTAAGTTCCAGCAAATGTAAATGTGAATTTGTTTTTTTAAACCTCGTTTACGTTGAAGAATAATTAATAAAGCAAATGATGACTGCAAATAGGTTGTCGTATTAGCAGAACAAAAATGTTGTCCAAAGACCTCCTCTGCTTCTCATTTGGTTAATACAACTGAGAAGTAGTCAGTAATAGTTTTCATGTTGTAGTACATTTTTTGATATACCTTCCAATAAACATCGTCGATGTTATTTATAATTCAGTTTGCGAAAAAATATATTATTCATAAATAGCAATAATATTTGGAATGCATTATACCGCTAATATAGCGTTGTTTAATGACTTTAACCATTTATTGTACTGTGGGTTCTAGAACTCGCACAAGGTTATCAATGCAAGTAGATATATAACCACAAATACTGAAGCTACAGTTGAATACTAGACCGCTGCGCCGTATTAACACGCTATTATTAGCTTGGTATGTACCTATGTAACGGAATATTTGGACGTGATTTTCACCCACTTTAAAACGTCGGATTGAATTTTTTTTTTTTTTTAAAAGACATCTCGCAGGTCGCAGGGGACTTTACAAACATACAAACAACGGACACAAAGAACACCCAGACTCAGGTGGGAATCGAACTCACGATCTGTAGCATAGCAGTCAGGGTCACTAACCACTAGACAACAAGCCAGTCAATTGAAACTTCGCACACTTATGAAGAACCGAAAAAAAATAATAGTTTAAAAAACTAAAAAACACGCTTTTGTAACTAGCTGAACTAAAAAGTAGAAAATAAATAATAGTTAAAAAAACTAAAAAAACACGCTTTTGTAACTAGATGAACTAAAAAGTAGAAAATAATTTTGTATAAATTACAAAATATAGAGTGATTAAGAAAAAAATCATGTTATCGTAAAAAAACGTGGGGTGCTCTTTAAAATATTATATAATGACTTTACTTTTACCAATATCTGATAATAAAATATTTACAATAATTAACATCTAGCACCCTACGAAAATTGTTTGAAACTATTATTTATTGTTGGTAAAATGAAGGTGTTGTTGTCGTTGAATCAGCAAGACCATATAAATGCACCTTTAATGTCATTAAATAAATATTATTTAATAATGCAAATCCATATTTTACAAATAATTATGTTTCCTGATGTAATATCGATAATATATCAGTAACTACACACTACATGTCTGTTATCTCTCAATAATTAAAAGCTTCAGCGTACCAAAAAAAAAAAAATAATAATGGCGCCCGAAAACATATCCGAGAAAAGAGTAAAAATATAACCAAACTTTTCAAGAACTCCTTTTAAATCATTCGTACTGTGAGAGCTATCTTATACAATACAAAATGTACCTTAATAAATTTGGTAAATAATACATCAATTGTCGTGACTCCATTTGAGTGTACAAAATCAATTCGTTATACATCTGTTGTAATAGAAACAATGAAATTTAATATCCCGTCGTTTGTAATTCCGTGCTATTACTGAACGTCGCTGCACTGATCGATGTAATGCTTCTTGTCCACTAGGGCTTGAATATAGAACTAAATAGACGACGATTTAGGGCATTGTGTTTCTGCTGGAGTTGAAGCTACCCCATTGATCCACTACGTCTAAGGTGATTAGTATGGTTTTGTTTTCTAACTTAGTTGTTTAAAAATAGCGCTAATTAAGCCCTACCGTAGACCTAAAGTTAAAAAGACACTGATAGGATTTATTACATATTACAAATTTGTTTGCATAAGTACTTCAATATTAATTTAAAATCATCTGATTTGGCTGTACTACTGGCTGGCAAAAAAAAAACATATTTATCTGTCCTTTACATAAAGTTAGGTTTATTAGGCATGCCACTTAGTTGTTTTCATGTTTAGCATGAAATATAAATAAAGCTAAGGCAAAAATGCCGTTGGGCTATATTTTTTAATAATTGATAAATATTCAAGTGTATGTATAAGCAGAGTATTAAACAAATGCGGCTATAACACTAATGAGAAATGAGTTATGAGCTCCCCAAATAGTGGAAAACGTAGAAATGTATTTGTTTTATCTTCATCAAAGAGACATAATGAAATGTACACATACGTCTCCAAATATAATAAGCGCTGTGGCAGGCGGCTTCTTACACCATTCTTATTTTAAAGTGATCTGACGTGCTCGGGAGTAGTCTTTTATATAATGCTATAAAAGACTACTCCCGCACTAGGAATTATTGCTGTATCGCGGCACATTCCCCACACGTAACAGCACAGCACTCGCTCCTGACCCGAACACAAAAGACGCTCCAACCCACAACACCACACACACACATACACACACACACACACACACACACACACGTACATACATACACACACAAGCCCACACACACAAACTCATTGATGTTAGATGTATACGAATCCAAATAGTAAACGCGGAGGAAACCTGGTGACCCGAAATACAGGCAGATAAATGCCTTGATATTTGCCAGATAAAAGTTTGGGCACCAGAATTACGCGATATATCTACGCACTATGTAAGCACTATTATGGTTGTAATTATGTAATGTTTATTTTGGAAATGAAATAACTTTTTTAATTATTCTCTTTATTTATTTAATAAACATCTAAATAACATGTTTAAATACATTCATATAAAAATATATATTAAAAAGTATAAAAAATAGTGTTCCGTCGCTATCGGGTACAGGGAACAAGCTACTGGTGGTTAGAGTTCCAGAGACAGGAACTTCCTCACTATACGTGCCGTATCAAGGAGGACTGCCTTCTGCATCAGACTCTTAATCCAGCTGCCTAACGTGATTATTATTATTATCACAAACATTGAAACAACGGACATAAAGAATACCCAGACTCGGAACAACTATTTGTGATTACTATTTTTATCCCGTATGGGTACCGAACCCACAGCACTCGGCGCAGGTTAGTGAACAAAGGGACCACATTGACCTTTACGCTATGCGTGCAATCAAATTCCAGAACAATCTCATCACTTATTCAAGAATACTCATCAACTAAACACGTTTGCCTAAAGTAATTTGTATTAGATGTTACGTCTATCTAAAACAATACATCTGCTATGACTACAGGTAGGCTGGCAGCCTAACTTAATAAAGTTTCAGTTAAATAATGTTTTTCATCTCCTCTTCTTGCTAAAACAAATTGCTTAATTTTTGGCGGCAGGGCATTTACAATGAAATTTATCACCTGCTTATGCCGTACTGTTGTCATTTAACACCCTTCATTACTTTAAACGCAAAATATTTGAATTATTTCATTTTTAATTATTCCATGATCAACTTCTCCTTTTCACTTTAACACTTGCTTTTATGTTTTCACCAATAGCACTACCTATATCAAATTATTACGAACTCACTTCTAGTCTACTAGAGAAGAAAAAAAAAAGAAATAAAAAGAAAAGAACAGAGAAATATCGGGTCTCGTTTCTTTTTCTTGGCAGGTATATTAAAGAAAACATCATTAGTCAATGACACTGTACCCATCTATCCCCATAGGTAGTTTAAGTGACAGAGGCTTTAACAATTCAACGATGTTTCTAAATTAGTAAATCCAGGGCAGAACTTTATGCATAGGAATATTCTGAAACCACCACCTGACATGAAAAATATATTTGTCGAATCCAAGTGTCATTGAAGTTCATAGCAAAAGTTTTAATTAGATACAATGTCAAAACGTAGCAGTAGAATTCAAAGTTCCACGTTTTACCAACATTAACAATATTTTGTTACACACAAACAATAAAGATTTTCTTTTAAAGACATTCAGAAGAATAAGGAAAATGATCATATTTTATAATTTCATCATAACTTAAAAAATATGTATTTAATAGTAGAAAATAAACAGTCTAATACTAAAACATTACTTTACCATATCACGTAAATAACAAAATACCGATTATACCTATAAAGTATTATACAAAGCCACAAATTGGAACTAGATAAGATTTACACAATCATAAGACATCAGATTAAATGTGCCAATAACATAGCGAATAACACCTAGTCCCGGAGGGCTTCGGTCACGTGACAGATGGCCAGGGCCGGACTCGGTCCAGATAATTAACACGTTTCTTTTCCAACGGACGACTTGGTAACAAAACTTTATTAATACCGGTGGGGACTTAGGCTTTGAGGGTAACAAACTTTTCTAATGAAGTCGACCAGCGGAATATTACTTTCGTTTGTAGGTCCTTTTAATTTGTTATTTATTTACTGTTCAATTAGAAGTCGTGACCGTCGGAGCTTAAATTATAGTTGGAGTAATTTTAATTGATGTTCTGGATTGTTTGTTATTAAATGAGTTTTGAATTTAATATTGTTAATTTTAGACTTAGCCTTTCATCTTTATTAAGGTTTTACGCTTCAAATAAATGTTATATTTTCAGTTTTCAGAATCTGTAATACACTATGGGAATTGAAATTTCAAGCTTATGAAACCATGTAACAATTATTCAACAGATTACAATTTGTACATAGTAAAAAATACCCGTGTTAAAAAAGAACTAGTTACTATCCTCCGGTTTTATTCGACAGTTCTGTGACACCTTTCAGTAATAAAGCTGAAATTCTGGGTATACACATTAACAGTGAGTTGTCTTGGATACATAAATACCGGAGTACAACATTTCTCTCCGTTTTAAACAAGGTATAATTCAACTCTAAGCTACTTTCGTATCTGTGAAAAAGAAGCGAGTTTCTCATCTGTACTAATTCCTGGCCTCTAAAGGCCATCGCACACTAAACCGCCACGGCTCCAACCCAGCAATTAACTTTTCATTTAAATCTGAGAGCGCCGACACATTTTACTCCATTTATCTTTTACGCATTTTACCGAAAAGTAGTAACCGCCGAAATCAGACTAACATAACTATACTAATACTTTTAAAGCACAAGTAAAAGAAAAAAGTACTTAACATTATGAATGGTCTTTTACATTCACGCAACTCTAGAGCGTATTGAAATGGTTCACGTTCCCTTCCTAACTTAAATATACTAGTCGTAATGTTATCACTTTTGATGAATATGTATTATGTAAGTTATAGTTAATTTGTTTAAGCACGCGGTCAGGTGCCGTTGATTAATATAAACTGTTGCCTCCATAGGCTGCCTAGAAGACATCGCTTCTAGCGATAAGACCGCCCATTCTACTTACCGGCTAATGATAATTGATTGTACATCTTATACATGTAGAAATAAAATAATATGCTTGCATTATTTTATAACCGAGTTTGTTCTAGTTTCACGAAGAAGCTTCAAGTGTCTGGACATCATTTCAGGCACAGCGAGCATTTACAAATGAAGGGTTAACACATTAATGTTTAAAGAGTAAGAACAAGACAGTCGTTACATACGTGTCAAGTCGTAATGGTAATTTGTTGAGAATGCCGAGCAATATTCATGTCAAGATTTCAAATGTCAGGTATAGTGAGGGTGTCAAAATCGTAGCAAATGTGTTTATGCAAATTACCATCTCCATTAACAGCGCTTTCCCTTGTGAGACTTGTGTACAAGCGCGTGTTTGTAATATAACTATATTATGAGTACATAATTACAGATACTAAATTAGGTACTACTATAATAAACTATTGTATATAGATTCTTAAAATCGCATAGGATTTTAAGTTACTTATTTAGTAGATTTATTCTTAACTAGTGTTCGCCCAGTGGTCGAAATTCGACCCTAATCATTACTGAAAGTTGAGAAAAAAACCGATATGAAGTTGCATGTTTCCAACATTTTTTGTTCACTCTTATATTATTTAATTATCTACATTCACGCTTTATACATTTAAGACCATAGGTACCGTTTTATAACACTAAAGCCCGTCGACGGTAGTAAAAAACAAAAAATCGTTTGCCCAAAAGAGAAGACGTACTGAACTGTTTTGTCTTTAACAAAAAAAAACGTTTCCAATATTTTTTTTACACATCTCAACATAGGTTAATATCTAGCAAACCAAAGAAGAAAAAGGAAAATTAGTTGGCAATCAAAAGACAGAAAGGTACTACACTGTTTTGTCTTTCTCTGTTTATACATATATTTATAGGTTTGGTCGCCACATACTTGACTATGATTTTTATGTCACATCTCCTTCGTTTTGATATAAAAATAATAATAACTAATAAAAATAACCTTAAGATTTTTTTAGATTAAATAATTAGGTAGATATGTTTACTATGACGAAAATAGTGAGAGAGTTCTAAAAATATATTTTAGCGCTATGTCATTTGCCAGAATATTATAATTGTCACATATCAGACATTGAAATAACTCAGCGGGCAATCGCAGAGACAGCTACTGGCGATAGTAAAAACAATTTTTTTTAAAGTATTATAAAGCGTATTATAAAGCCACCACACCAAAAATAAGCCACCATTTTTGCTTTACAGTTAAAGTATTTACGAAGTTATAAAAGTTTAAAATACAAAAAAGATTTAAGCAATTGCTGAAAAGCAGACAACACAGTTAGGGACACCGTGGGTAAGCGCCGTTTTAGGGTTCCGTTCCTAAAGGAACCCTTATAGGATCACCTGCTGTCCGTCTGTCTGTCAAGTTGAAATTAACATCAAATACTTATGTCAGACAAACGAACTACAAATTGATCCTATTTTCTTTTTTTTTTTAGTTCCTATTTATCTTTTGAGGAACGGAACCCTAAAAAACAACAAAAGTCATCGAGAATCGGTTTCTGAGATGTACTCGTTGCGCGTGTCATACTCGCACATGTCCGGTTTTTATTTTTAATTAACGGTGGTTAATTTATGGAGCCGCGGCTCGTACTCTAAATCCACTATTCTACACTACACTTTATATCTGTTACAATACTTTAAATCTATTCAAATTAAGATGAATGTCAGTTGGAGTAGTCCTGGTTTCATATTTTATGATTAAACGGATAGTTTTTTTACGAAATATTATAGGCCTTTCCATATTTATTTATTTCTATACTTAGCTATTAATAGTCAACACAAGTTAACAAATAATAAAATAACCCACGACCTGTAGCATAGCAGTCAGGGTCACTAACCACTAGGCCAACAAGCCCGTCAGTTAGTTTTCCCAACTAAGTTGGGGTCGACTTTCAGTCTAACTACGATACGGCCGAACTTTGATATTTTACGTGAAGCGACTGCCCTCAGACCTCCACAACCCAAGTACTAGGCGATATCGAAGTTCTGTAGTTAGACCAGGTTGTTGGACTTTTTAGGGCTCCAACTACCGGTAACGAATGTCACAGATGTTTGTATGGCACCCGGGACCGACGGTTTAACGTGCTCTCTGAGGCACGTAGGGGTCTCAATGTGTTAAGAAGGGTCACCCATCCTAGACTGACCTGGCTAGTATTACTTAACTTTGTAATGTGCTAACCTACTCGGTTACCACTTGGCCACGAGCCCCTCCTAAGTCCCCCCAAATTTAAAATAAAACAAATATACTAATTCCAAATCGTAGTAGAAAACAATTAAGTATCAGATTAAACAATGTTAGTTACGGATAGGACGCAAGTGTTCAGAGATATCAGACATAGCTGGCGCGGGTTACTTCAGGCGCCACAAATATGCGTGCTATGTAAATTTTGATGCCTCGAGTGACGCGCGCGGTCGGACGATGGCTTTCATCTATCTAAGCTATGTTAGTAATCTCAGAGGGCATGTTTTGACAGATCGCGTACTGCACGGTACGTTGATTATACATACTTGGAGTTTTAAAACTGTTTGCTGCAGCGTTTTTTTTGTTTTATAGCCTAAAATCAAGATGACTACATCATACGCATGATCTATTTGGAATTTACATAAAATTTAAGAAACCTTGTAGTTAATCTTACTTTTGATAACGCTTTTGGGGTAAAAAGTAAAGAATAAAAATAACTCGATTTCTCTCCTGCTCTCTCCTGCTCTCTGCTCCTTCAAATTACAGCTAAATAAGCATTTGATTTTACAATAATTAAAGCTATATAATGTATGTATATATCATTAGCCGACTTCAAAACAGGAGGTTCTCAATTCGTCGGAATCTTTTTTTATGTATGTTCACCGATTACTCAAAGACGCCTAAACCAATTTAGAAAATTCTTTTTTTGCTTTAAAGGGTATACTTCCCAGGTGGTCCTATTTAAAGTTTATCGAAATCGGTTGAGCGGTTTCTGAAAAATCAACAAATATCTAAAAAGTGTATACATGGATGATATTTTCGTTTACTCCGAAACCTCGCTGTCTCATTGGAGCAGTGCGTTTAGTTGGCCTACCCATATTATATTCAAACAAAATACAATTTATCATGATTTAGGCACATTGAAGTCGGTGATACTTTTCTTAAAAGATAATTATTTTGTGAACCGTTACTTAATGTATAAAAATTGCTAAAGTATATGTAGATACATTGAATTGATGCTATACTTGTGAAAGTATGTTAATATCAATAAATACTTAATGCATATTATAATTTAAAAACTTGTGATTTTAGTCTGTAATCATTCCGAACAATACATAAATAAATAAGCGTTTAGCGACTTCTGGTGGCCCTCATCTCATTCATTTTATCATTTGGTATATGAACTTATCGCACGTCTTGTGAAGAGTGTGTCTAAATATAAATAATTAGCTATACAGTTGTATATTATTAAGTACGAAAATGTCGCAATGAACTGTACAAGCAGTGCCTTAACACATGAATTTTCATAAACGCAAAGATAATAATTTAGATTTGTTTTGGTACAAGCCTAAACACCCATTCATTATGACACTTGAACCTAAAGGTAGGACATTAATTTACTAAACGGTTACTGCAAACTACTTGTACTAAGTATTTGTTGGCTCAATAATTTAGAAGGACAGAACTCCGAACGTACTCAGTGGAGTGAGACATTAGAGTCACGTACACCATTTTGGGAAGACACAAAGCCTCCTAATGTGTTTAAACTATCCAACTAGTGTCGTTACCTCTATCCATGTAACTGAAGTACCGATTGTTGTAGTAAAAGAATCTATAAAAATAATATTGGTAGGATGTTTGATGAAAAATACACATTTCTATGCGTATTATAACGTAGCGGGATTAATATACGAGTAAGTTTTAGTATTTTGAGGGGAGCAAACTAAGGATATGGGTATATTTTTCTAATTTGTTGCCAGGTTGCTCTTTCCGCATCCACCAGGCCTTCTCCCTTATCCCTTCTCTCATCTTAGTAGTTATTTACATAGTTTTCTTCAAAGCCCCGGAGTGCAACCGGTCCTGTCCATTGAAAGCCAGTGTTAAGTACTAGCCGATAAAAGATCCTTTTTTTTAAGTGAAAACTTTTTTAGGCACGTTGGACCCTTTTGGTATAGGGAAAAAGCAAAGAAATCGCGTGACCGTCACGCTCAAATACATTTAGATACAGATGTGTGTGTGTTTTTACTTCTTACGTGCAGTCCTACGACTGACAATTTTTTTTAATTATCCGTGTCGCAATGCATACTAGATGAAATACATTATGTGTTACTGCTATCTCTTCAAAATCTAAAAATATCCTCATTATGGTGGGATTTGTTCGAGGACTAGGACTTTACGGCAACAGCCAGTTCGAGTTGCAGGTATTCGACCGTGACCTGCTCGAGCTATTGCTTAATTTCGGTTCTCTTCCATTGCCTTCCCTTATTACCTAACTTTCTTTTAATTTCCAAAGTGCCCGGTTGAAGGCAATAGGTTTGCCCCCTATTACGTGAGTGGGACCAAATTATATTTAGTTGGTAAAATATGGGTGTTTAATACGCCTCTCCCTACCTCTTTGGGGTTATAGCGTCTATGTATGTAAGTACATACATAGAGAGATCACCCCATAATACGTCATTACGAGTATGGAGGTATTATGCGCCAAAATTCATTAACATCCGTCTAGACAACTTATTTGTCGTCATTGTCATTGTCGTTTTTTTTTATTATATTAACGTTTTTGATATCTTCTTTACCGGCGCCATCATGCATTTCAGTATCTAAGTGACGTGCAAGTGCGTGCAAGGCAATTGTCACTCTATTTTGTTTTTATTTGTATTTCTTTTTCTTCTATTATTTAAATTGTTATTTCTTGTTTAATTGATAAGCACTTTGTTAACATCACTTCAGAAATAGATATTGTTTCTTTCTTTCTTCTTCTTTCATATTATAACGATTTTATAGTAAGTTGTTGTAGATGTCATAGTGTGTGATGTTTGGTGATGTAGATGTATAGTGATGTTATAGTAGGCATTCAAAATTTATAACGAAATAATATCTACATATATTACGTATGTAATTATAAAACAGTTTAATACAAATTACAATAACTCTTTAATTATAAACGGTATAACAACAATTGTATACCCAGTGAAGATCATTAACCAATTTACCTCCACTTTCCAATGGCTAATATTAAATTACCCAATGAGCACACAAAGCGTTCTATAGGTTGTATCTAACAGTACAGTAGCTACGTAAATGGGGAATATCGTTGGACACACTGTGTAATTGCCCGAAAAGCGAGCACTAATATTTCCTTTGAGTGATCATACTAATGATTTGATGAATACCAATTGAATCTACATAAATTACCTCATTGATATATACATATGTCCATATAGACAGCACGACGCGACGATATAATATAACTATTCATATTTATTGTAAAAGTAATGAACTTCAATGAACGAGAACGTAATACGAGCCTATTTTATGGCTACCGAGTGAAGACTTGCTTTACATATCGTGATCGTATACTGTGTCTATTTCAGGAATTTGAAACAGGTGTCAATGAAGAATATTGGATCAGGTACGTGCCACACTACGATGACATTTGTTGGGTAACTAACTAATACTTGGGAGTCTACCCTTGAACTTGCAGAATAGCCTTGTAATTCCTTCACCATCTTAAAATAATACATGTGGAGACTCTGTTAATACAGCTCTATCAAACTAGTTTATGATTGAGCGTGGTATTGCTAAGGCTAGGGCGCACAGCCAGCTAGCTTATTTACTGAAATTTAGACAAAACCCGTCCGAGAGTGTTGCGTTGTGTAACAGGCTTCTTTGGGAGTTTCTGTGATAATGCAGTGTACAATTCACAGAGCGCATCGACTTTCTGAAGCATAATGTGTATGTATGTTCAAATCACATACATATGGTACAAAAAAGGGGGTGGATTTATAGATAATGATTGAGGCCTGTTTTAGTGAGGGATGCAGATTTCGCAGATGCTGAATTCAATAATATATTTAAGCGCAGCATCTAGACGATACTCAACAAATGCAAGCTTGGTTGCGAGATGTCAAACGATCGTGTAGATTAATTGCAGCTAATATCAGCCTAATATGCAACATACCAATCGGTTTTCTAGCCAAACTAGAAATCGGAGGTAAAGGACAGATTGTACACATGATTGTAATGAAATGAAATGTACATTTTTTCATTTAGGTCACAAAGCAGCACTCATGAATTTCAAAAATTACAATTACATTATTTATTACATATTCTTCATGTTTACCATAGCGAACGATGAGTTGCAATTAAAGGTTTATTATATTACCTACAGTAGCTCAATACTCTAAACCTTTTAAAAGAAGCTAACGTCTCATTTGTAGTTTGACAATCGCTCAACTGTAATGTCAATTGATAGGCATAAATATTTTTTATTATTTATACATGTATACATACCTAGGTAGTCCTAGTTTATATTTATATATCTAGTATATGTTTATATATCTATTAATTTTTGTTTCTATTGCATTCTTATATATTACTACTTAGCTATACCATGAGCTAAATGTCTTAACAGTACGGAAACTCTTCCTATTAACAGTAATACTCGTACTTCGTAAGCACGCAGAGCTCCCTTTTATAAGTAATACCAATAAACGCAGAACAGATAGAGTTTGTATAATAAAAATGTGTACATCGCAATTTGCTAAACGACACTTTCACTTTTTTGCCCCCTCGCTGTATAACAAAGTAAATAAAATTTTGAACATTTATCCCAACACTATACTAGAATGCAAATCACGAGTTACTGAATGGCTCCTTGGTCTAACTTATGAAGAAACAGAAGACTTAATCACATCTATTATATAATGCAACACACAGAGATACACCCTCCCTCACACACACACACAAACTCACAAACACACACACACACACACACATACATGCACACACACATACACGCACACACACACACACACACATACACAAAAATCATTTTCAAATCCTCAGGTTTCTACTCTACACTGTTAAGTAAAGTTATATCAAACTACTGTTAAGTTATTATTAAATATGTTATGTAGTCAAATAAAAATGTCATGGAACATATACGCCCCATCCGGAGGTGGGCGTTAGTGACCGCGCCACAGTGTTTCACTAATGCGGTCATTATCGAACACATTAAAAAATTGTAATTTGTCATCCTGTTCCTAATAAAGAAATTTATTGCTTATACTTCTGGCGCATATCATATGTGTGCACCTTAACAAAAAGTTGCTTCAAATATTTATTTTAACAATTACATACTGCACCACTTTTTTTTTAATTCTTTATCACCCTTAAGTAGACTGATAGTGCAATGACCAATGTAATTTAACAAAGCCATACTATTATAATGCCCGCGATCATGTTCTGAAAAAAAAAACTGATATTGTTACAGATAGTCTCGGATCCCAGGAGGCACGTGGAAGGTGAGAGAGCGTGTGACCAAATGCCCGTTCTGTTAGGACGTGATACTTTTGTTAAGCTCCATATTGACTGCTGAACTATGAAATTTTTACCAGAGGTTTTCTTTCATATGTATATTTGCCAAACTCTGCATTATTTATTTTAGGGAAGGATTGTTTGATGTTTGTATAATTATTAACAAAGTACCTATTAGCCTTGTAACGAAATAAGATTTAATATAATCTCTTAGTAAGGAATTGAAAACCAGTGTCCATAGTTTACTACTATATCATTTGGGTTATACTTGTTGTCAACCGTAGTCGCAACCATGCCGGAATCACTCACTTGCTAGGAATAAACCCGTGTTACAAGTAATGTGTATAATAAGAATTAAAACGTAACAAAATGCCTGAATTATAATATTATTATTTTGTAATCTTATATACTAATTATTATGTAGTAAGGATTCATAGAAAGAGTTATAAAACTGCAAGACAAAAAGATACTATAAAATAAAAAGAGTAAATATGAGTTTGGAAAATTGCTTCACTTGCTAAACAAAAGTACACAATTGAAATCAACAGCGATTTGTTAATTAATTTACAAAATGTACATCAATATTTTATTTACGCTAAATCTATTGAAGGTGGTAGAAACCTATTGCCCTATAATTAAATTATATTGAAGATAAGTGTATTTTAGTTTCTTCGATCGATCTCAAAAAAGGTTAAATTATATATATTTTTTAGGTAGGTATGCTTACCGATTTCTTGGCTTAACCGATAAGTTAGATCCTTAGGTGGTCCCACTTGCTTTCTATCTAACATACCTACCTAATATATATTTTGTATACGTACGGGAATTAACGCGATCACGTAATAGATATTACATACCTTTGAATTGACATTTATTAAAATACTGACCACGGCCAGTGCAACCTGGTCCTAACGTTACGGAATGCAAAGGTATTTATTACGTGAGCGTGTTAATTACCGTACTTATACATAAGTATATACTATGGAACATAAAAGTTTAAAAGTTAGTATGCATTTATTATATTATTTTTTATAAAAGATTTTATAAAAGAAGCAGGTTGATAGTGAATTTAAATATACGTGTGCAGGCCACTGCCAAGCCAACATATGGATTTCACTAATGACATAGGCGCTGCTAGTAAGTACAAGTAGAAAAGTCTCCTCGGCGATTTTTTCCACTAGCACTTTGGTACGGTATTTACTGCATTATCTCAAAAAAATATTTTTCGAGTTTTACAATCGCTGTTGCGAAAATGGTAAATGTTGGGAGACATAATCTTTAAGGTCTAAATGAGCGTCTAGGTCACATTGATTACAATTTGTAATACAAAAATATCACGTTACGGACGTTTTATTCTTATGTTACGGACGTTTTTTGCCGGCCGCACTTCGTTCCAAAAACAACGAACAACAGTGCACGTAACAACAAAAAAAAAGCTTGTTGTTTACGAACGAAAACCAATGAACTCTCTCGTTCACTTGACTTGAATCCGCTGCCACGCTGTTACGGTTTGTTCACCAGTCACCATCAAATGAGTTTCGATTAAACCATAGTGGTTTAAAACAATACATTCTCGTATCCATATTTGATGTAGCTTTAAAATATGTCTGTCAAAGTTCACAACACTAGAAATAGAAGCACAAAAGTGAATGTAATATAAGACACAAGTTGCACCGGTGATGTGCAATTCGCAAAGCCAGAACGATTGTAAGGATTTATCAATATGGTCGGAGATCCGCCGCCCGGCACAAATGCACGCCCGGTAAAATGTACCCCGATAGTGGGATTTGCGAACATTTGTTTTTCATTATAAAGTCTACTTTACGTATTCACAGACAATACCGTTGCATTGTCTGTGAATACGTAAAGTAGACAGTTTTTCAAATGAATTCGTTAATTCATATGAAAAACTGTTTAGACCGTGGATTTCTATGATCTATAGGTCCTGTCTGGATAATTTTATAGAATTAAGTTTTAAATAGAAGTTTAGTTGTGATTTTAATTCAACCAATATGACAATTAGATTAATATTTTATTTAAATAAAGTTTGAAATGAACATGAAATTTTAAGTCAATAGTAGATAGTGTTACTTAAAAAAGAAGTGGGTCAAGTCAAAAGTAGGAATTTTTATACATTTTCAAGAAATTTAGACATAGTCAAGAATCTTATGTTACCTCTGTATACGTATAATGACTGGTTTTATAACTCTTTGAGTAGCACCAGTGAAATCAATTCCAGCACCGAATCTTTTTCATAAATTATGTAACATTTTTTGTAATATATTTTAGTTTACTATATAATATAATAGATTAATGGACTCCCTAGTGATCTTTTAAAGTACATAATGAGAATGTCACCGTAAGATTGTGAACATCGTTAGTTTATAAACAATCTCAAGATATTATAAATTGACGAAATGTTATGAACTGAACCTGCAGTTTACAATTTAACGTATTATTTCTCGATAGTTTATAATATATTTCATTATCTGTCCAGGGTTCATTATCTGTCCCGTTTCATCACCCGTAAAATGATGTTCACAATGTTATGGTGACAAGTATATGTAATCGTCATGGTACTAACTCACTTGAGGAGAGACTTAAAGAAAGAAGAAAGAGTTAAAGCATACTTACAGTTGTACATTGCAGGTACTCGTTAAAATGCACCTCAGCTTAATAGGTGTGTCAGAAATGGATTGACAATGAAATTAACGCTTGAGGTTTTTTAGACAAGCACCCCTGGGAAATTTTCCTAGTGCGAAAGTTGTACTTTAAAAGAAGATTAAAAATATTTTGTTTTAATTGTGATATGATATTTTAAAAATATTCTTTATTATTGTCGTCGGAAGTGCAAAAAGCTTACTTTTGGCCACGTGTGGGTATTGGCACAATATATCACTAACAACAAACTATGGATTACTATCGTGTTTCGCGTAAAAGTTTTCTCCCTCTATCCCTTTAGAACAAGCGAGAAAATTATTGCTTTTGCTATATCACTATATGTTTTTCTATTGAAATCAAATAGGTACTTCATATGGAATACTATATTTCAATTTTGAAAATATATTATGTTGTTCATAATTTTCAGTTTTAATGATATTAATGGTTTAAATCAATATACGTTGTCTGTTTCTTAATCAAAAACAAAAACTAAAAGGACAGTCTCAAAACCATTTTCTGTTCGAATTTCTATTACCAGGATAGAATTACTTGAATCTTGAAATTGAACTTGATACTAATTGAAGTTTTATGTTGAAATCATTATAGTTGTGTATATTGATGTATGTATCTAGTTCTTCAATCACACTCAAGCAGAAACTTATAATACTATTATTTATTTACACTTTATGCACAAAAATGTAAATGAAATGAAATGGATGAAGTAGGCGCGCTAAATTTATGTAATAAACTCTAGAACAAATGAAAGAAAATACATACTCAACACAAAGAAGAAAAAAGAAACCAGGAATAAAACATGCGAATATATAGATATATATACATGTACATTTACACATACACATTTTAATATTTATAGTATTAATGTTGTGATGATTGTAGGGTGCGATTAGATCATCTATTTAGTGGTGAAAAAAACAAGTTGTGGAGTAGAAACAAAAAACCTGATTTATGGTGCAATTTTTGCATAAATATTTAGACTTTTAACTTACATACATACTATACACATAAATTACTTCTGTCCACATTAATATTATTATAAGGGTCATAAATATTGGATATCACGATTACTTCACCTTTGGTCCGGTCACTAGTTAATATATGATATTATCCTACTAATATTATAAACGTGAAAGTTTGTGAGTATGGATGTATGGATGTTTGTTACTATTTCACGCCAAAACTACTGAACCGATTGCGATGAAACTTGGTATGTAGATAGTTGGAGACCTGGATTAACATATAGGCTACTTTTTATCCCAATATTTCAACAGGGTCGGGACTTACGCGGGTGAAACCGCGGGGCGCTGCTAGTTTTTTATAAAACCTAAAGCCATTACTGGTTTAATATCATATGACATACTTAAATATAGGCATTTAAGTTAGCATTTTTTAAGTTAGCAAACGTCCGGGTATATAATATTTACTGAAACGAGAGAGGAACTAACGTGTAGCCAAAATAGGTGAGTAGATCATACTTATAGTTCCAAAGATATAATAGATTTTCAATGAATTTTAAAAAGATTTCTAAATGTTCTTAACCCTGCAGGGATGTGTTCGACACTATTTAGAATACTACTGGTATATTAACACTAAACTTGAATCTTTTTACCGGTTATAATACAAACAAATGTCACTGAAGAATCATAACAGCGCGATCTAACAAGTATAAGAATTTGCTTAGTGCTATCTAGGTGTTTACTTATGAACTATACACAAAAACAGTTATATAGAAGCCGTTCAAGTTTGATAAGAAAGTCGATATTGAGGTCAAAGTAAAGGTTTAATTGAAGGTCAAGGTCGTTGACAACGCTAAGCTTTTGCGATAGTTACATTCCAAAATAAAGTAAAACTCTGGATAACAAATATAAAAGCAATATTTCTTCAGCTTAGCTTCAAAACCCTTGTTTTACTTATAATCAGTTTTATTTTTGTCGAGTTGCAGCGGAACAAGCGGTTTTTATTTCATAAATCAGCTTCTTTGTGTCACAACGCGATGAAAAATTTTGAACACAAGTCTAAACATTTCATTTGTGACTTTCTATTAAGGTGAAAAATGGTTAATAAGTTCTTACATTAGATTAATTCTATTGTTGTCTGTAACGATTGTTGTTAATATATTGCTCGCACTGATTTCTAACGTTAAAAGTGCAATCTGTTCGAGATGTCGTGAGCCAGCCCGGGAAACCTGTTAAATATCTCATCGCGGTTATTCATGTCAATATAATTATGTTTTCCTTATTGTTTATGTAATAAACCGAATGTCTCGATGCCCTCGTACCAAAAATTTGCCTCTATGTTTCTACCCGTTCTTAAGAATTTGTTTTCCAACTTACCTTATGGAAAGTGATGGTGAAGAAAGAGAAACCTATTCACTCTACTCTATAACGTTCCAGGATTATAATTGTCTAGAAAAATATACGTAAAATGGGTTATATTACGAAGCTAAGTAAATTGTTATTGTTTTTCTTGTCAGAAAATTTACTTTAGAAATAGGCTCGCGCCCTATGGAGTAGTACCAAAATATTCTGCTGCACAATACATCTCTGCCTACCCCTTTCGGTATACGAGGTCTGTTCAAAAAGTATCGCGAATTTTGAATTTCCGCGGGCTACGTTTATTTGATTTTTGATTTTTTTGTAGCCTTATGTTGGTACTCATGTCCCTTACTTATGCTGACAAGGTCGGCCATTTTGAATGTTTAGGTAATTTTTGACAGCTGTTTTGCTTGGATGTGTTTTGGCTCGTCTTCGATTTTTGCCTGTTCCAAAAAATGGATCAAAGAGTCTGTATTAATTTTTTTGTGAAAAACCAAATAAAGTGCGCGGACGCATTTCGAATGTTGACTGTGGCATATGGTTAAGCTACCTTGGACCAAAGCAACGTTTATCGATGGTACAAAATGTTCTCAGAGGACCGAGAAGATGTAAACGACGAACAGCGTGCCGGACGCCAGAGCACGTCAACAACAGACGATAACATTGATAAAGTGAAGAAAATATTATTGGCCAATCGTCGAATCACCATTAGAAAAGTTGCTGAGGACTTAAACATATCGATTGGCTCGTGCCATTCGATTGTAAGTAATGATTTGGGCATGAGTCGGGTCGCCGCAAAATTCGTGCCAAAATTGCTCAATTTCGACCAAAAACAGCATCGCGTTAAATGTTAACGCGATGCTGTTTTTGGTCGAAATTGAGCTCAGGAGATGTTGGACTCGGTCCGTGACGACCCAAATGTGCTCCAGAGGGTCATAACTGGTGACGAATCATGGGTTTATGGTTATGACGTGGAAACCAAAGCTCAATCATTCCAATGGAAGCTGCCGCATGAGCCAAGACCGAAAAAAGCGCGCCAAGTTCGGTCGAACGTGAAGGTTTTGCTCAGAGTTTTCTTCGATTGCAGGGGCGTGGTGCATCATGAGTTCTTGCCACAGGGTAGTACGGTCAATAAAGAATATTACCTGCAAGTTATGCGCAATTTGCGCGAAGCGCCCGGATTTGTGGAAGAACAAAAACTGGCTTTTGCACCATGATAACGCCCCTGCTCACACATCGTTGCTTGCGTATATAATATTTATCAAAAAACAACACAGTAATGGTCCCACAGCCACCGTAATCCTCAGACCTGGCACCCTGTGACTTTTTCCTGTTCCCAAAACTGAAGAGGCCCATGAAAGGACGACGCTACGCCACGATTGAAGAGATAAAGACGGCATCGAAGGAAGAGCTGAAGAAGATCACGAAAAATGACTTTTTTAAGTGCTTCGAGGATTGGAAAAAACGTTGGCACAAGTGCATTATATCCGAGGGGGATTACTTTGAAGGAGACAAAATAGATATTCATGAATAAATAAATAGTTTTTGAAAAAATACAAAATTCGCGAAACTTATTGAACAGACCTCGTATACCCGACAACCGTTCTGGCTAAATGTAACCTGTATTTATTAAAAATACACTTTAAGGCATTGTAGGCAATGTTTTTGCTCTTTATATTTGCACTTTTTCATTTTATTAGTTATTTTATAGTCTTTGCATAAATACGTTTTAGCCGTATCAAGAGATGAGTCATATAAATATGAAATTGTGAAAACATTTCAACAGTTCACTAGTGCGTAACCATTACCAACATAAAAATTATATAATACATGCAATATACGTATTTAGCTTAAGACAGAGATGGGTCGTGTGTGGAACTCAGATTTTTACGATACGCTGAATTTACAATCGCCTACGAAAGCACACTGTCTCGAGCAAACCCTTTGTTTGTACTATTCAAATCCAATGCTAATACGTTCACAGAATCAAAGCGGACGGATGTTCTTCTTTGCGTTGCTAGAAAACGGAAATTTGAATGGATAAGATGAGATTGTAACATTTTGTTGGTAGTGCTCTTCTTGCAACCGAGAACGGGTTTTATATTACGTAGGGTTTCTGTTTTATGTTCGTACTTACTATTCAAAGTTTAGCATTAGAAATGTTGACGGAGCCGAATAAATTGACTTTTAGAATTTGTTAGTTGTATTGTTCTAGGCATGAAGGTCAGTCATTAAGCGCGCACCCACCCCATCGCTTATTGCGGTTAAGTATAAAAGGTCGTTTTAAAGGTTTATTAAACACAGATCAGATTTTACAAAACACGTTTAATTGTCACTGGCATAAATTGTTATGATATAACTACATTTTGTTAAGATTCTTGGAAAATTACATTCTTATAAAGGCATTTGGACATTTTGTAAAAATTAAATTGGTAACTTCTTCTATGCTAGGGTAGTTTAGGGTAATTACGCAATCATAATTACACTGAAACTTTATAAGCCATTTAACGCTGTGACCATCTATTTAGCATAGAATACAAAGGAGAAACGTTTATTGCTGCCTTTTGCGCTCTCTTCGAATTCTTTCAAAGTGGTGGAGATGGTCTAGCCTGTATTAACGCAGGGCTCAAGTCTTGACCTCGTCCAGTAATGGATAGAAACAGTGGCGTTTGATACTGCAGAAGCAACACGTTTAAGTATGTTCTGGAAAGTGAAGTGGGTCATCTGAAATGTCGCCCATTACTTGATTGCGGTTATTGGGCAAAACCTGCTACGGCAAAAGTTCTGATACTGGAACTATCGTGACAATTTAAATGTTGGTCTTTAGCCCCACAATCGCTTTGGATTTCCTGTAAGGATTGTATGGGATGTGTTTGTAATAGATAAATAAATAAACTAATCTAACTGAATTGTCGTGTACTCGTCGACGTCATACTATGTAGGTTTCGACACAACAAAAAAGTGGTTGGTTACTTACGTGATTTTGTACATTTCCTATTACCTCTAAAACAATGATTTTTTTTTTTTGTAGAATCCCATATTGCGGTATCCTATATTTGCAAATACTGGACTGTTGGTCATGTTTGGGTAAACAACACTAATAATGAAAAAGAAATACCTTGAATATTACACGGAAAATGCTATAATATGCGCACAATGCTACAAAATCGTAATGACATCAGCAATGTTGCGGCAGTTGAGAGGGCAACCGCATTAGTGCCCCTCTAATGGCCGTAGGTGCCCAAAAGTTGGTAACTTGCGGAATCTATCGCACGCTACTTCTTTATGACCAGCCATTATTATCGCTTCTGCGTTTTCCGATAAAACGTGTTCGCTCCACTTTTAACAGCAGTTCTCACCAAGTTTAAAGAGCCTATAAAATTATTATATTCAATTTATCATGAAGAAATTGTTTTTCTTATGTGACGGGAACAAAAGGAGACCGTTGTACATATGCGTATAGTTTTTAAAACAATTAGGACCTTCTTTGTTATTCCTTCATGGTTAATGCTTTAAACCTTTAACTATAAATGGTGTTAACAAGTGCTAGATGAAGTAAATTATGTTTCTCAATCAAAATTTTGTGTTGTCACAAATGATAACCATAAATATTAAAATGCCGTGGATTATCGAATTCTTATAATTACCAAACTCGGGTTAGGCTTGATGCCGCGAAAATTACCCTGATCCTCGTTTCCAAAAATCTTTTCTTTACACATATCTTTCGTTTTATTAACATCGCCATCGTTTAAATAGTAATAAATTGACTCTTCGTAATACTGAACAGCTTATAAATAAGTCCGGTAGCGCTAACTTGCCACTTAACTTCTTTAGTGTTGGCTTCCTGTTTTTAAAACTCTGTTGCTTTTTGCTCGAAGGCATGAAGGCGGAAGGTTGTAAGTTCAAAACAGCTTTTAACACTATAAGTAGGTACTAGTGTTAAACATTTTTATGTTTGTTTCAAGTTAAAAGTTATTTTTGCCAGTATCATTGCGGTTTCCTCATTTTTTGGTCCGGCTTCGTTCTAATGAGCTGCGGTTCTGTTTTTGCTAGATTTTTTTTATTAAGTTTTCCAACTTTTAATTATGGAAACATGTACGCACGGTCTAGAACAATGAAAGTATTAAATCTGTTTGATTTAAGACGATCCTAAGTGCTAGTAACTTTGGGCTAGTATCATCCCCGTGTAAAATAAATACTTGTACGTAAATCTTAAACCGCTATCATTATCGTCATTCCAGAAATACCTCATCATATTAAAATTTAAATGACTTTATTGTTGCAAAATTAATTAAATATATATAAAGTCACCCGAAAAATTACGAAGTTAGCTTTGATCTTCACTTATGCTAAACCGGCATAGAAGTAAACGTGTTTGTTAAATATTTAAGAATTTCGAAATAATAGAAACGAATACCACGAGATATTCAAATTCTTTGTTATTTTTAGATTCGTTTTATTGTTATGATTTATCATGTGTCCGCGAATCCTTATAGTTCTGTGATATAATTAGTTTATAAGATGTTTAAAATTATAAGAAACAAGCTGACAAAATTTAAGTTAATAATAGTAATAAAATTTAAAAGAACGTTGAAGAAACCATTTCCTTTGCTCGTCTAGCCAATTGAGGGTGAACGCATTTATGCATTTACTTCACTTTTTTATTACGCTCAGCCGGGGAAACGGAGATTCTTTAGTTTTTTTAATTTAAAGTAAATTTCATTTCAATAAGGAACTTTATTCTTGAACTTCTAACGTTTTTTAGTCGTTGAACATTCAAGAGTAGAGTGAATATGTTTCTTTTGCATAGGCGTGTTCCATTTTCATCTTCATTGTCACTTTCCATAAAGTGAAATGAAAGACAAAGGCCTATTCCAAATATCAATAATAACACCTAACTAAACATTTTTTATTAACCCGACATGGTTCTCATTTGTTTGCCTAAGGAAATAAACAGTAAAGCTTTGTTACTTTTTTATTGAAACAAATACTGATATTGTATGTTGTTTAATATTGTGAGAAGTTTCCAGTTCTACTCTTGAATATTGAGTATGTAAGGTTGAGTTCTTAGTATGGTTCTCGTTGTTTTAACTTTGTTCATCATGCTCTAGATCACACAGTTCTTAGTTAAGTAAAGAATAAATACATTGAGAAGAAGGTAGTATGTTATTGTTAGGATTTTAAGTAGATACAGTAAACTCCAACTTGTATATGAATAAGGCGACAAGTGTTAATAGTTTTGATTTATTTTAAATATGGTTATCTGTAATGTTTACTACTATATAAATTGATTAATCTCTTTCAGAAACCAAACAATGTAAAGAACAGGCACAAAGTTTATGTGTGACTTTGTGATTTATTATTGATATTTAAATTTAAATTAAATTGTAAAAAGTCTTATAAAACACAATCTTACAAACGATATTTAATTTGAAAAGTTAAGTTGTGTGTTCTTAGTTTATTTGTTAAGGTATAGGTTAAAGAAAACGTTTAAGGTGAAAGTTAATTTTTTAAACCTTTTGGTACCTCATAATCAGTATCTAAACATTCTTTGATCATACTTTGATCATATCAAAACAAAACTAACATCAATACTGGGAGCATTACGTAAAGTCGCAAACTGTTTACCATACAAAGTACGGACGATGATATACAACTCGCTAATTAAGTCTCATCTGGAATATCTAATAGAGATATGGGGATCAGCTAGTATAAGTAATTTAAACCCGTTACAAAGAACTCAAAATAAAATAATTAAAGTCTTATTCCACTACCATTATCTTACTCCCACGAAACAGCTATACGAAGAGACTAAACTACTAAACCTTTTTTTTTTTTTTTTTGTGCGTGTGGAAACCCCCTCGGGCCATCACCCCACCGGGGTTTTCGGTGGGGCGGTGTGTCGGAATCGAACCGACTAAAACCACACGGTGTGCCGTACTGCGCCTTAAGTAGGAGGGATCCGGGAACAGCTTTTATTAAGACATCCGGACCCCCCCTAGCGCCTGCCCGCAAAAGCGCGGGCACCACCTTCGGGTGAAGAACCTCTCAATTAGGTGACGTCCAGGCACACGCGGACGCCGCCTCCTCGCGGGGGGCCACTATAGCGGGTGGAAGGGAAAAACCCGTCCCGTCCACCCGCGGCCACACTCAGGGCGGCATGAGGCGCTGGTAAGCGCGCCTCCGCCGCCCGGTTCGCCGGCGGCGAATTAAGTCCGAGTGGAGGTCGTCCTCCCGGACCCTTTCCGCCGCCTCCTTCTGCGAGATGACTTCCTCACAGAAGGTAGCGACCGCGGTAAAATTCCTGTCGCTACCGGCCATGGAGCGTATGACAGCCGGTAGCGACAGATCCACTCCGATGACTGCAGTGAGGGCCCGACGCTGCGCCGCCCAACTGGGGCAAACCGCCAGCGTGTGCTGAGCCGAGTCCTCACTGCAGTCGCGGTGGTGACAGGCGGGACTCAATTCCCTCCTAGCGACCGAGTGCAGGTACTTCCCGAAGCAGCCGTGCCCGGAAAGAACCTGCGTCAGTCGGAAGGAAAGGGTCCCGTGCTGCCGCCCTGCCCACTCGACGATGACCGGCTGGAGCGCCTCCACGGCGGCAAAGCCAGCACGTGGAGCCCCCAGCCGGGACGACCAACGAGCCATCGTGGCTCGGCGAGCGGCCTCACGCCACTCGCGTACCTCTTCGGGCGGGGGCCGACTGCCGCTTCCCGCCCGGAACTCAGTCGTCCGTCGATAAACTTCGGCGAGCACTTCCGCCTCCAAATCCCACGGGGGAGTTTCGGCCAACGCGCACGCCGCCTCCGTCGACACGGTGCGGTAGCCGCGTATGGCTCTAACCGCCATAACCCTCTGAGGGCGCCAGAGGCGCGCCCTATTCTGGGTGGTCAGAGCCTCCGCCCACACCGGTGCACCGTAAAGTGCCATTGACCGGACAACCCCCGTGTACAGCCGTCTCGTAGCGACGCTGGGCCCACCCAAATTGGGCAAGAGTCGCCCAAGGGCGGACGCAGCGCCGACCAGCTTTGGAGCAAGCTGCAGGAAGTGCTCGTCGAAGCGCCACCTTCCGTCAAGGATCAGGCCCAGATACTTGATGTGAGCCTGAACCGGTACGAGGACCGAGTTGACCTCAATAGAGGCGCCAGGGGGTGGACCACGACGGGGCCCATGAAATAATAGGGCCTCCGTCTTATCCAGGGCCACCCGCAAACCCAGCGCCTCTATGCGCCCGACCACCAGAGAGACTCCCCTGGTGGCCAGGCGCGCCGCCTCCTGAAAGTTCGCCCCCCGGGCTGTGACCAACGTGTCATCGGCGTAACAAATTACGCCGAGCCCGGGGGGGAAGTCGCCTCGGAGGGCCCAGTCGTACCCCATGTTCCACAGGAGTGGTCCAAGGACAGACCCCTGCGGAACACCGCACGACATGGGCCGACGACTCAAAACTCCATCTCGGTCCTCGTACATGACGGTACGCTCCTCTAGATAGTCGGCCACTAGCCGCCTCAGGTGCCCTGGCACTCCGTGATAGTGGAGTGCTTCCCTGATGCAGCTGAATGGCAGACTATTGAATGCGTTGGCGTTGTCCAACGACACCGCCAACAACACGCCGCCACAGCTCACTACCTCTTCGGTCACGGCCCTCAGGCGCAACACAGCGCCGACCGTCGAACGCCCCGCTCGAAAACCGAATTGGGCGTCCGACAAATCGGGGCCGACCTCGCCAAGGTGCCGGACGATGCGGGCAGAGAGCACCCTCTCAAACAATTTACCCGCCTCGTCCAGCAACACGATGGGCCTGTAGGCCGCGACCGATTCGGTAGGCCGTTCCGGCTTCCTTAAAAGGACCAGCTTCCCGCTCTTTCAGCAGTCAGGGAAGCGCCCGGACGCCAAGCAAGCGTCGAACACTTCCCTGAGGCGGTCGGACATGTGGTCGAGGGCGAGGGCCAACACTCGGGCAGGGATCCCGTCTGGCCCGGGGGCGGTGCTCTTGGAACGGATCCGTAGAACAACCGCCCCTACCTCCGCCTCCGTGACGGGCGGAGCACCATCCTCCTCGTTCTCCCCGTCGTCTCCGGCCAAGGGGGCCATCGACGGGGGTACGTGCTCCACCCGTTGCGGGAAAAGGCCCTCAACCACTTCCTGCAGGAAGCTGGGCTGGAGAGTCTCCGTAAGGGGGGGGCCCGACGCGCGGAGCTTTTGTTGCGCCGCGCGATATGGGCGTCCCCAGGGGTCACCATTGAGACCCTCCAGCATCTCCTTTCTTTTTTCCTCTTTGGCGCGGCTAATGGCCAGCTTCAGAGTTTACCGCGCCTCTCGGTACTCCTCATGAAGCTGGTCCTCCTCCCCCTCTTCGCGGCGACGCCGCCGGCTGCGAGTGTAGGACCTCCGGGCACGAGTACAGGCCGCACGGAGGTCCGCCAACTCTAAACTACTAAACCTAAGACAACTTTATATCTATTACACTTGCATTCTCGTTAAAAATATTACTACTAACTCCGTACAAACAAATATACAGTTACATAAAAGAGATATGACTCACAATCTAAGAAATAAAAATAAACTGGAATTAACGAAAGTACGAACTAATTGTGGACGACGAACGATATTGTTTGAGGGAGTGCAGCTGTACAACAGATTGCCGGACGATGTTAAGGTTTGCGATAGCATGTCTATATATAAGAGTAAACTTAAGAAATACGTTGATAAAATTTAGATGTTAGATGTATAATAAAAAAAAAAAAATGTATATATATACATATATATATGTGTGTGTATGTGTGTATATGTGTGTATGTATGTGTATATATATATATATGTATGTGTGTGTGTATGCATGTATATATGTATGTATGCATGTGTGTGTGTGTGTGTATGTATATATATATATATAGATATACAAAAATGTACAAGAAACCATGTTACAAATATTGATGTATAACCCTTAACAGACTTTCTAACACGCTAGAGATATAATTTAGAATTAAGTATTATGTATCTCATTATAAGTGGACTTAAGTTCTTATGAGAAAATAAATTCTTCTTTAAACCTATCTACCTAAATACTAACGTGCTACTCAATTATAAAATATCGTAAAGACCCGTTCCCTTACTGTCATTTTAAAGTGAGCCGTAGCGAGAATTTTAAATCAGTTATAACTTTGACCTTATAATGACATGTCGTGTTTGTGGGCTCAAAACACTTTTTCAATTGAGTGGTTTAGAAAGGAGGTATGAAGAAATAAATCTTTATTTGATCGAGAAACTAAACGAATAAAGCGCCATAATTTCAAGTCTGTATGTATATGTTTACTCCTTTTGAGGTCGTACTTTTCATTAGTCCTTGACAAACGTTGATATTTGGATTCCTTACTTTTTTTACTCATAGATGGATCTTGATTAGAAAGCTGGTCCTTCCAAAAATGTGAGCAGTTTGCAGTGTGATTTACTGGCTGATTTTAACAAAACTAGGTAACTACAATAAGTACTCAATCCTAAACACGGTTCTGTGAAAAATAGGGAAAAGTAAAAGGCTAAAAGGAATAAAATAAAAAAATGCGCGTTATATTCAAATTTGTTTATATCCCCTTTGAAAAAAAATTCTGCATTCTTTCGAATTTTTTATTGAAGATCAATACCCTCGGTAACAAGTGAAAAAAAAAGTGCCAATGAAATTTCAGTAATAAACTCTGACAGTACACTCCGTGTTCGAGAAACCACTAGTTATACATTATGCTTTTAGACTTTCGTTTAAGTCTGGCATGTCTTTATAGCCCGAGAGATAGCTTTGATCACATTACCTCGCATTAAAGAAAACCTGCCGTAATTCTTTCAAAGGTGAACCTTTATAATTGGCGTTTATATTTATTTCTATTAAATTATTAGGGTGGGTCTAGACTGCACTGTGGAGAGATGGGGGCGCGCGTGATTCGCCTGTAAATTGGCCGTTGGTAATGACCCCACATCGAGCTATACGTCAGTTTAACTTCATTACCTGTTCTATTGTACGAGTTCGATATGAAGTATAAAATAAGACATTTTTATTTTAACTTTTAATATCTCTGCTATAAAATTTCGGTAGATTTTTGGAATTAAAAGTATAAATCGTAGTTATTCTTTTAATAAAAGGAAAATTATCTTCATATCCTCTTATATTCTTTTTACATATAAATTTAGGCGAGAATTCCACTGTGGGTACAGTGGAATTCCCGCTCCGATATACATCAACTTAAGGACGTGCCTGTACTACAGAATATCTGGATTATAATGAAATTTGGTAATATTTTTGTGCTGTCTCAATAGCGGTTTTGTTTAGTTTAAGACTGGATAGATGTGCTCTTAGTACAGTGACCTTTACGGGTATTTTCTATGCACATTATACTCTCAACACCTTAATATTTATTTGTATATATTTTAGCATCATGCGTTAGGCTCCGGCGCGCCAGACATGACATTACCTTTTTTTTTTGTTGACGGGGTGGAAAATCCCTTTGGATCTCCGGCTCCTCGGGGACGCAGGAGCTAGGAGTATGTGGTGTTTCCTCTTTCTACTCTGGGGAGGACCCGGACCATGTTATTTCAGGTCCCCCTCGGATCGACGCCACGCCTAGCGAGGCCCTATCCCGGGGAAAGCAGGCTTCCCCACGCCTATCGGCCTAATCAATGTATGTTGCGGCCCGATCGGGCCGCCATCCTATTCCCTACCGCAGCAATTAATCTTCCACCAGAGGTCCCTACTCTCTGGCAGCCTGCGGCCACGTCGACGGCTGATACCGCCGCCTACGTCCGGCTGCGCAGAGACGGCACAATGCCAGCAGCATTGTGCGGTCTCCTCGCGTCCAATCCGATTCAGGTACTCACCGAAGCAACCATGCCCAGTGAGTACCTGCGTCAGTCGGTATGTGACGCGACCTCCCTCCCTACCTACCCAAGCTTCGAGGTTAGGCAGAACGGTACCGACAGCGCGTTGGCGCGCATTCCGCGGCTGCTCCAGTCGCGCGTGCCACTGCGCCAGTGCCTGTCGGTGAGCGTTCCGCCGCATTTCGAGTTCGTCCTGGTCTTCCCCACCCTCACCCCGGCGGATCGCGCAAATCTGATGATAGACTCTCGCGTCCATATCCGCCAGGATATCAAAAGGCGGGAAACGTGCCAGGACTGTCGCCGCCTCCGACGAAATTGTGCGGTAGCCTCGTATGATCCTAATGGCCGCTACCCGCTGTGCTTGATTGAGCTTAGCTCGGCAGCGGGAGGGCCATATCGGCGCTCCGTAGAGGGCCATGGATCGTATCACCGCACAATAGAGGCGGCGAACTTCCTCCCGCGGAACCCCTAGAGACATGACATTACCTTGTATAAAGATTAGCCTTAGGAGAGATTATCACTGTAGTTTTCGAATTATTATTCGGTTGTATTCTGAAGCTTTGTTTGTGATGATGCCCATGTCTACCTTCTACTCTAACTTTTTCCATCGCACCACTAGACTCGGCAGACGGGCGTGTTCTCCCACGGACGATCAAACTGTGTTCCAAGTTTTTCCTAAAATTTCCTAGAAGTAAAACGCTTACCTGTTCGTAACTTTGCTTCTAATTAATTTAGGTAGAGAAGAACCTTATTTAAGGCTATGTTCAGACGACGAGCACGTCGTTGAACACGTGTTTTGCTGATGCGCATTGACGCGCGTTAACAATACTACGCGTTTTGTTTAAGTCGTTCACATGCTAACGCGTTTTGATCAGACGCACGCTCAACGCGGTACCTATGCCTTTTTTTTTTTTTTTTTTTGTTGACGGGCTGGAAAATCCCTTCGGATCTCCGGCTCCTTAGGGACGCAGGAGCCAGGAGTATGTGGTGTTTCCACTAAAAACCACCCCGACAGCCGGTCTCAGGTGACCTGCTCTGGGAAGGACCCGGACCATATTATTTCAGGTCCCCCCCGGATCGAATCGACGCTGCGCCTAGCCAAGCCCTATCCCGGGGAAAGCAGGCTTCCCCACGCCTATCGGCCTAATCAATGCGTGTAGCAGCCCGATCGCAAAGATGCGATCGGGCCGCCATCCTATCGCCTACCGCAGCAGTTAATTTGCTACCAGAGGTCCCCACTCTCTGGCAGCCTGCGGCCCCGTCGACGGTTGATACCGCCGCCGACGTCCTCTACGCTCGGGATCGGCCCTCTCCCGATCCCGTTCAGCGGTCTCTTTCTGGAGCATTACAGCTTCACAGAAAGAGACCACTGCGCCCCAGCCCTCCTCATCCGCCAGCATGGCAGCAATGATTGCTGGCGGGGACAGGTCTCGTCCGATTTGGTCAACCAGGATCTCGCGTTCAGACGCCCACGCGGGGCAGTCTTCCAGCGTATGCTGGGCGGAGTCCCAGTCGGCTGCGCAGTGGTGGCATTGTGCCGTCTCCTCGCGTCCAATCCGATTCAGGTACTCACCGAAGCAACCATGCCCAGTGAGTACCTGCGTCAGTCGGTAGGTGACGCGACCTCCCTCCCTACCTACCCAGCGGTACCTATGCCTACGGCTCGCTTTGATCATTGGTTTGCTGCACATTCGTTCACATAAGCGCACGCTTTCAACGCGACAACACGTTTTTATTAAAAGTATTCGGAAATTTGCATAAAAGTCCGTATACCATTTTTTACATAGCTTGAGTTCGGTGACACTTCATGTCATACATTTCACGCAGTTTATTATTTGTATGAAACAAAATTAAAGAAATGAACTCGAATTGATAGAGAAATAAAACACAATCAGTTTTCTGTTTTTACGCCCATTTTGAACGAATACAGAACTCGAACCCAACGCGAGTTCGACGCTCGGTCAAAACCCCGGGGTCATTACCACGGTAATGTTATAAACATTACCGTGACACTACGGGCAAAAACAACAGGCATTTGAATTTATGTGTACAGTCACCAACAAAAACAAAATGCATTAAAATAAATCACTAATATTTTAAATCAACTAGAATTTAGGAACATTTTATATACTCAAAGGAAAAAATTAAGTAAATTTTTTATCCTGCTTAAAATTTTTGTACAAAGTTTTTTGCTACAATGGTCTGGTATATTTAAAATGAAATTATATGCTATATTTTACTAAATGCAAGAAATAAAAAAGACATATAGTTTCCTCTTTCCTGAAAATTTTATTACTGGTCTGGAACTCATATTGTCATTGCAAGCGAATCTTCTAATTATGTTATTTAAAACCAGTTAATACGTAAGTAACTCGTGCATTAGGTATGGTGGTACCCTGTATACAAGACCAAACCGTTGTCAATTATGCACTTACACGGTAGACAATGAGCTAATCCTATCACATGAATCTGTTGGTGCCACCTGACGTTGGCCACTGACATGTAGATTCTCTTTGTGTGCCACCCTATCAAAGAGCTTTATATTGTACACAGAACTGAATAAAGCAACGAAGTTTGCTATTGATATAAGTTGGCAGCTATATTTACTCGACTGTATATAGAAAATCTTTACGAAAGGACATCAAATATGTTTCAGTAATTACAAAAGATCGGAATCAGTAAATACAATTGTGTATGTTTATTTTTGCTCGACTAAACATGGCGAAGTGTGGAATATAGGTACAGGTATATATAATTATATCGTAACTATTCTAGAAATTAACAAATAATGTAATCTGAAATATTAAAAAATCTATTTTGATGTTTGAATAGCATTGTTTCTGAATTTAATAATTTCAAAGCCATTCGATACTTCGAATGAAACTGTCATTAGCAACATTGTTCTTTATATTGTATCCACATGAAGTGTTGACAACGAGTTCTAGGGGAAGTACTTATAAATATTTTATGAGAAATATCTATCAAGAATTACATAATTAACATAAACCTACACACTACCTGTAAGTACATAATTATGGGTAAAGCAGACTATGTAACATAGGTAGGTGTTTACATGCATCGAGGGAAGAAAGACAAAGGGGTTGTTGTCAGCGACGCGAATAAGTTTACACTTAGTTAATTAAAAGATTACACACGAATGGGTAATTAGCAGTGGATTTGTCCTCTCATCTGTTAAAGTCGCAATGGGGTAATTCAGTGTAGCAGTAATTTTATACGATGCGTAACATAATAGTTGTTTGATAAACTCGTTATGTTTTTAAGACTTCATTATTTGTGTAGCACAACAGAAAAAAAATTATATTAGTGGATGCAATAATCTTGCTGACATAACATGTTGACTTTGTCAAGATGTTTTTTGGGTTTGATCGACAATTAATGCTGTCCTTGGCTGTAATTAACTTGTTTATTAATTTTGTGTTATTAAGTTTTGTGTAAAGAAAATGTAAATACAAAGTTTTAAGTTTCTGATATTGGTAACGGTTTACTTATAGTACAAGTTGTGTTTTGAAGATGTTACAACTTGGGTCCATTTCAACTTTGGGTTCAAAACTTCATGGGTTTCCCCTTCCACGGAATTCTCAATGGTAATGTAGCTCACTAAATTGCTCTTTGGATTATATAAGTTTGTAAAATTGACAGTTTGTTGCATGCCCCAACTTTAATTATTAAGTTTAATTACTTTTTTTAGTGCATGAATCCAGTGAGTACCAGTTAGATATTGCTTCCATTAAATGAAACATATCCATTAAAATATTTCATGGACAATTCCACAAAGCAATGTTGACTTCGCTGCACGTCAAATCCATAACAATGTAGGTATACGTGATATAATTTAATTTTATTCGTATATCGGTTGAGCTGGTTGGGTTTATCGTGGAGTTATAAAGTGTATGAAGTCTGTTTCCATATCCACTCAGGTTTAACGTACGGTTTAAGAGGTGACTAAAGGATTATGTCATTTGGATGAGCGTAAAGTGGAGTTCTGTACGTGGGATTGTATACAAATAAATTTCATAATATATAGGTAATTTCTTTTCGTTCTGCAAAACAATTATAGTATAGTTTAATAGCAATTGCAGCACGCGTTCGACAGCCTTATCAGGTACCTTCTGTTGCATTGAATTTGTTAACTATTATAATTGAACAATAAGTAGTGTAACATGCATTACTTTCCAACATTATATTTTTATACAAAAGTTACTTCTTAGTTGATTTGCTTACGTTTCGCTTTGGTAATCTATAATTTTATCGATTACAACTGTCATTCGTTCTTTTTAACTAAGGTCACAGCACAAGTTCCAATGTTTCTTAAAACAGCATTCGGATAGTCAGTCAACCGTCGGCAATCGAGAAGCTACAAACGGGTTATGTTTTATAATACCAGTGTTTAACAGAATTATATTACTTTCATAGAGCTTATGCCTTTGATTTCGCTCTTTTCTTGCTATGCCTTTTCAGTAGGTATCACATTCAATTAATAGTTAATGCAATATGTAGGTGATCATGATCGAGGGTGTCCTTAGCAGTCCCTAAGACAAGTATAATGTGCTAGGTAGAAATTACTTAACTTAAACTAAAAACTAAAATGAAGGAGAACGTGTAATTCTAAAAATAGAAACCTTATTACTACTTAGTAGAAATAAGTATTGTGTAGAAATAAGTAGGGTGTATATGTAAACCAATTTTTCCTTGTCTAATAATATATTATAAGTATATTTCATTGTTTATTTATTATTACTCGAGCGAAGCCGCGATCGAAATACTAGTAAGTTATAATAAACAGTAAGAAATGAAACATGAATCAAGATAATTTACAACAACATTAACTTTTCAAACTTATTTGAACGAATCACTAACTGTATTTATTCATGCAAAAGATTGAACACAACCTAAAACACTTGGATAAATTAGAATAGATCAAAAGACATGGAAATCAATGGCGTAAAGAGCCGAAAACATTCGATTGATCGGTGGTCAAAAAGGGATTGGGGTTTTGGTTGAATTTTAATTTAAAATTACCAAGCTTTACGTTTGCTTTGACGCGAAAGCATCGACAGAGGCATTTAATTAATGTTGCTGCCTAATAAAACAGCTGTTATTCTACTAGATTCTAATTATGTACGATATTTTGCTATGAGAACCTTACAAGGTACTGTTTGAATGGTCGTAAATGGTGGGTCAGAGGTTACATAATCACTTTTTCTACTGGCACAAGAAAGATTTTGAAAATCAAATTTGGTGTTTTTGAACCCGATTTTGATAACGAGGAAATTATACTGATTTGACTGAACACTCAGCCATCATCTGATCATGTGGTCATGCTTATGTAACAAACCACATCGTGAGGTTTCAGACAGTACATTTCTAAAATATTGTATAGATGCGCATTCTTATAAAAATAATCAATTGACTTGTAGCGAGTCATATAGCTTTACAACTCTGTTTAATAACATCTGGATATCTTGTGGAATTCCCAACACTATCATTTAACGTTTTCAACACTTCAGCAGAATATGTTCATTTTCTTTTATACTATTGACATAAATGTTGATCACATTGTTTTTTCGATACTGGCGGTCTCAGTTTCCCCCTCAAGGGTCGCCTGAACGAATATAAATGAATCTTATATTTATGATACTTTTTTCTTTTGCCTCTCTTCTTGGTAGCATTTTATTGCTCGTGAAAGGGTACGAATTGTTTTGCTGACAGATTTACGAGGAAAGATTCGGCGTTTATTTTTATCTGTGACTGTTCCATTCTTGAAGAAGGCAACTTTGATTGTAGAAACGTTGAATACAAATTTAATTTCGCCCGGCCATTATATGATTTACAAGGGAGCTGTCATAATAAGGGTAACCAATGAAATCGCTTTAGAAACCCATTTGATGAATGTTTTTTTTATTCGAAATATGAAACAGACACAACAAAGTATCGAACAAGAGTTATTAGATAATTCTCTGAAAACTTCTGAACTGCTTATTGAGGGGCGCGTATATGGTTCACAGTGTTTATCTACTTGTTTATAATTATAAAAGAGTAAGGGATATGAAATGATCTTATTAAATGCAGTAACATTGGTATGAACTTTAAATATTAGTAAAATAGTTGTCCTTAATTTTTTCACTAATATTACAGCACAATATTTCAGATATTTATAATATAATGCATTATATAAACATACATAAACTCACGCCTTTATGCTATCAAGTGAAAAAGGAACGAAACCCAGTGTCCAAAATCTTACAAAGACATTTTGCTAATTTCAGCCTTCCTCCCTGCTTACCCTCTTCCCGCTCTTCCCTCCTTTCCCCCTTCTCTCACTCTTCTCCCCTTAAAAGTCGGCAACGCACTTGTAACTCTTGAGTTGCAGGTGCTCATGGGCGGCGGTAGTCAGTTACCATCACCGGTGACCCGTCTGCTCGTTTGCCCACTATACCATAAAAAAAAAAATTGTTCATGTTTGTATTTTGTTTTCTTGTAAATCCCACCATTAATGGTAAATGATTTGACGATAGCAAACTATGACGTCAAAAGTTGTTATTGCCATACTAATCCTAAAGAACGTAACATTTTCACGTTTAATGAAGTGTACAAGTGACAATGTACTATCACGTACTTTTAAAAATTTTCGAGAGCATCGATTGTAATATTTTTCACCTTGTCATTGGAAATGTCGTCATGAATCCGGTTTTAACCAAAAATATGCAAAAATAATCCGGGGGCTAAAATAATCAATAACGTTGAAATCAAGGAATAATGTAAATAAAAATATGAACGTATTTAGAATAGAAGGGTAGAGATAGTCGATGTTATAACAATGTTAGCTATTAATTCGTTCGTTCGCCGCTATACTGGAGTGTTCCTCCAGCGACAAGGGGCTTGAAGACTGCTAACTCGATAACAAGACACAACAGCTTTCCTAATTGCAATTTATTGCAGGTACCTACTGCAAACAACGTCTACTTTACCCAACGCTCACGTATTTTAAATTAATTTGCAGATACAGAACTTTAATTACATCTCGCAATGAGAATTGCAACCGTCAACTCACTTCTGGATGCATCTATTAGACGATGAAGTGATTTCTATAGTTGTATTAGTGAATGTAGATTTCAAGTCATTAGCTTGTCTATTTATAAACATAATAAGTTTTAGTGTCTTTGGGAGTAGTTTTTGTTCAATAAACGATTTATTTGCAATTTATTTCAAATGGGATAACGCGATTAGAGTTTTCGGTTAGATAGATAGAACATTCTTTATTGTACACCACAGTTAGACAGAAATTAACACAGTTTAGTGGCAACATACTAAGCTGCAAGTACAATGGGCAGTCCTATCGCTAAAAGCGATGTCTTCCAGACAACCTTTGAATGGAAACAACAGAGGAAAATAATCGATAGCTGTTGGCGTACCAAAAATATTTAGAACTGTAACAATCAAATAATAATAAAGGAAATTAGGTGAAAAGGAATACGTGAAGTATCTTTTCCACATACGTACATATAAACACATACATATATATACATATACACACATACACATATATAGTGAAATAACTATAATAATAAGTAAGACATTTTAGTAGAGTTACTTATTATGAAGTCTATTGCACAACGTGAGAGAGTTGTACACCACTTATAGTGTTAGATAGTATTCCTTTACAAGAAGCCTTAAAAGAGGTTAAGGTTTGAGCTCGTCTAATCTTTACAGGTAATGCATTCCATAAACGGATTGCAGTTACTGTAAAGGATTTATCATAAAATGCCGTGGAGTGTGCAGGCATTTTTAGTTGCAAATTTTCTGATGACCTTAGAGATCGCGGATGTGTACAATGTAGGAACTCGAATCGTTCCTTGAGATAGGAAGGTAGCGAAGGGTTGAACAGTATATTGTATAGAAGCAAAAGAATGTGAGTATTCCGGCGAAGGCGTATAGGTAACCACTTGTGTTGTTTCCGAAATTCAGAGATATGATCGTATTTACGCAAACCAAATATGAATCTTATGCAAAAGGTTACTACAATCAAAGGTGCCTTTTTACAGAAATACTCGTAGACTGCTGAAATAGAGTGTGCCATTTCAATCAGATCTGTTTCTTTAGAAAGCTTAAAAATGAACAAAAAAAAACCGATCGATAGGCAAGCTTTATATTAGCATAGTTTAAACTTTGAAAAAATAATATGTTAGCAGAATTCTGCAAACGTATAAATTCAACCGTGAGGGGAAACCACGAGTACTAGCTGATCCGGTTCAATTAACGAATACTCAATCTATCACGATTTGTCAAGGAGCCTGTATTACCAGTATTTTGCATAAGAAAACGTTTGAAGATTTCGTTCACTATATGAAAATTTTATTCTAAAACATAAACTGCCGTTGCACAAAGCACAATTCACAAGATTTTCTTGCAAAGATGTCAAATTAATTATATCCCGGTAGTTGTAATTCTATTTCACTGATTGCGCACTTTGTTCACAAGGTACTCCTCCTTAGGTCTTTATTTATAAATTCAGTGAATAGCAATTAATTTAAAGTCAACAATAGAAAAGTTCGCAGTTGTGATGCATTGTATTCCGCTTAGTCGTTTGCTTTCTTGAACCGGTTGGTTTATTCAATGATTTCCTTTATTAGCTCGACTATTGAAAATGAGAGAATGGTCTTGTTCTGCTCTGTTTTGCTTATATAATTTACTTATCATGTTTTAAGTCTTTCTTGGTATTGTATTTGAATGTTGTATTTCTTTAATGTTTATCTTGATCTTTGTACAAAATTGGTCTTCCTATGATCTTAACGCTGTACAGTGTGTACAAATCGAATGTTTACTCAGAAAGCAACATTTACTAATTTACTGTAATGGTTTCAGATGACTAGTCATCTGAAACCTACGGCCAATATCATTGATTTATGGTCGTTGACAAAAAGCCAAGTGCCAGAGTGCAAGTTGACCATTTAAAAGCTAGGTATGAGAGATTTTTCATTTCTTTGAATTTGTCCCGGACTGGGAAGTATGAAATTCTGGAATAGAAGTTTTAGTCTTTTTCTTCTTCGTCAAGGTTGTGACCATTAAGGAAGTAATCTTATCTCAAACGCAGGTCTGTTCTTCTCGATGCAATACAATCATGCTAAAATATCTTTAGTGTCCCGAATATTTTCTTGACTGTTAACATTAAATAAATGGAGTTAATAAAATTTTAAAGAACAAATGAAACTCCGAACCCTTAAGATTAAGTAACTTATTACATTCATTTATACGATCCTCTAGAAATTATATTATTTTATGTCTGATGTTTTCTACCACTTGTTTTTTTTTCAAACAAGCTTATGATAAATTAAAGTTATCGTTGTTTAATTACTTTTATATTCCTTTCAGTAAAGCAGGGTTTAGTGGTACAGATTAAAATTCTTATTTATCAATCTCTGAAAGCCGGGCTACCCCCAAAACCCCTAGCTTTCAAGGCGTTCGAGATTAAGTGAAGAAAGAGAATATAAATAGTCAATCGTCACTTACCAATGTTTGTGTTTGTAAAATGGGTCAAGTGTTTCAACCATTTTTGTTTTAAATTGCATCTACTAAATTTTTTTTTTTTTGGTTTGTTATTCTGCAAATAACTTAAGAAACATAAACGAAAATAGAGACGTTATGTTCTACGATGAAATATGTATGGATTTCAAAAACAAATTATAAAGTTTAAAGAAATTATATTTCTCTTAAAGTTAAATTTATTCTCACATTGTAAGTTATATCGATACAATACCGTAGACATTCAACCAATTAAATCAGCGTGTTCGGCAAAACCGTGATAAAGGAAAACATCGTCATATATATTTCCAGATATTCTCACTCAGGCAAATCCGGCTCGTATCACAATTAAACCAAAATATATATCCAATTTCAATTGTTTATAGTTAGATAACAGTAAAACGGTATCAGTAATACAATAGCAGTGAAAGGGATTAATTTGTTGACAGTAAATTGGATCCTAATGAAGCAAAGGCTGTGTGGATCAACAAGACGGTCGTCTTGGCCCCTGTTTACATGATTGTACGGTTCGTTAGCTTTGTTTCAAATCCGATCGGCCGTTTGTACAACTACTGTGTCTACTTCTTCGTTTACTGTTATGCTTAACATTTTGTAAATATTGGCAATGATTTCTTCATTTGTATTTCTTTCGACTCGAGCAAAGTGGAGGTAAACATTGATTTTAATTTTATTGAGTAAATAAATTACATCGTATTATCTCATCACCGTCTTTTCAAACTGTGAGTAGGAAGATGAACACGTAACATTTTTTTAATTGTCGTGATTTAAGAGCAAAGTAAAATGTATAAGAATATACGAAGGCGCTTTAATATTTTGATGACAGTAATGTCTTGTTTTGCAGGGCTACGGCGTACGGCTTTATACGGGTATACATGTCAGACAGTTGAAAAACACAGTTCCGTAAGATAAAAGTTGTAGGTTAATAAAAATTTGCTTAGTTTCAGAATTCTCCTGCAGCTAGTGTTGGTAAAGTATTGAATCTCATTTCAAAATTTTTCAGTCGAATAAAGTTAAGAATGATAGACTAACTATCTAATACCTATAATAAATGCGAATCTGAGTTTGCTTGTTTATTACACTTTCATGCTTCAACTATTCAATCGAGCATCACGAAATTTTGCGTAGGTACCTTTAATCCAGAAAAAAAGTAATGTTCCCCACATTAACGTAAACGATTCCGCGAGCAAGAACTAGTCCTACTAATATTATAAACGTGAAAGTTTGTGAGTCCGATTAGGATGAAGCTTGGTGTGTAGATACTTTTTATCCCGATATCAACACGGTATTGGGACTGACGCGGGTGAAACCGCGGGGCGCAGCTAGTTATTTATAAATTCTAAAATATAGCAAAATGTAAGTACATATTGTAACAACCAAACCAGATCCTTAGGTTTGAATTGCAATTTGATCGAACTAGTAGTCAGGTCAGTGGTTGATGCCCAAAACAAATGCCATTAAAGCTTTGAAAACGTAAGATCGATTGTATTTTATTTAAATGTAATAATATCACGATAAATTCAACAGCTCACAGATCAACAGCCTCAACTTTTACGATAAATAGAACGGATCAAATCATACCAATACTGTTGTCTGAGAATGTTGATGTAACTTGAAAAGTTTTGTAGAAAACAAAACTTTCTTGCTAAAGTACATTTCTGAAACAATTAATTTGTTGTTCTTTTTAACATATACCTATAATTTATTTTTTTCAATTATTTAGTTAATGATTGTTTTGTAATTTTATAAAGAAATACTAATTTGAACCTTTGAACTTCTTTTAAAACAAATAGAAGTAGAATACTAGTGTTTGATACTCTTTGTAGAATACTTTAATACACCGAAAAGAGCTCTTAATTTATAATTGTAATGTCAATATCAGCCCTATTTTTTAAACTTCGTCTGCAAACGTCTTCGTCAAACTGCACAATCGTCGGCTCTCAATATGAGTGGGTTTAGGCCACACATAAATATAAATAAGTATGATTATATTTATCTTCATTCATTAAAAAAAAAAAACAAACAAACACAGATAACCTTGTTAAAGTACAGTTATAAAAAACAAAGTAAAAATATTTAAGAATATAAAAAATTGTATCTCATCGACATCGGGTATAGCAACCAAGATAGGAGTGGCTCTTCACTCTTTATTATTGTTATTCTGCTTACAGAAGTCAAAGAATATCTTAACCCAACGAATTTGAATAAAACTAGAATCTTTTATCACACTTTCATTACTCTGTTGCCTACAAGCAACAGTCTTAGTTAAATTCTTCACCATATTATTTTAGGTAAATTTTTCATAACATAGACACCGTTTTGTGGCTATGTGTCAGAAACATCTTCTGTTAAACACACGCACAATGAGACATGGCATGTAATTAGAGCTACATAATTAACAGAAATTAGATTGGCACGCAAATTAGTCTTCAATTGACGCCGGGAGCTGCTCCAATAGGCATCCTTTGTACCATAAGTACATTAGCATATAAATCACACTACCTATGAATTGTGCGTGATTTCTGGCCTCACCGATTAGGCGCCTTATCATGTATTCAAGTCGTATGAATTATGAATGAGTTTTTCTTGTAACATCAGATATGGTTGTTAGAGAAATTCTAATTAATAATTTTGCATTATGAATTATTTGTCGTTACTTTGAAATTGGGATAGTGTCGAATTAAGTTTGAAGTTACTTTTGTGTTTCAAACGATATGTAGATATATCGTTAGGTCGGCTCACTAGTTTAGTAGATGAGCGAGATTATACGAGAAGATATCGAACACCATCTATTCGTATCTAGTATGTCATCTCGGTTCTTAACTTTATTAGCACATACTTATATTAATCTTCAATAGTTTTCTATATTATGGCTACCTGTCTTTCATATAAATTATTCAAATCGGAGAACTTCACTGAGGAAAAGATCACTATTTCTATTTTTAACTTGTATTAGTAAATATTTAATCAGATTATAAGTAAAAGTAAGTTATCCTGAATCATAAATGTGTTAAAAAAAGAATCGAAATTGAATTTGTAATATTATTTATGTCCAGAATAGTTATTTTTTAACTTCCTAAAAACCCCAGCCCTAGCCATCTCTAATGTGTACTGAAAACTAACTTTTCAACTCGGCTCGTAAGCGTATTTCAAGCAACTGTTTACAGTAGAACGTTCGTGTACAAATGTAAACGATGACTCTCAACTCTCCATTCAGTTGTTTGCTTTCTTATTTTGCTTTGTTATAACAAAGCACATGCAAAAGTTCTGAGCTGACTTGATTTCTTGTTTATAATAACCTAACGCCTTAGTAAATTGCTTGCGTGTTATTTTAACTTGTTCATTTCAATGACTCTAGTTGTAATGATATGAAATAACTTCTTTGTCGCATGCATTCCTTAGGTTTGTATAGATTATATGTTAAGCTAAATAATAACACTTCTTTCAGACAAACTATTTCTTCTGCTTCTTTGTTCCGTAGGTACCTACCGGTCTGTTTGAAGTCGGTCCCAAGCTCGAAACGCAGGCATATAAACAGCTTAATTAAGAACGGAATATGGTTCTAATGAAACATCTGAATATTTTATTATTAAAGACCAACACATCAACTCACTAGTACTTATACATGAACCGCCGCGGTGGACCTAGCCTATCTATGAAGTACTTCTTTAGCTTGGCATCGACTTCAAACAGACCGGTAGGTACCTAGTGCCTTTATAATGTCACCTATTATTTTAAAAGTTTCACATGTACAGTGGCGTAGCTAGGTAACCAAAGGCCCTGGGGCAAAAAATAAACTAGGGCCCCAACTAAACTATTTAAAATCGTTTGTTCCGTATTCGTCGTGTTCCGAATTCGACATACTCCAGATTTATCGTAATCCAGATTCGTCGTACTCCATATTCAAGTACAAGTTAATTTATATTCCGAATGTGGGAGATATTGTCACTAGTTCAATTTATAGTTTGTAAGTCAGAGTCCGAGGGCCCCCTGATCTTGGGGGCCTCGGGGCACTACCCCGTCTAGCCCTCCGGTAGCTACGCCACTTGGCGTAGCTAGGTAACCAAAGGTCCTATGGCAAAAATAAACTAGGGCCCCAACTAAACTATTTAAAATCGTTTGTTCTGTATTCGTCGTGTTCCGAATTCCACGTACTCCAGATTTGTCGTAATCCAGATTCGTCGTACTCTATATTCAAGTACAAGTTAATTTATATTACGAATGTGGGAGAAATTGTCACTAGTTCAATTTATAGTTTGTAAGTCAGAGTCCGAGGGGCCCCCTGAGCTGGGGGGCCCCGGGGCACTACCCCGTCTAGCCCTCCGGTAGCTACGCCACTGCACATGTGTTGTATAGTCTTTTAAATTAAGTTTAAATCGATTATTTTCACTTTTCAGTGGCCTTTCTTAGTGCTATTGAACTCGGTTTAACTTTTTTTTAAGTGTTTATTCTTGTAATTTCACAAGCAATATAATTACGTTCGAACTAGATGAGGCTGAGTGAATGAGTAAGTGATAATCAGTAGTCGGTGGACCGCCAAATCAACCCATCATATGTTACTGGCTTATGCAAATTGAATGAAATACAGTATGGATATTTACGACATGTCCTTATATATATCATAGTTATACTTTATTTGTGAAAAGCGTCTAAAATTACGAGATTTACTAGGAGTTCCTTTGAAGAATAAAATTAATAATGAGATCATCTGATAAAAATCGAATTTACCAACATAGCTCGCAGAGTAAGCATGCGTGGCAATGAGCTGGCCACATCTGTCGAAGATTTTCGGGGTCCTTACATTTTCCCGGATAAAAAGTACCTATGTGCTATTCTAGACTATAATCTATCTCTGTGCCCAATTTCATCCAGATCCGTTCAGCCATTTTTGCGTTAAGAGTAACAGACATCCATCGATATATGTATCCATCCATCCATCCATCTATCCATCCATCCATCCATCCATCCATCCTCACAAATTTTCGACTTCATAATATTAGTAAGACAATATAGCTGTGATACTAGTTAACATGTAATAATGGCTAAAGATACTGTGAGTAATCGTTTAAATCCTGCCAAGTTATTGCCTGGTAGAGCTTACAAATGTCGGTTTTAAAATCATGTCCCCGTTAAAACTTTCCTCATGAATATTTTACGAATATTCTTCTGAGATATGGTCTTGCCGCAGAAGATAAGAATTAAATTACGCGAAATTAAATTTTTATTATAACATCCGAATAAAAATATAAAGAAGAAGAAGCGATTTGAATAATTATCGTCATGTCTCTGTTGCTTCGGGTTTCGCTAAGTTTTCACTTCTTTTAATGTTTATGGACTTCAATTATTTTAATTACTATCAACTTTAAATGTTTATTTTATTATTTACTTAGTTATAAAAGTAAGGGGACCTTTTATTTGTACACTAGATAAATGAGTAACGTACATTTGCAAAAAAAAAAAAAAATATTTCTAATACCAAAACAATATTTTCGTGAAAGTGAAAATCTATAATTGAAAAATTACAAATAAAGCTAATATTTAGGACGGGGCTAACATGAATAGCACTATAATTACTATATAAACTCTTACAATTAAACGGAGGCATTATTCAAAAAAACTATCTGTTCCATCCGAATACCACATTCTAATACCATTGGTATATCTTTGCAGTCATATTTATTTTGTATTCCAAACTGATACCACAATTTTAACTTAATAAATTAACCATAAAATTTACATTTTGATACTTTCAGCAGGAAATACTTATGTTCTTTTAATCTTACATTCCAATTTTATTAATTTGAAACTTATTGCTAAATGAATATTATAGTTATAAAGTTTATAGTTGAGTATATAGTTTATAGTTAGTATATATAGTTGATTGCTTATGATACTTTATATTTGAACTAAATTGATGTAATGAGTGCATGTTCAATGTTTTCATATTTTGAATCAGCTAATTTTGTGAAATTTTACATTATAAAACCACCCAAAGTATTTTTACTAATTGTATCTAAATCCTATAAACTTGTTATAGTTTTCGTTTTAAAAAGTAGTACCCGTTTAGCATAAAAATAAAATACTACAAAGAATTACCAATGAAAGTAAAATGTGGTATTTGAATAGGATAGAGAAAAAGAAAACCAAAGAGATTGAAATCAATCAATCAAAAAAAATGCTTTTTTAAATGTTAAGGTTTTAGGTAAATTTCATGATAACTTGACTAACAATCTGTAGATTTGACAAAAATGTGTCCAGGATTAGTTTTAATAACCGAATGCATGCATGTGCAGATGCAAGAAACGTTCGAGTCGTTGCATACATTTGAGACGACATGTTAGTAAACATACACATAAAAGCTCCTTGTCTGTTGCAGAAAGCTGTATTTATTCTGCTTAACTATAATGAGAACGGTAGGTAAATGAAAATGGTTCTTAGAGATACAGAGAACCGGTATTCACCGAAAAGATTTGATTGCTATCGACTACTAAGCCTCGCTAGTTTTTTTTATTTAATTTTGGAAGTTATTTCCTGTTTTAATGTTGAAGAAATGAAAATATATACACACATATAGAGTAGTAAGAAGTTTTAAAATTTACTCTGGAGTACCTTGGAATATCGTCTATGAGAAAAATATTTAGGATATGACAGGGTATAGTGACTAGTATTTTTGACAGTCATCAGGAGGTTTGGTATCAAAACTGGAGCACAACTAGTTATTCTTGAACCTATTCCGGACCCCGACCATTCTTTGCGTTATGTTATCATGATTCCCTAATACGTCAAAGCACACCGCTATTCGCGAGTACCTACTTCAATTTTATTTATTGCGGATGTAGACAGTTTTGGTGTAGAAAATGATTGCTCTATGATTTACCTTCAGAATAAAGTGCATAAAATGTTGTAAAAGTGCCCTAGTACCTTCAATAAAAAAAGTGTTCTAAAAATTTATATGTATAGCGATACACATAGATGATGAACACTTAATTTTTATATTAATTTTCGTTTATGTAACACTTAAGCTTGCATATGCCGCAGCTACGTTTTGCGTTTTATCAGTTTTTTTTAAGTTTGATTTTTACTACTAAGAATAACCTAACAAAAAAGTCATACAACGGGTGAAGGACCCGGTTATCGAATCCGGAGCTTAATGAACACACAAAAAGTGTCTTCTTAAAAAATTAATTGATTAAATGAGTAGCATATAGATAGAAGTATGGTTTCGTAGAAGGAGCGATGCAGATAATAATTCGAGTTCAAACCTTTGGGAGTGGCGGTTCAAGTGGATAAGACCGCCTTCCCATAATTTTCTGAAGTACACTCTCTAAATTCAGTGAGAGTACTTATATTCGAATTTATAATATTACTGCTCTAAATATTCTACACTTTCGACTGATGTGGACTTCCAAGTAGCAATTAATTTTGTCCTGAGGGGATTTTAATCGACCATTCCTATTTTATATCCTTCTAAGATTTATTCTTCCTATTATATTAGGGATAATTGTTAAACCAACAGGTATCCTAAAAAAATTATATTATGCAGATTAGGCGTCTGGTGACCCGTCTGCTCGTTTGATCCCTTTAATATAAAAAAAAGTATTGTATTGTACATGAATTTTCATATGTGAGTCTACTTGTTATCTGTTTGTATTACGTGTAATTATTATTTAAAAAAAAGTCTTAAACTTACTAAGATGAGATATGATAATATATTCAATATGCATATATACGTTTCTATTTGTGTTCTATTTCTCGAAAACCTTTTGACTGTTAACCAGTTTTTGTAGGAGTTTCTAGATTGAGCATATTACTATTTATTTTATTACTTTAGACATGCATGTATACTACTCTATGTTTCCAACGTTTGTGGACTGTGTTATGATCCTACTAAACTAACATTCCCAACTAAGTAATAAGGGTATAAGTAACGCATTAATATATTCAAAGTAATAGTAGTTCTTAATCCAAATGTATATAGTTCAATTATACCCAAAATGAAAATTTTAAGTGTCGAACGCATTTAATTCTTTCAAAATCTTTAATAATGTAATACATTTTTAGATCATGCTGACTTTACTTTGTGGTTTAATATTGCATAGATAGTAGAGGGTATTGTCTAGCTCCCTGCTTTGATGACCAAGTCTAGGAGCATAGACTAAAAAAGAATAAATAACTACCAAAAAGTGCAACAGTGTTTAGTATTGTAGAAAATTAAGGCGTAAATAAATACGTCTCAATTTTCTTACGGTAAAAATATTTTTGTTTCAAAAAGTTTCCATAAGATGACTTCTTATAATAAGTAACTCATTATTTTATAATAATAAGCATTGCGATGAAATCTTTTAAGGGCATTTTGAAAGAACACTAATAACAATGTCATTGAAGTCGCAAGCTCAAGGAGTTCTTTACAGATTTGAGTGGTTCTCTAGCGTGACGTAGAGTTATCTTGACTCGTCATAGAACGATACAATTTGTTATTTCTTTGATGCATATTTTTGAAGTGAAACTTATTTAGAATCGTTGAAATTCGATGAAACGAAAAAGTCACACTAAAAAGAGAGAAACATATTTATTAATAGGATTTAGCCTGCGAGACAATGAGATAGAATACAAGTATACAGTGTTTCCTATAATCTTGTTATGCTAGCACGTGTATTTGCGCCTGCATACTACGAAGCCTTCAGAAAATGCGTCATAATCAACGTGCATTTTTGTGCATTTGCGTGCGAAAGTTCGTTGGGTAATTAATTTATGTTAATTACCCAACCCAAATTTAACACATCTGTGTTAATTTGACCAATAACTTTTACATGAATTATCTAAAATAAATTTATTCTACTCCTCTTAAGATTCACTTCTGCCGTGTGTGAATTGCATGGACACACTTTTTTTGGCACCTATCGGGTACCTACTCGATAGGTGCCAAAAAAAGTCGTCCTCTAGTCTTGTATTCGTCAACTTCCATACATAAAATTTTCTTCACCACATTTTGCTCACACCCCCCCGCATCACATATCCATACCACGGTAATCTGTTGGTCCTTAACTTTTTATCCACTGGCACTACTTTCCGGCTTCCTTTGATGTATTCATACCTCGCTTCACCCATCCTAGTCACACCACACAACCGTCTTAACATTCGCATTTCAGCTACATGGGCTGGGTTGAGATCGATATAGAACAACAGGTCTGATGATAGTATTATAGATCTGAAAGGCCACCATCTTCCATTTCCTTTAAATAATCTACAATGGGCTATTAATTTCAGAACTAAGCTAGCTAAGCTTTTCATCCACTTCTTTATGTTTTTAAATCGTATAAAATACAGAAGCAACAAGAGTATTTAATTGTTTTTGTAAATTGTTTAATGTTCTACAAATTTCGTAAAGTAATTATGATCTTTTAAGAAAATAATTGCTCTAGACTCCTTTTCACTCCTTAGCACAGTAAAGTGCCGCTTCGTTTAAATAACCAAAGCGGCGCTATATATGATATTCTGCTAAGGCCAAAAATGACGTGCATATGCTATAAGCAGCCATAGATCAATATCCAAATAAATACGATACCTATACATTTATTCCATCCTATAAATTACAGCTTATTTAGATAATTATATTTTTATGTTAAATATATTGTAGCATCGGACCTCCTTCGATGTAGAGCGAAAACTTCTTTAAGGAATAGAGATCCTGGCTGGTAGCACCCAGTTCGAGACAAGATGTAATGTTCTATGTTTTAAATTTGTATAATGTAAACCCTCAGAGGAATATTTTGTTCTTAGTGTAAACATTAGAAAAGAGGACTCGCGCCGCAGACGGCAGTGAAAACAGTTTGTCTTTCAAGAGGCGAGGCTTCGATGAAGAAAATATAAAAGTGATAATATTTGTAAAGTGTGATATTGATCAGTTATCAATATGACCAATATTTCCTCCTTGCAGCTGTTTCAATTGAACTTCTCATTATAAAGACACCCCTGTCCCTCTGCCTCACGCTGCAAAGCACGAAGCTTCATAACATATAATACATACACACATGAAGGAAATACATAAATAATACATTTTTCCAATAGGTATCATCTAGATCAGAGGTCCCCAAAGTTATTTGTCTCGTCTTGCCATGTCTTTCAGGTTTGGGCATACACAAATATAGACTTGCCTGAATGAGATCCAGTATCGTAGACCCTTGTTTACATCCCAGGGACCCAATTTATAATTAATATTAATAAATATTTTTTCACTTACATGGACCTCTTGTCGCCGTCGATCCCTGGGGGTCGATATAGACCACTTTGGGTATGAGTGATCTAAATTGTCCCTTATTATAAATGAGTAACCAACATTCATCCATCCATCCTTCCTAACAAACTTTTGCCTAATACTAGTAAGATGAAGCCTCACACGCGTCCTTTAAAAAAATAAATTGTGCTTTTGTCCGTACTTAAATCCCTAAATCTTAATATTACTTGGCGTTTATATAATACTAGACGCACCCGGCATGCGTTGCAATGCTTTTTTTTATAATTTTGCCACGCCAGGAACCCTCGCGGGTTCCCCAGAACACCCTTCCAAATTTTCATCATAATGGTCAATGGTTTCGAAACCAATATACTCGTAGGATAAACAAACAAAATTGATTTCTTTCTCTTGCATTATATAGTTGTTATCAGTACGTCATTTCACCCGGGTTTTTTTTTTGTTTTTTAATTAAGTCAATTGTTCATTTGTCATTTTTTCTATATTTAAGTAGCTTGATATATTTTCCTTAGTTTACACAAAATAATATCTGAACGCACGCATAAATATTACACAACCAATATATGCATATAAATGTCAATCCTTTTTCATTACTGACATTATTCTACATTTTTAAAATATAAAACACGCCATTATCCGAATATTGTGGATATATCTGGTCGATTCGAAACGTTTATTTAAAAACGTTTTTTAATTTGAGGGGATAGTTTACCGTATCGACGCGGCGACGGGATGAACATTAAATGTTTGACAGTTACAGAACCCATGAACATTTTGTATGGGAAAATGTCTTTTCTTTAAATTTTTAATGATCGATCTTCTGTTTCCAATATTCAATCTTAAAAAACGATTACCCCTGTTTGTAAAGTTATATTATAGATTGTTATCTATAAAATTTATGGCAATAACATTTATAAGTCGTTCAATGGTTTGTTCTAATATTTCTGCAACGTGTTTACTATTCCTTGAACCGTATATTGTTAATTACAGACAAAGGTGTACTAATGAGAGGATGACGTTGAATGTGTCGGGAATTTTGATTAGACTAAAAATATGCTGTGCAAGCAGAAACCGCAGCGTTATGAATGTTGAGACAAGTTGGCTGTTCGTTAGTACTTATTGTGTGTATGATAGATAAATGTATAGGTAGGTAGGTACTCTCCTATAAGTCAACGCTCAGAGTTGCTGTTTCGTTAAGTAGGGTTTACATTGGGTTTTATTTTATTATATAAGTCATTATTTGCTATACCTATCAATGATATTATTTATACGTATTCTGGTTTCTATTAATTAAATATTATTTATGTTATATTCAAAATATGGTTTTTGAATGAAATCAGTGTAGGTCGTTTTAAAAATGTGGCAGGGTACTTAATACCAGGGATGAGTGACGTAATAATAAAAAACATCGGCAAAAACAGCCCGCAGACGTAGATTTCGTGTTTTTAATTTTTTTTTGAAAATCTGCACCTGAGTCCCCCCCCTGTGGGTGAATATCCCCCATTCACGAACTTAATCTTCATTTTTGCTCCGTTGATTTTTCGTCTAAGTTTGAAAGCAATCGGTGCATAATTGCGACCTCTATCGTGCCGGTAAAATTAAAGTACTAATTTTTTGACCGTTTAAGTTTAATAGCATGCCCATAGTAAAAACGAAAATTTTTTAATATGAACCCTAAATTATTCCATCCTTAACTTGGGGAGGGGGCGGGGAAAACCAAAATTTGTTAGAAAAAAATTCATAGCTCCGAAACTGTAAACCTTTTTACAATCGTTAATATTTTCAAATGAAAGCATTTTTTTTATTTTACTCTACAATGTAGACATTTAAAGTTTTTAATGTGACTTATATTTTTGGAGATAAAAATTAATAAAACACGAAATCTAACTCTGCGGGCCTGCTGCGGGCCCGGATGTTTTAAAAGGGACTACATACCTTCTTCAAGACCTGTAGGTATGTAGTGCCTTCATAATGTTACCTTTTATTTTAATAGTGTCACATTTATTGTAGTATTTTCAATTAAGTTTAAAATCGAATATTTTTAACTTTTTAGTGACCTTTCTTAGTGCTTTTTGAAATCGGGTTATGAAAAAAAAGATCACAGGCAATGTACGACCAGTATGCAAATATGTCTTATTCGTTGCTAGTGATAGAATAATCCTTGATGCGTATGTTATTCTGGTAATCCACTATTATCATACATGTAGCAAGTGCACACAAAAAATGTCTACGGTTCGCAGCGGAGAAAATGGAACCTAAAAACGTTACACGATTTAACCATAGTTCTCAAATTTTAATAAAACATCAAATAATCCGTGCTATAACGTGTGTGAAAAGCAATTTAGGTGGGTTTGGAATCTCATAAAGTCATAAGTCTGCTCATGTAGCTGCCAAAATGGCTAATGACCGCGAGCACGGTGTGCGGTCGCGCAGTATCGAGCCAAAAACCAATTTGCGACACTAATAACATCGTTGTTACACTGATTTGGCGAATGCTCCACTTGCTCGTGTTAATAAAAAGTACATCTATTTGTTTGTCTATTTGTTGTCATGTCTCATCATCTTTGCACAATATTCTTAATTCCAGTAATTCTCGTTGATATTTATTAAGCTGATTTACGTATTACGCCCCGGCGTAGTAAAAGGATCTTCTAAATCTGATGTATTTTAGCTATCTTTAATTTAATATTATCTACGTATGAACGGGAATTAACGCGATCACGAAAAGGTATTACATACCTCTGAATTGCCTGACGTTTCGACCAGGTTGCACTGGCCGTGGTCACAGGCTGACTGGCTCAGCGGTGCACGCCCTCCGTCGCCGACATCGTGAGGTAGAAGGTTCTTCATCCACCTCCACTTTTTTGATATTTTTGATATTTTCGTTTCGCCATGTACCGTCACATACTATACTAACAGTGTCCCTATTCTGTAAGCAAACCGATGTGGCCCTATTCTGGTGTTCACCCGACTGCGCATAAAAGCGAGGTGGCATGTTTTTTATCACTGGATTCCACGCTGTAGATAATTTGAAACCATCTTCCCGATTGAAAGTTTTGTGTTTTTTAATTTCAATCGCTTCACGTACAACTCTTGAGTAAAAGTGACGTTCCGTGGAGAGGACTTGCGTACGGTGAAATTCAATCCAGTGATTGGTGCCCGCTTCGAGTGCATGTTCTGCAATCGCTGATTTGCTAATCTGTCGGTTCTTCACAGCAGCGATGTGTTCTTTGACCCTTTCAGCAATGGTCCGCTTTGTTTGGCCTATGTAGGAACTACCACAGCTGCAGTTTATTTTGTAGACACCTGGAGTTTGTAACGGCAAGACGTCCTTCGGTGTACCCACGATGTTTTGAACCTTTATGCCTGGTGTGTATACTGTCGGAATGGAGTATTTATTTAATACGGAGCCGATCTTATCCGTTACTCCTTTCACATATGGCATGTAGGCTGGTTGTCTGTTCACCTCCGGATGCTTGCGTCTCATTGTCGGTTGCTTCCGTGTTCCATTCACCTGATATCCGTTACTTTTAAGTACCTCCTGAACATGATCCAGCTCTCGCTCCAAATGTTCAGGGTCACAAAGATCGTATGCTCTGTTCTTGAGTGAAGTTATAACAGACTGCAGGTGTCGGGGATGATGATGAGACGTGGCGTGTAGGTACCTATCCGTATGAGTAGGCTTGCGGTACACACAGTGCGACAAGGACCCATCTGACCTCGCGGTTACTTTGACATCTAAAAATGACAATGACCTATCCGCCTCCACTTCATATGTGAACCTTATCTTGGGGTGAATGGAGTTGAGGTGTTGTAAATATTGATCTACTTCCTGTTTATTTCCCTTGACGATACTAAAGATGTCATCCACGAATCGCTTCCAAAGCCTAACGGTCTTCGGGCCGAGACTCAACGCCTTCTCTTCAAAATGCTCCATCCAGATGTTGGCTAGTACAGGGGCTACAGGACTACCTATTGCGACACCATCAATCTGAAGGTAATGTTGACCTTGGAAAAGGAAATAGTTGCCCTCTAGACAATGTTCAAGTAGATCAATATAATTGAACGGCAACTCGTGGTCTCTCAGCAGGTCTTTTACGACGTACATACATTCTTTTATTGGAACATTGGTGTAAAGTGATTCCACGTCAAAGCTCACCATGACGTCATCAGGTTCCAACTTGAGATCTTTTATAATTTGTATGAAGTGCCGCGAGTCTTTCACAAAAGACGGTGTTTTGCCTACAAGTGGTTGCAATACTGACGCAACATGCTTCGCGAGATCGTAAGTAGGAGAGGCAATTTGACTTACAATAGGCCGCAGCGGCACGTTGGGCTTGTGTATTTTGGGCAGACCATATAATTTCGGTGGCTGATGTGACTTTGGTGCATAAAGTCTGTTGTACTCGTCTTCTGAAAATAGGTCCTCGTTATCCTGGATAAGAGATCGTATTCTACGCGTTACTCTGGCCGTGGGGTTATATGATACCGGTTTATAAACCTTATCGTCATCCAAAAGTTCAAGTATTTTACGTTGGTAATCAGTTGTACTCATCACTACAGTGACTGTAGTAACGGATAAGATCGGCTCCGTATTAAATAAATACTCCATTCCGACAGTATACACACCAGGCATAAAGGTTCAAAACATCGTGGGTACACCGAAGGACGTCTTGCCGTTACAAACTCCAGGTGTCTACAAAATAAACTGCAGCTGTGGTAGTTCCTACATAGGCCAAACAAAGCGGACCATTGCTGAAAGGGTCAAAGAACACATCGCTGCTGTGAAGAACCGACAGATTAGCAAATCAGCGATTGCAGAACATGCACTCGAAGCGGGCACCAATCACTGGATTGAATTTCACCGTACGCAAGTCCTCTCCACGGAACGTCACTTTTACTCAAGAGTTGTACGTGAAGCGATTGAAATTAAAAAACACAAAACTTTCAATCGGGAAGATGGTTTCAAATTATCTACAGCGTGGAATCCAGTGATAAAAAACATGCCACCTCGCTTTTATGCGCAGTCGGGTGAACACCAGAATAGGGCCACATCGGTTTGCTTACAGAATAGGGACACTGTTAGTATAGTATGTGACGGTACATGGCGAAACGAAAATATCAAAAATATCAAAAAAGTGGAGGTGGATGAAGAACCTTCTACCTCACGATGTCGGCGACGGAGGGCGTGCACCGCTGAGCCAGTCAGCCTGTGACCACGGCCAGTGCAACCTGGTCGAAACGTCAGGCAATTCAGAGGTATGTAATACCTTTTCGTGATCGCGTTAATTCCCGTTCATACGTAGATAATATTATATCATGGAACGCAAAAGTTTAAAAATATCTTTAATTTTAAGAAAAAAGGGCCGTTTATTTTCTCATAGAATAGAAAATATCTTCTGTATTATCGTTCTTCACTACAACTAAAGTGCTTTCTTTATGCATAACCGAATATTTCTAAATCTTATGTTGCTGGATGAAAACTATAAGATAAAAGTACATTTTTACTGGAGTCAGAATGAAACTGGATTGAAGTACATAAGTTATGACTGTAGAATAGTACGTAATGCTAGTATGGGAAGATGGGTAACTTATTGAAACCCTCACCGTTAACTTGCCTTAAGTGTAGTGTGTCGGAAGAACGAACGAAAATCAAAAATGGGATTTTGCGAACCTCACAAAAGCTTTGTTTTGAGTTCCAAATTGGAGCAGCATTTCTAACCACCATCACTGCAGAATGTACCTCTTAAATATTATCGTGTTCTTATCGTGGGCGAGCCATGATTCGGCACGTATGGGCCGGCTCGACCGGACTGATACCACGGCCTCACAGAAAACTGGCACAGTGTGTGAGGTTACCGGAGGCCCTCCCCCACCTCTTCCACCCTTCACCTACTCCCTCCTTAAAGGCCGGCAACGCACTTGTGATTCTCGAGTTGCAGGTGCCCATGGGCGGCGGTAGTCATTTACCATCAGGTGACCCGTCTGCTCGTTTGCCCATTATAGCATGAAAAAAAATCTCTATTTAAAGTCGGAAGAGAGCCGAAAAGATTTTAATACAAAAATTATTCCATATCACTGACTTAAGTTTAGTTAAGTGGTCATTTCGGGTGTGTATCATGAAACGGGTATCATGTCCCTCCAACACAAAGGGAGGATCCTCCGACCAGGCGAGGTGATCATGCCTGGCGGGCCGCGGCCCAACGGTTGATGTTGGGAAGTTGTATATACACTAATCGGCGCGAGAACTCTCATAGCGCGATGCAGGATTAGTAGGTTGTAGATGTTTCTTGTTGCTGTATGTGGAAGTCGCCACACGGGTATTACAAACATTTACCTTTTAAAAATAATATATATGCTAATTTGTTCAAAGTTGTTATATTTGTTAAAATATATGAACGTTCTCTGAAGTACTTATTTTGTGAAAAATATTCTAGACAGAATTTGTAGCTCCAATATAAATGTCCAAGTGACATTTTTATTGCAAGTAGACTTCAAGAAATTCAAAAGTACACAAGAGCTCTGTTCCAAGACAAATCAAAACAGTATAAAAATATTCCACTGTGCTATACTTTCGCCACTGTTCTGGATGAAAACAAAGGTTAATTTGAAGAGGCTAAATGAGTTTCAGTTTTACGGTTACAAATTTAAATCGACACTAATTAAACCGTTTTTTAGACACCATCGGAACAAAAACTTGGACGGGACTTTAGCGATAGAAATACACCTGGACTTTTGAACGCATATAAAAGTTTTCCAATTTACAGTGGCTGATTGGAAAATTTTCACCGTTTTAGGGTGTTAACCGAACCTTGACTTTACTTTAGCCTTTTGAATCGAATTAAAGGTGTTACACCCTCGTAAGATTTAGGAGTCTTTGAACTGTACTTTTAAAACTGTGTTTTATGTACTTACCACCAGGTACGGCTTTCTTAGCGGTATATTTCCATTGGCAACTGGCAACTCGCTTTTTGTGACGTGTGCCACTAATGGCATGCATAGCGCTTCTGGGAAAGTATCGTTCGCAATTACTATATAAAGCGCTTTCGCGTGTACTAATTAAACACGTTATTGGGTTGCGTATGTTATTGGTTGCGAGAGGTGCTATCTATTTAAATTTCTATTTAAAGTAAAACATCCCTTATACTAATTCTCTCAGTAATGCTACTGAACTATGGTGGCCAATGTTGAAACGAAGAACAATAAATTGAGGACTTCGTTACTTTTGTAAGTAGATATCCTTCATTATGCTATGGTTAATAAAACAAACATTATTTCAATGCTTTTCAAATCTAGATACAGCATAGCACAGTTTACTTTAATCTCGCCTGTAAAAATAAAGCATTTTAATTTCGCCATTGTGACTGTTGCTTTATTTTGAGACTGTTGAATTTTGTGTCTATTTCCTTACAGGTTCTACCTATTATATCGCAGAGAAGCATAAAATGTAAATGTGTATTTTGATTTTCAAAAGTATCATATTGCTGCCCACGTGATTAAATAGTTTAGTGATTATATCATTGGACCTGTGTCTTAAGCGTGACGTAACACAACATGTATTTTTATTTCTTTATTGGGTAATGGAAAAGGCGTTTGTCTTCCAAATCACCTGATGGAAAGTGATAATGAAGATGATGAAGTGTATGGGTTTTTCGGGCCAAGCAGACTGATTTTCACTTTTTCTGTTAGGAAACTTTCAGTAGTCTTGGAGTCTGCGAAAGGATTAAAAAAAAATGAAAATGCTTAAATGTGGAAGTATAGTACACCTGCTTAACTGACTATGATTGTGTAGTGCGTGAACTATTAAAAAACTGTCAGTCGTAGGACTGTACGTCAGAAGTGAAAATACGTAAGTGTGCGTTCCGATATTACACTGAGAGCACTGTAAAGTATAACGTCAATTCAGTTAGGTACTGTTCATAACGGAACGCAGTCCAGTATACTGTCAGTTGTCAATTCAAGTCAATTGTCAAATCGCATAATAAAAGTTACAGTGTGACAGCACTGAAAGCACCTTACCTCGAAAACTCTAGTGCTCACAGTACAAAACTGGTGACGTTTATGACGTCATATATTATATCATATATTTCCCTACGATATTGCGGCAGTAGACTCTCAGTCTATACCGGAACGAATTTCTCCCCAGTACGAGCACTAAACAGCGTACGTATATCGGAACATACCCTGCACACATCTCTCATCGCCTACGTATTTAGTTGACAAGTTTATAAAAGTACGAGTAAAGACACAGATCACCACCACAGACAAATTAGTATATTGTTTTCACTTTTATTGAACTAATTATATTTTTAAAGATTAATTAATAAGGAGCTGGCAAAACTCTATATATATTATGTATTATTAACGTGACGGTCACGAGTTCAGTGCTATTTCCCCATAGCAAAAGTGCACAAACGTGCCTAAAGAAGTTTCCACTTCACAAAGAAAAAGATTTAAATTGAAAGTCCTAAAGAAATTGCGAGTCATTTCGAGGGTCTGGCGGTACTTTAGCTCTGAACAGCTGCTCAATTTCTATGAAGCCCAAGTTCGACCTTGCACCAGCTAGAAGCTCTGGACTCCGTGGACTGAAGAGCCCATAAGCTTATAAGTGACTATGTGCCCGTAAATAGAGAACTATATATTCTTGAGAATCGTTGTAAAGTCGACTGCTTATGTTGTTTCTATAGGATTCACTTTGACGAGTGTGTAAAAGCTCTCTACGAATGAATTGAACACTGATCATTACTTCATCGGACTACTAGACGCAGACAGCAGTTTCATCATTTTGTTACGAAACACCGAAAAGTTAAATCTACTAATTGCTTTGATAGCTCCTTTTTTGATAGCAAGCGACTATTTTTCTAGACAATTATAATCCTGGATGCTACGAAAGGCGGTCTTCATCTTCATCGTTATTTTCCATCAAGTGAGTTTGAAGACAAACGCCTTTCCTTCCTAAAAAAAAAGTTAATTTTTGTTGCACTGGTATGATTTCAACCTAGTTTTGTTTAGTCCTCGTTTCGTAATACAAAACGTGTAATTGGTTGAAGTTTTATAATATTGATAGACTATATCCTTAATAAAAGGACCAAAAGCTGTATTTAGGTGCTTCTGTTTAGCGCGCTGTATGTGGTTTACAATAATTTGTACGTGCCGTAATCCTCAGAGATAATCACAGATGTCAGAACTACATTGTCAATTCAATCAAAACCTAATTTCTATACAATTAGTTTGACGTTACGCCAATTATTCACGTACGAGTATGCAAAATAATACGTCTTATGTTCACTAATGAAGATAATAAGGTAACAGATAGCTTTTCAAATTACATTTTGATGTAATAGATTATTGAATCTTTGATTGATAGATAATCACCAGTTAGAATAGAACTTAACCAAACACGAACGTGAATGGTCACGCACAATTTCATATATTTTTAGGAGGTATCTAGTTGCACACTAGATTGTGATGTGGCGGATAAAAAGTAGCTACTGTAGATGCCGTAAAGTTTTAATTTAATTGAAAAATTGTTGTTAATTTTGTTAAATGTATTTTGTTAAAATATTTTTTTTTTCTAATATTGTTTAATTAATTCAAACACTATGTAACAGTTATTCTTGAATAAATATACTGAAATACTTAAAAATACTTTATAGTACTCGTCTGAATCACTGTCGGTAACCATAACTTAGAAAGGTCTACCAGACTAAGTTACCAAAAATTCAAAAAAATCTCATGCTGGGTCAGATAATATGTTGAGATATCATAAAATGCACATTAGGAGAAGCCACAAAATACATCCAATTCCTAATTCGGAATTCCTAGAACATCCAGTCATCCAAACTATTCATACGATATAAATACGTTTGGCATATTTTTAATGAAGTCTGTTCAAACGAACGTGTTATATTTTAGTTGGAGAGTTAGGAGTCATCGTGGGTACTACAGTCAATGCATTTTCAGTGACACACCGCAGAATCTTAAGTGAAGTAAATGAAGTCGAATTATTGTTCATCAGAGATGTTTCATTTCATTTAACGAAAAAATACTTTTCTAATAGATTTGGAACGAAACTGAAACTAACGTATGATAGTACAATGTGTTGGGTACCATTTAATGTTTTACCATTTCGAGGGTTAAACCATGATCTCAAGTATGTACCTACCGTATGACCCAACGATTTCACAACCCGAAGTGCATACTGATAGTTATGAAGTGTTATAGGCCTCCTCCAATACATAGGAGCGGAAAAAAAATCTTGTGAATGAACATTCCTAAACGACAATAAATTAAACCACTTCCCAGTGTAGGCCGTAGGGCACGTAAATTCGTCCGCCTCGGATATCATGAACAATTTAATTTTATCTCCGTGTCGTATATCGGTACACATCTGTATTTTTAATTTTATTCAACAATGTAAAATTACGTCCTCGAAAAAAACTGCAGAACAATTACAAATCTCTAGTAAAAAGTTTCCTCATGAATATTTTCACTGAGTTATGAGCCCGAAGAGGAAGATAATAAAATTTGGTATAATTTAATTTTTATTACAGCCCATGAATGAACAAAAGGGGGCTTGATTTGAATAATAATTAGCTTTTATTGTACACTAGCCGATACTAGGTTATGACTGGAAAGCAATCAGAGATTATGACGCCGAATGGACTATAAATATTTGTGTTAATAAAATAGTGTGCCTCCGATTAATAAAAAAAAATTATTTTGTACATTATGTACTATACAGACTAGGGTGATTAGTGATAAGTATACATTAATAGAACTAAGAGATAAACATTTTTTCGTTACTTAAAATTTAAAATCAGGATATCAATCAGCATTTGCATCATAATCACTAAACCCAACGAAACTAATATTTATTAGAAAAAAATACGTTTACAGCAAGCGTTGCTATTGGGTTAGCGGGTTCCAGTTCGTTCGAAAACCGGTAATGGATTAAGTGAAGCGTTACAAAAATAAAATTAACGAGGGGGCTTCCCCGGCGGAAGGCGACGCCAGGAAGCGGACGCGCTGTCACTGACGGAAAAGTTATCTATATCTACGGCGAAATCTTAATAAAGTTTTCACGTTAAATTTCGTCCGCGGTACAAGCATATTTACAACCATAAAATTTAATTTTACGATTATTTCAATTCGGTCTACAGACGTTGAAAATGTAAGGATTTGTTAAACTTTTATTTGTATTTTTTTTCGTTACGTTTTGTCTGTTACGTGTTACATTAGCATAATCAAAATCAAGAAGAAAACTTTACACTCAATATTAATTACAGTATACCCAATCAAATAAAATTATTAAATCACAGAAACCATAATAAAATTTATGTAAAGAAAGAAAAGAAAGAATAACAATCACATATTAAAAAGTAATAAAAATACATTTAAATTTTTATATCCATCTAAATAAGAGAGATCAAAGCATACACAACGTACATCTGCGTATATAAATAAATCAGCACGACAGCACACATCTTCAATTTATTTAATTTTCCATTACTAACCTTTATTTTTTAATTACAGACGTATATCAAATAATGCGTGCAATCCAGAAACGTTTTTATAGATGATTGTTAAAATGAATCGGGAGCCGGCACGCGGTGATGAATGACACAAGGAACGAATTCAAGTTACGTACAAATTGCGAGCATAAATTACGCTTTAATAATTTCACGTACGGCCTGTCTGCTCTCTCAATCATCACGGCAGGTGTCGCCGCCATAAATCGTTCTAGTTAAAAATTATCAGAATTCTTGACTTAATTAAGTTTTTATGTGTTAACCTTAAGTGGTAGATATATTGTTGAAAGTATCGTGGGTGGTTTCTGCAAACAAAACATAACCGAACATAGGTATATTCTCAATACAAATAAATAAAATTAAAGTGTCTGTGTGTAATGCCAAAATAATAGTTTTATTTTAGGCTCATACTGATATTTGAACAATACCTAGGTATGCCTAAAAATCAGTTTTTAAAATTTTTATCTGTCTGTTTATATGTTCGTCTGTCTGTCTGTTTGTTTCGGCTCATCTCCCTGTCACTGGCAGAAATCTGGTGTTAAAAGTAGTAACTTGCGCTACGTTTACGCTGGAAAAATAATTATGGTTCCGCTCAAAATATATGTATATGTACACCGAGCGAACTGCTAGTCTTATATAAAAAGGTAAAGCTTAGTGCAACTACTTCTTCTCCTCTCTGCATCACCCAAAGTGTGACTGGTAGAGAATGGTCCCAATTCTGTTACTTCACTCGCTAAATTAAAATTCACTAAATTTTCTTCATATAAGATGTAAACCTTGTACACTTCAAAACAAGGTCTTATTTCAAATTGAAACAAGTAGGTAACATATGTCGCTATCGAAATAAGCAATTTATTTGTCGACTAAAGTCTGATACGCTTAAATAAACTTTAATACCACGTAGCGAGAGCCGCTATCCGTTGAATGCCATCTCTTTTGCTCTGTGTTTTTAGTAAGCGTCTTCGTAGGTGTCGATTAAAAACACGTCATCCTTGTTCGTTTTGAACAAGTTTTTATACGGCATTTATACAGCGTTTGAATAAATGGGGACTCTCGCTGCGTGGAAATAAAGTTGAGTATACTTTGACAGGTTTTAGTGAAATTTAGCGGCGCTGAGAAATAGATGCTAGTAACAAATAGACCTTATTGCGAAAAACACTAGGTTGATTTCATATGAAGAAATTAAGTCAGGTTTTAGTTTAGTCGAGTGTAGAATACAATCGGCACCATTGCCTTAAGCATTAAGTCGCCCAATGTACCAAATTTGCATAAAGTTTTAAATAAATAATAATAAAACTTAGGTACGTACACAAATGCACGTCGATAGGTATAGGTATAATCTGCATTGAAGTGACCCAGTAGTGAATATCAAGCAGTGATTGCGTGAATAGTTCCATAACCTATCATAACGTCCTTAAAAATATACTTTTAGATGCAGCTAGCTTCTATTTCTACTGTTTTATACGACTCCCGCATTAGGAATATTCCTGTGTCACTGGGTCACAAACATTGAAAGAACAGACACAAAGAACCTCCAGACCTTTTTATGGATAACACAAATTTTTGTACCGTGTGGGATTTACTCTCGGCGCTGCGTAGTGGTGAGGCGATCACTACGCGCACTAGACTATTGCGCTATCGGTGCAGTCAAAGTTCGATTTTAAATAAAATCAAATATTACACCATTATCAAAATAACCGTAGATCCCAATAGAGACATCGAGATTACACTTTCTTTGGTTTTCTACTCGGTAAGTTCTTCTAAAATGAGTAATTAAATACCGCACAATCTCAAATTAAAATGATCTAAAAACATTTATTAGAAACGAAAATAAAGAAAAATTTTAATTTAGTGGAAGAGGCAACGAACCGTTTCCTTTTTTATAGCTGGCCAATTGAAACGTTTCCAGCTCTCTGAATAATTCATCTTTCGTTTGAACAAAGACGAAGTGGGCCGCGCGGCGATTCTTTGATCTTTTGTAATTGGAATCGATGCTCATATTAAAAAGAGAAATTCTTTAGTGCTACTGATGAAATGCACCGAAGCCATTTCTTCAAGACGATTAAAAACGGTTGTGATTTGTCGCCGGCAGGCCTGTGACTGCTGTCCTTCGCTGATGCTTTTCGTTATACTCAAAGTAACCTTAAGATGTATCTAGACGTTATACAAAGTTATTTTTCTATGTAATAACGGGGCTGGCTTGTTTAAAATTATGTTTGCAAAACTGTTTCCCGAGCCTAAGCCGTTTGCTAACGTTCTAAACTATATATTAGGTAAGCGAAATGATGTTGTTGACTGTCTTTAGTGAATATCTATATATTATTACGTGTTAGTGAAGATAAATCTTTGCACCACTTTTTAAGCAAATTTCACGCACGGAGGAATATGAAATTTAGAATAGGTACTTAAAGTTTATATGTACATTAAGTGTATAAAGCTTAAAATTTTTAAACAACGTGTTTTCAATTTAAACCATCTACAAAATGCTACACATGTCCAGTATAGAATCCTTAAAGTTTAATGTATGTATGTAAAGTTTAGAAAGTTATTTTTTTTAAATAATACATGGACACACTGAAAGTTCTGCGCTCCTCGATGCTCATAAAGGTTCGAATTTCGAATGTTATATTATTTTAAACATAAGAAACTCAATCATTGATTAAAACAAAAATTTCGCGTGTCAATTGTTTTTTATCACAAGTTGAAGTTCGTCGCCCGTAGCAAAAATGGATTTAACGATATAAGATTTTAGGGCGTTCATTTTTTATGTTAAAAAAGTTCACGGACTGCACTGCTCGCCTTCACAGTGCTTTTGGGAGGGAAGCACCTCATTTGAGCACCGTAAAGCGTTGGTACGCTGAATTTGATCTTGGCCGTGTTTCTCTCCATGATGAAATTCGTGAAGGCCCTCAACTGCGATCACTGAGGAAAATGTGGTGGCTACTGTCAGGCAACTAATTGAAGAAAACCGGCGTATCACCTATGCGGAGATTCGAGGACGTTTGGGGATTGGTATGAGCCAAATTCAAAATCTTATATCAACATTTAAAAGTTGGAAATATATTGTTACATGCCGGAAAGAAAGCAACAGTCTCCTCTAGGGGTGTTCGAAGGTGACAGCAAACCAACAAAATTGAGGCAGGTGAGAAACGTAGGCAAAAAAATGATTGCGTTTTTTTTTCTCCCGGACGAGTCCTGTCTGCACGGTCCCATTTGAAGAAAAAAAGACAGTTATTGCTGAGTAGTGCATCACCATTTGTTTGCGAACAAGACAAAGTAAATATATTACTTTACATGTAAATTATTTTCTTAATGAGCTGCGCAAAACTTTCAGTGTGTTTCACATACGTGGGGTACGATACGATGTGTTATAAATTTTAAACGGCTACAAAAAGCTACACATGTTTACTAACATGAACGTAAAATGACAGTTTGTCATGTTATGACACGACATACGACAAACTTACTTGCTAATTAATATAATAATTTCATGTCTTCTTCCAAGAAACCGTCCATTAACAAGTTTTTGTGAACAGAAGCCTGGAAATGCCTTAACGAATATGATTTCTGTATCGGCATACTAAATCCTTATGAAATGATCGTTCACATCATCAAATGATCAATTCTATGATCTAGCCACGACATATATTATATATTTATGTGGAATAAGACTTTTGTTCCTACTTATAAGTATTGGCGACAAATTCAATCGTCTATACAATAACAGAGATACAAATTCCTGGTTAAGAATAAGTGGAAAAGGTATTTGATCGTGTACCATGACGAACAATCCGGTCTATGAACGAAGTCTGTGGATATCATAGCCGACATACTACATATACAAAGACGTATCTTTGATTTTCAAGAGCAACGACAACTAACAGCAATAGTGGTTACAGAAGGATCGTGTATCTGTATTAACACGATTTTATAAGCTTCACTTGTAATGTAACTATGTAAAGTAGTATTTAATTGTCGTATCGAAATGAAACTTTCTATATATGTTTGGTTTCGATGGCAATACTATAATTTGGCATCTTGGAGCTGACTTGATGATGGAGCCAGGTGGTTCGATAAATGATAAACAATTTTTTTTAATAGATCTTTTCAGACATTTTTAAACATCGAATATCTTCTTTAAAGCTAGATGGTACCTGTGACTAGCCTCGAAAAGAAACGCCGAAACATACTCAAGGTTCCAAGTCTACATAAATTCAAATTGTGCAAGTGCCATGTAGGCGCCTGGGGTGGTTTTTTTTTAAAGAACCATTACAGTTTTGAGCCGACTAGATAACTCTACCGACCTATCTAGTTGGTTCAAAGCTGAAATGGCTCAAAACTGAATGGATCTGAGAGATGCCACTGAAGGCGTCACGTTCGATAGAACAAAGTCTAAATTAAAACTGAGAAGGCAATCCAGTAAATAATAATTGCAAGAGAGAGAGAGAGTACACGTCACTTAAGTTAATTAATTCTCGGGATGGACGTACAAGTCTACATACAAGTTTGTTTGCTTACGAAACCCTCGGTGCGCGAGTCAGACTCGCACTTGTCCAGTTTTTTTTTACACATTCTACATAATACAGATATCATAATAAAAAAAAGGAAATCCCCCTCAAAATTTATGAATAGACTTGCTTGCAAATATCCATATTATTAAGTTATAAATATACCTTACAATAGATTACTATTGTTCTATGTATGAACCAATAAAAGTTTTTAAACATTTTGATTTGTCTGGATATATGATAAGCATGCTTCCACTAAGACCCAAATATAACAAATAATATTTATTTTCCTTACCACTAATATTGAATAGCAGTGTCCATTGGAATTACTTTGGCAACTCTATCAATAAAGTCGCAAACTTGTGCAATAACTTCAGCAATCCATTACGTTATAGAGGGAAGATTGCCACTTGCTATCCACAAATGTTTCAACTTATTTATGTATTGTTAGTAAAAATTTTGTTATCAGAATACATAAGACAGAGCGTATAATAAACAAAGAAACGAAATCCTCCTCAAAATTGTTGATTAAACTGCGCTTTTTTTATCATTACTTCATTGCTTGTGAAGATCCAGCAGTGGACGGTGATATGCCGATGATGATGATACATAAGACACTCCATAAAGTAGAGGTTATCCGTACATAACATAAAATAAATTATTTCACTAATATTGTACTAAAAATTGTTCTTTATCCACGCTTTTGTTTTTGGTGGTCTTAGGGAATTTCCTAGTTTTAAAATTAATTATGCTAGGTACTATGTCTGCGTAGTAATAAACGAGGCTTGAATAATTTAGGAAAGATAGTTGCTCAAAATCATAAAGTACTAGCTGCCCCGACAGACTTCGTTCTGTCAAAAGTTATTGATTGACGACAAATGTTTGACAGCTGGCGACATGTGTTTTAATAATTATTTATTCTGTGTTTTGTATAGGAAAAGAAATTTGTTGCTTTTGCTATTTTCCTTGCTATTTTTACGCTTTTTCTCTCGAATTGAACGAGTCGTTCTCCAGTTTTGAGCTTAGCAACACATTTGGCAATTCATTTTTATTTATATAGATTTATGATTAAATATGTTACGATCGATAAAAAAATATTCATTATTAAGAATATGTATCACAACTGTGATGCTCACAAATAAAATGGTTATTGTAATATTTGGGTATAAAAACTCTTATATTAGTACCTACTAAACTAGGAGCAGTCAATCAGATAATATTTATACGAAATTATGTTGGACAAACAAAAAAATGGCACATTTGTATAAATGTGACAATAAGCACAAAGCTAAATTCATAAGTACAATCTATAAATTCAAGTCATTTCAACTTCATGAGGAGAGTCAGTTGAAGTTTAAAATTTAATCCCAGCGTGGGTAAGAGAGCACAAAAGTTAACATCCCAAAACTTTGCGCGGGGGTGTAGTTGTACCCCTTACTTCATTTTTAGTGGATTTTTTAAAGAAGTAACTTGTAAAATAACCTACGCAACTAAAACAGTATACATTTTGATTAGTTGATACTAGGTAATTCATTTGTTATAGAACCAAAGAAGTGCAAAATGATTACTGCTCTGAGATTTCCGTATTAACTAAGTTACATTGATAATAATAGACACTTTATACATCAGAGAACTAATAAGTGTAATTAACCTACCGAAAGCTATAAATTATTGGCTAGCACTAAAAAAAATTACTTTGCAAAAAACTTTGTTCAGAGAATGTTCTCGATATAGGTTTTTATGTTATATGGGGCAAACGAGCCGACGTCACCTGATGATAAATGACTACCGCCGCCCATGGGCATGGGAGTATTGGAAGGGTGGAAGAGGGGGAGAGGGGGTGGGGAGGGAAGGGTCTCCGGTAACCTCACTCACTCGCTGAAAAGCAATGCTGGCCTGTTGGTCTAGTGGTTAGTGACCCTGACTGCTAAGCCAGAGGTCGTGGGTTCGATTCCCACCCAGGACATATAATTGTGTGATGAGCACGATCATTTGTTCTGTGTCTATATGTAATTTATCTATAATATGTATGTATTTAGAAATATATAAGTATGTTTATCAGCAGTCTAATTACCATAGTACAGGCTCTGCCTAGTTTGGGATCAGACGGCCGTGTGGGAGATGTGTGGAGTTATTATTATTATTAATGCAAGCATTGCTTGACTGCGGGTTTTCTGTGAGACCGTGGTATCACTCCGGTCGAGCCGGCCCATACGTGCCAAAGCATGGCCGAATTTAAATTATTCTCTGATTGAAAATGTTTATAATCCTGTTTATAATATAATAAATTATTCTTTACTAGTGCTGTGCCATTTTTATTGTGTGCACACAAGAAGTTTAGATTTAATAGTTTATTTTAATGGGTTTTTATATTGACTTGAAACTCTTGAATGCTTACTTTTAAACTTTCGCGTTCCATGATATAATTACATAGGTATTAAACATGTAACAGGTTGCATTGGCCGTGGTCACAGGCCACCTGTGATCAGGGCCAGTGCAACCTGCTCGAAACGTTGAAACGTCAGGCAATTCAGAGGTATGTAATCCTTTTTTTGTGATATATCTTGAAAGTTTGATTTTGTCCAAGGGCTCGTAAACCAAAGTTGATACCTTAACGTAATCCTGAGCAAAAAGTTTCCACACACAGACAGCCTGACAATAACAAGGAAATTACTTAAAGATTGTGTTTTTCCTTTTGAGGTCCAAATTCATTAGAGACGGTATATTTAAATACAATTATTATAAATCCTATTATTTGCCACACAGTAACGTGTTCATACATCATAGACTAAGTCTTTGACAATATTTTAATGTAATTTGTAATTATTAAAATAATTATTATGACAAATAATAATATATTATATAGATTTACTGAATTGTATATATATGTACACAACGAACTCACTGTGTGTATATAGGTAATAGGTAAATAGGCACACAGTAAATATAAAGAAATTCTGACCTTTATTTTAACACAATAGCAATATTGCATACAATACAGTTTATAAAATTATTTACTTTTTGAGTACATTACGCAATATTAACAAATTACTTAATAATAACTATTAACTAAAACCTACCAAATTTGTTAAAAGCTCGGACCGAACATACCGTTCCAATTCAGGTAGACGCTAAGCTTTATTGCCGAAATGAAATGCTTTGACTACACATAAGGTTTTTATTTTATTTAAAAAAAAACAACTTCCGCATTAGGAATAGTCTTATGTCGCGGGGGCTTCACAAACATTTAAACAACGGACACAAAGAATACCCAGACAAGTTTTTGTCCCGTGTGCGATTTGAACCTACAACACACGGCGCGGCGTAGTGGCGAGGTGACCACTAAACCATTGCGCCATCCGTGCAGCGCTTGTTGGCTGGTTTCAGTTATTGCCTAGATGTCTAAATTACTTATTCAATATTTTTAAATCTTACTAACATTATGAAAAGCGAAAGCTTGTGGGAATGGATGGATGTTTGTTACTCTTTAACGTAAAAAGAACGGATGTGGATAAAATTTATCAGACTGATAGTTTATGATCTGGATTAATTAACAGATAGAATACTCTTTATCGTGATAAACGAGGCCCACGGGGGTAACCGCGGGTAAAGGCTAGTATGAAATATACCAATGTTTTATTTCATTTTCCGCGTCCAACACAAATACCGATAAGAATCGAATAATTTACAGGAAAGTAGTTGAACAGAATTTCTTGCTGGTCTTTATTCAATAAAAGCTAACGGAATAAAGTATGAAAAACATTCATATCGATATCCTCACATACACTTTAACGTCTAAACTTGATCGTACATTCGGATTCGTCGCACGTATTTATCATTCGTACATAGCAAGTGAAGAACGTACATAATACACAAGAGGAAGTCGAGTTAGAAATCGTACAATACTTGCAAGTCGCCGTGTGAAATGCTGGCGTGGCAAACTTCCTCCTGCCAAAAGTGTTGCCATACAATAAGTTTTCCTCCTTTCTGTGCACTTTTTGTACAATTATCCGCTACGAATTATTTGCTGTAAATATTTTTAGGTTTTTTCCTATACATTTCTTTTGACAGAGTGATTCCTCTTTATTAAATGTCAAAACGATACGTTGTGTAGAAACATGTATGAAATAATGATGAAAACATGTATGACGTCATACCCCCATGTTGTCAAATCATTCACTTTTAATGGTTGGTTTTACAATTAACAAATTTGTAAATAATAATGAATCACGTTTTTTGAAGTCATACATGTAACACCTAATTTCCTGAGGGGTGTTACTTTTTTTTAACAGCAGTCTCCAACCCTATTAGTTGTCACGTGTTGCTGACCATACTGCTCATCCCAATGAGTTTAGATAACTTTACCAGCTGAAATATAACTTGAACCATTTAGGTTTATTCAGATGTATTCTTTATTTAGAATGCATCGCTTAAATGGCAATGAAAAATCTCGTTATCGGTGTCCTGAAGAAGATTAGACTATAATTTTAACTCCTGAATTGTACCCTTGGGATTGAATTTCATTTTTATTTTCTTTCATGTGTTTTTGGGTCCTAAAACTCCTAATTTGAGGTCAGAATATAATATTGAATAAAAATATTTCTTCTTGTATATTTAGGCTAGGTTAGGTTTTTTTCATCTCTGTAATGCTTATATGCTCTATAAATATGGAAATTCAATTCAGAACTGTACAAAAAAGTTCAGGGAAAGATCTTGCCTGTTTTGCAGCAGTGTGATGATGCAGCATTGAAAAATATGCTTAATATTACATCATCTCACTAGTTGTTCGGGTTCAGGTTGAGTGGACCATTTCGCGTTGGTACTATCGACATCTTGTTATACAGTTTACCAAAGAGCTTCACAGCCTTATATTTTAATCTAGCTAAAATATGCTTATCAAGCAGAAGCAGAACTGACAAAGTTAGTGCCATACGTTTAGATAGCGTGGAGTAATTTATAGGTTTGTCGTTCTCGTAAAGTTTGCTATACATTATATAATATCAAAGTTAACAGATAAGTGAAATACAACAATCTCTTTACCTTTAAAATCAAGTATATTATTTTAAGTAATTGAAATGTCGATCATTTATTAGTTCACAAAAGAAAGCCAATCACAGTTTTGGGAGGTCATATTTAAATCTCCCAAAATTGCTATACTTTTGAACTTCCAAAATGGACTACTTGGATATATTTTCGTATAATGAGTGTTTTCAAGAATTTCATAGTACCTACCTTCTAAATAAGTCTTTTGTATACAGTTCTAGTCTTCTAATTAAAGAAAATTACTCGTATTCAGCAGAGTTTTGTGCGACATTTTGTAGCTCTAGAGTGGAAGTGTGTCAACACTTTTCTTCGGAGCGGGTATAGGATTAGCGGAGAGACGTGTTCAACGATGTCACCTCTGACTTTGTATCGATACACGCTGAATTCTTTAAAACGACTTTCCAATTCCACGTGTGTTGTCGCAATATATATTGTAAGATAGATCGCTATCGACAATTCCTCACTGAAAGTTATGGGTAGGTTATATTTATTGATTTCAGTTTTCATTTAATGAGGTTTGAAAGCTTTATTTTAAGCCCTTCCTATTACGACGGGCTTACAATAACCAAGCAAGCATATGCAAATTTTTTAACTTTCGCGTTCCATTATAATACTGACAGTCAGTCTGGTACCAAGGCCAGTGCGACGTGGCAGAAATGTTAGCATTTTAAAAGGTATGTAATTTCTATTAAAAACATAATTACATAAGCAAACCTATTGTTGTGTATCTGGTACTCTAGCGTGGTGCTACACCGAATTACTGAACAGAAAAACCTATTAACTTGTAACCCTGATTGATTTGGGAATTGATACCAGGGCCTCAAGTTCGCTGCAAGTATTTGCGGTAACTTAGGCCACGGGAATAACCCAGTAAAAGACGGTCTCGTAACAAGTTTTCTATAAAATGTTTACCATTTCCAAACGATTCATGTTATTCATTTCGCTTTTTTTATTAAGGCTACTAATAAAAAAGTCACACAAGGTAAATACTTCTTTTACGAATGTGTTTACAGTGGTAGTGTATTTGGTGGAATTCAAACCTGTACAAATTCGATTCCAATGATCGGACGGAAAGATACAGTTTTTATTTAACTTGCTTTTTTGATACGTGGTTAAACCATGTAACTGAATTTTTACCTGATCTAATTATTAGTTAACAATTCAATTCAATTCAAAATCATTTATTCAATAAAAGTTATTGATACCTACTATTGTAACATTTTGCATTTGCCTGATTACATACTTATTTGTGATAACAAATGTTTTAAAATACCTAAAACCATGCATTAAACATAACACAATTTTTAAAATTAAAGTACAATAAGGTAGAATCTGAACATGTATTTGCTTGTGATAATTAACGGTGTTCCGTTGTCTCCCAAAGTAACAAAAAACTTGCCCAACAAGTAGTAGTACTTTCTATGATAATAGGCGGCAAAGGAGCAGACGGGTCACCTGATGGTAAGTGACTATCGCCGCCCATGGACACCTACAATTCAAGAGTCAAAAGAGTATCAGATATAATATAATAAATTTTCTTTCGATATAACTCATTAATATTACATTTTTTTAATTTTTACTAGAGATTAAAATCATTATTTTATGTAGGCACGTTAGTAAGTAGTACCCAGCCTATTTCGTATAGCCGCGAAGTTACATCTCGATTTTTGTATTAATGCTTAAATGTTTAAGCACATTTTCGAACTTAGCGGTCGGTGTATCGAATGAATGGACGATTCATGCTGAAGCATCTGGGAAGTGATTTATCTGTTGCACACGTACTAACAAACTGTATTTGTCAAAAGTATAAAGATTGTTGAGTAGTTTTTTTATTATTAAAATCATACGTTACATTAAACTTAACGATAAGGTATATATTTGTAAGACAAAACAAACGCTCTTAATCTGTTAATAATACTGGGTTTAATTTGGTTAATGAACCGTAAGAATTCATTAAAGTTTGTTATCTTCACATAACGTAGTAACAATGTTCTTGGCTGTCAGTTTTTATAAATAAAAAATTAATTGTTTCTCTCAAAATTTTATTTATTTTCGTGCGTCTAAAAAAAAAATACTTCCACTGAAAAAACAAAAATAAATAATCTTCAAAAATAATTCCTATTTTTCTAAAAATACGTGTTAATTTCAAAAATGTCTATTGAGATTCGCTATTGTGAGACGAAAATATAATCTCAATTTTCATGACATATTTCAACACCAAGAAAATCCTTTGTATACCTATTTTATACCCCGGATAAAGAAAACACGTGTAGACAAGCTAAATGTAAGTTAACAAATCTAACTGAGCTCCATATTCTCAAGTGGGAAATAACATGAAGAAATATTATTAAGAACCTCCATGGATGAAGCGGGTAGGGATGAACCGGTGGGTAAACTCTCGAGAGGATAACAAATTCGTAACCTTGTTACATTACCACTGCCTCCGGGGCGTCGTATAATACTTGACAACCATTATGATTGTATTAATTTACATCTAATGATGTTTCACATTTTGTATTACATAAAACTGAATTTTCCAAGATGAACAGGTGGTAAACGAACAAAAGGGAGATTTTGTACACTGATTTTCTTGATATTCTTCAACTTTAGAATTGTAGGTTGTACTTTATTAGTTTACTGTAGAATAATATTATAAAGTGAAGGGGTATTTACCTGACATCAACTTCTATTAGTAGGTTTTATTTGTGTTAGATAGACTGTCTATCGAGGAAGGTATGTAGCATCATATTACGAACTTCAGATCAGAATCAGAAAAATAAATAAATACATAAAATAAATCAGTTAAGATTTGTTTACAACTACGTTGGCAAACAAGTAACCGACATGATAGTAAGCGGTTAGGGGTGCTTATAAACGCTCGCAACAGCAGTAATATAAGTTCGAGTTGCCTTTAATCCTCCGCAGGACTAAGAACGTCCATTTGAAAACAGCGCTAACCCAATAGTACTTTAACGGTCGTCTTCTGTACCCTACAGAAGTCTACCGTTAAGCAGTACTTCAATTTTAGTAGAATTCCTCTATTCCCTTACCTTCTTCAAAAACTTTTTGATGTATTTTTTAGTAATTTGTTTCATTCTTTCTCCTATTAAGTTTTACGAAGGACAACTTATTTTTGAAATTCTTACATTTATTTTTTTCATATTCAAAAAACTTGTGTAATTTTCTTGATGGAAATTTAAATTAGGACCGTTGGTATCTACACAAAAGATTATTTACTGTTTGAGTCTTACCATTAATTGAATATCAATATGTAATACAGCGGTTTGAGTGTTAGGTAATCCTACTAAGTAACTTACGGGTAAATAATAGGTGAGAGGAGGTAGCTACTAGCTACTTAAACTATCAGCAGAGCCGTAGTGAATGTTAGATTACTGGGTGTATGCGGGCGTAGAGCAAAGATGACGTGTATAATAGCACCTATATATGTACGGAATGCGATGTGGAGAACGCAAATAGTTGTGTATCTGTGTGTTTATTGGTAACCTATAAACGGTGAATAGACTGGTTAGTTTATGTGACGTGTAAAACGTTATTGTGAATGTGTATTAATGGACTCGTGTTTCATTATCTTGTTAAAAATGTTTATATTCGTTTAAAAGCTTTTATGTGCCTACATTTGTTTACCTTCTATAAAATATATTAAAAGAAAAAAAATTAAAAAACCAAGACTAGACACAACAACAAGACAAATACAAGTCCATACATATTTTCAATTACAGAAAAACAAAATAAAACGTTCTTTAAAAAACTGAAAAGTAAACAAGAAATCATTAAGTAATGCAAAAAATTGCATTTAAAATACTAATTAGTAAACATATAAGATGTATATATTTTTGTAATCACCTTTTCTAACACTTCATTTTTTTAATACCGTACTCGATAGGTCTGGAGGAAAAAAATATTAAAACACACATTTGGCGCCAAACTTCCTCCACTTTTAATTTACTTATTATGTATATTTTATATACGTTGTAGGGCACGTTTTCACTTGTCACCTGTAAATGGCGTTTGCATTGAAAAGGTCGAATCTTACTTTTGTAAAGAAATAAAGGCGTCATTCAAAGTTAACCTGGTAGTGTGGATACAGTGACGAATATTTCAAAATATGCTTTCCAGGTAGACTTACTACGACTTGTTTCACGAGTCACGGGAATAATTAGTTCGTATTCATGACTGTATTAATCACAGCTGTATATATTCACATATACTACTACTTTCAACTGATTCTATGATATCACAAGCACTCTCTAGTGATCGAAAACCGAAAGTAGTCGTGCCGCGATACTACACGAATGCAGAGCTAAACAGAAGACTGAAACAGATGAAATAATAAAATAGATAAACTTAAATTACATAAACTTACCAAACTATATACATACATTCATTACAGTTAAATTAATTAAAATAATAATATAAACTGTCTTTTCTAGAAATGACACGAAAATTAACCAGTAACGTCCTTACTTTTGAAATCCCCACGACACTAACAAAATTCCTTTACGAAGAAATTTATACTTTTTTTAAAGAAACATGAAATGACTTTAAACCCTTTTCCATAAAATACACGAACATACATAAATATATGTTGTTCAGACTCCAGCTCGTGCAATAACGTACTTATACTAAATAAATTTTGATATAATATTCCAAAAGGTTCTCTGGGGCTTTTTTCTTAGAGTTTTCAGTCTAGAAGGTATTGAACAGTGAACAAAAGATTTCATTACGCGTAGTGGCCAGTATCGTCTTTATGGTGTCATAAACGAGGAAATAACATTAAAGGGAGCGTAAAAACGACGACCTGTGGCATTGCATTCCAGCTTAACGTTCATACCGCACTTTTATACAACCTGAAGATATATCGGTGAAAGCTTTTATTTATGATTTTGTAATGGGATTTAGACTATATATCCTTCATCAATTACGTATTTCTTGTCACAGGAATATTGTCCCTGTGGTCCCTGTGTGCATTTAATTTGTTTTAGTTATGCGATACACAGGTAGGTGTAGGTGTTATGTTGTCTTGTTTCTTCACTTATGTTTTCTATTGTATTCAAATCGGATAAGCCGCTAAGAAGAAACTCGCTACGCGTCAGATTTCTCGGTATTGTATTCATAATTGATTTCAAATGCTTAAGCTGTAGTCGATAAGAGACATTTTTGTATTACATCTATGTATTATATAGTATTTATCTTTGGTTTTCGATATAAATCGTAAATTTGATGTTGTCTGTTAAAACCTGGCCTGTGAATTATAGAATAATAATAATAACTTGACACATCTCACACACGGCCGTCTGTTCCCAAACTAAGCAGAGCCTGTACTATGATAACCAGACTGCTGGTAATCTTTATATATATATAATTCTTCTGTGCGTGTGTATGTCACTGAACTCCTCCAAAACGGCTTGACCGATTTTAATGATTTTTTTTGTGTTACTTCAGGTAGATTTGAGAATGGGTTAGATTTACAATTGGACCCGGTAGATGGCGCTGCGATATGGTTCCAGGAATAATATTTTTTTACGTTCCGACAGGACAACGTCTGTCGGGTCCACTATTATACTTATATATATATACTTATACATATATTTCTAAATAAATTACACCCAGACACAGAACAAATAATTTTTATTCATTCTGGGTGGTTATCGACCTTTGGCTCAGAAGTACACTGATTTCTTACGTCTACGATAAATGCTGGTTAATTCTGTTATTAGAGGCTCTTCTCCATTTCGATATAAATTTTCAGTTTTACAATTTAGATATTGGTTATTTTAGGCCAATCGTATCCTTGATCGTCATTCGCTAATGAAATGAGCATGAATAATTATTATTAACGCAAATGAATTGTGAATTACAAACAAGAGATAAATTGTGTGACAGTTAACAGTGTTTAATTGTAAGTCGTCGAGTCAGTGAAGGCACGCTACACAAAGCGGGCAACAGATGCGAGCATTAAAATTAACATGGCTGTTAATTGATGTAAACAACACACACAGGGTACTAATGGAAGTAAGGTATCACTCCATTTAATTGCCCATACATGTGCTGAGGTTACCACGGTAATTGGAACTAATAACGTTGCCAGAGCCGCATTCAAACTACACATGTACATGCCTAAATTGCTTTAACGGGAAATTCGATAATTGTATTTGGTAGGTAAACATTTGAAAAAGCTCATGTACGGTAAATTTCCGATAAAAGCTTTTGTTTTTTTTTTAGAAATATATATCTACATTTTCATTCATTTTTTATGGTCGGTATAACATGGGCTAACAAATGTGCAAGTTAATAACTTCAATAAAGCGCAGTTTGTATTTTAACAATGTCTACACTTTACTTATTGCTGATTGCCAACAATTATCATCGTTCTTACTAAAATATTTCATACCCACTCTAGTATTCAATATTCTTAAAGTTAATAATAAATTCTATTATTACACAGTTACCGGTAGTCATTAAGTGTCCGAAATATTAATTTAATTTTGATAACTATTATTTAATAATATATCGAGTTGTAACCACTTTTACAAACAGACTCGTACACACATACCTTTGTATTTCCTCCGTGATACATACATCACGCATGTGTCCCCACTTTTATTAAGTAATTTTAAATAAAAGTTTTTGGTTAATTGTACTTGTCTCCTCACAAGAACTACTAACAAGAAGCTCATTATATGAATTTAAGTTATACATCTAAACATTAAGTGAAAAGAACTGGAGGTCAAATTACGAACACTTGTTTTTTAAAAATTTCCAAAATATTGTTGCTTTATTTTAGTCAAAATTTATTACACTGCCTTTACAACACACAAATCTAAAAATTCATATTTTGAAACGGCGGTTGTCTTTTTGATTACTTTGTTATATCTATCAGCTTTTAGCCGACTAAACCTCGAGTCGCACAATATCTACGTATACTATATCGATGTAAAGAATTGGTGTACATAGCAAAGAACCATAAAATTAACTTGAACGTATACGTAATGACGTAGCTTTTGATCTACAAATTGATATAAACTGGCAGCCGAAATATAAATTTGTAAATCTAATAACATTAATAATCTAAAATACATAATATTTACATTAAGTAGAATTAAATTTTCATTTTATTTTCAACAACGTTTTAACTCGGTTCTATCGCGATTTGTAGAAATCATTAAGGTTGCCAAATAATTTTCATAGCTTTACCTGCTAATATGGCTTTCTATACTTTTTCTTAATTTATATAATTAAAGATGTAAGCGATTTGGCTTTAAATTTCTAATTAGTAAAGGTATTATTACCTTGGCAAGTGAAATCCCGATTCACGGAAGTCGGCGGTGAAGAGTCCGTAGACATTGTAAACACTGGAAAGTCTAAGTACTGTTGAGTAAGTAACGTAGCTAATATGGTACTCAGTGGAACAAAGTGCCTCGTTTGCACCAAGACCAATAGTCGGACAGTGCATTAGTTAAATGGATACGCTTAGCTCTATAGTTCTGTCTAAGTTCTCCACAATCCGACCAGTAACTTAGATTACTACTGTTTGCAATCGAAATTCAAACAATGTCTACTGCCAGATGAAATGCTAATGCTCTTGACAATACCTTTCATTATTGTTGCTTTGCTGTTGTTGTGGCCCAGAATTAGTTTTCGGTTAGCGTTTCTGAAAATTATGGTAATACTGACTATGAATTAACTGTACTAACGTATAAAATTTATCCGGCATATTCCTACCCCTCTTTACACTTGATTATATCAGCACATTTAAAAATCAAAATGTTTAGTATGCCTCAACTACAACAGACCATAATGTTTGGCATATACGATGTCAGGGGTACAAGAAGAGACATGAATTTCATAAAAAAAAAAGAGATAGAAAATTTACTTGTAGACGGTCGAACGCAAACTAAGCCGAGGGCAACAGCTAGTTAATGATATGACTAATTCAATTCATGGATTATACGTGGGAGTTTTCGTCCGTGTGCGGAATGGCGCCGCTTGTCTTTCGCTCTCTGTGTTTCAAACTGTTAATTATAATTAAATTAAAGTAAGTCTGTTAAATTTGTGTTAATTTGAGGATAGCTTTTACACAAAGAATTTACACAACATAAGTTCAAATATAATCAAACACCGTTAACTGTTAGTATTTGGTATAAAATTAAATCAAAGCAAAAGCAAAAACAAAAAAAAAGCAAATTTTTAATTATTGATATTTTATGTTTAGTAACATCGCAAGCCAGGACCATAGGGACTTGCGGTCGTTGGAGGTATGTAGGTTGCATACGTCGATAAATATCTTTACTTAGACCCAAAAAGTCTTTATTTAGGATAGACAAAACATAATAAACTATTCTTCATTATTCTTTCTGTATCTGTACAATAATATTGACTGCACGGATGGCGCAATGGTTTAAGTGGTCACCTCGCCACTACACCGCGCCGAGTGTTGTGGGTTCGAATCTCACACGGGACAAAAATCTGTGTGATCCACAAATAGTTGTCCCGAGTCTGGGTGTTCTTTGTGTCCGTTGTTTAAATGTTTGTGAAGCCCCCCGCGACACAGGAATATACCTAATGCGGGAGTTGTCTTTTATTTAAAAAAAAAAAAAACAATAAACTAACAGTCGTGTGCATCTTTCTCGTGCTCACCTATGGTTCCCAAACATAATCTTTGACTCTTCAGCAAATGTCCACGTTCGCAGCCTGCCAAAGTGGATGGACTGGATGAGAAACAATCCGTTTATAAATTAAACTCAATAATGTCTTCCATAAATTGTTACCTTGTAGGTAGACCTCGTAAAATGAAAAATGTGAGACGGTGGAATGACCTGGACTACGTGCAAAGAGAAATAATAAATGGTAAGGAAAAGACAAAGTGTACGAGTAGAAGGAATAAAAGGAATTGTCCTGTACTTAATATTGTAAACATTAATAAGTTAATAATTTACACTTCCTGCAAATACATTGAATAAAGCGAACTTATACAGGGTGTATTTGAAAAAGGAACAATTACGTCAATCACTGAAAGGGCATGACTCTAGCATGCAGCTACAGTAAAAAAAAATGAACTATCCGTTTACAAGTTATGACCGTTTGAATTCCATTACTCAGAAAATCCATGAAAACTTCTACAATTTTTTATGTTAGTTTTATGTATTTTCTGAATAACTGAGTGAGTAATTCAAAAAAAAAATACGTACGATTTAAAATCTTTAACTTTACACGTTCCACCCGTTTATGAAAAATGGAGGCAAAAGTACCTGGAAATCCAAACGGTCATAACTTGTAAACGGATAGTTTTTTTCCAATTTTTGTATTGTGTCTGCATGCTTTTAGTGATTTAAGTAAATGTTCCTTCTTCAATCCTGTATAGTTTAAATTGGTTTTTTAAAGGCAATAACAAAATATACGCTAAAGATCAAGCAAAAATGCTACAACAAGATTTAGAAAAGAGTTTACAGAAGCTATAGTATCATACATTATTAAAAATACTTTATTTTTTGTCTATGCAAATAAACTACAGAATAAAATGCAGATAAAAGTGACAAATAAGGAAACTTTAGTAACATCCACCCATTTGTTTTAGAGGAACACACTATGATATTGAGCATGTATTTGGTGCTATTATTATTAGGTCATTAAATTTTGTAAAAAATTAAATTTTGTGTTTCTGTTTAAGTGCAAGCACATACAGTTAATTATTTTGGAAGCAGAGTAAATCAAACAAAGCAAAGCGGGCACGAGCTGGTTGCGTTTCTATGTTACTTTGTCTCAATCGAGTCATTGTCACAAAAAGGTCAGTTTAAAAGCGTAAGCAGAGAGCAATGCTAAAAGTCGTAGCGATAGTAGCTCTAAATGCAATATTCAAAACGACTTGTGCAATGGAGCTCTCGGGACGCACAGACTCACGTATGTGTTGCTGATTGCTCTGAGAATACTACCCTGTGTATGAATCTACAATGGAAGGTCACTGAAACCGAATAAAATAACTGTCCATTGTCACTTAAATGCACAATGTTTTTTCATCTTGTCGCAATGGTCCTAGTGTCGACTCAATATATGTGATACCAGACATTTGAACTTCTGTACCTAATTTTATGATGAATATGAGTACAATGTTTACATGTCATTTGGATTATTGACAAATAAACTGTTTATGCAAATAAATACAGCATTGGAAAGTATCCATACTCTTATTTGTGATTTTTTACTTACTAACTATTTAAAGAATACTAGTAACGTGGGTCACACATTACTAGTATTCTTGTTAACCCCTCCAGCTAAGCTAAATGCTTGTGTTAGGAGTGGGTTCACGTTGGTAGTGAACTGGGTGGGGTTAGAACCCGCAAGCACTTGATCGCAACTCAGACGCCTTAGCCATTATGCTATCGCCGCTCTTCAACCGTATATGAACGTTTGCATTTTGTATTATTAGTAGGATATAACGGTTAACAATTTAAGAAACGAAAGAAAAGCAGTAGGTAAGCGGTCACCGGACCGCTTGGATGTTTGTATCAACAAGTCCATATCATAATCTAAAAAATGTTTAAATTACATAGTTATTCTAACTAATACTGTAGATGCGTATGTGAATTCGTTTGTTTGTTTTTTACACTTGCACGTATTAACTACTCAATCGATCATAATAAAATTTAATAAACACGTAGTCAAGGGTACCAAACACGATATAGGGTTCCCTTCATTCAAAAACGTACTGTTCCCAGGGGATACCTGAACCAAGGGGTTCCCGTATCCCCTGGGAACAGTACGTTATAGGTAGTTACGGTTTTGTCAATGAACAAAACCCACATTAACGCGTTAACGTGAGTGTAACCGCAAGCAAATTCAAAGACAATTCTTAGCTTGGAGGAGGCTAGAACAGCAGCAGTTGGAGGGATCATCTCCATTCTACAGAAGTCGGCTGTTAAATAGTACCACAAGCGTATTGCTTATGTGTTGGTGAGCAGAGCAGATGAAGTGGTGTCACAACTGGTTTTCTGAGTATTAACAAGCCCTGCTTATCAGCAGGTGAGCTCTGTGCTAGTTTGGCTATTCAGTTGTTAAAAAAAAATCTAATAAGACACTCCCCAAATTAAATTAAATAAAGTTTATTTCAAGTATAGTTAACCGATATTTTTATTACCTACAATGTAGGATGTCATATCAACATAAAATAAAATTATAATACAAAATTTACTTAAAATTAAATTGTATTCACTATTAATTTGAAATTTAATAATTACGTACTTAGTCAAAGTATTATACTTTAATCAAATATAAATAAAATAAATTAAAACATGCAACTATTAACAATCTCTCAGATTATTTCAGCTGTGATCCCATATGAAAAATTCTACCCTCTATAGAGTAGAATGGTTCCCTGTTTGAGTAGGTTTTTACATTTTATACCTATTTATAATAATAAAACTACTAAACAAGAATTTTAATTTGAATAAACGATATTATAAACGTACTTACAGCTCTCTGTTATTAAAAAATGCAATTAATACTAACACAAAAAGTACAAACAAGCTTTCACTAAAATAATTACACCGCTGTTGCTGAGTTATGTTTTCATGTCATAGCTCATACAAAATCCACAGAACCGACGCACGCAAAAGTAACTTCGTAAATAAAATTAAAAAATAATTCGAAGCACACTACACAACTCCGTTTAATCCATAACGGTAATGCAAAAAGTTCAACTTTTTGATATATACGCGGAGTATGTAAAATCATTTTTTTATTCACTGGGGTTATTGGCAAAGGTCATGCGTTGTCAACCGTACATATTTGTTCACACAAAGCAACGCATGCATGAAATCCTATTTTACGGCTCGTATCCTTCCGTTTAGAGCGCCTTTTGAATGGGCCGTGTCTGAGCTCACTCGAATATCTTAACCCATATGTTGCCAGCCAGCAGTCGCTCCGGAAAATCTACTAGTTAGTTACATTATATCTTTATATTATACATATGAGAAACAAGGATTTACTGCTGTTTTGAAATCACTGACTGATTTCTCTGGATGGTTGTTCATATGGAAGTTTTTTTGATTAGTTTTGTTCACTTTATTTATTATTATTATTGTTTTGAGTGTCTAGTGCTACCTCGACCATTTCTGGTCTTTTGTAGCGCACTTCTGGTTTACAGTTCACTGCTCAGACTTATGGCTTCGAGAAACCTCCAGATCCTATCAGCAGTGATTGTTTGTATTTCCTGCGGTTGCATGATGTGCAACCCTAGGTAAATACTTCGGTGCCGCATTAGTGGGCCACAAGAGCATAAAATATGCATTGCAGTCTCTTCTGTTTCTTGACAGAATCTGCAAATTGTGTTCTTACCCAATTTTAGGTTGAACATATGTTTGTTCAGTTTGCAGTGTCCGGTGAGGACTCTTGTTACTGCACAAGTTTTGTATCTTTTGAGCTCCAGAAGTTCTTTAGATACTTTATTACCATAGCCCTTTATTATGGCTTTCGAGTGTCTTAGACCAGTCGTGGTCTTCCATCTCTTAATAGCCAATGATGTATATTTGGCGTTTATGATAGAATACGCTCGCTGTTTGCTGATGCCGCAGAATGGTTCTACGCCATGCTGTCGGTCACTTACTTTCACTACATTATTAAAAACAAGCACTCAGAACCAGAGATTAACAGAACAATGGCCCTTTTATTAACCGACTTCACAAAAGGAGGAGGTAATCAATTTGTCGGAATCTTTTTTTTTTATGTATGTTCACCGATTACCTGAACTAATTTGAAAATATTTTTTTTGTTCCAAAGGGTATATTCAGAGGTGGTCCCATTTAAATTTTATCGAAATCAGTCGAGCGGTTTTTGAGAAATCAACAAATATCTAAAAATTGTATACATCGATGATATTTTCGTTTGCTCCGAAACATCGCTGTCTCATTGGAACAGTGCATTTAGTAGGCCTACCCATATTATATTTAAACAAAATACATCTACATTCCACTAAAAAGCACATTGAAGTCGGCGATACTTTTTTTAAAAGATAATTATAGAGACAGAAGACAGAAAAAAAGGTTACACATTCGGGTTTAATGAAGCAAATATTAAGCTAGAAAACTGATATTTACACTAAAGTGGCTTAGAATACATACCTTTGAAAATCCAACTCATACCACAACATTTTCTGACAAATCATTTGCAGTGCAAGCCGCACGCTTGTGGAATGCATTGCCAGAAGTTATCCGACGAGCACAGTCACAAGCTGTTTTTCAGAAACTTATCAAGGATCATTACATTTCTTCGTAAGAACCATATATTATAATTATATGTATGTATAGTGTACGAATATATGTGTGTATGTATATTTCTTTATGTACTCGTATATGTATGTATGTGTATTATTTAGATAATAATAAAAAAATTGTAGACTTAAATAGACTGATATTTATTAAATGTATATTTTTCTTATTATTTTGAATTGTTGTGCACCGCGAGTTACCTACTTCCGTACAGTATAGTCCATCCTAAGGTTGTCTGTAAGAGATCGCAGACTGCGATAAGACCGCCCATTGTACTGATACCTTATATTCAATTTCTAGTTTGTATAATACTTTTTTGGTGTGAAATAAAGAGTACCTATCTATCTATCTATCTATTTTAAATCCTCAATCCTAAAATATTGTTATAATTTTGAAAATGGAAAAGTCCTATAAATTCCTAATCCTTTTGATATCGTGCCTACTGAGTTATCTGAGGTCCGTACTATTTTGTTTATTTTCTTAATTGAATAGTCATAAAAAAACTAAAAGCAATAGTGTCATAGATCGATTTTATTGGTCCGTAATTCTTAAGAATTTCGGTACATGTAGTCTTACGTCGACTAAGATGTTGTCTAAATTTTCGTTAGTGCAAGTGCATTCTTCGAATGAAGATAATTATGGCGAGAGGCGATTTCGTTATCACAAACCAAGCAAGGTTTAAAACTTATACAGCATTTTAACATAGGAACGTCGGTCTCAGGAGTATTATCACGTTACGAATTTTAGTTCATTTCCAGAATTAAAAATTAAAATTCAGAATTTAAAACTTAAACTTAAACTTGTTGAACAAATAACATATTATATTTTTATTACACACACATTTATTAATTTATAACTCATTTAGAAAGCAACTGCCAGTCTTATGGCTGTATATTGTTTTGTTTTTTTTTAAACGACAACTCCCGCATTAGGAATAACTCCTGTGTCGCCGGGACTTTACAAACATACGAACAACGGACACAAAGACCACCCAGACTCAGATGGGAATCGAACCCACGACCTCTGGCTCAGCAGTCAGGGTCACTAACCACTAGACCAACAGGTCAGTCAGGTCATAAAACCTACAGGGCTTTATGTGCCCTAAAAGATTCTAGTAATTAAATTTACACTAACTGTTCCTCTGGGCTCCCTCCTTGGGAATTAGTACTATAAACTCAAACACATGAATGATAGAGAGATGATGATGATTTATTCACAATTTTTAACGAATTCTACAGTGTATGCCTGCTTTTAATAGAGCGTTAGCACATTCTCAAATATTCCTAATATTGAAGCATGTGCTGATTTCATAGTTAATGAGTAAAGTATGGTGTAAAATCTGGCAAAATAAGTAGTACAATTCTGCCTGTACAAAGAACTCCAGAAGAAAACGAGGTCCTGGAGGGCCCATTGAAAAAAAAAACACTCGAGCTATGACACTGCGATTCTAATCGAAGGTCGAGTCAAACACCTAGCTACTCACATAAACTGTTTGTATTATACTTACTTATTTTTAAATTTGATTTAGAAACAACGTGGTGTCGATATATTAATCACTTTTAGTAACGTGTAATTTAGTGATAAAAGTACCTCTTTGAAACTTCCATAAAATATCAGAGTAACATTGTTCTATAATAGTTGTAGTTAATTTATGGTCGTTTACAACGCATATGGAAATCCGTTGGGCGGTCCGCTTGCCCGTAGATATGGGAACAACGGTTGGGCGTCATCGTCGCGGGCCCGTGGCTCTGAACCCCACATAAATTAGCTCTTACACCGGCAAGAACAAGTTCATATATCCTTTAATTTATTCACCATGTAAATTTCACGTGAGATTCAGTAAGAAGTTAGTGAGTGATATATAGATAATAATCAATTAGCATCAAATTATACATATAAAGAAAATTAGTTTAATATGATTGGTAGTTTAGGAGTAACAATTATCTCATCTGTGGTTTAGGTAAAACATTTTATTTTATTTTTATTTTATTTTACATTGATAGGAAAACTTACAGCTAAAATTCGTACACTAAATAATATATTAATACCAAGGCCAATTAAAAGTTTTCACGGATAATATTACGACGTTTGTAACATATTTTAAATACAATTTTTTTTTTTAGTAACGAAATTTTTATGCATGAGCTTGATATGAGCATTTAGTTATTCTCCGAAGTAATGGTCGCACAAGACTTTCTTTAGTTTGAGAACACTTGTGAAGAAGAGATCTACATCAACTTCCCGGTTTACTACATTGTATGTACGGCTAGCACGTAGTTGATAGGAATTTTGCCTATACGCAGTCCTTACTATAGGAATGTGCAGTAAGTTTGGCTTACGCAGAAATACTGTTGGTACGCACAGGCCCATTTTGTTTATCCGTGATCCGTTGAAAATTTTCAACAGAAATGTCAAATCCGCTATTTTGCGTCGCTTTTTTAGGGGAAGTATATGAAATTTTTTGCAACGTTTATGATAATCAGGCAAATAACAATTTGAACGGAATTGGATGTACCTCAGAAATTTTCGTTGTATGCTTTCTAGACGGTCTATGTAAGTATTATAGATCGGGTTCCACACTTGTGAGGCGTACTCAAGGTGGCTGCGAGCGAAAGAGCAATATAGAATTTTGATGGTTTTATATTTTTTTAAAATGAAACCCAACGCTTTCGTTGCCTTGTTAATAATACTGTTGATGTGTGTATCAAAGAGGAGCCTACAGTCAAAAGTCTTTCACGGAGCTAACCCTGAGTAATGGAGTATCTTGGAGTGTATAATTAAAGTTATATGCTGTGGTCTACGGGTAAAAGTGCAAATGTGGCACTTGGAGACGTTTAGGTCAAGCTTGTTGGAGGTACAATAATTTTGGAATCTGTCCAAATCCTCCTGTAGAGAGACAGCGTCTGCGATACTGTCAATTTGCTTCATGATTTTCATGTCATCGGCGTAGAGTAATATCTTCGAATGTTGAAAACAGTGAGTTATGTCATTGACAAATACATTAAACAATAGAGGTCCTAGCAACGATCCCTGAGGAACGCTCGAGGGAATGCGTATGGCTCTCGAGAAGTACCCATTCAGGACTACAGTCTGGCACGTATGACGTAAACCATCTGAAGAGATTGCCCCGAATGCCCATGGATGTCATTTTCTTCATAAGTATGGTATGATCTATTTTATCGAAACACTTACTATAATCGGTATATATAACATCGACCTGGGATCGTCGCTACATAGAATAAGATTTGATATTGTTGACCGACCCTTCAGGAAACCGTGCTGGTATTCGCTTAAATTGAGTTTGAGCGCTGAATACACTTGTCTATAGACAATTTTTTCCAGGATCTTAGCGAACACACACAACTTCGATATTGGTCTGTAATTTTTGACGACAGTTCTAGATCCTTTTTTTAAAATAGGTGTAACAAAAGCAGACTTCCAGATAGTAGGCACTACACCAGTAACAAGTGAGCGACGAAATAGGATTGAAAGCGGTACAGTGAGACTTTCAGCGCAGTTTACTATAAATACTGGTTTAAGGTTGTCTGGCCCCGAAGACTTGTTGAGATCTACCTTCTTCAGTAACCTGTTGACCTCATCCGTACTTACTTCAACAGACCCAATATCTGAGCTGACACTACCAGCCCCATCATAGACGTCATGTAGTTTGGGTACAGAAGAACTATTATCCGTAGTACTCTGTTCTAAAAGTTGGAACGGAAGTAGTCGCTAAACATATATCGCATATGTCGTCGCCATCGCTAGAGAAACGCTGACCATACGAGTACTGTAGAACAGAAGTATAACTACTAGATTGTTTTTTAGATTTTACATAAGCCCAAAACGCTCGAGGGTTACGACTAATATTGGATTCTATCTTAGTAATGTAATTATTAAGCAACTCGTTTTGAAAATCCTTAACCCGTTGACGCAAGATGACAAAAGAATGATAATCGGAGAGGTTCCTATATCTTTTAAATTTAGAATTAAATTTTGATTTTTCCTTTATTATTTTTATTACATTACATTTACATATCATATCTAATACAAGAGGCTACCTTAAACCGTCATGAGTTAAAAGACCATGTAGTTATTGACCATCACGGTATCTAGTTTCCTCTTGTTCAATTGTTTATTTACTTAAAAGTAAGAATCACTGCACATTTGACACGTTCATTTTTGCATATCCATTATGCCGAACTGTAAATATAGTAAATTATAAAATATGATAAAAAATACGTTTTTTATCATATTTTATAATATGATAAAAAATATGATAATTTACATGGGTTATATCCCATGTAAACCGCAAAAAGCGACTATAAAATATCCGGTACTATTTTGGCGGATCTCCTTTAAAAACAATTACTGCTTACATTTTTTCGTTGTTAAACATACGACCCGCCTGATGGTCAGCGTTTATCGTAGCCTACAAACACTTGCAAATCCAGGTAGACTCTCGGGAAAACCTCGGCATTCCAAAGCCGGGAGCAAATTCCTCTGGAATCGTAGCGCCATTTTGGTTACAAGGTGTAAAGATGAATTGGTTATTTGTTAACTGCTAATATATAATCATTAGGGTATGTAGGAGCAGATAACAATAATTCTAGTAATCTGTTTCGTAATTCTTCTTTGTATTTAATATTTTAAAAATTCAATAACAATTTTAAATACAAAGAGATCTAACTATACACGTCATTTGGAAGACGAGACGTGTAAATTGTATTCCTGTCAAAAGAGCACTGCGTTGCTTCCAGTAGAGTCACCATGTACAATGAGGGAAATAATAACGAACAACAGATTGAAATGCGGTTAAAACTCCAGCACTCATAAAAGGTCCCACGGGCCCACCATTTATTGTTCGACGCATTTTAATGAACCCTGCAATGACCGCGATGAATACCGATGAAGCCTTTCCAGTTTTAACTTTCCTATATTGTGTATAACTTGTTTTAATACTATTTAATAATTTACTCAATCCGACGTGATGTTTAGATTTTATAGTTACAAATAAGATGTATGGTTCGATGAACTGGTTGATTTTATGCCGTATATTCAAGAGCACTGCCATCTAATGAATTTAAAATACATTAATCCGGCCTTTTCATCACTTGCGTTCATTTTGGGCAATTTTTTCATCCCACGGGAACAAGGTCATATTCGTTACCCCCGAAAAATTGTGTATGAAATGTCATGATGATCGGTTAAATAGTTAAGGTGTGAAAGCGTAACAAACAAACAAAATGACAATCGTATCTCGTTAAGGAACGTTTCGAGTTCCTAAATGACATACTTGCGAGGTTCTGTGATCATCGGAAAATCAACGACTGAAAATACCCTTGCATTCCACAAATTTTCGTCACATATCTTTTACTGTACATGCAGCTTGCCTGAATGCATTGCCTGAATTTATTAGACGTGCTACTACGTTTAAAATGCATTTTAAAAGAATGGTCACTGATTACTATTTATCACAGTAATATTTCACTTGCTTATAATACTGAATACTTGAATATTTTCTTTTTTAGTATCAGTATGTTTGTATATGTGTATATATATTGTTAACGTAATATAATTTATTTATTTCTTTTATATTTTATTCATATAAGACTTATAACTTCCTTTTATTTGCTGACGATGTAAAAATCTTCAAAGTTGTTAAATAATGAGCCAGACGCCTTAATATTGCAGGATGATTTGGATAGATTGGGGGAGTACAGCCTAGTTAACAAACTTGATCTTTATGTTTCCAAATGGTTTTCTATGCATTACAGCCGCAAACGTACTTACTATCCGATTACACTTATCAATTAAAAATCAACCTCTAAAATGTGTAAAATCTAGCAAAGACCTGGGAGTTATTATTATATTTAATAATCTGAATCTAGACAACCGCTTCGATTCATTCGCAGGTAGTATTAGAGCCACTTAGAGATTTTATGATCAGTTAAATGATATTAAACTCTGCATATCTATTTATATTATATATAGCTTAAGACGAGTAGTTTAAGCATTTTATCTTTAAATGTGGAATGTTGTATCCAATTGGCATCTGCTACTACGAATTTCATTCTAATACTGCTTAAGCCTTAAGCCTCCCAAATAAAATAAAATATAAGTTGCTACTTAGCTATACCTGTAAACCTGTTAACTGCCTTATACACAAATCCATTTCATCTGTCCATCTAAAGATTGTCTGTAAGAAATCGCAACTAGCGATAAAACCGTCGCGTTGTTTGCACCATTATTTGTTTGTCTTTGTAAATGTTTGAAATTGTTCCTTATGGTGTATGAAGAGTATTGTATTGCATTGAATTCGCATTTACAACATTAGCTAGGATTTAGGTAAATATATGAAGTAATCTATTTACATACAACCGTTTTTAAATGCCTCTGCATTATCTTTATCTTACCAGTTGGCAACACTCTCTTTTCTGGGCACAGCCTTGCTTGGCTCTTTAATAGGTAAGCTAAGTGTCCTCACTTTAATAATACGAAGCGAGCCCTTTTAAAGCACTTATTTTTTCTTATTTTATCAACTTTATTTTTGTTAACAGAGTACAGGCAACAGAGTTTTAGTTTACGGCGTCCTATTTGATGAAAAGTGATCATTGTAGTTTCTGGACAACGTCATACGATAACCGCTACTTATGAAAACCCACTTTTTTTTGGTGCGTGTGAAAACCCCCTCGGGTCATTCACTTCACCGGGGTTTTCGGTGGGGCGGTGTGTCGCTGATACTGGTGTGAGTGTATGTATGTAGTATACATTTTTTTTTTTTTAAGTTTCAGAAATTATATCTAAACGTTTAATTGTTTATAATTAATCCAAAAAATATACAATACTCCCAAGCCATAAATTACGGAGTGTTAAACACTAAATCATAGCCATGAGCATAATAATTTAATGCGATACCTCTAAGACGAATAACGGTGGCGGACAATGAAAAATAATTAAAAGTAATAAATCTCTCGGCAGGTAACAAAAACGTGAAGTGGTTAATAACGTCGCATGTCTGCGGTCGGAGCGTGGGAAAGCCCACACGTGTTCCGCCAAACAGCCTTATTCCTGATAACGTTGACCGATTCCGTGTGACGTCCATGTCCTTCTATAGGAACATGCCCCTAACATGCTCATTATCCTGTTCGCACATTAGATCACCCTTATAAGGGTAGTGCTATTTTATCATGTTAAACAGTTCCAAAGAGGCTTTCGTTTACTTATAAATAGGAGCCGGGAGTGAATGAGTTGTAAGTCTATGAGTTTATTGGAGGTTTTGTTAAACTAATTTAGTATGCTAGAAACTGAAAGTTAAAATTATACAAACCTACAGTGTTTTTAAATACTTCAAAAAAGAAAAGACATACATTTTACAGAAACTCAATGAGAGTTATTTCAATTGTTTTAATCAAGATTTTTGTTAGTCTACGTTTAGCATAGATAAGGCATTTTAACTTCTAGTTAAAGGGGGCGTTATTATTTTATATGCAAAAATGTACAACTTTAAAGTATCCATTGTCTTAGAGCCTTATAATTGTTTGTTGTTTACACCATCGGTTTGTCAAGATATCAGGCTGCCATATTGCAAAAAAGAAGCAAATTAATGTTGTAGTTTCAATAGTTTGCCATATGTGGTTTTATTTTTCCTGGCACTAATTACGTGAATTCACCAGATATGTTTTATTCTCGCCCATCTATTGCTTCAGTCCTAACCACAACAAGGGTTTAATCATTGCAGTTCAATAATTCTGCGTCGGTTAGTTCATGTTCAATAGCGAATCTGTTAGACAATAGTTTGCTGTGATATTCCAGACTAGAGTACGTGTTAAATATGCTTGTTAGTAACAAAATACCATTGAACACTTTAAATGATGACTACTCTACTTATTTTTTGACGTACTCGTCACATAATAAATAAGACTGAATTTTATTAACCTCGATTATTTTCGTGAAGAGTGAGACGATTAAAAAAAAGTATTCTGAGAAATGTTTAAAACTTCTTTACTAGAGTAAGTTAAGTTTTAGTACTAAGAGTAGTAGTCTTCACTCAAATTAAACAAATAGATTAGGAAATGAGTCAAACATATTTTAATACATTGCATTGAAAATTTATGATTAAAGCTTTGTCACTCTTCTCTCATAGGAGAGATTGGTGAACTGGTATTCAGCTATTAATACTAACAACTAGGTTACTGTTTACCTACATGGCTGCTGGTAGCTCATGGTGCACAGGAGTGACGGCACAGTACCAGTTTTAGCCAGATTGGTCTCTTAAATACTATACTACTAGACTATAGGTTTTTTTTATTAAAGTCTTCTAGGTGAAGTCGTGCCAAAACATGAAAAAGCAACGAATGCATATATTAATCTACTTTTGCAGAACTCTTAAATAAAATCAAAGCTAATGAGTTATTAAAAATTACAAAAGTTGCTAACAAAATGGTAACACAATTTAATTAATGTAAATTTTCATCGGCCGTATCCAGAATAAACCGTTGGGGGATCGTCTGCCTTCCCTGGAACATGAGATTAGAATGGACACCTGAAACCATTGCTATCCTTAATTACATTTTAATTACTCTTGATTCTTTCAATCGCTTTGAATAATTAAATAATTTTATAAAATTTTCCATTAGGTTTATTTTTTTTGGTACGAGTTTCTGATTTACTTTTGTTTTTTTTTATACTTTAGGTGAATAGGAAATGAAATTGCAAGAAGAATTTAAAGAAAGTAAAAATAAGTTTTGTAGTAGATTAACATTATTAAACAAGTTTACGTTTAAATACACCTAAAATGCATGTGTTTTTAAGCGTTATGTCAATATAATCTTGTATCAAAAGAGATAAATACAATTTCACTTGCATGGTGTAATAATAAACAGTTTTAACATGGTCGGCGTAATGAATCGTCGGTATAATAAAAATATATATATGGAAAGCCTATGTGCATAAGCCTATGTGCATGATTAATAAATTGTATTATACAATTTGTTAAACTTTTGTCAGTTGTGACTACATCGAAACAATGTACACACATGCGTTTTGTATTCACGTAGACCTTGCTGCTCTTGTATTCAATAAAATTGCCATTAGAGAATACTCTATTTGTTCACATTCATTTATACTCGTATAAATTGAGAGTTAGATTCAAAATATATATACAAGTAACATACTTTTTGGAACGAAGATTCTTATGGGGTGTTGCGGAGGGGTACCCTAGCCGGCAAAAAACATCCGTAACGTAAGATTTTTATGTATAGTCTATGTATGATGGCTATACAGTGTCTAATGTATAGTCTACGTGATGACTATTATTGTCAATTTGCGTATATGAGGTTGTGTGGGAAGATGTGTGGGAGGAGGTGTGTGAGGATGTGTGTGAGGATGTGTATGAGGATGTGTGTGAGGATGTGTGGGAGGATGTGTGGGAGGATGTGTGTGAGGATGTGTATGAGGATGTGTGTGAGGATGTGTGGGAGGATGTGTGGGAGGATGTGTGGGAGGATGTGTGTGAGGATGTGTGTGTGTGTGGATGAGTGTGATTTTTATCGATAAAAAAATCATAAAAAAAATATAAACCCGAATAATAATTTTCTTAATACTTCGAATAGAACTTGAAATTAATATTTTTATAATAAGGAACTTCGTTCCTATCTGGTGTCCCACGACACCACACAGTTTTTTTTTTAGTGTGTTTGCGTTAAATCTATAGTTTCGAGTGTATAGTTTAAATATGAACCACATTTACAACACATGTCATTTTATAATTTTAGCTAGCGGTTATATAATCGTTTCCCCACAGGTATTTGGGTCTATAGCGGACAATGGACATATTATTTACTCGGTGTATCAAATCCGCAGTGCGTTAAATGGCATATCACTAATTTTTTTTTGTATTTGAATAAACCGATTTATTTGTAAATATAAATATGAATTTAGCGAATAAATCGGTATATCGTAATACATTCAAAATAAGCATAGGGGAATTACCTTTTGCTTTTAGGGTTCTGTTCCTCAAATATAAAAAGAAACCTTTGAAGGATTCCTATGTTGTCCATCTGTCTGTCTGTCTGTCAAGACTCTTTTTCTCGGGAACCCGTGGACGCAGTTTAAATTAATACCAATTATTTATGTCAATGGTCCTTTGAAGCTGTAAAAAATTAAGTTTCAAAGTCAACGCAATCAAAAGATACGGCCATTTAAGTCTTAGATTAGACCAAATTTGAACATTTCGCAAGTAAATCAAAACCTATAAGTTACTTCACATACCTAGAATCATGAAATTTGGTAAAAAGCAAGGTCTGAAAGCACAAGCGAAGAAAAAAATCCGATAGTCGTTAATTTGTTTTTATATCACATAAAAAAATACTTTTATGACTTCAAACATAAATTTTGCGGATAGAAAGTTGTTTTGAGAATATTTTTAGAACTGCAAAATTAAGTTTGTCTTTCGGAAAAGATGTGCAAAAATCTTCGGGAATTGATTCCCGAGATGGATGAACTATCTACATACAAGTTAGTTTGCTTACGCAACCCTCGGTGCGCGAGTCAGAGTCGCACATGTCCGGTTTTTTATATATATATTTTTTTTTTTTATTCTTCCAACATTTTAACAATATATTTACAGTTTTGATTATGTATAGCATTTCCAAAACCACGAAGGTTTATAATAAATGCTATGTACACTTAAGTCCAGATCGATAACTCAGCACATTACTAATAAACAAAGTAACTTAATTATTAAAAGATTTGGATACAAAATAAAAAAGACAAGTAAAAGTAGATGCAAGATACACAAGACAAATAATATAATATTGTTACTTGCAATTTTATAGAGTATTATTTAGAAAATAAGGTTTTAATTTTGATTTAAAATTTATTGGCGTAACAATATCTCGCAATTGAGTGGGTAGGTTGTTAATAAATATAGGAACCAAGTAATCAGTTGTTCGTTCACCGTATATATTGTTTGTGGCGGCCCGACTGGTTTCACATAGTAGATTCCGAGATGCGGCCCGCGTATATACAGTGTGTACTCCTTTTTTTTTTAAATGCACTGTGGAAATAGTTTTCCTTGAGCAATGTATATTCAAATTGTGTTTGGACTGGTAAGATTTGACAGTGTTTAAAAAGACCATTGTCGTCATAGTAAAATTGCTGTTTGACATTCGCAGAAACGATAGTTCGCAGAATCTTACGTTGAAGGTTATATATTTTGTTAATGTAGGTGTTATAAGTGCGACACATAACTGCTTAGTCCGTACTGTATGTGGGATTCAGCCAGTGAATTGTGTAACATCATTTTGATTTTGTAGGGAATACGATCTTTGAGTAGAGTGATATTAGCAAGGAACTGTCTCAGTTTGTCACATACATGTTCTATATGTTTATCCCAATTCAACTTGCTGTCGATAATTAACCCAAGGTACGTGTGCGAGTTAACTGTTTGTATGTTAGTACAATTACACTGCTGTTTCAATGTTGTATGTAAGCAGCTATGGTTGTGCGCAACTATATTTTTAAATGGAGATTGCACAAGGTATGGAGATTTTATATGCAACAGTTTAGTTTTGTCAGCATTTAACACTAGTCCCGCGTCATGGCACCACTTTAAAAGTGTATCGAAGTCGGATTGTAAACGTTCTGCGGCCTTTTGTGCATTATGATCTGCTACAACAAGACAGGTGTCGTCTGCAAACTGGTAACACGAGCATAGTTTTATACAATTTGCTAGATCGTTTACATACGATAAAAAGTGAAGAGGCCCTAATACAGAACCTTGCGCCGTGCCCTCCGTAACCGTTATAAGGTCGCTATATCAGTCAGTCAGTCGCTATATCAGTGCTATATCAGCTATATCAGTCTACTGTCTTCTGTCATACAAAGCAGACGTGTCGCTAAAAGTACTCGATAACCTACCCGCCATGGTGCTAAAAAAGTGCTCTAAGTGTAGTAAAAATATAACCAAAACTAAGCCTGGCATAACTTGTAGCAGATGTATTAAAGTAGTTCACGCTGACACTAACTGTGTAAAGCTGTCAACCAAACAACTGAACACCTTGCGAAACTCTCCAGGCATCGAAGGGAGTTACGAAGACTGCCAAAAAAATCTTTCCCGAAGGTCATCCTTCTTAATCCCAAATGAGGATGATGGGGACAACGAATCAGACGATGGGTTCGTCACGAATGTCCAAGCTTTAGACACAAAAAAGCTCGTGCAAGACATCAGCCGAGAACTAAAAAAGACCTTCAGAGAGGAGATAGCAAGCTTAGAAAGTTCCCTAGAGTTCCTCAGCGATCAGATAACTACCATGGAACAGTCTATAAAAAACCGTATTTAACATCATATTTCCAATATTTAAGTAGTAATCATGATAGAAACCTTCGTTCCTTAAATAATCTTCTTCTTCTTTGTCCCTCTCATACCACAGAGTTTGTAGGCTCTTCTTTTTTCGTTCAGTCTGTTCTTCTTTGGAATGCGCTTCCCCTCGAAATCAGGATGGCCACCAATCGTTACTCATTCAAAGTGAAAGTAAAGGAGTACCTTTTTGAACAACTAGCAGAATGAACTTGCTGATAATTTATCATCTAAATCGTTACTATGTTTTTTATTTGTATGTATGTATGTATGTATGTATGTATATGTTGTTTGTGTACATATTTGTATGTATGTTTATGATATGTATTTTATCCTATATACTTTGTTTATGTATTTTTGTCTGATATTTAGTTCACAAATTTACCTAATAAACTGTAATATTTTTAATGCACCTACTTCCTATTTTCTCTACATCACCCGAAGGTTGACTGGCAGAGAATGCCTATGGCATTAAGTCCGCCTCTGTACTCTATGTGCATAAAGTTTTAAATAAATAAATAAATAAATAAATAAAAAACCAAGAGTACACTATCAGGAAACTTGAAAACAAAAATGAAGACTTAACTAACAAAAACAAAAATCTGGAGTTAAGAGTAGCTGTCCTGGAGCAAGGTCTGAAAGGTTTTGAACAAAAATCGTTATCCACTTCATTGGAGATTGCTGGCTTGCCGGATATCCCACCAAAAAACCTCACAAAAGTTGTACAATCAGTTGCTTTGAAACTCAACATGAATGAACAAGACATACGGGCGACTTAAAAAACGTCGGGGTCGATAGATAAGCCTGGCCCTATCCTGATAGAACTGAAAAGTGAATCAATCCGGAAGCAGTGGGTAGACGCAAGTAGGGAAAAATGCCTAACACTAGGAGCTGTGCTGCCCGAAGCGGCCAAGGAGAAGGCTGAGCATCGAGTCTATGTCAGGGAAGCCCTAACTAAACATAACAAAACCCTTTTACATAATGCAAAACTGCAGTTAAATAAATTCTGGTTATATCCAGATAAACTGAAAGTTTATCTGGATATAACCCAGTAGCTACGCTACAGTTTACCAGGTTAGCAATAGCTACCGATACGTCTCTACCTATATCTTTAACATTTGATATTTTAATATTGTCTAGTCCTGGTGATTTGTTGGGTTTTAACTTATTTATAATTTTAAGTACTTGTTCACTCGAAACTTTTTGAAATAACATACTGGCATTAGTTTTCGTAATGTACATATTCTGATCCAGGCATGTAATGCTACAGTTCGGAATTAAATCTTTAACTGAATCACGGAAACTGGATGCAAAGTTGTTAGTGATAGCTTGAGTAGGTAATTGCTGTGAGTTGAACGCATTTAGTATCGCGGTATCGATAGACAACGTCACTCGTCCCAACATTTGGTTTAAATTTCGTATATTTTTTTGGTATTTTTGAAGTTATCATTAATAATTTTTTTATAATATTTGTTTCTTTTAAATTCTAATTACGTATTTGGTGTACAATAACGGAGTGAGGGCTGAACATACATGAAAAAAATATATTATACGGTCGAATTGAGAACCTCCTTTTTTTCGTCGGTTCGAGTAATAAAGAGTACTTACTTACTTACTGATTATTTTTTAATTGAATCGGCAATCACTAATTGATAATAAGAGATCATTTTATTTTTAAATACATATATTTTATGTTTTTTTTTATAGGTTAAGATAGGTCACCTGAAGGTAAGAGACTACCGCCGCCCATGGGCACCTGCATCTCAAGAGCGTGACTCTTGAGATGCAGGTGCCCTTGGGCGGCGGTAGTTGCCGGCCTTTAAGGTGGGAGTAGGGGAAGAGGTGGAGAGGGAGTGAGGGAGGGAGGGGAGGGGAAGGGGGGAAAGGAAAGGGTTAGGGCCTCCGGTAACGTCACTCACTCGCCGAAAAACAATGGAATTGCTTCACTACCGGTTTTCTGTGAGGCCATGGTATCACTCCGGTCGAGCTGGCCCATACGTGCCGAAACATGGCTCACCCACGACATTTTTGTTCGCCAGTCGTGAACAATCCTGCAGATAAATAAATTAATTATATAATTGAAATTTACGTAATGTAGTATGTTGCTTGAAATTTTCTTTTTAAATAAGAAAACGCTTATTTTTCATATTTTTTTAATATACTTTCCATTCAGACTGACTCATCTTCATGGGCCATACTTAACTCCCCTTTTTAGGATTGTTATACAAATGTTTATATGGTCACACCTTTCTGTAATGAAAAAGAGTATTTTTTAAGGCTACGCGAGGGAATCAATGGTCGGCAAGTTAATAAAAGGCATAGTCATAGACGTGTACTACGTCTATATATACTCATATTTATACGAATAAGTAGCGGTTTCACATGGCGTGCCTCTACTGTTCACTTTCTTGCAGCAATAATGGGGTTAGGTGCTATATTTATGACCAAGACTGGATAAAATTATGTGGCGTCGTACTAATATTGCCAAGGCGAACACTGCATGTGGCCAGTTCCCACGCTCGTGTCTACCATAAACGAAAATCTTCTTATTTCGGTGTAAAGCACACCTCGTACCATCACGCAAGGACAAAGGGGTTGTGCAGCATAAAGGCCTACAAGTACGTAATTAAACAGGTAACCAGGGATCGCAAAGTACTTAAAAAGATTTATAAAAATACCGATAGTATTTTTATAAACCTTCTCAAAATTAAAATAAAATTCTTGTATGGAGTAAAAAATATGTTGAACATAATATGGTGGAAAAACTTTTTTTTTTATGTGTAATGACCAAAACTGAGAAGTAAAATAACACACTTCAATCTTCTATGGTTGTAATTTTTATTAAGGGCTTTTTTATTTTTCTATTTATCGCAATTCTTTGGCCAACCGAGATTTGGGGTTAACAAACACAAGAGGGCAAGAAGTGGCAAAATAAGGGATGTTTTTGTTTTAAAAGTTTAAAACCATGTATATTCACACAATGATGAATACAAACTACACAGATACTTACAAATTGTGTATTCTGACAAACACAGGTAACTCGTCTTTAAAAAATATGTTACGTTTGGGTGCCGACAGCACACATATTTAATTTTAACAGATAGGTAGATCTAATAATACTATAAAACATAAAAGTTGATAAAGCATTAAAATTGGGTTCTTTGGTATTGTGATTGGTAGTATTAGTTACAACTATAGAAAAAATATTCTAAATGTATAAAACAAATTAATTGCAGTCAGACGACGTACACTTATGTTTTGTCCGTGTTAAATATTCATAGTCATAGGCTTTTTCGTTTTTTAGTTTGTTAAAAAAAACGAAACAAGAATATGCCAAGCACGCGATCTACATTTTAGTAATTGTAATAAAAGTTAACCGAGCGACGAAAGTAAATCTGCAGTGTTGAAATCACCTGGGCGGGCCGCTTCTAAGAATTAAACTGACTCGTTTTGCTTTTATTTTAATGCGACGTCGTCGTAGACTCCTGTTCTCGTCGTAGACCGGGGCACAGAGCTTCGTAGTTCACTCGCTCTCTCGTAGCGCTAAGCAAGCAATGTCGTTAGACTTAGTGCAATTTGCTACTGTATATAAAGTCGCTTGGCAACTGACGACATAAGCCCAAGCTTTGCATTTCGGTAGTCTACATTTACTACATTCAAATAAATTTATGTCATATATTTTTCGACAGAAGATATTTTATAAATAAAACAACGTAACATTGTGAACACCAGTCGGTTACGACAAGTACATGTATACAGAGGGGTTGAATAATTTACGAGTGCACTAACTTTGGCCACGGCGGGACCCGTTCGGTACAGATGCGAGAAGTACATATATCAAACCGGGCCGAAGGTTACAACTTCAATAAAACTTCAGTGAAACTTATTCAAACGCGTCGGCCGGTGAAAGCTGTTTTTAACTTATACCCGCAAGGGATCACCCATACAAATAAAGAGTTACTAGGGGCCATGAAAGCGGATTTCTTTTTTGGAATATATTCTTGGCAGTTTGCCATTTAAACTAAATTTTCCGCTCTTATGTAATGACATATGGCGGGCCGCCAACTTGATGACACCTACATTCATAATTACGTTATTGTTCATACAATATTAAAACATTTTCTGTCTCATTTGATTTCCAATAAAGCCTCGACGTAATCTGCTACGCATGTATTTTTAATATTCGTAAAAATGCTAAATTTCATATTTTATTCAAGACCTACATCAAATACTTCATAAAATTAAATCTATCTCGTTTTGTTTCTTGGTAGTTTGGTAAGCTGAACTTATCGGTCGGCTTCAGTGTATATGCAGACGTTTAGAGGTTCATTTACGCCCGCAGATGAACGATCGTTGTACGCTACAACTATCATTACGACTAGCCGGGGAATAACCTTGAGTTCAAAATCATTTATGGCTCCATGCGCAAAAAGGTTGTAATGATTTCTGTTTTTCTTTTTTAGATTCATAGTTTTTTCCCTACCTTGAACGGTGGCCAATTGTTATCCATAGTTAAATAAATTATAGTAGAGTTTCGGATTTTGCGCGTCCTTTAGTATTTATGAAAAGTCTTTTTGCTGCAAAAGAGCTGTAGCTTCGGCAGCGATCGAGTGGCACTTTTAACATTCTGGACGTTTATAGGCTTCGATTACGTCGGTAATCGCTTGGATCATATGCACTACAACTCGTTAGTATGTATACGGTACAACAGTGTTCATTATCTTACACATATATCGTTTATTGTAAAACAGGCCCGCTGCTTCGCTCGTATGATTGTAGATTTTGACAATCAATTAAGGTATTTCTTGGTAATATTTTTTTCTGGATTAAAGATACAATATGCCCTTTTCTACTTATCACGACAACTAAAGGCGTAAAATCATAACAAACAAATGAATTCACATTCGCATAGCTATATAGTTTTAGTTAGGTCTTTCTAACTGGTACCTATAATAATACGCGCTTTGTCGTGGAGTTGCGGAAACCAGCCCGTGAAAACCTGGTACCTATGCCCCTGCGAAATGAATGGTTTTAAATATGCATTACCTGTAATCTAAAATATTAAATTGCTATTCATGCTCAAGATTGACGGAAGTTGCTACAAGCGTTCAATAAAGATATAGAACTAGTCGGTTAATTGACTTCCGAGCCTAGGACATCTTAATAATACGGCAGAAAGGCTGCTAGAAAGGCGAATGACGTTTTAGAAGCTCTCATTTAATTTAAAATTCTCGTTTTGTTTGTGTTACGGGTAATATCAACATTGAACTTTGAAATACGTTTTCCTCATATTGTTTGCTAGTGCCTCTGCCCAAAATAACAAAATCTGATGATAAAACAGAGAGGATGTTTTTCTGTCTAATTTCATGCGACTACCGACTAAAAAGATAAATCTTAGGTACGGGCCCATAACATCGCCTAATAACACGGGGAATTCCGCTTATATCTGTAACGTAATTCCGGTTCACATGAAAAGCGATTGAGTCCAATCATTTACCTTATTGTAAAGAGTCACCTCCTATCCAGGAAGATAAGGTAAATGATTGATATTCAATATTTAAAGAAAAAAATCGGAAATGTATTTAATTCTTAAATATATAGAATGCCTAGGAAATATGAATAATGTCTAAAATTTACAGAAAATGTGTAAAATAAATTTTATAATAATATTATCGAATTAATCGGACAAGATTTCAAAAAGTGTCTTTGCAAAAGAGATTGTAGTTCATTAAAATGTTTGTCCTTCAAATGTAATTCTACCTGCCATTTCAGTTTACCCTGTAAAAATAAGTAAGCTTGAAGTACATGCAATTATTGAACAATCTTAGAAAGATTTAACTTTTTATAATGTGACTTGATTATCGTACCTAAATAGTACTTAATGACAAGGTGACCTTTGAAAATTATATTTTTATTCTACTATAAACTATTTATGTCTATGATGTTGCATGGTATTGGTATAATCCATAATACCTTTGAATGTAGCGGCATTACTAATCAGTTGTGTCATGTAAATCTAGAACGGTATTGCAGCGCGAGGTGAGCGTAGCTATTCTACAGTGCTAAGTGGAGAACGAATACCGTGTATGGGCTTCGCCATATTATATTAGACACGTACAAACACATAACTTACCGATATTGATATTTTTGAACAATCACGATTAAAATTCTAAACTTATAATTCATCTATTAGTTTTTAATTGTTGCTATTTTTCTTCTTTGTTTGTAAAAATGAATAAAGCACTTTCAATGTAATATGTTCACGATTTATACTCATTGTTGAAATATTCTAAATATTACGAGTTAAACGTTCAGTCAATATGTGTACTTACTATGTTTCGTAGGAATGTACTTGTTAAAGGTTCCATTAATAAATAAAACAATAAATAAATAAATGAGTTTTATGGTTTAATACTTCAAATAATGTTATTTTATACACTTCCTAGTACCATTTAGGAATTGCATACAATACCTAGGAAATACATAAGTTTCTTAGAAAATATATTTATTAAAGAATCGTTGACATATTATTTTACACATTTCCTAAATTTGCTCGGAATTGTATAAATTACCTACGAATGCTATACGATTCCTAGGTTTCATACATTTCCAGTAACTTATATAAATTTAACACAACTTTATCCATCCACATGCATAACAAAACTGGATAGCTATCACTCATTTATCTGGTGATAACCAAAAAGTGTCGGTTACATTATAACCATACTTTTTAAGTAAGAGCAAGTTAAGATTCAACAAATCACTTTTTGTGATTAGTTTAGATTAACAAGCTGGAATATCATGCATCGCTATATATAACAATGTTCAAATTAAGTTATGCGGTAATCTGTGTTTCTGCCAACAAGCGTGCGGTCGGCTCGGCCGGAGCGGGCCGCAGTTGGCGAGGCTGCACAAAACGTGCATTTGCATAAAAGTCAAATTGCCTTCAACGATGTGTATGCCACAGTCGTAATGTAACTTTCAAACTACTGTTGCTCCCACATTACACACCACATCAACTCTGTAGGGGTTGAAGTTCCGTTTTAAATAGTTTGTCATTAGTTTGCTGGAGTTTATTGAACGCTGGTAGTGGGCCGGTAACTCCGAAACCTAATCGCTCCAATTACAGAAGCGTAGACGTATTTGTACGTATAAAGATCTAGACGATCTGTTTTTCACACATACCAGTTTTATATTTGAAAACCCCAAGCAGACTGCTTGACATCCTACTTCTTGATATATTTTACGTGTTTTTAACAATTACCAAATTTGTTTAACAATCTGACTCTGACTGTTTTAAATATAAAATAACCTCTTTCAAACTTTTAAAAATATATTCGTTAAGCATATCTATACTAGAAGTAACTCAAACTTCAAGATTAATTCAGTACTAAAGTTTTTGAAATTGCGCCATAAAGCTGAATGCACACGTAAGAAGCGGCATCAAATCTTGTCACCTCCTTAGTAAAGAGCAAATACACTTGAGTTTGGAGTACATTTGAGCTCACACTCGTCTTAAACGCCCACTCGAGGCGTGCGCCTTCCCGCCAGTGTTTAGTAAACTGTGTAAACAATCCCTTTTTGTGATTTACGTTATTCGTGAATTGGTTATACATAAAATATTTTCGTTCTTCGTATTTCATTTCGTTCGTCTGCAAAATAAAGCTTTGAGGAAAGATTAAATAAAATAGGAACATATAAAAATATTATTTCACTATACGTAGATTTAAAAGACTGCACGGATTTTGCAACGGTTAAAGTAGTCGCCTCATCACTACGCTGCACTGAGTGTTGAGGGATTCCATTCCCACACTGGACAAAAAATCATGTGTCCCGAGTCTGGGTGTTCTTTGTATCCGTTGTTTCAATGTTTGTAAAGTCCCCACACTTGACTTATGGTTCGGTTCTTCGACACCTCATTCACTTCATAAGAAAAATTAAACTTTTTAAATACAACTCTTCGATGACACAGTTTAATAATATGCTATTCTTTATTCGAAAATATATGACACTAGCTGCGCCTCGCGGTTTCACCCGCGTAAGTCCCGGTGCCGTTGGAATATCAACATAAATATAACCTATGTGTTAATCCACGTCTCCAGCTATGCCAAGTTTCATCTCAATCGGTTCAGTAGTTTTTGTATGAAAGAGTAACAGACATCCATACATCCTCAGAAAGTTTCACGTTCATAATATTAGTAGGATGTTTTATAATTGTTGTCATAGGTACCTCTTCATTTACTCACTAACAATTTCATGGTATATGTGTTTGATATGAATAAAAATGCGAATGGTTATCTATTTTTTATTTACTAATATTGATTTTTGTATGTTTGTTTAAATTCAACAATGACTTAAATGATTCACCTATAGAAAGCTACATGATTAGCGAGTAATATGGGCTGGATTATATTTTCAAGAAAATAGAGATCCCTGCGAAAATTGCAGTAATGTAATCCAATCCAATAAAAAACGGAATAATATAAACAGAAGCCTGTTAGTATTTTTTATTGCCTTTCGAAGTGATCTCCGTTCCTTTCTAAGCACCGTCGCATACGATGGTGAGCCCGTGAGCCAGTTAGCCCACCTTTCTTTAGGGATCTCTTCCACCAATTTTTCAAACGCAGCCACGGTTTCTTCAGGGTTCATAAAACGAATTCCTCTAAATTTAGCTTTTATTTTTGGAAATAAATAAAAGTCACAAGGTGCCAGGTCGGGACTGTAAGGAGGATGACTCACTAGCTCCACACCTGCTATAGACAAATATTCGATAGTCCGTCTGAGCTGGATCGTTGCGTTGTCGTGGTGGAGGAGGATCCAGATAACATTTTCAAAGGCAACTGATAGACAATGACTGACATACCAATCTGCAGTAACAGTCCTTTTATCTTCAAGAATGATTGTTGCAAAATGACCCGCCCGTCCAAGGAATGAGGTAATCATGTTTTTCCCTTGACTTCTGCTCTTCTTTACTTTTGTCGGCAAATCTTCGATTGGAAACATCCATTGCGCAGATTGTCTTTTGATTTCAGGTTCGTAACATTATATCCAGCTTTCATCACCTGTGACGATGTCATACAGCATTCGAGTCACCTCCGTCATATTTTTCGAGTATTGAGTGGCACTAATCCAAATGACGGCGTTTTTTGTCTACCGTCAAATTATGAGGTATTAATCTAGTACAAAGCTTTCTGACGCCTAAATGTTCGTGTAAGACTTTTTGTACTTCACTCATACCAATGCATAAAGATGGCCGAATCTATTGATATGACGTTGGTATGACGTCCTCGAGAATCATCAGTGAGTTTGCTTCGACTACGTTTAAACTCATTAAACCAGTTCTAAACAGTGGCACAGATGCGGGTTTGTAATGAAATGAGAACCGAAGTCTATCGTAACATTGTTGTTGAGTAATACAACACGACTGACACTTTTTAAATTGCCACTAATTTGTAAAAACAAATGACATATGTAATTATTAAACATCTGCAGATTCTCAAAAAGTTCCTAATTCGAAATTTAAATAATTTTTTCATCGGCTCCTTTTCTTACTGTCCTATTTTAAAAACTTTCAGTGTGACCCACGTACATAAAGAAATTCTGTAATAACTGCAGTGAAGATAAAATTAACTATAAATAAATTTGTTAAATCTGTAAACTGTGAACTTGAACTATGTGTTACGATAAAATTACAACCATGTGAAGCCTTGGCGGATTGCTAGTTGCCAATATAGCAAGTTAATGCAAGTGTTATTTTATCTTTTTATCGTGGGAGAGCCAGGCACGTATGAGCCGGCTCGACCGGAGTGGGACCACGGTCTTACAGAAAACCGGCAGTGAAGCAATACTTGCATTGCTTTTGCCGAGTGAGTGAGGTTATCGAGGGCTTTAACCTTCCTCCCTCTCCCCCTCTTCCACCCTTCCACTACTCCCACCTTGAGAAACGGCGGTACTCATTTACCATCAGGTGACCCGTTTGCTCGTTTGCTCACTATACCATAAAAAAAAACCATGATACTTAAGTTGTGTCTACACTTAGCCTTACAATTATATTATTTTTATTTCAGACGGGTTCTTTCTTCTGTGGAATTGAAGTAGAATAAAAGAAAACTGCAAATTCCTTAAAAAAACCTTATATTTATTAGATGGTAGTTTAGAAAGTTATATTTTGTTAACAGTTGACATGCACGTAGTTTGTTCTCAACTCGGTAGATCTGTAGAGTTAAACTGGGAGAAAGAATAAAAGAAATAAAAAGCTTATTGCAAACACTTTTCTTCGTTCCTATGCTCCCCAAATACGCTTGAGACTACTTGAGACTTGCTTACTTTTTTTGCACGAACCTCTTTGTAGGTATTAACGAAACACATACCTATAAAAATAAATATTCGTATTTATCTATCGACACCTTTCCATATTTTAAATTAACCAAAAGGATTGTTAGAAAATAAAATTCAATGTGAAATAGCTACTTATCGGTGGGTCCATATACAATACCAGACATAGTTTAGTATATTAGACGTGTTAATCGGGACTTAATCGTGATAATAATACCAATCCGTTGTGGCTTCTTTATCGAAATCAAAAAATATTAAAATTTCAAACGAGAAGATGGGTACCGCTTGTCAACATCTTGGAATCCTGTCAACAGCAAAGGCAATGTCAGTGAATACACGTTACTCGACAGTACTCAAGGGATGTCGTAAGTGTGGTGTGTCGAAGTAGCGACAGTACGAATGAAAAAGAAAATAAATATAATGAAGAACTGCGGGTAGTTGCCAAAACTGTATTGAACCTTGGAATTATTTTCGCGAGTAAATCCCGATTTACACATCTAAGAGCTTAAAACTGTTTACTGTAAAAGGAAGATTGGTAATTATAGAGGTGTTTATTGTATCAATTCATTTACCTATTTTGTACAACGAGCGAACAACCTGCCCATTCTGTACCGGTCGGAGTGTAATCTTTAGCGAATTGACACTATAATAATATAGTACGAAAGAGCTTTTCTAAACGGATTTTGTATATATTTAGGTTTTTTAAGCATGTATAAATTACATACAGCTCAAATAGGATCCATAACTGCTCAAGGCCACGGTGCTGAGTCTGTTGTTTATAGGCCTTTTTTAATTTTCTTTGTCCCTTGTATCGTGCTTGCATTTATTAATTTCCATCTTCTCCATTTTTCTTACCAACTTTACTATTTTATTTACTAAACTTTACTATTTTTTTTTTTTTTATCGTGTGGAAACTCCCACGGGTCATCACCTCACGGAGGGTGAAGTGGTATGTCGGACTCGAACCGACTAAAACCACACGGTGTTCCGTCACAAGTGAGTTTATTGCAGGGGACCCGGGATACCCTAGGAAGGAAGCTTCCGGGAACCCCTGCAGAGTATGGCCTCCTGATCAGCAGGCGACCACACCGTGCGATAGGGGGGGCCCTACCCCCCCTCCAGATGGGAGAGGCGCGTGCGGAACCCGCCACCGTCTTAGGCCTGCTTCTGCTGGGGTAACGGTCAGCCCAGCCCGCTACCCCCAGGCCAGCGCTCATGGAGGACGGAGATCATTCAGCGCTCTCCGGCGCCTGGTGCGTCTTCTGCGGGATAGGAGAGTGCTTGTCCTTACTAAACTTTACATAGGCATAACGCACAATAGTATGGATGGATCAGATGAAGTTCTTCGTTGTCAGGGTGTCTACTTGCTGGTCCTATAATCTTTTTCTACCCATACATGTTTACATTTCTACGTACGTCTACGTACATTTAAGAAATAATAATGCTTTTGGGCACATCGCATAAGATTAATTCATCACTGTAGATAGAATCAATTTCAAATTTAAAGGTTTCTTCTTGTTTTTTAAGCGCTTATCCACGTAAATCCTTGATCTGCGTCAAGTTTTAAAATAGAGAGAGTTATATCAATATCCCTAGATGATTCCATGAAAAACCTTATCAAGGGTTTATATCAAAATAGTGTAATACATGTAATCTTCAGTTAAAAACTTTATTAGGAAATGAAATCATAGGGTTTGTCAGTTTGTATGTTATAATTGTGTAAGAAAGCTCTAATTTTAATAGGCATTTTTTTATTTTATATGGCGCTGATAAGAAATTATGTAGAAGTTATTTTTGATACGGTCCCTCTGGCTCCCCTATGAATTGGGTGGATTTCAAGAAGGTAATAATTACTATATATATTATTATAGTACTGTTTCTGTGTTTGTTAACTATTTATATGATGCAGTGTATACTAAAAATACAAAAATATATAGAAACAAGCATATTGGGTATCGTAAGATCTCCTATGTCGCTCCTATCGCTATTAACTAGGTTCTCAATTGACTGATGGCATTGCCATGATGGACCACTATAGTTGTTCTATAACCCAGGAAAAAAACAGGCCTTTAGTCACATGAGTATATTATGTGTTATATCAACTGTACCTTCATATTTGAAGTTAAATAATACTCGTGAAGTGAAGTTTATATATAAAAATAAGTGTCAAATCGAGCTATATAGTTTCAAAATTAAAACAATAACTATTTCAATTTGTAGAACCACTGTTCACAAACGGCGCCTTGTGTAAATTATGTTTATTGACGTCAAATTTCCTGTAGTTGACTGGATAATAACGACATAAGCAGTAAGCACGCACCTCGGAATTTTTAAGGTTAATTTCATCACTTGCTTAAACTAAAACATTCACTAATATATTCCTACAATTCATTTGTTTTTAGACTATAATATTCTCGTAGAAAACCTACCAACCTTTATTAAGGCCAGCGTGGTGGACTATAAACTAACCCATTTCATACTTAGCACTTTATGCGGTAGAGATAAATAATTTTACTTACTAATTTAAATACTTATATGTTTGTTTTATCACTTGATTATTGTAAAATAACTCGTAGGCTCAATTTTCCGTTGAAGCGTATTAAATTGCCTCCACACCCGATAATTATTAATTTTAATGAACTCAATTTTAGTAAGTCTATCAACATGGATTGGCGGCAACTTTTCCAATAACGCAGGCTCGTATGCGGAAAATCGAGTAATTTATATTACAATCTAAATTTTCACGTTTTCGTTTTGAAAAATAGTTTTTGTTTCCAGTGTATTAATAATTATAATCTTTATCAGCTTAGGCAACGAAAGTAAATCAGAAAGAAGTAATAAGAAGTCAGAAAATACAAGTTAAAAGGTAAATGGTAACTTAATTACATTGTCATAAGAACCGAATTACTCTTAATGAGTGGACGTATGTTTGTAGAAGAAGGCATTATTTACTTTTAAATAAAAATAACTTTTTGCGAGTTTTATGGTTCCAAAAATATATTCCTAGGATAGATAAACCTAGATAGATAACTCAATGTCAATGTCGTATATGGATGGATTATTATTTTTCTTTCCTGCTAACTTATTCTGCTCAATATTTACGAATATGATTGTATATTATTCATATATTATTGAGCTCTTTGTTAATATATTAAAATCAATTGCGACGTATGCTTGGAGGAAAATCAGCAACTTAATGTGAATGCAGCCTTAAAATGTACCTAGATATAAAGTACCTATGACATTGTTTATTCTTGTTTTCTAGAACTTGGGAAATATTCCACTATCTCCAACGGCTTTTTGAATTAACATATAACTTGTGCGCAGGAAACTCTTAGGAAAGACTTAGAACAATTGTTTTCAAAAAGAATAGTTGTTCCTAGATCAAAGGTACAACGAAAAAGAGATGTAAAAATGTAGTTACTACATGAAATCTGTTGGAAATCTTTTGGACTACACCATTTAAATGGCAAACCTGTTCAAGATATTACGACTTTTGTGTGCCACAATAAGAAAAGGAAGTAAGTTTTAAATATTTGGTGCCGACTCAAAATTATTTAGGAATTTACATTAATGTAGGAGTTTAGTGAGGCTATCAAGTTTATTTTTTCACTTTTCAGTTCCTTTTTTCTTTCGTCGGTTTAATTTTTTTGATAAAAAAGTTTTTTAACAGTCCTGAATTTGTGAACTGACATCGTGGCAAAAAAAATTTTTTTCTTAACTAGTAAAAAATATTTCCTTACAATTATAATTTGACTTTGACTTTAATGAAGTCTGATTTAAACATATTTAACGCAAGAATAACTGTACAAATAAATTCTGTATTACTGTTACATATGAATTATAAACGATTATATTGCTGATATATAATGTTACCGAGTAGTAAAATTTATTTTCTACTTTTATTAGTATTATAGCGAGTACCCAATCTAAAGGTAAAAGACATTGTGATGAAACTCGATTAAATTAAGTTACTACAGCGAAATGGAGAGCAATTCCGATTCTCATAGAATTCAAATGAGTTTTTTATTCAAACACAAGAGTCGAGGAAACACTAAACCAAACGGTCCTACTCGATTGCATTTAATAACATATTCGCACTTATGTATTTAAAATTTACGTTGATAGGGGGTGGTATAACTTCATATTAAAGGTGTATTACATTATTCTAGATATTAATTTAAGTATTAACTGAAATCGTTTTGTAATAATTAAGGATATTTGTGTAGAATTATTGTTTGTTTCCGTAGAATAACAAACAAACAAAGAAATTGTCAACATTCGCTCCGCACAGTCACCTCTTACATGTGGGTAAGTGGGTAGTGCAACTGTATGTATCCCTAAGATAAAACACACAGGTTGCTATTGGTAATGCTACCTTGTAAGTCTACTTTCTATTATTCAGTTGTACTTTAAATATATAGTACTAGCTGCGTCCCGCGGTTCCACCCGCGTAAGTCACGATGCCGTGGGAATATCCGGATGAAATATAAGCCTATGTGTTAATCCAGGTGTCCAGCTATCTACATATCAAGTTTAATCGCAAGCGGTTCAGTCGTTTTTGAGTGAAAGAGCAACATACATCCGTACACGTTTACATTTACAAACTTTAACGTTTATAATATTAGTAGGATGTGGATTTTGTTCATCCTTCCGGTTCATTAAACCGTCACGCGCACATTATTCAGTCTATCCACCCACTGCAATGCCTCCAGTTTAAATCAATCAATCATAACTGTTAATCCCACATATACTTGTACTAACTTATCGCACAAAGCTTTTATCGAAATAAGCGTCATGCATAGCTTTGTGAGTGAGCAGTAGTTTACACCGATCCGCCGTTTCAAACAGTGCATTTTCGGTCAAAAAACCGGGTCGGATGTCTTCATTACAACTAAGACAATAAACCCTTTATTGGCATTAAGGCTAGATTAGACAGCGCTGCGTGCGGGACGTGACGGTGACGCGGCGTGAGCGGTTAACATTTAAAACGATGTCTGACCCAACCTTGTATAAGGACCAATAACACGTCCCCGTGGAATCTTCAAAAACATCCGAGGTAAATCAGATGAAGCTAAACAAAAAAGAAATTTAAGCAGGTGGTTATATCTTTTTTTATAACAAACAAGAAAATTGTAAGTGAATATAATTTAATCAAATAATATTTCTAGAAGTCTTACAAGAAAGCCAGGCGATATACATTTCATAATCATGGAATAGTTTCATCTTACAATACGCAATGAACTATAAATACTAGAATATAGTATATTAAAGCTATAGACTCTTACGGCGATAAATAGATATAATTGAGAGTACCTAGTACTGTCAAATAGGGCCTTATAATAGTACATATAATTTGATATGATTATGTATCTAAATTCATTCGTTAATTGAATTTATTACTAAGTAGGTATATGACTAGAAAACACTGGTAAAATTATTTAAAGTACATCGAATTAATATCTGTAAAACAACATATATTTTTCTAAAGTTTTGGCATAAACGACAAATAAAATCACGTCTCATTCCAATTTTTTCAAAATAATATGTCATAAAATTGATAAAATTATTTATTCTATTCGACCTGATTTCAAACACTGATTATATTATTATTTTTTTTGTTAAATATACAATTTACTACATTAAAAACCGTTCTTATGATTCAAATAACTATCAGAAAATATCTCTAATATTCTACCTAATCAGAGGCCGTAATAAATTATTAGGTAACCTTCACCTAGACAACACCCACTTACCATACACTAAGTCTAGCATCAGCACTAAATTTGGATGTTGAAATATTTTACACTTATACGTATTTTATAGCTCCATTCATCATAAGCAATATTTAAACAAGACTGTACAGGAGTTATATACATTACTTATGAACTAATTAACGTATATATTTTCTATGTAGCTGCTATGAATGCCTACCGTAGTGGAATAGCTTCAATACTGTGTCCAACTTTTGGCTGCAACAGAAATGAAAACCCTGATAACATGTATTGTGCAAGCTTGGGTAGTACTGCAAGCGGCAAATTGAGCGGTGCGGATGAGATTTTACTATACAAGTGATTAAAAATATAATATTTTTAAAAATAGGATGAAACTGTAGTAAAATTGATTAGACTACGATTATTTCAATTTACTGTCAAAAAATTATATTGTTAATAATATAATTCAAGTTGGAATCAAAACAATTTACTATTAATACAAAATAAAATAAAAATAAACAATCTAAACTATCCAGTTGCCCATATCCAGAGTTTGAGCTATATATTATACTTTAAATAATATTATTTAATTATAAACACGTAATCACATGAGTAGTCAGTCACAACTAATTTTATTTTTGAAGTTTTGGCTCAACTATTAGTTAAAATGTAACCAGGAAATAATATATCAATGTTGTATAATAAATAACTGTTTTACTAATAAACGATGCAGAGGTCTCAACACACAGCGAACTAGCACGAACATTATCCTGTGAGAGAGTGGCGACACAACGGGCAAGTATCATCGCGGCTCCTAGAACCCTGTGACACCTCAGGAGGCTTCTGTGCTTTGGAAGGAACTAGACTGGCCTATTATGAACCTACTACAAGTCTTAATGCAAAAACAGAGCCCTTTACTTTATCATAAACGATTTATGAAATAGTATTTTGTGATTTCTTCATAAAACATAACTTTAGGTTATTCACAAGTACCTACATAGAAAGGCCTTTACTCGCTGTATGTATAACAAAAGCTCTACTTCCATATTTAAACGCGCATTGTAATTGCTCGGATTACACAATTTGCAATCGTGATAACAGTGAAATTATCGTTATCGCTTCATAGTGTACCGCTGTTATAGCACACCGGTTGCTGGTTGGATTGGTTTATGATAATTTGTATTTGTAGTTACCACATATGTACTATATTGTTTAAGCTATATTTTTCTTAACAGCAATACTAATAACATGCAGGATAGAGTAACATGTAGGTCCCTATTTTCTTAGATACTTTTCTTACATAACGTATTGAGCCTTTTCTATCGTTTGTATATGTGAAGTTGCCCTTAGTTATATCAAATAAATGAAATAATTTTTAATAGAATACAGCTTAACTATAAAAAGTCAGAATAATTACCTTTGTAATGCATGTCTCGATGCATACTGGGGCAAGTCTTGCCGGGATACTGAAAATAGTTAAATTAATTAAAACACACACAAACGATGTTAAGTCAAGCGCACACTAAGCGAACACAATTCATTAGTGTTACATTAATAGTATAGCTAACCATTTTACGGGAGCATACACATTGCAGCAACTAAGTATACCGCTTAGGTGCCCGGCTTAGCATACAATATGAATTATTAAGTACATGTCCACAGGACTTTGTGCTTAATTTGATTTCCATTAAGGTTTAAATTACCTTGCTCAGATCGAAGTCAATGTTGGTCCTCACGGCTCGATGGTAGAGTGGCTGAGGCGGTCTGAAGTTGTTGCCGAGGGGAGCTTTAGGGTGCCTCGCATCACCTTGCATGAGTCGCCTCAGGCCGTGCAGCTATGGTCATGAAATTCAATTGAGTGTACAGTAAACTTATTTAAATTAAGTATTTTGAAAAGAATTAAGATTGATCGGTTCGTAAAATTTAATACTCGATGAAACTGAAACTTTCCTGTTAAGCTATTGAATAGTTTTGTGAAGGAAAGACGAGTTTGCTATGTGGTAACAAAGCTACAAGTAGTAGCAGCGCATTTCCAATGCACAGAGCATGTTCAGTTTCCATTATAACATAAGTAGAGTAGAGAGCGTTTTCAAGTAAATTGAAATTTCTTCCTTTTATACGTTGGTTGACCGTTATGTTTGTAGTGTGGATAGGTGTGTGTTCGCTATGGGCTTAACGGGCTTTGAGCACGCGACCTCTGCTATCTCATTCGCATCGCTGTTTACGCTGTATTAAACAATTTGATTCTGATTATATTCTCCCATTAAAGTTTGGTTTTTCCAACTGTAATTTGGCTTGATTGGTTTGTTTGATGTAGCAAATATACCTAACAATGTTAGGCTTGAGCCTTTGTTTTCTTAATATATTTTTTTAACTATATAGATAATGATAAACGCATAAAATATTAAAACATTTTAAGATGTATTTATCTTTTCAATTTAATATTGGACCGGCTTTGACGCACTAACTCTTTTTATAACAAACAAAAGAATCATTGACATTAGAAAACGTGGAAAAGAATTTGAACTGAACTGAACATACATACATTTTTAAAAATATATTTACAGATAAATTAAGAATAGAATTTTAACTTAACCAAGCTACAAGCAGTTTTACTAACATATAACTAAACGTCTTAGTATAGTTGTAAATTGCACTTCAAGCACCAAACACATGGTGTTCACTCAACTCCCCGCGAGATTGCAAGCAGTTTCTACTAGCACTTAATTTTCCCACCAACACAAACGGAAAACATAAACAATGATTTATAATAACAGCCACACAACGCGGCACTTTCAGTTTACTTTTAACACGTACATAATTCACGGTGGAGTCTTTGTCTAAAGGCGAGGGACGTGAGTTGTTTATTGTAGCGTGGGCACAAATGAAAATGTTATTACGCTAGCCTCAACCACGCTTGAATACATAGAAACTTGTCTTCCACTGGATCCGCCAGCCGCAAGCAACGGTCGCCATTCATGTGAACTGGCCAAATTGTATTCGGGTTTCGTAATTTACAGCAACATTTAATGTGCATTGCTTTTATGAGAATATTAATTGTATTATAAACAATTATGAATACTGAATATGAATGAATGCAACTTTAAATATTTAGATTTTGACAAGGTGTATGTGCCAAAACTATGGCAAAATTATATTTTCAAACAAACTTATTTGTTTTACGATGTTATCAATGCTGGTCGTAAAGTTGAAAGTACATAAAAGTTCATTTTAACTGGGTCAGATATTTTTGTATTTGTCGTTTTTACATTCTTTATACCAACATTATTGAAAGATTTGACTTAGCAATTAAAATGTTATGCCATCGCCGAACATTCTAGTCGGTCCTCATGCTATTTGTGCCCATCGCTCCGTTTTGTCAAACAATTGAGTAGTGGAAATAGCTAGTAATTGCTAAGCATCACGGAAGCAGTGTGAAAAAAAAAGGAGCAATGTAAGGAACCATAGTGTGGAAGAAGGGAATTGTGGGTTAAAATCCCAATCAGTATCTCATTAACATTATTTTATCTTTTAAATCCTAAATGTACATTTATATGTAGGTATACCTCCAATGAAAAAAATTCTCTCTATATACATACATACATAAAAATATTTTTACAGTAGTTTAAATTGCCCAATTTTTAAATGATATTTTCATCACTGATTCAAACGTGTATTCAATGATCTTTTCCATATTTTGTATCTCTGGTGTGAAACTTGACGGGTGCAGGGAGGCATGTAATGCAAACGACGAACTTCGACTGTGGGTGCAGCTACCGTACACATTGATTGTATGTAACTGCTTGACCCGTTGCTTGATTGTATAATTTTTAAATAGATTTAATAGTTAAAATTTAAAACACCCCCGATTCGAAAATCCTTTCAAAGTCCGTAAGCAAAACGAATAGTTTCTTGATTATAGGAACCGGGTATAAAAGTATTTCTTTTAACCTTCGGGAAATGTAGGTACTTTTTGCTGGATCTGGTATCCTGTATACTTTTCTGTACCCCTGGAATTCGACCATTTCGATGTCTGCATGCGTTGGGTGATTCTGTACCCTTGACATTGTGTTTGCAAAATTAAATGATGATAGGTTTTGTAGTTAAGGCGTGAAAGCTTAAAAAACAAACAATCTCAGATTCGCGTCTTATAATATTAGTGAGGATAAAATAAAATAAAAATATTTCTTATCTATCTATCTATATCTTTTCTTACCTGTTGCTTCGTGATGTATATAGGCTTGTTGATAATGATCCAGGTGACAGTCTCATAGCAAGCGGGTGCGGTAGTGGAGCCATCGTATGTCATGTAATAGTCTGTATCAGGCAGCAGACCGCGAACTGACAGTTTGTTTACGAGCATCTCGGCACCTAATAAATATATATAAAAAATAAACATAATTATTTTTTTTCAGATCTTTTACAAATAAGGAAGTTGCAATGATATTACGAAAGATAGATGACGTAAACAGAGCAGTTATAGTCCAAAATAAGTTCAATATATAGGGGTTTAGATCCCGGGTCTTTTAACTAATACCGGGATTTCGAGATTGTTTGAACTTGATTTTCACAATTTCTAAAAGGCGTACAGAAAGGTGTTTTAGAAACGTTACGTTGAATCGGCCTGAAAAAAAGGCCTTTTTTTTTATTTCTTCGGAAAATATTTTATTACTAGAACATTTTAAGATTGTTTCAAAACAAACGTGAGATTTGCCTCATAGCAATTCTCTGTAAGATTTTTTAAATATTTGCTAATCCCGGAAATACAGGCATTTATCAAATGTAACCTCAAAATTTTTGGGACTCGAATACGATCGGGATCCTCTAGCAATATCACACTACATAACAGTTCAATAAAATATGAATACTAAATGTTATACCTGAATATTGTCAGTAACTGTTTTACCAAATTCGGCAAATAGTCTTTATGCTCACCTCCGTATTTAATATTTTCTAATTCTTCTGTCAGTACTCTAAGTTCTGGATTTGATAAATCACCGAGCTGAAAAATAATGTCTATATGAGCAAAAAAAAAAAAAAAATAACCATTAGGATTACCGTACTCGACTGCACGGATGGCGCAATGGTTTAAGCGGATTTGAACCCACAACACACGGTCAATGGTTCAAATCCCATACGGAACAAGAATTAGTGTGATTTACAGATAGTTGTCCCGAGTCTGGGGTGTTCTTTGTATTGCGACACAGGAATATTCCAAATGCAGGAGTTGTCTTTTTTAAAAAAAGCCAAGAGAAATATACCTATTATAAAGCTGGAGGTTTCACTAGTTCATTCCTATGTAGGACCGCGCTTATCGCAGGAAGCAACAGTATTTCTTTATTCAGTATTTATTGAGAACATGTAGTTTCTATTCGAATATTCTAGAATATAGATTCCGACAACATAAAATTAAATAGATCTCGGGTGAAGAAATTGTTCGCATCGCATCGCCTACACCAGAGTATCATACGATATAAAAATATTTAATATATTATATAACAATTATTCTGTATCTAAAATTGGTCACCCAATAGGTCAGGTTTCATTTGTATATTAGTAAAGGTTATTGGTGACAGATAACCTGTAAGAAGAAAATTATTTAGTAACATATTGATAGATTAACTATTACATATTTCTAGTCTATTTCATATTTCTAGTAGTTTCTAGTAGTAGAAAATTTCGTTTTGTGTTTCAAGGTACTAGTAAAGTAATAAAAAGAAAAGCATACGCCAAAAACTAATTGTTTGTCATATGTGCGGAAATATCTTGCTTTAGCAAAGTTAGCAAAGTTTCAGTTAACGGCGCCACCAAGCGAAATATGAACGTGTCGGTAAACATGTTCCCCTTTGGGACAACACCGGCTGGGATGTGCTAACACAGGCACCGGCCTTCATTAAGGAAAACCATAAAATGATCGAAAATAGCCTCTCCTAAGGATGATGCTAAAGAAAATTTGGGCAAACATTAGTTTTCTTGGAAACTGACTCAGACCCGGTGGAGCGTATGTACAGAATGGCTAGGTATAGTACAAGTTTTATATCATTTTCATTTCAAATTTTGTTTTTGTTGCCATAAAGAATGTTCGCCAAATAAAGTTTTGGTCAGTCACGTTCTATGACGACACGCGGCGGATTTCATAGACATCAGTTAGATGTTTCTTTCAAGACAACAAGTAAACACAACCTTTAAAAGAGTAAACTAATTGTCAATCTAAAAGAATATAAATAAAAATATATTAGAAACTTCGTTACTAATATATTTTTTACTTTTATTCTAGCAGGTGTGGTCGTGCCAGGTTTATTTTTTGGTTTCGTGATGTCGTATACATATGTCTAAGTATATTAAACACGCTATCAAACTCAAAAAGATTTTACAAATAGAACACGTAGAATTTAAGATCACGCGTAAACAAAAAAATCTTTTTTTTTTTTTATTTTTTTTTTTTTCAAAAAGATTTTACAAATAGAACACGTAGAATTTAAGATCACGCGTAAACAAAAAAATCTGTTACTTAATTTAGTTTATAATATTAGAATAGATCAAGATGAATTTTGTTTTAATTTAAATGAATTAATTTTATTAAATACCTACTCCTTTGTGGAATAAACCTACTCCTTGGTGAAATCGATTCCAGTCGGTCTAACATTGTTTCCTATGCTCATTTTTTTTTCTCTTTAGATAAATTCATTTCAAGATGTCAATATGACATCTTGAAATGTTTAAAATTTTCGTCCGCTTTTATTTTAGGGCTTTTATTTATTTTACAATAATCACATTAATATTAAAATAGAATGTCTTGACAGCAATAAGGTGTGACGTCATGCCTTGATATTTCATACAACATGGTATCACACCTACTGTTTTGACGTTTAGTAAAGAGGTTCATTTGACTAGATCACTAGACAGTCATCTACCCTAACTTAATATTTTATGCAACGAAAGTTAAGTATCGGCAATAGTGGTAAAATGGAAAGAAAAACTAATTCTTAGTCTTACGTCTTGGACCGTATTCAATGCTTTAATGACCTTAAGTGATTAATTTTCCGCCCGTTACTCAAATCCATTATAATCTTGGATTTCCTAATTTGGTTCATTAGTTAGTTCACACCAAGGACCTTACATACAAAGAGGAAAATACTGTTAACGTATGTATTTTGATGACTTATTTTCTGTAATGTAACTCCTCACGCACCTAGAAACAATCTCCATGCATAAAAACACAGAAGTTGGCACAGAGTAGTAGTAGTAAATTCTGTTTTTCAAATTGGTGTTTAATTATCTACACGATATTTACAAACTTACATAGACGACTATAAGTCATAGGAATAATTCTACAACGTGGCGAGCGAATGCACAACCACCACAACATAAAAGCGGCATTGACTGATATTTATTTACCAATAAACCAAATATTTAAGTAACTATAACTACATAATTTGGTGGTTAATAGCCGTAGTACCCATTAGATGTTACAATTTTGGTATCTACAAAACGCCCTCTACGTTTACACGATGGTCCTTTCTGAGCCATAAACGTTAAGCTGTCCGCACTACATAAGGACACTAGCACATCGCACATCATCAATAACAAACTGTATCTCCATTTACCAATGTAATGATATTAATAAAACAAAGGGGTAATAAAACCACCTTTGTTTTATTAATATCATTATATCGGTTAATATCGCCGATAACATAAACGGTGGCACTTATTAGTTAATTGAAACTACAGGGTGGTACTTCGTTGACCCCGAGTGGTGACGATGACGGGCGTCTACTTTTACACCGCAACGTTCAGACAGTTCTTAATTTGAACTAATAGCTTTAGTGGCTAATCCAATGGCGCACAGAAAATTCCAATTTCCTTAATGAACTACGCTCAAGTTCGACTATGGTGAGGTGCGGCCAACGGTAACACTGCGATACAATTACTAACTGTTTGTTGAATTGTATTATTTCGAAGTGGCTGAACCGTTGGTGAAAGTATAATAAGTCACGTTACAGCCTTGTCTATATTACATCGGTGTTTGTTTACTTGTCAGATACATACATTGAACATACACATAAGAAAATCCACATATCATTTACGTATTACAAAATACAGATCCTGTTGGAATGTTTTTATTTAGAAATAAGACTTAACGTTCGCATAGTCTTATTTAACCGTTACAATTAATAAAATCTTACAAATAAAGATGTTATTCACATTGCAGTTAATATATAGAGTTAAGGGTATATTTTAATAATTTTTTTTAATTATTTTTACTATGACTGTTGTTAAATACAGATGTGTATAGTTAACCGACAATGCTTCAAAGGAATAGAAATGAATGAAATGGATGGAAACTGTTACAATTCCAATTAAGGATATTTACAAATATTACTAAAGTTATTGTAATTGAATTTATTGTGCTATGATCTTCTTTCTTTTAATGATTAACCTGTTAAACATCTGTGAGTCAATATTTCATATTTATACAGCTGTTGTGCTTTTACTCGCCACTACTATTTGTGACAACTAACTGTAAACACACACTTAACATGTCTCAAAAAGTAAAATTTTAATTAAAGTATGAAAATCATTCCAATTATTTAATCCAAAACGCCTACTGTTTTACAATTCAAACGGCTTGTTTTCTACAAAAAAATACATGTTTTTAATCGGAGTATTTATGACCACCATGTATATGTATATGATACGAAAAAAAAAGTATCTACTATATTATCAATTACCTGTAACAACAGCGATATTGAAACAATCCCTTGAGCCTTATGTAGAGCTTCGGAAAAGTTTGAATACAGTTGTGAATTAAAACCAAATATCTGAATCTGAAACAAATATATTAGACATTATATTACTTACGTTGTACTTTTAACTTCATTACCACACCACACCTTTTAAATTCATTAACACCAATCCACAAAATTCCTATCAATCTTTAATTTCACATGACTTAGCCTCATCTCCCATCTATCAAAGTTTTGTGTTTCCTGAGTTTCCACAAACAATATTACAAAAGTAATTTATATAATATCCAATTGGTACAATCGGAATAAAAACCAATTTTGCAATACTTTCTAAAAGACAGTGTACCACTGTACTCCAAAACCGAACCTTAATGTTTATACAACATAATCGTTTTTTATGCGACGATAGAATGACCACCTAACCTTACATTGTGGAATGCAATAAATTATTGTGTATTGAATGTAAGTGTAAAAATTCGTTTCCTTGTTCAGTGCCACCTATTTGAAATCCTACCAAGAAATCAAAAATAATTATTCAGGATTAAGTATAATATATAACTAAAGCATTACAAAGATCTACCAAACTTTTATTAATGTTGCAGTCAAATCAAGTTATTAATAGAAAAAAAAATTAGTATTTAACGTTGAACTTTTTAAACAACATGTGCTGAGGAGTTAAAATGGGGTTGAATGAGAGAATAAGCACATGATTTTGGATTTAACGTGGCTGCGTAAGAATTTGTCACATAAATAAACAGGAGCCACGGTTGAGTTGACTCGTAGTGAAGTCGTTCGTCGGGATTACATTTGGGATTTCACCGTCTCAAAGATGGAAGCAGCGCCTATGCGTGTGAAAACATCTGTTACGCTTTCTTTTGAGACCTTCCCAAAGAAATCCCTGATAACATTTTAACGTTTATTCACACACGTTACATGTTTATTCGACGCTTCACTTAGGTTTTATCCTCGGTTGCTTACATAATGTATCATGAGTTTCCCAAGAAAATCTTTGAACATTATATAAAAGGAATATGAATCTACATCACTGCCATAGGTGTTAGAATTATTAATCCAAAATGTTCCTTATGCGAAGATTTGTCTCAATGTACCTTTTAATTAATGTATAACATTTCTTACCTCTGCAGGGAAAGTATATCCATTGATAGCGTGTTCTGATCCGAACTGGTCATGGAGGCCGTAGTGTATGTGTATTTCATGGAACTGGTATTTATAGGACAGTGGACCTCCGGTGATATTGATGTGGTGTCGGGTCTCATTTTCGACGGTGAAGATGACTGAGTGGCCTGTATTACTTATTAAGCCATTTATCTGTTTTTAAAAAGTTAAACAAGAAATAATTATAATGAGTAACATTTCTTTAGTTTTAGCCGCGACCTAATGGAAACGACGGCCTACGAATAATTTTGAGACTAATCTCAAAATTTTAAAAATATATATACCATTTCTTGTTCTTTGCATTTGTTTTATGATATCGTATCGACCTTAATAACTTGCAAACCATTTGTCTAAAACCATTATTTTATAAGTCAAGAATAAAAACCAATTATAGAAATATAATGTTTCAGTCAAAGAGTATACAAACACTACGGTTTCAGTCTTTAATTTCAATAATAATTTAGAACAATAGTATAATTATAAGATGTAAGTCACATTATATAATTATGCAAGTGTAACGTTTAAGTACTTACCCTATGCTTATCTATGTGCAAAAACCGTAGGTTGGGGTCGAAAAGAAGCTGATCTGGTTCCAGGTTGACGGGAGACTGCCGTCGACCTTTGTTGCAAAGTGACCATTCTGGATTGATCAGGCCCCAGAACGCTGGACCTAAATGTAAAAAATTTATTGTAGCAGTGTGCATACTGATTCCACAACTAGAAACTTAACACTAAAATAACTCCAATGAATGTGAGTAATTGCTTTGAGGCTCCCGACTTAATTAAAAGTGGAATAAGTTTGTTTAAGTGTTTTTTTGCCAACTGAAAAAAAAATGCTGTGTTTTAATCCCTATTTGTTTTGGTTAGCAACCAAACAATTAGTTTATTCGAATAGAACTCTAAAGCGACTCGATAGCGACTTTTTAAAACCCTACCGAGTGATTTGAGATATTTGCACACCGATAATGTAAATAGTTCTAACTTATAAATTTTATTATCATCATCATAATTTCAGCATTACGACGTCCACTGTTGGACATAGGCCTCCCTTAATGACTTCCAAGAAGACCTGTAAATTTTATACGTTTACGAAAATATTGTAAAGAACTCTAAATACTTATCTGATATCAACTTCCTTCATTCAGCTCTAAGAATAACAACCGATGTTAAATAAAAAACAAAACAAATAGTATCTTTTTTATATTGTTTGTTATAAAAAAAACAGTCGCATGCTTAAAATAATTGTTAACCACCTTGAAGCCTCAAAAAGTGTTCATTGATTTTGTATTTTATTTATTTGTATTGATGACAGTTACTTTAAGATATTAGTAACTAAAATCAGGATCAAGTGGCATTTTTCACAAAATTTGTATTGTTGATTGTATCAGAGTAATAAATTGACAGCAATTAGCAATATCATTTCGAATAATTAACGAATAATAGTCCCCCAAACGATGATAATGAACCGATATCATTTCATATTTACCTGACAGATTATCGTAATAAAAACCACAAACATTTGTGTTCAAAAGGTATTTCAATATTGGCGGGGAGTGGCGCGAAAGTAGCCAAAGTGCTTTGGATCGTATTAACGGTTTTATTATTTATGACCTTGAAAATTGCATGAGTAAGCCAGCGGCGCAGCGGTTGCGGTCACGCCCACTTTATGGCCACGCGTTAAGTGAACTTTACATTAATGCATGCTCTTTTTTATTATTTTTGGCACTGTATGCGACATTAGTACACTTATCTCAAATATATGCACAATATACCTAAGTACTTAAAAATTAAATCATTGTTGAATAAATATGATAAACTAAATGAATTATAGGAGTATCACCATAAAGATTTATGGCTTTATCTATTAACTATATAACAACCGCGTTCTTCTACCGGGGCTAGTCCAATTCATACGAAAGTTGATTTATCTAGTGAATACTATAAAGAGGTTTATAAAATATCGTAATATTGTATGGAGGCTAAACTAAAAACGCATTGTATAGTAAAAAATAATTAATCAAAATTAACCTTGATTTGATAGACTTGTGCAAAATATAATTATATAATATAGAATTTGTTTGAATTGTAATTTTTTGTACCTTTACATGAAACGCAATATAAATATATCACATATGTACATATTTAGCATTTCTGCATACAATTTTACAAGGTTTCAAATATTTGCCTTGCCTTGATTGGCATGGCTTATGTTGAATATATCAATATTAAATATTGTATTGGTATTCCTAAAATTTTCAAAGAATCCAAATTGAGCATTCTAAAATGGAAAATGCATACAATCGCAATAAAACAGCAGTATGTATGTACTTAAATCTACAACTGCAACAAAAGCCGTCTATTAATTTGTGACTGATGTGGGATACTGTGAGTGTTCGCTGTTGTATGTAACTTTATTGAAATCAGTCATTTTATTTGTGCAATCAATAGAACTGATAGATATAATAGATGGTAATGATCCTATAATTAACTTTTGTATAGTTATTTAATTAGCGTAAATTGGAACTCACGAGGCTTTGCAGTTAATATAATTTTCGTTCACAAATATTTTGGCGTTAGCTGAGCCCCGCGGTTTCACCCGCATATAGTTTTGAAAAATCACAGATCGATTATTTGTAGTGCATGACGTAGGTCGTGACGTAGGTTGTGACGTATAATTTTATTGGTCGGAAGTTCAAAAAATCCCAACATTCCTTTAAGTGAATAATATTGTGATGTCATACATACGTAACATGCAACGTATAATAACTTAGATTAATTCCTATATAAGCTCTTGTATTTCATCAGAAAATATAGTAGTAGATATTCTACAGTTCTAACAAGAAGTGGTTTCATTTCAATTAGTGATAATCTCCAGGTACTTCAGATTTATAATACTTCAGAATAGAAAATATTTTTGATAACATTTTCTTGTGGTATTAGAATATATTGGTTTAAAAAAACGCATCCTGCTCTAGATAAGCCAACATAAATTGCCACACCATTTCCTTATAGATATAATATAATTGTAGATTGTTAGTATTATACGAAGTCGAGGTATTAGTATCTACCGTTTGTGGACTGCTGGCCCAGTCAAAACTATAGGAACTACAATATTGTTTCTAAGAAAGTTAATTTTAAGTATAGTTTCATTAGGTACATAAAGTTGACGGTCGCATATTTTGTAACAAAATAATTTTAATTCATATTGTATGTGTAACTTGAGACTTAATCGCGATAGTATATTTAATAAACAATAAAGTTTTTGATTACCTGAAGTTCCGATCGAATTGAAACGATCGTGGACACGGATAGAGTCCACTGTTGACCACGATCGATACAATCCGATCGCTATTAAAACCCGAGTTATACATCTAATAAAGAAGTATAGAAGACGCAAAAGTTTAAAAAAACAATGAGGTATTTTATGCCTTTAGATACATCATACCACTACTGCTATAGTCATAGACCGGAGCCTAGTGTTAAATAAGGTATATAAATTTTTCGTTGTCTCCTCAACTATGCATCCAAATAAATCGGAAAGTTTATCTTCATTATATTTTCTAGATGATAAAATAACTTTCGCTCGCAACGATTAATATGCCATGCTAATAATTCACTTTTAATTTTTAATATTTTTGTCACAAAATATCTTATTATGGCTTATGTATAAGAGATAGGTACTATCATCAACTTCTTTTTTAGATGAACTACGAACTCATATTTTTTGTAGAACATTGTATTTACATTGATAAAGCAGTTTGGGAGCGTTTGTTCTTCTGACTTACTTAAGAAAAATGAATATTTATGGCTAGCTATTCCTCATGAATCTGGCTATCATATACAATTTTTTTTTTAATTCTGACTCTTAATTCCCGAGATTAGGGCGTTTAAACGAAGAAACAAAGAGAAACTCTTTAGCTTTATTATATAATAAAGCTATATGCGAATAGATTTGGAAATGAGTGTCCCAGTGTAGCTTGAAGATTATAACATGGTATCTAATAATATAAAGATTACAATGACTGGCCAATATCTTAAGGAAGCTTAAGATATCATCATCATCATCAGTCGCTGTAGTTGTTTAGAAACCGTTCCTCCGAAGGACCGACAATGCGCTTATTTTTATTATTAATATTCAATAATAAATATTCAATAATAGAAAAGTTTGACTCCTCTGTTTACTAATATTAACATTGTGATTACTAATGTATATGAATATTTGACGAGGATGCGAGTATCACGCAACTTCATGAGTCCCTAGCTTTGGAAGGAGCAGTCCGGCTGACGGTGACGTGTCTTGATACATTTTTAATATACCTTTGCCTCGATTAGTTTAGCCACAAGCGAATACGGCAAACGAAAAAGAGGAAAACGAATGTCTATGTTTATGTACCGCAAAAGGAAGTAATGGCTATTAACACAAATAACAGTATAAACTGCTGTGTATCGGTTTGCAGTTCAATACACAGTAAAATTTAAATACTACCATCCCTAAATACAATTTTATGCAACATGACTTTAAGCAATTTCTGTAAGTGAACGATTGTTTTCATATTTAAGAACTCAAATGACTTGTACGCAAATATTATTCATACACATATTGAAAGTCATCTTTCCATGAGTCACGTGACTTTTGAGATTCGTTGTTTTTTTACAGTACTGGGATATTTCAACCGAATTACCCAGGTTTAAATAATATCTTGCATCCATTGCAGCCTTCTGCAAATACCAATTTCTTGTCTTCTAAATCTAAACAAAAAAAAAAAATAGGAAGCATCGGTATTATAGTGGCACTTTTGATACGATTACCTCATTCCCCACTCCAGGAAAAAGCAATATTAGATGATCATAAAATGCACGGAAGATATCATGAAAACATCAATAGCCGAACACACGATAACACACCTCACAATTTTGCGAATGACGTAATATGAATGCAAGATAAATCGACCGTATAAATTTCATGTCACGTAAACCGGCAAAAATGTTATCGGCACAGAGAAATTGATACCGCACACAAAACGAATGTTTTGTGGTAGGTCAATGAATTGAGATTTCCACATAAATTATTATAAATTATTAGGTAATATATGATTATTAAAAAATATTTATTTCCTAGAATTTCAAGTTTGTTTTAATTGTTTAGTCAATGTTCAATGTAAATAGGGCCTGCGAGAATACCAGTGTTATATATTATACCATAGCTCACGCAGGTACCTTATTTGGTCTTCAATACCGAGTGTTAAGTATGTTTTATTGTGTTACATTGTTGAAGATACAAATAAAATATTTTTCTTTCTTTCAACAGTTTATCCTAAGGCATGTCGAAGTGGTTGTAAACATATCAAATTACTGATTTAAATTATATTAGATCACTAACATACAGATCATTACCTACCACCATAAGAAAGAAAAGAAAGAAAAAGAGAAGTAAAACTACTAATTTAACCTAAACTTAAAACCATTTTACCATTGATGATGATAGCCTGTGAGTCAAAAACTGGAGTAAAAATAAAACATTTTTATCCCTATAATCATAATACACAAAAGGACGCCTAGCCTAATATCTAAATTGATTGCCTGGTCAGTAATTTAATTTCTTTGTTCAAATGCATTAAAATGGAAATATTAATATTAGTTTTATAGAATGACATAACATTGTTAAAGACATCTTTGACAGTATTCATATAACGATAGAAATTAATAAAGATAAAAGATTTATCTAAATGTACATTTATAGATAAAGTCTACCAAATAATTTTTGACAACAGTAAGGATGTGTTCAATGGCTCAACGCGAAGCGGCATTGGAATTTACTGTTAAGAAACACATTCTAAGCTAATTGCTTTATACAGCATGTTTAGGTATAGACATAAGCTATAAGCATTTAAAATCTCCATATAATTCGATAGAGCATTAGGAAATATTAATAAATAAAAATAAACATTACACATGTTTCTCAGTCGAAAACAATAGTATAGTAGTAGTAATAACTATATACTTGAAGAATGATGTTCATATTTGAGCTGGAATCCTGCTTTGCACGTCTCTTAAAATATTTAATTTTTAATTAACATTAACAAGTTAATAATTAAACTGAAAAGTTTACAAAGCGTGACCTCTCATTTTAAATGCAAAATTATAATAAAACGAGATGAATTATATTAAAGGTATCGTATGTACGTGTAATCACTTACAATTGACCGATTATCATAATGAAACGCACAATGTTCTTTGTGCAGATACTCGAATGAATAATAAATTATATATTTGTTTTTTGTTGGAAAACTACAATTATATTATATTTCTGTGGCACTTTAAAACTTGTAACTAAACAGACTAAAATAAAACATTCAGTGCACAATAGTAACTGTAAGTAAATCTATACAAATATTATAAAGCTGAAGAGTTTGTTTGGTTGAACACGCTAATCTCAGGAACTACTAGTTCGAATTGAAACATTCCTTTAGTGTTAGATAGCTCATTTATCGAGGAAGGCTATAGGCTATATATCATCACGCTACGACTATTAGGAGCGAAACAGCGACTATAAATGCAGGTTAAACTGCGGGGACGGCTAGCAGTTAAATAAAATATCTGACATAAGTAGATACATATCTAGTGTTGATATTTAAAGACCTTCAGTAAAAAAAGAATAAAAAAACTGTGGACTTCTCTCCAAAAGAGTACAATAGCAGGATGTTTTGAGTGTAGCGAATGATGTTTTTACACCCCGACGCCAAAGGACGGTGTTATAAGTTTAACGTGTGAATCTGTGTGTATCTGTTTAAACGGATGGACCGATTTAGATTTAGTTTATTTTTTGTTTGAATTGCGAGCGTTCTTAGCTTTAATAAAAAAAAAATGTTCAGCCACTTGAAGATCGTCAGCTCTTTTCTAATCATTGAAGGGATTTTCGAGTTAGTTGATATTTTTACTGTACTATTTGTCTTGATGTAATTATATATATATATATATTTATATAAACTGTATCTTGAAAAAGTAGTAAGTATAGTATTAATAGTTTTATGTATTACATTTTTAGATTCGAGCAAGAACCTGATGTTTTGCGTCAAAAAGCAATAGCAATTTCAAATAACAAACCCGGAAACAAATTTGCGGAGCGTGATAAAATGTAATTATTATTTTTTATAAACATACAATAAAAAGAGGCTCACCTAAAAACTTTATTATGATTTTTAAACATATATTATAATAAAAAAAGGCTCACCTGAAATGCCGTCGTAGGTCCACCATTCCTCCCAGCTGACGCCACTCACCGCTGAAATCAGATCATACTTTAATTAAGTCTGAACTATTCATGAAATGAACATTGACTACCTCTTGTTATATATTTTTTTAATTTTTTAAGGTTAAGGAACTTAGAAAGCTAATGTTAGGTAAAATGTAGATGAAAATATATTAATTAGCGTAGTTGGGCACTGTTATCACTAACAGGTACTCATTAACGCATGTTTAAATGTTAATACCTGACGCAAACAGGGGTTACATCTGTCGTGTGTCTGTCAGAGGCATCGTAGCTACCAAGTACATGGATCAATTTAGATGTAATTTATTAATTAGCAAGCTGTTTGAATCAGGAATTCTGTTTAGTACGTTTGGTGATTTTTTACAGAGGTTTTTAACTTTACTTTTATTGTTGTATTTATATTCTTTAGGTCGTGGTAGAATGTGGTTAGATTTTTCGTTACACATTGTTAACTTACGGTAATTCATAAGGGGTAATGAGTGTGATATTAATCTTCACCCTTCGATTATGTCTGGGTAACGTCAGGTATATTATAACTACAAATTTTATATACATTAGCATTAATAATATTGAATATTATTTATATAAAGTACAATGATCGATTTCATAAATAAAAAGTTAACATATTACAGTATTAAAACTTGACATTTATATTTCATGAAGTTTAATCAAATACTGCGTATATTTTTCTCATGATCATGACATATCGTAAATAGTCTGAATCACAGCGTTTATTTCGTAGCTTGTGACCTATCATCATGTCTACGGATGATGTGAATCAGCTACATATCCGTAGCCTTAATTGTAGACGTAGCCAACACTACGTTAGTCTAACAGGGATCCACTTTAACATAGTATAGTGTTTATAAAGACGGTCACTACCAATAAGTTATACTAACATAATATCTTGTTTCAAGTTTGAAATAAAATAAGATCATTTTAAATTGGAAAAGTAATTTAGACTTTGAACCGAACTTTCAATAGCTGGTGCTATTGAAAGTTCGGTTCGGTTCGAAATACCGGCGAGATAGTAGAGAAAATTAACGTAAGTAGGCTTTTAAACACGCCGCTATAAGCCGAAGATTTAGATACATTTCGCCGGTTACGGTTAGGTTGACCCAAGATAATAGGAACGATTCTATGCCTTCTGATTCCAAACTAGGCAAAGCCTGTACTATGGTAACCAGATTGCTGATAAACATACTTATATATTTCTAAATACATACATATTATAGCACCCAGCCACACAAATGATCATACTCATCACACAATTAAAAAAAAAATTGTCTGGGGTGCAAAATCGAACTCTGGATTAGTAGTCAGTATCACTAACCACTAGACCAACAGGTTAGTCTTCGTCAACGTTCTTCTTCTAGTTACGGTGAATTCTTACTTAATGGCGTGCTTCTACTAAGAGTTAATAAAAAAATGTCCGGCTTGAGATTTGATCTCAAGATTGATCGCACGTTAGGATATACCTATATATGCGATGGGCCACGGGACCAACCACACAGACCTACAGTAAAAGAGAGTAATACTTACATCATAAATATTTATTTTGCGTTACTACTTTAATTTTATTTGTATTGTTTTGTCAAAATCATTGGCTTTTTTCCTTTCAATTTGAAAGTAAAGATTTGGTAAATCATTCGTTTTGTGTACCATTCAACTTTTATCTTTCTTTTTCTATTCTACTTTCCTCCAACAAATCAATGAAAATGAAATGAGTGAACCAATGGAGCGCAAAAGCGTTATTCTTTTGAAACAAATATTTTTCCTTAACGTGGTGCGATGTTTGACACCTTTTTTTTCTTTATTTTGAAGTGTGCATATTGACGTATTTTTACCTAAAACATTTCATTAATTATTTTCTAAATTTGTTCTTACTAATATGTTATTGGCCTGTGTTTTAATATAAAACAATTGCTTAAATGTAAAGTAAAAGTATTTACATATTTAAAGTAAACAGTTTACATATTGATATAATTTGACACACGTAGGGCACAGGGGCAGATCAAGGAATAACCCTAAAACGTAAGTTGGTACCAGAAAGTTATATAAACCACGTGCTGTATAAGATAGAAGTTTCTAGACTTTTTGATGTAAGACATGCTAAAAGTTAACTTTAGGGTAACCATAAACAGGGAAAACAAAACTACCCCCTAGATAAGTTAATTAAGAACGCTTTTAACTATGAAATGTGCAAAAAGTCCAACTTTATAAACAGCATCGGCTCACCGGGACGGGATTTCCAGAAGATTAAAATTTCTAATTTGAGCTGGCTAAAGTTCTCTTAATTAAGATTATGAGATTATGATACTCATAATAATTTCAAAGCAATTAATTCAAAAATACTCAGTCGAGATTCTTACGCTGTAATTATTTGTTTGAGCATATTTTCCTGCTCTTTACTTTTCTGTTTCCTACAAAAGATTATATTATGTTTGTAACATATGAATATAACTATACGAGTATATAGTTAGTTTTGTTATATGGTAGCTTTGTTATATGTACTATATAATTCGGCGCACAGGCACTCTGGAGTCTGGAGCACTATAGTCCAAATAGACGGTTGACCCTACCGTACGTCTATATTATATATCACTCGTTATAATTCAAAATCAACAAAGTTCAAAATATCATAATATGCATAGTAAAACATGCATCCGAAATATACACCAATCTCTAAAGTTACTCGATACACAGCTGATTTATGTTTTTAATTTAAATTTTTGCATTCGCCAGGCGAAGTTGGCCACGGACGCGCCGCCTGCATCGCAAATATATGTTACCGTCGAGTCGAGAGATCGTTTCCAGTTTCGATTCGATACAGCTTGAGCGAACTGTCGACTTTTAATCTTTTAATGCTACTCAACAAACTTCAGCATTACGGAGAACGCTTCCGTTTATTTGAAATAATATATTGCATACGATATTTTACTTTGGTAAATAAAGATCTAGAAAGTATAATGAATACAACTTTAGTTTTTCATTGTTCCGCATATAACGAGTAAGCCCATACATTTCACAATCTTTTCTGTTTTGAAAACGTTTAGACTTGGTTCATAATAATTATTGTTTGGTTAGTTTAGCAATAGAGATTATATTATGTGAGCTTGGACCAGCATAGACACAAAGTACGGCTCAGTGCAGCTTAAGGCAACTTTACTGTTGAAAATAACACCTGAGGCAACACGGCATCTTGCTCAGTCTATGAATTACTAAACTTCGAAATAGTCATGACATAATTGAATCATATTTGTAATTCCTTGAGTGAAAATCAAATAAATGAAATTGTCGTCTGAATACGAGTGAGTATATCGAAGCAAATATAAGATTCAATTCTTATGCCTTGTTGCATTTTGCAGACGCAATTGCTATGTGGAGCAGGAAAGTGCTCGCGCGGGAGATGCCAGTCAGCGTCTGCTTAGTTTTAAGGCTTGACGGAGTCTAAAAGTCGACACACCTACCAACTTAAACCCGAAGGAAATACTTATTGATTTATTCAAGCATTATACAACATAATGCTGTTGTCTGTAATGGATTAAACATTCTAGTCGCTTAGGATAATTTAGAAATCTAGCTGATATAATTCAACTATTTACAATCAACAATATTTCAAAGGTATTGATGTCGCAATCAAATGTTGAAAACGTGAGCAATTCGCCGCCGACGAACTCCACAAAGAGCTTCAACCATGCATCGGAAATGAATCAGTTTCCGTTTCGAGTGAGGCAAATGATATATATGTGTCTACGTTCACATTCCAAACGGGACTCTACTGTCTACGTGGTACCGTTCAATACACTGCAGGCTTAACAAATTTAAACAGGATGCACTACTTGTAGACACATTGTACTATTCGTACATTTTAAATGCTTAACGTAAGTTCGTGAATGTTCAAGAATTAAAATTTAGAAGTTCGCTTGTTATAAAGGTGGTAGTAACAAGCATATGTGATTTGAATGCTGCTTGACTTTCATAACTATTTTTCAATGCAGTGAACTGTGTGAAAACGAATGGAAATGTCACCGAGGTATGAAATAAATAAATAAAATCACGTGGAAAATAGGCAATTTCACGGTGCATTGGTTGTTCTTTACGCAGTTTGTGCTAGACTGCAATCATATCGCCCGGAGACGTCTGCTTGACAAAGGCTTGGTTGGTGCGAATGCTTTGAAGCGAGTCTTACTGTGTTTGTGTTTATTTTGTGTGTTAATTCATTACCTGTGGCTATTAAATCACCGATTATATAAGATAAACGAATGGTGCCAACCGTGATTTCAATACTTTATTTATATTCATCAATCGCGTAGAACCAAGTAGCAAAGTTAATGTAAATATGAGTACGTACATTTCCATTTGAGTTACTTTCCGTTAACTAAGCCATATTAATGTGAAACGAATAAGACATAATAAACTGATTTCAGGTACGAGGTTTGAATTTTGAAATTGAAATTCTCGTTCTTTCAGAATACAAATCAAGTCTAGACATTTGATACAACAAGCAAGTTAATTACGTCTGTAAATATTTTGAACTAACAAATTAAACGAATTTAAAGTTTCTATTAAACTGATAGTCGCAGTGATCATGGTTAAAATCATTTTACCAGCTTACGATAACTTTCGAGACACTTTGTTAGTATTTGTAACTGTGCATATGTATATTTCATGATATTATACAATTCAATGCATCAGTTACAATATACAAAAAAATATATAGACAGAAACACATTAAGTCCCAATTTGGCAAGCAGCACCCATTAATGATTTTTGAGGCTTACATAATCCGGATTGGTTTGTTAACGTTCACCGCGTTCGTTGCACAACAGCTGTATCATTAAATATTTCACTAGATAACTTTAGTTATAAAGACTTTTCATAAAAATGTAAACCGGCGTAAGCAGAAAGGAACTGCAAAGCTAAAAATAAACTTGTAAGCCTACCTAAACTCCTACACTGATCTTATGTAAATAACTAAATAATTATGAGTTGGCAAATTAATTAATACGTATAATGAAGTGATTTCGACCCGTTTATTTATCGAAGTGTTTTCGAATTGCGTTTTACGTTTGTATGTTTGGCGCAAACTTCTTAATATAATTTGGTCTATTAATTGCCAAGTAAATAGGCTGAATCACTTACTATAACTCAAGTACTGATTCCATGGACGCAAGTTATGTTTAAAGCCGAAACATCTATGTATGTGTGGCCGTATTTTACACTACAGTTTAGATCATACTGGTAACTATGAGTAAGTGCGAGCGCAGTTGGTGAGGAAAAGAAAGATCCCATATGTTAGAATACTGGTCAAGGTTGTTTAATTTCGAATTTCACTTCAATATTCTTTGTATAAACAGTCATGATAAACTGCACTATAGTTATCTGATGATAACCATGTTAAACAATTTTGACGTCAAATGTCAAATCAGTAATAGCTAAGTGACATGCTTATTCTTTGAATTATTCTCTCATAATTGTAGTTTACTTACCTGTGAAAGAATCTTTTTTTACTTTATATCTTATATGACAAGATGAGGTAACAGCTACTTTTTTATGATTTACTTTTTTTCTTAAAATTTTATTAACAAATGTTCAATAAACAACTTAACACTTTACTTATGAGAACCTGTTCGCCGGTATGAGTTTCAAATGAGCTATATCAGAACGACTGCAACAAACGTCTGCTTCCGAAAACTATCTACCTTTTACTAGTTGGAGAACTTTACTTTAGTGTTTTAATTAAAACTCGTTTTAATTTTGTTTCTCTATTATGAAATAAACTTTCGGTGAAAATTATTTTCGATGTTCAAGTTATATTGAGTCCACTTCTCAGCAGTTTAATTTATTATCATCATCATCATCATCAGCATATCGCCGTCCACTGCTGAAAGAAGGCCTCCCCCAAGTGGCGCCAGCTATCCCGGTCTTGGCCAGTTCGCATCTTTTCGCTGCCAGCCACCTTCTTCAAGCCGTTTGTTAATTTATTATACCAACTAATATGTTATAGCACTTCTTAACTTACCAAGGTTAACAGTAACGCTGTAATCTGAATTTCGTACTGGACGAGGTACTACCGGTGAATATTGGTTATATGTAGTTTCGTGCGTATGAACAGTGTCCATGCCGTTTGAAGTACGTTACGTATTCAAGCGGTATCGCACGCCGCACAGCGAACAACTTCTACCTAATGCAAATTCCTTACTATTGCATAGAACATTTCATGTATGTGTTCATGGAGTTTATATAGTAGCTACTTGTAGAATGAAAGGTAAAATTTTGGTATCATATAATGTCTGTCCTCCTAACTAGTCATATTGTTCTTTGTTAAACCTATGCAGCTTGTACAATTCATATTTTCTGTACGATAAAGTTTGGTATACACCATACGCCAATTCAATACCCCACACTAGTCAATTATTTTATCATGATTATGATTATTACATTGTCTACATCATGCAGCAAAGTTATGTCATGACCTGACCTGACCCTCTGCATAATCGACCGTTTGAAAACTACAGGAGATACATTTGATACAGCCTCCAAATTTCGTTTGCGTATAAATGTTAGTACATCGTTTTCTGACTACAGGATTTCAATAGCAGAGGTAACAATGAACTTGCATTAAATTAGCAACAGTACATCGAAAATAACGGCAAATACAACGATCTATTAAATAAATATTTTATAAAAAATAAATAACAATAAAACGCCTAATTTCATAACTCTCATTGGCCTCAAACAGGGAATCTGAAAAAAGCAAGTCCGTAATTAATACTGTACATAATATTATTTTACAACCTTCGTCTCTAGTTAAGGCCTAAACCGCATAAATTTCATAGATTCTAACTAAAGTTGAGGCAGATTAATGAATTCAACATTGCATTAAGTATCACTTTAACTGGAACTCATAATTTAAATTTGAATGTAAGGACAATATTCAGTGAAGCAAAGTTAAATTAAAGTCGTATGCGGATTTGGCTGCGGTCCGCCCCAGCTTAAGGCAAGCTATGCCACCTGCTCTCCGGACCTAGCACTGAAAACACAATTTGTGGCGCGCCTTTTGTCCTCGTATTTACTTTTATGCATCCTATTTTTGTGTCTGTGTGTCTACATATACGAGTATCATACATATCATTCTGTCCTCTGTAATGGTTTAATTCGATTCTACATTCTGTTGAAGTAAGAAATAGTGAAACTTTCAGCGTTTCGTTAACAAGCTACAAGTATGTCCTCAAACAATATTATACGAGTACCATTATAAAACACAAAACCACCGCATGACAACTAGAATAGCGGATGTTGACACAAAATTCTTCTTTTCTACAAATTTGTATAAGAACCTGTGTGTAAATAAAGAAAGCGAAGCAAAGGTAATAAAATAAACAAGGTCACAGAGCACGATACAAGGACGATCCTATACGCAATCAGCTTAGTGATAAATTGGCAAACAGCACGCGAAAGACACAGCTGCTTCCGGCAACGGTCCGGCTCCTGACGCGCTTGTCACGACGTTACAACCCTCGAGCTAATACTCAGGTGCCAACAAAGAACTGAACGAAATACTCGCGACAACCAGCCTAACAAAATATTACTTCACTTAATTAATTCCCACAAAAGTCACTACTACACATAATTCAAAATTTGTTGAGGGAATTTACAATAGCGTTACACTCGTACTGTTAGTGAAGTAATCCCAAGTTTGTTTTAAAGTTTGAGTTTCAATTTGAAACAAGATTATTATACAATAATCTTAAAGCGTAGACATTTCCAGAAACGTTTACAAAACTGGAAGAACGAAAATGAATTTTATTTTTTAACATGTAAAGTCTGCTTTCATTTTATTGTTGAATATTTTACTTGATGCTCCACCACAAAATGTTGGTAGTGGTAGCTACGATAAAAACACTAATTACGAACCTGGACTTTGTTTTTGTTGACCTGCAGTTTATTTTTTCCTTTATCACTTGCTTGTTATAATCACAAAAACATTTAAAAGTAGTTTTACTTCTAAATTACTATTTCGTACAAGTGTTTGTATCCTAAAGGGTGAATTTTATAACAATACCAATAGTAAGTTGGTTAAGCTTAATTGAGCTAATTAAGAATACATTTGAGTTTAATATTTACCTGTATACGAGACGAGTATCTGCAGTAATGCCGAAAATACAGCCGCTTCAAGGAGGCTGTGCATTGTCTATGACACGTTTTCTTTCGGACCCGGCATTGGATTTTGTTTACATTTTAACGCTGTTGTATTCTTCCTTTTTTATTTTTTTCATTGTAAAAAGGCAAGCCTTCCTTAGCTTCTCAATACATATACTTCGTGTGTTGTATTTTATTCAGTCTCATTTTTAGACCTGCGAACAAAATAAATAAATAAGGTATTATTCTATATGTGATATTATAGACAATACGTAGGAGTAGGTAATAAATATTAATATTAATATTTAAAAAAATATTGTCTCTGAGTTATGACACTGAATATTATTGAAATAGTTTGTTGGATCGACTATTACAATTAATAATCTCAGATGATATGATATAATGACTTTATTTTGTTGTAATTAAAATACAGTTCAACGTTGTGTGTTGGACTCGAATACAAATCTGCATTGTACCAGGTTGCAAGCTTACTCCCAAAACTGATTTTAATTCTAATTTGAACCCTTTTTTATTCTTACTCAATCTAAACGTCATATCCCCGACTGAAATGAAGTCCTTAAAATTGTATTATAATTTTGTTAAACGATTATAATTAAAACATAGTTCAAGGTTGTGCGCATTCCAGTTTGAAAGTTTACGCCAGTAACTGATTTTTATTCAAATTTAAATTCATTTTTAGTCAAACTCCAATTCCCGATCTACTCGTAAATCAAGTACAAAACTAATGTCGAATTACCATTCGAATTATCATTCGAACATTATCAGCGTCCTTAACTATCCATTTGAATATGTGTATAGAAGCTATGATTTGGCCTTTATGGTGGTTTGATTCACAAAGGGGTTTGATATAATGTAGTTGAATATAATGTTCCAATACAATATAAATACCATACAATATATATACACACCAAGTTCCTATCTGAACCACAGTTCCTCAAAGGGCGCTTGTATAATTCAGGGACAAACGTTCACTTTGCACTTGAGAAAGGCGGTGTGGTGAGTCCTATGTCTCCTCCACAATTTAAATACATATGTCCGCCTGTATAAAAATGATCGTTTGTCTTGTTGCTAATATCTTAATTTAATTTCGTAAAAGATAGATATAGATAGCAGCTAGTATGTTATGATTTATGTACAATATCATGTGGACAAAATGGTGGTGTATAGAATGTCTGAATATATAGATTTGCACGTAATATACGATGAAACTTGACACCACGCAAAATTTTTAGCTATTTTTTTTCCAAGGTTAAATCTGTGTACGTAACACATATTAAGCCTTAATTATTTTATCATCATTATCACTTAGCCTGTTGCAGTCTCCACTGTTATTAGTTATTATTACATATTTAGTCTTAATGTATTTTTAGAAAGTTTACATTCATATGATTATTATATCTAAAACTTAAAAACATGTATTTACAAAAAAGTTATTCTATTACAATCTTGGGTTTCTTTTTTATGGAATAAGGGTAAACGAGCAGACGGGTCACCTGATGGTAAATGACTACCGCCGCCTATGATCACCTGCAACTCAAGATCACGTGCGTTGTCGGCCTTTAAGGTAGGAGAAGACTTGGTTAAAGCCCCTCGTAATCTCAGTCACTCGGTGAAACATAACGTAAGCATCGACGCCGGTTTTCTGTTAGGTCGTGGTATCGCTCCGGTCCAGCCGGCCCAAACGTGCCCAAGAATTTCCCACGATATTTTTAAAAGCAGAATTTTGTCTTAGAAAGCAATTGAAATACTCATTTGAAATTTAAATACAATCTAATTAAGTAACATGGTGTGATTCACGCACGAATAAAACGTAAAGATAGGCCTTTGTCCCTTCGTAAAAAGAAGCTAGTTTAAAGAAATATACAAAATATATAAATATATAGATAAATAAGATTCAACATAATCACTTGTGATGATATGGAAAGTCATGTTTCTTTGATTATATCGAGATCTTATCGAGAGAATTAGATCATTAACAGTAGAAACCTTACTGCAATTGTGTTTAACTACTACTTATTTATTTTGCTATAAATTTTCTCGACCACTTATCGAACTTCCGATGTCCTGCGATAAAATATAAAAACTAAAAGCAAGAGTTTCCAAAATTCCGCAAGGCCATCGGTCGTGTTCCGGCGGTTCCTGATAATGGAGATTTGATATGTCGCAGTCCATGTTGTAACATTTGAATGTCGGCAGTTCAGTTTGTTCGCCTCATTGTATAAATAAGCGTAAAGTTGTGCGCTATCACGCAAACTGGTCGTTAACCCTGCTCCATGGTGTACTAATGGAGAGGTGAGGGTGTCATTGAGACCGCAATACAACCACCTTACTCCAGTCCGAATGACAGCTAGGAAGGCTATAATTATGAGTTGGAAAAACTTGTTCGAAATTTATAAGTGTAAAAATAAATTAATACTATTTGGATAGTTTAATTGTCTAAGACAGATTTATGTGTCACGCGGCTTCGCTCGAGTTCTAATTATTTTTGTATCTTATCTGTTCTCTAAGTCCATTTAAATTTCAAGACGATCGGTTGCTAAGCCGAGAAAGCGTAACAAACGAACTCATATTTTAAATTAAGTGCTCTTCATCTACCAGCGCCATAGCCACGTCCAAAGCCTCTCAAGACCATCACACCCTGAGCCTAGTCTTGTTAACATCTAAATTCTTTTAAATAACTGTTCTACAAGTTTCATTATAAACTGTTAAGGAATTAAAAGCGTCTAATTCTTCTCCTCACTTAAATGTACCTTCGGAGGACCACGTGCAAACCCCGAGACAACCCCCTACGTTACAATGGAATTAATTTTGGTAACAGAATATTACATAAAATAGGAATCACACCTCGGACCGGTGTTCTGGCTGCTAAAGTGCCAACATGGTATTTAAACCGATATGCCTTTTAACATTTATAAGCGGTCGCTTATAAGAAGTCGCTAGAATTTATATCCGCTAGAAAATCTACTGTGTGACATCTTGTCACACGTTTTTAAATAGAACTATTCCATTCTATCGTGAGGTTGGTACAACGCGTCTCAATAAGGCGCTTTAATGTTATAGATGAAGCGTAGTTAGTTGTTTTACAACTAACTATACAACACCTAATAATTTCAAGTCAGGTTTCAAGGCACTCATTAAACCTTTATAATTATTACAACCTAAATTAGTACTTTTTATACGGAGGGTATAAACCAAATTACTTTTAGGAAGCCTCAGTATGAAGTAGCGATCGTCTAAAGGTCGAATTTCCACCAAAATTAATTAAATATTAAACCTCCTTGTTACATAAATCGAATAAAAACTTTCGTGAGTGGTATTCATATTATTTTAATTATACGGTTTTAACGCCTCACCCCTTGATAAAGGGCCCCCGTTGGGTCCGAAACTAGTCGGGCATCCCCGAAATATACACGTGAGTAAAACCGTATAATTTAAATAACATAAATCGAGCTATTCATATCCAATATAAATTGAATTGTCATTATATATTATATAGACTTCCCGTGCCTGTCACAGGACAACTTATATATTAATTGGACCCTTGTAGCTTTTTGTAACTATTTTCACATATTTTTTTTATTTTAGTATTCGTTACTTCTACATTTAAACTCAAAGTAATCCAAATGTCAGATTCCTCGGTGCGCGTAATTTGCTTAAAAAGTACCTATACAAAGAATTCTCTTCATGTTCTAATAGTCTTATTAATTTTAATAAACATTTACATGTAATAATTCAACATTACGTTATTAAATATAAAATTATAATTAATACATATCCTAATATGCATGTGTCAAAGATGTATGTCAATGTAACATTTAGTAAAAACTATGTTATGTAGTACTTAGTTAAAAAATTGGCACTCCACACTTTTAATGTTGAATAATTTTTTGCTAAATTTATTGCATATACTCATTGCAATACTATACCGTCAATTAAAATGTTCAGAAAGTATTACAACATAGAGACACTCACATTTGGCAAAAAGACAAAGCGATGCTTGTGCTTAAGCTTCGCTACACTCACCATGACTCATATTACTGATAATTCACTAATTGTATTGTTAGACATCATACACCAAATAATTGATAGAAAAACTTCAGTTCCAGGAGCAGGCTATGTTTAAGTTAGGGATGTTATGAACCTTCGAATTCAGTTCCAAAAGGTTGGAACTTCCGATTGATTTTATACCTCCGAGTCCGACTATAATTCGTCGTTCGTCGATTCCGATAAATTTGAATCGGAGGTATAACGAAGGTCAAAAATTGAAACGATATGTACCTATACTAAGTCGTGAAGGACTTTAATGCGTTTTACATGTAATATCAAAAATATATATATTATGCAGTATCAGTATTCATATGAATGCGTTTTTCCTGTGAAAATTATCGATCAATATATCGGGACGTGTCACCAGAACCCTGAAAATCGGGACACCTGGCTACGCTAGCTATAGCTACTGCATTAACGGCTCATTTAAAGGCTTTACGTATTACCGAATACGACGAATTAAGTTCAGTTTTCACTGAGAAGACAGCTCACGACTTCAACTCCACATGATGACGCCAAAAGACAAATATCTCTCAATAACTAAAATTGAAATGAATGAATGTTATGTGTAATACCTAATTAATATTTGAAAAATTGCATTCTGATATTTATTATGACTTTATCGGACTTGGTCTAGTAAGTGAAAGTTAAAAACTACGATTCCGACTGCGGTTCCAATAAACTCATCTCCGTTACATCCCTTTTTTGTGCGTGTGGAAATTCCCTCGGGCCATCATCCCACCGGGGTTTTCGGTGGGACAGTGTGTTGGAATTGAACGACTAAAACCACACGGTGTGCCGTACTAATAGAAGGGATCCGGGAACAGCTGTTAGTAAGACATCCGGACCACCTCCGTTACATCCCTTTTTTTGTGCTCATGGAACAGAAACCTAGAAAACCCTAAAATTGAGGTGCGCGCTTGGTATCTCAATAACATTATTGGATTGTGTGTACCTGTCACAGCAGAGACATTAAAAACCGTAGATTCTTTACAAAAAGGGCCGTGAATGAAACGAGCGCACTGCACAGTGGAATGTCAGAAAATATTTTTTGAAAAGGTCCGCTTTTTCAAAGCCACGTCGTCGTCGTATTGAATGCGTTTTAATGAAAAAACATGCGCCGATTCGCAACAGTCAAGGGAATTAAAACCTCCGTGCGCCGTTCGCGATCCCGAATGCATCGGACGGAATTTTCATTTGTCCGAATATTATTTCCACAGGGAGTTTTGCTAGCACTATTTTGTTTAAATTTACGGTTACCTTGTTTTGTGATTTCGCTTGATTAACGGTTTCGATTAGTTACCTACAGAGTTTATTTGTTTTAGCATTTCTAAAATGCTTTCATTGGTACACTGAAATGTAGTGTACTAATATATTTTAGAAATGTAGTATTTAAAATGTTAATAAAATAGAAATCGGTAAGATTTTTTGGAATTTACTATAAGGACTATACGAACTAAGATTGCTATACTCAAATTGTAATACAGAAGCTCAGTATGTAATACGTTTCGAAATCATTAAATGTATTATTTTAAGCAGTAAGGTAAGTTAAGGTAATCATCACCATATTACAACCAGTTTACACAAAATCTTAACAAATTATACACCTAAAACTTCCTCATGAATCACTCTGTCTAATAGGGAAAACCGCATGAAAATCAGTTCAGTAGTTTTTCAGTTTATTGCAGATAGGCAGACAGACGCGGCATGTAGTGATATGAAGCTAAACTTATCCCAATAATAGGTGTTGTAAACATAAAACCTTGCGATTATGTTTTCTATTCAGTTAAGCTTATTTCAGCTTAAATAATTTCGATAAAATTTGGTAAGTAAATATATTTTGTAATTAACTTGACACATGAGTGTACGGGAATCAATATACCTGTGAAGTTCCGGGCGAAAGATGCTACTTTAATAAAACTGCTATGATTCTTCACCTCTATCTTGGCTCCCAAATTTCAACCAAAACCATCTAGCCATTTCAGTGTAACGTAACAAGCATAACTAATTTACACACAAACGCACACATACTCAAAACCTTTCGTAACTTTCTTAACTTCCTTCCATGAAATATAATTATATATACGGAAACTAACCAGTCAGCCTGTGACCAAGGCCAGTGCAACCTGTTCGTAACGTCAAGCAATACAAAGGTATGTAATACATATTACGTGATCGCGTTAATTCCCGTATACACAACTTTATACAGTCGTATTTATATTATTTGTGTGCTTCAATTTCGAATCCTAAATATTAAAAACATGATGAATTTTAAATATTACGATTACACGCAATAAACTCCTAGCTGTTAATAATGCTCTGGTAAACTGTGCGCCCCGGTAATACCGGTAAGTATTCATTGAATTGTGGGTTGAGGGTGGTTAATTTGTTAATTACAAACATGTTGTTTAGATATTGCGGTTATAACGAAACTTATCGAACCATAGATACTACAGACTCTGAGTTGATGTGATTAATACTTAGTGTCGGGTGCAATAGTGTGTAAATTAGTGTTATTGAATGAAGTACTAAGTTTATAAATGTTGCAGAAAGTGAGAAAGAGAGTTGCAAGGAATAAAAAAATAATTTTTGAAACCCACGCGAAAAAAACTATGTAGGTAAGTTCACACGAGTATGTACAATATAAACACGAGAAAAATATTTTTCTTGTGTAGGTGAAAATTTATAAAGAAATCTGTAACCAATATTTCCGGACTGGAATCTGGATACTCTATCAAAATCATCAGTATTTATTATCTTTAGTTTCGATCATAACAGTACAGACTCATCGATAAATAGTTTATTAGTATTCTGTATCAAAATCACAAATTTTCCCAAAATTTAAGCCCTTTAAATATGATCACACATTTCAGTAGCATTGTGCATATTCATAAGAAGATTGCTTTCAAGCTCTTCCTTTGCGTTCAACAATATAGTTGTTTTTTATCATAATTGATAATTCAGAAATTACCGTTTAATCAACTACAATTTTTTTTTCTTAATTCCAATATTAAGTATTTTTGTAAAAAAAGGTCAAAAGAGTGTGACGAGGAAAAAAATATTGTGATGGCTTAGGTACGTCAGCGTTTTTAAAACTTTTTTAATTGTATAGAAAAGAAAACTTGATTTAAAACATTATGTGTAGCAGTTGAGTAATTTTTCTTGTATTATTAAAAAAGATAGACAAAACTGACCCTGACACTTAATGAGAGAAAATGGGTTAAATAATCGCCTTCATTACAACAATCCTGTACCCAAAATTCTTCTCCGTGGCGTGACACGAGTTGACTAATTTTCATCGAACTGAAGACCGCTGTCTTGGCTGAGTGGTTTGGCTATCGGCATCGGGAGATTGCAGGGTTCGAATCCCATCTAGTCTGAGGTAGCGGTACGTAAACCCACTCCCGTAAACGTAAACAAGAATATGAACATTCTACGAAACAGGTTAATTAGTTCCCTTGAACAACAGTTGACATGTTTTGCTTAACCTTTCTTGAGGAAAACCAATTCCAAGCATATCTGAAAAGAAGGTGTTAGGCGCGCCTTTGCTAAAGCCATATGATTCAGCTACGGTTTACATTATCATTGTTCTATAGCCATCATAATTATGTGATATCTCCGGTCTAACCGCGGGAAGTTAGATCAAACACTACTAATCCTATTTCTTTAGTTATGTTGTCTAACTAATAACCTACTTTTAAAGATAAATCATAATGTAAGTCGCTCCAGTACGGAAGGAAAACTTTGTCAATAATTCTTTGTCTTACACTAACATGCTATTTTACTGCATAATGTCTATTTTTTTAATGCCTATATTTTCTATAAAATCATATAAATAAATAATAAATATTTAAAATGTTATAAGAAAATCGAATAACTAAACTGAGAAACAAACTAAATGCGTGTGTAAGAATTTAACGCTTGTCAAGGCTTGTGTTCTAAAGTCTTTAAGTTGGTCTCTGAAAAAATCTATTTTCGGTTTTAAATTCTCTCATTCTCATGGGTTTAGAAAAAAAATATATATTAAGAAAATAATTTCTCGTTCTCGTAAGGCTGTAGTAGAATATGTTTACCTTCATTTAGTTTTTTCTTCCAAAGTAAAATTTTCAGATTTATAGATTATAACATACCTATAATTTATGTGTTGTGTACATATATTTCACAAACGAATAGTATTTTTCAAAACCTTTAGGTAAGTTGTTGTTGTATAACTAATTCGTTAATAACTAGTTGTTCAGAAATCGGTTATTGTCTGCCTCACAACCAACATTCTATTCTATGCAATGCTATGTATTAGTCGGCCTGTTAAAAAACTCAAAAAAATATTTTTTGCATTTTATGTCAAAATTATACATACTTGTAATTTCACGAATGTCGATATTTTCAGACAATCTTCAAACACTTTTTACCATTAGAACTCAAATCTTTAAATTATAAGTATAAAAACACTAATTTTCAATAGTTTCTGAAGATATATTACTGCGTACTACAATACGAAAGTTGACGCAAAGTTCCCGCCATTTCGCGCGAGGATTCCGCTTTGAGTCCGTCTTCTCGCGAGCATGTGCGCGGTGCGACTAAAGGCTGTTTCAGTAGAGCCTATACATAGCCACTTGTCTACATCACAAGTTTTGCGTCGACTTTGTTAAGTTCTGAAGGTCCTAAGTACCGCATGGGTACACTTGAATTCTTATACTAAGACGTTAACATAGAGTATAAATTGTTTCAAAACACAGAGACTAAAGTCGTTTTGAGCGGATCACAAACATAAAGCTCTTCAACTTATGTTGAAAAGGTACGTAGTAAGGGAGTTCATGCTACGGCATAACGAGCCTTTGGGTTTTGCGGTAAAGTGTACAATTGTATTACTGCAAAGGTATGAAAACCATGCGGCACGCTAGAAAATGCGTGAAATTTTTCCTTGCGTGACAGAGATAGATATAGTTTTTCATGATAAAGGGAACTGCCTACAGTACAGTGGTGGGGGCAATCTTAAAATGTTCTAAGAATCTGTATGAGAATAATATAGTCGTTTGATATATGTACCTAGATGCTGGTTATATATTGCTGAGTGTTATACTACAAAAAATTTAAGCATTACAGTATTAGGTGTTTTTTTTACGTCAGTCAAACAGTCTCCAATAAAAGCAAACGAATTCACGTAAGTGCATAAAAGCTCATTCATAAAACATAAGCACAGGGCAGCATCTCAAAGGACCTAACTCCAAGTAAATGTTGTTTATTTTGTTAAGGAAGAAAGCCTGTACACAGCGGGGAGAACGCCACATGTCAGACTATGAATAAAAGAAGAGCTATGTTTCAACTTTCAGAAGTTCAGTCAGTATTTTAACTTTCAGAAGTTCAGTCAGTATTTTTAAAAGCGGTACCTACATTTTTCATGTTGGAACTTCGTCGTTAGTGCAAAACTTAAATTAATAGTTTACATTTAAGTTGGAAATTTAATATATATTTATGTAATTTAATGATAAAATATATAAATTCTTACTCCGTAAAAAGCGATTGGATATTTTTTGTTAACCAGCTAGATAAACAGAAATAAGGATATCCGTTGGTGTTTAATATTAGCTATATAAATAAAAATCGATGGAAGTAAGTTTGTCCGCTATGCATTTCTAAACCGATTGTAATGAAATTTTAGCAGTGTCTTCTGAGAACGCCGTTAAAATATCTAAAACAAAAATATGGCATTGCAACGCAATGGACAGCACACACACATGGCACGGGACAGTTAGTTTAACATAAATTACACGTTACTCTCAGCAATATGTTAAAGCACTGTAATATTTTACTAAAATAGATTTCTCAAGGCAACGCGCACCAATGTACATTGAATTTTTAATAATATATTCCACTTACAAGGTGTGTCTACCCACATTAGTCCCGGTGCCAAGGGAATATCGGAATAAAAAGTAGCCTGTGTTAATTCAAGTCTTCAGCTATCTACTTACCAAGTTTCATCGCAATCGGTTCTGTAGTTTTTTGCGTGAAAGAGTAACAAACATCCATACATCTATACATCCTTACAAACTTTCCCGTTTTGCGGTTTTTCTCGCTTAAAAGTTATTTTTTAAGAGATAACAGTACTTATTTTCTGGGTGAAAGGTATCTTATGTCCTTTTCCAAATTACTTGACGATCGGTTGAGTAGGTAAAGTGTAAAAGCTTAATAAACAAACAAACTCATTTCCGCATGTTTAATATGTATTAGTTATGATTATTTATTGTCCAGAGGTGCGAAGCCTTTTGTCACTGAAATAAACCACTAACACTGTATGTTGTTAATTCAATGATCTTGAGGGTTAGGTAGTAATAATCATTAAATGAGTTCTTATAGTTACGAATTTCCCCCTTGTAATGCACTAATAGCCGAATACCGAAGCGCAACCTAATTATAAGATATCGTTTAATCGGGTTCTGTCGTCCTAACTCATCTTAATGTGACAGTGACAGGACAAGGTTTAACGACGTCTTGTAGCTGAATTGAATTTGAGTATTCGGTAAGGCAAGTAAGGCACATGGCCTGCTTGACTGAATGAGCTCACCAGTGCCTGTCAACGTTCGCAACACGACAAATGTGAGTGGCGTATCCCTCTTTTAAGAGCTTTGGTGACCATACTCACCACATAACGTTCTTGCTGGTGAGTTGATGGAGCTCCATGGAGGATACCATTGTTTATATACATGTATATAGCTTAAAAATTAAGGAGCTACTTTGCCAGATAAATATTGTTTAACAAGCTTTATTTTTTTTTTAACCTTTACAAATTCACGTTCCCAAGTTGACAATGCTCCAATCTATTCTTATAATAGTGAGAAAAAATGGAAAGAATGGGATTTTGTAAGTATGCATGGGGACTTTTATATTTTTACCATTTGACATATAATTTTAGATACATAGGCATAGGCAAATATTACTTATCCGAAGTAATAGCTGTTACGGCCTGTAGGCACGTACATATTGTGATATGACAAAAAGAAAAGAAGTTCGAATCATTGTTTTCAGTAGGTAACCGAAAATAATTACAATAAGTCTATTTCAATATTGTATCATTTAAATATCTAAAGATAAACATGATGAAACTCAAACAAATAAAATGCATAGATGGGAGCAATTTAAATTACCAATGCTATGAAAGTTACAAGAAAGGAAACGATTCTTGACGGCAAGAATGAACGGTGAACTATTGCTACAATACTGAGAATATGACTAGTGTATTATGGAATCAGCAAAAAACTGAAAGAAATAGGAACCACAGTGAGGTGCTGTGGTTCCTATTTCTTTCAGTTTTTTTTCTTGAAGAAGAAGAATACTATTTTTACAAATACTAAAACATAATGTGTGTATAAAACATAATAAATACAATCATGCACCGTTTATTTATTGGCTCATATAAATTTTCGAGGTTAAAATAAACAGCGGCCACACCGTATACGTTAATACGGTACCATTAGTTAGCGGCTAGTTATCGCAAATAATATACTAAAGCAATTTATGAGTCATGTGTTTGACCCTAGATTTGTGCAATAAATTATGGTTTACTTTGTCGTTTATGAGGGCGGCTGCAGACATAACCCTGCGCGGAACATGTGTTCCAGATTGCGGCAATAAGGGAAATTGTCTTTTTTATGAACGCCCCACGGCAACATAAAGTATTCACGTGAAGCAAGTACAGCCTCATGTCACTTAGGATAGTGAGACATTTAAGTGCTAATAACACTAAGGAGATCACGACTACTTACTTCATAAAACCTAATTAAAGCGCCACGTTTATTGGATATTAATAATGAGCGTTACCGTATGCCGTAAACCAAGTGAAGTTTGTTTAATAATGCCTAATAAAACACAGTTCGTACCATACGTAACGATTTCTTAGTTACTTCAACGTCCTTAGTAAAACTCGGCGGCTTTATGTTTTCAACCAGCTGCTCGGCTACGTTGCTGTGGTTAAATAATTTGCAATAAAATATATTGTGACTATAAATTAAGATAACTATCCTATCTTTCAAGTTGGACCAAACTGCACACAGTGTGCAAAACTTCATCAGGTTCATTGGTTTATCAGGGTTTGAGGTTCGAACAAACAACGTGACAACAACGTGTTTTTACGTAAAGATATTATTTGGCTAGGCTCCAATAATTAGCTCTAACTAGGCTCGCAAAACAATTCGGAAACTTTATGGCGCCGGTGCCCACTTGCCATCTGTGCAGGCAAAACATTTCATCATTTTCTCAACTTTATAATAGGATTAATAGGTTGCTCAATATATACCTATAAAAAATGTAAGTACAAACTAACAGTGTGGCTTCTTTCCTTAACTTACAATCAATGTGAAGACATCATAGCATAAACTCATACACTCTACATACATTACACACACATACACTCACCTACACTTAACATACAGACAAACACCATCTACACAATATAGGTAAAACATATTCATTCTCTTATGGTAAATACTGTAATGTACTACTAACCTTAGTTACGAGTATATATATATCGCAAGATTCGGATATGGGCGTTAATGTCTACGACACAGTTTATACTACTGTAGCCATTATCGTTTAATTATCGTAAAATGTAACAAAGGCTTTCAATAAAGTATTATTAAGTATTATTTTGTACTCCGAGTCATATACATATATATACACACACACACACATATAATATATATATATATATATATATATATATATATATATATATATATATATATATATATTATTTATATATAAACTTACAGAACCCTTATAGTATTAAAATATTAAATGGGAATGCTACTTATGTATGTTATAAATGTGAAGGTTTATTAATTTTCTCACTTAGTCACGTCCTAATCACCTGAAAAGATTTGGACTAAGTTTGGGTACACGGGAATATGATCTATATTCCGATCCAAAGTAATAAGAAAATCAAGGTAAAAACTGTTCTATAAAACTGCCATAACATTTTCAGACAGTAAGTACACGTTTTAACACTTGAATGCGTAATAGTAAATACATATAAAAATGAATTTTCAAACTCAATTCATGAAAGTAACATAGCGGTACACTTAACCTCTCCGGCCATTTGTCTTTCGTACCTGAGAGGTGTCCAGTGTGAACTGAATCCAGAAGTTAATTTCACGGGGTATTTCTCCTACTGCAAGAAAGCGGATCCTTATTTTAAAGCACTCTAGTGTAAAATAGAATTAATTCATTTTCTTTTGAAGCGTTGTAGGTGGATTAGGTTGGGATACCTTGCAAAGAAAAGTTGTGTTGCGTTTTTTTAAGAAGTTAAGAAAGTGAGGCGAGTTGTGGGGATTTTATGATAGATGTTAAAAGGAATTCGTTTTGTTTTTCTTCTGGATGCTCGGTAATGATTGTAACTTTAGAGACATTTTACAGGCAATAAAAACATTTTATTTTAAGAAAATATACTATGGAAATGTATGTAGAATTATATGAAACAACGGGAAATTCCATACAATTTATATATTTTATTAAAAAAATATATACGTGGGACATCCTGGGATATGTTACAACATCGCTAACTAAACTAAGCAGGGCTTGTACTATGGGGTATGTGGTCTAGAACACGGATAAACATACTTAGATACATATTTTCTTTTATAAATACATACATATTATACCTACATAGAAACACCCACACCAATGCAAATAGGCAAATACATGCATACAAATATTTGTATTGTGCTTTAATCTTACCCGCGACCTCTGACGTAGCAGTCGAATACACTACCGCCGCACCACAGAAATCATCACAACTAAATCGTCAATACAATTTTTTTAATTTGAAGGCAGATATTCAATTTGATATTTTAGTACTTTGTAGCCAGAATATATATATCATCAGTAGATATCAATATCAATTTAAAAGTACCTATTATCCGAAGAAAAAAATATTGCGATATCGCGTACTTATAAGTGTGCGATATCGCGTACTTATAAGTGTGCGATTTCGAAAAAGTTGTGGTGCTATTATTTTCATGACATATTTCACAATACAATAGCAGAATGGCGTATCGCTATATCCACTACAAAATGCAGGATGCGTTTAAGAGTAAGCATTTTCGTTTAAGTTATAGTTGTGTAGAACGGGAGAAACTTGAATTGGGAACTTTAAGAATTTAGTAGTAGTTATACGTATTGCAGTACACGGTTAACCTTCGATTTTATAAACTAAATAAAATTGTGCTTTAAGCAAAAAAAGAAGATTTAAATTGCTTTAGGTTAGATATGTGTTTTCATAGAAATTGTAGACTTTATTCATAATGTTTGCATTGGTATTTCATTAAGTTATTCATAATTAGCAGCGCCCCGCGGTTTCACCCGCGTAAGTCCGGATCCAGAAGAACTATCGGGATAAAAAGTATCCTATATTAACATATAGGCTACTTTTTCCAGGTCTCCAACTATCTACATACCAAGTTTCATCGCAATCGGTTCAGTAGTTTTGGCGTGAAAGAGTAACAAACGTATGGATGTTACATACATACATTCATACATCTTCACAAACTTTCACGTTTATAATATTAGTAGGATATTAGTAGGATGTTGGTTGAATTGTATTCATTACTGATAATCTGTACGTATGTTTTACATAGATACGATAATATTCATGAAGCGATATTTAACGGTTATTAAATAAACATTAATATGTTCTACGTGTTACGTGTTTATCTAATTATAAGCAGGTCCTACGTAAGGGCTAAACTCTATCCTATAAGCCATCAATAGCAAGAGTCCTTGCTGAAAAATATAAGACTACCTCAAAGTCTTTCATATCAACATATAGCTCAAATTTGAGCTACCTAATTTTAGCAGATAACAGCCAAAATAACCTTGTATTTTGTTCCTGTAGTGGGGTCTCTAGGTCTCAAGGAATAAGCGCTGCGATTTCTTAGTTCTGCCAATTAAACTTAGGTATCCTATAATATTTAAAATTATGGAGGGTTAGTATCGTGATACTCTGATGTTAAGACTACGGTACCTATCACTTTTACACTTTTAGCTTCCCTTCAGACAGGCTATATAATTGTTTGCAACATTCACTCTGTAAAAAAAAATTCAAATACATATATATGTATAATATAAACTAAATTAAAGTTTTCAATGACACCAACATTATTAGTACTCCCAATTTCCTCAAGTCAATCAACTGCTACCAATCAAATTGTATCATAAAATAACTTCTCGTGGGAGATGTTTAATTAAACTTCATGAAATGTGAACAAAAGTGTCATATCTCCTGTTGGGGTGGCATCGGCCTTTTATATGACCAGACAACCCGACCCCTGATTCATTATCCATTTTGTCTAAAACTGTTAAAGAATTTTGAATGAGGGAGGTCTAAGTTGATCGGTGACAATATGTGTTGTGTGTAGGTGGAAAGAGAAGCAACAAAGTGAAAACAAATCAACGATACGGTGCAGGCTGGGACGTTTTTATTTTGTCTGCCACGTAATTGAATTTTGTGGTCGTCCGATCATAGTACTGGTTCGTGCTAGATTTGTTTACGAATAGCTATGAGTATGGACTACCACGAAGTCACATATCGATTATGAGTTGTAGCTTTTCATTTCCATAGTAAACACATCTTTACATTACAACTCTACAAAGGTAAGGATGTTGTCTCTGTGTACCTGCTGGATTGCAAGTAGCTGGTTGCTTTTAAACAGTCATGTAAATACTTTTTAAATAAAGTGCACTTAACATTCCCTCGACGAAAGGATGTAATGCTGTTAACAGGTAAGTACATATAGATATGTACAGTAATGTAGTTTAACTTCTTTGAATTATTACTAAGGTAAATTTGTTCACTGACCTAATTTGAGATTCTAAATCACACAGGTATTGGTTATAGATCAAAGACAGTTAGTTATATGGAGCGTTGTGAGCTGTTAGATCAAATGCGTACTTCCTTTGAATAAATTATTATGGATATTCAAATCAAGTTAACAAATAATTGAAATTGTAGTTAAATACTCCCCGTTGTCAAGTATTCCTTATCGCTTCCATTTTTGACCATTAGAAGATAAATTATTATAAAATTACGATCAGCATTATTACATTTTATTCGAATTAAGTTTACGAATACACTCCTATAGAGAGAGATGTTATATATACGTGTTTATAGTTATCGTCTGAAAAAAAATAATATATTATTGTCACGTGAATGTAACTTATGGCAGACGACTGACTGCTGAACCAGAGGTCGTGGGTTCGATTCCCACCCAGGACAAATAATTGTGTGATGAGCAGAATTATGTTTCTGTGTCTGGGTGTAATTTATCTATTATAATATGTATGTGTTTAGTAATAATATATATAAGTGTGTTTATCAGCAGTCTGGTTACCAAAGTACAGGTTCTGCCTAGTTTGGGATCAGGCAGCCGTGTGTGAGATGTGTCAATTTAGAAAAAAAAAATTATAGGTATACATAAAAATTGTATGATATTAAAGTTCAGTCATATAGTATTTATCAGAATATACATATATGAAGTAAAAAGTTCAGTACCTTCTTCTGCTCTGTCAACCATTTTTTTTTAGTTTAGTATCTATTCACGAGCTTTAGTGTTGTAAATAATTTAACGAAAAATAGTCAAATTTTGACACAAAAATCGATCTAATTAAGAAAACCATATTACAGTATTTTCTAAATCAAATTTGATTGTACACAATGTACACAGTGGCATTTTAAACTAAATCCAATATGAAATTCACATGGATATTATTCTTACATTCGCAACGATGTAAAATCTAAAAATGTTTCAAGAAAAGTGGTTTATACTACCTACTACACATTAAATTTCCCATTCTTACACGAATTGCACGTACCTTTAAGGCCGGGCCGAAGAAAAAAGCCCGAATAACCATGTGCCTCCATTCACACGCTTTTTCTAGATTGCTTTCGTACCCGGATAAGGAACAGATTTTTTGCTTTCAAAAGATAAATTGTTTGAACTGAAGGATTTTACTATAAGATACCTACTCAGTTAAAGGAAAGTACATGACGCCATTGACATGTACACGTTTTCTGTTACGTCAATTAATATTAAACTGGTGAAATAGTCACTTGTTTATACTCACTGGTATTGGCCCAAATTTATGAAGTTATCGATTAAAATAAACTTCCGTCGAAAGTAATGTAAAAGAAATTTTCGTATTTTTTTTATGACATAAGCTTGTCAATAGCTAATAGTACTAAACAAAAAAATAGTAAAGTCGGTTAGCAAATAGACGAGAAAAGGTACTGAATCGTTTGGTTTATCCCTATTTATATCTAGGTATAGATATTCATATAGATTTGATGTTAAAAATTAAAAAATTCAACATATTTAAATTATGGAACTGTAATTGGATAGTGAAAAGAAAAGTAGAGTTTCAATTAGCGAAACTTACTTTATATGTGGACAATAGTGTACATGTGTAAAAAAAGTATATTTTTCACGTTGTCACGTCATGCCTTTAAGAAAGACGAATTACAGACAAAACATTAGTTGTCAGAATACCTCTTATGTAATTTTATTGTAAATTATAAAATTTAAAAAGAATCGTGAATTCTTTTTAAATTCTCTCTATCCCAAGATCAGATAAAATAGAAATATGAAGAATCATTTATAAAGAATGGCAATGGATGTGGCCACAAAAGGAGCCATCAGTCAGAAGTCATAACTCATCATAAGCATGCAGTCAATAGCGGGTGTCAAAACACTCCTCAGCTCTATTCAATACCGTCTGTTTATAAATAATTCAATATTGGCTTGATGTACCCACTTCTTTGGGCAGTAGATACGGTTAGCAGAAAGATATTGTTGAGAAAATTTTTGCACCTACTATTTAAAGGTATTTATATGTTATTGCTATTCAACATCGGAACAATAACACCGTTGTTTGACAATGCTATTTACTTTTAGTGTTTGGTTTTACTATTAAAAAAGTAAAGTAAACTTCAAAGTATTAACGATTTTGAAGTTTTAATATCTCGAAGAGTGTTACATATTTTATTTTAACCGTAGGCGACTGGGCAACTATTCCACGTAAGCTTAAAGTATTACATTATAGTTTTTTTTGGAATATGTAGAGAAGATAATAACGTGTATAACAGGTATATCGTGTATTATAGTTTTTACACTTGTAGTAGTGGCACCTTGGAGTGTAATATATGTATACATTTTTTTTTCTTTCTTTGCTACACATTTAAACATTTATCAACGTTAAATTTAAGATTTTTAACAAGTCGGATGGGCGCATATTTATAATAAAAAAAAAAGCTATTTTCTTCTTTCTAGTTTTGTTTTCAATTTAAGCAGTTTTATTATCTTTTTGTCTTGAATATCTAAATAGCGTTCAAATTTCTATTGTGATATTTAATAGATACATATATAACTAGAAAACTGTCGTTAAGTACGCGAACCTAGCTTTGCCCAGGTCTGAGGTTTTCAAACAAACAATCCCATCATCCGATGAGATCGTTTATTTTAAAATCCAAAAAACCTTACATAAATTAAGGATATGTATAAAACCACCTTTTTATACAAAAATACTTAAATGCATCTTAAAAGTTAATTTAAAATTCCTAGACCGTCTAAACACAAAAAGGTCTGTTGTTTTCCCACCGTACTACCATGGCCCCACTCTTGTCTTGCAAAAAATGAGGGCGCCCTCGTTTATCTTGCGTGCCATTTCAAGTGGAGGCCCTTCGAATGATTATCGTCAGTGAACTTTGTACCTGCACTCCGGCGACCTTTATAAGAAGCATACTCTTCATGAGTGGCATGCTCAGCAAAATTTTGGTTATATCATTAAAATTAATAAGTAAACCTGCATCTTTAGATAGCGTCCCTTTACTTCCATATTTTTGTTTAAGTAAGTATCGTTATTTGTGTTGCATTAGGCAAATATGGTTTTAGTTTTAATCAAAGTTTGAAATACCGTAAACCTTAATTTTCGTTGACTTTTTATTTCATTCAAGTCATACCTAATAATGCAGTAAAGGTGTATAGAAACCATAGTTTAGAAAGTTTAGAGTTACATTTATAAAATTATGGAATTCAACCTTTTTCACCCTGAAAGTGTAATAAAATATGACACCGTTATTCTTACCTGCATATGTACGTTTAAATTTCATACTTTTATGTACTTTTACTATGTAGTAATGTGTATTGCTTTTGAATGATATGTGGTTTTAATTCTGCATATAATTTATCTAAAGCCAATATACATTACAAAATAAATATCTTAAAGGTAAACAAATGCATGAGTCTACCAATTTTAATCATCTCTCGATTACACAGTCTAGGCTGTACTCTTACAGTAGACTGCACGGATGGTGCAATGGTTTAAGTGGTCACCTCCGCGCCGTGTTTTGGATTCAAAACGCACACAGGACAAAAATTTGTATAATCCACTAATAGTTGTTCCGAGTCTGGGTGTTCTTTGTACACGTTGTTTAAAAGTTTGTGAAGCCCCCGCGACACAGGAATATTCCTAATGCAGGAATTGTCTTTTTTTTTTAAAACAAAAATCATATATATGCCATAATACATATACATATGTGTAGAAATAGTGCCCTTGTTAAAGCGCTTAAATAAATCTTGAACAGATTGTAACCCTGTTTCGCTTTGTGTAGATTTTATTGCTAGTACAATAATCCTCCGTAGACAGTACAGAACAAAAACAGCAATTCTTAAAAGATTTACAACGATACGAAACGATTTTCTCTAATGCAAAACAATGTTATTGAGACATTCTTTGTACTGTTACTTTGTTTTACATAAAACTTATTAACTTAATGTTGCTGTCAAGTTTTGCTTGAGCAAGTGTAAGTAATTCTTGTGATCTTACAAATTTTACTTTCATTATTAGTTCAATTAAATGTGTAATGATTTGGAAGAATTTAATTGGTTTTGTTAAATATTTCTTTTAAACTACGTTAGTACAAAACCAATTAAACTGAAGAAATGTAAAAAACTGATAATTTTATAATCGACTTCTATAATTTCAATATAATGGCTAAAAATTTTGAAATAGGGATTAAACATACGCAGCGCCGGCCCTGGGGTAGGGCGAGTGGAGCGAGCACTCTAAGCGCCAGGGAGGGGCGCCAAAAAGTCAAAAACAAAAAAAAACTATCGCTAGCGGAAAATAAAATTTTCAGGTGCGTCGGTGGCTATTAATTAGGTATTCCAAGACCAACATAGGTAACAGATTTTATTAATCAGTGACTCATTGAAAGGGGCACCAATATAGCTAAGAGTAGTAGTAGGAACTTTCTTATTGTCGGTACTACTTAAGGAAGCAGGAAGCTACTAATTTAAATCCAATAAAAGTTGATATTTGCAAAAAAAGTTCAGTTTTGAAAATTTGGTAATTAATATTTATTTATATGAAACTGGATCTCGGATTATTGTAATAACTGAAGCAATTTTACACAAAAAGACACACTACCTATGTTTGAGTACTCTAACTTACACAGTTATATTAGATTTGCTTTGTAGTTTTATACTGAATACGTAAGAAATCTCACGTGTGAAATATCATACCATTAAAATACACATTATATTTGAATACAAACACGGGCAAAATTCTTTTCTGTTGCAAAGGAAATTCGGTGAAGGCTGCGATCGGTGAAGTCGCCTTTCAACTGATATAAACAGCGTAGTGGAAGAGCGTCTCGCCTCGTCCCCTCCCGGGGCCCAGTCATCGTGGCAAACGCTTCCGCTGCACTCTGCTCTGACGAGACATCTCGTATTTTAGTATAAATTTAATGTACTTTGAAATAAAATTATTCACTTTCCCCGAGTAACAGTTACTGAAAAGTTTGTCTAAAAACAGGTACCTATGGTTAATATAAAAGGGTTATTTTTATAATTATAGATACTTCTTTGGCGTTCTTCGATGTATTATATGTATAAACAATATTTTTATCTATCAGTAATTAATGAGTAATAGGCATGATGTAAGTTCTTATTAAATATAAAAGACTGGTAACGGTTACTACATAAAAATGAAATTGCAGTCAGAATTAAAATTGAAAACCACGATGCTTGTGACTTCATTCTAAGGCTAGATCAAAAATCTTCTAAAAAAAAATATGAACACACACAAATACCGACAGTTAAATACTATGTATTACGACACATAATTTAATTAAATGACGATGATAGAAATTGTAATCATTAGATATGTTTGTTAGTGACAAAGGAAAAAGAAAGGTTTCTGTGCGGTGTTAAAACGTTTATTATTTATTTATATATATACTTACAGACGTTTGAATATTTTGTAATTAGTTTTTATCTTATCTCGCGGGTTAAGCAACCAGCAAAGACTAGTCCAATAAATAAGTACATGTCATGTAAACAAATCGTTTCTACTGGAATTTGTCTACTTACGCATGCAAAAGTAACAGGACGCGTCAACGTTACACATCCGAAACACACCATTTATCTTACACAAACGGGTAAAAATGTAAAGAATGTAACTTGTAGAGACAACCTGTTACTACCCTGATGGCTTCTTGATGCTTTTATGATGTCCTGCCTACGACAACGAATATTTTGTAACATAACATAGTCTTATTACGTCGCTGAGTGTTGATGCAAGGGTTAGCGTTAATCCATATTTAAGCGACATTTTGAGATGTATTTGTTTACTGTTTTTAGTTATAAAAAACTTTTTTTTTAATTACATATACTATATATTAATGTGCATGTTAGTTTCAGCAAAGCCCAACTGTTTTAAGGCTCGACAGACGCATGACACCGACGCGGACGCTCAGCCTGCACCAATGCACCGACGACGACAAGTCCCTTCACTCCTTGATAATGTATAGTGTAAAGTAATTATTTTAGTTTTTTTTTATTTTACATATTCCGCAAGTACAATGGAATATCTTTAAAACTGTAATAACGCTCACGGAAATTATTCTTTAATAATTCATTGAAATGGGTATTTTGTATGGAATGCAAAGGTACACTTTTTGAAATGTATTAAAGAAACCATTGATATTGTTACTTAAGGTGGTGCAGCTCTGAAAACGTTTTCCCGAGAGACAGCGTGCAGTGTTCCGCGCGCGCTTCTCAAAGGAGTGCGGCCGGCGAAGATCTGTATTACGTTTTATATTTTGTGCAGCGATTATATGTTCAAAGCTACATAATCTATTGGCTGGCGACATATCTTTTGTTGATGTTATTTTATTTTAAATGATAACATAATTTCTCTCTACTACATACTAGTAGTAGAAGGTACATAGTCGCATAATTGCATTGTAAATATTATTCAAAACAAAATTATCATAAGACAGTAGAAGAACCTTAATTACACTTTAGGAGTGCAATGTTTAGGATTAAAATAAAATTTATGCAATTAAGTTCTGCTTAAGGATTAGATTGCGAGTTGAAAACTTCTTTATCTAAGCTTTTAAACGAGTTCAACGATCTTCTTGGCACACTTTATTTTGTTTGAAAAGATATAAGTAAATGAAAGATCAAATTTTATGGTAAGTCGAGGATTCCAGACAGAATAAACACAGATTATACTTCATTGCTTAAAATTAAACAATAAGTAACGACCTGAGGAAGGTAGGTGAGAGGGACAGGATGCGGAAGGCGGTGGACCGGGTGCTATGGCGCACATTGGGAGAGTCTCACGTCCAGCCGTGAACTAGGATAGGCTAATTGATTGATTGATTTAACGGGAAGTAGTTAGGTACATTATAGGTGACCATAACCATCTTAATACATGTAATGACAAGTTAGTTACGGTTATTAATTTTATTTTATAGGTCCTTAATAATTGTAGTATCAACAACGCATAAAAAATGCACCACATTTCTTATTTAGTAACACACCCTCAAAGCCTTCTTTAAAATTGTTAAAAGTTCAATACTGCACGTGACGAAAAAAATAATATTGCATTATGAACTCTATAATGGTGCTTTAAAGTTCATTTTTTAATGAAATCAGTAGTGCTATACAATAGCGCACTGTGGACAGTAAGAAGTATTAGTAAGATTTATAATTGTTATCTAACGGCGAACTAGGCGAGGCAGACTTATTGCGGAGTCGCGTGCTAGCACTTAATATATTACAATGCCTTAGCCTAAACGTCTCTGTTTGCCACTATCCCGCTTTGTTTACTAACAAATAAAAGCTTTTTAATTTCTTAGCTGAATGTTCATTCTCGGGAAATGGAATGCTCTTGTAGTTGTAATGCTACTTGTTGTTAACAAAGTTGTTGGTGACTATTCTAAGAGCTTATATTTCCAAACATTAAACATTTGGAGCTATTGATTTGATTACAAAAATTCTGTAAGTAATTCAAACATGATAAAAAGATTATAGAATACTAGCAGCGCCCCGCGGTTTTACCCGCGCAAGTCCCGATCCCGTGGGAATATCGGGATAAAAAGTAGCCTATGTGTTAATCCAGGTCTCCAGCTATCTATATACTAAGTTTCATCGTAATTGGTTCAGTAGTTTCTGCGTGAAAGAGTAACAAACATCCATACATCCACACATCCATACATCCTCACAAACTTTCACGTTTATAATATTAGTAGGATGATGGATGTAGTAATATTATAAATCTTTCTATAATTTAGTGATTTGTACAATTGAAAGGAAGGTTCTACCGGGATTGATATTATTAAACTGAATAAGTACGCACACGCCCACGTAGTAGTATCGTCCAATGTCGTTATATTCTCACTTTTTAAGGATATATCATACGTCGAGAAGACGCATCTGTAGAACGACTTGTACTGCAGGGAAAAGGCCCAGTACCGCCTAAGTCAAAATAATAATTCTTTATTGACATAATATTATGTGTAAAATTGCACTTCCCGGTCCGCTCCACGAATTTACAAGAAGAGCTACAGAATGGGAGGAATAACGACGGATTGTGAAGCCAAGAGTGTGACTACGAAGAAGAAGAAATAATCCTAAAGGTAGCTTCCCACATTGCGTGCTGATACGGACGGACGCGGACCAGCCAGTACCGACGCACAATGGGAAGAGTATCGTTATACTGTTGTGCATAAAAAAACACAGGCGAGCATATCAAAACTTCTAATAAGACCCGCAGTTGCAGCGCTAGGTTTTTTTTTCACGTTGCTTTTTGGAATGACAAAATACCTGCAAACCTCAAGGCACAGACCGACCTGCACCTCTGGGAGAGCCTTCAAATTTCAATAGCAGTTAAACGAAGGTGTTATACATTGTTTTGACTGTCCAATCTTCATACAAAATTTAAAAAAAAGCTTTTCCTACATGGGCGTATACGTATAATGTTGAAGATGGTAATATAACATTAATATTCATAAGCCTGTCCGTGTGTTCAATGGATTCTTGTGACATAAACGACGTGATTATTTATTCAAGCATGCGACAGAAATTTACTCGGCCTGTCAAGGTGATGTATGCAATCCGACCCATGTCAAAATTACCAGCCAGGTGCAATATTACAGGACATTTTATCTCATTTATCACTTTAGGACACTTTCGCAATATTTTCAGTTTTTTTATTATTTAAAAGCGACATAAATTTTGGATGTTAATTTGCTAAATTAGGTAGTTGTTTTTGGCATAGTTAATGTATATACAAAATGTGATTGTATTACTCCGCTGATGATGAGTAGAGTTCGGAATTTAATTTCTTAGGGAACATGCGAGTAGCTCTATTAGAGATGTGAAGAATGCTTAGACCGCTATTTATTAATTATCAGGTGGTCCATGTGGCGATGAAAAAGAGAAGTAATAAATGACATCGTAATTGGAAGAGTTACAAGGATACTATTAATCTAGTAATGCAGAATACCTTAGGTACATATTTCAGAGGCAATTAATAATAATAATAATAATACTCCACAGATCTCACACATGGCCGTCTGATCCCAAACTAGGCAGAGCCTGTACTATGGTAACCAGACTGCTGATAAACATACTTATATATTTCTAAATACATACATATTATAGATAAATTACACCCAGACACAGAACAAATTATCATGCTCATCACACAATTATTTGTCCTGGGTTGGAACTTTAAAGTAATATCCGCATCTTATATTAGACATTCATATATTTTAAATATCAGCTCGTAATGCACGACAGCTTACAGTTTTTGTATTTGCAGTAATACGTGCAAAAAAATCACATTAATAAATAAGCATAACAAATAAGCATAGCTCAAATTACATGGCGATCAAAATAATAATTATTAAACTTCCTTTGGAACTAAAAACAGCTATTTATCATAAAGAATTAAATGTAAACTTAAGGCTTTTCTTGTACATAGGTGCTTATATTCCATAAATGACTTGTAAGACAGCAAAAGCAATATCGAATGTGACTTAAAATAATTTCAATTCAATTGACATTTATAATAAATTGTATTATTAATGACATAATTATATTTAATTTTATTAATTTTAATTTTATTTTTTGTTCAAAATTGTAAACATGTTGTCTTTTATTTTAGAAAAGAAATAAATGTGGCACTTATCATTTTATAAGTAATATTTTTTAAGTGTCTTGCTTTAATAATAATTAATAATTGAATAAAAATATAATTTGAATATGTAAGTATGTAATTGCTATATTATTGTTAAAATGTTCATGAATATAATGTACTCGTGTAATTTTTAATAAGTATGTCTATTTGTAAGTTTCTACACAATATTGTATTGTTATGAAATAAATAAATAAAATCCCTTACACTGCCAATATTTTAGAAACAATTTTCCCCCAAAGTTAATGTTTTAGAAAGTCCGTGGTAACGTATATACATAAAAATGTATGATTATATATATGGATAAATATTTTTTGAAATTCCAAATTAATTTAATATTTACATGTACATAACTGAATATAAAATCTAAGGATTTAACCTAATATTACAGAGTTTTTAAAAAAAAATTTTACTCGTGAGAAAATCAGCGCGTACAACAACTTTATCTTGTTTTATTATATTATGATTCACATAATGAATTATGAGTTTTTTTGTTGTTGATACCCCACGAGGTTGTATAACTATAAAACTTTCTTTTTTTAACTTTTTTCGTGCAACATTTTTTTAAATTGGCGGTGAAAAGTTAATTAAGCCGGTAGACGGAGCAGTCCTGAGAGGTTTAATTTATTGCATCGGCCATATTATTTACCGTGCGACTGTTTCTGAAAAAGAAACTCTTTAAATGATTATCTCTGTGTGAAATACAACTTAACACTTTTATTTTTTGTTAGTTGTTGTGTAAAAAGTAATAGTTTAAAATCCATTAATGTGTTTATACATATAGATTGTTATATAAATTGAATTAATAATTAATGTATTGCGTTATCTATTATTGCATTTCGATTGCTTATTATATACAATGCTAATAAGTATGTAGTAGATACTACTACTAAGTAAGGATCATACCTTTTTTCTGTTGTAAAAATCGCATGACATGGCACAACTTTTTATGTCAGTGAGTTCGATGTTTTAAACTATTTAAAACGTAAAAAAAAAAACATTTTATATTTTTCGTAGATTTTCGAGCATCGACACTGGACTTGTAAGTGCATATTACGTTCCCACACTTGATATACCAACTTTCAGTTTACTGCTATTTTTTTATTATTATTTTTTAAAGATTATTGTTAGCTTGGGTCTCCTATACTAGTATGTTTGTGTCACGAGTGGATTCTTGTCGGTAGTTTATGGGTGGGGTTAGAACCGCGTAACCACTAGATCAAAAGTCCGACTCCAGAGCTATAACGCTACCGCTTATTAAATATATTTGAAAATTGAAACAATTTGATGTATAGAAATTAAAATAATATTATTATAATCACTTGAAAATAATTTGCCTAAATTGTATTTAAAAAAGAAACGAAGTGTTTTCCAGCAGCTTTATATTCTTGCAAAGTAAAATCGAGGCGTCCAAAACGTTCTGGGCGCGGCGCAGTTAATTTCACGGAGTATTTGTTTGCTGTGCAAAACACCACCACCAAGAGGTATTGCATTAGAGGTTAAAGTCTACGAAGCTATAGAACTAGGAATAGATTTAGAGGGATTCTAATAAACGTATATACATAAGAATGAGTGGTAAATCTTAAGTCATATTAATTAATTATCAGACATAAGTTTACTTCCTCGTCATAAATAAGAAAACATTTTTATCACAGTTGTTTCTTATCGTTTTCTGACTAATACCTTTTTCTGAATGTTGTAGTAAGATCGATCTATTTAGTGGTGCCTAAAGGTACTTAGACTGGTCTGTTGGTCTAGTGGTTAGTGACCCTGACTGCTAAGCCAGAGGTCGTGGGTTCGATTCCCACCCAGGACAAGTAATTGTGTGATGAGCACGATAATTTGTTCTGCGTCTGGGTGTAATTTATCTATAATATGTATGTTTATAATATGTATTTAGAAATATATAAGTATGTTTATCAGCAGTCTGGTTACCATAGTACAGGCTCTGCCTAGTTTGGGATCAGACAGCCGTGTGTGAGATGTGTGGAGTTATTATTATGTATAGTTATTATTACTATCATATACGAATTTATAAAACAAATGAAGGAAAATATTTGTAAATGTATGAGATTAGTTTGACTCACGTGACTCAACAATTTTATTTAAATTATTCAATAAAATTTGATGATTTTTATTCATAATAAGTCGCCGCGCTGCCGCGTGTTCCAGTGTCATCATTTCAGTTTAAGTAATAGTATAATTAATTAATTATTTACTTGTTTGTATGTTTGGCGCCGCCCACTCAAAACTATTTAGGTATTTACATTAGTGTAGGAGGTTAGTTAGGCAACAATAGGTTTTGATTTCTGAAGGGTTCCTGGGGAAAAAGGTCTTCACAGGCACACAGACAGACAGATATAACAACAAATTAACGACTTTCGGATTTTTTCCTCTACTTTTCCTGTGTGACCTAGCTTCTTATTAAATTTCATGATTCTAGGTCAATGGGAAGTACTCAATAGGTTTTGATTTACAATATTTTAATAATTTGAAATGTTGAAAGGATCATGGCAAGTCCCCATACATGATTTTATTTGAAGTAAAATGGTAGCGTTTAAACGTGAAAAATGCCTAAAACACTTGAGGATTTATTCCTGTCCATTCTCGTAACAAAAGTTTTAGCGAAAGAAGTCTAGGAAAAAAGATATTGGATTTTAAATCTTACGAGGTTAAGTACTAACATATTGTCAATGACGTTTGTTTGACATTTTAATACTCGTAAGCAACCCTATTTTGCTGTTGAAAGTGTTAACCGACTCTCTAAAAGGGTGGAGGTTATTTGCAACAATAGCAAACGTCTCTGCTTACCAAGCAGGTGTAATGCTAGTTATTACCGAGTGCTGACAGATTTAGAATACAAGTAAACTAAGGAATCAGAACTTATGCAGACACTATCACTGCGAAAGAAGGAAAACTCGAAACTACACCCTATTTACCAACAACCTGTCGGGCAAGCGTACTAGTAGGCTAAATTCCTCTTTATTTTTGAGAAAGGTCTAAGTCCAGTGATTGACTGCAAAAGGCTATTACTTATTGATTGACTTTATTACATTTGGGAAGAAATAAAACTGCATCGTTTGGTTTTTTATTTATTTGTCTTCATCATCGTTACTAAAAAATGTCTGGCCATGTCATGTCTGGCCCATCCTAAATATCAAACAATTGTCATGGTATGAGCGCACCAAGCAATTGCAGCAATATTCTATAATGCCTGATCAACCATATATATTATTTTGGACTAAAATATAGACATAATATTGTCTTCTAGATATTGTTAGTTCAGGTGGCGTTCTTGCATGATCCTGAAGATTAGAGCGTTCTACTTCTCGTTTAGTGTGCAACCGACATGCCATGCACACATGATCAGATGATATAATCTGAAAGAAATCAAAATGTTTGTAAAATCATCTTTCTCGTTACTTTAGAAGTAATTATTTAAATATTTTAGATCATTTTTATTTTACTATACCTACTCTTAAATTATTGTTTTTTATTATTGAAAGAAAATGGTCACATGACCATATAAATGGTATCTGTGCATGAAAACAAAGATTTTTTTGTTTTGAGTAGGAATCTAACCTAGGACCTCTAGAACTATAAGACCATGGTAACCAAACCTTTCGTGGTTCTACTTTGCTCCTAATGATACTGATGATGGATTGCTGAATTTCAGTGCAGTTTTCTCGGATAATCGGGCATCGTTGTCTACATACAGTTGAACATTCACATAAAATGCATACATCATTCTGGATGCAACGACTTGGTCCCGCTTCATGATCAACACTACCTCTTTGTGTGTGAAGGTCATCATTCACAGCAGCTCTAGCTAGATCAAGACACGCTTGACAAGCTACATCATCTTCAGCAATCTAAAAATAGTTAAAAAAGATAACTAAAATAGTTATATAATTATTGTTATAGGACAAGTTGCAATACAATAGGCGCAATCAGTTTATATTAATTCTATCCATACCCTAAGACATACATATATTTTGCATATTAATTTACTCAAAACTCAACAAAACAAAATGTGCAAGGTAAATGGATCAGTAGTGATACAGTAGGTTTGTGCATATACAATGGCACCTTTATATGAACAATCATATGGTTCATAATGGTAAACCTTCGGTAAGTATTTTAGCCAAAGCAGTAAAATAAACTATCGATAAAACGTTCCATAATATAATAATGCCATTACGCATCCCTAGTCAGTTATACGTGATGGCGAATTTGTCAGACTTTACGTACTTAGGTCAAATAAGTTCTTCAATAATATTCTATTTTTAATGAGACTTATACAACACATGGTAGAGTAATGATAAATCATAGAAAAAATATTTATTTAGTTTACTTTGAGTAAATTTTTTAAACCCTTAAGTTTTAGATAAATATGTTTTCGCCCATGTTCTTTGGTCAAATCCTAGGCTTAAATGGCTGTATCTTTTGATTGGTCTGATTTAGAAGCTTAATTTTTTTACAGTTTCAAGGGTCTGCAGATTTTAGTATTTGGTATTAATTTCAACTTGATGCGTCCACGAATTCCTGATAAAAAGGGTCTTGACAGACAGACAGACAGACAGACGGACAACAAAGTGATCATAAAAGATCATTCTGAGGAACGGAACCCTAAAAATAAGAAAATTTTGGTGCCATTTCCCCATTTACTATCATTATAATAAAAATTAAATAAATATAATGACCCCGTTGTACCTATTGCACAATTTTAATTACGTTCTTCTGTTAACCAGTTCATGTAAAATTTTAAGTTAGTTCTAGTATAGTATTTACGGCTGTTACTAATTAATTCTAGATAGGTAAAATGAGTCAAATGTGATACATTAAAAAGTGCAAATGGATTACTTAACCACTTTAATTATTTAAAGAGGCAAAGTAAATTAGTAGCACCAGCAATCTCGTAATCTAAATCATCCTATTTACAATATATTAATGTGGTTACAAGAATTTTTCTTACAAAATAAATAGCTTCTACGTAAATCCGCAATTGGATATCGTCTGCATTTTCAGCTCGCTTTAGCCCTAAATCAAAGCCGAAGCAACACTAGCCTATTACTATCGCAGTTTAAATTTATGTGTTACCTATCGACGCCGAACACCTTTGAAAATTATATTTGGAGTAAAGCTGCACTCCGGTAGTAGCTGAAGGAAATAGCATCATTAGCTTTTCTCGTATTTCTTGTAACAGACGTTTACCTAAGTGTACTACAAACTATTGTTTTTTTGATATTCAACTTTATTCTTTTCTTTATTTTGTTTAATTGTATTTACCTCATATGTATCTAAGTCATAGTAGATAGCACGTTCTGTATTCTACTCAATGATGAACTCTAACGAAGAGTATATCGTTCGATATCTAAATAATACCAGCTTTTGAAATCGACTTTGCTCGCGTTTTCGACTTAGGAGATTTCTAGCTATACTTGAGGTAAATATTCCTCTGCATACCAATCAGCAGTAACAGTCTTCCCTTTATCAAGCATAACTGTAGCCAATATTTCTCTCTTAATAAAAAGTAAAGCAACCATTATTTTCTTTATGGATCGGGACATTTTTTACAGATGTCGGCGATGGTTCATCTTCGAACACCCACACTTCACTCTGAGATTTAGTAGGAACGTCGAAATAACACAGCCAGGTTTCATCATATTATATAACAATCGAGTTCACGTAGGCAGATCGGCTGTCTTTACTTTTTTTTAACATATTATGAGACCAAGTCACACGCTGCTTCCTCAGCGCTTCAGTCAGAATGAACAAAGTTTCCGTACTTTCAAATGGACGTGTAAAATCAGATGAACAGTTGATGTACTTAACTTGAGGGTTTCCTCGATCTGTCGATATGTCACACGTCGGCCTTTCACCAATTATTTTCGTACAGTCTCAATCTTCTTATCGGTAGTCACTTCGTCCAAGTTAAAATTGCCGCTATTGAATTGATACCACCTAATACATTTCTATGGTCCTTAGCGATGGACAAGTTTCCTTCAGTGCACTATTCATTTCTTCGAAACATTTTTGTTTAGTTAAGCCAAGCCAAGCTTAAATTTATACATGAATGTCATAAAAAACGGACAAGTGCGAGTCTGACTCGTGCACCGAAGGTTCCGTAACCAAACAAACTTCTATGTAGATAGTACGTCCATCTCGAGAGAAGATATTAAAAGGGGCTACAGGTATACTCGTACATAGAATACTAAAGAATAAAATAAATTCAGACTTCAGTTTAATTTTAATTGCAAAGCTTCCTTTTATTTCATGTTACTCAAAGGCCTACTCAAAAGTATAGATGTGCATAATATGGAGAGTTTTCCAATGCCTTTGAAGTTGTTTCCTGACTGATTACGTCTCTTTGGTCAGTGAATCCAATCGATCAACGTACGTTTTACGTTAATAAGTAATTTTTAATTTACTAGCGTATTAATATGCATTTATTATTTCAATAATTGAAATATGATAATAGGTACCGAGTTTTGTTTGGAGTTTTTTAAACAGACATAGACTCATCAATAGTTTACTGCGGACATTTTATTTAATTCGTCCAATCAAAACTACGCGATTCGAGGAAAGCATAGCAGATGTGGGGGCAATGAATTGTAGAACCGCATTCACTTGGCAGGGGGTGTATTACACTTACATTTCACCAACTACATATATTTTTAGTCGTAATGGATAGAAGGATAGCATATTGCCGTCCATTGGGACCAGTCACAGGCTCCGTATTGCTCCTGACAATATCCTAATAAAAACCATACATATAACAATTTGCCAAAAAAAAAAAAATAACAAACCAAAAAACTACCGTTCCATCGAGGCAGTCGTGGGAATGAAAGAAAATGGCAATGATTAGAAATCTAACTTTTAAAATTTCGAGTTCCATGGTATTATTATGTATATTTACCGAAATTAACGCGATCACGTAATAGGTATTGGATACCGTTGATTTGCCTGACGTTTCGACCACGTTGCACTGGTCGAGGTTACAGGCTGACTGAGTCAGTGAGTGAGTTACGTGATCGCGTTAATTCCTGTAATATACATGATTATAAATCTAATTTAAGCAAAATACTGAAACAGAAAATAACTGAATATTTGATTGGTTTGTGCAAACTCTACAAGGACTTGACTATCGTATGTAGATATAAGACTTCTTCTTCCTAGTCGTCACACTCTTGGCAGTGCAATCGTTGTCATCAGGGGTCACAAGCTTCACAACAATCAATCGCTATTCTTCCCGCACTGTAGCTCTTCAAGTACATTCGTGGAGTGTTGAGTACAGTTTTGACTTACGCCACCTTCCTATAAACAAGAAACGATTCGTTGTGCTTACGGACGGTAAAATTTAAAATTTTCGTTGAAAATTCTACGAAATTTTATCGTCCGTAAGCAAAATGAATGGTTTCTTGTTTACAGGAACGCAGCATTAGTGGATCAAACCTGACCTGCCGAGTGCTCTTGTGCTTTCACAAAACAGGTTATCCTAATACATATAATGCATTCTTACAACTGAATCCTAACTAATAGTATAAATGCACATGTGAGCTTGTTTGTTTGTTTGTTACGGTTACACGCCTTAACTAGGCACTCAACCAATCATCATGAAATTTTTCATACACTTTTAACAGGGTACAGAAAAAGATATAGGGTACCTATCATACAGAAAAAAAAGTTTGTTTCCGAGGAATGGATAAATAAATTTTATTGCATTGCATTGTTTTAAAACTATCTTAATTTTAAAACACTCTATCGTGATAAAATACAACCCATCACCGAATAAACTCATAAAAAAAAAACCAATTCAATATAAGCTATTACAGTTTGCACAATTGTGACTTACTTTTTAATCCAAAACTTGTGGCTTTGTTAAAGTGCTGTAAGTTTTCTCGAACAGAAATTCAATTACTATTTGCTATTTGATGTATGTTATTCAATTTTGCCGAGTTTATTGTCAGCAAAGTGAAAAGCCGCTGTAAGTAGCCCAAGTTTCGCGAGTTTCACAAGTAGTGACAGTTTTTACAGAACTTACGATATAGGGTGAACTAGTATTGTCAGACCAAAAAGCTATATTTAACTTCAGGTAACGAGTAATTTAATTTTTAGAAATGTTCTACTATGGAAGTGCAATAATGTGATTATGGAAGTATTCGGATCTAGCAGAAGTCCGTAACCAAGACAATTTTGTGTCCTTTTCTTTTCGGTACGTTGGATGTCCAAAACTCTACAAAAAGGATTAGCAGCTAAAAACTTTTTCGTTCTATGTTTCAAAACTTCTTAGTTTTTCAATTCGGTGTATAACTCAAAACTCTTGAGTATGAAGAAGCTCTCTATGGTTTCTTCTTATTAAAAATATATCTTTGAATATTGGGTCGAGTTAACATCGACTAACTTGATTGATGAGCGAAAATATAAAGTGATTACTCTTGCGTAGGCTAAGTAACTCTGCACAACTGTGTTCCACATTTGCAAACTGAAATGTAATAAGCTTCACCGGGTTATTTAAGTACAGTAAAAAGAGTATTGCAGAGAAGACCAGCCTTTAAAGGATTCCGGGGTTAATAGTTAATTGATTTGACCTAGCCTTCTTGCGTATTGAAAAAAGTGAACAAGAATGGTATGTCTGAAAATTATTGTAAAAAGTTGAGATGTAAATCGCACGCAAAACCTGCGAATGTTAAGCTCCATGAAAGGGGGCCTAGGGTCTAGTTACATTTTCAGTATGGCTCTGAACCACTAGTTTGAAATAATGTGTGAATGAATAGCAACCAAAACTTTTTTTCAAAAACATATTACGCAGATTTCTGCTGTCTAGGAGAAATTTGCCTTAAAGAAGCTAGGGAATATTACTTAGCTTGAAATGAATATACGCGAAAGTAGAGAAATAACTATATAATATTCTTACTTAGTAGGGAGGATTCTTTTAAAGTGGTTAAAGCAGGGGTGGAATCTAGTATTTCATTTAAAATCGGTCCCTGAAGGTCGACCAACGTCTGATGTGCGCGCTTTGTTGTCCAAAGGAGACAAAGCCAACGAAACATTTCCTTGAGATAAGAAAATAAAACGATGCACTAGGCACACGTTCTTAAACAAAATGTTATTGAAATAATCCACGATATTCGAAATGTATGCACGTAACATGTTTTTGTGTAATGGTTTATGTGTAGTAGCACTTTTTGTTATGGCTCCATTGATATAAATCAATGGAGCCATAACAAAAAGTGCTACTATAGGTTTGATTCGTAATATTAAAATTGCGTGTATTAATTTACACCATTGAAGATTCAATATAAATTTTGTAGTATTGGTAAAGTCTAGCTTAGGTTGAGTAGTAGATACGGAGGTCTTTTCAGCACTTAAGGTAAAGCGGGTGAGCTTGATGATATGTAGTATACTTGTCTTTCTTTAAGTAAATCATTTTTTCAGTGAATGGTAGTGTGTACCATCATCAAGCATAATTTTTCCGTACAACAGTTTATTGTACAATGCTTTATTTAGAATAAGGCTATGCAGAGCTGATTAATTGATAAAACAAATGTATTGTTTACGTAAGCAGCAGCACTTGATATAGGTAAAAAAATTAAGCTGTACTACATGGCGCTCATAGGTCATAGCTCATAACTTCTAGCCAAGAAGAAAGCATATAATGTTGTTACCAAGTCCTGACCACATTAGCCATATTGGAGATTTGTTATAAGTATAGATAAGTTAGCTTCCTATCCCTTGTGGAGTAAAGACTTCTGGTTTCTTGCCAAGTCAGTCGAGACTTCTGTCGATCATCGCTCCCACCTCTGCATAAACCTGATGGTTCTGTGACGCACAGTAATAAGGAGAAAGCAGATTTATTTGCTAATCTTGTAGAAGATTTTCATTTAGACAGCAAAAGAAAATGCCTACCTCAGTTACCTCTTGGTCCCAAAATAAAAGCCGTTCGAATCCGCCAAAAAGAGGAACTTAAATGGTTGCTGCTTCTAGACGTGAATAAGGCTAGCGAACCAGGTGGCATTCCCGTAGTGATTCTGAAGCACTGCGCAGGTGAGTTGTCTCCTGTTCTGACACGCCTCTATCGATTCTCGTTAGAAACTCGCAAGGTCCCAAGATCCTGGAAGCTTGCTAACTTTCAACCTGTACCCAAAAAGGGAAGCAGTGCAGACTTATTTTTTTTTGACCTATTGCAACCTTGCGTGTATTGAACCACCGCCTCCTGGCATATCTCGAAACCAACGAGCTCCTCAGTGACAGCCAATATGTTTTTAGCAGAGGACGATCGACTGGGGAACTTTTGATATACGTCTTCCACCTATGGAGCGAGGCCTTGAAAGGTCATGGTGAGACAATAACCCTAAACTTTTGGCTTGATCTGGCACGAGGCTCTTTTAGGTAAGATTATATACCAGCGTATGATATACCAACCAAAATCTGTGACTGGATATCTTTCTGTGGAAACGAGTCATCCTAGATAGTTAGAATACCACTTATAGCTTCTGGATATCACTTCAAATCACAAAATATAGTAGCTATACATATGTACAATGTATATGTTGGTGATTTAAAAAAAGACAATAAGAGTTATCGTCTAACGTCATCAGCATTTACAATAGAGGCTTTGAATGAAACGAGACTTAGTAAGTAAAAATAATCAAGACGTACACAAATATAAACACAACATATGCTTACAAACTATAAGGTGAAAAGTGGCACATTAGACGTGTATTTTACTGGCTACGTCTTTTGTGGTGTGTCCGTTACACGATGTTAGGCAAAGGGGCAGGAAGGGGAAGCGGTTTATCTGAGCTCCGGAACTCAGGAAGACGTACGCTCGCTCCGCACCGCGCTGAATTCCTTTAGGCTTTACAATCGTACCAAATTGCGATTGTGTTCTAAGCATGTACATGTAGGATTTGTAAAATGCTTTGGATTTGTTACAGTTTTATCAACATGTGTCAGATAGGTACGTTGTTCGCAGTCTGTATAAGCTTATTTCAAGAGTTTATTTACAATTACATCGACTTTTTATGTTAAAATTTCTAATATACTAGGTTTTATACAATTGTAATATGTCTATAATATTTTTTACATTAACGGTAGAAATTACTGTTAGTAGAACGGTAGGTAGATCGAACGGGAACAGAATGGTGAAAAGGCGTTATAAAAAATTATTACAAAAACATCAAGTGTCGTCGCTTTAACCAGTTTCATTTCAGTCCTTTGAAGTGCATATTTCTAAACTAAATAACATAAAATAGACTTAGACTGAATAGAAAAAGACAGTCACGCCGCACCATCTCTTTTAAATAGTGCTAAACAAGCTATGTTAATGTTCTTGTTTAATAGTTATTTTCTGTAGGATCAACGTGCTGCAACAGTTCCCGACAGGCCAGAATTGTTACAGAAAAAAAATATGTAAGCTTAATATAAGACATTTATAAAATGTAAGGTAGGTATGATATGCTAGCTGTGAAAACAGACAGGTTCAATGACAGTTTTAGTGCTGTTATTCTAAGTTTTATTAAAATTTATAAAATAAAAAAGGTAAACTATGCAACTGTATAGGTTTATCGTTAAAAAAATTTCACTTTTATATCGATTTTCGTTGTCTGGGAACCGCTACTTAAAGACTAATTAGTAATATATATTATAAATAGATAATATAAATACCTTCTCAGATTACATTCACATATTAAATTATAAAACTAATGTTTTAATATTACATACAAATTATTAAAATACTTTAAGATACGCTTGAATAGATTGGTGTTATATGATTTACTTACTTTTGAATTTGAATTGCTTCCAAAGTAAAAATCATAACTTAATTTTTACTTTGGAAGCAATTCAATTATTAAAAGCTTATATTTAACTTAGTTTATGTCAAATGGTGTGTCATATATTGTTACAGATTTTTTACTATGTATGTATAAATTTCCAATTTTTCAATAAACGAGTTTGAATAAACTTACAATCCATATACTAGTTTGAAACTAGTTCAAAAAAACTATCAAGACATTAAACTTTCAACAGTAAAATTGGCAATCTGAATCGCATACAAAGTGTATCTGCACACCTTAAAAGCGATGTACCTCCCTCACGTTTGGCTGACACAAATATTCTAATTTGATTTCGGTTTACAGATCGGTTTGACATCCGGCAAGCGAATGCACGAAAAAAAAACAAAATTTGTTAGACTGGCCGGTATCCGCATACCGGTCCAGAAGCCCGTACGTAATTTAATCTTGTATCACTTTGACGAGGCCTTGTGTAAAAATTCTTTACTGCTCAAGCTTTGGTACGTATTCAAAATAAATATCAGTAGTCAGTAGTATGTAGTCATTAAAGAAGATTACGGGTATTCCTATTACTGCTGCTCTCAGACAAGCTGAAGACAACGTGGCGTCGATGCAGATAGTCATTATTACTCTTTTTACTTTTCAATCAAAAAGTGATGGTGAACACGCAGGACATTCAATTTATGCTTCTATATTATTTGCTTTGCTGTGAAGGGGTGTAAGATTTTGTGGAACTGGTAGTCAATTATGTACTTATTTGAATATTGTACTCTAGAAGGCGGAATAATACATACATATTGCTACCCTAGTCAGTATCCTATAGCAGTACATCCGCTCTACAAGAGATCGGAAAAAGTACAGCTGTTACAGTATTGTGTTTATGTAGCTAGTTTTAGATTCCTGAGGTCACTGGTTAGTTGGTAGGATGTTAAGTTTATATGCACCGGTTACTTCATACCATCGAGATCGTATGCATGTTTGTCTAATTAACGGTAAAAAAGACGAATTTTGGTTGAGGTGAAGCCATTAGGGATGCACAATAAGTAGGGGATTGAGTATTCGATATTCAAAACATTCAATAAAATGAAATTCAGGTGGCATCAGCTTGCATCCTGTTTACCTCTCACACTATTGTACCTGAAGATCTGACTTTTAAAAAGAGTGGCCATGAGTTTCTTTGCCAGTATTCTTCTCATAAGGCCCTACGCATTTTGGAAACTGGAAGTTATAGATCGACACAAACAGGCAGTAGATTTTGGTGTTTTTCACCTAATTTACCTTGACAATCCAGTACATGCTGTGGCGTCTGTTTGTGCCGATCTATGATTTTAACTCTAGCTTCAATTTAACGTTCATAAATGTCACTAAGTGTCTTAATTGAATAAATGATTTTGAATTTTGAATTTGAATTTGAATTATAAATTTGATAGCATTGGCTAAGATAGAAAACACAAACAAACATTTTGGAGTTGGAATCTAGATGTCGTCACTTTAGGCGTTGCTTGTCGCAATCACACTTTTTATAATATACAGAATAAATTTAATTACGTAAGTAAGTACGTAACTTAAAGCGTAAGTTGAAGCCCTGCCCGCCGTAGAACCAAACCGAGCTTAATTACTGCTCCCGCCTCTACCCTCTTCATTATTAGACCAATGAGTTAAAGCGTCGAACTCGAAGCAATAACTAAAACTAAACACGTTTGTAACAAGTTGTTTGTTGTGTTATCAGCGTCGTGCCAAACGTTCCCACTCGCACACTCGCCGCAAACTTACGCCCCGCTCCTAATGAAAACTTTGTCTGAGGTGAACGCTGACTCCAATTTTATACCAATACAATCGTATATTAAGTGGTGGTAATGAAGAGCTTTGGCTCGTGACAGGAGTGGCGATTAATAAACGGAGTAAATCATTTTGCAGTAGTTAAGTTGTCTCCTGGATCAATTACAAAAACGTGTCAGGTGATAGCTATTAATAAAATTGTACATAAATTGGATAATAAATTTTATACATAACGCTAATATTGTAAAATATCGTTATCTATCTGTAAGTTTATATGTGTTCAAAATTTCATGATGAGCCGTTGAGTAGTTTAGCGTGAAAACTTAACAAAAAAACCCACGTTTGCGTTTCAATTTTTTTTATGGTGTTTTTTTTATGCGATAGGGGGCAAACCAGCAGACGGGTCACCCGATGGACTGTAAGGTGGAAGTAGAGGAAGGGGGAAGAAAGGGAGAGGGGGGAGAGGGAAGGGTTAGAGCCTCCGGTAACCTCACTCACTCGGCGAAACACAATGCAACCATTGCTTAACTGCCGGTTTTCTGTGAGGCCGTGGAATCACTCCGATCGAGGCAGCAAATACGTTAGTTACAATATTAGTTAGGATAGAGAAGGAAGAAGAAATTATGGGGTTTAGTCGAATTTATATATATAAGAAAAGAATAGGAGTCGTTGTAAGTTAGTTTGGTAAAGTAAATCAGTAGCAAACAAATGTTGAACATCAGTCAGAGGTCGACCGCAGCCGCGGCGGCGCCACCGCGCGGTCCTGCCGGCCGTGTCGTTAGTGGTTTAAAGCCTACACCCATAAATCTCAGCGCCACCTTGAGAACCTTTCCAATTGCTTTACTACAAAACGACTATACAACTCTATGTAGTTTCTGTAATTATTGTAAAGTATTTTGCTCAGATAAATAATAATATTATCGTTTAGCAGTAAAATATATGAAATTTATTTAGTATCTGTGCACCACAATCTGCCCATTGTTTATGGAAGTATAATCCATCAAAAAGGGTATCTTAAAAATATTCCAGTTTGCGATAAGACGGCCCCTTGTGACAATAACCGTTTATTCATAATCATAATAAAATCAAAGTCAAAGTTGTTTTTCGATAACCGAAGGTTCGATATATCTATATAGCTACAATTAGCTATATCAAATTATTTCTTAATTCTCATGCTTTGAATTACTTCACCTCATGAAAAAAATTTCTTCAGGTGCTTATTAACCATTGCAATTCAGAACCTTACATATTTGGCAATATTATTTAAAATAAGAAACAGTTATTGCCCTAAATTTTGTCGATAAATTCACTATAAGGTGCCTTATGTTCTTTTTACCCCTGACAACGGTTATGTAAAATTTCATAATGTTAGGTTGAGTAGTTAAGATGTGAAATCATAACAAACAAACAAACTCACTTACGCCTTTATAATATATATTAGTAAGGATAAACTTTTTAAAATATTTTGAAAGCGTGGGAGAGGCATGCTTCGGCACGTATGGGCCGGCTCGATCGGAGTGAAATCACGGCCTCGCAGAAAACCGGCAGTGAAGCAATGATTGCATTGCTTTTAGCCGAATGAGTGAGGTTACCGGAGGTTAAGAGGTTACCCCCTCTCCCCTCCTGGTCCCCTATTCCCCGATTCCTCTATTCCCACCATAAAAACCGGCAACGCACTTGTGACTCTTGAGTTGCAGGTGCTCATGGACGGCGGTAGTCATTTACCATCAGGTGACCCGTCTGCTCGTTTGCCCACAATACCATAAAAAAAAAATTACATATTCAGGATAAGAATTTTTGAAGCGCGATCCATTATGACTTCGGAACAACGGATACAGTGCAGTTTCACCGTGCTGTAACACAATCTTAACTAACGACAACTATTCAATGGAACTCCATGTTATGAAGATAATGAACAGGCCCTCTCCTCCTCACAACTACGTATTTGTTTATACTGCCCCCACCCCACCCAACTCGGTCACAGAAGATCGCCACTCGTAAAACCACACTTGCAGCGACCCCCCATTCGCAACCGGCACACTCCCTATTGTCTAGATAGGTACCGGAGCTGTCAGCACGCTCACATCCCGATCTACAATCAAGTGTAAGTCTACCCTGGCCTACAGTCGGGTGCCCGGATCAGTGTCTAGTCACTTTCCTACTTGCTAAGCAGGCAAGTACCCGAGCTGCATCGGTCCGACGGGACCTCTGCTAAAGGACGCTCTAAGCCCCGCAGCGGAAAACCAAGGAGCCCTTCGCCTTAGACCGGTTAATGCCGCTGCTCGCTGCGCGCGAGACCAGACGCTCCACCGACACAGTAGTGGAGCAGACGAACGTGCCTGTTCTCTGCAGCTAACCACAAACCCCCACGAGTCCAACTCCAAAACCGGTGTCTGACAGCTTTCGCCGTCAGAGGGCTCAGGAACCGGTTCCCGTGGTACCCTGATCTAACAGCCGGACCCGTAGTTCCGGCTGCGAACCTATCTATTCCGGGTGGCTAGTAGATAGGGACTAGATAATGAACAATATGATTGAAGCAATGATCATTCCCGACCGCAAACGAATCGTGCAAACCAATTGCGCGATTCGTTTAGTCCCCGGACGGAAAGTCAAAAAGTATCATTTATTAGTAAGCGTTGCTGTAAACGCGTTAAAAACGCCGACAAATGACTGTCAAAACAGTAAATTGCGATTTGTTTCGTTTCAATTCACACAAATTTAAAACAAAGATTCGATCGGATACAACGTGCAGCCTAAACTACTGGAAGAAAGTATTAAGCCGTCGCAACCCACATTCGGAGATTCCTTTGCCAAGTGATGTTAAAGTTCAAACATTTGAAGCATAAACAGAAAAAAAAACAGGTATTGAACGAAAACACCCTACCATAATAAAAAAATGAAAATTTTATTGACAACCTCTCAAATATTGATTTAGGATTTTAATGTTCTCAGTTTACTAAAATGGTATTACAGTTACAAACAATATAACTATCATATAATTGTGTTAAATATCATGTCTTACGAGGACCTAACACATCATACATTAGCCATTAGCCACTCCCAGTGATGAATTTAACTCGTCAACTAGCGCATGTTTACCATTAAAATTCAATCCAATAGAACACGCCAAAACCTTCGTCTGTATATAAATTAAAAGCGCCCACAAGCTTTGATTACACTGCAGAAATGAATATGAATTTTAAAAATAACGGTGCAACATTTGTAGTAAAAGCCTCACTCACTTGTAGGTACAGTGAGCGTATTAATCATAGCGAACAGGAGGTACCGTTAGTTCATGTGCATTGAAGGCTCGTTCACCGCGAACAACTGCACCGGACTTTTAATCTCACCTGAGCGCCAAACGACCACCGTTGCGGTTGCACCCGTGATCACACGCTCCTCCAACCTCCCCCTTGGAAATGTTTACACTGCACTTGTGGTAAGGAAAAAGTTATACATTACTTTTGTTATACAGAGCAGCTGTTACTTTTTACTAATTATTCCAACATTTGCATGGCTGCTCTCTGACGCTAACAGCTTTAATTTTTTTAATCTTAAATAAAAGACAAAAGTTTCTTCAGGTGGAAAAATTTATAGCAGTAGGTATCTCTTATTATGCTTGATACAAAAATATTAATCTCAATTCTAATTCTTTTTCGTAACAGCATGGTTTTTATCATCTATTAAATACTCTGACATACAAAACTCTGAATTGCAAGAGGTCTGCAATCATAATGCTTTATGTACCAACAGAATATTATATAGTGGACCGCGTTGTGTGGTTGTCTAAAATGCAAAACGATTGATGGCTGATTTATAAGTTCGTGAAAATCCGTTACTTGTAGTGACTGGTTGGGCTTATAATGCCATAACTACAAATTGCCAAATACGTAATTTTAATTTCAGTAATCATATTTTTGCTTGGACCACACTTTTGTCGCGTGCTGCTCTTGCCAATTTTTTACAGCACTACGAATTCTTTTAAAAGTTTATCAGCATTACTTGTGGCTTAAATTAGTAATTTATTTGTATGTGACTTTGATTTTGATTAACACATCATATGAGAACATCATAGTTAAAGATTTATTATAAGGTAATCGTTCTTTATGATCAAGACATAAGTAAGTATTGGCTATTGGTTATAGATATTTTGTCTAAAATCAAACTTAATCAAATTCTGTGAATTTGTAGCGGCGACCGGGTCTAGAATAAAGTAGTAAATCAGTACAACCAATTAGGACTGTGTTCAATGGAAACGTAGTTCAAAATAATATCTGGAAGTGTTTTTGTTCGATAAAAAAAAAATTGCGGGAATCAAAAGATTAAAACAGGAAAGCAATAGTTATTACACCTGATAGGTGTTCTTTTTTTAGATACATCAGATGCGTCCGGAAGACGCAAAATAAATGGGAACTTTAGCCTATACAAATTGATAATTGCTTTTTAGAATTAAAATAGGAACGCTATACAACCTGACTAATAGTTGCCTCAGTATACTAACATTACAAGATAGTTTCAAACGAGAAAAAACCTTATTCTTGAGGAATTAAAAGGGGACCCGCAAATAACGCATTGTTCATTCCCAAGTGAAAAGATTGTACTATCGGATAGGTATAACTAGACATTTCCTATTTCCTATTCGATTACATTTGCGGTCGCTGGAACTTGGGGCTTACCCGTTTGTTCAATGTAAAACACTACTAAAAGAGAAGTTTACGGTTTTAGAAATATATATTGTTAACTATAACAAAAGTAATATTATCGTAATTTCGTAATTTCTTGAACGCTATTAGTGTGTTCATTATTTTTTGTTTCGTGGAGAGGTTAAATCTTCAAAATTAAGATACCTAATTGTTAAAGTATTAATTAGTAAAATAAACCTGATACCTTAACAAACATTATTGAATTTACTTTAATATAACATATATTATGTAAAAGTTTGGTATTCAATAGTTACACAGATACGTCTTACGAGAAAGACAAGGTAGATATAACATCGATAAGGCTACATAAAAATATGAGTAGAGTTGAAAATTTAAATATATATCGTATTGAAATGGATATTGCAGGAGCGCGGCAGTAAACTGTGGCAATGGGACATATGGCACTCACTAATCATACTTTGCTTTCTGTTTTATTTCGTATTTCCATTACCGTATTTCAAAAGGTATTGACATATGAGGCACTTTTACGAGTTTTACGTTCGACTCACTCTATCATAAATTTAATGTTACCTTGTTTGCTGCCTTACTTTAACTTTGATTAGTAAAAACGTATAGAAAAGAAACAAGGCTACGGTATTGTGTTTAGCAAGCGAGTGCTTACAGTTCCCGTTGCTCCACTACGGTAAAAATATGTTTAAATAAAACATCTTTTGTTTTACTGGAAAGAAAGGCGCACTGCCTGACTGACTGGAGATAAAACAATAGTATTAAATTGTATTTTCATACTGATTCAGTTTAGTTCTTATGTTTTCAGTTCAAAATTAGTAACTGAAGTAGACTATTGAAGTACGCCTCAAAATTATTAATTATTACAACAACTTATCATGATGTATACGGCAAAATGCTTTACACATAAAACCATTTACATTGATATTATTAATTAGTAATAGACCATTAATTACGTGAGCTGGTGTTCTTTTACTTGGACTTCTCCTCCCCTTTGGTACGATTTGGTGCGAGACCAAATCTCATCCCCCTCACGTAAAATTTACGATATAGTTGTTAAAGTATTAAATTTATTTTCATAGAGCGGAAAAATAATACAACTGGTTTTTTAATATGTATACGATAATGTCTTTATAAGGTAATTAATATCTTGAATTTATTAAATCTTTAATATCTTTTTTGGTTACCCGATGTTTCGATCGAATTACACGGGTTGTGGTCACGGGTGGACTGATAAAATATAATCTCGAGATGAAATCCTGAGTTACACATAATTATGCAACGTGTATGCAATATGTACTAATACACACTTTTAAACTTTTGCGTTCTATGATATATAATTACGTATATATATGGAAATGAAACGTTAGGAAAATAAAATTGATGTACCGTTTAAAGATTGATATATTCAATATATATTTTCAATTATCATTTATAAATTTAAAATGTTATATTATTGAACCCTTTCCTTCATTAGGACATTTAGAACACATATTTAATGGATGTCCCCTAGTTTAAGCAATGGATAGTTCACGTTACATATATGTATGTGTATGTCCAAGCAATCATTATGTGGATTATCTTCATGGTTCAACCCGGTTATTCTTAATATTTCATAATTATACTTCATTAAAATGAGTATATCAGGATTCTTTGTTTTTCACTCACATGCCAACAAAAAAGTGTGCAATTTTCATTTGTCCCTCAGTTAGCCAACTACCTAACCTTTGAACGAGCAGTTAAATTTACTTTTCTATTGGAGCTTTTAACAGGCCGTACGTGCCTTGCTGGCAATTGAAAAATGATTACCTGCCACTTTAATTAACATTTGAAAGTTGAGCCTCAATTAGTCAATCGAGCCCATAGTTAGAAGCAAGAAGACTAAGTGCTAGGCATATAATGTCCAAATCCAAAACTTTGATTTTACTTGTTAATTGTTGGGTTCATTTTCTTTTACTCCATAATTATCTTTTCGTACATATGCCATGAAACCGATGTAGCCTTGTTTGTACTATCTCTCTCCCATTTTTAGACTGTAACATTATACTTATTTGACGCTATTCATTGGTCCGCTATGTATTCGGTTATAGAGTCTTGTAATTGTATTCAGAATTATTGCCGACGTTCTTATTAAAACTTTGTTATAAGTGCCAGTTTCTCCGGTTGCTTTTGCTCTTAATTGTGATTGTATGACTTCTTCGTTTACTCGTATAGTAAAAGGATTTCCTTTCACGTTGTCATGACGTCTATGGTCTCAGTAGAAATATTCTATTATTTCTTACAATTTCTGTGCAAGGACATAATACTGTTATTCAATAGTTGATAATACTGGTTACCATTTTTAAATATATGTTATCATTTATCCTTTTTTTTTCTTTGAAACAGGATTCTTGATCGCCTTTGCGTTTCATTCTGGCTTAAGTTGGTTTGCAGCTGTTGATCCAGTTGCGATTACATCACGTACAAAATAAATAAAATTATTATTAGGTATTACTGTTTCAATGTCTCTGTTTTTAAGGACAACTTTGAGTAATTGTTAAGCAATTTTTATGAATTAAAGATATTGAATGTGAACCCACTTTCATGTTGCAAACGGTGTGATTCCCAATCGTAGCGTGTACCCACACCAAGGGGTTAAATATGGGCGATGCAATTTTAACATTCATAGCGAGTCATTAGATTCAAATCCTAAACAAAATACGTGTTCGTGAATACGTGTTTGGAGCATCGCCACGAACACTGCGAACAGATCAGCATTTATGTGACCGTATAAATATGTCGGCATTAAATTATTTTATTTCCTTTATACCCTTTTTAACTTAATTTCGCGTACTGAGGAATTTGAATTTTGTAGTATTTAAAGTGTATATGAATAGAAATGGAATGGTAGAAAAAGTGCAGAAAGCTACAATTTATAAACAACTAGCTGACCCGACAGACGTTGTCCTGTCATTCAATTCAAATTGGAATACTTCACTAATAATAATTATTTCTATTGTTGTATATTTTGATATTGTATGTTTGTATTTTTTTATTATCTCTATAACATAGATAGACATATTGTTTATTGTAATGCTTGTTGATACACAACATTGTCAGTTTTGTTTCCTGGCGCGTAAATAAATAATATTGATGATTTTAAGACACGGGAACAGGTGACATACAGTTGGCCATAGGAAAAACGTGGATTTTCAAGATTAATGCCACAAACACTTAACGACTGCCCTTGCGATTTATTTATTGACATTGCAAATGCAAGTCGCACTGAAAATTGTAACCGTTTAAAGTCGAATGGCATGTCGTTCGGAATCATAGGGATGCGTGGATCAATCTCATCATCATCTCAGTCTTCGCCTTTATACTTCTCTTTTAAAATTGTGGCTTCGATGATGTTGTTAAGTCATTTCTTCACCGCAAGCCGGGTGCCATTACAAATACGTGATTTTTTGTGAACTGGAATGGGTTGCCACGTTATAATTGAATGCAGCTCGATATGGATCAAATGCAACATTTCTATTTTCTTGATATTGATTCCGTTCAACTTCATTTCGAGCTTTGCGTTGCTCATCAGTTTGACTTGCTCTTAAATATCTTTGATTTGCGGGATTGCGAGTTCTGCGACCTATGTTTGTACGTCTACTTCTTGGCATTTTTAATATCAAAATTTCAACTTAATATTATAAATGAACAAACTTAAAACTCCACAATTTTTTCGATTCAATCGACTGTGCAGTGTTTGCTAAGAAATGAAAACCATAATTATTCATTAACAATTTGCAAAATCAAAGCAAAATGGTTTAATTTTACCTTGTCAAAGATATCATTCCGACCAGGGAGCTGGGTAAGGGTTATAATTCGTTGTTAATGCCGACCATGGATTTCCATGATGAAGTCCTTGATGCCAACCGATACAACTAATTAATGCAAAGAGAATATAACGCTACGCTAGAATTATGCGATCTTTGTAAACGATATTGGCGGTGTGCGATCTGTCTCTTACTGTCAAACAACTGACAGTTATTTCAAACGTGCTTAGCAAAGAGTATATAACGCTGGGGCTAAGTTTACATTAAAAAGTTTGTAATAAAGGTAGTCGTTAAGTTTTCTTTAATTTTCTAAGTTTTTGCGCAATTTCCTTAATTTTTTTAAATATAAGAACCTTCTACGAAGTATTAGAAAACATTTAAAAAAAAGATGAATGAAATCGGTAAAGCCGCTCTCAAGTTATAGCGTGACCAGAAGAAATAGGGGTTCATTTTTATATATATAGATAATTACTATCTAAATAATTGTGTGATGATCATGATAATTTGTTATGTGTCTGGGTGTAATTTATCTATAATAAACAAACACATCAACCCATCAACCGGTCAACTTCAAAATTCTACTATAATTAATCATAGACTACATTACGTTTAGCTGTCAGTTGCGTTTTGTTTTGTTATACCATTTTTAACAAATGAACTGCTAGACTGTTTTTTACTGATAAATTGCTTTAATTTGCGTTTTGTTATTCCACATCAGTTGCGTTTTGTTATACCACGTTTTATGTCACGTTCCACGGGAACGTGATAAAAAGATCCTATGTCCTTCTCCTGGTTCTAAGCTACCTCCTCACCAATTTTCAGCCAAATCAGTTCAGCCGTTCTTCAGTTATAAATAGTTACACTATTTATATACGACTATTTATATACGACGACACTAAAGCAATAACACGACTTTCTTTTATATATATAGATATGTGTTATAAATTTAAAAATTATGTGAAAACGGTTACATCAAGCTACACGTGTCCAATATGTATGTTGACCTGTCAGGGCAATTTAATCAATTGTGGTCGAACTTCGACCACCAGGCGATTTCTAGTAAGAGCGAATACACTTTCGTCGGTCCAACCAAATACCACATATTTTAGTTAAACATTAATATTACTACTAACTATCATACTAATTACAAGTTGTAGATCTCATATCATTTAAGCCAAACATCTGTTCACCAGAATAGGCAAACCCGAAACTTTTCAAACGTATGTTATTGCCACATCTAAAAACTATTTATTAAAAATAGGAACTAACTATAATAGACTAGCAACTAGGTTTCTCTCGGATAGCAGAGTATATTATATTGATTTTTTCCGACATCTTCAACAATAATCGTCATATTTAAAAAAAATATTACAAAACCTTAACACATTTTACACTTAAACCTTCCTCATAAATCACTCTGTCTATTGGTGAAAACCGCATGAAAATCCGTTTAGTAGTTTTTTGTTTATCGCGAATAGACAGACAGACAGACAGACGCGGTGGGGGACTTTGTTTTATAATATGTAGTGATGATAAAACAGTTCACTATTTAATCGAATGAGTTAGTAGACATTATTATGACTAGTTATACCGGTAGTGCTACGCTATTGGTCAGCTGGCAATAGCGGGGTATTAAAAGGACAAGCTTGCATTATAAGTTGATAACAGCCACTTGAGTGCTGATTAAAGTTCGAAAAACATAGCAGTTACTGTTAATATAGTGATTTTGACAGTTTATAGGAATAGTTGTGAGATTGTTTCTAACACGCACATATAAACATTACTATGGGACAGGTCTCAGTAATATATCCTACTAATATTAAACGTGTAAGTTTGTGAGGATGTATGGATGTATGGATGGTTGTTGCTCTTTCACGCAAAAACTAGTGACCCAATTGCGATGAAACTTGGTATGTAGATAGCTGGAGACCTGGATTAATACATAGGCTTAGGCTTACTTTTTATTCTAATGAATATTATAATAACGGCATCGGGGCTTACGCGGGTGAAACCGCAGGGAGTTGCCAGTAAAATATATAATCATTAAAACGGGTAACGCATAGGAGAAAATATTAATATGAATATAAATTTAGGTCGCAATCTAATACTTAATGAGTCAGAAGGTATATGTGCATTTAGTGCCAACTTTTCAATGGAAAGGGTAGAAGCGGTGAGTATCTTTACTGTAGTATACAAATTATATAATTTAACTACTACCAACTTTATTTAAACATTTTGAACACACGAAAAAACACAAAATTTAAACTTTTCCAAATTTTGTAGAGTAAAACACAATCACAGCCAAACATTAATTAAATTGCAAACAAAAGTAAAATATCACATCTCGGCTTCTCATTTATGTGGTAACACAATGACGGAAATTAATTTTATGAAAAACATTACTTTAGCAAATTCGTTAAGGGGGAACAAATTGCCAAGGCTTAGGCCGCGACGTGACAACGACCGTTCAGCCACAGTTAATGAGAGGTCACCAAACACGCGATGCGTCAACCAACCAACGGCTTGTTTTCAACCATATTGATTGAGATGATGACCCGTCTGTCTCTCTGAAATATTATCGGCACTTCGCCAACTTTTTAATTATCACTAACGAAAGTGATACTCTCATTTTGTTTCCAGAAACGGGACGTATCTAATATAATCAGGCCTTGGGATAATATTTTATGAAAAAAGCTGTTAAATTTAGTACTGATTACATTTTTTGTATGCAGTAGTAGTAGTATTAGGTTGCCAAAGACGTATATGTATATCAGTGGTAAAATGTAATATTATAATAATATATATTAAAACATAATAAGTACATCCGAACAGAAGGGCAAATTCTACACACAAAAAGATTAGTGTATAAAAACGAAGTCGTGTCTATGATAATATCTGTCAATTTTCCAAAACTATTAAGTATCTAATAGAATATATATATATATATATATATATATATATATATATATATATATAGATAATATACACTCGTGGGAATAGAATTGCCTAATTTGTCAACTTAAACTACTAATTCTCTCAACTGCCTCTAGTAGTTTAAAAAAAAACTATTAGTGTTAGCATTGCACGTTAGAAATGAAAACATGTGTGTATATATATATACACACACACACACACACGTCTGTATATGTGTATATGAGCGTGAGGGTTAGGCGAGTTCAGTGCTGTTTCCTCATACCATAAGTGCTTAACGTGCCTAAAGAAGTTTTAACTTCAAAAATAGATTTTTTAACTTGCATTGAAGATGACATTCACAATATTACAGAAGAAAGTTTATATTTTTAATCATACACAATCCGTTTTATTTTCTGTTTTGAATATGTATCCATGTTTCTGCTCTCAATATTGCTTCGCGGGGCAGCATACACAATATCATCCTCCCTCTGTACCCGACGGCGCGGCGGTGTACTATTCGAAACATTTTCTACGAAACACGTGTGCACGCCCCAATGATTATTACTTCTTATACAGATTCGTATAAGCTGAGCATACTTGTGGCTGGAACGATTTTGGTTTAAGGACGCATCCACAAGTTTTGCGGCTTCGAAACTTAGAGATAAAAACCTAATTATTTTCTAATAAGTAGATATAAATAGGTACATTTGTAGATACTAGGATAAGCTGGTTAGGATATATGTAGATTATACTCATATTTAGATTACATCATCTTTTTTTTAACGTGCGGAAACCCCCACGGTTCATCACTTAACCGAGGGTGAAGAGGTATGTCGGCCTCGGACCGACTAAAACTAAACGGTGTTCCATCACAAGTAATTACATAATCTAAATACGAGTATAATCACCTCACCTCAAACCTTTACCAGATTACCAAACCTTTTCATATTTTGTTATATATTTTCTTATGAATATGTTAAACAAATGTCACTGTTATTGATGGATAATACATTTATACTACGAAATATACTAATATACAATTTTACTATAACAAACAACGAAGATAATTTTTAATGAAATCAACCATGTGAATGCAACCTTAAGCAAACGAACTTTCAAATATATATTCATAAATCCCTGCACTTGTTTCACAATCTTATAAATCTTAAATATATAAAAAAACAACACCCCTATATATTGCACATTATGTATACAGACCTTAATTGTGAATTTATTGGAAAATCAACTTGTTGGCAAACTTACGTATGTATGTATTAGGAACTTAAAGGTTAACCTAAGTCCCACGTCGCGTCGGGGTCTTGAGATAAGGAAAACACTTGAGTAATAGTCTCAAGCAGTTACCTATCTGTAAATCTTGTATACAATGTGGTGAAAGGGTTGATAAACTAATATTAACAAGCACGTATCACAAACCGCAAGATCATGAAAATTTACCCCGATCCCTCTCGGTATGGCATGGATAACTTCCATGTTTGGCCTCCATACATTATTTATTATATTAGGTTATGCCTTGTTTACATCGGTTGCCTTTTGGCAACCTACCTTACCTGCCGCATCTAATACGGACAAATTAATTTCCATTCAGTGTTTACCTATTGACGTGGTTGTATTTGTGTCAATGCTCCTCAGTGCATTCGTAACGAAATGTATGCTTGAATGCTTCATGCAATACCAATGCTATAGACAATCACTTTAGCCAAGATGTGAGTTGTATTGAACTGCAGGCCTTGTACGTACACTTTCACAGTTGTTTAAAAATATGCTATTTATAAAATAATTAATTTGAGCAATAAATTTTGAATGAACCGATTACCAAAATAAAATTATTATTATTGACGACAAAACTTTAGGCACTGATTTAAAGAGGCAGTTGTAAATAGCAGTTTTGGTAAGTTAAAAATTATAAATGGCACGTTTAATAACTAGTTCAGCAGTTGAAACTTAGCAGTAGAGTAAACAAAAATGAGTAATAAAAAATAATGAAATGGATCAGTGAATATATAATTGAGCAGGAATATAATTAAATGGGCGGTAAAAATTATCGAACGAGCGGTTACGTGTGGGCAGTAATAAATCGGAATTTGTCGGTAAGAAATCTCATTCTAAGCAATTCTGTATAAACAATGAGGTGGTAAAATAAAATAAAAAAACAGTAGGTACTTAAATAGTAATGCAAAAATTAAAATACTTTTGCTTTGACTGAAGGAATTAAATAAATCTAATTGTATAATAATAATAGGAACTTTTATTCGTAATTCGAAACATACTTAAGTAATTAAAATGACATAGAATTTGCTTAGTAGCACCTAAAATAAACTTATTGTATAATAAGAGCAGGTTTGGCTTTCGACGGTCTGCCTCTCTTCCTTTTTTGTCCGAGTGGAATGTTTTTAGCTTCAACATTTACCTCTCTTTTCAATGAATTTGAGTTCGGGTGTCACCGCTCGCTATGATCTGCCGAACTATTTATCGAACCGCTCATTCCATCATTTTACCGCTCATTCAGTTATTGGACTGCTCAATTATTTTTAGAATCGACATTGGCCCCAATTCTGTTACTTCACTCGCTAAATTAAAATTCACCAAGTTTTCTTCATATAAGAAGTAAACCTTGTACACTTAGAAACAAGGTCTTATTTCAAATTGAAACAAGTAGGTAACATATGTCGCTATCGAAATAAGCAATTTATTTGTCGACTAAAGTCTGATACGCTTAAATAAGCTTTAATACCACATAGCGAGAGCCGCTATCCGTTGAATGCCATCTCTTTTGCTCTGTGTTTTTAGTAAGCGTCTTCGTAGGTGTAGATTAAAAATACGTCATCCTTGTTCGTTTTGAACAAGTTTTTATACGGCAATTATACAGCGTTTGAATAAATGAAGACTCTCGCTGCGTGGAAATAAAGTTGAGTATACGTTGACAGGTTTTAGTGAAATTTAGCGGCACTGAGAAATAGATGCTAGTTACAAATAGACCTTATTACAAGGAACACTAGGTTAATTTCATATGAAGAAATGAAGTCAGGTTTTAGTTTAGTCGAGGGTACAATAGAATCGGCACCATTGTATGATAAAATAAACGACTAATTGATTTTTTATTACTGTCCATGTTTTACTGTCGCAATAATTAATCAACCGCCATTAAATTAAATAACTGCTCAATATGTTTTCCAACTGATCACAATAACGTCTCGAATATTTAAATAACAGCTCAAAAAATTAGTTCCCAAAACTTTATAATAAAACTTTGAGAACTTTTATATACCTATATATTGATCGAAATGTACGAGAGAAATAATAATACCTTACCATCGCAAGTGTAAAATACGACACAAGTGGACTACTAATTAGTTATAGCAATGCGATATATCTAATTAGTTATTTTCTCCTTATAACTAAAGTGACTGACACTGTACTTTGATTTATGATATGAAGTTATTTACATCAATATTTTTATGATATACAATTATTATACAGTTGAAAAACGATTTTCAAAACCAAAAACAAAGCCCAATGTGATATGTTGTGGCACTTTAGACTTGAATAAACTTGCATTCATTTAAAATCTCTTCACATTTCTAAACAGTTAATTCGTTTGCTGTAACATGTTTTTGTAATAAGTTAGTAATACCCTTTAGTTCCCAAAGTGTCCCGTTGGCGGCAATATGCTTGTCCCTTATGTGAGGTGAAACAAACTGTGCCTAGTTGGTAAAAAGTGGGTGTTTAATACCGCCTCCGCTTACCAATTCGCTTTACAGGCGTAAGTGTATTTATATATGTTTTTGTATTAATGGACATCGTTGCACTTATTTTGTTTTTTTAGCTAAAGTAGAGATATTTCCCAAGACAAATGCGTCTAACTCTAGCAAAGTTTCCTTTCCCTTCATCTCTTTTTAAAGTTCGTTAGGAAAGCTTTAGGAATAACTATTATTGTAAATCCGTGTTTACGTAGTTTTAGTAATTCATTATTATTACAAGTGATTACTTGTTATGATAGGAAATACAAACTTGAAGAATACTAACTTCTAGAAGAAAATGTACAAAACTCTTCTGTTTACATTCACGAAGTGTAGTCAGACGTTTAACAGACATTTCTATATCAACTATAGGGGGAGTGGGGGAGCATTGATACAGAGGCCATTTTATTTTTAGGTCACTTTTTACACTATTACATTTTACAATTTCACCCAAATTAGCTCGTTAGGTTTTTAATAAAGAACCAATATTATCGAGCAAATACTTTTCATTCGGACTAATTAATGGTAAGACACCTAAAAAATGACATGGTTTGAAAATCGTATTAATCCTTCCCTACTCCCCTTATAGCTCTCTGTGTATTTCTAATCTTTCAGCACATAAATAGTGCTGAATAATATTAAACATATAACTCATCAATTAATTACATTGGTAATATAATTTTGGGGAAAGATCGCGGTGAAATAAATTATAGTTTAAAATAAAATAACTTTCATATTCCTACGAAAGTGTGTTTTTTATTTTATTTATTAATTTTAACCAAAATAATAATTATTAAATTTGGGAAAAGGGCAAAAAGATGATGATTGTTAGTTACAAGTTCAGCTAATAAACGCGTGCTGTCAAATCGGACGGAGTCCAGCTTGCTGTTAAGAGCGATAACCTTGATATTTAAAATTATCCTGGTGTTGTCTTAATGATTAATTCGATAGTGTTGGAGCCCATAGCAAAAATACAAAAACCGTTTTATAAACATGTAACACAATTTACCTTTTTGATCCACAATAGCAAATCAGTTTTATAAACTATTTTACTAACAACGTAATATAATTATTAGCATAAACTTATAAATTTTAGCTTTAAATCATAATTGTTACATAGTGATATTTAGTTTGATAGTATAATTTAGGAGTCGTACGATGTGATTAAAGTAACATTTCGTAGTAGTTGTTCTCTTTGGGTGAATTATGGTGTTGTTATAGGTCAACGGCGTGGACTTTGAAAGTGACTCCGAAATTGGTAACATAATTTTGGTATATTTCTAGATCAAAAGAACGACTGTTGACTCACAAGGTTATCTGACAACTTTATAGTACTGAAAATAATAAGTACATTAACATTAATAACACAATAGCTATTTGGCGTAGATAAACAAAATATATATGTATCTTTCAGAGAGATTTTTAAAAGCAATAAGAATGGATTTCCCTTATATTACATAACAGTAGTTAGCTGAAAAAGCTATAAATAATACATGTTTATTCTAAATATAAAAGAAAACAAACAATGTATTGTGTATTACAGGAACGCCTACATGCACCTAAACAGTTTAGAGGTAAGTAGGTACATATAATACTTACTCTGTAGGTTTTTACCTAAAACTTGTCTGTAATTTTAATAACTATGATCTGCATACTGCATGTACTACCATTATGCATCTTTCTATTAAATACATAATAAGCAAAATAATGATATAGATAAATTTATAAAATGTGTTGGAAACAATGTAATATTTTTATTTTAAAATTTTGGAGAGGAAATCAGCGAGATAAAAAATTTGATTGTCGCCATTGTAGTAGACATCATCATCGTACCTATATGTACATTTTCTGTATGAAATGTATTCTATGTATATTTGTGTACCCATGACAACGTGTAGTGTATGTCAAATTGCATGCTGATCGGTTGGGTAATTAAGAAACCAAGCAAACAAACAAACTCACATTGACATTAGTTAGTATTATAATCGTGAGATATCTATATCAAGTCTTAGCTTTAGCTTGTTTTGCTAACGGTAAGTAAAAGTAGAACTTGCCCCCTGAAGGTTTTGTGAATTCAGGATCATAAATACTTATAATTTACTGGGTTACTGGTAATATATCGGCAATCCATTAAGGGGATAATTATAGAGGAGGTCATTTGCAACCAAATTACCTCCTATGACCACCATACGAAGGTCAACCTTTTTCAAGTAATTTAAAATTTAATGTATTTTTGAAGATATCGTGAAAATTTATAAAAAAAGACTAATGTGTAGAATTACTTTTTATTGTTATTATCTGCTTGGTAACACTTCAGTACATAGTAATCAACCATAAAATGAAAATAATGTTTTTAATATAGAGGTATAAAATCTTACAATTTTAACACTTAAACAAAAACAATTAAGTGCTTTATCGGCAGAACATTAATGAAACACCTTTTCAGCCATCCAACAACATACTGTGTCATACCAAAAAATTTTAAATGGCGAAACAAACTGTAAAAAACGCATGAGGTGTCTTTTGGACACTCGGTTGGAAAGAAGTTCCATTCCTATATATAAATATCTTTAATGGATTGAATAAATTGTATCAACTATAGAAAATATTATGAAAACTTGAAATTAAAATTGCACCAACTGTGAAAGTTGCCCGAACTAATATATGTATAATTAGTATAGTACAACATCAAAGTACAGCAGTATCGCAGAATCCAGACATGGCATAAATAAAATAAATCAACTCGCGGTCACCATTTTTTCGTCGCACTAACACTTTTTTCCGTCTAGCCCGCCGTCTGCCGTGCGTAGTCAAGTATAACGTACGTATAAGGAACGTCCAATAATTCAAAAATAAGGAAAACATTTATTCTTATTTGTTCTGAGCGGTAGGTCAAAAACATCAAAAAATCCTTCTAGGCATTTAATGTCAATAAATATATTTATATGTACACAGAGGAAACTATGATTGACTAGGTATTTCTGGAATATTCACACATACTCATATTTTAGTATAGATCTAGTGTTGTGTGACCAAATATATCTATACATAGATATATTTGGTCTATGATAGTATGGAGAGGTTACGATTACTTGTACATATGGTTAACAGATAGCTTTGGTCCTGATTGTCCAAATTATTTGTATTAATAATTAATAAGTATTATTGACTTCACACATCCGATGCTTTAGCCATCACATCATTGCGTCTATTTACTGTTATTCACTTTACTAGTCCTATTACTTACACACTTTAAATTAGTAAAAAAATGTAAAATTAAAGTGATCAAACAGTAAACTGTAACTACAAACCTTTCTTAAAAGCGTGTAGAACTTTGTAAATGAATTATTCCATAATAAATTTCACAAGTTACAGGTGTTCAATAAAACAAAGCATCCGAAAAACAGTTCAGATCATGGGTTAAGCCGGAGCGTGGCGCGGGAGACGCCATATTGTTTCTACAATGTCGACGGATATTTCCGCCTGATGCATTTTTGATGTTTTTCTGATGTGGGTCTATCGGCCTCTGCTATCTAAATGTGATGAATATTCAACATTGGTTTGCGAGAGATACGATTTTAGATATTGTCAGGAATTACGTAATTTCATTGATTAACTCGTTAATTAACTTGTGTTGTCAATGTTAGTTCAATTAAAACTCATAAGTATCTTTGTTACGGTTGATAAGGGCATTAAGTTACGACGTTCCTTATACGTTACACTTGACACGCTCGGCCATGGCACGGCACGATGGCGAGTTAAACGGAAAAAAAAGTATCAGCACAACGAAAAATAATACTTTGTGTAACATTTAGCAAAACTTGATAAGATAATGAAAATAAACTTATCTACAGACACAATACTGCAAAGCGGTATGTTTCTTTTTATTTAATAACAGGGTAGCTGTATTAACCGCGAAGGAGTAGGCAAAGAGCTTAGAAGCTATATTTGTGGTCCCACGTAATAGGCGGCAGGGCTAGGATTACATAAAATTGTGCTTACGTAAGGGGGGCGTCCTGAATTCAGTATTAACATGTGTCTAGAAAGTTCAGAATTAATTTAAAATGAAAATAATGAAACATTCTAGAATAATTCCTTAAGAATTAAGCCATTGTCAAAATTGGGAGGATGTCCACACTTTTACAGTTTTCTATTCCCAATAGGGACAAGTATCCCTGCGAGCCCATCAAATAAAAGGACCTTCTGTGCATAGATAAAGGACGTTCGTCTGTCGTCGACTAAATTGAATTTTGTTACGATAAATTCAGCACCAAATAAATATTAATGTGTCGTGAAGAGATCAAGATAACGTTGATATTTCTTGAACAATTTTCTATTTGATTATTCACTTTAAGAGTCCTTACATAAATAATTATATAAGAAAGGTCAAAAAAAGGGAAAGGAATGAGAATGTTCTCGACTTTATGATCATTTTTAAACTGATAATTTTGAAAACCGATATTTAGTTTTGATTACTTATGTCACATAAAAAAAATGTTAAAATATAAATACAAAGACTTCTTACGTCTTCTTACTAGGATATGAACAATAATCTGAGAAATTATTTTCTTCACGTTGGACAACAATAAACAAACAAACCGACATACAAAACAACAGGATACGTTAATAACTTTCTACGTTAATAATGTTTAGGTAGAATTAACGTAAATCTTATAAATATAATCTTAGAAATACGTCACCCGTTTGCCCATAAAAACATCTGAATGTAATGGAAAATATTAATATTATTATATAAATAAAGCATTTATTTTCATTATGAAAGCAATAAGGTTCTAATTTTTGGGTGCATGCACTCAAACGACAGAGAGCTCTCGGGAGCAAGCTGCATTCACAACACGGGGAATCAAGAGCTGAGTCAACCGCCCACCGGTCCCTATTTGCAAAAGCCGCCGCCGTTCTGAAAGGTTAAATTCACTCCCAGGGCAAACAAAGACAGGTTTTGTTTAATTAATCAATATTTTCGCTTAGCAATATTTTTTTGTTATTGAGTGATAATATTAGAAAATAGACTTATAGTGGTGCTACAGTTATTATTATATTTTAAGAGGAATAATTAATTAATTAGTTTACGGGGCACGACAGTAAAGCTCTCAAACCGCATGATTTTTTTCGACATCTGCAACAATCATCGCCACATTTCAGGCAATTTACACAAAATCTATATGAACTATACAGGTAAACCATTCGTCCATTGGTGAAAAGCGTATGCAAATCTAGATAAAATGCAAAAAACCGTTACAATCCAGTACTCTTGGAGCTGCACACAGCCAGACAAATACAATATACATTATAGAATAGAATAGGATAATCTTTATTGTACACCAGTACATATTGCTTAAGGTTACTTTACAATTTTGATATGTACAAAGGGCGGCCTTATCACTAAAAGCAATTTCTTCCAGGCAACCTTGGGATGGAAAAATAATGACCAGTAATAAAATAATTTAATGGGTAGTTATGGTGTGGGAATCAAAACGTGTTAGGCTTAAAACTTGTAAATGATAACTATAAACATAAACAATATAATTAGATTTTTATATAATTAGATTATATTTAAACATATAATGATAGTAATTTAGTGACTAACTGTATCTGTATAATCGACGTTCCCCTTTTATTTGTTTAGAATTTGAGATTAGAGCAAATAAAAAGACAAACAAACGAAAAAATAAACATTGATAATGTTACTATAGGTTAGAATCAAACTATTTTCAGTTTAGATATCTCAATAAATTATAATACATAACGTTTTCGTTAAAAACTTATTATGTAAGCCCAAATAACCAACAGTAAAAACTATGGCATATGTTTTTGTTCGGTAGATATACTTTAGTTTTGTTTTTCCACTAATGTTTGTAGGTGTGTAATCAGAGATGCTACAAACAAATGGTGGTAGTTAGCCAAGCACCGCAGAGGGCAGTATCCGCGATTTATGTACGAACAACCTCCGCGGGGAGACGAGTGGGGAAGAGGGTGAGGCTAGTTGTTGCGTCTTCCAAACTACTGCTCTTCCTTTGTATAAATTACTTACTTTATCTCTAGTGCTCGTCTGTAGAGAAAGAAATATTGGTGGATTTCTTAGACGATTTTGCATGAAGGCGAATATGGGCCTAAGATTTGTACGTTTATTCTGAATCACAAAATGTTTTTATGATCTTTTGAATGTTAAATTGGAGTGGTAAGTATGTCGTTTCAATGGCCTTTTAACATTTACTACCAATAATATTTTTACAATTGATAATTTATATATACCTTTGTATCATCAAGTATCACCCGCAGTTAAGAGGCCGTATACGAAATTTTGTCAATTTCGCTGATTTACGTGGTTTTACAGACATGATTTTACAGTTAAAATACTATATTTCTATAAGTTTTTATGAACAACATAAAAGATCACTTTAATTTAGATCTAATGAGTGAACCACTTTTTTACTTTTATTAAAAATAATAATGCGAGATTTAGGTTGTTTTAAAACATTTTTTATTACCATATTTTTTAAATTTTTTGCAATTTTTTTTCAGAAAATGGGTTAACTTTGAACTGAAGTTTATTTCTGTTGTTGTAATTTTATGAATGAAAGTTCCACGCAGCCGAAATCAAAAGCAAAACTTTGTCCATTTTCTGTAAAATTTGACTAAGTTAAACATTTTTTTACTAATTTTTTTTATATTAAAATGGTAAAAAGTGTTTCATACATTGTATAGACGACTTTTACAGCAATACATTGTAATTTTTTCATATCGTTGGTACTTCAAAACAGTTCGTAAATATGTGATATTCTAAACCTCTTACGGCAAAATTTACAAAACAGTCACCGGTTTGAGGTCGATTAATCAAAATTGAATAATAAAAGTAAAAAAGTGGCTCATACGTTAGATCTAAATTGAAATGATCTTTTATGTTGTTTATAAAAACTTATAGAAATATAGTATTTTAACTGTAAAATCACGTCTGTAAAACCACGTAAATCAGCGAAATTGGCAAAATTTCGTATACGGCCTCTTAAATCAACCACGTTACGTCAAGAGGGATGTATAGAAGGGAAGCATTCCGGCCCGATTCTGTGAAAGGATGATTACATGTTAAGTATTGTACCGTTGTTTTTTGAAGATAAGATGAAGTCGTTATCTAACTCTAAAAAGTTAAAAATGTTCAATCAAGGCTGTACTTCACTGTTGAGCAAAGACTGGTCATTATAATTAATGTAAAAATATCACCTTCTTGATTTCGTTAACCCCTGTATCGTGTCTTAAAGTCAGCAGAAATTTCAATGTTGCTATTGAAACCATTAACACCATATCTCAAATTATAGATTTATAGTAATAACATATTAAATTCCAGAAACGGTTTGAAAGCGAAGTGTCCGAAAAAACAAATAATTTAGTTATTCCATACAAACAGGAACAGTGATCGTTTCAATAGCGCATTCGATTACATGCGGCGTTCGCGGTGTGGCCGTCCGATGACCAAATATCCGATATGTTTCGGTTTCCATTCCAACAGTGGATTGAAAAATGTGGCGGTATATGTCATTTTCATGCAATATGCATGTGCTTGCATCACTATTGTAAGGTTTTTTAAACAGAAACAAAATATGACAAAGCTTTAAAAATCCATACGGCCGATGAAAAAATAGGATTAGGTACTTGTGGGTCTAACCGCTTGTCGAAGCTGATTTTCACCGCATTTACTCAGTATAGATAGACACTAGATATACGTAACGGCTATTTGGGACATTTACTATATATCTATCTATAAATAGACAAAAACAAAATAGTTAAGAGCAACTTTTTCCTATTTAACAACCGATATTTTTTTTGTTTAGTAGGAGTTGAGGAGTTATAGTGAGAAAAAAAAAATTGGAAAAACGATTTGTTTTTACAACATAAAACATTGCCCACCTTATTCGCTGATGATATGTCAATATTGATCACTTATGACAAAACTAAAAATCCAACACCAATACTTCAGGAAACTCTAGACACAATAAATCACTGGCTCAAGGACCATAGCTTAGAAATAAACTATAACAAAACAAAAACTATCCAATTTAGATCATATAAAAACGACCCCATTAACATTGACACAACATACAATAACACACAACTAGAAACCGTAGATACATTCAAATTACTTGGTATAACTATAGACACACACATCAACTGGAAAGCGCACATCGAACATATTAAAAATAAACTATCTCGATTTAGATACGCTCTATTCCAACTAAACTGCAGCACAAACGAAAAAACCGCACTGTCAGCACACTACGCATACGCATACTCCTGGTTAAGATACGGCATTATGTTGTGGGGAATTAATGGAATGTCTTATAAGTATTTATTTGAATTTAGAAATAGATAACTTTCATCTATAAACGTCTAGCTAGTTGCCAGTATTTTTATCTTGGCTGTAGCTGTTATAGATAGCTGATAGGAGAGGTTTTTGTTACGAATTCCGCACAGTGGTCCGCGCGATTTCCGCGCGATTTCGCGAAATCCCCCCCCCCCCCAAATTGGTGGACGTGGTGGCTGGTTTCGAACTGTCAAAGTGGACGTTCTAGCGGCTACCCTCTGAACCCCAACCAACATGCTTATTCAATGGGCAAATCAACAGAATCTGCCCTTCATCAAGTAGTTTCATACATAGAGGGCAATCTAAAAAACAAGTTGTCTACCTTAGGAACCTTCATCGATATCGAGGGTGCCTTCGACAAAACTAACTTCACCAGCATCAGCCAGGCTCTGTCAAGACATGGGGTCGATCCCACAATTGCCGGGTGGATCGACAGCATGCTCAGACACAGGGCCATACAATTTACTGTGAATAATACAACGAGAGGGGTGGTGGCCAGAGGGTGTCCGCAAGGCGGAGTTCTCTCACCTCTCCTGTGGAACATTGTGATCAATGAGCTCATTACTCAGCTCAATGACCACAAGTTCCTCACAGTAGGCTATGCAGACGACCTGACCATCCTTATCAGTGGCCCCTTTGAGGGGGTGGTATGCGACCTAATGAGAACCGCACTGAAGGTCGTCGAACAGTGGTGTGAGAAACACGACTTAACAGTGAACCCGGCAAAGACGGAACTGATTATGTTCACAAATAAACGTAGTTTAGGAGAATTAAGACTACCTAAACTATTCGACACCCGCCTAGTTCTTACCAAGGAGGTCAAGTATCTAGGAGTGATACTTGACAGCAAACTCCTATGGAACAGGCACCTGGACATGAAACTGAACAAAGCGAGCATTATTTTCTGCCAATGCAAGCGACTCCTCGGCAAAAGCTGGGGCTTATCACCAAAAATCACCCTATGGCTGTACAAAACGGTCATACGGCCTATCATCACGTACGGTGCTATTGCCTGGTGGCAGAGAACAGAACTCAGCACCGTCAGTAACAAGTTGCAGCAATTCCAGAGACTCGCATGTGCTGCCGCTACTGGATGCATGCGCACGACTCCCACAGCTGCCCTGGAAGTAGCTCTAGACCTAGCACCACTAGACCTATTTATACAGCAGGAAGCAGCTGTGGCAGCCATCAGACTCAAACACCTGGGTCTGTGGTACAACCGAGAGGGTTCCCATTCCAGACTATGGAATGAATTAGTGGACTATCAACCACTGATAGCTGCCCCATGCGATAGGATCCCCAAACAACACATCTTCGAAAGGAGATACCGAATACAGCTATATGAAAACGACCGAGATCAATCTGGCATAAATGAAGTCCGTATATACACGGACGGTTCTAAGATGGGGACAGGGACTGGAGCCGGAATTTTCTCACAAGACCTGAACATAACAATATCACTGGCGTTAGGGCAGCACAGTTCCATATTTCAATGCGAGTGCGTTGCGATAATCTACGCCGCTACTGCGGTCATGTCAAGAGGTATAAAGGAGTATAACATCCGCATACTGTCAGACAGTATGGCCGTTCTAAAAGCCCTGGAGGGCAACACCATGAACTCCGGTCTTATATACGAATGCCACCAGACACTGGAACGTCTAGCCTCCGACAACGGGCTAATCCTCCAATGGATCAAGGGGCATAGTGACTCACTCGGGAACGATGTCGCCGATGAGCTGGCAAGGAGGGGATCTGCAACGACAGTAGCAGGTCCAACTACACTGTTGCCACTTCCCTTTAGTCAACTTCGCTCATGGGTAAGACAACGGACTCGGGAAACACACAACAACCGCTGGGCCGACACACCCGGCTGTAGACAATCCAAACTGGTGCTGACGAAGGTCTTACCTCGTTTGACTTGCAGATTGCTCAGTCTCAACCGACCTGACATCAGAATAGTGATAGGAACTATTACGGGCCATTTGGCCCTAAATCGACACCTATTCACCATCAATGTGACAAACAGTCCTCTATGCAGAGGCTGTCTCAACGCGGAGGAAACGGCCGCCCACGTTATCCTGGAGTGCGAGGGAGTGGCCACACAACGGGCAAGTATCCTCGCGGGAGCGAGGTCGCTCCTAGAAGCCTGTGAATGCCCCAGGAGGCTTCTGCGCTTCTGGAAGGAGCTAGGCTGGCTCAACTAGTCAGCCCACCTGTACGCATAATGGACCGCTTATGAGTCTAAATGCGGAAACAGAGCCCTATACCAATACCAATACCAATACCTATCCACATAAAAACTGAAACTAAAGCTACACTATTCACAAAAAAACTAAAAGCATTCTTAATGGAAAAATGTTTCTATTCAGTTAAAGAATACATTGAAGCAAAACACAAATAACAAATTACATATCTTTTACACAAACAACATAATTAATATACCTAAACATTAAGCTAATAAAAATACATAAAAATAAAAAAACTGTTTTGATAAGAATATATTTATGTCGATGAAAAATGTCTTATATATACTTATGTCTTTGTATTTTGCATAAACTTAGTACACTACGCTGGTATACTAAGTTAATGGTATTTTTGCATGATTTAAAAATTTTTCAATAATCATACTGCATATATTATATTATTGATTCATTAATGTAATTTTCTATAATGCTTGCTTTCTCTCAAATTTGCAATGCCCGTAAAAGGCTACTAAGTTGGGACAAATTTTTATAATAAGACCATTTATGTACACTTGGTTGGCAAATAAAGATTGATTTGATTTGATTTGATTTTTTTTTGTTCAAAATAACTGTAAATAATTTCGTCGCAGTCGTAGAAAAACGGCAGATTTGATTTTTTGACGAGTAAAATTTCACGTAAAACATCATTTGAAAGGTTTAAAGAGCGCTCCTGTAAAGTTACTACTAATCAAATCCATCTTTTTCTACGACGCCGATGATTTAGCATATGTTCAAAATAATGTAATAATTATGATTCAATTTTGACTATTGTTAAGTATAATATTATCTACGTATTTACGGGAATTAACGCGATCACGAAAAGGTATTACATATCGCTGAATTGCCTGATTTCCAAGGTCAACATTACCTTCAGATTGATGGTGTCGCAATGGGTAGTCCTGTAGCCCCTGTACTAGCCAACATCTGGATGAAGCATTTTGAAGAGAAGGCGCTGAGTCTCGGCCCGAAGACCGTTAGGCTTTGGAAGCGATTCGTGGATGACATCTTTAGTATCGTCAAAGGAAATAAACAGGAAGTAGATCAATATTTACAACACCTCAACTCTAGTCACCCCAAGAGAAGAACCTTTCACATATGAGGTGGAGGCGGATAGGTCATTGTCATTTTTAGATGTAGGGGATTGTAGAAGTAACCGCGAGATCAGATGGGTCCTTGTCGCACTGTGTGTACCGCAAGCCTACTCATACGGACCCCCGACACCTGCAATCTGTTATGACTTCACTCAAGAACAGAGCATACGATCTTTGTGACCCTGAACATTTGGAGCGAGAGCTGGATCATTTTCAGGAGGTACTTAAAAGTAATGTATATCAGGTGAAGGGAATACGGAAGCAACCGTATTAAAGAAATACTCCATTCCAACAGTATAAACACCAGGCATAAAGGTTCAAAACATCGTGGGTACACCGAAGGATGTCTTGCCGTTACAAACTCCAGGTGTCTACAAAATAAACTGCAGCTGTGGTAGTTCCTACATAGGCAAAACAAAGCAGACTATTGCTGAAAGGGTCAAAGAACACATCGCTGCTGTGAAGAACCGAGAGATTAGCAAATCAGCGATTGCAGAACATGCACTCGAAGCGGGCACCAATCACTGGATTAAATTTCACCGTACACAAGTCCTCTCCACGCAACATCACTTTTACTCAAGAGTTGTACGTGAAGCGATTGAAATTAAAAAACACAAAACTTTCAATCGGGAAGATGGTTTCAAATTATCTACAGCGTGGAATCAAGTGATAAAAACATGCCACCTCGCTTTTATGCGCAGTCGGGTGAAAACCAGAATAGGGCCACATCGGTTTGCTAACAGAATAGGGACACTGTTAGTATAGTAGTGACGGTACATGGCGAAATGAAAATATCAAAAAAGTGGAGGTAAATGAAGAACCTTCTACCTCACGATGTCGACGACGGAGGGCGTGCACCGCTGAGCCAGTCAGCATGTAACCACGGCCAGTGCAACCTGGTCGAAACGTCAGGCAATTCAGAGGTATGTAATACCTTTTCGTGATCGCGTTAATTCCCGTAAATACGTAGATAATATTATATCATGGAACATTGTTAAGTATATTAAATATGTAACAGACCAAGTAAGTAATTGAGCATTATTCAAAACGTCCAGATCGTTTAAAAATTCCCAATATGAGTAGTCAATATAATAAAAATACCCCACCTATTCAGTAGAGTAATAAAAATATGTGTTTTATTCTGTAGAGAATAAGTACGTGACTCCAAAGTAGCTTAAATATTTTTAATTTAACTTTCGGTATAGAAATATGCCTATCCACCTACCTATCGTATTTTAATTGTGAAATTGTTAATCATTAAGTTGATATTTTAAATCTCCCTCACTGATTTCTGAGACGTAACGCTATTCGATGGAATGAAATGTGACGCGCCTTGCACCACTTTTTGCTTAAGTTCCATTCTCGCAGTTTACGAAAATACAATATTTAATATAAGCTTTTCTATCCTTTTAGGTTTCATAACTTTTATTTTAAAGAATCAAACACGTCACGGTTGTACTACTATAAGGTACTATAAGGTAATCTGACCACTTGGACTATACCTACTAACGGACTAACGGATTACATATAGGCTTATGTTTAACAGTGAATGTGGGAGTGCTTGCTATGGGATGAATATATCGACAAGGTACAACATTAATAATTTGTTGTAAAAAGATTTTTGCTGTCTTGTTATTTTGAAGTCGTTTTATTTGGGTTCCGTACCTCGAAAGACAAAAAAGGGACCCTTATAGGATCACTTTGTTGTCCGTCCGTCCGAACGTCTGTCTGTCTGTCAAGACCCTTTTTCTTAGGAACGCGTGCAGGTATCAACCTGAAATTTATATCAAATACTCAAGTCTATTATTTTTTAATATTTATTATTTATTTATCTCTTTATTGTACACCTTTTTACGTGGGAGAGCCATGCTTCGGCACGTATGGGTCGGCTCGACTCCGCTCGATACCACGGCTTCACAGAAAACCGGCTGTGAAACAATGATTGCATTGCTTTTCACCGCGTGAGTGACGTTACCGGAGGCCCTAACCCTACCTTCTCCCCTATTCCCGTTCCTCCCCTCGCCCTCCTCTCCTCCCCTCTAATCCCCCTCTCCCGTCTTCCCGCTCTTTCCCTATTCCCACCTTAAAGGGCGGCAACGTACTTGTGACTCTTGAGTTACAGGTGCCCATGGGCGGCGGTAGTCATTTATCATCAGGTGACCCGTCTGCTCGTTTGCCCTCCTATACCATAAAAAAAAACCTTTAATTTAAGATACAATAAAAAAAAATCATTACAAACATTCAGGCATATCAATTGGCGGTCTTATCGCTCACGACGATCTCTTCTAGACAACCTTTGTACGGATATTAACAAATGTATTTCAGAGTAGTCTGTGGTGTACTGAGGTAGGTTAATATATAATTTAATATATACTTAGTATACTATACTTATATTACCATAAACATACTACATACATACATAAATATATAAATATGTACCTATATATATATACATATATAAAATATATATATAGCAGATTAAAATGAGATAACCGCTTATAGTGACAAGTCAAGTCTACTATCCCTTAGAGCTATGAAAAAAATCAAACTTCTAAGCCAACGCAATCAAAAGATACAGCCGTTTATGCCTCAAACTTCCGCAAATTTTCGACACTCGCAAGGGAATCAAAACCTACAGGGTACTTCTCGTAAACTCAGAATCTTGAAATTCGGTTCGAAGCAACGTCTTACAGCACAGATAAAGGCAAAATTGCGAAAACCGTACATTTTTAGTTACATCATATAATAAAAATATTTTACGGAACCCTCGGTGCGCGAGTCTGACTCGCTCTTGGCCGGTTTTTTTTTATTTGTATGTGTTCCACTATTAAGCCGTTCAGTATTTGTATGTCTGTTGCTATAATTGTAACAAACAACCATATAATCGTAAGCCAGTGAATATTGTATATAAATCTACACAGGTAGACACACATTATGAAGATTAAAACTTTCGTGTCGTGCACGAGCTAATTAATCCGAGGCAGATATCCCACACGATGCGAAGCCAATTACTCTACCAGTAGTCAGGGTGGATTCTCATAGGACGTCACGTCGTCTGTACTTTTAAATTATGTATATACTAGCTGCGGCATTCTAAAACAAATATTTAGATTTCACTATAGCTTTCAAAGTGAAATCTAATAAAATCCTTGCTACTATGCCAGAAATGGTAAGGTCTCTAAAAATTATCATCGTATAACCGCTTGTCTTATGGAAAGTGGTAACAGCAATTTATGAACTTTATATCCAATTTATATATTTTTTACAGTTATCGTATAATACATATCTATTTCTACCCAATACCTCATTTTATTTAGTAGTTATAAAGCTAAAAATGGAAAACAATATCACCACCTGCGGCATTCAAATCTGACATAGTCATTCATGTATTTATATTTTTAAAGGGGTGAGTAACCTCGTCAAACCGCAGTGTGTTGTGGGTTTCTCTACATGTGACAATTATTTTTATGCTTCACAGTATAATATTTTATTCTGAGTCTGGATCTACTTTGTTTTTTTGTAATTTGTATACCATTCGTGTGGGGGTGGTTTTTTACAAATGTGTATTTATTTATTTTATTTTTACTTTTGGTACTTTATGAGATACAGTCTCAACTAGTTCAGAAGGAATATTGTATTGGTAAGAATAGCCTAAAATAAACACAGTTTTAGTGGACACTCCTTAGTTTTATATTAATAACTAGCAGCGCCTCGCGGTTTCACCCGCGTAAGTCCCGATCCCGTGGGAATGTCGGGATAAAAAGTAAAGTAGCCTCTGCGTTAATCCAGGTCTCCAGCTATCTACATACCAAGTTTCATCGCAATCGGTCTAGTAGGTTTTGTGTGAAAACATTACAAACATATATACAAAAACACTAATGTTTCTTCTTTATAATATTAGTTTAGATGTACATTTATGCAACCACTTGCGTAAATTTATTCATTAGGCTTATTATGAAATAAAAATAAATTGGGATTTTTCTAATATTAGTTAACGATGCAACAAAGCTGCTACTCGTACGTATGATGCAGTTGCCTTTTAAAATCATAAAAACGTTAACCTATTGATTTATAATAAACTGGCTAACCTGACAGACGTTGTCCTGTCTTAACTATGAATATTGAATTCGAATCGGTATAATTTGCAGCGCGCACTCTGTCAATCGCGCCAACTGTCAAACTACTAACAGTTATGTCAAAGGCGCTAAGGTTACATTAAGTTTATGGTTACATTAGAAAAGCTAATATGGTCTTTTAGTTTTCTTAAATTTTATAATTTTTCGCGCAACTTTCTAAATTTCCTCCCTTCCTTCCTTCTCCTGACAATAACAAACACAAAAAAAAATTAGCGAAATCGGTCGGATGGTAGAAGAGTTTTTACATCTCTACGTATTTTTGATTTGCTTTTAACCATTATTAATTTCAATTTAATTATTTTAGAAATCAGTAGATACCTTCGTAGTGTTTAATAACTAATAGCAAAATAATATTTTATTAACTGTCTCATAATTATAATAGTTTCCACGCAAAAAATCCAAAGACATTATTTCAGAATCGCCACATCTTTGTTTATGAATGGAAATGGCTGTGCATGAGTTTAGCGAAGCATTTATGAACCCGTATAGTCGAGCCAAGATTAGCAAATAATCAAGCAGCTTTTCATTCCTGGCAAATGGCGCCCGCGTACTGTTCGATTGCCAATCGACATGAGCAGTAGAGCCTTCAGCAAATACAATAGGTATTGCAATGGGACTTGAATGAGACCGATTGTACCGCGCGCGCCCTGGAAGATGAGAGGCGAGTAAACAATATTTAGTTGATTCCGAACCATAAAAGTTGTCTGTATTATTTTTATTTATTGTTACGATGATCTGTATCTATCTATCTATGAATATATAGATATATATCCATATACGTAAAGGAATCTTTCAACGTACATAGTTTTCACTAACTTCAAGACCTCCAATGAATCGAAAATTTGCAGGTTTTCAATTCATTGGAGGTCTTGAAGTTTATATAATTAATTATTTTGTTAAAAAATTAGACTCATTACATTTTTTTATCATAATGAACCAGTGGACCTTATATCGCTAGGACTAAAATAAACTCTTCATATTCAAATATTATTTTTTTTTACTTTTTTTAGTTTGCTATTAAACCGTGTCTTTTTTGTTTTTTTTTTAACTATAATTTATTTGTATCTTTTGTTAATGGCTGTAAGGAAACTAAATTATTGAACTACTTTTTAAGCTTCGTGAATCAAGCATGACACCACAAATTTTCATGTTTTTCTTAATTTGCTAACTTGTCACTTGCTAACAAGTGATCTTTAATCCTTATTTAGATACATAGTGTTACTAGTTATTTAATTTGATAATAATAATAATAATAATCTTTTATTGTCACAGAACAAATATACATCATTAAAACAGTGAAATATAATTAATAAAATATATCGTTGGGGATAGTTAACCGCTAAGCGTAAGCAGCATTGGAAAATACCGTACAAAAAAACAAAAAAGTTATCACCAAATAATAGTACATGTAATGACATTTTACCACGCCACCCACGCGCTACTATACCCACCATCCCCAACGTCGTGTACATACATTAGGTACTTGTACTCACATATGTCCATAATTATGAGTTGCATGAATATTTACATCACAATTCAAATACAACTTTGAACACTGTTTAAATTAAAGTTACATAGGAACACTGACACTACGATTATACAATGAACACTAGCACCTGAACTAGGCCGAGCCTGTATCTCAGATGCTAGTTTATTCCGGACACACTATAAATGCATTTTTAACCAACGAAAAAAAAAGGAGGTTCTCAATTCGACCGTATATATATATATTCTTTTTTATGTATGTTCAGCCCTCACTCCGTTATTTATGAACCGATTTTGATTATTCTTTTTTTGTTTGTGATGTGAATGATTAATTACCGACGTAGAGCCTACATAGGTACATAATATATAAAATTTTGATAATTAATCAGTTTGTTGTTGGGCGCCGACTCAAAATTAGTTTATATAAAATTTGATAGTTTATGTAAATAAGGTCAATACTTAAGACTTAAAGTTTATTTATTTTTTGCTTTTTACTTCTTTTCGTCGGTTAAATTTTTTGTTAAAAAGATTTTATTTATTACTAACTATTTTTACATTATAAAAGTGGGTATTTTAATTTTTGTATCAGTTAAACAAACTATGCAATTTTACGTATAAGTACCCTCGTAATAACAATATTGTGTTGAACGTTCGACGCCGCGGAAGTTAGACCACAGTGTGTTTGAACTAGACATAATTTACAACTATTTTATAATTTCAAATAATTTTTCAATTTCATCGTAACTTTTAGTTTTTAGCCAGTTTGTTAGTTTTCTTACATTGATGCTTATTTTGCGAATATATATTTAAAATTTTATTTATTTTTTGTATAGCATAGGGCCTAAATATCATGGGAATTTGTTTATAAAACATGTTTTGTATTTTCTGGTTGGACAAACGTTGTCTTGCCGTCTGGTTCTGACTAAAGTTTCATCACATGATAATTTTTGATGTTGGGTTAATATTAGGTCTAATGTGAAAAAATTTCTAACTGTAAGTACTTCACACTCAGCATATAGGTCGGTTGTAGGGTATCTGAAGGGTTTAAAGGTCATCACCTTCAGTAACGATCTTTGGGCCCTTTTGAGTTTAATCATGTGCGTTTTAAGTGCACCACCCTATGTCGTAACACAGTAACCCAATACAGATTGAACGAGAGCAAGGTAAATTGTTTTTAGTAGATCATAATTAGCAACATGTCGTAGGTTTTTAAAAATATAAATCAATTTCCTTGTTCTCTCTGTGAGTTGGTCTATCTGTGGACACCCAAGTCAGTCTTTCATCCAGCAGTATTCCTAAATTTTTAATGGTTGGAGCTCTTTCGAGTGTTAGGTTTCGTGAATTTTGTCAATTTATTACTCGTACATATATTCTTAAATCGATTAAAATTCATTTTACTGGCAACACTCGAGAGATCGAGGAAAATGTGCACGCGGTCAAGTCACTTTTTGGGGAGCTGGCATCAAGTACGGACGTCCCTGTAAGTACCTACATAATACTATTGATGAGGGTAATTTTAGAAAGGTTTATACATTGCTTTGTTAGATTGATTGTGTTTTATTATAATAAATGTGAGAGTACAGAACACTAAATACTTTATTATTTTACTATAACATAATTGGGAGCACAGAATACTATCATAATAAATACTTACTTAATACTTCAGCAAGTTAATTATGTTTTAAATTAGTTATTGTTCAAGTTGATAATGGTGTGTGCTTATAATTTCTGGGGATGTGAAATATTGTTGTCGAGGGGTAGTTTTGGAATAAATATTTGTTAATCTATTAGATCATTGTGTTTTATTACAATTCAGAAGTGGGATGAGCCCATCAACATTTACGATTAATTTAAATTTGCTACCACTATAGCGCTAAACGAAGGTGTGTAGAGATTTGAGGTCAAGGTTATTTTAGGGTCAACTTTCAAGTTATATATTGTTTATTTTTGCATCTGCATGGGCGTCTACGGGGGTTCGATTTTTTTTATTATTTTTGAGCTAGGACGCACCGTTTTCGAGATATTAGAATTTTTAATTTTAGAAGTCTTACCCTAAAATTGTTATGTAAAGTAAAGAAAAGGGTACATCAAACACGTTTTCGAGTTTCAGAAAATGCCACGCAATGATGAGTCAACACCGCGAAGGCGCCTGGAAACGCCGAACCTACTGTCTGCTGCTGCTGCTTGTCAAAAATCGGCGAGACGCAGTCGCAGTCGCACACGTCATGATAGTCGCAGTTATCGCAGTCGCAGCCGCCTGCGCAGCTCCGAGAGGCGACGATTGCAAGATCGGGACCTCTACGAAAGGGAACAAGAAGTGAAGCGACAGCGTGAACGGCTTCATGCGCGCGACAGGAGTATCCAGCGCAGACGCAGCCTGGATAGGCGACGTTCGCAACGTGCGGCGCACGACAAGGGAGCTACATCAGCAGCCAGGCGGAATGACAGGTCGGTCAGTCCCAAATTTACATCTAAGGATATTACTAATATTATAAACGCCTTGAGTTCCTTAAAACCCCAACCTCAGCCGTTGCCAGTGACCCCTTCTTCACATTCTAATGGTCATATGAACCAAAAAAATATTCTCCCTGATTTTGATCCTTCTTCAAAGGTACAAAGGATTGATGTTTGGATAAAGAAGGTTAACGAGTGCGCCACTGTCTGCGGCTGGGAGGAACGGACGATTATTCATTTTGCAATGCAAAAACTCCAGGGATTGGCCAAACTTTGGTACGAAAGTTTGAATACCATTTTATTTAGTTGGGTCGAATGGCAACAAAAACTAATGGTTGCTTTTCCCTTTGAACAAAATTATGGTCAATGCCTGGAGGACATGCTTAGACGTAAGAGTAGATTCAATGAACCTCTCGAAGTCTATTACTATGAAAAATTAGCGCTGTTGAACCAATGTGACATAGAGGGGAAGCGTGCGGTGGATTGCATTATTCACGGGCTTACCGACAAAACTATGAGGTATAGCGCTAATACCTTACGCTGTTCACAACCAGACCAACTCCTTAACTTTCTCATGAGTAGTAAGGAAGTCTCACAACATTTTGATCGTAACAATTTCAAAAATAGGTCAATTGTAGACATAACGGTTACAAACAACAAAACCAGTAGGCCAGTCAGAACTTTTGGTAATCAGCACGGTGAATTATATTGTTTTAATTGTAGAGAGAAAGGACATCCCTTTTATAAGTGCCCTAAGCCTTTAATTCGGTATTCAAGATGTCAAAGGTTCGGTCATAAAGTGGAAACTTGCATATCTAAGCCCGAAACTAATGATAAACATAGTGGTGTTTCCAAAACGATGAGTATAATGGCGTCAGGATCGAATTCAAAATTTATCAGAGAAGTTAAAGTGAATAAGATACCAATTAAGACATTCATAGACCTTGGTAGCGAGGTCTCGCTCATACAACAGACGTTGGCATCCTCCCTCGGACTTACTCGCAGTCATCCTCCTACACGATTGAAGGGTTTTGGAAACGATGTTATTACTTCTATTGGTGGGATCGAAGTTAATCTGAGCGTTGATGGCGTTAACGCAGAGGTCGTATGTCATATTGTAGAGGATAGGTTCCTCGAAACACCATTATTAATAGGCCAGTCGTTTACAGAGCAGGCTCATGTTCTAATGTTCAAGAACGCTAAGGAACTAAAATTCTTTAATTCATATGATGAGGTGTTTTTTCCGCAACTTGATAATACCGATGACGTGAGTGTTGATATCATGATCTCTGCAGATGTCAATGTGTACGGGCCAGCTCATGTTAAAGCCCGTATTAGTAGCTTTACCGATGGGAACATTATTCTCAGGGAAAAAGTGATAGGAAAGCCAAATCAAGAGCTCATAGTCACTGGTAGTATATATCAGGTTAAGAAGGGTATAGTTTATATTCACGTCACCCCGTTGTCAGGTTCCTATCGGCTGTATGAGGGAAATATTATAGGAAGGGGTGCTAAAGTACAGGTAGTGAATCGCATAAATTATTCACCTGATAATTCTACTGTTATCGAACACCCTGATGTAGATCCAAATCAGGTGCAAATAGGTGATTCGATTAAGGAATCGGAGAAGCAACAACTGCTGGCTTTGTTGTCCAAATATAAGCATTGTTTCGCTGGGTCATTAAAATAATTGGGTTGTACAAATATGGCCGAGATGCGGATAGAGCTAAATAGTAACCGACCCGTCGTATATAGGCCGTACAGGTTGTCTCATAAGGAGCGAGAGCAGGTGAGAGAAATGGTAGGGGAGATGATTGCTGCCAGGATAGTCCGAGAGTCCGTTTCTGAATACGCGAGTCCTATAATCTTAGTTCGTAAGAAGGACGGGAAACAAAGACTTTGCATCGACTACAGACTTTTAAATTCTGTTACTGTAAAAGAGCGGTACCCGATGCCGGTTATTGAAGATGAGATAGCTAGGCTTACAGGTCAGGCATATTTCGTAACCTTAGATTTAGCATCAGGATACTACCAAGTTCCAATCTCGGAAGCTTCAAAATCTTTAACGTCATTTGTGACCCCAGACGGCCAGTACGAATTTAATCGTATGTCGTTCGGGCTCGCGAATGCACCCGCCGTTTTTCAACGGTTAATGAACAAAGTCTTGGGATCAGCTAGATTTTCAGAAGCAACCGCTTACATTGATGACGTCCTTATTTACGGAAAAACGGTAGGCGAGTGTTTGGAGAGGCTTGAAAGGGTCATGCAGTTGATAGAGCAGGCAAATCTGACGCTCAACTTGTCAAAGTGCAGATTTCTTCAAAACCAAATTAATTATTTAGGCTACGAGATAAGCGCCGCTGGCGTTCGCCCTGGGGACAAAAAAGTTCAATGTCTCCTCAACTTTCCCCGCCCTACTAATATACATACTGATCGTCAATTTTTGGGGTTAGTTGGCTATTTCAGAAAATTTATAAGAAATTTTGCAACCCTATCTCATCCACTTTGTAGACTGCTTAAAAAGGATACGGACTGGATGTGGACGGACGAACAGGAAACTGCGTTCCAAGATCTTAAAAATCGGTTAGTGGACAGACCTATATTAACGATCTACAACCCTAATGCTGAAACAGAATTGCACACTGATGCCAGCAAAATTGGCGTTGGTGGGATACTAATGCAACGTCCTCACGGTGAAGATACTTTTAGACCTGTGGCTTACTACAGCCGGCAGACCTCACCTGAGGAGAAAAATTTTCAAGCGTTTGAGCTTGAAACCCTAGCTGTAGTGTGTTCGCTTAAGAAGTTTAGGGTTTATTTATTGGGGCAGGATTTTAAGATTGTAACCGATTGCAGCGCACTGCGCTCGACATTTACCAAACGTGACTTAATTCCTCGCATCGCGCGCTGGTGGTTACTCTTACAAGAGTTTCAGTGTTCGGTGCAGTATCGTGCCGGTGTAAAGATGTCGCACGTAGATGCTTTATCACGGAATCCTCCAGATAATTATGGAACTAATGATTTTGATATCGAACAATATCCTAGTGTGATGACTATTAGTAGGGACGATTGGATGCAGACCTTACAATAAGGAGATAGTGAACTCGTTCGAATTCGCGATATATTGACATCTGATATGGACGCTGAAGGGTTAAAATATATCAAAGATAATTACCTGATTAAAGACGATAGGCTTTACAGATATTTTGACGCGGATAGGACTAACCTGCGTTAAGTTATTCCAAAGGGTGCAAGGTGGCAGATCTGCCGCATGAACCATGATGAAATTGGTCATCTGGGTGTGGAAAAAACTTTAGAACGCATGAGAAAGACTTATTGGTTTCCGAAAATTTCAAAATTCGTAAAAAAATACGTGCAGGCTTGCCTTGAATGCGCGTATTCAAAAAGAAACCGTACTAATGAGGGCTTATTACATACAATTGAAAAGGTGGAAGTGCCTTTCCACACTCTGCATATCGACCACCTTGGACCCTTTGTGCGTTCAAAGAGAGGAAACAGTTACCTTCTGGTTATAGTAGACTCTTTTACAAAATTCATGTTTATTAGGCCAGTTCGTAACACTAAAACACAGTCTACAATACGAGTGTTAGAAGATATTTTTTATATATTTAGAAACCCTGATCGTATTATTAGTGACCGCGGTACTAGTTTTACATCTTACGCATTTAAGCACTTTTGTTCAGATAAAGGCATACGACATATACTCAACGCGGTTGCTAGCCCACGAGCCAACGGACAAGTTGAAAGATGTAATCGTACAATCCTTAGTTGCTTAACGCCGCACAATCTGAATTTCGACGAGAAAGTCTGGGATGATAAGGTAGGCAGAGTCCAATGGGGTATAAATAATACTCCTCATAAGACCACGGGAAGGACACCAACGGAGGTTATGTTTGGACCTAAAATGAATTCTGAGATTAACCCTAAATTGAATGACGTAGTACGCGAAACTCGAGAAAATATTGATTTAGTAGATATTCGGAAGTCGGTTAAAGATAAAATTGACGAAGAACAGCAGAAGCAAAAACTATATTATGATAGAAATCGGCGTCCTGCCCGTGTCTATAAAGAAGGAGATTTAGTTAAGATCACAAGAACTTCGTTCAATAATGACGGGAAGAGCAAAAAGCTTGTCCCGTCATACATTGGGCCTTATCGAGTAGTTGCAGTTCTAGACAATGATCGTTATAGGATTGCTGCTATTCCCGGACTAAGTAGCACTAAAAACAAACGCAAAACCACCGTGGCTTCCGATCGAATGTTACCTTGGGTTCACGTAGCAGCCTTGAATCTAAACGAATGTAATAATGATAGTGACGAAGTAGGTAGCATTACTAGTGACAATGAAACCCCGTAAATGATAAATAATGATTCGATATATGATTATTTGAACTATTAGATGTATGTACTGTTGATATTTTGTTTATATTTTTATGTATGTATTAAAGTACAATCGTTAAGAAGAATCTACTTATTTATTTCTAAGTTGAGTTTTAAAGGAATACCTAAAATTAATGTGTTGGTATATTCACCTAAAACAGGATGTATATTTGCAAACTTTTCATACGTGTCCATATATAATTAAATATAATTTAACTTGTTTTGATTTAAACAGGAAACGTAGTAATAATGGATATACATATATATGTATATGATGACATTCAAATATTATTGTTTTATGATCGTGTTGTATATTCATGCCAGTCTTGTGAAAATGAAAGTTCACAAGATTGGTTTCATGTGTTCCTTAGTAATGATAGTATAATGGTTTGTAGAAATGAAGGGGTTACTGGGCATCATTACTAAAAGGAATAAGCCGTGTTCTTGGTGAGAAGGAATGAGTCGCGAGGAACACGGCTAACCTGTAAAATTTGAGTCTGTGAGAAGGAAAGTTCACAAGATTATGATTGTGTTCATTGGTAATAATGGTTTGTAGAAAGGAAGGGCTCACAGACCATGAGTGCTAAAGGCTGTGTTGTTAGTGAGAAGGAATGGATCACGAGCAACACGGCTAGAACAATGTATCCCTTGATTATAATGTATTTTGTAATTTGAGTCTTGTGAGAAGGAAGGTTCACAAGATTATGACTGTGTTCCTTGGTAATGGTGGTTTGTAGAAATGAAGGGCTAACAGGCCATCATTACTAAAAGGAATGAGCTGTGTTCTTAGTGAGAAGGAATGAATCGCGAGGAACACGGCTAACCCGTAAAATTTGAGTCTTGTGAGAAGGAAACTTCACAAGATTATGATTGTGTTTATTGGTAATAATGGTTTGTAGAAAGGAAGGGCTCACAGACCATGATTGCTTAAGGCTGTGTTGTTAGTGAGAAGGAATGTATCACGAGCAACACAGCTAAAACTATGTAACCCTTGATTATAACAATGTACCTATTCTGTAATGAGATGTCAGTTTTGTGAAAAGGAAGGTTCATAAGGTGACTTGCCTGTATCTATTAGTAATGATTTCTCACATACATATCATCATTGCTAAAGACTAGACTTATGTATGTTTTATCATTGTAGTAATTTAATAATGGTGATTGTATTGGATGATTCGTATTTGATGCTACAGAGTGACTTGATAGGCCAAATGTTAGGTTGTAGATGCCAATGGCCTACGTGCATAGGGACATGCACGAGGTCAGGATGGTCGAATGTTAGGTTTCGTGAATTTTGTCAATTTATTACTCGTACATACATTCTTAAATCGATTAAAATTCATTTTACTGGCAACACTCGAGAGATCGAGGAAAATGTGCACGCGGTCAAGTCACTTTTTGGGGAGCTGGCATCAAGTACGGACGTCCCTGTAAGTACCTACATAATACTATTGATGAGGGTAATTTTAGAAAGGTTTATACATTGCTTTGTTAGATTTATTGTGTTTTATTATAATAAATGTGAGAGTACAGAACACTAAATACTTTATTATTATTTTACTATAACATAATTGGGAGCACAGAATACTATCATAATAAATACTTACTTAATACTTCAGCAAGTTAATTATGTTTTAAATTAGTTATTGTTCAAGTTGATAATGGTGTGTGCTTATAATTTCTGGGGATGTGAAATATTGTTGTCGAGGGGTAGTTTTGGAATAAATATTTGTTAATCTATTAGATCATTGTGTTTTATTACACGAGGAAGACACAGTTGCAGTTGTTCACTATTGTAGGTATGTTAAGGCAAGATTTCTCATGGAATTGAATGTCAGAACTCGGTGGTAAGCTGCGCTTTGTGTTTACAAAAAGCATATATTTAGTTTTTGCAACATTCAGTGTCAGTAAGTTTGCACTTAGCCAATCTGAAACTATATTAAGTCCTAATTCGGCCTGCTTTTTTGCCTCCTTCCACGTGTTCCCATAGAAGATAAGTGCAGTATCGTCTGCAAATGTGAATACTTGGCAATTTTTTAGTTTCAAGTTACATAAATTATTGATGTAAATGAGGAAAAAAGTTGGACCCAAGACGCTGCCTTAGGGTACGCCATAATGAATACGATTATCATTACTACTGAGGCCATTGATTGTGACCCTTTGAGTTCGATTTTTTAAATAATTAGTAAATAGTTCCAGCGTTTTACCTCGAATGCCCATTTTTTCCATCCTGTCCAGCAGACCCGGAACAGAGACCGTGTCAAAAGCTTTTGCAAGGTCCAAAAACACACCAATACATTTCCTTTTCTTATCTATCCTGGAAGCTACGAAGTCCACTAGCCCAGGCACCGCTTGCTTTGTTGATCTATCTGCTCGGAACCCAAACTGACTGTCTGATAATATATTCTGTCTTTCCAGATACGACAACAGTCTCCTGTTCATTACTTTTTCTATAATTTTAGAAAGAGCAGGCAGTACTGAGATTGGTCGATAGTGGTTGACACAATCTCTGGCCCCCGTCTTATAAACAGGATGGATGATGGATATTTTAAAAACTTGAGGAAAAACACCGGTTGCTACAGAAAGATTAATAATATGGTCATGATAGGTGTAATAATGTTTTTAACCATTTTTATCAATTTAGTGGGTATACCGTCGTAACCCATAGCGCTCTCACTCTTTAAGTTCCTTATTATAGACTCAATTTCTATTTCCGTAGCTTCTAATAGGATCATAGAATTAACTGGTGAATATTGTGATTCATCACTAAATAAATTGTTTTTCCCTCTTCTGGACATTATTGTGTTTGCCATAACGGTTCCTATATTAGAAAAGTAGTCATTTACTTTTTCTAGCGCTACCTCGGGAGTGCTAGCTATTTGAAGGAGCTATCTGCTGTCAGCTATCAGCTGTTTTATTTATATTATTTCGGTTTGTTATAGAATCAATTATCTTCCATTTCATTTTTGGGTCTTTAGCATATTTTTCTAATTCATTTCTTTCAAAATTTCGCTTTAGTCGTTTTACTAAGTCATTACAAAAAATTTTGTATCTACTATATGTAAATTTTAATATTTCATTTTTAGGATCTGTTTTAAATTTCATACTCATATGATCACGACTTTTATGCAGCGAACAAGTCCTGGAGTAATCCATGGTTTAATACATCGTACCTGTCTAGGTGTGATTACTACAAACGTATCACTTAGAATAGATTTATTCAGAATGGACAATAATTGCTCATCTGACCAGTTTGGGTCCCGAGATTTTATAATACAGTCGAAATTTATAGTCCTTAGTTCCTCAACAACAGCATTAAAATTTATTTTATTTGAACATGTTGGGATTTTTTTTGGTTGATTTAATTTTAGATAAGTAACTACTGCACAATGATCTGTTAATGGAGTTTCCAAAACTAACGTAATAGTTGAGAATTTTGTCTTAATCATAGCATGGTCTATGCAATTTTCGACTCTAGTTGGAAATTCATGGCCCGCTAGTAGACCATGACTTACCAGCATATTTAAATAGTCATGTGAATTTCGGTCTTCACTGTTTGGTTTTACATCTTTATTGAGATCGCCCATTAAAATTATGTCTTCACAAGTTTATAATGAAGTTAATAATTTGTCAAGTGATATCAAAAAATTATTGACATTTTTATGAGACGGTGACCTATACACACCGATCACAACTGAATTTCCATTTATCTCTACAACTAAACAAGACGCATCATTCATGTGAACCTCTTCCACTGAACATTTTAAGCCCAACCTTGTAATAAACAACAATTCCCTCATTTTGGTTATGATTGTTTTTGGTATAATGAGTTTCATAGTCTTTTAGGTATGGGTAATTTGAAACTTTAAAATTCCAAGACTGAGTATGTAAATTTCACAAGCGATATCTAGTCTAGTTAAGAGGACCTCGAAATCATTGAAATTTCTATTGATGCTTCGAATGTTTTGAGTAAGAATTTTAAAATAAGTTTTATTTGACTCTTGTGCGGCTATAAGTGACTTGCAAAACCCTGGTTGGCATTGGCAGGAGGGGCTAGCTTTGACATTATCAATATTATTTATTAACTTATTATTATTAATTCGATCGAATTTGAATTTAGTTTTAACAGTGACCTATTTGAATATTTTCTTTCAATTTTAGGCACATACGGCCGTTACTTGTGCTTCAGATTTGACCTCGATATGGGGTGATTCAGGTGTTTTGCGTAGAAATATTTTGCCACGGGTCGACCAGCAGAACTTGTAGCCGTGTATCTTAGCTAAATCTCTTGCCAAGAAAATTAGTGGGAGTAATTAGTCCTTGAAGTATAATAGTTGTCGAAGTAAGTCGCTGGTTACTATGGTGCTTATTGTATTTCTTGGCTGCATCGATAACATGGTTTTTTGCAATGACTGTTGTAAAATCAGCAATAATTGTGCTCTTGCCTGATTTACCATTTAATCGATATATATCTCTGATATCGTTAGGTTCAATATTTACTTCAAGGACTTTGTAGTTATCTTAAACAATTTTGCTCAAAACAGACTTGGATTCGGGCTTATCTGCCATCGGTACATTCCTCATTTCAATTGATGACAGCTTCGAGTTCCTCTCCATGTCTTCTACTTTTGTTTCCAGAGATGTTATTTGAACTAGGTATTGCTTACGTTCGGTTTCAAAGTGTTCTACCTTTTTCTTCATGTCTTCATACTGGCAGTTGAGAAACGGTAGAGATTTTTCAATATCTTCATTTGATCTCTTTATTTCAATGTTTTGTTGCTTTATTTCGGCTACCTCTGTAGAAATTTTACTCAAAAAAACGCATTTTGAGATTCCTTCCAATCTTCAATCATATTTTTATTTTTTCTTTAAAGGTAGAAAAACGTTCTTCTTCACTCGATTCACGCTGTGTCGTTGTGAGACGAAAGACGATGTTGAAATTGTCCGAGTAATAGCAGATATATCAGAATCCGAAGAAGTTTGTTGTAGACTACGTCCAGGAGGTGACCTTGCAATAGACATTATTTGTTTTTTTTTTTTTTTAGGTTAGGTTCAAACTTTTCGTGTAGAACTATACGTGTGGTTCAACTACGCGCAGAGTGTACACGTCTAGTCGCGTTCACGGTCCGGGCGAAAAAAAAAAGCAAATAATGTCTATTGCAAGGTCACCTCCTGGACGTACTTATTGTATAATAATTTATTTTATAAATTAGCACCAATGTCGAAATAAAGATACAGAGGAAAAATCATTTAGATTAATTCTAATTTAAAGAAAGTGAAACTATTCGCAGGCCTATTTCACTCGATGTACTTGCGCGCGCTAAATACCTATCAGGCGCTGGTTCGCCGGCGGATCTTAAACGCAGTCACGCGCAATGGGTTGCCGACAGCTGCATAAAATAATGCTGTATAAAAAACTTATATGAATGTACAGTACAACAGTACTTATATGAATGTAGAAAAAGTAAGAGAAAAAAAGCCCGGCACTATTTATGAAATGAAAAAATATATCCTTTTAACCCTAACCCCTTGTTTCCTTCAAATTATTTATTAAAACTTTTTGTAAGATTTACAGTTACACTATACATATTTATATACAGTTTAACAACCGACATTTTAGAAAAGGGAAGAAGTTTATAAATCTTAATATAAAAAAAAAAACACATGTAGAATTTTTGTATATAAAACTACACATTTTTTTTTTCAAATTACTGGTTTTTAATATCTTATTAAATATATTAGACATCAATAAGCGGTTATTTGCAGAAAAAAAAGATATATAGTTTTATGCGTCGCGTAAAAAAGGTATAGGTACCTCAAAATACCGTTATAAAATCGGTTAAAATCGATATTTCTTAAAAATTCCAACGGCCTCATAAACCTAAATGGTTTTTTGAATTTTCTAAGCTGGTCCAACTAGGTTTAGTTATTTTTTATTTTAGCTAGTTTTAGACCTCTCTATTTATTTTTTGCCTACATTCATGTATGGGGTCGGTTAGAGCTGTACCCGATGTAAAATTAGCAAACCGTGTCCAAACTTTCAAACTTAGATGGTGACAACCATATCATACCCCGTCGGGTACATTACTAAATATAGAAAAACATATTTTGGGGCCAGAATATCGATTCGTATGTAAAAAACATTATCTGTATTATCTGTATTCTAACTGTCACTATAGATACGAAATGTTAATTCCATCATCAAAATTATTTCATTAAGGATTAATTTTTAAATTATTTATTACATAATAACATAATAAGCTTTAGGAGATAATGTGAGTTTGTGGAATTGAGCACACATTAGCTACAAATTTGAAAGTTCTAGTACTCGCTATCATAGGGGTTTTATGTAAATACATTCAAAACTGAGATTAGTTTACAAAAAAGTAGCTGTTAAAACTAATCCTCATTTGTACACATTACTTAAACAAAACCAATAAATGTAAAAAACCTTTACATTTTTTCAGAATCACCTGTAAGAGTTCTCACATATTCCTAAAACAACTTCATCCAGGGATTCCGACGATGTGTGTTTTTAAAATCCTTTTTTGTAATAAATTATACTAAGCGCGGAATGGTGGATCCACTGTGGGATTTTTTCAACACTTATGACAAACGGGGCAGTTCGTACTTTGCTAGTATTAACTAATGTCATACCTATTCAAAATATGTTCTGCTTTAACGTAAACCTAAGGGTATTGGGTAGTAAGGATATGGTAAATATAGTTGCTTTAAGAAAGAAAGAAAGAAAGAAAGAAAAGATTTACTTTGGCACACTAAAGGGGACGCTTAAATTTTTACAGGAAAAAAGCAAGTAAATAATAATATACCTAAACTAGAAAGATAATAAAAAATGGTAGTTTATCATTTCTGCTCACTGGCCACATCTTTCGCCTGACCAATCGGAAACCGACTACCTACATTTATGGTTAAGGCCAGTATTGCCAGTGAGCAGAGGTACAGCCTTAAGTAATGTGAAAGTATGTGTCCCTTCAGTGCCAAACTTTGGACATCGCTTAGTACCTATAATAATATCCATTCCAAAAAAAAAATTCTTAGATTGTCTTACGTACTTACGTTACATATATAAATATGTTACTGTCGGACTTGATGTAAGTTTTAATGTTAGACAAAGCTGTGGCAGACAAGCAAATGGTAGTAGCCTGAATATAATATAATTATATAACTGTAGTAATACCAACGAAGTCATCCGCTGTCAACCCAAAATATCTATCCCTCGGAGCCGCCGAACAGAAACACAACATAATCGTAGTTTTTTTAGCCTATTGGTCTATAGGCGATGCATACCGAGTTAAATAACTCTTAAATCGGACGACTCACTCAAGGGGAGCATAAATGTTTTGTCCTTAATTTAACCCTCTTATTCTTTAACCTTCAATACAAAAGTGGTATTTTGTAAGATAGACGCCTCTATGCTATGCTGTAGCTTTCAAAAGGCCAAATTAGAAGGCAGTTTTTATACTAATTTAATATGGTAAAGAATATGTTTTACCGCTTCGAAGATGTTTACTAATGTAACGTTAATTAGTAGATTGCTAATTTATTGTATCAAGATATATTTCACTGTTCCAACTAATCATCACAATGACAGAAAGTGTGTATAAAAAACCGTCATCGATTTGCTTCGGATACAGTTTGCTAAAATGCTGTCCAAAATCAGTTTTACTGTGACTCATATAAAATAATAATTATTACGCACAGCATCGAGCCCACAGCAGCGAGTCACAGTAAAACTGATTTTGGACATTCATTTTTTACATTTATGCGAAAATAGGCTGTTGATTATAATCAACAGCCTATTTTCGCATAAATGTAAAACATGATAATGTTGAGTCCCTGGAGAAGCTAAGCTTCAAACAACACTAAAAATTCGATATTAAAATACACTTTGCTGAATTGGAAATATGATAAGTCCACTTCTCTGAATCGATAAATATCAAATAAACGAGGCACGAGGCGAACAGATCAGATGCTAGATACTGTGTTAGTAATCAGTGTATTGAAAGTATTTAAACTCATTGAATTCAGCTCTTTCAGCAATATCCGTATAGTTATAAATCACTAGCTGACCCGATAGGCATTATCCGTTTTCCTGTCTTAACTATGAATATTGACTGACAGTTATGTCAAAAGCGCTAAGGTTAGGTACTAGTACATTAGAGAAGTTAATACGGTCGTTAAGTTTTCTTGAATTTTCTAATTTTCCGGGCAACTTTCTTAATTTTTTTTTAATAAGATCCTTGTCCTGACCAAGGGAAATAGGGCATCATTTTTATGTATATAGATGAGAAACTTGGTCGTCTAAATTAAATTATACATTTACATTACTTTACCAAACAATTACTTCAAATTCTCCATTCATATGTAGGTACATAAGAAGCGACGAACGATGCAGCGTGTAGCTAACGATTCAGTATTATATCATCGAGTCTTAGAAAAATATCGTCTTCATTTCCGGACATCGATCATACCAGCGACAGTGAAAGGGTCTTCTAATTCTGATAGATCGCAGACATATTCATTACACGCGACCTGTAATTTGTATGGTTATTGTCAATTCTGATGAGATTTTAAATGATGATTCCGTTCACAGAATTCTTAATGAAGACTTTGATATGTTAACTGCGAAACTAATACCTTTAAACGAACAATTCTTGTACACATAACTGGTTTCCTCAAATCAAACACCTAATAAAACTAAGTGAAGTCTAAAGCAACAATTCCAAAAATAATACTGTACGGTATAAAGTATATTAACAAAACCTTTCTGAAAAAGCTAGTGTTTCGGTCGGATTAAAAAGATTCAAAGGGAGGAATTTGACGTCGTGAAATTTTCTGGAGTATGAACCGGTCTGTTTCAATTTCACGGGGCGTTTGTTGGGCGACAAAGATGCCCAAAGGTGTCATTTCGTAGAGAGTACCTAAACTTATGAGATAAGATGTTTATTTTTTATGGCCCACGGGCGAAGTTTTCTTTTCAAGTCTATGTAGTAAGTAAATTACGTGGTCTACTAGATTGATGATGTACTTAGAAGTTTAATACACACGGACATATTGTCATTAAATTGATATATAGAATGTGTCAGTTTTCCTTCCGTACGTCTTGAATTCAGTCAACACTTTTAAGTAAGTCTTGTAGTTGTTTATTACGTGTAACATTTCAGTTCGGATTCTCCTATTGTGAACACCTGTAATATTTCTTAATTGATCCATAACTCTCGTAGAATTGTTTGGTCCGCAGAGAAAACCAGCGGTTTTTGAGCGGTACTGGACTGGACACGACACGATACCATTGCACCTGTTATAATATTACGTACGCGATATCCATAGCGAATAAGAGCCTTGTAGTTTCTTGCCTGTTCTTCTCCACTGGATCTACGAATTGGAATAGGCAACTAGCTTCACGACTGACTTAGTCTGACTGACTACTACTCCTGACAATTCAAAAATACTCATAGTGGTTTAATTGAAATAAATTATTTTGATTTTGAGCCTTGTCTGTACCGAAAAGGTTTTATATTTATGATGATTTATGAAAAAACGCGCTTACGCTTTTTATGTACTCTTTAACAGGTAATACGTTAATAAACTTTGTGGACTGTTTACACTAACCTGTATTATGTAATAAAATGTCATGTGCTTTTTTCAGTACTAAGTTAAGCTACGTTCACACCTAGAAATTGTATCTTGGATTTAGGCATACGGAAACCGAGGTCAACACAAAGTTAGTTAATATTTTCTTATAATATTTACCAAGTTTAATGTTAACGATAATAAGCCGAGGAATAAGTAAACGGTGTCTCAAACAAAAATCTCTTGAAAAACACGATCTAAAGTAACTACCAGATAAAATCCACGTCTTAAACTGTAAAAGTGTGTGAAAATATTGGCGTGGAGAGGCGCTAGGGTACACAATTCCACTTCATCCAACGCTAGTGTCTGAGTGCAAAGGCGTGTCGAGTTGCCGGCCGCTCCGGCCTCCGTGAAAATTCAGCGTTCGCCGGAAAATATGGCCGCTGATGGAACCTTAATGTTTCCGACTTGGCCCCGCCACTTGCGGTCAGCGGCGACAGTCTTCGATGCCCATAAAAGTTCGCTTCTAATAAAAATGTAGTGACACCGTTATACGTTTTGCTTTTACCAGAGGGCAGCAGGGTATAATGGAAAATATTAGGTTAGATGTTGTTCCTTTCTGTCCTGTAGGTGTAAAACTATTACAAGCGGACTTAAACAAAAGTCAGTAGTAGTTTAAGCACTGTTTCTTTGCTAATCTACATTTTGTAGTAGAGTGATATTAATATGAAAATCATATTTTTTAACTGATTTCAAAAAAGAAAAACTTCTTAATTCGTATATGATCCCAGCGACGATTCGATATTTTTGATCATGAAATAAAAGTTTATCAAAAGAATCGATGAGATACTTTGTTAAACATGTGGAAGAATGAGTCTTTATAACAATAACAATTCCAAAAATTATAATCGTTAATTGTTTGGAAAGCACTGCTACACTCTAAGATGAAAATATTACGAAGGAAGGTTTGGACATAATTTAAAGAATGCGCATTGTATTTATAACTTTAAAACCAAGTTCTATGTAATGTTTTTGAAATATATATCTATATGTTATATATAAAAAATTCGTGACACGTCTAAACTAATGAATCGATGTTAATGAAATTTTGCATAATAAGTTTGGTCAACTTGGACTTTTGACTTTTTTGAAAATTACCTAGCCACAGTCACGCGTGGCGGGGTAGATAATATATAAGTATTTTATTTTTATTTTTCTCTTTCTAATTCGGGGGAACCCGAGCGAGACAAATTTGTTTTTGAATTAGAGCCGGCTAATTAGTGAAGCAGTACCCCGCTACCATAGAAATTGTATAGTAATGAGTAGGTCAATAGAGATCAATTGGACGTTTTTTTGGCAAAGCATAAGTTACATGACTGGTACTACGAGTGCCTATAGGCCCCGGTAACCTATTACCATGGAGCAGGCCGTGTGATTGTTTGCTAACTTAGTTGTATAAAAAACAAACCACATAAAATATTTAATCAACTATGTACCTTAAAATTTTTAACTTCTCATTAACTCCAAAATCTGTTATAAATTAATTCATAACTGTATATGAAAGTCATTGAGTGGTGTTCTCAATCTAGATGCGATTTGAACTGGTTCGCGAACTCATTAGTGGACGTATGTAATGTACAGTCGGACAGGGTAGCCGGGACGTGTGATTGACACAACGGAAATGATTTCGCCCGCCGCCGGCGCCGGCGCTATCTCTCAAAAGGTAATACCCTCTCATTTGTTCACCATATTTGATATTTATACACGATACCGTAAACAACGTGGTTTTGTTTCAACATTTTATATACAAATACCCGGGAATAACCTAAATGTATGTTTCAACAAGTTAACGCATGTTAATTCAATAAGTAAGCAAATGTTTATGAATGCAATGTTGAGTTCAAAATATTAAATCAAGAATTGATTTTTATATTTTTAGTTGTTCATTTTGAAATTATCATTAATCTTAGGACATAATTTTGTGTCAAGTGTTTGAATAAGAAAAATAAAAGTCAATTGCTAAAGATACTCTGGGTGATGCAAAGGACGATCAGCAGACGAGTCTCGTATGATTTAACATTTTTGTGTAAAAACTGAATACAGATTTACGCACCTTAGACATGAAAAGTTCCTACTTTTATAATTATGTTGTCAATACTTAATCAAGATTTGCTATCAGACACAAATACAAACTACTTCTTGCATTCAAGACATGTCGCATTGTATTACAAGAACATTTTTTTTTTCAAAAACATTTCTTTCACAAGTTCTCAAATATTATATTTGAGAGAGAGAAAAAATGCGAGATACATAAAAGACAGTGTCGTGTATGCTAATCCAATTTCATACAATTTCATCAGCTTATAAAGAAAAACTATAAACAGAAGTCGACAACAACTTTTTTGTTTGCTCCAAGCCCAAAAGGATCCATGGAAACAATTTCCTAGAGATGATACCGCTGGGTGAAATAAACTGTAACAGCAAGTGGGGAAATCCGTAAAACGATTTCGTGAAAATTAATCCGATCGGCCACATTCGCAAAAAAATACACTTCCCTTATGAAACAAGCCGCTTTACTAAATGTCTGTATGGCCAATTGATATATGAATTTTTTTTACAAGGCTTGTTTCCGTTTGTGGATTATATTAAGACTTATTGGATGTTAGGTGCTTAGTAGTAACGAAAGCAACTCTTCTTTTTGTCTACGATGTTGCTGTTCCGACTGCTCCTCTATTAGGATAGTCCCATTTCGCTTCCTGTCCTAATTATTTCAAAGTTCATCAAGCAAACTGTGGCGGTCGGTTGGGATCGCCATTTCTGTATTCTTTGTTAGCGGTATATATGGTCTAGCACGGATACCTTTGTTCGGCTCATACCGACCGGTTATAGGGTGAGAACTATGGTTCTTAGGGATATTTGAGAAGAATGACTGCACGAACGGCGCAATGGTTTAAGTCGTCGCCTCGCCACTACCCCGCGCCGAGTGTTGTGGGTTCAAATCCCAGATGGAACCAACATTTGTTTGAACGACAAAAATAGTTGTCTATCTGGGGATTTCTTTGTGTCCGTTGTTTAAATGTTTGTGAAGCAACACAGAAGTATTCCATGAATGTGGTAGTTGTCTTTATTTTTAAAGGAAAACAAATTGGGAAGAAGAAAATATTATTTATAAAAACCTCAAAAATAACCCAACTTTAATAGACTTAAATTTTTGTACTCAAATACATAGGGTCTTAATTACCTATCGTATAGTATAAAGTTTATTAATACTTATACTTATCTACACTAAATTTGTAGTGGCATGTGGTAGTGTATTTAAGCTGTATATTTTAGGGCTTATTTTAATCGTCTCCATTTATGTAAATAAAATTGTTATAAATTACAACATAATTATATTACTTACTTCATTTTTCCAACACATCCTTACAATGCCTACTGGACCAAGTTTTTTTTTTTCCTCCCACTTCTGTATGACAATACAAATAATTGCAACAAATGTTTGCAAGTACCTCATATGTCGCGATCTATCAAATTGAACAGGAACAACTAGTGCGATGATGTATCGACAAAATGATATACCACGATAAATAACTCTCAGCGCAGTATCTCCAGTGACATGTCACAGTAGAATGTGAGAGAGAAATATGGTCTACATAATCCATCAGTCAATATGAGTTTTTTTAAACAGTTTTCAATTTTAAAGGTAGTTAAATCAAGATCGTTATCAGCATTTATAATTTGGTGTATTTGATAATTATAAGAATAGATTAGAGTGGGTATTACGATTTTCTCTATTTCTTATTAACCGACTTCAAGACAAGAAAGGAGGCGGTTCTCAGTTCTTCGGAGTACTGTTGAAGTGATAACTTCTTATGGGAGGGTAAACCACTTCGTTACGTAACGCGTTACGCGCATTGAAGTCGGTCATACTTTTTAAAAGATATCAAGGTCACAAGATCAACGGAGTCACTCAAATTACAATCCTAGTCTAAAGTTTAGTGGAAGCGGTTTATTAAAAACTTAAGATAATGCAACAACATGTATATAAAACTAGCTGCATATAAAAAACCGGTCAAGTGTGAGTTAAGGGGGTTCCGCACGATTAATGTGTATCCATGTATCCATACCATGTTTATTACATACTGACATCAAACTTAACATTATAGTTTAAGAGAATGTTCTCCCATGCATCCCAACCGCAAACATAAGTTTGTATGCGCAATATTGAGTCATTTACCATGTTATTTTAAGACTGCAGACTTCTTATAGTTGTTGTTTACTTAGTAAACGATTGTGGTACATAAGTATTTTATTAAGTTTTGGTTAAATGGAAGACACTGAAAATTCGTTGTGCAAATTGAGTTATTAGATTTAAAAATTTTAAGACGAGGCACATACATAGTTACATTTTAATATAAAGCTTGACAGTTCGATGATAAAAATGTCAACATAAACCGTAAACAGTGTTATGTATAAAGTAAAAAAGTTTTTAAAAATAACATCCTGAATGGTCGTAGCTGCAAAGCAAGTATCAACATTTATTAAAAGGGATTAAACTCGTTAAAGTATGATTGAACTTTTGAGTTTAGCGGACTTGCGATCTTGGAGCCTTATAAGATTATATTTTGATTGCTATTTCTTCATTATCTTTTAAGCTGTATCTTATCTGGTTAGTTAGTTATAATAACAAAGATATATTCTTATAAATTTTCTGAGTTTTGCACATTTTTATGAGGTTACTTAAAGCATGTACTATTGAGTTTCCTTTATCTTTACTAACATTAGTGTGGGCACACTACGGCCCAACACTAAAGAACACAATATGTCTCCCCTCCAAACAAATTGCGGTCGAGCGTTAGTTTGATTGGGGGTTGTTTGTTGCTTTTACAATCAACATTAGTCAGAGAATGTATGTTTTCACCTTTAATACTTAATGCTAGACGCAAAGACGAAGTATTTTTTTTTTTCTAAATGATGTGTTATAATTTCTCAGTGTTTATTTATTCATAAAAGAGGTATATTGGTGATATCTTTTTAGAAAAAATACCACACAATTACAAAGAAAGGCACAACAAAGGTACTACAGACACATTCAAGAGACAGCAGTTCAGTGCATGATTCTTGCGTTTAGTAAACAAACTTTTTTTGTAATCACCAAATTACTTATACTACAAATAAACCTGGCTTTAACATACTTTTTTTTAAACCTTGGCTGAGATGATTGTTGTGGGTAGCTGAAAATATTGAAACAACAAGTATTCAACGTACGATCAATGGAAAAAAAAATCAAGTGATGACTTAGGTACATAAATATTTCAGGACAACCTGGCAATCACTAACTGTATTGCATAATAATGAGTATAACAACTTACAAAAGAATATCACAAACATATAAACTTATGAATTGGCAATACACAAACAAAACAAACAATACTGTGGAATGTCTTTATGAGGATTCATCCTTTGTTCAATAATGTGAGAAGGGTGAGAACGGACATTCGTTCAAAGTCATTACCATTAATGAATTAATAAACACTACACTACAACAGGAATGTAGAATCACACAACTAAGGGTATTTCAGATATTAAGGTTTTTAACTTCGTAAGTTATTATATTTTTGCTTATAGAATACATTTGTCTGACCGATTTAGGATTTGTGCTCGGCTGCGGTTCACTCACTTTGGTTTTGTCACGATTTTCCTGATTTTATTGGATCTAAAAAAAAACTTACTTTTACTAACTGTTTTCTCTATGTGATATCTGATGTAATACACGTTATTCAAATTCAAACTTTTAACCTATAAAGATAGAAAATAAAATAAGTATTCATCAAATTGCGATGGTTCTTAATTGGTGATATTATTTATTTATTTAAACTTAATGCACAATTTGCACAAAGGCGGACTTAATGCCAGTCAACCTTGGGGTGATGTAGAAATATTAAACGGTAGATGCACAAATAGAATTTAACATTTGGAATTATTTATAACACTTAGATAGCACAGCACACACATACAGAACCAGATATTAAAGATCATCCTTTAATCTAGAAAAAAATTACCTTCAATACCTACAAAATAAAGCTGGCTTTGTAGTTAATAACACTTTTTCCTCTTTTATGGATGATTTAATCATTTCCAGTAAATATTTTTCGATGCCACAAAATATAATTATGTCAAAGCTCTAGTACGTACACCATCTTATAAAGAATAACATAACACCACTTACTACGTAAGCTATTCAAAACAACTGAAATATCATATAGTAATATTATACAACGGTGTTTGCAATAACTCACATCTCAGACAATCGATATACGAGTAGGAGCAACACTTGATGTCGTTGTGAGATCCCATTGAGACATAACATAGCAATTTCCCGACCGCAGATACGTCGACACACAGACATACGGTAAAATTATTCGAAATACCCCAGCCAATTTATATAACCTGCCTATTCATAGAACAACCTTTACCGATTTAATCGATGCTCACGCAATTTGGGTTATGTATGAATCTGAACTTGGGTGTTTATTAAATGTTTTCATACATTTGATTTTGGATTATGAATATTTTATTCATTTATGGAGGTGGTGGTGCTCTAGAGGGTACCAGTGATTGTTTATACAGGCGTTATTTTATCTGGACATGTGAGATGGTAACAATTCAATTTTCATATATTCCAAAATGAAATGTTACTTAACCCTATGGCTTCGCATTCCTGTATTATGGTTTTCTTACGTGTTAATACAGGATATATGATTGATTAAATATTTAAATTTATAATACTATTACCTAAATGATTACAGTCAGCGCAAATGAACGGTTTTCATTATCGTAGAGGACTCAACAAAAAAGTCAGGCAACCCAACTACTACTAGCGATTACATTATAGCTCATTTAGCTGTTTAAATTTGTAGCAACAAGACTACGGAATGCAGATTAATTGTAGACTTCGTTATTTGATTGTAGGTATTTCACGAGTCAATACCATCAATCAACTTCTGGCTAGAAAAGCACTATACAAAAGGAGACAACAGGTAGAAGTAATTACGGTTATAGAATCAAATTCTAAAGAAATGGAGACTATAGCAGAGTCTTAACGACCATACTTTTTCTAATTCTTAAATATAGTTATTATTGCTAAGGTAAGCTTCAAATATTGAACTGATTGATTTGGACAACTGCCGAGTAACTGTTACTCTATACCGGATCCTCTGGGCACGTCGCTTCTGTCAAAATAAGCTACACAGCTTGACTTCTAACTTCTCTTTGAAACTAATTTTTGATATAAGCTCCTAAATCACATCAAAGCTATATGCTTAAACTGTAAAGTCCTAACTAATATCATATATGTGAGTTTGTTTGTTACGTTTTCTCACATTAACTATGAATTCTATCATCCTGAAATTTGCATACAACGTGTATGTCAAGTGTACACAAAAGGACACAGGGTATCTTTTTTTTTAAACTTTCGCGACTATACATATTAGATCTGTAAATCGGGACTTAGTCGCGATAACAATTACAAAACAGTATTTTTTTGGTTACCCGACTGAACTGCACTGATCGTGGTCACAGGTGGACTGACCCGTCCACCGTGAGTCCACTAATATATAATACGGTATCTTTCATCCAGGAACAAAAGACTGTTCCCGAGGTATAGAAAAATTACTTTAACTTGAGCCGTAAACAATAAAAGTGATACTTAAGGTAAGCATAAAACAAAACTCAATAGGTACGTACCTACTAAGTTTCTGTATTATCTGCAAGAGATCCCTGGTACGTGCCTTCGTATAATCATCCGGATAAAAGAGGCGTGCTCATCTCATTGGCAGCAAGTTTATCTGCATCGCTCTATGTGAAACAATAATATCTATATATCCACACGGATACTGTAACAAATAAATTAATGGTTAAACAAGTTTTAAAACTAAATTGAGGTTAACACAAAATTTTTATTGAATTGAGTACTTTTCACTATTTAAAGCTGTGGTATAAAAACTTCCATAATCATAATTAAATAATTAAAAATCAAAATACTAAATAATACATTTTTAATTTTAAATAATCCCGACTCAAAAATCCCTTCAACGATTACAAAAGAGCTGATGATCTTCGAACGACTGAACAGATTTTCTTGAAATATATCTAAGAACACTCTCAATCAAGCCACCTTTCAAACAAAAAAACCGCGCGCAAATCGGTTCATCCGTTTGGGAGCTATGATGCCAAACAGACTGACCATTTTCCTCAATCATTAAAGCAGTTGTAAACAGTGGCACGAGATGGGGCTTCGTAATGAAATGCCAATCGAAGTCTATCGTAAAATTGTTGTTGAGATAGACCGCAACGAAAGTCGTAATAAATCATTGAACGAAAATGTTCGCTAGTCAAATCCATTTCGATGCACAACAGGCACGTAGTCAAATCCATTTCGATGCACAACAGGCACTTTTGAAATTGCTGCCAATTTGTAAAAACAAATGACATATAAAATCATGAAACATCTACAGATCCCCAAAGATTTCCTACAACCTGATATTCACGTTTAAGTAGATTGTATACAAAAACGTGACGTGACAAGCTCTAAAAAAACTGCGACCCAAATTACAGAGTACTCGGAAACGGCTCAACGATTTCGATTAAATGTTGTATACAAATACAGTTTTACATTTTAAGTTCAACTCAATTTTTTCACCATCTGAAAGCCATTCAAATTCTGCGTCTTTTGAGCCCTCATACGTCCTCATGGCCCTAAACCACTATATACCTATATATAGCGAAAATGGGGCCCTACTGGAGCGATCGAAAAAACATTTTCAATGTTAAAAAACATATTAATAATAAATCGTTTAATTTTGTATCCCTAAATTTCATTTAAATCTGTGATAGCCAGTCTGAAACTAACATTTAATCATGCAAAGAACCTATTTTCACGGTGTTAAATCCTATAATTTTAGTGGATAATCTATAGTTACATCAAATGGCAACACTGTAAAAGTCCTTTACAATAGAATTATGTATAATTTTCTATTTCTCTAAAAAAGAAAGAAGAGAAAATTCTAAGAAACTTTGCTTTAGACACAATTAAAATTGGAGTAGACAGTAAAAAGTTATAGAGAGATTTAAAAAAATTAAATTGTTTTTTGGCTCTCCTGAGTTTTGTCCCTTACATTAATTGATACTTCTGGTATCGATATGACGATTCTGTCAATATGTTATCCTTTTCTGCGCATGGATTATTCTGTTAGCATTAAGGTGTATGTAAAGGAAATAATAAATAAATAAACTTTTAATCGGCTGTCTTTCTTACTGGCCTATTCTAAAAACTTTCAGTGCGACCCACGTATAGATGTATAGAACTAACCTGAACCGGCAAACATTTCTAGTTTTTTTTTTATTTAAAAACTTAGATCGTAATAATGTGGATATTGTAAAACTATATTTACCTAAATCGGTCCAATAAACAACATTTAATTTTTTATGTAGATATAGGTAAATATAGTTGTACGTAATAACGGGTTGATTTAGGGAATGCGAGACTAGTTTCGGGTTATCCCGATAAAGTGACCTGCCGCGTGTCAGGCGTCATAAAGGATTTGTTATATCTACATTTTTAATACTTAAACTTTAATTTATTGAATATATTAGTATTTTTAAATTTCATTTATAATTAATTTCCTTTGAGATATAATTTAATCTTGTATTCCATGCATGTATGTACACGTAACCTTATATTCTATAATAACCTAAAACCCAATTTATAAAAGATATAACTCGATATCTAGTCTCTATCTAGTTTAGAAGGTTACTTACACAGATTGATTACATCATTAGCAACACGTTTTTGTTTACAGTTGTGTATTATTCTTCTATAAGTAGGTAGTGAAGTAAGCGGCTTACGTTGTTTCATGAAATAATTAGGTCTAAAAAGAACATCTTCTGCTAACGGTTAATCTTTACATAACTATCAATACATCAATAAATCCCACTAATATTATAAATGTGAAAGTTTGGATGGATGGATGGATGTTTGTTATTCTTTCACGGTAAAACTACTGAACCGATTGCGATGAAACTTGGTATGTAGATAGCTGGAGACCTGGATTAACATATAGGTTTTTTATCCCGATATTCCCACTGGATCGGGACTTACGCGGGTGAAACCGCGGGGCGATAGTAGTTGTCAATAAATTTAATAGAGAATCTTTAGAATTCAGACTACTGTCTTTTTGTAAAAATTCGCAAACATTGTATGTAACTTAGAGTACAAAAATCCCAGCTACCTTCTTCAGCTCGTCGGTCAACCTGGTCAGAATATATAAATTACATAAATAAATAAATTTCATGATAGATTTTATTCGTTGGGTTTTTTTTTTATAAAATAATTTCATTTAAAATACTACCTGTATTTTGAGTGTCTACTTTCATTTACTTATTGTAAATGTAATTTTATAACTTCTATGTATGTGGAAATATTCTCACTACAACGGCAATTCACGTGTTAAAGAAAAAAATACATATATAATTTTCTTGCGTGTCAAGAAAGACAAGGGCCCTTTTGAGAAAAAAAAATGTCAAGTAGCCTACCTAAATTGAAATCATTTCCTTCCTAAAGTAACGGTAACTCATATTTCACCTCCGTTCTAAATTTGATTAAATATTGCATCATTATGCCATGCTGTAGTCTACGTTTCAATTAAAACTACAAATTGTCTCATACATTTCTTTGTCTTATAAATTATTCTGACTATATTGCAATGCTAATGTGGTAAACTTGAGGTTGCATCACTAGGAAACAGGAGGGTAACAACAAAAACCGATGCCACAATGGAGACGTCTCAGTTGCGTGTGTACGCTCGTGGTCAGGGGAACTGCGTAGAGATGTGGCTGACAAAATTAATGAGACTGTTTCTCTAAATTGCTTTTACCTTTTGAAATTAAAATCATAGGTTTTCGTGATGATAAGGGATCTATATAATCATAAAATAAATACATTTAAGATAAAAAAAGGTAAAAATAGGAGACAACCAGCAACTTAAATTTCCCAAAACAATATTAGTGTTTTATTACTTTCACATATTCATAAAAATTCAATTATAATTGCGATTCTAGGAACACAAATAGACTGATTCGTTGATACCGGGGCATAAGTCACTGATAGTATTGGTCGTCAGTCATGGTTTCCCGGGTTGGGTAAATTGATTGCAAGGTTTTCTGTTAGGGAAGTCTCAAGAGCACCACTTAATATGAAAAATAGTCATTGATATAGCATAGACTCTGTTAGATGGTACAAAAGTATAGTTAGCGAAATGTAGGTATATACATAAACATATCTATCTGTCTACTAATCCGGGAATATATGAGTATAAAAAGACTATAATATATAAAATATACATAATTTTCTTTTACTGTATATCATATGTTTTACCGTATAACTAATTTCAATGCACCTTACTTCTGCCGCTAGAAACATTCATTTGTTATTTATCCAAAGGAAGTAATTTTAACTACATCTAGCAAAAAATTCGAAGAAGTCGAAGAAGAGATCCAGTCGAGGAGAATTTCTTGTGGTTAAAATAAACTGTTAAACATTCTTCATATAATTAGTTGTATATTATTCTGTTGACTTCGAAAATAGTTTGTTGACTTCGAAAATTAGATTTGTAACTATTGTCATTGTTATTATGTTTTAATTGTGGAGTCAAGCATTCGCGAAAACAACGTATGACGTCACTAGTTGTTATTTCATACCATTTTTTTACAGTCTACCGTTCTGACGTTTAATAAACAGAAATCAATTTGACTTGACAATCGACTACTTTATTTGTGAAATTAAACGACGTTGTAAATAATTACTGCTAAACATACCTTAAAAAAATTGACGATTAGCCTCTTTCTGTTTTGAAGGCAGCCAAAAATAATCTACTTTATGAAATTTATTTCGAAAGGTATTTTGTTACTCTTTTACATCTTTACGACATCGGCCTACGTAATTAAAATTCTAATTATAATCACAAAAGCGAAGGACAAAAATATATTTCAAACATACCTCAACATGTATATCAAAAACTTGGTCGTTGAGTATTTACATATTTTAGAGAAAGTCAGTATCAAATCAAATCAAAACCATTCATTTCAATTAAACCAATAATAGGTATTTTTGAATTGTCTGGAGTAGGAGTCAGACAGACCCATCTATGCTTTACGATTTTTTTAAGTCATTTATCTAAAAACATGTCAAACTTAAAATGCGATTTCCCACAAAATTTAAATTTTGAGTTAATTCAGTTTATAAATAAAGGATGGGCTATGCTATGGTGGCCGATCGTATTTATCACTAGTGTTATTTTATTAGCATTTGTTTTATTAAAATTTAAGTGATAATTGCTTTTGCTTTTTTCGTTATTTTATTTTGCTACAATAAATTACAAATGAAACAATTATGTAAAATAATTTTAATAATGAAAACCGGATTAGACTACTACAATTGCGTTACTGATCTATTTACTATAAAGCTATTCATCTACGAGTTTCGTTATACAAGTCATATTCAACTTACGTTCAATAGTTATGCGAGTATTTAGTACGTATTCCCGGATGTGTGCAATATAAAATGTCGACGGAAAAGCTTTTAGTGCTCTTATATCTATCTACTGGGAACTGTAACCGCGATATATCTACTGTAAGTTGTAAAGGTTGCTACATTTACAATTTCAGAGTCGAGGTTTGTATGTTCTGTGCTGTTTTAAAAAAACTGTTGTTAGCTTCGAGGTAAGACAGTATCCAATGCCCTGAAGTCAAAAGGCATGACGTTGTCTTAAGCCGTAAAAGCCCACTCTCTGAAATCGGTCTCTACTCCCTTTTATATAATGTGAATCATATACTACTTACACTTTCAATAAACTTCAATTTCGATATTTCATATATGCTGATCTTCCCTTGAAGATTATTTTTATATGATAACTTTAACTTGCGTTATTTCTGACACGATTAGCCATCCCTCAAGAACGGTGTACTTACTCTACTAACTTTTAAACTTTCGCATTCCATGATATAATTATGTATTTACACGGGAATTAACGCGATCACGATATAGCAGTCAGGCTGTGACCACGGCCAGTGTAACCTGGTCGAAACGTCAAGCAATAGGGAATATGCATGTTATTTAAATTTACTTCATTAATTTTCCCTTGAATCTTTATTGTCCAGATATTATGCCCAAGCAATTATTTTCTTATTTAGTTCGTGTTTTATTGCAAAAAATATTAATTAAAATATGCAAAATAAGGGCGCGAAATTCAACTTTGCAAAACCCATTGGTCGAAACAAAACATGACGTGACATTCCACGTTCTGTCATTTAGCGGCGCCTATATTCGTAGTGTTACGGAGAAAGATAGGTATTCCTGTAGTTTTTGCTCTTAGCTAGTGCAATTTAACCATTCTAGTGATATTAGAAATCATCTAGGACAATGACTGAATGTAGTTTTGTCAAAGCACAGTCGGACAATCTACCGAAATAGGTGCATTCATGATGACTATATATTTTGCATCAAATCCAGATTTTACGTTCGCTGAGGTAAAAGGAGTGAACGCCGCAAGGTAATTATTATAATACTTGTTATATTATAATCTAAAGGATAGGTAACATAGTTATATTAGTTATATTCATGAAGTTTTATTGGTCTTTTGTTACCTAGTTTAAGTAGACAAGCAAGTTGCCTTCTGCTTGATATTTAAAATAAACATAAATTACTGCTGATTAATTCACACTATAGACTGGCCTGTTGGTCTAGTGGTTAGTGACTCTGACTGCTAAGCCAGAGGTCGTCGGGGTTCGATTCCCACCCAGGACAAATAATTGTGTGATGAGCACGATCATTTGTTCTGTGTCTGGGTGTAATTTATCTATAATATGTATGTATTTAGAAATATATAAGTATGTTTATCAGCAGTCTGGTTACCATAGTACAGGCTTTGCCTAGTTTGGGATCAGAGGGCCGTGTGTGCGATGTGTGGAGTTATTACTATACTAGCTATTAAATTATAATATGCTTACATTAAAGTGATCTTCACAACATTATAAACACGATATTGAAAATACTTCATCTCATCTCATTAATGTACACCATTGTTTTCGTATTTTACATTATTATTTTGTACAGGAAAAAATACTGTATTGGGTGTACTTCTTATAGTGTTTTTACACTTAGGGACAAGGCAATACCTATAAAATGGTTTTTTAACTTTATCCATCGTCTTTTAATTACAATAAATAGTAATTACAACTGGAAATCGGTATAAAATTACTGTAACACTTCAAGTAAGTTTATGAAACAAACACTGAGCGTGGAACGTGACGTCATCCAAGGCCCGCGAAATATGGCGGCGTTCAAACAGATCAAATTTAATCGATGTTTTCAATGTTATTTTAAAAATTAATTTATTAATTAGGTTATTTATATTTTTAATTAGGGTAGAATGATGGAACAAGTCCAACAAAATACATGCATATTCCCTATTCAGAGGTATGTAATATCTATTTCATGATCGTGTTAATTCCCGTGTAAATACATAATTATGTGTACTTTCTTGTCAATTCAAGTAGCATAATATGTCCAGTCCAGCCCATAAACTATGCATATGCAAACAAATTACGTAATCTCTTAAAGGGATAGACTGTTGAAATAAATGTTGAGCTGTGTATTTGGCTTTAGGCAAAATTGTTTGCCCAAAGAAAAATACACATACATCCACACTTAAAATATTTACTTTATGGTGTTTTAAAATAATGTTTAAATTAGAATCAAGTAAATATGCCTTTAAAATTATTGGAACTTTGTGAGTCAAAAGATTCGCACACTGCGCCTGCCAGTTCATGAAACGTTTCTAAAATCAGCTTCTTATGACACCCAGACTTTGTCAGCTTATAAAAGTTTTGCATGTGGGTAACGAGCCTATTGCCCTAGGCAAGTTTCCGAAGTAACTATTATCTTATCCGTCGACACCGCAGTGCTAATAACTCTTAACTGACGAAGTCAAGAATTTACAGAAACTGAAAAATCTCTTCATTTCTTGACAAGTTAAAAATATTTAATATATTTATTCACTAAGAATAATAATAACTTATGCTTTATTTTTTTACTGTATTGATGAACTTTTTATTAAAATATGTTGTAGGTAGTCGGTTATACTGGCGTGTAATGCCATAAATAACATTTTAGTTTGGTTAGGAGGTATTCCCACATTTATATTTAATAATAGACCACAACGACGAATAATAGACAACTAAAAATAGACCTGGGAGATTAAATTAAATCTCCCATTTACGTAAGTTTGGTCGCACTTCGTGAATTTGATTTTTCCGAAGTACTATCCACTGGCCGTAATACGTGTAAACCAGGTGCAGAACTCATTGCTCCAGTATCCCTCTATCCATCTATCCCTCTAGAACACAGCCATATACGGTACAGATAGAGTATTTGATATTTGGGGCTCTTACATTTTGTAGACAGGAGCAGTTACCGGTGGCTATCGGGCACGTGTAAGCGTTGACAATAAAATATATGTCTTTCCATTGTAGGCGTGTTTTCCAGATTTGTTGTCAATAGGTTCCTCAAGGGGCAACGCCTTTACTATAACCAAACAGATAAAAAAAACAATCCTAAGTTGAGCAAAATAGCGAATTAATGTTTCTATAGTCGGATGGCTTAAGTGCATTCAAGACGACGGTACTTATTTTGAAGTTATCGTCTTTTACTTCAAAAGTAAATTAAAACGCCTGCGGTGCTTCTGTTCAACCTCAGGATTTTCTATTTAAAGCATCATTCTATGGTTCTTACAGCCCATCAACGGAAACCAACAAAATTAATTGACCATCAATATATAAAACGCTTTGAAAGGTTGGGAAATACGCCACCACGTCAGATAATGTATCGCATCGGATTCCCGATGTCAGGAAACTTTTATGTAATTGGGCGTGGGTCGGGCTCAGTAATCCCGGCTGCATTCATTAGCGCCTGTGTAACTGCAACTTATAAGCTCCCTGTCTGCCGCCGCGCGATACAGCAAATATTGTTGAAATAAATCCTAGTTCGTGCGTGTCAATGTTTGAAAGCAGTGATCAAACTTCTTCTTAGGAGATATAAAGTCGTATGACGTAACACTTGTAGCTTATTAAGTATGACTAAGAGTTTTTGGTAAAATTAAATGAATAACAATAATAGTAGTGCCTTTATTTTGAAATATACCGCTTACTATCGATTGCTATACTATTACATGTAGATGACTATAGTAGTCAAATTGACATGAACGAGTGCCCCGGGCAAATGTGAATGCATTACATGCATACGTACCTTACAATATACAAAGAAAAAGGTCGGATAAATATTTAATGTTTATAAAATCGATACCAGTGCGACGAGTAATGTGTCGTACTAAATGAAAACAAAAAGAATATTGTTAGTTAAATTTATAATATACTAGCAGCGCCCCGCGGTTTCACCCGCGTATGTCCGGATACGACGACCTTGGGAATATCTGGATAAAAAGTAGCCTATGTATTAATCTAGGTGTCCAGCTATCTACATTCCAAGTTTCATCGCCATCAGTTCAGTAGTTTTTGCATGAAAGAGAAACAAACACGCATACATCTATACATCCTCACAAACTTTCACGTTTATAATATTATTAGTAGGATATAATATAGTTGTATAATAATGAATACAAGAGATCGCCTGGCGGTTAAATTTCGACAGTTTAAAGCCCAGTATAACTTGAACTCTCATTGTATAGACTTTTGTACCAGGACAAGTTTAAATGTATACTGGACGCCTATAGCTTGATGTAAACGTTTTTACATAATTTTTAACTATATAGCCCATATTGTTTAAACATTTTAGCTTGCTGCACGTTTTTTTACATATAAACTTTAAGTGATATTTTCAGATTCCTGTCAGTGCGAGTGGGCTTAAATTTATGGTCACAAAATTTTATGCCATTTGAATAGAATCGCTTTTATTATAGAACGTTTTAACAACGCAGAGACGTTGTTTTATGTAAACAAAGGGTCAAACATGGTCGGCACCGACGGCAACCAGTGTTACCTTATTTTTTTAGTTAGATTATAACAACTACGTTCAATGTTTAATATCCTAGCTGAGTGGTTTCTTAGCGCGTTGAATTGAAAAATATTTTTTTAGGATTAATTTGGAAATAGGTGACAAAAAATGTGTACTTGTATTCCATTACAAAACTTACTACAAGATGTACCCTTTTCTATTGGAAACATTTGATAAACAGTAGATCCTTATAAAATTATACATTTATAGATACTAGAGATGGCCTGGTGGTCGAATTTCGACCAGAATTTAATAAGTTTTCAATGTTTTGAATTATTTTGTTGACCAGTATTACTCAAACTGTTATTGTATAAGCTTACCTTGACACCTTTGACCAATGTAGCATTTTGCAGCCGTTTTCATATTATTTTAAAATTTTTAGCACATATTAATAAAATATGTTAGCTCCCACTTCTTCTCTGCTTCTCGGCTCACCAAGAGGCCTGGTGGTCTGCTTTCAAGGATCCTCTTATGTGCTCGTATCGACCAGGATGGATCATGGATCGAGATCCAAGAGTGTCCCACCACCCGCTCAACGGAGCATTTTCATGTCCACTGTGTGAAGTTGTTGTTCGCGCTTCTTCAAGGTTGCTCAGCATTCGCCACCGAATAGTAACGTAAGTATGCCGGCTGTTATAAACTTTGTCTTTGGTTTTGATTGGCATTTCAGTGTCACATAGGAAGCCAAACAAAGGTGTCCATGTCATCCAAGCCGCATTAACTCGATGATTCACATCTTCATCTATACGAGCATCATTAGTGAGCATAGAGCCAAGGTATTTAAATCGGGACACTTTTAGTAGGTTGGTATCGCCCATAGTTAGATCGCAACCCACTTTTTCTACACCGCCAAAGTCGCATTCCATATATTTGGTTTCAGTTCGGCTTATACAAAGTTCGTGCCTTTTAGTTTCAGACATTCACAGATCAAATCTGGAATTCTGAGGCTTTCTTTTCCACAAGTACTCTATCATCCGCATATAGCATGCTCCAAGGAGCCTCTTTTTGGGTAAGCCGCATTATGAAGTCTATGGCCAGATTAAAGAGCAGTGGGCTGAGCGTTGGTGTACTCGATCCTTAACCAAAAATAGGTCACTCACACCTACAGGGCTACGGACTTCTGTGCTGACGTCATCTAATATCTCGAACTAGACTAATATGTAAACTTCTGGTACAAAGAGTACCAGAAATTTCAGTGCGCTCTCAGTGATGCCCATATAATTTTTTTTGGGACTCAGTCGAATGCTTTTTCAAGATCAATAAAGACAATATATAAGTTTTCTTTATTTATCCTGTAACTTTCAATTAGTAAGCTGAGGGTGTGTATGTCTTCTGTTGTGGACCTGCTATGAGTGAAGCCAAACTTGTTTCTAGTTGTACTGGCCATCGCTGTTAACCGAGGACCCAATACTCTTTCCCATAATTTGAGCGTATATGATGTCAACATTATACTTCTGTAATTATTAGAAATGGCAACGTCGCCCTTGTTTTTGAAAGTTGCTGATAGGTAACTTATTGGCCATGAAGGTGGTATTTTGCCTTGTATCAGTATTTTGTTCACCAGATCTGTGAGCCAAGGGAGCGCTTCTTCACCCAGGATTTATGTATTCTGAGTAGTTGAGGCGTAAAAGCATAACAAACAAAAAACTTACTTTCACATGTGGAATATTAGTTGGGAATACAATAATGTGTTATATTCTTTTAAAACTTTCCTTTCAATGTAAGTAAACTTATAAACATTGAAAAATAAGTTCAAAAATAAAGTAACTTAAACATATGTCTACTTTTGAAGTCACGACAGGAAAAATGGTTACAGGACAGGACTTATCAAAAAGCAACTAATGAACGGCACCTAAAAAGGAAAGGATCAACGTTGCTTGCTTTACACATCTTACTAGTGAGTACTTACTACTAAATCGAAGAGCATGATACGACATCGATATAATATGATCCATCTAATAAAGCAAAGAAGGGGATGTTTTTTTTTTTCAATAAAACAGTATGGATCATCATACATTAAATATTACATTTATAATTTTTCCCATACATAAAAATAATAATCTTCACATAAATTAAGGAGTCACACAAAAAGTTATTACAATGATTTGTATATGACCAAACATCTTAACAATTGTAGCATAATAGGTAAAGTAAAATAGGTCTGATGATCATTTACAAGACGCAACGTACAGTAGTAAAATGCTATGATGTGTATATAATAATATGGAATTATTACGCAATATTTACTTTATCTTATTTACACATTGCTACTATACACATACGCGAGATGCCACGAATATTCGGTGACTATTCGGTATTCGACTACCTTTTTATGTATAATTCACCATGAAAAACAATACACATATTACTTTAAAAAAATATATCGTATCACAATTTATTACGATAAAACTTAAAGCTGTTAGTTGTAAGTTATAGTATCTTAAAAACAATTGTAGAAAACTATTGCACTTTTTCTCATAAACTCTCCAAATAGACTATGCTATGCTTACTATAATAACACTTAGTGAAATCTGTCAGGTTTAAATATACTTTTCCAAAAGAAGACAATTACGCCTGCGGTGTTGTAACCGCACACGCCGCTATGAGATAGGTACGAGTACCTGGTACCTGGAAAACGTAGACTTACTCATATTTTGTCAAATATTCCGGCGCCGAATATTCGGCGCTTTGGCCGAAGGCGTGGGCGAATATTTAGTATTCAGTATTCGACAAAATTACGACTCATGGCATCTCTACTATAGACGGTACATCACTCATGAAATATATAGGTCTTTCTTTTAAAATTTTTCTTAGTATATCTAAAATATGTACTTGGGAAATTGCATATTAAAACTAAATCTTTTTTCACGTATACATTTAAATAATAAAAGTTTGGCCTTTTGTGTTTCGGAACTACTACTAAAAGGCAATTATGCAACAATCAAATTGGTAAATAAGTACACGAGTAAACGGTTATCAATACCAAATAAACACCAATGTTGTCACGCGCAAAGAAAGAAACGTCGACGCTTCTTACTAACACAAATACTACACTACGCTGTTAGTACTGCTTACCCGCTGCTTATAAGCCTTCCTAGTCCAATTTGACAAGAAATCCTTCTGTGCTCATATTAACTTTTGAATTAAATTTTGTGTACAATAATAAAGAAATGATGTGATGTAAACTCACCCTTTAAAATACATTCAACATACAAAAAGTGGACTACTTCTGAATGAACGTTCGCTATTCCATGTCCAATTTTGAACGCTGTATAAAATAAAGGAAAAATATTTATGAAAATTTTCTGCAGATTGTGATGCAATAAATCATAAGTGCATTATGAAGCAACGGCAGAGACGCTTCGTTAAGGAAAACAAACCCTTCTGTAACAGGCTTCGGATTAATTTTGTATCAAGGTGGAAAGGTGGCGTGTTTATTCTAGACACTGTTAGCTACAGCTAAAAATGTACTTTCTACTAACGATTGCGCTTTTAAAAGTACTTATCTGGTTTCCTTGTTACATGTAAAAATCTTCACAGTTGTAGCAATCAGGTGACTGCGTATTGAAAATTATTATTACAAACTTTTATTTAACTTGCAAAGTTTGTTCGTTTGGTTCAAATCTTACAAGCTGAATTAAAACCACTTGCTCGCATTTTACGGAGTTGAAATTTTATATGGTGGTTAAGTTCCGATGACAATGCTTTTTTATGAAAAGCATGACCTGATTTTGTTCCAAAGATTGGCTCCAGATGAGAGAAATCCTCTACGGTCGGTAGTACAGATGCGGAACTTTATATGCGCCTTGAATTCTGATAGTATGTTCTATAGCCTTAAGAAGCTTGTCTTTAAAAATTGTTTTTTTTTTACCAAATTATATATTTTTAGAATTATCGGGGGTCGGAGAAATGTATCTCTTTATTAATTGCCACCTGTGGTTGAGTTGCCATGGCTATCGTTTCTACCGATGATGGCGATGCAGCCGTGACTTATGGGCATGCCTCTGTAACAAGCGATGTAATAACGTTTGGAATGACGTTTATGTCATTTTCAAAAGGCCAATATTTTTTATGGCTGTAATAAACGTTCAAATACTCGCTGTGAAAACAAAGATCCATGTATACGTACATAAAACTCAAAATATTACCGGAGAGGCATTTCTTATGAATCTGACACGCTGAATTCTGAGATTAAATTCGTACCCCGAGGTACAATTCGTTCAGAATAACGTCGCATCGTCCACACTCCTACCGAGATGAAAAATGGTAGCATTATCTCGATTTCACTTGTCAAGTGAACAAAAACAGTTTTTTTTTTCTGTAGCAAGTACTTATTTACTGAAAGCATTGTAGTCTTAAAAACATTATTTACAATTTTTGCTATATATTTAACAATCATTATAATAAAATTTGTGGTTGAGTTAAAAAAAGAATCAACGCGAAGGGTCGAAAAATAAGGTATGATTGATTGTGAACCTACTGAATTTTCATCTATTAACCGATTCTGTTGACGCTTGTCACACATAATATGTGGTTCTAAAGACACTCAACATGACGGAAACTTGTAGTTGATCTGATGATGGAGACGGTTGAAGAAACTCGTCAACGGATTACAGCAGCTACCTCGTGTTTTTAACCGACTTCAAAAAAAGGAGGAGGTTATATGTTCGGCTGTGTGTATTTTTTTTTGCTTATTCATTCTTCTCAATGAGAATTTTATATGTTATAAAAGATTGTTGTTTAAATATTTATAATAAAAAGCAATGAATATTAAAAATAATATTATTGATTAGGAATTTAATTTGTGTGATAAGAATTTTTAATAAGTAGATATTAATTATTATATTTTAGCCGAAAGAAGGAAGAAACTGAAAAGCGGAAAATAATATAAATAAACTTGTTGGCCTAACTAAACTCATAAACATAATTTAAATACAAATAATCATCACAATCATTTGAATGAAATGAAATAACGAAAAGATAAAGAACAAGAATGGGTTCCAAAATCCGTCCATATCGTGGTCCCTAGGATCTTAGTTTATATTCAAAACTTTTTAGGTAGGCAAAACTTATTGTATTTTTGTATTAATTGTTTTATTTTTTTATTGTTATTTACTAGTTTCTTAATTTCCTTTAGTTAATTTATCGGTGTCACCAACATTCCTTTGTATAATTTTGTGGCAAATGTGTGTTGTATGAAAATAAAATGAAGTTAGAACATCACAAAAACAGAAATAATAAATCAAATCAATAAATTATTGGGGCATCAGAAACAGAACAGTATTGTGTAAATATTTTATTTTGGATTCATTGAAACCACGCAAATGAAAAACAAAGCACAATTTTTACGAGTCATAACCAATTTCCCGGAAGCCAATGTTAAGCATAAAAACTTCTTCAGTGAGACCGTTACACGATGAAATTAACAATAAGCTTCGTGGAAACAAAGAAAGTACCTAAGTTGATAAATAAAAAATACGTCAAGGGATAAATGTGGGGAGCCGGTACACAAATTGAACGAATTTTGGTCATTCATGTGGCTTCCAAGCTCTTTTGCTTAACAGACTTTGTACTGAAATGAAATACGTTTTTTATTGTGTAAAATATCGTAAATGGCCGCAGAATTTGGACTTTGTGTAAATTGTGAATACTTATAAAATACATAGATAAACTCTTTATTGTACAGCAAAGAAATAAATTAATATAACCTTGTATACATATATGTATCTTACTAAACTAAAGCAACAAACAATTCAAACAATCTACTCGAAAAGACAAATATACTTTACTAGCAGCGTCCCGCGGTTTCACCCGCGTAAGTCCCCATCCCGTTGGAATATCGTGATAAAAAGTAGCCTATGCGTTAATCCAGGTCTCCAGCTATCTACATACCAAGTTTCATCACAATCGGTTCAGCGTTTTAACGTGAAAGAGTAACAAACATCCATCCATCCATCCAAACTTTCACATTTATGATATTAGTGGGATAAACTATGTGTATATATGTATGTACTGGTGTTACAAGTTAAACTTACAACAGACATTTTTTTCACATTTCAGAGGACCCACGGTAAGCTTACTGCATAAGACCACGGAAGACCATATACCACGGGTAGTTATCGTACTTCATTTATAGAAGAATATCCATATAATTTGTTTTAAGCTAGCTATCGATTAGTCATCACCGAGAAATCATACACGTTGGCAATCATAAAAAAACATCATCGAATAATTTGCATAAACTAACATATTTTGTATTGAGATAAAAAATGGGTCGGATTAAAAATATTCTTCTAATCACTATAACTACTGCATGGCAATGTATATATTTGATGTTTTAGTAGACAGAATAGAATTTTGAAAACACCGATTGATTGTTATTCATAGACTCTAAACTCTTACTACTTAAATATTCATAAACGTTAATAATTGTGATAACCCATCTACTCAGCAATTACGTGGTGATATTAAAACTTAATTAAAATTTGTTTATCACGGCTCGAAAGCGATTAAAAGTTTAAACGAACCCCGCCGACGTAGACCGCCTTAACTCGACGAGTTTATTTACGTAAATAGTGTTTCAGTTCAACACTTGTGCGCCTAAACTGACTTCATGCGTCAAATTTCAGGTTCGTCTGATTGAATATTCCACTGAAATTCATTAACAATCTTTAATAATTTATATTATGTTTGTTAACCTTTCCCTTATGAAGATTGTCTTTCTTTTTCATCGGCACTAGCTTGAGAAGTAGTCGTCCACAATATTTAGATTACCTATCTGTTTTTCTTTCTGAAGATTATTTGTAATACAAGAACCGGTAAAAGATCTTCAAATATATTTTTATTTATTTTTAAATTATAAAAAAACTTGATAACCGTGGCATTTACGACGATTTTATCGTCTAATCGGCTATTTGGTGCAAATATTTGTATACATGAATATGCAATGAAATATAATCAGTCTGGGTAAATTCAGTCAGTCTGGGCCGTTCTATGTGTATGTATAAAAGTCTCTAAATATTTATCCGTGGTCTAGGGCACATAGTACAGTAATTATAGTATAGTAATTACCTACGTAGAGTCATGTCCATTTCTATGTAGGTACATATATAAAATGTTGATAATTAATCAGTTTGTGGTTTGGCGCCGACTCAAAATAAGTTTATATAAAATTTGATAGTTTATGTAAATAAGCTCAATACTTAAGACTTAAGGTTTATATAAATATATTTTTTTTTTGCTTTTTAGTTCTTTTCGTCGGTTTAATTTTATGTTAAAAAGATTTTTATTGGACATTCGTATTTCATAAATGTAGTAAGGAAAAGCGATGGGAATCTAGAAAAACTTATCATGGTTGGTAGCACTGAAGGTCGAGATGCCGATCATCAACCCGATAGACAGACCAGATGAAGGACACGTCTGCCACCAAGCTCCACCGGACCAGCGGAGATGCGATGGACAGAAGCCGATAGAGACAAATAAGTCACTCCAGGTTTAGACCAAGCAATGATGATATCGATCCTCAATCATGAGGGGGCGAATACAGAAAGGGTGTTCTATTAACTAAAGTTATGATCATTCATAGCTAAAATACTGTACATTTAAGTTACAAATGAGCATAAAACTATAAAATCGACTTTTGAAATTAATTTATGAGGTGGCATTCCACTAACATTTAATAATTTAAATATTCAACGGGACAATCATTCACATTTACATTATTTTGATTAGGTATAATTTTATCAAACCTGTAGAAATCTTCTCCTGATAAGCTTTTAAGTATATCGTCATTAATTAAACTACAATTATCATGCGTTATCATCAGTTTCGTCAGTACTTAAAATAAACGCAACATCAACATCATGAAATACTCTAATATCTAAATCTCTTTTATCCTTAATAATCTCGACACCTTACAAATGGTAACAGCTCTAAATTCATGTACTGCTTTAAAAGATCAAACAAATGGATTACTTCTATCTAATTCAATTACAATTACCCGCATTAATTGATTATTACAACGCATATTTGCATTAACCTCAAATTAACCGCAGTATCAACATCATAAAAATATCACTACGCATGACATGGACTCCTAGAATATTCAATTACCAAAGCACCGCTGCGATGATAAAACACTACACATTGATATTATTTAAACGTAGTTTGTATACATTTTTGAACTAATCATTGCAAATGCTGAGATATAGGCATGAATATATTCAAAAAAGTTTTTTATTTACGTTTTCAAAGAGAATTATTTGAATTTAATCCATTGAACAAATTATTAAAAAAAAGAATAATTTCATATAATGGCAACAAAGGAACTTTCCCTTCTTGACAACATAATGTGAAAGAAGATGAATCATTTTGAGTAATTTCAGACAGAAAATGTTTAGCGATACAAAAGCGACATGATACAATTCATTGATCCATAGTTGTCACTAATAAAATTTACAACATAATATTCAAAGCACATTTAAAATAAGCTTGAAAAATTATTAAATTATCTTCAATATTTCCGCGTGTATTTTCCAAAAGATAATTGCTTCTATTTAGTTGTCTTTCTGTTCGACCAGAGAATTTACGACGCCGAAGCATATTCAGTATGCAAAACCAAATAATGCTCCGCTTTGTTCCTTAAAAAAATATTTTGTTTGAAAAAAAAACATGCCACACACAACAAGGAAAGTGCTATATAAGAATTTCAGAATAATTTCAAAAGATATGTTATCAATTACTTGAACAAAGAGTCGTTTGTGTTTAGAATAGAATATAAGTACCTTATTTTGGCTAATTAAATTCTGCACACTTTAAATTGTCGTAAGCAAAATGTTTGTATAATGTTTTAGTGCCGTCCCCTGTCATAGCATAATATACGCCTAATTGCGAATAGAATAGAATGGTGAGTGCATTTGCGTGTGCGTGCGTATATGCGTGTGGGTGCATGTGGGTGAATGTGTGTCATCATCCATAATGTCACCCACTTCCTAGAAAGACAAAGCTCTACAACTATTGCAATAAAGTCTCGGCATATTTATTTGTTAAGTTACAAACATAAGCTCTATATTTACTACCACTATTTTCATCTTCATTCACTTTCGCATACAAACGCATCGCTTTATCCGATGGCAAATGCTCATGGTCTTTATTACAAAGAAGAGCAAGTTTCTGTTCGTTCTTTGCTTTAAACGAGTCGGTGTAATATCTTATATTCTTCCATTCTACTCTATCGTTCGTCGTTTCACTGCTTACTCGATTACTAGCCATATTTTCTCTCACACAGTCCATCCATCTTTTCTTTGGTCGTCCTCTTCTCTTGTACCCGTCAACATCCAAACATAAAACTCTTTTCACCACATTTTGCTCATCCCTCCGCAGCACCAATATTTTATTGTCTATAATCCTCAATAAATGATAAAATCTTTTTAACAAAAAATTAAACCGACGAAAAGAACTAAAAAGCAAAAAATAAATAAACCTTAAGTCTTAAGTATTGAGCTTATTTACATAAACTATCTAATTTTATATAAACTTATTTTGAGTCGGCGCCAAACAGCAAACTGATTTATTTTCAAAATTTTATTTGGCGCCGACTCAAAATAAGTTTATATAAAATTAGATTGAATGAAGATAGAATTATAGCGTGTAATGTTAAAAAAACATTTTTCAGTTTTATAAAATAATATTAAAGACACTTCATTGAAAGTTTGTATAAAATCGGATATAATATAATATAACTTTTAAACTTTCGCGTGCACTGATATAATTATGTATTTACACGGGAACCTCTGAATTGCCGAACATTTCAACCAGGTTGCACTGGCCGTGGTCACAGGCTGACTGGCTCAGTGGTGCACGCCCTCCGTTGTCGAGATCTTGAGATAGAAGGTCCTTCATCCACCCGCAGATTTTCGTTATTTTTAATAGTGTCCCTATTTTGTAGGCAAACACATACGAGTATGTCCTTATTTTGGTGTTAATCCGACTGTGCATAAAAGCGCGCTGATGTGTTTTTTTTGTCACTGGATTCCACGCTATAGATAATTTGAAATCATCTTCCCGATTGTAAGTTTTGTGTTTTTGAATTTCTATCGCTTCATGTACAACTCCTGAGTAAAAGTGGCGTTCCGTGGAGAGGAATTGCGTACGGTGAAATTCAATAAAGTGATTGGTGCTCGCTTCGAATGCATGTTCTGTCAATCGCTGATGTGCTAATCTGTCGGTTCTTCATATCTGGTGGAGCGCCAATATATTTATAAAATGCATACATAATCGCACCATAATATATTTCGTTATATTATTAATTTCATAGTCTTTATGTAAACCACATTCTGTTTGTCGAATGCAATTAGTGCTGGTACTGCTGTAATATCGCCAATGTACTCGACGATCTCAAGAGATGGCGTTAGCAGTCTTCAAATAGTGTAAGCGCGCTGCACCCTGATTGGTGCAAGAAAAAACGGACATACCGTGCTCTCATCGCTTTTCGCTAAGACGCCTTTAATATATAAAAATTTTGTTCCGCCACGGACTTCAGTTATATTTCTCGTGAAAAAAAGCTGATTTTCCGTTAGTCCTATAGCCGTGTAGTGTTTGGACTCGCTTGTAACCTTTACAAGGTGTATGTGGAGTGCTCTAGTCTTCGATCGTGACCGGCCGGTCAATACCATTCAAATTATATGGTCAGGCGTGTAAATAGCCCGACCAGGGTGTGATTGCTCAACAGTTAGCGTACGAGGTGTAGGGAAGTAAACCACTTCTATCGATCAAACAATCATGCCAGCACTAACCTGCAACACCGACCAAGTCCCGATCCTCCAGAAGGCAGCGAGCAGCGGCGAGGTTTCTACGGTCTCTTGAAAGGTATTGACCGGCCGGTCACGATCGAAGACTAGAGCACTCCACATACACCTTGTAAAGGTTACAAGCGAGTCCAAACACTACACGGCTATAGGACTAACGGAAAATCAGCTTCTTTTCACGAGAAATATAACTGAAGTCCGTGGCGGAACAAAATTTTTATATATTAAAGGCGTCTTAGCGAAAAGCGATGAGAGCACGGTATGTCCGTTTTTTCTTGCACCAATCAGGGTGCAGCGCGCTTACACTATTTGAAGACTGCTAACGCCATCTCTTGAGATCGTCGAGTACATTGGCGATATTACAGCAGTACCAGCACTAATTGCATTCGACAAACAGAATGTGGTTTACATAAAGACTATGAAATTAATAATATAACGAAATATATTATGGTGCGATTATGTATGCATTTTATAAATATATTGGCGCTCCACCATGCACCCCGCCTTGGAACATCACAAGATGTTTCAAAACACGCGAATTTTCTAACTGACTGAGAGTAACACATGCATTATGCGATTAAATAATAAATATGATAAATATAGCGGCTTAAACTAAGAATAAGGTTTAAACTAAGTTGAATTTATTGTGTAGGAATAGGATATAATTTAGTTACAGCGCGTTTGTAAATTCCAGTTTGCGTTTTAACTATCGCCACGCGTACAACGTTATCAGAGCCTCTGAACACGTCCGTAATTACTCCTAACGGCCAATGCAACGGTGGAGAATTCTCCTGCTCAAGAAGAACAACAGTTCCGATTTCTACCGGTTTGTCGGGAGTAGCCCATTTTTGCCTAACTTGCAACGTGTGCAAATACTCTAAGTGCCATTTCTTCCAAAAGGATTGGACCATACTATCTAACAACTTTTTACGTTCTAACAGACTCAATCGTTGATCTGACAAATCAGCAGCGGGTAAATATTGCAACGGAGTAGACATCAAAAAATGCGCGGGAGTTAACATCTCAGGATAAGGGTCTGACGATAATACGCTCAATGAACGAGAGTTAAGAATACACTCTATCTGAGTAAGAACAGTTTGCAGTTCTTCGTATGTAAGTAACTGACTTCCTATTACTCTATATAAATGCGTTTTCATGCTCTTTATATTCCCTTCCCACATCCCACCAAAATTTGGTGATCTTGGGGGAATCATCTTCCACTCTATGCGTCGAGAGAGCAACTCATTCGACAGCGCGTTTTTGAAGCTAGAGTTCAATAAAAAACTATACAGCTCATCTAAATGTGCCTTCGCACCGATGAAAGTAGATCCATTATCGGAATAGAGACATGAAACTGGTCCCCGACGGGAAATAAAGCGTTTAAAGGCGGCTAGAAAGTTTTCAGTAGTTAAATCACTGGTCACTTCAATATGTAGACTACGTGTGACCATGCAAACAAAAAGAACGATGTACGCCTTTTGCGCATGTTGACCACTGCGGCGAGAAAGGATTGTCCTTATCGGACCAGCGTAATCTACACCAGTGTGACAAAATGCCTTGGCCTCTGAAACACGGTAATCAGGAAGATCAGCCATTATAGGCGTTGGATGCGTTGGGTTGCATTTAAAGCAAGTGTTGCACTTTCGCAACTTGGACCTGATAACAGTCCTGGCATCCAAGATCCAGTAGCGTTGTCGTATAATAGACATAAGAAGTCCAGGTCCGGTGTGACAATTAACAACATGAAAATGCTGTATTATTAAGTCAACGACATGATCGCGTTTAGGGAGAAGAACCGGATGTTTAGCTTCGAAAGGAAGCATTGATCCAGAAAGTCTTCCTCCAATGCGTAAAATCCCTTGTTTGTCTAAGAAGACGAAGAGGCTTTGCAGCTTTTTTGAAGGTAATTTATCAGCCTTGATCAATTTGATATCTTCACAGAAGTGCACAGATTGAACGGCGAGAATTAACGCATTCTCAGCACTTGTCAACCCTGCTATAGAACGAGGTTCGACCTTAACTTTAGGTCTTGCGAATTTTAATACATATGCGGTGATACGTAGCAACTTTTTCCAAGAAGAAACACGTTGTGCTAACGTACACAGCAACGGCGGCTCTGTGTGAGTAATGGCAGCCAACACATTTGCCTTGAGTTCAGGCAAGACAGAGCAATTATTAAGCGAGAATGGCTTAATCGGCCACTTCTCAGATGAGCTGCGAATCCACGGAGGACCTTTCCACCACAAATCGTGGGTCAAAAGTTGCGATGGAAGCATACCACGCGAAAGACAATCACTTGGATTACTAGCTCCGGCAATATGATAAAAATGTTTAGAGTCCAAGTTTTCTTGGCACTGAGCGACGCGATTACCGACGAAAACTGACCAACGATGTGGTGAAGAATGAACCCATGATAAAGCAATAGTGGAATCAGAAAATGCGTATATCCCGGCAATGGTCATACGTGTTGCATATGTGTCTCGCACAGTTTTTATTAATTTTGACATAAGTAAAATAGCGCATAATTCTAAGCGAGCGAGCGTAGTGATTTTTGTTGGCGAAACCTTTGATTTAGCGCAAAGAATGCGAGTTTGAATGCCAGACGGGTAGGTACAATGGGCATAAATGACACATCCCAGACCATTCATGCTAGCATCACAAAAAGCAACAAGACGTAATTCACAACCAACTTCGACGCCTACATGACGTGGAATCCTTAAAGTGTCAAGCATTTGAAGTTCTTGCGCAAGAGCGAAAAAACGGGTGCGTATGTGCTCCGGTGCAGGATCGTCCCAATCACACTTGCTGAGCCACAGTTCCTTAATTAACAACTTGGCATAGAGAAACACAGGCGCGACCAATCCGAGCACGTCAAATAGTCGTGCAACCATCGAGAGTATGTTTCTCTTGGTGCACCTTTCATTAATTGCGGCGCATGTGAAATGAAAATTATCTTCACATGGTTCCCATGAGAGACCTAAGACCTTAGAGACATTATTGTCAACATCAAAATCAAGCGACTTGCGGTGCGTGTCGGGAAGCGAGTCAAGTAGCACTGGTGAATTGCTAGACCACTTCACTAAGTCAAAGTCACCCGATTTGAAAAACTTAATCAAGTTGTGAGCTAATTGCGTGGCAGTATCCTCATTTGCAATAGAAAGAACCAAATCGTCCATATACAGACAGGTCTCTGCCACTTTCGCGGCATCAGGATAGAGCGGACTCATGTCAGTAGCCAGCTGTCGCACAGTGCGCATAGCTATGTAAGGGCTTGACTTGAGACCGAAAGGTTGCCTATTAAAGGCATAAGTGCGAATTTTTTCCGATTCGTTGAATCTAAATAAAATGCGTAGGTATTTATGTTGGTCTACTGGTACACCAATCCGTAAATAATATTGTTTTATATCAGCGTTCATTGCAATAGGAAATAATCTAAAACCTAACAATAATAAAAACAGATCGGCCTGTAAATTGGGTCCAATATGTAATATATCGTTAAGCGAAAGTCCTGTATGCGTTTTAGCACTCGCGTCCAATACGATGCGCGGCATCGGTTTATTAGGTCGGACTACTGCGTGATGCGGTATATAATAACCATCAGAGGACAGCTCAGATTCTTTAACAGGACTGAGGTAATTGTTATCAATATAATCCTGAATAACCTTGTTATAATTTTCGCGCACTATCGGTGCCTGACGGAGCTTACGCTCGAGTGAAACGAAACGGCGATAAGCGGTAGCGTGCGAATTACCTAATTCCGAAGGGTCCCTACAGAACGGTAATGCAACTGTATAACGACCTACGTCGTCACGGGTCACGGTAGCCGTGAAAATATTTTCGCAATCTGTCTCCTCTGGTGACAACAAGCGTTTCATGGGTACTTCTTCAAGTTCCCAGAACTTTTGCACTATATCATTAAGCGCTAACGCAGAAAAAGACGCGGCAGTAGGTAAAATATGTTTACGCGGGTAATCTCCCATAAGTACGTAACCAAATGTTGTAGATAAAGCACACGGTGCGCGCGGCCCACACTCGACCATATTTCCTAAGTATATAAATGGGAATAGCTGGGCACCTAACAATAAATCAATCTTGCCCGGAATATTCCAGCTTAAGTCAGCGAGCGGAAGGTTACGAAAATCTAGGTCGCGATCACAATCGATAAATTTCGAAGGCAATTGATCCGTAATGCATTCTACAACAAGCGCATGTATAGTGTATTTCTGATCCGGATAAATACGGGATTCAATGTCTAAATGAACATAACCGATTATCGGACTTGAAGCGGAACCAACACCTTTAACATAGGAATTATTCAACGGTATTATCGGTAAATTTAATAAACTAGAACAAGCAGATGTTATTAGATTATTCTGCGAGCCATTATCTATCAAACACCTAACTACAGATTTGATACCAGCGCTACCCTTAGAGCGCGCGTATACCTGAGCGGTTGACAAAAGTATATCACCCTTATGACAAGAAGTGTAAGACTGTGTATGTGTAACTGGTTCTGTAGCAAGCGGGGGCGCTCGAATGCATGACGAAGTCGTGTGAGCGCGATGAGAAGGCGCGGGCGAAGTAACGGTCGCTCGATGAGCGGGCGGCGGCGAGTACGCGACGGCGGTATTTACCATAGCCGCATGCGATTGCGAATTATTACTATCAAAATGCAATAACCTATGGTGTCTTTTATTACAGAAACAGACTGACGTACTCTTACAATCCGGAAGTTTATGTAAAGTGCTTAAACAATTAACGCAACCGTACTTCGATTTAATAAACTCATATCTAGCCCTTGCGTCTCGCATAGTTTTAAACTGAGCGCAATCATATAAATGTCGATGGTTACCACTACACAAACAACAATTCGCGGTAACTGCTGCGGGCGCCGAATATGTGAGAGTATTTGCATTATTAGCGGACTCACTGGCGACAAAAGATTTGGAGGTTTGATGAACGCGCCGGTCGCGTGAGGGCGACGTAACAACAGCAGCGGGTTTCGTATATGACGAATTTCGCGGGTTTGAGCGCTCCAAAATCTTAGCCTGATCTTGTATAAAAGCGATAAGCTGTTGTGTCGTAGGCACTTCCACATCCCGAATCGAAAGTTCAAAGGCTTGGATGGTTTGAGGATCCATCCTTCTCAAAGCGCATTGAAGAAAAATAAAATCAGTTAGATCTGTTATGCCTAATTCTTTTAGAGCTGATATCGAAGCGGAGTATTTACTAACAAAGGTATCAAGAGCGTTCGCAGTGTGCGAGCAAGTTTTTAAGTCCAGTATAGTATTGAGATAATATGTACCTAATGAGCGTTTGTCGTGGTATTTCTTAACCAAACTATCCCACAGTATTTTATATGTTTCACCTGACGGAATAATACCGGAAGTGAATTTTAGTGCGTCGTGGGTGAGTTTAGAAATTAGATACTGTACACGTTGCGAGTCAGAAAGCTGTTGATTCAAATGAATATTAGCTTTAAAAGACTGATAAAAGGTATTCCAGTTTTCAGGGCGTCCGTCAAAACTCGGAATTACTAAAGGTTCTAATTTCACTACGGACTTGATCGAGCTACTGGTCTCGAGTGAACGCACCTTAGAAGTGGTTAATATTTTATTTCTAACGCGTTTAACTCTCGAGTATAAATCATCAAATGAATCGAGGCAAGAATACTCGGGATTGACCGTAATCTTTGATAACAAATTTATATTATTTATTTTATCAACAATGGACTCAAATTTATCGCGTAAATCATCTATTATCTCCGTTTCAGCCAGAAAATTCTCGTTAGCTCGCGTTGATGAATCGAAAGAAATTATACCTTTCGACGATGTGTACATACGATTAATACGTTGAAATAATAATTCTTTCTTTTGATTCAACATAACCAACATGACTTCGCGGCTTGATTCGCTTTCCGTCATGTTTATAAAATAATATCACAATACAACTACAAAGTGATAGGTATATCTACCTAGTTAGTGTAAAAACACAAATTAAATTTAAATCTTAAAATGACTTAGCGTAAAGTACAGTGGTGGAGCGGTAAATAAGTGGGTAGGTATAAATAAGTTCAACTAAATTGAGTATAATGGATATTATTACCAATTAATACGTAATTCACCAAATCTAACAATTAATTATATTTAAATACGAGTCTACCAATAATTACGTAGTTCTCGTGCGTTTTAAACACAGAATTTACCAATTTTACGTAAATCTGTGAGCGAGGAAAAATGGCGGCAAGAATTCACTAGAATTACGTGAATCTTTTTTATGATATGAATAGAAAGTAAATTCACCAATATTTACGTGAATCACTGGCCTATCCGTACTCGTAAGGACCAAATTATATGGTCAGGCGTGTAAATAGCCCGACCAGGGTGTGATTGCTCAACAGTTAGCGTACGAGGTGTAGGGAAGTAAACCACTTCTATCGATCAAACAATCATGCCAGCACTAACCTGCAACACCGACCAAGTCCCGATCCTCCAATATCGGCGATATGTTCTTTGATACTTTCAGCAATAGCCCGCTTTTTTTGGCTTATGTATGCAGCAGCAGTTTATTTTGTAGACACCTGGAGTTTGTAACGGCAAGACATCCTTCGGTGTGCCCACGATGTTTTGAACTTTTATGCCTGGTGTGTATATTGTCGGAATGGCGTATTTTTAACACGAACCGATCTTATCCGTTACTCCTTTGACATATGGCATGTAGGCTGGTTATCTGTTCGCCACCGGATGCTTCCGTCTCATTGTCGGCTGCTTTCGTCTTCCATTCACCTGATTTCAGTTACTTTTGAGTATCGCTCCAACTGTTCATGGTCACAAAGATCGTAAGGTCTGTTCTCGAGTGAAGTCATAACAGATTGCAGGTGTCGGGGATTATGATAAGATGTGGGGTGTTCGAGCCCCACATACAACTTCACCCTCGGTGAGGGTAACCCGTGGGGATTTCCACACGATAAAAAAAAAATTACTGCTATTCGTACGTTACTCATTCGGTGGGTAGTTGAAAGGTCAACAAAAATTTTAACAGCTCTGATTAATAAACAAAAATAAAAATACAATAACTATAATTTTATATACTTCCCATGATCAAATGATCAAAACAAGTTGGTAGCAATAAATACCTGCCAGTTTTGTGTTATTTCCAACATTAAATAACTAGTAACAGAAACACATCACAAAGTAGTTACACATGTCCATGATGAAAAATATTCAGGAGATCCAGGACTGTTTTGAGAAGAGGATGGCAAGCTTCGAAGCAGACCTGCTAAAGAAATCTTCCAACGCTACTAGTCTGGCTGGCCTTGCTGAAGAGTTCGCATCTTTCAAGATTCTCATTCTAGAAACTTTGAAATCCTTCCAAAGTCAGGTGGAGTATATTGCGCGTGAGGTGGATCATATGGAGACTCGCAGCCGCCGCAAGATTCTACTACTTCATGGTGTTGAAGAGAAAAAAGAGGAGAACACAGCTCAGGTAGTGGTGGAGGTCGCCAAGAAGAGACTGAAGTGTGACTCCTTTTCTTCTGATGATATCAGCCGCTGTCAAAGGATGGGTCGACAATCATCAGGTGAGAAGCCAAGGCCCATTCTTGTAAAATTTCAAACAGTAGCTGTGCGGGACAGGGTCTGGACAGCTAAGACCAAATTAAAAGGCACTGGCGTGATCCTCTCAGAGTTCTTGACCCGGTCGCGACACGCTGCGTTCATGGCAGCACGTGAGGAATACGGGATCACGAAATGTTGGACCAGAGATGGTTCTGTGTTTGTTTTGGGTCCCGATGGTTCACGCTATCGTATAACTTGTCTGTCCGATCTAAATAAAATCAAGGCAGTGGATATCGAGAAGCCGACTGCAACCAAAAATCCTGCTTCTAAACCAAGAAGAGCAGCTGCGGGGTCTAAAAAATAATTGTTTACATTGCTTTACTGCACTGTCTGGGTGGATTGTGTAGTGAATTCGGTTCAATGTATGTCTATATCCCAGTTATCACTTTTTACTGGTATCTAAAACTGTTTTGCTATTTTTATTATTTATTATCATACTGTTTTAGTATCTAACTACCTCACATATTCCTATAACATAGTTTTGTCAAAAACCGAATTTATTACATTGATAATTAAATGTCAAAGTCACTTTCCAGACCTGTTCGAAAATCCTACTTAAAGCATTTGTAATCGTGCTTTGGAACAAAGGCTTTTGGCGGATATATTTACCCAGACACTTGTGATGTTTCTACTGTATTTAATATTTTATTTAAAAGTTATATTTCTTCCTCCGTCCTTTCTATTATTGTTGTAATTTGTTATTGCTTAACACAACTGGCGGGTGGATTAAAACGAATATTAATTAATATATTGCTTTAGCTATATATTTGCAAGTCATATACATTCATTTCTTTTTTAAGTTTATTATTTAGTTATTTATTATATATTATAAATATCTTAATACTCATATTGTAATGTCTGTCTTGGACAACAGTGATAATGATAGTTTTTTATCTGCAAATAGCCTCAATGACAGTTTCGTTAGCCTACCCTCGCTCCAAGAAAATCTCCAGTGTCAATTTTCTGATGCTCCAAGGAGTTTTAATGTTATCCATATTAATGCCCAGAGTATTCCTGCTCATTTCCCTGATATGCTGGCTACCTTTGACTGTAGGAACATACACGCTATCTTAGTTTCTGAGACATGGTTAAAACCCTGTTTACCATCCGTATCATATACTCTCCCGGGTTTCCAACTTATAAGAAACGATCGCGCCATTGGTGGTGGGGGTGGTGTCGGTATATATTTACGAACTCACCTTACCTTTACTATTGTAAGTATCTCTTCACAACCACCACCATCAAACGCGGGTGAGCATCTTTTTTTGGAAGTGGAACTAAATCGTACAAAAGTTTTACTCGGTGTTTACTATTCGCCCTCGTTGCGCACTAACTTCTTTTCTTCTTTTGAAAACATTTTAGAAACTCTAACTCCTTTCTATAGTCATACAATTGTAATGGGCGACTTCAATACTTGCTTACTCAAAAATGACTGTCGCTCCTCTTCGCTGCGTAGTGTAGTAGAAAGCAGTAATCTATCTCTTTTAGCACTAGATGCAACACATCATTTTCCAAACTGCACTCCTTCTCTTCTTGACCTTATTCTTGTCTCCTCTACTGATCATGTCATCAAACATGGTCAATATCCAGCTGATGCATTTTCTTATCATGATTTGATATTTCTATCTTACGCTATCCGCCCACCTAAGGCAAAGTCGAGAATTCTTGTGCAACGCAATTTCAGTAGAATGGATACTGCCAAACTTAAAGAGGATGCCGGTAATATTAACTGGTCAGATCTATTAAACTCGCAGTGTGTTAATGAGAAAGTCCAAATTTTCTCTGAAAATTTGTTACAGCTATATAACTTGCATGCGCCCTTGCGATGTACTAAAATAAAGCATTTACCGGCTCCATGGCTTACCGACGAGATACGGCAGATTATGACTAAAAAATCTACAGCAAAAAACAAATACAAGTGTCGACCCACGGAGACTAACTGGAAAAAATATATATCCCTGAGAAATCACTGCAATAAGATGTGTAGAAATGCTCAACGCCAACATATCCACTCATCCGTAGAAAACGAAGATCCAGCCAAAGTCTGGAAATTTCTGAGAACATTGGGAGTTGGAAAGTCGCGCCAAGACTCTGTTCCTAAAAATATTGATATCGATTCACTTAATAAACATTTCTCTACTTCGTCTAACTTTAATGAGACAATTAAAGCTAATACTCTTAGATATATCTCTTCTACACCAGCTCCCGACTATCCACCTTTCGTCTTTGATCAACTGTCTGCTTGTGATGTTAAGAAGACTATACTAGCAATCTCGTCAAATGCAGTAGGAAGCGACTGCATTAGTCGAAATATGATTCTCCCTATCCTTGACGAAATCCTACCCATCCTTTGCAATATTTTAAATCACTCCCTGTCAAGTGGTGTCTTTCCAACTGCGTGGAAAGATGCACAACTTATTCCTCTACCTAAAAAAAGTAAAACCCTCTTCATTTTTTGATTACCGTCCAATCTCTATTTTACCTTTCCTATCCAAAGTCCTCGACGTCTTATCCATGTTCAATTAAGTAACTTTCTCTTCAAAAATTCCTCACTGAACCCTTTCCAATCTGGCTTTCGTCCTGGTCACAGCACTACTTCTGCATTAGTTCACATTATGGACGATATCAGACTAGGCATGGATAGTGGAAATATTACAGTACTTATCTTACTGGATTTTAGCAACGCATTCAATACTGTAGATTTTCACATTCTGCTTGGTATACTACAGTCTCTTAACATATCTCCAAGGACAATTGATTGGTTTCATAGTTACCTGTCTGGTCGCCGACAGCGTATACGCATTGAAGACTCGGTCTCGTCTTGGTGCAGTATTTCTGCTGGTGTGCTGCAGGGTGGCGTTTTATCTCCCTTACTCTTCGCTGTTTTTATAAACTCCATCTCTAAACAATTACGTTCGTACTACCACCTGTATGCAGATGATTTACAGATTTACACACAAGCTCCACTTAACAAGTTATCGGAAGCAATTAACATAGTCAATACTGACCTGTCGCACATTGGCGAATGGAGTCATAATTATGGACTCAAAGTCAATCCCTTAAAAACTCAGGTATGTGTTATTGGCAGCCCTGGGTTAGTTTCAAGAATTGACTGGTCAGAACTGCCCCAAATTCAATTCAATGGCACCACATTAAAGATCAGCACTAGTGTCAAAAACTTGGGAATTTACATGGATAGTACCTTATCTTGGGGACCACAGCTGCAAGAAGTCAGTCGTAAAGTCTTCGCTTCAGCAGGGTCCTTGCGAAGGTTACGTAACTTTCTTCCGACTGCCACTAAGGTTGCACTTGCACAAGCACTTCTCCTACCAATTCTCGACTATGCCGATGTCAGCTATCTGAATCTCACTGAAGCACAACTTGATAAGCTTGAGCGACTTCAAAATTTTTGTATAAGATTCATATTTGGGCTACGAAAATATGATCACGTTTCTGAATTCCGTCAAAAGCTCAAGTGGCTTCCAATTCGTTCTCGCCGGAATACTCACATACTCAGTTTTCTTTACAATATCTTATTCAATCCTAAGGCCCCTTTTTATCTCAAAGAACGATTCAAGTTCCTTCATGATACACATGAAAAATCTCTGAGGTCATCAGAGGATTTGAGACTGGAGATGCCACTACATTCCACAAAATTTTATGACCAATCCTTTACTGTTGAGGCTGTACGTTTGTGGAATGCGTTGCCAGTCACCATTAGACGAGCGCAAACAATAACAATTTTTAAGAAAATGGTTCATGAATATTATTTATCACATTAGGTTAATTATTTCCTTATTAAAGTATGTTGAGTATAAATTAAAATATGTATATATGTATGTTTGTTATATGATAGACTTAAGTATATATTATATGTTTATGTATGTTTTATATTAGTATGCATAAGTAGACTAAATATACAGGATATCTGTATATTTTCATATTGATTTAGTTATAGTAATTATAGTTTTCATAAAAAAATTGAAATGCACCTCCAACTACAACTGTCTCTCCGAAACACATTGATCCATCCTAAGGTTGCCTGGAAGAGATTGCATTTTGCAATAAGGCCGCCCTTTGTACATTATCTGTATGACAAATGTATTTATGATAATTCTACTGTAAGACTGGTGTACAAATAAAGTGTTATCTATCTATCTATCTATCTAGGCTTGCGGTACACATAGTGCGAAAAGTACCCGTCAGATCTCGCGGTTACTTTAACATCTAAAAATGACAACTACCTATACGCCGCTATTTCATATGTGAACCTTACTTTGGCGTGAATAGAGTTGAGATGTTGTATATATTGATCTACTTCCTCTTTAGGTCTTTTATACCTATTTCGTGATCGCGTTAATTCCCGTGTAAATATATAAATATAATATAATATAAATCAAAAGAATATTAAGAACAATGTTTATATTTTTTTACTGTTCCATGAAAATGAACATAATTAATTCCTATACACAATACTTATAAAACATCGACGGAAAAACATATTTAGATTTACAGATAGCGATCGGGCACTCGCATCTTAAACACCTAGACATTGAAGTTTCAGTAAGTTAAACTCAGTGGTGAATGCAAACCGGAGATTTACACCGAAATTTTAGCTTTTAATTCTATATTCTGCCCTTTCTTTATTTTAAAATAAATATGATTTAAATGTAGGGCATGTATGGTAGAATATAAATTGTTATAATTAGATCCTTAATTTTTCCTGTATGTTGATTTTGCGCCAATTTCTTCTTAAATTTTAATAACAGCTTACTGATGAACTCGACTAATTAATTATTAAAGATTTTTGTTGCTAGTGCATACTTACTATGCAGGATGAATGCATATCTGTCATTTTGATAGAAATCGTAAAAGTAGTTTAAATAGTCGTTAAGCAAACTTAAAAAACATATTTAGCCGACACAATAATATTCCTGAACTTTTTTTACTAAAAGAAACAGAGTTTAAGTATTTATTTCAGTACACAAACGAGTTCGTCACTTGGGACACATTCTAAAGGGCTATACTTATTTGGACTTGGACTTGTTTGTCCAAGTTATCTCGGAATTTATGTTAGGGCCGCACGAAGGCCGTGCCGCGGGACAAACTAGTGAAAATTAATGAGGACTCCAAGCACTGTTCAATACACGGCCTTATAAACTAACCGTGAAAAATAGACTCACATAAATATACCTACTTGTAAACTTTGACCTGTTACGAGAAATGTTGAGGTACCTTGTTGCTAGTAGATCCTTATGTGGCCGACTATTTACAAAAGTAATGACAGTAAATACGATCTTCATCGATCTTTCTCTCAGGTATAGTCAACCTATTTCTGCTGACGATATAATTGTATTTAGATGTCAACACCAGCCTGATTTCAAAATTCTCTTATATGCATGAGAAGAAGAGAAGATAGGCCAAGGACTAGAATACTGGGCTTGACCTTCGAGATAATACTAAACAACTCCCAAGAATAAAGGTTAAAATACGTCACATTATTTTATTAGATTTATTAGAAGTCAACAAATCGGTGTATAACGCCAATGATAAGACTATTCAGTTATTGGTGCTATAAATTGCTATTAAATTAACTTAATTTAAAATTTACAAGTGAACATTTTTCAGGACTACAAAAGCTTTCACCGTAATTTCGTGATACTTATGGTCAAAATTTATTTGACTGCTTTAAGAAGCTCGAAAGCCAATCCCGGGCTCTGACAAGATTTCCTAGTACTATTCGTAAGACAAACAAATTACTTTTAAAAACAATTTTTTAAAGCAAGTTCATATTTAAATGCACTAAAAATAAGAAAATAGGCTTGCCAATTTACACAATTTTATAACTATCTATAATATAAAGTAAATCCATATTTCCCTTGGTCACGACATCACGCGTGAACGGCTGGACCGATTTCGCTAATTTTTTTTTTGTGTTTGTTATTATCAGGAGATGATTCTTATGAATGAAAAAATTAAGAAAATTGCTCGGAAAATTAGAAAATTTAAGAAAACTTAACGAGGAACTTACGCGGGTGAAACCGCGAGGCGCAGCTAGTAATAATATAAAAGCTTGTCATCACAAATTTACAATTCATCATAATTTTTCACAATAATACCTTTTCCGTTCGCACCTCTCACAATCGGATGGGACAAGGCACCAAACAGTACTAAATGTAACGTACGTACGTAACTTCCTAGGTTATTCCTGGCTCATCCATAAATCTTACACAAAACGAAACACCTGTATAGTTAGTAAATATTTCCAACATTAAGGTCTAACGATCTTGATACTAGTAACGAATTTAAGTGGAAGAAAGTTAGAAGAAACAAAAACCCTATTAATAAAGAAAAAATACTGAAAATCTACCAGCGAATACCTTTTCAGTAGACTATGTTCAAATGTTGAGATTTTATTTAAGCTGCTATACTACACACTAATGTGTGCGTGTTTCTGCGTGTCAGTTAGTAGGGTATGTTTGATGGTTTGAAGGATTTGGAATGGATGTAGCTTATACCCTATATGGACTATCTTTTCTAAGATCTGCCAAGTTGCGGGTAAAAATTATTATTAAGTTAAAATATGCATAAAGCTTCACATTTTTCACTTCCTAGCATAAGCTGCAAAAGTAAAACACAACACAATAGTAAAGTTTAGTTTGAGAGTTAAATAATCATAACATGGTTAGGCTCATGTAGTATAATTACGACTAACGTAGCATTTGCAAATACATACATCACTGTGACCTTACAGCCCTTACTAGTAAGGGTATGTTTACACAACAAGACGCTTTATGGGAAAAAAATATTTATGAAGGTGGTTATAAAACGGAATAACAGTTACGATAATAAGCTGGTTTACTTTTGAAAGTTTACCATGGTTGATAGTGAAGGAAAACGAGAACACTATTACTAGTAAGTTTAAAAAGTATAATACCGTAGATCTGATCTGATGAAGATACCTTGCCTAAATAAGCACCATTGATCTAGGCAATACCATAGGCGCACCCGAAAATGGCCATAGAAACTCCTCATCTGAGGGTCGTTTTGTGTTTCTTTAACCTGATTTTAAAACAGCTATGCTGAGGGTCTCATAGCTAAGTGGTAACCGAGTAGGTTAGCACATTACAAGGTTAATGAATGCTAGCCAGGTTAGTCACAGGATGGGTGACCTTTCTTAACACATTGAGATACGAACATCTGTGGCATTCGTTACGGGTAGTTGGAGCCCGGTCTAACTACAGAACTTCCATATCACCTAGTTTTTGGGTTGTGGAGGTTTGATAGCAGTCGCTTCATGTAAAATACCGAAGTTCGGCCGTATCGTAGGTAGACTCGAAGCCTACCCAACTTAGTTGGGAAAAGCCGCGGAGGAGGAGGAAGATTACAGGTAATCTATACTTTTTAACCGAGTTAAAAAAAGGAGGAGGTTCTCAATTTGAAAATGTCTTTTTTTTGTTTCAAAGGTGTCTTCCCAGCTTCCCATTTAAATTTTATCGAAACCGGAGGTCCTAACCCTTCCTTCTCCACCTGAGGCCCTAACCCTTCCTTCTGCCCTCTTGCCACTCTTCCCCCTCCCTCTCTTTACCTCCTCCCACCTTAAAGGACGGCAACGCACCTGTGACTCTTGAGTTACAGGTGCCCATGGGCGGCGGTAGTCATTTACCATCAGGTGACCAGTCTGCTCGTTTGCCCCCCTATAACATAAAAAAAAACAGTCGAGCCGTTTTTGAAAAATCAACAAATATCTAAAAATTGTATACATCAATGATATTTTCGTTTCAACAACAGAACAACAACGGAACAATGAGTTTAGTTGGCCTACCCATATTATATTTAAACAAAATACATCTACTTTCCACTGAAAAGCACATTGAAGTCGGTGATACTTTTTTTAAAATATAATTGTGTAGGAGTTGTTGACTAGTGTTAGAACATGGACTTTTTAATTAATATCATGCTTTTAGTTACCTTACGCACATACCTAGATTCCTTAATGACAAACTTTAGGTCCCATTTGAATGTAGCTTAACTTGACATTAAACATCATACTGTGGGGTTTATTGCAAATCGCCGCAAGGGCGAGCTCCTGTTTACAAGTACAGGGTTCATTGTTTGTCTTTAATATACAGTGTGTAGGCACAACTTCAGTATCGATTCATACTAACGGAAGATTTAAATTAATGTTTATGAGTCATTACGCTAATTAGGTCTCCCAGTATAATCAGGTCCATATTAATAGGCTATGGATTTTATTAAATTGTTAAATGAGACTAAGGAAGGAAGGTTGCACTTTTTCTAAATTACTATGTTTTAATGATTTAGTGTAACTTTGTTATTTGCCTTGTGAGTTTTTTTTTTGAGTTTGAACATTTGGACTACGTGAATTGTTAGCCTTTTCTAAAATAGTTTCCATAGAAATTTCTATAGTAAAATATCAAATAACATCAAGAGAAACAAAACCCTTTTTGGTGACAAAGGAGAATTGTAAAAATATTGACGAAAAATCAAAACCGTTATCGTAATATGAAGTTTGTGGTAAACTTAAAATCTCTGTGTGCGTTCTGCTACATAATGGAGCGTGTTGTTTCATGTCCGGTAGTGTCTATAGGTATTAGGTAACTCTTTGTCTGGCTATTTCTTGGAACAAGCGAGGATGGTGGTTATACTCATGTTACAAAATATAAAAGGTTATATCACTGTAACCTTTTATATTTTGTAAGCGAGCGAGTCAAGCTAGTTTTATGTTTGTATTGCTGCCTACTGTAATGATAAAACATAAACTATTTACAAAAACAACACTCACTCTACTACTCGACAAAATATTTCGTTCGGTGTGTATACTCAAAGTCAAACCAAATTGTAAGCCACAAAGAATACAGCAAACCATTATTAAAACCAAGTATCAAATCGTAAGTAAATATCTGTTCTTTACGCTACCTGGTATATTTGGCACAGAGGCGAACGGCTGTAAAAGATCTTTGTTTCTAATGATGGCAACAAAATGTTGACAAACGAAACAGTTTATCTGCATTTTTTTAGTTTCACATTTGAAAATCTGTTTGCACCTTGGAACTAGGACGACTATTTAACATACTATTATAAGGTATATGTGGCTGTAAAGCCTTTCTGACCTAGTATACGATCCATGTTGACCTAGAATAGTAAATGACAGTATTTCATTTTAATCTAAGTTTCTACATTCGAAACTCCTCTAACAATAAAATCCACACATTAACAATACCTACATATAATTTAGCTAATTTCATCATGAACAGTTTTAGTAAACTTCACACAGCCGTTAAAATTCCAACATAATACAGTTGTCACGATGCTATTGTTCCACAAAACCTACACGTTAAAAATAAACCAACGAATGTAGCTAAACGTTCGTACACGAACCAAAGGCATGTCCGCTTACAAGACCGAGGCCCGTTGGGTACTGTCGTAAAAACACTATGGAATGTTTACGATGCTAGCCAACACAGCTCCTTAATTCTTTTGAATTTTTCATAAGAACAATGCAAATAACATTACGTTATATATGTATAATACGCGGCTAGTACTACGACCTTACAACCTTTTGGATTGAACACTTAATGTTTGGCAAGATCGTTTTTAAACACACAATACAATAATGATGAAATAATGAGCGCTTGGGGCTCTTAACCGATTTTACTTTGGGCAACGTTGTCGAAGGGCACTCCCTTTTTGGTACAAACCTCGGCAGTATTGGCAAACTAGGGCGACCTAAACGTACATTTAAAAAGTAAACACGGCGCGTAATCTGGCCCTGGCACGTGGCGACGGGTTCGGAATCACGGACAATTTGTGATAACTTCGCGAGCTGTGTAAGCTCTACGTTGAGAGAGTGTGATTATATCATCTAGCTCTCCCAGAGTATGTGTGTGATTTACAGCTGCAACCACTACTGAGTTTGGTTGGAGGAGAGGAGTTGGAGCAGAGTCAAAGTAGCTAAGGGAGCTCTGTTTTATGAATTACTTGATAGTCGGTAGCTGCATACCAAGGCACCAAGGTGAGCGCCGCCTCGGCGCGTAAATCTATAGCCTATGGATCTGGTGTTCTCTAGCGTGTGTAAAAACTACACTACCGTATGTCATGATCTGTCTAACACAAGCTGTGTAAAGTTTGAGTTTACTCCTAAGCGACAACTTTGTATGAGCATTCACTAAGCTATGAAGTCGACCAAACACGAAAGCGACCCGGTTACGAACCGCCTTTATGTGAGGTGCGAAGAATAGTCAATCGTCACTTATATATTTGGCCTACCTGGCCTAAGGGTTAAGAGTGTCAAACATCCGTATCTGAGTGTATTCGTTACCCATGATTCAAGTATAAGTACCTGGGTGACCGAGCGTCGGTCTTTTCTTTTGGGAAATCGTGTTTTTTGGAATACATATATTAATATGAAAAACAAAATTTTATCTCAATACAAATTTGATCCAAATCATTGGAGCCGTTTTATAGGTACATTGTTGCATTTATATTATACAAGAATTACTCGTTTAAAGCTTATTAGATAGTTAGGGTTTATGGTTTAGTCTTAACTAGATATCGTCTGTAGAACTTAAACTGTCATTGTATAGAAGTCCCGTACCATGACAGGTCAACATTATATTATACACTGGACGCATGTCGCTCGTTTCTTTTTGTAGCCGTTTTCTCATAATTTATAACATACATTGATTAAAAATTTTAGCTTTCTGCATTCAAACATAATAAACTTTAACTATTACCAACATTCCTTACTTACTTATTTATTACATCACGATTGTAATTAAATCCATTGAACCAAACTGCTTATTTTGTACTAATGCAATTTATTATTTACAAATCAGCACTTTCACCTTTAGGTTTAAGTGTTGATTTGTCCACATACAATAACATGGCTACGGATTAAAGGCGCGTTTATAATGTGTCCACGCTTACAATCCGCGTAGACGCAGCAACCGCTTTCTCACCACACGCGCAGCCTCCAACCGTTCAGCCACCGCACAGCAACCGCGCAGTGCTCGCTCAGCTGTTAGGTTCCATAACCAACGCATACTACAGTCTACACATTCTATATAAGTGAATATTAATATTATTATAATCATTATTATTTCCAGTTGGAAATACAACATTTTTAAAGTAGCAAAATGTAGATCTTTTAGACTTAAATTAAATTATTATATTTTAATTTTATTAAAATAATACATATCTCGTTCCAAGCCTGCAAAGTTTTGCATTTGTCTTTGTATGTATTTTTAGAGTTTTGTTCTACAAGATATTAGTATCTTCTATTAACGAAATTAATATTTTTGAGGCTATTGTACAAAGGCAATGGGCATCTGTGTCGCTGCATAAAACGAAACACACTAGGAACGTGGAGGTGACTCGTGCGCTGAGTGTAGACAGCGCAGTGGCTGCGAGTACGCGGATTTTGTGGAAAGATTGAAAAATAAGCTTTATGTAATAAGCATAGAACCCAAAGTCGCAATAACTTTTGGCAGAACACGCCATCAATCGAATCCGCGCGCGCCATCATCGTCGAGTCCGCGCGCGCAGAAAACGCGTACGTCTGTATGGGCCCTAACGGGGTTTTTTCATCCGAATAATAATATAATTCATTAGGACCGTAATTAATAATATAATATACCGCAGATACCTCACCTGATCAATATTTATTCATATTAGTGTAAGGCGATTATGAGATAAATGTTAAATTGATTATAAACGTAAATAATAGGGTATATTATAAGAATGTAATAATCAAAAAGTATAACATAAAGATACTTTAAGCAATGGGGAATCGGAAAATATTTCAGTTCATTAATTTATAAATTAAATTGAATAATTTATTTCAAAGTTTTTAGTTTTTTTATCTAGGCTACAAATATCGGAAACAGAAGCCGCTGACATTACTTGATCACGTCAGTAAAAAAACTAGGTAAATTATTTAATAATTAATACTAGGTAATTTTGCTGTAAATTTTTTAATATTTTATTTCTCCCATGTATTTTAATTAAATATAACCATGAATGTATAAAATGCAAATCTACCCAGAATACGTTTTTTAATGATAGGATATTTTTTGCAATAAATCCCGATTTTTGTTCTGCCAAATTTCGGAATGTTTAAATATCGATGTAGGATGTATTATTATCTATCTCGATCACTAATCCTAATTAAAAAATTACAACATGACATCAAGACGGACGAGCAACATAGCATCTAGCGATTTGATTAATCAGAAATTTTAAAATATTTAATCGAAATGCATCTTGGCACTTATCGATAAAATATAAGTTTAGTAAATTTTGCGATTTCTTACTGTTGCCTTAGGATCAAATTGAAACACTTAAAAAAAGATTTCCTTACTGCGATATTCTGTTAATCTATATGTTTTCATAAACAAATTATTGTATTAGTATACGTCATAATCGCCTGACGGTAAAAGATGTACCTACATTTTATTATAATTGAAAAAAATGGCTACATTTGAAATAGTAATAGCAAATCGTTGCATTGAGCTTTCTTACAAAACAAAATTAATCTTTGGAATCATAAGACAAAGAAATGTATTAATGAAATATAAACTAAAATCAATAAATGAAAATCTATTTCAAGAGAACTTTTGTACGGTTTAGTCAAAGTTCCTGTTGACTAATGGCTCCAAAATCTACACCAAATGTTTCCGACACCTATCATAGATATACGAGATGAGCGATGGTGTCGTGACTCATCTGCTCGCAAATTAACTGTTCTAATGAATGCGCTATGACAAAGAACCAGTTACTGAAGAACCCTTACCAACCTACCGCTTACCTCTAAACAACCGGCATACAATATTGTAGAAGCGAACGCGAAGGTTCAAGAAGTGTTGGTGAGTAATAGGCGCGTAGGCGCGGTGAGGCAACACAGTTGATGTATCGCTTTCATAACGTCCATGGTTAATTAGTGTCAAATTACAACGCTAATGTTTTTTCGAGCCTTCGATATTTTGTGTGTGGCATATGAGTTTGTTCGCTGAAATAAATAACTTATAACAACGTGACGGATAGTAAGTCTCGTCAGTGTCCTTGATTTAATTACATACAGGCAGCTCAGTAGCCATACATTCAATAATAAGGGTGCAATTGAGTAACTCCTTTGAGTTACGTATTTTATAACGCTATAGTAAACAGTCGTAAATATTATCTTCTGATTGAATATTTTTTGGAAATGAAGTATTAATTTTAGTTACTTTTATACGAACTTTTATCTTCTAAATCTAGGTATATTCTATTTTCAAAAGTAATTATGCCATATATATTTAGTTTAGATAGGTATTAAGATCCATATTTTAATTGAATTTTCTTCAACGCACACAGGTGACACGACTTTACCTAAAAAAAATTCTTCACTATCCTCTCTTTACTTACAAGGTTTGCTGGAAGAAAACTCAATCTTCGTACATACCACTTCCTTCCTTTATATATTATGAAGAATGTGAATAAATGAATCGATTTGCATTATTATGGCCTTATGGCTTATGGCCCCAATCCTGAAATAATGTGAATATGGCGAATAATTAACAGGGGAAAAAACTTTCGACCCTATACGCTTAAGAAGAATCTTATAAAAGAAAGCCTAAATTTCATTACCTTTAAAAAGGGCATCTTACTTGGGTCTTTGCTATTTTTCCACGTAATCAACATCTGCTCTACTGATCTACTGATTTTAAGAAAAAGATTTTTCACTAAATTGAAAAGTACAGGTAATGAGTCTCTAGATCGGCGCTATGCCGTGTAATTTTTGGCATTTTAGGATAAAATTTGAAACTCCGAGATTACAACTAAACATTTTTATGGCAAAGGAAAACTAGGTATCAAAACAATATACTATCGTAGTCTTATATAATTACGTTGACAAAACTGTTGACATGGCTATAATTTATCTAATTGGTTCTCGGTGAGGTTGGGATAGTTGATATCTGTATAGACAAGAATGGAAGACGAAAGGTATATAAATTAATAGTTATTCTGTAGTAAAGGGAATTGGTAGCTGCAATGTTGAAATCGGTTACGAGAAAGTTCTTTAATCTTTTCAGCGATTTATGTAGGTACATTAGACTAGAGATTGGAACATTAACATTTCTCCAATGGCACTTGTCCGCGGAAGTTATTTAAGTAGTCTCTTTTAATGTACAAATAGTAATCAGGTAATCCCATTAGTTATAATATAATTCTTATGATAGTTTAAGTACGATTTTGAACCAAAATACCTTTAATGACCATCACTATAATTAATGAATAAGGCATTTCAAAGTTTATGGTAGTACTTAAATTTATGAACTCGCTTGAGACAATGGGAACGTCGTAGGTATAAGAAGACAAAGTGTTGAGATAAAGATCACACGGAAGATAACTGGCAAATTAAAAGAGTTTAAAACAAATTAAAGCATTTTACAGCTATTACTTACTTGCTCAAGTAACAAACGAACTTCATGGCCGCTTTTGACAGACGCCAATATAAATTATGCAAACTAAAGTTAATTCCCAAAAGTTTTATTGACTTTCCCCGCAGATTTACCCTAATGGCGTTAACGGATGCGCACTGAAGAGTTCTTTAAACTACGACCCCAGTAATTCAAGACAGGATTTAAACCTTAGAAGAAAGTAAGTTTGTCGGGACAACAAAGAGAGGGCCATTCCCCTCAGAGTAATTTATACGTGACCGCTGTGTGGGACTCGCAACTCCAGCGGGAGAACTGTGCCTTGCGTGCCATCCAACCTGCCACCTAGATTACAATTGAACTTGACGTTTTTTAAGGTTTTATGTGACAAGTTTTTCTTTTCAGATAAATTAGATTATTTTTGGTAAAATTACTATAATGTGTTGTGGTAAGATTATTGTTGTAAAAACGTGTAGGTAGGTATATCATGTAATTTCGTTCTTTCTTTGCCTTCCTGTTTTTATTACAAACTACAATTTTATATTCTATCCAATAAAATGTTATGCATTGGATAATTAAAATCAGGTACTTTTTTGTTTAATGTTTTGATCCAACCAGAGGTCAGTGACCCCTATGAGAACTAATATCAGGTATTCCTTAACCGTTGGGGCGGTATTGGTATAGGGCTCTGTTTCCGCATTTATACTCATAGGCAGGCCATCATGCATTCAGATAAGCTGACTAGTTGAGCCAGCCTAGCTGCTTCCAGAAGCACAGAAGCCTCCTGGGACGTTCACAGGCTTCTAGGAGCTTCTAGGATACTTGTCCGTTGTGTGGCCACTCCCTCGCACTCCATGATAACGTGGGCGGCCGTTTCCTCCGCTTTCTGTCGCATTGGTGGTGAATAGGTGCCGGTTTAGGGCCAAGTGGCCCGTAATAGTTCCTACAACTATTCTGTATGTCTACAGTCTGCAAGTTAAACGTGGCGAGACCTCCGTCAGCACCAATTTAGACTGTCTGAAGCCGGGTGTGTCGGCCCAGCGACCGTTGTGTGCTTCAAGAGTCCGTTGCCGTTGCCCATGAGCAAAGTTAATTAAAGGAAAGTAGTAGCAAAATACTTTGATCTACCACTGACGTTACAGATCCCTTCCTTGCCACCTCATCAGCGGCGTCGTTCCTGATCGAATCACTATGCCCCTTAATCTATTAGAGAATTAACCCATTGGCAGAGTAAACGAGACCGGAGGTCATTTTCTTGCCCTCCAGGGCCTTTAGGACGGTCATACTGTCTGACAGTATGCGGATGTTGTACTCCTTCAAACCCTTTGACATGACCGCAGTAGCGGCGTAGGTTATCGCAACACACTCACATTGAAATATGGAACTTTGTTCGCCTAGCACCATCAGATGACCCGTCTGCTCGTTTGCCCCCTATACCATACAAAAAAATTATATGGCATTGCAAAGTTTCTTGTAGATATTAATATATGTTCTTTAATATTGTATAACATTTATTTGTTCTATCATCTCTATCATCGATAGCTTCGGCAGCGCATGCAATGAAAGGCAATTTATGGCAATTTCTTTTACACCTTGGGTTACATTATTGAAGTATTAGTAGGGATCCCTATCTTTTTCTAGTAATAAATATAACCTATGTTACTAAGGGTATGTACTACTATAATCTAGCATTCTAATGGTGAAAGAATTTTTGAAATCAGTGCTTTAGTTTTTGTGTTTATTCGTTACAAACATACATAACATACAAAAGATACAAAAATGCAAATGTTTCCTCTTTATCATATTAGTTTAGATTAAAAATAACCAAGAGATATTAAAAGCATTTGAAGGTAATTTATAATAAACTCTATAAGGCTTTGAAACGGATATTTACATTTTAAAATACATATAATATGAGTCACATGCACATACCTATTATTTAAAGTTTACTTAAAAGAAACGCTTGTCAAGGTAGGTCATGTAAGTTGATACTATGCATGCTATGTTGATACAATAAAGCATACGCAGCTTATATTTTTGATACCTTCACTTATCTGCTATGAAAGAATACGAACCTTCGCACTATAGTTGCCTTTTTAATTTGAGAACAATATTGTATTAAGTAAATTGTTTTCATGTATACGAAGAACAATACATAAATAAAGTATTCTTTATGTAGCATTAAAGTTATTATTACAAGTAGAACTGACTGACCAGTCAGTGAGCTAATAAGTCCACGTTAAACGTAAAAGGATATCTTTTTATAAGCCCACTGAGGAAACCTGATCATAACCGAGAAATGAGCGCTGGATTACATTATTGCCTAACATATATCCGTCGTCCGCGCCTTTTCCCAACTAAGTTGGGGTCGGCCTTCAGTCTAACTACGATACGGCCGAACTTTGATATTTTACGTAAAGCGACTGTCATCAGACCTCCACAACCCAAGTACTAGGCGATATCGAAGTTCTGTGGTTAGACCAGGTTGTCGGACTTTTTAGGGCTCCAACTACCCGTAACGAATGCCACAGATGTTTGTATGGCACCCGGATTTAACGTGCTCTCCGAGGCACGGAGGTGTCTCAATGTGTTAAGAATGGTCAACCATCCTAAACTGACCTGGCTAGTATTACTTAACTTTGTAATGTGTTAACCTACTCGGTTACCACTTAGCCACGAGCCCCTCATTTATTTATTGCCTAATATATATGTGTGTATATTGTGTATATCCTAATATCATAATTGTAGAGAGAAGTTATTTTATTCCTCATGAGGAGGATTGCAAGATATTGTTTGCGAGCGTTCGGTAGCCGCCTACAGTTAGTCATGCCCAGAACTTGTTTGTTCTCTCAGAAAAAAAAACTTTGATATAAGATAGAAAACTCTTGCTATATGTACTTGCTTAATATATACTGGACCTGTATTGACAAATCAAAGTTTCTCGATTACCGATTATCGAATTAAATTACTCTCAAAGATGTCCAAGATATCATTATCACGTCTTCTTCAAAGGGTTATTATTTCAATATAATAGAATCTGTTCTATCCTACAGAATTATTACAGTGAGTGAGTGAGTTTCTGGTAATGACTAACGTTTCAAGAGTTCCTTGAAAATTAAGATAGGGTAAGGCGAATTATATCCCTGGTGTTACGAATTTTTGCAAGAATCAGTATTGATTTGCTTTTCGGACTTTTACGTGTAGTGTATAAGGGCAGATATTTAGTCTATAAAATAATAATAATTTAATTAATAATTTAAGCAAGTTTTTTGTCAATAGAATAAAAAAAATCTACCAACCGTAGCGTTTTTTGTTTTTGAAGAATTACCAAATAAAAGTTATGCGTGGTCATACATAAAAATACAAAAAAAAAAGGTCCTCCGTTTTTTCATCGGTTATAAAGATAGTCTTGTTAGTATTGAAAGGAGAAAAATAAGAATGGCCAATATGGCTCATTAAGAAGCACTACTATAGTTTCTTCATATTATGATAAATGACGATCATCGATGAAGATCAAGATGTCATTTGTTTCTGAATGTATTTCAACGATTTCAACATTTCCACGACTGTTTGTGACATTGCTCTGACTTCCCTCAAACGTTAATCCCCATTTTACGTCTAATGAAGTTTTACCTGAAAACCTGTCACGGATTTTAATAAAGGAACACGAAATTGCCTTTTAGCACTCTATTCAATCATAGTTCGTCGTGCGTGCTACGCTAACTGATACGCTTCAGCACAAATAGTTCCTATTTGCTTGCTGTCTGTCGCACCGAGTGCGGTTCCACCTATCTACCTACTATCAAATTTTTAATTTCATGCTCCGTTAGTTCACATATGGAATTTGAATGAAACCAAGTACTTAATTGTTGTTTTGCTGTGAATCGATAATTTTTTTTACAAAAGTATCCTCGCTCCAAGAAAACTAAATAATGGCACTGCGAGGTAAATAATTCTTATATGTACCTACACTTACATATATGGAGGTGGATAGGCCATTGACAGTATATTTTGCAAGTTTAGACTTACAAGCTGTGTGTATTAGTGTATAAAAATTATATTTCGGTATATTGAAGTCGATGTGTTTTTTTTATTTTTATGGGATCTGTCTGTCTGCTTGTTGGCCCCCTGCAAACGAGCAGACGAGTCACCTGATAGTAAGTGACTACCGCTGCCCATGGGCACCCGCAACTCAAGAGTCACAAGAGCGTTGCAGGCTTTTAAGGTGGGAGTAGGCGAAGGGGGGAAGAATGGGAGAAGGGGAGAGGGAAGGGTTAGAGCCTCTGGTAACCTCACTCACTCCGCGCAACATAACGAAGCATTGCCTAACTACCGGTTTTCTGTGAGACCGTGGTATCACTCCGGTCGAGCCGGCCCATAAGTACAAAATGTTCTTATAGATTGCTACATTTCATAATTCTATGTATAAACAAAACAATTTTCAAAACACCAAACATTGTCATCCGCTTAAAAGACAGCATAAAAAAACAGGATATTTTTTTTTTTTTTATTTAAAAGTATAAGCTAGTAGTACCTACACACTTTGTATCCTACTACTAAAGTGTGTAGGTACTACTAAGTTAACAGACCCACAGATGGCGTAAAAATAAAACCAATCAACTCGCGGTCAGCATTTTTCGTTGCTCTAACACTTTTTTCCGACTAGCCGGCCGGCCGCCGAGCGTCTGAAGTGTAACGTGCGATAAGGAACTTATTTCCAAAAATAAATACAAAAGCTTGGAAATATAAAAGGGATAGAATTTACAAGAATATAAAAAAAATAAAACATATACATAAGACGTCTCTTACAATAAATAAAACATACAATACCTTTACAACGTTTAAAAACGGCGCAGCATGTATGTAGTTATAACCTATAAAATTTGTTGTCAACACAAACATGAGAGTGTCGATGCCCTTCATTCTGGTCAGAATTAAAACGTCCATTCAAACAATACAGAGCTACTACGTATTTGACGCGCATTGAGCGGAGTGGGTTTAATATCCCCAATCCACGCAAATCCGAACACTGACAGTATGTTCATGTCTAGCCATGAAGGCAAAGCCGGTGATGTTTCCAGTATGACTGTTTAATCCGCTGCTGCAACGCCACGCGTCATCAACTTGCGAGCATGCGAGTTTTATTAGACCGTTCATATCGCGTGTGCACATGATTCGGTTTATTGCAGCTGTTTGATTTTTATGTTTAATGACGAGTTTTATTTAATTACCGAAAGCCAATAAACTTGTGGTGAGGCCTTTATATACCCGCATAGTTACAGACGTATTGTACACGGTCAATAGTAACGCAGGAAATCATAAAATTTGACTTACTTTTATGATGAAATCCAACATAGAAATTTTCATCATAATATTGTGTTTGTCAAATATTTCAATGTCATTCGTATCAACTAATGACATCTCTACAAACACCGATATCTTTAATCCAAACATTTTGTATTTCAAATATTGTTAGCATTAGCGGTAAACAATTATTGCTAGATATTTAACGTTATACTGAGATATAAACGATCTAGGCACACAAATATCGATTTAGTCGTAAGGGCATGGAATGATAACAAATAATTTTTTCGATCATTTTGTCTTGAAAAATTTATAGAAATGCAAATTTAAAAGAACAATGACAGTAGTACTCTTATACGTACATAATATAAACAAAAAAAATATATATTCTTGGATTTTAAATTATATTGGATGGTTCTTAACGGTTGGACGGTTCTTAACGTGCTACTTAACGGTTTGACCGTTAAGTAGCACGTTAAGAACCGTTAGAAAGCAAAAGCAGTAACAAGTTTTATGAAGTACACAATTTTCCGATTAATCTATCTTAATATTGATAAATTCTATATTTGTAAGAATGTCATCATAGTAAGTTGCATTTTTTTTAAAGTTTAAATGCTGACTGACGGTATTTTCGTTTAATAGAATATAGCAACTATGAATAAAGTTTCGAAGGGGATCGTCGACAGCATTTTGAATCTATTGAAAGTTGAGTTTACATCAATAACCCTCTTCAACTGTATAACTGCTAAAGAATTCAAACAACAGTATCGTTTGAACAATAATTAAACAATCTTAAGTGTTTTCATTAATTATCCACTCTGAAATATTAAATGCAAACTAAGTGTATTTGTTTAACAGATTCTGATATTTAAAGTAACTAGCTGCAACGAGGAACGAGGTGGAAAGCCCGTAATTTGTTAGTTAAAGTAACTTGCTTAAATCAACTAGACTTGTTTTAAAGAAACTGTAAGTTTATGTCTACTTACATCTTGTGGATGGATGTTTGGTCATAAAATCTACTTGTAGTGTGTGATGAACCACACACCACTTCTATAGCAAAATTACAAACCACGAGTGCATCATCGTCCTCATAATGAAAATGTTTTAAGTTTACTTCAAATATGGCCGTTGACTCATCATGTTTAAGGGCATCTATATTTATAGATTGGTTATGTCATATATTTACATGCCTCTATTGACCATCTCTCGAAAACGGTTTCTGGTTGTGCAAGATTACAATATATGTAGTTACTAAAACTTATTTACTGGATCAGCAACGTGGGTAAACCCTAGCACGCACACTTCGTTGTAAAAATGTACGTTATACAAAGGAAGTCACAGAGCTTGAGAACAATAGACATTAAATTTCGTTTACTTCACCTGTGTATTTATTTAAATGTACCTATCATAAAATATACACTTTCTTAATAATATTTTTATTACATTACATAGTAATATATATTAGTCAACTCAATAACAAATACGAATTTAACATAAACAATGTAGTACAACAAACTCTAACCAAAATTATACAGTAAAATGTTATTTGAGCTCAAAATTCTTGACCAACACTACTCTTAAATTAGACATGAACAAGAAAATTATGATATAAATTGGACTCAGGTAAATAGGGAAAAAGTTCTGCTAGCACAGCAATCATTTCAGCACATACCAAAGGAGGATTAACCGTGTTCACTACTCCGTACAGATCCATATCCATTTTCTCATTCGTGTTTCTGTTCGCATCAACTTGATTTCACCTCGTTCGTACCCTGGCTCCGCGGATAACTTCTCCCTGAAGCGTCATATAAATAAATTGTTGCCAGTCTTTATTGCCCACGGTTTACTGTAGCGTTTTTCCCTCTATGTTATCGTCTTTGGGAATTCACCTTTCTTATCCGATTCTATTGTGATTTCGTTCTTACCTGTGATTATCATAATGTCTATATCGTGAATTCGATTGTACGGATACTCTTGATTATTTATTTTTATCTTTGATTGGGAGTGTTTTTCGTAGATTTTTCGAGCACGATGGAGTTACGTCAGTGTATCTGGTCCAACGGAAAGTGAAGAGTTTGTGTGTTAGAACGCAACGGTGTATTAAGACATCGTTTTAATTGACGTTTAGAGCCCCAGTGTCTAGTCTGATTTAAGCGAAGCGGTAGATATTTTTAATAAACTTACGACACTAAATTTTTATTTAAAGATATCTATGAATAAACATTATGTATTTTGTGTCACGTGTTGTTTGTTCGCCATTAACTCTTAAGCCAATGAACCGATTTTAATGTACCGAATTTAATTTTGCTCACTGTGAGGAGTGGTCGAACTTGAGAGATAGAATAGTTTTTATCTCAATTTATAGTCACAATACGATATTTTTCTTTGCAAATTACTTAGCTACAGCAACGCGTGTCAGGATAACTAGTATTATATATTTAATGAAAGTTGGTTTTATTTTTTCGAAACAAGTTTAATGTGTACAGCATTAAACTTGTTTGTCGGTTGTATACAGTCACTTATTTTTAAGATAGAGATATGAGAACCTTAGTCTTCTTAGTTCGCCAGGAACAACAATAACTCTGAGCAAGACGCGGTGACGTCCTTTTAAGGGAAGTAAAATATACAAATTCGATAAATTATAGTTCTTTATTGAAGAATATTGTTTTAATATCCAAAGCCAAATAAAATGGGTACTTATTACTATTTAGACCTATTTTTCAGTATGTATTTTATCTATTGAAGCAAAAACAATCGTACGACAAACACATTACGACGAAATAGTATCATTCATTCTTTTTCATCCTCATTTACGAGGTAAAAGCATCTTAACTACGCCATGTACAGGCTATGGTTTAAGTATTAAAATAATTTTTGTTTTATATTAGGATTGGTAGCTGGTATCCCTAAAGTCGACCAAATAAGCGATTCACTTCATTAAGGAGTAAGTACCTAGGTAAAATATGAAACAGAAAAAAAACTGCTGATATAGTTGTAAGAATAATATTAAAAACTACATTTTGAGCAAATAAATTGACATATATGGTATTTTTCAATATCGTGTGGAAATTCCCACAGTCATCACCTCACTCGGTTGTCGGTAAAGTGATATGTCGGAATCAAACCGATTAAAACCACACGGTGACCCGTGATGAGTCACAAGTCGGAGGTAAGTTCCCAAAAAACCCCGGCAGACATTGGCCCCGTCTTAAACAGTAGGCAGCCACACATTACGTGCGAACGGCTTTCAAACCTTTCGGTTCAGAGAGGTGCGCGCGGAACACGTTGCGCCACCGTCTCAGGTCTGCATCTGCTAGGGTAACGTACAGCCAATTCAGTACAGTAAATTCTCTTCTTTGCGGCGGAAGTAGAGCCCTCTCCCGTTCCCTTTCCACGACCTCTTTAGCAGACATCTCTTCCTAATAAAATATTGCTACGGAATGACGTCTATGCCTAGCAACATTATACAAAGTATTAATCTTGTCTTCTGAGCTAAATTCCATAAATTGCGAGCATCTCAAATAAACACTTATTATTCCGATTATTTCGACGATAATTTCAGGAATTCCTTAGAAGCGGCTCCCTTATCGATAAATAATATAATAATATAAGCTTTTAACCCCTAATTTTATTGACGGAGGTATGCTGCGTTAGTAAGTTAGGGTAATATAAACCCATTAATTACAGTCAAAACAGCAGGGAATTTCTGAATCAGTCAAAATATTTTCTGAATTATGGTGAAGCAAATAAATAAATAGCTTTTCTGAAAAGTAGAAAGCGAGAGACTATTGCATCAATGCTTTTTGTAAGGTTTTAACCTTTATTAAATACTAATTGCTGCCTGTGACTTTGTATGCGTAGAATAAGTATTTCGTGTTGTCTATTTTTTCTCATAGCTTTAATAATCTTTATTAATTAAGTAGTTACAAAATTAAAAATAGTGGTATAAATGAGTAATTGGCATGGCTTATATAATTTTCTTAAGCACGCCAAATACCTATGTATAGTTGCCTATAGGACAGGACATAATACTATTTTAACCCCCGAGGGGTGTTACAAGTTTGACGTTTCTATCTGTCTATGTATCTGTGTGGCTGTGTGTATGTCTGTGGCATCGCAGTTCCCAAACGGTACATTCGTTTGGGAAGATGATTGATAATTTAAATGCGTTTCTCTTATTTGGAAGGTGACTTGGTCGAGATTGTTCTTAGATATGATATAAGAATTTCTGTTCAGCCGTTCGAAGATCATCAGCTTTTTTCTAATCGTTGAAGGGATTTTCGAGTCGGGGGTGTTTAATTTTTTTTTCCAAATGTACACCGTTTTTTGAAGTGTTGAACTAATGTTATTAACGTGTTGAAACAAGGGTTGAACCTCAACAGAGCACGGGATTATATGTTAGACTCCAACCGACTAAAACCACACAGGTGGTGTTCCTGTTGTCACGGAGTCCTACTTTCCGGGCTCTCAGGTGTACCCTAAAAAGGAAATTCTTGTGAATACCGACATACTTAGCCACCAGCTGTTTAACAATAGGTAACTCCATTGTCCTCATTGGACTCGCACTCCTATGCGAGGAGCGTTGCCTCCTCTGATTCTAGAGGTGCTCGTGAAACACGTCGCGCCCCTGTCCCGGGCCTGCTTCTGCTGCGGTTCCGCAGCGACAGGTAACTCCTTGATCTTGGTTTAATGTCATCGCGAAATAAAAGAAGAAAGAAATAATTTTATATCCGTAAACTTGACAAATGATTGGTCTCCTATACAAACTTTGATTCCCTATATTTCTACCTTTTTGATTTATTTCGCATCAAAAAGTAGCCTATGTCGTTTTCCAAGATCCTGTTTATCTGTGTGCCAAAATTAATCAAAATTGGTTTAGCGGTTCAAGCGTAAAAGCGTAACAGACAGACAGATACCCATTACTTTAGCATTTATATGTATATACATATATATATATATATATATATATATATATATATATGTATATATGTATATACATATATATACATATATATATATATATATATATATATATATTATAGTCTACTTTTAGGTCTTGATATTACTAAGAAATGGAAATCTGCATCAATAAGTTATTGTTAGAATTAAGTGAATGAATAAAATACATGTATCTAAAAATAAATTTTGCTCTTGTTATTAATAAGTGATTGCCGATTCATTTAAAAATAATCAGTAAGTAAGTAAGTACTCTTTATTGTACACCAAATACGTAATTATATAAAAAACCGGACCAGTGCGTACCGAGGGTTTTTCGGTCAGCAAACAAACTTGTCTGTAGATAATACGTCCATCTCGGGAATCAATTCTAGAAAAATTTTACCGAAGCTTTTCCGCAAGACAAAAATACTTAAAATCTCACCCGTACATCGATTTACAACAAAGCCAACTTTCCAACCGCAAAATATAAGTTTATTGGGGTTCCGCGCAAAGAATATAAATATACCTTGAGAGAAGCCGCGGCAGGCACAGCTGGTTGCTAAAAAAATTAAATACAGCTAGCTATTCATAACTATAGACGAAAGGATTTTTGACTTATTAAAAATATTTAATGTCAATTCATAAATATGCAATAGAAACATTATTTATTCGCATCATTACAATATTATACATACGAACAATAAAACGGAACTCTTTTTATTACGTAAAACATTTATTTGCAAAAAAAAACTACATTAACAGTAACATAATGGTTACGAAGGGTAACAAACAGTATAATTAAATTAAAATACGTAATTAATAGATTTTTCTTACTCCGTGTTTTAAAGTTTAGTTTTACGAACTATGGCTCAGTTACGTTCTTAAGCAACTAAAATAAATGAATGGACAAAGTATAGTTAGTACATATTTTCATTCCTCTCTCAAAACTTTGACCTAGGGTCCTAGGTCTATGATTTAAGGGCGTGTTTACACGAGACGGTATTACGAGCGCGGGAGCGTAGTCGATGCACGGCCACCAAGTTGTCAACTAGCATCGACCACCAAGGTTTGTGTTCACACCGTAACCGACAATATTGTACTATGTTCAAAAGCAGCGTGTCATGTAATCACTCCCTAAAATTTTGAAGGTTTTTTACTATTTGTCCAGTAATATTTTTATTCAAATGTACAAAATTGACTAAGTGCTGGGAGCAGGCTGAGAGTTTTAATTGACCTGATTAAAAATTACATAAACACGAAATTTTATGCAAACTAGTTGGGAGGGTTTCACATTAAAGAGGATGCAAATTAATTCTATTAAGATGAGCGTTGTATGCGCTACATAATTACATAACACAAACGCGACATAGACTTTTATCACGAGAAGTACGAGCAAAGCTGAAAGTGACCACAGAAATATATCGAGATAGAACAGCATAAGGTGAAAAAAACAAACATTTAACGAGGGCACCCAACATCTAGCAGAGTTAATATTTTATGGTTACTGATAATAATAATTTGTTTGTATAATTTTTTTCTATTGATTTTATCATACAAACACACCACTGAACAATCATCCTTTTTAGATTACATGATTAAAATTGATATTCTTAAACTTAAGTACATATTATCGTGCGATGTTGCTTTTCGGAGTTTTCTAGACAGCAACTACAAGAACCTTATCAACATAGAAAAGTAGAAAAATAACACGATGACAAGAACCGTTTCGAGAAGAACAAATATACTGGTTGGTACTTAATACATTTGATACTGAAAGGTCCTATGTCCGACTTTAATGTTATAATTATAGTAGTTTAACCACTAATCACTATTTTCGCAAATCATTATTTGTCAAAACTGTTCTAGTTTGATTTATCTCTGTGATCGGCACTTTTCGGGACTCAAAAAAGAATAGCATAAATCTAGGAAAGAAAGCATTTCCATTAATTCTCAGCGTACCTTGACGAGGGTCAAAAGTTTAACGGATTATAACAAGTGAGGGCACTAACTGTCAGAAACAGACCTGACCATGCCACGCCTCACGGCTTAATCGCCAAACTTTCCCCTACGATTGGAGTTTTTGCAGAGCTGCGGTGGTTGTGAGCTCTCACCGCTAATTTATGCGCTGGCGAATGAATTGAGAACGAGCATTCCACCCTCCACTTCTATTAGGTATTCAAGACATCGTTTAATCGAACTGCACCAGTCACAGCCGGATCGACATTTTAAAGAGAATTCAAAGGCAACGCAAATTGATCTACAGATATTGGAAGTAATCCCTCGGGACCTGATCGCAGATCAAGCATTCAAATTTAATTTTTAAATGTCCATTTTACGAGATACTCTAGAGTTTACGTTAATACGTCTAGTTATTTAATAATATTAGCTCTTTCTCTTTCTTTTATGCTTTTAATCTTAGCATAAAAGAAAATACTTCTAACGGCAACCGTGACTAATGTAGGGTAGATATTATTTTAATTAGATAATAAAACAAAATGGAAATTAAATGTTACTAAGTGAATGTATTATTTGTGTAATGTCACGTACGGTTAGTGTAGAGTTAGATGGTTTGTAATATGCTATCATCATTTTATATCTTTTCATTTTAAGGTTATATCACCGATGGTATTATGTTGATCATACATAACACACATCGTTTGACATGTTTCTTTGCATAACTGTAACTGTAAGATCTTTACAGTTATTATATTCTTGTTTTGTTTTTATGTTTAAGACCTTTCAATCGTATTAGTGTTGTTAAAAATAATCAGATTATCGTAAAAGTCATTGCTACAAATAATTATATGCCTACTGATAACAGCTGAAACCCACTATTGGTTTTATTGATTTGAATCACATGTTATGTGTAATATACCTAAAAAATTATATTGAATACCTCCCATCTCTTATATCTCCCAACTCACAAAGGGGTTATGTCTGAACTTTACATACTTTTACAGGAGACACAAAATACGATCCGCGAGCGCTATACACATGAATGCTCAAAACGTTTAAGCAGTTCATATGCATTAACTATTTTTAAGTTGTTTTTAGGGTAAACTATTAACTTTTGATAAAAAGTAACACATTTTTATGAAAGAACTTTAAAATTCATCTAAAGTCAATAGCTTTTTTATAAAAACAACTTCCCGCAGTAGGAATATTCCTGTGTCGCGGGGAGCTTCACAAACATTAACACAGCGGACACAAAGGGACAACTATTTGTGGATCACACAAATTTTTGTCCCGTGTGGGATTTGAACCCACAACACTCGGCGCGGCGTAGTGGGGAGGTGACGATTGCGCCATCCGTGCAATCAGAGTCAAAGTTTTAAAGATAGGGATTTATACGCAGTCACAAAAGTTCAGTTTTAGGAGGTATAAAATAACTAGCACCTCTTTTCACAAGAGTTATTACTCTTGTGCTCGTTTTTTTATTTTTATTTATCATCGTCATTTTGTTTATCAGGTGAAAAGGGACATGCATTTGATTTTTTTTTCTAACTAGGTAGGTATTCAATTAAACATTTTATGTTTTTGTAGATGTAAGATAGGTACCTATTATGGAAACTGGTCTCTGTTTCGTAACCAAACATAATTGAAATTATAGTCCAAATGAAATGAAAAGTACCCTTCAGGTTTTGTTTCAACTCAGCTTGTTGGTATCAAACTATTCTAATGTCATTAAAATATTGTACACCACTACACCGGCAAAGTTTTAATTTCACAATTAGACGTAGGTAGGTTTACATAGATTTTAGCTATAAAGGAATGGGAGGAGTCGATGAGCTCAGCCAAAATATGTATATCACTTCACTGGACGGGTAAAAGTGGTAGTGTACCTTGTTTACTTACATGGTCGATACTCCCATATCAAATGCAAATTACATATATGTACATTCAGGATGACCACATAGGCCAGCTGTTGTTTAGACGCGATCCGGCCCAATATTATTTACGATAAGCAGTCAAACAAAACGTCGTCACTCTTCATTGATGAAGAGTGGCGACTTTTTGTGCAGGGTCTGGCACAAGTTGCCTTTGGACACTTCCCTCAAAAGAAGAAAAAACAATCGCTGTGGGCAATTTGTCACGCAAGAGTTCGCTGGGAATACAAAATTACATTAAAAAATCTCGATATCTCTAAAATATGGAAAGAAAGTGTATTAAAAATTATGAGCGGTAAGTGGCCGCTGTACTCGTACGAGTACACCTTTCAAAAATCTAAAAAAAAATAAAAAAGCTTCGCTTTTCTTCCTAATACGGTTATTTCTGTTACTAACTATTAGATAAGTGGCCGCTGTACTCGTACGAGTACACCTCTCTAAAATAAAATAAAAAAATTAAATAGCTTTGTTTTTCTTCCTAATACGGTTATTTGTGTTACTAACTATTAGGAAATGAATAATTAATGCTTAACTTACTGTTAGTTTTGTTTTGGCGCTTAATGGCTGAATCGAGGGCGACGATTAATCTCCCGCTGGAGACTAGGACAGTGCAGCAGCTGCGTTGGTCGTGGATACGTCTACTACAACCAATGGCGTGGTTAGATATCCAAAGGCCCTGGTGCAAAAATAAACCATGTTGCCATCTAAACTGTTTAGGTTTTATTAAGTAAGGAAATATACTGGGGGTATTTGAAAATGGAACACTTAAATCACTGAAAGGCCATGACTATAGGACGCAATTTAAAAAAACATCTATTCGTTTAAAAGCTATGACCGTTTTAATTTCCAGGTAGTTGTACCTCCGTTTCGCATAAAAAACAGCTGTAATGTCTAAAGTTAAATATTTTAAATCGATAATATGACATCATTTTTTATTAAATATTCTAAAATACGATGAGTGACGATTTTCAATTTTATCTTTATTTATTTCTAAATATTATAATAGATACAGTCTTAAAAAGGCGTTAAATAATAATTAATTAAGGCATTAAATTTACATCACTGACTGTATTTTCATTTAGCGCCATCTATGTTACTACTGTGGATCTAAAAAATAGAGCAACCCGTCGTCATATTGAGTATTGTACACAATTGAGGCTAGAGGGCAGCACAGCACGTTTAAGTGGCGCGACATCTATGAATTTAAGTTAAAAGCAGCCTAAGCTGTCTGTTCACGGAACTTTTCCCACCATCGTTAATCCAGTAGTGGTAGACAGATGGCGTAACAGGTATATTATCTCTATCAGGTATATTGAAATAATGTGCATGTAGCTTTTTTCATATAATTAAGTTCACGGGCACTAGTAATAAATGTATGAAGAGATCGACATCACTCAACACAGTACTAAACGTAGGTACGTCTAGTACTGATTCAAAAAGTTAAATTGGAAGACGGGATTGCAAAGCATTCAGGATAACTAGGTAATTATGTTAAACTATTATTCATCATTATTGAAAATTTGAGGTAAACATAATTCTGAATTTGTATTTTTAATTTTATTTTTCTATTCTTATACTTTCGTACTTACTCATTGTACGTCTAAGACCATAAGTATATTTTTGTAACACTAGCCCCGTCGAAGGTAGGAAAAAAAAATGTGTGTGTGTACCAGAGTACACAGGTAAGAAGTGAAACTTCTTTACGACATATCATTTTTCTACTATTTGCAACTTCACGAAAATGGGGTAGATAAGGCTTAAGCCTTAAGAAAAACAATTTTTTCCGTATTAAATTAAAGCTATTTTATTATTATAGACATGCATACAATTAATGAGTAATTTATTTTATCATTGTTCTTATTATAATATCATTGCTATTGTTGTATTTCATCAATAATGATAGCATCATTATTACTATTGTTGTCATTATTAAATATTTTTGTAATTAATGGCTTGTGGTAGCTAAAATATGAAATATATGTTTTACATTCTACGGATTCTAGTAGTCTTGTAAAACCTGCGTCAATTGTAGTAACAGATCTTGTTGTTGATGTTTGTGGACTGTTTTGTAGACATAAATTTAAATTGTCTCTTAAAAATTCAACTAGCTTCAAAGATTTATCTAATGCGAAATTTACATTAAAATCTCCACTTAAAATCATAGGTATTTTATCATTACTTCTTTTCAAAGTAATACAATTATATGATGACAGTTAATCTTGTAGAAATGCAACTATTTTATAAAATTAAAAATGAATAAATAAATCATTAAAAACGAATAATTAAAAAAGATGTACGTATACATATTTTTATTTTCTAATCGTGTTTTGTTTCATTTTTAAATTATTATTTAATTTATATTTTTTATTGTTTTTAGAATTAATAATGTTCACTAGATTTACAGTCATATTTATTAATACTTGCTAATTTTAACAGATTTATATACATTCACTGATACTTACAATCAAAAAGTGCGGTTAACCTCAAATAAATATTAAAATCATGCTCATACGTGTTGAATTTATAAAACGAAATATATAATCACTCTCACTTTTCTTGTAAATTCACTTAAATTTGAATAAGTCTTTTTATTTTATCACTTTCAAATTAATATATTGTTATTCTTATTTCAAACCAAACTTCAAAACTAATATATTGTTGTTATTATTATAATATATTACATTATATTCTTTACGTCACTATACTAAACTTTGATAAAAAAAAGCAACATGGCGCGTAACCGAAAAACGTGACGATTTTTTCAAAAATTCTCCCATACGTCGATAAAGAAGTTTCACTTGAAAAATACTTACAATTTATTTTGTTGATCACAGTAACCACAGTATAATGTATATAGTATACTGTGCAGTGACGCTCTTCAATAGCTAATAAACAAAAGAAACTCTCTTGAAAAACAAAAAAAAAATCTACTGAACTTTTTATCTTAACCTATCTACTTAGGTACCTATAAGTATAAAAAGAAAAATAACGGTATAGTCACAGAAATCTGATCATCTTATTTAGATTTCTATTGGTATAGTACCTACATGTAAGTAAACGGTACCATAACATTTTTTTTTTTTATTGTAATTTATCATTTCTTAAACTACTTATTTGACTCAAGGACACGACTTACATAATGTTATTGCTCCTCAATCAGGGTAGGTATTACCAGAATGGAATTCCTGAAAAGCATGTAAAGACAAAAGTTACTCTATAGCCTGGTATCTTAGGATTCAGCTAAATATTGTTTAGTTGATTGACTTAGACCTTTCTAAAACATAGAAGAATATCTATTCGGTTGGATATCTATTCGATAGTTATTCAACGTTCTGACCATGAAAGACGCGAAACGAGGCAGTTCAACGTAGCGATCACTCGTGTCTCACAACTAAGCGGAGATCCGCAACATTTTTGATGACATGCATCGGGTCGCATTGAAGCTTAAATCAGTTCATTATTTTTCGTATATTAAAATATTCTAATTAATTTGGTGCTTGTCCATTCGATTTGAAAATAAACACGAGTATTTCGAAAATAAACATGAGTACATATTTTGAAAATAAACATAAGTATTTTGAAAATAAACATGAGTATTTCGCGTTGTTTTAATTATTCTCTCAAAATGAGTTTGCCCTAAAAATTATAAAAATAGAAGCTAAGCCTGATCTTTCTTAGCTGTGGCTCAGTCTTCTTGCTCTTTGCTTCCTTCAAACTTTTTCTTTTAATTTTTCTTTAAAAATTGTATATTACAGGTAGAGCAACGCAAATGATTCTTCAAAGTCAGTTTCTCCTCCGATAAAGTTAGTTAAGCATTAAGTACTTACAACAATTTATTTTATAATACACTAACATAAATGTTATGTGTATAATCAATCAAAAGGCTTTAATGGCAATTTTATGGCGCATTTACTGTACAGGTTTAAAAGGCCGTTATGGTATGCAACCTTACTTGTATCTATGGATGAATATTACTACAACTTAACAATAGCAATCATAAATAAGATTTTTTAAAGATATTATATCCACCTACTATGATCTCTACCAAGTGCCAACCAGAAGATGAACTTTTCGGAAAGTCTCGTTTTATTGCGGTTAATGTTGGTCCACGCTTAGAACTCTGTTTATATTGTGTGTGACGAGTTTCACACACACACAATATATATTTGATTAACCTATTCGGATTATTAATAACATATACAAGAATAAGTCACATTGGTCGCGCCTTTCTTAAGTGATGCGCTTACTTACTAACAATCAGCATTTCATCACTACATGCTATAAAACAAAGTCCCCCGCCGCGTCTGTCTGCCTGTTTGTTCGCGATAAACTGAAAAACTACTGAACGGATTTTCATGCGGTTTCCACTAATATAGATAGACAAAGTGATTCATGAGGAAGGTTTAGGTGTATAATTTGTACCCGTGCGAAGCTGGGGCTGGTTGCTAGTTGTTTTATATATAGAATTCTTTGAGCGCTTATGTCGTTGACGACAACGTCTGTCGGGCCAACGTACGAGTATGTAGATATGTCAGAGATGTTGTTTTCTTATTTACTTTCGTTTAATTTCAATGCATTTTTAATGTTTAATGCCTGCACATATAACATCAATGCACATGTTAAACTAGACACCAAATTGAGCCATTCAATTCTATAGATACACAAAAAAATTATGTGCTTGTTAACATGCACTTTTTTAAATTATAATGACTGATGTGCTAAATACATGTTTTTTCTCTTAATTAACTGCATTTACGTTAACCATGATTAACTGGCCGAAGCGTTTCCCTGCTTTAATTCAAACAGAAATCTGTTAGCTCAGCCTACCTGCCAACAAATTTTACAATATATTCGCAATAAAAGCCGCTAGAAAAAATCAGTAACACTTTATTATTTATTGCAATTAGTTGTGTATGTATTTCAAGTAAGTAAATAATGTGAATTAGTTGAATTTATTGTTCCTAGATGGCGCTTAGCGCATTGTCCGTCGGTGTTTCACCCGATCCGTGTTCTTTGTGGTTTTACTTAAGTTTATTGTCATTGCTCAATTTAGCGTGATTTTAAATAATCTACATTCTTCTTTAAGAATAGGGCTGTTATAATATGCAAAGAAGGTTTTTACAAATTCCATAGGTAGTGCCAGAGAATAGTGCTTGCTTTTGACCAAAGAAGCAAATTCTTTAGTTTTATTTTTAGAGTTGGTTACGGAACAAAGACAAAATATTCTTCTGATTTGTAATAATTAAAAACATATAAAATAATCAAAGTGCACAAAATAATACGTATCTTCGATAACGTTAAGGCAGTGAGTCTTAAAGGAAGTGGAAATGAACGATTAAAAAGCTCTTTCATTCGCAAGTTAAGTTTCAAAAGAAAGCTCCATACATATTACACAACATCCATACAACATTAAGCATTAAGGTAGGGATACTTTAGCCTCTATACAAATAAAAGAAAACTATTACATTAAAATAATTTACCTATTTAGTTAATATTAAGCGTATGACGGCGTAGACAATTAGTATTGTGCGAAGTATTGAAGCTAAAAATGTAGTTATTGCTCCTTATTTTTTGGTTACCTTTTATCAAATATTTAGGTTGATTACTTTTGGACTGCTACGTTAAAGCCACAAATAAAAAAAGTAATCCTTAAGTATCCTTGCAAAAAAAAACATCCTTGGCGTTTATGTGCGTCATATTATAAGCATATCTAGTAGCGAGGGGGTGTATGTTCAACAGACATCAATCGCCTCCCAAACTCGCGATTACATATGCAAAACTGCTTCTGCTTGATAAATGGCTCTATTATTTAAAAATTTGACGCGAATGATAGGGATTTCTGTTTTAACGGTGCTTTAAAAAGCGAATACGTTTTACAAATTTGCATGTACAAAATAACATGTTTTAAAAAATGTATCTACTATTCTCATGTAAGTGACTTCGTCTTTATGACAATAAACTCCTGGGATGAGTCTGAAATATGCATTTGGCATCAATTAACACTATTATATAAATATTGTTAATGTGAGTCTTGTTTTCACTTTGTATAACAATAATTTCAGTGTTTACTTCTATTTAGTCATAGATGGAGAAACAGTAATCGTTATACCGAGTGAAAACTCATGTTATACTTCTAGAATCTAGAATTACAAGACATTTTGCGACATATCGAGAAAAACTCTGGTATCTTTACTGAAGAAATAGTTTTATAACCAAACAAACAAACTTGATATGCGCTAAAGAACAATCTGATAACTTTAAACAAGCAATTCTTGCGCAAAATATATTCATATATTTTGTGCATCTCGAAAACAGCTTTGTAATTCGCTATGATATGAAGTCAAATATACGACGTAACTCTTACGTTACCCAAAAACGATGTTAAACAAAAAGTTTTATATGCATCTTACGATAACTTTGTTAAGTATTTCTGACAAATTAAAAATTCAAATGAAAACATAAGAAAATGCTATTTAATTTGACTTCACTCAGTTCAAAAGCTTCATACTATGTTCCTATCAGGTTAACATTAACGTCTTGAGAAAAAAAATTAAGTGATCAAAATATAATTGCCCGCATACATTAGGAGAGTAAACCCTTCTGATAGTAATAATGTTTTGATACGCTCCAATTATGAGTTTATACATCTGCCCGAAAGGTTTGGAGCGTATCTATCCGTAACATCGAAGCATGACGCGTCACGGCAACCCTCTCTTGGGTGCAAACCGTTAAAGTGAGTGATGGAGGTAAAGTTGCAGGGGTCATCAACATTTGGAAGAGATGTACGCTTCATTCCTTAATATCTTAATGATCTTTAAACAAGAACCATAACTAAAACAGTAAATATATTTTTACATGGTACATTGTAAAGAGGTACAGATAGAGTTATTTTATACGAACTAATTATAGATATAAACATGTTTATTTGTGCTCTTCCACACTATTTCAAATAATACTTACATACATTATTATTACTCTTTCTTCTCGGTTCCAAAAAGAATTAAATCTAGTCACAACTTCGTCGTCGAGATTTTGTTGAATGTTTTCAAACAATAACTTTGCGTGTCTACTGTCTATTGCCTGCCTGCCTAATTAAACTCGCAAAAATGGTGCCTTTTGTTCGATAGCAACCATATCCTTTTTTTCAAAGAGCCCTGGTGGTCCTACGAATCTGCCAAAAAAAAAAAAACAATACACTTATAGAAAAACAATGGGTATATCTAGTATGTATGTGAATAAAAGTATGTAGATGGAAGATATTTAACAATATTTGAACAGGTATATACTTAATTCTGTATTATTTTGTATATATACCTTAAAGTGGACCTTCCCATTAAGTCAATAACAAAGCACTTATTTTGATTGTAAAAAAAATACAATTTCATTCAGAATAAACAGCATCTTTGAACTTTAATTTAACACAATCAAGTTTTATTTCGCTTGCTTATAACTACCTAACATTTTATAGCCTCAATGAACTGCACTAAAGGTAACTGCGAATTTTATTTTATCATTAAATTCTTTATACATAGTGGATTATATTATCATTTTATTGCCATTTAAGCATGCTATATACTTAATTACATGATCGTAGGTTGAAAGTCCAGGTTAGTACCTACCTGTTTTTACTAATTTTAACGACAAGATAGCTAAATATCATAAATACTTAAACGAACTAACCTTAAAGGAATGTCGGCAATCTGATTAAATTTTAAATCGATAATTTCTACTTAGAAAACTTGACATTATACCGTATATACCAATATACTTTCTTATCCGTTAATTTATAAATTTTATTTTGTAAAAAAATTAGGCCAAAAAACCTGTTACTATAAGAGCATTTGAATGTTTTAACTCCATGGATGAACATCTCTGTAGTCTTAAAAAGAACTACTTAATATAAGACACGAACCGTTAACCTAACCTATCTCGCAAGTCAGGGGATCTACAACTAAAGCTCTTTCTCTAAGCTTTTCTTTTCCTTTTTGTTTCTGTTGGGGTACTGACGTATACACTACACGTGGTACTTTCGATAAATAATCTCATATGTTGAAATTTAAATTTACAAAAGATCTACCAAAAATGTTGACGATCCCTGTTCACACAGTCAAAAAGTACTGATTAACTGCTTATATAAGTATGAAAAAAAGTCGTGATTATCATTTAATTTCATAGTTGGGAAACGCTTATTGATTCCAAGGCAGCGCGTGCGCAACGCACCTGCTTCCGTCACCGATCGGGTTAAATCAATATTTGGACTAACGTATTCAAATCTTTTGTCTTTTTATTATGAATTAAATTAGACGTTGAAAGGGTTAGGCCTATCTCAATATGATTTTTTATTGAGTGTCATTGATCTATGCACTGTGTGACTAATTTACTATTAGATAAGGTACAGTTTTGAGGTAAAAGGGATGACAGTTAAATCAAAATTGTACCTAATGGGTATATCAGGTGGAAAAGAACTTAGCAAATTAACCCATAGTGGGTCTAATGAAAGAGTTAAATGACTAATTCTAATCACGCTTATATAGAAGTTGAGTTAAACCATGACCATGTCAATGTTAGTTTTAATTATGCCTTTATTGACAAGACTAGCTTTAGACAGCGGCTTCGGTCGTGTGGACCTCTGGTCTCATATCTCACTCTTTCTTTCAGCCATAGCTAAATGTACATTTTTGTTATGACTTAATCTATGTTAATATAGTTGAACTTTAGTGCTGACAGATAACGCGTTTAAAGTTATCAAACGATATTTGACGAGAAAATAGAAAGACAAGTGTCGCAACGTCGTATTAGGAATAGAAGAATAAAAATCTTGAATGTCAAAAGAATAAAAAAGTCATTGGCTTTTCATCTCGTAAGTAAAGTTTAAAGGGGGCACAGTAGATTGGAAGTATTTAATCCCAATCTACAATAAGGCTGCCGTTGAATAAAATTACCAGTTTCGTTTAATTTTTCCGCTAGTGAATAGGGTCACCAAAGCAAATGACACTGATGTTGCGATGATATATTATATAAGCACCAGTTACCGCTTACAGTAAAAAAATATTTAAATTGTATTTTGGGCGCTATTTCTATCACTGGAATTAACAAACAACTAATAAAAATTCAATTATTTTCAGTATAATTGGGTTTTTTCACCTTTGACGTAGCTGTCACACGTTCAGCTATTGCTATATTTATGTACATATACATAAACAGACACACACACATCTGTATATATTATGTATCTGAGCGTGACGGTCACGCAAGTTCAGTGCTTTTTCCTCATACCTACCAAAGGTGCCCAACGTTTATTTTAAAGAATATTTATGTTAAAAATTCCAAATTTGTAATAAAGCCTTACCGAATATAAAACTGACTGTTGAGAAACGAATATGAGTCTAAGCGTTCGGTGTGCGGTCGCATCAGGACATAACAGCGAACTTCGATTGATCGATGATTATGTCTTCATTCACTCACAGATCTATGTCCCGACTCCCGGAGATGTTCGGGAAGCGCACTACGTTGACTGTTGAAAGACTGCTGAACGGTTTTGATACTTGAAAAAATAATAGAATGAAAAATGAAATATGTTTTATATTCATTATTTATCTATATTTCAGTTTTATCAGTACGTATTAAGTATGATATTATATTCCTTTTAATAAAACGTAAAACATTTTTTACATATTTTGGTGAATTATAGTGTTAATATTAAACCTGGTAAACGTAAAAGTAGTATGTGTTATCTTCACATGGTCATTTGAAACCATGCTTTAATAACAGTGATATGTGTGTACGATATGTGATCATGAGAGGTATGTGTATATTAGTTATTTTCATCTATTTTTATTTTAACTATGAGATAACATTAAACATGTTCCTTTATTTGTAATTTCATAATTTTTATTTAAATAATTTCTTTCAAATCACCCATCTTCCAATTTGAAGTGTACATTAAATAAAATAACCTCTAAATAAACAGCTGCTCTGTAAGCTACGAAGCAACTTGGACACGTTAGTTAGTAAAGTTAAATAGTGCCGTTTTCATTTTATTTCGGCCAACCGAAAATAGAAATTGAAAAACTCTCAGGAAATGCCACAACCGGTTTGATCCACAGCAAAATTTTTAACATTTCACGAAACATCAATGTTTATATTATACCGCTTAATCACAGTGATAAATTTTTACTTTTACATAAATACTAGGGTCAAAACTGTTCGATCATAGCACAATCATTTCGTTCTACCTGTGTCATTCACCGTGTCGTTACAGGTTGCTCGGCATCACAAAAAAATACTTCTTTCAAATGTAAATCGGCAGAAACCGACAAAGCAAATTGTCACAAATAAACACTGTTACGTTTAAGTTTTTTATGAAAGTTTATAAAAACCCGGTCTCATCGGTAAAGGGTCAGGCAGGGCCAATCAATCTAAGATAAAAATTTATTTTATTGATTTTTTGTGTTGGATATGTATTCTTTGTGATTCTCGAGTTTGATTTTTATCCGTGCGACTTGATCAAATACAAATGCTCCATGTCACATCTAAATCTGATACAAGTTATTCATGATTCTATGTGTATCTACCTATTTGTTTCATCCCAAAGGTTTACAAATATGGGTAAGGTCAAATTATTATTGAAATTTTAAGTTAATTTATTATTTAAATTATTCACGTCTAATATAAAAATATCCTCTTCCTACGGATACTTTATGAATCTTTGCTTAATTTATTTACGATTAATTACCTAAAATAATCAATTAATCTAAAAAATTGGAGGCCCTGGTCGGTTGTCAGGATTCCTTACAAATAGTACGGTCTTATCAACGAAACATCTAATTTTCTATACTGGCTAGTATGATGATCATCTTTCATTATATTTAGAATTCTATATTAAAATAAATTTTATAATCAAGATATAACATTTTTTAAATCAATTGTTCATTTGTTTTTAAGCCGTAAAATTATCGTAGATATCACTGTTACTGTGAAGTTGCACTTTATTTCTGAATAGTATTATGAAATAAAGTCCAATAGACAATGTAAGAATCTCTTGACGAAATCTTTATGATGGATGCGGGAAGGCAAAGGAAGACTGAAAATAAGTATGTAGGTAAATAGTAATTTCTTTTAACGATTAGTTTTACCAACTATGTACGATAACTATGACACCATAGTCAATAGATGAAGACTGCGAATTTAAGTGTTTAAAATCAAATAAAATGTGCAAAAGTTGATCGAGTTTGCGCTGCTTAGATTGACCTCGATCAGAACTAATTAACTAAGGAAAATGCAAAGAAGGCAAAGAAATTTAAAGAAGTTATTCAAAAATAAAGAAAATTTTAGTAAGACATCGACTACCTAATCAGCGGTAAAAAACGAAGTAACGTTTTTCCACAAAAAAACTACAAGTTTTGACAAATCGTAGCCAGTAGCAGGGGCTGTTTCACTAGATATTATAACCCGTTATGATATCAAAGGAAGTGTAGCGACAATTCACACAGAACTATCGCAACCCTACCGGTTGGTTTAAATCATTTCACTCGAATAGATATGAGTTATCGGCGGTGCCGCGCGAGCGCAACTCTTATTGCACGGGAAGCCAGTCCATGCAACAATACTTGCAATCAATCCGTGATTTATATCGTTAATACTATAAAAGCATTATTTACATTTGTCTGGGAGTAGCTAATAAAGTTTTTATGCGATTGTGTGTAGGTATAAACATTTTTAACATTCCATAGCTGTTTTTATTAGTATACTATAAGGTTTATTTCCATCTCTATTCCTCCTGTAATTATAATATATACACTGATGTATGGAGATTATTGAGTATTATTGGCATGAAGAAAGTGACAGAACTCTACTTATTAAAATGTTGCCAAAGCCCAGAATTCTTTTAGTTACCTACTTACCTAAAGTTAAAGTCCATAATCTAATCGAAACATCTAAATAATTTAGCAGTATTGTTAGTCTTATCTAGCTTATTTCTACTCTAATATCCGTTCTCTCACATCAAATTGCCACCACTACACTAGTTCGATGTTATATAATTTATTGGTTATAGAAGCTTCAGGTTGCTTATGATGCAAAATTTTGCAAACTTCATTGTTAAGTCATACACAGTTTTAAATGCAGCTCAATATGTTGAGAATCTTTTAGTATTGTGTAAAAGTTGTAGTCTAGAGTCTAGTCTAGAGCTTAATTACTAAAGAGTAAGAAAACTCTCAATGAGAGTATTTCTCAAAGGTTGGAACAATACATAAATAAGTATAAGAATATTTATTTGCATAAAACATTTTACAAGTTGTTTAGACGAATACATGTGTGGGTACAATATAGCATTTATGGTGTGCAAAAACTATACAAATTAGGAAAATTATACAATTATTGTTAATGAATTAATGCATACAAAAAATTATTAAACATGCGTATGAATATTTAATTAATATCAACAAAAATACATAAAAAACAAAAAAAAAATATTAAAAATGTAAACAATGTCAATATCAATTAAAAAAAAAGGGTCAAATTGTGGCAGTATTTATAAATGTCGAAAATAATAAAAATATTAGTAATTCAGTCCTCTATATAAAAAACCTTATCTTTGCATGTCACAAATTCTTGCATAGTGTAGAAACATTTGTTAATAAGGCATTTTTTTAGTATGCGTGCGAAACGAGTTAGTGTCAGATCTCTTATAGCTTTCGGGATTTTGTTAAAGACTTGGATGCACATGCAATAGCTATTCTTTTTATGTAAGGCAGTTGACATTATCGGCAGCCATAATTTACTTGTATCTCTAGAGATATACTTTTTATTGTTACATGCTTTTACAAGTTTGAATAAAACTCTTGAAGTATACATACCGTGTACTAGTTAATTAGAAATAATATAATATTGTCACATTATATAGACTAGGGTATAAGTATTACTATAATTAAGACGAGACTAATAGGAGTATTTCTACATGAAATATCCAGTAACAATAGTACGAGTGACCATATTCGCTGATATCTTAGAGAATAGATGCGTTTCATCCCTTGATAAATCCTTCATTGAGTTCCAACTTAGTCAGGCATCCCCGAAATAAACATGTGAGTATGGCCCTAATAAATATGAATACATCTCATGAAATTTTTTATTTTAATAATACGTTATACAACTAAAATATAATATCATTAATCAGTAATCTGAAAGTAATGTAACACTATCTAGTGTTGTATCCATAGACTGTAACTGTTTACTATTAATGGGACCAGATGCTCGTTTTGCCGCGTTGGTAGGTATAAGTTTGTAGGTAACTGTCTCTATATTAATATTGGACGGATGGCTCCAATTCTCAACTCAGTATGAGCTTTTTTATGCTGTCCATGTAATTTTGTTGCCCACTGTTTACTGCAATTCTATTCTCGGGCATTATCTGCCACCCACAGGACAGGCTTGCCTAGTGTGGGGCCACACTAAAACACACAACATTATTATATTATTTTGGCAATAAACTAATTTTATATGCATGAGAACTATTTAATATTTGTTTTATTTATTTGTAAGTAGTTACACATATCCCGTATTTATTTACCCAATGGTACGAAAAGCTGTTTTAAAAGGCTTGTGAAATTTAATGATATCTTCACGTAGTCTTCCATTAGGTTAATTCAATGTTTGCGCTCGCAAGCGTGACTACCGGTCGTGATAGAAAAAGTGGTTATTAATTTTTTTACTAGAAAGTTTTGGTTAAAAAGTGTTCGAACACTGTAAGCAACCGATTACCAAATTTCATTGATATACGTAAAAAACCTGCAATGTAACTTTTTTTTATTTTTAAAATCGTTTTTACGTAGTTAATAACTGTCGCTACCTTCTTTACAAGAGTTAATTGTGACAACAAAGGCGATGCCACTGACTTTACTGTTAGTAAGTGGACTAAAAAGTGACATGAATCTTATGATTTAATACTTTAATGGATTTTTTCTTTTCTGTGGCGAATGCTTTGATTCAATTTGTGGTGAATAAGGTATACAATAAGGTAGTAAATTGGTAATTATTTTATCTTTATTAAAGGTCAAAATTACAGTTTAAGTAGAAACTTGTATGAAATAACAACTTGTGGCGACATATGTTGCTAAATACAAATCTTTTAATGTTAATATTTGATTTATTAATTTAAAAATATATTAATTTGAAAGTAGTGATGTAACTTTCTATGTAAAGGTGTTATATAAACCACTTAGTAATTAAATAATGTATTTAAACGATAGACAACTACCCTAATGTAATAAAAAAATAGCTGCTAAATACTTTTTGGTTCATTTACATGTGTACCTTGAAGTAATAATACTACAGATTAATGAGTAGTTACTACGCGGCTACGTAAGTAATACGCTAGAACGTACATAGAAATAGACACGGCAGCTACATAGCGCTACATCTCTCATCTGTTTGTACATTGTAAGTTTCCTAATTTTACTATGTGATTGATCCATTCGCTGCTCTGGTTGGTTACTTTTATCTTGGTTTTGCCTATTCATTATTGTGCTATTTTGACATTATTCCATTATTCCTTTGTTTGCGTTTTGTCTAATTTAATTTCTGGATCATTTTCTAATCCTTTCTTTTCTCCATAATTAATTACAAAACAATGTATCAAACAATTAAACTTACAATCATTGTTACAGCATAACTGATAAAAAATACATCATACATTATATTATGTTTATTTGATGGTTCGTTGCTGCGCTGCACAAATGCAGCGGCAAGGCGGCTCGTAAATCCACACCGCGCACCGATAGTGGCTACTCCCGCGCATTTCAGAAGCTACTGTGAAACATTTGATATCACATTTCTTTATTATAAACCATTTTCTATGGGTATCAGTTACTATAATAATATTCTATTGAGCCGATATGAAGACTACAAAATATTGTATGTTGGATTGTAGCGTACTTTACATATAGTAAGAGCAAAACATTTCTAAGTGCTTCTAAATGTTTCGAAGGAAATGCTGTACTAATTTATTGAAATATTTTTTACCTCACCGGGGCTACTGGTGAAGTACCAGTCACAAGTGAGTCTATTGCAAGGGCGAGTGGTATACCCTAGGAAAGAAGTCCTGATGGTGCAATAGCTTAAGTGGTCGCCTCGCCATTACTCCTCGCACACGACACGGGACAAAAATCTGTGTGATCCAAAAAAAGGAAAAGAAAAACCCCGCAGGCCTTGGCCGCCTCTTAGACAGAACGCAGCCATACCGTTGCGTGCGGAGAGCCTTGCCCCCGTCCAATTTAGAGAGGCGCGCGCGGAACACGTCGTGCCTCGGGCAGCCTTACCCGTTACCCCCAGACTAGCGTGCATGGAGGCCGGAAATCTTTCTGCGCTCTCCAGCGCCTGTTCTTCGGAACGGGAGACTACTAGCGCTCTCCCGTCTCCTTTCCTCCGCCTATTCCTCATAATAAGAAGCGGCGGATTCCCACTCACTTTCACTTTGGACCATAGACAGACACTTAAGAAAATTTTCCATAATTTCTTTAGGTTAGTTTGTATAGGAAATTATACTATGGGTATATTTTTACGCTTCCGTAAGCGTAAAAAATGTGGTGTCACATTCACATTTATTTTATTTTTAAGTTTCTCTAAATGATAGTCATTCATTCTTTGCAGTACTAAAAGTGGCCGCTAGCTTAAGGGGTGAGCGAGTACCTTTTTAAAGTGTTTAATACGTTACGTTTAATACGATAAGTTTCAAGGGACCAGTGGTTGCAAGACCGAAAATACAGAATTGCACACCGAAACCCCTTTTTAAAAGCTAGTTATTAGACTAAACAGATGTACCTATAACAAACAAATAAAATATATAAACCAGCTACATAATTAGAAGCTAATTGACTAATAAAACAACATCAACAAAAAATGTAAATTCAAAACATCTGCCGAAAGACTTACAAGAATATATTATTTAAAAAAACAAGTAATGCATATAATCATAACAAAGAATGTCCCTTAAAAATCGAAAGTTTGCGGTTGGTTGATAGTAAGAGTAAAGTAAAAAAGCTTATTTATGCTCAGATTCAGTTCAGCAATTATAATACGTATACTGCTATTAGAAATCAGGAGCACACCTGTTACACGCATGGCCAAGGATTTTTTGTTGTTGTGCCTTTCACGGATTTACATATCTCCCAGCTCTCTGTTCAAGTTAACAAGGGATAGTTATTATTTCAACCACAGAATGTGGATTTAACCGTTTCTGATTGACAAGCAACAGCGGCAGATAATAAAGGATTACGTAAATCAGTCTTTGTAGAAGCACCCCATTACATTTTCACCTTATTACCGATTGTTAACAAGTAATTTTGTTTCCAATCAGCTAAGGTGCCTAATTTGTGTAAAAACATAGTTTATGAAATTGGTAATGGTGTACAACACTTTTCGCCTTTTGAATGGCTGACCAGTAACCACTTAGAGAGAATATTGTGCGGCTCACGTTTCTTTGAGGTGTTAAATCGCAGTTTAAATTATCGTGAAATGTTTCTCCTAATAAGATGCCATTTAAATAAAATGCTTCTTTAAACCTTTATTTCAAGTATGTTTTTGTACAATTCTGCACGGTAGAGGCCCACATGGCCCACCTGATTGTAAGCCGATGCTTGTAATCACTCGAAACATCAGTGGTCTCATCAAGGACCTGGAAGAGATTCCACTGACCTCACTCACATGCAGAATTACAACCTCCTTATGATCCGTACCTATTTATACAGATTTTTATACATACGTTTAGATCGTTTATTTTGTTCTTAAAAATATCTACACCTATTGTATTGTATTAAACTGTTTGCATAGACAGATCTAAATAATAAAATGTAATCAAAAAACTCTTTTATAGTTCAAGTGATCACCTGTATAGTAGGATCAATACTACACAGATACTTGTTTGGCGTCTGTATGTACTTTGTGTTCCTCAGTTGTGTTTTTATACAGACCCAAAAATTTTATGTATATTTGTAAAGGAGGATTTGTTACGTATAGCAGGAGCTCACTGTTTAAAAAAATACTACTTAGTATACAAGAACGCTGTGACCAAATAAAAGCGGTTACGGGTGCCGGGTAGACCGTCACACAATTTGGTCCGTGCACCTATAAATTTAAGCAACAAATAATATTGTTTGAATAAAATAAATGAATTCAAATTCGCCTGTGCGTGGCTTGAATTATTGGATGTAAAACACTGTTTATGTTATGTGTGTACAGGCACATCTAATTAACTTAAAAAAGAACAGAAGGTTACATATCTACTAGACAGATAGCCATTATCGACTAGTTATAATGACTCCTCTGTATATAATACAGTACCCTTAATGACTATAACCTATGAAAGCCTTCCCGAGACTGATGGCTCCTATCGAATTCCTTAGTCATCCTTTATTAAGGCAATGAAATGGATTTATAGCTACCACAACGATTTTATGTCAAAGTGCAGTTCATTGCCACCAAACAATGTCTCAGAGACAATGTAATTTTATGCTTAAATGAACCTCACTTGAAGTGGAACTTGCTCGGAAAATTTTGAATGGCAATTTTGGTGAGACTCTGTGTCACACGCCTTTGTCTTTTGGCTTGAATTGCAGTTATGCTTTATATAACAACAGGAGCGTAGCCACTTTCCAGTGTCGTCTGCTCATTTGAATGAAAATACTGTATTTAAACTGTTTTGTAATCATTTGCAAACCCTGAACTTTCAAAATGTCTTAAATCTATTGTGTTTGTCTCTATTAATTATTGCCAAGACACATTACTATAGGTACCTACCATATTAAGTTAGTGTAAAATAAAAATAGTTGGTGATCATTTAAATCCAAAGTTATTTTTCAGTTTTTTTATGTATGTCTAATGCATTTGTCATGGTTATTTGTATGCTAAAAATGATTCAAGGTTGAGATAGCTCTGAAAAAAAACCTTCCCTTCCGCGACTTGTTTGCATATTAGGTAATGACCATGACGGCGAATGAAGAATACTTTTTTTTTTTTGAGCAAACGAGCAGACGGGTCACCTGATAGTGATTACCGCTGCCTGCAACTCAAGAGTCACAAGTGCGTTGAATGCCTTTAAGGTGGGAGTAGAGGAAGGGGGAAGAGGGGCAAAGGGAGTGAGGGAGGGCGAACGAAGGATTAGGGCCTCCGGCAACCGCACTCACTCGGAAAAACAATGCAATCATCGTTTTACTGCCGGTTTTCTGTGAGGCCAAGGTATCACTTTGGTCGAGCCTTCTCATACGTGCCAAAGCATGGCTTTCCCACGGATCTAAATTTGATCAAAATATCGATTAAACAAGGTTTTATAATTCCTGGTATACTGGTATAATTTGTCGTAGTTAAATCCAACTGATATTATACATGCAAAAGTTTGTTTAATGGTTACGCTTACACGCCATAACAGCCCAACCGATTATAAAGAAATTTTGTTTAACGTTGTCAGGGATACGGAAAAATACATATCCAGAAAAAAGTGCTGTTACCGAGCGTAAACCGAATTGATTAAAATATAATCTAAGTTAACGCTAACGAAGCGAAGGGGAGCAGTTAGTGAATTATACACACGAAATTCTACTACTGAGGTATTATAACTTCCTGGGAGATATTAGGTTTTTGTTGATTCATAAATTGAATGATAATTTAATATTCTTGTTGTTGACGAATGTATATGCAAGTAAAAACAGTTCAGTTCAGTTGTGTCAGTTGCTTTTGCTACCAACATTATCCAAGCTCTCATTGAGCTTTTTTAACTTTTTAACCCTGATAGTGAACCTTATTTTGGCTAGTGCAAAACACAACAAAATTTTTAATTATAATGCTGTTATTATATTGAATTTATTACGAAGCTGGGTACATGTTATCATTGAAGTTCGGTTAAGAGATCTTTAAGCGTTTCTGATATTTTGACACATTTTATTGGGAATCCGTAGAAATGAATTCAATATAACTTAACCATGGATTAAAAATGACTTTACCTGCAAATATTGGAGGTGTACCTATAGCTTCTGCAAAACTCAAACTTCCAACTGTTCTTAGTATACCTAACTTTTTTCACATCTTAGAAAACCTCTCCTATATGTATCTTATCACTCCAAATCAATTCAGTAAAGGAAGTTGCTAGTAAGTTTATCTTATTGCTTAATTTTTTGTTAAAAAAGCATCAATAAACACGATAGAAAATCTTAATTAAATTAAAAGATTTGGATAGTTAACGTAGCGAACAGGCAAACAGTGTATGAACCGATCGGACAAAAACACAATAAAGTGTTTATGTTCTCAATAAAAACATCTTGAGGCAAGATCTCATATTTTATGTGAAGCCCCTGATTCCAATTACATTTGAATGGTTCGTCATGATCAGACATTTTTTGGGCCCAATAAAAACTTACCCCGTGATTTATGGCGATCACTAGCAAGTGAACACACCCATTTATATTCAACTTATTAGTGTTGGCATTAGTAATAAGTTAATTAATTAAGAAATTCCTTCACAGTTGGAAACTAACATAAGAATTTCATAATAAGGTCTGATAAAAAATACCTGTTCGGGTATGTAAGAAAACCGCGAAAATACCTGTTAGCAAAAATTTAGAGGTGTGCTAGCCTTCTAATAATCTTCCACCGGGTTTTAAACTTAAAATAAAGAAGAATAATTGTTCCTGATTTTCAAAAAACTACTTTTATAAAAACTTACTATAAGATGCACATTCTAGAGTAAAAATTTAATTTTAACATAGTTTAATGAGAACGTTTCGTTTACTCTACTACTTAAGGTGGTGATAAGCACTGGACGGGGCCAAAATTAAATGCTATCCCCCTACCACCTTCACGCTATAAACGCATATTAATACTAAATGTAGTAAATTAGTAATTAAAGAACGGCTTTTATTACCATTAAAATATGTTTACTAGGGGTTGGTGAGAGATTCGTTAAAAAAAAAACAGATTTTTGTTGATTGTCGGTAAGTATTATTTACATTGTGACCTGCTTTATGCATATTTAAAATATTGAACAGTCTATTTTTGTTAAATTATTTGAACTTCTTATTTATTTGACGACCTGAAGAAGGTAGCAGGGATGGACTGGATGCGGAAGGCCGGAGGACCGGGTGCTATGGCGCACATTGGGAGAGGCCTATGTCCAGCAGTGGACTATGATAGGCTGATTAAATGATTTGAACTTCTTTAGATGTGATCGACTGTTATTAAGCGGTTAAAAGTTGCTAAATATCGTCTATCGGGGCCCTAATAAAAAAGCATACAGCACACTGAGCACACGATATTTTATTAAATGAGCTAAAAGCAGATTTGTACTAAAAAACAGTAAGGCAGTATATACTATATATATATATAGTAGTTAAGGTTGTAAATATGGCAATTTTCCTGATGACATTCATGTATTTATTTAAGGATAATGCGATTCTTAATCTGGCTTAGAATAATTCGATGTAGATATATCTGAGGGTCGGTGTAAAGGTAATGTGTGTAGAGTTGCGAGAATTTAATCGAACTGTGTGCTTGTCAATCAATAAAGTCGAACGAGTTGAGCTGCTTCGAAGCGCACTTGAGATTAGTGTGGACATTACTTACAGCATTTAACGTCCCTTTTTTTATAAACGACATTAATAATTGACAATGAAAAAGGAAGAATCGGATACTTGAGAATATAACAAAAGTATTTTTTAATATCCATTTACAATTAATATAACGTTTGTAGAACAGTCCCTCAACTCTGTGTGCTTACGTAGCTGTACGTTAACCGATGAAGAAGTCTAGGTAAAATTGTTTTTTTTTATTCTTCCACAGTCAACAAGTCAGCTTACTGGGAAATAGAAGACTGATGACCTGAACTATTTCTATGCAATTTCTACGAAAAAAAATGAAAACCACAACAATGTTGATTAAAGTTTTTTACAATTAAGTCGAATTACTTTTATATCAGTCAACATTGAGAAGCAATTAATACCAGATTTCATGTCTTCAGTTCGTAAGGAGACTTAACTACTACTACAGATGCTTTATCAATCGTAGTTACAATAGGCCAAGCAAATATGAGAGAATCATGTCATATAAAGTGCAATAATAAAAATTAATAAACCTCATTTTTCACCTAATACGGGCAAATCATTTAGGAAAAAGGGTAAAAAACCTAAAGCCTTCATGATTTCTTAATATTCCAGCCATTAATCATATCTTATACCCGTGAACGGTCGAAGCAAAAAAGCTAAGAACATTGACGGGTCTATCCACACACTATTAACGTACGATAAACGTTACCCTGGGCCCGTGATAAAAGTGACCAAGCTAATAATTTATTGGGCATTCCGAGCAGAAACTCAGTAAAAATAAACATGAATGGCTGCCTTATTGAGCCTTGATTTAATACGCCCAATAAAACAGTAACTAACCTCATATAAATTACTAAACAAATAAATAACATCGTTGGTCATCAAACTTTATCTTGACGGAGATTGCATCAACATTTTCAAAGTTGTTTATATAACAGGGTCTAGTTAACATGTGTTTTTTGTTTAATTAGTTTTTATTTTCTATGATGCCAGGTGTTATTACAATCACTAATAAGTAACCAGGACTAATTAGATTAGATGAACGTTATACATAAATATTACTTTCTGTGAAATTACATACTTCAACAAGTTACCGCCTTAATTGGTTTTCATTACTTTTATTAGCTTCACTCGTAACAGTTGTGACTAACTAACAATCTAAGAAATAAATTGAACCTGCATCTAAATGTTGTACCCAAATAAATGACGCCCGAATTACATATACATTGTAGCACGGATGGCAATACTATGATTTGGGATTATGAACGTAATCTGATGATGGGGTCAGGAGGTGTTTAGTGAAACTCTTCATTGGCTACTAGCAAACCCCTCGAGTTTGGCCTTATATCATTTATTTTGACGAGTTAAGCCAGGAGGTGGATACTGCAATTATTTTTTATAATTACTTTTATTCTACATTTTAAAATGAACGAATAATTTTAAAATGTCTCGAAATGTAACCTTAGAAACTACACACGAGTCTTCACTTATGTTTATTACACTTGTCTAGACTTATGTTTAGCTTCGACTGTATCTTAGTTTGTTAATTCCAATGAATTTGTATTTCAACCATAATTTTTATGATGACTTGATTATTTTATGATGACAATTGTTCAATCATACATTTATGTCACTAAAATTTAGTTTTTGTCTGCGTTACTTCACTGGTCTTGTATTGGGACACCGCTCTTACAGTCTTTGAAATGGTTTTAGTGTCTTTGATGGTTGCATATCTGACTCTAAACATTGCTTTAAAACCAGAATGTTTTCCTGCTGCACGATAAGAAAATCCCCACCATGATTTCCTGAAGAGATGTTTGTACATTAAATATGTATAGTAGTAGTGGGATCTTCCCAAAAATACATTAAAAGCTTTATACAATGTATCGGCTAAAGAAACATTTTTCCATCTAAGTCTTACTTATAATTATGTATTTCGTCGGGAATGGGTTAGCTTGTGACCACGGCCAGTGCAACCTGGTCAATACGTCAGGCAATTCAGAGGTATGTAATACCTTTTTGTGATCGCATTAATTCCCGTGGAAATACATAATTATATCATGGAACGCGAAAGTTTAAAAGTCTTACTTTTACTTATTTAAAAAAAGGGTTCAAATGTTATCTAGGCTCGTAAGCTAATCCATATCCAGAGACTTCAACGTCAAACTTTTTATTAGTCATTTGATCTTAAACATCAACGCTGGTGTAACAGCGGCTCGGTTGGTTAGCATTTTAACTGCGATTTTAATGAGCGATACCGACATTAGAGTACATTTACCTTATTAAGGCTTTATATGTATTAAGATTTATGTAATAAACTTATTAAGGTAAGTATAGATATCGGTATCGATTCTGTTGAATATCTTATTTAATGGATCTTATATTCACTACACTATGTGTTTTATGTAAGGTAGTGAGGCTTTTGTAATGTTGCATTGTTGGGTACATAACCCATTTCATACAATAATGTTTTTATATTTATAAAGTATATACGGTTTTTATTCACGTAGTCACGTATCATTTTCAGGGATGCCTGCTTACTTTCAGAACCGATGGGGGACACTTGCAGTACTTGCTTCACTTCTTAATAAAGGACCCCGTCGGGTCTGGAACTAGTCGGGCATCCCCGAAATACACATGTAAGAAAACCGTACCTTTATAAAAATGAATTCGTTTTTATTCTAATATCATATTTTATTTTAAGTTTAACTTGGAAATGATATTAGAAGGAACTCTCGTGGAAAAAAGTCTTGTAATCTTTCGACGCACAATATTTTAGAAAGACACTTTTTTGCACATCTAACTACTTATATTCATATTATATTCATCACGAAATTAGAAATACATACATACATGTATAGCGGTCAAACTAAGCATATAACACATAAATATAATGTTCGAAGCATCGATGATGTTTCTTATGCTGCTTAATTAAAACCATATTTTTTTTTTTTTTTTAAAAGACTACTAGGAACGTGGGTCACACATTACTAGTATTCTTGTTAACCCCTCCAGCTAAGCTAAATGCTTGTGTTAGGAGTGGGTTCACGACGGTAGTGCACTGGGTGGGGTTCGAACCTGCAACCACTTGATCGCAAGTCCGACGCCTTAGCCATTACGCTACCGCCGCTATAAATGAACTTCATAACTTTATTAGATCCGGATATATGCGAGATTTTTGGTTCTTAGTTTTTCTTATTTTTTTTAATACTACGCCGTATTCTAGGACGCTTATGGAGATACGAGCTATACTCTTGTTAAATATACAGAAATACAAAAGTTATTCAGTGCGTTGTATTCAGAGGTAAAGTTAGACATTTTTGTCGATGATCTATGTGTGTTGGTAATATACATAATACGCAAGACATGTACACAATAGTAGTTACATAAGCTTAGAGTATGTCGTGGTGAAGGAAGTAAGATTTTTACTGGCTAAAACTCCCAATAGTATAGATAACTTGATACAGTAAAATGCATTCGGGCTTATATTGTTTTTCGTTGTCACGCACACACAGGGGAACACGTAACATTTTGCAAGAAACTAAGCAAATCAGTATTGAAAAATAGCGATTGCACAAAATATTGGTGTATGGAGCTCCATACACAAATATTTTGCTCCGGCCAACTGGTCGGTGTAGATACAAGCAGATGTTGACTGTGCCTGTGACTGTTTAATTGAAATAAACTTATAAACCTAAATAACCAGAAGATAAGTAGGTACCTATATAAAGGACTAAAAAATACTAGATTTCGACTTTGTTTACATTTTGTTCTTGTCGAAGGACACTCGCATCTTGTACTTAATTATAAAACTAAGTAACGAAATAATTAAAAACGTCCTGGAATACCTCTTCAACTGTCATCATTATACAGTAAAATCATTTTTAGTTCATTTGCTCCTATTGTAGAATAGGGTCAGAAAATCATTATAGTGGAAATACTATTTGAAAAATCATCACAGGTCAGGGTCTTACGCTCGAGCCGTGGACCAGAAAACATAAAGTCTCGATAAATGTCTGTATTGTGTACAAACAAATTGGGACTAAATGAACAGATTCAGTTTCTGTTGTTATGATATTAATTTATGCAGCAAAAAATAAGATGATTTTTTCCGCTCGCGAAATTAAAAACGAATAATAATTTACATTAATATTACTAAAATGGGTGTTATTCTCTATCCATTTCTATAAATATTAAGCTTCAAAACCAGATAAGTTAGTAACACTAAAGTCGACACCAATCTCTAATCACAGTATAGTCGTTAAATTAAAGGTATAATTCTCAACATAGTAGCACCTACACATAAAAAGCCATAATTCTTTGTTGAGTTCCTTTGTAACTGAGCTGAGAGATTGATGAAGCATCTCCTTAGGTGGGCCTGCTTAATAAGCTTTCAATAATATATTTTTGTCTTCCAAATATTAATCGATGACTTCTGTTCGATTCAATTAATGACAGTTAGCGACCTTTACTCATACATATTAAATCAAAACTTGATTGCATTGTTGTTCTGCAGCTCTTTCAAGTATCATTGTACTTACTGGTTAAATTACGTTCTGTTTCTGCACGTATGCCGCTGATTACTAGAAACTAAAGAGTCAAAATGGTCTGAGAAAGGATGTATTCGATATTTTTTTGACTTTGGCATGATGATGATGATGATTATAGCAGTGAAAATGTCCGAATACAGACCTACATACCTACAATCCACTCAACCTTTAACAGTGACGTGACCGTGATGCGAGATCAAGCGTCACCTAGCTTAAATGATTAAAAATGAATATACTTATTTATACTTCTATGCTAGTAAGGCGATAAATTAGTTGTAGCACTTGATATTTGTCTTTGTCATAATATCTTTAAAAAACTAGTAATGACTTCAACTATATTTTTCATCCTTTACTTTTCCATAGCTCTCAGCAGAGTCAAGACTTTAGAAGCAATAGTTCTTATCTGGACATTGCAACTGAGTCACCTGGGTCAGCCCACCAGGCTAAGGCTTCGAAGAAAACCTATATGTGCAGAAAAAAGTAATTTTCTATCTATATGTATACAAGGACAACATTTATATTTTACAAAAATTTAAACCCGTCAGGCAAATAATAAATTAAAGAGGTTTTTGAAACATATTTTAAGACTGAGCAGAACCACGTTTAATAGTATCCTTAAATAGTTTTTATTACTATAAAATCAATAAAATTATAACACGTTTTTCTGTCATATCAAAAAAAAATCTGAAGGTCTTTCACTTGAAATGAAATATAAAAAAAATCGATTATGTGAAAGGAGTAATACACATAGTGACAGGATTGGGTGAAGTCATGTCGTGACAAAGACAGCAATAAATAAAGTTCCGTGACCTTTCGCGACGAACAACAACCGCTCGCTCTAACCACTTAATATTTATCTGAGCGATGATTTAAGCACTCTGTTTATGCCTACTACCTTCACTTACATTGTAGAATTAGTTTAGAAAATATCCTGTCCTGAATAATACTCAGCTAACTTATGTTTTACTAGCAGCGCCCCGCGGTTTCACCCGTGTAAGTCCGGATACCGTGGGAATATCGGGATCAAAAGTAGTCTATGCGTTAATCCAGGTTTTTGGGTATCTACATACCAAGTTTCATCGCAATCGGTTCAGTGGTTTTTGCGTGAAAGAGTAACAAACATGTATCCATCGAAACATTCACATTTATAATATTAGTGGGATTGAATGTTACGACTCCTGTAAGATTTTAAGTATGTATCGCCCAGTAGTATCTTTGAAAGTTGCTTTCAAGCAGAAAAGAACTCAACATTTTAAAACTCGTTGGAAGTAAGAGTTTAAAACTATCTTTAACGAAAATGTGTGATAGAGTGATTTGGAAAGAGTTTACTTACGTGACTTTTTTATATAACTATATGTTATAAAATTATTAATAATTTTAACCTGTATATCTTACCCTACGATATTTAGTAAATTAATTTGTTATCTTTTTTTTTATTTATACTGTTTATTGCAATAATAATAAAAATATTGTTTGCGTGTAAGTTATATATTTTTTTAAAGTTACAAGAATGTTGCACATCCAAAAGTCCGACATGGATAAATTGTTGAAACTCATCTGCTCAGTTTAAAAACTATTCTATTCTCTTATATTTAATTGTACTGTAAAAACAGGCGCAATTGATTGGCAACGTGAATTCAAAATTTGTAGTTAGCGATCGATTTCGAGATGACCAAAAGTATACACATAAAGTATATACATGGACATATATAACTACATACGTATAAATATGAAAGTAAAGGTAAGTGTATAACTCTACAGCATAAAAATTCAAATAATTGTCTTTTAAGTATGCATTAGTAACGAACCGTTACAAATTATAGTGAAACTCAAACACATTCAGAACAATGGACAGTACATTGTTAAATTTTCTATTCTTTTCATGTTCCGCTGCATCGAGACTTGTAATTAGAGATTTTTTCAATCGTCTAACTAATTTAACTAAAAATAATCATCATCACCATCATTTTAGCCATAGCACGTTCACTGCTGGACATAGGCTTTCCTCAATGACTTCCAAGAAGAGCAGTTGCAGCGACCTGCATCCATTAATATGCACATGAAACTTATAATATTAAAACCACAATTGAGGGGTCCTTGCCGTAGACTTGTAAAAGAGGTAATTAAAATTAAAACACATTACTTAAAAAAAATTAATCCCTGTCATGATATTAATTTCTAAGTGGATTTAAGAGTCACCGTTTAAAATATTACTTCCTTTGTCATTCAAAGCAAATAAAGCTTTTGGGTCACTTTTTCATGAATACTTATGTTACCCCAGGCAATGAGTGTTTCATTTATTGTCATAACATCCGACTTTAGATGATTTTTATTCACTAATATCAGAAACAGTCACTATGATGAAAGTCTAAACTGACAGCCTGTGACATGACATGACCGTGGCCAGAACATCAAGCAAAAAAAAACATAAATATATATCATGGAACGCGAAAGGTTAAAAATTAGTATCAGTCTAATTAATGGAATTTGTCACATATTGATAGAAGTTGTCTCAAATGTACTCATGGATTATTAGGCTGAATGGTGGAGGGAACTTCATATCCTACTAATACATAAACGACGTTCTTGTTAGGTAAAGTACCTAATAACAAAAAAAAAAAGAAAAAATATTTTCTTTTTCTTTCTGTGCATATGTGAGTAATTTCTGTATCTTTTTATGACGCAAATAACGACGTAGTTTTCAATACCTTAACTAGAGTGTTTAACTATATGGAATTATGTGTACTCCACCCATGTTACGTACGTCATTCTACGGGCTAATTAAGGACTTGCTACGTTTGACCTTAAAGAACAAACCATGTAACAGGAGATCTTTGCTATATTTAATCTAATTTCTGTTCTTCAGAGCTTTATAAGACAGAGCTTTGCTGGCAAATGGCATATTTATTCTAAACTTTAACGTTTCCCGTGTTATGTAACCCTGTTTTGTTGGGCAATATATACTTGCATTGAATTTTATTATGTACAAAAGAATAATAAAATGTAGTATGCGATTAGTGCGAAGGGTATTTACTCGTGTATGAACAATGAACAAGTATAATATTCAAGCATATTCAGACGCGAAGATTTCTTACTACATAATGTATGAATATTAAATACAACATAGAGAATGTATTGTGTGATACCACCTGCGCAAACAAGGTGCGGTGTGGGAGGAAAAATCGCTGTCGTTATACACATCTCACCTTGCTAATTGTTTCCTTTCAATTGAATGGGCGGGTGTCTGAATTTTAAATAATATATTTGTATATTACAGGAATACGGAGTCGATCAGAAGAAAAATGCGCTATCAAGAGAGCCTTGTCGAGCCTTTTATTGTTACTGACTCAAGAATACGGACTACGATTGCGGTACCAGTTTTCAAAGAGACAACAGGTTAGGGAAAATTCAAACATTTGAATAATAATTAATTTTCAGTTTTAAATTTAATCACAGCTTTGATATTAATGTTCCTTTAATTTTGTCTTAGCATTTTAACAGTGCCCATTGTATCATGGTAAACACTAAAAACAGTTTTAAAAACAATTTGTTTAATTTTTGGATTCGTTATTTACTCAAAGTAGACATTGTAAAAAAAAAATATCCACGTAATAAAGTCACAGAACACCTATGGATTATGATTTATGATAGTGCTAGTTTGTTTTATAAAACACTTTTAATTAATTATAACCCTTGACTTAAAATTATCATTGTGTATTACTAAACCTACTTATTGATTTTTATCTTCTAAAAATGCCAAATGATACATCCCATAAACATCTTTATATTTATTCCGTTCATAATTATTTAGTTACCATATTTTTCAAAAGTAAAAAAAATATCAGCATGTCTATAATTCTAAATACCGTAAACGTGAAATAAAAGCACAATGGTTAGAAAATAACAATTCACTATACGTACTTACAATCAAGAATCATTAGACATTTATATGACGTGAGAAAGGCGAGCCGGATCGTTAATTAAAGACGGTAATTTGACATGCTCTGACAGCTAATAATATGTTGAAATTGATTTGTGTTCAAAGTTGAATTATTTTTGACAGAGTCAATAAGCCACCGCTTTCTTTCAAGCGAGAATGACTGTACTCGTGGCGGATACCTTCAATTGATGATAGGTGAATAAATAACATGAGTGTTATTTCTGTCAAAGTTAAATTACCCCCACTTATTCTACAGTATAAGTACTTAAAATCGAGACTCCAATCAGCTTGTACCGAATGGTAAAGATTCAGTAATAAACACTTATACCTTATGTTGATTAACTTTAGTTGTTTAACTTATTCTATACTTATAATAATAATATAATTATAAGGAAGGACGTTTTGTTTGTGGTTTATAAACTCTTAAACCTCTGAAGCGATTTTAATCATTATTTTATTTTTAGAAAGCTACTACATCCAACATTAATAGAGGCTGTATTTTGTTTCAGTAATAGACATGAGTAAGTGCGGGCACAGCCAGCTATTTTAAGAAAAAAGGTACCACCCGCCTCATATTTAGTTGCTCACAAAGGAGCTATGACCATTCTGATCAGCAGCAGAAATCCAATTACGCCCTAAATAATTACTACTATAGAGTTGATACTTTGTTAGCTGTGATTTCTATAAAGGTTAACAGAAATATACTTTAATTACATTGACACTTTTTTAAAGTGCCTTAGTCTTATATGGTTTGTAAATTGTCATTGACAATTAAACCAATGACAGGTCTAGGTATATGAATAGGCAAGATAAAATATCCACCATATTTTTTTGCACCCGTTTTATACATTTGTTTATTTGTATAGAAGTTGTGTAAGGCTGTTGTAAACAAGCAAAGCAAAGCAAAACAAGCAATTACCTAACTTTTTTTTCGTGTCGAAACTCCCACGGGTCATCACCTCACCGGAGCTAACGATGAAGTGGTTTGTCGGAATCGAACCGACTAATACTGCACGGTGTTTTATCACAAATAGATCTATTGCAAGGATGGGGCTGTCCGTTACCCTAACAGAGACAGTAACCCAGAGGGGGACAAGTCCCCTCGTACACCACGGTGTGGCCGCCTATTGATACAATTAAACAATTGTATACCTGCTTTAATAACCTAATGCCTGTTTTTAATAACCATCACTTTGCTCGGAAAATATAGTTTTTTTTTTTATGGTATTGGGGGCAAACGAGCCCATGGGCACCTGTAACTCAAGAGTCACAAGTGCGTTGCAGCCCTTTAAGGTAGGAGTAGGGTAAGAGGGGGAGAGGGGGGAAGAGCCTGAAGAGGGGCGAGGGGAAGAGGGGCAGGACGGAAATAGGGGAGAGAGAAGGGTTCGGCCCTCCGGTAACCTCACTCACGCGGCGAAAAGCAATGCAAGCATTGCATCACTCCCGGTTTTCTGTGAGGCCGTGGTATCATGCGGAGTCGAGCCGGCCCATACGTGCCGAAGCATGGCTCTTCCACGTGAAGTATTGTAGAATTTTGCTAGGGTGCAGCAAGAAGGTAGTTAGGAAGGGATGTGTCTATGAAAAGGCATAGGCAGAGGCTTGGAATTAAACACTGGAAGCTATGTATTATTGTATTGTACGTTATAACAAATACTTTCACATTAAAATATTACAAAGACTTCTTTAAAGTGAGATACGTGCACTCTGTCTGACGTCCAGCTCCAGACTCTTCCACCACCTCTTGTTTCCATCCTGTTCTTTATATAAATTTAATTAGACAAAGCTATTCTACTTACCACTTTATATTACATCAATAAACACTGCACGAAAATTGTGGTTGTGTATACGTAACAAGTAGCTTAAACTGGCTAAAAGGGATCCTGAATCTTTATCGACTGAAACTGAAAATATATGTTTTTGCGAAGATCACTTGATGTTAGTACTTAATTAGTACCTACTATAATATAATAAAATTGAAGAGCTTTTTTGTACGCTTGTTTAAATGTATAAAAATATTTTTGTATTTGATAGAGTATTCATTGAATAATGTTACAGGCAATAAGCAGCTACGGCTTTAAATCGGCATTATTAGGCACGGAGCAGAGACCATTAACGCAGGTCAAACTGTGATTTTAGGAATAAAAAAGACCACGATATGTACTTCAGGAGTAACATACGGATGACTTTTATTTGCTTACAATTTGTATGCTTATAAATTTTAAATAAAAATTTATGGCCATTTTGAAATTAATTTAAACGAATCCTAAACGTAATACCGTAGTAAATAATATTTTAATGTATAAAATTTGATTTGAGTCTTGCAGCCAAAAAGTATACAAACACTACCTTGCAGCTTATCACAGAGCGCCATCTAGACCCAAACTAAGCGTAGATTGTAGAATGAGTTTAAGAACGCGGATAAACCATAAGTATATTAAGTTTATGGGATAAACACATATAAGATACTTTTTTTTGTGAATACATACAAATTATTTATGAAAACGCCCAGACTATTGATAATGGACATATTCATACAAATATTATTATTTGTACTGGTTTATATTATGCTATTTATATCATATTGAAATTTGTTAGAAATTTTTACACGTCTGTGGGATGAGATTTGGATTATGTCATCAGAAGCAGTAATTGAAGAGGAAAAGAAACCCCTCGTCCATATCTTCTCACTTAATTTTTGGATAATGAGATAAATGGATACGGAGAAAACCCAGAGAAACGAAGCTAACAGTTTTCTTACCAGTTTCGACCTCTTCAATTCGCTCTGCACAAGACATATTCAGTAAGAAACAGCTTGGCAACCGCATAATTGTTATAATATTATCTACGTATGAACGGGAATTAACGCGATCACGAAAAGGTATTACATACCTCTGAATTGCCTGACGTTTCGACCAGGTTGCACTGGCCGTGGTCACAGGCTGACTGGCTCAAGCATTGAAAAACATTAGGGATAACCGGGATATTTTAGTGCTTAAGGCCGACAAGGGAAACGCCACTGTAGTGATGAGTACAACTGATTACCAACGTAAAGTACTTGAACTTGTGGATGACGATAAGGTTTATAAACCGGTATCATATAACCCCACGGCCAGAGTAACGCGTAGAATACGATCTCTCATCCAGGATAACGAGGACCTATTTTCAGAAGACGAGTACAACAGACTTTATGCACCAAAGTCACATCAGCCACCGAAATTATATGGTCTGCCCAAAATACACAAGCCCAACGTGCCGCTGCGGCCTATTGTAAGTCAAATTGCCTCTCCTACTTACTATCTCGCGAAGCATGTTGCGTCAGTATTGCAACCACTTCTAGGCAAAACACCGTCTTTTGTGAAAGACTCGCGGCACTTCATACAAATTATAAAAGATCTCAAGTTGGAACCTGATGACGTCATGGTGAGCTTTGACGTGGAATCACTTTACACCAATGTTCCAATAAAAGAATGTATGGACGTCGTAAAAGACCTGCTGAGAGACCACGAGTTGCCGTTCAATTATATTGATCTACTTGAACATTGTCTAGAGGGCAACTATTTCCTTTTCCAAGGTCAACATTACCTTCAGATTGATGGTGTCGCAATGGGTAGTCCTGTAGCCCCTGTACTAGCCAACATCTGGATGGAGCATTTTGAAGAGAAGGCGTTGAGTCTCGGCCCGAAGACCGTTAGGCTTTGGAAGCGATTCGTGGATGACATCTTTAGTATCGTCAAGGGAAATAAACAGGAAGTAGATCAATATTTACAACACCTCAACTCCATTCACCCCAAGATAAGGTTCACATATGAGGTGGAGGCGGATAGGTCATTGTCATTTTTAGATGTCAAAGTAACCGCGAGGTCAGATGGGTCCTTGTCGCACTGTGTGTACCGCAAGCCTACTCATACGGATAGGTACCTACACGCCACGTCTCATCATCATCCCCGACACCTGCAGTCTGTTATGACTTCACTCAAGAACAGAGCATACGATCTTTGTGACCCTGAACATTTGGAGCGAGAGGTGGATCATGTTCAGGAGGTACTTAAAAGTAACGGATATCAGGTGAATGGAACACGGAAGCTACCGACAATGAGACGCAAGCATCCGGAGGTGAACAGACAACCAGCCTACATGCCATATGTGAAAGGAGTAACGGATAAGATCGGCTCCGTATTAAAGAAATACTCCATTCCGACAGTATACACACCAGGCATAAAGGTTCAAAACATCGTGGGTACACCGAAGGACGTCTTGCCGTTACAAACTCCAGGTGTCTACAAAATAAACTGCAGCTGTGGTAGTTCCTACATAGGCCAAACAAAGCGGACCATTGCTGAAAGGGTCAAAGAACACATCGCTGCTGTGAAGAACCGACAGATTAGCAAATCAGCGATTGCAGAACATGCACTCGAAGCGGGCACCAATCACTGGATTGAATTTCACCGTACGCAAGTCCTCTCCACGGAACGTCACTTTTACTCAAGAGTTGTACGTGAAGCGATTGAAATTAAAAAACACAAAACTTTCAATCGGGAAGATGGTTTCAAATTATCTACAGCGTGGAATCCAGTGATAAAAAACATGCCACCTCGCTTTTATGCGCAGTCGGGTGAACACCAGAATAGGGCCACATCGGTTTGCTTACAGAATAGGGACACTGTTAGTATAGTATGTGACGGTACATGGCGAAACGAAAATATCAAAAATATCAAAAAAGTGGAGGTGGATGAAGAACCTTCTACCTCACGATGTCGGCGACGGAGGGCGTGCACCGCTGAGCCAGTCAGCCTGTGACCACGGCCAGTGCAACCTGGTCGAAACGTCAGGCAATTCAGAGGTATGTAATACCTTTTCGTGATCGCGTTAATTCCCGTTCATACGTAGATAATATTATATCATGGAACGCGAAAGTTTAAAAGTTCGCATAATTGTTATATAAACGAAATATGAACAACGTGATCAAACTCTGGTGTCTATTGAGATAACCAAGCTATTACACAGTAACGAGGTAGTTAACAATACTTTTAGGAGAGATTCTAAACTTCCAATACATGCTGCTCCTAGTTAGAATCATTATGCAGTAAGAATAATTATAAAGGAAGAACAAAAACCATTCAATGCTCTACGTTGTTACTGCCAACAATAGGCCAAGATAACGAGACGGGAACCTATTTAAAATAGTTCTAATCGAATATGGCTTTTATGGACGTGTTTAACACGATTATTATATTTTAAGAGGGCCCTTGTGACTTGCACTTTGTGTGTATCTGAGCGGCGAGGTGTCGAACTGTCGAATAATAGCTTTGCGTCCAAACTGATTGATTAATGATGCACCCGGCGAAAACAGACCAGCTACCTAATTAAATACTCTGGTCTGCCAAGGATTGACAGGAATGTATGATGAGCTGAACGTTTGACTGACGATTGATTTACCAATTTTTTTTTATTAAGAATTTTGATGGGATTTGATAGTGGTTATAATTATGGATGGTTGATTAATTTTATTGTAATATCTACATGTCATATAATTGAGGGGTTCGTGGCTAAGTGTTAACCGAGTAGGTTAGCATATTACAAAGTTAAGTAATACTAGCCAGGTCAGTCTAGGATGGGTGACCATTCTTAACACATTAAGACCCCTCCGTGCCTCGAGAGCACGTTAAACCGTCGGTCCCGGGTGCCATACAAACATCTGTGGCATTCGTTACGGGTAGTTGGAGCCCTAAAAAGTCCGACAACCTGGTCTAACTACAGAACTTTGATATCGCCTAGTACTTGGGTTGTGGAGGTCTGATGGCAGTCGCTTCACGTAAAATATAAAAGTTCGGCCGTATCGTAGTTAGACTGAAAGCCGACCCCAACTTAGTTGGGAAAAGGGGAGGAGGAGGATGATGATCTATATGTCATATAATTGTAACCAACATAGACAGATCTCAGGTATCTCAATTGGTCAACTTAGCACCGTGGTATGGTGCTGTCACGGCTTTGGTGCCTTGAGAGTTGCCTTGAGAATAAAAAAAAGTATTTATCTATTTATGCTTCCTGCAAATACATTGCTTAGAAAACAAAGTCCCCCGCCGTGTCTGTCTGTCTGTCTGCCTGTCTGTTCGCGATAAGCTCAAAAACTACTGAACGGATTTTCTTGCGGTTTTCACTAATAGATAGAGCGATTCATGAGGAAGGTTTAGCTAAATAATTTGTTAAGGTTTTATATAAATTATTTGAAATATGATGATGATTGTCGAAGATGTCTCTGCTACCCGTGCGAAGCCGGGGCGGGTTGCCAGTATATCTATATATTAATACGTGAAGAGAATTATTTGTATGGACAGTCTATACGATAACAATGATAGGTCAACTTATACTGGAAATAACTTGATTTATGTTAGACATAGGTAAAAAAAAAAACCTAAATTACTTATGGTTGAAATCGAATACCAGGTGATCTCTAGTATGGACAAAAGCCTGTGCTCCTGGTCATCTGTTGGTTACAACAATGACAGATCTATAAATGTAGTTGTTTTTTCCTACTTCAGATCAGAAAAAGTGCTATTTTTACCTATATAATAACAAAGCTTCACTGATTTGGTTCTGTATCTAGGTGTATGTATTTCTTTTTTGGAGACGCAGGAGCTACCATTTTCGCTCGTTCCCATTACAGCGATAAAATCAACTTCACTATCTTCACGGCATTAATTCTGTCATAATATGTAGTGATGATACTAATTTACTTGTATTTTAAGCACTCAGGTTTAACGAAGTAAAATTTTGTATTATTTAACCAATCATCGTTTTAGAATGTGTTTTATTTACATACATTACAAAAAGGAGTCTAGTTATGAAACAATGACATATAGGTAAACATAACCTACGTAAGAAAGTGACATAATCTATAGTATGTTTCTCTTTGGTCATGAATCCATATAATATTTCTCAAATATTTGTATAATAAAATAGTAAATCATCTTTCGAAGATGGTTTACTATCACACATCTGGAAATGTGAAAATACTTAGGAATATAATTATTGATTACGAAAATACTAGCGAAACATCCCCGTATGAGTATATGAAAAGTTATATCGAGAAATGTCCAGAATCAATCGAGGATACCAAATTGTCATGGATTGCAGAAACTTTTCTAAGTTTTCAGAAGCATCAAGAGTTCCTGAAAGAAATTGTTACACACTTAGCTGAAGAGCTTTCGAGTGAAGAACAGGAATACTTCATGATTATATTCCACGCTGTCATTTTCCGCACAGAACCAAAAGATATGCAGTACCTTTATAAATGCCTTTTTAATTTATGTAAGCCATTGTTAAGCACGTTTACAAAATTCTTGAGTAATAATGAACTTTTGACTTTCATTTCACAAGTAGCCCGAGCCCATTATGATACCAATTTTATAACAGAAAAAATTATAGGACCGCTTTTTGAGTGGCAACCTTATATCAGTGAAATGGCACATAATTATGCAGAGTATGTAAAGAAAATAGAGTCGAGAAGATTGAGACTTCCAACTATACCAGTTCAGATGAACGTTTTGAATCGGAAAAGTAAAGATTTGCCCACAACTCCAATTGCATCGCAGCACCTTTTGCCTCCCGCTACTCCACCAAACTCGGTACTCAATAAAAAGAAGAAAATGCTTACAAAGAGTACCATTGATCAAAAATTAAAAATAATTCATGAAAAAAATAAACAAAAAGCAGAACATCTATTAGATAATGTGAAAAACAATGACTACCACTATGCTCAAACTGCAAAATCTGAGAGATATTATAAGAATATTTCAAATGTGAAAGAAGTAATTGAAAATGCATTAGCAAATCCTAAGCAGAATTATTTCATAAAACACACACCACATGGCATACAAGTTAAAGAAACAGCTGCAACTGTGAAAAGACTTCAGAAAAGAATACAAATGGAGGAGGACGAGGAAGTGCAGTGGTTACAAAATGTTATATGTTATAGAAATACAGCCAAAATTGAAGAAGTTGCTGAACAAGATAAACAAGAAAGAGAACGAGAACGATTATTAAATATAGAAAAAAAGCACTTAATGGGTCTTATCACTTATGAGGAGGCAGTACTTGCGAAAAAAAACTTGGTTGCTGAAAATAAAAAGAAATATGAACAGTTTATCAAAGAAAAACAGTCGTGGAATGAAAAAATTGAAAAGTGGAGAAGAAGTGAAATTGAAAAGAATAAGAAACAAATAGAAAAGCAAACGTTAGCAGAATTTAAGTTACTGCAAATTAAAAATGATTTTTCTATAAAGAAAAAAGAAACAGTTGAAATGTTAAAGAAAGAATCTGAAATGAGGTTAGCAAAGGTCATGCAAGAAAAACAAGAAGAATTAGAACGCAAAATTAAAATGATCAAAGAGATAAAAGTACTAGAGATTATCGCTAAGAAAGCGAAGGTGCCCAAAGTCATAGACTTAACAGAAACTGCTAGATTGGGCCTACTTTGTGAAATGTCAATAGCTGAGCTACAAGAAAGATTAATTTTCATGAAAATGGGATTAAAAGAGGAACTTGAAAGAAAGAAACAGAAAATAAACGAAGGAAAGAAAGCCGCTAAACAAGACCTTGAAGATACGAAGAATTCTATCAAGAGCTATATGGAAGAACGTGCCCAAATCCGTAAGCAAAATAAAAAACTAAACAATAACATTGCCCTGAATATCACAGATACTAAAAACATTAGTGACTTAAAAAAGATTTTACAAGAAAAACGTGAGATGCGAATGAAATTAAACAATCCATTACCAATGTTACCATAATATTAACATCCTAGTAGTCCCATTGTTTTAATTTGTTTCTTTGTATTGTTTTTAATTATAATAAAATCATTTTAAAAGATAATTCTGGGTTTATACTTTTTATTCCGTAGTCCCTAAATCGAATACGGACAATTCTACAAATACCGAGCCCACCACGCCCCAGTCGGCATTCACCGACAGCGGAAGCTGTCACAACGTCATTAGTGCTGTAAAGTAATTTAAAATATATGAATTTTGTTATTCTTATGTCTGATCTTACATAACTTATTAATTACTGTGTAATTTATTGAATAATTTTGACGGTGGTTTACAGACGTTGTTCACGCACACAATTTAAACGAAGTCCTCGACCATGAGTATTTTACGCGTATAGGAAACTTAAACGGCTTAAAAGTGATGCTAAGTTGTGGCTGCATGAATAAAGAAGAAAGACAGTACCTACCATTTAAAATAACGTAAAAAAAGTATTATCGATCGCATATGGGAAGTGGGTATTCAGAACATTGTCCATCTCGAAGAGATATTGCATCCGACAACTACATCACATGAGCAGAATATGCTAGACACAATTTTTTTTTAATTTTTCATTTTATAAAAAATATTACTTCTGCCAAACTGTAAAGCAGTTTGTTGGCAGATGTAGCTCCCATATACACTTTTATGTTTATATCCTTAACTACTTGTACTTTTTATCCATACAAAGGTACAAGACATTTTTGTGGTACAGCTACTTTCTAAATCGAATGGCATGTCATTAAAAATGGTTGGAACTAAACATTTCCTACATCTTTGTCCATAATAGTTATTACAGGTAGGTACTACATATCTTCTCATGCATTTTATCCTTTGAGCTCTTATGTGTACCGTGTCTATTTTACTATTTATTACGGTTACGCATTGTTCTTTCAATAAGTGGTGATATAACAGCAGCGGTAGTTATGAAGAATCACGACCCTAGATTCACGAAGCTGCTTCTTCTTTTTCCTCAAATTTATGAGCTAATCTAAACCTAATGAGTCTTGTCGGTGGAGCAATCGCCACTCCTCTCTATCCTCTGCTATCCTTTGAACCTCTTTATAAGTCTCGACTCCCACATTCTCCTTTACTTGTTGTATAAAACTTCTTCTAGGCCTTCCTCGTCTTCATTTCCCCTCTATTTTTCCTTTCAATATTATTTTGAAGAAGTTGTCGTATCATATCAAGTGGCCAACTATTTTTCCTTTTCCGTTGTCTATAGTTTCTAACAACTGTGTCTCTTCATCTACCATTACTAGATCTTCCTCGTTGGTTCTTTTTCTGTCCAGTGGATGTTCATCATCCACCTCCAGTACCACATCTTAAATGCTGCCAACCTGTCTCTAACTCTTTGAGTTATCATCCACGTTTCGTAGCCATACAGTTTAATGCTCCATTTGTACGTCTTAATCAGCCGTTTCCTTATTTCGATGTTGAGTTTTTTACGGTTGATAGGCTTGTTATGCGATTGCGAGTCTTTCTATTATATCAGGAGAACACCTTGAGTCATGCGTTATTATGCTACCTCAATATTTAAAACTGTCCACTTGCCCTATATAAGTATTTTCGATTTTAATTTTACTAGTTAAGGATGGAAACTTGGAGGTGATAAGAATTTAAGTATTGTTTACTTTTAATCCCAATTCCCTAAACGTGTCATTCATTATTATTAGCAGTTGTTCGTATGTCGTATATCGTCTGCAAGTTTAATAAATTGTATAGTCTCCCCATTATCGTGGGAGAGCCATGCTTCGGCACGTATGGGCCGGCTCAACCGGAGTGTTACCACGGCCTTACAGAAAACTGACAGTGAAGCAATGCTTGCATTGATTTTCGGCGCGCGAGTGAGGTTACCGGAGGCCCTAAACCTTACCTCTTCCTTATTCCCGCCCTTCCCCTCTCTCCTTCCTCTTCTCACTTCTTCCCGCTCTTCCCGCCTCTTCCCCCACTCCCACCTTAGAGCGCGGCAACGCACTTTTTACTATCAGGTGACCCGTCTACTCGTTTTTCCCCTATACCATAAAAAAAAAACAATTTGAAGCCTCCCTTTTCTGTATTTATATTTTTTCTTATGACACATTCAATAAAAAAGTTAAAATCAAAGATAGCAGTAAGCACTCATGTCTGACTCCCTGCTTTATTGTTGCCCTTTATTTGTTGTCCCCAATTTATATTATGTTTGTTCGTTTTTGTACAGTTGGTAAATAATTCTTCTGTCTCAGTAATTCAATTCTACCGCTTTCAAAATTTCCATCATTTTCGTCCAGTTTACCTTATGGAATGCCTGTTCTAAGTCAATAAAGGCTACGAATGTAGGTAGGCCTTGATTGGGGCTTGTTAGTGGTTGGTGAACGCTCTAATGGTGTCTCTGCATTCGACAGCAATGGATCGTGTTGTTAATGCTATACGGTTAATCAAAATTGCGCTGAGATCTACCTTCCCATTTTTTTTATAATGTATATTTTGATTTCAATGTGCACAATATTGTACCTTAAATGTTTACGAGCGCCTATTGTGCATAGGAATCACATACACGTACGTATTTGTTGAATGAGTGGGTGGCGAGCGTTCGCACTTCGAACATTTTTAAAGGGAGTTTGGGTCTTTGTGTCTAAAAGACCTCGATACTGCAAATACTTTGTGCAACCCAATGAATGAGTACCAGCTCTGACAACTACCCAAATTATGCGGATTATACTTGTCGTTTGCTCCTTATTTTATTACTTGCGAAACTTGAAAGAGCGTGCAGCTGCTGGATACTGTGCGCAGCATCGCTTGACTATGCTCACTACCGTGCGGCTGCTGGATGCTGTGATATACAAACTTTGGGCCTATGCTAGCTATGTTAACTGGTATGCTAACATTGCGCATATACCAGCAGCCAGTGTGGAATGCACACATTGAGCTGATGACAGCTGTATTGAAGTCCTGGTGGTTTGCTTACAATGCGCCTATGCGAACGGCGTGTAAAGTATGTTTACTTTGAGCCTACAGTACTTTGCTAACTTTGAAAATAATATGTCAACAGCCTCTGAGATAACGGCGAAGACAGTTAGGTCAACGTTGCGATGGAAAAACGACGTGTTTCACCGGCGAGACCATCTCCCAAAACCGATGAGGACGTCAGAGCATCAGGAGAAGCCGTGTTAGTGATGGTAGCTGAAATAAACGAGTGTCGTTACACATCATTCGTTATCTTTCTTATCTATTGGACGGTGAGCAAAGCGGACCAACCTGATCAGTATTGTATTCTTAAATTGTTATTTTTAAGTCTCTAAATTTTTTTTTTTTATAAAAAGTCAACTCCCGCATTAGGAATTAGTCCTGTATCGCGGGGGACTTTAAAAACATATAAACAACGGACACAAAGACCACTCAGACTAGGGTGGGAATCGAACCCACGACCTCTGGCTCAGCAGTCAGGGTCACTAACCACTAGACCAACAGGCCAGTCATATTTGTGAGTGTTAAAGTTTTCTTTAAATTTATTTTCACGTCTGATTCCTAATCTTCTATAAATGAATACGTGAAGAGATTTTTGGTATGCATTTTTAAGCTTATTGCGCGTATTTAGAAATGTGAAATTTGGAATACTTAAATTTTGTATGTAGAAAAAGTTCAGAAGGCTAAAATTTTTAAACTATATGTGTTACTTTAATAATTACCTGAAAATATCTTCAGCTAGCTACCCGTCCAGTATATCGCGTCCAGTCAGAGTACGTAAGTCTATGCAAAGACATTCCAAGTTATAGTGGCCAATGAAATAAACCAAAAATTAATTATGGTTGAAATTCGACCACCAGGTGATCTCGAGTATTAATTAAAATTGCATGAAATATGACGATATGGATTAGCCTGTGAGTTGTATTTTAACACAATTATTACAATATCGTTCCTGATAACTGTACCTTAGCTATGTCCAACGCCACTAGTATTGTACCTACTGCATGTTCCTATCAAAGCCCTAAGTGACACTGCTGCTATTTTAAATATAGCCATACATATTTTTCGAGTACAATTACATTTATACCTCGGAACCCAACTATAGTGAATGGATTAATTATTTTTTTTTGACTTGACAAAGCCGATACACCAAGTATTTTGAGCGATAAAGAGCCTTAATATTTAATCACAATTTTATTGTAATGTTTTCATCTGCAGGAGAATAGTAGCAAGAGTAATTGTGTCTCCAGGCGTCTCAATCGATGCGCATGCGTGAATTGGTCGGTGCTCTTAATTAGTGCCTTGCGAACAGAAATATTAGTAATCGGAATTTATGGTGCCGATTGGACACCTCACTTGATATACGCAAAAGCACAGAACAGCTTTGACGACTACATAAGGCGTATATGGAAGCATTTTATTTAAAATAATATGTTTTAGTTTGAAAGGGTATACTTTCTTGTTGGTCCCAAAGTAATAGGGTAAGGATCTGATGATGGGGTCGTAGAGCAATCAAGAGAACTCTTCAAATATTTTAGGCAAATCTATAGCCATTTGGGTATTTTTATAGTAACTCATACACGTGCTCTCGGAAAGCACCATTTGGTGAAGTGGAACTGATAATGAATACAACAAATGGCTACCGAAGCCATTCAATAATTAGTATTTCACCGGTTGCGATTCGATTATTTTAATATGGTTTACACTTGTCTCCCTGTCTTATCTAATTCTATTGTACGTGTTTATAGGTTTCATTAACTGGTTTGACACCTTATATGTTTTGTTTCCCACACCAAAACTACCCATTAGATTGTTTTATATCTGGTCATTATTTTTACATCCCAAAGTTGCCTGGACCAATTTCTTCCAGGTAACCTTGGGATGGAAAAGTTTTTAGCGATAATGCCGCCCTTTGTACATGTCAATTTTTGTAAACTTACTGTAAGCCATATTTACTGGTGTACAATAAAGTTCATTCTATTCTATTCTATGGTACCTAAGTAATTTATGGTCATAACAATGCATATAGGAAGTACCTACCAGGAGAAGTGGTTAATAATTAACATCCCTGCATGAGAAAAGTAGTATTTTGTAAAAGGTGATGAGCAGTTAACATTAGGGTATTGTGAACAATTAAGGAATAAAGAATACAGCTTTTACAATATACCATCATTGAAATCGGTTACACTTTCTTTAAAAGATAATTATTAAATATATTATATCTTTCTGTTGTTTCGAATGGTAAACCTGAATATGTATTTAAGTAAGTATGCTTAGAAAAACCCCTTGCTAAAATTTATTTTATAATTTATATACCTACTTTTTATGTATCAATAACGATTTAATGTCATAATTAAAATTTATATTCCTTTAAACAATTTACATTATGTGGAGATACGAGTACATTTTCTATTTCCTTTCGGCCTATTCACCCACCTATGACAATCAAGGTGAGGGTACGGATGGCCCAAACTTTGCCAACGATATTCGCTTATATTTCGGGCAGCGTATAGCATAGATGCAATCGATATGGCTTGACACACAGATCACTACCCAGCCAAGACATAACCTTGACCGGCAATGGACAGGGATGCGAGAAAGAAAACCTCTATAAACAACCACCCAGACGACTTCGACTTCGACGGTAGAACGTCCATGGTTCACCGAAAGAAGACGGCGTAAGCTTCTCGCGAGGGAGGACTGTCCACTCTCCAACAAATAAACAGAGTCGGCATTAATTTTGATCAGGATCTGCCGAGGCGTTTTGGGCGCGTCGTGTATTAGATTTTTCTTGGCAATTTGGTAATACCACAGTGTTTGACGCCGAGATAACCGTATCCTTGACCATATCAGGAGCTTTTTACACGAAAAAATAAAATGGAGGCATGTCGTTGCTAATTTATGCAATAGTTAGAAAAAAAATAAAAGAAAGATATTTAGTGATATACATAAAAATAACCTAAAAGATTAAAACACGTAAGTAATTCATAAAAAAATAGTAACACATTCCATTCTCATCCCGAAAACAGGAAGTTCCTAATTCTATGGAAACTTAGTGAAAGTTTCCTTTAGTAGTTCTTTTTTGATAATTTAAACCACTAACTACTTACTTCCGTCCACTAAATTCTGGGTTCAATTCAAGTTAGGAATTTGTATAATTAGGCAATTATCAATAACGGTAAGGAGTCTCAAAATGTAACCAATAGACGACAAAAATACTGTCCCTATACCAGCATAATATATTATTAGTGAAATGATAATTTTATTTATTATTAACTAGCTGTTGCCTGCGACTTCGTTCGCGTGAAAATTTTTGTGAAATCTATCCCACGGGAAAAATACATTTTCCGGGATAAAAACTAGTATGTGCTGTCTCTGTGCCAAATTTCATCCAGATCCGTTCAGCTGTTTTTGCGTGAAAGAGTAACAAACATTCATACATCCATAAATCTTTCGCCTTTATAATATTAGTAAGATTACTTTCATCACGATCGTTCCAGATGTTAAGCAGTAAAAACTTAACCACCAATTAGACTCAAATCGACTAACACCTTTTATTAACAGTTATAATATGGATCTGATCAATTTTCAAGCACAGAAGACACACAAATAAGAACACACAACTAACAGTTTAGAGGTTATAAATCACAATGACAGATAAGAACGAAAAAAGTACACGGGCTTTAAGTGAAATGATGTATAGTATACTTTTTTTAACCGACTTCAAGTTGCATTTGACTTGAATACGCATTTCACTATCATTATACCTAATATACTTGAATCGCAATGATGTGACAGGCTGCTCAATCTCTTCACCCCAGTTTTAAAATTGACATAAATATACATGACCGTAAAATTCCACGACGTACACAGGTGATAATCTGAGCTTAAATAATCCTATAACTCGATGTTATCAACATAATATGTATCAAGTGACGACGTATCCAAATCGAAGAAACCTAGTCAATATAAGTTGGATTAAGGCAATAAATAAGGTGGGTTCGCCCGTTCATTTGTATCAGCGTATAATTTAAATTCTTTAACGCCAATGTTCAAGATTACGCGGCGAGATAGAGGCGCGGGCGCCCGTGTCATGGCGACAACCACCAAATAAATTTATATTTCCGACCGACATCGGCTCGACTTCTCGCTTTGTAGATAATTCGGCCGGTAACGTTGAATGACTCTATTAACAGCTTCCCTTTTTGGGATAAATGTCGACTTTAGGTTGTGTCGTGACGGACGCTTATCTATAGTGTGGGATGAACCATGTTTTTCAGCACTTACGACTTTATTGCTTTGGGTCTATTGTGTCGACACAATTTGTAATTGATAATAAAACTTACTGATGACCATAACACACATAAAAACCATTTTAATATTTGTACTATCACACGGTATTTTCTATCAAAGTACACAGTTTATAGTGGGTAAGTATATAATACACACATACATATATTACACAAACATATCCAATAAACCATTGCCCAAAAAGTAAAACATTGCACAAGCTCTGTATATCCTAACTTTAAAAAATAGTTGAGAAAAGCACAGTGTAAATACAGACTTAGGAATAATTTTATGCTTATCACCCAATTAGTTGTTTCGCATGTAAATTGAATAATCACTACTCACATTGTCAGAAGTTTTAGACCATTATGTCCATTAACACAGTAATATTCATAAGGTAAAAGCTAAAACGAAATAATTTTTTAGATATTAATGAGTTTTTATACAACTTTTCGATTAAAATCTGAAGTAGTACTGTTTAGTGGTTATTTCCTGTTAATGATAGAAACTTTGAAATTAAAATAAACCACTGTTCGGTGAAGTTATTCCGTGTGAACAAAAGACCACAGTACTATAAATACGGTTTCTCATTTCAAGATTACCCTGATAACAGTAAAACGTCAATAACCACCTAATTGGGAGAGAACATTCTACCCACAGCCGGCTGTGCCTGTCCTTAGCAAGAAACAAATAAATATTGTAGCTCACAACGAGATAATTTGGCTGATAACTTAATGTGCTTACATTTCGAATCTGCTCATGATTTTATGGGAAACTATCACGGTGTATATTCTTTCCTTCAATGTTCTTGTGAAATGTTACCGGTTTATTTAATGCGTGTTCACATGTGTCAACAAGAAAATATCGCGTACGGCCAACACAAATTAATGAAAAAATTGTGTTCGTAAACTAGTTATTGACCAATCATTTCTATGCTAATGTTATATTCAAAACGATAATCATTATAATTTTTGTGTAGCAGTCATAATTTCTGTTGTGATTAATTAAAACTAAATTTATGACGTGCTTATATTGAGTGGAAGTCGTCGCCCAAATATTATAGTTTTATAACTCTTTTCCGTAACCGTTTAATTAATTACCTTCTCACCTTCTACTTGTCTGTCTTGCTGTTTGTTTATTATTTGAATATCGGCACATGATTTTTTTATATAAAATTCATTTATTACATCCATTTGGAATGTCATGGGATATGGAAATGTGTTTGTGCTCTCTATAAATTGGATATTGGGAAATACGTAAACAAGAATGTCTATTCATTAACTTATTCGATGTTGAATATAATAGGGCCATTTTGTTTACTTAGAGTGGAATGTTAAAACTTAATCATTTTTGGATGAATATAGATTTTTTCTTTAAGAAATTGTATTTATTATATGGGCCTATGTATAATTTGATATCGTTACAATTGAGCTCGTTATTCTAGTTATGTTCAATAAGATAATGTTATTGCCCTTAAATATGTTTTAGTAATTAGTATTTTTTTATTATGCTTTTAAATTTAAATGATATTACGGAATCTCACTCTCTACAGACTCAGATAGAAAATAGATCATTCGAACTGTGATTTCTATTTTCTAGCCTTTTTTTTTTTTTTTTGATGTCGAGGTGGAAGATCCTCATGGATGTCCTCCGCCCTTGGGGGGGGGCGAAGGGGTCTGTCGGACTCTTACCGACTAAAAACCACCCCGGTGTTCCACTGCTTGCCCATGATCGGGGGAGCGAGAATCGCCATTGCATTCTTCCGCAACCCCTGACAGGCATTGACCCGTCTCACCCAAGACGGGTCCCGCCACCCGGTGCGACCGTCACCCATCGGTCACACTCCTCTGAAAAGCGCGCGCGGAACACTGCGCTCTGCCTCTCGGGCATGTATCTGTTCGGACGACGACTTCCCCAAAAGTTCGTCGCCCGCAGGCCGATTCCTACGGTGGCTGGAGATCATTGAATGCCCTCCGGCGCCCGGTGCGTCTACTGCGGGCAGAGAGAGTTGTGCTTCGCTCTCTCTCCCGTTCGGCCGCCTCCTTTGCGGACATCACTTCCTCGCAGAAGGCGGCGACAGCGTTCCATGCACTCTCGCTCCGGACCATGGACAGAACCACGGCCGGCAGCGAGAGACTTCCCGCAGAACCGACTGCCGCGACGAGATCACGACGCTGGTTAGCCCAGGCTGAGCATTCCGCCAGTGTGTGAAGCGCCGTGTCGTCGGGGCAGTCACCACAATGATGGCACCGTGACGTCGGATCCCGGCCGATCCGACACAGGTACTTGCCTAAGCAACCGTGTCCGGAAAGTACCTGCGTCATCCGGAAAGTAAGGGCTCCATGCCCTCTCTCCAGCCACTCTCGTAGGACGGGTCTTACCGCCGCTACAGCGGCGTGCCCTGCACTAGGTCGCGCAAGTCGCTCCTCCCACTCCGCCACCAATTCTATTTTTTAGCCTAGACAAACCATTCCAACATGAAAATGAAAAAAAAAAAAATAAGTGCCCTATTAAAGTGTAATTGCAATTATTGGAATCGTTATTGGAATTAATCTGCTATTATTTTATTATTTATTAATTCCTACATATTTTATAAAGATGGTCTAGTTTGTAACAGATTTTCCATGAGAAGTAATCTTGTCTCCTCTCATATTAAGAACTGTTATGTTGAGTGAGAGGTTTGTCAGCTTTCAGCGGAGATGGCAAGATGAAAGCTAATTGAGTAGCAAGATAATATATGAAGTAAAGTTTGTAAATAAAGAATCAACAAATAAAATAGGGGAATCTTGTACTTAACCTTTGTAGACGCCTGATTATAACTAGACAGATAAATACTATAGCATTTGCGATTGCTATGATAGATAAAAGAATAAAACCAGGTATAATAATAATGTATGCCCATTTAAAAACGTCCGCTGTGCTGTAAGAGCAGAAACTCATTTTATAGGTCTGATATCTCAATTACTCTGTTTATTCACCTCGTTTGATTACAGCTTTTTATAAATCGACTTCATTCATATTATACCGATTGTATGATAATAATACACTAAAGATTTTATTCGGCAAGATGCTGCGGTATGCTTCTGCAGTTGAGTGCAGAGCTAATTTTACACGTCAACTCGAAATACAAAACGTTCCTTATGGCTTTTGCATTAGAGACCATACTCACGATTCAATTTCGCTCGGGATCACGCGGAGCAAAACCAGCTTACGTCCTTAAATTTCCTATAAAAAAACTATCCATATGTAGGTGAGAAACCCAGATAGATTACTGTCTAAGAGTAAAAGATATATATATATATATAAATAAAGTCTTATCTGTTAAAACTCTGTTGTATAAGAGAAATCTTGGCCTGATTTTACGTGCGTTTTACATCGTTCTTTGTTTAGTGTCAATTTAACAACAACCACATCTCCTCGAAAGGCTTATACATACATATAATCATAGCATACATATAATCAAGATACATACCATCTAGGAGTATAATTCTTAAATTAGAATATCTTAATGGTTTATAATAATAATAATAATAAATAATAATAATAAAAAAAATCTTAGATTGTTTTTTTTTGTATACTACTGGATCTTGCTAGTAATAGCATAACCTTGATTGGATTCATCTAGTTTTCTTTACACAATATGCTATGTATGCTACATTTGTGTGTATAAATTCATCTAAAATGTTGTCACGTATATTAATATCGCTGGAGGTTTATATTTATGTTATTATGTTAGACGTGAGTGAGGGCTTTAATTTTTTCGATGTAACTCTGTTTTGAGTGGGCATATTAAAAATTTATGTTATGATTGCTCAGTCAATTTGCATAAAAATAATATGTGAATTTTATGTGCGAATGATATCATATCCCGATGTTTTGTTAGGAAATGTGCGAAAAATTATACATGGATAAACTGTGTTTGTGTACGTTAACACGATTACAAAGTTTATATGTTTATTTTTAAGTGTCGGAGTTTTTAAGGTATATTTTAATGGTAAAAATTTAAATAACTCGTTAGAGTATACAGGTTGATTATAAAGCGAACGATTGCTTCAACAATTTTAGTTGGAAGTCCTGTTTGTTAAGTTTAATTTTAAATGTGTTTAATCGATAAAAGGCTGCAACGATAATACTTGTTCATGAAAATATTTAATAAAGTTGGTCTACTGTGTTTTTATTAATTTCAAATAAACAATACTACTATCTGAAGATCTTTTTCCCTCGTTTTCCCTTAAATACCTTCATCAGATCTGGACTTGGTGACAATGAGACCATCTTGGGATCATACCCTTTCAAACAAAAAAAGAATTTTTAAATTGACCCATAGTTGATGAATATATCAGTGAACATACATTAAAAATACATTCAGCAGAACATAGAACCTAATCCATTTTTCGAAGTCGGTTAAAAACTGATAACTAACTAACTACTTAATCTACTGATCTCACCAGTAAGTACATTTAGTGGGTTATCGGCTCTGATTTAAACGCTTGTAAATTACCAACTAGAACTTATGTTTTCCTTAGGAATTATGGGCAATATTGTAACCCAACAACACAACTTGAATGTCGTTTCTGATATCACTGGTATCAAATACAAATTATCATATTATTTTGAAACCAAGGCATCGTTAACCTCACACCTAAGGCTAACATTTTCAAAATAAGTAACCGATTATCGTCATAAATCCATCAAATTATTTATATAATTTATGTTCTAACAGATCTCATTAATTTATGCAAATCAATCACTTATAAAGAGATACACATATTACTATAAATTATAATGTTTCATCATATCTCTTATACGGTGACCATACAGATAGGTATATAGTAGGTATGTCAATTACAAATAAAGGGAATTAGCAATAATAATGTTACACCGTTACTTTATCGTTGTACATTCTCAGATTTACAATTATGTTGTCAGCTTCAATCACCAATAACAATTTAGGTTTTAAAATATGACGATAAAATTATGGATTTAGGGAGGGCGCAGGAAGACCTCCTGGCGGTACAACCTGCGCAAGGGGAGCGGCAACACCACTTGTCTTTTATTTGTTATGGTACTGGTTAATGTGCTGTCGAGACGGAAATGGGTAAAGTTTTGTTCTGCTTTTTCTCTAAGTTTCTTCAGCTATCCCTAACAAATGTGTGACTTTTAAAACTATATTATTAAACTTAAAAAATATTACACTAGTTTTCGTCACTGTATGTACTTAAGTGAGATACTCGTTGTAAGATAGATAGATAGATGATAGACGACATAGTGTCAGTTATCATCTAACGATTTTGTACAGCGTGTTGGTCGCCTGATTTGTTTCGACAAAAAATGTATTTGCAAGTATTAGTGGAGCTTGGACAACTTTATCTGGACTGATTAAAAAAAAAATGGGATCTGTGATAAAATACTGTGTGAATTTTTGACTACTGTAGTAGAAACAGATGGCAGTTTTATTTTTTACACTAGGACTACAATTTTAACCAAAGTATTTCACATGTCTGTCTGTTTACAAATATTCTTACTTTAAATAACTACTTTTACCAAGTAAAATCTACCTTTTTATTACCTTATTCTCTTATTTTAGCTAGGTTCTAATGGTATGTCTGATCCGAATGTGTATCTGCGTCAAAGCCGCACTTACTATTTAGATATGAAGGTATTTCTGATGGTGTGCAGTATCGCCAAATCTCACACAATTCGCCTTTGAGGTGAATAGATCTGACACTGCGTGCATGACATCTTTGGGATGGAAAAACATTGCTGGAAACAGAATAATTAAGGATATGACAAATCTCACAGTTAGGATAGGAAATACCATATTGCGGCTGATTTTTTCGATACCTACTGAATCAGAAGTTATTGATACTACGCCTTTTTTACCATCACAAGCAGAAAGTTGACTGAAAACAAATGGGGAATTTGGTTTTGTAAATGTTTATAGGCACAGATAACCGCTTGCCATTTAGCGTCCAAGTGTTTATTTGAAACCCTAAAGTATTTTCTCGTAACGCGTTTTAACACTAAAAATGTCATCACTGTTATCAAGATATATTAAAGTAAATTTATTACAACACTGACAAATAAAAAAGTTCAATGTTCTTTATAATAGAAAGCTAATAGACAATTTCTCGTCCAAACATCTTTCGTATTAACTAATCGTAATCGTAGGTACTTCGAATAGGTATAGACAAGAAGCAACTACTATAAAATATATAAAAGGATACTGTAATAATGAAAATGTTATAGAACAACATAAATATTAGTTAGAATGGTGGCTCATATCGGTTGTATTAGCACTTTTTACGTGTTAAAGTATTGGACAGATAGCGCGAGCGGTTCACACCGTGCTCTTAATCTGTATCTTGGGACTCTGTGTGACAGGAGCAAGGCACACGGAATGCGTAGTTCCAAAATACTTTGTAGAGACATTATTGTATCTGCCTGTCTGTATACGCTATCTTAGATATTGTGAGTGCCAAGACATGTGTCTTGACACTCACAATATTTAACTAAAATAATATACTTATTACCGGACCTACTAATAATTTATTACTATAGTTTAAAAATTTCTAATTGTTTACTATTAAAACAAGTTAGTGCTCATTCGTGAAATAGTTTCGTCCAAAATAATTATTTTTAAGTCGTCACGGCATGTTTCGAAAATCGTTTATTTGATTCAAAAGACCACATGATAAATAAAGTTGGGGTTTTGTGTCACATGGAACTGTCATACCATACCTTATGATATGAGTTATTACCGTACTTCGGACCCAACTTAATATAATTATGTGTTTGATATACAGATAGTTGTCCTGAGACTGGGTGTGTTGTGAAGTTCCGTGACCGCCAATGATGTACCGGTTTTAGGTAAGCGGCTAGAATCGGTACATCCTAAAGTCGTACTGCCTCCTCTTTTATCTTTCAGAGACACTTTGCTGTTTCTGGCTAATGTTGAGCCAATCTTTTTCCACGGGCCACGTGTCTCTTCGGGTAACAGAGAGTTAATGCAGTAATAGCGAAGGAGTGGCGATGGACGGTAATGTAAAAACCATCCAAACAGACGTTTGATTAGATAGCCCACTCTTGTTATTTTCCTTTCTATATACAGGGGTTTTACATCAATAAATGTATTTCTTCATGTGACAAATCTCAACCTAACCACGGCTCAATAGCAGTACATTTGAAGGCAAAATAATACACATTCAAATAATATAGGGCCGAAGAAGTTTATTCAAGTTTCCAAAATATACAAATTTCTAAATTTTGGGTCTGTGAGACGTGTACTAGATGACATAAATAGCCCTAAAATTACAGACGAATCGACAATCTGTTATTATGTAATTAGAGAAAATATACAACGATTGAGAGAAGCAGTATAGTTTGTAAATACGCGACACTGTCCGCTCGGCGCTTCAAACGACGCACAAAATTTATTGTTATTGGGGCGGCGCGCGTACATGCATCCACACTCCGCGGCTATCACGAACGAACAACTTTATCGGAGCACCTCACTATTCCGAATAAACGTAACGACTTTATTTCGTGTAGGTGATTTTTACGACACCGCCATAAATATGCTATTTTGATTTGTCTGACAAATGAGACTAGTTTCAAATTACGTTGATTTAAAGCCTATATTAATGTCCAATTAGTGTAAAAATGTATGTACTTTAAAATTTTAAGTGAGCGCATTTGATCGACTTCCTAAATAATAATTCATCCATTAAGTTAACATTATACAATACACGTCTCACCGATCAACACACACCTTTGGTGGAGATCCATACTGATGCAGATTGGATTAGTAACACGAGAGAATTACCATTGCTGGTGTTACGGTTGTTTTAGTAGGTACCAACAACGTTTACCGTCGGCATTGTGTCACCAGGCTGGGATAAAAACCCTAATGTACTACGGAAGAAGAGGTAATCACCATCGCTGTTGTTACTGTTGTTTTAGTAGGTATCAGTAACCGTCACCGGTGCACAGTGTCACCCGACTGGGGAAAAACCCCTAATGTACCATAGACCTGAAGTTTTGCAGACTATTAGTTGATGATTATAGTTATCAGGCTCTTGTAATCAGGCGGCCGAGTGTTTGTTTGTTGTTATTTTGACCACGATAACACCTTGTATTTGATTTTAACATTGCGAGAGCCTAATAATCTATTTTAATCTATTTTATTTTGTCTATCTATTTTATTTTTTACACTTTATTTTGTAACATGACATAAGCATCCCGTCCATGATAATGGTGATATCTATAACCTAAAAACGGCCGACTGTTTATTTTTGTTTTATATAAGTTTTAATTTGTGCAGAACACCTCCGAGTTACACACCAACGATAAAACTTATTAACGTAGATTCTTTTCCCATCTTATAAAGGTCTTGGCCGTAGAAGTAGGTATTTTCGTATTAATTAAGGGCTCTGTTTCTGCATTTAGACTCAAAAATGGTCTATTATGCGTGCAGATATGGCTGGCTATCTGAGCCAGCCTATCTCCTCCCAGAAGCACAGAAAACTCCTAGGGCATTCACAAGTTTCTAGGGGCGACCTCGCATCCACGAGATATTTACCCGTTATGTGGCCGCTCCCTCCCACTCCAGGATAACATGGGCGACCGTTTCCTCTGTATTGAGACATCCTCTGTCCGTCGCATTAATGGTGAATAGGTGTCAATTCAGTGCCAAATGTCTACTACAACTATTCTCATGTCGAGTCGGTTGAGACTGAGCAGTCTGCAAGTCAAACGTGGTGAGAGCTTGGACAGCACTAGTTTAGACTGCCTACAGCCAGGTATGTCGACCCAGCGTTGTGCGCTTTACGAGTCCGTAGCCTTGCCCATGAGCGAAATTGGTTGAAAGGAAGTCACAGCAGAATAGTTGGGCCTACCGCTGACGTATAAATAGTATAAATCAACCTGAACTAGAAGTAGTTATAAAATATCAACCTGAACTTACTTTAAAACGTCACTTTTTACGTTGTCCCATCCTAAAAACCAGCTTCGAGTCATATGACATGACACGCTGTCATGTCATATACTTATTTTTTTTATTAGGTATTGGTAGGTTTACGCATATATTTAATAGGTATGCCAGGTTCTCTATTATTCTTTAGTTATTAACAAAATGTGTTAACGCAAAAACTAAAATACCTTCCAGTCTTTGTTTTAATTTGGATGGAACCGCTGTCAAGAAATCAGCACATTATGTATCTAGGTCTTTCTAGGTATGTACTTAAATAAAAATAATATAATTTTATAATATATAAAGTTTAAATTAGTGAAATTTGAATAGGTATTAAAAATTTTAAGTAGTAGGTAGGTGCTATTAATACAAACATTTTTTATTAGTTTTATGATGAAGCAAAAATAATGTTATAGAGGAATTTCAAGAAATTAAATAAGTTATTTATTTTATGTTACGCACAATTTTCTCAAAATATCCATATAATCTCGGCAGCTGTCAGAATAACACCGTTGGAGCCCACATGCTGCACTATAAAAATTTTGCCCCATCGCCAATTTGTTAATGATACGCTGCATCTACATAATATGCCCATTTACTCGCAAAGTACACATATAATATAAATATAAGATACCACAAGAGTCCATTCACTTCGAAGTTATGATTAGATCAAACAGAAATGTTTATTTCTAACTAGCTAAGTCCATGGTTTCACTCCTGTTTTACCCATGTAAAAAATACCCCGCACTTCATCATCATTAATTTGCGTTCTACTAATATAGGTTATAAACCTACATTAGTAGAACGCAAATTAATAACATTATTATCATATAGAAAAAAATTAATATATCTATCACTGCTACGAAATTTTGTTGCAATATAATCATGACCAATATTTTGCTTTGCTTTTGCCAGAACAATACTTTATTTAGGGTGAAAGGGTGCCCTATGTCTTTTTTCGTACCCTAGACAACGTGTAGGTATGCAAAATTTCATAATTATTGGTTAAGCAGTTAAGGCGTGAAAGCGTAACATCCTACTAATATCATAAACGTGAAAGTTTGTGAGAATGTATGGATGTTTGGTAGCTGGAGACCTGGATTAACACATTTTGATCGTGGGAGAGCCATGCTTCGGCACGTACGGGCCGGCTCGACCGGAGTGATACCACGGCTTCACAGAAAACCGGCAGTGAAGCAATGCGTGCATTGCTTTTCGCCGAGTGAGTGAGGTTACCGGAGGACTTTTCCACCTTCCCCCTACTCCCACCTTAAAGGCCGGCAACGTACTTGTGACTCTTTATTTGCAGGTGCCCATGGGCGGCGGTAGTCATTTCCCATCAGGTGCCCCCTATATCACAAAAAAAAAGGCTACTTTTTATCCCGATATTCCCACGGCAACGGGACTTACGCGAGTGAAACCGCGGAGCGTAGCTTGTTATTTATAATATTACGGAGGATTTAAGTCGAAAACTGCTTTACCTATTGCCAGTAGTACTGAGTGGCATTACTAGTAATTGAGTTTTATATTTAAACTGAGTTGTAATTTCAGAGTGAAAAGTTAAATTAAATTACAGCTATTAAAATCTTTTACTTGTCAATTATTTTATGTTATCCCATAATAATGAAGATACATTCTAAAGAGTATTTTTCTTCTCCACGTAGGTACTAATTCAACGACCTGCGTGATTGCGAATTTTTCTTGTAATTTATTAATTTATAGATGCTAGGAAGTTAGAAACACTGGTATACAAGCTCAATGTCATATCAATGGCATCATGACGGGCACAACTTGTCAATGCACCCCCTTTTTTTTCGTATAATAGAAATCATAGCCAAAAGAAATGTCGATGATAACCGATGAAACTTCGTTTTATACTATCAAATAATTTCTAGGGTTTGTAGCTATTTTGCAACAACTTATAACAACATCGTAAACGGAGCAAACATCGTATAAGTGGGAGAGCCATGCTTCGGCACGTATGGGCCGGCTCGACCAGAGTGACACCACGGCACGGCAACGTACTTGTGACTCTTGAATTGCAGGTGCTCAAGGGCGGCGGTAGTCACTTAACCATCAGGTGACCCGTCTGCATCTCATCATTATCTTCACTGAGGTTATGGGACATAGACGTTGTTAACCGCTGGACATAGGCTTTTAGAAATTCCGCCAATTTGAATCTACACCCAAAGAAGCAGGTTTTTCCCCAGAGTAATAAACGGATAGCCAAAATCGGTTATAAGTTATAACCTATGTAAAAAAGTCCTGGCAACTCCGAAGACCTTGGCATACTGCCAAGCAGCAGGCATTATTTCTTTTAGTAAAAGTAATAATATTCTTTATTGTGGATCATAGGTAAGTATATAATACAGGTGTTATAGTTTTTTACATTATCTAGAACAGCTATGTCCCGCCCATTGGACATACAATATTTACAGTAATTTGAATATGAATTGAATACATTAAAGAATAATATAAGTTATGAGTGTTATGACAATATGTCACAGAAATTGTATTTAACAGGCAATAATAATGAAAAAATAGAGAATACTGAACACATCATGATTTTGGTATAGAATAATGGAGCAGAGATTTATCAATATTTACCGTATAATAACATTTACTTATTAACAGGTCATGAAGTTCCTTTTTAAACACAGTTATTTCTTTAACCATTCTGATATATCTAGGAAAATATTATTGAAAATGCGCGAAGCTGTACAGAATATACTTTCATGCATCAGATGAGTCTTGCTAACGACTATGTGCAATTTATCCTCATGTCTTATACGCTTACGGTAGTTAAATAGCTCAGAATTCTTTTTGACAAACATGGAGACCTCCAGAATGTATAGACTTGGCAAAGTTAAAATGTTAAGTTTTTTAAAATATGATACACACGATTCGGTTTCCTGCAGATTGAACATAGCCCTTATACAGCGTTTTTGTGCTATAAATGCCCGGCCTTTGTCTGTACTATTACCCCAAAATATTACGCCGTCACGCCACGCCATCTTAGGGTTGAACTAACATAGCCATGGTATGCTGCCAGAAGAGTCTTTTGATTTGCTATTTTTCTTAACCTGTTGAGAGGTATTATTATTATATATTATATATTTTTAGTGACAACTGCCGCATTAGGAATTTTCACAGTGAAGTACGAAGCAGCGTCCCCTTTCCGTTAAATCTGGAGACAAATTGCACCGTCTTGCTTCTACATTATGTATTCTGTGCTTCTAATATGGAAGAGAAAATAGACTTTACCGTTCACTTTCTAAAATGGTAAAATATCAGTTGACTCAACGAATCATATGTATAAATACATGTCGATATTGGTATTGTTGTTCCCACCAGGTTTTTCTGCCAAGATCGGCTTTCACCTGAGTGATTGCTGATATCCGGGAAGGAATGAATCGTTGCTTTAATAACAATACGGAAAAAAGGATAATTGTCGTCACGGTAGTGGCAAAGGACCGAGAATTATTAAACGTATTACGACTATCTTCCGTTCATATAATAGCCGAAGAGGTTTATTACCGGATTTGGTTTTTTGCTGTGCAATATTTTTAACGATAATTGTGATTTTGATCTCCACTTTCGTAAAAGTTACCATATTCATTGTATTTTTTGCGAAAAGTGTTCCGAGTCGGGTTGATTAATTTTTCTCGTGGCCTTAAATGTTGTTTGATACACTTACTAATACCATGCCATAGCTTAGCCTCTACTCTTTTGTTTAACAAATGTTCGCTAGGTTTGAATTACGAGTGACAACTAATAACTAAGGTAGGTTTTAATTAATCACTTTCCTATATGATTAGGTTGGAAATGTATTAATTTCAAGCTTTCTAAATAACGGAAAAGATTTCACCGTTTTTTAAAAGTTCAAATCAATCAGCCTATTTCAGTCCACGGCTGGACATAGGCCTCTCCCAAAGTCCGCCATAGCACCCGATCCTCCACCTTCCACATCAAATCCATCCTAGCTACCTTCTTAAGGTCATCAGTCCATCAATTTTTTAGGGTTTAAATTTTTTTTTAGTTAATTCTATTCGGTTAAATTACAAAAGACCATGTAAGCCAGTGTAATATATTCCACACACAGTCACACTCATCACACTTGAGATTCATAATTTTAAAGTAATTTACAGACTGTCTAATATTTATTATCTGTCGTAGGAATGGGTTTGAGAGGTGGTGTGTACCAGGTTTTTCTGCTTAAGCTCCGAGACTGTAAGATTCTCTTACTTTACGGAGAATTGCAAATGAATAGGATTACTTACACAGTGTTCCTGTTTTTGACTACAGTCATCAGAGCTTCTTAAGAGGGATGGGTATGATGTTGTTGACGATTATACTGATAACCTACTGAGAAAATGCCATAAACGTTGCTTGGATCTGTCAGCCAAACCCTCCTAGACATTATTCAGGTAGTTTATAGTTCTATTTTTCAATTGAGTGATCTAATTGCAAAATATTAAACTCCCCCCCCCCCCCCTTTCCACAAGCCAAACTGTGGCCTTGAAAAATCTGGCAAAACTCAGGATGGTAGTATATATATCGCATTTAGCATGTAAAGTATCACGGCTAAGTTAGCTCTGTTAGTTTAAAAGTAATAGCCGCTCAACTTATAAAATGAACTTAGGTACCTACTTGGAAACTTACTTTATGAGATAGATAATATTTTTTCTAACTTTCCTTGAGAAGTCGGATTTTATAACTCTAATGTAAGCCCATTTTCAAACGTTATTGGCTGTTAAAACGGGAACTCAACTAATATGTTCATAGTGGTAAACATAAAGTCCCCTTTCAAGTCCGCCTTTTTTAAAGGGTGATTATGGAACCCTAGACTGCGAGTGGCCGGTTCTTATATTAGTAGGTTTACCTGATCATTCATTTTGTGGGTAATCTAATTCCAAAACATTGACACTATTTGTAATTAATCTGTGTCCTTATTTGCGGACATACTTGTATGAAAAAGATGGTTAGTCTGTACAGTACCCGTTAATTTCTTGTTTTCTCTGTTACTACCTTTAACTTAAAACGCTATTTAAAAAGGATATCATATTACTGCGTTTTTTAGCTACACTTCTGACACATACACCAACTTGATCCTAATAATCATATCTATACTGGTACCTACTATTATGTATTCTGTGTCTATACTAAACGTAGAAATGTTCAATATGCCTATTATAATGTTTCTTTAATCCACAGAAAATAAACTTTTAAAAAGGAGAGGAGAAACAAATCTTTCTAATCTTTCTTATATAACTGTTACTTGTCTTAAAGTTTCTATACATTATCTATCCGGCCATACCATCGTATTATATGCCCTATGCTTGCCTATATTTATAGATATGCTTGATCGAAACTATTTTTACGATAAGAACAGAGCTAAACTATCTTGACTATATTTAATGAAGGAATCGACTTTTTAGTCAAATGATTTTATGATTATACTTCGTAATACGAAGTATAAAATCATTTGACAAAAAAGTAGTAAGTATTATGTACTGTCGTACATACGTGTCGCGTAGACACATACAATTGTTTTTGGAATTTAATAAACCACTTTCGTGCGTGATATTATTTCATATGTTTAAACAATGTGCAAAAAGTGTCAAGAACCATTAGTAAACAAGTTTTAAAAATTTTACACATTGTTTATATATTGTGGATAGTCTTTTTCTTCAGAGCCTTTTCCCAACTTAGTTGGGGTCGGCTTTCGGTTTAACTACCAAACGGCCGAACTTCGATATTTTACGTGTAGCGACTGCGAGCTACACAATACACAATCCAAGTACTAGGCGATATCGAAGTTCTGTAGTAACACCAGATTGTCGGACTTTATAGTGATCTAACTACTCGTAACGACTGCCACAGACCGACGGGTTAACGTGATCTCCTTTAAGGAATAATAAATACAAAATCCATTCATACATTCAATTATTTATTTTCACCTTTTTGTAATATTTAGGTACGTATGTAAACTTTGTAATATTTTACAATAATTATTCTTATAAGCAATAAATAATATACAACACATAATTTTAACAATATGTACAAAACATAACTAAGGGCTTCTAACAACATTAGAGAGTAAAAGCGCCTACATTAACGATTTCTACAAAATAGTGCCAAATCATAACATTTTTAGTGACGTAATGGTTCATCGTCTAAACAAATACTTTTTTAATGTACGTAACCATCTAAAAGTTATGTAAATATGTCTAAATTTAAATTTGTAATCGGTAGTATTAAAAGTGTTAGGAACTTTTTTCTCCTGAACCGTACGTTTTACCACTGATAATAATACTTTGGTATACTCCCACGAAGTATCACGATATTAGCATACAAACCAGATAGTACCCATGTCAAAATACATGATAATAATAATAACCTGAGATGCACCTGGAGGATTTAGGAACAAGGACAAGACGTTTAACTTTAATCTGATAAAAAAAAAACACAGAACTAACGATATAGGTACGATGTTGAGTAATTGTTTTGACAGTATTTTGAATTTGAAACAACACTTTGTAAGTAATAATGAATTTTTTGCTTAATATGTGTCGATATGTAATTTTCCAGAATCTAACAAGACATGTTACAAATCAACAGCAATCTACATAAATTACATTTTTTTTTTTTATAAAATAAGCATTATTTAAACAATAATATTCTATCAAAGTATTTATTATGTCTTTAATAATACCTTGTAAGGTATATTGCTAGTTGTTATACATATTAGTATGCAATACTAGAAACACCAGATAATTATATCCAAAAAAGTACAATTCTTTTCACGAACTAGTCACCATGTTTTTATATGAATTCCTTTACCTAAACCAGAATAGTTTGTGCAACATTACAATAACGTTTTCATCATCTTTACACTAATTAACAACTGAAATATCTACATAGGTATTTACATTAATTTACACACTAACAGGAGTAGTAGCACTCTAGAGTCTTAATTTACATAATTATTCGGAACATGAACATTCGATAGGAATGATAATTGTAATACTTTATGTAGGTAAAACGTAAAATAAATTAATTATAATGACTCTATATCAACGATCGTGTTTTGTCAGTTGTAGTGGTAAGTCGTTGGAAGTGGGTCTTTGTCGGCATGGGCTCGGTGATCTAGATTTTCTTATGCCTTGTCTTTCACCTTCATTATCACTCTCATCGTGGACATTTATCTCCTCATCTGTATCGGAATGGGATTCGTAACCACGAGCTAATTGTATAGACTGAGCTGCCAAAAGTGCTGCAGCGGCAGAGTGGGGAACTAGTGATTTAAAAGCACTATTTTCTAATGCTGGATGAGGCTTAAACGCGCTTCCATCGAACGTAGCTTGCTGCGCGAGCGCTTTCAATGCGTTAGTGTCGAACTGTGCTTGATGCGTGAACGCCTTCAGGGCATTAGTGTCTTGGTGTGAGAGAGCCTTAAAAGCGCTATTTTCTCCGCCCATCTGATGGGTGGGGTAAGGAGCGCGCGCGGGGGACAAAGAACGCGAACGGGACCGGGAGGGAGAATGGGGGAGGCGGTGCGGTGGCGAACCGCCACCGCGCTTGAGGAGGTTCATGCGCTGATGGCGTCTCCATTTGGCTCGTCTGTTGGAAAACCAAACCTGTCAGTAACGGTAAATAAAAGTGATTAGTATTCTGTTGTTAGTGATAATAAATTCACATTTTTATGCAAATTGGACAAGACAGAAAATGGCAAAACTGATCTTATAAACTCGTAGCTGTCTAGGATGATATAAATTTATAGAATATTCAAAAGATCGAAGATTAGAAGTTGTTACCTGAACTCGTGCTTCGGATAGCGAAGTCTTGGAAGCTAGTCTTTCTCGAGTCGAAACGCATGGATAGTGAGATTTTTCAAATTCCTTTTCTAATTCTTCGAGCTGGTCTTGGCTGAAAGTAGTGCGGTTTCTTCTAAACTTTGGTTGTTCACCGTCCAAAGATCCAGAGTCATCTCCGTCTACATCTGTTTATTGCAAACAACTTAGGGTAAATAGATGTTAAAAAGAGATAAATATTGAAAAGCCAATAAAAAAATCGCAAAGCGTACCAATAAGTCCACGTGCAGATGACAAGAAACCCTGTTGAACTGCGTCAGGATGAGGTACACCAGAAGGTGGGCCGCCAACTCCATGAGGCATGGGTATAGTTCCAGGGGGCCAGACGCCGCCGCCTCCAGCCCAAGGAAATGCTCCGTACGGTGGAGGAGCAGCATAAAGTCCATAGCCGGCGGCTCTTGCGAATTCGGCCGCAGCACGTTCCGCAGCTCGGTTCCGTAGTATCCTATTAATAGATGATACGCTGGGAGCCGTCGCGTTAGTACATACACCTGCCGACAAGCAAAAAATTACTTTTAACATGAGAAATTGGCATACATTCTGCGCCATGATTTTATTAAAAAAAATCATTCAAAAATTTAAATCATTTATTTGTTAAAAAACTACTTTAACTAATAAATAATATGAAATAGAACCTAGGTACCAACCAGTAATACCTTTCTTGATTGGTAAGGTCGTAATAGAAGTTAAAAGTGTAATAGATGGTAATACGATATCCTATAATATCAATACAATAACTAATACCTAGATACTAATAATAGCACCGGGTCAATGTCTCATCAGTTTACCTGTTCTAATGTTAATATTATTTTTTAAGAATCAGACCGTAACTAAAACGCTGGATAACCGAATAGTTTCACTTCATAATCATCTCACTCACTCTATTTTCTGTATAAGTAAATATATTTCTAATAAATTATAATGTTGGAACCAATGAGGCTTCAAAATCATCCACAGGGTAATTAAGACCGCTAGATACTAAGAATTTGAGATCAATTTCACCCAGATTTCAAGGTCTCGTTTTTTTTTAAATACTAGTAATACATACTTCTACGTGTTTTTAGACAACGATTTTATTTTAATATTTTAAATTTGAAGGATTAACATGATATGATAAACAACATCACACAGATTTTCAGTATTTCATATCGATCTAAATGAACACACAAACAGCTCATTTTATTTAAAGGACTCAGTTTTATATTTGTCTCATGAAAAATAGTTAATATAACAGCAAAAACAATAAACACGTGTTTTTTATGGTACTAATCGATAGTCGCTATAATTATTGGATCCAATCACAATCGTGTGTCCAAGAAGACATCTATCTAATCTAATATTTAGAACATGACAACTCTAATTAACATATCGTAGCCTAGACTGTTCATTTGTAACAAGTAGGACACCTTATAATTTTCTTAGAACTGTGATTATTCTTCTTGAGTTTTGTACTATATCCATCTTGTTAAAAAGTAGAGGTAATTATGAACTGGCTTCTTTCAAATTTAAATCAAATCTGCTTGAATGAAGCCCTATATTAAGTTAAACAAATGTTATTCTTTTAATGTCAATTTCCAATCTCAAGATTTTTTCTAAACCTAAAGGTTGGGAAACTATATAAACTATAATTCAAACTTTACTACAATTCTAATTGAAAACGGGTGGTTTTGAATTTGAACTCACAACATTGTGGTCCTGCCTAAAAATGTAAATGGTTTAGAACAGAATAAACTTTATTGTACACCAGTAAATATTGCCAGTTTACAAAAATTTATATGTACAATGGGCGGCCTAATCGCTAAAAGCAATGGTTTCAGCCATTCTATCAATCTTTATCTAATACTTTTGAAATTACTTATAGCAAACATCTAGTTTAAACTCCTTAAAATAAATATTGTTTTTATGCATTAATTCTTAGCTACACTATGCAGTAAAAAAATACCTTTACCTAACTTGATCTAGAATTGTATGATTTAGCAAAAATATAATTCAACGTGATCTAGCGAACACGAGCCGAACGAACTATGTAGAAAGTACTGATCCTGCGTCGCCCAATATAATTGTAGGACTCGCTTAGGCAGTAAGAAGTACTCAGGGTACTCAGGTACTTAGGTAGTCTGTGCGTTTAATTGGATATCAAGCAAAAAAATATTCTCTGGAATTATAATATTATGGATTAACTTAAAGCATTTTACATTATCCCACTCATGTTATAAATGTGAAAGTTTGAAAGGATGGATGGATGGATGGAGGTTTGTTACTCTTTCACGCCAAAACTACTGAACCGATTACGATGAAACTTGGTACGTAGATAGCTGGAGACCTGGATTAACATATAGGCTAGTTTTTATCCCGATTTTCCTACGGGATCGGGACGTACGTGGGTGAAACCGCGGGTCGCTGCTAGTCATTTATAAAGGGAAAAAAAGAGAAACAAGAACGGTCGAGGGTGTCATGACACGATACAAGTTTATTAAAAACATACATACATCCATAAATTCTCACAAACTTTCAAATTTATCATATGAGTTGCATTATATAATTCAAAATTATAAAGGAGGTTTGTTACTCTTTCACGCCAAAACTACTGAACCGATTACGATGAAACTTGGTATGTAGATAGCTGGAGACCTGGATTAACATATAGGCTAGTTTTTTATCCCGATTTTCCTACGGGATCGGGACGTACGTGGGTGAAACCGCGGGTCGCTGCTAGTCATTTATAAAGGGAAAAAAAGAGAAACAAGAACGGTCGAGGGTGTCATGACACGATACAAGTTTATTAAAAACATACATACATCCATAAATTCTCACAAACTTTCAAATTTATCATATGAGTTGCATTATATAATTCAAAATTATAAACTTTTAAAATTCGCTATCATTTCACAAAATCAGGCTGCCAAACCGTCATATATTCCGAAGGGGTCACATTATACAACTCCCCAACAGCAAGGGTCGCGGTCTGCCAGTCATTATCATGTCGCCTGGTCGGAAGATACTCCCTTTGAGGTGGAGGGACATAACCCCCGATCCATTACATTCCATCCAGCTAGAGTTCCACTAAGATCTAAGGTTCGTACTGAAATAAACTTCGATAAAACCATACACAGTAGTGAATGTTGTTTTTCAAGTTAATATAAACGTCGATGGTAATACTCAAATGGTTTGACTAGGCTATATTAATTATAAATAAATACTTGGCTAGAGTCACATTTCGCTTTGAGCACGCACATTATTACAATTATGTGGTGCAGTTTCGAAATGCAACGTCAATAAAACCACAGTTACCGAGTACTTACATCGCCGTACCTATCCTACCTGCGTAGTTTGATAATAACTATAATATAATCAAGAAGATAAAACTGAAACTATTCAAAGATTAGAATTGATTCGATAGAATTATAGACCTAATACGTTTTCTAAACTATTTATCCCAATGTTGTTTCAAAAGACATTGATACATAATTATTACTATGTATATTACTATTTATCAAAGTAATTTTAAGTCTCTACATGTCACCCAAAGGTGGACATGTACAGAATGCCTTAGGCATTAAGTCCGAATATGTACCACATAAATAATTAAATAAATATACACAATCATTTTGCAAAGTTAAAAGGGTTGTTTATTTATTTGGACGTCCTAACGTCTGATTCTGATAATATCATTTGAAAAAATATTAAGCTATACAATCCGTTAATGTACCAACAATAATAAATTAATGTGGGCGAAGTTGCAGGACACAGCTAGTCATTACATATTATAAAACAAAGTCCCCCGCCACGTCTGTCTATCTGTTCGTGATAAACTAGAAAACTACTAAACGGATTTTCATACGGTTTTCACTAATAGACAGAGTGATTCATGAGGAAGGTTTAGGTGTATGATTTGTACCCGTGCGAAGCCGGGGCGGGTTGCTAGTATTATACAAAACTAATGTATATATTGTATTATAATTCTTTCACGCAATAATGTTGCAAGGATTTCTTTTAGTTTGAGTTTATAAGTCTGACAGTGAAATGAAATATATCGAAATAAAACTTTCTTTCTTTTGTTCACGAGAGCGAGACCGCGGGTTAGCTAGTCAGAGAAGGTTGCCTAGCAAGAGCATACAGTTGTGATATATATGCTGCATCGTTTTGTTTTAAAATAATGCATACTGCCTGTTGGTCTAGTGGTTAGTGAGCATGACTGAGACAGAGCTCGTGGGTTCGATTTCCACTCAGAATAAATAATAGTGTTATGAGCTCGATCATTTGTTCTGTGTCTGTATTTAATTTATCCCACTTATATTATAAATCCCACTAATCCCACTAATATTATAAATGTGAAAGTTTGGATGGATGGATGGATGTTTGTTACTCTTTCACGCCAAAACTACTGAACCGGTTGCAATGAAACTTGGTATGTAGATAGTTGGAGACCTGAATTAACATATAGGCTACTTTTTATCCCGATATTCCTACGGGATCGGGACTTACGCAGGTAAAACCGCGGGGCGCTGCTAGTCTATAATATATATGTATTTAGTAATATATAAGTATGTTTATTAGCAGTCTGGTTACCAATTTTATTGGTTGACGAGGTGGAAGATCTTCTTGGATATCCTCCGTGGATAAGTCCGTGGAGGGTCTGTCGGACACTTACCGACTAAAAACCACCCCGGTGTTCTGCTATTTACCTATGATCGGGGGAGCGAGAATCGCCATTGCATTCTTCCGAAATCCCCGACGGACATTGAACTGTCTCACCGTCTCACTAGACGGGTCCCGTCACCCGGTGCGACCACCACCCGTTGGACGCACTCCTCTGAGAGTAGTCTGGTTACCATAGTACAGGCTCTGCCTAGTTTGTTCACGTTATTATTATTAATTTATTTATTCGTTTTGATTGCATATAAATTATATTTTTAAATACATAAAAAAAGTATATTTAAAATTATAAATTATAGTAGACCATCGACATCGGGTACAGGGACCAAGACACCAGTGGTTAGAGTTCCAAAGACAGGAACCTCCTTACTCTACGGGCCTTGTTGAGGAGAACTGTCTTCTCCATGAGTCCCTTAATCTAACCGTCTAAAGGGAGCGTCTTAAGATGTAAGTCGAGGCTCTTGGCTATCAATCCATGAATAGATATGACTATCGGAATTCTTTTGTTTGAGAGCCTAGCTTCGGCACGTATGGGCCGGCTCGATCGGAGTGACACAGAAAACAACAATCATTACGCGGTACTCTAATCAGTCTATCACCACTATATTAGGCTTATTGGCAACAATAGTTCTGTCAGTGATGATAGATCGAACCCAACTAACATCCCAATGAACGTAGCTCGACCATTTTCGAAAACAAGGTCGGACACATACCTGTCCTGCATTATTATGCCACCTCTAAATTGAACCGACTGGCCTGTTGGCCTAGTGGCTAGTGACCCTGACTGCTAAGCCATAGGTCGTGTTTCCGATTCCAACCCGAGTCTGGGTGTTCTTTGTGTCCGTTGTTTGTATGATTGTAAAGTCCCCCGCGACACAGGAGGGGCTAAATTCACCGCTGGCAAGTCGAGAACAACCAGTAATAATATGCCTGAAAGATTCACCGAACGGTTTGTTTTTTGTCATAAGTTTGTCATAAGTCGTCGTAAGTCATATTTATGTACATAGCATCATACTAATGAGATTATGATTTCTTCTTATTGCTGTACGATGTGTAAAGTAACGGTTTATCTATATAGGGCTAGAGTCGACTCCAGCAGAGATACTATTTGCATAAAATAAGAAGGAACGTGTTAAAAGTGAAGCGAAACTGGTCGCGTCTTAAACTTGACAGCTATTATTACTTTGAATGTAGCTTATGTTATAGGACTAAATAGCTCTTCAATTGATTATGCATTTCAAGTTTGTTGGAAATAATAATCTAAAGTGGTAATTCACCAATGTCTATTCGGTTTTTACCTGTTAGTTGTTCAGATGAAATGACTGAACAGATGGGTAGTGTTTTCCTAATGGTACAATTGATTAACTAATAAGAACTAGTTAAGGTAAGAGATGGCAATGACAAATAAATAGTAAATATTCTTGGTAAATTACTACTTGTACCTACCTACCTATGCTGAGTACCTCGCACTACTACCACTATATATATTGATCTGAGATGTAAGGCAAGAAAATTACCTTTCATTTATCTCCATAAACTGCTATACTTCAAGACGTGTTCAAGGTTTTGAACCGAAATTGTTACAGTATAAATATTGATGGTGCATACATAACCTACCTTCTATTTTACAACCGAAGTTGTTATAGCTTAATGCTTGAAGAACTTAGTCAAAATGCTAAAAAACTTTTGGATTTGCTTCCAATAGGTTAGTCTTTGAACATGGACAAAGCTGAGATTACATCTAACATTTTAGTTTCCAAAAAAAATATTACCCCTTCGCCATATTTTTCTATTATACCTTACCTTATTAAGAAAAACAAACCCATAAAAGTTATTCAAAAAGTAAAATATCGCTTGAATTGTTACAAAGGATATTCAATAGTGATGCAAACGTGCCAATAACTAAAGTACTCATCGGTCTACTGTTTCTATTCGTGATAAAATAGATATAATTATGACTAGTCATAATATTTTTTCGATATATGTATAGTATCTAAAAGCCCGCATCGCCTTTATTATAAACTAATATAAAAACGTAATAACGATAATGATTCTATCTAATATACACGTATTACATATAATGTTGTCTCCTTAGCCAAATGATCTCTCGTCATATTTAATATTGTTTGTGTCGTAACATAATCTATATACGTGAGCAAGCTAAATGCGTGCAGTCAGATCGCGTGCCGACGCAGCCTTGGAGAGCCATCCCATGTAATTTTCAGGAAACACTTCGAGTAAGTGCCATAATTTAATCATAGCCTGTCCGAGTGTAATTGTCGTTGAATACGTAGCTACCGACCAGTGGTCGAGCTACCGATCACGCTTGCGATATTTTAAATAACTTATGATTGCTCTTTCATGTCATTCCAAAAAACGAAAACCTGTTCTAAAACTCAAATAACTGAAGTCACTCGAAAAGCGAGTCGAGAAGTATGATCACTGGACCTAAGTAAAAACTGACTAGTGCACTCAAACGTCATTTAATTATATGACGTCATTCAATAATAGAGTCACGATGTATCTTCGGTTTGGAAATGGTAATGCCAAAGGTGGCAAATAAGTAATCATCCTAATGATTGGCAGTTATCGTAGTTCCCCAGTTTCTCTTTCGCGTTGCCATCACGGTAATCTTAATATATCAAAAACGAATAATTTATAGCCGAATTTGTACAAATTAAAAAACGAACTTATTAGGGTTATCAAATTTACTATCAAATAATGAGCAAAAATATATAGGTAATTACTATTTTTTCATTTATTTTTCATTTGATTTCCTATATTTGCTTTCATTTTGGATACACGTTTTCAGGAGTACAGAAAAGAACAAGAAATTATCCGGAAAACTAATTTTTTTTCTCGAGGGGATGTTTTAGGCGAGCAAAGACACGGGCAGAAGTAATTTTTCCTCAAGGGCCATGCTTCGGCTTCAGAGAAAACCGGCAGTAAAGCAATGCTTTCACTGCTTATCGCCGAGTGAGTGAGGTTATTGCAGGCCCTAACCTTTACCTCCCTCTTTCTCCTCCACCCTCTCCTACTCTCACCTTAAAGACCAGCAACGCACTTGTGACTCTTGAGTGGGCGGCGGTAGTAATTTACCATCAGGTGACCCGTCTGCTCGATTGCCCCATTTACAATAAAAAAAAGTATTAATATCCGTATTTGTTTTAATAGCGTTAGTTTCCTTTTTACGATAAATTAGATCAATATTTCACAGCAAGCTTTCCACCGATACAATGAAACACTCCAATCTACTTATTAGAATTAATTGCGTTTGTAGTAAACAATTTATAGCCAATGTACAACAGTTTCATGTCTAATGTTCGAAGACAATCTACTTCATTTACGTCAAATTGATCTATTCTGTTTATTATAACCCTATCATTGAAACAACTACGAACATATCAAAGAACAATAATTGAACGTAATTGCTTAATGACTTTGTACACGTTTGCGGATAAACAAACGTTTTCTAGACAAGACTCATTATAGAAAATTACTCGTTTCAATATAAAAATGAACTTCTCTGTCAATATGTTTGTGAGAAGGCTTGATATACCTCCGACGGGATAATAATTATAATTATAACGAGCTGAGACTATTGCGATTCACAAAGACGAATTTAAAGGCGGTCACTGTTGTTAATGAAGCGCTATTGTGAAGCAGTCCGGCGCGCTTCAGCATTCGTTTGACGTATCAAATAAAACACAAAACGTACCTGTTATAATTTACTCAAAACACAAAGCCTTATATAGTATAATGAAAATGATCAGTTGCACGGTTCAACCATTGTTAGCACATTCGAAAGCATAAAAAGGTGCCTTCTACACAATTTGTTAGCTCATAATCGGTGCATTAAGACGAAGCGCAATAAAACGCCTTCTGTGCGGCGCTGGACGTCGAAAAGTTTGATATTGCTGAGAACGTGTTAAGAGTGAATGTCCACTTGTCCGCGCTGTATATACGGATTTTATGACTATCAGATTTTAACTTCGATTTTAACTAAAAGAAGATTGAGGGGTAACTTTATTAACTTACAGCTATTTTTTTCCGTTCGCTCCATGAGAGACGGCAACGTGCGAATGGTACCACTTCACTGGTCTATGTTTACAGACGCAACTAACCTCATCTTAGTCATATAAAAAATAATAATTAGTTATATTAGTATATTCAATCACTCTTAAGTGGAAAAAGTGGATTTGGAATACAAAATTATGCATAATAAAGGTGCTAAAATAAAAAAAAAATATATGGTAAAACTTCAATGCCACAACAGCACAAATCAATTTTACTGAGATGATAATGTAGCCTGTTATTCTGCAGTTTTCAAAGTACCTACACCAATGCCTGGGATACGGGTAAGTCTGCGTTCGCTTTTACAGTGACTAGTCATCACTTAACCGACAAGATCTCTAATTACAATGGGAGCAACGTTTTTCAAAAAGAAAACAAAGCGTAGAAAATCTCTTAACGTTTTGTGGGAGCTCAGCGATGCATCGCCGCTACTTAATCTACTTCATTCTCTATTATTTTAAATGACAAAAAACTTCAATGATCTTGAACAGAACAGTTAAATTAGTTTTTGTTTAGTAAGAAGCACGCAGCCTATCGATAGTTTCGATCGACATCACTCTGCCCAGGCATGTTTTCAAATTGGATAAGTCGATAATTTTATGACCTACATAATAAAAAATGTAAACACATCACGACCTGACAGGTCATTCGATAATCATTTATTTAAACAAAAGTTCTAAAGCAAGATTCTGATATTCTAGGAAATTCAGACCCACTATTTTGAAGTAACGAAATTGTCCAATTCAAACCATATTAAAATGCATATGTAATTATAACTACGAGTAAGTTACAAACAATACCTTTAAACATTTCTTAACACATAATATTATAAAAATATAAACGATTTCAACTCAGATGTGTTTAGTTTTTAATGTACACATGCATGTTATGTGGTAAAATAAATAAATAATTAGGCCACTGCTATGTACAAAAATAGGAGTTTAACTCATAGCTGAATTATCTTATAATTTGAATTTTTCCTACTACATGTATTTTACATTCCGCACTAAATAACTGTCGACTATAACTTAAAAAAATATTGGTAATGACACAAGTGTACAAAATGTATTTAGAACATGTTTATTTCATTATTTTCTCTCTATTATCTGACTATTTAATGTTACTGCTACTTTTTACCTAATTATCAACGTTATCGGTTTTTTTATTTTTTTATAAAAAATGTTTTACTTTAACTGGGCTAATTCTAAGTTTAAGCTTTGTGCATATCGTAACTATACTACTTTTGTATATTAAGAGAATAAGTATCAATTACATTATCGTGTATTTTCATCAATAGGGTTTTCCTTAAACACCTTTCAACCGACAATGAACGCCCATCATCGGTAGTTCCACTATTTGTTTAGAATCAGATCATTATCCATCAACAGGTTGCAGGTGGGAATGCGATATCTATAATTGTTCTTTTAATGATTTGGGATCGAGCTCGGATGCTACGTGCTTAGTCACGGTCATGCAATTTGTCTAAAGTCGTTTAATCATGATTAGTCACAATAGGCTCCGCTTCTATTAAAAGGTTAGATGTCTATAATATAGAGAACGCCTTAAGGTAACCACAGACTTGACCGTACTACTTTTTTTTGTACATTTCATTATTATTAACTGGAAGAATGGCGTCAAAATCTCCATTTCTAAATCAATTATAGAGGCAAGGCACAGCAGATTCCTCGAATTGAAACTGCCAGTCTCCGTGTTAATGACATTACTTGAGTAGTTTAATTTGCTGGTCGTTAGAGTTCCTTGAATGGTTGTAAAATTTTCTGTGATAAAAAGCCTATGTGCTAATCCAGACTAAAATATTGAGCCGTTTTTGCGTGAAAAAGTAACAAAGACATATTGATATTCACAAACTTTCACCTTTATAATAATAGTAAGATATATAAGGAATAATGCTAAATACTATGTGATTTTTAGTAATAGAAATCTGCAGCTTTTTGGTCATTTCACGCAAGGTGTGTTAATTAAATCCACCTTGCGTGAAAGTCTGCATATACCTTTATAGACTACTATTCGAAGACTGTTGGCGAAAGCACAATTAAAGCTTTGGTTTTTCTTTTTTTTTTTGTACACCAAAATAACGCATTCTAATCTAATTATTAAAATAATAACCTATATATGCATAATTTATTATATTAAATTACAAATTATAACCTGTTTAAGTGAAATAGAAACCTGGTGATTGAACATGTGGCATACTGGTTTAAATAAAAAGCTCTAAAATCCCTTTACTTCACGAGGTCTTATAGCCGGGGCCTCAAGTGAATTCTGAAAGGGAAATCCCTTTGAACCCCGGTAGACTTGGCCGTTTGTTAAACAACAGGCGGCCCTTACTGCACTATACGGAGGGGCTTTCCCTCCTCTAATTCCGGAGATGCTAACCAAATGCCAGTAAGCTGTTGTCGGTTAACGCTCATGAAGGATAATTTAGGATAATATATTAAAAATAAATTAATAAATACTCTTTTTTGTAGACCAAAATAAGGAAACATTACACAAACAAATTATACACAAAATGCACAATGGGCGGCCTTATCGCTAGAAGCGATATCTTCCAGGCAACCTTAGGATGGACAGGAGTGTTATGATATACGTGGGTGGTTTTGGTGTCACAATGTCAAGGAAGAGCTTGTAGTGATTTATGCAATTTTATATTATGCAATTATGCAATTATGCAATATTATATTATTTTTTTTATTCTAATTTAATATTATAAATTCAATTTTTACCCTAAGTTATTAAAAATTGTGCATATTCTAGATATAAATCTATCTTCGTGATCAAGATTATCTTAAGTCAAATATAGTTATTATGATTACAGTGATATTTGTTATAAGCCAAAGGATACACACACCAGCATATTGCCATGGTAAAGTTTGAGGAGGTGGTATTTGTCAAAAAGCGCCAGTATTAGAGTTGTTTATTTATACTTCTATTTCCACCGGGTAGATGGTCTTTAACCTACACAAAATAGTCGCCTGTATAAACTTTTGACTAACAGTAAGTAGGTAGGTACTCAATAAAAATAAGGGTGACAAATGGTATACTTGATTGAAACACCTCCATTACAACCACTGCAAATACACCTATGCTGCCTTTACAGAAACTGGTCTTATACCCAACTCTACATTTCTGTTATATAAAAAAACGCTTCTGGTGTTGCTAGCACTCATACATACGTAACGTTACCGTTTACAATGAGGCGGTTATACACTTTGTTTAAAACCTCAGTAAAATAAAAAGAACATGCAGCGCTCATGTCTGTTTACATACCTCCGAAAGATTGGTGTCACATCACTAATGGCAACAGAAATTTTAAGCATGTAGTTTGGTTTCCCATGGCATTCTAATAAAAAGCAAATTGGTTAAAAAATCTTAATGTTTCTGCGTCGGTGTGCTGTTAGTTGGTACCTGCTTAAAAGCGTGGCATGTCCAAAGATAAGACACTCCGGCGCCGTCTGGCCATGGAGTGTTTAATCGGGTTAATTTATCGATAATTGACGGAAAACCTTTTTGTTTGTAATGCCGGGAAGTAACAGTAATTGTCACGCCTTTGAAGATTTACGCTCGTTTCTAAATTGAGACATTAACAGTCGGATCTCGTGCCTAATGGTTCGGAATGAATTTGTTTGTTTGTTTTACTTATACCGGTTTTCCGATACCACTGTTCATTGGCTGGGGCGACAACGGATATTGGTTTCTATGGGATCACGCTAATTAGTTTTAGACATTTTTTAATGATGTCATTAAATTAATTAGCCACATCGGTGAATGTTTTTGTGTTGAGTTTTAAATAAATTTCACTTGTTTAATTAGGTACTAGGATACAGCAGATTTTGAGTCAAATCTGCGCCATCTAACTAAAAGTAGTAATAATAGTAGACCACAGCTAAACAGAATGTCTTACTAGCATAAATTTCGATGATGCTGTTAGGTTAGATGTCACTTTCACGGGGATAGGGCTGTCCCTATCCCCAGAGTAGTCAATCCACAAATCCCGGCGAAGGTGCGGTCAGTAGCAGCTATCAGTTCGGGGCTAGCTGTCAGGGTTAGCGGGCCAAGTTACTCTATCCGTAAACAACAATGAAATTAACATATTCTCAACCCATGTGTCAAAAATGTAGAAGGTTTTTTAACATTATACATACACTCTAAGAAATTAATATTAACCAACAAACTTGCCAATGTGAACTTTAAGCATCTACTGCTACTACTTTATAACTCGAAATTTGAACTTTTACACATTGACTATTGCAAGTGACAAGTAGTATCTAGATTGTTTGTTCTGTACTAGTTTGATAACCATATATAATGAATAGTCAGTACAGAGACAGTAATGTAAGTACAACTTGCCATTTTCACGGATCAAATTAATGCAAAAGCATTAGTGTCTGGAGACAGTAGCCCACTCATGGTGTCCGATAGCAAGTTAATACACACGTAGCGGATGAATAATACATAACCAGTAACAATTAGTAAATTAAAGTATAGATTAATTGAAACTCAACAATTTAAATAAAAGTTTTTAATAAAAAAATCAATAAATATTTTTAGCCACGTCAAGAAATTGTAAAGTAAGCTAGGGTTTACTTTGTAATGTCTTGACCAACTCTGAACAATATAAGGCGCCGGTATGAAGGAGTTGAGCTTACATGAGAAGAAACTGGCAAAAAACTAGTAGCAGCAGCCTTTATACTATTTTTAATTGATAACAATGCATATTAACGAGTATGTACATACTATAATATGAATCTTATTAAAAAATTATAAGGATTACATTTGGGGTAATAAATTGGTGGTTCATTCAGCATAAACTTTAACCCTGAACAAGAACGAACAAGAACGAACACGAACGATGGCTCTTCAGGGCTGAGAATGAAATCTTGCAAAAAAAATTCGCTAGCAGAGGGATGTAATGTTATGATGCAATATATAACGGTGCACTATTACCTATAAAATTACTTTTCATCTGGGCGTTGAAGACACAAATCGATAAACACATGTTTCTTGAAGATAATCTCGACATTAGCGTTATCGATGTCGCTTATATTTACGTATACATTTTAGTATTTTATTGTGACGATTCAAAGATCCTTCTTCACTGTATTTGGACTCTGATCAGTGGCTAATTAATGAAATGAACGCCAAACATTATAATTATTAGTTTTTTTATGAATTAAGAGGATTTTGCACGTAACTGCTCTGAGACACTGTGTAATTAAATGTAATTCATACCTGCTTTAACGATGCATGGCATAAATACTAATAGATAGGCACTTAACTCGATCTACACAATGATACTTTTATGTACAAGATGTTAAAGAAAAGTGTGTTAAAATTTTAGCCGGCAAATAGTTCATTTAGCTTGAAAAAAATATTTTTAATGTAGGTGTACATTTTCAAATAACACATTATGAATTTTCATGTCAATTTCAATGATTTCACTTCTCACACACAGAAAAATCTGGACTTTCCATCAAAATCCTTGGTATTATATAACTATAGTTTCATTCATGTACGCCCTCTCGCATAGGAAAATTTTAGCTTAATCGAACAATTTTTGTTTAATTTTCAATTTTCCAAATAAGATCTCTGTATAAAAGATCACGATCTTTCATAAAATTGTTAGCGCTTTATGTTATTCAGGGGTCAACTATACGACCCTAAAATATGACCACACCTTTCTGTAATACGCTGTATATGTGAATTTCAGGGGAAAGGAACCAGATCTTGTCAATAATTTATGATAATTTCAATATGAGAAGTCACGAACCTGTATGAAACAACTAAAGAAAGACTATGAGACTATTTTGAAATGAGAGCACAGTGTTCCGTTGGTATATTTTTCCCCTTTATAAACTTTTTCCTATAAAACAAGGTAGTCCTGTTAGTTGTCCTCCCCAGCGGATTGCTTTTAGCCACATCCAAAAATTTCTTTGACAGAAATGAACATCACCCTTTTTTTTTTTCGGTGACGAGGTGGAAGATCCTCATGGATATCCTCCGCCCTTGGGGGGGGCGAAGGGGTCTGTCGGACTCTTACCGACTAAAAACCACCCAGCGTTCCGCTACTTGCCTATGATCGGGGAAGCGAAAATCGCCATTGCATTCTTCCGCAACCCCCGATAGGAACATCACCCTACTAAGAATGACTGAATGGAACGGAATGGAACGGACTAAAACTACAACGTGTCCCCGATATCAGAAATGTAGGTAGCTGGTTGCTTTCCGAGAAACCATTCTGGCAATCCTGTCTGCTTCGACAAGACTAAAGGATCCCATTTGAATAAATTTTTACATACGTTTTCATATTATCTACACTCTGTTTCCGCCTGCAAATGAATCCAGAGGTGGATACCTCCCAGCAGCGGCGAAAAGCTCTCTTTCCCATCTGTCACTGGTCAGAGTTATATGACAAGAAGAACAGAGGTCCCTGTTAGATTTCGAGAAGCTGTGGCTAGGCATCCAAGCTGACATACGCACTATGCCGATATTAACCTTATCATTGTCCCATGGATTCATTTGTATCATCGGTAAAAAGAATATTGATTTTCATGTTAAGCTATTCAATAAGCTTCTTTTGAACGATGCGAGGCGTAAGGAAATAAAAACATGCAATAAAAAACAAAGATATTATTTAGAAGTTAATAAAACGTATATTTCGCTATCACTTCAATAATAAATAATATTAATCACTATTGAGTGACTTAATAATATTGAGTGAGTAAATAATATTAATCACTCAATAGTGATTAATATTATTTAGCTATCACTTCAATAATAAATAATACTAATCACTATTGAGTGATTAATATTATTTACTCACTCAATATTATTAAGTCACTCAATAGTGATTAATATTATTGAAGTGATAGCGAAATATACGTTTTATTAACTTCTAATTATTGAATTATTATTATTAAATTATTGAATTTACTCAATAAACGAGAATGATTTTTATCAAAGCTTAAGTTTAAATTCTAAGACGAATAAAAGCTTCCTCAATTACAAACGCTTGAAATAAAAATCACGTCTTCAACGAACGCGAACGTCTAGAACCAGTTAAGGAATGAGTGGCGTCACGTCGTCTAAATGAATTATTGTTGGCTTTATGAGGAACATAAAACGATGAGATCGGATGCAATCAAGCGGCACCCGCCGCGTCGACTGAGTAAAAAGGTGTCTCTACCGCCAGGGGGCCTCAGCAACCGTTGCGCTAAACGCCTACCCTACGCACACGCGCACAATTACATCGCCTCGTTTCAATTAGTCCTCAATAGCCAGAACAACAAAAGATGTGCCAACCCAACATGAATTATAGCTCAACCAATATCTAGCTGATATAATTTGAATAACTACCTGTTGAGTACCAGAATTAAAGCTGCAATGAAAACTTGACAACTATAATAAACGATAATAGGAACGATCTTTTTATTGTATAGGTACACTATTCTTGGGTAACATTCAACACTTTAAAAAGTCACAAAGCCCATTAGGTAATTCAATAACACAACAATAGCTTAGCAAAAACCGATCAAAACATTTTTTTATCACGTACAACAAACGATTAAAGGCTCTCGAAAACCGAAATCCGAAATCATGACCGTGACCCCCACTCGCGGGCAACACTGTCGATGTGATGCACTGCTGGGAACCAATTTAATACTGTAACAAATCAATAAATGTATCGGTTTATTGGAAGCTGTGTAGAGATCGATTTGATTTATTTCGACCGTACAATAACGGCGAACGAGGTGGGACCTTGTTAGTAAATGTCAAAATAGTTACAAAAACGTCTGCCTATCTTGTAATACAACACACCGTACAACACGTAGTGATGCATTCAAATTGGAAACAAAAGCAAATAGCAATCAGAAATGTAAATTTAAAATATAATCGTAACTAAATGTACATCGTAAAAATAATATTAACAAGGGAATAATAAATTATAAAAGTGTTTTTATGGCCGACTCGAAACATTTTGAAACCTCAACCGTAAAGTTACCCGTCATCCGTTTCGCTAATTAATCGGCGCCAGCTAATAATTTGGGCTACGTGTAACCCATACAGTTTGTGGGCTACGAATGCCATTAATCAAAATATGGTCAGTAGCTAGAGTCGCCGTAACGCCTCGTAAACCGATATCGATTTGGTAGATAAGTTGCGCAAGCCATTGTCCAAAACTGCCTCGTCACGGGGAACAAAGACGGTAGTGGATACCTTATTAAAATTTAGCCTCTCGGATGAACCGCTCTGTTTTAATAACTACTCCTTGGAGCGATCAAAGACGTGCACTGCTTCGTGTGCTCGCGTTTTTGACACGTCTTTTGTATTCGCCGTCTGTATAAATATTAAGTTTAGAAAGAAATTGGGTCGCTCGGAACGTTTCATATTTTTGTAAGTAGTGTGGAAATTGATGGAGTTTTTATCAAATCTGTTGCTCTTTAGAAAAAAAATGTGATTGATAGTTCTGAACGGTGCACTATTATGTTTCAGAATTAAATATTATGGTTGGAGAAATAACATTTTGTACCAATTTAAGTCATTGTGACTTAAATTGGTACCAAATTTAAAGTAACTAAGCAACGGTAATGTTAATAAATTTTGCTATTTAGCCTATAAACTTTATAAATACATGAGCTACAAAAACAAAAAGGATTTTAATTTATTTTAGATAGCTTATAGAAGATAGAATTGATAGATTTTTTTTGCTATTAGTGTTTTACCTTATAGACTCGCCATCTCCACAATGTTAGTCTATATCGATAGGTACAGAAAATGACTAGGAGCGTCAAGAGAATATTTGTACCAATGAATAAATACAACAATTCCGTTTAAGCTGATGATATAATAATTAGCACATTTTAAACCAAATAAATAAATTTATATTACCTACATGAAGACATATTGCCATATAATGCAACAAGTTTATCTAATGGCGTATTTATTCCAGCTAATATAATAGATGTGAAAGTTTAGAAGCAGCTATGTGTGAGTCAGTGTATTTGTTATTTATTCACTCTGAAATGGCTGGATGGATTTAGATGAATATAGACATATCGATTGATGGTTGTTAGATCTCAGCGGTCGAAGTCGCATGTGAGACCTGGTTACAATTTAATTTATTTAACTAACCCCGTCATTCTCGAAACTTATAAGAGGTTCTAGATGTAATAGGCATTTCTGTTCTGTTCTGTTTAATATAAAGGATATTCTATAAATTTTAAAATGTCTCTCCCAGACTGCTCGAATGTCTTTTCACTTCTTCAAATTATCCCTAAAAGTTTGATCTTAACTCTAATACTAAAAAGCGCATAAACTTCGAAAACATCAGACAAGGCGTGACTGGAGATCGAATTTGTCCACCATGTCGTTATAATAAAATAGGTGTTACAGTTGCAATGCCTTCAATTTTTCAAACATAACTCTTTATGTTTTTATATACCTACTGTGCAAAGTAAGGTTAGAGAAATTATCATAATTTATACACAAACAAAAAGTTTTACTACTTTAGATATTGTGGAAAACCTATGTAGATCAAAAATTCGTTGCTGATTTGAGCTGAAAAAAGAGCAGATGAAAATAAGACCCAGTAGTTACAAACGAACGATTAACGAGAAGATAAGATAATACGAGCTCTGAATACGCACCTTTACCATATAGTATTTATAAATAAATGATAGAAATCTAATGGGTAGAAGAATCGGTAACGGGAAACTTACAACAGCATCAGCTGATCATCTGAATTTAAACAATCACACGAGTTCAAAATCATTTATAGAACTTTTTTTATAAAATGACATACTATTTTTTGTGTATTTGAAGACTAACTCCTTGTAAGGTGGCGTTTGGCTAGTTAATAAATCTACTAAGATATTTACCAAAAACATTACAATTTTTTGTTCTACAAATGTATACACTTGTATGATAGATGTTTTCAACATAATAAATGTTAGATGATACCCACTACCCACACACTACCAGCACCTATTTTAAATATTACATAGGTTGTGTAAGGAGCTGGGTCTTACGTAATACTTCTACAATAGTACTAGTTATTCCGGGCTCCCTCACCAGCGGGAGGTCCGGTCCGGTCAATATACTTTTATAAGCCGGAACTATATAAAAACTATAATGGAATCAATCATAAATACAACCCTGATCGCCTCTCAACACGAACTAAATATACTAAAGAAATCCGGTGCTATAGTCCCGTTCAAATTGATTTAGATACTAACCGAAAACTTAACTGTAAATTTTAATGTTCAGTCAAAATACAACAGCACTTATTTAAATAAGGCAGCATTTACGACGAATATGTGAGCATTTACGCACAACAACCGACGCTGACGTAGTATCGCGTGCAATTTTCACATACAACGGCAAGGGCGCTCACTGCGTTCGAGCAATTATTTTAAACACATTTCAACAAATGACGATAATGTCAGCCGGCCGGCGAGATAAGAACAAAAAACATAAAAAAATAAAAGCGCTCACTGAGCAATTGTTCGACCCGTATTCATAAAAACGCATTCACATTTCAAAATGGCAACATAAAATTTTTGCTTATTGGATCTCATTTTCTGACATGATGACTTCCGCACCCCAAAGAAAGTACATCAAATTAAAATATTTCTTTGTACCTGGGACGACATGGCCAGACCAGACCTACTCGATTTGGCTGCGATAAACGGGCTCCCGTGGAGTCTAGAATTTACTTTAACTATAAAGATCTAATTTTAAATATAAATATTGTATATTTTGTTCCCAATATAAGAACTGTTTCCAATTTTTATGGTGACATGTAAATAAAACGTGTTTCATATAGACGTTAACCCAATCATATTCTCTAAAGTTACGGTGCCCCCTGGGGATTTAATGACTGCGAACCAATTTAACAACTCAGTTTAGCACAGTGTTTCCCATCAAGAATGTTATCGTCTCCTAATCCGGTCCCCACTGATATCGTAAACCAGAAGTGGTCTTGTAAGCAAAACCAGTTTCAATGTGATCGCATGTACCCTACCAAACTGAACTGCACTAGAGAAAACATCAAAGCAAAGAACGTCCTTTGAACGAACTCTTTAATCACGTTTAATTAGACACGCAATTTTCAACTTTAAGCATGCGGAGGTAAGATATAATTAGATTACGCGATTTGTAGGTGCTTGAGTCGTCTTTTGTCTTAGTAGATGATATTTAAAGTCACGCATGGGCACGAGAGGTGTCGTTGGTGCAATTATCGCAATTGGCTCGTTGGCCTCTGAGCTAAAGACGCCCATCGTAGTCTAAGATATGAGTGCGCATGTTAGTGTGCCGTTGTTACATTACACTAAGGGACTTTTCGATAAATATCAACGCTACTCGGTATGTTTATATTAAATGTAAGTACATAATTATAACAAAATAGGAAATTCATAAGTGGCGCCAGATTGCAGTTGCTGGTAATGTATCATCGCAATAACATGAAATATGTGGATTTGTAGACAGCGAATAAAAAATAATTAATAGAAGTTGAATAAGTAGTAGATAAGATAAAATTGTAAAAATATTTTTTGAGATGAAATTAGCGTTTTATTTTTTAATATAGTGGTGGTATATATAAATAAAGTTGCATATGTGTAACAACGATGGTTTATAATCAAAGCTCTCGGCTACGCTGACACTTTTATTGTGCAGTTGGCTGCGGTCCCGCGGCGCTATGCGGCTTTTTTATTTATTACTCTTTATTGCGTAGAAATTTTGTCCAAATTGTTTCATTTGATCTCCAGATCAAAGGAAAACAGATTGACATCATTTTCAATATAATATATGTTATGTTTAATGGTCGGGGATACTCAACTTTATGATTAGCGGGCTAAAGTTAGGGTTAATTTTGATCGTCGGTTAACGGTCCAAATGGTAAATCGTGCGTAATTCCTTTTTATGGATATGAGTTTTTATACGCCAAAGTATAAGATCTCTTTTATTTATTATTTATCTCATGTAATTACATATATTATTAAAAATGCTGTTATGGTATAATTTATGTGTTAAGAATTAAATGTGTCATATAATTATAGGAGTAATTTTATTGGCAAACAGCGTTCAGTAAGATCTTAAGTTAATTTTAGAAATATTACTACAATAATACACTAGAGTACATATTTGATATGGTAATATGGGACCTAATAGAAGTGATGTATAAGTGGGGCTATTGGTAAAGCCGCAAGATTATAACTGAAACTTCTTTACTACTTACCTGATTTTAAGGAAGGAAAAAATACTTTCAGCCAGTAATTTGCGGTTTAAATCGATGCACTGCCGGTAGCAATAGGTACATCGATTTTGATGATTTTACGCTACACTGAGAGGTCTTTAGTCAATCTAAAGAAAAACATTGCATGTCCTGAGTAACCGACATGTCTCTTGCTACCAGCAAGCTAAAATGTTAATAGGGCAGGCCTTATAGTTCAAAAAAACCGTGAGCTGTTGGGCTAGAAAGGTAAAAAGTGGTGATCATAGACTGGAAAGCGTAACTCGGGGTCTTCCCCTCGTGGATTTACTTACGACCTCGTTAAAGTCATATAAAACCGCTTGATTGAGGCTGCAAATGACATAATTATATATAATATTATTAAGCGGTAACCGGTCGTATGGGCATTCATATTTTTTGCCCTTCGACTAGATGGACGTTTGCCCTATCCGGGATATCTCGAAAGTCTATGGAGAAATACATTCCGAAATATGGAAATCCTACTAGTATTATAAACGTGAAAGTTTGTGAGTATGGATGTATGGATGTTTGTTACTCTTTCTCGCCAAAACTACTGATCTGATTTATTTGAAACTTGGTATGTAGATAGCTGGAGACCTGGATTAACATATAGGCATAATATATTTTTATCCCGATATTCCCACGGGATCGGGACTTACGCGGGTGAAACTAGCGCTGCTAGTTATATATAATAATATGCTATATTTAGCAACCTCTAAACTGGAACTACTCAAATAACCAACATAATCAGATTTGGTTATATAATACCTAAAGCATTGTTTTGCTCGCACATAGTCACAAAATCCAATAGATGTTCTCATATTACATTATATCCGCTCTCGATAATCCGACGGCCATTTACAAAACTATCGGACGGTCAGGCCTTATTCGGGCGTGCACTTCAATGGCTTTACCTATTCCCTCCCAAAAACCATTTGACACTCATCAGAAGTTCATTACTCAAATACCTTAATCCCATAATTAGATAAGTGTTCAGTTACTGTGTAGACAAAGCGTTCACATTTTATTCAGACGAGAACTTTAGATATGTGTGTTGAGATAAATCGATTATTTTTAAATACTTCTGCGTTATTGAAATATCATCCCTGTACCAAGATTGTCGTAGAAGGTAGCGACAACACATTAATTACTACACGAATTAGACCCGTCGAAATGTGGAAATACCTACACCCTGCAGAAAACTGCCGTAAGACTATCTGTCACCAAAACTACCCATTAGATAGTTAGATGGTCATTATTTTTCCGATCCAAGGTTGCCTGGAATAAATTGGTTTTAGCGATAAGGCCGCCATTTGTCCATTTCAATTTTTGTAAACATACTTTAAGCAATATTTACGGGTGTAAAATAAAGTTTATTCTATTCTATTCTATGATATAACTACTTGTAGATAATTTTGCTTTTTAACACGTTTTTATTATTATCTTCACTTGTAACTACTTAACTATGTTCAACAAATCTTGGAATTTTAACCTTCTTATAATTATCATATCGAAATGAAACTTTTTTGTATATGTATTTCTTTTAACAATACTATAATTTGTCATTTTGGAGCTGGTCTGATGATGGAGCCAGGAGGTGGATATTGGAACTCTTCAGTGGCTACTAGTAAACCCCTCGGGTTTGTGCTCATGTCATTAGTTTTGTGGTAAACTCTATATTACTATTTAATTTGGTACACGCTATAAAGCGTGTTTTTTTTTGTTTTATTATTCTGTTGGTGAGAGGATAGAGTTGGTAAGCATGATAAACGATTAGCGTTTTTACAGATCCTTGTTTGTCAAATTAGTTGCACATAAAAAGGTTACTAATAAGTAGTTTATAACCATCTGTAAGTCATATAAATGATTTCTTTATTAGCATTGGTCCAGTTAAACTCATAGTCGTAGTTAAATCTGTAATCGCTACACAACTTCTATAATAACGCTTATTATACAAGTTGTGTTATTACAATAATATATTGTATAATATCTCTTCCGATAACATCGGTGTGTACAAAGAAAATAAATATTCTATAAAGAAAACAACATTTTATAAAAATAAAAAGATGTTCAATAAAAAGCGCATCCCTAAGAAATGGTTAGTGACATTTCACTGTTTTAATTGTGCTCAATAGTCCGAATATGGTTTTTATGGCAAGAAAAATTGTAAAACTTGCACAAAAATCTTTAAAATTGAAAGAGAAAAGTGAAAAAGCTTTTTGTATGAAGTTTTAGTATTTTATTGAAATTTGGACAACCTTCAAAGAACCAGAGGAAAATGTAATAATGGTAACAGGTATTCAGCCGTGTTACCATTATTACATCTTCAGGAAGAGCAGGTTTGCTTACGAAACTATACGTCAGAGTAACTGGTGACTGCTGCCATCTATCGCAGTCAATCATACAATGACTTCATGATTTATTGTACACGCAATATTTGAGAAAAAATTAAACAGTATCGATGGTTTTCAGTACCTACTTTTCTTAGTATTATTTAATTTGAATGCGGGTTCCTTAAAAAAAACCTACTGTGCCAATATAAGGAACTATTATAAAAGTCAGGTCCTCGTCGCGAAATACCGGTAAGCTTCTCGCGTTACATGGGCTGCTTGCGTGCGACCAACAATATAGAGCCAACTTGTCTGATCATCGAATTATTATACAAGTTGTGTTATTAAAATAATTTATGGCAATTTGCGGGTCGCCATTAGGTAGATATTCTTCGGATTTGATAGCGGCAAAGCTGAGCAGTGACGTGCAAATTCTAGAGTTAATTGGATGCTTTAGGTTTTCCTCACAGGTTTTTTACGGAATGTTGAAGGTTTACCGGGTTTAGTAGTGTCTAGATCGTGATGGAACCGCTAACGCACAAAGCAACTATTTCAAAAGATTATGTTACATTAACTTCTTAGAAAATATCACAACTCTTTTTTATTTGTGGCACATAAAGTCATCCACTAAAGATAGATGAGAATATAGGAAAGAAAATATTACTATCCAATAGGATATCGTTATCTTGCCGATGACCTAAAGTAAACATAATTTAAACGAAGAGGGAAGGAATGATGTTCCTTTTCTTAATGGGGAAAACCTGGATCTGTTGCTCTCTCGTTCTGTTTTAACTAATATATTTAAATAAACTAATTTATAGTGGAATTCATGAGGAAAAATTATGTTCAGATGCGACATGCTTAAATTCCAAATACTAATACTAATTCTAATACTAATAACTATCTCATTTCAAAGACTTTATGCATCACTCAATTTCATTAAAACTGTTCAATAATTTATTTTAACCATACGCCCATGGTTAAAATACTACGCTATTACAATAATTGAAAAAAAAAAATGTCCTTACAGGCGATTACAGATTTAACTACGACGACGAGTTTAACTGGACCTATATACTACACCTTTCTGTAACACCAAAATCAACCAATTACCGAGCATAGATATCATCTACGTCCTGGAATAACTTTTTATTAGTAGGGTAGGGCGGGGCTGACAGCTCCAATTTGATTATATCGATCTATATTATAATAACTGACCGTAGTATAAAAACAAGTATGACACTAATAAAACAAGCAGTTTTTTTGAGCATGTAAATTATAAAATATATTATATATAATTATAAAATATTAGATATTAGGTTGGATATTGCTTACGATAAATAGAAATGTATTATTTTGCAAGTTTTCTAAGCTTCATTAGTTTTACAACCCTTCAAGCCCCATCCATCCCTATTATGTGTATCTCTTTAAAATAAATAATTTTTTTTTTTTTTGAGTATTGTATGTATGTAAACGTCAACGATTACCACCTGTTTAATAAAATAACTCCAGTCCATCCCAAGGTTGCCTGGAAGAGTTTGCTTTAAGCGATAAGGCCGCCCTTTGTACACTATTTATAAGATACATCTTTAATTACATATTCTTTGTAAAACCCTGGTGTACAAATAAAGTGTAATCTATCTATCTATCTAAATATAACCGGCTTCTTCATCATAGTATCCAATTACAATTTGGAGATATACTTTTGTTTAAATCCTAATAATAATTTATTCTTAATTTATTATTAAATGGACATCGTTATTTAGATTATTTTGTTAGAATAGGAAACCTGGATCCACTGCAATTCTGCTCTGGCCATAACACAGCACAAATCTCTTCGTCATTTTATATAACCCAATTGTTGGGGAAGTCTAGTAGCAATCGTTTAGGAGTAATATCTTCCTACTATATTGACATGCAATATCCTCAATACTTATAGTATCTGATAACAATTGCGAGTAGGTATATAATATCTAGTCTGTAGGCTAGTTTAGAATGATAGAAACCTAAAACAATATTGTAGTAAGGCCATCAAATGGAACAGCACCTTATAGGTAACTGGACATCGGACTTAGGAAGTTGAAATGATCAAGTAACCAAGGACCAATGAAGAAACCATTTGTGATATTCACAATGAGTACACTTGAGAGCAATGAATCCAGGTCACATAAAGACAACTGAAAATCTGGGAAACTAAGAATCCTTATATGAAATGGAAAATTTAGTTAAATAAATTGTGTTTAATAGACAACTAAATACTCCTTAAATAAAAGTAATAAAACTACTTGGTTGTTGTAAAGTTATATCATCACAAATGTCAAAATAAATAAATTGGACTTTTTTGACTGCGAATTTATTGCATTTGTTTTGCGTATCTTTATGTGACCCGCATTGATTGCTCTCGAGTGTAGTTCCGAGTTTGCCAATCATTAGTAATCCTTTCACTTTTTTATACAACTTAGTTTTGAAATAAATGATTATAAGCACATTGAGGAACTTTTATCTTTCCTAATTAATTTTGTGGATTTTTTTACAACAATTAGCATCTAGCAATGTCTTGTATAAATATAGCAGATATATTAAGTACAAAATGAGCCGACAACGTGTACGTCATTTCAGCGTGTGCACGATGAATGAGCACAGTTATATCGAATCTTGTTCGTCGTGAGCGCCGGCGGCATTCATGGCACACGCATAGGAAACATCTACAAGCCAAGCTTAATGCCTATAATTGTTTGTTTGTTCCAATGATCTGGGAATACATGAACTAAGTACGTGGAAAACCGGATGCCTGCGATGAGTTGCTCAAGAGATCCTACGATTATCTCTGAAACTTACCCTACATAATAATCTGCTACGAACTATCACGCCCACTTTGAGGGTTTCATTCAATGACTCTTATTTATTGTAGTAGCTATAATATTATACTTAAAAGATAATTTATGTTGAGGTCCAGACCTTTCTACCATAGTTTTTCTAAGAGACTGCAGTGTAGGGTTAAAAAAACATTAGAATTTTCTTACAGGTTCGTTAAAGGGTGAGTGAGACCACGGGCTACGAAAACCGCTCGCCATCTAGTGGCTGGTTAAAGCTTGTTTTATACCTAAACAGTTTATAAAAGATTAAAGACTTATGTAGTATTTATATTAATAAATACAAATATTAAGTACAATATAAGAGATGTGTGTGTGCAAAATGAGGGTGTATGATACACAACTGTGTACAAACTAATACTTATTATATTTTTCATCATATTCTAACGATTTTACTTCGAATACAATAACGCCTAGGCTTCTCCGTGTCTGGTGTCTATTAAAGTCTTCGTAATTATTTATATAAAAGTAGATATTATCAACCCTATATAGCCTATATACATATATATAAAAATCGTATGCCGAAGAGTTTCAGTTATCCATCTGGTACCAACAACATCAGAATGGTTATTTAACTGCTCTGGTAGCATTACTTACTTTCTTAATGACTTCATGGAGAAAATAAGAGGTACTCCTTCTAATATCATATCTACTTAATAATATGTTTATTGTAGTGTATGTATAAATGTAAATAACTCTTATACATATGCTTACCTTCAGATATAAGTCGTTCTCGGATCTCCCATGCGAATATCGTGGGGTTTTCCCTTTTGTACTGTTCTATCTTTGACACTACAGCTGGTGTTGCCACTTTAGGCTTGCTGCCACCAATTAACCCAGGCGGTCGAAGGGTTCCTAAAAATTAAAAATAAATCTGTAATAAAGTACAATTTAACAACAATATTTATACACACAAATGTATACTTTTGCCCGCCACTTCATTCAGATTAATGTAGATTTTGTCAAGCCGGACGACCGTCAAAAAGTGTTTTCTTTCAATCCCTCGGTTATTTCAGTTATTGAAAAGTTATTTTATCTAAAAATACTTTTTTCTATTTGCAGGTAGGCACTTTGTCTTTTTCTATACCCTTATCAACGTTTATGCAAAATTATATGATGATCAGTGAGTAGTTATGGCGTATTCGAATAAAAACTTTCGCGAGTGGTATTCATATAAGTTAAGGATATACGGTTTTACTGGCATGTGTACGTGACTCCTGGCGCCTGCAACCGACGCTGTATGACGCCTCACTCCTTGATAAAGGGCCCCCATTGTGTCCGAAATTAGTCGGGCATCCCCGAAATATACACCTGAGTAAAACCTTAGCATCCATAACTAATAGTTATGGCGTGTAAGAGTAATAAACAAACTCATATTCGCATTTATAATATTAGTAAGGATTGATATCAGCTTTGGATTATATTTATGTATATATATAGTTAGCAACGATTACCACGAGTTCATTAAAACTATTCTAATCTATTTTAAAGTAATGCCAAAGACAGTTTTGTTCATGTATAAAAATGTAGACGAATATGTCAAAAGTCTTTTTTTATACTTCAACAAATGCAAATTATTATATAGAATCTCTTTACAAGGTAATAAATTGTATCATGACGACATTACTTATTAAACATTATTCTAATGCCTATAAGATTTAAAACCTAGCGGTGGTTATTTTCACAAAACTATATTATATAGGTACAAATAAAGGTTTGTTTCTAGAACTAACATGAGAAAACGAAAAAATAATTCACACAATCTTATTGTGCATAACAATCAAACCAATTACATTTAAATGAATTATTACGATATCTGTCCAATTATATTTCTAAGTACAATTTCGTAAAGAACTATTAAATACGGTTAGGTATTACATAAATAGAGAAAAAGCGAATTGAACAAACTGTCACCTGCTATTTGCTAGCGGAAATAAAAGAAAACCTAAAATCAAATTAGAGGCTCAAATAAAAATACCAGTAATAACGACACGATACCGATTGATGCAATTTCATTGAGTGCTAAACGTGAGTAAACGCAAGTTACTTGTCGATCACTGATTCATCCAATATAATACTTAGTTGCGCTTTATGGCCCTTATCTGAACAGCAATAAACTTCAAAGTCTTACTAAAAACTGCATTGTAACCTTTGTATTAAAAAGAACAGTGGACTTGAGTCCCAACAAAAAATTGATAATCGCACGCGGCTGTAAGAATAACAATGAAAGCTTTAAATTAGTATTAATAATTACAGAATCATTGACATCGGCTAAATGAAGCCTCCTTGTGACGAGACATGAATTTGTAATTAACATTTATCACAAACTTTGTTTTATAGTTTTAAGCGTTTACAGTATTAAACGCTTGCAACATTAACTTTATTTCATACATTTGATTGTCCAAACTGAGGGCAACAAAGAGTAATATAACATTTATATAAGATAATTCTAAATATCACCACATATTTTTGGACAGGATTCCAGTGGCCTGCATCGCTGAGAACTTAAGGAGTGCCTTATGATTTGAGAGGGTTGATAAAAAGTAACTTATTCTTCTGTACCTAAGTAAGTTAGATAATGGATGAGTGCGTGCATCGAGACAATTACGTAAAAACGGCGCAGTGGCATTCCGGCGGGCAGCGCGCGACTGCGCACCGTTTTTACCATCTCGACTGCTCTTCCATACCGATAACACGCTGAATTATTCAACACATTATTTATATTCACATTTTTGTCAACGCCATTCAAGATAAATTCATAAGGGTCTTTATGTCTTGATAAAACTGAAGCTCACCGCCTAAAATGGTGCTATTGTACAAAAAGTTATTTTCGAGTTTACATCAACTCCACGACACATCACCTTAATAGGTGATTTCAATTATAATATTTTAACTACATTATGAATTAAAACTAGTGTGTTCAAATATTTATGTAAGTATTGACTTAGAAAGGACTTAAGTGTTGGTAATTAAGCAAACGTAGCGTGATACAAAACTGTAAAAGCAAATGCTACATTTTGTGTAATTATTTCAACATAGATTTAGAACATAGCGATAATATTCATAAATTTATTAAAACGGTAATGGTAAATTAAACCCTTTAGTACACGAAGTTAGAAAGTAAATGAGTTTAGCAAAAGCTGTTATGTTAAAGCGAACACGTAAACGATTAAAAAAAATATATGTATTCTACATAATGAAACAGCAACGGAGCTGAATATGTGACTTGTTTAATAGAGAAATAGTTGAGGATACATGCAGTCAAACTTTAATTGAGTAGAGCCTAAAGTTCGCCCTTTTTTTTCATGTAGAAAAATCCAGGTTAAGCCTGTAAGTGAATATGTCATAGACAAACCAACTAAACGCGGCGACTGCACAACCAATTCTCGGCAAGTTCTGTGGACCGGCCATTTCATGCGACCCCGTCAATTTAGACACTTGCTTTCGTCTCTCGACAAGAGCAACCGATTCACAATCGGCTACAAGCAAAGCTCCTCATGTTTTAGTTCATACAATCTAATGAAAAAACTAGCGCTATGTTCCGCAGAAGCTTTATCTGATGAAGCGGTGAACATCGAAAAGAGCTATTCATAATTAGGGTTGGCTGCTTAAACTCTCCAATCTAATCGCTTCAAAGAAAAGCTAAGTACTGCGTCTTGTGATTGGTGGTACTTGTGGTGATACCCTCTGGTGATTGTTGATTCTGATTTATTTGTGTCCTATCTATATATATATACCTATGTATATGCAAGGTAAAATTTTTAGGTGCTTTCAGTTTTGTGCAACTATAAGTACATTGGCACGGAGACATTGTTATTAAGAACAATTTATATTCACACAATTTATAAATTAAATATTTATTCTTCAAAAACATTAAAGTTCACCGAATGTGTTTTCTAATTCTAAAAGACTTGTTAAACTTCTGGGGACTTCTTAAACTTGGTGATAGACGTTACTCATTACTTTATTGCATTGATAACAATTGTCGTAAATAATTTTTTTTTCTATTCTATAATTTTTAATCAGTTTGGTAAAGAATAAGTAGGTACACTTTCAGAAGAGATTGGACAAAATAGGCAACACAAATGAAATAAAAAAAAATCTCGAAGATTTTCCCCCTCTTTTCCGAAAGACAAACTTAACTTTGCAGTTCTAAAAATACTCTTCTATACCTCGATTTACGACAAAGTCAACTTTCCAACCGCAAAATATAAGTTTTTAATAAAAAATACTTTTTTATGTGACATAACAACAAATTAACGACTTTCGGATTTTTTTCTTTACTTTTGATGTTAGACCTTGCTTCTTACCGAATTTCATGATTCTAGGTCACTGGGAACTACCCTATAGGTTTTCATTTGCCTGCGAAATAATAAAATTTGGTCAAATCTAAGGCTTAAATGGCCGTATCTATTGATTGGATTGACTTGGCAACTTGTTTTGTTTTACAGCTGTAAGGGACCGCAGATATAGGTATTTGATATTAAGTTCAAATTGATACGTCCACGAGTTCCTGAGAAAAGGGTCTTGACAGGCAGACAACAAAGTCCTATAAGGGTTCCTTTTCTCCTTTTGAAGAACCCTAAACATTAAAATAACAGGACACAATGGCACAAATGAAAGACAGACAGTACCCAAAAAAAAATGTGGAAGAAGTAACGAACATAAAATAAATAGTTTGTCAAGTAGTAATGTAATAAAAATAACGTAACGTTCATTGGACAAACCACCATCGCAGCGTCAAACATCGCATCGAGTACGAAACGTGCATGAAACGCTAGTACGCCTTTAATTACAATTTGCAATAACAATTGAACACGATATTAACTGTCTCACTGATACTGACCGACAACACATGCTGATGACAAAACAGATTAAATAAATTATAAAAAAAACTGACTTATGAAGCTAGGCCAAAGGCAGCCTACTTAGACATTAGATATCAAAGAGAAAATCTTATCTTATCTTATAGTGATTTACCATAACAATAAATATTAAACGCAAAGCCGGAGAGTACATAGATGTCAAAAGCCACACTTGCTCAAGACAGACTCCTTCCTGTCAATTTGAAAATAAAATTTCTATTATCTACAATAAAATATGATAAAGTAGTAATGATACAATTCCATTAAAATTTGTACACTGTATATTTTTGTTCTTATTCAAATACTAGCCCCTCCCCGCGGTTTCACTTGCGCTTATTGTCACTGCTCCGCTTCTAAGGGTCGTAGTGTGATGTTATATAGCTTTTAATATTCCTCAATGAACACTCCATCCAAAGCAAAAATAATTATTATTGAAAACCAACTAATACTTTCAGGGGAAAAACAAACAAACAAAAAACTCTTCAGCTTTATTATATTGGTATAAATCACTGCCGCCGCCCATGGGCACCTGCAACTCAAGAGTCACAAGTGCGTTTCCAGCCTTTAAGGTGGGAGTACGGGAAGGGGGGAAGAGGGAGAGAGCAGGGGAGAGGGGAGGGTTAGGGCCTCCGGTAATCTCACTCACTCGGCGAAAAGCAATGCAAGCATTGCTTCATTGCCGGTTTTCTGTGAGGCCGTGGTAAGTATCTAATGTGTTAAACAGTAAAGATTTTATAATATGGTGTGCTATGCTAAGAAGCGACGGCATAATATCAACTTATAACCATAACTACTGCGACCCGAACCTGGACGAAATAAAAAGTAAATATTGAAGACTGACTGACTGCCTGACTGACTGATCAACGTACAGCCTAAAACGTCTTAGTCTAAATAAATATACACAGGTTTCTCGTATGACCATTAACCGTCACTAAAAACATTCTTATGAACCTCCCCGGAAAACCCGGCGGATTAAGGACAATTTTTTTATTAAAGTTAATTTAAAATGTTAAGTAGGGATTTAAACTACATAACGTTTTGTTTATGTAAATTTTAAGTTGCACGTATTACAGTATGTATTTGACCTTTCAGATAGAAATAATAAATAGTGTGTCAGCATTTCAGTAAATTTAAGAGAGTGTATGTGAAATCGTTTTTTTATTAAAAGAAAAAGGACAGGTACTTGTAACGTGGGTCACACATTACTTGTTACCTAGTTTACATTCTAGGATACGCTTGAGATAGAAGTGGGTGCACTTCGGTAGTGCACTGGGTGGGGTTTGAACCCGCAAGCAAATCCAGTCTGGTTCAATCCGCCCTAGTCTTTACGCTACCGTCGCGTCAATAAAGTGCCTATTTGTAATGACAAAATAATATATTTTTAAGCTCATACAGTTATTTGCACGATACCTATACCTGTTATTAATTTTTTCCTGTCTGTCTGTCTGTTTGTTCCGGCTTATCTCCGAAACGGGTGGACAGATTTCCACGAGACTTTCACTGGCAGATAGCTGGTGTTATTAGATCATAGGTTACTTTGATTTTGGAAAAATAATTAGGGTTCCGCGGTAAATATATAAATATGGACACGCGAGCGAAGCCGCGCGGGAACTGCTGGTTTTAAAATAAAATTGATATAAGTTAAAGTTTTGGAATATTATATGATAATATTTGTAATTTAAATTTAAAACTTAATTACTCTCAGCCCCGGTTAAATTTAACCACTATTTGCGTCAACCCTACCTAGTCAAAGGAAAGGAAGCCTCCTCGTCCTAATAAAAGTAAAAAAACAGTTGCTGGGATTTAGAAAAAAATACTTTTATGGTAGATAAAATCAACATTAAGGCAAATGAAGTCGCGAGGCAAAGCTAGCAGTTAATATAATATTGAAGATTGGTACTAAAACTGTATTTTAATGGGCACAGATAAAAGAAATATTCCAAGAAAACTACTAACTCTGTTTGTCAAAACTTTCGAAGATCGAAGTAGAACTAAAAAAATATGGATGGCCCTTGTGACAGATCACTTGGCCTAAACAGAATTGAATTCAGCTAATTATATTCGTAATAATATTTTAAAGCAAAAGACTTTCAACCGACTCCAATATTTGTTATAAAGCAAGAAAGAAAAGAAGGTAGTCAGTCATTTTCCTTTTTTTCCTATGCCTCGTAATCGTATCCTTATTTGGAATTAAATTTTCGTAATTTCATCTAGTGTGTCGGTACACTAACTCAGTATATAGTATGCCAATAGCCATACTCATATTGATTGATAGCTAAATTACGGTAGGCCGGCATACTGATCATTTCGCGATAATTAAATCGGCCAGGCAATTGCATGACCGGGGCCAATTACTAACGTTGCCTAGGCAGAGGCATATCGTGTGAGGCACTGAAACTGTTGCTAAATGTGTATTATTTGCGTGAAACTCATGCGCCTGCTCCCGGCACACACGATACAACTCACGCCTGGTCGTTCCACATCACCTAATATTTTGTGTTAGCTTTTGTTAATGGCTTGGTTCGTTTCAAAGTAACTTCGCGTAACAGTTATGGTAACGAATGCTCCTTTCGAATCGTTCTTAACAAACTGAAGATACGATGGTACAGGAGCTCTTCTGTTAGGTACAAATAATATGTATAACACATTAGACAATTAGGATTGTTTTGTTATCAAAAACAAGTAGACTCTAACTTTTTATATATGTAGAAATGTGCATCTGCTTAAGAGTAAGAAATTCGTCAATTAGCATCACTTTCATTTGAATAAGTTTTATTAAAAACCTATTGTACTTGGTAATTTACAGCAACAATAAAATAACGATGATATCTTTATTATTTAGTATGAGAACATTTTCTGGTGAACATTTTTTGTTGTAACGAAACTGAAATAACTAAGTTTATAAATCGTCTTGAATATAGGAATTGTGCGAAGTGGAAAAATCTTCACCTTACAGAAGGCAGTAGTTGATGAGTACTTCCAGCGAAATGCTATTTGCGGTGAAGGGTATTAGGATATTGCGAGTGTTGGTTTTGACTTGTGAGCTTCTTGTGACTTCCTTTTACTTATGAGCTTCTTCTTCTTAAAGAAGCTTTAACTACCACTCAGGTTTTCTATTATACTCAGGGTCTTTTATTCAAAGACGACGGACCCGTCCGCCTGTCAACGTTTCTCCATCGTAGCCTGTGTTGAGAGGGAAACGCAGGGAAAACGAGAAGAGGCCGTGCGTTGGGCGGAGTTTTGGCCACTTTCCCCATTTCAACAACCGTACTCGTATTTCGAAATATGGTATTTATACTTTAATATCCTCCTTATTATATACTAGTTACACATATTCACAAATTTTATGATTTATATTCCGAAAAAAATCTGAGAAACTCTTTAAAGAACAAACAGATGACATTAAACGAATTCTTAATATTATTATTTGTAAAAATTCACAATGATACGTATTTTTTTTAGGTAGCGCGTGTAATATGATTATCGTAGGTAATTGGGAGACCAATCATGACAATTTAGTATCATCCGTTATATGTTCATGAGTCGTAAACTTTCTAAATGCGAACAGCTACCTAATAAACTTTTATGTATGTAGGTAATTTTAAATTATCAGGAATTTCAACAAATAGGTGTTTACACACGACATTTAAAAAACTATTTTTAAGAAAACTCGAGTCATCTTTTGTACTAGGTACTAATAATACAAATATGTGATAAAAGTGAGATTTTTAAAAGGGATTTTTGTATATACTTAATTTATGTGTATATGTTTCTTAGAAAACTAATAACGATTTGTAATTTGTCTTTTTTTAAACTTATCTAGATAGATATAAACATTTTTAGTTTAAGTATATGTACGATCATATGTATTTTGTAATATTATTTTAAAATTTAAATTTGAAAACCTCTGTACAAAAGTCCGTCTCTGGGCGGTCACCTTTAGGTTAGGGGGGTCCAACTTTAGGCATGCACATTTTAAGAATACTGCAGTTTACTGTTTTGATATGGCCTTGTTAGCTTGAAATGTTTGATAAAGATAGTTAGATTTTTGGAATACATATTTCCAAGCTGAATTTAAAAGCTGAGAGCTCGATAGATTTATAACCTTTTGCATTAAAGATTACATAACGTTTTTCGCTAAACATTAAAAAATCAGTATCTACATCCTATTTTCATCTCTCGAATGGAGATCTAGTGATTGTACTCACCAGTCACCACGCAGCAGAATTTTAATGTGGGGGGGCCACAATAAATTAAAAAAGAAAATAAGACTAGTACAGCGCTCTGGACCGACCATCAGAAAAGCGGTTGATATTCTCCTATGTTGTTACTTCCTCTCTTCATTAACCCCACCAAGGAAAATTTGAATGACCCTAAAACAAGCGTAGTTCACTTCGAAACACTATGTACCTATGCAATAAATTATATAAACGCTGCATTCTTCAAGTCCTACAAACATCATTTGTTATGATAATGAGCCTCACAGCTACAACTACGATCAACTTAAATAAGTAAATTGAAAGTTTAACATGCCACAAACGAGAGAGAAAATACATAAACATTCACAATACACGAACAAGGTGTCGAATAATTCGTTCAAGTTTTTGTTATATTCCATTTAAAACGACTTATGTTGGAAAACAACGGTAAGCAATTAATCATCTTCGCCACATTTAAGGAAGCAAGAGCCACAAAGGGGACAATACACACCCGAAATGTCTGTTAATAAATTTCCAAACAGAAGTCATTTATGGCCGTTTTAAATCATTACACGGTACCTCAACAAAGATCTTTTTAAACGACACAGAATAGGCCTGAACCTAGTTAATTAAATTTGTATTAAAAGTACCTATTCAGAAGTGGCTCCTTATATCGGCTGGCGCTAAAGTTGCCCGCACCGTGAGTACTGCACTGTCATCCAGTTAATAGATCAAAATCTTTACCGGTGAAGTGGGCCTGGATGGCCTGATTTATTGAACATAATGTAACGCGTGTTAATGACGCTTTGATTCGGTGATTGATCGACTTTTCGTATGAAAGCCAAATCAGTTCGCGCTTGAGTCTTCGGAAGCAATTGGATTAAAATTTCAAAACGAAAATATTCTATAAGTAGTGCCTTCGTACTAATACAATCGAATAGGGATTGATTTCTACCAGTTTTTTTATTAAGCGACTCATCGATATTCATATTTCCTATTCTGAGCTTATGACATCTATTGCCATTCACTTGCATTGGTTTTAATTGATACGTAAATAAGCTCTTTGTAATGTGATATCTCGCCCAAGTTAACTGAATTTATCGATAAATTTGAAGACAAAACCTTTGACTATCAAAAGTTTCCAATTTATAGTTTCTTCTTTACTTCTCCCTACCATTGGTTGAAAAGAACATGTCAATGTTCATGACGTTATTTTATGTTTCGTAAGCATATATTTATCTAACCACCTTACGTAATGCCCTTAAGCTTTGTCAAAGACTAAAGTGGGTGTTAGACAGTATGTGGTCACATTTTAGGGTCGTATAGGGAATCCCGTGAATAACGTAATTTGTAACCTTTATGTAACCCCCTGTATACTTGGTGGGCCTTGTGATACATCTCGATTTATCTGATATACTCTATTTCAATGTTAAAAACTGTTCTAGTGGGTACGTGGTATGGCAGTAAAATATCAGACACTGCGAATATACCTTAAAGCGAATCATTAATTTATTTCATTACGAGTATTATCAACACGTTATTGTTCATTTAAGCACTAATAAAAGTGTTTATGTCTTGGTGACTTGAATAGACCCACTTAGTATATTGCTTCTGTAAACGTTTACATTCACATAAATGGCTGAGGGCTTAATAATTTCCCTGACTTCGTCGTTACTGCAAGGTAATTGATGGATCTATATTTAGTCATAGAACATTCCATAGTCAACAACGTATATTAAAAATTCAAATTATCGTAAGAGAATTGGAGCGGAAAAGAAAAAGCATGTTTTCTGAAGCAAGAATGTCAACTGGGATAATTCAATTTTGATTATAGGACCAAAGCTTAAATACGGCTTCATTACCGGCCCCGACGATCCGCGGACAATCATCTTGACTAGGTATCATTAGCTACCAAACAATTTCACGTACGACGAAATAAAATGACTGGTTTAATATAAAATTACTCACTCTCTGATTCCGTGAGGTTTTTTAGCTTCGTAAATTATTCTTAGAAGGCGTACTATTGAGAAATGGTTTTACTGAAAAATAGAAACGTGCATGCAGTTGTGAAACATAAAAATGTATATAGCATGTGTGGTAATGGTAACATATACTTTTACTATTGCCAGTTATTGTTAAAGATATATAGAATAGAATAGAATAGGAACTTTATTGTACACCAATTACAAGGAAATCACAGAAACAAAATGTACAATGGGCGGCCTTATCGCTAAAAGCAATTTCTTACACGTAACCTTTTGATGGACAAAGACGAAACGAAATCAAAGGAGTAATGGTTAGTTTTTGGTTTAAGAGAGTTTCAGGAGTTCTTTATAACTCTTTAGAAAAAAAAGAAAATGCCATAACCTTAACTTAAATTCGAAATAAATTGCACTTTTAATAACTTATCTGTGCTATTTTTTCCTCAAAATTTATGTGGAATCCTAAACATATATCATCATAAATAGAGCCTATTTATTTGTGTTTTAAAGGGTTAGCGAGGCACAAATGATGTTTCTGGTATAGAAAGATTCCTTACTATTAGACCGACCATATGCTTATTAGCAGTGCAATAAAATCGAGCTCTGTTGTTTCATAGTTATGTTCAATGGTGATGACAACTAAATGGAATCTCATCAGAAAAAAAAAACTCAATCTCTAAGGTAAACTAGAGTGCATGAGCAATTTATTCGTCACTCGACCAGCACCGCAACCGACAATTTAATACTCAAACTCGGCCACAGAGCGTTATTTATGCGTGCCCATTTCCATGCCGTCAGCTTAGAAATTGTTTAGGCTAGATAATAAGTTTGAAGCTAAGGCTATGTACTTCGTTAAATACTTAAGTGGTTGGACATGACGGCCCTGGGCGGCGTGTAGCTGGGCTTCCGTGGGAACTCGACACGTGACGTTACGAAATCACCAGCGGCGAAAATTGATTGACACTACACTCCTATATTCCCATAATATATTGTAGTGTACTACTTGTGGGTTTACTGTTAGAAGTTACTATTTTATATTAACTTAATCAATGAAAATGAAAAAAAAAAATGAACCAAGTAGGTATATAAGTTTTCTTTATTACCTATTACAAAAATAAAGAAGCACATCCCTAATACTTAATAGGTACGTGTCGAAGTTACTGCCACGAAAAAACTCCTTTTGGGAATTAGATTAAAATAAAGCAATCTAATTTATATATATTTAGGTCTTTATACCAACGTAGAATGAGAAAGGTGAGGCACAACGGCATTTCTGTTATGTTACTGAGGCAAGTTGGATAACTAAAAGTTTTTGAGGTTGTGCTATAGGTACTGTTGCAATTGACAGTATAACCATAGGTATAATGTATGTATATGTATATCTAGGGAAATTACTCATGAGCAGTGTAATATTTCTTTATTTAGGGAAGGCCATTTATGTGACATATAAACATATTATATAAAACCTTTACAGAAATTGATCAAAATGTCGAAAGAGAAAAGTGAGTATTTTGATGTATAAGTTTCCGCAAAATTATAGCGACAAAGTTGCTTTTATTCAATACGTGTATTGTATTTTTTTTAAATTAACCTTTTGGTCCTAACTCGACTAAGATAAATCAAACGACACCGCTCAATTATGTTAAAATTAATCAATATGTTAAAACTACAAAATGTACCAAGAAAAAGACACATATTATATGCGTACATAACATGTAGGTCTACGCCTAGATTTCTACCCGAAACACTAAAGAACATCTTTGTCATTAAATATTTGTAATGTACCACAAGGTTGCTAGCCTTTCGTGTCATAACATAAAAGATTATTTGCTTTAGAGCAGAACTCATTGAACTCATATTAGGAAATGTATAGGCAGTACTTAAATCACCAATTTTGCAAAATCACTATCACCGTAGCTGGTAATAATTCCAAACAATGCATGTCTTGTGAAACTCAGAAAATATTGCGCAGATCTAGCATGAGCTAAAATAATAACAGAGGTTCAAATCACTATCACAGACATGCAAGATGGTTTGTCACAGACAGACAATTTTCATACCATGGCATAAAATTAAACATCCATTATCACTAAAAATATTTGTTGTTATATTTTCATCTCGATGCATAATTTTTAATAATGGATGTTTAATTTTAAATCCTTAATTAACTGTATTATGTTATTCTGCTTCCGTGCATCTGTCTTTCACTTTGGTTGTATAGCGTTTTAGGTAAGAAATACTTTTGATTCTGGATAAATGCAATTAGATAGAAAATAGTATCTCTCACGCGTTACCAATCCTATAAAAACCTTAAAAATAATAAAGTCTAGGCTTACTTATCGGTGGAATAAGTAAAGCAAAAGTTAAGTTAGAAGTTAAAAATTTAAATTTCGACATTTTTGCAGACTCGCTGAGCTTTTAACAGACTGGCAGAGTTTGAAGGAAGCTATTTTACATACTAGAAAACCAATGTTTTCCAAGCTAATCTACAAAACAAAACTTAGAACTGCATTACACCGTTAATAGGTAAAACTATTTCTAAAAAAGGTTTTATGTCGTTAGCCTTTTGAACGGAGCAAAAAAGGAGGAAAGCTTATTTTCTGCAAAAGGAACATTTACACTTAGATATTAAACATAAGAATTATACACCTCCTAATAATAGGTACAACAATAACCGTTACAAGGTAGTAATAAATTAAGATAATAACACATATCCAAACCGAAAACGTTCAAAGAAAAATAAAAATTAAATTCAAGAACCTGCACTTTTGGTAAGAAATATGAATGTTCAAACGGCGTAAAATAACACAGTGCACGTAGTAAACGGTCGAGTGCTTTTGGAATCATCCGTTCACGAGTCCTGAGCAAACACAAAGTGTCTCACGTGTCCTAATTATATAGCAGGCAGAACTAACTCTGAAAACCTATTGACAACAACCAAGTGTGCAATGTCATAGCCAGCTCACGCTTCGCTTCAAATTGACCTTACCATTACAAGGTAATACTTAAATCGTCGTTTCTTTAATTAACGAATGCAATAATTACTGAGGACAATTGACAAGCTGCTTAATAATAATTAGATGTTTCCTGTTACGTTTTTATTCTTACTACATATGTATAGTGATTGCCGCTACGCAAAAACACTGTCATAATGTATGGAGATAGTATTAAAACCAGCTGTGATAATTGTAAAGGAAACAGTCAAATAAAGGGTTGTCGATTTGAAAAATCACCGATGATAAGATAGTTCTCACATCGACAATCGGATTGTTTGGAAGCATATGCTCGCGGCGAGGCGGCTCTCGCGGGCGCATTCATCCGCACCCCGGTGGCTTATAATTAACACGCTGCAAGTTTTATGAATCGATTAAGATCTAAGCTTTCGTCAATAGCAGCTTTCGTCGCGCCGGATTCTACCGATGCCTTATTCTTATCGATGATTAATTGCGATTGAGATTTTTGCGTTAACCCTGTTATTAGGTTCGAGTTAAACATGGACCGCATCCGTAGTTTTACAATTGCTTACTTGTCATTGGACAATCCGATATCATTTATAGTGTTAATAACTGATTGTAGGCATTATTATGTTTTATGTTCATTTCATTTCATGCGAATTTGTGTGGTTTGGTTAAGAAGGATATGTCTGTTTCGCTGTTTGAAAATCTGTTTTGGAGTAACAATAAGAATGTGTACATACAAAATAATTTGCTGGAATAATTTCTTACAAATATAATTTGATTTTTATTTATATTTTACTTAAATCATGCTAGGTATGTCGTGTAAGAACAGTTAAATGTGTAAAAAGTTCCTGAACCCATTATAATATGTTGGTATGATGATGTGAGTTATATTTTATGAAATTTATTTACATCTAGATTCTCTAATCTATTTATAATTTTCATACCAATATCCACAATATCTTACTTATTTCTTTGTTTACACGGATGTTTCCATCGTATCCTCCATCCTTAGTTTTTCAATCTCGCTTATAAAATATGGGTAGAAGTTGGAGGATCCTGAGCTATGCTGCAAATTGAAAGAGTCATCCAGACATCAGGAAAAGTAACATCATTTTTTCAAGATTTAGTTACGGACGGGAATAAGGCGTGAGCATTTGTATGTACATTTGTATTTAGTTAGCATTGCAAAATTCTACTATATCGATCGCAATGGAACATCGAAGTTGTACTAAGATTGAAAAAACACCCGTGTATAACAGGCCAGGTTGCACCGTCTATTGATCATTCTAACCGGGCGGGTGAAGTAATTATCGCAAATAACTTAGTTGCCTCCAATAAAGCCTCGGGGTATGAACGCTTGTATAAATCAATACGACACTGAAGAACGCCGACGACATGCCCTATAAATAATACATACACACACTACACTAATTATAGTGGAACAGATACCCACTAGGCATAAGTTCGCTTTATCAATTATCTTCCTTCAAGCATAATCGACCTTTCTCATTTAAATGGCAATACAATGTCAACTTTACAATCATCAAAATAAAGACTATTTTCATTTCGTCCTACTTCATAATTAAGGACATTAAGTAGAATTAATGTGAGCAACTCTGTGCCCGAACTATTCGGACGGCTCGGTCAAATTAATCGATGTGAATGTGTAATTGATATTTAAAGCTCTTGTTAAGGTATTAGACAAATGAGAATTATCAATTAGAACAAGAAAAAATTCCGTCCTTTTTACAATAATGCGGTTTTTTACATATACTTACATAATATGTAGATACTATACCGTTAAGGTAACCAGAATGAATTCCTAAACTAGCAGACTCTAACCACTAAGTTACAAATCATCAGAGCGTTTCTGAGCGTTCTAGATCACTTGTTTTAGCGAATTTGTGAAATTCTAATAACAGTTAAAATATTTTCTCAAACATTAGGACCTTTTTAGAGTTCCGTTTCGCCCATTTCGTTATCCGTATTCCTGTCAGTTTGTCTGCCAAGACGTTGTTTCGCGGGAACGCGTGGAAGTATCAAGTTGAAATTAACATGAAATACGTGCCATCTACGGTGCCATAAAGCTATGAAAAAATCATGTTTTTAAGTTGACCGTAATTGTCATAAATTTTAACACTTTACAGGATTTTATCATCAGGAAATTTGGCAAGAAGCTAGTCTCAAAGAACAAGTTTGTTTGTTATCATATCTCATATTTTTGCGATTATAAACTTATATTTTGCGCTTAGAACATTGACTGTGTGGAGTACCGTGACGTATATCGATTTATGGGGTAGTATTTTTAGAACGGCAAAATTAAGTTTGTCTTCTTATTTTATTACTATGCTACAAAGTACAAGTTTGTACAGTGCGAGTCAGACTCACACTTGTACGGATTTTTGTATAAAACAAATAACTGTAACAACAAGGAAATAGGAGTGAATGTTAGTAAAGTACCCCCCAGTAGGAATTCTAGAAATTAGAAGTTTTGTTAGGAGACTTAAGAAACATTATCGACAAGCATACATTAAAAAATTAAAATAAGCCCTAAACTCTAAAACCCCTTCAAAGATTAGAAGAGAGCTGATAGTCTTCGAACGGCTGAACAGATTTTCTTTATTTATAGATAAGAACACTCTCGATCAAGCACGTTTTAAACAAAAAAATAAGTAATTCAAAATCGGTCGTTGTGTTAAGAAGCTATGATGCAAAAACACACGTTAAACTTATAACACCCGTACCCTTTTCTTATTTTTAAAGATTCGGTATACGTGTTTTTAGATGTAGATCTATTAAGTTAATATTATGTAGTTTGTTTCTTAACTCTACTATGATGTTTATAATGTAGAATGAGGGTATTTAAATATTAATATAATTCCAAAGTAATATTAGTAATTATGTCAATTAAAATGAAACCAAATCTTTGACAACATTTAGATTGACCAGAAACTTAATAGCTTACCAAGCAACTTAGTTACAGCACCTTGCTGTGACAGCACATGATGCGCGATGTCGTAGTGCCTGAGCCCAAAGCGAGACAGTTCCAGTAGCCTCTGTTGCGACAGTAAAGATGAGAGAGGGTGGGACGCTGCGCCAGGATACAGCGGAGTACCAGAGCCACCGCCTGCGCCCCCGCCTGAGGATGACGGCGATACAGGTACTGGAAGGAAATCAATTTGAGACCTATAATATAATTTAAATAGTCAATCAAATAGACACTATAAGTAAGTTCGCTTCATAACACTATAAGTAAGTTCGCTTCATAAGTTATACCTTTTAGCACATGCGAATTTGCTTTCAAAATATACTACGCAGCATCTGCTTTATCTAAAGCCTACTTTTTTTATTCATCTTACTTGCGTATTTAAAAACAATAAGCTGATTCATATAAAGTTATTCAACCTCTTCAGCCAGCTTCATTGTTCGGAAATAACTAACATTTTACCACATACTTTATCACGTGACATGGTCAGGAAATTACTACCCCCCCATATCAGTTCATGTCATACTCATGGACGCTCTCTTTACGGCCATCCTGATATATTATTTTCTTCAATCTCTTTATTGAGTGTAAACAAAGAAGTACGCGCCGTTCCAATTTTAAGACGTGTGGGTGTAACTCTTCTGTCTGAAACTTCATTCAGGCTGTCTAAAACTAGATTGAGATCACCAGACGGTGTGACTAGTGTAGCAGGTAGGGAAGTGTAATTCGTTTTTTTAATATTTTTTCTTTCTGTGTCTCCACGAGAAGGTCTGCCTGATGATAAGCGATTACTGGTGGTGCCCAAGAATACTTAGCCCGCGGTATCACTGCGAACTCACCATCTTATCCTTAGACTTGCTCAAAAGACAGGAGACCGAAGTTAACCAGCGCTACTAGTATGATACTGTTTTGAGTAGGGCTGTGATGCGAGTTCAGGTGGGTCGTTAGTTAACTTAGAACTTTAAAGAGAGTGCTAAATTCATGAAAATGATCCAGGGGAAATGTGACTTTATTCGTCGACTGCGAGCGTTGTGCACAATAGCGTCGTATACAATTTTAAAGCGTAGTAATCCTCAAAAATGCTGCATTTTAATATTTCATTAAACAATTTTACTAAATCACTCTTATCAAGTTCACATTAGCAACATTAGAAATAATAGTACTCCGATAAACCTAAAAAATCACACCCATATCATTTTTAAATGATATGAGTGTGATTTTTGACAACTTGTTTAAACTCAATGAGTACACCGACTAATCAAAGCATAATAAGTTCTCCTGCATAATAAATAAAGCACACAATAGACTGCTTGGAGCTAATATTATTGTTCAGATAGTCTGCGACCTGCATGCACTTTATATACGTAGTCGCGAGGGTCACTGTTTATTTAAATACTTTTAATGGGTGAGCTTTCTGTACTATAAGTATCTTGTATAAATTTTGTCAAAATATTTAAAATTATATACGTAGCTAAAGTTACAGGTTATTTTGTGAGATCATCCAACGCATTACTATATTAAAAGGTGTATCAAAATAATACAGTCCGTAGCTCGATGTTTGCAGACTTTTTAACCAGTGCTAAAATTAACAATAACTTAAATTACGTTAAGTCCACTATTCGTGTTAATTACGAGTTAATGTATAACCGAAGTTGAAGAATTCCAATTTTACATTGAATTCAATGTAGCATTAACAGTCGACTGCGCAGAGAGTATTTTAAGAGAATGAACGGGTATTACGAGCTTGGTTGGTATGTTACGATGAATCCATTAATAATACATTTCACTTAAAAGGATTAAGACGTTAAACACATAAATCATAATGTAGGTTCAATTGAATAGTACGGGAAAAACTTAAGTATTTCAACGGTTTCCATGAGGTAGCTAGTTGGAAAATAAATGAACGTTTGTAAACCAATTTATTTATTGAACAACCACGAAAAAAATCTGTTAACTTGTATCTGGTATATTCAAGTTAACGTAGTTTATGTACAGAAGAATAGTGTTATTCGGGTAACTGCTATCGGAAACGGAAACGACATGCCATGTCGGTCGCAACTTTTATTAAAACTTTAAAAAAGTATGTAAGTAGGTATTGTGCTTAATTATACTACCTACTAAAATAAAAAGAAGGCAAACATCATACTAGAACTGTTATATCGTGTTGTTATTTTGAGAGATAAACTTTGACTTTATTAAAGTGATATTAAATAGTGCTATCACACCAATTCGTTCTTACCATACTTCTAGTATGTTTTAATATTTTTCTTTAAATTTCACATTTCCACTGATATTAAGCAACACTAATTTTAAATATTGATTTTTTAGATAAAGCTCATGAGATTTAAAATACTATAAGAGTGAATCATAACACGTTTTTTTTCGATGAAATAATAAAAACAATGGTAGGTAAATAGTTATTAATACCTTCTCACTATGTACGGATACCGGTGTCACCAAACTCTCACACACACACACACACACATACACACAGATGCCTAATCCGTGCCCCAAAACTGAAGCCAAAAAATACAAGCGACTAATACAAATACAAGCGACTCACTCGTCATACGCGAGCGGACATTCGCCGCTGAAGTAAGTCTAGAGCCGCTATTTATATAATATTCAAAAATGCCTGGTTGTGCAGTTACAGTGCAGTGCAGGTATATATATATTAGGGTGGGCCAAAAAAAGATTTTAATTTTTTTTTCATTAGTTACCATGAAAGTATTGTTCAAGATGACGTAAAAATAAGCCTGTGAAAACAGCAGCTTTTAATATTACTATTAAGAGGTGCCGCTTCGTGATTTTTGATTTCCCATTTAAATAACATGATATTTTTTTTTTTTATTAAAATTTTATCGCGTTCCAACGAATTGACAAGTTGTAAAAATCAGTACATACTCTTGTAGGAAATTAAACGATCAACAAAAAAGATCGGATATGATTTTTCGCTTCATTCATTTAAAATTTTGCAATTACGTACTTGGAAGTATGAAAAAAACTATAAATTCTACTAAGTTGAACCTAATTGTTAATTTTTATTACTATTTTCATATCACCGCTAAAATCACTGTAGTTATCGATCTCAGCGCCACCTTTACGGCATTATTCAGATGTAAACAATACTTAAAGTTAAGTCAATCTCTCCAACTGGGTTTACTCAAATTTAACCTTGAATAACTTTTAAACCAGCGAAAAATCATATCCGACCTTTTTCTTAGACTGTTTAATTTTCTAAAAGAATATTTATTGATTTTTACAACTTGTCAATTCGTTGGAACGTGATAAAATTTCAAACAAAAAAAAAAATATCTAATTGATTTTGATATCTAATTGATTGCGAGTGAGATGAATCTCTCCAACTGGGTTTACTCAAATTTAACCTTGAATTAATTTTCTAAAAGTTTAATTTTCTAAAAGAATATTTATTGATTTTTACAACTTGTCAATTCGTTGGAACGTGATAAAATTTCAAACAAAAAAAAAAATATAAATATATGTATATATCCAAGTATTGTTGTAAATATGTCTTTAAATTTACATGGTTTGAGTGGCTGAATTAAAATGCAATAATATTGGGATACAATGCTCCGGTTTCCTGATACATTGAGTATATAAATAGTTCCTACTAAGTAGCTTTATTTTTATTTTACATTTGTCTTTTTAACTAAACGATCAAAAAAAAATTAAATAAACAAATACTTGTAACACATTTAAATACATTTAAAATGTTTTTATTTAATATTACTTACATCAAAAAAAAATATTATGTTTCATAAAAAAGTCCCTACATTTTGGGGTAACCTCTATGCACTGGTAGTAAAACCGTCACGCAAACAAGCGCAATTATTGTACGTTGACACTCGCGTTGGGCGGCATTCACTCACACAGCTCCAAAAAGTGGCTTCAAAGTAAACGGTGACTTTTGTTTTGGACACGGTATCTGGACCTATATATAATCTAAGGGTGTATCATTGTTTTTTTTTCTACAACTAGCAACATGCATTTAGAGTAAAATATAGAGTAAAGTTATAGTTATTGTACGACAAGTACAACATCGATGCTGGACAATTTAACAAGAATATGAAAAAGGTTTTGTTCTGTTTTCCGCGAAACCGTGGAAGGTTAATCTAAGTTGAATGGTGTCTTACGTTTATAATAATTAAACATACTTGTCTTATATAAGAAGAAACTCTTTAATTTTAACACGTTTTTAAATCAAATATATATAATCGTGGAAGAGCTATGCTTCAGCACATATGGGTCGGCTCGACCGAAGTGATAAAACGGCCTGACAGAAAACCGGCAGTGAAGCAATGATTGTATTGCTTTGCGCCGCGTGAGTGAGGTTACCGGAGGCCCTAACCCTTCCCTCCCCCCTCCCCCCTCTACCACCTTTCCCCTACTCCTACCTTAAAGGCCGGTAACGCACTTGTGACTCTTGAATTGCTGGTGCCTATGGATGGAGGTAGTCATTTACCATCAGGCGACCTGTCTGCTCGTTTGCCCCATTTACAATTTAAAAAAAAAACCGGCCAAGCGCGAGTCGGACTCGCGCACCGAGGGTTCCGTAAAATATTTTTATTATATTTGATGTAACTAAAAATTTACGGTTTTCGCAATTTTTCCTTTATCTGTACTATAAGACGTTGCTTCGTACCAAATTTCAAGATTCTGAGTTAACGGGAAGTACCCTGTAGGTTTTGATTCCCTTGCGAGTGTCGAAAATTTGCGGAAATTTGCGACATAAACGGCTGTATCTTTTGATTGCGTAAGCTTAGAAGTTTGATTTTTTGACAGCTCTAAGGGACAGTAGACTTGAGTATTTGATATAAATTTCAGCTTGATATCTCTACGCGTTCCTGAGGAAAAGGGTGACAGACAGACCTTCGGACGGACGGACAACAAAGTGATCCTATAAGGGTTCCGTTTTTCCTTTCGAGGTACGGAACACTAAAAACCTGTAAATTGCTCAATTTTTTGTATCATATAGATGTTCAATACTTGCGGTATTCGTATTAAAAGGAAACGATAGTGAAAGAGTACATAATATATTATTTTCCATGAACACATGCTGTGCTTTGGTTTAATAATACGTGAATGTAAATAAATGCGTATTATGGCATTGCTGCACTGCTCCCATATCGTTTCGTTTCTAAGCATTTCTTTGAAATAATATAATACATTCAAATCAGAACAAACAGTATTTTACCAATTTTATCGGTTTATGAATAAATATGAAATGCTAATCAAAAGATGAATCAACAAAACCATTCAACAATGTTACGATTTGCTATAATGTTTTAGAAATATTGCTTAAATTAAGCCATCAATACAAATAACTTGAGTCATTTGATGTAGTTTATGAGCTGGTTCATGTCACTCATTTTTCACGTCGTGAGAGTGTTTGAAGCGCCTTGGGCAAAACATTATGTGATTCAACGTTAGTACGCGGTGTGACTCTGGTCGCACTCATTATGTCCCCATATCATTATAATGCAAGTCAGTCTTAACAATCGCCTTAATTACGGGGCACGACAAACAAGTCGGAATATATTCTATGTCATTTTGCAAATGTTATCAGAAACCTATTCACTATTTATGTATTACTGACGCTCTGTTATCAAAAGAGCAATCATTAAACCCTTCCTCACACTTCAAATAAGCAGGTGTAAATCTAGCAATAAAATAAATAACTTTTTAATAAGATTAAGAAATACAATTTAAAAAATCAGACAGTGTGATGTAAAAATAAAATTTTATAGGCGGCAAACTGGATCCGTCGATGGTATAAATACAAAATTAAAATGTTTCTGAAGCATAAAAGATTCGATCTCTCAACACGTATAGATACATATTTTTATCCACGCAATTTGTCGTTAACACCAACCAGATATGCTAAAGGCCGATCGTAACAATGCTTTCTTATGAACACATCGTAACACATTCAATTATAAATTAAGCTATTAACTTAATATACCATAATTTGTTTATCAGGTTAAGCATCGAAATTAATGCAAGTGGCATAACTTGTCCATAACTTAACACTTTTTATTGGCGAGTCAATAAGGCGATTTCGTCAACGAAAGTATTACCAAGCTTTCATACTAATATTAAAGAAAAGTAATACTTATTAGAAGAGTCATAAGAAACGTTTTGGTTAGACAGGCTAATTCTGATCGAGCTCGGGACTCGACTACGACGTATAATTTCTCGTGTAATCGCTTTAATAATGGGAGAAAAAAAGTGATATTATCTGCCTACGGTCAATAAATTAACACCGTTTAGAGCAAAAATGTAGATTCTTAGTGTCGCTACTATTATAAATAAATTGGTCTCGAACGAGTAAAGGAGATTGTTCGTGTTGGTGAGTGCGTGTGTGTGTTTTTATTAGGGTGCGTGAGCAGTGAGGAGGCCTTATTAAAATATTTGGAGTGGAAACTGGAAGGACCACTTAGTGGTGCGCGGGAGTTTCACGCCTGAGCTGATACAACATTAAATCGACAAGATAGCTTATTTGTGCTGAGCTGAGGATTAGTGGCAATAAATCACTGATTAGAATGTATTGACTGGCGTTGACTCCGACGCGGCGCACGGTCGGCCCCGCGCATTATTTATTGGCTGACAGTTTTTTAGGCTTTTACGGCCTCATTTTATCTATTTGTTAATGTATAACGATCGAAACTAGACAGTTTGTTTATTTAATTAGTTCCGCCACTAATGCAAATTGTGTTGCCACTTATCTTGTAGATAAGTGTGGTTAAACTTACTTTTTGATTATAAAATGGAAATACAACTTCGTCATGACGTTATAAAAAATTATGGCGAAAGGGGTAGAAACAGTACATACTCCTCGTGTAAGTTTTGACAGTATTCGTTGCACTCATGAATAAAAGAGTGTTGTTGGATTATGTTTAATGGTTGTTTAATGCGCTATTTTAGTTGGAGTGCCGTAAGCAAATGTGTAGAGAGATCAACGATATGCATAATTGCATAGTAAAAATAAACTGAAACAAACAAATATCAGTCGTACTGATAAAAAAATGATTTTCAAAGATTTAAAATTCATAGGAAAGAAATATTGTTCGTAAATAAATCCTAATATCAGTTTAACCAAAGAAATTTGATCGATATTAATAATAACCTCAGATACAAATTTCTGGAATGCATAAATGAAATAATCTATGCTATTCCGATATTTTTCTATTATTATGGTAGATTTGATGATAAGCCGCAATGATCGAGTGGGCTGGTCATTGCCGTTTCAACTTGGTGGTTCGAGTTCGATCCCCGGTGCATTCCTCTTACTTTTCGAAGTTCATGTGTTAGAGATTAATTATAATGTATAGATAATAACGTGAGGTCCTGTATACAGAAAAGTTCTGTATAATTTTCTAAATTGTAAGACTAATACGTGGAGTATTAGACTAAACTAACCCAAATAAACAACAAACCCAAACTCCTGTCAGACTGTAGTCTAGCAGCTATCATTAGACATTGATGTCGGTAATAAATTCTGATCATGACAAGAAGACATAGGATTTATAAATATCATTTCCAACATTTTTAAATAGAGTCTAAAATGATTTACAACTGATTAATATACCATCTCCTCAGCAATTATGCTTCCTGGAAACCGGTGAACGCGCTAGATGCAGATAATAACCATAAAAGTCAGTAATGAGTGTTGCTATCTCTGTATTTATATTAGTATACAGAAAATACTATTAACATATTTATTTAAGGAGGTAATTTTTTTTTTTTTGCGATATTAGTTTAATTATATAAACAAACTCAGGTTTGTTGGTCGGTACAGCTGCGCAGGCATCGTATAAACATGCAAAGTGATGTGAGAGAAACGCGGCTTCGTTCCGATGTGAAACAGTTTTATGGCAAAAAAAAATCCGGGGTCTTGTCGCCATCATCATCACTCTGCACAGAAAATTACCAGCATCCTTGTTAATTTTAATATCGAGTTTATTAATCGATTTTGGTCACGATTTTTTATTTATAGATCACCTCATTACGAAAGGTTAATGCTGGTTGAACACTAGGGTTAACATAACTTTTCATTGTTTTAAGTTAATAATAGTACTAATTGTTAGTACATGTTTTGTAATAAATAGATAGTAGTTTTTTACTACTGTCTGTGTCACTTTATTATATTGAGACTGTTGAATTAGCTTTTGTTTAAATAAAAATATTTCTTGCTAAATCCCTTTTTGTTGTGAATTCTTAGCCGCAGCTATCTCCAAATATTGCTCACTGACCGTGTTGTGTTATACCTGCATCCAGTCTGCAAACTACATCTTCACGTTGTCAATGTATTTGGAAAAATGGGAAAGAGCTAACTTGTATGTAACCCAAATTTTAGACTTTATTCTGTGTACAGGTTTTGTTGTAAGATTTTCTTTTTTGGTTTCCTTTTTCTTTCACAACAACATTATTAAATAAAATCGACACCATTGCGTTTTATGATTGCAAAGAATTTCACGCAACAACAATTTCTTTGCAATTGTTTCGAGATACGCAAGAATTATGGATATGAGGTGGGTTAAACACCACTTCACTTTGCTTCTGTATTAAAATGAGAATTTTAGTGTTAAATTGTCTGTGAAATGATCTTGAAAACAAAAATACGGTAAATATCATGGGTATGGGGCGAGGCAGGTATTAATAATTCTGATTCGAATTGAAAGCTATCAAGACTGATTGTATGATTCCATTTTTTATTTTGGTATATCGAATTGGTAAAAAGTATCGACTATTAATACAATAATGAATTTCGTATTGTGATTAGATTTTTTTTTGTGCGAAGCAGATTAGTTTTTCTATATTGTTTATAAAATAAGTTTTCTTTAGTAAGGTGGCAAACAAGCGCAAAGGCCGCGTGATGCTAAGTTAATACCGATGGCTGTATAGAATAGACTTACTACGTTACGAACCTTGTTCTACCCCTCCCATCGAACTTAGATGACGTCACACATAGGCGGAAAAAAAAATAGCAATACGCTATTGGTACTATATATAATTGCAGTCCTCTGCAAGGTACGGAATCAGTCAAGAGGCTCCAATTGACGCGTAAGTCACAGGTAACAGCCACGTATTATTTTATCTAGTAGCTATTCAATTAGAATATAATAAGTTTTACCCGATTAATTATCAACTTATTATCACCATGATCATCATCTTACTTTAAGTTCTGAGCTGTTCGAGTGTTATAAATAGAGATCGGATATTCGGATGCATATTTACCTAAAGTTGAGATGTTGGCTATTATGGAAAGCACTTTTTTATCGAAAGAATCCCGTGATTCCAGGAAATTCAAATTTAAGTGTACCTATACTCCGTGAGATGTAATAAACCCCAGTTTGACACAAATGACACTTGCTCTGTTACAACGTATAATGGTCTCTTCAGTTACAATACTGTGATTAGTACAGTAATTAATTATGGATAATTAAATAAATTGTATTGAATAAAGGCACATGAAATAAAACACTTAAGTTATACCTGATGATTATACCTACTGAGTTGCGTGGGTTGCTTAAAGCAGCATCGTGATTGCTAATTGCGTACTGACCTTATATAAGAAACCTCACTTCTCTCGGCAATTATTCCACTTAGAACTAACTATATATTTATTAAAATAAAAAAAAAGTAACATAAGTGTAGTATAACAATGTAATTTAACATCTGCTATTGTTTAAACCACTCAGTGAAATAAAAAAACATGTTTGCCTTAGAATTACCCAATTTCGAAACGAGATTGTACTCGTAAATTCTTTTTTCTATATTTGCGTACCAAACTCTTTATACAAAACATTTACCAATACATAAATTTACTAGTAGGAATATAAAAGTCAGTATATTATATGCACTTTATATCTTCTACACTTTGTTCGATAAAATTTCGTTAAAGGTTACTCCGCAGGACGCTCAATAAATGCAGTCATATTACACAAACTCGGCAAAACGACTTTCTTATACAGTTGTCTGAGATCAAGTAACATTATTGTGAGAATCTTATCGTTTGAGAGCGACTTGCATCTTGTTTCTTTTAGTACTTACGAAGTCACACAGGATTCTGTTTCAACTCATATGTTTATTATATCTATTGACCCAGGTCAAGCAATAGACAGCTATTGCTCGTTGATCTATCCTAGGATTTCGACAATGTAGTAGAATTAGGACATAGCAGATTTCTGGGAGAATCCGAGGTATCCAGCACTAAAAGTGAATTGTTTTATTTTTGTGAATGGGTAAGGTCACCAAAACTCCATCTTGGATGAAAATAAAGAAAATATATACCAAAATAAATGACAATACTAGAGTATGAATATCCCCTAAAATTATCATATATTTCATCTATGAAAAAAAAACAAATATTTACCTCTGTTATTTTATTATACGATATATTCTTTGTCGTTAGTTTTATGAGCTTAATTGACATTAATTCGTGACATAAACATCATCAGGAATTTGAAAAACATGTGCGTTGCATTGCGCATTTGCGAGGGAATTTTCTTTAGTATGTGACATTATCATACATTTAGCATTTTCGTTTTTTAATTCAGAATGAACAATACATGATTATCACATATTGCAAACTTTATAATACCTTTATAGCTGCTGTTGCCTAATATAAACATAATATTAATGATGAAGAACTCAGTATGACTATTTATAACTTTAAGTAGCAGAGGAGACAAAAAGATAAGCATACGGTCTCCTCTCATAATGCGTGCCTGCGTAAACCAGCAAACAACTAGTTTATACAATTATTGTTGAAATAAAATAAAAAATGCATGTAAATATGTAGCTTACTGAAATGTCAAAACTTTTAGTTTTTACGTAGTTGCCTAGCTGTAGAGATGAGCGTAAATTCTGAGAGTAAATTCTTCTATTCTCTTCTTAATATCCCAAATACTCGTATCACTGCTTACTAAATATTTCATTTCAGAGGAATGAGCAAATGCTTTTATAGATTTAGTATTTATACAAACTAGGGTTTACACAAGTTTTTTGCTATTAATTCCGTTGGAAGGGATGCTTGGCAAACATAATGCGGTATCCTGTATTCCCACTTTGCTGCATATTCAATGTGCTCGACTTGCGAAGGCTTAATAGTCCGTTCAGACGGCATTCACAACGGAAGTGAGCTTTAATAATATATTATAAACATAGCTTTTTATACAGTATGCACAACATTAAGGAATAAAGAAAGACAAAATTAATGCAAGAAAAATGCGGACGCTTAAGAGATCACCTTGCGAGTTCCATTCATGGGACGATCTGAGTTTAGCGACACACATAAATGTTTGTTCCAGGTCAATACATACATAAATATCTATATTATGGTATATTATAATTATAACATTACCCATTAGTAAGAGTAAATTTAAAGGATTATTTTCTTGTAGATTGTACTTGATTGGCCGTGTTGGGGCGACTCTTCGTCCTTTCGTCCTAGATTGATCGCAACACAAAGTTTTTCGGAAATTTAATTTAAATAAACGGTAAATACCTGTCATTATGTCACGTTCTTGATCTAAATAATGCAGTATTTTATGAAAATTACCAGGGATGAATTATTATTCTACACTACTACTAGAACAATGACAGAGAATAATTATAAATTTAAAACACGAAAGAAGATGATGATCTTCAAACGGCTCAACTGATTTTTGTTTAATTATATCAAAATTCAAAACTCAAAATTCTAAATCGTTTATTCATTTAAGACACTAAGTGACATTTATGAACGTTAAATTGAAGCTAGAGTTAAAATCATAGATCGGCGTAAACAGACGCCACAGCATGTGCTGGATTGTCGAGGTAAATTAGGTGAAAACACCAAAATCTACTGCCTGCTTGTGTCGATCTATAACTTCCAGTTTCCAAAATGCGTAGAGCCTTATGAGAAGAATACTGGCAAAGAAACTCATGGCCACTCTTTTTAAAAGTCAGATCTTCAGGTACAATAGTGTTAGTGTTACACGAAAGGTAAACAGGATGCAAGCTGATGCCACCTGAATTTCATTTTATTGAAATCCTCCGAAAGCAAACGTACTAAAAAATAAAAACCACTCAGTGATACCGTTGAAGGTTTGAACTTATTAAACATAGAAATCATTCAAGGTGCACATCTACTTTCATTCAGTTACAAAATCTACAGTTAAAAATAATTCGTGACTGGATTAAGAGGCTAGAGTTGCAGTTGAACGAACCAAAATAATAGTATAGGCTAAAGCATCGCTGACTAGGCCGACCAGTCACCCCAAGCAGCACCCGTTCACGAGTATGACGCATGGACCAGCCATCATCTCCTTCGCCATATCAGAGGGAAAGAAATGACCCGCCCCATGACGACGCCGCAAGCAATGATATTTTAGTGAGCATGACGAACCATAGTCGAGATACTGATAAAAATCACTACTAGTCAAATTACCATAATAAACGTCACGCATTACTTTCAACTGACAATGGTTTGTTAATAATTTAGCTTAATTATAAGACAAAGAAGTTTGTGTGTATATACCTAATGACACCTTAAGCCCAAGACTGTTTGTCGTTTAGATAATCGTTGATCGTATAGTAGGATTTCCTAATAAGGTGATTTTTTACAGTTTGCTTGAATTTATCTACAGGAAGGTCGCTAACATGTTTAGGAATTTTGTTATAAAAACGTATACCAAGACCTTCGAACGAGTTGTGTACTTTATGCAAGCGATGATAGGTACCAACGAGTTTAGACTTGTTTCTTGTATTAATATTGTGTATATCACTATTTTTCTTATAGTCATTAATGTTGTGCCTAACAAACATAATATTTGCAAAAATATACTGTGATGCAACAGTTATAATACCTATATCCTTAAACAACTCTCGAAGAGAGACTCTAGCACCTAAATTGTATATGGAGCGGATGGCTCCTTTTTGGAGAATAAAAATCGTTTCAACATCAGCCGCCTTGCCCCAAAGTAGTATACCATAGGACATGACGCTGTGAAAGTAGCTAAAATAAACTAGCCTAGCTGTGTCCGTATCAGTGATCTGACGTATCTTCCATACTGCATAAGCTGCCGAACTAAGCCTACATGCAAGGCTATCTATCTGGGCTCCCCATTGTAGTTTACTATCTAATGTAATTCCTAAGAATACTGTTGAGTCTACAATACTTAACATTTCATTATTAGAGTTAAATTAGTATTTTATTTGAATTTAGTAGGAGATTGTTAGTTGAAAACCAATACAATACATCATTTAGTGCCCTATTCACATCGTCAAAAACTGTTTTCTTACGATCGACTTTAAAAATAAGTGACGTATCATCAGCAAATAGAACTATATCACAGAGATCTTTTAAATAAAATGGTAAATCGTTTATATATATGCGAAAAAGTAGAGGACCTAGTATAGAGCCCTGAGGAACGCCCATAGTAACAGGTAATCCAGAAGACCTCGCACCATTGACATCTACATGTTGAATTCTATCTTTCAAGTAGGAAACAATTAGTTCCAAAGCAATACCATTAACACCATAATGTTTAAGTCTAAGAAAAAGTGTGTTATGTTCTACACAGTCAAAAGCTTTTGAGAGATCGCAAAATACACCTATCGCATCTTGCGAATTCTCCCATGCATTAAATATATGTCTTAAAAGAGTTGCACCAGCATCAATTGTTGAACGACCCTTTGTAAAGCCATATTGTTCTTTGTGAAATAGATTATTTAGATTAAAATGGCTTTCTAGTTGTTGCAAAATAACTTTTTCAAAAATTTTACCAATAGCTGGTAACATTGAGATTGGCCAAAAGTTACTTGGTTCAGTTGTACAACCCTTCTTGAATAAAGGTGTATTACTTTGCTATACTTCATCAGGTTAGGAAAAACACCAGAATCAACAAATCGATTGAATGTTATAGCTAGAAATGGTGCTATATCAATTATAATAGTTTCTATTAATTTAACAGAAATTCCCCATAAATCCCCTGAATTCTTAGAATTAAGAGACTTAAACGTTTTTATAATGTCTGTGGGGTTTATGAATTCAAATACAAATAAATTCTTACATTTGTTTACATTGGCCCTTAACAACAATTCCGACCTGGACGCACAAGAATTCAAGGTGCTTGTTGTACTAACTGGTATATTTGTGAAAAAGGTATTAAAAGATTCAGCTATGTCTAAGTTGTTTGTTATAAACCTATTATTAATATTTAATTTTAAATCATTGTCTCGAGGTTTACTACGTCCTGTTTCATTATTAATAATGTTCCATGTAGCTGTTATTTTGTTGTTTGAAGACTTAATCTTATTACTTATGTATAAAGACTTTGCCATAGTACATGTTTTCCTAAAAATCTTTGAGTAATTTTTGACATATTCATGAAATTTTTGGTCAAAATTACTCTGTTTCATAGCATATAAATCATAAAGCTTTTCTCTACTTTTGTATATTCCTGTTGTCGCCCAGTCACAGAATGTCGTTTTTGGCCTTTGAATTATTGTTTTTGACTTAAATATACTGTTAAATTCGATTTCTATCATATTGAATAAGTAGCCGTAAAGCTTATCCGGATCTCTTTGAGTCCAATCTAAATTGGAAACCTTATCACTAATGTTATTACTAAAATTCAATAATCGGTTACTAGTCATGGGCCTGCATATAGTTTTGTTTATTCTATTTTCTTTCATACAAGGAAATGTAACAAATTGCCCACAGTGATCAGATGTTAACTCACTTAAAATTGACCTATTTATTTAATTATATTAATATTTAAATATTCACCATTGCTAAAGATGTTATCTAAGCAAGTTGCCGAGTGAGCAGTAATTCTTGTTGGCTCAGAAAATAAATGATTCAAATAGGCTCACTAATCTTGTACTGATAGGACACTTTTCTAATATATTAATATTGAAATCTCCACAAACTACCAACACCTTACTACTGACACATAAACGCTTCAAAACTTCTTCCATAACTAACTCAAACATGCTAAAGTCACTCTGTGGTGGCCTATACACACTAACTATAATATGGTGTTCCAGTTCTACACAAGAAAGTTCTACAGTGCGCTCAGCAGACAAATTCACAACATCTTTCCGGTTTTTGCATTTAATACTATTACGAACAAAAATTAACGACCCTCCATGAATTGACTTCCTCCTTACATACACACTTCTAGCAGAATAAAGTTCATTATCAATTATTACTTGGTGTGCCTGTAGCCAATGCTCTGTGATACAGAGCACATCAACATTATATTTATCAAGAAATAATTCTACTTCTAAGTCTTTCCTAGATAATCCTTGAATATTTTGATGAACTATGTTTATGGTCATTGACTTTTTTACTTTATGGCTACAATTTTTATTTATTTTTGTATTTCTACTATCAATACCATTATCGAGTAAATGATTTGATATGCAAGAGATAGGCTCTATTGTCTTAGCAATTAATTTAAAGAATTTATGTCAAAATGTGCGGCCAAGCTATTGCCTGAATTAATATTAATAACATCATTGTTAATTAGCTCAGAAGAAGCACTATATGAAGCCAAATGTTTGGCTACAGTGTTCTTACATTCTAAGGGGTGCTCTATAGGAGCTGTCAGGTTAGCCAAGTTGTTGGCTATTATTCTAAAATAATATGGCAGATAATAACTATCTGTGGTCAAAAAACTATTATCATAGACAATCCTATTGATGTCAATTAAATGAAATTTATTATAAAATCTACCATTAATTTGGCTTGTTAAGTTAAACATAGTCATGTTTAAATTAATCCTAATATTTTTTTCATGTTGAGACAACCCTTTACTAATTGGCAGTGTAAATAGTACTATTTTATTTGCATTGAGTTCCGATAATTGTTCAAAGTATTTTATGAATGTTTTTTTATTTACAGTATTAATTTGCCCCTATTGCCACTGAAAATTATGAGACTAGTATTTGTATCAAAATTTGCACTAATAGCCTTTTCTAGAATCATATTATATGCTAGGTTTGGCATACAAAAGTTGCTAAATGAATATTCCTTATTTGAGTTTGTCATTAACATATCTAAACCTAAACCTTTACCAATTTCATCGCTAAACATTATTATATTACTATTGGGACTGTACAATTGATATTGACTAGTTGTTTTAGCTAAGAACACTCTCGATCAAGTCACCGTTCAACCAAAAAAAAACGCACTTAAATCGGTCTATTCGTTTGGGAACTACGATACCACAGACAGACACACAGACACGTCAAACTTATACCACCCCTCTTTTTGCGTCGGGGTTAAACATAAAGAATTAACAAAAAGGAATTTAGCCATTCACGCCGCAAATGGCTTTTCAGTCTGAACTAAAATTACTTTTCAGTTCCTTTTGTCTTAATACTATAAACATAAATGAGAACGGAGTCTTACATTCATTAAGAAAAAATGTAACGCTCATTTTATTACAAAAATAAAACGGAAAATAACAATTCTAAACGAATGTCATTATCATGACCAATAGCAGGCAGATGTGTCTTTTATTTTGTCAATTGGGCTTAGGTAGTACTACTAATAAATGAGAGAATATGTTACGTCTTTTAACGATATAACGATTCATTACGCATTATATGGCGAATAGTGTACTGATTTAATTTCTGCAGTAAATTAATTTAACCAAGCAAACAGTAGATTTAATTTTGCCCATTTATCTCAAATCTTTAAAAATGTGATAAAATTTATTTATTATATAGTTTAGCCTAAGGCTAAACTTTAATTATGTCATCAATATATAATTAACGTAACAAATTAATTTAATTAATCATGAATTAATTAATTCCCTAATTTTATCTTTACTGTAACGGTTAAAAAGCGCTATGACAGATATTTAATTTAAATGTTCTTTATTTTAAACAAACAAATTGATAAAAGTATTAAAACTAGCTACGGTATAAGAAGAAACTAGCAAGGAAACATGCCTTGGTGACCCTACATAAACCATCTAATCAGCTTTTTTTTAAACTCCACATTCTAGTCATTTGGGTATACCTCATTATCTGAAAGCCCTTTTCATTATTTATTCCGTAAAGAAGAAATAAATAGGACAGAATTTAAGAAAATATAATGCATTAGTGGCATACAAAAATACTTATCTGATGAATCAATTCACCGCTCGTAATCAATTTTATCAACAGTTTTAGTTAAAACCTATATACATAGTATTAGAACAGTGAGATGAATAAAGACTTCACATAACAATCATTAGTATATTTTATGTTGCAATTTAAACTTCACCTGTATTTTACGTGTTTTTTAAACTGAAATACAAAGCTGTCTTTGTGATAACTCTGTCGTGTCAAACACAATCACAAGAAATTATGATATTAAAAAGCATTGGTAACTTGAGTCAATAAAGTTAGGAATAGGTTCTTGTAAGGTAAATTCCTACAGAAAATAAATCGGTATTCTAACTTTGTTAGATTCCAATTCAAATTACCCTTATTATATGCGGCGAACTTCAATTGTCCATCTGTTAGGGTTAACACAATGAGGACACCATTGGCATCCTAGAGCAAACGGTACAGGTACCACTGCGGCGCGCGTCATAGCAGTACACAAGCCTTGCATCATACGCACCTCCTGCTCGAAGTGAACAAGTGGTTTCCAGTTTATTCATTAAGCTGTGTATATGAATATGTTAACCGACTTAATGCTTCATTAATACATTGTTGCTTTTGTCTACTAATTAAGGAGCATCGGCTCAGTTTACAAAACTACCTGATTATTATGCGTGATCACCATTTAAATGTTAATTAGATTTATTAAAGCACCTGATCAAATGCCTCTTGGTATAAACGTTGACGTAAAAAACATTCCCGTCGCTGTATTGTGTTTGAATGAAAATTTATTCGATTTTTATGAGTCAGATAATTGACGTGAAAATATTTTATGTTACTCAATTAATTCGTACACTGTTACTTTGCGAAATGAATTATTATCAAAGCATTACGTATTAAAGTTGATGTGTGTATAAGAGCAAAAAATTACATAGCTCGCGATATCGAAAAGGGTACGTAATAGGTCTATTTATTGCCTATACAGAGCTATTTTGTTTTAGAAGAGATAAGGCATAGCAAATAAAAACCCCTACCCCTTTACAATAGGCATTTGAGGCCTTCTAGCCTCAAATGACAACTAATTTTGCGTGTTTTACTTTTGGTGCAGGGCGCGGTTATCTTACTTCTCTATTGATTACTACTATTTATATAAGTTGAAGTAAGGAAAATGAAAGGTATTATTTTACTTAAAGTACTAATTGTTACAAAGACCAGTTTGCCTTTAATATTAACGTAAGTAAAAAACGTAACATCCTTTGAAGAAATATTAACAAAACAATAATGATGTTTCAATAGACTTCAAAATATATGCATATCGTTCTCAAAGCGATTGTTTTTTATGTGTGTAGGTGATGTCTTAGTCAACTGTAAATAAATTTTAATGGTAATTTTTTTATTGGATAGCTTGTCCAAAGAGGAGTCACATTAAAACAAATTGTCTAACCTGAATATTCTGAAATAACTAACCAGAGTTTCAAGTTGCGTCACAGACGCTGTCAGTTGCATGTTATAATTAAATTTAAGTTGGTTTTCTATACGTACCTACTCTATTCCAGGGTTTCATTATCTGTGTTTGGTGAACCTCTAAAGGTTTTCAGGTTTTATATGAGAATATACAATTACATCAAAGAGCTCGTTATTAGATATATTGCGAGGCCATAATAATTGGTTTCTTGGTCTAGTTAATATTCAAGTATCCACTAAATCAGAATCCTAAACCAAAATCTTTTCAACCACATGTCTTATTTAAACATTCGCGTTACGATCAGAAGCAATCTAAATAATAGGTAAGTGAGTACCTAATTAATTGCTCCACCGTAGATGGGCCATTATGTGATACATTCTGTGTAATTACACGTCTGAATTACGTGCATTATACACATTTTTTTTATAATTAAGTTTTTCCGCACGTTACACTCTAAACGGATAGATAACCAATTCTGTTTGTCCAATTATTTGCTATCGTCAATCAAAACGTTTCAAATGCTGTATCGCATACAAATCGGACGGGTGAATATTGAGCAACCTTCGCCGGAAACGCTACCGGGCAATCTATCTACCGATCTATCGATTAATTAGTTCGATCGGGAATACAATGCCGACTATGTTGCGCGATAGTCGCGACTTTTCGCTCATTCATTGCGGCAGCTGGCTTATACTATGATAAATGACGTGATGTCCAACTACAACGCATTCTGTGAACGGTGCTAATACAGAGAAACTCTTTATTTTCTATTTATCTTTGTCAGCATATGACGACTGACGAATTTGGATGTACTAGCTTTATAGTGCAAGAAAAAATAAGTAAATAACTCGTTCCTAATCTTACGAATATTATATATACAAACAAGTAATGTGTTATTTATTCAAGTCATCCAATCATTTATTTCTGGAACTGGGTAAATTTTTAAAAGATGTTAAACATTACGTTTGCGCTTTGACCAAATTCTACTTTAACAGGTGTCGAAATTTTGTGAAGGGTCGTGAAGTGCAGTGTTTTAATAAAATTATAATCTTTTTTCTTCTTTTATTAAAACTCGGTTGTAACAAATATATATTATACTACTAGCTATTGCTATGAAGATCAGATTTAGATTTACAGTAATGTGTAAGTAACATGTAACAAAGTAAGTTAATTACAGTTATATAAGAGAGCTACAAGTTATTGCGCGTGCTTGTTCATTTTCTACATAATGCGTGCTTCAGGTAAAAACGTAAGCCGTATCATCTGCTTATTACAATGCTACTTTTTAAATAAAAGACATAAAATATCAAAGGTTATTTCTAGAAAGGTGTTTTAAGAACACGCTAGCCTTTAAATAGCATAAAGTTAGACAAAAGACCTCAGACTGACCAATTATCCAAAGAAGAAAATAAGTTCTTCTTGTATGTCAGTACCTTCCAGTAACTTCCGTGAGCATATTATGATCGTCTGATGGTACTGCTATGGGCGTAGCTAGGAAGGGAGCTACGATAGATATTGTAAACTCAAAAAACAATAAGTTTTTTAAATTATAAGACATTCCTTGTGTTATTACGAATAATCGAGGTATTTAGAGTTGTTTAGACCAAATGCAAAAAAAATACAAGCCAGGAACTACGAAAGTGTTATTAAAGTTTCCATGAAATAGCTTTTTTCACAATTATTAGTACAGTACCTGGGAGACCGAGCTTCGCTCGTTCGCTTTTTGTAAAATTGTAATATTTTTTTTTTTTGTTTTTTCCCGGAAATACAACTATGCAATTGAACTTAAAATGCAAAACTGTATCTGTATACAAAATTTCATGAAAATCGTTGGAGCCGTTTCCGATATATATATATATATATATATACAAGAATTGCTTGAATAAAAGGTAGAAGTACAAAATCTCTCTCTTAAAAGAGAGAGATTTTGTATTTCTGTAATAATAGTGAAAGTATGAGTAAGTAAATGCTTTTATTCTGTAGTACGTGAATAGTATTTTCGAATGATATTGTATTTAAACGATTCCATACATTATGGATTATTTTGAAACAAGGCAACATTTTTAATAATTATTATCTGAAACATGCATCATACCCAAAATTATCAAACAAAAAACGTGTGCGTCTCAGGACGCCTGACAGAAGTGATAACTTAAACGCCAGACAGACTGGCGCCGTAACGCGTTACGTAACGAAGCGGAAAAATCATTAGTAGGTATGTTCATACTAAGACAACTAGTCGCAATTAAAGAGTGTTACTACACCTACTCTGATTAGGCTTATTAATTAGAAAATGCGATTGTTAAATTAAAAAAAAATGCTGATTTTTACTATCAGTACTGGCGAACCAGTATGGCAAATTAAACGGAAAAAACTACGTACGTTTTTAACATCACAGGTCGTTATGTCATTTAATTTGTGAGATCATAAAAAGTGTACACTACTTGAAATGCTCAGAGAGATCAGATAAATGTAATTAAAATACTCACAGTGGATTCTTATCCTTCTTTTATTACAGTGTAAGGTGTTAATATTAGTTACGTCATAAAAGATGAAATGATTATCATGGTAAAGTGACCAATATCGTGGGTATATCCATAGATGGGTGTTTCTTATATTATTAAGAATCGTAACAATTGGAAAGCACTCTTTGAAGAAACGGATAATACCTTCTTGAATTGAACATCAGAAGTAGAGTTCGAATAGACACCCTGTGTTACAGATCCACTTCCCTTCTACTTGTTCCATTTTAACACATCGATGCCAATATGTGTGATATTGGCATCGATTTTAAAATACAAGTTATCTTGCGCACAAAGGTTATTATATAACACCAGGCGGTATTATTAGTACGGGTCTCAATGCGGACCAAAAAAATATAATTTGTTTTCCTTATTGAGCGCATAAGAAGATGTTATATTTTGTTTAGTGACCCCCACAACTTAAGTAAATGATTGTGCTTAAGCTGGTTTTATTAGAGTCGACCACTCCCTCGTGGTTTTTTCGAAGTAAAAAAGTCAGACGTTGCTACTTCCTATCTCATGCTGGACCACAGGTTCCAGGTATTCCTTTCTATTTAGGGTGTCCCTTTTCATCATCCTAACCTTCCCTTCCCCTTCTTTTTTGATCTCGGGCCGCGTGACAGACAACCGTACATGTAACAAATACACCGCGTATAATATTAATAGTTTATGGTTAATTTTTTTGCTTATAGGCTTTTTTAAAAAAATTCGTCCCTTACTACATTTTTGTAGCAAAACAACTCGTATTTAATTATTTTTTCATTTTCTGCGTACAATAGACATGTTAGAAATTATTAAAATAAAGTTTCCGACTTTATGATTGTTATATTCAGGTTTCATTAAAAATAACATTGACTTTTATAATTTAAGTCAGTAAGTTTTTTTTATACTACGTCGGTGGCAAACAAGCATACTGCCCACCTGATGGTAAGCGGTTACCGTAGTCTATTAACGCTTGCAATTCCAGAGGATTTTCATGCGCATTGCCGACTCGATCCACAGAATTTTCGAATTAAATGCTAAACCTTTTTTACAATGTCAAAGAAAAAGTTAAGGTCTGTAGTGGTATTTAATTGTGCTACAGAGTTTAAGCAATTCAAACCAGTTAGTCTCTGATGAGAAATCGGTGATCATATAGGTATAAAAAAAAGCTAACGCGACAAATATTGTATTTATCTCTGGCAATGAAACATTAATATTAAACATTCATAAACTATGATTCAATGAACACGTTCATTGTGTAATTATTGAAAAACCTGAAATATTACCAAATATAGTAAGCTCTAACTACTTTAAATAACGTTGTTTATTACTAGTCACTAAATATTATAAAAAAAAACCCCGCCGCGTCTGTCTGTCTGTCTGTTCACGATAAACTTAAAAACTACTGAACGGATTTTCATGCGGTTTGCACCAATAAATAGAGCAATTCATGAGAAACGTTTAGGTTTATAATTTGTTAAGGTTTTGTGTAAATTGGTTGAAATATGATGATAATTGTTGAAGATATCTCTGCTACCCGAGCAAAGCCAGGGCGGGTTGCTAGTTTACAATAAACTACTCTGAGGTGAAATACGAAAACGGTGACACTGCCCGTTAAAAAAAAAATGGGGGAAAATGTTTTGTAAACAGCAAATTAAGTGACAGCCATCTTGTTTCCTTCTCATTATTCACTTTAGTTTGCTTTTCGTCCAGCTTATCAAAATTCACATTAGGATTTTAGTTTAGCTTAGCTTTTGGGGTTATATAAAAATATGAATCTGGACACACAAGAACCCACTCCTAATACTAATATTTAGCTTAGTTATTGAGAACATTTACTAGTGTTCTCAATAACCCCGCCAACTAACGGCAGTATGTATCCCACTGAACATTAAAATATGTAAATTGTAAATTTGTTAATTCCTTTCCCATTAAGTGGCTGATGATAATATGACTATAAAAATAACTACGTATAGTATATTGATACTTTATATATACAACAGGCTAACATTAAGCTGGATTAATTGACTTGTCAGAAAATGAAGAATTGGAACCGAGTTAAATGTTGTTCTTAACTACTAATAGGAAACTATTTTCTCTACAAATATACATGTTACAAAATATATAGTTTTGTATTTTAGGTAGATTTCGAAGAAAAGTCTACCTATAGGTTTTGTACCAGTTGTCGAGTTTTCCAAAAAAATCTTCACAAATCACAGGAGGTCTACTTATGATCCCTAGACCCCAAAACAACCGCCAGTTAAAAAGTTTATACATATATATATGTATGTACCTCAATTTTACCGGCACGATAGAGGTCGCAATTATGCACCGATTGCTTTCAAACTTGGACGACAAATCAACAGGGCAAAATGAAGGTTCGTGAATGGGGGATATTCTCCCAAAGGAGGGGATTGGGTGGCAGATTTTATACAAATTTAAAAAAACACGAAATCTACCTCTGCGTTGCTGCTGCGGGCCCATATGTTACTGCAGTCCAAATACTGGGTATGGAAAGGCTTTGCACAGTTTGAAGGTGGCTTGTTAAAGAAAAGAAAATGAATGGTGCTATTTTTCATTTACAAACTTTCTATCGCTTTTCATGATACATAAAATGATTATAATAACTTAACAAAAAACTACAAGCTGTTCAAATACGGCTTTCTTTTTCTAAAAAGTATTTAGGTAGTACCTAGGAGACCTAGCTACGCTCGGTAGCTGTTTGTAAAATCGAAAATGCAAAACTGTATCTGTATACAAATTTTCATCAAAATCGTTAGAGCCGTTTCCGAGATACCCGAAATATAAATACATACATAAATAAATAATTGCTCTTTTAAAGTAATAAGAAAATACATACATATATACAAGAATTGCTCGTTTAAAGTAATAAGAATAAGATACGAATAGGTTTATTTACAGCCGATTGTTAAATGTTTTAATCTGCTTTCTAGAGTAAGTTAGAGTAATGCAGTAAACATGCACTAATTTCTTAAATATATAATATTTTACCAATTTATTTTAATAAATGTTATTTTACTAAAACTATTAACTATCATAAAATCTGTATAATAATCACCAAGTTTGAAGCTTCTGTGGCATCCACAAAAAGATTCATGTCGGTTATTTTATACCTTCAAATTATAGTTCAGATTTATTTACAACTAGCAGTTCCCGCTCGGCTTTGCTCGCGTGGGCATATTTATGTTTTAATTTTATGCAAAACTATTACCATGAATTTCCCATTTTCCGAGCAAATTTTCTTTACCTAAGTTAAGAAAGGAAAAATTGCGCGAACAGTTTTTCAGACTATTGTAAAAACAATATTATTATGAGACATAATTAGTCAAATCGGTCCAGCCGTTCTCAAGTTATGCTCTTACCAACGAACAGCATTCCATTTTCATTTATATAGAAGATGTAATATATTTATATTAATTGTTATTAGAGTACAATATTATTGATATTACTATACTAAGATTAATTAACGACACACTTAACACAGGTAATTTGGCAACAAAGCGAAGAACACAGAAATTCACCAATTAATTTGAATATAATGTACCTATGTTCAATCTGAGAATACTTTCTTCAACCACTTTTTAACCGACGAAAAAAAAGGAGTGTCTTAAAGTATCCCATCAAAAATATTTTTTTAATAGGTACTCTTGTTATCGGTATGATATGTTTCATTCAAATCTAATAATACAAATAATAGAGTTGATTATTTATTTAATTAGAAATAACAATCCAATTTAATATTATGCAATATTATTAATAGTTAATGAGATGGTTCAAAACTTCTACTATGATAGAAATGTAATATTACTGTCCTAAAAATTAATATTTGGGGTAGACTCTATTTTTGCTGTGACAAATCTAGTGACTAATAATACAGGGCAGCAACCGGCATTGAGGGGTTGATAACTCAAGTGTATTTCGTTGAATGCGGTCATAAAGAGCATGTTACGAATATCTTGTCAAATGTCTTACCGTTTGGTGATATGTTGAGGGATTGAGTGATGGCAGAGGGCGCAGGGGGCGCTGGCTCCATCTTCCAAGGGGCGCAGCACGAGACAGGGGAAAACTCGGGCGTGGGGCCACTGCCCGCCGATATCAACATTGTCGAGCCACCTTCCAGTCACGAGCTCTCTGCAACGCTAGCATGCGGCACAAACCAAAAGTTCACAACAATAAGTCCACCGTTACTATCAACAGTTCGGCTGGTCTATCAGCTATGTGTTTGATAACAGGTCTGAAGCACCTATGCCACGGGCGGCATTCGTCTCGCACGCGTTCTCTTGAAGCTCAGCCAGAACACTGAAGAGCGCGCTTGTCGGACCGGCGCGCCCACTCGCGCGCCTACTCCCATTTGCACGCCTCAGAAAAAATCTCCACCGCCAAACAATAACAAAAAACTACCTTCACCGACTCGAACCTCCGTGCACCTCTCACTCTAACCTTCCTAATTCGATTTCCGAACGCGTCAAAATTACAACAACGCTCGATTGCAACGCAACCTTCCGTCCTGTTCTTAGATTTTAAAATTTGAAGCTACGAATACTAAATCAATATACCTTTTATAATCATGACAATAATGACTACATCATTTTATTACCATCGCTGCGTATACGACCTTTTTCACTAACGTTCGAATGAAACTATTCCTACTCGCACTCGTTCGGTTCAGCTTAAGCATGAACCGTATGAAAGGGACAGGTGCTCTACCGCTCGGTAGAATTACGGTAGTGAGCACAGGTGATCTTTAAACATTTCTTCATATAGAAGGTGTTAATATATATCTCTCTCGTTCTCTCTTATGCGGTTTACACCAGATTAGTAGAGACAGCGATAGTGTGACAATTAGGTTTTTAATTCCATTCGGTCCTAGTTGACTATGCTTAGCATCCGTTTTAATAGTTACTGTATAGAGTGAGTTCCATTCTAATTAAGTTGAAGTGTAGATACAATATTCTAAACTTTATCGTCGGGGAAACCTTATACGAGTATGTAAGCTCTTACAGATCATTTATTCCAATGTAAGAACAGGCTTCAAGTGGATTACTAGTAGGGCATTGAATATAGTTATACCTACATATTTTTTATGCAAATTGTGAGTGAAAATGTCATGGTACCTTGCAATCTGTTTTGAATATTTTATAACAAAGTAATGCAATGTAAGGTTTAAATACACAGTGCAGCTTTTATAGTTCACTAGATTACAGACTAGGGATTGTATCACTGCCATATTTTTTATTCTATAATTATAGAGAAATGTACTGATGGTGGAGAGCCGCAACACAACTGACGCCATTACGCCACCGTGGTGTAGATATTAATATCCCTGCTTTATACTTACAATTGTTATTTCTTTTATTAAAACATCTTTTATCAATCTTGTTTGACTGTGGTTTCTTGTGTTCACATAAATATGTTTAAAATTCTATTTCGAAATTAAAAATGTTAATTTGATTCTTGGATATTGAAACAATGGTTTATTTTTAGATTTTATGATATTTGTGATTTGTTATATTTTTAATTACAATATATGTATATTTAAATATACAAATATTTGGATTAAATTTTATATGTATACCTTTGTGTGGTTCGTGCTATTCTAGGTGGACAAATAATAATCTAATAAATGTTCAGGCTTTCTAAATAGACTTAAAAGCGAAAAAGAAAACCTAAATATTAAAAAAAAACATTTTTTAGTTAAATAAAAGGTAACTTTTTAAAGTAAAAGTACTAACATTATATCTAATTGTAATTTATATCGTCGCTTTCTGTATGTATAATACCTATTCAACATATTCAGAGCTTGATCAATCACTTTATGATTATATATCAAGTATATTGAATGTCAAATCGTTGAACAATAAATACGCCAGATATTATTTCCTTAAGCAACTTGCCACCTAGTCTAATTGCATATTATTATCTTATGCCATGTCCACACGTTTGACACTTGCCGCAAACTCCAAGCCTCTCCTCCGCAAAAACGGATAGATGGTTCGCAAGCGCTTCGCAAACATCCTTCGACTTGTCTCAAAAAACCAACACTCGACCGGATCGGTCCCAAGCACTAGCAAACCTAGACAAGCCAAGCCAAACGTCCTATCTACACGTTTGAATTTGTGAAGGCTTGCGATCCGGTTGAGTGTAGGTATTTTACTCTCTGCAAAACAGTCGATTAATTACGGACACAGTTACAGACGTGTTGAATATGTTTCTTATGTAAATTAGATATAAACAAGGTATTTGATCTATTCTTATATTTTGAACCTAACTATTCATGGTATTCCCATGAAAACGTTATCAATATATTAATAACTATCGTTCGTTTTACTTTTATATTTAATATACCTATTATGTACAGCTGCAGGGGTTTGTAATGCTATGGCGTTAACATTTAATGAAGTTTATGCAAATAAAATATTAGCAGATTTTATGATATATTTTTAATTTCCTTTTTAATATATTTCAAGAGCAAACTGAACATAACCGATACTATCTACTATTTAAAAACTTAAATTACCTACATTTCTGATCGAATTCGAGACTGGCTACTGCGTGTGAGCGTGTGTTATTCCTGGTAATGAGAGTCGCTAGAGTTGTATCTGGAAGAAAATGTTGCCTGCGGGTGAGTGACTTCGCTGTAATTACGAGCGTTTTTAGTTTTCGGTAACCGGCAGCCATCAGGCAGGTCGATGCTCAGGTATTTGCCATACCTACTGCTTGTATAAAAAAACAAACAGACAAGATGATCAAAAATAAATTATTTTTGATCATCCACCTATAATATAAAACATTTTAAAAACGCTTCCTCTAAAAATAAAATTTCCAAAAAAACGCAATTTCTTTGGAAAGCATCTCTTGTTATCTAAAACCAACCTGTCCACATTTAGAGAGTTCACTCACCGGTCGAGATACAACAGTGCCATTCCCGACCGCTTAAAAGTTCAGATCCTTACGTCATTGTCATCTTCTGATATTACGTCATTACTTGATTTGAATCTCAAAACCATGTGGCTTTTAAGTGATTTGTCAAAAAATTATACATAGGTACTGGAAGTGTATAGTAGTATTACTATTATATAAAGTGGTAAATTTATGTAGATATTCCAACACTCATATACAAAATACAACGTCAATGACCGACCAATGATCTGATTAAGATACATCTTAAGGGTACATTCACACCAAGTTGGTGGTTTAAATATTTAGTAGATTGTAATTGATTTTAATTTAGTTGCTTTACGATTTGTAATTTACAAAAAATAATGTCACATAATAATGCTTGTTTGCCATCGTCTTAGTATAACAAAAAAAATTATGTGTTTTGCCCACATTTTGAGAATCAACATAGAATAATAATATAACATACATTAATGGGAATTTTTTGATTTATTGATTATAAACCTGTGATAAACGGATTTATTGAAAAATGTACCAGAAATTTAGAAATAAGTTCCAAAACTTTTCCGGTCAATCTAAAATATTAAGTAAAATTTTATTATTTCGATACATAAAACACAAAGAGACCATGTTTTTTAGAATGAAAGTTTACCTTTTATGTTTTAATTTATAATAGTAGGTTATGTTAGAAAGGATTAACTACCGTATATTTTTATATTATATATATATATGTTTTTTTATTTGGTAGGTAAGTGCTTGCAAAGCTCTATCACACAGTAGTTTATTACACTTTATATCTTTGAAAAGGCAATCACCCCGTGCAAAACGTAAATCTAAAAAAAAGTTGTAAAAAAATTGAAATCTCATTTATTGTAGTCTTGAATTACCTATACCTACTAGAGGTAGTCTATTAACGAGTTTTGACCTTTGTATCTAAGGCCATATATTTGAAACAGCGTTTTAAAATATATGTCCACTGGTTTCTACCCGAGTTACGAACACTTTCATTCAAGGTACCTACAGTGTGATAATCACATTTTTTCCTTTTTTCGTTTCTCGTACAGCCTCCTTAGACAGAGGCCGACAAGGAGGATTTAGTGCGTCGATATGGTGTGGGTGTAGTCTAATGAATATATTTATTTATGTGTTGGTAACACTTTTATCTCTTCCGAACGTGTTTGTATCGAATGTGTACACGCCAGTTGCGATTAAGTCGTTATTTAAGCGCTTTTTTGCTTTTTTAACATTATGTGCTTATGTTGAATCTAATTATAAGTAATATGAATTAAATATATATGTTTAAGTATGCTGTTTGTTCATTTCTTGAGTGTTGTGCTGTTTCATTGTATTGTTATATTGAGAAAAAAAAGAGAGCATATTTAATGTCTTTGTAATTTTTTAAAAGCTAACTTGTAATATATTATTCAATTCTTTTGGTGTTGAGATTTTGTATGTCCACGATATTTCTTTTAGCGTATGACAGGGACTATCAGTGTAGTAGTATGACGGAATCACACCAACCAAAACCTGTTACAGGGAGTCTATTTCTAAAACCCATGCATAGGATGGAAAACCTAGGAAATCAAGGTAGATTATACCACAGCCAGCCTTGTTGTTGAATGCAGAAAGCCTTGTCTCCTTAGATTATTACTCGTCTACCTGTCCACATGAGGACAGCACTATTGAGTCCCGGAGATTGTTCTCTATCCGGTGCCGCGGAGTACATTTATGACCACTTAGTGCTAACTGTTAAGTTTATTTCATTTGTACTAAAGATTGTTTATTGGTTCCAGATAATTTACTTTAAAATATAAAAATAATTCGACCGTAGAATACAGAGTGAGTATACTAACAAATATATATTAAAAAATAAAACACTTTTTTACATTATCTATATGTTTGATTAAATTATAAATACTGGGAGTAGTGAATATCATGTAATGAAAACAATCTACTAAGAAGAGCTTTAAATTAAATGAGTTAACGTTGTTTCTAGACACCAAATGAGTTCTTTCATATTGATCTCTTATTGGAAAAAAGCGTTATTTCTATATTCTAATAGAATAGAGAAAGATAACATTATTGATTTTGTAAATAAATAACTTATCCGACTATACTTTGTTTTCCTTTTACGTGTTTATCAAAACAACTTTTAGTGAGATTCAGGTTGTCAGGACACTGGATACAAATGGAACTTGTAACTTCGGGATACCTAGACTCATGCTCTGACTATGAAAGTACGTAACAAATGTGAGTATTCTGACATAAACAATGCACATTAGGCAGATAGTAGGTTTATTAGAAATGAATAATTTTATGGACTGGCTAACTGACTAGGTAATATTAATGCATTTAGAAAAATATTACTGACATTAATGCACCTAAATTATGACCCAAAAAATACAAAAAGATGTCCTTACGTTTTCGCTAAACAGATAAATTGAGAACGTCCTCCTATTTTGAAGTCGGTGAAAGGTATTGGAAGAATTCCTATTGTAATATTTTTCTATAAATGTATAGGATTATTGCAGTTTTTAGAAAGGTACTATTATAATGTTCTTTTAATTGTACTAGTTTCGATTCTATTTATTTTGTTTTCTTTTTACATAATAGTAAAAATAACTTGACACATCTCTCAGAAGGCTGTCTGATCCCAAATTGCCAATAAGCATTCTTAAATATTTCTAATTACATACATATATAGATAAATTTCACCCAGACACAGAATAAATGACCATGCTCAAAACAATTATTTATCCTGGTGGAATCTAACCCACGACCTCTAGTTTAGCATTCAGGATCACTAACCATTAGACCAACAGGCCATTCATATTCTCATTTTTTTTTTGTATTCTATTCTCCAAGGTGAGGATCTTGTATAACTCTTTCTATAGAAAATCATAAATACTATGGGATATATTATCAAAAAATAATTGCACCAAGATATTGTAACAGGGCCTCTTTGCTGTAGCATTCCCAACATTGTGTAAATTTTCTGCCCGTTCATTGCAGTAGGGATGTAATGGAAATAATAGTACAAATTGTCGGGACCAGTTATTGTGTCTAAAATATTAAGTTCTTTTATATTGTCTTTAGGAATTTAATATTATTTCTACAAAAATACTCCATTAAAACAATTTTTAATTCTGCATACTTCTTAATAAACGTATAAAGTCCTTTCATTCAGAAGCTACAAGCAAAAAAAGTTCCCTATATACCTTTTGCATTAGCACCCGACTCAAACAAAAGGGCTAAATACAAAGGTCTAACGAATCATCACCCACAGCACATACAGAATCAGGATTCAAGGCATCGCGTGCGCATTTTTACGTCCAAATTTACTTGGCCCTCATCTCGCATATAATATACTTCCCTCGGATCGGATGGTGGGGGTCTGTGAAAAGTGGGTGCTGGTTACTAAACAGTAAACGTGACATTCGTCGTGGTGTAGGGTGACAAAGCCGCGGCGTCAGCACAGACAGGGTATATTAACATTATAATGTGTTCAAAATATTTGTGCTATCTGTTTTGGACCACCCAAGGAGGTTGACACTCGATCTAAGGTATTACCTGCGGAACAAAGGCCGCATTTTCCATTTCGCTCACTTTCTGCTCCGTTACTTAAAGCGGGTCAACATTTTTTTAAATATGGAACTGAGTTCTTCTTAATTTGATCTCTTATATGCAAGCAATAGTTAACAACTGCAGTTAAAAATCGTTTTAATGTAATATATATTTTAACAGTTTAATAAAGAACAATAGTTATGTTTATATCCTGAGCTGGTTCAATCATCTACATAAGGTATATAATGGCGATTGTAAGAATTATCATTTTCATCATAATCTCAGCGATGTAAAGTCCATTGTTGTAGAAATATCTCTCCGAAATAATTCTACAAAATGCGATCATGCTTCGCATACACCCAAAGGCAATAGGTAGGTACATTTATTTTATACCCTAATTTAAAAAAAAACCTGGTTTCATTAATACCTGCCTACCAAAGAAGTACCTGCGTAGATAAGTTTATAAGACTAAATATCCCTGCCTTTTTTTTTTCTTTTTTTTTTCGTGTGGAAACCCCCACGGGTCATCACCTCACCGGAGGTAACGGTGAAGTGGTATGTCGGAATCGAACCGACTAAAACCACACGGTGTTCCGTCACAAGTGGGTCCATTGCAAGGGACCCGGGATACCCTAAGAAGGAAGCATCCGGGATCCCTGCCTGAATAAAGTATCGCTTAAATTCAAACTTATAAAACTAAATAAACTTAAGTATAAGCTTAGGATTTTGAATTGGATTAGTATTTTTTTTCGTTTTTTTATGTGCTCGCTTATTCATCTCCGAAGGGTTAGGATGCTAGCAACACTTATTTCCTTTAGAGGAGAGATGGATGCTTCAAGCTTCGATTCTTTCTCATGTCCCTCTTATTAGTACGGGTTACAGTGAAGAAGCGAGAGAGCGCACTAATTCGTAGTCTCTGGATTTCAGAGTGATGTATATCTATATGGCCTAGTATAGACTCAGTTTAGGCCAATTCGTAACCCATTTTGTGGACGTAACTCACTGGGGGCTGCAAGTAAAAGTCGGGGCCGAATATGGTGGCCGAAATCGTTGGGGGGTTAGTGGATCAATCGCCGAATTGCGGATATATCAATCGCCGAATTGCGGATATACTGTCTTTCCCGGTCAATAGATCAGATATCGGAGACACCTTATGGTTTAAGTTGATTCATCATGGACGAGACGAACAATTAAGGGGCACACTGATATTCCAACAACTAAACCTACCTATTTTTGGTCATAGGTATGTTACAAGGGGTGACCCTATTGTATAACGGTCACTTCTTTAGATTTCATGCTGCTCTTAAGATCTTTTTATGATAAAAACCCTACAACAGCTGTGCCCAACCCGTCAATCGAACTCTGGACCTGACGATTTGACGCATAAATAAAGCTGAACTTCGATATTTTACGGGAAGCGACTGCCATCAGAACTCCACAACCCAAAAACTAGGTGATATCGAAATTCTGTAGTTGTCTAAGAACTCAACTTAACCTCGTAATGTGCACACCTACTCGGTTACCACTTGACCACGAGCCCCCCTAGTTGAAATGGATGTAAAATTAAACTTACTTTATTGCAACAGACTTAAAAGGAGTGTTAATAAGTGCATATTCTAAAATATACTCAACATTCCATTTCGTTCAAACAAAAATAACCAAGTAAAAAGCACGCGCTAAACACAAAAAAGTTATCAAATTGCGAATATATAAAATCTGTCTGAATATTTGTTAAGAGTATTGCAAAATAAAGAGTTAGTCTCTACGTAGAGCTGTAGAGGTACGGCGCCGTCGGTAGAGTCGCGTGTCGTCCGCCCAATGGGCGCGCATGCGCGGGGCGGCGCGCCACAAGCCCCTCCCCGCGCCGTACGAAGCACAAGGCGCTATTCAACACTAAAACAAAGACGACTTTACAAAAATATACCTATTGGTGACGAAATATAATATAATACCTAATATTTGGAATGTTTTGCTTAGATATATTTTACACATTTTCACTTAGAGTGCAACTTTTAATAATATTAAAAAAAAAAACAATAGCAACAATCTTAAATACCACTAAAAGGGATACATAGACTACAAAGGATAATCATTTACATTATACTACGTCGAATTCACCCTCAAATTTGTAATGAACTCACGAAAATTTATTCTTAATTATGGATAATTAAGGCTAGCATTTACTTGAAAACAAAATGAACTAATTAAAAAAAAATTAAGTTCCTAAAAAAGAAACCACACAATCCTCAATTTTATCACAACAAATTAAACAAAAACTAAATGTATTTATTGTAAGTTGAAAGTAAGGTAATCTAACGACCACAGGATGCACAAACGGCGAGGGTAATCTACAAACGCTGACGTCACCAAGGATGACACTCAGAGTGTTGAGATTTGCTACTTTGACCTGATAGTCCAAGAGCTCATAACAAATTTTGAGAAGGTATTTAAGGGCGTTACATATTTTGAACAGTAAACCTTGAATAACATTTATTTAAGAAATGGAATGTCTGGCAGTCCAAATCGGCACTTATCTATTGGTAGATACTGCGCATGATGTAATTACAGGACAATATTTCAGCCCAAAAAGGTATATTATTAACCATAACAATAAAAGTGCCAGTGCAATATGTCTGAAGTTAGTGCCAGACAACCCGGAACGTGTGTTAAAAAAGTGGCCTAAAAAGCTATTTTAGTTGAAGTTAGACCTAAAGAAATATAAAGTAGATATATAAGTTAAACATAAAATTACATATTGAATTATGATACATTGTATCTGTATTCTTAATTCCTTATTTTTTTTAAATTGAAATGGGACCAACCTTAAGTAGATATAACCAAGTCAATTGTAAAAAGAATAATTGTTATAGGTTCAGGAAGGACGAAGATATCACAGAACATACCTACATGCAAAAAAAAAAAAACATTTGAAATGAGAACCTCCGTGTTTTTAAAGTTGATTTTAACTATTAAAAATGAATTTATTATATTTCTCGCTTTTGAGTGGGTCAGTGTGTAATATATCTAAGTTATTATAGGGTAATGTCAACTGCTCTGCTCATGATCTTTTACAAAATATTGCTTTTTTCCGATGCTAGGAGAACTCCTCAACAATTAACGTTCCTGTTAATTGTTGAGGAGTTCTCCTGGTGCTAGTCCATATACATTGTCACGAGCATATATTACGTATATTAGCATATATATTAAAGTAATCGAATCCCAACCTGTGAGATATTTATTGAGTAGTTCTGGTGGCCATTTGTGGTCTTCATCATCAGTTCATTTCACCAAATGGGTATACCTATATTAAAGATTTAAAGTGTTCCTTAAATTTCTTCAGGATCCCATCATCACCTCCTAACCTCATGACCATGGCACTAACTTGAAAGTAAACCACTTCTAACAAAAAACGAATTTCCCAAATCGGTCGAGCCATATTTGAGTAATTGGGTAACATAAATTAAAAAAAAAATGCGACGAACTAAGAACTTATTCCTGTTTTTAAGGCAGTTAAAAATACTTATCCATTGACAGTGCAGATAACTAAAATTAATTTTCTCGATTGTTTTTACATTAAATTTCAAAACATAGCCATTACGCCAAACACCGTTATGAGACAAGTCTATTTTTCCCCCAATACTATTGTAGATATATAATATTTAGGCATTACCCCCTCCCCCTCCTTCTCTCAGAACGTATTGTGCGAGCACATAGAAAATCTCTGAAAGCATCATTCCCGTGGCTGACAATGATTTCTAGTAAGAATCCACAAGGATGATATTATAACTTATAACTTTAGAACATAACTACGTGTTTTAGGGTGTGAGTAGATCTGAAGAAACAAATTAAATGCGTCTGCGTATTTTGAATGAGGAGTAGAAGAAGAAAAGAAGAATCGAATATATATATCGATATATATATCGCAGACTTCAATAGTAAAGACACACGTTACAACACTTTAAATAGCAAGAACATCTTTTTAAGAAACAGTATTGGATTGATCAGCATGTATATTAATATTAAGTGTAAAGTCTTTCCAGCAGATAATAAGAAGAGAAACTGGAGATCATAGGAGGAGACCGAAGAACCAATTCTAAACATAGAACGCAAATGTCAGAACCACGGCGACGACCTTGACTGTCTGTTAAACAGCACACGACCTCATGTAGTATTGTAGTATTTAAAGATTCTTAAATTCTCTGGTTTAAGGAATAAGTATTAAAAAAAAAAACCAAAAGCCATTTCAAAATGCCATATAAACATAACTTGTTCATAAAGTTATATTTAATTACTGCTCGTGATAGCGATCCAATCTAAAAATTATGTCCTACTAGACGCAATCGAATAAAAATTTAATATTTGTTGTGCTAGTATCATTTTAATTGTTAGCGTAGCGTTTTTTATGTACAGGATGGTGACAAATGAGGACAGAGAGCCAAAGAGGGTAGTGATTTAATCATTTACCTACTGTAATATACCTACTTTTAAAGGTACATACGCAAGCGATTTTACACTGATACAGCATTCGTCTGATAAAGCAACATAAAATATTCTTCTTTACTCTCAACAAATATCCATATGTAGGTGGCGAAGTGAGCTGGAGTGTTGTCGTGGTAGAGGATCCCGCTTCTTTGGCACTGCTGTCTAACGTTTACCAAAACAACTGGTAGACAATGACTGACATACCAATCTGCAGTAACAGTCCTTTTATCTTCTATAATGGTTGTTGCGGAATGACCCGTCCGTCCAAAAAATGAGGCAATTATCTTTTTCTCTTGACTTCTTCTTACCTTCTTTACTTTTGTTGGCAAATCTTTGAATGGAAACATCTATTGCGCAGGTTATCTTTTGCTTTCGGGTTCATAGCAACATATCCAGCTTTCATCACCTGTGACGATGTCATATACAGCATTCGAGTCACCTCTGTCATACTTTTCAAGCATTGAGTGGCACCAATCCAAACGACGGCGTTTTTGATCTTCCGTCAAATTATGAGGTATCCATTAGTACAAAGCTTTCTGGCAGGCCAGCGCTCCCTGAGAGTTCAGAAGTACTTACGATAAACGCACTATTACTATTAATATAGGTACGTAGATGTCACTAATTATCCTTATAGCCCATATTGTTATAAAGGACAAATTTGAAGGCTTATATATTATTTTAATTTAAAGCCTTTGTTGTTACTAACAACTTCAGCATTGAAAACCTAATAACAATTTACTTGACCCGGAATCAAATCAAACAGCGGTCCGTCTAAAAGCAAAAGAAATCCACCGATGTTTAAAAACTGACACTAAAAAAACACAGGGTATTCTAGACTCCAGACTTCACTTTCACATGTGGGATTTAACATAGCAACAATTTATAAATATTAATTAGACAATACGAGTACATTGAAATGTTGCCCATAAGTTATTACATATTATGTCTCACTAATTTTTAATTAGATACTGAAACGTAAACGATTAGAAATTCCGTAATTACTACACAAATAACATTTATTACTTCCTTTGGCTATAATCATAATTGTTACCTAATTAATTAATATACCGGCTACCTTCGCGTCACGATCGTCTGGAAAGTTATTGACATTTCTTCGTTTGTAATTAATGTCTGTTCATTAAATATCTCCGGATCAAATATATTCCCTATTTCGTACGCTGCTTAGGTGTTCAGTATATGCCTGGTTACATATGTGTTTGTTTATTAGTTTTAATTAACCACTTTATTTTCATTCGTATCTGATTTGATAGGGGTCACACACCGTTCGTATCAAAACCGAAAGCTATCACCCACTGCAGTTGGGCCATCCAGGTTAAAATTGTTTCGTACAGTGACAACTTTAAATTAGAAATCGAAATACTTTCTTGAACATTCAACATAAGTGTAATCGAAAGTACTTTGATAGGTGCAGTTAGGTATATTAAATTGTGCTGCAGTCTATAGCGGCCCTTTTAAATCCAACATTCATCTGCTCAAGATTATGTACAAGGAGTTTCGTTTACCGGTAAAACCGCAGCCTGTTAAACATATTTAAAATTTAACGATAAAGTTTTATTAGTTCACAAGTTCGGCTGAATGTAAGAGTGGTTCGACGGGAGACTCTTATACCATAATGATGTTGACAGTAACTTTTACGATGTGATGCATTTAAATGATTGTCGTGAAATGTTTGCTTAAACCGTACCTTAATTTCTTTAAAAAAAGAAAAACTGTTATAATACTCATATATTTTTTAGACCTTCGTGCATGTTGTACATAGTAATATAAAACCTAATTAAACTTATAATAGCAGCTTATGTAACTAACAAAGACCTTCACTGACCTATTTCTTAGATGGTTTATAACGCAATTAAAATACTGTTGTCGCTAAGAAATAAATGAACTAAAACTTTTACCACACGCTATATATTCGCCGCCCGCCCACTAACATATGGCCGTTGGACGGAAGGGGCGCGAGGCACACTTGCCTAGACTGCCTACCCCGTGTTTTAACTCGCCTAATTGCTTCCCATTTACATACATTAACAGAAAAAAGCCGCACAACTGACGCCTAAACCACTATGTAAACATTTCTTTATATATCCCCCTTTACATTGAGAATCGCCCAGACCGCGTTCATGTACAAATTACTAACTTTAATAACAGAAATCAATTGCTGTATGCTTCTGTCTAATTATATGTTCTCAGTCTGTCCATGGGAATGTACCGTTTTGAAACGTTACTAGGGTTATACATTGTCGAAACATCACTCATAAATAGTTTAAACGTTACTTTATCGGATATTATCTATTACTGAGAAAGACGTCCGATAGCCTCTTATTATCGTTTCAATTTAATTATGAGCCGCTAATTACGAAACGGTTAGGTAATTAAATGACGGTGAGAACCGAAAACTGACAATGGATAGGTAGTTAAATTAAACTCCAAAAAATTATAATGGAGGCAACGTGGAAGGTTTTGTGAAATCCGTAGTAGACTGGTGCGGAAAATTTCATTGTTCTCTGAGTAGGTACATATGTGTGTTACGTTGTGGCAGACATGTGCAAATCCAATGTTTGCATACTGTTTTATCTCACAAACGATCTCTTAATTTCCCATAATTTGTTTTAAATGAGGTTTATTTGGGTCGTAGTTTTCAGTCTGTTTTTTTTTTTATTTATTTTTTACAGGAAAGCAGTGTTCTTAAACTTATAAAGCAAACGTTGGTTGAGCTATAAAAAATACACCGTGTCTACGTATTTACACACTATGGTGACAGGAGATGCGATGTCACACAATTCTTCACATTGGCGTAACTACCATGTAACATATGTGTTTATGTGACTAGGTAATATATATCACTTTGTGCTGGTGATCACACTAAGCGGTATTGATCAAGATATCTAGTGTTCGTGGACACACTGCAGTGTGACCCGAGTCAAGTAACTGTTATCTTATCTGTGCCCATTTCCCTAAGACCGAAGTTGTAATGAATACGCTTTACCGAAAAAGTTTAGAAAATAGTATTACCACGATTAATAGATACCTGTTAGGTAAAGGCTGTAACCATACCGCAGATAGTCTACTAACCCTATATAAATTGGTCTGGGAAGTCTATGCTATAGCACACATTCTGGTTGTGTTCCGAGTGTTTTTCTTCTACTATTTCCTCACCCATAGAGCTCTCGCGGCCCTTCCACAGGTAAGATAATATGGCTCTACACAACAGTTTTCTTTAGAGTGGAGGCTGCCAACCGAGGAGGTGTCTGTTGTTCCTACATCTTATTTAAATGTTTTATATGAACAGGGGCACTAAGTGTTCTATGACATAGGAAAATTGTGTTTTGTGTGAGTGGGGTATATTTCCAATTGTTGAAATTGAACAAATGTGTTGATGGTAGTTGTAGCCATTTACAAGACATTGTTTATTTGTTTCTTAAACAACTGTTATAACGAAAAGAATAAGCACTTTTAGATCATGCTTTTAGTATTAATTAAAAAAAAGATGCAGTGATTTATAATTATATATCATGATAGAACATAATGTTACTTAAGTATCGTCAGGTAAATTTCTGTAGCAGCTCTGGCACGTGCCTCGTGATGGGGTCTGTTGTCCCTTCAAAGAAGAAATCTTGAAGGATGAACGAGTGGATTACCTGTTCCCCCCGCTCACTGCCGTTCTGAGACTTGGATCTCTGAATAGGAAAAGTATTTTTGTCATTCATGTTCTATTTGACAATTGTACGTTTTAAAGGCCTCCACATGCAGTGATAGCGGAGCTGTCTAAACTAGCTTTCAAGGCGGAGGATTGAGTTTGATACCTGATCACTAAATGTTTTCGTAGTTGATTTTAGTATTAGAAATTAGTTAACACTGTCTCTAGGGGTGAACCAAGCACATTTGAGACTTCTCTTTAATATTCTCGAAAGTTTTTAAAATCCGCCAACTCTAACCAATAAATCGTGGTGGACTATGGCCTATGGTCAACAGTAGTTTTCTCTGAAAATTTGCTACAGCTATATAACTTGCATGCGCCCTTGCGATGTACTAAAATAAAGCATTTACCAGCTCCATGGCTTACCGACGAGAAACGGCAGATTATGACTAAAAAATCTACAGCAAAAAACAAATACAAGTGTCGACCCACGGAGACTAACTGGAAAAAATATGTATCCCTGAGAAATCAGTGCAATAAGATGTGTAATGCTCAACGCCAACATATCCACTCAACCGTAGAAAACGGAGATCCAGCCAAAGTCTGGAAATTTCTGAGAACATTGGGAGTTGGAAAGTCGCGCCAAGACTCTGTTCCTAAAAATATTGATATCGATTCACTTAATAAACATTTCTCTACTTCGTCTAACTTTAATGAGACAATTAAAGCTAATACTCTTAGATATATCTCTTCTACACCAGCTCCCGACTATCCACCTTTCGTCTTTGATTAACTGTCTGCTTGTGATGTTAAGAAGACTATACTAGCAATCTCGTCAAATGCAGTAGGAAGCGACTGCATTAGTCGAAATATGATTCTCTCTATCCTTGACGAAATCCTACCCATCCTTTGCAATATTTTAAATCACTCCCTGTCAAGTGGTGTCTTTCCAACTGCTTGGAAAGATGCACAACTTATTCCTTTACCTAAAAAAGTAAAACTCTCTTAATTTTTTGATTACCGTCCAATCTCTATTTTACCTTTCCTATCCAAAGTCCTCGAACGTCTTATCCATTTTCAATTAAGTAACTTTCTCTCCAAAAATTCCTTATTGAACCCTTTCCAATCTGGCTTTCGTCCTGGTCACAGCACTACTTCTGCATTCGTATTCGGATAGTGGAAATATTACAGTACTTATTTTACTGGATTTTAGCAACGCATTCAATACTGTAGATTTTCACATTCTGCTTGGTATACTACAGTCTCTTAACATATCTCCAAGGACAATTGATTGGTTTCATAGTTACCTGTCTGGCGCCAACAGCGTATACGCATTGAAGACTCGTTATCGTCTTGGTGCAGTATTTCTGCTGGTGTGCCGCAGGGTGGCGTTTTATCTCCCTTACTTCTTCGCTGTTTTTATAAACTCCATCTCTAAACAATTACGTTCGTACTACCACCTCTATGCAGATGATTTACAGATTTACACACAAGCTCCACTTAACAAGTTATCGGAAGCAATTAACATAGTCAATGCTGACCTGTCGCACATTGGCGAATGGAGTCATAATTATGGACTCAATGTCAATCCCTTAAAAACTCAGGTATGTGTTATTGGCAGCCCTGGGTTAGTTTCAAGAATTGACTGGTCAGAACTGCCCCAAATTCAATTCAATGGCACCACATTAAAGATCAGCACTAGTGTCAAAAACTTGGGAATTTACATGGATAGTACCTTATCTCAGGGACCAAAGCTGCAAGAAGTCAGTCGTAAAGTCTTCGCTTCAGCAGGGTCCTTGCGAAGGTTACGTATCTTTCTTCCGACTGCCACTAAGGTTGCACTTGCACAAGCACTTCTGCTTCCAATTCTCGACTATGCCGATGTCAGCTATCTGAATCTCACTGAAGCACAACTTGATAAGCTTGAGCGACTTCAAAATTTTTGTATAAGATTCATATTTGGGCTACGAAAATATGATCACGTTTCTGAATTCCGTCAAAAGCTCAAGTGACTTCCAATTCATTCTTGCCGGAATACTCACATACTCAGTTTTCTTTACAATATCTTATTCAATCCTAAGGCCCCTTTTTATCTCAAATAACGGTTCAAGTTCCTTCATGATACACATTAAAAATCATCAGAGGATTTGAGACTGGAGATGCCACTACATTCCACAAAATTTTATGACCAATCTTTTACTGTTGAGGCTGTACGTTTGTGGAATGAGTTGCCAGTCACCATTAGGCGAGCGCAATCAATAACAATTTTTAAGATAATGGTTCATGAATATTACTTATCACATTAGTTGAATTATTTCCTTGAGTATGAATTAAAATATGTATATATGTATGTTTGTTATATGATAGACTTAAGTATATATTATATGTTTATGTGTGTTTTATATTAGTATGCATAAGTAGACTAAATATACAGGATACCTGTATATTTTCATATTGATTTAGTCATAAAAAAATTGAAATGCACCTCCAACTACAACTGTCTCTCCGAAACACATTGATCCATCCTAAGGTTGCCTGGAAGAGATTGCATTTTGCAATAAGGCCGCCCTTTGTACATTATCTGTATGACAAATGTATGTATGATAATTCTACTGTAAGACTGGTGTACAAAAAAAGTGTTATCTATCTATCTATCTATTTAGGTAATAAACAGGGCTGATATCGAAACTCAAGTGGGCCCGGAATATTTAACTAATGCGGAACTAAAAAACGAACAAGTGCTTGTAAGATTCGCACTTGTTTGATATCACGTGTAGTTAGGACCACGATGTCAATAGATGTACTAAATAAAAACAAGACACAAATTATAATTTAGACACATTAAACATATGAATAATCAATCCAGCTTTTTTATAAAAAATATTCAAATAGATGTATATCTGTTTGAGAGATCTATGGAGCAGAAAGGCATACAAAATGAACATCAGAGACACAAGCATATACGCCGAACTAGACTTCAAACTTGCGTGTTTCACAACCTGTCAAACATTCAATCAATACAAATAAACAAAATTGTAGTGTCTGTTTGTAATATCAAATAATATTTTTTTTAACCCCATACTGTTATTTGTATGTATATAATAATATGTATATGTATATAATAAATATGTATATAAATACGTACACGCAAGCGAAGCCGCACGGGTACTGCTAATTTTATATAATTAACTAGCCGTTAAGCTACTTACTTAACTTCATACGCTTAAAATACTTACTAATATATCCAAAAATCTTCATTTTAGAATATGGTATAGGTACCATTCGTAAATTGATTGCAGAGTTTTAAAAGTTAGTTGTTTTATGACTTGGTCCACTATTAGATATGGAAACATCTTTTTCTTTTTTTTATATTATAGGGGCAAACGACCTATGGACACCTGCAACTCAAGAGTCACGTGTGCGTTGCCGGCCTTTGAGATGGGAGTACGCTCTTTTCTTGAAGGTTTGAAGGTCGTATCGGTCCGGAAATACCGCAGGCGACAATTTGTTCCAGAGATTGGTTGTGCGAGGCAAAAAATTAATAAATCTATGCTCTACTAGCTCTCTGCCAAATTTCAGGCTTCTAGTACAAAAAACAAAGGACTTCCATACAAACTTGCGAGAGCCTTTAATCCTCCTCAATCGTTCTTAGCTGACGTCTCTTACTCATAAACTACTTCCCTGTCAAATTGTATCTTCATAGGTTAAACAGTTTTCCAGATTTCGTGATTAGTCAGTATATGAGTGAATGAGTATCTAACTTTTAAACATTCACTTTTAATGATAGCATTATGTATAAATACGGGAATAAACGCGATCACGAAATAGGTATTATATCCCTCTGAATTGCAATCGCGTTAATTCCCGTATTTAGGTATACATAGTTATATGAGTGAGCATCCTTTCGCTTATATATACTTTAGTTCTAAATGCTAATTAAACTTATACAGTTAACTTTATAAGAGAGAATATAGTAGATGTGTTCAACCATATACCGTTTGAATAGCAGCAAATCTTAGCACAATAGTCCGGTTATCTGGTCTACGATCAAACAAAAGCTACTTACAACTGTTCTTAATCGTCATTTCACATACGCTCTCCACTGGCATGAGACGTTATTTTAACCTAAAGGAACGTACTATGTGCATTCTGTTGTACACTTGAGAATAAACTGCTTATGAATTTTTAAAACTGAGAATATTTTTCATATGATACCAAATCTCGACGTACCCATAGAATTGTTACGAAAGCAGCTGTTCATGATCCAAACTGAATGTACAAGCTAACTAAAATCGACTTAGTAACTTAATTTAAAAAAAAATAGGAATGCAGCATCAGCTGCCATTTTATTTTTGTTCAATAATGTGAATAAGAAGTTCTTATTAAGAAAGTAGATAGACATAATTCGATTATGATAAAAATCGACAAGTTGTATAATCGTTAACAAACCAGAAATCGCATTTGTAATTTGTATGTCAATAATATCAGACCCACATAGGACCTGAAGTTTGATGAAGTAAGAAAGAAAAGGAAGGGAGGGGGAGGTACCTAAACCTTTAAACATTAAGCACTATCTGCACTACCTTAACAGTGATACAAACCTTCAAAACATCGACGACCATTAAACGAACTCGTCTCATATTGCCTGCGTAAGCCACCAATGGTAATTATAGAATTAGAGCCATATTATGAGCCATATTATGAGCCATATTACGAGCCACATTATGAGGGATTAAGAAATAAATTTGTTATTTCTTAATCCAATAATATGACATTTCAAAACGTTAAACGCTTCTTAAATGCTTTTAATCGCTTTTCTCAACAATTACAACGACGCTTTACAGTCAATAGGAACGGTGCTACGATAACGAATCGTGTAGAAATAAAACCAAATTGAGCGCGATATAATCCGTTAAACTAGTTTCATTGTAGTTTTCGTGCCGACTGATTGAAAGCTGTAATGTGACTCAGTAAAAAACCAATCAATTAAATTCTAGATAACAATAATACGTTTTATTGTTAGCTAGAATTTAATTGATTAGTTTGATAATATGACACGCGAAACGATTTGATGATTGACGTCAATTTCAATAACTTAGAATGAAACATAGAACATAAAGTAGATTCAATTTTATTTGTGTGTATGTAATAAATTTTCTTTTTTTCTTTTAAAATACCGGGCGCAGAAAAATACAGTTATTTGCACTAAAGATTACATGTAAAATATATAAAAATGCCTTCTAAATTATATTTAAGTGACTTGAATTTGTGAATAGTTAAACATATATCTATTAATTCCTGAATATGTAGAACACATACGAAAAAACGACTATTTATTCAAAAACCAGCAAACGAAATTTTGTTTACTAAAATACGAAACAAAGGATTGATTTTAAATAAAATACTTTGGTTAACATGTTTAAACTAATTCAACAATCGCTTTATGAAAAGTCATTAATTTAGATATATATAGCGCCTACCTAGCTATTTATGATCAAAAATATATAGGTAGCTGTTTTATGATCAAAAATAGACATTTCGATTACCATGCATTTTTATTTTTGGATAAATAGTAAAAAAATGCGCTGATTAAGAATTTCGATACCCCGCAGTCGGGGCAAGTGGGCGTAATTTTTTTATTTTACAATTTAACCGATTTTATAATGATATTTTGAGGTATGTATACTTTGTTTACTTTTTATACGTCGCGTAAAAAAGGTATAAATACGTTACCTCAAGTTATCAAATTGGTTAAAATCGATATTTCTTAAAAAGAAATTTATGAGAAAATGGCTTTAAAAAAAATGCCAAATTTTGCAATTGAGGCTATAAAAAAAATCGTTAATAATTAATTTAATGGAGAACAAAAAAGCTTTGAGCACATTAGTTATAAATTATCCTATGGTTTGACACACTAAATTCACATATAGTAATCGCTATAATCTAATGTCTTATTTCTTGTCTAGTAAATACAGTACCAGAAATCATAATTCACTTGCACAAAACGTGCGAATATGTTCGCATTCAGTCATTCCTGTGGCTATGAATGAAGACACCAAAGAAACCGGTGCCTGAAAATTGTCAAATACAACCTAGATCCACTTTAAATAAAACACCATTGTTTCTGTCTGTACTCCATTTCGCAAATAAAGGAGGCGATTTTGCTCGCTTCGCGGTCCGCGCTGGCCACAATGGGTTGGCGATATGCATAGATATGCCTTAAACGATGCAGGTCATGCAAATACGCAGGTACTCCGCTCACACACACACATCACACAGCGCTTTCCAATTGCTCGCTATTGTGCTGCTTCAGGAAATTGCCTCTCGTCTCATCATTTACATCATAACACTGTAACTTTGTCTGTACGATTTCTGTTTGTAGTTTTTTTCGAAAATCTAAAATCTGTAAAACTTTAACACTGCATATTTAACATAAAATGTTTTATGTATGAATACGGGATTTTTAGTATTGTGAATAACAATTCTACTATTATAGGCATTCAATATTTTGTACTGGAAACACTACCTACTCTTATTCTTTATTTTTTCCTATTGATTGAGGTCAAAAGATAATTTACTATTTGATAACTAAATTAAATAAACTCATATTAAGCGTTTATAAATAAGGCAGATTAATCACAGTTTATTGGCAGCCTATAGACGAACAGAGTACCTTATAATAAAGGCATACCACAAAAGGAATAAAGCACTTTGATGGCAATCGTACGTACTCGTACCTGTTCTATAGGTTTTTTAAATAATTACCAACATTCATTTGAGTTTCGTAACTAATAGAAATACGTGAAAGCAAATCTCTTCCGGCCGCTTCCGTGTATATTTACGTACGATCTTAGACACAGTTTATTTTTTAATTAGTGGCCGCTTTTTCATAGGCTGGCGCCGATCAAGATTGGCGGCGGCGTTCGTGTGAATGGCCTACGTTCGCCTCTATGTTACCTCACGCATCGGGGACTGGCTCACCGATTATATGCAAATGAGATGTCATAACACGTGAATAATTACAGCCAGCCACGACTCGCCCTTTCGGACGAACCGCACAAATTGGATTTACGTGAAAAGCAAGTTTTAGCCCTACGACACAAAGTTGATGTATGTGTTTTTAGGGTGATATGCTAAGGCCAAAGGTATGAGTAAACCATTTTTGATAATATCTTACTAAAGTAGATGTCGATATTTTACTTTACGTTTAACTTATATTGTTGTCATTCTATATTTAAAAAAAAAACTATTTTTGGAGTTATAAGCGGTCCCCCAGATGTTGAAATTCGATTGTAATTCTTATATTACTGATAACAGTAAAGATACTATATCCGCCTAATGTAGGAAAAAAATTGTAACACTCAAGCTTCCAAATAAAAAACAGAAAATCTGTTGACAAGCTACTGATTGTAATGAGGATATCTAATATCTAATTTAAAAATCTCGTGTCACGGTGTTTGTGGTCGAACTTTTAATGATTTTTTTTTGTATATTTGGTAGGATAAGAATAGGTCGTACAGTATTTTTCACCCTGCTGCCCCCACCCTCCTCAAAAAAAGAAATAAAAGGCATTGCAACGCATGCCGGGTGCAGCTAGTAAGGATAAAAAAATTAAACGGCGAATATTCAAAATTTCTTTGGCAAATCTCTTTAAGCTCCAAATTAATAGAGATAGTCAGAAGATAATTATTAATTACACCATAAACCTTAGAATTTCCAAAATTATAAAATTTATCGAAATAGCCTACTCACTCTCGTTTTACTTAATAATTTAATGAGGGGCTTGGAATTAATCTTAATACACATAACAAAGACTGATGCAACGCAATCAAAATTAAAAAGAAACTGTACTATTACATTCCTGTGCCATATAATACTCATTTAATAAAACGTAGGTAGCGTCGTGCCACTTTTCACGAAAAGTCTCCGCTGTGGAAATTGCGACCAGCGTCAGGGAGCACCATGACCAAGCATGCGGCGTTAAGGGGCGCGCGGGTCGTTATGCTAATAGACTACCACGCCAACAGATATTCATACACACCATGATAATACTGCTTTAAAACGAACCTAATATGGTTAAATTTTAAGTTGATTTTTGTAGTCCTTAGATAGGTAGTTACGGTTTTTTCTTTTATCAAAGGTTGTACAGGTCTGCGTGTCGACTGCCTGTAGTCGCGATAGCGGGAAAATGGACGGTTGACTACGTTTATGGCTTACCCGCTTGTGCTCCGATTTAAGGCTTATATATCGTCGTAAATACACTACACGTAGCTATGGTGCGATAAGGCGCCTTAATAAGGTTTATTTTCTAAACAACCGTGGTTTGGTGTCGTTGAGGTTGAATTTTACGATCCTAAGCTTTTAAGACATCGTTTATAAGTGGGCAGTTTACTCAATCGAAACACTCTCTCAATTTGTACATAACAGAAGTGCTGCTTTAAACTAAGCATTTAAAACTTTCACCGATATAAAAAATACTTAACTGTGTATAATAATGTTTAATATTATTGGAAAAGGAACTTACCTGCCATCCACCAACAAAACAGGTTACAAAAAAACATCTAAATAATCTAACTATTCTGCTATAACGATCGATGATTAGTTATATTAGTTCATTAAGCTTTTATCGATCAATGTAGATTAATATTTAATTTCTCAATTCCTAAAATTTCGAATGTTAAACAATGCTATTACGGACAACTTTCAACATATTAGATGCAATCTGAAACAAGCACTGCAAGGTTTTAAAAATTAGTACAAAAAATTCTTCACCTTAAACATACTCTACACATTTCTTATTTAATAAAACGTAGACGTAGGAAACGTCTACGTTTTATTGTTTTATTAAATAAGAATTGTGTAATTACAAGTATATCTTGAAAAAGAAATAGAATTTGTCCCAATCTTTGTCCACCTTTTAATATCCGCAATCCAAAGAGAGGGAGTAAGCTGTTACGGTGCTTCTACCAATAAAATTTTTAAACACCTCTTGTATTTTGGTTACTCTGTTCATCACTACGGCTGATCATATTAGTTAACACGGTATCTTGCAAGGCAGAAACTAACTGTCGTTAGGATATTGAAGCCACTGATTCTCGTAATTATTAACACTTTCCATTGAACTCTGCAATTATAATTTTATTATTTAAACTTTTGTATGATTTTTTAAAATGTACCTTATTATTCGATGTCGGTTGGCTGACCACTGCTGTTAATCCTTACACGGGAAACTATCTATTAAATTAAAAATATGTATAACATTAATCTGAAAACGCATGATTTTCAGGGATAAAGCGTTTCTTTTGTATCTGGGCTTCACACGCTTAAAATTTAAAAAAAGAGACAAATGTCAAACCAGCTTGTTCTTTTATCAGTTTCACTTTCCAATTGAAAGTCTTCGGATAGTTAAATACTATGAACAAAAATATAAACTAATTATTATTTAATGTTATGAATTAACCGCCATTGGTTACTACCACTACAAAAAATCAAGGTTGTAACAGCTTGCGAGTGTTCTACGTGAGAATTTCAGACAACAAATAACTTACTGTCATACATATAAAAATCACAACAAAACACACAAAAGTATCTGTGGTTTTGTGGTTTTCTGCTTTAAAGGAAATAAAACGGGCTAATAATGCGAGCGTAATGAAATTATTACAATGGATAATAATATGAGAATATTTACTCTTTGTCCTTCCTACTTTTTGTTGGTGTTCTACACAATAGCGATGCCTTAATATCGAATGTAGTTAATTTCAAGACTCTTTATACCACGTAGTATAGTAATTATTAATTCAATAGTGCTGTTGTATATATGACGTTTCTCTTGGTTATTATAAGAACAAAGTTATTTTATTAATTAGTTCACCACATGACCCAACAAGTAACTATGTACGGCAATGCTTAAGAATAGGATCACTCCAGGACTTCGAGTAAGAAAACATAACTAAACCTCTTCAAAAATTACAGCTAAACCTTTTTGATGATTTTGTAACCTGATACATAGTTCAAACATGGCTGACGTAATTAACAGAAGATCTTCTGATGTTAAAAAAAGGCTGTCCTAAAATCATTTTAGATGTGTAAATTAGGACTTATCTTGTAATTGTTTTTGTTCAACTTTGATAAAAGGCATGGGCAGAGATCATTTTATACCCATAATTTAATTCACTAAAAGTTTATCCAAAGTCTTAGAAGTTTATTTAAGTCACAGCTTACATTTTCATGTTCACATTTGAGAATCATAATGACATAGTTAATAGACAATAAATTATAGACCTGAAATGTTTCTGTTCCGGATGAAAATCGATACATTTTTTATGAAAGTTAAACAACATTATTGCATTGATGCTAAATATATAACTGTGTATATTTTGTTTAATCTCTTTATCTTTATCTAATCAACTACATGCTACAATATCCAAAACCATGAAAGCAAATACGAAATAGAAAGCATCAAATTTATACGGTTTATTTAATGATATAAGTGATGTTATATCATTAGATAATTATCAGAAAAGGACACGCATTCACCGCTATCTTTTCCATGGGTGCAATAAAAAGTTTGTACTTCAAAGGTGTACAAAAAACACAATGGTCTTCGATTGAAAGCCGTTACTAGCTATTATGGCATTTAACACCCTAATTACCGATCAAATGCTGTAACCACAAAAGCTCCATCTCGCATCGTATTTTCGACTTTTGTGTCGTAAAATTCTTTAGGCAAGACCTGCGTGTATTTAGGCGTATTTTAAATTACTTCAGACACCATTCAGTACCGCTAGCTAAGGAATGATAAAGATTCTCCACTATTTACGTGTATAAATGAAACTAAATATTACTATAGAAAACAAACAGTTTGACAGATCAGCTGCGGTACCTTAATACCTAACTAAACGTTACAATCGTTTCGTTCGGTTAAAAGTTTGCTGTCCAAGGCGATTTGATTGATGCTTAAAAGATTTTAGCTGATGTTTCCGATAATGTTTTACTGTGTGTATTTAAGTTAAGTTTGCCCTAAATGTAGTGCGTACACCCTTTACCTCGTTTTTATTTATTACATGTAATACATGAACTCCTTACCTTGTTTTTATTTAAACCTCACCTTATGTTAATATATGTGTGGTGCCACACATTCTTCTGCTTGTAGTTAATTTATCTATATACAGGGTTACTGGTAATATGTCGGGTATTCATTGAGGGGATATAGAGTAGGTCATTTGCAACAAAGTGACCCCCTATAATCTATATGCAAGAGTCTACCGTTTTCGAGTAATTTAAAATTTTATATTTTTTTGAAGATATCGTGATATGAAATGAATGAATTGAGAATGAAGTAAAATTTATAAAGAAAGGTAAATGTGTATAATTATTTTTTATTATTATTATCTGCTTGTTAACACTTCAGTATATAATAATCAACAATAAAATGAAAACAGTCTGCAATACTTTTTAGGTATAAAACTTTACAATTTTCATATTTTTGATTTCTGCAAAAAAGCACTTTATCGGCTGAACATTTAAAAAACATTTACAACTTCTTGGCTATCCAAATACATACAATAACATACTGAAGTTTGAAGGGGTGGAAATAATCCTAAAGTGAATATCACGAATCGAGTAACATAATGGATACATTATGTTACTCGATTCTATGCTATCGCACTACCCCAACAGACCGACAAACAGACGCCGGTAAGAAGAGAAGGTAATGGAAGGACAGGTATATTGCTTTGATGTATGGACTGGACAGTGTAAGCAATAGCTCGAACAAGTCAGCTGCATATCTGTAACGCAAACTACCTCTTACCAGGAAGTCCGAGCTCTATAACGTTACACGTACCCTCAAGATGAAGTATGATTACTGTAAACTTATTTTTGTAGTTGAAATTAATGTTATCCCAACTTTTTTTTATGGTATACTCGGCAACCGAGCAGACGGGTCACCTGATGGTAAATGACTACTGCCGCCTATGGGCACTTGCAACTCAAGAGTCATAAGTGCGGTGCGTTGCGCGGCCTTTGAGGTGGGAGTAGGGGAAGGGTGGAAGAGGGGAAGAGGCTGGGAAGGATTAGGGCCTCCTGTAATCTCACTGACTCGGCGAAAAGTAATGCAAGCATTGCTTCACTGCCGGTTTTCTGTGAGGCAGTGGTATCACTCCAGTCGAGCCGGCCAATACATGCCGAAGCATAGTTCTTCCTTGAAACGATTGCAGCTGTCATTACAGACTTGAATAATTTAGTAATTACTTTAAAGTAAACACAATATAATCAAAATATATACTAATATTATAAAGCTGAAGAGTTTGTTTGTTTGTTTGATTAAACATGCTAATCTCAGGAACTACTTAAATAAATTGAAAAATTCTTTTAGTGTTGCATAGCTCATTCATCGAGAAAGTAAACACTATGACCAGTAGGAGCAGAGCATCATTGAAAAATGTTGCATAAACTAGTACTTAAATAGCTAGTAACAAAATAAAAATAAAACTGTACTTTGTATGTTATTCTGGGAATCCTCAGTACTCTTGGGTCAACATGGTACATAGAAACGTTAACCATATAAACTAAAGTTTATTTTTTACATCTTTTGGATATGAGACTCTAAAGGTACATATATGTAAATTGACTCAATCGAAATGTGTCATATATTTATTTTATTATCCTTATAAGATTACAATTAGACTTTTATAGGTTTGAAACGGCAATATAAGAGCATTTAATAACGTAAATACCTTCAGAACTGAACCAATTATTTATCTGTAAAGTAAATTTTATTTTTCGATAGGATGAAACACGGAATACATACTCACTATTTGAGGAAACAACCAGGTGTGGTTACTTGTTATCAACAAATTAAAAACAAGAGTAACTGTCATCGTTACAATTCTTTATCTTCATTCTAGTTCACACATATCTACCAAATATGACTCATACAAGTCTGATAAAGCATGATCATTTTACTAAACAGTAGGGGTGTTTAATTTTGTGGGCTTTTTGCGGAATGTCCCATTCGAGAGGCAGGTGCGGCCGGTCCGCGCTCCCCGTCGACGCTAATGAACACAATGAAGACGTATTCCTACGAGTATATCCGGCGTTGATCGATTGATTTACTCGCTGCCACCGCGCTCAAGCTTTTTGTATTCGAATGTCGCCCGCCATTTGCATATCAGACTCTGTTGGAACGAATTTTAAACAAGACGTACGATGGGAGCCCTGATGTGCTAGATACGCTAAGCCAAGGGGTATCACTATTTGCATATGAAGGAGCTTTATAGCTATTAATTTACTACATTTTTAAAATAGTAGGGGAAGGGTAAGACGATTTATAAGGCATGATAAATAACCTGCGCATGTTTGTAACTCCTTTCATTTTTGCAATTTTGTCGAGGTTTATCAAGAATATGTGACTAGAGTTCGAAGTGTCATGTATGATGTCGGCTTTATCTGTACGCTCACTGAATTTCCGCACATCAGCACACGTTTCTTTCCGCTAATAGTAAACGATATAAAATAAGTAGGTTGGTATGTTAGTATTCAGGTTTATGTATCGATTGATGAAATATTATTATTTTTTAATTAGATAACATTTTTATAATCATAATGGAAATGCGGGAGATGTCGTTAAAAATATAAAAAAAGTTTAGAACTGTGTTATAAAAAATATATACTGTGTAATAACTTTTTTTTAAATAGACGAAAAAACGTACACGTTTTACCACTACGATAATGAACTCGATAAGATAACGTCATCTATTTCAAGAGTCGACATTAAAGCGACTCATCAAGCAACAACATCTGCAAATAAAATGTATTGCCATGCATTCTTAATTGAGCGAATAATGCTCATTCTGTTAATTGAGCATGTTCTTATAATAATTTGTCTACTACCTATTTATAATACATACTTTAGCCTGCAGCTTTACACGCGTTAATGTAGATTTCGTGGACGATCATCTTAGTATTTTTTTTTTGTCCCTCGACATAATACTTTTTTTTCTGGCCCCTATGTTTTTTTTATGGGTTATCTAAAACGAGCAGACTGATCACCTGAAGTGACTATGGACGCTTGCAACTCAAGAGTCACAAGTGCGTTGCCGGCCTTTAAGTAGTAGTAGTAGGGGAAGGGTGCGAGTAGGGAAAAAACGGACGGTTGGGCCACCGATAACCTCTCTCTCTCGGCGAAACTTAACACAGCATTGCTACACTGCCGGTTTTCTCTGAGGCCGTGGTATCACTCCGGTTGAGCCACCCCATACGTGCCAAAGCATGGCTCTCCCACCTGAGTCCTTCTAAACCAATAACAATGGGTAAGCACAATTTCATAATGATCTATGAAGCACTTCAGGTATGAAAACGTAACAAACGAACACACTCACATGCGCATTTATAATATTAGTTAGTCTTAATAGGTACGAATAGGACAGTATTGTGTTACGTAAAACAGATCGACGGTCGTAGAACCCGCTCATCATAGGAAAATTACTAGTTGCACCGTGTATTTACCAGCGGATACAACGATGTGCACTCCGGACAATTGACTGAGCTATCTGATGAGGAAACACGAACATTGTGCACTTGCACGGTGCACGCTTTGTTTAACCGATTGTGAGGCGACAATGCGAGACAGTGCAATTATGTGACACTCATGTTAATACTAGCAATTTAAGGTCTTAGCGTGATGAGACATAGCATATAACCTTCCTCAATGAATAATAATAATAACTTAACACATCTCACACACGGCGGTCTGATCCTAAAACTAGCAGAACCTGTACTTTGGTAACCAGACTGCTGATAAACATACTTTTATATATTCCTAAATTCATACATATCACTACATAATCTACATATTATAAAATAAAGTTCGCGATAAACTGAAGAACTACTTAACGGATTTTCATGCGGCTTTCACTAATAGACAGAGTGATTCATGAGGAAGGTTTAGGTGTATAATTTGTTAAGATTTTGTGTAAATTGATTTAAATATGTTGATGATTGTTGAAGATGTCTCTGCTACCCAGCTAAATTACACCCAGACACAAAACAAATGATTGTGCTCATCACGCAATTATTGGTCCTGGGTGGGAATCGACCCCACGACCTCTGGCTCAACAGTCAGATCAAGAGGAATCATTAATAACCATAATATAATCAACGATGGTGAAACAAAACTTAATTTTATTGATAACACACAAAACTCGTTAAAAGCTACATTTATGAGAAAATTAATGAACAAAAAAGAGGAGAAAAGGCCACTAAGTACACTGTTTTGTCTTTGCTTATTTAGACAAAGATTGGGCCGCGGGGGACTTTACAATAAATATATTACAACGTACACAAAATACCTATACCAGACACAGTACAACTGTTACTATCTGTATATCACACCAATAATCATTGTCCTATTCAGGAATCCATGCATAGAACCTACACAACTCAACGTTACGTACGCTGGCGAGGTGACCATTTCGTAATAGAGCTAATAATAGATTCATTTGTAATAGAGCACAAAATCGGTCTTCATATTTGTCTGAAGTCTTTTTTTGTAGTAGCTTAGTAATTCAAAAAAGTTCTTTAGTATTATTATATGACGGGAGAACTATATGAACTTCTTCTTTAACAATTAGTAATAAAAGAACAATTCGCAATTTATTACAAAAAAAAAATTCAAACATTTAAATTTATGCACCAAAGAAAAATGAGAGCACAAATAGATTAGATTTTCTTAATTGTTGAAGATATAATTAATTCTGTGGTCAGTATTTGCTAGAAAGGTCTAGCGCTTCTTCTTGACGCTGGCTTCCATCTCGCACTTAGGTTCAAGAAGTTATACATGTCTAATTAACTTGATCTGGGCATCTGTTTGCGTAGCTTACTACGATGCACTGGCACGACGACGACTTGATAAGGAATTAATACATGTACATACTATGTATTTTGTTTTACGGGAATATGTACACTAAAGTTGTTTAAATGTCTACCAAAATAAAATATTACTTAGTATGTACTAATTAAATGTGGCATTGTTTCTATAATGTTTTGCATTTTGGTGATTTTGGTTTTACTTATTATAATTGGATGAGTTTAAACGTATTTTGTTAGTTTCCTAAGCGCAAAATAAAATCATCATGGTTGTAACACGTACCAACTAAAGTAATGAAAACAGTGCTTTAAGAAAACACATTTTTTTTTTTTAACTATGGTTACATTAAGCGCTTTCTGCACAAGATTCAAATGAGGGTTCATTTAGTAACAAGACAAGTAATTATGCAAAACAATGTAAAACTGATATGTTAATAAGTCGAGTGGACGATTTAGCACCCCCGTGAAGAACATTTGTACTTGTTAGGGTGGGTTATCACTATCTGGATCATATATCGACATCGTTCTTTTCATCGATCCCAAAACATTTAACTTTATGCTAATAGATGTTGTAAATTGTTTGTATTTATCATTAATATCGTTATTAGTCGGGAATTTAAGTAGGGTTAAACTTTTTATTGATGTCACTTTATTAGAATTTTAAGTATGTAGGTAACTGAAAAATCGATTCGAATCGATTTCATGTATTAAAAATTTCATGGCCTATTATCATGGTCAATTGCTCATCAGCTCTTACAAAACATTAATATTTGAAGAAATCTCTCGATTTCTCCAGGATCCCATCATCATCAAATGAAATGTGAAATGATGTCTGAATGTTCATTTAATTTTTTGTTTTTTTTTTTTTTGTAGAAATAAGAAGATTACGTACGAACTGAGAAACTGCTCCCTTTTTAACGTCGGTTCATAAAGTACGGTAATGAGCCTTAATAGAGACCAAGGTAGAGGACAAAGAAACTAATTTGGGTTTCCTTCCTGTCTTACACACAAGCTACAGGCCTCCGGCATCAGGATCTCGTGGCAGAACAAACTGACTTCACCGGTGAAATATATTTTTGTATCTATCGTTATGTATTATAGTAACTTAACATATTACAATAATAAAATTAACAGTTAGTACTTCCTTACTAATTGATTCACAACAAAAACTCATATTTGGTACCTTTAATTATTCCGAAATTTATACGTTCAACCCTTTTCATTACATTAGAATATATTTCAACCCTAACTCACTTTTGACAAGCTGCTAATCATATTTATACGCGCACCTTGCGATACTCTTGATGTCCAACTGTTAGAATTTTAAAACATTACGACCCAAGGCACATAATTTGAAGGGTTCGGCTTGACTAAAAAGAATCTGACCAAAACAATATGCATAGACAGGTGTGTTAATATTTAAAAAGCCTTATCCTTGACCAAAACAGTCTGGTTAAGCGTTCAATCTTTTCTTTTAATCGATTTATAAACACTCTTTATTTAGTTACAGAATTCAAACAGTAGAACTGGCAAGTTTTTCAACCAATAACTTAAATGTAATTTTTTTGCAAAGATTAAATTGTTATAGCTGGATATAACTAACTGACAAATATATTTATAATTTTACTAACAAGAAGGTACAATACAAAACAATAGGTACTCTTTATTGTACACCATGAGGAACTTTTGCAACATTTACCAAGACCAACAAATAATGGTACAAACGGCGGTCTTATCGGTAGTTGCGATTTCTTACAGACAACCTTTAGATGGACAGATGCAATGGATTTATGTATAGGGCAGTTAACAGGTGGACGACTTTAGCTAAGTAGCAACTTATATTAATACTAACAACCCACCCCGGCTTCGCATGGGTAGTAGAGAGATCTTCAACAATCATCAACATATTTCAATCAATTTACACAAAATCTAAACAAATTATACACTCTGTCTATTAGTGAAAACCGCATGACGATCCGTTTAGTAGTTTTTCAGTTTATCGCGAACAGACAGACAGAATGTAGTGGATAACATACATATAAATCGTGTCTCAATTATGTAACATTTATAATCGTAATCATTTATGGCACCTTATAAATATTACCGCGATTAAATCCCGATTCATTAATTTACAAAAATGAACACAAGTTAGGAAAAATTTAAAACAATTAGTTTAAAAGAAACTCTGGGTAGGTATTTGTTGTCCTTTTCACTCACACATGTTGACACATGAAGATTATAATATAAAAGAATAGAGATAATTAAAGAAAATACTGCAAGTGTCACTGTGTTAAACGATTCGTGAATTAAACATAATTTCCATCTCATCTCAAATTTTAATAATTCAATATTGAATTATTCTCAATAATTTCAAATAACTGTTGTTACTTCTCTTTAGACATCTGTCTTGACAGCCCGATAACGAAGTTGTATATATATAAAATATATTCTAGTCTACAAAATTAATCGTTTGGTCCCTAAAAACATTATTTCAATGCACTGCCAAAGTTTAAATCAAGTAGGAATAAAATCATTAACCCTACGCAGTGACTCCGAGCAAGGGCGGAGTGTTTACCTCAAAGCAATTAAAATCCCATTAACGAAAACCCATGGTGATCACCCCGTGACCATCGCCACCCATATCTAATACTTAAAACTTACAAATTTAATATTCTTACATACATTACTTTAGGAAACTTAACGGCCAACATAGAAAGACCTGCAATATGTCGTGTTACGATTTAGATTTCAACTAAATGAAGGGGATGCGAGGATCAAATAAAATGGACGGATACAGAAATTAAAATTGTATATAACGTTGTTGAACGGCTCAAAGAAAGGCATTTATTGATGTACCAGATAAGCAAATACGGAGCAACTGTCGGTAGCCATTGTTTTAACATGTGAAAATATGTTACATTCCGTTGAAGATATTAAAATGAACGGTTTGTTTAATTACATATTAATTATTTCGGAATACAAAGAGTTAATTGCTGAAGACGTAAGGATTGTATTAGATGTAAGTAGAAAACGCAATGAGGAGTGATTGTAGCAAAAACTGAATCGTGTCATAGCGGATTCACAGCTCAGCAATGCGAGAAGCATTGGTTAATCAATACATTTCAACAGGATCCTATTTCTATTATAACTAGACCAAGGTACTTCTAACAAGTTTCTAAACTATTCGGAGCCGATCTATGTATTTGAAGAAAATATCCAAAGCTCCACATAGAGGTATCATGTATTTTGTAATCGCTTATTAGGTGGACCATATAATTGATTTTTCAAATTAAATGTGTACGAGAAAATCATTACTTCCACGTATAGTGAGTCAACTAAACACTTAAGGTATTTTAACTTTTTCGTGGATTCAATCATTAATAGACCTTATTTATCGGTCTAGGTCACAAAACTTAAAAATACATAAATAGATTCGAAGATAATCTAACGAAAACGAATTCAAGTTAACTGTTTCCAATCTCGGTACTTCATTCACTGAGGCAACTACACGATTTCGACGACGACGCGAGAAACTTAATAAGTTAGGTTTACTATTACAATACCTAATGAACCAGATACAAAACAAAAAGTTATAAGTTAAAAGCTATAATCTTTGTCAAGCTCTCCTGTAAAATTAGAATTAAATAATATGTAAGTAGTATATATAAGTAGTAATAGTACTTGCTCGCTGCAGAAGATACCAGCAAAAAACATTGGGGTATATTAAGTAATCTAACTTGACGCATAGCATTTAAAGCTCCATGGAATCTAAATAAGAAATGTTTTAATATACTGTCCTGTCAACACAGGGACTATCCCAGACCGTCATACAGTATATCCTTTTACCTATGAGCCTTTTGCCTTACAAGACAACGGGAATATTCTTAATCACAATTTGCAATAATGTATCCATACTAATATTATAAATGCGAAAGTTACTCGGTTTGTTTGTTTGTTACCTTTTCAAACCTAAACGGCAGAACGGATCGTAATGAAATTTGGCAGTTAGATATACATACAAATGTAGCTTCACTGTTAATATCAATTTAAATTTTCTAAAAGCTCGCTATAACAATGACAATCAACTGGCTAGCTAAAAATTCCCAGCAAAAAAAAAATACATTACGCTTGAAGTCTACGAGTATTTTGTAACGAAACAAAATTGAAGTGCCAACATGCACTTGGCCCTAAATTATTACAGTTCTGCAAAAGTAAGAAGACAACCCTTATATATTATATTTAATTAATCCTTTTCGAAAGGTACTAACTGGTAACTTTTTACGGTGTATTGTTGAATAGTGAATATGACGATGAGGGACACATTTCATCCACGTTTGTCATGCGGGCTACTAAGAAGTGGTATTTCTTGCCAAAATCAATGTCTTTCGATACCTATAACATGCGTTTAACTTACTTGTGTATTAATCGATACTAGAGATCGCCTGGTGGTAATTCATTAAATTTTAAACATATTTTTAAAACAAATCGTTTTCAATATAAATAGAATTGTCATTGTATAGACTTTATGTACTGTGACAAGTAAACATATGTACTATATACTGGACGTCTGTAGTTGTTTAGAACTGTTTTCACATATTTTTAAATTTATAATGTTTAAATTTTTTAGCTTTTGCTACTTCTACATGTACCTGAACTAAAAAAGGGTACAAAATAATCTTTCTACATATTAGTACATACATTTACTAGGAAATCCTACTTTGACCAAGATGTTATCAGAATTTAAAATCAGATTTGATATCTATCAGACGTCAAAGTAGCAATTTGATAGTTAAACAACGCATATTAAAAATGTAACATTTCCATAATCACATGACGCTGACAACAATGGAAGTACTCGCAACTGGAAGTCTGTACTTACTACAAAAAATATCCAACGATTTGCGGTACACGCAATTGTGTATTACTAAACAATACGTATTTCTTTACCTGCAAAGTGAGTATACATAGTATTGAAAGCTTCGGAACAACCAATAGCAGCGGCAATAAACGTTTAATTGCTTCGAAAGGGGGAATGAAGCTCGCCAATGACTGAGCATTAGGGGCCTAGTACATAACGTAAATGTTGCCAGTCGCTAAACATTTATGTATTTCAAGTAATACACACTGATAAGTATCTTAGATTGTAGATTTATTTTTGTATTAAATTGGTTTTTGAGAAATGTAATCGCTTTTTTAATATACTGTGATGAAAAAACACATACAAGTAGCTGCTACACTACACTACTGTTTTTTTTCCTGTGGAAGCCCTCATGGGTGATACATCAGATATCTCACAAGGGCTATCACCCAGTGCACTGCCTACGTGTATTCACTCCTAACACAAGCATCTAGCTTAGCTGGAGGGGTTAATAAGAATACTAGTAATGTGTAAATCTTTTTATGTAAAAAAAAACACATTGCCGAAGTCTTACAATCTTAAAAACTTATGAGTATGCTTTATTTCTCACGAGATCTTCCTCAACCACTTGTAAATAGTTAAGCCATAATCCTACAAGCGCTGCGGTATATTACTAAGCTCTTGTCCCCTTAGTCAGTCGAGGACTGACTTGACTGACTGACTGAGAAACATACTTTAACATTAGTGACGCTCATCATCTCTGTCTCTACCATGAGACTTCTACAGCCGAACACACACCGCTTTCTTTACCAGTTCTTAGTCTCTATGACCATGGTATCGGTCCATCAAATAGTAGGATGTTCAACACTCTCCAGTCTGTGATTGCCACATAAATACCTTTCTTACCAGCAGTTCTCGGTTCTTCGGAATACGTGACCTGCTGAACAAGAGCCATGTCGATTAAGGTCTTTTAAGTATTTCTTTATTCATAGCTTATTATTTTTAGTAAGCGTTAAGGTCTTAGTACAAAGGTTGTCAATTACCTTCGTCGCACTCTGACTTAAAAGCACTCTGCCTAGGCACTGGGCACACACTAGATTGTGAGTCTTAATCCTACTCTTACTAATATTATAAACGTGAAAGTTTGTGAGGATGTATGGATGTTTGTTGTTTATTCACGTAAAAACTACTAAACCAATTGCGATGAAACTTGGTATGTACATAGCTGGAGACCTGGATTAACACATAGACTGCTTTTTATTTTTATCTAACAGTAATGTAATGGCATGCGATACATATTGGACTTTAATCACTATCAAGGTTGTTCATTAATAAAGTAAGAAATATATTCTGTTTTGCATTAATAATCGGAATACATTTACGTTAGTAGTGTATTTTTGGGTTAGGAGACATGTCGCCCTCTTGAAATCTCGCCCCGGCGAGTTGTACCCTTTGGTCAGATGTTGAGGCCGCACTGGCCCGAATGTATTTTTACGACTGGGCCAGCTATACCCCTGAATAACTACTAGGAGTCAAGTGGCCCACTGAGGTAGATTCTTATACCGATCTGGTAAAATCGCATCTTGCTATAGCGATAATGCTTCATATAACTTATCTTGGAACTTTGCTTCATTCTAGTTTAGAACTAAAACAACGTTAATACATTAGTAGCGTTCGTCCGTCGGCGGCAAGCGCCGCGCGTTCAAAGGAAAAGATGATTTTAAAATTATGTTAATTGTTTACCGTGGCCTATGTGCAGCTTGCTACAGCCCATTATGTCGCAATAACAACGAAACATAGACTAACAATATAGAGTTACCATTTAAAAATGTATTAGTTCCCATATTTTTACCAAAGTGTTTTGCGCTGAATTTTATAACTTTATTAAATTTTAGCTGCAATTGACATTCCAATGCTATTATATAAATCCTAAAACAAAACGAGTTAATTGATTACGATTATTGTGATGTGAACATATTTAAATCTTTTTGTTTGCTTTCTTCCATTGAAATGAAACACTTACTTATAACATCAAAAGCGTAATTAAATTTTGTACTTTATTTTTATAAGGCTGCCGTAAACTGTGAATCGAATGATTGAATCTTGTTCTGTGACGTCTCAGTATAGAACACTGCAATATTGCTCTCGAAAATTAATACTATAAGCCTTATTCTTAAGAAAAGTAGATCCACATCTATTCATATGCCTTAACGACACTGTCAATCTACGTAATCACATTGCATAGGAAAACACAATTGTAATCGTGTTTTTAAAAGAAAAATAGCTTATTTAAATCCAGTCTAAAATTTCCCACGAAGAGCTCTAAAAACAAATACTGTAATGATCTACTGTAAAACTTTTTTCCTTCCAAAATTCTTATTTCTTTACATTTGTTACAAAGTTATCAAATTTTTTGCAGTGATGCTACGTAAAATCCTAGCAGTTAATAGGCATGAATATATCATAACATTCTGAAGATCAATACATATGAAAATAATAATTAAAATAAAATAATCCCTTCATAATATCGCTGTAATCATATTACAGCTCCTAGGAAAAATAGTTTTAAAATGACGTTCAAACATTGCCAGTCTATTTTCTGTGTATTCTAAGTCCTGACACACGGAAGCGTGCTACTGTGCGCCTCCATTGTGTAGCCGAGGCTCGTCAATTGGTTACCACACGCGTAACGCGCGACACCTTCAAAGCCTCGCCGCGCCATTGTCACACTACGCTTTACACAAGATCCCGCCATTACTGATGTACTTTTTCTGTGACACACAGTTTGGTTTACCTTCCTAGCAAATAGATTAGAACCAATTAAATTTGACTTCTAAGAAGTTATCAGTAAAGTGATAGGAAGGGGTCTCTAGGGAATCTTAGGAGTACAGTAGTTAATGTGAAATATATTCATGATGATGATGTTGATGAAACTACCATTGTTTAAAAAAATACTAAAAAATCCCACGTTCATTCCATACGTCAAAATTTCTTAGTAATATTGCCGAAATTTATGGCACCTATACAATCACGGTTGATCCAAAAGCTGCCCTTGTAGAATTTATTGTTCGCAGTGTTTGTATATTCTTTGATTGTGGGTTGCAAGACAGTAAATGAGGTATAAATACGAAGTTCCTTTGACATTGCCCGGTTTCGGCGAAATCTCAAAAAGGCTTAAAATCTATATAGTACCTACTTACCCGTATTTAGCACTTATTTTCTTTAACCTTGTACCTATTACTATGATTGCTATGATGAATGCTATATTTATCAAAAGTTTTTTAAAACATGTTATTGCCAACAAGTTATTGTCAGTGGTTTGAAAGAGGTTTGTACAGTAGAACAAGGATATAGACTCTAACAACGTAACCTTGTTATGTCCGAGTTGTTTTTTTAATATTATATTTATTTGATAACAATGGAAAAGGTAGTGTAAATCTAGTTAAGTAATAGAATATAATAGAGTAATCTGTGTTAGACTAAAAACTTACAGGTGTGGTACTCATGATTTAGAGGAGGACTTTCTTCCCTTGATAAATGGGCTCCAAAACTAGTCGGACATTGTACAGTAGTTACAAAACATTATAAAATATATTGGAAGCCTGTACAATTAAGGAAGATCTCAAGAAACGTATATTATCCTAAACTCAAAAAGTCACCAATGAGGAAGTTCTACGATGAGTCTGCCACATTCGCAAGGTTTTGCAGACCATTAAATAATGCAAATTTGCATATCTAAGCCACGTGGTTAGGCATGACAAATACGAGCTTCTGAAACTAATTATGATGAGAAAAGTTGACGGAAAGAGGAAACGTGTGTCATGTTTACCAAATATCCATGAATAGAGGATACATAGACAGGAGATTTTTAGCATTGCTAAAGACAAGGTCAAATATGTAGAGCTGACGGCCACCCTTCATTACTTGGAGAGGCACCTAAAGAAGAAGAAATATATTATAATGTTTGTACCTTCTTCATGATTCTAATTCAACAAATACTATTCCAGGCTTGACGTTTCATAATAAAAAGTAACACAACCAGGACAAAACCACAACACAATAAACGAATAACATAAATTATAACTTCATATTAATTCCAAATCCCAAATCATTGGATCCTCGTCAAATATCACCAAGACATTTAAAAAAATGATTTACAACCTTAAAAAATAATAAACAATAAAAAGTAATGTGTCAAAATACACTACAATAATACGATCAGTGCCTAAAGAGGGTCAAAGTATTCACAATACGTTAAAGAAACCCACTAATAATTCACGTTTACAAAAGATGTCACTTGATACGGATAAAAAAAAACACTATGAACTTCTGAAGCAGTTAATAGGGCCAGCACACAATAGCACAGCGGTGGTACAAGCTTTGAATGAAGTCGACCTACTAATTCATATTTATACGGTGTGTCCGCGCCTAAAGGGTTCGAAACTTTATCAATCCTTTCTTGCATTTTTATGATCTTGTCGCCGCGGAATATTTTAAATCTCATGGAAGTGTGGTACGATCGGTAATGTCTTGTCTTATATTTTTAAACTCTATAAAATGACTTCTATAATGAGTAATTTTCTTAACACACGCATTTTTAACCCCTGACGCAAAAAAGGGGTGACATGAGATGTTAACATGTGTATCTGCGTATCTGTGTGCATGCGGCTTTATAGTTTCTAAACGGATGGACCGATTTTGATTGTTTATTTTTTGTTTGAAAGGTGACTTGATCGAGAGTGTTCTTAACTATAATTCAAAAAAAAATCTTCAGTTGTTTGAAGATTATCAGCTCTTTTCTAACCATTGAAGAGATTTTCGAGTCATTTGTAATTTTTTATTTAAACTTGTACGACACTTACTGAAAAAATCACCAATATCATTTCGCGTTTACTGGAAAAATGTTTACATAAGACTATCCTAATTGTATCAAATATTAAGTTAAATTGATACTGAATTATCTAATAGAGACTTAAAAGACCATTGCCAAATTGTTTATAGATTAAATCTATCGACTGAACAAGGAAAGCTACTCTTCATAGCTCATGGCCACAAAAACTTAAAAACATATCTCAAATACTAGTTTTAATGTATCACTAATGTGCCACTAACTCTTAGAACAAGTTTTTGTAAGGTTTTAAAAAATAAAATGATCCCTGTGCCGCGAAATAGTACACATACATTTAGACTACATCCAGACTCTGAACAATTGTCTGTGAATCGTGCAAATCACTTTACTACTAGGACTTGAACCATTGCACCATCATTGAAAATTATTTAAAACTTGTTTGCAATACATGTCCAGTATAATTCATTATATTAATAAAATATATAAAAAAGCAATCATCACAAAGTAGAAGCCCTCCACGCCAGCACGATCGTTTCTTATGTATTAGTCTTCGAAAGAAATACACTTAGCCATTCATTATTATCAACAAATGATGTTTTCATTGCTCTAAAAGTTTATACTCATCAATAAAGTTTTTTGTTCTGTCAAGATATCTGGCCGCTAAATAGGTTCGTGCAATTGGCCTCTTGTGGCCTAACAAACTTATGCGTAGACGGCCTGGAGAGGTGTAACAAAAGCTCAATCATATTTACATTTAGTCATCGGCTATTAATCAAAACAAGTTATGCTGCTCTTCAATAGGAACCTCGAGACAATCAGCGATAAACTGATAAAGAAATGCTTCTAATGTAAATAAATGGTCAGCGATATGTTAGTGTCCGCAACGGGTAAGATTAGGATGGAGTCCGCTCTTTTTAGAACTATTCTTGCGCGAACTATTATACTGGCCCTTGTTATAGCATTATGAAAAGTAACTTCATCTGGTAAAATCCTTTTATTCTATTTTTTTTTTGACTCTGCTGGAGGCAGGGCACATCAGTTTTCTTCATTCAATTGCAGCCGCCCGCTTCGATATGCTTCACTCCTAAAAGATGGAAAGATATGTAGAAAGCTGCTTTAATCAATACTACCCGCTTAGTGTTGTATTACTTTTGGTGTATAGGTTCACCAAAGCTTCATAGAGTTGCGAGTGATACTGATGGTAAGGGATAACACTTATTATCAGGGCCGTGTGCTTCTTAGTTGTATAAACAAAATATCAGTCACTGACACAACTACCAATTATTATCATAATCGCTTGGTTTAGTTACCATATTTATAACCATATTCTAAAATTGGTAGTACCGGCTAAGTGATTAGCAATGTTAATTCTGACACTGCCATTGTATGCATGCATTTGTCATTTGTAATAATATTTTTAAATCATACATTCTGGACAAATATGAACCATTTTAGCTGTAGTATTTTATGTTCAGCTTCCTGTTACCGTGTAATGAATACGAATTACCCTTTCGTTTAATTCTTTAATGCACTGTTATAATAATGTCGTTGCTAGTAAAATTGCTGAATAGTTTGAAGGTCATTAGAAAATTTTTAGCTTTTAGAACAGGCTTTGCACAATTTAAAAAAAGCATTCAAACCATTTTTATTTATTTATGCGCACGGTGGGAGCAATGGTTTAAGTGGTCACCTCGCCACTGCACCGCACCGTATGTGGGTTCGATTCCAACACGGGACGAGAATTAAGAAAATGAGCACAACGCTAGAGGGAAGAAGAAAACATCACCTAAAAATGCCTATGTGGTATTTAGGTACAAAAAGAAAGGGCCGCAGAAGATCCTGAAACTTGAAGTTTCTGTTTAATATCTAAAATGATACATTTTATAAATACTTGTTTTCACTGTCTTAACTTACAAAAATTAGTCACTAAATTTTATTCTTGAGCATTGTATAAACAAAGTTTTGGCCCCAATAGTGTCATACATATGTAGATTCCTCAGGCACAGGACTAGCACAATGTGGACACAAAGTGGGTACGGGCGATGAGAAAACTTCCTTTTGATACTTAATCACTGATGTATTGCAAACACGCAAAGAAACACTGTTCCTAGGTTAGTGTTGACTCAGTGATCAAACTTAAAATGAACCCGTCCGAACGCCAACACCCTCTGCCTAGACTCTGCGTAACGCCGATAGATTGCGATTGTGTTCCTTTCTAGAGAATTTATTATAGAGGGCACTCTAAGCATCTGTACTAATGTCCAAAGATGCGACACATATATTTTGCTTACCGTATTTATGCTCTTCTTAGTTTTGAGAATGTGGGTGGAAATAAAATGTTGCAGAGCTGTACTCCATATTATAGAGCATTCAAATGCTCGTAGGTGAGTGCGCGCAATAACAAGTGGGACTAACAAGCGGTCGATACAAACGTCCGACTGACGCTAATCTTAAATTATCACAGGCAACACAAACTAATCACTCGTCATCACAGCCTTATTTAACACAATCTTATCTACTTTATCTGCACGAACAAACCGGATCCGTTACAGGAATGCAGATGAAATCAGTTTACTTTAAACCCTTGCCCATACGTTATTTATGGGCCTATTTACTTCTCATAATTATACTTTTGGGTATTTAGATAAACCTCTTGAAGAGACGTACCTATTTTGTATTTGCTTCTAATCGGGATAATTAATAAAGAGTGTTTATATTCGGATTGCTGTCAAAAATGTGTAGTGTCTTAAAAAACTATAAACAATTTTTATTGTTTTAGCACTCTACAAGCAGAAAAAAACTGATAGATTTCTAAACTTGTAAAAAAACTGGTCAGTGTTTTTGCCAATGCATTTTATGTTGCATTAATTGTAAACGATTTATTAAATAATTTGTGGATTGCATAGATATCAAAAGTAAATTTTATAAATCAAATTCATTCACTTTCAGATCTGCGTCTCAAATTCGTGTCGAAATCGAAAAGTTTTTGACGTACTTTGGGATTCTTTTTAGGAATTCGAATATCTCATCGAAGACAGACAGGAAATTGCACTTTACAATATTCTATGCAGACAAAATAAACACAATTGTAATAATGATAATTTCGCAGTGGATCCTCAAGTTCGTCACTACTTGACTAACTTGAGGATCTTCGATGATCAGATCTACATGACATTGGCGTATTTGATTCAATGACATGAACTGAGATTCTTGTAAGCTTCTGCACACATAAGCTCGATCCCTTAGAAACTTCTTATGAAATTGTTTGTTAAACAAGTCCGTAAGCATATGCACGGTCTACAACAAAGATATAAATCACCTCAAGGAATACTGCAACAAAGTACAGATAATAATCCTAACATTTAAGCACTAGGTCAAAAGCATGATAATGACGCGGAAAAATATCCAAAGCGGCAATGAAAGCTAACGACACGAGCAAGGAATTAAGTTTGACAGTAAATAGAGGTGTAATTCAACAATGTTCGTGCGCACGAGTCGCGGTATCGACAGGATAATAGGTGAAGCAATCGCGGCCAAGAGTACGGCCCCACCAGCGTCTTGTAGCGCTGATTGCTTTACAGCTTTATTAATCATATCGATAATCGACAGCACGGTTGTTCGAGCAGTTGTCGATATTTGAAGAGTTGGGTAAAACATTGGCTTTAAATAAATAAAAAGGCATTAAGTCTATGTACTTATGTGCAAAAAGTTTTAAAAAATAAAAACGCTGAGGCACATAGTAAGTGCATTAGTGCCCCTTTCTCTTCCGATATTTCAATATAACTACACATTATATTCAAAATTTTAATACCGGTGTGAAAGTTACGATATCATTAAGATAAAGAAAAACACGCTTTCATGGCTAACCGATTTTTTTTTTATATATAATAGGGGGCAAACGAGCAGACGGGTCACCTGATGGTAAGTGACTACCCTTGCCCATGGACACCTGCAACTCAAGAGTCACAAGTGCGTGCCCCTATCGACCTCCTGGCTTTACATCAGACTATCTGTTGGACTCGTCACTTCCAAGATTTTTTTACATAATAAGTGAAGTTAATAAGAAGGTGTTAATAAAACTATACTCACATACATATGTACGTAAATTAAAAATAAATATATTTCCATTGGTCTCCAAAATTTCCTTGATAGATAAATGAGTACTAATTATGGGTTCCGCCCGTTCCGCCTAACAAATTACTGTTAAAAATATGACTAAATTGAAGCAGTCAGAAACCAAAACTTATTGCTAAAGATAACAATGTTCGTATATTTCTCCTGTTCCGACCTCTCCCACTGTCTGCTGATATGTCCGTTAGCTCTTTTACCGGTCTCCTCACATTAGTTCACAGCAGTATTTTATTCACCACTTACCATCTTACTACTTTATTTTTGTGAACCGATTTTGAATATTATGTCTGTTTACTCCATATAATATTCAAAACTCTTAAAAGTAAAGCCTAACAACTCGACGCAACGAGCCCCCTAAAATTCACTTCCTATATAAGTACATAATTTATTTAACCATTTCAAAATAAATACCATAATATAACTGGACCACTTTCTTATTTATCGTAACTGTTTCTAAACAATTTGGACTTAAGACTCCTCAAAGTACCAAAATTTATAATCAAGATAAATAAATATATTTTGTTTTTGATTCATCGTCTTTTTATCTGCACATAAATCGTTTCATGAGATACTTACCTAAAAACTTTCTATACCCTACCTAAGATCAATATGTCAAAAGTCAAAACATCGATATTGGCAAATTTGTGAAGTGCCCCAGTATTGTAAACTTTCTACCTGTCGACAAGAACCAACCCTAATATCGAAAGCTATGTTGAAGGCTCACTCATCGAGTTCAAAAGCCAATAGCGGCTATCTGTTACCCCAGTGTAATGTCGGGGTTACACAACCATTGCTACAATTTCTTATCCAATGTTGCACCTTTGTTAGATGTTATTCAAATATTACATATACTTAATGTGTAAATATAACTTACCTCATAATTTCACTAAAACTGTTTCTATTATGCAATTCAAATGAGAAGATAATTGTCAAACCTCCATATTGCTTTGCAAGAAACGTACGGTTAGAAAAAAATTAAACAGGTGCGTTGGTGTACATAAGTATGTAACCATTGTATTAAATTATAAAGAATAAACTGTGTAGATATTGTGATTTACGGTAAGGTTCGTTTACAAGAACTGTTCATATTGTATTTATATTATAAATTTATAATAGGTGGTAAGAATAAAAAAATATGCATATTATATAATTTACTGTGATGAAATTTTAAATGGAAGTATATAATGTAATTGCTTGTTAGGTAACCGTAAGGTAAACTTCTTGCAGTAACTGTTAAGGAAGTAATTTTAATTGCTTTTTTGCATATGTACCTGTATTTATTTTAAAACTAAAGAGTCCATCTTCATTGTCTTATAATGACTCTCTGCATATTCTCGCTTTATGATTATCTTACTTTAGGCAGTTATTTGCAATAATAGATGATAGAACCTCTTGTTTTAGTTTTTCCATATCTTTCACCCGTAACACAGAGATGTTTCCGTCTGAAGTTACACTGGCACTAGCATAATTTAGCTCCCGAAGACGTAAATAAGCACGACGTTTATTATTTTTTTTAAAACAAGTCCGCGTTAAGCACTATCTCCCAGGCTCTTTAATGTAACACAGTTCCTATTCTACTACTCATCGCAATACTAAATAGGATTTGCAAATTAACAAAACTAAAAGAAAACGTAATTCAACATAAATTTAACACTGTTTAACACACAATATAAATATCTGAGAACAACAAAATAACAAATGTAGCAAATTCGCAGTGAAAACGTATGTAGCTACTTACTTTTTAAATAAGCTCTATAAAGTTATTTTATTTTATTTTAAATTAATGACTTATAAATTGAAAAAATTGTTTTCGAATATAAGTACACCATTATTGTATTATTGTATAGTTATCTGGCGTAACGTAACGTATTGTATTCATAAAAAACTAATACAAAGTCGTGTAGTAACTTTTTTACAAGTTCCTTTTAGATAGCACACTGCCTTTCCTACATATAAATACATTAACAATTTACCCAACTAGTTTCATAACTGTTTGACTATCAATAGCTCTTTCGAGATCATGAAAGAGATCAAAGACCATTCAAGTTCAAAAATATCCACGGAATTTTCAATAAAATATGTAATAAAATAATTGGCCTATTTGATCACCTTAGTCAATTATTTTAAACCGAAACCTCCTGTTTGATATCCACCTTCAAATATTTAAATTTTTTGTTCATTAAAATTTTCTACATTTCAACCTCTGAGCTTGTACATGAATGAGTAATACAATAAACACGGATAATTTTATAACATCATGTATTTAATATTCATTATATATTTACACTACAAACACAAGGCCAGTACAAAGAGTTGTGATATAATTGCCAGTTTAAATACAGCGAAGAAATAAAGGGAATACATAATAATATATTATTACTATTCTCCTATCCATTCCTAAATAAGTTAACGTTAGAGGTAAAATTACAAAGAGGCATAAACTATTATCGAATATTTTATAAAAGCACTAGGCGGCCATTACTAGAATGCGATGTATATTAACGCGTCTCAAAATATATATAAATAAATATAACTTGCCTTTAAAACACAATGGGGCACTCTTAAGACTTTGAAAATTTAGGGTTGCGCGACCAGGCACCGAACTCGAGCCTCTTGCGTGTGACGCCCCTGGTTAAACCATCTGTTTCTTTGGAATGATACAAAGCCAAGTAGTATTTCTTGTCACTCTCACATTCTTGATCCCACGGTTACATTACGTTTTCAGTAGGTTTGATTTTAATATAGCCGTCTTATTTGCTCTAAAGAGGCAATGGAAATTCTTTACACAAATTCGAGAAGTTGGAAAATTGTTTTTAAAAGTATACCGACTTCAATTAGTCTAAATATTAAAAAACAAAGTATAAATTATAAAAAATAGAAAAAAGTTCAAACCAACCGAGACAGTTCTCTTTTTTGAAAATCTGTCAAAAATTATGAACCGAATTAAACAAAGAGAAGGTTCTGGAAAGATTTATATTCGTAACTCATGATAGTATTTTGTCACATAGATTTATTCACTAAAAGTATCTTATATCTACTATAAACATTTAATACACAAGGCCATATTTTTGAACCAGTTAAGACTACCTTGTAGAAAGATAGGCAACTGTGCACTAACAAGAAGATGTAATAAAACCTCTATTTTTAAAAAAAGTAAATCTTAATAATGCGTATGATTAGTTTGAAAATGTTCATTCAGTCAATAATATAGTAAGAGAGCGTTAGGCTTACCTCGGGGTATAAGCGCACCGCCAAAGACCTCCTAATAACTGCCTGTAGGACAAAATAACAAACACATTAGACCATATAAGATACGGGTGTTATAGAGCCTTCTTACAAAATGGTAGTTAGAAACTTGATTTGCTCAATCTGTTTCTTTTTTACTTAGACTTAAATATTTCTAGTAGCGTACTTATTTGTGTGGCGTACATATTGTAAAGTTCACACACGTGTAAAGCCTTTACTACGTGTAACGGGTAAAGCTTGGGGCTTTAGGGTATCGGGAACGATAGATGTTAGCTAGAGGATGAAAATTAAAATAGCAGGCAAACGCACTATGCGATATAATCAGGATCAGATTATTCATATAACAATTATAACTTCACACAAATTAATTATAAATACTATTTCTTGAATTATTCCGTGCACCTTTGGCACGACAGTCTTCCAGACCGTCTTCTGTCTGCCCAGCGACTCTCTTGTCTTCAACATTTATTCTTCATAAAGTATTTCGAACGTATTCTAAATTCGAGTTTGGTGCCACCAGTCTGTGCCTCTCGCGTAGTAAAAAGTTATTCTTCCAATCGAAGGAGTATATAAGCTGTGCGAGAGTGCCGTCGCTACAATATATACTACAGACCTGTTCATATCTCTTATCACTCCTCTCTCCCCTCTCATACTAATATTAAACTTTAAGGAAATGGTAAGTATTTTTTTCTAATAAGTGCAATGGTCACATAAATCTCGAATGTTGTCATTATGAATAAACCAATAAAAATATTGGACCTGTGTATTAGATAACTTTGCCTATAAGTGTGAGCTTCTTCTAATCACCAGCTCGCGGCTAGCAGTTCAGTCTTGTGATGATTTTGCATCCAGCCTCATCCTAATCCATTATCTAAAACAAAACTTTATGCAAATGCCTTTAAAGAACATGGTTCTGCAGACAAGTTTAAACTCATCAAATGCTACCAAACAAAATTAGACTTTAGATTGAAGTTTCAGAACACAGAATTGTATGCTCAAAATCCTAGTTTATATCCTGTGGGTATTATCCCAAAATCCATCAAAACTGCACGAAACCTTCCTTTGTGTCAAGCTTACAAATCGCAGTGTTTACCGTAACTCGCTTGACCGTAATGACTTGCAACTTGGCACTCAGTTTTATTTCTTACTAATGATGATGATTGATAATCGCTTTATTTGAAAAACAAAATGTCTGACATTATGGAAAAACACCTGCATGCGTATATTAATGGCCGAAATACCTAATACACCTCAAAATTTTAACTTGTGGTACTTACTGTCAGTTTATATTAAAATTGTATAATTTTTAAATGATAATATTTAAATTTGTGATAAATACTATACACGCTTAAATAAATATTTTACGTAGGACTTGGATAGAAACTCTCATTTTACTAGTAAATATGTGTTGTAATTTTTTTCTTTCCAAAACAATTACATAATTTCATTCACTACTCCGCTCCCATGAACCTAAATCAGAAAATTAAAAAAAATGGATATAGTGTAACCTGGGGTTAGCGCGTTCACACAAACAAAAAAATGAGTTCACTACCTTTAAACCCGAGTTTAGTCGAATGACGAATAGTTTTGGTGAACACCAAAACTATTCAAATTTCCTGTTTGACCGCAAATGCTATACCTACCTATGCCTAACAATATTATATTCAAACCCATCACCATGTACCGATACTAATTCGCTTCAATACATAAAGTACTGATGCTAATTTGACTCAGACGCAACCACTACAATATATGCAAGTCTTCCCACTGAAATATGGACCGTTTATCATGGGATAATGTTTATAAGTCTTATACTCCATTTTCCTGCGTAAGTGAAATTAAGTGAATTACTTAGTAAGTGCGCACAAGACGGTTTAATGTGATTTTGCCTCTAGTTATCATGTATCAAACTTTGTGTCCGACATCCTTAACCGTCGTTTAGCTTTTAATAAGAAGTCATTAGAGTGAACCATAGAGTAGTTAAATATATAGATACTTTGCTTCCGAGTTCATATATATAAAATACTAGCTGCCCCGACAGACTTCGTTCTGTCAAAGTTCACGACGTCAAATGTTTGACAGCTTGCGACCTGTGTTTTAATTATTATTTACTCTGTGGTTTGTATAAGACAAGAAAAGTGTTGTTTTTACAATATTCTTTGCATTTTTACGTTTTTTCTCTCCATAAGAACCTTCCCTGTGCCTTAACGAAAATGTGAAAAAAGAAATGAGCCGAATTGGTCGAGCCTTTCTCGAGTTTTGCGTTTAGCAACACATTTGGCGATTATATATTAGATATTTCGGCATAAACCGATTTGGTATATACTTTCAAAAATGTTGTTCTTAGCAATTACGTAAGCAGCACTTTCTACAAGCTGAACTTTGTAGTTTAACAATCATTATGATATTAGGCTTAGAACTCTAAGCCTTCAGATAATCAGAATCAATTCAAAAACTTTGAACATGTTTGAATAGTACCAATAAATTGCATAATATAGTTTTATATATTAGGTGGACGATTATGTATTTACATAGGTAGACAATTGAAATTTCAGTGTGTAAATCTATTGCCGCTATAACAACAAATAATAGTAAAAAAAAACCTGATTTATTCAGCGTTTTTGTACCATCTTGTACGGAACCCTTCATGTGCGAGTCCGACCCGCACTTGACCGGTTTTTTTTTTATTTCCGGTGCGCTTACCTTTGCCTGAAACTAGTAAATTTGGACGAAACTGTCCCCACTGTTAAATAAACTTTTTATTGATTGAGCTCGGTCAGTCTTCAATTTCTAATGTAATTTGTTAACTTTTATCCTTGACAGTAATAGTTGAGGTTGACAAACAGAAAGTAAACGTTTGGATTTGACGTCTAAATTATGAATTATAATTTATTATTTTTTTATAAATGACACTAAACTATTTTATGTTACGTAGATTCAAAATGTCTGGTATGAAACATTTTAACTCCACGCAGTTTCATCTACGTTCTCACAGTGCTCTATATACCTCCAGCGACGTTGGTGCTCCATAATGATTGATGGCTCCCGAATCCCGCGCCGGCGGCGAACCCGGGATTTATCGGCGCGACTCCCAGCTCTGACGTTTGCATCCGTTCCCGTGCCGAGACCGCGATCGTCTTCGCGTGGCACTTACATTATTGTACTGCCTATACTTACAACTTCTAAAATATAATTTCGAAAATACTGTAGGTGTAACAGTAGGCATAAGCATTAAAAATATCTCAAAGAAACTGTAGCTATGAGAAGGTGGATATTTTATTTCGTCATTATATTCGATTTTATTACTACTCACTAAACGGAACCACATAAGAAATTTTAATAAACTGGGTACTTGTAAAAAATACGTATGATTTTTTTATCTAAGGTCAATCCTTTTTTGAATCTACTAACTACTGTTAACTGTCTAAGAAATGAGTTTTACTTACGTGATACTACATTTGTTGCTCTTTACACTTTACAGGCATAACATTTAAAACATTAAATAAAAAGGTAGCGATGAATCCTTACTAATTGCCAGTTGCCCGAATTACTCGACTTGGGAAGTACCTACTTCTAGATAGCGTTAAACCTCGTCGAATGAATAAATCTAATATCCTCAATACTTATTGTAACTACACATTTTCACCAAACATAGCTAAGATTCCGTTTTTTAATTAACAGTCGTCTGTTTGAAAGCTTTTGTTAGGGATGTCCTTTTTTAAGATCGATCCATTTTTACTGGATCATAACTGATCGTATCGTCTCAATCCGATCTGCGAAACGCATCGCACACATTTAATCTGATTTTCAATAGATCGGTTCAAAGAAATGGAAAAAAATAAATCATGAAAGGCGATGTGAATCTAGTCTGTTTCGACTTTTAGACAGTATTAAATTGGCAGACGAACGAACGACGGTGCAGCAGTTACTACTTGCAGACCAGTACTTAACGGTGTCACTTCTATGGTATGGATCTGAAAGGTACAGTTTTAAAACGGGAGTTAGTATTTCTTCCTCTGCTGGTGTAAGCACAGATTATAATGTTGATACCAATTGGCTATGAAGTTTTCATAGGTCATTACTGTTGTCTATAACTCAATTAAACTTACGAACTAAAGTCTCAGATCTAACTTTGACCGTCCAATAAGAACATACTTACATTACTCTGTTTCCAAACCACAATGATTGGACCGCGATATTGTCCGCAGTTCGGAATGCATGAATTCGATCCGATCCAAAATCTAATGGATCGTGTGCCCACGATCAATGCATCCCTACTATGCAATTTATAATACAAGGTTTTTTATAATTGATGGAAAGATTAAAGTATAGGGGCGGAAACGCTAAAATGACACTATGCTACTAGTGCAGATACCAATAAGGGTTTACCATACGGTGGGTGTGTATTTGTTTGCCAAGTTACTTTCATATAAAAAACACTTTATACTGAACAGTTTTCAAAATATATTTTTTTATCCTGCAGCGAATCAGAAAAAAAGGAAAAAGTAGCCAGTATCATTCGGGATAATCTAACGATACCCCATACATCCAAATAGATTCAGACATTTAGAAGTTATGATGGGATAAATAAACTCACATACATACATACATGAACCCTGAAAACATTACACTCCTGTTTTGGGCAGTCGTGTAATAATAATTCAATTCAAAATGCAATCATTTGAATTTATGATAAAATATGTAAGTGTAGTCGTTTGGTAAAGTAGAATAAAGTTTAGCCCTGACTTTAAATTAGGGTAACCTGGAAGTAAAGTGCATTTAGGTTTTAATTAACATTTTCTTCAAATTAGTACAAATATCTGAAACTAATTCTAATAAAAGGAGCTAACGATACGTACACATTATGTGCTGAGATAAGGACACCCTACAAATAAATCACACATCTCTAATAAATTCCACCCCTGCATATTACTGCGATAATCTGAGGCTTTCAGAGCGCAAGTGCAGTTATTACCAATAAGATTTATCGCATTCACGGCGATTATATCCCAAAACTGTGATATCTGAACCCTTTTGTTTTTAACAGCCGGCAGGAAAACAATGGACAGGTGAAACGGTCAACGCGGAACATCACATCTACCTTTCTTAAGACTTTTTGTGGCATTTTTTTGTTGGCTTTACGTAAATGGTGTCCAGATAAAGGTCGAACTAACACCAGCAGTAATTAGAGGCGATTAATAATCGGTTATCTTGATCACCAACTCGGATAGCGTAATAATTGAACGTGTTCTCCTAGAAATTATTACGATTTCGGACTTTCTTTTGATCGTACCTACGAATTAGATATAGAGATAGTTTTCGGCATCAAGCTGTTACATCGTAATCGAATAAAACTGCACGATCAATCATTTGCTCGCAGTATGGTACATTTTGGAGTTGCGTGTCAATGTATAAATGATAACATTATGTTTTACTGCAGCGTTAAGTCGAGATCAGAGTCGCTGATATGAATTCTATGTTCGAAATCAATTTGTTGGAATAAAGGCATGGTTCATGTCATAAGTGGTGGTTATCTAATATAAGATCGAGTTGTGTCGGCGTCGATTCGCGCATGCGCCGTGAAGGAGCACGGGAATTTGACGTCCGCGCGCAAACTTCTCCGAACTGCATCACCGTCCATACCGCACTGTTTCAACGTTTCAAGAGATGTGCTACTCTTTACAACGAACTGCCTTTGTCGATCCAATTATTTTTATATTCGAAATTCTAGTTAATTAAAAGTGAACCGTATGTGCTAAATTATATTTTCATAATTCTAAGCTCGCCTACTTCTCGCGTATGAAATAGCTTGTATATTATGAGCCGTGTGGCCTAGATTAGAATAGCACTTCAACTTTCTACATATGGTTTATAACTACTTATAAGGGAAATGTAACTTCCAAAAACTGTCCGCAATGCGAATATAAGCAGCTATCCGTGCCTTACAGAGAATCACGTGATTAGTCGTTGTAATGTAATACAATCAAAATATTATGGATAATAAAAAAACTATAACAGAAACACCAAAATGTTAATTCCAAGTTATTCATTCATATTTGTATTACGTTTTCCATGTGTTTGTTTCCTTAAAGATGCGTGCCATTTATGACACCACAAAGAATTCCATATTCAAAAGCGTAATAATTTTAATAAAGCTGGCCATAAATTTTATTGTCGACAGTCGATGATTTTGTATATTCTGTGGACATCGATATAAGGCGAAGTAAACATTGTTCGTTTGAAGGGAGAATGACGTGCACAAGCGCAGCGCCGGCCGGCCCCTTGCGGTGCTCAATTGATGCATCGGTTGCTCACCCACCGATTCAGGTTTGTAACCGTAATGTACCACTTAATACGTACTCAAGGCATGATTTAATTTATATCACTTTTTTGCTACTATTTCATTTATCAGTGACTAAGTTTATCATTTATTTACAAGTCTTTACCTAATCTATGTTAATATTATTGCTTCAATGCGCTTATCTCAAAATATACTTTAACGATTCTGATTTTTTTTGGAGTTTACTCCTTAAGAATCGATTTGCATATAAGGCGCCCGGTTTGAAAAAAATATGAAGAGTAAAATTTAGTGATCGGAGGGCAGCGTAACGCTTTGTTGTGCTTTTTATGCTTTATTGGAGTTTACTCCTTATTCTCGACGCATGTAAGTAGATATGTGTATACCTTTATGTTATATATAAACATAAGAGATAGAGAGAGAGAGAGAGAGAGAGACTCCGGTAAATTGTAAACTCCAGTCGTGCGTCGGAGCTGACACCCACATTTTTTTTTTTTTTAAGTGTATTTAAGGATTATCTTTACTTAAAAAAGAGCAGATTGGCCGTCAAAAATGCACATATTAAACTTATGGATCTTAGAAAGGATGAGGGACAAATTTGTATGGAGTCTGAACTAAATTGTAAGCAATTTTGAAAGCTATGCCAAGTATTTTTTGAAGATTTATTTAATTCTTCATAAGGGTGCAAAGTCGATATCGAGCGCTCAAATATGGTATTTTTGAACATCCTAAAATGTATTTTGTAGTCAGATAGTAGGAAGAAACTAATATATATTAAACAAAAAGAAACAAACTGTTTAGTTTTATTGAATCGTTAATTTTGTTTTTTTTTTGTCTTAATAAATTGACATCAACATTTTTTAAACCCTAACAACAAGTATATTATGTACTTATAGCTGCTGTTGACTGGTTTGCCTTTTCATATGAATATGACCGACCTTTGTTAGAAGCAGGAGGCGAGTGGGCAGGGAAGAGAGGACTAATGTCTCGCTGTCTACCTGCGTGCACGGTGTACGCGTATGTTTACAAAAATAACAGAAAAAAATACATATTTTGAAGTACAGTTTTGTTTGATACTATGAGTTTTATGCTTTTCTGCTGTAACATTTTTAATATTGAGAAGTAATTAAAATGTACCAAAACGTCATGTTCGCTCTCGATTTCGACTTGGCTGCCGTAATAAGAATTAAATGATCACACCAATGCTTGCAAAAGGCGTAGGTTCATCAATATTGAGCATTTAGTCCACATTACACATAGTTATTTAAAATTATAAGAAATCAGCCTTAGAGAAGATGAAAATGAGAGATATTTTTAATTCGACACCTAAGGGAAAAGAGGTATCAAAATTTGTATAAGAGAAAAAGATAAATAGCGCTTGTCGCCTAACCATAATCGCACACTTGAATGCCTCGAATAACTTTTATTGGATTTATTAGATTAGTTAAGTGATTCTATTTATTTATTTATTTGGAATAACAAACAGTTACACATTTAACAATTCAATGTTACATGAACAATTCAAATATAAGCAAATGTGCACTTAGCTACACTATGTGCTAACATAAGTCGCGTAGGAAGTAAATTACATTTTTGTACAGCAATAATGATGTTAATTTCCGCCTGGCCACAAATTGCGGTGAAAAAGCTTGTATTTAATACGACTTTATCAAGTTATAAAATGTAATCAGGTCTCATTATCAACTAAAGAGTGGTGACTTTACAACTATTATAAATTAATTGCTTAATTTATTGATGTTTTGCCTCCTGGACCCTGTTGTGTAGTCTTGGTGTATTTATAGACACCATAAAAATACAAAGGAAATAATTACTGGAATAATGATATCACACCTTGTCACGTGTCATCGTAAAAAACTTGATTGGAAGTCCGAGGAACTGACAGATAAGATTTTATTATAGTTATTTATGTATTTTAATTATTATTAATAGGTATTATACAAAACAAATGTGTAACATCAACGTTTATGTTTTTTTCCAACATCAGTAGATATGTCAGGGTTTTCCAAAATGATGAAAAACAGTACTTCAATTTATTTAAATATAAAACATGGAGATGTCTTACGAAGTGGCTTGTAAAAAGGAGTCGCCAGAAGGAAGAACCACTTTTTCATATCAGTTTAACCCTAAAAGCGGCCGTATCCAAAATGATCTGAAGTGAACTGTTAGTGTCTAAAGCTTAACTGTCAGGGAGGTTTGTTTCTTAAGTTGTTAGGCCTGCGACGTTTTTGTCCTGTTTTTCGACTAAGCAGACCATCAAATTGTTTATCACATTAACACAAATATTTGAATTTAAATTTTGTTTAAGTACCTTCCTGTCAAAACCCTGCTTACTTACTGGCAGGTCTTTGCCACGGAAATTGCTTAACTTTCATAAAAATACTAATTACTGGGACATTTTTCGCCTTCAGAAAATATTAAATGACTGCGTCAGGCATCAATTAATGTATTTTCCGAATCATTAACCAGGTAAGCCATGTGCCAAAATGCTTTGAATGACGATGCGTAATTTGGTAAAAGTTTTTAGCAGTCTGACGCCACGCGACACCGTTTAAATGGCATGCGGTTTTATTGCGGTTTCCGAAACTTTGCAAAAAATACCTCACGTTTTTAGCCCTTTTGATGTCAAGTTCCAAATCTATTAGTGTTTTGTTCCCTCGTCACCTGCTATGTTCCCTCCGGTAGTCCTGTGTGCCGTTTGTCATTTGCCTTTTACCGTCAAATTAAAAAGAAAGTTCTAGACGTTCTCTTAGACCTTACTTTTTTTTCTTTCAAGACATTTACCTGTGATGGTCTTACATTATTAGAATCTATATATACATACGGAAAGAGAGAGTTTTCTACAATTTGTATCTCCATACAAATTGTAGAAAACTCTCCATATCCATATCCATATGAAATCTCCTAGTTCTCCAACTAGGAGATTTCATATGGATAAAATTTGAAAGAAGAAATTTATATTTTTATTTAAAACACACAAAGAAAAAGAACAGACTAATATGAGAGTCAATTTATTTCTACAGAAGATTATCTGGAAGCATCAACGTCTCTCCCAAAGGGGCAGGAAAGAAAGGGGAAGCAGTTGCAGACTGTGTATCTTGAGAATCGTTGCGCTTCTCTCATGACTTTTCTCCAACTAGAGTTACAAGTGCTGATGCTTTGCCTAGCGGGGAACTTAAAAATAATGTTATCATATCAATATTTGTTAGTGAGGCAGGTTTTTCATAACTATTTAATTTAATATTATTTCTTGGGATAAGTGATTATCTCAATGGTCTATTAAAACATCGATCCTTTGTCTATCTCTAGAATTAAAATATATATTTAGGTATGCATATTCCGTTCAATTTCAGACGTTGTTTTAAGTTAAATATTAAATATAAAAATAAATAAATGCCACAAATCAATTCATGAATCGACATTTTTTTTAAATAAATGGTATACACAGTAATAGCATCAGAAAGATGCCATTATCGTGCAAGCGTGCATACCATTTGAGTTTCTATATACATTCATATTTGCAAGACTTTAGTAAACCCATATTTTTGTATATATGTAAATACCTACTATTGGTTTAATACAAAACTACCGTTGTATTTGACACGCGATCTTAGGTTCACGGAAACCTCAGGTAAGAGCGCGCCAGTCGCCGTGCCGTCGTGTCGAGTTCGAAACTGTACTGTGCAAGAACAAAGAAACTACTTTTATTATCAGAAAACATACAACCTCTGAACAAAAAACGAATATCACAAAAAAGAAATGCATTGTAAATCACACTTAATTGTTAACGCTCCAACTAAACTAAGATCTGTATTCACAAACTTTTCTCCTGCGGGCGAGTAGGGTCTAACTTCTTTGGTCTTCTTCTAGGCTTACGTAACACTAGTAGATATAATAAAGGCATAGGGTCGGACGACAACAGTGAGAAAAGAAGTTGACTAGAAATCTGCTTTTATCACTATAAAAACCTATTTATTTGACAAATAGAATTTATATATAAGAATCAAATCAAATTAATGAAATCAAAACAATGTATTCAACTTCAACCAATTGTAGGTTGTTTTAATTTGTCAGGAGTGGGCGTCACAAGGCAAGGCAAGGCACAATTAGTAATTGGCAGGTAAAGGTTTTATAACTTTTCTCATATTCGAGTACCTATATTTATTTGTCACAAATCCACGGAGCTACGGTTTGTTAATGATAACCTTATATTCAGAAAGCCGAGAAGCTTTTTTGTGGCCAGAGATGGCATACAAGAAAAACATTTCTACCTAACATGACAATGCTGAAAGCTTACTGGAAACACTACCAGTTACCACAAGAGGACTGAGACTTCTAGTAGATATAATCTAAATAATATCTAGTTTTTTAGATCACAGTGTGATAGAATGCTATTTGTTTATATTTAACATTTAACCTCATGATTTTTTTTGAATATAAAATGTGAGTAATATTTTTCACATATGTATCACACGTAAAAAAAAACTAAATCGACTTGTTTCTTGCTCAGCATCTTACTCGCGCCGAATTAAATAAATTGTTACGTGCGATTACACACGCGTATTTGCTTTAAAGGAATTCGGATGCCTTAAAACATAGCTATGAGTTTTTTTGTCCGTGGTCGTCGGCGGCGGTAGGTAAGCCAGCAAACCATCGGTAGCTGACTCCAACCGATATTTCATGCGCAAGTTAGTTCAAACAAATCGTACGGTGTCCCATCGTATCATGTCACTATTTTTACGTCGGCGATTACGAGCGAGATGAATAAATTCGATAGGTACACGTAGACAATGTCTTGTTTAGGCAATCAGATTTTTTTGTAGCTTAATATAGTTTTATTAGAGTTATTGGCATATATTTAGGTGATGGATCGTTTAATCAAAAACATTGATTTAAGTATAAATAATTTTGTAAAATACTAGAAAAAACATTTGTAACACCAAATGTTATTTCTTCTCTCCTACATACCCAAATCTTAACTTTTACCCTGTGCTCTTCACTTCTCTTCTAGTTTCTATTTCTGTCGAAACTTAATTCCATTTAATTAATTTTATGTTGTCCTTAATCAATCGTTATCTTTAAAATTATCCATGAACTAAACGGTATAGAAATCGTTTCTAAAAAAAATAACGGACCATTTAACCAACCAAAACCAAACACAGGCCCAATTTTCTTTTATTCTAGGTCGATTCAATTATCTAACAATCTAATTATGTTATTGTTATTCGTTTTATAAAAACTTATCAAACAATCAGTGCTCATTGTATTTTTTTATAATTAGTAAGTAAGAACGAGTACGGCGTGGCTTCCGACGATTAAAACAATTTCGTTCGAGTTTCGCTTTACTCTTTTTGTGAGTGGCCAACACGATATCACGTTTCCATAAAATCACCGAAGCGACTATTATTGTGTGTTCATTCTTTAGTACAAGTTGACCTCGGGGCCTTATTTGATATTAAGCTTTAGGTATAAAACACTAAAGTGTGTTATTGTGATACCATTATTTATTTTAGATCATTTTGTGTCGTCTTCTTAAAGATGCCCAGTAGCCTAGGTAACTCGATAAGGTGGATATCGCTCTGCCTCCGCTCAAGTATTCGGTACGATTAAGATGAAATTGCTTTTGTTTTAGTATTTTTAAGTTTTGGGCATGTATTATTGAACGAAGATGAACTTTTAAAATGATGCTGTAACTTGTGCATGCGTTTTAAATTATGACACGCAAAGGCACCGGTATAATCCTTTTACGTTCATATTTTTGCTAAAATGTAATATAAGTTGAGAAAATACCTATTAAAATAAAAATGATACGCACACAACATGATATGGTTACATTTTATTTTAAAATATCCCTATCGATCTTGGTTTTCAAGAGTTCTAGATAATTAGAAAGTTTGCTCAGATAATTTGGAAATTTGGGAAAAACTAATAGCGCTTTTTTATTTAATGAAAATGATCACAAACAAATTTATTTTAATTCAAACAGGCCAGTCAGCTAGTTGCTAATAAAAATGTTGCTAATTAAGTAAAAGTAAAATAAGTTTGTTGTATTGTATGTTGTATGTAGTATGTTTATAAAATATGGGATGGAATACATTTTTGATCCTTTAAAAATCATTTGATATCATGCGGCTGATGCTTGAAAGGAAACCTGAGGTGTCACTTTCCGGTTACAAAGGTTTGTTATTTTATATTTGGCAGTTGCCATTACAATGTTAAAATACAGGTGTAAGCGACAGCGTGTGGAATTTTATACAACATACGATCATCACTCTAGGTCGAAAATCATTAGAATTTATTTATCGTTTAAGGTAGTTCACCATACAATACAAAAATAATAGCTACGTTGATAAATATTACATTGCGTAGCGCAAAATTAAACTAATTACTGTAAATATTTAATGTCGCATTTTTATGATGAACTGACTTTTTAATTGTGATAAGGATCCTCAGACAGACGTTTTTATAAGTTTTTTGCGACGCCGTAACTTACACGGCGTATAACGTTTTTTAAAAGTTTAATCTGATTCATTTTATTGTGTGCGTGTGTGTGTTGTTTTTTTTTTATTTCCTATTCGGGTTCTTCATGATGGTGAATGAAGAAGCGCTTATGTTTCTACATAAGTTAGATTTTTAAGTTAGCCTGAAAAATAAAAATATTTTAATTCCACAAGATAAAGATAGTGATCGGTTACAAAATAAGAGATTTCTGTTAGTTTTTATGTTATCTGCAACAAAAGTTTCTAATATTGCGTTTTTGTAAAGTAAATATAGTGTAAAGTTCTTCAAAACCCATAATAAATACTATATATTTTACTGGGTACGTAACGAATACGTAACACCCTTGGCACCAAAGGTGTCATGTACAGTACGTACGTACGTACGGTGAAAATGTTGTGCAAAATTCTTATACACGTGACTTACATACACAAATAACACCAATGATAAGTAGGTCTAATAACTCCTTTGTATATAAAGGTTAAACTAGTTTTAATTCATCTGTGTTTTGGTCACCTTGATGTCGTTAAAATTTTCATGTGACTTAGGCAGTGGTTTATTTAAGTTAGAAAATCGTTCATCTATATCTGCTTTATTAATAAGTCCGCACGATTGAAAATCAATAATACATCACGGTTGTCTTTCATGTCAATAAATATTCATAAAATTGATATTCTGATTGAGCACCTCCTCCTTTTTTGAAATAGATCAATGTTTCAGTACCACTTCACATTGTGATGAGCATACATTTCTTTTTTTTCTTTGTATCTATAAAAAGACAACTCCCGCATTAGGAATTACTCCTGTGTCGCGGGGGACTTTACAAACATACAAACAATGGGAATCGAACCCACGACCTGTAGCATAGCAGTCAGGGTCACTAACCACTAGGCCAACAAGCCAGTTGGCCTTGTGGTTAGTGACCATATTAAAGTAATGGAATTGCAACCAGTATTTTAGTTCCGGTGTCTTTCTGTGGTGTGGTGTGGTGGTGTGTGGTGTGAAATTATACAATTCGTGATAGGTGTACCTATAATATTTGAAGAGTTCCCTCGATTTCTCCAAGATTCCATAATCAGATCGAGATCTGACGATAAACGGACTACCAGGGAAGATTACCCTTTCAAACAAAAAAAGAGTTTTCCTAATTGATTAAGCAATCTTTGAATAATCGGGAAACATACATAAAAAAATATATTTTGACAAATTGAGAATCTCCTCCTTATTTTTGAAATCGGTTATTAAAATACTATAAGCAGTTCAACCAAGCCAACGATGTTTGAACAAACTGCTGGAAAACAAAGGTGTCATGCTCGAGACCGTGCACGCGCTTCTACAGAGAGGAGTAGGTTTCACACTTCGGTCTCCTCCAAGTGCATGCACACTAAAGCACTAAGCCTAGGATGTTCCCTTAACTGGATTTTATTAAAAACACTATTTGTAGAAGGCTGTATAACACCCGTCACACTAAAACCAATGGTTAATTACTTTTTAAAATAGAACGAGTTTTTCCTTTTGTTTAAAGAGTGTCAAATTACAAACACATATAATAAGATCACACAATACGTATGTATACAAATATTACGCCGAATACAATACAATTATGATCCTCTACACAAAAACAGCTAAAATGTTTACTTTTCTCGGTTCTTTGCGACTGAATTCCCAATTTCCATTGAAGCATGTATCATACGTGTCGACCATAATTATTATGGATGTGTCGAAACAAGAAAATAGACCATCTGGCAATTTGTAACGGTCCAACAGAAAAAAGCGAACCTTTATACGTTGAATTCAGTAGCTTTCACGCATGAGTGGAATCGTTGTTCTGTCACCTAATGGATTGGGCGAATCCTTGTTTATAACTGAAACTACAAAACTGACAGTTTTTCACTGAAACAACATAGCACAATAATTAGGTGTTTCTTGCTCCTGTTTGGTTTTAAGAGATGTACGTAATTATACCCCCTAAACCCTACATATTAAGTAATTTTGTGAGTTATTAATATCAGAATTATGATGTATTGTTATTAATATCTAGATTTTTTTCAAGAGCATTCATCAACAACATAATTCTTTTGATATTGCAATGAAGGCAAACTTCCACTCTGATCATATCCCACGTTATTCTAGTTATCATCTTAGTAAGTGGGACTAAATCGGGGTGTTTATCATCATAATAGGTGATAAAAATTCACCGATCAGAAAATACTCGTATTTGAAAATAAGGTTAAAAAAAAAAACAATTGATTCAACAAAAAATCCTAATGACAAAACCGAATTTTTATTTGTTCAAAATAATCATGAAATAATCACTAGAACTAATGTCAGATAAGAAAAAATTTTTAGGTAAAACTGCTGATTACAATGTTTTTTTACGTCATAGTTTTAAATCTATTCAAGTTTCTGTCAAGTTGAAATACCTTTTACTGAAGTCTAAATACCTATACGACTTTCAAATCCATCTAGTTATGAGCTAAGATTTAAAGGCAACCAGTGGTCTCTTAGTTGTTCATTGTACATGTAGACTTGTAGGTTTTACAGGTAGGCTTTTAAAATATTAATTTTCGCCCTCACCCGTGCCTTAAATGTTGCTAGTGTAATCAACGTATAGTTAAAAGCATGGGCGCATCTATAAAGAGACTGGAGTAATATTACTCCAGTCTATATATAGTATGGGTCCCCGGAAAATCAAACCTCCCTTGATCAACTGTCACCGCTGTATGAATGAATTAACAAGTTATTCTTCATAACATTGCATTGGTTCGGAACTTTGACAAATCTACTAAAAGCTTGTTGATTTTGGAGGTCATCCGACTTACTGCAGAAACTACATTTAAGAGCTTGCTACCTTTCTTTTATCTTCATTCCAAATATATGTAGTTATGTTCCTATTAGGAAATTTGGACATGATGTCTACATCATATTATAAAATTGTTGTTATGATAAAAGCTTATCGAGTTATTCTTCAGTTTTATTAGAAATTTTGAAAATGTACACGCGTACATCTTCAATTTTTTTGTTTTAGATTTCTATATAAATGTAAAATAATCAACAGGATTCATATTCTACTTTGACGGCCTATCTTTATTGTACAGTAAGTATATATTGTTAAATTTTGTATTACATCTTTTATTTATTTTGGTTTAAGTTCCTCAAGACACACATTCAACGTTGATAAGGTCAAAGAAAAATATAAGATGAGAAATACCGGTATTTTATCAAAAATGTTTACCGATATTAAGAGGATCCACCGTGACCACCCATTACATCATTGACGACGGTGGTAACAGTAATGGAGACGGGGGAAGTGGTAATTTTGATACAAACACAGAAGGTGCCATTACTTTACTTAAAGCACAAAGTGCGATTCATGTTACAGTGCAATGGTCTCATACATGTGTTTTTTAACTCTAATGTACAATTTTATTTGTAACGGGTATGAACAAGCGGCACGAAAATTTAACGTTTGCCTGTGATTGAAAGAAAAGGTCTGACTTACTTACTTCCTTTAGGTCAAGGCTGCTTCCCTAAAAGTTATTCTAAGAAATAGATAAAAAAATTGTATAATTTACATTTAGTTAAATATTTATACGGTTTAATTTACAATCATTGTTGAGTTTACTTTTCGGAACTTATATGTAGTATATAGTTTATCTGTTTCTATATTTTTTTAATTATTACTTCTGTACAAAATTTTTATACCTTTTATACGATCTTGGGTAGTTCTTCCTAGCATTCTTTGTTTTTTTCAATTTGTAAAAATATTTTTTATTATTAATATGATGTTTTTCTGCTACACTTTTTACTCATATGTATTTTGAACATATTTCATCGTATCACATATTTTTGAGTTTTTATCGGATTTTATACAAGGAGCCTAGTTTTATCTCCTGCTCTAACACTACTTTTATACAAACAGACAGACATACTTAATTACTTTCCTATTTGTAGTATAATAGTACACAATAGACGCGTAGTAGATATTAAAGAAATATTTGATGTAAAATTATACTTAAACAATACAACCCAATTCTGATAATCGAAACTATTAAAATGTTCTTGATATGCATCCAATCTGAATCATAAAAAATAGAGCAACTTAAAAATAGTGAGTCTCCCACCTACGGCGTTCCCACTGGCCGTCAGCCGCTCACGTAACCAAATACAGGATGATGTTATAGGACGCTTTATCGAAGCGTTTATTTTAATTCGATCTGTCAGAGATGAGACAAAAAATGATCAGGTCGGGCGGTATAGCTACTGGGTGCGGCGGGCGCCTCGTAACGTGGATCACGGCATAAGAATTCCAACTGTCTGATTGTGAGAAAAATTACAAAAACTACACGCACACCGTACAATATTGTTCGTAAAACTTTTCGATACAAAGTGGGAGCATAACGTGTAAATCAGGATCAAATAGAGCTGGATACAGTAAGACAACAGCCATACAAGTCAAGCCTAGTTTGAGAGATTAAAAAAGGTATCAGAAGATAGTGCCGATCCATATAGAAATCTCCAATAGTATACAATGTATATACAAGTTTCCAAGAGTAAATAAAAGTATTAAGCGTGGTTGAGGTTGATAGAAAAATACAAAAACATATTATGTAGTATCAATGGATAGTAGAAGAGTAGTAGGTTGATTAAATATTCTCTATCAAACAACTACAAAGGTATTACAAGCTTGTTATAATAAATAGAAACTTGCTAGTTTGTGAGATTAAAGATACTAGAAAATAAAAAAGGAAATATGTTTGTCTCGCAAGGATGCGTGTCCAGTGTTGCGGGTTTAATGCTGACAGGGAACAATTATTTGTGTCCCTATTTATTGTAAGTTTTGTAGAATCTTCTAAAGGGAGGATAATGTAACGCGATCTAATCATCATATGCCTGTTTTACTATATCATACGAAGTTCCTGATATTTTAGTGAGAGCATTCGCTAATATTTTATAATTTTAATCAGCGTTTGAAGCTCTTGTAACGCTCTCAGTTCTAGCCGGTATCGTGGCTTGGTGTTGTAAAGTGCAGGCGGACGGCTCAAATTTCGCGGTAGATTGAAGGCGCGCGCGACCGCGCAATTTCCCTGCCGCAACACTGCTCCCGCGTCTGGAACGGTCCCGGTGTCATACAACTCACTTTCTATATGATCTAAAAACATATGTTTAGCTAATTACTAATTTACACTTTAATAAATGTAAGCGTCAAACTGACATTACTTAAACTGTACTGGTTTGATAACTATTGATGGGAAGTTTTTTTCAAAGAGCTTTCTTTTTAAAGAATGCCTACTAGATAAACTTAAAAAACAAAACCTTTTCTAAATACGACATTTATTTATTTTGTTCTACTATATTGCTCGTCTGAAGGTACTAGATTTACAATATAGGTCAGTCAACGTACTTACGAAGCAATTGTGCTTAACGATTTTGTAAACAGCGGCAGTAGCCGTCCTTAAACAAGCATTTAAGTGAGCGCGACAGATTAACAAGAATTAACAAGAGTAATTTGTGACCCTCGTTGCTAGTATTATTTACAAAAAAACAGGTCGTGTGGCCTGTGTACACTTCGATTACTACAAGCACAGAATACACAATAGCACTGCTAGAAGTATAAAATATAAGTAAACTGTCTATTATTTTGGTATATGGAAGCCACGTGCGAAGTTTTCATGACAACACGATACCACATAGTTCACTGGACTTCGTCCACTGTTTTGCATCAATCTAATTTGTAAGCGTTGATTAACACCTATAAACTAAGACTAGTTTCAAAATAATTAATATTATCATTTCGTCAGAGGTTACGTAATCAATCAGATGTTTAGGTAAAATACATAATGTCTGTAACAAAAGTTTTATCTCATTGGAACGAACGTACACAAGCTTTATATCTCCCATAGAATGCTTGCGTTTATATTATTATCACTACATATTATAAAACAAAGTCCCCCGCCGCGCTGTCTGTCTGACTGTCTAGTCGCGATAAACTGAAAAACTACTAAACGGATTTTCATGCGGTTTTCACTAATAGACAGAGTGATTCATGAGGAAGGTTTAGGTGTGTAATTTGTACCCGTGCGAAGCCGGGGCGGGATGCTAGTAAATAATAAATCATTGAGCGAAAATTTTCTCTAATCAAATCCATTTCGATGCACGACAGACATTTTTTTAATTGCCGCCAATTTGTAAAAACAAATGACATGAAATCATTAAACATCTACAGATTCCTGAAAAGTTCCTAATTCGAAATTTAATAAAATTCCCAAAAAAAAACACGTTTCTAGTAGGGCAGCCCCCTTTAATTTATAATGTATTTTTATTTATAGCGGCAACAGAAATACACATTCTGTGAAATTTCAACTGTCTACCTACGGATCATGAGATACAGCCCGCTGACAGTCAGACGGACGGACGGATAGCGGAGGCTTAATAGGATCCCGTTGGTTACCCTTCGGGTACTGAACCCTAAAAAGTAATAAAACTATTTTGGATTTTACAAATTTATTTATATTTCAAATAAATAACAAAACACTATTTTTAATAAAAGTATTTTAAGAGCAAAATAATATATTATTTTTAAATAAATCACATTTCTGCCCATGTCAAAAGAAAAAATTCAATCCCTAAATCCAGAACAAATTATGTCCATGAGTACAATTTTGTTCTAATATAATAAAACCCGAATGCTACCTACTGCCTATCATACAATAGAAATATGCCTGTAGCCACCCATTATTAACCGATACGCTGTATAATTTATAAAATTGTCAAAATTATATTCCGGTAGTCGGTGGCCAGTTTTAATATTTTTTGTGCGTTACACCCCCGAAATTCAAACCGAAAAAAAAACGTCAGAGCACGCGACACGCGATCCTTGGCTCCGACGAAAAAAAATACTACATCGATAATGAAATCTCTGCGAGTTCGTTGGATATTAAACGGCTATAAATTATCCTAATAGCTTTAAACTATTATGTCTCGCATTCAGTAAGTTACTACTCGGAAGCTTTGTCCGATGAAAAACCGCTTTGTGAATAGTGAAATGCCGGGATACCGTACCTAATAACTGGTTGACCACTAAAGATTGGTTCGATTATTTAGCAGGTTAATTATGTTTTAAAATAGCCGTTTAAGTAAACGATTTTGACCGCAAATTTTTCTAATAATGTACTGTCTAAAAGGATCTACAAACCCGTATGGTTCTGCTTTAAAATTGTGATTGTATGTTCGCACAAAAAGTCTATTCCTTTTTAGGAATTATTATTATTAATAGTTGCCGAAAGCCAATTAGTCTATAATTATTGACATAAGTACATTTACTTTTAGAGTCTCGTCATAACATACATTTCCTACGTGGATGATTGCACTAGAAATATTTAGTTTAAATACTTACTGGACATCCTCATCAAAAAAGGTGTAAGGAATTTAAATAAAAAGATATGAATAACCTCTCATGTTTAAGGCTTGTTAGAAATAATAAAAGCATTAAAAATTATCTTAGATAAAATAGTTTATTACCATCGTAATAGAAGAGTATTGCTTCGTTTTGGTACACTTAACGTATATGTGGGTAAAAAATATTTGATTATATAAGAGAAAATAAAATTTAATTTAAAACTATGACGTTTATAATATAAAATATATAAAAAAATCTCCTACAGGGGATGTTCTTTATGTTTAGGTTAATCGTGAGAGCATTGAATATGTTTCCATGCGGTTCTTTTGTTATACCGCTCAATGCTTGAAAAGTATGACAGAGGTTAACTCAAATACTGTATATGACATTGTGACAGGTGATGAAAGCTGGATATATTGTTATGAACCCGAAATCAAAAGACAATGTTTCCATTCGAAGATTTGGCGACAAAACTAAAGAAGGGCAGAAGTCAAGGGAAAAAGATGATTGCCTCATTCTTTAGACGGACGGGTCATTTCGCAATAACCATTCTAGAATATAAAAGGACTGTTACTGCCGATTGGTATGTCAGTCTTTGTCTTAGAGTTGTCTTGGAAGATGTTAGACAGCAGCGTACAAGAAGCAGGATCCTCCTAAACCACGGTAACGCTCCAGCTCACTCCGCCAGACGACTATCGAAGATTTGTCTATCGAAGGTGTGGAGCTAGTGAGTCATCCTCCTTACAGTCGCGACCTGGCACCTTGTGACTTTTATTTATTTCCAAAAATAAAAGATAAACTCAGAGGAAATCGTTTTTTGAACCCTGAAGATGCCGTGGCTGCGGTTGTAAAAGGCGTGGAAGAGATCCCTAAAGAAGAGTAAGTAAAGAGGCTCACTGCTTCAGTCAATGGTTCCATCGCATGCGACGATGTTTAGAAAGGAACGGAGACTACTTCGAAAAGCCATAAAAAATTTAACAGGCTTCTATTTTTCATATCATTTTGTTTTTTATTTTCAATAACCTTTCAGTGTGACCCCCGTATATACAAACAAACATAATATTGAGACACTGCATAGGCAGCATCTCAATATTTATGTGATGTTTAAATTATTTGTACTAATAAATTATTAATATACTGCCAGAGGGGCGGCCGCAGAAAAATGATGTTTCTTGTTAAATGGTGCCTGGATTAGGATATCATTCAAATTTTTTATTATTAGCTAGATGTTATAGCGACAAAAGAAATACATACTGTGTCGTAATTTTTAACTGTCTACCCACATACACGAGATACAGCTCTCTGACGGATGGACAGTGGAGGCTTAGTACCAAATAGGCTGTTAGCATTCTTGGGGTACGGAACCCTAACAAGTAACTTCGTACCCTTTGGACGGCGGCCCGGGTCTCTATTTCGAAATCTGTGTACATCACTTTAATAGATCTTTTGTCAACCTAATTTTTCCATACCATCCAAGTTAAATTTGTATGGTTATTGATCCGTAGTCTTGCTACTGTGCTGTTCAAAAGTCTTGTACCTGAATAAATTAAGTTCTAAATTACTCGAAAAAAAAAATCTAATATAAACAAATATATAAACCTTTTTGGAAGTCTTTTGCAAAAGCCTATATTCAGCAGAGGAATACCCATTATAGAAAGTATGATGATGATAATTAATTCTCTGTCTACGATTATCGTCAGTTTAAGCGATTTAAGACTCTTAGTCCTAGTCCTGCTACATTTTAATTTTTAGAATAAACTCAGCTCATACAACCATTATCTTCAGGCCGCTTCTACGATTTTTATTTTAACTGAGCTATTTAAAATTATAACCAACTAGCTAGCTAGCTAGACCCGACAGACGTTGTCCTGTCTTAATATGAATATTGAATTCGAATTGGTATAATTTTCAGCGCGCATTCTGTCAATCGTGCAAACTATTAAACTACCTACTGACAGTTATGTCAAAAGCGCTAAGGATACATTAGAAAAGTTAATAAGGTCATTAAGTTTTCTTAAATTTTCTTAATTTTTTTTTTCATAATAACCTCCTGACAAAAAAAGAAGAATTAGCGAAATCGTTCCTTAATAATTTTATAAATATCAAATTACTACATTAATTATTTAAAACACATGCTGTCATTTAATACATAAAATAATAAATTTATAATCCATACTATGTAGTGCCATCTGGGTAAAAATTGTTGAACTATTTACCTACCATAGTAAGTAACAATCAAAAACCGTAATGTTGAACCGCCATCTATTGACATGATATGAACTTTGTACTGCATCAGTACATCATTAGTTCGTAATCTAAATACTAGATGGCAGATAATGTATTGCGAGACTATTATAATAATAATATAATAAAACATCAAATAAGAAAACATCGCAGGGGATTATTTAATTTAAGTCTTAGCTATAAGTAACAAAAAACGTAGATTGTACCACTGATACTTTAGTAAGACTTCTACAGATCATAAAGCGGATAATAATAGATGGAATGATTAATTGAAATGTTTTGTTTATTACAATGCCGAGGAAAAGACGAACTGTCATAGAGTTACCTCACGATGACCAGCGAATGATAGACATTGATAGATATAATATATAGATAGCCGTATTAAATTTGAAGGAATAAGCTTATACATAGGTAGGAGATGTTAGCTACCGGATTTGCGACAGGCCTGGATTAAGAAGTTCTAAGGGCTCTCGCAAGATCACATGAAAGTCCTGAATTTTTTGTACTAGAAATCTGAAATTTGGCAGAGAGGTACTTTATAGGTAAGTCACGTCATCTTAGAATGCATTTTACGATAGGGCCGGATTCGGTCTATGGGCACTTGCGAGTTTATATGAATCGTTTTGGTTTTTTGTACTAGAGACCTGAAAATTGACCAGGAGATAGGGAGGTAGGACACGTCAACTAAGAACGTATGCAGTTCTAAGGACTCTCGCAAGTTTACATGAAAGTCCTAGGTTATTTGTACTAGAAACCTGAAATTTTGCAGGTAGGTACTTTATACGTAGAACACTTTGATCTTGCAACAGGGCTGGATTAAGAAGTTCTAAGTTTACATGAAAGCCAAAGGTTTTTGTACTAGAAACTTAAAATTTGGCAAGAAGGTAGAATATAGGTAAGTCACGTCAGCTAAGATTGAATTTACCGAAAGGGTCGTATTAAGGAGATTGTAGGTGATACGACGTCCACCGGGTCATCTAGTACCAAATAAATTTACATGAAATAATAATAAGTAAAAACTTTAACTATACTTTTTTTTACATTTATCCACACCAAATTCCATCCTGATTTACTAAGAGGTTGTAAATTGCTACAGGGAAAGTGTTTCAAATCCTAGATAAAAAGGAGATGGGATATAACCTGACTTCCTCTCCGCAAACAATAGTCTTGAACTCCTGAACCCTCCATCAAAGCTGCGATGATTTAATGCTAAGGAGAACCACAAAGGACTCATACTGTCATCTTGAAATTTACTTTGCCTAATCTCACCGTCACTTTGAGACTGATGTCATCCGGAATAGCAGAAACGTTCTCCATTGCCTTCAAGAAAGTTCATCAGTATTGTGCAACTTCATCACCCTCAAGAGCCACGTATGCGGCACAGAGGCCTATGTGTTTATGTCTTTTGGTATATGTTTATTAAAGAAAGTAAAAGGGTATAATAATAATAACTTGAGATCTCACACACGGTCTGATCAAAAACTAGGCAGAGCCTGTAGGTACTAATGGTAACCAGACTATTAATACACATACTTATTTCTAATTATACATATTATAGATAAATAGCACCCACAGACAAATATCGTATTCATAACACAATTATTTGTCCTGGGTGGGAATATTATCCACGACCTCTAGCTCAGCAGTCAGGATCACTAACCACTGGACTAAAAGGCTGTATATCGAAAAATAGTCCGAATAAATCGAATAATAGTAATTTTATTTATTTAATTAACAAGATCAGGATTATTAGAATGGATATTATCTATACTTATATCTATACTTATAATAATTCTGTAGCGGGATGAATTCTGTACATTGAATATATTTTTAAAAAATCGACCGAGGGGTATTAAGATGTCGATACTGGTGCCGAATATGCGATTCAAACAATTTTTGTTTGTCTGTCTGTCTGTTTGTATGTTCACGATAAACTCAGAAGTTACTGAAGGGATATACTTGAAACTTAGTATGATAATAGTTTGAGTACCTGCGCAGGTTATAGGGTACTTTTATCCCGGTTTAAACTTTGGTTCCCATAGGAAAATCAATGAAAGCTGTAATAACATTGTAACGTTAGTAGAATGTATATACTTATTTCAAAGTATAATATAGCGAGCGTTTAGCTTATCTGGTGTAGAGTACGATTTCTACTAGGTTGGGTTTATGTATGTTCGGCCTTCTCCGTTATTTATGAACCGATTTTGATTATTCTTTTTTATTACATAGGGTATACCTCAAGGGTAATCCCATGTACATGAAGTCAGGATCTGATGATGGAATTCTGATAAAATTGAGAGAAACCCTCTAAAATTGTAGAAACGAATAGTGTTACTGTTTACTTTTCATAACTTTATGAGGTATTCGCGTTTAGAAATCATCACATCATGTAGCCGAGCTGATGACAAAAAAAAAATCATAAATAATAATCTCTTAACAAAAATTTAAACCGAAGAAAAAAACTAAAAAGCAAAAAATAAATAAACCTTATAAATAAGCTTAATACTTAAGACTTAAAAGGTTTATTAATTTTTTGCGTTTTATTTCTTTTCGTCGGTTTAATTTTTTTTATATTTTTTATAAAACCATTCAATTTAATTAACTAATAAATATTAAGAGTATAAAGTTACCTGTGATTTAAAGAAATATTATTAGTTACATTAGATTTTACCTGCAAATAGTCATGTCTGTTTGAAGGATTTCGAGTAAATGTATATTTTCAATTGTAGGATATCATCGTGCTTTTCTGTGGTGATTGCTGAAGCAGCAGGAGTTTGTTTTTCTTTGTTTGGTGATCCCAGAGTAATCGATAGCTATTTCTTGACTATGCCAACGAGCTATTTTGCCTCTCGCAGACATTAAATTCATAAATATGTTTCAGGGCTAACAACTTCACACACCTCATACACGGCCGTCTGATCCTAAACTAGGCAGAGCCTGTACTATGGTAACCAGACTGCTGATAAACATACTTTTATATTTCTAAATACATACATATTATAAATAAATTACACCCAGACAGTGAATAATTTGTCCTGGGTGGAAATCGAACCCACGACCTCTGGCTCAGCAGTCAGGGTCACTAACCACTAGACCATCAGGCCTGTCCAGTAAATATACATATTATATTTATAAATAGAGTTATAGAAAAAAAGATCCAAACTTTTAAACTTTTGCGTTCCATGATAATATAATTATGTTGACGGGAATTCAAGCGGTCACGTCCGCGGCCTGTGATCACGGCTACGACCACGGCAAAGCAAAGGTTTTAAATACGTGATCTCGTTGATTCCCGTAAACATGATTATATTAGAATAGAATAGAATTTTTATTTAAAGCATCTATGATTTAAAAAAAAAGGTTGTTAGTTTAACTTAACACATTGTTAGTATTACAGTATTTTACTATATTAAATGCATGGCAGACACTAGCGCCAAAAAAATTACATCTAAGCTGAAATATTGACATGTAACCGGTGAAGTTTTTTCTACACTTTCAGACCATTTATTTACCGTTCGGTTAAGTAGTGTGAAATCTTATGTTACACCGTGACTAAACAAAAAGCAGAAGCAAACACTGACTACAGCAAGAGTCTCCCAATTGATCGGACGAATCGAGATGTTCGGTCGTCACAGTTGTTTTATGACGTTGTTTTATGACGATGTTTTATGACGATTTTCTGCGAGGAGAACATCTCGCGCAAGGAGGAGGTGACGGTGTAGATTCGGTAGAAAATCTTCCAGGTGGAACCTTTTCACTCGCGCTCTCATGCGTACGCTAAGAGTGGCCGTGGGTGTAGGAGACGAGTTCTATGATCTTCACCCGAAGCAGATTCTCCCGTGAAGAGGGCGTCTGGACATCGCCCAGTTACCGTCCGTTAGCCAGCGCTGGGTGGATCATTGGAGGCAAAACGTCGCCGTACCGACGGTCAACTCATAAACGGTGCTGTGAGACACACCGTTTGGTTTTAGTTGGTTTAAGCCTGATATATGGCCTCACCAATAGTCCGGTGAGGTGAGCTTCCACACGAAAAACAAATGAGTAATGTTACCACGGCCAAAATATGTCGTTATTTCACGAGTAAGCAACCAAAACAACCTTTTTTGTACGCTCCAGGTTGTTTCACCGCCAATACAGCATAAAAAATCCTGCCTGGAAAAAGAGGTACTATGCAATAAGCGACAAATTGCTGTTTTCCGAAAAAACGCCAACGAAGTCGCGGGCTCAGCTAGTAATATATAAGATCCTATGCTGTGAATCTGCTTTATAACTACTGTTCTGATAGATAGAGAGAGCAGATCATATCATATTCCTCTGCCATTTTTTTGGAATTGATACCCCAATTAAGAAAGGTACAGGTGAGGTATATTATATTTTAAGTTCATGGACTCGCACACACAATGACTCATAAAAACCCAGTAATTAATGAGTTCCAACACGAAAATCGGTAGGAAAAAAAAAGTTATTCGTGACGATATTAAAAATTGCTTTTAAAATTTTGTAAAATGTTTGGTAAACCTTTTGTATATTATAATCTAGGTTCGCTAGGAATCCACGTGCGTTAGGTATAGGTTTGTGAAAAAGACAAAGACCAACTGAAAGGAACGGTTTGAATTTGTGAGAGTTACTTTTGTAGGTAGGTATTATATAGTCGGTCTATACAGGGTGTATTTGAAAAAGGAACACTTACTCTCTACCATGCAGTTATAATAAGAATTAAATGAAAATAAAACTATCCGTTTACAAGTTTTAACCGTTTTTCATGAAGTGGAATGTGTAAAGTTAAAAATTTTAAACCGTACGTATTTTTTTATTTTGGAATTTTTCATTCCCTGACTACGAAAATCCATAAAAAACTAACTTAAAAATTAAGTTAACTTGTAAACGGAAGGTTTTTTTTTCAACATTTCTTATTGTTACTCCACGCTAGAGTCTTGCCCTTTCAGTGGTTTAAGTAAGTGTTTCTTTTTCAAATACTCCCTGTATAGACCAATCATAATATATAAAATAAAATAGCATAATTATAACTACATAATTTCAGCTTTTCATTATATAAAGTAATACACAAAACATTGAACCATCACGTTTTCGAAATCGCTTAAACATAATTAGTACGGCCTTTTATATAATTTAAAATAACGCAGCCAAACAATGTGCTTCCGTATGAAAATGAAACAATGTGCCTGGAGAATTGTGTATAAAACAAAGCAGATGTCTACACTAATGGAATTATTTTACAAAAGCGATCCTCAGCGGTGTTGTCCGTTTGTAACTGTCACGAGTGAAATTCTAATGCTTGTTACATTGTTTTCATAAAGATTATAAGAATAATTATGAGGTCGTACTGGTAGCGTAGTAACAGAAATATAAGATCTAGTACGGAAAGCGACTTGTCATTAAAACAGCAGGTACAAAACCCACATCACTATTGAAAGAAACCCAATTGGTGGAATTGACGGTGGAGTTAGTAATGAGTGTTATTACTAAGTATTAAAAATATAGTAGGTAGTAGGCACACGTATACAACGTAAATACCACTAAAGGGACTGGTTTAGTATCTTGTTCTGAAATTCCCTAACGAAAAGATAATATTCTATCAACAGAGAGACTGACATTTTTTTTCTCTACATACTAGAATGAGCCACCCTACTCGTCGCAGAGACAAGCATTCGAGCAAGAAAAATCATTTCGAGCAAACCACTCTTAACATTTTCCCATGTATGTTACAAAATGAATCTCCTAAATTTCTAAACATGTTTATACGTCGGCCATATTGGGTGCTTTTCCCTGAAGGTCCGAAGCTCCGAGCTATCAGAGCACATCCATCAAGTCAGCTCATTCATCTTGTTATTTACTGTTACGTTCCTTATTAAGAGAAGCTCCTATTAACAATATAAGTCAGAACGTGGTGCTAGATTACGTTTATTCCTAAGAAACTTACCTACTCTGATATTATTATATCCTACTAATTTTATAAACGTGAAAGTTTATGAGGATGTATGGATGTATGGATGTTTGTTACTCTTTCACGCAAAAACTACTGAACTGATTGCGATGAAACTTGGTATGTAGATAGCTGGAGACCTGGATTAAAATATAGGCTACTTTTTATACCGATATTCCCAAGGGATCGGGACTTACGCGGGTGAAACCGCGGGGCGCTGCTAGTTACATATATATGTGTATGTGTTAGTGTACCCACTTAGTTTGTGTAATTTATAGTTTCGGGGTAAAATCTCTTTATACAGCACACCGTTCATGTTCTGTTTTGTGGGCTTTCAACTTTTGACTAATTTTTTTAGGCATTAGATGTAAATGATGTATTTATGTAAAAGTGTGTATTTATCAACTCATCAAATTACTACTACATCGATCAGATATCTTGTAAAGTGACAAATCAAATTATATATTTTTGACTTGACATAAAACGCGAATTGAAATATAAGTCATCCTTATTACTGATTTAAGAAATCGATCAATAAATTAATTTTTATATATTTATTTATTAAGGACCTCTTACAAGAAATACATATTTCAATCAATACAAATCTAGGTAGATAGTCTAGTTAGTCTCAATTAATAAATTAAGTTGAGATACAATGGTGCCGATTCTATTGTACACTCGACTAAACTAAAACCTGACTTAATTTCTTCATATAAAATCAACCTAGTGTTCTTCGTAATAAGGTCTATTTGTTACTAGCATTTCTTTCTCAGCGCCACTAAATTTCACTAACGCCTGTCAACGTATGCTCAACTTTATTTCCACGCAGCGAGAGTCTCTATTTATTCAAACGCTGTATAATTGCATAAAAACTTGTTCAAAACGAACAAGGATGACGTGTTTTTAATCTACACCTACGAAGACGCTTACTGAAAACACAGAGCAAAAGAGATGGCATTCAACGGATAGCGGCTCTCGCTACGTGGTATTAAAGTTTATTTAAGCGTATCAGACTTTAGTCGACAAATAAATTGCTCATTTCGATAGCGACATATGTTACCTACTTGTTTCAATTTTAAATAAGACCTTGTTTTGAAGTGTACAAGGTTTACATCTTATATGAAGAAAATTTAGTGAATTTCAATTTAGCGAGTGAAGTAACAGAATTGGGACCAATACCAATTTTAAAGAGGAACATACTTAAATAAGTGTAATTTAAAAAATGACAACATGGTCTTATTATGAAATTGCTTTCAGCAATTTCATAATAAGACATTTTTTTCTATAAAGACAACTCCCGCATTAATAATATTCCTGTCTTATTTAATTCATTTACTAATATCGCTTAATAGTAATATCATTATATTAATAAGTGAAGAGAATTCGTTGTACCCCCTTTTATGAACATTTCGCGGACGTAGTGACGTGAGTTTTGGAATATTTACAGTTATTATATAGAAGAAGTGCAGAAAGCTAAAATTTTTACAAATTACAACTTTAAAAATGACGTGAAAACCGCTTAATGAAATTACACACGTCCAGTATATATGATTCCCTGTCATGGTAACTAAGTCTATACAATGACAGCTCAAGTTATACTGGTCAAGGAAAAAACCATGGTCGAAATTCGAAATTATTTACTATCTATCTACTTTAATTCGAATCAAAGTAGGTACTCTGCATGCGACCCACTTGAATTCCTTATAAAATAATAGTTATTTCTTCATGGACCTACATACTTATGTTGGTAATAAGACTATAAATTATTTTATACTATGGTCATGTTTAAAGACAGTTAATTCTTCGTTGTTCCTGAATGCGATAGTGGGTCATTGAATGAAAAGCTATTTTTTTAAGGAATTGGATTTATTGGAATTGGGTTGCAGAGTTAATTACGACAACTAAGCTTCAGTTTGTGTTAGAAGCACATGAGTATAGGAGTGCGTTCACAGTAGTATTTGGGTTCGGAACCACAATTAAGGATGTTTATTTCATTATATATTAGGTAACTGAACATAAGAAACATAAGTGATGAATTCAGCAACTTCTCCTTTTTTGAGATTCACAAAAAAATCCATACCACGTTCCTGAAAACACATTATGCCGCCCCATTCTCTTTCTTCTCAGCTTTTTCATCAGAATCTTTTTATAAGAAATTTCACACATATTTACAAACCTATTTTGAATGCACGGATAGCCCAATGGGTAAAGTGGTCGCCTCGCCACTAAGCCGCGCCGAATGTTGTGTGTTCGTTTTCCACACTGGACTAAAAATTGTGTGATACACAAATAGTTATCCCAAATCTGGTTGTTCTCTGTGTAATGTTTGCAAAGCCTTCCGCGACAATCATTCCTAATACAGAGTTGTCTTGAAAAAAAAAAGAAATAAATCTTTTTCTTAAGAGGCCGTATACGAAATTTTGCCAATTTCGCTGATTTACGTGGTTTTACAGACGTGATTTTACAGTTAAAATACTATATTTCTATAAGTTTTTATGAACAACATAAAAGATCACTTTAATTTAGATCTAATGAGTGAACCACTTTTTTACTTTTATTAAAAATAATAATGCGAGATTTAGGTTGTTTTAAAACATTTTTTATTACCCTATTTTTTAAATTTTTTGCAATTTTTTTTCAGAAAATGGGTTAACTTTGAACTGAAGTTTATTTCTGTTGTTGTAATTTTATGAATGCAAGTTCCACGCAGCCGAAATCAAAAGCAAAACTTTGTCCATTTCCTGTAAAATTTGACTAAGTTAAACATTTTTTTACTAAATTTTTTTATATTAAAATGGTAAAAAGTGTTTCATACATTGTATAGACGACTTTTACAGCAATACATTGTAATTTTTTCATACCGTTGGTACTTCAAAACAGTTCGTAAATATGTGATATTCTAAACCTCTTACGGCAAAATTTACAAAACAGTCACCGGTTTGAGGTCGATGAATCAAAATTGAATAATAAAAGTAAAAAAGTGGCTCATACATTAGATCTAAATTGAAATGATCTTTTATGTTGTTTATAAAAACTTATAGAAATATAGTATTTTAACTGTAAAATCACGTCTGTAAAACCACGTAAATCAGCGAAATTGGCAAAATTTCGTATACGGCCTCTTAAGAAGCTTGCGATTAAAATGTAACGAATGTTTTTTTTTTTGTTTTTTTATGGTATGGAGGTTTTTTATGGTAAACGAGCAGACGGGTCACCTGATGGTAAATGTAAATGACCACCACCGCCCATGGGCACCTGCAACTCAAGAGTCACAGGGGAGAGGGGGGAGGGAAGTGTTGGGGCCTCCGGTAACTCACTGACTCGGCGAAAAGCATTGCTTCACTGCCGGTTTTCTGTAAGGCCGTGGAATCACTACGGTCGAGCCGGCCCATACGTGCCAAAGCACTCTCCCATGATAAAGTTGTGACTAGTACAGTCGTTTGTTCACGAAATTCAAGTAAAAATCTAATAGGTCGAAGTTTATTTTTAGCGTGTGATTCTTAATTCATCAGTCATATGTTCCCAGTAATAGCTTTCGTGACCTTTCACACCCTTTCCGCGGAAAAGCTATACGGCAAAACCTCGTTAACGTTCATTAAAAATGTATCGCTTCGGTGTACTAATTTGTTACAAATATTTTCAAGAAAACAGTTATGTAGTTTAACAAAACATATACTTGTATATAAATATTATTTACCCTTGCATAAATGTGAAAAAAATATTATTCTCTAGTGAGCTAAACTATGGGGAAGCCTCTTGCTGAAGATCATGGTTTTGCCCACCATTCGGAGCCATGAGATCTAACCAAAAAAGACAGTTTAAAGGAACGAAAGAAGACTGCTACTTTTCTATCCCGTCGGCAACGCATTAGGCTTGTTATACTGACCATAGCAGGAATACTATTGAGACGGTGCATAGTGTAACGAGTGCTCAATTGCAAGGATGCCTATAGGTCAAAAGACGGAGATGAACTGTCCTGATTCCCAAAGATTTTGAGATCTAATTTACCAGACTGTCAATTTTTTTTTTCCAATATTCCAATAATGATAGCGTAAATTGACAAAAAAAAAAACTTGTCAGCCAATTCGTACTAAATCAGGCATTGGAATGAGCTAAGTGCAAAACATTTTGCATGTGTATTTGAAGGTTCGAAAGTTTACTACGTACTCAATGGGTACCAGAAACTACTGCATGTCAAGTGGTGTCTATGTATATGATATTACTAGCAACCCCCCCAGGCTTCGCACGGATAGCAAAGCATATATTGATTTTTCCGACATCTTCAACAATCATCATCATATTTCAGTTTTTTACACAAAACCTTAATGAATTATTTCCTTCCTAATGAATCATTCCGTTCGATAGTTATTGAGTTTATCGCGAACAGACAGACAGACGTGATGGGGGACTTTGTTTTATAATATGTAGTGATATAGCGTGACACGTGACGAAACTACTTTGAACCGGAAAGAAAAAAGACTTGCAGACAAAAGTTAAGAAAAGTGGAAGCATTGGTAAGAAAACCGTTTGGAGACCAACAGGACAGTGACCGCAAATTGGGACGGCAACACTTGCTTGCCTAGAGTCTTAAAAAAATTCTCAGAAGGCGTCCTCGAAGCAATGTCGTCTTTCACCACGATTACGCGTCCCCATATTCTGCTAAGGTTACAGAAGCGTATTTGAAGGTTTCAAGTGTAGAACTGATGATCAAGATCGCATCCGCCAAGCAGCCCAGACCTCACACCTTGCAACTGCTTTTTGTTTACTACAATTCAAGACAAATTTAGAGGCACACGTTTTACGAGCTCTTAATCGGCGTTGAATGCGTTCCTAGAAGCCACTGATGAGATCCCTAAGAAAAACCGGTCCAACTGCTTTTTATAATAGTTCCAGTGAATGCAAAAATGTATTAAAAACAGTAAATGTATCATAAATCTAATATCTGGTCTTTTTTATCAAAGTCCAGATTTTTTAGTTTGACCTACGTATCTGAGTTATAATTAAATTAAAAATTCGCAGAAATTTGCTAAAAGTTGTCTCAACATACCTATCCAACTAAAATACAAACGGTAATTAGTAATTGAAGATGTTATTTAAACCTACCACGCCCTCAGTTTTTAAACCCCAAAAAAGACAACAAACAACCAACGATAAACCTCATTGACTTTCCATAGACAGTGAAGGCAAACCGAACTTCCTCAACAGAGATCTGCTCATAATTGTCATCGTTGGCGTTTACGAACCAAGGGTGAGTGGTGGGTTTTCATAGTTACACATTTAACAAAATATATTTGCCATATAACCCCTAATTCAGTTAATCATGTATGATATGTATATGGACATGTCCAATGTTCTCTATATAGACTCAAAAATGCGCTATTAGTATTTTATGATAAATATTACAGTAAAGTTATTTTTAGAAATAGTTAGTCTTTAAAAATAAAGAAAAACCTTCTTCAAGGAGCATTACAAACAAACAACGATTAGCTTTTGATAAGTTATAGGTATACCACAATCATCATCATCCTCATTATCTCAGCCATAGGACTTCTACAGACTGCTAACATAGGTCTCTCCTAAAGCCGTGCTATGACGCATCCGAATTACAGCGTGAAATAAAGAAAATGTAGCAAAATAATTTCAACTTTATCCTAGCTTTTTAACTCAATAAACTTTTCAGCATGTATAAGGTGTAAGAAATAAAACAATGAAAAGCAATATCACAATTTAATGGACAATTATTAAAAATACAAGATATTAGTTAAGTATAATTATATTTTCGTAAATATGTTTTTTTAATTATAATAAGATATAAAATACGTTTTTAGAAGTTTATAAATTCCGATAGCGATAGATTTATATAAGTATAATATTTTCATTAAGGCGCATACTGACTTGCGTATATCAACGTCATTACGACAGCCGACAGTTGAAATATGGCTCCGAAAATATCATTTGCAAAAACATTTTACATATGTCACTCACAATCATTAACGCTCGTTCAAATCAGTACGCATATTTAATTGGAGCTTTAATATACTTCTATATTGGCCAAAATTAATACGTTTGCCATTTCAAATTGGTAGATGACATGTTTTCTCATCTCATATGCCTATTAGTAGTACCAGTATTTTAATTAATAATTGCCTACATCATATGTCGAAATAATTGAAGCAAAATTGCCAAAGATTGTTATAAATAGGCAATGATATAAGAAAACTTCCTTAATTGAAGTAGGAGTCGAAGTACTTCAATTGAGTGAGCAGTCTTGTAAGTATCTGGACTATACTTTTAAATCTGAGCAATGAGGGCGTATATATACGGCCGTAAAAGGGCGACATAGCAAAATAAAATATTTTTCCTTCATCCTTAATGTAAAGTAAGTACTATGAAGTTTAATGTATTTTATGCTTTTCATTAACCTTTCACAAATCTTTTGGAGATTTTGATTTTTCTAAAAGGTTTATACTACTTTCACTCAAATCTATGTTTATTCGTGTTCGACGTCCGTCTGTACAAGCAATGCCTAATTTAGTTCTATAATTAATATATAATTACATTTTTCGTACGATGATACAGATTTTTCGTGTAATAATGTTTTTAATTATTGATTCGGACTATTTAAATAGTTTTGCATTTTTTTTTATTGGGTTAATAGCAATTTATTAAAAAAAATATCCTAGCCCAAATGGCACAATATATTTTTATTTTACTATGGCGTCCGATTGGTTCAAAACGATACAATGAAATTAGAATTGACTCTTAAATTTTGATCACTTTTCATTTTAAAACTAGTTTATTAATTTTGGCCAAACATCAATGAAAAAAGTTATACAATGTAAAGAGATTATTAAAGTTAGGTTCGATTAATAAATAGGTCTACCTATTGCAGACTATTAAAAGTCACGAGACTTATCAGACTACTACCTTCGTAGATACAACACGTTAGGTACAACATTCCATATCAAAAGTACGTTTACTTTGGTTGATTAGTAAAATGTCATATATTCCCAGTGTCTTATTTTAAAATGTTGTGTGTACTCGTAAAAGATGTCACCGAAATTATTCCTATTTCCTCGTAACAATCCTAGATTTGATTTTGGCATTCGCCAAAACTGTAGTAGAATCAGTAGTTTTACAATGTCGGACGAAACGGTCAACCTGCTGAGCATGGCAAACGATATTAGTATCACAAACTTATTTTAAAATCATACAAATCGTGCGGATTGCTGTAACATATTTTATCACGGGTGTTATAAAATGTACCATTATAGGTTGCGCACTGTAATACTCGTTCTCCTCCCTCACTTATGTAATGTAACAAATTGTATCGTTACAGGCTGCGATTATAGCTCGTTTTTTCTCACTCATCGAATGCTGAAGTGTTACATTACAGGGAAATGCTCCCGGTGAGGGACCGCCTTCAGACATTACGTATGTCGTTAGGTTTAAAATTAGACGGTATGCAAAGGAGCAGTTTTCTAGCATAGGTTCATTTGTTTTACCACGTTATTTATTAATTATTGTAACTAATATTTAAATTAATCTATCCATTAAATTAAAATAACATCACTGACAAAAAGTTCTTTTAGGAAGTATGGTGCAATACATTTGAGCCTATTTTGTATTGTGTTTATTTACCGCGTGTTTACCAGTAATCGTTGATTGTCATCGTTGACAAATTCAGTTGTACAATTTTCAATATTTCTTCGTCGTTTGCAAAATCTACATAATCTTAAATTCATAAAAAATATTTTTGTTAAGAATATTATCAGCAACATTTTTTCTTCATTTTGTATAATCTGCTAGACTAGACCCACTTTTTCATGAGCATAATGTTTTTACTGCTTTACCATTCCTGACCTCTTAAAGTTAGTTTGATTTTTTTTATAAGTATATGATTTTTTTTAATACGATGAGTTACTTTTGATATCGAATTTGCATGAGATATTCAATAATGTAATGCATTGTTTCTGGTAAAGATTGGAATGCTTAATAATTGAGTATAAAGATATGTATATGCTCTACTAATGACTAGAAACACGCTAAAGACAGATACGTTACTAATTTCAATTTCATTAACAAAATAAAAGATATATCTAAACATAGCTTCTATACGATGAAAATGTATTTAATAATAAACTTTTTATTTGAATATAAGATCATATTTATTCCAATCTAATTCAGAATTTAATGCAGACTACATAATGATGGCGTAAATAGGACATTCTACACTACAAATATTTATAAGAAAATCTGAAGCCAACAGCCAATATCGGTACATGTTTCACACTATCTTAATTGCGATCATAAAGCTGCACAAATTTTTATTATATCTTTCTTTCTTCCGAAGTATCGACTGCGTTTGCAAGACGTTTGAAAGCAATGTGTGTTTCATGTGTAGGAATTGGCTTTGAGCTCGATTGTGGCTACAGCACATAACATCGTAGCATGTCATTGATATCATTGTTCCCATTCGTTAATTGATCGCATCACGAAGCATTCATAATGCACTTAAATATATATTTTTCTTGTAATAGTCGCTCAGTGTTAATTTAATACAAAACTATTATTTTTGACATTGTTTTAAGTTGGCACCAATTATATTTTTTACAAATATTTGTTGATAATATACACAATTAAACAATACAATAACGATATTCAAATCTCTTCAAACATTACTTAGGAATCTTAAATCTATTAAGATCATACTGAAACGAACAAAACATAACAAATAATTAAACTGTAAATATAATAATTAGTAGTCAATTCTCAATTAGTTCTAAATCAGAGGACTTACGAAGATAATAAAATTTTAAACAACAATTTTGAAAGATCATCAAAAATAAAACAAGCCTTTTAATGGTTGCTGTGTTTTCGAGAACAGTCAAAGAAATACAGATACATAAAAATAAAACAAATAATAATATTAGAGTAGTGGTGAATTATGAAGCGTTTTCAAGAAGTGTTGCCAGATGTACCAATTCATCTAACGAAAATATCTATGAAGTCATTAGGATAGAAAATTTACTCTCATAAATGCCAGAATAAAAGTTACACGAAGCGGTCTTCAAAGCTACAGTAGAAAGGATTATAAAAACAAGTTCGCCAAACTCTTACTAAATGTTCGCTTACTCACTAAAATTTGTGGGCAGGATCTGGCAACGCTACCCTTTAACTTTTACAGGAAGATGTGTTCTTAGTGAATATTTTACATATCGCTTTCAAGTAAGCCAGGCCGCCTACGCGTATCTTCGCAGTCAATTAACTCGATGTCCTCCGTTTCATGTGCGGGCAACATTTCACCCATTAGGTGAGCTCGACCGTTTTTATTACTTGTTATGGGTTTACCTTTATCGTCTTCCAGTTTGAGTATTTCAACTTCTACACCGCTCTCATCTTTATCGACCGCCGTCCGAGTGGGACGACGGTCAAGCTCCTGTCAAGTGGCTTGAATATCAGCATATTCCTGGTCCTCATATTGCAAACTTTTTTCAGCGAGGCGGAAGCTTTCCAGAAACTCATTCAAATCGACCAATCCATCTTTGTTGATGTCCATCAAGCGACAAATATCAACCAACTGCTCTTGAGTCATAGGGTTGGGCATATACTTGCCAATCAGTTGACAGGCTTCGGAGAACTCCTCTAGTGTTATGAAACCTATAATAAAAGAATTTTATTACCGGTCAAAACCTTAAATATCCACTCTATGAATACTGTTTAAGACTATAATATAGCCATTTAGTGCGTATGGCTGATACGATCTGTGTCTAAGTAAACCATCTTTCGACGTTGTACTAAAAGGGGTTCAAGTAATGCCCAGGTTTTGATAACCTAATCTATCTATATAATAAAACGTGAAGAAAATTTTATGTACGCATTTTTAAGAAAATTTCCCGAATGCAGGAACTTGACATTTGGATATTTAAACAATATGTATTACTTAGCTACACGCGTCCAGTATATACATGTGTTGTCTTGTCATGGTAAGTCTATACATTGTCAGTTCAAGTTATACTGACCAACGAAATAAACCAAAAATAACAATCGCCTATCACTTGTTTAATTAGAAACGTTATAGGCTCTCTAGTACTGAAGCTTTATTAAGGCACAAATTTCAACGCGACGACAATAGCATGTTAAAACTCAAAAGCATAATGTCATTTGGAGTGTGTATAATGGTGTGCTAATTGCGATGACTTGCCTTGCGGTAATGCAAATAGGTTACATTTATAAAAATGTCATGATATGAAACGGTACAGTGGTGACAGGACAATAAAACTATGACTCAAGATCGCTAAAAACATGCTAAATTAGTTTATTCGTGATGCAGGTTGCATTTCCAAGTAATGTAACCTAGAATATTTATGGTCATTATCATTACCTGAATTGTCTTTGTCAAGTATTTTAAATATGGCTTCCAAACTGCTCTTATTTTTGTACAATGTTTCAACGACGTTTGAAGAGTCAGTTTTACGACCGATTTTCTGAAAGGGAAACGATAAAATAACATTAAAATTGTGACATTTCGATCGTTAATGTTCTTAAAATGTGATAAGTCTCCTTGGTACTCCGGTACCAAGGGTTATTACCGCACTTTTGAAGTAAAACGTTACATAGAATCTAATAACTTTAAACGAGCAATTCTTGTATGTGCATATATATAATATGAATCTCGGAAACGGCTCCAACGATTTTCATGAAATTTAATATGCAGGGGGTTTCGGGGGTGATAAATCGATCTAGGTTTCATTTTTAGAAAACGTAAAAAAAAACGAGCAAAGCTCGGTCATCCAGGTACTATATTATTAACATACTATAGAGAGAGCTCAAGGGACGTTTGAAATAAGGTTCTATTATTTATTCAAATGGCAAAAAGCTCCAACATAAAATGAATTTTAATCGGGAATCATAACAGCTTAGGTCTCGATGTAATTATATGCAAGATCGGTTATCCGAAGTAATAAATATGAAAGCAACTTTATCCCTCTGTTTGCTACATTTTCAAATAAAACTCTGAACTGACCGTTATTTCTACAAAAAAATATTAACGTTATTTCTAAAGCCATAGAGGTTTAGCAAGCTTACCGAATACAAATGGAATCATAATAAAAGTTAGTTTGTAATAAAATTGTTTTTATGTATAACCCAAAATTCGAAAATTGTGTTGCAAGCATTAGGATAGGTATATCAACATCTTATCGGTTTACAGGTAAGGAAAATTGGAAACGAAATTGCAATCGTGCGCCCCTTGGGACATCGTATTGCGTGGATGATTAATATTGAGTATATTTATATCCCACTACCTTATATTATTTCTCAGCATCTACGATGGAATAATTTTGGAGGTACCATTAATATCGTTAAAAAATCCTAATGTACTGATTCTAATACACTTTTACAGATTATGCAACAAATTAAGTCACCACCTCAGAACCACTGTATTGTAGTATAATTTAATTTAATAAATTGCAAGATTGGAATGACAACTAATGTAAGATTGAACTTGCTTCAAAAATGTTGACTAGTTCAATCTTGGTCTCATAAATATTGAACAAAAAGTGACTTTTAATGAAGACATAACTATAATGTTGGCTGAAATATAAACCTATTGAAATGTCACTAGAATTTTATCTCTCTTATAAACAAAATTTTCATATATTATATTTATAGATCATAATATAATAGATTGTGTATTGATGACAAATTTATTCGACTGTTGCCTATCTTAATCGGTGTCTGAGGAACCTAGAAATGAACTAAAGTGATAACGAGCTAACCAGAAATAAAGATAATAAGAAAATTTGGTTCAATCGTAGATCAGTTTTAGTTCAATCAACATATCTTCAGGGTTTTATAGAATTACAAATACACATGGATCTGATATCTTTTTAGTTTCAGAAGTATAAGAGAAACTTACACTAGCATATAAATCAAACGTGTCCATGTATCGAACACGTCTCGTGTCCGGATCAGTTCGTACAAGTTTATCCTTAAGCATCCTCCAGGGAAGGCCCAAGTGCGTGGTCTCTTCCATCGCTTGACACCAATCGCTGATCGAAATATATCCTACAAAATTTGCAATCTTATATCAAAATAACTACTAATGGTTGTCTCAACAATAATTACAATTTCTTCAAATCTTATCATTCCACTTGAAATTTTTAGCTATTTTTCAATTCTTGAAATATGATTTTTATTTTAAAACTCTACAGGAGCATTGAGAACAGATATAAATAAAAAATGTAGTCAACAAGAATGATTGAAATCTGTTTATAATTGGCGAAAATGATTAACTATTGACTACAAATCTAATTATTTAATCATTACGTTACAAGTGTGTCAAGTTTTAGACATCGTTTAACCTTTACAAGTATATAATAATAATTAATTTATTCATTTATAGTTAGTAAACATTATTACATATACATACAGTATTAAAGATTATTACCACTTTGATCCAAATCCATGCTGCGGAAAGTTGCCTCCAAAGATCTTCGTACTGTCATAATCTGGTTGTGCAGCTCTCGCATTGCTGAGGACTCCACTAAGCCGACTCTCTGGCGGAAAGTGAGGCGGCGAGTTCGCGAGACTGCGGCCGTATATTGTACAAACTGACGCTCCAAAGAATTGCCGCAGAGTTTTAGGTAAGCTCCTTTATTGGAGCCGAGCTCGTAGTAATTGGAAGCCGAGAAGATTGTAATTACCTGTCAAGAGAAAATAATTTATCCCTCTTTAGAAAAATAAAAGTTCATTGCCTTGTCGGAGTAGAGGCTGCAAGTGCCACTTATAATTATCATTTACCGATAGCAAAGAATATCATTATGGACATGGAAACTTTGGAAAACATTTTAGTATATAAGAGATGCGTAAGATGAGTAACAATACATTTCCAACATTAATTTATTCATAGCTGTGAACTAAAAATAGCAAAGATTTTATGTTTCCAGAAGTATAAGCCTAGTTATACCCACTGAACCTACTTTTCGTTTTATTAATCACATTTCTTATGTTTTAATTATCTTATGTATTGTATAGTCATACCTTAGCTCTTGAATATTGCTGCAGTCAGAATAAATTAAGCTGAAGTAATTAGTGATTTGACCATAAATTTACGAAAGTCAAAACCATAAACTTAGTATACTAACAATAAACTAAGTATTAGTTTATTGTAAGTATACTAAGTTTATGGTTTTGACACATATTAGACTATCTATATCCGTCTGACACACTGTTCGTTATAAAAACTATGCTATCATTGTTAAATGACTTTTTTGGGCTTAAGAATTTTTTATAATTTATTTCGTGTACATATAATGGCACACACCTTTGGTTCCACTCTTCACTGAATCATTATTATTTAGAGATAATAAAAGATTTCTACTGTAATAAACATTTTTATCACCATGTGTTATTTGTTTTTCAAATATTATAAGTTATCCAGTGTGAACTAAACTAGATCTGCGCAAATACCGAATGCTAACCACCTAATAAGTCTAATAAGTTAGCCTACTATTTACTTTTAGGTATACATCTGGGCAATGAAATTGGAGTAACTGCTAAAACATGTTAATGAAAATCTAAACAATCTAGTTTAGTAGCTTCTTGCTAAACCAAACAGAACTGAGTGAGTAGTTGCAATTTCATCAACATTTTTATTACTTATCTCATGAAATCTCTTTATAATGCAAATTTCTTTTTTTTTTAACAGAAATTCACCCTGTGTACTAGAAACAGAGAGACATTTTGAACATTTTGCGTAAACGTTTTTGTTGTCGTTATTAAAACTAGGTTTAGATTTTTATATCATAATATTATGAATATCTTTATTGACGGTTAAAATAGGTTCTATTTTAAAATGTCCAATTAGTAGGGTTCTGCCAGGGTTCAGCGGTATCTAATGAAACACAATAATTTCATTTCACGTTACACAAAAGGCCCCGATAACAGGAATCCGTGACCTTTATGGGACCACTGTGTTATACGTTATCCAATAAAATAGAATAATCTATTTATTATTTCAATAAGATATCGTGCATCATAAAGGCTAACAAAAATAATCGATTTGAGAACCTCTTTTTTAAGTCGTTTAAAATTGTTAGTCGTTTAATATACTTGCTACCTTCATATTATGTGATTTTGAAGCTTAACCGCTCTTTGAGGCTTTACTTTCAATGATTATACTATATCTATATACATATCGAAACTTTGTGGTAAAAAAGCCTTTGTAATGCAAAGATGACGTAAGGAAAGCGGCGCTATTGTACTACAATACATTTACAAAAAAATGAATGATCGTATTTTGGAAACATGATATCCTTTCACAAGACAATGTCCGGCTATTGGGGGGATTTTGATGAATTAATGGTTCTCACATTGGCCTGAATTAACCTCGTAAAGATCATAAAGCTGATCAACTTCAAAAGAACTTCGTACTTTAATAAAATTTTAATGTTAGAAACGAGATAATTTAAAATCACTTTCTTAATTTGAAACAAAGTTACATAAACATCAAATAATTGTTTGATGATAGGAAAACTTTTGAAAAATCCAAACCAATTTCGATAGTACGTAAACTCAATTTTTATAATCAAACATAATTAATAATCAATTAATATTTAAATTTAATAGAACAGATTTAACTAAGTAAAAATTTATAAAAAGTAAAAATAAGTTGCTTGCCATAAACGCTTGGTGGATAGCCTGTCTCAATACTCTCTTACCTGTTAATCCATTATCTCAGAGGCAATGGGATACCACATTCCGTCTTGCCATTCATTTTTGTCAATGTGCAGAAGCTGTTAACGGTCTCGGACATCATTGCCTTTCTTTTAGCAGAAGCGCAGGCCGTAAATCTCGACAGCCCAATATCAACACCGTAATCCGTCGTGCTCTTGTCACCGCCGGCGTGCCAGCCCTATGCGAACCCAATGGTTTGGTACGAAAAGATGAGATCTGACTGTAAGCCGTTACTGCCATGGAAGATGGTTAGGCCTTTGAGTTTAGGACGTAACTAGACTCGACACCCTCGCGGCACCACCTCTAGCAAGTACAGCTGTTTGTGCTGGCGCTGCTACTGCCTCCGCAAAAGCCTCAAAATTATGTTTCTAAGCCGTTTGGGGTCCAGATGTTAAGGTCATGGGGTCCAAATGCTCGTTCCCTATACAATGAACTATCCAAACGACTATTCGACACTTCTCATGACCAGAAGGCGGACCTTTTACTTGCGCAGAGAATCAGCTTTGCGATTCAACATTACAAAACTGCAAGCCTTCTGGGAACGCTACCAGTAGGCGATGATGCTTAGGAATTTTATAACGCATACATGTAAATAGACCGTATTTTTTCTTTTGGTCTGGTGTATGTACATTTTTTCACGTTTAAATAAATAATGTATTATTAAATATAACTCACTTTTTATTATTTGTGTCAAAATGGTTACAATATTTCTGAATTATCTATTCCTAAGCGTTTATTTATTTGTTGCACATTTTTAATATAACGACGATGGAAGTGTTTATCGATGGAAGGAATTATTGAAGGTAGAATATAAATTATGTTGACCGGAAAATTACTACTGGTTATTGCGACACAACTGATATTCAGCAAATAATAAGTTTTTCAGCAACAGATGCACAAAACCGCAGTCATAAATTTATTCTTACAAAATTAATTTCAAGCGCATGATTTGTGTATTATGTTTCCGAATGATTAATATATTTTTTTCATATTTCACACCTAAATAAAATACATATTATTTAGAAGTTTATTTTTTTGGATTGTTACAGGTACTCGTGGCTAAGTAGAAACCGAGTAGGTTAGCACATTACAAGGTTAGGTAATACTAGCCAGGTCAGTCTTAGGATGGGTGACCATTATTAACACTTTGAGACCCCTCCATGCCTCGGAGAGCACGTTAAGCTGTCGGTCCAGGTGGCCATACGAACATCTGTGGCATTCGTTACGGGTAGTTAGAGCCCTAAAAGAATCCGACAACCTGGTCTAACTACAGAACTTCGATATATCGCCTAGTACTTGGGTTGTGGAGGTTTAAAGGCAGTCACTTCACGTAAAATATAGAAGTTCGGCAGTTACGTAGTTAGATTAAAAGCCAACCCCAACTTAGTTCGGAAAAGGCTCAGAGGAAGGAAGGATTGTTACAGATACTTAATTGTGTTTATATATCTATGGTGCTGTTGGAAATCAATGTGGTATTGGGAAATAAATCAGTTTTAAAGTTGGTAGGTACTTAAAGACAGTGCAATATCGTATTCTTAAGTATTCGTATTCGTATGGTTAAGCAATACAAAGTACACCTACAACTTGTCTCCTAGTTGTATGACTAATGCCGCGCTCCTATAATCAAGAAACGATTCGTTTGTAATAATAAGTGTGTAAGATGTAAGTTTTTAAACTAAGCTCTGATTGCCACCAATATTCTACATATGAACTCAGACGCAGTCAGAGCATTTTACTAAAGGCGTCCGAATATTTACACAGAAGTTACTAACTTCCGTGTAAACATATACCATTGATATTTTGGTATGTACATTTACCAAAATATCAATTATTAAATGTCTGTTTGTTCCGGCTAATCTCATGGACGGGTGTAGGATTTAAGCGTCAGAAAACTTTGTACTAGATGGATACCTCATAATTTGAGGGAAGTTTAAAAACGCCGTCGTTTGAATTAGTGCCGCTCAATGCTTGAAAAGTATGACTCGATGCTGTATATCATCGTCACTGATGATGAAAGCTGGATATATTGTTATGAACCCGAAACCAAAAGACAATCTGCGCAATGGATATTTCCATTTAAAGATATTCCGGTAAAAGTAAAGAAGGGTAGAAATCAAGGAAAAAATAGATTGCCTCATTTTTTGGACCCGCATCGTTTACCATAGGTATCCATGATTACTCGAAACCATCAGCTTTGTGTATATAAAACAATATAACTGTGGTGATAGCTTAATCCTCACATCCGTGACTTTGTAAATGGTCTTATTTATCAACACGAGGCGAAAGAGGCATAAACGAGGCTCATCCCATGAGTACATTTCGTTATAATACAAGGAAAACATTTTATGTTTGATAGATATGACACTTTCCTATATAACATCAAGTCTCAGAGGTAGTATAAAGTATGGATTTGTAGTGATTCAAGTTCACAAAACAATAGCTTTAAACTTTTAAACTCAAAGCTTAATTTGAAGTAATGCAAATGGTCTGAGTTGTTTGTATCACGCTAGCTATAACTTGATTGGGCTGCTGAGGTTGCACCAAACCAAGCGCTTCGATGTGCACCGGCTTCCATCAACACCATGCAATATCAAAGGATACCTAATAATTATGTTACATACGGAAATATCCTCCAAATATACAATATACTCCAAAAATACAAAATACTCCAAAAATACAAAAATAGGCAACTGGTTTTACTTATTATCGCTCTCGTCTAAAAGCAGTAGTTTTATCTAACTAATCTAGTTTTTATATTACTACTTTGATCATCCCGGTCGCAGATATGTAGTGGTACGAGAAACTTTTCCAGACAGACAACAAATGAGGAAACATTGTTGTACAAGACGTTTAATTTTTAACAAAAGTTTAAATATTTTTACTATTTTACATAATCATTTACAACACACTAATTCTACCTCTACTCCATCTACAAGTGTAAATGTAGCGGGAACTAGTTTGTTGATATATGAAGCTCTGCAATCAATACTAATGTACACTTACTGAAAAGAAAGCCATTCTGCGGAACAGAAATCATCTATAGAATAAAACTAAAAACTTCAATAACTCAGAGTAAAAAAAATAAGAAACCTATTAGGTGATTATTGAGTAAGACAAATCTTCTGGTAATGCTCATCAATTACATTAATTTTTCATTCAAAAGTCATTACGCTCTCCTAATTCCTAATCGAAAAGACAAATAGGCATGAAGAGGAATATAGTGATCTTTTAAATCTTCTCAAATTTTAAGACTAGACACAATCAAGGCTGTATAACTGTAAACTTCTTTAAATACCACTTCGAAACGGAGGTCATTACAGTTTTTCAAGAAGGCCGCGTGATTCTTACACAAAGAATTTATGAAGAAATCGTTTATTTAATGAAAGTAAAGTGTAAATAACAAATTACCAACGTTATCCAGTTCATTTACCTCTCGGTCAGTGGCACACTTCATTAGGACATTTAACAAAACTAACTATTCTTGTTACTTATTCTGCCAGTGCATTAATTATTAACAATAATTATTGTCATTAATTAATGCACTAGCATACTTGTTTGTCAACTTAGAGCTGTACCTAGTCTTTCCTCACTATTAAGTTTGAATGAGGTTTTCGCCAACGCCACTGACATGCTGCTGCAATATCTTATTTATACCACTAAATTTGACATGGAATCTTACAATGTACCTACCTATACTTTACGAATTAAAGTAAAAACCCAAGTACCATACAAACTAACAATAGTACAACTATGGCCCACCGCAGTGTATCGTATTATATAATTGTCGTACTATAGAACTATTATATATATAGAACTTAAAAAAGTGCTTTCAATACCTCAGACTTATATTACGTTTATGTCTAGTATAGTCACAAAGAATTACACTGTATATTCTTTAGTTAACTTTGCTATATTTATATTTAATTTGTGCCTATTGTACACGATTAAGTTAATCATATTATTATATAAAATGGTCTAACGCACTTATTTTAGTGGGAAGTAAATGTATTCCGCAACCACGTAAGCATTTTGTTAAAAAATCTTACATGTTTTCCAGTGCTCGTCATACAAGGCATCTAAAGCTCAAGGCTGAGTATACGGCTGAAGTACAGAGATAGCGGCTAACTGTCTACCTTATTTAAATTACTGGGATCTCGTTACTTTGCAGTCGATGTATAAAATCTAATTTATCTTCCCGCTGATATGTGCGGTGTGTGCGTGTTGAAAAAGTAACAAAAAACCGTGCTATTTTTTGTAGAATTTACTGTTGTAGAATTTAATGTTAGAAGAAAAATATATTGATTAGGAATTAGTTTGCTTGTCCAGAATAGTATTCATTTGGGACCCTAGGCAAAAGAATCGATAAAGACTGTTTTTCTTTCTTTGAGGAAGAAATTACCGCTACCTGATAGTGTTTTGGCGAGGAGGGTGTGACAGACTCTGGTTTTTCTTTTATCATCAGTTGACCGCTTTGCATTACAACTGAGGTCGTGAAGAAGAACACCTCTGTAAAAGACATCCAGAAGATGCATGTCGACGTGTCTAATTTTCTTGGCTCGCTGAACACAGTTTCGCTAATGCAACTGGCTACCAGGTTGTAAATACACTGTTCAGTAAACTATTATTTATCGAATACCTACGTTTCCATTGTGGAGCAGCTCATATCCACCAGGTTTACACTCATGGCTTCTGATGAGGAAGCTAAGTTTGTTCTTCTGCAGAAACGTTGCGGTGACATCAGGGCCGAAGTAAGTTCCAGCTCCACGTAGCGCGTTCGCCACACAGCCTACAGTGGACTGCGGATCTGACCACAGGATGTCAAATACCTACGAATAATAAATAGAACAATCGTTATTAATGTTTTTATTCCAAGGACAAAGCTATTTATTTAAAACAGTAGTTGCTATGCTTACACATATGAACATAGATGTTTTATCAGTTCAGTTCGGTGAACTTTGGTGACAGATGCTTCCTTAGTGTTTTGCTTGAGGGCTGATTGAGCGTTGTTACTAGTCTTCAGCCTATAGCTAAATAATTAGTAATACTCTTACAGAGTAGGGTTTACAGAAATATCAAAAGCGCCAAGTTAATGGATAACGCCTTGTATATCTTCACGTCTCTCCAGTCAATGCACCTTCTGTGAGGAAGTCATCTCGCAGAAGGAGGCGGCGGAAAGGGTCCGGGAGGACGACCTCCACTCGGACCTAATTCGCCACCGGCGAACCGGGCGGCGGAGGCGCGCTTACCAGCGCCTCATGCCGCCCTGAGTGTGGCCGCGGGTGGACGGGACGGGTTTTCCCCTTCACCCGCTATAGTGGCCCCCCGCGAGGAGGCGGCATCCGCGTGTACCTGGACGTCGCCTAAATGAGAGGTTTTTACCCGAAGGTGGTGCCCGCGCTTTTGCGGGCAGGCGCTAGGAGGGTTCCGGATGTCTTAATAAAAGCTGTTCCCGGATCCCTCCTATTTAAGGCGCAGTACGGCACACCGTGTGGTTTTAGTCGGTTCGATTCCGACACACCGCCCCATCGTAAACCCTGGTAGGGTGACGGCCCGAGGGGGTTTCCACACGCACAAAAAAAAAAAAAAAAAAAGGTTTGATGCCGCAGCGACCATAATATGGTTTTATACGGTACAGTTGAGGGCGCTTCGTTATGCTGTAGGCTGGGTGGTAAACGAAGGTATCCACACAAAAAAAGATTATAAATAAAATGCACTTTCAGTGATTTCGAAGGTAACATCGATTATTAACCGACGAAAAAAAAGGAGGTTCTCAAATCTACCGTATGTATATATACATATTTTTTAGTGTCTATGAAGCTAGCGTAGCCAAGTCATAGGGCCGTAATAAAACTTACACTATATTTTTTTGCTGAATCCTATACTACTAGGGTATACCTCAAGGGTGGTCCCATGCCAAGGATGTCAGCATATGATGATGGGATCCTGATAAAATTGAGAGAAACCCTCGAAAATTGTAGGAACTAATAGTGTTTATGTTTACTTTTCATACTTAATCAGCTGTTTGCGTTTAGGAATTATCACATCATGAAGCTGAGCTGATGATGAAAACCATACCTTTCCTACACGATTAGAAGTTAGATATAAAAACTGTAGTTTTAGTGATAGAACCCACTTAATGTGCTTTGAAGAAAAAACTTTTATTATTTAGCACGGACTCAAAAATAGTTTATATAAAATTTGATAGTTTATATAACTAAGCTCAATACTCAAAGGTTTATTTATTTTTTGCTTCTTAGTTCTTTTCGTTGGTTTAATTTTTTGTTAAAAATGGTTTTATTTAACTATCGCCTATCGACACTATAGACCAGTGGTTCTTAACCGGTGGTCCGCGGACCACTGGTGGTCCCTGGAAGCATCCAACGTGGTCCGCGGAGCCATCCTAAGCCCGGCCGCACATTATAAAATTTTGCACACTGAAAGAAACCTTCTTTTTAAATGAACTTAAGGCCTCAATGCTTATTAAGTATGCAGAACTGCTGTAGCTAATTACGACATAAATCTGGCAAATTTGGAACGTCATTTGAAGACCGTACATTCGAATTATTGTAACAGTTCGCGAGAATTCATCGAAGGTACACTAGCAAATCTTAAAAAAAAATGAAATTTGGACCCAGTGGAAAAAGTTATGCAACATCTGAAAAAACAAACGATTTTGATTGTTAAAACGAAAAAACACATACAATCGGCTAATCTCTGATAAAGTTTTGTATGCTCAAAGTCGCAGAAGTGCTTTTAGGCCAGGAAGCTCTAAAGAAAATTCGTGAAATACCACTTTCTAACGACATCGTGAAGTCGCGTATTTAAAAAATGTCAACTGATATTGAAGAACAAGTTATTGACAAGATAAAAATCGGTTCTTATTTTGTAATACACCGACGATGACTACAGTCATAATAGTAGTTAACTTCGTTAAAAAGAGTGCACTCAATACTCGTCTCTAGAAGCAATTGTGTTCTGATATGAAGTCTGAACACGAAACTCAGCTTTTCCTCATAGAAGTGCGTTGGGTATCCAATGAACTAAGAGAGGGAGTAAAAATATTCTTAACTAATAAATTAGTTCTGCGAGTTCGAATTTCAAATACGTTTTGCTTATTTCGTCGATTTTTTCGCGCAACAAAATAAATTAAACCTTCAACTGCAAGGGTCAGGAAATTTGAAGTTGCAGGGCATGATCAATATAGTTGCGTAAAAAATATAAAATCAAGGCGTTTATGACTAAAATCGAGCTATGGATCAACAAGGTCGAAAGAAAAAACTTTTCTGCGTTTAATACTCTCAATCAAATTATTGACAGACAGGATGCTGATATTAAAGGAGAAATACAGAAGAAAATAACATATCCAAATGAATTCAATCGCTATATTCCTAACTGCGAGGACAAAAGTATTCAGAAACGCAATCCTTTCATTATTAACGTTACTGAGATGCTTATTGACATTCAAGAAGAAGTGATTGAAATGCAACACGAAAGTAACTTAAAAATACATTCGAATCAGGAATTCATTTTGAAGATTTTTGGAGCTAAAATTCCATTTCTTTATCCAAACTTCAACACATTGCTATGTAACGTTACCTAATCTTATTCTCATACGAGCAGGGTTTCTCGGCGCTTTTGATTATTAAAAACAAGCACCAAAATCGGTTAAATGCCACTGCCGACATGCGTTTGGCTTTGAGTAGCACTGAACCAAGAATTAAGAAGTTAGTAAAGAGGATGCAATCACATAAATCTCATTAAAATCTGGAAGTAATGGTAATGTAAATTTATCGTAAAAAATAAATAATGACATGTGAGCTTTGAATATTTTTATGCATGATTTATTTATGGATAGATAGTACAACGCTTTATTTATTTACATTTCGGGACTGCATATATTACCTCCAAACCAATAAACCAACTGGGTGGTCCATGGTAACATAGAAATTTTGTCAAATGGTCCCTCATGACTAAAAGGTTAAGAACCACTTCTATAGACCATAAAGTATTTGATAAATTCTCAGAATGTATCAATACTTTATATATATAAGAGTTTATGAAATGTACTGTCTAAGTACACATTTATAGGTGGAGCATTTCTATTAATTCATAACATTATGCGTGAATATACATATTGCATTTTAAAATTAATAAAATTTTATTCAATGTTCTAAAACCAGACAGTTTTGAAACTGAAATATTTATAATAATAACTTACGCATCTACTAATATCACGAATACTACTTGTAGATACTTGAGTAGCAATTAGATACTACAGAAAGCTACAAAGCTACTTAATTAAAATGTTAATAGTTAATGAAACACCAATTTAATAAATTTCACTATATAAAACAAACGCAATACCTACAAAAGAAAGCATATATTTTCGTTATCACCTGCACTTAGCCAGGAAAAAACAAAAGGTATTTAAAATTCAAAATACCGTTAAAAAACCTTTTAAAAGAGATCTGGTACGAAGCTCACGTGCCCAGGATGGCGATTTAATGACCTCTTACTTAAGTGTGTCCATTCTGAGGGATTAACGTTAGAGTATAGGTACTCGTATATAGTCCTAATAAAATAGAATCACTTACAGACGTTTTTAGTAGTATTAACCACAAGTTATATGTGATATCAATAACACAAGTTATATATGATTAACAAAGCATTCAGTTATATTGATCGTAAAGTAATTTGTCGCCTGGTCATGGTGTAAATCAGCCTGTCAAAAAGTGAATGAATGAGCGACCCCCGAACGACAATTGACCTGCTTTACTTGGTACTTAGGGGACAGATGTGAACTTCGACGTGCTATGAAAAATACTCTTAATACCTACTTACTTTTACTATCTTTTCGTTTATATGGCTTTACTCAATATAATATTTATATATTTTTTTATGTTATTATTTATTTATCTATATAACTGATATCAAGGCCAGAAATTAACGATGCTAATACACTATACAACGTACATTTATACTTCAACATATATAAAAATCTTGGGACATTTACACTTCAACTACAGTACAAATTTAGTCTAAATGTTAATATTTTAAATATTAATAATACCAAATAGTTTTAATATCACGTAAACAGCTTTTTGAGTGATACAATATATGATAGCGGGAAATATTTCAAGCTACTGAAGGCAAGTACTCATTCTTTAATATTTACAATCACAGACTCCATCTTAGTCGTATTAATGTTTTGAGGTACAATTTGGTAACTTGATTTGAGAATTTGATTGATTCTCCAACGCTTAAAGTTAACCCAACCGTGGTCAGAGTAAACAAAGTGTTTTAGTAAAACGTCGGCCTTTCAAAGCTCAAACAAACATAAACATACCATACATACACACTAACGTGGTTAAGCCTCGCTATCTGTATTTACAATTAGATATTAGTATTAGACGAATACCTACTATTTAAGTAAATTTACAATGAAAAAATATACTTATGTCAGCTACATATTTATGCAACTGTGGTGTATAACGACAATGAATATAATTTATAGACTATATAAAGTCTTAACAGTACGACAACTGTTCATCCTCCAAGTTATTCTTAGACAACATACTTTAAAAACTGATTATGAATATTCTTCTATAGCATCCCGAAGGCAACCAACACGTAGGTTTAGACTACCCCTAAACGAGATTCGCAAGACCACATACAGTCAGAGATTCATTTGCTTTCTCCGACGCATCTTGTAAAGGAAACAATCTAAACAAAGTATTGAATATTGCTGCCAAAAATAAACACCATTGTATGAAGGTTGTTACTGACCGACTTCTTATACGTAGCTATGATGTAACTGAGAATCTGCTTCATCCAGTCAAATAGTACTCAAACACACACACCCTTCACAAACAAACATGCGCACACTCTCTCAAATTTTACACAAAGATAGTTTATAATCTGCATCAACACACAGGGTAATCTTTACAAGTATATGTATGAGAGAGAGAGGGTTGTGTGCGTGTGTATACACGCACGCAACCCTCTCTCTCTCACGCATACACATTCATACTGACACACGCACACATTCTCACTACCAATTGCAAAAGGCTTCTTATCGTCTATAACCTAAAGTAAATAAATTAATGAACATTTGTTTACAGATAATTTCAATAACTAACCAACTGTACGGTTACGGAACATAATAAGTCTTGATTGTATTTTTGTTCAGCGGCGGTAGCTATAGAATTGCTATTTCTTATGTTCTGTGGTAAAATTGATGCATTGTATTACTAAACTGTGCCATATAAATAGTTGCTGGTACTTATAGCTCAGAGTTCCCTGTTTAAGTATCAGCAGTGCATTATTTGTGATTATTTGTAATATGACATCTATGAAATTATGTTTGTAAACTCTTACTTGTGAACAATAAATACATTATTATCATATAAAAAGAGTGCAGGGCGAAAGTTAAAATATTATAAGGCTATGAAATATTTAGTACTAGCTTTCGCCCGCGTATGCCTCGTTAACCACGGTAAAGATTACCCTGTGTGTTGATACAGATTATAAACTATCTTTGTGTAAAATTTCATCAAATCTATGAACCCATTTTAGCTTAAAAAGAGTAACAAACATCCATCCATGTATCCAGCGCTCACAAACTGTCGCGTTTATAATATTAGTAAGATTAGATAGATACTGAATTCTATATAAAAATTAAAAAAAAAACACGACATTACATCATCTCTAATAATACCATTCGTAAATCATATTAGAAAACCAAATATTATTATTAATACCTCAAACACAGGTACGACGTCTACTGAATATTCCTCAAAGAGTCCAATTCGCATTAGTAACATCTGCATCACATATATTTATCTTAATAGCTAACTAAATAACGTTCAATAATTTGTTAACTAAATTGTCGGGCGCCAACAGATTGGATGATTTATTTAGCTAAGTAACAACTCTCAGTCATATGTATTCCAACCACTATTGAAAGACAATTTCTAACTATTGAATTTTGGAAATCCAATTCCAATTTATTAAGTCGAATAAAGCTTCAAAAAAATCAATTCTTTGGTCATTGTTTGATGTATACTTTTCAATAAACATTGACTGCCTTGGTATATACTTCAACGAACTCGTAATTCTGTTAAGGTAAAATAAACGTAGTTTTACGATGTGTGAAATGTGTAGTAGAATGTTCTAGTTCAACTGAACATTCTATGCGATGGGACATTTAGTTCGAATATTCTAACAGACATCTACATACGTGAGCGTCGAGGTCGAAACTCGTAAAGGTGGGCTAGAACAAAGTAGATTGTATTAACCTTTTCTAGCCTTTTCTTCGTTTTTAAACTACAAATTAGTTCCAAGTTAACAAACTGACAGCAACTGACACATAAATTTTATAAAACTTAACAACGGCTTATAACAGAATATTAGGTCTTATAAAGGTACTTAATAGTCCATTATTTGATAAGTAAACTGATATAGAACAGAATTCCGTTTTGTTTTATTCCCATCACACATTTCTTTATCCACGTTTTGCCTTCAGAGATCCTAAATCACTCGTCAATCAAATTCATTTCACATCATATTATGTATTATTTGTACTAAAAGCTTTTGCAAATTCAGTGAATCTGACAACCGTGTCGACGTTTATGACATGATACACCACAAAATTACGAATACGAAGCTTTCGGAGACTAAAAAACAATATATGAGGCATCAAAATACAAACAATCTGTTATACCATCTAGATTATTCTTTTAGATAGAAGAAGTTTACTATTACCAAAATAATCTAAGGCAGTCGCATCTAAATTGTAGACAAATTTTAATAAGGAATTTGCTGATATTTTGATTTAGAAACTTATAGCCAGCCGGCATTGATACAAGTAATAATCATTTAAAATTTTATGACATTCTCTTATACAACTCAGAAAACTAGCTAATTGGCGGTTATAAACTGATAAAAAAGGTAATTCTGTCACTCTAGATTTACTAAACTTATCCCGCGATGGAGTTCCGTTGGTTTACCTTCAGATTTTACACACCTAAGTGGGAGAGCCTTGCTTCGACACGTATAGGCCGGCTCGACCGGAGTGATACCACGGCCTTACAGAAAATCGCCCTCATATGTTTCGCCGAGTGAGTGAGGTCACCGAAGGCCCTAACCCGGGAAGGGTCTCCCCCTTCTCCTCCTCTTCCCTCCTCTCCCCTCCTCCTCTACCCTCCCTTCCCCTACTCCCACCTTAATTGCCGGCAACGCACTTGTGACTCTAGAGTTGCAGGTGCCCATGGGCGGCGGTAGTCAATTACCATCAGATGACCGATCTGCTCGTTTGCCACCTATCCTATAAAAAAAACATTCTTCTAGGTTTATCTTAAGTTAGTTTTATCTCAGTAAGTTGATAAAATACTCAGTGCTAACAACGTACGAGTAGTAGTAAAGAGGTACATAGTTTTAGAATTGATAGCTTAATTTTAACAACGAACAAGAGCGAATGAGGTAATAGTATCCAATATATTTCCTAGGAGTGCCCTCTAAATTGAAAGGGTTTACGCCTCCATAAAGTTGACAAATGTGCAGAGGCAGTGGCCTGACGACTTCTTGTTAGGGCTATTTTGTCAACTACACGCTTTAATCGATTTAACTCGGTCGCCCTAAATACCTGAGAGAAAGGGCTTGGAAACCCCACTTTACCTCAAACTTTAAGACATTTGTGATGTTAATTGCTTAGACCTGGAACAATCGTTTGTTGATTATATTAATATACTACCTTTATTTTAATTCTAACCAGGCTCGTCCAGTTTATTGGCCTTTTTTTGCTATTGGAAACCACTAGTACGTCATCCATTGCATATTGGTGCTGTTATTTCTGACTAACATGAACATGCTTTATGACAAACTTAAAAGTGTGAGTTTTTCTGCCTATGTAACCTTAACGCGTGATTCACATCGATATTGCGATCGTACTTATAAGTACTAGTAATTTTATAGAACTTAAGTTTTGTATATAATCTAGGTTGTATAAAAGACATCAATATACGTAGTTTCCTCTCATTACAAAGCAAAAACCAATCAAGGTAACACTTCTAATTTAAAAAATCTAGCGAAATTAAGTTTTAAGTACAAGCTACTTACTGAAGCTAGGTCTGCGATTACACATTGAAATAAATACAAAACAAAATTTATTTGCTCACTAAACGGAGTGTAAACAAAACTTTCCTCATCACAAAATTGGAGTTCAAAGTGAATTTAATTAAAACCAAACATTGAAGTTTGGTAAGAAATAGCTGCGTTGCTAATTTTTAAAGTCAAAATTGGTCTACGTTAATTGTCATAGTTAATTATTTGTGAGATATGCATATGCGAATAGAAACTAAAAATGCATCAGTCCGGTGAGTTTTGAGTGCTAAACTGAACGATTATGACGCCGAATGTCAAACGGCTGTTGTATTGGTATGTAGACTACGTAGGGTCCCGTAAGTTCCACTGACTAAATATTAGCAACGCTCTAATGGCGGCACTAATAATAATAACCACAAATAAAAACTATTTAAATAATCCTCTTAATATCATTAAGACGAATTAGTACAACTTACTTGCATAGGTCATGGGTCACATATATTCATAACGTAGCCTACCTACGTACGCTAGGACAAGAAGGTATATATCAGAAAGTTAAATTAAATTTTGTAATAAATCTAAAAATGGGTATTAAATTTTGACTGGCCTGTTGGTCTAGTGGTTGGTGACCCCTGACTGCTGAGCCAGAGGTCGTGGATTCGATTCCCACCCAGGACAAATAATTGTGTGATGAGCATGATCATTTGTTCTGTGTCTGGGTGTAATTTATCTATAATATGTATGTATTTAGAAATATATAAGTATGTTTATCAGCAATCTGGTTACCATAGTACAGGCTCTGCCTAGTTTGGGATCAGATGGCCCTGTGTGAGATGTGTGAAGTTATCATTATCATTATTACTATAAAATTTAGTTAAAATAACCTAATTATAATTTTAATAGAAAGGTTGCGGTAAAGCATAGTTTGTTATATATGGTATATAGTAGATACGTATTTGTACAGTTTCTTAGAAAAATGTTTAGTATTAACTGTTAACTTCTAATTAGTTTCCTGGAAACCTTAACGTTCTATAGTTTCATTGATATCGTCTAATCATTGCAAGGATTCAACAAATTCAGTAAATAAAAATATTTTTATTTAAAACTAAGGCAAGAAAATTTCATAAATTGCATTCTTTTCAATGCTTGCAAATCTTAATGTTCATTTCAGGATTGGCGACTCCTATTTATTATTGTTACAATGTAACTGGGGAATCGCGGAGGAATTTAGAATGTCGGCTATTCGCTAGATAAATGTTACGTCATCACTCCTTTACATTTTAAAAAGAAACGACTTTTATATTAAAACTAGTTGTGCCCCGCGGTTTCTACGGTTCAAAATTCCTTCCAAACCTTCAAATACACAAGCAGACAAACTCTTCACTTTTATCTGTCATACCTATTTACATTAATATATTTTGTGTATCATGAAACTGCTCGAACGATTTGGATCAAATTTTATATTTAGATACGGGTTGGTAATTTATTGATAGGTACTATTATTATTTTTTCCTCGAAAAACGTCTGTCGCCCAAAAACTAAATATTATATACATAGATACTGGTAGATGGAAAGCTTGTTTGCTTAACGCCAATAACACAAATAGAAGAGTGACCTACTTTACATTTAACTCTGAATCTGGAAAGAGGTATTTCAAGGTTTATTGTAGTCGACAGACAATGTGCTAACCTGCAGCCATCTTCCTGATTTTGTATTTTTCAAATCGCGTATATTTTGAAAATGTGGGCATATATTTACTTTTAGAATGTTGTATAGTTTTAAAAAGCTAGTCCAGTAATAAAAATCTCCGTTATTTTATTTCACTCTCTTTTTGCTGCAACATGCGATCGGTGTTCCGTTAAATTTTATAAAATCTTTGACTACCTCGCTAATCCTGTGGCATAAGCTATCACTTGTATCGCGTAGATTCAGGATTCAATAACCGGATCCTGCAAAATGTGATGGAGTTAGGCGTAGTTGTCACCTTATTGGGGATTAACTACGTTCTAGTGCTGGTTGAGGTACTTTCCTAATCGGCTCCAATTCGAAGAGAAATCTCATGTATCAGACGGATCAAAAACATAACTTACGAAATGTGCGTGTAATATCCTTCAAGCTCTATAGATGATAAATATACAGGTCTAAGTAAATGATCTTTTTGTGAATAAAAAGAAGAGAGCACTATTTTCAATTCCACTTTTTCCCTGTGTAAGTTACTTGATATCTTTTAATATATTTTTTTTAATTATTGTTATTGGGTAGTTTATATTAGTCTATATTTCAAAAAAAGAATATACCTATCTCTAAGGGGACCAAATAAACAACTAATGAAAGCTTCAAGTTGTCACTTGAAGCTTTCATTAAAAATAAACAACTAATGAAAGCTTCAAGTTGTCACTTGAAGCTTTCATTAGTTGTTTATTTGGTCCCCTTAGAGATAGGTATATTCTTTTTTTGAAATATAGACTAATATAAACTACCCAATAACAATAATTAAAAAAAATATATTAAAAGATATCAAGTGTATATTACCTAAATCATGTCTGATTTATATCGCAAGTTTAGAGTCGTAGTCTAAAAGCCATTAGTCTACAACCGTTTATAATATTATACTAAACCGTAACGTACGTAAAAAGATTCACCAATAAAGTATTCATTAGCAAAAGTTATTGATTTGAGATAAATATTATTTGAAAATAGAACGAAATCTCAGTATTTAATTTAACTGTTCTCGTCATCATACCGTACGACTACTTTGAAACCATCTATTTATAGACATTTGAAATCGTCTGAACTCTAGAGAACCATTGTATCTATTAAACTACCACTATCCTACCAACTAGAGAACCTCTATCCTTGTTAATCTTGATAAATTGAGGACAGTTTGATTTAAAACCTCGTAGAAATAGAGTTAATCAAAGTTCGTTTTTTTATTTTCGTAAGTTGTTACCGTATAGTTGATTCCGGACGGCTTCGTTGAAAACCAGGATGTCATTCGCACGTTCCGAACCTTCAGGGCCACTACAGAGACCTTTCAGAAAAGGATAGTTTCAATAAGAGCCGAAGAAGTTTGTCCTCTATAGTGTAGCGAGCTCTAAAATGTCATGGTCAGGTAGGTCAAGGCTTTTACGTAGAAGGTCACCCGACTCATATGTTTTAATCAGATTAAAAAGAAATGTAATTGTAAGATCCGAAGTCTGTACTTGGCTCGAATTGTTTGTGATGAATCTCTTTAAGCTGTTATCGTTTAACATTAAAAACAAGGATTAGACGAAGAAAAAAAAATAAGCCTTACTTTCTAATTGTTTTCTATCTCAGAATGCGAGTCGCTACTTATAAACAGTTTCTATAGATATTTCTAGTTTTATAACTAAATCCCATATGTTATTACTGTCGCTCCAATCCCACATGGCTTCTTGTTGTGTTTAGAAGTTGTTTATCTGCATTAATCAGGATTAGTTTTGCATAATTCACGCAGGAGTGAGTAGTTTGAATAAAACGAGGCGAAATGAAGGTGCAACCAATTCGATGCCTTGTAGACGTTTCGCAAATTTTTACTGACTTAGTTAAAAAATACTGAATATTAGCTTATGCCCACGGCTTCACCCCCGTGGACCTCGTTTAGTACGGTAAAGAGTACGGTATTCAGTGTTAATCCAGGTCATAAATATCATAACACATCTGTCCAACCTCACAAACATTACTTTTGAATAGTTAGATAAGTAAGATTTAGATTATTGTTCATATATTATATATATATCATGTGCTAATCTTTGAGTTTTGCCGATAGATATCTGCCTGAACAGATCATGTTATGCCTATATATATGATATAAGAAAACCAGGACTAGTGCGAATCTGACTCGCGCACCGCAAGTTCCGTACAAACTCGTATGTAGTTCGTCCATCTTGGACGATTCTCGAAGATTTTATATTGATTGAAAGTCAAACTTAACTTTGCCCGTTCTAATAATACTCCACCATACATCGATATATGTCTCAGTCAATGTTGCAAGTGCAAAATATAAGTTTAAACTCACGTCTTTCGGATTTTTTCAACTTTATTTGTGCTACGAGCTCACCAAATTGCATGATTCTAGGTAGGGAAATACCTATAGGTTGTCATTTATCGAAGTATTAAATTGCTTAAAATTTAAGACTTAGAAGGCCGTATCTTTTGATTGTAGTGATTTAGGAGCTTGATTTTTTTACAGCTTCAAGTGACTGTAGACACAAATATTTGATGTTAATTTCAACTTGATAAAAACGCGTTCCTGAGAAAAACGGGCTTGACAGACAGTCTGACGGACTGACAGACAGTCAGCCGGACAGACAGACAGTCTGACGGATAGACAGACAAACAACGAAGTGATCCTGTAAGGCTTCCTTTGTTTTCTTTTGAGAACGGAACCCCAATGGTATTGGTATAAGGCTCTGTTTCCGCATTCAGACTCATAATCGGTCCATTATGCGTTCAAATTTCGTTGGTTAGTTGAATCAGCCTAGCTCCTCCCAGAAGCACAGTAACCTCCAAGGGCGTTCACAAGCTTTTAGGAGCGACCTCATACTCGCGAAGATTCTAGCCCATGCTTTGAGACAACCCCTGCAGAGAAGGCTGTCTAGATATCATTAATGGTAAATACATGCGAATTCAGGACCAAATGACCCGTACGTAATGTTTTGCTATCTGGATGTCGAATCGCATGAGACCGAGCAGTCTGCAAGTTAAGGGTGGTGAGACCTCCGTCAGCACTAGAATGGACTGTCTGCTATGTTGGTCCAGCAACCGTTGTGCGCATCACGAGTCCTTTGCCTCTAGAACTGTTAAGACGGCCATACTTTCTGACAGTATACGGATATTGTACTCTTTTATACCTCTTGACATGACCGCGGTGGCGGCGTAGGTTATTGCAACACATTTACATTGAAATATGGAACTGTGTTGGACTAGCGCCAGTGATAACTTTATGTTTAAGTCTTGTGAGAAAACTCCGGATCCAGTCTCTGACCCCATCTTGGAATCATTCGTGTAGATCCGAACTTCATTTATGCTAGATTGATGAAGTAAATCTTAGAAACGGTCCTTGAGGAATTAACACAGGAAAAGTCGGATACTTTACAATTTGGTAGATTCCTATATTAAAATTTATTATTTCGCCAGAGTCAAGCAATGTAAGCATTTTAAAACTATTGTTAAAGAAACAATAGTTAGTTTTTTTTAACGTTTTTATTTATTATATAATAATTAAATCAATATTAAAAGTGAACGATTTGACAACACTAGATGTGACGTCATGCCTAACTGTCTCATACGAAAATGTATTGAACTTATCGTTTTACCTTTTAGTAAAAAAGTACTAATTTGACTAGGTAGTCATCTACCCCTTTACAGTAAGATCAGTTACATGTACGCTGTACTAGGCTCATATAAATATACATATTTTTTCATAAACTCCGATAACAACGTCGATGAATATGCTAGCCTCTACATCCGTCTCACAAAAAAAAATATCGCCAAATAGGTAAACGTGGCAAAGACTAAACATAAAAAACTGAAAACAAACATTAAAATGTGCTTTATATTGTTTTGGATTTAAGACAAAGACTTTAATTTTGTTTCATAAGAGCTGTAATATGACAAATCATTTATCTTCACTAAACGCTACGGTTTTATTAAAGTCGAGACTTAAGTTATGTATCATGAAAATCTAATAGAATAATAAAAAGTCACTTAGACAACAAAGCAATAAAACTTTCTTACCTTTTTAGTGCTATTTTTAAGCAAAATAAGCTTATTGAAGACTAAGCGACAAATTTTAGTTACATCTCACATATATTTTAGTTTGATTGATTTTAATAACTTGGTTTGTTCGTGACTTTTAATTAAAACTTGGTGTATTTATCATATGCCATCTCCTCAGACTCAATATCGTTATCCCGCAATAGTGAAGCTATACCAGATATAGGATGACTGAACCATCATCTTCAATGTGATGAGCTTGGAACTTCGCTCCCTTCAAGGGATAGGTAAGGGAGGGTAGGGATAAAATCACAAGAAAAATTCAATTAAATAGAATTTGTTTCTTTTTCCACAAACAGAATAAAACTACGCATCTATATAATAATACAAAGGAGCAACATTGCGTAGGAGTGATCAGAATAGATAATAAAGTAAAGTTTTAAGTGAAACGCTAATTCATTTTAAGATATTCATGCGAATCAAAAAGATTAAACCAAATTTTCCAGGTCCGTCCCGATGTAGCAAGGAAGTATATTAATGCCGATGAGGTGCAGAAATCAGGCATTTCATAAACTTGAAAAGACAGCAGAGAAGAGAATTGGACCTTGTTTAAGCAAGGAATCTGTAAAGGTTTAATAAATAGGAATGACTAAATGAGGCAGATTGACATGCACGAGTTTCTATAAGCGACGTCACACGGTGATCCCCTTATTAATACGCCACGTATTGACTTTAACATATTTCCCTTCCAAGTCACTTTCTTACTATTTTTATTTCACAATTTTTATCTAAACTGTTTGGGGCCATATTCATTAACAGCTGTAACAATTTGTATACATACAAATAAATAAAAACTTGCTTCAATCTGGTTTCAGGCCCGATCATAGCACCACCTATTTACAAATCACCATCAAATTCTGGTGTTAATGGGCTTTTCAAACGCCTTCAATACTTTCAGTCACGAGTGTTTCATGATTTAAAACTCCCTTTGCGTATCTCTTGTTAGTATAATTCTATTCAAAGTTCTTGTCTGATATGAATTCGAAATATTACAGAGGAAGTATTCGGAGTCGAGTTGAATTGTGTAAAATGTTTGGTACAGGCGACAAATTGTTAGAAGAACCATCCTTTTGGGACTTGGGACGGAAACTTCATAACGCGGTTAGAAACGTAGCCGAGTTTATCTTGCGACAATCCGCGGGGGTCCGACCCGGGTAAATTGTATTACGCGGATGGTGGATGCTCAAATTGCTTTCAACCGAAAAAACGAAGATAAGATCATTCATGTACCTAATATCGGAGACAAAGATACTTTAAGAATATTATTCGATATAAACGAATATCTCCAAATGTGACGGATACATTTAGTAAACCTGATACATGATTCTCGAAAGAGAAAATCTACTTATTTACACCTCATAATCTTTCAGAAACACTCACAATTAAATAAAGCAGAGCGTTTGCTCTGGACTACTGATTTAATTTATGAATACCGGATCAGTGCGAGTCTGATTCGCGCACCGAGGGTTCCGTAAGCAAACAAACTTGTATTTAGATAGTACGTCCATCTCGGGAATCAATTCTCTAAAATTTTTGGCGTCTTTTCCGAACTTAACTCTGCAGTTGCAGTATACCTACGTAAAGGTCAATTTTCCAACCGCAAAATTTAAGTTTGTAATCACAAAAACATTTTTTTATGTGATATTACAAGAAATTAACGACTTGCAGATTTTTTCTCTACTTGTGCTTGTACTTGTGCAGACCTTGCTTCTTGCCAAATTTCATGATTCTAAGTCAATGGGAATTACCCTATAGGTTTTTATTTTTTTACACCTTAAAGTGACCGCTGACATGAGAATTTGATTTGTTCATTTCAACTTGATGCCTCCACGGGTTCTTGAGAAAAAGGGTCTTAACAGACAGAGAGACAGATATAACAACAAATGAATGACTTTCGGATTTTTTCCTTTACTTGTGCTGTAAGATCTTGCTTCTTACCAAATTTCATGATTATAGGTCCAAAGACATAAGTATTTGGTAATTATTTCAACTTGATGCCTCCACGGATTCCTCCTCTAAAAAAAGGGTCTTGATAGACGGACAGACAACAAAGTGATCCTTTTGAGGAACGGGACCCTAAAAATTACCATAAACTTAATTGATATTCAAAAACTTAATAACAGTTATCAATATTAATGAACCTAATCCAGAAACGGGAGAAGAATGCATTTCAAACATTACATTTGAAACCTTTAGCTGTGGATTACGTTGTTTATTAATTACCACATATGACCAGAACTTTGTTTATCAACGTTCTAATGAATTTACTCACTAAGTCTGACGATTTTCATTATATTATTCTTACATTATTTCACCCGTTTAGCCCTATTCAGTACCTTGCCAAGCACAGCTATTTAAGTACCTACACTTAATACAGAAACTTGAACCTTCTTTAATGACACTCCTTTTAAAAAAATTTACCCCAAGGATTCGGAAATTTACAGATAAAAAACACGGCAAAAATGAATAGGAACCGACGTATTCAGTAGGAACTTGCTTTTATATTGATATAGGATTAATTAAGCGTCGCAACGCTATTGCTACTGAATAGAACCCTATTCTTTCTATATTTGCCACCTGAAAAGACCTGACCTTTATTTTTGCCCTTATTACATAAGAAATGGCCATCATTAATTTGGTTCGGATTTCGCATAAAAAATATTTAGTGTTGGTGTTTCTTTTACAACTAGTTAATTACATAAAATTGGTTAAATAAAATAGTAGCAACAACTAATTATATAAGCGTGAAGGAAGACCCTAGCACTGACCTACAAAAACCTATGTATTCACTGAATACCCATTAGTTATTACCCATTCCAATTAGTTTGAATAAACAAATGAATGCCCATAGGTTTCCGTTGCATAATTTTCAAGCAATTCAATTCAATTTGTTTTGTAGGGGAGAGAGCGGGGATTACATGCCATAAAAGCAGAGACTATTCAGAAAAATCGCTTACTGGCGAACAACTCCTAAAAGTGGTTTGTGCAGAAGTGAAATACGTGTCAAATTATAACTTTCTCCCAGCGGCAGATTGTGCTTTATGGATTTGGAGATAGTGACCACACCTGGTATCAGACTCTTTACTGGGGGAGTTTGGTTAGATATCCCTCGTGTACCGCAAACCGTTGATATTTATCCTTAATTATATATCATCGTTGGCGTAGATAGACCGAGAATGAATGCTGCCCTCGACAATATTTTTTTTCGAAAACGATTAATCTTTATTGTTCTAAAGTCCTGACACAAAATTTATGGCGCATTTGTAAACTTGTTAAGGCTCAAGATTTGTGAAATAATTTCTGAAATAATTTAAAAATGTGAAAATAACTCTCTAAATCTGTTATTCTAACAGAATGAAATTTGGGAGAAAAGTAATTTGTTACCTGGAGACGAATATTACTACCTTTTATCGTGAAATAATCCAAGGCTCTTGACGTAAACGTGAAGCTGTCGGAAAAGTTATTTTTAATATAAGTTGTGACCGTTGTGACGCAATGTGCATATTCATAACTAGCAGTTCCCTTAGTTTAACCGCGTTTATGGTCACTACTCTGCTCCTAAAGGTCGTAGCGCGATGTTATATAGCCTAAAATCTTCCTCCATAAATACTCTATCCAATACAAAAAGATTTTTTCTAATTCGACGTGTAGTTTTAATCAAACACAAAAGCTCTTCAGCTTTATTATACTATATGTATAACAAATTTCAGGTTATAAGATGTCAACTGTCGTAAGACGTGGTGAAAAAATGGTTTGATAAAATATTTTAAAACAAGTAAAAAATATTAAACTGTTATTTTATATTTAATGTTCTCATAACCTGATAAAGTTGAAAAGATCATGCGGGAAATACTTTGAGTTGATTCTGGTAAACGCTTCGTCTAAATAAATTATTAAACAAAATAATTACATGTCACACGCCAGATACAAGACAATTATCTAACAAATTATTGTAAAACATGAACGAAAACGATTTAAGACTAAGCATTCTAATGTGCCACGCAGTGTTTCATTCATCACATACGTGCATCAAATAAATTGGCAGAGATGATGCATTTTCATCGTAAGATAAAAAGTTATTGTGCCAAGAAGTCGACAATGAAACGATCGATAACCTTTAGATTGAATCGTGAATGATTGATTGGTAACTACTAACTGTAAACTACTAACCTGCTTCCATTCCACTTTGTCTATAACTTCAGCACCGGTCCCTGAACCCTCAGTCACTGGAGGACGCAAAAGGGACACGTACTGAAACAAACAGTTGACATTTAATATTTTTTGTCTTATTAGCTAAAAAAACTTGAAAATGATAAGTGTTACAATAACGTCACGTCTATTGTTACTGGCGCGATCCATTAATAAACTTGACGCAAAATAATTTAAAAATACAATAGATAATCAAAATGATTTTGCATAAAGGTTGAGGACACTGAGAATAGAAGGTGATTCAACGTCTCAAATATTCAAATTTCACATTTATCTTTTTTAGACGGGTTACTAGGAATACTAGTAATATTAAAATATGTAGCAAAGACACATAAGACACATACCTTATCCCGTTCCAAGCTTCGTATCATATCGAGATCTGTGGTGTCCGATATACCTCCATGTACCACGAATACTCTGTTGTTGATGATTGTTCCGAGGGGAAGCCAACGGTACACACATTCAATCAGCTTCAGTATCCGCTCCGCGTTGTGCTGTATACAACCAGTTATAGTTTAATTGCAAATCAAGAATATATTTTAAACGTTCCATCTCTCTATTTCATAGCAGGTATACGAAATTGTTAATACAGCTTAAAACAGTTATATTACAAGGCTCATTTTACTAAAAGTGTTGTATTTGAAGCAATTTTAATAGTTTTGGTGTAACTTTATTCATATTCTTTTATGTTGTTGAATGTTCTGAAGCTAAATGTTCGGGAAACGATATTAAATGTAAAGTGAGCTCAACGCACATTAACTAATGCACCTGCGTAATGTGCGTAGGGTATCTTACATAAGCCGCAATGCGGGAGTAAAGTCATTATCGTGTAACATCATACCTTTATACATATCACAGTATATCGGTGTCAGGTAGCGTTGTAAAATGTAGTCGACATAATACCACTTTAAGACAAGCTTTTAACTTCTTTGGTAATAAATAATATTTGAAATATACCCATCTATGTGTATCCACAAAACACTTTTTACAATATTTTTTATTTAAATTCATCATTTCTAACACTACCTCTGAGAAGAATATTATACGTTATAGTATCTATAGATATCTAATCTGAAATTGAATAAATAAATAACGCTCCTTTAGGAAATGTTAAGGAAGCTCTTTTGGAAAAAGATACTTACGATATTAAATTAATACCTACTTTAACAATAATTAATCAATGTTTCCTTAGCCGTTGAGAGAGAGAAGATTAAAAAGGTAAATATGGAATGAGGTTGACGTTTCAGACAAAGTGGACATATTTTTATACAAATAGATACGTCTTGCAAACATTCTTTATCCTAAAGAATACAAACAGTGTCTTTCAAAACAATTCCTAAAGGTAAACATTGTACAGTCATAATGACAAATATGTCACTTTGGATCCAATAGCCATAATATCGGGTCCGGCCGTTATGCTCCCATTCCGGGTTGCCCCCGGCATGTAGTTGTACTGTAGCCCCCTATTAATATCTAAAACGATGATACATAGTACAAAATAAATATAAGTTAAATTCAAAAACACTTTTGTTCTCAACAGTATTTGCTCAAGAGTCTTGTTAAAAAGAAAATGGGGGCAACACGGCGGGGGGCAACCCGGAATGGGAGCATAACGGCCGGACCCGTAATATCTTCCAAACACAAGTTCAATAATATCCATCTGCATGAGTGTTACAAAATTATTTGATCCTTTGTAGGTAACTTAATAAACTGACGTCAAGATAATGCCATAAAAGTGTTACGTCTAATTACATATTTGCACAACAGAAGTTTAGTATCTTATTATTGCTAAACGTTGCCAATCATAAACTTTTACTTTGAAAGTTGTCACAACTCCTAGACATTATTGTTTTGACATCACTACAATACGTTACCTCTTAATGATTAGATATTTTGGTGATTTCATGTAGAGAAATAATACTGGACTCGTTGTTGGGGCAGATATTATTGCCCATCTGTCCACAGTAAAATATTATTGCTGACGACTGTTACATATTTTATGGTAGATATTGGTACTATATCAATAACTTACAGTCAAAAATTATAATTTTTGTGTTGGTTTTTGTTAGTAATAAAATCGAGGAAACAATCAAATCATGCAAAAAAATTTACCAACTGTTCTTGTCTAGTTCCATGTATGTCTAGTTCGTGTCTAAACATATTTCTTAAAAATTTAATTGTTTCATAAAATTTACAATATAAGGGTTTTGGAGTAATACATCGCAGTATCTAAATTTCGGTTTCTGTAAGTTTTTAGAAATAGCCATTTTACATTTATCACAATCGTATTTCATTCGGCTGAAACTAGAATTAAAAGCTCTTACATCGGTCAACCTTATCTTGGGCAGGGACTCAAACGGTCTCGAATTTATTTCTGATAATACTTCTTATAGCTTGGTCTATATTTCATTGATGTTAAAAAGATATTAATCCGAATTCATGATATACCACATTAGTTTTCAGTTCGCCTCGCCGATTACTGATTTGTATCCAACAGCTGTATAAAATAAAATGAGCCTCATATTTTCCCAATTTTGGAAAGGATAACATATTATGGCTCGTTTTTACTCACCCGATATTTTTGATGGACTTCTTTTATGAAACCGTACCTAAACAGAAATAGAGTATTAGAGTACAATGAACAACGATTAATTTTGCGGTCTATTAAAAGTTTAATTTAGCGTAATAACCACAACTCATTCTGTACAGCGCTTTTGTACACCGTCACCGAAACGGAATAAACCTCGATTGAAACATTTACAATGAACCTGAAAGTTGGAAATTGCGGTTTCCTATTTATATTAAATTACTTTTAATTAATAATAAAATGTGTACCCTTCGCATTTATAATCAAAATAGGTCATTACTGTACTACAAGTTTCCTTCTAATCTTTTTTTTAGGTGGTCATGGAGTAGACTAGTTTCTGGCATGCGTGACAGGTCTTACATTAGAAATACAAACATCAAGCATCGAACTTGAACTATTTCTATTGCTATTATTTTATATTTCTTGATACATATGTATGCTTTAAACGAACCGGCTAGGACCACACGGTATTTCGTCACAGGTGGGTCTGTTGTAGAGGTATAACCTAAAAACGAAGTCCACTAGACTGTTGACCTTAATGTGAGATGGGTCTAAAACTCAATTTCCTACTATATATATTGTCTGTATATTGCATAGATTACAAATGATAAAACTATAAATTAAGATATTCTATTGTATTATATATGATTCTATTATAATACAAAAAAGTAGAAAATAGCCAGTCATTTGAATTACAACCACAAAGATAAAAATGAAGGAATGTGTGTGCTTTCATGATAGATACAAAGGTCACACGTTTCATTATTTATTACTCTCAAAGGCAAATAGAAACTAACAACGGTCTGTAGAACCTAATACATAAAAGTGTAAAGACATTTTATAGTATTTTTCTAAATAGTACCTGAAAACATACGGTTTTACGCACGTGTATATTTTAGGAACTCCTCGAAATACATTTACGAGTAAAACCTTTATATCTTTAAAATTGTAAATACTTGCCTCCAATTAAGTAGATAATATATGTAAGTACGAATTTGAATTTAAACAATTTTTTTAATTATTATAATAATCAACGTTATCCCTGGACTCGCATAGTTCCAGCATGGTCTAAATCTTCTGCATCTGCTTACCATCACATGGGTCGTACGCTTATTTGCTCCCTCTATGTTAAGAAATACAGCTGTAAGTATAATCTAAACACCTGGTACAATAGGGAATATGCATGTTGTTTAAATTTACTTGATTAATTTTCCCTTGAATCTTTATTGTCCATTTATTATGCCTAAACAATTATTTTCTTATTTAGTTCGTCTTTAATTGCAAAAAATATTAATTAAAATATGCAAAATAAGGGAGCGAAATTCAACTTTGCAAAACGCTTCACTATTGGTCGAAACAAAACATGACGTCAAATTCCCCGTCCTGTCATTTATCGGCGCCTATATTCGTAGTGTTACGGAGAAAGATAGGTGTTTCCGTGGTTTTTGCCCTTAGCTAGTGCAATTTAAGCATTCTAGTGATATTAGAAATTATCTAGGACGATGACTGAATGTAGTTTTGTCAAAGAACAATCGGACAATCTACCGAAAATAGATGCATTCATGATGACTACATATTTTGCATCAAATCCAGATTTTACGTCTGCTGAGGTCAAATCTAAAGGATAGGTAAAATATGTATAGTCAGTTATATTCATGAAGTTTTATTGGACTTTTGTTACCTAGTTTAAGTAGACAAGCAAGTTGCCTTCTGCTTGATATTTAAAACCAACATAAATGACCTACTGCTGACTAATTCACACTATTCTAGCAATTAAATTGTTATATGCTGACATTAAAGTGATCTTCACAACAATATAAACACGATATTGAAGATACTTCATCTCTTCTCATTAATTTACACCATTGTTTTCGTATTTTACATTATTATTTTGTACAGGCAAAAAATACTGTATTGGGTGTACTTCTTATAGTGTTTTTACACTTAGGGACAAGGCAATACTTATAAAATGTTTTTTTAAACTTTATCCATCGTCTATTAATTACAATACATAGTAATTACAACTGAAAATCGGTATAAAATTACTATAACACTTCAAGTAAGTTTATGAAACAAACACTGAGCGTGATATCTGACGTTATCCAAGGCCCGCGAAATATGGCGGCGTTCAAACAGATCAAATTTTATCGATGTTTTCAATGTTATTTTAAAAATTAATTTGAAAATTGCGTAGGTTATTTATATTTTTTATTAGAGTAGAATGATGGAACAAGTCAATAAATGATAAAAAAAAATACATGCATATTCCCTATTGTTAGCAGGTATCAAGATTAGCCAAAACTCTTTGTGGATTAGTATATTATTTGATAGATTGACATTGACACCATTATTGGTCTATGTGAGTGTTAACCTAATTCAAAGGCAACCCTTTTATTTTCTCAAATTAGAATATGGGTTTTTCTTAGAGTCCATCAAGCAATATTAGATTATCTTCACTTTTTCTTACATTAATCATCCACCATAAAAAAATATTCGTATCTTTGGCATAGCGCATATTGCTGCATCATTTTTCTTTAGTGATTCATATCTGCCCTTGAACTATAATAAAATCGATAGAAAATATCTATGCTTGTCATGTTTTTGTAATGTATTGCCAAGTATAATGACTGGAAATTTTTGATAACCAAAAACATTTCTATATATATTATCTCTTTAATATTATTATTTTTATTTAAATCTCTATTATTTTATTGAATTTTTACGTTCTATGCATAATCTACTAAAGTGACATAATTAATATTGCCATTGACGATGCCTTGTTATAACTCCAATAGATGCGTTGCCCGCGTTCTATATTGACAACATAAAAGTAAGCTAATTGTCTTGCTTGCACTGTCTTAGTCACGTGCCCACCAGTGTCACGGCTAGACGTCATTTACAAATATATAATATTTGTCTCTGTCTAAAAACCGGTAATTCGTTTGCCTCTAAATAGTTCACTCATGTTTCTGTATGGCGTGTCTATAGTTAATATGATATGTCATTGGCCATAAGGGAGCAAATAAGTAGGTACACAACCTACATGATTACTACAGTTTTGGCATTGGAATTTATTACTCTAGGCGTCTCCTTAGCAACTTTATTCAATATGTATCTTAATAAAAATACCCTGAAATACTCCAACCACAATTTTATGTTACACGATTATATCACAATACATAACCTGAATTTTACATTATGTATGGTATGATAATAAATTTTAAAATTTTACTTTTAGCACTCAAATGTTGTTCTTTTAAGAAATTAACACTTCAAATCTCCGCGCACACTCTTGGTCTCCCATGTTGTGTTTAGGTGGTAGGTTCTCGCTGCTCGTGCATGTCATTCATTCCTTTGATGGTTCAGCGTAGACAATGACTGGCTTAGTTACAGTTAATTTCATTACAAAGTAAATCTAAATCTTAGCAACCTCAGTCGCGCAGCGGTGATGCATACGACTGCAGCGCTGGGGGTCGCGTTTGCTTTGGCCTGGGTGTTCCATGTACAAAATGTACTTAGGTATGTATTTATAAAAAAAAGACCGTATTCTGAAACTCATAGTACAAGATCTGCTTAGGTGAGGTCTACATAGCGTTCTGTAATAGATCCCAGAATATTATTTTTAATATTTAATAGCCTATTCTGATAGGTAGTTTCAACGTAAAATAGTATAAAACAATGATAGCCCCATCTCCCTTCTGCCAGTACGAAAAATCGATAAGAAAGCCATAAACTAAGCACGTTTAAATATTTTTACAGTGAGGCGTTCTCACGTTTAAACAAAGAGCAATTTTTACAGTGACCACGATAACGTTTGAAAACGTGATATCAGATACTTATAATTAGTCCTAGTTCCTTACGCCACTATGAGCCCATTTTCAAAGAAAGTAATCATGTGTGACTAACCTAGAATTCATAATGAGATCTTCATGGTTGCCGCGATTTAAGAATACTCCTCCGGGGAAAGCCAACATGCAAGACAGCAACAACAGGAACACTTCCAACCCTTTCTTGCCACGGTCGACGAAATCCCCATTGAATATGTATGGGTTCTCTGGAGACGGCAACCCGTTCTGCATGAAATATAAAATTTTATACATATTTCATAAATCGATTGTTTGAAAGATTCAAATTATGCAGCTGGTAGATGATTTTGTTCGTGAATCGTTCTTTTAGATATAATTGTGTATTCTCACGGAAATTAACGCAATCACGAAAAGGTATTACATACCTCTGAATTGCCTGACGTTTCGACCAGGTTGCACTGGCCACAGGCTGACGGCCACGGTATGTAATACCTTTTCGTGATTGCGTTAATTCCTGTGTGAATACATAATTATATCATGGAACGCGAAAGTTTAAAAGTACATTCTTATAAATATTAATAATAACAAATATATATTTTTTTTTTATTTAAAAACTTTATGCACAATGTGTACAGAGGCGGACTTAATGCTAAAGGCATTCTCTGCCAGTCTACCTTAGGGTGATGTAGAAATGAATGAAGTAGGTGCATTAAAAGGTGAGATAAGAATGAGTGAAAAAGGAAAAACAAAAAAGGCAAATAAATTAATTTATACTTAGATACTTACATACAAGAATATTTATATTGGGACATGATATATTGTACTATGCGTTCGGTTCAAAATAATTATTATTATAGATATTCTGGGACATTACAGAACGCTATCTAAGCCCAAACTAAGCAGAGCTTGTACCATGGGTTGTAGAATGCGGATAAACATGTTGTGTATTTTTTTGATACAAATATATTATACATAGAAACATCCGACCAATTCAAATAGTCATATCTATGCATATAAATATTACGATAATGCGTTCGAATGCACTACAAATTGATCAAATTCAAATTATTATTTAACTGAAAATGGAGAATCAATAAAAAATTTGACACCAGAGCTTGGTTTAATTTTTTTTTAACCATCCTTACATAAAATATAAATAAATTATAGTTAAAAAAAACAAGCTTTAGTAGCAAATCGAACCAAAAGGTTGAAGACATTTTTAAATATGAATAATTTGTACTAAACCGACAGAAAAGCCAGTATTGCATTATAATTAAATACTTTGTAATAATTTCAACTAAGAATTGTGTAGCTAACATTTAGCCAATATTTTATTTATTATTTTGGAAAATTAACCATTGATTGAAAAATTGAGTACTATAGATAATCTCAAACTTGACATGGGGGCTTTTCAACATTTATCATTAATTAATTTTACCATGGTATCAGATTAACATCAAAAACTTTCTTACCAATTTTATTATTTTAATACAATAAAATGCTTCTTATATGAAATGTGTTCAAAAACGTGACAACTTACGCTTAGCTAAAATTGACTATACCAGAAATACTTTCACAATCTCGTATCTCGCATGAGTCTCGCATACAAAAAACATTTAAATGGACAGATTACACACAGGTTTTAAAAATAATATGAAACTGGAGATGTAATGCAAAAATAATGTACAAAGGGCGGCCTTATCGCTCAAAGCAATCTCTTCCAGGCAATCTTAGCATAGACTGGAGTTATTTTAGTAAACTGGTGATAGGTAATCGTTGGCGCTAAATGAAAAAGTTGTTAATGCTTATCATCTATTACATACATACATAAATATAAACATACACATATGCATAATAAATAATGTAATATACTTTATAATATAAATATACCTTTAATTTTTTTTTTAATAAAGACTACTCACATAACGTGGGTTCCACATTACTAGTATTCGTGTTAACTCCTCCAGCATTTCCAAATTATTCGCGTTAGAAGTGGATTAACGTCGATAGTCTACTAGGGTTTAAACCCACAAAATGTACCCCAGTTCCTATGTAAGGCTATGCTTTGTAATAAAGTGTACTAAGTCACTATTGTCTTAGATTGCTGAAGCATCGGAATGCATTTAATTTATAAGCACGTACGTACATTCAGGAACTTATACAATGAACATAGTTCAAATTAGTGCAGAGATTATAATGCTGACATCGAGACTGAGTTGATGGAGGTACACATTGTCCATCTACAGGCTCCGCCCATTCCGTGTATCAGGTACCTACGCTGGTTCTTAGTGTCGATGTGTCAATGTTACAGCTAGTTCTAGCGATGTGATGTGATTGAAGTGCTCAAATCAATCTCCACGAAACTTTTGCTGCCAAATATACATACAAAAAATAAAGTATTTTTTTTTAAAAGACACCTCCCGTATCAGGAATGACTCCAGTGTCGCGGGAGTCTTTACAAACATACAAACAACGGACACAAAGAACACCCAGACTCCGGTGGAAATCGAACCCACGATCTATGGCGTAGCCACGACCTATGGCGTAGCAGTCATTGTCACTAACCACTAGGCCAACAGACCAGACAAAATTTAATTTTTGTAAATGTGTGAATTTTTTAACTGAATTAGTGCTCATAGCTGTATAGAAATAATTGGACTGGGGTACACCTTCGCCTACGAGAAACATCGCAAGGCTGTCACAGAAAAATGTACCATTTATTTCAGAACACAGAGTTAATAGTGTTCAGAATACGTATACTTCAATTCCCAAACTTTTGGACTAGTTATATAATAAACAATAATTTAAGTGATCACCTCATCAAGTGTTATTGGTTCGTCCCCTAAATGGGATAATTATTTTAAGCAATTCACAAATAATATTTCTAAGTCTGAGTGGACATTGTGTGCATTAGTGGAATGTTTTGAAGCATCTCTTTGAATGATATGAAGAGTATTCCTCTAGTATGGAACATCGTGTATTTTTATTCAAAACATAAAGGCTCTTGGCAAATAATGTCACTTAGTCAACATTTATTCTTCGCCTATATTATTCCTCAACTTTGTATAGCGTGTCTGGGGACGTGTTTAGGATTGTGAAGCTCGTGCTTGTTAGTGTGTGGAACAACAAATAAAATACAGAAAGCGTTTATTTTTATTTTTTTAATTCAAGTTAAACAGTGCTCTGTCCTCAATTACATACGAGTATATATCCGTATGAGCTTTGCTACCTCAATAGCCATACCACGATGTCCCTTACCCTCGTGGGAGGGAAACGAAACTGTTAATGTGTAAAACTTTTATCCAAGCGGCCCCAACGATCGCCAGTATACATTTTTAAAAGAAAACGCTTTTGTTATATTCCAGTTTGAAATATTTATGAAACCGTCCATAAATTTAAGCTCGGAATCTCGCTATAGTTACAGTAAACAAAATTATTTTCAACTAAGAGAAATTTGGTAAACAAATTTACAAAACTGATTAACAATATAATTTATTTGTTCAGTTACTAAATTAAAAGCAGCGGTAACCTAAGAGGTTATTAAGTTAATCCTGACTAAATATCTAGTTTAATGAGCTGTGAAATTGTAATCATAAAACGATACTGTTTAGTCTAGGAAGGAATACTAAGAAAATACCTAATGACTATAAATATAATTCCAACCTAATCCGATCTGTCTTCTAGCCAACATCAGCACTCTCAAATAAAATAATATTATAAAAAATGTAAATTACATTCAATATATTTTTTTCCAATACTTTTTCCTTTTTCGTCTTCCAACGCTGTAACTATCAAAAGGTCACCCAAGGATCGCGTTATACCGACTCTTCGCCTCTGGGAGATACGGCACTACAGAGTCTACAGACACATGCCATACTTAATAATCAACAACAACAACAACTGACGTGTCGGCGTTGAAGTTAAAAATAGATATTCAGAATAGTAGGATTTACTTTAAAACTTATGCAATGTTTAAAATTACTACTAGATAGTAATTATTATAAATACTTCTTTTTTTAAATACACTTCTTCGCCTACTACTACTTCGCCTAATATAATCATTCATACGTAATGTTAATATGTTAGTCTCAACTTTCAGGCTTACTATTAAATTACATTTATAATCGCAAAGTACGAGTAATCACGTTTATTTTGTGAATCCTTACATTTGCAGCGTTGCCCCAGTACGATCCACACGAAGGCCACTTACGTCATGTGTTCGCTACAAATCGATACATATCTAGTTACATAATCATTATCCTTTCGCCGATAACCCTTGTTTTATTTCCTGACGGACATGCGACATATGACTGATTTTATTACAATTAATTGGTGATTATCTCGACATTTATGAAACGCTACCTGTAATATTAATGGTCAGAGAAATCATAACTCACTTGTCGTGCGTGTGATTTAATATTGCGATTAATTGGAATCATGACAAATAACATTTGTTTTGACACGCGACCCTCCTGTTTTTCAAACTCCTTATTTGTATAAACTCAATTTAGTATCCCTTTCCGTTCCCAGTAGAATTAGACCGTGAAGCACATCATTTTGTGTTTCTAACCAACGAGGATTATCCTTGCGTACGTACGAGTATCATATGTTAATAGAATGTATACTGCATTGTACTGTGGGGGTAGATAATAAAGTGTCACCGCTGTTAGTGAAAATAAATAGATTGACCTATATATAGTTAATAAAAATATGATAACATCGATCTCGTTCATCCTTAGTGATGAAGATGCTTACTTATTGTGTATTTTATGTATCTGACACTGTATTTTTAAATCATGTAAGGAAATTTTTTTACTCATCGTGCCTTATTTTCGGCTTGTATATTATTATGAGTTATAGGCTTGCTTGCTTGTTTAATATAGACTCGCCTTAATTTGTGTTTACGATTCATATTCTTTCTTTATGTTCATAACAAAACAAAGGGTATCAGACCACACATTTTTCCGATTTCCTCATACAAACAACTGGTTTGATACATAACTAACCCTTTACCGCACTTTCACCTGCGTTAATGGTGACTGCTCCGCTTCTAATGGTGGTAGCGTCATGTCAAATAGCCAATAATTTATAAAATAGTCAATTAAAAAAAAAATATATCTTTTATTACAATTAGGCTATGAAATGTAAAATGTATGTTACAGAGATTACCGCGTTCAACCAATACATTAATATTTTCTGCATTTTATTACTTGAAAACCCACTGTCGGGCCTTGCCGATACTTTTGAAGATCCTACGGGAGGTAGTTGGTGGTGGCTGGAAATTGGATTTTAGTCATGTGAAAACGCGTTTGCACCCTCTAGAATCGTTCCTCGTACTGTAAAATTTTAACAATGGACATTTCTTAACCATCACAAAAGCTGAAGTTTAGAATATTATTTTTAATTTTACAAATATTGGTATTAAGAGAAATTGACAAACTTTAATAACTGACGAACCGAACTAACTAACCGATATCCAGTTTGCAAACATATTTAATGAATAGTCCTTTATAGTTAAAGCTGGATATTCACAAACTTGTATTACTCTGTTCCGAACTTCGTTGTAACAATGAAATAAGAAAAGGGTTTTATTTGTTTGTAAACAATTAATGAAAGAAAATGTTATAAGCGTTTTTGTTAGGCAATAATTAAATCAATTTAGAAATTAACTCAGTTTCGTTAAATGTGAATTATTTTTTCTTTGCTTTATATTTTCTACGACTAGCGCAGTCAACCTAGCTGTTTAATGATAAAAAATGGAGATTTGGATTACCACGCATTTTTATTTTTGGATAAATAGTAAAAAAATGCGTGGATTAAGAATTTTGATACCCGCAGTCTGGGCAAGTGGGGCGTCATTCTTTTTTAACAATTTAACGAAAAGAGCCAAGACCATTCATAACTTTGAAAATAATGTATGTAGAAGTCTGAAAATAATGTACGTAGCTTGTGATGATATTAAATAATGCTATAAATTTCAACGAGATCAATTTTAAACTTTTAAATTATTCATGATCCTTTTTTTTAGCCCTAATTGTAAAATGCGCCATTTCTTTTTAAAACTACTAAAACTGGTCGGACCAGCTTAGAAAATTCAAAAAACCATTTAAGTTTATGAGCCCGTTGGAATTTTTAATAAATATTGATTTTAACCGGTCAAAATCGATATTTCTTAAGCGGATCAATGAATGTTTGTTTACAAAACGGAAATAACAGTAGGCAAACATTGTCCGTAAATTAACGAGGTCGTCCGGCGTAACAGGCGGTCTATCAATCTAGCAGCGACCGCCGGTGGCACCGTGGCACCAATTAGATGACGCGTGTGCCACTCCCTTCTATGTTTACCATCCGTCGTGGCCCACGGTCCGACCTGTCACCCTCTTGACGTCAAACTGCCTCTAATGATTATTGGCAAAAATAACTAGCAGACGCGAAAATATAGACCACGTAAAAGGTATAGCCATCAAACCATAGGATTAGTTTTCAACGAATATTTAATAGAATTCTCACCCAATGGCTGAACGCGCAACCTAAGTCAATAGGAGAAATAAGTAAGCATGAAGTTTGCACTAATCAAAGTGTCAATAAGGTTTTAAAAAGCCACTATACCTAATTTACACATTACTTTTTTTTTTTATTTATTCAAAATTTGCATAAGTTTTAACATAAAATAAATTTGCCAAACTGCGTAGCAGTTTGTCGGCAATTGTTCTCGTTTAACAATGAATGAATACAAATTTTATTATTTTACTTACTTATGTTTAGCACATAATTCAGAGATTCGTCAGATTCCCTACGTGTATACCACAATATTTTGCATACTAATATAGTAACACTCTATACTTATTCACTGATGGAAGCATACACAAGTATATAACTGTGGTTTGTAAACCACTGAAAAACACACGTACATACCTACATCAATGAACAAAATTGGTATGAGCAATGTAAGAACAAATAATAAAATTACAAGAAAAAAAATTATAAACTAATTTGGCAACAGGCAAAAGGCTAATTATATATTATGGACACAAGGATAGGTAATGTTTTTTTTTTATATTTTTGAGCTGATTTGACAAGTCTGAAGGTAGTTCGTTTACTATAGTCGGTACTATGTATTTCCTTGTACGTTTACCAAAATAGTTTGTCACTCTCGGAACAGCAAGTCTTTTCTTTTTAGCTAAACGAGTTGGGTACATATGTTTACGCTCCGTTCTGTAGTCTTGATAATTGAATTGTTCAATTAAAATATTGAATTTAATTTTTAGATGGAATGGTAGTACTTTACAGATTTTAAATATTTTCTCATAATCATGATTTAGACTCGTTTTGGTTTTTTTATCTATAAGTAATTTCAATAATCTAATCTGCAAGCTGTTGATTTTATTTAAGTATGTAGGAAATGTAAGGCCATATGCACCCAAAACATAATGGATAATTGAATCAGCTAGCGCATAATATAAGACATACATTACTTTTCTGCTCACAACATATTTGAGATTTTTAAATTTACTCAAAATGGATCGAAGTTTATTACAAACTTTGTTAACATGTAGGTTCCATGTGAATAAATTATCTATTTCTATTCCTAGGTTCCTAGGAACATTGACAATCTTTTTGTTGTTATGCATACATTCGTACGTGTGACCTTTCACCCTAACTGAAACATCTTTTTGTTTATGATAAGGCGAATGAATAATCATACACTTGGTTTTATTTATATTTATTATAATGCCGTTATCATGAGCCCATTGTTCTACACAGTCAAAATCGTTTTGCATGGCCTCCTGCAAGAGATCGATGTTGGTGTGGCTGTAAACTAAACATGTATCATCAGCATACATAATTGCTTTACATTTATGTAGCACGTTAGACATGCTCTTTACATGCATTATGTATCCTAGTGGGCCATATACGGAACCTGTTGGAACACCAAATTTAATGGCACCTTGCTTATTTTTTTGTTCCACTGACACACACTTTGAGTGACCTCTGCTCTAGGTATTTTCTGAACCATGCATTCATGGGGCCTCTCACGCCACATTCATACATAGCCTGCAACAAGCCGTCGTGATCTAAACTTGTTGCAAGTGCCAAGTTATAGGTACATATCTTGTTTTGTACTGGTTATATAACTGTAAATGACAAATAGTAAATATAGAACAAGCAATGTAAGTACTACTCGTTAACAAATCAGGCAATGTAAGCAAAAAAAAACTTTTTTCATCACACGAACAGTAAAAATACTTTTCAGTAGTAGTCAATGTTGGGAGGGTCAGCTTCCCTAACTTTTACATAGCAAACTATAAACATAAAACATTCTTTCCTTTTTATTTATTCTCGTTAAAAACTAGAAGCACAAGGTCAGCTGCTTTTTCCCACATAACTTGTTACAGTGTAGCACTAACAACTTGAAACTTTTTAGGATAGGTACCTTATTTTATATCGTTACAGACAGCTGAGTTTACGAATCTTTGCAAAGTTAACAGGATAATATTGATCAAATTATACTTAGTACCTGGGAGACTGAGCTTCACTCGGTAGCTTTTTGTAAAATCGTCATTTTTTTTTGTAACATTGCGTTTTTACAGGAAATACAACTATGCAGTTGAACTTAAAATGCAAAACTGTATCTGTATACCAATTTTCATCAAAATCGATAGAGCCGTTTCCGAGATACCCAAAATATAAATACATACATAAATAAATACTTACATACGAGAATTGCTCGTTTAAAGTAATAAGATTTATATACATTATGATTTATACCCTATACCGAGTAAGTTTGTAATAGCGGAATAATTTTAAAGGAAACAAAATAAAATACTTAATTAATCAAATCAATCAAAATAATTGTGGTTACATTGAGAAGCTTTTGAATGACCATACATTAATCTTAACATAAATAATAATAATAGTTTTTGCAATATTTATAAAAGAAAGAATAGTACTAAAATGTAGAACTGATTGACATAGGGTACTTGAAAATTTACCTATAGGCTTACAGTCTCTCTATTTCAAAAGACTTTCTCGTTTGCTATCTACAGTAGTATGATATGCCTTCCCTTTTCTATGAAGAAGTAAACTGACAATGATACAATACCAGCTCAGGGTTTAATTGTCCAAGATGTGTGGGATTCCGGTTTTGTTCGATGGCAAAACTTTTTTTTTATTTAATAAATAGTTTTAGAAAATATTTTAAATAGCTCTGGGGGTGTGTAGGTATTAGACTTTCTAAATTTAGTTCAAACCAAATTAATGAAATGGTCGTAATATTTCGACTGTAATATATTGGTAATTTGACTTTGTAAGTAACGACAGTACTTTTTTCTTAGGTTTTCAACTAAAAAAAAAACAGTTGCAAACTGCACATCAGTTGGATCTCTCCAAAGACTTCGAAACTTCCTACCAACTTTTGTTGAAAATGTTCTATTGAAAAAATAATAATATACCTACAAGTGATAGAAGTAATAGTTTAGAAAACGTCTACTACTTTCTGTTTTCTTAATTTTACTATTATTTGACTTTTAGCAGGACCGGCAACGAATTGCTTTGGCATTTCAAAAGTTTTCTGAAACAGTTTTTGCTAAAAAGTATGTAATGTCTATGGATTCACAACTATGGGGATTTTTTCAGTTTCAGAGTTTAACGTTTTTTCATCGAATTTCTTTAAACCACGCGTGACCACGACAGGTTCAGTGCCGTCAAAACATCGGATCACCAAGAAACCTTTTAAGTATAATCGCGATTAAGATTTAAACAATTAATAAGTGCCGGTAAAGTTTGATTTCAACATCGGAATTCAGATCTCGCAGCACCCGTTTTGTTTCTTCAATATTTCAGCGGTTTCTACCTCTTCTACCTCTGCTAAAAAAAAATTAAATATTATCTTCCTCTTAAGTAAAAATATGTAAATAGGCCGAGTTAAAACGTTCAAAGGCAAAACATAAAAATAAAGTAATAGAATGTGTATTGACATCGCAGTTAAATAGTTTTTCATGGAGGCAACTAAAGGGTTGAAAGTCACTAGGTTTATGTTTACTTTCAAGACAAAAGTTACGTTTCCGTTTTTAGGTATATCTAAAAGCTAATTATAGAAGTGCCAGGCGGAGAACTTAGAAAAACCCGAGATTTCAATAAATTAATTTAATTATTTTAAGAAATTACAAGATAAACTTTTCTCTAAAACTGTGCTAACTCGGACGATGCTACTACCGAAGTAACTGTTGAATATTTTTTTATAATTAAAATCAACTTCACTGCACATTGCACTATTTCGCTATACGTGTGTGAGATGATAAATGACGCGGGCCCAGAATCGGGGCAGCGGCACGAGACGCCGAAATCAGCTATATCCGTGGAACCTTCTCTATTGCGTAAATAGCTTTCATCCATTGATCAGCGGTTCTGGTGTAGGCAGCGAGGGGATGTAACAAGCTAATAAATGAACGACCAAGAACAATGTTTGTATAGGTTTAACGGCTTATAAACTTTTGTGGTAATGGACCACTTATGCAAAATGTACGAGTACCTAGCTGTTTTGTATAATAGCACATTTTTTCCATAATGCACATGAATTTAACATCTACTTCACTACATATTATAAAACAAAGTCTCCCGCCGCGTCTGTCTGTCTGTCTGTTCTGACTGAAAAACTACTGAACGGATTTTCATGCAGTTTTCACTAATAGACAGAGTGATTCATGAGGAAGGTTAAAGTGTATAATTTATACGCGTTCAAAGCCAGGGCGGGTTGGTAGTTTTTAATAAAATGAACCACTCCTTTCAATCATCTCCTTCTAAACACATTCATGTCAGGAACTTAAGGGTAAATGGTGATAGCTCCGTATAGAAACGAGCAAAAACAGAGGTACCTTGATGATGATCCTACAGCAGGGACAGCATACTATGCAAGTGTACCGATTTTCATAGTATGTATGTAAGTACTCAGAATGACAACACTCAACAATCAACATTTTCGGACAATAAATATTCGGTGGTAGTTCCAGAGTCTATTTTCCTGCCACATATTGGATGAAATCGAAGGCAGACAAAATTGCGCTTACCAATTTTATTTTCTTTTTTTGGTTTATTACTTGTTTATCTTGTTAGCTTATTAATCGCTGTATTACTTTTCATTAAATAATATACCTATCTACATGAGTATTTGTACGTAGTGCAATATCTGTCACAGAATAATAAAATAAACTTATTAGGACCTGACATAAGCAGTCGAAAGGTATTTTTATATGAAGCTGTCTTTCCTTTCGGGGAAAAATATTATCCGTAAGCCTAAACATAGTTTGCACAAAATATTGTAAATAATATTTATTTAATATTATTATAATATTATTATTTCGGTGGGTGCGTATAATAATAAAAAACTTCGATACCCAAAGCCACAATAACGTTTAATGTTTACTAAAATATTTGAGGGTGCTGAGTCCTCATATTGACTATTACCTACAGATGGTCATGACAGCTGATACTGACTGTTTTACGTTCAACATTCATTGAATAAGTTTGTAAGTTTTCCCAAGGATCATAGCCTGCCTACAGCCATATAGAATGCAGATAGTTAAGTAGAAACTACAAGAAATACCACAAAGACGACAGGCAGCTTGAGTCGCATTACGTCAGACTTGGTGTCGTCTCCTACAAAGTTTAGTACATTAAAACTATCCATGCTCCTTCTTCGCAATATCGCTATAACTCGTATATTGGTGTTCACACGAATTATCGAATTTTCGAGACCTCGGTTCATAAAAAGTTTAGTGAAACAACTGTAAGAAATGTTTTTATGAGTTAAGATCATGGAAAATCATGTTAGATCTTGTTGTCTTAGACGTATTTTTTTATCATTACTGTTGCTGTTGTTGTATGTTTTCTTTTTTATAAATTTTCTCCTATTATTTTAAAGTTGACAATGAGCTAAACCTTCACGTAACAAGCAAGGAATAATTTTTATTCTAAGACTAGAAGCTCAAAATGGCCACTAAAATCCGTCATTTCCATTTTACATCCATGTACCAGTGACACTGAGACAAATGCATAATGCTCTTTTTGGGCTTCGCCGCAGTTGGGGTAAAAATAATTAATTTCATAGTATTTTTTTCTTTTAAATAGACCTATGTATATCGCCCACAAATTACTTGCACACTATTGAAAAAAGTACACCAATATCAGCTTGTAAAAGATATATTGCCATAATTTATTAAAAATGTAAAAAATACTTCGGGTTTCTCTTCTCTTTATCTTTTCCTCGCAGCGCCCCGCGGTTTCACGAGCGTAAGTCCCGATCCCGTAGAAATATCGGGATAAAAAGTTGCTTGTAAGTTAATCCAGGTCTCCAGCTATCTACATACCAAGTTTCATCGCAATTGGTTCAGTAGTTTTAGCATGAAGGGTAACAAACATCCATTCATCCATACATCCATACATCCTCACAAACTTTCACGTTATTAATATTAGTAGGATATTTGAAGAATAAAATGCCAAGTCACACACTATGAGCTTTCAATATAAAAATGTATAAAAATATACGTACCTTATGGAATATAACCAACAAATCGTCGAGTTTGCCGTGCAAATCCCCGCACACCGTGATCTGGCTTGAGATTGAAGTGGTTGCCACGTGGATGTTGGGCATTCTCTTCAGCACTTGAGCGGCTTCTTTCAATATCTGTCCGACGTGTTTCGGATGAAGGCGATGCTAGAAAATAAATTGGTTTTTAGATTATTTCTCTAATGTTGAAGTGGTGGAAATTAATTAATGTAACTTGATTTGGAGAGAGGTAAACTTGATTTAAATATATTCTATGAGTATCTTAAATGGCCCTATGTGTCTTTTCTTTCTATTTTATACAGGAATAATAAAGGTTATATTTTGGTACCAGGTCGATTAGTTAGAAACTCTAGTGTGCAAAGAATACGTGGTATCTTTTCAGAACTAACCTAGCAAACATTAAACACATATGGTAAGCAGTTGCTAATAAATGTAATCACTGGGTATCAGAGGTATGGTTATGTGGTACTAACTCTAGGCCTCTCCTCAAGGAGCCCACATTAAAATTCAAGGAGGTCACATTAAAATATTCACACATGTGTGGTGGATAAACTTCCTAAGTCACTATCTGTCAGTCTACCCTTTTTTACCATCCACAAGATCGACATAAAGAAGTTGTCTTTCTTGGGTATTCATTTTAAATTGGGGACAATTCAAAATGAATAGCCATAGATCTAGTAGATTCTAGATGTACTGCCACTAAGCTTCATAAAATATACTAAGCCGTATGGTGACATTAAATAAAATTATTCAGTACCAGGATATCCGATGGTGCAATGGTTTAAGTGTCGCCACTTCGCCGCGCCGAGTGCTGTGGGTTCAAATCCCATACGGGACAAAAATTTGTGTGAGCCACAAATAGTTGTCATGAGTCTAGGTGTTCTTGTGTCCGTTGTTTAAATGTTTGAGAACACACCACCCGCGATGCAAGAATATTCTTAACGCGAGAGTTCTTTTTAAATAAAAAAAACACAACTTATGATTCTCCTACGTAACCATTATCATTGTAATTCACCTCTACTAGGTCCAAAAAATAAATTCCAAATACTCGTAAACTATTTTAAATGTATGCACGTAAAAATGACAGAGTACATAAAACATTTAGACTAGCATCTCATGGACAGTGGCAAAAAAAACCAAAACGCATTGACATTTCCTTTCATATGTTTGGTGTATTTGAAGTTATAAATGTTGTTGCTTGAAATATTCTACTAAATTAATTTATTTGGATCGCTGATGACGACATCAAATAATTTTAACACGGCAAATATTGCATTTGGCTAAATATTTGCGCTAGGTGATTGGTCAAAGGAAAAAAAATTAGATGAAAAATGAAAAAGATTTTAATTTGGTCAATATTTTTCTACGCCACGCCATGCGAAATACTAGTGTATTTCAAACTTGAAAACTGCAGAATTGATGCGTTTTGACTTATACTAAAATTAAGTAGACATTAAAAAATTCAATATAAAAAAACAACCTTCTGAAGATTTGTGTTCGTTCAATCCTTATCAGGCGAGATAATTTCTTGATTGAAAAAAAAATTAACTCTTGTACAAACATCATTCTCTGTAGGAGAATGAAACTGATGAAAGTCAACAATTAATCGGCATAGAGTATGCCTAGACTCGGAAACAGTATCTGTACATTACACAAATAATTGTCAAAAAGTCAAAAATGTTCGGCAATTCAACATCTACAACACGTCATCTACTGAAAAGACCGCTTTTGCAAAGGGCGGTCTTTATAGGTTGGTGAGCACTGACTGAAAAACAGCCGTTCTTTCCAACGTTAAATTTGAATTTGAACAGTCATAAAATAAACGACTTCCGGCTTGGAACAAGGCCGAAGTTGTACGTATGTATGTGTACAGAAGTTTGACGAGCTATAAATATCTTTCCAGTATTGTTACTACTATATTCTTATTTAAAACTAAATTTCGGTTACTTTGCAGTAATTCACTACAACAGTTACATAACAATCTTGCTACTTGCTACCTGTCTTAAATATGTCCTTTGGTTTATAATAATAATAATAATCTTTATTTGTTCAAACATTAGTACAATACATATACATTTATTACACTTATTACATCAATTAGACTTAGAAAATTGTATCTCTGGCCCCCACATTAGGGTACCCTGTGTCGTGGGGTCCAGTCACTTCCGTGAGTTTTGTAATAGTATAAAAAAATAAAATAATAGAAGATAATGTGTGTATGTGTGTGTGTATGTGTGTGTGTGTGTGTGTGTGTGTGTGTGTGTATGTGTGTTTGTAAGTGTGTATGCGCGTGCGTGCGTGTGTGTTCGTCATACGTGTGAGTTCGTGTGAGCAAATACCAGTGTTCAAGAGGTTCTCGGTATGGGCATGGATCACCGGTCTTTGGAGAGTAGCCATCCCTGGATGGTGGTTTTAAGGCGGTATGAAGTCTGGTTTATTATAGATTTGTTAGTTTTAAACAATTTATTGTATATAAGGGGGGGGGGGGGTGTATAAAGGTAGAAGATTGACGAGCAAAAGCAGAACGAGCTCTCGGTATGTCCCACTTAAGAGTTCTGTCAGAGGAACGCGCTATGGTCTTCGCAAGTTTATTAAATCGGAGGAGTATCGAGATAATGTAAAGCTGTCTCACGCGAAGGAGGTTTAAATCTTTCGTTTTTTGTCAGTTGGTACCTAATACAAAATATATTATTAGACATGAACGTACTACATTTCACTGAATTATCTTGATATCCCACAGCGTTCTCGACTAAACAGCATAGTTTTTGTATTCTAGTAAGATCGACCCATTGTTTCTTATGGATGTCGTAAATGAAGACTTAGAGATTACGGTAGGATCTCGCCCGGAATGATAAAGGTTGACTGTGATCCTACCTAAATAAATAATGGTTATGTATGTATATGCTCAAATGGTGTAACATTTTATCTTACACTAGTTCGGGAGTAACATTTGAATTATTAAATTCTGGATAAAGTATTTTTTTATATGCATGCCAAACATTATTATTAATTACAATGCTGCCGTGGTAATCGAGATAGCAGCAGCAGTACGTCAGGAAGACGCCTCTTCTGACTTACTGCTATTTCGATTATTACGGTAGAATATTTTAAACCAACTTTAGCTTTGTTTATTTCGTAATTACATCAAGTAACCTGGACTTGTCGGCTTTCCTTCTAAAAATATACATTTTTAAATACAACTCCCGCATAAGGAATATTCCTGTGTCGCGGAGGGCTTCATGGACATTTAAATAACGGTCACTAAGAACACCTGGCTGTTCTTTGTGTCTGGGACAACTATTTGTTGATCACAAATATTGGTCCCGTGTGGAATTTGAACCCCACAACACTCGGCGCGGCATAATGTCAGTAACCACCTAAACCATTGCGCCATTCGTCAATATTTACCTATTTCTACTATTGCAAGGCCAACAGTACGGCACTTTACTTTCAATCTTTGTTATCCTAAATACACTTGTATGTAGATGCATTGTCAGTGACTTGCCTTTTTACGGCGCAAATAAAAGAATATACGAAGGAAAACTTTATAACCTATCGTAGCATATTTTGTTCGAATAGGTACAACAGAAAAAAAAACTTTTTCTGTTGTACCTATCTTTGACGATGACAACATGGCTCTATGAATCCTCTATTCTATACATAACTGCTGCCCAAACAAACACCAAAAGTGTACTCACATGTTTTATGCACCCAGAATACAGATAGAACTCAATAAACATGCCAAAAACAACGAAAGTAACAAAAAAACATAGGTATGTTTAACCTTACCTTTTTCTTTCTAAACGCCTCAATCAGCAAGTCGATATCCTTTCTTTGCAGCGGGAATTCTATATCGGGGCCCCGGGAAGATTTCGGGGGAGCTGTTTCTTCAACGCCCCCACCCTCGTCCGACTCCTCGGAAAATACTTGTTCCACTATAAGGTAAAAATCAGCTTAGTATGTAGTAATAAATTCTTGTAACGTGCACATTTGAGTGTAATAAGACATTTAACAAAGAATTTAGTGTTCTAAGTTCTCTCACACCAACCAATTAGATAAATATGTTATAATAACATCACAAAAAATTACATTTGTGCTCTGAAACATATTTTGTTTAAGTGACTATGGAGAGGAGACCACGGATCGGAAAGCGCATCGTAGGCCGTCCGGACGTTGATGGACAGATGACCTTATAAAGATCACGGGTCCATCTTCTTGGAAGTCATTGATGATGACGATATTTGTTACACTCTATGGGTACATAGTAGATGCTCACTTATGGGACCAAAAGCAATTCGTTTGTTTCAATTTCTCAGTAGCATAACTTGCATAAATTTAACTCAATTTGAGAGAACATTTACCTAAAGTAAAAACTAGCAAAACTAATTCAGCAGCCGATTTTATATAATTTTTTAAAATATAAATAATTACACAAATTAATGATCCATGTCCAATATTGGTTCCAATTGGAAATTGTACTTGGTTACACTATAAACAAGCACTATGAATAAATATGTTGTTTACATTAATTTTATAAGTTGTTTTCTAAAATTAATAAAGCAAATGTGCAGTATTCGTATTCATCTCCGAGAATTGCTGTAGCTTTGTATGCCAATATTATACTTAACTTTTTTTTAAAGTATCGCCGATTTAATGGGCATAAATGACAAAAAATTTTAATAGGCTGTCTTGGTGTCTGTATGATTGCTTTACGCCGCTCTTACGTGGAGATACGCTAATGTACTACTAGCTTGATGTCTTCTAAGACATTTTTCGCTGTTCAGCTGGACCCTGGGCTTGTGACAAAATAGGCAATAGTGCCATCGTTCAGCGACAAATTAGCGACAAATGTTGGTGCCTGTATGATTGCTTTTCGCCGCTCCTACGCGGAGATACGCTAATGTAGTGCTAGCCAGTTAATAATAAATCGACATGGTGCTAGCCTGATATCAATATCAGGCTAGCACCATGTCGATTTATTATTAACTGGCTAGAGCGACAATTTTTTAGACTTGGTAACAAATTAGCGACATATTATAGTGCAAATTATGAATAGGAAACTTAACTTTGTAGTGCTAGCTTGATATACCTAACATTATGGCTATTTAGAGATTTTGTGTTAAATTGCAGTTTGTAGCTCATATTATCTTGACTTAGTAGTCTTATCTCTGTTGATACCAAATACTATTCAAAGTAGCTTATTAGGTTAGTTACCTCGTTAGGCCTATGTGACCAGTTCACGATTGAATTTTAATAACTACGCGCGCTTAGGTGTGCACTTGCCATATAAGGTAAATTAAATGTCGGCACCATAATAACTTTTATTTTTCTATCTGCAGTTCTTGATACGTGTCAAATAATGGACTCAAAATATAATGTGTCGTAAGGCTTAAAAAGTCTAATACGTTTATTACTACTAGCATTTTATCAAGTAAATTTCTGGGTGCTATAATTGTCATTTCAATTGACTATTTTGACAAGTAGCTTGCGTAGAAGAATTGTATGTTGGCTAAAATGCGAGGAACCCTAAAAAAACCGGCTAAGTGCGAGTCGGAGTCGCGCACCGAGGGTCCCGTAAAATACTTTTATTACTCGTATATGATGTAAATAAAAATTTACGGTTTTCGCAATTTTTCCTTAATCTGTGCTATAAGACGTTGTTTCGTACCAAATTTCAAGATTTTGAGTTCACGGGAAGTAACTTGTAGGTTTTGATTCCCTTGCGAGTGTCGAAAATTTGCGGAAATTTGCAGCTGTATCTTTTGATTGCGTTGGGTTAAAGGTTTAATTTTTTCACAGCTCTAAAAGACAGTAGACCTGAGTATTTGACATCAATTTCAGCTTGATAACTCCACGCTGAGAAAAACGGTCTTGACAGACAGACAGACCTTCGGACGGACGGACAACAAAGTGATCCTTTTTGTTTTTTTTTTTTGATGACGAGGTGGAAGATCCTCATGGATGTCCTCCGCCCTTGGGGGCGAAGGGGTCTGTCAGACTCTTACCGACTAAAAACCACCCTGGTGTTCCACTGCTTGCCCATGATCGGGGGAGCGAGAACCGCCATTGCATTCTTCCGCAAACAACAAAATGATCCTATAAGGGTTCCGTTTTTTCCTTCGAGGTACGGAACCCTAAAAATAAATAGTATTGAAGACAGGACAGACACATTATTGGTAAAACATTTTGTAATCTTCTTAAATATTTTTCAAAAAACTTTGGTTTGTATGCAATGTATTTTAATACGAAAAATAATCTTTTTAACCAGTTAGCCATGTCGTGTTTAGTTGAATAAAGCACTCTATTTGGTAATTCGAGAGCACAATCCCCACAAGCTTTATTTTGCAGCCACGTCGCGGACACAACACATTGATTTGTCTGAATTTGTGCAATTCGAGTAATGCTTTCCGTGATACAAGTGGGTATCACGGAGAACCTTACTGAGTAGAATTGCCAACGCTGTTTTGGTGGGGGATCTTGTGTACCAAATCTTCTTCCCTATTTGATATTAGACCGAATACCTAACAAAGAACACGACTAATTACTAATAAATAAGAAAATAAGTTTTTAGCGGCTGATGTTACGCCAGTCGCTAATACCTTCGATCAGACAAAATATTGACGGGCCCTTTCATATGTGCACCTGACTCGAATCACTGAAAGCTCATTAAACCTGATGGAATTACACAAATTCCAATTCAATTCCTACATAGATAAACACAATATATGAAAAACATTAAAAACGCATTCTTAAACCATTTATCGAAATGCGTTAAAAAGTTGCATAGTTTTTATTGGTGTGCTATAGTATGTGTTATTTGGCTCAATAAAATAAAAATAAAGATAAGAAAAGTTAAAATCTGCACTACACAATGCGTACGAAGTCGCTGGTAACAGCTAATAATTTAGTAGATACCTACTATATAGAAATTTGTTAACAAACCGGACTAAGAATAGCCGAGACCTAGTTTTGTTTGCATTTGAGGCTAGTTTACTGCAGCTAATTAAATTATGTAGCTCGCATGTATAAAGATACCGCAGCGTTGCGTGTTTGCAGCCCGTCGAAAAAGGAAAACGAAGGTGCCGAGAATGAGAGAAATAGAAAAAAATGTACGCTCACTTTTTCACGCAACAAAATTGCTTCAGCGCGGAATAAATCGCTGTTTTCTTTTTGTTCTGAAGGCTTTACTTATTACATAAAGAGTTTATGAGTTTATTTATTTAGGAAGAAGTTTTAGTCAATATATACCCGTCATCCGTTTAAAAAAAAAACAACATAAATATAATGGTAACACAATAATAATATTAGTATAATTATTTTATTGAATTATTTTCATATAAATACCTTAGTTTACGATATCGATTAGTAAATAAGCTAGTAACCAAAGTAGTGTCGAAGGGAACGAAAACGTAAGACCGTTTTTAAATTACCCACGAGACTACTGGTCAGTAGTGCAAAAAGGAAAAAAAATCGCCACCACACTACTGGTAGTGTCGTTTCGTAGTGCGGTGGGTCATAAGTAGAAATCGGATATTCGGATGCATATTTACCTAAAGTTGAGATGTTGGCTATTATGGAAAGCACTTTTTTATCGAAAGAATTCCGCGATTCCAGGAAATTCAAATTTAAGTGTACCTATACTCCGTGAGATGTAATAAACCCCAGTTTGACACAAATGACACTTGCTCTGTTACAACGTATAATGATTGCTTTTCCCTACTTTTATTGTCAGTGATTTTTGACGAAGCAAAAACAACCTTATTACGATGTAACAAGTGTCAAATCGGGCCTATTGAACCCCAGGAAATGTAAGCATTTTGTAAGAGTGCGAGTAAGACGGCAAATTATACTTGCTTGTGCGCAAGTAGCGACGCGACAATACAACTGCATTCGTAAATAAAAATATACTTAGAAGCCGCTTACATAATTTGTTATCCAAAAAATAACTTTAGGTAAATATGCATCCGATTATCCGATCTCTAGTCATAAGCTAATGTAATTCACCTATAATTTTGTCAAGTACGGATATCACCCATAAAAAAAAAGGTTTTTTCTGATGTAATTTTTTATTCATATCTTGCCCGAGTAGTAGTATTTCTCACCGGTTCACAAGTGGGTCATGAAAAAACTTAGGACATGTAAAAGTTGTAAGATGACTTCGCCGCACACGAGTCTCAAGTTTCAAACTTTAGTTTGGTATCTGTAATACAGTTTAACTAGCGACTCTAGCGGTGTCATTAGCCATTACTTGATGTTACAACGCAAAACTAACTTTCCCAATGTCACTTAGTCAACAGTATGTATCATGATTATAATGATCCTCGACGAATTCATTGCGAGTAGGTACTCTACTCACAGCAAAGTTTACGAAGTAACTATTATTTTATCTGTGACAACGTTCCAAAAAAAAAGTTAGGCGATTGCGCTTAAGTAATGAACTCATCATTACTTACTACGTACGTCTGCATAGGTACAGTTTTCATCATTACCTAACACGGGACAGAACTCTACTGCTGAATTTAGGCCACTTCTAAAGACTTCTACAAAGTGCGGTCTATCATCCAATGCCTCTTTGACCAGGTTGTCTACCTTGTCATAAATGTTTGTGGCACTTGTGTTATGAAATACCAATATCCATCCTTTGGTTGTGTACCACGCCGTTTTTGGGTTTGATAAGTTCGTACATTCGCTAACTATAAATGGTCATGTAGTGTATGGTGAACTATAGAGTAGTCGGTGACATTATAGAATGGTCAGTTTTTTTAAATCAATCAATCATATTTTGTTAGTGATGGGTGATAGTACGTTCGCAGTCTTGTATGGTACGCACCACTGGGCAAATACCTTTATACCGTTCAAAATCTCAAACTTGTTAGGAGTCATCATTAAGATAAAATCTACTAAGGGCATGCTCGTTTATTTATGAAAATGCCAAGGTGAAGTAACTTACAAACGGAAGTAGTCCTCGAAGTTCGTTCTGAAGAGGGTCGCCCACTGGTGTCCTTCATATGACTTAATAACGCGTTAAAGAAGTTGTATAACTGAAACAAACAAAATCATATATTTAGAGTACCTATACATACCCAAACATAACCATGGCTAAGGTTACGTATAATTAATTTACGCCCTTAGTAGGAACGTACTTGAAATAATTAACAGATAGTTGTTATATTGGAGGAGTGTTAGTTAATAGATCGAAAATAACTTATTAAAACTATGAAATGTGTTGGTACGAATACAATGAAATACCCTACAGATGACCGCATTGACCACCAATAATAGCATATTGAAATTTGTTGCTAATAGTGAGTAGGGTTTTGGGAAATGTCGTCGCAAAATGTCACAAAATCATGCTGTCACGTACTATAGACAGCCACAGCGTATTGATATGCCATTATTTTGTGTTCAATTTAGGTCTGATTTATTCCCCCCGAAGTAACCGAGCCCCCCTGAGTTACAGTTTAAAGTTAATTAAAAAAACGTCTTTTTGCACAATCGCAGCAATACATTTTATTGTAAAAATATTAAGTGACAAGTAAACTGGCAAAATAAGAAAAATAACCTGATTTTTTTTTATATTTTGCAACATAATGCTTCTTCAATTCTGGAAGACACCCATTATTTAAGAAGCCTTAGCCTTCAAAAATAAAAAAAAATTCAACTACAAAGAAAATATATATATAATCAAATGCTATCAGGCTTAAACAATTTTTAAAACTACTTTCTTAAAAACAAATATTTTAATATTCGCAACAATCAGAATTAAGGTATAGTCATTGATAAGTTTTAAGAAATTCCGTGTAATTGGTGGTAAATAAATAATTACTAATACAACTGTTTTAATTTTGTTGTTGTTTTTCTTCTAAATAAACTAAATCGTTTTCTTTATTCATTCGATTTTCTTCGTTCTGTTTTATCATCACTACTTCCCTAATAACTCCAAATAGTTACCAAACGTCACAGAACTCATGGTATGTGAAAAATTGTATAATTCCATGTTGAGTACCTACATGAATACTGATAAAAAATCAAATGTTTCATAAGGTTTTGTGAAATCGCCGTCGCTATTGCACCAGACCACTCGTTATTTGTTTAACGCTGGATGTCGACATTTCTCCTCCGTGAGATCGTGAAAATACGAAATAAGGCTTTCATCCTAGGTTCTCTTTAGAATTCAGTGTCTAACCCTATCTCTTGTATAACTCTCATAATATTACGAGTATTTATAGGCAACGGTAATCCTAACTAATGATGATGATGAACATAAATGCAAATGTGAGTTGGTATTTGTTTGTTAAGCTTTCACGCCTTAACTACTGAACTGATAACTCTGTCAGGGGTACAAAAAATTGCAATTGGCATTTATCATCAAGATAAAAAGTTCTGATCCTGAGGATCTGTCAAGAAAGTACTGGGAAAAGGTCAGTTAAACACAAAATTCTATTCTTCTAAATTTATTGTATCGCCTTCAAAGTGGGCCCCTTCAGAAATAATACGCTCACGCCAACCAATAATCCAGTTATCAAGACATTTTCCGGAATCGACTTCAGTTCTCGCCGCGAATTCTCTTAGATATATTCTATCGAGTGAAAACGGGTACCTCTAAGTAGTAATTTGAGTTTGAGAAAGAGAAAAAAGTCAGCAGGAGCCATATCCGGTGAATACGGTGGTTGTTCGATGGTATTTGTTGAGTTTTTGGTCAAAAATTCGTTCACAATGGTTGTTCTGTGCGATGACGCCTTGTCGTGGTGAAATATCCAAGAATTTTCTTTCCACAAATTTGGCTTTTTTCGAAGAATTTGCTCCCTCAAACGCCGCATAACGCTCAAATAATATTCTTCATTTACAGTCTGACCTTCTGGCAAGAATTCCAAGTGCACAACACCTCGATAGTCAAAGAAAACGGTCATCATGACCTTGACTTTTGATCGACTTTGTCGTGGTTTTTTCGGTTTCGGTTCAGTTGGAAGTCGCCATTCCGAAGCTTGTTGACTAGTTTGCATGTTCAACTTGTAAACCCGTATCTCATCCCCAGTAACAATGCGTTTTACGAATGTAGGGTCGGAATTGACTCGTTCTAGCATGTCTTCAGCGACTTTTATGCAATTGAGTTTTTGAAGAAAATTCAGATCTTTCGAGACTAGTCGAGCGGCAACGTGTTTCATGCTCAAGCGATCATTTACAATGGTAGGAATCGATTCGTGAGCCACAGAAAGTCCAGTGACTAATCTCTCTAAAATTTGAATGAGGATTTTCAGTCACAATTTCCTTCACTTTTTCGATGTTAACTTCAGTTGAAGACGTTAATGGCCGACCAGAGCGAGGCAAATCTTCCAACAAATCTCGATCGTGTTTGAATGCACTGTACCACTTATATGCTCGAGTTTTTGATAAAGTCTGCTTTGATAAAGCTGTAACATTTTCAGCGACACTGAACATGAAATTCCATTTGCAATGTAAAAATTTGAGACAAACTCTTTGTTCGATGTTTTTATGAATTATAAAAATCGCAAACCACTCCTGAGATAAGCTTCCAAATTTGAGTACTGAAAACAAACTAAATGACAGATATTGCTCAAACTTTGCGCCAGCCTTGCTCAACTCCCATACAAAAAATCAAATTTATGAAACGGAGTCCAAAAAATATGGCGCCTATTTCTATCCTGCCTACTCATTTAATCTCACCTATCACCTATCTCTTTTCATCTATGTAATTGCCAATTTCAATTGACAGTTTATTTGTCAATTGATATTGACAGTCAAAACCATAAACTTAGTATACTAAGTTTATGGTCAAAACAGTTTTTGACAGACAATTGTCATTATATGATATTTATATCATTTGAACTGTTTTGAATTTTTTTTCTTATATTTGGTTTTGTGGATAATTTAATATATATTCATATTGTTCTATATGTCTCAAAACATTAAAATGTATTACAAAACTTGTGTAGTGTGTTATATATATTGCATCTGGGCAAAGTAAAAGCGGAAAACGTCTATTTATGGCAAAACTTCCTTTAGACAAAGGAAAGTTAGTAAAATTTGCTAACAGTCGCTAAATAATACTGTCTAAGGATTGTTTATTATATATGTACATATTTCTTTGAAAATCAAAGGATTTCTAAGGGGATTTATAAGCTAATAGTGTTGTCGCTAAGCAGTAAATATAGCCATCGATATCGATATTCACAGGTCGTTAATATTATCTTTTATAACATTTTTTTTGGTGCATGCAGTGGGTGAAAGCTATCGGAGAAGATTTAATTAACGTACCGATACAGAAACTCTACACGTAAAGATATGTTTGTGGTAGTCATTTCGTTTAAAATGATTATGCACGGGCTATGGTAAATATGGTTATAGATGAAAAAGAAAGTTAAGCAAAATAATAGTTTATCTACTTAACTTATTCTAGAGTGATATGGTTAAAATGGTTATGAGCACACCCGAACCGATTGGTGACCGAGAATATACTAATTTCATTTAATTATGAAATAGCGCAGATCGGCGTAAACTGCTGAGCGCCCGCAACGTGATTGTACGAGGCTCGTGTCAATTATTGCATCAACACTAACAATTTTATGAAATAAAGATGTTTCGTATTGAATTTCATTTTTTGTAGTTTTATTTACCTATTAAAAAAAAGTAGATTATTTTACCGAAATGGCTGATGGGTATTTTTAATCTGTGGACTTGTCGAATTAATAGAATGCACAACACTATTTTTATTTTCTGAAGGTTGGCATAATTTTTGGCTCCCATCAAGTTTTAGTTTTTGTTTTGTAAATTAAATTGGAACCCGTTTCATACATCGTTTTTTAGTATGAGAGCCCCGACTCTTCTAACATAGTGTTTGTATACTCTTTGCTTCGCGCCAATATAGAAAATAGTTGTGCCAATGTAACCACAAAAAAAATATATTGGAATTGAATATGGAATTAGAACTAAATTATGAATTCCCGATACTTTTTTAACAAAATATGTATGTATTCGATTAAAACTCCTGTTATGATAGTATGAATCGTGTAATTCGCTTCATTTCACTTATTATTATAGGTTATGAAGCGATCGTAATCGAGGACATTATACATTGAGAGAAGACCCATACACAACAGTAGAAGTGTACAAACGGTAAATATCGATAGAGATCGACATTTACCGGTTTCAGCGGTTTTTCAGTTGCAGCGGTTTACAAAGGAAAAAACTGCAATGTATTACGAATATAGAATATACTATCAGCGTCATTCATTTTTGCTCTGAAAAATGATTATAAAATAACCTACACGAAATAAACGCACGTGATTGACTTCACTGTGGAAGGATTTTTTTAAATTTTTTATGTCTGCTTATACTTATTTATTACACATATTTTTGAGTTTTCGACTTGCGCACGGCTTCGGTATCGTTCGAGTGCAGCCTGAGACTGGCGTTAGCAACACCGGCTATTCATTCTTCACTTGTATTCGGCAGGCAAAGTAGATGACAAAACCTTATACATGTATCTATGTCTGTGGTTTTTATCTTTAATATTATCTATTTTGATTAAGACTTTCATTACCTTCCAGCGTCATAGTGACAGAATTGTATGGTAACACAGGTAATAAACACACTTGTCTCGAATTATACTTTATAACGCTTAGCTTAATGTGTAATTTGTGGAACCCAATAAATTAACACGACAACTGATAAATTTACAGCGACATAAAACAGTTAGTCATATATGTAAACCAATTTATCGTAGACATTGAGGGCAGCGTGTCCCTACAATACCATACAAAATTCAGTTTATCTATTTAACATCGGTAACAATCAATGCTTCCGACGCATACGTACTGTTATCTCGTTGTACTGATTATTAGTTTATTTTTGTGTTTTTATAAATCAGATTAGTAATATGGGCCACATATTATTAGTATTTTGATACATTAACGGACATTAACTCCATCAACGAAGCTAGATGGTTGTATTACTAATGGGTTCACATCAGTAGTGTTTTAGGTAATTTTTGGACCGTTTAACTTTAATATCATGCCCATAGTAAATACGAACATTTTTTAATATTAATCCTAAATGATTCCATCCTTAACTTGGGGAGGGGGGGGGTGACCAAAATTTTTTTGGAAAAAAATTCATAGCTCCGAAACTGTAAACCTTTTTACAATCTATAATATTTTTAAATTAAAGGTAATTTTTTATTTTACTTTACAATGTAGACATTTAAAGTTTTTAATTCGACTTATATTTTTGGAGATAAAAATTAGAAAAACACGAAATCTTTGGAGTCTAGGGATCATAACAAGACCTCCTATGAAGAAATTTTTGGAAAACTCGACAACTGGTACAAACTTTCGACTTTTCTTCGAAATGTACCTAATAAAGCTTCTTAGTCAACGCAATTAAAAAATACGGCCATTTAAGCCTTGTATTTTAGACAATTTTACTACAGGTTACACTTTACAGGTAAGTAAATCGAAACCTATAGGCACAGAATACATACTGGTACAGGACCTATAGAGTAATTAACATTGACAAAAATAATGCAAATTGGTAAGAAACAAGGTCTCATAGCTCAAGTAGCAATAAAGCTGAGTCTTGATTTTAAATCTGATGTTTAAAAAACTATTATACTGTATAATAGTTCTCATAACATCAGATATAAAAATAAAGACTCAGATTATAAATAAACTTACGTTATTTTGAACTTTTAAGCGTCAGGCAATATTGAAAATAACGTTTAAATGATATTGTGCACTATTTAAAATTTACGTGGGAGAGCCATGCTTCGGCATGTATGGCCCGGCTCGACTTCGCTTGATACCACGGCCTCACAGAAAACCAACAGTGAAACAATGCTTGCATTGCTTTTGGCCGCGTGAGGGAGGTTACAACAGGCGCTAACCCTTCCCTCTCCCCTATTCCCGTCTTTTCCTTCTGCCCCCTCTCCCGTCTTCCCACTCTTCCCCCCTCTCTCCCTCTTCCCCTATTCCCACCTTAAAGGGTGGCATCGCACTTGTGACTCTTGAGTTACAGGTGCTCATGGCGACGGTAGTCATTTCCTATCAAGTGACCCGTCTGCTCGTTTGCCCCCTATACCATTACAAAAAAACATTATTCAGAATGAAAGAAAAGTGACCAATGATTGTATGTAACTGAAAACTGTACCTGAAAATTGGCCGCCAGCCGAAGCTAGTAGGTATGCATACCTTCAGAGTCTCTACTAATACTACCCAATACGAAACATTTTGATACTCAGAAAAAAAGTAAGATTTAACGGCCCTGGAAACTTGGTCTATTATACTATGCAAAAGATTATTCTATAAGACTCTTTAACATCTGTAAATTTTCAAGTACCAGAAATTTAATATTGTACCAGTACCAGATCATAGCGTCAAAGTCGTGGTCTCGCGGCACATATAAAATGAATTCTGTCTATTGTCTTGGTTTTATAAAGTATGGTTCTGACGTCTTCATTCCGGTGTTTAAAAAATTCTTCGTATCGCCTTCAGATGCAATAAGTGATGAGCATTTTCTCGTTAATATTTAATTAACAACATGAAATCCATTGAAAGAAATTAATGAAAAAATCTTAGTAATCTCCTTTTCAATAAAATAGGCATTTTAACACGCTTTTATTAACTTGGTATATATATATATGTATGTATGTAACGGAATCTTTGAACGTGATTTTCACCAACTTCAAAACGTGGGATTAATTTGAAACTTTGCACACTTAGCAAGGACCGATGACAATGCAATAATTTAAACAGTTTTATTTCATTATCCCGATCAGGATCTTCAGGATTAGGGATTTTTTATATCCGAAGACACGGTAGTATCTTGCGCCAAACACGCGTTTAAAATTAATATTCCGGTGAGGGAGCCTGAGAAACGGCGACAAAATGAAGGAAGGCAGCAGGCGCGCAAATTACCAACAATTATCGTTGAAAAAATTTAAAACCTAACTTACAAAAAACTAGTCCTTTTAAGATATTTTCATAATTACTTTACTTTTACGATATCTGTCAATAATTATTTATAACAATTGACACCAAGCACCCCAGGCTTTTTTACAATAAAATATATATATTTTTTTAATGACACTACTTATTCTTACTTTAAATTTATTGAAAATTATTTTCTACTTTTAGTTTGGTTTCCTTATATCCGTAACTTTTGATACTGAAACGAAAGTTTTTTACTGATACGAAAATTAACCTAAACGTCAACCTATGGCATAGTAATGCAATAGCAATAGTATGGAGTAAAAATAATAAAAAATAAGGATGCTTATATTAATTTAGCTTCAAAGAGCTCAGAATAGTTTTTTTATCAAATTTTCATTTTACATGATTATTTCTGACGCATTGTATTGCTAAACTGTTAACAATAAATAGCGTCAGTCAGCGTCAGTCTTAGCTCTACCAATCATCCATTTAGTAATAGTCATTATATTAGGGTTTTTTGTAAATCCTCTGTTCTGTCTACCACCAGTGCTTCCCGATTTGATCAAGTTTAAATTGGAGTTAGACATCTCATCTCACGTACACATCTAACGTCAGTTAGCTAACTAATATATTGGAGTGCAAGGGAGTGGCCCTACAACGGGCAAATATCCTCCGCGAGTGCGAGATCGCTCCTAGAAGCCTGCCAACGCCCCTGGAGGCTTTTGTGCTTCTAGAAGGAACTGGGCTGGCTCAACTAGTCAGTCTTATCTAAACGCATAATAGACCGCCTATGAGTCACTACACACTGTATTAAGCACTAACTTCACATCGCCCGTGTTTGCAACATTGCAACTCAAAAAGAATATTCATGGTTATGAACTCAGTATTAAAAACAATACCAGCCATGCACACCATGCGTACATATTGTGCACTCGCATCACTAGTTTATAATCCTAACAGTGTCGGCGTTGCACCGATAGACGCATTCGCCCGTACAACCCACAATCTCGACGCAGCATAACCTTCACCAAAAAAGAACATTAACCTCAAAGGATAATTCTGTTACAAGACACCCATAAAATTTTAATAATTACATGCATAAATTGAAAATAGAAGGTATGAGACGGCATTCGCTTAACCTGGTTAAATCACTTAACCTCTGTCCTTTAGCTTACTATATGCTATCTAATACTGTAGGTTGTTGTTCCAAGTTAAATTCTATTTGAATTTTAAGTTTGCGGGCTCGGACTTGTTGGCCTAGCGGTTAGTGACCCTGACCGCTATGCCATAGGTCGTGGCTTCGATTCACACCCGAGTCTGGGTGTTCTTTGTGTCCGTTTTTGTATGTTTATAAAAGCCCCCGCGACACAGGAGTAATAGCTAATGCGGGAGTTGTCTTTAAAAAAATATATAAAAAATGCCAGGTCTAGTTACAGGAATGCGACCTTGACCTGCTCGAGCTATTGCTTAGACTCCCCAATCCATCCGTATTAGCAATATCATTTTCCTTCTTGTCTACCTTTCCTTTCAATATTTGTATTTTGCCACGTGCCTTGTATTTTGCCTTTTTTCATGTTGTGTATGCTATATTTGGATCACTGTTTTGACTTAATATGTACCTATATCCTAATGTTTTCTGGCATGTACTGGCAGTAATCTGTAAGCGCACCTATCACAAATAAATAAATAAAATAAATAGACTCCTATTTTTCCGATCTTGAATTTCCAAAGTGCCCGATTGGTGGCAATAGGCTTTCCTCTATTAAGTCAGTGGGATAAAATTATAGTTTGCAAAATATGGATGTTTAATATGCCTCTGTCTAAACCTTCGAGAATGAGTGAGTTTATATTATTTATGAAAAAAACCCAACAAGTACGAGTCTGACTCGCGCTGCGAAGGTTCCAAAACTTGTATGTAGATAGTTCACCCATCTCAGGATTCAGATCCTCTAAGATTTTTGCCCCTTTCTTATGAAACACAAACCTAACTTTGCAGTTATAAAAATACTCTCTTATACATTGATATAGATCACAGTCAATTTTCAAACCGCAAAATGTGTGTGCAAAAACAAATTTGATTGCGTATTAGAAGCTTGTTCTCTTACAGCTTCAATAGGCCGCAAACAAAAATGTGTTAAATTCAACTTTTTACCTCCACGCTTTCTTAAGAAAAAGGGTCTTGACAAACGGACAGATAAACATACAGACGGACAACAAAGTGATATAAAGGTTCCTTTTTGCCTTTTTAACAACGGAACCCTAAAAAACGTTACAATGTCATTTTCGAGACATCCATTACATCCACCACTGCTTATTTTTGTGATGTACATGGTAGAAAGACCAATTGTTTGAAAGAAGAAAGAAAGATAATCCTTTTATTTTACGGAAACATTGGACGAACACAAAACATATTAAACAAAAAATATGTAGGTACACAAGAAAAAAAGCAAACGACAAATAAAAAAAAAAAAAACAAAAAAATGAGCCTTATGCCTTATGCTTATAGCCTATGGTCGTATAAAATAGTCTGTGATCCTCCATAAAGTATTATCTGTTTACTAAATTTGGGAAAAACAACACCGTATTTTTATTTTAGTCATCTTTCAATTTACATGCTAGCTGAAACAACGATAAAAAAGAAAGGATCTGCCTAAGACCTACTCGTACTTACTAAGAAGCTAAAGAAAGACACAGCATTCTCTTTATCATGAACATTTAAGAATAAAGAGTGAAAAGATCCTTTGATTTAAAGAATTTTAACATGGGATAAATTATGCTCTGAGGACATACCTAGACATTTTTATCACGTAGCTTCGATAACTATGATCGTTGAACTTTCGATAACTTGAGCTAATAAATAAAAACCGAAATCTACATTCAGATATAAATTTTACTAAAAGTAATATTCTTAAACCTATACAAAAATAAACTAAAAATAATCTAGTAAAATTCATTAAATTTGAGAATAATATAATTTGACCGTGCGTGATATTGCTCACTGAAATGGGATGATTGCACTGAAATGTTCAGTGAGCACACTGAGTCAATGGAACCGACACGACGCGACGCCGCAAGCTAGATTGCTCCCACCATCTCAGACTTAATTCGATGTGATATTGTGGATGAACTTAATTATGTCAGAATATAGTATAATCGAGTTACGTCGAGTATTATCCTCTTTGAATTATTCATTATACGTACATGTACGCTTATAAAATGATAAATTGAGAACGAACACGCGGGTTTGCGCTTTAACAAATACATATAATTTAAAGTTATTTAGAATAACCAGATGTGAACGATAATGATGTCTAACCATTGTCATTCAATTCTGGCAATGTGTGTGCTGTTAGTGGAGGTTAACGTAATTAATGTTAACTTTCTTTTAAATAGTCACAGCCAGCTCAGTGGAAAAGGTTTTTTTTATCTAAGATATTTACTTTATTTATTTAACAAGCTTGGGAGACTTACAGCTAAAATATCATTGTAGTAAACTAAATAATAATGGGTCAGCCAATGACAAGTCTCCACTTATAGACAACATTATAAGTTAGTATGTGGAGAGACAGGGTATTAATTGCTAATTGCTTATAATTTCTTAATTAAAATATAAATTAAATCTAACCAAAAGACAAAACAGTTAAATACCAACTTTAAAAAACTTACTTTAAAAACAAGAATAAAAATAATATATATATATATATATATATATACACGCATATTAAACATTACCAAAAAAGGCCTGACTTAGACAACTTTTGACTGAAGTCAATTTTGTGTAAAAACTATCAAAGTCATATTGTTTACACAAATTATTAAAATTGCGGCTCGCTTGCCCTATATAGCTGTTCTGTCTATAGTTGGTACTGGCAGATGCTACTCTCATCGGTGGGTTAAAGCGTGTGAATTTGAATGCGACATTTAATAAGATTTTAGACAAAAGTTCCGAACAGTCGATATCGTTGTTAATAATTTTCAATTAAAATAAACAGTCAGCAATCTCACGGCGTTTCACTAAAGGTAGAATATGAAATTTATTACTTAGATTAATACAATTACCAGAGTTACATGGAATCTTTTGATGAAAGCATAAGTATTTTATAAATCGTTTTTGAATTGATTCAATACGATCAATATATTTATTATAACAGGGGTTCCAGACCTGAGACGCATATTCAAGATAGTACAAGATCTTAAGGGTTTTAGCTTGTGTGAAACAGTTAGACACTCTCATTATAAAACCTAGAGCTCTGGAAGCTTTTTTAACGATTGTGTCTACGTGTTCATCAAAAATTAATTTGGAGTCATGGTGCACTCCCAGATCGCGCATGGAGTTACATCTGGCCAAGGCTCGGCCTCCTAAGGTGTAGCTTGTGGAAATTGGCAATACTTTACGAGTGTACGTCATTACTGAGCATTTGCTAGCATTGAGATCAAGTTTGTTGTGCTTGCAGTATTCCTCAATTGTTCCTCCTTTAATATAACTATCGGTACACTAATGTCCTCATATAATGATTAATAAGTGAGGTCTTGAGATTTTAGTAAATTTTTTAGGATTCCGTTCCTCAAAAGGAAAAAAAGGAGCCCCTATATAATTACTTTGTTGTCTGTCTGTCTGTCAAGACCCTTTCTCTCCCAAGTCCCGAGGAGGCATCCAGTTGATTAACATCAAATACTTATATCTGCATCTTATAGAACATTTTACAGGTGCATGAAAACTTTTAGGATACTTCCCTTTAACCTAGAGTCATGAAATTTGGTAAGAAGCAAGGTCTCACAGCACAAGTAAAGGAAAAAATCCGAAAGTCGTTAATTTCTTGTTCTCTCACATGAGAAATAATATTTTTTGTGATTACGAACTTATATTTTACGGTTCGAAAGTTGACTTTGTCGTAAATCGATGTAGTGGAGAGTTTTTTTATAACTTAAAAGTTAAGTTAGTCTTTAGGAAAACGGGAAAAAATCTTCGAGAATTGATTCCCGAGATTGACATACTAGCTACATACAAGTTTGTTTGCTTACGGAACCCTCGATGCGCGAGTCAGATTTGCATTTCACCGGTTTTTTTTTTTTTATAACTTGAGCAAGATCGGAATGGATTGTTTGGCGTTTTTGGTTGTTTATGAAGGCAGTAGTAGGCAGTAAGTTATATTACATATATATAGACAGACATAAAAGAACTAAAAAGCAAAAGCAAGACGAAAAGAACTAAAAAGCAAAAAATAAATAAACTTTAAGTCTTAAGTATTGACCTTATTTACATAAACTATCAAATTTTATATAAACTAATTTTGAGTCGGCGCCAAACAACAAACTGATTAATTATCAAAATTGTATATGTACCTACGTAGGCTCTACGTCGGTAATTAATCATTTTATTATTTGGCGCCGACTCAAAATAAGTTTATATAAAATTTGATAGTTTTGAACGTCTTATCCCTTTTAGTTAGAATTTAAATAAATAAAAACTTTGCCCTCCCTATCTGACTTACAGTGGATTTGGTTCCCTTTTAAATTATTTTATATAAATTACATTCGAACAACATTTTCACAATGTACATTTCAGAAAGTTGGAAGAGCCGTTACAATAAATTTAAATTAAACGGCAACGTTAATCGTTCTAAAGTGTAATTTATTCCTTTATCTGGACATTTAATTATAAATCACAAACAACAAACACGCTTCTCAAACGGGTATGCCAATATTGTTGCAGTTTTAATACCTTTTGATATTACTGTTAGCCTAGAGCTAACATTAATTAATTATTTGTTTCTGAACCCCATTTTGTTGGTCCTCTGCCATAATTTGCATGTAAAGAGAAGGGCGGTGAGTTGGAATCGAACGGACTAAAACCACACTATGTGTCATACTGCGTCTAAAATAAGAGGAAGCGTTTGAATCCTGTGTCAAGCAAATTGTTATTAGGTTCTTTTGTTTAAGAAATTCTCAGCAGCACAACGGATTCAGAAAAGGGACCTGGCACGTGACCATAGGATGGTAACGTAACACGTGTGCTATGCTATGCTAAACTATGTAAATAAGAAAGTGTAAACATCGGCAGCCAACCCTAGCTATTTTAATTATATTTATACACCTGCCACGCACGTCTCTGTATCACCCAAAGGTTGACTGGTAGAAAATGCCTACGGCATTAAGTCCGCCTCATGCAATTTGTCTTCAGGAAGTGTTATAATTAATAATTAAAAAAAAATATATGACTCGAAGTGTCACAATACACTTTCACTCTACAGAAGATCGTGATCTTATTAAACTCTAAACTTAAATTAAATTTATAGCAAATCTCCTTGTGGTCTAACTAATTTGGCCTCGAAAAATTATATCCTTCAAACATGGGTGTTTCAATGTGAATATTGCGTATTCTCCATCTCCATCTAAAATCCAATGCCTCAACTATTAGGCTACCACAACTTCGGATATTATCTCCATATTTAAAAATTCGTTGGTCTCTCTTAATAATCTTGTACATGTATTTATTTATTTATTTATTTATCTCTTTATTGTACACCTTCAATATAAGATACAATCAAAAAAATAATACAAACATTCAGGCATATCAATTGGCGGTCTTATCGCTCACGGCGATCTCTTACAGACAACCCTTGTACGGATATTAACAAATATATTTCAGGGTAGTCTGTGGTGTACTGGGATAGGTTAATATATATTTCAATATATACTGAATATACTATACTTATATTACCATAAACATACTACATACATACATAAATATATAAATATGTAGGTACCTATATATACATATATAAGATATAAATATTTAGCAGATTAAAATGAGATAACCCCTTATAATGATATATATATATAATAATATAATTAAAAAGTATTTATAATGACAAATAATAATCCTTAATAGTTCATAAACAGAAAAATTGTGATAACGAAAGAAGTTACAATACATTTACATTTAACTGTGGGAGAACCATGCTCGGCACGTATGGGCCGGCTCGACCGAAGTGATACCACGGCCTCACAGAAAACCGGCAGTTAAGCAATACTTGCATAGTATTTCGAAGAGTGAATGAGGTTACCCGAGGCCCTGACCCTTCCTTCTCCCCCTCTTCCCGTCTCCATCTTCCCCTCTTCCCCGTCTTTCCCCCTTCCCCGTCTTCCCCCCTTCCCCTACTCCTACTTTAAAGTTAGTTGGAGCCATTTTTTGAGCGCTAATCAAACATCTATGGTATGGGCAAAATATCTATTAAGGCATTTGGACCGCATTGCTTCTTGTTTGTCAAATGTCAAAGGTCTATCGGAAAGCAAAATAAAAGAACCATGATATCCATGATACATAAAACATAGGAGAACGTAGGCGGGATACGGCATTTAAGTGTATTTGGCGTCACCATCTAAATGTGGTAATAAAAAGTGATAAAAAATGTATTGTGTAAAGGAAAGGAAACGAGGAGGTATATCCTGCTAAATATAAGTACGTCTTATAATAGAATATATGTCCACGCTATATTTCAGTACGTTTCATTGTCGGTTTTATATTCCGTGAAGATATATAAAAAAAAAACTTTCATGATGGGTATTCATATTTACGAAAGATATACGGTTTCACGCACGTGTTAATTTAGGGATTCCCGATGCCCGTATATTCTTTACAAACATCTAAAAAGGCAAATTTAACTTCAGACGTAAGATATATATATATATATATTTTTTTTTATATATGGGGGCAAACGAGCAGACGGGTCACCTGATGGTAAATGACTAACGCCGCCCATGGGCAACTGTAACTCAAGAGTCACACGTGCGTTGCCGCCCTTTTTAAGGTGGGCAGTAGGGGAAGAGGGGGAGAGGGGGGAAGACGGGAGAGGGAATTAGAGGAGAGGGACTATAGGCACAGATTACTAAGTAGTTACTACTATAGGTGCCATTGATTTTACGAGATTGAGCTATAAGATCATCCATCCATACCATCAAACGGTATTTTAGTTTTACATTATCACTACTTAGTACTCGTACATATTATAAAACAAAGCCCCCCACCGCGACTGCCTGTCTGTCTGTTCGCGATAAACTGAAATACTACTGAACAGATTTTCATGCGGTTTTCACCAATAGAAAGAGTGATTCATTGGGAAGGTTTGGGTGTATAACTTGTTAACGTTTTGTGTAAAATTGGTTGAAATTATGATGATGATTGTTGAAGATGTCTCTACACTCTCTACTACCCGTGCGAAGCCGGGGCAAGTTGCTAGTAGTGTATAAAAACTAACAGTCAAAGTGCTACAGATGCGATCTATGGCTTTCATCAGTATGTGATAAAATAAGAGTATATAAATATATTGTAATTATTATAATATATACGTGTAAATATGTTAGGATAAGTTCCGCATGTACACCCCTCCATTTCACAATGATATATCCTTATTGTTAACTAGTGTATAAGACACATATTATTTTATAGAGTTAGTCAGTCCAGGGCAGTCACTCCGAGGAGTCAGTCAAGTAGTTTAGGAATAAACCAATATTACCTTAACACGTCTATCGTTGCGTAGTCGCAATACGAACGAACAATCTCGTTTATCTATGAAAATATAGAAGTACATGCGTGACGGTAAATAGTTTATAACCATTTTCGGGAATTGGACTATCAGCGCGATACTATTAATACTATTACAATAGATTTTAGTACATACGAAGTCATACTAAGTTACAGTAGTGGTGTAAGCATTTTCAGCAGTCGCCCGTAGCTGAGGGCGAAAGATTGAGTTTCAATGTGGAGAAAAAATACTAGTTCGTAGAACGTGCCGTGAATTGCAGATGCATTTTTACTTACCTTCACTTGGTCTTGTTCACCGGCATATTCAATATTCTGAAATATGGTCCAAGTATAGCGCCTGCGAACTTCCATTCTTGCCAAGTAACGTCGATACCACTGCTGAATCAATATGGCCGCCTTCATCGCTGTAACAATATATTAATCATAATCAATATTATATTACAACTTATTCTTCCCTAAAGTACCTAACGATCAGTGCAGTTAAAAGCATGCTTTGAGTACCGACTACGACACAATAGTGAAAGATTTACGTCATCATTTTTTTTCTCTTCAGTACTACACATCCGTGCGGTAGACCACTGTATTATAAAATCATTATGTGAATAAATAGAATATTTTGTTTAAATAAATATAAAGTACTTTCATGGAAATTCAACAAAACAACAACATTAATCACACGAATGTACACTATTAAGACACCTGCTAATAGTCAAATTCCCTACATAGAAACAATTTCTCAAGATCTTATAATGTTATGTTAATTGTATGGGTTTGAATCAGAACTTGTACTTATACTCCGGACGTGCACGCTGTACGTCAGTGTCCTTCGAAAGCATTCAGTTTGGTTGGAGTGGTTAACAATAATGAGGTACATTTAAGTATGCTATTTAGTAGTCTTCATTTAAAGTAGTAAATATTTATATATACAAAAAAATATATATTATTAAGATATAAGTATATCACTTTATATATCTAGTATATTTGAATATGTAAATAATTTAGCACTATCCCAATATCTGTTAATTGTGTTATTGAAAAGTTTTCAATAAAAACAATTTTTGGACAACTCCTTTCGAAAAATGTTAACAAAAATATTCATAGGAAATAATCCCTAGTAGAGCATAAGCTGTTCCTACAAACATTTAAAACATACGTGAAAAACTACAGCTATTATCTAACCTCCTAAAATGATTAAACCCCTTGTTCGTTAGTATAACACAAAATAAACCGCGGCCTTAAATTTTTCATATAAAAACTCGTCTTGGGATTTTCCTGACACGATACAAGACAATTTCCGAGAGCCAAAATGTAATCGAAGTGAACGTCGAAATATCGTGTTTGAGATTGCCAATAAAATAGAACACGAAATGTAAAAACAATGAAATGTTCTGCGATTACGGCAAAAAATGTCTTAACCGTTTTTACGACCACAGACATCGATTTATCAGTTGCTAAAGTCTTTATTTTAAATATTTATATTCCCATGGGTTATAGACGAGCAAGTAGCTCACCTGAAATATCTGATAACAATCATTTATGGATATAATAATATGCATTACCAAGCCGCTGGCTACCGTAAAGTTAGGGTACTCTCTAAAACTAGTTACAAAAATAATATGTCTAACGCTCGGAAAACCCTGTCCTGTAGCAAGTAGTTCATACCTAACAACCGAAGGTATAAGCGCTCGATCCAGTTTAAAGAGCACTATTACTACCCCTACGTTTTTGGAAATGGAATTTTCACTTGTTTTTATTCGCACCGCATTTTTTAATCTTACTGCAGCAACATATAACAGACAAATACTTATATGCAGTGTGATAGTCCTGCTGCATTCTTTTGCAAAGCATTTTTCGACTTTCGTTGTTTTTGTGAATATTATTAAATCATTATATAAATATTTATTCATTTATTTTAGTAGGTAAATGTAATATTTTTTCAATCACTCATTTCAATTAAATTTCAATCACGATTGTAATAAAACAACTTACTACTACCACAAGTAATAATTAAAATTGTTTTGTGTTGCAGCGTAGGTACACGATAATCAGAATGAGTTTCGGTTGGTTAAATGTCTCGTACATATCTGTATGTCTCATTTTTATATCGCTGGTGACTGGTCACTCCACCTTAGACTTGCTTCACATTGTACGACATTATGTGATACTCCACCGCACAACTTAAAAAGATTTCTCTTTTAGTAACTAAAAACCAACAGTTTTTCATAAGTTGGTATTTTAAATTTGGAACAATTGACCTCGAACAACTTGCCAGAGCCATCTCAGAAATTTGTCATAAATCTTAGACACTTGTAAAACGTGGAAGCCATATTCCAATAAGTACGCAAGTAATATTACTTTTAAACTACCTAACACAAGAAACTTGAAACTATCTCTACTAGTTTGTCATGACACATTTTTTATGTAAATTCTATTGTACCTAGGTCTGATACAGTTAGTTATTACAATTACTGGCTCGTTGGTGCTGTACCATAAGTTGGCGCTTATGTCTGCATGCGATCCCCAATGAGCGCGCTCGTCAATCAACAATCTCAATTTACACAAAAATTGTTACTGATGCTGACTCAAATGGGAACTAATATTCCAAAGATGTTTCACTACGTAACGTAAAACCGTAAAAGGAAGAACTATGAACTCCTTTTTACCTAAAATAATTGTTTTTTTTATGCCTGCGAAGTCCAATGTTCGTGATGATTGTTCTGAGAGTGACGAAGATGAACATTTTAGTTTTTAAAAATATATTAGATGCTGTTCTTTAAATAAATCGTGTCTATAAATTTATAAAATCTATATTTTCTTTAATATGTTACCTTTTGAATAGGCTGTCACGTTTTATTTTAAAGATTCAATAAAACGAACAAAGTTTTAGAATGTTTTTATATTTAACAAAATATAAATAATAAAAAAGTGGGTAGTGAGTGCGGTTAGGCCGGTACAAAAGGTTGGTCCCCGTATAAGGCTCACAATACCGCACTCCCCTGGTCGGTGTCAGCTGGCGAAGGCCCCGGCGTAGTCCGACGGAGCGAGGACCCGGGAGACGGAGGTAGCAGCATGGGCGAAGAGTGTAGCAGAGGCCTGGCGTGGCCTGGCGGAGTGTAGCCCAGGAGGACTGAGGTAACACCTCCGTCGAAGAGAGCAGCATAGGTTCTCGAGAACTATTGTCAAACAATAGCAAACCGTCCCAACTAGCATCAGCAGCTAGTACACACAGCTTGCCATGAAAAGCCCTTCACCTTCAGGAGAGGCTGGCATCTACTAGATGGCTAATCTAGGTTAAGTAGGCAATAACAACAATTAATAAATAACTGCTAAAATATCTAAAGAAATAAGTAACATAAACAGGAAAATAAGAGGTATTATCTAAAAGTACTGGTGTCTGTAATCGTTTACAACCACTATATATGATATTATAGTAACTAGACAGTGCTAAAGAATAAGCGGGTGAAATATATAATGTTCACAATTCATACGAGGCAACTTACAGCGACGAATAATTATTTACATTGGTCAGCCACACTATATAGTTAATTTGTACAACTTACCCAGTACGGGAACAAATTAGGCACTTAGAAACAACTGTTATAATTGTTAACAGATTTATGAGAGTAGAGGTTTTATAGTTTAACTGTCGGTTACACTGAGGGTCGGCACAGAGCAGAAGTACGTGTCGTGTCTCAAGCGCAGTGTTGATATGCAATGTGCTCGATGGCGGCAATAAATTCGCCCATTCTTCATGGGTTCTTCACGCATATGGGAGGATCATATACCCCTTCCTACTCTTCACTATCATCACTTGGATTTTAAAACTTGAAAAACGGTCCTAGAGCCTACAACAATCTCAATAGTAATCCGTACTCTCGAACCTCCAATGCTAAAAGCATTGGAGGATACACGATCCTACGAGAATTCTAAACATGAGTGCATTGCCTTAAGAATACGCATGATGGGATTTTATATAGAGAGACATTTAGTAGGCGATTTAACAATATTACCTAGTAATGTAAAATTACGTTTTAACATACAAATACGAACTTAAAGTAGCACAAGTAGCGCACGTTATTGCACAGAAAATCTTTGTTGTTGTTTAAAATTTATTTCATAAAAAATATTTTACTCATTCGTAAAATACTGGCACTTGTATGTATTTAACGAATAAATAAAATTTAAGATAAACAAAGCTGTCAATTTCAAGGACTGATTAGTTGACGACAATATTTTAGTTATTTAGTTCATAAATAGAATATAAACAAATTCCTTTGAAAGAATTAACGCACATGTTTTGATCCATCGATGTACACTTAAGCGCTTCCTTAACCGGACCTCTATAGCTGTCAAGCAGGTTTAAATTAATGCAATCTGTTGGTTTGAAGCAATGTATTTGGGTAAATTTTAGTTTAGTAATCAAACCAGGTTTGTTTAATTAGTTTAATTAGTTTAATGGTTACAAATTTTGTATTTTTTTAATAAGTCTTCCTTTCCTTCCTTCCTAACCCTTTAGATAATGAAACTTTTACAAATAAGTAAAAAAGTTTTAATTGCATGTCAGTTTTTCTTTTTAGTTAACATTCTCAACTTGAAATATAAACCCAGTACGTGTAAAAATACAGCTGTCAACGCGTTACCACGCTCCTTTGATATTGACAAGCGTTGTGGAAAATAACCATAGATAATAGGGATTTCTTAGAGACACTCAATTTATTGAAGATTACGTACCTACTTAATTTGGTCGAGGACTTACTAACTTACTAGTTCATCGATTACTGTTATAAATTGTGAGAGTACAAACATATATGTCGCAATTTTAATGTCAAGGGCTTCGATGTCTAGGATTGTGCATATTTTAACTAATCGAAAGTTGGAGCTATTTGACTGTCCAAAAAGTTCATAATAGAAGTAAATGACCGATATCCTTAATATTTTGAATCCAAAATATATATATTTCAATATCGTATTTATTATAGTTGTTAACTTTTTATATTTGTTATGATAAATCTTGACAAAGAGAAGAGAGAATTAAAATCTTTTGTTACATTACATTATTTTTTAATACCAGCGTTCACCTACACACCACGTTCATTATTATTATTATTATCCGAAGTTAGGGAAAAACTGTTTTGATTTTTTTTTCTTCTAATTAGGGTTTAGCTTGTCCATAGCTACTAAACAATAAAAAAGGTAATCGGTGGACAGACAGATGTCATGTGTCGATGTGACAGGTGGAAACAAGGGTACTGAACTGTTTCGTCATTACCTACATATAATAATAATAAATAAATAATAATTTCACCCATCTCACACACAAGCTTCTGATCCTAAACTAGGCAGAGCCTGTACTATGGTAACCAGACTGCTGATAAACATACTTATATATTTTCTTAATACATACATATTATAGATAAATAACACCCAGACACAGATCAAATGATCTTGCTCATCACACAATTATTTGTCCTGGGTGGGAATCGAACCCACGACCTCTGGCTCAGCAGTCAGGGTCACTAACCACTAGACCAACAGGCCAATCGAATCGTATATGCTTAATTTTAAAGAAGTGGTATTTCACACTCCCATATGGTACACACAACAAACAACAAACATTAACTCAGTAATTACACCTTTAAGGTTAAGTTTTGTTTGCTGCAAATAAGTTTCCAGTACGTAACAAAACATAATTAACACTATCAGTTGTTCCAAAACTAAATAATTAAGTTACGAAGCCAGCGTACTTATGTAACTCTAGTTACACAACTGTCATTTCCTACTTACACCTATTGGATAATTAATAAGATTATACAAAGAGATATGAAGACGTGTTTATTAATTTCATTAAGAATTGTAGAAGATACCTTACATATTATGTCAATCAATCATTTGTGTTCTTCTCGTGACCACACAATTGACAAGCAATAGGCCAGTTACTCTTAACGAATTCTAATTATTCTACAAGTATCCGTATGAAAGTGAACTTCAACAACGTTTACCTGTCAACTCTGAACTAAAAAAGCGTGCAGGTTAATCAAATCCAGAGATGAAGATTTTTAAATCGTAGTCGTTACAAAGACCAAAGGAATGCGTATTTTCGCGCGTAGTGAATTAACGGCAGCTTAAAAGAAAGGAGGCTGTAGATGTTTTCCTAACCCGAAAAATCATGTTTTATTACGTCCTAATAGCATCAGAACATCAAGGGCTAACTAAAAGTAAATTAAAGAGTTTTTATTACATCAAACCCTGCCGAATCTATATTATGAACGTTAGGATTCGATTATTTACCTACCATTACCATCAGGGACACTCTATTCGGAAATAACGGTCTGTTATGAATAGAATTTAACACTAGCGCAGTAGCAAGCTAGTTTGTTGCTTGAGGGATAAGCCAATAAATGTCTTTGTTTATGCTCTAATTAGAAATAATGCTAAAAATAAACGGTAATGTGCGGTAATGTTCACCACATTACCGTTTATTTTTCGTACCGAAAAAAACCTTTTGAATAATAAGAAGCTTTAAGTCACCTAATCTCATTAAACTCACAAATGTAACTCTGTTTTTTTTTATTCTGGATTAATTTTAAAAAGTAGCTTAACGCGATTAATTACATTAAAACAGTGAAAAATAAAATGAGGCTAAAATAACTTTGAAACTTGCGCGATCCATGATATACAATTAGGTTAACGGAAACTGACGGTATCGTTTGAATATGTAAATAGCTTGGAACTGTCTGTTTCGACCACATTAGGTATACTAGCCACGTCACACTAATTTTACTCCTTGATAAATACATTTATCTATTGCTACGTGAGGTTTTTTATTCAGTGCACTAAATCATAGTGGTACCATATCTATCCAAATATATATTTCTTTTTTTATGGAATAGGGAGCAAACGAGCAGACGGGTCACCTGATGGTAAATGACTACCGCCGCCCATGGGCACCTGCAACTCAAGAGTCACAAGTGCGTTGCCGGCCAGGCTGTTTAGAACAATAAAGAGTATATAAACACTACGTAGAACAAGTTGTAATGTACAATCTTGGTACAACTGCACTAGGTTTGCTTCAATTTGCATTTTACTAATTTTCATGATATAATATTATCTACGTATTAACGGGAGTTAACGCGATCACGAAAAGGTATTACATACCTCTGAATTGCCTGACGTTTCAACCAGGCCCTGGCCGTGGTCACAGGCTGACTGTCGAGTCTGAGTATGTAATACCTTTTCGTGATCGCGTTAACTCCCGTTAATACGTAGATAATATTATAATTTGCATTTTGATTTGGTTGTCTTTGGTTCACTGTTAAATGCTCAGAGGTCCTACACCCGCAGCCGGCGGCGTCGCCGTAATAACGGGGTAGAGGATCAGCTTCAGGAAGAATACCGCGAATCACAGAGGACTCTGAAGCAGGCTATAAGCCGCGCCAAAAAGGCAAAAAGAAAGGAGATGCTGGAGGGTACCTGAGGGTCCACGTATGCCCGGACGTCGCCTAAACGAGAGTTTTTAACCGAAGGTGGTGCCCGCGCTTTTGCGGGCAGGCGCTAGGAGGGGTCCGGATATCTTAACAAAGCTGTTCCCGGTTTCCTCCTATTTTAGGCGCAGTACGGCGCACCATGTGGTTTTAGTCGGTTCGATTCCGACACACCGCCCCGAAAACCCCGGTGGGGTGACGGCCCGAGGGGGTTTCCACACGTACAAAAAAAAATGGTTCACTGTTAAATAATTGAGAGCAAGCTTCTGCGTGATTGTGTTATTTTTTCATGCTTTTATAAGGATCCCACTTTCCGAGCTTTTAATCTTTCCAATTTGACATAAATGAATAAATATAGTTTTATGACTTAAATTGCAGCCTGCTCCTATATGCGACGCGGTTTGACATAATCTACTACCAATACGACATTCGATGCATTGGTCTTGTCTCCGACTTTTGTCTCCGATCGACCATGGAGCTCAGATTAAGGTTTAAATTTCCAGAGCAGAAATTAAAATTTCGACGCTGTGCTTTGGCAATATTATCGGAATGCTAAAAAATCATTTTTAAAAGAAATATATTAAGTATATTAATTTAAATTTAGAATAAAATTTAAATCAGAATAAAGGTTAATCTTTACACAAATCACATATTCATTGTTAAGGACACAGAAATCTAAATAATATTTAGATTTCTGTTGTTAAGGACCTAATATTGAATGCCAAATTAATTTTCTTAGTGTGCTTGCGATCATTTTTAGTATATTACACGTGTTTAAAATATTAATATCCCTGGCATCGATATGCTAATATTGCCATTGCCACCAATGTTAACAAGAGCCTCTGTGATTTTGAAATAAAATTATAAAATTAAACTAATTTTGTTTAACTTAAACTCAAAAAGAGATCAAATAACCAAATATGTGACTTCAATTTGATTTATTAGGCACTTTGTACGCCCGAGGCGCATGTTTGATAACGGTCACAAACTCCAGTAGTAAAAAAGCTATAAAAATACAGACATTTTATGTTTTATATATATTTTTTAAATTACCTTACTTTCTACCTTCTCGAGTAGATAACTCACATCGGCAAAAACGCAAACCAAAGTTCTAACAGCACTGTTACTAGTAACTAATTGCACAGAGTGTATACACAACCTCTTTTATAGAAAAAGTTGCGGTTCTACGCAGTTTGATAATAATGTGACGGATGATTAATATTCCTGCTACCTCAAAAAAAAAATAAGTCACTAGAATATTGCTCTTAGTTTATAGCAAGAAACTCAAGTTTTGTCTCTTGTTACAATATCATAAACAGTGTTTGAGTGCGTATGGTTGTACGTCAGCAACATTCCTTTGCACTGATTCACACGAGTGCAGTTTCCGGCGCTAACAAAGTTTCCTCTCTTAGACGTTCATACAAAACATTCAATATTAAAATATATTTTTCATAACAAAACTCGTCGGTTTTCGTCAATGTCTGCCAAGGTTTTTTTCTAATGACCGCAGTTGACAAACGAGCTTCACGAATCTCATTATTGGGAAGAATAAATTCAATAAACGTTCGATGAACTATTTAACTTTTTTAATTTATATTAAAATTTTTACCTTTTGCACTTATATCAAAAGACATGATGGTTACAAATGTAAATTTTTTTTTTTTTTTGTGTAGGAGGCAAACGAGCACACGGGTCACCTGTAAAGTAAAGGACTACCGCCGCCCACGGGCACATGCAACTCAAGAGTCACAAGTGCGTTGCCGGCATTTAAGGTGACAGTAGGGGAAGAGGGGGGAATAGGGGGAGAGGGTTAGGGCCTCCGGTAACCTCACTCACTCGGCGAAACACAACGAAGCATTGATTGACTGCTGGTTTTCTGTGAGACCGTGGGATCACTCTGGTCGATACATGCCGAAGCATGGCTCTCCAACAGAAGAATAAATATAGTTGCTCTTTAAGAACTATACATTTTTTTAAGCTTTTAAGCTTGTTCAGCGAAATGTTCTCCACAAACTCTTATTTCCGTTATTCTTGAAGTATAGGTAAAGTGAGTACATACTATTCTGCCGTCTGCTCCCTGTCAACAGTGAGGACCTTGTAGAAAAACTAGTGTTGGCTAAGTGCTCAAAATTCGACCATACTATATTATTATTTGAAAAACATTTTAATTTTTTTATTGATAACACTTAAGCTCGTCAACGGCTACTAAACAAAAAGTCATTAAGGAAATCGGTTGACAAACAGGCAAGAAAATGGTACTGAACTGTTTTGTCTTTGCCTGTTTTATATAAAGACACTAATAGAAGCTTTCAAACTTAGACTTCAGAATCGTTCAATTTGTTAATAAATGAGTTATCAAATCTATTCTCACGTATATCGTGAAACATTCTATTCGTAGTTAATAAAATCAAATATTCTCATATATTTCCCGTGTGCTCTCGTTTTGGGAGACATGTTCAGTGCGCCGCCACCTTGCCGAACATAGAGCCACATATATTCGATATTCGGAATTGCAAATTTCTAAATCCAATTTCCATGGCATTTGTATCGAACTGCGTTCCAATGTTGGGTTTAGGTTATCGATACGACAATACTTCGAAGCTTTTACGTTATAAGTCTGCTCTGATGGTAAATTTTGACTTACTACCAGAACTCTTATTTAAATCTTCGAGATTAAGGAATATTTAATTTCTAATATTCTACTTAAAACATCTGTATAGTATTTCTTGATCGATTTTCAAATCGGGAACACCGCGTACAGCGAATAGGTACATAACAACTTGAAATAACTGCCACTTAGTCTTTTTATGTTAACATTCTTACAACTATTTTTTACACCACTATGGAATGGGAAAGCTTTGGCCAGCCTATCGAAGCTTGCAACACCAGGAGTTTCACTCTCGCTTTAGGGGTTAACCGATGTGTGCCCAATGTGAAAAAAATATTTTATTGCTGGTTTTGCAGAACCACATATGTTGCCAGAGACCTTCTTTCCATGTTTTCTTTCAAACATAAAGAAATTCCTTTAACTTAGTTCCTAAGAAACCGAAAATAAACAACCACTGACTTGACTTTCATGAATAACAATAAAATAACATGTTTTTAAAGTATTTAATTATGTTTTAGAGATTTAATCTTTCATAAGTCGTGCATTGCATGTTAGAATTCCTTTCCACAACCTCTTACATCTTTAGTAAGTATGATATCAGAGTACCCGTATGGCGATAACGTTGGGATAGTGCTCGTTTCAGGAAAATGCTGCATTATTCCACATGATGTAAGTGCTCGCTTGAAGCCCATCCAACCGTTTTTATCTGCTTGCACTGGGAGAATGGCAATTTTTACAAGTAAGATTTTTTATAAATAAAAGCTGTACTAGATTTTAGGGTATTATGCATTAGAGTCGTTTCAAAGAAACGGTATTGTGTTTGCACACAGACTCTCGTGACTTTAATACAAAATAGGATCATTTGTCAACACGCTAGGTCTCCTTTTGAGACTGGATTCAATCAATAAATAGACAGTCGCAGGATAGGTATTTTATTACCGCAATCATCCCTACATGCAGTGGTGACATATAAATACCTTGAGTAACGTGGTTCTTTTGATATAAATCGATCTTAATTTTTCAAGCTTACAAATGTGTTTGCGGTGTTACCCTTTATTTACTTCAGTATCTACAAAAAGTGAGCTTTCTAAGTGGAAGTTGTATATAGTATCTACTAATCGGAGCGAGAACTTTCATAGGGCGATGCAGGATCAGTAGTTACTACGCAGTTCAGCTCGTCTTCGCAAGATGATGTTTTTGCTATATGTGGAAGTCGCCACAACATTGTTTTGTAGTGAGTGTTAGAAAACCTGGTGCAGCACAGTAATAAATAAAAATACCCTAAATTACACATAATCATATCATTGGGAGGACCATAACTTACGTAATAACTACTCAGTAATCTGTGCCATAAGTAAAATGTTCATATGAGTTTTAATAAAATTGCAAACATCCATTGGTAACGATAACTGTCCATGATTGTGTTTTTTTCCTTTCTGTTTGAATTATGCAGAAAAAATGCTCTTAAGTTTAATTTTTTTTTAACTCAACGAACCTCCCGTCTTGTCACTACTTCTTATATGGCTTGTGTAAAGTAATGACAATCACAATCTGTTTCTTTTCGTTTTTGGTACTTTTATTTAGCACATTTGTATGTGTATTTAACATCAAATGTCATCAAATCGTATATATACATACATTTAGTACACACATACTCTCTAAGACATGATAACGAATCTGTATATATAAAAATGAATCCATATTTTCCTTGGTCACGGCATCACGAGTAAACGGCCGGACCGATTTCGCTAATTCTTTTTTTTTGTGTTTGTTATTGTTAGAAGGTTCTTATGAAATAAAAAAAAAGAAAGTTTGGAAAATTGGAAAATTTAAGAAAACTTAACGATGGACTTACGCGGGTGAAACCGCGGGGCGAAGCTAGTACCTATATAATAAAAATGCATATAAAATATCACGTTGCTATTTCACCTATAGATCCAGCTGTCTTATATTATATCAGACAGCTCCGAATGGTTTGATTCAAATTAGTGTCAGTTCGAGTTCTAGAATACTACACAAGTTTGCGATCAAATTTTGGATCGATTTAAACGATTATTTATGTTTTAAGTTAAAAAAATATGCAAGTTAAAATATTTAATCTGATAATACTCGAATGCAATTAATTTAAGAGATTTTAATAATGAGAGTTTAATTTATAAGACAGAAAAGGGATCGAGGGGCTTTGCGGACCGGGACCGAGGTCCCAGATTCCAGCTTTTAATAAAATATTTATTTTTCAATGGCATGTTGGGACCACAAATAAAAAAGAAAGTTCCTGTCTTGGGAAAATACGGTCAACAGAATTTTTTTGTCATAAAATGTTTTATTTACTTTTATAGGAAGGTAAATCATATTGATTATTTCCTTTTTATATTTTAATGGTATAGGGGCAAATGAGTAGACGGGTCACCTGATGGTTCTCCAGAAACTTATTGCCTCGGACAACCAATCTGTGGAACAAATTGTTGCCTGCGGTATTTCCGGACCGATACGACCTTCAAACTTTTAAGAAAAGAGCGCGTACTCCCACCTGAAAGGCCGGTAACGCACTTGTGACTCTTGAGTTGCAGGTGTCCATAGGCGACAGTAGTCACTTACCATCAGGTGACCCGTCCGCTCGTTTGCCCCTATTCTATAAAAAAAAAATAAAGAAAATAATCTATATAAAAGTAAATATAATATTTTCTGACCAAAAAAATTCTGTTAACCGTATTTTCCCAAGACAGGAACTTTGTTTTTTATTTGTGGTCCCAACATACTATTGATAAATAAATATTTTATTAAAAGGTGGAATCTGGAACCGCGGTCCCGGTCCCGAAAGCCCCTCGACCCATAGTTGGTCGTTGTCAAAAAAAAACGACAATAGGTTGAAGTAGAAACTACAAAGCAAATGTACCCTATCTATTTTCATCGTGCTATGTTGTACGGTATTCTATTGTAAGGGAATGCTGCCTACATTCAACCCATCTTTGTGCTGCCGACGAGGGTTATTCGAGTTATTTATAATTTAAGTCGTAGACATTCACTAGAACAAAAGTTTGAAGAAACTAACACACAGAGTAGCATGGCAATGTATATTGGCATGCCACTGGCATTGCATATAAAAATTGTCAATAAATTATAATTTATTTGTTGTGAACCTGTGACTTCGCTCGTGTAAATGTCGTGTCGTAATTTTTAATCCCTCGGGAACAGTACTTTTATTCTGGATAAAAATGTCTTTTTCTGTACCATTGAGAACATGTACAAACAAAATTTCATGACGAAGTGTTTTGTAGTTAAGGCGCGTTAAAAGTTTTAGTTTTCTGTATCTTTTCCATTTAAAACCTTTAAGTAGGTATTTTAAATTTCACGTACCTCCGTTAGTGAAAGTTCCTTAAAAATGTGTACAACTAATTTTCTTCACATATTAATATATAGGTAGATATTCTGAACGCAGTACCAGTAATGTGACCCTACCTGTCCCAGAACACAGGCCCGCTCTTGAAAATAAACAAGTCTTTTAGAGGTCCGCGTATACGTTTCTACAACAAAATCTTCAACAGATCATAGACCCATCTACTAATAGGAATAGGTATACGTAAGAAACAACTAAATTTGGACGATTTTACATTGTTGGCAGTACGCAGGTTACGTGTATAATTTGGTTCAGGCCTGTCATTATTATTATGATTGTTTACAGTGTGAGTTATTGGGATCATTTAACTCAATTTTTTTTTTTGTTATTTAACACTTAAAAGATACATATAAAATCATATAATATTTTAACATACTATAAAACCACTATCACGTTCAGATAAGTAGTCCATAATAATTTTTTTTTTTTCTATATTTTAAAGAAGTTAAAGTTAATAAATAAAACCATTTGTTGGTCTATTTCTTTTTTAAGTTCCGTACAAAAGAAATATTGGTTTAGTAGGTAGTACATATTTTACTTGTGTTTGAACCGGTAATATTTTGAAGTTTTTGAAAAGACCACTGTGGTCGTCGGTGTTCTGGTTGCGAATATTTTTGGGAACTATATTTTTAAGGATTCTTTCTTGAAGGTTATATATTCTACATACAAGTATACATATACAGATTATGAAGGTGTTAGACAAATTTGAGAAGCGTTGTGTAGGCGACAAATAGTTGAATTAGGTTGAAAAAAAAAAGGATTTTGAAAAAGCTTTTCCTAGTGTATACATTACTAAACAACATATTGGTAATCAAACCAATTATGTAAAATAGATGGATGCTCTATCTGATGAGTATACGGGGGATGAGACAGGGAGGGACTGACGTCACCAAGAGTTTTGAACCTGTATGGCCAGTATGATTTGTGGGCTCAGCAGAACCGGAGTAAGCTGTTCAATAAATAACTTAATGATTAACAATATAAGATACGCAGATGATATGGTTCTGCTGAACCCATCAATCAGAATTGATTGTAAATCATTCAAGATTGTAAATCATATAAAAAATTTGAGGCACACCGAAGCCATTAATAAATCGCAACAAATAATAAACATACTGCGTTACAAAGAACGCTCTTCCCTTTTAGGAGTCTGTTAAATAAGGCTTCTAAATGTCCTTTCGTGCCCTTAAGGAATAGTGACCAAACTGACCAAGCCTTGGAAGTTTGGGTGCACTTAACTACATTATGTCCACTTGCACATAGTGGGAACCCATGTTGGTACTCATTTAGCAAAGTAGGTAGCTAGGGAAAAACATTAACCAAGGTGCAATGTAGATTAAATCCCACACAATTTATTTAAAGTAATCCTGTTTAATGGAATACGGAGCATCGAGTATTGCATAAACGTGGCGCGGCATTAAACGTATTGAGGGAGAACAGGAATAAATATTTATTCCTTTTTCTAACATAAGATTCAAGCCAACATCAACCTTCATTCATCTACTTATCGAATAATAATAATTCACACTGTAGTACCTCAGTACAGCAAAAGGCCATTACTGACATGACTTACGAAAACGAATTTAATGTTTATTGAAAGTAAACAGCATAGGTTCAGTTTTACCGGGGTTTCACGTATAAACAATTTCCCAACAAGTGTATTTCCTGACATAAAAAATCATAAGTCATTTGCAAAATCTCGAAAAGTAAGAAATTTCCATAAAATGTTGCCTTTTCATATATTTTTAATTTAGAAAAACTAACTAAAAATTGACCAAAATATACTGATGGATTGCAAGGTCAAGTATTTTACATATTAAAATAAATACGAACAAAATTTGACATGAATTAGGGTCAACCAATGAAACATTCCCATTTTTCTTCAAACAGGATTAGTAGACGACCATTTTGAGAAAAACAATTTGATTTCTCGTTCTTGCTTTCATAGTGAACGTTTTAATTATATTGATGACAAAGATAATGTGTTTTTTAGATGTAATTGTTTTAAGGATTAATATTTCGTCTGTTATCAAATTCATCATGAATAATATCAAAATAGTACAAATGCCTGTGCTTTCAGATAAAATATGTAGGTTCGCATTCCAAGTACGCAGTAAAGTCTCTTGTAAAAATATGAGCACTTAGGAAGACAGATGTAGTTACAAGGTAACATCCATTCCTTACAGATCCTGACGGTAGCGAGACGATGTGAAAGCGTTATGATTTTTAAAGAAGGAGAGGTTGCAAAGGGTTGTTAAGGAAGCTACATTTTGTATATTGTATCCCCACGCTAGTCATCGTGCGAAATTATTACTTAGTACCTATACTAAGTTTACGACTTAGAAGCACTGTCAACTATACTCTGCCCATTCGTTTATTTTCTTTTTGACAGCTCGATAGGTAGTCCATGCTGCACTGTCCCTGTTCGCAGTGAGGATGGTGACCACCACTCTTGGATTCTGCTTGTGCTTCCATCAGGCAGGGCAGAGTCATTTTGGCAGCTCAAATATAAAAAAAAAAAAGTCACTTAGTGTTGCTCTAACACGTTGCCAACTCGAATAAAAATAACAATCAGTCAAATAAGAGAAAGTTTTTGTCATTAAAAAAAGTAAAACGTTAATTTTAGTTAAAAATACTGAACTTATATTATTAATGTTCCTGAAGACTCAAGTGACGAGTCTAATGTCATCTTTCATTTGGTAATTACTCAAAGTTTAAACTTGAATTTTAACATTTTGATGTTATTTATTGCAAAAACATTTAAATACAACTTTTCATAACTATAGACGAAAGTATTTATACTCATGATGTAAAAATAGTTAATATCGATTTATAAATACGCAACAGAGACTTTTACTCTCATCACTACGTACAGTAGAATTTACCTCTTTTTATTGTCGTAAATCAAAAATTTCGAAAAAAATACTACATTTATAGTAACATAATGTCTACGAATTGTTATGATATAATGAAATGAAAGTAGATATAGTATGGGTCCGAATAATTCGGTTTGAATGTAATTAAAGTCGGAGTGCGGTAACATCATTGTTCGCTACTAATTGTTTCAGTTCCAAGTCCAACTACACATTATAATTTTGCACAAAGACAGACACTTCGCTGAGCTTTGCATATTTATTTAATATAATATAGTTAATCCCTAGCGGTTTCTAACAATAGAAGTGTTTCTTTAATTTAAAATATATGATACCTACGTACCTATATGTGTAGGTGTATGAAACATAATAAGACCAAAAATATTGTATATGTATATTTATTAAAATTCATATTCATTTGCAGACTTAATGCTAAAAATATTTTCTACAAGTCAACCATGGGTGAAACTGAAATTAAACAAAGAAGAAGCATTAAATAGTACAATAAAATGATAATGTACCAAAATAAATATGCATATTATTAATACATAAATAAAGCTTAATACATACATAGTTAAGCTTAAACATATCGAAGAATTTCATTTGCAAATGATAGTATTATTACGGCGATGATTCTGCCAATTGTCCTGATTTCGAAATTTAAGTTATTCCAGTAAAACCCACATCGCAAAGATATGAATGGGCGAGAGAGAAGGATGATAATATTTGTTGTGCGTAGGAATCTGTCGTGATTAGGATAGAGATATTAAAAGAATTTATTTAAATGAGTAATACGTGTTTGCGACCTTTATGCGAATAAAAACAAATGTTAATGATTAAATTGCCTTTTGGTTAAACACCACTCCATTAGATCGATATGACACGTAAGCCACTGGGCGAATACAATAATACATTATAATATATTATTTTCACAATATTTATTGCTATATTACAATTAGTAGATTTGGTAATTTAATAAAACTTGGAGAATAGAGGGCACCGAATACCGACGCCAAGCTACTATTTTAATAGTTCATTTTCTTTTTAGACCTTAAATTAAATAATTTTTATTCAAATTAGAGCAACTGGAGAAGACTGTGGTTAGATAACACTAGGTACTGCTAAAATTTTTTAACTTTTGTACCCATTTTGAAAAAATATTTCCACGTATTTCATCGAATAGAACATATAGGTCTCGGCAAAAATTAATAAGTTCAAAATTCATCGCGGTATAAGATGTACCTACCTAGGGGCCATCCATAAATTACGTCACACGTTAAGGGGGTGGAAGGGGGTCAACGAAGTGTGACATTGTGTGACAAGCGGTGGGGGTCATAAGCTTCGAGACGTCACATGTCAAAATCTAAAATTTTAAACCCAAAACATTACCTATAACCGAAAGACTACATACGCTACTACACTTTTATAAAAAAGCAAAAAAAATTAGAATTGTACTTTGCAGTTCTGGGGGAAAAATCGAAAAATATGTGACGTCACACCAGGGGGTGGTTTCCACAAATGTGACCACCTGTGAGAAGGACGGGGGGGGTCCAAGAATCATGAAATTTGTGACGTAATTTATGGATAGCCCCCTAGAGGTCTCGCGCCATCCATTACACCTGAGAGCGCTTTTTACATTGATATATTATCGATCAGTATTTCGTATGACGCTGTATGGTTGTCGGTGTTGTCACATATTAATGACGCTAACAGTGTCAAACTATTACACCGCCAAGTAAGTCCGGTATAATTGTGCTCAGTTATTACTGATATTAGAGCGTATGTAAGTGTGGTTATTTACGCCAATTATGTCAACCAAGCACTCCATGTTTAATAAAATGATAATCGCTTTACACGGTAAACACAATCGTTCCAATGTAGGTCAATGTGTATTTATACGCGATTACGAATATGTGAAATGTCAGCGGTATACTAGACTAGACAAACCATAATTTGTCCAGTTTAAACCTAGGGCTATTTATTATCATAATAATGAATGTAACTGGAAACTAAATGATAATATTTATAACAAAGTAAAGGTCAAAACAATATATAGTCGAATAATCGATGATTTAAATCGAATGTTGTCTATAGGTAAGTTTCGAGTTTGTGTAGATTTCATTAATTACAAAAATATAAATTTTCTTTAAAAAAATATATCACCTAATAGATGAAGTTCCTGATATTGCAACCACATATTTTAATACTTTTATAGTGATTATAATTTGACGAAAGCTGCCACTTTTAGTAAGTTCTATGAAATAATCTGCAATCTCAAACGTATCTAATAAAATCCGTTTCATTAGATTCATATGGAGATTGCAAATGTTTAGAGTTTATGAACACTTTCCATTAATTTATGTATATACATGCAGTACGTAAGAACGTAGCTAAAACAAAATATTTTATACGTATTGTTTAATAAAAGCTGAAAGCCAGAATCCCATAAATAATGTAGAAATCGACTCACACACGCCCAACCCTACCTGGCTCAGTCCGTTGATAAACTCGGTTGCTGACTGAGAGCAAACAATCATATTACATTAAAATGTAGGGTACTTAACCAAATCGGAGCGCAATCAGACAATTTAGTCGCCGGAGGTGTGGTTTCTTAATTAACGCCAAATATCGTAACACAAAAGCCATAGGACGGAAACGACATATGACTCTCTGCAGTGAGGCCAATCTAGAGGTTCCCATATTTAGGTGTATTTTTGGGTGGCAAACAAAGGTTTGTGTGACTAAAGAGTCACGTTTATGTGTAGGTGGACTACATTGTGCTTATATTACGAAATGACGAAAATGAAAATTTAAAAATAAATACCCAAAACTATTTATTTTATTGTCTTATCAACTTCCTCTACACTCAACATTTTACTTTGCAAGTCGAAAGTTAGACTGCTTAAAAAAGATAAATCTAGGGTGACGCCATTCACACAGTATCTTGACAGATACATATGTAAATAAAATAAAAAGCGATAAAACAGCACAATAATTTCGCTGAAAAAATTACTGTGCTGTTAAAAATACTTTAAGCAAACATGGACAAAAATTTTTTTGTAACTGCCTCTCGTTCAACTAAACCATTAAAACATACATTTTATTTTTACAACCAGAACGTAATTTTGTTTCCAGGTCAAACATTAAAACGATTTTACGTATGTTTTAGGCTTGTGCTTGGCATTATTCATATCGAGCAAGAAATACTTAAATAAAACAAATTGTTAACCCCAGAAACCTTATGAATATGACGTATAGCGCGGTAAGCTCAAGACAATACACACTTACATTTTTCCAGCTATATGCTTTTGGTTGAAAATAATACGGAGCGTGGCCATTGACATGTACCGGACACTGTTCTTGTCTCCGTAAGCTACCGAGTTAAACGAGAACAACAGACCGTCATTTAAACCTGCCAGCTTAAAATGAAAAGTTTGTGCATTTTTTCTGTTACGTTTTCTTTCGTAATGCCTTTTTCGTAATTACTGAGGTTTGTTTTATTAAAAGTGTGTTTCTCGTCTTATTTATTACTTAGAATAATAATAATAATAATAACTCCACACATCTCACACACGGCCCGTGATCGTCTGATCCCAAACTAGGCTATGGTAACCAGACTGCTGATAAACATACTTATATATTTCTAAATACATACATATTATAGATAAATTACACCCAGACACAGAACAAATTATCATGCTCATCACACAATTATTTGTCCTGGGTGGGAATCGAACCCACGACCTCTGGCTTAGCAGTCAGGGTCACTAACCACTAAACCAACAGACCAGTCAAATGTAAATAATTTATGAGCGTGGGTCTTTATCGAAATTACATTTCACTTTTGCTTATTGACTGCAATGGTATGTGACTTGTAGTTGATAAATATAATATTTGAAATGTATAATTTGACCTTATCCTATAATTTATATTTAGGCGTTATGTCAGTCCATTAGTCGAGTACTGGCTTAGCTGCTACTGATTTAATGATAAGCTTTAAAGTCTGTAATGTAACAAAAAAGTTTCGCCAACAATGGTGTATTTGTTTATTAGGTCATGCTCAACCAAATAATATTATTATTCTACTAATATTATAAACGTGAAAGTTTGTGAGTATGGATGTATGGATGTTTGTTACTCTTTCACGCCAAAACTACTGAACCGATGAAACTTGGTATGTAGATAGCTGGAGACCTGGATTATCATATAGGTTACTTTTTATCCCGATATTCCCACGGGATCGGGACTTACGCGGGTGAAACCGGGGGGCGCTGCTAGTAGCTTTATAATGGCTGATTTTAATCGCTTAGTTTTCTGAATAACTCATCTTATTATTATTATTTTTTTATTGATAATTGAAATAGGCGTTTGTCCTCACTTGATGGAACGCTACGAAAACGAAGCCATCTTCGTCCCATATAAAAGAAACATATTTACTCTACTCTTGAACGTTCCAGGACTATAATATTTATCTGTAAAAATAGACGCAGGCAGTTCATTCCAGGCTTTTGCGAATTGAATAAAAAAGGAGCAATGAAAGGATGGAATTTCTGTCTGCATCTAGTAGTCCGATGAGCCACTGTGGAAACTTACTCTGCTTTTTTGACTTATTCATTATTCATAGGGTATTCAGGGATGGAGACAGAAATTGGGAGCAACGCCACATAGGGAACTAAGCAGCCCACAAGAAACGATACACTAGCGTGAAGACCGCGAGGACGCCCAAACCCCTCTGGTCATTATTTTTTAATCAGGCCTCAATAGCAGTATTATTGAAAAAGATTATTTGTTTTTGGTTTACCTGGTTTTGAAATCCACTTAAGGCAGTCAAACCGTGACCGCAATAGCTGTAATTGGCAATAAAAGTCAATCGTACGTCGAGTTTAGTTTTCTGTAATGAATACCTTAATAATTATACCAACATATATACATATGTCTAACGACCAACATTTGTGTCGCGACAGTGTATCATTCAACTTCATAGGTTGCGGGTTTCATTTGATATTTGTATGCATAAATATATTGCATTGCTCCAGCCGGGGTTTTATGTATAACTAGAAATCGCGTGGTGGTCGAATTTCGACCATGGTTTTTTCATTTGTCAGTATACCTTGAGCTGTCATTGTATAGACTTACTTACCATGACAGGTAATCACATATACTGGACGCGTGTAATTTCATTAAGCCGTTTAAATTTGTAAGTCATATTGTTTAAACATTTTAGCTTTTTGCACTTTTCTATATATAAACTGTAAATATTCCATAATTCACGTTACTACGTTCTCGAAATTTCCTAAAAAGGGGTACAAAAGATTTTCTTCACGTATTAATATAATGATATTATGATGTATTTACAAAAAGTATCTAAGTAAACATGTTCTGGAACATCAGTCATTGTTCTAGAACTTTATTACATGATTTGTATAATATTCCTATATTATACACAATTAACGCATTACATACAGGGTGTATATGCAATGGAACACTTACTTAAATCACTGAAAGGGCATTATTCTAGTCAATGCATGCAGTTAGAAATGAGAATAGAGAAGAAAAACTTTAAAAAAAAAGTATCCGTTTACAAGTTATTAAAGAATTTAAATCGTACATATTTTTTTATTTTGGAATTTTATTCCACAAAAACTGACTTTGAAAATTTTTTAAGTTAGTTTTTATGGATTTTCTGTATAACTGAGTGAATATTTCCAAAATAAAAAAAAATGTACTATTTAAAATCTTTCACTATACACATTCCACCTGCTTTTATAAGAAACGGAGGGGATAATAGTCGTATCTAGAAATTCAAACGGTCATAAGGTCATAACTTGTAAACGGATAGTTTTTTAATTTTTTTTTTGCAACTGCATGCTAGTCATACTCTTAGTGATTTAAGTAAGTGTTCCATTGTCATATACACCCTGTATAATTTCATTTATATTAGAATTATTGCAACACCCCGTTGTCTACTCCATTCTATCTTTGTTCTAAATCCTCAGTACCGTGAACTCGTGTGAATGAAATATTCAACGCAATCTAAACGACATGTAGGGTTCTTTACCTGTTAAATGTTTTGTCTTTTGTCTTCCTGACATTTCCTAACAAGATAGAAGAGGTAAAAACCGTTAAGGTATACAGGGATAAATCTGGGTACCGACTTTGACAATTATAAGTACGTGCTCTGAGTGAAACGATCGATCTAACTTAACAACTGCGATTTCGGTCAACTAGGTCGAACAACGTACATCCGAACGTACGTAATTACGAACTAACCCTATAATCTTGATTAATATCATATATACATATAGTGTCCTCGTGGACAACCTTTTCAATGTTGATAACGCAATTTACTCACGAGAGCAATACGCTGCAATCAACAGCTTTATTGCTTCATTTTTAAGGCCAGTGCAGACTTGTCCCCAATATAATTAAGTTTATACCATGCATTTTTTATTCTTTGTATGGCAATCTACGCCATGTAATATTTATTCGGCTAACATTAGAAAGCATTACAGTTAATATAAAGTAATATAAATTTTTTAAATGCTGATGGTAAAGTTCTAAAAAAGTGCAGGTAATTTTAATATATAATTATATCATGGAACGCGAAAGTTTAAAAGTTAGTATGACCCTTGGTTATTGATTAAAATAACCAGAACTTTGACTGGTCTGTTGGTCTAGTAGTTAGTTAGTGGTTCTGACTGCTGAGCCAGAGATCGTGGATTCGATTCCCACCCAGGACAAATAGTTGTGTGACGAGCATGATCATTTGTTCTGTATGTGGCTGTAATTTATCTTAAATATGTATGTATTTAGAAATATATAAGTGTGTTTATCAGCAGTATGGTCACCATAGTACTGGCTCTGCCTAGTGTGGGATCCGACAGACAGATCAGGGAATAAAAGAAACCACTAGGAGTCGCCATCATCAGTCCTTTTAATGGTATAAAATTGCAATATGTATACAAATTATCTTTAAAATAAAACTATATCCGACTTCAATGTGCTTTTTAGTAGAACGTAGATGTATTTCGTTTAAATATAATATGGGTAGACCAACTAAACGCACTGCTCCAATGAGACAGCGATGTTTCGGAGCAAACTAAAATATCATCGATGCATACAATTTTTAGATATTTGTTGATTTTTCAAAAACCGCTTGACTGATTTTGATAAAATTTAAATGGAAGTATACCCTGGAAAGTATACCCTTTGAAACAAAAACAGAATTTTCCAAATTGGTTCAGGCGTCTTCGAGTAATCGGTGAACATACATTAAAGAAAAAGATTCCGACGAATTGAGATCCTCCTCCTTTTTTGAAGTCGGTTAAAAAGTAGCTTCAATTAACGATCTGAAATTAAAACAAAAGCATATGCTGCATGCATATAAAACATGACACATTCTGGTGCCTTGCATGTGGAGGTTGGTATCAATTGGACACATACGATCGCGCCAGTCCGCACACACGGCACGCTACAAAACTACACAAAATACACATGTAATGGTTGATATATCGATATTCTAGTTACAGCTAGTACAGTTCCAGTTATTGAACACGAGCCAATTTATGTGGCAATTTGTTAATTCAAGTGCTAATTCACAATTGCGTTATTGACACCAACGCATTACTGAAACGAGTTTTATCATTAGCTGATTTTTAAATTCAGTGTTGGCAATGGTGACTACTGGTCCAAAAATAAAGAGTGTTTACCAGATCCAACTAACATGATGTGGACATTTATTACTAAATTCAATAGAATCTCGACGGGAAAATGTACCTTATCTGCTTGAAAGAAAGAAGGTGCTGTAGAAAATGAAGCTCCCGGTGTAGTACGTACACTCTAAAGAAAACCGAAAGCCTATTTTAGTAATATATCTTATTGCAGTAAATATATATTATACATAGCCACCAGAAGACCGATACACACACACACATAATCAGGCATAATTATTAAGTAAGTAAGTCTGTACGTGGGAGAGCCATGCTTCGGCACGTATGGGCCGGCTCGACTCCGCTCTATACGACGGCCTCACAGGAAACGGGCAGTGAAACAATGCTTGCATTGCATTTCGCCGCGCGAGGGAGGTTACCGGAGGCCCTAACCCTTCCCTCTTCCCTATTCCCGTCGTTCCCCTCTCCCCTCTTCCCACTTTTCTCCCCCCCCTTTCTTCTCCTACTCCCACCTTAAAGGGCGGCAACGCACTTGTGACTCTTGAGTTACAGGTGCCCATGGGCGGCGGTAGTCATTTACCATCAGGTGACCCGTCTGCTCGTTTGCCCCATATACCATAAAAAAAAGAGATTATAATTTAAAAGTAGGTATTAATTCATTACTATACTAGCGATATAGTAGAACACGCGCTCTAATTACATCACATAGGTTCCACGCCCTTACACAACAAATAGGCGAGTACGATAGTAATCTACACATGACCTAGAAATATACTAACTAATACTTGCTTTATACCAATGAAACCATAACTTTTGTCTACCTTTATGTTCATTAACTAATACTGAAATCGTATTTACGCTAGTCTAACTTCAATATAGACTCTTATATCATGTATTCACATTAATATTATGACAGTCTGTATTGCGAGACACAAACAAAGGTTAAAATCACACACTCTTTTGACTTTAAACGAGCAATTCTTGTATGTAAGGGTTAGTAAGAGTTTTGTATGTTTTTGAGCTGTAGGTAAAACTAATAATTCTATAAAGTGTCGATTTTTGATGAGTTATTAATTTAATTCATGCATATTTAAGAATATCCGAATATCATGTGCCCGTACACTTCAGGCGGCATATTAATTACTAGAGTACCTGGGAGGCCAAGCGAACTTTTTGTAAAAGCGTAATTTTTTTCTTTAAATTTTTATTTTTTTGGAAATTGCGTTTTACAGGAAATACAACTATGCATTGAACTTAAAATGCAAAACTGTATCTGTATACAAAATTTCTTCAAAATCGTTAAAGCCGTTTCCGAGATACTCGAAATATAAATACGATTACATAAATAAATAAATAAAAAATACATGCACTTAAGAATTGCTCGTTTAAAGTAATAAGATAAATTATTCAATCGTAGTTAATATTCACGTTGTGATATTCACGTATTGTGGTACAGGTTCCTAAGTTACCAGGTTCTAAACCTTTTGTTGCTTCTCGATGTTTAATTTGACTAGTTTTCGGAGACTATTTATTTTGCGCAAGTTGTTAGATCGATCCCTCGATCTCGATCGATATACTCGTGTATATAAATACGCGAAGGCAATTCGTCGTTGTCGTAAAAAAACGACGGATTTGATTTTTAGTAACTTTACAGGAGAGCACTTTAAAATTTTCAAATGATGTTTTACGTTGGCTGTTTCCGTTAATGTAATCTGAAAATGTTACTGTGTGTATGAGCATTGAAAAATGTTTTATTTTATGATAAAGTATAATGTTTTCAGTAGTCTGTAGGCTCATGTCAAAAACAAAAATGGTCAAAAAATCAAATCAGCCGTTTTTCTACGACTGCGGCGAATTCTTTGTATCCCCTTTTCAGCAAAGCTTTCGGAAACAGAGGAAAATTTGGAATACTTAATGTTTATATTGAGAAGAAGTGTAGAACTAACATTTTTAAACAATGTGTTATACATTTAAAAAATATGTGAAAACGACTACATCAAGCTACACATGTCCAGTATGTATGTTGACCTGTTATGATACGAAAGTCTACACAGTGACAGTTCAACTCATATCAAAAGTGTGTATCTGCAATTCATACACAGCAGAAGTAAAACTTCAGAAAATAATTAATCAACGAATTTTAATACGCAAATGCACAGAAATTATACACGTAAATGATACACTACATTGACTATGACGCATTTTCTGAAGACTACGTTTTTTTTTTATATATTTCAGCTGCCAAAATGACTCTGCCCCACCTGATGGAAAGCACAAGCAGAATCCAAGAGTGGTGGTCACCATCCTCACTGCGAACAAAGACAGTGCAGCATGGTGACCAGCACTATGGCGGCCTTTATCACGCCCCGCTTAAAGGACTACGTAGTACGCAGGCGCGAAGACACGTGCTAGCATACGAATATCATAGGAAACACTGTATACTTTTCTTCTATCTCATTCTCTAGCAGGCTAAATCCTATTTATGAATGTTTGTCTCTTTTTAGTGTGACTTTTTCGTTTCACCGAATTGACAAATCACGATTCTAAAGAAGTTTCACTTCAATAAATAGGAAGCAAAATAAGTTTAAAATTTAATTAATTATGGTCGAAATTCAACCACCAAGGCAATCTCTATTCAATACAAATAAATAAAATTGAAGTGTCTCTTTGTAATGTCAAAATAATGTTTTTTTAAGCTCATACAGTTATTTGCACAATACCTATGCCTAAAAATCAGTTTTTAAAATTTTTGTCTGTCTGTTTGTTTTTGTTCCGGCCAATCTCCGGATCGGGTGGACCGGGATTTTCGCTGGCAGATAGCTGGTCTATTAAGGAGTAACTTAGGCTACTTTAATTTTCAAAAAGAATTAGGGTTCCGCGCAAATTATATAAATACGAACACGCGAGCGAAGCCGGGCGGGAACTGCTAGTTTGTAATAAATACGTAAAGACTAAACAATTATGAACCATTCTCTCCTAATTTAATATGTATATTATTTTGATTTAAACATCATTGCTATTTCAAATTTAAGGTTATTTTTAATTACTTTATCATTCCCTTCGAATATTTTGAGAACAAGAAAATTTTAATTAATTTTTAATGAGATTATTTTTGTATTATCATTTATAAATTTTTGACTAGTTTCAGTCTGATTTTCAATTGAAATAAAATTTTGTTTCTTATCAATAAATGAGAGTTTTCAAATTGTGACTTACTGCTATTTTATTGAATTTATTTGTTAGTTAACTATAATGGTACTAAATGGTTTTGTATTGTTAGTACATGTATATTTTCTGAGGTGCATGTAAATGAATAAAAATGTATTTTTTTCTCAAATTTTCATTTATATTCAGTATTTATCGACTCCTACTAACTTTGTCTTTTTTTAAGTCAGTCAGCCTGTGACCACGGCCAGTGCAACCTGGTCGAAACGTCTGGCAATTGAGAGGTATGTAATACCTTTTCATCATCGCGTTAATTCCCGTGTGAAAATATAATTTATCGTGTGAATATATTTCAACATATTCAATACATACGAACATATCGTATAATATTATATATTTTAATATTCAGAATAGCTTATAAGTTATAACTGTTAACTTAACTCTCATGTCTGGTTTAAAAATGAACGCCATTTGAATTGCGTTTCATTCGTTCATCATTCATCAATGGTCATTCGGTCACCGGCAAGACACAAAATCGAGAGCCTGCGTTGATTACTCCGCAAAGAGACAGTCAGATCACGACAGGCAATGCATACCGCTGTATTTTTGGTCCCATTAACACATACTAACAAACAGTAATACACGGTGCACTCATACTCTTCGAACTCATACGCTTTTAACAATAACAGATAAACATACCAGTCTAGCACCAAGCGAGACTTCGAGGTTAAAATACAAACCTGTTCGTATCCAGGTCAAATGCTTCATTATATCGCCGTAGCCACAGACATTTTGTTATAATAAATGCACATATTCATTCCTTGTCCAGTCTTCATTTACTTGCTTATGGAAAATTATTCGTAGTTTAAACATAACACTATTGTATTCAGCACTCTAGAGTGCAGCTTTCCTTTAAGTGGGTTATCATCCGCATGATATTCAGATAAGTTGTGAATTTACTTGCAAATATGTAAATCAACTGTAACTGCTTTCGTAGCCGATTCTACGAGAAAAATTTGAGTAAGGAAATTGGTACTTGCCAAGCTCTCTGTCTGCGCCAAATAGGTTATTTTTATTTAAAAACAAAAAGTAGTCATGTATTTAGGTCACGTAGTATGCCAAAAACCGAGAAACCCACTTTAACCTCCATGCGTTCTTAATATCTGTTTATGGTAAGCCTTTTTACTTGGTTATTGAAACTGCACATTAATATTGCACAAATTATAGCTGTTTAATATTTTAAATGAATTTATACATTTTGTGTACGGTAGGTAAATTAAAAGATTTTTATATTTTCGGCAAAATCTAATCCAAAATCTTGTTGACGATTACGTTTACTGCTTCACTTATGTTTTTCAGCTATTTATATTATAACCTATAACCATCTTTGATAAACGCAATATCTACATATACAGAGCAAAAACATTTTATTCAAATCAAACCTGTAGTTTCTGAAAATAGTTTAGGCAATAACCTGAAAATATCGGTAGAGACCTGCTACAACAACCTCTACGTTCATGAAATAGAACATTTCTTGGCGTGGCAGTTTGACAACTTGACTTTCGAGTCTATTGACCATCACGAATCTTAAACATTGCTTTTTCATAAAATCGCTGATCCGCACTCTGAAGGGATATTCAGAAACATTCAAATAACGGTAGAAAGTACCACCCGAAATCAGAACAGTATCTGTGAATCCTACAAATAAGTTGGAAACCCAACCCACAACACACGATTCGGTGTCATTTGATGAGCGAACGCCTAAACGAACGCATAAACACTGGTTTAGTACGAGTACACACACACATGCTGTATATGTAAAATAAAATGATCATCATAAAATTGACAAGGGTACATTTAAAAACACAGGAGAGTACCTTTCATCTAGAAAACGGTACTGTTCCCGAGGGATAATGAATTGATTGGCAACATCTACTTTAAAGCCATGTATTCGTTGAGAAACAATTGTTTTTAAACACTGTTTCAGAAACAAAATCTACGTGTTTCTGAATCAAATAAATGTGTTTCTGAAACAAATAATTTTTGTTTTCATTTGTTTCGTCTATAAAAATACGAAACATTTATCCTTTAATAAAAATAATTATCTTTAATAAATAACACGTTATTCGTTCATTTTGACGAGACGACTAGTAACGATGGTTTTATGATGGAGCCTTAATAGTTAATAGTGGTACTTTTAAACTATAACTTATTATAATTTCAGCCTAACGCAAGTATTATTCAGTCACACAGACTCTTGAAATATGACCACACGTTGCTGTCAAACGTTATTCATGTAAAAGTTTCAATATTTGGGAATTAACAACACCGTAACCGGTAAACGGATAGATGGATGGATTTGGATAACATTTGCACACAAACTGTATCCAGACGCACATCACACTTAGAAAAACAAGTGCAGACAACTAAATAATAGCTTTAAACAACTTAGAAGTAAGTGCATGCACCTTTGCTGGTCGAAAACCAAAATCCCTTCAACATTATAACATTATAGCTAAGAAAACTCTCGATCAAATCACCTTTCACAAAAAAACTAAATCAAAACCGGTCCATCCGTTTAAGAGATATGATGCCACAGACAAACACAGATACACACGTTAAACTTATAAGTTTATAACACACAACCTTAATGCATCAGGGGTTAACTATAACTAATAAAAACTTACCTTGTATGTTAATTCAGTATCTCTACTCATACATATAATTTATATATTTTCATTATTCACACTGTATTCTCTTATAAAAATAGGTTTATATTTTTAAAGTTAAATCATATATTGGTTAAATCAAATACATACTGCTTTCTTGTATTGTTAGTATCACGGGTTAATTTTTACCTTTATATATAATATATCTCTATACCTATATATATACCCTCTGGCGAAACCTTCCTATGATCCTCGGATCTCTAAAATCTTTTATTTGTAATTTCTTAGATAGATCTATTATTTTATTCTCAATGAAACTAGTAATAACTCAGTGTGAAAAGTATAATGTTTGTGTAGGTTCCCAGTGGTCAAAATTCGACAGTAATTCACATTTTTTATTGAAATCAAATAGCTACCTATTATCATTTCTTATAATATAATTTTTTGAACTTTGTTCTCTCATCTCAGCTGGAACATTTGAAGTCACAAGAAATTCACGGCTCGAAAATTATTCGGTCAATCTGTCAATAACTATTTGTCGTCAACATTTTAAAATTCTTTGGCGCCAATATACAACGTCCGAATGTTTGAACACATAAGACAATTACATAAGACTTTTTTTATTTGCACTGCTTTTACGACGTCAACAATATGAACGTAAACATAATATTATTTATTTTTCTACGCAACGGATTTTGATGCGATTTTTTTTAATAGATAGAGTGATTGAAGAGGAAGGTTTATATGTATAATAACATCCATTAAATAGTAGAGAAATACTGTAATTTTTGAGGTTTCTAATGTGATGTCGTAAATAATTACATAACTACTGGATCGATTTTAATCATTTTTTCAGTGAATGACATAGACTATATATTTTATACCCGTGCGAAGCCGGAGCGGGCCGCTAGTAGAACATATAAAGGAAAATAGTCTAGTGAAAGGGTTTCACAATACAGAAACTTCGATATCGCACTCGCTTTGTGACGAAACAAAAGATTTTATACGACATAGAGGATATTTACAAAAAAGTTCTCCAGCGTTGTTATTGTAATTTTACAGTACCCTAGTTGTCTTTTTAACCGTCGATGTCGCTTAGAACCTTTTGGCTTATGATCACTTACTTCTTTCAGCCTTCGTCATGCTAACGTCATCCCGCCTCCAAAAGCGAAGGAACGGTGCCAAAGCTTTGATCGTACACTCGCCGTTGAGGAGTCTCCTTCCCAACCGTTTAGGGACTTCCTGCTCAATCTCCGAACTTCTACATGATGAAGAATCATCCGCCTGGGATCGCGGTCGGCGGCTTCCACGGAAGCTGACGCAACCACAGCCATCAGCAAGAGAAAACATCGTGGGACTTCTGTCCTTTCTGTAAGTTGTCTTATCTTTTTGTTTCCGCGTACATCTTGGTGTCTTTTGCCGTGATTTAGGAATCTTGACTGTGTTTGTGTAGGTAGGTAAACCACGTTTTCATAACCCAGTCTCAGCGACTGACCGGTATCTGCAACAACAAATAGAGATAAATTAAAACACGTAGGGATTATTTTCTAATTACTCGGAAGAACTTGACAATGTATACAATTTTGTAATACTATCAATACAAATAAAAAAAATTTAAGTGTCTGTTTGTAATGACAATTTTTTTTTAAGCTCATACAGCTAAAAATCAGTTTTTTTTGTTTTTGTCTGTCTGATTGTTTTGTCCGGCTTATCTCCGGAACAGGTGGACCTATTTCCACTGGACTTTCACTGGCAGATAACTGGTGTTATAAGGAGTAACTTAGGCCAAAGTCTAAATCAAATTGCAATTACTCCCGACTGGTCTGGCATATCAGTATGGACACTCATATGTGTATATGGATACTCGTATAGTAGTAGTCAAAATTATTTATAATATAAGGCATAACCACTTTTCATCAGCTATTCAGCTACACGTCTTGTAATAATAATAAGTTTATTATATACCACAGAAATACATACAATATCTTAACCCTTAGTACAGTAACTGGATGATTACAATATTCTATAATAACTTATGGCTAAACTAGGCCGAGCCTGTATCTTAGACGTTATTTTCTTATGATGAATTAAGTATAATATTAACAGACATGTCACCACCCGGCAAAAAAAATGCCATACATATCACAAAAACAGTGTCATACGTATCACAAAAACAGTGTCATATCACATGTTAGGTACGTTTTGACATTTTTATACCATTAAATAGCAAATGTTGCATTTGGTCAGCTGTTTCGTTCAATTCACCGGCCTAAAAGTCGTGTTTTCTCGAAATAGGTGTTTTTGTATTATGACTAGAGATCGGATAATCGGATGCATATTTACCTAAAGTTATTTTTTGGATAACAAATTATGGAAGCGGCTTCTAAGTATATTTTTATTTACGAATGCAGTTGTATTGTCGCGTCGCTACTTGCTCACAAGAAAGTATAATTTGCCGTCTCACTCGCACTCTTACAAAATGCTTACATTTCCTGGGGTTTAATAGGCCCGATTTGACACTTGTTACAACGTAATAAGGTTGTTTTTGCTTCGTCAAAAATCACTGACAATAAAAGTAGGGAAAAGCAACCATTATACGTTGTACCAGAGCAAGTGTCATTTGTGTGAAACTGGGGTTTATTACATCTCACGGAGTATAGGTACACTTAAATTTGAATTTCCTGGAATCGCGGGATTCTTTCGATAAAAAAGTGCTTTCCATAATAGCCAACATCTCAACTTTAGGTAAATATACATCCGAATATCCGATCTCTAATTATGACACTTTTTATTTGTATTAAATCTTAAACTATAGCTAGGGACACAGTAATGTTTAATAAAAATAAGTTAATAGACATTATTTTGACTGGTTATACCGGTAACGCAATACTATTGGTCAATTGATAAATATTAACGAATAGTGGGATTATAAAAGGGTATAAATAAGTGAAGATCGGGTGACTTGAGTGCGAATAGAGGTACGAACAACTTGGCAGTTACTGTTAGTTAGTGATTTTCATAGTTTATATCAGTGGTTGTGAGACTGTTTCTTACATGTGAGTTAGTATCACAATGTATAAAGTAGGTAGGAATTTCATGTGAATTCGCGGTTTGCGTAGAAATAAAAACAGTACCATACCATCAACGAATATGTGTGTATGTATGTATGTATGAAGTGCAACCACCATGTGCGTGCACTTAGGCAAACTATTAATTGATTAGTTTGATTTTGTATTAGGTAAGTATGTTTGTGTAAATGATGTAAAATATAAAGAATCTTCATGTAATTAACAAAAAAAATGTATTTTTACCTTTTCTACTTCGTTTTATAAATATATTTTTTTAAACTGTTTGATATATCTAAAGTCATAAATCAAAAAATGACAACTAAAAATAAATTTCCTACTTCTTAATTGTTTCTAGACTTTAGCCAAGATATTAAAACTTTCTTACACGTAATATGCTGTGATGAGTTTTAAATAATAAAATTGTAAGATCCCTTGCAAATTAATTAATTTGAATAATTTTAAAGGGTTACATTGACCCACTTAACAAGGATTCTTCAAAAAATATAATTCAGTATTTGGGCCATTTCTAACCTAAAAGGGTGTCTTTTAAGTTAGTATTAGGTTGGAAATGGCTTTATCTACATATAACATACTTGTATCACTCGTATATATTATGTCAGTACCTGGGAGAACGAGTATCGCTCAGTAGTTTTTGTAAAATCGTTTTTTTTTTTATTGTAAAATTGCATTTTTACAGGAAAGACAACTATGCAGTTGAACTTAAAATGCAAAACTGTATTTGTATACAAAATTTTATCAAAATCGTTAGAGCCGTTTCCGAGATAACCGAAATATTAATACATACATACAGCTCAAGTGGTTACCTATACGCCTTCGCCGGAATGCACATATTCTTTCGCTTTTATATAGCATTCTATTTAATCCCCTAACTCCTATTTACCTTAAAAAACGGTTTAGCTTCTTACACGACACTCATTCTCGATCTTTGAGATCGTCGGAGAACCTGATATTGAAACTACCTGGACATTCTACGAAATTCGTCGACAGTTCCTTCTCTATCTAAGCCGTTCGGTTATGGAATAACCTGCCTTTGACAATAAGACGTGCACCGTCACTGCCTGCTTTTAAGAAATTGGTAAAAGAACATTACTTGGGTGATATCAACATATCATAATTGCCTATTTGCCTTCTTATTTCACTTAATGTAGTATAGTCCTATATTTGTATGTTTTATTCGATTTATATGTGAATCCTTATACCTATATTTGCTTATGTATTTATTTGTTTGTTGCTCTCTTTTATGTATATCCTACACTATATGTAAGATATACTTCATCTTTATTTAACCTGTATAATACACCTACTGAGCGTACACCATACTGGCCTTAAATCGATATCCTATGCTCGCTCCATCCCATGGTTGCCTGTAAGAGATTGCCTCAATGCGATAAGGCTGCCAATTGTATTTAGCACAAAACATTGCTGTGCTTCTACTCTTCAAAATCATTTTGGTTTACAATAAAGAGATATATTATTATTATTATTATACATAAATAAATACATACATACAAGAATTGCCCATTTAAAGTAATAAGACGCCGACAACTCATTGATACAAATGAAGTTTTCATTTACGTACAGTTTACGAATAACCTACATACAAGATCGTAATTATTTATGTAAGCGCTGTAATTAAACACCTGTGTTAGTAAAATATGCGTAATTTAGGCCCAACTCTTAATAAATTGTCCTTTTTAAGGGTTACCAAACGCTTCACATTCACAGTACAACGCAAAATAGAAGTTGTATTTCATACATAATCCTCCGAGCCTTTTCCCAACTAAGTTTGAGTCGGCTTTCAGTTTAACTACGAAACGGCCGTACTCCGATATTTTACGTGAAGCGACTGCCATCAAACCGTGGCAGTCGCTTCCAGCCAACCCAAGTACTAGGCGATGTTGAAGTTCTGTAGTTCGAAGACCAGGTTGTTGGACTTTTGTTAACGAATGCTACTGACATGGGCGTACTGAGGGGGGGTGCAGGCGAGGGCAGTTGCTCCCCCCTGGCTCTAGCAAGCTTACGTAGTATTAAGGAAATTTTTGGTCAAATGTTTGATTTACCCTTCCCCCCGTCCTAGACCGAGAAAATCTAATTTTGATTCCCCCCCCCCCTGGGACGACGAACAGACGGATCACCTGATGATGATGATTTGTAAATTGGTTTCAAAATGCCAACATTCAAAACAGGAGTGGCCCAGTTAACCCTCAGTAGGTACACCTACTTGAAATCCATTATTTTTATTAAGCAGTTTAGATTAGATGTTGTTACTGAGACCTTCCTAGTAGAGAATAGAGATATCTGAGTCCATACTACGAATTACGGAAACAATGAATAATAACATTTTAAATATTATTTTAGACTGTAAGCAAAGTGTTCAATTATTTTTGAAATCTTTATTATACTCATAATTTTAAAAGTAAAATGTTAACACTGGTGACAGCGCCTAACCCTTTCGTTACTCTAACCGAATAAGTAATTCGGTTAGAGTAACAAAAGGGTTACTCTAACCGACCTGGGCGTCATGACATTTCAAAACTCCCATCTCCATTCGAGAGTATATTAAGAGAGTAAGAGCTTTGCAATTCGTTTGTTTTTTGTGTGTTTTGTTCATTGCGAACAAAAATCTCTACTATTGATGAAATATTTTGATTATAAATTTAAGTTTAAAGGGACGACATATTTATGTAATTATATTTTAAACCACATTACTTTATATCGCATAATACATATATAACTAGGCGACTACGTAGTTTTAGAAATTACAATAAAATACATCTAAATATAAAATATACATCAATCATACATCCTAAAGGTCGTAGCGTTGTGTTACATACCCTTTAACCTTCCACAATGAAGGCTCTATCCAATACAAATATATTTTTTTAAATTCGACTTGTAGTTTGAGATATTTGCGCGTTTAAACAAACAAACAATCAAACAAAAAACTATTCAGCTTTATTATATTAGTATAGATAACTATTTGCCACTGTATAGGTTTTGTGTTTGAGTTTTAAAAGGGCAAGAGATTGTGTACCTAAATACCTTTTTAAACCCTCGAAAAATTATGGCAGAGCACATTTGAATAGATAACAGATGCATATTGATACATCGTTAAACCCTTATCTTATTTCATTACTAGTAACCCGCCCCGAATTCGAACAGGTAGCAGAGACATCTTCAACAATCATCAACATATTTCAATCAATTTACATAAAATATTAACAAATTATACATCTGAACCTTCCTCATGAATCACTTTGTCTATTAGTGAAAACCGCATAAAAATCCGTTCAGTAGTTTTTCAGTTTATCGCGAACATACATACAGACGCGGCGAGGGACTTTGCTTTATAATATGTAGTGATTTACGTTAACTTTCGTCTAGATTATCTTGATGTTTACAATTTTTTTAAGAATCACTCTTTATTTCACACACACCATCATCTGAGATTGCGACTCTAATTCCAACATTACATTTCTGGTATTATTTTAAACCATCCATTATTAAAACAGTAGAATAAAAGCCATTCAAACATAACCCGCTAAATAGTGCTTCGTCGGCAATACAGTGCTTATAAGCACAGTAATAATGGATAGTATTAACAGTATAAAAACCTTTCCATTCACAGTAGCAAATAAAATGAAACTTTAAATAAAATTTTCTCAACATAATCATAGTCATCCTTTCTAAATTGTTTAAAAGATTATTACTTAGCAACATTACGAAGTATGAATGTCATAATGTTCTCAAGTAAATCTGGATTATCTCGCGAAGAAAAGGGGGTCATGACAAGTCGATTAATCACTTTCCTCTAACTTGTCTTTTGCTAACGAGGAGTTCAAAAATGTCAAGACCAAAGAACTTCGGTTACGAAACTCATTTTACGTAGCACGAAACACGAAACAATATTCAAGCTCTTTGGAAGCCGCTAATCTCGGAAAATTCATTTATAAATACTACCCGTTATAAACCCTTACCGAGGGAAATTTTGTTACATGTAAAAGAGGGAGACAGGACAAATTGCCGGATGCCTCTTTTACAGCATATATAACCTGTATTACCCTACTTGCTACCCACCTACCCCTATTTACTTTTAATATCAGCCTAATGGTCTAACCTTTGGCGTCAAACGTCGTTTGTGTACATGTGCCTTTTTGAAGGACATTGTCGTATTAGACCTTAGATATCGCATGTTCTAAAAGCGAACAAAAATATCATAAAGAAACCTTCACATCTGCCAGTTCACCCTGATACTCTAGACATATTGTGAAGTCTGCTAAACCGCACTGATCCAATAAAAATCGTCAATTTTGTGCCTCCTCAAACTGAGAAAACGCACATATACCTACATGTGCCTTGTCTTTTCAGGAGTAGAACGGGTTTTAGAAAGCAAGAAACTGTAAGACTAAGATCTTTCGATTGAAATACTTGATAATCTAAACGAAGCTCCGTTAAATTGCTTGGAAATAATCTCAAGTAACGATAAATAGAGCATTCAAATAGAGAGAATAGCGAAACGAGTCTATAAAATTTTACTGCTTTTATAAAACTTAGCATAAAACTATATAGCTTTAATATTCTTATCCTTCTATGAATAAATTGCATATAACTCATAGATACAACATTATTGTCTCCGTCTGTCTGAGTAACTTTTGTCATAAATCTTGTCATTGTTATTAGTCAACATCACCAAATGGTAAGTAAGAAATCACTCTGTAACTTGTAAGAAACTCTCTCAAAATCACTGACAGTAACTGCGAAGTTGTTTGTACCTCTGTTCGCAGTCACCCGATCTTCACTTATTTCTACCCTTTTATAATCCCACTGTTCGTTAATATTTATCAATCAAATCAAAATAATGTTTATTAACTTATTTTTATTAAATAGTGAACTGTGTTATCATCTATAACAGTTAGGCCCTATTTTTAATAAAATAAATAAGAGTTTTTAATGTGGCGACAACAAACTTATGTTATATATATATATATATAACATAAGTTTGATTCAGAGTCTGTCCGCGAATCTCAAGTGTTTTAAATTTTATAACTTAGCAAGTAACAAACATGTAAAAAGATCTTGGAAAACCATAACTTATTTATTTATACATACACCATCAACATGATACCCAACTCCGTTGTCACTGAGCTCATCAATCACACTATTCATATACAAATTGAAAAGGGCAGGCGAGAAAGCCTCACTTCATTTAATACTCAGTTCTCCAGCATGCTGCAGATGTTCAACACTAACACCATCGTCTTTTTCATAATAATCTTGCAGCAACTTATTTCTCGGTAAATATGACGCTTTGCTCGGGACAGAGGTCTGATAGTGCAGTTTTTAGAGCCGCGTAGACGATTTCATATCCTATCGAAACAGATCCGCAATACCACGAGGATAATGTACATTGTACACCCTCAACACTCACGGGAAGGTCTATTACTTAGCTTTTTAGGATAAAGTGTAAAAAAAGTAAAAAAAATCTGCTTATAATTAGCACTAGTATCAGTATCAATTACTTAATTTCAATTTTTCGAAATACGAACGAACTACGTTTATATTTTTATTCTTTTACGTTCAATCTTTCAGAATGGAGTAAGTTTTATTATACTGTTGGTTGTGTATAGTTGTGTTATAATAACAATGATATTTGTTCCAGTTAAAAGTATCCTATTCGTAGGTAAAGGACGAAATAGAGACTTAAAGCCCATGACTACCCTTTACTAAACGTCTTCTTATTATTTAAACGTCCTCATTTCAGAATTACCATTTTACATAGTGCACATTTATGAGTAACCGCCTTGTATGGATTCTGTATTCCCAAGGTATACTGTAACGATGATCTCGTTACAATATACCTTACTACTTACAAAAGGGTCTAGACAAAATGTTGTCAATTAGTGCTTATAGCAAATGGAATGGTCAAACCAGTACCTCCACATTACAGAAGGACGCGGACGTGGTAAAACAAAAATACGAGCCATTTCTGAGTAGGGTCACCCTCCTTCATGGGAGGGGGGATAGGGTTGATAAGTGACACCATAGTGTTGGGAGTATTTATTGGCACCGGTAAACACACACTATCAGGTGAGAAAACTTAGTTATAATAAAAATCTTATACCTAGTCTATTAGACCTTAGATACAATAGTCTACAAGGCAAAAAATATACAATATATACAATTGCGTTTGTGGACCACTCCACTCCACAGACATTGTCAAAATATTAATATATAGAGTATCCAGATATCCAGACGTAAAAGAAGGCTTATTAATTTATTAATTTGACAGAGCAGAAATAAAGTATCGAGTTGTATAAAAACAAAGTGTAATTTATTGTTCATACATCATAAACTGATTCATGAACTATGAAATATTCATTACCCCATCAGTGATATTATCCCATGTGGCGAATGTGCTAATAAAATAATGGCCGATTTATAGCATTAACGTAACGTTGATCATAAAATTGCCAAAAATAGGCCAATCACAAAAGACTTTCCTATACGTATTGGCTTTATCTGTGACAGCCGGTTTGAATGTCGGCCATAAGACCGATTTACTTTTATTTCCCTCGAATTTTATCTTATGTTGTTTACTGTTCCGGATGGCTGTTTTGTCCTTTTTCGCGTACAATTTTTTGTAAATATCAAAAGGAAGGGTAATACCGTATAATGAAAATGTGGATAAGTGAAATGAGGTGAAATGTAAAATGGAGAGAAATGTTCTATAATATTTCTAGTAACGTGGGTCACACATTACTAGTATTCTTGTTAACCCCTCCAGCTAAGCTAAATGCTTGTGTTCGGAGTGGGTTCACGTCGGTAGTGCACTTCGACCCCGCGAACCCGCGACCGCGACCACACACCGACAAATAGTATTAAAGCGGAAATCCACGTAATAATTTCATTGTTCAGCACTGCAACTGTTATTGAATAAATTTTCAATGACTGCAATGTACATACATATATTTTTGCATTACCGCAGTAGGTAGTGTGTCAATCAATCAATCAATTTATCCGCATATGAAAGTCGACTGCTGGACATATGCCTCTCTTAATGCGCCCTATAGCACTCGGACCTACTACTACACTACTACAGTAGAAAAAAAGAAAGTAGAAAAGTAGAAGTAGAAAGAAATATAAAAATTTTGCATACTACTGTATGTAAAATTATTATATTTATTTTTTATTTTGGCATTCATGACTCTATAGCATTATTATTATTAACAACAGTAATTGCTTGAAAACCACTACTATCACTAACAAAGTACACAAATTCAATTTTTATAATTCTACTAACAAAATGTATGGGTATTAGAAGTCTTAAATAAAGGTATTCTAGTCAGAAAGGTATTTCTGCTTTAAAGAAAGCTTCATACAAAACTGAGACGAACCCTCGAGAAAACCGTAAAACTCTCATGAATAATGTAAATTTGCGCTTTCGCGCCAATCTAACGTCAATGGGTTGATGGAGTACAAAAAGGAAATCAAAGCCGTTTTCCTTAAAAGAAAATATAAAAAATCGCGATTATTGTCAAATAACTTCCGTGCTTACAGAATCAGGTAGGTTCCTACGTACTTAGGTGACTTAGGTACGCGTTTTGAAGTATTTATGAATAAATATAAATTAATATTCTAAAGAGGAAAAAAAGATTATTTATAGAAGATAACTTCTAAAACTACTGAACAAGTTTAAAAAAAACACTTTCACCATTCAAATCATTTTTATCCACAATTTTAAGTCGAGTAAGTGAGGTTACCGGAGAACTTAAACTCCTGTCCCACTCTTCCCCTACTCCCACCTTAAAGCCGGCAACGCACTTGTGACTTTTGAGTTGCAGCTTCCCATGGGCGGCGATATTCATTTACCATCAGGTCAAACGAGCAGACAGGTCCGTCTGCTCGTTTGCCCCCTATACCATAAAAAAAAATATAAGATTGAAATATCTACTCTCTCATAGCTTTAACCAAAAAAGTATTCTTGCTTCAAGAATAAGTATTACGATATTTGTTGAGTTGTATTAGCAACAACTTGACTTTCGAATCTATTGACCATCACGGATCTTAAACATTGTTTTTTTTTTATAAAATGGCCTCGCTGATCCGCACTCTGAGGGGATATTCACAAACATTCAAATAACGGATAGAAAGTACCACCCGGAATAAGAACAGTATCTGTGAATCCTACAAATAAATGTCCACAGGGGGAAACCCAACCCACAACACTCGATTCGGTGTCATTTGATGAGGGAACGCCATAAACATTGGTTTAGTACACACACACACACATGCTGTATATGTAAAATAAAATGATTATCATAAAATTGTCAGGGGTACATTAAAAAACACAGCTGAGTACCTTTCATCTACAATACGATACTGTTCCCGAGGGATAATGAATTGATTGGCAAAATCTACATTAAAGCCATGTATTCGTTGAGAAACAATTGTTTATAAACACTGTTTCAGAAACAAAATCTACGTGTTTCTGAATCAAATAAATGTGTTTCTGAAACAAATAATTTTTGTTTTATTTGTTTCGTCTATAATAAAAATACGAAACATTTATCCTTTAATAAAAATAATATTCTTTAATAAATAACACGTTATCTTATATTTTTCTCAACTTTTTTACGTTGGAGAGCCATGCTTCTCGATACCACGGCCTCACAGAAAACCGGCCGTGAAACAATGCTTGCATTGCTTTTCGCCGCCTGAGTGAGGTTACCGGAGGCTCTAACTCTTCCCTCTCCCCTATTCCCGTCCTTCCCCTTTCCCCCTCTCCTCCCCTCTAATCCCCCTCTCCCGTCTTCCAATATTCCACCTTAAAGGGCGGCAACGCCCTTGTGACTCTTGAGTTACAGGTGCCCATGGGCGGCGGTAGTCATTTACCATCAGGTGACCCGTCTGCTCGTTTGCCCCTATACCATAAAAAAAAATTGCAGTGTCTGCGCGTACGTAACCGTATAAAGGCGCCCTTAGGGCTACCGAACAGATGCTGTGTAGCCACCACGCAGTGTCAACTCAGCTGCTAGGGCTTCCATAAACAACACATACTTACTACAGTCCACACATTCATGAGCAAATATAAAACTTTTTAAAGTAGCAAAATCTAGATCTTCTAGTCTTGAATTAAAATATTATATTATAATATTATTAAAATAATACATATTATCTAGTTCGAGACCTGCAAAGTTTTGCCTTAATTTGTGATTGTATATATTTTAAGAGTTTTGTCCCACAAGATATCCGTCTTTTCTAATAACGAAAGTAATGTTTCTGAGGATATCGTACAAAGGCAATGGGAACCTGTGTCGCATCATAAAACGAAATGATAGACACACTAGCAACGCGTGCGCTGAGTGTAGATTGCGCGGCTGCACAGCGGCTGCGCGTACGCGGTATTTGTGGGAAGATTTTAAAATGACGTTATGTAATTAGCATATAGAACCCAAACCCAAAAAAGGCTCAATAACCTTTGGCAGAACACGCCAACGCGCCGAAACCGCGGGCGCAGAAAACGCGTACGTCTGTACGGGCCCTTTAGTCGTCTTATGCCACTAATAATGAGTGTTAATCGCACACAATAATTTCTCATCAAAGGCCCCTCGCACATATTGCCGCCAACTAAACATTAGTTAACCGCAGTAATAACAGTTATCTATCCGGCACACTCCAAAAGCCTAATAAATGTGTACCAAAAAAACTACCGTATTTAAACCGCTTGGCACGTTTTAGGGACTGATATAATTTAGTCGTGTTCTCATTAAATCTTCTCACGCACTAGGTATCCTATAAGCTACCCTAACAGCAAACATAAAACGCTTGTACGTGAGGTGCAATCAAATTCCAGTTTTTTGACAATATGTTGTTGCCTTCATGACTATCTGGGTTTTCAGGACTTTACCAAGCCGTCTTTTCTTTATTTATCCAGTATTATATCTCGGATTTCCCCGCGGACCTGAAAACTTAGCAGGATTCACAAAGTGATGATTATTCTACTGAAGCACGCATTGATGGATTCTCAGCGTGTTTTGTTTACATCGTACAACTGTGGTCTCAACTAATTAGCGTTGCAAACAATTAACTAGTATAAGCTGACACTAGCAGTAGCATTTAACCATGTAGATCCTGAAAATTTATTTAGACTTATGCTTTTTTTAGATTATCAACTTAAGTACTGACTTGAGTTACAAATAGCAATGGTTTTGGCACTCATTCAAATAATAAAACGCTAGATGGTACTCAAATTGGAATAGAAGATATTTACAATAGACTGGCCTGTTGATCTAGTCATTAGTGATCCTGACAGCTAAGCCAGGGTCACACATGACCCTTCAGCTAAGCTAAGTTCTTGTGTTAGGAGTGGGTTCACGTCGGTAATGCACTAGGTGGGGTTCAAACCCGCAACCAGTTAATCGCAAGTCCGAATTAGCCATTACGCTACCGCCGCTTTAAATTGCACGATACAAAAGATTTAAAGGTGTATTATCCGACTCTGAATAGGTAGAAAAAAGGTAATTTTGTCTGGCTATAACAATAACTCTTGTCCCAACATTCTACATTCTGTGTCAGTCTTTCTGTGATATTTGCACATAAATCTGATTTGTGAGCGCCGAGTTTGACGATAAAACAATAAACAAGAGAAACCAAATCAGCATACTTTTAAATGGTTATTGTGCAGATATCTATGAAACAACAGTTCATATGTAATAAGCATAATCACTGCTTGGGCAACTTAACCGAAGAAAACATTTTGTACATGAAAAGCGGTTTTATAAAATATACGTATCAACCACAGAAATATAAATAAGGTAATTAGATTTCTGTGGTACCAACACATCTCTTTTTTCTAAAAAAAGAGATGTGTTGATACCACAGAAATCTACTACTAGACTAGATTTTATATGAGCTTCCGTCTAATATGCTACAAAGATAGAAGTGGCCAAGTTGGCCAAGTTTACCTTAGGGTTATGTAGAAATTAATGAAGTAGGTGCATTAAAAAGTATACGAATGAGTGTAATAAGAGAAGAAATAAAGAAAAAAAAATCTTCTCTTCTTAATAAGATCACGGAACCCGATTAGAAAGGGTTTAACCCCTTTCTAATCAGATCCGTTTATGTATGCAACTTATTTTCAACGCTATTGAGTGCCCTTATAGGTTACCTGATTAGGTTTCGGTTATAAGCATATATGTTAAATAATTTCATTACAATCGGTTCAGTAGTTTTGGCGTCAAAGAGTAACAAACATCCATCCATCCAAACTTTCACATTTCTAATATTAGTGGGATAGAAGTGCAGAAGGCCACAATTTTTGTTATAAATTGAAAAAATATGTGAAAGCGGCTACAGAGAGCTACAGTAGCCCTGTATGAACGCTGACCTGTCATAGTACGGAATGTATTTACAATGACTATTCAAGTTATACTGGTCATTACTATACTACTACTATTATAAAGCAAAACATGCAAAAATTTAATGAATTATAATCGAATTTGGACCACCAAGCGGTCTCTAATAATTACTTTTAATACAAACCATAATCAGTCAGACCATATCCAGAGCAAATTCGGGAAAACTACAAATGAACCACAATTCGTAATGACTGTGAATGTTAAGCATGCCACATTTTAACATCAGTTAAACCTTACCGTCAATAACTGGTAAACTGGTATTTTTATTAAAATCCATTAACAGTTCCTTATGTATAATTCAAGTAGTAGGTAATTTAATAGCACGCGGCACTGCGCCAAGTCGCATTAGTTATATTATTTTCTCTACTAATGTTCGCTCTCTGTCGGATTTAACTTCACAGACACCTCTGCCGGATGGGTAGGTCTTATAATTAAACTATTTCCAGCGTCACTGGTTTTTTAATTGAATAAAACGTTAAAGATACAAAATAAAAGTTCTTAACGAATTTAAATACATAGTTTGGAGTACTGTTTTTTTTTATCATCTTATACGGAGATATCAAGCATGTCAGATATAAAGGGATATCGAATTCCCAGTAATATCTCCATGTACACTCTCCTCTAACCTTGCTAGCGTTTAAACCTTAGACGGCGTACACACGGCACAATTTGACTAGATTTTAAATCGAATCGTTTTGTGTGGACGCAAATCGTATAATTCAAGGCGATTGGGTGGCCAGAACCGACTGGTGAATTGATCGTGTCACTTCAAATCGGTTCGAGTGGACGCTAATCGGCCAATTTTATCATTTATACTGCCTGCAGACAGGCGGCATACTTAGAGAGTGTATTCCAATTGTTTTACAGAGGGGTCTATTTACAGTTGGTTATACTTATAACACGGTTAATTGACTCCGGTTAATCCTGAAAGTCAATGATACTACTAGTTTGGGATCAGGCGGCCGTGAGATTTATGAAGTTATTACTATTACTATAAACGTACAATAACATTCTGATTTCAGATGTACCTCACTAAATAGAACACAGATTTTTTCCTATAGTACTTTTTAACACTAGTTAATAACACACGCTTCTGAAATAATGGCAATTCGCTAAAAGCTTCGCCGACAATCGCTCGCACTGTACTGATGTACACCATATTCTTGAATTATGCTTTGATCGCTATTTTCATATAAAGTATTACTATCAGTCATTGCCGAAAATCTAATAACATGTTCAAACATAATATATGTTTTAACTTTTTTATCAAACATTTAAAAGGATAGAATCGTGAGATGAAAGCTGACAGTAATAATATTAGGCTCATATAATAACATTTTATCATAGCATTTGATGCTCTCTCAACTCTCTCCTTAAACGTATAAAGACATTTATGATACCAATTGTTCACTTTCACAAAGGTTCGATTGGGACAGCCTTTTATTGTGAGTGACCCTTTCATTAAGTTATCCCTTCTATTCATTTTGTCTCCGATTTATGGCTGCAGCTTTTAACTTCTAACTATTGAATCAGGATTGGAACTATCCTGCGCCTTACTAAGTAAATTCTGCTATAGATTCTTTTTTGCGTCAACACTTCTATCTACTGAATTACTATAATTTTCAAGATAGAATAGTTACAGCTGTAAGAATAAAAAAAGGGACTCGAGTATAGTAGCGACACTAGTAATCTAGTCAACCAATCCAGCTAAGCTAAATGGTTGTGTTAGGAATGGGTTCACGTGGGGTGCCGTCTAGAAAACCTCCACGCGGTGCACCCTGGAAACGTTGGCAATGACGCTGCCTTTTGTTCCTCAGTTTTTGAGGACGGCGTCATCGCCAACGGCCAATATTCTAGTAGGAAGAGGAGGCCATCTTTCTTCGGCCACTCGGTTGAGGCTTGGCCCAACAGAGAACACCTATCTGTTGGCTCTTCGCTCTTTGGGGCTATGAGGATGAAAACCTCGTTAAAAAAAATCATGAAGGAGGGACCCTTCCATGGGTCGGAGTTTCTCCGCTGTCCTCAGTGGAGAAGTAGGGCGGGCTCGGCGTGCACTCACACTGCCACCGAGCAGGCATGGGAAGATTTCATTTCCTTGCCACCGTCGGCATATCGTAATCCTGAAAGGAGCTGTGGTCATGTCTCGCGACTCCGATCAGGGACGAGGGTCTTGGCTTAACCGCCCGGACTGCGAGGAAGAAAACCTCTCTAAAAAATAACCCCGAATCCCGTGTTCTGGTGCGTGACCAGGGGATGCATGGCTGATGGGTAGTTCAGTCGCAAGCGCACTCCCAGCCGGGGCACCTGCGGACCCCTCGGTTGGGCATAAATCTTCGCTTGCCCGGGTATTGGGGATCTCTGCCCGGGTCGACCTTTAGTTCTCCCCATCTCGTGGGATTTAATATGGAAAATGAAATATTACAATTAAAAAACAAAACGGAAGAAAAAAAGACGGAGAAAAGAAGAAGGAGCAGACGGCTGGCGGGAGAAGCTGCATCGACGGACGAGGAAGTCTCATGTGAGACTACTCGTTCGGTGCAGCTCCCAGAAGTCGATTTGACTCCTGGGAGCGGAAGAATGTCGGTGCGATCCAGGACTGCTAGTTCGACGGTCGACTCAGCCGAAGAGATGGAGCTGGAGGTCCGCGATACTGAGAGTCGCAAGCGTGGACGCTCCAGAGATGAGGATGGCGACACGTCACAAGACATGTTGCCACCGAAAGTGGCAAGCAGCCTGAGAGGGAGGTCGAGGTCACGCACGCCGATCCCAGCTCCGGCAGGTTCCGCCTTCTCCAGGTCGGGCACTTACGCCCGTGCCAGAGCGGAGGGTGAAATTGTAGCGGAGGAAGAGATTGCGGATCTCCTGCTGAAGATCCGGGAGCCGGTGGAAGGGGGTTCTGTCCCTCAAACGCCGGTAACCATGCGGGAGAGAGCAGACGCGGCAGTGGCCATCATCCACAAGGTGGCCACGAAGTCCACAAACCTTAAGGGGTCTTTTGTAAAGGCCCTTAAGGACTCTTCCTCTGCTGTTTCTGGAGTGGTCAAAACCCTCATTGGGGATGTGGCGCGCCTCCAAGAGGCAAATGATCGTCTGACGGGGCAGGTGGCTGAGCTCAGTGCTCAGTTCGCCCAATTTCGAGCGCAGTCGGAGTCTGAGCGGCCGAACCTAGCTGCGGGACAGCTCACTCCCTCCCCCTCTCGCCCTGAAGTTCCGGATTCCCACCTGCGTCAAATTATTGACGCAGTGTGGAGGATGATGGACGGGCGCCTCGCGGGTCTGGAGGCAAGGCTGCCTCCGGCCCCCATCGTTCGGCCGCCACTCGCCGCAGACAAGAGCTGCATCAGTCACGACGCCACTCCCCGTTTCGGGTGGTCGCGTGACTGTGTCGTATGCGGCAGCGACGTCGGCGCCAGCCCCTGCGGCCACGCCAAAAGCCGGGCGGCCGGCTAAGGCCACAACAAAAGCTGCTGCATCGAAAGCCGGGCATCCAGCTAAGGCCTCGGCTAAAGCAGCGGCGGAAATCCTTGTGCTCCCCACTCCGGCACCTAAAGGGACGAGCGCTGCAGTCCCCTCTGGTACCAAAACTGTGCCTGGCCCCTCCACATCTGACCCCTCTGCCTCGGTCTCCTCCAATGACGAGTGGCAAGTTGTAACGGGGGGTAAGAAGACCCGAAAGCGGGGTAAGAAGGCTGCTAAGAAGGCGGCCTCTACACCGCAGTCGTCACCGGTGGCAGTGGCCAATAAGAAAAAGCCGCGGAAACTGCACACGCCAAAAACGGCGGCTGTAGTGGTCACCGTGTCACCGGAGGCAGCTATCGGCGGGTTATCCTACGCAGCCGTCTTCAAGAAGGCCCGCGATAGCCTCGCCAGCGAGTTTGGGGCGTCAGGTGTGAGGATGCGCCTTGCCCAGACGGGAGCTCGAATACTCGAGTTCCCCGGGGCTGAAGGCGCGAAGGCAGCCGATTCATTTGCTGAGAAGCTGCGGGGAATATTCCCTACGACGGATGGTGTCAAGGTTGCCAGGCCCACCAAGTGCGCAGAGCTGCGCATTTCGGGCCTGGACGACTCTGTCACAGTAGAGGATGTTCGCGTTGCGATTGTTGAAAAAACGAGATGCAACACGGACAACATCAGGGTCGGCACCATCCGTCCCGGTCCTGGAGGCCTTGGCGCGGTGTGGGTGAGTTGTCCCGTAGCGTCGGCCAAAATCCTGGACGACGCTGGCAGGCTCCTCGTCGGTTTCGTGAACGCCAGAGTTACAGTTCTGGGGGCGAGACCGATGAGGTGTTTTAAATGCCTAGCGTCGGGACACACCCGCGTCAAGTGCGGTAGTTGCTTTGACTGCAGCGGACTTTGTTTCCGCTGCGGTCAACCAGGGCACAAGGCGGCTGCCTGCTCAGCCGCCCCTCACTGCCCAGCGTGTGCGGCGGGTAACCTGCCCGCCAATCACCAGATGGGGCAGGGGGGCTGCAAGCCTCCCCGCGCACCTCAGCAAACATCGGGGGCTAGCCAGTCGACCCAGGCTGCCTCCGATGCTACTCGTGCGTCATCATCGGCGCCCATGGAGGAGGCTGTTGAGATGATCCAATAAATGGACCAAGTCTCCAGCCTCTTTGTCCAGACGAACCTAAACCACTCTGCTGGTGCGCAAGACCTATTCTTGCAAACCATAACAGAGTGGTCGATTGGTGTAGCCGTAGCCGCGGAGCCCTATTATGTTCCTCCCCGTCCAAACTGGCTGGGTGACTGGGACGGCTCCGTGGCAGTCGTCGGTTCCACGGTGGCTCATTCCCCGCCCTTGTCGCTAAGAGACAAGGGTAATGGATATGTTGCTGCCGAATGGAGGGGGATCACCATATATGGTGTTTACTTCTCCCCCAACCGGAGTCTGAGCGACTTTGAGGTTTTCCTAAACAACTTGGAGACCTCAATGCGGCGACTAGCGTCTGGGCACGTCCTAGTGCTGGGGGACTTCAACGCAAAGTCCGTTGCGTGGGGTTCCCCCAGGACGGACGCACGGGGTGATGCCGTAGAGGAATGGGCGGCATCGGTGGGCCTCTGTCTTCTAAACAGAGGCTCCGCCAACACGTGCGTGCGACATCAGGGGGGGTCGATAGTGGACCTTTCGTTCGCTACCCCTGCTCTCGCCGCACGAGTAAGGAACTGGCGTGTCCTGGAAGAGGTTGAGACGCTCTCGGATCACCTTCATATCCGGTTCGAGCTCTCCCGGACCCAGGACCCCAGAAGGGGTCACACGGCGCGGCGTTCTTCCCGCTTCCCGCGGTGGGCTGTTACCAAGTTGGATAGGGACCTACTGGAGGAGGCAGCCATTATTTACTCTTGGCTGTCTCCGCGGCCTCTGACCGAGGAGGCAGACATGGGGGCTGGCTGCTTTCGTGATGCGATTACGCAGATTTGCGATGCGGCCATGCCCCGCGTTCGAGGTCGTCGGCCTCCCAGGAAGGAGGTCTACTGGTGGTCCCAGGAGTTGGCGGACCTCCGCGTGGCCTGTACTCGTGCCCGGAGGTCCTACACCCGCAGCCGGCGGCGTCACCGCGAAGATGGGGAGGAAGACCGGCTTCATGAGGAGTACCGAGATGCACGGAAAACTCTGAAGCTGGCCATTAGCCGCGCCAAAGAGGAAAAAAGAAAGGAGATGCTGGAGGGTCTCGATCGTGACCCCTGGGGTCGCCCATATCGCGCGGCGCAACAAAAGCTCCGCGCGTCGGGCCCCCCCCTTACGGAGACTCTCCAGCCCAGCTTCCTGCAGGAAGTGGTTGAGGGCCTTTTCCCGCAACGGGTGGAGCACGTACCCCCGTCGATGGCCTCCTTGGCCGGAGACGACGGGGAGAACGAGGTGGTTGGTGTTCCGCCCGTCACTGAGGCGGAGATAGGGGCGGTTGTTCTACGGATCCGTTCCAAGAACACCGCCCCCGGGCCAGACGGGATCCCTGCCCGAGTGTTGGCCCTTGCCCTCGACCACATGTCCGACCGCCTCAGGGAAGTGTTGGACGCTAGCTTGGCGTCCGGGCGCTTCCCTGACTGCTGGAAGAGCGGGAAGCTGGTCCTTTTAAGGAAGCCGGGACGGCCTACTGACTCGGTCGCGGCCTACAGGCCCATCGTGCTGCTGGACGAGGCGGGTAAATTGTTTGAGAGGGTCCTCTCTGCCCGCATCGTCCGGCACCTGTGCGAGGTCGGCCCCGATTTGTCGGACGCTCAATTCGGTTTTCGGGCGGGGCGTTCGACGGTCGGTGCTGTGTTGCGCCTGAGGGCCGTGACCGAAGAGGTAGTGAGCTGTGGCGGCGTGCTGTTGGCGGTGTCGTTGGACATCGCCAACGCGTTTAATAGTCTGCCATTCAGCTGCATCAGGGAAGCACTCCACTATCACGGAGTGCCAGGGTACCTGAGGCGGCTGGTGGCAGACTATTTAGAGGAGCGTACCGTCATGTACGAGGACCGAGATGGAGTTTTGAGTCGTCGGCCCATGTCGTGCGGTGTTCCGCTGGGGTCTGTCCTTGGACCACTCCTGTGGAACATGGGGTACGACTGGGCCCTTCGAGGCGACTTCCCCCCCGGGCTCGGCGTAATCTGTTACGCCGATGACACTTTGGTCACAGCCCGGGGGGTGAACTTTCAGGAGGCGGCGTGCCTGGCCACCAGGGGAGTCTCTCTGGTGGTCGGGCGCATCGAGGCGCTGGGTTTGCGGGTGGCCCTGGACAAGACGGAGGCCCTGTTATTTCATGGGCCCCGTCGTGGTCCACCCCCTGGCGCCTCTATCGAGGTCAACTCGGTCCTCGTACCGGTTCAGGCCCACATAAAATATCTGGGCCTGATCCTCGACGGTAGGTGGCGCTTCGACGAGCACTTCCTGCAGCTTGCTCCAAGGCTGGTCGGCGCTGCGTCCGCCCTTGGGCGACTCCTGCCCAATTTGGGTGGACCCAGCATCGCTACGAGACGGCTGTACACGGGGGTTGTCCGGTCAATGGCACTGTACGGTGCACCGGTGTGGGCGGAGGCTCTGACCGCCCAGAATAGGGCGCGGCTCTGGCGCCCTCAGAGGGTGATGGCGGTTAGAGCCATACGCGGATACCGCACCGTGTCAACAGAGGCGGCGTGCGCGTTGGCCGGGACTCCCCCGTGGGATCTGGAGGCGGAAGTGCTCGCCGAAGTATATCGGCGAACGGCTGAGTTTCGGGCGGGAAGCGGCAGTCGGCCCCCGCCCGAAGAGGTACGCGAATGGCGTGAGGCCGCTCGCCGAGCCACCATGGCTCGTTGGTCGTCCCGGCTGGAGGCTCCACGTGCTGGTTTTGCCGCCGTGGAGGCGCTCCAGCCGGTCATCGTCGAGTGGGCAGGGCGGCAGCACGGGACCCTTTCCTTCCGACTGACGCAGGTTCTTTCCGGGCACGGCTGCTTCGGGAAGTACCTGCACTCGGTCGCTAGGAGGGAATTGAGTCCCGCCTGTCACCACTGCGACTGCAGTGAGGACTCGGCTCAGCACACGCTGGCGGTTTGCCCCAGTTGGGCGACGCAGCGTCGGGCCCTCACTGCAGTCATCGGAGTGGATCTGTCGCTACCGGCTGTCATTCGCTCCATGGCCGGTAGCGACAGGAATTTTACCGCGGTCGCAACCTTCTGTGAGGAAGTCATCTCGCAGAAGGAGGCGGCGGAAAGGGTCCGGGAGGACGACCTCCACTCGGACCTAATTCGCCGCCGGCGAACCGGGCGGCGGAGGCGCGCTTACCAGCGCCTCATGCCGCCCTGAGTGTGGCCGCGGGTGGACGGGACGGGTTTTCCCCTTCACCCGCTATAGTGGCCCCCCGCGAGGTGGCGGCGTCCGCGTGTGCCTGGACGTCGCCTAAATGAGAGGTTTTTACCCGAAGGTGGTGCCCGCGCTTTTGCGGGCAGGCGCTAGGAGGGTTCCGGATGTCTTAATAAAAGCTGTTCCCGGATCCCTCCTATTTAAGGCGCAGTACGGCACACCGTGTGGTTTTAGTCGGTTCGATTCCGACACACCGCCCCATCGTAAACCCCGGTGGGGTGACGGCCCGAGGGGGTTTCCACACGCACAAAAAAAAAAAAAAAAAGGAATGGGTTCACGTGGGTTTTCCGGTCTAGCCGCTATAGTAGCCAGTTGCGCGTGGCTGGACGCCGCGTGTCGCCTAATTGAGAGGTTTTTACCCGAAGGTTTTGCCAGCGCATTTGCGTTAATAAAAGTTTGTCTTATATATAAGTTGTTCCCGGATCCCTCCTATTTTAGGTGCAGTATTGCACACCGTGTGGTTTTAGTCGGTTAGATTCCGACAGCACGCCCCACCGAACACCCTGGTGACGGACCGAGGGGGTTTCAATATACACAAAAAAAGGCGTGGGTTCACGTCGTAAGTGTACTAATATATGTATATAAGTGTGTATTAATATATTTCAATGCGAGTATGGGTTTTTCATAAGGTTTTTATGTTTGGGTACTAGCATTACCATAAGCGCCCATTCGGCATGCAAATAAATTTCTTCATATTGCATGTAAAGCTCAAAAGCAGAATATTATAATTTAAGCAATCGTTTCAAATACAAACTTTACATATATATTTTTCTCATAGTAGTAACTTTCATATTCAACATAATCTTTGCAATTTTATATTTCTTCATTAGTCTCAAAGTTAATAAAGTCAGAGATATCCGATATTTCGTTTTGTAAATTGTTACATAATAATATATTAATATACACATATATACGGTACATATTCGTGGAACCATTCATATTCTTAATAATAATAAATATGACTATTTGGAGACAATGTGAATACAAGAAAGTGAAGTAATTATAGAACGCTGAAAAAAGGGTTTACAATTGTCAATCCTTTTTAATTCACAAAAGGTTCTCACACACTTTTTATAGTGTGTAAATAGCCAGTTGTAATCGCTTGTGGTAGCCCGGAGACTCTTCGTATTAATTCGTAATTCGGGAATAGCGGGACCGCCGGGAACTGAGAGCCTTTTTTGCAGCTTCTGCTCATTGGAGTTGTTTAGCCTACTGTTACAACGTTAGCCAGATGGGTTGGTAAGGGTTTTATATCGAGTTTTCCTTTTCTAACAATGATATTATCTGCCTGATTTGTTCCTTTAACCGCTCTTACGACACCCTCGGGATAGAAAGATTTTAGAGATGCTACATCTTTGATCTCTCTAATCTCTAGACATGTTACAGTAGACCGCAGAAGTAATCCGATACAAAAATAAAAAAAACAATCCGGAAACGTCTAGTAGTTTTCGGTAGTTTTTAGGAGAAGCCAATGTTCTATTCAAAGATCAGACCGCTCGTTGTGCATTAAAATAATTATAAATTAGAAGTAACTAAAAATGTCTGTTTAATTAGAGAATAAATGTTATCGGATCTCGAGTAGGAGCACTACGTACGTAAATCAATCGTTAACCTTTATCGGGTCTATTTTAGAGCCAATTTTGATACTTAAGTAATATTACTAGCTTCGGACCCACGTTGTTGGCCTTCATTACCTACGCTTAAAGAGCTGTGTTTCCCAGATAGCATATGAGTTTCGACCAAGGACAAAGTGTTACTGTTCACAATATATCATTAAACTCGCTAGCGAAGGACGACGTATATGACCCTTGTAAAATTCATGTGGCGACACAGTCACTTACCGTAAGATATTTGTCACGATCTACGACGTAGGCTCCGGTAGCCTTTATTTTATCAAGAAAATGTTGAATAAATAATTCAGACTAATAACTAATATGCATGCTGTCCGTGAAGATTTCTACACCTTCAGTAGTCTTTAGCCGCCAACTTACTTTACCCCTTGTCATGTCCTGTAATGTAACGGGCGTTAATGATAAAAAAATATTTACATAATTTAAATTTTTATGGAAAATGCATTTTAGTAGAACCCTGTACTATTAAAATATTCTGTGGCTGAACTCAAATACAGCGACGTCCTAACCAGTTCCGGTCCTTTTCTTTCTACTTTTTCTTAAATTCATTGGACTTTAAATGAGTTATGTGCCGATACCTCTTTATCCAGCAGTACTAATTCCGACTTCATGATGATAAATATTATACAATAATGCATGCGAGAACACGATGTAAATGACAAGCTGATACTATTGGACAGGTAATGTGTCAACCGCATTCCGTGTACACAGCATATAGAAACATAATTGCACTCACAGATTAAAGTCTTTGTTGTAATTTCACAATATGTTATTAGTATTGCTAATATATTTGTTTGTCATATCAAATAAAACTACAAACATATTAGAAAGTTCCAATAACATATCTATACTGTATGATGTAAATCTAATGTCCCATCTTAACTACTTTCTGTAAGACTTGTTCAGACTTTTATTATAACTGACCCGGATAACAACATTTCGGATATTACCAATTGCCAATAAAACACAACACACATTAGTAACACAACACACACAAATTGGTATACATAGTAGGTACTTTATTATGAACAATGTTTGAACCATGTTTTACGAGATCACCTAAAAGAAGCGTCACGCCTTGCGCCAGCTTATGTCGCAGGGCCAATGTGTATGACACACCCACAACTAAGTATTAATGATAGTAGTACTAAAATAATTCCATTGAAGAACGGCTCTTATGAGTCAGACCAACATTTCTGGCACCGATACTACAAATTACTAAGTAGTTACCGATACTAACTAATATATAGAGAGTACAATGATTATATATACATATGTATATTGTATATATAGGTACATACTTGGTCGATATAATATTTTTTAGACATTTATAATAGGTTTATAACTCAAAAAACTACGATTTTTTCATGTATTCGGTGTACACAATTCAGGCAGCGTACACAAAGGCAGTTTGAGTGGATGAATCTCACAGACTCACGGTACAGCGGAGCTTTCATGACACATTTTATTAGAATCATCATTTATCTACAATGCACGTGTGTCTTATTGCAGACTGCGTGAGTGCGCGATTTCTTTGTTATTATACCACTTACACCAAATATAACATGCTTTTGAACATAAAACGATTAATTAAAAGATACTGCTATATGCATATTTAAACTACGTGATCGCGGAAGCCAGAGATATAACAGAAAACACGTTTAAAGCATGCCGGTTACAAAAATGCAATGCTAGAAAAAGAAAGATGATTAGATTAGAAGCATTTAAGATACTTTCCTAAACTTTAGTACCTTGGGGTAACTAAAAGCACGCATTTAGGTACCGCATTTAGGTACTAATAATTGCTCTAACCAACAGTGTAATTCGTGAACTATCAGTTTAAACCGGGACTATAAATAAAAAATATTGACAGTGTACCAATGTGGCGTGATACATTTTATGCTAGGCATAAAATGTATCGCTGTTCCATCGATACATTTCTTCAATGTAGCTTTGGTCTTAAACATGTGGTCTTTACCAAGTGACTTAGCATCGACAACTATTATGTATTCTGTGGCATTGAGTAAAACGTAACTAATATAATCAACCCATTATAGAAATAAACTATTTATTTATTTACACTTCCTGCAGATACGTTGCATGAGGCGGACTCAATGCCGTAAGCATTTTCTACCAGTCAACCTTTGGGTGATACAGAGACGTGCGTAGCAGGTGTATAATTATAATTAAAATTGCGATTCTAAATTTATATTCTTATGTAGGTATATTTTCCATGTTTGTAAGGTTTTACAAAAAAAATGTATGTAACAAATGTACAAGCTATGCTTACTTTGGGTCTAACTAGCTTGATAAAAGCAGTAAATTAATTAAGACTGTTCTAGACCACACCGGCGACTCTCCTCTATTCGAACTCATTGAACAACTTTATTAATATGACTTTGTTAGAAAAACAGTAAACAATAAATTCAAGCAAGCACTGCCAAACTTTCGCACAGTAGCTGAAATATTTTAGTATAAAAAATATAGTAATACTTTTAGTAAGGTTGGTTCCAGACTCTTTGATAAAAGGCCAATTTTATTTTTGACTAGCAGTGCCCGCGCTTCTTCGCTCGCGTGTACATATTTATATATTTTGCGCGGAACCTTAATTCTTTTTATAAAATAAAAGTAGTCTAAGTTACTAGTTATAACACAGGCTGTTCACATTCCACCCGTTCCGGAGATTAGCCGGAACAAACAGACAGACAGACAAAACATTTAAAAACTGATTTTTAGGTACAGTAGGTATCGTGCAAATATCGTGCGAATAATGTATGAGCCTAAAAAAATCTATTATTTTGACATTACAAACAGACACTTCAATTTTATTTATTTGTATTGATATTGATTAACCGTAAAACTCTAGTAGCAATATTTACACTAGTAGTAAATAATTGAAGAAGTAATAATTTAATAGTAATAATACGCACATAAACTTCAATAGTCTGAGCACGGTAATACTATATAGATAACATTACCGTGGTCTGAGGCACTGCGTGAATATCAAAAAACGCAAGTCATTTGAATCGATCGGTCATCATCAATTAATTGTTCAATTGTGACCTTTAACGATGCGAAATAGTTTGCTAATGAGCTTATGAAGTTAACTATAAAAACAATAACAACCTTATAAACTTACAAAATAAGAAATATACTGCACAGTCACATTTACATTTTCTTTACAAAATAACCTGAATAAAAGTATCAGCAGTACGACCTCATATACTTTGGTCCTGCTAATGCCGTTCTTCCGAATATTTTAAACTTAAAGTTTACATTTTAAACGTGTACAACTAGTGATCCTGAAAATCATAACAAACCAAGCCCTAGTTTAACGAATTTTAAACCAATGAGGATGATAGGTGCTTGGGATGTTACACCTATTAATAGAGGAAGTCCGAACGCCCATTACTTACCTGGAATATAAGTAAATCAAATTACAATAATAACTAACATAATTAAAAAAAAATCGCGTGATTTCGGCAGGAAACTAATTTTAGGCGTAGGTTATGAAGATGGAAGTTGTGTGTAATTACTGTGGCTCATTTGTAGATTATACCAATAATAACATTAAATTAAAAATTTAAAAAACATTTAACGATTATACTGGCATGCGTTAAGCACATAATCTAGTAATCATACGCCAAAAATGCCTTACGTCATTTTGGAAAAGAGCTGATACTCTTACAGTGCTGGACCGATATTAACCAAACATAGCTAAGGACCACCGCAAGGAAATGAAAGAAACCGCATTGAAATCGGTCCATCCGTTTGAGAGCTACGATGCCACAGACAGACACAGACATCGATATCAAACTTATAACACCCCTCTTTTTACGTCGGGGGTTAGAAAAGGGTTAGGTGAAAATACAAATGAAGGTAACAGTCACTGTTGTGACCGGTACTGTAATGCAACCCGCATTACACTAAAAGGCTGCTTTGATCAACTACTTACTACAGAATAAGCTATCTTATGTGTTAAGTTGCTCATGTTCGTGGGTACGTACGTGTAGATAATAGAAACGCTAATATGGCACTAATTACTTAACACAAATTGTTTTTACATTACACGAGACCGGACATAGTAATTTGTATATCACAAAGATACGAAGCACAACAAAAACAGATAGATAAACAGTCCCCCATTTTAGCCGTTCCATTTGCTGAACTTTTACGAGCTGATCGTTACTGTGCAGTCGTTTGCAGTATTACAACCAGACATGTTGGCGTCGACATGGAACATTAAAAAGTGACAAACAAATTAAAACCATCAGTGTAAATAGTTAACGGACGTCACTGCTTATTACTAAATACATACAATACTTTGCGTTTCAAATGAGAAGACAATCGCGACCGCGTCAACTTCATTTAAGACTTGTCAAAACAATACTGTCTACCAATGACATAAAACATCTTAGCTGTCAACACCAAAAACAGATACATAATAAAAAAAAAATCCGGTCCCGCAGCAGGCCCGCAGAGGTAGATTTCGTATTTTTTTTATTTTTATCTCCAAAAATATAAGTCCCATTAAAAACTTTTTTAGTCTACTTTGTAGAGTATAATAAAAAAAATAAAAAAAATTAGCTTTCAGTTTACAGTTTCGGAGCTACGAATTTTTTTCCAACTAATTCTGGTTAGAAATATATATTTTTTAGTGAGTAGTTTATATTAATTTATTTTCCGAGTACAAACGTTTCCACTGCGAATTTGCCATATTTGTTCATTTGTTGTTGTTCAATAGTTAAGTCTTTGGCAGTAATGCCTATTTACTGTAACGAGGAGTAGTAGAAAACTAACTGTGTTACATTCAGCAGCCTGGGAGATAGTGCATAAAGCGGACTTGTTTTTTGTTAATGAAAAATGTGCTAACGTCTCATCTTCAACAGTCAAATTATGCTTGTCCAAGTTTTATTTTATCCCTTACCACCCACCTATGATAATAGAAATGCAATAAAATCAGTTCTGGTAAGTAGGCCTAACAATACTTCTCAGTTTATTCTTTATAATTTATTGCTATGGTTACATACTCACATATTACACCTACACCACCACACATGTTTTACTTATTATTAAGTACGGGACTACTTAAGTAGTCCTGTGGATATCTATGGTTATCGTCATCAGTTCCATTTCAGTAAATGGTACTTTCTAAAGCAATTCACAAAAATATCCAAATCGCTATAAGTGTGCCTATAATATTTTAAGTGTTCGCTCGATTTCTCCAGGATCCCATCATCAGATTCTGACCAGACGACAATGAGACCAATTAGGATGTATCAAATTTTTTTTTAAATCGGTCCAGCCATCGGTCGAGTCGGTCGTCGAGTAATAATAGGGTAACATACATAAAAAATAAAAGATTCAAACGAACTACCAACCTTCTCTTTTTTTTGAAGTTGGTTAATAAATTTCAACCTAAATCTGACATTTAAAGATTTTATTCTGACGGTTGAAAAGTATTGAAATGTTTTAAAAAAAATATGGATATAAACAGACAAACAGACCTCAAAACTCTATATTTTCGAACTACACTATAATGTAGGGGGCGTGGAAGTCCTAGGAACAACCTTTTTAATGTTTTTTTTTTAATTTACATACCCTATAAATAAGTGTACATATATATATGAGTGTAATTGTGTACCTATGTGTATCAGCCCGCCTACAAGATATAAGTATGTATACATTACTTGTTTATTTCTTACTTTGCTGTACGATTGTTTCGGGTTTGTTTAAGGATTAGTGTGTCTGTTGTTTGTAAAGAATTCTTTTTCGCTTCCATAATTCAAATAAAAAAAATCACAAGTCTGGGCTAATCACCTAAAGTGTTAAAATAAAATAAAACATAACTGTTAGCAACAATGTCACCACTATTGCTATAAACTATCAAAATCACTAAATAAAACTGCTATGTTGTTTGTATCTCCATCAGCACTCAAGTGGTTGTTATCATCTTATAATGCATGCCTAGTCTTTTATACCCCACTATTCATCAATATTGATCAACCGACCAATAGCGTTGCGTTACCGGTATAACTAATCATAATAATGTCTATTAAATCATTTTTATTAAATAGTGAACTGTTTTATCATCTATTATAGTTTTAGTTTCAGTATTTTTCATAAAATAAATAAGATGTTAGGACAACATAAACAGCAATTCTTTGCCTTTTCCAAAGTTTAAATAAACAAATCCTATAAAGACAAACATTCATTCCCACTGCTCTGATTTTGAAGAGAAAAAGTTTTTTATCAATGTCTTGATAGATAGTTCTGAAATGTGCAAAAAATTTATTGATAACAATCGACAAACACGTGGAAGGGTATGTCAAAATGTGAATAGTTTGAGTGTGATACAGTTGGTATTGTAAGTATATCTATATAAAACTTAGTATAAATACAGTAGTAATCTTTTTAATAATAATAATTACAATAATTGTATTTTTTATATAATAAATATAAAAATAAATATTTCTTTACCTTGGTTTGGGAGGCATTCGGAAAATTATTTGACCACTTTATTAGTACCCATTTCACTATTGAGAAATCGCTAATATTTTGTTTAAAATAATTAAGTAGAAAATGTTAATCACTTGGGCTATACAACATTATATTTAGCAATAAAATACCCTAAAATGTGTTTAAACAGTAAAAGCTATAACTGCATAATGATAAACATTATTGTGTGTGGTTGATAACCACTGGTTATACACAATGACATTGAACTTTTTATGTCGCCGTAGATTGACAAAGTACGTAGTAATAACATCCATGGGGAGGAAGCCGCGGCCCCTGGCTTTTTTTGTATGCTTTCGTAGTATTAAATTCATTCCATCTCCCCCCGAATTAGTAAAAGAAAAATTTGTTCTCCTGGGCCGACAAAAATTATATATCACGTGTACACAATTGCACTCGAAAAATTTTACACTTCAAATGACTGAACCGATTGGTTAGGTAATATATTTTTCTAAATGTTTAATTTGATAAATAAGATTTTTAGAGCAAGGAATTGGAAAAGTTGCACAAAAGGTCGGAAAATTTGGAAAAACTGAAAGTGTTTTTTTTAAATGACAGTAAATGTGCTGGTTACAAAATCACGTCCTCCCTGATGAACGGATTTGGATTAAATTAGACACACAGATAAGTTATATCTCGGATTAACATATAGAGATATTTCAACCTAGATAACGGTTAGAATGATCACTTCATTTCAAAAATTATGGAGTACCCTATTAAAAGTTTAAAGCCCATGAGACCGTTCATTCTGAAACCGTAAAATGAAACTAGTTTTATAAAATATGTTTTACTGTAGCTGCACGAGGTTAAGTGCCCAATAAAGTGTGCGAAATGAATTAATAAAAATAAATTAAAAAGACTCTTCTATATCACATCTATTTTGCATTATTAGCCCAGTGCAGGAACTAAATACCTAAATTTAGGATTACCACGCATTTTTATATTTGGATAAACAGGAAAAAAAATGCGCTGATTAAGAATTTCGATACCCACAGTCTGGGCAAGTGGGTTGTTATTTTTTTATTTAACAAAAAAGCATTTGCAATTTTTTTTCTAAAATACTAAAACTGGTCGGACCAGCTTAGAAAATTCAAGAAACCATTTAAGTTTATTGAATTTGAATTTTCAAGAAATATCGATTTTAACCGATTTCATAACGATATTTTGAGGTATACCTTTTTTTACGCCACGTATAAAACTATATATCTTTTTTTTGTTTTTCAAATAACCGCTTTTAATATATAACCTATATATAACCAATTTTTTTATATTAAAAATAAAATGAAATGTAAAAAAACTTTTTTACTAAAACTAATGTCAGCTGCTATTCGCGTTTTTTCATAACAATCCCGCTTTAATTCTTTTTACAAGAATTAATTAATTTTTAACCATAGAATACATACCGTTTAACATTCTACCACAATGTGGCCGGTCTTAATGCATTTTCTGAGAACGAATGCACCGTATCTGATTCTCACGTTACCCATTGCTGCCATAGTTGGTGTTATAGGATATAATATGGAGTCACTGATATCTGACAGATACACACCTTAAAATAAGGTGCCCAAGCCCAAGATCAAAGGTTAGAACGCCTCACAGATGAAGAGGTACTCCAGGATCCTACCAATGTACAGAAACTAAAATACCAGGAGCATGTGCTCGGCAAAAATGTTTCACCATCTTTACAAAAGAACTAAATAGTGGCCTAACATCCAACAAAATTTCAAATAAAGAAGGAATTCTCTTAGAAGTAAGGTGTCCGAATTATACAACTTCATCGTAAAGAATTTTGTAAGTTCAATTACTTCGTACTAATAGGAAATAGTTTCAAACATTTCAACTTTTACGACACGATGTAGCCAATTGTTTTTCTTCAAAGAGCCTTAATTTTTGCTTTGATGGTTCTGTTGTTTTAAAGTTTTTAATTATAATACCATAATTAAAAACTTATGTACTTTAAGTTTTTAATTATGTTACTAAAAGTAAAAACTTTCGGTGGGCCGTATTCGTCATTAAAATTCACATTGTTATGTCTGGTTGTCCGATATTTAAATACCGATAAAGTATTTAACATTGTTTACTTATAGTATAATAAATACATAGCAGCGTTATGTAATGCACTATATTATTTATTGTGCCAATGATTAGAGCTCTATGGACGACAAAACCCCGGTGTGGTTGCTTTGCATATCACTAGCAAAGTTTTCAATTTCAATATTAACTTATTTAAAATTTTAATCGTGAATACACACACCTTAAAAAGTAGCACATGAAGCCTTAAGATTGCAGGCAGTGTCGTTATTTACTAAGTATTCCCATTTAGGGCGCTTGAAGGACGGCTGGTCTCTCTTTTTTTACCACAAAAGGCATACCAACAATATGTTTTTTTTTTTTTTTTAGCGTGTGAATCCGGTGCTAGTCTTAAATAAAAGTCTATCCGACAGTCCCACAACATTTCAAACGATTTCTGTTACTTAGGTATATTTGTTGAAATAAAAACATCATACATCAGTCAAACCCTTCATTGACGTCAGAAAAAATATTTTACTATCGAATCATCAAATTTTGTTTGAGAGCTGTTCATTTGAAATATTTTGGCAACGATCTTTGTAAATAAATAATCTTTTTGTTTTTACATATCCGATAAACGTTGGCTTACTAAACATAAATATTAAATCAAATCCAAGGTATACGCCTAAAAGCTTTTACGATATTGCTTGCAAATGTTGCTTGATGAGCAGTGAAAACTTTCATACCAGCCGCAGCAACTTTTTGTGCTATGTAATAGGTTCAGATGAATTATGACCTCTAAACCTATTCGCACAATTAAAATTACTACGAGTAAAGTTAGTTAGGTACATATTACTAGCATTTTTGTTAACTTCTCCAACTAAAGGTAGACTTTATGAATCTGTGTCGCAGCAGATCTTGACCCTGAAGAGCACAACAATCCCCATAACACCGTCAGACGTTGGATTTTGATCATCTAAAAATGAACCAACTTCTTGACAGTATATCTGTAGGTAGGAGAAGAAGAGAAGAATGATGATATTTTGCTTTGAGAAGCACACCCAAAACCACTTTGACCCACGAGTCAATATAATGTGTGTATTTAAGTTGTTTATTATTGTACCTATGCGAAGATACTCAAATTATTCCAATGTCACCCGTAAATATTCATCTCCTTCTTACATGTTTTAGTTAAACATTACATACTAGCAGTTCCCGAGCGTACATACATAGCGTACATATTTATATATTTTGCGCGGAACCCTAATTCTTTTTCCAAAATAAAAGTAGCCTAAGTTACTCCTTATAACATAAGCTATTTGCCAGTGAAAATCCCGTGGAAATCGGTAAACCTGTTCCGGAGATTGGCCTGAACAAACAGACAGAGTAAAGACAGACAGACAGACAGACAAAAAAATTAAAAATTATTTTTAGGCACAGGTATCGAGCAAATAACTGTATGAGCTTAAAACTATTATTTTGACATTACAAACAGACACCTCAATTTCATTTATTTGTATTGATGATTCTGACATATTTTAGTGCGCGAGAGAGGTACATTCGCTATCTAATGTACCTGTCTTGCGCTCTAGCATATCGCTAGAGGGATAAAGACTGTCTCTATCACCAGAACAATGACGTTGCAAAGTCTTCCTTGAGCCTTGTACGTTAGTCCGGAGAACCGGTTACCGACTTTCTATTACTATACCTAAACGGTCACGCCTTCTAACATTGCTACTAACTAAAAGTGTTGGAAGCATTCTTTACTATATGTTTATTTGTGTATCTATATTATTTCTTAGGTCGCATAGCAACAATATAGTATGTGTTTGTTAGCGGTTCGTCCGGTAAACTCATGTTTACGATTGTTGTAAAAGTATAATTAACAGACCTATTTCTGTTTATGCGCGTACAAAGCATCTAGAGACTTTTATTAGTTTTTGTTAGTGTCTGTATCGTTGTATTGTAGAAAAATGCGTGTCTGATTTTCAATAAAACGTCTTTCAGATTACGTAATAATCCATGTACGACAAAATTCTCACAGATTGAAAACAGTTTCTAGTATTACCAAGTATATAAAATTTTACAAACACATAAGTAGAACAAAAACGATACAAACATGATCACATAGAATTAATAACTTTTTTTAGATCAATCTACCTTAGGAATATTAAAATGATTTTGAATGAGCTACCTATTTAGTAATATACCAACTACGCGTTCTTTTATTTCACTAGTTTTGTTTAGATATATAGATATACTTTATAGCACACCAAATATTACAAAAGGAGTGGGATACAATAAACTGTTACCTAAAGTGTTTATGTTCGTTACGTGGCAGAGCCATGCTTCGGCACGTATGGGCCGGCTCAACTCCGCTCGATACCACGGCCTCACAGAAAACGGCAGTGAAACAATGCTCCCATTGCCTTTCGCCGCGTGAGTGAGGTTACCGGAGGCCCTAACCCTTCCCTCTCCCCTATTCCCGTCCTTCCCCTCTCCCCCTCTCCTCCCCTCTAATCCCCCTCCTGACTTACCGCTCTTCCCCCCTCTCCCCCTCTTCCCCTATTCCCACCTTAAAGGGCGGCAACGCACTTGTGACTCTTGCGGTAGTCATTTACCATCAGGTGACCCGTCGGCTCGTTTGCCCCAAATACCATAAAAGAAAAGATCTCTTCCAGACAACCTTCAATGGATTATACTATATTTTTTTGTATTTTATAAAACAAAGCTTTGCCAAAAACCATCACAAGGACTAAATGGTACGATTCCTATTCGAAAGAATCGGGCATCATTGATTTTATTGTTGTTACTTAGCAAACCGATATAGCCATAAAAACATTTCTCTTTGTAACATAAATAATATCACAGCATAGTCACAATAATTCACTCATGATCTTGAAACTTTAACCTATTAACTTATAAATCTACCCTTGACGTTTAGCAGAATCATCGGTAAACGATAAAGCCACTGAATTAATACAAGAAAAGAAGATTTTGAACTGCTTGAGTTGAAGTCTCGAGAAATTAGTTTAGCTACTTAGTTAACCTCACTCCACTCTTTAGTTTCTATTTTATTGTTTAACATACCCACATTAAAAAAAAATACTTTGTTGTTGTACTCAGAACCATCTGCGTTCTTGATGTCGTTCAAAAATAACAAGCTTACTAACTATTGTCATATATTCTTTCATAAGTTTCAAACAACCGTTCTAAATATAAAAGTTTCTAAATAACCCATTAATGTCAAGCAACCGCAGACATGAAAGTACATCCAGTTTGAATGATTTCGCCTTGGATTTAAACTAGCTAAAACTTTGAGTGGTAGAACACCAATAAAACCTCAATTTATCAATGAAAATGTGAGATTAGTTTTTTCTTTTAGATTTATGACTAGTTATATTTAAGAAAAGTGCCTTCAGTATTTATTCATTATTATTGTAGTGTCGTTACACCCACCTCATAGCTAAAGATATATACATGAATATACCACTAAGGTGGCACACAAGCGTACGCCTAACTATCATATTATTCTGAGATCCATATATAAACCTACCACTATAATATACACATATAGACATACATATATTTACGCTCTATTCCCGTCCGGAGTAGGCAGAGATGATAAAGGTTCTTTTTCCATGGTCCTGACATATACCTACATAACTAGGTTTTGCTTACGGACGGTAAAATTTCGTTTAATTTTCAACGAAAATTTTATCGTTTCTTGATTATAAGAACGCGTCATGAATGTAGACAATAACGCCGGCAATAAAGCATAATTAAAGCTAGGATAAAGTAAGATCAATGCCGAAGTATTTAGGCCTCGTCAGACCAATTAAGGAGGGTAAGCGTGAACAGAAAACAGCCAAAATAGTAATTAATCATTACTTAAATAGAATGCTGTGCTGCCAATTCAATAATGAATGCTTAATTACTTTCACACCGATATATTTAAAATCTTAGAACTAATTTTAATTATAAATGGGGGAGTAATGATTTAATTATAAATAATTAATTTACTCTGTCTTAAACATTCACTCTTAGTCATACTTATACCTATATTTAAAATAAAATGGCAATGGAAACAATTTTAATACATTACCTAAATAATTTACCTATTATATTTTCCTCAGTTTCATGTCTTTTCGAAAATTACATTTAAAAAAATATATCATAATTTAAGATAGATAGGTACATAAGTAAATACATTAATTATGTTGTTAAGTCTTCGTATGAACAGATGTAGAATTGTACGCCGCGATCTACACTTCTGTTATCTCGTATAATAACAGCTAAAGACAAGAACAACTATCCAAATATACTTTAGTCGTTGTACGACTTTTAGTTTTCTTTCTACTCTTTTTGTAGCCTTACTATCTAATCTCCATGTGTTAACAGATCAATGGGCTCGAGTCAGAGCAATTTAAATTATGTGGTTACTTACGGTAGAATTACGTAGCAAGTTTGTTAGTTAATAGTTAGAATCCTCTTTTCAATTAGAACGATTAAACAGAATACGTCACAGCGTAACTGAGGAATTCAAGCCTAAATAATACATTGATTAGTATAACAAGTGGTACACTGCTTGTTCTGGACAGATTGCTCACAATTTAGTTATGAAATCACATCCACTAGGTGATATACTCGTATCTCGCAATCTCGTAAATGGAATGAACGTGACGAGTAATGATAACTATAATTATTGGTGTAGAATCAATAAAGACGGATCAAAGTAGATGCTATTTACCTACTGTTTGCTTGAGAATGAATGCGGATACATTGACGAAACTATGTACATCGTTCCATAGATTGCGAAATCTTTAAACTTTACTTCACCTGTTCTATTATATTTCAAATCTGTGCGAGAGTTTTTAAGCACTGATAATTAGCTAATTTGCGAACTTGGTTGAATGAGAAAAAATAAAATGGCGAAATGTACTTACCCATTTTGTTGTACCCTCTTCGTTTAACACAACATTACTGAGCACAATTAAAGCATTAAGAATTATTTAATAAGCCTAATACAGTCCCCTGCTGGCCCTCCTATAATAACATAGGCTTCTCCCAACTGGCCAACTATTGAACGTGAAACGTGTTAATAACTATACGAATAAAACAAAATATATCAAATGTGACTTATTATAATAACTTTTGTACTTTCCCATTCCATCACATACAATTATGTTTAAGAAAGTTAATACAATCATAGTTTAGATATGTAAACACGTACACTGGCTGCGGTCTCAGGTTGTCTTATCATGATTCAGCCAGGGATCAGGTGCATGTGTGATGTGTAAACCATGATCGCGTTGATTCAGGCACCAAAAGATAATTTTTAATAATTTTTTAGTTATACTTATAATAAAACAAAAATACTTCATACTCTAGGTACATTAATACTTTTAAAATTCTTTACACTTTTGGAATGACCGCGAAATCGAAAATAGCTGTGTTGCTGATGCAGTTTGACTGCAATATGAATAAAACCGTGCTTGGATATGCATTATTGCACTGGTAAATTAACTATAATAGTCAATTTACCAGTAGGCTAAATATAAACCAAATATTTCTGGATTTAATGCGAAATCTGAAAATAAGAAAATTAGTAGATATTAGGTACAATTTAAAGTGCACTAAAATATAAAATTACATGAGCTCTACACATAATTAACTTTTATTTTACAGTATGATATAATCCCATGAAGTATACCCACACCTTAAACCTCCGGTGGAAGCTGTATAATTAAATCTCTTGTTTTACTTCCTGTTTGAGCCTCACAATGAAATACTGCGGTCACATAATTCATGCTTCTACTTTGTACGTTGTACGTGTGATCCATATCTACACAATGTTTTCCCTTTTTAACTGACTTTAAAACGAAGGAGGTTCTATGTTCGGCTTTATCTTTTCTTTTTTTTCTCATGTATGTTTACCGATGTTTGCGTCCATTTTGAACCGATTAAATTTTTTTGTTTTTGGTTTAAAAGGAAATACTCCCGAGGTGGTCCAATTGTCACCAAGTCAGGATCTAATGATGTAATCATAGGGAAAACGAGGGTAACCCTAAGAAATAAAATTCACATGTAGTGTGTTTATTGATATTTCTTGAAAAAGCTAAGCAACACTGACGTTGAAAGTATTATTGCTATTTACCCATTTCAAAAAAGAAGGGGTTTCTACGTTCAGCCGTATGTATTTTTTCATACCTTATTCAATCAAGTAATCGTATTCGATCGTAGTAAGTTGGTATTATTCTGAGCTGAGGAAGCTGCAATAGAGAAAATCAGGCAAGACAAGATACAAAGATTCACGTATGCCACCAAGCCCATGTTTGAGTTGCTCAGTTTTATGTTCAGACATTTACAAATAACATCAAACCGATGTTCGTGATGCTCTGGAATTTCGTTATTCAGAGGTTCACGAATAACATCGTTTCCATGTCCACGTTGTTCTGGAGTTTTATTATTTAAACGCTCATGAATAATAATTGAGTGGGTGTTCGCGCTGTTCAGTATATTCTTGTAATAATCGAGAACGTCTGTACTTTCTCCTCTGATATACTTAATCTCATATTTCAATACTTGTTAGCAATGCTGAATACAGCGTATCGTTTACACCACGCGTAAATTCTAAAGAAATTTGCTGTGATTTTATTCGTAAGCTAAACCCTTAATAATTTTTTTCATTATTTTTGTCTTCCTTATATAAAAAACTAATATGTCAAAAAGCACTGAAAATTCTAAATGGTAAAATTTTACGCGTTTAAACGACCGTAAATTCTAAAGAAATTAGCTGTGATTGTATTCGTAAGCTAAACCCCTAATATATTCTTTCATTATTTTTGTCTTTTTTATACATTTAAAAAACAAATATGTCAAAAAAACACTGACAATTCTAAATGGTGAAGTTTTCGATAATGACATACCGTTAGACAGGCCAAATAGGGCCCAATGCTTTTTGGCATTTTCATCAATCCTTCATACATATAATTACCAAGTTTATGAAAGTGAAATCCATAAGTATTTATGAGGTACAATTTGAATCACTGAAGAAGAAAGCCGCTATGCCTTAACGAGTCTGAAGCACCTAAAGCAGGAAATCAATTCGTAATTTGCCAATTAAAATACAGAACTTCTGTAAATCAAATTAGACTGTATATTTGATCACTCCTATCGAGTAAATTGCTTGTATTCCGCCAGAGACCTCCAATTTACATATTCATCACTCTGTTAGACTCGGGGCATGAAATAACAACAGCGGGCATTATGAAGTCTACACAGAACTCCACTTTTATATTAAGATAGAAATCTGATATTTTCTTATAAATAAAACCAAACAGGTTAAAACTTTGTAAGATGTTAGCTCAATTAAACACTACTAAGTAATAGACACAAAGAACATCAAATCCATTTAACGAAAATAAGATTTAATAAACTTCTAATGACCTAAAAAGAATATCACCTTAGAGTAAGCCATTTCACTTCACACCCTAATACGCTCTATAAATAAATCCTTGCTAACTAACGCCAACGCAGTTACTTCTTTACCGTAAATTATTTTATTTATTTCAATTTGGAGAACATCTAAAAAATTATGACAGCTATATTTTTGGATGATGAGTTCAGGTTAGCCGGGTATCTTTTCTGTATGTATACGTACAGGGGTATATAGCGAAAATAAAGCCAACGTGGGAGAGCCATGGTTCGGCACGATTTGGCCGGCTCGACTCCACTCGATACCACGGCCTCACAGAAAACCGGCAGGGAAGCAATGCTTCCATTGCATTTCACCGTGTGAGTGAGGTTACCGGAGGCCCTAACCCTTCCCTCTCCCCTATTCCCGTCCTTCCCCTCTCCCCTCTCTTTCCTCTTCCTACTCTTCCCCTCTTCCCCTCTTCTCCTACTCCCACCTTAAAGGGCGGCAACGCACTTGTGACTCTTGAGTTACAGGTGCCCATGGGTGGCGGTAGTCATTTACCATCATGTGACCCGTCTGCTCGTTTGCCCCCTATACCATAAAAAAAAATCATGTGTATTGTTTTATCGGTACAGAATCAGCGTAGAAGCAGTGTTATAATTTGATGAAGTCTGAAAAAATATTCAAATTCAAATTCATATTCAAATTCAAAATCATTTATTCATTTAAGACACTAAGTGACATTTATGAACGTTAAATTGAAGCTAGAGTTAAAATCATAGATCGGCGCAAACAGACGCCACAGCATGTGCTGGATTGTCGAGGTAAATTAGGTGAAAACACCAAAATCTACTGCCTGCTTGTGTCGATCTATAACTTCCAGTTTCCATAATGCGTAGAGCCTTATGAGAAGAATACTGGCAAAGAAACTCATGGCCACTCTTTTTAAAAGTCAGATCTTCAGGTACAATAGTGTTAGTGTTACACGAAAGGTAAACAGGATGCAAGCTGATGCCACCTGAATTTCAATTTATTGAAATGCTCCAAAAGCTAACGTACTAAAAAATAAAAATCACTCAGTGATACCGTTGAAGGTTTGAACTTATTAAACATAGAACTCATTCAAGGTGCACATCTACCTTCATTCAATTACAAAATCTACTGTTAAAAATAATTCGTGACTGGATTAAGAGGCTAGAGTTGCAGTTGAACGAACCAAAGTTATAGTATAGGCTAAAGCATCGCTGACTAGGCCGACCAGTCACCCCAAGCAGCACCCGTTCACGAGTATGACGCATGGACCAGCCATCATCTCCTTCGCCATATCAGAGGGAAAGAAATGACCCGCCCCATGACGATGCCGCAAGCAATGACATTTTAGTGAGCATGACGAACCATAGTCGAGATACTGATAAAAATCACTACTAGTCAAATTACCATAATAAACGTCACGCATTACTTTCAACTGACAATGGTTTGTTAATAATTTAGCTTAATTATAAGACAAAGAAGTTTGTGTGTATATACCTAATGACACCTTAAGCCCAAGACTGTTTGTCGTTTAGATAATCGTTGATCGTATAGTAGGATTTCCTAATAAGGTGATTTTTTACAGTTTGCTTGAATTTATCTACAGGAAGGTCGCTAACATGTATAGGAATTTTGTTATAAAAACGTATACCAAGACCTTCGAACGAGTTGTGTACTTTATGCAAGCGATGATAGGTACCAACGAGTTTAGACTTGTTTCTTGTATTAATATTGTGTATATCACTATTTTTCTTATAGTCATTAATGTTGTGCCTAACAAACATAATATTTGCAAAAATATACTGTGATGCAACAGTTAAAATACCTATATCCTTAAACAACTCTCGAAGAGAGACTCTAGCACCTAAATTGTATATGGAGCGGATGGCTCGTTTTTGGAGAATAAAAATCGTTTCAACATCAGCCGCCTTGCCCCAAAGTAGTATACCATAGGACATGACGCTGTGAAAGTAGCTAAAATAAACTAGCCTAGCTGTGTCCGTATCAGTGAGCTGACGTATCTTCCATACTGCATAAGCTGCCGAACTAAGCCTACCTGCAATTCTATCTATCTGCGCTCCCCATTGTAGTTTACTATCTAATGTAATTCCTAAGAATACTGTTGAGTCTACAATACTTAACATTTCATTATTTAGAGTTAAATTAGTATTTTATTTGAATTTAGTAGGAGATTGTTAGTTGAAAACCAATACAATACATCATTTAGTGCCCTATTCACATCATCAAAAACTGTTTTCTTACGATCGACTTTAAAAATAAGTGACGTATCATCAGCAAATAGAACTATATAACAGAGATATTTTAAATAATAAGGTAAATCGTTTATATATATGCGAAAAAGTAGAGGACCTAGTATAGAGCCCTGAGGAACGCCCATAGTAACAGGTAATCCAGAAGACCTCGCACCATTGACATCTACATGTTGAATTCTATCTTTCAAGTAGGAAACAATTAGTTCCAAAGCAATACCATTAACACCATAATGTTTAAGTTTAAGAAAAAGTGTGTTATGTTCTACACAGTCAAAAGCTTTTGTGAGATCACAAAATACACCTATCGCATCTTGCGAATTCTCCCATGCATTAAATATATGTCTCAAAAGAGTTGCACCAGCATCAATTGTTGAACGACCCTTTGTAAAGCCATATTGTTCTTTGTGAAATAGATTATTTAGAATAAAATGGCTTTCTAGTTGTTGCAAAATAACTTTTTCAAAAATTTTACTAATAGCTGGTAACATTGAGATTGGCCTAAAGTTACTTGGTTCAGTTGTACAACCCTTCTTGAATAAAGGTATTACTTTGTTATACTTCATCAGCTTAGGAAAAACACCAGAATCAACACATCGATTGAATGTTATAGCTAGAAATGGTGCTATATCAATTATAATAGTTTCTATTAATTTAACAGAAATTCCCCATAAATCCCCTGAATTCTTAGAATTAAGAGACTTAAACGTTTTTATAATGTCTGTGGGGTTTATGAATTCAAATACAAATAAATTCTTACTTTTGTTTACATTGGCCCTTAACAACAATTCAGACCTGGACGCACAAGAATTCAAGGTACTGGTTGTACTAACTGGTATATTTGTGAAAAAGGTATTAAAAGATTCAGCTATGTCTAAGTTGTTTGTTATAAACCTATTATTAATATTTAATTTTAAATCATTATCTCGAGGTTTACTACGTCCTGTTTCATTATTAATAATGTTCCATGTAGCTGTTATTTTGTTATTTGAAGACTTAATCTTATTACTTATGTATAAAGACTTTGCCATAGTACATGTTTTCCTAAAAATCTTTGAGTAATTTTTGACATATTCATGAAATTTTGGGTCAAAATTACTCTGTTTCATAGCATATAAATCATAAAGCTTTTCTCTACTTTTGTATATTCCTGTTGTCGCCCAGTCACAGAATGTCGTTTTTGGCCTTTGAATTATTGTTTTTGACTTAAATATATTGTTAAATTCGATTTCTATCATATTGAATAAGTAGCCGTAAAGCTTATCCGGATCTCTTTGAGTCCAATCTAAATAGGAAACCTTATCACTAATGTTATTACTAAAATTCAATAATCGGTTACTAGTCATGGGCCTGCATATAGTTTTGTTTATTCTATTTTCTTTCATACAAGGAAATGTAACAAATTGCCCACAGTGATCAGATGTTAACTCACTTAAAATTGACCTATTTAAATATTCACCATTGCTAAAGATGTTATCTAAGCAAGTTGCCGAGTGAGAAGTAATTCTTGTTGGCTCAGAAAATAAATGATTCAAGTCAAATGATTCAAACAGGCTCACTAATCTTGTACAGATAGGACACTTCCTAATATATTAATATTGAAATCTCCACAAACTACCAAAACCTTACTACTGACACATAAACGCTTCACAACTTCTTCCATAACTATCTCAAATATGCTAAAGTCACTCTGTGGTGGCCTATACACACTAACTATAATATGGTGTTCCAGTTCTACACAAGAAAGTTCTACAGTGCGCTACGCAGACAAATTAACGACCCTCCATGAATTGACTTCCTTCTTACATACACACTTCTAGCAGAATAAAGTTCATTATCAATTATTAACTGGTGTGCCTGTAGCCAATGCTCTGTGATACAGAGCACATCAACATTATATTTATCAAAAAATAATTCTACTTCTAAGTCTTTCCTAGATAACCCTTGAATATTTTGATGAACTATGTTTATGGTCATTGACTTTTTTACTTTATTGCTACAATTTTTATTTCTTTTGTATTTCTACTATCAATACCATTATGGAGTAAATGATTTGATATGCAAGAGATAGGCTCTATTGTCTTAGCAATTAATTTAAAGAATTTATGTCAAAATGTGCGGCCAAGCTATTGCCTGAATTAATATTAATAACATCATTGTTAATTAGCTCAGAAGGAGCACTATATGAAGCCAAATGTTTGGCTACAGTGTTCTTACATTCTAAGGGGTGCTCTATAGAAGCTGTCAGGCTAGCCAAGTTCTTGGCTATTATTCTAAAATAATATGATAGCGAAACAGCTATTTGTCTTTTAAAATAATATGGCAGATAATAACTATCTGTGGTCAAAAAACTATTATCATAGACAATTTGATTACTGATCACGATTTCTGATTTACTTGTAAATTGTTATTTAAAAGTACGTTATACAAATATTGCAAAGGTGGAAGAATATCTGCTTCAACTTTATTACAGTTTCAGACAGAGGTCGGTTTAAAGACCCCATTTATTATTCAACCTTAAAAACACACCTACCGTAAGTAGGTACATATATAAAGATTACAGGGGTCGTTACGGCTTACATACAGAATAAATTTAAAGCAAACTAATGCGTGCTTGAACCTGAGGGAATTCGACTAGAAATACAGCTTAAGAATTTATGATCTGCATCATAAATTCTGAAAAAAAAGCATGAATAGAACAAATCATGAAAAAAAATTTGGGCCATTATTCAAAAAATCACCTCACATAAACTGGTGATATCTCCTTACGTTTTTGCTAGATCTCAAAGTTCAGAGAGCAATCACACGCAGTAGACGTGCGTTTCAGTGAGTGGTCTACTCATCATCTAAACTGGACTTTGGCTTGGACGGAAAGCCCGATTTAAATTGAGTGGTTGTATTTTGAAAGAGTTTTTATAATTGTACAGTGCTTGTTTAAGTGTTAATTATTTAAAACAAATACACGATAAATTAAAATCTATGGCTTCTAAATAGATTTCACAATTAATTTATAAACGAAAGCATAATTTGTCTGCCTACCCTTGGTGATACCTGATTAAAAATTAAGTAATTGATTTCTTACCCAAAACTGAGCAAAACAAAGAAATATTGAGACGGAGAAACTTTTCTCATTTACCTTGAATATTTTCTCTCCACTGATAACGCTGATTTTGTCCTTTGTCCTTAGAGTCATTAGAGTAATACGCAAAAAAGGGAAGGCAGCACCAAACCTAATGAAGAGAATCAAATTTAGAAGTCTAGATGCTTCCCTCTCAGTTTTTTATCGTTAAAGATAGTGGAAATTATTCATAGAACGTCTGGAAGAAACAGTGGTATCTACAAGTTTTACTACGATAGCGATTGAACTTCGATCATAACATTTGACCGAGTAGGAGGTGTTCAACTTTATGCTGTGTATGATTTGTTTAATGCATAGTAGTAACATTGCAATACCAACAATACTTGCGTTGCCCTTTTAACTAAAATACTTATGTTAGATTCGGAGTAGTTTAATAGGTAAGATAAGAAGACTCATTAAGTTACCGTCGATACTTATTCCATTTATTCTTACATAATATATATACATATTTGTAAGAATATGTGAGTATACCCAAAAGTGTATGTTTTTTAGCATTCACTTTAAGTGGTATATGTTGGTGTCTACTTATAACTGAGTACCTACTACACTACACATACATGAGTATACCTATAAGTACTATTTGCATCTGCTTGCTAGATTTTCAGCGCGTAAATTACTCACGGTCGCTTGACTGTGACAGTGTTTATGTCAGTAGGTACCGAGCTTTATTGGCTTACAACACATAACAATAGTTATACTGTAAGTGCACTTTGTGTCTTGTTTTACATACTATACATACGTGGTATACATATGTAAACTATATATAGAAATACTATATATAGAAAACTTTTAAGTATACGAAATATACAGGCTCTCGCTCTATTTTTGTTCTTCATCACGTATCCGGTTTGAGCGTATTACAAAGTCATACCTAAAATTACGGGCTCATATTTTATAGCAACTGATTTGTGTTTTTCATGAGTTTCGTTTGTCATGAGAACACATCAAAGAACTTTGATTGTTTCACGACTTCTAAAAATAAAAGGCTTTGGTCTATTTAAAATGTAAGTTATAATGTACAGTCACCATCACACACTAAAAGAAAAAAAACAACGATATCCACTTCACACAAAATTTCGCATTATTTCCCGCGGAAGTGGTTACTGAACATGATAACTATCGTACCTACCTCCTTGATAAACTAAATAATATATTTTGATATTTTATTTAAACCGTGTGATTTGTTAGTGCGGTTGATTCCCATTCTGAGTACCAGATGCCGTAATTCGTAAGAAGTACATATAGGAGGGAGGGCACTCCAGATATCAGCTGGAATCTAAGCCCCTGACTGGGGAAGCACTTCAGTTATTTCGGAAAACGTGGTCATAAGCACGTGGTTAGTTTAGTATTTCGTCTAAGGAGCTGGTTGATAGAGCTCCTTAAGGACGAGTTAAGAAGAATTGGAAACGAATGAGTGTCATTACTGGTGTTACGGGTGTGCCAACTTAATAAACAAAAGAGAAACAAAATATATATAATAATTTATTATTTAGTACACTTAATTGTAACCTAAGTAAGTAGGTTCAATGATTCATATTAAAACGGTTAGTAGGTATAATATTAATTACAACTAAACAATAGATACCAAATACTATCATCATATTATTAATGCTAAAGTAACTCTGTCTGTCGGCCTGTCGGCCACGCTTTTGCGCTTTAACTACTGAATTGATCATCATGAAATTTTAAATAAACTGTAAGGTTTACATAGGGTACCTTAAAAAAGTATATAAGGTGACAAAAAATTATGTTCCCAATTGAATAACTTTAACGCGAGCGAAGCTGCGGGAAAAAAGTTAGTTTACCATAATTATATTAATATAAGAACAGAATCACTTTTTTTTAGAATCGGTTGTAAAAGGGGAATATGCCAGCTGGTGTTCCTGCCCTCTCCTGTCACAGGAAATACAGGACATTAGGGTACGCAATCTCGGCTTTTCGGCAGTCTCGGTACGGTCCAAATCCATTTTTCCTTATACAAATTTACCTTCTCCCTTCTTTCCCATCTTAGAATGACTACATTCCTAAGGAAGGTTGGCGTCAGGCAGGCGGCCAGCCATAAAAAAGCCAGCCAAAACCCTTTGCAATGTTACATTGCGCCGACCCGGCAGTCACCTGATGGTAAGTGACTGCCGCCGCCCATGAACACCGGGAATTAAGAGGGGGAGAGGGGGAAGAGAGAAGGGTTAGGGCCTCCGGTAACCTTACTCACTCGGCGAAAAACAACGAAGCATTGCTTCACACATTATACGTTGTAACAGAGCAAGTGTCATTTGTGTCAAACTGGGGTTTATTACATCTCACGGAGTATAGGTACACTTAAATTTGAATTTCCTGGAATCGCGGGATTCTTTCGATAAAAAAGTGCTTTCCATAATAGCCAACATCTCAACTTTAGGTAAATATGCATCCGAATATCCGATCTCTAATTATAATATATAATGACATAAAACATATATACTATAAAATTAAAACTGTTTAAATAATTTGATAAATAGTATAAAATAAAAATAAAATATGCACACAATAAACAATATTAGATAATTACACTATTCCACTTAAATAAAAGACATGATAAAAATATGTATATATTATGCAGAGACTAAACGCATCGGTTCGCCATTCTGATTTAATCTGTGCTTGCTTCCTTGCGCGGGGTTTACTGAGGTTATTTTGTAATGAATATTAAGTTTATTCGTTTGCAAGTAAAGAGAACGCATTGCAATGTTGTTAATGACTGACGTGCAATTAATGTAGTAATAATTTTTTTTTATTTTTTTTTATTTAGAAATATAAATTGTTTTGTGTCAATTGTAATGTCAGAAAAAATTAGTCCCAAAACACAGTTCTCTGAGCAGTTAAAAGAAAGAGAAGCTACAGAGGCACAAGTGAGGTGTGCATATGAAAGGTATGTTCAATTTAGTTGTTTTTGTATATAAAGTAGATGCTGTTTAAGTTTTGTAGTAAACTTAGGAACTGAGTTTTAGGTTCGTATAGGGGGTGGGAGATCGTTCCAGCACCTAGTGCTAGCTAATTTAAAACTTCTACGGAAAGCGGCAGTTCGATGCTTAGGTGTAACCAGTAGGTATGAAGAAGCTCGAGTTTTATGCTTGTTGTGGTCACTGGACCACGAGAGTTTTTTGTACAAATACTCGGGCCGCTTAGTTAAAATCACTCCAAAGAGCAGTGATGCTAAATGAAGACTTCTGCGTGATGACATTTTCATCATGTTTCCATTGTTAAGGAAAGGAGTAATATGACTGCGTGGTGGCACATAAGAGCAAAATCTGTTACATGCATTCTGTACCCGTTGTATTAGCCTTTCAGTTCTACTTAGCAGGCATGCTCCGTAAACAGTATCAGCATAGTTCAGCTTTGACAGAATTAATGATTCACAAAGCATTATGCGAATGTCTGTGCTGATGTAAGGGCTGATACGGTAAAGCAGTTTTAGACGGTAGAAACAGTTGCGAACAACTTCTAATATATGTGTTTCGAATTGAAGAAGTCCATCGAAAATTACTCCCAAGTTACGACATTCACTTACCTGCTCTATGTGACAGCCATTAATCCTAATGTCGGGTTTACTACTTTTGATTTTTCTATTGAGTCTCGAGAGCCCATAATTATAATTTTTTATTTACTGGGGTTAAGGACTAGTGAATTCCTCCCTGCCCAGTCTGATATCGTATCTAAATCCTTATTAATTTTTATTACAGATTCAGTGCAACTACTTGGATGACAAGAAATGTATAATTGGAGGTCATCAGCGTAGAGATGATAATTACAGTTATTTATTGAGCTGGTAATGTCTGCAGTATAAATAATAAACAAAAGAGGGCCAAGTATGGAACCCTGCGGAATGCCCCTAGTTACTGGACTGAGTTGAGATACATCATTGGTACCAGCACTAGTATTGACCAATCGCACAGACTGGTGGAGATTGCTCAGGTGCTTCTGTGTCACATCCATAATATGTTAGCTTGGACAGCAAAGCGTGACATTGATGGAGTCAAAAGCACGGGAAAAAACGAGTAGGGTGAGCAATGTCCCCATGCCCTGATCCCTGGTCTCCAAGATATTGTCCACTACATCAATTAAAGCTGTAGCAGTACTGTATCGTGTGCGAAAACCTGATTGTTTTTGTAGGTAGAATATTCATTTTCTCTATGTACTTCCTAAGTTGCTTGGAGACCACCTTCTCCAAAAATTTTGACAAGCAAGGTAACAGGCTAATAGGTCTAAGATCTTTATAAGAGCTAGGCTATGACTTTTTGGGGATAGGTTTGACTATAGCAATTTTCCAAAGGTCTGGGAATGTACTCGAGGCTACATACAGATACAGTTTTGCATTTTAAATTCAACTGCATAGTTGTATTTCCTGTAAAACGGAATTTTACAAAAAAAAACTATTTTTTTTACGATTTTACAAAAAGCTACCGAGCCAAGCTCGGTCTCCCAGGTACTTACGATTAAGAGAATAAATACTCTAGCGACATCGGACCATCAACAACCCCAATAAATTATAAACTTACATAAATGGACAAATGGATATAGGTACATAGCTCAAGAGTCACCGTTAGGCTGCCACTTAAATGTAATAAGAATACATAAAAAAAAAATCCCCCGACTCAAAAATTCCTACAATGACTAGAAAAGAGCTGATGATCTTCGAACGGCTGAACCGGTTTTTTTTATAATTATAGCTAAAAAAAAACTAAATCAAAATCGATCTATTCACTTAGGAGCTATGATACCACATACAGACACACAGATACGAACGTTAAATTTATAACACCCTTCCTTTTTGTGTCGGGGGTTAATAAGCCTCACACAGTGAATACACTGGAACAATATACAACCATACTTAAAAATTAGCAATAATATTTACTGTCTTCTCAAAATAAACTATTTGTAATCCCTGAGGAATCTGTGAAGGCACACTCGTTTAAGATCGACTTCACGCTTCTTATATTAATGAAACAATCGCAATATGAAATTCTTCAGCCACGATACTGGCTCCGAACATTTCCCCAATGATTTGGCAACTCGCCCCCGCCTATATTTAAATCGTAATCTCACTGAGTCAACGCTCTCGTCGCTCTAACACCCGAAATAAACGATCCCGTGAATACGACAATATTCGACCGAGTTCTAAATAGCAACAATAACTGGTAGGCACTTATTGAGCTTCCATCCGTGATACTCCACGGTTGGCGCAATGGTTTAAGTGGTCCTCTCGCCACTACGCCGCGCCGAGTGTTGTGGGTACAAATCCCTAGGCTAGCTGGTGAAGTGGTACGTCAGAATGAAACCGACTAAAACCACACCGTGTTCTGTCACAACCGAGTCTATTGCAAGGGACTCGAAAAACCCCGACAGATCTTGGCCGTTCCTTAAAAAGTAGGCAGCCTCACCATTGCGTGCGAAGGGCCTTTACTTCTGGTTTAAATGGAGCACGTCGCGGCACCGTTTCAGGCCTGCTTCTGCTAGGATAACAGGCAGCTTCACCCGTTACCCCTAGGCCAGCTCTCATAGAGGTTGGAGATCATTCTACGCTCTCCGGCGCCTGGTGCCTCTTCTTTGGTACCACAGAGTAGGTAGCCCTCTCCCGTTCCTTTCCTTTTTAGCGGTCATCGCTTCTTTGCATAATAAAGTGGCGAAATCCCACACACTCTCAATTTAGCCCAAAAGAACATGTTTAACTACTACGCTGTCAGTACCTAATTTAGAGTTACAATCAGATTAGCTATTTATTTTGTTTCGGAATTGTTCAAAAATATGAACAATTTCAAACAAATAGTTTTTTTTTGTAAAAAGAATATTTTATTAAATGCTTCTTTCTTCCTACTTTCTTCCTTTTCTCCCAATACAAGGGTATCAACTTCACGTAAAACTTAGTGAGTCATAGTAAAACTAATAGTTAGGTACTCGTAACTTTAATCATTGTGAGGTAATCTTAAACATGCTATGACCAGTTTCAACATTTAAAAAAAATTAAAAACTTGGATTAACATTTTATTACTTATTAGTAATAAATATTCCCAAATAAATATCCCCTAAATATTCTACTATTGGCCTATGACAACTGAATGAAACCACTCAATAAGTTTTTAAAGTTTAACGTTACTTAATTCAAACTAGTAATTTCAACGTTAATCTAGATGGCTCTTGGACATTTCTTGCAATACGTGCATGATGTCACCTAATTCTTTCTCCGGAAACACGCCAAAAATATCATCGCGATGACCAACAATAAAAAATCGCAGACTCTTCAATTTTACCACTAGACATCGTATAAAAACTATGTGGGTGGGACAACTTTTTCAGAGCCAGACGAAATTAAACTATATCAATGCCGAGAAAACCCAATAGCACTAACAGTGAGAGAAAAGGTTCGGTCAACTAAATACTAGTTAACTAAGTACTATTATTTTTTTAAATGTTTCTCATATCAAATCTCATGGCATATGTTCAAAGAAAATGAATACGTTCCTTCTAACGGAAATATTAAGTGTCTTAGCATAGTCAATATTCTTATGACATATGTATGTATGTATCATATAACGAAAATGTGATAAACAGAAAGAGTGCAGCCAACTAAATGCAATTTTATTTGAATGTTGACTCCGTTGTAAATCTTACTGCGTAATATATTATTATACAGTGCATATGTTGTTATGAAAAGAACTGTCCTATGCTGGCTATAAAAATAATAATACTTCTAATCTTAATTGGATCTAAAATATTAAGAAAAAAAATCACACGCACGAACCTCTACTCTGCCAAACCGTAACTCGCAATGGCAATAGACATTTAATTAACAGTGGTTAGTACAAAATGTAGAAAGCAATAAACATACAAACAGTTGCGGCAACATTAATTATTGACTAGCCTGTTGGCCTAGTGGTTAGTGACCCTAACTGCTATGCCATTGGTCGTGGGTTCGATTCCCAGCTGAGTCTGGGTGTTCTTCGTATTTGTTGTTTGTATCTTTGTTAAGTTTCCCGCGACACAGGAATAATTTCCTAGTGCGGGAGTTGTCTTTTAAAAAAAAAAATTTTTACTTTCAGAAATCGAAATTCATACTTCTGAAACGCAGATGTCATTAGGTTTACAAGACATGTCAAACATGTTTTCTTATTTAGTTTACTTAATGTGTTATACCTAAGGTTTCGTTTCTACAGCTTACTATTAGACCGTAAGATCGCCAAGACAAATAAGCTGATACGTTTAATACATTTCCATCCAATTAAGGTAATTATTTAATTAACAAAGTTCAGCATTCAGTAATAAATTACATAACCTTGCTAAGAACGACAAACGACAGCCAGCATGTTTCGGATTTCAAATTGTTGTAGGAAAGTAGGTATATTAATTGGTTGTACACAACTATTTTGTTATGACACCTGCTGTGTAAGAAGAAAAAGGACCTACCGAACTTGTGTCTTTACAGAAATAGGATGGATCAGGAGAGTTGAGATAGACTTCTCTTTATAAAATTTAACTGAGAGAGGGAAACATTTTGATGGTCTTATTTAATTAAGAACTTTATACAAAATCGTTTCATTCATAGTCATACTCGTCAGTGGATTAATACAGATTGAGGTGTCGCTTTAAGTAAACACATTTTTTTATGGTATAGGGGGCAAACGAACAGACGGGTCACTTGATGGTAAATGACTACCGTCGCCCATGGGCACGTGCAACTCAAGAGTCAGAAGTGCGTTGCCGGCCTTAAAGGTGGGAGTAGGGAAAGGGTGGAACATTGTGAGAGGGGGGAAGGGAAGGGTTGTGGCCTGCGGTAACATCACCCACTCGACGAAAGCAATGCAATCTTTGCTTCACTACCGCTTTTCTGTGAGGCCGACTCATACGTGCCGAAGCATGGCTCTCCCACGATAAATTTTCAGCAGTTTTGATTTTTGTTACATTACTGTTAAGGCACATTGACTTTTGTAAGCCAGAACAGAGTTTTAAAACAAATCTCTAATTATCTTAATTCTGAGGCTTAATAAAAATGCTGAAACAGGTTTAAAAGATATATTTTAGGGAAGAAATGCGTTAAATACGATGTAGTTATTTCAATATTACATCAGAGTACATATAATACAGCGAGTAGGTGGTGGAAAAAATAAAATAAATTAATTTGAACAATGTTCAGATAACTCTTATTGTTGATGCATAAACCTGCATCTCACTGAAGCCTGGATAACACTTCGCTTATGTGGTAAAATATTCTACTCAAGACAGGGAACTGTCATCTCCACCTGGGTATTTCAATTAAAAGAGAATAATTCACTTGCTTTAAAGTAAGGAATATTATATAGATCCCTGTCGTTCTTAGTAATTGTTTATAAGAATACATTTACACACACGATTACGACACTTCATTTATTTAGCAGGAAACAAGGGATGGGAATTTAGAATTAGAATAAGAAAAACTTTATTTGTCTTTTACATCACATACTTATTATTAATATTAAAAACAGTACTTGGTGAACATTAAAACTGTAAAGACAAAATCGCCTTGGACTCAGCATATAGAAGACAGAGCAATACATGCCAGCCACAGAAATCTAAGTAAATTAGATTTCTGTGATGCCAGCCACTGTTATTCTTTCCAAGCCTGTGCATTTAGGTGTAAAATAGGTGAGTTCTCCTCGGGCATTTGGCCTCAAAATTGATACGGAAGAGACAGTCAACTAACTCACAAATTATAATTCTTGTAAAAAAACTATTTTCGTTGAAAATTGTCGCAGCTGTAATAAGTTTTTTTGTTTCTTAAATTCCAAAAAATCCACGTCTCAAAAATGTTTGCATGAAATTGTATTTGCAACCTTTGGCCGACTGCGATCAATCATGCGGCAGTCGAATTTACGAGTATCTTTTACAAAGTCTATGAATAAAAAAAAACTATATCGCTGTATATTTTTTCCTTGTTGGCTGCTATTACCAGACCCTATTTCCGCTTCGAGTGATGCATTGAAAGTTTTTTATTTAGTCTGAAAAAGGGTTCATATTTCAACACTCTAATTTACTTAACATTAGCTCGTTACGCGTCCAACAATAAGGCGCACTTTACATACTTTACGCAGTATGACATTATTAAAGCTAAAAAATTGGTGTTCCGAGCACATACCTGATGTTTTACTAGCTATCTTGACATTAACTACAGTTTTACAACTTATTTTATTTCTATAAACAAAATTGTAAAATACTATAAAGCTATACGCCAGCCGCCGTTTTGTTTATAGTAGTAATTTATTGCCGTGACCATGAGAAGCCCATCCAATTTTAAAGACAGCTGTCAGAACGCAGATGAAACAATGAACATTGAGTTAATACATGTTATCGTAACTCGATTGTTTAATACAAACGTTTCTGTTTAAATTAGCTTGCAAAAATATTTAGTAAAACATCATAAGGTGGTAGATACGGTTATGGTAGGTACTCTGAATAATGTATGTTCTTGTTATTCAACATTCTCTTAGTTATTAGGAGGAGGGTACCCAAGCACTGACAAAAACAAAGTCACCACATTTACATACTTGTATTTATAACATAACCTGTAGAAAACCGCGTTTACCTTTCTGAATTTTTTTCTAACCGATAGTAAAAAAATAATTTTATAAATGTTATCAACATAATGACCTGCTCTCCAAATTCATTCTAGTTCAGTCAAAGTCAAAAATCTTTATTTAATAAAATTCTTTAAAATTGTTTGAAGCGTCATTTTTAATATAAAATTTTAAAATTATAGAACACAATGTCACCACAACAGTAGGTTACTTTGTGAAAATTCGTAACTATACTCATACATAAACTTCGTTTGTGACTAGACTGTATTTATTACTAAGTTTTACTCATTAAGCTAAAAATTATAAAGCTTATTACCATGATTTAATTACTAAACCAAACATTACAAGTAAATGAATAAACCACAGCAAAGTATGACGTCACAGGATTTATAAGTTTTTAAGAACCTAAGTTTTAGATGTTTAATAGAGAGAAATTAATGTAACTTTACAGTAAACTACGTACTCTACATGATGTAGTGGTAGTGTGTCAATGTTTTTCATTAAGACTTCGCCGACCGCCAAGTAGGTGTCGGACATTGTAATACGAACTAACATTCGTAAAAAAACCCTGATACCAGAGTGAATTGCAAAACGAAACAAATTATCTACTTAGAATATTAGTACTTCATGAACGTAAACAATTGGTGCTTCAGTCGTTAACGATTACACTGTTTGATCACAAAATACTGGTCTTAATTTTCAATAAACGTCAAAAGTAGTTTGAATCATTTGAGATTCTAATTTCGTATTGAAAGAAATATTTGAGATTCTAATTTTAAACTGAAAGGCTTTTGTTGTATACTATTTTGTGCTTTATCAACCATCATGTGGATCTTTTGTTCCACAGAACTTTAGAACAGACGAAGGTAGACTCTTGATGCTTAAAATCAACAACTTGGACTAAGTGTATCCTAAGAATCTCCCATCTATCTACATTTCATCGTTTTGCAATGCGTAGGGTACGCATTGCAAAATGATCAATCCGTAAGCATTAACAAAAAAATCTCTTGTTTTTAATGTACGCATTTTTACTATAATCTAGGAATAAATCCTTTCTCTTACGTGTTGTTTGTATAGTAAGTGGCACAGACACAGACAAGACGACGTGGCACAGAAGTGCCACGCCAGAGTAAAATAAGAACAATTGTACTTTATTCTGGCGCGGTTATTCATGAGTGACACGACTGTCTAATTAAGTGACTAAGTGTAATGAGTAAAGAATCACACGACCCGCCTAATAAACGGTTAGACAGCACCACGCTAGTAGTACTAGTGCCTAGTACTATCTTAAATTCGATAAGGTGGATGTTCTGCCTGTCCGATTCGGTGAGTTCATTAAAATCCAAGCAGAAATTATGTTTCAAAATTGAACTGTTTAGCTGCAATATCCATTAACATATTTACATTTTATAAATTATATACACACAAGAAGACAGGCATGCACGAAGCTATCCGTCCTTGTTTTGACTTCGGAGCAGTAAAAGTTCCAATATCAAAAGAACAATTTATAAATATCGTATGGTACCGTAACGTTGGTTCGGTACTAATGTTACAAGGATGTTACAAGCTCCTATAAATAACTATTAAATTATTCTTACACGTTATGATGGCCGACATTTACGTCATTTACTCTCTACGTCTGTTTCAAATTATGGTTCTTCCGTTTTGAGTAATGATTACTTAGAACCCATAATACAAACACGTTACAATTTACTAAAACCAACCACTGTGAAGCATGTTGTTAAAACATTAAACGATAGAAAATACCTAAAACTCTGCCAACATAATCTTTATTCCGGAAATGATGCTTGTCTTAAAAGTTTGTTTTCTTCAGTAGCATTTTTAATAACAACGATATTGTATAAAAATAATTAAATTACACACAGGTAAGGTGATGATGATAATGAAAAAGGTAAAAAAATTAAATGCAAATAAAATTTTAATATACGAGGCAACATAATATGATGTTGACAAAGGTCCGTGTAAAAAAAAACGCAAATAAAATTTAAATACGAGTATACGCGGTAACATTGATTCTAAATAAAATTATTTCTTTGAATTTCCATTTTTTTTTCAGGCTTGCTCAAATTTTAATCGGTGCAACTAGCTCCGCCAGGTCGTAATGGCCGAGTGAAAAGAACATATTGGGAACGACTGAGCGCGGGACACGCACTTTACAAGGGGAATTGGCTGAGGCGGCATGGCAGGCATGGCATATACGGCATAAACATAGGTATCAAAATGTTAAGGAATTTCTGTATTTAATATTTTTTGTGTAAACTTTATGTCTTTACTTGGGATAAATAAAAGCGATTTGAACCTTAACTTTGACTGCAAGATGAAAAATTACTATTTATGCAACAGTGATTTTCAAAAAATTTATTGTAACACAAATTTGTTACATTAAATGATGTATATATACGACTTAGTTAGTGTATGTAGTCCAGGCAGTGTACTCCACACTGCCTGGAAAACGCATGTAAGATATGATTATCAATTTTTTTACTCAAAAATCTCGTAGGTGTATCGCGGCGGAACTAAGCCTTATCTAAAGGGCCAGGATACGAAACCACAAACAGATTACAAATCGTGTTTATATAAACCAAATATAAATCTAACTATGTATTTAAACGGGAATTAACGCAACCACGAAAAGGTATTACATACCTCTGAATTCCCGTTTAAATACATAGATATACCATGGAACGCGAAAGTTTAAAAGCAAATATAAATCTGGTGTAAAAGTTTGAAAACGCTCTAGTTTACCTAGTAGCCTCTCATTGACAGCTATTTAGATTTCGGACATCAGCATAACCAAGTACATAAAGTAACTGGAATAGGGTATTGCACCCTTACTTCTTAATTTGACCCTAAATAAATAAAATAAAATAAAAAAAATACTAAAATTTTATTTAATCGAAATTCCCGTGCGTACATTTATGAAAACGCTAGACACCATTTTGCTTATTCATCATGACGTCATATCGGCAGTAAAAGCGTAAATTATTACAACTTTGCCAAATTTAAAATGAGTCACTATCCTTATGATTGGTGAGGGAGATAGAACAATACATCCTACATACATCGACGTTTAAACATGCCGTAATTTGGCAAAACAAACAGCAGGATTTATGTCAAAAAAATGCCTATCATGAAAGAGCTTATTCTTGATAGATTTGTACTCTTCTTTATTAGATCTGAGTAAAATATACGAATCGGGAAGAATAAATATTCTAAAATAAAAAAAAAAATGCTATACTTAGTTTTTTTACTAACGTAACGACGTAATACCATAGCAACCGGCATTTCGAAAATTTCTTAAACAGATATAAAACTGAAAACTTTGAAACTAACATTTTCTGATTACCGATTCCCATGCCTAATTTATCTTACTATTATGTTTTTGATCATTATTTTATAGAAGAAATTACTCAATTGTGTAAAAGCAATTTTTGTGGAAGTTGTAAGAAAGTTTCGTAAACTCTGTAAAGTCACTATGGCAAAAAGTATTGCGACATATTTCGTGGAGCTTGATACATATCCCTGGGGGATGTGATTTATTGATTTAGATCCCAAGTTCTTGACATTTTTTTTCGTCGAATGGATATAACAAGTAGTGACCAATTCTCGATACCAACCTGGAACTATCAACAAACAATAACAATTTGCTTTATGGTAGCATTCCCAATCTATATTAATTATATTATATTACATAAGCTGAATTCATAGATCCACTATAGATCCATGTTGACCATAACTAATTTAAAAGGATTTGTGAATAAATTATAAAATGTTAGAGTTTATAAAAATTGTATATACGATATATAAACCCAATCTAAAATAAATCAAAACAAAGAATCTTATTCTTGTGTACTGTGTACAAGCGCGAAGAATAAGATTATTTAACATATATGCTTATGACCGAAACCTAATCAGGTAACCTGTAAGGGCACTTAATAGCGTTGAAAATAAGTTGCATACATAAACGGACCTGATTAGAAAAGGGTTAAACCCTTTCTAATCGGGTTCCGTGATCTTATTAAGAAGAGAAGATTTTTTTTTCTTTATTTCTTCTCTTATTATACTCATTCGTATACTTTTTAATGCACCTACTTCATTAATTTCTACATCACCCTAAGGTAAACTGGCTGAGAAAATGTTTGTCATTAAGTCACCCTCTGTTCAAATTGTGCATAAAGTATTAAATATAAAATTAAATCCCACTATTCTCACTAATATTGGATTGGATGGATGGATGGATGTTTGTTTGCTACTCTTTCACACCAAAACTACTGAACCGATTGCGATGAAACTGGGTATGTAGATAGCTGGAGACCTGGATTAACATATAGGCTACTTATTATCCCGATATTCCCACGGGATAGGGACTTACGCAGGTGAAACCACGGGGCGCTGCTAGTATAAAATAAATAAAAGAACCTAGTAACTACATCATAGTGCTTGTTATCTCGAAGTCTTCTGTAGCCTGAAGGTACTACCCCGTTCTAAAATAATTTAGAACGGGGTAGTAGCCTTATAATACAACTTTTATATTAAACAAGTATATTTACTCTATGGTCATTCTGCTGCACAGGTAGGTTACACCCAGCAGCAATCATTTACTCTATGATGACCCAGCTGCAGTGGTAAGATAACTAATTAATTCCTACAAAGTTTGTCTCGTTAGTACCCAGTGATAAGTTTGCGTTAGCAAAGGACGTACTTTGAACAAGCTGTGTCCATACATGTATATACATATGTACATCTAGCTAGTATGTATATGCTTTCGTGTTTCCCCGGGTAAACAAACTGTTAACAGGGAAACATCGTAATCAGTGAACAGGTTAACAAAGGTGCTGATTCTGTTCTATAACTAAACAGAAAAAAATCTACACTGCCAAAAATTTGCCACATTGTACCTCTGGTCAACAATTAGACACTATCATAATATATTATATAATCACATATAATAAATAAATAATTGCTCATACTCGCATACCTACACAACTTTATCATATACTAGCTGACCCGAGCAACTTCGTCTGCGTTTGTAAATTTTGCCCGTTTTCGGACACTTTTCACTGATGCTCCGCTCCTATATGCTTTAGCATGATGCTATATAGCCTATAGCCTTCGTCGATAAATAGGTTAACTAACACTAAAATATTTTTTTCAATTCGAAACAGCAGTTCCTGAGATTAGCGAGTTCAACCAAAGAAACAAACTCTTCACCTTTATAATATTAGTATAGACTATTAGTAACATGCAAATTAGTAGTGATCTCATTAACCCTTTTAACTAAGCAAATGCTTGTCTTAGGGAGCTTTAAAAATAATTTATTATTTTTACTAGAATAATACAGCAACATCCTCCGCGCCTTTACCCAACTAAGTTTGGGTCAGCTTTTAGTCTAACTACGTTACGGCCGAACTTTGATCTTTTACGTGAAGCGACTGCCATCGGACCTCCACAGCCCAAGTGCAAGGCGAGATCGAAATTCTGTAGTTAGACCACGTTGTATCGAAATGATCACCCATCCTCAGACTGTCCTGGCTATGATTAGTTAACTTTGTAATGTGCTAACCTACTCGGCTACCACTTAGCCCCAAGCCCCTCCACTAGAATTACTAAGAACCAGAATAGTACAGCGAGAATAATGGTCCTGTCGGATTAAGGAGTAAAAACACTTGAGGTATTTATAGTGTAAACGTTATATAGGTTGAAGTACTTTCCCTCTAATGTTACTCTATGTTCTTATGATTATATCTCTATTTAACTTATTCTGCATCTGGTAGTATATTATGGATGTGTTCATTAATATTCGTATTACGAGCTCATAAATTTTACGAGATTTTATTGATTTATGGCACTTATAATTACACGGAGGATAAGAATACTATTCAATCACTATTTATACATCAATACTTGCACTTTTTGGCTCAGAGCCAGATATAATAAATCTTATGATGAAATATGTTGCGTAGATTAGACTCCATCACTTTAAAAATAAAGTAAACAGGATTCTGCAGTATTCATTATATTTGCAATGCGTTCTAATTAAAGTCATTAGTAATTCTATTCGTTCAAGAAGTTTTAAAAACTTGTGTGCTAGTTTATAAACTATTGTTCTTGAAATATATTTTACTGTACGTAATTCTAGGAAGATCTGCTATCTGCCACTCCCAGTTCATTAGTTCCGGAAACAAATCAAATTAACGTAGTTCGCAACTGTTGTTAGTAAATGTTTTAGCCAACTGCAGTTGCGAACTGGTTGCAGTGTAACTTTAGTTAGTTCATAATCAAATACCCATGTTCGTTAATTAAAATCAAGCTTAAATTATCCTTTTCGTCAAGTTACAAGTAATAGAGTTACAACTGCGCCATAAAAGTGACACGCTAAAACTGTTCCAATTAATCTAGTTTAACTTACCCCGTTTCCATAGTAAGTGATACTAAGTAAATACTCCTATTTTGGGTAATTTGTCATCACTAAATTTTGTTCGAAACTATTTATATTTACAGAGTGTTATATACAGTGTTTCCCTCTTATTTATTGCGCAGTCAATTTGTCAGTCACGGTAGGTTCGGTACATGAGCATAAATTTGCCATCTTTAAATGAATTTCTATACCTACCGCCCGACCAAAAAACCTTTTGGAGAGGTTTTTTCCACCAATGTTGCTCTCCGTTACCTATCAGATACGTTCGAATGAAACTCTACAATTGACGAACAAATCGAAAGAATGTTACCCCGCCTGCCGCTACTAGGTTGTTTACAGATGAATTCTTTATCTTGGAAGAAATGAGCAGTTACCGTCCGTCACATGGGTCAGAATGTTACTCTTAATTACATACCCGTTACCGACTATATGGCTAACAGGTGTGTGCTAGGCCTCATACACAGCTCCCAAAGGATCCAGAAACTATAATCCTGCTTGCAACCCTCGCCATTTCTTTTTTATACCCTCTGCTGATGTGAGAGACAAGGTGAGAAATACCTGACAGCAGAAACACATATTCGAAATAAAAGGAAAAATCGCTTCGTCGTCTCCGTTGTTCTACGCAACATCCGACAAGTCTTACTAGTCAAGCACCCTATCTGTTGCCACTTACAACAGGCAAAACTAAATTATAATGTATATATGTCACATAACACTAGATACAGTAGATAACTTTTCATGATAAACTATTGAATAACAACACGTCATTACACCTGTGTAAAACATGTTACTTTAGTAATTAATCACCTTTTAAATGGTTCAAGGGTATGTATGTCGTTTGAAATACAAAAAAGAGAAAATACTTAGGAAATTAATTTGCATGGAAAAGTAATAACAACAATACCCTAAAGTACTATCACGAATTAAAAGTACTCATTTAATATATTGTTACTGGAATAGTACTAGGTACATGAATTTATCTCTCTCCCAAGGGTTTGGTTTGTTATGGGTTAGTTAGTCTATTGCGTTAATGGATCTTTTAGAGTCAATAGAACAGTTATAGAACATATACATATACATAACTAGAAGAGGGGTCTCAAAACTGAAATTCTCTAGTAGCCTTTTTTTTTGCAGCCGCCCAATTAGCGAACCTACCCGACACTCGCGGTTGCGGTCAGCTAACCCTACTAGCGTATTGTTGTATTTCTGCTGGTTAGTCATTACATCCGCCGTGTCAACACCACCAGTAACCGCGGATGTCAATCGGAGAATTAAAATCTCACCTGATCAATGTCCACCAAACCTTTAACATTATTAACAAGCAGCAAAACTAATGATGACGGCTCACTCAGAAAGCAACACGCGCGCGTTGGTCCATGAAAGTGTGACCCTCGTATATTGTAAGCACATTAATGACACCGAAATGCGCGCCGTGAAATCTACCTGACGATATAAATCACTACAAATAGCACTCTCGCACACAGTTATTAGGCACATATTAGATTGTATTGGCGTGCGATCAATATTGAACTTACGATTAATAATCTTATAGTGCCACTCAGCTGATACCCGAGTAATCATAGCAATTTAAGGAATAGAAGATAATAAGATACTTAAAATGCGGAACAGGTATTACTCCTGTGCGGGAAAATGGAAGATTGCTCTAAAGTAATGAAACATGGAACTTTGTGGTTAAATATACGAATTGGTTTATATAGCAGCTGAAGCACATTAGTCTGCCAAGAAAATAGTCTCCGTGTTTTATATTACTAAGGACAAAAACAGAAAACAGTCTGAAGAAAAGGCAAAACATATGTGATGTTAAATTTATGTTAAATAATCTTAACTTTAAATCTCAGCTATTGAGATGTAGGTGCTACTGACCTAGTGTCAGTAGCTTAATCTTCTCTCTCTCTCTCTCTCTTTGTACGTTGATGTTCTTCTCCAGCCAGACCCTTTGCCATTGGAACTCCGCTTCACTGCGAATGTGTTTGACTAAGAAATAATAGACAAACCTATCTATACAATTAAATGAAATTGGAGTGTCTGCTTGTAATATGTATTAAGATTTAGGTTTACACGGTACTTATATCAGACAATCAATTTTAAACATTTTTTTCTGTCCGCCTGTCTGGCTAATCTCTGAAACGGTGCACCGATTTTTACGGGACTTGAACTGGCAGATAGCTGATGTTATAATTAGTAACTTAAGCTACTTTTATTTTGGGAAAAAAATTATTGTTCCACCCAAATAAATACACGTGCACGCAAGCGAAGTCGCAGCAGGCATAGCTAGGCATACATTCAGGTATGTGCTAGGCATGAGCCTAACCAAAGAATCCTCTTTTTAGAATATACAACTAGGATTGTCGATCCCTTTAATAACTAAGATAATTCGCGAGTAACGTTGGGAAGGTCTTACTCGATATAATTTTGAAGTAAAGCTTTTCGTAGCAACATTATGGTGCAAATTGCGAACGCTCTTTTTTCCCGGATTAGATCACGATTGTGGTGTATGTCTGAGTATATGGCTTTGTGGTCACGGTAAAAATTGATGAAAAGCTCAGTTTAAAAAAAAAATTGGTGCACTAAACCAACTTACATTCGAGGAAAGAGTGCCTACAAAATGTATGAACACATCGAACCCAAATAATTGATTTTAGGTTTCTTTAAAAGTTTCACGTACATATCCATGTACGTGAAACTTTTAAAACAACGTGACTAAATTAAAACGTAATTTTCTATTAACTATTTAAAATAATCATTTATACATAGGGCACACTGAAAGTTCTGCGCTCCTGGTCGCTCATAAATGTTTGAATTTCGAATGTTGCATTTTTTTGGCTGGATATCATGTGTCAATTGTTTTACCACAAGTTGAAGATCGTCGCCCGTAGCAAAAATGGAAATAAGGCAAAAAGATTATAGGGCAATGATTTTTTATGATTTTAAAAGTTCACTGACTCCGCAAGACTGCACTGCTTGTCTTCAAAATGCTTTTGGGAAGGAAGCACTTCATTTGAGAACCGTAAGACGTTGGTACGCAGAATTTCGTGAAGGTCGGCCCTCAACAGGCTACTCAGTGTATCTTCTGTATGGATGTTCGAAGGTGACAGCAAACCAACAAAATTGAGGCAGGCGAGAAACGTATGCAAAAATAACATTGCGTTTTTCTCTCCCGGACCTGTCCTAATCTAGACCTGGTACCATGCGATTTCTTTATTTTCCCAAAAAATTAAGATTTGATGAGAGGTATGACATTTACGGGGCCGGAAGAGGCCGTGATAGCTTTCAACCAGCACGTGAAAAACATGCCCTTAGACCAATGGTCCTCATGTTTTCAAAAATGGTTTGACCGAATAAAAAAGTGTTTAAAATGTAATGGAGAATACTTCGAAAAGCAGTAACTACTCAATCACTTTACATGTAAATTGTTTTATTAATGAGTTACGCAAAACTTTCAGTGTACCCCACGTAATTATGTATATAATAATTTAAGTGAAAGTTTTAACACATGTTCCTTGTTCGATCACGACCTAATCGCTAAATGATTTATACGAAACTTGACTTAAAGTTATAAAGTTTCTGAATAATACACACGCACACCGGATCTTTCTAATAGTAATATATCCTGAAAGATGGAACGGTGGACATCTGTCGGGCATGCCACCGTCCAGGTGAATCCATCAGGCATATAATTTCTGGTTGTTCTCGTCTTGCCAACGGTGAATATTTGCACAGACACAATCAAGTGGCCAGGATTGTACTTCAACAACTTGCCCTAAAATACAATCTTGTGCATTCAGAGGTGCCATATTACAGGTATGTGCCCGACCCAGTTCTCGAAAATTGTCGTACTACATTGTATTGGGATCGATCTATCATCACTGACAGAACTATTGTTGCCAATACACCTGATATAGTGCTGATAGACCGATTAGAGCACCGCACAATGATTATCGATATCGCTTTTCCTCATGACGAGAACTTCATGAAAGTTGAAAAAGAAAAACAAAATATTTGGATTTGTCTCACGAGATTCTCGATATGTGGAATGTCGATTCAACGATCATTGTTCCGATTGTCATATCTGCTCATGGATTAATAGCCAAGAGCCTCGATCAACACCTTAAGAAGGCTCGCGTTAGACGGCTGGATCAAGGGACTGATCGCAGAAGGCAGTTCTGAGGAACCAGTGAGGAGGTTCCTGTCTTTGGAGCCCTAACCACTTGTCGGTGTAGGCCTCGGTCACGAAGTCGGCGGCAGCGGCGGCAGCGCGGGGAGCGGCGCGTTGCAATGCATATATTTATATGGAACTGGCCTCAAAGGCGCGGGAAGCGGGCGACGAGCGGCGTACGAGAGCGTTGCCGCGCCGCTCGCCTCGCCCCCGCCGCCGCCCCGCTCCCGCTGACTTCGTATCCGAGGCCTTAGGGGCGGGGTGCTGCGCCCCATGGTTTCACCCGCGTAAGTCCCGATGCCGTGGGAGTATCAGGATAAAAAGTAGGTTATGTGTTAATCTAGGTGTCCAGCTATATACCGAGTTTCATCGCAATCGGTTCAGTAGTTTTTGAGTGAAAGAGCAACAAACATCCATACTTCCGTACATTCTCATAAACTTTCACGTTTATAATATAAGTAGGAAGTTAGCGTCTCTCTTGTTAGCCCTTTGGTCAGCACTTTCTTTTTCAATACATTTTCTGGTTTCTCGTTACTTAAATCAGTTTAATCAACTAATGGCAGTTCATTGTTTTAAATTTAATTAGTCTACTACTAACTCAACGAGTTTCTAGGGATTTATTTTCTAGCTCACCGTTTTAATACCCACGTAACATTTTAACTTTACACAAGGTAAGTATCTCACTTAAGTTATTTTCTAATAAATAATTTTTAATTTTTTTTTTTATGGTATAGGGGGCAAACGAGCAGACGGGTCACCTGATGGTAAATGACTACCGCTGCCCATGGGCACCTGTAACTCAAATAGTCACAAGTGCGTTGCCGCCCTTTAAGGTGGGAGTAGGAGAAGAGGGGGAGGGGGAAGAGGGGAGAAGGGAAGGACGGGAATAGGGGAGAGGGAAGGGTTAGGGCCTCCAGTAACCTCACTCTCGCGGCGAAATGCAATGCAAGCACTGCTTCACTACCGGTTTTCTATGAGGCCGTGGTATCGAGCGGAGTCGAGCCGGCCCATACGTGCCGAAGCATGGCTCTCCCAAGTAATAATAAAAATACTGTACTACAATCACTGAGTTATTATCTCGATAACTACCATACACAAAATTGAAAATCGTTAGCACCGTTTTCCTGCAACTTTTTTTTTATGAAGCTCCCGCTTTAAGAATATTCCTGTGTCGTAGGGGCTTCACAAATATTTAAACAACGGACACAAAGGACACCCAGACAACTATTTGCTGACCACACAATTTTTTGTCCCGTGTGGGATGTCCAAAGTGCAAGAAAAATCGAGAAAACAAATTTTATATCTAATTATCTGAACTTGTTTTCGTGCGGTCATTAACATTATCTGTTTGTATCTGTAAACATTCATTCAACATACTGTACGACCAAATAAATCATTTCATAAATTTTGCAACAAAAGCCAAAACGATTTTTTTTTATAAATGATGTATTTATAACTGCTGCTTTCTTTCTTTTTTTTATTAACAGCTGTAGCTGAAAAAAATATCTGTTGACGACTAACAACCGAACGTCAACAGTTTGTTAACAGAACTCTTTTAACAAATTATCTAATGTTGACGGCAAAGTTTCACTCATCACGTATTGTTTTGTTTCACAATTTTCTTTGTAGGCCCGAAGCAATGAACGCAATCTTGACAAACCTATAAAATCTTCACGACTCGTTCAGAACTTTATTTCCTATCACACCAAAACAGGTCATCTGGTGCTTCTATATTACTTTTCCAATATACTCGTGATACATACATAAGCGTTATTAAATTACCCACTTACCAGATAGAACTATTGATTTATTCCCCTTATTAAAATAATAAATTATCAGAAACGTTATATACATTTTATTTCACTGTTGCCTTGAAAAGTGTAGAATCCAATCTAATCCATCAGCCTATTGCAGTCAACTGGATATAGGCTTCTCTCAATGTACGCTATAGTACCCGGTCCTCCGTCTTCTTAAATTTCTCTATATAATCTATATAATCTTCTTCTAAAATTAAAATCAAACTTTTATAGCGAATTTACTAATGTATGAAAATATATTTTATATATTTGAATAGTTAAGAAAAGTAAGTCATCCGAAATAAAATTACTTTCACTAATATATTAATATTTTACCGAATTAAAGTGTAGCGAATTCTTTTTAAAAGGTTTAAGTGTAATGAAATTCTTGGAGGATGTTTTCAAATCCATTCATTAGTCAAAATGCCAGGTCTATACGGATAAATCTACGTAGGTAGCGTGGACGTGCGCTGTTCTCCATATAACCGTCTCATATTTTATTCAAACTAGTCTGACTTTTCTCTATATCGTACGATTCCAGTCAAAATTATTTAATAATTATTTTCAATGTAATTCAAATCCTCAATTGCCGTGCCGAGACTGCCAGAATGTCGTAATTTAGCTTACGTAGATCACTAAAACAATTGCGCTCTAATGAAGATAATGTTATATATATATAAATAATAATGTCAAAAAATGTAGTATGTAAGGGGGGTTAAAAAGTTGCTAAAAACACAATACGTTTGCAATCACAAAAACAGTTTTTGTGATTACAAACTTTTATTTTTCGGTTGGATTGTTGACTTTGTTATACATCGCAACCGCAGAGTTAAGTTTGTCTTTCGAAAAAGATGAACCCGACATGGACGTACTATCTAAATACAAGTTTCCTTGCTTGCTCTCGCACTCGCACTTGTCCGGTTTTTTATTCATGAGTTAACTATCGCTAGCTCAAACGACGAGGCAAACTGCAGTAGGACCTCAACATCATGGTTTCGAGTTCCGAACCCCCATCACCATTCGCTGCTCCCCCGTACCCATTAAAATCGTCTCCTATTAGAAATTTCCTCACTATCAGAAATGCCTATTTAGGTATCAAAACCTTGCCAAAAATTTTCTTGCACTTCATTCTTGCATCAGCTTGAGGTGCATACACGCTAATGATATTCGGAATCAGACTCTCCCTCATTATTTTTGCAACTATAATTCAAATACAATTTGAAGCAGAAAATTTTAAGAAAGAATAAAAAATATATATATAATGAGTTTAAAAATGTAAGATGCCGTTTTTCTTTTTATGGGATAGGGGGTAAACGAGCAGACAAGTCACCTCATGGTAAGTGACTACAGCCGGTCATGGACACCTGCATCTCGAGGGTCACAAGTACGTTGCCAGCCTTTAAGGTGGGACTAGGGGAAGGATGGGAGAGGGGGGTGAGATGGGGAGGGAGAAGGGTTAGAGCAAAATACAACGAAGCATTGCTTCACTGCCGGTTTTCTGTGAGGCCGAAGCATGGCTCTCCCTCGAATGTTTTGAGGTTTTAACTTATATAATTTGTTTATTTTCAGTGAGCATTGAAAGTCCATAAAAATTGAAAATCCAAACAGTTAAACGTGGGCGACACATTAATCACTTGCCTAGACCGTGGGGAGGAGCCTTCCGTTTCTTGGGAAATATATCGCAAAAGGATGACAAGTCTGTTTCTGTTGGCTCTACATAGACTGGTTTTGCAGTAGCCTAGTGCTATTAATATTAGGTAACAAGCGCACTGCACCGCAACTCCTATAGGGAAATTTCTCCGCAATTGTGAAGCAGTATTATTACGATTCGACGGACTACGTTCATTAAAGTACATTTAATTTATTCACCCGTATCAGCAACGTTGTCAGAATACTGCGGTGTCCTCCTTTTCTTTTGGTCAAAAGCAATGAGATAACTGTGCAATGTTAAGAATCGTGTTCGAATTGAATATTTGGGTGAAATTCGAATGTCACCCCTTATCGTGCGACAATCTTGGAAACCACATCATTATGCCAAGAACATTTTGTTTGCGTTATCGGTTTCATAGATCGTTGGTTTACATATTATTATAATGTTGTACGGATTAAATCTAAATAACACAGTGCGTGGTTCGTAGGTTTCAAAGTTATGAAAATAGTCGCAGTGCTACTGTATATGGACTAGGAACTATGTTTATGAAGTCTTTAGAAGTAAACGGTAGACGACATTAGAATTGCTACTTGTTATACTTGTTAGGTGGAGCGAACAAATAGCTTAGCTCTAGGGAGCTCTAGAGATAAATGAAAAAATTATGCTAATTGTGTTTTCAAGTTTAAAAAGGTCCCTTGGTAAGTTATATAATACCTTTTTTATCTGCATTAAAAGCTGAAAATGCTAACTATATACTAACAACTGCTCAACTACCATTACAGCTGCGAGAAAATAATCCTGACGTCAAGAAGTATAGATAAACAAAAACGCCTTAGGAGTAATGAAGCTAAGAAGGCTTAAACGGATTAAGAAAGTTTATCTTAAGATTTTATACAATTGTCTTTGTATTTGACAAAACATTTTATATCTATGTTTACGCACGTACCTAATGTTTGTTCTCGTAAAGTGTGTAGATGCATTGTGAAAAACCAAGTAACTTTATTCATAAATATTTATCAGGAGAATAGCTCCGCTGTTAAAACCTGTATTCTCAATAAAAGTAAATTAGAACAGGCCGAAAACTTTTCGATAGTGACGTTGTCGAATGGAAAAGGTATCATGGAAAAAAATAATTAAACGAATAAATATCTGTACTTTTTTATTCAAATAAAAATAGGAATAACCTTGCTCTATATTGTGATGTCATAGTTGTCCATTAACAAATTAGGTAGCGAGCAAAAGAGATATTTTCGAAAAAATAATTAAAAAAAAAAACATGAAAAATTAGATAAGACTTTTTTTTCCTACTTAAATTGTGTGAAAACGGTAGAGGTACCCAAATATATATATTGACATGCCATACTATTAAAGTCTATACAAAGACTGTTCAAGTTATACTACTATCGACCAACAGGCGATCTCTAGTCATTTTTTAAATTATGAAATCAATAGATTCGGTAATACTACAACTAAAAAAGTAAAGTTATGCAAATTAGTTTTGTGTGCAAAGCAAACCGTACTTCCCAAGAGACAGTTGACAGAATAAGGTCAATGACATTCCCATTCTTATTTGAAACGCATAATATCAATTAAATAGGTAACGACTGAAGACCAAACAAATAAGTACTTTTTTCTCCTTTGTTTGTGAACTATTTTCTTTAGTTAAGAAATTTCAATATATATTCAATAAACTTTGATCTCATTTTCAGGGGTAATAATAATTATTATATTGATTATTATGGTTTCGACCAGGAGGCAAAAGCAAGTTCACCTAAAAGAGTGACTAAACAACCGAATAGATAAAAACGAACACAAAGTTACAATTATAATCTTTAGCTACTTTATAAAGTATATACTTACATAGTTATAAATGAAATCGATTACATTAATGAGTAACGGGTAGTCGATATCGATATTTAATTTTTTTTTTTTTTATTTATTATTATTATGCTATTATCTCGTTCACTGAGTTTTCCCGTCTAACTTTCAATAAGAGGTGTTTCGTGCAGCAAGTAAAGAGTGACACGTAATGAATCTATATGATACAGTCAATCCTCCTAGTCCGTCAAAAAGACATTTAACTAAAAAAAGGCAAAAGTAGTTTAGTTGTAGTTTATTTCTGTTAAAAAGCATCGCTTAATATTGAATTCACTAACAATGACATAACCTAATAGTTTTGACTGTAAATTCAGCCAAAAGTACTTAACTACTATTGAGAGCTTGCGGCAAAAATACTTTTGACTGATTTTCCTAGTTAAAAGTACTTTTGACTGAAACATACCTATCTTATTATATAGGACTGGATGGAGACAGTATGATGTGTAGGTACTTATGGTTGTATCTTAATATACTCTCCCAAGATCTCATTTTCATGCGTGAATTCGCATTTTTAAGCTAATTTCGCACACTATGAAATGTGAAATTTCGAATACTTCAAGTTTGTATAAGAAGAAGTGCTGAAAGCTAACATTAACACAGAAAAAAAGAGGCTAACTTACATCCAGAAAAAAATTATTCCTGAGGGATGGAAAAATTACTTTTACGAGAGCGAAACCGCGGTTAATATCTAGTTATTAATGTTTTAGTAAATATAAGATAAATAATCTAATCTCATGTTTTATGTCTATGCATATATACTGTAGTATATCCATACTAAAATGATAAATGCGAAAGTGAGTTTGTGATGTAGGTACATAAACATATTAGTAAAATCACTCCTCAGAACCTCATTAAAGTTTAATGAGCAACGGAAAGATATTAGGATGTGATGTGATAGCATGTGACGTACTAACTAACGACTTTATAACGTGAGACGGTGAGATGTTATGGTTTCAATCTAGAAGAGATAGGCTTAATATTTTATAAATCGTTGTGATTTGAAATTCGATGAAACGAAAAACTCACAATAAAAATAGAAATAAGACAAACATTGCGAGAGAATGAGAAAGTATACAGTGTTTCCTATAATCTTTGAAAAGAGACAAACATATTTATAAGTAAGACTTATCCTGCGAGAGAATGAGATAGAATACAAGTATCAGTGTTTCCTATAATTTTTGTCTTTGCGCCTGCGTACTACGAGGCCTTCAGAAAATGCGTCAATGTCAACGTGGTGTCATTTTTGGCAATTCGTTGGTTAATTTATTTATTTTAATTATTTAACACATCTGTGTTAATTTGACCAATAACTGCGATAAAAATTATCTAAAATTAAATTTATTAACATTAGTAAATTATTTGTGGTGATTTTACTTTATGTTTCTCATTCTCTCGTAGGTTACTTTTCTGAAATTTCACTTCTGCCATGTGAGAATTGCACACACACACTTTTCTTTTATTTCTATCTGATTGCAACTTCTACAAAAGTTAATTTATTTGCTGTATGTAGTATTTTCATTTAAGTTCGAAATCGATTATTATTTACTTTTCAGTGCCCTTTCTTAGTGTTTTTTGAAGTCGGTTTAACTTTTTTTTAAATGGTTATTTAAGTATAATGTTCGCAAAGCAGACCGCCAATGGGGCCGAAATGTTCTAGAATAGAGACTACGGGTCGGAAAGCGCAGCATAGGTGGCAGTGTTGGGCAAATTTTTATTGTTAAGACAATTAAAGATTAACATTTGAAAAATTGTTAATTGTCATCATAACAACTAACAATTGATCAACTGCAATTGTGTGTTACAACTAACAATTTATTAATTGTTTATATCAGTGCTAGCAATCAACAATTAATCAATTGTTAATCGTGATTTGGTACAGTTAACAATTAATAAATTTTCAATTGTTTTATTAATTTAAATAAAAACTAACAATTCAAATATGAATAATGGGTATAGTGGAGAATACTATTCGTTTTTTATCAATAAGTAGATAGTATTGGTTTTTATTATAGTCCACTTGATAATCCGGAGAGTCTGGAAAAGTGTAATGTAGTAAAATGTAGTTAAAATAATTATCACTTTTACTTTTGGGGGTGCTTTAGGGGGTAAACTACCCATTTTTTTATTGTTCATACCAAGGTGGAGGTTAGTGACGAGGTATGTTCCTGAAGGTCTAAGGAAAACAAGAATTTTTGAAATCGGCTGAAATTGGCCGGCTTATTCACTGTATTATTAATGTAGGTAAAAATCTTGTAATACTTTTAATTGAGTTCGATAAAGCTTAGTAAGTTAATTGTTAGTTTTAATTGTTTCATGGAACAATAAAAAAAGTTAATTGCGAATTACGATTAACATACGTTAATCCAAATAATTTAATTGCAATGTCCAATTCAAAGTTTAATTGCGATTAATTTAATTGCAATTAATTTAATTGCATTAACGAGTTCTCCTGGAACTTCATACGCACTTGATTTCTTAAGGATCGCTTCATCACCCTCACCGAACGTATACTTTCTAACCTGACGACTATATGCATCTATGGAATCAATCACATTGTCATCGGGTCATAAAGTGTACCACTTCAAACAAAAAAAAGAATTTTCCAAATGGGTCCAGTCATCTTCATCAACATAATAAAAAAGAAGATTGCGACGAGATGAGAACCTCCTTCTTTTTTGACGTCGGTATAAAATCAGTCATAAGTTATGTTGTCGCCACATCAAAATCTCTTATTTATTTTATTAAAAATAGGGCCAAACTATAATAGATGATAACACAGTTCACTATTTAATAAAAATAAGTTAATAGATATTATTTTGACTGGTTATACCGGTAACGCAATACTATAGGTTGATTGATAAATATTAACAAATTATGGGATTATAAAAGGGTAGAAATGTGTTTAGAACGATTGACTTGAGTGCAAACAGAGGTACGAACAACTTGGCAGTTGCTGTTAGTTAGTGATTTTCATAGTTTATATCAGTGGTTTTGAGACTGTTTCTTACATCAGAAGTGAGATAAAGAACGCGCCCCAATTGAAAGAAGAAAAAAAGTGTTAGTAAGTAAAAAGGTTCTCCTCCCAACGTCCTCATCATGGTGTTCATCAAGCAATTGTGATGCAATGAGTATGCATCTAACAGTAAGTAAAAACGTTTTCATTAGTAATTTCCGAGTGTGTGTTTATTCTAATGTGGGTAGATATGATAGAAGCAGATACTCGTACTATTGGATTCATTATTGTGATATTGTTACGGTTAATTTAGAGTTGGAAGCTTAACTATTATTTATAATTTACTAATTTGTTCAAAAAAATCTACGGATTGCAATAGGTACATGTATTTTATTTAAAAAAGAGGGTATATGGATAAAATGAGGTGTTTGAATATTTCTATATTTGTGGAAACTATTTGCCACAAAAACATAACTGTTAATACTTTGATTGCTTGGATTAATTTTTGCATGACAAAATGGTTAAAAATGGGTTTTACGAGTTATTACGTTAAAGAATTTTATAAAAATAAAATAAAATAATTCGGACTTTAATTCTAAGTGTTTATCAAAAGTCCTAGTAGAAGGTACCTACTAAGACGAAAATCGAAAATGAAGTATGGTTAAATATGCCTTTAAAGTGATGTTCATAACTGGTTTTTATTGATATATGAAGTAGTCATAAAAAGTGTGTTGAACATCCCAATCCTGTTAAAAGCTTTTAAAGTAAATTTATACTCTCTAGTTTCGCAAAAGTAGTCTGTTAACGCATTAAGCAGAAATACTATTAGTGCTTGTTCTCCGCTGATATCAAACAAAAAAGAAAGAATTGGTTTTTATCAGTTCAATTGCTAGATGTTAATGTTTTATTAGACACTTAAAGTCAGGCCAGGCCGAGCTTCACAGGGAAAGGAAGTACAACCACGTCGAAATACTTGTCAGGCATAAAACGAACCAATGGCTATCAAACATTAGGAACAACATGTGCTTAAATATAGATTGGACTTGGACTAAATTAGCAGAACTGGATGAAAACCACCTGAAATTGAATAGACCAGGATGTTGGCCGGTATTTATAAATCTGTATTTGTAAAATCTGCCTAGTACATAATTATGACTGTATCATAATTTTGTTGACTAATATTTGAGAGAAGTATGTATTATGATAGACTTAAGAGTGAGGAATAAGAACATATGAAAATATGTATGATATTTAGTCTAGTACGTTTGTTTCGGACAATACTGTGTAACCTATATGCGGAATTTACTCGTGTAAAGTTAGACGTTAAGACCCGTTGTGATATGCAACTAGGGTTGGCCAAAGGCATCGCCTAGGGTAAACTTCGAGTCTTAACGTTGGCTATATAACTGGCCGCCGATGGAACAGTTATGTAAGCATTAAGGTCCGAGTAGTGTCCGGGGATTGTCTTAATGAAGCGGGGAGCTCTTTATCTACTGGCCTTCGATGGAATAGTAGATGGAAGAGCCCTCGTTGCTGTTAATAAAAAAAAGTGATCGATGCAAAGAAATATATTGAAATAGATACAATCTAATGGTAAATACTTTGTCCTCAGCAACTATACCACACCATGACGCTATCCGGGACGGATGCGTACGCAGGAGGGCCGTGTTGTCGCCACATCAAAATCTCTTATTTATTTTATTAAAAATAGGGCCAAACTATAATAGATGATAACACAGTTCACTATTTAATAAAAATAAGTTAATAGATATTATTTTGACTGGTTATATCGGTAACGCAATACTATTGGTCGATTGATAAAAATTGTGGGATTATAAAAGGGTAGGAGAATATGTTTAGAACGATTGACTTGAGTGCAAACAGAGGTACGAACAACTTGGCAGTTGCTGTTAGTTAGTGATTTTCATAGTTTATATCAGTGGTTTTGAATTTTTTTCTTACAGTTGGGATATTAAATTTCAAGAAAGTTGTTAAACTTACCGATAAAAACGAAAAATATCTCTTAAAAACTTAACACGACCTTAAAAAAATCAATCTGCATCGAGAAAGCACGTCTTGCGCTATCTAAATCGGAGGAACATTTACACGTTATTTCGTTCCAAGTTATGGACACGACCGGGTTTTAGTTCAACTCAATTCTGTATAACATTTTTAAAATATTTGCTAATCCCGTAAATCCTGGGATTGATCTAATTCAATCCCGAAATTTTCGGTATTGAATTTGTCGCTCAGTACTCCTATTTTTAACATAATAGTTAAACGTTAAAGGAAACGGGAGGATCTGGTTTGTATTACATAAAATTATAGGCAGGTTTGTCACCCTAACATTTAACCAGTTTGTTACTTTTTTCAGCCATTGCTACGAGCTACGGTGGTATTCTAGTAAGTACATCAAGTGCATAATTCCACCGCCTTTGTGATATAAAAAGAAATATTGTGCCTAAATCAGACAATTATCTAAATATACTTTCTATTATTACTAATTGAACTTAAGCCCAAGGTCTCTTTTAAACCATTCCGTCCTTCTATCCACTGAGCCATTCAGTTTCAGAGAAGTTGTAACCTTTGCCTAGGAACCGCTGTCTCCAATGAATGATGTTTATAGCTACCAGAGATAATGTGCGTATACTTACGCATATACTTCGAGCACTTGCGACTAGTTTCGAACCCAACATGGCTTTATATAAAACCGTTAAGCGTCCTTTCGCGTCAGTAGCAGGTACTGGACGAATTCTACCAAGTTGGATTTTCTCATTCACGATTAGGAGTTTTTAGGTTAGTGCCCCCTAACGGTAATAATGTCAATTAAATTGTTAAAAGCTAATATATAAAAAAAAGCATATTCTTCAGTAGGTATGTTTAATATACATATAAGTAAATCTGAACAGTTGTTGTTGTTACAGAATACAGACCAAGTAGTGCTTAAAATTACTTTTATATGATAACATTTTTAAATCTATAGGTACTCTAATTACTACCGTACACAGCTTCCAGATTACAAAAACAAAAAAATACAGATACAAATAAAATAAGTATGTAGCTAAAATAAGTATATTAAAAAAAAATAGGCAGTCATGGGATTACCGACAGAAGTGGAACCTTAAACGAAACGACGAACTTAAAACTTCACATTAGCAGGTTGGTGACATTAATTAATAAGGAGCTGACAGAACTCAATATTTAGATTAGCGCCCTCCAGTGGATCTATATACATATGTATTACGGACACGAGTTCAGTGCTTTTTCCCCATAGCAAAAGTGCACAAACGTGCCTAAAGTTTTCACTTCAAAAATACGTTAAGGTGCATTCAATTTGCCCAAGGATTCCATAAATCTACTGTGACTATTCACAAATAAGATATCAACATGAGAACACATATATAGTGCCTACCTACCTAGTAGCGATGTTTCACGATGTTTCAATCTTGCAAGAAACTGTTTTATATGGCTTCACGGGATGTTTACGTATACAAAGTCACGCAGCTTATAAATGTTATTATACTTTACCCCTAGTATATGTATTGTACCGGAGGCATTAAATACTTTAATGCCTCATTTATTTATTTTTAAATATAATAATAATCTCTTCACTGGTTTTGTTCTAAATTCAGTTTTATATATTAAACGGTTTAATCAGTATAGGTAGGTACTACTAGGTATATGCTTATATTGATGTGTATGATTTAGAATGTTGTAGACAAAGTATAACTATGACATTTCTAAATTAACTGTTGTCCAAATAAATAAAATAGAACCTTACCTCCTTATAGTTGTAGGTAAACTTTATTCTCAAATAAATTAAAACACCGGTATAACAATAGAAATATTCACGAAATAATGTCACATCGTCATTTAAAGTTCCGATGTACGTAAATATAAACTTAACGGGCGCCTATTACCGGCGCGTTCTGACGACGCGTTGAAAACGACTAGCCCTCGCGAGAGCTCGTCATCGACTGGTCTGCCTGTGTCGAACCAGCCACACTACATTTCCAGCGTTTTCAGTCAATCTAGATACATGAAATATTTCTAGATATAGACATTTTAATCCTTGCATAATTCTATCAAAGTCTTAACGATCTCTAACAGTCTTCAGCTAATTTTATTAAACTGTTACGAACCAACTCCGTAATTATCCGTCATCCACTTTAGCGCTGTTATGTTTTATATCATAATACTCAAGTAGATCCTTGTGGTATTAGCTTTTCACTTACAAAGGATTAATAGTAAGAGAAATGTAATAATTCTAGTAAACCCCTTGAATGAACAGTGGATTCAGATAGATACTCTTGGGTGGAATCTGAAAACTTTTTCTTTCGACTGAAACTTGTTACACAGAAGATTATAATCTCTTCTTTTTCTTGCTCTTCATAAATATACGAATACTCTTTATTCGGCTCAAAAATACATTGACAGATGTTTTATAACATAAAATGTGCAAAAAAAATATGCCCTAACAAAAAAGCAATTTCTTACAAAAACCCTTAGGTATTAATTACTTGGCAGGGTTGGAGTTAACGTTGATTTGATGACAGAGCTTATATGGCAACCTTCATAAACTGATGCTGGATTTTAAGGTAGCTCTCGTAGTGAGTATCTCTTATTGTACTAGGTTAATAGAGGTAATAGAAAGAGATGCCAAAAATGTAGGCCCTTTAACTAACCTTTCTAGTTTGTGAAGATAACGGTCGTCAGACCGGGTAAGGTAGGTAAAACAATTACTGGATTTCTACTCAACCTGATGCTAAGGATCCCGGGATTGATGTGTAAACAACACTGGATGTAGTGTAAGTTTTCATAACAATGTAATGCAATGTTGAGATTACGGATGTTTAAGTTAAATATGTACACTCTATGACGCGTTCTCTTATTCTTCCTTCTCCTGCACCCGGAAAAAGTATTAAAACAAAAATATTTATAAGCCCAAAGTCCCCGTCTCATTGTTATTAATTATGTGTTGCGTTTTGAAAGTTAGAGTAACGCGAAATGGCATTAAATATTGAATATTTGTTTGTATTTTAGTATTAACACTTCCTTTTTTGAAACGGTCCACCATCAGTAAAACCAATCGGTAACATTCCTTTATCAATTAATCTACGAGGACCACCTTTATTTTTTTCTGAAGGCACTTTTCTATAAATTATTATTGCGATAAAGTATTAAAACCTTAGTGGTCGGCCCTAGAGGGTAGGAATTACTTTAAGTTTGATACTTTATCGGCCCTTTCACTGAGGAAAACTAGTTATCGTATAAATCCCCGGATCAAAGGGATAATGCACTTCAAAAACTTTAGATTAATTTTTTTGACTTAGTTGTTAGTTTATTTTGGTTTGAAACTGTGTGTATGTTTTTTAAACTACTAGATATATGTTTCTTTTCCATTTAATAATTAAACTTATTCACAAGAATCCATTAGAATAACCGCCCAGGAAATCCTTATCTTAGATCTAAGATAGGAGTGTTAAGTTAACAGTTTAATTTCTTGTGGTTTACCCTTAGCATCCCTTCCTTAATAACTTCAATAATTTTGCCCCAGAAGTAATTAATGACGAAAGTTATTTTGAAGATAGCCGCCGATAATTAGATATTTTTTTGGGTAAATTGGCCAAAAGCTTTTACTTGAAGCTATTTATTTCAAGAGTTCGAGAGAGAATAAATAGTTATTGATCTTGGAGACTCCAAATGAGTAGTAATCACAAATAGTTACTTTCACTAATCGAGTTTTTGGTTGTGATTTGGATTTGGATGATTGATTGTGGTCAAATGAAGCTCAGATATGTCATTCATTACTAATATTTATAATAAAACGTTTTTAAAATTATCTATCTAAAATAATGTATCTTTCAAAAAATAAGAAATATTTTAGTTGGGCGCAGTGACTTCCAGGATAACCTTCCACATACACACGTCCCAAAGTTCGTACTGTTTCTTTAAAACATTAGTATTTATTATATGTTAGTAAGGATTTAAATATACCCACTTTCATATTTTATAATAATATTTTGAACGGTATGTTTTTATTTCGTAAGTACAAAATGGTGAAAGTTAATATAGTTAATAAGTAAGTAACCCACAACAAACGATTTCAATCTTAAGAGTATCATCATTATAATGATACGTGAAAAGAATTCTTTGTACCTGTAAAATTTCGCGGACGTAGTAACGGGAATTTTGGAATATTTACAATTTATATAAAAGAAGTGCAGAAAGCTAAAATTAAAATAAAGCGTTAAATTTAAAAAATACGTGAAACCGCGGGGCGCAGCTAGTAATATATGTATAAACACTAGCTGCGCCCCGCGGTTTCACCCGCGTAAATCCCGATCCCGTGGGAATATCGGAATAAAAAGTAGCCTATATGTTAATCCAGGTTTCCAGCTATCTACATGCCAAGTTTCATTGCGATCGGTTCAGTAGTTTTGGCGTGAAAGAGTAATAAACATCCATACATCCATACTCACAAACTTTCACGTTTATAATATTAGTAGAATAAACGGCACAGATTCCTGATAATATCATTTTTGTTTGGTAACTAAAGTCAGTATCCAGATAAGAATCTTGAACACTTAATTTTTTTTTGACTGGCCTGTTGGTCTAGTGGTTAGTCATCCTGACTGCTTATCCAAAGGTGGTGGGTTTGATTCCCACCCAGGACAAATAATTGTGTGATGAGCATGATCATTTTCTTTTTTTTTTTATTCTCTTTCTGGGTGTAATTTATCCTACTAATATTGTAAACGTTGAAATTTTGTGAGGATGTATGGATGTATGGATGTTAGTTGCTCTTTCACCCAAAAACTACTGAATCGATTGCGATGAAACTTGGTACGTAGATAGCTGGAGACCTGGATTAACACCTAAGCTATGCTTTTTATTCCGTTATTTCCGCGGCATCAGGACTTAAACGGGTAAAACCGAGTATGTTTATCAGCAGTCTGGTTTCCATAGTACAGGCTCTGCCTAGTTTGGGATCAGACGACAGTGTGTGAGATTTGTGAATTTTTTATTATTATTCTCTTTATTAACTTTTATAAAACATGTAAATTACACTTTTAAATACTTTATATAAAAAAAAATATATAAAAAATAGTGTCCCACCGGTATCGGGTACCCCTGTACCCGATACCGGAGGGACACTATTTTTTATGGATGGGATAGGATGGATGTATGGACCAAGCTACCGAGGTTAGGGTTCCAGAGACAGAAACCTCCTCACTATACGTGGCGTATCCAGCTTAATCCAGCAGCCTAACTTGAGCCTCTGAAGGTGTTGGTCGAGCCTCTTAGCAATTAACCCATGGGCCTATCTCGTGGGCTAAGTATAAATATTTTATTTCTTTTTCTTTTTCGTCGATTGTCGTCATGGGTAATGGTGCTGTCAATAATCATTGCTCGGCGCTCTAATCGGTCTATCACCACTATATCAGGCTTATTAGCAACAATCGTCTTGTCAGTGATGATAGATCGATCCCAGTATACAATGTTGTACGACTATTATTATTACTTCTCACTATAACGATGTGGTGACGTATAATGGCTTCATCTTGCTATTCTAGACTATGTATCTAGACGGCTTTAGATGGTCTTTGCCTTGGTTTGGCTGCAGCATTGAAATCAGCCAGAAGCTTTGGCTGAAGCAGGTCCGTAGGTCGTTAGCTGATAAAAATAGTTTTTTAAAGCTGCGGAACGACCTCCCTGCCATGTTTTTTTTGGTACCTATAGGTTCTTCAAAAAGGCTAACTTTTAATCTTTTCGTATCCATTCCAACAACCGTTCTTGACGTGTCTGAACGTGACATGGAACCAGTGGAATCCCAGACATAACTGTGCTGTCAACGTGTGACATCCTTAGCAAAGATTACTGAGTAATTGCTACGTAATCCTTAGAGTTGATAACGCCCATTGGCAAGTTAAATAAGCACACGATCACGGTATGTCAGTACTCCAACTTTAATTAGGCAATAACCAGCGCGCCAATTAAATACGACGCTTTTCTTTCAGAAAAGGTTCTCTTTATATCTATCCCCTTCCCTTAACAACCAAACTAATGCAAAATGCTCAATTTACGATATAATAAATGAATTAATTAAAAAAGCCTTTTATTTCCTATTGTAATTTTGTATCCCGATTTTTTTAATGTCATCCATCGTGTGTAAAGTCTTCCCTTGTAGCGCTTGCCTGGTGGGCCCTTGCATGTCGATACTCTTTTGGTCCACCTGTGGTCTTGCAGAGGTGCTACATGTTCAGCCCATTTCCATTTTAGCTTTAGAGCGTGGCTGAGAGCATCAATTGCTTTTGTCTTTGATCTTATCTCTGTGTGTCTTATCCTCTGTTTTTAATGTTCAGCATGCTGCGTTCTATACCTCTCTGACATGTATTTATTTTGCTTTTTATTTTTGAGGGAAATTTCCAAGTTTGGCACGTCGTATGTCAAGCAGGGGCGAAGACATGTGTCCATAACTTTGCTTTAAATATTAACGGGTATGTCACTTTCAAAAACCTCTATATAGCTTCAATACTTATTCCATGTTTGCTTGAGTCTTCCCTCTACTTTAAGTTCAATGTTATTCCTATTAAATCCTATTTGCTTGCCTAAGTATATATATTGTTCCACGTATTCTATCGGGTCATTATCTGTTGTTGTTTTTGTTTTCGTGTGATTGGACTTAGCTTTCGTTTTTATTATATTCATTTCTAAAGTAACTTGCCTGCCAGCCATGTGTAGTGTCTCGATCAAGTATTGTACCTGAAAGCTCGTTTCAGAAAGCAACTCTATGTCGTCTGCAAAACTTAAATGACTCAAATAATTACCATGTATATACAAGCCACGTTTTCTCCTGCTAATGATGGGTTCTAATATCGCAATAAAAATAATTGGTGATAGAGGGTTACCTTGCCTTACTCCTTTTCTCACTGGAAAACTAGGACCAATGGTTCCTAACTTTACTCTACTAAAGCAGTTGTTGTATATATGCTTGAGAACTTCTATGTGTGTTGTCCTTACGTTCTGTGCTTTTAGAGTCTCCCATACGCATTGTTGGGAAACCGTGTCGAAGGCTTTTTGGTAGTCAAAAAATGAGATAAAGAGTGGTCTCTGTGATTCTTTTTACTTCTCTATTCAGAGCTCTAACGTAATTATGTATATGAGCGATGGTAGAAAACAATTCTAAAACCTGCTTGCTCACGGGTTTGTTTTGTTCAAGTGCGTTGCTTATTCTTTTGTTTATTAATGTAGATAAAAGTTTATATACTTGGCAGTAGGTTTATAGGCCTATAGTTTCTTATGTCTTACGGATTTCCTTTTTTGTACAGCAAGATAATAATATATTTAGACCCTTGTAACTGCGTTTCTGTGGTTTATAATATTAGATTAAATAATTTGGCGAATGGTGGAATAAACATCTCACAAGCTGCCTTTATAGCATCGTTAGTGATATTATCTGGGCCTGGACTTTTAGTAATGACTGTAAATAAACAAGCATAATATTTAATTGATATCTTTTTAAATCTTAAACCTATTCATTGTGTTTTACATATTTCTCTCGATTAGGTTAGTGCAAGCTCAACCGCTTCAAAATACTGCAAATTTATTAAGTTTTTTTTTTAATGAAATGTGCCAAACATCATCTTGCCCTTTTCTCAAATTTATTTGGAGTCGGTGCAATGCGTTTTCTTCTTCCAGTCTCTTCTATCATTTGCCGCCTGCCGCCACTTCATCGTCCCTGTATTGATGTGATTATGTACAGGCCGGTCTATTTCGCCATCGCTTAGTAGTTTCGAACCGATGTACTTAAAATCAATGCAGATTGATATCGTTTCATTTAGTCAAATAGTTCCAGGACTGGAGATACCACCGAAATCACAGAACATGTTTTCGGTTTTCGTTCTGCTGATTTTGAAAATCATTGTCGTCATTTTTCCAATCTGTGCTGGATCTCGTAGCCGTATTCACAATTTCGTCTGCAAACAGAATGCACCGAGGTGCATTATTAACAGGAGAGGCAAGGATTAAGAGCCGATCCCTTTTGGAACCCGATAGAGACATTGAATTGTTCGGTGTTTCCAGTGACCGACCTTACATGAGCACTAGACTCTAAGTACATAGCACGAACCAATTTCACATAGTTAGCAGGCACTCTTGCTTCTTTCAAAGCTCACCACAAAACCTCTCAGGGTAACCTATCATACGCTTTTCTAGGCCAACCAACTGCGCGCATCTGTACTTCTCACATAGTTGGCGCATTGCAAATATGGCATATGTTGCCCAGCGTCCTGGCATAAACCCAAATTAGTTTTGTGTTATCGCACTCTCCTCTTTCACTCTCCTCTCAATTACTTTCTTCCAGAACTTAATATTATGTGACAGCGCGATTTTATTAGAGAAAAAATGTGAAACAATATTAATGTAATCTGGAAGACTGTTGCCGAGCGTCCAAGTACCTTTAGATCTGATCGCTTTGATTAGATCCAAGAGTTTCTTAGAAGTCGAAAGTGATAAAATTTTATTTATTTATTTATTTATTAACACTGCCTGCAGATACATGGCATGAGGCGGACTTAATGCTGTAGGCATTTTTTCTTTTATAATGTGCTTGAGAAATCACAACTACTAACTCAAACCTTGGAATGTAAGGAGAACTCGATTTAGCCACGTTTCGGTTTACTAATTTGTCCAAATTTACATCATTAGCTGTGTTTGGTAGAAGGTGTTTCTACCTTCTATCAAGTACCTGTCTCTTTAAAATAGATATCGCAGAGTCAAAAATGTTGAAACAGTGTCACAAAATCATATTCGGTGATCGGTGCTAATTTTAAACAACCACACCCCCTATGGCATAAATTACAACTAGTTAAAGTTGAAATGAGGCGGCAGAAGTTACGGATAATTAGTAGCTATGTTTCTGCCTTATTTCGGCCATCAGGCCGTGTTTGAGTTTTTCTGTAATATATAATCCCTAACTTCGGCCAGACGGATATTTTAAAAAATTTATAAATAAATAAACAATAAAAATAATTCATATTCATTAGCAATTGATGTAATTATTTTTTAGTAAAAATCTAACATCCTAATTATCCTACGAAATGATACCTTGTTTAATTAAGAAAGAAGATATGCAATATGGCCATTGATAAACGTCTCTTGGCCGCTCAGTGATAATTTGTTCCTTTTGACCTGTAAGGAAATTTTGAATTTGGCGACATTTCGTGATGAAGTTCACAGAATCCGCTGTGGATTCTGTGAACTTCAGAGACGTTTATCAATGACCATATTGCATATCTTCTTTCTTAATTAAACAAGGTATCATTTCGTAGGATAATTAGGATCCTAACTAAAATCAATATAAAAAACTTGTTAACGGCCAATACTAGTTGACTTTACCCTACCATAATATAATTTTAGGGTGTTGAAATAATCTTACGATTTTTGCCTTTACCAAAACCTTTACGACTTTCCCGAACCTTTTTTATTACTCTCAAATTACAGTATAACTTATTTCGACAGTTTACAAAGTACAGAAAATTAAAATAATAGTAGCTTATGACAGTCATCACTACATATTATATAAAACAAAGTCCCTCGCCGCTCGTCTGTCTGTCTGTCTGTCTGTCTGTTCGCAATAAACCGAAAAACTACTGAATGGAGTGCGGTTTTCACTAATAGACAGAGTGATTTATGAGGAAGGTTTTGGTGTATAATTTGCACCCGTGCGAAGCCGGGTGGGTTGCTAGTTTTATATAAATTAGCGAAGAGGTTCGAGATGCATATAAGTTACTGTCTTCTTTCTCTGGCTTGCTTCCCGCCTTTAGCTATAATACCTCTATGTCCTGACCACCCAAAGACCTTAAATTTGACGATTTGCACAGATTTGCACCCACACGACACGATTCGATTAATTCTAGGCTTGTTCTTGCTCGGTCACTGAAAAGAGCGCTCCCATCTAGTACAGTCGCTCACATGTACTACGACATTTCAGTTGACGATTCAGTCGTTCCATGTTTCTTGACAGTACTAATGTACTAAATGAACTAAAGTCCTATAAACTCACAGAATAGTTCGTTCTAGTTCCATGTCAGGAATGAATTCCTAATAGTACATAGTTCGTGAACTACACAAGCCTAATTAATTCATTCGGTTGTTATCGTTGAGGGTGGACGTGTGCTACTCCAATCAGTACTTGTATTAGAAGTCAGCATTGTGAACTGAACGTTATTTGGTGCACATATACTTCAGTTTTGACTACGAGTCGAGTACAAAATAATTCAAGTGAAATTATTCTTCTCTCTTCCGCGGCTTCTGCTGCTCCGTTCTCGCGTCGCTTGCAGTGTCCGCGAGCTGTCAAACTTAATTTGTTGTGTTCGCTAATTATCTGTGTGAGTGTTATCGTACCATCTGGAACTACACGCCTACAAGTCATATAAAAGTACCTATAAATATGACTAAACAACCGGTATCCTATCCTATCATCTAACAATACAGTTTTAACGGCGTTGTAATCGAGAGGGTGAAGGTTATGCGGGACCTGGGTATACTATTAGACTCGGAGATGTCCATGCGACAGCACATTGATGCGATATGCAGCAGGTCATTTCGCAGTCTCGGTTTTGTTCTAAGATCTTGCCAACCTTTTAAGAGCCTGTTAAGCTTAAACGTAGTCTATTTTGCTTTCGTTCGTAGTTTACTGGAATACGGTTGTCAGATATGGTCTCCCTGTTACGCAATCCACAAAAATAATCTTGAACGCATTCAGAAAAAATTTATCGATCACCTTAAATTTCATCACTGCTCACATGATTACAAAGAGAATTGTCGTATATACAATCTCTTAACTCTGGAGGAGAGGCGTATCCTGATGGATATGGGGTTGCTATATGACATTTTACGGGGACGGACCGACTGTCAAATTCAGTTTAATGTTCCTAAGAAACGCACTAGACACACTACATTATTTTGCCCTCCATTTCACTCTACTAATTACGGCAAAAATAGTGTAATATCACGTTTACTTGACTCTCACAATAATCACTTTAATAGTGTGGTTATAGATTCATTGGTTTCAAGGACAACTTCAAAAAACGAGTTTTGCTTAAATTACTATCATCATAGGCTTTTCATATCTCAACAATATTGCACTGGATGGCTGGTTTTATATCTTATATATATAAAAATCTTGTGTCACGATGTATGTTGCCAATAAACTCCAAAACTACTGAACCGATTTCAATCAAATTTCACATGTACCCATATTTTGGTCTAACTTACTGGATAGGATAGTTATCATCTCAATTATTCGCTTATGTCGTGAATGTAAACGAATAAAATGTATCAATTAATTGTTTCGTAAGCAAGTGTTTATTTCCTGTTTAGTTTTATGAAGTTCTCATAGATGGCGGTGCACGTTGATTCATCGATAAAATTCTTCAATATTGTTTGACATCTAAGTTGCAAATACACCCAATAGATGGCGCTGTGTTCTGTTTCTTATAATATAAATTCTATTACTTTATTTCACGTAATATTTATTTATGTTCACGAAATAACCGTATTATTTTATTGGTTTGTGACTGATATTTTTATAATTATACTGCGTACTATGTTACAATATTATTACCATTAATAACAAAAAAAAAATTATTAAAGTCTTGGCGCCAAATTTTAATCAAAGTTTCAAGGTCTGGCCATCAAATTCTATGGAGTCGCCATCTCTGGTTTGAATGTAAAAAGCTTTGGTATCTCATTCGTTCTGGAGACCTCCTCTGAGCTTATACAAAGCTCCCTCTAGAACCATCGAGTCCCACTATTTCGAACAATCGATCAATCGATTCTTCTCGAACTCGAAGCATGCGAACTAGAACGTTCCTTTCCGGATATATTAAATAATTATTTAGACCATGATTGGCTCTGTAATCGTGCTATTTTGGCAGCAAGAAACGTTGATGTAGACGAAATTAACTTCCAGATACAACAATTATTACCCAGTGATTTGATGACTTTTAAATCAATCGATACAGTTGTTGACGAAAACGAAGGCGTAAACTTTCCCATTGAATTTTTAAATTCTCTCGATTTACCAGGAATGCCACCACACAATCTACAATTGAAAATTGGTTCACCAATTATTCTTCTCCGCAATTTAAACCCACCTAAATTATGCAACGGTACACGTTTAGTCATCAAGAGGATCACCGGAAATATTCTTGAAGCAACAATTTTGACTGGAAAGTTTAAAGGAGAAATCGTCCTGTTACCGTGAATTCCATTAATAGCGTCAGAATCTCCAATACCATTCAAAAGGCTTCAATTTCCGATTCGTTTAGCTTTTGCGATGACCATAAATAAATCGCAAGGTCAAACAATATTGACTTGCGGTTTAGACTTAGAAAGTACGTGTTTCTCTCATGGACAACTGTATGTGGCCTGATCACGTGTGGGAAAACCATCAAATTTGTTTGTATTAGCAAAAGACAGGTTAACCAAGAATATTGTGCACAAATTAGTGTTGAGATAATTGTCAATTTTATTAAATAAAAAAATAAATAAAATGGAAACAATTGGTCAACATCAATGTTATCTACCTCATTTATAAATTTGAGTTTTTATATATTATCAATTATTTTTTTGTATATATTTTGTAAAGAAGTCATTGTTTATAAAGAATAGTTAAAGATAAGAAAAATAAAATCTACATTTAATAAATTATAGTTTGAAAAAATAAAAAAAACACGCTTTTGAAACTAATTGAACTAAAAATTCATATTGTTGTGCAACAAGCGTGGGGGGCTTGATTTTCATTGCTGTAAATATTTTAACGATAGTTTAATATACCTGTAGTGTAACAATATGAGTTTTTCAATTGAGTACTCCAGTTTTATTTTCAATTTAGCTAATTCGATTTTACCGGAAGGGTTTTATTTCGTTAGTTGCGATTAGAGAAATAAAATATGGCGGTACAAGGTTCGCCGGGTCAGCTAGTGTTTTATATGTTTTCTAGAAAATAGAAATGTTCTATTGTACTTATGTAAGTTTATTTTTCCTCATATTTATATAGGTTATTTATAATTATAATTTATTATTTGTTGTATTTTTCTCTCTCGTATTGTATCTCTTCAAATTTCGCCAATCAGATTTAATATTAAGTACTGTTTATAGCATATTTATCCACTCAATGCATCTACCGAGGATAGCTATTATTGGCTACTCATGTAATCTTTGTTATTAAGTACCCAGTTAAGAGTTGACAGCTTATCCCTAAAGTAAATAAAATAAATAAATAAATTATATCTAGTAAAAATGTGTGTGAAATCGTTCCATGTGGACGAAGAAACATTTGGCTTCAGGTCACGTGACTATATTTCTTATCTACTCTTTGTCTTTTATCTATGGGCTGGAAGAACAGCACTCAACTAAATATTTATTGTAGATTTTTAGACACAAACTAATCTTAGGCATAAAAATTGTGTAAACCTACAATCTGAGTTTTACAATTATCATTACCTCTAATTTCGAGATCTGTTCCTAGAAGAAAAGCGTAGTAAACATAGAAAACAAGGTGTATCAATAGCAAAAAGGCCTATTTCCACACATAAACCCTAAGTCACCCTTTGTCAGTGTCATAATAAAAAAAATGGATTGCGTCGCTTTGCAAGGTTTTATTTCATTAAAAATTTCATATATTTTTTGTTTCCCTAGGTTCATAGACTTCAATATTCAATAACAAATACTATCTTGGAGCAAGGTAAAATTCACAACATAATAGGATATTGCCTGCTTCACTGGCATTTTACGAAAGGGGGCTTTGAAATGGCCTTTGAAATCAAAGTGTAACCTATAAACATCAACAAGCAATTGTATATAAAGCGAAGTTCTAAACAAACTGTAAACCACGGCGTCGAAGAAAACTGTAGAATCTGCCCACCTGGAAGCAGATAACCGATACAAGGTTTGTCATTAATCGAATCGAATCGAAATTAAAGATCTGAAGTGCTAATCTGCTGTTATTGCAAAATTAAATAATTGTGAAAACGTGGCGTAATGAAGTTCTCCACTATAAATCATGATCATTAATTTCTGTAGATTAAAAAAAGTGTTCAATTGTGCTGTTGTTGTTTTTACATTCAAACTTTTCCATTGAAACTATGAACTGTAATTTACCTACACTGTGTCACAAAAGTTTGTGATCAATGTTATATAATTTTAAGTTTTATATTCTTTATTAAGATTATTATTATAAGAATTATATCACAAAAGAATTATTAAGCCTTTTGTGTTATATATGTTAAAATGAACATACTTTTCCTTGATGTACCTAAGCATAGTTGTCCAAACAATAGTCCCACATGTTCATGTCCAGTCTTAACTAGAACCTCCTCCACAAAATATCTGGGGTTAACTTTTGATCATTGCCTAAACTGGTATGAAAATATGCAAATTTTAACAGCAAGGGTCAGGAAATTCATATACGTCGTCAAAAAGCTCTGGATTTCTGCTGACCTTCCTATTCTTAAAGCGGTTTATACCTCACTTTGTGAATCAATTATCACCTACTGCATCCCAATTTGGGGAGGATCTGCCAAGACTAGGTTCATCCTAGAGCGTGCTCAGAGAGCGGTCCTCAAAGTGATGCTTCGGAAACCCTACAAATATCCTATCAACCAACTTTATAAAGACGCGGCATGTCTCAAGGTTAGGCAGCTTTATATGTTACGAGCTAGTCACACACAAAAACACCCTCAACACACAAACATGCATATGACCCACTTCATTGCCCAACCTAACCATTTTAATTTCTAAGGAAGAATAACTGAAGATTATTTTTAACGTATTGTGCAATGCGGAACCACTGATTCTTGAAAAACAGGAAATCCTAGTTTGAGGATCAGGGGACTCATATAATTGACTTCCATACTACCTAATACTAAATTGTTAAATGAAGTAACTATGTGTTTTTTCTACCTATTGTATGGTTAACTTTATGCAATAATAATTATTATTATAGTTTTCACTGTGTAAAAAAAACAAATCACTATTGCTTTGTAGATGCCAGCCGCTAGTTTTGGGTCATTGTCTCAGCTTCCAGGAAACAGTGACTGTGGAATCAAAGATGTTTGGAATCGTAATTTACATGAAGAATTCCAAGTAATAAGACAGGTAACTTTAGAATAAATAACAACTTATATCACAAAGAAATATACCCTGTGCATTTGTTTATTATCTTTTTGACAGTTTCTTGAGAACGTAACTATGCCAAAGTTTGTAAAATTTTACATTAAAAAGCACAGTAATAAAAAGGTATACATTACCTTAATTAGTTAATAATTACATTAGATTTGTCACTTGAGTCTATAGTTATATTACCAATCAGTTGTTTATTATGTATCTATCCATCAAGTCAAGCTAAAAAAAACACTGCCATACTTTCCTTTTCTAGATGCCATTCAGAATGTTTTAGACCCTCTGTAACTTCATTGTGGATAGTTAAAAAGTCTGAATTGTCAGTGATATATTACCAAATTTTATTCTATTTCAACCTGCAGTTTAGCCTAAGTTACTCTTTATAACACAAGCTATCTGCCAGTGAAAATCCCATGGAAAGTGGTTCTGCTGTTCTGAAGATTGACCGGAACAAACAGACGGACAAAAATGTAAAAAAAAAAAATTTTGGTATATAAACCGGGTAAACATTGGGATGCATTTATTAAAATGCAACTTTAATTTTCTATATCCATATAGATATGTATGTGTATGCACAAATTTGTTGCCATGCCTTTGCATTCCATGTTGTCTAATGACAATAATTATAACACATACATATTTCACATGTTTTAATTACATGTGTAAAGTTTATTTATATATTGTACTTCACAACAGGTAGTCCAAAAATACCACTGGGTTGCAATGGACACTGAGTTTCCAGGTGTTGTTGCTCGTCCTATTGGTGAGTTCAGATCCACTGCAGACTATCAGTATCAACTATTGAGGTAAGTTCTATACTTATATATTTCATGACTGGCCTGTTGGTCTAGTGGTTAGTGATCCTCACTGCTGAGCCAGAGGTCTTGGGTTCGATTCCCACCCATAACAAATATTTGTGTGATGAGCACGATTATTTGTTCTGTGTCTGGGTGTAATTTATCTAAAATATGTATGTATTTAGAAATAAGTATGTTTATCAGCAGTCTGGTTACCATAGTATCTGCCTAGTTTGGGATCAGACGGCCGTGTGTGAGATGTGTGAAGGTATTATTATTATATATGAGAAACACTCCTTGAATATGCAGTGTAACTAGAAAGATTTAAATGATAAAAAAAAGAATAATGTATTTTATTTAAAAAATGTATATATGATAATCTTAAATCACATAATTATATGGTAGTATTGCCATTTATTTATTCTATACTAGCAGCGCCCTGCGGTTTCACCCGGTTTCGGGATAAAAGTAGCATATATGTTAATCCTGGTCTCCAGCTATCTACATACCAAGTTTCATCGTAATCGGTTCAGTAGTTTTGGTGTGAAAGAGTAACAAACATCCATCCATACAAACTTTGACATTTATAATATTAGTGGGATAACTCGATTCTCAATGTATCAAAGTGTAAGAGAGTATTAGTAAAACAGGCAAAAGAAGTCAATTTGAGAAGACATGATGTAAAACATAAGCAGAATTTTTGTCATTCTTAACCTTGTCAGCAAAAGTAAGCAAAACCCCAAGTGTATGATGCTGTATCTATGACAAGAAATAATAATAATTATTATTATTGAATTATGGACGAGCAGCAAACTTGCTGATGTGTCCACATCACTGCACTAGAGTAAAAGTCGATGGTGTATAAGTTCGTGTATATTTAACCATCTCATTTTATATTAATAGGTTGTTCAGTCGTATGAGTATTTGTAGTAATAGTATTGAGTATGCTTTTGTTGAAGTAGGAACATACCTTTGATATTCGGCAGGTTATATTTTTTTATAAATGACAATAATTTATTATTTATTGAAGCACATCTCAGATATCCTTCTTTAATCCTTACGTAACGTTTGAAGGACCTATTAAAACTTCTTTTTTTTAGGAAAGTTTACAGTTTACTATTTAATTATTTTATGTTGTTAATAGCCAACATAAAAATGATTTTGGTGTAATGTCACCTTTTTAATACATCATCATAATTCAACTACCCACAAACATTCCATAAGGCAATGTTTATCGACAGATAATTTTGTTCCATTTGTACCTTAAAATGTTGTTTTAGATGCAATGTTGATCTTCTAAGAATAATCCAGTTGGGTCTCACATTCATGGATGAAAATGGAAAAACTCCTCCTGGATACACAACGTGGCAATTCAATTTTAAGTTCAATTTGCAGTAAGTATGTTTTACTTAGGACTTAGCTGATATAATAAAAACTTAAAAAAAAAACTAAAACTAACTTTAAAATCACAAACAAAGAGCACTGAAAAGTAAAAATAATTGAAACTTAATTGCAAAGACTACAGCATGTGACACTTTATTAAAATAATAGTTAACATTATAGAGGCACTAGGTACCTTTTTCTTAGGTTTTAAGATTGCATGATAGTGTAAGAACATGTATTGTATTTGCATAAGCAGGAACATTAAAGGCAATAGGTACTTAGCTATCTGCCTGCTACCTGCCATTGTTTGTATCATATGAGAGCGTCACCGCGCGTCCCTCCACCCCTTTATTCAGCAACCCGTTTTATGATATGTGCTCCATATTATATTATACCACAGATAACATAATACTATACTAGTACAGATACCTCATCCCACACAATGAAACGCGGCCCTCCTAACTCGGGCAATTCGTCGTGCTAAATTGTTTGGACTACAAATGCGCTAGATGCCGCTAGCCCAGCGATAGATAGCTAGAGCCACCTAGCGATGAAAGTAGATTTATTTAATAATAATAATCATCGCGCATCCAATATATGGCGATAATTAGTATGTAATCAGCAGGTAGGAGTGTTCGTTGTATTAGATAACCGATAAAATAACTTATTATTTATAAATAATAATTATAATCAAACGGCCTATTAATTATTACAGCCGGCAATCATTATTTATATTGAGCGAATATATTTATTATTATTACATACGATCGATACGAAGTACGTGCAACACCTGCGACGCGGACCGGCCATTCAAGGTCAATTTCACTTCGATCATCGTTGTGTAATATTTGTATCCCATACTAAATCATGCTCTAGAACAACCATATAACAACTGTATTCCCATCAATGTACAAAAATATTAGTAAAAATAATAGTCTAACCACAAAGATAATAGTTTGGTCAAACTAATATGTTTGTTCGTTTTAAACCTTAGATAAAAATATTCTATTTTTTGAATATAATCAGTGCGGATAACTTGTTTGACATCGTTGCAAACACTTCTATCAGTAGGCACTGAGTTATTATTATTAGCGTATAGAGTAGACACCGCGAAGCAAAAGTTTGTAACGGGAATTGAAGTCCATGGAGGCATGGACCGCAACTACATTAGTCGGAGTTTGCGCTCTGCAGCATTCGAACGTATTTAACTGACTTTTAACTATCGAAAAAATGCCGAGTTGTGTTTTAAAAACGCGTACAAACTATTCAAGAGCGAACAAAAAAGATAATGGTGAGACATTTCATCGCTAAGTGAATAAACTTTAACTAAAACCAACACAACATAATAAATAAAAATCGTAATTTTGGCTTGGCAGCGCCGCCGTTTTCTAAGCGCATCATAGATCAATTAAAGAAATGCACGCAGAACAAAAAATCACCACCCTGAAGTGAGCTAGTCTTTTACGATGCGCGCGCACACCGTCACAAAAAACCGACACCCTAAAGTTAGTTAGCCAACATTTTAGTTTTTCAAAAAAAGTTACTAACTTCACGATTTTATTTCAAATAATATATCGTGGTGACAGATATTTATTTACAATTTATTGATTTAAAGATAATTTACTGTGATTCACTGGTCTACAAAATTTTACTTTTTGTTTGCCTTTAAAATAAATGCTTTGTAATTTTACTAATTTGGGGTCACTGAATACGAAAATATAAACCATATTTTAAAGATAGCTCTTATTTTAAAAATATTGCTATTATCGACATATATGACTTAAGAGTAAAATTTCAAAGAATATAAATCATTTATTTAAAAAAAAGACATGTTTATTACTTTTTAATAAACTTTTTACATGAAACTGAGTATTTTAAAATATTTACGAAGTATTTAAACTTATTTATTCAAAAATTTCTCTTTTTTTTTCGTTTGTCTCTAGTAATCAGCTTCAGGAGTATCTTTAATCAAGTTCCAGCAGTAGTCCGCTAGCATTGACGCATTCCATCGGCCATTGTATCTCTTTTCCATTGTCGATATGTCTTGGTGAAATCGTTCCCCATGTTTATCACTCATATCACCGCAGTTAGGAGGAAAAAAATCGAGATGAGAATGAAGAAAGTGAATTTTTAGGGACATATTGCAGCCCATTTGCTGATACTTTTGTAGAAGATTGTTCACAAGCTCGTGGTAATTTTTAAATCTCCTATTGCTCAAAAACCATGAACTACTGCTCTAAAAGATTCCCATGTCTCTTTTTCGATGTCCTGTAAAATCGAATCAAAGTTTTGGTCCTTAACAATCTCTCGAATTTCAGGTCCGACGAAAATTCCCTCTTTTATTTTGGCGTCGCTTAGATGTGGAAATTTACTTCGCAAGTATTTGAAGGCTAGTCCATCTTTGTTGAGAGCCTTAACAAAGTTCTTCATTAATCCCAATTTAATAAGCAATGGAGGGAGAAGGATTTTATGAGGATCGACTAGAGGAGGATATTTAACGTTTTATTCTCCAGGACACAGACTTTGTCTTGAAGTCCAATCTTTTTTTACGTAATGTAACGATCGGTTATTGGGCGTCTTTGAATACTGAAATTCACGTTACTACATATGTAGCAAAAATTGTCTGCACTATTTACACAGTTACGTGACATAATTAAAATTGTAGTTTTTGCACCAGAAATTTGTCGAAAATGATGAAAACTAAAAATAAAAATATAATATAAATAATAATAAAATAAATAAAATTTCGCGTTTTAACAAGCAATTGACACACAAACACTATAAGACACATTAAACAAAAGCGTAATAACAAAATTTACGCGGGTACCCTCACTAAATTATTTGAAATATCATAATACAACGTGACATTCTACCAAGTTACCCGGTATTGTCTTAAATATGGCATGAATTAATAATAAGAGCTAACTATTAATTTTAAGTTCCATATTTAGATTAAGGGGGTCAAATACTAAAGTTGTAATCCACTTTCAAGTAAAAGGCAATTTTCATGTTGACCAGTGAAGTGATTGGTATTGGTATTGGTGTAGGGCTCTGTTTCCGCATTTAGACTCATAGATGGTCCATTATGCGTTCAGATAAGCTGACTAGTTGAGCCAGCCTAGCTCCTTCCAGAAGCACAGAAGCCTCCTGGGGCGTTCGCAGGCTTCTAGGAGCGATCTTACACCTGCGAGGATGTTTGCCCGTTGTGTGGCCACTCCCTCGCACTCCAGGATAGCGGCCGTTTCCTCCGCGTCGAGACATCCTCTGCATAGAGGACTGTCTGTCGCACCGATGGTGAATAGGTGCCGGTTTAGGGCTAAGTGGCCCGTAATGGTCCCTACAACTATTCTGATGTCGAGTCGGTTAAGACAGAGTAGTCTGCAAGTTAAACGTGGTGAGACCTCCGTTAGCACCAGTTTAGACTGCCTACAGCCCGGTGTGACGACCCAACGGCCGTTGTGCGCTTCACGAGTCCGTTGTCTTACCCATGAGCAAAGTTGATTAAAGGGAAGTGGCAGTAATATAGTTGGGCCTGCCACTGACGTTGCGGATCCCTTCCTTGCCAGCTCATCGGCGGCGTCGTTCCCTAATTAATTACTATGCCCTCTGATCCATTGCAGAATCACCCCATTGGCAGAGGCTAAACGCTCTAGCGTCTGGTGGCATTCATAAATGAGACCGGAGTTAATGGTGTTGCCCTCCAGGGCCCTTAAGACGGCCTTACTGTCTGACAGTATTCGGATGTTGTACTCCTTTATACCTTTTGACATGACCGCAGTCGTGGCGTAGGTTATTGCAACACACTCGCATTGAAATATGGAACTGTGTTGACCGAGCGCCAGTGATATTTTTATATTTAAATCTTGTGAGAAAACTCCGGCTCCAGTCCCTGACCCCATCTTTGAACCATCCGTGTATATTCGCACTTCATGTATGCCAGATTGATCTCGGTCGTTTTCAAGTAGTTGTATTTGATACTTCATCTCAAAGATGTGTTGTTTCGGGATCCTGTCGCATGGGGCAGCGATTAGTGGTTGATATTCCACTACTTGATTCCATAATTTTATATGGGGACCCTCTCGGTTATACCACAGACCCAAAAGTTTAAGTCTGATGGCTGCCACAGCTGCCTCCTGTTGTATAAACAGGTCCAGTGGGGCTAGATCAAGAGCCACCTCAAGGGCAGTTGTGGGAGTTGTGCGCATGCAACTAGTGACGGCAGTACATGCTAGTCTCTGGAATTGCTGTAGTTTGTTTCTGACAGTGCTTAACTCCGTTCTCTGCCACCAGGCAATAGCACCGTATGTGATGATTGGCCGTATAACCGTTTTGTACAGCCATAGTGTGATTTTCGGTGATAGCCCCCAGCTTCTGCCGAGGAGTCGCTTGCATTGGCAGAAAATAATGCAGGCCTTATTTAGTTTTGCGTCCAGGTGTCTGTTCCATAGGAGTTTACTGTCCAGTATCACTCCTAGATACTTGACCTCCTTGGTAAGGGCTGGACGGGTGTCGAATAGTTTAGGTAGCCTCAGTTCTCCTAAACTTCGTTTCTTTGTGAACATAATCATCTCCGTCTTTGTCGGGTTCACTGTTAGGTTGTGTTTTTCGCACCACTGATAAACAATCATATAAACCTTGTAAGAAATATTGTAAGTCTTTAAATAAAAAAAATAAAAAAAGTAATAACTAAAATCATTTTTGCGACTTTTTTTTTAAGGATTTAACAGATCACTAATATCTAGCAATAACGTAATTTAACATAAAAAATACATTTGGCATTGCCCTTGCGTGCGGAGGGTCTAGCTCCCGTTCCGGTTTAGACTGGCGTGCTCGGAACATGGCGCGCTACCGTCTCAGGCCTGCTTCTGCTAGAGTAACGGGCAACCTCACCCGTTAAACCCAGGCCAGCGCTCATGGAGGCCGGAGATCATTCTACGCTCTCCGGTGCCTGGTGCCTGTCATTCGGGACGAGAGAGTACTAGCCCTCTCCCGTTCCCTTTCCACTGCCTTTAATAGGTATACAAAAGAATAGATTAAAGAAGGTGCATGAAAAAAACTACTAGCGGGACCTTTTACTCGCCACAGCCCTATCACCAGTTAAATATATGGTTATTTGCACGGGCATCTTGTTTCTCTAACCGATATTCAGGAAATTATAAGCATAGCAATTTCACCTATGCTGTAAATTTTCTGAAAGTCTATGTCTGATTAGATGGAAGGAAAGAATCCTTCCATCTAATCAGACTTAGATCATAAATAATTATTATCTCAACTGAACTAATGCCGCGTTCCTAAAATCTGGAAACGATCCGTTTCGCTTACGGACGGTAAAATTTTGTTGAATTTTCAACGAAAATTTTACCGTCCGTAAGCAAAACGAATCGTTTCTTGATTATAGGAACGCGGCAAAAATGAAATATGTAGAAGCTGTTGTACAAATTGATACAAATGATATTATTTGTTTCATTTGTCAGAGAAGACATGTATGCACAAGATTCAATTGATTTGCTGCAAAATTCTGGGTTACAATTCAGGAAACATGAAGAAGATGGTATTGAACCTTTGGAGTTTGCAGAATTACTCATGTCATCAGGTAACATTTCAATAAGTTTTTAGCATATTGTATTCACTAAAAATATTTAATATTATATATTATTATATAATAATAGAGATTAATTAATATATTATATTATTTTTTTCCCTGTTACAGCAAAACTTAAGATCATTTACATTGGCAGCATTTATCGATTATATGTATAAATATTAATTCTCATCCCGCCGCTAACACAAAAAGCCATATCCTATCCACAAGTGGAAGAGAGAGCGCAATATTGTTATACCACTTCGATGATTTATGACCGAGTCTGCAGCGAGTAAATAGTTTTACTATAATGTACCTGATCCATTCCTAATGTCATTTAACTAATTAGGACACTAGATAAAATCCTACTTAATTCTTGTATGTGGGTAGGTACGGTGGTCTAAAAGGCCATAATCGTCCTTACGTAATTAATGTCAAAGGGCCCTAAGCATATTATCTGTTTGTATTAATTGAACGTTAATGATGAGGTAACGACGAATAAAATGTATGATAAGTTAAAACAAATGTTAATTCACGTTTTAATTTCTTGGTTTAAAACAAACATACACACGACAAATAGATCACACCGTTTTAAAAAACGTATCTACGTTACGTTTGTAAAACGGTGGTAATTTTGATAACATACCATTATTATGAACAAAAAGTCTATTCACGTTGTCTTGTTCATGGCGGCAGTTTAGTAGTTGGTAAGGTCTTGACTTATAATAATATTAGGTATTTATAAGGGAATCAACGAGTTCACGAAATAGTTTTAATTGTTTTTTTTACCGTACCATACCAAAATTAATATCCGGGTTGTTGTTTCAGGTCTTGTACTAATGGATAATATAAAATGGCTCAGTTTTCATTCTGGCTATGATTTTGGCTATTTACTAAAACTACTAACAGACCAGAATCTACCTCAAGATGAGAATGACTTCTTTGAAAGCTTAAGATTATATTTTCCTACTGTATACGATGTTAAGGTATTTTCATGTTCTATTTACATTCAGTACAACTTTGATGTCTTTTACTCTATAAAAAATATTTTGTTTTATTTCAGTACTTAATGAAGTTGTGCAAAAACTTAAAAGGAGGACTTCAAGAAGTAGCTGACCAGCTTGAACTACGACGAGTAGGTCCACAACATCAAGCTGGATCCGACTCGCATCTAACAGGAATGGCATTCTTCAAAATAAAAGAGGTATTTATATGTACTAGAGATCGCCTGGTGGTCGAATTGACCATCATTCACTAACTTTGAATGTGTTATTTCTTTCCGTACTATGTCAGGTGTGTACTGGACACAAGAAGATTTTTTAAGTAGTTTTCACACAATTGTTAAGTTTACATATTGTCAATAAATTTAAGCTTTTTGCACTTCTAAATATGAAGTTAAAGTATTTCAAATTCCTCATTCCTACGTTCTAGTAGGAGAGCTCGTGAACAATTTAGGTTAGGTTCTTGAGGCACTATGAAAAACTTTGTGATATTCTTCGAAAGATCCCTGCATAATAAAGTCGAGGTCTGGCTAAAGGTTAGCGGCATACTCGTATAATTATTGTTGTATTACAAATGAAATTATTTTTCAGTTCCTTAAATATCTAACTTATAGATTATTTTTTTATGGGATAGGGGGCAAACGAGCAGACGGGTCACCATCGTAAGCGACTACTGCCGCCCATGGGCTCAAGAGTCACAAGTACGTTGCCGGCCTTTAAAGTGGGAGTAGGGGAAGAGGGAGAGTGCGGGTAGGGGGAAAAGAGGGGGAGAGGGAAGGGTTAGGGCCTCCGGTCTCCTCACTCACTCGACGAAAAGCAATGCAAACATTGCTTCACTGCCGTTTCTCTGTGAGGCCGTGGTATCACTTTGGTCAAACCGGCCCATACGTGCCGAAGCATGCCTGTCACTCAGGCGGAACGTGACAATTTTTCGTGCGTGCAGTCGGCGTTCATCGATTTACAATACGTTATCACGTCAAAAAGCTTTTTAAAATAATTCAAGGTAGGGGGCCGCTACCCTTTAGCCAGACCTCGACTTTATTATTCAGGGGTCTTTCGAGGACTAATACAAAATTTTTCATAGTGCCTCAAGAACCTAACCTAAATTGTTCACCAGCTCATGGACTATTAGCGAAATTTGCTTAAAAATGGGTACAAAGAATTCTCTTAGCGTATTAGTTTATAGATTGTTGTAACACTTATAATTTGTTATAAATTGTCTTAATTTGTTTCATCGATAAAACTACGCGAGTGAAAAGACTTTAACCCGTGCCGTCAAGTTTGCCCGAGTTCTCGCGTTAGTCTAGGCGTACATTACGAGTTTTTCGCTGCATGGCAAAGAATCGCTGCGGCATAATCTCGCACCGCAGCTTTGTAACAGGGGTTTCAATGGTCCTTCGCGCACTTGACGGCAAAATTGCCGCAGCGTCGACAAATTTGTAACAAGCTACAGCTCTTGCGGCGCAAATCTCGAACCCTGGCCTAACAATCAACAACTGTACGGTTACATTCTAAACGCGTTGTGCGACGGCCTAATATAACTGAATCTAAACAAGCTATTACTTTCAGATTTTCTTTGACGACAACATCGAAAGTTCGAGTGGTCATTTGTACGGTCTGGGAGCTCCATTTTCAGTGAATGTAAACAACTTTCAAGACAATGGTGAAAATGGAAACTCATCCTGATCAGGAGATAGTCCGCGTATGACACCGTCGCCGCGAGTGTTCCATATTACAGAGTGAACATTCAATACCACATTGTGATGTGTACATATTTACAAGTCAAGTGTGACAATTAGACATTGCCAGAGTAAAAGCTGCTGCTCCAACTGTGAATAAACTGTGTTATATGTGAATAAATTCAAATGATAGTCATTTGAGGTTCCTTTAAAAATTATGAAATGAAACAATCACAAATTAAATCAATATAGACAAATTGCTGTACATCCATGTTATTTTGTAATTATACATTTTATGTTGATCTTGCAATACACACTGGTGAAAAAGAAAAGGTTACTATTTGAATACTATTTGAGATCCTAAATACCACTTGAAGTAGGCAATGTAACACATTGGAAATACAAGTTGGGGTGTCCTCTCAAAAGAGCGCAAACACAATGGTTAACTTTAACTAAGTAAGTTGTTTTCGGTTCCAGATTTTGATATTCGGATTTGTCATTTGGATTTCGAATAGTGACTTTTTAATAATATTTATTAGTATTTTTTCATATTAGAACATTTTATATAATATTTTAGATTTAAGACTATTATTTCCTCTTAAGGTTTTATCGGTATAATTTACAACTTATTCTTACATCTTAAGATTTCGTGAAATAATTTTTGTAATTTTAAATATAATCTTAAATTTTTGAAAATTGTGTTTTTATAAACTTTTCTATTATAGGTATTTCTCTTTTAAGTGGAGAAGCATACTTCAGTTTTCTCCAAGCATTTTTTTCTCTACCCGTAAAAGTCAGATGTCCTCTATTTCTGTTGATTTATTTATCCAAGCTTAAGTTGTTTGGAGAAGCGTTGCAAGTTGGTGAAAATATCGTTACAAATATCGATTTTAAATAGAATGGATGATTTAAAAATATATTCATTGATATTCATATCAAAGCTTTGAAAATATCAATAATATCAGTTTCATATCGAAGTTATCAAATTAATTTAAAACCTTTGAATTTTGGGTAAGTAATATTTTTTGGAAATAAAAAGTATTTTTTTCCCGTGATCGTGGCAAATTGTGAACTAGCACGCACTCGTCGCTAACCATTCCAGTCAATTCGTGCCCTAAAAAAGTTTGTGCACATCACTACGTAGAATAGAACGCAAGGGCGCTTGTTCACCGCTGCCGTCACCGAGAACGAGATGACGGCACCGACATACATTTATTAAAGCCTGTCCATTGCACTCGCGTCATCTAAGCGCCATCATACCGGCTGAACGCCTGGCGTGCACGATCGCCGTCAAGTCATCTTTAACTCGGCTCGAAGTAACGCCGTTCTCGTTAAAGTCCCGATGACAGATTTTTGATTATTAGGTATACTAGTCATAATCAAAGTTACAGAGTCCGGTGTTTTTCTATAGAATATCTTGGCATTTGCGGTGTAATTTTGAATATCAACTGGTTGTCAAAATATTGTTCGAAAGTACTCATTTTCGATTTTGTAGCTAAAAATTTTGTTGGTTGGAAGTAAGTACCAAATGGCAGACGGTGTTTGTATATTCTACTCTGACCACAGATATGAAGTTAATCAAGTGACTTTCCCGCCCTCATTTGTACTTGTAGGGTTCAAATTTTAAGCCCATTTTCTTCCAGATGCCTTGTTACAATGATAAAAGCTGACTTTAATGGTGATATTTGGCAAGACTACGCAGCATTCATATTCGCGATTTCATAGTGATTGTAGTAAACATTTGCGCGGAGCCCTTTTTTTTCTATAAGCGATACAATTAGCTTGTGTAGAACGGTTACTAGCGTTATCCGTAACAATTAAGTGAAGGTCTTGAAAGATTTAGAATAAGCTTCTTTGTCACCCATTTTGTATAATTATCCTTATTCATATCATGGCGATAGTCAGCAGATAAACTTTTTGACCATCAGGCTACAATTTGGTAGGAAACCGTTTTAGCCGCAAACAGCACACAAATTACAATGATCCACCTCGCTCCAAGTGAAATACTTTTATGGACCTGCAATATCTTTGCTTTGTCAGCACTTGTTCACAGACCATGAACGATGAATGTATGTCTCATCTAAATAAATCACATCCAATTTATTATGCTCTTTAGCTTCGCGGTTTTTCTATAACGCTCTAAATATTTGTATCTTTGCAAATTTTTCCTTTTTGATTGGCATTTACAATATATTCAAAACCAATCTCTAAGTCTGTAAAAATAATAAAATTTAACAAAAAATTATATTAAAATTTAAAAAAAATATGACTGTTATAGCTTGAATAACCTGTTATTCAAGCTATAACATAGTCATATTTTTTAAATAGGTACATACCCTTCAAGTTTTGCCTTATATCTATAGCCGCTTTGTTAAAATCTCTTTTATCCGACGCATTACGACTATTGTGCCACACTCACCTGAGCCTTGGCTTTTCTAAAACAGTCTGTCATATGTCAGTTGGGATGTTTCTGTGCTCCAGTTTTGCTTGTGCAGGTGTGCAAAGTTTGTTGTGCTTTTTGCAGCTTTATCTATAACGTCGTTTGTTTTTAGTGTACCTATTCTGCCATAAATCATCTGAATTCAACCTAATCAGTTTTGCTATTGAGCAGCTTTTCTTTATATTAAGGTAATACTTATTGTAGCTATTAAAAACTAATTATTTATTACAATATAGGTATACCCAATTCTTTTGCTTTATTCCTGATCACTCTTAATCGAAATTGTCCATGTTGATTTTCTTCTTTCCCCCTCTCCTCTTTTTACCAATAAATAGTAGCAAATACACCATCATTCGTTGTGCCTTCACCTTTGATTCGCAGCACCCCTGCATTGGGAACCAGGGGTTCCCAATAAAGAAGTACAAATTATATGAGAATAAATAAAAAGATTATCAAAATAGCTCACTCCAACTTACCGGTCAACTCTTCGAAGTGATAAAAATCCCTTTTTTGTGATATGAGACCAACTATCGAATTCCTTATCTCAATACTTACCGACAAATAAAACATTTAAAAATATCATCACTAGGTACTCGAAGCCAGACGCTAAATTCACCAACGCGGGCTCAACTCAAAGTACCTAATAAAACAAATATACATACATTGTTAAGCAATGGGGAAACAACTACAAAAATCCGATTTTCAGCCCCAAAATATGATTAAAATTTCTGCAGTCTTTCTTCTAGCTACATATAAAAAGCATAAATTTGTACCGAAAACTCCTGCAGTGCAAAGAGACGGTTAAGTTTTTCTCCTTTTTTGAAAAAAATGCTCTATGAGTTAATACCTATTTGGATCTAGGTATGTTATTCAAAGCAATGGCACTTCAAATTCGTCAACTAATATAAGGAACTAATTTAAAATTACTAAACAAACGCGCGCATGCGTACAATACACCAAATACCGCTGATGCGTGAACGAAAATGGTAGTATTTGTTCGTATAACGAATCAAGCTGACATTATCAGTACGACATATGCGAATAACGAAATTAATTCGTGAGTAACGTTTCGTTACTTGAAGTCAGGTGATGTAATACCCGTTCCTCATATCGAATACATACGGTCTGCTACAGCTCTAAATTGTCATCGTTATGTCAAACTGCGTCAAATTGTCCCAGACTGTCCTATGTTAATCGCGCACAAGTATAATCAATTTACTTAATCTTTTCTAAATATTAAAATAGATTCTAATTTCACAGATGCCTGCAGCTAGTTTAGAGTCAATTTTATCAAATGTTATTAAAGAGGACTGTACTATAAAAAATGTCTGGAATCATAATCTCCACGAAGAATTTCATGTTATTAGACAGGTTTACTAGCAATCTTTTTATTTTGCAGTTTAATATGGGTGTTATATTTTATTTAAATTAATAATTTTACGTTTTTTAAAAGACAATTCCCTAGTATTGTTTAAATTTTATAAGTTTTATAGTAAATTTACGCTCTTTCTCCAGTGACTGCAAATTACTCAGGGGCTTGTCATAATTTGTGGCAAGTTTAAGTTTGGCATCGGCGTCATACTCACATCAGTAGGATTCTAATTTTACTGATTGTACCGGTATAACTAAGTGGACAGTCAGATTTTAGCACTTTGTTTTATGTGAGTGCAATTTCTCATGAATCGGATGTCTTAAGGACTATTATTTTAATTTTAATTACTACAAATTTCAAGCTCTATATTAATTAATAAACACAAACTTGATGAAACTTATTGATTTATGTTTAAAAATAACTAGAAACTTCATATATGACCAAACAAGGTGTATTACCATATAACCTTAAAAAAAGTAAAATATTTGTAGCTTAAATTAGGTTTCAATGTTACACATCTACTTCAGGTTGTGCAAAAGTATCACTGGGTGGCAATGGATACAGAGTTTCCAGGAGTTGTAGCAAGACCTATTGGTGAATTTAGGTCCACAGCTGATTATCAGTATCAACTGCTAAGGTGAGGGTATGAAAAATACATTTGTGTGACACTATCCTCTGTTGATTCGTTAATTTTGTTCTTGACAGTTACTTGAAAATATAAGTTCTGTGATATGAATTGAGTTCGTAAAATTAAACTTTAAAACTTTCTCATGTAAGTGAATTGTTGGAATTCTCAGAATAAATAAAGATATCAAAAACCTCAAAATGCTTTCCTAACCTTTAAAACCTTTCATTGACATTATGATACCCTATTTAATTTTAAATAAAATTCTTTTATATACAATATAATGAGTTGCATTCTATGTAGTTTGGACAGTCCAGTTAACAAGTTAAAAAACGTCTTAATTCTTGTTCCCGGTTCTAAAAATATGTGCGATAGTTCATTCTATTTGGAATGACGTCTAGAAAAAGGCATCTTGAGCATTTATTAGCACATAAGAAATTGCAATATTGTTATAAACAAAATAAGTTGAAAAAAAAACATTCAGTTTTTCGTTAATAACCCAAAAAGCAGTTTTACAGTGGGAGAGCCATGCTTCAGGACGCGTGGGCCGGCTCGACTTGAGTGATACCACGGCCTCACAAAAACCGGCAGTAAAGCAATGCTTGCGTTGTATTTCGCCGAGTGAGTGAGGTTACGGGAGGCCCTAACCCTTCCCCCATAGGCGGCGGTAGTCACTACTCAAAAAGCTATTAATATTTAAGAATTTTTTAAAAAAGATGCTTAAAGAGGAGGAAATTTCCAATAAAAAAATCTGGACTCCCGGAATTCTATCTCTAATTTTTATAATTTTTATTCAAACCCGAAAATAGGTCTCCGCGCGGCCATTACGGTATGAGCGCAACGCTGCTTGAGACAGTATATCACACAAAATGTTTTTTTTATAGTATTCAATTTAAAAATTTTAAAAAATTATAGTGTCATCAAAACACTTAAAAGAATAAAGCCCCATTATTGAAAAAAAAAGTCTCATTTATACAAAAAGTTTACAATTGTTACCTGACTAATTTTTTTCCAATCTTTTTTTGTTACAAATATAGACAAACAAGTTTAAATATTCGACCCAAAATTGTCTTGCAAATTTAGGTTAAATATTTAAACTTCTTGGAGCCTTTCTTATCTTCTATAAGATCATGAGATAAAAGTTTATTTAAGTTAGTCACATATTTTTAAGACTGGGAACAAGAATTTTATTAACACGTTTTTTAACTTGTTGACTTGACTAGTAGCATATATTCTATATAGGGGTCTTCCATTAATCACGTGATGTTTTTGACGTGACGTCTTATAATACGATGGGAGCCGGCTGCACGCACAAAAAAACATGACTCATGCAGCGTTACCTCGCTCTGAGGCGTTCCTACGACGTTGTCACGTTCAACTATCGTCAGTAAACCGACTTTACAGACAACCGATTTTTTTAGCACATTTTTAACCCCCTCCCCCTGGTGATACGTGGTGAGGTTAGAGACTAACCTCACCCACCCTAGGAAAATCACGTGTATTTTTTTAAATTTAAAATGTATTAAAAAAAAAAATTTTTAAATACAGATATAATCGCGCGTTCTACGAAAAAATAAATACACGTGATATCTCACTACACCCCTCCCCTCCCCCCTTGTGAGCTTCACGTGATTAATGAACAATCCCATAGTGATGTGAACATATGTCTACTGCATATTCATAAATCGATATTAACTATTTCTAAATCAGTATAAGTTTTCTATCATATGTAAGAAACATATAATAATAAATTTTAAGTAATATAAATTATTAAATCTTCCCCATAATGAAAATTTATTGTTATTTGAAATCTTGTTGTTAGTAATGTATATTTCATTGAAAATTCTATTTGGTTTCCAGATGCAATGTAGACCTTTTGAGAATTATACAATTAGGTCTTACATTTATGGATGAAAATGGAAAAACTCCACCAGGCTGTACTACCTGGCAATTCAATTTTAAGTTCAACTTACAGTAAGTATTTGACTATGTGAGTTATCAGTAATTTAGCCATCATATAAGAATAATGTCACTTTTAAGACTTGTTTCCAGAGAAGATATGTATGCTCAGGATTCAATTGATTTGCTACAAAATTCTGGACTTCAATTCAGGGATCATGAGGAACACGGCATTGAACCTTTAGAATTTGCAGAGCTTCTAATGTCATCAGGTTCATACCTTCTTTTTGCAATATTACCACGGATTATTTTTTTAAATGTTTTTAACAATACATAAATATATTTTTTAACAGGTATAGTACTCATGGACAACATTAACTGGTTGAGCTTCCATTCAGGATATGATTTTGGTTACTTGTTGAAAATCTTAACTGACCAAAATCTGCCACAAGAAGAAAATGATTTTTTTGACAGTCTTCGATTATATTTTCCAACTGTTTATGATGTTAAAGTAAGTTTTAATCTTAAATTACAACTACAATTACAATTACTACAATTACAAGCTCATAATGTGACAGTAAACATATTTTCCAGTATTTAATGAAACTATGCAAAAACTTAAAAGGTGGATTACAAGAGGTTGCAGATCAATTGGAATTACGACGAGTGGGACCACAACATCAAGCTGGCTCTGATTCGCACTTAACAGGAATGGCCTTTTTTAAAATCAAGGAGGTAGGTTGAGGCTTGGTAATATTAAATTATAATTTTAATTGTATTCTTATAACATTTGTGTTGTGGGTTGCTAGCCTACAAAGATATTATTCATGTAAAAATTAAATGTATGTATGTATGCATTTAGTTGCATTCTATAATATTCCTAAGTAATGACTATGTTTAGGCTGGAATAATACCAATACCCATAATACAGTCTTCATGTTTACAGTACATATATATTATGCATCTCAACGTATATGTATTTTTGCGGTCGGCCAAATTTAGACTAGTGGCGCCATCTGTTAGTAGCGGAACTGTTTGAATGTTCCAAAAAACGTTCACGAATATTCTAGAATATTTTATGAGATAAAGTCACCGCGCCATCATTTGGTGTGACCACTCACTTTAGTACAGCTATATAGAGAGTGAATAAGTGTGAAGAATAGCAAACAGTACAAGTGAATATCAGTGAGAATTGTTCTTAATTGCGAATTATTGAAATAAATTGTGTCTACTTCGTGTGTTAGTCTAATTATAAACCTCGGCTCGTAACAGTATGTAGCGATTTGGCAAAAAAATCTAAATAATAATAATGTAAATCTGTTTTGTTTTCTTTCAGATTTTTTTTGATGGCAATATTGAAAGTACTAGTGGACATTTGTATGGACTAGGAGCTCCGTTTACAAGCAATGTTAACAATTTCCAAGATAATATAGAAAATGGCAATTCACCCTGATGTGAGGACCCTGCATGTTGTTGTTGACATTTACACACTGCCATCTTAACATCCGCTTTATTGAAGTTATTAAAGCAAAATGTTATGTTTGTACCTGATTATTGTGCAGAGGATAAAAGTATTAATAGAAAACTGTGATATAAATATAACTATGTATAGTGTACACGCACTATTAAAGTGTAAAAGTGATGTCAGATGTTCACACACAATAATGATGGTTTGTTATTCTTAGTAGATGAGCTATTCATATGTGCTCTGTAACCTATGAATAAGGTTGTGCCCCACCTTAGTAATCTGTCTCTGTAATATAACGCCAATAATTGAACCTGATGAACAATCAAGTCAGTAAAAATCATTTTACATTTTCATAGTGTGATTAGCCTAAAAGAGAAGTTCTGTTCAAGACAATGTCTAATTATTTTTTATTAGTACTAAGTGTGTGCAGATCACAGTCAAGATCACACTCATTCTGATGGTCTATAATGTTTACTTTAACTAAACCCATAGTTATTAATGTATATATTCCAGTCTTGTTACCTAAGTACAAACCCTGTGAATCAGAGGTCCCAAATTTAAATCAATGAGGACCTTATTCCAGTTGTAACATGTTATTTGTACTATATTTTTGAATAGAAAAATAAAATAACTCTATATGTATGTTGAAGTCTTATCGTTCTTGCAAATTCTATAAATAAATATATAAAATTAAATTTAATAAGGACTAAGAACTAAAGTACGTCTGAAACTGTATGGCTAAAATATTTTGAGTGTTATCTACGGGTTTTCAAAAAGTAATTATCATTAATTTGTACACTTGTATCACTGCACGGCAAAAGATTTTTGTACTTGTAATGATATTAAATCTCATTTTACATACTCATAACATAGACATTCGTGGCATGCCGTAGCAGGCCTCTTTACCAAATAATACATTTGAATCTTACGATTATTAAAATAGGATTTAAAATCATTCCCCATTTTTTGCGCCATAGGAGGAAGTGGGAAGTAAGCGCTAGGTTTATATCGTAAGAAGGCTTCCTAACTAGAACTGTTGCAAACAGGCAACCACTACATTTATTTAGGCAACTTCTTTGTATAGACATGATATACGTTTTGACATTTTGTGGTAAATTAAATTTATAGTTATAGTTCGAAACGAATACACCAATAAGGATTTCCGTCAAGATTCTGCTTTAAAAGCAAATTTAATTTTAACTTCTGAGAGTTGCATTTAATTTGTATCGTGGTGAATAATTATTACGTCGTTATCTAAGAGAGTAAGCATAATAACATTTGTAATATTAATATACGTATGTGAATAACGTAAGTCACCATGCTTGCAAATGTATCTAGCTGTTTTGTACTGAACGTGCGTGTGCAGGGTCGTCACTACTATTTACTACTTTGGTAGCCCTGACTAGTCTAAATAAAAAACCTAAAAAGTGTTCTGTAAAATCTTAGTTAATAAATTAATCGTACGAAAAACTGTTTTTAATCAATATTTAATGCTTATACTCCTTCTGCCTAGAAAACGGACAGTTGCAATGTCCCTTAGAACAATATAATTATGCCTTATGAAAATTTTTCGGTAGCTTACTACAGAATGATGATAACAGGAATACATTTTTTTTTTTTGCTTATGGTATAGGGGGCAAACGAGCAGACGGGTCACCTGCTGGTAAATGACTACCGCCGCCCATGGGCACCTGTAAGTCCTGTAACTCAAGAGTTACAACTGCGTTGCCTGCCGCCCTTTAAGGTAGGGGTAGGAGGAGAGGGAGAGGAGAAGGATGGCAATAGGAGAGTGGGAAGGGTTAGAGCCTCCGGTAACCTCACTTACGCGGCGAAATGCAATGCAACCATTGCTTCACTGTCGGTTTTCTGTGAGGCCGTGGTATCGAGCAGAGTCGAGCCGGCCCATACGTGCCGAAGCATGGCTCTCCCACGTTAGATATTATATACCAGAAAACGCAGAGGGAAAACGCTCACCACCTAACTTCAGTGCCGTAACTAGCATTTTATGTGCCCTATGCAAGCTTCTGTAAGTGCTCCCTCGATAAATATTCTCATAGATCCCGGCTTTTCTGAGTCTGTTCAAAAATGGGAATTATATCTACCTATATTTATTTATTTTATTAACCAGACTGTATGAGAAGAATTCTGGGAAAAATTGCGCGAGGGTTTGTTATTGCGTAGGTCGAAAATTAACGAATTGTCATTCTTGGTGATTTTAATACAAGAGTGGGAGTGAAACAGGGTGGATACGAGAGCGTGCTTGGAGCATTTGGAGATGAAAGAGTGAATGAGAATGCTGTGTATTTCTTAGATACATGTTTGAAGATGGGTCTGTCTGTGATGATCATGTGGTTTCACCACAAGCTGAAATAAAGAGGATACAAGGGGCACCTTCATACACTAGAGATATCTGTTGTTAGGCGCACATCAATTGAACGACTTATGCGTGTATACGTAGCTTATTTGTGTGTGTGCTCACGAAGTTTGACAGCAGTCGGTGTGAAACGCCGCGACAAGGTGACACGAAAAGTGATTCGGCCACGCGTAAGTAATTTTATAACCTCACTTTGAACATCTTTTTATTGATAAAAGCTGTTTTCTAGATTATTCAGTACTATTTAATTTAAAAGATAATAGGGTCAAGTTTTTGAATTGATGCGTAAATAATGATATATATGGTTGGTTTTTTTCGAGGGTTTTTTTAGGAATATTTTTATTTCAATTTCTTGTGATGGGGTAGGCTCATAAGTCATACAGCAGTAATCAAGTAAGTAATTATTGATACTACTACTAAATAAGACTTAAGCAATAGCACTTAGATATTTAAATACTGATATGACTGATTAGAAAGACTGTTAGGTTAACTAAGTTAAAACTAAGAAAAACTACCTACATTTGTTATTCTTTTTTACTTAGTATTATTTGGACGATTAGAGACTAATTGCTTTTGTTTTCGAAAACGTTGTATTTTGATATGTTGATTTTGATAAATAAATAAACATTTGATGTTCAATTTGTGTATTTTTTCACATGAATGAATCTGCCCCATAGCCTGTATGAGAGTGCCCCGCATGTGGGGTACATTCATAATTTTTTTTTATTTTTTAACTTTTACAGAAAGCCTCACAAGTGTATTTACACATATCACATATTTATGATATAAAGTCAGATAGTGGGACTATTAGCTTTTGATGAATCGATACAGATATTTATATCAGAGAAAATTCTATAAGACAAAATATAAAAACTGTATGAATCTGCTCCAACTCCCCCTACTACTGAGTTTGAACGAATAAAAGTGGTACGATTAGAAGACGCAGACCTAAAGGGATATACAAAAGAAGAGTGCCAGACTGGAACAAGAAGACGACGGAGTGGCCTTACCGCCGAGGACGTGAATTGGTTGGGCAGTAATTTGATAAAATGAGCAAATAGTGGCTTTTGCTTTTATTGTATGGAACGTGAATAAAATAAGAAATAAAAGTGTAAGTAGGCTATGCGATTCGATGATAAAATGAGAGGAAAGCCTCAAAGGATAATATAATTATTAGCGATTGCAGCTAATTATATATTAAATGGAGGCAAAAATAAAGATGATGTAAGAGAAAAGAAGGAAAAATCGATAATTTGCAACTACTTTAAGCATGAATGTTAAAGTGAAAGAATATGTCCTGAGGTCCTAGAAACTTGTAAAAGAAGTGCATCAACCTCAGCTTCGAGAACGACGTGAATTTTTTAATGACGAACGATTGGTTTTAGAGCGGTTGAAGGTTTGTTCGAACAAGGTATGGAGGTAGGGATGATCGTGACTGTGGGGAACAAATGTTAAACTTGTCATTTTATAATGACGAAATTTGAGGGTAGGTAAATCTGCTGGGTATGACAGAATGACGACTAAATTGTTGAACGCTGGTAAAGGATTGGTTTTCGGACTGTTGCACAATCTATTTAACCTTCGTTAGAGACAAGACCAAGCTCCAAATTAATGCAGTGGCGGTGATTGTCCAAATATAAAAAGGCAGCAGGAGGGCTCGAACTATCGTGGATCCACCAACCCACCATCTAAGAGTAGTTGGGAAACTGTGCCTAGGTGTTGGCAAAGAATATGATTGATAAGGGTAGTAAATATGACTGATAATGAAATTTTGGGATATGTCGGATATTTAGACAGCATTTCGGAAGCCTTGAGCTGTTTCTGGTCAGCTCAAAGATCCAAGTCTGATTCCGCCCCATTCGAAAGGTTTGCTTTAAAAAAACCTTTATTTTTTTTTTGTCAGCTAATAGCATGTCGTGATGATTATATAACGATGACTCGATAAAAATAAAACGAAAGTTTAAATAATCATGACACTAGATTTATTCACCAATGCAATGCTCATAATCGTAACAAGAAATGAATATCCACTTTCCAGCCGTGTTGGTTCATTTCTTCTTCTTTTTGTGTTTCTGGGCCGTGTCAGGAGTATTATCAGCCTTACGTTTGCTGGTATTTGCACCTTTACCAGCAGCGTTCGCGCCTGGAATATTTTGATTTGGATTTCCACTCTTCTTCTTCTTCTCTGCTCTTTCTTTTTCTTCAAGTTCTTGATTTTCTCTTTCAATTAACGTGATAAGAGTGTTACATCTGAAAATTAATAAATATATGTAGTACTAATTCAAATAAAAGAAAAATAATTATAATAAACTGTAATTATTCACCAACCTGCGCTGTAATTCTACGGCTGTTCTCGATTTGAGAAACCAATCAAACCTAAACTGTGGTGCAGCGTGAACTGCAGCACGAAGTTCTTCATAGACATTTTCTTTGTCAAATCCTAGTTTGTGTAGCATGCATACCAAGAATCTGCAATAATATATTTACTGGGGATTACTATTTGACTGTAACCTAAACTATTTTTATCTTCCAATAAACACAAAATATCTAACATGCTGGGCAAGATGAGGGGCCATGTTTCCACTGTCAAAATAAGTTTTTTTTTTAAGCTTATACAGTTATTTGCATGATACCTATGCCTAAAAATCAGTGTTAAACATTTTTGTCCGTCTGTCTGTGTGTTCCGGCTAATCACCGGATCGGGTGGACCAATTTCCACGGGAACTGATGGCAAATAGCTGGTGTTATAAGGAGTAACTTAGGCTACTTTTACCCTATATAAAGCATATTTATTACCTGTCCTCTTCTTCAACGTAATTTTTTCCTTTATTAGTCCCATATGAAATTCTAAGTTGGTGGAAAGGTGCTCTATACCGCGCCATTTTGGCATCTAAAGCCTTCTTTATCGACGCCCGCCTCTGAATTTTAGCTTCTCCTCTTTCAATTTGTCCCATAATTCTGTCTATATCTTGTAGTTCGTGACATCTTTCCCAAAATACTGCAGAATATTCCATGACCTAAAATTTTACCAATGTTTGCATAATTTATATTTAATAAAGAATATACCCAAGATACTTTTGCAACGCACACTTACCTCTTCTGGAGTCTTGCCTTCAACATCTTTAGCTATGTTGTCAATATCATCTCTACCATATTTCTCATTTGCTTTGATAAATTGGTTAAAATCTCTTTTTGTCCAGTTAGTAAAACCTAAACAGATATAGGATTGAATCACATTTATGTTTAGGATTATTAAATTTTTTAAATTCTCTCGTCGTAAGCCATACCTTGAGTAAGTAACTGTTCTTTCTCTTGAACCTCTTCTTCAGTGAGTGCCTCTGCATCATCAATCTTCCGCTGTTCCTCTCGTTGAATCTTGGCTGCATCAGGGCCTAATTCAGGATTGCGAGGCACCTTGTATCTGTTTTTGAAGTGAAAACTTCTTTGAGCACGTTGGGCACTTTTGGTATGGGGAAAAAAGCATTGAACTCGCGTGGACCGTCACGCTATTATCAATACATATATAGATCCACTAGAGGGCGCTAATCTAAACATCGAGTTCTGTCAGCTCCTTATTAATCTTTAAAAATACAAATATACCGTCACGATCGTGTCATATATACGGATGTATGTGTGTATGTGTTCTCACTTCTGACGTGCATTCCTACGACTGACAGTTTTTTTTTGTACAATGTTAGATACTAGATAAAAAAACGTAAAAACTTTTTAAATTAATATACACATACCCAAGTGTTTTACGATAATGATAAATTTCCTGATCGAGTAACTCGAAAAGACGTGGAGGGAAGAACTGAAAGTCTTGAACAATCGGTTGCTTTGGTGGACGAGGGGCCTAAACAGACAAAAGTACTATTATATTTCAGGCCCTGATAGAAGATTACCCACTAACTACATGATAAAGCATTATAAATTATATATATAATACAAAATTACTTTGAAGCGGCGGTAGCGTAATGGCTAAGGCGTCGGACTTGCGATCAAGTGGTTGCGGGTTCGAACCCCACCCAGTACACTACCGACGTGAACCCACTCCTAACACAAGCTTTTTTAAAAAGACAACTCCCGCATTAGGAATTACTCCTGTGTCGCGGGGGACTTTACAAACATACAAACAACGGACACAAAGAACACCCAGACTCAGATGGGAATCGAACCCACGACCTCTGGCTCAGCAGTCAGGGTCACTAACCACTAGACCAACAGGCCAGTCAGCCAGTCTTAGATTGTTAAGTTAAAATATAAAACATGTACAAGAAGTCGTTACAGACAGATACAATTTTATTTAGTAAAACCTTCAAACTGGTAGACTGATACTTGGCAACATGTTGAACACTCTTACAAGGTTTGTATAAACGTGAAAATCTAGACCCCAAAGTGCATACTTTACAAACTAAGACCTAATAAGCGTATTTTACGTTTATATTTTTATCTTTTAAACCCTACGATTTTTTCTAAATCTGTTTTTTAAACAAATATAAACAAATTCAAAACAACGTATGTAAAAATCTACAGCTCTCTATATAAGCGCTTTATATGAAAACTAGCTAATGGCCAAACGTTCGCGTAGCGGAAACTTGAATTTCTCCGAATTTCATGTATGCAATAATTTTATTCATACATACACAATTACACACAAATACACACTAATTTTTGGACACATTTTTTTCTTCTAAGTCCATGGATTAAAAAAGTTCCGCCAGGACAACGTTCGCCCAGCGGAATCAGTTTTTAGTGAATTTCTCCACAATGGCTGCATGCACAATTTTTTTTTTACCATACACAATTACACGACGTCATACACTAAATATCTGCATAATTAAAATCTTTAAATTCAACAACATTCCGCTGCGCGAACGCACACAATCAATTGAGATATAATAATAACATGAGTATATATGCATGGTAAACGATAAAACAAGCACCACCACAAGTAGAAAGCTGCGCCGGGTCCTTGGTCCTGGAGAGCTGAGCGCGTATTTACCTGTACCTTGGGCGCCTTCGGCTCCGAAACGCGAAGCGCCTCCCGGAAGTAGGCGTCCACGGCGTAGTTCGCTTTACGTTCGCGTTTAGGCGGCTCTATCCAACTACCAATCGGTATCACTTTTTGTTTTTCTCTGTAATCCTCCCCTAAACAAAATTAATTATGAATAGAATAAGTAATGCTAATAACTATGTTTTTAGATAAATCGACTTGAAGTCACTCTGTTACTAAGCATCTTTCTTTTTTTTTTTTAAAAGACAACTCCCGCATTAGGAATTACTCCTGTGTCGCGGGGGACTTTACAAACATACAAACAACGGACACAAAGAACACCCAGACTCAGATGGGAATCGAACCCACGACCTCTGGCTCAGCAGTCAGGGTCACTAACCACTAGACCAACAGGCCAGTCAGCCAGTCTTAGATTGTTAAGTTAAAATATAAAACATGTACAAGAAGTCGTTACAGACAGATACAATTTTATGTAGTAAAACCTTCAAACTGGTAGACTGAATCTGTTGTAGCTCCAGGAGTGTCCATGGAAAAGGCTCGTAGTGAAGTTTCGCCGAGACATTCCAACTTCTGCTTCAACTCTTCAGTCTGTAACCGGTATATTTCAAGTATTACACTTACAAAATACAATCAATATGTAAAAGAAAATTATTTGTGAAATGCTGATAGCCACCAGTCTGTCTTCATTTCAATCTGATAACCTAGGAGAAAGATTTTTGCTTTAAATCCCAACCCAGTATAGAACTTTCAGTTTTCAGTATGCTAACAGTCAGCCTGTGACCACATTCAGTGCAACCTGGTCGAAACGTCAGGCAATTCAAAGGATTGTGTAATACCTATTGATTGATTGATGTATACATAATTATATACCTATACTGAAAGTGTGTATTCAAACCATCATTCTGAGTCGAAAATGATTGGAATTTTCTGCCGGAAAAATCATCATTTTCTTTTTTATTTTGCATTTTTTTTTTTGCTTTAAAGTGATATCACAATGAGTTACGGAACCTTTTAAAAACCTTTTAAAAGTGCAAGCTAATCAATCAACAACATTTAAACATTTTGCATTTACATTGCGTAGCGCCAAATGGAACTAATCACTAAATCCTTAATGTCGCATTTTTATGATGAACTGACTTTTGTATTGTGTTAAGTATAACAGAAAGAAGTTATTGTAAGATTTTCACGTAGCTCAAACTTACACACTGTATATAAAACTGTTAAACAAAATTGAAGTCGAAACGACTATGACCATTTGCCATTTAAAACTATTGTTAAATTATTTATGTGAAGTCTTAGCTGAGCTTTGTCTCTCGCCTTGTTTCTGTCAATAAAAAGTCTTGGAGAGGCAGAGTATGCGGGAACTGTTTCCTCAAGTTGCATGGATGAAGTTCTTGAAACAGTGCTGTCAATAAAGAGTATGTGTGCTACCAACATTTCAACTTCGTTAAAATTTTAAAGTATCATCTCATTACTGATGTACATGAGTGACGGTTATTATTTACAATCAAGTAGACCGCTGGATGGACTGCCATTATCCCACTAATATTATAAATGTGGAAGTTTGGATGGATGGATGAATGTTTGTTACTCTTTCACGCCAAAACTACTGAACCGATTGCAATGAAACTTGGTATGTAGATAGCTGGAGACCTGGATTAACATATAGGCTACTTTTTATAGCGATATTCCCACGGGATTGGGACTTACGCGGGTGAAACCGCGGGGCGCTGCTAGAAGGGAATAAAAAGGGTGAAAGGTGAATTTTTTTATCAAGTAATGATAATATTATACTACCTTGTTTTCTCCTTTAGCTAATATTGTGTCAATGTCTTCATCGCTAATCTCCGAGTCTTTAGACGAGAATACGTGATTAGCACCGTGCCTGATCATGTTCAGCATTTCGTCTTTATTCAGTTGGTTCTTAGAATCGACAAGGCGACCAGATTGTATAACCAACTTGTCCAATCTAAGTTTTACTTCGGCGCGTTCAACAATTTTTTCTTCGACGGTATTTTCAGTAATAAGCCTGAATACTCGCACCTAGACATAAAATATTTGATTAGATGTAAGTTTGTGTGTTTGCTCGCAGCGCATCCATAAAATCAATACAAACAAGTAGGTATAATGAATATTATTAGGACTTGAACAGTGTCTTTAAAATTTCTTTCAGTTTACCGTAATTTATTCATTTTAGTTTAATTACTACGGCTGTAGACCAGTAACTAACTAAATATTTCAATAAAATAAAATAAAAACAAATATAATAATGATTTATACCAACAACAAGTTTGAATATCACACTCTAACGTCATATTACTATGTATAATATATTAAAATCTGTTTACTTGTTTTGTCTGCCCAATACGATGCGCTCTGTCCATAGCCTGCAAGTCCATTTGTGGGTTCCAATCCGAGTCATAGATGATGACGACGTCTGCCGAGGTTAAGTTGATGCCGAGACCGCCTGCGCGCGTCGACAACATAAATACGAATTTTTCACTTCCCTCAGCATTATACTCTTCAATTTGCCTATTTCTATCTTCATGGGGCGTTTGACCATCCAAACGACAATACTGGAATTTTTTTATTTTTGTAATTAGTAATTTCTTATAGGCTTGCTTGATTGATTGAATTATTATTTTTTATTTACAACAGTGGTGGTTTAGCCTGTGTGACAAGTCATCGTAACTATAAAGTTAATAAGTGCTATATTTGTCCACATGTCTGTTAATTCACTGTGAAGTTCTTTCTTTCTATACTCAGATTTGCTCAAAACAATTTAATTGTATCATGTATAAATTTCATGATGTAGTTGATATATATACCTTGTATTGTCTCCATAGACAGTAATCCTCTAATATGTCCAGCATCCTGGTCATTTGTGAGAATATGAGGACCCTAGAATCTTGTTCTCGTAGTTTAGGAAGTAGTTTGTCGAGGATCGCCAGTTTCCCGCAGTTGTAAACAAGGTGTTCTTCGGTTGTGTAAGGTGGGCCAGGCTCTGCGCCGTCGAACAGATAAGGATGGTTGCAGCATTTGCGCAACTGCATGAGAATGTTCTGCAGTCGCATTTTTTCAACCTTGCCTGCGCCATTCACTAGAATATTAAATGAAATGAAATTTATAAGAATATTATTTGTACAAATACATAAACAACTGTACATTAGCCAGTGCCTTCAATTATCTCATATCAAACTGTTTTTGGAAAAGCATTCTGAATTAAATAACCCTAAATAATAATACTCGAAAGAAATAATAAAAAGAGGTGTGCGTCGGAGTGATCCTCCGCTTGAACTTTTTACAGCAGTCTTACGGGAGGTATTCCGTCAATTGAATTGAGACAATGCGGATCACCATTTAATGGCGAGAACATGTTGCACTTAAGATTCGCAGATGACCTGATAATTATATCACCATCGAAAAAAGAATTACAAACCTTAAGAAAGAAAGAACCCATTTACGTCAATAATAAAACAATCGAATATGTGAATGAATATTTATATCTTGGCAATATTGAGTCTAAAAGAGGTTATGCAAAACAAGGAGATAAGTGTAAATATTAAAAGGACACCTGCATATTGCCTGTTCTCACATAGGGCTGCCAAACCTGGGCAACTAACAAATCACACACCAAAAAACTTGAAACAGGCCAGAACGCTATGGAAAGGAGCATGTTGAGAAAATTATTATCTGATAGAATTAGAACTACAACTATAAAGAAACAAACACAAACAAAAAATATAACAGTAACAATCAGAATAAGTCAAATGGAAGTGGGCAGGCCATACAATCAGGGGAAAGGAAAAAAGGTCAAAAACAATAATGTCCTAGTTCACCAGACACAGGTAGAGAAAACGAAGCAGGCCACTGAAAAGATGGGTTGACGAAATAAAGAGTACAGCAGGTGGAAGTTGGACAACAAAAGCCAGAGATAGAGGAAAATTGAAGGAGCTGGGGGCGGCCTTTGCCTATTAAAAGACATACAGACAGGACTGTTGAAAATAATATAAATCCCATTGAAAATAATATAAATTATTATGAAATCAGAACTAATATGTATAAGTAAATTAATTTATAAACAAAATGTCTGACTTAAGGCTATAATAATAATAAAAAAATAATGACATGTATACATAAGGTAAGTACACTATATGAGTTAATGTTTATTTTTATACAGCTTCTTAATACTTACATCGAGCTGATCAAGTGCAAAATATTTCTTTATGATTTATACTGTCACCTGAGACTTGAGCCTAAGTGATCACAAATTTTAAGGTATTATGTCATTTCTATAATTTATTTTCAGACTCATCTTTTACAAGCCGTATTAAGCAATATAAAAATTATTTCAACATACCCACATCAATGTCCTTCATAAGGACTTTGGTATACCATTCTCTCTGCATTTTGCTTAATCCTACATAAACTTTGACTTCCTTCTTCGGTTTAAGTTTCTTTTCTACTTCAGATTTAAGACGGCGAAGTAGAAACGGCCTTAGAACGGCGTGCAAACGAGATACTAGTTGATTGTCACCAAGAGCTGCATTTGTGTTGAACCAAGAATCAAAGTCCTGAAAATTTTAACAAATATAAGAATATAGTAAGCTGCCTCTTTGAATTAATGGAAATTACTTCAGAAAAGTTACTAGAAATAATGGAAATTGACTAGTGAAATCCCCCACAAATATCATATAACTAAGGCTAATGGAAAAGTAGATATGTCAGAATCAAATAGGCTAATCTGTTGTTTTTTTGTGTCATTTGGGGGCTTGTTGTTAGATTCTTAAGGACAACTTAGAGAAGAAAATCCCTGAAATTTTTGGCATACAAACTAATTAATACTAATCACCTAGTTACTACAATAGTAATAAGTCGCTAAACTAGACACAAGATCATTTGAAAAATGTGTCACAATCACTCGCTGGATGAAGGATGACTGACTTTTACAGGAGACTTTATAAAGTTACAATTAAAGGACACAATGAACCTGTGAACCACATATCAGTCCTGTGTGTAACCACCTTATCAGACAGTTCTTTTAAAAAGAGTTTGGTAAGTCTTCATATTTATTACTGGCACCTACAGTATATACTATGGTTTGTATACACTTAAGAAAACTACTTACATCGGAGCTATTAAACACATCAGGCAGTAGGAAATTCAGAAGTGCCCACAACTCATGCAGGTTGTTCTGAAGTGGAGTACCAGTGAGAAGCAATCTATTCATACTCTTAAACTCTCTAAGCAGCTCTGAAAGCTTGGACTTCTCATTCTTGATGCGGTGGGCCTCATCTATCACCATGTAACGCCAGGTGAACTTCTTGAATACTGATCTTTCTCTAATTATCATCTCATATGATGTGATGCAGACATCCCAGTTTCCAGGCATAAGGGTTTCTCTTATGAAAATATTCTAGAAATAAACATGATATTACAAAGTCTGATTTACGAATCCTAGTAATCACCTATTGAAGTAAATAGCAGTTGATATTGATAACTCAATAATAAGCTTGTCACAGCCACTTTAAGAAGAATTGTAGCATCAGAATGAGATTTAGAAATGTTTTATAATATAACATTACTTGAGTATAATAATATTAGTCATTCACAGTAACAGATTACTTCATAATCTAACAATGACAACTACATAATACAATAGACACATCCTAAATTGGCCAGTTCAAGTGGCTGTGAAAGTCAATGCCTTTCAACTTAGTAGGCATGTATTCATTTAACATTTTTTGAACAACTAGGTAATAATTATGCATAGAAGTGTTGTCAACTTCATGAATGCTAAGCCTTGTCACTTATGAGCTTTGGTGATTCCTCTCACCAGAAGTAACACTATACTGCAAATTTTGCAAGTTATGTTTTTATGCCATTTTCTGTAGTATAGACAAAATATGTCTCATGGCGCAATTACACTTGGTCATTAGCTCGTATTCGATTGCCTATGGAATACAGACAAACAACTAAGTGTAAATGAACGGAGTCGAACGCGTCGAGTCTTCGTACAATCTAGTCTAGCTTTCATCTGCGTAATCCGAATTAGAATACCCGACGCCGTTTTCCTTCCGTTGTTTGTGATATTTTATTGATAGAATTGGCTCGCAGAATAAAAAAGAAACGAAAAGTGTGGGTTCGAGATTTATTCAAACAGACAGATAACTTCGTTGTTTGCCCGTATTTCAGTTCGAGTAAAACAATGTAATTAATGCATCGGGTGCCCGAATTCGAGTAATGTCTTTCGTGCACCCGAATACGAGCTAACAACCAAGTGTAATTGTGCCATTAATCTTTAAGTGGCGACTTTTATTACAGACACAAATAAGGTGTACCTCCTAATACCTCAAATTGTGATGAACTAAACATATGTATAGTTAAGTAATTAGTGTTTATGTCTGGAAGTTTTTGACAATAAATGATCAATTTTCTATTTTAATCTTACTTTGAATCATTCTTATTTATCAAAGTACTTATACTTACTCTGGTTTCCTGGTCTCCTATAAGACACACAGCTTTTATTGATGGACACCATTTCTTGAATTCATTCATCCAGTTGGTCAATGTTGATTTTGGCACAATCACAATATGTGGACCTGGCACATTTCTGTAATGTTAACACAAATTATAAAGATGTTTATCATAGCATAATAAAATTTTAAGTAATAGCAATATACAATATCATTATGAATTTATATAGTAATTATTATAATTTAATATTATTATACAATACAACAATATTGGTTAGGATAATGTCTATTAAATTAATACAATTACTTTTTTTATGTATTTTATATCAAAATAAATAAAAAATAACCATTTGTTTTAAAGAGAGGTTCTTTTCATTCTCATAAAAACAATATCATTTTACTTATAAAGAGCTTACTTGTAGTTCTTCATATAACCAAGAAGGGAAATAGTCTGCAATGTCTTGCCCAGACCCATTTCATCAGCCAAAATACCGTTAATACCATTTTCATACAGTGAAATCATCCAATTCAGGCCTCTCACTTGATAGTCACGCATTTCTCCATTCTTGACATATGGAGGAGATGCTTCAAACCGAAATATATTTTTTGTTTTAATATTAGTCTCAGCAAGGAGTTCTTCATCCTCTTCTTGTTCTGTCTTACGGTGACGATGGCTAAGAAAGTTAACAAAACAAAGATAGGCATGAAATTAGTTATTCTCTAAATTATAATGAAATTGTTGTTCTCTTTTTAGCTGTGTTAGGCAAAAGATTTTAAATTTTAGCTGCAAGGTGAATGCTAGTTATAATGATACTCACTCTCCAGCTGCTCCCGAATCCTTATCGGCATCTTTATTCTTTTTAGGTCTACCTGCTTTAGGTTTTGGAGGGCTGTTACCAGATTTGGGGGCATTTGACATGAAGTGGGAGAAAATTTCAGTTTGTTTCAATAAAAACTCAAATCGTTTTGAACGATCAGTTTCAATCTTACTTTCGAAGTCGCCTTCTTTGCCCCTTGATGATGTAGTATCGTTCGAAGAGCCATTCTGTAAAAAAACAGGATAATAAGAATTCTATAATAACAGGATAAATATAAGATGCTTGGAAGTGATACACACTGAATTATCACCAACATCAGCAACCTCCATAGTTTCCTCTATCTGAGACATGACGACGTTTCAAATATAACTAATTAATAATTTAATTGTCGTATTATTTAATTCGACTGATCATACATAACATAATGTACAAACGTTTTCATTAAATATCTACTTTTCGTCCTATCACTAACCGGGCGCGAAAATTGCCCACCCGTTATGTCCGCGGGCCGCAAGTTGATGGTGCGTTACCATAGAGTAAAATGAGTAAATAATATTATACTTATTATTCATACCAGTTACAAAAACCAAAACTCCCCAATCGAAGTTTCCAAATACCTCATCAATTATTAAAGCTGCAATGAGGTTAAGCAATCGTAACAGGGTAATTTTCAAATACTAAATGTGGTGTCCTCATAAAAAAATCCTTTCTAAATATGTGGTTTTAGCCAGAATAGTATTATGGACAATTCTCAAACTATTTTAAACATAAACAGCTATCTATTATTATTAAAAAGCAATAAACTTCTGTAAAAACTTTAATTATGTTGCTTTTAAAGATGTGAAACCAAAATTTGGCGGTACATTTTTTTTTTTGTCCCCCTCCCTAAACGATATTTGAAACGCATTTTCCTATTGTATTTTTTCTTATAAACTTACCCATTTCTTTTAAATAAAGTTGAAACAAAGTTAGTTTAGCCTATCAGATAATCTATAAATTGACGTTAAATAAGTTAAAATAACAACATTTGAAGAATGTCCTTAAAAATAAAACAATTTCTTGACACTGACTTACTGACGTATAATTAACAAAAAAAATTAACGCTAGAGTACAATAATTTCAACTTAAATAACTGAATGCACTTGTTATGTCACGTATAGTAACATCACAGTGGCAAGCCGATTAACTGTTTTGTTACAGGAAAATTATTACCTGTTTCGTGATGATATCTTTTTATCAAAAATAAGTAGTTTTTATGAATTCGTCTGCTGTTTATGTGGTTACAGTTAAATAATGCTAAGATCGTAAATCTGATTTATTTTGGATTTAAAATATATTTTCCGTTATATTTTACATGTTTAGTGACGAACAATTTCCTGACATTACTAACGTCAGTAAATTGTAGCCGGTAAAGCTGTGATCACATATTTGAACACAATAATAGTATTATTAGAAGGAAGAGGCCAAAATAAATACTGCTAAAAAAAACCCAAGCTCATCCGGAAGATAATCAATTTCTGTGTAACAAAAACCACTGCTGCATTTTTCAAACAGTAGAGAAAGTGGTTGCTGCAGCGATTGAAGGTCGCCCTCCGTGCAGCTGCATTCGGCATTTCAATTCAGTTTTGTCAGCAATCACCCGGTTTCTTTCGATGTGTACTGATTGAATACGCGTGTTACGGTCATGTATGAATAATTTTACGTGTCGTTGATTGTTTAAACAAATTGAGATGATGAGCTTGGGTTTTTTGAGGAGAGCGATCATACTAGATACCTAGATATGAGGCGTCGCTTATCATGCTGCTGCCACTGATTAGGCCAATCAGGGGGCTTGCAGCACTGCATTATCGTATAGTCCTATCCCTCCCCTGTTTCGAGGAACAAACAAAACTTGGGAGTCTTATCATACTAGAAACCGGATTTTTGAATTAATTTTTTTTATGGCGCCGCCAGGTTTTTTGCATTGCAGCATCGCCATTTCGTGTTCCCCCATTAATGTACTAATATTATAAATGCGAAAGTAACTCTGTCTGTCTGTCTGTCCGTCTGTCTGTCTGTCTGTCTGTCGCCTTTTCACGCCAAAACTACTAAACCGATGAAATTTGGTACACAGATAGTCTAGAGAAAGGACATAAAAAAAGAGGTGTAAGGGGTTGAAAGGTGGGGATGAAAAGTTGTATGGAAGTATTGTCAATTATCCTAAATAATTAAAAATTCTACCCAAAGACACTATTCCACGTGGACAAAGTCGCGGGCACATCTAGTTACCATAGTTATATATATATATATATATATATATATATATATATATATATATATATATATAACTAGCTGTGCCAATTAGAGGTTCTTGTTTTAGACTGTGTATCTATGGTATATTTGATTGACGGACATATCCTTTCTTCTTTTAACAAAGTCTATGACTGATAGCGTTGCCAATTTGTGGGGAATTCTCCAAAATGCGGGGACTTCCAAACCAATTGGGGAATTCGTGGGGAGAACTTCAATGCAGTGAAAATGCGGGGCATGGGGATATTTTTAATTGTAGCCTTATTTTTTTTTATAATTATAATGTATTTATTGTTCACAAGTAAGAATTTACAAACATAATTTCATAGATGATATTAACAAATAACGCACTGCTGATACTTAAAAAGGGAACCCTGTGCTTAAGTACCAGAAACTCTTGATAATATATTTACTTTATAATTTAATGTCTTATTAAGAACTATTCTACTTTTTATTCATTGTTTATATTCACGCATATGTGTGGTTGGTATGTGGTAATTTATATAGCATGAGAACATTAATCTGCATTACGGGGAAACCGTTTCTATAACGTAGCTCTACGTAACAAAGATGGTTCTATCCAGTCAACGTTATAAGTAAAACGAGACGGAAAATATCACAAAAAAAGTCACAAACGAACCCAGCACATTTTATTGTTTTAGATGAAATAATATACAATATTTGAATGGAAGTTACAGAGCATATGGAGAATTTGAAGAAAGATATGAATGTTAAACGTTCAGCAATTGTAGATTTTATAGAATATGTCAAGCTTTTATATTGAATTGACCACGGATATTTTTTCCCAATTTACCGCTGGCTAGTGAATCCATTTGAAACCCAGTAATTGAAAATCAAATCATCGAACCCGGACTTAACCTATTTCCGTTGCTTAAAAAGGGCGTTTCATGTTACATGATAAAAACTGCGTGGTGGGCCAACACTGTGCCCACATTAGATGATGATGCTGAAACTTAATAGAGCAAATGTTACCTGGTACTATTCTCAAACGCGTTTGTTGTAAGAAAATTAATTGTTTAAAAATATTAAAAAACGGAAACAGGGTATTAAGCACTGATAATGATAATGATAATGGCAGAGGAGGGAAACAAGGGGTAGTTTAAAGTTTGATTCTTCAAATAAAATTTTAACAAAGAAAGTATTTAAAAATTGATTGGAAATTAATCGAAAAAGTTAAATGAATGTATGAACTTTTTTAAGTGGAGCTGTGTGGAATACTGATTTTTTTCTTCCCGAAAATGAGGTATTCGACCATTATTTGTGGGTAATTTAAGAAAGTGCCATTGGCAAAGTGATAACTGATAACTGACATGACATAAACTAACCATAATAAAAAAAGGTGAAATGTGTTGAAAACTAAAATAAATAACGTCTAAGTATATGTTATTTCTTTTGGAATCTATCACGCGCGAAGAGATAAATAATTTAAACATGTCTTTCTTAGTGAAAATTGCACGAAATTTTTCACTGTTTAGTTTTCGGCCTAAAGTGATGCCACTATATTTGGTGAAGTGGTCTCCTAAACACTACAGAAATGTTCACAGCAGTTCATTTCTATCCGTGAAAATGTATATGGAATTTGAGAATCAATACGCTTACAATATATTAGAAAACAAAGGATATGCTATACGTTTGAATTCCGTTATTGAAAGACAACCTTTAACTCAGGAACAATTTCTTAACTTGGTGCAAGCAAATTGGTCCCAAAAATCATCTAGTGAGATATTTGCAGCATTTTCTATGTTTGCTAACTATTGTTCTGATAACAAGCTGTGTATATCGGACAAGATATTTGATAGCTTTATTGACCAGCTTACCGACAATATAAAACACGCAACTGATGAAGAACTGAAATATTTATTTCATTCTCTAAACGAGTTTCCAGACACAGCTTCAATTAGAACTAGAAATTTCATAGAAGTTTGGGTCGCACTGGATCATGAATGTTATAATAGATGTAAAAATTGGTCTCCTGATGAGTTGCTATCATATACAGCCCTTTTTTATATGATAAATATAATGAAATATAGTGACTATTCATTAAAAAGCCTTAATAAATTGGCAAGCAAAGCGAAACAATTAACACATGGACAACTTGTTCAAACACTGTTTTTCGTTGGTACAATCAGAAAACCACCATTTGACATGCACAATTTAGAAATCCAGTTACATAAGAATTTCTCTGAGTTTTCTATTGATGATGTAGCTATTATGTCTATGGGCTTCTTTAAAAGTAAAATATCAATTAGAAATACAGAATTAGTTTTAAAAATTATTGACTCTGTTATAGAAAATTCAAAAAACATTCATGAAGTCTCTTTAGCAGCTCTTTTAAAACTTATTCGTTATTCAACCAAACTAACTCTAGATGATAGAATTCAAAGACTTCTAGATAAATTGCAGCATGAAGTATCCAGATTATCAGTGATGTGCAATGTGCATATAGCTATATTGGGCACTTCTACCATGAATTTGCATCAAGGTTGTTTATCCAAAGTAGCTGAAACTGTTATTAAATACATGTCCCAAACAAGGATGAAAGACTTGGAAAGGTTAGTGTTAAGTTATGGTACATTCAATTTTGTACCGCAAACAACTGATTGCTTTTTTACAAAAGTTATTGGAGAATTACAAAGACCTGAGAGAATACCAGAAATAAATAAACATGGCAGGTCATTTGCTTGCTGTATAGCATATTTAGGTCTTTTAAATTTTTATCCTGCTGATCTGATAAACAAAGTATTGAGTGAAGAATTTTTAGAAAATGTTTATGGCAAATACTGTTATAACTATGGTAGAGAAATTTTAACATTGCATTATATAGCAGAGATATATTGTAATGATACTGTAAAAAATCGCCTTAGTAAGAAATCTGTCCAAATAATGGCAAAAAAATACACAGACTATGTACCAACTGAAGAATACAAAAAGAATTATAATGTTACTGAACGGATGGTTCTAGATGTAATAAGAACACTTAGAGAGTGCCGTGGTGGCCCTCAGTATGTCATTGGAGATCATGTATTGCCTTACCATCAAAGGGGAGGTAAGTAGATTATTTAAAGTGCAATAATTCTAATATGAATTTGTAAGTCCTTCTAATTTAATAAATTAGATGGAGTTACACATTGATGTTATGTAAATATTAACTAAATATACATATAGCAATTTTCATATATACAGGTTTACTAGTAATATGTTGGCAATCCATTGAGGAGATGTAGAGGAGGTCATTTGCAACCGAAGGACCCCCTTTGACCACTTTGCAAATGTCAACATAGTATTGTAAATTTCCTAAACAATTATTGTAATTTTTGATTGAAAGGTTAGGTTTTGTACCTCTGATGAAAAAAGTAAAGCAGATTATTTTTGGTTATGGTGGACATGTGTCCAGCCTAGTAGTTTATAAAAATAAAATACAATATTATACAAAGCATGAACATTTTGTTTTTTTTAGATGTCATTGTTTGTGATGATATTAATGAAACTCCAGTAGATATAAAAGATGCATTTTCATCAAAGGACTTTGGGCTATTAAGGAGGCCACCGAATGATCTCATATGGACTGTACTAGTAATTGCTGGAAGAAATGCTATAATATATGGCACAGATACACCAACTGGACCATTCAAAAGAAAAATTTTAGATCTGGAAGCTTTAGGATATAATGCAGCTTTGGTAAGATATTATAGATAACTCATCTCATTATCTAGTTCTTAGGAAACTAGAATATAGGTACTAATTAATTTTAGAGGAGTAATATTTATGCAAAGCGTAACAGTGGAAATTTTAACTGTAGGGAATTCAGATAGTTTTGAGATTTGCTTGAATGCAATTTAAAAGATTTCAATGATTTTTTGTGTACTTGAATGTACACAAAAAATCAGTGAAATCTTTTGAATTTGTCAAAATATCTATAAATATATAATATATATCTATATAATCTGAGTCTTTTCTTTTTATTATACAATTTTGGCAAAGATGCATCTACCATAAACACCCACTGCACTATTTGTGTAACTATAATCAAGATATATTTTCAAATATAAAATACTTATATATTTTTTATCAATTTTATGTTTCAGGTACCCTGGAGTTTGTACTCGAAATTAGAAACAGTCAAAGAAAAAGCAGATTATTTAAACAATTTAATAAAAAACTGTAGAAAAAATGCAAATAAATAATATATTTTTACAATATTATTACATTCTCCATTTTGCTACTCAATTGTGTACTTTTGATGATGGGTACTGCTATTTCTATATTGTGCGATATTCGCGCCGCTCGACTCGTCCTTAATGAGGTGATGCCCTACGGGTCAACACATGTGTCAACTAAATTAATTTAGTTAGTTTTTATTTTTTTGCTTAATAAAATCTCTCTGTCCTTTAGACAGTGGCACTGTCTTTTAGGAGTTGGTACTGCTTATCTACACCATTTTTCTAAGTTTCTCTGTGTATCCCTCTGATATTCTTAGGTATATTGCTATACATTTTGCACGAAAATCTATATAAATAAAAATGAATCACCAAATGTGTTGCTAAGCACAAAACTGGGGAACGGCTCGACCTACCCGGCAATTTTTATTTTATATTTTCGTTAAGGCACAAGGAAGATTCTTATGGAAAGAAAAAACGTAAAAATTGGAAGGAAAACGAAAAAACGACACTTATTTTCCTATACAAACCACATACTAAATAACAACATCTTAGTATACTAAATGATAATTAAAACACATGTCTCCAGCTGTTAAACATTTGACGTCAATCAATAACTTTTGACAGAACGAAGTCTGTCGGGGCAGTAAGTAGTATTTAATAAAATTTATATGTTAATATGCACACTCGTTAGCTCTCTATTGAAATACCGCTGCGCTGTATCGGACGTAACGGCTAGCAAGTATGTATACGAAACGGGACCTTACTCTGAGAATCGTAAGGTTGTATTTAGTACAATTATAAATAGCTTTCAGGATTCATATTCAATAAATTCTCTGTGGCGAATTAGCGTAGAGTTTTGTATGTGTGTAAAATAATGATTATCATCTAGGCGTGTGTAACTGGCGACACATGATTGGGAACAGAATACAGCTGATGGCATTTGTAAATTCATATTCTCAGTTCTGTTGGTGGTACTGTAGAGAAATCACGATAGGGTTGGTTCGCGGTACAGGCCCACCGTAATACGAACCGATATCTTCCTTACGCTACTACTACTATCAATGTGAAAGTTTGGATGGATGGACGTTTGTTACTCAATCACCCAGAACGGCTGAATGGATCGCGATGCAATTTGGCACAGAGATATAGTCTAGAATAACACATAGGCTTTTTATCCCGGAAAGCTAATGGTCTATATACTTTGTCATACTTCTATACTAGTAGCAAATATGACTGAACCCACTGTGACTCTTATATCAATCACTACTGTTGGTGTGTTTTGACTTAGTTCATACTGCGCTACAAACTAATCGTATCATTTTGGATACTGTTCCCTATAATTTTAAATGTGTTTATATGTGTTTAATAATAATTTAAATTTAAATGTATTCTTGATTTAATTTATATCCTCTTTCACGCAGTCCATCCATCTTTTCTGTGGTCTTCCTCTACTAGTCTAGAAATTCGGGATTAAAAAGGTACACCAATTTACTACCAAAATAAACACAATTTATTATATTAATTTGCAAAATAACACAATTATGACAGATACAATTTTCACTATTTTCACTCAATTTTCACTTTTACTCACTTGTTCAATGTTCAAATCATACTGCAACTGCCTTATATACCTACTCGAGACGTTATTTCATCTAGAGTTCGTGATATTTCCCGAAAAGTCGAAACCCCTCCGGAATCTTCTAATACATTGTGGATATTATATAAATAGACTATTCGTTCCGTTTATTGTCAAAAGATGGCGGGCGTCTCAATTTAGGTAATCGTAACCCTCTATGACTTTCTCTATTGACTTGTCCATAGATGGCGTCCGCGGGTCAATTAAGGTATCCGTAACAGTATTTACTCCTTACCGTGACCGTTATACTTGGTACTCACAACACATTTATTTCAACATTTGCATTTCACTCCCCAATCCATCTGTATAAGCATATTTCCCTTTCTTCACTTCTTACTTAAGTCTACCTAATCTTTTTAATATTTTACCATCGTTAATTCCAAGTGCCCGTTTGAGGACAATAGGCCTGCCTTCTGTAACCCCATTAAGGGACACAGTATCCCGAAAACAAAAAACGGTTTTTCTGGATTGTGAGACTGATTACTTTTTCATTTGCTACCTATCTCGTTAAATCAATGGCAGAACGGGTCGTAAGATTTCTTATCTTAATCCCTACTATTTTTTGCCGGTGTTGAAGATTAACTGCAACTGGAGGACTCGTCGCAAAACAATTTTATAATCTCCAATAGTAACAACCTACATACGTGTAGGTTGTTACTATTGGTTGTTCGTATTAAATCTTGTGTCGAGTTGTTAGACTGATTAAGGAATTGAAACGACTTTCTAATTCAGTTTTTGACGTCCGACTTGCGATCGTGTGGCTGCGGGTTCGACTTCACTCAATGCTACTACCGACGTTAATCCACTCCTAACACAAGCGTTAAGCTTAGCTGGAGGGGTTAAAAAGAATATGTACTAGTAATATATGACTCACGTTTTAAAAAAAAAACCGTTGATGGGATCAAACTAAATTAAATCCGGGTGATATTAATATACAAAATATTTTTTACTAGCAGCGCTTTGCGGTTTCACCCGCGTAAGTCCCGATCCCGTGGGAATATCGGGATAAAAAGTATCCTAAGCGTTAATCCAGGTCTTCAGCTATCTACATACCAAGTTTAATCGCAATCGGTTCAGTGGTTTTTGCGTGAAACAGGAACAAACTTCCATCCATCCATCCAAACTTTCACATTTATAATATTAGTGGGATACACAACAAAACAAAGTTAAAAGCATTATCAAGTACCTAACACAAGAAGAAATATTACTGCGCTTTATTTCAGAATTATTATGATAAGAAACTATGAGAATTAATTATTGATTTGGCCTCGAACAAATTCAAAGACAGCTGAGCTCCAATGGAACTATTGAATTCTGGCCTCATTAGGACATTAGAATTTTTTTACTTCAATAGGCAAATCAATTCAATTTGGGTCTAAATCGACTCCGCGGAACTACGACTGAGATAAATATTAGTACCTATTACCCGTTATATCAAACATATTCGAGAGAATTTTATATAACCGATTAAATACATGTTTACAAAAAAAAATATTTTTCAACTGGGTATTTAAGGACCGATGCGACTTGTATGTAGATAATACGTCCATCTCGGGAATCAATTCTCTCTGTTTTTTCCAAAAGACTAACTTTGTGGTTCTAAAAATACTCTACATCAATGTACGACAAAGTCAACTCTCCAACCGCAAAATATACGTTTGTAATCACAACAACTATTTTATTTATGAATAAAATAGTTTTTGTGATTACAAACTCAAAACAAATATGATATAAAAACAAATTTATTAACAAATTAAGCGGCGGTAGCGTAATGGCTAAGGCGTCGGACTTGCGATCAAGTGGTTGCGGGTTCGAACCCCACCCAGTGCACTACCGTAGTGAACCCACTCCTAACACAAACGTTAAACTTAGCTGGAGGGGTTAACAAGAATACTAGTAATGTGTGACCCACGTTACTAGTAATCTTTAACTAAAAAGAAAAAAAAATTAACGACTATGTGAAATATGGGGATCACAATTTTAGAAACAAAAACAAAACTCTGTTGATTCATCCGGGTACTAACTAGATAGAAAATGATATTGTTTGACAGCTGTATAATACAGACAGACGCGGCGGGGGACTTTGTTTTATAATATGAAGTGAAGAGTGTGAATACAGAGGATTGTCTGATCTCTTAATTAAAACAGCTTTCATAAAATACTAATTTATTTTAAACTTAGGTAATATGTATAGAGCCACAATGTCATGTTTCATTGGCACACTCGGTATCTTCATTATTCTGACTAGCAAATTCTGACGAACTTTCTCTGCACTGGACCCAATGTTCTGATTGTTCCCAACAACCAAAATATTCTGGCTTCAAATACAGCAGTTTGATTTCTTCTGTGTTCCCTAGTCCAGGCACTGGGCATGGGCGAATTTTGTCTTCTGTTTCTCTAGTTGATCCTAAGTATAAATACTTATTTGTCCATTTTGGGGGTGGATATTTCTACATATTGGAGAATAAAATAAATAATTTAATAATAATTACTAGGTACTAAAGCATTGGTGGTCGTTAAGAGTTTCTTACGTCGATGACTACCAGACTTTAATTATTAATTACTTAATAATTTTACTGGTATATTATGAGTACGGTATTTAAGAAATTTACAAAAATATCAAAAAGTTTTTGACTTTTTTACTTTTTTTTTTTGTTTCGTAGTTAAGTCCTAGAAAAGCTTAAAATTAATTGGACTTAAATATGCCACGACTTCTGGGGTTCAATTCTAACGATTCCTGAGAACAATGATGGTCAAACAAATTAGAAATTAATTAAACAAGGTTTAATGACCGCTTTTTGAGTAAAAAGTTACTACTAATATTATAAACGCGAAAGTTTGTGGTGATGGATGTATGGATGTTTGGTACTCTTTCATGCAAAAACGGATTAACGGGTTAGAAGAAATTTGGTACAGAGATCGATTATAGTCTGGCACATAGGCTACTTTATTACTAATTTTACGGTTCCCGTGGGCTAACAAAGTCGCAGGTACCAGTTAGTATTAAAAATACGAAAGTGAATTCGACGAATTCCAGCCGCCAGAACAAGCCGGGATTCAAAAAGGCTACAGCACCCGTAGACCACATTCATACTGTTCGGCAGAATGTGCAAAAGACTGAGGAGTACAAACAGCCGCTGTGTATGGCTTTTGTGGACTACGCGAAAGCCTTCGACTCCATCAAGACCTAGGCAGTTCTGAATGCTCTGCAACGACGTCGTGTCGACTGGCGATATATCGAGGTGCTGAGAAGGTTATAAACTTAAGAACTTACCGAGTCGCACAAAACGTAAACATTACAATGTATACATCCAATGGGATGTTTAAATTGTAATGTAACTTTGGTCACGAATAGGTACTTCTTTTCGAGGGTGACCTAGTAGGTAAGAATTTCAATATAAATGATACCTTTTTTTTGGGTTTTGCCACACATAGTTCTATACATTGGGTTTCCTCATCATAATTTTTCTTTCTCACGTTGGACTGATCTGTAAATGGCCATTTTTTCTTCACGTTATTGAGTTCTTTAATGTATCGACGCCATAGGTCCCAATAAATCTAAGAAGTGGAACAAAACTAGATTATTTTTCATTATTGCAAACTAGTAAGCCTAGTTCTAGCTGCCCAGTACTCTAAATCTAAGCACTATCTACTAAGGCATGAGAGCCCACTAGTCGAGAAGTCTTACTACTTATTAAGTTTAAATCAATTTTTTCATCGAAAGGTAATTCTAAATATCTTCACCCTACAGTAGACCGCGTGTGCGTTACCAAAGCAAAATAATGTCGAAAATAGTAATTTAAATGTTATAGATAATTAGTAGACAGCGGTTAACCACTGCTACGGGTGACACGGGTCCTATTACTGAACTTGACTGGAATCAGTCTCGCATAAATTGTGTTCAACTGTATAAGGAAAGAATCTTGGCTTAGCATTCAACTTATTGCGGAAAGATCGAGATTGAGTGTTTGTATCAGGCAGGCAGGCCATAGGCTTACTTAACTACGTTGCATAAAAAAATTAAAATGTGTACCAATATGACACAACGGCGGATAAGTTGCATGTCTTAAATGAACTAGCTTTGTAGTTTCTATATCGTTTAATAAACAGATTTTCTCTCACACTGCTAATGCCGAGAACAGGAAATACTATGATGTATAAACTGTATATAACTACATTTTCCCTTATAAGACGTTACCTTCATTTTTGGTATTCCACGCAATTCAAAATATCTTATAGATTTATCAAGAAATAAAACTTTAACGCAGTATCTTTTACTTTTTTTAAACACAGATAACTTGACGGATCTCCATGGGTACAGTTTTATTAATTCTTGTAAATTTTGGTGATTGCCAACATGCGACGGTGCTACTTGTTCTTTTTCACAGGCTATTACGAAAGCCTTGGAAGTCAACGCTGCAATAAATACCAAGCTAATTTAGTCAACCCTGTAAAACCCTAAACTGTAGGAGTCACTGTTGTGACAGTACAAGGGACTGTCTTCTTGCTTAAATCGTTTTTTCAACCAATCGTAAATCGCTATCATAGTTATTTATTAGAAAGCTTTTTATGGCAAAAAAGTATTAACCCTACGTATAAACGAAAAATGATGTTCTTTTCCCGTAGATCTTGCACTAGAGGTATTCAGTTGAGTTATATTCTTACGGAAACTTACCGGGTAGGTATTCTAGGTAGCAGCTAATTTAAAGCCGTATAGCGTTTCTAACTACTCATAATTTGCCGCAGAAACAGTTTACATTCAACACGGTTGTGGATGGACAGTCCACTCCCATAGCCTCCCAAGACATTCCGGTGACTTTTTACAAAAGCCTTCTCCTTTGCGGAGATCAGAGATATGACTAATGACTAATATTACTTTAAATTTACCGTAAACTTAGGAGCTTACCGAGTCGCACAAAACGTAAAATATTTTTACCATCTCTTGTAGTTTCTTTAAAAGCACTTTCAATCGCAACTGTATCGGTCAATTCCTTACACTCTCTTGAGAGTAGTCTTCTAAGACTTTCACAGAAGCTTAGTGAAGGGTTTTTTTTTGGCAACTCGGCATTTGTATAACTCATCGGGCTATTATATTAAAGTTAGTTAGTAGTTGTTTATGGACTCTATCTTATTATATTAAAACAATAAAAAATATATAAAGGTCCGTGTAGAAAAGTGTCAAGTGACAACGTCATATTTGAAGACAACCTTAAAAGGTCAAACAGCTAATAATAAAATCTTTGTTTTCAAAGCACCTTTGACCATTTGCATACTTGTATCATTTAAAGAAGTTTGTTCACTAAAAGAGTGCCTTCACGAAAAAGCATTTCGAAGATCAATAAAATTAATTCACAGTAAGACTTTATTGCTTAGATATTACTCCTTCCAAGGCACAAAAGTATCACCGTGGGTGTAGGTACATGAATAACAAAAAAAAAATCCTTATGATCTACACCAGATTTTATTATGACTTAGGCATTCCACAGATAGGTATACAATATTTTGATATAAGTACAAACCTCAATAAATCAAAACATAAAACATTAAAAATATATTAACACATTTTATTGGGTAAGTACGGGTAAAATTAATTATATATTCGTACCTACGTGTAATCGTAGTTTTAAATCCATACTTATTTCAGACGTGGCACTACAAATAATATTGATACAATTTCATAAACTCATAAATTAAATACCTAACTAACTTTGGTCGACTATTTAAATTTTAACCAAAAAGTTCTAATTTTCAGTAGACGTCTAATTTAAAAAAAAACTATTGTTGTAATGTGCCTTTCTCGTATCTTCATCGACTGGTATCTGCCTGCAAGTAAAAAAGTTCATTAATAAAAAAAACATACCACAGGTAATAGGATAGTGATAGGTGACTAATTTTCACGAAGATAATTAATTAATGCTTCAGAACTAGAAAGGCCACCAGAATATGTAGTAGGCAGATATGTGCAAAATAGCTTGTAAAATGTATTTAAATATAAAATGCAAATACTTTTAGTACTTTCTATTTCAAATACAAAATAGATTTTCAAGCTAAATGCAAAATATGTATTTTCAAAATACTTTATTAAAATAAAATACTTTTATAGTTTTAACCCATTTTTCGTCATGGACCAACTATATATGCACAACTAGTAAGTTGTGTCATGGCTCATGAGGGATATTTGTTTTTAATTATTCCTTTTGGCACAGCTAAACAATTTTGAATTAATTTTAGCTCCTAGATACACAACTAATTACAATCGGTGTACAAAGATTAATCTTTATGGTTATCGTAAGTATTTAATATAGTATATTATACTTAATACAATGTTACCTGTATTTAAAAAATAAAAACGAAAAGAGGTCTACTCCCACGTAATGTGATTACTCGTGAATAATGGATTCACGGACATTATGGGAACAAAGTTTTTCTTTTTCTTAAATCTCTCCATATAATTCATGAAGTTACAGACATGTTTACAGTCAGGATATACTGTATGCACGATAATAACATTATCAGTTTTTATCATCATCATCATTGGATCATTGGATTAACCGTTTATATGCTTAATATCTGTTCTGTGTAAGTCTTAGTTACCATTATCTAATTCCATTGCAGTTTCTCTTGTGAGTTGTGCTAAAAGGAATGCTCATAGTAAATCAGTTGTGCTTAGTTGTGTCATTAGTTGGTCATAGTTGGTCTATGAGGAAAACGGATTTTTAACTTTTTTTATTACTTATTACATTTTTTAGCACGTCATCAAGTCAAATTTACTTTGATCACTTAATTGGATTAAACATATTTGGTCTTTGGTGTGGTCTCATAATGACGCCACCATAAGAAAAAAGCCTTTCTAGCGGTGCAGAGTTAGGCAGGCAGGTATTATACTTTAAAAAGACCATCTTTACTATGTGTGGGTCGTTACGTGAATTCCACGAAACGTAACGTAATTACGTAACGTTTTTCAAATAAAATAGAAAATGCTTTTCTAAATAAAGTATTGAAATACAAAATGGAAATAGGTATTTTGTTTTTAGTATTTTGCATTTCAAATACTACTATTTTAAAAATGTCACATCTCTGGTAGTAGGAACTAATACTCTAATCGAACATTGTCTTGATACTTAGGTCATACTGAAAGTTTCTGGATTCTGATAAATAAGAGCAGATAATAGACTTATATAATACATTTATTGTTTTTCAAAGTATATGCCATCACAACTTATACATTTTTGCATTTGCTGGAATCATTATAGCAGTTGGTTCAGTCTTTCTTAGGGACCTCTTCAGTGGCTTCGTGAAACGCATTTACTGTCAATTCAGGGCTCGTAAAATGTGTGCCTCTAAGTTTCTCCTTAATTTTAGGAAACAAAAAAGCCGCAAGGTGAGAAGTATGAGCTGTATGGCGGATGCGACAACAGTTCTACATTTGAAGCCTTCAAATTTCAAATACGCTTCCGTTACCTTAGCGGAATGTGAGGATGCCTTATCGTGATGAAGCACGACATTGCTTCGAGGATGCTTTTTGCAAACTTTTTCTAAGACTCTGAGCAAGCAAGTGTTGACGTACAAATCTGCGGTCACTGTCCTTTAGTCTTCAAGCGACACTTTTGTAATGTCCTGATTTATCGAAAAAAGAAGCAACCATTATCAAAGCTTTGACTTTTCTTACTTTCGTCGGCAAGTCTTCGAAAGGGAATTCTGCCGACTGGCTTTTTCTTTCGGGTTCAAAGCAGTACACCCAGGCTTCGTCGCCTGTCACAATATTATAGACAGGCAATGACTGTCCTTCATTAAACTTTTGTATCATTTTACGGTACCACTCGACATGCAGTAGTTTCTGTTCTTCCGTTAAATCATACGGCATCCATCGAATGCAAATTGCACATGCAAAATGTTTTATATTTAGCTCATTCTAATGCCTAATAGAGTACGAATTTGCTGGCAAATCATTTTTAGTCAGCTTTAATCAGTTGTCGTACGGTACCAATATTGCATTCTGTAACCGCAGTTATTAACCGATCTTTACGTACATCGTCATGGAGATGGTCACGTTCACGTCTAAATTCTCCAAACCACGAACACACCTAGCTGAGACATAGGGCTTCATCACCAAATGCCAATTGAAGTCTCTGGTAACTCGCTTCTTGACTTAAGCACAGCAAAAATCGTTAAAAATCATTGAGGGAAAATTGTCACGAGTTATTGTAATAACGACACACAATTTCCTAAAGGACGCCATAATGAAAAAACAAATGTCAGTCTCGCAAAATTAAAAAGTAACATGTTCCCAGAGAGTTCAATTTCAGAATTTCTTAATTCCTTTTTATTTATTATTGTAAGTGGATAGTTCCAGAAACTTTCGTATGCTCCACGTATTACCAATAGCGTACCTATTACCTACAGTATACAATATACTAGTAGCGCCCTCTATTACTACATCACCCTATTGTATGAGCAGGACCGAAAAATAAAACACTTAATCAAAATAACTATAAACTCTCTAATTACGATGACGAGAGACAATCTATCTTTTATTCTTTTTGTAAATTGGAAAAGAATGACAGTAATATAGACTCTACATTTAATACAGATCATCAAATATTGATATATAGCTGTGAATAAATATACACTAGTTGTCAAACGCCTGCCAGAGATTTGAGACCATACAATCTCCAGAAGAATCTTCTAGCAGAACCCGACGGACGTTTTACTGTCAGTGCATAATTTTTATAATAAAATTGAAAATTTCAAATAATCTAAGAAAATACCCATACCAAAGGTTGTTAATTTTTTGTTATTAATCGCCAAGTGTATATTTCATTGCTTCATACTTCAAGTAATCTGTGGTTATACAATCACCACCACCCGAAAAATAACCGTTAGTAAAAAAAACGTGATGTCATGCATTTGCTATAGTTTATATTAAAGTGCACTTGAAAACATTCAAAACATTTATGCATTTTTATTTTATCATCGATTTTCATCTACCTAAATATAATATATCTGGTCATGTTCAAGGCTTTAATTTCAATACTGCAACTTTGGGGATTGTTACACACGGTGGTAATGGTAACAAGTTATTGCCATATCTAGCGTGAAAATTTTTATCTATTGACGAATCACTGTCTTCGTTTGTGTTACAACTTCTTTTAACAATGCCTTGATTCTGGAAAGAATGCACAACGTATAAATAAATGTAGTCAATATTGCCTACACTTGAGACTTGATAAAATTCTATTCAAAATAGGTAGGTCTCATTATAAGGTTTTAATATCTATAATAAAAATAAATAAAATGACAACTGTGCTTATGATTTGTGACGAATAAAACTACTCAAAGGGGCTATTATACACTAACACAATGTATGTACCTATACTTGGGACATTCAAAGCACGCAAGTGAGTTTCATCATACCACTGTATACTATATTATACTGATACTGATACTGGGTTAAGGTTAAGCTAATAATATATACATTACACTACCAATATGAATCTACTCTTAGCACAAGCATTTAAATTAATTAGTTAGGGTAAAGATTTTCAACCTACACAATACATGTTGGACAAGGCTAGAGCCTTGCATAGATACTAATACATTAATATTTACACAGAAATTTCGGATAACCCTATATTTTGATTAAGCAACAAGTGGTACTGTCTATATAAAATGTTGTTAACTTTGAATATAAATTATATAATCAAAGGTTGTGAATATAACTAAACTAAACTCGTAGGTATATTCTAGAATTTCCCTAGTTTCATCAGGTTTTTCAAATTCTTAAAATTACTATTGCTTTCGAATTTTCTCTATTTTTTTAATTAGAAAGTAAGAATAAATGTAATATTAATATCATAAATATTATACTATCATCCCATATAATGATGGTCTTCGCATCTCGACGCGATGCTAAAATTGTCTAGAATAATAAAATCAATAGAAATATCCAATTTTCAAAATATTTTTATCCAATTTTAAAATTAAATTTATATAATTACATATAACTATTAGATAGATACAGCAGTATTTACCAAAGCTTCAGTCTTCTTACGTAAATTAGATCTAGAAAGTGTTAAAGCCAGCTCTGATTGTAGTCTATTTGATATCGAAACTTCATCGTCGGCATCACGTAGACCATTAGGTTTCTCTCCATTGAGAAAGTCTAACTTTGTCGGTTCCCTTCTGCTACCACCACTATAAGCGTATTCACCTATCGTCACAGACACAGGCCGCAAATGTTTCTTCATCGTAGCTGTGCCATTTGGTGCTTTCACAAAATAATTGGAAGGTGGTTTTGGTGGTACATTGGCAGGATTCTTTAATTTATAAGATTCTAGGGAATCCAGTTCCACTTTTTCGTCTTTAATACTCTTAATCTGAGATATCGGTTCAGTTTTCTTAATATAATCTGGAGTCGGTGTTCTTGTTATAGTACCATTTTTTCTAAAATTTGAATTTGTTATGATATCTGCGATAGTTGGCTTTGTGACAGTTTTCTGACTATCCAGAAGTTTATGATCTCCATTTTGGTGTCCATTTGTAGTAGGCATCTGAAATAAGCATGCAAATAAACGTTACTGTTAAACTAATGATATAAGTGTACATTTTTTAAAAGTGGCTAATCAAGTTTATGGAAAAAAAAGAACAATGACATTTCTAAACAGTTCTTTACTTAAGTGAACGTGTTTGATTTTTTTTTAAAAAGATACGTAATGTTATCTTAGGTTGGTTAAATTAAGATTCGTTTTTTTTGCTAGACCCTGTTATGTTGTCTGGTCTAGCTGCCAGAATGCCACTCAATGTGAATACCTTTGTGACTGGGGAAAACCATTTTTCACTGTGCTAACAATCTTCTATAACAACAATGTAACAAAGACATGACACACATACATTCCCAATTTTTATAGGATTACTCTGAAAATACAACTATCCACTGAAAAAAGAATCACGTAAATTTGTTTACAGTTAGTGAAGATATCGCATAGTGCACATAAACATTTTTAAGTCAGTTAAAAATATTATGCAAGTAAGTATTTAAGGTCGTATCAGTTAAAACAAGTTTATTATTCTGCTGCCTGTGATCTTGACTTAAAATAACAAGTGCACCTAGACCTCGTGCTCTTAAGTTCAATATCTACAGCGACAGATGTACATCTGTGACAGTGCCACAACAGGTTTGTAAGTGTAAGTTACTTTCTTGCTGTAAAGATTTCCTAGATGTTTTTGAAGAATGATTTAATAAGCCACTTGCTTAGCAAAGATATCAGTTTGATGCGACATCTTTCGTGATATTGATGATTTCGAACTAACAAACCTTCGCATTTATATATATATATATATACCTATTATTATTGACTGTTTTTGCAAACACTTTTACAGATTTTATTACAGACTTCATACAGGATGGACAGTATGTTATTACACTTAGTAATCCATTACATACAAGTTACAAGGTACACATTGACACGTTGGAGTTAAGGCCAATACCGAGACTAAATTTGTAGTTGTTTCATATACGTTTTTAGTGCTGTCAAGACTGGAGTATATAAATCTGTGATCTATTATATTCTTACCGGCGGTGGCGGCGGAGGGTTGTCAGTGGCTTCTCTATTTGGGGGAGCATGGTTATTGCTTGTTACTTCAGGAGGTTGCTCAGCTTTCCTCAGGGGTAACGTTTGTTGCCGATCCTTAAACAGAAAAGCTTGATTAAGTAACTATACTTGTTTATATTATTTTATTTACTTCTACTAAAGCTGTAAGAGATCATACTAGCTCGTCCACTCTTAGTCACAGGTTTCCATGTGCTAACAATTTCCAATAAAATGTAATGATACTGATTTGTATTTTTATCTTAAGTCATAAGTGGGTCGTATAGAAATCTTAGATAATTACTTCGAATCAGAATTGTAGTAGTAAATATTATCAATGTAATGAGGTGTAATAATCGTACAGTCATTTGGTGTTAAAAAAATTGATTACCTGGAAAGTTTTCCAGGAGCTTTGAAAACAACATTTTATAGATTTCGACATGCTCTTTCCGAATTTTTACTTTGCCACTTAGTATCTTTGCCGCTTGAGAGATCAATAGCGAAGCGAAGGAGAATGCGCTAAATATTGTAATAGTGCATTGCATGTGGATAAGGCCTACCTACTAGAGATACCACGATAAAAAACTTCATTTTCCAAAAAAAGGGTGTTAGATAAATTATAGGCTATTTTTAGCCCGATAATCCCACGGAGTCGGGACTTATGCGGATGAAACCGCGGGGAGCTGCTAGTTTATAATATTAGTGGGATTTCCTCTATTTTAATTTTTACAAAACTATTTTCATCGTAAAATAAGTTAAATGAGTAGGTATGGAAAGGAGACATAGTCAAAAAATTGTTTTTTGGCGATATTTTCCAATATGGAAGCGCGAGCGGCAATTAGGAGGTGACACAGTAAAACTTTGGTAATAAACACCAATTATTATCAAAACTCCCGGAAATTTTCCAGGTAAAACCAACAAATGACTGTACATAATGCTAGTTTTTTTATTTTGCGCCGCTTTGCAGTTATCGCTTTGCATTACATTACATTTTACTCGTTTTGAATTTATCAATAATGTCATATCTCTATTGCTTTATCAGTTTACACGTCCATGTATGTAAGCTGTAGATATATTAAACTGACTCATCCTTTATTTTGCCAAATAATTACCTAGTACCTGGATGACCGACCATCCCTCGGTTTTTTTTATACGTTTTCTAAAAATGAAACCTAGCTAGATCGATTTATCGCCCCAGAAACCCCTTGCATACTAAATTTCATGAAAATCGTTTCAGCCGTTTCCGAGATTCAGATTACATAGGTATATCCTACTAATGTTATAAACGTGAAAGTTTGTGAGTATGGATGTATGGATGTTTGTTACTCTTTCACGCCAAAACTGCTGAACCGATTGCTATGAAACTTGGTATGTAGATAGCTGGAGACCTAGATTAACATATAGGCTACTTTTTATCCCGATATTCAAACGGGATCGGGACTTACGTAGGTGAAACCGTGAGGCGCTGCTAGTATATACATATATGTATACAAGAATTGCTCGTTTATACGTATTACATTAGATAGATACGATTAAAATATCTACGCAGGAAACGCGACGGAATACTCGGCGTGTTGGTCCTGTCCAGGAAGTCCGAGATTTTGGACCACATATTTAGGTACCTATATCTCTATCAATCATACCACCTATACCTCTCATTGTATAAAGAAAGGTGCAGTAGTTCAACCTACACCTATAAGATACCCTAATGAACCACTACTACTAACTTCGTGTTGGCGTGTGATTAGGATCGCCATTGCCCCCTTTGGGGGATAAGGTTTTTAATGGGTACCTGACGCCGCCGGGCCGTGGGCCATGTGTTTATTGCCGGCTTAAGATAAATGTCCCCTATTTCGGCATCTTAATTTAAAATATTTCTAAACATCATAATAATTTAAAAGTTTTTGGTAAATGATCGTATGTATTTTGTGAGTAATAAAATGCAAGATGACATTTTAATTCGAATTCGGTTTTTTTATAATTAAATTATAAACCTTATATTTGAACCCTACTTCGTGATATAATTGTGCTCTGTTCCTAAGTTTGTGAAATCGCGGCTCCTACTAAAGGTTAATATTACTATTAAGGCTATTACAGTGTTAAAATATTTTAAAATTGAATTTAAACAAAAAGATGTTAAAGAGTTGTTGTATTAAGAAAATAATGTTTAAAGACATTTAATTAACGATTTTTAAAATCGTTAATTAGTCTTTAAGCATTATGTTTATATATGTATAGCCATATTTATATATTTAAAATATTATCATATAGTTATATAATAAAAAATAAACTTTTCTTCAGTGAAAAGTACACACCAAAACAATTATATAAATGGGTAAAGACTAGCCAATGACTTTAAAGACTGTAATATCCTAGTAAGAATAAAAAAAGGGTAAAAGTTAATGCTTATAAACTAATTAACGAGATTAGAGTACAGTTATCATTAATAAAATAAAAACGAAAACATATCTGCTACAGATTAAACGCCTCTTTTCTTCAGTGGTCTTATAATTTCTTACGGGTTAGGATTAAAAATACAGATGAGAACTAGCTTACGTGAATTATGTATAATCCCTTCCTTGCAATACAGCTGTTTATTATTTTTTAGTTAATAATGATCTGTCAAATCATCTCGTGAATTTTGGCATAGTATCAGTATATGTACCTACTCAAAGCATTTTTTTTCTAAGATATAGGTAGGTACATATTAAATAAACGTGGCATGCATTCATAATCAAACAAATGTTGAAAATTAAACAAATACTAATGTATGTATACTGTGACTACACGTAGGTATCTAATCGATTAATATTGAACTTTGATCACACAACATCAGGGAAAGGAAATATACAGACAACAATCTCTAATGAAAAAATACTGTGCCCACATGTTTCATACGCGTAAAAAAACGAAGGCCATTATCATTACACCTAAGTTTTAGTGCGTTATGCTGTTGTAGTTATGCCTTTTTACAATTAGTTCCACAACATTTAGTTATGTGGGTATAAGCGCAATAACTACTAAAGGTAGAAATAATGTAATACTCTAAAATAAAATGAATTAATTTCATTTACAAAAGTAAATACGTATTTCTTTTCTAGAAGGATTTATAATAGTCATCGTTTGCGTGATAGGTTCAAATCGGCTTTAAATTCCGATACGATTTTCTTAGACACAATGCACAGAGAAATTATCCTTCTAGAGGGAAATATTTGCAAAACTTACGCTCCGTCCTAAAGTTAAAGGTACTAATTATGAGGTGTTTGGTAATGCCCGGTTTCTATAATCAAGAAACTATTAGTTTTGCTTACGGACGGCAAAATGGCCGTCCTAAAGGCCCTGGAAGACAACACCATTAACTCCAGTCTAATTTATGAATGCCCCTAGACGCTGGAGCGTTTAGCCTCTGGCAATGGGGTAATTTTTCAGTGGATCAAAGGGCATAATGATTCACTCGGCAACGACGCCGCTGATGACGTAGCAAAGAAGGGATCTACAACGTCAGCGGCAGGTCCAACTATACTGCTGCCACTTCAATTCAACAAATTCGCTTACGGGTAAGGCAACGGACTCGTGAAGCGCAGAACAGTCGCTGGATTGATAAGCTGGCTGCAGGCAGTCTAAACTAGTGCTGTCGGACGTCTCACTATGTTTAACTCGCAGACTGCTCAGTCGCAACCGGCTTGACATCAGGATAGTTGTAGGAACCACTACGGGCCTCCTGGCCCTAAACCTGTACCTATTCACCATCAATGCGACAGACAGTCCTCTATGCAGAGGAAGTCTGCACCCGCGTTGAGACTTCCTCTGCATAGAGGACTGTCTGTCAGTAACGGCCGCCAACGTTATCCTGGAGTGCGAGGGAGTGGCTACACAACGGGCAAGTATCCTGTGCGAGGTCGCTCCTAGAAGCCTGTATAAGCCCCAGGAGGCAACTGTGCTTCTGTAAGGAGCTAGGCTGGCTTAACTAGTCATCCTTATCTGAACGCATAATGGACCGCCTATGAGTCTAAATGCGGAAACAAAGCCCTATACCAATACCAATTCGCAACGTCTTTATAGAAGTGATTGGGCTATGCAAGTAAAAATTCTGGCGTCTGTAGGATTAGCAAGTTGATTGCTGATGGAAGTGGAATTTATACTATACAATATACATATTACATGCAGTATGTATGGTGCATGTATTTTATTATAGTTTTTGTTACATTTGTGAATATAGAATAATGTTTTTGTGTGGTTTTATGACAGAAAAAACCGAGTTCCAAAATCTGTCGGTTATCCGTTATTTTCGGTTATTCGGTTAACCGGTTGCATGCAATAATTTGAAATAGTCTACTTCAGAGTTAGTTAATTTTGGCTGTCAGTGTCATAGCTTCACTATAATTGAATCGTTTTACCTTTCAAACAACATTCAAAGCCTTTTTTTATTCGCAATGATTTGTAACAAAAGAATATGTTTAATACATAGTAATCCTACTAATATTATAAACGTGAAAGTTTGTGTGGATTTATGGATGTTTGTTATGATTTACTGAAACTGCGTTGAAACTTGGTATGTAGATAGCTGGAAACCTGGATTAATAGATTTGCCGATATTCTTTACTTTTATCCCGACATTTCGACGGGACGGGGATAAGCCTCGAATAGAGAATATAACACTGCTAGGCTCTCAGTATAAGAGCAGCCAAAAGTAGCATGTTTGGCCGATTGTACAATCTTTAGAGAACAGTGCAGAACTGGTCAGGTATACAAGTGAATGCAAAAGATAATTTTCCTCCTTTCCTCCTTCCTTTTGCCTCCAAACGAATTCAGAGTTTTTCTTATTCAAAGTTCCCAAGAGACACAATTCGTGTTTCTTTCTCGGAATTCAGCGAAATTAATCGATAGCGTTTTCATAATGGCGTTAATTAGTATATCGATTCGACAGTTAGAAGGTACGATAAGAATTCGTTTATCTCACTCTAATTAAGTATATGATAAAAAATGAGTGAGTACGAGTACGGTGATTACATTTTAGTTTTTTTTCGATGTGCATTTTTTATCATCAATACACAGCGTATTTATTGTATACTTAAGTAGGTAGGTAAATTAAGTAATGTAGGTAATAAAAAAGATACATGTGGCCCGTAGTATATTAAAAAGAAATATATTTTATTTTCAGAGTGCATACAATTTAACCTAAATAAGATATAGGAATGGTATTCCGACTTGGCACGCTATTATTTTAAATCATGGGTATATGTAATTTTCTATCAAACGACTGGAAGTCACTACCACTTCTTAGAAAAACTATGGCTAAAGAAATATACCGATACTACCAACTGAATAATAATATATAATATTTGAGATCGCTCTTGTGGTCTAATTTCGACCATAATTCATTACGTTTTGATTGTTGTTTCACTTCATTACCGGTATAACTTGAACGTTCATTGTATAGACTTGTCGTACATAACAGGTCAACATACATAATGAAGCCCTGTAGCTTTTTGTTGACGTTTTCACATAATTTAAACAAAAAAACTATCCGATTCAAAAAAATAAATATAAATACTTATACTTAACTAAAACTCGTCTCGAGCTATTCGGCAGAAAAATTTAAATGAAATTGGTTGACAAACATGGTTCCTAACTGTTTTGTCTTGCCTATTTATATCTAGATTAACGAATACTACCTCATCTTTTGAAGCCAGTAAAAACCTTGTCAACATTTCCGCTACCAGAATTGTAAATTAGTATAAGAACTTCCGTGAGTACTGTTTATACGAGTAACCATTAAAGATATTTAATTGTACCTATTTACTTCTGCGTTTCTATAAGCTCGACTAGTTAAGGTCCTTACAGGGACCCTATTGTAAAGAGCGAAGCAACTTGTCGAAGTCGGTGTCAACGGCTATATAATATAAAAGCAATACGTATGTTACGTATTTGTTTAGTTGGTTAAATAAGTTTGTTATATTGTATTTGTAATATTGAGTGAATTAAGGAAAGTTTGTAATTCTTAAACTTTCCTCATGATATAATTTCCCCATATTATTTTATATCATACCTATATTATGATGAGGCACTATGTAGTATAAGTAAAAAAGAAACGGTGTCGTTAAATTTGTTTTGCACCGCTTCGGTTCTATAAGGTCAGGACGGAGCTGGAGGCAATGTCAGGACAATGAACTGAAATTAGCGCCAGAAACAAACCTGCTCCTCAGTTTTATTATAAAAGTCTATAGACTAATGACTATGACGAATATTAATTTTACTATAGCTGCTAAGTACTAACTAAAACCATTCGAACTATAACAATGGCACATAATAAATCTATTATTTAGCGTATAAAAAGGCTCATGCATCAAACAATACTTAAATCAATTGCAGTAATCTCGTCACTATTATTAGCCTGAAAAAAAAATCGGAGTTCTATATTAAAAAAAACATTTGCCAATAGTGCGCGTAATCTATTGTGTCACATCTTAAAAGATTCTTTTGTTTTGACTTGTAATCAAGACATGAGAATATTATTTGAAATACGTGGTAGGATGATTGGCGTAATAAGATAAACATACCAAACAATTTTTCTAAGTTATCATCGTGCTCTACCTCAACGGTTTAAAATAAATTTATAAAATGTATGCATGACTTAAATATAAGCTTTGATTAGTTTTACAAATATTACAGGTTTAATATTTTATGGACAAAAACGGTTTTTATGTTACAGGTGGAAATAGTGCTACAAGATTGCCATTACCCACGCCATAAGATTGACGTAAAAACACGTGTTTGCCATCGATCGACTTCGATTGATTGTTGTGATGGTTTTTCGAAACCGATATAGTTACGCCAATGTTTGGCCGTAAAGAAGTCGCTAGAAAAGTCTACAATATTTGGTAGACTCTTAAGTCACCGACGTCAGTTTGTGCTTTTAATTGTGTCGCAATTATGTTGGAAAATCTTATAACTAGAGAAAATACAATTCTTTATTTCAATATTTTGTAGGTATATCAGATAAGCTGGTGTTGTCAATTTATTACGGGGTAATTTTACAAAAAAACTATGGGTAATCGTAAAGCGATTCCTGTAGTAGTAGTATTCCTGTTTTATATTTAAGTTATGACCGTTTGTATTTCCAGTTCCAGGTGTAAACGGATAGTTTTTTCAGTGATTTAAGTAAGTATGACATTGTTATATTATGTATACATTCAATAGATAATAGACAAGGTCGGGAAATAATTTAGAGCAGGCATCACTAAAAACGCACACAGTTTGGGGACAATAACAACACGTGCATACTGAAATACATAATGCGGAATTAGAAACTGAACCAAAGGTAATCAAAGCATATAACATTTTCCTTTACGCTAAACATGAGTGGAGCATTGACGTGGAAGCATAAACATCAATAGTCTAGTTGGCCAGTACGTGAAGCGAAATGTACTTAGATATGTAAAGTAGTTATTCAGTTTTTATTCATGATCAATATCAAAGATCTTAGAGTTGGCAAAATAAAAAAGTATCTATCTTTATGTAGAACGGCAGTTTAGCAGACTTCAATTATTCACTTTCTTGTTCTAATAGGCTTTATAATGATCATATAAACTCTTTAGGATACACGCATAAATACTTAAATGTTCAATTGATAATAACAATGTATATACCTCAGAACTGAGAATAAGTGTGGTATGCACATGTAAAAGATTATTCTTTTGATTATTATATTGATTGTTATACGCTGGCCTCACAGGTACACCACGCCAGCGTGGCACATATTCCTATTTAACATTGGTTAGTTAGGTACAGTTTAATGTAAACTAGAGATCCCTACCCGTTATCACTTAATTTTAAATTTATAACACATATTGTATAAAACTGTTAGCTTTCTACACTCCATCTCCATACAGGGTGTATTTTAAAATATTACACTTAGTTAAATCACTGAAACGGCATGACTCTAGCATGCAGTTCCAATAAGGTTTTTTTTTTTAAATTATCCGTTTACAAATTATGACATTATGACAGTTTCTCATAAAAGCAGAAACGTGTAAAGTTAAAAATTTTACATCGTACATATTTTTATTTTGAAACTGTTCACTCAATTTTTGAGAAAATCCAGAAAAACGAACTTAAAAAAATTTCGAAGTTATTTTATGGATTTTAATATAAAATTTTAACTGAAAATTCAAACGTTAATAACTTGTAAACGGATAGTCCTTTTTTCAAAAATTCAATCGATTTAAGTATGTGTTCCTTTTTTAAATACACCTTTATAAACTTTAAGTGTACTTAACGAAATTTGCTTAAAAAGGATTCAAAGAACTATTTTCACGTATTAAAATATATGTAGACTTTCATAATTGTTATTTTGTAACCAACATTAATAAATAATCTTTGATTTTTTAACTATTTCTTGAAGTCCAAGTTTACATTGTTAAACAATTCCCACAGTTATAATCCCATATAGCGTGTAATATGTAGATTGCGATAAATTTATTTTTATGTTTTCTTGAAATTAGCCCTGTATAGTCAGGGGTCAAAGAAAAAATGTTTTCGCAGACTTACGGAATTTTTTTATTGAATTAACAACATTTTGCTTCATCTATTAATATAATTTATCTCTTTTCTTTAACTGTAGATAGTCAAATATTAAATTCATGAGAGTATTTGCAAATTACATTTTTTTTAGCAGAACCATTGAAATCTGAAAAAATACAGCATTCAGGTAAGGAAGAAAAAACCTCCTGGTCGAAACTGAATACATTTATGTTTGTAAATACTTAGAAATTCTTATGGTAGTTGATAAATATCGGGTCTTGTTAAATAGCTGAGTGTTCATAATGTCAATAGAATTTGAATAGCAACATCAATCGTTTCAATAAACATTCATTCTAAAGATTCTATGAACAGTGCCAGCCAGCGTCTCTATATACCTATTGTTAGCTATGCTAAATATTATGATATTTAGCATAGCTAACAATAGGTCACATTGAATTGGCCAAAACATGAACGGTGATGTCATCTAATGATAAAGACGTGTATAACAATTTAAATATAATTACAAACACGACGACCTTAAATATTACAAAGTTTTTAATGCCTTCAGTGTAATTTCCAAAACGCTGTTATGAACTATACAATTACCTATACATACAAAAAATAAATCATTTACGAATATTTGCCTTTAATATTCTTTGAAAACGTTAAAAATGTTAATGGGCCGGTTGATTCATATTAATTTCATTTCGCCTAGTGGTTGAATAATGAGTTTACGTTACCTTGTTTCTGATACCACACTTGAGCAAACTAAACAAAGCGCAGAAAAAGCCCTAGGGTTCAAAATCGTGTCCTTAATCCCCTAAATTGTTTTTCCCTTCTGAATTTTGTCGCAGTCAAATAGATTTCTTTTTCTTACAAAGCAAGAATTCGGTATTCTTAAGTTAATGTACTTTTAATGGCCGAAAAATCAAAGTCTTGGAAGTTAATCTTCTATGGGTGTCAAAGAAAAGAAAACCAGGCAGCAATCGCAAGACTGACTAGCCAAGGCAGTCTTGTGATTGTCGCAGTTCAATGTTGCATTACAAGGTAACTAAATAATCTTTATAGTTACATATATATAAAAACGAAAGGATACTCATTCACTGACTGATCACGAAATCAAGAAAACTACTTGACCTACAAGGATGAAATTTTTCAGGGAGGTTTAGCTAAGAACGGATTTAACGACGGTCTAAGGGCTCTCGCAAGTTTATTAAATATGAATATCCTTGGTTTTTTGTACTAGATACCTGAAATCCAGTAGGGAGGTAGTTTATAAGTAGGACACGTCACGACACGTCAGCTAAGAACGCATTTTATGTAAGGACTGGATTAAGGAGGCTTAAATGGCTCTCGCAAGTTTATGAGTCCTTGTTTTTTTTTACTGGAAACCTGAAAGGGGTAGGGTGGTGTTTATAGGTAGTAGATAGGACACGTTAGCTAAGAACTGATTTTACGACAGGGCCGGTTAAATTTCCTGGGATAAGTATGGGTAGTTAATGGAGACAAAAATATTTGTTTTCGAAATGGATAACAGCTTTAACAGATAATACAGATAATGTTAAGTGCAAAATTGTATATAGTTATGTAAACAATATATTTATATCGAGCGATATAAACTGTTAACAATCAGTCAAATATGAGTGTCTGAGTATCGATAATATCTGCCGTATTGGTCTTTACTTTATCTACATATAACTCTAGGTGTGCATCAATTACGTCATGTTTATTTATTTTTGCACTTTCGATACGACGTCAGCGTCAGTCACAACTGGCGACTAGGACTACCGGTACTTACAATTGACTGTAAAAAAACAAAACGAACGATGATTCAACTTAAAATCTATGAAGATCATCACAAAAGTATATTGAATCTAAGTACTTAGCTATAAAAAATATCTAAATAAGTATCATACTACAAAGATCACAATCACCGGACCGCGTTCTAATAGCTATGGATGTAGGTTCGTGAGCCAAGCTTCAGCTAACTTAGTCAGTATCTACTTATTTTGTTTCGCTCCAATAACATTATAAACAATTTATCCGTAGTCAACTTACTTCATAGCACTGTATAACAAACAAGGGCTTGGATTTAGTAATGTTCTTCATATTTGTACTTGTAAAACTGCTATAATTCACAATATTTACAGAAATCAACACATAACACTTAACCAGTATCAAATATATTTCACTGTGGATTAATACAGGAATTCATGAGCCAAAATCATTATTAGATATTGGAAATCACATAAATAATAATTGAAGAGTGCGCCAAGGCCGCATATAATTTCCCGTAGCATGGAAAATCGCGAGAATAATAATTATGTTAGAGATAAGTGCGCCGGTGTGCGGTCGGCGGAGTGCAACGAGACTGTGCTGGACTGTACGACACAGCAATCACACGAATAGTGTTGGCGTGCGCCCTCGTCGATCGTTTACTCACTGGCCGTTATCAGTGTGAAGCAGAATCGAACGAAGCAGAGCGGTGGCCGAGGCGGACGCGCGCTCCGCTGGCATACCTGTATTAGTGTATACATAAAAAAAAACAATATCGACCGGCACTAACGCGAGATGTTCGGCCAATTCGAAATAAGTACATCAACAATTTTACCTTGTTTTAGTCGCGATCATTAGACCAAATCAGCGACGTAAATGATGACTGTACAACCGAGGCTAATTTGAATGCTTATTAAATTTCTGTTTTGTTATGCAGCCCTTGTCTTGCTTATCGAAGCGATTAATGAAAACAAAAGCCATGCAGTTCGACGAGCGTTACCTTGCAATATACAGGGATCTTTTCACGTTTCAGTTCTATATAAATAGATTTATCTATAAATAGACAAAGGCAACACAGTTCAGTATATTTTTCTCCTCTATTTGTCCACCTTTTTTTGTTTAATAGCTATTGAGGAGTTTTGGTAACCTCTAGTAATAGGTAACTACTTAGTAATCTGTTTTTTTTTATAAAGATAACTCCCGCATTAGGTATTACTCCTGTGTTCCTAATGCGGAATGCGATGGTAATAGGTAGTCAACTTAGCAGGTACTAGAAGTAACTTAACATTTTATACCTTTTTAGATTTTTTAGTGCTTATGCGTCCTTATGGTTACAGTAACTACTTGTCAAAAACAGATAACCAGAATTTCAGAACACCTGTCCCTCTGTTTTATTTCCATAACCATTTTTGTAACATCGAAATAAAGTCTCCAGCATCTCCCAAGAATTTTATTCAAATAATACATGTAGACATTGTAAAAAAATCTTAAACTGTTAAGTTCAGTTAGGTTAAGTTACTTTTCTCCAGCCGGTCATCGTCGAGTGGGCAGGGCGGCAGCACGGGACCCTTTCCTTCCGACTGACGCAGGTTCTTTCCGGGCACGGCTGCTTCGGGAAGTACCTGCACTCGGTCGCTAGGAGGGAATTGAGTCCCGCCTGTCACCACTGCGACTGCAGTGAGGACTCGGCTCAGCACACGCTGGCGGTTTGCCCCAGTTGGGCGGCGCAGCGTCGGGCCCTCACTGCAGTCATCGGAGTGGATCTGTCGCTGCCGGCTGTCATACGCTCCATGGCCGGTAGCGACAGGAATTTTACCGCGGTCGCAACCTTCTGTGAGGAAGTCATCTCGCAGAAGGAGGCGGCGGAAAGGGTCAGGGAGGACGACCTCCACCCCGACTTAATTCGCGGCCGGCGAACCGGGCGGCGGAGGCGCGCTTACCAGCGCCTCATGCCGCCCTGAGTGTGGCAGCGGGTGGACGGGACGGGTTTTCCCCTTCACCTGCTGTAGTGGCCCCCCGCGAGGAGGCGGTGTCCGCATGTGCCTGGACGTTGCCTAATTGAGAGGTATTTACCCGAAAGTGGTGCCCGCGCTTTTGCGGGCAGGCGCTAGGAGGGTTCCGGATGTCTTAATAAAAGCTGTTCCCGGATCCCTCCTACTTAAGGCGCAGTACGGCACACCGTGTGGTTTTAGTCGGTTCGATTCCGACACACCGCCCCACCGAAAACCCCGGTGAGGTGACAGCCCGAGGGGATTTCCACACGCACAAAAAAAAGGTTAAGTTACTTCTAGTACCTGCTAAGTTGACTCTCTTCAATAAAGAGAATGAGAAAAAACTACTGAACGGTTTTGCCTTTATCTATTTATATATAGATTGAGCAAAGGTGGGATTAGTGGATCAAGGGTAACCATATCTAAAGCCAAGAATAGTGTTGTCAATAGATAGGAAGCACTCACACAATCTTTGCTACGGAGCACAATCCAGCAGAGTGGAAATGTAATCAGTGCGGTGTGTTGCAGCAACGACAGATTGCATAACAGATTCAAAATACGAGTAAGACAAAGGTAATGGGTAAATCCGCCCCGTTCTCAGAAATGATCACAGCACATGACATGTCGTATCGTGTGGACATTTTTGTGAAATTATTCTATTTGTAATTCCAATTATGGTGCAATATAACGGAAAAGCAAAACTTATTTCAAATATTTACTCGGTAATATATTTTTTCGTGATTCTGTTAATATATTTTATCTTTATCATGTACTGTGAAGATCTTATCACTAAACTGTGGTTCAATATTAGGTTGCGTAAATAAGAGTCCTACTTCAAATATTATTTTGTTAAGTTATTAATTTAAGTAATCTTTAAGCACTTGTTTATTCTGAAAAATAATTGGCAATTGCAAGGTTTTTCCGAAAAACCACACACACAAAATACAACAACAATAATTGTCGAAAACTTTTTTGACAATTTTATTGATGTAAAAAAAGTTTTTCGTTTGTAGATTGAATGAGTGTGTATTTATTTTGTATCAAATTATCATTTTTATTTTTTATTTATTTATCGTTGTAGGTATTTTTGTTGTATTTATTACACATTTTTATGTTCTATTATTATACCGCAAAAAGAAATTGACATACATACGTCCGTTTGGTACGTTTTGAATGGGTAACTTCCTATTATGTTGAAATCGTCTAAATATATAGTGAAAACAATAGCATTGTATTAACGTGGATCCCACTATAACACTAAGCAATTTGATATAATTCAAAGCCATTTTATGCTTATTGTCTGGGGTACATTTTGATGTTAAAACTCTCTAGATTTCTAGAATAGAGAGTATCTTACATGCAAGGCAGTTTATAGCTCCGTAAGTGATTTCAATCACAACTGTATATTGCTTTTATCCGTTTAATTAGATGATCATGAAATATCTCCGGACTCTCACAACAAAAGCTATTGTCATTTTATCTAGATTGAAACCTAACGTGACTAAAGGTAATTCTTCTTGGAATAGTTCCAAAGCATTACAATTTACCTTTTAATTTGCCGTGTAGTTTCGGTTATGAACACGGTATCTAATTTCAACCAGTCCATATTTTAATGGCGTAAACACGCTTATTATGAAAATTTATAAAAAATTGAGTCTGTCCATGCATCTAACTTGATCCCTTATGTATAAAGGGTTCTGTTTTGTTTGCAAAATAACGCAGTGAAATATAATGAGTTGGTATGCAATAGAAATATCAAATTAATTTAGTAAATGTAAAACACATGTTCCTTAAGATTAGACAACTAATGATGATTTAATCAATGATGTAATTATAAAATAAACAAGAATATAATAGTCCACCGTGTGTAGCACTTTAAACCTTTGAACAATGATATAATAAGCTAAATTGGTCAGCGTTATAGGTACTGTTTAGAATAAAATAAAAGACAATGGAAAGTGATGGACATAACTTGGTTAGACTGCATTCTCTCTCAGTTTCGTTTAATTGTCCCGTTGTTAATATAATAAAATATCATTTGATGTTTTTTTTTTTGGTTAAGTGATCAAAATAATGGGGATATTTCTTTCATTTAGAGGGCTCAACTTCCAGACAATAGCCAGTTTGATTTACAGCTTACAGATAATGCGACCCCCACCTTCTCGAGCTTCTAGGCATTCGTGGGTGTTTAATACGCATCTGTCTTACCGTTCGGGTATATAGACGTGAGTCTACGTATTTATTTTACAAAATGTGTTAGTGTGGGTGTAGGTAATCTTCGTCGTTTTTTACCTCAAGAAAAATGACACTTGATTCTACCACTCTACCACAATTACTCTTCTCATTTGGCTATGCTAATACTTATTTTTTATACACGTTCATTATGCATTCCTTTTGTTGCTTATTTCTTGCTTCCTGTAGGTATATATTTAAAATTGTTAAGGTTATAAATAGTGAGTTTTGTTAATGTTCAGCGTTATAAAGGTTATTTCTTTGTAGAAACTTACATTTTTTCAACCTTGTACGTAAAAGAGTCATCAAATGCAGTATTTTAATTAGTACCATTGTGTAGATGATGTTCTTATATAATCAAATGTAAGACCATATTTTTAAATTAAGACATACTTTGTTATAAAAACAAAAGTCTACTTTCACACGATTCTTTATCTAACGTTTATGCGTTTGTGACAAATTTCTTGATATTTTTTTTTCAAATTCCGTGATTATATTCCTAAATTATCGTAACTATTAACTGAGTTAAGGGGTTATTTATAATAAATTAAAAACCAATTCAAATTTTTATATTATTCTGACGAATAATTAATTTAGAATTCGATGAAACATGTTTGACCAGGTGGTTTTATTAGTTAACCTAAACCGTAAATAAAATCCTGTAATTACAAATTGATGATGATTTTCCAATACTTTGCTTAGATTCACGTTATCTACTCTACAGAAAGCGTAACTAGCTATTAAACTATAAACGAATCTAAGTACCTGTGGCGCGGAAGAGAAGTCTCATTAGTTCTCGTTATAACTGCTTGTAATCCCTTCGATCCTATTAAAATATGTAGGTACACTCGCCTGCACTAATATGTAATGTACTCATTCCATTTTATTCTTTTGAACTCACTTTTTTTTTAATAACTATTAAGTAACTTAAAAAGGAACAGTAGTCATCTAAAAAAATATATACCATCCAGCGCTTTTGAAAGTAACTATGTTTGCCATTTACTACCCAAAATTTGCCCCAACATCACTCATACCTATCCTTAAGTATTAATTGTTAAGCGGCATTTTTCTCTATATTATCTTTCCTTCCAAAAGTCATCGAGCGTCTCGTCTATAATCAACTCAGTTCATTCGTTACTAAAATAGTCTTAACTGTCATCAATTTGGTAAATTTAAATTTAAAAAAATATAGATACAATACACACACATGTCACATGTCACACATACTGTCACAGTCCTGGATATTACGGATAGAACGTACCCATAAATGGACGCGAGACGGTCAAGAGTTCAGTGCTTTGTCCCCGTAGCAAAAGTGCACAAACGTGCCTAAAGAAGTTTTCACTTCAAAAAACCTTTTTTGTTTGAAAGTTTTGTGTTCCTATTGTCAGGTCAGGTTCTGGTTATGGAATCCTGGAGAACTCTTCTAATATTATTGGCACACAATTATATAATTCACACGGGAATTAACGCGATCACGAAAAGGTATTACATACCTCTGAATTGCCTGACGTTTCGACCAGGTTGCACTGGCCGTGATCACAGGCTGACTAATTCCTGTGTGAATACAAAATTATATCATGCAACGCAAAAGTTTAAAAGTTAGTATTATTGGCTCACCTATCGCAGTTTGGGTATTTTTATGGTATCTAACTCCTAACTCGTACATTTGCACTCGGAAAGATAAATAGTTAGATAACACTTTTTTGTGCATCATTGTTACAATGTAAAGTAAAGTATCATACAACATGTGTCAGCATACAGATAGTGTACAAAGATCGGCCTTACTGCTAAATGCAATCTCTTACAGGCAACCTCAGGATGGATCTAAATGATTCGGAGAGACAGTGGTAGTCGGAGGAGGAGTATTTCAAATTTTAAAGAAAACTATTATTACTAGTAAATTTTTAAAACATGCAGATATTATGTAAATATACATCTACTTTACATACCTACTTAAATATAACATATACAATACATACATGTACAGATTGTACAGCATACCTTAATACGGAAATGATTAAAGCGATAATAAGTAATATTCATGAATCATTTTCTTAAAAATGGTTATTGATTGCGTTCGCCTAATGTTAATTGGCAACGTATAGCTTCAATTGTAAAAAAATGTGGAATGCTCATTGCATTCCACAATTCATCATCTCTAGTCTTAAATCTCCAGATGACCTTAGACATTTTTCACGTGTGTTAGGAAGGAACTTGAACCGTTCATTGAAATAAAAAAGGGCCTTAGCGTTGAATAAAATGTTGTAAAGAAAAATGAGGTTGTGAGTACTCCGGCGAGATCGAATTGGAAGCCACTTGAGCTTTTTGACGGAATTCAGAAACGTGATCATATTCTCGTAGTCCTTATCAAGTTGTACCCCAGATATATTCACATACCTATCTGACATCGGCAATTAGACTTTTTTAAATATAATTACTTTAATAAGATAATGATTTTTTCTTTGGTAAGTTGTTTAATATTGCTTTATACTAGGTTATAATAAAGTTGTTTAGTGTCAGTCTCTAAAAGCAGCTATCAAAAGTGCGTTGTAGAATCGAAAGCAAAATTTGGGCCCCATCTAATGAAAGCGAGTGTCCACTGTCTCCCTAAATACAAGCTCCAGCCTAGTTTGGGAACGGTTCCCAAACTAGGTTCCCAACAGTATCTTTGGTAATTACAGCATAACTTTTGTTTAAGATCCTGTTTGTAAATTATTTTCTGAGACGAATTAATCAACATTATTATTATTATATTATTAAAATGGTTCCTTAATGGCATGCGTGACTGAATTCTTCAAATCCCTGCTAACCTCATTGAATTATGAAAACTATTTCCGTAATACGAGCAATAAAAATAAGATTTAAAAATAAATTAGTAAAGTACTTGATTAAATTATTCTTATTAGTAAATGTAAATTATACTTAGTAGTAGTTAGTAATTCTGACTGATGAGCCAGAGGTCGTGGGTTCGATTTGGCAATCGAATCACACAATTGTGTGATGAGTACGATCATTTGGGCTGTGTTTGGGTATAATTTATCTATATAATAATCAATCAATCAATCAATCAGCCTATATAGTCCACTGCTGGACATAGGCCTCTCCCAATGTGCGCCACAGCACCCGGTCCTCCGCCTTCCGCATCCAGTCCATCTCTGCTACCTTCTTCAGGTCGTCGGTCTATCTGGCTGGGGGGCATCCTAGTTTCCGTTTGATCGCGTTCCGATTCGCGGTCTCCACTCTAGGACCCATTTTCTATATAATAATAATTATAATAAATATTCTTTATTTAAGTAACAATGACAAAACCCGAAATGTTAACTATTCTTCGAACTACAAAGTAGGCAGGCCCCTTCAGAAATAATACACTTACGCCAACGGATAATCCAGTTATCAAAACATTTTTTAAATGCATTTTCCGGAATCGACTACAGTTCTCGTGCGAATTCTCCTTGATATCTTCTATCGACTGAAAAGTAGTACTTCGCAGTGGTAATTTGAGTTTTGGAAAGAGAAAAAGTCGGCCGGAGCCAACTCCGGTGAATACGGTGGTTGTTCGATGGTATTTGTTGAGTCTTTGGTAAAAAATTCGTTCACAATGATGGCCTTGTGCGATGGCGCGTTGTCGTGGTGTATCCAAGAATTTTCTTTCTACAAATTTGTCCTTTTTCGACGAATTTGCTCTCTCAAAGCCGCGTAACGCTCAAATAATATTCTTTATTTACAGTCTGACCTTCTGGCAAGAATTCCGCACGACACCTCGATAGTCAAAGAAAACAGTCAACATGACCTTGACTTTTGATCGGTTATTCGGTATCGGTTGATCAGTCGCCATTCCGAAGCTTGTTGACTAGTTTGCATGTCAAACTCTTAAACCCATGTTTGATCACCAGTAACAATGCGTTTTCGAATGTAGGGTCAGAATTGACTCGTTCTAGCATGTCTTCAGCTACTTTTACGCAATTGAGTTTTTGAAGAAAATTAAATTCTTTTAAGGACTAGTCCTCTCTCAAACTTGAATAAGGATTTTCAGCCACAATTTCCGAAATTTTGAAGACGTCCTTGATGGCCAACCAGAGCGAGGCAAATCTTCCAAAGAATTTTTGATAAAGTCGATTCACCGTATGCTTTCTGTAACATTTTTAACTCAGAACATGAAATTCGATTTGAAATGCAAAATTTGAGACAAACTCTTTGTCCGATTTTTTATCTACTATAAAAATCGCAAAACACTTGAATTCAGCTTACAAAATCAAGTACTGAATACAAACTAAATGACAGATATTGCTCAAACTTCCTTGTTGTCAAAATTGCTTCAAACAAACTATAGAAAGCACACCCTAATACACTCACACACACACACACACACGCACGCACACATACACACACACACACACACACGCACACACGCACACATGCACACACGCACGCACACACACACACACACAATTTGTCTTTAATTATAATTGTAAACTGTGTGAGAGAAAACAATAAAGTTATTTGTATTTGTATAGTTGTCGTTATACTAACATTTGAATATTATCTGGGATTTTAGGTACTATTCCGCACACATTGACCTCGCAACGACTCGGTAATTTTTTGGAGCCTAGAGGCAGGTACAGTTCAACAAGTTTATGTTTATTACGCGTGTGAAAAGAATGTATATGACTTTTTTTACTGTACTGTAAATCAGGTTTTAATAAATGTATTGGCACGCTACCGTTATTATATTACTTAATTTCTTTAAATTTCTGCCTCAGTGAATCACGATTGCTTAAGTTATAAATTGCTCGAATAGCCCTCTTCTGCAGCACGAAGATAGATTGAATATCGGCGGCATTCTCCCACAGTAGAATACCATACGACATTATACATAACTAAAATAAACTAATCTGGCTAACAAATTTTCGTTCTATTCGATAATTTATCAATATGAGGGCCCGATTGAATCTTAGAATCAAGAGTAATGTCTAAGAATTTTTCCACTAGTTCTAACTCGTCTTCTTTAACTAGTATAGTGGTTTTCACCTGTTTAACGTTAACGATCACCAATGCTAGATTTACAGCACCACGCTAGTAATATTGAAAATTATGATTTTTGGAGGTTCTTCCTTAGTTGTATTGTATTTTTTTTATTATTCATTTTGTGATCAAAATTTAAACAAATTAATTAATACACACAATAATTAAAACACACTCCATGTGCGGGAGAAAGATTGCTTTATGGAGAAAAAGATTAATAGAAAATCTTAAAACAGCTATATCGTGTGCACTTTGAATAAAAACAAGTAACGCTCCAATAACTGCTTAGGATTATGTAAGCTTATAGTTATAAATGATTCGTGTCGAAGTGCTCCAATTAATTTATTTTGACGATTGTCTTGAGAATTCAATCTTTTATTATCTATAATAATTCTGTAGACAGAAACAATTGCTACCAGAGAGACATTTTTAACATAAAGTAAATGAATGAATACTCAGACACAGCTTAATTATTTATTGTTTTCCGAAGTTATAAATTATTTAACAATCCTCATGAAATTAAGTGTTATAATTATGAGACTAAAAATTAAGAATTTTTCAATACGTAATTTTTTTTATTGTTAAACCAATCATGAAAAGAAGCTTTTTTACAAGTTTTAACATTTAATAGAGATAAACTGATTTGTTTTGATAGTTAACTAACGTAGCTATTCACCTTATAGTGACAGTTTTTTTTTCATTCTTATTTGAAGTTATTACTTCCTCTGGAAACCTGGAATTGGCGAAAAAGTTGAAGTTAAAACTACTACTTTTTTAAGGATATTTGAAAGATTTTCATTCAAAATTACATGTGTTCGTGTAAAATTACATCCTCCATAATCGCAATCTCAGCATCGTCATAATTGGTGTCAGGTTTAGTTATAAGTTACGGGCTTGGCATGTAGGTTAGGTAGGTATATACAATACAGTATATACCTACCTAAGTAAATCATGTGTGAAAGAAGCATAATTTCTCCAATATTTTAAATATTAATATGAAATCATTTTTTCTGTTCTACAAAAGTAGTAAACTAAACCATCAAACCTCCAAAGAGCATCAAGGAGACTCAGGGTCAACGATGACGACAACGGGTGATCATATGTGTACCTATTAGCTTGTATCTGCATTGATCTCTGTTCCAGTCTGTATCTTAATCCCTAGATTACCACAAATGTATACGAGGTGCTAAGGTAAGCTGAAAGATAGATGGTATCGTACACATTGTATTATGATCTTTATGTAAAATTTAATCTAAACCCATCCAAATCCTAACAACAGGACATACCGCCTGGTAATAAGCCCCCTTGTGATTACGATCAGGGTATGAGGTCGAAACGTCAAGCAATCAAAACTAAATTATGCATGAACACGTGAATTTCTGTGTTTATAACTTCCGCATCGATGGAACGAACAATAATATCTACCGTATAGTATGTTTCAGAGCTCATTCCAAACCACCACCAGTGTAAATCACCGTTTGTACGGTTAAAATAAATTATGAAACAGTCCTCAGTCAAGTGTTACATGATAATAAGATTTCTCAGTATTTTCACGCTTGTTATTGTTTTTTAATTGTCAAACCAAACGCTAGAAGTAAATGATTTGACAATCGCTGTTTAGACGTTTCATAAACGAGAACTGATTTGGCTTGCTAGGCAACAGCCGTATTAGATGATTTGGTCCTAAGATACGCCTTTGTAAAATAGTTAACAAAATATGCGTCTACTTAATTCATAGGTAATCAGTAAAATAAATCCTACAATAAGATAGATATGAACAAAAAATGCAGTTTAGAACATACCTTATTAAAAAAGGTATAAAGATATACATAACTAACAGAGGATTGTCGCCTATGGCGGCTGAAAGCCTGTGATTTTAAAGATTATAGTCATCTTCTAATAAATCAAGTATGATTTGATGATCAAGACGTTTCTTCTTAGTTTACTAAGGACGCGTGTGTAACGTCTAGAGTAAATTAAGATTCTGATAATAGAATACATACTAAGGCAAATCTATTATCATAAACTGCATAGGTATGTTTCTCAGCCAATTACAACAATTCTTTTCTAATACAACTTGTGCAGTTTTAATTGATTTCCTTAACGTGATATTTTGATGTCGATAAGTGATTCATACTACCTTTAATACCTTGACTTTTAGCTGTTGCGTCTTTATTACTCGTCTTTATTACTTCTAAAGATAGCCTTTTAGTTCATCTAATTCTTTAATTTCTTAAATCACATATTGCTTTCTGTTTAAAAAAAGTGACTGAGTAACATGAGACGAACACTTTATTTAAGACTTTCATGAGCAATCTTCAGCCTATTTCAGTATTACATCCACATCTAACAATACGTCGAACCCAATACACCACTCACTGAACACAATACGTCGTTATTCCGAAGAGGCCTTTTTCAGGTGCTTAATGAGCTGGTTGACTTTTAAGTCAAATCAGTTGTGACGTCATACCTTACTGTTGTCAAATCATTAACTTACAGTGTTTGGTTTGATATTGAAGTTTATTTTTAAGACGAAGGTTGGTGACGACTGTTAAATTATACTAATTATATACTGGGGTAAGGTGAAAAGATAAGAAAACAAACCGAACAAGTGCGGGTCTGTCTCGACTTGACTGACAAACAAACTTTTATGTAGATAGAACGTCCATCTCGGGAACAAAGACAAATCAATTCTCGAAGATTTTTGTCTGTTTTATTTCGAAAGTCAAACTTAACTTTGCAGTTCTAAAAGTACAAAATCAACTTTCCAACAGCAAAATATAAGTTTGTAATCGCAAAAAAAGAATTTTTTTTATGTGATATAAGAACAAATTAACGACTTTCGGATTTTTTCCTTTACTTGTGCTGTGAGACCTTGCTTCTTTCGAAATTTCATGATTGTAGGTAAATGGGAACTACCCTATTGGTTTTGATTTATCTACGAAATGTTGAAATTTGGGTTGGTTTCTTACTATGTATGTGACATGGTTCCACCACTACACGCCAGAAACGAAGAAACTTATCAAATTCGACTGGTAGTTCCAGCAAATAGCGCGTTTAAACAAACAAACAATCAAACAAAATCTCTTCAGAATTACTGTATTAGTATAGATTTGGTCGACAGAAAATATATTTATTCTCCTGATTTGGCTCCCTCAGACTTTGGCAAAATTGAAGAAATTTGTTTCTAGGAAGCGCTTTGCGTTCAATGTGAAGCCTATTAATTACTATATAAGGGAGACTATTTTATTGAATTTTAGTTTACGATTTTTATTGAAAATCGGAGCATTTCATTATCAGGCCTAGAATTTTTCACTTTACCCTTGCATGCTTTATTCAGCATGACATACGCCTACTAGCGATACTTCATATAACGAAAGACTTAAATCTCTCGTTATATGAAGGAATACCTAAGACAATGCTTTTGCCTCTCCATAGTCGTATTTCTATCTGTAATCAATAAGCTTAAAGTAAAAGCACTCACCAATTTTTCACCATCATTCTGAACGTCCGCGTTATTCTGGTCACATTCTTGATTTGCAAACATCTTTCGATGAACTTTTTTAAACTCATTCATTAGTGCATCATGGTGCTTTTTCTTCTCATCTCCTGGCTTTGGAACAACTGGTTTCTTCGGTGGAGGCGGAGGCGGTATGTTCGCTGCGTTTGTTTTTTTCGTATTCTGGGATAATAATTTTAATATTTAGAATATTTGAAAAAACCAAAATCTATACTCATATATATCATGCTATATTTACGATTTATAGTTGTTCTAGGGTCGTTGAAAAAACCCGAGTTCCCAAAGCGGGAGTTGAGATAAGGCGGGTCTCTGCGATTTTTAGTCCGTTTTGAATTTGTTTCCGGACTTGGAAGTGTAACAATTTTGGAATAAAAATAAATATAAATTAAATAAAAGTAAATTAAATAATATAAATTAATTGACACGACCCTGTAGAATTTAAATTATCTTTGACTCATTGTTTTTACCACTTATTGTATGTATTTCTAAGCTTATGTAAAATAAACTTGTAGTAGAACATAGTTGTTTCATTATTTTGTATTCCTTTCAGTAAAGCAGAGTTTATTGTATAGATTTATTTCTTATTCATAGATTTTTGAAAGCCGGGCTACCATAAAAAATCCCTAGCTTTCAGTATACCTAACTGTATTGTAAAAATGTACACTTACGAACAGGGAAAGTTTGACTAAAGATGGCTTTTAGTTTGGTTAATCATTACTAGATATAGAAACAAGATACAAATTTAAAAAAAGTGGTCGTGTGTGGCATAATTTTGTGAATAAGTTTCCCTACGATTTTCTTCTCTAAAACCTCTTCGACAATACATAGCTAGCAAGCATTTATCGTTTTCTACACTTGACTCTAATGAGTCACAATTTTTCAGAGTCAACTCACACCAATAAAGAATTAAATGAGCCAGAAAGCTAATAGTGAGTTTTCGTGGTATTTTGGCTGTTCTCCTAATTAATATTAAAATAGAAAACTAACGTAACATACGGATTCAATCATAACAGATCATTACTTAGAAAGACAAACAGATATTCATTGGCCAAGAATATGCCACAAAAGGTAATAACTTCAAATACCAGCCTAACATTTTCGCCTATAATAAGCATGCAATTTTTTTTACTTAAAGTTATTGGATTTTACAACCAAAACATTAATTTTGTTTTAAATTATTGCAACGGTAATTCTCTTATATTAATTACTTGAGGAATATAATTACAGTTTAAATAAATAAATAAACTATTATATTACTTAAACAGTTGAGCTTCGTCCTAACAAATACTACTACTGTCATTGACTACTACTACCACCAAAACAAACTTTTATACTTTTCAATCAATGTTACCGATAATATAATTGTATTAATGATAATATAATTAATAATAACTTGACACATCTCACACACGGCCGTCTGATCCCAAACTAGGCAGAGCCTGTACTATGGTAACCAGACTGCTGATAAACATACTTATATATTTTATAGATTCTTCACTAAGGCTTACTATATATTAGGCATTATCAGCCTCACCTTGCAGACTTACCATCTTTCGTCGTTGTATTTCATCAGCAATGGCACTCGATAATGTAGCAGAACTAGAGAGGCTTATGGAGTCAGAATCACAATCGTTTTTCACAGGCGGTGGATAATTGCAGGCAGTTTTACCACAAGTAGTAGTACTAGTGTGATGAACTTCAACTACTATAGTTTTCTTTTCGTTGTCTCTATTCGTGTGATTTGCTGCGCAAGTATTCTTTCTTGGCGATTGGTTGTTATCGTAACTACATTGTATAGTAGCTCCATCTTCAGTCAGATTAATAATAGTCCTGTTTGAGGGACTGGTTATATAATCTTTTTTATTTTTACACCTCAAATTACTTTTGTTTTCGTAAGTATGAGGGTTGTTTGGTATACTGGGGCTATCATAGTCGGGCTCTATATCGGAAGGTATATCGAAGTTATGTATGTCGCCTTTCTTCCATTCGAAGTCTAAACTATCCCATGTTCTACGCTTTAATCTACTCATTGTTAATCTGGAACAAAATACTCTTTATTAATCAATATTGCTACTCTTACTGAATCACATACAGTAACGAAAGAAAGAAAGAAAGAAAAATATTTTATTTCATAAGGCAAAGGCATATACACCTTTAAGCATTAAAATAAATAAAAATGAATACTTATAATAGGCTAAAAGACTGGTTTTCTTATTACGACAACTAGCTGATGGTGACATTATTGACAACTGACAAGTGACAGTTTGTAGTGTCGTATGACGTGGCGCGATGACGTAGCATCCTACCACGTTTGATAAAAATCTAGGTTAAATTATTTAATGTATTTTCTTGCATACATATATTAGAGGCCTATATGATATTGACAAGGGTTGTACGCTATGCCCCACAAAAGGGTATTGTGTAAAGAGACGCGGAAGCATAATTATGTGTTTTCTGTTTCTATTAACAGCATAAATGTTGTTTTATTTTTGATTACAGAAGGGTTACAGACTTATCAGACGACTGGATGTCACTTTCACTCATATAAATGGCGATTGGTTATTCATGTGGGATGTAAGTATATATTAGTATGGGTAGATGCGATTGTGTGACTCTGGGGTAAATGAGTGAATGAGACGGAATGCGTGTGAGCGAGAACTTTTTAGTCTTATTTCCGCTTCCTCCTACATTAATTACTCAAATAATGCGCTATATGTTACTGATTCATAAAAGATAAAATATTGTCTTTTCACCTGTCAGCTCGGTCAGCAGCTTCCTCAGCTACGCTTGCGAGTCTTCGACGTAGAGCAGCAGGAGGCGCTAGTGGGGCATGGGGTGCAGTGGGCGCTGGACTCCTCTCGCCAGCCGCAGATGATGCCGAACTATTGTACCCTGAACTTTCTGGAGATACCAGCTCAGTGCCTGCACCTTCTCGTATCACAAGTTCCAGGCGCCCAGTCGCCTTCATTGTCGATATAGCCTTAAAAAAAGAATTTATCTGTGACCAAATTAACCAAATTAAAAAAATTGAGGAAGTTCTTAGTTCGTTGTGATCTTTTTTTAGTGTACGCTACCCGATTACTCGAAGATGGCTATACCGATTAAGGATTTTGTTTTTTGAAACGGTGTACTTTCCAGAAATTAGTCCCATTGTCATCAGGTCAGGATCTTATGATGGATTCCTGGAGAAACCGAGGGAACCCTTCAAATATTATAGGCAAAACCTACAGCGATTTTGATATTTTTTATGGTAACTGACGCATTTGCTCTCGGAAAACACCGTTTGATTCAATTCAATCACTTTAATGTGGTAGTCAAGCAATTTATGCTCGTTACAATGCGTATGAAGTACCAGGAGAACTCAACAATTAACGCTGCATCGGGCAATGCAATATTTTGTAAAAGGTGATGAGGAATTCAAATTTGGCTATTGTAATTTAAATAAATTATAAACCGACCCACTCAAAAGCGAGAATATAATTATATGTAAAGAGGTTCTCAAATCAAAAATTTTTTTGTATGTGATATTTTCGCACATTGTGAACCGATTTCAACAATTGATTTTTTTAATCGAATTGGTTATACTCAACAATTAAATAATAAGATCGATTTTAATTTGTAAAAAAAAAATCCACCTATATCACAATTTATCATGATTTAGAAGCACTGCAGTCGATGATAATATTAATAACAATGGTACGGTAGTCTATTACCGTACCATTGTTATTAATATTATCATCGTTATTAATATTGTGGAGGTACCCAAGTACACAAACGTCAGTGTGTCCGTTTTTGAAAAAAAAATTACCTAAAAAAATATTTTACGTGTGTGGTCTTACAAGAAGACCGAAATCGTCACCAGGAAACGGAAAGTACAAAAATTCGAACTGCACATAATCTTAAGCACAGTGTGCTTAAGATTATGTGGCAGCGGTACTAAATAGGTACCTACCGTACACCGCGCCGGTATGATATTTGGCCACCTACAAGCTGCGTGTATTTTAAATTCTCTGCAGGGCTGATTAAACCACGGTTTTTTTTTTGTTTACTTAGACAGTAGTCAAGGGAAAAAAATGTATTATTCCAGAAATTAATTTATCTATGGCTGTTGAATAGGATGCTGCATGTTTTGAAGTAAAGCAAAGTTGCTTACATGACGCGTTAAACTATCATAGTCTATGCCATAAGATAACTTTTAGTTGGACACGGGAGGATCTGGCAGGATAAGTTCTAGTCTAGTAAAATGCATTTGCGCTTCAACAAGACAGTGTTCAACTAAACGCAACGGCACGTCCATCGAGGCGTGCAGTACACATATGGGACTGAACCATTTGGGAGAATCAATAACTATAGTCAAATTAATGTCATGAGTTGTATAGCTTCAGCTGTAGGTATGTGTCTTTCAGCAGCTGCAGGTACTCGTACACCATGTACTCGGGCTACTCTTGCCAGCTTACCATATATGGTCACTAGCTGCCAATAGACGTAAACTACACGCACTCAGTATGGTTACACGGGCTCATAGACATAAAGTTGACTTCAAAGCGATTATCAATTTTTAAGTCTTAAAGTCTTTTATTTAGTTTTTAATTTTGCTAATTTAAGAATATATTACTTATTTTCTTAATGAAAATAGTATAGATAGTAATAGAGTGCAGGTCAGATTTTTCTTGAGCCTGCCCTATTCGCAAAACACAAAATATTTTTTTACATTATAGGAGGCAAACGAGCAGACGGGTCACCTGATGGTAAGCGACTACCATCGCCCATGGACAACTGCAACTTAAGAGTCACAAGTGCGTTGCCGTCCTTAAAGATAGGAGAACGCTCTTTTCTTGAAGGTTTGAAGGTCGTATCGGTCCGGAAATACCGCAGGCGACAATCTGTTTCAAAGATTGCTTGTGCGAGGCAAAAAAGTTCTGAAGAACCGCACAGTGGTGGATTGCCAATTATCCAGGTGATGCGGATGAAAGTTTGTCGCGTTGAACGATGGCAAAACATTTCAGTCGGTATAACTTCGAACAATTCCTCGGAGCACTCTCCATGATACATGCGATAGAGAATGCAGAGTAAAGCTCCATCTCTACGCAACGCCAAGGGGTCAAGCCGATCTGAAATATCCTGGTAATCGATGATTCAAGTCACTCTCCGTTGAATACGGTCAAGAGAGAGAAGCTGGTACTGGGGTGCTCCTGCATAGATATGAAAACAGTATTCCATATGCGGCCAAACCTGCGCCTTATAAAGTTGTAGGCGGTGGGCCGGGGTGAAATACTGTCGCGATCTGTTAAGCACACCAAGATTCTTCTTCTAATTTGGCCTTACCCTGCAAGTGACCGCGGAACTGGACTTCGATTCCGATGATAAGATAAGATTCCGATGCTGGCTGTGGCAGTTAGAAAAGTGTTCTCAAAGCGAGGTGACACGACAAACGGTATCTTTTTGGCGGTTTAAATTGGACTAGATTAAGTCGACCCGAATCGGAAACTCCTTGTAAGGAGGCTTCGATTTCAGACACAAGTTTGGATCGACTGTCTGTGACATCTTCCCGAGAAATGTTAGCGCGGCCGGTATACAAGGCATCACTCGTGCTATCATCGGCACATCAATGAATGCTGCTGATTTGCAGCATATAATTGATATGCAGAAGAAACAGCATGGGAGATGGCACACAGTCTTGTGGGACACCAGCATTCACAGACTTGAAGTCGGAGCATGCACGGTCGACAACGACCTTGATGCTTCTGTCTGCGAGAAAACTGGTGATCTAGTTGCATAATTTCTCGGGCAGCCCATAGGAAGGAAGCTTCGAGAGAAGCGCTTTGTGTCAGACCCGATCGAACGCCTTCGCTTTGTCCAAACTGACAACGCCTCTCCCTTGCTCTCGATCGCCTGTGCCCAACGGTGAGTCAGGTATACGAGAAGATCACCAGCTGAACGACCCCGACGGAAACCGTATTGTCGGTCATTGAGTAGCTGGTGGTCTTCTAAGTACCGAAGGAGCTGGCGGTTGACTATATATAACAATTATTTTAGTTATCTGTCTCTGCAAGTGGTTAGCACTGTGGTCCTCCCTCGACACAATAGCCGTTACGTAAAGCAAGGGCTCATCTCATTTAGGCATCGTATCCTAACTTCCTAACTCGAACCACACTGTTTCAAAAAAATACCTATACCGACTAAATGCTATATGTGTCAAAATGTTTAATGTTTTGTTAAAAACAATTTCTGTTAAAAAAGTCATTTTACTCAATAGGTGACCTCTTCATTAGCTGCTGTTATTGTAATATCAAATTCTCGCTGTAATTGTTTTATTTTTGTTGTAATTTTACTATTGTTAAATGTCAAAATTTTCTTATTATTGTATTATTAAAACCAATTTTGTACTCTATTTCTATTATCTATTTGAGAAATAAACATAAACTTAGTATACTAGCGTTAGTATACAAGGTTTATGGAAATAAAACTATCTAAATCTGATGTCACGTGTATACCTTTCGACAGCAGGCACTCTATGATATGAAAGAGCTTGGCGGCGGGCTTTCGACAACTGTCACGCCTTTTATACATGTTGAAAATGTTATAAGTTGTTAAGTTCTTATGGTTAGGTTTTTTTGGTATTTTACAATAAATTACCTACTGGAGCACCATAGGAACGACTGCGAGGGTTCTTTAATAAAAGTGCTAGTGCTTGGCAATCGAAGCCGGTACGCGGTGAAACCGAGTTGATACTATAATACGTTTTTGAGTATGTGTCTTATTAGAAATGATTTAATTATTTATAGTGCCCGAATATGTATTTGTTCGTTCAACGTGAATTTGACATTCGATAAATTTAGCAATAGTTTTTAAACCATTAAAAGCCTCTCTTCGATTAACAAAGAGAGGCTTTTATTGGTTTAAAGACCTCTCTTCGAATAAATTAATAAAAACTGGGTACTTTTTTGAGTATTTGTAAGTGGTCTTACGAGCCCTCAAAATCAGTACCCAATTTTTGTAGTGCTTGTAATTATTAAAGAAAACAAAAGTTTGACACGATCCTTTTTGTCGAAACTTACTTCGTTGAAAGAGACATTTGAGAAGTCTAGACCATTGCAGGACAAGATCTGGTCTCCTGGTCTTAATCCAGCCTCGCGAGCGATGCCGCCATCTCGTACGAATTGCACAAAGATACCCGGTTTCCAATCTGGACCTTTGCAAATTCTGAAACAAACATATAATAGATACTAAATTAAAAAAACATACTCGTTGTATTGTATTAAAAAGTTCAGGTGTGCGTAAATTAGAATCGTAATGAACCTGTCACCATTACAATACTATGACGCCTTATATTGTCTATTCGTTTATATTATGACGTGTTCCTTTTTTATAACATATGTAGGTAGGTGAATGTGTAAAACGTTAACAACTTGTAAAGTATGGGTTTGATTCTAAAAAAGAAAATTAATTATGAAGATGTTAAAACCGGTTTCGTAAGATCAAATTGTGTATTATTAAATTTCTAAGATTAATTGGCCATATTCTCCTTAAACAAAAACTTCCACAGATGTAGCTACATGTATTTCTAATTATTGGTTCAGATTTTGTTAAATAGTGATGTACAAATTATAACTTCGTATTGCGTCGGTTACGGTACGGCTACGGTGTAATATTTTTCCTGGTTTTGGGATCAAGAAATATTGTTGTGTATTGAGCTTGAATTATATCCTAGAAAACGTTGTGGCGGCTTTCCGCCTATATAATTATATTAATTATACACATTCTTGCAAAGCACAAAAATACCTAGGAGTATTTCTACTTTTATGACTTTAGTGTGCAGTGTGTCTGAGCATAATTAACATTTGAATAAATTTCAACATAACATTTTGTTGTTACACACACTGTACATAACTTTTCTCATAGTTTCTTATAAATAAAAGGCACTATAGCCATAGGTAATATGTGTTATTTGTTGTCTTCGAAATAGTCCTGAGTATCATATTTGTATCGTGATGATTTAGGACTAACCATACATGCATCCGCGAACTGTTAAATCTGTGGAAACCCCGAATCAATTTTCCAGTTCCAAGGAAAGTTATATCATGTATATGAACGCTCAAGGTCTCAGATAACAATTATATTGAAGCACACAGAAGATCTACAGAAGGATAGAATACAGCAAGGGCTGTATGAAATTTAAACCGAGATAATTATCTTTTGTCTTAGTTCGATATCATTCGAAATACGAAAACAACCACAAATGTGTAAATTATGTGGAATAATAGTAAAATACTGACCCGCAGCCAAGCTTCGCTCTCGGCGGCACAAGTATCGAGAGACGCATGTCTGTGAGTCTGTCTGTGTCGTGACAAAGCGTCGGTGACGAGGACACGTCAGATCCCAGTGACGCGCGCTCCGACACGAACTGCCATGACAGTTGCTCGTGAGCCTTGCTGAAATACCAACAACTTGATCAAACAACTGCGCACTTAAGTACACATTAACTTATAAACTTGCAGTAAGATACTTACTCTTTGACAGGTAACATCCCCACATCTGCAAAAGAAAAACAATAAAAATTAGACTGTTTATGTATAAAATTAAATGAAATGGAAAGACAAACGCATAGGCTGTTACTGTTCCTTTTCGTAAATTATGTTTTTTACTATTTCATTACTAAGAAATAGGTTGCATAACGATGACGGAATTGGTTATTTTTGAAATCTTAAGAATTCGCCACAACTGTTGACAAAGGTCGGCAATACACGCAACAGTCATTGTCAACTTGCGCAGTTTTGTTGTAAGCTTAAAGTAGGTACCTAGTAGAAAGGGTCCCTGAGAGTGACTGCGGGTGGACGGGACGGGTTTTCTCCGCCACCCGCCATAGTAGCCAGCGGCAGTACTATGGCACACGGTGTGGTTTTGTTCGGTTAGATTCCAACACACGAAAACCCCGGTAGTAGTGACGGCCCGTGTGGCTTTCCACACGGACAAAAAAGGTATAGTAGTAAAGGGTGTATTGTAATATGTTCATAGAAATTGACAATTGATTTTACTTGTTCAAGTTGTCACTTTTGCGAGTAATCGCTTTTTTAAAACTAATCAAAGTGAATTTTAATAACAGTGACGTCAAAATCCTAAAATATTAAATCAAGAACTTTTAACACTGTAGGGAGCAAAGAAAAATGTTTGTATATTTGCACATATTACACTAGGTAATATTAAAAAAGGTAGGTACATTTCCAGCTTCACCTATTCATCCCACTAATATTATAAATGTGAAAGTTTGGATGGATTAATGGATGGATATTTGTTACTCTTTCACGCAAAAACGACTGATCGTTAGATAGCTGGAGACCTGGATTAACGCATAAGCTTTTTTTTATCCCGATATTCCCACGGGATCGGACTTACGGGGGTGAAACCGCGGGCCGCTGTTAGTGTATTTATATATTCCTTCAAGCGCCAGATTACATGAAACATTCTGTAACACTGTGACGTAGTTTGCCATTCAATAAGTGCTTTAAGTAGTCAATTTTAATTTGCTTAACTTAACATTGATATAATAACTGGTAACAATCCGGTATTTTTTTTAAGTAACTATAAAACTGTCTGCACAAACAGCCCAGTGATTTAAGTGTAAGTAAGAGGTAATCCCGCCAGTTACTTTCATTAAGTATTCGTGTTTGATTGCCATATGGAATTTTAATTGTGTGATTCGTAAGAGGTTGCTTTGAGTTTAGATGGTTTCTCAACAAATGCCTCTAATGACCTTGATTAGGTTTTGGCTCGCCGTGTAGTTTATTTTATTTTTAGCGATTGTGTTATAAAAAAAATTTTGTAAGGTTTAGTTTGTCTAACTCTACTTTTAGTTAAACTCTCGAAAACTATCATATTAGTACATATTTTACGTTCTATAACCAGGCTGTCCACGCGCTTTCACGAGTGATATAAAAACGTAAATATTTGCGGCCTCTACCAGTTGTGTTTGAAGCGATTTGATTAATTATTATAATTTTATCCGTTGTTATAATGTTACTTGATTCGACTACGTAATACCGCGACAAAGCCTCGTCGAGTGCGTGCTGTAAGTTATATAACCATTAAAAGAGCAGGTAATAATGGCAAAATTATTCACAGAGTTATCTGGCTTGTTTCTTATTATATACAACCTAACCATCCATTGATGATGATGCTAATCTAGTTGACCCGTAGGCAGTTGCATAAAGAGTGCAGACATACGTTGATACAGATATGTGTATCAACGTGAACCACAACTATACTTGAGCCAAATTGGATATGGAATCTTTGTGAACAGTCTATATGTCATCATTTTCAGGGTTGTCATAATTAGAATGCTGAAGTATTGTAATTTTATCTCTATTTCCTAGTTATACATTACGATTTTACTGTCATTGCGTTTGGTGGGGCTCAATCTAACCACCAAATACGTAATACGTAAAAAATACCTTACAACAAGAATTAACTAATTTAAAAATTACAACAAAGTACCTGTACGTCTTATCTTACAACTCTTTTTTTAATCATTATCATTAATTTTGCAGATTCACAACAATTTGGTTATTTACCTATATAATTAATCGCTAAAGTAAAGTAGGCTAATAACACTAAAAATCACTGTCATTACGCTTTCAAGTACAATGATTAAAACTGATTTTCAATAGGTATTATTTGAATATAAAACAAATGCATTTAACGTTAATAAATTTGAACGACATTTTATCACATATTTTTTTTTCATTACTTATTGGTTAGGAGTTTAATAATGTAGAGTTAACTTTTATTTATCTAAAAAGTAGGCAAAGACAAAACAATTAAGAACCGTTTGCTCCTATGTTTGTCAACCGATTTTCTTTTGTTTTTGTTGTAGTATTTGGATCATTATTGGTAGGTACATCGTTTGCGGCAATCTGCCGACATCCTGGATAGCAAAACGTACCGTTCTCCATTGCTGCATACATGCCTTCAAGAAAAGGCATAGAGTTGTATCTATGTATATTAATCTATCCAACAGCCGCCAGATTCTTTTGGTTACGGTGAACTTATTAATAGTCGTGTTAAGTATAAGCAGCTCTTTAGTTCCACGGCCTCCACTTCTACATACATTCTTACAGTAAGCCCTTATAGTGGTGTTGGTTGTATGAGATGTTATCTCCACACTCAAAATAGACATTCGTAAATTTATAGCGTTGGAAAACACGTTACTGGTTAGTAATTTTTGGGATACACGTATTTTATTATTTTTCGGTTACAAATTCGTTTTTATTATATTTGATATTTTTCATTTTGATTTGTGTAATATGATCAAATGAATTACTAAAATTTTTGAAATGAATTGAAAATGGTCCTTTTTTTTAATCAACATAATTAGTGTTACAGAAATATCATATCATACTTCTGCCAAACAGCATGACAGTTTGTTGGCAGATGCAACTCTCTTTAAATTTACAATGCAGGTACACCTAGTGTTCATATTATAGGTAATATTAATAATATACATATCATGTACTAACTGTTTGTGTTGTTGTTATTAATATAACAACAACACAAACAGTTCTCATTACATTAACCTTTTATCTACCCAAGTACGCTTACACTCATACACAGACACGTATAAGTACATATGACAATTGTTGGTTTTACAATGTTATTTTGTTTAACGCTTTCTAACAGAAACTCTTGTGTTTTCTTTTTAAATACTCGCTTTGTATCGGTACAATATTATTTAAGATGAGAAGAATAACGTTTCAGAAAAAAAAAATATTTTGGAAATATTTTGTCTTTTTCTTTGTATTTATTTCTATCACCAACCACCTGACTTCTTCCTACCACCTCTACGCAGATGACCTCTAAATATATTCGCGGGCCAGACTAAATAATTTGACCGACGCCATAAGCATCATAAATAGGGACATGGTTAAAATATGTGAACAGAGCAAATCTTACGGACTAAAAGTAAACCCAAGTAAAACACAGGCCATTGTTATTGGTAGCCCAAGGCTTATATCGCGAATAGACTGGTCTCTACTCCCTCAAGTATCTTGTGGTGGAACAAATATCGAGTATAGTGATAAAGTTAAAAACTTAGGCATATACATCGATAAATGCTTGTCCTGGGGTTCTCAGCTACAAGAGACTAGTCGCAAAATGTTTGCCTCAGCTGGGTCAATGCGTAGGCTACAAAATTTTCTACCTATTCCCACGAAAATAGTGCTTGCACAATCCCTCCTTTTCCCCATTCTTGATTATGCCGATGCCAGTTATCCAGATCTCACCGAGGACCAACTGAATAAACTTGAGAGACTCCAGAACTTTTGTATAAGATTCATATTTGGACTTCGCAAATATGACCATATCTCTGAGTATCGCACAAAGCTCAAGTGGTTACGCATACGCCTTCGTCTGTAAAACACAATTAAAATCCTTGAGATCTTCGGACAATTTGAGGTTGCACATTCGACTAACTTTATGGACAAATCATTTTCCATTCAAGCTGTCTGATTGTGGAATTCCCTGCCGGTTGGTATCAGACGTGCACAGTCGTTGCCAGTTTTCAAAAAAATAGTCAAAGCTCACTACCTGCAAGGAAACTAGCCGTATTATTGCCCCTTTCCAATCCTACCTACTTCCGGTACACGAGGAAACCCTATCTACGCCACTACTATTTTATTTATAAGGTATGCGTTTACTATATATTTAATATACTCTTATGTTGTATTTATGTATCTTATATGTATCTGTGAATGTTATTTTTATCATATTTTATCATTATGCACCAGATACTGCTCTATAACTCCCTTTGACGTATTCTCTCCATCCCATGGTTGCCTGGAAGACCCATGGGTCGCACAAATTGGTAGATATGTTGAGTAACGGGTGTTATGTCCCTCCAACCTAAAGGGAGGATCCTCGACCAGGCGAGGTGATCATGCCTGGCCTGGAAAGTAAACCTAACTGCAATTACCTATTCTGTAATTAACACAATCGCTAAAAAGTTTTAATATCAATAAAATAAAACGAAGAAGAAATAATGCTACTGTAAAAATATGACGCGATGATGGTAAATAGATAGAGGCAGAATCTATGGTTAGAATACCGTTTATATATTATACTTGCTACGCGGCCACGCGTTGCTGTGGCTAGGTCATTTGCAATAAAATAAAAAAAAACAACTATCCTATCTCTCAATTTGGACCAAACTGCACACATTGCGTAAAATGTCATTAAAATCAGTTCATTAGTTTAGCAATTCACCGCGAACAAACAACGTGACACGTTTTATATAATATAGATAAAAACGTTATTGTAACCATGGAGACTAATCCCTTTCTATCTATTGTTTTATTTATTTCTATTTATAGCGTGCATGAGTGGGTAAAATAATTATAACCACGGGACTTCTCATCTTAAATAATATTGCTTTATAGTTAATCTATCTTACTCGTGATATTTCATATTTACTCATAATAGTCATGTCATTTACAAGCCAATAAGAAACGGATATTAACATCTTTCGTTTGTAGGTTTATAGGTCCTAAACGGGACTGCAGCTTGTAATTCTATGTAGTAACAGGAGTTATTCACGCCTCGACGTGGATGGTATTAATGAATTGACTATTGTGACAATCGTATGGCTGCAATAATGCTTTATTGGATTTCAAAGTCATTCGATGAGCTGGAATAGTTTAGAGAGATAGTTTCATTACTTTAACAGTTCGCTAACGTAATAATAAGGGGTCGTCCATATAACACTCCAAAATAATGTGTTGTCCAAAATATATTTAAAATTTTCAAAATATTATCTTTAAATACAAATATAATCGGGCGTTCTACAAAAAAATAAATACACGTGATATCTCACTACATGTTATATTTCGTGATTCCCCCCCCCCCCCCAATCCCTTTCGAGGCTCACATGGTTAATGGATAATCCCTACATTATAATTTTTAAGGGTTTGCCCTTAAAAAGTAGTAGGTAGAATAAGGTAGAAATAAATTATCTAGCTATAGTTTCATATGCATTTGATTTAAATGTAATTAGAATTAAGACATAGTTACAATACCTATCTCTATATGTATACACATATCTTCATAAGTACATTTGGGCCAGACAATGTCACACACAATGAAAACATGGAAAAATAAATAGATTTTTTGTTACTTACGTCTAACTTTGATCTTAAGGCGTGTCTGTGATGCAAGATAGTGTACAAGCTCTGCATGCACAGCGTCGTCCACCCGGTATCCGTTCACGCTAACTAGCTGGTCACCGACCTGCAAATCAAGACAACAGGTTCATGAAGCATCTTTATAAAAAGTCGTGACTAACGATAACACCGATTAAATTGCTATCCATGGATTAAATCTTTAGTTCTTTGAAAGTCATTACTACTTATAAACAGCTTATAAGAATAACGCGAATAATATGAATGCGAGTACAAATGATATAAGTGATGAATTACTGAGTTTTCTTGATGGAGATGAATAGCTAATTTTACTATCACTAATAATATTTAAAATGTTGTAAGAGTGTCTAGAGAGCCATAGAGGGAAGTCTAGTATAAATTAGCTTCATGGTAGTAACTTTATAATATGTTTCAAGCAGTGGCGTAACTATACCATCTGAGGCCCGTGGCTAATTCATTAAATACATTTTGTAATTAGTGAGCAGGGACGCCAGTAAGGACAACTTATTTTATACCGCCGACTCTCAAAACTTATACAAAATCACCTACTTCCTATTATACAAAATCAGTGTTGTATAACTATAGTACGTCACTCTTTGGGGATTTAAATAAAAGGTGTTTTAACTTTAATGTATATGGATTTATCAGTGTACGACAGACATGATTTGTTTTAAGTATCTCTATGTGTATGTACGTAGTTATTACGCTTTAACACGAGTAATTACATTGTATCCAATTATAATGCAATCTACTATACATACAGGATACATAAGATAACAGAATTATACGAATTTTGTATACAATTATACAATCTGGCAGCCCTGTTAGAGAGTCCTGTGTTAAGGGCCTTTGGTGCCCGGGGCCTCTTCGAGCGGGGGCCCGTGGCATTTTGTCCGCTCTGCCACTAGTTTCAAGAGAGTCAAACAAAGTCTAATTTTGGTCAGGTGATGTCGTTCACTCCCCATTCTTTACTGTCACCTATTTGATCATAAACTAGCCGCTCCCCGCAGTTTCACCTGCGTTTATGGTCACTCGCCGCTCCTAAGAGCCGTTATAACCTTCCTCAATGGATACTTTATCCAATACAAAAATAATTATTCAAATCTGACTAATATTTCTAAAATTAGCGTTTAAACGTACAAAAAGCTCTTTGGCTGTACCTATTATAGTATAATTTGAAGTAGAAGCATATTTTCAAGATGACATATGCTTCCAGTTTCAAAGATTTTTACCAAAATAGACAGAGACAATTACAGCACATTACGTACCAAAATGCAATTTACATGGACGACGTGAAAATTGTTGTAGGTTCGTATATAATTTCTCAGTTTTCGAAACACAATGGAACAGGTACATATAGTTATTGCTTTAGAGCACAATTGCGCCACAGTCAAGCCCAAGAACGGCAGCAGAACTCACAGCGAGTGATTTAAGTTTTAACTATTTTTTTACGCAACATTTCAAAGTCAAATGAACGTAAGATTGTCACATCGACTTCCACGCATAGGATTCATAATAGCTAGATGTGGAAAGACACTTAAAACGTGTAAGAACTAATAATCGATCTTGGCACACAGTCAGTGAAGCATCTCATACTCACTTCTAGACAGTTTCGATATAATAGGGAATATGCATGTTGTTTAAATTTACTTGATTAATTTTCCCTTGAATCTTTATTGTCCAGATTTTATGCCTATACAATTATTTTCTTATTTAGTGCGTGTTTAAATGCAAAAAATATTAATTAAAATATGCAAAATAAGGGCGCGAAATTCAACTTTGCAAAACGCTTCACCATTGGTCGAAACAAAACTTGACGTGACATTCCACGTTCTGTCATTTATCGGCGCCTATAATCGTAGTGTTACGGAGAAAGATAGGTGTTCCTGTGGTTTTTGCTCTTAGCTAGTGCAATTTAAGCATTCTAGTGATATTAGAAATCATCTAGGACAATGACTTAATGTAGTTTTGTCAAAGCACAATCGGACAATCTATCGAAAATAGGTGCATTCATGATGACTGTATAATTTGCATCAAATCCAGATTTTACGTCCGCTGAGGTTAAAGGAGTGAAAGCCGCAAGGTAATTATTATAATATTTGTTGTATTATAATCTAAAGGATAGGTAAGATATGTATAGTTAGCTATATTCATGAAGTTTTATTGGACTTTTGTTACCTAGTTTAAGTAGACAAACAAGTTGCCTTCTGCTTGATATTTAAAACAATTATAAATTACTGCTGACTAATTCACACTATACTAGCAATTAAATTGTAATATGCTTACATTAAAGTGATCTTCACAACAATATAAACACGAAATTGAATATACTTCATCTCTTCTCATTAATGTACACCATTGTTTTCGTATTTTACATTATTATTTTGTACAGGAAAAAATAGATAGATAGATAGATAGATTACACTTTATTTGTACACCAGGGTTTTACAAGGAATATGTAACAGAAGATGTATCTTATAAATAGTGTACAAAGGGCGGCCTTATCGCTTAAAGCAATCTCTTCCAGGCAACCTTGGGATGGAATGGAGTTATTTTATTAAACAGGTGGTAATCGTTGACGTTAAATTAAAAAGTGGTTAATGCTTATCATCTAAATACTGTATTGGGTGTACTTCTTATAGTGTTTTTACACTTAGGGACAAGGCAATACCTATAAAATGGTTTTATAACTTTATCCATCGTCTATTAATTACAATAAATAGTAATTACAACTTTAAATCGGTATAAAATTACTGTAACACTTCAAGTAAATTTATGAAACAAAACACTGAGCGTGGAACGTGACGTCATCCAAGGCCCGCGAAATATGGCGGCGTTCAAATAGATCAAATTTTATCGATGTTTTCAATGTTATTTTAAAAATTAATTTGAACATTGCCAGGGTTATTTATATTTTTTATTGAGGTAGAATGATGGAACAAGTCAATATATAAGATGAAAAAAAAAATCATGCATATTCCCTATTATGTTTAGTTACCTAAAAGGCTAAAAAAAGTAAGTTATAATAACGAGTTTATTGTACACCAAATACAGATATAAAAAAACATTAAACTATTATTATAAACATAAAATGCACAATAGGAGCGGTCTTACCACAACAAACAATATCTTTCAGGCAACCTTTCGATGGACGGGATTGTAATGACTTAACGTGGGTGGTTATGGTGGTGTCAAATATATAAAATGTACTAGTTTTTGCACACAAACTTACTTACAAATACATACATATAGACACACACATACACCTAAATACATCCATTATATTTAGAAATAGATTATCTTCATTGATACATTTTTGAGTGTGCTAAATTTGTTAAAGAGAATTCTGAGTTATTCAAAAAAGCTCATGATATGTTTCCTAGGAATACCAGGAGGCGTGGGAGAATTGTTTTCCCTGTTATTCCTAAGACAAGTTTATATAACAAGAGTTCCTATGTAATGTGTGGACGGATATATAATGGTATACCAGAGAAAATTAAAGATTTACCAACTAATAAGTTTGTAAGAGAGCTTAAATCTTGGCTACTGCAAAATAACTTCTACTCTCTATCAGAGTTTTTTAATACTAGTGGCCGGTTTTGATCACTTTTTAACATTATATGTTGTTAAATTGACATTGAATAACATAATTTAACATTTGTTTTTTCTTGTTTAGACTATGCTACTATTATTATTGTAGAATGTACCAAGCAATATGTCGAATTTAAATTTAATATTGTATTATATTTAATACTAGCTGCGCCCCGCGGTTTCACCCGCGTAAGTCCCAAACCCGTGGTAATATCGGGAAAAGTAGCCTATATGTTAATCCAGGTCTCCAGCTATTTGGCGTGAAAGAGTAACAAACATCCATACATTCCATACTCACAAACTTTCACGTTTATAATATAAGTATTATTTGCATGTCACTACAATGACAAGTGTTTTGGATCTGTCACTAATTTAAAGACCTTTACTGTAAAATAAATCAAAAATAAATCATTTCATTTCATTAGACATAGCTTTGCAGATAATATTCTTCTATTTTTTTTATATAAACTCGATCAATAGTGTTTGCCTGATAGAAACTAGTATAGAGCATTCCAGAGTCGGGCAGCTTCAACTGTAATTCTTTAAGTTGAAAAATAAAAATAAGTTTGCCGATGATCTCAAAATTTCAAATGTATGTCAGGTGGGATCCTAATACGTTTTTGAGATGTAGAGAATGAAAAGGGAGTAAGGGGCTTGAGCAATATGTTATAAAGTAGAGAGATGATATAAGATTTCTACAAAGGCAAATCTGGATCCACTTGAACAGATTGCAGTATTCAGATACGTTGTCATATTTGCGTAGACCAAATATAAACCTTATACAAAAACTTTGAAGGCGCTCAGGTTTATCGAGATGCTCCTATGTAAGGTACTATTATGCATTCTGTGGTAACTGGCATCAGCCTAGTCAATTATTGGGAGTATTAGAGACAGTGCAAGCAAATTCTTTGCAATGGTCGGTAGAAAGTTCCGCAGTCTTGTCACTTCGTAAAAAAATCATTTTATATATTTTTTTACAGGTGCTACTGTGGCCCACAATTTAAGCCATCCATGTTTTCCAGTCCTTAACAGAAGTAGGTACAGTGCCAGTTTTTTTATGGCATCCGGATTCTGCCGGAGTGATGAATATGGTGTTGTATATCCCTCCTTTCAGCACAAACCTTGAAGAGCAGCATGCAGTATAAGGATATACTCTCAATGTTCTTTTTTCTTAGATAGAAGAATTTAAAGGATGATTGGACTTCAGATTGGAGGCTAAATAGACTATTTAAACTAGAAACTTTAGGGAAATCGGCGTTTGCCTTCAACACTAATGAGGACGATGAACCATATAAAAAGGATTGCACATTATTAGCATCCTTATTAATTTCTTAGGGGTGATTTCACATTGCAGAATAATCGACGGATGTATTCAAATGTAGAAACTTCCTAAGGTAGGTCCATCACTTAGCTAGTCAACTAATAGCAGTTGTTTGTTGCCTTAGAGATTTCTTTTGCCTTTTCTGCTTTATGCATAAGTAGATAAAACAAGTCGACCTCTACCTGACTGAAAGTTCCATGGCAATATGGTCACCTAATTAGAATCCAAGTGTGGCCATATCAAATTTCGTGATTAAATTAAGTTACAAACATATTTTTTGTAAAAACTGAGCTTATGAAAACTGAAGCAATTTCATTAATGTGCTTTCTTTGCCTAGAGTTCCGATGTTGCCTTCTGCCGGGATTTGTAGAAGAAGACACCGCAGTAGTTAAAGGCGGAAAGCAACCTCCCTAATTCTACGAGTATCAGTCGATATAATGTCAAAAACTAGAAAAGGTCGTAGATATCGGACCGAGTGTAATCAACTGCTTAATCTTTGACCTGCTTAGATTGGCAACATCAGAGCACCAGATTTTGGTACAAATATATGACCGTGAAATTTGCTTTGGGTACAATAATATTTCTTAGCCGCTAAACAATATGTCGCTAAACAATATGTCGCCCTGCCTCTTCTAGAGCCGCATTGCAAGAGGAAGTGTTGAATAAGTACTTTACATTAATATTGTTAGCCCAATTCTCATTCATCACTATCTTCCTCTTGCGCTCATGCATTTACGAGCAGGCATCATTTCTGATTCGAGTACAACTCTTTAAATAATCCGGTGCAGTGAAGACGAATAATGACAGTTAAATTACAAAGTTACAGTTTGAATCTTTGAACCAATATAAAAGCATTATTAATAGAGATACTATCAGAAGTAAATACAATTGAATACTATTGTCATTCGAGTAAGTACTATTTATAAATGTGTGCCATGAATTGCTTGACGCGTCGACTAGGTCACAACCCGACTTAACTCGATCGTAATACATAATAATATGAAATAATCAGCTTTATTTTTCCCGTTATGTAATATTATATATATGCTAATAAAAATAAAATAAAGTATAAATTTTCGATATAGTGATAAGTTGATAACAGAATTATGTGACTCATACACTGAACGCTACAACATTGAAATTAATTTAATACGCTTTAAACGTATTGAAAATTTAAATAAATCCGTTATTTTTTTGCTTAGGTTATTCCCACATCAAGTTAGTCTCACCAGATACTTTTAGAGCCACATTCCAAAAGGAGCATAATTCATCACTGGCATAGCACAGGGTAGAACTTTCATCAATTTTATCGAGTTAGCGCACGGCTAAAAGAAGCCGGACTGGCAGCTTTGTGCCCCACATATTGGACAACTTTCGATCAGACTTTCATTACATACAACTCGTCTTTTTTGCTAGTGACGCAAAAGAACGCCAGACTCCACGACGCCCGGCCCTGCCAATGAATTCACTTTCTTTTTGGAACGGACGTGATTGATGTATTTTTCTCGTACTTTATACTGTAGGTGTTGAACAAGAAACATATCAGCTGCTAACACGTGTACTGTACACTAATGCAACAACAATTGTTAATGCTACGGCCATTAATTTCAGTTACAATTGTTAAATCGAGATTCAATATTATTATGAAAAATTATAAATTGGTAGGTGTATGTGTCATCGCTTTTATGAATGCCGATTATAGGTATGATAAAAACACCTGCTTCAACTGTTTGTAGACAAAGTGAAACGTCACGTTTATAGTGTACAGACACTACAACTCTATGCTTCAAAAGTAACCAGTGACTCATACATAAGTCTAATGTGTTTTATTATACTTCATAGTTTACCCTAGTTTACTCTTCGTAACCACGTCGCTTGTTCGACATTTCATTATCTAACATTTTATCATAATCTTGATCACTTAATCAGAATTGAAAAGGAGCACTTTTTAGAACGTAACTGATACATTACATGCGTGCTAGGTGCATACTTAGATATATAATATAATATAATAGTCTTATTTTAACACCAGGAAATAATAATAATTACCCTAGTTCTTTGTCTCACTATCAATTAAAAAAATCTTTTGAACAAAATATATTTTACACCTAAAAGGATATAATGAGACTTTCAAAGTTTCTAAGCTAGAGAGCTAGCTAAGAATTAAATGGAATTGACTGTAAAAATCCTTCATTCACGAGACTCATACATACCTACATAAAACGAATAGGTAATTGAAGTATTCAGAGCAATTTCTGATATTTCTTTAGTTGAATAACAATAACATTTCATGCAAGATTACCCACGCCATATCATGTTGGTCATTAACCTTTGAAGGACAATATTCGCACTTTTCTATTTTAGCAAATGTTATACAAGAGGCATTACCTCGAAGAGGCGCACGCGAACGGAAAGCGATAGAAAGTCGCTGTGTAGAGTAATTGAATGACTCACGCACTGGACACGTACATTCGACCAGTGGACGACGAATGACCGTCTCATGGGAACATGGACTATTTACAAATTGTCATATAATTGCAGCGTTTTACCACCACCTCCTGCTTGCAATTAGCATCACACTCCGTGCCGTAGATCGCAATGTTGGACACGATTAAATATCATATTTTACGCGAGTTTCATATCCTGTCGTTTTGTACCTACGCTCTCTGTAATTTAAAAAGCAAGTCTTTACTTAGTTGTTTTGGTTATTTAAAATGCATATTTAAACTATTTAACATACCATACAAATGAAAACGTTACGTTAGACACAATTATCAGTTATCAGTTGATATAACAGACGTTATCGGGTTTTCTTGTCTCTGGAAGTAAACTGAATATTGTATTAATCTTCGCTGATGTCAACGACTTTATATACAATTGGTTTTAGTATATAGTTATATTTCAAGCTACATTTTGTTCTCTCAATAGTCTATTATTTCTCAAAACACCTCATTGTGATGTTTAATAATAGCGGATATAGGTACGTGAATTTTTCGTAACTTCTTTGTCGAGGAAGTAATCGTGTGAAAAGTTTTGTAATGCTCACAAATAATAAATGTATATGCATTTTTGTTTAACTGTCTAATTAAGACTAGTCGGTGAACACACTTCAAACAGATTCTTGCATGTATATTTTAAATAGAAAGTGGATTTTAATTATGCTTTTACACTGCCTTCCTTCTTTACTTCGCAGAGTAAACATACGTATATTTTAAAATGATATATGTATTGAAACAATGATAATAACAATTCGTATGATCCCTGTAAGGATATTGAATACAAAATGCGGTTTCACCCGCGTAAGTCCCGGTGCCGTGGGAATATCGGGATAAAAAGTAGCCTATGTGTTAATCCAGTCTCCGGCTATCTACATACCAAGTTTCATCAATCGGTTCAGTAGTTTTTTGCGTGAAAGAGTAACAAACATCCATACATCCTCACATTTCGCGGTTATATCTTGCTAGACTAAACGGTGCAAACACATATTCCAAACACGTGATGTTTTACATCAAATATCGAGAAAGTAACAAACAGTTGAAGTTTTAATTAGTTATTAGTATTGTTTTTTATTATTTCTTCCACGTCAAAATACATATTGTATAGGTGGATGATTTGGCTCAAGTATAGAAACAAGTAGACCACCTGCATACAGGAAACTATATAAAATCAGAGATCATAAATTTAAGATTATATTATTCAAACAAGTTTATACATGTTATACATATAGTGTTATACATGGAGGGAGTTTACTTGTTCGATCAAAATTATAGATCTACTAGCTGTTACCCGCGACTTCGTACGCTTAAAATACTTACTAATATATACAGGGTTTCTCATTAAGAGCGCATCTGTGCAAGTGATGTTGCTACAATTTATATTTTATTTTAAAAGACATTCTAATTTAATTAGAATATAATTTCAAATTAAATTAGAATATAATTTCAGCCAAATGGCCGCCGGGCGCCGCGACTTTACTATAGGTGGTGTATCCTGGTCGACCAATTTTGAACGACATCTTCGCATAAATAGGGGCTCAACTTCACGAAGCGAGCTAGTTGGTTTCTATGCGGCAATTGTCTATTGTTTGTCTGCTCGTCGCTCCAAATCTGGCAAATTTGTTTGTTAAAAAGGCCACTCAACCAGAAATGAGCCTCATCAGTAGAGATCGGATATTCGGATGCATATTTACCTAAAGTTGAGAAGTTGGCTATTTTGGAAAGCATTTTTTTATCGAAAGAATCCCGCGATTCCAGGAAATTCAAATTTAAATGTACCTATACTCCGTGAGATGTAATAAACCCCAATTTGACACAAATGACACTTGCTCTGTTACAACGTATAATGGTTGCTTTTCCCTACTTTTATTGTCAGTGATTTTTGACGAAGCAAAAACAACCTTATTACGTGTAACAAGTGTCAAATCGGGCCAATTAAACCCCAGGAAATGTAAGCATTTTGTAGGAATGCGAGTGAGACGGCAAATTATACTTGCTTGTGCGCAAGTAGCGACGCGACAATACAACTGCATTCGTAAATAAAAATATACTTAGAAGCCGCTTCCATAATTTGTTATCAAAAAATAACTTTAGGTAAATATGCATCCGATTATCCGATCTCTACTCATCACAGAAGATATTTCTTTTTTCAAAAGCAGGGTCAGCCGCCAAATGCTCTGAAGCCCAATCAGCGAATACACGGCGCTATCTGTAGTCGGTGAGTTTTAACTCTTGAGTTAATTGAACTTTGTGTGGATGAAAATCTAAGTCTCGACTGGTTTTCTCGCACACTACCCCGAACAACATATAATAACAACAACATTATTCAACAACAACAATATTCTCCAACGATCTTGCGTTTCTTGTACGTACGGACACTGCTTTATCGATTACCGACCTGGTTGTATCAAATTTATTAATTAAACGACGGATGGTGGATTCTGCAGGAAGGCCATAAATTAGACGCAACACACGGAACGGTAGGTGAACAGACCAATGATTTTGAAAATAAATTCTAACAATTTCAACGTGTTGCTGAAACGTGTAGCGTTCCTTGGTGAAATATCAAGATTAAATAAGTATTCTTGTCAAACTTGACAGCTATCGCTTTACTAAGATGGCCGCTATACGCTGTCAAAGTTCGAGCGTCCCTATCGAAAAACCCTGTACAATTCAACACTTAATTTTGGAACATGTTTTTTTAAAGAAATTGCATTTTGGAATTTCAATGCTATTGGTAAATTTGTAGTCAACTTGCAGAGTTTGAAAAGTGGGTTGGTTTATGAATTTGTCCACTACCACTACTATAAAATAATTTATTCTGTAAAACACAGCATACAATAAATAAAAATAATAACATATAAAATAATATAAAAAACAATAAAAATTTTTATAAAGGTAACATTTTCTAGACGTGTCATTGTTACATGGCACTGACATGACATGTCAATGCCACGTATCCGACCACGTTTCTTTGAATGTTAATTAAATAAATAACTACAAAAAAAATCTCCAAAATATAAATCGCATTAAAAACTATTTTAGTCTACATTGTAGAGTAAAATAAAAAAAATTAGCTTTCAGTTTACAGATTCAGAGCTACAATTTTTTTTCCAACCAATTTTGGTTTCCCCTCCCCCCTCCCCAAGTTAAGGATGGAATCATTTAGGGTTCGTATTAAAAAATGTTAGTATTTACTATGGGCATACTATTAATGTTAAACGGTCCAAAAATTTTCCATAGGAAAAAAGTTCTGCTGAAAAAACAGATTTTTGAATATCCCCCTTTGGGAGAATATCCCCATTCACGAACTTAACCTTCATTTTTGCCCTGTTGATTGTCGTCCAAGTTTAAAGCAATCGGTGCATAATTGCGAACTCTATCGTGCCGGTAAAATTGAGGTACATACATACATACATACATACATACATATATACATATATTCATATATACTCGTATATATATATGTACCTTTTTTACTGGCGGTTGTGTCTAGACCTTTGGTGAAGAAATTTTTGGAAAACTCGACAACTGGTACAAAACCAATAGGTAGAATTTTCTTCGAAAAATCTACCTAAAATAACTTTTTATGTTACTGAAGGTTGTACACTACACTAACTGAAATGGATTCTTCAAAGTACTCGCATGTATACCACGTGTTTCAGTCCGTGAGTACAGTGTACACCCCTATAACTGCTGAAGTGAGAGGCTAGTCTCATTACACCAGTACATAACCTCCCTCACATGCATCTTACTGGTGTTATATAGGAACATTGTTTTAATTTATTTCATAAAAAGAACAAAATGTAGGTAACAATGGTAAACTGAACTTTTTGCTCTTGATGAATACGGCATTTCGCTTAATGGTTTAATCGTAGAAAACATTATGTTTTTTTCACGTAATATTTTCTATATCAACCTCCTATCAAAACAGTTAATATTTTTTGTTCTGTAGAAACTGAAACCTTTCTCTTTAGGCGGATATAATGCAGTTGGCCGTTGGTGCACTTTGAATTACGAAGCAATTTCCTGTAGATATTGATACTTTTTACTGTAATGATTTGGGACTCATTTAAAGCAGCATTATTACATTGCGCAACGATCATATTGGACACGCGTTCTTCCTGCCATAATGTTTGTTGACTTTTTATGAAGTCGTTATGATTTATTTAGAAATGTGATTTTGTTTCCTGAACAAATCCGGCTCTAGACGGCATTAGATTTTTTATGCAACATATTAGTCACTTGATTTTATTATTGGCAGTTCTGCATGAACCTTTACTCCTACACACCAGTTTATTGGGGTATTTATCATATTTTGTATTCTACTGATCAAAGATTTTTCATATTTTTTATTTTTTCATATTGATATTTGATTCAGAAACCTAATAAATAGTGATGAGCCCTTGACACAATGACACGGACTTTGAGCGATGCGATAGCAATGACTCGACGATGGCACTACTGCGGTGCATTAACCATACCTTATCACCCTTTAGCACTGTAGCAGATCACAGCCAATTACGAGCCTTTCGAGTAATAGTTATTCTTTCGAGTAACTTACTCGTTCTGTAACCTCAAACATTCGGTAGGATTTATCGCGGTGGTAATTTTGCCCACATATCACAGTTCCTAATTCAGCTTCCACAACATAAGTTGTTGTATATGTTTCAGTGCGTTTTAAAACGTCTGGGTTTTGATTCCTAAGTTGGACAAATTAATACTGACTTATCGTCTGTGGAGTTCTCAGTAGCTCTGTCCGTCTGTGAACTCTGGAAATGTGCCCGTAAGACGTAAGCTCTTTGGCTACGGAAAATGGGTTTATCTATTACAGCTCCGCCTATCCCTTACACAGGCGTCATTCTATTCAAATATATAACAATGATTTATATCATAGACTCTTCGTCTTTTATGCATCACTATACCATTACCCGGTCGCAATTAAATCTTGGAGTTCCTAAGAGCTTTCTTCAAGAAAATAGCTAAGCTAGCCAGCAAAAGTTAGTACTTAATAATAGTAAGTATTTCATTTAATTCGTTGAACGGTCTAGTTTATAACATTTTAAGTCAGAATGTTACAAGATATTATTATGACAGACGTTCCAAATGTATCACAGAAAAAACCCATCACTTAATCGGACTATAGTGCAGTGAACCCAATAAGAAATTGTCACTAGATTCAGAGTATACTTATACATTTTTAGAGAATGTATATCTGTAATGTATTAAACTAACTGTCGCAAGCAATTTATATCAATGTGTTTATGTAGACACACGGCAGGTAATTTGTTCCATCACCTGCTAACCCATAAATCAACCGCAACTCACGTCATTAGAGAATGTCATCAAGTGTTTGACCCACAATCCTACATGGGACATCGTGGTGATCGTCTAAGTAAATGGACTTAGGCCTAAGATAAACTGTGGCAAAATATACTGACGGTAGTTACGTCAGTGGTTAAAAGAATAGAACATGTTGCGACAGTCACTCAGCCTCGGATGTGGGTAATTGCACAGAAGTCAGCGGTTTAATTGTGAGCAGAATTATTCGCACGCGGCCACGGTGCGGTATTTCGCCGGGACACTCGCGCCACTCGCCCACCGTGAGAACCAGTAATAGGTAACTAGTACAAAAACTGTCAATAGAGATTAAATCTTCCCTATGCTCATGTAAGAACGAAAGGAACACACTGAACAATGAAATAATATATTGCCAAATAGACAAAGAACAGTTAATGGTGTAAGAAAACTTTGACAGATATTTTTCCACGTATTGATCATTATAACATTCCACGCAACCATATAGCTGTTACCTTATTTTGTTATTGACAAGCTTTATTACGTGTTTCTACTAACATTTGTTATAACTAAGTAATTGTTTTCTTACATAACATCAAATGCATGGCCATTGGACATTTGAATAGATTTGAAAGTTGCTATTGAACATAGCACATTGTCTAAAACTTCGGATTTCGCAGATGATTGCAAACTTCGACTTTTGGGTTTATCACCGTCACTTAATACTTCAGGGAGCCATATTTTGAATATGAATTTCATAGTAATACATGTTATAAAGCTGTTTGTTTGTTTGAATTAAAATGGTTGGAGGTAAAATTATTTCTGAATTACGTTGGCTGTTTGGTGAAGACCGTTAGCGACTATATAACATCACGCTTCGACCGCTAACCCATTGTGACCATAACCGCGGGTGAAAATGTGGGCAAAATGCGATCTAGAGGAATATTTTAAACTTTTGAACTAGCTGCGTCCCGCGGTTTCACTCAATATCCTGATAAAAAGTAGCCTTTGTGTTAATCCAGGTACATCGCAAACGGTTCAGTAGTTTTTGCGTGAAAGAGCAACAAACATCCATACAACCTCACAAACTTTCACGTTTATAATATTAGTAGGATGGGCGTCTACTATGTTATTTACAAAATTTGTTTGGGGTGCTTCACTACAAACTTCCTCGCAGTGCATTGGGCAATAGATGTGGCATCGCCTCTTTTCTTTGTAGAAGATGTTACTGCTTCCGGCTTATGTTGAGTCTCGCTCGCATCTCGTAAGGGAAGGAAGGATTTTCTACAAGGGGACGAAGTCGCTATGGAGTTCTCAGTTATGTCAGTCAGTCAGTCAGTAAGAAATTATGTCCAAGACCTTCGAGTGAGAGAGCCATGCTGCGACACGTATGGGCCGGCTCGACCGGAGTTATACCACGTCATCACAAAAAACCGGCAGTAAAGCAATGATCGCATTGTATTTCACGGAGTGAGTGAGGTTACCGGAGGCCCTAACCCTTCCCTCTCCCCCTCTTCCCCTCCTTCCTCTTACTCCCACCTGAAAGGCCGGCAACGCACTTGTGACTGTTGAGTTACAGGTGCCCATGGGCAGCGGTAGTCACTTACCATCAGGTGACCCGTATGTTCGTTTGCCCCAAATAAAAAAAAACAACGGGTTGCACTCCGGGAGTGCTAGCAGAAGTGAAAACTTGAACATTAACGTTGTGCATTTTTTATTTTAAACACTTTATATACATGAATTTTACAAGTATCAAGACGGTCGAGCCATCAGCAGTCACCATCTGTGGATGCGCGTAGCAGGCTGTAGTACAAACACTCACGCACACTCGCGCAAGCGCTCTGCGCCCTTTAATGTTAATGTTTAATGTTATTCGAATAAAAACTTTCGTGAGTGGTATTCATATTAGTTAAGATATACGGTTTTACTCACGCGTATATTACGGGGATGCCCGTCTAGTTTCGGACCCGACGGGGGCCCTTTATCAAGGGGTGAGGCGTTCTGCCCTGCCAGTTGCAGGTGAAACCAGTCTGTCACCGGCAATGTTATTACCTACTTTTTGAAGTTTTCACTTCAAAAAGTAGGTAATAACATATCTAAATGTATACACAGGGTACACTGGAAGTTCTGCGCTCCTGGCCGCTCATAAATGTTTGAATTGCGAATGTTATATTTTTTTAAATATAAGAAACTCGGCTCCGTCTTACCAATTTTTGAACAGGGTCACGCGTATCCTGACGCGAGTTTAAAAATTTTTATCCATCTCAAAAAGTGCACAACGCCGCTAAAGAAGTTTTCACTTCAAAAATCGAATCGGGGGTTGGTAGACTAATTGAGTCTCTTCTGGCAACAGGTCTAAAGTCAGAGACAGCATGTGATATCTTCGGTTCCCCTTAAAAAACGGCAGCAAAAAATGAGTTTGCATATTGTTTTCATTTCATTTTATCCTGACGTTTTAAACTTTGCAACTATATAGAAAAGTTTAATCAGTGGGTAACTCAGAGTAATAATAATAATCATATAATGGAAATATCGCATTGGTTTTATGTGGTATGAATACAATATGTATGTGTATTAGGTATGAGGTTGTTGTTGAGCCTTCATGCAAAAAATCGATCATAGCGATCATTCATCAATGTTTATTTATGATAAAATGATAACCTATCTTATGTGTGTAAGTGTATATTAAAGATAAAGAGTTGTACTATCGTGTGTGTTTTGGGGATGCCTGAGGGGTTTTGGGTTCGATAGATTCCTCTATCTGGCCACAACTATTAATACAAATAAATAAAATTGAAGTGTCTCTTTGTAATCTGAAAAATAATATATTTTTTTAAGCTCCTATAAGACTCCTCCTAATACCTATGCCTTAAAATCAGTTTTTAAAATCTTCAATGACAGATAGCTGGTGTTATAAGTACCTTAGACTACTTTTATTTTGGAAAAAAAGTAGGGTTCCGCGCAAAATATATAAATATGTACATGCGAGAGCGAATCCGCGCGGGAACTGCTAGTCTTTAATAAATGTGAACACCACACCTCAAAAACACAGTTTTCGAAATTTGAAAAATACTTTTGAAAATTACTGACCTTTAATCCTTGATGATGTGCTTCAGAGTTAAAGTCGACTTTTGATATGAAGAATCCGGTGGCGTACTCTCTACCACCTCTGAGCGCGAAGCCATAGGCTGGGGTAGCTCTCCGCGGTCGCACCAACTTCACTACGCGTACTCGCCGATCGCCAGCTGTCACGCCAGCCGCACGACCAGACCCTGAGGTCGTGGTGGAGGCTGTAGACGTGGAGTACATCGTCCTGCTGGAAATTAAAAATATTTAAGTTGTGTATCGCTATAGCGAAAACACTGTGACAGCCTCTTCTTATAATCTTCCTGCATAAAGCAGCTGCAGGAGGAGGATATGATATAGTGACATCATATGCTGTTGCACACGATGCAACGCAACATCTGATATCTTTTTTAATAAATAGACTAATTAGTTAAATTACTCTTAGTCCTGTCTGGACCGCTGTCATTTATCATTGATACGGATTGGGTGGCCGGTACAGATATTGTGGTGACAACCTAAAAATTATAATTTAGGGAGGAGTAACGTCTTTAATTACAGCTTACGGATAAACCATCTGAGGTGTTCCGCCTTGTTACTTACTTATAGTAGATACCTACTGTTTTAATACTTCTATTCCTTCATCTTCCTGCATGAAACTGAAAAATGGTCTAGCAAAATGATAATGGTAATAGATTTCGCATTCTCTCTTATATTATTAAGCCCAAACACTTTTTATTGAAACACTCAAACTCTTCTGTCTAACTTTGATAGTTGCGAATTCTGACCAGGTGCAGGTAGTTTTCAATTCTGCAAAATTTAAATTATTGAGTTGTCCTGGATGAAAAGACCTCAAAGCTCTTAAAGTGATTTATCGTTGATGTAACTAAGTGATGCTTTGGGTAGTTTTATTTACTTTTGTGCTAAGTATACTTTCTTACCGGAGTGGAACATAGGACCTCGCGACTTCACCTATGAATGTGACGTAAACTTATGCTATGGACCAATGAGGCAGTTACAATATCGGCACAAAACTTCATATTAAATTATACTTATTACACTTTGCTATATTACGCGGTTTTCCCTGGTTGTAGATTGGGTCGAAAGCATTACTTTAGTTTAAAGTTTAAACTAAAGGAAGGTAAAGCAAGTACGTAACATTTAAACTTTAAATGTTACGTACTTTCTCGGTGTTACACTCTCATTGGTGATACATTAAATTATTAAAATAAATAGAAATCGCGACTACTACGAAATGTTAACTTTAGTTATTTGAATAGTTTGTATAGTTTTTGTGTGTCACAAAGTCGAATTACCGTTATAGAATTCCACTAGCGTTCATTTTATAAAATTGTAGTGACCTGAATGACAACCAACTTCCACAAAAAGGAACCAACGTCTAATCGATTGGGAATGATGAATTTCTTTGTTGTTTGTGTATAGGTATTTTATTAAACGCTACCTCAATAGTTATACCCATACTGATTATAAATTGTGCAAAGATTAGTTAAAAAATTTCGTAAAAATGGTTAGATGTGTTAAATGACACACTGGATGTGAGTTTTTTATAACGCTTCATCACCACAATCCACATTACATTGGTGGAAAGTACACCATTTTGTAGTGAATTTATTGAGGCCTAATAAAATCGGTTTTTCTGCTTTACGTTCAGTAACTTAGGTTTTCGTTCACGTAGCATAGATTCATATAATATTATCATTTTTTCTTGCACTTCAATTTAGTTACATTTTAATAGTTTACTTTGATTAAATTTTTATCCATAAGGGCATTATCGTACAATTGATCGTCGCTCCCTTATTTAATTTAAATAAAACTTTGTGCAGTTGATCGTTGCGCTCTTTAATTTTGACACAAAACTGGAACCAAACTCCATTCTTATTATATATTAAAAACTATACGGTTTTGTATTTATTTTTTGTAAAACACATTTGTATTTGTTTTTGTGACGCCTGACACCGTTGCGGCAGGACGTTTCACTCCTTGAGAAAGGGGGTCGGGTCCGAAACTAGTCGGGCATCCCCGAAATACAAACGTGAGTAAAACCGTATAGTTTTGATGAATTTGAATACCACTCACGAAATTTTTAATGTAAGATTCTTATTATTGATTTTTTTTCCATTCTCATTGGTCAATAAAAAAACCTTAAGACATTTTCTTTTGAGTAGGAACTTTAACCATCAGTAAGAGCTCGTAATATCCATTAATTGGTTAACATATATTTATTACGCACAATATTTTTTATGATGTTTGCACGTTTTAATTTTGTATATATATATTTTTTTATTACAGGATACATTTAAAACCACCTTCTAACCGCATACAATCGCACGTTTCTATTTGATAATATTAAAGTAAGAAAGCATCCAGGTTTGGAAAAGTTTTGCGACTGAGGGAAAGGACAGCGCAACCTACAAACGTTTGCAGCACAAGTAGGTACTCCTTTTTAAAACACCCCATGGAAGGTAATGGCAGAGAGGTCTATTGCACAATTTAAGTTTCAGTGTGTAACTTTATCCACCAACAGGTGAAAAGTTTATTATTGCAGTAAAGTTATAATACAGGTACAAAGTCGGCACAAATGTTGAAACTAGATTTGTAGGTAATACTTTTACAGCATTAGGATATACGTGAACCAATTTGAAAGTGTTTGGAAATATTTTTATTTTTTTTTGAGTTCCGCTTTTTGTCTTTGGAATATACTGGCTGGCATGTGTCATTACCAGATTCAAGTGAAGAATTTTGCAACATGTGTTTTTCTACAATATCGTCAATCTTCTAGCTCTGTGTATACTTAAACTATAATGAATTTAACCGTGAACGTATTTATTTAAAGGAAGATTTAATACGGCGAGAGCGATAACAGAACATATAAGTAACATGCTGAACGACAATCAGTAAATCGGATAAAAAAGCAATATCAGGAAATTTGTACAACATTGAGCATTGCGATGAATTTACCTTTTTTGTTCTTTTGACATAATAACACATTAAGTATAAGAAAATTTTGCTTGAAATCCGAAAACCGGTCAATGCATTTCGATAACGTTTGCTTGCTTTGTATTTTCGAAAAGAAATTTGCGTCGTTCCTCTTGAAAGAAAAAAAGTAAAGTTTAAAACATGTGAGCACCGGTAATCACATTTAACGTGTGGTTATTTGTTACCGTAATAAAAAAAATAGGCAGTCATGGGACTGCCGACAGAAGGGAAAACTTAAACGAAACGACGAACTTAAAACCTCACATTAGCAGGTTGGTGATATTAATTAATAAGGAGCTGACAGAACTCAATATTTAGGTTAGCGCCCTCAAGTGGATCTATATATGTTTTATTAGCGTGACGGTCACGAGTTCAGTGCTTTTTCCCTATACCAAAGGTGCACAAACGTGCCTAAAAAAGTTCTCACTTCAAAAAAGCTTTCGATCACCACACATCACACTCCACTTTTGAAGACCTTAAACGTGGAACTGATGACGCAGAACTGAACAAAGTCAGAAAGTATTTCCGAAAATATATAAAATTGGGGAAAACTGAAAGTGCTTATTTCAATTGAATGAAAACGATCTCAAACAAAGTTATTGAAAATCAACAGGACAACGACGTCCGCGGTAAAAAAAAAGTCATTTTCTAAAAAGATCTTAGATCCAATTGTAAAAGACAACTTTATTCCAAAAAAGGTACGAAATAAAGGTGTCCTGATGAGCTATGACCCATCCAAACAAACGAGCTCTTTAAAACAGACGTACACAAAAACTCATGCGATGAACTGAAAGAAAATAATCCTCTTAAGGTAGTAATACTCGTTAACTACAAGTTATTCCATAAAAAAGTAGTACCAATTTAGTCATTTCATTTGTATGGACTGTGTTCGAATATTTTATTCTAGTAACCTCATGAACTATGTAGAACAAGTGCCTTGCATGTGTTAAATACTCGTAAAGGGAAATCAGCGCAAAAGCTTATGTTAATGCCACATTATTATTCCAAAGGCATTGCTGATGAATCCTTGCCAAAAATATTAAATTGAATGTGAGTTTGTGTGTTCTTTTGTTACGCTTTCACGCTGATCATCATGCCATACCTCTCATTCTGAAAAAAAGAGTGTTCTGGGGATAACTTGCGTTGATTGACCAAATGTACATTAACGCAAGCGAAGCCGCGGGTAAACCCTAATTGTCGTTAAATGAAAGTGTTGGTGTGCACTATTGTAATAGTTACAATATTTCCAGAAGGTTCGGACAAGCATACGATTAATATTAATTCGATCACAAAGTACACCCAGCCTCAGCACACCTGTTTTGGAATTAAACATACCTATGTCCAGTTCGAAGACCTCCTGTAAAGAAATTTTTCGAAAACTCGACAACTGGCACAAAACCAATAGGTAGACTTTTCTTCAAAAATCACCTAAAATGCTGTAATACCATTTACTATTTATTTGTAAAATTATTTCTACCCATATTCTTTGATTGTTATCATTATATAAATTTCAATTCACTCATTCGATCGATAATTTCTCATCCCTATCTATTGTCTCTGGTTACCAGTACCTACGCCATAGTTGTTTACTAAATAGGACAACTAAGGAAAAACAAGCTATACGTACAACTGTACTCTATCTATCCTATAGCTTGAATATTAGTTAAGTTTAAATGTAGTAAAGTATTATTATAATATACTTTTTTAATATTACTAGCGTCCTTCGATGCTACTTAATAATCTACTTTAGAGCAGGTGTTAATGTAGACACGAGAATTATTAAATATAAATATAAACATTATTATTAGATATATCTACTGATTATTATAAGACTCTGCTAAGTATCAAAGTATCATTGATATGACGCGGTTACCAGAACAAGTTGTTCTTACCTTGGTTGCTCTTTTATGGAGTGGAGGTACTCGTATTAAGAAAGATTTACCATAGAACGGTATGCAGACGTTGACTGTGCTTAGTTTTATCTAGCCCCTAGTTCTTTGCTTGTTTTCCTCTTAAGTGGCATAAAAAAAGACTGACGAAAATCCAGAACTTCCTTATTTAAGTAGGACAAGAGTAACCTAACTAAAAAAAAAGTACTTAAACATTCTTGAAAACCATTACAGATTACATCAAACGAAAATTGCACAAGTTGGATTTATAAGCAATTCGTTACCTTCGCGAGAGGAGGAATATAAGAATACTAGTTCTTATATTCCTCCTCTCGCTAGGAAGGTAACGAATGCACAAAATAGATATATTTTATATTACGGACAGCTTTCACTCAAGATTACGTAATATAATGTTATGAGTCATATAGATAATGCAAATTTAGAAGCTACAACCAAACGAATTTCATCAATCCGTCGTACGCTTAGGGCATTAAGAAACGATCTCTGGTATTTCCCTTGACATTATCACAACAATACTTCTTACCAAAGGTTAAATAGTATTATATTTATGTATCTAAGTTTACAAGTAACTCTTTAAACCTATAATATAGCAACAGGTATGACGGCACGGAAGGCGCAATGGTTAAAGTGGTAGCTTCGCCACTACGCCGCGCCGTGTGTTGGTGGTTCGATACCCAGACGGGACAGGAATTTGTGTGATCAACAAATACTTGACCTCTGGGTGACCATTAGTTTATATAAATCGAAGCACGACGAGATTACATGCCAGTTGATTGCAAAAAATTTACACTCGGTCATTGGGAAATCTAATGCTGTTAACTTCGATGTGTCGAACTGAATAAGCAAAACACAAGTTAACTTTTCTAGCAATAGAGTAAGCAAAATTACAGTTAAATGATTTGTTTTACCCCATGCCTTTGGATGAAATAAATTATTTAATAGTCTTGAAATTAAGCATTGTTCTATTCTAAGACTCAAAAATTAGATTCCTTATTATTATCTGCAAGTTTGTTAATATTTTTAAATTCTAAAACCAAACAATTAATGTTTTGATAACACTAGCCAAAACCAAAAATTATAAATAATTTTGATATTTCCATGCTACATGTACATGTACAATAACTTTTAGAAATCATTTTGTAATAAATGTATCCATTATTTAGATGGAAATTTTTTTTTTATTTGGCCTGCCTGTTGTAAGAAGAGGTCATCATCATCATTTTCCTAATAAAAAAATATCTGCATAGTAAAAAAGTATCAGTCTGAAAGCATTACAGGAGTCAAGCCGTCTACTAACAGGGGGATTTCTAGACACACAAGGACATCATTCTAAAACTCTCAATTATCATCCACTGGTGAGTAACCCTACAGAAGACCGTGATTAGTAAGCATTTCATTTTGTGATCAGTGGGAGCAAGTCCATTTTACACCATTGGAAGTGTTGGCATAAGTACAATTTTTAACGGTTACTTCTTTATTGCCATACTAGCTAGTGCCCGCGACATCGTCTACGTAGAATTAGTACTTCTAGTCTATTTTTCTCCAAGCTTTCTTCAATCTATATATTAATTAAGTAACAATGCAACGGGTAACCCTGCCCAACGCCCTGAGATCGTTTTGCACTCTCCGGCGCTTGGTGTGTCTTCTGCAAAACAGGAGAGAACTTGTTCTCTCCCATTCCCTTTCCGCTGCCTCTTTGGTCAAGATCACATTGAAAAACTAGGCGGCATCTCACGCACTCTTGCTTCGGACCATGGAGAAAACAATGGTCTCAAGTAGGAGATGTCGCTTTTAAACTGAAATGGCAAATCGGCCGAGATTATTTGAAAACGGGGAACTAATACATTTCTCCCTTTGCTATTCCTGTCATGATTATTGCTGTATAATATTGAGGTGTGTAATCTGTAGTACGGGGGAGGCCATTACACAGTCTTGGTTTGATAAGATTTCACATTAACAGAACTGGAACACCAACTGGTATACCCCTGACAATTCTAAATAGTGAAGAGTAACTTGGCTAGTGTGGTATCGAGAATATAATAAAAGCCTTTTTAGCCATATTTCCAAGGTGGTAGATATATGTATAACCAAGTGGGTCCCCCAGCTTGTACACCCCTTCTTACTGATAGATCTGGTATCTACTTACCAAGAGAAATAGCAGTTAGGTAGTGATATTTTCTCCAACCAGGCAGCTCCATTTCATCCAAAATTGTTTCCCAAGAGCAAAGTTTACAAAGTAATAACCTTTCTACATCGAATTTTTCCAGTCTTTAAACTGAATACAATATCGAGTACACTTAATTCTCGATAAGGCATTGTGAGCAAAACGCCATAATGTTGCTAGGGTGCATATTAACTCACATAATTTTAACTCATCTATTACTACTAGGTACTCACGCTTAAAACGCTCTAGAAACAACAACAAACAATTATGTTTATGTTATTGATTTAAACACAGTATATGTATATGAGAATAGTTTTTAAATTACAGAACACAATGAAAACATGGAATCAATGAAACTTCTCTCTCCTTCTATTACATATGTAATCATCAATTTATAGCTGATATATATTTTTCCTTTTCTATTAAATGTTTAGTTTAATTTTGCTTATGTTTTTTTACTCCATTGACAATAAATCTATGTTAATAATAGGAGTAAAAAGGATTCAGGTTGGCGGGTGTCAGCAAGAGGGCCGGGCGCCAGGGGCACGGGACGAGGATTAGAGTGCAGCCTCCTCAGAGTGCGGTACAATGACCTCTGTGCCTGCGCAGCCTCCCGCAACTTGCTCCGTTGCAAATGTTCGCCACACTCGGTGACATTGCACGCAACCACTGATATTAGCCTCAATTAACTTGTACTTACTGTTCATAACACCAAAATTATCCTATTCCTGTCCTATCCTAGACTTCTTATTCCTTTATAATTCTAATGGAATAAACACGATCATTAATTACTCGTATTTAGGTGTTTCTGAGCGGTAGACGTTTCACTAGAACTATTAATCTATAAATATTATATTGATTATATATATTGGTGACATATATATATTGACTGGCCTATTGGTCTAGTGGTTAGTGACCCTAGACCAGTGACCTAGGACAAATAATTGTGTGATGAGCACGATAATTAGTTCTGTGTCTGGGTGTAATTTATCTGTAATAAGTATGTATTTAGAAATATATAAGTATGTTTATCAGCAGTCTGGTTTCCATAGTACAGGCTCTGCCAAGTTTGGGATCAGACGGCCGTGTGTGAGATGTGTGGAGTTATTATTATTATATAGCTGTTGGTTGATCTCCATAGGGAGGTTTTGATGTGGTTGACAATGCGGGAATGTTTAGGTCATTTGAATGGTAACTATTTACCATTTAAATATCAAAAAATGCCAACCCAAATGCCTCATTTTCGTAAACTGTCTGTTAAAAACAGAGCTTTTTGTATTATTGCTATAATTTGCCTAGAAAAGTAAAAATGCAACATCAGACTGAGTCACCCCATCAAGAAGTATTGTAACTATAGCAGCAACAACAACAAAAATTTACTAGGCAAACGGTGTCTCATGTGCGCGTCTCGAGAGAGAAGGATCGAGGACTGAACATGAGACACGAGGGCACTACCGTCTACGACTTCTCTCCGAAAACGGACACATTAATCGACTGAAAGGTTATCTGTGTGTTACTTATCACTGATTTTGTCAAAATATATGTAACCTTTTTGTTGTGTATAAAACTCCATAGTATTACTTGCATGGTAAAGTGTTTACTTTGGAATGAAACTGAACAAGAGCACAAGATGACCCATGGCCTGGGAATCCGTTAGGTACAAGCTTTTAAAGAATTTCGATGAACCCCCAACAGAATTAAGGGGAGGGAATTAATCAACCTAAAAAACTATCCTAAAATCTAGTGTAATCTTTTCAAGTAATAGTAGACCACATAAAGCAAAAAAAAAGAAATATGACGAATAAAACCTCTAGCGAAAGTCATTAGCAAAAACTACTTATGGAAATTAAGAGTTATTAAATACGCTACAATGGCTTAGACCCAAACGAAAATTATATTTTATAATAATTTTACAAACTTTTTGTAATTTTTAATGTAACAAAAATATCACAGTGGTTTCCTTGACTCCGATGGATAGTACTCTGGATGGATGGAACTATTCAACAATATAACAGATCGTGCAAGTGAAAGTTAAGTAGCATTGCATAAAAGTACACTTGCCACAAAATCTTTAATCCACGTAACCTTCTTTCGATACGGCACGGACCTTCTTTTTAACCAACGAAAAAACAGAGGAGGTTTTCAAGTATATTTGTTTTTTTTGTAAATGACAATTTCAAACCAAACGAAATTATTCTACCTATAAGTGAGGATCATTGTTACAAAAGTTGATTCGAAGTAGAGTTGACAATTACGTTTTGTTTTTCTACGTTCACTTCATGTTCAACCATTCTACCACTAATTTATACTTATCTTAAAATAGAAAATTATCTTGTCTAACTACTAGTGCGGTTAATCAAGAAAAGTTTTATAAATAATATAAGTATTGAATTTATTAAAAAGTTTTCAAAAATATCAAATTTAAGCAAAAAATTTGTATCGTAGATATTTTGTGACGGAAAAACAAGATAAGAAAATTAAGTTTTAATTTTACAATCACATAACCGAATTTTTTTGAAAAATAATTGCCAAGCCTGCCAAGATCATGTTTTTTGTTCAGATTTTTTTATTAAAATAAAGGGAGGGCGCAAAATTGATGATATCTTGCACTAGATCACACATTAGTATAACAATAACGAGACCTAGCAATGCTATTCTATCATTTACTAAGTGAACTTAGGGTTAGATGATACAACCTTGACGGTCGGTAAACATAGTGAAGGCTTTGCATTCATACAATTAAGTTAATAGTGTTGTAACAATAGTAATATGAATAGATAAGGTGTGCTTAGTATATGACTAGCTCATGGTGCGGGTTGTAGCCCGGTGTGACGCAGGTGGCGAGGGCGCTCAACCGTGAATCCCCGCCCCGGTCGACAACTGCTCCCCGTTTTTTCCGCTGGCTCGAGATCAACGGCCTCAACCGAATCCACGTAAGCATCAAGATCACGGCTAATCTACCTTTATTATTCTCTTATCCTTGAAAATATATGTTGAGATTTTTAGATTTCTTTTTATATTCAAAACTGTGTACCTAAACATATTAATTAAACTGTTATTATATTCGTTTTTTGAAAGAATATATTGTATAAATGGAAACAATGTACTCAGACCATGCAAAAGTAAAATAACAGATCAATATTGCTAGGATACAAAACTAAAACTTTTGGGGAGCCCATTCATGCTTACTGGCGGAGGGGATTCTTAATTTCCGGCTAAACCGAGGAAGCCTCACTCATGTACTACCAACACGCCACTGTATTGTATTACACCCTCCACGTCAATAAAGTCTATGTAAAATACAGACATATCCATACACCTACAGAAACTGTAGATACATTTTTAAACAAAGAAAAGGTTGTACCACTTAACAGAATTAGCTATGGTGTTCGAGTGTAGCACAGCTAGCTTACAAGACTAGGAATGCCGTAAAACAACGAGTGCCGGACAAACCGGCCGTGGCGACTCTTTGCCAATTAACCGCCTTCGACCTCTGAGTCGCATGCCTGACCGATTATTCCGGACGATACTCCTCATAGATATAAATGGTTACCGATCAGACAAGGAACGCTTGATAGAACGGTTCATTTCCTATTATTAAATAGTGTTGAAATGATTTCCAGCCCAGTAATGATACTGACGTTTCGAAGCGACTACGTAAGCCAATGTTATAGATGCCAGTACTAGGCATATACGGCAACATGCAATCTTGAACAATCAATTGATATGACTGTAGATCTTAGGATCATCTTCATAATATCTATAAAGTAATATAGTAAAACAATCGAGTTTCAACGGCCTAAAAGCAACCTCGTAACTATTGGGGCTGCTTAGATTTGTTATTAAACTTATTACCAGACTTTCTTTTATGTCTAAGAATCATTTTAATCATCCTCCTTAAATAAGTGACGACTGATTTGACAATATTATCATAATCATTTACATTAAATGTCATAGCGTCATGGGATGAGTACGAAGAACAAACAAAATGATGGTCTACATTTCGCGTGGCCAGAAGGATTGTTTTAAAAACACCACAAAGATGGAGCATTGCTATTCAAAAAGATATGGCGCTATCGGTCTAGTGAAAAATTAGAATTTATAAACATAGTATATTTAGTATTCAGAGATTCGAAATGTACAAACAAAATAGAATTTTGCTTTCACTTTACAGAACAGATGCTGAATAAGTTACTATAAAACGTCTTAAAAATAGAGAATCGTCGTAAGCACTTTTCTCGTTAATTTATTAAATCTATTGGTATCATACTGCAAGTTGCAGAAATAATTATTTAATATTGCTCGTAAACCTGAGTGAATGGCGCAAACAAAGAAGAAAGCTGGAAATCCAACATGAACGTAGAGAGGGCCGAAAGAAATCGCTGGAAAAAAGTTGGAGACTCCATGAATGGATGGAAAGTGAGCTGACGGACTAGACGACGCTAAGCCGCGGTTTCAGTTCACACGCTCCCATAGAACTTGGTAAAAGCTACTCAAGGCTTATTTTCTAAATGAATATTTATAATTACCACGCCTTATTTCGCTTGTCTATTTATAATTCACATTTATCGATAGCCCGTTATTACAAGTCGATTATTCTGGTCCGTTTCATTTCGCCGTTTTGCTATCAGTGGTTATTGAATCTTTTGTTATATTCAGGAATGCAGGCTGTGTGGAAATCAACCAGTAATGCACAGTCCCAAACTAGTTCTCGTCAAACTAAATTTACAGATTAAGAGAACACTGGAACTATACATTTTGTTTACTGAGTCACTGTTAGAACAAGTATTGTTTCGTCAAATATCTTTGAGTACTTTGTTATGATATAAATAATTTACTGCGAGTCGGTTTTCTGTGTACTTGTAATACATATTGTGCAAATATAAATATAGACGCACGCATCTCTACCCAGTAGTAGGTATACATACATACTATATATACACTAGATGATTATGATTTAACAAAATCAACAACAAAAAATGCATTAAGTTGAACGTTCTGATCCATTCATAATATTAGGATAACACCTACCTATATCTCACATTTAACATACAATAAATATAATATAGTAGGTATGTTAATTTATTGTGTAATGGGAGAGGTAACCACGCCAGGATATAAATTAGTTCTTAATTTATCATCTTGTGAAACGAGTCACAACCAGTCTCATAACTGTATTACTAACATGAAAAGGCAAATTTAAACACAATGCACTGGGAGATAAAAAACTGGACCGAAAGAGTTTACTGTTTCGTGTTTATCTCACTGATTAATCAGGTAGTGCCGTGCCGCCAAGAGCCGCGGACAACCAGTGACTAAAATAACATGAGATAACTTGACAAAGCTGAATAGTAGAGTTAATCAAGGACTTAAGTAGCCACTGAATGGTTATCTGATTATCTCTGTTGTTATTTGATAGCATTATCGAGATGTATAATATTTATTATCACAAAATATTGCATAACATAATCTTAGAAAGTAGGCACTACTATTGAAATATCATAAAATATTGATTTCAGCAAGAATAATTTAAAAATAACAATTTACTTAATGGCTCACCTGTTTCCCAAATGTAATGCAATTCCCCAATTTCTTAACTCTGGTAAATCAAAAAACGTAACATTATCCCATAGTCCAGTTTCATTTCACTAGAGTGTACGAAATTGATCGGATTTATTCACTAACTCACTGTTAAACAAAATTTAACACACGAAACTATTGGAAATGAATGATTTTACTGTTTCAAAGTTATATTCACGGATGGTTCGTGGTGGCAATGTTGGTCGGAGACGGCAGCCGAGCTGACTGCGAAGTACGAGACTCGCCGCGTGCTGTGGAATGCAGGGGGCGCGAGCAGAGCGTCCGCGACGTGCGCGCACAAGCGCTAACCGACACGAATGACAGAAAAAATAATAGCAGTTAAAGAAAGTTCTACGTCACCACCATAAAAGCCTTTGCGTAGTTACTCGATCCGAAGCTAATAACTAACGTTGTGCGTGTAGGTGACTAGCCGACGATAACTGCGTGTGTCCGTTGCATACACATTGAAACATTCGAGACCCAAATACTTGAATAGCAAATATCTTAAGGCAAGTTAAAACCAATTGTTTATACAGAACCAAAATGTAACCGAAACATTAAATTAAAAGTTGCACAGCTACAAGTAAACTAGAATAGGATCGGAATGTGATAAATGAATAACATGGTCCTTCTTTACTTGATGTGACAATGTATCTTTTTCAGAAAACCTATATTTTTTGGTTTCTGTTAAATTGTGTATATAGTCGACTTAGAGTGAGTGGGATACCACAAGGATTAAGTTTGGGACCTATTAATATTTATAATGTCAAATCGTAATGAAACATAAAGTCATATTTGAAATAAATATTAAGGTTTCAATATTTATAACTTTCTGGAACCTTACAGTTCATAACCTACTTGCACTTAATTTCACTCAGTACAGCCTTTAAAATTTTGAAACCAAATCTCATAGTTCCCTATATAGGATTGTCGAATGAGGGCCAGATATAAACATGATAAATTAGGCAGATCCACTTGCAAAGGCCATATTGTTTGTCTTGTAATCATTTATAACGTATGGAATACAGCATATTATAAGATGTTACTAAAGTTAAATTTCTTTATAGAGAAACAAAAAAACTATATTTATGAACACCTGCTAAAAATAATCATAATATTTCTTTTTTGTTTTTTATTGTGCCCCCAAAAAACATGTTACTTGTCAATTTGTATAGTTGCAGGTACAGGTAAGACAATCCCACTAATATTAAAAATGTGAAAGTTTGAATGGATGGATGGATGGATGTTTGTTACTCTCTCACGCCAAAACTACTGAACTGATTGCGATGAAACTTGGTATGTAGATAACTGAAGACCTGGATTAACATAAGGCTACTTTTTATCCTAATATTCCCACGGGATCGGGACTTACGCGGGTGAAACCGCGGGGCGCTGCTAGTAAGTAGTATTACCTATATACTTAAATGTAAACGTCGAGCCGAACGAGTTAGATAAAGCTACACTAATTCATGCTTTAATTTTTTGTTTATATTTAATATTGGGAAATTGCAATAGTATTTTAAATTATAAAAAAGGACACAGGAAAGCTACCTGGTCCCGTATGTGGAGGATAAAGGCTTTATTTAAATGGAAACAACATATAACCACATTTGAACATATTTTATTAATAGCACAACAACACTAAAACTAAAATCCCTTATTTATCACATCATTATTCATTCAATTCTATGCCCATTTTCCGTCTGTGTCAGCTGTTCTGTGTTATTTTTTAATAATGCTATGAAAGATATGATGCCTTCTCTTCCAAAATATCACCCAAAAATACAGCCTTTCTATAACATTCTAGACCATTTCACACTTCTTTGGCTTCATTTTAAAGCTAATATTTACAATAAACATCTATATAACATCGATTTGATCAATAATTCTCTAAAATACATCAAGTTCAACAACAATATTCTATTCAATTAGGCTCATTAATTGTCTCGTAGAAACATACGTACGTATCTCAGACATTATCATATACACAATACCCACATTGCCCTGTATAGGTGACTTCTGATTCATGTACCCGTAGGTCATCACCGCGCTTCCCGCTTGAAACCGTACACTAAAATCAGGGCCGATCGCCTCTACACTTTAACATGAGCCCATTTCCTAGATTACGCAACAACCCTACCGGGTGTCTGGAAACTAAATGGGTAGGTACCTATTCAAAAACAAATAGGTGAACTACTTTCACAATAATCATATAAAGTTCAGGTAAGTTCATTTATAAAATCATTTCTTTCAGGATAAAACATGATAGTTATCAAAATAAAGTCATCTAAATAATTATAACAACTTAATATCAATGTAAGGTAGTAGGTAATTTCTCTTAGATACTATAAATCTACAATTTGAGTAAAGAATCTAAACGACGAATCTAAATCTACCAATTTGATATCTAAAGTTAGTTAAGGTACCTACTTACGTAATCTTTCAAATCTTATAATTGAGTTGAATTATACTCGAACGGTGCAAATAACCCTCATTACTTTCAAAGCATCTACTAGAGAACTTTTGTCACTGTTGCCTAGTAAATTAATAATTTCGACAGCATACCAACCTCCAATAAATATATATCATGCAGAGAAGTTTGTAGTTACAAAACATTTGACTACTTGAAAATAATGTACATAGGTATACAAATTCCTAAATCTTCTAACTTCTAGTAACATACCCAACATAATAATAAGTTTTCTACTTATACGAGTAGTTATTTAGTTTATTAGTTCAGGTGCAACGTAATGTAATTGTGCATATTACGTAGGACAGTAGGTAGGTAAAACGTTTTTAACATGTGCCCCATTTATATTGAAATTGTAGAAATTTACCGAACATTATTAAAAATATTATTAGTGAGTCTTCTAAGTGAGTGGTAAAAGCAAAGAGTTTATCTAGAAATCATCTTTTGTGCATTTGATTCTGATTAGAACAACAAAAGGGTAAAGGCTCATCACGCGACTAGCCGCACCATAACACATACAAACACTCAATCTATCACACAAATTGTAGTCACATAAGCTGCCATTTTGTACTGGTTTCGTCAACAGTTACTATAACATTTTTGCACCTTTCTTTTTAATCAAATCCATACACTATACCAGGACACGTGAATAAATACAAAAACTGTACCCTACACACCCACTTCAAGTAAAATGATATACTTGAAGTTTTACAAAACCAAAAGGTCAATTGTTCACCGTGTACCTATGTGAACAAATACTTTTAAATTCAATTATAATCGCAGTTACTTACATCAATAATTGATTGAAATGTTTCCCTTCAGACATGGGATCTTTTCGATTACTACCGCATTATTAACAACGAAAAAGTCACAATATCTAAGAACAGCGTTTACATCTCTAGATTCAAGTCAACTCAAGTAAAGTACTAAGGAACAACTAAATAAGTACTCCTACGATTATACTATAGTGCAATTCATATACATTTCAAGAAAACATGCTCAATTTTTATAGGTATATAACGATCTGTTCTCTAGTTTCAGTGATGAAACACTGAATTCTGTTACGTAATAAGCAAGAAAGAAAAATCAGTTCCGACACCGACATAAAAAGACGAATGATCCAATCCAAAAGATTTAATGTACCAATGTACTTCCATATATTTTATAAGTAGTGTAAATTAAAATATTCACTTGCTTAAAATTATTCTAAATTATTAAGACAGTTGAGTGCGCCGTTCTAGCAACAAGTGAAAGTTAGAATAAAATAGTAAATATATTCAACCTGAAACTAGACTCTAATTGTTCATTGAATGTGCGATGACATCGCTCTAATGCTCGCGTCATTGTTCCGTAAAGTCGGTCTTAACACCCCAAACTCGTCAAAATAATGTTCTGATAAAACTTTTATGAACATTTCACATCGCGAAAGTCATTATGTTACGTTGTGTTACTGTTAAATTTTGACAAAGATCGCGACTTAAAAGGTGTTCGTTTGTAACCACACCTCATCAAATATCTTATCAAATATGTTTTCACCTTTCTATTTGTAATATAATAAAACTGAACTATGGTTAGTGATTTCTTCTTCTTGGCTGTTATATACTATATATTTTAAAACTGCTCATAACAAGATGTAACTTATCTCATAGGAATTAATTTATTGCTTCATGAAATCATGATTTTAGAATTGACATATAAAAATAAAGTTATTACTTCGCAATCAGAAGATAATTAAAATAATTGGTAGTAACGAGATTCCGTAAGGCTGAACGACAATTTTAATATTGTCATCTACATGTATTGTAATCCGATTAATTTTTTTTTGTTATCTTCCTATGTGGCCACAGTGAAGGAATCACACACCTATAAATAAATATGTAAATCTTAATCATTTACATTGCCGGAAAAATAAGAGATTGTGCAGTAGGTAAAGACGGAATTAATTGAAGTTGGACGTATCTACGTAAATTATGTATTAAATTGTAATATATTATGTAGGTATATTGATTAATAGTCAGTAGGTTGTATCATTATACTTAAGGTGTATTTGAAATCCTTCAATTACCTACGGTTATGATGTATCATTGTGATTCATGATCATAATCGTCTATATACTTCTACATTACATTTAACAAACCCTTAATCTATTTCGGAATAAGGTACACAGATAAAATAAAAACCTTATCAAGAAATATGGTGCTACATGTATAGGCACCGGTATTTCAATTTACATCTTTTGCATGTATTGTTCTTAGATCACATTGAAATAAATATAGCAAAATTATTTAAAAGTTATGCATTATTTATGTATATTCCGCACTATCAATATTCGTTCAGAGGTCGTCATTATACGCAACCAAAGGTACATAATTTTGACTCTATAATTATTTTATACTTAAGGTCCTCTATTATGTAGGTATTTATTTTACGCACAAGTACTAATTATCATGATTTGATAATTTTGTCTTCGGTTCCTTGTCTCCTCTGGTGTTTGCATCAAGCACAAGGACTCGAAAGGACATAAAACCGAAGCCATATTTTCTGGAATGATCGACTTTATTTATTTTACTACGTACATTTAAACTCGACTTTCCTGATACATTTTATTCAATTTGATACTAGTATCAATTTATATTATTGAAATGTATTTTGCTATATAAGGTAAACAATTCTTGTATTATCTGATTCTACCCTGCGTTTTTAACTTTTCTCTCATCATTGATGAATAAATGTTTTGAACACCCACTGATAGGTAGAAATATTTATAAGGATCCATCTCAGGTATTGATATTTCTCAATTAAATAATGATATAAATTGACGATTTGAGATGAAACTAGATAGTCATCTCTAAATGGTATCGAAAATATAATAAGAATATTGTCTATGAAAAATATTGTATATCTTAGCACCACTAGCCTACCACGTATGCCCGTCAACGTATTACATTCCATGTAGTGATATACTATTATATACTAGTATTGCCCTGCATTCTTTCCTATCAAAATCATAAGGTATAAGTGACATTTAATAAAATATTCCACAAGGATCATATAATTAATCTATTCGAAACATGATTACATCAGTTTTTCTAGTATTTTTTTTCAATTCCTCTCATTATTGTGAGCAAATAATTTGTATTATATAGCTCAACAATTTCGAATAATGTCACCTAGTGCAACAAGCATTATTAACTAAATTACTAATGTAACTAAATTTGGTGTATAATATGTGAAGACTATTAACATATTGACCGTTCAGTTCACAGAATTCCTTACTGGATATTATAGATATTTACAACTATTTATAACAAACCATTTACCGGCTACATATGACACAGAGCAAGTAAAGATGATCTAAGTTATAAATTGCGAATGCATGTATAAGCTAGGACACAAGCTGCCGTTGACTATATTGTACATTGTCATTACATACTGTATTAATCATAATGTGTTGACAACGTATAACGAGAAGTTCATTTATAAATTAAGTATAATTATAGCTATGGTTTGAGCGGATTTATATCCTAAAAAACTCGAAATAAACATTAAGCATTCAAACTTTTGTTACCGTTAGTAATTTCTTAACTTCTCTTATGTGATTGCAATGCCTTTGATGTTGAATCTGTAGTAGAAGCTGGAATTCCAGATGTGACTATTGAACGTGATGTTACTTGATGACTTGCATTACTTATTGTAGGTACATTTGAATTCTTTTCAGTTGTAATTGATGCAGTGGGGCCCGTTGCAGTATTTGTAGATACTTGAGAAACCTTGACAGTATCTTTTGATCCTGTAGAACTCTTTGCTGTATTTGTTAATACGGGAGGACTGTTTATAGCGGTTGTCGATATAGTAGTAGGCTTTACTTCAGAAACCTTTGCAGAAGTAGCTGGTAGTGATGAATTCTTTGTATCACTTATTGATACAGGAGAAGTCTTAATAATAGTTGTGGATACGGAGGGAGATTTCGTAGTACATGTCGGTAAAGAAAGAGTTTTGGCTGCAGTTGTTGATACTGAAGGAGTCTTAGCAGTACTTGTGCCTACAGATGGATTCTTTACAAAGATTTCCGTTAAATTACTGATAGTTGCTGGTGGGGTATTAGTAACATTTGTCTTCGTAACCGTTTGCTTTGGTAATACTGAGGGTATATCAGCCGTTGGAACATTTATCGTCTTTGCAGAGGATGCAACAGAAGTTGGAGGTTTATTAGTTATTATACTTGTTTGTGGTTTCGAAGATAAATTGCTACTAGCAGATTTACCGCCACTTTCACTTGCTATCACATTATTTGATGCAGGTTTTGCTATTGACGAAGACTGTAAACTTAATGTAGTAGAAATATCAGTAACTTTTGCTATTGGCGTTTTTGTCGTTGGTAAAGGAGTATTATGTGGTGTCATGATTGGTTTTACAGATGTAAAAGAGTTCGATATGATTGATTTATTGGCACAAGTCACAATAGTAGTAATTCCAGAAGGCAGTTTATAACTAATAGGACTTGTGATGTGGACATCGTTGGCAATTGATTTCGGTAAATTTATTTTATTATTTATACTATTTGTACCATTCGTAGCAGATTGAATTTGTGTCACTGACTTTGTGATAGATGCTCCAATATCATGAGGTTTTATTATGATCTTAGACGCAGGTGGAGACGAACTACATTGTAATTTAGTGTCGTCCTTATCAATTGCATATTTTTGACGTTGTAGGTGCTTGTTACTAGCAGATGTATTACTGCCAAGTTTTGCCTGACCAGTTGCTTCGGATTTATTACCGTAAATTTGAGATTGATTAGGTTCCCAGCTGTCACCAGCCTTCATATTTTTATTTAAATCAGTTTCTGGCTCTGAAGTTTTAAACACATCGGCTTTACCCGTTTTCGTTGCCTGTTCAGTTTTATCACTAGGAATCTGTTTTGTGGCATAGTTTGCGGAACTAACCTTTGCAGTAACTGGTGTATTCATTGATTTAAATACAGCACTTGGTACTGTTGATTTAATTTGATCCGAACTGGAACTACTCAAATCTTGACATAAAGATATTTTTGTTCGTTTGCCGTCAATTTCATTTTTCTCTTCATTATTCGTATAATGACTGTCTCGCAAAGATGTATCTTTGAGACTGTTTGAGGGTAATTTAGATTCTTTACTTAAATCTTTAATTACTGCAGAATCACCAGCTAGTATTTTGTTACTTTGGGTTAGTTTGTTTTTATCAGAAAAATCTTTAATATCAACCCTTATACTTGCTGCTTCTGGTACAAACGTAGAAGTTTTGAGGTTCTGAACTTTTTCTGGAATATTTTTATTGCTCTTTGGTATGTTAGCAGGTATTGTACTCACACTTGAAGTAACTGGTCCAGATGTTTCACTACTGTTATTTCTTGTACCTTTTAGAATACTCACTTCTATAGTTGATAATATTGGTACTGGCGTAACTTGAAGTGGTTCCATGTGCCTTGTTTTGTCGTTTGTGTGAATTTTAGCCGTTGTAAAAATCAAGGGACTTGGACTAAATCCACTTTGTTTACTTGCATCAATTTCAACAAGAACTTGACTTTTTGATGTGATAAAACCCTTCAAAGCATTAGGACTATTGAATACATTTGTATTCATGTGATTATGAAGTCCCGCTTCTGCACCTGTATATTTTGGCATCATATTTGAGCTGAGAATTGGCGTAATTGCATTAACATCCTTTTGAGTTTGAGATAGTAACAAATCTTGTGCTTTATCCTCTTGTAAGAGTTTTGCCTTATCACTTTCCCTTTCATTTTTAATGTCAGTCTTAGTTTTTGGTAACAAATTAAATTTGGCACTTTGGTTTATCGTATCTGTCTTCTCTTTATCCTTTTGTAGCAGAGGTTCTACAACTGCATCATCAGATTCGTGACTAAGACTCTGAACCTTCCTTTTAATGGAGTTTCTTTTGGTTTTAATAATTGCTCCTGTCTTTTTTATTTCATTTTCTACTCCACTTGTAATAGAAGTTGTATCACCGCCGTCTTGAGATGTCTGAAATTAATTTAGAATATAGGTATATGTCAAATTTTCAATTTTTTTTTGTTTTTATTTTAACTTCCGCGTATAGTGCTTCTATAGTTTCGTAGATAAACCGTCGATAAACTGTAAGTATAGAATATAATAGAGCTAGATATTGATAACCCCATGGTATGAATGGGATCTACCTTTCGCATTGCAACAAGAGGGTGGGTATGCGGGGGTCAAGCGCCGCGCTCACGTAATACGGGACGGCCGTGAAGCAGCAGCACTGGGGGTGACAACTCCGTCTCTGTTCGCAGTGTGCCAACTATTGCCGCAGGGCCCCATTCCTCGGTGGGCCGTGCTAATACTCGTGCTTTCTGTAACAGTAAAACGGAACCGAATCATTAATCAGTTGCATATAGGTGGCTTCATGATGATTTTCTTCAAGTTATGTATTTATATTTTTTTGTGGCCGTTTCAGTGGTGGCCTTATAGGTAAGTTATCTATCGAGTTTCCATCCTAAACAACCACATAGTCTCGCTAAGAGGTAATGTGTATGTCTTATAGACGATCACCAACTTTTAACTTGGGTGAAAGATTTATCTTAAGGGCACCACGTCACGCCATCGTTTATCTTGTTAACAATATGAAACACGATGTCGATCACCTCAAACGCTTTTAATAAATCACTAGCCCTAAAAATTTTGGGTTGTTCTAAACACTTATTACTTAGCAATGGATAAGCAATATATCTACCTACCTACCATAAATTTAATTTTAAATGTTACGTAACATATAGCCAAAATGAAAAAAAAATTGCCGAATTTAAAACCAAAAATGTTTTTAAAATTATTTTAAAGTCGGTTAATTACAGTTTTTGTAGATGAGAATTATAACCACTAAACAAATTCAATCCTTTGGACACGTGTTTATGTGATCTCTTAGGTTTATATTCTTCTCGTATGTTGAGTATAGTGAGTAGGTACTTAAAGGACTTTCCCCTTGGTTTGTATACTATAATGAAAGGTAGTTAGAAAATCTTCTCAATCCTTATGATTATTATGACATACCTAAGTCCATTAAACAAAAGTTACTTAATGTATTGTACTACAGCTCCTTTTTATGGAATAAAAGTTTCATTTTTAAATTAATTTAAAAAAGGATTGTGATTTATGGTAAACATACTTCCATAATAGTGAGGTCATCAGGTCCACTGCAGATCTGATCAATGGCCATCAGTACGACTACAACGACAGGCAATACGCCGAGCGTCCAGCCTATAGCGTCTGCCCACATCGGATACACGTAGCTCCCATACGAAGCTGGTCTGTACTCGATCCAGTTGAAAACCAGTATAAACTGTGCATACAATAAATGACAATTAACAACAATTAGAAAAAGAGGTATCGTATTTTGCTCATAATAAAAGATTTTTTTTAATCATAAATTCAAAATTTAAAATACCCCCGACTCGAAAATTCCTTCTATGATTACAAAAGAGCTGATGATCTTCGAACGGCTGAACAGATTTTCATAAATTATATCTAAGAACACTCTCGATGAAGTCATCTTTCAAACAAAAAACCGCACTCAAATCGGTTCATCCGTTTGGGAGCTATGGGACAGACACACAGATACACAGACACGTCAACTGTATAACACCCCTCTTTTAGCGTCGGGGGTTTAATATAGGTATTTTTGAATTGTCAAGAAAGAGTAGTCAGTCAGACTAAGTCAGTCGTGCAGCTAGTTGCCTGTTTCAATACGTAGATCCCGTGGAGAAGAACAAGCAAGAAACTCCAACTTTAAAGCCAGCAGGCAGCACGTCTCTTAGAAAAACTTGCTAAGATTAATCGAATCATAAAAAGTTTGCTTTGTTTTTATTTTGAAGATACGTAATTACATACCACCAGAGCCGCGGGCGTAATCACTCGCCACATTGCACTCCAGAAGAAAACCCACAGCTTGGACTGACGGCCTATCATGCGCTGAATATCACCACAAAACTTCTCTGCTCCATATATCCAGGCTATTAGAATACACTCGCCGATTGCTATGATCAAAACAGACCAGTTCGCTGCATACTTGTCCATGAGTTGTAGCCAGTACATTCCACTCTATAACATTAGAAACACAGGTGAACTTTTTATTTTGCACATATACGTGTGAATCGCCCCAGCGGTGACCGTACTGGTTTATAAAGAATTAGTGGTAAAAAGTAAGTACGATAATAAATTTGCTGATTTTAAAAAGTAAGCATGTATATCGCTTGAACAACAGCAACAAAGTAAAACAAGGAGCTAGAGGCCCAAATTAGCTCAACTGTAACACATACATTTTGAATGTAATTATGTATATCTCACATCAGTTTCACTGTTTAAACTAGTACCGTGTTGTTGTGTTGTATAAAAAGTGTGTAGGTACGGTACTAGTAATAACAAAATAATTAAATTTATTATAAATAATTTATAGTTTAAGAAAAACGGCCAAGTGCGAGTCGGACTCGCGCATGAAGGGTTCCGCACCATCGTACAAGAAAGAAGAAAAAATTCACGTTTATTGTCTGAGCTATTTTTTGTTATTGCGGCAACAGAAATACATCATCTGTGAAAATTTCAATTGTCTAGCTATCACGGTTCATGAGATACAGCCTGGTGACAGACAGACAGACGGACAGTGGAGTCTTAGTAATAGAAGTACGTTAAAATTTACTTCCAAGATTTGTTTACAACATAGTTAATAAAGGCGATTAGAGATCGACACTGACGGATAGCGATATTAAAATCTTAACTATTTGCAACACAGTGTTATGTTATCTTTCCCATCTTTTTTTCTGCCTGCCTGAAAAGATGGGAATACGATCTGCCCAAGGGTTGGAAAAGGACAGCAATGGACGAGCAAATGTGGAGGGAACTTGAAGAGGCCTATGTCGCAAGACAGCCTGACCTGGTAACTGATATTAAAATGTTAAGTTATATACGTACAGAAAAAAATAGAAATAAATATAGTTAGTATACTATAGTTAGTATAGTTTTATGTTTTAATATTATATTGCAATTATTAATATTATATTAATTATATTGCAAATTTGACTTGTTAGTTGGTTACAACTTTACAAGTGCAGCTAATAAAAGCGTGGGGTGCTTGACATCAAATGTTACAAAGAGTTCATTGATAGCTCTCTATACTAGTAGAGTTCTTAGATTAATTAATCTAAGAGTAGAGTTATTAAAAAAAATCTAAAACACCTTACACTTTTTTACTATCAAATTTGATATTTAGTTAATAACTTAATTCTTATTTTAAACTAATTAGAATTTTATCTCTCTCTACACTTTTCAAAATTAAAAAAAAAAAAATTTAGTTCGGCTTGTTATTAAAGCGTGTTATTTTTAGTTATTTTAAACTATTTATTTGTCATGGTTGTTTATCTGTTTGATTTTGTTGTTCGCGCTAAAAGCTATAGAATGAAAAGAAAATCTAAGCAGTGCAGTAGAAGTAATACGTGTCTTTCCCAATTTGTTATGAATACCTTGTAGTATCTTACTAAACGAACACTTGTTTACGTCATAGTATATTGTAAACCATTATCTTGATTTAAGTTGGTGAAATAGATAACTGTAAAAAACCTTACTTACGTTGGTAGTGAAAATGAGTCCTCCAAGGTAGCCAAAAACAGCAACAAAAAACACGACCCAGACTTTCTTTTGTCGATAATTTGGGAAACGGTCCAATATAGCTGTTGTAACTGTCTCCATGAGCGCAAACTAAAACATCGAATATCCAAGTTATAAACACAACGTTAAGAAAGAGGTTCGATATATAATGTCTATTAGGTGATATAATAATAGTACCTGTGAGTCCAAGCCTAGAGTCAGTAGCATGACAAAGAACAATATAGACCACAGTGGCGATACGGGTAATCTGGTGACCACCTCAGGATATACGATAAATGCAAGTCCTGCGCCTTGATCGACAACTCGATCTACACTTACATTAAGCTCATGAGCTAAAAATCCTATTACGGAAAATATAACAAGACCAGCGAAGAACGATGTTGCTATGTTAGATACGGCCACAATCAATGAATCACTGAAAATAAATTAAAGTTAATTAAAATATCACGTAAACGTATCTATCAAGTCCGTAGGCACTGATAACTTACATGTAACAGTTGTTAGAGAACTTGTTATAAGATGATAACGTTATAAGACCGCCCCATGCTGGACTTAGTGCAAAAAATATTTGAACTGCCGCGTCACCCCATACCTAGAAATTGATTAAATGGATTTTAAAATAGACATGCTGTTGAATCTAATAACTCTAACCAACTAAATACTAATTACTTACCTGTGCGTTAAGCAGCTGACTAAAATCTGGAGTCAGATAAAAAAGAATACCCGTGGATGCACCAGGTAACGTCACTCCTCGAAAAAATAAAATTACTAATACCACATAGGGGAAAAGAGCTGTGAAGTACACGACCTGAAATAAATTAAATTTATTAAGACAAGTGTACATTCAAATTACATTTATTGCATAGCATACACATTTATATGTTTTAGCGGGACCCTAATTCTTTTTCCAAAATAAAAGTAGCCTAAGTTACTCGTTACAACACCAGCTATCTGCCAGTGAAAGTCCCGTGGAAATCGGCTCACCCGTTCCAGAGATTAGCCGGAACAAACAGGCAGACAGACAAAAAATTTAAAAATAGTTTTTTTTGTATCGTGTAAACGTGCAGATGCATTTAGTAAAAAGTAATTATTATGACTATACAAACAGGCGCTTCAATTTTATTTATTTGTAAACAATATAGATTAGACCCAAAGTAGTCATTTAATTATTGAAATTCATATTGAGGTAACAAGACGGCCTTTTAAAAATAAATTAGGTGTGATACTTTCACTTTCAAAGTTATTAGTAGTTATTACAAGTAAACTAATTCATAAATGTGCCACTAAAAAAACTGGTCCTATAAGAGATATACAAACGTCGCAATTAAACGCGTGTTTGATAATTTGATACAATGATGTAATAAATTGGATTTCCTATAGATAAAATACGAGCACGGTATCATGGTCCTTTTTCTTTATTAATGTGTATACTAACTTTGAAACTAAATGAACCATTATAAAGTAAACTATTTTAATAGTTTTGTTCTATTTGTTTCTATATATATAACGTACAGTCATCAATTTTTAAACACTTGCATGCATTACCAATGAATCGAGAAGTAGTAAAAATAAATTACCTCAAAATCATAATATATAAAACGAGTAAATAACAAAAAAGAAAGACAGGTCAAATATCCGACGTAAAGTATACCTACTTGAATCATTACATACCTACTAAATTATAATAGATAAAAGCCTTCTTACCTTACCAGAAGATTGAACTCCTTTACACAAACAAAGAAACACGATCAACCAGGCTGCGAATAAGCATACAGCCATTTTGAAACGAATATGGCCTGTTTCTTCAATTCCTGATGATAATCCCAGTACTTGATTTCTGTAACCAGGAATTAAGTATAGTAACTTTTAACCAACTTCAAAGAGAAAAAGAGGGAAAGTTAGACTGCATATTTTTATATGTATGTTCACCGTTCACTTTTGTTTAATAAAATATATAATCAATTACGAACCGATTTAAGATATTTTTTGTTTTGAAAAAGTATGTATGTATTTAGTTCGTTGATTTTTCTTCAAACTAATCAACATTGACCTTGAAAGTGTTGAATGTTATTTACTAATATTTTTTTTATTAACCGACTTAAAAAAAAGGATGTTCCATGTTCGGCTGTATTTATTTTTATTTTCATAACTTATTCAATCAACTGTAACAAGTTGGTATTTTGCTGCTGAGGTAGCTGCTTCGCCTAGGTTCTAGGCAATGCTGTGTGCTGTTCAGTCGATTCTTGTGATAAATGAGAACATACCTATGTAACTTCTTATCTGAGATAATCTCGTTTGACGAGCCAGCGTTGATTAGGATCGCGATATAGCATTTCGATTAGGTATTAGACAAACGTTCATTAGTTTCATCAATGGTCTCTATATTCGTCTTTGGCTTTAGGCGGGCTGCACCTGCTTTAGTTGGTGTACCCATGATGCTAATGAACTGTTGCGAATAATCCCTATTATTAAATTTCTGTTACAGCTCTTTACAATATTTAGAATACTAAAATAATGAGAAAAAAAACTTTCACAAAAGAATCTCGAAATTAGTAATAATTTAATTAGTAAACTAAACTAGACAAACTAAAACCTTACCAACTTATCTAAATAAAGTCGATACTTACGTTCGACGACGGCTACGTACGTACGATGGCTTTTTAATCTTATTATGCTAAACTTAATACCTAGGTATAATTTAACAGTTCGACCCTGTATGGTACGTAACTTCGGTTACTTATATTACAGTACAATATTACAATAAGGAATGTTCTAACTTCAGTACCTACACACTACGTACGTGTACCTTACACTAAAAATGGAAAAATAAACAAACTTTTAAATACATTAACTAAACCAGTTAAAAAAGCAGCAAAAAAGTACCTACTAAAAACGAAAAATAGCTGCTTAAAAACTTGAAAAAAAAATAGTAACGTTTTTTTGGGACACCCGATTGGAACAAAGTTCCTTTGACTATATATATAATATACATTAAATGGATTGAATTAATTGTAGCAAAATATGGTAAATATTGTGAAAATTCGAAACTAAAATTACGCTATCTGTGAAAGTTGCCCTAACTAAGATATGGATAATTAGTATACAACCAACACCAAATTATATTTATTTCGCTCAGAATCCACAGATGGCGTAAAAACAAAATAAATCAACTCGCGGTCAGCATTTTTCGTTGCACTTGCACTTTTTCTGGCTAGCCGCCATCCGCTGAGCGACTGAAGTGTAACATGCGAAAACTTCGTTAGAAAAACCTAAAATACGCGTAGACTTTAAATAAAATAGGTAATATTTTAAAAGCTAAAGATAGGTACCCACTGGTCTGTTTGAAGTCGTTGTTTATAAACTTAGCTTTGAAAGTCTAAAAACTCACGTGAAGTATTCCTCAGCTGGAGGCCGCCTCAATGCGACCTTGGCCAAGGCTACAATATTGTAAGCAGCGGAGTAGGATTGGTTAAAGCACTTCCTCAGGTAATAGGTGCCATTAATCACGTCACATTCGTCTGCTTCTTCATAAGAATAGCAATCTAAAATATATTTTAATGTCAATATTATTGAGATTATGGAATTAGTAAAGAGATTTATCAATGATCATGCTGTTTAGCCGCACTTTCGGACTGTGATTCATTCATTTAGATTAGAACCTGGAAGATCGAGCTTCAATACAACTATGAAGTTGAACTTAAAATGCAAAACTGTATCTGTATCTATACAAAATTTCATCAAAATCGTTAAAGCCCTTTCCGAGATACCCGAAATATAAATAAATACATACATACAAGAGTTTCTCGTTTAAAGTAATAACATTTATTTCATAATATAGGCTTTTTTCATTTTATAGTTTAACCATACGTACGTTGAGTGCTCCATTCTGCATCGCAATTTTGCCAAGGTAGTTGATAGAAAATGCTCAAGAACGACACGGTCATGTAGTATATCGTCCAAGCTATGATAAGATTGTAATACAGCATTACAATACAGGAGACTATCACCATGCCGTAACCGAGTCCTTGAAAAAGCGGACAAAATTTGTTGTAGACGGCCACAGGTCCCAAAGCGGCATACTGGCCAAACGACAACTCCATAAACATGAGAGGTAAACCCGCTATTATTAACATAATTGTAAATGGGATCAGGAATGCCCCTGTAAATAAAAAAAAAGTTTATTAACCATAATTTTTGTTCGACTAGTCAAATTGGTCACTATAGGTAATATAATTTCCAAATTATACAAAAATATTAAGGTATGAATATGCCTCAAAAAACTTGAGCACAATTGTCATTTTATTTTATAATTTTTTCGTCCAAAGTGTTTGTTAACTGTACATACAAAATATAACACACTCTACATGTTATTATTTACAAGTTATTAATAATCATAAATTTAAAACACCCCCGACTCGAAAATCCCTTCAACGATTAGAAAACAGCTTTGAACGGCTAAACAGATTTTCTTAAATGATATCCCACCAAAAACATTTTCATGTAAAGTAACGCCAAGACGAGTACGAGACTTTTCTTCGAAAAATCTACCTAAAATTAGCTTTCAGTTTACAGTTTCGGAGCTACGAATTTTTTTCCAACAAATTTTGGTTTTCCCCCCTCCCCAAGTTAAGGATGGAATAATTTAGAGTTCATATTAAAAATGTTCGTAAATCTTCGAAAAATCTACCTAAAACGCACTTAAAAACAGTCTATTCGTTTAGGAGCTACGATACCACCGACAGACACACAGACACGTCAAACGTTTGAACGGTTAAAATTGAAATTCAATATCTTTATTTCATAGAGTTGATCATCAATTATTCGAAATCGTCAATTTAAAATTATAGATCAACACAGGTTAATAATAAATAACTAGAGATCGCGTGGTGGTCGAATTTCGACCATGGTTTTTTCATTGGCCAATATAGCTTGAACTGTCATTGTATAGACTTACTGACCATGACAGGTAATCACATTTAAGTAATTTATAAAGTTGTAAGACATATTGTTTAAAAATTTTAGCTATCTGCACTTCTTCTATACATAAACTGTAAATATTCCAAAATTCACGGTACTACGTTAGCGAAATTTTCTTAAAAAGGGATACAAACTACAAATAATTCTATTCCCGTATTAAAATAATGATTTATACGTCATTGTATAGACTTTCCGTACCATGATAGTTCACCATATATTTTGGTGCCCAATAACTCTTGTAGCCGTTTTTGCATAGGTAATTTTTAAACTTAAAACACATATTGATTAAAAATTTTACCTTTCTGCACTTCTTCACATACCTACACATTTTAAGTATTCCATATTTCATTCCTAAGTGCGAAATTTGCTTAAAATAGAGATGTCTTTGTAGTTTGTACCCTTTTTATTATCGTTTGGAAACCCCCACGGGTGATCACTTCACCGGAGTCGAGGGTAGTCGAGTGGTATGTCAGACTCGAACCGACTAAAACCACACGGTGTTCCGTCACAACTGCGTCTATTGCAGGGGACCCGGGATGCCCTAAGTAGGAAGCTTCTTTTAGTTTGTACCCTACAAAGAAATCTCTTTACGTATTTATATTGTTTTATAACTATGTAATAGTTTTCTTGAATTTTTCTATTTTAGATAAGTTTTCTTTTTCTTATTACTTATAGATAAGTAACACAGTCCCTTGTGATGATGATGTATACTAGGATACACATAGCTAGTTACGTAGGTACTACACATTAGTTTAAAACATATACATATAACAATGAAATAAATAGAAAAATAAATAACGCCACTGAAAAAATAGTAAAAAAAAACTGACATTTGCTGTGTACAAGATCCGAGACATTTATAATACATTTTATAATAGGTATATTCAATTGTACATTAATACGTCTCGAAATTGTAACATTGCGGGTTTAAATTCAGCACAGTCAATGCATCTGAAATAGTGGTTTAAAGGGTTTTTTTTTTCCCAGGCTCACAAATTGTTCTATTTACTACTTTCCATTAGTATAGGATTTTTCGAACAGGGATAGAAAGGTTTTTATTTGATCTGCAACACGCGAGTGACACTGATGTTGCAAGTGTCTCCTGTGTGTTATGGTGGCCTCTTTCTTTCAGGCTTTTTTTCTTTTTAAACATAACATAAATAATCAATAGTTGTCGAGTCTCGAGCCGATTATTAACTAACTACTAAGAAACCTATTTATGCAGTATAAATACGTATCCTGAGCCTAGATACTGTGATTTCATCATCTCTTAGTTTCTTACCTCCTCCGTTATTGTAACACAGATACGGAAACCTCCATACATTGCCCAATCCCACGCTGTAACCGAGCAATGACAAGAGGAAATCAAAACGGCCAGTCCAGTTGCCACGCGCCGGCTCTGCATCCTCCGCAGCCGGTTCATGGTTCAGCTCTTCTTTGCTCTGATGAAAAAGAAAATGTTTCATAGAATTAAATTACAGCTATCATAAACTTCGATACCCTTCTTAGTGATATTTTTGCTATTCGACTGTTTCATTAAAAAAATGTGCGTCTGGAAACCCTCACGATTACAACCGAAAGCAAGTAGTTATTTCGGAATGGAACCTACATTTAACATCACGTGAGTTTCAACGTGACGACCCTTGTGGAGATCCTCCCCTTGGTTGGTTGGGCGATGGTTGTAAAGTATCGATTTTAAAACAACACATTTAAATGACACAGTAAGGACTGTGTCATTTATGGCTTTAAGACATTTATATTACACCGACCGACACCGATACTCAATAAAACTACAAGAAAAAAACCGTTATTGTAAACCATTATAAGTTGCACTTTAATTATTTATTGAAATTGATTATAAGACAAATTAATAAATCTAAACTACTACTAAACCTATAGCTAATCAGTTAGCAAAACGTAACAAAGAAACTAATTGTGATTGATAAAGCACTTGCATAATATGCATATATTAGTGTCAACGGTCATAGCTTTACACCATGAAATCCGTAGGCTTTGGGAAAGAAGCTTTACTACTTTAAAAAATATCTTACCAACCCTACAAAACTAAATAAATTAAGTGGTTAAATTTATTCCCAATTTCCAACAGTTGAAATGGTCAGAGAAAGATATTTTTTTTTTTACCTCATGTTATTATTCGTGCAATAAATTGTTTTGCTATAAGAGGGTCTGAATGTGACACCTTATTTAAGACAACACTACGATAGAGTCTTAAGACACCCAATATTTTATGGTATTTGAAAATAAATATTGATACTAAATTTCAAAACCTGACAAAATTGAGAATTACATTATAATCTTTTCGGAAGGGGTTAGCCTTTGATTATATTTTATTCTACATTAATAATGAAAGCAAAGGATTTTGAATACGAAAATCTAGAAGTACCTACGAGAATTATATAGCCTATACCTACATGTAGGGTATATATACTTGAATGGCAATTTAGGGTCCCGCACGACACAAAGGGTCCTACCGGTATGTTTATAAATGCCGAGACAGAACAAACATACATGTATTTAGTAGTAATTATATTATTATGTATTGGGTAACTACAAGTTAAATGGCTGCATGATTTGAGAATCTCAGATATAATAAATCTTAAACTGTCAACCGTTTCTAATTCTCGAAATTAAGATATTATGATAACAAAATTTTGTATATTTGCTTAGGTAATTGACGAATGAAGAATATGATATCGCAATCTCAATACAAAAATTTTGTTTTATTTAATTTACAAAGATAAAAAAAAATGGCGACTGCCCTGTCGCAAATGTCTCTCTTAAATTATTTTGCGCATTAACCCCCTATTAGAATATTCAGCAATTCCATTTTAAAGGATATCTAATATAAACTCATACGTCAGAGCCTGAAACTAACTCACACTATATGTTAAATATCGGAACTTTACATACTCTTCTTAAAACAGCTGATGTCATATTCACTATAGAGAAGAAGTAAATCGGTACTTTATACAGATAGTACCTATCTATATCCCCGTCGCTCATACCTCGTCATTGTTGCGAGAAATGTAGGAAGGTATATGACTATAACTACTTATCTGTATCATATAACTTGAATGACCTACATAGCCAAAAGACCTGGAAACCCCTCTGCATCAATTATAGATATGTCTACTATGTACTATGTTAACGAAAGTATATAATAATCATATAAACGTTATATATAATGTATAATTTGATGACTGTGTAAGTACTTACCTCAACGATCTTTTTATCCATGGCAGAAATATTTTTTGTCGCAGCAGAAATTTGGGTCTGTGATGAATTAGATGACTTTGCCATCATAAATTAAATTACAACCGAAACAATTTTTCTAAACATTTCAATTTAATCATTATATCAGCAGTCACCACCGCATTGATGTCACAAGGAAAACCGAGTATCTCACAGAACATCACACTCGCCAGGACTAGAGCCAAGGTCTTCACCATTAACTTTCGACATAAGGTACCATTAAAACGCGGCCATTTATGAAAAATAAATCAAATAGCGAGAGAGTTAAGTGTACATTAAATCGAAAAATAGAAAACGCAGGAACGCGCAGATGTCAAGTTTCGCATCGACCGAACTCTGAATGAACATCTAGGTCAATATCAAGCCTCCGCCTCCTCCACACCCCGCTTTCCTCTACCCCGTTGTGAAAATTTTCTTTACTACATCATAATATAGAAATCTTAATTTTCCCTGCACTAATCTTCTACACGTCTAACATTAAATTAGAATGATTATGAGACTAACCACATGTCAATAGATTAGTGTAATTTATGTCCTACGTAAAATGACATTGTATGTACCTAGGTTACCGTTTCAGTACGCGTATCTTTTAACTAGGTACCTACTAACATACCTAGATATATGTCCCCATGAGCAGCTAATTCCTAAAAGTGTGGTAATTATGTAGTAAAATATTTAAATTGTTAGACTTTAGCTTGAGATGCATTCAGCCTCTCATTCAGTACCTAAATTAAACATTCGCTCTCATATTAAGAACTCATCTCAAAGAATATGTTTACGGACTCGGTTAATTTCACTGTCATAACTTTATAAGATAGTGAAGTTAACTGGACTACTGTGGGTCAATTCTCTTGCCTTCAACTGACACTTCTAACTAATTAAAATATCTAAGGGCTGAAAATAGACCCTAGTGGTAACCCATTTGTCATATTACTATTTTATTTCGTAAATGACTACATATATCTAATAGCTTGATGTTATGTTGTAACTACCTAAAAGGAAAAGTAAACCTACATACTCATATGGGTAAAGTAATATCCGTGATCTCGCAATTTCCTCTTTCCTCTCAACATCTGAGCAAACAGATGAATAGGTAGTAAATTCATTCGAATTGTATGGGAAAACGTTAAATCAAAACTAAAGTTTATCAGTGTTATTGCAGAAATATGTACTTAAAATTTTAACTGATTCATGGTAAACAGATTGCTGCTCGAAAGCAGGCAAATAGGAAAGTACTTTGAAAGTACAGAAGACCGCTATGAACTAGAACTAAAAAACAGCGACACGATGCGGGGTTCTGGGATTCTGGCTTTGCAAACCTGGGCAACGTCGGCGAATTTGCTTCTTTTGTTTTCTCCCTCTGATGAGTGCGTCATTGCCGACGGCTTATATTCTGGCGAGGAGGGGCCTGTCTCTAAAGCCACTCTATGTTTTTCCGTCTGGCCACTGGTTCTGAACTGACAGGATCAGTGGTTCTTTCGAACCGTGAGGAAGAAACCCCTCTATAGAAAATAACCCCAATTTCACGCTCTAACGCCCGGCAATGGGATAAATGGCTGAGGGGAACTCACTCACAAGGGATTCCCCGTCTTCAATTCCCCAATCTTCGCAAGTATGACCATGTGATTTACATTCCCAATTAAAATGGCTTCCTATTCGTCAGCGCCGCAATCTGCTAACACTGACTTTTCTATTTTCATTCCTCAACACTCTATCTTCATCTTCTTACCTAGCTCCCTACTTCCGCTTCTTGTACTCTAATAATGACAGAAATCTTCGTTCTGAAAAAATTCTACTTGTCTAATGTCCCCCCCAGAGTTCCGACTTCGTAAACTCGTCTTTCTACGTTCACTCAGTTCTTCTCTGGAATGCGCTCCCTCTAGAAATCAGGATTTCCGCAAACCGTTATATTTTTAAGAAGAAAATAAATGATCTCCATCACAATCAGCGGCAAAATGAGCTGAACGCTAGTACATGATTCTGTATTCTGGTATTCTTAGTATATAAATATAATGGATATGTTGCCGTCGAAAGTACTTTTTCTAAGTCAGTGGACGCTCATGGATCCATCTCCATCTCTACCACTAGTCTGGAAATAACTTCCATGTGTGATAAAGGAGTGCTCTGCGAGACGTATCTCCCCTATGCAAAAGATCGTCCAACTTTAACGCCACCCAGAGCTGTCTTACGCAGCCGCGGCCAGCACGAGCCCCAAAACTCCTCTGAGTGGAAAGGCGGCTGCTCGATAGGCGTCTTGTACTCCTTATAACCCCACAACTAAGGGGAACAAGAAGAAGAATCCAGATGCGCCTCACTGGGCTAAACCTGTGGTTTTAGCCCAAATCCCCAAGGAAGGCGAGTGGGAGGCACTGGAGAGAGCAAGTCGATCTCCAACCTCCGACATGAGCGCCTGCCTTAGGGCGACGGACAGGGTTATCCGCGGGCCTGGGCGCCCGCGACGGCGATGCCCTGTTCCGCGCGCGCCGCTTGGACTGTGAGAGGGCAAGATCCCCCGCACCTAGGATTTCCTTTTGAGGGTACACCTGAGGCCCTGGCCATATGACTCCATTACGGAACTCGGTGCGGTTTTAGTCGGTTCGAGTCCGACATCCCCCTCCCCGATAAAAAATAGGTTTCCTATCACAATGAAGTTTTTGATTATAATAATTAGTGAACAATATTCAGTAATTGTCTTAGAACTTAATTCTCTTAAAAACGTAGCAGCTTATTAAGCGAAAACTAATTTAAAATTTTGTCATGAAGATATTATACTGAATGGCAATAATATTTTTTTAAATTATTTGTTTGTCCCAAATGTATAGGTATCAGAACGACCTATTTGTTGATTAACGAGTACATATTTAAACTGTCGGTTTAATTAAAGTATTGTACTTCCAAAAATCGAGTAGGTAAATCTCTGGTCAGAGCACCCTCTTAGTAATTATCCTTTAGAAAAGTACAACCCGAATCTAATGATCTAAATCATATCATTTGATACTGTCAGCAATTTTGCTGCCCTTCGCGTTAGATTTTTTTATGGGACCGCTTTGAAATTAATTGAATAATAAAGCAACCATCTTAATCAGTTTAGAAAATACCTACAACAATTAAGGTCGAATTGAGCAGCTCCTCGTTTTTAAGTCGGATAAAAATGAAAAAAAACGTCTGTATGATTTGTAATCAATAAAATCAAAACACGTAATCATCACACGTTCTAAACATATTAGCCAGTTCCGACTTCCATTCTAACTAGTAGTTAATAAGTAACCATTTATACAACGTTTCACAGAACGAGGTCATATCCCATCACATAATTTTGCTATTGATTGAAAGATTATGGACAAGGAAGTTAAAACTAATATAAAAAGAGGTGCTCTAGAATCCACGCTGCAAAAGTAAATACTTTTAATTTCGATTGACCATTTCCTACCTTAGGAGTACCTAATTGTAATCATAACTTTCAAAGATGCAGCTTGCTTTTGATAGGCCGTCGAGCAATTAGTCATCCACGATAAAGTTAGTTACTAGAGTGGGACCTCGTGATAGCTACCGCAATGGATGTAGTTGTAGATGTAGTTCCCAAAGCAATCATGTGGTGCCGGTCTAAGACGATTTTTTTCACGGATTCTTAAGACCTTGCAGAATCCTTCCAACGATTTGGGCGATCTCCGCGAGAAGAAATATTAAAATAAACAGATTTTTTATTTATCTGCGACTTCAAAGTCGCGTACCCCTGTTTGAAGTCTTTTTGAAGTGGTACGGAGGAAAAATCTATTGGGAACCACTGGACTAGATTAATAATTACTATAAAGTTATTATTGTGCATAAGCTGGAATACATAAATTCACCCTTAGGAAATTCACATACTTGTTAGAAATTAGTAACTATATACTAATAATCGACATTTACTTAGAGGCATATTTTTTTGTATGCAAAATAAGACGCAAACGAGCACACGACCAAAAAGGCAAGCAACATTCGTGTCAGGCGGTAGGGAAGTTCGAGCTAACGGCTACACAGTTAGCAACAAGTCACACCACGTGATGGGCTCCAAAGGCCATCACGTGACACCCACCTCTTGTAGTTCCAAAATTAGTGTGTAAGGGACTAGGATCAGTAGTGTACTAGTACAATGTATTAAATAAGTGTGATACAATGGCGTGACTATACCATCTGAGGCCCGTGGCTAATTCATCCATTCATCGGGTGGGGCACAATTTCACTCTTTTTGCCTTGTGTGCTTAGGGCCTTGGAGTAGGGGCCAGGGGCCCCCTAGGGCCATAGGCCCGTGGCATTTTTCCCGCTCTGCCAGCCTATTGTTACGCCACTGGTGTCATATTAGTCATACAGTAAAGTTCCCAAAATGCATTAAGTAGACAAATAAAGTGTTTTTCCCCAATAACTATTACAACGAAAGCCACTAGGGGCTGCATGAAATTATTATACCTCACCTTACTATCTATCTTCCGCTTGTACAGTGTATAGTGCCGAGCCCCAGTACATTTTTCACGAATCAGCATTTCATGACAGAATTCTAATCCTAATCAGTATAGGTATTCTCTGACAGTAGAAAAGTGGAACATTATCAAATGGTGTATTTGATTCTACTTTCTAAATCAGATCTATTTAATAATCGGTGGTCGGACCTACAGATTTGAAATTATCCGAGTTTATATTTTAAAGGAATTTATTAGAAAATGTACCAGAATTCGTTTTCTGATAAATTCCTCAAACATACGTCAATATGGGAAATCAATATTCTCACTAAATTTATAGCTGGTAACAAACCAACTTCAAAATTAAGCTTTTACGATTCAATATTGAATTACACCTTAACGTTAACCCTTAAATAATTTATGTGTGTTGAAACGTTAGTTTATTGTCTTTCAATAGCAAAATAATCTATATAAGCTATAATCTAATATAAGCCTTCAAAAGCATTTGAATCTAGGCTACCAGGCCTACCAAGGACCGAATTGCGGAGGCTGTCCCGAGGACAAACAAACAGAATGTCCCGCCGTCCCGCGTGGGCGAATCAACGCCGTGACCTCGTGACGGCTATCGGCGCGGATTACTTCTCATTGGAGACCAGTGGCGTAACAATAGGGTGGCAGAGCGGGCAAAATGCCACGGGCCCCCGGCTCGAGGGGGCCCCTGAGCACCAAAAGCCCTGAACACAGGAGGCACTAATTACAAAATGTATAAAAAAATATTAATCTTGCATTAATCAACCTAAGTTATTTAATTTATTAAGCCTAATAAAATACACGAGTTAGAAAATACCGGTTAAGTACGAGTCAGATTCACACACATCCGATGAATTAGCCACGATATTCAAGATTACGACATTAACGGTCGAACCGTACCTACTCAGACTGCACTCAAGATGTTTAATGTTTACTTACGCTATCCATTATTATAGAACGTAAATACTAAGGGTAGATAGATTGTAGGTACTAGAGATGAAACGGGTATCCGGCTACTATCTGGTACCGGATACCAGATAGTAGCCGGATACCCGTTTCTTTGTTGTTGCAATATTTTTGAATTTTATTAAAAAACAACATTTTGATTTGTAAACTCTATTTATCTGTCCCGACAGGTACAGATATTTCAGTCATCACTAGCATGCCTAATTAAGGTTTCGCTTGTAAGTACATATTCATAGTCGTATACAAGCGAAACCGTTTCTTTATAAAAGGCCATCTTTATAACATTATAAAATAATTTTTTTTTTTTTAAAACAAGCTTATATTTAAGCCACGTACGTACTTTTAATATAGCTTATTGTATACATAATTGTTAAATTATTTGTATTCAAAAAGCTTGTCAAAATTACGTCAAAATGTGTCTTGTAAAAAATTAGGTTTGGTATTTTTGGTTGTTAAGTAATTACTTGCCGAAGTATTTTCTTTAAAAAATATATTTATTTTATTTTATGCTCTTTATTTCGAACTGGATCGTTCGTCGATATTACAAATCCATCCTAACAACCCTGGACACCATCTTGGTTTTTAGTACTTGTTAAGACAAATACAACGATTCCAAACACGACGTAGTTAAACATAACTAACAAGATGCCCAAAGGAATTCCTCATCTACTCTGTTGAGTAGATGAGGAATTCCTTGTTAATTATTTAGGAATTCCTCATCTACTCAATAGAGTCGATGAGGAATTCCTATGGGCACCTTAAGAACCAATCACGTGACCACCTCCATGATACCATACCTATTTTTACGACTTTCTGAGTCAGCTTTCAACAAGGCCCTCGTGCGTGGTAAATAAGGAGTTCGTTGTTGTTTTATCTTTATCTAATATCGCTCAGGAACTCGTTGGAACCAAAATACTTGTCTGCGGTCCCTTGAAGCTGTAAAAAAATCAAGCTTCTAAATCAACGCAACCAAAAGATACGGCCATTTAAGCCTTAGATTTGACCATTTTCAAGAATTTGAACATTTTGCAAGTTAATCAAAACTTATAGGGTACTTCCCTTGACCTAGAATCATTGAACTTGGTAAAAAGCAAGGTCTGACAGCACAAGCAAAGGAAACAACCCGAGAGTCGTTAGTTTGTTGTTATATCAAATAAGACAATTGTTTTTGTGATTACAAACTTATATTTTGCGGTTGGAAGGTAAAGTAAAAAAATCATCCAGAATTGATTCCCAAGATGTACGTACTATCTACATACAAGTTTGTTTGATTACGGAATCCTCGGTGCGCGAGTCAGACTCGCACTTGTCCGGTTTTTTAAGGCAGGAGACTCATGCAGGAAGCTATATTATCAAGAGAATTCTTGTGACAACAAGTTTTGTGACAGAGTAGTACGCTCAAAAACCAAATTGTTTTGTAGATTAATTGTTGTCCAATTGCGTTATTAACTGTAAACGTAAAGAAATAAAAGAGATTATTTGTAGAAACGTTTTTATTTCTCCAAAAACCCATCAACTTAGTTTGTATAAAGTCATCAATAAAATGTACAGGAATGTATTAACAATTTTCGTGGTCCCCATTTAAAACGCAAAAAGAAAGATTCAATAATAAAGAAAAACAAGTGTAAAGAGCATTCAATAAAAGTTAAGTAATAGAATATCAAAAACAACACTTCTTATGTTTAGATTTACACTTAACACCTATTTGTTCTACTGTAAACCCAAGAATATGGCTTCCTTTTTTACTTTTTAGCAAGCAGAGACTTAATGAGTGACTCCAACTTTCTAGTATCAGAGGCGAAACTCCGTATCCCCTCCGATAGTTTATCAGTGCCCATCTGATCTTCATTCATATTCCAACGGAATTGGGCCTCATTGAGTGAAATTTTTTCCAAATCGCATTGTTCAGCCAGCTTAGTATCGAGTACCTACAAAATAATACAAAAAAAAATTTTTAAGATTTGTAATGTGCAGTATTGTTATAGAATACTTTTGGTGAATATTGTATAATATTGAACTGTATTGGGGTTTAAAAACTAAGAATACTGTAAAATATACTGTGTAGACCCACATGCAATTCTTGTAAAGATTGAGATAATCAATATTAATACAAACAGCCATAACTAGGTAATTATTTCAAATTATTAATTATGAAAAAAGAGGTTTTTCGAAATAGTGTTATACAATAATCCAAGTTTCTTGTTCCTACAACTTAAAATAGTTTGATACAAAACACTGTTTTGACATTTCATAAAAAAACTGATTGGTATCGATAGGTTTCTGTTATATGTATATATAAAAGGTTTTAGTTCAAAGGTTACTAAAACCTGCACACTATACGAAATCAAACTACTCACTCTCTTCATGGGTTGTTCACTTGCAACCAACTCCTTCAAAAACTTAGGACCGATAGTGAGGAGATCACAGCCGGCTAATTCGGAGACCTCTCCTGTGTTACGGAAGGATGCCGCCATCACTTGCGTCTTGTAGCTATACTTCTTGTAATAATTGTAGATACGGGTTACAGATATGACACCTGGGTCTTCCTTGGCTTCGTATGTCTTGCCTGTACTTTTAACATACCTAAAAGCAATTACATGATTACAAAAGTTTTAAACTATGATTGTAAACACAACAGTATATTGCGAGAGTTTGGCTATAAGATGGACGACCGAGATTGTAACGAAATGTATGACTTCCATTTAATTTTGTAAGTATGTTAGTATAGATATAAATATATAGGATATACTATACACAAATCTATACTATTATCTTCTACACAATCTCAGTACACGTCAATGATATTATCTAAATAGATAAAAGATATTCTAGATAGAGTATAATTAGACTATAAAATAAAATTTATAATCTGAAACTAGAACAAAGGTCTTACATATATAGGTCCTAGGTCTCTTCCTAATCACGTTTCTGTATGCAAAATCTGCCAAAAGTGGCCAGTTACAAAATAAACTAGTAACTCGGTCGGGCTATTCCCAGAATTACTACTACTTATTGCTACTAGTAAGAATTCTGGGACCTTTTTTCCCAATTTTACTACTAATAAGAATATTGGAACTTTTTAATGCCAGTTTTACTACTGGTAAGAATATTGGGATTTTTTAATCCCAATTTTACTACTAGTAAGGAAAGTTACAATCTGCCTGTCCTGCCGGGAATGATTGATCGAAAAAACAAATGAAAATCTGTACTTTAAACAATACAATATGTTTATTATTATTTTGGTATGGGCATTCGAGAAATGTACGCATGTAGCAATGTTTTACACAAAACAAATTTATTTAAACACAAATTTAATGAACATTAAAAATAAATTACACATTTTACGCCTAAACAGCCTATTTTTTTTTTTTTAACAAATGAACGCTGATAATACAGATGAACGTTGACAGACATCAATAGTGCTTATAAAATGAAGGTGCAAGCGATCTTATTGACATTTTAAAATTGGTGTGTTTGCTGTAGCAACAACCGAAGTTTCGAAACTTGTAAGTTGCGATGCCGACCTTTAACTTAACTCCAGTTCGACTGATGGTAAGCCGTCCTAACATAAATACCCTCATGTTTTTTTTTCTATTTATTTAAGGAATTTTTATTCACTAAGGTATAAACATGCTTACATATATCATTGTTACAATATAAGATACATACTTAGTAGGTAACTAATGTCCCTGATGGGGACCCTGCGAACAGGCACAGGGCCAAACGCGAACGAAGTTCGTCTTCGTTCGCGTTTTTTCGGAAAACAGCAATTTGTCGCTTAAAATAGGCATTGTACCTCTTCCTCCAAGCAGGATTTTTGATACTGTATTGGCGGTGAAACAAACTGGAGCGTACAAAAAATGTTGTTTTGATTGCTTATACGCGAAATAACGATATAATTTGGCCGTGGGAACATTACCCACTTGTTTTTCGTGTGGAAGCTCACCTCACCGGGCTATTGGTAAGGCCGTATATTAGGCTTAAACCGACTAAAACCACACGGTGTGCCTCACAGCGCCGGTTATGAGTTGACTGTCGGTACGGCGACGTTTTGCCTCCAATGGTCCATCCATAACCTGCGCAAGCACTCAAACTATTATCTTATTGACTGACTGTTGGCCTAGTGGTTAGTGAACATGACTGCTATGCCATAGGTCGTGGGTTCGATTCTCACCCCACTCTGGGTGTTCTTTGTGTCCGTTGTTTGTATGTTTGTAAAGTCCCCCGCGACACAGGAGTAAGCTGTACTCCCAAGCTAAGGTTGACGACCTAACAATAGCTATTGACACGATTAATAGAGACCTAGAAGCGATTGAAAACTGGTCTAATAGGTTTGGGTTATCAGTCACCCCGACAAAGTGCCAGGCCATTATAATCGGTAGTCACCGATCGCTGAGCAGAGTCGACTTCGAGACGCTTCCAGCTGTAACTTTAAACGGTTCTGCCATACCTATTTGTCGAACGGTGAAAGATCTGGGCCTACATCTCGACTCCACGTTAAACTGGCTCGATCAATTAACCAACGTGTGTCAAAGGGTTCCCGGAACACTCAGAGCTTTATACCGTCTAAAAAAATTTCTCCCTGCGAAAACCAAGACTACGTTCGTGCAAACTCTTATCTTTCCTTTAATCGACTATGGTGATGTGTGCTGTTATGACCTGAATGCAAATCTTCTCGATAAATTTGACCGTCTTCTTAATAACTGCATTCGATTTGTCTATAATCTTCGTAAATATGACCATATTTCCACTTTCCGTTCTCAGCTCAGATGGTTGCCCATTCTTCAACGCCGTAAAATGCGCGCTCTCACTACCCTTTTCCCTATCCTCAATTCCCCATTTCCCCCTACTTATTTGACACCAAACTTCCAACTCTTATGCAATAACCATGACAGAGATCTTCGGTCGTCAAGCAACCTGCTACTACTTTGTCAGTCTCACACCACTGGGTTCGTCGGCTCTTCTTTCCCGGTTCAATCGATTCTTCTGTGGAATGCGCTTCCTCTCGAAGTCAGGACGGCTTCAAATCGTTACACTTTTAAGGTAAAAGTAAAGGTCTTATTCAAAGAATTGGCAGAATCAACTCGTCAATAGTTCGAACCATTAATGTCGCTATTTGTACTTATAATAGTATATGTATTATATAGCTATGTATGTATTGGTATATGTATCTGTGTATGTGTGTATCTATGTATATATATTTTACACTAAAGTTACGAGTATTTGTGTATAATATTTGTGTATATTCGTATTAAATTTTGTATGTATCCCATTCTGTTCTTTGTAATTTTTTTACAAGATTGTTAATTGCATCTACTTCTTCTTTTCTCTGCATCACCCAAAGGTCGACTGGTAGAGAATGCCTTAGGCATTAAGTCCGCTTATGTACTAATGTGCAAAAAGTTTTAATAAATAAATCCTAATGAGGGAGATGTCTTTTTATAATAATAATAATACTAAGTTTCAAGCATATCCCTTCAGTATCTTTGAGTTTATCGTGAACATACAAACAGACAGACAGACAAAAATTTTTTTGAATCGCATATTTGGCATCAGTATCGATATCTTAATACCCCTCAGTCGATTTTTTTTTTTAATATATTCAATGTACAGAATTCATCCCGTTAAAATTTCATTACCTACCTATAATATAGGTTGTTAGAAGCATTCATTGGTTATTGTCGATGAATCCAGAACTAGTCATACCTACCTAGATAAAGACTAATGAAAAAGTGGTCCCTGTTCATTTGTTTTTTCGATCCAACGTATTCGTATCGATTAGGCGTACAATGTAAGGTTTTTGTTTAATGTTCATTAACTTTGTTTTGTGTAAACCATTGCTACATGCGTACATTTCTCGAATGCCCATAGCAAAATAATAATAAACATATATATTGTTTAAAGTATCTGTTTATTATTATAGACATTCATTTGTTTTTTTGATCGATCATCCCGACTTTAACTTAACGTAACTTTCCTTACTAGTAGTAAAATTGGGATTAAAAAATCCCAATATTCTTACTAGTAGTGAAACTGGGAAAAAAGTCCCAGAATTCTTACTAGTAATAAGTAATAAGTAGTAGTAATTCTGGGAATAGCCCACTCGGTCGACCATGTGATATTAGGTATCGAAACAATAGTTATCTTAATATATTTTATCATTTGTCACACTAATCACTGTATCACGAAAAAAATAAGTACCGCATTGATTTTGTTGGCGGCACATAATTAACACTGGTAATAGCCAGGTGATAAGATAACGAAGCTGTTCGCCATCGTATGAACGCCAATATAATTTTTAACAGCTTAATCCATGCAATCTGATTCAAATTTCTAGTCCTCCTGCACACGAAAGTACGACTAAGTTTTTGTTTTCCATCTAATATGTAGATACTCACCAGTCCAGTATTCTCCCAACAAATGGTGAGATAAGAGTGACATTAGCTTCAGCACATGCAATGGCTTGATACAAACTAAATAACAAGGTGAGGTTACAATGAATCCCATGTTTCTTCTCCAACTCTCTGCAAGGGAACAATTTTGTTACTATGATGTGAGACATAAATGGCCACAAATTATATTAATTTTAATATAGAGAAACTATACTGTTAGTCAGTCCACTCGTGACCGCGATCGGTGCAAGTCGATCGAAACGTCGGGTAACCAAGAGGTATTGTACCTTTTAAATATTATCGCGATTAAGTCCCGAATTACACATCTAAAACTATACTGTTGAATAATTACGTAGAAGTTACCTAGATTTATTCTAATATAATCATATTCTTTATTGATGAAACAAACAGAACCAAACATATTTTTGTGAAACATAAACTATTTTGTAGGCATCAGAATAAGTTATCTACTATGTGTAAAGCATTTTGCTTAATAGGTTTTATTCTGTGGATTTAAAAACAACTTCGTAAATACTGATATAAATGATAGAAATACGTAAGAGTAATTATAACACTCGGAACGATTTCGTGTAAAATTAGCTTTTATTAACGCCTTAAGGGGTAGTCCACTAATCACGAGAGGCTCGAAAGGGGGGAGGGGGTTCGAAAAAAATTACGAAATATCACAAGGGAGAAGAGGGGTGTTTAGTGAGATATCGTGTGTTATATTTTTTTATTGTTGAACGACCGCTTTCGCAGTTGCCAGGCAATGATTTCCCCGTCCGCCGCTTGTCAGTCGCCAGTAAGTCTGTGATTTTCACCTGAATACACCTTTCCTTTATTATTTTTATGCCAGTCAGAAACGATCATTTTTACACGAACATTTTTATCACGGTCCTTAATTTTCCAGCATTTCTACCTTTATTTAAAGATAATATTCTGATTTTTTAAGATACTTTTTACTAAAAAAAATACACATGATTTTTTTTTGATCTAAAACTACACCACGACGACCAAGGGGGAGGGGGGGCGTGTCCAAAATATGCTAAAAAATATCACGTGATTAATGGACGACCCCCAAACTAGAAGCACAAAAGTGAAATTCTTGGTAGGTCAATAAAGAAAAGTGGACTTTGAAAAACGTTTATCAAAATTATATGCATTTTATTATGTAAAACACTTACTTAGCTGCTTGTATTCCTTCCCATGTAGAAGCCAGCTTAATAAGAATGCGTTCTTTTTTGTATCCATATTCAGAAAACATGTTAATCAATTTGATAGCCTTTGATATACTGGCATCCTTATCAAATGACAATCTGAAATGTAAAATTACTTTACTGCATATGTTAATTAAATATAAGGGTTATAGCCTTACCCATGAAATTGCCGATTTTTTAAATACTGGCTAGTGTGAAGAAGATCTTTAATTCTAATTAAATTAATTTATTAAATAGACATACATAATCCCTTTTTTTTCAATCTGATATTTATTTACCGCTGTTTCTGTTACTATAGAAAGATCAAAATGATTCCCTCATCAATACAAAGCGCCGTATTGAGTAGCGCCGTATTGAGTAGCACCGTAGTGCCGCTAATATTAGTGAGTGTTCGTGTCGATCACTCAAGACGACAATCCGCTGTAGACAACTGTCAGTGATAGTCGCGCGGAAGCAAGGGAGGATAATATAGTCCGCATAGGTAGTATCTCCGACGACCTACAGTACAGTGAGGAACGGTCAGAAGCAATAGCAGAACCGATTTTTAACGCAATCTGCTGCAACTGTACCTGCTCAATCACATTCCATTAAATTTTTTTATTAAAAATTCTCTTTAACGCGAGTTCTGATTGTTAAATAAGGATGTATTGCAGGGTAGGTATTATAATTATAATATAACCACATAAGTGGGTAGCTGTAAGAATTGAGATCGCCGCCAGACTGAAACAAAAATGGCTACGGAACAACGGCTCTTATCTGAGGTATCAGGTAATAAGGGCATGTATCTGTTTTAGACTAGTCAGCTCATACCCCATGCCATAACCAACTGCTATGTTATGTAGCGGAACACCAGTTTATTCCCTGTCATAGCAGTATATCCCGGCAAGTCCGCGTCATCCTCGCTGATGCGCATCGCACGCATCCTGCTGTACTGATACTGAGACACACCAATTCTGATCAAAACAACTAACACAGTAAGAAACCGAACCGATACTTCAAGGACGACCTTTAGCATGAAAAAACGGACACGAGTTGTCTTTTGAAACGTTTGCACGCTCAGCGAAGACAGCTGTCCCAAACAGAAGCAGAAATGCTTATATACAATATGCAAATACTAGGCCTCAGCGAAGTGCGAAAGAATGGTTTTGGTAAACTAAGAACGTCCTAAGGTTTGACTTTCCTCTACTCAAAGAAAGTGAGGATTACACTTTCGAATACGGCGTCGGTTCTCCTTCTGCGTCCTTTCTGAAACTGCAAAGAAAAGCCTTCTAAACTGGAAATCGATCTCGGACCGAATCATTTAGGCTCGTTTTAACTCAAGAGGATTTGATGCAAAAATATTTGCAACCGGCACCCAATTTCTATATTTTTTAGCAACCCATAAGCCACAGCCGTTAGTTAATTTCATGTCGTATGTGACGATCATTGTCCTATCCGTAGGTTTAATTTCCTTAATTTATAATAGAATTGTTTTTGAATAGATAGGTAAATAGAGAATAGAATAGACATTAAGTACAATTACTATTTTTCCTCATTGATATAACAATAGCTGGGTGGATCAACACACCGAGATTCCACATTATGAGTCTTAACCGAAAAAAAAATATATATTTTACTTGCGACGATAAAGATGAGTAAAAAAATGATGTACCTTTGCAAAGCACCTGTTTTATTATAAGGCATTTAGGATTTATCTGCAAAATTACCAAATAAGCCGAACCAGGAATGACGGCAGTAAAATAGAAATTATTTTTGGACTACGCGGCATCCACCAGTAGAACACATTTTATTACCAACAAAATAATTAAAAGTAAACGGTTTTTATTTTTATTTATTACTATTTTTAAGTTAAACGATTCCATTTAGATTAGAACCGTTTAACTTGAAAAAAAAACTTATTTTATACACATATCCATTTAAATGAGCCAAATTATGTTCTATATATATTTATAAATAATTTAAGTTTTCTTTAATAGTTAACTTCAAATGAAGCTAAGAGATGTAAACTAGTAACATAGTAACGATAGTTACCTATTTAGTATTACTCATATACATACCTTGCATCAATTTCTACTGAAACTCTGCCAGGAATAATCTTAAGTATCTCGCAGCCAAACAAAACACTCAGCATGTCTAATGTCTCTGCAACTTGTTCCTCAACCGTGCTGTAATACACGCAAATTTATTAAGGACGATATTCAGTATACTTTACTAACCAGTCACCTTTTTCACTACATTTTATGAAGATTTTGCATTAAGTCATTGTATATATTTTATTGATTATGTGGTAGTCATAATAGCCCAAGTCAAAGAACTGAAATACCTAAAGTTTGGATTACCACGCATCATGAATTTGGATAAATAATAAAAACATACGCGAATTAATAATTTCGTGCGCACCATTATATTATTTTGTTGTCCATTAAATTACTTACAAAATGAGAACTGTTCAAAGTCGCTAAGTGCTTTTGTTTAACAGCAAATGAAGGTCAAAGTTACAAAAGAGCGTTGTTTTCAACATTTAATAACTTTGGAAGGAACGTACGTAGAAGTCTGAAACTTTCTGAAATTGTAGCTTGTGATGATAATAAAAAGTGCTACAAGTTTCAGCGATATTGGTTTTAAACTTTTTAAATTATTTTTAGCGATAATTTTTTTTTTAGCCTTAATTGCAAAATGCGCCATTTTTTTCTAACCTAGTAAAACTGCTCGGACCAGCTTAAAAAATTCAAAGAACCATTTACGTTTATATTAGATGGATATTTTGAATGGATGGATGGAATTTTTAAAAATATTGATTTTTTACCGATTTTACAACGTTATTTTGAGGTATAACTTTTTTTACACGACATATAAAAAGTAAAAAAAAGTATACCTCAAAATATCGTTATAAAATCGTTTTTTTTTCGTTAAATTGTTAAATAAAAAATGACACCCTACTTGTCCAGCATAAAACAGCTAGTTGACTGCACTATAATGCATAGAAATAATTTGTACATGTACCTGAATGCTGATGTTTTTTTGTTGAGACGCTAGTATCCTATACATATCATAGTAGATAGAAGTATTAGTTTATTATAGATTTAATTCTACATGTTGCTCTCATCAACTTTGGATACTGATACATTTGGATCAGTATTGTGGTAAATTTTATCTTACTAACTTTTAAACTTTCGGGTTCTATGATATAATTATGTATTTATATGGGAATCACGAAATAGATATTACATACCTCTGAATTGCATGACATTTCGACCAGGCTGCTTGTGACGGGCGATATTTCGTGATCGCGTTCCCGTATAAATACATAATTATATTTAATCTTCTTCCTTGTTTACTATTATTTTATTTATTTATATAAAATATTTAAAAAACCTGTAATGTACTGAAATGTTTAACATAATTTATTACTTTTATGCAAGGAGACTCTTATTTGTACACTAATATGAACTTAAATGTCTTATTTTATTACAAACTAGGCATCCCTGCAGTTTCACCTGCATTTATGGTCACTGCTCTTTGCTCCTATTGGTCGCATCCTATATGCTTCCTTGATGAATGGGCTTACCAACACTGTAATAATTTTTCAATTCGAACCAGTAGTTCCTAAGATTAGCGCATTCAACCAAACAAACAAACTCTTTAGCTTTATAATATTAGTATAGCTTATTATTTCTGGTAAAATAAAAAACTAATGTAAGTAAAATGTAAACTTTACATTTAGATGTTGATAGAAATAATTGAGAACATTTTAAGAATTAAGGACAATATGTTAAATAATAAACATCATACTTAGATTCTTGTGCATACTCTCAAAATAACAACAAAAATATCTTGAAATAGCTATTTTGTTTTGTTTACTAGTACAGGAAAGTATGATTTTAACTTTATAGAATGTATTGTGATTGATTTTTTGACACTTAAATTTGGATACCCAATTTAAAACTCTTTTCACAATTAATTTAACTTACCTTCCAACTTCTTTTGCATATTTAATAGCTTTATCAAGTATATGTTGATACTGCTCCATTCCTGCAGCAGACAGGATTAGGCTTGGGTTGGTTGTTGCATCTGTTGGTTTGTAAGCCTTCATTGCTGAAAACAAAAATTATTATTACTTACAAGAAGGGAAGAACTCCACAATATACCATGTAAGTACTTGTATACTGGCCTGTTGGTCTAGTGGTTAGTGACCCTGACTGTAAGCCAGAGGTTGTGGGTTTGATTCCCACACAGGACAAATAATTGTGTGATGAGCATGATCATTTGTTTTGTGTCTGGGTGTAATTTATCTATAATATATATGTATTGAGAAATATATAAGTATGTTTATCAGCAGTCTGGTTACCATAGTACAGGCTCTGCCCAGTTTGGGATCAGACGGCCGTGTGTTAGATGTGTGATTTATTATTCTTATTATACTACAAGTACTTACATAGTATATTTTAAGAATTCTTGTGTGGTACTAAGTGTTTTATTACATACTAGCTGCACCCAGCATGCATTGCAATGCCTTTTTCTTTTCATATCGATTTTTTGGGCCAAGAACCCTCGCTGGCGTCCCCAGAACACCCCACCAAAGTTTTATCTCAATCTGATCAATGGTTTCGTAAAGCATAAAGTATTTTGCAATAACATGATGGAAAGAAATATAGCAATGCTAAACTTGTGTCTAATTATATCAGTAATTGTCGACTATGACTTGTTATTTTTAGATAGATAGTTATAAGATAATAAAAGACAAAAAGATAATATATATATATGTAGGTATAACACAGGACCAATATTGGTAAGAGATATTAAGGAAAATATTTTATTTCAATAGATCATCAACATGTCAATTGAATACAAAGAACAGGAAATTTAATATGTATGTAATAACAAAGTACAGGGATACTCAATTATTGAAAACTATATATATATTTAAGTTATATATATATATTTACAGCAACGCATTGCCAGGGCGGCCATGCGTTGGCTAGGTAATATCCAAATAAAAAAAACTATACTATCTCTCAATACCAAACTGCACAGTGTGCAAAATTTAATAAAATAGGTTCCACAGTCCAACAAGTTCATCGTGAAAAAACAATGTGACACAAATTATTATATACTACTAACTGCACCTGGCATGTGCTGCAATGCCTTTTTTCTTTTTTGTGTCGGCAGGACGATAAAAAATACTTTACAACCTGTTCTCATACCTACCAAATACACAAAAAAGAAAAAAACGGTGTAGCTGTTTCGGAGGAGCTCAACCACAAACACCGTGACACAAGATTTTTGTATATTAGAAGATAAAGATTACACATATGTGTATATTATATTTAACCATTAATCCCTTCATAACAATATGATAAAATAATATTTTGTTGTGGAATGTACTATTTCTCCAACTTTTGACTGGCCTGTTGGCCTACTGGTTAGTGACCCTGACTATGCTATGCCATAGGTCGTGGCTTCAATTCCCACCCGAGTCTGGGTGTTCTTTGAGTCCATTCTTTGTATGTTTATAAAAGCCCCCTGCGACACAGGATGAATTCCTAATGCGGGAGTTGTCTTTATAAAGAAAAAAAAAAGAAAAAACTTTGATTAAATTCTCAGCACTATGGCAATAGTTAAAATAATGGATACCATTTTCATAATATTTCTAGGCATTGTACTTTTTCTTTACCCAGTACTTTCTCATATTGATGTTCTCTCATACTGATTGTGATTCTCATAGTGAGAGTTATAAACTATTCACATCATTATAATTATGTAACTAGAGCAGCTGACCCCTAAGTATGGCCTTACTACTGAGATAGGTATCAGTCTATGATAATGACCAAAAGGACACTTCATTGCAGACATAGTAAGTACCAATACCTTAGTTTTATTAATTATATTACACAAACATTAGATGTCAACTGATTCTCATGTCTGAAAAGCTAAAACAAAATGTTAATATTTTTAAAATCACATTATAAACTAACTTAGAGGTAATAATAGATTGTCGATGATAACCTTCAAAGTCGCCGGTGTCAGCGACCACCGTACTATATTGCTTGAGTTGGTCGAGGGCACTCATTTTGGTCCGCTTTGCTTGAGGTTCACCACTCATAATGAGCTCTTAAAAACCTTGTAGCAGTTAATAAAATCACTGAATGATAATATGAAATAGAGCGTGAACAACGAGGCAAGTTACGCCAAAAATATGCTAAACGTCATTTAAATTGAAAACGGGTACATAGCAGTAGCTGAAGGTGACCTACAATGTTACAAGATACAAAAATTGGCGAAATCATTGTAAACATAATAATGTTAAATTAACATTCATGATTATTGATTATCTGACACATTGAAAGTAATTATAATTTACAGTGATTAATTATTATAAGTTAGTAATCATGATTGTGATTACTTTTTCTTATTACCTGTAGTGAGTAGTAGTTCATTTATGTTGTGAATAACGTGGTACATCCCTAGTCTGTGTGGTGCACAACACTATTTCATGTCTAGATAGCTTTTGATTCTTATCCTTTTTTCTTTTCATAGAGCATTATAAAATAATGTTATAAATTACTGAATTAGATGATAAATAAGTAGAACTCTCTATTATTTTCGCCAACAAGTGGTAGCAGAGCGTGGTTCTAATGTTATCACGCAAAAGAATTTCGTGCTATTCACACTAAAGTGCAAAAATGGCTTCAACATCGTATCACCGCGTGGAGATGCTTTCCAAGTCAAATTATGACACTTGGTGCATGCAAGCGCAAGCAGTTCTTATTAAAAATGACCTGTGGTGCTATGTTAGTGGCGAGAAAAACGTTACTGAGTAGTCTCCGGCGGAAGAAAAAGCTGCATTTAAAAAGGGAGACCTCATGGCGCGTTCGGAACTGTTACTACTTATGTCGCCATCTGAGTTGAAACAGATCAAAGGATGCGAAACGTCCAAAGCAGTCTGGGACAAGCTGAAAAGTATTTATCAAAGTTCTGGACCTGCAAGAAAAGCAACCTTGCTGAAACAATTAGTACTAAAAAAACTTACCTCAAATGACGACATTCAAGATCATCTTAACAACTTTCTCGACATCGTCGATAAATTGGAGGATATGGAAGTGAAAATTCATCCGGAACTGTTAAGCATCATGATGCTATATAGTTTGCCTGCAAATTATGACAATTTCCGTGTTGCAATTGAATCAAGAGATAGCCTACCAAAGCCGGAAGAGCTAAAAATAAAAATTATAGAAGAATCTCAAGCAAGAAGTCAAAATGTAGATTCTACGAGTAGGTCAGAAGCCTATTATACTAACAAAAAAGAAAAAATGTTTTTTGCAAGAATTGTAAAAAGAAAGGTCATCTCTCCGAATCCTGTTGGTCGAAAAAGAACGAAAAAGAAGAATCAAAGACTAAGAAAAGAGTTGAAAGTAACTACAATGCATGCTTAACATTTAGCAGCAACAGATCTTCAAAGGTATGGTGTCTGGATAGTGTATGTACTTCTCACATGTCAAATGAGAAAAGTTTGTTTGAAAATGTTAGAAAAGAAAGTAACACACTGAAATTGGCTTCCAACCAACATACTGCCGAAGTTGAAGGTAAAGGGAAAGTATCCATAAAAGTGAAAGATGAGAAGGTAAATCTACACAACACGTTGTTTGTACCAGAGCTGTCTGTTAACCTGATGTCTGTCCGGAAAATTACTGATAGAGGAAGCAAAGTAGTGTTTGAGAAAAACAAAGCATCAGTTATAGAAGATGGAGAAGTAATATTAACAGCAAAAAAGTAGATGGACTATACTACATCGAAACATCGGAAGAGAAAGCAAATCTTACATCAGATAATGTAACATTATGAAATGGCATAAAAAGTTAGGTCACTTGAATGAAAAAGACATGAAGCTTATGGCTAAAAATGAATTAATGAGAGGACTAACTTTCAAAGATGAAAAACTGGGAACATTCGAAACCTGTATAAGAGGGAAAATGACAGGCGTGCATTTCTCATCCATAGATAAGATTGTTTCTTCCGGGCCATTAGAAATAATACACAGTGATGTCTGTGGGCCATTCGAAAATCCATCTCTTGCTGGATCTAAATACTACGTTAGTTTTAGTGATGATTACACAAGGTATTGCTGCATATATTACATAGAAAAGTGATGTATTTACCATGTTCAAAGGATATAAAAACAAGGTTGAAAACTATTGGAAGTTGAAAATTAAAAACCTTCAGAGTGATAACGGTACTGAATACCGCAATAGGGAAATCGACGAATATTTAAAAGAACATGGAATAAGGAGAAGGCTATCAGCGCCATACACACATCAACAAAACGGAGTGAGTGAGAGAAAAAATAGGACACTGCTGGATAAGGCACGATGCTTATTGATAGACTCAAAAGTACCATCGAATTTATGGGCAGAAGCACTGCATACAGCCAATTATCTAGTAAATAGAAGCCCTACAAAACTTTTGAATGGAAGCACCCCTTACGAAAAATGGACTGGAAGAACGCCGTCCAGCAGACATCTCCAGATTTTCGGAAACAAAGCATTTGTCCTTCAAAAGAAACGGAAGGGAAAATTCTCACCAAAATCCATAGAAGGGATTTTCATGGGCTATGCTCAAAACGCAAAAGGTTTCAGGATATACCTCCCTAATAAAAAGGATGTCATTATAAGTGAAACTTATTAACTAAAAATAGCAGAGACGTGAAAATAATTGATAGAATGTATTATAAAGATAATGACGAAATCTACGATGACACCGAAGAGAAAGATTACGAAAACATTCTTGTTGAAGACAATGAATCGGAACAGCTGCAACCTGAAATAGAAAAGAAAATAATTAGTGAAAAAACTAAAAATAAAGGTAAAAATAAGAAGAAAGAAAATAAACATCAAATATTAGAAACAGTATCAATTCAAACAGAAAAGGAGGAAATACCCACAATTTGTGATGAAGATCCTTTAGTTTCTGCATCAACCCCACCTGAAAGTATTGAAGAAAATATTAGTACTGAAAATATAAATATTCAAAATGAACACCAGGATAGGAGGAGCATGCATAGAACTGAAAATACTGAAAACGATGGATCAAGCACAAGACCTAAAAGACAAATTAAAACTCTTGCTTATTTAAAGGACTATAACCTAAATGAAAAATCAAGTAGCTCTTCTGATGAATATCAGGATTTACCAGTTCAAAACTATGAAGGAGAATTTACTTTTTTATGTGACGCTGAGAACCAGAAGGGTGAATGGCATGAAGCCATAAAGAAAGAAATTAAAGCGCATATAAAAAATGGTACGTGGGTCATTCAAAAGAATGAAGACAAAACTAATAAAGTTGATTTCAAGATGATACTTAAAGACAAAGGCGAAATTAAAAAGGCTAGACTGGTCACCCGCGGTTTTACTCAAAAGCCAGGCATAGACTACCATGAGACCTGGGCTCCTGTAGCAAAACTAAGCTCCTTAAGGTTATTAATAGCTACAGCGGTTGAAGAGAATATGGAGCTGCACCAGTTAGATGTAACAACCGCATATTTAAACGGGGATCTAGAAGAAAAAAATATAATGAAAAAACCAGAATATTTAGAAGAGTACATTGCCGAAATAATGGTAGAAGAAATCTCTAATGAAGACTTATCTGTATTTCTAAAAGCAAAGAAGATGCTAGAAGACACAAGGAAAATAAAAGGTGAAAAAGTATGCTTATTGAAGAAGGCTCTATATGGACTAAAACAGTCAGGCCGCCAATGGTACGTGAAATTGGATGGTGAGCTTAAAAAACTTGGTTTTGTTCCATCTGAAGCAGATCCTTGCATTTATACACTGAAAAGAGGTAACAATAAAATCATAATTGGACTATATGTTGATGACCTCTTAATGGCATACTCATGTAATAAAATATTAAAAGAAATAATAGAGAAACTTACTAAAAAGTTCGAAATGAAAGATCTTGGATCAGCAAAAGATTTTATCGGAATAGAAATAGTAAAGGAAGAAAATTTTATAAAATTGAAGCAAGAAAAGTATATTGAAAGGTTATTAAATAAATTCAAATTAGAAGACAGTAATGGTATTAATACACCGATAGAACCATATTTAAAATTGGAAAAGAAAGAAAAATGTGAAGAAAATTTACCATACCAAAATCTAATAGGAGCACTGATGTTTCTATCTGTTGCTACACGCCCAGATATTAGTTTTGCAGTCAGCTACCTGTCACAGTTTAATCATTGCTATGGAACTGAACATTTTAAATGTGTAAAAAGAATCGTTAGATACCTGAAGAGCACGAAGTCAGTTGGTTTAGAATATAGAAAAACAGAAAAACCAATATGTGGATATGCTGATGCAGATTGGGCTGCATGCCCTATTGACCGTAGATCTTATACCGGTTACTGTTTTAAATTTGGTGGTGCCATGGTAAGCTGGGAATCCAGAAAACAACGGTCCACAGCAATGTCTACCGCTGAAGCGGAATACATGGCCCTGTCTGATTCTGTAAAAGAAGCACTGCATCTGAAGATCTTGCTCTGTGATATTGCCAAACAAAAAACAGATAAAATTGTGATATACAACGACAACCAGGCTGCACTGAAGATCTGTTAGAATGCTGTCATCAGCAGCAAGACGAAACATATTGAGTGCATTTCCTCAAAGAACATATAAATAGTGGCGCTGTAGAAGTGAAATATTTAGATACTTCCAGAATGGAAGCAGATATCCTTACAAAAGGACTACCCAAGCCTAGATTAGAGCTATTGAGGAATCTCTTAGGATTAAAATGAAGAAATAGTTTTGTGAGGAGGAGTGTTGTGAATAACGTGGTACATCCCTAGTCTGTGTGGTGCACAACACTATTTCATGTCTAGATAGCTTTTGTTTCTTATCCTTTTTTCTTTTCATAGAGCATTATAAAATAATGTTATAAATTACTGAATTAGATGATAAATAAGTAGAACTCTCTATTATTTTCGCCAACAATTTAAACTACTTTAAACAATAAAAATGTTGAAACTACATAGGAAAGTTTTTTATAAACTAGTAAATTGCCGCAATCACACATGAAACCTCAGATCTGCATTTAAGATTCTGGAGACCCGCATCTGAATGAAACTAAGAAAATGTGTAGGTAAAGTAATTAGTTAGTAGTTGCCTGCAATGGCTGCAAGCTGACTACGTAATAAAATTGGATGATCTGATTTCAGCCGTATTGATGTGACATGACATGATCACGTCAGGTGGACAGCGCGCGGCGGGCGCACAATGGAAAATGGTGGAACAATGGCATATAAAAAATCGTTTTTATTAATATCGTTACTGTTACACTTTTTTGATTGAATAGTTTATGAGTTGAACTTTACTATAATGTAGACATTTATACATAAATTACATTGAAAATATTTTTTTTAATACCACAAAGTTTATGGTTCTTATGGTTCTTCGCAGCAGCCGGCGAGTGCCAGAACCGAATTTTATGAGAAACGAAGTACTTGGTCAAACCGCAAAAAAAAACTAATACCGAACAAAAAAATTTTGATCGAACAATGACGAACAGTTAACGAACAGTTGAAATAGCAAAAAAGAAATGTAAAAAAATGACTTGTCCCCGCCAACTTGAGGGTAAGTTTTTATTTTATTTAAATAAAAACTAAGATCGAACAAATAAAAATGTTGATAGAACAATGAAGAACAGTTAACGAACAGTTGAAATAGTAAAAAAAAATTGTAAGAAAATTACTTTTCCCCGCAGTCCCCGACAACTTACGAGAGGACCTGGAACCAGCTTGCAACATTGCGACGGCTCTCATCATCTCGTCTTTTCGTGTCAAAGGATGTCGTTTCTCCAAAATTCCATATCGTTGAAATGTTTTTCAGTTGCGCGATCGATGCACAAATTGTAATAGTTTTGTAAAAACGCTATTACACACTTATACAAAACCTAATTGACAGTTGATTTTTTATTTTTATTCAAAATTTAAGGAAAACTCAAGTCAAACGATCCAAAAAAGTTAAAATAATAATCCTCAATTGCGGCGATACTCTAAAACGTATTTGATCCCTCCCTAGACACTTTTGATGTGTGTAACAGTGTGTATATATCCAAAACTACTAAAATGTTATCGAACACTAAGAATAAATCCGAGAATCGACTACCTAACTTATTATGTTATGGCTATCACATCACTATTGACCACACTTCTAGAAAATTCGGGTACGATCACGAATGAAGGAACTATGCGGCGGTAGACCGGCATTTGTAAGATAGATTGATCGATTGTCGACTTCAGCAACGTGTTTTCACTGTTCGTGTGATTCGGGAAATAAGCAAGATTTAACTGTTCTTGTTTTAAATTGAGAGAAATTTCTGTTAGCAATGGCTGCTATGTCCGTCATTGGTATTGATTTCGGTAATGAATCATGTTATATCGCTGTGGCTAAAGCAGGTGGTATTGAAACAATAGCCAACGATTACAGTCTTCGGGGTACTCCGTAAGTATTATTTATGTTATATCTTGTGTATTTAGTGTAAAATAGTACTTATTTTGTCTCATAATGTATCTATCATTGACAATTATCTCAACCATTGGCCATCAGATTTGCTTGTCATGTTCGAACCATAAGTGGTAATATTGCCGTATAGAACCTTGAGACTGAAGCATAGGATAGGACCAACTGACCCAGCGATTCAGTGCAATCTATTTTATTTCTATGATTTGCTATTGATACTACTTTGATATTTTAACTTAATATTCTGAAAATGTTGTATTGATCTAGGTTAGTTACACATTTAGATCACAGATTAATACATTATACACACATAATTTTATTAAATTTATTTAGGTATTGGAAATTACTTATTATTCCTGGTAACAATGATGTATTATTATTAAGGGCTATCATTTCCAGTCAGCCAAATCTTTAATTGATGTTTTCACATTGTTATCTAAGGCTTGGCATTATATAAAAAAGAGCAAAATAAACAGAAACTAGTTTCTAAATGCTTGAGCTTTGTCTTGATAATATGTTTTTGTTCATTTTTAATGTTTCCATGTCTTGTATAAAACATGTTTCCTGTTTTAACCGCAGCCATAAACTATACACCACATGTTAGATAATGTTATCTGAATATTTTTTTTCTTTTCAGGTCATGTGTAGCATTTTCACAAAAGAATCGAATATTAGGTGTTGCTGCCAAAAATCAAATGGTTACAAATATGAAAAATACTGTGTTTGGCTTCAAGAGACTGTTAGGTAGAAAATTTAATGACCCCCATATTCAGAAGGAACTAAAGCATTTCCCTTTTAAGGTTGAACAAAGACCTGATGGTGGCATTGGTATAAGAGTTAACTACCTTAGCGAAGATAATGTTTTCAGTCCAGAACAGGTATGTTTATTATCAGTAATGTGTCAGAATAAAACTTCTTTTTTTTCTGAAATGCTGATTATTTTAGGATGTCATAAAGTTATCAATCCCTAAATATTACACCCCAAGTGGTATGTTTAAATTAATATTGTATTATTTAATATTATATAATAATTTTATTGCCTGACCAGGAAAGTTAAAAACATCCTAGGAGCACCTTAGTTGCACTTTTTTATTGTAACAATAAGTATAGGTGGTCCTACCCATGTGAATTGGCAGTCATTTGGGCGCTATGATGCCACAGACACCACAGATAGACAGATACACACATTAAACTTATGAAACCCCTCTTTGCATGCAGTGTTAACAGTTAACATGAATGGTGAATATAACCTTATAAATTAATACTATGGTGAATCATTGGAAATTCAGACAAGAACATTTTTGATTTTGAACTTCAACAAATCTTTATTTGGCTCAGTTTTCCTTTAACGTCCGTCGAGTTGGGGGTTGATATTTTTTTTATAGAAAGGTTATATTATTATAAGCACACACGCCAAGTTTCAATATGCGGCGACGCGTAGTTGTCGAGAAAATAAATATTGAAAATCAATTCTTTTTCAATATTTATGTCAATATTGTCGATCCCTACCACAAATTATATAGAATTCTCGCTATTTAACATTTCGTTTTACTTACGGTTAAGTTGTCATACGTCGGTAACAATTAATTTTATATAAATTTACGTAAATAATTATATTTTGTACTCATTTCAATAGTTTTCACACACACATCTATTTAACAGTTTATATATATTAAATTACAGTATTATTTTCATTACGAGCTATTAAAATGTGTTACCGTCTTGCCGGCTTGTGGAACGAAACGTAAACGAGACAAATGAAATAGGTTAGGTTCAACTTAGGTCAAATAACCGAATTGGTTGACCCCGACTCCACCTGGTACGAGTCTGTCCTACCCCTAGAGTGTTTTTATAGAACCGGAAGCGCGTAGGGATAGCAGCCTCCGCCCGCTGTAACAAAGGCGAGGATGGATGCCTGCGATTTGTTACGCAAGGGCGTAGAGGTTGCTCGTCCCGCAGCGCCGGAGCCGTTGCAGTCCGAAAATAGATACAGAAATCCCTCTGAATCAGTCCCGCTATTTTCTCCTGATCAAGGGAGTTCACCCCCCTTCATCTTTAAGGGGTCTCCCCTTGTTTTTTTACACTTATTATTAATTTTAACCCCTAAAATGAGGAAAATTTCCTCAGAATTAAAAATCTCGAAAAAGGGGGGGCTCCGCAATTTTTTCTTTTAAGGGGGTACTAAGCCTCCCCCCTCCCCTCACCCCACTCCTGCCCCTCAAATCGACGGACGTTAAAGGAAAGTCGTACCTTTTATTTTTATAAACTTACATAATGTACGAGTATATTGTGACAGAAACATAAATAGCATTTTATCCAGGTTAAAGCACCCAATCAAATCAAGGAAATAAAACCATCAAAGCTCATATGATGTTTAATATCTAAATCTAAATTATCAACTTCATTTTAAATTTTCATCTTCATTTCTACAATGCACCAATGGTGACATATATCATTGGAATTGAAAGACATCACACTCATTACCTGATAGATGAATCACTTTCATTGCCACCAACATTATTAATATTTTTTGTGCTCATTTTACTCTGCTTCTGTAATTTTCTTCAATTTTCTTATGTGTTGATAGCAATTTTCCTATGAAATAGAATTCAACAATAAACAAACATTGTTCCTTTCATACTTTTTTAAAATAAAATGTCAAGTATTTGCTTCAAAATGATCTTGTACAAGTTTTAGGTAGGTAATATTATCAAGACCAATGTTCTTCAAGGCAAATTTTCTTTATAAAATACTTTTAATCATTTCAATTGTAATAATAATATAATAATTTCGTTTATTTCTCTCACAATTCACTAACAAAACAGGTGTTTAAGTTGCAATGATATTGAGGCCAATAGAAGTTATTATTATAGTAACAAATAAATCTGCAATGTTATTTAGCTAAATATAGTCCAATCCCTTAGACTTTCTTCTGACAAATACTTTTGCCATTAAAAGAAATTAATTCCAGTCCATCTGCACAATGGTGAGGTCTTTTCTATAAGTGTCTTATGACAAATACCTATTTATACAAACATACCTTTTATTAAAAATTTAAGAATGAGACTGAATTGCTTAGAAAGTTTAAATTTGTTTCTAGGGAAATATTGTCGATTTTGTCTGTCATTAACTTGATATTCAATTGTGGTTAAAATGAAGTCCAATTCTAATATCCTTCAAATTAATTAGAACAAGGTAGTTTCCAATGGTTAAAATAAAATGTTTAACAGTCCTTAAGAAATGAAGTATTACACAAGACTGAAAAATTTTATTGTTATAGTTTTCCAGTTCTTATTTTTTAATTATTAACTCATTCAGCTCCACATGTATATGTTATTATACACCTTGGTGCAACTCTCATAGGCCAGTGTATATCTGGTTAAAAACATTGAGTCGTCAATTTCAGAGGCCAGTGTATCAGTGAATATACACCATGCCAAACATTTTGTTTAGAGACATCCCTCACAAATCACTTGGTGTGGTCTGGGGTACAAAAATGTGATATAGTTTACACTGGCCTCTGAAGTTGACCACTCAAGATGATAATACAGACTAACAGATATACACTGGCCTGTGAGAGTTTCACAAGAAGTGCTAAATGTATTAAACAAAATATTACAATAAGAAAGTTTTACATTTCTTCAGAATTTACCATTTTGACATTTAATGAAGAGGAACTGATTTGACTTGACAGTCTTATACTGTAGCAGAAAAAGATATTAAATTGATTTTACGCTCTATTATAAATATTTATTTTATTTTAAAATTATCTTCTTATTAAGACCTAATAAGACTTAATAATGTTAAGACCTAAGCTCTATCAGATTATGATATAGAACAATAATTAGACTTCATGCAATCACAAAAAAGACATACTATTACCAATTATTGTATTATGTAACAATAACAGCTTCTACTGTTATATAATATACAAGAAAGATAATAAGTTATGTGCTAATAAACAGATTGTAGGTTAGTCTTTAAGATACCTCTTTCTCTAATCTGTATCTAAATGAAAATGTTCTGTATACTCAGCTCATATATGTATACAAAATGTTATAAAATTGTAAGTTACTTATAATAGTATAATATAAAATTGAAATATTTAATTTGAAATTAATTTATTTCGTTACAATTCATTAGTTCATTTGATGATACCACCTTATGGTAACTAGTAAATTAATTATAAGAAAATGTTATATTACAGATAACAGCTATGTTGTTTACAAAACTGAAGGATATTGCTGTCAATGCATTGCAGACTCCAATCAATGACTGTGTCATATCTGTGCCTAGTTATTTTACGAATGCTGAGAGAAATGCTTTACTGGATGCTGCTAGTATAGCTGGTAAACAAATAGACACCAAATGAATTAGATTCATGTTTTAAAAACTTCTTTTGACATACATCCATATTTGCCTATTTTCAGGACTGAATGTACTGCGTCTTATGAATGAAACAACTGCAACTGCTTTAGCTTATGGTATTTATAAACAAGACCTGCCTGCTCCTGAAGAAAAGCCTAAGAATGTGGTTTTTGTTGACTTTGGTCATAGCTCCCTGCAGGTAAATCTATTTAAGACTTGTACTTAATTTTATACTTAATATCTATTTCTGTACTAGGATGGCAGTGGCAATCAGTCAAATTCATGTTAGCAATTTTAGTTTTTACATATGCACAGTATTTTGTTTATTATTTTATAGTGTCATTTTCAAAAAAGCATCTGTGGTCCATTAGGACCACAGATGCTTTTTTTTTACTGTTTACCATTAGGTAAACAGTAACTTACAACACCACAAATAAAACACTGTGCTAGTAATGTGTTAGTATTCTCTAAAGTGAAGATCAATTTGTGCATAAATCTTCATCTCCCTACCTTAAAGCCAGCCAGCACAGTGGTGCCAAAAGTGCTTATTTTCTCTATAAAAAAAATCTCAAATGCTTATGTGGAACTGAGTTGCCAGCAGCTCCCATCACATTATAAGATTATTTTGTTGCATTACACATGTTAATATACTATAATTTGTCAGGCATAAGTATGACATTTGTGGTTTATTATTTTAGGTGTCTGCCTGTGCCTTTAATAAGGGCAAATTGCGTGTTTTGGCGACGTCGTCGGATCCTCAATGTGGAGGCAGAGATATTGATATGGCCCTAGCTGATTACTTCTGTCAAGAATTTATAACTAAATATAAACTAGATGCAAGAAAAAATCAAAGGTACATAAACACTTACTTTTTCATACCTGAAACATTCTAATGTTACTCTACAAATTCTGTCAGTCTATGTATGGTACACATTAATGATGTTTAATTCAATTCACATTATGATCATAGAGTCAGGTAACAGTTGGTGTATTAAATTGATCTTGAACTACTCATGTGTACACATCCATTCCCCATCGGTAGTTCTATCTTTACTCATCACAATCATGAATTGTGGAACACAGAAAACAGAATGGACTGTTAACTCAATAAGTACTCACCCCTTAAAAAAAAAAATAACATATTGGTATAATTTTAAACATGTACAAAATTCTGAACTTTGTGTGCTTATTTTCCCTTGACCTGAGTAAAAGGTCATGATGTACTAAGCTGGAAACCGTCATGTTAGTCTTAAGACAAAATTGTTATTTACATGTGCCACAATTTTCAAGTTTTTGACTCTGCAGACAATAAAAGGCCCAAAATAAAAATTGGGTGTTGTACTCTATCATTTTTTTTTCCTTTTTTCAAATTTAACATTAACAGAAAACTCCAATACCAAAAAAGTTCATCTTAGACTAAAAAAAATATTGAGGATTACAGATAACTAGGTAAACAGTCTGATTGATACATTGTCAATATTATTTATTTTAAATTAACCTTTTTTTTTGCTTAATATGTTTATCAATTCTAATGACTTTATTATATTTTTAGGGCTTTCCTACGGCTACTCCAAGAAGTAGAAAAATTGAAGAAGCAGATGTCAGCTAACAGTACTAGATTACCAATTAATGTTGAGTGTTTCATGGAAGAACGCGATGTTACGGGTGACTTGCAGCGCTCTCAAATGGAGCAGATATGTGCTGAAACATTCACTCGTCTTGAAAGAGCTCTAAGAGCAATTATGCACAATGCTAGTTAGTATAGTTATATATAACTTGTAAATATTACTTATAACTGATATTAAAAAATGTACAGGTGTTTATTTCTTACCACTGTTTATGCTAAGAAATAAAAATACAAATAATTTATAGTGCTTCATTATATTTTTAGAACTAAGACCGGAAGACATTCATTCTGTGGAGATAGTTGGTGGATCTACCAGAATTCCAGCTGTGAAAAGCTTGATTGAACAAGTATTTAACAAGCATGCATCCACAACCCTCAATCAGGTAACACTTGCATCTTTAGTTTTTAAAGGATATATAGGATGTAAGAGACAGTATGTTGTATAGACAGTGTGTTGATCTATAATTTTTAACGATAGTAATTATTTATTGAATCGACGATTTCGAATAATTGATGATCAATTTTATGAAATAAAGATATTGAATTTGAGTATACCGAAAACCGAACTAATGAATTCAGGTCATTATTATTTATTTAGTATTTCTTATAACTTTACGTTCATCTGGTAAAAATGGTTAAATAATTAGTAAACATATCATTTTATTGCAATAAAATTATCAGGCAGTTTGTGGTGTTTATTTATATTTATAAATAATTAATACAAACTGGCGAAAAGCTGCAATGGGTTGTCTTGTTAGCCCTTTTTCACTGTGACGCTCTCGACGTATTTAGATTAGCGCATGCGTTCAGCAAGATTGCAGTGACTTTACATTTCGTAGCCCGAATAAAAAAAATAATTATAAATCTTTATTTTGATGTTGAACTGACGTTTACATCAAGATAAGTCTCAACAGGAAAACGGTTTTGATAAGTTTTTCGTTACACCGTCACTTATACTTTTAAGTCGATTACATTTAAATAAATTAGTTATATAATTTTCACAAGTAGGACATGTAGTCGAATATCTCCTGTCGTAGGACGAGGCCGTGTCGCGCGGCTGCGCGCTGCAGTGCGCCATGCTGAGCCCGGCCGTGCGCGTGCGCGAGTTCAGCGTGGCCGACGCACAGCCCTACGCCGTGCGCCTGGCCTGGGACGCCGCCAAGGGCGAGGACGGCGACATGGAGGTGAGCGCCTCTCCTACACCCAACACCACTGAACTTGCACGCCTTGGATACCTCTTCTTTACTTCATTGTGATTGTTTTCAGGTCTTTCCCGCTTTCCATGCTGCACCCTTCTCCAAGATGCTAACGTTTTACAGAAAGGAGCCCTTCTCTGTTCGTGCATACTACTCTGATCAAATTCCCTTCCCTGATCAATTTATTGGTATGTATTTTAACTAACTTTTATTAATTCATATCTATGTAAATATGTCTACTTATAGAATTTTAATAAATTATAGGACAGTGGCAGATCAAAGATGTACAACCGACATCAGAGGGCGAATCGCAAAAAGTTAAACTTAAAGTTAGAGTGAATATTCATGGTATAATAACAGTTGCATCCGCTTCGCTCGTTGAAAAGAAACAAGATGCTCAAAATGAAAGTATAGAGATGGAGAACGCTCATGACAATGCCCAAGGCCAGGACGCCGCTATGGATACGAACGGTGCCAATCTAGATCAGCAAAATGGCCCTGAGAACCAAGAGGTGAGAGACGACGAAATGAAGGGAGAGCCTCAGCAAAAACAATCGTGGACACAGAAAGTAGGATCGTGGTTTAGCGGGGTACGTGTCGGTAGCGCGTTTGTCCACCTCCCGTGCTGTTTGTTGCCCGCGATCATCTTAACCTCTGTATTGCTAACATGTATTGGTTACTCTAACAACTCTCAATTTTCTTTAATTTTATTGGCAGCAGACATCACTAAAATCTGTTTCGTCCCCACCCTCTTTGAGGTCCCATTTGCACTAATGGTTTTTTGAGGTCTTAATATCACCTCTTGCCCCTTTGCAACTTGTTTTTTATTCTTTTAGACTTATCTGTGTCCACGCATGTTTATGTCAAGCTTGGATTTGTTCATTTCGATTTTTGTTTTTCATTTTTCGTTCTACAGAAACCTTGGAATATGGAGAAGTTAGACATTTATTTTACATTAAATAATTTTAGATATTTTATTTATGTAATAAATGCAAATGGGTCACCTCACTGCTTGGAGTTTAGATGGGTATTATCTTAACATCGCACCTTTAATCATGAACTGAATTAATTCAAAATTTGTTTTTCGAGTTTTCAACAAAAACCGAATTAACTTCTTCAGTAGAATACGTACAATCTAACAGCCAACTCGATAATAGTATCGTGTCGGCTGTTGAATTGTAGGTATTACACGTATCTTTGTAATTTTCATAGAAAAAAGATAAAAGATCCGTCTTTCTCTTTTTGGTTAAAGCGCGCGTATATTGGCGATTATGTTGATACCGGTTAAGTGAATGAATTCAGTAATGAGCCATTCAAGATAAATAGTCTGCTAATTATTGAATATTATAGAATTAAAACTAAGAAAGTATTCATTTAGAATATTTTTTCGAAAATGTATGCTTGTGTGATTTTACAAGATAATTTTAATGTAAAACTGCAATATTTCCAATTACTCCGTTTACATCCAATTTATTCTATTACATATTTTAGTGAAAAGTGAAATAACTACGAACTTTTTTTTAAACTCTTCTCTAAGGTGTATTCTTGATTGTAATAGTATAATTTTCTATCCTATTCTACTTCACTAATTACGCTACACATATCTAGTTTTGTAATTGACCTAACCCATCTATTTATTTTTTCATGTTTTTTTTTAGTCATTAATCTAAACATGTCAAACTTTAAATGCGATTTCCCACAAAACTGAAATTCTGAGTTAATTCAATTTATGAATAAAGGTGTGACATGTTAAAAGTAGTTAAAACAATTCAATTTGTTCATTGCAATGTGTGAACAAGCAGTGATGGTGGTGGGGAGCTAATCTTCATTTAAATGATTTGAACCTAAGCACTTACTTTCAGGACCACAATGATGACAAAAAGGATAAAACAAAAGAAAAGAAAAAAATTATTGTTAAGACAATTGAACTGCCCATTGATGCTCAAACACATGGGTACTCAAAGCATGAACTGAACACCTATATGGAACAAGAGGTATTTATTACTTAATAATAACTGTTTAATATAATAAAATACTACACCTTTATCCATATAAATATACAACATGTCCCAAAATTCAGTGATAAGCCGGCATGGGGGAATGGATCTACTCATGACTACTCGGGAAAAAATAAAAAAACTGTACGACTCTTTTTTTTTTTAATTACTGAGACTTTTATAACTTTCATCGATATTCGATACCCATTATGCTATTTATAACTACCATGACCACAAATTTGATATTTTTTGTGCATTAGCAACCTAAGAAGGACGACTATCTACCACAATCCTTTAAAATTACAGAAAAATTTGTTTTTACTGATTTTTGTAAAATAAATACAGACTGTATTTATTTTACAAAAATCAGTCAAAAAAATTTTTTTCTTATAATTTTCATAGATTTTTACATTCTATGCACTTTCTAATAGTCTGGGTTAAAAAAAAAGTATGGACACTACCATGGCAAGTTTTATTAAAAGTTGGCGCAACTAACCGAGATTCCAAAATGGTATTATATTCTAGGATAACTACTCACAAAATAAATTTGAACATAAAAAATGTTAAGTATAATCAAATAACTTTTACTGTGGGGCTTCCTTTGTGCCACATATTCTTGGAATTCGAATGGGACACGTGCAACGTTAGCAAAAAGTGTTAGTTAGAGAGAGATAGCTAGATAGATGTTCGTAGTTGAATAACAATAGGCTAATGTCTCGGCTCAGCCCTCAGGACGCTAGTACGCTCTGCTCCTTTGTTTACCGTGCATCGTTTAGTATTCAATTGTTGTGGCTCCCGTACTAACGACTTTTGGCTTGACTTTTTGGACTGGATTAAGTGATTTGTCAATTGAATTGACCTGGCATTATTTTGGACTGTGATTGTGTATTTTGTGATTTGGATTAGAACCCTATAACATTTATCATGCCACTACAATATACACCCTTAGAATACGCTAATATGCATCTAATTTATGGGGAATGCAGAAACAATGCTAACGCTGCTAGCAGATTGAATAGACAAAGGTACCCAAACGCTATAAGGTACCCGGATTATCGGGTTTTTATTAATGTGCATCAAGCATTTTCTGAGGGTCGATTACCATCGGATCGGAGAAACGCTGGAAGACCGAGATCAGATCGAGATGAAGAATTTTTAAACCAAATAGAACATGACTCGACCACCTCGGTGCGTGCCATAGAAGCAGCTACAGGAATTCTAAAAAGTTCTGCATATAGAATTTTAAGACGTCACAGGCTTCACTCATATCACTACAGGCGTGTGCAGACATTATTACCGCGAGACTATCCACTTCGGCTCACATTTTGTCGTATCATGCTGCAAAAGCATAGGGAAGATGACCATTTCTTAGATAAAATTTTATGGTCAGATGTAACAACTTGCAAGAAAGATGGCTATTTAAATCTCCACAGCCTACATAGCTGGTCCAATGAAAATCCGCACCTGATGAGACAAGACAAATCCCAGTATCAATTCAAAGTTAATCTTTGGACGGGCATATTAAATGGACAAGTGATTGGACCTTTTGAGTTACAAGGAAACTTAGATGGCAATAGTTATTTGCATTTTTTACAGAATCACTTGCCAGAATTACTAGAAGACGTGCCCATAAGTAACTTACAAAGTATGTGGTTCCAAAATGATGGATGTCCAGCTCACTATGCCAGTCCTGTGAGAGAATATTTAAGCCAAGAGTCTTATGGCCACCCCGTTCACCGGATCCAAACCCCCTGGACTTTTTTTATTGGGGTTGTCTCAAGGACAAGGTGTATTCAAAGCCCATTGCAACGTTGGACGAGCTTCGCCAAAGAATCAATGAGGCTGCGAATAGCATCAGCGGCAGAAGATATTCAAGACAAATAAAACGGTCTTTTTTACGAAGATGCCATGCCTGCATTAATGCCGGTGGCAAACAATTTGAACATTTATTGTAATAAATAATAATAAATTGTAATATATGTAAAATTACACCATTTTTCTTGTTTTATTCAAAAAGAAATTAATACCAAACATCATAGTTTGTGTACATAGTAAAACATAACATAAACTCACGCCTATATCCCCGAAGGGATAGGCAGAGGTGCTAGCACCCACATTTCGCCAGTTTATGTTTAGGTCCTGATATAATAGGTGGCGAGCCTATTGCCACATAGTAAAAGTAGTAGATAAATGTCATATTCATCAGTAATATGATTGTTATTTATAAGTGATAACCATTTCCCTGTTTTGGATTGTTGTTCAGAGTATCCTACCATTTTGGAATCTCGGTTAGTAGCGCCAACTTTTAATAAAACTTGCCATGGTAGTGTCCATCCTTTTTTTTTTAACCCAGACTATTAGAAAGTGCATAGAATGTAAAAATCTATGAAAATTATAAGAAAAAAAAGTTTTGACTGATTTTTGTAAAATAACTACAGACTTTCTGTAATTTTAAAGTATTGTGGTAGATAGCCGTCCTTCTTAGGTTGCTAATACACAAAAAATATCAAAAATTGTGGTCATGGTAGTTATAAATAGCATAATGGGTATCGAATATCGATGAAAATTATAAGTCTCTGTAATGAAAAAAAAAAGTTTACATTTTTTTATTTTTTCCCGAGTAGTCATGAGTAGGTGCATGCCCCGATGCCGGCTTATCGTTGAATTTCGGGACACGTTGTATATTATTATTTATGAACAAAATAAGTAACATTATAGAAAAAAGAATTAACTATTTACACAAGACTTTTAGATCCGTAAACTAGTCTCTGTTCGCCCGTATATGCTCGCCTTTGATGCACTCACATCTTTTGTAGTTTCTTACAAGAGTATACGCGCTTATAAGCTAATATTTTTTTAATAATTAAGAATGCAAGTTTGAGTATATTGAATAATTAAAATTTTTCTTCTATATATAATAGAATAGTAAGTGGCTGGGTATCACAGAGATACCCAGCCACTTACTATTCTCAGTAATTAACGAAATTTAGTTCTCATTTAGATATAGGTTTCGTTATACGAAACCTACATCTAAATCCGAACGTTCGGCTAATGAAGTTATATTGCGAATTGTAGCGCGTATGCAAAAACGAGTATAAAACTAATCTGTGATTACACTGAATCGTATATCAGCGCCCGTTTATTTGAGACGAATTTGTTCGCGCGCCAACACTACACGCTAGAGACCGCGTTGTTACAGCAAAATAGGTTCTATTTTTTGGCAACTACATTTTTAGTAAAGAATCTGATCAACAGTTGGTGCTCTTGAGTATTTTCTCGATTTGTCCATATATATTCCGTCCAATAGTTTCCGTACAATCTTGATTTTCTTATCGGTAGTCACTTCTATCAGCCTGCCGGACCTTGCATCATCCTCCAAGTTATAATTTGTATGGTCTGTATGGTTCTTAGTCATGGTTTTCCTCGAAACATTTTGGTTAGTTAAGCCAAGCTGAATGTCATAACGAGAGGAGCCCGCCATTTTCATTAAGAAAATTAATTAAAAAATCAAACAAACGATTCCTTTAATCCAAATTTGTTTGTTACGTAGTTTATACATATAAATTCAAATCCCAATAGTGTAGTCTAATCTAGTTTGCATACTACAAAACTTATATAGCGCTCTACGTAGAATTAACATATTAACATGAAACGCGGCGACCACGCGGACACCGCGCAGTGGCACCACCTCTAACTGACTGTCTGTTTACATCTTCAATATTTACTATTTTATACAAATGAATGTTATTTTAGGGTAAAATGCAAGCTCAGGATAGACAAGAGAAAGAACGGGCAGATGCACGTAATGCTTTAGAGGAATATGTATATGAATTGCGTGGAAAACTGTCGGAGGGTGAATCCTTGCACGATTTCATAGCTGACGATCACCGTAGTCGGCTTGTTAACCAACTGGATGGCCTGGAGCAGTGGTTGTATGATGAAGGCGAAGATCAACATAGACAGGTAATACTGTCAGTCTCCTTAATTCTTAATTAATTAATCACAATGTCTACTGCCACCTACATGTTTGCAAGACCTCTGTACATGTTTGCTGTCTATCTGGGTATCATACCATACCTTTGTCAAACAAAACTTCTATAAAAATCGACGACAATATAATAAATAGTGTACTAAACCAAATATTTTTTAATGATGAGCAGTAAGACATTTTTATACAGTTTTAAACGAATTTTATTGCTTATTTTTCAGGTATACAGCGATAAATTATCTGAGTTACGAACTGAAGGGGAGCCGATTAAACAGCGGCGTCTGGAATATGAACTCCGCCCAGGTGCATTAGATGATTTTGCACTATCGATTCAGTTGGCTAACAAAGCTGTTGATCAATACAAGTAAGCCGATGTTTATGTGTATGTTATGTAATAAGCTTTTTTTGTGCACTTTCATTAAGATTTATATACGATCGAGAGATTGCGGCTCTTAAACTCAGCGGTAGCCCAAACTTAACAAGCAATTATTTTAAATAAGACAATAACAAATCAACCACCATCAACATCAGATGGATTCAAAGTAACTGTTCAACATTAAACATAAGGCTTTGTTGTTATCGCAACCAGAAATGTATATAGGGTAGTTGCTTAAAACACAATTTGGTTTCAGGGCTGGTGATATTAAGTACTCTCATTTATCTGACAATGACATCCAAAAAGTGTCAGAAACGGCAAAGAATGCCTTAAATTGGTTGGAAACCGCTCGCCAGACTCTCGCTCACACCCCACGCCACCAACCACCTCAGCACACCATTCATCAGATTCGTCAAGAAAAACAGGTATTCTCTTTTATAGACTACATAATATTGATAAGGGTTTAACTTAATTCATTATATGACTGCAAACGACGAATACGAATTCACTTATGGGTAGGTCTATTACGTTAGCGGCGGAATGAGAATTACCATATATGTAGTCATGTATACCAATAGTCGATAAAATGCTATTAATAAAGATGTTAAATTTGAGTTGAGTGAAGTAATAAATTAAAATGAAAAAAAAAACATTATTTAAATAAATCATAATAATAAGCAATGTAAAATGTAGATCAAAGAATTCTATGACAGATTCATAGTCACTATTCTCTTCAACTTCTCTTTATCGATAACGAACTTGCGCCTGCGCCGCAAGTGATAAGCGGAGTGTTAATGACCGAGTCTGCTACGAGTAAATAATTTTACTATAGTCGCATGTGGTTAACCGCGAACCTTTCCTATTTAATTATAAGTTATATATCGTATCGTTTAAATGTGACTGTAGAAAACTCACAAATAGAATTGTTGCCTGTACGGCCTGCTTCAATTTGTGTGCTAAACCCACGTGGTGTGAATGTATGCGGGGCGCAGGGGTCGGCAAACGCGTACCGGCTGCCGTCGCATAACAGGCACTGTATCGTCGTCAGTCATAACTGCATTTTTTTATTTATTATAATAGTATTGGGTAGTTTGTCTCGACGAAGTCCGCACACAGTGCTGCTTATCTAGCCGCTGGCTAAATCTGCAGCACAGATTCATTAAATCGAAAAAAATACTATACAAAATACTTGATTGCTTCCATATCTTTTTCAGACTTTCGAAAATACTGTTAACCCTATCTTAAACAAACCAAAACCTAAAGAAAAAACTCCGCCGCCAACCAACCCTACTTCGGGCGATGGTCAGCCGGAAACTACGCCCAGCGATGCGCAACAAACACAAGAACAAATGGATGTTGAATGAATAACACCTTTAGTACTATCTGCACATAATACTGAATCATAGTACTAAGTAATGACTCCACAGCATACTAAATCACTTAAGCAATATTATTATGGCACTTAAAGAGAAGGTATACAGACCTTATATTGCTGATGAATGGATGGTGAAGGGTTATTATTTAGTGTTATGATGAAACCGCGTTGTCCGCACTATAGGAACACTCGGTTAAATTAATAGTGAATATTTATTTTTATTCAAATAATGGAATGACTATTCATTTTTGATGTTTTTCTATTACGCTACATTTTTAATGAGCTGTTGTTTTCCCGGCAAATAACAACGAGTATTTTAAATTCTCAGTATAAATATGTATAACCCCAGTAATAGTATTGACCTAATCTTAATAATACCTTTGGTTACATTTGTACACTTATTGCATTTCTGTGCTGTATCAGACAATTTTATTTTATTTAATGTGATAAAATTGTATCTAGTGAGTAAATAATTATATTATAGCCAATAAATGAATAATGTGAGCACATCAATATGTGATAGTATCAAAATTAATGATATTTCTCATTTTACTCTGAACTTTTCTGAGTTTATCTATGCTAATATTATAAAGATGTAGAATTTGTTTGTTTCATCTCATCTCATGAGCATCAATGAAAAATTTTGCAAAAACGGGTAAAATTTACAATGACGAGGTTGCGCGGGGCAGCTAGTTTAGAAATAAAACAGCAGAAGAAAATACATTTTGAATTTCATCTGGTGTGCTCCAATTAAGTTTTTTTTTTGTGTTATTTGTTTATACATAAATTTTTAAGAAACAGGGCTAAAGTTAATTAATGCAGTACTAAAATGTTGAGTTTAATTGTAGTAAGTGGTAAAGTACCACTAAAAATATTTAACAAAACTTGGTCACATTGGGTCCCTAAAAAGTCTTGCAATAATATATCACTGAATATAAGCTTTTTATTAGCAAGTCCATAGGAACGTCAGAGATTCGTAAGTGGCCAATTTCGAGAGTTTAGTGCCGCCGCCTGCTGATAAGGGAACTTGACTTCTATTGACATAACTTGGGACGTATTGACAGTCGAGAGTCATGTACCTACTAAATAAATACCTCATCATCTTTAATGAGTATATATTATATACATTCATTACGAACAATCTATGTTTGGTGAGTTTACAAAATTCATAAAATATTCCAAAGGCTTCCTTAATTTTTTCTGTTAGAACATGTTTTGGGTTTGTACTATAAAAGTACTTAGAATATTTTTTTTAGAAACCGTATAATTATGTTTATTGTATTTCTTACTTACAAACTGTCCTTTTCATATAGCTATTCTACATTAAACTGTAAATACGTCCTTAAGATACTGGGATACGGAACATCATTATATGTAAAAAAAAAGTATATTTCTGTGTTTTGTACTTACATTATTTTGTAAGTTTATTAATATAAACAACTTTGCAACTTACATACTGAATTTGCACAGCGATTATTTATTGTTTGTTTTGGGCTTCTTCAAAAGAATGAGTAAGAGATGATGCATGCTGAAATACTGATACTATTTTGAATGAACTAATTCACGAGGCACTGTACTATAGTTATTATGTTTTACCATAGCCATTAAGCATGGTCTGTTTTCGGCTTGATGCAATGTTACTGTCCCTAGGGTCAACTCTTGATTGAGCGCGATTAAATGTTCGCGCCTGTTGCCGAGACTCACCTTGCGTAACACTCGCGGCTGCTCGAGTAGCTACTCCTCGAGCACATGCTCGAACAGTCGCGCGTATTGCATTAAGCCAGTGTGCAATTCAGAGAATATTTACGAGAAACGAGAACATTTAAAAGAATGTCGGAAGTAGAACGCAAGTGTTCGTGTTACTAAACGCTGCGAGCATGCCCGCCGCATTCCGCTGGACTACTTGCATACGATTTTCATCTTTATTTTAATGGCAAAAGGTTAATATTTTATTCGCATTTTAAAAGTGCTCGAGCATTTAGCATTTCAATCAGAGTCTGCAAGTCATTTCTCTGTTGGTGATAACACTGATAACATTGCTTACACCGCCTTTTAGGTTCGGTGATGAGATCTCCCCAACAAATATTACTTTCACTGGAGACACAATATAATTAATCGATTGAGAGTTGCATTTAATATCAAGTTCACTTGTTTCAAAGCGTTAAACATTCCGTACCTTATTAGGGAGACCGCAAATACCCTAGTGGTATATTTTTTTTATATTCACATCCATTAAAGACTCTGCTCTTTATGTACAAAAAAAAAAAAACAACGATAATGTAGGTAGTTGCAATGCATTACAGGTTCTGTTTGCAATATTCAGTCATTTAGTGTTAGTGAAACACCGTGAGCGTGACTACCTTCAATCGATCTGCTATTATAGTTTAATTTGGTCTATGTTGTACATTTGCAAATATATGGTTCAACCAATTGCTACGTTATTTGTGCATTGAAGCTTAGTAAATGAATAATTTAACATTTTCAAATCTTTTATTTTCACCAGTCTACGTACTACGAGGAGAGGAGCGGTCCTTGGAAAGTTGAATGTGTTCAGTAAATGTCTTAAAATTTATATAATAGAAATATAACAAATAATTTTATAATAAAAATAGTAAAACTGCCAATGACGTACGTATATCTACTTGGACTTCTTTTTTTCTTTACACGTATCAGTATTAGGATCAACTTCATTCAAGTAATCTTTTGGATTTTTTCTTTTTGAGAGATGATACGCCGTTTCAACTCCCACGTAGGTCGCATAGCCTAGGATAAAAACTGTAAAAACGAAACAGAAAAAAATTAATTCAGATTTTTACGATACCTATCTCGAAGCTCATTTCATTGAACATTGTGAAAAGCATTGAATTTCAGAAAAATGTGCCTATATAAAGGGTGTCTCAGTAAGAGTGCACTTTTTAATTTCAGAAAAACGTGCCTATATAAAGGGTTTCTCAGTAAGAGTGCACTTTTTAAAATTGACGCCATTTTTTTTCATTGGAGGTTGCTGCTCTGGTATTCGACAGCTGGCATCAACGATTATTCCGATTATTAAAAAATGAGCGCTACACAACTGATCAACACGTTATCATTGTGAAAACCCATTACAAAAATGCAGTGACTGTGAATGGCGTTCGTTACAGGAACGTGCTAACAGAGTTCTTGTGCCTCTAACTGGTTGGTATGGGTCTGAACGACATGTGGTTTCAGCAAGATGGCGCCACCTGCCACACCACGCACGAAACAATGGATTTATCGAAGCAACGATTTCCAGACCGAATCATCTCTCGAAATTCCGATGCCAATTGGCCGCCAAAATCGTGCGATTTAACACCGTGCGATTTTTTTCTTTGGGGTTTTGTGAAATCTCGGGTTTATGCGAATATACCCGAAACAATTCCTGAGCTCAAATCGGAAATCCAACGAGTCATCGGTGAGATAGAGCCACATCTCTGTGCAAAAGTCATGGAAAATTTCATGAAACGAGTAATAGCCTGTCATCGGAGCCGTGGGGATCATTTGCCAGATATTTTATTCCATACTTAATCGGAACATGTCTTCTTTACAATACAATAAAAATATCACAACTCTGTCATAAGTATATACTTGTTTTTATTTTTAACCGACCAAAAAAAAAAGGGAGGCTCTCAATTCGACCGTATTATATTTTTTTTATTATTTTTTTTTATGTCTGTTCAGCCCTAACTCCGTTATTTATGAACCGATTTTGATTATTCTTTTTTTGTTAGATAACGTCTTAAATCGATGAACGCCGGCTGCACGCACGAAAAAGCATGACTCATTGTCACGTTCCGCCTGAGCCGAGCGTCGTGCAAGCGAAGGCGCGGAACAAGCGATAGAGAGGCACGATCGGCCTAAGCGTTCGGCTTGTGACGCATCTATCTCTCTTCAACTGTTTTCTTCTGACGTTATCACGTAAAATTATCGTCCGTAAACCGACTTTACAGACAACCAATTTTTTTATTGGAAAATGTTTTTCCTGGTGTTTTCTTAACAACGCATAAAATTAAAAAAAAACTTGACCAGTTTGAATCTGACTCGCGCACGGAGGGTTCCGAAAGCAAACAAACTTGTATGTCGATACTACGTCCATGTCGGGATTCTCGAAAACTTTTGCCCGTCTTTTTCGAAAGACAAACTTAACGGCGCGGTTTACGATGCTACAATGCTTGCGGTTGCGATGTACCACGAAGTCCACTATCCAAACGCAAAATATAAGTTAGTAACTATTTTTTGCTTGCTTGCTTGCTTACCACATTTCATGATTCAAAGTCAATGGGAACTACCCTATAGGTTTCGATATACGTGCAAAATGTTCAAATTTGGTCAAATGTAAGGCTTAAATGGCCGTATCTTTTGACTGTGTTGACTTAGCTTTATTTTTACAACTTCAAGGGCCCACAGACATAAGTATTTGGTATTAATTTCAATTTGATGCGTCCACGATGCGTTCCTGAGGAAAAGAGTCTTAGTTTTGACAGACAGACAGACGGACGGACAACAAAATAAGTTCATATAACAAAGTGTAAGGGTTCCTTTTGAGACACGGGACAAAAAAAGAGAGGCCCTTATAGTATCCGTCAGGGTATTAGTGATGTGTTATAAGATCACTCGCGTAGGTAGGTACTGTGTCCGTCTTTCACAGCCTATAACGGTAATAGTACCTACAGTGATTTTCTAACTTGATTACGAGATAATGATTATATTTACTTGGTAGGTATGTCCATAAGGTAGCCATTGTCCTTGGTACCATATTAGGTAACCCATAAGTAATGGCCCCTGCATAAGGTTTTTGTTCATGAGGTGATAATTTGTAATAAACGATGCCTCGAATGACTGCTAAGTCTCCGAAATGTTTTCCCATATTGTTGTTTTTAAACTGGTAAAAAACGTAGTCTAGACAAAGTTTTTAGTCCAAGCAATGAACACAAGATATTATTTATGCCTTATAGTGAAAACGTGTAAAATTAGTCGTTTGTGTCAAGGTGACAGACGTTCAAGAAATAATAAACAGGCCAGTGCAAAATAATAACTCAGGAGGTTTTGCCTGTTTTAAGGTCCGTTTAAACGGGCGGGCCACACTTAAAATATTGTCGTATACTTATTGCAGTCTGGCTGAAATTGCCAGCTGCAGCAGTAAAAATATTGCCCATTTCGAGGCATCTTTAGGGTACGTCCAAACCGCTGAAAGATCGTATGGGAACCAAAAATATTGAAGTATTGCCCGGCTAGTTCTATTGTTGTTTCGTTACCTATATGGCATACTTATTATAGGTGAGTGATTGAGTGAGACCATTGTTGTACCTATACGAGTTACAACCTCATTGTATCCCGTCAAATCCCGTGTACAATACAAACGTATGAGCCATACTTCAGGTTCAGACATAGTGCCGAAATAATATTGCAGTAAAATGGTTTTGTGATGGCCGGAAATATTGTAGCAAAAATATTGGCCTCTTAGAGGCACCTTTATGTTTGTCTTTGCCCGTTTCATCTACAAAGGCAACCTGCAAAATAAGCACAGGTTAGTTGTTGAGTGTGATTACATCAGGACTTACGCCTCTCCAAAAATCGAAGGGAAGCCAATAAATACGGTTGTTCAACTGAAAAAATGACAATCAAAAATATAAAATGTATAACACGGGCAATGTGATAATTAAGGTAGGCATACAGACATCGAGACATACAGACCAAAAACATATCGAACTAGCAAAACTATGTATGTATGCTATAAAATATCGAGCACGTGTTTTATTTAGCTAATTATTGCTATTAGTGATAACGACACCCAGAGTATTATCATGTATTCTGTGTGTGCCCAGAGTTACGTAGTAACTACTTAGTAATCTGTGCCAAGAGTAGGAGTTCAATCAACGGTTACTCAACGCGAAAAGGGCACAAGTCATTCAGACTTCAGTACTGTAAAAGTGCAAATAAATCCTACTAATATTATAAACGTGAAAGTTTGTGAGGATGTATGGATGTTAGTTACTCTTTCACGCAAAAAGTACTGTATGGATTTTAATGAAATATATGGCTATCATTTATGAAGATATTGTGTATATTGGCCAAAATATGACGATAAATGTTAATTAAGTCGGAAAAAAATCTGTCATCTGCGAGCTATTCTGGCGTGCGGTGGGACAGAAACTGTAAAAGTAACACGAATATAATGTACGGTGGGATTGTTTCTCCTAAATAGTTCTACAAAAAAGTCCGCTACAATAGGTAAATATCTATCCACCTATCTTATGTGTAAGCCATTATTACCAAAATAGTGAACCATAAATACAATACAATTTGATTTTTTATTTCCAATTCACATTTTTATTAAAATAAATACTTTTATCGCTTCTGATATTCAAAGTAGATAAACTTTGTCTTTTAAAGAACTTTTTAACTTTTTAATTTGGTCAAACATTTTAAAAGTTACGACTATATAAAAATATGCGGTCTGGCGGGCCCAGGGCGGTTGGGCGCCCTGCGGGCGAGGAGGGGGGTGGGGGGGTGGACATCGCTCATCGCCGCGTGGCGTGAGCCACCCGAATGTGGGCAGACGCGTGAGGGCAGATGTCGTTGACGATTGTGTCCGTAATGGGAAATTTCAAACACTAGCGATTTGTTAAAAGGCTCTGTATACATCTTCTTCTTCTTTATTTTAAATTTTTTTAATTATATATATATTTTATTAATATATATAAATCTCGTGTCACAATGTTTGTCCTCAATGGACTCCTAAACCACTTAACCGATTATAATAAAATTCGCACACCATGTGCAGTTCGATCCAACTTGAGAGATAGGATAGTTTAAATCTCAAATTATAGTCGCAATTTTAATTTATTGCTAATTATTTGTCTGTTATTATTTGACAGTCACAATTATCTGTTAACTCCAAATGATTCTAACAGATGTCGATACCTTTCGACTGGGTTGAGTAAGTAATCAATAGATGGCGCTGCTATGGTAAATCTACGAACGTGTCATATAAGCTACATTTTAACAGCATAATTACCACGTGTTGTTGACGCTATAAAATTAATTAAATTTATTTTGTAGTGCACGAAATACCGTATAATTCAGCTAATTATTTGTCTGTTATTTGCGATTTAACATCTGATGGACGAGTCATTTTGTACAACAATATGAATTTTTCAATTGAGTACTTTAGTTTTATTTTCAATTTAGCTAATTAGATTTTACCGGAAGGGTTTTATTTCCTTAGTTGCGATTAGAGAAATAAAATATGGCGGTACGAAGTTCGCCGGGTCAGCTATCTGATGGACGGGTCATTTTGTACAACAATATGAATCTTTCAATTGAGTACTTTAGTTTTATTTTCAATTTAGCTAATTAGATTTTACCGGAAGGGTTTTATTTCCTTAGTTGCGATTAGAGAAATAAAATATGGCGGTACGAAGTTCGCCGGGTCAGCTAGTACATTTATATAATACTAGCAACCCACCTCGGCTTCGCACGGGTACAAACTATACACCTAAACCTTCCTCTTGAATCACTATGTCTATTAGTGGAAACCGCATGAAATTCCGTTCAGTAGTTTTTTAGTTTATCGTGAAAAGACAGACAGACAGATGCGGCGGGGGACTTTGTTTTATATATGTAGTGAAGATATTGAATGTGAAAAAAAAAAGTTTGTGAGGATGTATGGATGTTTGTAACTCTTTCACGCAAAAACTACTGAACCGATTGCGATGATACGTCGTATGTAGATAGCTGGAGACCTGGATTAGCACATAGGCTACTTTTTATCTCGGGAAAACGCGGGGCACAGCTAGTGCTGAATAAAGAAGACAATCCCACTAATCCTACTAATATTATAAACGTGATAGTTTGTGACGATGTTTGTTACTCTTTCACACATAAACTACTGAACCGATTGCTATCAAACTTGGCATGTAGATAGCAAGACACTTGGATTAACACATAGGCTACTTTTTACCAGATACTCCCACGGCACCGGGACTTGGCGGGTGTAACAGCGGGGCGCTGCTAGTATTATAAATGTGAAAGTTTGGATGGATGGATTTTTGTTACTCTTTCACGCCAAAACTACTGAACCGATTGCCATGAAACTGACATGACCTGGATGTTAAACCAGGTAATGTAAAAGTAGCCTATACGTTAGTATAGGCTACTTTTTATCCAGATATTCCCACGGGATTGGGACTTACGCGGGTGAAACGCAAGGCGCAGCTAGTGAACGCATATTTTTTGCTATTAGGTAGGTACAGTACCACCTACTGCATGCAAGGCAGGCGCGGTCGCAGCTTGAAATTTTGGAGACAGTCGCTAATAATAATATCTACAATATGTCGAATAAATTAGACTTTATTGCACAATACACCATTTTATTGCACACATTATACAACACAAATTTAAGTCTTCTATTTTTATTGGCAAATCGGTTGATAATATTTATTTTGAGACGTCGGGGGCTATCTCTGGATGATTATTTAGAAGAGCTAAACCTGTCTGCCTCTCTTCTAACATGTGTCTACACGCCTTAGCGTAGAATCTCTCTGTCACACCGCTTATAGGAAGAGTTGCCAGAATTTTCAGCTAAGTCTTTCTATTTCGGTAGAGATCATCGTCGCAAACTTAGACTGGAGACACTACACACTTAGGAAATTTTGTATCAGTATTTTCTTTGAGCTCTCGTTTCCACTATAAAATCCATAACTGATACTCTGTTACGACAGTGGCAGCAAAAACACTCAAGAAATGGGAATAATATTCAAATTCAAAGAAGAAACAAGATCTTCGTCGGTATATGGGTCATTCTTTTACAAACCGGACAGATTTGGACAAAAATTTACCGACACATTTGTTATAGAACAATTATTAATATTACTGAGATAACGATATGGGGTTAGAGAATGTGCATAGCGTGCATAGGAACCCGCGCGCCGATACGACGTACCTCGCTAAATTCATTAATTTATCTTTAACAGTAAAAATAGTTTCTCCATTAATACGTTTTTGATAGAAAATTTGACGTAGAATACGACGGTAATATTTAAAACTCGCTATGAGGGTGGCGCAATTATTAAAAACGATTTTATTAAAACATTTTTTTAGTTTTAAAATGAAAAAAAAAAAGAAGTTTCTAGCTCTAATAGAACCGGAGTTATAAATTTTTGAAAATGGGTCTCCAAACCAATGTACGGAACGTATTAGGAGACAAATGGAAACAACAAAGTTATAAGAAAGACTGATCAATTTATTATAACAAACATTGATTAAATAGAATAATAATGAGGTTACACGTGGAATGATGCAATTACTTATATACTAGTTACATACCCCACACCAAAATTCATCAAATTCTCTAATTTTCGATCCCCTCTATTTCCCAAAATATTGGGAAAAAAAGAAATCCTTAAACACGGATATCTTTTTTCGATATAGAACTTCAGTTATTCGGATTTGGCTAAAGAAATTCAGCCAAATCAAAAATGTGCCGGTCAGAAAGGTGTGTAAAAGAATGACCCATATTCAGATTTTGGCATAAAAATGCCTAATCCGAACAGGTTCATCGTATCCGCAGAAAGTCGGTCCTGTCGGTCAGTCATTAATTCATTATGCTATCTTTCAGTGGAATGTAAACAGGCCCAAGTACATACACTGCAACTCATCGGGTCAGCTACCCCTAACAGCTGACACCGACACCATAAATGTTTAATAAAAGCAAAAAAAAACACTCAGTAGGTGGTACTGTACCTACCTAATACCAAAAAATATGCATTCGCTAACTGCGCCCCGCGGTTTGAGCCGCGTTAGTCCAGAACCCGTGGGAATATCGGGATAAAAAGTATATATGTTAATCCATGCAGGTCTCCAGCTATCTACATACCAAGTTTCATCGCAATCGGTTCAGTAGTTTTGGCGTGAAAGAGTAACAAACATCCATACATCCTCACAAACTTTCAAATTTATAATATTAGTAGGTTAAGATAAGGCAGTTACGGACTTGGGGTCCGGATGTCTTAATAAAAGCTGTTCCCGGATCCCTCCTACTTAAGGCGTAGTACGGCACACCGTGTGGTTTTAGTCGGTTCGATTCCGACACACCGTCCCACCGAAAACCCCGGTGGGGTGACGGCCCGAGGGGGTTTCCACACGCACAAAAAAAAAAAAGGCAGTTACGGACTTTCTGAATACATCCATGTAGTTTGGATATCTTAGGAATATGTGTATATATTTTATTACCTCTAATGTGATGCACATATTTTTAGTTTTATATGATTATTAGGTATATGTAGATATTATGTATTTTATTATAAACAAACTTTAGGTTAAGTTAGCATAACATATAAGCGTTTTGGTATTACTATACAACATTACGGTATCTACTATTCGATGTGTTAATGACGGAACCATATTAAGAACATGAAATATTATAATATGAAACACTATAATTAGATATTTTATTTAAAGCAAAAAATAAGCATAAAACTACGTACGCACTTTATAGAAAAAAAAAAGGATTAATACTTTTAAATTCAACTGTTTGTCCTAATCAGTCGCTGATAACGTGCTATTAGCATAATATTACACTGTTTTAGGCGCATTATTTCACTGATGATTTGGTTAATATTGTTTATTTTTACACGACCTGGTATCGAACCTGCCATACCACGCGATAGGATATCACTATTTTACACTGCGACGCGATATAGGCAATGTTCTGCTTCTTTCGTTGCGAACACTGCATTCATTGCATTGTTATACTATTTAATATACTATTCACGTTGACAAGACCAACAAGAGACAAAAGAACTCGATATTTTTGTGTCACTACAGTAGCGATGGTGAAATGTTAACGGAACTAGACGGTCTATTTAGGTTCATCGACGATCAACTAGTTAAATACGTCGACTAGTTACATTTTTCGACTAGTCTACCTGTTACCTTATGCAAACATTCTACGTAGACTCCGTCCGCAACGACATCTACGTCATTTTAGCTTGACGACCATGACGTTAATCTATTAATCTAGTGTTATTGCAATTTTTGTTTTGAAATTACTTAATTAATTTAAAAATAAATGTTGTGTAGATATTTAAATTAATAAAGTGACTTGCACTTTATTAATTCTGCACCTACATTATTTCATTTATTTTTGCATATGTATATTGTTGATGCTCCTCCTTAATGAATGAGAAATAAAAATAAATAAATAGAAACAGGATACAAGATTACGATTAATTATACGAATTTTGTGTCCAATCATACAGTGTGACCAGATTTAGCAGAATTCTGCGATTTTAGCAGAATTAGATCCCAAGTTTAGGGCTTAGCAGATTGTGTCGCAGATTTGAAAAGATCGCAGTTTTTGGCAGATTCAAAATAATATTTTAGCAGAAAATTAACTTGATTAACAAACACAACATTTACAATTTATATGAGTTTCTGTTAAGTAGTTGTACTAGCAATCTTTATAAAACTGTACATTTTTTAAATTTTCTACTAATTTGCTTTCTGTACTGGAAACCCTTAAATAAATTTTAGGGACATTCCCTGAAGATGTATGATGATGATCCTGCGTTGCCATTGTCAGTTAGTCGTGTCGTTTGCGTTAATATAATTAAAATGAAAAGAAAATATGAGCAGAGCTACCGTTCCGAGTGGAAGAAGGATCCACTGTTTTCCTCTGGGCTGTCACGATCTACGGATGACAACAATACTGCATTCATCGCAACAATTTACGCCATTACAAAACATGTTAAAGTTAGCACAAAGATCGACAGCTCTGTATAAAAATATTGACACCACAGATGCCACAGAAAGTTAGAAGTTTAGAAGAATTACGCTTGCGTATTTTTTTTCATTACGAATTGTTTCTTCTAAACTTTAAAAAGGGCGGTCTTATCGTTAAAAGCAATATCTTGCAGGCATATAGTAGTAATATATTAGTCATTAGCAGTACAAATATATTTATAATTTTCGTTTGCAGAATTTTGGCATTTAAAACAAAAAGAAATAGCAGACTTTAGCAGATTTTAGCATAGTAGTTAGCATATCATTCAATTTAAATCTGGTCACACTGCAATTATACAATCTGGCAACCCTGTAATGGCATGACATTCCGATATATAGACGATCATGCTGCATAGTTTGCAGGATGAAAAATAGAAAGACTTGTCAATCAACTGCCAGCACGTAGTTTGCATGTCAAGCACGTAGTTTGCATGTCATGAGCATCAATCATTGCAATTAAACGATCATGCATGCATCACAGCACGTAACGCATGACATGCCGCATGATCGTCTAGGGAGCACATTCGATCCGTTTATTGGACGTCGACGGTCTAATTAACTGGTTTGTTCGTTGTCAACGCACATCGCTACTCAACAGTAATCAATTTGTTTGATCAGGGATATGACATATCATATGTCAAAAAGAGACAAAACAAAGGTTATAAAAATTGAATCACGTACAAAAGACGTAAATGAATTATTTATTTCAAAGTCGGAAAAATACAAAGTTTTATTACATAAATTAGATTGTATTAAGCTCAATACAAACTATTGTTACTCTACATTTATATCATACGATCCACAAAAAAAGTACAATGAAGTTACATGACTCTGAAGTACTTTTCTTTGATCTGCTGTTAGCAGAAATGACTATATCGCATAAAATACAACAGTAGAGAAACAGATTCCGTTATTAGAAATATTAGATTATTGCTTTATTCAAGGTTTGAGATATTTGCACTGTTGTGAGAAGCGAGTGTTGCGAGCTATTCTCTACCGTGTCAGTCACTCAGTCCGGTATTAAAACTTTACTGTAGTCAACGCTGTCTACGCAGACGGTCGTGTACAAAATTTATCATTGTAAACGTTCTGTGTAAGAATGTCGTGTATGTGTTCTCTTGCCAAAGATTTATTTGTTCCAGTTAAAATTGATGAAAATGATCTCAATACTGGAGTCCTTACACTACTTGAAACTTTAAGACCTGATTGGCCTAAAGATACTATTCAGCTAAAGGTAAATATACAATAATATTTTTTTTTTAGTTAAAGAATTAGACCACTTCTGTTTTTCTTTGGAATAGAAATATTGTATTAAAGTATATGACTTATATTATATTAAAGACACATTGGGCCATCGTTTTTATACATTCACTTGATGTAGATTTATTTTTATTGTGAAGTGGTATAGACCTTGGTCTTCCAACTCATCTGATAGAAAGTGACGATCAAGATGAAGATGGTACATGCCTATCCAAGAGAAACCTTTTCACTCTACACTTCGTTCCAGGATTATAATTGACTGAAATTTTTTTTTTTATTATATTGTATACTAGCTGACCTGATAAACATGGTCCTGTCTTAACTATGAATATTGACTGACAATTATGTCAAAAGCGCTAAGGTTACATTAGAAAAGTTAATATAGTCGTTAAGTTTTCTTAAAATTTCAAATTTGTTGTGCAACTTTCTTAATTTTTTCTTTCATAACCTTCTCCAGACAATAACAAACACAAAAAAAGAATTAGCGATTTCGGTCCTGCCGTTCATGTGTGATGCCATGGCCAAGGGCTATATCAACATATTTCAAACCAATTTACACAAAACGTTAACAAATTATACACCTAAACCTTTCGCACTAATCACTGTCTATTAGTGAAAACCGCTTGAAAATCTGCTCAATAGTTTTTCAGTTTATCACAAACAGACAGACACAGCGGGGACCTTTGTTTTATAATATGTAGTGATATATATGCCATATTAAGTCTAACTTTTAGTATGGGTTGTATAAACACACTTAGTTACTTATTCAATCACTACTATATATATACTACAATCAATATATACCTAGAAACACCCACATCAATGCAAATCAATACATCATCTATGCAAATAAATAAAATTGAAGTGTCTGTTTGTAATGGCATAATAATACTTCTTTTTTAAGCTCATACAGTTATTTGCACAAAAGTCTTTGAAATTTTTGTCATTCTGTCTGTCTGTTTGGTCTGGCTAATCTCCGGAACTGGTGGACCGATTTCTACGGAAGTTTCACTGACAGGTAGCTGGTTTTATAAGGAGTAACTTAGGCTACTTTTATTTTGGAAAAAGAATTAGGGTTCCGAACGAAATATATAATATAGACACGAGCAAAGCTGCGTAGGAACTGCTAGCAGACAATAAGTGTAAAGTGTAGTTGTGCTTTCAGGTACTTACTGATGGCATTACTAATAAATTAATTTCATGCCAATATATGGAATCAAAGCAGGAAAAGGATATAGTACTTGTTCGAGTGTATGGCAATAAAACAGATTTATTTATTGACAGAACAGCAGAAATCAGGTAATAAATAATATATGTTTAAAGACTTAACATACAGATAATATAAATATGTTTTCTTAGTGTTGTAGATATCCTAAGTTATGTGTTTACTATTTATGACTGAAATTGTAGTGTTTTGTTAATATGTAACTACATTGACCAATAACAAAGATTTGTATTGTAACACTTGGTGGTCTTATGTAGTCTACATCATTCAAAACAAACACACTTCACAGTCCATTCCATTTAAAATTTATACTTATTTTGTTAACGGATTTGTGTTATTTAAGTAGATTACTTAAAAAGAATTTAAAATAATATTTAATATTAAGTTAGTTCTTTCTATCAATCCACTTTATAAATTGCATTTTAGAAACATCAGAACACTAAATGTACTTGGAATGGCACCAAAGCTGTATGCCACATTTCAAAATGGACTTGCTTATGAATACTACCCTGGACATACCTTAGATGTGGATACAGTTGTAGATGAGAATATATGGCCTCTGGTGGCTAGACAACTGGCAAAAATGCACAAAGTTGAACTTGGAAAAGATGTATGTATATTCTAGTTTACTTATATGTAATTTGATTAAGCATTTATATATATTTTGATTGATGTGGTTGATAGAATGATAAAAAAAATGTACAACCAGATTACATATCAATAGACATGCAGACTTTATAAATCTTTTTAACTTATGACACTGAATAATGTTTATATATAAAAATTTTGTGTCACATTGTTTGTCGCGATGAACTTCTAAACTAATGAACCAATTTTAATAAAATTTTGTTGTGCAGTTTGGTCGCACTTGAAAGATACGATAGTTTTTATCTCAATTTATGGGCACACATTTATTTTTTTATTGTAAGTTACTTAACTACAGCAATGCGTGGCTACATAGCTACTATATTATAATTAATTCTTGACTAGGTGAACAAGACTTAACATCTTATTATTAAATAAGATCTGAGTATTATTAATAAGCTATTGATAAGTTCAAAATGTAATAAAAAATTTGATAAAATGTAATTTTCTAAATTTATTTAATGGAATTAAAAAGCTTAGACAGATATAAAAATGTGACACAAATTGAAGTTGACATAATCTGATAAGACTATAATAATAATAATAATAATAAATTTATTTCGGATATTGATCCATAAATGTGTTAGTAACAATGATCTTACAACTATGTTAGTTCTACATTACGATACATACATTCTACATGACACGCAACTGATAAAAATATTCAAGCCCCATATATTATGCACTGTGAACAAACTTACTACTTTTGTAACATTAATTTATATAATGTTGTCGCCACATCAAAACTTTTCTTTATTTTATTAAAAATAAGGACAAACTATAATAGATGATAATTGATGACACAGTTCACTATTTAATAAAAATAAGTTGCTAGACATTATTTTTACGGGTTATACCGGTAACGCAATACTATTGGTCGATTGATAAATATTAATGAATAGTGGGATTATAAAAGGGTAGGAATAAGTGGAGAACTATTCACTTGAGTGCGAATAGAGGTACGACCGAACACCTTGGCAGTTACTGTTAGTTAGTGATTTTAATAGTTTATATCAATGGTTGTGATACTGTTTCTTACAATAACCAATACATTATTTATCTATCTTATTTATGAGGTGTGGTTTTAAACCACTGAGGCAGCTCATAATGCCTTTTTACGTCGGTTTATTTCGTCGGTTAAAAAAGCAAATATAGCGTTACTAGTCACCTTTGTGCCGAGAGCAACCTTGGGTTATTTGATTAGTTTAAGTTTTTGACATTGTTTTTTATTAGAAATCCGTGAGATAGGTATTAATGTATGAAGTAAGTATCTAGTAGAAATAAAAATTATCCTAGAAGTGATACATGAGATACGCTGTTGTCTTGACGTTTTGTAGTCGTATTTATCAACATTTTGCCTATTTTATATTTTTATATAGGTACAGGTAAAATATAGTGAAATAAGCATCTCCTAAACCACAAACAAAATGTACACCCGCATTCCTACGTTAGAATGGCGGGTGTACATATTTTACATCTTGTTATTTAAAGAAGTACACTGGATTTCATTAAAGGTACACTACAGGTACCTCCTTCCTGTAGGAAAGCAGATAAATTCTGTGATGTACACCCGTGGTCCTAACGCACACTGAAAAAAACGTGTCACCAGACCCCTGAAAATGGGGACACCTGGCTGCGCTAGGTATAACTACTGCCAGGCCTATATCACAATAAGTAGGACAACAAAGTCTAGGGTCTAGTCTAGTCTAGGTCTAACAAATTGGGAAATGTCCAATTAGACGTCGCTTTTTTCAAAAAATCGCAAACATGCAATAGAATAGTATAATAAATAAATGCCTATGGTTAAAATAAATAGTTAAATAGTCCTCAAGTCGAAATTAACCAAGACTCAATACTTGATTGATGATGATGATCAGATGTTTGACTTGACTCAAGAAGACTATGAAAAACTATATTCATTACTGCTTTCAAACTTATTACTTTCGTCATATCCCCCTTTTTCTATAAGTCTCTACACAACCACCCGTTTGACGTTTAATAAAGACTATGAACAGATTTAATTTGCGGTCATTCCCGAGCTATCAATCGGGAATGACCGCTACATGTGGTGTCAGAAGTAACTTCATCATATAAACAATACATTGTTTGTATGATGCTTCATACAGTGGCGTAACAATAGGGTAGCAGAGCTTGCAAAATGCCACGGGCCCCCAGCTCGAGGGGGCCTGACTCCATAGGTCCGGAATGACCGCAGGGTACAATGGGTGTTGGAGAATAGGAAGCGACCCAAGCACGCACTCTGTCAATGTATGGCATTTGAATCTGCGCTTAAGTGTTCGCATCAAAAGTGATACATTTAAAAAAATGTACTGTATTTTAAAAATGATATTTTATATATTAATATATTCATATGTCAAAGATAAAATTTATAAGCAATATGTGTTATAAACTTAAAAAATATGCGATAATGACTATATCTAGCTACACGAATCCAGTATATCGGTTGACGTGTCATGATTCATAATATGGGCAGTCTATACAATGACAGGTCAAGTTATACTGGTCCATGAAATATGACTACTAGGCGATTTCAGTATATATTACTATGACATCTTCATGATGTGCTATAACCAGCTTAAACTGACCGTATCTTTTTAACGTCAACGCGGCAACGGTTAATGATAGGTATTATGTCAATCCACTTTTGGCCATATTATTAATGAAGGGTCTCCATGATATAAAAGGTTTTTTAAACGTTCTAAATAAGGAAGGCACTTGTACTATATTGCATAAACCGTAATATGTTAAATTTGGAGGTCTTGCTACACAGAATGAAACTAGAGAGTGACATATTAATATTGACAGAGCGTTGACTCTCTTGTGCAACTGATAAGTAACTTAGTTGACTATTGTCACGCCGCAATTAAGATAAATTTCAAGCAGAATGACGAAGTGATTATATAATACAAAGAAAATCTCAATGCGCATGTAATAGAACCTGATTTCCAAGACTGTAATTGTCTAGTTGAGATGGTTGACAATTGCACTGCCATTATTGCGTTGTACAGATCGCCATCTTATACAAAAATAGACCCATTCCTTTCTTCATTAGATTACGGACGGTCTCATCCTTTGAACACACCATAGTCATGGATGTCATAAATATAGCAATAAATGCGAACATATACACAAGACAAGACGAAACTGTTGAAGAGAGTGAAGAATTTTCCTATCATGAAGGAGCTTATTCTTTACAAGTCGATCCCACAGTTTCACCTGCGTTTATGGCCACTGCTCTGCACCTAAGGGTCGTAGCGTGATATTACATAACATATACGTGGACATAACCTTCCTCAATGAATACTCTATCCAATACAAAAAAAAATGATTCTAATGTCATAGTTCCCGAGATAAGCATGTTTAAACAAACAAACAATCAAACAAAGAACTTTTCAGATATGGATATGGAGCGTTGTTAACTGACATGATGACGTATTGGCATGGCGCCTTTAGCATATTAGTAGAAGAGATATGAATTAAGTATAAAATTTATCCTCTACATGTGTAACCTAAACTAACATTTTCTGATTGACTATTGCCCAAACTATCCTATCATTATATTTTTTTTAAATTATTTTCATACAGTAACATACTCTCTTGCCAATTGGTTACGTCTATAACCGACGAACGCGCCCGCGCCACCACAAGCCAAGATATTGATGAACTTGATAGTCATCCTTTTTCATGACTCAATTTATTCTTACCCCATGCTTAATAAGTAGGTACCTGGGATAAATGATTGTTTATTTTATAAATACTTAAGTACAGTTTATCGGCACATGTGCCTTATTATGAAGATATGAAAACCCGCATAGGCTACATACCATTTTCATAAACTTGTAAATACACTGGCTATCCAGCGGGATAACAAGTCAACAATATCTTGATTAAACTTGTAGAATACTAAAATAAGCACGTTAATTTTGATTATTGAAATGAAAACTTCTTTAAGCACGTTTGTGTACTTTTGCTATGGGTTACAAAGTAACTATTATCTTATCTGTGCTATGGGGAAAAAGCACTGAACTCGTTACCGTCACGCTAATAATTGAGTTTTGTCAGCTCCTTATCATATATATATATGTGTGTTTATGTGTTTTCACTTCTAACGTGCAGGACTGACAGTTTCTTTATATGTGTAGTTTAGTAAGTAAGTCTTAATCCGATTGCTTCAATGTGGTCCTATTTTACTTGTCTTTCCTGGTGTTTAAATAGCCATTTGATGGTTACCGCTTCCTTATTACTTATCTTTATTAAAATTTTAATTAGTCTAAATAACAAGAAAATAAAAATAAAACTTTTTTTCTAAGTTACAAAAATTATTTTATTTCTTATTGTATTCCAACAAAAATTGATGAACTAACTATTTGATAATAAAAACAATAATAATAAGATAACAATAAATTTTGCGAAAAGAACTGGTATCCAACAACTTTCATTTATTGTTGATAAGTGATAAAGACATGTTTTTTTCAATTACTGGAATGATAGGTATCACTACCGCAAACTTCTCGAGTTTGGTAATATATTGCACACACTCGAATATTCAAACTTAATCTCCTTTGATAAAGTTTCTATTATATGTTAAATTGTATTACTTGAGTACACCTATACATAAACACGAAAGTACCTACGGCAGTTTTTTTTCTCTGAGACTTAGAAAAAAAAAAATGGATTCATGAGGAAGGTTTAGGTGTATAACTTGTTAAAATTTTGTGTAAATTGATTAAAATATGATGATGATTGTTGAAGATGTCTCTGCTACCCGTGCGAATACGGGACGAGTTGCTAGTTAAAAATAAATTTCGATAGGTAAGTACTTGACTTACCGATAAACATCTCCACGAATTTAATGACAATACTATAGCTGGCACCAACTTCACACAGATAATTCAAGACAAAACAAAAATATTTTCACAGTAATATAAAAAGCTTGGTAGATACATTTTTATTAATGATATACGGTTTTACTCATGTTTGTATTTCGGGGATGCCCGACTAGTTTCGGACCCGACGGGGGCCCCCTTTCAAGGAGTAAAGCGTCCTGCCGCGACGGTGTCAGGCATCCCCGAAATACAAACTAGAGTAAAACCGTATATCTTTAATAAACATGAATACCACTCACGAAAGTTTTTCCTGGTACATTTGTTCATTACAATTGTTTGTTACTTAATAAAATACTATTCGGGTTTTTTTCGTTAGATTTCTGCATCTGAATTTATAGCATACTTATATTTAAGTGTATTATTTGAATTTTAACAAAGTTAATACACGTGACGATGTACAGGCTGGATGTGGGGAGGGGGCGTTGGGGCTTAGAAACTCATCTGTAAAAAAATTCAAACATCCCTTCAACGATTAGAACAGAACTGATGATCTTCGAACAGATTTTTTTAATTATATCTAAGAACCCTCTCGATCAAGGCACCTTTCAAACAAAAAAAAAACGCACTTAAATCGGTCCGTTCGTATGGCACAGACAGACACACAGACACGTCAAACTTATAACACCCCTCTTTTGCGTAAAGTAGACTGCGATGGTCATATTACTTAAAAATTGGACCCTAAATCTCTGGATTAGATTATAAACTAAGATATAATATGTTAAATTGTAAATGATTGGTTTAAGTCCACAATTTTTCGTCAGTGTATAATATCGCGAGAATGTGTATGAACTAACGATGTCACAATCATACGATGAGATGAAATATACATAATAAGTAGGTATATTATATGTATATTATGTTATATGTATGCCTCATCCTTATCTGCAAAACAAATAGTACTTACGTGAGTAGTGTTTCAAGTACGCGTGGTTGTGATATACCTACCTAAGATATATCACATTTTAACCGATTCAAAAATAAAGATTTTCTTAAATTTAACTAGTTTTATGTTTTTCGTGATACCTTCGCATATTATGATACTGGTAGTGAATAGACACATCTCCAGTGTTCCCTTATTAAGTTCTTCTATATATATTTTTTTGTTAACGAGGTGGAAGATCCTACATGGATGTCCTCCGCCTTGGGGAGACGAAGGGGTCTGTCGGACTCTTACCAACTAAAAACCACCCCGGTGTTCCACTACTTGCCTATGATCAGGGGAGCGAGAATCGCTATTGCATTCTTTCGCAACCCCCGACAGGCATTGACCCGTCTCTGACGGGTCCCGTCACCCGGTGCGACCATCACCCATCTTCCGCACTCTTCTGAGAGCGCGCGCAGAACACTGCGTGCTGACTCTCGGGCCTGTATCTGGTCGGACGACGACTTCATCAAAAAGTTCGCCGCTTGCAGGCCACTTCCTAAGGTGGCTGGAGGTCATTAGACGCCCTCCGGCGCCCGGTGCGTCTGTTGCGGGCAGAGAGAGTCGTACTCCGCTTTCTCTCCCGTTCCGCCGCCTCCTTTGCGGACATCACCTCCCACAGAAGAAGTTCTTCTAGATGCAACCCCAAGGGTGGCTCTATAGCTAATACAGGTTGTAAGTGGCATGATTTAAACCCATTTATATGGACTAATTAATTTTTACAAATGAATTATTCACATTATATTTAATTCGTACTTAAACGATCGCTTCACTTTCACGTCGTTGTCGAATAATATCTGAATAATTGCAGGAATTAAGACTAAATAAAACACCAATGAAAACTTGGCCTACTTTTGGTCTAACCTTGTCTGCTCCAATACTAAAATGTTTGTTATCGTATGTAAATATTATATTCTAAATATGTTTGGTTATAAGTTATAACATTACTAGCGGTTTACTTAAAAAAAGTACGAAGATAAAAAGCTTATCTGATCTGTTAGATTTATAACTATTCTGCATCAAAACCTAGTCTAGAAAATATACAAATGTCTTACAGAAAAGTGTAGTAAATTTTTGGGTTGTAATGTGACAGCGGTAACAATTTTAAAACACTTCGTGATTTTAATACTAAAATCTAATTTAGTAAATACTCAAGAATGAGTTTATATAGGTACAATGAATACGACTAATTGGCAGTTTGCAGTAAATATGTACTAAATTACACATTGTCGACAGGCAATCATAATTAGTAACGCTTAGTAAGGTTGCCTGCCGTTCTGCTGATGCAAACTACACAATGCAAATCATGAGGGCCAATGCCGCCGTACCGCGTGATCCTTATCGATCGATCATTTGCTTAATTATTTACTGCGTTTTTGAATCACATATTTCTGTTACAAGTCATATTACTAGGAGATAAGGGTAATTTTCAAATTATATGTACATCTCTACAAATAAAAAAAATGGGAGTGTCTGTTTGTAATATTAAAATAACCGCTTTTTACTAAGTGCATTTGGATGTTTACACGGTACATATACCAAAACAATTTTTTTTACAATTTTTGTTTGTCTGTCTGTCTTTTTGTTTCGGCTAACCTCCGGAACGGGTGGGCTGATTTCCACGGGACCTACACTGGTAGATAGCTGGTGTAATAAAGAGTAACTTAGGCTACTTTTATTTCGGAAAAAGAACTAGGGTTCCGCCCAAATCGGTCCACCCGTTCCGGAGATTAGCTGAAATAAACAGAGAGACAGACAAAAATTAAAAAAACTGATTTTTAAACATGGTATTGCGCGAACAACTGTATGAACGTAAAAAATATACTATTATTTTGACATTACAAGCAGACACTTCAATTTTATTTATTTGCATTGATCTTTGGTATTGATAAACTTATTTGATTACTGTGACTTGTAAGATGATGTTAATTTTTAGTGAGTTTAGGATTATATCGACATAATACCGTTGATCTTATAGAAGCCTGCACTACGACTTCATTACCAATTGTTACCAATTGTTGCCGCCACGTGTAAAATAGAGATGAAACGGATAGCTGATTGAATACCGAATGTCCTGCCAAACATTGTTTTATTTGCATATCTTCTTAGATATTGTTTTGCTTCGTTAGTAAAGTAGAAAAAGTTGAAACTGAGCAAAGAAATTCTGATTTACCACGCTTGAGGGTCTCGTTGTAAACTGTATTAGAAAGTATTTCTAACTCCTTAAGTCAATGTTCCTAATCGACGCAACATTATTTAAATACACTACGTAGGGTTTCTCAAGCTAAAAGAGAGCTCGACAGTCCATTCTATTGGAAGTTCTAAAAAATTCTTGCGACGAGTCCTTTAGTAGCAGGCTCAATTTCATCTAGATAGAACCAAATTTTATCTAGATAGAACCAAATTTCATCTAGATGAATTTTGACACAGAGATAGATTATAGTCTGGAATAGCACATAGGCTACTTTTTATCCCGAAAAAATATACGGTTCGCGTGGGATATATTTCACCAAAAGTTCAACGCGAACAAAGTCGCGGGCAACAGCTAGTGAATAATAATGCTACACAATACACATATTCCACAGGGATGGTCAGAGTTTGTAAAAATTTACCCTACAGTAGTGTATAGGTACAGCTAAAGACTTTGTCTATGAAGACAACTGAAACCGTTTATTTACTCTTAATGCAAAATAAATTTATTTATTTACTAGCTTTTGCCCGTGGCTTCACTCGCATTAAAGCCATTTTTATCTGCTACTATACTTTTACTATTTTTTACTGGATGATATAATCTTTCTTCTTTTCTGTATTTCTGACAACAGATATCCGGCGGCTGGATATCCGGCCTCGGGGTTGGTCGGATATCCGGTCTCCGGCCAAACAGGTATCCGTTACATCTCTAGTTAGGATGTTAGAAAGGAGGAGATGAATATTCGTTGGCTTTTGTCATTTCAGCTTGGTACATAGGTTTTATCTTTAACGGTTAATAAATGTTGGCTTTGGGAATAAAACATTAAGTTCCTTAATCATATGTTTCAATTACCTACCTATGAATCAAAACCATACATGTCTTTAATTTTATCATTATAAATAAAACATATCAAATAAGTTGATAAGTATTGTCTTAATAATCATTAATTACAATGTAATTATTAAGATAATAATTTAAACAATGTAAGGATTATTGATCGTCAAAGGTACTTAAAAAAGGCAAATTTGTACCAAATTGTTAGTTATTAATAGTAAAAAAATTACTTGTTAGAACACGGAGATATATTGCGCATTTAGATTTGTCTATATATTACACACTGACATTAGTCGTCATAGATTTATTAGTAGAACAGGCACGAACATTTCAATGTCAAATATATTATTACTTACATATTTAAATACTTACCTAAATTACCCTTTTGATAACTAATTGCAAGCAAGTAAGCATACGAGATAATAAATAGTAAAATAGTCGGCCTTCATTATGTAAACTTAATGATTACCTACTGGCATTTATTTAGTAATAGTAATTAGTTTACATGTAAAGTTCGACAATGGAATCTTGTTTAATCTAAAAATCACAAGATTCAATATCCATAAATCTGATTAAGATTTACCTATGGATTTATCAGTTCATTAGTAATTAATTAACGCGACCGATGTTCATGATAGAAATGCAATTTACCTACCTATCTTGTTTAGATTAAAGCGAAAATAAATAGTCAAACTGGAAGCAGACCACAAAAAGTGAATTCTTATTCAAATAAAAATTTTGTGATGTAGAACAACTTTACGTTAGAAGTTGGTTAAGACCTTCAGCACTTAATGTCCTTCTCGACAAACACACAAGCCTGTTAATTTGTGTATTCAAAAGTCTTCATCTTAAGTCTTGTACCTATACTAGGAATAAAATATGTAAGAGAAAATGAGTCGGAAGTTTTTTGCCATTAACCAAGTCCTCGTAAAACATTTGTTTTACACCTTAAAATTAATAGAATACCTATGTATGTCGAATAAAAAAGTTAATAGGAAGAATAAGGTTCGTGATACAAATTTTAATTATAGCTATAATACAATTAATCAAATGCATATATTTTCAGATACCGAAGGAACCATTTGTCTGGGACAAAACAGAACAGTTTCTTAGTTTATTACCTGAGCCCTTTTCAACAGAAGCCAAACAAACCAGGTTAGTCAAAAAAAGTGTCCGTTTTGGTTTGTAAAATATGTAAAGCTTGCATATAACTCGTTCATATATCTGAAGCAATAATTATTAAGTTGTGATAGCCGATAACTTATATCGTGAAAAGCTATTATGAAAAGTAATAATTTTTTCTTTTCTTTTTTTTATAGATTCGCAAATAGTTTCAAGTCTGTAACAAAACTAAGGCTAGAGTATGAACGGCTTAAGTCATATCTCTTGAAATCAAACAGTCCCTTGGTGTTTGCTCACAATGATTTGCTTCTAGGAAACATAATCTACGACAAAGACGAAGACACAATACATTTTATTGATTACGAGTATGCTTCGTATAGCTACCAAGCGTACGACATAGCCAATCACTTTAACGAATTTGTTGGTGAGTATTTCTCTTAAACCTTCTTATTGCAGAGCGGACCAATAACGTATGATATATGCTTACCTATTGTATGCGGGCAAAGTGAAATAATCTTCTATTTACAAACTTCATTTTAAAGAAATTCGAGTTATGTCAAGACATTTTTAAACTGACTTAGATACTTCACATTTTTATCAGTAGGTGTTAATAAATATACATTTCTGTTATTACATGACTAGTAAACAAGAACTATTGTCATATCTCTTTTAGTCTGGCTTTGTAAGCTACTGTTGTATGCCGTAGCGGCGTTAGGGTAGGGCGCGGTTGGGCGACCGCCTAGGGGCGCCAGATATAGAGGGGCGCCGCAGGCGCCCCTTTATATAAAAAACCAATACCTGAACGTGTCATCTACATCTGGAATACAAACGGGTGTATTGGTAGTGGAGCTGTCTGACAAGTTAGATCAAGTAGCTGTGGAAGAGATTGTGAATTAAATTTCCCGAAGTGATGAGACAAGTTGTGCAACAATTACAGATGTTGCTCAAGACGACGTCGTTGGTGATATACAACAAGCACAAGTTCTAGGTGTCGTTAATAATGTTGTCATGAATATATCGGATCCATCTACTTGGCCACTCACTCGGAATAGCAAAACTATTGATCATATAATAGCTACTGGCCCAGTGCAAAGTCACATTTCAAGCAGTTTACTTTGCCCTTGTTCAGTCAGTTCTTACCTATTGTATCACCATCTGAACAATGAATCTCAAAACTACCTTAATTGACCTTGAGAGAGCACAAAGAGCTATTTTGAAGGTGTCATTCTGTAAGCCATATCGTTTTCCTACGGCATTACTATACAAGGAGACTGAAGTTTTAACGGTGCGCCAGCTATTTATACTACACACCCTGCTATAACAACATTCCCTACTAACCTATAGTCGAACTCTCTCCAGTGGCAAAAGACGATTTAATCCTGTGCAACGCACCAAGTTTTTAACAAGATACTCCAAGCGATTCTTTTGTCACATTGGAGGCTTCCTGTATAATAATGTCAACAGAGTTACACCAATATTCCACCTTACAAAGGCCACGTGTAAAAGAACGCTGACTGATTATTTGAAGGGGCTGAACTACGATGATACTGAAGCGATGCTTTCCGTACCGATTTAGAGTTTAGCTAAACGACACCAATGCACATATACAAACCCATGCGCACAAGCCCACGCATCCACATACACACGTTCACACACACGCATACACACAGTCAGGCATTCACAGACACACAATAACAAATATATGTATCTAAATACTACGCCACTAGAAATAAGTTTTAATATAGTAAAACATCTAAATTTGTAGTGCCCATTTCTTATAGTTAAATTGAAATGTAAATATACACGGGGTGGAGACCTGGTCTCCTGAAACACAGGCCTCGAGCCTAGCTTAGGCACCAGTCTCCCACAATATTATTGTATCGATTTTATGTAAGTATATATATTTTAAAATGTACTGACTACTATATTGTGGTGAGAAATAAATCATTATTATTATTATTATTATTTATAATTATCCAAAGAATGACATGGTGCCACATTTCACTAATTCTCATTTCATACAAAAACTTGCAAACAATGAAACAGTTCAGCGTCCCTGGTTCATATATTCCGTTTCATAGATCGCGTTTATTGTTTTTGTTGCCGCCTATTTTATAGTAGCTCGACGTCGAATTTAATATCTGAAGGTTATAATGACTGGAAACACCTGTCTGAGATGTTAAAAATCATGAAAATAACACTTCTCATAAAAAGTTTTACCATTCATGGATTGATACTGAACTACGATTCAAAACAGGAAAAAACAATAGATTGCCAAGAACAATTTTTTTTTAAAAAGAAACCACAAGATGAAATAATGTTTTGTCTAGATTCATGCATATTATAACACTTTATTTAGCTGAAAATAATATGGTGTTGAGAGGTACGTCTGATAAACTTTATACGCCACATAACGTAAGTTCTTGGGCTTAGTACAACAACTAGCCAACTTCGATCTAGTTATGCAGGAGCAATTGTATTTAGCTGTAAAGGGTGATGTTTCTGACCACTGCTGGTGAAAAGATATTCAAAATGAATTAATAGAGCTGATTTGTGAAAAAGTGAAGTCAGAGATCATGTCACGCGCAAAACAATCAAAATATTTATAGCAGACTGCACCCCAGACATTAATCATGTCGAATAACTTTCTCTGACAATACGATTTGTTGACTAATCAGGTGCCGACCAAATATCAGTAAAAGAGCATTTTATAGAATTTATACCTGTCGATGAGTCGACTGGTGAAATACTTACTGAAGTCATTATTAATGTTTTAAATAAATATGGACTAGAATTAAACAATTGCAGGGACCAGGTATACGACAACGGAGCGAATATGAAAGGAAAAAATATTGGGGTTCAAAGGAGAATTCTGGATTCACTCAATCAAATTTTAACATTTAAATGAATATTTAAATAAAGATTCCGCAAAAAACAGACCTTCTTTTATCTGTGTGGTGATCTGCAATTGAAATTAACTGTAGACTCTAAATCAGATATAGATGGTTGTATATTGTGTGATGAACTCATAAGTCTAAATTTTTTTTTTGCCTGATCAGAATGTGGTTACTCCTGTCCTTATTTTAAACTTTATCAAGGGGTTTCAACGGGAGACAGGGGGCGCCGTAGAAATCTCGCCTAGGGCGCTGGTAGTGCTAAAACCGGCACTGGTTGTAAGCAAAATACATAGAACATAACTCTTATTCAAAAGCACTAATGAACCTATGATAATTATCACAAAACAAATCCATGAGCTATTGAAGTAATAAGATTTACTTATGCTCATACTACTGAATGTGTACAACTAAGCAAAAAATATTTTTAGTATTGTTGTTTAAAGTAAATTTGATAAAAATGAGGGAAAACTTTACCTTGTTTTACATTTGCAGGTATAACGGTAGATGACATTGATTATAACAGGTATCCCTCCAAGGAGTTTCAACTGAAGTGGATAAAAGTGTACTTGACAGAGTTTATAAATAGTGATAAACCTACAGATAAGGAAGTATATGCGGTATATCTCGACGTTCAACGATTGTCATTACTGTCCCACTTCCTTTGGGGAATATGGTCACTTGTGCAATATGAGCATTCCAGTATTGATTTCGATTTTGCAAGGTAAGATTGGATGTGTTTAACACTTGTGCAATTATCTAGCAAGGCATGCTTGTCAAAGTTTTAGCCGGTCTAACTAAAGCATAGTCAATCGCGAATCCGAAATATGTTTATCTTTACATACATATCGTCGCAGTCATAGAAAAACCACATATTTGTTTTTTTGACGATTTTTGTTTTTGACATAAGCCTACTGAAAACATTAAGTATACTTTATCTTAAAACAATTTTTTTTTAAAGCTCACACACAGTAATATTTTCAGATTTCATTAACAGAAACAGCCGTTTTGATAATATTACGTAAAACATCATTAGAAAATTTTAAAGTGTTCTCTTGTAAAGTTACTAAAAATCAAATCCGTCGTTTTTCTACGACCACAACGATATATTTACCAAATACAATTGTTAAATGTTTTTTAAACCTCGGCCCTATTTGTTTGAATAACATCCAAAAAAATGATGAAATTGTTCGAATTTACCAAAATTATACCAGACTTATCTCAGAGCAGCAGGCAAACACTCTCTGTTTGCCTGCTGCTCTGACATAAGTTCTAGCTTTCGAGGTGACCCCTTTGAACACAAGCGCTCCGCATTTTCGCTTATTAACCGGATGATTCTCTTATCGCCGCCGCCAGGTCACCTGGGCCCTCTAAGGGCTTCATTCTCTCAGCGATAAGGCCACGTTAAGTGGTATTCATCTCATGTTTTTAAATTTATTTGTTTTCTGGGCTCCAAACAGCTAAACAATCTACTTTGTTGTTTTATTTTACGATTTATCGTTGCAGGATGCAGTACTTTATTTGCTGTTTCATAACCGGCCACAATGATATGTACAGTAGTACAGTTAGAAAGTTTTAACATGATATAAAAGAAATTTAAATTTTTTGATTGATTTTGATTCCTAGGTTAATAGGGTAATAGACATAGCACAATAAAAAAGAAAACGCAAAAATAAACACCCTATCGTGTTTTAAATGATCAAAGTGAAAAATTTTTTGTAACACAGCCCACGGAAATTTGCCCCGAATCATCGTCACTATCCTATACCTGCCTATCCTTCCTATTTTAAAGTTCTCTTCTACCTAGTTACCGCGGCAATGTTTCCTTGAGGGTAGGTACAGTATACGAGTACATTTTTAAATCAAAATACACGACCGATGTATCCGGGTCACATGAAGATACTGGAAAATCTCGGAAGTTAAGAATGCTAGCTCAAATAAATTGTGTTTAATAGACAATTAAATACTCCTTAAATGGCAGTAATGAAGTTTAGTTTATCACTTTATCATAAAATTCATAAAAAAATTACAGAAAGAAAATAGTAACCAATCTCATCTTAAAACAAAAATTAATTTAGTGAGTATTTAATTGTGTATTAAACACAATTTATTTCACTAAGCCAGCATTATTAGCTTCCAACTTTTTCAGGGGTCTTGCATGTGACCCGGATTCATTGCTGTTGAGTGTATTTAGCCGGCCATTCCAGACATAACATAAAGATGGCATTAAGAGAAACTTAAAATAACCCAGTTACCTAAAATAACTTGATACTTTTGGTAGATTGGCTAGTTCTCCTGCTCATTGGCGAAGCTAGATATTTTCCTAACAGACCGGCTTAATATTTACCATAACTCAGATGAACGTTATAACTAAATCGAGCTCTATTTACTCGGATCAGTAATGCTGCTTTTGTTTTACCGTCTGTAAGTAAAACGAATCGTTTCTTGATTATTGGGACGCGGCATAAGTCGAGCATCTTTATTAAACTAGGTATGCAAATTTACCTTTTCGTGACTGTTCCGTCTATTTTTTCGTTTTTTTAAACATTGATTTGTTAAGGTTACTTAATTAATATTACTAGTAAATTTTCATAATTTATTCCAAGTTTTTATAGGTATCGGTGGTTACCGGTAGGATAAAACCGGGATAGATTTTTCAAACGGCCCTCTAATTTTAATTTTTTTTATTTCACCATAATTAATTCTTATTAATAAACATACTTTAATCTATTAGGTTACATTAAAACTTGTTTTGGTTGATCTAACAATAACTGATTTATGAGAAATTTAGTTTCTCCAAACTTTTTTTTTTGAAGATGCCTACCTATGTGGTGCCCCAACATGAAAATGTGAAGAAGGATAGATGTCTGTAGTATAGGATAGATGCCCTATGGAATAAAATAATTAAAAACAATAGTTTTAAAATGTTTTATTTGTAATTTTGCGGAGATAATTCTAATCACAACCATAATTAACATCATTTGTAAAACAATATATTAACATTTAAAACGTGTACTAATTAAGGTAGTAGTTATTAAAAAAAAACAGTATACAATATATAGTATACAATCCTACTTATTTAAGATTGAACTTGAAGTTGCTTTCAGTTTCCCAGAACTTGTGTGGAATGTGATGGCCAATGTCAAGTTCTGATTGGAGTCCCAAATTGTCGGGATATTTCCTTGATTCCTAGGTTTTTTTGTTGATAAGTAATAGAGTACTTTTGTTAACACACGTTAGCACTATCAGGGTGTCCCGTAGACGTAACATGTCTCAATATGAAACGCTTAAAAGGAAAACTAATTTCAAAATGTCATATGTATCGGTGTGTTGGGATAGATGCCCCAAAGCTACCTAGATGTACCGCAAAGAACTACCTACGGGGCGACTATCTTTTTTGATATGGATTGAGGCCCTTTTGTTTTTTAACTAAAATAAATATGAAAGAGCGATTATTAACACTGTGTACTTAATGAACCAATGTATTGATATAGAAAATCGAATGAAATTTATTACTACTTATAAAGTTTATTATGCAACAGTAAATACTTACCTCTTAAACTTTTAAGCATTTGTGGCGTTTGCCAAGCCAGAAACTTATGTTTTGTACGACGGCCAGCGGGGGTCTGAGGTATGTGGTGTTTACGCTACATACTTAATAGGGAATATGCATGTATTTTTTTTTTTTATTTTATTGACTTGTTCTATCATTCTACTCTAATAAAAAATATAAATAACCTTGGCAATGTTCAAATTAATTTTTAAAATAACATTGAAAACATCGATAACACATTTTATAAGTATTGCCTTGTCCCTAAGTGTAAAAACACTATAAGAAGTACACTCAATATAATAATTTTTTCCTGTACAAAATTATAATGTAAAATACGAAAACAATGGTGTAAATCAATGAGAAGAGATGAAGTATCTTCAATATCGTGTTTATATTGTTGTGAAGATCACTTTAATGTAAGCATATTACAATTTAATTGCTAGAATAGTGTGAATTAGTCAGCAGTAGGTCATTTATGTTGGTTTTAAATATCAAGCAGAAGGCAACTTGCTTGTCTACTTAAACTAGGTAACAAAAGTCCAATAAAACTTCATGAATATACTAACTATACATACTCGTAGTTACGTAGGTAATCGTTTTATAAAAACGGCAATCTCTGTTTAATAAGATACCATGTTAATTCACCTACATGTAAATAATTAGAAACGAACTAGAAAATAATGTTACAATTAATAGAATTTTAATGAAAATTGAATTTTTGTTATGTTAATTTTAAGAAATACGTAACGTTCTAGAAACTTTTTTGTTTTGATTTTGTGTAAAATATTGTTATTCCTATGTACAGAATAAGCCTTAATGCGTAATTTTATGTACATACCGGTTTGTAAAAACGACTCTTATACGCCTCGTAAGGCCTCGTTGTGGTAAGTAATAAACTACAGACGCTTTACATTGCAGTTTTTGTATCAAACTAATCCAATATAATATTCACAGAAACATTAATTGTATGGTCAGGTTTATTATTACCTACACGTAAATGTAATGTTATAATGTGAAACTATAGAGTGCCACTATTTGAAGCGATTTTTGTAGGAGATTGCGTATCTATGGTATAAGTACCTACTTATTAAATTGGATTGATTGATTTCATTCAAACTTATTCGGATCGGATCTTATTCGCAAAATACGTTACCCAGCACGTGGACACTTATGTCTTATCTTATCCTAGAAGTGGAATAAAGACGTTTTACTGTAGGTATTTAACAAGATACTCAAACTTCTTAGATAAGTAACATATGTATGTATAACAATAATTATTTACATTGCAATTTGACATGTTATGCAATTCCCGAAACAGCAGGTATGTTTATCTTTATTTCGTTGGCTTAAGCGAAGCTTTATACTTATGATATAAGCATATTACAATTAAAACAAATTCATAACTGTATTTACACCTAGTTATACTAAATATATTTCACATATATAGAACCTATGAACTCTCACATTTATTCCCTGCTTTTTGGAGGAGAGACATTACCAGTTCGATAGAATACATTAGGTCTTATTAGAATGAAGAGAAAGTTTCAGTTATCTAGGGGGAGCTAATGACTCCAACTTCAATTTTTTTTTTTATTTAATGAAAAGAAAATGATCCCATTGTTCAGGGCCTTATTTGACTGGGACAGAGAAAGTAGGTATAGCGTTAAGCAGAAGTGGCAGTTAATATTTGAATTACATCTTTGATTACTTTTTCTACAGTCTCACCGTGATATGATGATCGAGGTCGTACTTAAGTAAAATACTGAGTCTCGACGATTTGTTTAACAAGACTGGGCAGTAAAATAGATCATCATCCCCTTAATGCCAAGACTAAGAGGACTTCCGGTTATAACGGCGTCTTCACATTTAACGCTTAAACGCAATAAGTTATACATCCTTTTTTTAACAACAATGGTTATATGGTTATGGCAACAATAAACAACCAGAAAATTTACAAAAAAATATATTTTATCGTTAAGTGGCATTCAAATTGCATTTTTTGATCATTACATTCACAGACTAAAACACCATATTCACGCGGGAGTTAAACAATTTATAATCCGATTGATAGATCAAAGCAGGCAGTGTGTTAGTACATCACCAGGGATATTCTCTCTACCGAACTCGACATTAAGAAAACGTTCAGTTCCTTGTCTTTTTGTAGTCGTAAACAAGCAGACGATTCAGGCATCACGTTGCTTAATTAGTAGTTACTTAGTTACAGTACATGTTAATTATATAATACTAGGGTAAAACCGGGATAGGCGCCTCGTTTCCGAGAACCTGGCTCCTTAAAGTCGCAACATGGAATTAATAGTTTAATAGGGAATATGCATGTTGTTTAAATTTACTTGATTAATTTTCCCTTGAATCTTTATTGTCCACATATTATGCCTAAACAATTATTTTCTTTTTTAGTTCGTCTTTAATTGCAAAAAATATTATTTAAAATATGCAAAATAAGGGAGCGAAATTCAACTTTGCAAAACGCTTCACTATTGGTCGAAACAAAACATGACGTCAAATTCCCCGTCCTGTCATTTATCGGCGCCTATATTCGTAGTGTTACGGAGAAAGATAGGTTTTTCCGTGGTTTTTGCCCTTAGCTAGTGCAATTTAAGCATTCTAGTGATATTAGAAATTATCTAGGACGATGACTGAATGTAGTTTTGTCAAAGAACAATCGGACAATCTACCGAAAATAGATGCATTCATGATGACTACATATTTTGCATCAAATGCAGATTTTACGTCTGCTGAGGTCAAATCTAAAGGATAGGTAAGATACGAGGGGTGATCCAAAAGTAATGAGAATGGGTACATTAAAATAACTATATACTTAAAAATAAAATTTATTTTTCTACATAGTCTCCTAATAGGTCAATACATTTAGTCCATCTCTTTTCTAAACCAACGATACCCTTCAAAAAAAAATCTTTATCTTGACTCTCCCAAAATGCCTCTACAGCGGCCATCACTTCGCCGTTATCCTCAAATTTCTGGCCCCGGAGGTGTTCCTTGAGCCGAGGAAACAAATAAAAGTCGCTGGGGGCTAGATCTGGAGAATAGGGTGGGTGTTCAAGCAGCTGGAAGCCAGCTTCTTGAATGGCAGCCATCGCAACTTCAGCTTTGTGTGCAGGTGCATTGTCTTGATGGAACAGAACTTTTGCGCGCAGTTTACCCCGTCTTTTTTCCTTGATGGCCTCTCGCAATCTTTTGATTTGGTCAGCATAGTAGGAGCCTGTTATGGTAGCGCCCTTATCAAGGTATTCAACCATAATTATTCCCTCAGCATCCCAGAAAACAGACGCCATAACCTTGCCGGCAGAGCTTGAAACTTTGAATTTCTTGGGAGTCGGTGAAGATGGCCTTTTCCATGTCATTGACTGTTGTTTGGTTTCGGGATCAAAATGATGAATCCACGTTTCGTCCATAGTCACAAATCGAGCCAAAAAAATATCTTGATCCGCCTGGAACATTTCAAGATTGGTCCTTGAAATGTCGAATCGTTTCTTCTTTTGTTCGTCGGTTAACATTCTCGGGACCCAACGTGCAGAGACCTTTCTCATGTTCATCTCGGTAGTTAAGATCCTTTGAATGCTACCAAATGAAATGCCTGTGTTCTCAGCTAAATGACGAATGGTCACTCTTCGGTCTGCCAAAACCAGATCTTGAACTTTTTTGACGTTTTCTTCAGTGAGGGAGGAGGACGGACGGCCTTCGCGGTGTTCGTCTTCCGTGGATGTTCTTCCCATCTTAAACTCCTTGCACCAGCGTGCAGTTGTAGAATATGGAGGAGCAGAGTCTCCCAATGTTTCCACCAAGTCAGTATGAATGTCTTTGGTGGACATTTTTTTCAAGCACAGGTATTTGATGACGCTTCGCACTTCATGTTTCTCCATTTTGATGTTATCACTCCGACTGCTAGTATTCAAATGAATGTATATTTTAAAAATGACGTCCTATTTATACCATTTTTTGTCAGGGAAGTTGTGAAGGATTAGGGAGTTGAAAAAATATTTTTTTAGAATTTTATTATTACTAGAAATATCCGTTTATCATTACTTTTTGATCACCCCTCGTATGTAAACAATCTACGGTCGGAACTTATCACCAATTCTTGTATTAATATGTAAATCTATGTTTAATTGACTACTAATAAGTCAATAAATTGCACAATACCAGTACGAAGTAACTATTATCTTATCTGTGACAATACTAATAAGAAGAAGACTATATTCTTATTCATATCTTATTCGTACCTTACATTAACCAAAAACTGTAAATATTTAAACGTTAGGTACTTAAATCAATCAGTCATTTTATATTCAAGACATGTTTAGTGTGAAATAATCCAAGTTTAAAAAATAAAAATACGAAATATAAACTGTATAAAATTAACTTAAAATTCTACGTTGCATTATTGCTAGAGTGCGCGTTAGAACAGCCACTTCTTGCACTACGTTGTGTGAATGGGATCTTCGTCGCCGACACTCGTGGTACGTATTCCACACGCACGCTCGGTCACGAGAGTGAAAAGGACAGGTACCCACGTATTTCAAAAATAACTAACTTTAAAAAATTTCAATTGTGACTTAAAAAAAAACCGGCCAAGTACGAGTCGGACTCGCGCACCGATGGTTCCGTAAAATATTTTTATTATATGATGTAACTAATAATTTAAGGTTTTCGGGATTTTTCCTTTATCTGTGCTATAAAACATTGCTTCGTACCAAATTTCAAGATTCTGAATTCACGGGAAGTACCCTGTAGGGTTTGATTCCTTGCGAGTGTCGAAAATTTGCGGCATAATCGGCTGTATCTTTTGATTGCGTTGGCTTAGAAGTTTAATTTTTTCACAGCTCTAAGGAACATTAGATCTAAGTATTTGATAAAAATTCCAGCTTGATACCTCTACGCGTTCTTGAGAAAAAGGATCTTGACAGACAGACAGACCTTCGGACGGACGGACAACAAAGTGATCCTATAAGGGTTCCATTTTTTTCTGTCGAGGTACGGAACACTAAAAAATCAAAGCTATGATTTATCGAAAGTACGACATTACATACCTGTTTTGCATTTCTAAAGCATAGTTTTAGCATTTTTCGGCTACACCTGAAACGTCACACGCGCGGGCGCTAAGTGTCTGATAGTGGCTGCCAGTAAGGACAACTTATTTTATACCGCCGAGTCTCAGAACTTATACAAAATCACGTACTATTATACAAAATCAGTGTTGTACAACTATTATAGTACGTCACTCCTTGGGGATTTCAATAAAAGGTGTTTTTACTTTAACGTAAGGGTTTGACAGTGTACCACAGACATAATTTGTTTTTAAATATATCTATGTATGTACGTACATATTACGCTACAACATCAGTAACGACATTGTATCCAATTATACAATGAATCTACTATACAAACAGGATACATAAGATAACCGAATTATACGAAGTTTGTATCCAATTACACAAACTGGCAGCCCTGCTGATAGCTCAACTGTGTACAACTGCGTTCAAAGTTTGTTGTACTATTTTTTGAGCGCCGATCAAACATCTATAACCGATAAACAACTATGGTATAATTGATCGAAGACGCAAGTACACACGATACAAAACAGTATCAAGACAGGACTTTATCTTCCGGCTGACGCAAATGTTTTCAGGGCACGACTGTTACCAAAAATACTAACTCTCGATCGTCAGGCGGGAATGTGTTTCCCCCTACCACTGCTATGGCTGTAGCAAAACACGGAACAGCACACGCTTAGAGTTTTTTCAGCTTAACCCTGTTTTCTCTACAACGGTTGGGATTCGATTGCGACAGCTGTTTTACCGAAGTCGGGTTCCACGGGGACATCATTTTACCGTAAAACGCGTATCTGAACGTATCCGGGAGGATGACCTCTCGGCTGATTCTGTTGGCCCCCAGTGACACGGGCAGATGAGGCGCAAAACGAGAACCTCGTTATCACACTCCACGACTGGATAAGAACAGTTTTATCTATTTCACCCGCAGTTGAATCCCAAGGTCTATTTAGACATTGGCCTCGTTTGCGACAAAACAAACAAAATATTGGTTACTATTTGAGATACAATGGTGCCGATTCTATTGTACACTCGACTAAACTAAAACCTGACTTAATTTCTTCATATGAAATCAACCTAGTGATCTTCGTAATAAGGTTTTATTTGTTACTAGCATCTATTTCTCAGCGCCGCTAAATTTCAATAAAACCTGTCAACGTATACTCAACTTTATTTCCACGCAGCGAGAGTCTTCATTTATTCAAACGCTGTATAATTGCCGTATAAAAACTTGTTCAAAACGAACAAGGATGACGTGTTTTTAATCTACACCTACGAAGACGTTTCCTAAAAACACAGAGCAAAAGAGATGGCAGTCAACGGATAGCGGCTCTTGCTACGTGGTATTAAAGTTTATTTAAGCGTATCAGACTTTAGTCGACAAATAAATTGCTTATTTCGATAGCGACATATGTTACCTACTTGTTTCAATTTGAAATAAAACCTTGTTTCTAAGTGTACAAGGTTTACTTCTTATATAAAGAAAATTTAGTGAATTTTAATTAAGCGAGTGAAGTAACAGAATTGGGGCCAATGGTCCCAATTCTGTTACTTCACTCGCTGAATTAAAATTCACTAAATTTTCTTCATATAAGATGTAAACCTTGTACACTTCGAAACAAGGTCTTATTTCAAATTGAAACAAGTAGGTAACATATATCGCTATCGAAATGTCGACTAAAGTCTGATACGCTTAAATAAACTTTTATACCACGTAGCGAAAGCGGCTATCCGTTGAATGCCATCTCTTTTGCTCTGTGTTTTTAGTAAGCGTCTTCGTAGGTGTCGATTAAAATAACGTCATCTTAGTTCATTTTGAACAAGTTTTTATACGGCATTTGAATAAATGGGGACTCTCGCTGCGTGGAAATAAAGTTGAGTATACGTTGACAGGTTTTAGTAAAATTTATTGGGGCTGAGAAATAACCTATAACCAATTGACCTTATTACGAGCAATACAAGGTTGATTTCATATGAAGACATTAAGTCAGGTTTTAGTTTAGTCGAGTGTACAATAGAATCGGCACCAATATATTACCTACTAGCAGCGCCCCGCGGTTTCACCCGCGTAAATCCCGATCTCGTATAACATCGGGATAAAAAGTAGCCTATATGTTAATCCAGGTCTCCAGCTATCTACATACCAAGTTTCATCGCAATCGGTTCAGTAGTTTTGGCGTGAAAGAGTAACAAACATCCATACATACATCCTCACAAACTTCCACGTTTATAATATTAGTAGGACTTATCATTCTATTTATGTAGTAAATCAATTGACAGTAAATTGTTGAGGCATAGCACTTGATCTTGCCACAATACAACAGATATCAATTTTAGCGGTTATCACTACTCGATATGTGCGGTCAGCAACGAAGGTCATTGAACGCATTCGACACACAAACATAAAGTATTTATATAGGTAAGTATAAATAATTATTTTACACTTTTGTCACCAATTAAAGGCGATAGTGGATGGTTTTATATCATTTGAATTGACTCCTATATTGAAATCATACAGTATACTTATAATCTAATCTACGTCAACTGCACTAAGTACGTCGACAGAAATGTGGCCGTGAAAATCCTTTTTTTTGCCGGAGTTTACCAAAAGCAGATCGGAATAATTGTTTTTAAACTTTCGGGACTTAATCGCGATAATATTTAGAAGGTACAATAAAACCGCGACCGGTGCAATTCGATCAAACATCGGGTAACCAACAGGTATTGTACCTTTTAAATATTATCGCGATTAAGTCCCGAATTACACATCTAATAAGCAGATCGGAATGTCCTTACATTCGACCACAGTGCCGAAGTTTTCGTAACTTTCTGGTAACTAAAATCACGGCAAGACGGATATTTTCGTTACCGCGCGCGGTGAATGGGACCTATACACATTCAACGTATAGGCTAAATAAATAGCATATACGTAGAAAAGAAAGAAAATTGTATAAGTAGTTAAGAAGCTGACAGAGCCGTTACTGTTAAATAACAGTAACAGCACTGTAAGCGTATATCTACTTCTGGATTCAAATTAAGTATTGCTTGTCTCGTGGGTTCTAGAACATTGATACATACCTACATCGATACTTTTAGGTTTCCTTACCTCAAAAGATAAAAAGAGGAACCCTTATAAGATCACTCTCTTGTCCGTCGGTCTGTCTGTGTGTCACCACCGATTTTCTCAGGAATGGGTGGACCTAGCTGGTCGGGTAGAACATTAGGGCTTTCACGAAAAAACCTCTTTACTTTGCTTAAAATGCTGCAAAGCATTTTTTCGTCAGAAGGGCGGGGTGGGTCATGATTCGACATGAAACGGATAGCTGTTTGCCTGTAGCCAACCTTTAGGCCGGATATCTGCCCAAACATTGCCTATCCTGGATGTCGAAAGTAATGTCACGTTGCTTCTTTAAAAAGTAGAAGACTTGAAACTGAGCAAAGAACTTCTGATATACAACGCATGAGGACCTCGTTGTAAACTGAATTAGAAAGTCTTTTCAACTTCCTTAAGTGTAAATGTAACTACGTAACGCAACATTATTTACACAAACTACTAAGAGCTGGCTATTAAAATCAGAAATGATAAGGTGCAGTGAAATATTTTATCTAATAACCCTCCTTACTGTATGACAAACCCATAGCGGTTACAGGCAGACGTCCCACCCGAAATCATAAGGTGGCTGTGGGCTGGCGGTCAAACATGTAAATTTTAAATCAAAATAATCTTTGAGTGCAGTCCTGAAATTTTGTGTAGTTATAGTTTTTAACTGTATATCACTAGGGATGAAAGGGATATCCGGTCACTATCATCCCTAGTGATCCTCACCACTGTGGGAGACACAATTATAGGCAAAATTTTTGTAGGAGTAGGAAAAACAGCTATACTGTAGCTCATTACTGTAAATTTTGTCTAACCGTCTTTTTTTGTCGGTACATTAGTATGGGGGCGGACCCGTGCTTGTATATCGTTATAAATTATAATAAACAAAATGTATAATTTCATCAACTTTTATTCCAGGTACGCAGAAATAAGATTAAATAAATATTTCGAGTTGAAGGATGCAATCTTCAAAGAACTTAGTTGATCCACAATGTTCCTACAATAATAGTATTGTACCTACTGTAAGATAAACATTAATTTAAAAGTAGTGTAGTTATATTATTTTACATTCAGTACAATTGATTCATAGTGGAAAGAAGTTTATTCGCTTGGAGCTGTTGGTTTAATGGTAACTATTTTAATAAAAACATTCCGAATTTAAACCCTTTACTTTTATTACATTTCATATCTTGTACTTATTAGTTAAGCTACGCTACAATCTACACGTAGTTCTTTTTGCATCTATTGCGGGCTGAAATCTGGTAGGCGTTAAAGAACCAAATTATTTAATAAAAATCATTGAGCCGGAGAACTGAATTGTTGGAAAATATAGGTTCTCAATGGCGAACAGGGACTTCAAGGTAGTCCAAGTACTTCATTCAGGGACTTCATTGAAGTCCTTGGGACATCTCTCTTCCACTAGCTGGAACGACAACATGGTCAAAATCGCAGGGTGCCGATGACATCAAAAATATCACTCATTGTAGAAATAATACATAGACGTCTATTTTCAGCAGTGGACATCTTCTGAGGCGTTTAATTATCTTGACTCGCATTTTAATTTAGTCCAACATTCATCTATCAGCATGTCCTCACAATAACAAAAGTACCGAGGTTTAATTAGTTATGCAAAAAAACGGTCTCACAACTATTGCTATAAACTACCATAATCACTAAATAACAGTAACGTTAATGTTGTTCGAACTTCAATCACCACTTAAGTGATTGTTAACAATTTATAATACATTCCTAGCCTTTTATAACCCCACTATTCATCAATATTTATCAACCGACCAAAAGCATTGCTTTACCGGTATAACTAGTCATAATTAACCAATTTTTATTAAATAGTAAACGGTTTTATCATCTATAATAGTTTGTCGATCCCTATTTTTAATAAAATAAATAAGAGTTTTTGATGTGGCGACAACAATTATTTTATTTTTATTTTATTTTAAAACACTGCCTGCAGATACATTGCATGAGGCGGACTTAATGCCGTAGGCATTTTCTACTACCAGTTAGGGATGTTAAAAAATAATCGATCATTAAAAAAATCAATTATTTTTTCTATAAAAATCGATTTTTCGAATCGATTTTTATATTTTCAAAAATCGATTTTTGGATCACTGTCGATTTATTTTTTCGTCTGCAACCCGCCGGACTGACTGAGTCTGGAGCGTGATGTGAATCACTAATAAGTGATTTATGATGATGATGATTATAAATATATAATACATTAAATTTTAACGCCATCTGTATATCTACGATGGCAGCACTTCTTTCTTTCTATGCTTTGTATAGAGTAAACAGTTTATTGAAGAACATTCATCACTAAGGGTGATGGATCATTAATAATTAGAAAGAAAGAAAGAAGAAAGAAAAAATGTTCATTTTGGCGACACAAAAAATACAGGTAGGTGACATAAAACAATGTTGCAGCTTCATTGACAAAATTATTAATTAATTCAAATAAAAACTTTCAATACTCTAATAAGTCAAAGTATGTAAGAAAACAGATGAAATGTAGTGTTTTCGCTGCTCATTTATATTGATAGTATCGAATGAGTTTTTTAGGTTAGGTTCATTTATTTATGACCAACCAGAATAATTATCATCATAACTTTTTTTTAAGTGAAAACGTCTTTAGGCACGTTGTGCACTTTTGCTATGGGGAAAAAGCACTGAAATCGTGACCGTCACCCTAATAATACATATATAGATCCACTAGAGGGCGCTAATCTAATCATTGAGTTCTATCAGCTCCTTATTAATTAATGTTTAAAAATATAATTAGTTCAATATGACTGGCCTGTTGTGGTTAGTGACCCTGACTGCTAAGCCAGAGGTCGTGGGTTTGATTCCCACCCAGGACAATTAATTGAGTGATGAGCACGATAATTTGTTCTGTGTCTGGGTTTAATTTATCTATAATATGTATGTATTTAGAAATATATAAGTACGTTTATCAGCGGTCTGGCTGGTTACCATAGTACAAGTTCTGCCTAGTTTGGAATCAGACGGCCGTGTGTGTGATGTGTGAAGTTATTATAAAAAAAAATAAAGTACTTATTGTTTGCACAATTCATATGGTAAAATAAAAAAATTATAGCGCCCTTATAAATTTTCTTTATAGCGAAAACCTTATTCAAAACTTCGTTGACGCGACACGTCGTTTTAAGTTTTCATTTCTGTCGGCAGTCCCATGACTGTCTACTTTTTTAATTTGTCAGTTTTTCAGTTTGGTTGTGATAAAAGTGATTAATTTCTTACTTTTTCCATGACGATTACATGCCATGTCACAAAATAAGATAGAAGGTATACACATTTTGTAATTAGGGCAGAAATTGACAACATTTTCCCAGCACCCAAAAGAACCTCTTACTTATTCGGAGAGAGGTCGTAAAATACTTGCGGTTGCTTCTTACTGTCGATCTTATTTTTTATTAGATAATTTTTTTGTTTGAACAAAATTTTAATGTGCAAAAGGTAAAAAAAAAAATATTTACGGAAAAATAATGTCCATCATTGAAAAATTCTTGCATCAAATAGTTAACTTTTTAACCCTATTTTTTATAAAAAATATTATGCAGATCAACGTTTTTAGTTAAGTAAAAGTTGCGATGGTTGACAATCTATGCAGCTGAACACGCCTAGCGTGTTCTCGGCATTGTATGTAAAACATTTTTTTGTGGAATATAAAAATTATTGTAGCACAGGAGCAACTTCAAATTAACCAAATTCTGAAACAATTAAGCTATACTGTTATTTTTAATACACAATGCTGCATAATGGCTTAAATATTGCCGAAACATTGTAGACGCGTCAGGGGTGTTCTCTGCAGCTGGAGGAAATGTGGAAGAGCACGCCAGGCGTGTCGCCTGCACTGAAAGTGTTAATTTCTTAATATTGATTACACATCAAAGCATTCCAAAAATTACTGTAAAATAATTTTATTTATTTGTATTGATATTGATAATAGACAATTATTAAAAAATTTCAACTCATCACACTTATCGTAACATACTTATAACAGCGGGGCATTCTTACATATAATAAGAAAAAAAATCGATTTTTCCACAAAAATCGATTATTTGTCGGAAAAATCGATTTTTCTCTAATCGATTTTTATTGAGCCTAGAAAAATCGATTATTTGTTAATCGATTTTTTTCCCTCAATGTCACATCCCTACTACCAGTCAACCTTTGGGTGATACAGAGATGTGTGTATAATTAAAATAAAAAGAATTATAAATTTAAAAAGGGCAACAAGACGATATAATATAAAGAATATAATTATTACATAAATAAACCTATATAATTATACATACTATATATATAAATTACCCTTACAAAATATACATATAAATACATACAATACACATACAGGGTGGTAGGGTAGGTACTAAACTAACTAAACTAACCTACCCTATGTTTACCTAAATAAACGCACCCGAAAACGAAGACTAACGATAGTACTTAAAATGTAACTTTTGATAAAGGGTCAGAAAAAATCGTTTTCAACTGTTTTTCATTCATATTTTATGACATTACCGTTTCATTTAGCTGTACTAACATGATGGAGCGTGAATAATGCTAATAAAAGATTGTATATATTGTTACGAGCTGAGGTTCGGGATTAGAGAATTATAGCAGATTGTTACCGAAATAGACACAATTTATTTTAATAGATCACAAAATACACAGGTAAACTAGCAACAACACAATTACAATAATTTATTATTACTACTACACTAAACTTCTTAATTCACTTACACTTTAGTCGCTGTTAATTCACTTGAGACTCACTTGAAACTTAACTCATTTGACACTCGCTTGAAGACTAGCTCACTTGTTAACTAAATTTGACACTCACTTGAAGACTAGCTCACTTGATAACTAACTACTCCGCAATGCCACGCTTTATATAGCAAAACGGTATTTCTAGAAACATTGCGACACCTCTGGTTAATTCTACAAAACAATAGAACAGTCTAATACATACTAGGACAATAGACATGTGTAGTTCCGGAGCGTAATAGTTTCCTATGTCCGCAGTCGGAACTATGTCAGTTCTTTCCGACTTGCTCAACCTCATAGTTCCAGTTCCACAGTTCTTCGGAACGATCGGTCGAAGTCGAACGGATCGATTGAAGGAGCGCCCGGAGCGATATTAAATGGTGGAACGAATAACGAAATGTCCGGTCCGTATGACGTATGCCGCGAGCGTTGCGCTCCGGGCCGTCAGTGTTACTTCTGTTCCGTGCAAGGGTATATTTTGAAAAGCAGGATTTACTTTTATGGACAGAAGGCAACGATTGAAGGCATCAAAGGTGCCTGAGCAACTTTTTATGTTAGCAATTATAAATAAAATACGTATATCTAATATATTATGAATTATGATGTACAAATTTAAATATTACTTAATTATGTATATATACTATCAATTGATTTTTAAAGACCTAGCCAATACATTAATTTAAAATATTTTAAGTCTAAATAAACAATATCATTATTTACAACCATGTATGTCCGAGGAACTGTCTGAACCGAAATAAAACTGTTAACTACAATGTCCTTATAAGACTAAGGAACTAGATAGTTCCTCGGACATGTTTCCTGGAACTAGTTCCGACAAGGAAAGGAACCGTTCCAGGTTCAATCCCATGTCGGACTTGGTTTGCGCATGTCTATAGGACAACTTCCATTAATGGATAACTACTTAGTTCCGTGTTGTCTCAACAGATGGCGTGTATCTTTATTTTGTAGCTCTATACGACTTCCCACAGTCGCTAATAGATGGCGGGATATTCGTAACAATATTACATTTCTTTTTTTTTTTTTATTATTGAGATCGACGATGGCTGGTGGCAGATGCCGTTGGTCGAGGCTGGTCCTCTCCGGACTGCTATTACTTAAATATATTAGTAATTTGCGCAACTGTTTATATTTTAGAACAATATTTTACATTGTCCTTACATTTCATTAGCGCTTACAAGCAATGTAACCAAAACATTGTAAAAAAACATGTTGAAAAAGAGTGTGACGGGAGTTTCTTGCCTGTTCTTCTTCATAGGATATACGTATTGAGACAGGCAGCTAGCTTTACCTGGCCACTGGCCACCTTAAAAGCCGGCAACGCACTTGTGACTCTTGAGTTGCAAGCGTCCATGGACGGTGATAGTCACTAACATCAGGTGACCCTCTGCTCGTTTGACCCCAATGCCACAAAAAAAAACTGCCTCTTACTCTTGATAATTCAAAAATAGGTATGTATAATTTGTTTAATTGAAATAAATTATTTTGATTTTGAAAAAGACCAGATGGTAACTTGTTATTGCCATGGAGACAGGTGTTTTCACGATAAGAATAATTCATCCGGGCGCCAGAGCCAAAAATAACGCGAAAAGTAGTAAGTCTTTTATAACAATACGATACTTAGCTTAAAATTTGAAGAAAAATACGCAGAATAACATCCTAAAGTCTACTTCGACGGAGATACGCGTCATTGTTTTTTTATTGCAAAATAACTTAAAAATCGTTTTTTTTTCGGTTTTCATTAAACATTTAAAAAAGTATTGCTTTTAGACCAAAATGTTAAATGCAAAAGCTGTTTATGAGAAGGATTAGGCGTTAAAAAAAATTAGAAAACCTTTTTGGTTGTTTAAATAAGCGAGAAAGATGAAAAACGCAAGGAAATTAAAATGCGTGAAAATGCACGTTGCAATATTCAAAATTGACGTATTTTTCTTCAAACTTTAAGCTAAGTATCGTATTGTTATAAAAGACCACACCACCCTCTAATTCTCTGGCGTCCCGGAGTAAATGTTGAGTTTTATGTGTAGATATGGCATGGATGTTACAAAAGTGATTGTGAAGGAAATAAAAAAAAAAAATAGTAAAATACTCGTATAAATGTAGAAAACAAAACGGCTCTCTCGTTAGATACGTCTTGCATTTTGTTTAAAGGTGCGGAACAATATGTGATTCTTAGCATTTTCATATTTGTTGGTTAGGTCCCGAACAGCAGGGAGAATTAAGAACCGGAGAACTTTTTGGGCAGAAAACTGTCTTACTTTTAATTACTTTGACTGACCTGTTGGTCTAGTGGTTAGTAACACTGACTGCTGAGCCCGAGGTCGTAGCATCGATTCCCACCCAGGACAAATAAGGAGAATGATCATTAATTCTGTGTCTGGGTATATTTATCTATACTAATATTATAAAGTTGAAGAGTATGTTTGTTTGTTTGGTTGAACGCGCTAATCTAAGGAACTACTTATTCGAATTGAAAAATTATTTTAGGGTTGGATAGCCCATTTATCGAGGAAGGCTATTGGCTATATAAAATCACGCTACGACCAATAGGAGCTGAGCAGTGATCATAAACGCAGATGAAACTGTGGGGACGGCTAGTCTATAATATGAATGTATTTGGAAATATATAAGTATGTTTATCAGCTATCTGGTTACCATAGTACAGGCTCTGCCTAGTTTGAGATCAGACGGCCATATGTGACATGTGTGAAGTTATTATTATTAATTGTAGAGGAATAATAAATTAAAGAAAAACAAGTAATTAAAAATACTCCATCATTTTATCAAAATCAAAGCATTGTCTGTATATTTACACAAATAAATTCATTTAAGGATACGGTCAGGTCTAAAACCTTCACAGACTACCTACTTCAAGTCACTATACAATCAAGTAATCAAAAAACTTCATCTTGGTTTTAGTTCACTTTGAGTAATATTGGTACTCTTTAATGAGACCTGTTACAAGAACGGAAGAAATGTGCATTACGAACAAGTTCTTAAATTGTTATTAGTTATAAACACAATACCACATACAATGCCATATCGGTTCGTAAAGAAATTATTTTTAACGCAAATTTCTGCCGTATTTTGTAACTAGCCGTAAACATAAAACGCAAACACAATCGTAAATAAATATAATGAAGTTACAAATGCCACGTTCCAGTAAACAAAAAACAATTCGTTTTGCTTACGGACGGTGAAATTTTCTTTGAAAAATCAACGAAATTTTACCGTTCGTAAGCAAAACAAATCGTTTCTTGTTTATTAGAACGCGGCATTATTCAATAAACAATACCTTTGGGTAATATGTACCTCAGCCTCAGCCACCAATATAGGTCACAAAGCTTACATATACACCATTATTTTCAGTATACCAGAAAGCCAAATGTAGTTTGTTAAGAATCAGTAACATAACCGATTGCAATAGTTCGTTAACCATTTTTAAGTTCAAAAACATATTTAAAATTATTGACGATTGCATGCAATCGTATGAAATAAGCCAGCGCAGAGCCAGCGCGAGACTATCGGGCGAGATTCTCCTGGTTAAATAGGAGAAACAATTTTTGACACTGGCCGCCATGTCATCATCACATTTATTTTAAACTTTTTTTTGTATTGTATGGCTTTAGGCTATAGAAAAAGTAATATCGTATGTATTTTTTTTTTTTAAGTTTTCACTGTCACATTACAAATGCAATGTATAAAGTTAAGCACCTTGGCATTTTAAGATATTTATTATGTTAAATAAAATAAATGTTAAAGATAATAATCTTTTGTTTAAAATATACTTGTTATACTTACCTACATGTCAAACCTGAAAAAATAATACAAACAGCATAGGTTACCCTTTAGTTACAGTATTCTACATGTTTTAACAATTTGATGATAATAATTTTCATATAAGTATTGGAAACATTTCTGTAACATAATTGACACATTGATTGTAGGTAGGTAATAAAAATATCTTAGTAGGTAGGTACACTCAGCGACATAAAATGTGATCCTAAATCTTATCGCGTATTTGTAAACAAACTATGTTTTTTTAAATTCCAAATGAATTGTTAAGTTTATTTCTGATCAAGAAGGTGGGTAAATTATGGTTTGTTGTGGGGTGTGATCTGAAGCTCGTACATAGTTAGTAATTATCAATCGCCCTCTGAGAGCAAACAGGTCCATTGAAGAGATTTTAAGATCATGTTACACCGTTTGTGGGCATTATAAGTAAAGATTTCTTGCTAATACAAGACCTCACATTGCTCTCAGTGTCTGCTGTTGCCAAAAGAAAACTTCCATGAACTGATTGTGGCCCAGGCATAAATCCTATAGAACTTGTCTGGGACAGTGCTGTTATACTTTTTAGCATAAAAGGTGCATAACAGCACTTTCCAACCAACCAGAGACCCTCTATGAGCTGAGGTCAACTATTGTGACAGTAGAGGAGCAAATCCCTCAAGTGGAAGTAAAAACCATGTTCAAAACATGCCAGAATGCATGCAGACAATCATTACAGCTCAGGGTGGTAATACACGGTATTCATTGTTTACAATTTTGATTAAGCTTAGTTTTTAATGCATTTTTTTATTAAAGAAATTTTGTTAAACTCGTTTTTCCTTGAAATTTCCTTTTTTATCAAATACTAATAAAAGTGTAAATTTCTACCTAATGAAAGGTAAAAATTATTTATTAATTTAACAATCAATAGATGTAAATAAATAAATAAATACAATTGAATAATTTCCTTCTTAGGGTTACATTTTCTGTTGGTGAGTGTATTTAATCATCTAATACAACAGAATTACACATGATAAATTAAGGGAAGATGGAACCTGGTTGCTTAAGTGAGTGTACATTTTACTGGCCAAGTTTTACATAAATTACATTCAATATATATATAATAATATCAGAGAAATTATTCTTTGTTTGGAATTTAATATCCCAAAACTAGTAATAGGTAATGATATATTAAGTTTTTACTTCTTTTAATGTTTTAATTTTTTCAGTCGCTTTTGTTACATTGTATGTATTTAGTGTAAGTTTAATGTAATATTATTGTGTAGAAAAGGTTTGAAGCAGTCAGTTTGTTAATGTTGTTCATGTATGCTATCTTTCAACATGTAAAGATAGAGAACAGGTACTTCTGTACTGAAACAGACTTATACATACTTTAGTCAGGTATTTGGGAAATACATAAAGGCCTGTCTATGTAACACCCGATGTAAACTATTCCTGCAATTAAATGTCTAATTTCGTTTTTTAATTAATAATTATAAATATAACTAATAGTAATGATGCACTAATGCAGAATATAATAATATAACGGCTAATCCTATACAGCATGTACATTTGAGACACTCAAATGTACATGCTGTATAGGAAAAATTTTGAAAATACAGTCATGACAAGATTTTGTTTAGCATTGGAAGCAATTGTTTGTAATATTTTAATAAAACATTATACAGTTTAAAATTGGCCGATGACATTTGGCCTCAAACTCGTGTAGGAGTTCATCAATATCATTATCTAAGTCATCACTTTGAGCCATTTTAGTAACCATATCACTAATGAGAAATGCACCAATGGTTGCCTCTTCATGGTTATCTTGAATATCCATATTTATAACATGCACTGGCTGGTTGTGAACAGATCGCCTTGAACCAAACCATTCAACCACTTGGTCATAAACTCTCTCTTCACATGTTATTATAACATCAAACCTTTCAGCAGATACTTGAAACTTTTCTGGGCAAAGTTTAATTCTTCTGTTTCTGTCTAACATATGCAGAATACCATTTTGTGTATAATACGATTTGTCCTTCTCCATTAGGTCGCTATAAATATCGTCGTAAGGAACCCCAAATTCATAGCAATTAGGTCGATCTGCAGAAGCACCTGGTAACTTAACCTTCTCTCCTGTTCCATAAGACTTCACTTTAAAGCCTTTCTTTACCAAAAAAGCATGTGCTTCCATACTTCGGTTCATGTTCGAAGAACACACAACCGCTATATACAAATCGCACATCGTTTTTACTTATACTGATTCTAAAAAAATATGTCAAGATAATTGCTTTCGGCTAAAGAGTTGAAATTATAACTATGCCTTCCGTCATGCTAATAGTTTGTGACAATACTAAATCATTTAAATAACTCTTTGAAGTCGCGATATATTTTATTGCCGTAAAGTTTAACATTTATCTTACAAATAATAATAGTAGTCACTAGCCAACGTTTGCCAACGACATCAACCTATATAATTTTTGACAATCTGTGAATTTTCGACATTCGACAGATTGTTTGAAATGTCAAAAATGACATTAGGGTTGCACTCGAATCAGTTCAAAAATTTAACGAGCTGAAGAATTCCATGCACGAAGGCCATCATTGAACGAAAAGGATCCAACCACACAGAGTTACTTTTGAGATCATTAATTTTAAAGTTCTGGTAGTATTTCGTCATAGTTTCCTTGTTATATATTTTTTTAATTTGTTTTGATTGAAGAGTAAACAAGTAAAAAAAAGATTATGTGTGTATCATTTGACAGTTTTACGATTTTGTTAAGATATTGACAAAAAAAGATAGCATATATATATATTAGCCTAGCATACAACATAGCCTTTTCACTAAAATATCATTTTCATAGCCCAAGATAATAAACATAATTCGCAATACACAATAAACTTGCCCACCCGCCTGCCTAATGTTTAACCCTTTTTGGGAATGCTTTCGTTGTTGCCGCCACCGCAACCGCCAATAACGATCTCTTAAGACTATTATTCCAAAATTAATCTATCCGATAGGTTCATATTTTAACATGACTACCATAAATACCAAACTAAACGGGCACAATGCCATCGATATTTCTTCAATAAAATTGTTTAATATTTCAGTTAATATCGTTATCGGCATTATAAGTCATTCTACAGAAGTACAACCCTAACTCTGCCATTTTATGTGCCTATTACTTTTCTGAAGGTATACACGATAATTTTGTAGGAATGGCTAGTCCATGTATTGTTATGTCAATGATTCAATTCATTATTCAGTCTTGTACAGTATTGTTTACTATCGAACTATAATGACGTAATAGTGTTGTCAACATAACAAAAAATGTAATTTAGCACTGCTGTGACCTCAAATCCTACGACGGCTCTCTTTCCGCACAGACTCTAACATAGTGTTTTCTTCATAAGATTTCCTGTAAATTATGTTTTAAGAAGAAAATTGATGTAAATAATTGGCGTAGAAAATATAAACCTCCGACATAAAATATGGCATGTCTGTTTGATGCACTTTCATGAATCATCCTTCAACAGAACCCTCGACATAACCAGATTACGTGACTGCACAGTGCCCTTATCTTCGCTACTACTTCTTCGATAATGGTGATAATCTGATCAGACTTTTAATAGACTTACATTATATACTGGCCATTGCCTGCAGTTCTACCCACGTTTATGGTCAGTGCTCCGCTGCTAAGGGTGATTTTACATAGCCTATAATATTCTTCAATGAATACTCTATGGAATACATTAGTATTATACAAATCTGCAAGATAGTTCCAAAGATTAGTGTGTTAAAACAAAGAAACAAACAAAAGAGCTCTTTAGCTTTATTATATTAGGATGGATATAATAATATATATTTCAATGAAAGTAGAAAGACAGCATAATAATCAGTTATAATAATGATTAAGAATATCATTATTTTTTAGGCTGATCAAATCTCTTCAACCACGATGCTTGACTTACCTACTTAAAGTGCAATGGTAACTATACAAAAAATAACCTTCTTTTATGAAAGATGTTCATTCATTTAAATACGAGTGGATTGACGTGAGTCCACTCTTGATCACGATCGGTGCAATCCGATCGAAACGTCGGGTAACCAAGAGGTATTGTACCTTTTAATTATTATCGCGATTAAGTCCCAAATTACACATCTAATAGATAAAGTTTCGCATAGAAACTATTTAAATATTTTAATTAGAAACGAATAAATATTATAAAATTGAAGTAAAACTGCTTTACGCACGCTTGGAGAGTAAGCTGGTGAATGCGTTACGAAAAGTGCGATGGGGAGAGGCGAACGGAAGTTGAGCGGGAGATATATGTTAGTGAAGTTAGAAAGAGATAGACTTACGTTTCGTATATGTAGGGGCAAGAGAAAGAGGTGCGAGCACACATTTTTTTTCTCTCTTTGTCTCATAGCCAGTTACGTTTCGTATGAAGTTTTACTTTAGTCGTGTGGTCTAAAGCACACTCGTTTTTTTTAACATGCTTTATTTTTTCAATTTGTTATTTTACTCAATGCCAAAATAATATAGGTACTTATTATGTTGATATCGAGATTCCAGAACCGACAGAGCTACGAAACATAGGTAAACAATGATATGCATACTCGTTAGTATGAATTGTGGAGGTGTTCTGTTCTTCTGTTTGTCTGGGGCCGAAAGATCTGATACATTTGATTTCTTAGCCCATAGCAAATGGTTTTTCAATAATAACTTGAGACACTACTCACTGCAGTCTGATCCCAAACTCGGCAAAGCCTGTACTATGGTAACCAGACTGCTGACAAACATAAGTACTAAGTATATTATTAGTATAAATTACTAAATGCATACATATTATAGATAAATTAGACACAGAACAAATGATCGTTCTAATCACACAGTTATTTGTCCTGGGTGGAAATCAAACCCATGACCTCTGGTTCAGCAGTCAGGATTACTACCAACTAGACCAACATGCCCGTCGTAGTCTTAGGTTAATACGACCACTTGTGCTAAGTGAATAAAATTATTTGTTTTTCTCCTATCCCTACCCCAATTAAAACGGGCCCGGGACTAGGTATTGCCAATATAAAGGGATTTTGTTAAGTTTTATGATCAGCCTGACAACAATCCTTTTTGGGAATGCTTTCGTTGTTGGTAACCACCACTAACGATCTCCTAAGTCTATCAATTCAAATTAATCTCTCCACTAGGTCACAGACTACTAAATAGTTACTACGTAACAGATAAATCACTCAATACAAAAACGTTCATACCTACCGTTTTAATTACCTACTCTTTCTGAGCGCCGACCGCTGCATGCAAAAATCATCTTAAATGTTCTTAAAACACGATTATTATTGCCTCGCAATAGCGCACGGTTGCATTGCCGTAAGTGAGTTTAGGGTTACCTCTTTTTATGTAATATTCAATATCTATATTTGTATAAAAAAGGCTATGTTAATTAAGTTTTATTACACAAAAAATCGGGTGTGTTACCTGACTTAGAAAAGTGCAACACACAGGTGAATACCACGTCCCCGTAAGTTTACTAATACGAAACACTTAACAACAAATGCACGCTACCAACGCCGTAGCCATGCGACCTCGCTTAACCAAACCCCTAAAGAGAAACATCAATAAATTATTAGAACAATTAAATTCACAATTTCACGAAACCGAAAGAGCAAAGAAAAAAAGAAAAAGAAAGAAAGAAATATTAAAAATCATTTGGGAAAAAAAGGAAACAATGAACCACATTTTTAGATAGTCTTGCATATTTGTGCTATTTTAAACGATGACTGAGCTCATAGTGAAATATTTTTATTAGGAAGTAAATAATATATTGATTAATATAATAGATAATAGTAATTTTTCATGATTTTGCAACATTTTTTATTGTTGCTCTGCTCCTATTTTTGGTAGCGTGATGTTATAAAGATTAACCTTCCTCGATAAATGGACTATCCAACACAAATTTTTAAGAATTTTTCAATTCGAACCAGTAGTTCCTAAGATTAGCGCGTTCAACCAAACAAACAAACTCTTCTGCTTTATAATATTAGTATAGATATGATGTAGTGATAAATGTAAAGAAGAATATTTCATAGGTATGTATATTGTTGATATTCCTTAATAAATAAATAAAAAATATTCAATAATTTATGGGAATAAATATAAATAGATATATAACGATTCATATAAATAATGATTCAATACTTTAATTAAAGTTGCGTACATCCAAATCTTTTCCCAATCAAACGTGTGGAATTCACTACACGAGTAAATGCGTCGTTGTCCTTGACGTCAATAGTGCCAAGATTTAGCCAGCTGACCGCACCGCTAGCGCGGTGGCGTTTTGAATAAAAAAAAAAGGTACCTACTTACTTTATTTCTTGTAATTATGGTGTTGTTATAAATATAAACAAATAAAGTATAATTAACTTAAAAATTATATTGATCTGGTATTTAGTACTTACCTAAAAATATATTTTTTTATAAATAGAATCTTAAAACCGTTTCAAAATTACGTATTTTTACTTTACTTTACTATATAAATATTTAGTAAGGAATGGTAAACCATTATTAATTACTTTTATTACAGAATTAACTATTTGTATTTAAAATAAATACTTGATTCGAATGGTTTAAACTACTAGAAACCATGTCAAGTTTCCCCGTGAATTTGACTGTATTTAAAGTATAAAGTAATAATAATCAGTATATAAATACGATTTTGAATTACGTTTTTGTATTTAAAATTTTTAAAATAAAAGCGTGCGCTCGCAATGCATCTGTCGGCAACCAACTGCGCGAGACTGCGTATTAAGGGCCGCCAGCGACCGGGCTGGTAGTAGACATGCGCAAACCATGTCCGACATGGGATTGAACCTGGAACGGTTCCTTTCCTTGTCGGAACTAGTTCCAGGAAACATGTCCGAGGAACTATCTAGTTCCTTAGTTTTATCCGGACATTGTAGTTAACAGTTTTATTTCGGTTCAGACAGTTCCTCGGACATACATGGTTGTAAACAATGATATTGTTTATTTAGACTTAAAATATTTTAAATTAATGTATTGGCTTGATCTTTAAAAATTAATTGATAGTATTACATAATTAAGTAATATTTAAATTTGTACATCACAATACATAATATATGATATATAGGTATTTTATTTATAATTGCTAACATAAAAAGTAGCTCAGGCACCTTTGATGCCTTCAATCGTTGCCTTCTGTCCATAAAAGTAAGTCCTTTTCAAAATACACCCTTGCACGGAACAGAAGTAGGGGATGACGGCCCAGAGCGCAACGCTCGTGGCATAGGACACACGGACAGTTTGTTATTCGTTCCACCATTCAATACCGCTCCGGCCGCTCTTTCAATCCGCGTGATCGATCTGAAGAACTGTGGAACTGGAACTATTAGGTTGAGCAAGTCGGAAAGAACTTATATATAGTTACTTATACATAACTCCGACTGCGGACATAGTTCCAAGAACTATTACGCTCCGGAACTGCACATGTCTAGCCGGTAGTTGTTTAGCGCACGTAAGTACATTACGTAAGTGGCATAGGCCCGAATAGGTTCAGGTTTTAAAATAGCTACCTTAAATATCTAACTAACCGGCCACAACTAAAATTATTTAATGCCATCGATATTTCTTTGTTCTCTATTTCAGTTAAATATAAATATCGGCATTGTAAGTCGCTGCGTACAAGTACAACCCTAAAGCTAGCAATTTTGAATGCCAATTTTATTGTAGGTATACACGATAATTTTGTAGGTATGGCTAGTCCATGTATTGTGTCAATGGTGTCAGTCAACAATACTGTCAAGTGTCAGTCAAAGAAAAAGTAATTCAATTCAAGTGTACGACAAAATCTCTGCGTTCACTCTACACGCGAGATCCATATATAAATTAAAAAAAAAAATACATTACAGTCACAGACTGAGTACTGTAATATAACTAAAAAGTACAGTCTGGGAGTTGACTGAATCTTGATTCATTTGCTTGGCTAAGAATTGAATAATATTATGATTTTTTGTAATATTGCATTGTAATTCCGGTTGTTAAGATACGATTTCGTTATGAATCAATTATTTAAGAACCTTTGTGTTATTAGTTTCAAATCTAACCTATCACACAACATTCATACTAGTTCCTCCAGTTTAGCATGGTCTAAATCAGATGCACCGAAAAGATTTCTTCGACACAATAAATTGATATATCCTCCACAATCAGCAGAAGAGACGCCTAGACCTGCTGTAAGTATAAACTTACACACATTTTAGTAATATAACAGTAACGTCAGTTTTTTTTTTAATAAATTGCTATATTGACAAGGATACATTTTATTAAAATAATGATTGCATAGTAGATATTATTTCATATACCTATGATAACTAGAGATCGCGTGGTGGTCGAATTTCGACCATGGTAATTTCATTGGCCAGTATAATTTGAGCTGTCACTGTATAGACTTACTTACCATGACAGGTATTCACATATACTGGATGTGTGTAATTTCATAAAGTCGTTTTCACTTCATTTTTTAAGTGGTAAGACATATTCTTTAAAAAACTTTAGCGTTCTGCACTTCTTCTATATAATAAACTCTTAATATTCCAAAATTCACTTTACTACATTGGCGATTTTTTCTTAAAAAAAGGTATGTCTTCACATATTAATATAATGATTATAGCTCTCTCCACCAAGGTTATAAAAAAAAACTATGTATTTAAATATTCATCGGTGTTCCATATTTCCATCAATTTTCTTTATCTTGTCTCTGAAATTCAAATATTGTAAGTTTACTTCTAGAAATTGTATTATATCTTCAGTTGTATATTTCTGATCTTAACAAAATAAATATCTGCTATAGAACATGTAAAAGATGCCATCATTTTGGTTGATTTTAATTAGGTAAAGTTATTCATTCTATTAGTGGTGTGTGACAAATTATATATGTATTTTATATTTAAATGGAAAAATTCATTGTTTTCAGTTTATATGCCATCAGAAAACTAATATAAAGTACAGTCCTGATAAGCTATGGTATATAGCTAGCTTTGTTAGAGGAATGACTGTAGATGAAGCAGTAAAACAACTTAGTTTTGTTAACAAAAAAGGAGCAATATATGTTAAAGACGCCATACTTGAAGCTCAAGAACTTGCTATAAAAGACCACAATGTTGAATTCAAAAGCAACTTGTGGGTTGGTAAGTTAATTGTTAGGAACTATGTAAAATTAGCACCTAGAAATTGTGTGTCAAAGCCAGCACCTCTCAATATAATTTATGAACTACTGTGTCCTCATAATCCACACTTTTATTTACTCCAATTTCATCCCACATTACAATAAAATGCTCAATAATGTGGGATGAAATGTAGCATACAAAAGGCTTATGAATGGTACAATACTAGAGATGTCATGCATGTAAAATCCTGAGCCAATATTTTTTAACTCCTATGCATATAATAAGTATGCCTGAAAAATGTCCTGAAATAATAACTTAGTAAATCTTCTCTTCTCTATGACAATAAATCACTTGTCTAATATCCATTGGCATTCTATGCTGCTGGGCATATGGGATGCCATAGATGACTCAATTCCAGTCCAAGGTAACATGGAACATCAGAAGTTATCATTATAGCTTGGTGTTCTGCTAGAGCGTGTGCGTTCGCGCTGCGGAATGTTGTTGAATTTAAAGATTTGAATTATGCAGATATTTAGTGTAAAATTTTTGCATGCAGCCATTGTGGAGAAATTCGCTAAAAACTGATTCCGCTGGGCGAACGTTGTCCTGACGGAACTTTTTTTAATCCATGGACTTAGAAGAAAAAAGGAAGGATGAAAAATAAAAAAAAATGTGTTTAAAAATTAGTGTGTATTTGTGTGTAATTGTGTATGTATGAATAAAATTAGTGCAAGCATAAACTTCGGAGAAATTCAAGTTTCCGCGAACGTTTGGCCATTAGCTAGTTTTCATATAAAGCGCTTATATAGAGAGCTGTAGATTTTTACATAAATTGTTTTGAATTTGTTTATATTTGTTTAAATTACAGATTTAGCAAAAGTCGTAGGGTTTAAAAGATAAAAATATAAACTTAGTTCGTAAAGTATGCACTTTGGGGTCTAGATTTTCACGTTTATACAAACCTTGTAAAAGTGTGCAACATGTTGCCAAGTATCAATGATGTTCCGTTAGTAATTAAAGAGTTATAGGACAATTTACCATGAATAGACCACTGTTTACAAAGCAGTCAAATATCACGACGTTCTAAAGGAATTGCATAGTAAAATGTATTCCAATAATTAGTGTATTAATTCAACTACTAACATGCAAAATTACATCTCATTAAATTCAGTAATTAAAGAGAAACAATTAAAATACTGACAAAACATCGAAAACCTACATAACCCGACCAAGTTTGGATGGATACAAAAAAGCGGCCGTGCAATATATTTAGGTAACATTCTAAGATTTACAGTAAAATACCGGTATTGAATTGGTACAGGTGATAACACAATTGTTGTTTTGAAATAATTTATAGGTCATTTATTTTTCTACACCTGCTTTTTTAAATGTATTTGACTATGACAGTAAGTACTATTTACGTAGGTACTTTATTTAAGTATGCGCTTGAGACTTACGTCAGTATATGATATTACCGTTGTACTGGTAGTGACTTATGCATGTATGCATTTTAAGTCTATTGCTGTCTCTAACCAATGACAGATTATGTTTAGCAAGCGTTTGTTAACGTTAAGTTTTTATGAACAAGAGACTAGTCATGACAAGCGCCTCAGCTGCGCTCCCGATACGCTCAAAATACTTGCGCCTGCGCGCGCACATGAGCTGATGCCAAGTTCTGCCGTTACTGGGGCGCGCGCCCCAGGGATTGTTATGACTAGTCCCTAAGAGGGTTAGAAATTTTGAGGTTAGAGTCTGTATTTTCATTCATTCATTCATATGCTCACGGCTGTTGTCCCAGAAGGGGTAGGCAAAGGTGTGACATTTCTGTGACGCCCACATTTCGCCAATTTTAGGGTTTCTACGTAACAGGTGGCGAAAAATGAATAATAAATACATAATTATTACATGTAATTAAAAATATTTTTGTACACGGATGTTTAATTAGAGAAGTACTTGTTAATTGAAGATTTATTTTTATCGTAGATAGTGGCGTTATTATTAAAAAAATATTTTTCATTCAAGAAATACAATTGTTTTATTTTTTCCTAACGCTTGTGTACGCAACTGTACCATATTAATTAATACTATACTGGAAGATTAAGAACGTCACTTAGATATATGGCACGGCCGCTTTTTTGTAGCCATCCGAACTTGGTCGGGTTATGTAGGTTTTCGATGCTTTGTCAGTATTTTAATTGTTTCTCTTTAATTACTGAATTTAATGAGATGAAATTTTGCATGTGAGTAGTTGAATTAATACACTAATTATTGAAATACATTTTACTATGCAATTCCTTTAGATCGTCGTGATATTTGACTGCTTTGTAAACAGTGGTCTCTTCATAGTAAATTGTCCTATAACTCTTTATTTACTAACGGAACATCATTGATACTTGGCAACATGTTGCAGACACTAACAAGGTTTGTATAAACGTGAAAATCTAGACCCCAAAGTGCATACTTTACGAACTAAGACCTAATAAGCGTATTTGACGTTTATATTTTTAACTTTTAAACCCTACGATTTTTTCTAAATCTGTTTTTTAAACAAATATAAACAAATTCAAAACAACGTATGTAAAAATCTACAGCTCTCTATATAAGCGCTTTATATGAAAACTAGCTAATGGCCAAACGTTCGCGTAGCGGAAACTCGAATTTCTCCGAAGTTTAAGCATGCACTAATTTTATTCATACATACACAATTACACACAAATACACAGTAATTTTTGGACACATTTTTTTTCTTCTAAGTCCATGGATTAAAAAAAGTTCCGCCAGGACAACGTTCGCTCAGCGGAATCAGTTTTTATCGAATTTCTCCACAATGGCTGCATGCACAATTTTTTTTTTACCATACACAATTACACGACGTCATACACTAAATATCTGCATAATTAAAATCTTTAAATTCAACAACATTCCGCTGCGCGAACGCACACTGCTAGAGCAATTGGAGCACATTATACTACACAATCTGAAACATGAGTGTTTCAGATTTCATTTCCAGCATTTCACAACATATTCATCAACATGTTACTTATGTGAGATACCCCTGCCTTGTTACTCTATGTACTTATGTTTCCACTTACCTTTTCATCCTTCCTCAGCCATATCAGCAGTGGTTAAAAAGCTTAGAATCTTTGATTTTTTTACGGCAAACAGAAAGGACAATTAAATACTTAGAATAGAATCATATGTAGAAATATTTGTGCAGAAACTGTTCATGTATGTCAATCTCTAACTAAAGTATTTTTGTCTTAATAGTGTTTACATATATCTAATTGTAATTGCAATGCTATGTACATTTTCACAACCATTTTTGAAGCACCATGCAACTGTGTTAGCATCTATACTTACTCTTTTTATCCTAGTGAGAAGCCAAACAACAGCAAAAGTAAATGCTACAATAGTATTCCAGGTGCATGCTCTAGAATTGTGCATTGAGAAGTAATAGCTTCATTAAATACTGTACCAATTGCTTCTCTCTGTACACTGTACTTGCATTAATATAGGGCAGTATATAACTAATTAACTATTTATGTTTTAGCGGAATCCTTTTCAGGTCAAGGAATGGTAATAAAAGGCATCAGAAGGCACGCTAGAGGAAGAATGGGTCAAGTCAGATACCAGTACTGTCATTATTTCGTAAGGCTTGAGGAGGGTAAACCACCTACAGACTATTACAAGAGAAATCCACAAACACCACAACAACAACTCGAAAATTGGTTGGAACAAATGAGGAAGAGAAAGATTATAAACTCATATTAAACTGTATATCATTTATTAAAATGGTTTAAAAATATAAAATAGCATAGATTTGATTTATCTTTAATATATTTTTTTTATGTAGTGACCTACTTACCTTAACAATTATGACATTCTTATGCTTATTTAACACTTTATTATTGTTATTATATATATATATATATATATATATATATATATGTATGTACATTATCATATTAAAGCAATCATAGATATTTTCTAAGATAAATTTGTAACTTCTCTCGACCAGATACTAAATCTTAACCATAAAATATTTTGTCGTAATCTCAAACAACTTTTCAACACATTCTTACATTTTGTAACTTGATGGAACTTAAATTTAGTATAGTATAAAGATGGTAGTTAAAGTTAGTTCTTCACATTAGATACATAGGGCTGTAAATGGAAAACCAAACACGTTTAACATTACTGCGCCATAAGAACAAACAATAGCCTGTGATAAATAATATACTTAAGTACTTTACGTGCACGCTTAGATCATTTACATGTCTAGATAGACTGTCAAAGCTGTAAAGGCTTCGAAAAAAAGTGTCCACCTATTGGCCCGATAGATTGTAGAGCCCTAAGTTGGATACTTTTGTTAATACTTCTGGGTGTTTCCTTGTCAAATTTTTGATTTTTATTTAAAGTATAGTTAATCAGCATTCAATTCATAAAGAAATGAACTGCCACTTTTTGCCTCTTCAACCAAACCACACTTTAATGTCAACTGTAAAAAATATTGAATTTCTCATTTTCTTAATAAGTAATTATTATTATAGTTCTTGTTTTGGGGGAACCAGGTAGCTCGAATTGTAGAGTTATAACTCGGAGAAGTTTGTTCGATAAAATGGAAAAGCAGAACTTGCCTACATTTGAGGAAAAACTTAATTATTTAGAAACTGATATTCTATCATCTAATTATTTTTTCTGAAGATCAATAAGAAGTGTGCGTTCCCGCAGCGGAATGTAGTTGAATTTAAAGATTTTAATTATGCAGATATTTAGTGTATGACGTCGTGTAATTGTGTATGGTAAAAAAAAATTGTGCATGCAGCCATTGTGGAGAAATTCGCTAAAAGCTGATTCCGCTGGGCGAACGTTGTCCTGGCGGAACTTTTTTAATCCATGGAATTAGAAGAAAAAAAATGTGTCCAAAAATTAGTGTGTAATTGTGTATGTATGAATAAAATTAGTGCATGCATAAACTTCGGAGAAAGTCAAGTTTCCGCTACGCGAACGTTTGGCCATTAGCTAGTTTTCATATAAAGCGCTTATATAGAGAGCTGTAGATTTTTACATACGTTGTTTTGAATTTGTTTATATTTGTTTAAAAAACAGATTTAGAAAAAATCGTAGGGTTTAAAAGATAAAAATATAAACGTAAAATACGCTTAGTAGGTCTTAGTTCATAAAGTATGCACTTTGGGGTCTAGATTTTCACGTTTATACAATCCTTGTTAGTGTCTGCAACATGTTGCCAAGTATCAATGATGTTCCGTTAGTAATTAAAGAGTTATAGGACAATTTATCATGAATAGACCACTGTTTACAAAGCAGTCAAATATCACGACGTTCTAAAGGAATTGCATAGTAAAATGTATTCCAATAATTAGTGTATTAATTCAACTACTCACATGCAAAATTTCATCTCATTAAATTCAGTAATTAAAGAGACACATTTTTTTTTCTTCTAAGTCCATGGATTAAAAAAAGTTCCGCCAGGACAACGTTCGCCCAGCGGAATCAGTTTTTAGCGAATTTCTCCACAATGGCTGCATGCACAATTTTTTTTTAACCATACACAATTACATGACGTCATACACTAAATATCTGCATAATTAAAATCTTTAAATTCAACAACATTCCGCTGCGCGAACGCACACCAATAATAAAGGATTTCAAACATAAATTTTCATATTTAAAGTCGGAATTTAAAAAAATGCTGTTAAAAGCCAACAGAACGCATGACAAGTTTTTAATCAAAAATTCTACATGGCTTCAGGGAACAATCGAAATACTAAAAGCGCCATTACAAAAACATGTCGGTCGCCCAACAAAACCATTTAATGAGCTATGTGATAGAAGCAAGCGCAGTGTTACGAGCTGAGGTTCGGGATTAGACAATTATACCAAGTAGTAACCAAAATAGACACCATTTATTTTAATAGATCACAAAATACACACGGAAACTAGCAACAACACAATTACAATAATTTATTCCCTACCGACTCGTAGTCACACAACATTATCATTCCAGTATGACAAACAGTAATTTTTTTCTCGTTTGTCACACTACTGGTTTTTGTACAACATGTATACCGTAATTGCTAGTGCAGTGCCAACATAATAAAGTCGGTTTGCCGACAAGTAATGCAACTGACCTATAACCTATGGCATGTCTTCAGATGTGAATAATCCGTGATTCATATGGTACTGCAACCTTATCTATAGTACTGGCCGGTTAGAAATGCATTGAGATAATGATTGATAATGACTGACAAACGTCAACATATAAACAAAAACGATTGTGCATTAGTTTCACATTGGCTTTGTAACATGGATTTTTATATTATTAACAGGGAACGTGGACAAGTGTTGTTATTTAATCAACATCAATACAATAAACAGAAAGTTTACAAAAATTCTAATCAAATATGGTTTTGTCGTAACTGTCGTAACAATATAAAGTGCTCCGGTTCAGTCACAATAAACGTAAGTGCCAGAGTACATAAAATATATATACTTGTTATATAAATATTGGTACATACCGAGATCTCTCTGTCTATCTATCTTCACGTTATGTCTCTAACGGGGCGGGTAGAGAGAAGGGATTGCAATGTTTCGCGATCCTCGCATGACTACCCTTTTTACTTCTTGTAGATTCATAAAATGCTTTATGAACGAGTCTCCAGTAGTTAAAATATTTCTCTATTCCACTTAGTTACATTGATGTAACTAGTTGGACATTTTTGTTCCAAGTAGTTACATTATTTAGAAATGTTATTTTAATGTTTTTTTTTGTTTTCCTAGATGATCATTTGGCCTGTAACTAATTGGACAGAAAAGTCTCATTAGTTACATTAAAATAACATTTCTAAATTCTACGTTAATGTAACTACTTGGAACGAAAATGTCCGTTACATCAACGTAACTACAATGTAACTAGGTGGAATAGAGGAAAATATCGCCTCAATATCCGTAACTTAATCGTTCTTTAAACTTCACAGGGAGAAAATGTTATAAAAACAGTTAAGAACAAGAATACATGTCAACCAGATGAGAGCGATAATGAAATAGCGCTTTCGATACACAAAATACGTGAAGTTGCTTGTACTTCTGCGGGGCCAATGACAAAAATTTTCGAGAAACATATTAGACCCTTAAAAGAAAAAGGGTTGAAAGTACCACAATTTGATAGCGTTACGCTAACGAAAACTAAACGTGAAGAAGACAGTTTTCAAACACATTGAAGACGTACAAGTACCTATTACATTTGAAAAATTTCTGATTGCTGATTATCAATATAAGAATACCAGACTATTCATATTTTGTTCTGAAGACGCAAAGGCATTATTAAAAAGTGTAAAAGAATATTTTATTGATGCAACTTTTAAGAGTTCTCCACAACCACTTCCACAATTGCTTTCTGTCCTCGGTGATTTGGGAAGCACATCTCAAAAAACTTCAGTTGTACCACTAATTCATGTGCTCATGAGTGACAAAAAAGAGTCAACATACGCTGCATTGTTCGACATCTTGAAAACTAAATTTCCCGATTGGTGTCCCACTGTATTTCACGCAGATTTCGAGATTGCTGTAGCAAATGCCTTAAGACTTTTTTTTCCACATATATCGATTAAAAAGTGTTACTATCACTATTGTCAGAGCTTATGGCGGAAAGCAAAATCAATTGGTTTGAAAATTAAAATACATAAAAGAATTGTGGGATTATGTACGGTTTTGCCGCTAACTCCGTTGGAACTGGTTAAAAACGGATGGGAGTACATAAAAACTGAATGAAATGAATGTGCGGGGAAAAGATAAAACAGTTCATAGCATACGTTGGCCGTCAATGGCTAAATGATGAACAATATATTGCTGTTATTTAAATTATACGGTTTTACTCACGTGTATATTTCGGGGATGCCCGACTAGTTTCGGACCCGACGGGGGCCCTTTATCAAGGGGTGAGGCGTCCTGCCGCGCCGGTTGCAGGTGCCAGACTGGATTGTTGTCTATCCCACCGATTCATTTGTCGTAATGACCGCCGGGATGTGGACGCCTGCGCTTCCATTGCGTTGTGTGTTGCGAAATCTTTTATCGCAGGCACTGTGGTACACACTGAACTTACTGTGTCAGTGTTTGGAGCCGTAACTGACACACTGACACTGACACAGTAAGTTCAGTGTGTACCACAGTGCCTGCGATAAAAGATTTCGCAACACACAACGCAATGGAAGCGCAGGCGTCCACATCCCGGCGGTCATTACGACAAATGAATCGGTGGGATAGACAACAATCCAGTCTGGCACCTGCAACCGGCGCGGCAGGACGCCTCACCCCTTGATAAAGGGCCCCCGTCGGGTCCGAAACTAGTCGGGCATCCCCGAAATATACACGTGAGTAAAACCGTATAATTCAAATAATATGAATACCACTCACGAAAGTTTTTATTCGAATATATTGCTGACTGGAATGTTTGTGAAAGTTGGCACTCCCAGTTAAACAAAAAGATAAATAATAACTACGTAACCATACTAAAGTTATTAACAGTATTATTAAATGAAAAGGACATTAATATCCAAAAAGTGAGAAGGGTCGACCAAACTGATAAAGATAGTTTTATAATTTCGTGCCAATTAAAACTATTAAATAGCGAAATATCATTGGGACATTTCCTTAAAATGTTGCGTTAGAAAATTGTAAAAATTTGGATACAAGCATTTACTGATAGGTACTACTTAGCAAAATTTCAGCTCAATCGGAAAGCGGAAAGTGGGTCAATTCAACTTGCAAAATTCCATTACAGACAACGGGACAGATGACTAAGATAAGGATAAAATCTTGTAAAATATAAGCTAATACATTGGCTAATACGTAATTTGAAGTTTTACTGTAATATAACAAAGTAGTACAACTCGGACAGCACTAGTTCGGAAATAAATACATTACATGGTGTGTAAAAATCAGTAGTGACAAACGAGAAAAAAATTACCGTTTGTCATACTGGTGTGATAATGTGGTGTGACTACGAGTCGGTAGCGAATTTATTGACGTGACAACGTCTTATAATTCGATGGAGCCGGCTGCACGCACGAAAAATCATGACTCATGCGGCGTTACAAACGTTTTATAAACCTCGATTTTATGTAGTCTTTTTTTTTCTTAAATACTACAGTTATAATCATTAGAAACATCAGAGTAAAACTCTCGGATCGATACGGCTTCTAGATTTAAAAAAAAAAAAAACCAAAGTATGTTTTTCCGGGTCAAGAAATTACAAAAAAAATGTTTGAATGCAAACTTTGGTATTTTTAATAATGATAAAATTATTTATATCTTATATATAGTTTGCATTCAAACATTTTGTTATTTCTTGACCGGGAAAAACATAAACTTGATGATTTTATTTCAATTTGATTGTATTGAATAAATCCATATACCACATCTTTCTTCAAATTTTCAGGGATTTACTATGATTACTAACAGAGATATAAATAATTTTATCATTTTAGGATTTTATTTTTTTATTCCAATATAACGGCGTATTAGCAAAAGATATATATATATTAAACGAGAGCTTAAACAGTCTTTTATCACCAATATTAAAATCACAAGCTAATGTCGCGTTATTCAGAAGTTACAAATTATTAAAATTTTATCCGGATTTTCAGCAGCTAGGGTTGTCATTTCCCATAGTAAACAATATAGACCTGGGTCGATAATTTTTGAGACCAAAAAAAATAACAGTAGGATGAAACCCATTGGAAAAGGAGGAGAATATTATAAAAATGAAATGAAAAATAATTTACGCGCGATCTGAGGTCGGGAAGGGGAAGGGGGTGAGTTTTAAGGGTAAAAAAACGGTTTATCTCGATTTCCGACAAAACTACAAGTCCTATGGAAAAAAGTAAAATGGCAAAGTTGTAGGTAATAAAAAAGATCTACAACTTTTATATTTACACTTTTTTCACATAACCTCAAAATTAATGTAAAAAATTTAAAAAACCTAGTTTTTGGTTTTTTATTTTATCTTTCACAAAACATTTTTTTAACGAAATTTGGTAAAAACTTACCTTGTTATGTCCCAAATACTGTAAATTATTTGATTTGGAATATTTATTTTTTCACCTTATTTTGACTTAATATCGAAAAAGCACCTGTCAAAACATCAGCTTTTTTCAAAAAGTTGGTGTGCTTTCTGTTTGTTCAAATCTCTACTTTCCGATGGTGTAAAAAAAAATATATATATTAATATCATTAATATCAGATATTACAATAGGAAATCATCTCAGAAAATGCAAAAAATCGAAAAAGATATCGAGATAAACCGTTTTTTACCCTTAAAACTCACCACCTTCCCCTTCCCGACCTCACCTTCCCGACCTCAGATCACCCGTAAATTATTTTTCCTTTCATTTTTATAATATTCTCCTCCTTTTCCAATGGGTTTCATCCTACTGTTATTTTTTTTCACTTTTTATTATTTTTAAAGGCTTCTACCCTGGTCTAATATCTAATATCCGGTTTAGAAATTTTAAGGCATTTTTACCCGACTGCGGTGAAACCATAGGAAGGTATATTTTTATTTGGGCCCGTGTGTATGTATGTATGCACGTATGCATGTATTTATGCTGATGTTCATTATAAATACATAGTCCATTCCAACATCATTTCTAAACTAATTATTATAATTAGACAAATGAGGTATCGTTAGAAGCGTCTTGTATATTTGTTGATTATAGGCTTTGTGACATCACACTAAAATGAATATGGCGCCCTCTAGAGGACATGAAGTCCTGAATTAAATTTTTTTTATCGATGCCATGTTGGATATCAAATGAAGGCGCTTAATTAGCTATTCCAAAATTCAATAAAGCAAAAAATTCCCGACTAGACCATCATTGGGAAGCATATAAGCAGGCCCTAAATCACTACAAGAAGCGGATCAGAATCAGTAAAACTGAATGCTGGAGAAGCTTCTGTACTAACATAGAGAATAACGATAAGGCAAACAGAGTCAAAAACATCATGTGTGGTGAACGAGAGCACAATCTTGGCTTCTTGAAAAAACCAGATGGGACTTACACAAAAACAGATTCAGAGACTTCAGAACTGTTAATGACAACTCACTTCCCAGGATGTCGCATATCAAATATGGAAGACACATGGGAGGTTAACGAGGGTAATACACCAGCCGATTCTGACTGGTTAACTGCCCGCAAAATCGTTGATCATGCTAAAGTGCATTGGGCGATCAACAGCTTTCTTCCATACAAAGCGGCAGGACTAGATGGTATTTTCCCAGGCCTGCTAAAATGGTGTGATGGGGCACTCATAGATCATCTTCGGATCATCTACGAAGGCTGCCTGGCACATCGCTATGTCCCCCTGAAATGGAGAGAGGTCAAAGTAGTCTTCATCCCCAAACCCGGCAAAGGAGATTACACACAACCGAAATCATTTAGACCCATCAGTCTCACATCATTCCTACTTAAAGTACTGGAGAGACAGGGAAATCAGGAGTACTGCATTAGTCAACTACCCTCTGAACCCCAACCAACATGCTTATTCAATGGGCAAATCAACAGAATCTGCCCTTCATCAAGTAGTCTCATACATAGAGGGCAATCTAAAAAACAAGTTGTCTACCTTAGGAACCTTCATCGATATCGAGGGTGCCTTCGACAAAACTAACTTCACCAGCATCAGCCAGGCTCTGTCAAGACATGGGGTCGATCCCACAATTGCCGGGTGGATCGACAGCATGCTCAGACACAGGGCCATACAATTTACTGTGAATAATACAACGAGAGGGGTGGTGGCCAGAGGGTGTCCGCAAGGCGGAGTTCTCTCACCTCTCCTGTGGAACATTGTGATCAATGAGCTCATTACTCAGCTCAATGACCACAAGTTCTTCACAGTAGGCTATGCAGACGACCTGACCATCCTCATCAGTGGCCCCTTTGAGGGGGTGGTATGCGACCTAATGAGAACCGCACTGAAGGTCGTCGAACAGTGGTGTGAGAAACACGACTTAACAGTGAACCCGGCAAAGACGGAACTGATTATGTTCACAAATAAACGTAGTTTAGGAGAATTAAGACTACCTAAACTATTCGACACCCGCCTAGTTCTTACCAAGGAGGTCAAGTACCTAGGAGTGATACTTGACAGCGAACTCCTATGGAACAGGCACCTGGACATGAAACTGAACAAAGCGAGCATTATTTTCTGCCAATGCAAGCGACTCCTCGGCAAAAGCTGGGGCTTATCACCAAAAATCACCCTATGGCTGTACAAAACGGTCATACGGCCTATCATCACGTACGGTGCTATTGCCTGGTGGCAGAGAACAGAGCTCAGCACCGTCAGTAACAAGTTGCAGCAATTCCAGAGACTCGCATGTGCTGCCGCTACTGGATGCATGCGCACGACTCCCACAGCTGCCCTGGAAGTAGCTCTAGACCTAGCACCACTAGACCTATTTATACAGCAGGAAGCAGCTGTGGCAGCCATCAGACTCAAACACCTGGGTCTGTGGTACAACCGAGAGGGTCCCCATTCCAAACTATGGAATGAATTAGTGGACTATCAACCACTGATAGCTGCCCCATGCGATAGGATCCCCAAACAACACATCTTCGAAAGGAGATACCGAATACAGCTATATGAAAACGACCGAGATCAATCTGGCATAAATGAAGTCCGTATATACACGGACGGTTCTAAGATGGGGACAGGGACTGGAGCCGGAATTTTCTCACAAGACCTGAACATAACAATATCACTGGCGTTAGGGCAGCACAGTTCCATATTTCAATGCGAGTGCGTTGCGATAATCTACGCCGCTACTGCGGTCATGTCAAGATGTATAAAGGAGTATAACATCCGCATACTGTCAGGCAGTATGGCCGTTCTAAAAGCCCTGGAGGGCAACACCATGAACTCCGGTCTTATATATGAATGCCACCAGACACTGGAACGTCTAGCCTCCGACAACGGGCTAATCCTCCAATGGATCAAGGGGCATAGTGACTCACTCGGGAACGATGTCGCCGATGAGCTGGCAAGGAGGGGATCTGCAACGACAGTAGCAGGTCCAACTACACTGTTGCCACTTCCCTTTAGTCAACTTCGCTCATGGGTAAGACAACGGACTCGGGAAACACACAACAACCGCTGGGCCGACACACCCGGCTGTAGACAATCCAAACTGGTGCTGACGAAGGTCTCACCTCGTTTGACTTGCAGATTGCTCAGTCTCAACCGACCTGATATCAGAATAGTGATAGGAACTATTACGGGCCATTTGGCCCTAAATCGACACCTATTCGCCATCAATGTGACAAACGGTCCTCTATGCAGAGGCTGTCTCAACACGGAGGAAACGCGAGGGAGTTGCCACACAACGGGCAAGTATCCTCGCGGGAGCGAGGTCGCTCCTAGAAGCCTGTGAATGCCCCAGGAGGCTTCTGCGCTTCTGGAAGGAGCTAGGCTGGCTCAACTAGTCAGCCCACCTGTACGCATAATGGACCGCTTATGAGTCTAAATGCGGAAACAGAGCCCTATACCAATACCAATAGCTATTCCAAATACATATATTTATATATTATGTATATATATTACTACCTTTTACTCGCTGCTTTGCTTGCATTCTCTCAATACTTGCATATAATGATATGAGCCAAACACTTAGGTATTATAATTTGACAAACAAAGTATGTATATGTAGAAGCGTCTCGACCTGATCGTATTGCCCGAGAGTTATTTACTGCTATTTTATGGTGTATGATATTATAACTAAATGTATTGTTGTGTAAACATCTCACAGAATATTGTGGCATATGATCACAAGCCGAAATTAGGGAAAAAATGGATCTTTTAATGGATGTGGTACTTCCCACTGCAGGCACCACGACCGATGACAATACGGCTCGCACCGCATTTTCAGATCGATATCTTGCGACTTTCAGCGAAATTTTGAAAATTGATAAATGGCTTCTAGACGATATTTATATTATTTTAACAGTATTATCATTTCCTTATTTACCCAGACAATTTTGGCAATTTTTGCAAGGTACTAGCGTATAAGTATGTGGAAAAATATGATTGGCATCCTATGACAGTTATCTTGCATAAAATTTTCGTATATGGGGCAAAAATAATAAAGTCTTCAACTTTACCAATTGGAATGCTTTCAGAACAAGGGGCAGAAACAAGAAATAAATATTGGAGGTTTGATAGGGAACACCATGCCAGAAATATCAGTCGCGAAGCAGCAATAAACCTGTAAATTCATTATCATATACCAAATTCAGAATTAATTCTAGCATCTGGTATATCCGAAAACTAAAAAAATGTTTTATATTTTGGTAGTGACAACCCTAAAAAACAAAAATTATTTATAACTTTTGAATAACGCGGAATTAGCATGTGGTTATAATACTGCCTGAAAAAAAAACTAAATTATTTATAACATTTCAATAACGCGGAATTAGCATGTGGTTTTAATATTGGTGGTAAAGAAACATTTAAGCTATCGTTTAATATATTTATATATCTTTTGCTAATACGCCGTTATAGTGGAATAAAAAAATTAAATCCTAAATTGATAAAATTATTTATATCTCTGTTACTAATCATAGTAAATCCATGAAAATTTAAAGAAAGATGTGGTATAATATGTGGATTTATTCAGTACAATCAAATTTAAACAAAATCATCAAGTTTGCATTCAAATTTTTTTTTTTGTAATATCATGACCCGTACACGTAAACATTGATATTTTTTTAAAAAAATGTAGAAGCCGTATCGACGCGGGAGTTTTACTTTGATGTTTCTAATGATACAAATAATAGGATTAAAAAAAAAAGGACATGACACAAAATCGAGGTCTGTAAAACATAGTGCCTCGCTATAGGCGTTCCACTTATGACGTTGTCACGTTCAACTATCGTCAGTAAACCGACTTTACAGACAACCGATTTTTCACTATAAAACTTCTGTACACTTTATCCGCTGTTAATTCACTTGACACTCACTTGAAACTAACTAACAACTCCGCAATGCCACGCTTTATATAGCAAAACGGTATTTCTACAAAAATTGCGACACCTCTGGTAAATTCTACAAAACAATAGAAGCCTCTAAAACAAACTAGTATTTTCCATTAATGGGTTACTAACTACTTAGTTCCGTGTTGTCTCAACAGATAGCGTGTATCTTTATTTTGTAGCTCTATACGACTTCCCACAGTCGCCAATAGATGGCGGGTTATTCGTAACAGGAGGAAAACAGATAATCTTCGAAACATGCTACAAACACATCATTACAAACATCTGGTGACAGAAGTGTGTCACATGTGCTATCTGAGATTACAAAGTCTCCGTAACGAGCTAGTAAATATAGGAAAGCATATTGAACATTTTTACAAAGCAAAGAGACCTTGTTAACGCCTTTAAATGCGTTGTCAATGTTTCTGGAGGCCGACCTCTCAAGAAAGCAATATGAAATAATAAGAAGTTCCAACAAAAAACTTTATCCAAGTTATACAATTCTTCAAAAAGAAAAAAAAAACAATGCTACCCACAAAAAGAGTAATTTAGTCAGTAAACGAAACAAGTCCAGAAAAAAACTTGCAAGATTTACTTAATTACACTGTAAGTAGATTTTTGACATATTTAATAGAAATTCTTACGTAATTAACAGAAGAAGAACTCAATTCATTCCAGCTTATATTTAAATTATAAGGGGTTATAATGGTTCATAGCAGTCTCAATATAAGCAAAAAATGCAGAACGATGAAGCTTCAGATGCAAATATATTTCAAAGTGCCATGGTTCCTCTACAATTAGTTTGTTGTAAGAAAAAAGCCATCTGGCGTAAACCAACCCCATCTTCTCCACGGCCTTGTCGTTCCAAAAGAATAGAATTAGAAAATAATTAACAGATATAACAAACCGTAAAATGGATTATATCTTATCGAAAATTGATCCCTAACTTGGAAAACAGTCAATTCACACAGGATGGCCGGACTGCTAGTGTAAAGCACACAATGACTCTAACAATGGTAGATGCTAAGGTGTGCAATGCTGCTACGCAAACCTCTTCCACGATGAGGTGTTTGTTATATACGCAAGGCAACTTCAAAGCAGTTCAACGATTTAAATATTAAAATAAACATTGATGTTAGCTTTTGGTCTGTCCGTCTTGCATGCTAGAATTCGATTCTTCGAAAATGTTTTACACCTTACCTACAAATTGCCTGTTAAAAAATGGTAGTTGAGGTCCGAAGCTGACAAAATAGAAGTGAGTGAAAGAAAAGCCGCCATAGAACAGAAATTTAGGATGAAAATTGGTTTAATTGTTGATGTCCCTAAAGCCGGCTTCGAAAATACTTATAACGGGAACACGAGTAGGAAATTTTTCGCACATCCTCAAAAGCAAGCGAAATAACTGGTGTAAATTTTGATCTTATTTATAGATTAAAAATCATATTAGAAGCCATTTCTAGTGGCCACGAAGTAAATTTGGACAAGTTTGCAAATTATTGCTTAAACACAGATAAGCTTTATATTTCATGATATCCTTGGCAGCCGATGACACCAACCATGCATAAAATTCTTACATACGGAGCAACAGTCATAGAAAAAGCAATGCTTCCAATTGGCTTGCTATCTGAGGAAGCTGCAGAAGCCAGGAACAAGCATTTTAGGATGTTTAGATACAATTTTGTAAGAAAGTTTTCCAGGACCGACTGAAATTTAGAATCGCAACAATCGGCTATTGTTATCTTCCGATCCATTAATATCAAGTCTCAGGCCTAAGTCTTTTAACACAACGAAGCCTTTTTCAAAGCAAGCCTTTTGGCATTTGTCATCGTCTGATTAATACGAAATTTAGTACTTAGTTATGGTGTGAATATTATTCCACTTTATTAGTACATACCTACTGGTATTTTTTTTTAACGAAAATGAAAAAATAAAAACTTTTTATGTTATAAAATAATACAATACAGCCGTTTCGTTTCTAATCACTGCAAAAAATACATGAAATAATTTTGTCCGGCTGGGAAGGCAAAATACCCCTATGTGCGGCGGGTACGTATATTCTTTGTCCTGACTTATGGCCAAGAGAAACCATACACTTACCCGCAATATTAGTTTGATGTCTGCTAACAATGATATCCAGCACCGAATAAAGATTCCAAAACATCAAACATATCCAAGTCATAAATATGTAGAAAGCTAATGAGGCTAGGCACTCGATAGCCCTAACATTAATTTTTACAGTTTACGTGTACGTTTGGGTACCTACAATGTGAGTCGTCAATACTTTATCAAGATAAATTATATTTGTTAAATACACATTTATTTATTTTACTCGAACATTTCAAATAACGTCATTTTGATAATGGTTTACAATGCGAAATAAGCCTTATTAGGAAATAATTATATACTTTGGTCTGATTGACGGAATCAGACTCGAAGTAACTAGCACTAAGAGTTTAACGGCTTTCTCAAATACTTAAATGATGACAAGGTTATTCTGAGTTTACTTATTATTGTAGCAAGTTAATGCTTGGGTATTTTTAACCGACTAAAAACAGACGGGATTCTCAATCTCATTAGAACTAAACACTGTTTAGTGGGTACTGCTGACTGAAAAGGGTAATAAATAATAATTGATCAAACCTAACTAAGAAGCAGTGATCGTAATACGTAGAGCTAATTTACCTAACTTTTGAGGAGCTCACACAAAAATGGTAGACTGCCTTATTTATGACTACATTTTTTTGGGGCAATTTTCCGGGGTTTTCGATATTAATTACGTACGTTTAACATGATTTTTCATAATATCTACAATGAAACGATTAAATATATTTCCGGTGTTTGTTTTCTAAAATTTACAAAAGTATACATACATAATACATACTATGAACGGTAAAACATTTTAATTTTTTTTTTAACAATAATAATATTACTCAATAACGCTTGTATGTACGCTTTTTAAACTTTTTCTGGTTATTATAAGCGTCAGGAAGGACCTAATACAGTTTTCAACTTTTCAGTTTTCTCATTAAGATGCGGCGATATTTTTTGCGCGATTATTTGAAAATTATAAATATTTTCTTAAATCTTATTCTATCACAAATACGCATAAATAAAGAGCTACTCGTATATGTTTATTCTACAGGCGCACATACCTCAAGTCGCACAATTATATTTTCGGCCCACATTTTTGCACAAATATAAGCTCTCTGCCCTTGCACAATATTTCTCTCTCCGATCATTAGAATTTTCCTGCTGGAACAACGTTACTCCAGCAGGAATCGTTTTTTCAGTTTTTTTCTAAAACAACAACATTCACAATTTTTTATGCGGCGCACATTCACAGCAGATTACGCACTAATTATAAGTTTCACTCATATCACTCTAGCAGCCATTTTCCTGTTGGAGTAACCACACTGATTATTTAGATTGTGCATTTTCTCGTAAAACCTTTAAATGCGGTAACAAATAAGCCATTTTTAATAAGTTGTGAATGGGGATACAATACTGCACGGCTAGCGCAATGGATTTAAGTGGTCACGACGCCACTACGCTGCACCGAGTGTTGTGGTTTCGAACCCCACACGGGACAAAAAATTGTATGATCCACAAATAGTTGTCCCGAGTCTGGGTGTTCTTTGTGTCAGTTGTTTGAACGTTTGTGAAGACCCTGCGACACAGGAATATTCCTAATGCGGGAGTAATCTTGTAAAACAAAAAAAAATTGCTCAATTTGTATAGAATGTAAAAAAAATATGTGGGAAGAGAAAATAGAAGGAAGAGATGCAGACAAAATAGATGTTTTAGTCGTATGTTCTGATGGCGTAGCATATAATATGTTAAAAGGAATTATGTTAACATATTACGAACAAATAGGTACAGATTATTCGGATGTTGATACATTAAATGAAATAAAACTATTCAAGAAACAATTTTCAAAAATTCCATTGCCACCGGAACCAGTTATAACAAGGTCGGGTAACTAGAAGCAGCTTCATATATGCCAAATACATTAACAAATCTGACAACTTTGTCTATCAGGCATGCTAAATCTATGTTGGAAAAGACTAAAAAAAAAACCGGCAATGAAACACGAAACTTATAAAAAGCTGACCGCGAGCACAGAATATATAATAGTACCAGTACAGAAGGACCTCTTCGCAATACCATTTAAATAAATAGCGACTCTTGCTCCGACACAATAAGGTGCAATTCAGATCGCACACCGCTAACTCCAAGCGGTTTATATTAACCTAAAACTTGCCTCTCTTTCTATCGCATAACTCTTATCTATTCTGATGCCGTTAAGGTTGTCTTCTGTAAGAAGAATTAATCTAAATATTTAATAATCATTTATGTGCCTATTACTTTACTTCTGTAAACAAATGAAGTTTTAAATAAACCTAGGCTAGGTATTTACTTAGTAGTACCTACGTAGATGTTACTTATATTAAAGAAAACTATTTTATTTCACAATATCTGCATAGATACTTTAATCTCTAAGAAGATAGGCATTTGCCATACGTTAGTGTGTACCTTGGAATGAAACTATCTCTTTTAGGTGTTTAGCTAGGTAGGTATATGCAAATCAAATCGCGGAACCCTACTCCTTATAACACCAGCTATATGCCAATGAAAGTCAGCAGTTCCCGCGCGGCTTCGCTCGCGTGTACATATTTATATATTTTGCGCGGAACCCTTATTCTTTTTCCAAAATCATAGTAGCATAAGTTACTCCTTTTAACATCAACTATCTAACAGTGAAAGTCCCGTGGAAATCGGTCCACCTGTTCCGGGGATTAGCCGAAGCAAACAGACAGACAGACAGACAAAAATTGTAAAACATGTTGTTTTGGTATATGTACCGTATATACGTCCAAATGCACTTAGTAAAAAGCGGTTATTTTAATATTACAAACAGACACTCCAATTTTATTTATTTCTATAGAGTATAGAAATAAATAAAATATGGTCCTAATAAATAAATATACTTATCATAGCTAAACTTGACCTTGTAAACAGAACCTGTAAATATCTAACTATACTGATTATAATTAATAATATAATCTAACTACGTTAATACGTGAAACGTAATTCGTAAGCGACGAACGGACGAAGCGACGTAGCGCGTGAGTGAGTATCGAAGTAACGTGCTACCCGGCTAGGGATGCAAACGATACATCGATGTTTCAGAAACATCGATGTTTCGATAAGAAAATATCGATATTTACCATCGATGTTCACTATTGTAAAACATCGATGTATCGATTTTTTTCTATACGATGTTTTACATCGATGTTTCGCCCGCCATATATCAGAAATCTTTGGTACCTCTGTCCCGTCCATCCAAAAGTTATTCGAATTAGGAAGCAAAAATAACCCAACAAAGAAACCGTTTGACGGGAAAACGGGTTACAAAACTTTTATTTCTAAATTCATATTTTAAATAACTTGCTGTAGATTTGAAAACTGGAGTTAATAACTTTATATATTTTTTTATTGAAATAAAAATTAACAGTTAGTGATTTTATTTTATACGACACCTAATTTGTTTGTTTTAGATTTTCCTATTTATTAGCTCATTAAGAGACTTTAAAAAAACATCGATGTTTTTTTCTGAAACATCGAAGTATCGATACATGTTTTTTTTAACGATGATTGCATCCCTATACCCGGCCCGGCGCGTGGCAGCCCACTGAATTTTGCCCGACTCATCGACGCTGCTAGGTACCTGTAGCTTCATACCTACTGACCGGAGTGGGCTTAGCCTGCCGCGAGCGAGTGCCGATTTCGCGCGGTCTGCAGCTAGCGATCGCTAGTTTGGTCATTGACCCGGTCAGCTTTTATAAGTTTCGTATTTCATTGCCGGGTTTTTTTTTTTAGTAAAATGATGTATTTTTTTATTAAATTATCGTTTCATTTAGGTGGTGTTGAGAGAATCGACTGATTTTACAGACTTCGGAAATTCCTTTATGTGTTCTTCTAGGAGGTTCTCATTAAGGTGTACTAACATGATGGAGCGAGCGTGAATAATGATAATAAAAAGTTGAAATTTTTTTTTCATCGAATCGATTTTTTTTCTAACCCATCATCAAAGGTGTCATTAATACTATCGTCTGTCTTCATCTTCGGGAGCGTTTACCTAACACCCTGTATAAATAGATTTTAAGTACAAAAAGAATTCCTTTGAAAATGGTAAATATGAAAAAAAAAAAACAGTGAACATAATATAATAGAATTCAGTCTATGATAACGAGATTGTTTTTTTTTACAATATATTATTGTTTGGTATTGTATTGTTTACAATTTTTCGTAAACATTGCGTAATTAATTTATACGTGGGAGAGCCATGCTTCGGCACGTATGGGCCGGCTCGACTCCGCTCGATACCACGGCCTAAAAGAAAACCGGCAGTGAAACAATGTTTGCATTGCTTTTCGCCGCATGAGTGAGGTTCCCGGAGGCCCTAACCCCTCCCTCTCCCCGATTCAAATCCTTCCCCTCTCCTCTCGTCTAATCCCCCTCTTCCCCTACACCCACCTTAAAGGGCGGCAACGCACTTGTGACTCTTGAGTTACAGGTGCCCATGGGCGGCGGTAGTCATTTACCATCAGGTGACCCGTCTGCTCGTTTGCCCCCTATACCGTAAAAAAAAACGTTTTACTGTATTATCAACAGTACCTGGATGACCAACCGCTTTGCGCGGTTTTTTTACGTTTTCTAAAAATGAAACCTAGTTAGATCGATTTATCGCCCCCGAAACCTTCTGCATACTAAACTTCTTGAAAATCGTTGGAGCCATTTCCGAGATTCAGAATGTATATATATAATATACATATATACAAGAATTGCTCGTTTAAAGGTATTAGAATTTATATAAAACGTACTTAAGGGATATATCAAAACCTGGGACAATTATCATAAAAAATATGATGCCCTATGGCAGCCTCCTCTTTTGGTCTCTGCTCTCGAAGAAATTTCCTAACTAGCTCCAATTTTTTTGATCACTGCTAATAAGATATAATCTTACAAGTCCTGTCTTAGCATTTAATTTAAAAAAATATATTTTCTATAAAGATTTTTAGTTTAAATCATAAATTAGTACTAATTGCTTTATAATCATGCCTATATTACCGTTGCACAAAAATAATATACCCTGATAATACTCTCGTCCACGCCCACTGCGGTTGTGAATAATAATTTTATCGAGATAAGAAAAATACTTATGTCAGTAAAGAAAATAGACACTAACTAAGGACTCTTAAACTATGTTATAAAAATTATCATACATTTAGCGAATTCCGTGGTTCAGGTTTCTTGGGTACATAACCATATAAAAATATTGAGCCAATCACAAATGCTGTGCCAAAAGTAAATTGAATAGTCAGTTTGAAATCAAATAGGTATATCGACACTATGCAGGATATTACAATGGCAACAGATGTCGCGAAACCCTTCAATATATTGTCAGCATACTTCACAACAACAGCCACGATAAGGCCACCTCCTGCCTGTAATAGGACTAGGTACCAAACAAAGCCATCAAAGCCTTTTAGCAGATTATTGTGAACTCCTTCATTTACTAGATATGTGATGGCTCCAAATGGTAATGAAAGTAAACTCAGCTGTACATTTCTCATCCAAACCTGAAAAGGGAAATTAAATTAACTTAAATATAAATAATAAACAGAATAGTAATAGACAATAGCTAATTGATCTAGAAATCGAACTACAGATCAGCTTCAGTATAAAACTTCGTCCGCGTTTGTAAATTTTCCCCGTATTTGCAACATTTTTCATTGACGCCCGCTCCTATTGGTTGTAGCATGATGTTTTGTAGCCCATAAATAGCCTTCGTCGATAAATGTTCTATCCAACACTAAAAGAATATTTCAATTCGAACCAGTAGTTCCTGAGATTAGCGCGTTCAACCAAACAAACAAACAACTCTTTACTTTTATGATTTTAGTATAGATTTATCCGAATTGAGTCAAACCCCAAATGTACGACGCCATTTGAAAGAAATTCAAGAAATGACTGAATTCGGTGCACGTGACCAGAGACTTGGCTATTTCTGGGCACAACGCATTTTTTATTGTAACGAAAGGTGTAATCCTGCCGAATATGCAACGCGCGTTGCCTGCGGGGAAATCCATGACGCCGAACGAAAAGATGAAAATCCGAAAGTCGTTAAATTATTGTCATATCACAAGCATATTTTTTTGCTATTATAAACTTATATTCTGCGGTTGAAAAATTGACTCCGACGCACGACTAGAGTTTACAATTTACTGGAGTCTCTCTCTCTCTCTTCCTCCCTCCCTCCCTTCCCCCCCCCCCCCTCCCTATATTTACACATATATATATAACATAAAGGTATACACATATCTACTTACATGCGTCGAGAATAAGGAGTAAACTCCAAAAAATCTTTTTGACAAAAAATTAAACCGACGAAAAGAACTAAAAAGCAAAAAATAAATAAACTTTAAGTCTTAAGTATTGACCTTATTTACATAAACTATCAAATTTTATATAAACTAATTTTGAGTCGGCGCCAAACAACAAACTGATTAATTATCAAAATTTTATATGTACCTACGTAGGCTCTACGTCGGTAATTAATCATTTTATTATTTGGCGCCGACTCAAAATAAGTTTATATAAAAGTTAAAAGTAGTTTATGTAAATAAGGTCAATACTTAAGACTTAAAGGTTTTTTATTTTTTGCTTTTTAGTTCTTTTCGTCGGTTTAATTTTTTGTTAAAAAGATTTTTATATCATGATTTTTTTTCATCATCAGCTCAGCTACGTGATGATTTCTAAACGCAAATACCTGATAAAGTAATGAAAAGTAAACAGAAACACTATTCGTTCCTACAATTTTCGAGGGTTTCTCTCAATTTTATCAGGATCCCATCATCAGATCCTGACTTCCTTGACATGGGACCACCCTTGAGGTATACCCTATCCAACAAAAAAAGAATAATCAAAATCGGTTCATAAATAACGGAGTGAGGGCTGAACATACATAAAAAAAAAAATATATATGTATATATATATATATATATATATATGCGGTCGAATTGAGAACCTCCTTTTTTTTCGCTGGTTACTAAAGCATAAAAAGCACAATAAAGCGTTACGCTGCCCTCCGATCACTAAATTTTACTCTTCATATTTTTTTCATACCGGGCGCCTTATATGCAAAACGATTCTAAGGAGTAAACTCCAAAAACATTTAATGGCTTACGAAATACACAAGAGTCAAGACTACACACTATATCGTCGTTGGTTGTATGAATTTTTGGAAGATAGTAAAATATTCTATATTGTCACTTCAACTTCAAAAAACTAACACAGCGGCAATAGTTTATCTTAGGAAGGTTACTATTAACCATTGCGATAAGCATTTCCTGGTAGGTACAGGAAGTTTATCGGCAATATTTCAGCTATTTATTAATACAATACAAAATAATTTTTAAGACCGCACAGTCACCATTACAAATAGTAAACAATTTCGAATAAGCGAGCGATATATTACTTCGAGGAAGAATACGTCATGATCGGTGCTATCGTGGGTCTTCCATTTCGATTATTGTATACGGGAGTCACAGCAGAAGCAATATGGCAATAGTCCCAATACTATTCCCTTCCCACCCGCATTGCAATACTGCTATCCATTATAACGAACACTTAAATAATGTACCTGTAGGTAGGTACGTTGAATTAATGCAAGAGAATCGATGTGATGAAATTAACCACCGATTACATTAGTTTAAAAAATTCGGTGAATACTTACAGATATATCAGATTCCTTAAGAACTTTCTCAAAGTAGATGCCAGCAAAACCAGAAATGAAGCACGCACCGAGAGCAGCACTAAATCCCAATAATTTGGACTGGTCAGCTTGTGAAGCATTTGAAGCTTTTACACTATTAGCTAATTGTACCAGTGCGACTCCAGCTGCTAACAATCCTAATGCGCTCCATTGCCACTTTTTAAGTTGCTTCTTTAATACAAGCACCGCAAAAAATGCGGTAGTTAATAACTTTAATTGATATGTCACCTAAAAGAGAAACTATGCATTAGGTATTTAACTTATATATTAAATGTAATAGGTACAAAGGTGTTTATTTATACTTACTTGGTAAGTGGCTGCATCTAAGTTAGATGCTGACACATAAAGTAAATTGTTTTGTATAATGTACAGAAAGGAGGGTACGCCAACTCGTAATGTGTCTCGGATATTCAATATGACTATAGTATACATAGACTTCATTCCTTGATTGAGACCACCTGACTCTTGTATTACAAGGTACACACATATAATTAATTTAAATACTTCTGCCATTAACACAGCTGAAAAAGTGAATAATTCATTATTGATTCATTATTCCATGATTATTTCATAATAACTAGAGATCGCTTGGTGGTCAAACTTCGACCACTTTTCATTTTTGGTTTATTTTATCGGAAATATAACTTAAACTGTCATTGTATAAACTTTTGTACTATGACAGGTTAACATATATAATACTGGCGGCTACATCAAGCTCGTATAGCTTGATGTAGCCGACGTCAAGCTACACGAGCTTGATGTAGCCGCATTCACGTAATTATGAAATTTGTAACACATGTCGTTTAAAAATTTCTGCACTTCTTTTACATAATATAAACTTTAAGTATTTCGAATATCACGTTCCTGCGTTCGCGAAATCTTTTTAAAAAGAGGTACAAAGAATTAATTCTCTTCACATATTAATATTGTTACGGAAGCCTAAATTGACCCGCGGGCGCCATCTATTTAATAGTCAATAGAGGAAGTCAGAGAGGGTTACGATTACTTAGATTGAGATGCACACCATCTTTTGACAATAAACGGAACTAATAGTCTATTTATACAATGTCCCACATGGTATTAGAATATTCGAGGGGTTTCGAGTTTTCGGGAAATGTCACGAACTCTCTATGAAATAACGTTTGAAATATATATAATAAGGCAGTTGCATTGCAGTATTAGTTCAGTTTTAATTGAGCGGTTTTAGTGTATGGTTAACAAGTGCGAAGTACAGCTAGTAGAAGTGAAAAATGTTATAATTGAAATAGTGTGAATTAATTGGAATTATGTTAATTGCTAATTATTAAACAACCCCGGCACGTAACAATATATCTATACTTCTATACTAATATTATAAAGAGGAAAGATTTGTATGTATGTTTGTAATGTTAACTAGAGGACCGATTGCGATGAAACTTGATATTTAGATAGTTGGAGACCTGGATTAACGCATAGACTACTTTTATCCCGACATTCCCACGGGATCGGGACTTACGCGGGTGAAACCGCGAGGCGCTGCTAGTAGATTATAAGCATAAACCTTTGCCTCTTCATAGTATCCTGTAGTGACAACGTTTTTCTCTTAGATAGGTGTTGATGCAGAGGCGGATTTACCAATAGGCTGAGTAGGCTGAAGCCTAGGGCAGATTTTAGGGGCGGCGAATTTGGGAAAAACATTTTTTTGTCTTACAAAAATTAAAAAAATCATATTTACATATATACTTAACTACCTAAATGTCAATACGTACACAAAAAATTCAATATGTAAAACGCGTTTGGTTGCGGGCGGGGACGAGTGACACGACCGTTTACTAGTGTGTCTGGCCAACACAGTTCGGGTGAGAGAAGATTTTCTAACTTAAAACACGATTGAAAAGTTATCTAAAATCTACCTTAAGCCAAGAACTTTCATAATTTAATTTAATTTCATCGTCATCATCAGGCGGATTGTTACCAGATAATTAAATATAAGTTTTTAAACGCAATTAAAAATATTTTATTATGTTTGTGTCTCGAAAGCTGTTCCCTGGGAAACGCAAACAGCAACAGTCCAAACTCTCTCCCAAGACTCTCGAACTCATGAGTAAAATGTGCAAATTGTCAGCCACTCAGCCATCTTCGTCAGATAGGAGAGCCAAAAAAACTGTTATGACGCGACCTCCGAAGCTTCAACATTCACACAATAGAGATTGCAGTTTGAGTGGAACAGGGGGTTAAGTGTTCGTTCAGCACTTTGCCTCCATATCAGTGGAAACTCAAAACTGAGAATGGCAGTCAACTTAAAGTGCAAGATTCTCGATGAGATCGAGAAGTTTTATGGATAGCTGTACGCATCACGGATGATAGAACTAAAGAGACTCAGTGATGATGATCATAGAGCCCCATTAACGTGCCATTACAAGGAGGACATACCTGAAATTGTCCACAGCGAGATAAAGGTGGCTCTCGAGCAGTTAAAAAAAACGGATCTCCTGGGGATGACGGAATTACTACCGAGCTCTAAAGGTAGGCCAGATGCAATTACTGAAAGTACTAGTGAGTCTAAGTTAGGTAGCAATGAAAAAGCCGATGAACTCGCCAGAGCTGGTGCAGACAACTAACAGCATGGATTGAAACCATTTTGCGGCGAGCTTATTCAATCATAAACGCCCAATACATATCAATATCAATTAAAGGATGGAAGACCACGACTGGTCTAACACACTCAAAAGCCTTAATAAAGGGCTATGATACATTGTATCAAAAGAAGTTCTAGAGCTCAAGAGATACCTGAGCTTGATTGAGAAGAAAATCTGGAAGTTTCTAGAAGTCGTCTGAGCAGTGAACTATAAGTATAAAAGTGCATTACAAAAGACCAAAAATGGTTTAGGTAGCACTAGACAAGACACTAAAAATAATAATAATAATAGGTAGTTTTTTAGTTCCATCCTCTAACAAGGTTTAACACCCAGGTGTTGAACCTGAGGTACTTTTCTTCAAAAGAGGAGACAACATCTTGTTGAATAACTATAAATCCATCTCACTCCTGAACCATATCTACAAGTTCTTTTCGAGATTCTGAAAAAACCGTCTCGCGAGATAACTCGATGAAGACCAGCCACCGTAACAAGACGGTGCCAGACGGTTATCGGTCGCACCCAGACCGATTGAATTCGAAGGTATAAAGCTCGAAGTTGTTCAGGAATATGTCTACATAGGGCACACTGAAAGTTCTGCGATCCTGGCCGCTCATAAATGTTTCATTTTCGAATGTTATATTTTTTTAAGAAACCCAATCATTGATTTAAAAAAAAGGCGGGAAATTGCGTGTTAATTGTTTTTTATCACAAGTTGGGAGAGAAGCACCGCATTTGAGCACCGTAAGTCGTTGCTACGCAGAATTTGATCGTGGCCGTGTTTCTCTCCATGATGAAATTCGTGAAGGTCGGCCCTCAACTGCGATCACTGAGGAAAATGTGGCTATTGTCAGATTTGTCAGGCAACTAATTGAAGAAAACCGGCGGATCACTTAAGAGGAGATTCGAGGGAATCGGTATGAACCAAATTCTAAAAATCTTATATCAACATTTAAAAGTTACAAAACTTTGTTGCCGCTGGATTCCTCATGAACTCGTCCCAGAACAAAAACGGGCTCGTGTTGATTAGTGGACAAAAATGTTGTTAAAGTACGATCATGGATGTTCAAATGCTGTGTATGACATTGTGACAGGAAATGAAACATGGATATATTGTTACATGTGTTCGAAGGTGTAAGGAAACTAAGAAAATGGAGGCAGGCGAGAAACGTAAGCAAAAATGATTGTATTTTTTCTTCCGGACGGTTTCTGTCTGCACGATTCAACTTGAAGAGCAATAGACAGTTAGTCCCGAGTGGTACACCACCATTTGCCTAGAGTCTTTTAAAAAGTTAGGGAAAAACGATCAAGAAGTCGCATCCTATTGCACCATGACAATGCTTCGGCGCACACCACGAACAAGACATAGTCATTTCGGGCTTCTGAAAAGGTAGAGCTAGTGACCCATCCCGCACATAGTCCAGACCTGGCACCATGCGATTGCTTTATTTGCCCAAAAATTAAAGATTTCATGAGAAGCATGACATTTACGGGGCGGAAGATGCCGTAATAGCTTTCAACCAGCACGTGAAAAACATGCCCTTAGAGCAATGGTCCTCATGTTTCCAAAGATGGTTTGACTGAATGAAAAAGTGTTTAAAATGTAAAATGTCGAAAAGAAGTAAATATATTACTTCTTTTACATGTAAAGTAAAAAAGTAATAAATATAGTTTTGAGAAAAATAAAGTTTTGAGCACGTTATCCAGCTCGGTAGAAATAACTTTGGGAAGAAATAACCAGAAGGATCCTGTTAGGACAGGCAGCATTTGCAAAGCTACGTTGAGTTTTCTCATCACCCTTGCAGCAATTCTTCCTATATCCTTATATCCTACCTCTTTGACATACGCTACTGAGACTTGTGGGTCGTTAGTGCCCACGTCTGGGCACCGTATATCATTCGGTCTAGTCCACAATCTTATTAAAGTCGCGAAGCGGGTTGTGAAGCGAGCTATGCTTGGAGTTTCTTTGAAGGATCAAATTCATAATTAGGTCATTCGACAAAAAACCAATGTTACCGACATAGTTTGCAGAATAAGCCAATGCCAAGCCACGTCAGCGTGGCTTGGCATGGTCGTTGGGCCAACGGGTTCTAGAGTTGAGACCGCGAACTGGTAAACGAAAGGTAGGACGCCCCCAGCCAGTTGGACTGACGAACTGAGAAAAGTAGCTGGAATAGATTGTATGCGAAAGGCGGAGAACCGGGTGCTTTGGCGCACGTTAGGAGAGCAATGGACTGCTATTTAACTAGTTTACAGGCGGCAAATGTGTAAATCCGCCACTGTGTTGATGTCCATCGTTTTGATTATCAAAAGGCACACAACGTTGTGTTTTTGCTATAGTAATGGATCTTTTTTGTTTTGTGCATGTAGAAACCCCCTTGGGCCGTCACCCCACCGGGGTTTTCAGTGGGGCGGTGTGTCGGAATCAAACCGACTAAATAAAGTAGGAGGGATCCGGAAACAGCTAACCCCGTAACCATTATCAGGAAAAGACAAGAACTGTGCCCGGGAAAGTTACACCAGGCGGGGCGAAACTATGACGAATTTGTAACGGACAGAGACACCGCTGCACAGTATGAAAAATGACCTAAAAAACGGACATCCCCTTTTTATTTATTCTTTTGATAAATAAACTGATTTTAAATGCACGAGTAGAACACCCGAATGTCAAATGTAATTAGATCCAAAGATACGATTTTTTTTAAATTATTCTTGGTATTTAGTAAATTATTAAAATCTATAGTAAAAAAAAATATTTATGTAAATCTACTAGTATACATGTATGTAGGTTTTACGCGGGCATATGATGTACGAAACTATTTGTTTTAAAATCCATTCACTTAAAAGATATTTTGAATAAAAGGTTTTTAGTTTTTATTTTTTTACTGTAGTATTTTGCCATAGTTGGATTCAAAACCATGATATCTAAAGTTGTTTGATATCTTGCTAATTATATAAAAAAAAAATATACCCTAATCTCTTTGGATCTTGGAGTTATATGCTTCGAAAGTTTTATCTAATTTCTATGGTTACAGGGTTGTCAAAAATTTTAGTTCTCTCTATCTCAATAATTTTTAGATATAATTTGTGACTAACCTATTATATATATATATATATGACGGCGCGCCCATATTGTCACACCTATATTTTAATAATGTGATTTGATTTGTCTAACGAATTTGGTTGATTTTGTTAAACTATTTACATTTTGATTTACTTGAAACTAGTTTAGCTATTTAATTTATAGTAGAGGGTAGTTGGAGCGATCGATGCCTATATAAAGCAACAGGCGCGAGTGTGGAGGGCAGTTCTGGACGTACGATCAAAATTCCACATACTTTTTGGTAATATTGTTTCCAACGTATTGGTCTAAATGTTAACTTTGTAAATTGATTACGACAATAGAGTTTCAAAAAGTTAATAACTTGTCTCATTCAACAAGACCCACATTCTACCGCCCATGGGTACGAATGAAAGCTACCCCCAGCTCGAAAATCCGACATATATATATATCGGATTGCCAAACGGGCCAAATGTGGCCATTTTGTGCGTTTGTAATGAATATTCAATAATGCGACTTTTTCACTGAGTTATGTGTAATAATAAAATAAAATTTAAATAGACACCTAAATACCATCAGGATCGAATTCATTCTGCTCGATGCATCCGTTAAGTGTGGACGCGTGTTGCCAGCCAAGTGATATAGATACCGAAACCGGTACCTTATTGGTCAAGTGCTTAACTTTTGATTCCTTGTCGCACATGTAGTGTTTCTATGGACTAACCACACCTTTAAGGCGTGACAAGAGTGAGACAATCTAATAAATCAGTGTTCAACCCAAAAACCGTGCAGTGATTGGCAGGGATTTGAACCCCCGGACACGACCGAGTAGCCGGTGGGGATTAGTCGTAAACCACGCAGCCACGACAACATTGTGCAAAACATTGGAATAACGAGTATATTACAAGCGTTTTCTGCTACGGCGCGCGTCGTTACACTGCTACGCGCTACGACTACGACAAATAGCTACGAATACTAATCGCACTGCAATTGCAGTGACACCCAACAGTTCTATTCGCAATCACGATAACAGCGCTTTGTTATTATCTAGACGAGTGTGATTAATTATCTACAATAATATGTCCTCGCGGGCATTAAAATGGAATTGTTGTGAATCTAGAACCGATGATGAAAATTACATATTATGTAATATATGTAAAAAAGCGAATCATATATCCTGCCTTGCATCAATTTATCCGTCATTTAGCCCTAAAAATCCTACGCCCGAATGGACCTGTCCTTCCTGCGCTGAAGATAAAACTAAGCCAAAGAAAAAAGATAAAGCGAATGCGCCTACGCGTTTTAACCCTAACGTTACGATTCGTGGTAGTAAAAGACCAGCATTACATTCTCCGCCTCAGATGCAAAATACTGCTGAACAATCGGAAAATATACGTGACATTATGGAGGAACTCATAGACCGCAAGTTTGAAAATATTCTGGAAAAACTAAAGGCTTCTTTTAGCGACGTGATTGAGCAACAACTGAAAGCGTTTCAGACCGAAGTAAGAAATGTAAAGGAAGAGATAGCAGAGGTCAGAAATAGCATGAATTTCATGAGCAATCAATACGACGACTTTATAAAAGAGTATAATGAAACAAAAAATACTGCCAAGCTCGTACAAAAGCAAAACGATGAAATGGCAAATACCATAAACAAACTAACCTTGAAAATCAACCAACTTGAACAACATGCTCGCTCTAATAATATCGAAGTACAATGCGTTCCTGAGAAGAAAGGTGAGGATCTACTCGAAGTCGTCACCGTGCTCGGTAACGTGATTGGTTTCAAACTGAAGACAGAAAACGTATTGAACTGTACACGTATTGCCAAGCTCAACAAGGATAGCAGTCGCTCAAGATCAATCATCGTTCAATTTTCATCAAATAGGCTTAGAGATGAACTTCTAGCGGCAACCATTAAATTTAATAAATCTAATCCAGACAACAAACTCAACAGTGCTCATCTTGGTCTTGCTGGACAAAAGTTCCCGATCTTCATAACTGAACATCTTTCACCCTACAATAAATCTCTTCACGCTGCAGCTAGACAAAGGGCTAAGGAAAAAGGATATAAACATGTATGGGTAAGAAACGGACGCATTTATATGAAGAAATCTGATGACTCGGAATAGATACTCATACGCAATAAAAAGACACTAGAAAATATGTGAACCCCAAAGTGTTAGTTCTAAGTAAAACTTACGATGCATGTAATTATTATTTATAAATATAAAATTCTCCTTGTTAAATGTATATTTCCAGAATGTCAGAGGTTTAAGAACAAAATTAGAGCATTTCTATATCAATATCTTTAATTGTGATTACGACATTATCATTCTTTGTGAGACTTGGCTCAATGATTCGATTTATGACTCTGAACTTTTTCCCGAAAAGTATAAAGTATATAGGAGGGACCGTTACACTACAGGTTACCACCAAACAAAGTCAGGTGGTGGAGTACTTTTAGCTGTCTCTACTGGCATTGATTCCTTTCGCCTAACTGAGTATGAGACTCAATGTGAGGATTTATGGGTGGCTATTAGCTATAAAATTAATAATGTGACAGAAAAAATACATATGTGCCGTATACTTACCGCCACCGCTGCAAAATGACATGTTAAATGACTTCTTGCAGGGTGCCACTCGCGCGTTTGAAACACACGAAAACATACTAATCACGGGTGATTTTAACTTGAGTACTATAGCTTGGAATGATACAATAGATTACACTTCTTGACTTTATAGCATTACATAACCTTAAACAACATAACCACATCTTAAACAATAATCAGAGAGTTCTTGATCTTGCATTATCTAGCATGTTAACAGTGACAGCATCACATAGCCAATACACACTAAGCAATATCGACCCTTATCACACTCCTATAGAATTAAATATAGATTTAAATAAACAAAAGACACTATCCCCTGCCTCCACAAACAAATACAATTTCCACAAAGCCGATTATACAGCTCTTGCAACCAAGTTAGAACAAATTGACTGGATAAGCGAACTGTCCAACTGCAACAATATTGATAACATGACCATCGCTTTCTATAGTATAATACGCAAAGCCATAGCCGAAACTGTCCCCAAAAGTAAACCCAAATTAAATAAATTTCCAATCTGGTACGATAACAATCTAAGACGTCTTTTAAAAGAAAAATTAAAATTTAGGATACGGTATAGGAACTACAAAAACCCCTTAGACCTTATAACATTTCAGACGCTCAGAAAAAGATGTGATGCTTGTATAAATAACTGTTATCGCAACTACATCAAAAGCATCGAAGACTCAATAGCCTGCAATACAAAAACCTTTTAGTCCTTCATTAAAAATAAAAATAAAAAATCCAGCTCATACCCTTCATTAATGTATCTCAATAACGAAAGTGCCACGAGTGGCCAAGACATCTGCAATCTTTTTGCTAAATACTTTGCTTCAGTTTACACCCACAGCAATAAAAAAACCTACGATGAATGCAATATAAGTAACTGTATCTCAAATAATACGCTAAATAACATAACCCTTACTAAAGAAACAATACTTAAAGGTCTAAAAAAGCTGGATCAAACAAAGGGAGCGGGACCGGATGGAATTCCCCCATTGTTTGCGTATAAATGTTCAGAAATATTGGCAATCCCGCTAACTATCCTATTCAACGAATCACTAAAAACAGGCACCTTCCCAAGCTCATGGAAAGAATCCCTTGTTGTACCTATTCACAAATCTAACGATGAAACTCAAATAACCAACTATCGGCCAATCTCAATCCTTTCAGTATTTGCAAAGCTCTTTGAATCTCTAGTTCGCCCGTTTCTAACCTCGCATCTTAAACAATTAATCTCCACGCATCAACATGGCTTCTTTAAAAACAGATCTACAACGACGAACTTAATGTCGTTTGTCTCTAATATAGCCTACAACCTGGACAATCGGGTATCGGTGGATGCCATTTACACCGATTTTAGTAAAGCTTTCGACAGGGTCGACCACTCCATTTTGATTGACAAATTATCGATTCACGGTATAGCTGGTAATGTTCTCAAATGGATTGGCTCCTATCTCAGTTCAAGAAACTCTAAAGTTGTGGTAAGCGGCTATGCATCTTACCCATTTCCTACCTCATCTGGTGTCCCCCAATCAACATCTAGCCCCTATTCTTTTCACGGTATTTATAAACGATATTCATCACTATCTTCGACACACAGATTATTATCTATTTGCAGATGACCTAAAAATTTCGAGACCAATTAAATCAAACTTCGACGAACAACTAATCCAAGAAGATCTAAACAATCTACATAGGTGGTGTACAGACAACAAAATGAGTCTAAATGTTGATAAATGCAAATGTATACGTTTCACCAGATGTATCTTGAAATCCCCCCTAAATTACACAATAGATAGTATACCACTACAGGAGGTTGAGGTAGCGCGGGATCTTGGCGTATATCTGGATAATAAACTAAGATTTCACAAGCATATAGACAAAATAACATCAAAGGGTTTTAAAATGCTAGGGTTCATTATCAGAAACAGTAAAGGCTTTAAAAAACCGTCCACTAAATTGACATTATTTAAAACACTAGTTCGATCGGGTTTAGAATACTGTAGCCAAATATGGTCTCCTCATTACGAAATACATATAAAACGAATAGAATCAGTACAAAAGAGGTTCCTGTGTCATCTTACTTTCCAGGGTTATTTGCTCAAACAATTGAAATCATATTCCTCGCGCCTCTCTCATTTTAGGGTCAGCAGCCTACATGAGCGCAGGCAACTGTTGGATCAAATGTTTTTGTACAAATTAATGAATAACTACATTGACTCTCCTCATCTCCTACAGCAAGTTAAAATTAATGCTCTATATAAATTACCTAGATCCCTAAATTACGTACCGTTTGGTCTTGCAATATCAAAAAGTAATCTAGGAATGTACTCTACTTTAAACCGGTTATGCAGACAATACAATAACATTGTTAAAACACACAAAAATATAGATATTTTCTCAAACAAATTTAACACCTACCACCGCAATATTTTGTCAGCCCTTACATCCCTAAACAACCAGTGAGCCCTGTCAGTCCCCCTCGTTTAAAATTTATAAAACAATTCGCTGGCTTGCCAGCACTTGTATTTATTGTACATGTGTGTATTTTTCTCTATCTACCACACAAAATGCATGTTGTGGTGACCTGTAATTAAGTCAACACTTAACCCTTTAATTACAAATTAAGATAGTATTCAGCATGTATCCGTGTATGGCTTGTTGGTTGTATTAATAAATAAATAATTTTTTTTTTTTTCTGACCCATAATCAAAGGTACTATTAGTACTATCGTCTGTCTCCGTTTTCGGGAGCGTTTTACTAACATCCTCTGTAGGGTGTATTTGAAAAAGGAACGCTAACTTTAATCACTGAAAGGGCATGACTCTAGCATGCAATTACAATAGGAATTTTTGTAAAAAAACTATCCGTTTACAAGTTATGACTGTATTTTGCCTCCGTTTATCATAACAGCAGGTGCAATGTGTAAAGTTAAAAATTATAATTTTTTTTTAAATTAGTTTTTATGGATTTTCAGATCCATGGTGCCTCACCCCCATTCCTACAAAAAAAATGTTTAGGTATAGGGTTTAGGTAGGCATACCACATCACCACCATTCACACATTCACCCCCTTCCCCATACCACATTTTCGTTTTCATCGGAATTTATTTCCATTTTAAAGAATTTACAAGTAATGTAATGTCAAACAAGCTACGTTCATTTATTTCATTCTTATATTTTACAAAAGATATCAACCTACTTTCTATGAATCTATAACTTTTACTTAATATCAAATCACAATAAAAAAAAAATCGGTGGCAACCCTAGGATACTTTATTTAAAACCTCATAAGTCACGAATCCCAAGGAATTAAGATTTCAGGTTTTGAAGGCCTGTTAAGAGGGACCTGTTCTATAGTCTAATTAAAGAATTGAATCCTACTAAAGTAAGACTTGACGAAAAAAAAAATTACGAAAGTATGGTTAAAATCGTTTTTTTTATGTTATTTTAAGTGCTAGAACTTTGTTACTGACTGCATATTATAGATAATTTACACTTTGATAATATGGATTATTAATCAACAATAAAAACTGAACGCCTTTTGAACAACACCTATTTCTATGGCTTTCCTGAATTCCATAGGAAAAACGATAAAAAAATTGTATCTCCGGATCTAAGGACATTTGAACTTCGGAAGTTCTACTCGTGCATTTAAAATCATAACATTTATCAAAAGAATAAAAAAAAAGGGGATGTCCGTTTTTTAGGGCATTTTTTATACTGTGCGCTGTGAAAAATTAGCTTTTGGTTCATTTTTATCGATGTCGGGACCAACAATCGGAGATCCGATTAACTGATCAGAAAAGGCGATGTGCGACCTATCTCGAGCGAGCTTTACAGCATAGAGGATATTTTGATTAGGCAGTCGCCAAGCCGATTAAGAGTGATTTTCTTATAGATACACAGTAACAAACTGAGGTTCAGCTACTTAAAAATGAAGGATTCTAAATAAAACCTGTTTAGTAGATGCATAATAAGCTTTTAGAAATTTTAGAATTTGTAAAATATATCGAGATAAAACTGTGTCAAGAACTAAGGCTACTTTAATCAATTTACAAAGATGCTTATGGTGTTGTTGACATATACAATATATACATACATGTATGTATAAAGTATGTATAAAGTTTAAAAACATCTGTTAAGATGTTAGAGGCCTTGATGATGATGATGATGATGTATAAAGTGAACCTTGATAAGTTATACATAATCACAATTTTTATTCCAGGCTAGCATATTTTTTCCCTAGCCTATATTAACCTTTCAAGCATAATTTTCTTGAGCCATCTTGAACCAGCCTTTGTGGTATACAACAAGGGCATCAGGCCCCCCCATTCACCACCAGCCGTGGTGGCGCCGTTTATCTTTCATATAACTCTGGTACATCATTTTGATGATATTAACAAAATAAATTGCATAATGAAAGACAGCACAATAAAAAGTAAGTAGTAACTATTGTTTAATGTAGGTATAAAAAAATACCTGCTGCCGGTGAGAACATATCCACATCTTTTCTTGTGCGGGCATAACGCATGCTAAGGCCAAGTGCAGCATTTTGCAATGTTAACACCACTAAACTGACATATTTTATATACCCTGAAAAGTTATAACAGTGTTAATTATAATCTGTAATATTAAAAAATATAATTTACATGTACATATAACATTTTTAATGTACATTATATTAAATACAATGCTATATTGTGTGTCATCCTCAAACATAATTATATTACACACTTTTTTGTATATTGATCACTTTTTTAAATAACTGTTACAAATGTATACCATAGTTAAATCTCCTATTTGGGGCATATGATTGTGATTTTTTTGTATCAACTTCATCCATTTTCTGTGTATTTAATTGTACGGCTGCTGCTGTATGATCCAACTCAGGGTCCAATGTTGCACTGATAATTGAATTAGAATTTATTTAGTGTTGGATTATCATTCAAATCACTTGCCTTCTTAGAAACCTGTATGATAAGAAAAAATGTATACAGCAATTACTTTTGTGATAAGTTAAGTACCAATATTGACAATGCCTTGATTATAGATTTGATAAACTGATTATTTTTATTCTGATTAAGTATATTTATTTAATGTAGCAAGTTAATGTGAGTAGTTAATGAAAATATCTAGTAGGTACGTTGTTAAAATATAAATAATAAACTACAGTAATATTCGCTAAAACGTCTTCAATTACAAAAAAAATGGAATGATAAAGCGTAATAATAATAATGTACTTACGACAGCAAAAAGGTTCTATTTCGTTAACTTAAACAAAAATAATGCATTGTTTATATTAAAAAATTACTAAAATTTTTATGCACCTATAAACAGTTAACATAATATAAGTAATCACTCGTGAATTTACACCACAATTTTTAGATGGTAAATGATCTTTATCAAAAGTAACACTTACGGAGGAAAATCCTATTTTAAAGATAGTTTTGTTCAATACATAAGCTAATTGTGCAAAACGCTAATAAACAGCACGACTGATTGTTGACGTCGGCAAAAGGCAATGCGAGCAATGCAATGCAATCAAACAAAACGTCAACGAACTATTGACATTTGACAGTGACATATAAAATAATTCACCTACACCTGCACCCTCTCCACCACTGCTTGTATTGTCATGTCAATGCCACTGCTGCACTGCTGCTGCTTTTCGTTGTTTTGCACTGATAAAAGAATAAGAGAAGATATGATATATTATTTGCAAATATATAGTTTCTAGTTGCCATACAAATATCATGCAAATAACAACCTAATAATAAAAAAAATATTTGTCTCTTTTCTATCTTGATAATTTAAGATTGTAAAAAGAGTTCAGTAAGTATATGATATTAGTTCAAAAGTTTTTTTGGTAAATGAACCCGTGTATTTTGTGAGTAATTAAATGCAAGAACTATGCCATTATAATTCGAATTCTAGTTTTTATTAAATTATGTTTGAATGAACCCTATTTCGTGATATATAATTTTTCTGTGTTCCGTTCGCGAAATTGCAGCTATTTTCGCTATTAAGTCCCGAATTACACATTTAATATATATTTAAAGAGTTTTATAAGTAATGACAGGATAAATATTTTTTTTGAGAAAATCAACTTTTACTTAAATTTCTAATTTTGCCGATGAATTTAAATAATCATCATCTTTCTTTCTTACCCGATTCTGCTTACATTATCTGAATTCACTCTACCAATATAGCTTTATTCATCACAAACTTAGGGGCTAACTAAACTACAACTAAAAGTCTATTTCCTTATTTCGTATTAATTGTTGTTGCGAATAATTTTTTACATTTTTGTTGCTATTGCATTTGGTCAATAAGTATTCTTCTTTATTCGATCAAAGTTTTTTTGTTAGTTCTAATTTTTTTTTATAAATAAAATAAAAAACTACCCTCATGTTGGCAGGGAAAATCGTTTTTTTACATTTTTCAGATCTATTTCAATTGTTTGTTAACTGTTCTTCATTGTTCTATCAATTTATTTTCATCCAGAATGAAAAAAAAAAAATTTCCCCCCGCCGACTTGAGGGTAATATTTTATTTTATTAAAAAAAAACCAAACACGAACAAAACAAAATTTTGATAGAACAATGAAGAACAGTTAACGAACAATTGGAATAGCAAAAAAATAATTAAAAAATTACTTCTCCCCGCCAACTTGAGGGTAATTTCATCTTAGGGGGCACAGATGCATCTAAATTATTCACCTTACAGTAAAACCTCATTTTCAGGAATGAAAAATACTAACATATTGTAATGCCTTCAAGGAACTAAGAGAAGATGGTATGGAATCGATCGTTAAACTAGCAAAAGATAAAAACAACAGATCAAAAAAGTGACAAAGCGTATAGAAGTCCAAAAGCTTGCTACAGACTACTATAGAATATACCCTTTGCTCTAACAAGAAGGAAACGAAGTTATTGTACCTACAAAAATTAAAATCCAAGCGTCAGATATGAGAAGGTCCCACTTATACTAAAACAGGAAGTACAGAAAGCCATCATGTCACAAAAAATAGATAAAGCTCCAGGGCCTGACAATATATTTAGGTAATGAATGAGAGGCTAAAGTAATAGAAGAAATATTACCGATACTAACTAAGAATCAAACATTATTCTCATTCACACGAAAGGAGATAAACATGATATCGGTAATTATAGACCAATAAGTCTCATATCGAATGTTTACAAAGAATTCGCGAAAATAATTCTAGAAAGAATAGCACAAAAGTTGGATAAAAACCAGCCAATAGAGCAGGCAGGATTCAGAAAGAACTACAGTACCATCGATCATAATCACACAATCAAGCAGGTCTTGAAAAAATACAATGAATGTCAGAAGCCCTTATACATATTCTTTATCGACTATTCCAAAGCATTCGACAGCCTGAATCACAAATACATTTGGGCCGGTCTAAGAGAACAAGAAGTGAACTCTACTTATATAGCACTAATCAAAACCATCTTCAAAAATAATTGTTTTTAAACTTTCGGGACTTTGATACATATTAGATGTGTAATTCGGGACTTAATCCAATCCACTCGTGACCACGATCGGTGTAAGTCGATCGAAACGTCGGGTAACCAAGAGGTATTGTACCTTTTAAATATTATCGCGATTAAGTCCCGAATTACACGTCTACCATCTATAGAAAGAGCAAAAGCCGAATAAAATTGGAATCGAAAGGAGACTCTTTTCCAATAAACAGAGGCGTTCCAATAGACAAGGTGACCCATTTATCAGACTATTTATTTTCCGTTCTGTTACATTGTTGCGCGGGTGGACCTTAGTACTGACTGGGAGTAATCTGTTAGGTATACCGTTTCACTCGCGCTCTCATGCGTACGCTAAGAGTGGCTGTGAGTGTATGAGACAAGTTTTCGACTGGCCTGTGCGTCTAGTGGTTAGTGACCCTGACTGCTAAGCCAGAGGTCGTGGGTTCGATTTCCACCCAGGACAAATAATTGTGTGATGAACACGATAATTTGTTCTGTGTCTGGGTGTAATTTATCTATAACATGTATGTATTTAGAAATATATAAGTATGTTTATCAGCAGTCTGGTTACCATAGTACAGGCTCTGCCTACTTTGGGATCAGATGGCCGTGTGTGAGATGTGTGAAGTTATTATTATTCTAGTTATTAACATCTATAAAACATATAAATTACATTTTTAAATACATTATATAAAAAAATATATATTTAAAAATATAAAAAATAGTGTCCCACCGGTACAGGGACCAAGCTACCGGTGGTTAGGGTTCCAAAGACAGAATCCACATCCCACATGTCGAGAACCTCGTGGGCCAAATCCAAATACTTCATTTGTTTTTCCTTTTCAGCCCTTAAGAGATTGTCGTCATGTGGAATGGTGATATCAACAATCATTGCTCGGCGCTCTAATCGGTCTATTACCACGATATCGGGCTTATTGGCAACAATAGTCCTGTCAGTGATAATAGACCGATCCCAGTACAATGTTACACGACCATTTTCAAGAACTGGGTCGGACACATACCTGTAGTACGGTAGTTCCATAGTCACAAGGTTATATTTAAGAGCAAGTTGCTGATGGACTATCCTGGCCACTTGGTTATGTCTGTGCAAGTACTCGCCGTTGGCAAGACGAGAACAACCGGAAATTATATGCCTGAGGCTCTCTCCTGGACGACAACATGCCCGACAAATGTCAACCGGGCCGTCCTTCAGGATATGTTTCCGATAGTTGTTCGTCATAACAACTTCATCAGTAATTGCACATATAAAACCTTCAGTTTCTCCAAAGAGATCACCGAAACGTAGCCTGGACACTGACGATAATAGATCTACTTCGGGCCCATTTAAGGCCCGATAAAAACGTCCATCCAGCTCTTTGCTCTTCCATATTTCCCTGCGATCTGTAATATTGAGTACTGCAGGTTTGCGCCAGTTCTCTCTACCTAGAGCATGCTGAGTGAGTCCGTTGTCAACTGCCACAACATCCCGATGCACCTCCACGTCAACAGAGAGGAAGTAATCTCTAAGATTGCATACCTCGCGGTTATGTAGTGTCTTGGCATTTAAAAAACCACGACCCCCACATTTCCGCGGGATATACAATCTCATTACCGATGAACGTGGATGGTGCATTATTATTATTATTATCTTCTTCACCCGAAGCAGAGTCTCCCGTGAAGGGGAATTCTGGACATCGCCCACTTACCACCCGCGGGCCAGCGCTGGGTGGACCATTGGAGGCAAAACGTCGCTGTACCGACGGTCAACTCATGACCGGCGCTGTGAGGCACACCGTGTGATTTTAGTCGGTTTAAGCCTGATACACGGCCTCACCAAAAGCCCGGTAAGGTGAGCTTCCACACGAAAAACAAATGGGTGATGTTCCCACGGCCAAACTACGTCATTTCGCGTGTAAACAATCAAACAATCTTCTTTTGTACGCTCCAGGTTGTTTCACTGCCAATACAGTATAAAAATCCTGCCTGGAGGAAGAGGTGCAATGACTGTCATAAGCGACAAATTGCTGTTTTCCGAAAAAAACGCGAACGAAGTCGCGGACACAGCTAGTCAAAAATATATTTGTTACCATTAATTATTATTTTAAGAATATGCTGTGTTTTTAAGTTTATTAGACCTTTGTAAGCATTTTGGAATGCATAATAAAAAATTTAAGTTTTTATTTTTTTTGTTAGATTAAGAATGAACAAAACAAAATTCTGATCGAGCAATGAAGAACAGTTAATGAACTATTGAAATAGCAAAAGAAATGACAAACAATGAGTTCTCCCCGCCAACTTAAGGGTAGATTTATCGTGGGAGAGCCATGCTGCGCCACGTATGGGCCGGCTCGACCGGAATGCTACCACGGCCTCACAGAAAAAAGGCAGTAAAGCAATGCTTGCATTGCTTTTCGCCGAGTGAGTGAGGTTACTGGAGGCCCTAACCCTTCCCTCCACCCTTCCCCTGCTCCCACCTTAAAGGCCGGCAACACACTTGTGACTGTTGAGTTGTAGGTGCCCATGGGCAGCGGTAGTCATTTACCATCTGGTGACTCGTCTGCTTGTTTGCCTCCTATATTATAAAAAAAAATATTTTATTTAATACTGAAATAGCAAATAAAGAAATGTAAAAGAAAGACTTCCCCCGCCAACTTGAGGGTAGTTTATTAATTAATTTAAAAAAAAAGAACTAAGATAGAACAAAAAAACTTTTGATCGAACAATGACAAACAGTTAACAAATAGTTGAAATAGTAAAAAAATACTTCCATCTGCCAACTTAAGACAGTCCAAAGAACAGAGCAGCGAGAAGTTATATTCTGATATTTCTAAGTTTCTCTTTCATCAAGCTTACAAATTGGGGCTGCCAACCTTACACTCAGAAGGAGTGCATGTGTACCGCATAGCTGTTTGCTACTGGCCTGACCTGGACCTGGACCTGACTCGAGGTGGTGATATTGAGATTGTGTGATTGACTGTGCTCCATTAAAATGCAATTTTTTAGTTTCTTAACATTTTATTTCATTTTCTACACATAAATTTAAACATAAATAACCTTTATATCACACAATTATTTATTTATCATTTTCAAAATCAGCAGGATTTTTACGTGAGAGACGGTGATGCTCCCTTTCAACTCCTTCATAGATAAGGTATCCAAGGACAAATGCTGAAATAGATACAAGTTATTTTTTTAAATCCTAATAACATTTACATATTAAAGGAAAATCCATGGAAAGGTATATGTGTGCTATATAATTATTCATCATAAGTAATAAATAAACAGGATTATAGTGAAATAGTTGACTATTGTTGAAATCTAAGTATAAAAAAAAAATATATATACAGTTGAATTGAGAACCTCCTTTTTTTTTCTTAATTATAAATAGAGATATTGTCTGATTGATTAACTTTTCAATGCACAACCTAAACCAGTGAGACTACTTTCTTACCATGGATCAAAGTATATTTTTACAGATACCAAATAATAGTTGTTCTAATAAAGTTGTTCAAAATATGAAAAAATCTATTGAAGTAAGTTATAATTTTTTGGTCTGTAAGACACACTCGCCATCATTTTTTCGTAGGAAATTGTTACCAACTTTTGATGAGATAAATATTCGAAAACTATTGTTATCAGTTCTCTACGAACATAATTTTGTCTAAATAATGTGGAGTCTGAACATACAGTGATTAGTGTTGCTGATTAGAGTATAAGAAAAAGAGCTTTAACGGAACGGTTAATGAGGGGTATGAAACTGATAGGATTTTGACAGGTTAAATGGCCGTGAACATTACAATTTTCATCTAATATTAATTAATAAATAGATAATACTTACGAGGTACTACTATAAATACGCTGTCACGGAATCTACGGAATAAGTTAGGTACACCGTGAGAAATGGCACCAGCAAAAGCACGCTGTTCGTGATGTGATAGCTTGTAGGTAATCAGCCCTCGGATCTTAGCAAGCTCTCCAAAGTGCTTTCCCATTTTCGTTTATTATTAATTTAAAGTGAATAGTAGTGAATAGTTAAGTTATATAACTATGCACCAGTGTGCGAAAAAGGTTTGACTCAGTTTGACATACACGATTACACTTTGACATCTGACATTAGTATTTAGTTTTATTTTTTTATTTTTAATCATGACCATAGATATAAAGTCTTTTAGTCTCAAAAATAGATAGGTAGGTTTGATGGTGCGTTTACTTCAGACGTACGTCGCGCAGCCTGGCTAACAGCCTGGCACGAAGCATGCTAGTCAGTGCAAACATGAGAGAAGACGCGGACGTAGATCTCGTGGGGGCTACTGATTTCATTTGATCGATTTTTGTTGAAAAAAAAATATACCTACATTTTAAAAGACCCCAGTACTTTTGCCCTGCGTTCCTTTATTATTCCTGTTTCCATGACATTTTTTATTATAGTTCAACTCTTACTGATCATAGCGTGATGTACCTAAAATAGTTTCTTAAAGTAATGTATTGTAATAGTCTTAAAGTAATGGAATTTTAGTAGGTTGATTCCTAAAATTCAAAACCGTGTGGCACTACTAGAATATATATACATATATAATGCAATAAAATAAAGTGGAAAATTTGTAACATTAATTAATAAATAACATTTGGGCACCAGATCGTATCAATTCCTGTTTTGTTTTTTCAGGTGGCGTCTAAATGTGCCCATATGTACTTCTTTTTCGTTTTTAATTATTTTCTTCTCTTTAAAATAAAAAACTTGACTTCCAAAAGAAGAAAAATGTTAATTTAATTCGCTTAATCTTAATTATCTTTTTCTTTATCAAACGGTTACTCATAAAAACAGAGATATAGATACATAAGCAATGGGGTGCTAGAGATATGCATATAAATTGGTGCCTTCTTTCTCTTTCTACTGACGACGCGAGTCGCCAGATTGTGGCTTGCTAAGAATACTCTGAGTAGTCTTTGGTCATAAATCTGAGTCATATCCGCTGACCTCTAAATAGAGGTCAGTGGTCATATCTCTATCTTAAGAACAATAATTACTATAGAAGGAATGTTTTAAGCAAAAACAAAAAACCTACAGTTATCTCTTTTTACCTATACAAAACGCCATAAGAGTGACAGAGATGCATCGGTTACCTCTTAGCGTAGCCATGATCCCATTTTTACTATCGAAACTCATGTATACAAATAGGTGTCAATAGTAATGCATGTCATAAATATCGATAAATCAATTAATAAGATAAATCTATACTTGCGAGTTTTATTTTGTTGATAAATCAGATCAAATAAAAAAAATCACAGAGAAGAAGACAGAATAAACAAAAACCTAAAATCTGGTGTCAAAGACGCTAAAACGGTGACACTGCGTTTGATTAACGATCCGCTGCCATTCTATTATGAACGCAGCTCAAACTAATAGAAAATAGAATTCATTAAAAAAGCTGTATGTGCTGAAATCTGTTCGGGGGGTTATTGAGATCTTGAGGATGTAAGGACTCTAAAAGGGGGATAAAATTTTTTAATCAATCAATCAGCTTATTATAGTCCACTGCTAGACATAGGCCTCTTCCAATGTGCGCCATAGCACCCGGTCCTCCGGCTGTCTTACGTTGGAGGGGAGAAGTCGTTTCTTTTTTGCTCTTTCAACTGTTCGTTAACTGTTCGTAACTGTTCGATCAAAATTTTTTTTGTTCGATCTTAGTTTTTTTATTAAAAAAAAAAAAAAATTACCCTCAAGTTGGGGGGGAGAGGTCGTTTTCTTACATTTTTTTTTTGCTATTTCAATTGTTCGTTAGCTCTTAGTCATTGTTCAATCAAAATGTTTATTTGTTCGATCTTAGTTTTTTTTTTTATAAATAAAATAAAAAATTTGCTTTCTTAAGTTGGCGGGGAGAAGTCGTTTTTAACCTTTTTTTTTTGCTATTCCAACTGTTCGTTAACTGTTCGTCATTGTTCGATCAAAATTTTTATTTGTTCGATCTAAGTTTTTTTTTTAAATAAAAAAAATTACCCTCAAGTTGGAGGGGAGAAGTCGGTTTTTTACTTTTTTTTTTTGGTATTTCAACTGTGGGTTAACTGTTCGTCATTGTTCGATCAAAATTTTTATTTGTTCGATCTTAGTTTTTTTTTTAAATAAAATAAAAAATTAGCCTCAAGTTGGCGGGGAAAAGACATTTTTTTAATACTTTTTTGTTATTTTAACTGTTGATTAACTGTTCGTCATTGATCGATCAAATAAAATTCGGTTCTGGCACTCGCCGGCCGTTACCGCGGCACGCTCGCTTCGCTCGCTCGTCTCGTGCGTTATGGTCACAGTTCTAACCTAACCTAAACCTAGCCATTTCTGTCACTCACTTAGTAATTTAGTCGCACGCCTAAAATGTTAATATCCAAAATGGATTATACGCATCACGCGAGAGCGGGCGACATCAGAGAGGGGACTTTAATATTAAGTTACAGATGATTTAATATTAGTAGGATAGGTCAATTGAAAAGAAATAGCTAGGTTTAGGTTAGGTTAGAACTGTGACCATAACGCACAAGCCGAGCGAGTGAAGCGAGCGTGCCGCGGCAGCGGCCGGCGAGTGCCAGAACCGAATTTTATTTGATCGAACAATGACGAACAGTTTAAATAGCAAAAATAGTTGAAAATGACTTTTCCCCGCCAACTTGAGGCTAATTTTTTATTTTATTTTTTTAAACAATGACGAACAGTTAACGAACAATTGAAATACCAAATTAAAAATGTAAAAAACCGACTTCTCCCCGCCAACTTGAGGCTATTTTTTTATTTTATTAAAAAAAAAACTAAGATCGAACAATTAAAAATTTTGATCGAACAATGACGAACAGTTAACGAACCGTTGAAATAGCAAAAAAAAAGTTTAAAAAACGATTCTCCCCGCCACCTTAAGAAAGCAAACTTTTTATTTTATTTATAAAAAAAAACTAAGATCGAACAAATAAAAATTTTGATCAAACAATGACGAACAGTTTAAATAGCAAAAAAAAAAATTCAAAATGACTTTTCCCCGCCAACCTGAGGGTAATTTTTTATTTTATTAAAAAAAAAACTAACATCGAACAAAAAAAAATTTGATCAAACAATGACGAACGGTTAACGAACAGTTGAAATAGCAAAAAAAAAATAAAAAAACGACTTCTCCCCTCCAACTTAAGGGTAAATTTTATTTTATTTAAAAAAAAAAAAACTAAGATCGAACAAATAAAAATTTTGATCAAACAATGACAAACAGTTGAAATAGCAAAAAAAAAATGTGAATAACCGACTTCTCCCCGCCAACTTGAGGCTATTTTTTTATTTTATTTAAAAAAAAACTAAGATCGAACAAATAAAAATTTTGATCGAACAATGACAAACAGTTAACGAACAATTGAAATAGCAAAAAAAAAAACGGTAAAAAACCGACTTCTCCCCGCCGACTTGAGGTTAATTTTTTATTTTAATTAAAAAAAACTAAGATCGAACAAATAAAAATTTTGATCGAACAATGACGAACAGTTAACGAACAGTTGAAAGATCAAAAAAAAAAATGTAATACAACGACTCCTCCCCGCTAACTTAAGACAGCCCGGTCCTCCACCTTCCGCATCCAGTCCATCCCTGCTATCTTCATAAGGTCGTCGGTCCATCAAAAAAAAATGTAATGCGAGACAATCAATTCAAATTTCAACTATTCTAGGGTTTAAGGGGTAAGAGTTCTATTTCTACATTAAAACATTTTTTCTTATTTTAGGCTTCATAGTTTATTAGATAAAATGTGAAGAAGTCGTGAAATCTAGAGGACTCAGTTCTAATGAACTACCCTACTAGGTGTATGTATACTTACATTAGGAGAACCTTTTCTCATCATGTAATAATCATGTAGATATAATTAAAAATGCATTTATCTTATAATTGTTTTGATAATATTGGATCACATAAATAATATTGTAGAGGCATGGGTGTCGTGTCCCTCCAACACAAAGGCCGGTTGATGTTCTTTCACGATAAGAGCAGCAGGCTCAAAATGCAGGGAACACAACCGAGCCAAATTTGAAGGATTACACTTTTTCTTTTAATTCTGCGTCTTTTGGAAACCTACAACAAGAAAAGTTATATTTATACTTGCCAAGCCTTGAGCCTTCAGGAGTGGAGGAAAGCTTATAATACAATTGAAGCTTACAATTACAAAAATTACTTTAGATTATGTACAATGCATATATACAGAATTGTAGTGATTCACTCATAGCCAATTTCCAAACACAAAAACATTCAGACGTTCCCTTTGACTTATTCTAGTACCATTAATTGTTTCATTGTCATTGGCGCTGTTGCAAATATATAATCGTACATATTGATAAGTAAATACCCTTTCAGAAATCGGTATGTTAACGTGATCTAAGTTCCAACACTATATGGGTACATAAAACGTCAGTCGCGATCTATTTTTATCTAAATTATTTTCAAAATAATTTTTAATAGTTATTGACAGAATGAATGGGTGTGTAATTGTTGAACATAACGATCAGTTACAGTTTGGCATGCTTTAGAAATCCTAATAAAACGTAATTTGGCTTATAATCATCAATTTACTGAGTATGACTTACCGATGGAAGGATATTTTTGGACCGCATTCGGTCAAAACGCCGATCCGGGTTCTGCAGCCGATAACCGCACAAAATATTGTATTTTCTTTCATCTTGAGCACATACAATAAACCACACAATAGGTTTCTGCAATATTTTTTACGAAAAACACTCGCCACGTCCAAACATCCAGTTGGTTGACAGAAGTTCAACAAACGGCGCGTTGCATTTAAAACTGACGCAAGATATCTATTGCTATCTCACTTTGTGTTATGGACTTGACGCCTTAGTGAGAACGTAACCGTAGATATGTTTTGTGTTCTTACTTAAAATGTTCTCTCTATATATGGTAATTATGCCTCTGAGTCTCTATCTATCATTGAGGTAATAATACATGGAGATGTACTATTCTACTAAATGAACAATACATTAAACAAATATATATATAAGATCGACACAAATATATCAAAAAGCATTTTGTTTCTTTTTGACTTATGCATACCTTAGTGAGAAAAGAGAGATAAACATAGTTTACTGAGTACTAATATTGGCAGCACTGTTTGTGTGACGTCATGCGTTTGTCTAATCGTGCCGGTTCGCCATTTTAACTGCTGGGTTGTGTAGTAGTCTTCCGCCCATAAACTAAAATCATCCGCCTAACCGGACAATTGCAGGTTCGCACCGTACTAGTACAATTCGTACATCGTACTAGTACACTGTAGTAGTACTATTAGTACAGTTTTAGTAGAACATAATAACATGAATAGTACATGAAAACTTAAGAGTTTAACTTTTAAGTGTGAATTTTTAGATTACTTACTTCACATTTAACTTTTAAGCATACTATTTGATTTTCCTTCATACTTTAACAGGCTTAGGACTGGCATTCTAGATTTAAAAATACGTGGTGATAATAAGATTAAATATGATCAAATTTGCGTAAATGCTCGCTATAGATTAATGACTATTTAGAAATTAGAAATTTACACCAGAGTTATAACTATACAATATTACATTTCGTTTTAACATAATAAACAAATGAATAAACTAGGGAAAGAGAAAAAACATAATATAGTGTAAACAAAGTTTAAATAATTTACGAGAAAAAATGAAAACTGAAAACTTATTTTAAATGAATATCAACCTTCGATATCTATACTTCAATATTAAACTATTGATATATCGTCTAAGAAATATTATTAATAAAATATGTCGATATTTATAAATAACAATTAAGTATATTTCTTTAATAATAATATTTCGATATATCGATATTTTATCAACAGTCATATTAGTACGTCGCACAAACGAGCGAAGATAGTGTTGACAGAGTAAATATTAACAATAGGTAGTTTTCGTACAGGCTTGAAGTTAGGCACAGTGTACTAATAGTACGAAATGTCCGATTAACAGCTGCCTTGCGGAAACATTACTTTTAGTACAGTACCCAGTACTAGTACCTATTAGTACATCGTACGTGTACTACCCAAGACTATATACATTATATATATATATATACATTTTTGTTTTCGTGCAAAATATGGATATGAATTAGTTTTAATTGTATCCAAGGCTTTGCTATAGACAGGACAATCATGCCTACGTGCTCTGTAAAACAATGTGGTGCAAGGAAAAACGACAATCTTCCTACATTGACTCTTCACAGGTTAGTAACGAGTTTTCATTGTTATTGTTAAATATATTATAATTTTGTTCAATGTATTGAATTAAATATACTTTTAAAATTCTGAATACGTTTATTTGTTTTTTGTGGTTTCCAATGTTGTTGTTTGCTTTATTTGATTTTGGTTTATTTACATACGATCCCGTGTAGTGTTGGTCGAGTTAAAGTATCGGTACTTTTATATTACACGGAAAAAATATGTGAACAAAGTGTTTTCTTCATCAGATATCCTGTAAATGAAGTTTTGAGAAGAAAATGGATTAAAATCATTGGTATAGAGAACATAAACCCCCGACACAAAATGTGGCATGTCTGCTGTTAGGTGACTTCGCAGTGCCCTTATCTTCGCTACTGGTTAGTGTTTTATTTTAAATATAATAGTGATAACCTCATCAGACTTTTAATAGACTTACATCATATACTAGCCATTCCATGGTAAGATTGCACTCTTCTCGGACATTATCAAGAATCTTAATAAAACAAATGTTATCAACTCTGAACAAAATGTTATATTTGCCACTCAATACTGATCACAATATTAATCACAGATTGCTTCTCATTAAATCCATTATTAAAAATTTCATAGACTTAAGATTCCGGTACCATGCGAGAAAGGTGGCAGATAAAGTTTCGCATAGGAATTATTTAATAAAGTTAATTTTATTTAGAAGCAAATAAATATTATAACTACTTTAAACCTTTTTTTTTTTTGATTTGCTCGATGTCAACATAATATAGGTACTTATTATGTTGATATTGAGATCCTAGAATCGTCACAGCTACGAAACATAGGTAAACAACGATATGCATACTCGTTAGTTTGAATGTGGAGGTGTTCAGTTCTTCCGTTTGTCTTGGGGTCGAAAGATCATGGATAAAGCTGATTTCATGGCGGATAACAAATGGTTTTCAAATAATAACCTGAGAAATTTTTCAGTAAAATATCGATATTGTCATTGTAAGTCGCAGCGTAGAAGTACAACCCTACAGGCAGCCATTTTGTATGCCAACCTTTTTGTAGGTATGCACGATGATTTTGTTATGGATAATCCATGTATTGTTATGTCAATGCTTTCTACAGATCTGTCATCCTAAAATAGTCACTACTGCAGGTCACTACAGTGTTTTATAGTTTTATAATATTAATATGTCAAATTATATACGAAGGTGACAGTGAACAGTCTATCATAGTAAGAAAAATCGTCTTAGTTCGTAATTCGTATGCTTCTACACTGCAGCGTAAGGGACATAACACTTAGACAGGACACAACAGGACAGTCCGGTACTTGTTAATTTATAAGTTATCAGATTTCGTAGATAATCAGTGTACCTAGTTTACAGTGCCTTAAAACAGGATTTACATTGTTTATTTATTGATATTCTTGAATTATCCAGGTTCCCTATTGCTTACACTGATATTTGATTCATTAAAACACGTGCCATATTTATTTTTGGTCTGATATAATAAAACTTAATTAATCATGGAGGAAGTGGATTCAATCATTATACATTTTCTTCGTCAACAGAACATGTGAGTATTATCAAAAGGCTATGGCTAGTCGACGGCTAAGCGGATGAATTAAATTAATTAGTCGTCCGTTTAGCGGTTGAATAAATTTACATTTAGTCACCGACAATCGGACGACTAATTTTAATTTATACATCCGATTAGCGGACGACTAGACACTTTGTTTTAAAATGCTAAATTACTTTCTGTAATGTTTCACATGGATTTTTTCATTGTGTGTATTTTCAGAAACATTGATGATGATATTAAGAACATTAATGAACTACCAATTCATACAATTATTGAATCAGCTTCAACATGCCTATGCACTATTAACCCATCAGTTAAAGTGTCAAAGAAGCTGCCATCAGGTATATCTCATAGGATTGAAGTTGCTTCACAAATAGCATCTTTATGCAAGGTACAATTAGTAATTTTTAGTTCATTATTAATTTTCTTAATGTTACCAAAGTTGAGCATATACTAAATGATATAATTAAAAAAGTAATTCAAACGATAGAAATCCTTTAAGGGCTGCATCCTTGTTGCCAAATGACTAATAAGAAAATCTCCCTGTCACTTGTAGATGTCCTTACTAGAGTTTTGTGTGGTGGTTATTATAAGGGCAATAGGCTATTAATTTATTAAAACTAAATTGGAGGTTGTATGTTTATTTTCATTCTGCTGTGTGAATGCCTATAATATTAGATGGTTTAATCTTTACCAGTGATTATTGCAGTATACAACTCTATACTGATCAAGAAGGTATATTCAAGATAACATAAAATATACAGTAACATCTGTAAGTTAGGTAAAATTCTTTGAAAATAATTATATATTTTATACCATATACATATTAGATTATATAGATACTCATGTACTTAACTACTTAATTTTTTTTTGCTCACCTACTAGTGAGTGGTTTTACTTGCGTTTACAACACTATCTCATGGTAGGCTGCCATATATAATAATATGTCTTTAATACAGAATAGTTTCCATATCATTTGTTTTTAAACTAAACTTATTCCTAATTTATATTATACTTATACTACTTACATCTTACTTATGCAGCTATCTTTAACCATTTTTTATACATTGAACTGCTGCACAGTCTGTCAGCCAGTTCCTGAATTATACTGTTATTACATGTACCAACTCGGGTCATGAACGCAGCGATTCGACATCTTTGGATGGCATTGAATGAGTTCAGTCTTGCCTCTGCAAACATTCCTGAGGCGCTGCAATATGGTGCCAAACCCATCAGGTGTCTATATATGTTATTATACTATACCCGAAAGGCCCTCCAAATACCTCTTCGTTTAAACCGTCCAGAGCTGGCACGTGTAAAAACTCCGGCAGTATGTTCTGAACAAATGCACCTTAGTCTAAACATTGGCCTTAAAAAATCTCCTTGCTATCATATTACCAACGACTGAAAGCGCTCTTCGCTGACGGTCGATGTCAGCATCATCCTTCATGTCTGATGTTAATATATGACCCAGGTACTTGAACCTCTCTACTACCTTCACGACCTGACCTGCTATCCATACCGGTGAGACGTTTTGTGGCCCCCTCCCCGAACGGAATACCATCATTTCCGTCTTGTTTACATTATAAACTAAATCATGCTCATTAGCATACCTCTCGCAGATAACTAATAGTTTTCTTAAACCCTTGATCGAAGGGCTAAGAAGGACCATATCATCAGCGTAACTCAGGTTGTTGACGTATCTATCACCAAGTTTAAGACCTACCGGCGTTCTGCTCAACTCCGCGATCAAGTCATTTATATAAAGGTTAAACAGGTCAGGAGAAGTCAACCCACCCTGCCTAACACCACATGACAGCTTATAGCTGTCTGACATAGCAGCTCCCCACCTGACGTTGTTAGACTGACTAGAATACCAATATCTAATCAGTCCCACAATGCCAGCCGGTACGTTACTGTTATCTAGTTTATTCCACAGTAAATCGTGATTAATTGTATTCAATGCGCGACTTAAATCCAGGAAACAAGCGTAAACACTTGTATCCTGGCTGACATACTGTGACATGACCTGTTTAAGAGAAAATATAGCCAAATCGGTGGACAATTCAGCGCGAAAGCCAAACTGCCCATCGTCCATCTTCAAGGAAGGACTTAGCTTTCTATGAATTAGACGTTCAAGCAACCTGGCCACAATCGTCGCTAAGGAAATGGGTCTATAATTGTTTGTACTCGAGACATCACCTGTTTTATTCTTACTTATAGGTACAACTAGAGTACGAATAAGATCCGCAGGCAAGTACTGATGACTCGCACAGAGACCAAAAAACCTCGCTAAAGTCTTCGATATATAGGGGCCCGCGTACAACAGATGTTCTACACTTAAACCGTCATGACCCGGTGATTTTCCACGCCTCATCCCTCCGAGTACCTCACTTACAACGTCGGATGTGACGTGGAAAACCTCCTCACTAGATGCAGTGCACTCTCTTAGTAGAACCTCTGGTCGCGACCGACCAGTGATAGGCTGTGATAAATCAAAATGCATTCGGAACTTATTTGCAATAGCTTTTTTATCGGTCTCCCCTTCTACAGTAACTGGAGTGCTACTCCTAGGGTTAAGCTTTTTAACTTCAGTCCAAAAACTACGGAATTTTTTTGACGACGCATGATGAGCCAATATGTCCATCCTAATCCTTTCCTGATTATTTTGTACATACTTAGGCGCGGCTTTAAAGTTCCTACGCGCTGCACGCATTTTTTCATAGTAATATCCCGAGCAAGGCCTTCCGAACATATTCCATTGTAAGAAAGGTTGCCTAGCCAGGTCGTGATACTGCCTAACATGGTAATTCCAACCTATGATATTTCGTTTATTGACATCCTTATAGATATAAGTGTTTGTAGCGTCTTAATAATATTACAATAAAATATATCAATAAGTTTTTCATGTTCCTTAAGGTTACATACATGATCATTACTTGATAAATTAAAATAATTACTATGAAACATTAATCCAAAATGTTCACTACAAATATCACAGTATTTATCACATTGATCTTTATTCCTATTGCCCCATTTGTATTTTAAATTGCAATCAGGCTCGTTATCTATTATCAGTCTTTTGCGAATAATGTTATTAAATGTATATATCGCACCCTGAAAACAAAAGTGACGTTATACAAAAACAGTATTTTTTCAGTATGGCCATTTAAAAGTTTCGTCCCAGCATTGTGATCAATATCTAATGCAAATAACTGTAATACAATTATAGTTAACAAGTTATAGTTTTTTTTACATAATAGTAGTTATCAAAAAACATAATAAAACGAAATTAGGTGATAGTTATAAGAAAAAACATTTATTTGGCAATAACAAACAAGGCTCCTCATGTAATTTTTCTTTCCTTCGTATATATCCAATTTGCACTGATAAAGCGGTTTAAGGTCTAGAGGACGATTATCTCTATTTGTTCGTTTTGTTAAATCAAGCTCTTTAAAATCCTCAGAATACGATAATTTATATTGCATTTTGACCTCATTATGTTTATTTTTAGGGTTCCGTACCTCCGTACCCGAAAAAACGGAACCTTTATAGGATCACTTTGTTGTCCGTCCGTCCGTCCGTCTGTCTGTTTGTCAAGACCTTTTTTCTCAGGAACGCGTGGAGGATCAAGCTGGAATTTATATCAAATACTCAAGTCTACTATTCCTTAGAGCTTTGAAAAAATCAAACTTCTAAGCCAACGCAATCAAAGGTTCAGAAGTTTATGCTGCAAATTTCCGCCAATTTTCGACACTCACAAGAGAATCAAAACCTACAAGGTACTTCCCGTGAACTCAGAATCTTGAAATTTGGTACAAAGCAAGGTCTTACAGCACAGATAAAGGAAAAATTGCGAAAACCGTAAATTTTTAGTTACATCATACAATAAAAATTGCGAAAACCGTAAATTTTTAGTTACATCATACAATAAAAATATTTTACGGAACCTTCGGTGCGCGAGTCCGACTCGCACTTGGCCGGTTTTTTTATTAATTTTGATGAGTTTTATATTCGACAACATTACATTGTGGACATCTACACTTTTGTTTAGTTTGGGAACAGGTAGTTAACACTTCAGATAACAGAAATATATTACGAGGTCCAAATCTAAGACATCTTTTAACTTGTTTCTCAATTAGAGAATGTACAGCATCCCCTTTATTCTACATTCCGATAATAAACTGGTTCTTCTGCTGACCACAGCAATTATGTGAGTAAATTACGTCAAGATATTCGTCAGAACATTAAAGACTTTTTTTGCAAGTACTTTAATACACAGCTACATATTCCATTTGCCTCTGGGTTTACTTGAAATTCATCCCAAAAAGAAGCAATGGTGTCATGTTTAAGTTCAGAGATCGTGAAATTCAAGCAACTTATTTTAGACTTGTAATTAAATGTTGAAGTCTCACAATTTGTAATTGTCATTACTGCTTGCAAATCATGACGCGCGAAACTACTTAACACCATTTCTTTATCATTAGCCTTTTCCTCACGACTCTTTTCTTTCTCAGCTAGATGCCGATCGTAGACTTCTTTCTGAGCAGTTTTTTCATAACCTTCAGCAAGCTTATATTAAAAGATTATCATAGGAAATTATGTTAAAAACGGCACTAAACATAAAATGTAACTTTTTAATTCATCAGAAAATTTATTTCGGTTTAACTCTAACCACATAAACGGCACTATACTTAAAAAGCCAATTATGTATTTATTAATGTAGTTTATTATTTATATTATATTTACATTTAAAACGCCACTTAAAACAAAATGTCACTTAGTTACCGCAGCGTGCGTTCTCACTAGATGCTTGGCACAAAATGACATAGTGCCACCTTTTAAATTACAACGTTGTCATTTCACCTAAAAGTATAAACTGACACTACCGACCTAGAAAAAACTATCTAAACTATTTGAATGCAAGTCTTTGCATTAGAAGCGCTTTCTTTCAAGTAATCTGAATGTACCGCTACCTCAAAACTGACTTTTTTGGCATAGTGCCACTTTTGTTTTCAAGGTGCGATATGCTGCCATATATGTAACTTGTTTACATGGAGATCATATCTGTAGAAACACGTTGCACTCAAGTAGTAGTGTGAAACCGTGGCCATAGTCTTCTGCAGGTTAGCAGTTAATCTATAATAAGTTATACAATTATTATTGCGTTAATACCATAAAAAAAGTCTGTAGTAAGTTAATGTTTTGGTGGGTGTCCGCAGGACTTAGGATACAAAAATGATGTTGGATATCAAACATTCTTATATCATAATGAAAGTGAACTAAGACAAGTATTCATGTTTTTAATAGAAAGATTACCGAATGAAGGTAAACAGGTTACTAGTATTATGCCATCTGCTAACCGAAAGGCGTTGTTTTTGCAAGACATCAGTAATAAGATTGGTGAAGAACTCAAATCTATGTGGATACCTCCCTGTTGTAAAACCAATTCTGTTAAAATTGGAGATTATTATACGAAAGGTAAGAAAACAATAAGAAAACTTGGAAGAACTTTTTTATTATACATTTTCTTCAGTAGGTAGGTATTCACATACCTACTGCCAAGTACTGCTAACTACTACTAGTCAGAGATATTAAAAGGTAAGAGATATGCTCTGTCATTAAAATGTACCAGGGCCTAGTAATCCAGTTTGCCCACTACAACTAGATATACATACAGTTCGGTAAAAACCCATGATTGAATTCGCATATAATTAACACAACATTATACCTAAGTAATCAGTTTGTTGTTTGGCGCCGACTCAAAATTAGTTTATATGAAATTTGATAGTTAATGTAAATAAGTTCAATACTTAAGACTTAAAAGGTTTATTTATTTTATGCTTTCTAGTTCTTTTCGTCGGTTTAATTTTTTGTTAAAAAGATTTTTATCGTTGTGCGTTTTCATCTCAGAGTATAATAATAAAAGCAACTTGAGACACCTTACACAAGACCGTCCGATTCCAAACTAGGCAGAGCCTGTACTATGGTAACCAGACTGCTGATAAACATACTTATATATTACTAAGTACATACATATTATATATAAATAACACAATTATTTGTCCTAGGTGTGAATCGAACCTACGACCTCGGGTTCAGCACTCAGGATTATTAACCACTAGACCAACAAGCTTAATAATTAATATAGTGTACTATTTAAATTTAGGTATTTGCGTCAAAGAGTACTTATCTCATGATATTCCACAAGCCCCCCAAAACACACGACATTTCATGTTACGTAATTTATTTCAGATACGAAAGCAACCTGCAGCCAAACAAACCTTACTGATGCGGAAGTAATAGAAAAACTACTGAAAATTAAACATCTAAGCAAAACCAATGACTTGATACATCCCGGTAAAAGAGAAGACCTTCCGGAAGCACAAGAATGTATAGAAAAACTTGAAATTATACATGATTCAAATGTCAGTCTCAAGGAATTAAAAGAAACTGCTATTGTTTTAAGGCAAAAGTTAGATACTTTAGAAAGTGAAAAGAATGTTATGGAAGTAGAGTACTCACAGGTATTTTACTTTGCTTGTATTTACCTATTTTTATTTCAGAATATGATGATGATATGAGAAGTTCGTTAGATTCCAATGGATGACGTGTAGAGTTATGCTCAAAATTTGACTGAACTATGATTTTCAACTTGTCACCGTGCCGTCGTTCTGTTTCTGATAGGATAACGGAATTCCCACATGTTACCTCCACGCTAGCTGTTATAGGGGTCGGAGATCGTTCTAAATTCTTTGGTGTAGTAGGCTTTTCCCGTAGCCTTTCCTCCGGCTCTTAAGGTTAAGCTAACATCACTTATATAGACAATAGGCGACGGTCTTTCAACCACGGGCAGAAACATACCTTATAAGGCCACTGAGGCCCTCAGGGCGAAGTTCTCTCACCTCTCCTATGGATTACTGTAGTTGATGAACTCATCACTCGGCTGAATGACCGCAGATTCCTTACAGTAGGCTATGCAGACAACCATCCTCATTAGTGGTCACTTTGAGAGCGTGTTATGCTACCAAATGAGGTCCGCCCTGAAGGTTGTTAAACAGCGGTGCGAAAAACACAATTTAACAGTGAACCCGACAAAAACAGAGATGATAATTTTCACAAATAAACTCTTGAGCACCCGGCCGTTACTAGGGAGGTTAAGTATCTAGGCGTGATACTTGACAGTAAGTTCCTATGGATTGTTTTCTGCCTCCTCGGCGGTGACTCCCCGGTAAAAGCGATGTCGCTAAAAATCACACTACAGGTTTACAAAGCAGTCATACCGCCAGTTATCACGTATGTGTGCGTTATTACTCAGCAATGCAGCAATTCTAGAGACTCGCATGTTCTGCTGTCACTGTTTGCATGGGCACAACTCCCACAGCTATCCTCAACGGTCGTTGGACTAACATACTTGGCTGCAGACAGTCCAAACTGGTGCTGACAGAAGACTTGCCATTTTTAACCTACAAAGTGCACAGTCTCAACCGACTAGACATCCAATCGGACTAGAATAGTTTTAGGAAATAACCATTGCGCGGGCCATTTGGTCTTGTACGGTATCTCTTTATCAATACGACAGACAGTTCTCTATGCAGGGGATGTCTCAACGCAGAGGAAACAGCCGCCCACCAGGGCTGCAAGATGTATAATTGGATATAAAATTCGGGTCCCGACTCGTCCACCCACTGGGCTTTCCCACTAGTGGGTGGAGGGGTAATTCATGATTACCCATTCACCCACCAGTGGGTGTTTGTGTTTATCCCTCCTGCCACTGGTGGGTGGACCAGTAATTGACGTTTACCCTTCCATCGACTGAGCTAGTGTTTGAATAAGTAAGCATTGTCATCGATAACTAAATTAATGAGGCATTAATTAAGTGTGAAAACCTTTATTAGATACTTCCCAAAATTATTATTTAAGAGAAAATGTTATAAAAGAGTGGTGCATTTATAATAGACAACATCGAATAAATAAATTCCTGAGAGCTGGAATGCCAGAATAAATAAGAAAATCAACAAAAATTATGTAACGATACCAAAACGAAAAAGTTCGTTACGTTGATTCTAATAGGCTTGCATAAACATGCTAACATAAACAGGCGAAAATGTGTTAATAACCCTCTACCTAACCCGTCGCCAAGCGTGAGTTTCCATGTGTTGTCCGGTCATAAATGTTTGATTTTCAAATGTTATATTTTTTTAAACATAAGAAACTAATTCATTGATTAAAAAAAATCATTTGAGCACCGTGAGGCGTTGGTATGCAGAATTTGAATTCGTGAAGGTCGGCCCTCAACTGTTACTGCAATCACTGAGAAAAATGTGGCTACTGTGGCAAGATTTTCAGTGTAGGTACCTACAGTTGTAACATTTTTGGTGAGATTACTATTACTCTGTTTTAATTGTTAAATATTTCTGAGTCAATTTGCTTCATATAAAACTTTGTTTAGTTAAAATCTTCTTTATCTTTCTCTAATTTTCATATTAAAAACCATTTATTTTTACCGATGATATTACTTATTTTCGTAAACCCTAGTCCAGTGGGTGGAGGGGTTAAAATGAATTACATGTCCACTCACCAGCGGGTGGAGGGGTAAATAGAAATTACCCATCCGCCCACCAGTGTGTGGATGGGAAATCATGAATTACCACTCCACCCACCAGTGGGAAAGCCGAGGGGGTGGACGAGTCGGGACCCCAAAATTCGTATAATTCGGTTATCTTATGTAAGCTGTTTGTACAGTAGATTGCATTGTATAATTGGATACAATGTCATTACTGATGTTTAAGCGTAATAAGTACGTACATACACATAGAGATACTTAAAACAAATGATGTCTGTGGAAAACTGTTAAATAAATAAAGTTAAAACACCTTTAATTGAAATCCCCAAAGAGTAGGTACGCCGTACGAGACGTACTATAGTTGTACAACACTGATTTTGTCTTGTCTAATAGTACGTGAATTTGTATAAGTTCTGAGACTCGGCGGTATAAAATAAGTTGTTCTTACTGGCAGCCCTGCCGCCCACGTTATCGTGGAATGCGAGGGATTGGCCACACAACGGGCAAGTATCCGAGGATCCGCGGATGCGAGGTCGCTTCCAGAAGCTTGTAAACGCTCCAGGAGGTTTCTGTGCTTTTAAAAGGAGGTTTAGCCAGCCTTATGTGAACGCATAATTGACAGTCTAAATGCGGAAACAGAGCCCTTTAGCAATACCAAAAAAAAAGGTCACTGAGAGCGTGTTCTCTATTTCGTAAGCCGCTGCACGTTACATCCGGTGTATCTACACCGGGCTCAGTTAGCGCTTTAGAATCAAAAATATATCTATATTTTTGATTCTAAACCGCTAACTGAGCGAGATGAGCGCAGATGTTGTTGATAGATTTTTTCGATTATAATGGTTTGTCGACTCGTTACCGTAACCGTTTTACTGTTACACTAATTCGCAGCCGTTTTCAGCCACGATTTGATACATTCTTGTGGTACATTTTACGAAAAAACTTTCACATTTCTAGGTTTGGAATTTAAAATAGTAATTTAAATTTGTCTAGATGTGTTATCTATTATTAAATTATCATTCTGTAAAAAGAAATAAGAAAAAAACTACCGTTACCATACCGTATTGATTATAATTACAGGCGCAGAAAAGATATGAAAGGGCTGAAGCGGATTTGAAAAATGTACAAAATATTCTCTACAGTATTGGAATATCTGATATAGAATCAGAACATGTCACAGATGGTTTGATAGAAAGGGTTCAGAGTAATATTAACATGCTACACAGGAAAAGTGAAGAACTTACTTCAAGAAATTTGTCTGTAAAAGTAGAAATTGATAAAATGAGAAGTGTTATGGATTTATCTGAGGTATTTGGCGTTTTTTTTTTTTTTTAATTTATGGAATAGGGAGCAAACGAGCAGTCGGGTCACCTGATGGTAAATGACTACCGCCGCCCATGGGCATCTGTAACTCAAGAGTCACAAGTGCGTTGCCACCCTTTAAGGTGGGAGTAGGAGAAGAGGGGGGAGAGGGGAAGGACTGGAAGAGGTGAGAGGGATGGGTTAGGGCCTCCGGTAACCTCACTCACGCGGCGAAATGCAATGGAAGCATTGCTTCATTGCCGGTTTTCTGTAAGGCGGTAAAACTTATAAATTACATTTTAAATATGTACAAAACAAAATATATACCTATTTAAAAATATAAAAATTAGTAGACCACCGACATCGGGTACAGGGACCAAGACACCGGTGGTTAGGCCTCCAAAGACAGGAATCTCCTCACTATACGGGCCGTGTTGGGAACTGCCTTCTGCATCGTTATTATTATCGTTAAGTCTACTCACATTCATCTGGTTTTTGTTACTTTTCTTGTTATCTCTCTATTACAATGTATATCTAATATTAACCAATGGTATTAGGTAGTTATTTTATTATTCTTTTTTATTATTAACCTTTCAGTCTGAGAGAAGTAGATGTCGGAAAATTCTAACTAACTTGAAAGAATCTGCTAAAGCATTGAAAGAAGAATATGAAAAGAAAGAAATATTAAAGAATCAATTGAAAGAAAGCTATGAAAAGCTCAGAGGAGGAAATAAGAGGTAAGGATGTAATTATGGACATGATACTCCTCCGTAACAGTATTTCATACACATTAAATGATATGTACGTGAAATACGACTTGCAACTGTACAGTTAAAAATCGAGGAGTATCTGACATGTAGACTACCTTATAACGCGAGGGCCATGGGGGTATAGTTCCAAACACCACTAAGCCCCCATACAAAATGGAGAAATAGAAATGTTAATTTTTATTGAAGTCTTTTTGTATTAATTATATATAAATGTATTGTTAGCAACAATCTCACCACTATTGCTGTAAACAATCAAATTCTCTAAATAACAGTGACTGCTATACCGTTCGTACCTCAAACAGCACTCAAGTGATCGTTATCAACTTATAATGTATGCCTAGCCTTTTTATTACCCCACCAATGTCAGGCCGACCAAAAGCGTGCGCTACTGGTATAACTAGTCATAACAATGTCTATTAGCTGGTGATGGGTTTTCAACCGGATAAATACTCAAAATAGATAAATATCTTTAGGAGTATGGTATAGACAAATGAAAACAGCAATGGCAGACTATATCATATATTATTGCGTTCGTTCTTTTATACATAGATTTTTACATAAAAGTAAATAGGGTAAAATTCGAAAAAGATCATACGATGTTAGAGTGAGACGTTTACTATCTCTGTGTGGTACCGAGGAATGTCATAGTCGATGCAGCGCTCAGCCGCGCCCCCTCCGTATGAATCATCGGCGCACGCGACTTACGATCACAAAACAGCTGTTTGTCGGTATGACAGGTGCGCTGTTTTGCTATGTAGGTGTACTGCTACATATCCATATTTATCCATTTAAACTCGAGTATTCATCCAGAAGGGTCTTTGGGTAAACATTTGATTATGATTTTGATTTCTAATAAGTTTGCGAGGTGTTAAGATAAATAAATAATGTAATAATGAAGAAAGTATATAATCCATTATAGTGTTACAGAAAGGTGTGGTCAAATTTTAGTAGCTTTATGTGTAGCCGACAAATAGTTGATTTACCTTTTAAAAAAATGGATTAAAAATGAAATTTTTTTTTGAACAACTCATTGTGAATTTTCAAGTAAATTTCAATAATTTTGTTTCTTTATTTTTTTATGAAGACCTTTTTCGAAAAATATGGACATTCCATAAACATCCTTGGTATTAAATACTCAAAGTTTCATTCATGTCAGCTCTCCCTCATTCAAAATATTAGTTTTATCGGTAAATTTTCAAGTTATTTTTCTTAGTTTAAACTAAGATTTTGGTATTAAAATTCAACGAATTTCCATAAAATTGTTAGCGCTTTACGCTTCGGGGTCTACTATACGACCCTAAAATATGGCCAAACCTTTCTGTAACAGCCTGTATAAAAGTGAAAGAATACTTACTCATCTACTGACTACATAGGCTGCACTAAAAGTATCGGGAATGGAATATTTCCACTGTTTCTGTCATATTAAAATCTTTTTAATTGAAAACTCCTTGGTTTTAAAAATCGAATACCATGTATTTATTTAAAAAAAGGTTCTCGGTCTTATCACAAGGTTTTGTCAAACTTGTTTAGTCGTTGAGAAAATGGAATTGACTCGAGAAAATTCAAGAGCGATGATTCATTATGACTTTCGAAGTGGTTTAACGCTAGAACAGTGTGTTGACCGGATGATTTCTGCATTTGGTGATGAAGCCCCATCCAAAACCACAATTTATCGCTGGTTTCAACGCTGAATTTCAACGTGGACGTGTCAAGCTCAGTGATGATCCCCGTCAAGGTCGTCCAAAAACTGCAGTCACCCAAGAAAACGTTGATGCTGTGCGTAAGCTGATTGAGGAAGATCAACATATGACATACCGCGAAATTCAGGCAACTTTAGACATTGGCATGAGTCAAATACAAATAACCTTGCATGAACAATTAGGTGTAAAAAAGTTGTTTTCCCGATGGATACCGCATTCGCTCTGTGAAGAGCAAAAAGCGGCTCGCGTTACTTGGTGCGTCAGAACTCTCGAAAGATTCCACGCAGGATCCTCAAATGCTGTATACAACATCGTATCAGGTGACGAATCCTGGATATACGCGTACGAACCCGAAACAAAAAACCAGTCACGAGTTTGGGTGTTCGAAAATGAGTTAAAGCCAACAAAAATTGTTCGTTCACGGAGTGTTGCAAAAAAAATGGTGGCCACGTTTGTCTCCAAAACCGGCCATGTTGAGACTATTTCTCTTGAGGGACAAAGAACGGTTAATGCAGAATGGTATGCTAGCATTTGTTTGCCACAGTTCGTTTCTGAACTCCGTAAAGAGAACTGCAACCGCCGCATCATCCTCCATCACGACAATGCGAGTTCTCACACCGCGCACAGAACAAAAGAGTTTTTAAAGCAAGAAAACATAGAATTATTAGACCATCCGCCGTACAGCCCCGACCTAAGCCCTAATGATTTCTATGCTTTCCCTAAAATAAAGAATAAATTGCGTGGTCAGAGATTTTCATCACCTGAAGAAGCTGTGGACGCCTACAAAACGGCCATTTTGGAGACCCCAACTTCCGAATGGAATGGTTGCTTCAATGATTGGTTCCATCGTATGGCAAAATGTGTCAAATTTCGCTGAGAATACTTCGAAAAGCAATAAATACATTTTTAAATAGGAATGTTGTGTCACTTCCTTGATTCCTGAAATTTTCAGTGCCGCCCTCGTATTACAGAAATAAATACTCGTATATTTAAAACAAAAAGATACTCACTCACTCGCTCACTCGCCTACTGACTAATCACGAAATTTAGAAAACCACTTGGTCTATGAAGATGAAATTTGAAGGTAGTTTGTGAACATGTGACTTTTTTATACTATGTTGGTAGCAAACAAGCACATGGCCCGCCCATAGGTGACAGCAATACTCCATATGGGACAGACTCGTAACTTGTATAAAAAAAGTCTTTACCATGGAGAGAATGGAGAGAAGTACCGCTTCGCTCTTTTAAGCGCTCCAAGCTTTCTGGATGCCAGCTTGGCTTTCCAAGTCGAACGGCGAGTCGGCGCGACTTCTCTCCAATTCTGCCAACGAAATCGAATTTAGCTCTGGCAATTGCTCTCTTACTATACCTCGAGGCAGCGTTTAATTTGCGTTTCACATCAGATACGTTTGTATCCTTTTTAGCTTCGGCCTTGGTCCAAGCCCTGTACGCGGTTTGCTTAAGCAAACCGCGTACAGGGCAATTGCCAGAGCTAAATTCGATTTCGTTGGCAGAATTGGAGATAAGTCGCGCCTTCTGGTCTCTCGCCAATGCTGCGAAATGCAGCTGGAGATCTGGCCTATAGCGTAAAAAAGAAAGCCGATATTCTAGGTACTCTCTTTACCTCGAACTCAACTTTGAACGACGATACCGCCTACCATCCCGGGTGCGGGTAGTCCATGCCGGAAATCAGTATTTCACAAAGGGATGTCTGGCGGAGTTCCTGTCTCCAAATGTTCACAAGTCGAGTCTACGAGGAAGACTGTCCTTGTGCACCCAGTGCTAAAAAAGGCAACAGATCAGACTCACCGAATTATAGGCCTATAGCTGTCACGCCCCTTCTCTCCAAGTGATGGAGCGTGTAATTAACACGAAGCTTCTAATATACCTAGAAGAACACGATTTGATCAGCGACCGTCAATATGGTTTACGCCACGATTGCTCGACTGGTGATCTTCTAGTGTTTCTCACACACCGGTGGGCTTCAGCCATTGAGAGTCAAGATGATGTTTTAGCGGTCAGCTTAGACATAGCGAAGGCGTTCGATCGTGTCTGGCATTGCGGCCTTCTGGAGACGGTAGCTGCTCTGAAAGCATGGATACTAACAACAATGGAACAAACGCTGTTTATGCGGCGTATCAATGATATGTTGTCTTTTGATGACATCAATTGCTATGCAGATGACAGCACCGGGAATACTTATTACAAGGGCTGTGCCAACATTCTAGTCTGGTCAAATTAGACATAAAAATAGTGATGAAATAACAAAAACTCCGACAGAGCTGAATTTTGGAAGAGACCTTGGGTACATCATTAAAACTAGTTGACTGTTTCTTCGATTTCTTCTTCCTCTTCTTCTTGCTGGATGTGAAGAATAAGAGAAAGAAGAAATCGAAGAAACAGTCATGTCTGTTGAAGTCGAATTTGAAGAGTATGAATCGGATTAAAATATCAACAGAAATCAGAACAGTTTAAATCAATCACCTATATCAATGTTAATATCAATAATTATCATGCAGTAAATTCAATATTTTTCCATAAAACTCAGTCACAACAGATCGCGCGCGCAAAACGCACCAAGTACACAACCTCACAGGTGATGTGGAAATGTGTGCATATCATGTAGAATGTAACTCCTTCAACTTTTAGAACCGCGATATCTTAGGAATGGTGATTCTCAGGAAAAAGTATAAGAACCATTTTGCAGATAACTTTATGGTCTACAATTTTTGTTTTAGCTATTTGTTTGATAAAACTTACCGTTTTCGAGAATAATCCAATAAAATGTAAATTTTGACTTTTGACCTTGAATAACTTTTTAGCACACATGGGATCCATGGGGACTTTTGGCACTTCATTTCTACTGGTGTACCTAAGGTCTCCACCAAAATTTAGCTTTGTCGGAGTTTTTGTTATTTGAAAGTTTTTGATCGCACTATTCCTTGTTCAGTTGTGTTAGAGAGTCGCGAACAACTTGTGTCATAATCGAGAGCAGTCTAGTCAGGGTCTCTCCGTGGGGTCAGAAAAATCTGGTCCGGTTCAACTCTACCAAAACACAAGTCTTCGCGGTCACCGCTAAAAAAAAATTATTTACTGTGATCCCAAAGTTTCAAAACTGACCCTTACAATCTCCGAGAGTATTAAGACTCTAAGTATCGATATTTCAACGATCGATGTTTCGACTTGGAAAGCCAAGCTGGCATCCAGAAAGCTTGGAGCGCTTAAAAGAGCGAAGCGGTACTTCTCTCCATTCTCTCCATGGTAAAGACTTTTTTTATACAAGTTACGAGTCTGTCCCATATGGAGTATTGCTGTCACCTATGGGCGGGCCATGTGCTTGTTTGCTACCAACATAGTATAAAAAAAGTCACATGTTCACAAACTACCTTCAAATTTCATCTTCATAGACCAAGTGGTTTTCTAAATTTCGTGATTAGTCAGTAGGCGAGTGAGCGAGTGAGTGAGTATCCTTTTGTTTTAAATATACGAGTATTTATTTCTGTAATACGAGGGCGGCACTGAAAATTTCGGGAATCAAGAAAGTGACACAACATTACTATTTAAAAATGTATTTATTGCTTTTCGAAGTATTCTCCGCGAAATTTGACACATTTTGCCATACGATGGAACCAATCATTGAAGCAACCATTCCATTCGGAAGTTGGGGTCTCCAAAATGGCCGTTTTGTAGGCGTCCACAGCTTCTTCAGGTGATGAAAATCTCTGACCACGCAATTTATTCTTTATTTTAGGGAAAGCATAGAAATCATTAGGGCTTAGGTCGGGGCTGTACGGCGGATGGTCTAATAATTCTATGTTTTCTTGCTTTAAAAACTCTTTTGTTCTGTGCGCGGTGTGAGAACTCGCATTGTCGTGAAGGAGGATGATGCGGCGGTTGCAGTTCTCTTTACGGAGTTCAGAAACGAACTGTGGCAAACAAATGCTAGCATACCATTCTGCATTAACCGTTCTTTGTCCCTCAAGAGAAATAGTCTCAACATGGCCGGTTTTGGAGACAAACGTGGCCACCATTTTTTTTGCAACACTCCGTGAACGAACAATTTTTGTTGGCTTTAACTCATTTTCGAACACCCAAACTCGTGACTGGTTTTTTGTTTCGGGTTCGTACGCGTATATCCAGGATTCGTCACCTGATACGATGTTGTATACAGCATTTGAGGATCCTGCGTGGAATCTTTCGAGAGTTCTGACGCACCAAGTAACGCGAGCCGCTTTTTGCTCTTCACAGAGCGAATGCGGTATCCATCGGGAAAACAACTTTTTTACACCTAATTGTTCATGCAAGGTTATTTGTATTTGACTCATGCCAATGTCTAAAGTTGCCTGAATTTCGCGGTATGTCATATGTCGATCTTCCTCAATCAGCTTACGCACAGCATCAACGTTTTCTTGGGTGACTGCAGTTTTTGGACGACCTTGACGGGGATCATCACTGAGCTTGACACGTCCACGTTGAAATTCAGCGTTGAAACCAGCGATAAATTGTGGTTTTGGATGGGGCTTCATCACCAAATGCAGAAATCATCCGGTCAACACACTGTTTTTGCGTTAAACCACTTCGAAAGTCATAATAAATCATCGCTCTTGAATTTTCTCGAGTCAATTCCATTTTCTCAACGACTAAACAAGTTTGACAAAACCTTGTGATAAGACCGAGAATCTTTTTTTAAATAAATAAATGGTATTCGATTTTTAAAACCAAGGAGTTTTCAATTAAAAAGATTTTAATATGACAGAAACAGTTTATATATTCCATTCCCGATACTTTTAGTGCAGCCTATGTATCGAAGAGAAAAGTTATATTTATCTCATTGTCTCAATTTCAATGTTCGAAATGATATTTATCCACGAATTTGGATAAATATCGGATAAAAATGAGTAAATACGAGTATTTATCCATTTCGGATAAAAACTCACAAGCAAAGTATTTATCCTTTGAGTATTTATCCATCGCCGATCTCTACTATTAGCTCATTTTGATTAAATAGTGAACTGTTTGTTTTATCATCTATTCTAGTTTGCCCCTATCTAAACTAATATTATAAAGAGGAAACATTTGTGTGTATGTTTGTAATGTTTTCACACAAAAACTACTGGACCGATTGCGATTTTATATAGATAGCTGAAGAGAAGGTAAAATAATTTATTTTCAGATCAATATATACAAAACGAATCTTGGAAATAATAAGCAATGTTGATAAACAAAACATGGAGATCAAAAAAATTTTAGATGATACTAGACAGCTACAGAAAGATATCAACAATTTAGAAGGACAACTTGATAGGTGCTTCTCTATAGCTGATGAGACCCTCTTCAGGGTAAGCATTACTTAGATTATAGTACTAATTCATGTTTCAATTTAACAAGGCTTAATTAATAATACTTTTGTTAAAAGGATGCCAAAAAAGATGACCAGGCAAAAAAGGCATACAAACTATTGGCTTTGTTACACTCGGAGTGCAATACAATTGTTTCACTTGTAAACGAGACTGGCACTCTGGCAAGGGACATTGTGGATTTAGAAGAAAATATCAAGACTGAAAGTGCTAAGAGAACTGAAGATACATTAAGAAAAATACAAATGGATCTCACAAAAATGCAGGAGGAACGATAAATCTAGTCAAACTTCATTGTATTAGTCAAGCCACATTTTCTAATAGGAATAATCCTTGTATAATATATATTATTATAACATAACATGTCTTTGTGTTCTTATATTTATTGCGAAATAAATGATAAAGGTACGTAATGGCTAAGGCGTCGGACTTACGATCAAGTGCTTACGGGTTCGAACCCCACCCAGCGCACTACCGAAGTGAACTAATTTAGATAAATAAGCATCTAGCTTAGCTGGAAGGATTAACAAGAAAGAATACTGTGTTTGTGTTTGATTATTAAATATATTCCAGGGCTTTTATTGTGCGCCCCCTCAACTTATGTTTTTACATTTGTACGGGTGGCGCAATGGTTAAAGTAGTCACCTCGCCACTATATCAGGACGGGACAAAGATTTGTGTGATTCACAAATAGTTGTCCCGGGTCTGGGTGTTATTTGTGTCCGTTGTTTCAATGTTTGCAAAGTCCCCCGCATCACAGCAGTCTTTCCTAGCGCGGGAATTGTCTTATAAAAGTAATAATCTCAAGATGATTACAATACAACACAACGCTGATACACTGTACTGTATTGGATTTTTTTTATAGAGACAATGTTCTAAATCAAAGTCCCGACTACTCTACTTCCTGGTTAACTATTTTCTAAGTGTTCCATACAATGTGTAAAATTGTATGTTAAAAAACATGAATTTTCTGATGTTAGGATGTTTTTCTTACAGCACAATGAAATTATCCTGACATAAAAGTGGTTTATGGTAATTTCAATAATTTTACAGAAACTTTTACTTGAAAAAAATAGAATTTTACTTAAATAGATTTTTCAAAAACACATCTAATAGTAGGGTCTAGGGGTTCTTATAGATTTATTCGGATTTCTCCGTTTCGTCATTGTAAAAACCCCACAGAGAATCATTTTTAACATTGCTTTTGATGGTTTTAACATTTCATTACTAGTTTAAATATGTAACTTATATATATACTGTAGGTAAGATCTTATCTCTAAGAACCTACAATATTTATTCCTAATGTAATTAATGATTTTCTAGTAATTAATACATTATAATAAACGAGCAAATAAAGTTTATTTGATTTGTGATTTTTTAGCCGATTACGAATTACAAAATTTCAACAAGCCTCCATATATATATATATATCCCTATATATATAGAGGGTGTAAGTGACACCGTACCGAATCCTGAAATAGTGTATTCAGACCATCATTCTGAGTGGACAATCATTGGACTGCCAGAAAATTCATAATTTTTTTTTTTTGCTTAAAAGTGATATCACAATGAGTAAACAGAACATTTTACAACATTTTAGAAAAAAAAATCAGTAAATACCCCATACGGCCAAGCGATGTTTCAGAGCAAACGAAAATATCATCGAAGTATACAATTTTTAGATATTTGTTGATTTTTCAAAAACCGCTCGCCTGATTTCGATAAAATTTAAATGGGACTACCTGGGAAGTATATCCTTTGAAGCAAAAAAAGAATTTTCCAAATTGGTTTAGGCGTCTTCGAGTAATCGGTGAACATACATAAAAAAAAAAGATTCCGACGAATTGAGAACCTCCTTCTTTTTTGAAGCCGGTTAAAAATCATGAAGAACAAGCGGGGGCAGTTGCCAAAACTCGCACCTCACGGAGACGTGCAGTTGAGCTCTCACCAGTCCACCCGTGACCACGATCGGAGCAATTTGGTCGTAACGTCGGGTAACTAAAAATGGTATTGTACTTGATTTTAAACTCGCCACTATACATATTAGATGTGTAACGCACTCACACCATCACCCAAGTCATCTGCAATCCGTAGTGGCTCTTTTAACGAACTGATCCTACGACTTGTGCGACCCTGAACACTTACAGTAAGTTGGCTCATGTTTGTTCTAAGACGCAATGGATACCGAGACAGCCTAAGGCGTCCAAACAGGAACCCAAAAGTAGTAAATGTCCAGCATAATCTAGAATTGAAGAAGTACTCTACGAAGACTGTATGCAGTCCACACTCAAAGATAGTAAAGTGCTTAATAACGCCGCAATATGTCGTAGTAGGTCGTTCCTCTACATACGCCAGGAGTATATAAAGTGGATTGTAGCTGTGGTAGCTCGTATATCGGACATACCAAATGTACAATCACAGAATGGGTCAAAGAACACATCACAGCTAAAAATAACCGTCAGTCAGACAAATATAAATTTGAAAGGTTTTGTACCTTTAAATTATTATCGCGATTAAGTCCCGATTTACAGGTCACGTCACGACAAGGGTGAAATGGTAGGATTTGTAGTTGGTATCAGATAACAGCTGGTATTAAAACAAAAAAAAATTATCAAGGAACATGAGAAACTTTACTAAATAGGGCTTTTTATAAAAATTATCTGCGTTTTGGGAGGATTTCAGGTGGTATATAATTATCATCTAAAGTTTTGGTGACATTTTTCTTTTCTACAGTTTTTTCAACAAGTTGTTCTTTTTCTTCTATCTGAAGATCAATTTGGTCTTCATTTTCAAAGAACCACAGCTTCTGTTCTTGTTCTGTCATTGCCTTCTGATTTTCTTCAATAAGCTGCATGCGGCGAGCTCTATCCAAACGTTTTGTTTGTTCTTCAAGCTTTTCTTCTCTTATTTGTGCCCATGATTTGAATAACTGTAAAGAATAAGGCAGGTACAAGTGTTGTTAAGTAATTTGTAAGATCAAGTGAATAGTAATAGAATAATGATATAAGTAATTATGATAATAAATAACATTGAAATTGGATTGAAATAATAATATTGTACGCAGAGCTTGTGCTATTAGTTCTAGAACACAGATAAACATACTTAGATACTTTTTTTTTAAATACTTACATATTATACATAGAAACACCCAGACCAATGCTAATAGACATATTCATGCATAGAAATATTTGCATTAAGCAGGAATTCAACCCACGACCCCTAGCATGGCAGTTGTGTGCACTACTACTGCACAATAGAGGTCAGGATTTTAATCTATTGAACACCATTACCACACAATTTACACTCTTGTTGATTGTCATTGAACCTATTGAGTGTCCATGTAGTATATTACTAGCAAGCACAGAATAATAAGGACACAGGGATTTCCCTCTGTTCTTATGCTTCATACACAGACAAATATCACAAAACATACACTTCCAATACACATACAAAAATTACATCATAAACAATTTAATATGCTCCATATCCTGAGATACAGCAAGTAGCAAGTAAGCACAATTCAATTATTGGTGACACACAAGCAACTCCATAACATTTCTTCTTGTTTTTTATACTTTCATGGAAAGCAAAGATTACTTACTGGAATTGTATCTCTGAATATGAATGAGATGAACAAAAGCATACCAATTTTGCTAGCTTAATAAAGTTAAGCCAAAATACAAAGGTAAGGATACAAATGGCAACATCTCTAACTTGCAACATAACCTATGAAATCATCTATGTATGCTAAATTTTCATAATATGTATCTACATGAACAAGTAGTATAGTATGAGTAGAACTTTATACTTGTTTATCCCACTAATATTATAAATGTGAAAGTTTGGATGGATGGATGTTTGTTACTCTTTCACACCAAAAGTACTGAACCAATTGCAATGAAAGTTGGTATGTTAATAGCTGGAGACCAGGATTAAAATACACATTTTATCGTGATATACCCACGGGATCGGGACTTTCACGGGTGAAACGGCAGGACGCTGCTAGTTTTTTCATATTTAAAGAATACAAGAAAATATTTTAGATTTACCTTTTCTTGGTGTTCTATATCATTTTTCTGTGACTTGTTAATAGCATTTTCTATTGCTATTTTGATTGATTCCTCTAATGTGATGTCAGCTTTGTTTTCATTTTTGCTTAATATTGAATAGCAATTTTGTAATATGTGTTTTGACTCTGCATCTGCATTGGCAGTTTCTTTTTGTATCTGTTCTAAAACTTCTTTGTAAAGTTTAAATGTTTTTGTTTTACTGAGATTCTCACAAAGAGACATCAATTTGTCATATTTTTTGTAAATGAGCCAACCAATTATTTGTATGTTATTATTGAGATTATCTGAAGCTCTCTCTGACATCCAAGCTAAAGTTTTGCCTGACAATGTAAATGTATCTTTAATATCAAAGTGATCATCAAAATAAGGGTTTCTTAAATATTTAACTCTAATCTTAATCTCTTCAACCTTTTTGTTCTTCTCTGCAGGTGGTGGTGGTGGTGGTGAAGGTTCTGGAGTATAGCTAAATATATATTTGTAACAAGCATATTGACAGAGTGTGCATGTTATCTCATTGTTATATTCTTCTTGTAACATTATAAGAGACGCTACTCTTGCTGCCGACTCAAAGTCTGATGATGTTATCAATTTATTTAATACTATATTGGCACTGTAATCATCAAGAAACACTCCAAAATTAAGAGGATCGCGTAAGATCCCTACTAACTCCGTAATATCACCAAACTGCAGATAGTTACGCACTGTAGCGTGTTGTGTCGATTCTAACATGTTACCTGTCTCGGCTGAAAGCCGGAGTTTATGTAGGAGATCTTTAAGTTCCTCTATGTGGCTGGAGTCTTTTATAGCGTTGGCAAATATATCCACATCTATAGCGCTTATAACTCCTTTTGATGAATGGTTTTGATCTACGGCATTATAGAAATCTTGAACGTTTATTTTATTGATAATGGGTGTAGAATTCATACTATTCCAAGCTTCCGTGCACTTGTACTCATTAGTTAAAAAATTATTTTTTTGTACAATGTTTGGAAATACATTATTTCTAAAAATGAATCTGTGACAATTGCGTAACATATTGCAGATAAAAATATAGTCGCTTGATAATTTGTATATTTACTTAAATAATGCAATTAAGGTTAATTTTAGGTTATGTATTTTGACTGGTAGTCTTAGTCTACCTGTCAAAATGACATACCGATAAGGTTGCCAGTAAGGAATAAGGACAACTTATTTTATACCGCCTCAGTGTTGTACAACTATAGTACGTCTTTGGGGATTTCAATAGAGCACGCAAGGTGATCCTCACCGTGTGTCACGCAGTCACGTTAATCATAATTATCACGATTATATGCAGAATTGCACACTGTTCGTCCAGCCTATGATAGTTTTTAGCTTCCAATTTTATCAAGAAAGATGGATTTTGCTGAAATTTTGACAGTAAGTAGGGAATACCTCAAAAATTAAAATCTACCCTATGCCAATGTGTGCTTTTTCGTTAGGGGTAAAAAAAACAGTTATCAATAAAAGAATGAATTCTAAGCTAAAAATATCCTATAATAGAAGTTTTTCGAAACATCAATATGTTGAGATATTTGTCGTGATGGGTTTTCAACCGGATAAATACTTAAAAAGGATAAATACTCCATATTTATACTCACTATTTATCCAAAATTGCGGATAAATACTTTGTTTACGACAATAATTAATCTTTCCGTTTTTAATAAGAAATTACAACGGTCTTTGGGTAAACATTTGATTATGATTTTGATTTCTAATAAATTTGTGAGATGTTAAATAGGTATCGTAGTTAGACTGAAAGCACCTTGGGTTAAGGCTCGTAGGAAAAAAATTAAAAAACAGTCTTTGACAATGTAGTGTTTGTATACTCTTCGACTATGGTTGACAATGACGTATCACGAACCAAAACCGCGATCTGTCAGTGTCAACTGCTTCGGCCTGCAAAGTTTTTTGATGGTACTCTTGGCTAAAGATAATTTATTTTCATTGAAGATAAAACAAGTAAGGACCTTTTCATTCATTGGGATTGTTTTCAGCGTTTACTTGTTTATTGATACATCTACATATTGGACTGAGAATGCTACATTCTTACCGGAAAACTTATGAAGTTTACGTGACTTTCGATTTCTGAATCATAAGTCCTGTTCATTTCTGAGAAATTCATAAGCTTTAAATTGTATGCCGTTCATTACTCCTTTAAAATGGTTGACCTTGTAGCAAAATTAGAAATTCATATGGTAGTTTCATGTTTACTTACTTTTATAGTAATCTGGTACTTAAATAGGTACTTAGTAATGTAATATAAAGCTATACGCCCCAGGATACCCCCACCTGATAGTCGAATATGGCCCCTATCTAATTAAATTTTAATGTTTTTTATTATTACATTGCCCTATTTGTAGTATAAATCAAGCTATTTATTACCGGTACAAAATGAACTGCCATATATACTACACATGTAACTTGTGTACTTGTTGTAGTCGTTTGAACATAATTATTAAATTTATAACACATTTTTTAAAAAGTCAGCTTTCTATCCTTCTTCTACTTATAAACTTTCAGTGTGCCAAATTTTACATTCCTTTGTGTGTGAATTTATCTTAAATACAATGGTACAATTAACTCCAGATATGTAGAAGATTATAGCTACCAAGTGCGATGTCTTAATACAATTCATTAATTTAAAATTTCAGGATAAATAATGGCTAACCAGTGGGGACAAAAGGCAGAGGAGTTAGAGGTGACAAATAAAATTGCTGGATTAGGTTTGAAAAAAGAACTTAATCAGACAGATGACTCTGAAGAATCACCTGATACACCAAATCCTGCTGATGCATCTCTTTTGATGAAAATTATAAGACAGGGCTTGGTTGAATCTAAGTTAGATATTGAAGTTCAAAGAAAAGATCCCAATTCTCCCCTGTATTCTGTTAAAACATTTGAAGCATTACATTTGAAGCCTAATTTACTAAAGGGTGTCTATGCAATGGGTTTTAATGCTCCTTCTAAGATTCAAGAGACAGCTTTGCCTACACTTTTGGCTGATCCTCCACAGAACATGATTGCACAATCTCAGTCAGGAACAGGTAAGACAGCTGCATTTGTGTTAGCAATGTTAAGTAGAGTGGATCCCACAAAGAATTATCCTCAAGTGCTCTGTTTGAGTCCTACATATGAACTTGCTATACAAACAGGAGAGGTTGCAGCCAAAATGGCAAAATTTTGTCCAGAAATTAAACTTAAATATGCTGTAAGAGGAGAAGAAGTCCCTAGAGGTACTAAGCTAACTGATCACATTGTTATTGGAACCCCAGGAAAAATGCTTGATTGGGGTGTGAAATTTGGTATGTTTGACATGAGTAAAATTAAAGTATTTGTGCTTGATGAAGCTGATGTTATGATTGATAGACAAGGGCACCAAGATCAGTGCATTCGCATACACAAATGTTTGCCGACAACATGTCAGATGATGTTCTTTTCTGCTACATACGGGTCCAATGTGATGGAGTTTGCTGAAGTAATTGTCCCTAATCCTATCATTATTAGATTGCTAAGAGAGGAGGAGTCATTGGATAATATTAAGCAATATTATGTGAAATGCAAGAGTCCTGAAGAGAAATATAGAGCCATTTGTAATATCTACGGAGTAATAACAATTGGTCAAGCAATTATATTTTGTCATACAAGAAAAACTGCTAGTTGGCTGTCAGAAAAAATGTCTAAGGATGGACATTCAGTGGCTGTATTGTCTGGGGAATTAACTGTGGATCAGAGAATAGCAGTACTTGATCGTTTTAGAGCTGGTCTTGAGAAAGTACTTATCACCACCAATGTATTGTCCCGAGGTATAGATGTAGAACAAGTCACACTTGTGGTTAATTTTGATATGCCAATGGATATGGATAAGAAAGCTGACTGTGAAACATATCTACATAGAATTGGACGCACTGGGCGATTTGGTAAAGCTGGTATTGCTATTAATTTAGTGGATTCAACCCAAGCAATGGATATTTGCAAAGAAATTGAAAGCCACTTTGGCAAAAAGATACAACTTCTTGATATTGAAGATGCTGAAGAAATTGAAAAGATTGGTGCATAAAATGGATTTTCACCTTTATTACTTTTAAGAGTTAAACTGTTACAGTTATGTATAATTCATAATTAAGAAATAATAATTTTTTGTATTCCATATTTAGTTTTTTTTTAAATTGATTCCAAGAACTTGCTAGGTTTCTAAGTATTATCTGTTGCCCGCTTTTCCAGACTATAATATAATCAATGTCTGTGTCAAATTTCGTTCAGATCTATTCAGCCATTTTTGCGTGAAAGAGTAATGTACACCCATCCAAATTTCGTCTTTATAATATTAGTAAGATTATAGATAAATTGGTTAAAGAAATCCCTTTAAAATTCTAGCGAGTGGTGGCAAGTGGTAAGTTTGACTGCGATCATGCCCATCGGCTGCAATGACCTCGAAATATTATTTGATATTTCGTTTCTTTGTCCCACATGGCACCACACCAAGTTATCGATACTTCATGTTTCATCAGCTTCTGTTAAGTATATTTTGTTTGTATTTTCCAATGCAAGAAGCTTTAAAATTTCAGTATCTTGCGTTAAAAAGGATGTCCGATTTTAATTTTATTCTTGTATACTTCTCGAAATATTCAGTTTTCTTCCTTAGGGTAACATTTACGTACATTTAGTGACTAACGTACATTTAGTGACTACCCACCACCATGGAAACTTAGAAAGTTTATTTTATTATAAATAATTATAATCATTAATTTTTAGGAAAGGAATAAGCGATAAGGTGAAATAAAGTAGTTTAATTTTTTTAAACAATGGTTGTAATGTGTAATTGAAATTAAATGTCTCATTCTCCTTTTCATAAATAGTTTATTATGTGTAACAATCTGCAATGAGTTCCGATTTGACAAAAGCTTGCTATTGTTTTTGTAGTGCTTTTTGTTCAATGGATAATTTTGAATTTGTCCAACTCCTACAGCACACTTAAAATCATACTTTACGTGTGATTTAATGTGTTTCATGTGCAAGGAATGTGTGCGTTCGCGCAGCGGAATGTTGTTGAATTAAAAGATTTTAATTATGCAAATATTTAGTGTATGACGTCGTGTAATTGTGTATGGTAAAAAAAAAATTGTGCATGCAGCCATTGTGGAGAAATTTGCTAAAAACTGATTCCGCTGGGCGAACGTTGTCCTGGCGGAACTTTTTTAATCCATGGACTTAGAAGAAAAAAAATGTGTCCAAAAATTAGTGTGTATTTGTGTGTAATTGTGTATGTATGAATAAAATTAGTGCATGGATAAACTTCGGAGAAATTCAAGTTTCCGCTACGCGAACGTTTGGCCATTAGCTAGTTTTCATATAAAGCGCTTATATAGAGAGCTGTAGATTTTTACATACTTTGTTTTGAATTTGTTTATATTTGTTTAAAAAACAGATTTAGAAAAAATCGTAGGGTTTAAAAGATAAAAATATAAACGTAAAATACGCTTATTAGGTCTTAGTTCGTAAAGTATGCACTTTGGGGTCTATATTTTCACGTTTATACAAAAACCTTGTAAGTGTCTGCAACATGTTGCCAAGTATCAATGATGTTCCGTTAGTAATTAAAGAGTTATAGGACAATTTACCATGAATAGACCACGGTTTACAAAGCAGTCAAATATCACGACGTTCTAAAGGAATTGCATAGTAAAATGTATTCCAATAATTAGTGTATTAATTCAACTACTCACATGTAAAATTTCATCTCATTAAATTCAGTAATTAAAGAAAAACAATAAAAATACTGACAAAGCATCGAAAACCTACATAACCCGACCAAGTTCGGATGGCTACAAAAAAGCGGCCGTGCAATATTTTTAGGTATTATTCTAAAATTTACAGTATAATACCGGTATTGAATTGGTACAGGTGACAACACAATTGTTGTTTCGATATAATTTATAGGTCATTTATTTTTCTACACCTGCTTTTTAAATGTATTTGACTATGACAGTAAGTACTATTTACGTAGGTACTTTATTTAAGTATGCGCTTGAGACTTGCGTCAGTATATGATATTACCGTTGTACTGGTAGTGACTTATGTATGTATGCATTTTAAGTCTATTGCTGTCTCTAACCTGTGACAGAGTATGTTTAGCAAGCGTTTGTTAACGTTAAGTTTTTATGAACAAGAGACTACTGCGCTCCCGATACGCTCAAAATACACGCGCCTGCGCGCGCACATGAGTTGTATGCCAAGTTCTGCCGTTACTGGGGCGCGCGCCCCAGGAATCGTCATGACTAGTCCCTAAGAGGGTTAGAAATTTTGAGGTTAGTTTCTGTATTTTCATTCTTTCATTCATATGCTCACGGCTGTTGTCCCAGAAGGGGTAGGCAGAGGTGTGACATTTCTGTGACACCCACATTTCGCCAATTTTTGGGTTTCTACGTAACAGGTGGCGAGAAATAAATAATAAATACATAATTATTACATGTAATAGGGAATATGCATGTATTTTTTTTTATCATTTATTGACTTGATCCATTATTCTACCCTAATAAAAAAATATAAATAACCTTGGCAATGTTCAAATTAATTTTTAAAATAACATTGAAAACATCGATAAAATTTGATCTGTTTGAACGCCGCCATATTTCGCGGGCCTTTAATGACGTCACGTTCCACGCTTAGTGTTTGTTTCATAAACTTACTTGAAGTGTTATAGTAATTTTATACCGATTTCCAGTTGTATTTACTATTTATTGTAATTAATAGACGATGGATAAAGTTAAGAAACCATTTTATAGGTATTTCCTTGTCCCTAAGTGTAAAAACACTATAAGAAGTACACCCAATACAGTATTTTTTCCTGTACAAAATAATAATGTAAAATACGAAAACAATGGTGTACAATAATGAGAAGAGATGAAGTATCTTCAATATCGTGTTTATATTGTTGTGAAGATAACTTTAATGTAAGCATATTACAATTTAATTGCTAGTATACTGTGAATTAGTCAGCATTAATTTATGTTTGTTTTAAATATCAAGCAGAAGGCAACTTGCTTAAACTAGGTAATAAAAGTCCAATAAAACTTCATGAATATAACTAACTATACATATCTTACCTATAATTTAGATTATAATATAACAAGTATTATTTTTTGTAGCCATCCGAACTTGGTCGGGTTATGTAGGTTTTCGATGCTTTGTCAGTATTTTAATTGTTTCTCTTTAATTACTGAATTTAATGAGATGAAATTTTGCATGTGAGTAGTTGAATTAATACTCTAATTATTGGAATACATTTTACTATGCAATTCCTTTAGAACGTCGTGATATTTGACTGCTTTGTAAACAGTGGTCTATTCATGGTAAATTGTCCTATAACTCTTTAATTACTAACGGAACATCATTGATACTTGGCAACATGTTGCAGACACTTACAAGGTTTGTATAAACGTGAAAATATAGACCCCAAAGAGCATACTTTACGAACTAAGACCTAATAAGCGTATTTTACGTTTATATTTTTATCTTTTAAACCCTACGATTTTTTCTAAATCTGTTTTTTAAACAAATATAAACAAATTCAAAACAACGTATGTAAAAATCTACAGCTCTCTATATAAGCGCTTTATATGAAAACTAGCTAATGGCCAAACGTTCGCGTAGCGGAAACTTGAATTTCTCCGAAGTTTATGCATGCACTAATTTTATTCATACATACACAATTACACACAAATACACACTATAATTTTTGGACACAATTTTTTTCTTCTAAGTTCGCCCAGCGGAATCAGTTTTTAGCGAATTTCTCCACAATGGCTGCATGCACAATTTTTTTTTTCCATACACAATTACACGACGTCATACACTAAATATCTGCATAATTAAAATCTTTAAATTCAACAACATTCCGCTGCGCGAACGCACACGCAAGGAATGAATGGAAATTAGGATAGCTACCTATCAAGAATATTTATAGCCAACAATACAACACTGATACAGTTTTACAGCATGAAGCATGCACTAATTTATTAGGTATCATATTGCAAAGTCATCATCATCATCATGGCGTTGTTTCCCGGTTGCAACCGAAACTTTCGCTTCGGTGCCCGGGGTCCGCCTTCCGACTTTTTCTCCTCCACTTCGAACGATCTTCGGCATCCCTAATAGTGAGTCCATAGGCACGCATGTCACCCCTTACGACGTCAAGCCAGCACTTTTTAGGTCTACCCTTCCTGCCGGGACCCGGCGGAGGCGGCATGGCCAGACATTTGTTCCCCTCGTAAGTAGTCGGTTGCCGTATAACGTGGCCATACCAGCGAAGACGACACTCCTGCAATTTATCCGCAATGTCACGGACATGAAGGCTGCCGCGAATGCGGGAGTTCCTAACGCAGTCCTTCCGCGTTACTCCACACATCCACCGCAGCATATTCATCTCCGTGACACGCAGTTCCTGCTTGTGTCGCTCCAGCAAGGGCCACGTTTCACAGCCGTATGTAAGGGCAGGTTTAATGATGGTTTTATAGACCTGTCCCTTCAACTTATCCGGTACCTTGGGGTCACAAATGACACCAGTCACCTCACGCCATTTGGCCCACGCGGCAGTAATGCGTGCCTTGACATCGTAATCGATGTCACCAGACGCGTGAAATACAGATCCCAGGTATTTCGCCTGATCCGCGCGCTCTAACGTGTCGCCGTCTATGCACAGGGGTGTGGGATCTGTAGAGTTGCAGGCCAAGTACTCGGTCTTCGCCACGTTGAGCTTCAGACCGCCGTTCTCAAGCGACTCCTTCCACGCATTCACGCGTCGCACCAACCTACCCTTGTCCGCATCCGCCAGCGCGATATCGTCAGCATACATGAGCAGCCATGGAGGCCGCTCATGTGCATCTCTAATGCTGTTTGACAGGACGTCTAATATCACGCTGAACAGGAACGGACTGAGGACGGACCCTTGGTGTACCCCAACGGTGATGGGGAAGGGTTTAGTGTCACCAACAGCGGTCCGGACTACGGAATCGGAGTCGCTGTACATATCTCGGATGGTGTCAATATAAGCCTCAGGAACCCCTTCAGACCGCAGTGCCCACCAGATCATAACGCGAGGAATACAGTCAAAGGCCTTCTGCATGTCCAGAAACAGACAATGCAGAGGCGTATTATTTGTCCTGTATTTCTCCGTGACAGTTCTTAGGGCAAAAACAGGGTCTATAGTTCCATGACCAGGGCGAAACTCATATTGACACTCCGAGACAGTACATTCCTGTCGGATCCGAGAGTCGATAACCCTCTCGAAGAGCTTCATGGTGTGGGACATGACCTTTATACCTCGGAAATTACCGCACTCCTGCACCGATCCCTTGCCTTTGAAGACTGGAGTAATGATACTCAGCCTCCATTGGGTCGGGATCATACCGGTGAGGAGTATCATATTGTGAAGTAACTATAACTTATGATAAATACAAATAGGAAAGTCATATTGATTATTATAATTTGAATCAACACAACCATTTTATTGTATGTTACAATAAAATGTAAAAGGTCATTATGTTTCATTGTATATACATACTAATCAAATACTCATGTGATTTTATTTGGAATAAATACATTTGACTATTATTAAAACAGTAGCTTGTGTATTATCGAGCGCCTTGTGCAGCTGGTTCTGGGTTGGCTGCTCCAGAGATCATTACGAATATAGCAATGGGTACTATGTACATCCACTAAAACAAAAAGAAATGATTTAATCTGCATTCTGTTGAATATCTAAAAAAAATCTTCAAATAAATAAATTGTACTTACATATTTGGCTAGGAAGGACCTGTTGTCCTTCAATTCTCCCTTTTCTCTAGCTTCCCTCTCACGTTCCAGTTTTTGAATGTAAGAAGCTGTGTCAGGGCTAAAAACAATTAGGTATTATAAATCACTATTGTGATTAAGATACAACTTGGCACAGTTTAATTAGTGAAAGTATGGTAACATTTGTCCAGTCCAATTATAACAAGTATTAGGCACACCTTCTGTTTAATTAAATACTATTATTTAAAAACATGAACAGAATTTATTAGAATAATAGTTAATTAAATTTATTTATTTTTAAATAGAATTAATTTTCTTTGAAGGTTTAGTTGTGTACAATTTATTTTTATTTTTTAAGGATACACAAAATAATGGTATTTAGTGGTCCAATGGTGCAAAAAACTAACTTATTGACACATAGGTAACAATATACTGGTGCAACTTCGTCTGCGTTTGTAAATTTTCCCTGTTTTTGCAACATTTTTCATTGATGCTCTGCTCCCATTGGTTGTAGCTGGTATATATTCTTCCTCGATAAATGGGATATCTAACACTAAAATATTTTTTTAAATCGGATCAGTAGTTTCAGAGCTTAATCAATGCAAACAAACAATCAAATCTTTTCTCTTTATAATATATAATATATATAAGTATAGACATACAACCTATTTAATTTTCGTGGCTACATCTCTGTGTATAGAAATACATTGTTCACACAAGTTTCCAGATTCCATACTGTTACTGAGAGTTCTTAGCAAAAACAAAACAACATGGTTGCATGCACAGTTAACCCATGGGACCACTTAGGCTTTTAATAATAACATCATTGGCATAACCATACTTTTTATGAATCTGAAGGGAACCTATTTAGAGTGGTGGTGAGCATTTAACTGCAAGAGTCTGCTCAAAATTTCAGGTAACTGCAATTTTTTACTATTTTAAGTATACTTACACTGGTGCCTGCTCAACATAGCGAAGATAGAAGCTAGAATTGATCTTGTGCCCATTGATTTGTTTTTGTAAAGGCTGTGAAGAATTATTAACTTGAAAACTGACAGCAATCACAGCTCCATTGGGTAGTACCCAAGCATTTATCAGGTCAGAGAGATCATTCGCCAGAAACGAACTAGCTTTTACTGATGAGAGGAACTCTGTTCCTTTACTGTTGTCTGCAGATGTCACTATTGTCCTTACTGTGTAAAAACCATCAATTTCGGCTAGATCCTGAAAAATAGACAGTATTTTTATTATGGTGTATTTATTATATATTTCTCAGATTATTTTCTCATTCATTCATTTCATCCAATTTACACAAAACCTTTACAAATTATATACATAAACCTACCTCATGAATCACTCTATCTATTGGTGAAAACTGCATGAAAATCAGTTCAGTAGTGTTTGACTTTATTGCGAACAGACAGACAGACAGAGCGGTGGGGGACTTGGTTTTATAATATGTAGTGATGGTTTAAGTTTTAAATGTATTTACAAATTAACCTCACTAACTGTGTTTTCCTTAACCTCACTAACAATGTTCATTAGTATATTACAGTACATTTCAGTTCCCAAATAATTGCAGGAAAATTATATACAGCAGTTTCATAACTGATTAAAAATGTTTGTACTAAAATCATGTATTTACACAATATAGTGTATATTTTTCTAGATCTAAGATTATTTGCATACCTGTAATTCCTTAATATGATCTTTACTAAGAGGTTCTTGATCTATTATTGCCCCTGCACCTGCACGAATACTTTTCAGTGAAATATTTCCTCTTGAACAGTATTTCTCACTTTTGCAATTGATTGAGTGCTCTATTTTAATGTTCAACCACCCGTCATAGTCAATACAGGACTGTAAAATAAACATTTTAGTAGTCATGTGTTTTTCTGATTCGCTATTGACATCATGTCATGGATACCCTGTACAATATTTTTAAATTGTTAAACGTTTTACCGGTAATTACATTTGGGGTATTTATCCGTAAAGGTGCTCGAAACTTACCGCACATTTAAATAATCCTAGTAAATATAAACAGATGATTGATGACTGAACAAATTGTGACTGCATCTTTTTCCAAAGTTTAATAAGTCCACTTCAGTTAAATGCGTTGAAGACAGAACCAAATTTCATTTAAAAATGTGATTATTTATAGTCAGCATAAATAGGTAATATTTTCAGTTTTCGTACAATTACATTTATTGACTATATGACAAATTTATAGGTTAAACTTAGATTGCTAGTGTTAATATTGCACAGATAATTATATATTGTAGGTATGTAACATTGTAAAATGAAGTCTAAAGATTTTTGTATGTTTATTGTACTGGCAATATTTATATTGTTAAATAATCACCATAAATTTGTAATTATCGTTAAACATTAAAAAAATGTTTATTAATCCATCACCAGAGAAATACTTTTACTTTTATATATTGTTTATGTGTCGTGTGGTGCCGGCGGAGCAAAATAACACCACCCCAAATCTTCCCGTGGGTATCGTAAAAGGTGATTAAGGGAGTGTGAGAAAGTCCGGACCCCTTGTAATTTACTCACCGTGATACTGGTCCATCTGTCTGAGTCGTGCTCGTTCCACTGGGTCCAGTAGGACAAAGATGAGTATGTGCACCTGTGTTTCGCGCGTACACTTGTGCACCTTAATATATCCTGCGAATCTGACTGCTTCCGATTATGGACTCCGAGTACCCTAAAGTCCTGTGGCGATGGGTAAAGGTAGAGAGGTCTAGCCTGATGCAGCTAGGCTTTGTCTGATACCTGCACGCAGGCGGTCCCGGGGGTGTGAGTACACGCCGTGGTCGTTTCCGCGCTGCATATTTGGGGCGACAGCGCTGGCTCGGCAGCACCCGGGATGACAAAGCCGTCCTGTTTAGGGAGGCAATGCTTTCCCCGCTCAGTGGGGGGGGGGGGGGGGGGGGGCTAGAAAAGGTGCCCTAAAAATGGTCGTCCCGATATGGCAGATGGTAGTAACCGCGGCTAATTCATGGTCGACATCGCAAAGAAAATTTAAAAAGAACACCTATTATGACATTTAACGCTTCTTGATCGAGATGGCAACTGCCCTTTACGTAAGACCGCCATAGTAGCTCGGGAACTTTATCGCTATAACGTGGATGTGGCTGCTCTCAGTGAAACACATCTCCCCGATGAAGGAGAGCTGGTGGAAGTAGGTGGCGTTTCGCGTGGTGGTGGTTACACTTTCCTTTTTAAAGGTACTCCTGGGTCCGAAACTCGACGATCAGGTCTGGGATTTGCCATCAAAAATCAGTTAGCAAAGCGTTTAGAGGAGTACCCTGTACATATCTCAGACCGCGTTACCACACTTCGCCTTCACCTGGACAAAGACAACTACCTCAATGTCATCAGTGTCTATGCTCCAACGCTAGATAAGTCTGATGACATCAAGGATAAGTTCTAAGAGGAAGTGACTCATTGCCACGATAACATAAACGCCAGAGAGCAGGTTTTATTGCTGGGCGATTTCAATGCCACGGTTGGTCGGGACTATGAGGCTTGGCCTGGAGTTCTGGGTAGACATGGACTTGGTAACATGAACAGCAATAGTCAGTTGCTGCTCGGTCTTTGTGCTCAATACGAGCTGGTAATTACGAACACTATGTTTAGACTTGCCGCCAAGTACAAGGCAACATGGATGCACCCAAAATCCAAGCATTGGCATTTGATTGACTATGCAATCGTGAGGCAAAAAGATTTCAGCCAAGTACAGGTCATCCGCGTTATGCGTGGTGCGCACTGCTGGTCTAACCACCGACTTATTGTCACTAAGCTGCGAATCCGCCTCCGTTGCCCGCGTAGATCTCCTGTAAAAAAGCTTGCGTCTTTAAACGTGGATAAGCTAAAAGATCTCGCGGTCAGGGAGAAATATGCTGAAGCCCTGTCTGAAAAGCTGTTGCCAGCTAATGACCTAGGTGATGTGGATGCTGCCTGGGAGACTTTGTCATCTCATATCATGGATACCGCTTCAACTGCACTTGGTGAAAAATTCCGTCGTAACGAAGACTGGTTTGATGGAAATGATGGAATCCTGCGGGCAGCGTTCGACAAACACCCTGATCTCCTGCGACAGTATAGAAGGCAAAGAAGAAGCATTGCGGTTGTTAAAGCTAGTGACCTGGATTTGCGCAAGCTGTCTCGTCGCATGAAAGATAAGTGGTGGCAGGACAAAGCTAGTCACATGCAATGGCTCAATGACACAAACCAGCTGGGACAGTTCTATAGTGAGGTACGTAAGCTGATTGGTACATCCTACCACGCAAGGGTGCCCTTAAGGTCTCTAGGCGGTAGTCACCTGTTGACGAGCAAGGCGAATGTACTAAAGCGCTGGGCTAAGCACTTCAATACTCTGCTAAATGTTGATCGGTCAGCTGATCTGTATAGTATCGGTTTAATGCCTCAGCTTCCCCTTGCCTTTGAGCTGGACGAGCCTCTAATGCGTGACGAGGTTGTTACTGCCATCAGACAGCAACAAAACAAACGGGCGACTGGCATTGACCTCAGAGCTGACCTGAGCTGATAAAATATGGCGGAGAGGAGTTGCATACGTTGCTGTGGGAACTATTTGTTGGCATGTGGAAGGAGGAGCGTGTTCTCGACACCTTTAAAGTATCGCACATAAGTGCTCTCTACAAGAACAAGGTCGACCGATCTGACTGCAACTCTTACCGCGGTATTTCGCTCCTTACACACTTATATGTGTGAAATTGGAAGCCAGTGCCAGTTCTTCACATTATGCAATCGAGCATTACCTATCCATCTCTAAAGGTTGTCTGTAAGAAATAGCAAATTTGATACTTTGTTTTTTAGCTGAAATTTGATACTTTGTTTTTTAGCTGAGGTGAAGGTTTTATTTGAATTCGTTAGAAAATGCCTTGCAAAAGTTGTTTTGATGTTTTATAATTAGTCATAAAAGTATGACAATGAGTAATCCAGTCTATCTGCTGAACTTCCATGTATACTACTCAAAATAAAATAAGGGCCGCTAGATTATTAATATTTAAGTGAGCTTTAGTGAATTGAAAGTAACTGATGAGTAGTATTAAATTAATATTATGAACTCTTTGGTGTCTGATTTCTTTAAAGCTGGTGTTCGTGTTCCTAATTTGAAAAGTACTGGCCATAATTTGAAGAAAATTTAATATTGGATATTGTTTTAATGTTTTGCTAGGATTTTCTTGTTAACGTGTATCGCTTGTTTAAGGAAATTTCATTTTTAAATTTTAATTGATTAATTAACGTCTCGCATTACTAATGCCACCAATACGAAAGCACATGGATGCGATTACTGTAACTAGAGCCATTACAACGATTCAAGATGGACGTTCACAGCGTAACGTGGGCCTGCTTTTGGATTTTTCTTGCAGACCTACTCAAAATGCATTGAACCGCTTCCAAGAGCCCGGTAGTGTTGCCAGAAGACCTGGTTCGGGCAGAGTTCGTATAGCATCAGCTTGCGAAGATCGGTACGTCCAGTTAAGTGCTCTTCGGAATCGTACAGTGACGGCTCGTAAGTTGTAACACCATCTACGTCTGACAACGGGTACTCGTGTAAGTGACCAAACGATTCGTAATCGACTGCGCGTAGACCAGCAAACGTCAAGACCTGAGGCTGTCTGACCAGGGCTCAACGTGCAAACCGTTTAAAATTCTCCCGTGAGTATTTGAACTTGGCAAACGAGCAGATGGGTCACCTGATGGTAAATGACCACCTCCGCCCATGGGCACCTGTAACTCAAGAGTCACAAGTGTGTTGCCGCCCTTTAAGGTGGGAGTAGGGGAAGAGGGTAGAGAGGGATTAAAGGGATTACAGGGGAAGAGAGGAGTGAGAGGGGAGGGATGGGAATAGCGGAGAGGGAAGGGTTAGGGCCTCCGGTAACCTCACTCACGCGGCGAAAAGCAATGCAATCATTGCCTCACTGCCGGTTTGCTGTGAGGCCGTGGTATCTTGCGGAGTCGAGCCGGCCCATACGTGCCGAAGCATGGCTCTCCCATGTTGAAATGATGATCGGCGTATTAAGCTATGGAGACGACGCGGCGAGCGGTTTTCGGAGTCCTGCATCCACGAAGTTGACCGTTTCGGCGGTCCCAACGTAATAATTTGGGGTGGGAATAGCTTACACGGTAAAACTGAGCTCACCATTTTAAATACGGGTACCGTAACTGCAGAACGTTAAGGCCTCAAGTGATCCCATTTGCACACCGGGTAGGTCCTGGATTCATTCTGATGCATGACAATGCCTGTGCACACAAAGCTCGAGAGACCCAAGCTGTACTGGAAGAGTCTCATATTGAGGTATTACACGCATGGCCAGCTAACAGTCCGAACTTAAATCGAATTGAGAATATGTGGGTACGTGGTACGTATAAACAAAGGGTTAGAGAGAATGAACGAGTGGTCTACAACCAGCAGCAGCTGATTGACGTTTTCAAATGTACCTGGGAGGAGATTCCAGATGAAAACGTGAGGAATTCGATCCAAAGTATGGAAGCAAGGCTTTAGGACTGCATTGCATTACTCGTTACTAACAAAAAGAAAAAAAGTGAAAAGTACCTACAGTATTTTTAATTTTACATTGATGTTCTTTTGTTCATGTTTTCCAATTAAAATGGCTAACTTCATTTTAAAGTTTAAAATTAAAAATAAGATCATTATTTTAAACAACTGTTAGGCCAAATTGTAAGCAATAACATTATTTTGTAGTTACCTAAGTTAAAGTATTTCGGTGTGTGTAGTCTCTCGCTGGAGACCATGATTACGTCCATGGTCCAAAGCAGGAGTGTGTGGGATTCCGCCGCCTCATTCTGTGAGGCAGTGATGGATGCTAAAGAAGCGGTGGAGAGGGAATGGGAGAGAACAAGTACTCTTCCGTCCCGCAGAAGACGTACCAGACGATCTGCGGTCTCCAGCGCTTGCCTGATTGCGACGGAAGGAAGGAGAACTATCTGTCGTTCTAGCAGCAGCAGACCCGAAATGGTGGCGCGACTTGTTCCGCGCGCGCCTCTTATACTAGGAGGGGAGAAAACCTGGTTTAACAGGCGGCTAAGTCACAGGGATTTCCTTTCTAGGGTACATCTGAGGCCCCGGCTATAAGGACGGAACACTGTGTGGTTTAAGTCGGTTCGAGTCCGACATATCACATCGCCGTTTGGCCCCGCTGAGGTGATGACCCGTGGGGGTTTCCACACATAAATTTAAACAATTTATTAACTTAACTGTTTTCGTGAGTTTTGAGTAGTATATCATTTTGTAAAAGTTTGCAATACTCTTGCAGACTTACTTTTCAAATAGTAGTGTTAATACCTAGAATGATTGTTCGTTCTACAATAAAACACAAACGAAGCTACGCGACTTAAGCCATTTGTTTCCACATACTATTAAAACCCGATACTACCCGACGACGCCGACACCCGACATCAAATCCTAAAATGTTGTATGACTAGCATCACACTATGAACACCCGACGCGACGCTTCATGGTTTTTGAAAAACTTTGGTACCTGCCTACTTCTTATCTATTAACTCTGTGTCTGATATTTTAAAGACCATGTTCCGTTTTGACTACTAAAAAATAAAAGCTTCTAAACATTTACCATTAAAGAGCGTGCAACGATTAATTAAACGAGCGTATTGGAAGGTGTGAACAAATTGTTGGCAGTCAGGATAAAGAGTTCGCCATATTAGAGCCGAGTATTCGAGGCGGCAGCGTGCCAATCTAAGTTCTTAATTCCCTACAACGTGGCACGCACCTACGGGATTACAATTGCTTCTTGTTTTTCGATAACAATCTGTGATTGTCTCGAGTTTCTGTTTTGAGTTTTATTTATTTACTATTTGCAAAGTAGCAGAAAGTCATTTATTTACCGTGAGTACTATTGCTATTATTTTAAAAGAAAAAAATGCTCTGGTTGTTCCTAAATTTAAAATACTAAAAACTGTACTAGTGTAAATCACATTAACCCATGTTTTTTGACAACTTACAAAGTCGTATTAATGCACAAAGTAAAGAATTTTATTAATTAGAATATCTTACTTATGTACGCAACAATTTGCCTTTTGTTTATCAATAGATTTTTAGATAAAAAGGACGACCGGCTAATATGGAACTAAGCATCCACGCAAGTACTTATGAAACGATTCTTTCTAAGGAATTCGGGTCCAGACAACATTTTTTTACGTGATCTCATACGGGATGAAATTAAACATGAATACTTGCTTTTACCTCTGACGTGGAACATTCCGCTCCAATACATTTACTTTGAACACAAGGGAAACTCCAACGGGGTAATCGGGTTTAGTAACATATATCTCGTTTAACCCCCGCCGCAATGGGATAAATGACTAAAATCATCTTGGCTTTATTGAAATACCTTTGCTTCAAAAGATGGTAAAATATTTGGAAAAGTTCTATTATTACTACTAGAGTAAGTAATGAATAGGTTATGGTGGTGTTACAGATATCTTGGCAAAATAAGTTTAGGATGTTTCTTAGAACCAACGTTTTATACTAGGGCTGGGGATGCGCTTCTAACAATAGGTAAATATATGTAAATATACAGACTGGCCTGTTGGTCTAGTGGTTAGTGACCCTGACTGATAAGCCAGAGGTCGTAGGTTCGATTCCCACCCAGGACCAATAATTGTGTGATGAGCACAATAATTGGTTCTGTGTCTGGGTGTAATTTATCTATAATATGTATGTGTTTAGAAATATATAAGTACGTTTATCAGCAGTCTGGTTACCATAGTACAGGCTCAGGCCTAGTTTTGGATCAGACGGCCATGTGTGAGATGTCTCAGGTTATTTTTTTTTTTTAAATTAAGAATAATAGTAACGTGGGTCACACACTACTAGTATTCTTGTTAACCCCTCCAGCTGAGCTGAATGCTTGTATTAGGAGTGTGTCTATGACAACAGCGAGGGTGTCCGCGGGCGAGGCGCGGGCGCGGGCGCGCGGGGATCGGGCTCCCTACTACACACACTTGCTCTGGCGGCGGCGGCGGCGTCGGCGACAGTAACGCTCACGATATATAGACAGAGTCATATACCGAATTGTAAAACATATTCTTTATCATTATACGTATCAAGCTTCAATCTTTTTATTCTTGACCATAATCGCATACAAGAAGTGGCGACCGTGACAGGACATTGAATCAAAGTAAACAACGACGCACGACACTTCGGTAAAACCAGTTATCGCAATCACGCATCGAACGTTCGAGAGAAGCATACAAAGGAATGAGACGAGCGGCCTTCGTACTCCAGCGGCGTGTCTACGCAGCGATCAACAAAAAGGGAGTGTCCAATTCTATTCCTTTGCCCATAATACCTTTCCGTTTCGATTTGTGTGTTTAGTGTACTTGATTTTGAATTTTTATGTTGTTTTTCTTTAACTTTAAAGTGCATGGTTTCACGCGTCGGGAATCATTCCCTTCTTATGTGCTTGCCTTGCCTACGTTGCTATATGCATAATTATATACATACAACATTTAATAATCATTACAATACAACAAATTGAAGTGAAATAAAATACCTAAGCTTTAAGCAATTAAGCCCTCAATTTCTTTGTGCATCTCAAACTTGCACTGCTGATTACCTGCATAAAACTAAGTTGTTAATCACATTTATAAGCTTTCGTGCATTATTTTTTGAACACGCCTTTGTTTACGCTTACCTTATAATTAGACATACATATTAGACTTTATTTGACAAAATATCAATGCTTAGCGTTATTCCTAAAGCTTTCCTTTTCTGCTTAAAACGGAATTCATTCAATTTTACCGTTAAGACTTCATATGTCCTAAATACTTGTTATTTCGTAAAACTCAAGCCAAAACGGGCCAACGTTTTCAGGTATCAGACTCCCGCGCTGGTGGTGTGCGCACACGCTGCCTGTTACCGTGCCTGCTCGGCGTCAGCTGATCTTGCGAGGCTTGACCTACTTTCAAGCGGCATCTCCGCGCGCTGGAACTCCTGCCTGGTTTGATGCACAATTTATTTGACCTAATTTATTGTTTGTTCTACCCGAACTTTGTGTACCTATTTTGGTTTTTATAAATAATCCATTAACTTTAAATCATGTCGCCTCCTTTGCCCGGTGGCACCTTCAGGGGTAGATAGTGCTCAACTAGAAAGTGAATTAAACCTTAAAGATTTAATAAAACAACGCGCATCGATTAGAGGTCGGTTGACTACGTTTGAAAATTATCTTTTAGATTTTAAAAAGGGAAATATAAGTGTTTTATCCGAAACTCAATTTAGTGAATTGAATTTGCGAATCATGAAAATGGAAACTTTATTTTCCGATTTTGAAAAGTGTCAAATGAAAATAGAAGTCCTTTGTGCAGATGTTGATCGGCAGGTTAAGGAACGGGAGACAACTGAAACGAAATTTTACAGTAATATTTCTAGTGCTCAGTCATTATTGACGTTAAGACCTGCGATCCTTGAAGATAAACAAAGTTTATGTAGTAGGTGTTCTCATCAAGATAACTTACAGGTTAAATTACCAGTAATAAAACTTCCGGTTTTTGACGGAAATTATTTTATGTGGTTGGAATTTCACGACATGTTCGAGTCATTAATACATAACAATGAAAGTATCCCTGACATAAACAAGTTCCACTATTTGAGATCCTCATTAGAAGGGAGCGCTGCACTTGTAATAAAATCTATCAAAGAATTATCAAGTTGCATGGGATTTGTTATGTCAGCGATACAATAATAAGAAAGTTCTTATTAACAATCACTTAAAGGCACTGTTTAAAATTGAACCGTTAACTAGGGAGTCTCATAAATCCTTACGTTATTTAATTGATATTGTTACAAAAAACCTTAGAGCGTTAGCTACTCTCGGTCAACCAGTGGCCCAGTGGGATACGCTTATTATCTTTATGGTGTCTAGCAAATTATATTCAGTTAGGAGTTCGAAATGGGAGGAGTACAGAAACAGTCTATCCGATTTGCCACTCTTAGACGAGTTTATTAAGTTTTTACGTAATAGAGCAGACATACTTGAAACTACACTTGCCAACCGACACGAAAAGAGTATCACACATATTTATATAAAGATAATCATAATCAAACTAAACATGATCATAAAGGCCAACTATCTTTTAATAAAATTGCATCATCTAAGAGTTTTGTCACTTCTAGCTCCGCTAAGGCAGGATCATTATTATGTCCGCTGTGCAACAATACTCATAGAATAATTGATTGTGAATCATTCAAATCCTTATCTCTCGAAAACAAATGGAGCGAAGTTAAAGTTAAAACTTTGTACCAATTGTTTACGACGTGGGCATGAAGCAAATAATTGTAGGCTAGGCGCTTGTAGATTGTGTAATAAAAAATATAATACGTTACTACATAAAGAAAGTAACATAACATCACACTTACCTGTGACGTCACCCTCAGCTGGGTCTTTAAGTCTCCCAGATGTAGGTGATCAGCCCCGTAGAACATTGTCCGTACAGCAGTCCTCCACGCAGATTCTTCTTGGTACCGCGTTAGTAAAGGTCACCCATCCAGAAACAAAAAATACTCACGTTGCTCGCGTGCTCCTCGACGCAGGATCTCAATCCTCATTCATAACGGAAATCTGAAACATAAACTTGGATTAGTTAATCGTGATTCCGATTCTTTAAAAATATCGGGCATTAACAATATTCAACTTACGATTTCCGATAGGTGCGACGTAAATGTAAGCTCGTTATCGAACTCGTTCCAAACAAACATAAATTGTTTGGTAATTTCTGAAATCACTGGTCAACTACCTAACACGACTGTAAACATAACTCAACTAAATACACCTAACAATATCCAGCTAGCTGATCCTCATTTTTGTCACCCTGCTGATATTGATATGTTGTTAGGCGCAGAAATATTTTATGATATTTTGTGTCCAAAAAGGATTCGTTTGGGCCCTAATATGCCCTTACTTCAAAGCACCCAATTTAGCTGGATAGTAGCCGGCCCTTTAATACCTAATCAAGGTGGACAATCATCACCGACACCTTCGCATTGTCTCTTTACAAAAGAAATCAGCGAAAAACTGACTTAGTTTTGGAATCTTGAAGAACTTCCATCTACTAACATACATCTGTCAGCTGAAATTCATGAACATACCTCTAGAAATTCATGGAGGCACATACCTACTGACAAGAACCCGGCTGACATGGCCTCGAGAGCTGTGACGCCAAGTCATCTTCGTAACTCGTCCCAGTGGCGGGAAGGTCCGGCCTTTCTAAAACATGACGAATCACAATGGCCGCAAACACCCAACACAGAGATACCCTTGCCTGAAATAAAGGTCTTGCATTCAAACATAAATGAAAATTACAAACTTGTGGCGACTTCCACATACAGCAACAAGAAACATCTACAACCTACTAATCCTGAATCGCGCTATGAGAGTTCTCGCGCCGATTAGTATATATACAACTTCCCAACATCAACCGTTGGGCCGCGGCCCGCCAGGCATGATCACCTCGCCTTTTCGGAGGATCCTCCCTTTGTGTTGGAGGGACATAACACCCGTCCCTCCACAGTGGTGACCCCAACGTGATTGGAAGCAGCCTTCATGGAGCAGATCAGCAGCATCATCCTCGCCACCATCGTATACACTCCTACAGCAATGAGCGGTAATCAAGTCTCAGCCAGCCAGCATTTTCAGCCTCAACAGGGATACCACACGCCTGCAGCGACCGCTCCAGCCTGGTTACCCCTACGGATCATCAGCGTCTAGGCAAAGCACACTTCACCTACGGTCCACATAAGAAGAGCATCTCTCTCCCGTCTACGCAGCAGCCAGCCACTACGCAGCAACCGCCCCGACTCACTGGGGACTTCACTGCAGCACCGCAGCACCGCACGCGGTCCCGACTCACTGGTACCAGCGGACTTCAGCCCCGACTCACTGGGACTAGCGGCATTAAGTTCCGACGCACTGGAACTAGCGGAATACAGTTCCGACTCACTGGAACTTGCGGCACTCAGTTCCGACTCACCGGAACTACTCACTACTGGCCCTGGCACGCTCCTTAATAGAGCATAGACAGCTGACTCATCAATATATCGACCTCTGATCTTGGAGGGGAGTGATGTGGCGACTTCCACATACAGCAACAAGAAACATCCACAACCTACTAATCCTGCATCGCGCTATGAGAGTTCTCGCGCCGATTAGTATATATACAACTTCCCAACACCAACCGTTGTGCCGCGGCCCGCCAGGCATGATCACCTGACCACCATGACACCCGTTCCCCCACAAACCTAATGATCTAATTAACTAAGGAAACTATTGGAGTTCGTCAAAAATTAAAAGAATATTCGCATATGTTCATAGATTCATAAATAATTGCAAAATTAAAGAAAAACATAATCGATCGGTCGGTCCCTTAAACGAAATTGAACTCAGCCAACCTCTTACTTGCCTACTTAAATTAGTACAGTTAGAATCATTTGAAAAGGAAATTAACCTAATAAAAAATAAAAAGAAACACCTCAACTCACTTATTACAGCTGTCTCCTTTTCTTGACGATTGTGGTGTGCTTAGACTGGGCGGTCGGCTCAATAATACCGATTTTAACTTCGATAAAAGGCACCCTGTGTTGCTACATGGTAACCATCACTTTACAAAATTATTGATGAGAGCTGAGCATCTACGTTTGTTGCACGCAGGTCGTCAGCTGCTCCTGGCGAGCTTTAGAGATCAGTTTTGGCCTCTACGGGGGAGGACGTTGGCACGAAATATATATCGTAATTGCGTTGTCTGTGCTCGCTTTAGAGCCAAAACTATGGAGCCACTGATGGGTCATCTGCCTTCTAGTCGAGTCACTCCTAATTATCCTTTCAAAATAACGGGATGCGATTTTTGTGGGCTTTTTCAAATTTCGAGTAAAATCGGCCGGGGTAATCGTATTTCTAAATGTTACATTTGCATATTCATCTGTTTTTGTACAAAGGCGGTTCACCTGGAAACGGTAACTGATATAAGTACTGAAGCCTTCATTTCCTGTCTTCGTAGATTCATTTCACGTAGAGGCAAACCTAGTCAACTCCATTGTGACAATGGAACAAATTTCGTGGGTGCAAATAATGAATTACGTCGAGCTTTAAAGGCAGGCATGAGTTCCATATATAAATTTACAGCTGATGATCAAATTCGGTTCATTTTCACCCCCCCTTATTCCCCCACTTTCGGCGGACTATGGGAGGCTAATGTAAAATGCCTAAAATACCATTTAAAAAGAACCATAGGTAGTTCTAGTTTAACTTACGAGGAGTTGAGTACTCTTTGCGCAGAAATCGAAGCAGTCCTCAACTCCCGTCCCCTTACGCCTCTTACATGTAACCCCAGTGACCTTTCTCCTTTAACCCCAGGACACTTCCTCATCGGGCGGCCGCTGACGTCTCTGGCGAACCCTCCTGCTGGCCCAGAGAAGAGCATTAAGACACGTTACCAGATGATCGAAGCGCTGCGTGACAGTTTTTGGAAGAGATGGCATAATGAATACCTCTCAGAACTGCAACAAAAGACCAAGTGGAGACAACCTTTAGAGATCTTAAGGAAGGCGCCATGGCGGTTTTTAAAGATGATAACCTACCTTCTATGCGTTGGAAACTTGCACGGGTTCGTCGTCTATACCCTGGAAAGGATGGAATCTGCCGAGTAACCGATTTTAAAACGGCCAGAGGCATAGAACGGTGTGCACTCAACATGGTGTGCCCCCTCCCTGATGGTGAAGAGGAGATGTTTTTTTTTTTTTAAAGCACCCGTCATCACAGGGCGTTGCTGACAGGATCAGAGACCTTTCATGCATTCTTTCCAGTTCATGCTTCTTTATTTTATTTTCTAATACAATAGTGGGTTTTCTATTAGATGACATTACTTTTCAAATTACATAATTACAATATCCTATATAACTCTTATTTTTTATACAATGTGTATTATGTTTGCATTATATTCTATTAACTACTTTTTATGCTAATTTATATCTATGCTCTAATGTATATATCATTTAATATAATATATATTGGGAACATAGCTTGTACTTTATTTAGTTCTTTTTATTACTATACTTACTATTTTTATGCAATATGTTATAAATACACTTCTGGCTTTCTTGTCCATACATATTTTACTTACGTTTTCTTTACAGAGTAATGTACCTAGTTTCTGTTCTATGGCTATTTTTTCCATCGCGAATACTGGGCAATCAAGGATGATATGAGGGATCGACTCCACTGTATGCGGTTCGCAGATGCATGATGGGCTCTCCTTGAATCTATGCAAGTACTCGGAGAACCCACCATGTCCCGTCATTAATTGCGACACTATTCCCGTTGGTTGTAATTGCCGAGCGATTTTATATGAAGTATAGACGTCGGGGAGGAACGTTTTTGTCATGGAGGCCACAGAACCCAGACCATATCTCCGGTTCCATTCGCCCAACGACTTAGCGCGAATTTGTCGCTTCACAAATGAAACCGGACACATGTCATAGTCCGGCTGCCTATGCAGCCCCAGTGCTGCCTCTTTAGCAAGTTTGTCTGCACGCTCGTTTCCCTCAAGCCCAGCGTGGGAAAGAAGAGATGTTGGATGCAGCTTCAGTACCAGTAGTCCCTGACCTTTCAGCTTCCTCTAACGGGGCCCCAGTATGTCTACGATAACAGCGAGGGTGTCCGCGGGCGAGGCGCGGGCGCGGGCGCGCGGGGAGCGGGCTCCCTACTACACACACTTGCTCTGGCGGCGGCGGCGGCGTCGGCGACAGTAACGCTCACGATATATAGACAGAGTCATATACCGAATTGTAAAACATATTCTTTATCATTATATGTATCAAGCTTCAACCTTTTTATTCTTGACCATAATCGCATACAGAGTGGGTTCACACCGGTAGTGCACTGGGTGGGGTTCGAACCCGCAACGACTTGATCGCAAGTCCGACGCCTTAGCCATTACGCTACCGCCGCTTCTCTCTTTCTTCTCTGTTATCATTATTATCTTTGATCCCGAACAAAATAACTGTTCCTGAAATTCACTCGTATCTCAATTGATTGTGATTGTCAGAATCGTGCAGAAGCTAGTTTACATTACGATATACCTATAATGCTTCTATCCCACTAATATTATAAGCATGAAAGTTTGAGAGGATGTATGACACAAGCAATGCTGGTGAAAAATCCCACGAGTTATAAGGTGACAATCCATTTCCTAGAATTGGAGAGTTAAATCAATAAACTAGTGTAATTGCTCACTTGACTACCTAAAACTTGGTAGGTACAAATGGTATAGCTGTTAACAGAATTGAGCACACATACACTTTTGTAGAGCACATAAAACTATTTTGCAGATAGGTCAGCTAACTAGCTCGACTTGGTAAAAAGTGTTCAGGTTGCTGCATCGTATCGTACACTGCACCGAGCTAGACAGCCACTACAAACGTAATTTAGTACTAGTTGAAGTGGATAAGCGCGACTAGAATTATTTATCCGATGGTGGGGAGACTTTGGAGGTGACACTAGTGAGCGCAGCTTCGGTCGCGCACGAGACTACACTGCAGCGGAAGCGATTTATCCAAAACTATATGTATGAAAAGAAAATTATAAAATCTATTACGAGTTCGTCCGGCCGTTCTATCCAATCCATTTGCTTATTTTTTTTTAATGAAGGTGCACAGATTTGCCATTAAGCACTGAAAATCACATACCTTGCAACCTTCTCAAGTTATACCTACCTACTCAAACGCGACTTCCTCCTTTACATTTATTTGTGTTTCATAGCTTTTCTTTTTCTAAACCTCCGGTTCTAATTGAGGTACGCTCTTCGTTTTGGTAATTGAGGTACGAAATCTTTAATTTAAGCTTTTGCCTTTGGGTTGAGTTGAAAGCTAGGTGTGAACATTCAACCTTAACTTAATGGCTTCGGAGCTGTACGGGTCCTTCTCGTTAATTTTATAAATGCCAATATGAGTTTGTTTGTTTGTTTTTTGTGGCAGCGTATTGCGCACTTACTACTCAACAGATCATCAGAAATTGCATAAGTTTTCGCCAGGGGCACAGTAAAGAACGTAGAATAGAATAATCTTTATTGTTCACCAACGAAATATTATGTACTTTTCATCCAGAAAGAAATACTGCTCCCAAGGGGTATCTGACTTGGTTGACTAAATCTACTCATTCTACAAAACCACTGGAAAACATAGTCTAAAACAAATACTAATTACATTTTGCACTAACTTTTATAAATTTTACTTTAATAAAAAGTTTCTAAAAGTTCAACTCTTCACTCACATGGTCGCTGATGCTGATTGTCTCATATAAAAATCAAAGCAGTATCAGATCTGCCTTCTAGAATAGTAAGTTAACCCTATTCGGAATTTCAATTCATTTGATGTCAGTCACTGTCACAATTGGTTTTAAAATAACAATAATATTTGAATATTTCAATCATAATGGTGTAAGATTACATATAACGAAAACAGTTAGAATACTTTACGCTAGTATAAGTTTACAACCGTACACAATCCATATCATAAGCAAATCTTATTAAGTACTTAATGCAAATAGTAAATGCAAACAATGAAACAATTAAAATCTCCGAACATATCCCGAGAAGAAAGCCAGCTTTCTTTGAAACTCTTCTTTCTTACTTCTAATGGTTATTTATTTTCTCATCAAAAATACAATCTGTGCTAAACGATTAAATGTTATGGCCTTCTAAGATAGGTATGATTAAAAACGCAATGTACATGTACACACTGCGGTAGATTCACTGTAATATCTTGAATTTTACAGAATCCTTTCTTCCGCAATAGATGTGTCTTCACGATCAGCTTATAGCAAATATCGCTAATTCTTCTAATATGTTTGAAGTCTTAGGAATAATTTTTAACTCTTCGACGTGGGCGTAATTGGAAAATACAGTTAGTGTTTGCTCTTTAATTTGTAATGTACGAGTTCGAACCAGAGCTGAAGTCTTTTAACTCGAATGAATGATTGTTTGTGGAACAGCTGCTAAAAGAGAATACTGTCTATGTAGTAAACATTTATGAAACTATTGTTTTCGGCCAATTTCGCCTGGTTGGTTAATTGTCTAGTTAGTTGTTAACTGAATGATTTGAATAAATTAAAGAATGTAGCAAAACATTGACCCTTATTATTATAACTTAACGCTTCACAGGCTATCTTCCCAAAAGCATGCTTTGGACTAGGCAATCTATAGAGCTAAAAAAAAATTTTTAATTTAAAGGTATTGCAAAGGACAATATTAAAATACTTATTTTTCGTCTATGAATAAACAAGTTGGTGTTGCACCGAGGCAGTGTTGATTATATAAATATTCTGTGCGAGGGACCGTAAAATTAAACACCGCGATGCCGACATGTGATGTCTATGTCGCATTTCATAAAATGTTTTCGTCCAAGATTTTGTGCTCTATTTGAACAAATTTTACTTTATTTGGATGGCAAAGATTAATAAAAAAATTAATGCGTCAACAAATAATGACATTGTGATCTCTAAGTTAAGCAGAAAACTTCAGTCTACAGAACTTGTTCAATTATTGAATTAGATTTTTTTAAGATTGGTTATAGAGATGTCGCAGATAATGATCTCAGTGTATTTAGATGTAAGCAAGAAAACTTTTACAATCGTGTTAAAAGTTTTTCTTATAGGTTCGTGACTGATCTGATAATAGACTGGTAAGAATTACACCTAGTGTAATGAACTCTCTTGATGATCGTTCATTACCTGGCTATATGCTTGTTACCTAAGTAGAAAAACAAAACCACTATTCAAAATGTATAATATTTATGTATATCTCATAATACGAATTATACTATAAGGTAGAATTATTTAGGAACGCATACGGTATTGCAGAAATTTTGATTCACTAAAAAGATAATTGTAATAAGTTATCTTATTTTTCGTAGGTATTAATTTAGAATAACTGAAAAGGGTCATTTTGGTAGCGGCTGCAGAGTCTACTGACACTATCTTGTTATAATTATGGACATGAAGCATGCATATTGTGCGATATCAGTGCACGCCAGCCAGATGGCCTTCTGTTACTTATGAACTGTTCGATAATTGAACATGTTGGCCGTAATGAAGTTTGTCTACCTATATTAAAATGCATTCAGTGTTTATATCTGGCCAGTATTTTCGGTATATGTATATAATTATGTTGTTGTAGTTGAGGTTTGTTAGGTGTTTATCTTTTTAATCTAAGTATGTAAGGTATGTAAGGTAAAGAGAAAACAATTAGTACCTTTTTCTCCTCTGCTTGTCAACAGGTTTCTTTTCTGTTTTGCTTAGTAGCCGTTGACGATCAAAGCTGTGGTGTTTATAGGCTGCGATCACCACTGAGCATTAGCCGATGGCGGTGCTTGTTTGCCAACTTAGGTGTATAAAATGAAGTAAAAAACATTTTGATTTAGTTGAAACACTATCTTAGTACATATAATTATGTATTACCACGGGAATTAACGCGATCACAAAAAGGTATTACATACCTCTGAATTGCCTGACGTTTCGACCGACGTTTTCGTGATCGCGTTAATTCCAGTGGAAACAAAGTTTAAAAGTTAGAATATCTTGATACGTATGGCCCTATTCTGTTACATCATATTCACGTCTTAATCATTACAGAAATGAGGTTGAATATGGTAGTTATCTACTTCATTTATTATTTTAGAAATTGTACGTTTACTTTATCGATAAAAGTATACAATTAACTAAAATTAAGCTAAAATAACTAAGTCCAGGCAAATTGGTAACTCCCAACGCAACTAGATGTAGCTTAGGATGTGTTTCGAACTGTGGAAGCTGTAAGGACAGAGTTCACCGTAAAATCCTAAGGTTTCTATAAATTTTATCACAGAATCTGAATGCGGAACACTTTTTACACCCTACAACTATTTAAATATTTATTCAAGTATATAACAACTTCGTAAACATCTCGCTTATAATGGTATTTCTTTTTAATGTTTCTATAGAAGGTAATCTGTAGCCATGGTTGATGCAAAAGGGTAAAGAAACTTCATTAACCGCATGATTTGACAAGAACAACGTGATCAGGCAGTATTCATCAAAAACAAATTAAGTCGCCGCGCTGTTGCGGCCTCTCCACGGAATTACAGGACAATTTACGATTTATAACAGTGCAATATCATGAAAATTTGTTGAGTACCTACCTCGTATAATCACGTTGTTAGGTGTGTGTAAACTGAAAATAATTTCCTTTTATAAAATGTTGTATAATGCGTAAATTACAGTTTAATACTTCATTAGCTGTATGAGTTACTGTTAGTTCATTAACAAAGGCATAAATATATATGTCAACTATTTCAGTGAAAGTGGAAAAAGTGCAAAAGGGAATAGTTAGATTGATAATTGCAAAATTATCACTGAAAAGCACTTCACTGGATTTTTCACATTTATGAACAACGACTACCTCGTTGTCCCCTTGGCATAAGTACGCACTTACGTTTATTTGTGATTTTAAGATCCTGGGGTCAATTAATGGGTTCGAAGATTATTTATCATTTATTGATCAGCTCTACCTCTATATTATTAATAAATAATCACTTTTCTTGAATTTGTTGCAATAAATTTGGGTGGGTCTTGCACTTAATGCAACTAATGCTAATATTAGATTCTGGACCTCGTGGGAATCGAATAACGTAGTAGCGAAGCGATTACTTTAACCATTGCGCCATCCGTGCATTCATCACAATTTATTATAATTGAATGCGTAGGTATACTAAATTTCATGCCTGCGCTGCTGACTGCTGAGAAGTTTCCTCACCTGGAGGCAATCTTGGGCGCAGCAGTCAGGTCATGATAAAGGTTAGAACAGACTATCATAATTCAAGGTGTGGAACAGACTATCACAATTCAAGTGTGAAACCTTGAGGAGTTCCCTCGTCTGCAGCCAACCCTGGGCGCAGCAGCCAGGTCATTGTGAAATTTAGAACGACTATCAAACTTCAATGCGTATATAAAGTTGTCTGTACCTACTGTTGACCGTTGACGAGTTCTTTAAATAAGCCGTGAGTCTTGTATGCAGAGCACTGGGAATATACAATATAAAAATATTAATCCTTGTCAAGAAACAAAAATTAGAGTTTCATATTTAAGTAATTATCATTTAAATAATCGTTGATTGTATAGCCTCTCCTTATAATTTTTATTTTGGAGTAGGATTCAATTTGTAAAGAAGTTGATATACATATTATATTCGCAGGCATTTTACTAAAAATTCGGGCACGAAGTCCCACGTAAGAGTTATGTACTTTTTGTGAAGTGTGGTATGAGTCAGACCAGTAATTTATGTCACTATTCTTATTATATAAGTGTAAGTTTTGCTGTACAAACATAGCATTCCTAAATACAACTGTTAAATTACCCATTTTCTTGAAGCCTTTTCTGAGGGACACTGGAAAACCTCAATGTAAATTGTACAGACAACACGCTTTTGATTACCAAAAATATTTTTTTGTATCAGCCACCTTGATCCCCAGTCTATCAATTCTGACTGCGGGTCGTCCACACTGCGAACAAGGGATTATCTTTGGTAGGCGCGTACTATTGGTTAAAGCAGTTAATAATATAACCATTTAATACAATAAAGAATGTGAATTTGTTAAGAGTCAAGAATTTTTTTTATATAGGTACATTTTTTGCAGTTTAGAAGTGTTTTTTATTTGTAATATTAGTAAATATATTTGTGTATGTACCGTTTATTTTGCATTATATCTTGTTGAAGTATATGGCCACATGAGAGAGACATTCGGCCAGATCATAGGTTTTACATACCCCTAAATCAACTAAAATAAAACTGTAAGACGTATCACTTGATAATATATATCTATTTTTTTTTAATTTATGAACCCTAGGAATAATCATTGCTTTGTTAATTAGTTTTAACAAAGCAGTGCAGCATTTAATGATTATTCGTTTTAAAACAAAAACTGTTCATGTGTTTATATTAACTATTGTGATCGGAATAGTGCCTACATTATACACTTAATTACAATCAGTTACATATATGAGTAAGGTTTGCTTGCGGAAATGGGAAATTAAATATTTACACGTGTTGCAGTGCTAACATTTGTTATATGTAACCACCGTCTTTTGTACACTGTCAGCCATAATTTTAGAAATATTAATAAATTTTTGATTCAACTATTGTCGTGTTAATTGTAAACATATTTAATTTATGAGAATAGATATATAACTACTTCTTGTAAATTCAGGTTTGATTGTTGCATCTCGTGGTGCGCTATGGACAAGGGAAGCGGTAACACCTTTTCTTTTTTCTGGTATAGAGGGTACAGTGGAGGAATGGGAATGGGACTTCGTCGTTTCTGAATTTTTTTGGAACGGTGCGAGCGAGGACTAACGTCTGAATCTAAACCGAAAAAAAGGTTCGATCAATATCTGTGATGTGTGCAGATTCGATGCTTCAGACATGCTATGTCTAGCAACGCTGAAGTTTATAAATTGGTTAACATCTACAAAAAACGGTGTTTCAATTACAAACAGTGATACTCTTCAACGTAAATGTCGCGTCATATTTATGAATTTACCCCCTTAAAAATATTACCAGAAGTAGTTTTACAACGTAGGGAATTCACTATAAAGTGAACCTAAAGATTTGCGCAGTTTTCGCACATAAATTTACGTAATTGAGTGTCTAAACACTCAAACTAGAGGTACAGGCATTCAATGTTAAAGTAAATTCTGACTTTCCTAAGTCTGTGACCAACTTCATTCAACAAAGAGAATAAGATATAAGGAGATACAACATCATCCTCCGCGCCTTTTCCCAACTATGTTGGGGTCAGTTTTCCGTCTAACTACGATACGCCCTAACTTCGATATTTTACTTGAAGCGACTGCCATCAGACATCCACAACCCAAGTACTAGGCGATATCGTTCTGTACTGTACTAGGTTCTGTAGTTAGACTTAGACAGACTGTCGGACTTTTTAGAGCTCGTACTACCCGTAACGAATGCCACAGATGTTTAAAAAACCCATTCTAAGACTGACCTGGCTAGTATTACTTAGCCTTTGTAATGTACTAACCTACTCGGTTACCACTTAGCCACGAGTTATAAGGAGATACAGAGATTAATAAATTTTGAAACCAATTACGTGCACATAGATGATGAATTTCGCGAGCGAATAGACATTGGTTCATGTTTTCGATAGGGGATTTCATATCGAGCGGTCGGCTAACATTAAAAGGTTAATCGTTCACATAAAACATGGCACAATAAAGAACGTACCACCATTCACGAGGCACACCGAGTCAGACATCTCACGTTATTATACTCGTAAAGTTCGCCCTTTCTTGCATAATGACATGACGAATTGCGTTAGCGATATTTTTACTTCTTTATATGATGAGGTCATTATGCATCTGTTACGGCAGTAAAAGCTGAAAAATAAATGGCTTCGGACTATTGTACGAGATTAATATTACGTTAAAGAAAAAATGTATTCGGACAGCATCAAGTTCATGTAATATATGTAAATCGAGACTTGATCGACCCCACCGTATCGACAGGATTGCACTAATCGTAGTCGAAGGTGAAGGATCAAATTATTAAAAAAAACCCAGCCAAGTGCTAGTCTGAGTCGCGCACCAAGAGGTTCCGTAAGCTAACAAACTTGTATGTAAATAATATGTTAATCTTTTGTGTAGATTCTCGAAGATTTTTGACTGCTTTTTCCGTATTTTTTATATATAACAACAAATTCACACTACTTTTAGATATTTTGCTTTACTTGTGCTGTGAGACTTTATTTCTTACCAAATTTCATTATTATAGGTCAATGAGAAGTACCCTAGGTTTTGATTTACCTGCCTGTTCAAATTTCTTAAAATCTAAGATTCAATCTTAAATTTGGCTGTGTCTTTGCGTTGACTTGATGCCTCCACGAGTTCCTGAAAAAAAATATCTTGACAGACTGACAGAGAGATATACAGACAGGCAGACTTTTGCTTTTGAGGTACGGAACCCTAAAAATGAGATGTTATTAATTGCCGTTTAAAAATTTACATTTCTGTCAAGCAGCGGGTTTTTAACGCGTCCAGCAAAGCAAGGTATTTTTAGACATACCACCTAAACCCTTATATAATTAAGTAATACATTCATAAAACAATTTAAATGAACAGTTTTTTTTTAATAAAAACTTTGTGCAATGACACCAAACTTTTACAGGCCGCGTGCTAAATACACCAAACTTTTTTTTAAGTGCCAACGAAATTTCAAACAAATTCGGTCGTGGAGATAATGGAGAGAGCGAGTTTCGAGTAATAGAGAACGTGTGGTTGGCAAGCTGTGGCAGGGTGAAAAAGTACAAAAGTTGTTTTCGCCTGCGTTTAACCAAATGCGAACATAAACGGCTGTTGCCCACAACAATATGCCGTCCCGCACCGTGTACCTTGCCATCTATATAATAATAGTGACAATTACTATCTACTTTTAGCTCTTGCAATTTGTAAATATCTTTTAGCGCCTCTAGTTGTAATATCTCTGTAACATTAAAATTCACATAAGCATCATTAGTTCCTGAAACTACTAAAGTGGGTATTACGGGCCAACCTTGTTCACTGGAAACCTATCTTGTGGTGTAGTTCTATTACATAGTTATTTTTTTTTATTAAAATACTTAATCGTTAAATTATTATGTACATTAAGGTAATATGGAGCATACCCGTAGACTAGATTAGATACCTAACTTAACGTGTTTGATTTTTGCAAGTGAGTAGCTCTCAATGCAAATATTTTTTTCTTTTAAATCAATACAAATAAATAAATTTGAAGTGTCTGTTTGTAATGTCAAAATAATAGTTTTTTTTAAGCTCATACAGTTATTTCCACGATACCTATGCTTAAAAATCAGTTTTTAAAACTTTTTGTCTGTCTGTCTGTCTGTTCGACTAATCTCCGAAACGGGTGAACGGCCCGTACTAGCTCTGAGAGTATTGGGATTCTTGGTGTCGACATTTCCAGCGACGTCAAGTTTCGTAATCACTTGGAAGGCAAGATAAAGTCAAAAAGCTTGGAGTGCTTAATAGAGCGAAGCGGTGCTTCACCCCGGGGCAAAGATTTCTATTATACAAGTCACAAGTTCGTCCCCATATGGAGTACTGCTGTCATCTCTGGGCGGGAGCACCTGGATACAAATTTGGGCCTTTGGTTTTCCCGAGGAACTACAGTATGCAGTTATTCAAGAAATCAGTATATTTTTAAAGAGTTGGCAACGCGCATGCCAGTCCTCTGGAATTGCAGGCGTCCATTAGGCTACGGTAACCGCTTCCTATCAGGCGGCCCGGATGCTTGTTAGCCACCAATGTGGTATTAAAAAATCTTTGCGTAATAGTATGTAGATTTGACTTGACGGTCATCCAACCTATGGTCATTAATAAAAAAATTATTGCATGATTCAACGATCTCAATCTTCCTTAGGTCAATAAGTTTTCTTCAAAATTAGAATTACACAATATTTTTAGCTATAGTTACAGAAAATAATAAAAAAAAACAATCTTAAAAAACAATGCAATTTGTCAAAGGTTCGTGTTTCTATAAAAAGGCCAGAGCTCTATTGCTTTCATATACGCGAAATGTTAGAGCATTGTAAAAAAGGGATTTTCGTATAAGTGAACGAGAGAACAAAGGCTAGGGTTTGTGCTATGATACATTCATTCTGATGGTGTCTATAGAGGGGTACCCTTCTTTTATTATGAATGCCAAAACATTTATTGTTTTGTGAGTACTACCAGGTTAAAACAGGCACTATATTTTTACTTTGTCATAAAAGTTAAGACTGCTGGTTTTTTTATGACTTGGCTGCGCACGGCTTGTGCTTTGCCGTTAATAAAATTAAGGAAATATTTACACGGAAAAAATAAGGAAAAAAAAATTACGGAATTTAGGATAGGATCAAATGGATTTGATAAAAATGGAACATGGATTAATAAAAAAAAACATCTATATAATACTATATCTTTACAAATCTATTTATAAATATTTGAACAAAAGTAGTTATAAACATTGAAAAAATATTTACACATAAGTATTATGTTATGTAAGGCGTTCAAGGCGAAGGTATGAGCTCTCCTCTCTCATAATCTAGCAGGATTATCACAAAAATAATACTTTAAATAATATGATGTGTATCTAACAAACCAAAACTTGCTTCACTGGCTGAAAGAATATAACTCTAACTTTCAAGTATTTAAAAAAAAATCCACATCAATCTGGGATCTTGTTTTTGAAAGTAATTAATTAAACATGGCAGATAGTTTTTGCTCAACTGAACTTTTATAAGTGTCCCAATCTGCATTAAGAAGCGTGTATAAGTGAGATTTTGGGATTTCTAAGTTTTAATTATCTGTGAGAAAAAGTAATGGTTAAAGGATAGTGGTCACTACCATGAAATTAAGACGGAGGAAACCATGACAAAGTTGAAGCTATATCTGTTGTATAAATTGAGAGGTTCTTCCTTCAGTTGGATCTGTTTGACGAGTAGGAACGCAAGTATTTAAGGATTGCGTTTCGTATATTTCTAGAACAGATAAAAAACGTGAAACTTTATTACGTCAGTCGTAAAATGATTTTTAAGTCTGACCAGGAAAATGAAAAAAACCTCAAAGAAGAGGAACTTTAAAATGTCATTAATATGTCATCATTGTTTATTGTTGATTGCTGTGAAAGTGTAATAATTGGAATGGTTTATTATTAAATTTAAGATTTAAAAGATTTTTATGTATTACAATACCATAAAACTAGTCATAGTCATGAGAGAAAGAAAGAAAAAAATTTCATCAGGTCTCCATGTGATAGGGTTGGCAGTTTATATATGTAGTTTGTATATGTAGATTAGTATTTGCGTCATCAATAGTATTTAGTATTTGCCCGCTGCCAACCCTATCACATGGAGCCCTGATGAACTTCACGTAAGAAATATTACGAAGCTCGAGTCAAGCATGATCGTCTGTAACATGATTGTGGTTCCTCTGTAAAACTCTTATTCATTCACATAACTCCTAAAAAAGCTATGTTACTAACCGTACTAACCTAATGTAATTTATGATAAATCAATGTTTTTTTCAGTAGGATAAATACTACGAAACTGAAATTACCTCCATATAAAAAACCATGTACTCATCTATTAATTAATTTTTGTCCATAAAGTTTATTTGCACTAAATATCAATAAAGTTTTATGACGTTTCTTTCTCTATTTTTATATCTTATGGCATTTCTTAAAAAGGTATCTACAAGTTGAAGTAGGTATTCTAGTATAACACATTCCAGGCTTGATATTTTCAGATTCGAATAGACTTATAGATACTTAAAACTTGGTGCAAGTTTTACTTCCTTTCAATTTCAATTCATAAATCTTCTTAAAACTTAAGTGCAAGTTAAAAGCTTAAAATAGTACCTATAAGTTAGTTCTTTGTCGGGTTTTTTGTTATTCTAAAGTTGGCTTGGAAAGTAGCGTTTGATTTCAACTCGCTACCTACTTAAATATGTGCCAATTTAATTCGTTTTAATTTTATTTAAAATCTTTACTCGTAAAAGGTTTTTATAGGTAAGAAAATCGGGTTGAAGAATTGCGGTTCTCGAGAGATCTCGAAGGATAATGAACCTTTCTCGGAATCACTCTCCTTGAAGTGACATGACAATTAAAATGGCGGTCAGGACCTGTCATGTTCTTGTCGATGACTTTGTCCCTGTGTCATGGCATCTCCCGGCAATAGATCGAATATAGAAAACATGGCTTTACTTGGTTCAAATCCTACTTAATGGCTTCGTCGTACCCTGGGCTGGATTTTGAGTATAAGTTGTTAGCCTATTGTTGTCTACCAGATTTTTTTTAAGACTTTATGCTGCCACTGAGAATTTCCTTATTGAAAAATCCGATAACAATTTTTCTGACCCATGAATCGAATCCAACCTCGCGATCGTATGTGCCATATGCGCGCCTGCTTATGCGGTTATGCCAGCGAGGCGATATAATTCCGGTATGGTTTTTAGTTCGGATCAAAATGACAACCCTCGACGCGGTGGCAGTGCAACGTGACCACTTAAACCAATTTTTCTGACCCATGAATCGAATCCGACCTCGCGATCGTATGTGCATATGCGCGCCTACTGTGGCGATATAGTTCCGGTTTTGTTTTTAGTTCGGATCAAAATGACAACGCTCGACGCGGTGGCAGTGCGACGTAACCACATAAACTGCTTGCTAGTACTACATAAACATACGTTTTATATGTATAACCGACTAACTTTCAAGGTTAAAGTACGTCAGCTCTACACAAACTTTTTGGCAGAGTCATCTGAATAATTATTTGTATGTATATGGTATGTATTTATATGTAAGTGTAATCTGTATATATAGTATACATAATTATGTAGGTTTATTTATGTAACAATTATATTCTTTATATCATATTCTCTTATGTCGTTTTTTTTTTCTTATTTAAATTTTACACCTGCCACACACATCTCCGCATCACCCAAAGGTTGACTGGTAGAAAATGCCTACGGCATTAAGTCCGCCCCATGCAATGTATCTGCAGGAAGTGTTTTAAAATAAAAAAAATAAAATATGTTTATGTAGTACTCAAAAAAATTAGAAGAAGAAGGAAAAATTAGAAGAAGAAGGAAAAATAGAAGAACCATAGTTTTCTCCTGGTCACAAATAATGATGTTGTAAGGAAGGAGTGAGGCATGACCTCCTAAAATTGTATTCAGCCTAGCCCTTTTGTGAATCAAAATAATGCCTTTATTTATGCCTACGAGCAAACTTTGAACACTTTTGTTGACGAAGCTTGGTGTTATATCGAATGCTTACATTTTTTTTTCCGTGTTTAATAGATTAGTGCACTTTGGCACTACGAACCATTCTTAAGACAGTTTGTAACAGTAAAGATAACAAGTTGATGGAAGGTGTTTTATGATTGCGAATGTCTGTTTCCGAGCAGTTGGCGTCATATGTCACCTGACCCGCTCTTAGCGTTTTTGATTTTGGTGAATGGTGAATTGGTGAAAAACAATTTATTTCACTATACCGATTTTTCGAGATTTTCAAAAAATGTGACCTGGATTTGTATCTTTATGTGACCCGGATCTGTCGAGTGTTAGAATATGTTTCACAAACGACGATCTCATTTATCTCTTTCCGCGATTGCTTCTGGTTATATGAATGTATCGCCGCCAAGGTTAATTTTCTATACTCATTCTATAGTTGTCATTAAGCGATTGTCATTGATGTTATAGATTTATATTAATAATTTGTGTGTTTGCTCTGATGAAGCAATGTCACGGAAACCCCACCACTGTTCACCAATACAAACGCCTCACGCCATTCGCGTACCTCTGTGGGCGGGGGCGGACTGCAAAGTGCTTGTCGAAGCGCAACCTTCCGTCGCGGATCAGACCAGATACTTTATGTAGGCCCGAACCGGTACGAGGACCAAGTTGACTTCGATTGTCCAGATGCGCTCGATCGCCCCTTGGGTTCCAAAACTATCCTAACCTAGCAGAATCAAATGAAGTATGAAAAATATCTCAATAATTTGAACCTAATAATAATAGTATTTGATAGCGTGTTAAGCTTTAAAAATGAATCCCTGATAATTTCCCTTCTCAATTGAATAATGTAGCAATATAAAGGGTACTAAATATCCTATATTTGCTACATCATTCCCTCTGCTGCACGTTTAAAATAACACGTCATTATTTCTGAAGTAGGTAATCTGGTCTACAGTTGGTAGGTATACACTTACACGTTTCCATTTCCAATTCCGAATTGATCATTACAAAGACAAAAATGAAGTGTATCTTTAATAATTTCATAAAAATAAACGAGCAAATCTCCTCGGCTCGGAGTGGGAGAGCAGTTCGTGCTTTGAATAAATTTCTTCAAAGGGATCGTTTTCAATTTCATGGCTCAATCTTCGGGATCTCAGTGAGAATATGTAAAGGGGCATTTGTCGGTGTCAACACAATGTAATGAGCCCCTTTCGCATTAGCTACGTGCTTATGGCTGTTTTTATCTACCCTCATCCATATGCCTATTGGCGATATTATATTATGGATATTGAGCTTTGATTTTTTAGCTCGTAGTCATATGATACCGCATTTCTCATCATCACGTGTTGCAATCGGTTTATGAAGAGAAGGACATTTGTTAAATAATTTTTTTTTAGGTCTCTGTTAAATGGTTGGTGATAATTTAGTGTTATGCTTCCTAAGCACATTGTGTAATAAATGTTTTAGTACTTTCAAACCCTCAAAAAATTATATGTTGGTACATCTGAGATTGATAACAAAAATATTTCGATAAATAGTTCCTGTAAAACGGAACACGGTGAACCATGTTTTACGTCACTATGCTCCGTTGTATGATTTAAATAATGCGCTGATTAATCGTAGTTAGGCGGAGGTAACAAATGTAAGTCATCATATGCCACGTCTAACTTATCAGCTGCTTGGGTAAAATATTAAAATATATACAATTTAAACTTTAAAAACACTAGTAAAGATAAGTAATCAAAAAAACTTATGTCAGCGTTAACTTATGTGTGTATGTTTGTTTTTCATGCGCTGACAGCGCATCCTGTCCATCCTGTGGAAAACTAAAAGGATATGGTAGGCACTGCTTTATTGGCAGCACTAGATCACTAAAGCGCCTGTTGAACGGAGCCGTGGGGATCTTATTGTTTGTGTCTACGTACATAATTATGGAGAGAGAAATGTACTTTTCCTGTTCTTCGATTCCAATTACAACGCGCTGATGCGCAATGATTGATATTATAGTGAACTACAATGCTTATGTCAGTATCATTGTGGCATTCGTAGTTTGCAAAGGAACTATGTTTGGTGAAACCTGTTCAGCCGGTTTGAAGAAGATATTAATATATTTTAGTTATTATTACATTAAATAATGAAAAAAGGATCCATCGATGAACAATTCCTCAATTCATCTAAAGGTGGTCTGTAAGAAATCGCAAGTAGCGATAGGACCGCCGTTTGTACCATTATTTTTTTTGTCTTTGTAAATGTTTTGAACTGTTCCTCATGGTGTACAATAAAGAGTATTGTATTGTATTGTATTGTAGTTCCGCAACTGTTATGCACTATTCAATACAGTTTTCTGTTTGTTCTATACTTATAATACTTCATTAAAACTTAGTCCAATTACAATCATTCATTTCTGTTGGATAGGAGATATTTTCATGATTTTTACGTAATTTTCTTTCTTCTGTATCTAACTATATGTATAATAATTCTGTAGACGTGTGTTTGATCGATTAATTGATCACGTAAAAGCACGAAATAGTCGTGGAAACGTTTTATGCTAAGTATTGTATATAATTTGGTGTAACATTAAGTATTTGATTTATCGCAATCGGTTCTCTCTATCCATAGAAAAAATATTGAAAAAAAGTGCAATGCCTACTATAAGCGACATATTCCTGTTTTCCGACATTAATGCGAACGAAATCGCTGGCACAGCTAGTATTGTATAAAATTATAGTGCAATAAAAGTTACATATAAGAGACGAAATTTCCTTAAGAAAATAATTTTATATTCTGTACAGAATCTGATAAAGAAAGCTAAGTAAAACCTTCGTTAGATACTTCTGTAACACGTAACTCACTTAATTTAATAAAGTAAGTAAAATCTTGTCGTGGGTTAACGACTTAACTCTATCACAAAGAGGCATTTTGAATTCTTAATTACAGCTGCCGGCTAAATGCAACGAGCTATGAGGATCGTTCCTTCAACTCTACTTATTACACAAACTTGCCCTTTTAATAATTTGCTTTATTAACGCTATAACGGTATTTTGTAGTCAGTAAAAAAATTTAATTAATTCACTTTAACATTTTCTTAGCTTTTTCTTCAGAGGCATAAATGTGTTATGCTGTTTTTATGTGTAGTGCATAAAATTAAAAAAATATACAATGGGGTAGTATCGATTACTTGTTTTTAGAGATTTTGTAAACCGTAAGTTTAAACTAGAGGTAATAAACAAAATGCTTTGAAATTGTAATCAAGACTTTATAAGGTCTAAACTCAGTTAAGTAAACAATCGAATGGAGTTTAATAACAGCACAAGCAATTATATTAAGCTCAAAGGATTAACTTGAACACCAGTAAGTATTTAATATGTAGTTGTAACTAAATAGTATCTAGTAGTTTTGCAATATAAGAAAATCTAAAACTCCCTTTAAAATGAAGTTTATATTAAAATGCCATTGAAATGAAAAGGAAGTTGATGCGTTCCCTTGCTCACCTAGATGTTTAATAGGTCCTACTTGTTAAGACAAACTCAACAGTTCAACTACGACTAATCATCATTGTACGGTACCGCATGTATCAAATAGGAACAGCTTTTGTTTATAATGTCACGTTCAGTCTGGTTATTGCAGTTGGTCTCTGAAGTAAGTTGTTGTCGGTGACCGCTACGGATTAACACAAACATTTTTTCATTTTCATTCACATCACGAAGAGCTTCTTATTTTTACATTTCTTTTTCTTCTTATATTCTTATCAGACCCAAACTGCGATGTATGCGGCGTAGTAGAGGACGTGCACCACCTTTTAATGGACTGTGCCCGCTACGAAAGAGCCCGAAAGTCCCTGATTGAGACCTACAGCCTGAACAGATTAAATATAGGTATGCTTCACGATCTAATGGCAACACCTCGATGTGAAGCAGCGATAAGCCTCTTCAACAATCATATTTGTAAGCATGTTTATACCCTAATAGGCTATTATGGAATTGGCATATTCTTAATGAATAAAAATTCCTTAAATAAATAGAAAAAAAAAAAAAGAGCTTCTTATCACTTATCAGACATTGTAATGAATTGCGAAATTGAAGGTTTTTGCGAGGAAAAACGAATCACTTACCTCCTCAGAACATTAATAATAATAACAAAAGCGGCGGTAGCGTAATGGCTAAGGCGTCGGACTTGCGCTCAAGTGGTTGCGGGTTCGAACCCCGCCCAGTGCACTACCGACGTGATCCTAACCAAGCATTTAGCTTAGCTGGAGGGGTTAACAAGAATACTAGTAATGTGTGACCCACGTTAGTAATATTCTCTAATAAAAAAAAAAATGTTTATTTTCTCATCGCAAATGCGTGTACAGTGTCATTGCTTAATCTGTAATAATATTATAAAGCTGAAGAGTTTGTTTGTTTGTTTGCTTGAACGCGCTAATCTCAGGAACTACTGGTTCGAATTGAAAAATTATTTTAGTGTTGTATAGCCCATTTATTGAGGAAGTCTATAGGCTATATAACATCACGCTACGACCAATAGGAGCGGAGCATCAAGGAAAAATTTGCAAAAACGTGGAAAATTTAAAAACGCGGATGAAGTTGCGCGGGTCAGCTAGTCTAACATAAATAGAACAAGACATTTGTGAATGACTGGTGCCCGAGATAGGTACCTACAGCGATACCTGTTACTGGTCCAGGACCAGACCAGACCCCCAATACTACATGGACTTATAATTAAATTAAAAATAAAACTTAGGTATAAAGTGTGATGAGATTAGGCTGTTATGAAATCTATTAAATAAATAATACAAAACATTGGGTATACATTTAGTGATGTGTGTCTTCGTGAGTTCGTATGAGTTCGTGTGTGTCCTAATATTGGACGAAAACCGTCTCCCGCAAACAAAGTCAGAGAGGTATTACCACCTCCGTTGCTCAGTGTGTATTATGAGGTGGTTTCTATGCCAGGCACATATTTTAAATACACTACATATTATAAAACGAAGTCCCCCACCGCATCTGTCTGTTTGTTCGTGATAAACTGAAAAACTACAGAACGGATTTTCATGCGGTTTTTACCAATAGACAGCGTGATTCATGAGGAAGGTTTACGTGTAAAATTTGTTAACTTTTTGTGTAAATTGGTTCAAATATTATGGTGATGATTATTGAAGATGTCCGATGATGACCCGTGTAAAGCTGGTAAAGATATAATATTCTTTATTGTTATAAGTTATAACAAACATTAGTGTACTATCAACATGCAAAACTGGTAAATCATTTATGTCCGTGTTCATTAGTTTTATTGTGGAATACCTCTTTACGGTTCTTTAGAAAAATTTAAATAGTTACATTTAATCTTCACATTTTTGACGAGTTTTAGGAATATGGTAGAAATGTAGCAGCAGGGGGTCCACCGAAACCAGTAAAATTTTGAACCGGTCTACAAGAAAAAAAAGGTTTGGGAACCTCTGGTCAACAGTCTCATCTCGCTAGTCATCTTGTCCATCAACGGGCCTTTTTTCATGTCACCTTTAACTCAGTCTTGTCTCTTCTTGAATTAATCTCTATTCTTAAACCCTTCCCAATCGATACTTAAAAATCTCTTTATTTATTTCATTAATTTATACTTTCTCATACATCACTATCTAACTCCTGGCTCCATCGTCAGATCAGCTCCAAATGCTAAATTATAGCACTGTCATCCAAACTACATATACATACAAAGTTTAATTTCAATACGACAATTAGAAGTATGTAGATTAAAATTGACTTCCAGGATTTATTACCATAGTTAGCACGGAGCAGATACAAAGAGGAGAGGGCCTAAGCAAGTGAGCACTGTGATTATAACTAGGTCCTGACGTCATCACAGTGGGCGTGGCTTATAGTTAGTACATTTTGTATCTGCTCTGTGATAGTTAGTTACAAGTGTGTTATTGATTTAAATTTAGGTTTACCTAATGGTTAAAATTTTTGTCATGTCAACATTCAAAATTTTCTGTTTTTTATTTTGTAAGCCTCGTAAAACAATAAAAGTTTTAAAATTAAATAGTAAACAATAGGTTTTCAGCAGTAGGTCCTATAATATGTCACGTGTTAAACCAAAATCGCGGCCTTTAACCCAATTAACGGGGAGATAAAATCATGGCGTGGTTTATATGAAACAGTAACGAGGTATGGGAATAGGGCAACGCGTTGAGTGACCCTCCATGCCTCTGTGCCTCAGTGTCCGGGCCTCTGTGCGTGACTGACGTGTCTCTTGTCTTCGTCAACAATCCCTGCCTTATACCCTTGTTATTAAATGAAAACAAACCATTTCTCGATTTAACAGGTTTAACTACTTTTCCTTGAAATCAGTTTTAACAAAACAATCAAGAATCACGATTGATTAGAGATGTTGGGTATGATATCGAACATAATATAACATTAGAATGGATTGCAAGGATATCGTAGTTCGTTAAGTGGTCACCACCTGACAATTGCTTCAAGTGTTGTGGATTCAATCCCTACATGGGACAGCTATTTTATGTATGTTATGTAGTTACAACATAATTACTTCGTTATTTTGATTTTGTGAAAATTCCCAAATCTGGGGTAAAATCCCTTATCCTAATAAGTATTTTTAAATAGAAGTGGATAGGGCACAGTAGATTTGTGCTCAAATTGGAGTTGACCGACTTCCAGCGCAGTGTTGTATTTCGGGTTGTGAATAAGGTAGCAGTCACTAGAGCTGCATTTGACAGGATTACCAAGACGCGGGTGACAACATTGTGTATCGATGTGATGCGTTAATGGTAATAATGGCGTAATAATGGTAATGGTATAGTGCTCTGTTTCGCCATTTAGACTCATAGTCGGTCCACTAGCCTAGCTCCTTTTGAAAGCACAGAAGCCTACTGTTTTTGGGGTTTTTGCAGGCTTTTGTGTTGCCACGCCTTCGCATTCCAGGATAACGTGGGCGGCTGTTTCCTCCGCGTTGAGGCATCTTCTGCAGCGACAGCTATCAATGGTTAATAGTTGCCGGTTCAGGGCCAAGTGGCCCATAATGGTTCCTACAAGTGGGAGAGCCATGCTTCGGCATGTATGGGCGGGCTCAACCGGAGTGATACCACGACCTTACAGAAAACCGGCAGTAAAGCAATGCTTGCATTGCTTTTCGCCGAGTGAGTGAGGTTACCGGAGGCCCTAACCCTTTAGGTCTTTTATCCGGAGGTGGTGCGGGCAGGCGCTAGGAGGGTTCCGGATGTCTTAATAAAAGCTGTTCCCGGATCCCTCCTACTTAAGGCGCAGTACAGCACACCGTGTGGTTTTAGTCGGTTCGATTCCGACACACCGCCCCACCGAAAACCCCGGTGGGGTGACGGCCCGAGGGGGTTTCCACACGCACAAAAAAAAAAAAGGCCCTCACCCTTTCCTCTTCCACTCTCCCTTCCTCGCCCCATATTCCTCCCTTCCCCTTCTCCCACCTTAAAGGCCAGCAACAGGTGCTCATGGGCGGCGGTAGTAATTTACCATCAGGTGACCCGTCTGCTCGTTTGCTCCCTATACCATAAAAAATAAAATCTATCCGAACGTCGAGTCGGTTAAGACTCAGCAGTCTGCAAGTTAGACGTGATGAACTCCATCAGCACCAGTTTGGACTGCCTGCAGCCAAGTTTATTGGCCCAGTGACCGTTGTGCGCTTCACGAGTCCGTTCCTATCCAAGAGCGAAATTGGTTGAATGGAAGAGGCGTAAGTGTAGTTGGACCTGCCCCTGATGTTGTAGATCCCTTCCTTATCCTGAGAGAATCGCTATGCCCTTAAATCCATTAGAGGATAACCCCAATGGCTAGGGCTAAAGGCGTTTAGTGATGATTCATAAATGAGACTGCAATTCATGGTGTTGCCCTCCAGGGCTTTTAGGACGCCTACGCTTTTTTTTTAGCTTTTGACATGACCGCAGTAGCGGTGTTGGTTATTGCAACACATTCACATTGAAATATGGAACTGTGTTAGCTTAAGCGTTAATAATATTTTCATGTTTAGGCCTTATGAGACAACTCCGGCATAAGTCCCTGACCCCATCTTGGAACCGTCCGTGTGTATCTGGACTTTATTTATGTCAGATTGATCTCGGTAATTTCATGTAGTTGTATTTGGTATCTCGTTTCGAAGATATGTTGTTTTGGGATCCTGTCGCATGGGGCAGCTGTTACTGGTTGGTATTCCACTAATTGATTCCATATTTTAAAATAGGTACCCCCTCGGCTGTACCACAGACCCAGGTGTTGGAGTCTGATGGCTGCCATAGTTGCCTCCGGTTGTATATACAGGTCTAGTGGTGCAAGATCGAGCTACACTTCAAGGTCAGCTATGGGGGTTGTTAGTCTCTGGAATGGATGCACTTTCTTGTTTGACAGTGCTTAGTGCCACCAGGCAATAGCACCGTGCGGGATAATTGGCTGTGTGACCGTTTTGTACAGCCAAAGTGATTTTCGGTGATAGTCCCCAGCTTGCCGGGGAGTCGCTTGCATTCGTAGAAAATAATGCAGGTTTTGTTAAGTTTTTCGTCAAGGTGCCTGCTCCATAGAAGTTTGCTGTCAAGTATCATTCCTAGATACTTGACCTTCCTCGGGCTAAGAGCTACGGGCGCTAAACCCTATCTATCAAGTACCTTTTTTGGCTTGGCACCAACTTTTACTATTTATTATTACGTAGTGTTAGTCAAATCAGAAAAAGAAATTCAATAATTTCTTAGTACATATAACATAGAACTTCAGTATTATTCAGGACCCCTTTAAAATAGTTATGACGCTTGTATTACCAGAGGACTCGCAAACGCGTTGCAATTATTGTTGTACTTAATACGACCAAAGAATTACTATTATTATTATGTTTGCCTCATTAGCGCCTGTTTGCCGGTGTGTTTCAGTGATCTTGGCCAGGGAGCATGTTTGTCTATGGTGTTCTGGTACTTAAGGAAGAAGAGGCTTACTTGATTAAAAATTTTAAATCCTATCTACGATTAAATATGATCTGATAATCTTCGAACGGCTGAACAGATTTTCTTGAATTATAGCTAAGTGTACTCTTGATTATGTCACCTTTAAAAACAAAAACAAACTAAATCTAAATCGGTTCATTCAATTAGGAACTACGATGCCGCAGAAGACATACAAATACACACGGTAAACTTATAACACCCTTCCTTTTTGCGTCGGGGGTTAAAAGTATGGCGCGACAGTGCGGCGGCATGTAGACCATTCGCATACGGCGGAAGGGAACAAACAAACAAATTTTATAGTTTTTATTTAAATAATAAGTTACTTAATGCATTGGAGCGATGGGATTACGATGAATGATGACCATCTAATTTTAAGTTATTGACTTATATGGCAGCAGATGGCACTTGGCAGTGAAGTGGCGATTAGTTTAGTTTTATAATTTACACAGGGTTTAAACTTTATATCAGGACGCTTACTGCCTTGCTGCCATTGTTAACAAGTAGTGCAAGTTGATCCTTAATCAGAGATATTAAGTAACATTTAGTAAAAGTAACTTACGATAGGTATGATTAGGTACTGAAAGTCATCTTTTTTACTTCCAATGGACCAAAATATTTGCATGTCATTGAAAAATATTCAGAGACAACGCGAAACTTTTCAACTGTCTACCTGTATTCTTTTAAAATTCTTGCATCGGCATTTCCGAGCCAATCTTCTTTGCCTTTGACATTGAAGTTCCCGCTATTGTGAATTGTTTCAGCTGAACATTCCGCTTTTGGAGCTGTAATAACGTTTGTACAAGAAATTCAAACGTAAAACTATTGTGGGGTGCGTTTGGGAGAAGCGTGGCACGAACGTCACCACGATATTTTGCGACATGCGGTCCCGACTCGAGACGCGCCTCACCGTTACACATCGACGCGTTTGCACAAACATTGAAGTTGAAACATAACAGTAACTGTGGAAATTGATTTGGTAAATCGTATAGGTTTGATAAGATGTCAAGCTGTTGGTAGCAATAAGAATATTCTAATTTATATCGCGCGTACCTACACTTGTTGGCATCTTATCGGTTTTGCGCCTTATATTCGATCTGCCTCGTTATTTTTGATAGGCAACCATGACATTTCTTTGAATTTTCCTAGTACTAACAAGACATGTGTATATTATAATCATGTACTTATATGTATTTTAGATGAGGACCCACACAGGCTTCTAATAACTATTGCGACAAGTATTTTGCTGACGCCCCGGAGTTCCCACCGGGAGCGCGTCACTTACACTTGCAATACTAATGTAAATATTAAGTAATATTTTAAGACCACTCAGTGTGCGGACTAAGTTCTCCGTGACAACAAACTTAAGAGAGGAAATAGCAGGTCTCAGCTTGTAACCTTTTTAATATTATAAACACACATTTAATTTAGTGCAAAACTGTGTCTTCTCTTATCCGCCCTCAAAAAGCCTATTAAATTCCTGTAGCTTTACACTGTATCTGGGTTGTATCCACTTAAAACAATTTCGTGTTAATATGTAATACTATTTTAGTATAGCTAGATGTTTTTAGGATATAAGCTAGTAATATTAATACTATTTACAAATTTGTTGGTTTTTGTTATTATATATGTATGTCTCCAGGAAACCTTGGTGTGTAAAGGTCTCCTTGCATCCAAAATGGACCGGTTCTTTTAAATTCGTCTTCCCAGCGAGTCAAGCACCTTTTACCTTGTGGGCCGCGCCACCTTGTCGTTCTTACGGTCCATCTGTGGTCTGTAGTGAGTCTCGCAACATGGCCTGCTTTTGTTTTCTGTGCATAACTCAAATCATTAGTTGCTTTGGTTATGCACCTCATTTTAGTGTATTTTGTGTATTTTCTTTTATTTTGAGCATACTATATCCATACCTCGTTGGTAGATATTCATAAGGTTTTTTGCTTTGGTAGTCAATTTCCATGTCTGGCAGCCATGTGTGGAGAAAAGTATAAGATTTGAGTTCATGACATTAGATTTTGTAGCTTTCGGTATGTTATCTTTTAAGAATTTACTTCAAACTCCAGTAGGGTAGCTATTCCATATAAGTTGTGCCCTTTTCTCTATTTTAATTTCATTGTTTCTTCTGACAAAACTAATGCTCTTCTCTAAATATATATACCTATAGCTACCTTCTTATCGTTTTTTTCCAGCTGTTTATAACAGTATTAGTAAGGTTAATTTCCAGGCCCCCTTTAATGCTGCTTGCATGTATTCAATCATTAGCTGCAACTGTCAACTTGTTTATGATAATATGACTAAGACCACGTCTTAGATGACTTATATAGGCGTTGTCCCAATTTAACTTACTGATGATGTGTTCAAGGATGGATATTAATATTTTAAGAGATAATGGATCGCCCTGTTTTACTCCCCTTTTTATAAGAAAACTCTGTCCGAGGGTTTCAAGCTTGACTCTACCCGTGTTATTAGGGTACATTATTTTGATGACCTCTATTTTATAACCTTCTTCTATTCCTTGTTCTTTAAAATTTTCAATTATACTTGTGTATAATATCGTACCAAAGACTTTTTGGTATTCTATAAAAGTGATATATAAAGGTATCTGATGCTCTTGATACTTTTCATTAATCTGGTAAGAAGCAAGGTCTCGTATTAGGTAATGTTCATGCTACTGTTCTGCATTCTTCTATAAATAGGCGGCACCTGGAAATAAAGAAGAAACTAGAACCTTAAATAAAACATTTTCAAAGTAAACGCCTTTGGCTCACTTCGAGCATAAAGTATACTTAAAAGTGTCATTAATAATTGGTGGCATATTCGTAATGCAACAGCTAATCTCACATATCCGGTGAGAAGGAACCGTTTAATAACAGCTAATCACTCATAAAGTCAAGCCATCTTTAGGTAACTTGATATAAATCTAATAAGTATCTTGTAAGTACTTTATACATTGAGGTATTAAAATACTACTGGTGTCAGCGACTTCGTCTGCGTAGAATCTCTCCTATACAAGCTTTGATCGTTAGACATACATACTGAGTTACATTCAAATTTATAATATTAGTTTATAAATATATATCGTATCAATTACAATAATTAAATAGTAGGTATGGTTAGGAAAGAAAAGCAATAAATATAAGTTTAAAAACAATCTGATTTGTATGTTTGTTGAGTCTCAGTGCGGTCGCGGCAATGTCGTTTCTATTGAGAACTCAAATGTCACAATGAGTAAAGAGAGCCCTTGTTGATGAAGCTGTGTTCGACACGGCACGAGAGGGTGAGGTGAGATTGCGACCCTTCTGATTACACAATGTTGGCTTTCATCCCTTGTGCAAGTCGCGCTCCGGAAATCTTTTGTGATTCGACTTCGGTTATTGTGGCGTGGCATACTAATACGGAGGTAGGTGACGCTGTTGAATATGTGTCAAGTAAAACCGGCAAAACCACCTCTCATTTCATACTCAACACGTAATAAACGTACGCTCTGAAGAATAGCAGACTAATTTTCGTCTCTCTACGACTTGTAGTGAGCTCTATGCTCCTCTGCTATGTAATCTCATTGGTATATACAACTATGGGCTATACACAACTTATGTTCTAGTAATATATTCTTAGAGATCGCCTCGTCGTCGAATTTAGACGATAATTCATTAATGCCCGGGTCCTATAATCAAGAAACGATTCGTTTTGCTTACGGACGGAATTTTTTTTTTTGAAAATATAACTAAATTTTACCGTTTGTAAGCAAAACGAATCGTTTCTTGATTATGGGAACCGGGCATAAGTTATCCAGTATAACTTGAACTGTATATGAACTTTCTGTACCACGAAAAGTAAACGTATATACTGATCACGTGTAGCTTGATGTAGCCGTTTACACATAATATATTTTGAATAAATAATACGTATTAAAATCGTATCGTATCGTATTTAATGTACGCTTCCTGTACTTCTTCTACATACAAACTTTAAGCTAAAAGGGGTACAAAGAATTCTCTTCTTAAACCAAAAGGTTTTTTTTTTGCTAGGGTTAAATTTTTTTGTCCGAATTTTAGTTGCTGGTCTGTAACTCCTCACTACAGAAGGCCGTACATAGCACTGTTACATTAGTGTTGTTAGATAGTGGTAAAGTCGTTAGATGTCTGTGGATAGGGTTGGCAGAACGGAATGTACGATTACTGATGTTGCCAGTACTTTTAGGCAAATGCTTAGCGTCAGGATAACCGCATGTTTGTTTGCTAAATAAGTTGTATAAAAACACATGAATCTTCTATTGACGAAGACATGCATTTATGTATGAACTCAAGTTCGAGCGGCAGTAGCAGTTTGACTTTCCATAAAAAAGTTGTTGAAATGTCTTTTGTTCCCCCATATTCCTTACCCTCGCGTAGTTTGAGTGCTAGTGATGTAGGATCTGTAATCAGTACTACTTTAATATTTCAATTTTGTTCTTTAGGCCTGTATATCTATCAAGACAAAGACGTAGCAATTCTGGACATCACTCAAGAAGTATAGGAGAACGAAAAAGAATATCTATGTTGTTTTTAGCTTCCATTTTCGTATGTCTTATCTGTGACTCAATTTTATAGTATTTATACAAACCCAAAATATCTCCAGGCTTCGACAGAAAATTCAAAAAAAAAGAAATTAAATGCCTTTCCATGGCGGATTTATCACTTACGAACGGCTTAACCGGTTCGACTAACATTTTTTGACGATATTATAAATAGTCCCAAAAGCGTTTTTCAGGAACACAAAATGATGCACTACACAGATATTTAATGCTTTTTTTTTCCATGAAATAAAGAATGTTCCTTTCTCAATAAAGTCCCTACCAGAAAAGATTGGAATTACGCACAAAGTACGGACGAAAGCTAGTAAAACATTACTCTGACGCATTTTCTATGGAAGCTTGGTATGGAAAATTGACTAAAAAAATTTTGTATACTTTTCCTAGAACCTGGTAATTATTAATTTCTTCTGTCACAGAAGTCAGGACGACTTCTTCTTCTTCTTCTTCTAATAATATAAATGTGGAAGTAAGTTTGTTTGTAACGCTTTCACGTCTTAACTACTCAACCGATCATTACGAAATTTTGCATACAAGTTGCCAATGCTACAGAAAAGAAATAACCTTTCATACAGAAAAAAGTGGGGGGATGGAAAAAACTTTTTACGCGAACGAAGCCGCGGGCAATTATTGTGTATTTTTTATTTACCATTGCATTCGTTCGTTTACGCTACATGGATTATTACATACTAGCAACCCGCCCCGGCTTCGCACGGGTAGCAGAGTATATTATATTGATTTTTCCGACATCTTCAACAATCATCGTCATATTTCAGCCATTTTACACAGAACCTAACGGACAGACGGACAGACGCGGCGGGGGACTTTGTTTTATAATATGTAGTGATACATAATTGTGGTTATTAGAATTGCATTTCAGACGGTTCTACTTTCAGTATATTCAGTTAGGTTGGGTTTGGCTTGTAGACAGGGACCAGTCACCGTCCATGGGTTTCATGTTCTGTTTTCACAGGATCTACTCAACCAAAAAAGGATGCATAATGCATGGACAATGCAATTCAACTGCCACCGTGTCAAGTTTTGTAATGTTCAATAATGGTTTTTAAACTTTCGCGGCTTGTAAACATATTAGAGACTAGCTGTGCCCGCGACTTCAAAAACAGCAATTTGTCGCTTTCTGCATAGTACCTCTTTCTCCAGGCAGGATTTTTTATACTGTATTGGCGGTGAAACAACCTGGAGCGTACAAAAAAGGTTGTTTTGGTTGCTTACACGTGAAATAACGACATAATTTGGGCGTGGTAACATTACTCATTTGTTTTTTGTGTGGAAGCTCACCTCACCGGGCTATTGGTGAGGCCGTATATCAGGCTTAAACCAACTAAAACAACACGGTGTGCCTCACAGCACCGTTTATGAGTTGACCGTCGGTACGGCGACGTTTTGCCTCCAATGATCCACCCAGCGCCGGCTAGCGGACACCTGGGCGATGTCCAGACACCTCTTTACGGGAGACTGCTTCGGGTGAAGAACATAAAACTCGTCTCATACACCCACGGCCACTCTTAGCGTACGCACGAGAGCGCGAGTGAAAAGGTTCCACCTGGAAGTTTTTCTACCGAATCCACACCGTCAGCTCCTCCTTGCGCGAGATGTTCTTCTCGCAGAAAATCGTCATGAAACAACTGTGACGACCTAACATCTCGATTCGTCGGACCAATTGGGAGACTCTTGCTGTAGTCAGTGTTTGCTTCTGAGCTTTGTTTAGTCACGGTGTAATATAAGATTTCACACTACTGTAACCGAACGGAAAATAAATGGTCTGAAAGTGTAAAAAAAACTTTACCGGTTACATGTCAATATTTCAGCTTAGTTGTAATTTTTCTGGCGATAGTGTCTGCCATGCATTTAATATAGTAAAATACTGTAAAACTAACAAAGTGTTAAGTTAAACTAACTTTTTTTTTTGTAAGTCATAGATTATATGCTTTAAATAAAAATTCTATTCTATTCTAATATAATCATGTTGACGGGAATCAACGCGATCACGTATTTAAAACCTTTGCTTTGCCGTGGTCGTGATTACAGGCCTGTAGGTACTGTAATACTTTTTAAATACGTGATCGCGTGAATTCCCGTCAACATAATTATATTATTATGGAACGCAAAAGTTTAAAAGTTTGCATCTTCTTTTTCTATAACTCTTTATTAATGCTCTGAAATATATTTATGAATTTAATGGCTGCGAGAGGCAAAATAGCTCGTTGGCAAAGTCAAGAACCAGCCATCGATTACTCTGGGATCACCAAGCAAAGAAAAAAAAAAACCTGCTGCTTCAGCAATCACCACAGAAAAGCACGATGATATCCTACGATTGAAAATATACATTCACTATAACCTGCGCAGGCACTTAAGCTATTATACTAAGTTTCAAGCATACCCCTTCAGTAACTTCTGAGTTTATCGTGAAAATACAAACAGACAGACAGAAAGAGAGACAGACAGACAGACAAAAATTGTTTGAATCGCATATTCGGCATCAGTATCGATATCTTAATACCCCTCAGTCGTTTTTTTTTTAAATATATTCAATGTACAGAATTCATCCCGCTACAGATTTATTATAAAAATATCAAAGAGGGATTCGATCCTTCACCCAATCTAGTAGATCTAGTAGAAATCGCACTCTACACCGGATTCGCTAAACGCTCGGAATGTAATTCGAAATAAGTATATACGTTCTAGTTCTACTGACGTTACAATGTTATGATACGTTTCAGGTTCTTTAAAAAAAATTAATCGTAATTCGTACTGAAAAGTATATTAAAAAAAACCAACTGAATCAGGTCGCTGAGGCGTTCCCGAAAAGCAGGTAGCCGATACGGTTCCGGTGATGGAGAAGCTCAGGTCTCCGAGCTAGTCGCAAGCCCGAACGTAGTTCCCCAATTGGGGAGTTTACACCAAGTATTATCAATACGGATACTACAGAATTATATTGAGCGCATGAAGTATAACAAAATATATTATTGAATAGTTCGTGTATTTAAATGCGAGCGTCGAACAAATGCCCAGATGGACGTGCGCTCGCGCCTAGTAAATCTCTCAACTGGTCCGATGTCGAACCGTCGGCGTCGACGGCAAAGTTCCTCTGTCTAAACAAAAGACCGGTTCGCGCGTTGCTTCGTACAGTCGGTAACGAAGGATGTACGTTATTACGATATTTAATATAATAACGTTACAGTTATTACAGCTTTCATTGATTTTCCTGTGGGAACCAAAGTTTAACCCGGGATAAAAAGTACCCTATAACCTGCGCAGGCATTCAAACTATTATCATACTAAGTTTTAAGCATATCCCTTGAGTAACTTCTGAGTTTATCGTGAACATACAAACAGACAGACAGACAGACAAAAAATTGTTTGAATCGCATATTCGGCATCAGTATCGATATCTTAATTCCCCTCAGTCGTTTTTTTTTAAATATATTCAATGTACAGAATTCATCCCGCTACAGATTTATTATAAGTATAGATGTGTCACTTAATGGCTATAATATTTGTAAGGTATGATACCTTCCCTTACAAATATTATCGCGACCCCTTTTAGATTACCCGACGTTTCGAACTAATTGGGTCCGATCCTGGACACGGATGTACTGGTGAGAGCTCAGCGACACTTGGTGTTCATTATTTTTGTTCTCACAAGCGGTTAATTTAGATATTTTAATATTTCCACCGCTTCACGTACCTACCATTCTGGAGTGTATAGTGTATAATAGTGACAGTCAGTGGAGAGTACCTGTGATTGATGTACCAGTCCACCCGTGACCACGTTCGGTGCAATTCTTTCAAATATTATCGCGATTAAGTCCCGATTTACACTTCTAATATTCTCAGATATATCTCGAAAACTCACATTATGTGATTCGCAGATTACAATATTTTTCTTAAAGTTGTTGTCAACGATTATGTACTATTCAGATATCTTTGGGGAACTTAAGTTTTAATTCTCAATCTTATCTAGACATGAATGGAGGCGTTACATAAACGAAACCACACTGAACAAGGATGTGAATAACCGTCAATATAACTCCATGGTTTACTGGTAGTAAATACTGTACTAATTGAGTGTATAAGTAGACTTAATAAACAAAAACAAAACACATAATCATAGAGCTTTTCTTTTTAGTAAAGTAGCTACTACTTTTGCTTTGTGCAGTGAGAGACACAATGCCAGCTTATCCAGTAGTACTGAGCAGGAACTAAATTAAATTTGTGCCGCCTGTCGCCCTCTTGATCTAGTGGATACCGCACTCATAGGTCATGCTCACACTTGAGTTGCTTCCAGACATTTCACTAAGATACAGACGGTCTATCTGTCTACACATGTATTATACGCATTCGCTTTTATCTACTCTTCTTCTTTATTATTTACATCTCTCGTTGCATCACCTAGCAAAAATGAATATAAAGCAGTTTAAACATGAAGTTTTATACAAAAAAAAGGAATTTTCATAATAGTAATAAGTACTGCCGTCATAAGAAAAAGAGACGTTTCTGCCAAAAATTTAATAGCCTAATATACTAGTAAGTTTATTAGCAAACGCGGGGTTTTTTTCTGATTCCGATAAAAGTTGTAGCTTAATTTCGCAGAAGAGATATAGGTACATATGTCAGACAGGTCTCCCTTTTTTTCCTTATGCTACGCAATTTCACCCACATTCGTTTATTTATTAACTCTAGCCTACATAGAAATAATAATTAGGGAAGCGACGAGGCTTGGCTAAGGCTAGCATTTGTGAATGGGTCATCCCACGTGGAACTTGAAAATATGTAACGTTAGGAATAGCATTGATATTTTTTTATGAAAAGTTTATCATGTTCTATGATTAAAATAATGATTTTCTTAACGAGGCGCTCGCTGTACGATAACTGAGGGTCGTTTTTTATGGACTATAATTCTAGTGCCATTTAATTATGTTTAAACGCCTAATATAAGCCTCTGAATAAGCTAAAGGAGTAAGAAGATTCACGGCACTAGAGGGCTGGATTTCGATTTTTTTTAATTCTTTATTGAAATATTGCTTGAATTTTACAGAATTATCTGTACAAATAAATCACAAACAAAGTAATTCTAAAAATTACATTTGTTTGTGAAAATAGCATTGGAATAATAGAATGTGCAGTCTTTGCTACAGATAATACACTAAAAACTTTACTGTAATAGAATCTTTCTACCCTTTTTATGTTAAAGCCAAAAATTGCCACAATAATATTATAGGAAGACGAAGAAACTGTAATCCAAGACAAACTTACATTTTCGGGTAAAGGATTTAAGTCAGTATGTCAGAAGCTCTCCGGGAGTGTGTCTCTTCTCTGATAAGAATATACGTAAAGGCATAAAAATAAAAGTTCACATCGACGGAACAGGGAAAATGTCGCGGAATAATATTTGGGATTCCAGTTTTATTTGACTGCAGACCCTCTGCGAATGGAGACAGAGATTTCCCGAGATGGCCCTATCAAACATTTATGGAGTAGCTACATAAAAGGACAACACTTAAGAACAGTTTCAATAAGTGTTCGACGTACGCAAACGTAACGATATTACCTACTGCCAAGGCATAAAGATTCATTGCTCGTTGCGACTCATATAGAATAGAATAGAATAAGCTTTATCGTACACCAAAATATATAAATTATTTTACAAGGAATAGTTCATCTAATGTATATGTACAAAGGGCGGCCTTATCGCTAAAAGCAATCTCTTACAGGCAACCTTTGGATGGACAAAGACGACAATAAATAGTTGAAAACATGGGTAGTTTTGGTGTAAAAAGTGCTGATGTGGGAGATTCTGTGGGACTCATATATTGAACTAGACATGAACATTATCACCACTTCTTGTTAAAATGTAAACTGTAAAAGCTGGTTAAGAGCATTGATCATTTTTATTTAAAAAAAACTATTGATCTTTAAATGACGAGTTTCACATTTTAACAGTGTACGGTTTTTACTGTTTATAACACTTCAATACTTCAATGTAATATTGGGTTGAACTTAAGACAATGTTAAAAACTGTTTAATAGGATTTGAGTCGAAAATGTTCCATCATAAATGCCTTTTTCTTAAAGCATAGATACTTCTGTAAGTCAACTCCTAGAAGTTGTCAATGATATTTATCACGTATATACCTTTTTGACATGGGGACGTAATTTAAAAAAAACTAAGACTCAAATCAAAAAGATTATTTTTTAAAGATACATGGTTTTACTTACATGTATAATTCGAGGGTGCTCGAAAATCGTATTATCTTGAATAAATGAATACCTAAAATCACAAAATATTAATTAATCTAAATAACACTTAGGAAGGTAAAGCTATATTGAGATATTAAGTGCTAGTTTCGCAGTAGGTACGTGAAGTTAACGCGAAAACAACAGTTGACAAAAAATCTAATGTAACTTCCAATAATTTTCAGTTCAACATGCTTGTATGAACAAGTTATATAAATACAACACACAAAGAAAAACAAATATATCATAAGGATAAAAATAAATAAAGTATAAAAAAACTCACTAGCAATTTCAAAATTTGAGTACAAGTTTTACCTTCTATTTTTGGCAATTAGTAGTAGAATTCCAAAAGAAGGATCAAAAAACTTAGGACCGACTTTGAAGTACTTAAAAATATCAAAATTGACACGAGTGTAAATTGCAAATTGCAAGAAAAGCACTGGCAAGAGCAAAAACAAGTGTTTTGTACCGACAAGTTCCTTAAAGGGTACATCAGAGAAGCGCGGCTACGTTTTGAAAGTTTATGCTATGCCCAAACCGATATTCGATTGAAAGATCCAATCGAATCCAGGAATGTCAGACAGTAAATTCTGTGTTCTATTCGAGTCGTATCTATTATGCATTACACTGCACCACCGCGACAGTTTTTTCAATAAAAATATTTTATTCATCATAGTGACGTCACGACATCGTATAATAAAGGTTTGATTAATATATTTATATAATATCGTCGTTGTTCTGGTAAACTCAAGGTACATTGTATAGCATGATCATTGCATTAATGCAGTGTATGTATGAGGACATACTCAAAACATGTCAGCTGCTAACCTATTAAGAGATTACCTAATCGCTACATGCAACACTATTACCTATTGTCATGTAGATATTATCAGTTACAATTTATTTAGTATATTGTCTATTTAATAACATTGTAATTAGTCACTAATTACAATTTAGACCAAATTTGTACTTACTAACTTTTAAACTTTTGCTTTCCATGATATCCGAATACAAAGATCAAATTTCTTAATTTTTATTTCACGAAATTTCCACCATTTGTACATTATTACATAAATAAATACAAAAGTGTTCCGAGAGTTTTAATACAGGCTATTTAAATCACTGTTATTTTGATAAAAAAACACAACTTCCACTTTTCAGACCAATATGAACAGAAAGAACAAGGTTCACTTGATGGTAATCGTGTACATGTATACTCGACTATGGCGATGTCAGCTATCTCGATATCAATGAGGAGCAACTTAATAAACTTGAACGCCTTCAAAACTTTTGTACTAGATTTATATTTGATTTACGCAAATATGATCACGTATCAAAATTTCGCATCTTGCTCAAGTGGCTACCAATTCGCTTTCGACGGAATACTCACATTCTCACTACACTTTATAATATTACTAGCTGCGCCCCGCGGTTTCACCCGCGTAAGTCCCAATATCGTGGGAATATCGGGATGAAAAAGTAGCCTATGTGTTAATCTAGGTCTCCAACTATCTACATACGAAGTTTCATCGTAATCGGATCAGTAGTTTTTGCGTGAAAGAGTAACAAACATCCATACATCCATACATCCATACATCCACACATCCATACATCCTCACAAACTTTCACGTTTATAATATTAGTAGGATGTTTAATCCCTGTACTCCAACTAATCTAAAGGAACGTTTTACGTTCCTCAATGACACTCACACAAGATCCTTGAGATCGTCGGAATCACTGGAACTGGCAGTACCTAAGCATTCTACTAGATTTTATAACAAATATTTTAGCGTACAGGCTGTCCGGTTATGGAATGCATTGCCTTTAGCTATTAGACGTGCCCAATCACTGGCCATATTCAAGAAAATGGTCAAAGAACATTACTTGGCTTCTTAATTTCTCCTTTTTGTCATTTGCTGCATTTATCGGATATAATCTTATTAATCTAGAAATATTTAAGTATGTATTATTTATGATATGTATATGTTTATGTGTGTATATGAATATATTAAATGTTCCAGGGTGATTACATTTGATTCCCTGTATTACCTATCTAATTATATTGTATATGTTTATAGGTGTTATTTAGTAGTATATAAGCCTAACATGTATTGATTCCCACACTAAAACTACCCATTAGATTGTTATATTTCTGTTCATTATTTTTCCATCCCAAGGTTGCCTGGAAGAAATTGATCTTAGCGATAAGGCCGCCCTTTGTACATATCAATATTGTAAACTAACTTTAAGCAACATGTACAGGTGTACAATAAAGATTATTCTATTCTATTCTACATTTGCCTCTAAACACTCGCATCATTACCGGTGTCATTCTCTATGGAGTACTGTCAATTGGGTAGACAGGCACACAATTGAATACATACAATACAACAAAATATAATAATATACACAATAGAATAGAATAATAGAATAGTTTTGTATGTGTTTGACCGGCGTTAACATAAAAATGTATGTTTCTTTACGCACATACTAAAGTACACCATAATTATGTCTACCAGTCACAAATAAACGCAGTTTGAGTTAACACGTATGTTGTATTCCATTTATAATTAATTAATTAGGTCCAGACCAGCGGAGATAGCGATGGTGATCGTCACCAAGGAAACGAACTCGTCAGATTTGACTGCTGTGGTGGAAAAGTAGGTCATCGAAGTGTCAGGCAGGAGGGTGTAAAACGGGTATCAGCGGTCAACACACGAGAAACGTAAGAAGAGATCGAAAAAATTCTGAATGGTTTTGTTATTACCATTGTAGGTTTAGGTTAAAGTAAAGTGCAAATAAGCTATTTAAGTACTTATCCAATTTACGGATGTAAAATAAGCATAAATTGTATAACAATAATGTAAATAATATATTATTAATTATCACAGTACTGAAAGTTTTTAGAAAATAAAAAACGGAATTATATAGAAGCCTGTTAATATTTTTATTGTTTTTTGAAGTAGTTTCCGTTCCTATCTCAGCACTTTCCACTTTCGCATGCGATGGAACCATTGACTGAAGCAGTGAGCCCACTCTTCTTTAGGGATCTCTTCCAAGCCTTTTTCAAACGCAGTTACACATCTACAGATGCCCAAAGAGTTCCTAATTCGAAATTTAAAAATCCATTTTTCATCTGCTGTTTTTCTTACTGGCCTATTGTAAAAACTTTTAGTGTGACCCACGTATATTTCACCGAGTTGGGCTATAAAATAACTTAAAATACTGTGAAAATTGTCCTCTAGCTTTATTTTAACGTTTTTAATTTATTTTACAATCGTCAAATTAACTTTAAAAGTGTATGATTTGACAACAGTAAAGCGAGACGTCGTGCCTAGGTATTTCATGCATACAAAAAAGTACCAAAACTCCCGTTTACTAAAAAGATACTGATTTGACTTGAAAGCCTTTTACCCTTTTCATTTCACAGGTCGAGGTAATTTCGCAGGCGGGCGCCGATTTGAGAAGAAATCTACTTTTTCCTGACCGCCTAGTCTATTTCGCAGGTATAATCGCTACTTAACCGCGATGTTATATATGGTGAAGGTATGTCTCTGGTTAAGCGACTTTGAAAAATAATAATAATTATATCGTGAGACACCTCACACAAAGCCGTCTGATCCTAAAGTAGGCAGAACCTGTACTATGGTAACCAGACTGCTGATAAATATGTACATATATTACCTAATACTTACATATTATAGATAAATTACACCTACGGAATCTAACGGAAATCTGCCGTGTCTCTGCTGCGCTAGGCAAAGATATATTCAGAAATATAAATGTTGAAACGTTATACTACTTAAAAATAAGAGTAAAAAAGTATTTTCCCTAGGATTTAGCAATTTACTTTGACCGATGTGTTACAACTAATCCTGCCTCCTACCAATAGGGTAGTAGGTATATCTATTACACATACAAATACGTGTACGCACAATGTACTCGTAGATATTATTTATTATTTTTATATTTTTCTTTTTAAAAGACAACCCCCGCATTAGGAATGACTCCTGTCTCGCGGGGGACTTTACACAAAGAATACCCAGACTCGGGTAGGAATCGAACCCACGACCTAAGGCGTAGCAGTCAAGATCATAACCACTAGGCCAACTGGCCAGTCAATTATTAAGTGTGTTTTTCGAGTGCAAGTAATAAAACATTATCATAGTAACAGAAAAAAAATGTATGATATTCGTGTCTCAAGAGAATCCGCTTATATCGATGTGGCTGGACGGAGCGCAAGCGCGAGTACCTCGTATAAATGCAAATCAGTCGATTGTAGTGGTGCCTTGATTAATTTAAAACATTTAACAGTACTCTCTCATTCTTAGCAGCTACTCTTTAGTTCCACTCAACTTACCATTTATAACGGTTTTCAGGAGAATCAAAGACGAGTATGTGGGCAAACAAAAACTATGAAAGACTGAACTGACTGACTTAAAATTAAAACTGAAAGAGGTATGTAAACAGAATACAGCAAATTCCTGCACAAATTGGATATTACCAGGATATCACAACTAGTTACTAAATACCACGAATGGTGAGAAGTAAAAGTTTTATCTCGAGGTGAGGTAGTTGGATAGGGTCATAGAGTTAGTCAGGCATGTGACCCCACTGCTGTTGGTGTGTTTATAGGTAATACTATTTGGTGGGATATGTGTGTTAGTTGGACAAAAAGTAGCACCACAATAGCCGTCTTTCTACAATCTTGTACTTTTTGTTTCAGAATTATTCTCCAAAAAAAGCAAACTTATTTTACATACAAAAGCAACTTCACTTACATAATAACGCAACAACAAAGTTTAATATTTGATGCCAGCATAAAATGTTGCCTTTTGACTTCTTTGTCACATCGTTCATATAATATTTATCGTCGTTGTAACAAAGAAATTCCATTTTGGGCCAAATGCGCAAATAGTTCGACGTTTGAATTTCCCTTGTGTAAATGTTATTACTGTACGCTCCGTTAGTGTGTTGCAGGTGAAACATTCCGCAATAACAGCCGAGTCGGTGCCTTGACAAAGTGGGATTGCCATATAATGCCGGGGAGGAAGCGCCGTGCGCCTTGTCTTCGCAATATATTTGCATAAGCGAAAGATGGTAAATCGTTGATCGGCAACAGTGCAATTTTTTGTTCTTTTGTGTATTGTTGTAAGACTATGACTGACGTATGTCTGTATGTTGTACTTTTCTTTATAATGTTCCATTTTTTTAAAAAACAGTCGCTCAGTAATTATAAATTTATGATGAGATAGCATAATATGTAATTGGTTTTAATTAGGTACTCTTATCTTATTATTACTTAGTATTTTTATGTATTTTGAAACTACTAATTTAATAATTATTTTTAGTTATTCGAAACCCTTTTAATATTTAAGTTATTTGTGTTGAAAATAGGCAATATTCTGACGTACTATATACGGGTTGTTTCAAAAAGCTGGTATAATACACCCCGCAAATAAAGCAAATCGCCAACAATTTTAGGAAAAATTGAGATTTTTAATACTTACAGAAATCTTATTTTGAAACTGATAAATTGAAGTTGAAAATTGATCTATAAAGCTAATATTATTTTGAATGAGAGAGGGCTGACATTAATGAAACTATGGGCATATAATATCAAGGATATTGATGGAATGTCCAGATTTTTCTGAAAGTGTCTGCATAGAAAAATTAAATTATTGAAATTGACAAGAATATTCATAATATGTTTTTATATTTAACACTTAATATCTTTTAGAGTTACTTTAAATTTATTATAAGCTTATTTAATTGCAGAGTCACCTGTACAGCCAGTAAAGAAAAAAATAACCAAGTTACCCACTTCTTTAAGTAAGAGTGATAGATGTTTGTGTGGGGCCCAAACAGGAAAATGGTATGATTGACATATTATTAATGATGCTTCGTAATTCATTTACTTCAAATATTAAAATTATGGACCTAAGTTTAGACAGTTGCTTTAGAAGTTTGGCATTTATGTTGTATACTTCTTATTTTTGAAAGTGGATGTGTTCATGTATTATTCGTGTTTTCCGTCACCGTGATTTATTTTTAAGAACATTTTTTTTTATTGTAGAAATTATTTATAGATATTTACCATGAAAAATCTGAAATAAATAAAAAAACCTGTAAGAAACCCTAACCTGGAAACTTTAGACTTCCGTATGACAAGAAAAACCTTTCAGCAAGGATGCTGCAAAGATTATATTATGCTGTATTAACTGTGGTTAGATATATCTATAAAATAACTCTTTTGGTTACGTACCGTTAATAAATTGTTATACATATATAATTTTTGTGTTCTCGCTGCATCTACCAAAGTTTATGATTATGCGACTGAAACCATACGACCTTTTCAAATGGTCTATAATGATAGCAGTATTTTGTTTTTCATAACATTTTTCTTTTTTGGGTCTGGTTGTGTGTTTTTGCTGGGTTCACATACGGTAGCTTTGACGTGGAGTATATTACATTGACGAAACTAAATTAATCAGTAAGTAGATATCTATCTCCTTTTAATTTTATACATATATAAATAAATACGTGTCACACTCAATATGCGTGTTAAAATCATTTATAAGGCAGATAACGAGAAAAAATAATCCGTGTGTCGTTTCCTCTTCATTCTTGGCTCGGCTCGAGCCGTGAGATTATCACGGTCGGGCGTGATTATGATTAAGCGCCACCAGCCGTGGAAAAAGTGGCAAGAATAAAATTAAAATTACATTTTGTACGTCCTCATTACACTTTCTCCCTTCCGTGAAATATTTTATACAATTTATTTATGTTGGGTAATATATTATATAGCGTTGTCTCCTGTAAATACGATATACATTTTTCACACTTTAAAATTTTAAAGGTCGTGTTGAGTGAAATGTGACGATGTCACGTACTGCGTGTCAGAGGAATCTTTAGTTACCTATGAATAGTATTGACGGCTGCCTGTTTTAGTTAGTTATACTATTCTACATACCCTTATGTAAGTACATTCCACTTGCCTCGAACTGGTAAGTACCTGCCTACCCTTAATCAAAATTTTCTCCGAATTAAAAAAAATCACAAATTTAAAACAAGTATTTTAGTCGCTATGAAGGCTACGTATATAAAAAATCAAATAGAAATAATATTGATTTTAAATTTCGCGATTTGTTTACATATATTAAAGTTAAGAAGTTTTCAAATCCGTCTTAAATTAAACCATTGTTTTACCTAAAGTAGTTCTAATCGCGATTACGATTCCTTGACTTTCCTTAGCAATCGTCATTACTACTAGGCGCGAAACTACACTTTACAACGCAACGCGATTAGCAGGCCTATGTCACTCGATGTACTTGCGCGCGCTAAATACCTACCGGCCGCTTGTCCGTCGGCGGACCTTAAACGCAGTCTCGCGAAGTGCGTAAGATGCATAGTGAAAATTGAAATGGTTGTGCAGTGTAATAATGTAGATAAAGTAAGAGAAAAAAAAAGCCCGGCAGTGCTATTTATGTGATTTTTAAAAATGAACCTTTTTAACCCTATATACCCTTGTTTCCCTCAAATTATTCATTCAAACTTTTTGTAAGATTTAGAATATTTTCCACCATACAGTTTAATAATCGAGATTTTAGAAAAAAGGAAGAAGTTTATTAATCTTTACATATAAATAAAACACATGTAGGATTTTTGTATACTAAAACATTGGAAATGAAAAGTAAGCGTTAAGGACTTAATTTATATAACAATTGTATTTTTTATAAAAAAATGTTGAAGAAGTTACCCCTAACACATTTTAAAGGCCGGAAAGAGTACGCAGTTAAAACGGTAGGTATCGATATTTTTGTAGGGAGTGATGCATCTGTTACATAGTAACTGAGTAACTACTTAGTAATCTGTGCTACAAGTAACGCCACACGTATATTTTTTAGGATATGAACATTTCAAAACAAATTAAATAATGCTCATTCTTTGCCCACATAAGTTTCAAAATGCCAATTATGTATTTAATGTAATCTTCAATGTTTTTGTTACAAGTGCTGATTAATAAACTATAAATAAGACCTGTCTAATCATGCATAACAAACATGTTCTCATATTAATTCTATTATGTTGCGATTTTGACAATAACAATCGTATATTAGATTTTTGCAATTCATCTAGAATAGTAGAGCTACCTCTGTCTGGTATTACGTAAATACTGGTTGCAGACAGGTATCGCAGCCAGGTGGCTTTAACAGCCGTATTTGTCATCCGCGTACCTACTCCAAAATGTTCCAATTTATCACAAATTTGATATTTATATACAGTTTCTTGCATAACAATCAGTTACACTAACTTGGTAGTTTTGTTGTATGTTCAGGAAAGTTTAAAACATTTGTCTCTGCTATAATTTGTTACTAGAACATTGTCGAGTGTCTCTTGTGTAGTATTACAATTACTATACATTTATTTTAGATACAAACACAACTTCATTTCATTGTTAAAGTGAGATTCTACTAGTTAACTGTCAGCAAATATAACTTTTCGCTGTTTCTTGTTCGTGGTCCACTAGCTCGGTTCACTTTGGTGCCATGGGTTTTGTTTATAGCCTGTTGTCCACGTTATAGACAATGAACTAAAAAAACAATAATGGCCTATGCCTATTACCTGCAATTACCCATTAATTTAAAAATTAGATTTTAACCGCTAAATCATTCCTTAATGATTTAGCGGTTTAAATATTAATTTTATGATGCCAATTAGATGAATTGGTAGGTTTCCGAAGACTAATATATCTCAAGCGATAGATTGGGGCTCTCCAAAGATAAGTTTGTCTGCGAAGGCCTACTGGTGGATGTTTCAAGATTAAAATATCGGCATAGACCCACCGGTGCGGCAGGTCTTTAATATCTCTACCTATCGCGTGATCGATACCATTTGTAAGTACTTAGATCAATTGTATCGTAACTAATAAGGATGAATTAAATAAGATAACCAATATTAATAAAGATAAATTGCAAAAAATTTAAATTAATTTGCACAATTCATTTTTCACAACTATTCAGTGGGTTTTCCGATTTATAGCAATTTACGTACTTCCGAATATATTTGTCTGGAAAGTGACTTAAACATAATTTCCTTTAATCCAATGACTAACATACGTAAACGTTGCATAAAAATAAAAATAAAAACTTGAAGCTGTCTTCATCTCATCAAATTCCTAAAATACTTATCCATGAGTTCATTTCTAGGTACCACTCGCCATTTCTAAAGTAGTCATCAAATCTAGTTTCAACTACTGGATACGGTATACCTTAAAAGTTAAATAGAAAAAAATGATCATCCATATGAAACCTTATTTAAAATACTTTTTGATCGACATCTGAAACACTTATAGTTGCCGTCAGGAAAACAACAGAGGGAATCGCCAAGAAATAGTGGGTAAGGGTCGTTTTGTTCGGCGAAGTTTTTATACTGTGTGGCGCCTGGGCCACATAACGAGCACCTGCGCCCTCATCTACATAATGTGGACAAGTCAGTGAACTCGAGCTGGACTCTTTCTAAATACAAGGGGACGCAAGTCGCATCTTTCTTTGGTAACAATTATTCATCTTCACGTCTAATCCTTACTAATTTATTGATAATAATGTTAGTCCGTTGGTTTGATTTCAATTATAATCATTATTATTGAAAATTTGAGTGAAACTCACATATGTTTATGAATTTGCATGTTTACGATTGTTTTCATTGATAAGACAAAACTTTTCACTAGCTAGTTAACAAAAGAAGATAAAGAAAATCGATTTACAAACAATGTCCTTGCATATTAATATACATGTATCTCTCTGCATACATGCAATAAAATAAAACATCGTATATAAGAACAACTTTTTTTTTAATTTTAAAATAATTGTTATTCACAAGAAGCATAATTTTATCAACACGAATGTGTCGGCACATTGATTTAAAGTTCATACACGAAGGAACTCTTTGAAATTATGTATAGACAAGACTTACCTGCGGCTTCAAGCGTATATCTTAAAGTTCCAGCTTCTTCCTCATGGGAACCATACGTTTTCGAAGCACGAGGCAAAGTTGCATACGTACGTACTAAGCATTGAGATTGTTACTAAATAAATGTATTTAATTCATAAATTGTACTCGTATGTTTAGTTCTCTAGAAATCTCTATTTACTTTCATAAGCACAGCTTTTTTTTGCCTTCCCTTAACACATGACGATCTTTTCGTAGATGTACTACTGTCATTTTTTAATAGTATATTCTGGAACTGACAATGTAATTATTAATGTGCTTCACTACATATTATAAAACAACGTCCCCCCGCAGCGTCTGTCTGTCTGTTCGCGATAAACTTCAAAAGTACCGAACGGATTTTCATACGGTCTTCACCAATGGATAGAGTGATTCACGAGGAAGGTTTATGTGTCATGGTTTATGTATCATTAAGGTTTCGTATAAATTTGCTGAAAAACTCATGGCGACTGGGAGCTTTACTGGCGTACGCCGCTTGAACCAATAGAGTTACCTATATGAAAACAATATATTTCGGAATTCTTCCTCATAAAACTATCTTTTAACTATGACAGGAAAAAAATTATGCATATATGCTCTGGTACCCGCGCGAAGCCGGGGCGGGGTTGCTAGTTATACATATATTATACTAACTGACCCTCGCAACTTCGTCCGCGTTTCAAAATTTTCCCCGTTTTTACAACATTTTTCATTGATGTTATATAGCCTATAACCTTACTCGATAAATTAATGGGTTTTCCAACACTAAAATAACTTTTTAATTCGAACCAGTAGTGCCTGATATTAGCGCTTACAACCAAACAAATAAACTCTTCAGCTTCATAATATTAGTTTAGATAACATACCAATTAAACCAGCTAAAATAGAATACGAATTGGACGTACTGTGTAAGTAAAAAAAAACGTGTAAAACATGCGGCACTTGTTTTAGATATGATCTTTATTTATAATCCAAATAAAAAGGAAGGCAATAACAAAAAACTAAGAAACATATGTGCATGTCGTGTGTAATGGGAGGTGATCTGATAAAACGGTAGGCCGTGATGCTGTAGGGAACGCATTTAAAAGGTATCCGGAGAGTCGTAAAGAAAGTTGTGCCCTTCGCGACAAATGAAACAACGGGGAAAACGGAACGGAACTTGAAAGATTTAACAACAGCCATAATAGTCATGTCGTTCAGCTTGTACACACACATACTACTATACATACAATACAATAAAGATGCGTATAACAATTGTTCATTCATTGAGAGAGAGACGAGAATATATTACGGTGTAAATAAATAGTACTTATAGATAAAAGAATCCAGTTTCTGAGACTGAAAATAGATTAAAGGTATCTAACGAATTTGTAATTTTTCGATCATAGCTTTTTTGTTGCCTCCGTAAAGAAATTTCGAAATTTTGAATTTATATATTTTTTTATTAACTCTGATATATGGCTGGCCCTTTTTGTTGTGCACCTTTGAATGACATGACAACCATTGTGAAGGAGCGATGACTCTCTGATCCCTATATGTTAAGAGTTTCTTTATTTAGATCTTCGGGTTATCTTAATCTGGAACAAATACACAACAGATATTGAAATTTTAATTTTATAAATATACGGTAAGGATCGAAAGTTAAAAAAAGCGGTGAAATACTTGGTCTCATACTGACTTAGTTTTTGCTCTTTTCTTTTCTGCTACAGCGTTAGAAAGTCTATATTTATTTACCTTCCTCAATAAACTGTTCTTCTACCGCTTATAGACTATTTCAAATCAGAGTAATAGAGATCCTGATGTTAGCAGATTCAAATAAACAACCTCTTGAGCTTCACAATATTTTTATAGACTAGTTCAATGGTGTTTAAGGAATAAACAGTCTTAGTATACATCTTAATAGTCTTAGTAGGCGTAATATTTCCTATTTAAGATCTGTAAATTTTAAGTAAGAACAACTTTTTATTTTGAGTTGAACATTTCTTTAGTTGTCCACACAACCTCCAGTATATTTTTGATTGCACTGCTGTTTTTATCGTGCAACACAAACGATAAACAAACAAAAATCAGAAGCATACAAATATTTGTATTCGATTGTTTTTGTTTATTGAGTCGTAAGTAAAAAAGTGTCGTGAAATAAACGTGACAGTTCACAGCTCTTTTATGTTACTCTGAAGATAAAGCAAACAAATAAAATTCAGTTTCAACGAGTCTATTCCGAGACGAGCCGCTTTTCTTTCGGCTATGGCCATCGTGTTATTATTTGTTCAGTATAACATACATACAAATGTCATGCGTAAAAGCATTGCTTCTATATTTTGAATACCGCAAATTTTTGCAGTCCTAAAATTATTGTAGGGGGTCCTAGGTACAGTACAATACGTCCTAAGATAGTTATGATTTTTTTTGTATTTTGGTCTCTGCAATTGTTGTGTTTCTGAATGAATAATAGTTTGTAGGTTAAGTATAGTTCACCGAGGGTATACATGCAAAATTTTATGTGTGATTTGGCTATGTACTTATGCAACCACATGCATAAGTATTTATCGCTGGTACGGTGTATGATGAGAACGATTACATATACTGTACGAGCAAACCCGTACATTTATAGTAGTTAACAAAATTAGCTTGCGTTCACATATTTGTATTACACTCACATTACATTGGCATTAACTTAACATACTTATTTTTGTACATTATTCAGTAGCAATAAAATCATCATCGGGTAAACTTGTCTACTCATTATCAACCTATCAGTATATGTAAGGGAAACTACCCCTACATATACAAAACAGACAATTAAGTTCTCTTAATGCAACTTTAAAAATAACAATTGCAAAACGTCTCACCTTCTTGTTCTCTCTACTTAGTTTGTCCTCATTGTCTCCACATTGGCTTCACGTTGTTTCTAGTATCTAATTTATAAATACAACACGAATTAACTAATGACCGTTACGGGAGCAAAATCAGAGTATCAAATCTGTAACAAAATTCTAAGGATGCAATTTCTAATGCTGGCCCTCGTTAACGGTTCAGAAAAAAACCGACAACAAAACGTTGTCGTTGCGGTTTCAATTAGGGTGGCCGGTGTATGTGGTGAGCTGCGGTCGGTGGCTAACTCTAATTACTGAGGAGACGTGTGGTAGTAACCACACCCCCGCCGCTGCCGATATCTACAACACTAATCACTCGCTGGGGATTTTATTTCGGACTATTTAAGAATTACTAATGTGTGTTCTATATTTGTATTGTCCATTGCCGGGAACGAGCTGACATCCTAATGTACTGAGTATTTTTTTACTCATTTATTAATTTAAAATAATATTTATGGTTAAATTTAGAATCTTCTATAACTAGGTAGGCTGATGTGGTTTGTAATTTGGCTTGTGTAAATGGTTTTGTAAGAATCAGTATTGCCGGATCAGATTTAAGAAAATAGTAGCTCTATCATCACTTCAAGAGCAGTGTTGATAATTTCATGAATAGTCTAAGATGTTTTTTATAAAATGTGGTTGGGAATAGTACTAGTGTTCTACTCTCGGTTAGAAAATACTAGAGTCAGTACGGAAAGAGAACCGTCGTAGGATTTGAGGTCGCAGCAGTGCTAAATTCCCTTTTTTGTTATGTTAACAACACTGTTACGTCATTAAAGTTCGAAAGTAAATAATACTATACAATACAGTAAACAATAATGACGTAACAGTGTAAAAAGGTAATTTAGCACTGCTGCGACCTCAAATCCTACGGCGGTTCTCTTTCCGCACTGACTCTACTTTAGTATTAGATGTGTAACTCGTGACTTAATCGCGATAATATTTATAAGGTACAATATATTTTTGGTTACCCGACGATTCGATCGAATTGCATCGATCGTGGTCACGACTGGCCTGTGGAGTCCACTTATTATTAAGTCCTGAGTTACATTTAATATGTATCAAAGTCACGAAAGTTTAAAAACAGTTACTACTTTAGTAGGTTCCATCAATTCAAAGATTTAGTCAGGAATAAACAACAAACAAACAGATTGACAGTTACACTTATTTCTAAAATCACCACTGTCTTTCTGACCATATCCCAATTAATTGTTAATTAATCATGATGATGAAAAAAACCATAAAATAAAATCTTTTTAACAAAAAATTAAACCGACGAAAAGAACTAAAAAGCAAAAATAAATAAACCTTAAGTCTTAAGTATTGAGCTTATTTACATAAACTATCTAATTTTATATAAACTTATTTTGAGTCGGCGCCAAACAACAAACTGATTAATTATCAAAATTTTATTTGGCGCCGACTCAAAATAAGTTTATATAAAATAAGATAGTTTATGTAAATAAGCTCAATACTTAAGACTTAAGGTTTATTTATTTTTGCTTTATAGTTCTTTTCGTCGGTTTAATTTTTTGTTAAAAAGATTTTATGGTCATGTCATCTTTAACACAATACATCTCCCCTTTATTTTCTTCTGGTCTTAAAACATTCCACATCCACATTTATTATTTATTTCCAATATATCTTTTATCCCTTCTCATAGCATATCTATATGACGACAAACGTGTGCCTTTCTATTTTTAAATTTCAGTTCCTTTTTTATACTTTATCTTACTTTCTACTCGTTTCTCCATTCTCATACTTAATCTTACTTCATACTCGTATCTTCTTTCATACTTTCACAGTTACATAATAATATGATTAATATTAAATTAGTGTTTTTGTCTTGCTATTGAAATGTCATATTTGTTGTACAGCGTAATGTTTTAAGTTGAAGATGTCAATTTCTTTATAGACCCGGTCACATAATGTGTTTCAATCAGAGTTACGCGTCGGAGACAATTCCGCGTGGGAAAACGACTAGCGTTAATGCTTTCCCCTTTCACATTAAATTTGATCTCATTCGTACAAAGAATACTTTGCATTTCTTTGTCCTAGAACAAGTTTAGACTTTTGAACATTGCAGGACTTGTTAACAGATAAATCAATGGCAAATCAAGTATATATTTTTTTAGAAAAGTGATAAAGTATTAAAATACTTTATGTCGTTAGCAATAAATAAACTTTTTTGATGAACATCGCCTGTTTTCAACGTATCAAATGCGGTCCACAGTTGCGCTCTTCAGTTCGAAGTCGATTATGTGATTTCCAAATTGAATCAGCGTCTCGTACGCTTACGCCATCTCACGCAGGGAGTTAAGGAGTAACTAGTGAGGGAGCAACTAGCTGATCAGTACGACAGGGTTGTATGTAAAACAAATAGATGTAATTATTATTATTTTGATTGTAATTAAACAAACATGTATTATACATTAATTATTAAAATAAATAATTACCCGTTTCTATTGTTGACTTAGAATTTGGTGTCAAATTAAAACACATAAATACATTTCTCTTACTTCTAAGAACACGTCAGTACGTTTACTATATAGGTACATATATTATATAATATATATAAATAAGGCGGCTACTCATAAGAATTGTTATATTTAAAAATACTATACGAGTAATACGTGTATATTATACAATTTGTATCAAAAAGGTTCTTGTTTAAACACTCTACCAGTAATACGAGTACCTTCAAGTAAGTAAGGTGATCAACTCACTACGCTAGGGCCGCTTCTAGACCTGACTTTTGATGCGTACCTACTATTTCACTTAATGTAAGTAAGTAGCTTGTGTAGAACCCAGATACCTAAACTGACTGAAACTTAAACATATTTAAGCTGGATACAATGAAACAGACTAACTTATCTGCCCAATAATAATATATATATATATATATATATTTTTAAAAGTACACTAGTAACGTGGGTACACATTACTAGTATTCTCGTTAATCCCTCGAGCTAAGCTTAACGCTTGTGTTCACTAGTGCACTGCGTTCGGTTCGAACCAACAATCACTTGATCGTAAGTCCGACGCCTTAGCTATTACGCTACCGCCGCTAAATAATGTAACGGGTCATATTATATATCTAGATTCAATTCTAAAATGGAACAAATAAACATACATGCCTACAAATATTTACACTGAGCGCAATTCCAACTCGCGACCCTTGTCGTAGCAGTCGAATACTTAACGACGTCGTAATGCAGTGTTATTCGTTCGTACTCCTTGCTGTGTAATATTCACAGTTTAACCAGTTTAATCTGGCTACGTGAGATCGTTTTTTTTGTAGAAACTAATATAAAAATATTAAAAAAATAACTATGTCAAACTAATTGTAACACTAACAGCTACTAAGTCTCCTAAAAAAATAGACATAGTATGCACTGTGTAATTTAATCATATTTCGATTTACACATATGTATGTTCTCATCTAGTAACTAATTATACATTTATTATCATTAAATAGGCATCCGCACATAAACACAACACAAATCCCAGCTATAAGATAATCACATTTTTCTACCTAAGCACTGAACCATAGTAAACATACATCCTGTATGTTTGTTTATTATGGTTAGTGCTTAGGTACTGTACTGTACGTGCATCGGACAATGGAACTTGCTTAAATCACTGAAAGGGCATGACTCTAGCATGCAGTCACAAAAATTATTTTTGTTACTGCATGCTAGATATATAAATTATTAACTCCGTCATTGGGAAAATCAATAAAAAGATTAATAACAAATTGAATTAATCCAAAATAAAAAAAACTGTTTGATTTAAAATCATTTACTTAACACATTCCGCCTGCTTTTGATGGCGGTGATAATACCTGGAAATTTAAATGATCATAACTTTTAAACAAAGTTCCATTTCAAAAAATATTTTTGTAACTGCATGCTAGAGTCGTGCCCTTTCACCAGATACACCCTGTATATGTACCTCAAAAATACATATGTTACAACTGGAGACCAAAGGGTATAAAGAACTATCATATTTACGTAAATCAATTTATTAATTCACCTTTCTGATGCAAATTGCATATTGATGACAATGTAAGTGATCTTCAAAAGTGCCACAAAAGCTATGAAAACACTAATTTATATATCAATACGTGTACCTCCTAGTTGTTGCTTTTATATTTGAGTTTTAACTTTTATATAATTAAATAACTTTTTAAATTCCAATGTGCAAAGTGTAGAAAAAGATCAATAATTTATTTTTCGATTGAAAAAATTAATGGTATGCATAAAAATCTTATCGTACTAATTAAGTACACAATCATTGTACATTAAATGATAATATATTTTAAAATAACAAGTGAAATTTATAAACATTTCAGACACTTGTCATAGTAATTATAACTTTCGGGTCACGCCAAAAGAAAATAATGTTCTTGACTCTGGTTTGACTATTATAGCATAAATTATATTCTTGGTCTATTTATGGTTTGATTGCGCCATCAATACAGTAGTGCAAATGACAAATTTTAATGTCTTTTGCCGCGTGGCTAAAATCAGAAATATGGCTGCCAGGTTGTGAAACGTCACTACAACATTAACAGATACGCAGAAATGTAGAAAAGTACGCGGAGTCCGAATAACTGGCATAAAGATAGGAAGACGATTATCATTTCTCTGCAATTAATGAGAAACGATTTTAAGGAGTGGCCACCATTAAGCTATTCTTATTGTCGTGTCAAAGTCGTTCACGCACCAAAAGACCTTTTGTGCACTTTCTCAGGAATATCATGAAGTTTAGTTAGATTATCATTATCGAAGGTACGGTAGGTATCGTAGATTTTTTCCCACATTTTCATATGCTTCCTTGACAATTGCTTAAAAGTTAAAGTGAAAAAACGTTTAAATGGTGTAAACTTTTTAAATAAAAACTTGATGAATTTAATTGTACATAAACACAAGGTTTCGGGGTATAGGGTCAGCAGTATGTAACACAACCATTATACAAGCCGACCTTTCATTCCTTGGGCATTGTTCATCATCCTTCATCATAGGGTTGGTGCCCGTAGAAGGTTAATTAGTTTGATAAAACATCGAAAGAAAAGACTATGTTGTGGTATGATTTCATTTAAGAAACCCAAATTGACCTTTTTCCTCTGACAAAGTGCAAAAAAAATAATTAAATACAATTTTCATTTCACGAAATGAAGATACACTGGCTGTTTTTAGAGTATTGGCAGTAGAGAGTACATTTTTGGGTGTCCTAAAGAAGCTTGCAGCTAAGGTAAATAATTGCTTAGACAGAATTATAATGAATAATAATAATTAATGGAAATAAAAAGTACTTGTTGAATTATTTTCAGCATGAATTATGCATTTCTTGTATGTATAAAGGAAACATTACTTTATCTATCTCCCAGTTAGTGCTCTTATAACTTGTTTTAATTTATACACATACATTTTACATTACAGATAAGAATCTTGCATTTGGCACTATGGCTTATATTAACTAGGAGTGTTCGTGTTTATTATCATCGGCAAAATTCAGTGTCGTCATCGTGAACGGCACAGGGCACCTCGGGTGCAGCCAGGAATAGCTTCCCCGTCGCACAAGCACAGAGCTGAAACACTTTGGTATTTCTTACGTTTTTCTGCGGCTTGTCCGTTGGAACGGCTTCTTTCAAATGATTGATTATTATGTTTGAAGCATCGAATTTAATCTGTAAATTACAAAATTTATTTATAGTCACATTCATTAATACTCGCCTTCATATATATGAGCTCTCTGATAATGGATATTTCTCTATTTAATCTGAGATTTATTAGAAATGTGGCTTTGGAGGTGAATATTGTGAATAATGTCTGCTGCAAAACAGACTAATGCACCGGTCTTTACATAACTTTACATTAATACCGTGACTGTTAGTCCACTATACGTTTGTTTGTGTTTTTAAAATTGTTTTTTAATCAACCTTTATCTAAGTCAACGAACCAAATGCAAAAAAGAAACAAATTATTGGCCTCGAAATGGTTGGATAACGTTAGTACATACATACCTACATACATACTCACGCCTGTATCCCCGAATGGGTAGGTAGAGGCGTATTAAACACCGACATTTTGTCAACTATAATAATATAATGATAACGATAATGTTAGTAGCGCCTACGATTGTTTTGTTTAAGTTGTGTTAAGATTTTTGCCGCGGTTTCTTTGTTGAACTAAAGTTAAAAATTCTTTACCTATCCTTCGGACACAGAACTTTTTCTCTTCTGTACCACTTGCAAATTTCATGATGATCGGTTGAGTACTAAAAGTGTACCACACAAACAAACAGACTCACATTCCTATTATAATATTAGTTAGAATACCAAAACGACGTCATACTGCTAATTTAAAGCTTTTTATATTTCGAATTGGTCTTGTTTCGCCTGCGAAGGCGTCAAGAGTAACCGGCAAAGATCACTTGAAGTTCTGTGAAGATCGATGCATTACTTGATTGGAAGTCATTTGCCTCACTCGCCACAGAGCGGGGATATCAGAAACAATTTGTGAAAATATTTAGAATCGTAGATGATCAGATTTTTAACGGGGTGTTAAGTTGAGTAAAGAACACGAGATTACTTACGGCACCAACAATTGAGTTGAGTTTAATATTGCTGTGAGATGTTATGTCGATACTTCCCGCTCTACTTTCAAGGTATATAGACTGGGGTGCTTTCAAATCCAGTCGCCTTGTAAGGGACTCCAACCTTAATAAAAATAAAAAGATATAAGTATAGTTTTAAATGTGAAACACATAAACTAAATTGAAGGCGTCATATTTTAACCAGCATTTAGTTGCAATGTGTAGCTTACTTAACAGGTACAGTTAATAAGAAATAGGTTTAATTCAAATAAAACGCGAGCGAACGGTAACCCATATGTGCAAGTCAAGGGAGTTTGAGAGCACGCTAGTCCATGAGTCGAACTCACCACTATGCATAAAACTAAAATGTGTGCTATCTCACTTTCACTCATCGCGTCGCTAATAAAATTGACGATAGTTAGCACGCATTGGTTTTGCCGTAGCAAATATCATAAAATAATTTTTGTTTTGGGGTTCACTTGAAAAACCCTTTGGAATGTATCAATTTAAAACAGAATTGTTTAAACTCTTCAATAATTATTGTTGTGGGTGGTACGGATATTGTATAAACGAATGTTGTGAGGTGCGATATTAAACAGTGCAAAAACTACTCTCCTAAAGTTATACAAAAACTTAGACTGCAATGCAAACTCACTTCGTGTCTGAGCATTTTCAAGCAACTCTTTTTTCTATTCGAGAAACTCTGGTCCTACTCATTGACAGCAACAGCAACTAGTACTTACTGTTTAGTCTGCAGGGTGGAAGTATTTCTTAAGTGACGACTGCTATACTATCAGAAATCTGTTGTGAAAAGCTTTTCCATGTAAAGGTTAGTTGCTACTTGAGTTAGGTGAATTCAAGAAGTGTTAACAATAAGTATACTCTTGAGAAGCCGAGCTTTAATTAACTTAGTTTTCTTAACAAAATACAAGCATCGAGAGAATAATAAGGTTAATAAGAAAAATAAGCTACTTACGTTAAATTTGAAGCTGGTGGTGCATGGACGTGAGGAACTTGCACTGCACTACGCACGGTTACACCACCAGGTCCGTCAACTGCTAGTGCGTCAGCGAACACACGCACTTCATCACGAGCTGCCGAAAACACACTCTCACCCCGCGCATCCCGCAGGTGTAGAGTACGACCACTGAACTCGATGCTATCTCGCTCTATAAACGTGACATAAAAATGGTTTTATTGAAACTTCAAATTTGGAATAATCTATTTAATTGAAGTAATACGTGAAAGGTTATTGAGCAATTAACTAATGTTCGTAATGCAGTTATCTATACCCAAAAACTTTCGGATTACCAAGGATGGCAATGGTTAGATATTTAATGAAAATTTTAAGTGGCGTGATCGGGAAGCATTACAATGGATTATACTTTTTAAACGGTGTGAAATCGTAACAAACAAACAAATAGACAAACAAACTCACATTCGCACTTATAATGTTAGTTTGGATTTATACTAGGTACATGTATTATGAACTACTAACTTATAAAAATCTTTGAATGTTCGATGCGGCCTGGTTCAGCAACTTTTACAGTGAAGTTGCGATGTGAGTGCAATGTTATGGGCTGACCGAGTTGAGACGTTATTCTGGAAGCCACAAGATTGTCCACTACCCACGACTGACCATCCAACTGGATGCCACCTCTTACTATTCTTATGGGACCCACTCCGTTCTGAAAGGGACATATTTTTACATGCATAACTTTTTTGATTGAGCTCAAAAGTTTAAAACAAATTTTTAAATTAATGTGGTGGGAAACAACCCTCATGTCTCCATCCGCTCGTCTAATGGTAAACGGTTACGGTTACTTGTGGTTGTTTTCCATAGAAGGCTTATCACACTCACTTTATGATCCCTATAAAACTTAATGATATTAAAACAGTAGGTGCTCAAGCAGCGAAGGAAAGAAATTGCATCTTCTGAAAGTTGAAACCGCAATTCTATTTTTTCTCATCCGTAGCAATTAATATTATCGGATAAATGTCTAGGATGAAGCGTCTGCAGAATATTTGATAGATACTTACAACAAGAAAGCTCACTTCTTGAAGAAGCGTCTCATGCAGGCAAGTACAAAAATATAACCTAGCACATACGACAATTCATATACCTATCATAAATATTTTATATCAGTTTACTATGTGTCAGTTTACTTTTCGGTAGGACTTCTTTTACTACGCTTATAACGAGATGTGAACATACGTGAACTTCGATTGATGTGCGACACCTAATTGAATTGTGCCGATAAAAGTTTAAGCTTACCCTAAAAGCTTACCACACTCAATTTTAAGGTTCCAATAATCCACAAAGTCAACCCAATGTTTAGGAATACCAAAAACATAAGGAACACGAGTATTCCATACAATGCGGTTCTTCTCCATCCTGCGGTAAATATTGTCGGTAAACATCTTTTTCTAGTATTGTCCTCTGAGGAGACAGCGGCCGCTGGTGGCGGGTCGCCGGTAGGAGTACAGCCCCATCCCCGTATCGCACTCGGTCCGCTGTCCTCTACGCTCATACTTGCGATCACAGTCTTTTCTTATTGGAATCCTCTCTGTAACAACGGATTACGGCAATTAATTGTTTTGTATTGAATCTTGCCAATAAAAGCTTAAGTATTTGTAAAACCATGTTTGAAATGAACTTTAATTGACAATGAAATATGATGATGTTCATTAAAAAGTTTTGAAACGAAGGTTTTGAATCATAAATATCAAGATTACAAACACTATAACATTTCGATTAGATGTGTAACTCGGACATAATCGTGATAATATTTATAAGGTACATTACCTTTTTGGTTAGCCGGCAATATACAATATTTTGTGGGTATTCTTTGTTTACTCTTATTTTCTACAGTTTTTCTTTTGTTGCCAATTAGTTGCAATATAATACTGCTATTCTTCGAGAATTTTATTTCACGGAATGATGTATTATTGAATTATAAAAAATAATAAAAATAGATAACATCTGTCTGCAGTCGGTATACGTGACCGCGAATGGTGTATGTAGATCGGAACGTCAAGGAATCAAAGTTATTCGCGATTAAGACCCATTGTCTTTAGTATAAAAAATAGTACCTGAGGACTTAATATATTCCGTGCAACCATCAAGTGCGAGCAACTAGACAATAGTTAAGAAACAAATGGTAAACAGTGTCTATAAACATTTTGTGACCTAAGCAAAGTTACAGTTATGATAAACTACACGGCATAATGTTTTGTGTTGATACAGCTATAATAGCTTGATTAAGAACATGTAAGTATATAGGTATGGTGACTAGAGCTGTAGGATATATTTAGTCTCATTTTACCAATACAAAAGAAAACGACGAAAGATGTGAAACCAATATTTAACTTTAGCTTTAACTCTCGGATAGATGCAGTTCCCAGGGGTCCGATGTAACCACCTGCATCCTTCCACTGGTGCTCTTGTATTATTTTCGTTTCAGTCTCAAATATTTTAAACTTATGTATTATATAAATTGGGTTTTGAATGAAAAGGTTACTCATGAGAAAACACTATTGTTAACAAAGCCATGAAATAGGTAAATCTGTACAGGCCTGATGAATTCTTTCTCTCCTCTTAACCCTCATCGAAACTTCATTAAACCTGTTCGACATCGTCCTGTAGTCCTATGTATATTTTTTATTCAAATATCCATACACTCTCTTGCTTTTATGTGGATGACTTGATCAGTGGGATGTTTTTTGGTGTTGAAGAAATTCCTTAACGGAGCAGTAAAAGAGCTGAGTGCCTTCTGAGATGAGTATGCTTTAAAGCTGAACCCGTATGTAACACTCAGTTTTGCGTGCTCCTCTTCTGCATTATGTCATAAAAGTCAGTATAGAAGTCTCTAAAATCTTGTTTCCAGAACTATCGTATAAGCATGCAGTGAAAACGGGAAGTAGGAAGTTGCTCTCCGTCTTCTAAGGAAGCTGACGAATATATGTACATTGGAGTGACTGATTGAAAGTTTTATAGAACACTGATCTCCGCTAATTGGGCCCTGTCACTTCTCTTCACGTATTAATATTTAGATACAACGGTTCTAAAGGAATGGAAATGTAGTATCTGACTATTTACGTGCAGCATGTGGATGAGCACATAAGCACATTCAACCCCTTCTCATATCAAAAATCAGAGCACAGATATTTTAAGAGATGTATGGCACAGCAGGATCCAAGCTCAAAGTGTAGAGCGATTATTAATTGCGTAGATCGTTAAGGCTAAGAGACAGCAGCTCCCTTCCTGAGCTCTTGTAATTGTCATTGTCATTGACGTTCTATACCAAGATCTCCTTGGAAGCGCTTTGAGCCCCTACGCTAATTTCGGTACAAGTTTTTGACAAACTTCAATTATAGCATTAACTCTGATTTATCTTCTAAAGCTTTTGTATATTAAACGTATAATGCTGTTTCTTGATAAAATTTACCGATAAATTAAAAATATTGGTCAAAATGTAATGTGATTTGAGTTAATATGTTTATGTAATCAATAACCCTTACCATTAAACAGATTTCGATCAAATTCGGCATACACATATGTTGTATCCTGGATTGACACATAAACATAAGGGAACGCAGAACTGCCTATGAGATCCAGTATGCTGTATGCCATAAATCTATTTCTACTTAAATTCTAGATGATGAGTTGAAAAAAAATTGGTTTTTAATTATGTCCATTCATGTTAAATTTTAAATTACTTCTGAGTGTTAAGGTTAAGATTAGCAAATCATTTATATGATAAGTAAAAGTCCACTAAGGTCCAGGTAACTTCCATACCCATATTACTCCTGTTGTATGAGGCATATTAATCTGGGTCTCATGGAGTTAGCACAGTTAGTGACAGTTAGCGTAATAACCACTGTGATATTTTTGTAGCAGCTGATCGTTATCGCGTCGTCACATCAAAAACTCGTGTTTACTTTATTAAAAACTAGTAGAATATCGGGATAAAAAGTAGTCTATGTGTTAACCCAGGTCTCTAGCTATCTACATACAAAGTTTCATCGCAATCGGTTTAGTAGTTTTTATATGAAAGAGTAACAAAGATCCATCCATCCATACTTACAAACTATCGCGTTTATAATATTAGTAGGATAGGGGTAAACTATAATAGACGATATATCTTTTATAGTTCTCAATTTACAAGAATGCGTTAATAGACATTATTATGAATAGTTACACCGGTAACACAACGCTATTGGTCGTTTGATGAATATTGATAAATAGTGGGGTTGTAAAAGGCTAGGCATGCATTACAAGTTGATAACAATCAGTTGAGTGCGGATGGAAGTACGAACAATATAGCAGTTACTGTTTTTAGTGATTTTGATAGTTTATAGCAATAGTGATGAGTTTGTTGTTAACAATCGTCAGTTTAAAATATTGTTAATTATATGATAGTAAATAGAAATGTTTATTTGAAATTTAAAATAAACATACGATCTTTTATATATTCATTCACAATTTATTCACCTCACTGTGATTTTTCAATTAGTTGGCTTGTAATTGAATAAAAAAAAAATAGAAACGAGACAAACCTTGCAGATAAAGCGCACTGTAGTACACTAATGAACGGTGTGCAGCGAGCGCCCACTAATGAATATAACACTGCAGCTTTTTGAAAAACATCCATTAAGTAGGCCGAATGCTGTTATTAACATTTTATGCATAAATCTTGTTTAATTGACTGACATATCCTTCCGTAGGATATCTCGAATAGGTCCGGTAAAGGTGGATGGACGTCCGTACTTTAGCTGTATTATTAAAACTGAAGCTAAGTTTAAACTTTCGACGCTAAGGATGGAAGTTTTGTAGATCTCGGTTAAATTTGAAAACAAACGCATTTTTTTTAAGGCGCTTGTTCTAGTTACGTGGCAGTAGCCCGCAATTTTTATTACATCGAATAGCATTTGTTCTAATGTGTATTGTTCTATAGTCTGGTAATTGCATATTTGTAAAATCCAAAATAATAATCCTAAAATGATTTCTATTTATCGAGTATTACGTTCGAATATAACTTAACACTCGATTTATAGAAATCATTTAAGTAGTTGTCCTGTAGTTAGCTAGTCATTAGTTTGAGCTCATCATATTCAACACGGTAAAAGTTAGCGAGGTGATCAAATAAACTACTACGTCACATATTGCTAGGCGACAACAAAACATGTTTTCACGCCAATAGTATTAAGGGCGTGTGGCGCATACAAATTAGTTTAATACAAAGTATTAATAATAATGGTAATAATTAGTATTTTATAACATACTTGTATTTAAACAGCATTGACCTTTGTGAGAGGCTGGTATCTGACTTAGGTCTTCCTAAGTCAGATACCAGCCTCTCCAAACACTAATCTGTATGACAGGCTCTTGCCTATCAGACAGATTAGAAAAGATTCAAAGATTCCAAGTATTTTATAATTAGTCTCATTCTGCCCCTTTTTTTGAAATTGATAACCACTAAAATATTTATTAATTATTAAATTTATGGACAAACTAATTTAATCTGACCTAATTAACAATCAAAACAACGAATCTAAATATAACACCCAAACTATGATCGACGAAGCAATGAAATGCACTTCATTTATAAGTGACGTTAATACTCTGAATGACCTGAATATTCGTGCCACTTTTAAAATATGCCTACTGTATCCAATATTAAACTTTAGTCTGGTTTCGCACTCATCGGCTCGGCTGAAAGTCAGTTTAAACGGTTTCATTAATATTTTTGGGTCTGGTCCATTCAGACTACGATTCAGAGACTACTGTGTACAAACACACAGTAGTCTAAGTATCAATAATCAAATAAATTAAGTAAACATACTGCGGATAACACTTAATGTGTGTAAGACGACACGACGTCGACGTGCAACTAGTGAGTCGACGGGTACAATTTATCACTGAGTGTGGCCATTATCAAAACGTCTGACTATATAAATTAAAGTAAAAAATATTTGAATTAAAAAAAAGTCTATTTGTTTGTCTATTGTCTCTTTCAATCTCCGTAGCGTATATATGTGCAATAAAATTGATCTAAAATATAGCAAATTTTGGATTTTCTTGTTATAAATATAATAAAAAATAAAATCATAGCATATGCTCGATATAAATTAAATCATGGCTACATCTCTAAAGAGTTAGTCCAAGATAATAATTGTTACAAAGGAATTAAAGTTATTTGCTAAATTGTTTATAAAAGGAATCTGCCAAGAAATATGCATACAATTCAGTATCTATCCCGTAAACATTTTGTAGTTAGCATGTGGTAGAGGGTATATCACTGTCGGTATCACGGCCATTGTTGAGAAAGCTTTTCACGATACAATAGACCACTCTAACCTAGAATCAATATACGTTTACGTACTGCTAGATAACTATCGTGATATCTATATTATAAAACTAAGACTACATTACCATTCTAATCTTAACTAATATTACACCTTAACTACTCACCAGATAACCATAAAATTTTTCATACATGTTGACAGATGTACAGAAAAGGACATATGTTACCTTTAATCGAGAAAAAAAGGGCTGTTCTAGAAGAATAGAAAAAAAGTCATAACTGATATTCTACAACATTTTTTGATAAATCTTTATGGTAACTTCAATCCAGTTGTGGAATCCACTATCTGTGAAAATCAGACGAGTTAACACCTTAAGCACTGGTAAAAGAGCATAATATACCAAGAGGTATTGTACCTTTTAAATATTATCGCGATTAAGTCCCGAACCCACATCTAACACTATAAGTCGTTTACAACTCTCTGGGACCTTGCTAGACTAGATGCCGGCGTACTATGGGCTCTCGCTGGACAGAATCATTGTAGAGAGCGAGAGACCGCCGCGCGCCGGCTGAACCACTGCTGTCATGAGATCACATCGCTAGCTAGCCCAGATTAACATTTCCCCATTATGTGAAGCGCTGTATCGGGGCAATCTTAGCTGGAGAGGTAATTAAGAATACTAGTAATAAGTGACCCACGTTACTAGTATTGTTTAAAAAAATCTCTACTTCTCTTTGACCTCTCATATACGTAGTAAAATTATTCTTTTCTGATGACCTCGGAAATCACGAATGCGTACTATTTATTTGATTAATTATTTATTGCTAGTTGTGAAAAAAATACAAATCGTAGTAATTAAAAAAATGTACCTAATAAGCTACTGCGTCCCATCCAAACTTTTTCTGGGAAACAGCGATAAATCCGCCCATTGTACTTACCGCTTATTATTCATTGTTTTAAAATATTGTATACAATAAACAAAAATCTATCTATTCCCATAAACAATAACAAAAAGTTATACTGACTTCAGAAAACACTGAAAAGTGAAATATAATTGATTACAAACTTCATTGAAAAGACTACAAAACATGTGACAAAGTTACCATAAAGGCACTAGGTCCTACTGGACTGTTTGAAGTCGGTGCCGAGCCAAATAGGTACTGGAAAGATTAATTAATTACCCCAGTGACCAATTAATTGGGGTTAGTCGAAAATCAATCCAAACTTTGGATAAACAAAAAGGTATCGTAAAAATATTAAGGATCTCATGTAGTAACTAAACTAATACTATAAGTAAGAAAGACTGAAAGTTGTTTTGTACATTTTTCGATTAACCTCGGTACCATGAAAGTAGCATGAACGGATACCATGCCAACGATGCCAACGGACATGTGACTTAAATGTTTCGGTAACTTAACGTACTCGTACCATCAACCTGACTTACTACCAGGCGGTACTTGTATTTTTACTTTTGTTACTTCTACTTGTACGAGTACTTGTTTGCCAACTTACATAGTTCCTTAAAAACACACAGTTGACATTTTTGTTTCTAAGCGAGACGATTCAGGGCCAGATTATGAGAGTTACAGAGATTATAACAGAACAACTGAGACAAAATGATCTAAGAATGTTTCTTTGTGCAGACTACTAATATTTTTTGTAATACATAATGTAAATAATATCAAAGGTATACTGACTTTCACACAGGCAATGATGGTGTCGTCTCGCCGACCGTTGCGGTTAAAGCATGACATTGAGTATGCAAATTGTATTACGCCCGTATTTTACGCACTTAATTAATCACATGGAGCACGAAACTAATCGACTTTGTTTAATGGTAACTGCTCACTTTTTGTTGCCTGTTGAACCAATAAAACAAAAACATGAATTTTAACAAGTCAGATTTGAACTGTTAAACTGCAATCGGGTATTGCATAAAGTCTCGTTAGGTGTATATTAATTGAGCCATGCGGCCGGCTGCACCGGGCGTGTGCTGTGACTGAGACTAGGTAAATTCATAGGTGGTGGAAGCAACACTCGAAATATCTGGCGTGAAGCGAGGTGAGGCGACGTGCTCCAGAATATAATATCAGGCGGTGGAGTGGCCTGCGCTCGACTCGAGTTCTACGCTCAGCGCGCGCCCTCAGTGCGCCCAAGCCGCCGCCGCCACCGTCGCCGTCGGCCCTCATAATAAACGATATAGTGCGAAAATAGAAGCGGAACGGATATCGTTGTGCTCTCCACGTAAATAAAATACCGACGTTTGCAGCGTTCCTGTCTCTCGCTGGCCGCGTTTCTGTTTTATGAATGTCAGTAGGTACCAGCACTGCGATCGATTTGTAGTCGATGGTTTAAAAATAAATGGCGCGCTTTATTTAGGGTAAATGCTTGAATTTGTAAACTAGGGAAATTGGCTTCCGAATCACATTATATTATTATGCGACAATAATTGTACAATTTAGTGCACTTTAAACTTACGGTTATTATTTATTTACTTCTATTCTGTAGAGGTCGCCACAGAACTAATTGACACTTTAAATGTATCAGACTCAACTAACTGTATATACCAAGAGAGTATGCGTAAGCGAGCTGTCTGCTCTAGCCTCATAACAACACTGGCCTGCGCGAGCGACGCCACTGCCGAATCCACCTCATTTTGAAGTGTTGCATTTTTAATCGGGCGCCTGTCTCACGCGGGACATAACTCGACAACGCTCTGGATACAGCTGGGCTCTTCTCTATTACGTAGTCTAGTTAACGTTAACGTGTCATTAACTGACACGTTCATATAAAGTTGTAAATAATTAAAGCGGACACGACCCTGACAACAGTAATTACGTCTGTGATACCTTCCTCGTGCGACCGGCCGGCCTCGTCTAACGTTCTTGATTTACGACTATTGAATTTTGGAAGACATTCGGATTTATCGGTCGGCCTACCCGGTGTTTAGCTATTTCTGAATTAATTATTTATCCAAATATAGGATCAAAATATAATCTCACTTTTTATTTTATGATCGGTCAGAGCTAACAGCAAACATAAAGCTTGGTATAAAGTATTAGTAAACAATTTTTGATAGTCAGAATTTTATTTAAGTGTATTTATTTTTTACGATTCCTATCGTCATACGTCTGTCTGGCATCAAATATAAAAGAGAATTCAAATACTGCTAAGGTTCAACATAAAAGTTTACGTGTCCATAACAAAGTAGCGAACGAATAATAATCTAGAATATTTCATGTCCTCTTTTTGGGGATTTTCGGAAACAGCGATGAAATCATATTGGATGTCACCGAATGTTTTCATGGAAGTTTTATTGGGCTGATAAGTGTCACCCTCCGGGGACAACCACGTCGGCATTTTTAGATAAGTTAAAGAGAAAAGGGCAATATGAGTGAAGTCTTCAGATTGTTTTTTTTTGATAAAGTGTCAGTACCTACATATATATACCTACCTATCTTCTATACCTGGCACAAGTTTTCTCACTAAGAATGAGTATTGTTTTGAGATGGTGGATTTCACTACAATACTTTTTTGTTAATAAAGTTTGTGCTTGGTTATTTAATACACACGATGATTTTATAGTAGTTTTGGAACCGAAACGAAGTAACTTCGAATAATTAGTAGTAGAAGCAAAAAAAAAACAATGTTGCTACAATATGACGCGCCACGAGGGCGGCAATCTTTTCACTTTCTCATATCTTCAGCTTTTCTCTTTCTCTCTATTCACTACAAAGACTAGCACTAGCAAGAAGGCAAGGCGAAGCTGAGGGCTACAGAATGGCGACAAAATGACATGCTGGCGCTGTTGACTGCCGCGCTGACCATTCATTGGCTAATTTCGAGTGTTGCTATATTTTGCAGCTTTGATGTGTAAAACATTGAATGACATCGTTGGCAGTGAAACACAGTGATCGTAATACCAGCAATGAGTGGCGTCACTAAGTTTTCTTTATTTATTACTTTATTCTCGGTTGCAAAATGACTTTAAAATCACGGTGTAAATAAAATTTATTGCTTAGCTGTGTTAATCAAAAGTAAAAAAAGAAATCTGACAAGAGCATCAAGATTTTATGTGGCAAACAGATATTATTTTTTGTCACTAGATAAAAAAAAAAGTTTAGTGGAAACTAGTTCACTAAAAAGCATAATAGGTGATTTACTTTAAGATACTTTAAGTTTGGATGGGATCCCAAGAAATGGTGATCAGACCACACGGGGAAAAGATAGCACGGAAGTACTCATAGAAGTGCCAAAGCTGCTCTCCTTTTCAGTGTGATGTGGGAGATGCTGCTAATCACTTCCTCGTACCTACGTTTTTTTGCGGATCAGGAAAGTTTCGACAGAATTAAAAAAGTATTTTATTTGTTCTCTCTATTATACTTATTACAATAGAAACTTTTATAATATTTCATTACATGAATTCATTAATTTTCATTCATTCATTACATTAATAACATTTCAAATATAAATACTTTATATGTACAAACCATTTATACCATACCAACCAGACATATAAGTAAGTTTACTTCTTAAACACTTTAGCTATGTCAACAGAAATTACATTATTTACTTTGAATAAAATGTCACACCAAAAAGAGAAACAAGTGCGATTGGTTGAGTTCCTGCTTAATTCAGGCTCTGTTCTCCACTCAATCCTGTTTTAGGAAACAATCCCCATGATCCCCGCGTGATGCTGCATAATGTCGTAGGACGTCGCCCGCCCTCAGTGCCACCGCGCCTCCCCCTTACCTACTCGCTATTAGCAATTTAAATAAAAATGCGCTTCACGACAATGTTAGAAAAACAAAACTTTAAAGTTATTATATTCAAAGGCCTACCATGTATTTAGAGAAAACTATTAGCTAACAGGGATAAGGAATTGTTGTATTGGGTTTGACAAGTTAAAAAAAAAAAAAAGTGTCCGCTAGCTGAGTGCTTGTTCGTGACTTTGAATTAAAGTAGGAGTGCCAATATGAACCTACTACACTGGAAACGTGTTTATTAATACAGGAAAGTTTACTTTTATGAGTTACTATCGAGAATTGAGAGCTGTTTTTGTTTCGTATCCGCGAAAAAGCTCGATCGATCAGAGGAATTTAATTCCTACTATTAAAGGTGCACCTTATTACTTTACTTACGTAGTAACTACTTAGTAATCTGTGCTTTTACTAAGATATGCGGGTATTTTGTATGTAAAAATGTGACTTTCTTTTTCTTTTTAAGCGGTATTTTATATCGATTTTTCCATGCTTAGATTTTTTGAGTATTACGACTAGACTAGAAAATTAATCTTATACACGATTAGCTTAACACTTAATATAAAGATAACAAATCCGCTATAGCTTCGTTGTAAACACTTTAATGACAACATTTAAACTAAATTTTAATAAAAGGCTTTACATTTAAAAAGAAAAGAAACTCTTCTTAACAATACTTTTAGTATAGAGTCATATCTGTGTTATGTGTGTATTTATGTAGAAGCAACAGAGAACACTTACGACTATATTACATTGTATAAAATCAAATAAAAGGCAGGTTAAATGAATAAGTTATAGGGCTCGGACCCGGCAACAACCAGTTGCAACCCTGACCTGCTCGAGCTATTCGCTCACGCTCCCCAACCCATCCATGTAAGCAATATCAATTACCTTCCATTGCCTTCATTCTTACCTTTACTGTTTATCCGAGTTATCCCGGCAATAGGCTTGCTCTCTATTACAATCACTTGGTATCATAGTGTTTTTCATTTACAATCACACGTGATTTAGATAAAATTATAGTTTGGCAAAATGTAGGCGTTTAATGTGGTTCTGCATACCCCTTCGGAGATAAAGCATGAGTGTAAAACAAATATACCCTTACCTATACTACATGTTTCCTATCAATTGAGAACTTACTCATGATTCTATATTCAAATGCTGATGATTGATGTAGAACAATATGCGGTGGAGTTTGATGGGCGTTGACAACATTGCGGTGTGGCAGTGGCGGGAACGGGAGCGTCGCTGCGTCCGAAGCCAAAGTTCTCCATCATACCTGCGTCACTTGAAAATTGAAAAACTTTTGCAATGCCTTTCTTATGGAAATAGTTCGCGTTTACATTCGAGTGAGTTGTCATTGTAGGGATTCAGCGCGCTGTCTTATTGAAATAATAGTTGGCTACGAACGTAAGTATTGCTGAAGTAGTTGGTATAATAAATTATCTGTAAATTTACGAGACTTGGTAGATTTATTATTTAAGACGTAATTTTGGTTAAAATTATAAGATTTGAGATATGGATCAAAAGCTTGTTATGGTATTTTAAAGTACCAAGTTCAAATTTTACGGTTTGGGTTGCACCAGGTTATCTTGAAACGGAGAAATTCAGCTTTTGTAGAAACCATAGAAGCATAGAATAGAGAAGAATAGAATAGAGTATGGACGAATGTTTATTGACGCTTCACACCAGAAAGGTAGTGTGATTATTTGCAACCTGAGTTGTGCATAAGATGACTTTTTTATTAAGACGATGAAAATGTTATGAATATAAACTTGTTATTGTTATTATCCTAACACTACCTTACAAATTTAAATATTTTTTGAACTCTGAGGCTGGGATTCCAACCTGTGACAGCCTAACTATGGGTATGCCTGAATCAACTACGCTACGAAACATTACTTTTACTAATAATTTATTTCTTTTTCATATAAGTTAGTCAGTAAACAGAAGCATTAGTAATTGGTTACTATGACCTGGCAATCCTACTCGCCAGGAGAAAAAACAGCACTACAGGCTTACTATGGTCTCTTGTATTCCCCACCGGGGCGGGTGAGTAATTAGAGCCAAAATTTCCTGTGCCGTACCTCCTTCAAAGGTATTCCAATAAATTAAAACATAGCGAGGTGTTTATTGCCGGTTGTTATCAAAAGCTGCGTAGATATTTTAAGGATAGCAAAATGCAAACCATCGTGATAGCTGGTGTAAATCCGCATGAAATATTGATACAGTTTCGTGTAAACGTGTAACAAATGCGGTAATTTAAGCCACCTGCCGGCGCGTGGTGGCCGCGCCGCTGCGCCGTGCGCCGTGCCGGGCCACCACGTTCTCTGCTATGCACCACTTTTATACTGCTTACCTCATATTACTGCTATTTTATATTATTTTTAGAATTGCTATCGAGTTATTAGTCAGCTTTAAGCGCAGCAGTGGTTAGTAGAAATGTGTTTTAGCATATTCGAATGCTTTGTGATTGTGCATGCGAATTTATTCATATGTGGTTAAATCTCTCTCACAATTGTATGTATGTACACCGTTGATATGAGGGATTATGGCATTAATAATTATAATGTGCGTACGTTTGTAACGCACTGGGTTTCTTTTGATAGAAAGAACAAAGTGTGGTTTTAGTCCTTTCTTTGGTTCCGCCGGGTTGATGGATGGTACTAAGGGCCAAAATATTATGATTATGTTTTATTTAATTTTTGTTATTGTAACGTTTTAACTCAACGGAGAAGTAGGCAGAAGTATTCGCTTGCTAAATATAATAAGGGACAAGGCTATTTGCAGTCTAAATGGCTCATTCTAGACTCGGTGCTGTTGTTGAGAATTTGCTGTATTATAGATAAATGAAAGAGAGACAGGAAAGACAGAGAGAGAGAGAGAGAGAGAAAGAAATTTAGATAATTGAAGTAAATAATATATTATAAATAAATAATGCTTTGTATTGATAAGCATGTAGGCTATGGACAACACTCATGGTATAATATATACATATATTTATACACGAGTGTATGGAGAAAGCCTTTGATGCAAAAGTCGACATCCGTTTACGGGGTGGCTACGGTACAGCTATTATCTTACACATTACAGGGAAGTACAGTAAATAAAAAGAGCTCGTGAGCTAATGAGGTCTCGCTCGACATCAGTTGACGCTACATGCATACAGGTTGAGACATCGCTACGACACGTAGGGATATTTATGCTTCATATGTTTACACAATGAAGCGCATAAACTCATATTTTCAACTAGCTATAAAACTTAAAAATGTCAAACGTTAATGTTAAATAATATCTTTTCAATTATCTTTGTAAAATCGTTTAATACTTAAGTTTGTATTTCAGAATAAAATAAGATTCATGTATCAAATATTATAATCAAATATTATCGTAGTAATATATGTGTACATTAAACATTTTGAATGTTATGTTAGTTTAAATGGAGGATAATCTCCGGAACTACTAATCCCATTTCAAATATGCTCTTACTAATATTAGGGAATACTTATCATCCTCTAGTAACAGTGATAGATACGAGTTTACAGAAATAAAAAAAAAACAATAAATATCCCTAAAACATAAATAATTGGCTCAAAACCCCAAATAATCCAAGTTCCTGAGATATGATGCTAAATTGGTTTAAATTTACAATTGGTTTCCTATGTCAATTCATTTACCTAATCATGCCATAATAAACGGTTTTCAGGTCAAGACGCCTATTGCACAGTACCCGGGTATAAACCTAGAACGAATACACAGAAATGCCCAGACTAATCCATATAGATATTATTATGTTCATGCTTACAAATATTTGTAATGAACGGAATAAATAAAGAATTCACCAAACAATGTGATAAACGTCACGGTGGAAATCTGTACACATCAGATTAAATTGATTATTATTAATTACCACAGTTATAAGTTTGTACAACACTTACCGAGTACACAATCGGGGCACGACGCGGGACGCTCCTTAAACCTCTCCCGTCTCGTCGTCTCTCCACAATTCCTCTCATATTTGTTCACTATCGTATTTACAAGACATTTACACCGAGCGCCTGTTATGTAGTGTTGATTTAGGACTGATACTCCAACAGACACGTCTCAATTGGTCTTCAGTTCAAACTTCCGGTTTATTAGGTAGCTGCGATAAGTTGATCTATCGTCCGGAAATAAAGCCATTCTGTTGTCGCCACATCAAAAACTCTTATTTATTTTATTAAATATAGGGCCAAACTATAACAGATGATAACACAGTTCACTATTTAATAAAAATAAGTTAATAGATATTATTTTGACTGGTTATACCGGTAACGCCGTACTATTGGTCGATTGATAAATATTAACAAATTGTGGGTTTATAAAAGGGTAGGAATATGTTTAGATTGATTTACTTGAGTGCAAACAGAGCAGAGGTACGAACAACTTGGCAGTTGGTGTTAGTTAGTGATTTTTATAGTTTATATCAGTGGTTTTGATACTGTTTCTTACAATTCTAACTTTTTTAACTCACTAGGTTGGCAAAGAAATTGAGGTAGGCGAAACTTAGTATTGAAAAGTAGTCGTAGTACTGTACGTTATACTTACCGTTGCCGCGCTAGAATGTTAAAATATTTACAATCGCATGATCCGATCGCCACTGGTACACGGGAGACATGGTATACCAGGCAGTTTTTGCAAATTTTGCACTTGCCTTTATAAAAATGTTTTGCGACCTAAATTTTGCGCTTGGACTGTGACGTACATCGATGTATGTAATTACAATATTAATTACAATTAATATACAAAATGTTAATATACAAATTATAATAGTAATTCTAGAACGGTAAAGTTTAATAATTTGTCTTTTGGAAAAACGGGCAATAATCTTCGAGAACTGAATCGATTCGAGATGAGTGAACTATCCACAAGTTTGTACGGAAGCTTCGGTGTGCGAGACAGACTCGCACTTGTCCGGTTTTTTAAGTAAGTACTACGAGCAACATATTGGACTTACGCCAACTATCAAGAAAAAAATTGAGATTCTTCATAATCGTTATAAATAAAGTTTAAATTCTTTTGGTTGGTACGCGCACTATTTTAGATAGACTGAATTGATATAACTATTTGTTTTTAGTGTTTGTCATAGTTCGAATAATGTTTTCAGTAGGAGAACATTTGACATAAACTGAAATTTCTTGCTGTTAGCGAGTAAAGATGTTTATTACTTACTGATTTTCCTAGTGCAGGAGGTGTTCTAAGAACATACATATAAATGTCTTAAAAGTGTTGATTCTGACGGATGACCAATTTAAAGTCGGTTAATATTTTAGACTCTGAGTCTTAAAAATTCCAGATCGAATAAATACAAAACGATTCACAATTGAGGCCTCTATCAGGTTTATGTTATTGATAGCTTTCATATGTTCGTTAATAAATAAACGTTCTAACTGGGCGGAGTCACTCGGAAAAGTCCACTAGTAATGGCGCAATCATCTAATGAATGCTTCCGGGCAGATAAGCTTCGATTAAATGGTCTCTTTATTGCTAAAGGAAAGGCGGGTTTCCTTTATGTGCACATTGAGATATCTATTTTAGTACAAAGATACGACGGGAAAAATGATACGATTCCAAAAAAAAAAAGTTTCTACTTATCAGTTTTTATGTAAGTTCTAAAAATAGGGTTTCGTTCGCAAGGATCCGCCTAGGCTTTCCCATATACCTAGAATGACGGGGATTTTAAAGTTCCAATTTCAACTTAGGTACTAACTTAAATGACAAATTAATAACTTTCTAATTGAGTAGGTAGTTATTAACATAAACAATTCCTTTATTATGAACGTCAGTTCCATTATATCCGTTCCAACATCAACAGTAAGTATGACACTAAGTTAGCGTTAAAAACATGTTTAAAACTTACACAAATAAATACCACGCAAATATAAATCATAAATGAAAAAGTCTATATTACTTCATTAGAGACAGTAATATCAATTCAACAATCCCTTCTAAGTATGACTTTTGGTTACAAAACTTTAATGGTACTCGCTGTTTAATGCTTGAGTAGTTCACGAACAGTCAATTATCTTAAATTGCTGCTTTACTAAATACACCACTGTGATAAGATTAAAGATTAGGTAAGTACACGTAGCTACGCGCGTACGTAGCAGTGTACAATTTATCGCCTGCATATCCTTTCAGTGGGTAGATAATGACCGCAGTAAAACGTTTAAGCACGGAATAACTGCTGCTGGAAGCCGTTATTACAATATTATGAATGGCTTCCCACTCCCCTCGCCCCGTCTTCATAGGCGCTTGTAACTATGTATATCACATTATAGAATTTTTCAATAAATACATATATTGTACTAAGCTTTTGATGTCTCTAATCGAAAATTATTTTAAATTATTCACGTTAAAACATATAAACACGAGACAGTGAATTAGATTGTTTCTCAAACTGAGAAATTGGTCTTTGATTGAATGCGCAAACAAAAAGCGATTTAAGGTAAATTTAGAATAAATTAAATTACTGTCGTATATTTCTGGTGGGGTTATAGTCGTATTGTTGTGCGCAATGTAAGGGATTACAATAGGGAAAATAAGGTACACCTCTTGAGATCATTTTTGTAATGAACAGATATGTTATATACTTATGATTTACACACGTATATCGCGTGTTACAAGTAAATACACTTCCCCTGCTTTCAGCGTGTCTCCCTCGCAAGAGGATGCGAGCTCTGGCTTTGCTCCGGGCGACGCTAGTAATTAGCACTGCTTTCCTTCCGCTCGCTCAACCTCCGCCGCACCGCGTAAGGCACCGTAGCAAGCTCGGACCCCCTATGTTTCTCCTTACCACAATAAAACCGTAAGCTTTTATGTTGTTTTTACCTATAAATAATTTTGGCAGTTAACATTTGCGTTTCTTTCTTTTCTACGCAAACGATAATATAATTAATTCGACGATATGCTTCTACTAAAACGTCCTACCCAATTTAACAATTCCAGTTTTTTTCTCATTTTCGCCAAATAGCTTGTTATAAAAATGGCATATCATTATGAGGGTTCAACATGAAAGTAATTTATTTTTATAGTCATTCGTCAACACAACAAAGAACTCGTAATCAGTTTGTGTGTAAAATAAGGTAAATGCTTGAAAGTGTCAATCTAGTTGGAAATACAAGATCTTTTGTGTCATAAAAAAGGAAAAATTAATCTAATTTTAGAGGACACTTTTCTTGTTCATATTCAAATTGTCATCGCCCTTTAAATTCCTCATAATCCGTCCAATTCTGAACCGTCGAAGCGGCGGGTCGCAGTAATCAAGACGGCTTCAGCTGGATTTCATTCTCTAAACCAGACGAGCGGACGACTGTAAAGGTTCATTTCTAAAAGACAATGAAATGTTATTATTAAAATTAGACACAATTATTTGAAAACTACTCTCAAAGTCGGCAGAAATTAATCTGTGTTGAAGCATGTTATTCTAAAATTATATGGACTATAAGCAGCACTTGCAGTGAATTAAATGCAGTAAAACTCGACATGGTGCATGAATGTGTTGCGCATTAAAAAAAACTCATTACAGGCGGCGGCAAGCGGCGCGCGGACGAGTGGCGTCTTTGAAGGCTCGCACCGCTACTGCAGTATTATTCCAGATTATACCGGCTTCCATACAAATGAAATCTCGCTTAAACCCACTGCAATTTCGGAACGAGAAAATAGGGCTCAAAAGTTGTTTTACTGCAATCGCACTTTCACTGAATTCTTTTGAAGTTGAGGGTGAGCTTTAGATTAGTAACGCGTTGTGTCACGCTACTGAAGATATTTCCCTTACACTTTAAACTAAATTCCATCCCAATCTACAGTCAATAAGATTTGACACCTCGGATCTGTGGCGTAGTAACCTACGGGAATAGCCGTAAAGAGACTGGTATAGTTGTAGTAACCGCATAAGACGTCATTAAATGAAATAGTCACAACAAAACACACCACATAAAAATATACAACACGGGTATGCTTTCCAAACATGACACATTATTTTAGTTTGACAATATTAGGTAAATTTCTTAAATTTATCGCTTAAATAAGATATATTTAAGCGATAAATTTAAACGCGTTTGTTAGTACTGAAATACCTAATATGTTTTATAAAAATATGTATAAAAAGTAGTTTAAAAACACTAAAAAGTTGTCAAGTGTTTTATTTGTGTACGTATGTTTTTCAAGTCATACGGCCGGTTAAGAGTACATCGGTGCCTTAACGTTAGGGTTAGTACTGGTCTTCTAATCTTACCATGCAGTTTTTGAGGACGTGCCATGAAGATCAATGGTAAAAGTACAAGAATGTTAATTTGAAAGCGTGCGCGTAACTTTATCTGGTCAATTTGAACCGGGCCTAAGTGTAGCGAGACCGGTTCGAATAACCATTACATATTTAGTTAGTATGTCCCCGGGGACTGCGCTTGCGGTTCTCGCCATTAGCTCGATTGAGCACTAACCAACCGACCTGCATTTTACTAAGCTCACTTTGGATACTTATGATGTTCATTTTTTAATTAAGTGATTTGCACCTTACACTTACTACAGGTTTAAAATTCAGATAAAATAAGAAACGAATGCTTTTTTGAAAATCAAAAGAAAAAGCTAGCAGGTACAGACTTCCATATATCCCACTAATATTATAAACGTGAAAGTTTGGATGGATGTTTGTTACTCTTTCACGCAAAAACTACTGAACCGATTACGATGAAACTTGGTATGTAGATAGCTGGAGACCTGGATTAACATATAGGCTACTTTTATAACGCGGGTGAAACCGCGAAGTGCTGCTAGTATAAAACAAAATCGGATCATAGATTACTCAAAAATATCATCATCACAGGCATCGGTCGCATTCTGAGGAAATATGTGACGCTCTTCGTGGAAATTTGTAGATATCAACATATCGCTTGTTTGCGAGAATATCGACATAATTCAAAATTCAGTCGAATTGAACTAAGTATGCCAAACGATTATAAATCTTTGATATTTTATTGTGAACAAAGATTCAACGCCGACTTCGTGCTAACGTTCGTTAGAAAGCGACAAGTTCGTTATATATTTAGAACAAAATACTCTAGCGGAAATCACAAAACATTGCCATTCTCTAAAGTCAATAATTTTTAGTTATGCCGCTATTGTCGCAAACAAGCGATATATGGAATGAAGATGTGATGTCAATTTCATAAAGTTAAATCTTATTCATAATAAACTTTTTAATGGACTTCCTAAACAAGCCTAGTTCTGTTTCAACTTAAAGGTGATTTATGCAATTAGTTAATTGAGCATGTCGTATTATTTAACACCAACTGTTTTGCTAAAAAGGTTTACTGCTACAAACATATATTATCCCTGTAAAGAGGTTGAAGTAAAATATCGATGCTTTGTTGGTTGCGGCGGCACCGACTCGTATAGATGCAGATGAGCTAACTATTTGTCTTGCCTGATAGCAGGGGCTTGATTAAACCGTGAAACATTTAGCGGCGCTCACCTTCTAAGCATGAAGCTATAGTACCCTTCACGGTTACCCACGACCGGAGTATTCTTTTTATAAGTAACAGGATAGGTTTTTTTTACTGTTGCTTACATTTATTACTTAACCCCTTCCTTACCGATAAACGAATTTGAATAACCAAACAAATAGGTCGTTATGGCATATATATAGAATAGGCGTTAGATGAACAAATGGGCATATTTTTTTGGTTCATACTATGGATGGAATATTTTACTTTTTTTTTATGGAATAGGAAGCAAACGAACAGACGGGTCACCTGATGGTAACTGACTACTGGGGACCTGCAACTCAAGAGTCACAAGTGCGTTGCCGGCCTTTAAGGTGGAAGTAGGGGAAGGGGACAGGGAAGGGTTAGGGCTTCCGGTAACCTAATTCATTCGGCGAAACACAATGGAAGCATTGCTTAATTGCCGGTTTTCTGTGAGGCCGTGGTATCACTCCGGTCGAACCGTCATATACATGCTTCGCATTGCTCTAAAATCCGAAAGAAAAGATGAAATCCTCTGTAACGAATGGTAGGAAGTTAGCTGTCATACTCGTAGAAGAAATCAAATAAACTACTAACCAGGTCAGGGCCTTGTGAAAGATTTAAAGAATAGATCTCCTTATCTGATGGTAGCAAATAAACTCTGATTTTGCGATATTTGCTACAGGTAGATAGAATGATCTTTTCTGGACTTAATGTCAAAACAACTGTGTACATTTTCTTTATTTTACCTTATACGGCAAAACATAAATATGGAAGCCTGGTAGCATTACGTTACCATTATAATCGACGGAATCGAAATCAAACTCCAGAGTGTTAAATAATCTGACTATTAATTGAAAAAAAGCAGTTATTGGATATTTGGATATAGATATTATATTGATTTCAATGTACAGATAGCACAATGTTTAAAGTGTTATTTTACAACCACCCTAAGTTGTGGATTGCAATCGATTGATATTTGTAATTTTTGTTTTTTGGTGTACAATTATTGTTTTGAGTTTGGGAGAAGGAATCTAGATATTCATCGAAGGCTTAAATATTTAAAGGTTTACGCACAATTCACACTTTACACATTTCACTAAATCTCGCGCTATTTTCAGCACTCTTCTTACTGACACAACTCGTAAATGCAAACATTGTTATAAATTTAAATATACATAGATATAATATACAAAGAACACCCAGACCCTGGTGGGAACCGAACCCACGATCTATGGCGTAGCAGTCAGGGTCACTAACCACTAGGCCAACAGGCCAGTCAGTTTTAAATCTTGCATAGCAATATAGTTCTAAATTTAATCTAGAAATGGCTACAGCACAGATTACTGAGTAGTTAGTAGTTAGAGCACAAAGGTCACAAACACAAAGTGAATTCTGAACGTCATCACAAGACACTTTATAACATATGCGACTCTGAATTTGAATTGTAGTTCAGTAGGTTGAATGTTATTGTGAGTTAACATCAACCTAGTTTGTTTACACTACCTATTTTTAAAATAATCGCATGGCTACAGGCGCGGGACGAAAGCTCACACAGTGATTAGGACAGATAAATGACGGACATTACTTGTAATGAATGTTTAGGTGGTCGTAATCGCATCGCGTAAAGTGTCGGCGCCATTACTTCACAGCTGCTGTTGCCGAGATATTGCCTCAAGCACCATTTACCGTTTTGGCATGGATTTATCCTTTCACATACTAAAGGGACAGTTTTACATGTTTAGATAAAAATTAAGCGGTTACATTTAATTTTGGGATTTTGTGGACTACCCTCAAGGACCGCTGAATGTATTAAATATTCATTCACAGTTTCATGTGTATTTTGATTCCCTTCCGTGAAAATAGACATACAGAATTTATAAGTTGATTATAGACGCGTGTAGGGAAGAGTGAAAGCAGTTAGCGTTTAGTAGGTGTGCCGATGGAGGAGTCACAATTTCCTGCACTTAATAACACAGGAAGCAATTTTGACGAGTCATCAAACGACGGACACCGTTTGACGTCACCGAACGTCAGCCTATCATTACCCACCGGAGACAAATGAAGAAGCGGTTGCTTTGTTTTAATACAGTGCTTTTACGTTTTGTGCATTTAGTTGGAACGCGACGACGACGGCTTAATCTCGATTAACGAAAATTAAAAGGCATTCGACCAACTTGTTCCTTTAAAATGTAAAAAGTCTACAAATCGTCGGTTGGTTCGTCTACGGATGCCGGGCGTCGTCATCAAAGTTTGGGAATTGTGGCCATCTGCCGCGCGCCGCGTCGCTCTCAGATTACCATGGAGAGCTTCGTTTAATCGTTTTATTAATACGCCGACAAATCGTTTAACTACCACTTGCTTCCGCTACGGCGCTACTTTACTGTATTTGTGATAAAAGATAATTCTCCCGTATTTTATTACTTTTCTGTTATTGTGAAGCGCAAAATACTACAAATAATATTTAATTAAATTTAGAAACTTTGTATTTTTTTAATTTCATTGTTTAGTGTTATACAACTAACACTCCCTAAACTAACTTTTGTTTATGTACCAGTTCCAAACAATATCCACTAGCATCTTATGATATGTTGCTAATTCTCATTTCAAGAATTCTAATTTGTGTGTTTCTTTTCTTCGTGTTCTAAAGGACCACCATTTTTTTCTCTAAATAGCTCAAACTAAAATGGTGCCGACGATACAACAAATTTACATTTTTAGGGTTCCGATCCTCAAAAGAAAAAAGGAACCCTTAAAGGATCACTTTGTTGTCCTTATTTCTGTCTGCCTGTCTGTCAAGACCCTTTTTCACAGGAACCCGTAGATGCATAAAGTTGAAATTAATACCAAATACTTACATCTGCGGTCCCTTGAAGCTGTAAAAACATCAAGATTCAAGTCAACGCAATCAAAAGATACCGCAATTTAAGCCTCAGATTTGACCAAATTTGAACAGTTCGCAGGTAAATCAAAACCTCCGGTACTTCCCATTGGTCTAGAATAATGAAATTTCGTAAGAAGCAAAGTACAAGTAAAGGAAAAAATCCGAAAGTCGGTAATAGTTTTTGTGATTACAAACTTATATGTTGCGGTTGGAATGTTGTTTTTATCGTAAATCGATGTATGCGAGAGTATTTTTGAACTGCAAAGTTAAGTTTTTCTTTCGAAAAAAAACGGACAAAAATCTTCGAGAATTTATTCCCAAGATGGACATACTATCTACATAAAAGTTTTTTTTGCTCATGAAACCCTCGGTGCGTGAGTCGGACTCACACTTGTTTTTTTTATTAAAGCATGGGTCACACATTACTACTATTCTTGTTAACCCCTCTAGATAAATGTCCCCCTAGCTAAGATAAATGCTTGTTACGTCGGAAGTGTACTGAGTGGGTTCGAACCTACAAACACTTGATCGCAAGTACGATGCCTCAACTATTGTGTTACCGCCGATTACAATATTCATGTAGGTACCATTAAATCTAATAAATGGTAGACAAGTTTATAGCCAAAAGGATTATTATTTTGCAGGTAAAATATTTGTGTGGTGTCAGCCAGTTCCCAAGTTGCAGTCTAATTTAAGGAAGGTTATCAGTAAATACCCGTTAAATATTCCAGACGGGTGGCTGGCAGGTGGTGTTGCGACGAAGTAGTTGGTGGTGGCCAGGTCGCCGGTGCACGCTCGCGTCTGTTATTAGCCCCCGTAAATAATACTAAGTATTAAAAGCCTCCCTGTTTTATTTTCCGACATTACTAGCGCTACACACTACCCACCAAATATAAATGGATAGGTAGCGCCTTAAATTGCACCATCGAAGTTCTGTCAATACATTTTATGGAAATAAAATATTTGCTGAATGTTGAATATAACTTGTTTTCACTAAACGAATCTAATAGTAAGCGTCCATTTTGGAGCTACGAAAACATAAATGGACTTAAAGACACATACAGGCAGGAAAGACATAATAAATTGAAGTTATTTTATTAAAGTTTACATATAAGTCCTGATAAAATCACGTTCCAAATTAAAATGTATTGAAAGACTCTTTAAACACAAACAAAACAATATTTTTTTAACTTATACAATTAGTGCCCATTTTCTTAAAGCTAGATAATTAAAGATTCCGTTGTTCATGTCACTTAACTATACTCTTAAGTTACTTTATTTAAGTTTAAGTACTTAAAATATTCTGTTATGTTACGGAATAAAATACAATTAAATATAAATCAATACAAATAAACTAAGGTGATATGAGAATGTATTGTTGATCAGATGTTGTCTAATTTTAGTTTGACGTTTCTTATTTTAGACGTTCAAGACATGACCCGGAATAACATTAAAGCAATTATATAAGTACTAATTGGAGTAACTTGATGAAAGTCAGTTGTGTTGAACTAGAATAGGTTTAGTCAGACGTTTCCAGAATACGCAGTCGTTTAACAGGACTTAACTATATCTTAGTGATGTTCAGTCTACTTTAGATATACTTTAGATACTTTTTTTAACAACAGATAGGCACTATTGTCCTTCTTATCAGTGCATTGAAGGTTTCTTTGATCTATCTAATAGATATTTGAGTTATCAGAATTTATATTTCCACATATTGCTTTCTACTTTCGTTCTCAATATCAATGCATCGTCTGGTTGCGATAGATCATTGAGCGTTGTGATGTAGGGGACCAGTTCGGTACGAGAATGAGCTTGTGATATTGCTACAACACAAATAGAGGATTTTCCGAAAAAGAAATTCTCACGCTGATAAATATACGTAGGTATATGTATCAAATAAAATAGTCCGTTGAGTTGTTTTGATTACGCTGGGGGTACGTACGGCACAATTTTTTTTTTATTTGCAATTCTTAACTAATTATTTTTCATCAATCAATCATTATTTAATATTATTACATTTCAGCTTATTGTTTTTTTTTTGGTTTTTCGGCAGCAACTAGTGTTTCATTGGTTCCTTTTATATGGGGGTTCAACAAAAAGTCTATATAACGCACCTCTGGCTACCCTTTAGGAGACAAAGGTGTCTTGTCATTGATCTAAAGTAGTGCCAGAGAAAAAGAAATACATACTTAAACATAAATAATAGTTATATGTCCCTCATATAAATACATACAATGTATCTATGCAGAAAGAAAACCTTTGCCATTGGACTATATATATATATATATATATATGATATGAGAGGATTTCTGATATGAAATGTAGAAGTATCTGGACGCAACATGACAGCGAAGCGTTGGCAACACGATATGTGAAATTGACAACCATGTCCAACGCCATTGGCTCTGATTGGATTAGGTTCGAAGCGGTGTCGGTACGCTGATGTCGAGCTCAAACGTAAAATTTTACGTGACCACTTTTGAAACGTCGACGTTCGCGACACGATTGCGTACCTGAGTCCCGGTCTTGTAGCTTTGATCGTTCACTACCCGCCGTATTATGTAAATGTACCAAAGCTGGCAATAGAGGTACGTTACTTAACTATTGACTGGTCGCCTCTAAAATCTACACTAGGGAATTGAATTTTCCCTATCGTATCTTACAGCCGCTGCGGATTACCGACAGTCGATGTATATAAATGGATACTGGTGATGATTCTATGATAACATATGTATGTAATAACAGATTCATTTTAACTCTTTCTGCAAATCATTTCGAGATTATACAATAGTATTTTCTGTCTCTATGTAACTGAAATACTTTGGTAAAGTCTATGGTTGTTTGCAAGTAGCAACAGGTATCATATCCATACATGTTAATATGTTCTATATTTTTTATTATAAAATTTGGATAATACATAAATTTTTTGCAAAAATGATTTTTAAAGTAGTAATAATAATGGTTTTATTTATCATTCGATTCTATGTTATTATTTCAATTTACGTTTTTTAATTTAAAACATTAAGAGGTAGAAATTTGTACTTTATTATTTTTCCTGTAAAATAAATTTATTGTTATATTATTGTTGTGACGAATTGGAGAGCACTCTTCGGCAGAGGGATGTTTGGTTTTAGATTAGTGAGGTCATATTTATTTAATACTTAATGTTTTAAGTAACAGTTTCAATATTTCATATGTAAATCGAGATGTAATAGCAATAACATTTATGATGTTTCGATATTAAATCAATAACTATCTTGCGTATTTTAATTCGATCATTACACATTATCAAAAATATAAAAAAATTTAGTGCTAAATAATTAAAGCTAAATTTGCGTTTAAGATCCGCCACAGATGTTTACAAATATTAGTAAAAATAGTATTGGATTAGTGTACAAATAACAAAAATCTTTTTAATTTTAATCAACTCAATCCTTAAGTTTAGTCTTAATATATTTAAGTTTAGTGTGTATCGACAGTATCAAGACCTATCGTCGCAATAGTAGAACAAGGACGGTTTAAATTTTAGTACATACACTTACTTTACTTACTTAAAATCATAAAAATATCATAAAATATATTTTTTTCAATTCAACGCATTTACGGCATGCAAAGGATTGTCACTCGATGTTCTACGATAATATAATTTTTGTTGTCAGTTTAACACTTTAAAAGAGAATTAACTATGTACATTGTTGTTAGAAATTTAATTTTAGATTAATCAATTTCTTTATGAATGTGTTTGATCTGAGTCGTTCTTACAATCTTTTTATAAAGATTACTAGCTGACTCGCGCAATTTCGTCCGCGTTTGTAACTTTTCCCTGTTTTTGCAACATATTTCATTGATGCTCCGCCCCTATTGGTTGTAGCGTGATGTTATAAAGCTAATAGCCTTCTTTGATGAATGGGTTCAACACTAAAATAATTTTTCAATTCAAACTAGTAGTTCCTGAGATTAGCGCGTTTAACAAAACAAACAAACTGTTTATCTTTATAATATGATTTTTTTACTACATAAAATTGGTGTCGTTTCAATTTTGTAGTTCCTGAATTTGGAATTCGTCAATTTTTTTTTTTAATATTGCCTTAATAATCAACGGTAACTTCTATACATCATGTTTTAGACACATGTAGTACGTATGATAACCTCGCATCTGATGATACGTCACCTTATTTGTGTAATTGAGATTTTTAGAAATAGATGGAATGCACGGTGTATCTAATGGAACATTTATCTAAATCACTGAATAAAAAGAATGAGAAAATCTATAAAACTAACATGCATAATATAATTTTGTATTTACACGGGAATTGACGCGATCACGAAATAGGTATTACATATCCTCTGAATTACCTGAAGTTTCGACCAGGTTGCACAGGCCAAGAATCAGACCACGACCAGTGGTCGAAACGTAAATAAGTACATAATTATATCATATAACGCGATAGTTTAAAAGTCGTTTATCATGCATCATTTTTATAATTAGTTTTTATGGATTTTCGCAATAATAGATTAAATCATTCCAAAATAAAAAAAAACATGTTTGATTTAAATTCCACCTGGTTTTATGAGAAAAGGAGGCGATAATATCTGAAAATACAAACGGTCATAACTTTTAAACGATTAGTTTTTTTAAAGAATATTTTTGTAACTGCATGCTAGAGTTATGCCCTTTCAGTGATTTAAGTAAGTGTTAGAGTGTCAGATACACCGTGTATAGCCAATTTTTTTTTAGTTAGTTATAGCATATGTAGCTAATGGAAGTTTATGAACATAGTAACATACCAAAATTTTAAAAAGATTGAATTAGTCATTTTCAAAACAAGACAAAAAGATCGTATCAAAACTTGAAAGTGCTGTCCTGTAAAGTTACTAAATATAAGATACGTCATTGTTCTACGATTGCGACGCTATGTTTACTCGTTTTACAACTATTTTATTACATAAAACTGTTTAAGAAATTCAAGAGTCCTATAGAATGAACGCTGTGAGTATTACGGCGACCGTGATCCTCTTACCTTGATAGCAACGCGATCGAAATGTTTTGTTGCACAAACCATGAGCTTGCTTGTGCGTTTAGTTTTTGTCTCCCTTATTTCACAAGTAACTGTACATAGTACAATGCAATAGGGTAGTAATGTTTGGTTTAAATATATGAAATTAGGTATAACATAAGTTTGTGAAGAATTATTGATTACTGTTTTTAAGCTTCTTTTTATTTTTTATTAATTAAACCAAATATTAAGGTCTTTGGTATTAGTTAGGTATGATGTTATACTTCATTATTTAACGTCGAATTGAATTTCGACGAAATTCGACGTTGAAACGTCGGGTAACCAAAAAAGTATTGGACGTTTTAAATATTATCGCGATTAAGTCCCGAGTTACACATCTAATATGTATCAAAGTCGCGAAAGTTTAAATACAATTTAGAATACCTTTGCCAAATAGTTCAAATTATTTGTAAATTACAAAAGCCTTTAGTAATGCCAAAGCATGGATGGTTTGTAAGAAAAACACTTTTTTTCATTTTGGTTTAAATTTTCATAAAATAAAATATTTTTGTAAAAAGCACACTCTTGTACATGTATAGATGTATTCATTTGACGCTACTATTCTCTGATCATAAAACTTAATGGCAGTTAAAAAGAGTAAGTACTTCTTACATTTACAAAGTCATAAATTTTATGTTAACCAATGCAAAAACATTTTTGCCTCCTGTACAAGTAATCTATATTTTCTTAATGCCCTCGGCTTATTCTTGTAGCACAATTTATGTGCCATTTGCAGTCATGCCTCTTTACAGTCGAAGTAGCTAACTTTGACTATATTTAATTCATACATAGGTACTTATGCTTTTGCCTGCAGTTTCGCGTAAATGTACATTTTATTAATGAACTAATTTATATCCTGGGGACAGTTCTTTTTTCAGGATGAACGGCAGTTAAAAGTTTTCTGTGCCCCTGAGAACATGTGGCAAATATCGTAAAAAAAAACAAATGAAGATACTTGTATTTTTAAAATCATGGATAGGATATACCTATGAACATCCTGAAGCCTTGTTACACTGTATTCTTATTGCACTTACTTTAACATGAGGAGCATCCTCGGCTCTTTGTACGAGAGCATCTAAATCTCATGGGAATGCCGTAATATCCACATCTCATTACACGTAACTTTGAAGAATTATGACTTGGCAAAGTCCTTTATTGGAAATACCTTCACGAGCCTGAAATATTGCTATGTCGTGAAGAGCTAAAATTTCTAATTAGAAATTCTTTAGTAAAACTTTATTAAGTTTTTACTTACTGCAATGAACCTAATGAAAATGCCGCGCTGTCAGTCGCGCTGCTTGTGCAAATACATAGCTATCAAAATTAAATTAATTGTACTCGTAAAGGAGAGTGTCATCTTATATATACTCTTTATTAGATATTTGCTCAAATATTCTACAAACATTTCCTAAACCCATACAAACGTTATAGTAGGTTAGGTTGTGTTATTAACAATTAATCTGTTTTATTAATGTAAATATGTAATAATATTATTATTATAAGAAGTGAAGAGTTGCGATGTGGAAAAGATCCTGAGGATTTGAAACCGCAAAAAATAAACGACCGCGAACTGCTTTAGAGATAATTAATTGTTATGTGTTTGAAATACACTATCATCATATCAAATTTAAACACTATCATTGTTTTTCTGGAAACACGCGCATCTTTACATAGTCATGGTCAACAATATCATCTATGTAAATATTTTCCCGTATGTATATATTTATTTCTTCTGATATTACACTCATTCGTATGCTTCCCAATGCACCTACTTCATTATTTTCACCACCTTAAGGTAGACTGGCAGAGAATGCCTTTGACGTTAAGTCCGCCTCTGTACACATTGTGCAAAAAGTATTGAAAAAAAAAACAGTTTTAGAAGAAGTATAACCAACGCCAATGCCTCTCGATAAGTGTATTAAAAACTTGCCTTACTTTCGACCCTTACGCTAGAATATTTTTAAATTTCAAGGAGCCTTGTTGTTAGTCTGTATATAAATGACCACACAATATACGAAGGACAGTGGTAATTTATAATCGGGTCATTATCATCGCAGATATTGCGTAACTTTTACACTAAAACATTGAATAGAATTGAGAATATCCTTCTTTTTAAACGTTTTTATTAACTTTACTTGTAACTAACTAATTAACCAATTAACTAAATAATTATGTAAACAAATCTTGGAAGTCAATTTCCAAGACCTACTATCTACTTCTAATTGTCGTACCAAAATGAAATTTTTTATGTATTTGTAGCTCGGATGATAACACTATAATTTGGCATCTCGGAGTTGATCTGATGATGGAGCCACGAGATGGATAGTGGAACACTTCAGTGGCTACTAGTAAACCCCTCGAGTTTGGGCTCATTTGATTCGTTTTGACGAGTCAATCAGATTGGGCTTAGTAGCGGTGGTGATGATGATGGAGTCAGGATGTGTATAGAAGAACTTTACTTTTTATTTGGTTCGTTTTTTATATTTCTTCTGAACTATAATTTATTAAGTTATAAATTGTGCCTGAAACTATCGTCTTAATTTATAGAGAGGTAGGGAGAAGTGTTTGATATTGGTGCAGCTGCGTTTGTTTACACGAGAGGTCAATGTTTGATTTCCTCGTACATTTTTATGAGTTATGGATAAGGCGGGGCCCAACGATGTTTGCTGTTAGCCTTTAATTGTTTACCTCTATGCGATCGTGCCCAGCCCGAAATTATCAATTTACTAATTTACGTAGACACTGTGTAATAAACCTACAGGACGGGTATTAACCGGTGTCATGCAAAAACTACTGAAACGATTGCGATGAAACTTGGTATGTAGATAGCTGGAGACCTAGGCTCCGTTTTATCCCGATATTCAGATGACATCAGGATTTACGCGGGTGAAACCGCGAGGCGCAGCTATAAATAGATAATATAGAAAAGTAAGAATACAAATGTATTTCTAAGATGTAAAGACTCTGAGCATCATCTGTCACCCTTCTGCAAAGCCACAACAAGATATGGAAAATTTAGATTTAGTACGTATTCTCGTAATCTTGTATATATTAATACGTGAAAAGAATCTTTGGTACCCTTCTATAAGCAAATTTCGCGGACGGAGGAATGTTGAATTTGGAATATTGAAAGTTTATATTAAAAAAAAAAAAATGCGGCAACGGCAACATAAAGCTACAGGGGTCCAGTATATTGTTGACCTGTCATGGTACGGAAAGTCTATACAATGACAGTTCAAGTTATACTGGTCAACGACAAAAAATATTTTAGTTAGATAAAGAGTTATGGTTGAAATTCGACCACACGGCGATCTCTAGTAATTCATAAATGATAAATACTTAATTGTATTACATTCCATTAAAATAATCCTGTTAAACCACAGGAAAGTTAAAGTAACAAGTAGTTCTGCATACAAATCACGAGAGTGTATGCACCATGAATGCAATATTTATCGCAATATTTTCATAGCACGGCCCGGCGGGAACGGAACGCGACGCGATACCTCCATCGACTCCATCGTTACTTGTGCATTAGGCGTCGTACTACCAAACAATTACATTAGCCGAGCATGCATAGTTTGGCACAAAACCAACGTGACTGCCACTCGTTGAGCACGACCGACTATTTCCAACTGTTATTGTATGTTGAATTTGAGTTTATGGCACTCCTTACGAAGTGGCAAATCGATACCCATTTTACGATCGACTGTTCAAATGCTCAAAGTAAAAGATGTAGCGGGATGGAATTAATGAACAACGGGAGGTACTGGCATGCTTAGGAGTGCTAGACGAAGATAAATATTTTCTTACATTGTATGATAGTTGTTTTAGTTGTGAACTAGTTTAAATTAAAATACTTCAGTTCAAGTTTACTGTATTGCTAAAAAACTTTATAGATTACTATTAAGTAATACTGCGTAATAGCTGGCTATCCAAGATTCCTTTTGTGGGGTCAGTGTGTTTGTGGAGGTTCCACAGTTGCGCGTTTTGAATTCGAGTACAAATCTGTTGTACTATAGAAGTGTGAGTGAGAGACCCGAATAGCAATTTACATTTACAGACAAATTTTAATAGCTGGGCCTATGAGAAGAGTTTTCCTATTTATAGAGTAAATTTTCTTTCTTCATATGTAATTGTAATGACGTGTACCATTGAGCTTGGTGCTGTAACTAATACAGCACTCGTAAAGAAAATAATGCTACTTTACAAATACAAATACTTTAATTGCTTTAAATGAGGATACAGAGTTTATTATATTATACGAGGAGTCACGTGCTGAGTTAATGATCTGGGTGTTCCTCGTGTCCATAATTTAAATGTTTTGAAGCCCCCCGCGACACAGGAATGTACCTAATGCGGGAGTTGCCTTTAAAAAAAAGTATACTTACTTCCAGATAAACTGATTAAATTCCCACTATGGATAGAGCGAGTTTTGTGATGCGGTCAAGTAATCTGTACGTAGTGTACGGATTACTTGACCGCATCACAAAACTCTTAGGACAAAAGAAAGCTTTTTTGTTCACAATAGACGACGGTGTTGAAGTATAATAACATTTTAATTATACGAGATATTTTCATTAAACAGGCCTGCTTCTGCTAGGGTAACGGGTAGGAGACGTATTCCAATCTTGGCCGCCGGACGAGAAACAAGCATTGCCAACAAGAGACGAATTGTGACCGCCTCTATGCCAAGAAAATGTTACTAAAATATTATCTACTAAAATAATCAATGATTTCTTTTAAATTATACCCAGGTGAAACCACGAGGCATTGCTAAATTTATCATATACATAACTATGTATATGATAATATTATATATTTGTTAGGATACCTTTTTTTTCTAATCTTTCCTTATCTGGATATTCACTAAGTAGTTAATTTTTTCAGGGTGCTGTACCCCAAAAGGAAAAACGGAACCCTTATAGCATCACTTCGTTGCCCTTCTCTCAGTACGTCAAGACCCCTTTTCTTCAGGATTGCGTGAATTTATCAAGTTGAAATTAAAATCAAATACTTGTGTCTGCGGCCCCTTAAAGCTGTAAAAAAAATCAATCAAGCTTCTAGGCAATCAAAAGAAACGGCCATCTTATCTTAAATTTTATCCAACTTTAACAATCAAAACATGCATTCATCAGCACAAGTAAATCCATGAAAAATTTGCTGTGATGTATGTAAGTTATACATAGGTTTGTCTTTCAATCCGACTTGAAAGATACCAATGTTGTAATTATATATATCCGGGACTAACCTACTACACAAACAAGCACACAGCTCACGTGATGGTAAATAGATACATCTCTAAACTTGGGTAACATAAGCCTTGTCTTGTTATATCTATCTCCCTCTAAAGTACCTACATTTTCCCCTGTAAAACACTATACTATTTGTAGCACTGCAGTCTTTCATCGTGTTCTTATTTTTCTGTGGGCTGGTACTTCTAAAGTCGGGCGGAATTCGAGCAGAAATTGCTCATTGAATTTACCAAAGACCACAATGAATATAAAAGAATGTTTAAAAAAATAAACCTTAGTTGTTTATTATTATTTATTAATATAATACTAATTTATAAAGTATGAATTGCCAGTACCTATAGGAGCGTAGGGGACAAGACCACAAAGACCCTTGTTGTATCATGTACAAAGAGATCTTATAGAAATGTTGGAATTAGTTCTTTGTCTTTGCAATATCGGGAAAGCAGACGGAGGTGCCGCGGGGCATCTTGATATTAATCGACGCAAAGCTGATTATGCAGTTGTTTCTGGGACTGTCTTTCGCAAGGATACTATTCAAATATACACTCGCTTTACGGATAGGTATATTTATATTTTCTTTTACTTACTTTTGTTCTATTTAATAAAGTATTCTTTATTTATTCGTACAATCTCCATTTTAAAGTAAGATTTAATATTGGTAATTGTTCTATGTTCTACTACTACTATTACTACTATTATGTTCTACTGAACAGTGGTCAGTAACATTTCTTTTATTAATATTTTTGTTCGTGCGTAAACTTTCAAGGTGCCCATTGATCGAGAACACGACCAGATGCGAGTATGTCCCTTAGTTGCCTACGGCTAGATTTAGTCCTTAGTCGCTACTATACACTAAAAGGAATGAATCGTCGAGTAGTTAATACTCGACGATTCATTCCTTTTAGTGTCTTCCCTAGTGCAAGAATTTAAATTTGAACAGTTTTTACGGAGATTACACTCCATACGCACACAAACTTTCACAAGTTGCACTCTTTCTTTATATATTAACAATAAACTGTAACTTTTGTTGGCACAGCGTGATGTCACATCAGAATAAAAGGATACGTTGAGGTTTACCCTTGACTGTTGCCATTACTGGGCTTGACAAACCGTGGTTGAGTGGTGGGTTTCCACTTTTCAAGTATTATTATTAAACGATAAATTTCTACCTCGTTACACGTAATTCAATTGTAAAGTCATAAGTATAAAGTCTCAAGTATAAAGTACACATTAGGTTTTGAGAGACGTTTTGTATGCTCATATGATCCAGTTTCAGATTTGTTTTAAGAGAAAACGGTCATATTCTTTGTCTTAACTATTTTCTTTGTGAATAGTTAGTGTGGAAAATTTCTTTATACTCAGATGTTATATTGATCAAATCAGGGCAATATTTCCTTTGTGTTCAGGTGTAATCGGCAAAAGCAAGTTTTATAACCGTAATAACTAAGTATGTAATCGAGAAGTTGAGAGGGCATGCGGGTTTTCCTTTACCGACGATCGATACTTCCATGTTATTTTACAATATTATATTAATTATAGTTTAATACAATATTTACATAATATACATGTTGTATGAACCAATTTTAATATAAGTCAATAATAATTTACGCTTTTTTACGTGCATTTCTTTAAACTTAACGAATTGGTAGACTCTGTGCGGAAAGAGAACCGTCGTAGGATTTGAGGTCGCAGCAGTGCTAAATTACCCTTTTTGTTATGTTGAAAACACTGTTAGATCATTATAGTTCGACAGTAAACAATACTGTACAGTAGGTACAGTAAAGAATAATGACGTAATAGTATAAAAAGGTAATTTAGAACTGCTGCGACCTCAATACCTACGACGTTTCTCTTTCCGCACAGACTCTATTAAAATTATTATTATCATCCACATGGAAATATGTAAAGAAAAAACTGTTGAGTGCTTTTTCTCCTCTGTTTGTTAACCGATTTTCTGTTTAACCAATTTTATTAACTTCACTTGTAATTAATTAACTAACAATGTAAACAAAACTTGGAACCCCATTTTAACCTAACTCTAATTGTCGTATCGAAATGAAACTTTGTATGTACAGATATGTAATTCAATTTTTAATCTGATGATGGAGCCAGGAGGTGGATAATGGAACTCTTCAGTGGTTGCTAGTAAACCACTCAAGTTTGGGCTCATATGATTCGTTTTGACATGCCAACAGATTGGGCTTAACAACGATGTCAATGGTATGATGATAGAGCCATTAGGTGGATAGCGAAACTCTTTTTAACTTTTTAATTCGGTCCGGCATTGATGATCTTTAGGGTTTTCGAAAAAACAATTTGATTTTCTTTTCCTAGTCAACAAGGATAGGGCCTACCTGATCATAAGCAGCTATTGTGCTCATAAAACACTCGCAACTCCAATCTTGTCACGTGTGCTGTGCGTTGCTAACCCTATCTCCCCTTCTAAGATGCTGTGGTATCCAAGCAGAAGACAGTATTATGTTTCATAGTACTATCTAACAGCGGTATTCTATAGGGTCGACGTAGAACGTGAAGTTACCTTGGATTGGGTTTCTAAACAATATGGTTGTGAAAAGATTTTACAGAATTATTATTAGGTTAAATCTGCATTATCAACAGCTGATCATGTGAATTGAAGAAAATATTCAAAGTCACTTTGCATAATCAAGCAGGCCACTAAAAGTATATACTTAATTAACAATCCAATCTACAAAGCTAACAATTTTGTACACAGCAAAAGATTAAAGTAAACGGTTTAATTTGGACAAGTGTAACGTGATTGCATTCATGTGTAGCATCCGGGTACGCGTGTATCGTAGCACTTGTAGCTAGAGTGCATCTACGCCGTAGTAACGTAGCCACGCCGCCTAAATACCTTACAAGCGGTTTTAAGCTGCATTTATATTAAACGGCTCTGCCGCGAATGCCGCTCTTGCTAAACACCCCGAGGAACTCGAGATAACTAGTACAGATAAGTAGTGTCGGTAACAAGAACGATAAACTCACGTAAAGTAAAATTTATACGGACTGGTAACATTAGTCTATAAATCTTTTTTGGGTCTTCATGTTTTAGTGTTTTTTATAAAGAATAATTTCAACATACTATCTGCTGTACATTCATAGCTGTCAGTTAAGTAGTTTTTGGATAAACATACACCTACATACCTCCCTACACACACTGGTAAACACGTACGCACGCACACACGCAAATATGCACACACATACACAGGTAAGTACTTTACTCATAACTCTGGTTTTGTTTCCTCTTTTTTCCTTTTTCTTCTGTATAAATTTGTTAAAGGTATTACTTAAGCATACAATTTGTATTTGTATTTTATTGTAAAAGCTACACTCGAATTTATACGATCGCTGTTTGAATGGCCCGACTGTAAGATTGGCTGAGCATGCGACGACCGGCCTACGAGCGAGCGATTTGCAAGATCCGCTGTATCACTGCGGAACAGACCCAAACAATTCCACTGTTTTACTCAGTACTATATACCGTTTTAGGAACGTATCAGTGACGATCATACTATCGACCAGTAAATCCATAGCTTTTTCTTCTTAAGTCTAACGATTATTCAAAAACTAATTTTAAATATTTTTAGCGAAAGGTAAAAATATATACCATTAGTATTTCGAGATTTTTTTAAATATCTTTTCACTTACGTAATGATTGACTACAACAAAACTAACGATACTATTACTAAGATAAGTTATATACAATATTAAATTAAGTTATATACATTTTGTACTTTAATAATTAAACAAATATTATTTACAATACACAATATAAAACATTATCCAGCTATTTAAATATAGTACTGTGTTTATACGTTATACAAATATATAATCTCCATAAATTTCGGCCCTTATAAGTTATTACTTTCATTAACAGATAGGTGTCAAAACGAATGTATTATTAAAGTCTAGTTTGAAGGGTAGAAACATTTGTAGAATGTTGATTCAGGCTTCACTAATAAATATTTAATTGAAATACGATAATAACGGTTTTGTGTGATGTAATTTAAAACGAAAATTATCTAAATAACAGTTTATAGGTGACAGTTATTGTTGCTTTGGAAGTAATAAATAGTTCAAAGAGAAGTCATTTTGTAATGAGAGGCGTAGCCACGCAATAGCTATACAATGCGATTGCGACATAACTGCCAATTGTCGAATTGTGATCCGCATGTCCGCATTTATTGCATAGCACGTCTGTAATTTGCATACGTTTGAATACTAAGTATCGCCAACGTCATGGTTTGAAGCTACTTTAATTGAATAGTTCGATTTATGTTTATTAATTCCACTTTGTGTTTTATTGTTAAATTACGAGGTATTAATTATACTAGTTTTCTGTGTAATGCATGTAGATAGTATCTGTGATGATATTGATATATTTATTAGTTCATATGTCGTGAGAGTACGGTTATCTTTATGTATTATATTTTATATAAATAACGGATGTTTCATATAATTTCTTGTAATATGAACATAGTGTATGCTTCACGAGTTGTATAGGTACTTTATTTAAACATGCGCTCTTAAAATGCTTTATTTGTATAGAAAAATGCATGCAGAAAATTAATGTCGCCCAATAACGAATAATACTACTGTTAGCACGATCTAATTAGTCGAGGTTTCAATTCTAAGAGTCAACTTCTTTGCAAGAGACTTATGTTTGTAGCTAGACAGACTAAAACTTGCAGGTCACATAAATACACATCTGATATTGGAAACAAACCGAACAACACTCCGAACCACTTACAATAGAAGAGTTACAGCTAGGTTTTTTATACCATCAAACGGGTTGTGTGTTTGTTTTCCACCTTGCTAGTATAAATACTATGTATCATATAAATATGTGCATCACAAAGACGAAGAGGAAGACAAGATCGTGTTATGCTTTCAAAGAAACAAGACACAGGTTAATTTACAGTCACACCAGATATCTGGCAGCAGGCAGATAAGTTATTTATAAGAAGTCGTCTACTAGACTACATCGTGTACTGAGTTCTACGTGCTCCTTTAACTAGGAACGTTCTCTACTAGACTGAAATGTTAGTACAAATGTTCATTCGTAGAAACTCAAGTCCTTGAGTATTCTTTATTTAAAATATGTTATGAAGAGAAGGGAAGGTTAAATTGAAACTGGCGTCATTACTTAGTATGCATTGGGCGCCGCGACGTGTAGCGATCGCCCCCGCGACGGTATCGAAGCTCCGGTCACGTTTTTCCAATTGTTTTCTGACGACGTGTATCATTCTTTTAAATCAGATTTCATGATTTATTGTCGCATCGTACGTCGACGTCGGTACACCCGAGAGTCACATACAGTAATGATTTTTTTTCGTAAACTCCCGTGACATATCAGTATCATTTGTGCTACGAGTGGCAGACTCAATTTTGCACGCGTGAACGATCCACAATAGCGTCTTTAGTATTCATGGCTCTGGTGGAGATATGGTATGACATTTGCAATTTTTGTTTCATTAAGAATTCAGATGTAAGGGATTGTGGGGAATGAATTGTTACGACGCTGCGTTGGTCCTGCCTGTTGTGTTTTGTAAATGTCACTGAATTTGATACATTATAATAAGAATTTGATCAAGGTGAGCCTGTGTGTACAAAGTTAACCATTATTAATGAATTATGGTCTTTCTTAACTTTTTTAAATACTAAAGTTCTTTAGTCAAAAAGTATAAATATACAATCAATGCACATGTTTTAAATTGTGTTTAATTTGCCGTAATGATAGGAGTTGCAAATAGTAGGTACCTAGGTCATACTGAAAGATTTTAGATTCTGATAAATAAGACCAGATGATGACATATATAAAGAACTTTGAAAAATAATATATGATACATTTATTATTTTTCAAAATAAATGCCCTTACAATTTATACACTTTTGCATTCGCTGGAACCATTGTAAAAAGCAGTTGAACCTGTTTTCTTTAGGGATCACTTCAATAGCTTCGTGGGACGCATTCACCACCGAATAAGGGCTCGTAAAACGCGTGCCATTAATAATAATATTATTACTACGCTTAACTTTAGGAACAAAAAGAAGTCACATGGTGCGATGTCTGGGCTGTATGACGGATGCGACCTCAGTTCTACATTTGAAGCCTTCAAATACGCTTCCGTTACCTAAGTGGAATGTGAGGACGCGTTATCGTGGTGAAGGACGCTATTACTTCGAGGACGTTTTTCGCAATTTTTTTTCAAGTCTGAGCGAGAAGGGTTGATGTACAAGTTTGCGGTCACTGTTCTTCGGTTCAAGCGACACTGTTTTGTAATGTCTTGATTTGCTGAAAATGAAGCAAACATTGTTTTAACTTTCGTCTGTAAGTCTTTCAAGAAACGACCCATTGTGCCAACTGGCTTTTTCTTTCCGGTTCACAACTGTATACCCAGATTTCGTCACCTGTTACAATATTGTATACAGTAAAGTTGTCCTCCATTACACTTTTTTATCATTTTACGGCACCACTCGACACGCAGTAGTTTCTGGTCTTCCGTTAGGTCATGTGGTATCCATCGAGTATAAAGCTTCTGAACCTTCAGATATGCAAAACGTTTTGCACTTGGCTCATTCCAATGCCATATACGAGTTTGCTGACAAGTACCTATTTTGTTGTCAGCTATAATCAGTTGTCGTACGATATTAATATTGAATTTTGTAACCGCAGTCGCCGGCCGACCTTCACGTGAATAGTCTTGGAGATGATCAGCGAACCAAAATATTCACTGTGACACAATAACCACTGACTATTTTAGTTTTCTGTTTTCTCTTTTTATTTTTTATTTAATAGTACCAACATATACACATGACCATAAACTTAGTATACGGTAGTATACTAAGTTTATGCACATGCCAGACTAATTTGTGTTTTTCAGTAAGATCGTAAACAATTAGTGTGTTATTTAATTTAATTTATTGTATTTCTAAATAAAATAAGTAAAAAAAAGTTAGTTTTATTCTAAAGATGATTCATTGAAATGATGCAGATACTGTACTAAAAACTAAACAATAATTCGGAAATAAAATCGGGGCGTCGTATAATCTGATTTTTTTTCATGGTGTACTGTATTCTACTATTCAGGTCCTTTCTTTTGATATACATATTAAATGATATACAACCCCCTCGGTTGTAAAAAATATGTAATCCGAAATTTTGTTTGAAGCAGCCATCTTGGATTCAGTATCTCATCTTTAGAAGCTCAATACACATAATTGTATTGGTCATCAGAAATAAAGGTGTGTTCAAAATCAAATTTCAGATCAATCGGTCAACAGGGAGGGGGTAAAATTTCTATTACTAAATTAGACACAAAAAACAAACAGGGAAAGGTAAATAAAACCCTTAAATATTATGTACTCTAAGAAACGTGAACTCCTCCTTGATCACGACATCCTTAAAATGGGATATATAGTTTTCTCTTTACAGATAATATGTAGGTACAAGCTGTGCCCCGCGGTTTCACCCGCGTAACTCAGATGCCATGGGAATTTCGGGATTAAAAGTAGCCTATATGTTAATCCAGGTTTCCAGCTATCTACATACGAAGTATCATCGCAATCGGTTCAGTAGTTTTTGCGTGAAAGAGTAACAAACATCCAAACCTCCTCACAAACTTTAAATTTTTTTTTCACATTCAATATCTTCACTACATATTATAAAATATAAAACAAAGTCCCCCGCTGCGTTTGTCTGTCTGTATGTTTGCGATAAACTAAAAAAATACTGAACGGATTTTCATGCGGTTTTCACTAATAGACAGAGTGATTCATGAGGAAGGTTTAGGGCGGGTTGCTAGTATTATATAAATGTATGTATACAGAGCCTTTTAACAAATCGCTAGTGTCTTGAAAATTCCCATTACGTCAACGTCAACAACGTCTGCCCTCACGCGTCTGCCTGCCCGCGTTCGGGTGGCTCCCGCCACGCGGCGATGAGCGATGTCCTCCACCGCACCGCACAATTTTATATTAATTTTATACCGTCGTAACTTTTCAAATATTTGACCAAATTACGTACTTTAAAAGGCAAAGTTTATCTACTTTGAATATAAGAAGCGATAAAAGTATTCATTTTGATAAAAATCAATTTGTTACTGCTAAATGTGAATTGGAAAAAAAAACAGATTTTATTGTATTTATGGTTAACTATTTTGGTAATAACGGCTTACACATAAAAGATAGATATATACTGTCGCGGACTTTTTTTGTAGAACTATTTAGGAGAAACAATCCCACCGTACATTATATTCGTGTAACTCTTACAGTTTTCCCACCGCACGCCAGAATAGCTCGCAGATGTCAGATATTTTTCCGACTTACTTAACACTTATCGTTATATTTTGGCCAATATACACAATATCTTCATAAATTATAGCCTATCTGTTATTCTGATATATAAGCTATATTATTGTAAAGTTTCATTAAAATCAAAACAGTACTTTTTGCGTTAAAGAGTAACAAACATCCATACATCCATACATCCTCACAAACTTTCACGTTTATAATATTAGTAGGATAGTAGGATGTAGATTAGTGCTGAAACAAAAGAGATAAATTTTGTTTTGAATTTTGATAGACCACGGATAGTCCTCGGATTTAATATTTGAGTTTAATAAACACTTTTGATTACCCGACGATGCGACGCAACGCCGACGTTGCAGTTGTGCTGAGCAGTTCGGATTAAGCTGACGTAGCTTAGGTATAGTTTTTAAAATAAAGTTACGAAATACTCTGAGAGTAAGGCTTGCATAATTAATACGTGTTATTCATATTTTTATACGAATAATCAAAGATTATTTATGTAATATATTGTTATGTAATATTGGATTTATTTTTCTAATTTATTGTGTAGGGATAGTAAGTAACAGAAGATTTTTTCCTGTCAGAAAACTGTAGACAACTTTTATCTGCAGGAGTTATAAGGCTCGCCACCTACATATCACATGCCTTTGATATGCTTGCGAAACGTGAATGTCATATGTACTCATAGTTTTAATGATGCATGCAAGTATACATAGACTATTCCAAGGCTTCCGACAGCCTTACACATTCGTCAATATTCAAAGCCTTAAACGACGATATAGAGCCCACATACATCCATTTACTTGAAAATATGTATGTAACTCAACAGCACCGCAGCCATAAAACTACAAGAACTCGGCCAATTTTCCATCTCCATCATCTGAACTAGACCCTATGATCACTGACCTCAACCGAGCAAGCCTCGAGGTTGGAATCTCTTTCCAGGCGAGACAAGAAAAAGAAGTAGCAAGGCACCGAAAACGCCTGGAAGAGATATTGGTCCATGAAATACCTAATAAAGGGTAGTCTTCCTTTGTCTTTGAAGAAGAAGCTCATTCGCGTATGTTTACTGCCCATCCTCACCTACGGTGCTTAAACTTGGTCTTTGTCTAAACATCAGAAGTTTGCCAGCGAGCCATGGAGCGTAGAATCCTAGGAGTTCGGCTATCAGACCGTATAAGGAACAGTATACTGCGCTCCAAAACTCAGATCGCCGACGTTGGCCATAAGACTGCAACCCTAAAATGGAACTGGGCTAGTCACATCTGCCGCATGTCGGAAGAACTGTGGGCATAACCCAGTACCGAGTGGCGCCTACGCAACGTTAAACGATGTCACGGCAGGCTTAAAAAGAGATGGCGGGATGAACTTGATGGTAGATTAGCGGCAGAAAGCTGTAAACCGTGAGGAATGGAAGGAGGGTAGGGAGGCCTTTGCCCTGCAGTGGGACGACCATGGCTAATAATAACAATGCATGTATACATAGGTTACAGTACATAGTGAATGCGTAAGATTTTATAATGTTGCCCCATAATGAAAATCCATTCTTGAGAAGTAATATTTTTATTTAAAAATAACAATCTAGTTGAAAGTTTTTGTGTTTTTTTATGTATTGCTTTAGATGTTTATTATTTCCGTACTTTATTTAAAAGTGTACCTCTAATTTACAATAAGTGTTGTAACGATTTGTGTTCGGTGTCTACGTCAATATCGGCCATTTATTGGCGATGACCCGAAACGGTATTATTTGTGAAGTTTTAAACCCAGTTTCGTTCGCTATCCATCACGGCTTGTGTCAATAATGTGTATCACATTGTGAAGTTAGGGGATCAATCATCGTAACCTAATAGTGGTGCTCCAAAAAGAAGTTCCTTATGATAGTAGACAAATATGTTTAAAAAATAGAGTATGAAATTATTAGTCTTTTAACAAATTCCGCTTTAGTGGACTTTGTTACTCATTTAAAGTTAAAGTCAAAGAGTACTTTTTCGAACAATTGGCACAGTCAACTTGCCCATAGTCTATCATCTAAAACGCTTTAGTTGTTTTTTTTTTTTTAAAGACAACTCCCGCATTAGGAATATTCCTGTGTCGCGGGGGGCTTCACAAACATTCAAACAACGGACAAAAAGAACATCCAGACTCGGGACAAATATTTGTGGATCACACAAATTTTTGTCCTGTGTTGGATTTGAACCCACAACACTCGGCGTGGCGTAGTGGCAAGGTGACCACTTTAACCATTGCGCCATCCGTGCAGTCAAAAAAATCTTTTTAACAAAAAATGAAACCGACGAAAAGAACTGACTGATTAATTATCAAAATTTTATATGTACCTACGTAAGTAATTAATCATTTTATTATTTGGCGCCGACTCAAAATAAGTTTATATAAAATTTGATAGTTTATGTAAATAAGCTCAATACTTAAGACTTAACGTTTATTTATTTTTTGCTTTTTATTTTTAAATTTTTTTTTTATGTCTGTTCTTAGTTCTTTTCGTCGGTTTAATTTTTTGTTAAAAAGATTTTTATTTTATGTTTTTTTTTCATCATCAGCTCAGCTACATGATGTGATGATTTCCAAACGCAAATACCTGATAAAGTAATGAAAAGTAAACAGAAACACTATTCGTTCCTACAATTTTCGAGGGTTTCTCTCAATTTTATCAGGATCCCATCATCAGATCTTGACTTCCTTGACATGGGACTAACCCTGAGGTATACCCTATCTAACAAAAAAAGAATAATCAAAATCGGTTCATAAATAACGGAGTGAGGGCTTCTTTCAATATGAGAGGCTCTTTATGAATTAATTATATTGCGGCAACTTTACAAACATACAAATATCTATGACGTTAAGTATACCTTTTTTTTTTTGTTGACGGGGTGGAAAATCCTTTCGGATCTGCGGCTCCTCGGGGACGCAGGAGCCAGGAGTATGTGGTGTTTCCACTGAAAACCACCCCGACAGCCGGTCTCAGGTGCCCTGCTCGGGGGAGGACCCGGACCATGTTATTTCAGGCCCCCCCCCCCCCCCGAATCGACGCCGCGCCTAGCCAAGCCCTATCCCGGGGAAAACGGGCTTCCCCACGGATATTGGCCTAATCAATGTGTGTTGCGGCCCGATCGCAAAAAAATACGATCGGGCCGCCATCCTATCGCCTACCGCAGCAATTAATCTGCCAACAGAGGTCCCTACTCTGTGGCAGCCTGCTGCCCCGTCGACGGCTGATACCGTCGCCGACGTACGTTAAGTATACCTAGACTAGGAGCAACTATATAAATCGCACAAATAATTGTAAACGAATTGAATTCATTATTACCACTTTTAAACCACTTCCTTATTCGTGCGGTGGAAATTATATTTGCATTTTGAATCATATTACTTAACTGGATCTTAAAAGCAATGGTGATGATAATAATCCTCGGACAGTTCCGACGACGGCGGCGGCACCAGATGAGGAGCTAAAATGGTATTTTAGCTCCTTATCGGGGGTTCGTACTCGTATGCTCACATGTGACTTATGTAGCCAAGTGTCTTCCCAAATGTTCGGGCACCAATTGGGGGTATGTGAGAATATCGTTAGTAAAATTGTAGTTGATTGCTATATGTGGTGGAGCTTACAACTCATAGCCTCTGGCATCATGTTCTGAGCAACGATAAAACTCGAATTCCTTGATCCTACACTTTACTGTAGTTCTCCTTTTAAGGTGATCAGTAGCCAATCGCACCCGCTGCGGAGGTTCGAGGTTGCATTTCTTCATCTGCTGCTTCAGCACATGTTTATACCTGATTATTTATTTGTCCGCTTAACTTACGCTTGCCCTCCTCACTGTAAAACTTGTCCACACTAACGGAGCTGTATCTGCATCAGATAGACTTCAAAACCTTCCACCTTGGCTATAAGCCCATGAATTGAAAATGCTAGCTAAGCTACTTTTAAGTTTAATTAAATATAAGCAGCTCATTTCAGTTTGTATACTACTCCCTGGAGGATATAGGATATAATGTATGTTCATCATCAGAGCTTGTAATAAGATCAGCCACGAAGAAATCGTGCTTAGTAATATTTTTGATTATCTCGTCTGGACCCTCTTCTCCGAGTTGCCATAAACAACGAGTGCTTAAGTAGCTGGAACTTGCCATGCCGTAAGTTGTAGTATTAAGTCTTAAATAGTTAATGTTTCATTTACTCTCGTTTCGATCCTTCTTATTAATTAAGACCTGGCGATACATACACATTTTCGATGTCACCGGTAAGGTGGTAATTTTATTGTCAACTTTGTATTATAATAGAGAAATGAGAGTCCCGCATAGTTGGGCTTAGCATAAGAATGTCATTTACGGACCAACCAGACGACGTAGTGGCATGACCACGAAATTTAACTCAAATATTCGTAGATTCACTATGGTAAATAAATACAGCGTCATGACTCAAGAAATACGATATCTGGCTGATATTTAGACCGTGAAACATCACCTTCTTATATCTTTGATCATTCGAATAGTGTTTCCCGCTATCTCAACCAATCGCCGTCCGCGTGCTATCATTAGCGTGAGCATCAGACTACGAGTGCAGCGTCATAAACCAAAGAAAAGAACGTTGATCTAACCACGCTAGAGAGGAAGACGTAAAACTGTCTTCAGTTTTTTTTTTTTTAATGTTATAGGGGGCAAACGAGCAGACGGGTCACCTGATGGTAAATGGCTACCGCCGCCCATGGGCACCTGTAACTCAAGAGTCACAAGTGCGTTGCCGCCCTTGAAAGTGGGAGTAGGGGAAGAGGGAGAGAGGGGGGAAGAGCGGGAAGACGGGAGAAAGGAATTAGAGGGGAGGAGAAGGGGAGAGGGGAAGTACGGGAATAGGGGAGGGTCAGGCCCTCCAGTAACCTGACTCACGCGGCGAAAAGCAATCCAATCATTATTTCACTGCCGGTTTTCTATGAGGCCGTGGTATCGAGCGGAGTCGAGTCGGCCCATACGTGCCGAAGCATGGCTCTCCCACGTAATTCGCTTTTTTTCTGTAATTCTGGGGTTTTGCCGGTGATCACCGTGTATCATCTGGTTCAGACAGTTAAGTACACAGTAGACAGATTAGTGGATTTTTTTAGTTCGCGCTGAATTTGTTGGTGATCGAAGGAGGGAGGCGTTCTCTCTAGGTATCTCCGTGAGATCCTAAATTGGTGCCCCCTTTCTCTCATCTTCTTCCTTTTCTTATATCTCAAATACAGTCCATTTTCCTCTAAGAGTGTTCGTAACATTCACACATGGTGGAGTACGCCACAGACGTAGTCTAGCATATTCTGGAATAAATTCAACATACTGTGATTTCATATTAGGATATTTCCTTTCTAAATGTAAGAATCCTTTCCTTGCTAATGAATAAGAGTCGCCAGGACAAACTCGTATAGTGTGTGCTTCATAGATCGTTCTCAAGCCAAGGGTTGCAGTGACTTAATCGCAAGTACTCCAAAGGTTTGAACAAACTGCCAATTATCAACTTGTTCTCGAATCGTTGCGTATTTCTTGTTGACATGCAGTATTTCTGAGTTTTGTCCACGGTTGCCAATTTATATGTCTCGTTTTGGACATAAATGAAACCTCCAAATTACGTCCCAACTTGTCATTTTATAAAAAAGCAATGATTTTAGTAGTGCAGAGCAGAAAAATTTCCTCTTTTTATTTTTCATTTTTGAATACGATGATACGCATAAAATTTTTCTTACATTAAATAGATAAATAAAATTAATTAAATAGAGATAGAGACGTGGAATAAATACTATTAATAGTAATACGAAGAATACAATAAATGAAAGAAAAATCAACGTTAACATCGAACAACAGTTTTCTTAAATTAATATGGCAACACAAAACTCACTTGCGTAATAGTAAGTGAAGTTCAAACTCCAAGTGGACTTTAATCCTGAATGTGGGTCTGACTAACTTTGCTTTTGCCGTTGTTTTAGTTATAATAGTTCTCTTTGGTGGCCAGGGAATTATAGCTTAAGCAACAAGCATTCGTGATGTGCTATGGAAATATATAATTTATTATTGACTAGCATCCCGCCCCGGCTTCGCACGGGTAGCAAAGCATATATAGATTTTTCCGACATCTTCAACAATCATCGTCATATTTCAGCCATTTTACACAAAACCGTAATGAATTATACACCTAAACCTTCCTCATGAATCACTCTGTCCATTGGTGAAAACCGTATGAAAATCGTGTGTACAGGTAGTATAAAAATAAATATGTTTCTATACTACCAGTCTAAAAGCAGCGCCACAACTTTGATGTTAATTTAAATTGAAATGTTACTCATTAAAACAATGTTATTATTTCAGTAACCTTTGTACATATATTATGTATTATATACGTACAAGTGTACCCACAACACGGTCACATATGGCCCGCAGTCCTCGACCTCCAGCAAAATGCTGACTTACTCATTCTATTTTGCCGCACAAGCGGTTACAAAAATATGTTATTCCTGGACTGTGACGCCTGAAATAAGATGTTATTGATCCGCCTGCGATGATAAATATAGGAATGCATTTGTTGCATTTGAATAAAGCATTGGTTTAAAATATGGTTTTGTGACCTTATTTAGATTTCTGTGGTATTGTCTGTATTATCGTTTCACTTTTGTCAGTCTCAATAGATGTTTAGCAGTTTATTAAGTAGTTCTAGTGCTTAATCTAAACAATAAGTCCTTAAAAATGCATTTTAAAGAAGCTGCTGAAGTTAGAACAATTTTAATAAATATAATAGAAACTCAATACTAACACTTACTAAAGACTTGTAGTAGGACATTTAAACGAAAAAAAAAAACATAATGCCACTGCCACTTAGGTGTACATTAAAATATTAAATGGGTTTTATTTTAAGTGTATTTATGATATCAAATACGTAATTAGACCATTGTTAGAATTATGACTCGAACCTAATACCTTATATCCTGTCTTTTAAATACATGGCATAAATAATAAAGTTTTTTATGTAAAAAGCGTAAAAAACTTAAAGATCTTCCTGAGAGAAAATTATGTTATCTACTAAATCTATTTCGCTCGCGCTCGTTTTGTAACCGTCGAAAAGCAACTTAACTTCGGCACAAAGTAGTAGTGTTGATGGATTTTATGCAATTTTCAGTATCTATCACATCCAGCGCAGCGATGCCTCGAACCCGCTGGGATTAAGTTCGATCTTTTCGCAATACTTACAAGGTAAACAGTTTGAACGGGCGCCGCTCCATGTGACGCGCCTTCTCTAAACGATTATAGCAAATTCATTTACACATACCTACTATAGAAAATTAAGTAAAGGTTTCTAACAGTTTCGGTGAAACATACATTTCTGTGATCGAGTTAGTGTTATTAAGTTTTAAAAAACAATGTTAAGCCCGAGCGTAGCTTAACATTGCTATTTTAGGCTTTAAACTTAATAGGTTGGCAAATATGCATACAGCGTAATTATAAGCGGCCACCGATGCCTAATAAAACTCACAGTACCTACCAGCGATGGACGAATTATCAATAGTGGTTCGTCTATTTGTTCACCCAGTGGTCCAAATTTGACCATAACATACTTTATTTTGAAAAAAATAAAACTTTTTTTCGTCTCGTCTCGTCAATAGATACTAAATAAAATAATTACTGTTTTGTCTTTGCCTATTTATATAAAAGATGTTTTGAAATATATAAGCTATATAATATTTTATATATATATATCGGAAATAGTGTTCGAATAAAATGCCTGTACAACATATTATGGCTACAGAACCCGAAATGTTAAAAAAAAATGTTTTTGCTGTATTAGTACTTTTGCAAAGTGGTATATATTTAGCTGATACTCTGTTAATACTAAGACGTTATTTCTATAGAAGGACAATCTCGTTGAACGTATTTAATTCGGGTTATATTTTTATTATTTTTCTATTTATGTATTTTATACATACATAAGTCAGCTTTCAATTTACATGAATACATTATTCCTTTGGGTTATAGGGTAATATTTTATAGGTCATGTACGCAAAAACAAACAAAAAATCTACAGTTGTAATTAATATAATTGATATTAGGAATAATAACTTGTTTGTGATAACTAGTTTTGTTTGGGTCCAACTATGTACCATTACAACTAGGCATGTAATGGATGGACGAATACATTAATGACACCCTTTTACAAAGTGTTTTCCATTATACTTGCCATTCACAGTGGTAGTCACAACACAAGACGTAACGACTTCTTACAATTGCATGAGTATTTGACAAAAGTGTCTTTAAAATTACTAATCAATTTTTGCTTCAGACTATATTATCGCAAACCTAACTTTAACTCCACAACGTTAGAGTAAATTATATAAGGACCTAATCATGTTGATCAATAAATTGATTTCTCGATTAATACCGTACACAGTGGTACGTTATGTCTTAATAATCTGAAGAAGAGTCTGTGTTTTAACATGGATGGTTTATCAGAACCGGCGAAATAAGCAAACATAGCATGCATTTTAAATTTTGTAGCCACTTCATTATTGTGAAGTGGAAGCAGTTATAAAATTTTCCCAAACGCCGGCATTGCAGCGCCTACCGGCTAGATTGTGCGATGGTTCATTCAGCTCGACGAGTGAGAAATTAGTTTTTTAATATCCTGCTTATTTTTTACAAACTAGCAGTTGCCACGATTCCCTTCCAGTGACAAATATAAAACACAAGTGTTGAATAGAGCAACATAGTGTATTTGTCACATTTGGGAATGTTTGGTAAAAATCATAGCGCTTTGCAAGTTGTTGACTAGTTTTGATGTGATTTCAATAAATGTGTGAATTTGCATGAACTGAATTGTATTTGTAGTTTTAGAGATTAGCCTATTCACGCACAGAATGATAACTCCCTACCCCGCATTTGAATCAGATACCTCACCTAGAAGAACACGACTCCCGCAAATTTGTAAAAAAAATCTAATGTGTGTTAACTCTCAGTGAAGCTCAAATGTATTAAAAAGTATATAGTAAGGTCGACTACCTAGACAATATAATTATGCCTTTAGACTTCTTACCTCACAGTACACGTCAATGCAATTTATACCATAAAGGACTTGCAGTTAGAATTTAGGTGTACTGTACATCTAGTCAATGACTTACGGATAAATCATCCATTAAAGTAACCTAATTTAAAACATTACCGAAAATATATCGATAAGAATAATTAGTAATTACATGCTGTTAAATCAATTACGTAGCTGCACAAGTAACAAGACACGGTTCAGTTGTGACGATATGTTGAAAACGTGCGCGGAATAAATTTTTGTTCATAGAAACCATTTTCAATTTCACGGCTCAATCTTTGTGTGCTCGGGGTGAATATGTAAAAGGGCATTCGTTGATGTCAACAAAGTGTAATGGTTTCGTGCTAGCGCGCGCTTGATCTATGAGTTAGAATCCAGACCGGTTCTAAATTGAAAAAAAATATTATGCCAGCTGCCCACATACGCAACTGATTCTATTGAATTGATCGTCTATATTTGTTTGGGTATAATGCATAAAGCCTTATTTGTGTTTGTAAATAAAAGTATTGCAAACATTTCAAACGAGACCTGATTAATTTTTCAAGTTTCACTCAACTTTTTACCTCCTCAATTCGCCAGTTGTTGATAGATACGCTAGCTATTTTCATCGATCAATGTCGTGTTGCCATTGCACTAAAACGTTAATTGTTAGTTTTATCGCAATGGTCACTTTATTTACTTTTCTGTGCGAGCTTAAGAACATTTCATTGCAAAAATAAGAAAATAACACACACCAGTTTTTTTAAATCTAAATCATAATATACTTCTAACCAAAATACTCATCATAATCATGTTTAATTGATATTATAGGACCGTTTGTAAGCGATCCGTCGTATTGTGACAACCCGTGCCACAATGAGATACAACTACTACTGAAAAGCGTTCAGGTTTTAAGTAGTTATAATATCTACATTTAATGTTGTATAGCTTCCCCTGATGTTTGTGTAATTCAAGTGAAAAATTGCCCCATACAAGTGTCAAGAAAAACGAGAATAAGTACGTAGTTGAAAACGTTCGCAGTATGGGCAGGGAGCGACTTTTGACAAATTATTTAAGAACGTGTGTTAGGAGACGTGGCCTATTATACGTATGATTGATAGTGTTGATAGCGACCCGACAAACGTTTCCTTTTTAATCTCTTTCCTTCAGTTTAACATAGATCTTTTGTTGAAGAATGATTGCCTTTTGAACATCCAAGGTCTTGCTTTTTGTTCATTATATGTTGATGTCTTAAAACATTTGGAAAGCACTGGCATGTTATGTTAAATTTATACATGGTTGATAGGCTAATAAATGCTTTTTTTCAAATCAGTCTGGTAGAATCTGAAATAGGTTCGGAAAAGTGACAAACTATTCAGCTTTATATAATACTAGCAATCCGCCCAGGCTTCGCACGGGCAGTAGAGCGTTGTTTTTTTCCTACATCTTCAACAATCTTCGTTATATTTCAGCCATTTTACACAAAACCTTAATAAATTATTCACCTAAACCACTCTGTCTATTACTGTAAGTCGCATGAAAAAAGTAGTTTTTTAGTTTACCGCGAGCAGACAGACAGACAGACGCGGCGGTGGACTTTGTTTTATATAATATGTAGTGATTAATAAAGATGTAAGACTGTGATTTTTATAGGATAGCTGACAAACGAGCAGACAGGTCATCTGATGGTAAGTGACTTCTTCCGCCCATGGGCACCTGTGATTCAAGAGTCACAAGTTCATTGTAACATTAAGAAACTAATCCCGTGTCAACATAACATATACAAATTATAGACACAAAATATATTCGCCGTAAGTTATTTTTACAATATACAAAAAGTTTTTCATTTGTATATCACAAAAAATAACTATTAGCTCTTTAACCCTTTTTGTTATCCCGATGTTTCGATGGAATTGCAAAAGTCGGTAGCATTTAAATTGGTAGCTTATATATACCTTTACTATTATTATTTATAGAAGTCACGAAAATTTTAATGCTACAAAAATAACTGTCGCTGTTGAGATCATACCCACAAAACTTGATGCGGTGGAAATGGCGAGGGGACCAATTAAACCACTGCCGTTGAATTTTAACTAATAAACCTTTTATTTGATCCTAAGCAGAGTATAAAATGGACACGTTCATGCTCGTATGTACCTTAAAAATACCTTAAAATCGTTAATTTAAAATTTGATCAGTATTGTTTTCAGAGCAAAAGCGTTTCGTACTTCTATGGTACCTATAAAGTCTGTTTAATAAAAAAAGGATTATCACATATTTTAAAGTTCATTTCCTTTAGCGATTTACATGTGTTATCTACACATGAAGTACGCGACGAACGAAACAGTCATATTTTCATTAACGCTCGAATAAATCGATATTGGTTAATTAAATATTTAAATGTAGTAGCTGAACACGATTAAACTGAATGTGTTACGTGGAACAGTAATATATAATGTTTCGATTTACTTATTTTACCGATTATTGTATCTCAGAACCCAGTATCATCCGGACCCGTCAATTACAATTTATTGCAAATCGTAAAAGACGAAAACAATCAATGCTAATAGCAACAGAAAGAGGATAAGTGATGATCTCCCTTACTTCGCTCGTGGTAAGTTAATCTAATCACATTATCAGGAAATCGATGCTTTCAAGAAGTTGTAACTAGACACACAATTTTTATAGCAAGTAAATAGAATTTGAGCCGGTTTTTAAATTAAGATGGTGTCTATGCTGCACAAAGATAGTGTAGAGGTTCATACAAATTTGTTTTGTTGATACTTTTTGTGATGCTTATTGAATCCAATTGACTTATAACGAACGAACATTGTCTCAGATCTCGTAGTTCGTACCCTAAACTGTTTCGAACAACAAACTTGAAGGAACAGGTAGTGGCTTTGAATCAAATTTTTAGTTTTTTTTTATTCAAGAAAATCTTTTTCGTCATTTTCTATGGTCGCATATTTACATCATGACACATTTGTATTAAATACAGAATCTGAAGAACTTAGCTGCCAGTGCGAAAAAAAGGATTGAAAGGAAAGACTTTATGCACTCGCACTTGTATGTTATGAGTCGATAATACATAAAACTATTTTGTGTGAACCATAACTTATCAATAAAGATAGAATATTGAATTAAAACATACAAATATATTTTTTTTATTGTTACCTCATTCATTTCTCACTGGTTTTGTCTTTTCATATTCGTACCAGGGAATCACTCCTTAGTCATGGAGATTTTGAGAACTACTATTAATAAACTTGTGTTATGTTAACAGAACAGTAATAAGTAATAATTCAAATAAAATTAGCATAATCCTTGATTTTACATAAATAACTGCAGTTTTTACATTATGCTAAATTTAAATTACCTATTCGTGACCCAATGCATTCAGAATAAAACAAAAACATTTTATAACACTGATGAATTATTAATATTTTCGGTTTTAAGGATCGGTAATAAGTGACCTCAATGTAGGTTGAAAGCCAGATAAAAAGAGGACTTGAAAAAGATAGCTGGGATTGGTTTGTTACGGAAGGTGTAAGATCACATGCTTTAACGTAAATTGGCAGAGGCTGTGTAAGTATTAATCAACTTAACTGCGTGTACTTCTACAATTTTACTTTAATTGTATATCAAATACAGTTCAATGTAAAATATATCAAAAGTCGTTAGTTCCAATCATAGTGCAAACAAACAACATACGTACGCATGGCCTTCGTACGTAAAGCTTATTCATTTTATATGGGGGATATCCATCATCTTTATATCGGACCCCTCTGTGACAGCCGCGTAAAGGTTGTTGAGGATATTAGGCGGAATTAACAACAGTTTGTGATACTTTTGACGCAGAATAATGTGTAGAATCATTCAATATGGACATTTTGTATATGATCAATGACGTACATTTAATATAGCTATTCGTTATATCTAGAAGAATATTTATAATAGCTCTTTTATTTTTAGTTGTTCCTTGTGTCATTATCGTAATGCAATTCCTTCATTGTTCGGTATTTTCATCCTCAATAGATTGAGAGCGATTGATAAGCGATGCCCGCATTATAAATGAGACGAACTTGAGATCAAAAAAGTTGCAGAGAAGAATTCTCACTCATGGGCACTATTAGAATACTTCTACAGTTGGGTGATTTGATTCTACTGGAAGAACATAAAAGATAGAAGATTGTAAAAAATGTTATGATCTACTTTAACATCAGTCACGTCATCTACAGCTCTGAAAAGCTATTTTTATACTAGAATTCGAAGGCTAGAATTCTAGGAAGGCTACGTAATGATCAAACTGTATAGCGCTCTTTAAAAATACTTTTTATAGACTCAAGGTGGTAGTATAGGCACACGAGAACATGGCCTATTGTTTAGTTTTTACAGAATACGTAATATGTATTTACGTAATACATCGCCCGTTTCACCATAAAACAGTACAATTGAGACTGCCAAATGTTATAGATTGAGTTAAAAATAGTAATCAAGTGAATTTGTCGAGTTTCGGGGCATTCATGATATTTTCGCTTAAAATTATACCTAAAGTAATATAATTCTATTTTTTTTGCGTTTTAATAGAGTAATATTTGTAACCATTATAAAACAACTCTTTAATTAAATGGTACAGTGGTAAAAGAGCTATTAAAACTAAAATTATATTTTATTGAATACGTATGTTCAAATTCGCGAAATGTCAGTTATTAAAGTCTTTACATTACATAAGTTATTTATAAAATTCATCAAATGAGTGAATAATGAAAGTCATATAATTCTTTAAAAAAAAACGACTTAAAAGAAAACGATTCCATAAAAGACTTACATGGTTTTCGCATGGTAGCCATTGTCAGAACTGGACCAAATGGGACCACACGGGAAGCACCAGCTTTCAAATAAAAAAATAATCGATTCACCCAGTCGAAAGTTCTGAGGTAACAAAGCGTCGCCTTAGTGCTTATTTGTCCTATCGACCACATTTATCGAAAATTAACTTTAAATGCAGTATTGTTAAGACCCAAATTTCACACCTGTTGGTTATGAAATATTTAAAAATTTATGCTTTTAAAGCAACAAAAAATCTATTTGAATTTTATGTGTGACACGATACCGTAATGAAAATTAGTGCTTATTTGTTCTATGTCCAGTTTTTGTTTTATATCCTACATCGTAAGAGAAGTTGAGTGCTTGAGTGTTCTATGTCCACCCAATCGACCAATCACAGGTCACGACGCCATGTCCGCCATTTTGTATGATTTGTCACTGTGGCTGGCGACACCACAATATATACCGAAAATATTGTTAAAATCATTTAATTTATTGTATTTTTGTGATTAGATTACTTTAGACAAGTGCCTAATTATGTCTGGAACATATTTCAAAAGTTAAAATAAGCAGACGCAATCGCAAACTGAACAGACAGTACTTTTTAATTTACAATCAAGTCGTTATGATTTTGAAACAGGATGTTGTTTTTAATGACTTTGAAGAACGTCAATGCTAAGCCTAAAAGTGCATTCATTTGTTATTTTATATTAATTAGTAACATAATTTGTTGGCCTAGACGCAGAAGAAAAGATTGATTCCCGGTTTGTCATGTTAAAATATTTTATTTCTTTAACTATTTTTCAGTAATGTCTTCGTTATTTTTATCTTCTTATCAAGCACGATTACTTTTTTTATTTTGTTTTAATAACTTTTTTCCAACATCTAATTACCCCAGGAAAGCAGAAAATGACAAGTTATTTGGTATGTATGTAAAATAAAGGTAGGTACTTAAGAATTTATTAACTAATTAAAGTGTGGTTTTAAAACGCTTAGCAATTAACTTAACTGTTTCGTTATATGATTTAAGAGCCTATTTGCTGGTACACTAGCGCCATGCACCACTACCGTGTCCTGAGAATAAGGAACACAACAAAAAAATAATTATCCAAATCGTTTGAGCCGTTCTCAAGTAAGGCTCCGTCATACATGTTGCAATTGATTTTAATTTAATATAATATAGATAACTAGCAGCGCCTCGCGGTTTCACCCGCGTAAGGCCCGATCCCGTGAGAATATCGGGATAAAAAATAGCCTATATGTTAATCCAGGTCTCCAGATATCTATATACCAAGTTTCATCGCAATCGGTTCAGTAGTTTTGGCGTGAAAGAGTAACAAACATCCATACATCAACACACCCATACATCCACACATCCATACATCCATACGTCCTCACAAACTTTCACGTTTATAATATTAGTAGGATTCACTAGCTAGTATTTTTTTTATCATTAGGCGGGGTATTTTTAAGCAGCTTCTTAAGGAAAGGGGTTAGTTTAAAGTAGTGTTTTAGTTTAAAGTGTTTTATGCTTGTTCATTAAAAACTAAAAAGTAAAAAATAGGTACAAGTTTTTTTAATTTTAAAGCATCATAACTATCAAAAGTCAAAAAAATAATTCAAAAGGCACTTGCATTAATGTACATCCTGTATGTACATTTTGGCACTTAAGACAAATAAGCACGCTCAAATTGAACGGTCATTTTGTGCTATCTCTAATGAGGTCCTAACTCCACATTCGTAATTTTATTTGTGCATTTTTGTTCTATCTCCATACAAAATCTGTAAAATAAGGTATATTTAGTTACCATCCATAGATGAAAATTATAGCAATCAATTCATTGGTAACTCGTGTATTGAGAAAGACTTTTAGATCTTGAAACCATTTCTTATTATTTCAATAGAGCACAAAACTCTTCGTCCTGTAAAAATCAACCAATGGTAGATAGGACAAATAAGCACTAAGGCGACGAAAGACAAAAAAAAGAAATTGTCGAATTGAGAACCTCCTTTTTTTTAAGTCTGTTAAAAATGAATAAGAACGATAAAACAACCTGTCACTAGCACAAACGCGTCGCTAAAGGGACATGTTGTGGGCTCAAAGCTATGCTATCATTTTTTAAACCAATCCTTCAAATATCTTTGATAAAAATTGGCCGCAGACGAATAGACACTTTCATTCTACTAAAAACATGTTTGTTCCTTTGTAAAAGTAACAATTTTTAATAAAGGATATACATTATAACAGCCAATTAAAGAAAATATTCAGAGAGTCATTTTATCAAATAAAGAAAAAAATATACGATATTAGTATTTACAATTGAGCTACAACGAAACAATAATTTGAGCAGATTATTATTTACCATGGTTGCACGTGGGCACTACAGGTACCGTCTGAGTCGGCCCGAGAAACCTTCGTCTCCCAAGGGAAATCAACACAACAATTACATCGCAAAAGCTACTTCCAATAACACCCGGCAAACCTTTAAAAACCACCCGAACGACGTGTTCGTATTATATCACATGAATTATTGTTTTGTACCAAACAATTCGATACAATTGAGCAGTCATAATGAAAGCTACGTAAATGATTCTTATCTTGAAATGAGAGGCATTATGTATTTACGATGCTGCTCAGTTCTGTAAGTCGGTTTGTGATAATACTATGAATATTCAGAAGCTTCGGTTGTCCCTGAGGATGGAACCCTTCCAAGCATAAGAGAGGAAACGCGGATGGTGAGTTCCAAAACAATATGATATTATCGCGGCGTTTAGGCGGTCCTAATAAGATTTACCTCAATATTAATGCGCACCGCGGCGTCCATTATTTAGAGGTATTATCTAAGCACTGGCGGTATTCCATCACTTTCATTTTGGAAACATTTAATTGTTGGTATCGAATGTACCCGACCGTTCTGAAACATTCTACAAGCGACTATTATATTGTCGAAAAGTTGTGATATATTCGGTTTAATGGTAACAAAAGAACAACACTAGTATTACAGAACAATCGTGTCCTCCAACCTTTACCTCCATAAAAGAGCAGAATGATTAATCGTTCCTCCGACCTCTTCAAAACACCGCCTCATTCTTTTAAAGACTTCCGTTATTTTCCAACTCGATGACGGCGAGACGGTGATTTTCGACTATAAATTAATATTAAATTACGGATTAGAAGCAAAAATATTTTAGCTGTTGTTTTTCTATCTAACGATTTTTAAAATGTTATGAGTTAAACGGGGGCGATTTATATTTTATTGTCGACCTTTTTTGGCATTCCTAGCTAAATGGTGGTCGGTAATAATGTTTTATAATTCTCCCGGTCTTGTGCAAATGACTGCCACGCCAGGGGATGCGGGTTTGATTCCCGCTCAGTGACGGGTTACCTGATGGTAAATGACTACCGCCGCCCATGAGCACCTGCAACTCAAGAGTCACAAGTGCGTTGCCTGCCTTTAAGGTGGGAGTAGGGGAAGGGTGGAATAAGGGACGAGGAAGGGACAGAGGAAGAGAAGGGTTAGGGCCTCCGGTAACCTCACTCACTCGGCGAAAAGGAATGCAATCATTGCTTTAGTCGAGCCGGCCCACACGTGCCGAATATGTATATTGGCATTGGTCTGGGTGTTTCTATGTATTATATGTATTTATTAAAAAAAAAAAAATATCTATGTATCTTTCCGTGTTTTAGAACTCATAGTACAAATTCTGCTCAGTTTTGGTCTAGATAGCGCTATATTATATGTCTCAGGATATTATTATTGTTATACACTACAAATACATTTTTCCTCTCCTACATTTGACCCGTTTTGATTAATGCTTGTATATTAGTAATATATTCTCAAGGAGGTATAAACGTTTACACATCAGGTTTAAATTTAAATATTAAATTGATCATCGTACCTAGAACCACTTAGGAGATCATACAAAACAATAGATTACTACTCTAAGTGGATCCACCTAACTACGGAATATTTTAATTTTACAAAAGACCGCTGTAAGATAGTACAATCAATAAGTGAGTTTTTTTTGGAATGAAAAATTGCAAAATGAAAAATTTGTTCGGTTTAAAAATTTTCAGTTTACACATTCCAACTGCTTTTATGAGCAACGGAGGTATATATATACGAATGCCTGGCAGTTCAAAACGTTCATAACTTTTTAAAGGATATTTTGTTTTTCAAGTCATGCATGCATTGCTAGTCATGCTCGTTCAGTGCTTTAAGTAAGTGTTTCATTGTCATATACACCCTGTATATATAGGTATATATGTAGGTATTATCTGTGACGAACACGTGTACTTACTATGTAGTTACATATATATAGTATTTATAAAGTTTCACAGCTATACTTAATATAGCTAAATATATTAGCTGTTACCATCGGATGCCGACTCTTGTATATTCATAATTATGTGTTCTCTCATTTACTTTCAACTTTATCTATATAAATAAAACTGAATTGCCAAATGTGTTGCTAAGCGCAAAACTGGAGATCGGCTCGACCAATTTGGCTATTTTTTATCCATATTTTCGTTACGGCACAAGGAAGGTTCTTAATGAGAGAAAAAGCGTAAAAATAGCGAGTAAAATAGCAAAAACAACACTTTTCTTTTCCTATACAAAACACAGACTAAATAATAATTAAAACACATTCTAAGCTGTCAAACATTTGTCGTCAATCAAAAACTTTTGACAGAACAGTCTGTCGGGGCAGCTAGTAGTAATATAAGATTTCATTACATAGCATTGTGTGAGTGAGAACACATTTATCATTCTAAAATACTTTGTTATAATTTTTCATAATTAAATATATATAAGTTTGTTGTTGTTGCCAATTGCAACAACAACAAATTTATTGTTGCAATTTACTTGACTTTGTTATTTTACTTGTAGTGGTTGGTTCATTGAAGCAGACGCGTGAATTCAATCTATAGAAGCTCACGCGCTACGAGCGTGCGACACGCGGCGACGACGGACGCTTTGAACAGAGCCACTAAAAGCGAATCGCCGTAAACAAGAATTAACGCCAAACCTGCATGGACCACTGCACTCTCCTTTATGGTGACATGATAAAAGCTCTCCGTTTTGAGAGCTAACGTACGTTATACTGCCTCTCGCTTCTATATTTGCAATAAAAATCACCTTCTATATCACCAAATTTAGAGGCTAGTGCCGTTTGTGCAGTTGATATGACCGATCGCCTACCAACGTTTTTGATAAGAAGAGTCAATGTTTTAGTAAGTAGCTAAGTATTAAGCAATGGTTGCTTATTTTCCACATATTTTTTTAAAGGAGATATTCAAAACCTCCATCCTACAGGATACTAGTTAGACAGGACTACATAGTTCTGTTTTTTTGTGCCATTAAATTAGATCACTAAAGCTCCATAGAAAACATAATAGGATTTGCAACGTTCAAATAACAGCTTTAAGAACACAGACATCTGTGTTCAGTTTAGATTTCTCAGTCAAAGTACTGACACTCATTCGACACACACTTTAAGCATTGCATGGATATGGTATGGTATAGTCTTAAAAATACTTGTAGTGAATACCAAACTACTACTACTGTTTAGATATCGGTTATTCGGACATTTATGTAAAGAGTTTCTTTCAACAAGGGATACATTTTATACAGGCACGAACTGTGCCAGAATAATGTTACACTATTTCTATTAGTACAGAAGAAATTAAGGTAACTCTTTCATCTGAACATGAAGTGTGATCTAAGGAGCATGAACAAGAAAGAAATGAGACAGAGACAGTCTATACATAGAGAACGAAGCGATGCATAGAAGTCTTTGATGAAAAGAACGAGATGCAAATAATCATTTACTAATTTCCATTGTTTTAAATTTTCTTAAATTTTAAATATTTTGCAAACGTGGATGCTCTCATTTGTTTCCACAATGCGAAAAAGGTTTGTGTAGGTAGGTCCAGTTATATCGAGTCGACCCATCGATGCTCGTAAAGAGGAATTAGTGTAGCTCTGTACTCGCCGCACCCCCTTTTATGGGTCTTCGATAACACAAACCTCTGCACCTACCTATGGATTGATAACGTCCACAATCAAGAGGCGTAATATAAAATGCACACAGTTTTATGTCGGTTCAAGGATACATATTAATTCTATGATCACACAATATTGCAAGCAGATATTTTGTTAATCGTTTTCAGGATCCTGATATAAACATATCCCATCAAAAACATACCATGTAAAAAATGCAAGTCTCGCAACGCATTTATTCTACTGTAAAAAAAGCCGTGAGATCTAATTGTCACCTAATTACTAACAACAACATTTTATAGTGAACATCTCTTCTCTGAATTGAACATAATTTAGTTCTTTCTGTGTTAATTTATAACTCAGAATTAACTGCTAACGCATGGTAAAGTACTTTTTTTTGCACTGCCAGAGACATCAATAGATTAACACTAAACTCTGGGGTAAATAATTAACTATTAAATCCACTGAATTTTCAACCAAGCTTTTTAGTTTTGGTTGAGGTTGGCGCCTTCAGCTATTTTATTTTCAATCACATGTTTGTATCATAAAGAAATGAACTATCACTACTTGTGTCATTTTGGCCACCTAAATGAGATCTCTTTTCCGTTTCACAAGGCAATACAAATTTGTAACAACATAGATGCAAATATGAAAATAACACTATATAACACATGAAAATAAAAGACCGTTAAAGGCATGTTACTTAAAATCTGACATTAAGAAAAATACTTGTGCAAGTTACTGTTGTGTGTGTGTGAGAGAGAGAGAAGAATACTTAAATGATTCATCAATCTTTCTATCTCTTTCTTTCGTTAGCTCTACACGCGAAGTAGAGTCCATGATTAAAATTGCCCTGTTAGTAGATCCTGGGTTAATTTCATAATGTGCAAGAAAAACGCAATGTTAAAAAAGCTATATCCTAATCATGAGTAAGCAAACTCGGAGCTATTTAATTATCTACCTCGGAGTCAGAGTTAGTTATTTAAGGGCTACCTGCCGACATGAGCTGCTGCATTTTCAGGGCAAACAAAAAGGTTCCTTCTGCCACCAACTACAAAATGTTGCTAAAGAGCTCTAGAGAATCTGCTCATCTAATTCCTACTAGAGCTGCTCCTATTTAATCGAACGAAGCCTTCCTTTCTTCTCTGCATTTTTCATTGAACGTGGTGTTGTGATGCGTGTGCATTTTTGTATGAGTGAGTTTCTTTTAGGTATTTTATTTTCGTCGTCCACCAGGCTGCGTGCTCTTCGTCGTGTCCGTTTCATTGCTATTTAGTTTAAGAAAAGCGTCTGTCTTCTTCAGTAAAGCTTATGATCGTCTGTGTGTTTTCGAACTTTGTTATACGAATTTTTGGTGACATAAAATATGAATACATATAATAACACACATAATACGACTTCATATACATATTATGTATATGAAGTCAAATATTATCTGGCTTTTATTGATTTTTGTGCCTGTATTATTATTGTAGGGTATTTTGATTTTGATTAATTTTCGAAACGGCTCGATTAAACGACGAACGATGAATTAGGTTTGAGGATAACGCAGCTTTATATACTGGAGTGCACAAATGTATACTATCATTACTATAATCAAATGCTAGGCCTCACAACGAATGGGGAGGCCTAGAGGGGCCATGTTTTACGAGCGATGTGTCGCAGGGGGAAACTTTTTTCTTAACAAGACGTCGCTCGGGGCTCGCCACGGCTCCTGGAATGTTAAATACTCGCCCTCGTTAGTAAACTTTCGGCTACTTACTCCCGAGCTCTGGTCAATATGTATTTGGGAATGCAAAGTAAACATCAGTTGCTTTGTTACTCAGATAAAGATTTCCCTTATTTTTATGTAATTCGACATAAAATTTTAATATTTAGATATTTACTTATGGTTTTCCCTCTATTATACATTACAGAGTAATATTGTGTTTATTCACACTTCAACTACAAAAAGATGGTAATCAATTCTACACGAATGTAGTCGTAATAGATATTATTAGAAATGCAAAATATTCACACAATGATAACCTATTACGACTTCAAAAAACAAATGTACTTTCCAAAGGTACGTATGTTTGCCAGTATATTTTTCCAGGATAGAAAATAGCTTGTGTGCTATTCCAGACTAAAATCTATCTCTGGGCTAAATTTCATCCAGATCCGTTCAGCCGTTTTTGAGTGAAAGAGTAATATACATCTATCCATCCATCCTCACAAATTTTCGCACCTTTATAATATTAGTAAGATTAGTCAGGACATTTCTACGTTTCACGTAGTATATACGACTACTATTTATTTTCCTAATATGATTCTAATTTTAATTTAATTTCCACTTAGGAAACAAAGAATTTCTTAGACTAAATTTTTGAATTTTATTTTGCTTATTTTTTATATCGTTTGTTATTAATATATTATGTTTTAAACAAAATAATCGTTTTGAATATGAACCATAAGTAGATAACAAAGTACTTAGTATAAACAGATAAAAAATATCATCCTATTTTTATTATCATTCTCTTTATTCATTTAAATATACATATAAATTACATTTTTAAATACATTCAGATTATATCAAAAATACATTTAAAAATATAAAAAATAGTGCCCCACCGGTATGGGGTACAGGGACCAAGCTACCGGTGGTTAGGGTTCCAGAGATAGAAACCTCCTCACAATACGTGCCGTATCAAGAAGGACCGCCTTCTGCATCAGGCCCTTAGTCCAGCTGCCTAACGAGAGCCTCTGAAGGTGTTGGTCGAGGCTCTTTGCAATCAACCCATGGGCTGATATGACTATCGGTACAATGATTGCTGAATTCACATCCCACATGTCGACCACCTCGTGGGCCAAATCCAAATATTTCATTTGTTTTTCTTTTTCAGCCCTTAAGAGGTTGTCGTCATGGGGAATGGTAATATCAATAATCATTGCTCGGCGCTCTAATCGGTCTATTACCACTATATCAGGCTTATTGGCAATAATAGTCCTGTCAGTGATAATAGACCGATCCCAGTACAATGTTACACGACCATTTTCAAGAACTGGGTCGGGCACATACTTGTAGTACGGTAATTCCGCAGTCACAAGGCAAGTTGCTGATGGACTATCCTGGCCACTTGTTTATGTCTATGCAAGTACTCGCCGTTGGCAAGACGAGAACAACCGGAAATTATATGCCTGAGGCTTTCTCCGGGACGATGACATGCCCGACAAATGTCAATTGTGCCGTCCTTCAGGATATGTCTCCGATAGTTGTTCGTCATAACAACTTCATCAGTAATTGCACAGATAAAACCTTCAGTTTCTCCAAAGCGATCACCGAAACGTAGCCAGGACACAGATGATAATAGATCTACTTCGGGCCCATTTAAGGCCCGATAAAAACGTCCATGCAGCTCTTTGCTCTTCCATATCTCCCGGCGATCTGTAATATTGATTACTGCAGGTTTGCGCCAGTTCTCTCTACCTAGAGCAAGCGGAGTGAGTCCGTTGTCCACTACTACAACATCCCGATGCATCTCCACGTCAACAGAGAGGAAGTAATCTCTAAGATTGCATACCTCGCGGTTATGTAGTGTCTTGGCATTTAAAAAACCACGACCCCCACATTTCCGCGGGATATACAATCTCATAACCGATGAACGTGGATGGTGCATTCGGTACGCGGTTAGCAATGTACGGACTCTTCTATCCAGGGCATCAAGTTCCGTCTGAGTCCATCTAAGTATGCCAAAGGAGTAGGTTAGGACTGGTATGACCCAATCGTTATAGGCCCGCACCTTATTACCACCTGACAAAAGACTTTTCAATACTTTTTTCAGGCGGCCAAAGAAGCGGTCCTGTAACGATTATTATCATTATTATTTATATTAAAAAAATGGTAGGTAGCTGTTACTGCAGACGCTGTATACGTATTGGTAATATATTGCTTTTACACACATCTAATTGATAAATATTTAGCCTTTAACTATTAAAAACAAGCCATTAAAGTATAATGTCGCTTAAGCTCTTCTTTAACACCGAAAACACCCTTTGTGAAACATCAGTTATTGTTCAAAAAGCCTGGAATAGTTATTGCAGAGTGATTCTTGGCTAGGGTTGTGTATAAACTGGCATTGAAACGGCCGGTTTGAAATGCACGCGGCCAAAGGCGTCAAAGCCTTTATTCACACTCATCGACACGTGATGACGTCATGGACGGTGGCACCCTTTGAGTTTAAAAAATAGGAACATACCACACGTAGCCGCCGTTGAAAACAAATTTCGAGAATCACATTTGTATGATAGTGTCAAGAGAATGCATTTGTCGTGAGTGTAGGCTAAGACGTCGGACTTTTGATCAAGTCGTTGCGGGTTCGAACTTGACCCAGTATACCAACAGACGTGAAAACACTCCTAACACGAGTATTTAGGTTAGTTGAAGGGGTTTCCAACAATACTAGTACTTTGTGACGCAGTCTTTATTTAATGAAAATGAAGTCGAGGGCTGTAAAAGTTTACATATACGATATGATGATATTTTTAACGTTATCGGACGTCAGTGTTTGAATAAGTGATCTACAGCTGTAATATGTAAATCAAAATAAATATATAGGAAGCTAGGTACCACACATCTTGTGCATAAAAGTGTATACATATATTTTTCGTTAATGGAGCTTACTTCGTTAAACTTTTAGTACCTATGGCCGCAGTTTTATACTTCTATTATATCGCGATGTCGTTAAATCTTCTCACAGAAATATTACTTGTGTCACTAACTTTGTTTAACTCTTACTTAAATTTAATCACTTGCATTCACTCTCTATATCGAGATATCTCTATGACTGATATGATCTAATTCCTACTTTTCTCTTGACTTGTGTCTTATTGATACCATTGAACAAACAGAAGAAAATTCAAAACAGTAAATATTATTTGTCCCTGAAGCTCATCCTTCTGGCATTCAAATTAGTGAACTAATTTAAGATTGATATTGCAAGACTACGTATTCTATCGAAACCGATTTATTACTTAAAGTTGAGACACCGCGAATCGCAACCATTCTGAGCGAAAGCTTAAAGTTTCACTGAGGTAGTTACGCTCCCCTTCCGGGCGATCAACGTAAATTATTCCTCCAGAAGAAATCTCTAAGGGCTGAATGACGGATAAGGGACGAGCCGTTTTATTGCCTACACCGGGCTGCCGCTTTAAAAATCGGCCCTCGAATGTTAATTGAGGGATAATGTTATTCAATACTGAACCGCCATTGATTTAATTAGCCACAAGTCAAGTGAGGCTGTCGATAAATATAAATGACATTAACGATCATTTAGTTTAGTTTTGATGCCTTCAAAATTTAACAAAATGGATCTATATTTTTCTAAAAACACTTACTTAAAAAGACGAGCCCTATTTGACAAATTACTGGGCCATTGCAGAAGAAATGTCAAAATGTTAAAAATACACAAATGATAATTTAAAATCATCAGTTTTTGCACATGGTTTCAACTTCGTGCGCAAGAGTACATATTTGTTATCTAATATTCAGGTAGAAAAGTAGTTTGAATCACTATCCAGTTTTCAGGTAAGTTTTTCGCCGAATTTGTAGTTACTACTACTATTAAATAACACATTGTCTTACTTATCAGATGTAGTTTTGCAACTGAATAAGTTTCACGACTGTGAAATACCATACATTGGTCCCAATTCTGTTACTTCACTCGCTAATTAAAATACACTGTAGAGGGTCGTCCCGCGTGGGAAGAAAACGCAATCTTGAGGGGATGTGGATAGCGTAATTTATTTACGGTACAGTGACGGAATTGATATATGACGGCCGTACGCAGTCCCGTCCACCTTGACCAACAAGGACGAAAGCAACGAATGCGGCGTAGGCAAAGCAGATGGTAGTGAGTCTCGAGTAATTGTTCCAATGCAATTCTAGAATGCACACTGAAAGCTGGCCTCCCTAAATCAATACAAGCTTAGGATAGTCATTACCTTATGGAGACTCTTAACACCGCAATCTAGAATATGACGTCACAAAAGTGGCGCCATCTATTAGTGACTTATAGAACTGATGAGTAACTGTTTACTAAATCTGTTACATTCTCCCCCTCAGTTCCTGAAGACGTCTCGGCGAAAGGAACTGATATTATTGTTTTCTTGGACGTCCACGTCCTCTTCTGACCGTGGGTTGCGTGGAGGGAAGAACATTTTGTTTCTTAGGTCTTCCTCGATGACGTAGCGGTTGTACAGGAACTGGCATCGTAGATTGTTGACCACTCCTGTACCTGGTCAATGCTGAGGCGTGATATAGGCCAACAGGTATATCAGGACTGTCTGGTGAAGCGACCTGAAAAGAAGCAGGGCCGTGTTGCCGCGTGGCCACATAGGGCCCGGCTCTTCACGGAGCAAATTTGGCAATTATACCCTGAGTTCCTTTACTTCTAGGGCGTAAATTAACAAGGACGAGATCGCCAGGTTCATAGGAAGGATGCTGTTGTCGTTGACGATCGACATATTCCTTTCGAGCTTCCTCTTTCTTTTCTTGAACTTCTCTAACTTTCAGCAATTCGTCTGCTAGTTCCCTAAGCTTGGGAGTTATTTCTGGGATAAGATTTTCTGAAATAAGTATATTTCTGAAGTCCACTTCGTTATCATGGGGAGATCTCAATTCCCTTCCGAAGGTTAAGTAGGCGGGACTTTTCTCGGTAGCTCAACAAATACTGCTATTCATGGCAAATCGTACTGCCGGTAAAAGCTCTGACCATCGATTATGGGCTTCTCTCTCAGTAGTCAAAGAATTTTTTTCTGGCGAGGTAAGTAATCTGCTTGCGTATTCCACAGGATGCTCGTCATCCCTCTCCCCCTGCACTAGAACTGCTCCTAGTGCGTACCTGCTTGCATGAGTTTTCAAAATAAATGGCTTTGTCTCATCTAATATTTTATTTACATTAACCTCGTTTATATCTAAGGCACATAGATTTATGTCATTTGGGATACTGGGGAAGAGACCCTTGGAGTGAGGTGACAATGTTACTTCAGCTTCAAGGACGTTCCGTTCGGCATCTTCCATCATATACTCCGCAAAACGTGGAGAGTAACCATCGAACAGAGTTTTCGGCTTCTTAATGGGGGGCAAATCTAGTGGAACCAATTTATGACCCCATGGCTGCTGAGATTGGGCAGTAGCAGCGCTCTGCTCTGGTATTGCGGCGTCCGGAAAAGCACCAACAGAGCTGCTTGCTGTTTCGGGAAACGTTGCATATTCTTCCTCATATAACTCAAAAATGGATTGAGTATCAATAAATTCGAACGTGTACTGGGGAAGGTTGAGTAAGATTTTGGCATCTTGAATGAAGCCTATACCCAGGAGCGTCCGATTATCCCGAGATTCTGGTAGGACTATAAATGTTGTTGGCACTAGTCGACCTTCAATTTTGACGATGACCCGAATCTTCAAAACTTCTTGAGTCTTCGTAATTCCGTCGGCCAGTGTGACATTCACCTTTTCCTTTTGAAACCGGTGTCCGGCTTCCAATAACTGCCGATAAAATTGATACGAGGCGACGCTGGACTTCGCACACGTATCAATGAATGCAGTTCCTCGGCAGCCGTTTATCTCAATGAAGACGATAGGTCGGCTCTGACGTCCGTCCGAACGTTCAAGGCACAGAACCCTATATCTGACTGTCGAGACTGTAAACGCTTGTTAGAGCAATTGGGGCAGCTACTGCGTACCATGCCCGGTGCACCACATCCATAGCACTTTACGGGATTCGCCAAGGATGTTGAGGCAGTCGCCTGCGTTGCCGTCGTCCCGGATAATTTCACGATGTTAGGCCGGATGACCTCGGGTAGTTGTGTGGGTGTTGGTATGCCAACCTCCTTTTGCTTCTTTTGAAGTTTTCGGCACTCTTCTACCGTGTGACCGGAAAAATGGCAGAAGGTGCATTTCTTTTCTGATGAGATGTGGGTCTATTCTCCTTTGGCACGCTGGCGTTATGGTTATCGGCCCACATTTGCTCAACAGCTCGTGCCGATTCTAAGAGGTCGTCATAATTTCTAATAGAAGCACGAGGAATTTTGTCCCGTATACGGCCCTTAAGTTGACCGTATATCATGTCAATCTGGTGTGACTCCGGTATTTCGTGGGCTGGAAGTTGTGCGAAAAACATTCGCTTGTTGGCTACGAAGTTTTCCGTAGGTGTAAGAGCGTCCTGCTTTTCTCCCACTATTTGTTGGAAAAGGACGTAAGCGGGCTTTCTGGGGGCGAACGCGTATCTGAGTCGTTCCTGGAAATCACTCCACGACGTGATTTGGTTCTTGACCCCTTGCCACCATACCGCAGCTTCCTTTTTTAGTATCAGCGGAATACCCATCAGTGCTGCTTCGTCTGAAATATTTTCAATTTGTTTGAAGACAGTTACTGCCGCCAGGAACGCTTCAACTACCTCCGAACTCTTGGTGCCGTCGTACTCCGCGTTGCATGTGGTGAAGGATCCCTGCTGCCTACTCGGGGAAAGTCTAGTGAGCATCATCTGGAACTGTTCTTCGGATAGATTGACAGACATCTTCGTGGTTTTTGTTTTTCCCGTAGTTGCTGTCCTTCCTGCACGCGTAACGTAGTGTGGTTTTCGGTCTTGCCCCATATAAATCTTATATAAACTTATAGATAAAGTTTATGTAAAATTTGATAGTTTATGTAAAGAAGCTCAATACTTAAGACTTAAGGTTTATTTATTTTTTGCTTTTTATTTCTTTTCGTCAGTTTAATTTTTTGTTAAAAAGATTTTTATTTTGCTCTGTGTTTTAGTAAGCGTCTTCGTAGGTGTCGATTAAAATAACGTCATCTTAGTTCGTTTTGAACAAGTTTTTATACAGCATTTGAATAAATGGGGACTCTCGCTGCGTGAAAATAAAGTTGAGTATACGTTGACAGATTTTAGTGAAATTTAGTGGCGCTGAGAAATAGATGCCAGTAACAAATAGACCTTTTTACGAAAAATACAAGGTTGATTTCATATGAAGAAATTAAGTCAGGTTTTTGTTTAGTCGAGTGTACAATAGAATCGGCACCAGTGTGTGATGAGTGTTATGATCAGATGACAAGAAGTGCTATATTGAAGAATGCTTATTTGGCAAGTATGCATAACCATAGAAACCTTTCTGACGTTAAACCTTTTAAATTGAACTGTTTAATATGGTAAAACAAGTAGAATTACAGATAAGTATGTTAGTTATAAAGTGTTTCAAGGGCGCGGGAACATAGGCGCAACTTTTATTTTCTTGGAGTCAATCAGAATTGATTTGATACTTTAAATCTAAATTTGTCTTTTTTAATTCGTGCTAGTAAAACACACGCAAAGTTGGTAAGATGTACAATAAAATCGACATTAATATAACCGTAGTAACAAACCATTCTTGATGGAGTAACCGAAACTGAAGGCGTCAAACAGAAAACTGGCCCCCATATTGTAATAACTGGCATCTTAAATGGTTTAGCTATTCTGTGTTCTAAATGGTTTATGGGAGTAATTTTCTGCGGTTGAAAGGCGTTGTAAGTGATAATTAAAACCCCGTTACTGCAGCTGTTACTGACGTTATTTCAGAGTTTTAGTATTTCTAGTACGACGTACAATATCATGAAAAAGCAATTAAGTGCAGGTAATGTAGAATATTAGTTCGTGCTCAAATATATATTTAGTATAATTATTTATTATTCATGTGTAATGGACTATACATTGTATGTAATTCTTTCATAACTTACTAGTTTGTTTGTGACATGAGTGTCACACAAACTAGTGAGTTATGGAAGTAGTAGTAACTTTGTAAGCAGTGTTTTTACTTTTAGCACTACATATAAAACAAAGTCCCCCGCTGCGTCTGCCTATCTGTTCGCGATAAACTCAAAAACTGCTGAACGCATTTTCATGCGGTTTCCACCCATAGATAGACCAATTCATGAGGAAAGTTTAAGTATATAATTTGTTAAGGTTTTGTGTAAATTGGTTGAAATATGTTGATGATTATTGAAGATGTCTCTGCTACCCGTGTGAAGCCGAGGCGGGTTGCAGTATTACATACGTATACGGTATTTTATAAATTACTAACTTTTGCCCGCGATTTTGCTCGCGTAAAAGTTATTTTTCTATCACTAAAATATCTATTTTTTTTCCTGGATGAAAGACACCCCAAGTTTTTTTCTGTAAGGTACCCCTAACAAAGTGTATATAAATATAAATTTGAGTAGCTAATGCGTTAAAGCGTAACAAACAAACAATCCAACTCACATTCGCATTTATAATGTTAGTTAAGATTTTCAAATTGAATTAAATTAAAAACCAGTAGCCGTAAAACGAGCGAATAGATGTCGATAGAGGTAGTTATTCATACGTTTTGCTTATTAATCAATACAATTTATTGAAGAAGAGATGAGACAAACAATTATTGGTAACAACATGTGAATTTGACACCTCTATTTAAAAAAAAGAAAAAACAGACTTCACAGTTTTTTACAGAACTAAGTTGGCGAAAAGTATCGTATTTTCAGAACGCTGTTTATGTAACTCGGACATCACGTTAAATATCAGTGGAGCTCAGCTGCCACTCATCAGCAGAGTCACAAACCAAAATAACTTGGAAGTAAACTTATTCTCTTTAACATTTGAAGATATATAGAGGAACATGTACCTGTGTGTTAAAGAAAGGCACCAGGATATATGCTGTTACTCGGAGCGTCGAGGCGTAAGGGGTGAGGGGCTGTTACTTCCTGTCACATGTCTTTACGTCGCGCGGCGTTATTCGCAGATGTCTGAGGACTCAGCTTGTTTCCACTAAAGAGGTTCTTCATCAAGAGAGCTCGTATTGAAACAACTGTAATTCAAATATAATCTCTGTGAGACGTACATAATCCGCTTACTAAATGGGATTTCAAAACTCGTTCCCCTGACATAATCGACACGAATTTTTCACGTATATTTCTTTCACTTGCAAATCCAATTTAATTAAGGCGAGGAACTCGCGGTTAAAATCCTATTTAAGCCGTTTTTATTACCGCCCGGCGAGCAAAGACGGTTCGCCACTGCGCTCGAAGAATTTGAGCGCTTGCGAGGATTTCTCTGGCTTTTATCTCAGCAGTTCTGAGTAGAATGGCAAACGATCTCAATGCAAATTATTTGTTTTAAACTTCGATGTATGCCGAATTTGTATCGATTTTTCTACTAACTGCTAACGTTTTATGTTCTGTAACGCTGTCATAAGATGGTTTACTATAAGAATATACGAATGGATTTGATGGTATCCCATTAAAGGAAAACACTGTACATTTCGGATGTGTAAATCGGCACTTAATCGTGATAACAATTACAAGGTGCAATACCTTTTTTGGTTACCCGATATTTCGATCGAATTGCACCGATGGTGGTCACTGGTGGTCCACCTGCGACTACGAACGGTGCAATTGTTGGAAAAATGTTTTTCATACAATACTACTTTAATAAAAGTTCGTAACGAAGATGAACACCATTTATAGTACAAATGTAATCATCTGCTAAGAAAGTTATATTTATTACAATTTTAGTTGCATCGTTGGTCTCCGCGAACTCTTCACTCATATTCAAGCATTAGAAACATTATTAAAATAAAAAATAAAAACCAGTTTCTAGAGCAATTAACTCTTTTCACCATGATTTTTGATGCTAAATTTGAGATGGTGAGATACTGTCACCAGTACTTATTCTATGACAATATGATAATATATAAATAAAATTAACTTAGGTTTGATTTACAACTTCACTGTAATGTTAGTTTCAAAAACATAAAAAATATATTTGTTTAGAGCATTCATAGTTAGCGAGTTACACGTAATACGATTTCGAAGTAACAAATAAGCGCTCACCTTAGCGTCGACTCTGGGGATAGGATCTCTCGGATGTTTACCCTCAATTCGGAAAAGATCGCGCTAATCCAGCCGCTCCCGAAGGAGCTCCTCTTGATACTCGTATGTTACTCACATCGCTACCTCACACAATTACGTTCACTTTGTTGTGACACACATTTGTTGACTTTGTAGTAAAAACTGGACAAATGCCTGACTCACGCACTGAGGGTTCCGTAGGCAAACAAACTTGTATGTAGATAGTACGTCTATCTCGGGAATCGATTTTAGGGACAAAGTCAACTTTAAAACGGCCAAATACAAGTTTGTAATCACATTTTTTTTACGTGATATAACAAATTAAGAACCTTCGTTTTTTTCCTTTACTTGTGCTGTGAGACCTTGCTCGTTACCAAATTTCACAATTCTAGGTCAATGGGACCCTACCCTAGTACCCTATAAGTTTATTTACCGAAATGTTTTAATTTGTTAAAATCTAGGGCTTAAAGTATCTTTTGATTGCGTTGGCTTAGAAGCTCTATTTTTTTAAACTTTAAGAGACCGCAGACAGAGTATTTGATGTTAATTTCAACTCTTGATAGACAAAAACAAATCTAAGGGTTCTAGCCCCATTTCATGAATGTTTTTTTGCTACTAGACTTGAAATTTAGCAGGGAGGTAATAATTAGGTGGGACACGTCAGCTAATAACGAATTTTGCAACAGGGCCGGATTTAGGAGTTCTAAGAGCGCTCGCGAGTCTACATGATCGTCCTCAAAAAATTTTAGGTGATATGAAATTCACCGGGTCATAAAAAACCCAAGTCTCGCAAGTCACAATACAGTTTTTTTACTGCAAAAAAAATATGAGATGAGTTGTGAACTGAGATGAGATGTTAGATTTTATAGTGACCGTTGACCGTGTCAAAATTAGACATCTTCATGCCTTCAACACACAATGACCCTATAAGGGTTCCTTCTTTGTTTTGAGGAAAGGTTCCCTAAAAACTGACAAGTTTTGGATAGTCATGAATGCGGTTATTTTATTAATATTTTTTTAGTTTAAATTATGTTTTTATATTGATAAAAAATTTGTAAAAAAAAACAATCCACTCGTATAAGCAACATACCTTTCCTTCCATTGCTTTCCCAATTTAACTACCTCTCCTTTTCAATATTCTCCCAATTTTCCCATTTTTAATTCCGCAAGTGCCCGGATGACGGCAATAGGCCTCCTACTACTTTGCCAACTATATTTGGTACCAAATATAGTTGGCAAAGTGTGGGTTTGTGGGTTTAATACACCTCCGCATACCCCTTCAGGAATATAGACGTGAGTATATGTGTATATGTATATAATTCATACGCTGTATTTTGTTCTAATAGTATTCCATATTTAGTACCACAATGCCACTAATCAGATTTTTTTTCGTAAAGGTAGATTTTATAAGCGCTAGTGTAAAATGGCTAAAGTGAACTGCTAAATTGCTTCAGTAATAAGACAGAAATGAAATATTATGTCGTTTCAATTTGAAATGTAACGAAGCCTTACGTATCCTTAGTGGTGCTGAAAATAAATTATTTTAATATTTAAGCTGGCGCAAAATAATGTTGTTAGCGTTTCCGGCGAGATTACGAACTAATAACATTACAAAACAACCTTTTTGCGGGTAAATTATGCATGCACTCTCGGATCATTACCGTGACTCCGTTGGCCTCCGTTCAAAATCTTACGATTGCCTCATGAACACCAAATCGTTCACAGCGTTTTAATGTGCAAAGCTATTTATCTGGTAATCAGAACCTGAATCTGGTCATCTGAGTTTAAAAAAAAAAAAAAAAAGTTGGAATAGATTAAATTTTTTTTCGTTTGTCATACTATTATTTCTTACAGTTTTTCCTGGATTCATATATTTCGCCTGTGGTAATTTATGATTTCTGCTGTAATTTAAAGTTGCAAAAGACTTTAATTACGTTTCTAGAAAGAGCTGTAAAAATGTTATGTCTGCCTACTTCTAGTATAATGGAATCTGGGTGTTATTTTCTCCAAAGTGATATACTATGTGTTAGATACTATTGATGACACGCGATATCTAATTCAATGCCTTAAAAAGCATTTGCCAGAGTTGGTACTTTGACATATTTAGCGGTGGTGCAAGCTTTGTACCTACCCAAATGTGTGCTGGTGTATTTAAGTAGGGACATGTAAGAGTTTTAAATACAATCGTTCGTACGTAAAAATACGTTCTGCTAATTTATGTTCTCCTTTGTCAGCAGTCTAAGTACTAAATAATTTAGAAAGACAGGGTCTATTTTAAACTTTTTTTTGACTCTAGGGTAAATGTGGATTTTGCTAAAGTAGGTAACGTAGGAACGTGTAACATTCTAACATATTTTCCATTCATGATTGATTAACGTGAATCGTCTTTAATTTTGTAATTTCCAGTGGAAATTATGATATTTATTAATCAATAAAAATATTTTTGTTCTAATTATATTTTACTAAAACTTATATTAAATAAGTTAGAATGTGACGTGGTAGTACTAATAACAGCTGAGGGAATAGTGCAAACTCATCATCTTAATCCGTCCTTATCTTCTTAATTTGGGTATGAACCAAAAATTTGGGATCCTTCCAAAACCTTCAAATCCATTGTGGCCATATAAAATATTTTAAATTAGCTTTAATTAAAGCATTGGTAATTTTAAAATAATAAAAGAAACGGGAGTTAGGGATGTGTGTATGCCTGCCTTTCTACGTCGGCGCATGGGGTTGTTAGTTTAGTCTCTAAAATTATATCGTTCGATGGAGGCAGGACTATCATACCTTTTGCTGTTGAGGGAGTTGCGGAGTGGAAGATGCTCTTCAAGAACGCACCCCTTTCTGGATTTCCGAAAATTTGTTGTCCGGTTGGGATGAAGTGGGACCCCACTTCACACCTTAGAGAGAGGGGATTTGACAGTCGCTCCGAGTCTTGCTTGGCGCAAAGGTTGTCCATTGCCACACAGCGTGGAAACGTAGGTAGTGGTCGGGTAGGGAGTGGGGTGGTCTTTTTTAAATTTGACTATTTTTTGTTCAAAATTAGACGTTTTTATAAAATAAAATATTTTTTTTAATATTTACGTTTTTCGATATGATATTATCGTATCGTCAATGATTATATTTCAATAAAAATATCTATATTTTATAGTCGATTTTAACGAATATTCTTTAAACAGCATCAATATTTATTTTGCAATGTATCTTCTTCAAATATACGCACTACGCTTTAGAAAGAAAAACAAATGGAATTGTATTATTTTAAATTATATTATCTTATGCTTGTAATAATGATTTAATTAATCGTCTAATCAATTCAGAAAGACTGTATTTGAATGTTTAATATACTATATAGCTTGGATATTACAATAATAAAACGTTCGCCATAATCCCGTAGCAACGATGAGCGTGAAATAACTTTGTGTAGCCAGTCTGACTTTGCAATGATAATTTAATCACGATGTAAGTGAGTCGACGACTCTTATTATTGTCTCGAAGGTAGTCATAAATTTACTTGATTATGTAACGCTCAGTTTTATTTTATTGCTTCCTCTGTTTTATTACTTTTAATATCATTAATTGGATGTGAATGATATTAATTTAACTTTCCTAGGATACGAATTTCAGTTACTTTATGTACAAAATAATTATAGTAATATTACAATAATAGTAAAATTACAATTAAATAGGAGATCACGTCCAGAATCAACCTGCGACTATGATCGGTGCAATTTCTTCGAAACGTCGGGTAACCAAGGAATATTATTATGCACTTTTAATAAATAATAGACGTATTTTTAGAAATATTTTTTTAAATATGAAACTAGCTATTAGTGTTTTCTTTATACCCTACCCCTAAAGGTAAATAAAGTAAGTCTAAAATGTGCTATGTTGTATTGCTTTGCCATTGCCAACATTATTGTTGAAAAAATATTCGATTAGGTAGGTGTTGTTTGTCATTAAAACAGCCTGCAAAAGCTAGTTGAGGCTAGTGTGAATAGATTTATAAAATATTTGTCATCTTGTCGCACACTCCACTGGCATGTTTAAGTACTGACAAATAAACCAGTAACATTGACATTGAATTTTTAACCCCCCACGCAAAAAGAGGGGTGTTCTATGTTTGACGTGTCTGTGTGTCTGTGTATCTATCTAAGTCAAAGTCAAATATCTTTATTTCATAAAATTCCTTAAAACTATTTGAAAACATCTTATTTTAAACAAACATTTAAAAATTATAGATCAACACAATGTCACCGCAACAGAAGGTTGCTTTGTGAAAAATAAAACAAATAATATATAAAAATAAATATTACCGTTATAAATATCAATAATGCGTTGCAAATAGGTAAGATCGCTACCTGCTAAAGTCGATCTATAACGGCCCGTTTCCAAGTAGTTGAGAAGAAATAGGGCTAACAAACTCACAACCACTCTTTTACATCACATATTTAATTAAATAATGTAATATAATACAACACTGTTTTATTGTGCGCTATTATGTTGTTAACATTAAGAGTAAGCAAACTAAAATTAAGCATTGAAAGTATGGATACTGAAAACTAAACAAGATAAGATTAAAATATGAGAATAGAAAGACATAAAAGGCAGTAGATGAAAAACATATTAGCTCACATTACATTACATTTGTATTAAGTATTTGAAATAGCCTGTGAATCTAAAAATAATTTATATTAGTCTAAAAATAATTATATAAAACCTGTCTGTGGCATCATAGCTCCTAAACAAATGAACCGATTTGAGTGCGGTTTTTTTAGTTTGAAAGGTGACCTGATATAATTAAAGAAAATCTGTTCAGCCGTTCGAAGATCATCAGTTCTTTTGTAATCGTTGAAGGGATTTTCGATTCAGGGGTATTTTAATTTTTTTATTTATGATTATGTTATTATGACATTTGGAAGAATTTGAATTTTATTAAGAGTTATTGTAATCATACCAATATTATAAATGTGAAAGTTTGGATGGATGGATAGATGGATGTTTGATACTGATTGCGATGAAGCTTGGTATGTAGATAGCTGAAGACCTGTATTAACATATGTGCTACTTTTTATCCCGATATTCCTACGGGGTCAGGACTTACGCGGGTGAAACCGCAGGTCACAGCTAGGTATAAATAATTGTTTTTAAACTTTCGCGACTTTGATTCATATTAAATGTGTAATTCGGGACTTAATCGCGATAATATTTAAACGGGTACAATACCTCTTGGTTACTTGACGTTTCGATCGAATTGCACCGATCGTGGTCACGAGTGGACTCCGGGTAACCAAGACGTATTGTACCTTTTAAATATTATCGCGATTAAGTCCCGAATTACACATTTAACTACTTGGCATCTCATATAACACAGCCATGAGTAATTAATGTTTAATACCACAATATAACACATTCAATGTCTTGTCAAACCTTTCTGTATTAGCATAAATCAGTAAATCAATGAATGTCCAATGAGATATGAACACAAATCAACACGTCGCCGTCGGCTTCCGAGGAGAGTATTTGACAACGGGCGACTATAAAGGGAATGATTAACCCAAGCCAGCCGGTAATCACGTGCCTAAACATATCCTCCCGGCGCGAGTCAACAGTGCACAGAGATGCGAGCCTCGTATTCACTGCCACGCAACGCAACTGTCGACAATTTGCACTAGCTACTGTACTGTCTGCTTGATAGTTTTGAATTCGTCCAACGATTTTGTGCGTCTATAAGCGCTCATTCTTGCAGCTGTGTATTCTGTTTTGTAAACTTCCTTTGACGTAATATTTAATTAAATAAGGAACGGGGCCGGTATGTGCTTCTGAATGATTTTAAAAAGCGTGCATGTGCGTGAATCAAAGTTAAGACATTTTGATTTAAACTCATGGTTAAACCTGCAGAACTAATTCCCTTCAAACACTTATCTATGTTAGTAGTACATTTGAAATAGTTCCAAGATTTCATAAATACCATTTACATATGTCGATTCATGACTTTTTTTCTGGGAATAAATAAGAAAGTAGATATAATTAAGAACATAGTCCAAACGACATGAAATGTTCTTCAAGACAATTTGAGAGAAAATCGGAAAGAAGATAATCCTGTGGAGAAAACTAAATATTTTATGAAACTATATACCAAATAAACAGAGAACAATAAAATTGAGTAAAACAAATAACATATATTATTATAAACTAAAAAAAATTAGGACTGAATTCAGTACGTTCAAATTATATGACTTTAAAATTTCATTACTTATATGGTGCACACGCAGCTAGAATTTTTTTATCTAATTTATAGGATTAGCCCTGAAGTATAAAATCTTATCCAATAAAAGATAGAATGCAATAAAAAAAGAAATATAAACACAAAAACAATTGTGCAATTGAAAACTTCATCTAATGCACTCGATTATAAAGATAGTGCGAGACATATACCAAACTGGTACATAACAAATGTTAAACAAAAGCGGTTAGTTTGTCAGATTGTTTAATTAGCAAAGTTGTTTATGTCGTCGTTCGTTCTTACAACTTTTAACAAATGTTGCAGTGTCGTTTTACCTTTTGCTTAAAAGCAGCAAGTAAAATATATATTTGATATTTATTTTATTCAAACAAGTATGTGTCATGATTGGTGATGAAATTGGAACTACGAGAGAGGTATGCCTTTTGACCTTGACTAGTTGTTCTTGTTTAATTTTATATCTACAATATTCTATGTATAACTGTAGATAAACTTTATCTACAAGAACTAATTGAGATGAATAAATGTTTCTGAAACGAAATAACGTTTATTTGAGCAACACGCAAAAACCTATAAAGGAGATTGACGTCATGGTAAAGCTGAGTTAAAGGCTGGAAGTTTCGTTAAAATCAAGTATAACAGTAGACATGACTTGGTCTCTGTTCCAATTGAAATTCAACCCTAAATAAACAAAACAACAAGTCTTTCCTGTTCTCTGATATACTCGTAATGTCACCTGAAAAGTTACCATAATCAAGCGGGACACGGTTAAGATTGCTCCACCGAGTGCATTAGCTTCGAGACAATTGAATTAAAACAAAGATATCCACCGAGTTGGCATTGTACCAATTAGCTATCTCCTCGCTATTGAGTTACCACCGTACGTTATTTCAGCTTTTAGGTGAAAATGACTTTATAGTCTATTCACTTTTGTCTAGGTTATTGGCAGCTTTTGTACACTCTGGTTTAATTGACCAGGCAAACATGACTTGAGGTTGATAGTTAACCCTGTTCTGGCGAGGGCGATCGACCGCGTAATAACTCCACAAACTGTTCGCCCCATTTGATAGTGTGCCCGGCCATTATCATTTTCATAAATGGTTTAGAAAGGATTGTATAAAATTGTAAATATTTTTTGTATGGTAAGTTTTGGATATACTAATACTAAACTCGTGTTTCAAGGATTTAATAAAATTGGGATTAATCAGATTGTCATGAGATTAACTTGTGTTAAAGTAAAAAAAAATATAATTTCCATTTAATGGAAATGACATGGTAAATAAATAGATCGGGAAAAAGTCTTTTCGTATTTTGTATGTATAAATTGAAGAAAAATCTCTTTGGTTGTAATGTTTGTATCTGGCTGGTTTTAATATCAATAAATATGGGGCATTAAGATAAATTAAAAGTAAAAACTACTTTACCCGTCATTTTTCAATTGTTTTTTTGTCCGCCAAAATGTGTGAATCTAACGTAGAACTTTGATACGAAAAAATTAAGAAAAAACGGCCAGAATGGATCAATAGAAAAGGAGTGGCCTTTCATTACGATAACGCCAGACCACACACATTTTTGGCCATTTAGCAAAAATTGAGAGAGCTTGGTTAGGGAGTGTTAATGCATCCATCATAATTATAGTCTCGACCTTGCACTCTCAGATTTTAACCTGTTTCGGTCTCTTCAGAATTCTTTGGACAGTGTTAGGTTAACATCAAGAGAGGACTGCCAAAACTACTTGTCACAGTTTTTTGATCAAAAATCCCAAGATGTCTACAGCAATGGGATTATATCACTACCTACAAGATGGTAACTAGTTTTCGAACAAAATGGAACATAATATATATTATAATCAAATGTAATAAAAACAAAAACTCTCGAAAACTTTTCACCGACTTTATATATGATAAATGGACAATGATTTTATTTGTTTGATTCAAAGAAAATAATTGTTTTCGAGATTTTCGGTTAATTTACAGGTTCATACAATATTCCGAAGGATATCTTTTTTTTTTTTTTAAGAATACTAGCAACGTGGGTCACACATTACTAGTATTCTTGTTAATCCCTCCAACTAAGCTTAACGCTCGTGTTAGGAGTGGGCTCATGACGGTAGTGCACTGGATGGGGTTCGAACCCGCAACCACTTGATTGCAAGTCCGACGCCATAGCCATTACGCTACCGCCGCTTAAATCTAATCTGAACATAATATGTTACTATGCATATGTTACTTCAACCTTACGCTACTGGGGTAACTCTTCAAATGTAGAAACGGCAATTAGAGCCCAGAAGAGGTGTTTCCGATCAATATGTGGCATACAATCCAACGATAGCTGTAAACCGTTTTTGATAAATCTTCGTATACTGACCCTACCATGCCTATACATTTATGAAGTAGCCATGTTTGTAAAAAAATATTTTCATTTGTTTGAGACACTGAACAGTTTGCGACATAAACATAAAGTACGGTTCAGACAACACAAAAAAGCTATATTTAACAAGAGTTTCTTAGGCATGGCTCCAAAGATATATAATAAATTACCACCAATTATTATAATTAATAATTATTAATATATAAAACTTAAGTATGTTTTAAACCCAACTTAAAACATTATTAGTAAATAAGGCATACTATTCTGTAAACAAACACTTATCAGATATAAATTTTAAATAACTATATTAGTGACATTTTGGTGATGACTTCATAAGTCCGATTGACTCGTGTGCAATGTTTAATATTATATTGTTGGGATTGTATCCATGTGAAATTGTTTGTTAATATGATATATTTAATGCTAAATTTTTGACATATTTAGGTACTCTATAATACATGCGTTGTTCTAACACCTGTAATACACATTATTGTTTATGTTCTGCAATAAATGAATCTGAATAATTGTGGTAAAAAGTTTTTTTAGGACTTCATTACATTACGTCAGCTGACGTAATGTAATAAAGCCCTAAAAAGTATACGTACGATAACTTTGTAAAGGTATACTCAAACGAAAGAAATCAAACAACAGTTAATACCTTTTTTTAGATTAATTAGTTTGGTATAATGTATATGCGGTATGCTACTAACTACTTCATATTTATTATTTTCAGGTGTGTAAATCCTTGTTTGTTTTCATACCGGTTCTCAGCAGCGACAGGTTTTAAAGGAAACTCCACGGGGCTTTCCGTGTCGTGTGCAGGTGATAAATCGTGGCGCCATCACTTTTTACTAACGAGACAAGGTGTCGTGTACCTGCTTGCTAACATATTCAAGCAACGATTGTCAGCGCGCCGCGTCAACGTGTCTATGTCGTTTTCACACAGAAATTTTTACTCCGAGTTGATGGTTCGGTTGAGTTTCGGCATGTTTTCGTCCGATTTCGGGAATGGAGATTTTTCAACGCGGTTCAGTAGGCGCCGTGTCGTACAACTGCACCGATGACAATAAATATCGGACGCGGCGAGCCGTGAAATCGAATAGGCTCCGTCTGTGAGCGCTTTACAATCAGCAGCTGGCTGTCGTGCGCCTCCGTTCGCACCGCCATAACTTACTGATGTTACCATGCATAAAAACTTATTTCAAATCTATTATCTCGATTCAATTAAATTGTGCATGTTGAATATTTGAATATCAAATTAACATTGTTTTAGATCATTACCGTTAATGTATAGTCGTGTAAGTAGGGGTCATGTTACCGACGTACCTATTATAAGACATAATGTATTTATATTTATTAAAAGCTATACGGTTGTACTCACGTTTGTATTTCAGGGATGCCCGACTAGTTGCCAGAATAGGGGGTCCCAAACTAGTCGGGCATCCCCGAAATACAAACGTGACTAAAACAGGATAGTTTTTAATAAATATGAATACCACTCACGAAAGTTTTTATTGTAACATAATGTATTAAGCAAAAAATATATTATATATTATACATCAGTAGTGAAATTTACGTAGCTTTTTATAAAGAAGTCTAATCCTAAACTAGTTAGGGGCCTATTACTAAAGTTTATTCTTATCGTGTGTACAAGAAGGTTACTGTGTATAGTGTGTATACACGGGTAGTTCAAGAATTCTTCAAGATAACAATAATAAATAAAAATTACATAATATTGTATAGATACTTTTAAGGATCCATATCTATCTCCATTGAAAATGAAAGGATGAGGAAATTTATAATGGAATACTCAAACACCATGCAATCATAAGCTGCATTGTAGCGAGGGACGAGACTTAACAATATCTTAAAATTAATTAGCGTTTGAGTATTACTGAAGACTTAATTACTCTGATCCCAATCCATTGTATCTATATCAATAAAAATTAATATAAGTAACAATTCGGTAAAAAGAATCAATAATTAAAGGTCATTAGACATTAACCCCTCACGCAATACGCCGCGCGACGTTGTAAATATCTTAATAATATATTTTAAACATTCGCACACAGAGTGCCAGAGTAATTTGCGGTTGTGATGCTCCCCCACCACCCCCCTGTCCCCTGACGCGTGTTCGATTAGAGTACAAGTAATTCCGGAAAGGAAATTGAAATCTTAAAGCAATACCCCACGGACTTAATGTTTCTACCACTGTTTCGAATGAAGAATAAAATGAATAACAAATAGAGACAAACTCTGCCTTTATACTAAGTCTGCAGTGAATAAACAATATTTTGGTTCTAAAATGGCAGTGGCATATATTGTAGCTGAGCACTAATTATCGCAGTTTCTAATTCCAATGTTTGAATACGGCTCTTTCACCAGGAGTACTTTAGAACTGCATTCACAAACAGCGGCGAAGTAATCGGGTGTGGAGTAATGAACACGAGCCGGGGGCCCAGGAGTTTAATTTTCCTCTTCCGCGCGGCTGTCCCGGCCGGCCTGCGCTCATTAATGCTGCGACAATACCTCGCGCCTCATCATTTGTACTGATGCCGCATCGCGATGCAACGCCTTCGTACTCATATCGAACAATGCGTTCCTACTTTCTATGGACATTATTTACGTGTATTGGATACTTTGTACTCTTTTGATTAATTACTTTTAAAGGTATGTTACAACCAGCAAATTATTTCCTTTAATATTTGATTTGTAAAATTGTATCTGTTCAAAAATATACGTTGATAATAACTCGTATTAATATATTTCGTATGAGTTTAACCAAGGTAAAGGTTTCATAATCTTATTAATATGACTGCATGTTGTAACAAGCTGTACAGTTGAAAAATAGAATTTATATATATTTTTATTTTTATGGTATATGAGGCAAATGAGCAGACGGGTCACCTGATGGTAAATGACTACCGCCGTCCATGGGCACCTGCAACTCAAGAGTCACAAGTGCGTTGCGTTGCTAGGGGAAGGGAAGGGTTAGGCCCTCCGGTAATCTCACTCACTCGGCGAAAAGCAATGTAACCATTGCTTCACTGCCGGTTTTCTGTGAGGCCGTGGTACCACTCCGGTCGAGTCGGCCCATACGTGCCGAAGTATGGCTCTCCCACGCTCAAGTAAAATTAAATTATTGAATCGGGCGACATTTTTTTGTCCAGTGCGTCTAAGCAGCAATTTTCAAGTTAACCAATTATTTCTGTAAAATTATGAACTATTGTAAAATTATTAGTAGGTAAGTATGATTATATTCTTTTGTTGTTATGGTAGTGGACACATTACATTAGATCGGACTTCTTTCTTAATAAACCTCCTAGCTGAATATGAAAGCGAATACTAATTAATGATTACTGTTGTGGAGCGAGAATGAAAATCAAAATAAAGTAAAATTTGAGAAAACTTGACCTTAAGTTCATTGTTATGGAACTCAAAGTCTATAAGTACCGTATTGTCTTCTAATACAAAAACTGTATGTGACTGTCTGTTTCCTGAATAAAATAAAATAAAAATAAAAATTATATTCTTAAAAAAAACATGTATTTAAACTACTCAGATGTGATTAATATCTTGGTCACAGATTTTTAAAACTTTATGAATAAGAAATTAAAAGAACGAGTGCGTTACACACGCTCAATACCAAAGCAATATAAACACATAAATCTTTAAAGTGCTTTTTTAAAAAACTGTCTACGTACCTTAAATAACAATAAAATCATATTATTTATTTGTGAACTTCTGTTACAGGGAGAGATTCAACCTATTGTAAGCTGTTCGGTAAAACTTTCTACATCTATTTTATTTGGCAAGACCCCACGCCGTCTCCGACATCGACTTAAGTGGTACTGACCACAATAATAGCCGATATCTGAGTGGGATTGCGACATTAGTCTCATGAATGAATCATCGCGACCGCGTCCCGAGACCCCAGCGGTCGTATTCGATTAGCACGAATAATTCCGAAAGGGAAATTGAAAAGCTAAAGCGATGCCCCGAGGACTTGCTCTTTCTGTTATTTGCGGGTACTGCCACAGACGTTGCGAGTTGAATAAACAACTAAAACCACTGTACCGTAGCGTATTAACGTTCGATATTGATATTATTGGGTTGTTATACGACTTGGTTATGAATCGACACAGAACACTCTTGCATAATGAGATGAGGTCAAATAGTGTTGGGTTTATTCTGTCCTATTAAAAGCTTTGTGATGTTTTTGTTGTTACGATAACCTTTTTGTATAATAGAACTGATTAGTCTTTTGGGTATAGACAGTAAAAATCTCGGTTAGTCTGGCTTGTGAAAATATAGAGTCTCCTTTCCTTTCTATTCTTCTAATGGAACTAGACTATCCAAGTTACGGGGCTGTTTAGACACTTTAGGAGCGTGTTGTTATGAAAATTACGTACAATCTTAGAGCATTGAAACTTACAATACTTGTTTAGATAAATCTAACTCTCATACACGTTGTTTTGGTTGTGAGGAAACGAAGTCACTGCTAACCATCTCAGGCTTTCAAACTCGATCCTCAATGACTATCTTTTTATTACGTAAACTATACAAATACACGTCGTCATTATTTTTTCAAATATAGGATATTATAAATGTTTTTTTTGGGGTAGGGCCTAATATAATCTTTAAAAAAAAAATAACTTCTTCCGAGCATAATTGGTGGGTCAATGATGACATTGAAAATTATACTTTAAAAGAATGCTATAAAACGAACCATATAATAATGCACAAATGTATTTCCATTACGTTCAAATCATAATCAAAAGTTATAATGGCACCCAAAACTGTGCCCAAATATAATATGCCAAATGTTTATTCAGTAACAGTGAGTACATTAGCAACTAGGAAGGAAACTATTTGCAGTTAATTAAACGTATTGTTCAGCACATTATTTCCTTTGTCTTCAAATCTAGTTGTAAACAGTAAGTAGTCGTGGACGGGTCCGGTCTGTAATCCAGCCTTAATTAGCAGTTGGTTGAGCGTGGCAGTGTACTGACACACGGGCGATGAAATGAACCAGCAAGTTTGGTGAAATTGTAAAACAATTGCAATTAAAACGTGTACTAGAAACTTTGGAAGTTTTAGCAACACAATCGTTAGTATTTTCTTTTAGGTTTAATGTTTTGGAAAAAGTTATTAAACACGTCTCTTGTGATCTAATAAATAACCTTTGCAGATAATACTTTTAAAACAGGAAGACAGGTGTTATTCAGGAATATTTTATGTGATAAATATTGCACTTAACTTCACTAGTTATATAATGTATTAATTTTCTACCGTTTTTCGTCCTAACTAATTATAAATACGAAAATGAATTTGTTCGTTTGTTACGCATAATTGCATATACGTTTTAAGAGGGACAGAAAAGGACATTAGGTGCCATTCCCGAGGGATAGAAAAATGACCATAACGCTGAAGCCTCCAGCAATAGTAAGTATGCCATAAATATTACCTGTAAGTTGTCCTTCTTTTCAATGTGTTCGTAACTCGTCGAACATGGCGGTGTGTACCTTTTGTGTCGTAGTAATGTAACGGACTAACGTGTACCGCATACGATCCGGCTTTTATCACAGCGACCCTGTAACCCGACCGGCGATTTAACCACGCATTTATAATTACTTACAAATTATCACAAACAGTAGGAAATCCCTCTTGTTGAAAAGGGATTTCTTGTCGTTGGTGATTATGTTTCAGCTAAACGTGTAATTAGAGATATAACTGTTTTATTATTTAATATCGTATACGATGGACTGGGCAGAGGTGTACCTACTGTAAAACATAGTTCGGTAGCCATATTTCGTTTCTATGTTCCGATCTCCGACCTCCATAAGCGCTTGCCTGAGGGCGCTGTACGGGACTATCTGTGGCCCTAGCAAACTATTGTCCGAGACGGTAGTGCGACGCCTTCCGCGCGCCTCTCTAAATTAGAGGAGGCAGTACCATCCGCACCTCATAGTGGGTCAAATCTCCCTTTGTTCATAGGGATTTCTTTTCTAAGGTACACCCAGATAGACCCGGTGACGGAACACTGTGTGGTTTTAATCGGTTCGAGTCCGACATACCACCTTGCCGTTTGGCCCCGGTGAGGTGATGACCCGTGGGGGTTTTCAAAGAATAAAAAAAGAAAAAAGAGGCTAGAATAAAAACTTCCATAAATAGTATTAATATAATATTCGGATTTACTCACGGGCTGTTAATGACAGACAATACACATCCCAACTGAAAAGCAGGTACCTCCGTGCACTCCGAACGCCATAAAAATCTGGAAGGAATGAAAGCTTGCGAGTGATTTACTCCAGTGTAGCACCTGTTAACAACATGGAAAGTTGCTTCACCCATTGATAAAGGACCCCGTCGGGTCCGAAACTCGGAATGGGTCTAGACTTCGTGCCATTAGGAACTTCTTAACAGGAAAACTACATAAAAACCTTGGACCTGTTGATCGTATCGTAAACACAAACGAAAAGGGAACAATGCGGAAGTCAGTCATCAAAGTCATTTTTATAATCACTGGTTTACAAAGAACAGAAAAAAAATATGAAAATCTTCAAATTTAAAGTTAAAAATACTATGAAGCGCAGTTGACTCTGCAAGAGACAATTATTAAGCTTCTGACTTTATCTTAAATAATCTGAATATTTTATATGCATTTATTTTGTACATATTTGAAACATTTTTCCAAAGACACTCTTTTTCAACATGTTTTCAAGTCTCTGGTTACATTGCTGATATGCGCATATTAAATGTGAGGACAATGTAACGTATTGTTCTAAACTATAAAAACATAACATATAAAACCATTTTTCTCTAATTACTATAAATGAACATAGAAGGAACTATGAAATAATAAATAAGCAATCTCAAGAGTATATTACACGGAATATCCTACCGTCGCATCGTGTCGCTAATCCCACTCTAATGGTGGTCAGATGGCTATTGGACTTGAAACGGCAAAGCCAATGCAATTTCTTGGATAAAGGATTACTCTTTAATCATTCTTATATTGCTTATAACACATAAATTGAAACGTACCTAATTAGTTTGTAATTAATACATTATTATTGTACCTCTGTAATATAAAGCTTGTTTTATCAGACAACTTAGTTATGAAGTAGATTTTTTCTGTGCAAAACAGAAATAAATAGTAATTTTTAGGGTGCTGTTACTCAAAGGCTGCCAACGGAAACATACTAAGCCCGTCTGTCTGTCAGCGGGCTGTATCCCATGTACCTACCCTAATAGGTAGACAGTTGTTATTTTTACTGTGTGTATATTTTCTATTGCCGCTATAACAACAAAGAATAAAAATCGAGTTAAAAACTTAAGGGGTTTACTTAAGAAACGTAATTTTTTTGGCGATTTTTCTCGACCTTAATAATCGTTGTATATTTTGAACCATAATAGACATTTGATTTTTTTATGGAGCAAGTATTACTATAGTTTCTATTGAAACAGATAGCAATAACAAAATAAAGTTAAAAAACAAAGCTCCTCATAACCCCCGTGATATAAGACACAATATAAGAAATGTGTTTTTTTCGTTTTTTGGACAATCTTTATGATTTTTGTTAAAAAGTAGCGAAAGTAACTTTTACACTTTCGCGTTCCAAGATAATATAATTATGTTGACGGGAATTAATATGTTTACGATCAGGAGAAAAATATCTCTATAATACTGCTTCCGGGTTTCTATAGGGTGTAAGATTTTCCTTTTTCGAGAGGCTTATATTCTATCACCTTATAAAGTTGCCTACTTTATTATATATAAGTGGGAGAGCCATGTTTCGGCACGTATGGGCCGGCCCGGCCTCACAGAAAAACGGCCTCATAGCAACGCTTGCGGTGTGTTTAGCCGAGTGAGTGAGGTTACCGGAGGCCCTATTCCTTCCCTCTCTCTGCTTCTCCCCTCTCCCATTCGATGCGGCGGTAGTCGATTACCATCAGGTGACCCGTCTGCTCGTTTGCCACCTACTCAATAAAAAAATAATTTAGTTACATTCAAGTCGTAAGTTAAACACGCTAATGTGACAAATGTCGAAGTCTGTGTATTAAATAGCCCAACACTTCTAGTTCTGAATATTACACGTAATTATGTGGCTCTTATTGCCTGCGGGATTCAAAACACTTTCTACAGTGTATCTGCCACAATGGTCGATGAAAGAAAATACAAAAGAGTGATTGATAGTGGGCAAATTGTTTTGAATCAAACCGTTGATACAGAAAATCTAAGTTGGAATAACATTTCCCAACACAATGTAATCCGAAGTAAAGTCATCTTAGACATGAAAGAAACACATCGAAATTCTTAAGGGGAAATATTACTTTGCAATCGCGAAATTCTTCGCTGAAACAACTCTCGGGGAGGTAACGTTCATTTCGACAAAAGACGAGCAATATTCCGTGCACAAAGGAAAGCACCCGATATATTCAATGCAGTGACACAAGAAATGGCGGCACAAAGCGGTAACAAAGCTCATATTGAGAGTTACATCTTGCCGCGGCCGGGCGGCAGGCGCGCCGAGTGCCCACACCCCACAAACATTTCACCTCTTTTCCATTATAAATACTAACTAAACTTTTTAATAGCTTTATCTATATTTATATACGAGTAGATATTAAAACTTGAGAAATAAAAAACTATTACGTTTTAGATGTAGACCTTCATTGATTTGTATTGAAAGAGTGACACTGGTTTGATGATATATCACGCTCTTTTAATTTGTGGAAGACACATACCTACAGCTAAACATATTTCAACATCATATAGTAAAGACATCTAGAAAACTACTAATTCTGCATCACGCAATGAAAGTTTTCATACCAATAAGTACATATTGATATAACTTCCCAAAATTATCCGTTGGGCCGCAGTGCGCCAGGCATGATCACCTAGCCTGGTCAGAGGTCCTTCTCTATGTGCTGGGGCGACATAGCACACGTACATCCACAAACCAAATGGAAATTGTATTTAACGTTAACGTAAGTAAATATGTTATGGACTCGGATGAAATCCCCTGCTAATTTGTTCCGTCTTTATGTCTCTACACTATGTAACTGATACTTATATACATACGTTTTATAATTATTAGCCCTATCATTTGATCACAAGTCACACGACATCAGTTCTGTTTTTTTTTTTATTTTAGTGATCCCTTTACTATCAAAATTCAACCATACTAATATAATCCTTTGACAGTATCGTTTTTTATTAGTTCCATAAAACCCTAAGATACTTTTTTAAGAAACTAGCTGTTCCCCACGACTTCGTACGCCAAATACTTACTGATGTTCCAAGGATTCATTTTAGAATGTTTTAAAATTGTTTTTTTTTTTATTGTACACAAAAAACAATCACACAATATACATAAAGATAATTGCATGTACAAAGGTGAGCTTAACCCATACTTGAATTCTCTATCAGCAAACCTTCGGAGTGAAAAGAGGATATTAAGAAAAATAAAAGGCAAAGTCGTGTGTACGTATAAGATAATTAGAATACAAATATGTAACATATTACATAAGTGACTAAATACAGAGATAAGCCTACATATATACTATAACTATAATATTAATACATATACTTACACATATACAATATAAATATAACATATACATACATACTTACATATAACCTAATATCAGTCTGATTATTGCTGAGAAAGAAAATAATTCTTGTCTTAAATATGTTTAAAGAAGGGCTGTCGCGTATTGAATGGGGAAGGGAATTCCACAATCGTACCGTAGAAACATTTATTCGTAATTTTAATGCCCTTCATAAATTGACAGCCATCTTTTAGAGTATTTAAAGTTGGTAGTTTTGTGAATTGGTTCACTATTAGAACAGCAAAGAGTAAAGGCAGCGACAAAATAAAACAAAGAACGTTTCTGCAGTAGGTCTAAGGCAATATTAGCTTTTCTTAGGTTAGGTGACTTCTCCTACCTGTCAAGAACATGTCTGCCAAAAAGCAGTAGCTGTTTATTGGTTAAAAAAATCAAAATAATAACCAATAAACACAAATATCTTTTGGCTACCTTAAGCCGTCCCTGTGGAGATAAATCTTACAACCCCATTTATTAATTTTACATTTTAAACCAGAATAAGTCAACCTTATATCTCCAGTAGCGTAATAAGAAAAAGCAAGAACTTTCACATTAAGTTGCGGAAGCCCTTAGACTCCCTTAAAACAGCCTAGCCACAAAATCCATTTTCAACTGACGTGTGCTACCCATAAACTACTCCCCTGTTACTAGTACAAAAATTCAGGCACTTGCATTTAAACTTTCGAAAACCCTTAGACTACTTAATCCGACCCTGTCGCAAAATCCATTCTTAACTAATGTGTTCTACATGTAAACAACCTCCCTGCCAAATTTCTGATTTCTAGTTGAAATAACTACGAACTTTCATACAATCTTGCGAGAGCCTTTAGACATTTTAATCCAACCCTGTCTTAAAATACTTTTATAGCTGGTGTGTCTTACCTATAAACTACCTCTCTGCCAAATTTCAGGTCTCTAAAGGGTCTTTCAACAAGGATGGGTCGATGTTAAGATTGAATAAATGTGTGTAATATTAACGAAATTTATTTTTTATTTGAAAGGCCCATTTATGCCATTATGGATGGAATATGACATCGTTCAAATGTCCGCCGCGGCTTCGTATGGTGGCACGAATCCGAGAGGTCCAATTTTTAATGATTCTGCTGCATAGATCCGGCTGAATCTGAGCGATGGCCTGCGTTATGTTGGCTTTCAGAGCAACGGTCGATTGTGGCTTATTGGCATAGACCTGCGACTTCAGAAAACCCCACAAGAAAAAGTCTAGCGGAGTCAAATCACAATCTTGGTGGCCAGTTCACGTCACCTCTGCGAGAGATAACCCTAATCTCAAACCGTTCATGCAGAATGTCCATTGTGTCGTTCGCTGTGTGGCAAGTAGTGCCATCTTGCTGGAACCACATGTCGTTCACGTTCATATTGTTCAATTCAAGCCCAAAGAAATTGTTTATCATTGATCTGTGGCGCTCGCCGTTGACGGTGATGGCCTCGCCAATGTCGTTTTCGAAGAAGTACGGACCAATGACACCGCCAGACCAAAATCCGCACCAAACAGTAACTTTTTGTGGATGCATTGTCACCTGGTGAATCTCATGTGGGTTGTGGTCATCCCATATACGGCAATTTTGCTTATTAACAAAACCATTCATCCAAAAATGTGTCTCGTCGCTAAAGATTATTTTTCGGCCAAAATCAGGGTCCTCTTCCAAGCGTTCCGAAGCCCATTCAGCGAACACACGGCGTTGTCTATGGTCATTAACTTTGAGCTCTTGGGTCAGTTGGATCTTGTTCGGATGCAGGGCCAAGTCCCAACGCAACATTCTCCAAGTTGAAGTCTGCGAAAGGCCGAGTCTTTGTGCACGGCGAGAAATCGACTGCCTCGGAGTCTCCTGAACACTCTCACGTACAGCGGCGATGTTCTCGGCCGATTTGGCGTTCCTTTGACGTAAAGGTGTTGGTTGGTTGTTTACCGAACCGGTCGTCTCAAATTTGGTCATCAATCGTTGGAGAGTAGACTTTGAAGGGCCACCGCGTCTGCCGTAAAATGGGCGCAATGCGCGTAACGTTTGCACTAAGGAACACTCATTTTGATAATAAAGTTTTATCATTTACACATGCTGCTCAACCGTGTAACTTGCCATGGTGATTTGGCATCAGTGACTGAATAAGAAAAAACAGATTTGACAGATGCCGCCAAAACAAAATGGCCGCCACAGATTATTAACATCGACCCGCTCTATTTGAAAGACCCTTTACAAAAAACCAAGGACTCTCATGTAAATTTGCGAGGGCCCTAAATCCGTCCCTGTTGCAAAATCCGTTCTTGTCTGACGTCCAACCTCTATGTTAAATTTCATCTTCATAAGTCAAGTAGTTTTCCAGATTTCGTGATTAATTAGTAGAGTAGATTAATTAATGCGGTCGTTTAGCTTGTCGTCTCCAACTATGGTTTTCTTAAGCCAGTTTTTTTGTTATACATAGTTATGTATATGATAATATAAAATTAACTGTCATCTGCTTAAGAAATATTCTTTTCCACTGTTAATGTAGCGTACCTACTTTAAAGTTGAAAATAAATCAAAACATAGTCATGTTATTTGCTTTTGGACACAAATACTTTAAGACTGACATAATTTGACAAATAGTCTATTTAAAAAATCTACGGAATTAAAGAACTCATAGAACCTCAATGGATTTATTGTACATAATTAAACAGCCCGAAATATGTCGATAATATTTTTTTCTTGAAACTGAGACACTAATCAGTTCAACTTAGTTGAGAGTTTGAAGAATAATTCAAGAGATTTACGCATGCGCTCATTTTACGCGCCACCCCTAAAAGCCTTACGACCGCCTCTCTCGTGGGTACATTACCTGCAATATGAACCCTCAGATCTTAAACATAAAGGTTTTTACTTTGGAGGCTCGTCATCTCACGAAAATTTTGAGAGCTCCGTCATCTACAGTTCTAAATCCGTCATTATGTTGGCGTACGAAGAATTAGATTTTCGTGAAGTAGTCTCCCGAATTCTCACTCCATCGACGATAGAGTCTTTTTAATAAGTGCAGCATAAAATTAACTTTAACTCTCGAAAAATAAGGTTTAAATTTGAATGTCTTAATTTTGGTTGGCAGGATAATGTTTCAGAGAAAAGAGCACAGCGCTCAGTCGGCCGTGAGCCTTTGGGGTGAGTGTACGAAGCACTCTGATCGTGAACGCGTTGAATACGTAACTTATTTCGTAACTCGTGATATAGTAATTGTATAAAATAAATACTTTAATTACAGCCAGTGGTTATAATATGTCAGTAGAATAATTTCACAAAATTTCCTATTTTAAAATATAAAGATAGTTTGCGATATGCAGAGGTGTTTTTTTTTTAACTGAAGTTTCTAAATGTCAAACTTGCTAGGTAATAGTATAATTATAAGAGTGACTAGGTTTATAAAAAAAATATTGAAATTAATTAATTTAATGTAAGTATAATTCGTCACATTTACACATAATATGCCATAATTTAAATATGAAATTTGAATACTATTTCTTTTTTGTATTAATTAATGCTTATTAAATCTTTAGTCCGTTAAGTCTGTAAATTAAATTAAATTGTGTTGGTGTATCTTGTAAATAAATAAGAGAGAATGTAAATCGTAGTTAGCGTGGCCGAACCGGGTGGGCGCAAGGGCGCGGGGCGGCGGACGATCTTGGCATATTTGCCGTTTCGCCGACATTCCCCAGTTAATTAAAGCCATTTTGTACACTGTCTTGTGAAATATAATTTATGAAATGAGAAAACGTTCCAAACTTACGAAAATATTTTATCTTAAAATATTATTTACTATTAGTGATCCAATCTTAAATGTTTTCTCAGAATAAGCTTTTAAAATGCTCAATTAGACTAAAAGGTTATATTGCAAAAAGTTCTACTCGGCTAACGAGTGTCTACAAAATGACGATGAAGTATTGAAAAATAAGTAGAAGGTCCTACTCCACCTCCTTGTCGATTCCAAATAAGCCCGCCTCGATTTCAAGCTCCGCCTACCCGTACAAGATAAATAAGCACTTATGTAAACAGTTTTATATACTTTAAGTACACAGGTATATTGTCCCTCAATATACCGCTATGTATTCGACTCGGTTGCGAAACCGCTTTGTCTAAGAGCTTCGTGTAGATTGAAATATGACTCTATATATTATTATATACATAATTCAACTGTAGGGGTATAGATTTTTTATTTGTTTTTATTTGAAGTATGTACTAATTAACTTTTTATAAAACTAAAATCGACTCAATTCGCCTAAATCATGATAATCTGTAATAAGCTGTATTCTTCAGCCTTTCATTTTCCACCCTTAGAGGTAGAATATTTTCTTCAAATTTATTTATGACCAACCTTGAGTGTAACCGATTCAATAAAAAAAAATTGAAGTCGGTTCACAAATGGCGAAGATATCGCGTAACATACAAACAAAAAAATCAAGTCGAATTTAGAGCTTCCTCCTTTTTGAAGTCAGTTAAAAATAAATCACATTTACTTCGAAACTAGAAAAATATTTTAAAACTTAAGTCTCTATCAGTAAGCTTTGTAACTTCTTTTTATGTTAAACTTCAAACTATTAAAAAATGCAAAATTCAGTTATATCTCACATTAACAACAATTGTTTCTATTACAGATGACTATGACTATTCATTAAGATCTTAGTAAAAATAAACTTTTTAAGTGAAGTAACTCTCAAAATGTACAACTATCAAAAAATAAACTAACTAAAAAAAAATACAAAGTAAGCACGCGCAAAGGATATAAATCTAGAACAGTCTTGAACAGGACAATGTTAACAAACAAAATCAACAGAGCGGGTGAAACTTTCACAGCTAAGAAGTCGAAACTGTGTATACAATGTCGGAGAACAGTGCGCTCTAACAAGCCGGCCATCCGAACTTGTTAAACGGGGAGTAATTCAACGAAGCGGTCACTAACTGAGTACTCGGACAGTTAGAAAGTGTTCGCGGCTGTGTTCTGCCTCAGATTTGTTTTGCTTGGCAACCCCCACTATAGAGACAGACAAGGAAGCATGGTACGCTGCGGATGATGGAGGCTCACCCGTTAGGAAGGAGTCGACAGACTCCTGCAGCAAGAAACCACATTGTGTACACAGATCACAAAGGAAGGAAGTAAGTATTAAGTCTCATTTGCTTTTAATAGTATTTATTCCGATGGCTGTTATGTAACATAAAGACAAAGTATTTTGTAACACTTTGAAAACACAATAACTCTTAGTAGCATTTTGATTTTACACCATTTTGAGATTTAATGCGATTTGATTGTCGATTTTGCTTGTGCCAATTTTCCAGTATCCAAAAAAGCTCTCCTTTATTTTAATGATCAATTGCAGACAGGAATAATAGTATATTTATGTGTCCGAAGCATAAATAAAGTCTTTTCGTTTCATACTGTAATCTCACTTCACAAACCCTCGTGCAAAATACAGAGAACTTTCAGTATAAAATATAGCATTTGTTTACTATACCCAAAATCTCCTCTACTAACATCTTTTGCGACCATGACATCAGTTGCATACTATCTTTCATGAAACTGTTATTATATTATTTAAAAGGATGTTTGTATCAAGTTCCATATACAGAATATAAGTATCTGCTTTTCAACGTCAACTTAACAAAACTGTGTATCTTTAACATTAACATTTTTCTAAATAATAATTGTAGCCTAGAGCACAGTAACGTATTTTTAGATAAAGTCTTTAGGTAGGTCAAAATAACCACTGTAAATAAAAAGTAATGGTCTGTATGAACGTAACGTAAAAGTAAGAACTTATTGGTATACAAAACAGCATACAGAAAATTTACCCAGCCCGCGGAAATATGAGTACTTAAATTAATAATAATGTGTTTCATAATCTATTAAATATACGATATTGTTGTTATGTAAACGTAACGGAATGTTTTCTTTACCGAGGTGTAATGTACAATTCATTATTTTATGTATATAAGTTACTAAAGATATTTTTAAAATATGGATAATGCAACGGATCTTTTATATCGCCCTTTTAACTTTCACCGGTTATTACGTGTGATTTGGCAACTGAATTTTAATCCCAGTTCAGCCCAACCGATAGAGCTGTGAAATGTTTCACATACCTTTTGTACTGGTGACAATGCAATAATGTGTCAATTTTGTCTCTGCTATATATTTTTGATGCAACTCACGCGTAACGTAAAATTTTATTACGAGGGTATTCTGAAAGGTATACTGGAGGGTATACTGGAGTTTATATTATTATATTTTTTGAAAAGTTTACAAATACTACTAAAAAGTATATAGTGAAATTATAACACGTATTATCTCTATGTTCGAATCTTTCCATAATGTTCCAGTAAAAAACGAATGTTTTTAATTGAAGAAAATCATAGAAATTGAAATGAAATCAATATACAGTATATTTAATAATGTGCATTTGCAGAAAACACACATTTCGAATAACAAAATGTTATTTTCCAGGTGACTAAACTATTAATTTTGTAAAGAGAACGATGCTGAGTTGAGCCTAGGTTCCCCTTTCTACATGACATTTCATTTATATAATTTCATCGCATGCTTTCATCGCATCGCATCGGCATGTGGCGTCTTGGTATGCCACTTTTATAGCCAGAAGCTCTCGGAATAACTGTATAGGAACCCCAAAAAATAACTCAACATATTATTTTTTTAACTGATCCTTAAGTCCGATAAAAAATGAAACTATGTAGCCCTGTCTTATAACCACATATTGAAATATTGTTAAATACATTTCATATACAGTAATATTAATTATTATTAATAAATTTATCTACATAATAAAATACCTATACACTTTTAAAACTTTGTTTAAATGCTATTTATATCAAAACTTGTAAGTGTGTTGTTCAAGAATAAAAAAAAGAAAAAATTATACTTGACCTATATTTTAATTATTTACAGACAATAAACATACAATAAAAACAGACACCAAACATACATATAATACAGACAATAAACGAAAAAAGTCAATTCAATATCTACAACTTACAGAAAATTTAAGGCCTTAAATTTGTAGGATAAGACTAAGGTTTTAAGGAACAAGCCCGTCAAGACCAGTTTTATCAATTTCTATACTTCTGTACATCATGTATTCCAGCCAGGACTAGTAAGAAATTTTGGCGTTATGAAAATTAATACAATAATAACAAGTAGAGGTAGAGGAGAAAAATACCTGGAAGATACGAGTATAAAAAAACCAGCAATTTTCATAAAATGTATTTCTTCATTTCTCATAAAATATATAAAGAGTAGTCATAGTTACTTTGTTTGGTATAGGTATTAATTATCCTTCATTGAGATTACAATTATTCTATCGGCCAATTTGATTCCCGTAAAATACTAACTTCCACCGCCCACTGGAAGTCGAAACCTTTAAACCAAACAAATGAGTCCTATTATTTCTCTCAATTTAGTCTAACAAGGAACTTAGAGTCAAAGGTTCGACGAGGCGGGGAAGTCAATGGCCGTGAATTTTGTAATCTTCATTAATTTCAACTGTAAAGTTAACTTGCACCCTTCCTTCTTACTTTTGTTCCTGTTAATTTCACCCGACTCTTTAAAATAATATTGTATAATGTTTATGTTTTAATCTCGCAGTCATATTTATTCACGGCACGGAGGCATAACTTCAAAAAAATATTAAAATGTTGTTTATCTTTCTCATACTTACCTAAGAACTAATTTGTGACTTAATAAATAACCTTACAAAAGTAGTATGAAGCACTGCAAGTTATGAACTATCTTTAAACTAGATTTTGTCTATCATGCGGATGTCTCGTATATATTTAGTTGCCTCCATAGTCTTTTTTCAAAATTATATAATCACAAAGAGTAACACACATAACTGTAGTGTCTTTTAATACCTATGTGTATGTAAAAATTATGTTTGTCTACTTTAGTTACTTTACAGACCCAATTCATCTATAAAATCGGATGCAATGCCTATAAGATTGATAAACTGCGTGCAATAAAATAATTTATTTAGAATTTGCTTTATGAGTGGGTTCACGTCAGACGTACTTTAGTAGGTGCCCAAAACTCTCACAAACTTTCGTTTGTAGGTCCGAAACCTTAACTGTAACTTTAGAATATGTTATTATAATATTCTATTATTTTAATATAATAATGTTATTTATTGTGTATTTACTTATTATATACACTTCTTCTTAGCAGAAAATTACTGACCTGAGTTAACAATAATAATAACAACTTGACACATCTCACACATGGCCCTCTGATCCCAGAGCCTGTACCTGTACTATGGTAACCAGACTGCTGATAAACATACTTATATATTTCTAAATATATACATATTATAGATCAAATACACCCAGATACAGAACAAATGATTATGCTCATCATACAATTATATTTGTCCTGGGTGGGAATCGAACCCACGACCTCTGGCTTAGCAGTCATGATGACTAACCACTAGACCAACATTCTAGTTACGAAGTCTCGCATATTTTTTTTGCCATATTGATGATTGAGGTTGACATTTCGAAGATAAGCTATAAGGGGTAGAGCTTAACCGCGTCAGCTCATATAAAGTATACAAAGACACATTTATACTTAGTACTCGGAGTACTGTCGCCCGCCGTGTCGTTCCCGTTGTACGTAGTGCCTTACTCCTAAACTTTAGGCTGCTAGTGCAAGTATGCCTCGAGTATTGCAAGCACCTATAGACTCTGGTAACCGTTTACCGTCGGGTGTCATGCTTCTGTCAAACCTTCACCTCTCTTTATACATGACAATATTGTGAAAAAGGAAGATGCTACAACCTGCCTATTTTAAGAAACACATCGATTAGGATTCAATTGGTATGATATAATAAAGGAATTTATTTGCTTTAGACGATATGTGCTAAATAAAAAAAAACATACAAAAACAGGTAATGTGAAGAAATCGGTAATATTAACTTTACCAGTAATTTAAACGGAAAAACATATCAGCATTAGCTTTGTCTAAAAAGTGATTATTCTTTATTATTTTTTCCCGCCTAGCTCTTCATTTTAATCACATGTTAAAGTAGTAACAAAAGAAAATTTTCATATAAATGGGGTGTAGAAAGTTGGTAACCAGGGTTTGTAAGAAGACGCGACCATCTGAACTTTTGCAGAAACATTTAAATTCACTACTGGCTCTTTTATGATGCTTTCTTGTTATTCGACTTGCTATTCTTCAATATTGTGAGCTCTCAGTTTATTTAAACGAGTTTACATATAAATGGGAGACAGTATGCTATTAAAATAAAACACGATGCTTTCTTACTAGCAGAGGATGTAATATAAGCTACATTTTATAGCATAGACAAAAATAAGCTAAAGCGTAAATAAGCATTCTTTGTTAACATTTTAGTTTTAGCAGGTGCAAACTATGTAACGAATTGTAGAATTATTTTCTCCAAACATCTTTTCAATACCTATGTACACTTTTCGAAGTGTTATAATATAGGCGTTCTTGGTACCATGACATTAAATAATATTTGATTTTAATATTAGGCTGTGCGTATTATTATTACTATTATATCTAGTCTATATATTCTGAAATTGTATAGATTACATTGTTGTATAAACAAATTTCCATTCTTGAGAGTGGGGATTGAATTGAATAACAATTATTTCATTAGCACTCTGTTATATATTATGAAACAACCACTTTAAAAAAAGTTAACCTATCTATCAAGTACCTACTTAGCTTGGCACCGACTTCAAACAGACCTGATGCCTTTAGAATGTTACCTATTATTTTAAAAGTGTCACATGTATGTAGTCTTTTCAATTAACGTTGATTTTTCTTTACTTTTCAGTGCCCTTTCTTAGTGCTTTTTGAAGTCAGTTTACCTTTTTTTTAATTGTTTATTTTTCCATTATTAGTGTAAGATACATACGTACTAAGTAGATAAGGTATTTAACACATTACTTACTGTACTCTAAATTAAAAAACTGCAGTTCGTTAGATTATATTAACTTTAGTTTAATAAGCCGGATACTTTATTGAGGTAAGGTGCTAAGATGTTTAGTTTGTCTAGGAACTTGCTGCACTTAATTGAATAAGTTATAAAGAAAAGATACAAACAGCCAAACGTAGAACTTACTCCTTTTTTTTTAATCAGTCAATAACAACAACGTTCATTACTTTAAACGTCAATGTTGCTTAATTTCAAGAAAAATCAACAAACACACTACATCTGTCTTTAATTTCTGAGGGTTTCCTTCGTTTTCCCTCAGACCCCATCATGAGATCTGGATACTCTTTCGAACAAATATTATTTGTATATTATTGTATAAATATTTTTTGATATCGGTGCATAGATGACGGAAATATCGGTAAACATATGTATGCACACCGATATTTTATGTGTTTTTTTTATATAAAAAAAAAACACAACAGACGAACATAGACTCTTCTCCTTTTGTTGAAGTCAGTTAAAAATGGAATGTGCTAAATAATTTTAAGAACATTCCACGATTCTCCTTTTGAAAATAAATTCCCTAAACTACAAAAAGTTACATTAACGCCTACTAGTGCCTATAGGTTGGTAGTGTGCAGTATCTGTTTGCGCTGTGTGTTTCTGCCGAAGGACAGCGGAGTTACTTGTACACAGTTTCCGTTAGTCACATTTTCGCAACAAGGTATTCACATTTCGAGGACTGGAAAGTTGGCGTTATCGCGTTTAAAATAGAACGACAAACACATCTAACTTTGTGATGCAAAATGAACACGACGAACTGGACAAACCATTTCGGTCGCTTATTTTATTTCGGTTGAAAGTCTGACATATTTAAAAGATTCTTAAAAGGCTTTAATTCGATGTGCAAAATTAATAAAGACAGTTTGAAGCGTTCCGAAATACCGTGTTTAATTTTGTTCGGCGCTTACGGTTAAATAAACATAAATCGTTGTAACGAATAGTAACAGAAAGAGCTAGTTGTTAATAACGAACGCAAGTATAATAACAATATTCATAAATATCGTACGATATAAAAACAGAATGTTACTTTCAAACGCATACTTAAAGGCAATGAAATTGTAACATATTCAGAGTCGGTCTCGACACGTGCCGAACTCCACTCTCCGAGAACATTATAAGTACGGGTAAGTGCACAAATTGATTTATTGAAGTTGAGCGGGTTCGCGAGTTGCGCCTGAGTATTCACAGTCCTTTGCGTTACACAGATAAAGTGGAAATAAAAAAGAAACTTCACAAACAGAAATCCCCTTGTCGCGAGATTTACGAGCCAACGCACCTCCGGCGCAAATAACTTATGTACATGTAAATTTTATGTTGCGTTGAAGCAAGTGTTTGTAGTATAGACTCACTAAATCTACATACTTTCTTATGCAGGCATGTGTCTTTTATTATACTTTGTTGTTGATTCGTTGTTGTCCATATTCATCCATCACTTCACCCGATCGACTAAATTAGGTTAACGATCAAAAATTTCGAACAACATTAGCGATCAATTTTTAACTAATACAATTGACGGTAAAAAGTTTTAGTAAAACCAACAATTTGGTGTATGAAATCTGAATGTATAGTATCCAAGTAAACGTGATCATTTTCATGATAATTATGTAAAGTCACGCAAACAGTGTTTTAGATGTTATGTTTCATAGTATTACGAATTTTCTTGGTAGGACAATAGAATACGAGGAATACAATAACCTGGAATACAGGGGCCAGTGTGGAAGAACAAGAGGGTTGATGACGACGGGCTTTATCGTAAAGGCAGGCTTGGAATAATTTAGAATTCACTTGAACAATGTTGAATTTTAAGTTAAACTTAGATTGTATTTGCTTGATTGCATTAATTGATCTGTTACCTATTATATTTAATATATAAGAAGAATTTGCTCATTATGTTTCATATATTTATTACGCACTGAACACAAGCTGCTAATCTGCAGCAAGGCTTGTTGGCATTTAATGAAGATTTTCTTCTAAAAGATATACCGCCTTAGACTTGTTTTGTACGGTAACAAGTAGATTTTCTCTAATTACCTTATTGAAAGTATAGTGGGTATAGTTGAATCTTGAGTGGAACCGGAGCGGCCCGGCTAGGAACGTATCTCTAATTTATAAAATACTACAACCAAGATAATCTTATTCTTATTACATAGAAGTCTAGTGAATAGTAGTTTCGGGATTTAATTTTTTTAGCTTGATATTTCAGTTCTGACCATGTAGTACTCCAAATACAATAACTTAGATGGACTGTAACCTAATTTTCTACGTTACTAGTTAGAATAGAACCCTAAGTTTCGTGCTCATGGACAGCGTTGGCTCATAATTTCAGCGGTATATTTACCTTGCACCTTTGCATCGATCCATGTTATACATAATTTTTACTGTGGGAGAGCCATGCTTCGGCACGTGTAGGCCGGTTCGAACGGAGTGATACCACGGCCTCACCTTCTGTGAATACGACGGCCTCACTTTCTGTGAGGCCGTAGTATCGCTCTGCTCGCACCGGCCGTGAAGCAATAATTGCATTGCATTTCGCCTAGTGAGTAAGGTTACCGGTAGCCCTAATCCTTCGCTCTCTCCCTCACCCTCCCTCAAGAGCGTCTCTATAGAGTGTAAAGTAAAGCATGGAGTGCCGACCTGAGTTCTGAAACAATCGTCTACTTAGTGATTCAATATATAAATATAACATTTAAACAATACGAGTTCGCAGCTTTGAATTGCACGCCAAGTAAGGTAGCGCCATAACTAGTGGGAAGTAGATTTTGATGTTGTTCTGACGTGGTGTTTATTCATTGAATTAACATGCCGCAAATGCAAGCACAATTTAAGCGCTATTTTCCGGGCATTTCTGTTTGTCAATTAAAATATTTGGAATCACGAAATCATTTCAGTAGCGGTTTATTTGATTACTCGAATTGAACGCTACAAAAGATTGAAATTGGCGATGTGTTATTATTTTCTTTGCGTCAATAAATTATTATAAATGTATCCACGTGTGTAAACAGTATATATAAACAGTATTTTTTATATTTTGTTATTAGGAAAATGATGAATTACAATATTAAAGTTGCTCTTATTACAAAATTGCATCAAAAGTGCTAATTAATGGAGTATTTTAAACTATTTAAATTTTAATTATTTCTGGGTGTTTATTATTTTATTCTCTGTAGTAATCTTCGAAGTTAAAATTGAAGAATGTACTAAGTGCCATATAATTGAGATCTCAGTTAGCTACTCCTTGGTGTAAAACTTTAAGAAAAGAGTTAAAGACCTGTTACATTTATTTATTTTCTACTAGTTTTTCTATGAGCTGCGTTTGTGGATTTTGATAATTACGATTCATATTAATCAATTTTTTGTCTACGGCTTCACTCATAACAATGTTGATTTTGTCAATCAATTTAAGTATTCCTCAGGAACAGTACTTTTTTCTGGGTAAAAGTTACTCTCTGTCCGTTTCTGTGTCACTGAGAACGTGTATGCAAAATTTCATAACCAAAGGTTTAGTAGTTAAGCCTTGAAAACATTTACTATATTAGAATTATTCTGCGTGGTCTGCGTGGGCGCAGTAGGGTGCTGACCTCGCGGTGGTTATAGGTTTGGGTAGCCTCTCGCTGGAGACCATAAATATGTCATTGTGTAGATATGGTCCAGAGCGATAGTGCGTAGAATTTCGTTCGTTCTGTGAAGTATTGATGCATGCCAAAGAAGCGGCGGAAAGGGAACGGGAGAGAACTAATACCGTCCGTCCCGCAGCAGACGTACCAGGCGAGTGAGGGTGCAAAACGTCGAGCAGGGTGACAGATAGCTGTCACGATAGGAGAAGCAGGCCCGAGACGGTGGCGCTACGTTACGTTTCTACAATATAGGGCAGGATCGTCGCTCAATTGGCAATCAAGTTTGCCGGGTTCACAGGGATTTCCTTTCTAGGGTACACCTAAGGCTCTGGCCATAAGACCCGGTGACGAAACACTGTGTGATTTTAGTCGGTTCGAGTCCCACGTACCATCTTACCGTTTGAAAAAAAAAGGATTTATTATATAAAGACTATTTTATATATTTAACATTATTATCATAATTTATCATCATCATCATCATCATTTATTTGTGCATGGCGCACATATTATGTTTTTTAAATAACGATATCTTTGCCTACCAACATTTCCTAACACTACAAATACACTAGTGTTTTTTTAACGTTGAGAATAAGGTATTGCACAGCACACTTAGACAAATTGCAACCACGCGACTGGAGAACGTAGGTTATAAGACCGACTACATGATTTATCAAGAGTTGAGTCGAGGTGTTTTTGCATTAAAATCGTACGGCCTGTGTTTCAAATTGAATAAACAAAGCAACAATAATTATACGACAAGTTTTACACACAAATTTTGAGTTATTGAGAGGCATAATTGTCAAAATAACAATTGAATAGCTGTGAGGTAGTACGCGAGTTTAGCGTGCAGCGGCCGCGATTTGTATTACGTGTCACGTATTCACACGGCTTTGGCTTGTTTGCCCACCCGGCCACACGAACATTCCATAAATGTAGACGGTATTGTAGTCTTTTGTTCGCTTTTGCCTTTTCTTTTTTCAAAACTTTGATTTCACAAAGAAAAGCGATGCTTTGAAATATCTGATGGTTTAAGTAATAAGTTACTTAGCATTTGTATTCTTTTTAAATAATTATTATTTATACTATGAAACTAATTTTAAACATGAATCCATGATGTATCTAAAGTGCTGAGAGGCCCAGTGTAATCACCACTCCACCACTCAATAATAACCTTAATAATGAACTTACTGAATGGGAATGGACGCTCCAGTTACCTTCAAGATTTCAGGAACTCGGCATCAACATCTAACCGACATATTTCCTAGCAATCATCAATACACTGTATCCATATAATGTTAGTACTGCATAAACTATAAACGCAATTAAATAGAATTAAAAACTAAAACATAATAATAGTAAAAAGTCCCTGCAGGTGATAAGAATTTACCAAAATTGCAAAGATTTTGTTTGCTTTGCTAAGCTGATTGATAACACAGAAAAGTGCTGATTAAAAATAAACTGTTACAGATACCCATTACTGACAAAATGATAAACTTTTATGGTAACTTGCAACTTCGTGGAGAAATTCAAGGATCGCCCTATTACACAAATAATGGTTTGATGAAGGGTGTCCAATGACTCACAAAATTACATTTTTATGCAAAGGTTTCTGTCCAAGATTATGGCTATATATCTTGGATCGTGTGGATACTGATAAAGTTTCAAATGGGTAGTGTGTAGAATTTCCAACAAGACTATCAGATCAGAAGACATGAACAATTAAATCTCGACTCAAGTACAATGTAATGAATTTTTTAAGTTGACTGGCTATCATAAAGTCTAGATCTAAATTCCTTGGATTACTACACTACATTACATATTGAGCCTGTCCACAAAAAAATTGAGCCGCGCTTACGGTCAAAGGTAGCCACGTTGATTGAAAATGTATTGATCAGACTATTATAAATTTGTAAGTACAGTATGCTCGCTCCGGCACAGTATTTTTTATTGCTCCGTACTGCTAAGACAATCGGCTATGGAGAAAGCATTTGTTTTATGCAACGCTACATAAAATGCCAATACACATTTATATGTAATTGAATATTTACGAGGTCTATACAACAATCGGTGTTGAGAGGAATGGATTTATCGTGCGCAATCACAGATCAGATGTTGGTATTCCAACCAAATCCACGGGGGGCAGGCTTCGCTTCGACTGAATTATTTACATCCACGTTACTCTGAGAGGAATGTGGATCTAGCGGCGACGGGACATATAGGTCGCATGTATGTGCTGAAATTGAATTTTGCTATTTTTTACAAACGTATTTGAGAAAAAATCCCTACGTGAAAATTTATCTCAATGAAGAGAAATTTCATATTTTTTGAACAAAAGTGCCTTATCTATTTTTGTCAGATACAAAATTTACTTTAATAATTTAATATATTATAATAATTTAAATAAGGATTTTTTTTTCTTTGAATCCGTGGACTTCAACGAAGTCTTGCTTAAACCTTATAAATACACCAGGTTTGTTTGTATATCTCTACAATGCAAACTTTATACTTTACAACTTTACTATAGCAGTATGAGATCTGATCATTACAAGAACTGCAGTTAGAAACCATAGTCAATTCTCCTTGCCTCACCTAAACCCATATTTTCATCAATTTGAACAGTTTCCTGTAAGGAAAAGAAAACTTTTTCAAGCGGTACAACATTCCTCTATAGACTTTTTAGAGTTTTATTGCAATTACATCATTCGAGATGACTGAAATGTATGAATAGTGGGGTTTAAATATTTTGATTAAATAAACTGGCCTGTTGGTCTAGTGGTTAGTGATCCTGACTGCTAAGCCAGAAGTCGTGGGTTCGATTTCCACTCAGGACAAACAATTGTGTGATGAGCATGATCATTAGTTCTGTGACTGGGTGTAATTATTCTATAATTTGTATGTTTACCAGCAGTCTCGTTACAAGGGGCTCGTGGCTAAGTTGTAACCGAGTAGGTAAGTACATTGCAAGATTAAGTAATACTAGCCAGGTCAGTCTTAGGATGGGTGACAATTTTTAACAAATTGAGACAACCGGTTGTCTAACGAACATATGTGGCATTCGTTACGTGTAGTAGGTGCCCTAAAAAGTCCGGCAACCTGGTCTAACTACAGAACTTCGATATCACCTAATACTTGGGTTGTGGAGGTCTGATGGCAGTTGCTTTACGTAAAATATCGAAGTTCGGCCGTATCGTAGTTAGACAGAAAGCCGACCCCAACTTAGTTAGGAAAAGGCGCTGAGGCGATGAGGATGATGGTTACCATAGTACAGGCTCTGCCCAGTTCGGGATTAGACGGCCGTGTGTGAGATGTGTCAAATTGTATTATATTCATTTTATAAAAAAAGGATTTCTAAAACGGCCATTTTTTTTAGTTAGAGCATGAAATTAGTGCTTAAGGATTAATGTTAAAATTATTGTTTAAAGGCATAAATATTGTAATATACCTACTTACTAGTCAACAGCCAATATGGAGTAAAAGTTTGGCTCAAATTACCTCCATACCACTGTGAATAGAGGTTAACACCCTTATTGAGGGATTAAATAGGTAGTTTTAGTAGCATTCAATGTACGCACTTATTACCTTACGAATTTTTATCGAATGTATTAAAATACCTACATGGAATACTATAATAGAGTAGTTGCCCAGGAAGTTGAATACAATATAAGACTTCGAATAATTAGACTTGCATATTCATATGTATGTTAGTTGGGAAAAGGCGCGGATGATGATGTTCAAATGTATGTTATTGATTTTTAATTATCAAAGTAAACACTAACGTAAATAGTGAGGTATGGCTTCAGAAATCTTTATTCCAAACAAAACCTATCGTTTAGAAATTCAATGAAATAAACTGATTTTACTTAATCAACAATATACTGTAGGAAGCAGTCTCACAACCACTGACATAAACTATGAAAATCACTAACTAACAGTAACTGCCAAGTTGTTCGTACCTCTATTCGCACTCAAGTCAATCGTTCTAAACATATTCCTACCCTTTTATAATCCCACTATTTGTTAATATTTATCAATCGACCAATAGTATTGCGTTACCGGTATAACCAGTCAAAATAACTTCTATTAAGTTATTTTTATTAAATAGTGAACTGTGTTATCATCTATTATAGTTTGTCCCTATTTTTAATAACATAAATAAGAGTTTTTGATGTGGCGACAACAATACATACAATATACATTTTATTTATGTTTCAATATACATTTGTATTGAAACAATATACATTTTCGTACTGTGTAGTGATATATTTGAAATCCATTTGCTAGTTCATTTTCAAGCAATTGTTGATCGAAATTATTGTTAACTGCCTCTAATTGTTGATCGTCCTTAATAAATTACCTTTATATAGCAGTATAATACTTAAAAATTGAATTTTCTTAATATATTAGGATAAAAGTAGTATTTAGTACTTGGCATTCCAATGCCCTTATTATAACTTTCATGTGTATAATGTGTTATAGAAAAATAATGTAAACTTAGTATTCAAAATAAAATAAAATAAATCCATACAAGTCTGAAAATAAATAATAGCATCAACTGCAAGCAAAAGAACTACTACTAATCAATGCTTACAAGTAGATTTAAAAGCCTCTTGAAATCCGCAGGCGTTAAGCTCGAAGTGAGCAAAAGTGAGTAAGTTGTCGTACCGAGTGTATGAGTGGCGTAGCCGACCAACTTTGTCCCAACTAACTTGAAGTGCTGTAAGTAAAGCGTCTGCGGTGAACTCGCCTTCACGAATTACTTCCAAGCGATTTCGCGAGCTCGAAATGATGAGTTAAACTTCCACATCTGCCGCCACCAAATAAAAAGATAGCTTTATTTATGTTGAGTATCTGTGAGTAAACAGATGAGGTAAAAAAAATAATGGTTTTCAGGCCTACCTTTTCAAGTATACCCCTATGTGATAATATATTTGATATTTATTCATTATAAACAGGAACTAAGGTATACCTTAGTTTTGACATACCAGCTCCTGTTAAAGTCAAGAAACAAAAAAATATTTTAACTGCATTGAACTGTCGTTTTCTGCCAACTTTGTAATGATTACTGTCAAGAATTCAGTTTCCATGTATTTTTTTATGATAAATATGTTACTACTACAATCATAATAAAACAAATTATATATAGGTATTTTAAAATTGTTGTCACTTATAACATTCATAATATAATTCAATTGTACAATACATGAAGTGCTAATTAATGGAACGCTGACGGACTTAATGATTCATTGCATTCATTCTGTAATGATGTTACGGATTGGCCTGTTGCAATGTTTCACACCGATTGTACTGCTAATATTTATCAATATTATGTGATGACATAAGTATTGTTGCAATTCCTTTTTTTTTTGGAGTTCCTAATAACTGTCTTTTTGTAACATATTTTAAAGAGTACTCGAAATTATTAATATAGATATATGTTGTCAAGTAAGAACGACGTAAAACTAAAAATGGCCGCAAAAAAAAAATCTGGCCCGCAGCAGGCCCGCAGAGGTAGATTTCGTGTTTTTTTAATTTTTATCTCCAAAAATATAAGTTGCATTAAAAACTTTAAATGTCTACATTGTGGAGTAAAATAAAAAATTAGCTTTCATTTAAAAACCTTACCGATTGTAAAAAGGTTGACAGTTACGGAGCCATGTATTTTTTTCCAACAAATTTTCTTTTTCCCCGCCTACCCCCCAAGTAACTAAACAAATGAGTGCTCCTTCAAAATCGATTCAAAATATGTAACTGACGAAAATGAAATATGTAAAACTTTTAATCATTACTTTGCCACTATTAGCAAATGTTATACCTAAAAACTTCCATGACAACTATCTTTGTGCTTTTCCCAATAATCTCCCATGTGACACTCCAGTTTTATCTGAGCTATATCCGTGTTCTGAAGATGAAATTTCTAAAATAATGGCAAACCTTGACTCCAACTGCAGTACTGGATTAGATGGCATAAATACTAAAGCAATAAAAAGTATAAAAAATCTAATAGCTGGCGCCTTGAGTAAATGCTTCAATAAACTCCTGTTCACTGGAAAATTTCCTGATACCCTAAAAATTGCGAAAGTCACACCTATCTATAAATCCGGTACAACATCAGACCCAGGAAACTATAGGCCAATCTCGGTGCTACCCGGTTTATCAAAAATATTGAAACGAATTTTATACAGCCGTTTAGAAAAACATTTAACTTCTATTAATATATATCTGACAGACAATATGGATTTAGACCAAAAAGTAGCACACTTTCAGCAACTATCGATCTTGTCACAAAAATATAGATAACAAAAATATTGTCTTAGGTATTTTTATCGACCTAAAAAAAGCATTCGATACCGTGTCCCATAAAATACTGTCAAAAAAGTTAGAATTGTTGAATATTACTGGGAGCGTCTTCAAAATTTTACTGTCATATCTGGAAAACAGATCCCAAATTGTCAAATTAGATAATATGCATCAAAGTGACACATTGCCGCAGTGACATATTACTTGTGGGGTTCCGCAAGGATCTATTTTAGGGTCCTTGCTCTTTTTAATACATATAAATAATATTCAATATATATCAACATCTCAAAAACATGTTATATCATCTTCAAAGCAAAAAATAAAACTATACCAGCAAACACATCATTACTAATGAACAACGAACCCCTACAACAAAAATGATGTGAAAAATACCTTGGCTTAAGAATTGACAGTCTGCTATCGTGGAATGCTCACTTGGATCAAATACATACCAAACTTTCGTCCCTATTCGGATCACTTCGAAACATAGTTAAATGCATTCCGAACAAATTACGCCACAATATATATAATGCCTTAGTTAAACCACACTTACAATACTTAATAGAAATCTGGGGCAATACAGCTAAGACTAAATTATGTGAGCTGCAAATTATGCAAAATAAACTCCTAAAATAAATTTTTAATTATCCACGCCTTTCACCAACACACAAAATTTACGAAGAACCCAAAATTATGAATGCATTTGATTTTTATTTGAAAAATTATAAACAAAAAAATACAATCCACTATATCATTCACCTAAGTGAAACACACAACACAACGTAGTACTCGCCGAGCTAGTTTCTTAGTTTTACCTAAAACTAGAACAAATTATGGTAAAAAAATGCTGACATATGAAGGAGCATAGCTATATAATAAACTACCATCGCACATTAAAAATGTACACTCATTTAATGTATTTAAAACCCGACTAGCTCAATATGTACATACATCTGTCAGATAACTTGTCCTCGGGCAAATGAATACATTAAATTAGTACCTACCTACAATTATAAATTGTTGAGTGAAATGACTAACTTGTAACTATATTTTAAGTTATTATTGTTCTCAAGTAAGTGACTATGTTTTTATTGAGAATAAAGTTTCTTTAACCATAAGTAAGTTCTGTTTTTTTTTTTACATCCGTGTCAGCCACTTTATACAATTTTGTTTTAAACAACTGATGTAATGTTGTATTTCATATGCTGCCATATTGCAGCGACCACAGCGAGCGATGGCCGTCAGAGTCATAAGGGGATACCGCACGGTTTTCTTCAAAGCGGCGAGTCTCCTAGCTGGAACTGCACCATGGGACCTTGAGGCGAAGACTCTTGCGTCGTTATACCAATGTCGCAAGGAGCGGGACCTGGGACCCACACCTCAGGAAATTGAGGTGCAACGGTCCCAGCTCCGTCAGGTCCTAATGGCAGTGTGGGAAGAGTGACTTGGGCGACCAAGTAAGACCCATCATGGAGGATTGACTCGAAAGGCAGCACGGCAGCTTCTCCTACCGGCTGACACAGGTTCTGACCGGCCACGGCTGTTTCGGCAAGTACCTGTGTCGCATAGGCCGGGAGCCAACGTCTGCGTGCCATCACTGCGAAGGCTGTCGCGAGGATACTCCACTCCACGCTGAGCACTCCACACTTTAGTGGAGTGCTCAGTGTGGACGCAACAACGCCGTGACCTCGCGTCGGCTATTGGAATGGGAAGCCTTTCACTGGAGACCATGGTTCTGTCCATGGTCCAAAGTGAGAGTGTGTGGGAATCCGCTGCCTCTTTTTGTGAGGAAGTGATGTCAGCCAAAGAGGCAGCGGAACGGGAACAGGAGAAAGCTAGTACTCTCCCGTCCCGAAGGAGAGACTCCAGGCGCAGAATGATCTCCGACCTCCATGAGCGTTGGCCGTTGGGTGTTTGGGCGTTGGTAACGGGTGAGGCTGCCCGTTACTCTAGCAGAAGCAGGCCTGACACGGTGGTGCGCCGTGTTCCCCGCGCGCCTCTCTACACTGGTAGGGGGGCAAGGCCGCCCCCGCTCGCAAGGGCGTGGCTGCCTTTTGTTTAAGAGGCGGCCAAGGTCTGCTGTAGTTCTCGGGGACTGCCTTCCTAGGGTTTACCCGAGTCCCTTGCAATAGCCTTATTTATGACGGAACACCGTGTGGTTTTAGTCGGTTCGATTCCGACATATCACTTCACTGGCAGCCCCAGTGGGGTGATGACCCGAGGGAGTTTCCACACGATAAATTGGATGTGGATTTTGTTGCATAAATAAATAACTTATTGTTATTAATAAAATGTATTTTTTTATGTCATCATTGTTACTGTTGATTGTTGTCAAAATGTAAACGTGGTCTATTTCTGAGTTCGTGAGAATTATGTGTAAAACGCCAAAATACTGTTCATCATCAATCATCAGCCTATCGCCTATCAACTATCCCGGTCTTGGGCAATTCGTATCCATCCGCTGCCAGTCACCTTCTTCAAGTCAGAGTCCGTCGGGCCATCGTGCCCCAGGGTTCGTGAGGTGTACAGGTCCTCATAAAACTATTCGACTTCAGCAAGAATTTCTGTCTTAGAAGTGACGGTGGTGCTGTTCTAGTTTTAGACAGGTGAGGCTGAACTGGAACTGGAGGCTTGGCAAAGACTTTCAAGCCTTTGTTTCGAGCAATCGCATCTTCAATCGCTCGAGTATTCGACTGCCGAATATCTCGTCTTTTACCTGCCTGTTAAGTGCCTGACGCTCAGATGGGGTGGCGTTTTCTGTTTCTCGTCTTATCCTCTTCGGTCAAAAGTGTTTAGAGCCCACCTAACAGATGACATGCACCAGACTATCGCCTTTGGTGACAAATGAAGAAGATTAAAAGATTAAATGAAGTCAAAAATTTTGATTCTAATTTTGATGATTCATGTTTAACATAACATTAGGTTTGATTGTTTTATTGTTTTGACTTGATTGCATGCTTTGACCCAGATAAAATTTCATTTATTATATTGAAATATTATATGCTTGTATATATGTAACTTTATAGAAATAAAGCTTTGTTGAATAAGTCCAAAATTAAAAGTGTTGTGTTTGACTTTCCAATGTTTCACAATAGTATTAAATCATATGTTTCCATCCATCCATTTATTTTTAATTTTATCTGTGTGTCTGTCTACGGCAAAATAGCTTCTAAACATTTGCCAATTCACATAGGTGTGACTTTACTTATTGTTGCAATAAAAACAACAACTTAGGCGCCCCTACACCAGGTTTTTATTTTCCTGGCTATAGGTTTTTTTTTTGTTTCATATTTTAACGCGATCAATAAATAGGTATTACATAGCTCTAAATTGCCGTTTAAGAGTCTATGACCACGGCCAGTGCATCCTGGTCGAAACGTCAGGCAATCGCAGATCGCGTTTATTCCTATACATATACATAAATACAGGATATAGTTCTCACTCTTTTTATTATTTGATAATTTGCATAATAATAGTATTTCACAACGAGTATCCATTTTACTGTGCATCGTAAACATGTTTATTTTTTTATTAAACTATTTAAATAGAAAATAAGGACGCCAACATGTTCATATTGTGTACTATTTTGCTGTTGCATTAGATTCATATGGCCATATGTGCAGGCAACAGGAGATTTCATTAGTTTTGCAGACAGACAGTCGAAAAGCTTCAGAGACATCAAGAGTTTATTCACATTACATTCAACATTTCGTTTGTTGGCTTCGTTGTGAATTGAAAAATTGTATAATAATATGTATTTGGCACTGATATTGAAAAAAAAATACTTACTCCTATCCGACTTCGGTCAGGAAAATGTATATCGGGAACCTACAGATCAAGGTCTGTTCTTAAAGTAAGTACAAATATTTTTGAATGTCCAGTATTATTTTGATCGTTTTGATGATTTGACTGGCCTGTTGGTCTAGTCGTAAAATAAACAAAAACATGATTGTAATTGAGGTAAAATTTATAACGCCTATAGTGCTTAATAGCAAAAATCTTTATTCAAAATTACGTCCGAACGTACGTCAGTTTGATGGATGTCACTAGTAGATGGCATCACTTTCTTCAAAAATAAACACTTCTGATCGGCAACTTACTCACTTGCCTGTTGGTCTTGTGGTTAGTGACTCTGACTGCTAAGCCAGAGGTCGTGGGTTCGAGTCCCACCCAGGACAAATAATTGTGTGATGAGCACGATAATTTGTTCTGTGTCTGGGTGTAATTTATCTATAATATGTATGTATTTCGAAATATGTAAGTATGTTTATCAGCAGTCTGGTTACCATAGTACAGGCTCTGCCTAGTTTAGGATCAGACGGCCGTGTGTGAGATGTGTGGAGTGGAGTTAATTACTTATTAACAATTTTTGAAGTGAAAACACATCGGGCTCTTTTGGTATTGGGAAAAAGCACTGAACTCGCGTGACCGTCACGCTCAGATAATGTGTCAGTATGTTTTCACTTCTGACGTGCAGTCCTACTACTGTCAGTTTTTTTAAATTCTAATTTACATAGTACTATATAAATGATATAAGCATACAACATCATATACACACATCAAAAGTGTCTAGGGATCAAGTACGTTTTAGTGATCGCCGCAATTGAGGATTATTATTTTAAATTTTTCGGATGGTTATTGATTCTTTTTAGTGAATTTCACTTTTTGAACAAAGAATTTTCTTTAAATTTTGATTAAAAATAGAAAATCACCTGTCAATCAGGATTCCTATAAAAGTGTGAAATAGCGATTTTATAAAACCATTACAATTTCTGCATCGGAACTGAAAAAAAATGCATCGATATGGAGCGACGACATCATTTGACACGAATAGAAATGATGAGAGTTGTCGGAATATTGCAAGCTGGTTCCAGGCAACGTACTGTGGCTGTCGCACTTGGCACTACACTGATCGTCATAAGCCACCTGTGGACATTATATATATATATATATATATATATATATATATATATATATTTTGGCCACGAGCAGCGTGGCCGAGTGACATGGAGGACGATCTTGCATCACCGCATGCCGACAGGACCGGTACATCAAAAATGCTCTCGACCGCATCGTACTATGACCGCCATGATGTTGGTTACGAGGCTCCACAGCTCTTCAGGCTTGCTGATATCAAACCAAACCATTCGAAATCGTTTACGTGAAGTGGGTCTGCGTTCCCGAAGGCCGCTGAGAGTTCCACCTATAGCACCCCACAATCGTAGGGCCCGTGTATAATGAACACATAAATTGGGAGGAAGAAGACTGGAGTTGTGTTTGCTTTTCTGATGAATCTCGTTTCGGTATGAAGCCGGATTCAAGATGCACTCGAGTTTGGAGGACCTCTGAACGTCAAGAACGTTTGAAATTTTGGCAGGAAGTTCATTCATATAAAGGGGGAACAATAATGGTTTGGGCCGGTTTTGAATCGGTGGAAGAATCGATCTCATTTGGATCAGGGGTAACCTCAATGCTCAGATTTATGCAAAGAGGATTGTTTCAGACGTGATCATCCCTTTGCAAAGCCGGTTGGGTGATTCGTTTCGACTAATGCACGACAATGCACGTCCACACATGGCTAGAGTCGTAACATGCACTCTTGCCAATGCTCGCACCAACGTTCTGCCGTGGCCTGCTCAATGGCCAGGCCTCAACCCAATTCAACACGCATGAGATTTGGTCCAAAGAAAAGCACTGCCGAGTATGGATGGCTATTCCTCAAAGTGATCTTGATGAACTGATTTTAAGCATGCCAAATCGCCGTCATTGTGTGATTCGTATCAATGGTGGAAACACAGATTTTTATTTTTTTTACCTTTACAATAAAAAATCTTAATTTTTGCCTTTTCTGTCATTCAATTGACGACATTAACTTAGCTTGATTACTCTCAATTTGCAAAAAATGCATATTTTTTTATTTTTACAAAGTATAGGGATAAGTTGTTAACTTAAGCATTAGGAATTAAAATAAGAAGCCAATCTGGAAGGCTAGATTTGGTTTTAATTGAATATGTTTATATAGTTAAAAATGTACTTGAACCCTAGACACTTTGATATGTGTAGAATATACACAAATTACACCTTACTAATTATTTTACTTAATGTTTTTTAACTAATCGATGTTAGAGAACGTAAAGGAAATATTTATTCGATGTTATTAACCATTACTTTAGCCCTTTTGCAGGCTCATGTCAGTTAATCTAGTATGACATTGTATTATAATCTGTTTGAATTGAAAGATCAGGAGCCATAGCTAGACAAGTGGCCCTGTCGTCGATCCCCTCTGGGCGTAAGCGTTGTTTTATGGTCGTCGTGCCTCCAACAAAGTTCGGCAACTGCTTTATGATCCTAATTTATAAGTGAGCGGCGGCGGGAGTATTTACGACTCTTTTTGGGAGTCGTCCCGCGAGTACGTTCAGCCCCACATTACATGTACGTCGACTTAACGTCACGTATGCGGGTATCATATTTGAATTGGGTGTAACAAAGAATAGCTATTAAACAATCACGCCTGTAGTTTTAAGATAACAGAGGAGCATAAATTTGCGGTGGAGCAATAACGTAGTCGACTTGTCATAGAGTAATATAAAACTGGTAGTTTATTTTTATTTTGGTTAATATTTTTTAGATATATGGTTTTATATAAATGTTTTGGGAATGCCTGACTTTATAAAGGGGTGACGGGAAAAGTGAGTAAAAACGTAAACTACGTAAACTTTTTTTTTTAATAAATATGAATGCCATTCAGTATTGTTTTTATTCTGGTAGGTTTTATATTTTGAATAGATGATGGCCTCTGTACATGTACTATGAGTATAATTATGGGATTATAGAAACTATAGGTAAATGCGATTAGGTCCGGCTTTGCCTAAGTATACATTTATCATTGTATCTTCATGTACTTATCATTTTAGAATATCTGTTTTAAACATACTAATGGAATAAAAACATATTCATTATAAAGCTATTTGTGCATAGTTTTTATATTTACGCGTTTCTATTTTACATATTTTATTGTTAAAGCGCAATAGCTTACAATATTACGCTTAACCTATACAAATAAATAAAATTGAAGTGTTTGTTTGTAATGTCATAATAACAACATTTTACTAATCGCATTCGAATGTTTAGACGGTACATATACCAAAAATACATTTTTGAATTTTTTGTCTGTCTATCTGTTTGTTCCGGCTAATCTCTAGAACGGGTAAACCGATTTCCATGCGACTTTCCCTGGCAAATAGATGGTGTTGTAAGGAGTAACTTAGGCTACTTTTCTTTTGGAGAAAGCATTAGGGTTCTTCGCAAAATACATAAAAACGTACACGCTATTGAAGCCGCACGGGGAACAGCTAGTATTTTAATAAAATAAAATAGTTTACATAACAACCGCTAATAACATGTAATTTTTTTTATCCAGTAAAACCTTGCTTTATTTGATCTGTCGCTGGCCCGCAAATTGGTCGATCAGAAATTTATTTAGATATTTGTTTATGTATGTGTATATATATATATACATATACATACATATGCATGTATGTTATTTTTATAAAAAAATTTTTTTTAATTCTCCATTCATTTTTTACACGCCTCTATAGACACCTCACGGGCCGCCGCCGGGCGCAGGCCCTATCAGAATACCAGCACTGCAGTCACTAAGGGTTCAGCAATATGCTGAGATAGGTACCTTGCACAGGGCAATAGTTATTTACAGTTTTATTTCTTTTTATTTTTATTGTAATAATTGTGTTCGGTCCTGTGAATGTCAGAATAAGTGTTTCTCTTTCTTCTGTCTCTCTCTGTAAACCTCGTAATTTTTTCATTTAATACTTTACTCATGGAGCACTTTGATCTAAAGAAGTATCCGAAATGGAGCCTATTGCATATTGAAAGTTAATACTAATAATATAGACAATACTACTCTAGACATGAAGAGTTACGACGACGATTTTCAATCTACGAGCTTTAGGTGTACGAGCATAAATTAATTTTCAATTTCCCTTTGACATTTTGCTGAGCCGGCCGACATGTCTCTGAGGCCAGGCTTGGTATTAACACATACATGACACACGCCGCCTATTCTATGCACGTGCAATGTCGTGTCATATTACTTATAATAGAAACGTCAAGTGTTGCATGATGTAGTAGTAGTAGTAGTTGGATGTAGATGTAGTAGATAAGTAAAAACAGCTATTGGCTGATTGCTTGACATCCTAATACATATACATACAGACACATACACATAGACATACAGTTTTATTAATACGTTCGTTGTTATATGTTTCCATTATAAGTTCAATAAAAAGTTATATATTTCGATCATATGAAATTAATTTATGGGCATAAAAATAAATGTTATATTTTAAGAAAGCATGCATTGCATGCAGACGACGAGGAGTGGAGGTCCAGGTATTGTGCAGATGTCGACAATTCTGCTGTCAGCGCAAGCCACACCGCCAGCTAGCAAGCGAGCGAGCGAGCCGGGCGAGCATCGTTTCACCTCTTTTCATACTTCGTTCACACCCCGAACTACAGAGATAAGCTACGTCAGCGATACAAACGATGCAAACGAAATATCTGACGATGCCAGCAATGCTATTCGTTCACCTCGTAAGCATAGCTTAGTTCTGTAGTTCGTAAAAAGAGGTATGAACGATGCTCGCCCCGCTCGGTAGCTGACGCCCGCTCACCCGTTGCGCCCGTCCGCTCCCGTTTTGGCGATCTTCTTCGGACTAGTCGACGCTCGCCACTCGTCGGCTCACCCGTCCGTCCGTAGTTTTCAGTGTGAACCCACAGAGTTTAGCTTCGCTTAGTTTATATAGTTTCCCTCGCCTATACCTACATACTCGTATCATGCTACACTTTCGAGTAGATGTCTGACAAAGGATTTACTACTCACATACACTCACGACTGTATCCCTGAAGGGGTAGGTAGAGGTGTAATAAACACCAATATTTTGCCGATATAATAACACACACCAATAATTTGATCCCACACATGTAAGGGTCGTCAATCGGATACTTTGGAGTTTTATTAAAGAAAATTAAAATACCAGTATCCTAAAGATATCAAAAGTGAAACAAAGAATTAATATATTTCAGTGAGTCACTTATTTACGTTGCGTCGTGGTGTTCAAAACGGCGGCGAATTAATTTTAAAAATACATTACTTTTAAAATGAATCTCTATTTCACTTGGTCACGCCATAATTTGAGAACGACTTAACCGATTTCAATAATCTTTTTTAAGTTTTCTTATACTTTGTAGAACGTTCGTTACGGAACGAAAAATTAAGAAAATTGAGCTGAAAATCGGTTCCCGTCGGATAAATTTGAATTTCCACGCGAAGTTGCGGCCATCAGCTAGTTCTAAATAAGTGTTTTGTCTAACCTTTGTGTTTAAACTTACTATCATGGTATTTAACACTCAATCCATACATGCAAATATGGCTTCAAAGCCGTCAATGAGCAGCAAATTGGAGCTAGAAATATTAACGCAATTTAGACCACGACCAGAATGCAGCGGTTCAGAATGCAACATGCAAAGGCCATTGAGTAGCTCAGAGTGAATGGATGTCCCTCGGAACATCGCCGGGTGGTGCCTCCCCCATTGTGTGATAGTACTATAGAGTTTTACATGTCTTATAGTAGTGATATTCTTGTTGTAATAAAATATACTATGCACTTAAACAAACTAACTTGTACAGTTTCTGTTTGTTTGTGATGGTAACGATACCCGTTAATATGTGTTATAGGTGTAGGTATAACTTTGCGAAATTAAAATCATGTATGTATACAATAACTTTGTTTTGTTTATTTTTTTGTTTATTATTGAATGTCTTTTCATTAAAAATTATGAATAAAGTTTATAAAATCTTACTCTATTATTATTCTCGAGTAAGAGTATATATTTCTTTTTCTGACAGATGATAATACAGAATAGAAATATTACTGACGTTGGGAGAGTTTCAGCGCATTTTAGCGAAATCGGTCTAGCCGTTCACGCGTGATGCCGTGAACAAGGCAAATATGGATTCATTTATATATATATAGATTGGTACTAGAGACTGTGATAAATCTACAAATATTCTGTCAATCGCGCCAACTGTCAAAAAACTGCCAGATACGTATGTCAAAAGCGCTAAGGTAAACGTTGTCCTGCCGGAACGTAAAAAATATTTTTCCTGTAACTCTATCGCAGCGCGATCTACAGGGTCCAATTGTAAATCTAAACCATTCTCGAATCCATCTTAAGACATCATTAAAATCTTTCCATCCGTTTAGGAGGAGTTCAGTCACATACACACGCACAGAAGAAATATATATAAAGATACCACGAATCTCCCACACGTTTACGTTTACAAAGTAATACAAAACGTTCATGTGTTTGTTTAAGATATGAAATAGATAAGGGTTTGCCGTGTTGGTGTTCGGCTGTAGAGCACAGGCGATAGAACAGCTCCGAACAGTAACAAAGTAGATCGGCGTGTAGCTCTGTCGGTTCGGCGGGGCATTGGTTCAAATATCCGTCGCTCGGCGATGGCTCACGGACACGAAGGAGGAAGGAGATTTCAATGCACTTGATTTATGAGCCACATAATGGAGCGCTACGCTGCATTTTGCTGCATGCAACCGCCAACAGCCGACCCTGCACTCTAAACATCCTCTGTATTTATGAAATGTACATAACTAAACATAATTTGATCATTTAAATATGTAACCACCACTGGAATATACGATTGTAGGTATGTAAATATTAAACGTAGGTGTAAATTTGTTCGCTTATATTATACTCGCTGCTGTTTTAATTAATATTAATAAATGATTTTAGCAGTTCCAGGTACAGAGCCGTGCGATCCAGTCATATTTCAGAGCTTTGCTTTTGTTCGTCGAGCAACAAACCCTTTCTATGTCCTAAGTTTCTGGTAAAATACAACACCCGCTTTTATTTGTGCATGTTAAATACAGTACTATTCCAAAGGCAGTGGCCATACTTTGACTGATGGATGATGATAACGACTGTATATAAACTACAACAAACTGACTAATTATCTAAATTTTATATGTACTTACGTAGAAATGGACACGGCTCTACGTACGTAATTAATCATTTTATTATTTGGCGCCGACTCAAAATTAGTTTCTATAAAATTTTATAGTTTATGTAAATAATCTCAATACTTATGACTTAAAAGGTTTATTTATTTTATGCTTTTTAGTTCTTTTTGTCGGTTTAATTTTTTGTAAAAAATATTTTTTCATTATATTACTTTTGCTTCTTGTACAAGACTGATTCTCAATGAAATTTGGTTGATCACGTGCTAATGACATTAATTATGTTATGTCATAAATCACGTACCATCTGGGAATTTATTTTGTAAAAAAGAAGATCAAAAGAAAATTATTTTTTGTCAACCTCCTTTTATATTTTATTTTGTTTTTAGGGAAGTACCGAATAGTCAAACTGATTAAAAGCAAACCATTCGATATCAGACTTATGAGTACGAAAGATGGTTTGGATGAAATATAATCCATTACCAACTAATGTAGGTCCAGGTTAAGGGTTGCCTTCGTAATGGTTTATTTAGATCAAATCTTTCTTCTTTGAACGTATTTACCTGTAGGTGTGCATTAAACTGTGCAGTTTTTATTAAAAATAAATAAGAATTCAAAATAAAACTAAAAAGCACGCTTTAATGTCAAACCGAACCAACTTTTTTGATTGTAAAAAAGTGTGGGGTAAGTACGTGCACACTTTCAAGTAAATCGAATGTCTCGAAGTCGGTGAAACATACGTTGAAAGATTCTGTTATATAGATAGATCGAAACAAGTTAAGCTAATTTATAGCGTGAAGAAAATCTTCTACGCAACTCGTAATAGATCCCGAACCCATTTATTTGTACTTCGGATTACGGCTTGACCGGGGAATCTCGAGACGCTGTGCCAGCTAGCTCTATTGCATTTTTTTACTATACGCTCGATATTTATTGAATGAAAAAACCTGAGCCGAGGACACCTCTATTACCAGTATAATTAAGGAATCTGTTCCTTTTTAACTTTACAACTATTGTCACATTTGTATAGCGTATCTGTAATATATCTGTTACAAAACAAATCACGTAATTATTAACGACTGCGCTAGTATAAAAGAATTAAAATATTAAGCTGAAATGACTTCATATCGTGAGTTTGTCCTGTATAATGAGTTTGAATACTGTGAGTTATTTAAATATTTAGAGATTTTCTCTAAACACTTTCAATAACAAAATACAACTCATCACCATCAATCTTCTACTGTCACACTACTGGACAAGGGTCCCCGTAAATTACTTAGTTACGTACTGTTTCATAGTTATGTTAATTATCATTGTACTTACCTCAAAAACCCATGTATCCTGTTGACATTGTACATTACAACAAAATGTTAGGATAATTTTCATAAAGGCAGACAGCCTTTTAAACATATTGCAAGGAGTGCTCGCTTCAAGTCTTAGCGATGCGTCATTGGCAAATTGAAAACTTAATTTATAGCTCTCTCTCTCTCATCGTCTGAGCTTATACAGCTTACAGTGGGGTGACACTCAAAGTGTCGCAGATTTTCTTATTATCAAATAGCGGCCTACAGAGACTGATGTACATGTATTTTAAAGAAAATTTATTACCAGTTTTCAAAGTTAGAGTTAATGAGGGTTTTAGTACGAATCAAAGTAATTTATTATTCTATATTTGAATTTCAGTAGCATTCAAATAGCTTAGGAGCATTGAAGTACCGAGTCTTATAGCTTTCTATTGTATCATCCAGAAAATTGAATCAATTTGAGTATGCTAAAATTGCTTTAAAAAAAATCTGTATAGCCGTGACACTCGAGCGCCAACCAAACAATTACTTAATAAGGAGCTTTATTGACCTTACAAATCAACGCAAGCGTAACATGTTAAAACAATCTAGTAGGTACTATTAAATTGTCTTCCTTTACTGGGTTTCCCTTGTCTGCAGAAATTTTCCTGGTCGAAAGGCTACATTAGGTAATTATAAACGGCTACAGAGATGACTCAATGGTTCCAGTAATTAGATTTATTAAAGATATGCTGATAAATACGGATAAAGACTCTAGTATGTATTTGTATTTATGCGCGACTAGTTTCGGACACGACGGGGGCAATTTTTTACAAGGAGGGAAGCGTTCTGCCTCGACGGTGTAAGGCGTTACAATAAATTAGATTACCAACTAATTCTCTCATTTCGTTCTGTTTTAAACGTAAATAGAATAAATCTATCTAATTACGTGTTTCAAAATACATAAAACTTCATAATTTATGTGCAGATGAAACAGCCAGATTTATAGTTTGAATGAGATGTCGTCTAAAGATATATTGCTTGTTTTCAATGGCTATCCCTGTTTGCAATGGTGAACCATACGTAGTTCCCTAGAAGAAAATATATGTGTCGACTTAACAATGGATACATAAATACGTCTAGACAGATACAATAGCAATAAACTCAGTAGTGCCAAAAAGAACTACCACATTTGAACTACTACGTAAACATTAATCATAATATGCATACATATGTAGACGTCTGGACGGCAAGCGGCACTGAGCGTTGCCAGGTAAAGCGCACCAATTGAAATAATGAAAAATGTAAGTTTTTATGTCGGTATCTATTGATCTATCATTTTGCTGTATGTGAGCTTTGTGTATGAAAGAATTATATTTCTTTACTAAACTTAGACGGTTTACAGGTGAATTTCTTAGAATACAAAATTAACCTTTCTTATATATATTTATATATGTGTTATTAAGGTATTGTTACTCGGCAAGAGTTTACTTATACATATAACTTTGTTGTTTGTCGGGTTGCCAGGTTCTTTTATCAGAAACGGGTAAGGTTTTAAACAGAATATAATAATAAAGATTACCGTTGCTTGAAAGAATAATATATTCAAAAACCGAAAAACAACCAATGGCTCAAAGCTTGTCCTGCAATCCGGCATACCTTTTCATTACAGCAATGTTTGGCCGTTCGTCATCTTGCCATGGCAGTTGTCAATTCTAATAATATCAATAAAATAGGTGATTCCGGAGATATTCAGCTTTATGGAATACTAGAGTAAAGTTTTATTTGTAGTTCGAATATATTGCACTTAACAAACACATCACGTACACGTCGCATACGCTGTGAAGGCAGAGTGAAAAGATTCCGCAAAACTCTTGTCATGTTTCTGTTTTTAATGTTTTTTTTTTCATAGCAGCGTAAATCTTTTCTCAGTGGCGGTTTGTACATATTTCGGAAACTTGATGCTAATTGATTAATTCAAATCATATGTCGTCCCCAAAATGCGAGAACTAATTAAGTCTAAAAAGTGTGATTTGAGATAATCGCATTTGAAATTTTGGAAAATTGAAATCACCATAACTATCTTTAGTTGTAACAGATTTAAAAAAATCTTATACAGTTTTGAAGCATGTATTGTAAAGTTTTTGTACAGCTTCTATTAAAGAAATTAACATGACTCAAGAAAAATTGGTTACCATGACCTTACAAGCCACAACGAACTACTAAATTCGTCACCAAGCCGGTTTAGTGATTAATGAGAGCAAGATAAAAAAAATTAGGAAAACTAATTAAGTGTTTTTAATTTAAATCTTGACGATTTAAATCTTACGAAATGTTGTTCATGGTCACATATTAATGAATTGTTACATTGTAAATGTCAAAAACGATAACAGCTACAAAAACGGAAGTTAGACAGAAAAACAGAGATTGAAACGCTTTTCCGAAAGCTAAAAACTTAACTTTGCAGTAAAAATACTCTCCCATATACGATATATCGTAAATGGGAGACTATTTCGTAGAGGAGAGTATGGGAGAGTAGTAACAATAAATTAAGGACTTTTTTTCCTTTACTTGTGCTGTCAGATCTTGCTTCTTACCAAATTTCAAGATTCCAGGTCAGTGGGAAGTAACCCTATAGGTTTTGACTTACTTGCGAAATGCTCAATTTTGTTAAAATCTAAAGCTTTGTGGCCGTATTTTTTGATTTCGTTGACTTAGATGCTTGATGTTTTTACAACTTTAAGGGGCTGCTGAAATAAGTATTTGATGTTAATTTCAACTTGATGTCTTAACGGGTTCCTGAGGAAAAGGGTCTTAACAGACACACAAACTGTGCTTGTGCTGTAAGACCTTACTTCTTACCAAATTTCATGATTGGGAATAGAGATTTTTGTACAGCTTCAAGGGACCACAGACATAAGTATTTGTTATCAATTGCAACTTGATCCATAAACGGGTTCCTGAGAAAATGGATCTTGACAGACAGACAGACAGACAGACAGACGGACAACAAAGTAATCCTATAAGGGTTCCTTTTGAATAACGGGACCCTAAAAAGAAATAACTTAACTATACTTAGTTAATTCTCACTCTACGGGGACGAGGTCGTCTCTAAAACAAGGTGCAATCATGAAATCACGCAATTTTGGTTGCGTCGAAATACGTTGCATGAAAAAAATATAGATGGCACGATGTAGTATGTACGAGTATATAGTCGTAACATATGACCCTTACAATTATAGATAGTAACTAGCTGACCCGGCACACGTTGTTTTGCCATATTAATTATTTCTAATGAATATTTTGGTAGTCAAATAAAAAATAACTAACTTATTGTGGGGATGGGGCCTATGACTGAAAGAAGAATGGAGCGCTGTGGTCTATTGACGGCCTATAAAAATAACAAATATTTAAAGTTAAACAGTGGGAGAGCCATGCTTCGGCACGTATGGGCCGGCTCGAAAGGAGTGATATCATGGCCTCACAGAAAACCGGCAGTGAAGCAATGCTTCGTTGTACTTCGCCAAGCGAGTGCGGTTACCGGTGGCCCTAACCCTTCCCTCTCCATAAAAAAAAATTTGACATCGACTTGACGGCAATCGATTATTACAATCGATTACAACAATCGCACTTTCTATTTTCACTGGGTTAAATACTTTAAACAAATTGTACCAATGAAAGTAAAAATACTAATATCGCTATTAAAAAACGGGGGTTGTATGTATTTTCTAATGCTGTATCATAAAAAAATAAAAAAGAATAATTTATCTAATAATTAAAAAAAAAAATTAGAGGTGGACTACCATTAACATTTAAGGAGATGAAAGATAGATGTTAGCCGATTCTCATACCTACCTAATATGCACAAAAAATTTCATGAGAATCGGTCAATCCGTTTCGGAGGAGTATGGTAACTAACATTGTAACACGAGAATTTTATGTATAAGATAATAATAATAACCTCACACATCTCACACACGGCCGTGATCCCAAACTAGGCAGAGCCTGTACTATGGTACCAGACTGCTGATAAACATACTTATATATTTCTAAATACATACATATTGTAGATAAATTACACCCAGACACACAACTAATTATCGTGCTCATCCACGGAGCAGATACAAAGAGGAGAGAGCAACTCGATTAAGCGGCGGTAGCGTAATGGCTAAGGCGTCGGACTTGCGCTCAAGTGGTTGCGGGTTCTAACCCCACCCAGTGCACTACCGGCGTGAACCCACTCTTAACACAAGCATTTAGCTTAGCTAGAGGGGTTAACAAGAATGCTAGTAATGTGTGACCCACGTTACTAGTATTCTTTATTAAAAAAAAAAAAACTACACTGTGATTATAACTAGGTCCTGACGTCATCACAGTGGGCGTGGCTTATAGTTAGTACACTGTCAGCGTTCGTCTTGTACGTTTGTATTGAGAAGTCGCAAATGAATAAATTTTCGTGGTATTAAGAAGTAAAGGATGAAATGTTGTATTTTATCATGTAAAAACTATCCGGATAGACGCTCTGATGCCATGTATGGCATAACAATTCATTTGTAACTATTTTTTTATTTAATTTATTAAAATAGTTCTAGAAAAATCTCGGAGTGTTTTTTGAAATATAATTAAATCTATTTATCACTAGATGGCAAAACTTTGTGTAATGGAAACTAAAAAAACAAAGGTACGTAGAGCTCAGTATTATTAAAATAAATCATACGAAGATACTGAAATGTGTTCTACATCCAGTCCTAAAGAATTTTTAACCGTCAAAGTATTGTTTTTAAATTTTTTGTAATCATTTTTTGAATAGACTGTCATCTATCTTCAACTAGAAGAACATATTTAAACAGAACAAAAAGACAAAAAGACTGGGCCGTAATTAGAACCCAATTATTTTACCTAGCAACCCACGACTATACGAATATTTATCTTGAATTGAAAGTACTTTAAATATTAAAATGAAATAAATTGCACTTAGGCTGATGATTTAAAAGGTATTTTAAGCCTCATTAATTTAGAACTATAAAATAAACTGCAGCTGCGGTACAGATACGAAAAAAGAAAGATAAGAATAAATAAGTGAACAAATTTTAATCATTCGTGATTTACCACAAACTTTTTTATTCTTACACTAGCAATGCCCATGTGTTAAGCCAGGTCGCAATCTATCTGTATACCAAATTTTATCCAAAATCGTCCAGCTGTAAGGTAAGGTCAAGGCTTGGAAAAAGAAAGAACTCAGAAACTTTCGCTTTTGTATCATGATGGTTTACAAAATTAATCTTGAAAAAACCACTACCTGGTAACTAAATTCTGAGTACGGCCCCTTACATTCTATAACTAGTGTGAGATAGCTAAAATACATAGCAACATTGACATAGAACGGTGCGAGTAGTTTTACTATTGTTTGGTAGATGGAAAAAAGTGAAGTGGGCGGAGCATAACACCCCCTCACCCCGCAAATTGTCACGCGTTGTTTCATAGGGAAATTTAATTACAACACCACATCTTTGTATCTGCTCCGTGTGCTCATCACATAATTATTTGTCCTGGGTGGGAATCGAACCCACGACCTCTGGCTTAGCAGTCAGGGTCACTAACCACTATATCAACAGTTCAGTCAGTAGTAGTTACTATATTCAGAAATATAATATATGTTTAAAGAGACTTCATTTTACTATGTACAATTTAATCAAGTACAATTCCAGGCTTAACTCTTAGTTTAGTTTATTGACATACAACTTTGACAATGGTGCCGATTCTATTGTACACTCGACTAAACTAAAACCTGACTTAATTTCTTCATATGAAACCAACCTAGTGTTCTTCGTAAGAAGGTCTATTTGTTACTGGCATCTATTTCTCAGCGCCACTAAATTTCACTAAAACCTGTTAACGTATACTCAACTTTATTTCTACGCAGCGAGAGTCTCCATTTATTCAAACGCTGTATAATTGCCGTATTAAAACTTGTTCAAAACCAACAAGGATGACGTGTTTTTTAATCTACACCTACGAAGACGCTTACCAAAAACACAAAGCAAAAGAGATGGCATTCAACGGATAGCGGCTCTCGCTACGAGGTATTAGAGTTTATTTAGGCGTATGAGACTTTAGTCGACAAACAAATTGCTTATTTCGATAGTGACATATGTTACCTAGTTGTTTCAATTTGAAATAGGACCTTGTTTTGAAGTGTACAAGGCTTACATCTTCTATGAAGAAAATTTAGTGAATTTTAATTTAGCGAGTGAAGTAGCAGAATTGGGACCAATATTGCTTAATTTGAAGTACTAGATATCAAAAGCATCAAAGTGATAGTCAATAATATAGCTATGAGTTTTAGGAATACAAATATGAATAAATTTATAGGACTGCAAAAAGGCTGTGAAAAATTGAGCGAGTTCAAAAGCTGGTACACTCGTAGCCAAAAACACATGTCATATGACGTCATTATTAATCTAAAAAATTGTGATGACGATCAAAGCGAGATATTTGACGATTGATTAATTCGTCATTTGAAACTATAAAACCAACTTCAATGCACCTAAATAATGGTACTACATATTATATTTACTTTTTCTACAATTCTTACGGTTTTAGGGGTATACAATTTCATAGACCTTTCTGGAGGTGAAATTTATCGAATATAATCTACATATTTTAAAGTTTAACAGAATAATATATGGGACTACTCGGGATCTCGTTTAAATAAGTACAGTTCAAGGAATGCTAATCGGCTAAGCGGCTGTAAATATTAGAAAATCCATATAAAAAATACATAAGCGTAACACATTCGTCTTTAAGTTAAGTTATATAATTAAGTTTAAGTCGGTATTATGTCATATTAAAATGAATTAATTTGTAATACAAAAAGTACATTCTGACCGTGACTGTATCTGCGGATCTCAAAATATCTGTCAGTCGTAGTGTGTATGGTATTCGTGGCGTAAAGTGCTACGTTATTCAACTTAATAGCCATTAGTTTGGTTCGTTAGCGGAATATTGCTAACGAATGTGCGGCGGGCGCGCATTCCGGCCGCCAGCGCGTTGCTGAAACGCTCAATTAGCACACGCTGCTAAACTATCCCACCTAGTACTTCGTATAAATTTCATATAAATACCAATAATTTACTAGATATCTGTGACAGCACAAACAACGTGTACCCACTATTTGTCAAACTAATAATAACCAGTATTTGTAATGGTCACCCTATTTGTAAATCAACCTAGGGAAGGTATTACTCGACGCGCATTATTGGCCGTATTGAGTTCGGATGCAGATGCGATTTTGGTTGCGTCGAAATTGTTCTATTCGTGTTCTATTGTATTTGCTGACGTCGAAGACCACATTCAAGATCTTCCTCCATCATATTAACTAGCAAATTCGCACCGTTCCCGCTCGTAACCCTCAGGCAAGCGCTCATGGAGGCCGGAGATCGTTTTGTACTCTCCGGCGCCTGGTGCGTCTTCTGCGGGACGAAAGAATATTTGTTCTAAGCCGTTCGCTCTCCGCCGCTTCTTTGGCATCCATCACTACCTCACAGAATGAGGCGGCGGAGTCCCACGCACTCTCGCTCTGGACCATGGACGTAATCATTGTCTCCAGCGAGAGGCTACCCACACCAAAGTGTGGAGTGCGGTAAAGACCTACTATTTACTGAGTTTTTGAGATAATCCATAAAAGATACCTTAAAAAGTTTTCGCAGTTACTTTTTATTGATTTTCTTAGTAACGGAATAAAAATTTCCAAAAAAAGTATATACTATTTAACTTTACATATTCCACATGCTTTTATGAGAACTGCAGATAATAATACCTGGAAATTCAAACTTTCAAAACTTGTAAACGAATATTATTATTTTTTTATTATTTTTGTAATTGCATGCTAGAGTTGTGCATTTTTAGTGATTTAAGTATGTGTTCCATTTTCAAATACAGCCTGTATTTCTTTTTTAACAAATCCTGAAAGAGTTTTGTATTATTTCTAATGTTATATAAAGGCAAAAAACAATAAGTACGGTAATGTAAACACTACAATACGAATTGTTTAACGTACCTGGCTAAATTTTAACTCTCAAAGATTTATTTATGTATATTGAGTTTTATTTTATTATCTTCATTTATTTTAGTAAAAGGCGAAACGTTGGCTTATTAAGGAGAATCTGGGAACATAGGAAGCTCAAAAGTCGAGCTGCCGTGATGGGGGATGATTAATATGGCTCATTTGCGGTACGCGCCCCTCCGGCCACCGAGAGCGGCTACGAGCTACGAGTTGGGAGGCAACGGGCTACGGCGCTCGCTACGAGGCGATGCTACGTGCCCGTCTCTGCGTACATCGTTTACGCTTCCGCACAGAGAATTTATTAGATTCCACCCCATTTCTACCTTTTATCTCTATTATGTATTTAATGCAATAATATACCATTGCCGACAGATCGTAACGTTAACTAATCGTAAGCGGAAGATTGCATTAATAACTATTAACGTTATGTTTTGTACGGAGAAGCACATAAGGAAGTGTGTGATGAGTTTGAAAAAGATTTTTCTTATCGAAGACGTCAACACATAGCTATCACAATAGTACATTTGAATGTAATTGAAGTTCCAAAACTCAATTTTTTTTTTAATATGATCAACATGTCTAATAAATGTGGGCATTTCAACTTAAAGTATGATTTACCTTGCACTTAAATAGACTTGTACTTCCAGTTATTCAGTGTCAGTCGGTAAAGACAATTAAATATATGAAAATCTTATCACTAATAAAAACAGAGATCAATCAAAATCATATAACACTGTTTTTTATCATGCAGTAAAGTGAGCGTACAGTCTCTCCCAACTACCTTCTTCAGGTTGTCGGTCCCCTTGACTGTGGGGTGACCTACCTTCCGTTTACCGATTCACGGTCTCCACTCTAGGAGACACGTTTGCTAAACAAAAGTCTAAGCCTTCATGTTATCGCCTCATCAAAAACTCGTATTTATTTTATTAAAAATAGGGGCAAACTATAATAGATGATAGAACTATAAATAGTGAACTTATTTAATCAAAATGAGTTAATAGACATTATTAGGACTGGTTATACCGGTAGTGCTACGGTATTGGTCGGTTGAGAATAGCGGGGAGTTTAAAGGACAGGCGTGCATTATAAATTGACTGCTGATTGAGGTGCGAACAACATAGCAGTTACTGTTATTTAGCGATTTTGATAGTTTATAGAAATAGTGCTGAGATTCATTTCATGAAATTCCTTAAAAATTGCTTATTTTTTTTTTTAGAAACCAATAATGCTATTCAGTTATGTGTTGTGCATTTAACTGTGTCCTTGAACTTTTAATACCTAATACGTGGCATCAGCGAAATATGGGTTTGGAATATAAATTTACCTACGCGTACCTAAAAATACAGTAGTTAACACTTGTCTGAAATGAAAAAAAAAATTAAATTAACCAGTACTATAACTTTTATACAGGTTGTTACAGAAAGGTGTAATATTATTTCGAGGTCATTTAGCAGACGTGTGAATAATAGAAAGCGCTCATAATTTTATTAAAATTCGTGATTTTCAATATCCATCCTCCGAGCCTTTTCCCAACTAAGTTGGGGTCGGTTTTCAGTCTAACTACGATACGGCCGAACTTCGATGTTTTACGTGAAGCAATTGCCATCAGATCTACACAACCCAAGTACTAGGCAATATCGAAGTTCTGTAGTTAGACCAGGTTGTCGGCCTTTTTTTTTATGGCTTCAACTAACGATAAAGAATGCCAGATGTTCGTATGGCAACCAAACAATATTTCATGACAGTCAGATAAATGAAACTACGAGCATTTAACACCAAGGATGTTCATGGGATGTACGGATTTTTTCCGATAATATTCAAATAAAAACAAAATTGTAATTGACATGAAAAGTAATAACATGTTATTTAGAAATTTGCACCTACACGAGAAAAAGCATTTTCGGTAGAAAATATTTTCTATTTCATTCTAAAACAATGGTTTTTTGGCTACACAGACCAAAACTTTTTGTGTTAAATTCTGCATACTCATACGTCTATGTACACATACATAACATTCACGTTCTGAGGTTCGTTGCTGCTACTAAGAATTGCGTAATAAAAAATAGCAATACCCGGGAATCGACCAGGCCCATACAGTCTACTTTTTGTATATGTTACGGTTACGGTACCTATATTCCGTATAATCATGTTTTCACCGATTATCTACCTCGAAAAATAAAGTAAAAAGGCGAACCAACCAGGAGGTATTATTCCTGTAATTGGTTTCTAATGCCGCGTAAACCCTCCAAACGTGTTGGGAGAGTGGACCGCGAGATAAAGTGTACGGACGTATTCACACAGATTTTATTTTTAGAAAAAATTTAGATAGCCGCTTTCTAAAACTTCTCTTATGTAGTAGTCATATAATACATTGTCCAATTTTAAGGTTAGTTGGAAGATTATTCTAGAAATTAAATTTTCTAACATTTGATTGTAGTCATAATAAAGTGAGAAATGATTTCTAATGTACATGACGCAAATAACAACCTATTATAAATATGTAATATGAAAAAGTGATTAGTTAAAGTTTGATTACAACAACTGTAGTCTCATCTAATGACGGTACTAAATACAGTACCTATCGAGTAGGCAAAGTACTATATGTTTTGTTGTAATGTGTTCCCAACAATTAATTAAGGGAAACGCTGCTGCGGATGAATTCTTTTGACATTGCGTACTTATATTTTTTTCATTGCCGTTACATTTAAGAGAATTTTGGTTAAAAAATCTAGAATGTTCCATAGGCAATTGGAGGGTTTTCTTTTACAAGTAGGTTGTAAATATATCTCTCACACGGGCGGTAGGAGCTTTGTAGAATTTTTCATCGTGCATTGCCTTGTCGTGCTGGGATCCGGGTAAATTTATGGCCCGCGACGGCTGACGTTGGCCAGTTTTACGAATATCGGATAGGATACTTTAGTAAATCTTTTAAGTTATGTTTGTTTAGTTATGTTATATATGTTTTTAATTCTAAAAAAATATTATCTAACTTCCTTACTTGATATTATAAATGCGAAAGTGAGCTTGTTTGTTAACTTGTTTGATACGCTTTTACGCCTTAACTATTAAACTGATTATCATGAATTTTTTGCATAGATGTTGTCAGGGGTACAGAAATAGGGTACTTTTGTGGTACTTACACTTAGTGAAGCAACGAGCAAAAGATTAAAACTACTTTTTAGGTATGACGGAATACTTAGATTATAATGGTTAGCTAATGTTATCAAGATCGGTTGTATACGGATTAATTGATTCCTGGTTCAACAGACTTCCATAGATAAGTTGTCTAGGCGGTAAGAGTCACTATCCGTCCAGCAAATCCTTCGATTTTGTATCGTAGGATCAAACATATAAAACCAACGATATACCTGGGAGCTATCACCTTACGTTGGTATAAATGTTGGTTTATACTAAAGATAGTATAAACCAACATTTATACCAACGTAAAAGAAAAACAAGAAAAAGAAAAGATAAACAAGAGTTTATCTTTTCAAGACCAATTTAACCAGCAAAAGATAGGGTATCTTTTGGTGGTTAAATTTGCCGTGAAAAGATTTTACATTTATTAAGAAAAAAATAATGTAAGCGAATCAGGTGGATTTAAAAAATAATATTGTGTAAAAAACATTTTCCTATATTTATGATAAAATCGAGCGGATATGCTTTAAATCAGCCTGAATATTGCAGTTATTCAAAGGTAAGAAAGAGCAAATGTAATGTAATATTTTGTCAGCGCTACGATACAGCGAGAGCCAAGCCTCCATTAAGCAAGGCTTGAAATAGCATAGCCGCACTTTAACAAATCTTCTCCTTGACTTTAACTGGTGATAAGATTTTCCACGTCGCATTTAAATAAAAAATCGTTATATCTTTATGTTTATGTTGCTTAACACCAAAAAAACATAAAAAAATACAAAATAGTAGTTGAATAGTAACATCCATATTTAAAGTAAATATCTAACTATAATACACTCAACTGGCTTGTTGGTCTAGTGGTTATTGATCCTGACTGCAGACCCGGAGGTTGTGGGTTCGATGCCCACCCTGGACAACAACAAACAAACAAAACCTTCGTTTTATCCAATTAAAAATAAATCACAACGTTACAAAACAAATTTACCTACTATTACGCAAAACGAGCGTTAAGCAACTAAGCTGATTAATGTGAAACAAAAACGTCAAAAATGAGATACTTAGTTAATTTAATTATTAATGCAGAACTAACAGCATAAACAAATACACCTTGTAATCATAACGTACGTTATCGTAAACCATCGGTATGCAATTTTAGAGTAGTGGACGGTTAAATGTGGCTCTGAGTGTATTAATATGTCGAGAGAATTCTTTGTACCCCTTCTTAGGCAAATTTCATGCACGAAGTGCAGAAAGCTACAATTATTAATCAATGTGTGTTATAAATTTGAAAACTGTACGCAAACGGCTACAAAAAACCACAGGGGTCCATACATACACAAGTTATACTGGTCAATTATATAAAACAAAGCATTTAAAGTTACTTAAATATATAATCTTTATTTAATATAAATCTGCTGCGACATTATTTGTAATAGTGTTATCTTGACCGAAAATAAACATAGGCAGCATATACTTTGGGTTGCTAGCATATTGAGAATAATTATTAAATAAGTTTTATTTGTCTAAATACATAAATTTTATTCATAGAAACACAAAGAGGAATGCAAGAAGATATATTCATGCACTTAAATATTTGCACTAATTGGGAATCGTAATTCTTGATCTCCGTAGCGGCAGTCAAATGCTTTATCGTCGCTCTACATGGGTCTTTTTGTTTTTTTTTTTTATGTTATAGGGGGCAAACGAGCAGACGGGTCACCAGATGGTAAATGACTACTGCCGCCCATGGGCACCTGTAACTCAAGAACCACAAGTGCGTTGCCGCCCTTTAAGGTGGGAGTAGAGGAAGAGGGGGAGGGGGCGGAGAGTGGGAATAGGGGAGAGGGGGATTACAGCGGAGGATAGGACGGGAATAGGTGAGAGGGAAGGGTTAGGGCCTGCGGTAAACTCACTCACGCGGCGAAAAGCAATGCATGCATTGCTTCACTGCCGGTTTTCTGTGAGACCGTGATATCAAGCGGAGTCGAACCGGCCCAGCCGAAGCATGGCTCTCCCACGTTCAGAATATTCCAGCAAATTGGTTAAGTAATCACAAGCATAACCAACCGATTTCATATTTATATCGAGTAAATAATATGTACTCACGATTCACATTCACAATAAATGGTCCAACTTCCAAGATTTGCAGATTTCAACAGCGATGCAAAAGTTGAGCGACAAAGTTTGAGTTACATAGCTAATAATTTTTAATGAAGTTGTTTGCAAGTTTGATCAAAATAAGAACTATAATGCTCAGTTTTTTCATTCATTCTATTTTAAAATATTATAAAGAACCATACATTTGATACACACTCGAAACCTGAAGTGTAACCGTGTTAAAGGTAGATACGTGGTAGGACATCTGTAAATGTAACCGTATATGTGTATTTATTTTTTTGTTTTTAGAAAAGAATACTAGTAACGTGGGTCACATATTGCTAATATTCTTGTTAACCCCTTCAGCTAAGCTAAGTGTTTGTGTTCGAACCCGCAACCACTTGATCGCAAGTCCGACGTCTTAGCCATTACGTTACCGCCGCTTCAAATATAATATTCAAGTATAATGTTTATATAACGTATATAAATTATATCAAGCCGGATAGTGTGTAACGGTAAGATAGTTATTAATTATTTTTAATTAAAAAAATAAAAAAAAGGAAAGAAAGAAAGTTGAATTCTTTTCACTGTCACTTACGTCCATTTGTGTAATATTAAATCAGACTCGCACACAAATGACTACCCAGCTTGTATAACATTTTTTGGAATTAGCTGTATCATGGACTACAAATACTGAAATTTAGGGTTAGAGTTCTATTTACCTTTAAGTAAGTTACCGGAATCAAAGTTAATCGAAATATGTTAGACGTATAAATTTTACTAATGTTATTGCGAAAGTTTGTGGGGATGGATGAATAAATATTTGTTACTCTGTCACGCAAAAATAGCTAAACGGATTTAGATGAAATTTGGAACATAGATAGTTTATGAAATTAGTTAATACATAAGATACCCTTTATCGTGTTAAACGAGGCCCACGCGGGCGAAGCCGAGATCCAAGCTAGCTAGTAAACTAAAATTTTATGATCGCAGGATTTTTAATTGCTGAAGTGAATAGGATATGCTATGTTTATTTCCATGCAGTAAAAAATCTTTTTACAGCATGCACAATAAAACGCGTTTCGGAAAATAAAATTGTATATTTTTTATTTAGTAAAAATAAAACGGTTTAGTTTTAACAATATGGGTGGACCATCGTTTCCTATAATATCGCTTGCAATTCTGGCTAGTGAAGTTGATACATAACTTAGCTTATCTACATCTAAACAAATTTTAGAATCGGAATAAAAACTCGTGAGTGGTATTCTTATTTATTAAAGATATATAGTTTATGGCATAAGGCAAAGGATACTCGTTAATGCCAACCAAATAATAGGATTTTTTTAATAATGATTCTAAAAGAAGAAAGAGAAGAAGCGACTAAGAGAAAAAAAATTCTCTTAGATAGTGGATGGTTTCTACAATACTTGGTAGTTTTATTTTAATTATGATTGACTAGCAACCCGCCCCGGCTTCGCACGAGTACAAATTATACACCAAAACCTTACTCACGAATCACTCTGTCTGTTAGTGAAAACCGCATGGAAATCCGTTCAGTAGTTTTTCAGTTTATCGCGAACAGACAGACAGACAGACGCAGCGGGGGACATCGTTTTATAATATGTAGTGATTATGTCCTTTTCACAATTACACAAGTATATTATCATTGTTTCTAATGCTGTAATATTCAGTAAATTATTTAGTTTGCAATCATTCTAAAGATGAATACATACGAAAAAGTCGCTATTTAGAATTATGTTCCATGATTGTAGTCAGCCACGAAAATGTTTAGTCGCCGTCAGTCTCACAATCAGTCGATAGCCACGAGGTCATCATTTAAATTGTTTCTACGTCTATGGCCTTTTATTTCATTTACCATGTATGGTATCTCCTTACCTTATCACACATATGTATTGTTTTTGGCTTTAAATCAACAACTTTAAAAAAACCAAGGATAAATGTGCAGGAATACCAATTTTATATATATTAGAACCACATGACGGATATACTAACCTCAGGTAAACGACTGTCTACTGATTTAATAATTTATTGAGCCCAGACATCTGTATTAAAGACAAAAACAATTCCAATTCGCATTTGACGATTGTCTAAAACAATACTTTGCTGCGCAGATTGCCAATCTGCTTGAGCTCGTTTACCTCTGTTATTTGTTTGACGGTCGACTTGTATAACTAAACGCATATACGTTTCTAGACTAAAGTACAAAGAGCAGGTGCATGGTAAATTAAAACTGACGTAATGACATCAACTCTCATGGGTAAACACGACCACAGAAAATCAACATACAACTACTACACAACATAAACAACCTAATGCACAAACTCGTGACCTTCTCCTAATGAAGTCCCTGTTACAAAGATTTTGTTTATTGTGAACTTTGTATACGTCCATTTTTTAACCCCCCACCCAAAATCTGGGTGTTATAAGTTTGACGTGTCTGTGTGTCTGTGCATCTATGTGTCTGTCTGTGGCATCGTAGCTCCTAAACGAATGGACCGATTTAAGTGCGTTTTTTTTTTGTTTGAAAGGTGACTTGATCAAAAGTGTTCTTAGATATAATTCAAGAAAATCTATTCAGCCGTTCGGAGATCACTTCTTTTCTAATCGTTGAAGGGATTTTCGTGTAGGGGTGTTTTAAATTTATGATTATTCAATTTAAAAAAGAGACTGATATATAACGTTCTTAAAAAAAGACTAATAATTAATAGTTTAGCAGCTATAAGAAATGCATGCATAAAAATCTAAATCTCTTTCAGACAATACCATTGCATTTATTACTATTAAAAATCACATATATATTTATTATCACATTTTAATTAGGATATATACAGTACAAAAAGTTACAATTAAAACCGTTTCATTGTAACCAATCAATTGTTTAAAAAACACATTTCTTACAGGATACCGTACGCTGACAAGATCACTCCCGAGCCCATTTTGCACAACAATACTGGGAGGGAGACAAAAGCAGACTCGATCAGGAACAGTTACAATAGCCAATTCAAAGTGGGCATCTATGGCTGGAGAAAGAAATGTCTGTATATTCTTGTCATGGCACTTATGTTTATGATGATTATCAATCTGGCGTTAACGCTTTGGGTTCTCAAAGTTCTGGATTTTAATTCTGTAAGTAAAACTTTAAATAGTTGCAGATTGTAATGACACATTTAAGTTTGAAGCCAGTAAGTCTCTTGGTTTCTGTCGTTTTAAAGTTTCGAGTGTGGATAGTTTCTTAGTACATACATGCAACCTAAAAAAAAGCATCACACAGTGTAATACAACGAGCGAATGAAAAATTAAGTGCACTAGTTGCCTAATTCATAAATATGTCTATTGTGAGTAATTAAATTAAAATTGTATATTCACTAATCTACTTTTGCGTTGAGTTTGTCTATTGTTTTGTGATATTTTAGGAAGGGATGGGCCAACTGCGGATTGTGCCAGGAGGCCTACAACTTTTAGGACAGGCATTGATGTTGGATTCTTTATTTGCATCCACCATCAAATCACGGCGAGGGTATCCGATTTACCTGGAAGCGTCGCGGAATTTCACCATTTCTACTAGAGATTCGCATGGATTGCTGCAGAGTAGATTATACCTAGGTTAGTCTGTACTCGATATAGTTTTCTAGAATTTATTACGGATAAGGTGTTATATTCTTCAATTTAAGTACTTCATTGTTATACAGTTTACCTACTACCGATCAGACCAGCCAATAGACCCAATACAGCCCGATTAATTTGCTTATTTTAAGAGTTTTTATTATATTGCCCACTCGTATTACGCATTTTTCATACTACATTATGACTAATACCATATTATTATCTTGGTCCATAACATATAAACTGTATATGTTTTTATGTTTAAAGTAAAATAATATTTTAGGTCACGATCGTTTGGAGGTAAATATTGCACGGCTAGAGGTCCGAGACGCCAGAGGGGCATTGCTTCTAAGTGCGGGGCAGGACTCGGTCACAGTTGGAGCCGACACACTCACGATATCTAGCCCTGCCGGCGTCACTATACAGACCGCAGCGCAAACACCCGTAGTTAAAGCTCCACCTTCAAAACCACTCGTGTAAGTATGCTTACGTATTTCCACGCGCGTCGCAACCCTAGTTAAAACTCGTTAGTCAAACATAAGTTAGTCAAAAGCATTATCAAACTTTGTTGTCCGATCTAAAGCTGGACTTTAATAGACATTTTCGTTAGAAAACCGTTAGGTGTCAAACTGTAGTCGACGTTAAGCCGGATTTCGACCGAATTTGGAAGAGATAATATTTTTACTTGCAGCCACTCGATACGATAAAGTTATGTTGAAACGGTCGATTCATGTTTGAATCCACTTGATATTTAAACGTGTACATACTCGCCTGCCATTGTTTAATACTGTTGATATAAACAGTAATAATTATTGTAGTCGGAAATTGATTAATTATTTTTCATTTTAATTTAAGGATTTATCCGGCCGTGTTTTTGTTAGGAGTAATTGCATAATATATTTATACTAGCTGACCCGGCACACGTTGTTTTGCTATATTAAATATTTTTAATGAATATTTTGGTAGTCAAAAAATAACTAACTTATTGTGGGATGGGGTCTACTAACTAAACTGACATATTTAAAGTTTAACAGTGGGAGAGCAATGCTTCGGCACATATGGGCCGGCTCGATCGGCATATCGATAAAGCGAGTGAGGTTATCGGTGGCCCTAACCCTTCCCTCTCTCCATCTTCCCCCCCATCACTCCATCTCCCCTCCTCTCCTACTCCCACCTTAAAGGCCGGCAAGGCACTTGTGACTCTCGAGTTGCAGGTGCCCATGGGCGGCGGTAGTCACTTTCCATCTGGTGACCCGTCTGCTCGTTAACCCCCTATTCCATAAAAAAAAGTTTGACATCGACTTGACGGCAATCGATTATTACAATCGATTATAACAATCGCACTTTCTATTTTCAATGGGTTAAATACTTAAAAAAAATGGTACCAATGATAGTAAAAATACTAATATCTCTATTAAAAAACAGGGGTTGATCGTAGAGAGTTGAAAATTCAGGGTTGTATGTATTTTCTAATGCTGTATCATAAAAAAATAAATAATTTATCTAATAATTAAAAAAAAAAATTGGGATGGACTACCCTTAACATTTAGGGGGATGAAAAATAGATAAGAGCTGATTTTTAAACTTTCGCGTTCCATGATATAATATTATTTACGTATTAACGGGAATTAATACCTTTTCGTGATCGCGTTAATTCCCGTTAATACGTAAATAATATTATAAGAGCTGATTCTCAGACCTACCCAATATGCACCCAAAATTTCATGAGAATCGGTCTAGCCGGTTCGGAGGAGTATTGTAACTAACATTGTGCCACGAGAATTTTATATATAAGATATTATAAAAAAAATCATATAAAGAACATATTATGTTTTTTTTTAAATAGGTAATTATAAAACTTAACGGTCAATTTAATAGCCCGTGATTAATAAGAAACTTTAAGCATTTTGAACTAGTAAATTTGATTGTACGTTATTAAACTCAATAGAAATATTTTATGTTAAACATGAAATGTTGGAAAATACGTGGTAACACGGCCAGTCTTTAGCCCATGCGTTCGTTGACCCTAGCATCAGCTATTTTTTATTTATTTTTAATGAAATTATCCTTTCAATTAGCTGTTGGAGCATGATGGAGTGTGAATAATGCTAATATAACCTTGTAAAAATTTTTTTTTTTCGTCAGGTTCGATTTTTTTTCTGACCCTTCATCAAAGGTATCATTAGTACAATCGGCGGTCTTCGTTTTCGGGAGCGTTTACCTAACACCCGGTATAGCTAGGAAATTAGGATAAATGCAAATGTTAGTTTGTTTGGAAAGCTTTTACACCTTAATTGGTCAACCAATCATCACGAAATTTTGCACACACGTTGTCAGGGGTACAGAAAAGAACATGGCGGACGTACCTTCTATCCAGGAAAAAAAAGTATTTTTCCCGAGGGGCACCTAAATTGACGGACGAGATTTGCATTAACAAAGCATGCAAGCAAAACCACGAGCAAAAGCTAGTTATGTATAAATAAATTACAATATACCTAAATATCAAACAATTGTGTTTTTTATTTTGTTGTATACAGTTTGGAATCACCGACGCGTTCTCTCGAGATGCACGCGGCACAGAACATTGTCCTGGAGTCCCGTGCCGGCGACATCAGCGCCAGCTGCCTCACTACTTTCCGACTCAGATCCGTCGCTGGCTCGGTGAGCACGTAATATTAACTGAACATATGTCTTTAGCAAACTGTTCTGTATACTTCTGAACTTGTACTACAATTGTAAAGGACCCTGTACAGTTGAGTTGGTTGGAATGGTTTCCAGAAAGAAAATGGTTGGATGAAAGAAGTCATTTCTCCATTAGCCATATAATTGAAAATAGTTTTCGATTTTTGTTTTTATTGAGTAAAGTAATTGTCTTCCAACTCACCTGATGATTCCACGTGTGTGACGATAAAGACGAAGATGGTACACGCATACCTAAGAGAAACATAGTCACTTTACTCTTGAATATTCCAGGCTTATAATTGTCTGGCAAAATCATAATTGTAATTGATTAATTCTCCTAAATATTTTGTCTCCAATCACATCATGGAGAATAGCCAATATCAACCAATGAGCTTGTGTTCTAAATTTATGTTTTTACACTCATTTAGTTAGCATGATTTAAAAAATAAAAATAAATAGAACATAACAACAGAATAGGATATAATTATAAAAATATTTCACCATCTTATACTTTTTTTTTTAAATTAAATTAAGTTCATTAATATTTAATTTAATGAACAATATAACCATTATAACTACCAATCAAAGATAACCAAAGGCTACAACATTTTCGGCTTTGTTTAGTAGCATTTATTAGGATATGACCAACAATAGTTGTGTAAAATAAAAATTCTTCAGTAATACGTCAGTATACGTGAAACTAATACATACGTGAACTTTAGAAATTATAAAAAATCATCGCCCTAAAATCTTTATGCGTTAATTCCATTTTTACTACGGACGACGAACTTCAACATAATTATGATAAAACAATTGACACGCGATTTCCCGCCATTTTTTTTTTCAATTAATGATTAAGTTTCTTGTGTTTAAAAAAATATAACATTCGAAATTCAAACATTTATGAGCGGTTAGGATCGCAGAACTTTCAGTATACCAGTATACTCTCCCATTAATTAACATTCAACACATTACTCGTATTCTTTATTACACCTCTGACAAAAGGTAATGCTTGTGTTAGAAATGGGTTCGCGCTGGGAGTGTACTGAATCCCACTAATATCATAAATGTGAAACTTTGGTTGGATGGATGGATGGATGGATGTTTGTTGTTTGTTACTTTTTCACGCAAAAACTACAGAATCGATTGCAATGAAACTTGGTATGTAGATAGCTGGAGAACTGGATTAACGCATAGGCTACTTTTTATACCCGCTCTAGTCCCGATACTCCTACGGGATCGGGACTTACGTAGGAGAAACCGCGGGGCGCTGCTAGTAATTTCATAAATGCGTGAATTGTATTATGCGTGATGTTACTTTTTTATTACTATTTACAGATTCGCTTAGACGCGCCGAGTATATATATGCCGAAGCTAAAATCAGCGCTTCCATTGTCTCCTTCAGCCCCACATGCACATGATCCTCACCATCAAAATATTTACCAATTATGCGCGTGCGCAAATGGAAAGCTGTTTCTTGCACCGCCACACGGCGCTTGCGCAGCAAGGGAGGAGAGCCTCATATGCCGATGATAAACTGATATTTGCATTCATTATTGTTAATTGAAGCTTGTTTTTGTTATTATGTTCCCTGTTTACTTATTCGGATACGGATCTACAGAGACTTTAAAATAAGTGGAATGATTATATGTATAGTGAACGTGTCGTTTTCTAGAGCATTGCGATATAATAAGATCAAATGTATTTATCAATTATAAATATGAATTGAAGTTAAAATCACAGGTGAATCCAACTTGTCGAATACTAAATCACTGCCAAAAACGTGTTCATATTTGTAAGTATAGAACCACTGTTCGCTAAAGACATCGTTCTGGGCATAAACTGGTTCCTAAAATATCTAGTCAGTATATTCCGATAAACAGTTACCAGAGATATGCAATTCTGATCTTGTCTCGAATAGTCCAATACTATTCGATAATCCATAATCTTATTTTGGTACTGAAAAATGAAACTTGAAAATTTACCGACAAAGCTAATATTTCGTATGAGAGAGGACTGACATGAATGAAACTATGGGTATTTAATACCAAGGATATTGATAGCATGTTCAGATTTTCTGAAAATATCTGCATAAATCATTGAAATTGACATGAAAATTCTTGTGTTATTTAGAAATGTGCACCTACATTAGGATTTTATTCCATGTTTCCAAGCTAAATAAACTGTTAGTCGACTACACATAACGCTTCTAAAATTTGACCACACCTTTCTGTAGCAGCCTGTATAAGCGGTACTTCTTAGTTGAATCTAAATTTAACTGTCATTAAGTGATTGTGTGAGATTTAAATTACAGTTCATAAATATGTTTACCACCGTTCAGTTTTGAAGCATTGCGGTTCCCGTTCCTTCTTATCTATCTGTTCATTACTGTGATTTTAATTTCAATATATTTTGTGTAGTTCCAAAATTTTTGTTTGGCAAGTTGTGTTCAATGTTACCATATGTAACAAAATTATTGGCTTCGAAATAATACAATTATTGTAATATATTTAAGAAAAGGTGACTTTAGCAACCCAATTCAATGAACTTGTATGATCCCCCACCTGTTGTGCGTGCCATTAGCAATGCATTACCTGAAAACTTTGTTAAGAGAGTAATCAATGTACAAACCAACAGATTGAGGAGAATAGAAATATTAAGTATGCAGTTACAGCAAAAACGTGTTACTGTAAGCGCATGTGTTACTTCCGTCGGCACCCTCTGGTATAAAACAAAATAACTTTATATTAAACTTTGTTGAAATTTAAATAAGTATATTTAGCCATAAAATTATAAAACAGGTATTTCATGCAAAAATGCGGGCACGTCATTGGTACGCTGCGAGCACGATTAGAGTACACTGAACTGAAGTGTTTTGTTTTTCAAAATCAACGTTTTTCAACAATAATTTTTTTGCCAAGGTGCGTTCGGTCCGGTGCGTCATTCACTGCATAGATACTGTTGAGGTGAGCCGGCGCGGCTGTGTGTGTGTCTGTTCAGCGTTACGCTAGCGCACCACCGGGGTTGTGCCCGGGGCACTCCGTCTCTGCCTTATCAATGTACTTGCATACAAAATGTATGAGAGAGATCCGGCGCAGAACAGACAGAAGCGGTGCCCCGATTTCACACCCAAAGGGCGATGCGGCTGCACTCTTTCTGTCTGAGCTAAGCCTTCGACTGTTTTATAGCTATGATATTTGATGTTAATGCAATCAAATTATAATATGTCGGACCGGCATTGGCTTTTCCTGTCAAAAGTTTTACCCAGAATTAATTAACATCGTAATCGTGTTTATTAAATGGGGATTACTGGAAAAATTAAAGTTAATTGAAATTTGAGTTATTTTTGTGAATATCCTATGGATGGGGGCCACTATACGCCCCGTGTTTTGAACGGAAAGTTATGTAAGGGACAAAAACCAGACATTAGAACTACTTTTTTCAATGTATTAAAAAGGCAACGACTTCGAATATTTCTAATGTTTGACGAATAGGTATAAAACTTGAGCCCTATAATAGCAAATATAACTTGAGTAGTAAATGTATTATTGCTAGTGTGTTTATTATGGGCTTTTAACGGATACTTATTACAAAAAATGTGTCTTGATTTCTTAGTACTATTATATTACTTCATAAATTTCAACTACAACGATTTTTGGAAAAAACATCTATTATAATAATAAAATCTAGTGCCTTTTGGACCGCGTTTAGAATAACGATTGGCTGAACGAAGTTGATTTTAGTTTCAATAAAAAAATTAAAGAGTTATTTGACTTACTGTTTTGTAAAAAATAGATTACAGATATCACAATCTTTTTTTTATTGGTATTTGTAGCCACATTGTAATGTCAACATTCTTAAAAAATCAATAAATTAAGCTATCTTGCAGTAAAAGAAATTATTTAGTGTAAGTATTTTCTTTTTTTCTGTAATGGAACTGTCAATCCATCAGGAAACAGGACACAAAACTATGTACGTATGTATTATTGATTAAGAAATGATCCAAAGTGTATAACAAAAACCGTTTTCGAAGATGCAGAAAAATTACTAAAGTATTTTATTTCGTACCAAAATACTTCTTTATTCCGATGTTAAGACAAAAGGTATTAATAATTTTTGTTGACTATCAAATTTATATAATGAAGCGCCTGTTCTGAAATGTCTAAATAGGTGTTATGAGAAATAAAAGTTATATCCCATTTTACATCATAATAACTAGCAGATTAAGCAGAAAATTTTATGTTTTACTTACGGTTGTTGTTGCTTGTGTTGTATTAAGACCCTGCATTACTGTCAGATAGGTAGAGCATAGCAGATTTTTTCTGCCTGGACTCCACCCTACCGAAATCCCCAAACTAGTTTTAGTTTTGTGGCAAACGAGGCATTTTTCTTTGGTTTTTGCCAATGGGTGGATTATGGGTTCCTGAAAGACTAAAAAATCCTCATAGACAACTAGCTGTGAAACACAGATGCAACGGCGGCCGAAAGGTTCTGAAAATAATTGGTATTTTTTCTTTTTGGTACTACTTCTCTTTACATCTTGAATCTCCGAAGCCCGTAAAACGTATTCTATAAATAAAAAAAAAACTGTTTTTGACTACTATTTACATTAGAGAACAGGCCTTTAATGATATTTTATTTTTCGGCTAAAAGGGTAAGTTGGGTCTATTTGTCATAGGGAACATTGTATTACAGATATACGCAATACTTGTAGTAGGTATGTATGTATAGACTTTGTGTAGAAATTTATATATGATGTATAGCTTATCTGTTACGCATAGGAAAATGTATATTAGTTATTGTAATCGTTTGTTGATATTGTTGTAAATATATGTAATTTATGAATTTACTTAAGTAAATATGCATATTACGTCAATAAGACTTTGTTTTAATACATCTACCTAATGCTATTCAGATTAATAATCGTTAAAATAAATCTAAAGATACTAAAGACAAGCCATTTCAGTTGAGGATTCAAACAAATATACACCTTATTTACTAATAAATAATATCAGAATTCACTATTATGATTATGGCACTGAACACTTTCTATTTAATGGTAGTCTAGATCACAATTGGCCACAGCACAATTCACTCTTATATACAGCCATAATCTGCCTTTGAGGTTTCCAGACTTGTATAAGGTTCTAGTGAAACACTCAAGCCTATTCTTGACATAAAAGGAGTTACTAGACAACGGAAATAACTTATTGTTAATATTTATTTCAAATAAGCCAAAATTATCAAAGATTTAGGGGTGGTGGGTGGATTTGCGTTTGGCATAACATTAGGTGATTATATGTACTTTTCTTTAGTTAGTATAATTAAGTTTTAAAAAAAAATTCTTACATAAAATGAACCGAACAACCAAATTGATTGTGAAAAAATGGACTAATAAATACCTAATGTATTATATTCGAAAAAAAACCTCAAAATATACAGATCAAAATATATAGATTACGTATGTGAAACAATAATGACAATTGTTTTGTAAGAAAATCGCGTACATACAAACATACATACATACATACGAATCGAATACAGTACCTCCTTTTTTGAAGTCAGTCAATAAGCGTATAGGGACGGATCTCTAAACGAGATTCGTCCCTATACGTAGTTATACCTAGTTTCCCTTGTATGTTGCCAATCCTGTACAATCCATCTCGTGGTATTAGCTCTTATAATTGGGGCAAACGAACAGACGGGTTACCTAATGTTAAGTGATTATCGCCACCCATGGACACCTGCAACTCAAGAGTCACAAGTGCATTACTGGCCTTTAAGATGGGAGTAGGGGAAGGCGTAGAGGAGGGTTAGGACCTCCGGTAACCTCACTCACTCACTCGGCGACGCTTTTTGTGAGGCCGTGGTATCACACCCGTCGCGCCGGCCCTTATGTGCTTATTAAGTATGTTAGCAACATGCACACATATACATATATGTATGTGATAGCCATACAATTATTATTAGTGCGTAAGTCAGTCAGTCAGTTCAAAAATAATAGAATAAATAAATAAACAATGATATAAATACCATGTAACCATCATACAACATGAAAATAAATTGATAGTAATTGAAATGCATTAACTTAGTGCTGCAATCAAGAAACCATACACTACACTCATATATATAACAACTTTGATTTTTTGATAAAAAACAGTTCTATTTTAAATTAACCCAAAAATATTGTCAACTATCAATTAAGAGAACAATCCTTCTTACAAGTATAAAATATTCATAAAGTTCTTAATTGAATTCTACCGGCAAACTGACACAGGTAATTTTATTATGAAACGGACTCGGAATAACTTGAAAACTTTCATCATTTAATTTCGTTTTAAAGGCAGTTTTCGCAAATACTGGTTGTTGGATATCTATGCACATTATCTGTAGATTTACAAATGACGCAATAGTTTCAAGTGGTATGAATTTGAATCTATTTCACTCCATGTAGAAAATGGGACTAAAACTCTGTTTAAACATCTCACCTATATATTTAAACTTGTGAGATCCAATTAATAGATTGTATTTATTTTCTTGTACCTAACGTAAGCTAAAATGGCAGTTAAGGGTCGTTCGTCATGTCGTCCCAAAACAAACTGGGACGAGTTGACGAATTTCAAAATTTATAATTTTCTCATTAGTCATCTCGTCCCGTTTCGTTTTATTGAGTTTTAATAGGAACTAAAGGTAAAGGACTGTTAAGAAGAAAAGTGCTTGTGATTTTTTTAATTAGAAAGGAATATTATAACATATATAAATAAGTTGGATTACTATAATTATGATAGCTTTAAATCTTAGGTTAGGCAGTGTAGTGTTAGTAGTGCTGCCCTTGCCTTGTAAATAAAAAACTGTCGGTCCTAAGACTGCACGTTAGAAGTGAAAACATATTTTATAAAGATTAATTAATATTATTTATCTTAAGCCCAAGGCTCATTTACAAACTTCGTTTGTAAATGAGCCTTGGGCTTAAGAAAAAAAACTTTTAACAAAAAAAGTTTGTACCAATCTCGTAATGTATGCACATTGCTTTGTTATCTGCAGTTCCAGGAGCTTTTTACATACTTATATAAATTTCAAAGTACAGCACGAACCTTTGTGGTAGATAATTACTTTACTCTTTACTTTTGAATTGTATGTGGTTATATTACATTTTGCTAGAGAAACTAATAGCTTGTTTCTTTCATGCTAAACGAAGAAAAATGTAATATCTCATTTTATTTAAAACTAGCCGTCCCCGCAGTTTCACCTGCGTTTATGGCCACTGCTCCGCCCCTATTGGTCGTAGCGTAATGTTATATAACGTTATATATATTCTATATATAATGTTATATATATTCAAACCAGTAGTTCCCGAGTTCTAAACAAACAAACTCTTCAGCTTTATAATATTAGTATAGATTATTATGTGGTATTGCAATCGCGTCATGAATTGTTTCATTAGTCACCGAATAATTGAATTACACTTTATTTACTATGAACTTGACAGAAACAGAATATAATGAAAAGGGTATTTGGCGTTATTTTCGTAATGGTTTTTTGCTATAGGAAGTTATATAGGCGAATTAGGAATTAAATTCCTGCTTAATTTTTTAGAGTAACTTAATATCGATAACTATTCTCTTGAAAAACCAGTCCTTGTCCAGTTCTTGAGTTCTTTCATTATTTTGTTATGAATATTGATCCTATTATTTATAAATATGTTAATCACTTGATAGTGGAAATCCGTACCATTAACGCAATCTGCTTCGTTGATGCCGCTGCATAATGCATTTATATTCGCGTATGATCGTGGGAGTCTAAAATTGGTATCCGGTACGGAACATTTGATTGAGTTGTTTTTTTTTGAGAGAATGTTTCAAATATTATAAACCGGGTTTGTATGCTCTCCACCAAAACAGAAGCCATGAAGCATTAAATACTGAGTAGCCTTTGACTACTTTGGTTAAATTCGATGTTTATCCCATAATCAATTCAAACTTATAATATACTTCCAGGAAAAAATGATAGAAAAAATGCGTGTTTTACAATATCAGACAAAACGGGCACCAAAAGAGCCTCAAAGTTCCCGAAATAACATATATATATTGTCGGTGGCGGTTTGAAAATTACTTCATATAATGTTTAACCAAGCGCTGTTAAATTACAAGTCAGTTATTAATAATGCAGAATCGACACATAAGATTTATTGTGAAGCACAATGAGACTGTGAACAGTCATGGCTAAAGTTTAATTAAAGATTCATGATAAATTGTCGCAGGAAGCTGCATTCTGTGGCGCGTCTCGCACGTGAATAACGCTGAACTGAACACTTAAATAACTTAAGACAGCAACCTAACAATAAATTCATGAGCCCCGGCCCCCTTTGTTTAGCGCCACGATGTTTTAACGCTCCTAATTGGCAGGAAATACCGCTAAAATGATCGCAAATTAGTAGGGTACGCTGTTGTTCTAGCGTGTTTTCCGTGTTATTAGGGAATTTATGTTTTTGGTTAGATATATAAATGTACCTAGTGTATCCAAAATATATTATCTTTTCTTTATAATGTGTATATTCAACATGGACATACTTTCTTGTCTTATAATTAAGCAGACGAAGGTAGGTTACAGGAAAAATGGCTGAAATGTAATCTTGTACACAACATTGAATCATCGCGAATGACAGTCCTGAAAAAGAATGAAAAACTCAGTTTTAAAATGGAATTTGTATGAGTCCGTAGAGCTTGTCTAGTCGGTTCGTCTTATTAGTGAATCAATCAATCAGTCTATTTCAGTACAATGCTGGACAGAGGGCTCTCAAAATGTGCCCCATAGCACTTCGTCGTTCACCTTCCGAATCCAGTTCATTCCAGCTGCCTTCTTCAGGTTGCAGAAAGACTGGGATGAACCTTCTGGGATTTATAACTACTAAATAAGGGTGAGATAAAACTGTTCTTTTTGTGAGCGATTATGAAAGCCTTTATTATAATGTAAAAGAACATATTGTATATTAACATGGAAAGCTTTGTTTGTTACTCTTGAACCGATTTTAATCCTTCTTTCACCATTAGAAACTACTTAGTTATAGTTATACTATATATAGTGAATAATGAAAAATAAAAATAAAAATTAATTAGTCTCCATTTCAGACCTACTTATAAACTCTGCTCTCTCTCTCTCCAGTCTGGAAACAGTACTGAAATCTTTAGGGTCAGAATAGGCACACTATGTCATCGTGGGCGATTATAATACAGATCTCACCCACCAATCCTTATGTTCCTGTAAACTCTTTCAGATAGTCGAGTCAACCAGCTTGCAGATCTTGTCTTACAACCGACTCATCACAATAACCAGGGCAAAGATACTTCGCTTGCTTTGATTATTACGTCTGTCAACCACGGTCAACTTCCTGCGCCAGGATTTTCCAATCATTACCCATTTTACTTTCATACGTCCTACTGATACGCAACACTAAACGCCGACAGATTCTCGACAACCTGACCGGCACCTCCTCCGCAAACACCTAGTATTTCCTTGAAACTTTGGGTTTGGTAAACAGCGACCTGCTAATCTACAGAAGATAGTTGGTTTGGATGATATAAATCGTCACTTCTCCACATTTGCTTATCTAGAATCACCAAACCAAATATCGTACTATTACTTAGCGGGTCTAAATTGTCTATATAAATCCTTTCCAGTTTTCTCCAGTTGTGCAGGTGAGATCAAAAAGAAAACACTTTTTATCAAATCTAACTAGCGTGCGGGTATGATCAAATCAGCAGACGCAATGTGACAACTATCCTTGATCAACTTTTACCTGCAATCTCCTACATTACTAATTACTGCTTAGATTTTGGCGTAACGCCAATATCATTCTCTGGCAATATTAAGGCTGGCATGGAAGACACAAAGGTCACTTTTGTCTTAGTTCAGTCAGGGTATACTCTCATAAATCCTCTCCTATGATCTCGCCTGAAGCACTGAAGTGGTTTTCATTTCATCTTCAGGGACGCCAGCAGTCCGTTCGTGTCGATTGACACGATTAATAGAGACCGAACCTATTAAAAACATAACTAGTCTAATAGGTTTGGGTTATCAGTTAACCCGAAAAATTATTAGGCCATTATAATCGGTAGTCATTCATCAATGAGTTGTCACTTTGAGATGCTTTCAGCTGTGATATAACGGTACTAGGTACCATACCTATTTGTAAACTGGAGCGATCAAGTAACTGAATCAGAGAGTTACCAAAGAGGTTCAAACCGACTAAAAAAATTCTCCCTGTGAAAACTTAGACTACGCTCGTGCAAACTCTAATCTTTTCTTTAATCGATGTGTGGTGATGCGTGCTGTAATGTCTTGAAGATTTTTTTGATAAGTTACACCTTCTTCTTAATAACTGCATTCGATTTATCTTTAATCTTCGTAAATATGAAAATATTCCCACTTGTCGTTCTCAGCTCAGATGCCTATTCGTCAACGCCGATAAAAGCGCGTACTCACTACCCTATATGCTACCTTTAATTCCCCATTACCCCCTACTTACTTAACACCATACTTCCAACACTTATGCAATAACCATGACAGAAATCTTAGGTAGTCAAATTATATCCTTTTATTTTGTTTCTTTCACACTACTCATCGGGTTCGTCGGCTCTCCTTTCCCGGTTCAATCTATTTTTTTATGGCAATGCTACTCCTTTAAGGTACCTGAAAGTAAAGGAGCTCTTATTTAAAGAATGCCGTTATATGTCTTTATAAGTGCGTTTATATATATTAGTATATATGTATGTCTATATAATACTATATTAGACTACAAGCTACGTATATTTGCGTATTATATATATCCATTTTACAATATTTAACATAATTTTTAAGTGCATCTACTTCCTATTTTCTCAGCATCACCAAGAGGTTGACTGATAGAGAATGCATAGGCATTAAGTCCGGCTATGTACAAAATGAAATTTTTTAAATAAATAAACTGTCCAGTGCTGGGCTTGAGTCCAATCCGGATTCAAAGAATATTAAATTATATAAATAAGGATGTTTAAAATAATATCAGCCCTCGTATGTTTTCTACGCCTAATTGAATTTGGGGTTCTTTTGTTGTGGTATAGACATACGGGAACTCTTAAAGCCATTTCAAAGACACTTTGCTTCTTAAGTCGGCATCCATGAGCGAGAGGAAATAAAGTTATGATTTATGTAGTGAAATATGTTGCAGGAGGCCGACGCTCTAAGCGCCCGCCGCACCCGCCGCACCGGGCCCGAGCCCGACACCTCCTGTCGTTGACAATATACGAGTAAATTCGTAACAAAACGACAAGACAATTGCTTAGAAACATATACCCAATACTAAGTGATTTTAATATTTACGAGCTACATTACAATTTGTTCGAAAGAAAACTAACTTTTAATATTTATTGGCTGATATAAAATCAAACAAAGAAAGTCTTAAATGTCTAACTTTTAGGGTGGGACTCATTCAAAGCACCTTACCTGGTTTAATTCAATGTTGACGTTTGCAAATATATAAAATTACAAAAACAAGTTAGCATGCTGTTTTTGCACCCTTAATATGACACTAATAATAATGCTTGTACCCTAAGTATAGTTGCATGAAAATATGAAAAAAAAACCTACACACTACAAATAATAAAAATATAAAATTATGGATGAAGGAATCAGGAGTCTCCTCCATTTTGCAGTTAGTAAAAATTACTCTATCAAGATAACCAACCATTAGAGGTGACCTAAGAATAAATTAACCGATGAACGCTACTTGCGTTAAAAAAAACCATGCTCTTCCAGATTCCAAGAGAACTTAAAGCTGTCAATCACGGTTATCACCATACTAGTGACAATCCATATGTTTCAGTACCCTCGCATCGAATGACAAACTGACTTGACTTTTGGTACCGACTCCGACAGTGAATCCGTTGCAACAGTATTTTTTTCGTTAAACCTAGTTACTGATTGGTTCCTATGACAAGCGGTATTAGGTAACAATGATATATATACTTTGGAATAACATGAAGCAAGAAAAACAATCAACTACTCGGGGGTAGGCATTGTATTCTTATGTATTTTTGCCATAGAATACATAATTTTTACTCTTTCCGCCGACTTTTTACCCTTACCCGAAAACTATATCTAAATCGAGGTTGACAGTCCAAATATACAATTAACGGGCAACGTGTACCTAGCCTCTGATCAATAACGGTCCCATGTGGTTATTGAACCCACTACACTTGATACAGTATCGGTTCGCCAGGGGACAACTTAAGCTTAAGCACTAAAGGACAGCGCACTCCGTAAACCTATGTAAGAACTACGTTGACAGTCACAGTGATTTAAGTTTGTATACGGACAGTGTTCACATTTTTTTTCATATCAAATAAGCTCCATTATAAGTTTTAAATTGTTGTTGTAAATAGGTACCTACTGTAAAAGATTTACAAGCGACTATTGTAGTCGCCACATCAAAAACTCTTAATTATTTTATTAAAAATAGGGGCAAACTATTATAGATGATAAAACAGTTCACTAATTAATAAAAATGAGTTAATAAACATTATTATGACTAGTTATACCGGTAACGCAATGCTATTGGTCGGTTGATAAATATTGATGTATAGTGAATCTGATATCTCTATCTCAATATTAACAGTAGTCGTGTAACAGTTACTGTAATTTTGACGTGTAGATCGGTCATCGGGTCGTTCCCGGGTCGTGTGTCGGATACAGTCGGTTGCACTTATCTGTTTCTGTGACATTCGGCTCGTGTTCCTTAGCCCGAATTGACGGAGGTCGAGCGTGGTCTGCCTCGATTAGAACTCTCGCTCCGACAGGATTTGATTACGACACTCGGAAGCTACCGGGATTACTACAGGCAGCCCAGTTAGTTATATCACGTATGTTATGATAAATGTTCTAGGATGTGACACTGATTGCGTGTTAAGATTAACTTATAATGCTATACAATCTAAAAGAATTGGATTTAATTAGGTTTTAAAACTCTCAAAATAATTGTAATGTAATTTCCTTATGTTTTACTTTAACTTCAAAAGGGCAGTCTTATGGTTAGAATTCATTGTTTATTAGAACAGTCCTCATGAAATTAAATGTTATGAAATTCTTTGAAAAAAGAACAAAGAGCACACATTGTTTTATATTTGTTAAAACAGACAACATTAACATTACACTTTATACTTCTTATTTTTATTAAACTTTATTCTTTTAAACAATCACTGAAAGACATAAACTTAGACTACGTCCGATGTACACTCCGTACTAAAGAATGCGCGGTAAGAACCTTTTATAGCAGCTAAGAGTGCGCACGTGCAACTCAATCAATATTAAAATTGCATATCAATATTAAAATTGAAAACACCTACCGTAACGAAATAAAATTAACGTCCAGCACATTAAGCAAGACTGACGCTGTTGAGAGAATACAAAATTTTGCAAACAAAATAAAAAATAGTACCAATTTGAAAACTGCGTACTCTTTGATGGTGCGCGCTCTTTGCGACCTTTACTATATATGTTTGCTTACAGACTTACTTACTTGAAGCACGCATCTTAACTTGTGCATTTTACCTAAGTTTTATCTTTCTTCTTATCTTTTAATTGCTACAATTTCAAAAAAACATGTGGAAATTCCGTCGATATATTTTATATAGATGATTTTTATCATGTCTTCATTCAAAATCTTTGAGTTATTCATAGAGATTTCGTTATTTTTTTATTTGTATTTAAAAAAGATTTTAAAACATTTTTTAACCGATATAATGCTTTATTATTATACTATATTATATTGTATTTAGGAAGACATTAAAAAAATTTACATGTCATAGTTAGAAGCGGTTTTTCAAACGGTACATTTGAATTTTTTATATGTCAGACTAATGGTAAGTTTCTATAGTTGCTTTATTATGTTTACATAGAATAACACAAAGTTGCTTCCGCCGTTTGTACGCTTAGATCTTTTAAACTATTAATATTAATTCGGTTTACACCAATAGATAGAGCGATTCAATAGAAAGATTTATACGTATAGTTTAATATTGTTTTGTGTTAATTTGTATAATGATATGACGATAATTGTTCACCACATTAGTATCTACACTATACTCGTGCGAAGCTGGGGCGGGTCGCTAGTAATATATATAATAAGATACAAAAACAGTAAACCCAGTTTAAGCATACAGTAACACATCAAATACATGATATTATGTTTCTTGTATTTAAAAGGTTCTCAAAATGACATCATAGAAACCTTTATGAATGTAGGGCGACAGTTAGCTTGTTTAATGCTTCAGAAGATATCGTTTCGATGAAAAGGCCTTCAGTTGAAAGTTAACGATAGTGTTTGCGATAACAGGTCTTAACAGTTTCCTTTGCCTTTGACATGCTGACAACATCAACCCATTTCTTACATAAGAATGAGTTCCTGGAACAACAGCTACAGTGTTAGTTAAACTTACGCTACGTATATACGTGGTAGCTATATACATTTGTACAATACAAGGCTGCGTTCAGATTGAGTTATAGCACGGATGATAAAAAATTCTTACCTTTCTTTTTATATGGCACAGGATGTCAAAAGATAGTTATCAAAAACTGTTTGTGTAAGCGTTTACACATTTAATCAACGCCTAGAGGTAATATGTATTTATCTTTAAAGTTCATCTCAAATATGAGACATCTTTGAATCTCTTATTGGCACTATAGTGACCAAACAAGACTTAGCGCCATCTTGTAATCAAGTAGCGATTGTTTGTGTGTTCGGCTGTGAGTTCTTTACTCTAAAATAGCTCTTACCTACCTTCTTATTTAAAATTTTGATAGTAATCTTAGTTGTTTGTGTTTTATTAAATTTGTAAAATGCGAAATACTATACTGAAAACTGTACTACAACGATGCTATTTCTTTAAAAAAATTTTGAAAGCAATGTATGAATCTTAAGAGCAGTAGACTTTGCACAATAGCTTTTAAGATACTTTATAAAGATATAATATTATAATTGAATTATATTTTGAGACACATTACATAGCTCTATTTAGGTTCAAAATGTTTCTAGAAGACGGGTAAAAATACTTAGATATAAATTTTTTGGAAATACATTTCCAAATAATTTATTTACGTAGAAATACCCACACTATTACAAATAGATACATTTATGTATACAAATATATTATCTGAACAGTAGCAGTCAAATGCTCTACTGTTAAGGTACAAGTTCGAGATGAACAGCAGACTGCAGTGGCCTGCAGCCACAGGCGGCATTGCGGCCTTCAGTTGGAATCGACTGCAATGTTGCCTGCGACCGTTTCTATTCCGAGACGGACTGCAGACCGCACATGCTGCGGCTGAAGACCTCCGTCGTTTCCCAACCTTCGCGTGAAACAGAATGTCGCACAACGCTATCAATGTGTCTTTTGTTTGAAGAGGAAGATGATGATGATGACTTGTTGTTACTAGGTATATCCTAAAAGAAAAGAAAACCAACAGATATTTTATTTAGATGTCGATGCAAAGAAGGAAGTTATGCGTTATTAATTAAAAGCTTATAATATGCACAGAGGAAATATTTAGAAAGTATTGTCGTGTAAATACTTTCTTTTTGGAGGAACGACCCTTTTGATCGCTCTGCTCGATCGGTCCACGTCACTACTTGTGCGGTCTTCCGTCTTGCTTACCAAACACTTTTGAACGCAGCCTTAGATAAAATAAAGTAACACAATGTATTTGCGGGTGCAGGGCAGGTCACGTATGCCTTTATGATTCAATTGTCGAGTGACCGTCTTCAAGCCAACCTGCGTCACGTCAGCCAAACGTCGCCTCCCATCCAATAAAATTAACACGTTTATTCGGACATTAACAACTTACTGAATATACTTAAATGTATCACCCACTTTGATGTTCTACTTTGTTGTTTTACAGTGTAGGTACATTGTAACTTACGAGGAATGTGATTTTGTATTCTCGAGTTTAGTTAAAGCATATGAATATACCTACTATGTACGTATATATTTGCAAGGCAATTTTTTTTCGGTACGGTTTAAAAAGCGGTCTAATATTTTGTTTGTTTTGTTGTTGTCTATTGCTGCTATAAGTAAACCTATGTACTTGTGGTAATTGTGAAGAAATAATGCAAAAGGTTTGATTATGTACAAATACATGTTTTTGAATAATTGAGAGGCTCGTGGCTAAGTGGTAACCGAGTAGGTTAACACATTACAAAGTTAAGTAATGCTAGCCAGGTCAGTCTAGGATGGGTGACCATTATTATCACATTGAGACCCCTCCGTGCCTCGAGAGCACGTTAAACCGTCGGTCCCGGGTGCCATTCAAACAAACATCTGTGTCATTCGTTATGGGCAGTTGGAGCCCTAAAAAGTTCGACAACCTGGTCTTACTACAGAACTTCGAAATCGCCTAGTACTTGGTTGTAGATTTCTAATAGCAGTCGCTTCACGTAAAATATCAAAGTTCGGCCGTATCGTAGTTGGACTGAAAGCCGACCCCAACGTAGTTGGGAAAAGACGCGGAGGATGATGACATATTTTTGAATTATTATTTCACTTTCAGTAAGATAGATTACGGCTGATATACTGACTAATATTATAAATGCGAATGTGAGTTTGTTGGTTATGATTTTACGCCTGAACTATTCAACCGCTCATCATAAAATTGTTCATACACGTTGTCAGAGGTAAAGAAACGGACAAACGGTGCTTTTCGTCAAGAAAGAAAAAAGTTATAAAGCGATCGAAGCCGCGGGCAAAGCTAGTGGGTTATACGAGCTACACTGTACATTGACCCTTGTGGTTTATAATAGTTACCACTAATATATATATATATTCTAGCTGACCCGACAGACGTTGTCCTGCCTTAACTATGAATATTGAACAACCGTTATGGTATTTTTGTGAACACCTCCAGCTAAGCGAAATGCTTGTGTTAGGAATGGGTTCACGTCGGTAGTGCATTGGGTGGGGTAAGAACCCGCAACCACTCGATCGCAAGTCCGATGCCTTAGCCATTACGCTACCGCCGCTTTTAGGGTATGCGACCTATGCGTTAAGATAGGCATGATTTCAATACTATAACATTGCAATTATAGATTTAGTAGCAATAAATCCATCAAGGGTATTATTTGCCTCCTCATATATCTTAATATGAATATGAACATTTAACATAATATAACGAACCGAAACACATGGTGCGTTGGGGTGTGTCAACATCAGTGATAATGTAATTGTTCAACTCTGGCTAAGTTTCTATTTGAGCACTCATCATATACTGATACGCTGATAACTATGATAATAACTTTTTCAGCTATTTAAACAGTTCTTAAACTAGAAAGGAGGACACAAGCTTCTGGTAAATATTGTGCTCTTGATTTAACTCTTTTGTCAACTAAAGCTAGCAACCTGTAGCGTACGTTCACATGAAAATGCGTTTGTAAAAAGACTTACCTCCTAGACCACTTTAAATAAATAGTCGAACTTTTTCATTAAAAAAATTGATGGTGATGTTCCTAAAAAAGAAATCGCTCATTTTAACACAGACCAGGCAAACAAAGATCCTTCTTTTATTGAAAGAGTATACTGTATAATATAATTCTTGCTGTACTCGGTAATCTTCACCAGAAAATTGTATTTAAACAAAGCTATGAGAAGCTTTTAGTCTGGTCTGTGGACATCAATCTCCTACAATACATACCTAAAGACGTTTAGTTGGATCAAATGAATTTAGAGCAACAGGAATGCAAACAGTGTCTAATCTAATGTAATTCAACCAAACTTCGGATAGTGGGCATTGGGATAGAATCGGATTCCGAGCAAGCATTTGGGTTCCGGACGTTGCGTTGGATAGCTACATACATATCTATTCACTACTAAACGCCACAACAAGCCTTGTTCACTTTAAGCTGGATCGTAAGGTGCTTTATTGTTCCAATTAATATTCCGAGGTACCATTCAAATTAATTTTGCGTTTACCACCCAAATTAATCTGACACTTAAAGACGGTTTGGTCCGCTTACGATTGAAAGCACGCTACCAAAATTATTCTAAAGTTACTTATTGTGGTTTCAATAATTATTATAGAGCTGAGTACAATTTACAAAGGAAATAATAAGAAAGTAACGTTCAACCAAATGAACGATTTTTAACCAAGGATTTTTTGTTTCCAATTTCCAAAACCGTAAATTTACTCAGTAAGTGTTTTATTAGAACAATTTTAAAGTATGAATTATAAAAAAAGTTTTGTGAAGATGTTTGTTCATCCCAATCAAAGGCTGACAGGGATCAGATTTGAATGGCATTAGTACACAGATAGAGCCGAGATCCACGCAAAAAGAGTCGCAAGCTACGGCAGGTTTTAAATATAGAACATCATCAAAAACGTAGAATAAGGGAGAGCGCGACGAGACGTAACAGAGACTTGGCATTTTCTAATATCGCCGTGACTAAAGTTACTCACTTAACACACTCTAATGCTGCCTGAGCAAGTTTTAATGAAGTGAGTTTATTTTGTGATTTGATATAATAAATAACTTACACAGAGCAATGTTTACACAAATAAACCTAGTTTTTGCTACTGGTTGCTACCGTTAATTAAAATCGGTGTTGATATTAGTTATAATAAAATCTTTAAATTTTTTTGAGTAGGACTTGAGTTGCGTACCTAATTGTTTTCAGACAGTAGGTACATGCTTGTATTAGGATTGGGTTCACGTCGTTAGTGCACTGGGTTCGATTACGATACCGCTGCTTATTTTGTTAGTAAATCTGTTGCTGTAACGGCATTACCGCTTGATTAAACGTAAAAAAATTGGGTTGGGTATGTGTATGTGGCCCTAAGACACATATTTATTTAAATCTTTATGCACAATTTGTACAAAGGCGGACTTAATACCTTGGGGTGGTGTAGAAATTTTATAAGGTAGGTGCACAGAAACCATGATGCTTACGGCTTAAACAGTATTAAAATGAAATTCGTTGTAGCAGATGCCAATTACCAACAATAGTCTGATAAATCAAGGCAAGCTACACACAATAAATATAATAAAATATTTATATATAGGTACCTACTCAGATCAACACATGCACATTCATATACCTACAAATGTAGTGTGAATACTGAAATACAGAGTCGTGTCCTATCGTCCAGCTCATTCAGCCGTCTCATTGTGAGGGAAATCACGCACTTTCTTCTTAAATGTAAAACGGTTAATGGACATGGACAATGGACAAGGAGTGCATTGCAGAGAACAACCGGACATAAGAGAAACAGGTTATTTGCTGACCGAAGATTTCTGCCATGATTAGAGGACAGGAATGCACTATGCAAATACAAATACCGGCCCACGCAACCGATAACATTAGTGCAAGGAATTAAATACAAAGCGAAGACGGCGTCGTCCACATTTGCCAGTTACAATGACTCGTTTTATGGCACCCTTCATTACAATGGCAACGTGGGTATTAAGTACGTGCCCGTTAAAAGAATTCATTATTAAAATACCTCTGTGAATACAACTGTCTTAGTTAATGTGAGTTAAGATTTAAGACACAGTACGTGCTTATTTCTTCAAATTACAAAAGAGCTTTTTTCTTTTTATATTTTATGTTTATACTTAAGAAGATGTTCTTAGGAAGGTGCTTTAAAGCCAGACTTACTATTGCCTCCTTTGTCTTAAATGTGCATAATTAAAACTTAAATTAAAACATGTTTTTGGGAATCGTCTTGTATTCGTCATGTGTTAGAAATAGAAAAAAGAAATAAAGAATGGTAAATAATACTTCACGTTTTTATTGGACCGCATCTTAACAATATCCTAATGGGATCACTTAGTTGTTCGTCTCTCTATGTACTTTTCCATGTCATGACCGTTTTGTTTCCAGATACGCTATCGCTATGTGTCTATTTGAAATTAATATCAAATAACTTATGTCTAGTGCCACTAAAGCTTTGTAAAAATTAGGTTTAACTAAAAGCAATAAAAAATGAGGCCATCAACAGCCGCGCATTAAATTAAAATTTAAAGTACTTCCCGTTAACCTAGACTTAAAATTTGCCAAGAAGCATGATCTTTTAGTACCTACAAATAAGGCGAAAAATTTTAAAATCGTCTATTTGTATATCAAATAAATTTACAGTGGTTCTCAAACTGCATACGTAAATTTATTTAAGGCTATAAATGATAAGAATCATTGAAATTAATTTATTTCATAAATACAACTTAATCAACTCAATAATCATTGTAATTAAGTTTGCAAGTAGGAATTCTTGTAAGATAAAATGGGTTATACCCGTTTCATTCCAGCGGTGACTGGTTGGTAAAGGTTTTATGGTGGCGGTGGAGGTGTCAAACGAGCTGCTGTTCGATTAAAACGCGTTTACCTAATAGTGCTAGAGTTTTGGAGGCAATATTGCTGAATAAATCTAAAACACCTTATAATTAGTAATTGTTTTTCAACTATCGCGATTGACCGAAATTTCGACCGTATTACACCGATCGTGTTCACGGGTGGACTGGTTGTGATCAGTTATTCAGATTAATGTTTATATTTCTACCATCACGAGTGCGTTTAACTTGGCTCTTGATTTAGTTTTATAAAAACTATCCAAATTTTATTTAACAAGACATACTATATTTCCATTACCAAAGCTTTAACTGTCTGAAGCATTCGTAGATAAAACTAGTGCTTTATGGGTAGTTAAATTCCTTGTCACGCATGCTTAAAATAAATTAAGAATAACAGTATGTTCACTGTACCGTTATATTCTATTATTTACTACTCAGTGCTCACTTTGTATTTCAACTAAGGCCGTAGCTTATGAATGCCGTATATAAGTAAATTAGTTTATTTCCTCTTGGCGACAATTTAGCTCACGCTCTTGTCACAAATTGTCGGCGAGGATAAATGCAGACTATTAAGGAAATACAGCAATTCAAGCAACCCTTACCCTACATTACGTCGCAATCTTACAGCGGCGAAATTATAAGCAACACCTTCTTGTGCCGTGTCTAGAAGCAATAACTGAGCGACTTCAATAAGTGAACGGACGTCGACTTAGTAAAACATCACGGTGTAATTGTTAAATTTTCGTTGTCATTCTAGGATGTCTTGTAAAATTTATCTACCTGAATATTTTAAGGGGCGTGTCAATTTCACTTCTTTTAATACATATATAAATATTATTATTTAAAGCATGTGAAAAGGTTGCTTAAATATTCTCTCTAACTTGTACACGTTGAGGCTGTCCGTACAACTTTTTCTTAAAAGGTGCTATTTTAAAAAGGAATATTGACAGAATTATTATTTTTATTAACAACTTTTATTTGTATACTAGCTGACCAGAGGTATGTTTTCCGGCTAAAATTAAATCAGTTTAGTGGTGATCCTTTTATTCGAATAGACAAAAAGCACTTAAAATTTGCCGGAATAATCCATTTTGATAGCAATTTCTTCTAAAATAGTTATTAAAATTTCTACTAAATTTTACAATGCGCTTACTCTTTCCACGTATATATATGTACTAGCTGTGCCCGCGACTTCGTTCGCGTTTTTTTCGGAAAACAGCAATTCGTCGCTTATTGCATAGTACCTACCCATTGGCGGTGAAACAACCTGGAGTGTATAAAAAAGGTTGTTTTGGTTGCTTACACGTGAAATAACGACCGAATTTGGCCGTGGTAACATTACTCATTTGTTTTTCGTGTGGAAGCTCACCTCACCGGGCTATTGGTGAGACCGTATATCAAGCTTAAACCAACTAAAACCACACGGTGTGCCTCACTGCACCGTTTATGAGTTGACCATCGGTACGGCGACGTTTTGCCTCCAATGATCCACCCAGCGCTGGCTAGCGGACGGCAACTGGGCGATGTTCAGACACCCCCTTCACGGAAGACTCTGCTTCGGGTGAAGAACATAAAACTCGTCTCATACCCTCACGGCCACTCTTAACGTACGCATGAGAGCGCGAGTGAAAAGGTTCCACCTGGAAGTTTTTCTACCGAATCTACACCGTCACCTCCTCCTTGCGCGAGATGTTCTCCTCGCAGAAAATCGTCATAAAACAACTGTGACGACCTTTTCTAGTTTATTCACTTTTAATTTTAAAAACATAATAGCACACAACAAAATGATGTGATATTTACTGAATATTGTTGAAACTGTCTGGTTTTTCTTTTTTAAAAGAGTGGCCGTGAGTTTGTTCGCCCGATTTCTTCTCACAAGGCTCAACCATTTGGAAACGGGCGGTTATAGATCGAAACAGGCAGATGTGATATTATGTTATCCATTTTGTTTTCTTTAATCATTTTACATTTGACGAAGCAAACTATTGTTGCGGTGACTCTATGAAATAAAGATTTTTTTGAATTTGAATTTGAATTTGACCTAACATCTCGATTCGTCCGACCAATTGGGAGACTCTTGCTGTAGTCAGTCAGTCAGTGCCGTTTCCTAGAAACTATGGGCCCCCTCGGTATACCTAACAGATAAATGTTTGCTTCTGAGCTTTGCTTAGTCACGGTGTAACTTATGATTTCACACTACTGTAACCGAACGGAAAATAAATGGTCTGAAAGTTTAAAAAAAACTTCACCGGTTACATGTCAATATTTGAGCTTAGATGTAGTTTTTTGGCGATAGTGTCTGCATTTAATATAGTAAAATACTGTAATACTAAGAAAGTGATAAGTTAAACTAACAACTAAGTCATAGATGCTTTAAATAAAAATTCTATTATATTCTAATATAATCATGTTGACGGGAATCAACGCGATCACGCAATCAACATGGAACGCAAAAGTTTAAAAGTTTGGATCTTCTTTTTCTATAAATCCATTTATAAATATATGTATATTTACTGGACTGGCCTGATGGTCTAGTGGTTAGTGACCCTGACTGCTGAGCCAGAGGTCGTGGGTTCGATTTCCACCCAGGACGAATTATTCCCTGTCTGGGTGTAATTTATTTATAATATGTATGTATTTATAAATATATAAGGAGCAAAAAATAAATAAACCTTTTAAGTCTTAAGTATTAAGCTTATTTAAAAAAATTTTTCATCATTAGCTCGGCTACATGATGTGATGATTTTTAAACGCGAATACCTGATAAAGTAATGAAAAGTAAGCAGAAACACTATTCGTTTCTACAATTTTCGAGGGTTTCTCTCAATTTTATCAGAACTCCATCATCAGATCCTGAATTCCTTGACATGGGACCACCCTTGTGGTAGAGTATACCTCAAGGGTGGTCCCATGTCAAGGAAGTCAGTTAAATCTAACAAAAAAGAATAATCAAAATCAGTTCATAAATAACGGAGAGGGCTAAACATACATAAAAAAAAAAGAATATGTATAAAAACGGTCGAATTGAGAACCTCCTTTTTTTCGTCGGTTGAAAACGATACCTAATTTAAAAAAGTAAATTAGTTTATATATTTAAAAAAAGTGCAAAAGAAGAAAAGAGTGTCAAAGAGGGATTTGATCCGGCACCCAACCTAGTAGATATCGTACTCTACACCTGATGAGCTAAACGCTCGCTGTAGAAAACTTTGAAATAAGTATATACATTCTACTAACGTTACAATGTTGTTACAGCTTTCATTGATTTTCCTGTGGGAACCAAAGTTTAACCCAGGATAAAAAGTACCCTATAACCTGCGCAGGCACTCAAACTATTGTCATACTAAGTTTCAAGCATATCCCTTCAGTAACTTCTGAGTTTATCGTGAACATACAAACAGATAGACAGAAAGACAGACAGACAGACATACAGACAGACAGACAGACAAAAATTGTTTGAATCGCATATTCGGCATTAGTATCGATATCTTAATACCCCTCAGTTTTTTTTTAATATATTTAATGTACAGAATACATCCCGCTACAGATTTATTATAAGTATAGATGTCTTGTATTTTTCTTAAGCGTTACGTATGAGTGTATCTAACACACATGATTTGATAGCGTAAGTATCCCGTTACGCTATCAAATCTTAACACTCAAGTCATTTGACGTAGTGTTATCACACATTACTTTTCAGGTCAGTCTTGTATTTAGTTTCTGAGAGCAAGTTAAGCGCATTAATGGTTGACTGTACATGAGGACCAAGAAACAGACGAATAAATTTACAATTCTGTGTGTCAGTTTAGCTACATCGAACAAATACTAAAACTCTTTCCTGGCAGTTGGTGTGCTGAATTTAAATGTACTAAACAAATACGCTGCACGTAGCGCTCTATAAACATGCAGTATATAAATGTATATTCGCTTTTATGTCCTAATAGTTACAGCATTTTGTTTGTAGTTTTTTATCCATGTTTATTTCGATATATCAAATCACCGTATTGTTCACATTGAAATGGCATTCTGCATAAATGCTTTAGTTTGGAAGTTTAAACATTTAAAAAAATTGCATTGAGTTTTTCCGCCAAAAAAATGACAGTTGGAATCGCTAAAACAGGAATTATGTAATACTAGGTAGCGGGCTAGTAATAACAGCACTAACAGGTAGCAAGTTCTCAAGTCTTCCGGCTAAAGTAGGAGATATCCTACTTTAGTCAGGAGATAGGGCAAAGCAGACTTCTGTTCGGATTAAAGAAACGCTCTTACAGCTGGTTAACCTTTGTCTTCTTACTACCTAGTGACAAAAAACTACAGTTATCGGTTGCCCTATACACTCACCAAATCCCACTAATCCCACTAATATTCCCACTAATATTATAAATGTGAAAGTTTAGATGGGTGGATGTATGGATGGATGGATGTTTGTTACTCTTTCACGCAAAAACCACTAAACCGATTGCGATGAAACTTAGTATCTAGATAGTGGGAGACCTGGATTAACGCATAGGCAACTTTTTATCCCGATATTACCACGGGATCGGGACTTACGCGGGTGAAACCGGGCGCTGTTAGTAATTAATAATGGTTTTATCATTATAAAACGTACATTGCTGAAAATTGGCTTTAAAAAGGCCTGTTGTACCGAGACTTTCCATACTTGAATTGAATCGAAAACTTATTTATTAGACATGTTTCTAAATGCTTCTAAAGTTCAGGATACCTTTAGCAATGGTCAAATTTGTTAAAGAAGTGAAATGAAAAGCACATTTTTAAAACATATTATTCAGTGAGCTGTATTTTTTTTCTTTCAAACCAAACATACATTTTATTTCAATAATGTATCATTTGTGCATTGTAATTAAGTAAATTCAATTAATTTTAACATATTTCAAAGATAGCACTAACGACGATGTTTAGATTTTTTAAATGTTCGCATACGAAATAAGTTTAACCACTAAATTAACAAATAAATATTAGAGCAAATTGGATTAAGGTAAAGGCAATTATGTATTCTGTGGTAAAGGTAGGAAACTGATGTACAGGTAAGTCAATGGTATTTAAAAAAACTTTTTAAAGACTGACTTCAATGCGCATAGATATATGAAATGCCACTAGAATTATTCAACCCTATATTTTGAATTTGTTAAATCTGTGTGTGAATGTGATGTAACCAATAACTAATAATAATCATTACAATAATTTAACCAGTGGAAATAAATAAATAAAAGCACAAATAGGTACCGCATGAAAATCAAATCCTTTTTTTAAGCCTTTTGATGGACATCCTTAAAAAAGGATTCTTAGCCGAAAACCTAGTTTCATAAATTCTTCTATGACAAATAGTACTTTCAAGTATGACATTTATTGATACTAAGTTGACAGGGATTGATTTTCATCATTTCGAGAGTTCAAATGCACTCGACTGACAGTTTAATCCCGACATCCAATTTGGCCCAGTACTTGATAACACATCCCTATTTCAGAAAATTCCTGTCTACATTGCATTCTTATTTATTTATATGCTCGTAAACAGTTAAACAGTAGATATAGGTAGTTACTTAGCCGAAATAACACTACTGTTTTTATAATCTTAGTTATAATATATTGAATAAAAATAATATTTTTAGGATTTTAAACTTGTTTTTAAACACTTTAAAGTGGTACTGTGGACGGTACTTTAAGTAAATAAATTTGATTTCCTTAAGTCTCGAAAGAGCACCTATTGCACCGATCGTAGTCACTGAGTTTTGGGGTAGACTGATGGCAGCTCAGTATTGATGTAAAGAGCGGGTTTTGTTTTTAACACTTTTAACTTTGCCTTTAATGTTAATAATTTCAGTTTACTGAGAATGTGGTAGATGATTTATTAAATTAACTTGACAGGCAGTTTGCGCAATAATACATGAAAATATATGATAGATCTGTCAAAATTATAAATTTCATACCGAGAATTTGCCCTGATTAACTGTTACATGTAAATATACAGACCAATAAAAACTGGATTAAGGGAGGTTGATAATGAAGTCGTAACATTTACTATTTTACATAAAGCCCCTCTGTCCTTTTTTCCAATGGACATCCTTTAAAGTTATTTATCACTTTAATAGTAGGTATTGGTAATAGAAATTAAAGAAACAACACGTACATGCTTCCAACAGTAACTATCGTAACATTCTATCGTCGCAATATTCAGTCAACATTTGTGTAAGCATTTTGCATAGAGTACCCATCTATCTTGAACATTCGTTTCAGAGATAGGCTAGAGTAGCCGTCGCGTCGCCGTGGGTGACGTCATAAGTATGAAGCTTCTTTATCTGTTAGCAACACGCTGTGTTTTCTGAGAACTATTCCACAAACTTGTTTTCTGTAAGTATGAAATATTGTACTAGAAGTCTGTGGGACGCAACGACATTGCGATCTTCTCCCGGCTCGCGGACCAACTCTCTGTATTACATGTACATCTTTTGTTTAGAAGGTATTAGTCATTGTAAGTAAGCGACGTATTTAGTATGATATTTATTATACATCACTATTGCGGAAATATCTTGGTATAATTTTTAAAGTGGACTATACGTTTTTTTAAACTGCTGTTGTGAGCCCACTCGCAACAGATAGTCAATAGTTAAACGTAAAAGTCGTATTTAAGGTGTACTTATGTTGCATTCCTCATTCATTTTGGATGAATTTTCATTAAAGTTATATAACGTTATGTTTTTTTTTTTAAACTAAATAGGCAAACAGTCATACAGCCTGTTTTATGGTAATTTAAAATGCACGGGCACGGGCACTGGCAAGAAGTGTCCGTAAATATTTGCAACAACAGAAGTGTCATTTCTGTGTTGCCAGCCTTGCATACCACACTACACCTAGGTTTGATGATCCTACTCATAGGCATTAACCGATTGTTTTTGGGTATTCCTTACTAAAAGCATTTATCTTATATAAAATTAAATAATATAAATGCTTTTAGTTAGCAAATTCGCTAATTAATGCAAGTTAGCAAAATTGCCTTAGAAATTCCGGAGAAAAACCCCTACATTTTAAATTACTAACATTACTTCCTATAACACTACCTTAGATATTGTGCCTAAAGAACAAACCGGAAATCATTTTCGATTTCCGATTTATACTTGTTATCTTAAAATAAATATATACGCATAGATACACACTCATAAGAAAGTAAAGTCCAGGGTCTAGTAGTGTCTATCAGTAGGCTGTCAGCCGTGACAGGTTGTAGCGAGTTGAGCAACTTTTCCTCTTCACACAAATCGACTCTATGAATTATGCATGAGAATTAAGTTTGACGGCAGATAAGCGGCCCAAAGATTTATTTGCCGATATGATGTGTAGAAAACAATCCAACTTGTTCCCACTTTCTGAATTATGGTCGTTGTTTTATTGTTAGCACGTCAAACATTCAACAAACTTTGACATCCATCTTAAACTTTGTTTGTATAAAGTTTTTCTTACAGTATAAATATCAACACTCGTCCGATATAAACATTTACAGGCATCAATGGTATGTTGATGTTTTACTATATTCTATTAAAATATTGTGTATTTATGATTCCTAAAATGTCACACAAACACAAAATCGTATTGTGACAGTGTAGCCTTTTATCAGAGTTACGCACGCTCTTACAGGACCTTCCCGGAAATTTAACTTCGTTAAGAATGAAATATGTCCCGTCGTTATTCCACGGCTTGTTGCGCGAATACTTACATTTCGAGCTCTCCACCTCTAGTTTTCTCATCAGACCCAACGGAAATAATTTCAACCGAGACTGAATTATGACAAAACTCCGACGGACATTGCCGCATCCGTAATGAGAATGAACTCGAGATATGTCTGTAATTTATCATAACATGCTCATTTATATGCAATCAGGTACCCTATATTGACAGTTTAACTTTAATAATTATTATGATATTATCTATAGCGGATTATTAGGATGAAACATTCCCGATCACGAATCTATAACCGACAACGAGTTCCACTGGCAAAAGGTACCTATACAGCAGTCATCTAACCACCAAATAAAGCGTTATTCCACTTCTTCATAACTGAATTACATATATACCTACTATTAACACTTAAATCAACCTTAATATTCATAAACAGTGCTAAATGCTTACAATGTAGCGTTAGAGAGCAATAAAGCGAGCAGTAGATAAAGTGAAATAGTAGGTGGGTGGGTGGTACAAGGAAGTATTTAATTAAATCTAGCGGCGGGGGATACAGACCGCTTTACATCACCACCGCTAATCACAGGTAGGCCGTCGACACGTTCGCCTATTTGAATACCAAAACTGTTATTTTGTAAGAGCCAGAACTCATTAACCACCTGCTTAGTTAAGCACTTTACGACTATTGTAAATGGTTTTAAAGCCTTTCTAGAATAAAAAGTACAACAACTGGGAAATGTGTTATAATAATAATAATACTTCTCTTTATCGTCCACCACGTAAATAATACAATAGATAACTTAAAACTGTAAGTGACTTGTACAATTGCCGGCCTTATAGCACAAGGCAATCTCTTACAGGCAACCATAGGATGGGGGAAAACGTAATAAAGAGAAATTAGATAGGGCAGTTTCTGGTACATTCAGAATGAAATAGAGATTTGATGATAATATTGTGATTGATAAAGAGATAAGTACGCATAATATCGAAGTATTGAACATATAATAAACGCGTACCGTGTAGTGGCAATAATAAACACCCAAAAAAAATTTTAAGAGGAGGAGTTCATATCGAAGAAGAGGTATTGGCCGGAGTCAAGTGGAGGAAGCTTTGGTAACATGCTAATTATGTTAAGGGAAAAGTGACTCAGAGATGAGGATAGCATGTATATGGTTACAGTCAAGCGCTACCAGCATATCTGAGAAATGTGCCGGAATGCTTTGGATATTTATTTCAATGACGTTTAAACGCTTACAAATATCAGAGCACTGAGATGACATAATTTCGGAAAGTGGCTAAACGCTTCGAAAACAAACTAGCATCGCTATTCACGGTAAAATAATCGCCACTGTCATTGCTGCTATCCGAAAATGACATAAATGAGTATTTATATAAGAAAACTATATAAAATAAAGACAACATACATAAAAAAAATACATACAGCCGAACATAGAACCTCCTTCTTTTTTTAAGCCGGTTAAAAAAGTGAAGTACGCGTGTTTCTATTAGAAAGGATAATAAGTTAATAAATTAATAATAATAAATAAATAATAATTGTTTAAAAACAAAGAGCTTCATCTGCCGCTGTATTTATTTTCATTATGTATAGATTAAAAAAAAACTATATAAAATCATTTGTAATATAGAGTATATAATATTTCGTTATTGGTAGTTCTTACGAGTCATAATCGAAGTCTGAATATCCACCAAATCTCTTTGTTCGGTTTTTCTCTCTCTCATTCACAATATTTTATAATTTTATGAAGTAGTGTTTTTTCAACACTGCTTAATGGTTTTGACATTCTTAAAATCACAATAAAAGCACAAATTCGAATAAAATATGAGAAACAATCACTGACCTCTATTATACAAGTACGAAACAAACAATCCAATCAACAATCAACAAAAAGGAAACAATCCAACACTTCACATATACTTGACAGGAAGTAATAATGCTGCCAGATTACCTACTAATAATTTCTCCTAAATTTATCCAAGTAAACTGACTTATTGAACAGACTCTAATAAGCTTCTCGTGTAACGTTATGCTACTAAAGGAATTTGTAATATGAAATGAAAAGTTATTGAATGACAGTTTGACATATGGGACAGATGAGATAAACGATTTCCTTTACCCGAATTAACAAATAGGTTTTAAATAAAATAAAATATTAGCAGGTAATGTGATGTCCAGCATTTAGTGACACCAAACCGTTCACGAGCTGCCACGAATATATCGCCTCTGGTTTTAATAAGGAACTCAGACATACTGATACCGAAACTCTTGAGCTTTGTCTTGGTGAACCACAGCTTATCATGAGTGTCCTGGTCTTGCAGCTTAAGCAATAGGGGTCGAGGTTTCTTGCTTGATGTCACCTGACCCAGCCTTAAGCATCACTTGATGCTACTACCTGTGAAGTCAGTAATGACGAGACGTTGCTTAACTGTATCGAATACCAGCTGAACGGGAGATTTCAACAATGCCATATAGCAGTAACATTTTGCACCGCCTCTTTATCTCCATTCGGTCAATAGTGTGTGTCAAGGCCTCCAGATTTAATACCTGTGTGACAAAAGCAAGGTATACAGCAAACTCAGCGGCTAAACCAGATAAGCTTGTTGGTGTAACTGAGCTTCAAATTCCTCCATTCTCTTATGGATGCAAATGCTCATGATATCAATAGTGGCTTGGATAGTGGTCATACTAAATAATTGTAGTTTAAAAGTGTAAATGTTGATGTAAAGTTTTTTGGGAGAAGAGAAGAAACTAAAGAGATAGGTTGTTTGCAACAGGCAGGTAGATAATGTAGCTATTAATTAATGTCATAAATAATGGCTAAGATGATATTAAAATAATTTAAATTTATAGAGAGGGAACTTTTCAACTTATCTCTGCCCAAGGGCTTTTTATATCACGTGTAGGATATCTCCACCCTTTCCTAATTGTAAAATACGATGTTTAGCTTTTGCTAAAGGATTCACTTAAGTATTCGTACCTACTAACGGCACATATCACATATCAAAAACCCTAGATAGACGCAAGACTACCAACAACAAATCTCCCACATTTGAACCTGTGCAAGCCGTACTTACTATCCACTATACACAATTGGTTATACAAGTACAACTTGTGTTTAACTATAGAAGATAGTTAAACCCAAGTTGTACCAGAGCTGTGTAAGGTTTTACAATGACGTTTAAGAGAAAAAGATGTATTGTCGATATTGGTTGGCTGGCTGGTTTGTGGCAATAATATAGAAAAAAAATATTTTTGATATTTGGAAACAATTAAGTGACATTTATACGTTTGCTTATATGAAACTTTTTTTAACACCAGTTTATAATGGAAAGGAATAAAATTATTAACTCGCTAAGTATCGGTGAACGTATGCTTATGCAGATACTTTCTTAAACGATGATTATTGCGATAACGTAAAACCTGACAGTGATGAAACTGAAACAGTTGAAGCAGAAAATGAAAAACTTTCGTATGAAGATGAATGGCGATCACCAAGTGACTTACTAATAGGTATATTAGATTTATCTCCACCGTTTACTTCAAAAATAACCAGAGGCAAAACTCATGAAGGTATTCTTGCGATTGGCGAGAATTTATTAAACAGGGAACGTGTTAGATTTTTACGATATGTGAATAATCTATTGAATGAAAATGAAGCCGTTTGGGGTCATATTTTAGAACATGAAAAAGCGGTGGTAGCTAACAAAGTCAAGGAAATTTATAAAAATATTCTAAATCAGAAAAGTGCTAAATTAATAGACGAAATCAATACTTTTTACGAATCCTCACTCCAAGACCTTGAGAATCATATGCGAAAAGAAATAACAGGGCTATTGATAAGTGCTCATGCTAATATTATAAAGGATTTAAATGTAGAAATAAAAGAAAAACTTGAAAAAGAAAGAAATATACTTGAAAATACCTTACAAAAACAGTATACAAATGAAGTTAAAAAAATAAAACATTATTATAAGCTCATTTTGGACAATGAAGACTATAGAAATAACAAGCTTTTAAATCAAGCTCTTCACAAGAGAAATGATGCTGTAAAAGCTTTTTGCAAACAAATCGAAACAGAAAATATTACAAGCACTATGTACATGATGTGCACAGAAAGAAAAAAGTGCCGAATAAAACAATATATACTTGATAACTATCATAACCTAGAAATTACAGAAAAGTTAAAGAAACTTAAAGAGCGGCAAGAAGTAATAGATGCTTTTAAAGAAAGAGAAAAACGTATTACAGATATTAACAAAGAATGGGAAGAGAAGATAAAAAAAATACTCCAGTTATTTTTAAAGTTTATCAGTTATACTTTACAACTATTACCTGAACAAACTACATTTTTACTAGATTTGGAAAAAATGTTTGTTTTACAATTAAACGAAATACAAAAGACCCCCTCCAAAACAACTATACTAGTAGAGGAGGACGCCATTGCTAATATAGAATTTCAAGAAGCTGAGAAGAAGGAAGTAGTATGTGACAAAGAGCCTTTTGTAATACAAGGTGATATGACAGAATCAATTCCTACTTCATACGGAAGCAGAGAAACTCTTCCTTCAAAAGTTGAACTCCCATTAGTCAGGGTTCAAAGACAATTCATTTATGCTAAGTGCGACAAATTCCAAGAGGTAAAAGCTCTTTTAGAAGAACAACGTTGCAAGTGCAGGGATGGGTTACCAGATCCTCCAACTCCGCCTGACTCGGACAAAACTCCCCCACCACTAACAGACCTTCCAACTACAGTTGAAAGTGAATCATCGAATGAAATTTTGCTTATGGATGATATTGAAATATTAGAAGATTGCCCGGGTAGGCTTTGCCAGAATTGGGCAAAAAGATTCCAGTTCCCATACTTAAATAGTTACTTAGATTATACTGAAAAAAAATATGAGATAGTAAAGGCCGTACTTGGTAAACCACCCAAACACGACGCTGCGCCAGATTTAATAAATTTAAGAGATATAGTATGGGAAGAATTGCCCTTTTCTGCAACTCGTGAGAAATACCACAACGTAGGCACTCAGTATTCGAGTGAAGAGGATTTATCAGAGCTTGGTGCGACATGTACATGCCAAGACGAAGTCACCACAAAGCTGAAAGTTGATAAAAAAACAACAGCGTCTTTTAGTGAAGAAGTTAATCATATAATACAAAAGCGTCGACGTTCACTACAACGAGTCGTACATGACAATCCTAACTTACTAAAAATGTTTACTGATGAAAGTTTTGATTTTGTTTATAATATAACATAAATTTGGACCATATATTTTATAACTGATAAATATTTTTTCAATGAACTTATTGAATTCTAGCTATAATATGTTACAGAATTATTCAAAGTTTTTACATACGTCCTCCAGTTACCAAATTCGATTATGTACAAATCTGTCTTGCAATTTCCTAAAATTTAGAGTATGTGTATATTATTGACGTGCCTGTTGGTTTAGCGGTTAGTTATCCTGACTGCTGAGCCAGAAGTGGTGGGTTCGATTCCATCCCAGGGCAAATTATTGTATGATGAGCATGATCATTTCCGTGTCTGGGTGTAATTTATCTATAATATGTATGTATTTAGAAATATATAAGTATGTTTATGATGTGATGGTATCTCGATGAGCCTAAACCGAGTAAAGCAGTTATTCGGTGTTGGCTAACTGATGAACCAAGTAACACATCTGCGAACACAATACTTAAAAATATACCACGATGACATCCAACTATGGGGCGTATCAATAGCAAAATTGTGTGAACAAAATACTATCACAATGAGCAGTCTGATTACTATAGTCAATTTGGGATCAGACGGCTGTGTGGGAGATGTGTCTAGTTATATAAAAGAAATTAAAAAAAAAAACATTATAAATATAAAAAACATTCTAGAAAATTATCACAAGCGTTATCTAGACCCACACTAAAAAAACGTGTTTTAGAAATCATTGTCCATAGCTTGTACAATGGTTTCTAAAACACGGATAAACATACTTACGATTTTTTTTCAATATATGACATTAGGTATCTATACATAGAAACACAGACCAATGCAAATAGACATTCGTGCATAGAAATATTTGCACTGAGAGGGAATCCAACCTGTGGCCCCCTCCCTGGGCAGAACGCCCTTCCGCCGCGCCACATAGAAACATGATGAAGATTACAAGTTACTCGACATTTGTACCCTTAGCTCTCTAAACTTTATTAATTTGTTGCTATTTACATGCATACCTAGCACATGCTAGTACACACAGTCGGTAAATAAACTTTGGTCTATTCGAATAAAAACTTTCGTAAGTTGTATTTATCAGTTGCAAGGGCAGACACGGTAGGACGCCTCACTCCTTGAAAAAGTGCCCCATTCGGGTCAGAAACTAGTCTGGCTCCCCGAAATATACACTTGAGTAAAACTGTATATCTTTAATCCATGTTAAGTTTTCTGTAATAAAGGCTAACTGAATGTAACTTTTTCATATTACCTATCCATTTAAATAACATCTATATTACAAGAATATTTGCCTAATTGTTTATAAACTTTCGCGACTTTGATACATGTATTAGATGAGTAACTCGGGACTTAATCGCGATAATATTTAAAAGGTCTAGTACCTTTCGTTTCGTTTCGTTCGTTCGATTGAATTGCATCAATCGTGGTCAACCAAAAAGGCATATCTTACCCTCCTTCCCCTACTCCCACCTTAAAGGCTGGCAACGCGCTTGTGACTCTTGAGTTGCAGGTGCCCATGGGCGGTGGTAGTCATTTACCATCAGATGATCCGTCTGCTCGTTTGCCCCCTATCCCATTAAAAAAAACTTTCATATATTAAAGCTTTTATGGCATACCCGTAATCGAAATCCTACCATCTTTACAGTGTCTTATTAAAAATAGCTAGTTCAGTTGAAGCTCCTTGATAACTGAGCTACAGACATCTTCATCTTTTTGATCTTTTGTCTCCCGCTTTGCTAAGGAAGAAAGTGGATTTATTGTTTCCTTCAATAAACTTTCGATGCAGGAGCTAAGACAGTTCAACATTCTTCGAAAGTTGCCAAGCATCATATTTGGTGTTTCTCTTATGTTATTGCTTTTGTTTGTTCACTGCTATTGATCCTGGCGTACAGTAGTCGCCGAAGTAAGAATTAGTGAGCTACTGAGCAGTCTGAGCACCCATCCATTATTTGTATAAAAAGTCAAACACAATCAAGACTAGACGTATATAAACTTTGAGCTGAAAACACAATAGTGACAAACATATACTGAGCAATCATATAAATTACATCGTTAACTAAGAGTAATGTAAGGACGGGTGCGAGCGGGTATATTGGGTGTTAAGGTAAATTTACACAAGTCCCGTAACAAGTTAACTTATTAAGGCGTCAGTGTGACGAGGCGAGGCGTCGACGCGACTCATCGCATTCCTGACGCGGCTCGCATTTAGCATATCATTATTCCTGTTGTCGTATCACTTAATTATCATTTCATTAGGTGTAACCGTTATACGATGAACCTAAAGCTTTGGAACTTTATTATTTGATATACAGTTTATTTCACAGTCGCTCGTAAAAACCTGTTTACAGTTACGTTTCCACAGCAGACTTTTTTTCTCGTAGTCTATGCCGCAGCCATGACTGCGTTCAATCAGGCAGCACTAGTAGCGTACGTACGTTGACACATCAGGTGGTCATACCACGAATGGATTCCTTTGCCCACATAGACATCTGTCTTTTATACAAATTAGATTGCTCGACAATCGATTCTGTATTAAAAGACTGACTCAGGATTAAAGAAAAAACATGAAAATTTGTGTTTGGTATTCAACGCATGAGGGATCGCTTCATCTTACGTGTATGACCCATAAACTTAGTATGTAAGTATATTAAGTGTATGGTAGGAACATAGCTTGAAAGAGACATTCTAGTATGGTATCCCATCCTCCTTCGTTGTACTTAGGGATCAATATTCTATTACAAAATTTTATAACTTTGCTGTAAAAGAGAAAACTGAACTATGAAGCTTATGGCTAATTTCCATGTGTCGCGTGACCGATAAAGTCTCTACCAACAGATTTTTATAAACGCAGGACTCATAGAATCTGAGACTAACGTTTTCAAACAAACAACTTTTTCAAACTTTATAGTTACGAAACCATCACCACCTTTATCAAGAAGAGAAGAAAACAATATAAATATATTCATAACTACATCTGTTGATATTTAAAAAACACACAACCGTAAATATCCCTACATAGATTTAAACATTACACAATATGCAATTGACGGATGCAAAGTACACCCAGACTAAAAGTTAAATATTTGTAAATCACACAAATAGTTTGTATAAGTAACAAACATACTCGTATATGTGAATCAAACGAACAATAAATACCTTTTATGTGGATATGGGATTCACATCGAATCGCTTATACTATTGCAACATCCGTGTAGTATTTATAGTAAGAGTATACTAAAATTACCACATGGATGTTGTGACGGTGTTGATGTCTTAGACTACATTAGTATAGTTTAAGATAGATATTAATTAAAATACAAATTTAATTTTATATATAGGTATAGAGCAATATCTTATCTTCTACAATATTCTCTTCTATTGGTCAATTTCGACAAGCTGAGTGTCGTACATTTATTTTCTAATCAATATACTTCAATGAACGATAATAAACCATTTGTTTATTGGCAGATAAAGTGCTACAAACAAGCCTTATCTCTTGACGCTCGAATTAACAGACACAATGGTAACATCTATTTGAAAACAGAAGTAGCCTTCGCTACTTAAACCTTGTTGTTACAGTTAAGGACGAATTCACAAATTTTGCTGATTTCACAAAAATACATTTTATTTAATAATTACTATACGAGTATATATACAAATAGTCAACGTAATACGCGCCTTTACACAGTTTTTCCAAATACCACTGTGGCCTTCCTTATCGACCATGACGTATCTACGCTTAATCTCTGACAATATTTTTTTAATCACATATGATTGTGCCACGTCTGGATCGACTCCCACGTACCGTAGGGTTGACCCTGAAGGGTATCAAAAAGATCCTGATTCACTTGCGCCATCACTCCAGTCAACTGTTTTAACTTCTTTTTAAAGTGAAGATCACATTATAGCATATAATATATTATATAACATACACACATGAAAAAAACGTTAACCATTGCATAGGCACATAATTAAATGCATTTTTTTAAGATTGTACTAAGAGTGCCATTAGAACTGGAAAAGCATACGTTCACGAAACACACTATTATAAAACGCTCCTGAAAACGAAGACAGACGATGAGAAACGTTACGCTAACACGCGGTATTTTGTATTCTATGAATTTTACTTAAGTAGATATAGAATAAAATTTTAGTACTAAAAGTCTCCTTGTTTTCTCAGTGTAGACGACATTGTCATAATGAAGTAGGTACATACGTCCGAACGTTGATAGTATACGGGACGACTTTTACTCGTTAAACTTACTTAGCTGTAAACATCTATACAGTATTAAAGTCGACAGCAAAAACGTCTCACTTTAAACTTATCGGTAGTAGCGAGGAATTCACTTTGTAGAGCGCTCGGAGCCGATAAATTATTTATCGATACGTCTGAAGCAAACGTAGTCGCGAATTACTGTTTTTTTTATTATTAATTTAATTAATGGTTTTGTTCGAACTGAATTTGGAAATCTTTCAAGTTTGGGGAAATCGAAGGTATTGGTTTGCCGTAGGTACTAAATACGGTTAGATCCTGTTGACTTTAGGTTCAATATATATTTTTGTAAAAATCACGAAAGCTTAGAATTAAACATCGTTATTTTTTATTTCACTAACTTAGCAATAAGCTCACCGCCTTCCTAATGGTACATATGCGGTTATCGTCAACAAGCGGTCACTATATTTTTGGAATTGAGTAATCGAATCTATCGATTACAAACCCATTGATTTTTGCGATAATTAAGCATTATTTAAAACAATATATTCACATTTTCTGTTAGTAGATATACATGTGATGTTTTCACAATAAATTATTAAAATAAAATTAATGTTATTTTCTGAACGAAGAACCTCTTTACACCTTCATTATACCTTACCGTCTTTTTCATTAATTGCTGCAACGAATACGAACAGCCATCTTACACGGCATTTTATAAATGTCAGATACCAGGTCGTTCTCGCAAGCCACACTAGTTTTCACTCATATTTTTTTCTCTATTATAAATTACTTAGTTTTTAAAACTATTTACAATTAAGCAGCAATTCTATAAAGAGAATAAACCAGTACTTAAAATCAAAATACAAAAGAGTTTAGCCATTGCAATAACCGTTGTACTCAACTTTTATTCCAATTTTACTATCGCCGACGAAGTTAAACAGTGTTATGCTAAGTTGACGTTTTGCCATTCCATAATATTGTGTTAAGCGCCAGTTCCCGTGAAATCTGACACAACTGCACAGTCTGAATAAACTTGCCAACTTCAACGTAAAGAGTTCATTCATCTTTTGATTCTGTTTCTATTCTATTTAAAGGAGTTTTTGAAGTACTTAATTCATTTAGTTTTGTATATTCAATGTTGCAGACTTAGCATTTGATTTACCATAATGATACTATCAATGCTATATAAAGGGGGTGTTAGAAAAAGGTGTTGTCAAATTTTAAGATCCTTATATGTAGCCGAGAAATAGCTAGCTTGAAAAAAAGTGGATTTTGAAAAAAAAAATTTGGAAATTCTTTTTTCTTCCCTCAATTAATTTCTAAACAATTATGAATTTTCATTCTTAATTTCTTTCATCAACATCCTTGCTATTAAATACAAATAATTTCATCCATGTCAGCCCTCTCTTTTACGCAATAATAGTTTTACCAGTCAATTTGAAGTACAGTTAATCTCTTTCAAAATAAGATGTCTGCATTAAAATACGATTTTTTCTAAAACTGTAAGCGTAAAACGCTTATTATTCACGGGATCTACTCTACGACCCTAAAATATGACCACACATTTATGTAACACTCTGTATATAATAACCGTATGGTTACAGTAATTATTTCCCATTAGGTAGAAAGCGTTAAAAAGCCTTTTAACTACTTGTAACCTAAAATTAGGAAGTTTGTTACTTTGAAGACACACAACTGGTATGCAGCGTTTCGTAAGTATACTTTTGGTACAGGTAAGTAAAAGTGTGTAGGTCAAACAAGCATACACGATTAGCTTATATTTAAAACTAGGTACTCAAAAAAAACCACAAACACTGAACTGATTTATAACCAAACCAACCAAAATTCACGGTATCGGCTTGTTTCTAGCTCAAAATGTTATTCTTTTCTTGTGACTTATTGTCACTCCTTGTTTGATGGACGAATAAGAGTTTAAGGTATAAAACATCAATGTGACCCTAAAAATGGATTGTCTATCAGTGTCAGAAAATATTATCAATGTTATATATATAAAAGTCATTGTCACTTGAAAAGAGTGCAATAACTTAATGATATAAGCTAGAAAATACCGTCCCAACCCTAAAAAATCCTTGTCACAATTTTTTTTAAACTCACATGCATAATATATGTTATTAATAATAATAACTCTACACATCTCACACACTCCCGTCTGATCCCAAACTAGGCAGAGCCTGTACTATGGTAACCAGACTGCTGATAAACATACATACATATTATAGATAAATTACCCCCGGTAAAAAAAACAAATGTTCATGCTCGTCACACAATTATTTGTCCTGGGTGGGAATCGAACCCACGACCTTTGGCTCAGCAATCATGGTCACAACCAACAACTATCAGTCCAGTCATTTATTTGTTATTTCTTCCAAATATTAACAGCTCTACTGAAAATTTAGTCAATCGAAATATCTAAGTAATCTGAAAAGATATTAAACCCTAAAAATTCATTGTCAGTCATCTCTGAACTTATTTACTAAACTTATTTGTTCAAAAAATTGTGAGCTCTACTCATAAGGAGGTTGAATTACTTTTCAGTAGATTTCATTAAGTTTACCGAAATGGAAAAGGCAAAACTTGAGATGGACATCAACTGACCACCTGCCTCTTTAAGAGAAGTCTTGATACACTATGCTTACGCCGCTTCTTATACTGAAAATATCAATAATAAAAATATTTAAAAAGCGAACAAAGAGACATATACATTCAACGCTATGCAAGCTAATTCAAGCACACATTGAAAAACTTTTATACCGTTTACAAAATGGGTGAATATACCTAATAACAAAACCGCTATCTACAAAAATGGGTGTCCATCTAATTTTGAGTGACGATGCCACAGACAGACAGATCCTAGATAAACACGAAGGAATAATATTTTTGAACGTTGATCTCAGAAACCACCATTACTCGTATCTATTGATGGAACCCGAGCAACGGTTGGTTACCTTTAACGTTTATATTAAAAGCATAAATCGATAAAGTTCCGAGAAAGCGCGACTATTGATCAAACGCTGCGACACTGCACTACTAAATCTTAGGCATTAAAATATATACACAGGCACTTGATATATGTTTATTTTTTCACTAGAGAATCATAAGGAATGGCTGTCTGTGTTGTGCTGATATAAAAAAATAATAGTTTAAACTATTAACAAAAAGTTATAATGGACTCGCCAGAACTCCATTAAGAGACTAATATGTCAGGTGACGCGCAACTCACAGCGCTGTTATTCTGGTATTTAACCTACCGCTTACACATTGACGAAGGTTTGCGTGTTTGCAAACTTTGTGGGGAAAAATCAAAAATGTTATGCCTTGCAGATCTGGAAATATCTGATAGCAAATAACAAGGTAAAAGGTAGGTAAAAAAGCTTCTGTATTCCGGCTCTACGCGGCAATTAATATTGTACACACATTAGTAATGTGAGAATCTGCTTTAATAGTCATAAATCAGTTATTTCCTTTTTAAATTGGGTATACTTACTTATTACGTAATAAGGTTTATTACATGCCAGATAAAATGTAATGTTAACTAGCACTAAACGTAATAATAAGTTTGGGTTAAAAATCGAATGTTGAACATCAAGCAGATGTGGTATTCGACGTAGCTGCATGTTTATGTGATGCTCATGGAAACGAGTCAACAGAATACAGACTAAATATTCTCATAGACTTCGCTTTGCAAAAAAATGTTACAATTCTTTTCAGTTGATTAAGTACCTAATTAATGAAAAACTTAACATTGTATATAATTATATTGCCTATAATAAAGTATATAAAGGGCAGCAAATTTTTGTTTGTATCGGAGTTTCCTGGTTTTTTTTAATGTTATAAGGGCAAACGAGCAGACGGGTCACCTGACTGACTGAGGAAATATAACTTTAACTTATTTATTAATTAGTATATTCTCATGTTTCCGCTGGTAAAGAAAGAAGTCCGAGAAGAATATTCAAAGTGACGCTGGTGTTGCAAGGGTTTATCATGAACGGTAGCTTATTGCGATCAGGTACTACTATAATACACACACAGCTTGCCGATCTTAAATGCATACAAATCTATACTAATATTATAAAGCAGAGAGTTTGTTTGTTTGGTTGAACGCGCTAATCTCAGGAAGAGGAGAAAATTCACAAACGCAGACGAAGTTGCACGTGAGAGCTAGTTTCATATATAACTTTTCATGTGTTTCCTTGGAACTATAACACAACAAAAAATATTTATTTGCACTACATATCAAACTAATGAAAATCAATATTTAAGCAAAGAGCAAATTGCCAGTTGTAGTTATATTGCAATCTGTATAGAAATAGTGAGCATTTATTCACCGGTAGCGTTCAACACTGAAATCACTTGACACGGCCGCCGGGCCGTGCGCATGCCGACAGCTTTTTATTAAATCTATGCGGGTTTCATTGACAAATCACATATAACATGGATATGGACGGAATTTATACCGATAAGAGGCAACCACGCAAAATAATGAAGGTTAACGATATCTGCAAGCAATCAGAATACGTTCAAGTCAATAGGCAATATTGGAAAAGTATTATTGAACGTCTTGATTCCTGCAATAAATCTGTGGTAAGTCTTTTTGCTATAGTGATTTCTTAAATTAAATTTTCTTAATTAATCGTAGACTTTTAAGCTCTTTTATCATATCATATCTTCACGGCCTTTTTAAAAAACTCATTTACGAAATTTGTTTTTTCTATGTTCAGCAATAGTTCTTTACCACGTTATGCAGTTAGAATATAATGGGTTCTCACCTCTGAGGTAGCTGACCTCAGGGGTCCATTATAAATCCAGGAGAACCCATTATAAATCATAAACCAATTTTAAAACCCTTAGGCATCTGCACGATACGATTAATTCTTTATAAGCTATATGTTTTTGTTCGTTTATTACTTACTGTATTGGAATAAAAACACTTCGGTTTCATATAAATATTGTTCTGTCATAAGTGGGTCTATTGCAAGGGACCCAGGTATACCCTAAAAAGGAAGCCTCCGGGAACCCCTGCAGACTTTGGCCTTGCTCTCCTCCGGTTTAGAGAAGGGCGCACATAACTATGGACAAATAGTAGCAAATAATCCTGCCCAGCATCTGAAATGATTGAACCTAAAAAATAAACGAAATAAAAACAGTACAATAAAACATAAAGAAAAGGAATTCAATTGCAATGTTTTTTTTAGATTTATCTGTATTCCCTTGAATTTTCTTTTATTTTCTTTTTTCTTAAATTTATGACAACTCACAAAACTTTAAAATAAAAGACTTATTTCAGTTAGACGAAAGTAAGGCGTTGGCTGAGGTACTACCTGAAAATCTGTACCGTAAAGTATGTACTACTTTGAATATTCCACTGACACATATTCATCAAGAAAAAGAAGATAGCGATAGAGGTTTGCTATTGTTGTATTATTAATTTTATTTCAAACAGCAGACCGTTTATTTGACTGCGAAGAAATTGATATTGTCAACAATAAAAAATATGACTCAAAATTACCTTATACTACGTACGTAAGCTTGCTAATGCCAGGGAGGGCAGTTCCCACCCGTCCCTCCGGTACGCCCATGGGTATACTATAATGAATATTCTATTCTACATCTTCATTTTTTTGCTGTTATTCTTATACATATTTTTATTTTCTTCTTCTCCTTTCTTATCAAAATATATTTTTACAGTCAAATTTCCACGGCGAAGGGTCAAAGAGCCGAAGATCTCTCACAGAAAGTGTATTTATATTGACAGAGAACTAGATTCCGACACCGACGTAGAATACACACCCAGGTACAATATAATAAAACCTTCCTACAGACTAGAACAAATTTAAGAAGGCCAACGATGCATCAACATACGGTTCCGTTTGAGATTTATTGTACAGATTTTTGAAGTTTTTTGTGTATTAAACATCTTTTGCTTCTATGGTCCCGTGACAAAGTTTGCGGTCATGTTTGCGTGGGATCCTATTTCAGTCAAGCCAATTATTATTACATTAAACATATTCTCTGTAGTAGTGTATCAGTCTAACGTGCCCGGTGGCAAGTGAAATATAGGTGTAAACACTGCTGCATATTTCTTCAGAATATACATAATGCGCGAGTAACGCTTGTTTTATTACTAACTGTAGCAGTATAATCTGTTACAATATATTTTAAGGCTGGATTATTTTTTAACTTTGTAATGTCAGGAACAATATATCTATCAGTAACTAAAAGATAAATGGATAGAGTGCTTAAGCTCAGCTCAGATAGAGTCCTTGTTTTATTGACTACTTTTTTGCAAGTAAGGGAAAAACTCATTTGATAGTACTAAATGCAGGTAGTAATTATCGAGTCAAAGCGTACAAATGTTAAGGGCACGATAATTATTAATGTTTTCTCCAACACGTTATGATAAGAGTAACACATAGGAGATTTAACGGCATATGTTTGTGATTTTAATGCAATTACTTAATTTTTATTTACATGATCAGCGACGAAGACGACAAGCCAAACATTCACCAAGAGTTATTGAGTAAGCCCGTACGGGAGCAGGTAACATGGGAAACTCACTACTTGCAGCCAGAAAAGGAAGACGAGAAGACTCTGGTTAAGAAGGCTAACGATCTTACCGACAGGGTACTATTTTTTACTTTGTTAGACTAATCATGAAGCCTGAATAAAAGGTCTAATGACGGAAGGGAAGCTCGTGAGGTATGTAATGATAGAAGCAGAGCCTTATTGACTTAACCTATGCTATAGGAAGAAAGGTATGAGCTTATGTGCATTAAAATTTGTACTAAACTAGTTAACTTATTCTTACAAATAATAATAGTATAGAGCAAACTTGTCGTAGTAAAAAGTGAGTCTTTGACTTGATTTAGTAACTTTACAAATACACATTCACACTAGCTTAAAAGTACGTACTAGTAAATAAATACGTGAACTATTGACTACTTTCACTAAAAATAATTATTGACAGATTTTTAAGATTGAAATGTAATTTATCTATAAGTTTATATTGTATTTAAAAGCACAAGCTACTAGTTTTTTTTTTTGTTAAATTAATAAGTTCTGAGTTTATTTTACTTATGTTGACTGCAGTCGACCTGTTTTGAAAGTTTTAATTAATAATGTACCACAGGCTAATAACGAAACATGTAACATGCTTCATTGTTTGTGGCTGCTAGGTAAGACAGAGTAAAATAACTTAATTTCTTCTGCAACTCATTGTCATCGAAATCAGTAACTCTGTCTGTTTCGTTGTGTCTTTTTATAGATTTTATAGTAACTGATTTTAGATTTTTACTTTACTTTTTTATTAAGACTTACTTTCGGCTTTATAATATTAGTATGGATAAATGTATGGTATAGATATATTATGAGTATATATGCAAACCTAATCCTATACTTATTATTATGACATGTTCGCAGATTTGTTTTCTAGAAAAAAAATTATACTTAAGAGATCTAGAAAATAGTGCAGTAGTTAAAAAACATTTTTAAGCTTTGATGAGTAGATAAAACGTTTTATAATTTAATTTTAAATGTGATTTGCCAAACTCTGACAGAGGGCGGAACTGTCACAAATGCTGATTTATTTTCTATCAAAATTCTTTCAATTTCTTCACTTTCAAAAAACAAAAGTGATCCTGATATGTACTTGACAGAGAGAAAGCAAACAACGTCTGAATCGGAGGCTCGTTTATTACTCGTTTGATTTACCATAAACCGTAAAATATACTTTTGATAATTCCTAAATGAATTTTTACTGACGATTAGCGACTTGTGTTCGACTGATTCACAATGTGTCTCTCGGAGGAATTTCGTTCGCTATCATTGTAAATTAACACTTTTCGTTCAAATAGTACCTACTTAATGCTAGACTTTTAGACAAACTTGTCACAGATTCTCTGTAAAGAAGTTGTTTTAATAATATAATTTTTGTATCAAATATATTTTATAAATTACATCATCTGCCTTTTGCAGATTGCTAACGAGTTCTGCGAATACATGAAACAACTTGGCGGGAACCAACAATCTCAACTGTTTACACCCAAAGCTATCAAGGAGCTATTCCAAGTTAGTTTATTTATCAATGTAGGTTGTTTACTTAATCACTTGCTTATCATCATACTTTAGTCTTATATGGTAGTAAGAAGAAAGAAAGAAAACATACTTTTATTTCCGAAACATCCTATAACTATTACAAACAAATTTTTATAACCAAAAAAAAAAAACACTTTTTGACGAATTATTAACACTGATTACAGCATAATTTTATTAAAAATTAGTAGTATATATTGAAAGTATAAGTAGATATTGAAATAAATGTCTTATATGGGTATGATGTAGGTGTGTCTGCAGCATAATTTCGGAAAACACGCAGAGCTCATTCTCATACTACTTGAATAACAGAGTGATAGCGAATGTAATCAACCTGTTGTGACATTGTTTTAATAAATTAGCTTGTTTTATTCGATAATATTCCATATAAAAACCTAAACGAAAACGATTAGCAGAGTATTAATGCAGTAATTATGTATTTCTTTAACATTTCTTAAGAACACATTGATGTAGTTCTAAGTATAATTAAAACTATCTTGATCAAGGTATGTACATAATATATGTTTCCAGTATTATATTGGCAATTATAGTAGTAAAATGATGAATGTGTACTTATTTAAAAAGTAATTATTGTGACAGTATAAAAATGAATGCTTGTGTAGATGCCGGGAATCCATTACTGAACACATACATATAATATTCAGGATACTTTCTTTAAATGTTTATTTTATTTTAATATAGAACAATAAAGTACATCAGCCTACTATTTCAGATTGAATTCGATACTCACGTAGCCCGAAGTCTGCGCGTGGTGCCCAAGGAACTGCCTTGTGTTGATGATAAAGTATGCAATATGATTGGGCATCCAGAGGTAATGGACCGTTAACTTCTTTAGACCGTTTTGTTCTAATGTTTAAATATTAAATAGTTTGTTTGAAGGTAACGATAATATGTAACTGCATTTAGGGAATTTGTCATATAAGAAAAGTTTAGGATATTTTCTACTGCATCGATATCTTTAAATGTAATCGTTATCTACCGATGGACTACTCCTTCACTTTTCCACTTAATAGTGTATCATTTATTTATGCACCTATGTGACTTAAAGGTATTTTTAACTGACTCTAGTTAGTAGTCTGTTTAAAAGAAAAAGAGTCCTTTTTTACCGATTTGTCGTTGCCACTTTAGTTAGTCATACGCTTTAACGTCCGTCATCGGTCTACGGTTGCTTTATTTACGTAGATCGCAGGACAAAATATAAAAGTGGGCAAATTTAATTTTGAAAATAATTGTCTGCAAGATATTATCGAATATAAATAATTGCTTGAATGCAATGTTTCTGGGAAATAATTTATATAATTTTATCGTGTGAACTGAATTTCCCCACGCACTTTAACAAGATGCAGCGGACTCAGAATTGATGAAAAATATCTTTCGTTTATATATGGTTCGTTTAAAACAGTGATAAAACTACTAGTAACAGTAACCGTTTAAAATATAGCCTGTACCTAGGATATATTTTAAGTTTTTCAATAAATCAATCTAGAATTAATTCTACAAGTCAATCCTATATTTAAATTAGAACTATAAAACTGGAACAATCAAATTTCTTTTCAAGAAAACTTTAGCTTTCAAGTGGGGGAGTTTGTGATGTGAGTCTGTTTTAAACCTAGATGTCACTTTAGTAATTTTCACTACAATTAATATTTCTTTATACTTACGTAAAATATTGTAGCAGTCAATCGAAATATACAAACAAGGTAGGTGCATTACCTACGCATGCTTTTATGAAAAGAATAAAATTATTTTAGAGATCCCGAACTGCAGCTTTGGAGCGACAAATAACAACAGATATCAAGGCGGAGGAGCGTAAAGACCTAGTCAGGGCGTTTGGTCAGAGTCTACCCATGAAAGATCAGTACCATGGACCGAAGAACAATACGAAAGAATTGTGGCGGTCGGCCCGTCATGTGCCGAAAGATCTTGTCACGCTTAAAACTGTATGGGAAGGCATCACAAACCTTCGGTAAGTTAAGTGTAGTAACTGGCTCAAGTTAATATTCATCAATATAAAATCCTCAGGTTTTAAATTTCATGAGAAAGGTAGATATAATGACACGTGGCGGTTTCCACACGGTAAATAAAAAAATTACTCAAGAATTATAATAAATTCTGCCAGAAATATTTAACGTTCTGAGTGGGCACAAACACAATACTTACTTAACTGTTTTCAAAGCAGAGAAACAGCTGGCAGCCGAGATCTCCACTATACGTGTCTCCCTTCCATACTAACTAACTTTTAACTTTACCTTTACTTGCAATACCTACTTTTCAAAGTTGATTGTTGTCCTTTTGCGTACTTTATACAGGTAATGTTAAATTATTCTCAGGAATCAAAATAGATATTATTGGCAAAGGTATAAGGTATGGATAATAAAAAAAAAAACTGTCAGTCGTAAGACTGCACATCAGAAGTGAAAAGATACACACATATACGTCATATACACACACACACATCTCGTCATCATGACAATATAATACCTCATCTGAGCGTGACGGTCACGCGAGTACAGTGCTTTTTTCCCCATACGAAAAGTGCCCAACGTGCCTAAAGAAGTTTTTACTTCACAAAACTGCGAAAAGTTAAATGGGTAAACTTTTTAGTTGTGTGAGTATAATATTGTTACGAGCCGGGATTTTTCATTAGCTAAATACACTAATTTATTAAGAAAGAGATACAATTTATGTAAATAGTTCACAGTTAACAGCAATTCCCACTTATACTCACTTGTACTGTTGGCTATTCTTCGCACTTGTCACTCGATGACCGCAAAACTCGAATGAATGTACAATTGTACACCGTTTACCGGTGACCTATTACACCGGCGGCCGATCTTAAAGTTCCCGAAAAATCATGTCAAAAAAATTGTCTAACTCGACACCCCTTTTTAGAACAAGGTTCTATTAGTTCCGTTACTCGTTAAAAGAAGGCGATCGCGAGTCAATTTAGGCTTGCGCAACATTATTTATATGACATTAGAAATTCATCAAAAAAAAAACATGCGTATAAACCTAATTACACTCGACTAGTTGACTAACAGAAGACAAAAAGGTACCCAGTGGTCTATTTTGTCTGTTTAAATATCTATGTACATATGTAGAAACGGGTTTTTATTTCTATTCTATATGTTTAGTACCTATAATCATAAGATTAGTACATAAAATTAAAGGAAAAAAAAATAATTTGCAAGAAACCCATTACTTTGGAATTTTGTTGGAACCAATTACTTAGTCGATTAATAGTATATTGTAATCGTACCATAAGATTAGCACAATGGCTGATTCACGAGCGGAGCGCGACATGAACGGATACAATGATCTTTGAATCAGTGTGTGTGACGAATGGCGATAAGCAAAAAGCGATCAGTATAAAAAAATTGTTGTGTTGTGATTGTATGATTTTTATGTTCTTTTTCTTTTTTTTTTGGAGATTATCTTTAAATGTAATTTACAACTTTTATCACTAAAACAGATATGATTTTCACGGCATTTTGGACTATATGGAGATCTAACGTAATAGTTTTGCTGGCCTTAAATATCATAATTTAACTATATAATTTTCATTAAAACAATACTATACAGGATAACCTATCCTTATATTCCAAATGCCGTCAAAATCATAACGTTTTTATCATCTAAACGTCAAAGTGGGAAACATTACACTGATAACATAACCTTCATTACAAATAGATACGTGATAATATGAGTTGACATAATCTTGATAAAATTACATAGCACGAACATTAAAAAAATAATGTTTTAAATATTTTTACCTATGGCACTACCTGATGGTAAGCTTTTATATTTTACTAGCAGCGCCAAGTGGTTTCACCCGAATAAGTCCCGGTTCCGTGGGAATATCGGAATAAAAATTACCCTATCTACATATCAAGTTTCATCGCAACTGGTACAATAGTTGTGGAGTGAAAGAGTAACAAATACACACACACACACACACACACACACGTGATAGCCTATGGACGCTTGCAAATCAAGAGTGTCATTCGCACGTTTTTTGTAACCCTTGTTTGATGTTAGAATTTTCGAAAAGTCTTAACAGTAAAACCGTTTCTATTCTTATTTTTGTAAACATACACATACCAGAACTATACACAAGCAAAAATGAAATGCTGTCCGTTCATAAGCGCATCAATTGTGGGAGAGCCACGCTTCGGCACGTATGGGCCAACTCGACCGGAGTGATACCACGGCCTCACAGAAAACCGGCAGTGAAGCCATGATTTGCATTGCTTTTCACCGAGTGAGTGAGGTTACCGGAGGCCCTAACCCTTCCCTCTCCCCCTTTTCGCAAATAAAAATATCGCAGTGAACGAGAGGATCGATTTGCTTCGCTTTTTTATGGATTCTTTGCCTGCAAAAGAAGCTGTTTTATTACTAACAAGGTTTTTAAAAAAGAAGGAAAAAATATGCGTAGGACAATGTCTGTTGGGTAATTGGTTTCAAATATTTATATAATAATAATAATAAATATTTGGATTTGTCTCACGAGATTGTCGATATGTGGAATGTCGATTCGGCGATCATTGTTCCGATTGTCATATCTGCTCATGGATTGATAGCCAAAAGCCTCGATCAACACCTTAGGAGGCTCGCGTTAGACGGCTGGATCAAGGGACTGATGCAGAAGGCAGTTCTCCTCGACACGGCCCGGATAGTGAGGAGGTTCCTGTTTTTGGAGCCCTAACCACCGGTGTCTTGGTCCCTGTACCCGATGTCGGTGGTCTACTATTTTCAAAATGTAATTTATAAGTGTTTAGATGAATAAAGAGGAATAATAATAATAAAACTCCACACATCTCACACGCGGTCATCTGATCCCAAACTAGGCAGAGCCTGTACTATGGTAACCAAACTGCTGATAAACATACTTATATATTTCTAAATAATAATAATAATACTTATATAGATGGGTATAATTATAATTATTATTAAATTACAGGAAGTAAAAAACGACAACATTATTAGATATCCTATATAATATGATGTTCACAATTCATTTATAATAGCAGTATTTTATGATAGCCAGTTATAGTAGAACTAATATGTAGATAACCAGTGCTCTGTTGTGCACGGGAAATGATAAAGTAATCCTTTTATAACCATGGGTAATTCGAAGAGATAGCCGTTATTACTAAGTACGAAGTATATCAGTATATTGCGAACAATATATTTTATATTTATTTTTCCAAATTATAAACAGATTATCAAATCCGGGATGACTAAGCGTTGGTGGTACTGGATTATTTTATACTAGCAACCCGCCTTGGCTTCGCACGGGTCCAAATTATACACCTATACCTTCCTCATGAATCACTCACTCTTCCTATTAGTGAAAACCGCATGAAAATCCGTTCAGTAGTTTTTCAGTTTATCGTGAACAGACAGACAGACAGACGCGGGGGGGACTTTGTTTTATAATATGTAGTGATTAGAATACCTACCCGGCCACGCGTTGCTGTGACTAGGTAATTTGCAATTTAAAAAAAAAAGCTATCTTATCTCTTAAGTTGGACCGAAGTGCACACAATGTTCAAAATGTCATTAAAATCAGTTCATTAGTTTAGGAGTTCATCGCGAAAAAACAGCGTGACACGAAAATTTTATATGGTCTAATTTCGACCATGGTTTTTTCATTGGCCAGTGTAACGAGCTGTCATTGTATAGACTTACTGAGCATGACTGGTAATTTCATTAAGCCGCTTTCACGTAATTCTTAAAGTTGTAAGACATATTGGTTAAAAATTTTAGCTTTGTTTATAATATATATATTATAAACTGTAAATATTCCAAAATTCACGTTACTACGTTCGAGAAATTGGCTTAAAAATAAGTACAAAGAGTTCTCTTCAAGTATTAATATAATGATATAGATTATAACCGCGGTCTTACTGGTGCGATTAAAAGGGAATGTAAAAGTAATCCGTAAAGTAAAAACCGCTCAGTTTTTTTATTGTATATGTAAAAAATCATACATCGCTGTTACGTGAAAAAAAAACGGATAACGAAACACACCTTCACATTTATAATATAAATCCATTCGGCAGCTCCTCTCAGATTTTAGGAGCACGTTTGAGATAATTTTTTAAAAGTCATATACTGTGTTTCTTTTATATATGTTGAGACAAATATTTTTTCTCCAGTAAATCAATTGAAAATGATACATACCTACACTTAGTCTTCCATTTGTGTCTACGCTGCACGCAGCCCGAACTCGATTGGTGTTCTTCTGTAACTACGAGTATATTGTTTTTGAGAATGAACCAAATCTACAAACTCAGTGGAATCATTGTTCAAATCAATGTCAATATCACCCGAACTCACTTCAATATGTGATTCTGAACAAACTGCATTTAGGGAATGCGCATATGTTACGTATAATATACACACGCCAGTAACACTTGCCAGAACACTGAGAAAGTCCAGGATTAGTCTGATTAAAAGATTTGCAGAATTTTAAACAGTCATAACCCTCTGAAGAACATAATAATATATGTTACTAATGAACATTATGTTATTTTTTTAATATAGGTAGATTTTTCTTTGTAGAGTCTGCAGCTATTACGACATTAATGTTGTTAAAAATTTAATTAACAAGATAATGTGAATGTACCCTTAATATGCTACTTTATTCGCAGAAGCGTAAAGGAATATTGTCGTTGGATGATCGAGCATCCGGAACATCGGCGCGCACCGTACTTAACCAGCCTCGGTCTGTTTGATCCCGCTGTCTTGGAAGCTAGGCTCACCTTCGAGGCAGAGTGCCAGCTGACCCCTCCGGCAGTCTCACCGCATGATATCCGCGATGCCCCAGCACCAATTGAACTTTTACACAGAAAACTGTCTGAACTTGCTGAATCGTAAAGTTGACATGCATTAATATTGAATGAATCATTAAAAGAATAAATCACTTTTAACAGTCTTTATTTTTTTAGACAGAAATTTTAAAATCTATATATTTTGCCCTCTGTCAGTCGCTGATAATAAATTACAGAATTTGTTGGGGAAGTGGTTTGAAATCAATAATGGTTCAAACAGAAAGAAGAAGAAAAGAAAAGTAATATAAACTGCTTACAAAACTTTTTCGGTATACAACATAAACCCTGTAGAATGAAAGTTAATTGTTTAATGTTTTTAAATTTTACATTTTACGAAGGTAAGGTGAAAAATTCTTGGACTTATAATGAAAGACTCCGTGTTCAATTTTAAAAAATATTTAATTTTTCTGCGTAGTCTACCTTGACTTCAACACACTTAGTCCACACTTGAATAGTGATGTGCTAATATAAAGATATAAAGATCAGATATGCTTCTTCCAGGAAGCATAGCTTATCTTTAGGATATTTATCTTACAGGATATAAATTTATTATTATTATATTTCCAACATCACTATTCCTTCCCGGAAGTGAGAGTCTAGAAGGCTGTTGAAATATCCATCTACCGCCCTCTTAACTATTTCATTGGACGCAAAGAGCTTCCCAGAAACAAATATTTCTTCAAGTTTAGGAACAGATGGCAGTCTTTAGAGCCAAATCAGGAATCATATCCCAAATCCCGCAGTTTTCTTTCTGAAAATAATCTTTCACCAGAACAATGCACCTGGCAATGTCCTGGTGAAAGATCATTTTTAATGTTTTGTATATTTCTCTAGCAGTAAAAAATAAAAATATTTAGGCTACTTTGGAGTATCGTGCATTTAATAGGGAAATTAAATAATATACACATTTTTGTTACTCTGCCCAATAACCGGGGCTCATTATTCATATACTCGTATACTGGTCCATTTGCTTATTTCAGTCGCTTTTATTATATTGACTACTCGATATTGGACATTTTTGAAACCTTCTGGACATTATGAATAATACTATATTAGGCACTTGGTCCATAACATATATATTATATTTATTGAAATACATTGTAAGTAAATGTAAATAATAATGGTATAGTTCTAGTTTTTAATGTGTTATGCCGAAAAACTCTGATTTCCGAGCAAATAATGACTCACATAAATTGCAATCGCATCTGGCACCCACAGGACAGGCTTACCTAGTTGTGGGCCACAATAAAACACACAACATTATTGTATACTATTGGGCAATAAACTAATTTTTATATTTATAATTTACTTAATTTGCCTATTTACAGTGTAATTGGTAGCTCTGCCTGCAGCTTTGAAAGCCGTGTTGAAAGCTCAATCAATATTGTTTATGTTAGTTTGAAAGAACACGCTATTATGTGTAGTGCGCTATTTCATATAAAAATTAACACACTTATTTTTGAGCGAGTTCTGATATTTTTGTTGAATTATAAAAAAGAGAGATTAAGTATGGAATATCTTGGTGGCCGATTAACGTCAGAATTTTGTGAGATGATTTTGGTCTGGACATCATTGCTGCAATAAAGCGATTGCAATTCAATTTAAAACAAGAATCTATTTATGTATTCACACGGGAATTAGTGCGATCACGAAAAGGTATTACATACCTCTGAATTGCCTGATCGTGGAACGCGAAAATATAAAAGTTAGTAAGAATCTATTTGTTTTAAAATGAAAATTGCCACAATGCAACGATTCGTTGAGTTGCCCAGTATATAAAACCGTAGCGTAACGTACACAGGCTACAGTTCCAAGGTATGTATGTACTGTACATATATATTTGCAGTATTTTTAAGTCTATATAAACCATATGCTAGTTGACTATGTTTTGTGCAGACTTAGCCTATTATGTGTCTTCCATATCATAACTTTGACCAAATTTAAACCAAGGAATAGAGTAATTTTATATGTTTTGGATAACAACCTAGACGCCTTAGTTTTTAGGGTTCCGTTCCTTAAAAGGAAGGATCACTTTGTTGTTCGTCTGTTTGTCTGTCTGTCTGCCAAAACCCTTTTCTTCAGGAACTCGTGGACGCATAAAGTTGAAATTAATACTGCTACTATTTAAGATATGGCGACTTAAGCCTTGGATTTGACTAAGATTTGATTTAAGTAAATCAAAAACTTTCCATTGACTTAGAACCATGAAATTGGGTAAGAGGCAAGGTCTCACAGCACAAGTAAAGGAAAAAATCTGAAAGTCGTTAATTTTATGTTATATCACGTAAAAAAAAATTGTTTTTGTGATTATAAACTTATATTTTGCGGTTGGAAAGTTGACTATGTCGTTCACTGCAACCACACAGTTAAGTTTGTCTTTAAAAAAGACGGGCGAAAATATTCGAGAATTGATTCCGGAGATGGGACGTACTCTATTTAGAAGTTTGTTTTCTTACGGAACCCTCGGTGCGAGAGTCAGACTCGCACTTGTCCGGTTTTTATTTAGATAGTGATTTATTTTCTTTCATGGCAGTGCCCATGATAATGCAATAAAATATCACAACTCTTTAAAAAAATACGTGTTTTTTTTTAAATGAAATAGTGCACTTATTGACCCTTTACAAGTACCATAACACCCGACAGAGCTACAACAATTTAGAATATTGTTTAAATACTTATTACGTATCAGTAATCAAAATTATATCTCCAGACTATTACGGTTTAATTTTTAGTCATTGTGGTTGTCAAGCAAGGTTAAGCACCGAGTTAATGATTCTTCATCTGATGGTAATTTAATGTAGGTTTTTTAATTTATGGAAACCAATCTTGTCCATAGTAAAGGTAGAAAAGAAAATTTGTGTCAAAATAACCCAGACAATTCAGATACAATTCAATTGTAGCATATAAGACATGTGAGATAGTTATCATACAGTCTAACTGCAGTCTTAGAAATCGAGATAAGGTTTATTAGTATTTTTGATAAGACTCGTATCTCGGCTTATATAAAACAAGAAGTAGTTTGATATTATCAAGAACAAACTAAAGCATTTAAAACATCAGTCAATATGGATAACAAATCAAATGGAAGTGACTGTGATCTTGATTTTGAAACTGTATTATATCGTGAAGTGGGACAATTTGGAAAATTTCAGCGGATCACAATAGCTCTGGCAGCTTTTTCATCGCTTATATGTGGTTTTATGGCAACTGATTACATATTTACAATAGGCAGTCTGCCTTATCGCTGTACGATACCCGAATGCGATGGTCCTGAACCAGAACTTTTACCACAGTGGATAACAAGCGCTATACCGAGCACCACATCTGGGTTAGACAGCTGTAATCGCTACGTCAATGTAAGCGACGCAATCATATCACCTGATACTGAAGAAATTTGTCCCGCTGCCTTATTTAACAGAAATGAGACGATTTCATGTGATAGTTACGTATATGAGCGAACTAATACCGCTGTTTACGATTTCAATCTAGAGTGTCAAGAATGGTTAAGAGCCTTACCTGGAACGTTAAACAGTGCTGGAGGAATGGTTGCTCTCATATTGGCCGGCTTTATATCGGACCGCTTAGGGCGGCAAATTTCAATAGTATTTTTTTCGTTTAATGTTGCTTTAGTTGGGGTGATACGGGCATTTTCGGTAAATTTGGCGATGTATACGGCGCTGCAGTTCTTACAAACTGCAATAGGTGGTGGTGCATTCAGCGCCGTATATATTTTAGCATCCGAGATAGTGGGTCCACAGTACCGAGTTAAGACGAGCGCAACAATTTCCTCTACTTTTGCTTTGGGTCAAGTCATATTAGGTGTAATTGCTTTTCTGATACCAGCATGGAGAACACTGACACTAGTGTTGTATGTGCCGGTGTTCTTAGCGGTATCGTACTACTGGATAGGAACTGAAAGTTTTCGATGGTTACTCAGCAAAAATAAGCAAAAGGAAGGAAGAGCCTCTCTAGATTATGCAGCTCGATTGAATGGAAAGCAAATTTCGAATGAAAATATGAACTTTTTGTTGACAGCAATACCTCGTCAGATGGAAGCAAAAAAACATTTAAATGAGAAAAATATTTTGTACCGTGTTATCAAGTCGCCTGTTTTACTTCGTCGGTGCTGTACTACACCGTTTCTTTGGATGACGACAACGTTCATTTATTATGGATTATCTATAAATTCTATCAGTTTATCAGGTAATATATACCTCAATTTTATTGCAACTGCAGCAATTGAAATACCTGGCTTTTGGACAGCTGTTTTATTATTAGATAGGATAGGCAGACGAGTTACATTATGCTGTGGATTTTTTATTTGTGCATCGTGTTGTATAGCGTTTGCTTTTATCCCTAGGGATATTTATGTCCTGTCTTTACTTTTATATTTAACTGGTAAATACTGTATAGGGCTAGTGATGACATCATTGTACCTCTTTACGGCTGAGCTGTATCCAACAAGAAATAGGCATTCGTTTTTAGGTTGGTCGTCAATGTTGGGACGTATCGGTTCGATTGTAGCGCCTCTTACTCCAGCCTTGATGGTATATTGGTCGGGAATTCCATCATTAATGTTTGCAGTTACAGCAATAATGTCTGGTTTTTTGGTACTTACGCAGCCTGAAACCAGAGGGCTGAAGGTTCCTGACACTATTGAAGACGCTGAGCGTCTTGGCAAAAAATAATGTAATAAAAATGGAATCCGAAATATATTCACGATCATAAGGGTTAGTAGATTTTTTTATGTATTCACAGTATTTTTCTAAGTAAGTAAATAGTAAGTTTTTTGATTTTGTTACTCTCAAGACGTTTTTTCATTTTGGACGCCATTTTCGTAAATCATGCTGTTAATAAATTTAATGAGCATTGGACAACACTCGTACATATAAACTGTGAAAACCAATATTAATTAAAGATACAAAGACAAGCTAATAATCTTATAATAAACATTTCCTATCTCACGACCAAGAATCACAAAAAAAATCATTTGTGCGCCATCTATGATTTTCACTCCAAACTACTTGTGTTTCACTTGAAGTTGGTTCTTTAGTGAGTTGTCATACCGGTGTTGCAGCTACGAATTTTTCCCCTAGTATCGAGTTATACTGACAGAGGGCGCTACTTTTATCTTAGGTAAAAATAATTACTATGTTATTTACTATATTCATAATTTAAGTTTACTTTATATATTTTTAAAATGCCCTGTATTGTAAAGATTACAGTTGTTGAGAAATAGTCTCCGATTTCAGCAATGTTCTTGTGTGTGCCATATTTCACATCATGAGAGAGCTGTTTAACGTGAATTAATCAGATCTTCCAATGTTTGTATAAATCTAATGTAAATAAACTGTGCATTTAATTGTACACCACCACCATGCCACCACCAGTCATCACTAAATAAAATTATTTGTCACCTCTTCGTTTTAAACTCATTAGCTGGAACCTGTTTCATTAAATTGTCATATTATGCTGTCATTCTAAATAAAGAAGATAAATATTTTGTACCTACTTACAATTTTATTTTTCATTCATATATTGCATTGCTTTGTTGATATTAGATTAAGTTTGAAGGACCTGCCTGCCTTTAGTGGTTAGCTTGCCATGTCCTGCGGAAAGCGTCCTCTTGTAAAACTTTGGGATAAACCAAAACATTTAAGGGTTATCACACCTTCTCGATACGAGCAAAACGAAGCTTCCGTCAAAAGGCACTGGAAAAATGTAATCAAATCTTTAGAAGATTCCTATAAAGATGATCAGGTAATTAGTTTCTTGACTTTGAACAGAACATTTCAAAGATAATTTTTAAACTTTACGTCAACGATGAATTATTGTAGTATCCCAAAGTTTACATTTTTACATGTACCTATCTAATGTGTGTGTAAAGTATGAACAGATTAAACCATTCATCGTAGACTTAAAGTTTTAAAATCTCACTAACGAGTACTGAGACGTCTGTAATAACAAATGTAACTGTTTTCGCAAGAGATGCTGTCCATAAAGGTGTGGAGAAATCTAAGACACACTAGACGTCAAGTGTAAAAATCACACTAGGGTTACCAGATACAGGTAGTCCCTTCATTTAACACTACCTGTGTACTATTGTACCAACTGTTTTCGTTTGTTAAAATAGTGTTGACTAAGTAAAAATAATATTGTGTTTTTCAATTTTGTGAGGCGTTTAAATAGGTGAGTTCAATTATCAAAGCCTTTTTCTATTTACCAAAAAGTAGTGTAGCGAAAGATTAACAACATTTATTTGTGAGAAGGATTTATCATAGTCGACTGTAGTTACGCATGTGGCAAACAATCGCACATTCAACAACCTGATTAAATGAATAGTTACTGTAACCTACGAAATACCTTTCACATTTTTAAGGCTACTCTCACATAATGGCTCTACTTTGAATGCTGAAATAGTGTTCCTGACTGCGGCTGACTGTGAAGTTTTATGGGAGTTGGCTCTCAAAAACTAGCACAGCCCTATAGGAACATTACTCTCACATTATCTACCTTAAGAAAAAATGTGAAATAGTTGTCACGAGAGAAAACAGACAACACTCAAAGCATGTTTATGTAGGTACGTACTAATTAAAAAGATGTCTAAGCAATGATTATTGTGATTCACGTGCTTAGAAGAAATCCAGAAAACTTATTCAATTACATTCTGAGAGGTTTTAAATTGGGAAGTGTAAAACTGATTTCTGTAATGAGTATTATTATTTTCTTATTCCTTTGTAGGAATATATGCAGTCGCTGTATCTACATCCAATACTTAGTCTGCGGAGTGTTGATTTTTCTCTTAGAATGTGTTATATTTTACTGATACCACAAACAAGCTGCTCCCGTGTCTATAAACATGTTCATCTTTCCATGAGGCTTTGGTTTTTTTAACTGCGGTCATCTGCAGTATCTGCGAACTAATATCGCCTACGCTTAGCCCTACCCCAGATACCCTAGTACTTTGGCTCCTTACGGAAATAGATATTTAAAATAGTCTTAGCTTAACCTGTAATCAATACTTAATATTATTTACTATTTAATATGAAGAGAAATACTCTAAACTTAACTCAACATTTACGGTTTTTTTTAATTTGTGTGTGTAGATAAATTAATGCACTGAAGAAGAAAATAATCTTAAAGTATCTACATGTAGAACTTGCTCTTTTTTGAAGTCAATCATAAACAAAACTCATAATCATTGATTTTAGTTTACCCGAAAATGTAGTTATTTTAATTATTTTTAATTATTTTACTCCGGCAACTGCCGGAGTAAAATAATTAAAAAACCAAATACACACATAGTTTTTATGAATAGTTTAAACAATATACACACAATCTCCTCGTAAAAGTACTTATTGTGATATTAAAAAGTAATTATTGGTGATTTAAAAAAATTAATAAATCACGTACTATTAGCAAACCAAACTAAAAAGTAGTACATTTGAGTCTTTACCTTTAATTGTAATTGCGGCAATATTTCGCTTATTTAAGAAAAAAATGAATTTAATAAACAAGCTAGAAATGCAATAAGTAATACCTACTTAAGGATATGAACAGCTTAATTAAGATCGGAATATTATTCTAATTAAATATTCACTTCACTCAGTTATTGAGAAAATCCATAAAAACTAAGTAAACATTATTTCGCAGTTAGTTTTTATGGATTTTCTTAGTAACGAAATGAAAAATTACAAAAAAAAAAATCGTACGATTTAAAATCTTTAACTTTACACATTCCACCTACTTTTATGAAAAACGGAGCCAAAAATACCTGGAAATTGAAATTTTTAAACGGATATTTATTTTATTTTTTTTTTATTGTAACTGCATGCTATAGTCATGCCCTTCCAGTAATTTAGTAACTATTCCTTTTTAAAATGGATGTTTTTGAAAAAGGAATAGTTACGTATTTATATTTTTAGGGAATGTTGTTGAAAAGGCTTTTTCTACCAGGTGGCACTTCCGATCACCCGACAACTTTATTAATGACCAGTAATCATCATATAGTTACTACACCTAAAGGAATCTGTATGATTTGTTTTCAGTTCTGGGAGACGCAAATGGATACTGTACAGGAATTGGTGGGACCGGCTATATTTCGTCGAATTGCGAAAATTTTTGATCTTCCCCTGGAAGCTACTAAATATTCTCCAAAACCAGAACCGAGTTTCGTAGTCCCTTCAGAAGAGTTTTATGACAGCAAAGATACTGGGGTAGGCACGCATTTAGATATGATTACAAATACATATTTCATTAATTAATGATAAATGATTGGTGTAACGTTGGTGATACGCACCAGTTGATACCCTGATCAAACTCTTGATGTTCTGAAGCAAGAGTATGTCAGAAGTAACCGAAACCGTTGGGCTTATATGAAACGTTCAATGGTAATACTTAGAGAAAACTCGCGAGGTAAGTAAGGATAGAAGCCTGTGGCAGGATATTGTCTCTGTCTGCCTGCCCGACGTGAGATGTGTCATATGTATGAATGGTGTATACATTTATTTTTATTTTTGGTAGTTATCTTAACTGGTAAGGTTTTCTTTGAGGTAATGTTTCAACTTAAGACCAAAGTTAGCGAGTAATATACTCGCTAACATCAACATCAAAAATTATAAGACATTCAGCATGTCGGAATATGTAAAGTAAAACACTTCACTGACACTTGAATTCAACCCTACACGGTTTGGCAATGAATAACCAACACCAAATGGTTCCTGAAGCGGACGCCTTCATGCATCACCATCACCACTAAAACACTGAAAGATCAGGGACTTGAAAAATAATAGCAAATAACACTATGATTACTATCACGTTTATAGTTCGACAAAGCAGGGCGTTAATATTTTGTGCGCGCTTATTAGTGGATAGCAGCTTTGTTCGGCTCCAAGTAGAAAGAGTTTTGTCCGCAGATTTCATACGCTCTTAATATTTAGGTAGATAACACTTGCGGTATACCTCTGAAAACACAGTAAAATACAGAAGGAAGCCTCAAGTTATAAACCCCTCTCTAAACTATAAGGTGTTAGGTGATAAGGGGCTTCAGAGATCACATTCACTGTATGAATGCACCCCTAGGTTATTTCTGTTCTCAACTTCCCTAGAGAATTTTAATACTAACTCCAAGCTTATGCATAGTTATTTGCTATTATAATAGAACACAATATATTGACCCTATTGCCCACAAGGGTGTGACGGGATTGACTGGGACAAAGATAGACCTGACTACGTTAGCAAAAAATGCTATACAAATGCAGCTACTTTTAATATTTTCAGGTCGAAGTGCGACCCGATTATTCAATAAGCGACTATCAACCATCAGAGGAAGAACAAGTTGAAGAAGAGTCAGAAGTTTGGAGCATTTCGTCCGTCCTTTCTGTTGTACCCAGCACTGACAAAAAGAAAACTTCTAAAATGAAAGCCGCAACGTCTTCAAAATCAATAAATGTATCCAAATCTCTTTCAAAATTATTGTCTAAGTCTTTCTCAAGATGTATCTCAAAGACTCTATCAAAAACCGTGACCGGCAAACTCAAGAGTGAGAAGTCTTTTGTTCTTTCTACACCGGAGTCATCGGCTGCGTCTTTAGACGATTTAGATGTGCATTTGAGCATGATCCCCAAGTAATTAAACCACGTTATTTTTTCGTCATTAATCGAAAAACAGTTTTGTTTTAGATAGATTTTTAGTCATTACAGTTATACCGACGGATTTGCACGGATGTTTAAATATTCTGGATGTTACTTAGAATGTAAATTTATTACTAGTGTAAGCTGTAAAAATACCCATAATACAGAATATTTTCTTGTAGCGCAAAATAATTGGGGAGCACAAAAAAGTTATTAGATCTAAATTAGGAGTATCGAATGAATAAAATGTAATAAATTGCTTTATGACGGAACATTCTGATTATGTTCTATCATCATATTAGGATAGTTGTTGACTTCTACCAGTTTAATTATATTTATAATGATATTTTATAGATATATCTATCTGAAACCAAAAGAAAACCCACATTTTGAAATGTTATACTGCAATGAATCAGAAACTGATATGATTAAATGGGATTCCCATTACAAGCAAAAGACATTTGAAGTTTCTGCTTCCGATGAATTCAGCAAGAGAGCGGAGCTTTTGACAAAGAAGGTGAGAAAGCTGATGTTGAAGGTTTTGGCATTGTTTTTTCCTTTTTTGTATTTTTTCATATTTAATTATCACAAAGACTTGGCCCGTATTTTGGTAAAAGGTTACTAGTCCCTGTGAACAATAGTAACACAGTAATGCTGTACCTAGTGCTTTCTTTAGGAAGAATCCGTAGTGAGCGTTAGATAATATATATTAATATAATATATATTACTTTAATATAATATTTATATTAGATAATAACTACTAATTTTGCGGTAGTCTGATTCAATGATCAGACTTCCATTAAATGCACACTTTCTTACGTCATCATCTGCCTACCCTTGTCCCAATTTTATTTGGGGACACGTTCTTACGTATGTAATTTTTTTTCCCTTCTAGATAGCCAAAGAATTTTTTGACTGGTGGACCAGTTTGGGTAACGTGGAATTTAAGAGTGAAATAAAAAGGCCTGAAGATATTGAAGCTCTATTTCAGGTGATTCCTCATTTTAATGACGTTAATTTCTGTAATAATGGTTTCTACATTTAGGTACCTTCCAACAATAAAATTATCTCTGAATTTTTTCTTCTTTCTTTCCTAACCACAACTTTGGGATTTCGTCTATCGAAATATGTCGCATAGACTTTATAATTAATTTCTATGCTCTCATATTAATTTACCTAGAACGGAGGTTTAAAAAAGGGCCAACTGCTGCATCACGTCATAGCTTTCTAATATTACCTGCATTCCTAGTACCGTACCTATAAATTAATTACTCAGAATTGTCATTGAACCCACAATAGATTTTTATTCAATAGCATTCTGTAAAGGAATTAGTATAAAAATAAATATACTGTTTTTTTTTTCATTACTACCTGTAGACTGTTGTCTATACTCTGTTCTCTATTTGACTGGTCTGTTGGTCTAGGGGTTAGTGACCCTGACTACTAAACCAGAGGTCGTGGGTTCGATTCCCACCCAGGACAAATAATTGTGTTATGAGCACATGATCCTTTGTTCTGTGTCTGGGTGTTATTTATCTGTAATATGTATGTATTTAGAAATATATAAGTATGATTATCAGCAGTCTGGTTACCATAGTACAGGCTCTGCCTAGTTTGGGATTAGGCGGCCGCGTGTGAGATGTGTGAAGTTATTATTATATATATTATATTATTATTATTCTACTTCGTTTCTTTTAAACGGTTTTCTAGAGTTGTTTTGAAGTACCTTCTTATCATACCATATTCAATCTTAACATGTTCCCTTAATTACTGTTTAGCAATTATTTTAATTTCAAACAATCTGTCTATACTCCCTCTACAGCGGAATTTAACTGTCAGCTCTTATGTATAGGTCTTCAAGTTTTGTAAAGTTTGTTTTTATAATATTTAATACCTTTGAGCGTTAAAATATTATCATTTATCTTTCAGGTTTGGTTTGATGAGCACGCCTCTCGTGGCCTGATGCTCCATCCAAAAATCCTTCCTTGTGTGCTCAAGAGCATTGCTGATTTTACAATGACGAAAAAGGTAATATATCCAGGATATTCTTATAAATAAAAAATACCAAAATATATAAATACGTATTACTAGCAGGCGTTGATCCTGAAAAATCTTTACTATAGGCAAATACAGCAAACTGTATTTACTTGAAATTTTAAGGAATAAATATTATAATAAATACTAAGAGTGTTGATGGAAGCCTGAAAAAATCCCGTACACCTGTACGACAAGCATTTTTCAAAGATTTTTTTTTCTCAATCTATAACTTTCTACTACCACAACTAATTATTATTAAAATATGACTACACTTTTACCGTTATTTTAAACTAATTTGACAAGAAACGTTATACTTAAATACCATTTTACAAATTTAATGTTTCAATACAGGCTTCATGTCCGAATGCTCTTAAGCGACAATTAGCTTTTGATATCGATGCGGAGACGAGCCCCGCACATACGATGGCGTTTGGGACGAGCCTCCCACAGAGGAAGAAACACGTCCCTCCTAGGAATAATACAAAGCAGTTGTGGGATTGTGTGCAAATACCAGAGGACTTGAAGAGCATGTCGTGTGTATGGCAAGACATAGAACATCTCACGTAAGTTTTGGGCAATTAAATTGAATATGAATCAAATTCTACAGAACTTAATTACATGACTGACTTGATTAGTGAAGTACCTTTTAATATATATATTTTTATAATAGAATATTACCCTAACAGAAGTCTTACATTGCTTGCCTAATTCAGCCTCGTACCCAAGGCTCTTATTCTCTCATAGAGAAGTCCGATGTCCAGGAGTAGAATAGTGTATAAACAAGTCTGATATCAAATTGAATTGATTGATTATAAACTAAGTATTGCAAAGATAACAGAGATAAAGTTGAAAGTCTCTTTTAATTTAATAATTATTCTAATGTTAATGTAGCAGTTTCCACTTGTTTGTCTTATTAGTACGACACTACTAATACTTGAATGGTGTGCATATTTTTTCAATTTACATAAAAATCTTAACAATCTTGGCGTTGAAATAGTTCATTTACACCTTATTTGGCCTTCTACTAATATATTCTCTGCGCTACCTGACCCAATGAAAGGCATAATTTCATGTTTTTTTTTTCATATTAATATGGAATTAACGTATAAGCATATATTCCTTTCTTGACTTGTAAATGTACTTAAAACCGTTGCGATCTTCATCAAATCTCAGTTATTTCAAATTTAGTATACAGTAAGATAGTTAAAACTTAATTGTTTTTAGTCTAACTTACATATTTATGAATATAAAAACAATTAAGTTTTAAGTTTTAGTGAATTTTATACCTATTTAGTTATCGGCCATTAAAATTCAGTCATACTAGTAGGTACTTCGTTCCTATCAACAAGATGCTAAAATTATATTGACTATTTCAGATCCACGAAAGCCTTCCATAATTGGCTGGAAAAGCATCCGTATCTGCCAATGCCTGCATATTTAAAGTCCCTACGTGCTGCCAGCGACAAAAAGTCACAGTTCGTAATACCTTCGGATTATTTACTAGGAGACAAAACATCAGTTCAAGAGTTAGCGCTGCCAGTCTCTCAATTCACTCTTGAACTTAAACAAGTCTTGAGCAAACTTATGAACGAGTAATTCTTTAATAATTTAGCCTTGTCATCATGATGAGTACAGGTTAAATGTCCCTAAATAAGTTCTGTAGGGTCTAAATAATATATATATTTTAATTAAACTCTCCTGGTTTATAGACTAAATATTTTTTGTTTTTTGAAAGAAAGCTATTAACTAATTAAATTGCATCTACTTTTGATTTCGTTTGTGTTATTTCTTTATGGATTTTATTATAAAGACAAGCATTTTATGAAAAACCATCCAGTTAAGAACTGGGTGGTTTTTCATAAAATGCTGACGAAAGAAAAATCTTCTCAAAGTCAATCAAATTATATAAGTACAAAGTCAATGACAGTCAAATTATATAAATATAAGTATTTCAATTTGATTTTCAATTCCTTAAAATTTTTATTATAGATCAACTCACATTGGCACCGCAATCACAGGTTGCTTTGTCGACAGTAAAATTATTATAACAATAAATAATACCGTGTTGCAAGTAGTTAAGATTACTCGTCGATATATAGATATAACCACCCGTTTCCAAATAGATGAGCCTTGTGAGAAGAAATCAGGCAAACAAACTTACAGCCACTCTTTTAGATCACAAGATAGTTTTACAATATATATATATGTAGTGAAACGAATTACAGCAGCGACTGTATTGTTGTTTGCTATTATGTTATTAAGATTCAAAGTAAGTTAACTAAAATTAAGCTATGAAAGTATGAATAGCTGAAAACTAAACGAAATAAAATTTAAGTACGAAAAGAAAGAAAAGAAAAAGATTAAAGACATAAGATGAGGAACATATTAAGTATATAGGTCACATTATATTTCTTCTATTAAGTGTTTTAAATAGCCTGTTAATAGATATTTTCCACCTATAGAGGTAAAAAATATATGAATACAGTTTGTTATCATTTATCATGATTTAGGGGCGTTGTAGTTGGTGATATCTTTTTTAAAGATAATTATTTAATTAAGAGTATTAAAGACTATTAATTCGTGAGAGAGCAATGCTTCGGTACGTATGGGTCGGCTCGACCGGAGTGATACTACGGCCTCACAGGAAACCGGCAATGAAGCAATACTTGCGTTGCTTTTGCGTTAAGTGAGATTACCGGAGGCCCTAAGCATTCCCTCTCCCCCTCTCTTCCCCCTCTTTCCCTACTCCCACCTTAAAAGGCGACAACGGACTTGTGACTCTTGAGTTACAGGTGCCCATGGGCAGTGGTAGTCATTTACCATCAGGTGACCCGTCTGCTCGTTTGCCCCATATACCATAAAAAAAAAACTAAATGATTTCGATATGAGTAACATATTGAAACCCAAATCGGGACTTGTAGCACACTACAAAACCGTTTCAAGACTAACGTACAATGCTATAGCAAAAGCGCATTGATGACTTTTATAAGACCACTTTTTGCTATTTTGGTGTTTTACACAACCAATAGCTTAGTTCTTACCTATTTAGTCTCTAACTTATTCTTAAGGGAATTTGTATGAAATATTCCTTTTAATGCTTCAGGTACCCACATTTTATATGTTTTATTCTTCCATTCTACTCTATCGTTTGTCATTTCACTGCTTACCCCCTTTCTAGCCATATCTTCTTTCACACAGTCCATCCATCTTTTCTTTGGTCGTCCTCGTCTCTTGTATCCGTCAAAATCCATACATAAAATTCTTTTCACCACATTTAGCTCATCCTATCCCATCACATGTCCATACCACGATAACCTATTGCTCCTCAGCTCATCCACTGGTGCTACTTTCAGGCCCCCTCCGATATATTCACCTTGTCTATCCTAGTCACACCACACATCGATCTTAACATTCGTATTTCGGCTACGTCCAGGCTACGTCTCATCCGTTATCTTTGTGGGCCAAATTTCAGATCCGTCCAGAACGGCAGGTCTGATGATAGTATATTTATTTATTTATTTAAACTTAATGCACAATTTGCACAAAGGCGGACTTAATGCCCAGGGCATTCTCTGCCAGTCAACCTTGGGGTGATGTAGAAATATTAAACGGTAGATGCACAAATAGAATTTAACATTTGGAGTTATTTATAACACTTATAATATCTACTTAGTATATGTATACAGCTGTCCTTTTAAGTTAATATTAAACTTGGGATCACAAATGGTTCCTGTTACCTGCCGCCACTTCATCCACCCTGTATTGGTTCGATGCTGTACAGTGCGGTCTATTTCGCCATCGCTTTGAAGAAGGGAACCGAGGTACTTGAAGTTGGAGCAAACTGGGATCGCTGTTCCATCCAGCGAAATGGTTTCAGGACTATTTATTTGTTTATTACTGCAACATAGTGCGTAAACAAATGCGAAGAATAGCGAACAGTACAAGCGAATATCACCATAATCATAAGTAGGTACCTACATTATATTGTTCTAATGATTGAATTGTCTTTAAAACAGTCTAAAAATATATTAAACTAGATGAAAACCCGGCTTCGCTCGGGTGAAATGTGACTCATAAAACAATCTTTTACAAAATGTAGGTATACATGTGAATCGGCCCTTAACGAACTCAAGATGGCATCCAAATGGCCAATATGGCGACTGCCATTTGCACCATTAGCATTTAACAAAATACTCGACAGTCCGAATTTTGCGGATATATGTTGTCGACTCGAAATCATAATTTTTTTATGTTCTATATTCAGGTAAGGTTTCGAGTTTACCGTACCCCTTGACCGAATTATTAATATAGAAGAAGAAGATTATTCAGGTACGGTTTCAATAGAGTCTACCGTACCCCTTGACCGAATTATTAATTAATATAGATTTGGGTTTAAGTAAACTTTAAATAAATATTGACACCCTTCGCACGGAGGTAACATCCGTACATTAGTTAGCTTTTAAAAAAGCTATTGAGTATTATGTGATGAATCATCGTGTGTGGAGAACCTGAGGTTGAGTGGCCTGCCATGCCAGTTAAAACATCAGCTATCAAGCAGATGGTTCATGTTTATTTAGGAGCTTGGTAGTTATTTTTTATCATACTTTGAAGTCGTACTAGACTAGACGTCGTAGATTAGTTTTAAGAAATATATTCACATGATTTGAAAGATAAAATAATCCAAAAATAATTTTGATGGAAAAGAATCCAATAATTATACTTTTCTGGTCAGGTGATTAATATTTCATAATCATAGTCATTACGTTTAAAGATTAACTAAAGTTTATAAATTTTTTTTCTGTTTGTACTTTAAAAGATGTGTACAGTTTTCGTTAGAATTTTCGTTTATTCCCAAATATACTCATTTGATGTTTTGATTAATAAACAAAGGTAATTGAAAAATATTGTTGTTTTTAAATAGTCTCTACCAATGTACCCTATGCTATATCAACGTACATTACGTACGTAGGGTATGTTGATATTGCATAGGCCTACCCTGTACTAGGTGTAGATTCGTACAAGTTCCTATTTTTTCAATTCTTAATACGTCGAAATCATAAACGTATCTTTTTAATATATATAATACACCTAACATATCACACTATCATGCATAAGTTTCACTTTCGTTTTAAGTTTATTAGATTAGTAGAATTTTTTAAAGGTGAAAACCGGACGAATGGTTTCAATCTTTCCCTATGTATTGAGATAAGTAGATGTAAAGGTAGAAGAGTGTAGACCTCTGTGGCAAAAGCATAAGTTCATACATAATACATTGAGTGGAAAAACAAGGTTAATTGTAAGTTGCAGAAACAAAAATACGTAATTATTTTTTCCTTTTTAGTTCAGTTTTTACAATCAGTTTCGTTGAAGTCGGTTATTTTTTTGTTAATTATTATAAGCTTTTATAACTACATTCTTCACAATTTTCTTTTTATGAAATTATTAACAAAAAATAATACTATGATAATAATAAATTCTTCGAGTACTCTATTGTATATTATCAGAACATTACCCGGCTATGCTTTAGGCGTTTTTTTAATGTGTGAATCAAAGTCAACGAGAGCTAGACAAAGTGATTGTCCCAAAGATGACCTAAACGAAACCAACCACGTCTCCGTCGTCAGACAGGTTGTCTGGAGGGACGGTTTCGCGGCTCCGAAGAAGTATCCACCAACGCCAGCGGAGAGTTGGAGGGGTGTTTAATAACAATGATTATTCAAATAACACCCTTAATTATAAGACCTTACGCTTGAGAATATTTACATAGCTGCCTAACCGTCAGTTGGGCAAGTGAATATTGCGATGCATTTTTTTACTGTTATATAAGAGTGGAAAATATTTATGAGTTTGTTTTTTATCTTTATGAGTGCGTCATATTTTATAATAAAAATAGTACATACATGAAAACATTAAAGATATGAAACTTAAAGTAAAGTAAACAATAAAAACGCATAAGCGGTATGTTTCGCGAAATAATCCCATGTTTGTGACCTTTGCTTTTTACACCTAACGAATTCAGGAGGGATTAACTTGCTGTCCCCATAGACGTTTCTCATATATGCCTTTTGCTAATCCGATACCACGCAGAGCAACAGAGTAGCCGAAAAAGCCGTGAGTCACTCCACTCGAGATCTTTATGCAAGAGTAAGAAATAGCACAGGCACAATGAGAGGCCTAGGTGCTTTTATTCTCTGCTTTTTCTTCAGCCGTTATTCCATACATTTATTTAATATAGCTGTTATAGAAGTCATTTAAATATAGGTCTGTAAATTAAAAAATATCGAGTCGCCCTTGAATAAGTCGGGTGTTAACCTCAAGTGAATCATTATTTGTTATTGCTTTTTATATAGGTTATCATGTCAAATCATTCATTAGATCTATTTCGTATTATTGATTAGCATCATTGTCAACAGACTTCAAGAAAGGCAAAGTGTTTTAATTACTCTAATTATACGAACTTTCAAATAATAATAATTTTTCCTGCCCGTTACTCTAGCAGAAGTAGGCCTGAGACCGGAAGGGGGCCAAGGCCCTCCGCATGCAAGGGCGTGGCTGCCTTTTGTTTAAGACGCGGCCAAGGTCTGCCAGGGTTCTCGAGGACTTCCTTCCTAGGGTATACCCGAGTCCCTGGCAATAGACTCATTTACGATGGAACACCGTGTGGTTTTAGTCGGTTCGATTCCGACATACCACTTCACTGGCTGTCCCGGTAAAGTGATGACTCGAGCACGTTTACGATAAAAAAACCCTACCTATTTCGTGATCGCGTTGATTCCCGTATACATACATAATTATTCTAATTATTTCGATATATTGATTTAACGATAATTCTTTTCAATTAACAATAAAATAAATAACTGATTTTGGAGATAATATAATGATTTCCAAGAGTAATAATCATACTAATTCCTAAAATCAGTTTTAGTGCTGTAAAGACCGAGCCCTCCTAATAATCAATTACATAGATAATTGGTTAGGAAAGAGGGCTCGGACTTTCAGGTAACAACCAGGGTTGAGGGACAGGTATGCGACTAGAGCTATTGCTTACTTCTCAATCCCTCTGTATAAGCAATAGATGTTCCTTCCTTCCTTCCTTGTTTCCTTGTTGTCCCCTTTTATCTACCTTGCCTTTTCAATATACTCCCAAATGTCTCAATTTTTATTCCCGGTTAGTGCCCAGTTTAGTGCCCGGTTGCTTCCTATTATGTGAGTGCAACCACGTGATCAGAGGAAGTAAATTAAATCAATTATACATACCCGAAAAAAGTGTCACTCTAAGGGTAAAGAAATGTTAAGCAAAATGAATGTTAAGTTTGCTATTATATCCGATGCGGTAAGAAAGTAAATAAGGTGGTAGTAAAGTTAACTTCTTAAAAATCACTCTTGGCATTAATTTTTTTACCCACTTTCTCTTTCACATCTATGACACAAATCTAACAAATCATAAATAAACTAGGTGCAAGTTATTATATATTTGGACTATAATAAAAAATACATTGTCTATAACTAAAGTTTACCTTTATATTCTTCTGCATTCAAATAAATGTTTGAACGGCGTAGAATGCAAACAAAATAGGTAATAAGTCTATATATATTAGGGTCAGTTACAATTATTTTTTTAACCTTTATTTAAAATTAGTAAATAATCTTCAACCCACATCCTTCACTGGTGTTATCATTACGATCACCTCTATTTATATTATGTATGATAGTATGGAATTATAGTGGAGGGTATCAAAGTGACATAGGCACTGAAGCGTGACATAAAAACATCAAAACCCAATGAAGGCAATAAGGGATTTAAGCTTATTTTCTGCTTACTTAGCAAAAGCTTAGCATGAAGTTTTGAAATAATCACGTTAACTGCACAAACACTGCATTCAGTTTAAATGCAGACCCAGGTGAACGAATGTAATGAGTTTTAATTACATTTAACAATATGAGAATGACTGGCTTGGTCATTTTCACTTTAATTTCATATGTGCCCTGTAAAAGTGCACTCACTTCCTTTTTTTGCATTTCTATCAAAAACTCTATTAATAGAGTGATAGAAAACTACAGATAAAGGTTATTGTCTCTATCACCGTATCAGTAGTAAAGAAACCAATAAATAGAGAGCAATTTATCAATATTCATGATTAATTTATTTGAGACTTAACGAGTAGGAAGCAAGCACAACTCGTCAACGTCACTGATTATAAATAATATCACAACGTATTAACGATATTTATCGAATAGATAACGCGCAACGATCACATTTTTTTAACACATTATAATCAAATCTTACAATCAAAGTGTACAAACAAACATGTCTGTGTCACAGTTTATATAAACATTTTTATTAAAATAAAACTTTGAGACAAATCTGTGAGACAAAATGACGGACACAACGGCAGCAAGGAATGAAGTTTTAGATGAAATAGTAAATAGAAGTAAATTGGGTGATAAGAAATTCCACTCGGAAACATCGTTGCAAAAGTTTGGTGATGATGAACCTGCGGATGTTTCGCCAATAGATCCAGGGGTGAGTACTTAGGAGACCTATTATATTTTTATTTAAAAATCAACACTAGTATTCTTCAAGAATCTTCCCTCTATTGATTGAGGCAAAAGGAATACTAAAACATGTATAAATTAAACTGACAAAAACAATGATATCTCACGCCCATCACCACCGATTGGCCTCCCAAAATATAGGCTCCAGTCTAGTTTGGGAACCAGTATCAGTATCTTTTGTAACTCTAATTACAGCATAGTTTAGGATCTTACATGTAAAATTATATCTGAGACCAATAAAACATTAATATATTATTATTAGTACATTTATCAAATATAGTATTTAACAGTGAGAACAGTACCAGACTTGATTGCTCAATTAGTTGTAAATTGATTCATCCATATTATTATGCATTCGTGCATCTCATGAAGATTCACCACGTTACAAATCATAAAAAGTTTTGCGATATAGTTCGCTTTTGAATATATTTACCCCTAGATAAGAATACATTAGTAGTCAGACCTTAATGTTGCCAATATTTCGGAAAATAATTTCATACAGTGATGGTCAAAATTAAGAACGATTCTGAAATGTCTAAACACATCATGTGTTGTGTTTTTCTCTGAAATTATTTTATTGTATAATAAAATATTCACGTGATCAAAACGAAAAGTATTAGGAATAAATTTACACACAACCCTTAATAATTGATTTGCAGTGGCGACGTATCCCTTATATTAATATCTTACATTTTTGAACCGAAATTCCATTCTTCTAAAACAACATCATGAAGCTCTCTCAAATTGCCGCCTTGTCGATTTGATATCCTTTTCTTGACTTCACACCAAAGTTTTTCTATAGGATTTAGATCTGGGCTGTTAGCTGGCCAGTCTAAGACAGAAACAGATTATACTAATTTTTAAACTTTCGCGTTCCATGATATAATATTATCTACGTATTTACGGGAATTAACGCGATCACGAAAAGGTATTACATATATGTTATATTAGGTATTATATATTTATTTCTTTTCGTGATCACGTTAATTCCCGTAAAAAGGTAGATAATATTATAGAAACAGATTGTGTTTCAAGAAATTCCTTTACTGAGCGTGTCGTATGTTTGGGATCATTGTCGTGCTGAAATATTAAAATTCCCGGAAGTACCTCTTTAGCATAAGGTAACATAGTTGTTTCCAATACATTTTTGTACTGTAGTTGATCCAAGTTACATCTTACGAGCCAAATACGTCCAACTTCGTGATCAGAAGAGCACCCCCAAATTTTCACATTACCACCACCGTGCTGTAAGGTCACATTTGTGAGTTTAGGGTCTTTCCATTAGGACACACTCTGTTTATTTCTATCATCGCTGCGCGGCGACGATGGAAATAAACAGAGTGGTTCTTTCTCTGTTTAGGCGCGCGCGAATAAGTTCGTTCATACGTATTAAAATGCTTCACAGCACGGAAAAACATCGTTTTCGAATAATGCAGATGATCAACTATCTTATTTAACCGACGAAAAACGGAGGATTTTCTCAAGTCGACCCGTAATTTTTTTTTGTATGGCCACGCTTAAATTTTTACAGGGTAGTCCGATTTTGATAATTCTTTTTTTATTCGATAGGGCAACACTTCGAACTTGGTCCCATTTCAACCCAATATTGAAAATGTAATTAGAAAACACTTCGGGAAATAGACGCGTCGCGTCGCAGCTGCCATCATTTTACTCAATTTTTTTTTAAGGATTTACATTTCTGTCTCCTACAGAAATGTAAAAAGCCTTAAAAAAAAAATTAGTTAGGCCAACAAGTTTATAATTTACTTTTAGTCCTTTCTCTATTCATCAGTTTAATGTTTTATAAAAATGTTAAAAGTTTTTATATACGACCAATTCTTCTCACGAAGTTTTATTATGACTTCACTAGTAGATTTGTCGCAACTTTTATTTTTTTCCCATTGTTTTATACGAAAAAATATAGTTTCAATAATATCAACTAAATGGCACCAATCTTATACTAGAAGTGATATAGACATAGTGTTCAATATTTAAATTTCAATAAAAAAAGAAACTGTCCAGTGTTCTTAGTTAAGTAGCCAGGTAGTTAATAGACATGTTATAATCAGTGTAAGGTTTAAATGTATAAAATGTATCTGTTTGTTTTTTAATAAGTCACGTGTGTTAATGAATGTATCGATAGTATGAAAACATTTTGTAATGGCAGAAAATAATAAAACGTAAATGTAAGAAATTATGCACATAAGCGTTTTTAATTATATGACCGCCACTATATGTATATACTATATTCATACGCGAATTAGAAAATCTATTTCTATTGCGCATTGTGCCCGAAACGCAAGGCACGAAAAACGCCTTTAGTCTGAATTGCATTTTGCATATTATGAAAAATATGATAATCGTAACAATTCTTCACATTTATCAGACAAGGTTTTGACATGTTCTCTACCCAATCACTTAATACCTATATAAAATTTTGCACGTTATAATGACATGGCTGCGTCTCCTAACGATTGACGCATGTACTCATAGATAACTGCTGATATACGGTATGTATCAATTAATTATTAGAGACCCTATTAGGGTACCTGATATAAAGCTAGTTTTAACATATAAAACTAGGTTCTGCCTGCGGAATATATGCAGAATATATTTAGGTTATGCCGCAGGAGTTTTTTTTTTTCTGGATAAAAGGTACCATATGTTCTGGTCTGTACCCCTGACATCGTGTAACCAGTTTTTCATGATGGTTGGTTGAGCAGTTAATAATATTGTTTAGGATTATTCCCCGGCTCTTGCTTCTATAGGTATAACGTAAAATATTCATAAAGCGTATAGGAACGCATAAATTAACTATAGGTGTATAGCCACATTTGCATGCATTTTGCGTCAGTTTTGATCCTTCATGAAGTTCCTAATTCCTTGAAGGATCAATAGAATTCATAGGACTGTTTAATTTATTTTTGGTACTCCTGTCAGGTGGTGTAACAGATTACAACATAGGCATCATTAAAGAGACTCTATTGAACATACCGTAAAAAAGACATAAACACTTCTTTCATTCGTGTCTTTTAACATTTGCCATAGTAAATCCTTCGATTTGCTATTGCAAATGTTTAATAAAAAATATCTCTGTTCTGCCAACTCGATGGTAGGTACAAACTAGAAATAAACTGAAGGTGCGAGTAATTTTGCACTGTTAGTATTGCTGCATAGCTTGAGTAGCTATGTATTTAGGAATTTGTGCAGAGTAAAAATTGCCATTGTAAAAAAATCAATAAAATCTATTACAATATTATAAGTATGTCAAAAATACCTATATTAACACTTTAACTTTCGATTAGTTATGGCACATATAAAATAGTTAAATTCACAAAAATATATGAAAAAGTATCTGATTGCATTATGTAATTACTATATTGGTACGTAACAAAAAGGTTATTTACTTTTATGTTTATGATTGTCATTTGTTTTTTTTTAACAATTTGAAAGTTGTATATATATTTAATATTGGATTTATATAATAGGCCTAGATGGCCTAAAAGGAGGTGAGAGTACGTGATCAGGTGCCTAAGCGATTCCTTCAGAAACTTCTTCAGGATGCTTAGGGTGTCAACATATCAAAAGTCCTCATCATTTAGACGTCAGGACTTTTGGTATATTTACTCACTAAGCACCTACAACAAGTTTCTGAAGGAATTACTTAGGTACCTGCTCAGGCACTTTACACCTCCTTCTTTGGCGGGACTATAAGTGGATTTTTTTTAAAGTTAACTATTACTTACCAAAGTCTTAAATTAATATTTAATGTTAAAGCCTCAGTTCGAAGTTTATTAAAAGATTTAACAGACTTCTATAGCTTAAAGGCATTTCAAGTGAAGGGCGTCAGAGTCGACAGTAATTAAACTGTGTTAAATATTGACTAGAGCTTATTGCAAATTTACACATACATACAACAAAAACTTTGAAATATTTTTTTGCTGATGAACATCTTATGAATTATCGGAAGGTCAAACAGGGTTGTGTTGTTACGTAGTGACAAAATCATTAAAAATCCTTCACAGATCCATGAATTGCATTTTCTGTTATGTTCTGGCATATTAATTTATATAACAATAAATCAAAATAATGTTTTTTTTTAGGTACAAAATGACTCTGTTGGCACCGGCTCCACTTTGGATGTGCCAGAACGACGGCGCACGATGTCACAGCCTGGTCCCATTTCCGGGAATCGGCTGACTGCCACAGCTGCGCGTGCGGCGAGAAAACGGCCTCCTAAATATGTGAACTACGCAGCCAATCTTGAGAGAAGTGTAAGTAAATGCATGCACTACACCTGGAAACACGCACACAGGCTTACCAGTGTTAACGATAGTCCAGAAATTAAATTATGTTACAAAACACTCAAGCATCAGTTACCGAGCCATACTTTAGTTCTTAAATCTGTAGATACGCTTGCCCTATAAGCACACCTAAAAAGTTAATGAAAAAAAGACCAGTTTAGTTCTACACTAGCAGCAATTGGAACCTTCTTTTTCATAATTTAATCTTTTAAGTGGAGGGTAAAGTACGATAACTAATATATTTGAGAGACAAAAAAACCTGACAGAGAGAACTAGGATCCGGAAGGGCTAGAATTCAAATTATATTAAAACTATAAACTTTTTTAACAAAATCGTACTGACTATACTGGGTAATATTTTGGACTGGTAGTCAGACTACCGTAGTCTTGAAGAGCCTTCGTTAAAAAAATTAGGGTCAATGTATATATAAGCAGCAACATAGTTTCATATTGACCAAGCTCTTACTGATAGCAAATAATTTTAATTTTATTTATGTATCTAAATATTTTGGATAAAATTGTAGTGTATAAGCGCGGGTTTAATGACTTCGGCATTTTTGTTCACCCGGAAGGTAGTGCAGAGTCAATAAATTTTAAACCAAGGCGCAAGTGGATACACTACGTAATTATACAGTAATAACTAATAGTAAGGGGCGAATAGAAGGTACACCTTTTGCCTTTTTAAATTACTTTGTAGTTAATATAGAAATGTTAACAAAAATACAAATCAATTTGAAATCTCCACGCACATGATCATTGTAACACTAAAGTACAGTTAATCGTGTTTTTGGTTTAACAACGTAGTGATTTCGTGATTTATTTAAAATATTAAGTCAATATTAATCATTTAGTCTCTTTGGATTATATAAAGTACCTAAAACGTTGATAAGCTAAAATAATTAATCAATCATATTGATATTATGTAATGATAAAATCTAAATGATAGTCGCAGATTGATTAATATTATGTTTTGGAATACCAAATAATAGCATTAAATTTGTTTACAATTTTTTTTTTTATTTAGTGACTTAGCAAAGTTACTAGGTACCTATTGCTTGATACACGCAGTAGCACAGACCTACAGCTACAATTGTAGCTATTCAAGTAGAGCTTTCATATAGAAGTCGCTATTTCTCCGGAGAATGGACAGGTGTTTCCTAGTCCCCGTGTTCCTAGTGCTCAATACTCACAGGAGACAAAATTCAAAAATTATTGGATGGAAAAGAGTAAATTGTAGAAATTAATAAATTTGTGTATATGTTATTTTTTAGGGTTCCATACCCAAAGGGTGCCAACGGAACCCTATTACTAAGACTCCGCGGTCCATCTGTCTGTCAGCGGGCTGTTTCGCATGTACCGTAATAGGTAGACAGTAGAAATTTTCACAACGTATGTATGTCTATTGCCACTATAACAACGAATAATAAAAAATAATAAAAGGGGATACAAGAAACGTGATTTCATTCGGCGTTTGTGTTAAATCTTGCACGATGGTACGGAACCCATCGTGTGCGAGCCTGACTCACACTTGTCCGGTTATTTTTCCTATTCCTGTGCGTGTTGTGGTGACAGAAGCACTAGAAATAAATATATACTCGTGCTTTTACCTTCGAATAGAAAAAGACTGATGATCGTTCGAAAAGAAGAAAAGATGGTCGGATCGTCTCTTGTGGATATAATTTCTCTAGGTTGCTTGGCACATAAGGTTTGTTGGCCTTGGGCACATTAGAAGCATAAATATGTCATAAATACGTGTACTTCCCAGAGTGGCTTCTCTTTTAGGGAAAACCTCGTTATGGCTGTCATAAATGAGTAATCGTTAAAAATAACAAAATGCGTGTATTTGTAGTGTGGTACGTGATAAGACTGATATGTGACTAGGGTCGCTATTAGAATCATTTTGTAAATATCAAATGTTTTAGAGCGCTTTGCAAGAAGATTTTATCTGGTGGTGATGATGGTGATAGCAATCTGCTATCATCATCATCATGTAACTAATGGACATCTAATGGCTTTCGTAAATACTTTCACGGTTCGAATACCTAGTTGGTCGCTTCGAAGCTTCTATCGTGGCTGGATTTAAGGTTCTTAGAGATACAAAGTAGGTATACCATGTAATTTCAAAGAAGAAACTTTGTAATTGCAAAACAAATTGTGGGATGGTAACCTAGCTTTAAATGTATTAAAAATAAACACTGGCCTTTAAGTTTAGATTTCTTAACTTAATTACATTTATGTGCTTTAATTTCGCAGCTAGTAATCAATCTATGACATACTTTGTAACTGAATTCAATAATAATGTCAACTATATTTATTGTCAATATTGTCAAAGGCAATGGCTTATCTTGTAAGCACTTTTGCTGAACAGATTAAACAATTTATCGCTTTTATTGTTTTAGTATTATATGAACATTTTTACCAGAATACATTTTTCCACATATATTTTATCACTTCCAATGACATATTTTTCCTCTTCAAATTAAACGATATATACCTAATATATAGTAAACAAATTTGTTTCCTCATAATTCGCGATCCGAGTTACCAATGAAAAAATTACCAAAACCGTGTCTAGTGGCCCCTAATGAATTCAGATATAGCAAACACGCCTGAATATTTTCTATAGAGGTTTTCTTCCTCATGGCATCTAACAGACCATTGGTCATCAATCAGGTTTACAGTTTAGTCCTGAACAATGGTCGCAAGAAATGGCATTGACGACTCGTTGTTGATGGACAATCCCTGTATAATAGATAAACCGCCCGTAATAGATTTCATATCGGAGAAACAGTGCAGTTTTAGTCGTTTTAACTCTGACAATACCGATTATCCATCAAATGAAAGGAGAGCCACCAAAATGATACCTTTAATGATAAATGTGATATTTTGTATTAGTCAACTTATGCGGGTTACTATAAGACATGGAGCAGTAGCTAGTGGAAAAGTGTTTTTTATCATATTTCATAATTTACTATATATAGTTAACGTTAAATATGTAAATAATAGAATATCCATCAATGCATTAGAGATACATTCACTTTTGTAGGGCAATTAATAAAACATATAATTATTAATAAGCTAATGCAAGATAAAAAAAACGATAAAATAAAAACACCAAGTGTAATATTTCTTCTTTTCGTTAAAAAAGAACAAGGTGCAATCGATGAATCGAGATACGTTATAATAGTCTATATTATTTGACAGCCACTGTTTTCATATTGGCTTTTTATTTTAAAAAAGTCAGTCGCTCGTTGGTTAATGTCAAGTCTGTCTACTATCAATCTGCTTGTTCATATTGGACGTAAGTAACTATTATCTACGGTATTGGTGGTATTTAGATTGGGCACAATCCCAAAGTAATATAAATGCATGAACCAAGGCTTTGGATGTATATCATGATTATATATTAGTAATAGACGATGAAAAATGAGTATAATATGGTTCGAGAAGCCATTATTATTATCATTCTATGAGTGACTGTTGAATATTCTTTAAACCAACGTATCTATTAAACCCCACTAGCTATCAAAGTCAAATAAAGTTGAACGTTGACTCGAAACACTAATGTATGAAATGGTTCAATCTTTTGCAAACTGGCGGATCCCCTTTCATTTATAATTTATGAATAAATGTTGTATTGAAATTTCCCACAAACAAACTTCCTGGATGTTTCTGCTTTTAATGAACAAAAATCTTTAAAATAGTTTAATAAATATTTTTTTACCCGGTTGATTTATTGCTTATCAATAAATCACAGACGTAAAATGAACCCTCGTTAATCCATCATGATTAAAACAAAATCCTTTACTTTAATCTGTTGATATAAAGTTCTTGACGATTTATGTTTTCAAATGTTGCTTGCTGCGTAGATTTTACATTTGTTTATTTTAGCAACTTTTCTCAGTTTTTTTATAAAACATAGCTTCCTATTCAAAGCCATGATTTAGGGCTCGTCCCGTATTTTTCGTAAGAGGAAAGGGGTTTTCTATCCTCCAAAAAGACCACGAGGCCACAAATATGGTTCGGACTTACTTTACTTACCGCTATTATTTGGTCCAACTAATAGCGGTGGTGCGGGTAAACTGTCTCTCTTGACTATAGGTAGTATAGGAATAGGAAGCATATTAGACCCGTAATAAAGACCGTAGATAATTTTATTTCAACTCAACAGGTTGGAATTCTGGAGTTCCATTGTGAATTATTCCACAAACTCAAGTGCTCAGGTGCTAATTAATATACACAGTACAACATTTAAGCTACTTTGCTCTTATCATATATAGAATAATATAAATGATCATCATGATATAGAGTTATAACAACAAAATTTTGACAAATTTCATATAAGGTAAAGTGTAGAATCAGAACATGACGTCACTAAATTAATTAACGATTACTTATCGCAATAATCCAATAACACTACGACATAGAAAATTAATTACTAAGACCACACCGTATCGTGATTTGTTTCTTTTATACTGTAAGGATTTCTGTATAATTAAGGATTATTATTTCGAATTTTTATTGAAAATAAACTTTTTAACGTCAGCTCATTTCGCAATGTTTATGAAGAGAATAATGCATTAGTGGCATATATATGATTCCAGTGATTACATTTATTACTCACTAGCAGCGCTCCGCGGTTTTACCCACGTAAGTCCCTATCCTGTGGGAATATCGGTATAAAAAGTAGCCTATGCGTTAATCCAGGTCTCCAGCTATCTACATATCAAAGTTTCATCGCAATCGGTTTAGTGGTTTTTACGTGAAAGAGTAACAACCATCCATCCATCCATCCATCCAAACTTTCCCATTAGAATATTAGTGAGATTGTACTTTTCTGGCCATAAAAATACGTTAAACGTCTAAATTGCTTATATTAGAAGTAGGTTCCGGAATGTGCTGGCTAGAGCTGAAACCTAGAAAGTATCAATCGCAACTTCGGAACCTTAACGAGTGTCCTAATGAAGAGATTGGTTTTTTTTTAAATTGACATGCTTTTTTATTAACCTAAGTGATTTTGAAAGAATAGTACAAGCATATTACCGCTATGATAATAATATGTTCATGTATAATATTGTTGTTATGTTATAAAAAGATTATGATTATACTATATTTGCTAGGGAATTTTGGCCTGTATTCAAAGTAAATTTATTTTAAGCGCCGTCCGTAGTTTAAACAACGAATTCGTATATATGGACGCAATGGGTTGTAATGATTTCTGCGACAGCAAAGTATGGATACACCATCTCGAAAATATTTTGGGTTTTAGATCATTAGAATAATATCGCAAACTTCAAAATTAAGCATGATACGAAGATTATACTTTTTAAACGAAATTCCTTAACGCGGCTTCTGCTATAGGGGGCAAACGAGCAGGCGGGTCACCTGATGGTAAATGACTACCGCCGCCAATTGACACCTGCAACTCAAGAGGCACAAGTGAATTGCCGGCCTTTTAGGTGGGAGTAGGGAAAGAGGGTCCTTGCTTGACTGCCGGTTTTCTGCTAGTTCTGTTCCCTATTTACTAGTCACCCGGAGTAGATAGGTTCGCAGCCGGAACTCCGGAACCCTCTGATGGCGAAAGCTGTCAGATACCGGTTTTGGAGTTGGACTCGTGGTTTTGTGGTTAGCTGCAGAGAACGGGCACGTTCGTCTGCTCCACTATTGTCGGTGGAGCGTCGGTTCTCGCGCGCAGCGAGCAGCAGAATTAACCGGTCTAAGGCAAAGGGCTCCTTGGTTTTCCGCTGCGAGACTTGGAACGTCCTTTAGCAGAGGTCCCGTCGGGCCGATGCAGCTCGGGTACTTGCCTGCTTAGCAAGTAGAAAGGTGACTAGACACTGATCCGGACACCCGACCGTAGGCCAGGGTAGACCTACACTTGATTGTAGATCGGGATGTGAGCGTGCTGACAGCTCCGGTACCAGCTGGATACTGGTAGTCGGCTTCTCTGACGAACTTAGCGGTGTTACCGCGAGCATATGCAAATATGCGGGAAGTGAGCGTGCCTTACAGCTCCGGTACCTATCTGGACAATAGGGAGTGTGCCGGTTGCGAATGGGGGGTCGCTGCGAGTGTGGTTTCACGAGTGGCGATCTTCTGTGACCGATAGGCATACGGGTAACTAGCCTTAATTAGTACCGGCGCCATGGCGTTGGAGGTAAGACCCGCCGTATAAAGGTCCCTGCGTCTCGGGACCTTGGTTTGGGGAACTTGATGCAGGTATACTGACCCTGCTCAAATAACGTAAAGTTGGGTGGGGTGGGGGCAGTATAAACAAATACGTAGTCGTGAGAGAGGAGAGGGTCTGCCGGATTTCTGTGAGGTCGTGGTATCATTCCGGTCGAGCCGGCCCATACGTGCCGAAGCATGGCTCTCCCACGAATTAAAGTTTAATAAACTACAAATTATTCTATTATATGAAAGTGTATAGAACTTTGTTTCTTAAAAATGTGTGCAGTTTGAAGATCCCGTTAAACCACACACATTGTTTTTATTATAAATTTCTTATAATATTTATTTGGTTCATGTAGGTAGATGCAGAAGCTATAAGTGTGTTATACCTATGCGTTCATAAACAAAATAAATCGTGTAATAAAATTAACCAAAATATACAATGGGAAATAAAATAGTATGCCTACTTAGTTTTCGTTAATAAAACACCAAGCAGGTGATAATAATACATATAAAATAATAAAGTTCCAAAAAAATTTCAAAGCCATGCGCTTTAATTTATCCTGAAAACTGCTTTTAATATAAAATATTTCACAGTAAGGCTAAAAAGAAATCTAAATTTAAAGTTCCTGTGATGGCCCTTAAATCAAGGGCTCATTGCCATTATTTGGTCATTGCTTGCAATCAATTTATTTATCATAGATCCCTGCTATAAAATATTTGTTGAATAGCAATCTTTCAGAAACAGCTACAAAGTTTAAAGTGAATCTATTAATGGAAGCCGCCTATACAAATGATAATACCTACAACAAAAAATAAAATTATAAAAGCTTTGTAAACCGTGGGTACAGCTCCATAGCGTCGAGCGGCGAGCACGGGCCGTGTTTGTGAGGCGGGTCACTCTCGCGCAGCCAACTGTAAACCTTTTGAGTCCAGCCAGCCGCCAGCCACCCCCACGTGCCTCTCCCCGCGCCCCTCGCGGCCCACAACACCCACTGCATGTTAATACCGAGTGCGGACACACCGTGCCGCCCCAACGCCTCGCCTAATGAAAATTCGATCTCTACTTTTTATTTCCCTTACATGCACTGTTAAGGTTATGAAACATGCTCAATCGAATGTGTATGTGACAATCGCTATTAATAGAATTTTATCTTTTTGCTATGTTGAGATTAATAACCTGATAAAATATTAATGTCGATATGAATTGAGAATCCCGACATATCTTCTGTTTTATATCTATGTACTTTTTATTAACCGACGAAGAAAAGGAGGTTCTTAATTCGACCGTATATACTTTTTTTATGTATGTTCAGCCCTCACTTCGTTATTTATGAACCAATTTTGATGATTCCTTTTTTGTTAGATAGGGTGAGTCCCATGTCAAGGAAGCCAGTCAGAAGTCAAGAATGAGATCCTGATAAAATTGAGAGAAACCCTGGAAAACTGTAGGCATGAATAGTATTTCTGTTTACTTTCCATGACTTAATCAGGTATTTGCGTTTAGGAATTATCACATCATGAAGCTGAGCTGATGATGGAAATCATACCTTTCCTAAACAATTAAAAATTACATATAAAAACTGTAGTTTTAATGACAGAAATCACTTCATATGCTTTGAAGAAAATACATTTGATAGCGTTTTATAGTATTTAGTATTAAATGTATTTAAAGACAGTAATTGTCAGAGTATTTAAAATGACGCGAGCCACAAAAAAATCATAAAATAAAACCTTTTGAACAAAAAAAAAATAAACCGGCTAAAAAGAAAAAAAAACCTTTTAAGTCTCTAGCATTGAGGTTATTTACATAAACTATCAAATTTTATATAAACTAATTTTGAGTCGGCGCCAAATAATAAAATAGTTAATTACCTACGTAGAGCCTAGCAAGCCTATAAAATTGAGATAATAAATAAGTTTGTTATTTGGCGCCGACTCAAAATTATCCTCAATAATCCTCTCCAAAAGACTTGTAGGAAGGAGGGTTCTTTTTATTCTTTCTAACACCATCGTAACCTACAACTACTAGATGGGATATAATATATTAAGTATATTCTTACGTTCTAATAATAGCAAGTTTTAAAATAGTAACAAACCTATTTTTTCAGTCTCGCACTAATATTCCTCAATGTATATTATATTATAAGCACAGAAAATTAGCCCAATCTGACTTTTTTTAGTTGACGAGTATAACCGAATGTCAGTAAATACTAAGGTCCTAAGTAAAATTAAAGACTTCAAGCGTATCTTTGGAGAAAATCAAACTGAATATTGTATTGCAATGTGAACTTTATGACTGCGAATTTTAGAACAGTGTAATCAGTTTTACAAAGTTTTTCACTGTTAAAAGTTCTTGTTTAATAACATAGTTTTACGACTTATGCCACAGAATATATATAGCTTAGGCTGTACACTGTGTGTGTTACAATACTGACTTGACTGCACGGATAGCGCTATGGTTTAAGCGGTCGGCAAGCCACTACGCCGCACCGAGTGTTATGAGTTTAAATCCCAGACGGGACAAAAAACTATGTTATCCATAAATAGATGTCCCGAGTCTGGGTGTTCTTTGTGTCCGTTGTCTAAAGTTTGCTAAGTTTGCGAAGTCGAATATTGCTAATGCAGGAGTTGTCTTTAAAAAGAAAATCCAAGATCTATCTAGTTTGCATTCTTAGCTCGTTGTTAGAAATAACCCCTTAAAATCTGAATTTTGACCAATCCAAATATGACCATTAGAAACACCTTCTTTAAGTAGGTATAATGATGATACTAGATCTAAGAGAGGCTAAAATATACCAAGTTCTTACTAATATTATAAAAAAATATATGATATGTGACAGCCTACCAAAGTTTGTATCTAAAAGTCAAGTATCTAAAAACAAGTATAAGTTTAATATACCCCAAATCCAAAACAAAAGCCAAGAAAGTTATGATTAGATTAATCATTAACTCAAATACGATTCTTCTCTATAATCTTTTATATCCTGCTGATTCCAGATGATGTTGCAGTATCAGGTTACCATAATATTTTAATCACTGAAGTCACAGTATACTAAATTTCAAATCGATCAGACCAGTAGAAGTTACCCATATCCCACCACAATTAGAAAGGAGCTGACATTCAAACGGCTGAATAGTCTTAATAAAATTATAGAACACTCGATCGAAGTCTCGAGTCTAACGTAGTGTTTGTATACTCTTTGGTCTCGAGCTATGATGCTACAGACAGACACACAGATACACACGTTAAACTTATAACACCCCTCCCTTTTGTGTCGGGATTTAAAAAAGTAAACTATTTGATTGCCTTATCGACGTTCTCTGTCGAAACGGTTTAGAACATAAATATTAGCCGACCGAAGACGAAACCCATGCAAACAGTTTTCCTTGACTGTAACAAGCCTATTTCGAAAGCCAGCTTTCCAGCATCTATCATGTCTGTTGACTCTTGAAACACATATTATACTGTATTTCCTATAGTGTGAAAATTGATAAGCTCGTATCTGACTATGTAAAATAGCAAAACATAACCTACCAATTAGGGTTTGCTGTTACATCTAAACAAAACAGGAAGTTTGCAAAAAAGTCTATGAAATTTTAATGTATTCCCCTTTGATCAATACAGTGAAGTTCATTGGTAGACCCAAACAATACATTTTTTACACGAATGCCGAAATTTGTTGCAGAGGAACGTGGCACATGTAATGGGATTATAGTGAAATATAGGGTGGTATCGATCGAGAGAAACAAGCGGCTAATGAAGTTATTAATCCGATTTCATACGGCTTTCGATGTTCATGCTCGCCACTTTTTTGTCCACCGACTTACAGAGATATGAATTTACACTCACGTATATGCCGAGTATCGGGTTTATGTTCTATTTCTATAGTATGCTCGCTTTATTTTCAGGATTCCAATAGCGATAAACAATCGCCAAGAGTTGGAGGTCCCCTTAGAGGAGATGAGTCTGGTTCTGCTACGCCTATTACGCCCGGTACGTAAAAAGTAAAAATTATATTAATTTTAACTGTCAGAATTTGTAGATTTATGTATTATGTTTTAGTTATCAGATTAGGAGACCTAGAATAAGAACGTACGAGTATTATTAGTCTATACAATCGTTATGTTAATCAATTTACGTAAAGATTATTTTCAATAATACGTGAAATTCAATTACCACAACATGAAAGCAGAGAAATTGGAAGAACGTCCAAACGGAACATGTTTACGTTTATTAACAAATATAATAATAAGTTAAAAGCACTTTCGAAGTGACGTCGGCAATACTGCAACGGTTGAGGTTACGAATATGCAATTCACTATGTAGCAGGTTCGAATTGGACACACATACGTGAACCTAATTCCCTTAAGGCAACGAACACAGCTATCGTTTGTTACTATTTTGCAGTTACTGCTGCATATCCTATATATACTCCTATATATACTACATGTCTTTAAATAGTCTGCCTAAAGTCAGGCTGTGACCACGGCTAGTACAACCTAGTCGAAACGTCATACAACTCAAAGGTATGTAATACCTATTACGTGACCGTATTAATACGACGGTACGGACGGTAAAATTTTCGTTGAAAATTCAACGAAATTTAATCGTCCGTAAGCAAAACGAATCGTTTCTTGATTATAGGAACCGCGGGCATAAATAAATACACAGGGTGTAAGTGACACCATACCGAATCCTGAAATAGTGCATTCAGACCATCATTCCGAGTGGAACATCATTGGAACTTTCTGCCGGAATATTTTTGTTTTCTTAAAAGTGATATCACAATAAGTAAACAGAATATTTTACCGAAAAAATCACTAAATACCCCATACGGCCAAAAACTACAATGTAATGCAATGTAATCAATTCAACAACATTTATGCAATTAGCTGCTTCGACGGCGCCGAGCTCTGAAAATCAAACTATCGACTGTAAATCCTTAATCTCGCATTTTTATGATGAACTGACTTTTGCATTATGATAAGTATACAAAGAAACACGTTTTTGTAAGTTATTTGCGACGGTGATACTTACACGCTGTATGTGAAATATTGTAACCTATTGCTTTGTGTACAATAAAGAGTACATGTATCTATCTATCTATTTAATCACGCACTTCTTGTGACTGCGACTTTGTTGATAATGTGAATTAAAAGCTATTATTAGGTATTAAGAGAGTATATAAAGTTATGTATGCCTTTTATATGTCTATATTTAAGAATTGTGCCATACGGTATGTCTTTTTTTAAATGTTGTATATGTATTCTGTTGAAGTGTCTATAATAAAATAGAAAGCAGTCCTAGCGTATCCAAAGAACTCCGGTCTTCCCTAGGAGGGTAAGGGTTTGTCTATCTAAATTTAAAACGGTCTGCGCACATTACGTCATTTGATAGATTTTTAGGTAGTTTCTTCCTAAGGTTGTACCTAGTGTCTATGTACATACATATACATAGCTTCGATCTGTAAATAAACCTGTAGAGGTGTATATTGCAGTAATCCATCAAATCTTAGGAGGTTTTGTTTACTTGATTGTGACTGTTGTAATAAATACTCAGACCAATTGTTAAATACTTAGATCAATTGTTAATTGGTTAAATATTTAACACATTACGCAGTTAATGCATCTATTAAAATATAGTCTTTCTTTTTCCAGGTGATAACCCTTTTCCTTACAGTACTATGAATGGCAACTACAAAAACATGGATGCAAAATCATTAAGTAAGTAACAACTAAGTACTCAAGTTCACCCAATGATTATACAGAACGTATTTAACAATGCGACACTTGCTTAAATCCCTCTAGCATACAGTTACAATAGGCATTAAAAAACTATCCATTTAAAAGTTATGACTGTTTAAATTTGCAGGTATTATCACCTCCGGTTCGTGTAAGCAGGTGAAATGTGTAAAGTTAAAGATATGAAATAGAACATATTTTTTATTTTGGAATTCTTCTCTCTGTCAGGAAATCCATAAAAAGTAAGATGCATAACTTTTAAAGTTAATTTTTTCAAGGAAGGATTTTTTTCCAAAATTGATTTTTGTAACTGCATGCTAGAGTTATGCCCTTTCAGTGATTTAATCAAGCAAGTGTAAAAAGAAATTAGCCACGTAAAAGCAGACACGTTAGTTATACAGGGTGTATCTGGTACACGCTGTATAACCCCACGACGATGACCCGACCGGCAAAGGATGGGTGTCAATAGCCAAAGTAATTTTCTTTATAAATAACGGCAAATATCATATTCGATTACAATATACCACTTGACTGTTAATTGCGATGAGGTGATGACCCGTGGGGATTTATAATAATAATAATAATAAATACTCTTTATTGTACACCAAAAAAAGGAAACAGTACACAAACAAATTATACACAAAATGCACAATGGGCGGCCTTATCGCTAGAAGCGATATCTTCCAGGCAACCTTAGGATGGACAGAAGTGTTATGATATACGTGGGTGGTTATGGTGTCACAGTTTACTTCTTGTATAATACATATAGGTATAATACAACTCACAACAAACCTTTTTAGAGTTATTGGCAAGATGTTAACAGATATTAAATTATTGCAGGAAATACCAATAGATAAACATAACTTTCCTTATCGCATGAAACTAATTATTGTTTTCATCGTCATTATCTGATAAAGGATTAATCTTTTTTTGCAACTTATTTCTACATGTTCCATAAAGCACGTGATCTAAACAGAGATTAAAGTATTAATTAGGTGTATTTACTTTATAATAAGTCATGTGATGATTTCTGACGTACGTTTTATAATTAATTTTCTAACAAAGACTTTGCAATGTACCACGTGGCTCATAGGCGGCGTAATATCGACAAATTCACTTTTCGTGCCTATATATCTAAGAATAGCTTGTTGGACAGCAGAAATGCTTGCTCGTCAATACAAATAATACAAAATATATTGTAATAATCCAATTAATAACTAATTGAAAAGGAAAAATTCCATTTAATTTTACTTTAAAAAACATCCACATAATGTACATCTTTAAAGCAAGTAATTTAAATTTGTATGTTTTAGTATAGGTATTTGCACTTTCACTTAGCAGCATCATGAAGAATTTTATTTTTATGCTGTCCGTAACATAAAGTGCATCTAGTGTATTAGTAGTACCATTTCATATAAAAAGTGACAGAGTAAAAACAAATACACTAAAACAACACTTCTATGCCAATAAAATACTTGACTAATACGCACATAAAACGCATACACTTTTTGCGTTCTATTAACTTTGAAGCGCAATACTTGTTTGCCTGCGCTTCCAACCCTTCAACTTACATTGCATATCATCTGCGATAAAGTCTTATGAATGTAATTACTGCAATTGAGATTTCGTAAAATGTAGCTTCTCCTTACAGCTTATTGTGCAATATATTATTATATATTGCACAATAAACTGTAAGGAGAAGCTGGGTATTCCAAAGCAACCTATTTATTGTTTGAGAGAACAAATTAATATTTCTTTTGATTCTTGCAATCTAACGATCAGAAAAATATTACTATCACAACACTGTTTAACACTGTTTTTACAATCATAGTCTCAGACCAATGTAAATCATAGAATCAAATTCATCATCATTACGAACACGGATCAGGTACGAGTAAGAGATGCAAAATGTTTACTTGTAGACACAGAAAAACATCCTAAAAGACATTACGATATGTTTTCAACTAGTAAACCAAATCAAATCTTAACTAATTCTACACTTAAACCTTCCTCATGAATCACTCTGTCTATTAGTGAAAACGCATGAAAATCCGTTCAGTAGTTTTTCAGTATATCGCGAATAGACAGACAGATGCGGCGGAGGACTTTGTTTTATAATATGTATTGTAGTGGTTTAAAAGGGCACACAAGAGGTATAAGTAAAGACCTTTAAAATCTTAAGGAAACAATTCTTAAATAAAAATATGTTGATCTGGCAAGTGAACAAAAATTTCAAACAATATAGAATTCCCCTACAGAAAGTAGTAAGTTTCATTCTACCGATCACAACTTAGGTACTTTGCCTTAACAAAAAGCTCTTTAATTTAGCCAAATAGATCATTAAACAAGATTAAAAATATATAAACACAAACCTTTAAATACAATATCCTTTAAGTCCAGAAATTAAAATGTGATCGTTTTGTCTGTACCATGAAATGCCCCATTTCCCATTTTAACCATTTTACAAAATTGTCTAGAAGACAAATAAGAAATTCAGGGATCATATTTAGTATAATGTTTAACATAAAAATTAAATTCGACTATTAACCATTTAAAAAATTAGGTTTGGTATTAGAAAACAGTAAAAAAAATTTAAAACAATCTTAAATAAAAATAATTTAAGTAAACAACACCGCAGAAACTATTTTAGGTACGATTGTTCCGTTTCAAGTCATCGTTACGAAATATATAAGAAAAACAACGAGTCCAAAAACTGTTTCATGGCACCTTGTCTTCAGTAGCAAATTAATATACATAGTAGGGGAGGCCATTAAAGGGATTTTTTGGATTTACTCCTGCGCGGCAGATTATTATAAGGGGGGTTAATTAAAAAAAAATCGATCATTTGACATTGTCGAGCGCGTCAGATTAAGATACGGTGGGTTAATTTCATGTTGACAAGTGTACATTTTGATAATCTGACGATTTGAGACTAATTGAAACTAGTTGATACCACGAAATTCTTATTAATTAAAATAAATAAATAACGGCCCCAATGCTGTTACTTCACTCGCTAAATTAAAATTCACAAAATTTTCTTCATATAAGAAGTAAACCTTGTACACTTCAAAACAAGGTCTTATTTTAAATTGAAACAAGTAGGTAACATACGTCGCTATCGAAATAAGCAAATTATTGGTCGACTAAAGTCTGATACGCTTAAATAAACTTTAATACCACGTAGCGAGAGCCGCTATCCGTTGAATGCCATCTCTTTTGCTCTGTGTTTTTAGTAAGCGTCTTCGTAGGTGTAGATTAAAAACACGTCATCCTTGTTCGTTTTGAACAAGTTTTTATACGGCAATTATACAGCGTTTGAATAAATAAAGACTCTCGCTGCGTGGAAATAAAGTTGAGTATACGTTGACAGGTTTTAGTGAAATTTAGCGGCGCTGAGAAATAGATGCTAGTAACAAATAGACCTTATAACGAAGAACACTAGGTTGATTTCATATGAAGAAATTAAGTCAGGTTTTAGTTTAGTCGAGTGTACAATAGATTCGGCACCATTATCGAATAGACTCAGATCAGCAGCATACGCAGTTAGAAAAATTCGTGAACTGACTGATATTGAAACAGATTAGTCTATTTTGTTTATTTTCATAGTATAATGTCGCATAAAACTATATTCGTGCTGCAGAAGAAGACTACCTGAGCAATTTATATATTTATATAACTCAGGTAGTTGTGATTCACTCGGGCAGAAATATAAAGAAATAAACATCCTGACTGTGGCTTATTTATGAGAACCTACTTTACCTTCATAAAAACACAGATCATTTCTGTAAAAAAAAGCGGTAAACATTCTTTCACACACGTAATAAAAACAACTTGTACCTGCTACTATACGACTATTTTTTTTTTTTTGCCCGCGATTTTATATGCTTAATATATTGACTTATCTAAACAATTCACTTTGGAATATGTTTTTCAAGAAATTTGGAATTTGAATGGTATTCGTAAATTAACAAAATTGTTTTTAGCTTAGAATAGCTGACTTCTCTTGCTCATAAAATAAACTACCTCCCTGCCAAGTTTAATTTTCATAGGTCAAGTAGTTTTCCAGATTTCGTGATTAGTCAGTAGATGAGTGAGTGAGTATCTTTTCGCTTTTATAGATGTATATAAATAGTTAGGTCTTTTGTATTTGCATGTTATTTTCCGTGCACATTTGACACATTTAATGATAAAAATACATGTATTTTTTTCAAATCGTCAGATTAAGAGAATCCCTCCAAATAATCGTCAGATTATTGGTCAGCTTGTCTTGACATTAAGCTGAACCATCTGTATGAAAATCTGACGTGCTCAACTTGGTCAAAACGGTGATTTTTTTTTGCATTTTCAAAAAGCTGCTGCGAGCTTGCGTCACTTCCGAATCGTCAGATTATTGAATGGGGGTTTCTTTCGGGTGTATTTAACATCCCCTCTTAATATCTGACGCGCTGGAATAATATTTTTTTCCCATTTTCTACACTATTATGTATCATGTGGGGTATCTACACTATTAATATCTGACACGCTAGAGTAAGGCCATTTCACTATTTTTTTTACATCTTTGAAAGCCTGTAGAAGCTCCCCCCACCAATGAAACGGATACATCGCCTGAACTCTTTATCTTTCTACCATCTAATCTGCAAAATCCAATAGGTCCCAACGACGATGGAGTAAATACACATTTAGCATCGTGGGCTCCCCTTCTAACAGTTACGCACCTCACCTGTTACCTTTACCTAATATACAGTTACGTACTTTCAGTTTCATTCCTTTTTTGAAGACAAGGTCGAGTTGGATATATTTTTTTTAAATCTTTGTTAAAAATATATTCCATTGGCCTCCTGACGAAATCTCACACAGGACAATCGATAAATTTAGAGAATTCCAAAACAATACCATCTTCAACAATACTATCATTTTTTTATGTATATAAGGGGCAAACAAGCAAACCAAAGTATCATTACACAAGTTGAGCTGGAAAGCCATTCTACACACTTCTGTTTATTTATTGTGTAAAATTGTTTGTAAACTTTGTATTAATGTGAATTTGGAAAAATAAGTATCTACCAGTTCACCTACTTATCAGTTTTATTTTTTATTTTTGACACGTGGAAACTCTTGATGTAAAAACGATTAGAATCAATCTGAATAAAAAGCAACACAATGTTCCATCACATATCTCTTATAACTGGTTATTTCGTAAGAAGGAAATCCATCGGATTACTGTTTGCCCGATACTTTCTATACCTCTTCTTATGACAAGTAAAAAAAAACAGATTCTTTGTTTATAATAATGCCAAATCATTTATCATGCTAATAAATCACATTATTATCATTTTTTATACGTGATTGATACGTGATGATAGTGAAATACTTTTGAGTAATTATTATTTTCACAATTTTATCATAGTACCGTCTCAATATTCCTTTTGTTTTCAATTACAGATAGCTATCGTCTTTACATGACTCCTAATGAAATGCGAGGTAACACCCCCTCTCGCCCGAGGTCTGTGGTTGATGCACAGTCTATTCGCTCCGTGGAAACGCATGCACCGCCCCCCACAAGCCCTGAAGAAAACTCAAAACAAACTAAGTTAGTCTCAGCTCATTTTTAACAACATTAAAAAGAAGGAGGTTTTCTAATGTTTATTCACTGATTTTGCTGAAATCTGTGGCCTGATTATAGGAGAAATATTTTTTTTTTACTTTATTCCCCATTGAAACAAAGATGAAAGCCAAGCAATTACCATTTACTATTTCTATTTCTATGTAGTTATGTATGTTAAAGTCCGCATACTTCGTTCAAAGGTAATGGCATGATTGATAGATCAGCGTCCCTTTAATGACCAATAAATCTGAAAATTTACAATAATATCTCAATAAAACACAGACTAAGCTCCTTCCTCCTATACACTTCAATATTTATATAAATCTCCATTTCAATACGATACATACCTACATCTACCATATTTTTACAAAACATTGCATTGTTTCAGGAAATATCTGACACTAATAGTGAGCTGCATTTACGCAATATTATTAGTGACCCTCGGACTGATTATTAACATAGGTGACTCATTCATGGATGTACCCGTATCAGTGGTGAGACCCTTTCAACTTCGAGCTTACCTATCAAATGTAGTTAAGAATTATGAGTCATTGAGAGAGGCCTATGTCCAGCAGTAAACGTCCTACAGCTGAAATGATAATGATGAGAATTACAGTGCAAGATACAAACTGGTATGACTATTAGGGATCGCAATCCAGCACGGTTTTCAATCCCGCGGGGTTTTTCTGGATTGTTTTCAGCCCAGTGGAAATCCTGCGGATTGTTATGGTAATAATCAAATTATTGATTATTGATAAAAAAATCTAAAATAACAAAATATCAATGGTACTAATAGTCTGGTCTGTATTTTAAAATTTCTTACAATATCAAGTAATATAAAAAAAATAAGTAACTTCTGTTAATGGAAATATTTTTATGATCTTAAAAAAAAATTACTTCTATATTATTACCACCCAATTTACTACGGCAGCGGCAGAAAAAGCTCTTTCAGCCCCACAACTTGTTCTTTAATAAAATAGACTTTGTTTCTCGACTTTGTTTCTTTTAAAATACAGACCACAGACTATTAGTACCATTGATATTTTGTTATTTTAGTCTTTTTATCATTAGTCAATAATTTGATTATTACCATAACAATCCGCAGGATTTCATCTGGGCTGAAAACAATCCAGAAAAGTCAATTTCTTTTACTCCATTAATTTTATTTCTGCCATGTCTCCTTTTAATATTTTAAGTCTTTTTTTTTCTACTTTCTGTCTATTTCGCCTAATCTTCAATATTTTGCTTTGACTGCATTTAACTTAATGTATCATCGTAGACCCTGTCAGGCACAGCGCTGGGTAATTAGGAGAGAGGAAGTGGGCGTGTGGAGACGATATTTTAATGAACACGTCACATTATATCTCGCAGGGCCTAAAATCATGCTAAGTCCTGGATCTCACTTTGCTGGATTATGATCCCTAATGACAATAAAGGGCACAATTGCCACTATAGGGAAGCTTCTTCATTCGTCTGTTCATTTGTCCTTTTTATCAAGAAGACGTAGATGTATCTAGTGGAAATTTTATCAATTACCCTGGTCCTTTGAACTGAAAAAAATAAGGTTCTAAATCAACGCAATAAAGCATAAGTACACTTATGTGCATATTATGATATTCCATATCCATAGAACAATCGATATAATTAAGGTTAAAGCAGAAGTGTAGTACAAATACAAAACCGGTCTCAAAACTTAATGCACTGAATAAAATTAATTAAATTTTATTTGTATATCACCTTAAGATAATCTTTAAAAATGTTGATTGATAATTTTATATAAAATCAAAAATACCGCTTCAAAATGTGATAGTCAGTAATGATAAAACAATGATATTAGTCATTCTGATCAAAGGGGTGTGATAATTCATTACAAAAAGTTATTAATATAAATTATAAATTAGATATAAATTAGGGCAAAACTGCCACTGATATAATGCTTCCGTTTTAAACCTCTATTTCTTAACACAAATGATAAAGCCATAAACTATGCTTCAGTGCTTGGTTAGCCGCCAACAGCAATATCTTCTCAAAAAAGAGAAACGTAATGGCTTTCGTTGCCGTGAGTGAACCATTAGGAGGTTGTCAAGCTTCTGAACATTCTCTAAAAAACGAAGATAACAAATAAATCTATATGCAAAAGGTACAGAGGTTCTAAATTGCTATTAAAATTATATAATATACGATATTTTGTGGATAATCGGAAGTGAGAAAGACGTATAATATTACATATAAAATATTGTATGACACTTGAAAAACCGAAGCCGTTTTTGATTCATATAATATTTCTATACTTAGTTATTAAATAAAAATATGGCTGAAATCTGAATCTGATTTTTTTTTTACAGATATACTCAATAATTTTATGCGGCATTGGATTGTTATATATTTTGTACTTAATATTTGATATAACTCGTTACAAGAAAATTGCCGTAAAGAATCATAAAATCAAGGCTTTATATGAAGAAAAGATACGGCAATATTTCATAAATCAAGAGGTGAGCTACATCAATTAAAATATGCATATGTTCCATATACATAGGTGGCAGCACTGAAACTTAAATCCTTAATTGATTCATCCACGTTACCTTTAAACTCTCAGTGTAAGTGCATATATAATCAAAAAGGTTTTTCTTAATCATAGACGTAATAAATGAGAAAAGGGAATACGGTGGACAAAGCTCTATGGATAAAGCTCAAAGAGTTTTTTGCAAAGATAACTTACCGGCGGGATGGGTCATGTATCTATTTTATTATACGACTTAAGTAGAACTACTATTTTCTATCAGATTAAAAACGTGAAAAAAGTTGCAATAATGAAAACTTTTAGTGTGTATTGGAACAGGATGCTACTTTATTTTATTTTCAACCAAATGACCCGATAGACGTTGTCCTGTCCAAATTTCAATACATGTTCTGTTCAAATTACATGGAAAAAGGCACCAGATTTTTACGAATTTCCCCACTTTATGAAAACCTTCCCCGATGATGCTGAACCGATTTAAGTTATTCTAAAAAAGAAATTCTTTTTTAGAATAACTTAAATCGGTTCAGCCGTTCTCAAGTGATGCGCTTACCAGCAAACATAATTTCATTTCTTATTATCTCATTTTGTTAATGATCTATTTAAAAATGAAATGCGATTGTTCGTGAAGAGGATTCTCTTTCCACATTTTTTAACAAATTTCAGCCACGAAAAAATGTGAAATTATATGTATACTTAAAGTTGAAATGTAGAAGAAGTGCAGAAATTATAATTTTTTTATCAATATGTGTTATAAATTTAAAATTTATGCGCCATTATGGCTACAAAAAGCTGCAAGGGGTCCATGTTGACCTGGCATGCCATGCCAATGACAGTTTAAGTTACTGGTCAACGACATAAAACAAAACATTTAAAGTTAATTAATTATTGCCAAAATTCGACCACCAAGCGACCTCTAGTATGTATCTATAGAAATCGTTGTTAAATCGTATCCTTATGAATAAATATATATTTATTGCGTATATGACTAACAAATGCCCTGTAAAACAGACTTCTATCATATCATTCATATCTTTAAAAAAATCTAGTTTATTACTTAGTTATAACAAAAAAGAATAATACGATTTGCTGAATGTTTATAAACTTAAATTAGGTTAAGGACTTAAGATAGTGCTGCAATATAAAATTTATATTATATAACATGTTTTTCAGGAAATGTTTGGTCAAATCACTCCTGGCGATAGAACTCCAGAAACGAACAGACCAAACATGCCTGCACCTGTGCTTATTCCTGTCAAGCATGAATACTGTTTCAGTCAAGGCCGACATTCTGGAAGTTTCTATCTGAAATTAGGCGCAGCCGGTTAGTAAAGTAATAGTTTACTGAGTAAGTGTAATAAGGAAGGAAGTTTAATGCTTCAAACGATCACGTTTTGTTATTTCTCATTGTCCACGAATACTTACTGGTGCTGTCGATGACAATCGGTTGTCTATTATACAACTTATACCATCAGCTTATACTTTCACCTCTTACCTCATACTATGTTAAGCCAATACTCAACATGTACGTGATGCACAGAGTTACAACTAAGTAAAATAACCTAACAATGAATCTCTAGATGTTCGTTTGTTCTGTAGCAAAAGTTGTCACTATGTTTGGGTGCGGTCGTCAGGTCCTTCATCACGAGCATGTCAACAAGACACTTTTTAATTGTAATGCACTTCTGTATACCCCTTAATGGCTATAAGTACATAAAAAGAAATATATAGAAGATAGGCTCTCAAGGGTAGCCCAAACTAGCAACTAGCAAACGAGCTAGCCCTCACCGCAAGAAATACAACGGTTTTCCACTTTCCTTATTCTTATCTTATCTTTTTTATCCAATCAGCATTGCGGTCAGCTCAAACGTCATCTTATTAACACCTGCCAGAAAAAAGTTTTTAGAAATATTTTTAAAACCAATAACTTAAATCAATCGTTGTTGTGCCTGTACAATAAGACTTTAAAAAAGCTTTTTATAAATAAAAATGGGATTAGTAAAATCCTTTTTACATTAATAAACGGATGTTTTATTCATTAGAGGAAATTGGTTTATACAAATCTAGACACGTTTCCTCGTGATATAAGTATAATCATATCATATAATATAAGTATATCAAATGTCTACTAAAAAGCCACTAGTAATATAAGAAAAATATCATGGATTCTTAAAAAAAAGTAATAAAAGTTAACTTGCAGGTTTTGCATTGGGTCACTTGGTCCACTCGTTGCTCTTGCTCGCAGTTCAAATAGGCATAATGACAGATGATAGCATTGATAATGATAAATGTGTGAGCATTGTGCAAGTGGTGCTCGATGTCATGGTCCCTATATATTGTTTTTTGCAACTGTACTTCGTATTCAAGTACTCCAACGTCATCATCTTAAAAACTCAGGTAACAATTTTTTTTTATTAATTACTTGTACTTACTTTATATACACTTAGTATGACTAGTTGTGATAAACAGTCATCGCCGTCGTCGATATAAATGTACTATGTACTGAATGTGATGCGATAGCCAAGTCATTCTATTTACTAAAGAACTGAAGATGATATTGATACGGTCACTATAAAATTTTGTTAGTTAATTAATTAGGTAATAATGATATCTCACAACTTTTTGCTGTAAAAAACTGCATTGCGAGACTTGCCATACTTTTTCATGTTATGTTTTTGATGGGATCATCTCATTTTCTTTTGAAGGTAGATAGGTATGTTAAAGGAAACATCGTTCGTCTGTGATTTCCTGTACCTACCTATCACTATTTTACCTACTTATCTATCTATTTAGCTGCAAAACTAGTTTTGTTATCACCTATTATATAAGATTACAAACTTACTTATACAGTATATCTAGAAAGGGACACTGACACTGCAGTAAGTTTTAGTTTTCCTTTCTTGATAGGTTAAACAATTACTATTGATACTTGTGTGTTTGCTGGAAGTATCTTAAAGTTTTTATGATCGGTGAGTGAGTATGTCAGTGACAAAATGAAGGAAATTTGACTTGCAAAAGTTTTTAAACTAGAGGTTCAAACTTAATGAAAATTCGGTTTCTACTTGTTATTTTATGCCCTCTTGGTCACTGAAAATTCAGTGAGTTGATAAATCAACAACGAAGTTATAGGCCGGCTGAAAACGTCCTATAGTATAGTGGTTGGCCTTTGGATTTAGAATCTACTCTGTACAGTGTACACTATATTAAATACATATAACAGAGTAAAAAAAACTAGCTTTTAAAGAACCATCGATAGTTTATATCAATGTGAACAAATCCAAAAAAAGAACACGGAAAACTAACTTCATATTGACTGTATTTTACAACTTGTATTACGAAAGCGTCAGGAATCTATAAGGATTTAATTTACATCCCAATATTTTCACTAAAATCTCAAGGGAACCAATTGTCAATTCATTTCAAACGGCCGCCAGAAATTAATACCTGAGCTTTCTGTGCATGAATGACCGTTTGTTATCAAATCCCGCAGCTGGAATAGGCAATAACATCCAGACATTTTTTTTTTTTTACTTCTAGGGGGGCAAACAATCATTATTTGTGTCGGCCTAGCGCTGAGAGGACACTTGTCGAACTATATTAATAATAGTCATTTATAGTCGAGGCTCATAGGACTCTTGAGACACTCGATTATTATGATAGACTCAGATCTAGCAACATAATTCTCTGCCTAATCGCGGCTATAGAAGTATGTATTGAGACAATTTATTGTTTTATAGAAATTTTGTATCATTATGTACGGACAGTCACTAGACATATTATTATTTAATGTCAATGATATTTTAAAAACATTAAAATTAGCAATAGGATATTGCATTGTCCTCGAAGCTCAATCGGTTGAGGGAAGCTGTAACTAACAATATTTGAGACATATTTATCCATATATCACAGTTATCCTTACTGGTACTTGGTACGTTCTAGTACTCGTTCGTACTCTATACTTGGCTGAAAACGAATATAATATAGGAATAGCATCGCAAAGCTATCGGACTTGTTCGTGTTTGTGCAGATTAATATTATAGAGTAACTCTATAATGATTTCAAACAAATTTGCCTTTTTAGGGTATGGCCTACTTAGCATTCATGCACCTCATCGGCACAAGCCTCTGTTTCTGGATATCGGCCATAGTTCGGGAGACAATCCTTGGACTAACGCTTTATGCCAATTCTCTGTATGGTAACAACGGTGAATCTAATGGAATGGATATCAACGTTTTGCAGGGTGAGTTTAATTTCTTTGTTAATTATTTTCATTGCACTGTAGGTAAAGTGTAGCCACATTAATTTACAACCGAATATTGATTTTTTTAATCAATCCCTCGGGAACAGTACTTTTTTCGGGATGAAAGTTACCCTATGTCTTTTTCTGTACTTCTAACAATGTGTATACAAAATTTCATGATGATCGGTTTAGTAGTTAAGGCGTGAAAGCGTGACAAACAAACTCACTTTCTCATTTTATATATTAGGATTGTTAGGATCTACATACGAAATATGTACATATTAATTTTACATAAATAATAGAATAAGACAGTTTATAAATAAATGTGTGAATTTTTAATTCAATACCCGTCTAACATATAAAAAAAATTATTTAAAATAAATTTTAAAAGGAGCAATCAATTTTGAAAAATCATACACCCGTTGGCAACCACTTTTTGTCTCGTTCGATATCGTTGATCTGTACTACTAATGGCCGCAGGTTTGTGCTACTGGAATTGTGTACATTGGACAGAAAGTGGTTGCCAATGGTTGCTCAGGTATAAATATGTAGCTACGGGCTTGGCAAACGATTACTATAAAATGTTTAGAAATACAAATTTTGAATACTAGTTAAAATACTAATAATAAGATTTCTGTGATTTTAGAGAACCAAATTGAATCCCGTTTTATTAACATCAGCAATCTGTACAATCCGGAGTGCATCGGCTCGCAAGCAATAAATTCAATATTTGAGAATTTCTCACCGTACTTATACCCCTTCAGCGTTGAGTTCAATATACTTATTGGTAAGTACTATACATATAATCTTTGATGAGATTAAACATATTTCTAGTACAATTAGCTTGCAACTGCCAGGAATAGTGGCTTTAAAAGAAAAAGAAAAAAAAAATTATAAAATGTGGAGATTGGTTGGTCAGGCGAAGTGGAGAGAGAATACAGCCTCTTCTGTTAATAGGTCTGAAACCACAGACTTATATCACCAGTTGCATGGTGCCCGGGGTTACCATAAAAAAAGATATACGTGACAATATCTAGAATATCTGTATCGGTAATTCCCGTAAAATATTATTAAGTAATTTTCTTTAAAAAGAATGCTTACGCTGGAGTACCTATAACTCTCGTCGTGTAACAATTGGCAAGGAGATCGTTTAAACTATCCACCACCTGTGCAATAGTTTCAGACATTATCTGAATATCAAAACCTTTGCTTTATGACATCATTATCTTCATTCCCTGCTCCCTTCTCTTTTTTTTAAAGTCATTGGCAATTTTTAGAAGCTGTACAATAAATTTAAATTATCATAAAATTTTCAGTGGCTATATACTATATTATCTGGAGTAACATTGGCAATTGTGACAACGAGGAAGTCTCCGATTCAAGCTCCACATCAGACGATAACTTTCACATGTGCAGGTATATCAGCAATTACTCGATTTCGATAGCGTTCTACATTGCACTTTATTGCTTAGTAGTGAAAATCACAATTTGCTTTGTTCCCATGAATGAGCTTCCTGTACGTAAGTAGGCACTGTTATGCCGTCTATATGCCAGTCTCAAACTGTGTCTAACAAAACAAGGTGTTATTTTTTTCAATCTTCTATGCAATTATTGCACATTAAATACTAAATCTGTTAACAGACAGGATGAGTGTGTTGATAAATGTATACTAGTGTTTGCCCAGTGCTCGTAATCATTATTGAAAATTGGATAAAAACAAACATAACTATGAATTTACATTTTTCTAACAAAAAAATTTACTTCATTATATTCGTTCATTGTATATCTAAGAAAATACACTTTTATACAGTACAAATCCATTCTGTATCATTATCTTTTGGGTAATTTATTGATATGAAACAAAATTTAAGTGAATTTGAGTTATTGTTGTTATTTCCCAAAAGATAATTATTCCTGTTTTGTTCTCTTTCGGTTGGACCAGAGAATGTAGGAAGCCGAGGCATATTGAATAAGCAAAACTGAGGAACGTTCTGTTTCTTAGAAACAAAAATAAAATTAAATGAATTCGTGGCCGATCCTATTATTATTGAATAAATTAAAATTTAAACACTTTGAATTCAATCGAAAGTTCAAAACGCTAATGCTAATGAACAGAACAACAAAACCCAGGACGGTTGTGTGAGAAGTACGATCATTTGTTCTGCGTCTGGGTGTAATTTATACAGGATGTATTTTAAAATAGAACACTTACTTAAATCACTAAAAGGGTATGACTCTAGCATGCAGTTACAATAAAACGTTTAAAAAAAAAACTATCCGTTTACAAGTTATGGCCGTTTGAATTTCCATTTAGTTTTACCTCTGTTGCGTTGTTGTTGAGCTGCATGCTAGATTCAGTGATTCAAAAATGAGTGTTCTATTTTCAAATATATCCTGTATTTATTAAAATGATAAGTATGTTTATCAGCAGTCTGCTTACCACACAGGCTTTCGGGAACAGTGCTTATTTCGGGATGAAAGGTACCCTATGTCCTTTTCTGAACCTCTGTAAACGTGCATACAAAATTTCATGATGATAAACAAACAATCGAATAAATAAACATACTCACTTTCACTCGCCACTCGACGTTTTATTATAAAAATGATGATAATTTAGGTACATAATTATTTTCAAATACATTAATTGACACATTTTTTCTTGTAAATAGTTCTTAACTATATTTATTGTATTAGCCTATTTAAACATAACATAATCAAAATAATATATTCCACTTTTAAAAGAAGCAAAAAAGTACAAAACAAATATAAATTTAAAAAGAAAAACCTGTAATATTATAGGTGACTGCTTTAATTAATAATAATATAGCTCTCGAAAATGTTCGTGCATCATTGTACTGGGATCGATGTATCATCACTGACAGGACTATTGTTACCAATAAGCCTGATATAGTGTTGATATACCGGTTAGAGCGCAGAGCAATGATTGTTGACATTACCATTGCCCATGACGACAATCCCTTATAGGCCGAAAAAGATAAAGAAATAAAATATTTGCATTTAGCCCACGAGATTGTTGGCATGTGGAATGTAGATTCAGCAATCGGTGTGCCGATAGTCATTTCGGCCCATAGGTTAATTGCTAAGAGCTCGAACAACACCTTCAAAGGCTTCAAGGCAGTCCTCCTCGATACGGCACACATACACACACACCTTCATTTAAGCGGCGTTAACGTAATGGCTAAGGCGTCGGACTTGCGATCGCGTGGTTGCGGGTTCGAACCCCACCCGGTGCACTATCGACGTGAACCCACTCCTAACACAAGCATTTAGCTTAGCTGGAGGGTTAACAAGAATACTAGTAATGTGTGACCCACGTTACTAGAAGTACAGACTGGCTTGTTGGCCTAGTGGTTAGTGACCCTGACTGCTATGCTACAGGTCGTGGGTTCGATTCCCACCTGAGTCTGGGTGTCCCTTGTATCCGTTGTTTGTATGTTTGAAAAGTCCACCGCGACACAGGAGTAATTCCTAATGCGGGAGTTTTTTTTTTTAATAAAAGAACAAAAAAAAAGTGAGAAGGTTTCTGTCTCTGGAACCCTAACCACTGGTAGTACACTATTTTTTATATTTTTAAATGTATTTTCTTATGTAATCGGAATGTATTTAAATATGTAATTTACATGTATATTAAATGAATAAAGAGAATAATAATAATTCGCATACGTTCCACGTTTTCGACTAAATATTGTAATTATTGAATTGAAAAGAATAGAAAACAGGTATTGAACTGTTTTGTCTTGAGCTGACCATATTTGTATAAATAAATAACTGTTTCCATTTTTTTATTAATAACACTAAAGCTCGTCAATAGCTGCTAAACAAACAAAAAGAAAATTGATTGACCAAATGAGGAGAAAAAGGTACTGAACTCTTTTGTCTTCACTTTTATATAAAAACGACTACCTAACTGTTACCATTTTTTTATTGATGACACTTGAGTTCGTTAATATCCACTAAGCAGAAGAGAAAATACTTTTTAACAAAAAATAAACCAACTGCAACGAAATAAAAACCTAATTTATTTTATACCAAAACCTTTTTGAAAATATATTATGTAGAATACCTTAGTGAAACAGGAATTAAAATTGGTCTTATATTTTTGAAGATAATCGCGGATATACAAACATACATATGCATTGAATATAGAACCTCTTTTTTTGAAGTCGGTAAAAAAAAGCAAATCGATTGAAAAACAGAGGACAGAAAGGCTCTCTATCTCTAATCCACTTTTTTTCTTAATGTTACTGACATGAAGAAAAAAATATTGGAGAAAAAAATCCTTAATAACAAAACAGAAAATCGGTTGACAAACATAGGAGAAAATAGTTCTTAACTTGTCTTTGTCTGCCTATTTATATATACAATCAAAATAATACATTAAGCACACTTTCGAAACAAGCAAAAAAAGTTTAAAATTAATATAAAATTTAAAAAGGAAAACTTATAACGTAGACGAATGCTTTAATCTATATATATATAAACCGGCCAAGTGCGAATTGGCCTCGCACATGACGAGTTCCGCACCATCGTACAAGATTAGTAGCAATACAAACTCTGTGAGCATTTCAAACGTCTACCTGTTACCACTATTAAGATCGAGCAAAAAAAAACGTTTCCTTTTAATTTTTAAATTTATTTTTATTATTTGTTGTTATAGCGGCAACAGAAACACACATTCTGTGAAAATTTCAAGTGTCTACTTATTACGTACAGCCTGGTGACAGACAGACAGTGGAGTCTTAGTAATAGGGTCCCGTTACCCTTTGGGTACGGAACCCTAAAAATGAATCCCTATTTCCCTTGGTCACGCCATAACTTGAGATTTTCATTTAAGATAAATGAAAATCTAAAAAAATTGTTATGTTTGCTAATAATACTTTGTAGACGGTTCTCACGGAACAAAAAATTAAGAAAATTGAGCAGAAAGTCAGTTCCCGTGGGATAAATTTTTAATTTCACGCGAAAGAATTTGCGTTAATAATAAACAACTAATCGCATACGTTTTCGAAATTGAATAGCATTTTCTTTTATGATAGACTAGCTGTGCCCCGCAGTTTCACCTGCGTAAGTCCGGATGCCATGGGAATATCGGGACAAAAAGTAAGCCTATGTGGTAATCCAGGTGTCCAGCTATCTACATACCAAGTTTCATCACAATCGGTTAAGTAGTTTTTGCGTGAAAGAGCAACAAACATCTATACATCCACACAAACTTTCACGTTTATAATATTAGTAGGATATTACAATTTTCATTAGTAATACTTATGACACATTTAATCTTAGACGCCGTATAGATATTTTTATACACCTACATAGTGTTTTTTTTATACAAAAAGACGACTCCACAACTAAGAGTCATGTGTCGCGGGGGACTTCACAAACATTCAATCATAAAGTACACCCAGACTCCGGTTCTGTGTGGGTGTCGAACCCACAACATTCGGCGCGGTGTATTGGTGAGGCGACTACATTAACCATTGTGCCAGCCGTGCAGTGTAATGAATAGCTAATACATAAATGTAATTATTTTTAGAATCCCAACAGCAAATGAAGACAACGACTTCACAAGTAACATCGTCATCTACGCGGATTGTCACGCATCCAATCGCGGCCTGTTCTTAGGTCTGGTTGTAACGGTCATCATCATTGGAATGCTCATAATAGGCTTTGTCTTCAGTAGTGTTGGAAAGTGAGTATAATTATATGTATCTCAACTGTGAAAAGAAAATCTACCACCAGTTCAAATACGTACAAAAAAATCATGAAACTTAGACTTGTAAAAATATAAACATGACATAATGGGTGTAAAATAATTTACTCACTAAGCTAACTGATAACTTTTATAGAATGGTTTATACCTCCAATGGTTTATAAATTAAGGTGCTATCCTAATCTATAAACCCAGTTTTCTAAATTCTTGCCTCCCTTTGAAAGCTTTAGTTTTAACTAAGATAAAATTATTTTTTCACAGTGACTTTGTAGAACTCGGCTACATCTTGAACCAGGCAACTGAGCTTAGCATGCACGTGCTCCTACTTTTTACCACATTGATTGCGTTCAACCAGATGCGTCACCTTGACATCAACGAGCACCCTATCTCTCTCCTCGACGATGTTCTTCTCTTCATTTGTCTGCCAGCTTTCTTCATAGAGACCACCTTGTCATTATATGCAACCATCACTTTGACTAATATACTGAGAAGTATAAACTTTTGTTTTATGGTAAGTTTCATCATTATATAAACTTTGTATTTTAACTTATCGTCTAACTGAACATTTTTGTTTACTTATCCACCATTGTGAATTATGATCTGAATCCTACTTACTGGAGGACACCATGGAGACCCCGATTATTTTTAACACCTCATTAAATTTTCGAACACAAGAGGGTATACAGGGTGTATATACGAGTATATACACGATATGTATTGACCTTTACAGGCGTTAAGAAACATAATAGTTGTTTAGTTTTTCCCGACTTTTATTTTTCACAATTCTTGGGCTTTCATGAATTAAAGGGATAGGAAACTAGGAAGACCTACCTAAAAAAGTGAAGGAAACTAGGAAATTTCCTACTGCTTTCACTTTTTTTTTTGGGGGTTTTCTATGTAAGTATATTTCTATATAATTCTCATTTTTTTAATGGTCGGTTGTTATTGCTTCATGTTCGCAAGGACGTCCAAATAAGAAAACTTGGCAAACACTGGTCCTGAATTTGTCGGTTTATTTGCTCTGAGCACCAGATTTGTGTGGTTGCTAGATATTGATCAGATCACAGAATACATTGATAATTCTTAAATCGATAGAGATACAGAGAGCTACGAAAGTATCTAGTCCCAGTATAAATACACTATCTTTTTTTTTTTTTTTTTGTGCGTGTGGAAACCCCCTCGGGCCGTCACCCCACCGGGGTTTACGATGGGGCGGTGTGTCGGAATCGAACCGACTAAAACCACACGGTGTGCCGTACTGCGCCTTAAATAGGAGGGATCCGGGAACAGCTTTTATTAAGACATCCGGAACCCTCCTAGCGCCTGCCCGCAAAAGCGCGGGCACCACCTTCGGGTAAAAACCTCTCATTTAGGCGACGTCCAGGCACACGCGGACGCCGCCTCCTCGCGGGGGGCCACTATAGCGGGTGAAGGGGAAAACCCGTCCCGTCCACCCGCGGCCACACTCAGGGCGGCATGAGGCGCTGGTAAGCGCGCCTCCGCCGCCCGGTTCGCCGGCGGCGAATTAGGTCCGAGTGGAGGTCGTCCTCCCGGACCCTTTCCGCCGCCTCCTTCTGCGAGATGACTTCCTCACAGAAGGTTGCGACCGCGGTAAAATTCCTGTCGCTACCGGCCATGGAGCGAATGACAGCCGGTAGCGACAGATCCACTCCGATGACTGCAGTGAGGGCCCGACGCTGCGTCGCCCAACTGGGGCAAACCGCCAGCGTGTGCTGAGCCGAGTCCTCACTGCAGTCGCAGTGGTGACAGGCGGGACTCAATTCCCTCCTAGCGACCGAGTGCAGGTACTTCCCGAAGCAGCCGTGCCCGGAAAGAACCTGCGTCAGTCGGAAGAAAAGGGTCCCGTGCTGCCGCCCTGCCCACTCGACGATGACCGGCTGGAGCGCCTCCACGGCGGCAAAGCCAGAACGTGGAGCCTCCAGCCGGGACGACCAACGAGCCATGGTGGCTCGGCGAGCGGCCTTACGCCATTCGCGTACCTCTTCGGGCGGGGGCCGACTGCCGCTTCCCGCCCGGAACTCAGCCGTTCGCCGATATACTTCGGCGAGCACTTCCGCCTCCAAATCCCACGGGGGAGTCCCGGCCAACGCGCACGCCGCCTCCGTTGACATGGTGCGGTATCCGCGTATGGCTCTAACCGCCATCACCCTCTGAGGGCGCCAGAGGCGCGCCCTATTCTGGGCGGTCAGAGCCTCCGCCCACACCGGTGCACCGTACAGTGCCATTGACCGGACAACCCCCGTGTACAGCTGTCTCGTAGCGACCCTGGGTCCACCCAAATTGGGCAAGAGTCGCCCAAGGGCGGACGCAGTGCCGACCAGCCTTGGAGCAAGCTGCAGGAAGTGCTCGTGGAAGCGCCACCTACCGTCGAGGATCAGGCCCAGATATTTTATGTGGGCCTGAACCGGTACGAGGACCGAGTTGACCTCGATAGAGGCGCCAGGGGGTGGACCACGACGGGGCCCATGAAATAACAGGGCCTCCGTCTTATCCAGGGCCACCCGCAAACCCAGCGCCTCGATGCGCCCGACCACCAGAGAGACTCCCCTGGTGGCCAGGCACGCCGCCTCCTGAAAGTTAACCCCCCGGGCTGTGACCAAAGTGTCATCGGCGTAACAGATTACGCCGAGCCCGGGGGGGAAGTCGCCTCGAAGGGCCCAGTCGTACCCCATGTTCCACAGGAGTGGTCCAAGGACAGACCCCTGCGGAACACCGCACGACATGGGCCGACAACTCAAAACTCCATCTCGGTCCTCGTACATGACGGTACGCTCCTCTAAATAGTCTGCCACTAGCCGCCTCAGGTACCCTGGCACTCCGTGATAGTGGAGTGCTTCCCTGATGCAGCTAAATGGCAGACTGTTGAACGCGTTGGCGATGTCCAGCGACACCGCCAACAGCACGCCGCCACAGCTCACTACCTCTTCGGTCACGGCCCTCAGGCGCAACATAGCACCGACCGTCGAACGCCCCGCTCGAAAACCGAATTGGGCGTCCGACAAATCGGGGCCGACATCGCACAGGTGCCGGACGATGCGGGCAGAGAGAACCCTCTCAAACAATTTACCCGCCTCGTCCAGCAACACGATGGGCCTGTAGGCCGCAACCGAGTCGGTAGGCCGTCCCGGCTTCCTTAAAAGGACCAGCTTCCCGCTCTTCCAGCAGTCAGGGAAGCGCCCGGACGTCAAGCAAGCGTCGAACACTTCCCTGAGGCGGTCGGACATGTGGTCGAGGGCGAGGGCCAACACTCGGGCAGGGATCCCGTCTGGCCCGGGGGCGGTGTTCTTGGAACGGATCCGTAGAACAACCGCCCCTACCTCCGCCTCCGTGACGGGCGGAACACCATCCTCCTCGTTCTCCCCGTCGTCTCCGGCCAAGGGGGCCATTGATGGGGGTGTGTGTTCCGCCCGTTGCGGGAAAAGGCCCTCAACCACTTCCTGCAGGAAGCTGGGCTGGAGAGTCTCCGTAAAGGGGGGGCCCGACGCGCGGAGCTTACGTTGCGCCGCGCGATATGGGCGACCCCAGGGGTCACGATCGAGGCCCTCCAGCATCTCCTTTCTCTTCTCCTCTTTGGCGCGGCTAATGGCCAGCTTCAGAGTTTTCCGCGCTTCTCGGTACTCCTCATGAAGCTGGTCCTCTTCAGCCTCCTCGCGGTGACGACGCCGGCTGCGAGTGTAGGACCTCCGGGCACGAGTACAGGCCGCACGGAGGTCCGCCAACTCCTGGGACCACCAGTAGACCTCCTTCCTTGGAGGCCGACGACCTCGGATGCGGGGCATGGCCGCATCGCAAATCTGCGTAATCGCATCGCGAAAGCGGCCTGCCCCCATGTCTACCTCCTCAGTCAGAGGCTGCGGAGACAGCCATGAGTAAATGATGGCTGCCTCCTGCAGTAGGTCCCTATCCAACTTGGTAATAGCCCACCGCGGCAGGCGGGAAGAACGCCGCGCCGTGTGACCCCTTCTGGGGTCCTGGGTCCGGGAGAGCTCGAATCGGATATAGAGGTGATCCGAGAGCGTCTCAACCTCTTCCAGGACACGCCAGTTCCTTACTCGTGCGGCGAGAGCAGGGGTAGCGAACGAAAGGTCCACTATCGACCTCCCCTGCTGTCGCACGCACGTGTTGGTGGAGCCTCTGTTTAGGAGACAGAGGCCCACCGATGCCGCCCACTCCTCCACGGCATCGCCCCGTGCGTCCGTCCTGGGGGAACCCCACGCAACGGACTTTGCGTTGAAGTCCCCCAGCACTAGGACGTGCCCAGACGCTAGTCGCCGCATCGAGGTCTCCAAGTTGTTGAGGAAAACCTCGAAGTCGCTCAGACTCCGGTTGGGGGAGAAGTAGATACCATATATGGTGATCCCCCCCCATTCGGCGGCAACATATCCATTACCCTTGTCTCTTAGCGACAAGGGCGGGGAATGAGCCGCCGTGGAGCCGACAACTGCCACGGAGCCGTCCCGGTCACCCATCCAGTTGGGACGGGGAGGAACGTAATAGGGCTCCGCAGCTACGGCTATACCGACCGACCACTCCGCCATGGTTTGCAAGAAAAGATCTTGCGCACCGGCAGAGTGGTTGAGATTCGTCTGGACGAGGAGGCTGGAGACTTGGTCCATTTATTGGATCGCCTCTACAGCCACCTCCATGGGCGACGACGCCGACGCACGACTGACATCGGAGGTAGCCTGGGTCGACTGGCTAGCCCCCGATGTTTTCTGAGAAGCGCGGGGAGGCTTGCAGCCCCCCTGCCCCATCTGGTGATTGGCGGGCAGATTACCCGCCGCACACGCTGGGCAGTGAGGGGCGGCGGAACATTCCGCCGCCTTGTGCCCCGGTTGACCGCAGCGAAAACATAATCCGCTGCAGTCAAAACAACTCGAACACTTGACGCGGGTGTGTCCCGACCCTAGGCATTTGAAACACCTCATCGGTCACAACTGTGACTCTGGCGTTCACGAAACCGATGAGGACCTTGCCGGCATCGCCCAAAACTTTGGCCGACGCGACGGGACAGCTGACCCATACCGCGCCAAGGCCCCCTGGACCGGGGCGGATGGTACCGACTCTGATGCTGTCCGCATCCCTGTTGCATCCCGTCTTCTCCTGAACGGCAACGCGGACATCTTCCACCATCACAGAGTCGTCCAGGCCCGAAATGCGCAGTTCTGCGCACTTGGTGGGCCTGGCGATCTTAACACCATCCGTCGTTGCAAAAATACCCCGCAGCTTCTCAGCGAAAGTGTCAGCCGTCTTTGCGCCTTCAGCCCCGGGGAACTCTAAAACTCGAGCTCCAGTCTGGGCGAGTCGCATCTTCACGCCTACAGTCCCGAACTCTCCGGCGAGGCTGTCTCGGGCCTTTTTGAAAACGGCCGCGTATGACAGCCCACCGTCTGTCGCCTCCGGCGACACAGTGATCACCACAGCCGCTGTTCTAGGCGGTTGCAGTTTTCGTGCCTTCTTCGTGGTGGCCACTACCACCGACGGCGACTGCGGTGTAGAGGCCGCCTTCTTGGCAGCCTTCTTACCCCGCTTTCGGGACTTCTTACCCCCCGCGACCACTTCCCAACCATCGTTTCAAGGGGTCGATGCTGAAGGGCCAGGCACAGTTTTTGCACCAGTAGGGACTGTCGTGCTGGTCCCGTTAGGTGTAGCAGTGGGGAGCGGAGGGAACTCCACCACTGCTTTATTTGTGGCCTGAGCCAGTTGCCCGGCTTTTGGTGCAGCCGCCTTTGTTGAGGCCTTAACTGGTCGCCCGGCCTTCGACGCGGCTGCAGAGACCGGCGCTGACACCGCCGCCGCAAAGGAACCTGTGACGCGGCCACCCGATACAGGAAGCGGCGTAGGGGCTGATGCGGTCTTCAGCTTATCTGCTGCAAGTGGCGGTCGAACGATGGGGGCCGGTGGCAGCCTTGCTTCGAGTCCCGCAAGACGCCCGTCCATCATCCTCCACACTGCGTCAATAACCTGACGCAGGTGGGAATCCGGAACTTCAGAGGGAGAGGTGGCGCAGGGAGGAGGCCGCGCCGCAACCGGGCTCAGTGGCCCAGGGACTTCCGAGCGTGCTCGAAACTGGGCAAACTGAGCGCTCAGTTCGGCAACCTGCTTCGTGAGGCGGTCGTTTGATGCCGTAAGGCGGTCATTTGCCTCTTGAAGGCGCGCCACGTCTTCGATGAGGCTTTCAACGGCCACAGACACGGCGGACGAGGAGTCCTTCAGGGCTCTGACGAAATAACCCTTCAGGTTGGTGGATTTGGTGGCCACTTTGTTTATGATGGCCACCGCTGCGCACGTCCTCTCCTTCAACGTCGCCGGTGATTGAGGGACTGAACCCCCTTCCACCGGCGCACGGATCTTAGTAAGGAGATCCGCGATCTCCTCCTCCGCGACTATTTCGCCCTCTGCACGAGCTCGTGCATACACTTCCGCCTTAGAAAACGCGGAACCCGCCGGAGCTGAGATTGGCGTACGCGATCTCGACCTCCCTCTTAGGCTGGTAGCGACTTTTGGAGGGAGCATCGCCTGGGACGTGTCGGCATCCTCGTCCGTGGAGCGTCCGCGTTTTCGACTGTCGTTGCCGCGAACCTCCACTTCCATCACCTCCATGTTGTCTACCGTCGTATCGGTATTTCCGTCTGATATAAATACACTATCTGCCTCAACTTCAACTTGACTCGAAACACCTGGCGTACGATAAAATAAAAATAATTTTTAGTTACACTTAGGCTTATGTTTAGAAGTGGACTAACCGAGATGATTATAATGGCAAATATTATTATTTAAACCAAACTAATAATATAAATGGGAATATGAGTTTGTTTGTAATGCGTTCACTACTCAACCGTGCCATGCCTTAACTACTCAACCGATGATCATGAAAATTAGCATACGAATTACCCAGGGTAAAGAAAAGGACATAGGATACGTCTCATCCAGAAAAAAGATACTGTACTCTAGGGATAGAAAAGAACTTTAATGCAAGCGAAGTTGCGGGCAAAAGCTAGTAAATTGAAACGTAAATAATTTTAATCAAATTTATAGGAATAAACAAATAGCTTATTTATTTCAGTACCGAAGTATTGTCATTTACATACTTATTATTCTCGAAACATTCCAGGTGTTACAAGTGGTACTTCAAGTTCCGCTGATAATGGACGGACTCCGTCGCTGCAGCAACAGTAAGAAACTGCGACGGAAAAAGCCAGGCCGTGAGGTCCTCATGTTTCTTCTCATCTCTAACGTTGCCATGTGGTTATTCTACACGTTCTCGTACAAATCTCCTGATAGTCTTGATGACAGATATACTTTCTACGGCAAAGTTACTTGGACAATATTGGGTCATGTCAGTCTGCCTTTAATCATGTTCTTTAGGTTCCATTCTAGTGTATGCTTTGCTGATATTTGGAACTCTGCATACCAGCCCGGCTCAGAACATTAGTTCAAAAAACAAATACGAACTGACAAGTTCTTATCTACTACAAGAAAAAAAGGGTTTGTCCAGCTTGTGGAGTTTAACATAACCTAGCAAGAATGATTGTTATTACGATAATTTTATTATTACGAGTATATTAAAGCAATTCGATTATAATTCGCAGTTTAATTTAGTTCTAAAAGATGCGCTTCATAATATGCATTCACGAACATAATATCCTTAACAATTTTTTTTATTACAAAAGTTCCACTATTGAGATTATCTGTGTGCTAATATAATCTACAAACACTTTAAGCTAATATGGCATCCAATCGCGACTTGTTCTTAAGTCATAATTGGCTGTCTTAAGTAGTGTTGGAAAAAGAGTATAATTATATGTACCTCAACTGTAAAAAGAAAATCTACTATCAGTAAAAATCATAAAACTTAAACTTGCGAAAATATAAATACGACATAATGGGCGAATAATCATTTACCCAACCAAGCTAACTGATAACTTTTATAAAATGGTTTATATCTCGTCTCGTTTCTTAAAACTTTAAAAAAAGTCTACGTTAAGGCTGAAACCATAGTTAATCAAATTTGTTGAAGCACACTACGCTAGTAACTCTAAACTCATACATTAGTGTTCTGCGTTATTTGTAATTCTGTTGCGATATTTCGAAATACGAAATAGAACTGAATCTTGTATTCTTTTGTCCTGAGTATTGACTAAATAAAATGTGTATTAAACAACTAAATAAAGTAAAAGTAATAAGTAGACAAATCAACTTAGAAATATGTTGAATATTTTAATACATAGAGCAATCAAAATAGTGTAATCTAAATAAGGTCGAAGCAAAAAAGTAAGTACCTGCAGAAAATCTTGATTTCATTGATAATAAGTTGAACTAAAAACATGTAACGTATAGTAAAAATAGTTCAGAAAGCAGAAGTTAAGAGAAGCTCTCGCTCAAAGTAACGAGATGAGTAAAGAATTTAAAGATTCCGGATTAAACTTAAGGCCAATCGACTTGTAAAGTATTTACTTCTTATAGGTAAAACGTAACATTTTTATGTCTATAGTCACAACGTGTTCTGTTTCTATTGGAAACATGGTCGAATAATATAAAATATTAGTACTACATACGGAAGTTGCACTCATTTCGTTTGACGAAAAGAAAGTAGCCATTTTATACAGATACCTAAACTACACAAACAACTCAAGATGCCGCCGTTTCATTGTAAAGTGATCTATTTTAACCTTTTGTAACTGTCGAAAAGCCTACCGATAGTGCTAAATAAAGTAATGTTATTTAACGGCAGGATCGGCAACCCAGGTAATCATATCTATAATATATAATTAATGAACATTCACATGAAACATATAATAAGTAAAGTCTAGCAGTCAGAACGATACTGTTATAGTTTATTTTTTGAAAATATCTAAGAGAGCATGCTTAAACTGCAAATATCAAAGGAGTTACTGCGGTTACTTAATGCAACCACAAATCACATATCAATATAGCGTCTTAGCTGACCCACGGAGAGAGCCCGTTAATTAATGTTGCGGCCCCTAATGCAATTACCGAATATTAGGTTAAATACTCGGACAGACGGGAGCGGCGCACTTAGTCGACGACGACCGAGATACAAACTAGTTACGTACTGCGGCCACGCTTACATGAGAACACTGCATGCATACATAAACCTTGCGATTGATACACAAATCACATTCAATACTTAACTCAATCTGGATAATTGCTTTGTATAAATCGCTTGCAGAATAATGTGGCAGTTATATTGTAGATCTTGTTATCTTTCGAGAATTTTGTTAACAAATAAGATAGTTTCAGAAGTAATGTACATCGACTAATATGGGGATATAACAAACTTCACGTTGTTTCGAATTTAATGTTTTAAAGATATAGTAAATATTGAAATTTGCAAAAATAACTGATCTGTTGCTCTCGAAATATTTAAATATTCTTACTTATAAAAAAACAATTAAACTTAGCTAATTTCCAAACAAACCACACAATAAAACACTTTTGTCGAGGCCGAGATAGAGAGATAAAGTAGGCAATTTTACGAGTAGAGTTTAAATTTCCGTGGCATTAAGTTTACCTCATGCAATGTATCTGCAGGAAGTGTTTTAAAATAAAAATATTAAGGTTTGAACCAAAAATGGCAACCCCACAAGTACTTCAGTACCGGGTGTAATTTTTTTTATATTTTTAATTCCGATTTAAGTACATCTAGATCGCGGTTTTCTCTAAAAAAAAATTGTTTCAGGTAACCGTTAACAAAATATCGTTTCATTGAACATACAATATTCAAGTTCAATGGTTAAACTAGAATAAAGGGGAAAATAAAAAGAATTAGAGCGTTCAAATACAGAACACCTATATTCTCTCTTATCGTAATAAATATAAAGCTTAAAACTGCTTAATCAGTTAGTTGTTTCCATGGGTATGCGGGACTGGAAAATATTCGTGAGTAAATCAGTAGGGCAGCGCGACGTACGGATATGCGCTCGGCTGACCAATGCCACTGTAGTCTAATTGTTTCCGATCTCTACTGAATAACCACCACGCCGTATTGACGAAATTTGAACACGTGAATGACGGCTGATAAAGGTATTCATACTCCAATGGTCTTTCTCTTCATGTCACATTTCCCATGTGCCGAATATTTCGATGGGGGCAGTGATAAGCTAATGGCATAAGCACCTCAATGGAAGTTCGACGGTGATGATTCGTAGTTTTGAACGTTAATGACAAAACTCTGACATTTGTTAATTGAGTGGTTGACAAGTTGTTGATTCACAGTTATGCTGAGTCTCAGTTTAAGTAAGTATTTTTTTACTATTCACGATACGCCTGCAAAGACGCCGTAACCTCTTCACGGGGACTTAGTAAGCGTTCAGGGGTAATCGATTTGCATCGAGTTTTCTTGTGGGCATTATCTGATTGTCACTAATTAAAATGATAATAGGCCGAGTCTCAGCAAATATCACGTAATCGTAATTTTTGCCGCAAGAAACTGTATAAAAGTCCATATTGAGACCCCTTGTCCTTCCTGTTAAAGGATTTTATTGTTCGATTTTGTTACTCTGATTCTAGACTACGTTCTGTCTTAAATACTAATAAAAATATTGAAGCAAAGCACTTTTCAGTCCATTTCTATAACCAACAAATAATATAATATTCAAATTCAAATTCAAAAAATCGTTATTTCACGATTTCGAATAATTGATGGTCAATCAATTATTCGAAATCGTCGATTTAATAAATAATTATTATAATTAAAAATTATAGGTCAACACACACAGAGTCACCGCAACAATAGTTTGCTTCGTCAAATGTAAAATGATTAAAGAAAACAAAGATGGATAACATAATATCACATCTGCCTGTTTCGATCTATAACCACCTGTTTCCAAAATGGTTAAGCCTTGTGAGAAGAAATCGGGCAAACAAACTCACGGCCACTCTTTTAAAAAAGAAAAACCAGACAGTTTCAACAATATTCAGTAAATATCACATCATTTTGTTGTGTGCTATTATGTTTTAAAAATTATCAGTAAATAAACTAGAAGAAAGAATATGACAATAGGGAAACTGAAAATTAAGGAAAAAATTAAAAAGAAGAAAAGAAAAACATGAGAGATGGAAAATAAGAAACACATTAGCTCACATTAGATTTCTATTACAATTTCATCCCAAGCGTTTTTATCCTGTATATAATCCCCTACTGAGTAATAGCCCTTAAGACATAGCTGTCGTTTTACTGTAGACTTAAACTTGTTTAGACTTAACATTTGAATATTATCTGGGATTTTATTATAGCACACATTGACCTTGAAACGACTTGTTAATTTTTTGGAGCCTAGAGACAGGTACAACAAGTTTATTTTTATTACCCGTGTTAAAAGAGTGTATATCACTCTTTTTACAGAAATGATCTTTATTTTTATGAAGGTAAATTAGATTTTCATAAATATATTGGCACGCTACCGTTATTATGTTAATTTCTTTAAATTTCTGCCTCAGTGAATCACGATTGCCTACGTTATAAATTGCTCGAATAGCCCTCTTCTGCAGCACGAAGATAGATTGAATATCGGCGGCATTACCCCACAGTAGAATACCATACGACATTATACTATGAAAATAACTAAAATAAACTAATCTGGCTGTTTCAACATCAGTCAGTTCACGAATTTTTCTAACTGCGTACGCTGCTGAGCTGAGTCTATTCGATAATTTGTCAATATGAGGGTCAATTGAAGTTTGGAATCAAGAGTAATGCCTAAGAATTTTGTGGTATCAACTAGTTCCAACTAGTCTTCATTAAGTAGTATAGTCGTTTTCACCTGTTTAATGTTTGGAGTAGTGAACCGGATGCACTTAGTTTTTTCTCCATTAAGAAGTAAATTGTTAACGTTAAACCAGCGAACCACTTTCGTAATGGCATCGTTTACGTCGTCAAAATTTGTACACATACGTTTTAGCCTAAATAAGAGTGAAGTATCATCCGCAAACAATACTATTTCGTGATTGTTCTTAACAATATAAGGTAAGTCATTAATGTAGGTTAAGAACAAAAATGGCCCAAGTATAGATCCCTGCGGAACGCCCATTTTTACCACAAACCCTGGAGATAGCTTGCCATTAATATCGACTTTCTGAATCCTATTACACAGATAAGAAGTAAGAAGATCCAGCGCCGTATCTTTGATACCGTAGTGATATAATTTCCTGATCAGAGTTTCATGAACAACACAATCAAAAGCTTTGGATAAATCGTAAAAATGCCTAGAGAATAGTGGGCATCCTCCCAGGCATCAAATATATGTTTTACAAGCTCTACACCGGCATCAGTTGTGGAGCGACCCCTTGTAAAACCGAATTGCTTATTATGTAACAAATTATGGCAATTAAAGAAACTTTGCATTTGATCATAAACAATTTTTTCAAAAATTTTACTGAATACTGGTAGTACATAAATTGGTCTAAAGTTAGTTGGGTCTGAAGTAGAAGATCAGGAAATACACCACTATCTACACACTGATTAAATATAAATGATAAATGACTAGCAACTACAGTAATAACAGATTTTGTAATGATTACAGAATTTACCCAGAGGTCGGCTGTTTTTTTTAGATTTAGCGTGTTGAAAGCTTTGATAATTTCAAAAGGACTGACATGTTGAAACCTAAATACACTGTCATTCCTATCAACATTCTCCTTCAAAATTGATTCTGCAAGAGCTGGTGAGGAGTTCAAAGATTTAGTAGTCGACACAGGAATATTAGTAAAAAAGTTCTCAAAAACAGAGGCTACTTCTATATCTGACGTTACTTGTTTTTTGTTAATTTTCAAACTAAATTCATTGCTTTGGTTGTGCTGCTTTCTAATCTCGCTATTAATAATGTTCCAAGTGGTCTTAACCTTATCATCGCTACTTTTAATCCTTGAACTCAGTAAACGAGACTTTGCTAATTTACAAAGCTTCCTAAACAATTTAGAGTATTCTTTGACATATATGTGAAATTGTTCAATATTATTGTAATTTCTTTCATAATATAACTCATAAAGTCTCTTTCTGCTCTTGTGTAAGCCTATAGTAGCCCATTCGATAAATGTGACATTATCTTTAAAGTGTGGGTGTAAGAACTGAATTAAAGTCTGAACAAAATGTATAAAAAAAAAACATTGAAGGAAGTATTAGGGTTGGAATCTATATCTAAAAATGGTATGTTGTAAGCTATCTCTAGTTTATTTTTAAAATTTTCAAAACGTTTGGCAGTTTTAGGTATTGCCACAATATTTCTCTTCGCCACTTTCTCGTTCCTATTGTAAAAATAAATTTGTTGAGTGCAATGATCAGAATGTAACTGATTTATTATTTTCTTATCTTTAATTACAACATCAGTAAATATATTACCTATACATGTGGCTGTAGTGGCTGTGATTCGTGTAGGCTCCAAAAACAAGTTCTTCAGATTATATGACTGGAATAGTGTCCTGAACTTAGTCGCTAAGCCAGAATTTTCTAATAAGTTAATATTAAAATCACCACAAATAATTACTTTTTTTTTAGATTTTGTTACTTTATCTAATACTGAATCCATAACACACTCAAAACAATCATACAAAGCTGAAGGAGGTCTGTTTACACTAATTACAATAAAACGCTTGAGTTACAGGCTATTTCTGCAGTTCATTCAACCGATAAACTAACAATGTCATGGCGCTCTTTAAATTTAAATTGCTTATTTATGAGTATCATAGAGCCACCATGTATTGCATTAGCTCTGCTGAAAGAGCTACCTATCTGGTGGTTATCAAAAGTGAACATGAACTGATCGCTTTTTAACCAATGTTCAGTGATGCAAAAAATATCAACAGCATTACAGTTCATGAACAATTCTATTTCTAGGTCCTTGCCCATCAGCCCCCTAATATTCTGGTGAACCAGGTTTATGTAATTTAAGTTATCATTACTTATTAATTTATGAAACTTATTACTAACTTGATTATTACTGAGCTGAGATATTGGACTTTTTATAGTCTTATTTATAATATGATAATTGCAAGAGGTGAGAGTACTACCTTTTGTCTTAGTAATTAATTTAAATTATTATAAATGTCACATATACTATATGATATGTCAGTGGTATAATTGTTTGCCAACAAATTGGCAGAATCATAATTACAATTAATGTCAATTTGCTCAATAAAAGCAATGTTTTTAGCCAAGTTCTTGGCTGTTACTGTAAAATAATATGATAGCGATACTGCTATCTGTCTCTTAAAATAAATTGAAAGATAATGTCTACCTTTCGTCAAAAAAACATTATTACTAACAATCTTGTTAGTGTCAATAAGATGAAACTTATTATAATTTGAACCATTAATTTGACTTGTCAATTATAAATTTCTCCTCCTGTGACAACCCTTTACTCAGTGGGAGTGTAAACATTACAACATTACAATATTACAACATTACAATATTATATTAATTTGTGGGTTTGGCAAATATAACAAACTAACTGTCCCCGAAGTTTCACCTGCGTTTATGATCACTGCTTCGCTCCTATTAGTCGCAGCATGATGTTATATAGCCTATAGCCTTCCCCAATAAATAGGCTATTCAACATTGAAAGAATTTTTTAATTCGAGTAGTTCCTGCGATTAGCGTGTTCAAGCAAACAAACAAATAAACTCTTCAGGGGAGTAAAAGACCTTGAATGGAAGTAACTTACTACTTCAAATGGACTAATATATGTATATTATATTAAAATAGTAATATTTAATAATAAATTGAATTAGAGTATAACTCTGTACGCGTTCTAATACCATTACTTATCAAAGTACATAAAACAATTTCATAAGTATGAAATTATGTTATGTCATTGGATATTCTGCTTATCATTTTTTCATCATCCTAAATAAATACTTATAGCTACACAAAATAAAGACAGCGAATACATTTTGAACAGTAGCTCAGGTGATCAGGTGCAGTTACAAATATATAGCATGTCACTGTTAAAATTAATACCCCTCTGTTTTTCCCGACACTTAACGGTAAACATTAATTTCATCGTAAAAGCTTTTCCCGTACGTACTAATTGGTTTATTATGGTTCGTGTAATAAACAAACTTAAAACAATATTCGTTTAAAAACATATGAAGGTAAACCCCATACCACGCTCCGATAGTAAAATAAAGTATAAATATCAATATTTTTTTAATACTGTCATATATATGTGGTTATGAGGTAATATTGATGATGAGTGATTATATTCTTGGTAAAGAGACTTGAAAAATTATATTACTGCTTGAAGCGTTAAAGTTTAAAGAGAGAGAGTAGAGTTAAAAGTTTTAGGCAGATCTTTCGCCTTACCTATATCTTTCACCCTGGTATAGTTTCCCGTTATTTGTTAACCGACAAAAAAAAGAGGTTCTCAATTCGACCGTATTATATTTTTAAATAAGAGAACCATACCAGGGTCACAGGTAGACTGTATAGTGACTCCGCTGTTACAAGCGTTTATAGGGTATAGGCGAACGCTTCCAACGTTTATATCCAAATTTTAAAAAGCATAGAAAAAAAAAACGAACATTTATTTTTCTTATACACCCCGGGGGTACTATGAAAACATTTGAAATAAACCTTTTGCTATTTAGAAAAATTACGAAAAGAATGTAGGAAAGCTTTGGCAGTTACTTCCTCAGGCAGGCCTTGAAACTGCCTTTGAACTTGACGCGAATAGAGACACCTATGTGTAATATTTCAAAACACACTAAAATGGCACAAGTTTAAAAAAAATGTAACCTAATAGTTTCTGATGAATGCATATTGGCACATAACGGGGGGTTTGAGGTCATAAATATGATTTCAAAAGACACTTAACTAAACAATAACATAATGGAGGAGTCATCGTGATATTAGCTCGCGATTTTACCCATCGTACCTAGGTTCTTAAAAACTTCTTATTTGTGGCCACATATTCGAAAACTTACACTTCATAAAAAAATGCATGTCCATTTAAAAGCTGATGCATCTGCTGGGCTACTCGCTGATATACTAGTCAAAATAGGTGATGGATGTTTCCTATTACTGGAAGGCAAAATTACCATACCTTCAGGTTAAGCTACAATAGAATGCCTACGCTAAGGGACCTATCTTAACCTCAAAAAATTATACAGCAGCCGTAATCAATGAACTTCTGTTAAAAGCATTTAAAGAACAAGACGTTGAGTACAAAAAGATAATATTTCCACTATCCTATGAAATTTCTTAATAGCCTGAATGCCGTTAAGGTCTAAAATTGGAGCACCTGTATGTTATTAAGAAATCTTAATCCACATAAATTGTGCAATTGATCTAGATTAAAGCCACAATAATTACGGGATGTGCTTGAGGAGAGGTTGTTTTCATTTCACGAACACCGTTAATTCCATCAGAATATCCTTTTGATTTAAAAGAATATATTTGCCATGACAATTAATGAGTTCCAAGGTCCGTCACTGAAAATGGCCGGCATCGAATTAAGTTCTCACATAGACAGTTTTATGTTGCATACTCCAAAGTGAGCTATGCGAGTAGTTTAGTAAGTTTAGAGCAAAAAGAGAGGTACTGCTGTAATTTAAACAAAAGATTAAAAAAAAACAACTAAACACGCGAGCAAAGTCGCTTATAACAGCTAGTTAAATGTTATAAGTGTATATTAAGTCTTATCTTGCCTATAAATACTAACATTTGTAGGACTACCCTAATGGTAGAAGGTATTTTCCTAGACAAGTGGCAGCATTCTAAACAAAAATTTTATATAAAAAATTAGTTTCATTAGTACCTACAGAATTTTGAACACAAGACCACATTCACTCATTATAAATCGATTTAAAAGCTTTTCCATTGTTATAATGGCCCCCAAAAGAGCCTCACTGTTGTTCGAGCCTTAATAAAATCAGTTTAATACACATTGTCCCTCTATGCATGAAATATTTTTTATAGATCGCTAGACTCCATTTATTAGATGACAATAGCATATTATGGTGGTGTGTACTGGGCCGCTGTGCGCTGTCACGGTCGATGTAGCGAGCGGCGGCGCCCGCGCACACCGGAAGGGCGCGACGAGTACGACAGCTCACCGGAAACGTCCCCGCGACCCGTGACCTGCGTGAGCAAACGCGCTTTGTTGTCCGACAGTAACACACGCGATTTCAGGCTAATATGTGGAAAAATAAAATCAGTGTTCATTTAAAAGTGTATTGCTCGTGTTGAAAAGTAGCCTGGGGACACGTATAGGATGTATCCGCGCATATACATATATATTACCTATATCAACATACGAGTATACAGCCTTCATACATGAAAAAGTGAATAATCAAGTAAGTTACCTAGAACATATAGTATTGATTCTCAAATATTCTTGGATTCTGGTTCTTATATGCCTATGTAACGGCTAGTTAAATGATACACCCATAAACCCAGGATATAATTTATCTGTCTCTTGCATTCACTGGATTAGTTTATAGGTAAGGACGACGAAACAGTTTCAGCAGAGAAAAAACAGTTTTTAAAAAATTGTCTTTTTCTCACCAAAAATCTTATTATTGCTTTTAAATAGGTAAATAGCTATACGAATCGCCGGCCAATTATTTTTTATTATTTAAGCCACTTTAAAATAGAGGGAGATTCTCATTTGTGACCAATTTCAACTATACTTTTTAAACGGTTTCATTTAGCTTGCCTTGTTTTTTAATGCAAATGTAACGCATTCAGAAAGGTCTCATTAAAAATAACATAATTCAAACCCCTCAGGTTCCAAAATAACTACCGAAAGTTTCAAGCGCATGACAGACGCATTGAAGTCTTTAGATCGTAACAAACGACGTAATAATACCACAATGTATGATAAGCAAACTCATAATAAACTTTGTACTTACATCTTCTGCTTTATGTAATCTATGAGACCTTGTGCAGAAATTCATCATTTTATTATAATCAGATCTCTATGAAAATTGCTAGCAAGTAGAATAAAATAATAATAAAGTGAATTGGAAAAACACTTCAGATATAGATTTCTTACTGAAATATAATCCGACTGATGGCAAGTGGATCCCAGTGCCTATAATACAAATATTTGCCACACCGCTGATGTTGAGAATATTTTCTACATTCGAGGAAAAACCTGCTGTGCCACATGTAACATGCAGTTGGAATTAGGAACAGATCAAATCATTTGTGTTAACAAAAAATGACATTTTATAATAAACTTTTTTACTACTAAGGTTCATACAATCTGAAAAAGAAATCAAATAAAATACATTAAATACTATCTACTCGTTAGACTCGTTAAGATTAAAATAAGTAGGTATTAGGAAACATACAGTCTGTATGTTTCCTAATACTTATTTTAATTCTTAAATACAATAATTCCGTGTCACGTTGTTTATTCGCGATGAACTCGTAAACTAATGAACCAATTTTAATGAAAATTTTGCACACTGTGTGCAGTTTGGTCCAATTTGTAACATAGAATAGTTTTTATCTCAATTTATAAGCAGAATATTATTTATTGCAAATTACGTAGCCAGAGCACGCGTGGCCGGGTTACTAGTCAACTATAGATTATTACATGAATCACAAACAGAAATGTAATAAACTACTGTTCAGTAGAACTACTGTCAAATTGAGCAGCACTATATCAATCGTATTAGAAGTGCAACAGACTCGAGAGTTCTTCAGGCCACTACCGTCCGGCTACTAGACATTGAGAGGCAATCTCCAATGTGCTACATATCGGCTCCGCAGACAGATGAGGAAGTAATATTTCGTAAATTGAACGTGGTGTATTTTTTTCTTAATTAATATTATATATATAATAAATATAATTAATTATTGATGTATTTGGTTACGTAATAAAGAATCGATAATGTTACTGGCACGTATTAGAAGTAGAAAACGGGAATTAATCGCGGTAATACTTATAAGGTAATTACGATATTTTTCCCGATTTACAATCTAAAATGCATACAATTGCGAAAGTTTAACATTACACATTACACACATTTAAGCTCCGCTTCCACTAGGGAAGATTCGACGTCGCCTGCCATATCTGCGAATCGCGGGACATGTCAAAAAATCGACCCTCTGCCAGCGTCGACACGCGCGACTCACATGTATCTCAACAATCACCCGACAGCTTTTGATTAATGAGGATGAGTGATCCTTAGTGTTCCCCGAAATAGCTGTAGTGTCGTCCAACGAGATGGTATTTACCCTCACCGAGTTGTACCAGAATTCTCAATTATTATAGGATACTTCACATCGAGACTATAAAAATAAAATTAAATAGAATGATGCATAGGAGTCCATCGCGTCTACTTTGAATATACCTAGAAAATAAGTCGAAGTCAAAACGCACAACATAAGGTCCCTTAAGGTAAGGTTTCTCAGGGAGAGAAAAAACTTGCGGTTTGCATACGACTATATTAAAACGTTGGCGACAACTCAATCCCATGACAAGTGTTGAGCGACAATGTATTGCGAAGTGGCAGGGTCATACCACTTGGAAGTGGGGCGATAAGTATCCGCGACATGTCCCGTAGTAAGTACAGGGCTTTATTTTTATTTGATTTTATTTTATTTTAAACTTTATGCACATTTGGTACATTGGCGGACTTAATGCCTGAGGCATTCTCTACCAGTCAACCATTGGGTGATGCAGAGAAAAGAAGAAGTAGGTGCAAATAAAAATTATGTTAAATCATTGTACAGTAAATCGAGTCCAAACCAACATTTATCCCCATAATACACAAATATATGTAACTTGTAGCCTAATATATATATATTATATATAAATACATATCATATACATACATAAACTTACATACATGCATAAATGTAAACATGATCATCATAAACTTGCTATCATATACCTAAGTATATAAATCCACTAATAAGTAGGTATATGATTTAACAATATTCAATACTTACATTCATTCGTCCGACTTAACTTTTCCTGTTATACCTTAGTTATATAGTAGTAATCTTTACATGAAGATTATAATATCTATTTCTAGTCTAATTGGAACACTTAAATCGGTCCATTCACATGGGAGCTACGATGCAACAGACAAACACACAGACATGTAAAACTTATAACACCCCTCTTTTTGTTATGTGCTCGAAGATCATTGTTCAATGCGCAGTTTTTTATAGACCTCTCAATGTACAATAAAGACTATTTCAACTAAAACCCCAGGATATAATATAATTGTAACTCAAGGTTATATGTCACTTTTATAAATAAAATGTAGCAGTTTGCTTGACATTTCTTTACAGATTCAATATATTACAGCAATATTACACTAAAAGCAAAGTGCTGGCCGACGAAAACATCAAATATGGAATAACTATCGCATTGGATTAGTTTTATCGGAGCCGATTTTTTATTTAGTAAACGTACTACACTAATTTTTTTTATGTTTTAACCGACTTCAAAAAAAAGGAGGAGGTTCTCAGTTTGTCGCAATATTTTATTTTACTTCTACCCGATTATTCGAAGATGGAAAGACCGACTTGGAAAATTATTTTTTTTGTTTGAAAGAGAATACTTCCAAGTTGGTCTCATAATCATCAGGTTTCATAATGGGATCCTGGAGATATCGACCGATCTCTTCAAATATTATAGGCACACCTATAGCGATTTGGATATTTTTTATAGTAACTTGTACGAGTATGTTTGCTCTCGTAGTAACAGCATTTGGTGAAGTGAAACTGATGACGAAGACGGCCACCAAAACTGAACTGAACCGAACTGATGGCCACCGAAACTAATCAATAATAAGAATTTTACAAGTTGCGAATCCATTGCTTCAATATGCACATCGTCACTATGCATATGGTGAAGTGGAACTGATAGTGAAGTACCAGTAGTATTCCTTAACAATTGACGTCCCTGCATTGGGAGTAGCAATATTTTCTAATAGGTAATAAGTAGTTTACATTAGGCAATTGTAACGTTTTACATTACAAACAAAGTCACTCAAAATCGAGAAAGAAAAATTAACGACGGGCGGACGGGAGGGACCGGGCTTTTTGGTCGTGGTTAGTGATCCCGGCTGCTGAGGTCGTGGGTTCAATACGACTGATACCACGGCCTCGCAGAAAACCGGCAGTGAAGCAATGTTTTCATTGCTTCTCGCCGAGTGAGTGACGTTACCGGAGACCCTAACCCTTCTCACTCCCCCTCTTTTCCTCTTTCCCTACTCCCACCTGAAAGGTCGGCAACGACTTATGACTTTTGAGTAGCAGGTGCCCATAGGCGGCAGTAGTCATTTACCATCAGGTGACCCGTCTGCTCGTACCATACAGTACCGTACAGGCTCTGCCTAGTTTGGAATCAGACGGCCGTGTGTGAGGTGTCTCAGGTTTAAGTTAAAGTAAAATAAAATGTTTAATACTTAAAATCGACTTCAAGAAACAGGTAGGATATTAATTCGACGGATATTTTTGTGACGCGATTTCACGATTGAACATTGTAAACCGATTTTGATAATTCCTATTTTAATTTACTTGGAATTCAAGTTTAAACGGGACCAACCTTAAGTATAACACTCAAGGTTGGATAGGGTAACATTTGTGATCACTAAGTGTAAGGGTAGGATTTGTGTTGACAAAAAGAATTGCCTCTGTACCTAAAAACGATTATTTAAATTTGTTATTATGCGAGCGTCCATTAGATGAACTCTTTCTTGTTTGCCTCCTTAGTACCTCAGATAGAAAAACTCACATTTTACAACAATTTGTAGCCAGAGAGAGAAAGAGAGAGATATAATGGACTATTACAGGTAACTTGAAGAAAATATACTATATCATACCAACATACCATCAGAATCTGGATACATCATAAATTATAAAGGAAGAGAAAGAAAATCCATTTATTTCAGTGCTACACAAGAGGAAGAGTAGTTATTCCAAATAATATACTTATCTCTATAAAAGAAAACAAATGAAACACAAAGAAATCGACATACAGAAAAACAATAAGTACACTAAAGGAAGCAGTGGAAGAACAATAACATATCTTGCGTTTGCACCAAAATAGGTGTCCAGTTCAGCTTAATGCCAGATGAGAATCCAGCGCTGGTTTTCAACTGGAACCCTTAAATAAATATATATAAAGTATAAATGTAAATGAAATAAATTACTTAATTATCTAAATTATTAGTAAGTATTTAAACATTACTAAATTACGGACGTAGATAATTAATATCTGGAAATTTAGGCACATTGGTTTTCTAGTCTAATTATATGCAATGCATTGCTAATGGGGTTCATTTGTCACACAAATATGAGATACTTATGAGATATGATTTATTCATTTAGATATTTGTGCTATATATACGCTATGTCATAATATGACTTACATAAATATCTATTTCAGACAATGGATGTATATAATCTTGAAGACACTATTTTTATGGCTGATAGACCAATGCCAAAACGATATCTTAACCAAGACTTGCTTGCAAATGATTCAAAACTGACCTTTTCGCATTTTTATTTTTTTTACTATTTAAACCACCAAACTTCTATTCTAGGTCTCTTAAAATGTTATAGTTAACGTATCGTTTACTAATTCTAAATCATGTTTGTTATACGTATACTAAAAATAAAGTTCACCATCCATCCACCTTGTTGTTTTTTTAATTATATCGCGTAATTGGAAGCACGTCACAATATTGTGTAATGACCTGATTATATCAAGTCCTTTTGCAAGTCGTTCTGGTATGCATAATTACTTGTAAACATACTGGAAGTAATATTTTAAAGGTACACGGCAGCTTTCAAGACGTGTTGTCACGCAACCCTTGCCCCGCCATCCCTTCGACACATTTGCTACCCACATAGACAAACGACGTGTGATCAACCTACACGGGCTTGCGGCCGACTTATTTGGGGTGTAAAATTGAATTACATCGGGGAACAAGTATTTTAGAAAATGCTTTTAGTGATGGTATTGACATACTTGTATCTGTAAATATGGAATAGAGCACAATTTGATCGTATTAGATGATATGTTTTCTATTTTTTATTATTAAAATTTTCGGTATTTTTGTACCTAGTCTTTTATACGAGAAATCAATACAAATGGTCACAGGCGTATGGATGATTTTGCTCAATTTTGTTTTTTTTTTTATATACTTACCTACATTGCAGCATTGTCTTCAGTTAGGAGTATTTTACAAACATAAACACATTTTATCCTGAATACCCCATTTTTGGTGTAAAAGCATTTAGTTTATTTAAAGAGATAATTAAGATGAATAATAATGTTAACAAAATTGGTAGCCGTAACCTTCTTGAAGGTTATTTGATTTTTTTATCCGCGTCTCTTCAAAAACTAAAGGTCTTAAAATCAGTCGTTAGAGTGACAAATATAATAGAGATCGCAGCACTTCTCAATATTTTTTTAAATTCATAATAATTTATCGATTCATGTCAATTTGAAGTAAATGCCGTAACCGTAGTAGAAGCGGTAATCAATACATAATATAAAAAACTAGTTTCTGCATTATTAAAGTTCAGTTCACGCACGTTCTTTAGTAAATCAGGATAGTAATAAACACCTCCATAAGAAATTATTAAAATACGGCAAGGTTGTTAATCCTTCAATTTGACTATACTCAGTGCATAGCCAGTGCTGATCAAAGACGCGTCGTCGCTCACCCGGAAAATTGCCCGAGCCCAATGAATATTATTATACTCTTCAATAGATACGTGTAGTTTATTTTAGTTAGATAAACATTGAATACTCCTTGATGTATTTAAATGTAATTAAAAAATTATATTAGAATGGTCAAACATCTGTACTGCGACTAGAGTGCCAAATACGCATGTGGTCAATCGGCGAAATATGATAAATAAATTGCGGTCGGAACGTGTATTTGACATAAATTGCCAGAAGTTAAAAGTTTTTACTAACTCTTAAACTTACGTGATCCTTCGTTTATAAATTACTTATACGGGAATTACATTAGGTATTACACACCTTTGAATTTTTACGAAGCCGTTTTTTCTTAACTTTTTTAGAACTTTTCCCTTTATTTTATTATTATATATTTTTTAACTTACTATTATTTTGTATATTACTTAGATCATTTCAATATTTAATAGTAAACAATATAATTTATTATACAACTTACACTTATTATTATTAATTTATGACTTTTAACTATTACGCAACTTTCAGGTTTCCAAAATCTTTATGTAGTATATAATAATAAAAAGTGCCATAAGTTGAAATATTTGAGAAAAAACCCTTGAGTTATACCCTATCTAACACAAAAATAATCATCAAAATCGGTTCATAAATAACTGAATGAGGGCTGATTATACATAAAACAATTTTTATTTTTTCGTCGGTTAAAAAAATACATTCCGCTATTTACATAACAGAGTTTTGTAACCAGTTCCAACAGGAGAAATATTTGTTATTTTGCAATTTCTTTCTTATTCGTCCACAATAGGGAATATGCATGTTGTTTTAATTTGCTTGATTAATTTTCCCTTGAACCTTTATTGTTCAGATATTATGCCTAAACAATTATTTTCTTATTTAGTTCGTGTTTAATTGCAAAAAATATTAATTAAAATATACAAAATAAGGGCGCGAAATTCAACTTTGCAAAACGCTTCACCATTGGTCGAAACAAAACATGACATTCCACGTTCTGTCATTTATCGGCGCCTATATTCGTAGTGTTACGCAGAAAAATAGGTGTTCCTGTTGTTTTTGCTCTTAGCTAGTGCAATTTAAGCATTCTAGTGATATTAGTAATCATCTAGGACAATGACTGAATGTAGTTTTGTCAAAGCACAATCGGACAATCTACCGAAAATAGGACCACCAATAGATTCATGATGACTATATATTTTGCATCAAATCCAGATTTTACGTCCGCTGAGGTTAAAGGAGTGAAAGCCACAAGGTAATTATTATAATACTTGTTATATTTTAATCTAAAGGATAGGTAAGATATGTATAGTTACTTATATTCATGAAGTTTTATTGGACTTTTGTTACCTAGTTTAAGTAGACAAGCCAGTTGCCTTCTGCTTGATATTTAAAACAAACATAAATTACTGGGACTAATTCACAGTATACTAGCAATTAAATTGTAATATGCTTACATTAAAGTGATCTTCACAGCAATATAAACACGATATTGAAGATACTTCATCTCTTCTCATTAATGTACACCATTGTTTTCGTATTTTACATTATTATTTTGTACAGGAAAAAATACTGTATTGGGTGTACTTCTTATAGTGTTTTTACACTTAGGGACAAGACAATACCTATAATATAGTTTTTTAACTTTATCCATCGTCTATTAATTACAATAAATAGTAATTACAACTGGAAATCGGTATAAAATTACTGTAACACTTCAAAAAGGTTTATGAAACAAACACTGAGCGTGGAACGTGACGTCACCCAAGGCCCGCAAAATATGGCGGCGTTCAAACAGATCAAATTTTATCGATGCTTTCAATGTTATTTTAAAAATTAATTTGAACATTGCCAAGGTTATTTATATTTTTTATTAGGGTAGAATGATGGAACAATTCAATATAAGATAAAAAAAATACATGCATATTCCCTATTACGTAAACGGCAGAAAGGTAAACATAGGAATAGGTTAGGTTCTAATAAACCAAGTACCCTCACAGAGGCTGTTACACCTTCTACCAATCTATATTAAACCTAAGATAAAATACGATAAAGACCTAAAAATAGACAGAATTATGGTTAAAGTATAAAAATGATGTAGATTTCTAACCCACCTAGTTTGCTACAGAGCGATGTGGGCGCACATAAAATACGTGCACTTATTTCCCGAAGAGGGGCTAGGAACAATTATAATAATATATTATAAGTACGAATTCTCGTAGTTTTCAAACATATAAACTAATAAACCATAGGGTCCATCAGCGTCGTACCAAAGAAAAGCTCTTTTTAAACAAATGACACAAATACTGATGGTATTTACATACTCATGGTACATATGATAATACTCGCAACAGCGGTGTCATTAACACTTTGCGTATCCAATCGACCGCAGAAAAATAACATTATGGCTTTAGTACCTTGTAAACATCATCACTATCTTCTTACCCTTTTTCCAAATTTATTTGGGATCGGTGTAATGTGTTCTGTTCTTCCATTCCACTCTATCTTTCGTCAGTTCACTTTGGAGTCATATCCTCTTTCACGCAGTCTATCCTCTTTCACGCAGTCTATCCATATTTCCTTTTGGTCATCCTCTACTTTGTGTCCGTCAACTTCCATACATAGAACTCTCGTCACCACATTTTGCACATCCCTCCCCGTCTCATGTCCATATCATGAAAATCTATTGCTTCCAACTTTTTATACACTGCCGCTACTTTCAGGCTCTTTCCAATATATTAATTCCTCTCACTTCATCCATCCTAGTACATGTAGTATTGGTAAAACGGGGTCTTATATCAGACTAGCTGTCCCACGCAACTTCGCAACTTCGTCTCTGCGTTTGTAAATTTTCCACGATTTTTAAATATTTTTCATTAATGCTCCGATGGTGCTTTTTTTCGTATCTTGCGTTCATGTCCAAGAGGACATCTGATTTGCCATAATTCTTGTAAAACTATTTTTTTCAGTATCTGATGACGTTTATGGTTACTACTTTATTGTCTCTATTAGTATTACTCTTCATCAATAAATGTACTCACTAACAATACTAGTACATTTCCCTCTTCCCTGCTACAGAATTTATCAGACACCTCCTTTAAATTTTTAAAAACAAACAAAGAAACTGTTCATCTTTCTAATATTACCAGTAGTATAGATTAAACGGTGTACGTGTCACGTGACGGCAGGCTGAGTGTGTCTATACGGGGCGTGTATGGGAGCAGAGGTGTGGGCTTAATCCGAGTGTTGTAACCCTGCAGCTCCGCCACGCTCCAACGGCCATATTTAGAGATATGTGACGATCCAGCGGATGCCCAGTGAACCGCGAGAGGATGTGAGTTATTAAGTGGTACACTTTCAGGTGATCTGTCGAGTGAGAGAATCGTGTCCCCCGCTCTACCGGCATCCCCACCTCCCCTGTTGCTCGTGCTGCGGTCGTGAAACTACAAATTTTTATCATTATTATTGAATTTGTAACATTATTATTATTTTTGGAAGATTTTTAATTAATTTTTAATTGTTCTATTCTTTCTTTCTTTCTTTCTCGTTCTTATTTTTGTAATCAATTATATTATTAAGAGATTCTCGTGAATAACCGATTGATTAGGTAAAGTTTTGAATGTTTTTATAATATATCATACTCGTATTTGCTTTATTTTTTTAATATACACCCGGTTGGACTGAGGTTCCTTTCCCTATGTATAAATATATATCATGGATTTAATAAATTGTGTCAAAATATAGTAAATATTGTAGAAACTCTAAATTAAATGCCATAATAACGGGAAAAGTGCGGTTATAAGACTAAACTAAAATGAAAAGTGTTTAAGACATTTATTAAATATGGAGGTATACAGAAAGACAAAATGTAGTTTTGCTGCTGCAGACAGTCATTTCACTTCAAACCAATCTTTTACGATTGCATTGACGGATCAACCCTCATTTCGTTGTTCAATTGCAAACTATTGATTACGTACCTAATCGTTTAAAGTTCTATGTAAAACGCTGTTACCGTCCAATTATTGTATTCTCGTATTGTTTGAGAAGCGTGCAGCCATAATAGAGTTCTAATTATACAACTGTGGATGACCAAACACGTTATGAGAGGTACAAATAATTTCCGACACATTACTAAATTGAAACGCCGCATCCACTGATTCGAAACAAATAGAATGTACGTAAACATGATTCGTGTGTCCATCCGGGGCGCCGCTCATCCATTTGTAACGAACCTGTGATGTTATTCATTCTATATCAAACGTTTAGAAAGCATTACACTGATTCCAACTGTTTGGATTTGCCTAATTTACCTGTGGATGGTCATCGTCTAGAAAAATCTGTATAATAAGATTATAGAACATGCTAACTGCTTCAGTAATCTTGTTCGGGACGTTTTTCCATGGCCTTCGAGTTTACTCTTAGGGACTGTACAGAAATATCCAGTAGAAAAATCGTGTCACTTCATATTATTATAAAAGAAAGTCCCCTGCTGCGTCCGTCTGTCTGTTTGCGATAAACTGAAAAACTACTGAACGGATTTTCATGCGGTTTTCACTAATAGACAGAGTGATTCATGAGGAAGGTTCAGGCGTATAATTTGTACCCGTGCAAAGCCGGGTTGCTAGTTTCTGATAAAGCTAAGTTAAATATCTGCAAAATATGTACATTTAATTTGCAATATAATATAGTAGACAAACTCTATGCTGAAACTAATTGATAACTTTAATGAGATAAAGTACTAAGCAATGGTAAACAAATCTATGATTGTCGCCGTAGTGTTTAAAAACATATGTACAGAACTGAGAATATGTATTTAGCAATGCCATCAGCAGTATTTTGTACGAAATCTTGTGTCCCCAGTTGCAAACACTTATGCCGCGTTCCTATAATCAAAAAACAATTCGTTTTGCTTACGGACGATAAAATGTTGACATTTTACTACCGTCCGTGAGCAGTAAAATCAAAACCTATAGGGTATTTCCCATTGACCTAGAAACATGAAATTTGTTAAGAAGCAAGGTCTGACAGAACAAGTAAAGGAAACAATCCGAAAGTCGTTATTTTGTTTTTATGTCACAAAAAAAATAGTTTTAGTAATTACAAACTTATATTTTGCGGTCGGAAAGTTGACTTTATCGTCAATCGATGTATGGGAGAGTATTTTTAGAACTGCAAAGTTAAGTTTGTCTTGACGGGCAAAAATCGGCGAAAATTGATTCCCGAGATGGACTTACTATCTACATACAAGTTTGTTTTGTTACGGAACCTTCGGTGCGCGAGTCAGACTCGCACTTGTCCGGTTTTTTTGATATTATTTTAAATACAACACGTAGACAGACGTAAATTTTACAGAGATAAAATAAACAAACATACTTAAACGTTTTAACTTAACGATTAAATTATTTGAGAGTGACATATAACTAATTTACAACTCTCGTCACGATGGAGGTCTTAAATCACTGCACAATCCGTGAAGTTAATTTTTGTATAGCTTTATTCAATGATTTAAGAAACACCCATTCAATTATAACCCTAAAAAAATAAGATGGTACACATTAAAGTATCCTACTAATATTATAAACGTGAAAGTTTGTGAGGATGTATGGATGTATGGATGTTTGTTACTCTTTCACGCAAAAACTACTGAATGGATTTTAATGTAACTTTACAATAATATAGCTTATATATCAGAATAACACATAGGCTATAATTTAAGAAGATAGTGTGTATATTGGCCAAAATATAACGATAAGTGTTAAGTAAGTCGGAAAAAAATCTGTCATCTGCGGCTATTCTGGCGTGCGGTGGGAAAACTGTAAGAGTTACACTAATATAATGTACGGTGGGATTGTTTCTCCGAAATAGTTATATAAAAAAGTCCGCGACAGTATATATCTATCTTTTATGTGTAAGCCATTACTACCAAAATAGTGAACCATAAATACAATAAAATTTTATTTTTCATTTCCAATTAACATTTAGCAGTAACAAATTGATTTTTATGAAAATAAATACTTGTATCGCTTCTGATATTCAAAGTAGATAAACTTTGTCTAAAAATTTTAAAGTTTGTGAGGATGTATCGATGTTTGTTACTCTTTCGCGCAAAAACTTCTAAATCGATTGCGATGATACTTCGTATGTAGATAGCTGGAGACCTGGATTAACACATAGGCTACTTTTTTCCCTATATTGACCCTGGCATTTAAGTTATGCGGGTGAAACCGCGGGGCACAGCTAGTGTACAATAAAACTACATTTTTGTTTATGTATTTAATCCAATAACTCATGTACATATTATTACTACACTTATAACGTTAATTTTACTTATAATTCTACAATAAATCACAATAACTGTATGTGTGTGTGGCTCCTCCCCACATAATAAACTTATTTAGTATTATCATTGAGTACAAAGTGTAGATGCAATGACATTTTATTGCGCTTCGATCACAAAACAGTGAGGAAGTTAATTAGGGCACATTGACGCACAAAGCTAATGTGGTAGTGTATCAGAGCCTGTAGCCGGAACCCCGCTCCATCGGCCTCAGTAAATCAATATCCGGTGGGCGCGCTTGTCAAGCCTTTACGGACATTTCAATAAAATCGCTAACTACTTTCTCGATAGTGCATGACTTAATTTTAAACTTCCAGTGCTGTTAGTGTTTGATAACTATTAAGGATACTTGTACAACTACGAACACATATAGCTTTAGTACGAGTATAATAATCATAATATAATCATTTCACACACGGCCGTCTAATCCCAAACTAGGCAGAGCCTATACTATGGTAACCAGACTGCTGATAAACATACTTATATATTTCTAAATATATACTTATTTTTATTTGTCCTGGGTAGGAATCATACCCACGACCTCTGGCTCAGCAATCAGGATCAGTAGTCAAGTCACTAGACCAACAGACCAGTCAATGTGCATCCTACTCGTAGTATTCATAATCACGGGCCTGTAATAGTAAGCATTTACCGACGTCTATAAACACTGTCCATTTCAAACTGTTTTAATGGAGCTATAGTTACCCTACTCAACGGCAATCCATCCCTCCGCGGCTTTCTTTAGAATGTTTCAACTTTTAATTCAATCGGCTCCAATTCGAACGGAAATCTGCTGTAACCTACCTCCTTTTACTGTGTAATGTAATACTTTCTAAGAAGTACTTCTGAACCTGAATAAACCGACAACATAAACTAAAGCATTTGTACTACATAACATTTGTGTAGTTGTAAAATAGTTTGACATTAAAACTTGCTTAACACATAAGTACGTACGTACATACATACGTAATAAAAGAGCGTATCGTCAGATCTTAAATTGAGTAATGTTTTTATTTAACTTATTCTTCATCAAAAACCATCCAGCTCAAAGATTAACTAACCGTGTTTCATTAAAAGTTTGTTATTGAACTGAAGTTCCATTGCTTCATAGAGTTTGAAACATGTCGGCTGGAATTTTCTTGCAATGTTCAGTTCGTATTACGAGTAAGCATATACTTCGAACGACGCTCGTAGTTGCTGATGTAAGATTTAATACATGCGTTGTGCTGTAAGCTCGTGCAAAACTTACGATAAATCACTAAATAACTTTTGAACCAGTATTGCTACACATTAATTAAATGCGTGTTACATTTTTTATTGTGGACTAATTAACACATTACACTAGATGGCCTCACCCAAAGTGTAAGCAGTAACGCATAGCAGATTTTTGATCGAATTGTGAGACGAGTTGCTTGGACTGGTACGAGTAAACTCGTGCCCCGAAGGGGTTCGGTACAAACTTATCATATCTAAATATATACATACATTGGTCCAACACATGTGACAACACAAATATGAGCATATGAGTTTGAATAAGGCAATGAAATAGTTAAAAGCCAAAAGATAAAAGATGTGAAGAAGAGAATGTTAATTCCTTTATATGATTTTTAAATTTGTAAGTAAGTACCTGTTTTTAGTTGTACAACCGCTTTAAATAATATAACGGTAATCACCTTTTACTAATAGGAAATTGCAATGTTACAGAATGATAAGAGACTGGAACTTCTATCAATTCACTTTTTGAGCCGCGTATGATGTGAACTATGTTATCTATACAAGTATTAGGTAGGTACTTAAATATCGTGTTGGTTCTTGAAATTCTATTTTCAATTAAAATAATGAAAGGATATTATTAAATTCACAATATAAGCTCTTTTTTTTTAATAGGTCTATGTTGAAGTCACCTTAGAGAATGATTTTTTTGTTATAATTCTGACACCGATAGGTTCGAAAAGTTGTTTTTCATCAAAATTATTAAGGGATGGTGAGTTATATTTGGGTTAAATGCATGCAATATACCTTCAGGAGTCAATTCACAGAACATTCAAATCTGTTTGCTACTAATAATTTCTTCTTATCACGAACTACTCTGCATTTAAGCACACATTTCACTAGTGTGCAAGTGTTGAGTATTCCTCATGAACGAAGATGCCAATATTTAAGGTTCAGAATAAAGAAATGCTGGTTATTTTATTTTATTTTATTTGGAAAACTTACAGCTGAGTTTCGAAATAGGTGTCAAGAACTAAATATATAAAGGCCAATTACAAGTTTTCACAATTAGTAACTAGTTTAAGTGCAAACAATATTTGGTCGGAGTAAAGAAAAGAAAAAACCAAAAGAGCATGCGCCTGCACACATCTACATCATCGTATACCGAAAAAAAACCGTTTCGTAATGATACGTTTTAGATGAGAAACACTGGTAGCAAACAAATCGATGTCTATTTCCTCTGAGAGCTTATTGAATGTTTTACATGCACGAATCATATAACTGTTTTGTCTATAAGTGGTCCTTACACGCGGTAGATGAAGTAAGACACGCTTCCGGAACAAGATGCGCCCTGTTTTCAGTCCCAAGGTACCTAGCAACTCCGGACAGTCTATAATACCATTAGCTATTTCAGAAAGATATACCAGGTCTGCAATACGTCTACGTTCACACAACGGGAGTATATGAATTTTTTACATCTCAACAGGTATCCGGAAGTATATTGACGTGTTTTGTACTGGAGGAATCGTATAAAGCGTTTCTGAATACGTTCTATTCTGTCTGTGTATATACTATAGTGGGGATTCCATACCTGCGAAGCGTACTCCAAGTGACTGCGAACAAAGGTACAATAAAGTATCTTAAAAGTTTTTATATTTTTAAAATCACTAGAGAATCTCAATATAAATCCAAGGGCCCTACTAGCCTTTTTTACTATATTGTCAATATGAGTGTCAAATAATATTTTTGAATCAAATGTTATACCAAGATCTTGGACTACTTTTATTCTATTTAAGATAACTTCATTAACCTTGTAGTCAAATATGATAGGGTTGGGCTTACGAGTGAATGAAAGAATGAAACACTTGGACACATTGAGTTGCAGTCTATTCTGAGAGCAGTAATTTTGGAGAGCGTTAAGATCTTCCTGGAGATCAAGACAATCGGAGACCTTTGAGATGGGGCATAAAATTTTCATGTCGTCAGCATACAAAATTATTTTAGAATGGGAGAAGCAAGAGTCAATATCGTTTATAAATATGATGAACAACAAAGGGCCCAATAAGGATCCTTGAGGAATTCCAGAAGGGATCTGCACAGGTGTCGATGTATAACCATTAAGGACAACTGTTTGACATCGGTTATCAATGTATGACTTAAACCACCTGAATAAGTCACCCCTGATACCTACGTTATACAACTTACGCAGAAGAATCGAATGGTCGATTCGATCGAACGCTTTACTGTAGTCCGTGTAGACTACATCTACCTGAGAAGGCTCGGACATTATGCTTGTCAAATATTCCGAACATACGAGGAGGTTGGATACTGTGGACCTACATTTCAAAAAGCCGTGTTGATAGTCATTAAGGGACTGTTTGATAGCGTGATACACAGAAGAGTAAACCATTCTTTCTAGTACCTTTGCGAATATACATAGCTTGGATATAGGCCGGTAGTTCTCAACTTGGTCTTTGGGGCCTTTTTTGTGTGTTGGAGAAATAAAAGCTGTTTTCCATATAGACGGCACAACTGCCTCTTTAAGAGAGCGTTTAAATAGCAGAGCAATAGGTATAGTTAAACTTCTAGCGCATCTAGAGATCATAATAGGGGGAATACCGTCAGGCCCTGCCGATTTATTTATATTCACGGCCTTCAGGAGCTAATAAACTTCTGTTTCACGAACTTCTACGGAACTTTTATCCGCAGTACTCTCATATGACTATGCGTAAGCTCCGCAGTGTCAGATGTAGTACTTTCAAGGAAATTACAATAAAAAAAGTCGTTAAACATATTACAAATAACTTCCCCTTGTCCTGATGATCTATGTCCATATTTCATTGTGGATTGATAGGTATTAGTAGCCTGTTTTTGTTTGATGAAAGACCAGAAAGCTTTGGGTGACTTGTTTATACCAGCTTCAATGAGATTTATATATCTATTATATACATTTCTGATTCTAAAGCTTTCGCTCGATCACGCAGGACTATCTCGTTCGCTCGATTATCTCGTTCTTGTTCGTCTAGTTTCGTTTTTAGAAAACGTAAAAAACGGAACCCTTGTGGGATCACTTTGTTGTAAGCCAACGCAATCAAAAGATACAGCCGTTTATGCCGCAAATTTCTGCAAATTATCGACACTCGCAAGGGAATCAAAACCTACTTCCCGTGAACTCAGAATCTTGAAATTTGGTACAAAGCAACGTCTTATAGCACAGATAAAGGAAAAATTCCGAATACCGTAAATTTTTAGTTAATTCATATAATAAAAATATTTTACGGAACCCTCGGTGTGCGAGTCCGACTCGCACTTGGCCGGTTTTTTTTTAATTTATTTTTATTCTATTTGAATGCAACTTATTTATAAACATTATTCTTTTACTGTTCAGCATTGTGTCAAGTGAAGAAAAAGTAGGATCAGGGTGCATACTACATATTTGCTTTATGAGACTATTTAGCATTAATTTGTTAAGAAATGTATTCTTGTAGACTTTACCTATTAAGACAAGAAAATATTGTACAATCATAGGATTGTTATCATGCAATCCCTTGTCCCCGTGATCCCGTTGTCATGCGATTATGTCAATATAGGTTAAATCCTTTTAAATAGAGATGCATGAACATAGGTTTTTAAACCTTCCGCACGAAAAATAGCTAGAATTGATCGCATAATAGCACTTAACACAATATTAATTTCAAGAATAGCGCAGTCCAGTATCTATTTGTATCGTTTCTTTTTACGAAAAGTAGTTCTAATTTATTCTAATATCGGTGGGTTATGACAAGCTCTCAATATCATTAATAGAAAAACATAACCAGATACCCATTTTCGTTATCTCCCTTATTACACTATTTAAAAAATTAGAGATCAATAAATCTTTAATTTTAATCGGTATCACTATAAAACCTTCAGTGCGAGAGGTGAGCCGAGAGCATACGTCGGTGTAATGAAGATTTGAAGATAATCGAAAGAGCGGGCGCCCGGCAGACGATTTATTTGCAACGCGACCGTCCGGATAATAATGCCTTTAACAACGCTTCCGGGCGCACTGGGACGTGTTTTAACCGGCTAGAGAGCTTGCCTGCAATTGTTTTACAACCCTGTTTTTTTTGTTGGGTGAAATATGTTGTTAAATATTTTAATATTTAACGGTAACACATCTCTAGATTATTGGAGTACGAAACTATCTAGTCTCCTTCGCATTGGAGCCACCGAACAGGGAAGTTTCTCCGCCTTAAGAAGAGCACGGTTACGTAAGATTTTAGAGTCATAAAAAGAATCATTATAACGTAGGTCACATATTACTGTAGTCGACCGGAGTGATACCACGGTCTCAAAGAAAACCGACAGTGAAGCAATGCTTTCATTGCTTTTCGCCGAATGAGTCAAATTACCGGAGGCACTAACCCTTCCCTCTCCCCCTCTTCCACACTTCCCCGTAAAAGCCGGCAACGCACTTGTGACTCCTGTGCGTGTTCAGGTGAACCGTCTGCTCGTTTGCCTGTCCATTTAAATTTTTTACGGCTTTAATCATTAAGCTACCACTGCTTTTATACATAGGTATGTTTATTTAGTATTAATTGAGATGGAGCACCTATCAACACTCCACATTTCTCGAGTAAAATGTGAAAGATAATGTTATATGTTCTCCCGCAAGTGTGCTCCGTTTTAAGGGTCCCGTACCCGAATGTATCTCATGATCCGTAATAGGTAGGCAGTTAAAATTTCCACAGAATGTGTATTTCTTAAAAATTAAAGGGAGAAACGTGTTTTTTTTTGGCTTTTTTGCTCGATCTTAATAATGGCAACAAGTAGACGCTTGAAATGCTCACTAAGTTTGTATTGCCATATTCGCAATAAAATTATATTTAAAAAGTACCTACACGGGCGAGTCGCACTTGAGCGGTTGGATTTTAAGTGCTTTGCTTTATTATGCGGGGACCTTGCTTCTACTGAAACAATAAATACGCTACCCGATGTTTTCAAGTCAGTGTTCCTCTCTGAGAGGAACAGACAACATACTCTTCTAGAGGACGTTAAGGGCTCTCAAACACACACAACCACAAACCCAGACTCACGGACAAACGCCCAATATGTTCTGTGATATAGAAGAATGCTCTCCTTTCCTTTGTGTTTCTTTCAATTCGAAAGTTTTATTTCCATGAGCTTTGATGACAAAATATTGTTTAAAATGATCTGAAGCTTGATCAAGGTGCTTAAGTAAAAAATAAACACTTCTTATGGTCTTTTGAGCTTAAGACTTATCCGCCCGTATTATGGATGTCTAATAACGCATTTAATACTGCTCATGACTGCGTTAACATTATACGACTTATTACTTGAATGGTCATAGGCTATAAGGTCAATCTCTAAATAAAGGAATATTTTAAAACTTAAGTTTTTTAGGATAGGCTAGAACGCAGCATACAGACGGTACTGCCTTCAAGTCACGCTGTTCGCCTTGTTGATAGACTTTCGACCTCATATTAAGTGTTTTCTCTAAGCCTCTAACATCTGCGAAGCATTATATTTAGACTCAGAAGTTTTTGGCACAATTATTTCATAGTTACGAAGCGACAGTGTAGTCATGGTACAAGCTTTGATACACTTAGTAAATTATTAAATGTACATTACAGTACAGTACAGTACATTTAGTAATTTGCTTTACTTTAAAAGATGTCATAAGCATTTTGATTAGAACCTTCTTGTCGTAGTTACTTTTAATAAGAGTAATTTTACTTTTACTATTTCATATTAGGCAAGAGTTTTTAGCATTGAGTTACAGAAGGACGTGGTGATTAATTTTAAGGGAAGATACAGCTGAAAATTTTAGTCATACATCATTAATTATTGAAAAATAATAGTCTCTCCAACTGAAATAATAAAATTGATGTATGTTTAACTCATTTCTTAGAAAACATATCAAAATATGTGATGGCTTTAAAATATTTTACTACGAAATCAATACAAATAAACTTATCCTTTTGTATGGATGTCGAAAATTATTTTACACAATTATTTTTATTTATTTGAACTAAAATTTAAAAATTATATTCGATTACTGACATCAACGAAAGCAATCCTAAAACTGAAACTGTTAAACTAACGCTAGTAGATGATTACTGTTACACAAATGATTTAATTTTATATTAAATCATTTGTGTAAATGCAGAACCGTAATCATTCGTGATTAATCTTAGCTAGGATAAACTTTAACTTACTTGTACACTGTAAAGAAAAATGTAAAAATGACCCAATTATTATTAACCTATTAAACCTAAGTAAAATGCAAGATCGCCGCTTGTGTTATTCAATAAAGTAAGTTTGAAACTCGCCTAATAACGTGGAGTTATATCCCGACAGCGCGTCAATAAACATGACAAAATAGGCCCATAATAAATATGGAATAGGGTTTCCAATCAAGTCAACTTCGCGCCCTTCTCCCCGTGCGCGCCCGCCGCAGGAAGCAACACAGACTTATATATGTATAAACATGCCATGACTTATTAACTTACCTGTGCAATGTTAAACCACCTGATGGATAATGTTTGGTGAGGTTACGCAACTTTGCAGTGATTTTGTGCCTGAGATGGTGAAGCCTATAATACAACTCTCTAAATTAGATTACAAATCACTAAAATTATCTTAGAGAGTTTTGTAACAACAGAATTGGCACTGTTGACGAGTTACTTTATTTCCACAGCACAAGGGAACATCCTCTATTGCATTATTGGCTGAATAATACAAGTGTACATCGTTTATAAAATGATTATTTATTTCGGCACTTATTTTGTCAATTAATCACTGTCTTTATTTGTTTTGACTATGTCAGCTTGACTTGCACAGGCTCATAACAGGCACTTAGTTGCACAGATAACAAAAAGGCTATACAGTGGGTTGCCTGGTAAGAGAACTCAGTGACACAGTATTTACTCAGCTATTTCACTTTGAAGTTTGTTAACTAAAATAAGAGAATTTGAGAGAAATGTTAGTTTAGTGCGATGAACAACAGGATTGCCACCAATAACTGTTAATTTTTAGATAAATCTTGTGCTTAAATTTTTCAGTGACATTTATCTTGTTTCGCTACAAACAGCATTCTTCGTGTTACTGTATTAAAATGCATGAGAGTTAACAATGAGTAACTGTAAGTGGTGATATGTATTTGAAAAATATTCTAAGATTCTTATATATAGCTCATAGGATGACCTCTGTGACGCGTCGATAGTGCATTCGACTGCCACGCCGGGGGTCGTCGGGTCGATTTCCGCTACGTAATATTTGTACACATGAAGACACCCAGACCAATGCAGATAGACATACTATTTGCATTAGTGGGTGTTTCTGTGTATAATATGTAGGTATTTACAAAAAATATATAAATCTAGTTGTATGAGTACAAGATAGCGATGTATAGTATGGTCCACGACATTTTTTTATGGTGTAGGGGCAAACAAGTAGTCGGGTCACCTGATGGTAAATGTCTACCGCCACCCATGGGCACCTGTAACTCAAGAGTCGCAAGTGCGTTACCGCCCTTTATGGTGGGAGTAGGAGAAGAGGGGAGGGGACGAAGAGTGGGGAGACGGTAAGGACAGGAATAGGGGGAGGGAAGGGTTAGGGCCTCCGGTAACCTCACTCACGCGGCGAAATTCAATGCAAACATTGCTTCACTGCCGGTTTTCTGTGAGGCCGTGGTATCAAGCGGAGTCGAGCCGGCCCATACGTGCTGAAGCATGGCTCTCCCACGTTACTATTATTATTTATTTTATGTGTTATGTTTTAAATTCACGCCTTTCAACATCGGCACATATGTACTCTAAATAACAAAAAAAAAAAACAAAATATTATAGATTATGTGTTTCTCATTCGATACTATTCTTCAAAGCTAGGTTTACGATATTTCGTAGCAGTTCTCGTAGTCTTCGTAGGTCTATGGTCGGGCGGACGCGACGCGGTGGGCGCCCTGCATATCTCACCCACATAATATAGACAACTAGGCGACGCCTTGGGACAAATTTTTAAATTGCCTCCTGGCCCTACAGACATCAGTGTCAGGTCAGCGTCGTGCTCATTACTGACACAATTTAATCAACCATGTTTATTAATAAATATTTTAAGTGGATACTCGTTGGCAAATGCTAAATTATTTTTATACGATTTATTTTTTAAATGTGTAGCATTTTATAGCGTTTTTACCTACAGTTTAATAAATTAAATGTATTACGCATACAATACATAACAACTATGTTAAGTTTAATCAATCAATATTGACTAAACGTCCACCTTTTAAACATAAAATAACCATATCGACTTGGCGACATTGTGGTTGTGTCTATAACACCTTTGTATTTACCAAGAGGCTTTAATTTCAAAGGAAGATTATTAATAGAAAATATAAAAATTCATGTACCTGCCTTTATTGTTAAATCACCAGCTTTTGTTACTGTACATAAATAAGCTTTTGAAATTGAAAAGTTTAATCAAAATCATCGCAGTAGTTATTGAATGACCAACACGGAAAGACTCCAAAAAAATAAGGATATTTAAGATTCCGATAATGCAAACAATTAGCCCTTGTGTAGTGATACGTAGATAATCCCTGTGGCATTATAGCTCGTAAACGGATAGACGAATTGTGATTTTTTTTATAAGCGACTTGATCAAGAGTGTTGTTAGTTACAAGAAAAACTGATTAGCCTTTTGAAGACCATCAGCTCTTATGGTTGAATGGATTTTTGAGTCGGGTCGGAATTGTTGAGACTTCGATCTTTTATTTATACTTCTTTATACAACTAAATTGTTTGCTTGTTAGTCTGATCATTTGTTCTGTGTCTGTATGTAATTTATCTATAATAATAAAATATATAATAATAAATATATAAGTATGTTTATCAGCAGTTTGGTTACCATAGTACAGGCTCTGCCTAGTTTGGGATCAGACGGCCGTGGGTGAGATGCGTGAAGTTATTATTATTATCTATTCTGTGCTTAGGAGTTATCTATGTATAATATGTATATATTTAGTAATATATTAATATTTTTATCAGCAGCCTGATTACCATAGTACAGGCTCTGCATAGTTTGGCTTCAGACGGCTGTGTGTGGTTTTGTGTCAAGGTATCTCAAGTTATTATTATTATTATAAACACGCACACTCGCCCAAAGGTAGGCAGTTTCCTGTGTCTATAGATACTCGCAACAACAGCGGTGCCTAACTCATAACCGCCCTTTCCATGGAACTTCACCCTACTCACTACCAGAAGGAAACATGATTCGAAAAAGACGAGACCTAACACCGTCTCTAAATTTAGTAGCATTGGAATATATGGCCGCGAGAAACAGTTTTGACTTTAATATAATAATAATAATAATATTAAAAGTATAGAATCATTAACTTGACATAATAATGTACAAAAAGAGTGTGTGTGCAATTCACCGCGGCAGAAGTGAAACTTCAGAAAAGTAGTCTACAAGGGCATGATAAATAAAAAGTAAAATCAACACAAATCATTAACTAATGTTAATAAATTTAATTTTAGATAATTTCTATAAAAGTTATTGATCACATTAACACAGATGTGTTAAATAATTAAGATAAATTAATTAACCAACGAATTTTAATACGCAAATGCACAAAAATGACACCACGTTGACATTGACGCATTTTCTGAAAGCTTCGTATTACGCAGGCGCAAAGACAAAGATTATAGAAGACACTGTATACTTTTATTTTATCTCATTCTCCGAAGCTACATCCTATTTATGAATATGTTTGTATCTTTTCAGTGTGAGTTTTTCGTTTCACTTCAATAAGGAAAGATATTTAAAACATAGAGTAGCTCTTGCCCCTGTAAAAGTATTTTTCCATTTCTTAGAATGATTTTATTCTGGATGAAAGGTGTCCTATGTATTTTGCGGTATCCCTGGCAACGTGTATCCAACATTTCATGATCATTCGATGAACGGTACGGCAACGCATGAAATACGCACAATAAAAACATTGATTTTTATATACAAGATAGAATTATTTTTAATCTAAATTACATAATCTTATTATTACTTTAAACATTGTGACTTTAATGACTATAGTAGTAGTAGCAACCGCTTACAAATTCATGGCTATATGTTATGAATTTGTGAAAGAGCGCTATTTGTGATAACTGGTTTGGAATAACATAAACTCAAACTCCAACAATCATCAAACATTTTAAGCATTTGTAGCAATTTATTTTAATCCACAGTTTGGTCACATACACCAGATTTTTTTTTACCGGAATCCTGGACTACAATAATCGGAAAATTTATTTTCAGATTTAATTACTTGTTAAGTTTTTTTCACGAATGATATCTTAATTTTAGTATTATTGTTGTTGACTTATAATAGAAGTAAGATTTAATTACTGGATTCTTATTTATCAATAGTTATTGCATTGCAAATTCAGTTCTAAATATAGCCCTATCTGCTGCTTATATAGCTTTAACTGACTGACTTTAGCCTATTTCATACCTTAATAAAATTTTGCATGTAGGTTTAGGCATTTAAAAACAATTTATACCAACTATTTCTCATATATGCAAACTATTATTAACACACAAGAAACATAATAATTATTGTATCCCATGGTATCCATGGTGCCTACGAATCGATCTACGCCGTAGCAAACATGCTACGCATCGCACTATACGATGACACACTCGTATCTAGTGCATGTAAATCTCACTGTTTGTATCAGGAACACATGTATAATAGAAACAATACCACTGGGCCTGAGATAAGAGAAACTACATCAAGATACGTAAAAGCCCACTTCGGAACTTTGTGTTTGCTGCGCTACGTAACCGCGTTGTAGTGTGACCATATTATGCAGTATGAACTTTTACTGAACGTAAAATATTTGTATTTTACATGGATAAAATAAATAAAATAGTTTTCGTTTATTTCAGTCTGAATTTAGAGCATTAACAAGCAAACAGGGGATTTAATTTCTGAATTATTTTACGTTGAGTTTTGATTTTATGTCCACGACATTAAGTCTTTCTTCCAACAAAATGTTTAATGTCTTTATATTACAACTTACTTTCTTTAAACTCGAGATATAATAATACCGCTATAAAGGCATTGTTATTATTGTTACCAATGTTAATTGTCTCAAAACACAATCTTTTGAACTTTACAACCCACGTCAAAAGTAAACTATTGTAAAAAATAAACAAAAACCAAAAGTTAATAAAAGCCTTATAATCTTCTCAAACAACACAAACATTTTCGTGTAAACAAAGTGCTTGGACTAAGTTAGTAGGAGTTGGAACAACATTTATTCGCACGAATATGTATTTGAGTCCATATTTACATAATTCAACCGCCGGAATGATTCCGTGCTAGTTGTAATATACAAAATGAACGTATCCCAAGATCCCGGTCACAAATTGAACCGACTCGGTGGGCTATTCTGTGTACCAACTTGGTACAGTAACTTAACTTGAAACAATGATATTACAAATTGTATTTTAGTGACAATATTCTTTATTAATCAGTTTTTTACCGAGACTATTTTAGTCTTGAGGCGTGAGTAAAACTAAACAACGTATAATAAAAACTTGATCAAAAGTATCCGGGCAAAGTGGTCTTGTTTTAGATGGGCACTTCGACACAAAAAATAGAAAGAACATTTAAATAAATGTTCTATGTGTGACATGCATACCTCCCACCGAGATGGCGAGGTTTTACTGTAGACTCTAACAATATCAGGCATATTACCAAATGCTAAACTAACTTCTACTAAATGCCCTGCTAAAATGTGATAAACTGTTTCTTGTTTCTTTTTTGGGTTTGGGTTGTTCCTCTTTCTCCTAACAAATGAACAATGCATAGAAAGATTTTTTTCTAAGAAAGGATAGGAAAGAATATCTTGTATCCTGGAAAAATACAATGTATTTTCCTGTGACGAATCCGCTGGTTAAAATGAGTTAAAAAACCCAAAAGAATTTACTCATTGATAATATACTATCATTAATATCTTGAACACACTAAAAACATTAAAGTTGGTTACAAAAAAACGAATAATCTATAACCTAAGTCACTAGTAATCTTTTTGAAAAATATAATGCGAGTTAAAATGAATTGAACAACACACAATCAACTTTTTAACTAACACCAAAACTTGGTTACAGTCTGACATCCACTTGACTTTTATAAATGTATAAAATCTTGCAAGTAACCATTCTTAGAAGCCGACACCGTAAAAGACACACACTACACAATTAAGACTTAACTCTGTGTCGCTATGCACCGATACAGTGCACATATGCATTAAGAAAATTTATAAGTAACCAAACGAATTTACCCTTTGTCTAAAATCTCATTGTATAGACAACAATTCTGGTATCAAAAATATAAGAGCACGTTTAAGTGGTATAGAATAGAGGCGCTTACGGCCCATTGGGACGGTGTGGCCCGAATGGAGCGCGCATACTAATTCGTGGTCGTTCGAGGAGCATTCAAATAGCAGCCGAGCCCGGCTTATGGGGGATATGTGAGACGGAGCCCAAGATTTAGTTTACAACTTAGATTACCGCGCCTCTCGTGGTCAAGAATTAAACAAGTAATCTAATGGTCCACTCGTAACGTGTCCTAATACACAATCTAATTGAAAGGTTTCAATTATACATACACAGCACGTCTTTGATAGTACCGGCTAATAGAATTTCTGAGGATTTCAATTCATTAAAATAGTATACATATACAGAACATATATTAAGTAGTTCTTTACAGTAACCAGTAGGTAGGGTGAATTTTAATTAATATAAATCCTACAAGCAACGTTATGTATTGCTGATTTGGGAAGCCCCTGGCTAATTTTTAGACAGATTGGTTAATCTAGTTAAAAAGCAGCAAAAAGTATAATCATTTTTTGGTAATTTTCTTTAAATCCTACTTAATATTATAAATGTGAAAGTTTGTGAGGATGTATGGATGTTTGTTACTCTTACGCACGCAATAACTAATGAACCGATTGCAATTAAACTTTTGGTGCAGACCTGGATTAACACATAGGCTACTTTTTATCCCGACAATCCCACGGCACCGGCACTTACGTGGGTGAAACCGTGGGGCGCAGCTAGTAGAATATATAATTAAAATCAAAATTATTTATTTCAATTAAACCAATTTTAGGTATTTTTGAATTGTCAGGAGTAGGAGTCAGTCAATAGGTATAAGTCTGTCGTAAAGCTAGTTGCCTGTTTCAATACGTAAATCCCTTGGGCAAGAATAGGCAAGAAACTCCAAGGACATTCTTTTTTCAACATATTTTTTTTACAATTTACTCGTTACATTGCTTATAGGCGCAAATTAAACGCGAAGACAATGTAACATACTGTTCTAAAATATGAACAATAGCGCAAAATTATTACCATATTCAATTAGTAACAGACCGGAGATGACCAGGCCCGACAAATGGCACTCGTTCATGAGCATGACACACGCGCCAGCCATCGTCCAGCTCAACCATATTAAAGGGAGCTGAGCGACCCGACACATACGCAACACCCGCAAGGCTATATTTGTAAAGGAAAATACTTGGCAAAAATAACACCGAGCACAAATGGGTATGGGTATAGGAGAGGTTCTATGTAAAGCTAGATCTAGCTGAATTGGTGTACGCGCTCTCACGCGATAGCTTATCGCAGAAAGTTTCAACAGAAATTTGTTACCACTTAATCTGATAGGTCTTTATCTTCTGATGATTAACCCTTAGATCAAATATACCATGGAAGGATTAACCGCGTAAATTGCTCTAGTCCAAAAATTTTGGAAGCTTGTAAAATTATAAATTGAAAAGAGATAAATTGATGGAGCACATATTTGTGTTGATATTTATATGTATGAAAAGCCAATAATGTAACCAATAACAAGAAACGAACTATTATTTTCAACTTACAATATTACATTACAAATTAAACAAATACACCTATCTAACTAAATAGGTGTATTTGTTTAATGTGTAATTTTAGTTCAGTAGCTACTGAACTGAAATATATTCAATATAATGACAATGTCAATGTCAAAATGGCTAAGTCCTCAATTTTAGGTACGTAAAAAAAGTATTTTTTATTTTATCTTTGATATAGAATCTAATTATGTTAATGGTAATTTAATGGTTATTTTTTTTTATATTTCAGACTTATAAATAGTCGATAGTGACAATAAGTGTCACTAGTTTGCTGCTGTTTGCCTGCTATAAAAATATAGTAAACCTGTAGAAAAAGAAATGAATCATCGTAAAATAAGTTGGTTTATAAATTTTTAATTAGCCAACAGCTCTAAGCTTCTTCACTGAAATTGGAAATAACACCAAAATGAGACCTTCACTCGCCTCATGTCAGTTAAAAAATGACCCTCGCAATAATATGTATATAAAATTATTCGTCCCTACTTTCGGTGGTATACAAGTCATTAGAATTGTAAATCAGGTAAATTAGAATTCGTCAATTTCTCTGAGTACATTCATTCGTTAGCTTATTTATTTCCAATTTAACAATATTTTGTATACAGTTATTTTAAAACATTTGTCGCTAACAAAACATTTCATGCTAAAAATTCTGAAATGTTTTGAAAAGTGTTTAATGTTCTTACATAGTTCGAACCAATGGTATGCCGTTCAGTTTACACCGGGATTATATAGAACACAGTATTAAGTTCTAAAGAACAATTAAACTCCTTAAAAACCTACTCCTGGACTAGGAAATCATACCCATGTCCATGTCATGCGGTACTTGACAAATATTAAATTATCGTCAAATATACCAAGACTGATGACTACCCATGAATAGTGTATGTATCACACGTTGTTGTTCCAAGTAATAACATGGTATTATATTTTTTTGATTAAGGGACAAAATTAAACAATCAGTACTGCATCGCTGTTCTACGAGTAGCTACCGTTCGGTTTACCTCAAACTATGTACACCACCTACATATTATGTATTTTGTATGTCTATATTTTTATATTTACATGTACATACGTATACCTGTACTTAATGGTTATCTTCAATTTTAACATTCATTGACACGTTGGTGGCCCTGTAAAACCTTTTAATGTACTTGACAGTAAACGAATTATTCAATACATGATATAATGAAAAGATCATTTTCATGGGATAAACCATGATCGCTTAGAGTAAGTAGTACAAATCCAGATTTACTCTGAAAAGCTTTACCTGTTGCGCGACTAGCTTCGGCCTTCAACCCGTGCACGGTGGCTTACAGAGATGTCGTATTCTTTTTGTATGCATCTACGTTTCAGATTAAAAGATCCATCGCCACCCCAGCGTTCGGGGGCCATCGGCCAGCACCGGCAGGCTTCGACCGTGTCGCCCACAGATGATTGGCTGGAGCAGGAATGGGGTGAGTGATGACGCGTTCGAGGGAAGTTTTCGCGCTGGAAAATCAGTTGTGGTTGCGGGGTTGAACGGTGCGGCCGCGTGCCGCTCCCTACTTCCGCTTCGCTCTGCCACGCGTTCATCTCGCTTCGAGCCGCGATGTGCCCGCCTCAGGGGTAAGTGAACATTTCATTCGATTAAAAAGCAATTTCTCCTGAGAAGTGTGATTCATATACCTTTACTTCAGCCCGATTAGGTTCAATTTGTATAAGGTGTAAATATAAACTTGAATATTTAGCGCTAATCTTTACTTTTATGAATATAGGTTAAGACCGCAGCTGCCTTTTGCGTAAATAGACCGACGTGTTGAGGCGATACTTTAAACTAGTTGCATATGATATCTGAAAAATTACAGGAACATTTCACTTTTTTAAACTAATATCTAGGTTATAAATTATCCCAATAAGTAGTATTTTAAATGCTACTGTTATAACTGAAAATAAATAAGACTTTTAGTAAAGTCAAAGTCAACACTGACACTAAGGGTATGACCCTTGATATCGCGAGTTTCATTCAGAATGATCATCACACTGTGATAGTAAAACTTAATGTCTTTTGTATTAAGTTTATAGACCAGAAATATAAAAAATACGAGCTCTGAAAAGCTCGAAGTGGTATGCTTTTTCCTCACAAAATCAAATACTACACTTTTCAAAACCACGCCATTGAACGCCAATTATATGAATTAATTTACAAATCAAAAGTCACTACATTAGTATACACGGCATAATATTATAGATATTATGACGTGTATACTATATTGCGTTCAAGCACCTAGACTTTACATGACCCACTTTGTACAGCATATTTTTATGTATTATTGTATTTACTCATAGATACCTGACTCTCATTGACTACCCTCAGCTGTATAGGAGTTAAGTTTTTGTTTGTCATCGTTTTTCGACATTATCTGTTTCAAAGGTTTAAAATACATCGAATTCTATACAATTGATTTACAAAATATTTACGATGTTATTCTTGATGAAATGTAAAATATAAGATTTTTTTAAATATTTCATAATTAATAATATTGATACAACTTTATTTGTATCCAGCATAGGTAATATAAAAAAACATTTTCATATCTAAACTTTCTACTAACAAAAATTTATTAAAATTTTTAAGGGGCAATTCTTCCTAGCCCCTTTTCGATAAAGGCTTCTCTAAATCTGCGTGTATTTGTATGTTATCAAAACAAGTGAACAATGCAGTAACTAGGTTACGTTGTTAAACTAGAAGTATTTATCGACATCAGCATAATACCGCGACGAAGCAAGTGTACATGCACGTACATAGTGCATAAATGAACTTTAAATGAGCCTCGTGCAAAATGCCCATGGGTACATGAAACAACATTTAAAAGCTACCCGAAACTCAAAACAATATTTTAATATTATTTAATATTGGAATACGGGTTTGCATAAGTTGCACAATGCTTTTCTTTTCTAAACGCATAGTAAATTTTACTGTTTAAATTAAATTATGTATTTAAACGGGAATTAACACGATCACGAAAAGGTATAACATACCTTTGAATTATCATGGAACGCGCAAGTTTAAAAGTTAGTTTAAATAAAAATTGTCAATTTTTATTTGCATCTAGTTTACAGAATATGTTTTATTACTTTTCATGTTAATTTAAATTGCATGGTATTTTTCCATCGACCTTTGTCTTAAAAAAAAATATTGTTGATATAATATTTTAAACGTAATATAAATATTTCTTTAAATCTTAAAAGAAGAAAACTGAAGAAACTACACAAAACAGTTTGAAATATTATTTCATTTGTTCTGTTCCGCAAATCACTAGTTAAATTAGGTTATTTCCACAAACTTGAAGGTCATTTGAATTCCTTTCAATTAGAGGAAATATATAATAAATTCAATTGAAATAATAATTAAGCAGGTATTGTGCGGGAAATGATCGACTTATTTATTAAATTAGACAGATTTCCAATAAATAAAGATATCACTCTCACCGGAAATACCGCTATTTCAATTTAACAATAAGTCTGTTAATTATGTTTACATTGTGGTTCAATTTATCGAGATTTTCCTACTCTCGGTTGATAACATCTACCTACAGCGGAAGTTATTATGTAATCTGCAATATACGTATTAAATCCGTAAGTAATGTTACTTCTGCTGATGTGTGTAGGTATATGTTTTGTTTATTTCCCTTACCATATATAAATTAGACTTGAACGGGTCAAAGCCCTCAATAGCTTTTTTAAGTGTTCAGATTGCACAGTATAAGTTCGTTAAGATTATTTTACTTATTGTTTATTGTATGGGTGAAAGAGTCAGGGAAATGATTTGATTTAATAGGGTTTTCGATGGAACTGGGATTTAGACTGACTGATTAGAATTTCGATATTTTACGTGAAGCGACTGTTATCAGACCTCCACAACCCAAGTACTAAGCGATGTCGAAGTTCGAATGCTACAGATGTTCGTATTGTAACCGGGACCGACGGATTAACGTGCTCTCCGAGGCACGGAGGGATCGCAATGTTTTAAGAATGTTCACCCATCCTAAGACTGACCTGGCTAGTATTACTTAACCTTGTAATGTGCTAACCAACTCGGTTATCACTTAGCCACGAGCCCCGAGTTTTTATTATTATAGGTATTATGTACAATAGGGTAAGACTATAAAGGGCTATATCATAAACTACTACTAGAAAGAAAATCATAGAATGAGCAGGAGGCATATTTAATTACAAATTTTCCGATAGATTAATGAGTACAACAAAATGAAAAATAACCAAATTTAATCCGGTTGGCTCTTCACTTTCCACTTACGAATACTATCAACTAATGTATATATTCTTATATGAATTTTATACGTTAACCCAGAACTATTACTTCAGAAGACTTTCCTCGATAAATGGGCTCTCCAACACTAAAATAATTTTTTTAGTTCGAACCAGTAGTTTCTGAGATTAGCGCGTTCAACCAAAGAAACAAACTCTTCAGCTTTATAATACTAGTATAGATTTACGGGTCATTCTAAAACTATATTGTAATCTTAAAAAACATTTTTTCACCCCTCGGAAACGTTTTCTGGATGAAAGTTGTCCTATGTCCGTTTTGTACCAATGACAACGTGTATGTAAAATTTCATGATAATCGCTCTAGTAGTTATGTAAGACGTGACAGCGTAACAAAAATAAATAAACTCATATTAGCCTTTATAATCATCATTATTTCAGCCATAGGACGTCCACTACTGGACATAGGGCCTTTATAATATTAGTTAGAAATAGTATTCCTTCCTAATATTATAAAGGCCTAAGGAAGCTGCAGTCAGATGAAAAACTCTGCCATATTCCGTTTTATCAAATTGTATAAATTTGAATATAATATACATATTTAGTAAAATAACTTGATTTAGAAAATGTATGGTTCAATCGGCGTTATAAATATTTTTATTCCCTTTGAGAGGCCGTATAGTTGCATTGGAACTGGTTGCGTTGAAACTTTCAGATACGGTGATAGTAATGGGAGATCGACTGAATATGGTTTTTTTTTTACTTTAATTCACCCAGTAATTGACCCGTAGGCATTTCTTTCTTATAAAAAATGTATTGTGTATATATTATTTGTTCGGCGTATTCAAAGACCCAAAAATAACTTTCATCATAATCATCAATCTAATGCAAAAGTCTACTATTAGAGATTGGCCTATTCAATAAGCCTTAATGAAATAAATAGGTAACCATCGAACTTATTTATTGAGATGTAGACCAAGCAACTCTTTTAAGAAGGACTCGAATAATAAAATGGAACAGCTGGATAGGCAGACAACAGTTTTTGTTTTTACTACTAGATGTACGTTCAGCAGAAAGTCATATGTTTTCCTCGGGGACTTCCATCCTAGGGCATACCCGAGTCCCTAACAATAAACTCATTCGTATTAGCACACCATGTGGTTTAGTCGGTTTGATTCCGGCATACCACTTCACCGCTAGCCCCGGTGAGGTGATGACACGTGTGGGTATCCAAACGATAAAAAAATATAGTCTTGTTTATGTGTTATTATTATGACTAGCCTTCTTTTATGATTCGAAATTTAATTAAGTATAAAATGGCACTCATTATTTTATCATGCTATCATTATCTACCTATGGCGCGTTCACTGCTGATCATAGAAATCACCTACAGACTTCCAGAAAGAGTGCTCTTGCCAATACCTCCAATCATCTCTCTTCGTATAAGATACCATGTAACGTTCTTACAAATACGATATTCATGTATTCAATATTTTTTTTAAAACATTGATTTATTTATACAACATTGTCATTCTATTATGTATTTTTTTCATTTAATAAAACTTTACAAGAGTAATTTATACCTTTACTACTATATAACTTTAACACAAATATAGGTAATTTTTATTTAGTTATGGTTTAATAAAAATGTTTGTCCATAAATATGTTGTACTTACTAGAAAACTTCTGAACCCTAAATTATTGACAAGTATTATGATTATAATAAATATAAAAAGATGATGTTTAGTGAATATTATATTTATGTATTAAATACATAAATATAATTATTAAACTTCAATTCGAAATAATCTGTTTCATACCATATTCAAATGTCACTGTTATCCTTTACCTTCCCAGAACTTGATTCATTTTTGCATTGACTTAAAGTTAACTGATAGAAAATGCCTGAGACAAATTAATTCCATATACAATGTGTTATTAAGGTTTAAAATAAGATTAAAAATAAATTTCTGTCAGTTAAATAATGCTGGTAATGATAAACCGAATATATTAATCAAAACACCGTTTTTTAAGCCTACAATATTTTGCGTACGTGAAAACTGAAGTGAGTCAAATGTTTTCGAAACTTAAACAAGCTTTTTTTTATTCAATATGTTATGATTACGTTATTCAAGCAACTCCCATGGGACCGTAGTCATCGTGATTATTAAAGAGCGAACGCGTGATTGAGAAATGATCTCATTGTGTTTGATACTCGGGTTCAAAATCAACTAACAGCGTCGGCCAGTAGCAAAATGCTTTATAACAAAGGGAAATTCCAGCTTTTCACCCATCGGCCGAGTCATCTAGTAATGAAACAGTAGGCCATAACAACGGCACTCCACGGCTCGCTGTACACAAACTCGTCCTCATTTTTATTTTCACTCACTGAATACTTGGGTAGTGTTTTTATTATGTACGCTTTATGGTACCATAAAATGCATTCAGAAACACAATTGTCTGTGGTAGTTATAGTCCACTTCTATTACTGATATATACCGTAGGTATATATATATCAATGTAATAGGTATATACCGTATAGTTGTTCATTTTACTTGATTTTGTCAAAAACTTTATCTAAACTAATATTATAAACAGGAAACATTTGTGTGTATGTTTGTAATGTTTTCACACAAAAACTACTGGACCGATTGCGATGAAACTTGGTAGATATCTGGAGACCTGGATTAACGCGTAGGGTACTTTTTATACCAAAATTTCCACGGGATCGGGACTTACGCGGGTGAAATCGCGAGACGCTGCTAGTACTGAATAAAATAGTAATTTATTATTCAATAAATTATTACTACTTTATTCAGCATAAAGTCTCATTCATTTAAAAAAAGATGTCCATTCTTTTTAATTTACTTTTGAACGAATCGAAACGTCTTTTATGATTGCATTAGTGTAGAGCAGGGATTCCCAAAGCGGTCGCTGTCGACCCCTTGGGGTCGAAATCGGCTTCCCAGGGGACGATATAAACGAAAATTGATTTTGGGGATCAACGAGGTTTAAAAATCGACACCTATTAATTAACACAAGTTCTTATTTGAAACTTTCAATATACTGTATAAGTTGTATTACGTGTGCCAACTTGTTATAAGAATGACTAATATTTTAGTAGGAAGTATAATTGTTGTAATTTTAAAAAACTCAACAAATCGATAAGCGTGCACAAGTTCGTACAAGATGAAAAACTCGGCTTGGCAAAGCTATTCTGTGGAAGAACATTGTTTCTGTTGCGACACATCATCGCAACATGAATAATGTTCTTCCACCGTCTATGGTTGGTCTTCATCGTGGTTTAATAGCTCACTTAAAGCGACAAGTGCCTGAGGTACTGGTCATTCACTGCGTGATTCACAGACAGCATTTAGTAGCAAAAAAATCTGAGTTCTACATTGCATCAGTCTTTACAATATGTTATAAATTATGTCAACAAGATTCGAAGCAATCCTTTGAACTCTTGGTTATTTTCTCAGCTATGTGACGAAAACGACCAAGTCTTTACTCGGTTACTTCTGCACGCTGAAATTAGCTGGCTATCAAGAGGCTCTTGCTTAGCAAGATTTTCAGCCTTTTTTGAATCCATGTTGGATTTTTCACAAGAAAAATATCCGAATTTGAAAGAAAATCTGAACAATTGTAAAATATATATTTATTACTTGACTGCTATCTTTGGTATGTTAAACAAAGTTAATTTTCAGCTGCAGGGTGACGATCTCAACTTGATTAAAACAAAATCAATAATATCGGTCTTTGTGGGTGAACTCATCCTTTATTTATAAACAGTATTTAAGCAGAAACGAATATTCTTAGTTTCCGCATTTGTCAAAATTACCAGAAATGCTTCATCACGGTGTTATTTTATTATATGTTACTCACTTGGACGCATTACACAAGGATTTTACTAAGAGGTTTGAGGAGCTCTTAAATTTACAAATTCCTTAATGGATAATAAATCCGTACAATATCACAGCCATGGAAGAAGTCAATGTGATAATGTAAGAAGAGTTGATTACGATCAGCACAGACGAGGATCTTAAGCAGAAGTTCAACCAAGGTCAGAAGTTCTGGTTGCAAAGCAATATTGAAACACAGTATTCTGCATTGTGGAACATTGCTGAAAAAGACCTTATCGTTTTTTCATCTTCATACCTAGTCAGAAAAGGCTTCGTTGTGGTTACAAACTTTTTGACAAAACAAACAAACCGTTTGAAAATCAATGAACGCGGACTTTATGAATTTAAGGCTGCAACCGGATTTAGCTAGATTGGTAGAAAGTCACCAGGTTCATCTATCACACTGAATTTTTTATTTTTTAATCTTTATTTTGCAATTTTAATGGTTTTTTTTTTTCAAAAAATAATGACTACTAAAGTATTTTTACTTCATTTGTATTAATAATTATTAATTACACTTGATATTTACTGAATTTTATGTCTGTTTACTTTGTTAAATTTTAATGAGAAAACGATGTCAAGTTTACTCACTTAACCAACCGTAAAGTTTTTAAATTGGGAAGTATTTTGTATCAAAAAAAAACTAGAGATAAGATTTTTATAGTAATTTGGCTATGGGGGCCTGAGGTATCAGTTCATTTTGGAAAAGGGGTCTCTTGCCCAAAATAGTTTGGGAATCCCTATAGTATTAGTTCCGTGTATAAATATATCATAAACTTTCTCTACATATTAAATATGTGTGAAAATTTGAGCAAATAAGCATAAAAAGAAGTTTTGACAAAAGGAACCTACATCCGATTACAAAATAAATATTTTGTAAAAAAAATAAACTCTAATCATGTTTATATCAATTTAATCTAGGAGTTTTGTGCTAACAGGGTACAGCCGTAAACAAATATTGCCAAAATTGTATAAAAACGTGCAAACATTCATACCAGTACATTTGATTGGTTTTGCGACATTTCTGTTTACTTTTTAATGAGTTTAGACGAATTCATGACTTCGTGTGATTCTGAAACCAATCAAACTTTCTCATGTTAGCCGAGTCTTTGAGAATTACGTTGCAATTATGAAATTAAACTAATATATTTCACTTCTTCAGTTTGATGGAACTTTAAAAGGTTTATATATTCTTTTGATACCATCAATGTCCCAAACAATGTATAAATATATCTATAACTTCACCAACTTTGATATATTATAACAAATGGTTATGTACATATAACAATTTGGTGTTGTGTTCCTACGGCGATTAGCATCCTCTTTCGTAAGAAGACGCCATAATGCTTACGAACTATCACTAACTACAGTAACTACTAATTTAAAGTAACAGAAGACCTTAGTGTAGTAAACGTTTCAACATGTGTTAAAAATAAAAATAAAATACTACACGATAATGCATTCTATACTCGTATTATTTTTTTGTTGAAAAGATGTTTCTAACGCTCACAGGTTTAGCTAATTAGTTGTAAAAAAATGGTGTATTCCCGTTGTCCCCATTGCCCTGTTTTGACACTGGTGGTGCATGTTAAAAAATTCAAAACACTTAAAATATTGTACCCAAAAGGACATTTTTAGCTGTAACAACACAAGCTAAATTTCAAAATTGACACACATGAACTCCGCAGGCTCTTCATTCATTCTCATTTTAATACAGCCAACAATGAACCGTTCCCACAATCATTACCCGGTTGGCATATGGAAGCAGTTCCGTACGGACTAGATTGATCGAATTCAGCTTGCCTCTATAGTGCCTATTGTGAATAGACGAACACGTAACACTAGAGCTACGAAGATCGGCATAGAGCGGGACGTGTTGTCGTGAATAGGCTGGCGGCTGCTACGTCACACTCGGTGTCATCTATGACAACGCCGGTACTCTGATTCGATAACTTCACCATTCCAGTGAATCGCATAGCCAGGTGTCAGTCGCAATTGCTACGTTTCGGTAAAGGGGCCTTGTCGTTCACTGGAAGGTAAATGACTGAATGGAATACTTAGCATTTTCAATGACTTACCTAACGTTACATAAATTTTCAATTTAATTATTATTATTTTTTTTTTTTACCTTAGAGTAACTATAACTGTAGATAACCATATAATGACTAATGAGTAAGAGGAATGGGTATTTTTGTTTTACGTATTTTTTTAGTTTGCTTCAGTTACCAATCAAACACCTCATTTTATAACCAGGAGGCGGTGCCTGGCCTGTATTTTTGTTATAAATTTTTTTTAATTAATTAATTGTTTTATGATTTACTACGGCATAATCTCAGCGGTCACACTGATATTCTCTTTAGAAATAATTTCTATTAGCGAGTAATGAAATGAGAAGAATGGTCATCTCAAAATCTATACAGAAATGGCACTGTCAACGTCAAAATGTCACAGTCAATACTGTCAGTTCGTAGTGGCAGTATTCTTTTTGGCCTAAAAACTAATGATGAGGTATTAAACTAAAAACGAATGATCATTTTCACTCTTCTGCTATCCGCAAAAAAAACTTCATTCATTAAGTAACTGCTGGATTCAAAGTGTAATATGTAGGGCACCTGAGAAAAGAATATATACTCTAAGCGCGTCTGCTGCTAAGTGATTTAGTTCTCTTATGAACACTTACAGCACGTGAGGTGTAATTTGCAAGTTACTGCTTTTAGTGGCATTAGTAGATACAACGGCCTTATATATAAATATATATGCACACATTTTGTTGTATCATATGTTACATTTATCTTTTAGAGCAAATTCTCTCGTGTAACATAAAGGTGCTCTTATGATAGATTCTATATAAGAAAATACACTTCAAAAATCAATTAGTAGAAATAATTGTTTTGTAACTTGATATATTCAACGGAATGAACAGAAGTCCTGCAGCGAGTAATCCAAGGTGGTCAATTTAATCGTAAACTTATCTAACAATTAGTTTGTTTCGGGGAATAAGATGTCATTCAATTGTAATTGTTTTGTTTTTGTAATTCACACTGAAAATTTCTTGATTCTGGTGAATAAGACCAGATACTAGACTTATGATACATTTATTGTTTTTCAAAGTTTATGCAATTTATACATTTTTACATTCACTGCAACCATTGTAAATAGCAGTTAGACCAGTCTCCCTTGGGGACCTCTTCAATGGCTTCGTGGAACGCATTCACCGCCGATTTAGAGCTCGTAAAACGGGTGTCTCTAAGTTTGTCTTTAATTATGGGAAACAAAAAAAGTCTCAAGGTGCAAGATCTGGGCAGTATAACGGATGCGTCATCAGTTCCAAATTCGAAGTCTTCAAATACGCTGCCGTTAACTTAGCGGAATGTGAGAACGCGTTATCGTGGTGAAGGACGACATTGCTTCGAGGACGCTTTATTCTAACTTTTTCTTAGATTCTGGGAAATCAAGTGTTGAAGTACCAATCTGTAGTCACTGTCCTTTGGTCTTTAAGCGACACAGTTGTGTAATGTCCTGATTTGGGGAAAGAGAAGCAACCATTTCCTTACCAATGCTTTAACTTTTCTTAAGGTTCATCGGTAAGTCTTTAAAAAGAGAGACCCGTTCTGCCGACTGGCTTCATCTTTCCGTTTCAAAGCAGTACACCCAGGTTTCGTCACCTGCCACGATATTATAAAGAGGCAAAGAGTGTCCTCCACCATGGCATCACCGGCCCTGCAGTAGTTTCTGGTCTTCTGCTAAATCCTGCGGTATCCAACGAGGAAAAGCTTTCGAAACTTCAGATGCACATGCAAAATGTTTTGCACTTGGCTCGTTCCGATGTCTAAAATACAGTACGAATTTGCTGACAAGTAATTTTTTACTAGTTTCAATCAACGTTCGGCCAACGTTCACGTACATCATCGCTTAGATTATCACGTCTTTCGTCAAGTTCTTCGAACCACCGATACATGGAGCTGCGCCATGGATCTTTATCGCCAAATGTCAATTGAAGTCTCTGATAACTTACTCTCTTGTTGACTTAAGCCATAGCGAAACTCGTAAAAAATCATTGAGTGAAAATTTTTACAAGGCAAATTATAATAGCGGCATTTAATTTTCTAAAGAACGCCACAATGAAAACCAAATGACAGTCTCGCAAATTAAAGAGTAACATGTTTCCAGGGAGCTCCATTTCCGAATTTCGTAATGGCGCTTTTATTTTTTCATTGTATGTGAATAGTTCCAGAAACTTTTAGTATGATCCACTGTATATTCCTTTATTTTTTTTTTATAATTAAATATAAAATAATCAAAGTAAATTAACAGCACAAAATTCTTTTAAATTTATCTTAGAATATAGAAGAATTAACGTGAATGGTAAACGTTTGTTAAGTCTGTGTAAGTTAAACTATTAATAAGATTGGGAAAATATCTCTTACTTATATTAGACCGCGATCGTATAACGCAACAAGGCTATTGTTTAGTTTCTTTTGATAATAATATTCGCCAGAGCGCAATGTAGAGGAGTTAAGCGCCGCAAGGGTGACGATGAAAAAGTAGCATCTCGCGTCATGTAACGCACAGCAATTTTTCTCAACTCTGCCAAAACAATCCCCATAGCGCAGTTAATTGAACACTGAGATTTATCTGTTTACAGTATACTAAATAATTAAAATGCCCCCGACTAAAAACCCTTCAACGATTAGAAAAGAGCTGATAAGCTTAGAACTGCTACACAGAATTGTGTAGCTAGGAACACTTTCGAATAAGTCACCTTTCAAACAAAGAAAAAACTTAACCAAAATCGGTCCATCCGTTTAGGAGTTATGATGTCACAGACAGACACACAGATACACACGTTAAGCTTATAACACCCCTCCTTTTTGAGTCGGGTTTTAAGAATACCAACCAGTTCAGTCCAATTTACAAAATAAGTAAATATTGAAAGTAACTGAAGTAATGGAAGTTTCTTCCATACATACATACACTCACACCTGTATCCCTGATGGGGTAGGAATAGGCGGATTAAATACCCACATTGAAAACTATAGTTTGGTCCCACTCACGTCCTTGGCAAACCTATTGCCGTCAACCGGGCACTTTGGGAATTAAAGATGTCAAAACCGGGAGTATATTGAAAGGGAAAAATAATAATTAAGTTACGAAGGCAATGCAAGGATGGATGGACACGGATGGATTGGGGAGTGTAAGCAATAGCTTGAGTAGGTCAGGGTTATATACCTGTATCTCGAGGTTAGGACCTCTAACAACAACTTCTTGTATAGTTTAAATATTGTGACGCCCGAACCTCTTTCGGTACTGGCTGGTAATATAATATCGCACTGCTATTACGAGACTGTATCAACTCAAAATAGGGTAAATTTGAGATAATTCATTTTTCATACGTAAATATCAATTCCCTACGCGTCAACAAATATAAAATAATAATAATAAATTGTAATAAGCCAAATTTTTTAATAAAACAACTAAATATAATTCATGTTTTTTTTTATTTGTTCAGATATTAGAATACTAACTCAAAAATTGGAATTAACTTGATAACCTGCAATCATTTAAATAATTCATTAATACAGAAATCCCTTAATTTTATCAATAATCTATATACAGTGTTCACTTTTTATAATATTTAACAGGAAGCGACTAATCAGTTTTCTGTCGTTTCTGAAAAAAGCTTCATTTTGAGTTGATACACTCTTGTAATAGCAGTGCGATATTTGAATCTGTTCTAATATTATTTTTGAAATGTATAAATGCTTTAGAAAAAGAACAGAATCATGAAGCGCCTAAGCTAGCAGGCAGAGTAGATGGCTGTCAACTCGCTGGGCCACATCTATGAAGCCATTATAAAGTGATGATGTTATCCTCTCGGCCAACCGAAGCCTTACAATATAATATTGTCTCTTCACTCCGTCTACTTCATTATTTACCTTCAGTTTTCATACTCTAATGATAGGATCGCCATTCAAATCAAATCGCTAACTCTAAGTCTCTAAGTTTCAATAGCCACTTTCTTCATGAAAATATGAAAATGATAATATGTATATTCATTATTAATTAAGATAAATATATAATTCTGTATGTTGTTTTACAACTTCTTTACAACAATTACAATTTACAATAAATATTATACAGATATCCTACATTCTTAAATAATTCAAAGAGCGGATAATAATAATCACACAGAAACACCATAGGAATCCGTGTCGGTTACAATTTGTAAAATCCGCAGACAAAATAATGATTATGAGCCTTCACGGACGGGCAAGCGACTTACCTCTGCCCATTTAACTTTGTAAGTCTGCCACATTTACTTCCAGGTTCCTTAATAAGCCGACCTGAGAGAAACATTTAAAAGATTTCAAAGATTTTCCCGTCGCAATGTACCATAGTGACTAAGCTGCATTTATAAATGAACATTATAAAGTTGCAAACACACTTCAGTTGGGACATGAGATCAGCCTAAAGAGAACGAGCCTAGTAGTATTAGCCCTCACTGAACATGGGCACGAGTAATGCTTCAACCAATACTGTAAATTTATAAAATTATTCTGTAGAACTGAAAATAATAAAAGTGAAGAAGAACCAGTCACATTACCCAATTATAGACATCGAATTGCTGCAGTTATGACTACTAATATTATATTAGTAGTCATAACTGCAGCAATTAATACTAGGATTACATGAAGTAATGCGTAAAACATTGTAGGCACTGCTCCGTACGCTTTGTGTCTATAGCCTGAACAAGACGATCTGGGAGAACAATTCAGAGGCTTTTTAAGATTTCCTCGTCGGAATGTCCCGACCGTCGGCTATATCTGCATTTACAAATGAACTTCGTTACAGGTACGATTTGCTTTAATCCCCCAATAAAGTTTATCGTGCGTGCGGTTATTGGAATTGCTTCATCAAAAATACGGCCCTGTCCACTTTTATCTTCGCAATATTCGTTTATAGAATTTTATTTTACAACTTGAGGTTTCTGTTTCCATTCAACGGCACGTAGAGGATTACTCATAATATTCGCTCCTATTTAATATTCAAGCTGTAAATTATTTTAACGACTACGGCTAAGTTGAAAATGTTTTTATTTTTGTTTTGATAAAAAAATATATGAAACTGGTGTGTTTTATTTCATTTAAATCAACAATATTAAGCCAAATTTTATTAAAATCAACAATTTCAGCAATATCATGTAATTTATAGACCTATTGTTTTATTAACCGATTTCAAGAAAGTAGGTTATCAATTCGACACGTATGTATGTCATATTATTAAAACTACAAAATATTCACTTATGGCAGTCTATTAGAAAGCGAAAGCCCTTGCGTCCTCATATCACTGGCGCCAGGAGACGCTTGACCGTGGGCTGAGGCTTTTGCCCACTGAAGTAAAGGCCCAAAGGTCTCAGGTCCACCAGGTACTCATGGCTAACTGGAAAGAGCGACTTGGGCAACCGAGCGCGGGGCACACCACAATTCTGGCGGTAAGGCCCGTCATGGAGGAATGGCTAGAGAGGCGTTATGGCAGGTACTAGGTTACTAGGTACGGCTGCTTCGGGAAGTACCTGTGTCGCATAGGCCGGGAGCCAACGCCTGAGTGCCATCACTGCAGGGGCTGTCCCGAGGATACTGTACTCCACACCCTAGTAGAGTGTCCAGCGTGGGTCCCACAGCGCGATGACCTTGAGACAGCTCTAGGTGTGGGAAGCATCTCGCTAGAGACCATGGTGCTAGCTATAGTATAAAGCGAGAGCGCGTGGGTCTCCGCCTCCTCATTTTGCGAGGAGGTGATGTACGCCAAAGAGGCGGTGGAAAGGGAACGGGAGAGGACTAGCACTCTCCCGTCACGCAGAGGACGCACCAGGCGCCGTAGGGCACTTAATGACCTACGGCCTCCATGAGCGCTGGCCTTAAGGCGCTTCGAAGGTAGGTTAACCCGGCGCCTAAACTGAAGAGGGACACGGCTCCTATTCACGACTGCGAGACTACCTGCTTTGTGGACAGGTGGTCAAGTCTGTCGGGGGTTCAGGGAGTTCCTTCCTTGGTTATACCTGAGCCCCCGGCCATAGATATCAGTGACGGAGCACCGTGTGGTTTTAGTCGGTTCGATTCCGACATAGCCACTTCGCCGAACGCTCGGCGAGGTGGTACCCGAGGGAGTTTCCACACGTAAAAAAAAAAAATGGCAGTCTATTAGAACAGCCAAACAAATATACATTTTGTATAATACACTCTAATCTAATGATCTTACTTCATTTTGCCTGTGCTCAAATTCATTCTATCACAACACACTGAATTTGCAGGATTCTTTGTTGTGTAATCAGATATAATATAATTTAATCTTTACATCTACTGAGATGAAGTATTATGCACTCAGTAACCACAAAGTTCAAAACTGTTTCGGGACAACTCAGTAAAGTCAGAAAAGATTTTTTTACCAACTTAAAAAAAAAACAATTAGACATGTACTCGTATGTATGTATTATTCGACCTATTCGACCTGCAAAACATTCACATATCATAATCTATTAAGGCTTCCAAACAAATATTTAAAAAATTAAAATGTGTATGTATGTTTGTCCATGTTTTTTAAAAACTAACTATATTTTTTTTATTTTCTTACATTTTTTTTGACTTAGGGAACAGTCAAGATTTCATCAAAATCGTTTAAGTCGTTTTTTGTATGTCTAATACGTGTAAGTGTAACGGCCAGGCTAACCGATACAAGTACGGGCGTGGTTTCAAAGAGAACTAGATATTAATAAGACTAAACGGCCATTCGATACGAGCTATGGAAGCGATTATTATTGGCAATAACAAACTAGATGATTGTAGCAGTAGGATTGGTTTTTTTTTATTAATTAGGAACTCCTCTACGGCAAGGCCAACAAGCTTCGTCAAAATCCATTAGGTACTTTTGCAGTTTATCCCGAACAGACACACAGACAAACAGATACGGCGGAGGACTTTGTTTTATAATATGTATTGATACTATTTAAAAATTTTAGCGTTCTGCACTTTTTGTACTATATAAACTTTAAGCTTTCCAAATTTGACATACCTACGTCCTCAAAACTTGTTTAAAAAGGATACAAATAATTCTCTTTACGGATTAATATACATACATATACCTACCTATAGGTTATAAATGAAACTACAAGTTAAAGAGGTTGTAAATAACATAGGGCACAGTTTAAAAAAACCTGCTCCTGCTTCCATCAAGATAGCGCTGTTACTTTAGAATAAGTCATATTTTACAGCTTGTTTGGTGAAACATTAGTCGTCGGAACGCTACTGATTGTCTGGAGGCGACGGTCGTCGTTAACGAGCTAGTCAGGCGCATCGGCTTTGTTACCTGTGCTGGCGAAAACCACAAATCTTACTGCACTTTAATGAAAATCCCAAGATGTTAATTAAAGTGCTAAACCTATACTAACCCCTAAACTATATAATTATGTAGCTTCAGTGCTATATTACTAAATGTTTGTCAGCGCTGAAGATATCAGGAGACTAAATATTGTAATTAATACCTTCCAAGAAATAACGAAACAAATTTTACTGAAATAAATCAATGAACGATAAATAAACTTAATTGCGTTTTAGTTTCCAATTTTAAAATATTTTTCTCAAGTGATGTATCAATATACACAATGCTATGGTTTGCGTTGATTTTTTACAATTGTTATTATTTACTTTTACCTAAGTACTTTACTGCTATCTAAAAATGTCAATCGGATTATTGAAATATTTTAATGCAGCTTATCTTAGCTTGTTTTCATCGATACAACTGATAAAACTAAAGACAGTAGCAGATAATAATGCATTTTTATCAATATTTATCTTATTTATCAACGCATGTCTACTTGTATTCAACATATCTTACTTTTATAAAGTAAGAAAGAAACACTTACCTACCAAGTCTTTCCAGATCATCAAGGGCAACTTGAAAAAAATTAAGTCCTGGAATCATAGTCTACTAAGCTCGTTCCTGTTTTTTTAACAATTCTTTTAGATCCCATAAAATTTAATTATTTATAAGGGAATTAACGTGATTAATAGGTATTACATACAGGCCGTGGTCACAGGCTAACCACGGCCAGTGCATCCTGGTCGAAACATCAGGCAATTCAAAGGTATATAATGCTTATTGATTGCATTGATTCCCGTATAAATAATAATAACTTCACACATATCACACACGGCCGCCCGATCCCAAACTAGGCAGAGCCTGTACTATGGTAACCGGACTGCTGATAAACAAACTTAAATATTTCTAAATACATACATATTATAGATAAATTACACCCAGACACAGAACAAATTATCGTGCTCATCACACAATTATTTGTCCTGGGTGGGAATCGAACCCACAGCCTCTGGCTTAGCAGTCCGGGTCACTAACCACTAGACCAACAGGCCCGTTAGATAAATAGGTACTGATCTGTAGGTACTAATATAATACTTAAAGGTAAAGAGTATTTTTTAGTTGAACGCGCTAATCTCTAGAACTATCGGTCTAATTAAAATAAAACTAGTGGAATTTCATCGTCTAATTCTTGAGGAAGGTTATAGGCTCCTTAACAACACGCTACGACCCTTACGAGGCGAGCAGTGACTAGTAATCGATAAACTATTCAATAGTGTTCCTATCGCTTCACCGGATTTGATTTTCTTTTTTATGGAAAAGAAAACTAATTGGGAATCTAGTAAAGATTTTTCTTGGAAAAATCTTTGCCAGGTGCTCAATTATATTTGCCTTACGGGATTTCCAAGGAGTTTTCTTTGTCTATCCCTATAACTATAAATGGCTGCAATAACATTTAAAACTTACTTATTACAAAAGAATAATCGATTTAATCCTATAAATCTAGAAACATTAATTTCTCTGTGTTATTTAATTTTAATGTATGTGTTTGCAGGTATAATATACCTAGTTTTTAAACATGACATTTGATTCCTCCTAACTGATATGCGTTGTATTCATATTTCTGCCCCACACATAAACTTTAATTTATGACCATTCTTTAATTGTCTGGAAGAAATTGCATTTAGCGATAAGGACAATTTTGTAAATTGACTGTAAGCAATGTTTTAATGATTTACAATAAAGTCTATTCTATTCTATCTTCACAACAAACAGAATCAATATTATCTTGTACTTAATTTGCGAAAAGATTGCAGTTAGCCATAAGGCTGCCCTTTGTACATTTTTTGTTCGATATACGAGTATGTATGAGACTTCCTCTGTAATAATGGTGTACAATAAAGTATTATCTTACATAAAATAAATATATCTATTAACAAAAATAAATCGCAAAAGGACTACATGATTAGTTGTATAGAAAAAAAGTATTTTATTTCGGTAAATTGACAGTAAAGTATCTTCTACAAAACACATCGTAATATTTGGAGTTAACAGAGCAAACTGAACGTCCCGTCGTCGCATCGAATATAAGTGCACAATTTTCATTGTCCTCGAAGAATACCGCTTTATTGCCTGCGGAACCAAATAACTCCTTTTATACCACTTTTATATCGAGAAGCTTATTGGAGAAACCGACCAACCACTGCCTCACTATAAGGGAAATAGTTATTCGTGTATACACCTTTTTATTATACAGTTTTACTTTAATATAAGACATATAAAGGTGATTTGCAAGAAATTACCACTGACTTCAAACAGAGCAGTCAGTGTCGCATGTATCGACAATTAAGTTTCATTGTAATCAAAAATTATTTTTCACTTTTCAGTGCCCTTTTGTTAGTTGCTTTTAGAAGTCGATTTATCTTCTTTTTAGTGTAAGGTACGTAAGTACTGGGCAGATACGGTATTCAGAACATTACCTACTGTAATGTGGGTTACCGAACTGCAGTACGTTAGATTATATTAACTTTAGTTAAGCTTTATTTAGATTAGCTAGTAAGATTTTTAGTTTCTCTAGCAACTTGCTACACTTGATTCAATAAGTCATAAGGAAAGATACATACAGCCGTAAAACCTTATCTTCTTTGAATTCAGTTAAAAACAATGACCGTCAATGTTGCTAATTTTGAAGAAAGAAAAACAACTAACACGCTATATGTACCCTTAATTTCTAAGGTTTTCCCTTATTACACCTCAGAAACCATCATCATATCCGGACTTGGTGACAATAAGATCACCTTGGGAGCATATACTTTTAAACAAAAAATAATTTTAAAATCGGTCTTTATATGACGGAAATGTCGGTAAACACACATTAAAAAAATACATACAGCCAAACATTGAACCCTCTCCTTTTTTGAAGTCGGTTGAAAAAACATACAGTCACGTTTCTTATGAGTAGACCTATAAAGGCTCACTTGTGACAGAACACCGTGTGGTTTTAGTCGATTCGAGTCCGACATACCACTTCACCCTTGGCTCTGGTGAGGCGATGACCCGTGGGGGATTCATTACCTATAAAAGGCATTCACAGTATACACTAGATGAATACCATTAATACCCTTTTTTAGATTGACGAAGGCTTAAAAAATAATAAAGTGAAATTACAACAGTCTTGTTAATTAATTAAATGTAAAATATAATTAAATTAAATAAATTAAGAACAAAAGTGGCGATTTTGCGATCGATTCCAATATTCTAATTTTAAATTATGTCCTTGAATTTAGTGCAAGGTTAGTTCTCACTCTTGGGTTGCAGAAAGATCTACGTAACGTGGTGGCTTCCAAAAGAACTGCTAGCAATAGTCGGTTGAACATGTCAGTCCAGTCGATGCTGTTGTTAATTATTTTGTAAAGGAAAAGCATATCATAAAGCTTACGTCTGTTTTGTACGTACATGTGTACAAAATTACTATAAAATATATGAATTTACATAGTCAAAATATAATTATGATTCAATAATTCTATTAAAGAAAACCGTGAAAGTACAAGACATGGCGACCTAAAACGAATTTATTACTTTATCGGAGTAATTAGCCTTGTTGAAATTGGTATATTTTTATTTTATTTTGTATCTAAACATAATAGGACTAAAAATTATAAAGAAGGAACGAATTTGATATTTTTCGTAACTTATAGAAACTTACAAAACCAAAGAAATGCTTCTAAATATTTACTTTTGATTTTCTACTTTGTTCAATTCTTGGATACGCATCGTGAAGGGATGCAATGGGGCGTGGTAGGTAGCGCGGGACGCAATTACCGGAAGTAATATGGAACCTTTCTTTGTTTCCGGCGACCAACTGGCGCACGCGCTGCCTTCTCTTCAAAACGAATAATTTATTTATATTTTATGTTACTTCATATTCTTTGTGTGTGGGTAATATATATATGTATGTAACATCATAATACATATGTATGTATTTTTACTGATAACTACTGTAATCAATCAAGTGCTTGCACTTGTAAAATCAAATTAAATCGGTAACGTATAAGGAAAGCATAGGGAGGTTCATCTAATGGGTAGCCTGAAGAGGTCATTAAACCATTATTTTTCAATTTTGAAAACCTGGTTCTAAAGAACTGTATGGTGGGTGTTTTCAAGACCACCCGTTCGAATACTACTGTTTCTGCTGACAATAGACTACTTACAGCTGCAGCGGCTGACCTGTGGCTACCAATATCACTACATCACTACATATTATTAAACAAAGTCCCACGCCGCGTCTGTCTGTCTGTCTGTTCGTGATAAACTCAAAAACTACTGAACGGATTTTCATGCGGTTTTCGACAATAGATGGACTGATTCATGAGGAAGATAGGTATATAATTTGTTAAGGTTTTGTGTAAATTGGTTGAAATATGATGATGATTGTTGAAGATGTCTCTGCTACCCGTGCGAAGCCGGGGCGGGTTGCTAGTGTTATATAAATAAACAAAATTTTTCAGTATCATCTCAGGACTGCACTTACCAATGTCTTTAGCACTTTATTTTAAGTCATGTTTACATTTTGTATAATCATTATCCCCAGCTTGTCTCTGTTGAAACGTCAAGTGTAAAGTATTATCTATTTATTGTAAGAGTCGACCCAATTTAGCGTCGAACTCCGCCATTACCGGGACCCTTCGACAGCACAATAAAAATGATTTATAGAGCAGCGAGATCGTCCGCTCAAGAATATAATACGACTTTATTTATTGCAAGCGAAACTGATAATAAACATCTGCGCGAACACCTATTTATTTTTCAAACTATACGAGCATCGGTTTTGAAAGCTGTCATATAATGGCTAGGGCTAAACATTCTCAAATTAATCTGAGCGTTATACAGGCTGAGAGTTACTGGATAGGAGATTTAAAATTTAAGAATTGTTGTAAAACTTGTTGCATTTTATAACATGTAATACTTTCGAGTGAGTTAATAGTCGAAGAGTAAATTATATAAGTACATCTGATACCTTAACTAGAGACAAATTTTTGGCCGCCACTAGACCAAAAAAAATATTGGTTGAAAATCCTCCTTAAATATTTCTAGTATTTAAAAAAAAAAACTAAATTCGCATGCCTATATATAGTCTTAAAATTAATAATTACCCTCGTATTCCTTAAAAAATCAATTTAATTAGGAAGTAAAGTGGATGAGAAGAATTTGTTAGAAGCGGGTGTCGGAGCGTGCACAACGTGACGTTGTTATTGGCCACATATTTGCGGCTCGCCGGCAGCTGGCTCGGTTACTGAACAAACTAATCTGAAAATTACACGCACCCCTTTCACCCCCGCACATCCTTTCCTCTTCCATCCTTCCATGCTTATGATACGGCGAACTGTACAAAACATTGACAAACTACCCCTTAACTAGCTGCTGGCTATCGTAATTATATAGTTACCGCAAGAGGTAGTCATATGGAAGCATATCGCCAACAGTTTTTTTTTGTGAGGCGTACGATAAAAGAGAACTTGGTTGCTGGGTTTACCATGTTTGTATTTGACACTTCAGATAACTTTCAACAAACAATAAAAAGAGAAGAAAAGTTTTCCAAGTGACTTCTTGTCATTGAATGGAGTTGTACAACACTGCCACGCACAGGCTTTTTTTGAGGTGCCCTAGCTTCTCGGGCACCACCTTCGGTTATCGCTCGATTTAATACTAAAATATAACCTAAAGAGTTTGAGGTCAGACGTCAAATGTAAGGAAATTCATAAGACTGTATTACTTTAGCCTCCAATGCCTAAGACTGTTCCTCGAATAATTGTATTGCCACAATTACTCATAACAAGTTCAGTTCTTAGATTATCCCGAAGATTTATCAAAATAAATACCTGTTTCCTTTTCTCATAAAATATTTGCGTAATAAAATCCGTTAAACGTTTCCACAAAGTAGAAAATCCGTCGCTCTGAGGTCGAGACATTAATTTGAGGCAAGCAATAAAGGGGCAGCGAGATGTCTTCACCAGGACGCCGTCGCATGTCGGCGCGGTAACTCGGCCCGCGCGATGAAACGGTGACGCTCTTAAGCGCTGCTCTATAAATTTCTCAATAAAATTCTGTTCACATCTAGGCACACCGAAATAGACCCTCTGAGAACTACCTAAAATCCATTACTGGTCTTAAACTACGTGAGAGAGATGTGCACTTTCGTAAACGAGAAAATATTTTACTTTGATATGATTCTCTTTCCGTGCATGTTGGTCACGGAAAAAGACAGCTTAACTCTTGACGATAAAGTTTTAAATAGAATGTTTAGTAGCAACGTAAATTCAGTTTTTGGCAATTGATTTTACCTAGGAGATTAATGACGCGGCTTTAGCTTGCCGCCTCGCCGCGCCTTGTCGTAAAATGTAAGCGAGCCTTATTCAATTAAATTTGGCGACATTATAGCAATCTCAGCTATCTCATTTAAGAGGAGGATAACGTGGTGACAGCCTACGCTTTGTTCATTGTGTTATTTGATTGGCTTGGTTGAATTTTCAGTGTTAATTTATTTGACATAGAATAAACTACTTAGGTACCTTCCGATATCATTGAAAACCGATTACATATCTCCAACAATCCTATTAATATTTCACAAATAGATTCATTGAAGTTTTTGTGTCTATGACTTTATAAATAAATATATTAGTGTGGCGCCAGATACCGAAGCAGCAGGTCGATTCACTCCTTGATAAAGGGTCCTTATCGGACCCGTAACTATTAAGACATCTCTGAAATACACACGTGAGTACAACCGCATGTCGTTAATAGATATGAACACCACTCACTTACTGAGGTTTTTATGAGTATCATCAATTAAACACTGTACATCAATTTATATGTATTATCGAAAAAGTTAAAACAGTTGCTGTAATCGCAAATGAAATATACAACAAAAAATAAAACCGAGATAGGCTTTTACTGAAGAGTATTGGGATCCAGGTTAGAAATACCGAACTTGTGGCCGGAACCTTGAAATAACAACGCACCATTAGCTTAGTCGTGTTTATCCTGGTGAAGAAAAGGGGATTGTTGATTTAGAACCTCTAACGGTTTGAAAAACCAGATAATACAAAGCATTGTTAGTTTAATAGTGTTTAGTTAAAGTTGAAAAACGTAAGAAGATTTCAAACTCAATTTGATAAATTTTTCATTGAGCATTCGAGATCGACACTAAATTAATAAAGGTTACACTGTGAAGAAATGGGGTAGCCTATATTTTACTAACGGATAACACCGGCAGTACTTTCGAATACCTAGTGACATCTTAACAACGTCTCGTGCTGGCAGCTGTGCTCGCAGTCGATCTCGAGATTCTGATACGCTGGGTTATATAAACAGTTTCAAATGGATAACATTTGCCAAAAACAGATCGCTGTAGAAACAATCTTCTATATAAAGGACAATATTGTAAAGGAACAAGTAAAGATCAGTCAATCTTTATAATTTTGTTTTTGTAATGTTCGTGTGCGTGTGTATTATTAAAAAGCTTGAGATGGATCACTGTGTCGCTCAATTTCTTACTTATGATGACAAGTTTACCAGCAAGCTGATTACGCTCAACTAAGTTTAAGCCAGGAGTGACAAATTTAAATCGGTATAGTCAAATAAAAAATGCCTTAAATACCTGATATTTATTTTGTATCACAAAAAAAAAGACACAAGATGGTGTTATTAAATTTGAGTTCGAAGAGTCGAATTTGACTAGTATAAATGTGATGTTGACAATAGAAGATCAGATGTTAAAAATAATATATTGTAGTTGACACTGTTTCACACAACTTTACTTCATTGTATTGAAGTCGGTTAAAAAATTAGGGGAATCGAGGAACTTTCGAAAACGCGAATGATAATCAGCACTAACCCGTTTGTGTGCAGTATCTAAATATATTTAAACGGCTTAAAAGTTGATACATATGTGTTATCAACCGCAAAATATACAGCCATGAGATGGTGGCTGGGTCCGTGTACCATAAATTTACGTGTGTTACATGGTAGTTATAGTTTACTTTATATTTGATTTTTTTTTAATTGGTTTACACCGTTTCTTTTTTAGATTTTTTACTTCAATTGTAGATAAAAGTTTTTGCTACATAGGGTAAGGAGAAGTAACTGTAAATAGATATAAGAAATACCATCTCTTTCTTCACGAGAATATAATCCATTTGTTAATGAAATACTGATCCAACAACATGACTAATACTGCATGACATTTACAGTCACTATCTAAAATAAAGTGGCACAAATGCAGCGAACAAATATCATCTAAAATTGCAGCATGTGTGTGGCACTATGAGCAGACGAACAATTGTTGTAATTTGCGGACAGTCGGACTCCGCTATTTCTAATCGATCGCGATTGTGTGTAGCTCCACGCCTCTATATAGCGGTCGCTCCATAAAAGTTGCACGCGACTGATACCCGTAACCCGTGCGATACGAATCTCTCTCATAGCCACGTAATAGGCCATCGCGGAGCTTATTACCAGACGCCATTGAGAACGGCTTTACAGGGAAATCTCGAATAGCGGGTAGACGGCGTTTCAAGTTAATAATATCTAGTTGCAACTTATTTTTTAACTTTCTGTCTTAACAGCGATATTGTCTAGATATATACTTTGTGTGTATGTATAGTGTATTATACTACAATGTTGAGTAATAAATATCTATAGTAGTAACAGCACTACTGACTATAATCGTTTAAAATAAAATAACCATTTGATACCCGTAGCCGCAAAAAGCAGGTAATTCAGTACGCCCAAGGATGAGTAAATTCTGCAACTTGGTTCAGCCCAACGATTTCAAGTACAGGGACAAAATACCTATGATTAAAGCTGCAGATATACAAACTAACTCACGTTTTATTGAGTCGTAATATTTCTATATTAAAGTGGAAAGCAATTTGTGTCCCAAAAATAATTGAAATATACGAATAACAATAGTTTATTATTTTATAAAGTCGGACATTCAATGAAGTTCTTAGCTCGGAATTTTTCGTAAAAGAAACTCATTAGTATCTACTTTATTGTAACTTATTAACTGATCAGCTAACCTCTCTAATCCATTCTTTATTGTTCGTTATTTCATCAAAGATCAGAATTCTTCCCATACTTGCAAAGTTAAGGGTTAACTTTGAAACTTAAAAAATTGACAACCAAAAATAAACATTTTATTTCTTAATTTTACTTATTAAAAAATGTAATTATAAAGTTGTCTTACTTAACGAGTTCTAATAATATAAATATGCAAGAGTCTAACAAATAATGTCACATACATACAGGGTGAATTTTGAATTCATAATTTCGTCGATACTGTTCAGCTGCTTTTCAAATACCCTCATTGCGTTTTTGACTTACGAACATAAAGTTAAATAGCGGCTCATACCAGGCAAGCTGCTAATATTCTTTTGATACTAAAATACTGCTAATATTATCTATTTCTTTTTCTCTATGTATCTATCTGTAGTAACTTCTACCGGGAGATACCAAAAAATAATAATATATTTTTAATCAACAAACATTTTAAAAAAAAATAGCCTCACACCAATTCACCGGAAAATCATGTGGTTTAAAAATGTTTACAAAAATGATGTATGTACTATAAACTTTTTGCTGATCACTTTCGTCATCGCGACCTAAAAATTACACTCAAGTGGGTACACCGGAAGTCAATAAAGGACCTCCAGTAGGAATTTTAGGTATTTTGGCAAGAAACATGTGTTTTGCCTCATGGTGAACTAGCTATTGTAATCTTATGCACTTGCAACGGCACCAGTAGCCGTGAGCCATCAATGTCTCTAAAAAACTATAAACCTTTATAGACTCTTTGCAGGTTATATGATATGAATGCAATAATGAAATGTACCCTTTGACAGTTCAGGGCCTCGTTATGAATCTTTTATATGTAGTTGTTATTGTAAATCACATTAGAAATTATGTTAACAGCACACAAGTTATGGGGATACAAAAAGTTGAAAGTTTTACCCCATAATAGCAACAAGTTTCGAACTCACACTGTCTATGATTGAGATACGCGATTCGACAAGAAATACTAAAATACTTATTGCACATGTAAATACTTACGTCATAATCCGTACCTAAACCAAAGACCAATATCATGGCACTGCTAAAAATGGTAAACACTAATTAGAATGTTCTAAAGTTCGACAGACATTGTGTTATTTGCGGTGGATGGCCATCTGATAGCACGAAGTTTTATCCCTAGTAGACTTCAACTTGGTACAACCAGAAGTGACTTGCAACCACCACTTAGTCCGATATATGTCTCGCAAATTACACTAACAACTGTGGAATTAAACTAACCTTAGCAACAACCACAAAAGGATGCACCTATATCACAACACAGTGATGCAAATACATTTAGATCAAACCCTGGCTAGGTAGTTAAATGGTTCAAAGGAAATTATAGCTTGCGGATTAGAAACGTTACAAAGGTAACGAAAGCCGAGAGCTGCATATTTATAAGTCGCAAAAACGGATACAATTATAGACAGCAATCGTCGCGGTGACCGTACCGTAGAAATATAAGCTCTCTTACCCGGAATGGAGCGAGTCTCTTATTATTGCGGTCCGGCGGCGATGGTACGTTCTTGCCTTGTTGTTCTTACGTGTAAGATTTGAAGGTATTATTACAACGTAATAATACTAACTGCAATTTTGATAAACACAGGTTCAGTTTAAGTATCATAGATTACTGTATCCACTCATTTTTTTAAACTTTGTAAACTGCAAATCTGAAGGAACGTAGTTTAGATATTTGGAACTAGGTCTAGCTATAAATGCATCATATCGACAGCATATGGGGGCAGTGGCCCAAGTTGGCGCTGGTTGGATTCCTGATGCAAATATTCGTATGTATGTTCTTAGTATTTCTAAGTTTAACATATATCCTATGTTTAAACAAAAATATAACTAAGCATCTTTATTATTTTTGATAGCACCCATATACAGTAAGTACAGTGTGCTGTATAATATCTTGGAATGATATTACTCATTACTGTCTTAAGTATTTTAATATACATAACCATACTTTCAGTAAGGTACCCAACAGTAACATGAAAATACCCAAATATCATGTCAGCTTAAATAACAGGAATGATTTTCGGTACACATTCTTGGAACAAATCTCAATATACAAACGAGTAACCGGAGCTTAGAAAATGACACGCCATATTTTAAGTATCGAAGTAAAGTCGACATGAAGGCGACACCTGGAGGAGGAGACAGGTGTTCACTACCCCTGTTCACCCTGTACACCTTCTTTCGCCCCTCTTTATTGATATTACGGTCGGCGCATTAACCACTCCACGCGTTGTGTATTGGCTTTCACATCAGGCCCACTATAATAAAACTAGATCGTATGTTCAAATAAACATGATAGAAACTCGTGATTTCTATTGTCAATACAAAACGCACTTGAAAAGCCTTGACAATATCTTATATTGTGGAGATTAAAGCGAATCAAATAATATGCAATAAATTCGCAAACAATATTGATTGCTGTTGGTTACTGTGTCGTTTCGATAACTCAATACAATGCAATTTGCAACAAGGTATTGCAGAAAATAAATAATTTATGACAAATTTGTGGCGGCCTTTGACTACATGTCGTGTTGGCTTCATGAGTCATATCTACAAACAGTTTAAACTGATGCATCTCTTGATCAACTTTTTTACACGTAAAACAAACGTTTCGCAACGATTATTTAATTTAAGAGAGTAGACATGTGCTTTGCTTAACCTCCAATTAAAAGATTTAAAAAATAACTTTATTTATTTAAAAAATTCATATGTATTTGCTATCGTATAAATAAAATTGAAGTCTAGGCCACTTGAGGCTAACTTCCTATGCGCTTGGATAAGTTTCATTAAGTAGTTACTAAAAGGTAAAAATAATTTTACAGTTCATCCTCTTCCCGGTAACACTTTCTCAAACATTTTCCATTCTTCATTTTCATTTTAGAAAATTTTAAACATGAGATACCTTTTATGGCAGATAAAATAAAACTTTGAACAATCTATTTCTGTTTGTTCTCGCGGCGGTATTGTTTGCCTATTTAAATATGTGTCAGAGATTTTCCCCCATAAAAAGGGTGATAAAAGCTCGCTGTGTCAACACGGTGTATAAAAGTAATCTTAACAGTTTATTCTTCTTTTTCCGCCGTTCATATTTTGCTTTGCAAATTTTAAAATACCTTACGCATTTAAATATTGGTGACCGTATGGTGGCTGAATTACTAAATAAAACTATTCGAATTTCAAGCCTCAATTTTCCCGCATTTAACTACATATATTAAGTATTCTTTTAATAAGTACATTTAAAACCATTCGTGGCCATCGGCTTATCTCGTGTTAAAGCTATTATTCTACTCCTTGGGAACAGTACATTTTTCTGGGTGAACACGGTGGTTCTTCTCTGTACCCCTGACAACGTGAACAAGAATAACCAAGTACGATAATTATTTAATACTATGTAAGGGAGGGAGAACCATCAAGAGTGCCACAAACACACTCGCTAGTGCCATACTACACGCTCCAAGCCACCACAATGATACCCACAGCCCCTGTAGTTCTATCCTTTGATATCTGTACCGTGTACATGTTGGTCTATTTCCTGACCCACTTCACAATACACTGGTATTTCAATTCTAGACTGCATCATCTTGTAAATCAATATTTATTGTGTTTTTAGGATTTAGGTTTATTTTACTTACGTATGGGATAGAAAACATCATTGTACTACTACTTAGTAGCGTGTGAAATACTGATTTAATATATATTTTATGTGTATAATATATAGTTTGATACATTTGTATAATAAATACCTTTTGTTATGATAAATATTTATAATATATACCTTGTGTTGGTGTATTCCCGTTGTCCCAATCACCCGTGTCCATTAAAAATTGTTTCCGTTGTCCCCCCTGCCCTGAACGCACTAAGGGGGACGATGGGATTTGAATGAAATAATTAAAGAATATGCCCATACCCCCATTGCTCTTATACTTACTAGTATAGAACTATAGCCAAATAAAAATAATTAATTAATAATATTAAAAATCTCCTGTTACCTCTTCCAAATATAAGTAATAGTACTAAAATGTCAAACGATAATAGGTAAATTCAAAGGTAATCGTGTGCCCCAATGACCACTATTTGCATGTTACCCTCTGTTTACAAAATACAAAGGAAAGGGGTGGGGAGAATGATACATGCTGTTCAAAAATTTACTCTATTTATTGAATTTGGTTTTTTAATTCAGTCTTGGTCTATGTGAAAAGAAATCATAGGATCTATGCAACTGCTATTCCGTGGTATAATTTCTACATTTAGGAACCAACTAAAACATTAGGCTTCTAATGCCGTGATATTTTAACTTATTTGTTCTTTACTTCGTTGAGAAATTTACATAAAAGTTCAAATGCCTACAAAAAAATATCTTCACATATTAATATAGGTATAAATAAATACCTCGAAATATGATGTCCATTATAGAACCTCTGGGAGTTGTATTCTTGTAATGTCAAAAGTAATAAAATAAAGAAACATTACGAGATATACTATTATGTACTTCTGCTTCTTCATAAAAAAAACAATGTTGTTCAAAGCGATCTCACGAAAACTGCACGACCGACGTCATATAAAATACAAATTACCCGTCAAATACACTCAGTATGAATTTCATTTCGCCTAAATTAATCACTAAATGCAAATGTTAAAAAATAACTGGGAAACATCCAATTTAAGTTTAATTTTCCAACCATAAATTCGGTTTAGCTCCCCGGAGCGGCGCGGGATTGAGTCGGTGACTCACCTCAAAATTGCAAGCAGCATTTTTATCCCTTTGTCTTGTAGTTGGGACATTTATGAGAATATCTTTTTATTCTTTAAAGTCACGTGTAACGCTTTTAGATAGTCTATCGATTAAACAAACCGCCACGACATTCATTGTGGTTGGATTTCGAAGTCTATTGGGTAACTTTGGAAATTTTCTCGTTTGTTTTATAACTGTTTATAAAATAATATTAGTGAATTATTTTTACTTGGAAAATCGTTCATTTTGACTTTAATATTTTACCTTTTCATTAAGTATTTTTAACCGACGAAAAAAAAAGCAGGTTCTCAATTCGACCGTATAATATATTTATATTTTTTTTTATGTCTGTTCAAGCCTCACTCCGTTATTTATGAACCGATTTTGATTATTTTCCTTTTTGTTAGATAGGGTATACCTCAAGGGTGGTTCCATGTCAAGGAAGTCAGGATCTGATGATGGGATCCTGAAAAAAAATTAGAGAAACCCTCGAAAATTGTAGGAACGTATAGTGTTTCTGTTTACTTTTCATTACTTTATCAGGTATTGCGTTTAGAAATCATCACATCATGTAGCTGAGCTGATGATGAAAAAAAACATAAAATAAAATCTTTTTAACAAAAAATTAAACCGACGAAAAGAACTAAAGAGCAAAAAATAAATAAACCTTAAGTCTTAAGTATTGAGCTTATTTACATAAACTATCAAATTTTTTATAAACTTATTTTGAGTCGGCGCCAAACAACAAAGGTTGTCCGAGGTTGTCTAGAAAAATACAGGAAACGCTTGCCGGTCTCGCAAAATTAAGTTTACGAACACAATTTTTCTGTAGAACACAATTTACATCCCGGTGCCTATGCACCAAATAGATTGCTCCTACCTATTTCACTTATAACTTTATCTTACTTGTGAGTAGAATTTCATCCAATTTGCTTTTTAAGTCTTCAGTCCTACTATACGAATGATTGTATCTATTGCCTCTGTCGACGATGCAACACAAGAAAAGATTTCAAAGAGCTGATGAAAAATTTAATCTTTCCTTCTCAATAGGGTTTCATACATCAAGGCTTACGAAAAATCTTACAACGAGTTGAAATGAAAATATATGTTACATAGAAATGGATAGTAATTTTCTTAAGCTAAGAACTATAACATCGCATGATGAAATAGTTTATTATTGTACATTGTAAAAGGGGTTAATTTCGCATACTACTTGTTGGCTTTTGTTTCATTTACTCGCAACATTTTGCACATACTTTTATTTATTTTATTTTATTTGGGATGCTTACGGCTTAAACAGTTATAAAATGACATTCGTTGTAGCAGATGCCAATTACAAGCTTCCACATTGATGCAATGATATAGTAACCAAACTGTTGACTGGCTTGTAGGCCTAGTGGTTAGTGACCCTGAGTCTGGGTGTTCTTTGTGTCTGTTGTTTGTATGTGTGTAAAGTCTCCCGCGACACAGGAAGTAGTAATTCCTTATGCGGGAGTTGTCTTTTTTTAAATAAAAAATAAATAAAAAAACTAACACAAACGTCTTGTTAACTTCCAAACTGAAATTTATAAAATAATCCTAGCAGACTTTCACTCAGTATTTTACCATTGCACACAGCATGCAATAACATTATATACATTACAAACAACACTAAAAAAAATTAAAATAAAAAATTATTATAAAACTCAATAATTTTGATATTGAACCAATTGTTAAATTAATAGAATCTGCTACTGAATCGCTTTCGCTAACTTCTAATGAAGGTTTTTACCTAAAATTAATTACAAAAATAAAATTAAAGCTGGCTAAACTGTTGTCAACCCCTCCGCTGAGTAATCGAAATAAACAAATCGAATTCGGGCGGCGACACAGCGGGACAGGACTATACTCGTATGTGTATGTAATTTTGTAATGAGATCACACTAATTGACATCAATACCTGTATAACTAGTTTCTACATTATGTAATATTATATTATGTGTTTCCTTTTAAATTAAAGTTTCTATACCAATATATGTATGTCAGTAGAGATGTGTAAATGTTTTAATATCTGATTAAAATAGCATGCATACGACCAAACTGTTTGCATAGTCGGCTGTTATGCTTAATAGCTTAGCTTTAGACATAGAATAAGCACTGAAGTGGTGGATCTAAAAATGAACATAAAAAGAGTAAGTAAAATAATATCTAACGTCCAAGTTGCATCAATACTACAGGAGCTAGCTTATACTACAGGAGAGTTGTCGATGAATACAGAAAGAGGTTAGTTGACTTTTTTAGTGAGTCTTTTAAAGTATATAATATATTGCAAATACCTAATGACATATGGTACCAAAACATGATCTCTGTATACGTCGATATTATTCAATTACGTGTGCCTCATAAAAACAGTTAGCCAATGAGACTGTCATGTCTCTACAAGTAATATTTCTATAGGAAGATTTATTTCAGATTTGTCTAAAGAAAGTCGAGAATTATAAAACCTTTGTGTAGTAATTCTGACATGTATAAATCTAATACCGCGATTAGCGTTGCACCGATATATCAAAACGTTACTTTATACAAAGACTGAAATTAATTTGAGCTTGCTACGCGGTGCAGACACAGAAGAAGCCATGTAAAAACAACCATGTAATTCTTCAGCTCGACACATTTTATCCTAGTTAAGGGAACGGCGTCGTTGAGCACACATGAGTTAACTCTCCCGGGTTGCAGTCGTAATGTGACATTTAAATATGAATATGTCGTTGCCGCCGCTCCACGTATGAGCCTGCTAATAATCTGTGATTCTTCCGCACATCTGCTCCCGTATACAGCATCTCAGATCGAAACTGCGTCGACTTTCGCGTTCAACGCATCGCAATTAAAGCGGTGATGCATAACTTTGTTCGCATGTCTAAACTAAATCTGAATGTTCTAACGGACTATTTATGAAACGTCCATACTGAGGTGATAGATTTTTTCTGTATCTTATATATTCTTTGTGATTTTTTTTGTTTGTTTGATCGAGCTAATCTCTGATTCTACTAGTCTCATTAAGGATAATATCTGTTGCTTCAGATAGCCCATTTACATAAAATTTGTGTACATCCCGAAATACCGCTCGTAAAATCACGTTATTAAGAATGTAAAAATACTCTCATAAACAATGTAGAGATTTCATTCAAGACATGTACTTAAGAAAATTTTGATTGGAATGTAACTTTGTAGTAAAAAGTTAGTATCAATTCAATGTTACAAATCCAATCATAACCTATAATTTTTTTGTAGGAGCTTTATTGAATAATTCAGTTGTAAATAATACTAAGGATACATATAATTATTCACATTCCTACCATTTACACAAGTATATATGTATATAATAGTTTCAAATTGATACGTGATGTTCTTACATCAGCATGAATGAATTACGTAAACATAAATCACCTATGTTACAAAATTCATCGAAATGTTAACATACCATTTTACAAAATAGCGTAGTGGAAACTTTTCTACAGTAGCGCACAGTTTTCTTATAAACTTAAAGATAACAACCAAGCGACAGGCATTTGTTTGGTAGTAATTCGACTCAACGCCGACGGAAAAGCGTTTTCTCACAAATTGATGTCACTCGACGAGCGATAAAAGTTTTGATTCCTCCGAAAGAAAAAAGAAACACAATCATTCATTCGCCTTTTTAACTGACTTGGTCTATGTTTATTTATTAAATATATATATAGCCAATTAATTACAAGAACTTCTAAGTCCTAACTTTTAATAGGAAAATACTTCCCAGTAAGTAGTACAAAAAATAAAAATGTAATTGTTTTAATTCAATTCTAGAACACCTACATCAAGTTTTGAGCTCACATAGGGGTTATATCAATGCTTTTGTTTGCATTTATACCACTAATGCGGCACCGAAGTATTAACCTAGGGCTGCACGTCATGCAACCGCAGGAAATACAAACAATCACTGCTCGGATCAACAAGGATCTGGAGGTTTCGAAGCCATAAGTCTGAAAAGTGCGCTACAACAGACCAAAAATGATCGAGATAGCACTAAGCACTTAAAACAATAATAACGAACTTTAACTTCAAATAAAAACGTACCTATTTCAACAAAAAAGAGGAAGCCCAAATCATAGTAATTTGTCGAAGACATTTCTTTCTAGTTATTTAAAGGTGACAAACGCAAAAATAAAGTGAGTACCCGACAACATCCAATAAAGTGATTCCGGCCAAAGGAAGCAAGAAGATAACCTACTTACTGATCCGGCGTATTCTATTTGCCTGTAATAATCGCGATGACAATCTCATATTACATAAAAGATTTGCCCCTCTTTTCGATCGAAATACGATTTTCTCCCTTCCTAGCTATTGCCGGGTCGTCTCGAATTTTTTCGTCATTGAAAATGGAGAGCTACTACTATGGGATATTTTTGAATATATTCGAATGAATAAGAAATTTTGACGCCACAGAAAACGTATAATACCTAACCGGGGAAACGGCGGGGAGGTTGTATCTTTACGGGTGTTAGGCAGATTAATAGATTCTATGCTAAAGACCGGCCTTCGCCGAAGGACCATTAATAAAAATAAATACACAATTGCCTAATCGAACAACGAGCCGTCTGTATATTGATGCTTGACAATGCCAATAAACAAATCTATAAATACGATGAGAAAGGTTACTAAGGGACCTTAGAAGATTTGTTTACTGAAACATGAGATAATCAATTTACCTTTTGACTATATGTCGTTGCTAAATAATATAGTTCTAGTTGTCTATCTTTTTTCCGTTTCTTTAGGGTAGACAGATTGATTGTGTAAGATATCAGCCAGGCCCCTTGAGATATGAGAAGGTATTATTATACTTTAATTAGTGCAAGCAACAAGTAGAAATACTTTGTTTCTATACTTTGAATACAAATACCTCGTGTGATGTTTTATTGTAACAAGTTGACAATGGCTTTCTACTTCTTACTTGCCCTAATCGTAGTGTAAACATTCCCTTAAATGCAAAAATACGAACGATTGACGATGTGAATAACTCTGGGTTTTTAACATAAAAATTACCTAACTACATTTCGCTATTTGTTAAAAATATCTTGTCCCATTTCTTGTAAGTGAATAATATTTTATAATGTACTTTACACGCTAATATATTCATTATTCAAATATGACCGAAATTGTTAGGGCCTTGGTAAAGTACCTTGTTCCGGCTTCTCTTTCTTTAAAAACTTTATAATTCATTAAAAACGCTTTTATAAACGTATGGCTGAGTTATGTGTTGAAGCTTAACTGACTTAACTTAATTAAGCTGATAATGAGCTTGAAGCTTAGTTTATATAAATATGAACATTATTTTATGAATATAAACTTCAAGATCGGTACCTAAACCTAAACGACTTCTTGTTTTTAAAATGTCTTTCTTGTATTACTGGTCTAGAAAATTTAATGCTGCAATCGTTCGCTACGGTTTATAACTTATTTATTAATTTTATTCCCGGTAACATAGACTCCTCAGTGTCGACTTAATGTACATGCATTATATATACTAATCAACTTGCTAAAAGACAAGTAATGTGGGTATAGAGATATATCTTATAAGTTTATCTATCATAGCGTATACACAGTGTCAATTACACTTTATAAGCACTTAACTAAATTTCAATCTTGATAGATAACGGGTCTCTTGTCAAACAACCCCTCACTAAATTGTGCTAATGTGAGAACACATTCAATACTCCGCCTAACGCTATTCAAACAAAACTGGGCCGATGGGTTTCGGACTATTATAGAGACATTGTTGCTTCGTGCGTGTAATACAACAGGTTGACAATTCAAAGAGATAACGCTTAGAGTGAATTCGGCAGTCGGCAGCGCTTTTGCTGCATTAGCCTCGGGAATAAGTTTGTTCATTACGTTGGGGAACAATACCGTAGGCTCGACGGCAGCGGAGGAAACGTGCGCCGACGCCGCGACAATAGGCCTGCCGCCTTATCACGCCGGAACGCGTCGGCCCGCCGCCGCACCACCCCGCACGCCTCCGCACACCACCCTTCTCGCCCGCTACACCGACTTGACGTATGAGCACTGAATAAATGGGAAAACTTTTAGCTGCCGTTATGGGAGAGCGAACAATTGGTCATCTGTTGCGAGAGGAAATGCTTAAACGTCCGTTAATCTTGTACGACAAGAGAGACAAACTATTTATTCAAGTAATTGTTACTGCTTTACTTATTCTTACACGTCTTTTGTATCTTTAATAAACACTTATTGGATATTTGTTTAATAGTTAATATATGTTTGTAGTCTTTAAGTCAAATTATGTCGCGTGTGCGCCGTAACTCGTAATATGTAATTATGTAACTAGTTGAAATCAAATTCCAATCTACCCGGTCTTACTATCTGGGTATGGCATACTAAAATGTAATCACTAATGCTAAAGTTTTTGCGTGTGTGTATTGCATGTGTGACTTTGTATTTTTTTAGTTGTTACTCCAGTCTTTGGCACTAAACTTTGACACTCAAAAAATTTGGATTAAATTTGACACACCGATAGACTATATCCTAGAATAAAATATATGTACAAATTAATTATAAGGAGAATGCAAAATAGAGATTATTGTACATATACTATGTGTTCTGGACATTGTTTTCACTTTCAGCTCATTTATTATTCACTGTACTATAAGCCAAAAAGTATTCGCTTATATATATATACATATTGTGTATTATCTTAGTACCGGTTAACTCTAAAAATATTAAATACGCCTACGTGTTTGTCAAATCAAATTATTTAATATCGTGTGTCATCATCACACACATCACATCACGAGTGTCAAAAAAATTATTGACTTGTATTCGAAAAGCAATATAGATAGTTAGACACATGAATAAACACACTCTTTTTACTACAGATATTATGAATACAGTCAGCACCTCATAATGATTAAAGAGCCAAGACGCTGATTAATGAATAATCAGCCGACCTTTGGCGATGGTATTTTTTGATTGGGAAAACGTTCAACATATTCCCTTTTTTAAACTTTAATGTTAGAAAATAAGCTACTACTCTGGTCATTTTGAAGAAATGAACACATCCAAAGAAGAATTCGCATATAATTCGGGTTTCGCGATAATGAAACCGTGACTATAATTGGTTCGTTGTCGACGAAACCTGCAAAATGTGCGGAGAACTACGCCACAGGACTTACTGCTTACAAAGAAGACCAGACCACCTCGCAATATTGTCAAAATTAAACTTAATTGACGTTTCAGGACTTTACACCGAACTTCAGCTAGAAGTATTGAGTACCTAGTGCGAGTTTTTACGATTACACTTGCATTAACGTTAACTACACGTTATGTTAATTCCACAAAATTAAAAGAGGGCTATTTCGAGAAATGATCGTGTCACTTTTGTAATTCAATACAAATCCAAGTTGACGCTATCGTAAGTTAATTAGTAAAAACTGCATTATTTCATATGTAAAAGTAAAGCAGACGAAGCAAAATAAACAATCACAAAAATGTTAATAGTGTTTTTTCGTATTCATATAACCACTTATAACATTAGTCACATACTACTAGTATTTTGGTTAACCCCTGCACCTAAACAAAATGCTTGTTATGGGTGGGTTCACATTTGTAGTTCACTATATTGGGTTCAAACCCAAACGATAGATCCTAATGTAGTTCATATAAAATGACATAATAAAAAGTATTAGTGTCAGAGACATTCACAACACAAAAAATATATATATAGTTACGCGATACGTCCAAAAATGCAAGTCGCAAATTTCTAGGGTGTCATATAAAAAAGTTCAAAATTTATTTAGTTTTTGTAAGTGTAAGATGAAAGTCCCATTCATAGTATTAAACTTTGCTATGGAGGTATTATCATTTATTGCATCTTTGAATAACAATTACCTTTTAACAATCTGCTGTTTCTTGTAATATTCCACTCAACCGTAAAATATTAAATTCTTATTGTGAAACGAACGCAAGACGTTCTGCGTCTCGATAACTGTATCCGGTAAACTATTTTAATTTTTTTACAAGAAAATACCTACGGTAGACCTATTCGATTATCGACAGCGCGACGACAACGAAGTATTCTGGTAAGCAGGCAAACATGGACACAAACATCATTTTATTTCTTATTAAAAGTTCTCGTAGCCTAAATGAGTGGGATTTATTATTATTAGAGATGAAATAGATATCCGGCAACAATCCGGTAATGTTTATCCGGATATCAAAATAGAAACTTTATTGCAGACGCATAAGAAATATAATTGCCATACTTTCATTTCTAACATATCCGATATCCGGCCGAACAGCTATCTATTTCACATCTAATTATTATGCTAGGAAACTGATTTTGTAAGAAAGTAATACAACAAAACGAAAGAGCTCAAACTATTACGGCTACTAAAACCATGCCCTGATTACAGCCCACGGTATTATACATAATAAGCTATGACTATAATAATGTATCAATATCACACCGAATTCCATATTGTTGACTATTACGCTGTTAGTCTAGTGGTTAGTGACTGCTGAGCCAGATATCGTAAGTTCAATTCCCACCCAGGACAAATAATTGTGTGATGAGCATGATCATTTGTTCTGCCTGGGTGTAATTTATCTATAATATGTATGTATTTAGAAATATATAAGTATGTTTATCAGCAGTCTGGTTACCATAGTACAGGCTCTGCCTAGTTTGGGATCAGACGGCCGTGTGTGAGATGTGTGAAGTTATTATTATTATTATAGATGCCGGTGGACCTTATACAAAGCTAAAAGTTGGTGTCGAGACTCTAATCTGTTAAATATCCTTATTAAATTAAGTGTCTCTGTAAACTTAACAATTATTTTAAGCAATATTTTATTATATATTCAGTCTATGATTAGAACATTTATTTTTCATCGTTTCATTTTTGTCAGTTTTATCACCTGTAAAAAGACCATGTTACCTACACAAACCTATAAAGACTACGTAATATATAAATGTTTTATACATAGTTATGCGTGCTCCATCGTTTTGAATACAATGTGTACATTGCCTATAGTTTATTTTGAATGTGCAAGTGCTTTTTTAATTTGACAGGTGAGTGAACACGCCTTACTCACGTCTATTGTGTTGTAAAAGTATCGAAATTGAACAAGCGCTGTCCATTTGGCAACTGTATGGAAGCTGACAATAACTGGGTGGCCATTCGTTTCTCGCTCTCTGCGAATTGGAATAATTTTTTTTACGATTTCATTGCATTGACCGTTGGAAATGGTTTAAGCACTGATTCCTGTCCCGTGTAAATGCGTAGTGCTTAGTGTGCGTTTCTTTTCTATTGATGATGTACATTCATAATGGAAGGTAATCTTCATTTGTTTGTTTATCTAAATACGTATTAAAATATATATTGTTATGAGAACAACAATATATTTGGAGATTACTTTAGACCTCGTCATTATACACTTTTACAGCGGATTCATATCTTGTAGGTTAAAATATTGGTACATTAAAAATTTAATATCGTAATCAGTCATGTTTCAATTACAAGTTTCATATTCTGTACCATGACACCGTAACTGTTCCGGTGTCATGGTACACACTCTAAATATATCCAATATATGTATATAGTAGGTATTCAAAATATTATGTTGAAAATTATAATAGTGAGGTCCTTTGTGTCTGTAAACACAATTAATTAGAACCTTAACAGGTTAATTTTCTCAGAGCACTCTAAAACCTATTTGTTGTAGGAACAACATGTCAATCTCTTCTTGTTGTCAACAAATACATGCTTATTACGAACGACTTTATCTACTGTTCTTGTATAAGAAAATAATAATTTTAATAACTTGTAATACGTAATTAAAATACAAATATGTATTAGGTATTTGTATTTCAATTACATCTTAGAAAAGTATTTTGTAATTGGTATTTCAAATACCCATCACTGAAGTAATTTGTAATTAGTATTTCAAATAGGTACTTATGGCTTCAAAATACATTTTCACATAACACATTTAGGGACATATTCTAACCTCAGCAGCAGGAGTAGCAGTACTAGTAAACAAGATGAGGACTTTATTGTTTTTGTGAACATAGAAAATTATCAACCCCATCAAAATTTTATTTAGTTAGTCAACTTCCAAATAATTTGTACTCATCGTACTTGTTTAGTTTTTGTTCATTCTGTTATATTTTATCCACTCCCCACGAAGAGGTAGTTTATCTAAGGCAACATTTCCATCGAAAGACGTCTAGTTTTGAAATCACTAAGAAGACAAGGACAATCTGTCATCGAAAAAGCTTTGGGTAAAAACTTTTATTATAGAAGTCACAAGTCCATCCCTATATGCAGTACTGCTGCCCCCTATAGGCGGTAGTACCTAAATACAAGTTTGGGCCTTACGACTTAGGTCAAAAACGTGCTGTGCGGATTCGAGGATTGCAGACAAATCAAATGAAGAGAATATATATTTTTTTAATAGAAATAATATTAAACTCTTGAAGAGACTTAGCTTTCTTGTATGTTCATCTTGTATGATGCAAACGGCAGTATTCTACCACCACACCGGCAGGGTGTTCATTCTCTCAAATTGTAACCTGAATGACGCGCACGGAACGTTTTCAGAGGTATTTCCACCCACGAACGCTCCAGCTGGGGAAAGAGCTCCAGCTCCACCTACCGAGGTTTTCCTGAGGGAATACAGTATAGATTTTTTCAAGAAAGGAGTATACAGATTTAAAAGGTCGGCATAACGCATGTGACTCCCCTGGAGTTTCAAGCGTCTATAGGCTACGGTAGCTTGATACCACCAATGTGCTATAAAAAAATCATTTTAAAATCTAGTTAGAGTTAGAATTAGAAGAATCTACTTTTATGAAAAAGTAGAATATATATAATAATTCTTATTATTTTATTTCTAATCCTAGTTTTTCTTCTTTATGCATTTTCTTTATTTGTGTTTTATTATTTAAATACAAATGATAATATTAATGACTACCTTTGCAAATTTTCCCCATTTTTGCAAGATTTGATCATTGATGCTCCGCTCCTATTAATCGTAGCGTGATGTTATATAACTTATAGCCTTCTTCGATAAATAGACTCCCACACTTAAATATTTTTTCAAATAAAACCAAAAACTGGGATAAGCGAGTTCAAGCAAACAAGCTCTTTAGCTTTAAGATATTATTAATTTATTTAATTTATTTTATTTGTTGATTAATTTTTTTATTTTATTTTCACTCGAGTTACCATTGATGCATGTTGTGATATCTTAAAATGCTGTGCATTTAAGCTAGTAATAGTCAATTTATTTCCTAGGCATAAGATTTAGTGTAACAGCAACTGGTTGTCCTTAGTAAATAAATAAATAAAATATTATTAGTATAGATAGTATTTTGTAATTTGTATTTCAATTAAAGCAAAGCATGGATTTTGCCGCAAAGTAGCTCTGATAATGTTTTATCTATTTTATTTGAGTAGGATGAGGATCTACAAATTACTAAGTTCATGCTTCATTCTGCAGAGATTGTTCTGTTAATAAAAAGAAGCACCCAGGCTCAGAACAACCATATGTAAATAACATAAATACAATATTACTATTACATGGACTCATGTGGGGATTGAACTAACAACATTCGTCGTACTATTAGTGTTTAAAGTAAAAGGACATTCAAATACCGTTGGTATGTGTCAAAATGAAAACCACAATGTAATCGTAAGTCTGAAATTATACTTTTCATGTTTTACAAAATTAAAAAATATTTTTTTTATTATTTGGTAATTCAATACAAAGTGTGACCGCCTCTGTTGTTTAAAACTTATCGGCAACGATTTTTCATTGAATTTATAAGATTGTTTATCTGATTCTACGGCAATCGCTCCCAATGGAATTTTAACAAGTCTTTCAGTTGTTGGGTTGTCGACACTCCGTCCAGGTTCTCCAGAACACGTCTCTGGAGCATGTCACATACGTGCACGATAGGATTGAGGTCTGGCGATTGTGCAGGCCCCCGCAAAACCTTTATTAAAAATTAACAACTCTCGATATCACAATAAGTAATTATAATTTGACATCAAGCAAATGCTATTTATTTGCTTGAAATGCAAAAACAAGGTTTTTATTATTTACTCATTCAACCTATTTAATTTTGTATCGACCTAGTGAGGTCTATGATACAAACTAGAGATGAATCGACTATCCGGCCACTGTCCGGTATCCGGCATAAATTTACTTTCGGTTCCACTATCCGTTCTATCTCTAATACAAACACCAATGTATTTCAGAATGGTGAAATAATTATACTGTTTTTAAAATACGGTTAAAAATAGTTACATATATATATTAGGATTTGCGTGCGTTTCCATAGGGTGCCTAAGTAGTCCTGGAAATATACGAAAAAAACCATAATCCATGCTATTGCATATGCTATTGAGAAGCCAAAAAATTTGGTCGAGTGGAAGAAAAGATTCTCAGGAAGAAAGCATTTTTTGCATCTTTCCGGCTGGTGCAGAACATAACCTAAAAAAATATATTATATTTTATATAGTGTTGATGCTGCTTGTATTTTAGATATTGTAAATACTATACTTGGATTTTGGATGAAAAACGGTCGCCCTCTATAAGGCTAAGTTGCATGCATTACTAATATATCAATACTTTTTGATAAGTCCTAAGAAATCATTATATTAAATACTTATAATGCATACATATATGTATATGTATTCATGTTTATCATAGATTTATATCATATGATAACTACATATTATAAAACAAAGTACAACCGCCGCGTTTGTCTATCTGAACGCGATAAGCTCCATAACTACTGAACGGATTTTCATACGGTTTCCACTAATGGACAGAGTGATTCATGGGGAAGGTTTAGGTGTATAATTATCATAAAGGTTTTGAGTAAAATTACTGAAATATGACGATGATTGTTTTAAGATAAATAAAAAATCAATATATGCTCTGCTACCCGTGCAAAGCCGGAGCGGTTTGCTAGTATTATATAAATGCGAATGTGAGTTTATTTGTAAAGCTTTCACGCCTTATCTACGCAACTGATCATGAAATTTTGCACATACCATGTCGGGGGTACAGAAAATGTCGTCTATAGACAAACACCTTCCATCCAGAAAAGGTACTGTTACGAAGAGACAGAAAAACCAACTTTTACCCGAGCAAACCTGCGAGCAAAAGTTAGTAAGTTATAAAGAATAGATACGTAAGGAGAAACAAAAATATTCAAGTAATAAAAAGCAATGTAGCCTAGAACTATACAATTTATTAATCACATAGCAATTCACCTATCATTAGATGTTATATATCTACGTCAATGGGTATCAGTTTCTCGCTGACAAATGGTAGATGGAGTAGGCTTGTAGTTCCAAGTAATAATACGTCCATATCAATGCAGATCACTATGAATGGGATCATTAGCATCTGACGGGCTGTGATCATCATTTGCGTATTACATAGGAGCGATGGGCGTATATGGCCGTGTAATAATCGCTAACATACTGTGTGTGGGTTTGTTGTTATTGAGTGATTCATTATGACAACTGAGAAATGGCCGTAAAATTAAAATATCGAGGTTTAAAGTCTTCCAACTTTGAAAGACCGAAGAAACAGATCATCAAAAATACCTTAAAAGTTTGATGTGTAGACAAATGCGTCAAACCAACCAACGTAAACTACTGAGCTGGATCATTACCAAATAAAATGAAATGAAAAGTACAATATCCCAGCTCTGTGAAATGACGTATTAGCTGCAATATGGTCATTCATAAAACTTTAAAAAGCTATTCTAATATAATAAAGCTCAAAGTTTATTTTTAGGTTGAACAGGTTTGGTTGAATTGGTTTAATTTTTTACGAACCCAAAAATAATTGCGTGCGTAGTCCACTTCGTACATTCTTATTAAACCTGCACAATGAAAATGACATAGTTACATTTTATTGTTCGCTAGAAGTATAGGAGCAGTATGACTGTGTTCAAAGTTCAAAGAATATACAAACACTACTTGTGCTTAGACACGATTCTTTAGATATTAAGGCACCAGGTAAAATAGAAGTCAAACAAACGTGTGTTATAAATGTAAAACAGGAATTGGGGAAGGTAACATTATTTTATCCAATTTTGTCGCAAGCTTGCACAGCTTCTAGGACGGTACAATTTTCTCTATTTAACTTTTTAAATCGAATAAAAATGTAATTTTCCTGGCTCACTCAAAAGCTTTATGTGATTCGTATTCATCGTCAGGCACTCAACTTATTCATTAGCTTAAAACGCGTGAATGGCTCCGAGCGTACAGTGCACGTGTGCCACGTCACCTGACTCTAGTGATAGGCTGAATGCAGAGCGTTGCCGTCGTCCAATTTCGCGAGCTAAATTGTTCATAACGGAAGTTCATATCCGGACGTCGGGCCGCCCTGCGCTTCGGGCGAGATTAGGCGGTAATTACCACTTCCTGTGACACAGGACGCAGATAGCGCTAGAGAAGAACTGTTTCTCGATGGAAATGTTCTGTGTTCGATTCAGGAAGGAAAAATTGCTGCAGCAATTGCCCAACTTAGCAGGTTATTGGTTTCGTCGGCGTCTTCTTTCGCGCATAACTACATCTATTACATCCGAGCAAGCGGATAAGTAGGTACTGACAGGAAAAAGTTATTTCACATATTACAATTTGCTAAGAGACTTCGGAGTTAAGTCTGTTATGTCAGTACTGTCTTAAGATGGCAGACCAACCATCTTAAGACAGTACTGACATGAAACTTTTTCTATTGTAGTATCTGTATACCAACAGCCGTCACAACCACCAGGGTTTATACATACATATGTTGGTATCGACCCCACTTAAACCACATGGCATACTGCGCCTATAATAAGGGTGCAGTAAAGTGTGTTTCTACATCTGAATATAATACTTCTACAACTAAACTACACTCAAGCTAAAACTCAAACCAAACAGTGGCTTCTACAATTACAATACGCAGAAACAGAAGCATTAATCAACTAAAAAGAAAAACATAAATGTAAAGAAATAGCACAAACACACACACACACACACACACACACACATCTACTATTACTTATTTACTATTTACCTTCTTTTATTATATTTTTTGTTTTGTTTTTTGGTTTTGTCTTAATTTAATGTTCTAAGGCAATCACTACCACTACTACTTCCTTGAAGAAATTTTCAAGTAAGTACGTAATATCCGTACCAAGTATGGAAGGCGCAGACAGCTGTCATACAGTTAATACTAGTACAGCTGTCAACGTTCAACATATTAATCACAGTATTGTATTCAGTAAAATTGAAATTTCTTTAATTACTTAATAATTATTGTTAATAGTATTAGTGATATGTAAGTTTAACTTGTATTTTTGAACCAATAAATATTATTATTATTCTCTTTATTCATTTAAATATACATATAAATTACATTTTTAAATACATTCAGATTATATCAAAAATACATTTAAAAATATAAAAAATAGTGCCCCACCGGTATCGGGTACAGGGACCAAGCTACCGGTGGTTAGGGTTCCAGAGACAGAAACCTCCTCACAATACGTGCCGTATCAAGAAGGACCGCCTTCTGCATCAGGCCCTTAGTCCAGCTGCCTAACGAGAGCCTCTAAAGGTGTTGGTCGAGGCTCTTTGCAATCAGCCCATGGGCTGATATGACTATCGGTACAATGATTGCTGAATTCACATCCCACATGTCGACCACCTCGTGGGCCAAATCCAAATATTTCATTTGTTTTTCTTTTTCAGCCCTTAAGAGGTTGTCGTCATGGGGAATGGTAATATCAATAATCGTTGCTCGGCGCTCTAATCGATCTATTACCACTATATCAGGCTTATTGGCAATAATAGTCCTGTCAGTGATAATAGACCGATCCCAGTACAATGTTACACGACCATTTTCAAGAACTGGGTCGGGCACATACTTGTAGTACGGTAATTCCGCAGTCACAAGGTTATATTTAAGAGCAAGTTGCTGATGGACTATCCTGGCCACTTGGTTATGTCTATGCAAGTACTCGCCATTGGCAAGACGAGAACAACCGGAAATTATATGCCTGAGGCTTTCTCCGGGACGATGACATGCCCGACAAATGTCAATTGTGCCGTCCTTCAGGATATGTCTCCGATAGTTGTTCGTCATAACAACTTCATCAGTAATTGCACAGATAAAACCTTCAGTTTCTCCAAAGAGATCACCGAAACGTAGCCAGGACACAGATGATAATAGATCTACTTCGGGCCCATTTAAGGCCCGATAAAAACGTCCATGCAGCTCTTTGCTCTTCCATATCTCCCGGCGATCTGTAATATTGATTACTGCAGGTTTGCGCCAGTTCTCTCTACCTAGAGCAAGCGGAGTGAGTCCGTTGTCCACTACTACAACATCCCGATGCATCTCCACGTCAACAGAGAGGAAGTAATCTCTAAGATTGCATACCTCGCGGTTATGTAGTGTCTTGGCACTTAAAAAACCACGACCCCCACATTTCCGCGGGATATACAATCTCATAACCGATGAACGTGGACGGTGCATTCGGTACGCGGTTAGCAATGTACGGACTCTTCTATCCAGGGCATCAAGTTCCGTCTGAGTCCATCTAAGTATGCCAAAGGAGAAGGTTAGGACTGGTATGACCCAATCGTTATAGGCCCGCACCTTATTACCACCTGACAAAAGACTTTTCAATACTTTTTTCAGGCGGCCAAAGAAGCGATCCTGTAACGATTGCTTCATAGTCAATTCATTTAAACCTAACGCCTGTGACATTCCTAGATACTTGTAAGTTTCGTTCGCGGAAAGGCATCTAAGGTGTGTAAAATCTGCGAGTTCCATACCTTCAGATTCCACAATCTTACCTCTTTTTACATGCATGACTGCACATTTATCCACACCAAATTCCATCCTGATAGATTTACTAAAGTTTTCAGTTACCTCTAGTAATTTTATCAGTTGGACATTGTTGCAGGCAAAAAGTTTCAAATCATCCATGAAAAGGAGGTGGGATATAACCTGACCTCCTCTCCGCAAACGATAGCCTAGTCCTGAACCCTCCAACATAGTGCTGAGAGGATTCAAAGCTAGGCAGAACCACAAGGGACTCAAACTGTCACCCTGAAATATACCCCGCTTGATCTTTATATACTCGCCGTCACCCTGAGATTGTCGACATCCTGGATAGCAAAGAATCGTTTTCCATTGCTGCATACATGCCTCCAAGAAAGTGCATAGAGTTGTATCAATCTTATACAACTCCATCACCAGCCACGGAGCCACGTATGCGGCACAGAATCATAAGCTTTCTTATAATCTATCCAACATGTCGCCAGATCTTTTCGGTTACGGCGAACTTGTTGGTTAATGGTCGTGTCAATAATAAGGAGCTCTTTAGTGCCACGTGCCCCACTTCTGCATCCATTCTGAGAGTAAGACATAATAGAGTTGTTGGTAACATGAGATGCTATCTTTACTCTCAGAATGGACGTCAGTAATTTATATACTGTTGGTAGACAGGTGATGGGTCTGTAGTTCTTGGGATCCGTGGCACAACCAGATTTATAGAGGAGGTGAGTCACGCCTGTGGTCATAAAAGTTGGAAGCGAACCCGATTCTAAGCATGATTGAAATTGAGATGCCAAACATACATGTGAGCTAGGGAGCCACTTTAACCAAAAGTTATGCAGTCCGTCCGGTCCCGCTGATTTCCAATTTGGCAACGAACGAACTGCATAAGCTATATCGATGTTTGATATTAATACTGGCTCCATTCTATTAATTGACTCACATGAACGTTCGACATCTCGCATCCATTCACCCTCAGAGTGAGTGACAGGCATTGACCAGATGTTACGCCAAAATGAATTCGTGATTTCAGCATCTGGTAAATGAATGTCGCTCACTAAATCAGGCTGCTCCCATCTTCTATAAACCCACCTCTCATCCCTTTGGAATGTGCGATTCTGAGTAAATCGGTCCACCCTTTTTTTGTACCTTCGTATGCGATTTGCCCATGCATAAACCTTCTGTTTCAGAAAGTCAATGCGCTCTGTGACTCGTGCTGTATAATCACAGGAACTGATACTAGTTCCCGAAAAAGCCCGATTCACAAAACGCATTACTCTCGGGCGTGTGTTACCCGATCTGAAACAGTTAAGCTTGCCAATGAGTACCCTCGACTCAGCGATACGACGCTCAATCCTGCATTGCCACGCCGGAACAACAAGCTTTGACCGAGTAGCGGTGTCATTTCCTGGGAATTTAACACCAGCTACTCGACATGCTGTAACAGCAGCACAATACAAAATTGAGTGTGTATCACTGAGATCTATGCTTTCTTCAAAATAAATAGGTAACATCGAATCAAGGGTACACACTAGCGCTTTGTTTCGTTTATGCATTGGCAAACGCGGTAAACGTGGTCTACTTTCAAAACTCATGGACCGATATTCCAGAATAGCGCCTTCCAAAGTATTCCTTATTATATCAGAGTACTGAGTACTTACAGATGAAGCATCATTTTCCTCCCCTTCTTCAGCGGGATAAGATTGTAACAACAAAGAGTCTGCATTTGTCACAATTTGTGAAGGAGGAGAAGTAGTAAGGCTAACCTGCAAGTCCGAGCGTAGCCTATCCGGAGTTATCCAGCAAATTACATCGTTGGATGGCCCGCACTTGATCCGATAATCTTTGCACCGAAACGTTAACAGCTGGCTCAAGTTCCTGAAACAGAGGCATCATACGATTACGATACGCAGTGAGGTTAGCTCCTCCCTCTGTAGCCACAAAATATGCTCGTATGACGTTCTCATTCATCGAATTCGTCCATTTCATGCGATGCACATTACCACCGGTAGCGGGGGCCCTATTCGAAGCCGATGGGCCTCGGGGTCCCAAGCAGGACGGTGGCCGGCCTCTCCCCGGCCGACGTACAGGTGTTGGCGACGTCGGCGGGGAGAAAAACTCGTCGCTCGAAGTCGAGCTCGACGCCTCTGCAATGGCCGGACCTGTTGCTGTGGGTTCCGGGGGCTGCGAGGCGGAGCTGAGCGATGAGTCCGGGGTTGGTATAAGTGCTTTTGTTCTGGCTCTTGTTAGCATCGTCTTCGGTTAATAAATTAATTTATACAATATTTTTGTATGACATGACATGACATTAAATGTCATGTCTTAGTATATACCTTTTTTTATGGTTAATTATGTGATTTCTGCAATGTTATTATTATTATTATTATTATCTCGGCGTCCTCTCATTCAGGTTTTCCTCAAAGGCGTAAGCATGTAAACTGGTCAATTCTAGTGAAGCAACGCCATGACGGCCTACCACCTACTTTTTACCTAATTTTAATGACATGCTGACCCAATAATAAGTGTTACTTTTCTTATATTTGAACTTTTATTAATAAACCAAACCATCGCGTTAAATCCCGTCGATGTCATAGCTAAGGCTTATATACATAAGATATACACATAAAAAATATTGTGTTATTCTAAAACGTAAATTGGATTTTTATTTGCTATTTAACTTGTGACGTTGTAGAAATCCGCACTTATGGTTAGTAAGGTATGGGTTAAAGTTAGGTCTAGTCTGGTCTAAGTTTAGTCGAGGATAGCAACTGTGTCGTCGGATGTCAATTGTCTATGTGTATTGGTTATTGTCTATGACATGGACATATGTCCATGAGAGGTGATGTAAGTCAGTCCATGCCCTGGCAACTAAGGAACACATTTTTTATTATGTTAAAAGAGCCGTCTTCATCTGAGACAATAAATATGTTAAAAGTGTTATTTTAGGTTAGGTACCATATTTTACCGTCACACATTTAAAGTATTTTATATTACTTGTCAAGTTTGTTCTATCTTTTCGTCAAGTTTGTCTTTATAATAATTCCTTGATTAATATTAAGTAAACAAAGTTTAAAATTTTTATATATGCGTATTTAAAATATTAAATTATTGTTTCGAAATAAAATAATTTAACCATAAAATTATTAACCAGAAAAATTATATACCATGCTGGCAACTCTCAAGAAATGTCAAATAAAAAAAAACGTAGGTTTATTATATCTATACTTATTATAAAAATGTAACAAGTCCAATTCTGTCCATTGAAGATATTTTGAAAAAAATTTGTGGGGGACTATATAATTTTTTTCATTTTTGTCTGTCTGTCTGTATCATGGCCGCGCATCACGCCGAAACTAATGGATTCAGATGAAACTTGGCATGATTTGAATTCATACTACGAGGTAGGACATAGGATACTTTTTATCCCGATATTTAGGACGGAGCGGAGGCTCTCAAGAAAACCGAAATATCAGCAAGTCAAAATGTGTACTTAGTTGTAATTCATTAACACGTAGTCCGATTGCAATCATTATTTTTGTTGGAAATAAGGAACTTTGAAGATTGTCACGTAATCTTCTTTCTTCTGTCTATATGTATAATAAATATATAGACGTGTTCTATAGTGCACATAAAAAGTAAACTTTAAAGTTGTAAAAGTACAAAATATTCGTGGAAACGTTTAATGCACAAGTATTGTGTATAATTTGGTGTGGCATTAAGTGTTAGATTTATCGCAATTGGTTTTCTCTATCCATAGAGAAAAGAAGTTAGAAATTTCAAAAAAAAATATTACGCAACACGCAATGACATCTATTGGCCAAGTACCTAATACTAACTATAAAATGTAACGATAAGAGGACGGCTTTTTTGTGGTGATTGTGGAAACGATTGTGTTTTTTTTTCCTTGTTTGGCGATCCCAGAGTAATTGGTAGCCAGTTTTTTGCTATGCCAACAAGGTATTTTGCCTCTCGCAGCCACCAAGCGTCAGCAATAAATTCACAAATATGTTTCCGGGGGTTGTAAGGAATATACATACATTTATAAATACGACACACGAAGATTCCACACACTATCTTCAACAAAATTACATCGGAACTGAAATATTGACAGGTAGCCGGTGAAGTTATTTTACATTTCCAGACCATTGATTTTCCTTTCGGTTACATTAGTGACATCTTATGTTACACCGTGAACTAAATAAAGCTCAGAATCAAAAACTTATTTATTGCGGGGGTGGACCTTAGTATTTGGCTGGGAGTAATCTGTTAGGTATACGGTATACCTAACAGAAACTATGGCCCTCCTCGGTATACCGTATACCGAGGAGGGCCATAGTTTCTAGGAAGCGGCACTGACTGAGGAAAACTTCCACGCGAAACCGTTGCACTCGCGCTTATGTGCGGTTCCTAAGAATGGCAGCGGGTGGATGAGACGGCTTTAATGTACTTTAACCGCAGTAGAGTCTCCCTCTCTCAGTCTGAAGGGTGTGTCTGGACATCGCCCATCACGCTTGCCACCCGCAGACTAGCGCTGGTTGGAGGTAAAACTTCGTAGTACCGACGATCCACTCAATACAGGCGCTGTAAGACACACTGTGAGGTTATCAAAACAAACTTCTTTTGTACGCTCCAGGCTGTTTCAACGCCAATACAGTATAAAAATCCTGCCTGGAGGATTCCCCCCTTTCCGAAAGAGGTGCAACACCTATTATAAGCGACATTTTGCTGTTTTCTGACATAAACGCGGATGATGTCGCGGGCACAGCCAGTTATAAATAATTTAAAATATTCGTTGCTTGTAATAAAAGTGTTATTCTTTATTGTAATATTAGTGTATTTTTCGTTATGCATTGGTGAAAAGCAGTCAACAATAGTCCCACAGTCAACAGTTATTCTACTTTTTATACAAATGAATGTGGTGACAGTTCCTGTAGGCTTGAGAACATTATAAACTCTTGTAAATGAATTGATAATAAAATATGTTATTAATAAACTAATCAAATTACATGTTTGTATTATTTATCCCGTTCTCATAATTATGCATAATAGCTAGGTAGGTAGCTATACATTTCTACATCTATAGTCAGCGCCTCTAAATGTGAAGTAGGGAACTAAACGTAGTTCCTTCACGTATAGGACCCCGAGCTGAGCTGAGTTAAAAACAGGTTGTCAGTCTATTTCAATATTACATATTTTAGTTTATGAGTCAGTCGGGGATTGGGCAAGTAAGCACTGGCCCAACATTTTTGGTTTTACTAGCAATACTAGATTTTCGAGATTTGGTCCATGTCTTGAGACCATATCAACGAGACATCGTTATCAAAAGGCGGCAGGCTACGAGGCTCTGCTCACCTGGCCAGCTTGAGTCTCGTGTAGTTCCAAGACGCTAGGATGCTAGACCCATATAGTCAGACAGCATGCAGTAAACCTATCGTATCAAGGTATTTATGCCTGAATATTTGGTGAGGACATCGTGAATGATTGTGTAAATTGTTGCCAGCTCATAAGTTTTTAAATTGCAGTTGCAAGTATGTTTTGTGTATAGGCAAATGCAATGTAAAGAAAATGGTGTGATGGATGTAAGGTGCATAAAAGTAGTCTAAAAATTAAAAAATTGTAGATTCAATTCGTAGAATAAAAAATTGGTATATAAGCAAGTAATCTCGTTAAACTTAACAGATATAATTTAGTTAATTTAGTATACAATCATTAACCGAACTGACGGTCTCATGTGAACCTGTTGTGTAGAAAAGTGAGTAAACAATAAATGTATATTGTTAACTTAATAGTTGTTTTATATGTTGGTTTTGGTACCTATGCTGTAGCTAATGAACGTGGTGTGGAAGCAGTTTTAGTTTAAGCTGTAGTTGTATTCCTCACTCATCCTTCTTTGTAACGGGGACTTAGGTAAATAAAATTCTAGCTTCGTAGTATAGTACTAGTTAAAGAATCAACCCTGTTACAAATGTCACACAACGTGAGGCCATTAGGACCGTTACAGTAGATTTGTTAATAAATTCATGTATCCCTCGGAAACAGTACTTTTTTTAATGAAAGGTCTATTTTTCTGTAACCCTAACAACGTGTATGCAAAATATCACGATGATCGGTTGAGTAGTAAAGGAGTGAAAACTTAACCAACAATCTCACACTCACCTTCGTATTTGTATTATTAGTTAGGGTTAGAATAGTTAGTGTTAAATACAAAATTATAGAAATCATTCATCATCATCAATGAGAATCAAAACAAACGGAATCTTTATAGGTTTTCTCCTGATCCTGACTTTCCTTGCTAACTGTACGATACGGTGAGATACACAACAGAAGTACCCCAATAAAAGGCCTCCGGGAAAGACATTTGCGGAAGTATTGACTAGCCAAATGCCTGTATAAATTGAGTGTATACCATTACTGAGTCGAAAAAACTGATTATGTAGGAATTGAGCGGAGCGTGGAAATGTTGGCATGTTGAGCGGCGCGCGCGCCTCGCTGCCGCCGTTGATATGATTGAATAAGCGAACACGGTGCTCCCTAATGAAACATATTGAACGTGTATCGAATCACTTAGGCGCGCCGGTGCGCTCCTGCACTCGCTTTTTGGGGCATGTCAACAAGCCGTAGGTGAACCTTATAAATAACATTAAGGTGGAGTCTCGCTTTAAGAGAGACAATAAATTGAATTAGCTCCGGCAACTTTGAACGTCAAAGGAGAAAAAAAAAATTCAACTTAATTTTACGGAATATAATTTCACGCGGCATCAGTGTCTCCCTTTGTGTCGCTTAGAAAATATTTACGCAAAGCCGTGCCCCCTAAACCCACAAAAGGGACAATCATAATTAATTCATTAATGCCATTATAATTAAGACATCTGTGGCATTTAATGTGCATTACTTTCAATCTTCTCCGTCTCGGTGACGTTTTAAGGAGTAATTTTAACAAAGGGTCCGTTACTATAATGATTAGAGGGTTTGAACTATATAGAAGGTATATACACGATTTATTCTTAATACTTTTTTGGTTTGAGATTTTTATTAGTAAACAATTTTTTTTATTAAAATTAACATTTAAGGCCCATATTAAAAATGCACAAACACGGTTAAGACCTTAACGGACAAAGAGACTACAGGTGACCACAGTCGGTGTAAGTCGATGAAGTCTTCCGGAAATCAAAGACATGCCTACATAGAACAGTCTGTTTATTAAGGAAGTCATTTATATGTAGGTACTAGCAACCCGCCCCGCACGAGTACAAATTATACAACAAAACCATCCTCATGAATCACTCTGTCTATTAGTGAACACCGCATGAAAATCCGTTCAGTAGTTTTTCAGTTTATCGCGAACAGACAGACAGACAGACGCGGCGAGGGACTTTGTTTTATAATATGTGGTGATAAGTTAGTAACCCTGTTAAAAATATTTTGCTGAGGGATGAGTGTGATCATTTTCATTGTGAAGTTTATATGTAAAAACAGTGCAAAAAGTGTATTTCTTTATACTAGAGATGGTGTGGTAGTCGAATTTCGACCATGGTTTTTTCAATTGCCAGTATAACTTGAGCTATCATTGTATAGACTTACTTACCATGACAGGTAATCACATATACTGGACGCGTGTAATTTCATTAAGCCGTTTTCACGTAATTTTGAAAGTTGTAAGACATATTGTTTAAAAATTTTAGCTTTTTGCGCGTTTTCTAAATATAAACTGTAAATATTCAACAATTCACAAAGGGGTACAATTTAAAAAGGGGTACACAGAATTCTCTTCACGTATTAATATAATGATATGTTGATTAAATATATTGCATAAAATAAAATGTTTATACTGTTAATGTTCTTCATTTGTTAAACGCTGATCTGTTATTGCCCCACAATTGCAAAAAGTATCAAGCTTAACATCATCCACTGACGTGAAGCTTGTGTCCAAAAAGCTTAGTATGCTTAATAGAATAAAATAGAACCTGCTTTACTGCGGAGCAAAGGCTATATATAAGTCACATATTCGACCCCATATGGAGTACTAATGTCATATATGGCCGAGAGCATAAGCATACCAGCTACAGCCTTTTGACCCTGTACAAAGGCAACCTCTAACGATTGTTGTCGATACTAAGCTCGCAAGCGGTTTAGAACCTCTTGGCCTTGGGTGAGATTTTACTGCCTCATGTGAGTCTTCTGGTTGAATTATGGCTTGTGTTCTTAAGATTTTATTGGGATGATGCCCATAGGAACTTTCGCCCCACGCATTCCTAGTCACAGGCAATTGGTTCATCCTCACCCTTTAAAATCATCGGTTTTATAGTAACTTAATTCCAAGAACTCTAAACTTGTGAAATTAACAAGATTTTACCTAGAGATTACAGTGTAAGGCTCTTTTAAAGGACATTCAAAGCTGGACAGTGTTGCAAACTTACACAACATGTGCTACGGTCACTCCTTACCATTTTCAGGGCATTTCTCGTTTGCCACTAACCCAACTAACCACTATCAATTATACTTTACATGTGACGCAATATTTATTATTATAACATATTAGACACAAAAAATATTTTTATTTATTAGAAGCAATGCGTTTTAAACATCAGAATTGAAATCTTTAGATGTTTGATTTGATTATTATTAAATACCAATCGTTTGGTTTTGATCGGATCGTGCAGTAGGCGAACTAGATCATGACCCACTTCGAGATAAAGCCTTTACAAATATTAAATTAAAATGGCATTTAGTAAATTTTGATAACCAAAGAGTATACAAACATTACGTTAGATTGATAACTGTACGAACGACTTTGATGAGATACGTCAGAAGTAATAGTTATTCAGTGCTCTAACATAGAATTGATAGCAAGCTAAGTTATACTTACTTGTAGATTCATAAAATATTTGACGGCTAGTCGATATTCTATTTTGGCGAGTTTACTTTTGCAATATTTTTTTATCAGGTTGAAATACTACCAGCGTACAGTACAGCTCTAAAGGCACGACGCACTAGCATTGTGGATGACAGCAAAGCTCTTTGAAAACTACTAGAGGAGGTAGAAATACCAGTAGCTTTGTGGGCTGCGCGCCATTCACTGTCAGAACCAACACGCTCGTCAAATATTTCCGAATCTGGAATGCACCTAGGCTCTTTAAAAACATAACGTGTGCCCACTATAAATTTCGGTTACCAGTTGATTTAAAAAATATATATATATGAAAATAGTTTTATAGTAAACGAGATATATTGACTTAGAACCGAGAAAAGAATCGCTCACATTTGGTGTTAGTATGTCAAATATTTTTTAGTTACTTAAGTTATCTAAGTACTTGTAGTTGGGAACATAGTCTACCTCTATCAAGGAGTAAGGCAACTTGTCGCGTTGACTCTACTGAAAAAAAAATAATAAGAGGGTTTACCGAAATTACATGTCTGAAAACAATCGCATTATATTTTTAGTGATTGCTAATATCGCTCACGAAAGTAACTTTTCTAATAATTTGTGCAATTCAGAGATAGTGTTCAGAGTGCTAGTGTAATTGTGTCCGTTAATAGTATGTAATTTAGTTCTCAGCGACTCAGGGTTTTTCCCTGATAGCTAAAAAAAACAATATGAGATATCATTATTTTAAGTATCACGTATGTCGTATCGTATCAAATAAACTAACTGCAATAAACCTTGAGGTTTACTACAATTGTTGGTGCATGTGATCAATTATGATAGTTCGTATGATGATTTAGTTCGCTTTTGGTCAAATGACGACAGATGACAGATATTTATTTTCTTTTCATTCTGCAATTAATAAATGTATTAGTTAAAAGAGTGAAAATAAGTCCGCAATGACCTTTACACATTTGTGTTGATGACAGAGTTGTCACAATACGACAACACAATGGTTTTATACGAAGGTCACCACCATATCACATCTATGCGATAAAAATGTTGTCAATGTTAATCAAATTGTTCTAAACAGACTCAGAGTGAGCACACTTTGTAGGCAACCGTTATAGGACACAGAAACCGTGATTAAAATATAGAAGTTCTCATCAATTGGTTGAAGAATGTTAAAGGGAATGAGAGAGCACTAGTATGCTATTTAAAAAAAAATACCATTTAAGTAATTAAATAACGCGCTAAGTTTTGCCTAATGCTACTACTCTAGCTGCGCTGAAATTTTTATAACTTAATTAAGAGGCCGTATACGAAATTTTGCCAATTTCGCTGATTTACGTGGTTTTACAGACGTGATTTTACAGTTAAAATACTATATTTCTATAAGTTTTTATAAACAACATAAAAGATCATTTCAATTTAGATCTAATGTATGAGCCACTTTTTTACTCTTATTATTCAATTTTGATTAATCGACCTCAAACCGGTGACTGTTTTGTAAATTTTGCCGTAAGAGGTTTAGAATATCACATATTTACGAACTGTTTTGAAGTACCAACGGTATGAAAAAATTACAATGTATTGCTGTAAAAGTCGTCTATACAATGTATGAAACACTTTTTACCATTTTAATATAAATTTTTTTTGTAAAAAAATGATAACTTAGTCCAATTTTACAGAAAATGGACAAAGTTTTGCTTTTGATTTCGGCTGCGTGGAACTTTCATTCATAAAATTACAACAACAGAAATAAACTTCAGTTCAAAGTTAATCCATTTTCTGAAAAAAAATTGCAAAAAATTTAAAAAACATGGTAATAAAAAATGTTTTAAAACAACCTAAATCTCGCATTATTATTTTTAATAAAAGTAAAAAAGTGGTTCACTCATTAGATCTAAATTAAAGTGATCTTTTATGTTGTTCATAAAAACTTATAGAAATATAGTATTTTAACTGTAAAATCACGTCTGTAAAACCACGTAAATCAGCGAAATTGGCAAAATTTCGTATACGGCCTCTTAAGACTTTACTCAGAAGTGTTCAATACTTAAAAAGGTAAATTGAGATATGGCATTCTTATAACTGTAAGACCTTTAGCTATAACTCAGGTGGCAGTTTTTTTCGACACATGAAAGGGTTTAGTTTATTAAGTATTTTGTCAATCTATGTGTCGGTTATAGTAGCGCTATAATACTGTGCGTCGTACGCGTAAGTGCAATATATATTATGTACATAATATGTACGTGCTTGCGCCTACTCCTTTTGGGGGACCATTATTGCGTTTGTACTAGATTAGATAAACAGTAGTTAAATGAGACATAAATACAATGATTTTAGAACTATTTAAATTATTGCACTTGGTATTAAAATTTACAACATTAACGTTCGAGAAATCGAGTAGAAGCTTCCATATAAATGATTTAATCACATATATGTTCGCGTATATTTTTGAATCAAACGAAATATATAGACATTGCAAACAGGACCACCTGTCCGGGAGCTAATGAAGCAGACGGACATGTCATGACAAACTTTTTATCCGCATATAATGTCGTCATTAGTTGTCATGTCGACCCGTCACGTTTTGTTACACGGGTTTGTCACGCGGATACAACCATGTATTTTATACCTACATGATACATCCTAACCACCCATGGGACTTTGTGTTATTATTATGTGAAAATGCGCACTGTGTACTGACAGAGAAAAAAGTTGATAAACATTTGCAGTTTTACTTCTATTGTACACCTAGAATCCAGGAAAAACAACTTTTAATCAAAACAACAATACAAAATTTAAACGCAACTACATACTTATTCCTTGCACTATAACTGTTTTATTTGGTAGCAAAATGAGCTCATTTTGATATCAAGAATCCTAAGAATCAGAATGCAAAACATCATCATCACAGCAATCTACTTTTGAACATACACATCATTCAAAGACCTTACGGTGCCTGTAAAAGTACATGTATTTAAGGTTTACTTCTTCTCGACTGAAGATTGATTCATAATCTGAATCGGCTTTGACATATAGTTGTAAAAGACCCAGGACAAATTGTATGATGAGCACGGTCATTTATTCGGTGTCTTAGTGTACTATATCTATAATATGTAAGTATGTATTGATTAATATAAAAGTATGTTTATCAGGAGCGTGGCTCTGCAAAGTTTGGGATCAGACGGCCGTGTGTAAGTATCTCAAGTTATTATTATCATTATCCATATTTTTATTATATTCCAATATCATAGGACTCTCACAAATATACAACTTGTAGTTATTAAAATCTTATAAAATAAATATTGACATCAGATAACAGATAGAATACAAACCAGAATAATATAAACCGGAGAAGGTTTAAAGTGTTTAAAGTGAATAAATAAAAAAGCTATTATTTGCGGCAGAGACTTAATGAAAGTTATGGCAGCTGTTTATCGACGCTTACCACCCACTAAAGTCATAACTATTAAACTTTAGCTTTACTTCTAACGGTTCTATAAAGGTAGGTCATAACTGACGGATAAATAGCTACTCCAATGGTATAGAAGGTTTAATTCCATGAGATCACATGATCTGCTTCTGATTTAGAAGGGCACTGAGCGATATATGCCCAATTGGTTGCTTTTTGTTACTGTAACAAAAAAATTTGGTTTGCTTTTATGTTTACACGTTCCAATTAATAGTGTTGATAATTATGTTAATAAGCATTAAAGCCGTATAAGAACATTCCTGTACAAGTCCGCCATTCGAATAAGCCAAGCGGTTATAAGAAAATAATTTAGTAAATTTGTAAAAAAAAAAAAATATAATTTTGTAATTAAAATGTATTTTTATCTTCTATATATTAAAACGTAAAGTGAATTCTTTGTACCCCTTGTGAATGGAGGAATGTGAAATATGGAATACTGTAAGTTTACATTTTGGAAGTGGAAAAATTTAAAAATGTTAAACAATATATGTTATAAATTGAAAAAATATGTAAAAAGCTACACGTGTCCAGTTTAAATGTTGACCTGAAAGTCTATAATGATATAATGATAGTTCAACTTATACTGAAAATAGGTTGATTTATGTTACAAATAGATTAATGAAATAAAACAAAACATTCAATACTTTATGAATAATGGTGGATCTTCGACCATCAGGCATTCTCCAGTTATATATGAGTACCTGGTAGCTTTTTTTTTAAATCATCATATTTTTTTAGGGTTCCGTTCCTCAAAAGGAAAAAAAGGAACCCTTATAGGATCACTTTGTTTTCCGTCTGTCTGTCTGTTTGTCTCTTTGTCTGTCTGTCTGACGCATCAAGCAAAAAGATTTGACCAAAATTTGAACATTTCGCAGGTAAATCAAAACCTATAGGGTAATTCCCATTAACCTAGAACCATGAAATTTGGTAAGAAGCAAGGTATATTAGAACGAGTAAAGGAAAAAATCCGAAAGTAGTTAATTTGCAGTTATATCACATAAAAAAATTGTTTTTATGATTACAAACTTATAGTTTGTCTTTCGGAAAAGACGGGCAAAATTCTCGGAAAGTTGATTCGCGAGATGTACGTACTATCTACATACAAGTATGTATGCTTACGGAACCCTCGGTGCGCGAGTCAGACTCAAATACATTAATGCAGTTGAACTTAAAATGCAGAACTTACTGTATCTGTATACAAAATTTTATCAAAATCGTTAGAGCTGTTTCTGAGATACCCGAAATATAAATACATACATAAACAAATACATACATACAAGAATTGCTCGTTTAAATTAATAAGATTATAAGTAACTTATCGTTGTATTTTGTTAGATAAATAACATACAGGTCTTACACAGTAAATGAAAAAATAAGTAACATTATAACATAAATTAACAGGGTAAAGAAGTTTGAAGAACTTTTGTATAGAGGCTTGCACCATTACTTATTTTGTATTCAGAAAAAAAATGTGTGTGTCAGCCAAATCGAAATCGCTTAGCAAGGAAAAAACGCGTCAAGTGTCTTTGAACCTGAACCGGGTGTCCCCCGTTGGAACGAAGTTCCTTTCGCTATATATATATATATATTATAAAAATAATAATAATAACTTGCGACACCTCACATACGGCTGTCTGATCCCAAACTAGGCCAGCTTGTACTATGGTAACCAGACTACCAGACCGCTTATAAACAGTTACTTAATATTACTAAATACATACATATTACTCGTATAATTAAATTACACCCAGAGACAGAACAAATTATCGTGCTCATCACACAATTATTTGTCTTGGGTGGGAATCAAACCCTGACTCAGCAGTCAGGGTCACTAACCACTAGACCAACAGGCCCGATATATCTAATTAATTGAATAAATTAAAATATAGTAAAACACGAATTTAAAAATGGCACGGTACGCGTTGTACCAACGCAGGTTCGACTGCCTATAAAAACATCTTAGGGTTTGACAAATACATTATCATTATCTTCATTAATAACATGACAGGTGAAAAGACAGAGACACTGTTAGCGATAAAAATATTGCGTAGCATCTTCAAGCCTCTACGGTTGACACAAAAAAAAGTCAAATCAATAATGTATGTGAAACGAATGTAAAAAAATCAATGTCAACAAGGTAAACAACTATTTCATAACGGTAACTGAGGTTAAGGTAATAGGGCCACTAAAAGAAAAAACCAGAAAACAAGTACAAAAGAGGCTACAAAGATCAGATGCCTATAGTTTAATTATTTTTAATTCGCATTAAGTGAGGGCATTACTTTTCATTAATATTAATTATACTAGCAGCGCCACGCGGTTTTACCCGCGTAAGTCCCGATCCCGTGGCAATATCGGGATAAAAAGTAGCCTATGCGTTAATCCAGGTCTCCAACTATCTACATTCCAAATTTCATCGCAATCGATTTACTGGTTTTTGCGTGAAAGAGTAACAAACATCCATCCATCCGTCCATCCAAACTTTCACATTTATAATATTAGAAGGATAGAAGGATATATACATACATAATATATAAATAATATAAAACTTCTACAAATATAATTACACTCGTCGTTGATAGAGCCTTAAGTCTTTCTACGATCAAATTATTAACTCGAGTACCGTATGAAATCACCAAACAAAACAACAAAATCGCTAGTTTTAACTTCTGATTCCGATTGCCACTTGAGACGAAAAGTGGATCCAGTTTGATAATCCAAATCATTTGTCGTACTTGTTGGACACTGGGGTATTAGCCACCATGTCAGAACCGTATACTAAGGTATTACAGCTGTCAGATTCAACAGTTCATTACAGCTTCTTGAGACCTGGCATAACAATTACTGCAGAGGTGTACGAGGGCATTTTGACTGGCAACTTTCCGTCACCAATCAACAAATTCACATTTTTTTAGCTGGCCAGCCGGTACCAAACCGTCATCCAAGTAATTTATCTATCAATTACCTAGTTTGCTATTTACATTTTTGCTAAAATGCAAAGAGCTATTTTCAGAGTAGAAACGAAAAATAATAATCTATTTAAGGGCTCATGAAAAATAACTAAACCTGTTTAGTTATTTTTCTTTTATCTTTTAACTGCAGAAATTATTATTAATATAAAACAACATAATTATGCATAACGAAATTGTCTTTAAGAAAACATCAACCGACACAAGATTCATCATCCAGACTTTATAATACTTTTTTAATACAACCGGTACCGCCTGATGGTAAGCCGTGTATGGTAAACACTTCTAATACAGTGGTGCCTGTAAACACTCTTAACTGATGCGTGGCCTACTCTTTCTCTTCCCCTGCTCCTTCCATGTAGCAGTGCTGTTAAGCCTTAGCCTTCTCTAGAGTTCGGTTGACTGCAGTTAGGGCAGAGACATACCACGCCTACAATATAATATGGTATTTACTCTATGAATGTAATGACCAAAAACGCAATAGTAAGATAGTTTAGGCAATAGACAAACGGAAAATGTCAGTTTCAGTTCAGAAATGTAGAAATTCGCTAGCTGTTTCCCTCAGTTTCACTCGCGTTTATGATCGCTGCTTGGCTAAGAGGAGTCGTAGCGTAATGTTACAATCTTCCTCAATCCAATACAATTTTTTTTATTTATGTGACTGGTAGTTTTAGAGAATAGCGCGTTTAACCACACAAACAATCAAACAAAAAACTTTTTACCTCTATTATCACATATAAAAGTTTTCAGTTTTTTATCTGTTCTACAAATATGTAAAACGCGAATCGCCATCACATTAGGTCATCACGTCATGACGTCTATAAAAACCAGACAAGTGCGAATCTGACTAGCGCACCGAGGGTTCCGTTATCCAGCAAACTTGTATGTAGTACGTCCATCTCGGGAACCAATGCTCGTAGACGTTTGTCCGTTTTTTCTGAAAAACAAACTTAACTTTGCAGTCCTAAAAATACTCTCCCATACATCGATTCACGACAAAGTCAACTTTCTAAAGCAAATATAAATTTGTAATCACAAAAACTATTTTTTTTATGTAAAACAAATTAACGACTTTCGGATTTTTTCCTTTACTTCCGCTGTGAGACCTTGCTTCTAACCAAATTTTATGGTTCTAGGTTAATGGGAAGTACCCTATAGGTTTTTATTTACACGCGAAATGTCCAAATTTGGTAAAATTTAAGGCTTAAATGGCCGTATCTTTTGATTGTGTTGACTTAGAAGCTTGATTTTTAACAGTTCTAAGGGACTTTAGACAAGTATTTGGTACTAATTTCAACTTGATGCCAGCACGGGTTCCTGAGAAAAAGGGTCTTGACAGGCAAACAGACAGACGGATAACAAAGTAATCCTATAAGGGATCATTTTGTTCCTTTTAAGGAACGTGAATTGTAAATTTTTCAATATTTAATTTTCCCTGTGCATTGCACTTAACTATTACCATGGACAATGATTTTTGTACAGAAAGTATAAATCTACCCAGACTAAGCTCTTTTAAGGCTCTCTAAGGCAATATGCAGTTATTTGCCATAAATCCCGATTTTTGTTCTGCCAAATTAGGTAATGTTTAAACATCGATGTATGATGTATTGTTCTATCTCCCTCACCAATCTGAAGGATAATACCTCATTCACTGACAGAAATAACAGTTACATATCATTAACTATTTTTACGACGGAGGATTAGTTGAGAGACATAAAAGCCAGTATTTCAAACCTCGTTTCCAAAGTTTAGCAGTCGGATTAGACTATTTTTTTTTTATTTCCGCTGCAAGAACTATTATCACATATTTTATCCTATTATTGCAATTTCCGACATATGCTTGATTATAACAAGGATGTGGAGGAAATGATACAATGCACAGGAACTGGAAGGAAATTACAGGGCGATTGTTTCCTTAATAGGTTCAGTAAGGACATGAACGGTACGTAGTATCTGCATGGATATTTTCATCTCCTGCTGCACATCGCCGGATGTACTTAGTGAGATGTTGAAAGTATAGTTGTTTGTTTAGCCTAAATAGAAGGGAAACGAGATGTTTTACAAGGACTTGGGGTAACCAGTACATATATATGATTTAGAAGAATACCGTCAATCAGTCTTCTACTATTCTATTCTTCTTCGAGAAATAGTGGCTCCAGTGTGCTATAAATACTAGTACTATTTCATCATTCAATATTTTTCATTATTATTCTGTAATTATGTGTATTATTATTATTCACAAAATAAGGAGCCCTTCAAAATGATCTACTGAAAGGTGAGTTATTCAATAATGAACAAAATAGTGAAAGCTTCAGAAAAATATGTATAATAAAATACATTTGGAAGTTTGGAACTGAGTTGCTCCACGCCTATGCATTTTATACTGTTACTAGCAATCGGACTGAGATTTAAAAAATTACCAGCCTGCTACAACTAACGAAGTTTTATTTAAAAGTACTATTTACTCGTAAAGGACCTATTTGACTTTATAAAAATAGTATGTTTATAATATAAATCTACACATTTCAAAAAGTAATTACTTTCAGGTTGTGCAGGTTTTGTTTGATGTCATCGTTTAAAATAAAAATTTAATAAACTTTCATACTCAATACACAACAGCAGAATGGCTGCATATGTATAAAAAAATAAAGGTACACTTTATTGCACAAGAAAGTTATTTTACAATAAATTGTTCACCATTAATTAAAGTGCAGAACTTTTTACTACAAGTACAAAAAATATTTGAATTACGAGAGGCTATGACACTTTTAGAACCGTTTTAACGAAATTATATATCATTTGAAACATTTGATACGTAAAAAGATCGTGTTATATAAATTTTTATAATTAGCGACATAGTGCGTCGTAGAGTGTCCTCCAAAATTGTGAGCTCATAGCAAAACCAGTGGCCAAAGAAGTAAGCGCGATTTACTGTTTGCATAAAATAATGTTTTTATTTTTTCAATAAACAGCTTATATATAAATTTTAGGGTGGATAAATTCAATATCAAAGGTAAGTTTTTATTGTATTTTTATACTACTGTGTACTGTTTCTATTTAGCTTTCAATAACATAATATAAAATAATGATCAATTACTATTTTAATTATCAAATAAATATCAATAACAGTTAGCCGAATGTACTGTGTTATCTCACTTCTATTTATTATAAATGCGAAAGTTTGAATGGATGTTTGTCAGTCCATCACCCCAAAACGGCTGAACGGATCTTGATGAAATTTGGCACAGAGATAGATTATAGTCTGGAATAGCACACAGGCCTTTTTATCCCAGAAAAATGTACGGTTATCGATCAAAATTCAAATCGCAGACAACAGCTAGTCATTAACTAAAATGTAGTTTGAGAATATTAATGAGGATAACTTTAAAAAGAGAAATTTAATAAATGTAGGCTGCACTATTCCTCCTAGACACTCTATAGCATTACCAAAAGCTTATTTTATTATTAGTCTAAAAGACTAAAGGTATATACATACAGTATTATGTATATACCTTTAGTCTTTTAGCAAACAACAAACTGTCAACATGATGTCATATTAACTATGTGAAATATTTCCCGTTTATTTTAATGGATAAGTATTTTTTAAAGATTCTTATATTGATGAAAATGGTCTGGAAAGAAGTACAACGAAGACACTTTATAATTACCGAAAGCTTATTTTATTATTAGTCTAAAAGACTAAAGGTATTCCATCAAGAGATGATATTATACCTACACAGGAAACCTTACATTTAAGTGGAGCAGTCTTTCTCATTATGAAGTAAAATTTATTACATGAATGTGTCCTGATCTAAGTCTGCTAGATTAACTAACTTTGTGTTGAAGTCAGTAAAGGCACATCTGGGCATACGGAGAGGCCCGCACATTATGGTGTTTTACCATATAACTTTTTCCAAAACGTTGCGTTGATTAAAATATTTCGCCAAGCTATCATAAAAAAATGTTTATTTTAGGTCAAAACTATATATATAAGAATAGTCCGCTATAAAACTAATGTCTTTGCCGTTTGCAGCAGCATTTTTTTCGATTTATATCAGAATCTTCATTACCCCGGAACCTTACATGAGATGGAACCCACTGCAATTTTAGATGCACACTACTTTGGCTAAGTTGAAGGACCTCTGAAACTAGAGCTATATGTTGTAAACAACGTTAGTTATCCGATAATACAAGCACCTCCTTATGCGGGGTATAACTATTTATGAAATAAGAATAACAATGTATTCTTCTTTATTAATTTTAAAACAATTATCTTAGTTTGGTATTGATATATAAATAAATGGCTGCTTCCTGGCCATTAACATTCTTTGACCCATGAATTAAAACAACAGTATTTATACATAGGTACTATACAAATCTTGAATTATTAAATTATCTAATATTTTTTATCATAGAATTATTTTTTATTTTCTTATAAAATCCAGATATATTAATAAGATATTAATTAATTCACTAGCATTAAAATGTGGTTACCCATATACCTAAATTAAACATTTGTAATGGATTACTTAATGCAATCTGTTCTTCCTTAAACTCATCATAAAAAAACCAAGCAAGGGAAACATTCAATTTTTCCACAGATATAATTACTAGTACGCAGCGTGTAAAGATCGCATAGTAGATTATAATTATGTATAACATAAATTTCTATAGATTAAGATTTTAAACAATATTTGTATGCTAAATATTTTCTCTGTAATTGCAGTGGAGGAACATAAAGTTCTCTCTCTATCACATGAATAGGAGATTGGATTTAATAAATCCCCGTGTTATTCTTAATTGCTGATTTTGATTCTTTGTATTTTATCTAAATTAATTTTGGCACGGCAATCATACAAAATACAAAGTATAGTTAGATAGTATAAAATTATTTGGTAAGGTAAGGTTGTTAACAAAAAACATTGAACAAATCTGTAGATACAGTACTAATCGCAATATTAATTGATTGACTACATTGATTAAAAGTGACATTGCACATAATGACCGTACGTGTACCTTATTCCTATTACACATGTAAACATTTAGCCAGTTTACATATGTAAATAGATACTTACACTTGGAATAGAATATAACAACTAACAGATGCAAATTGAGACACATCACGACTCTAGGCGATAATCAGTGCATGGCGTTTTAACATCCATTTATATATCAAATACACAATATTCAAAGAATAAATTAGCTTATTTAAATAATATTTCCGTAGTGTTAAATAACTTTTATTTATAATTTCTGTATATATTTTTATGAAGTGTAAATTTCACGTGACTGATATTATCCTGAATTACATTATTCGCGTTTTTTCGACGTTTTGTATGCTCTTCTCATCTTTTAAAAAGGTAGAACCAACCGAATTTAATATGTTTTAATTATGGAATGTGATTTTTCATTAGCATTTGTTAGGGTAGAAATGTTCCGTATTTATTGAGTAACTAGCAACCCGCCGGCTTTGCACTGGTAGCAGAGACATCTTTAACAATCATCATCATATTTCAATCAATTTACACAAAATCTTACCAAATTATACACCTAAACCTTCCTCATGAATCATTCTGTCTATTAGTGAAAACCGCATGAAAATCCGTTCAGTAGTTTTTCAATTCATCGCGAACAGACAGACAGTCGCGACGGGGGACTTTGTTTTATAATATGTAGTGATATAAAAAATCTCAACAGTAAAAAAATATTTTTAAGTCTGTTTACAATATTAGCAAATATATTCCGTAACATACACAAAAATATGTATTTATACTATGAATCATAGAAAATCGTCATCATAAAATTAAGAAAGTGGGTTATACTAATTTAGGAAACCATGAAGGCACTTTAAATAATTATTAGTTACAATATAGTTTAAAACAAATGACATCAGAAATACTGCATAAGGATGGGCTTTAATGATTATTATTTTGTAAAAGAGAACCTGTATCGATATTTTTTCCGTAATTTGTTCTAAAAGCATTTTAATGAAACACTAGTTAAGATATCAAGATCAAATGTCCACACAAAAATGTACCTTACTTACGGTTAAGGATTATAAAAATAATATTATTCAAGGGATAATAAATGAAAGCTATATAAATACTATTATTAATTACGTCCATACGGTATTTCCGTCGCTGATATTTCTGTTGCCATTTCGCTGTTGCCAACAATTTTACATTTTATCACTACCGAAATGACGTCAGTGTCGTACAACTACATGCTATCTTTGCTTATCTGCACCAAACTTGCTATGGATGAATTTTTAATTCATAATAAGATAACTTTAAAGCAATATTTAACCATCGTATTGTAGTTATAAGCAAGACTACAATATACTATTCGTTATATAGTCATTTCTAATAATAATAATAATATACCTCTTTATTGGACACCAAAAATATTACAAAGGGTAAGAATAAAGCAATATTATGTTGCTTATACAATTGGCGGCTTTATCGCACTGTGGCAATCTCTTACAGGCAACCCTATGTACCCTAGGTACATCTGTGTTTAAAATTTGTATAAAACTATTTGACTACAAAGTGTTAAATTATTTGTAATAATTAAGTCATGACGTAATTTGCTAATTAATATTAAATAATGACCTGACCTAATAATAGTTACCGATAAAATTTTTTTTTTTTGCAATACGTTATTTTAATGTTTTTTTTTTTAATATATTTTCATTTTCCATATATAAAACGTCATTTAACAAATTAAAGCAGACAAACAAAAAGATTACAAGGAGGTAGTTTACATTTACATGAAGTAGTCTACATACATTGCAATAAAGTAAAGCCCTGATCAGGTTCTCATTTGAATTTAGAATATGAACAAAACATGCTTATGAACACTGGCATCTTCTTATCATTTCATTTAAAAAAAATGGAGGGATATCCTGAGCTAAACAAACTGTTATTAAAGACACATATCTGAATAAGTTTTTCACATCAATATTTGTTAGTGGTTAGTGGCCAGTGTTTGTGTAAATCACAGGAGTTTAAAGTGCAGCGACATCGTTTGGCATCAGGTGCGATACACTCACGCAAATATTTTATGAAAATATCTAGATTATTAACACTAGGGATGTCCCTAAGCTAAAAACTCACATATGTTAAAAGAATAACGTTTATTTTCAAAAACTTAGTTTTTATAATAAGTAGTATACATTTTACCTTGCTTTGGCACCAATATATGAATCTGTCCTAACCAGATCTCAGAATTGAAAACTTCGTGATACACAAATGGTCGTATTTCATGATAATGTCCTTTAAAAATTTGCCGTATTTTTTAAAAGTCAACGTTTGATAATAAGTGACTCCACGTTTGGCCATATCATTAATATGTGATAACTAGCTGACCCGCGCAACTTCGTCTGCGTTTTTGTAAATTTTCCCCGTTTTTGCAATATTTTTCATTGATGCTCCGCTGCTCTTGGTCCTAGCCTGATATTATATAGCTTATAGCCTTAACACTATAAGAATTTTTCAATTCGAATAAGAGTTCCTGAGATTAGCCATTCAACCAAACAAACTCTTTAGCTTTATAATATTAGTGAAGATATATGTCTCCGTGATATAATAGGTTTAATAAAAATTCTAAATAAAGAAGGAACTCTATATATTTCGAATACTTCAAGTAGCATATATATGTGTATAGAGTACAACTAGTACCTAGTCCTGTTTGTGTTCTGTTATAAAATTAAGTGTACAATCTTGTTTATTATTATCAGACAATTTATTATCGATATTGCTCTCTTAGAGGTTCAATCAATTTTGGTATCCGAAAATATTAAACAGTACTAAGTGCTTCGCAGTGATTTGTTTCAGACATAATAATCTATTTTATATCTATTTCAAATACTTCAAGTAGCATGTGTACGTGTATATGTATATATGGTGTACAACTAGTAAGTACCAACTAGTACTATATACATGTACCTAGTCCTGTTTGTGTCCTGTTAAAAAATTAAGTGTACAATGTATCTAGTTCATTATTATTATCAGTTCTTAACATTAACATTGCTTTTAAATAAGCAATCTTTACTTAAGATTTTACTAGTTACAGCCGTAATATTGAGGCACAAATTAGTATTGGACTAATTTGAAACTGTCATGAAAAAATAATTAAAAAAATAAATTGTATCGATATCGAGTGGTTGGGGCGAACTCGTGACTAGGACGAGTGCGGAGGGGTGTCGGCGTCGCGGCCGCGTCCTACAGCCAAACGGTAAACACTTTGCTGTAATCTCGAGATGAGAAAACTTTCAGTTCTCTTAATTCAGAAACTTATTCAACAACCTAACAACCTTAGAGCGGACCGCCCGGCGGAAGCAAGACAAACAAACTCACCATTTAATCTTACACTTTGTAGCACATTTAAATAAAAATCGGCTTCAAATCTTCAATGAACATGAAAAAAGTGAGTAAACTAAACTATTACTATATACGTAAAATACGTACCATATGCATGGACCAGGTGCATGCTACTGTCAGTTTTAAAATTAACAGAAAATATATTTATTACACACTAGTCAGTGGTCGCCCAGAGGTCTAATTTCGACTGTAGTTCATTAAATCATTTTTTCTTTTCTTTCTTTTTTTTCTTTAGAAAAAGACAACTCCCCGCATTTAGGAATTACTCCTGTGTCGCGGGGGACTTTACATATACAGACAACGGACACAAAGAACACCCAGACTCAGGTGGGAATCGAACCCACGACCTCTGGCACAGCAGTCAGGGTCACTAACCACTAGACCAACAGGCCAGTCATCAGATAAAACTAAAGTTCCAACGAATAATATAAATAAATTATGGTAAAATAAACACACTCCAATATTTTGATTAGCGTATTAGAAATAAGTAGCTCAGTTTTCTCTTTGAAAGTAATGATCAAAAAATATAATAATAAGATAGTTTGAGCACTAGGCAATCGGAAAACGTTAGTTTCAGTTCATAAACTTAGAAAATAAGTTTTCTAATTCACTAGCTGACCCGCGCAACTGCATCCGCGTTTGTAAATTTTCGCCGTTTTGGCAACAATTTTCATCGATGCTGTGCTCCTATTGGTTGTAATTGGATGGTATAGAGCCTATAGCCTTCCTGTATAAATGGGCTATCCAATAGTAAAATAATTTTAATATTTGAACCAATAGTTCCTGAGATTAGCGATTCAACCAAACAAACTCTTTATAATATTAGTATAGATTTGAAAGTAACACATATTTTATCTGTTTTACAAATGTGCGAAACGCAAGTCGCTATGATATTTTGTCATCGCGTCAGTATATTTTACTTAAATATGATTTTCGATGACGGTTTTTGTAAATGCTGAAATTAGAAATCTACTAAGCTCTTTCATGATAGGAAAATTTCAGAAATCCCGATTTTTTTGTGCCAAATTACGAAATGTTAAAACATCGGTGTATGTATTTCCAACACCAATCAAAAGGCTAGTAACTCATTTCAAATTGCACTATTTTACGTTTCACTAAGCATGTCATCGATGTTTACTGCCTAGATGACGTGATGACGAATGAAGTTTTCTGTTACCTTAAGATCAAATTAAAACACTTTTAAAAAAAGGTTGTTATACTCTATTATCACTGCTGTTGTGAACTTAGGCCTAATGCTTTTACTACATAGGAAGAGGATCTTGACGTGGGACAGTTACTATATAGATAATTATAATGAAACAACTTTTGAAAACATAATACTTCGCAGATAGTATCTACATTATTTACAGGAGTGGCCCAGTCTAGTCAGGTCCAAGCCACCCTCCCGCCTTATTACTTGCTTTAGTGTCGTCTTGGAGTAAGAGGGTGTCTAAACATGAACTTTTCAAGCGATGGTGGATACAACGTACCGAGAGAATTACGTGCGAGTGCTAATAGCGCACGGGTGCGGTATTTCTTACTAGGTTTTTAATAAATGCATCACATTTCCAATTGACAGTGAGAAGAAATCTGCGTCACAAATTGGTTTTAACAATATGTCTTACAAATTTATAAATTACGTGAAAACTACACGCGTCTGGTACAAATGCTGACCTGTCATAGTAACGAAACAATATGTTACGGGAATACAATGACAATCGAAATTATACTGGGCAATGAAATAAACTATACAAATTAAAACTTAATAAATTATTGTGGAATTTCGACCACCAGACCGTTTCTAGTTTTTAATGCATCATATAGTGATAAGTATATCTATTTTTTGGTTACGTAAAGCGTATTTTAAATTTTTATCAGAAATTTTCATTGTAAGTACTCATTGTTTTTCTTCCCTTTTATATTAACTACATAGCATGATTTCGTATTACACATTACCCATTGAACACCCGGGTGGACCACGGGTACAAAACGTTAACCGTGAAACACCTAGGTGAACCACGTAGGTAGACAACGGGTAATAAACCATATCAACATACATATTACTATTTACAAACCAGAACATATGACTTGTAGAAAAAAAACACAAATGAGATGAATTCCATACAATAAAACTATAAAGTTTAATAACGATAAAAGTATTATGATAAAAGTAGTACCGCTTCCGATGGTAGATTAGGCCATATCGTCTTTATCGTACAATACTTGAACAACAGCAATAATATTAAGTACATAGATAAAAATCATGCAATATTTGTTTGAACGTCTGATCACTCCGATATCAGCTTATTCATGTCAATGTAATCAGTTAACTGACATTACTATGTAAGTATTCTTATGGCTAAAAATAAACTATGTCGAAAGTAAGGTGGTCAAACAGGTAGTGCATATACATACGTGCCGAGTCACAGAATACCATGAATATCTCCATATTTAAATAGTCACCTTTAACAATAGGACCTGCAATAGTTTAAATTTCTATGAAGATATATCGCAGTAATATTAAGCATGTCAGATGTAAATAAAACACATGTTTTAAATTTTAAAATAGAATATATGTAAGAAACAGTCTCGAAACCACTGATATATACTATGAAAATCACTAACTAACAGTAACTGCCAAGTTGTTCGTACCTCTGTTCACACTTAAGTCAAGTTCTCATCTTATTTGTAACCTTTTATAAACCCACGATTCGTTAATATTTATCAATCGACCAATAGTATTGCATTACCGGTATAACCAGTCAAAATAATATCTATTAACTTATTTTTATTAAATAGTGAACTGTGTTATCATCTATTATAGTTTGTCCCTATTTTTAATAAAATAAATAAGAGTTTTTAATGTGGCGACAATATATATTCCCGAGAGATGAAAGTACCGATCGTTTGAAATTTTAATAAAATCACTCGAAGTTTAGCGATTAGTCTATCGAAGTTAGATTTTTAAGCAACCATACTGCCCAGAGCTTATTTCAATAAATTGGTGTATGTTTGTTCGTAGAAATTAATTGTGAAATATCACCAGCAAGTTTGACAACCCTAACCATAAGCAAACCGCCATTATACTTAAGATTACTGAAGACATTACATGTAGAAACACACACATGAAACTGTAAACAAAGCCTGCATATTAGATCTCAGTGTAAACCCACATCGACTGAGGGCCGAACGTCCTCTATTTTCCTATACAATATTTCGAAAGCAAACAAAAAGTATTAATGAAAAATATATTCACTAAAAGTAATTTGTATCTACTGTTTTCTGAATTTCTAACGCCGGATTTAGTGATGCGTTTATGGTAAAGGCAATGAGAAAATATAGAAGAAACAAAATCAGTACACATAGTAATAAATACAAAATACATAGGTGCGTATTTGTTATATAATTCTATTATCATCATCATCATATTTGTGTGACCAATAGTTAAAATGTTTTATGAATAGGTGGTATGCTATAATTAGTGATGATATTACACACATTCCAAAGTCTTGTCCGAAAATTGCTAAAAATTATTTCATCGTAATATATTATTAGAGTAGACCAGTTGACTTAAGTTGTACCATGTGAGGTGAATTAACCACGACATCTGCGACCAATTTGAACGGTTTTGTAAGTTTAATAGTGGTTTTATTTAAAAAAAAAATTTTTTACGGTTTTGTTCACGCTGTGTTAAACGTCGCTGCATTTATAAGATTTAACTGAAAAAAACTGTGAAAAGGCAACAACTACATAACGAAACATTTAAAGAAAAAATTTAGAGGCTCGTGAGTCATTAATATTTCACTTCACGTAAAAGAAAACTAGGCAGGATCCATCCATATTATGGATTGAAGGAGTTACACGAACAAATTTATCTTGTACGAAAAATTTCATATTCTATATCATTTTGATAATCTGTCGTACGTTCCGCAATTGTTAAGTTTAGACGACATATGTGTTGTTTGTGAAAAGGACAAGAGAGGCCGTGAGATATATTGTGTTCAGTGAACCACTCTTAAGTTTACCGTGGCGTGTTGTAGATGAGTCCAGTGACCAGAGGCCCGCTATGTGAAGCAACGGACTTACATCCAGGCGTCACCATCACTGATATGGACACTGTGCACGAAGAAAATGACGATAGGTATGAAACATTTCTTATACATGATTATATTAATGTGAATAATTTTCTGTCTTACGTGGTTCATGAAATATTGTTTTTTTTTTTAATGTGCTTTTATAAACAGCACCGACTTGAACGTTGGAGAAGACTAACCTTTTAAATAAAATAATAAAAGCGGACATGTATAATAATAGTATTCTCCTTACTAACCTTTATATAAGAACAGAAGACCTCTACGTCTTTTAATACTTCAATACAAACATGGTAATTAAAAGTCGTTATATTACTAAATCACTACATATTTTAAAACAAAGTCCTCCGCCGCGTCTCTCTGTCTGTCTGCCTGTTCGCGATAAACTGAAAAGCTACTGAACGGATTTTTATACGGTTTTCACTAATAGACAGAGTGATTCATAAGAAAGGTTGAGGCGTATAATTGTACTAGCGCGAAGCCGGGGCGGGTTGCTAGTACAAACATAAAAAGCTAAGTGACCTACAGATATTTTTATATACAACTAAAGAAATACATAAATATGCATATACATACAGTATGCAAAAATGGTTCCAATAAGCACACGGCATTTGTTAGTCTAGTTAATTAGTATTCAAATAAACCAACATTCCATACATATCATGTAATACCCAGTTGACTTAGTCATTTAAAAAGTCTGGCCCACTCTATTGAAAGCAACGCTTCCATATCCAATGTCCTGTTGTGGTGAATTGAATATGAAAAGCCATTCCTTGTTGAAGCCGCTAGGGAAACGGAAATGTCGACGGCCCGTCGGATACTGCAAGCTCATCATAAACAAAGAGATACTAACTATTTAATTAAAGTTTCTTCTACAGGATTTTTCTTTCTCTAATGATTCAGTTTTATCTGTTATCTTAACGCTTTATGCCTTAGACTAAGTTAGAACCTGCAGTTGAAGTATCTCTGAGATAATAAGGATTTCTAATTTTTATAATTTACCATACTATATTTTATTTATTAATATATGATAAACAAATATTTTTAAATCAATTAGTATAAGTCAAATAACATATCATAGAGTATTTTATAAATAGCAGTTAATATGTATAATGTATTGTCTAAACTTCATGACTACGACTATTTTAGTTAATAGCCGCGATTCTCTTTGTTTTACTTTGCTGTATTCTAAAATTACTATTCATATCTTTACAGTTAATCCTACATGACCTTACGCCAATTCATGAGATAATGTGGTTTAACTTAGCAAATTTTGATAAGCTGTTATCGTGAGACATATGTTTATAATATTTTCTAACATCACCGAAGTCACCTACTTCAAAAAGAAAAGAACAAGGTATTCATTTCTTAATTCTCGCTGGTTTTAATAATGTTTATATATTTTATTAATTAACTCAATAAAATCTTACCACGGACCACTGTCATTATTACACCGTATTTACTTAAAAACGATTCGTTCGTTGAACTTATAAATCACCAACGAGTTTTTCTGCGATAGGAATTCTAGAACACAAAAGTTACCAAAACTGTAATAAAATGGAACTCATAACACAATCTGCTCTGAACAAAATATTAGAAAACATTGTGAACCACTTTAAATGGTTTTTTACACAATATTAGAGGTACTGAACGGTTGGAATAGGATATCTAGTGACGTGGTCCAGATGTTTTAATAAAAGCTGTTCCAGGAGCTCTCCTATTTTAGGCGCAGTAAACGCTTAAATATTTAATAAAACTTTATTAGAATATTATTTATAGCTTGAATAATTTAGCAAACAACCGGGAATTCTTTTGAAAGTATGTTTTCGTTTTTTTTTATCTTGAAGGACAGACATTGAACTTGCTTAAACAAATAAAATTAATCTTACTCTATAAATTTACTTTATTAGAGTAGGTACAATGAGTTCCGAAAGTCTCATTCATCGTTCTGCACAAATATGTTGCACGTTGATGGAGTGAGAAATAAATTATTTTCGTATATCCATATTTTGAGAGTAAGAACTATATTCAAAACAGGTTCAGTGAGGATACAACGAAGCTTACAGAGACATTTCCGGCAAACGGATGCACATTTTGGAGATTTTGCGCTCAGAACCTCTCGGTCGAAATAGTTCAATACAACTTCAGACGTTTCTTTAAATATTCGTGTTACGGGGTGTTCAATTCAAGACGGTGACAGTTAAAATAAGAACAACAATATTGTTTACTTTAAATTATTTAATTATGTTTGTAATTTAATTAATAATAATAATAACGTCACACATGTCACACAGGGCTGTCTGATCCCAAACTAGGCAGAGCCTACAGGCTGTACTATGATAACCCTACTGCTGATAAACATACTTATATATTTCTAAATACATACATATTATAGCAAATTGCAATTAATTAGATACATTAAGAGGTAAATAGAGAGACTCTTTTCTTGAAGGTTTGAAGGTCGTATCGGTCCGGAAAATTATACGAATACATGTCTATAGCTATGAAATATAAATGCCTTTTTTCACCATCTATTACCAAGTTTTTAATTGCTATCAACTACAACAATAAAATATCAGGATTTTAAACACACTGTAGTTTCTTGGAAAGTATGAAACGTATACACAAAGAGGGATTTCGGTGCAGTCGGAAACAGCTTCGAAAATATTTATGACGTTTGATAGACCGCTTTGTGTCGCCGTAACACCTGCCGTCTGCTCTAGTATCATACAGAATTCCTAAACAAAATACTGTTTTTCTCGTAACAACAATAAAAAACAAGTTATCTACCCTCTTATTTAAAAAGACTTATTAGCAGCATTTTAGTTAAAGCAGGTACGATTACACTTCTCTGTGTAATATTTTTTATGAGAATAAATTAGGAAAGTGACGCAATCTTTTATTTTTTATATACTTTCAAACCACAGAGCCCGCGTGATAATCAACCCTCGCTAGACCAGAAGCATCACAAGTTCCTCCTTAACAAAGAAGCTACGCGACGCCATCTACCAGTATAAACTAATTACTAAGCGCGTTTATATAAAATCGGGTCTAAAATAATTATAAATTACCCATGCCCAAAAAATGGATTTTGCTTTCATATGCGTATGGATAACTAGTTATAAGCTAGCCTTAAAAAACCGGCTATCTATTTATTCTCTACTTTCGTAAATTTCAGCATCAAGCATCGTGCTATATTTTTAGGACCTTAACCGAAAAGTTTAATGAAAAGGGTTTGGTTCAATCCAAATAATTAATATTTCAAATTTATAGGAAGACCGCAAAAATGTACATCAAATTAAAGTTTTGGTTCAAATAAATGTTATTATTTTCCGATGACCTTTCGATATTTACAAATACATTAACTAAAAATAACAATAGACGTGTGGGTCGACTGTACACCTCTGCTTTGTTGCGTGTGTTTGATAAGATTCAATGAACTTTTATGGATTTCGCATGTAATTTTATTAATAGACAAATACAAGGGTGAGAAGTTCCTACAATAAAAGAAATTCATCTAAGAGTCTACCACTACTTTTTGAATATGTATAAACAAATTACCTACAAGGAAAACTGATTCTATTTTGTTTGTCTGGTAAAATTAGAAGTTCTTGTTCCTTCTCATTCAGTTCCTAGTGGATGGTCGTTCTAAAAACAATCCATACTTTAATTATTTCCATTTATAGTTGTAAGACGACTATATGCAAGGCAGAAAGTAACGGTGACCGTTATCCAGCCTGTGCATGGGGCACAAACGTTACATTTTCTACATGTCCATAAACTGAACGAGATTGACGATACGTATCTCGTCGTGAAAACCGAACGCGCTAGCACTAATACCCGGTTTAGTGGCGTTAAAACAAGAAACAAATTATAGTTTTTAACACAATCATACGATTCAAGCAACCGGCCGCAACTTTTGCCGGCGTGGTATAAAATATGTAATGAAACAAAAATAACTAGTATAGTAATAGTACTGAAGCCAAAATGTTTCTGAGATTGTTAGTGTACAGAGTAAAACAGGTAGTGTGTTTTCCTGTTTGCAAAAGATTATTTAGGTTTAATTATTGTGGGGTATCGAGCTCTTCTATGTCGAATTATCAACACTAACTGTAAATAATAGTGAACTAAGGATCGATCTATCATCATCATCATTTTCGTATCATCCTTAGTTCAGTTTTGCCACACCGTCGCGGGAACGTATAAAAGATGGAATATAAATTAATATTTTTTGTGAATGATTACCTTACCTTTAAAAAACTATATTTATATCTAATAAACTTATAAAACAGCGATGACTCCTCCTACTCGGATCTGGGTCAGCTCCGGGAGAGAACACGAGCCATGCTGGGCACCCCAGCAGATCCGCTCTTACAGCAATCGCACTCTCAGCCCAACAGCCGAAGAATGTCCTCCGATACCGAAGCTAAACTCGCTGCAAATTTAAACACTAGGTATGTTATACATAAGGTTTTGTGGTCAATTAAATACATAAGAGACTCCATAAGATAAGATATGTGTACAACAGATTATAGAAATGAGTTAGATGCTTTATAATTAATCAGACATCATCAATCAATCCTTAATTAAAATATGTAAGTATTTAAATGATTCTTCAAGCAAAGCGTCCTATCGTCGCGTCGGGCCGAAAACCGGAATTGCTTAGCTTTCAATACTTGACCACCGCATTTTTTTAAGGTCCAAAAATTCCTAAAGTTATAACTTACCCTTAAAGGTAGAATCCCAAAGTTAAACACTATTAGTAGAATCAGATTTTAAGTGGGCTCATGTTTAAACATTTTTCTGCAAATATCTGATTGCAGACGACCGTCAGCAATTATCGCAGCATTTCGACGTCCATCGCAGGCGTTGGCGCTGTGCGCAGCTACGCAACGCAGGTTCCTCTCAGAGTTGATCCATCACTCGCGGACCTCAGTTGGATCCACTTCCCATGACAATCCACCCTCAACCGCTGAAATATTGGGACAGTAAGTATTGATGTCATTGTGTATATGTACTTGTTGAACCATATGGTCTACCTACTAAACATTGTTATATACATATTTAGTTTACATAAATGTTCATTTCAGGACGTATGTCAAAAGCGTATGATATATTCTAAATGATAACTAAATATACAAATGTTGGGAAATAATAAGTAGACGCCGGATTATATGCATTTGCATAAGTAAATAGGTTATATGCATGGAATATGCATGATTGGGAAAAGGGCTAAAAATGGTAAAATATATTTTAGCCCTTTTCCCAATCGTACATATTTTCGATTCGATCGATTTAGGTGACGACAACACATAGGGAAGGGCGAGTGCAGAGGCAGACTTGGTTGAACATGTCGCCCTTTTCCTCAAGTTACATGATGCCAAAAATCTTCCCCTGTTTTAATCAATAGAAATAATAAAAACAATTAATTACCAGACTGACGCAATTCCTAATTAAATTTCGGAAAAGATTCGTAGTAAGTTAGACGCTATTTTGCTTCAAAACCTCGAGTCGAAGTCAAGAAATACATTAATATTACAATCAACGGTGCAGATCAACCCAGATATTTCCAGAAATGGCGCCTCATTTTAATTTTTTTTCAATGACGTTAGTCAGATGTATTTGTATCTTTTGTATCATTGCAATGTAAAAATCTTTTAGGATTTTTGATTCTGCATGTTTCGGCTTTTTAGCGTAGTATTAATAATTTTAGTCATAGTATTCACTTAAATACTTCATATTACATTACATTATTCACCTCATTGGAAAATATAAGTTTTATTACGAAAATCTATTTTTGAATCAAGGCCTTCGTGTACGTAATACTGACGTTATGACAAAATGAGGACGAGAGGGATTTCTGACATGGTTTGATACAAAACAAAAGCCCGATAAGGAAGATCGGCACTCGGGAAGATCTTTTGTATGCAAGAGACGCAGGGCTTCGAGATACACATTCTTCTTGACATCTGTAGAAGTAATTGCAATAGATTTTATTGATGGTAGTTATCATCTAGAGAAGCCTCTTCTAACGAAAAATAATGATCAATCTGCATGTTGTTAGTCTTTAATGCCGAGACTTGTGTAATCTATACAGCAATTTTTAATCGTTTTTTAATAACAATTAATGTACAACCACGCTGCAAGTAAACTTAACTCATTCAGATAATGATATATAACCCTTCAATTTAAATTATAAACCATTGTTTAGGCCTGTATTTAGCCTTTTATGGGATATTCTATCCCTGGACCTAGAATGAGGAAGGTCGTCTGCTTCATTGTTAACCGGAATAACTATCGGTATCATAAAAAGCAACTTAAGAACAATAGTGACACAGATTTTATTTGAAAACATTTACCACAACCTAATTAGATTCATTGAACGATGTTTGCGCTGAATGTTCCTAGCGCTATTGTCAGCCTATCTATTTATTAACAAATAAAGGGTAGTGCTTTGAATGGTGTTGACGCGACGTAGGCCGTTCATTGTCTGCTCACTACATGACGTTATCCAACTGAATGCTATTCACCTTTGAACACTATTCTTCTCTGATATTCACCTCTAAATAAGTATGCATATTCACAGTTAAGCTGCTGATGATATAAATTAGCGTTTTATGATACGAGCTTCACGATGCCACTGACTTATTTGTGGCGGTGTTTATCATGTTGTCATGTTGTTAATACTAGATAATTATCATGAGTCATTATTTTTGGGGCCTTGTGCCAACCGTTAAGACAGTTGACGTAAAGCAAACCTTTACATAATTGCAATTTAAACATGGGGTTTATATTGTCATATCTGTTAAGCTATGCGTAATTATTAAAAAGGAAAGAAAAGAAAGGTATTATTTTGAGCAAAAACAATTTTAAAACAAATAGCATTTAAATATGTTTTCCTACGTATTTAAAACATCAAAACACGCATTCGCCAATTCTTTTTTTTAGACATCTTAATTTCATTTATTGTCATGTGCATTACTATATATGTATACACCTAATTAAATAGTATTGTACCCTTGATATAAAAAAAGACAAGAAATAGAGTAATAAAAAAATCAATCATCAATTATTCTATCTCATTAATCTTTGGTTCTAATCATCAAGGCTTTGGTTCTAAAATCAGACGTCTAAAATAGGGCTTTTTATGATGAACAAATGACTTCTTATTTTTTCTTTCAACACAGTGTCAATTTCGGTAAAATCTCAATTCCAATGAACAGGAAATGTCTAAAAATATTAATACAGTATAACTTTGCGGTCGCTAGGGCCGTGTCAACTATCGTAGATGTTGCGGTAAGATGAACGCGTGTGGAGAACACATGCCGACTGCGACAGGGGGACAGCCCGCTTACGATAATTTATCGTACCGTGCACAGATACGTAAATTCAAGCATACACATACATTCATATTCATATTAAAGTATAACAAGTGATGATATTATACCAAGGACAGTCTATGCATAATATTTAAAAACTCCCAAATATGGACGGTGAAACATAGACTTTGATAACGAGTCCAACCTTTGATCATGATTGCAGATGGTAGTTCTGAGTTGAGACGTGTTTTTGTGGAAACTTCTTCGTCAGACCGCGTATTTCCTAAAGCAGTAATAAATTTAGTAGAGGAACTAGGTGAGATGTTATTTTAATACAAAAAGAGGAGGAAACTCCGATCATAAATGTTTGGCCATGGCAAAGTGATAGATGTTAGAAAGTTATTGACTATGAAACAATAAAATATACTACACGTTATCAGTGTTATCACTTAATCGCTAATGCCACGCTTTATTTGAACATAACTTAGATGGTACAAATATATTGCAATTTGTATATTCTTTAGGCTTCATTATATCCCGCAGACAACGGGAGGACCTACTCAAGTCCGTCGTATATAATTCTTTGCTCTGTCATTGTCATAATATATCGAAAAGTGATATATCATTACCTTCTGTCCAATATCCAGATTGGAATCTAGCATTACAAAAACTTATAAATTCATAATTCTTTTATAATCTCGTAGTGTGCTACGAACTTAGTCCAAACCAAACACTTTCTACGAAAGTGCTACGTGAATCACCCTCTACGAATATTTGTTTAAAGATTTACCCGTATTTTTTGATTTATACCTCCAATACGTATTTATACCAAATATTATTGGCAAAGAATGTATATCCGTATATGTATCCGTTATATATGGTAAGCACCAGTACCATTTTATTGTACTACCTTTCATTTAAATAACTTAAGTGGTATCTTATACATAGAGCACAGCAGATTTCTGATTGAAATGGAGCCTACTGAAAACCCAGTGGAGTTAATCAGCACTACCAGCTGTTTCTAACGTTACCTTTACAGCTGCTTTTATGATTACCAGCGCTTCATTCCAAGATTGCCATCGTACGAGTGGCACCGGTTACATTCCGAAAGTTTATTAGGACTTTACCGTTAGTTGGACGGCAGCTTCTTTGTGTATAAAAATATATTACTAGGTAGTGTGCTTACATAAACACACTACCTAGTAATATATTTAGTGCCTATAAAGAGATGAGTATGCGCCTATCTTTTTTTGCTTATTACATAATAAGCAAAAAAAAATATAGCCGCATACTCATCTCTTTATAGGCACTATAGTGCTACTCTATGTCTTGATATAATAGCAAAACTTCAACTTAACATTTAGCATATCATTAATATAATATTTACTGAAACTGAGGCCAGATAACATAATCTAAAAGCTAACAGTCTCTAGACACGACGTGCGTAACAGTGCAGCTGTTTAAAATATTTACAAGAAACACCATGCAGAGGCGTAACTCTTTGTAAGTCATCGATTAGGCAAACACCAATAAAGCTATGTCTCAATAAGATAGCAGATAATTTAAAAAACTCTAAGATATGCTATACAATTATTTATGTTCATACAGTTCATGTTCCTAGAGGCCTAAAATACAGGGTTTCCCTAGTTTAGGCTTCAGTCCACCCTCATAGTCTTCTAAATATAATGTAAAAACTGTTATACTTTATCTGAATATAACTGTTAAGTATTCTGTGGTAAAAAATATGTCATGCTAAATGTTTTGATCCATAAGTGTAATGATCCTGACGTACAGTAGTCAAAGCTTTTAGAATCGAATGGCATTACTACACGGTTGTCTGGAAGAAATCGCAACTAGCGATAAGACCGCCGATTGTACCATTATTCAATGTTTTTCATTTATGTTGTAACTTTTCTATGGTGTACAATGAAGAATTTTGTATTGTATTGTACTACCTTTTAAACTTTCGCGTTCCATGATATAATTATGTATAGATACTAATATATATATAATAATTCCCGTACATATATACATATATAAGGGAATTAGCGCGATCACGAAATAGATATTACATACCTCTGAATTGCCTTACGTTTCGACCAGGTTGCACTGGCCGTGGTCACAGGCTGACTCATTTATGTAATACGATAGTATAATAATATATATTACTACAGTTTATACTTAACTTTAATTCAATTTGGTAAACCCTCGGGGACAATATTTTGAAGATAAAATGTACCCTATATGCTTTTGTGTGCCCCTGGCATATGTGCAAAATTTCATATTGATCGGTTGAGAGGATAAAACGTGAAAGTGTAATAAACAAACGTTTTTAATATTATAATTTGAATTATACCGTACCGTATAATTGACTTTCCTTTTAAATCCATAGTGAAGCTCTGAGTAAGGCGCTATCAGCTCTTTACTGCAAGTTGCTGGTCGTTTTGGGACTGGCATTTCCTATTACCGAAGTCATCGCTGGTGGTGTAGCCGACGGCTATTACCAGGTATAAATCAAATTTCTTACCTTCTTCTTTCTTATATTATATGCATTAGAATCAATTTTGATGTGGAATGTTCTGTAATAATATTTGTCAGAATCAAATATGTACCTACACAAATCAAGGTATTATAAAAATTAAATATAATACAATAAAAATATGTAAATACCTAAATATAATATTAATAAAATTTATAGAAAATAACTAACACCTGTAGTTAACTAGTATATTTTTATATATAATACAATCCTTAGTATTTAAAAGCAAGGACCGAACTTTGTGGCGATCTTTGGGGGAAGCCTATGCCCAGCAGTGGGCGTCAACCGGCTGAAATGATGATGATGAGTATTTAAATACCTAATTGTTGAAAAAATACCATCAGATGGGTGGCAATGCAGTTCTTTCAGTGCTATGAAAAAATAAAATTATAAGTAGGAACCCCTCTCCTGTCTTTTGTCCATGTTTATTTCTCATGGTCATAGAAAAATAAACCTATTCTTATGTTAATACTGTTTCAGGGATTCTATTTGTATCTATATTTAGTATCACTTATCTTCGTGGTCTTTCAATATGTAAATATAATGCGTCAAAAGGCCGTCAACTTAATCATCGAAGACTATGGTAAGCCTTAATTTCTTTGAAACAACACAATATTTCTCTAGACAATAAGTACTTACGCTTAGGTAATTAACCGCATTTGCTTAACAAAATGAGACATTAAAATCACATTTGTTTGCATAATTACTGCAGAAAAGAACTAACCTCCTTTCATTTGCATTCCAGAAACGTTTTTAGACATTCCATTATATGTACCGTTTTTATTCTATCCACATATGTTTTTATGTTAACGATTAATTTACAGAGGGCACGCTTAAAGTGGAAAAGAATGACAAAACTACTCCAGCTAATAAACAAAAGATGAAAGAGAATATCTCACGCTATGGAAGTTTTTACCTAAGATTGGGTGGAATCGGTAAATTTTATTTAACAATTTTTTTTATTATTGCCAATTAATTGATTTATTTTTCTAATCTGTTATCAGAAAAGTCATATGTTTATCTTACTACTATTTTAAATGCAAAAGTTTGAAATGATGTTTGTTACTTCATCACGCCAGAACAGCTGCACGAATCTGGGTGAAATTTGGCACAGAGATAGATAGACTTTTTAATCCGGAAAAATGTACGATTTCCGTGGGATAGATTTGAATTTCCACACTAACGAAGCCGCGGGCAACAGTTAGTAGGATATACTTTCAGAATTCATTGAATTACACACATATATATGTATGTACCAAGCACAGCTAATTCCAATTATTTTACGTTTTAGGTACCTATACTATGCTTCATTTTTGTATTAAAAAAATTGTCTTAATATTTAAGTTAAAGGGTTATTATCATGTTTTCTTATTTTAACACTATGTATAAATCCTTCGTTATTTACAAGAAGGGTACAGGGAAGCCATTCAAAATCTTAAAAAAGAATTGTTATAGTTATAGTTTTCGTTTTTATGAGGTTAAGATAGCCTAAATTAATAAGTATTCTTATTACTATTATAACTATACCCTCTTTTCAGCGTTTGGTATCGGGTCCATGGTGTACAGTGGTTTAGAACTGGGTGAATACTTCGAAATGACAAACAAATGCCGCAACGTTGTATCTGTAATAACGCCTGCTCTACGAATGACCCTCACATTAGCCCAAATGCAGTTCATGTTCCTCACTAACAAAGACATAGAATCTGGCAGTTTTAAACTGTTACAACGTTTCGGTTTTATGCACATGGTAGCTACTAATTTGTGCGAATGGCTGTATGTGTTAGTAGAGGAGACAAAACATGAGATACATCATCTCGAACATAACATATTGGGGACAGCAAACAGTACATTGCACGAAGCTGAGGACATTCCATGCAGACGTGCCAATATTATGGGTGCATTACTACAAAATGCTGCTCCTTTCTTATTTCCATGCACGATTGAATACTCTCTGATCTGTGCCGTCATCTTTTTTGAAATGTGGAAAGAGGTAAAATTTTATTTATTCATTTATTTAATACTTCCTGCATTTTACATTGCATGGGGCAAAATTTTAGTTGTGTAAATCGACTTTAGAGGTAATTGCGATAATAATTTGAAGGTTTAAGAATAATTTTTTTGGTAAATTTTCTGGCTGTTTAGGTACCGTTGATTTAAGATCAAATTAAAACACTTTAAAAAAAGGGTATGATACTATATTAGGGACTTCCATACTTCCATACCTATACGTAACTGTTTCGTGTTACATACAAGAGAATTTTTAGGAGAAATGATTTCTAAAATGTTTTAAGGAGAAATGATTTCTAAAATGTTTTTTATCCTGCTATATTTCACCCAGTTACTTGACATAACTTTATTAAAAGTATTTTATAACTTTCTAAGGCAACCTCAATTCTTTCCGCCCTTGTGGTTGTTTTGTGAAAATATTATTTTTGATTATAAACCAATAATTATATTACATACAATAAGTTATTTTGATCAAACTTTTCAATATATATTCTATCTAGTTTAAACATGTTGAACACATTTTCAGGTGAAATGCACCCCAGAAGATTTTGATAAGAAATTCAATATTAAAAACAAATCACGTAACAATTCTGTTACAGCTGAGAAAATTCTCCAACAATTTGGTAATATTCATATCAAGTAGCTCGTATTCAATAAATTAAATATTATTATCTACTATTTTTTTCTTATTTTTCAGCTGGTTTACTTGGAGTGAGTTCTCCCCAAGGCAGTACCGTGGCACTGCACCATTTTTCAGTAGATTGCTCGCATGCTCACAGGGGTCTATTCGCTGGTATCCTGGTTATCGTCTTCACCATCATATCCCTTATCATGTTCTTCGTTTTGGCAACCAATCCGACTACAATGACTGTAAAGCGTACATTTCATTAAGGTTTTTATAAATTTGTGAATGGATTAAATACTCAATTATTGAATTTTTTGCTGCAGGATGCTATATTTGAAGTTAACGTTTGCGAACTAATTTTGTATTCGCTGTCTATGGTGGCTACAGTAACAGCATTGATACAAATGAGATCATTGACTTATAAAAGGAAATCCCAGAGTGCGTTGTTTTTTTTTTTGCATGTTATTCAACTGTTATTTTTAACACGCTTTATGTGAAATGTATTTATATACTTGCTGATATGACTAAAATCAATAAAAAACTTATTCAGTTAATAACGAAGCCAAAATTTAAATTTATTTTATTACCCGACTTCAAGAAGGAGGAGGTTCTCAACTTCGAAGTTTATATATTTTATTAGTTATGTACGGGCATAACTCCGTCATATATAGATGTATTTCCAAATTTCTTTTTTTTTGTACGAAAGAAGTTTATTCCAAAATGGTTCCATTTAAATTTCGTAAAGATCTGATGATGAGTTTATTTTTATCATGATTTAGACGCATTGAAGTCAGTTATATACTTTTTAAAGTTAGTTATTAAATTCTTAGTCAAATCAGTAAGAAACATTATATAGTCGTAATCCCAACTACAATATTGTTTTTTAGGTATTTTGGGTCTGGATCCGTTCCTACTAATTTTGGCCCAATCAGGAATGTTCGTGTATTGCATGTTCAGTATGATAGGAAGTCATCACACGCAATACTTTGAAAACAGCGGTGGTTTGACTTTATTCTTCTCTGAATTTTTATCACTTAATCAGGTAATAATTTATACTACTTCGTTTTCTTTTCAAGCCACTAAGATGACCTTATATGATTTCTGACTCTTTTCTTCAGTATTTCTCAATAACTTATGGAAATTCAAAACTTTTGTCATTAGCATCTCTCTCATCAACTCACTAGACACGTCCCTGGGCGATGAAAGGGAATAACAGTGTGAAAAACTAAAGATGAGGTGCCGATTTCACCGTCATGGGTCTCACCGACACCCGTAATTTATGCTCACGATATCGATACTTCCCCGCGTACAGAGAGTTCAAAGATTCGTTAGTACTTTTGGGACGATATCCTTCTTTAGAAAATAAAGGCCAGCTAACTGACAGGACCTACGTACCAACTGAGGAATCAGGTCTATAGTGTCCCACGCATATTTAACAAGTTGTCGCATTGTTTAACTCATTTAAACAACTGTTTTACCCTCAGTATTCGTTTATTTATACTATAACGTAGGATATCAAATAATATGCTAATAGAAAAACAAAACTCATCTACTTTACGTTTCAAGTAAATATCTGCCATGTCTTAATACAAAGGTTTTTTTTTCAGACTATTATTCAAACACTGTTTATAGTGGATGCGTGGTGGCGACGCAGTAGTACTTCAGAACAGAGAAGGAGGAAGCCAGGTCGACAATTAGTAACCTTCCTTCTGGTCGCAAATATGGCGATGTGGGCAATCAATACACTTGAAAAGGTAATTGAATGGTAATTCGTCAACTGAAGTCAAGTAAAATGATGGTAAATAGAAATGCACATTAATCATCTTTTTCCTTAACTTGAGTCTCATATTTTATTCTTGTCATCACCTTTGAAAAACTAGGTTGTAGGTTTTCTGCAATTAAAACCTGACCTCTTCGTTAAATTTCTGTCACTATATTAGTCCGATGATCTGCAAATATTTACTCTAAAAATAATGCAAGATTTACAGGTAGGTCCATATTTATGAGAAAAATATAAATATACAAAAATTATATCATGTTAAGAGGATAGTAATCGAACTAAAAAAAAAGCAAATATAAAGTATCAAAAGTAAAATATTTTTGATTTATTATATTGCGGTAGAACTGACAAGTATAAATAAAAAATTTCAAACTCCACACAGATTTTCTTGAATTATGCGTTAAACTTATAACACCTTTTTGCGTCGGGGGTTAAAAAGCATTATCCTGATATGATTATATAGATACATGCAGTAACCAATGTGAGTGCAACAAATGCTCTTACATATCATTAAAAGTCATTGCAATTATACAAGTAAATAAAGTTACTTAGTAAACTGAAAAATAGATTTCATTGCGATATCATTAACAGAAAACAAACATTTTTATTACATCTATTGACGCTCCGAGGGAATTCAGAGACGGCAAACCCGTCCATCCACTAACCATTTCTTCAGTGTACCTTTCGTTAATCGGAGGGAAGCACTAAGAAAGAGAGAACGCTGTCTAGCTTGGCAGAAAATTGGCTGGAAACAGCAACGTGTTCCCGTTTTATTGCTAAGTCATATTTTTTATAGCAACATTAAATGATCCAGAATGGAATTACGGAATTGAATTATATATATATTAAATAAACATCTTCAATTAACTAAATTGCATAACTGTTATGTTGCGGAGGTTAATATTGACAATTTATCATGAAACTTATCAGTACATTGCTGAAATTGTTGCCAAAAATATCTAAGTGTCATAAAAATATTTTAGGATGTTCAATATGCAAACAAATATCGTAAAATTACAACTGGCTTAGTATATATTTGGGTTGTGTTGTGTTTGAAAATTGTTAGCTATATTCAGTCTGAAATTGGGAAACTACTTCCATAAATGCTACTAATATTTACTAAAGCCGAGAAAATGTTGCATATCTGCATCATTTGAAACAACACACACATTTGTAGAAAGTCGTACGATAACGAAAGATCCTAATGATTGTTTTGTTTTTATATAATTTTTAATATACTTTTATACAATTATTAATTATATACTTATATATGGAAGATTTAGAATAATTTTTGAGCAATTTTACGAAATAAAGATATTGAATTTGAATTATTTTAAGAAAACCGGATCACACTCTGCAATGGAGTGGGGTTGTGTCATAATCATATTTTTTTAACGTTTCCGATTTAAAAATAAAAAAACTATACCCACAATATTGTAATCATATTTCCAGAACCGTGCCGAATTCCGACCCCAACACCTGGCGTTCTATGGGCCCTGGGCATGGACTATCATCACCCACGTGTCAATGCCACTAGCCATCTTCTACAGATTCCACTCTACAATCTGCCTCTTCGAAATTTGGAAGAACTGTTTCAAAAATAAACCGCTTTACCTAAATATATAAATAATTAAATATAATGGTTGGAAAATATGAAAATATTTGCAACGAATGATATTATTATTGTTAGTAAGATGAAAGACGCGATTTGAAAATAATATAATTAATTTGTACTCGATTTCTTGTTTGTTTTTAGCTCTTATCTTTTCCGTATCTCTAGAGATAAAGAAGGATCTCAGCACTTTATTCAAAATTCTTCGGTGATGTCGAGATTAAATCATAATCTAAAAAATGCTTTCAATTACACCAATCATTGAATGGACTGTCTGTACCTGTCTTACTGCTAAATATATTTTTAATCTCTCATTATGAAATGTCGTAGTGTACATCAGGGACCTAAGGCGGGTAGACAAACTTCACTAATTTTTTATGACATTAAAAATAACTCCCTAGTATAATATTTCCTCACGATGATAGTAATCGAGTAGACTCGGCTCTGCAGCATACGCAGTTAGAAAAATTCATGAACTGACGGATATTGAGACGATCAGATTACTTGATTTTAGTTTTTTTATTTCAACCTTGCATTGAGTACTGCAGTCATCTTTATGATGATTTAGCTTAGTACCAACTAGAAGCACTGTATCCTGTTGACCTAAGAACCCGTAGGCTATGCTCACGAATAGGGAACTTCATAGTCTTGAGCATCGTCGTAAAGTCACCTGCTTGGATTGGACCTACGACCTGAGGAAGGTAGCTGGGCGAGATTGGATGCGAAAGGCGGAGGACCGGGTGCTATGGCGCACTATGGGAGAGGCCTATGTCCAGCCGTGGACTAGAATATGCTAATTGACTGAATTAAGATTTGCAAGAAATTATTCAACAAACTATCGTATCTTCTGGATGGTTACCACGTAAAAACACATCCTTAACTGTCATACTAACTGTCGCTCATTTGACATAAACCAATACAATGTAATAGTAACAATAATAGTCATTTCGGCCCATGGGTTTATTGCTAAGAGCCTCGACCAACACCTTCAGAGGCTCACGTTAGGCAGAAGGCAGTCCTCCTCGATACGGCACGCATAGTGAGGTTTCTGTCTCTAGACCCCTAACCACCGGTAGCTTGGTCCCTGTACCCGATACCGGTGGGACACTATTTTTTATGTTTTAAATAAATTTGTTTTCTTTTTATTGTTAATGTAATTAAAAATGTAATTTAAATGTATATTAAATAAATAAAGAGATCCAAAAGTGTTACAATCGTGAAACATTATAGACACAGTAAGTGTTTACAGAATTATACGCTAAAGTTCTAAAAAGTTACATAATATTGTAGCAAATTCAAAAATTTGGGGTATATGAGGGGTACAAAATTTTTAAAAAATGGGTCCCGAACGAATGTGGGTACGTTCCCTTACGGCTGTAAGGTGTTACAATAATGATTTTTGTTGGACATTGACACGATGAAGATACTGTGTTGATTGGATGAAAACAGTATGTATAATATATGTCAATGACAGTTATGAGTTACGTGTGTGTAATATGAGGTCTATCGGCGTTAGTAGAACTTTTAACACAGTAATTATACATAAGTACTTGTGTGTAGTCTTTAAGAAATTACGGGTAATGACCTCGAGGGCAAATATTTATACATATTTTATTTTTTGTCATGCAAAACACATAATAATCTTAGTTTTAAATAAAATAGTATCTATCAAAACAGAAGTAAAAACGGTGGGGCATCTTCTAGATAATGCATTAACGAATCCGCAATTTTTGTCTTTTGTTAAACCTAATGGTTTATCGTTGATAATGGTTGGTCAAGATTCATTAAATAAATATTCAATAACAAGTATAAAAGACTGCAAAACTTGCAGTTTCACTTTTTAAACGACTTCAAAAATAAAGGTTCTGTATTCGATTCGTATGTATGTATTTATTTAAAAAAATTTCAACCACCAATTTTGGTGATTGTTTCACTAACGTGTCTATACTAATATTATAAAGCTGAAGACTTTGTTTGTTTGATTGAACGCGATAATCTCAGGAACTACGAGTTCGAATTAAAAAAAATCTTTTAGTGTTGAATAGCCCAGTAATTGAGGAAGGCTATAAGCTATATAACATCACGCTACAACCAATAGCAGCGGAGCATCAATAAAAAAAGATGCAAAAACGGAGAAAATTTACAAACGCGAACGAAGTTGGGCGGGTCATATTTTCAAAAAGGTTTTAGTATTATAATACATTAGGTATTTACTTCGTTGAAGTCGGTTTAGTTTTTGTTAAAAAAATTACTAATATTCCGATGTGGACAAATAGTTTAAGTAATTTACGGCAAGAATGTGAGAAGTAGTGTTGTATTTCTTCTAGTGTGTAGGTTTGCAAAGGGTTATAGGGTGCATAGCGTTAGCAATGTGCTGGAAACTCGTATGTCGTGATTGTTTAGGCACCGGTCATGTGTTTTATTCCAGACCCAGGGAACACAGCGATTGAATCACTCCCGAGCCGGTTTTTTGTATCGCATATAGATTTGCGTCTACATCGGCTTAACCGAACGGCCCTTATTATACACAGAGATAGTAGATTAAAATCGCGTCGCGTAATACAAGGTATACCACAAAACATCGTTGTAAAATCGGTTAAAATCGATATTTCTTAAAAATTCCAACGGGCTCATAATTTTAAATGGTTTTTTTTATATTCTAAGCTGGTCAGACTAGTTTTAGTGGTTTAAAAAAACAGCGCATTTTACAGTTAAGGCTAAAAAAAAAATATCGTTAATAATTTAAAAAGTTTAAAACCGATCTCACTGAAATGTATAGCACTTTTTAATATTATGACAAGCTACTATTTCACAAAGTTTCAGACTTCTACGTACGTTTCTTTCAAAGTTATTAAATGTTGAAAAAAAACGCTCTTTTTAACTTTCACCTTCATTTGCTGTTTAAACAACAAGTCACTGAGCGACTTTAAACAGATCTTATTTTGTAGGTACTTTAATGGAAAACAAAATAGCTATGGGCACATATGACGAAAAACGTACTGGAAACAAGATATCACACGAAATGTAAAGAAGTCTTTTCTTTTCGTTAAATTGTTAAAAAAAATGACGCCCACTTGTCCAGACTACGGGTATCGATGTTCTTAATCAGAACATTTTTTTACTATTTATCCAAAAATAAAAGTGTGTGGTAATCCAAAATTTAGGGATTTTAGTTCTTTGACTGGGCTACTATACTGTGTCCAGTTTATTATTTCTACAGCCTACTACAGCGTACTTGAAAAGTGACGTATTACAGCATTAAAGTCTTCACCATTTAAACACTTGTCGAGATAAAAGAGGCTATCTAAAGATTACAATGTTTTGGACACGTCTCGCATTTAATCATTGTGCTCACTTGTGGCAATATTTTGTTTAAAAATTATGGACGAAGTTATACAAGAAGGCGTTGAATGGTATGTAAATATTTTATAATACACATTTCTGAAGAATAAAATTTTGCGTCTCACAACAATTTAGGTATGCGTCATTGTAAATAATATTATATAAAAAAACAAGTCACTTCTCACATTTCTAGGTGCACATCTCTTAGCTTTACGTATTTCGTAATTTATCAGGTAGTTTTTGAAATTTGGTTCATTAAATATATATATATATATATATATGATTAGAAAGGATGAACGAATATAATATATGAATGTGTTAGGCTATAAAAGAAGGGAAATATCCACGAAGAGAGATCTCCTGTCTGAAAGACATGACAACAGAAATACTTCAAATGTAATGAATATGTTTGAACAAAATATATTCCGAATACATTTTCTTTTGTTTTGATCTGCATAAAGCCAAGTGTTTACATGTGTATATTATTCATAAACTTAGTATGTATATTATTATACTGATGATCGATTCCTATATACTATTGTCTGTGGCTTACATTATCACTGTAAGCCCCTGACAAGATGTGAATCTTTTAAAACAGGTATAATAAACTTAAAAGAAGAGCTCCCAGACCCTGTTTATATTAAAATATATTAATTATTAAATAGGAAGAAAGAAAGAAGAAAGAAAAGACTTATATAAAAGAAAATAAAGTTTGTCTATGTACTGAGAATTGCCATCTGGTAGTTGACACTTAGTAAAATAATAAAATCACTAACTGAATAAGGGCTTGATGTCAGGTTTAGATGTAGTTCGCGGAATTCCTTATCGGATAATAGTATATCGACATTCACAGCAAATATACATTACCGTCCTCTCGCGAATATGAGCCGAACTACGTGGTAAATACATAGATACATATAGGGATCTTCCACTTTAAACCGGAGTCGATATTGTTGATTAGACAGCTGTCTATGTTCTGTTCTGGAGCATGGGGGTGACAGTAATGAGTAGTTCCAATGATTCGGAACTGTATTCCGCAAGGCCCAGTTTACGAGAATATTTATTTCGCTGTGTAGATAAAATATCATAGGTACCTGGGCTGATTGAAAACTGCCCGAAACGACGAAATTAAAAAAAAGATACGCAAAAAAAAATACATTATATTCTGACATCTTTCCGAAAACAGAACGCCATATTTGAGTTTAATCGAACTGATGGAATTTCTATGAGAGGACCTAGAACTTTTTCTGTCCTGAATTTTTTTTAACAATTTTAAAGAAACGTAATTCGTGTGGTAATAAAGTTTTACGTTTTAAAAGAGAAAACAGCAACCCAGATTAAAGTGAAGCTAGATAATGTTTTAGATAATTCTGCCTATGCATTGAGTACAATTCACACCTGGGTAACTGATTTTAAAAGTGGAAGACAGAGCTGCGAAGACCTCCACAGGTCTGGCCGTCTAAATGAAGTCACGAATCCGGACATGATCAAAAAAAAATCACAAAATTGTATTGAACAATCGAATCTTGAAGTTGCGAGAGGTAGCAGAGATGGTGAGCATTTTGTCTGAACGAGGTCTGCAAAAAAACAACTCCTTTCACTTCTTCTCATGGTATTTTGGACTAACACCGACGGGTGTCGATACACTCGTGGCAGTATATATAAGATAAAAATTGTAGTTAATACGCCTCTCCAGTAATAATTAATCTTAGGACTAGAACCAATTACCTAGTTTTAAAATACCTTTCTTATTTTACTCTACTCTACTAATTATGTTCTACATGAAATATATACATAGGTGCACCAGACTTCTATTACAATTTAAAGAGTAAATTATAAATCAATTCATTTTGCAAAAAGGTCGTTTTAGACACTTTCACACTACAATTTCTTGCTTAAAGCTAGATGGTACCGGCTTTTCCTATAACTAGTAGGCATTCGCTATATTCTTCGCTAGGCTATATGGAAAATGAATAATAATTTCTTAAAAATGTATAAACATTTTCAAAGCCCATTTTCAAGCCCCAAATGAGGGCTACAGTATTTTCTTACTTTAGACAAACTATCGAATTAAGGCATTTTCGTTATAATCACTGAAATTGTTTGATGATGTAAAGAATTATACGCTGTATGTATACGTGCATATTATGGTACAGATTGTGGAGGAACTGGTGTAATGTCCCTCCAACACAAAGGGAGGATCCTCCAACCAGACGAGGTCATTATGCCTGGCGGGCCGCGGCGGATGTTGGGAAGTTGTATATACGAGTATACTAATCGGCGCGAGAACTCTCATAGCGCGATGCAGGATTAGTAGTAACTTCGTAGTTCAGCTCTTCTTCGCTACATGATGTTGTTGAATATGTTGAATATGTTTTTGCTATATGTGGAAGTCGTCACAAGATAATTTTTATAAATAGGTTGAAGCAGTTTAAAATTCTGTAACAATATAACAAGAGCACACACGTGTATATTACCTCCATTTTTTTTTCATTTGTGTGGAGACCTCCACAGGTATTCACTTCTCCGGAGCTAACGGTGAAGTGGTATGTCATTATCGAACCGACTAAAACCTTACGGTATATACGGCCAACTTTAATATTTATTATAACCGGGCACTTTATGAATAAAAGATAGGAAAATTAGAAGGGATATTGATTATATGGATGAATTGGATAGATGGGTGATTATGTGAGAGTACCCATTAGCTCGAGCTGGTCATGTTCGCATGTAATTCGAACTGGCTATTGTCGGGAAGTTCAAGCCCTCTAACAAAGTTTAATCATGCTATAAGTATCTGAAGGCACTGCAGTGCCCCCCCAAGTCGAGCCCGGGGGCGAGTACGGCCCTACCATCCTTTTCTCGAAGCAGTTCAGGCAACTTTCGACCCCCTTTAACTTCGTTGTGGATAAAACCAGAAGCCTGAATTTTCAGTAACCAAGCATGCATTGTACAAACACAGTATATTGCAAATTTCATTCAATTTGAACCAGTAGTTTAAGAGTTATAACTAGTTAAAGTTTCTTAATTCTGTCACTCACCGACTGACTGACCGATCATCAAAACTCTAAGCCACTTCTAGCAGACATAGCAGCTGCAAATTTACAATACAATTGATGTTTAATGTATAAATCAAGGAAAACCTAAAATATTTTGTAATTTCGGTCCAGTTTTCTAAATATACCAACTGCATAAATAACTTTGTAATCCCATATAAACATATAGGATTACAAAGTTACATTAGCAGTGAATGAATCAGTATACCTGTATATATGTATATAATATAATGGAATAATAGGTGTGGATAGGTACTTAGATAAAATTATGTTCAAAGGTAACTTGTAAAATGGTCAACGGAATGAAAAATCAAGAATGGGACATATCTTATGAAGTTGTACCAATGTACCAAAGTAAAATAAATAAATAATAAAAAAAAGTAAAAAAAAAATGCAAAAAATTATTGTTATTTGAGTCTTGGTTTAGTTGATGGTTCTATCGGTATAGTGCAAAGAGTAAAGGTTAATCCGGAAAATAAAAAAAAATAATTAAGAAAATACACATTACTTTTAATTAAGAATATATTTTGTTTTATCTTTTATAAAAAAAAAAAAAACAATTTTTTTTATTGATAACATAAAAGCTCGTTGATATCTACTAAATAAACGAAAATCGGTTTACAAACAGAGGACAGAAAAGTACTGCACTTTTTGTTTTTATCTATCTACATGAAAAAAACTCGGATTAGGTAATTTTTTTATAGATATCACTAAAGCTTGTCAATTGTCAAAAATGCTAAAAAACAAAAATAATTAAAGAAAATGATTCTTAACTGTTTTGTTTTTGCCTATTATGTAAATATAGGCTTTAGAAATGTCTAACAAAACTTAAAACTTTAAACGATCAACTTCTTTATTTAATTAGTAATCATTAAAATTTAATAGTCAGAAAAATAACTCACGTTCGTTCACGTTGCTTCAAGGATTTTTAAATTTAGTAATAAAAATGGTCCACATTCATCATATGACAATATATTTTACATATATGGTATAAAACGCCTTACTCATCTTTATGTTAATGAGCCATCTTTTGATGGATTCAGAATAACCCCCAAAATTAATAACCCAATAAATTCTTTTCATATTTTTAGGACACCGGACAGACATGACTCGAGGATATCCTACGAGCATGCCTCTCACCATTTTCACCCCCACAGACAGTGCAGCACTACCCTAGAACGGAAACTTCGCCATAGCAGGTTTGTTTGGATTTTATGCTGGAGGTTATTGACCATGTTAGATTTCAGTCGCATTTCATGGTAAATAGATAATATCCGTCGAAAGTGCTTCGTGTGTTTTTTTAATTGTGTAGAAATCTCCCTGTACCACAACAACGAGGGAACAAGGAGAAAATATGGCGGAGTCGAACCGATTAAAACTACACAACGGTCGCCCTTTGCTGGGAAATGCGGTTTTACCGCAGCATGGAAGTTCCCACCACTTCTTATTCATTTGCAACAAATTTAACAATGTTTTTTCAAGCGCCTCTCCCCCGCGATAATGATTGACGCCACCTAGGTATCTAGTGGTAGTGTAGCTTGGTTTTATCTGTGGTGTTTTTCAGGAGTCTTCCACGTCTGTTAATGGTGGGTGTTACGATTTGGACAGGACGGAGGTCAGTACCTGGCCATGTCCATCGCTCAGAAAGAATCCACAAGTATGAGTTCGCTTCCCTTACTTTGTCGCCGCGGTCTCTCTCCTGATCAGACAAACAACCCAACCCAATACTAGCCAGTTACTGGAATTATATAAGTTTCTACGTACGTACTAAGGATGTTGCAAATACTCGCGTCCTCATCCGCAATTGCGGAGCTTCCGCATCGATTTGAACATTTGCATCTGCATCCGCATGTGCAATAATCGATGCGGATATTCATGCGGATGCCGATGTACCACAAGTCGCGATAAGAAAGAAAATAGACGGAGCCGGCGACGTCCGCGAGCGCTATACACGTGTGTATTGTGTAAAGATTTTGTTCGGTGACAAGTTTCGACGCATCGTTTAAATCTTAGATACAATTTGGAAGCGCCATGCTTCGGCACGTATGGGCCGGCTCGACTCCGCTCGATACCCCGGCCTCACAGAAAACCGGCATTACTTTTCGCCGCGTGAGTGAGGTTACCGGAAGCCCTAACCCTTCCCTCTCCCTTATTCCCGTTATTTTCTCCTCTGTAATCCCCCTCTCCCCTATTCCCACTCTCCGCCCCCTGCCCCTCTTCCCCTACTCCCACCTTAAAGGGCGGCAATGCACTTGTGACTCTTGAGTTACAGGTGCCCAAGGGCGGCGGTAGTCCATTACCATCAGGTGACCCATCTGCTCGTTTGCCCCCTATAACATATATCCCCAAAAAACAGGGCCCTAAGTCTGTTTTTTCTATTGTGTCGCAATAGTCTCACAATGACTTCATTTTGACAGTTGTGTTATTATCAAACTGTCAAAATCAAGTAATTGTGAGACCATTGTGACACAATTGAAATAGCAGACTTAGGGCCCAGGTTTCTGTGAGATCGTTAGCGTGAGCGGAGTGGCAGGCAGATGCTAGTTCTTATAAAATAACCTAAGATCCGCATCCGCGAAGGTTGCCCTTCAAATATCCGCCTCCGCATCCGCATCCGCCAAACATATGCATCAGCAACATCCCTGGTACTAATGTTGGAAATAAAAACGTCTCGCAGAAAAAAAGAGGCATTGCCGCTTGCGTGCCACTACGAAGAGATTCTCTAATCCTCTATACTTCAATAAATTATTATTAAAATAAAATAATCATATATATCAGATTTTAGATGCATGTCGCTAGATGTTTTTAAACAGCCTTTATCTAAATACATATTTGATACAACACATGTGCTTACTAATATTGATTCAGTTTTCTCATATCTTATATGAGTACAGTTTTATAATGACTACAATATTATTTTATTATTCCGTTTTTATCATGTACTAAAATACAAACGGTGCACAGCTGCATTATTATTTGTTGGTAGATAGAAATTTTCAACATTGTCCTTGGACACAAAAAAACCGGCCAAGTGCGAGTCCGACTAAATATTTCAATCTATTTTTTCTATAGTTTATAGGTTTTTATTAGTTTTATAGTTTAATAAGTTTACATTATTTACCATCATTAAAAATAATAACGAACAATAAAGTTAAAATGTGCCAGAAAATATTAGTTATTAATAAACTTTACTAACTAAATCTAAATGGATCAAAAATAGTTTATAAGAGTCGCCGCAAGCTTAGAAGTAGCCAGATAGAAGACTAATTAATCGCTTAGAGATAAGATGGGGGGGTGAATGTAGGAGGTAGGTGGCGTTGCATCTGCATATATATGCCAGGCTCGTTAGTACGACCGTCTGAAAGTGACACCGCCATCGCTAATTACCCATGAGGACAACATCTTACTGACTCTAACCGATGTATATTTAGCACTACACTAAATATTTTGTTTTATATTTATTTTATCACTCTTTTTGAATGTAGTATTCGAAATTTAAAGCTAAATTAAATCATTAATTAACGCAAGGACATTATGATAAAAAAATCTTTAATTTTATTTCACAGTTAAAATAAAGCCATGAGACAAATACAAGAATCTAAGCTAAATTAAAAGAGCATTTTAGAAGATTCTCACAAGTCTCTTTTATTGAATTGCTTTTTGAGGTTAGTGATGGAAGAGATATAAGAGACAAAATGCTGTCAACCATGGAACTTGTAGAAAAATACAGATTGATGTCAATTAGTATAGACATCGGTCTCGAAGTAATTAAGCTGCACGTACGCCCTCTAGGTAAATAAAACTTTATTCACTTGTTTTATTAAAACAAATTTCATAAGGTAAAATTATTTCGTGACTATAGTGAAAAGAAAGCATAGACTTAAAACCGTAGCTATTTGATAAATAACAAACAGCAGCACTTACAATCGTAATTTATTAATAAGACAGAAAAACAAGACAACAATATTTGCCACAAATGCATTAGGATCACTGTCACAAGTGTATACAATATGAAGTCACTACGCAGATAGAAATTATTAACAGGTGAAACAAACCTCTAAATTATCATGATTCTTTCAATGAAGCCGCTTCCAAAAAAGCACATGGAAGTACGTGTAAATTGTATGCACAGTGTTCAAATATGTTTATCATATTGTTAATAAAGTGCCAGTCAAACAACCACGTCAGCGATGACATAATTTTTGCTCTTCCATCGTAGAGGCCAAACCTATTGCTCTCCGCTTAAAGTTTCGCAACGCGCAAAATAGGCAGCCGGTCGGCCTCTATCCTCTATTATGAGGACTACACACCATCTATTTGGATTTGACGACCTGATCAAAGTCGCAGGAAGCCTGTCGGTGAAAACTGTGCATGACTCTCATTGTGGAAATATTTCGATGAGGCCTGTCTTTAATAATGGATGTCTCAGTACCGAGATAATGTTTTAAACCATCGATACAGCCTCCTTATACATATATATGTAGCTGTACCTCACTGCTGTAATTCTCTGCACCTATGATTGTAATACAATTTTCATTGGGTTTTTAATACGGAACAGGAATTGGGGGAGAAACCACGTATTCAAACAAGAACACAATCAAAAAAGAGAATATACTAACACAAGTCATAAACCTATAACTAGAGATCGGATATTCGGATGCATATTTACCTAAAGTTGAGATGTTGGCTATTATGGAAAGTACTTTTTCATCGAAAGAATCCCGCGATTCCAGGAAATTCAAATTTAAGTGTACCTATACTCCGTGAGATGTAATAAACCCCAGTTCGGCACAAATGACACTTTCTCTGTTACAACGTATAATTGTTGCTTTTCCCTACTTTTATTGTCAGTGATTTTTGACGAAGCAAAAACAACCTTATGACGTTGTAACAAGTGTCAAATTGGGCCTATTAAACACCAGGAAATATAAGCGTTTTGTAAGAGTGCGAGTGAGACGGCAAATTATACTTGCTTGTGCGCAAGTAGCGACGCGACAATACAACTGCATTCGTAAATAAAAAAATATACTTAGAAGCCGCTTCCATAATTTGTTATCCAAAAAATAACTTTAGGTAAATAAAAATATGCATCCGATTATCCGATCTCTACCTATAACATAGTTGCATGTCGAGGATAGTCGCTATGGTTTTTATAATCTATGTATACCTACATGTCTTGTAAAAGTTACGTAACGTGGTTAACAGAGTAGTTAAGTTACTTATACTTTATAATTAAAGTGAATAAACCTCGCCATGATTGTGCAATTTATTGAAAATCTACACAGAAAATATTACGTCGTCGTGGTAAGGGGTACTTGAAGGGAGGCAACTTAAAATACTTTTAAGGCGCCTTTGGTAATGAATATTAAACTGTGATGTTAATATTTATTAACAAAAGTATATCCACATTAACAAACGCGTATATCCGTAATAATATCAGAATTGCAGGCAAACATCGTGTAGTGTGGAAAATTTGTTAAAACTATTTTAACACATTTTATTTCATTACACATTACCATTAACGCATTTCAAGTGTAATAACTATCTATTACCTACACTTGAAAAGCAATTATTGTTTCAACGGGAAGCTTGAATTATTAACGTAAGCCAGTCCAAGAGTTGCGAGCGAAAACCAACGTCTATAACCGTTTGAGTTTTGTCATTTTGGCCTATATAAAAATATGAAATACAACTAAAATTAAAAAAATACATTCACAAACTATTTAAAATGTAAACCCAATCGAAAAGCATAAATGGACCGATTTAAGCAAAAATGATCCAAAGACTGAGTCTTTGATATGTTAAAATATACCTTATTGATATTGCCCAGTCTTTAGGTGTATGTTTTAATTGTCTCGGTCAAAATCAGTCGAGCAAAGTTTGCCGTGTTTTCACCAAATGCCGCATTTGTCACCGTAAACACCACACTTTATTGCATCCAAAAAACCCCAGCGTAGGTAGTGCGGTTATTGCTTCCACGGAACTTACCGCCGCACATGAGGATATACGGTACATAGGTCCAAGAACTGAAAATTTTTCAAGTTGTGAATTGGATCATTTTTGCTTAAATCAGTCCAAATATAACCCAGTTTAGTTAATTCCAACTTATTATCTTGTGTTCCTTATACATAAAAATACATAAAAAGACAGAAACATAAGAAACAAACTCATTAAAAAGTCACGATTATTTGTTTATTCATAGAACTACTACTACGGCTAGAACTTGTATCGTAATCTAATGCCATCTATTTCAAACCCTACGAACCAGTATTTGTGTAATAATATCTGAAGTTCATAGCCATCAAGTTTCCTTCTAAAAATATTTTGAATATTCCAAGTATTTAGTCCAACCCTGTGAGTTAGCAACTAATTATTTACACAAACACAACGTAATGCTGATGACAGTGCCTTTACAACTATTGCGTACAGTTCGTAATTTGCTTTAGACACTGCAACATCTAAGTGTAAAAATCATTTTTAGATTTTAAACTCGGAATCTGTTTTATGGCAAATTATTAAGGTGTTTTGATGACGAAAAATAAAGAGAAATCTAATCAAAATGCATCGAACGATTTGCGGGACAAGTCGGAGCCGCTCCTCGCCGTGCCTGAGGATGAAAGGTGAGTCGGCGAGCTTCATTAAAATCTACTATTATGAGATAAGCGCTCGCTCAAACAAAACAACCGTGTAGCGTTTAATGGACTACAGCTTTATATAATCTGTGTTCAAGTTATTTACTGTTTTTATCTATATTACCTAACAAAGCAAGATTGTTGTGATTTTTATTTAGTGATAAATCGGCGTCATAGAAAACATTGCAATATTCTAAAAGGCTAAGTTAAAAGGCTTTTGTTTGACATAGACACAATAGATGAAAATACCACCAATAATAACTAAAAAACTAATGAACGCTAAAATATAACTCTTTAAAAGGGTAGTCTTCTATTAAATGCATAACATGATGTTCATCTGAGGTGTCATCAGAAAAAAAGTGCTGCAACCATAGATAAAAATATTTATAGAATATACATCAATCAAAGTTGCTATAACATGTTGTTTGAAATACTACATAAAAAAAAACATGTAATACTAGTCCATGGCTAGTAAAATTTATTTTTCTATACAGTTCTTTTTTCTGGATGATATGTACCATTATGTTCGTTTCTGAACCGCTGAATGCAAATTTCATAATATGTAATCGGCTGAGTAGTTAAGGCGTAAAGGCGTATCAAACAAACAGACTTACTTTCGCATTTATAATAAGTACAGTAAGGTTGATATGACAACATCTTTAATTTAACTGCCATGATTAAGAGATTGTTACTCTCCACTCACCAGCAGTATGGCACAACACTGTGGTATCTCATCTAGTTATTAACGGTGTAAACATACTTTTGACATTTGTACATTGACTTTGTAGTTACCAGTGCGGACGTAGAAAGCGTAAATGCATTGAAAACACTTTTATATCCTGGTGTAACATATCTGCCTGGCATACCCCTGCCAGGCCTGGCGTTCTATCTGTTCTTCTTTTCGCATTATTTTATAAATTCAATCTCTATTAAACTTCTTTCTCACTACCATTTTTATGCAGACGACCTTCAGATGAACTCTCAAGCACCCCTAAACCGCCCGATTCATTTGACAATATTAATAAAGATCTGCTTCGAATACGTGATTGGAATTTGTCATATGGACTCACAGCAAACCCAACCAAACCCTTAAACAACTTAACCCTTCCACACTTTCCTACCTTAAGGAACGCTTTGAGTTCCTTCATGATACACATACAAGACTCTTAAGGTCATCAAAAAACTTGGCAGCAAAATGCCTTTACTTTCCACAAAGTTTCTTGTCAAATCCTTTACCGTTGCACCGTTGTGCATTGCCAATCGAAATTAGGAAAGCTCAAACCATACACGACACTACCTAGGATAGTTAAATCAGTATACTACTATACAGCAAACTAGTCAATGTATTGTCACTATCAATGTTAAATTTTAAACTTTCGCGTTCCATGATATAATTATGTATTTAAACGGGAATTAACGCGATCACGAAAAAGTATTACATATCTCTGAATTGCCTGACGTTTCAACCAGGTTGCACTGGCCGCGGTCACAGGCTGAGTGCCGTAAAGCGCTAACAATTGTAGGAGAATTATTGATATTTAATGTAGAAGTCTTATTTTAAAACAGAGAAATTGAACTGGAAAATTGACTGGCAGATAATATTTATTAGAGAGCTGACTTAAATGAAAATTTTCACAATGTCCTCATACAAAAAATAGAAACAACATCATTGAAATTGATTATGTTGTGTACCTACACAAAAAATAAAGCATTTTCTGAACAACATTTTGTTTTCTTTTTTTTCAAAATCCAGTTTTTGGAAGCTATACTTACATAACCCTCTTTAAATATGATCACACATTTCTTTAATACTGCAAGCTGTACATTATTCGCTACAGTCGCTTGATCAAGTTAAAAAAAAGCAGTAGCTGAAAACTCTATCTCATAGATATAACGTACACTTCGTTATGTATTAATGTAAAATGTCATAATGCGAAACTCGCTCACTGTCGCCCGATGACAAAGATTTTGTTGACGTTATCTTACAGCCTGATGTCATGTCAAACAAAATAATTTAAACGCAGTAAATGAGAATAAAAATTCTTAAAATTACTAATATTATAAACGTGAAAGTTTGTGAAAATGTATGGATGTATGGATGTATGGATGTATGGATGTTTGTTACTCTTATGTTACTACTATGTATGGATGATTGCGATGAAACTTGATATGCAGACAGCTGGAGACCTGGATTAACATATAGGCTACATTTTATCCCGATATTCTTACGGGATCGGGACTTACGCGGGTGAAACCGCGGGGCGCTGCTGGTATATAATAAATTTAATTATGTTTGCCATTACACGACAGCTTCATAAGTCCCGTGGCATTAACTACAGACTAACATACGTTTGCTTGCGATAGGGAAGCCTATCCCCTTTGGGATATATATTTTGCTAGCTTTTGCCCGCGGCTTCGCTCGCGTATAACATATTTTTCTATCCCTCGGGAACAATACTTTTTATCTGGATGATTTTTTCTATGCCCGTAGCGACGTGTATGCGAAATTCCATGATGATCAGTTGAGTAGATAAGGCTTAAAAGCGTAACAAACAAACAAACCCATTATCGCATTTATAATGTTTTATAATTAAACATCGATGCATGGTCAAATACTTATCAATTTGCAATTATTATTTCCACTCGCGCCTGCTTTTTCCAGACACTTTTTCAGTCGCAGTCAGGAACCTTCACCTTTTATGTCCTTGTCGATTGGGCTTACGGTTTGTACCGTGGGCTGTCTTTGTTAGATCATATCCACTGCTTTGAAATACATTGAGGGTAAATAAGTCCACCGCCTTTTTGTTTCTCCACTGTTATTAATAGGTCGGGGAAAAAATTTCTTCCAATTTTATATAAAAACTAGCTGACTCGGCACACGTTGTTTTGCCATATTAATAATTTCTAATGAATATTTTGGTAGTCGAATAAAAAATAAATAACTTATTGTGGGGATGGGGTCTATGACTGAAAGAAGAATGGAGCGCTGAACAAAACATCAACCATTCATTTTCTTAATTCAAAGTACTTCATTAACTTAAGGGCTCGAAAGGAGTGATATCATGGCCTCACAGAAAACCGGCAGTGAAGCAATGCTTCGTTGTACTTTGCCAAGCGAGTGACGTTACCGGTGGCCCTAACCCTTCCCTCTCTCTATCTTCCCCCCTATCTCTCCATCTCCCCTCCTCTCCTACTCCCACCTTTAAGGCCGGCAAGGCACTTGTGACTCTGGAGTTGCAGGTGCCCATGGGCGGCGGTAGTCCCTTACCATCAGGTGACCCGTCTGCTCGTTAACCCCCTATTCCATAAAAAAAAAGTTTGACATCGACTTGACGGCAATCGATTATTAAATACTTTAAAAAAATTGTACCAATGAACGTAAAAATACTAATATCGCTATTAAAAAACAGGGGTTGATCTTAGAGGGTTGAAAATTCAGGGTTGTATGTATTTTCTAATGCTGTATCATAAAAAAATTATCTAAAAACTAAAAAAAAATTTAGGGATGGACTATCCTTAACATCTAGGGGTATGAAAAATAGATGTTGTCCTATTCTCGTACCTACCCAATATGCACACAAAATTTCATGAGAATCGGTTAAGTCGTTTCGGAGGAGTTTAATTACAAACACCGCGACACGAGAATTTTATATATTAGATTCAAGACATTTTTTCAAAGTTTAATTACATTTAATTTCTTTCGTTTCTAACATTTTTTGGGGAACTGAACTGTTTCCAAAGTTTTCATTTATTGATATTACTAAAGCTTGCCAGTAGCTACTAAACAATATAAAAAATTAAGATCATCAGTTGAAAAACAGGTGAGAAAATGGTTCTTAACCGTTTCATCTTTGTCTATTTGTATATACTAGAAATCGCCGGATGGGCTAATTTCGACCATAATTCATATAATTTGACTAGTAGTGATTTTTATCAGTATCTCGACTATGTTTCGTCATGCTCACTAAAATGTCATTGCTTGCGGCGTCGTCATGGGGCGGGTCATTCCTTTCCTTTTGATATGGCGAAGATGATGGCTGGTCCATGCGTCATACTCGTGAACGGTTGCTGCTTGGGGTGACTGGTCGGCCTAGACAGCGATGCTTTAGCCTATACTATTATTTTGGTTCGATCAACTGCAACTCTAGCCTCTTAATCCAGTCACGAATTATTTTTAACAGTAGATTTTGTAACTGAATGAAGGTAGATGTGCACCTTGAATGATTTCTATGTTTAATAGGTTCAAACCTTCGACGGTATCACTGAGTGATTTTTATTTTTTAGTACGTTAGCTTTTGGAGCATTTCAATAAAATAAAATTCAGGTGGCATCAGCTTGCATCCTGTTTACCTTTCGTGTAACACTAACACTATTGTATCTGAAGATCTGACTTTTAAAAAGAGTGGCCATGAGTTTCTATGCCAGTATTCTTCTCATAAGACTCTACGCATTTTGGAAACTGGAAGTTATAGATCGACACAAGCAGGCAGTAGATTTTGGTGTTTTCACCTAATTTACCTCGACAATCCAGTACAAGCTGTGGCGTCTGTTTGCGCCGATCTATGATTTTAACTCTAGCTTCAATTTAACGTTCATAAATGTCACTTAGTGTCTTAATTGAATAAGTGATTTTTTAATTTGAATTGAATTTGAATTTTACATCTATTCATTTCTAGTATAACTTGAACTATCATTGTTAGAGTTTCGTACCATGACAGATCAACATATATACTGGACGTTGTGTAGCTTGATGTATCTATTTTCACGTAATTTTAAAATTTGTACCACATATTGTTTAAAAATTTTAGATTTCTGCACATCTTCTATATATAAACTTTAGGTATTTCAAATTTCAAGTTCCTCCATTCCTGAAACATAATCGCACATATTATTTAAAAAAAAACGCAGGTTTCTGCACTTCTTCTAATTATTAAGTATTTCAAATTTTACATTTCTGTCTGTGCGCGTTTGCTTAAAAAATGCGTATAAAGAATTCTCAAGTATTAATATACTTATAGATGTAGACTCTTAACAATGCAGGGTCAGTAACGACGTTCCGTCAGCACTGATTGTTGTAACTTCAGTTCCTCATAATAAAGTATCGGTTAATCGTCATAATTAGCATAGTGTTGTCTCTTTTGGTGAGTGGAGAAGAGACCGTTAGCGTTACGAGGAGAGTATATGTGTTTTGTTGTTACGAGTGTCGTCAGACACCTTTAACTGACAGGCTTAATTACCATTGTGCAAGTTTCGAAAATGAAATGTAAATCAATTTACTTACAACTTATAGGTTATATACAACTTACTAAATATAGGTTAGGTTAAACGTTGACAGTAATGGTTAATTTTTTTTAATTTTATATATTTTAAAAGACCTTAAACACATTTCATATATTTTTTACACTTTAGCTGATACATAATCTCTTCAGCAGCAATTGTCTGACATTGTCATTACAGGTTTACATTATTTATAACCACATATAATATTTCATTCCAATCCATTCCCTTTTCCATTCATAATATAATATATCCACCCACAGAGAATCTGTGTATTTCTTCTTAGATTTACTTCCATGTATCTCTGAATGACCTATTTCCATCAGTTGCCTATTTGCAAGGTTATAAGGATCCACGGGAAAATTTGGGAAAATGTTGCTATTTCCTGTAAATTTTCTGCCGAGACTGATAGGGAAACAAACTTAGATGAATTCGCGTTTGAACCCTTAAGATATTTTAATTGCGTTTAAAAAAGGCCGTAGAAGATATCCCAAAAGAATAATGGCCTCGTTTCTATAATCATATATGATTAAAGAAACGCGATATCTCGCAAGGATAACGTGGATATATCGCTTGCAATGGTTTTTGGTGAGGATTCTACTTCGAACAACAAAATATCATCAGCTTCAGCATTACAGTGAGACATTATTCCACGTTGGGTAATGCACATATTTATACTTGCATTGAAGTACATACTTACATTCCTCTAGGTTATCCTTTCTAGACACACATTTTGTGCTTACCTAAACTTCAAGTGACGAACCCGGAAAATAATAAAATTTATACCATTAATTTCAGAGAGCATCCGCCTCATTCCCTCCCGCGACTGAGTGTGGTAATGCCAGCTAGCAGTTGCTCCAGTATGGAAAACATTCAGCGCGCCTCACCATCGCAGAGGAAACCGCTGTCCCACGGCGAGTAAGAATGTATAATTTTCAGTATTTCTTCTGATAATCAGATACTATAATTACAATAATTACATAAGTACAATTATTACGCGTTCGAACCAAATAAGAATCAATTACTTAGTAATCTTATTTTGATATCGCTTTTATAACACTTGCAATAGTCAAGATATTATAATTAAATAAATGAGAAATGCAATAGTTACAACTAACTGCAGCTAAATATGTTTGTATTGACAATATACTAATTTTTAAACAGTCAATACAATACAATTTTACAATTTTTACAACAAATACTACAAATGGGCTTTATAGAGTTCCATCGCATTGCGTGTGTGGCGAAGGTTCTTTATTCGGAGGAAAATAACAGTATCCTATAGGTTGCTATTGGACGATTCGCATTCTTCTCGATAGAGCCTCCAAGAGTAGAAGTAAAATTATGATATTGAGTGCGAATTAATTACATTTTGTAAAAGCCAAATATTAATTAAAATACATCTTAAAATTAAGTTCTATCTAAATGAATGTACTGATGTTTTAAGAATAATCAAATCTTAGAATCTTGTAAAACAGTACCTATTAAAATGCATCAAATGGTCCTATCATCCATACTTTACGTATTTATATTTTAACAATGCCTAAAACAAAATATTTGGCTTTAAGGAATCTAAAGGCAATCATTCTTAAAAAAAGGCTTTACTGCACTCAAGGCAACATATTTGGGAATAACCTGTCTGTGTGTCTTGTGAATAATTTGGGAATGTCTTGGCCACCATGTCATCCATCGCTGCGTCAAGTGCTTGTCTAGCTATATTCACTTTCGAAGCCCTTGTCGTGACCTCTGTTCATAAGATAACCTAAGAAACCAAAATGACCCTAATGTAGGGTTCTCCCCCCTCTACAGAATATTAAATAAAATCATTGACATGTACAACAAAGAAAAATAATAAATACTTAGATCGTTCATTTAAATCACATTGTTTAATAACACGCAAAACTTTTCGTATTTCCATTAATTTCAGTACCAATGTGTTTTCACTAATGTAGTATTTTAATTTATTAGCAGATAATTAATGCCATAAATCACATTGTTTCAGTGAATCCATGACTGTGGTCCTGTCAGCGTTTTATGCTAAATTGTTAATAGTTTTAGGAGTAGCCCTGCCAGTAACTAGCACTATACAGAATGAATTGTCTACTAATATTACATCTGATGTAAGTAGCTAACTATATCTTAGAAAAATATATCTACTACTATGCCATAGGTTTTAAGAGATTTGGTTAGGGAAATAGACAGTATTTTAAATATAGTAATCGATTACATTAGTGTTAGGAATTAAGTAAATTATAAGAATAAAATATAATTTAATATTTATCGACGACTTATTACGCCCGGTAGTCTTAATTGAAAACTATAAAGTTGATCCGATATTTTTTTAAGTTTTAGCTACTGGTTACACAGTAGACGTGTACGCTTATGGAGCCGAACTATATACGGGCTCATATTCTCTCATAAAATAACCTACTTACTTTTTCAGGTGTTCACCATGTATTTATATGTCGTTAGTATGGTGTTTTTGGGATACACGTTTTACCACCTTCAAATGGCCAGAAGAGATAAAAACGGTTAGTATGGAACTTTAATGAGAAATTACTTTTACCACTTGATTAACAGTGTGTCTGGGGACCTCCTCGCAGAAGGCACGACGAAGCGGTTGTGTCGGACTCGAATTACTCAACTCAGTGCCTCTCACATCAGAACTCTTGCCGGGAGTGATGATACAGACGCCACATGGCAGTTAAGACGTCGACCCTTGACAAGTCCTAACTACAATTTCTGGTGACCTCGTTCACGACGAGAGCTTACTCTCGTTTAAGTAAGAGAAGCGCGTGCCAGTTCGTGATCATGTGTCTATGGTAATAAGTTTACAATTCTATCCTAGTAATATAAATTAAGATACTATTACGAATCAGAAGTGAAACAACTTAAAAAAATAAACAACCTTTTATGCCTTAGTAAAACTAGTTCTTACTAATATAAAAACAGCAAAGAAAACACTGATTAATCCAAGTAGAAATTACACAAAGCCAAAAGAAAATGAATAATAAAATTACAATACAATCTAAAAATGTGTAACCTCTAAAGGTCAGGTATTATTAAGCAAAAAGAGAACTAACTGCATCTCAGTGCGGCTATTTAAGGATCGATATCGGGTGATGTGATCATTAATTTTTTTCAGCTCCCGTCACCTTACAATACATAATTATAATTTTGTTTTTAGCGTTCAGTACCTACCCAAAGGGTGCCAGTGGAACCCTATTACTTAGCCTCTGCTGTTTGTCAGTGGACTGTATCTCATGAACCGTAATGGGTAGACAAATAAAAAAGGGAAACATACCATATGCAATGGTACGTAACCGAAACGGTTTAATAATATTTGAAACTTATTATTAGATTTTTCATTTTTTAAACAAAGAGTGGAACCACTGGTAAATTATAGGTAGTTGGTCTTATCTTTAGCATTACAAGGCATTGAACTAAAATATGTCTATCAATGTTTGAAACGACATATCATAACAGTAGGTGCATAAAGTTTTGCAAATAATCTTTTATCTGCCAATTATATTTATTTTAATTTAACATATTTTTTTTTAATCAAGAACCTTGAAGAAATGAAGGTTACGTTCGTGAATGGGGGATATTCTGGGGGGCAGATTTTCAAAAATCTGTTTTTTCAGCATAACTTGTTTCCTATGGAAATTTTTTGGATCATTTAACATTAATAGCATGCCCAAAGTAAATACGAACATTTTTTAATATGAACCCTAAATGATTCCATCCTTAACTTGGGGAGGGGAGGAGGGAAAACCAAAATTTGTTGGAAAAAAATTCATAGCTCCGAAACTGTAAACCTTTTTACAATCGGTAATATTTTTAAATGAAAGCTAAATAGGTAGATTTTCGAAGAAAAGTCTACCTATTGGTTTTGTACCAGTTGTCGAGTTTTCCAAAAATTTCTTCACAGGAGGTCTAGTTATGATCAATAGACCCCAAATAACCACCTGTTAAAAAGTATATATATATATATATATATATATTACAATATTTTCATGGTAACTAATGAAAAAAAATCAAAATTTATTTTTTGGCCCACCCTAATATACATATATGTATATATATATATGTATTTTAGCCCACCCTAATATTGAAATATGAAAATATTGTTCAAGATGACGTAAAAATAAGCCTGTGAAAACAGCAGCTCTTAATATTACTATTAAGAGGTGCCGCTTCGTGATTTTTGATTTCCCATTTAAATAACGTGATATATTTTTTTTTGTTTGAAATTTTATCACGTTTTTTTTTGCAGTGAAAACTTCTTTAGGCACTGTCAAGCTCAGATAACAGATGTGACAGTTATGTTTTCACTTCTGACGTGCTGTCCTACGATTGACAGTTTTTTTAAACTATCATTGTAACATGTAACGTACCGTGGCCGACCGTGGGTCACATATTACTAGTATCCTTGTTAGCCCTTCCAGCTAAGTTATATTTATGTTATAATATTATTAAATTATGAAAGTATATGTAGTGCAGCATTGGAGGGGCGTAGAAATTACCCAACCGGAACACCGGACAGATTACTAACCCAGATGCAGATACATTTAAAATTTGACGATTTTATATTGAGAAATAATACATCAAAATGTAAACTGTAGGTTCAGTTCATAATATTTCGTCAGTTTATAATATTGCGAGATAGTTTATAAACTACCGATGTTCACAATCTTACGGTGACAAATATATCCAAACATTATTACTACCATTGATTGTACCTTCTCCATGACACTAAACAATAGCTGATCAAAACAGTACCCTGCTGTTCTGTTAAGGAAGGGAAGCCCAAAGCGTTTTAACCTTGAAAGGCGAGTGACTTGCAGATACTTCCTGAATAGTATGGAATCCCCTACTTGTTGTCACCTCTCCGGTGTTGACAGTTAGAGGGTAGAGGTATGTTGGAATCAAATCGTGTAAAACCACACAAAGTTTCAAGGAGTTCACAGGGTAATTGAAGAAAAAATCTTTGGGGATCTCCCAGGGCTCAGCGAGGACAATAAATAGCCCTACCCGTTACCCTCAGCCCAGTGCTCAGGGAGGCTTTCTACAGGATGTATAAGAAGTTTTCTTCCTTTTACTTTCCACCGTCAGCGTCTCTTGGACATACATCATCTCCTCACGTACACCGATCACTCCACTAGAGCAAAGCTTGCTCAATATAGCTTGATGAACCACCAACATATTATGAAGCTCTCAAAAAATGTAAAGGGTTGATATTGGGTACGTTAATCTGCCCAAACCGAAACCGAATTACAGCAATCGTGGTCACGGACGGACTTCACCCGTGACCATGATCGATGTAATTCGGTCAAACATCTGGTAACCAAAAAGGTATCATATCTTATAAATATTATCGCGATTCAGTCCCAACTGACGCAACTATTATTTATACAAATCGCGAAAGTTTAAAAACACTAAACGGAAATAAAAACTAACATATGTATTTTTATTTTCTAGAAAATACAGGACGAACCCGATATGGCAGTTTTTATTTACATATAGGAGTTGCAGGGTTTGGAGTAGGTTCTATCATCTACTCATGCCTCCAGTTTGGAGGGTACTTCGACCTCTCCGGTGACTGTCAGATGGCTGTGATAGCTGTCAAGCCTGTACTAAGAATACTGTTCTTAGTGGCTCAAACTGTCTTTATATTCTCATTTACTGATGTAAGTAGAAATTATGAATATTATAGACTTATTGGGATGTACGTACAGGTCCGATGCTAAAAAAAATCAATTAATTTGTAAAACATAATGGAGACCACAGCTTGGACGAGCAGCGTAGGACGTCCGTTATCGCGGTGGACACATGACCTAGTAAAGATCGCAGACCGTCAGTGGATGTAGGCCACTTCCAATCTGTCTTCTTGGAAGTCATTAAAGGAGGCCTATATCCAACATTGGACGTCCTATGGCTGAAATAATGATGATAATGATGACATAGAACAATGGAGCGAGAGCTTGCTTTTCCATACAAGAAAATGTATTTTGATTGATACTGAAGAATGTTTTTAGAGTGCCGTTCCTCAAAAGAAAAAAAGGAACCTTTATAGTATCACTTGGTTGTCCGTCTGTCTGTCTGTATGTCTGTCTGTCAGGACCCTTTTTCTGAGGATCCCGAGGACTCATCAAGTTGAAATTAATAGCAAATACATAAGTTTGCAATCCCTTGAAGCTGTAAAAAAATCAACTAAAACTTGTCCACTTGAAAGATAGGATAGTTATTTTTTATTTTGTTGCAAATTATCTAGCCACAGCAACGCGTGACCGGGTAGCTAAATATTATTATTTTTATTACTTTCTACTTCATTGATGTTATGATTGTTAGTGTGTATCATGGCACCTGCTATAGTCACTGATATTTGTAAATTATTCTTCTACGGATAAGCCTTGCAACAGACTGATATGGGCGAAGGCGACGTAGGAAAACTAAAAGTATTAGGAAAAGAACTGTACGAATCTTCAGTTTAAAGAAAACCAGCTATCGTAAAGCCTTTCAAAATAATATTTAAAAACTTTGTTTATGAGCATAAATATATTCTCTTCTATCTTAGATCATCAGTCAGACTTCAGCGACCTTGACCGTACATAGGTCTGTAACACTGTAAGGAACACACAATCTGCTAATATGTCAATCACGAAGTCCCTGTTGTGCACTCGGTCATATTTTGTAAGACGCTAATAAGTACAATATTTACAATACAGGCGAATCAGTTCCTGATTTCAAATGAAACCGAAACTAAATGAAATTAAAAAAAACTGTTTATTGCATTTTTTAAGAACAGTAATACTTAACCAAAAGGTGCATTCTGTATAAATTCTAACTCAAACTTGATTCGAAGAACCTCTAATTTCGCTACATATAATGTAGCACAACTTTTTTAATATTTTGTTTGTTAATTTTGCATACCATTGATCAAAGAGTCTTAACACCGCCTTGTAGCTGGAAAGTATAACGCATTACAAGGCCAATAATAATTTATGAAGTACAACTAGAAAAGGGTTTTTCGTTTAAATCAGGACCCAGCCATATCGTTTCGGGATCTCATTCTTCAGGTTTACGTATTCTTAATTAGGATGGCCAGAGTTCCTGGGAAGGAGACTGGGGGGCGGAGTTAGTATAGAGTTGACATCTAGCAAGTGACGCGGCAAAGTTGTGGGCTTCTTTGCCATATTAACACGGTCTCCTTTAATGACCTAAGTGTTCCTTTTTAACCGACGAAAGAAAAAGGAGGTTCTCAATTCAACCGTATATTTTTTTTTTTTTTGTATGTCTGTTCAGCCCTCACTCCATTATTTATGAAGCGATTTTGATTATTCTTTTTTTGTTAGATAGGGTATACCTCAAGGGTGGTCCCATGTCAAGGAAGTCAGGATCTGATCATGGGATCCTGAAAAAATTGAGAGAAACCCTCGAAAATTGTAGGAACGAATAGTGTTTCTGTTTACTTTTCATTACTTTATCAGGTATTGCGTTTAGAAATCATCACATCATGTAGCTGATGATGAAAAAAAACAATAAAATAAAATTATTTTTAACAAAAAATTAAACCGACGAAAAGAACTAAAAAGCAAAAAATAAATAACCCTTAAGTCTTAAGTATTGAGCTTATTTACGAGCTTTATGAGCTTTACGAGATTTATGAGCTTATCAAATTTTATATAAACTTATTTTGAGTCGGCGCCAAATAATAAAATGATTTATCACTTACGTAGGTACATATAAAATTTTGATAATTAATCAGTTTGTTGTTTGGCGCCGACTCAAAATAAGTTTATATAAAATTAGATAGTTTATGTAAATAAGCTCAATACTTAAGACTTAAGGTTTATTTATTTTTTGATTTTTAGTTCTTTTCGTCGGTTTAATTTTTTGTTAAAAATATTTTTATTTAGAAGCTGTTACACTGGGGCGTACCCATTCCGGGCTCTAGTTAACTTTTGGTGTATATTTGCATCTGTATTTTTAGCATTGTACAAGTGTAAGTGTAAGTACTCCTGTATTACTTCACTGAGTGCACGTAGAATATGAGTGATTATTCTTACACTTTGATTTTCATAGCATTTCCTAAAAGGCTGACTAAGGGATTCTATTTAACGTTGTTAATAAAGCGTCTAAAGCCTAACCTAAACCATAAACCAAATAGGAAGTTGATATTAAGAACGAATCTGGAGTCACTTGGGACAAAACGCTCCTGATTGTAGCATTTGAAATTTTCTTTTTCAGATATTGGATCCAATGCGAGGGGTAGTGATCGATAGGTTCGGCCTTATGCATTTAATCGCAACAAATGTGTGTGAATGGTTAAATGTTGTCGTTCAAGAAACAAGAGACGACATCATCGCAATGGCTTACGACCGTCCTGTATTTATCCGTTACGCCAACATTACTGTACGTCAATTCATACCCGCAAACTATCAATTAAGTAATATAAGCCTAGAACGACAAGACCTGACTATAGACACAAATGAGTCTTTGGTAAATAACATAACAGTAAAAAATCTGACTTGGACTTGCAACATATCGGATATGATTACACCGCTAATCAAGAGTATTAATCCATATTTGAGGCCATGTGGAGTGGAGTACAGTCTCTTATGTTCCATCATCATAATAGTTATCTGGAACGACATCTGTACCGTTCCTGGTTCGGTAAGCAGCTTTTATAATTATGTAATAATATAATATTATAATATACATATAATACGTGTATATAATATGAAAGAAGTCATTGCTCTTGTTAAAGCGATATTGAATGAATGAACAAAAGGTGTTTTATAAAAAGAATGTAACTATACTATAATTACGCTAATACTACTTTGAAATATATCTGCACGATTTCATCAAATTGTAAGCTCACAGTAGGTAATTACCTCCTGTGAGCTTATTATACTTAATAACGGCAAGTAGCGCCTAGATAAGCCGTCATCGCATTAAAACGATAACGTTCAATTTTCTGTGGTTTCATGATGTACATTCTATTTTAGAAACAAGAAAAGCAGGCGCCGCTTCCTACTTTAACTGCAAAAAACCAATGTTGTGCTCGAGTCAAATCAAGTAACCACTTCTCAGTTGACTGTGGCAGCGCACACAAAGGCCTCTTCATGGGTGTAGCTGTTCTATGTGGTACTATCGTCAGTCTCATGCTATTCAATGGACTCTTCCACAAAGAAGAACATATGGAATTAGCCTTACTACAGGTATATATATTTTACTGTTTCCACGTCGTAATTGTCTCCCTAGTCAACAAAAATTGCGAGAACCACAAAATAAATCTCTATAGTTTGAGACTGAAACTGAATTTTTTCTATGATTCACAAAGTATAGTCATTTTTTTTCTTGACACATCTCACACATGGCCGTCTGATCCCAAACTAGGCAGAACCTGTACTATGGTAACCAAACTGCTGATAAACATACTTATATATTATCAAATACAATAAATATTATAGATAAATTACACCTAGACACAGAACAAATGATCATGCTCATCACACAAGTATTTGTCCTGTGTGGGAATCGAACCCACGACCTCTGGCTCAGCAGTCAGACTCACTAACCAATAGACCAACAGAATTCTTAATTTGTTTTGTAGCCTATTAATTGTATTTTTATTTAATATTTAAGTATCTTTATAAATATAAGTTAAATTGACTTCTTGTCCCGAAAAACAATACTCTCTGACATCTTCCGCAATTTATCAGCCGCCTCGTCGTCTTGAGCCTTCTTGGCAGGAGCTACTTCTTGTGGGTTAGTAAAGTCTCAGCGACATTATTTTTATAATATGAATATGATAAAGTACAAACAAATAAAAAATGTTAAACTTCTATGTCATTATTTAAGATCAATATATGGGAAACCATCCTGTTCTTGGTAATGGCTATCGGTTCGGGAGCATGCATACAGAGGATGCGGACTCTGCCACTAAAACGATCTGTAACAGCCCTACCTCTGGAACATTCTCTCCTGCTGATTACACAATGTGGAGTCTACCTCTACTACTTATTCCAAATCATCGGAGCTGGCTTCGTCATCCATCGGTATTCGAAGGAAACGAGAGCAACCAGGTGAGTATTCCTAATTCATGAAAATAATGCAATACTGTATTATATACTTACATGAATACATTACAGTCACTGAATGATTTTAGAACAAACCGATTTTAATTAATAATATAATATATAATAATATAATAATTAATTTAAAAAAATCCTATAAGTAGTAACTTAACTTGTTTGGCAACCGTTGTACAATCTTTAATTATTATATATTAGTACAATACCTATTCATTTGCATTTGCACTACCTGGGTCCGATGTTTATCTGGGCCCCAGTAAAAACACTTTGCAACTAAACAAACGAAATAGTAGTAAACCGTCAATCGAAAACAAACGCCCCTCTAATAACAATATTGTTTTTATTTTGATTGAACCTTACGAAACTTACATAGTTTTAGGATTATGTTATTTCCCCATACGAAGTTTATTTCCTGTTACACCAGCCCTAATAACAAATTATGATTACAGGATAATATCACCGTTATGTGCCGTCATTCAAAGTTCGTGCCAGACACTACTAGTGTTAGACGCGTGGTCACGACGCTGTAGAGGCACAGGACGCCAAAGGCCAGGCCGGCAACTAGTGACGTTCCTGTTAGTGGGAAACTTCGCATTATGGCTCATTAATCGCGTCAAAAATTCAAGAGCAGAATTCCATCCTATACAGGTTTATTTTTTTTTTATACGAAATGTAAAAGGAGTAAAAACTATTATATTTTCATCTCTATCGAGAGACTTGACACAAAACGGTTGTCAGATCTTAATTTAATTGCCCAGGAGCAACGAAAGTAGCAACATGTCCTTCCTTTTAAAAATAGTGTAGCCTTGATGAGCACATTATGTTGGGCACTGCTGTGTTTCTCCGAGTCCCTCTAATTAAATTATCTAAGCGTACATGGCTCTACGAGGCTGAATGCATTAAAACTGCTGTGTATTATGAGTAATTGATTTACTTATATAGATAGTATTTTTAATAAATTACATACTGCACTTCCTCTTGCCATACATAAACTCTCTTTCCATCCAATGGTTCCCTAAAAGAGATCGCAAAGCGCGATAAGCCGCCAATTGTACAAAGTCTCTACTTTTAGTTTATAAGAATATCTATATACAGTTTTGTATGATTTTGTGTTTTGTACAATAAAGAGTTTATCTATCTATCTAGCTAGAGGGAATAGCACTTCCTCACCCGTACCCAGAGCCAGAGAAGGCGATCTCATTGACCACAATAATGTAGTCTCGGTTACTTTATGTAATATTTCAATTCTGACCTAATAAGCCAACACTCATAATAGTGCGTTTAAAAAATATTAATTATATTTTTCTACATGGTTTGGTGTCCAACATCAACATCGGAACGTCCTATCGAACAAAATATGTTTACGCTAATATGACAAAGAGGATACAAACTATGTCAATACGAGGCATGCCTTTTAAGTTTTGTCGTTTGAGGAAAAAACATTTTGTTTTTCAAAGTATTCAACACGTAGTTTAATACACTTTTCCATTTTTAGGAAATATAAAGAAATCGTTAGGGCTTAGGTCAGGACTGTACGGAGGATGGTCAAGAATTTCTACGTTTTTCTGATTCATATATTAAATTGTTTGACGAGCGCTGTGTGAACGTCGCTTTGGATTAGATTTCCGAAGTTCGGTGATGACTTGTGGTAATCAAACTGTGGGAAACTATTCTCCATTAACCGTTCTACGATCTTCGAGTGCAATACTCGCAACATGACCAATTTTTGCAACGAACGTGACCACCATCTTCTTTGAAGTGCTTTGAGAGCGAACAACTTTAGTCGGCTTTAGGCCGTGAAGCAGTGTTATACCTCTCCGAACGTTGTAAAACATTATTGCACGCACACTTTCCTTAGAAAGATGCATTTTCGTACATGACCTAACAGATTCGAAACAACGCTGTGACTTAACAAAAGCATTAATCCTAATACTTTCAATTGTTTTAAGATTCCGATTGAAGCAAATTCGAATATTGAACAGTTCTAAATTCAAAATTGGCGGTAAATATGTAAACGTCAGAATTTAAATGGCATGCCTGGTATTATTTTCATTATTTTTGTCATTTTGGTCTTGTCGAACGTCACGGTGACAACAGCCAAAGTAATCAATTTTTAAGTTAATTAATGTTTTTTTTTTCAGATGGAATTTTATGGTGTTTGGGCCTGGACACTCATAACTCATGTGTCAGTTCCACTGCTAGTTTGCTATAGGTTTCAAGCAACTGTATGCTTTTATGAAATCTGGAAAAATTCATATAAAAGGAAAAAGGAAGGCAATAATAACATAGATGTAGAAGGCATAGAATTAAAAAATCACCATACTGCTTAGAGAAATCGTGATTTGTAAACAACTTTAGGGTATTTTATCAATATGACTGCTATTGACTATTTATTATTGACCAATAAAAAATATAAACTATAATTAACTTTCATTTAATTTTTTCTTTTAAACTTATAATCATAGGTACGCCCAACACTGTTTTATACATGGTGTGTCTGGATACAGCCTGTACATAAATAAGTAGCCACATAATTACACCTCGTCTGCCTGATGGCGTATAAGCACTTGCAATATCAGCGTTGTACAATATTTCTACGTTGTCAAACCTATTCCTCCCCTACAAGAGGTTTTGCGATCGTTTTACCAGAAAAAAAACAGCCAAGTGCGATTTGAATTCGTTTGGAGAGGGTTTTGTACGATGAATATGTACCCACTTACCATGTTTTTTTAAATCTGAACGAACAGTAACAATAATTGTGGGAGACCCATGCTTCGGCACGTATGGGCCGGCTCGATTCCGCTCGATTCCGCTCGATACCACGGCCTCACAGAAAACCGGCAGTGAAACAATATATTGTTCCTTGGTCCTTCCCCTCTCCCCCTCTCCTCCCCTCTCCCGTCTTCCCGCTCTTCCCCCCTCCCCCTTTTCCCCTATTCCCACCTTAAAGGGCGGCAACGCACTTGTGACTCTTGAGTTACAGATGCCCATGGGCGGCGGTAGTCATTTACCATCAGGTAACCCGTCTGCTCGTTTGCCCCTATACCATAAAAAAAAAATATCCAAAGAACAAACTTAAGATTGTAGTTGAAAGCATGTTCTCACAATTTTTAGAGATATTATTCTTAAAATTAAAAAACATATAAGTATATTTGAGACCCTCACAACAAGCATTAGTACAGCTTGCAGTTTATGTTTTTAATGTGGCCCCCAAAAGTGACCGTATATTTAAAACTCATTTATTTATGTTGCATATTTGTGTTTGAGACACAGAAAATGATAATGTTGTAGGTAGGTAACCTACCAAATTTCAAATAAGTCGGTCCAGTCCGGAGCAAATTGACTGTGTCTTGTGACAAATCAAATCAAATCAAAAGCATTTATTTCAATTAAACCAATAATAGGTATTTTTGAATTGTCAGGAGTAGGAGTCAGTCATACTAAGTCAGTCGTGAAGCTAGTTGCCTGTTCCAATGCGTAGATCCTATGGAGTAGAACAGGCAAGAAACTCCAAGGACACTCTTTTTCAAAATGTTTTTTACAAATTTCTGGTTACATTGCTTATAAGCGTAAATGAAATGTGAGGACAATGTAACGTACCTATTATTCTTAAATATAAATAGACGCGCTAATTACTACTATACATATTTAAGTAATAGCAGTCCGGAGATGACCAGCCCCGACCAACGGCACCCGTTCACGAGCATGACGCACACGCCAGCCATCGTACAGATCAACCATATTGAAGGCAACCGAAGGACCCGACATATACGCCACCATAGGCAGGACTTCTAGGCGAGCATGACATACTCAGACAGACGGATAGATAGATGCACGAGTGATCCTAAAAGGGTTCCGTTTTTTTCATTCTGACGTAAGTACGGAACCCTAAAAACAATCCCACAATATACTACGCTGGTACTCTCTAACATCGGTCTACTGTGAACTTATTAGTCAAGTAGAAATTTGCTATGTCAAATAATTTTTCAGAATTTATAAAGACTTTGTTTATTAGCTTTTAATAACCTATAATAAACTACACAGAATATAAAATAAATAATAGTCAAAATAGGTATATTTAAATTATTTGTAATTAGGATACGTATTTGAAATACATATACGAATTTGGTTTTTCAAATACGTATTCAATTACTTCTTATGAAGGGAATTTGTTATTAGTATTTCAACCAACCCATCACTGAGGTATTTTGTAATTAGCATTTCAAATACCTACTTACTTGTGACTTCAAAATACATTGTCACAAATACTTTTAGCAATCTAAAATTTATATTTTTACCTCAGCAGCAAGAGTAGCAGTACCAGTAAGGAATAAGAGATGTTTATTGTTTTTGTGAACATAGACCGTTACCAGACATCGAAAATGGAGTTAGTCAGCTTCCCAAATGAGAAAAGCAAAGAACTTACTAGGTACTCTTGAAAGTTATACAAATATGTATAAAAAAAAGTTCTTACAATTTAACACAAGTTTGTGTTCATTGTGGTTTTCTGTAGCTTTTATTCATTCTGCTACATTTTATACATCCCAACAAGAGTTTATTTGTCTGATACAAATCAAAGTCGAAATCAAACGCTGCCGTTTGATTTCAATGGTAGTTCAAAGGAATTTCTTACCACAAACGCTTCGGCCGTGGAATGAGCTCTCTGAACAGGTTTTCCTGTGGGACTACAGTAGTGGATTTTTCAAGACACAGGTTTTCGAAGGGTAAGCAACGCGCATGCGACTCCCATAGAGTTGCAAGCTTTCCGAGGTTTCGGTAACCGCTTACCATCGGGCGGACGGTTGTTTGTCACCGACGTAATACATAAAAAAGCATTTTAGAATCTAGTGTTCATAAAAGTAGATTCTTCTTTTACCAAATGGTTGAAATACAAATTAGAAATTATACAAATGAACAAAATACAATACACGAGTTAAAGATATATTTTTTATTTCGTATTTTAAATACATACGAAAAAGGTATTTTGTAAGTTGTATTTTAATTAAAACAAAGCATATATTTTGCCCAGCCATGCTGTTAACATTCCGCGCTTACTTTACCTACAAATTGCATAATTAGGTAGGTATAATGTAATAATTATTATTATTTAATTATTTCAGAAAACTGCTTCCATAGACAACAAATAATAACAATCCATTACATCAGTTACATTTCCACATAACAATCATATATAATGATCCATAATTTTTTTTTTTTTTCCGACAAATCTACACTATAGTATTATTTATGCTAGTACTTGCCTAGAAAAGTGGCAAAGTTTCTTATTCTATGGGAAAGGCGTACCCGATTGATACCCACCCCTATACAACTTGCTCAGAGTATCAACTTATACTCACCCGAATTAAAAAGTCTATGTCTCATTCCTTTATGCATTATATTAGTAAAGCGATGTAAAGTGATGAATACTGATGAATTGTTGAAAGTAAACCAGTCTCTTCTGATGATTATGATAAGGGGCCGTAGATAAGTTACGTCACACGAATTTCATGATTTTTTAATCTTTTGGATATGGATGGATAATTTACAATTTTACACCCATTACTGAAAAGAGCAGTTATTGTTCAAAATTTTTTTTTAGTAAAAGTGTACCTAGTAGCGTATGTAGATTTTGACATGTGACATCACAAAGCATATTACCCCCCACCCCTTGTCAAACAATGTCACACTTCGTTGACCCCCCTCCCCCCTTAACTTGTGACGTGATTTAGGGATGGCCCCTTGATTATTCATACATAAGTTTACAAACTACCCAGCAGAGACATCTTCAACAATCATCATCATATTTCAAGCAATTTACACAAAACCTTAACAAATTAAATACCTAAACCTTCCTCATAAATCGCTCTATCTATTGGTAAAAATCGCCTGAAAATCCGTTCATAAGTTTTTGAGTTTATCACGAACAGACAGACAGACGCGGTGGGGGACTTTGTTTTATAATATGTAGTGAAATAATTCGTTTCTTGATGTTAAGAGGTATATGGATCTACACGAAAATCTTTCTTACTATCGAATTTTGGCATGAGTTTACGTGACTCTCTCTTCGCGTTAATAAAACCTTCGCGTGATGATTTTCTACACAAACAGCCTGAAACTTCAATTACAGTTTTAACTGCTCTTTCGACTGCTTGGGTGTGGCAAGGTAATCGGAAAAAAAAAATTTATTGTCATCTCAAGCTCTTCATTAAAAACTTACTTCAAGATCGGTGGTTCTGTTACCTGAATCTGCGAGTCAATAAGATCGTAGTTTACTTTAGCATCCATATTAATGTCTGGAACTTGAAATAGTCTTAACTTTTGTGTTTTTGAGCACGTGCTTTTAGAATTCGACGCAGAGCCACTTTTGTTATATGTTTTTCAGAGTCGGCAAAGAAGCTGTTGCGTTGTATTACTGGATCAAAAAACAATAGCTTTCAATTCTGTCAATAAGTAACGAGACCAATTAATTTCTAACTAATTCCCATTAATGTCTTCCACCATCTTTGCAACTTGGGTGGCTTTTAATGTGAAACCATGTCTGAGCGTATACTTTAACCACATACGGAAGGGCTTAAAGTTGTCGAAGAACTCTGTTAGCTCGCGTGAACCAACCTAACATGCGACATATTTCCAAGTGATTTGTAAGCTAAATCTGCGGGGCATTCACCAGCCATAACAGCTGATACTATTCTGTACAACTGCAATTGGTCAGAACTGAGATCATTTGTGTCTGTCGGTGGAATTTCACCTGGAATATTTTGAAATCTGGCAACAGCTTTTGACATTTCCTGTTTGAGTTTTAGTGTTAAACTTTTCAGATTTTTTCTTGATGTAGCCACGTCTGTATTACCTATAATAATTTTTCTTAAGGACCTTTGGTCGGTAAGAAAGCTTTGTTCATTGGATGGGACTTACTTTTCCTTAGGAAAATTACATTTGGTATATTCTAGGCACTTACAGGAACGCTTTTTAGGTATATTAGGATATGACTTTGATTAGTTTTTAAATTTAAAATGAAAAACTTTAAGAATTTGTTGCACTCTTATATATGATACAGTCGGCAGCGATACTTTTTTCCATATGTTTTCAATTTTTTTGACGACAATCTCAGCAACTTCTTCAAAATTTAGTTTGGCTAACTAAATAACCCTTATACCTAGAGTTGCCACCTTGTTTTTGTCCAAATAAAGCACATTCATCATTAATAGTAGAAAAAAAAGTACTTTTTACAGTCAAAATAAAGTACTATTTATTTTACTTTATTATTATAAATATATTTTCGTCACTTCTGGCAACTTTTAACAAAGAATTATTCCTGCTAAAAATCTGCACACTATCTCAACATATTTAAGTTAACATAAATGAGTAATAAATTTTTTATCAATTTCAGAGACGCTTTATTTCATTCATTTCTCTCTCTCCCTCTCTCTGTGAATGCTGAAGAGGCGGGATAAAAATGAAATACTTTTTTTAACAAATTTGAAAAGTCATCATCGGCCTTATTAAATATTTGCTGCCATTTTTATACAGAAGATAATTTCGCAATACCTTCAGAAGTATATATCTGATTATGTAGTTTGTTTAATATAGAAGTTTCTTCATAAAAATCATCCAAAATTACATTAGGTTTTTGCAGATTTAAATACAAATTGATCAAATTCGACCTGGTATTTTAAATTAATATTTGTTAGAGTGTAAATAACCAGTTTGTGTCATTAAAAAAAAACCATTTTTTAGGTACCTGTCTAAGGGTTTATCAGTAAATTATATTAGAAATGTGTATATTTGGCTAATCAACTCAGGTAGAGACATTTGTTTTTTTTTGTTACCTGTTTTAAAGCCAAAGCCCTTGTCAGTTCTGTTGAGCATCAATAAATTTTAAAAATCTATTGAGAGTTTTCTGAGCTTACAAAATAACTAACTAGTAATTAAAAATAATATATCCATGCAGGGAAAGGTTGGAATCGAACTTATATTTGCTAAAATCTACGCTAGTTATTTTACAATTTTGGTCATACATGTTGTATACATTATATTCCGTATAATATGCGGATTAACCAATTAGACAACTTAAACTATATTAACAATTTCTTTTAGTAGGCAACAAATTAGATTTCGTGGCTGCGAGAGTTATCGCTGGCTTTGTGCGTCACTATATAATAATTAGGTACGGTATAAAACTAAAATGTGCCGCGTGGCCGCGTATCGTGCACATGTTGATTTGCGCCGAGAGCGGACGTGTGTTGCTTTGATGTATTTTTAGGGCTTGTTCCAAGTTTGCGGTATGCGTACGCCACACCTTTAACGATGGCGACGGCTGTAACTTCGCCTCCGATTCCGATACTTATAACTTTCACTAAGTTAAAATATCCGATTCCGACTCCGGTGTCGATAAAGTCACTTCCGTTACATCCCTGGTAGGTTCATAGTAGGCAAGATCATGAAAATAATCGAAAAAAAAATTAAGATTTGTGTATTAGCTACCTTTACTTAATTACTTCACAATTAACAGACAGATTTCAGATTTATTTACTAAAAATGAAACACTTGCGTATCGATTCTACATCCTAGGTATAAGATTAAACTCATTATAACTTTGCCCGTTGAACAATATTTAGACCTGTACCTTCAATTGAAATTGTTTATTTGAAGTAGGGTACGCTTCTTCATGTATCTAAGTTTATATAGATGAAATGAATCTGACATTTATGGTTAATAAGGTAAACTCATTAAAATCAAGTTTGTGATTCACATTTTTTAGGGCCCTATTCTGACTGACAAAATCCAAATGCCTGTGTTACAAACTTGTAGAAAATTTGCACTAAAAACATCCTAAAACATCGCCTTCAACAGCGCGCTGTCATTTCTGTCAAATTTGTGTACAATATTTCCTCGTTTTAAATCATAAAAATAAGGTATTTCTAAAAATATGGCCTCTGTCATGGATGTAGATGAAGAAGAAGTTGAAATGGCATCTTCAAGTAGTGGAAAGGGTGATAAAAAAAGATTTGAAGTCAAGAAGGTAAATTGATTTACGCTTATTCATTGTAACGATTTGGCATTTCTTTGTTGTTACGTTTAGCTTCTAACCCTTTAATTTTTATTTCTAGTGGAACGCTGTCGCTCTGTGGGCCTGGGGTACGTATGCCTACCCTACTTATACAACCCTTGCATAAAATTGTATTAAGTACATACCTTTTCAAAAGTAGTTTTTGATTTAATTGAAATCCCCGTTGTATTACAGATATCGTAGTCGACAACTGCGCTATTTGCCGTAACCACATTATGGATTTGTGCATAGAATGTCAAGCCAACCAAGCATCAGCTACTAGTGATGAATGCACAGTTGCTTGGGGCGTTTGTAATGTAAGAATAATAAATAAAATAATACATGCATTGTACGCAATTATCAAAATTTTTACATACCTATCTCTGATTCTTTTCAGCATGCATTCCATTTTCACTGTATCTCACGTTGGCTGAAAACTAGACAAGTTTGCCCACTTGACAACAGAGAGTGGGAATTTCAGAAGTAAGTGGTGCTTTTAAGGGCCTTAGGACCTCAAATATAACACCTCACACTCATGTGTGTGATCTGTTACATTGTTGTCACGCCAGTTTTGAAGATCTTATTTAACTGATTTATACTTTCTACTTTAGGGCTATTGATATATAGGTCCTGGAGCCTTACATTATTGTTAATAATACAGCCCTTCTAGTCCTAAGAATCAAGTTGGCCATGCAGAATAAATAATATTTATAATGTGGGTCACATATTACTCATATTCGTGTTAACCCTGCAAGCTAAGCTAAATGCTAGGTTTTAGGATTCGGTTGACATCAGTAATATACTAGGAACTCTAGGTAACAAAACATTACCTGTTCCCATTATGTTTGAACCCACTACTATTAGATCACAAGGCTGACACCATAGCCATTGTGTTACCCCAACTTTAATATCCATATGAACAATTTTTTATAAATTTTGACATACAGATAGATGGGACCTGGAAAAAGAATGTAGGTTACTTTTAAAACGAAAATAAATAATTTGTAATGTTTAGGGGTATAAAAATCCTTCAGGGGTTTTTTTCTCACAGATGTGGGCTAGTAATAAGTAAGATATAATGATTTTCATTATCAGCCCTTCAAATATATTTTTAGAATATCCTTACAGTAGTTCTGGTTAACATTGTACCACTTATGAGACAATTTTCTATGGTTTGACAATAATTCAAGTAAAATAACTATACAGTGATCAATTTAATTGACTTTTAGATGTAAATAAAAATTCATTGAAACATATAAACTATGTGCAAATCCTGAGATAGAAACAGGTGTGGTCCAAAGTTACATTGACTTTAGGGTAACATTGGACCATCATTTTTTTTTTTATACTTTGCCCTGCTTTTTATTTTTTTTTTAACGTGTGGAAACCCCCACGGGTTGTCACCCCACCTGGGCTAAGCAGAAGGGTGGTATGTCAGATTCGAACCAACTAAAACCACACGGTGTTCCGTCACAGTCCACATTACCAGGGCCTCAGGTGTACCCTTACAAGGAAATCCCTGTGAACCCTGGTAGACTTGGCCGCCTGTTAAGCAACAGGCTACCCCACTGTGTTATGGAGGATTTTATCCCCTATCAGTGAGAGAGGCAGGCGCGGAACACGGTGCCACCGTCTCGGGCCTGCTTCTGCAAGGGCGCCGGATAACCCTGTCCGTCGCCCCCAGGCAAGCGCTCATGGAGGCCGAAGATCGACCTGCTCTCTCCGGCGCCTGGTGCGTCTTCTGCGAGACGTTCCCGTTCCCTTTCCGCCGCTTCCTTGGCATTCATTACCTCCTCGCAAAATGAGGCGGCGGAATCCCACCGCTCTCGCTCTGGACCATGGACATAATCATGGTCTCCAGCGAGAGGCTACCCACACCTACGGCCGTCGTGAGGTTAGCACGCTGCTGCGTCCATGCAGGGCACTCTACTAGGGTGTGGAGTGCGTTATCCTCACGGCAGCCCCCGCAGCGGTGGCACACAGGCGTTGGCTCCCGGCCTATCCAACACAGATACTTCCCAAAACAGCCGTGTCCAGTAAGTACCTGTGTCATCCGGTAGGAGAGGCTGCCATGCCGCCTCTCCAGCCAATCCTCCATGACGGGTCTTACCGCCACAATCCTGGCTTGCCCTATACTTTACCCCTAGGTATAACATAAAAAAAAACATTTTTTAACACCTTGAAAATTCATTTTATTGCGTTTTTTATAATAAAGGCATCATTAGACCCTATTAAATGCTAATAAAAATAATCATACTAACATGTCAAACCGAGTTTCACTTTCTTACATGTAATAATTCATACTCACCAGAAAGAAAAGGCAAGAAAGGAACATACATGCCCTGGTTTTGTAGAAATATTACAAAAAGTGAAATAGACATCACAACATTTAGTAAATCTTTAATCTGTAAGCTTCATATAAATATAAGTTTCATTGCATATTCAAAACCAAACACTAATTTCGTAAGCTTTTCTTTGGCTTAATACACCTGCCCTTACTTTGTTTATTGCATCGTAAAATGTGTCCGTGTCCTGGTTACTTTTAGTTTCTTTGAGGCATTGTGTAATATAAATATATTGCTACTTGATTGTAGGTCTGAAAAAGAACAAAAAAGACCATTGTACAAAGTCATAAGTCATGTTGTGTATTACAAAATGTGGGTAACAAGACCAATGTGGTCCAATGTTACCCCAAATTATTTGATAACTTGACTTCTAGATCAATGCTAGTAATTACGAAATTGTTAATTTTGTTGATTAAATAATAGTTATATGCCATAAAAATGGCACATCTAACCGATTTCTAGCTCGAAATACCAAAATGTTACAAATTGAACACAACCACAGAAATCTTTAGATTTCTGTGAACACAACACTTCAAGCACGCAGCTGAGAGGCGGGCAATAAAAAGCAGCTGTTTGATTTTACAAATGAAGTTTTTTGTCCGTTGATTTTTTTTTTAAGGTCTATGAATAATTTATTTCATGTTGAGATACTTGCAATTACTATTTTATATACGATTATAGTAAAAAAAGAAAGCATTTTTCACAGTGGTCCAATGTTACCCAAAATGACTCGTAACTTTAAAGATGCCTCATTTATTTTATTTATTTAATGGTGAAAACGAGCGAATAAAACAATACTTAGCGACTAATGGTAAGATACTGTTTTAATAACTTGAGCAGCATGAATTTGGGTTAGCGAAAAATTTACTAAACTGATGGCTAATATTGATTCATTAAAAAAACCAAAACGAGCTTCTAAAAGCGTCATGCGTATTACTGAGCGACTAGAAATACAGAGAGGGCGACTTTAATATTCAGTTGGAGACGATTTAACAATAGTAGGGCAGGTCAATTGAACAGAAATGGTTAGGTTAAAAATGCGACCATAGCGCGAAATGCCAGAACCGAATTCTATGACAGGCGAAGTACTTGTTCAAACAGTTCATAAAGTTGTCAATTTTCGTTGCTAAAACAAATATGAGATCGCTCAATGAATGTTTGTAACTTGCTGTTCTAAAGATTGCTCGTCACTGTCAGTCGCTCACTTAGTATTTTCGCAGTGGCGTAACAATAGGGTGGCAGAGCGGGCAACATGGCACGAGCCCATGGCCCTAGGGGGCCCCTGGCCCCTACCCCAAGGCACTAAGCACACGAGACACCAAGAGTAAACTTGTGCCCCATCAGATGCATTAGCTACGGGCCGCAGATGGTATAGTTACGCCACTGTATTCTCGTAACCGAAATTCATTAGTTTTGACACTTAAATTTAAATTTAGTCACTCGTTTAAATAATACTACCCAATATTAATTGTACATGCATAATTTGATTATCTTTTTCCCTTTCAGGTATGGACATTAAGCAGAATGTATTTTGCCCAGCCCTGCCTGAAGTTACAGCTTGTCATATTGAGAATGGGCATTCCAATGTCAATATTGCTTAAGTTGTTAATAAATTAACTCAAAAGTACTAAATTTTTCGTTATTAATTTCGCGACATTTATAAATTGTAACTATGGAACTCTTGTAATAAAAATGAAAAGCCATAAAAATAGTAAATATTGTACCTGTCTACCATAAAATGTTTATTTTTTGGGTAAAACTTCACCTGTGCAATTCATGTCATGATACTTTTCACCTTAAGAGCCGACGGCGTTTTACATATAACATGGTTTGCTACACGGTGCCGCACGTATACCGGATTTGCAACCCGTGAGGCGGCGAAGGGTGTGCGCATTGTATCGTCGTGAGCTTCTACGTCGATTAGTTGTACCGAAGTAGTAAGAGCAACGCCACTGGACTTTTCCGATTCCTTTTTATGAACAAAGTGCATTACATATTATCTACGTGCCGCCACGCACCGCCCGTACCCGCCAATGCGGCGAAATCATTGCGGTGCGGCGCCGAACCGCATTGTGCGCACACTTATTACTTAGGTCAAAATACACTAGGCAACGCAGTATTATTTTCAGTCAGTTTTAACAGCAAAAACACAACACTGACTTAAAGGTTTCAGCATAAAGTCTGACTGCATACCTTCTAAGGAAATATTAAAACAAAATCTTAGAAAGAAACTTGAGGCAATTTATTGTGATAATTATTGAAATGAAAAATATTCCATGGTCAACAATATGCAACTTTTTTTTTGTCTAACTTAATTTTATTACATTAACTATTCCAAAAAGGAATACCACAATAGCTAGTTTATGAACTAGCAATTCATAGATATTCTGAAGAATATCAATCCAACCATATAGCATTATGTGCATAAATTTTCTAATACAGCCAATACTTTTAAAATAAAGTACATACACAAATTATTCTACAGCTTGTAAAATGACCACTCATAGAGGTAGGTACTTGAGTGCAAAGATCAGATCCAATAAGAATCCTAGTCCTGTCTTTTAATTAAAAAATAAGAGATTAGTTAATTTGTTAATTATACTTAGATATTAGGAATTATTACTAAATTTGGTTTGATATCAGAAAAAACGTCTTTAAATTTTTCAGTTATGCAGGTTTCTTATGTATCATCTGACTATCAACATCAAACTTATGTATAATTTTAACAATTTATTAATTATTCAGTCCTTTGGTTCTAAAGAATAAGACCATCCCTATAAAAAGTAATTAACAAAAACCCAAGGTTTCTAGTCTTTTGTAAATACGAGTTGTTGATCAGGGTTCCCAACATAATCACCTTATAAAATGTACCTACACTCTAAAAAGTCGTCACTAATTTTATTTCTTCCAAATATATCTTCAACATTTTAATAATTAATTTAGTGTTATTTACAACTATGACCCTACAACTGCTAAAATGTATAGGCATACTGCTCCAATCTGGGCAACATTTAATTCCCAAATCTATAATATAAAATCAACATGGAACTGTACATATTAACAATGTTATTCACATTACACAGAAAACACTTTTTTAAACAAGGACCTAAGTGTTTTCCTGGCGGAGCTTACTTTTGTTAATTATTATAATGTGAAGATTAAATTAAAGGAGTCCATTATGCAAAACAAATCCTGGACCTATTTTTAAAATCTCTCAAGGCCTTGCTGTTGTTCAAAATGGAAATTTACCACTACATAATTACTAATAATAATTATAACTCTTTAATTAGAGAATTTATTTCACTATGCTCATCAAAAATCCATACCATATTCAATATACACAATTCATTGACATAGATACAAGAACAAATAAATTATACAATGCAATGAGATCTACCTGTAGCAATTCAACCAGTGTCAACCTATTTTCTAAATTGAATAGTAAGAAATAATCATTTCCAAGGATTAAAATTCAGAAACTTATTTCTCTTATTAAATGGCAGTTTTATTCACAGTGAGGCCCCTTTCACCTTCAACTAACCACAAGAACTAACAAATTCGTTTGTTGTTGTGGTTGGTAAAATGATAAATAAATCTAAGAAAAAAGTACAGTAAATTTCTATCAGTTTATGATACTGTAGTCCACATGTCATACTTGGGCTCTAAAGAAATGAAGTTACACTAATGAAATCAAGATACACTTTTCAATTGTTTGGTTTAATAAATATTTCATGGAATCATCAAATTAAAATCTGATGCTTATCACACATTCCGCAAATGTCGAAACTTCACGTCAACAAATAAATACTACATATAATAATCCTAATCAGTGTCAATTAAACTAATAATTGAATAATAACGGTGGAAAAATAACCATAAGGTAGTTGCGGCTGTCAGTCTGCTGAAATAGCAGTTGGCAAATCAATAGTACGACTCTCATTGCCAAATATTAATCTTAAGCGTTTCATTGGAGGCAGAGGACGGATTGGACTGTGTTTACGATGTCGCTCTTTAGATCGGCGCCGCTTTTTTAAACGTCGCGCTGTCTCGGGGTCAACGCCCTCTAGTCGTAATACTTCATATTCAGTCGCCTCTGTTGCATTACCACAATCCATTACCTCCTCCACTACAGGACTCCTCTTCACTCGTAAAGTTAACTTGAGTCCCCGGCGTGGTGGAGTGCATGGGCACTCATTACTTTTGTTAGAGTTATCTGCCAGCCAGGGTGGACCACAGTCAGTTTCTTTTTTTGCTTCCTCCGTCCTATTAGTTACATCTACTTTTTGATTCTTGCTCAATTTACTATCCTTAGATTCACTTGGATTAACATTTTCTCTAAAATCATATATTTCACTTTTCACACAAGCATTGTCACTTACACACTTCTTATCATCAACCATTTGTTCTTGAACATTAGAATCACTAACAGATGTTTCAAGGTTTCCTTCAATTGAAATATTTAATTCTGTTGATGGCAAAAGAGATTCTTTTGTATCACAATCTGTTTCAGTTTTTTCTAGTGTATGGGTAACATCAACAGAATCAACATTTTCTTTCTGGCTTTCTTGTGATGGTTCCGTTTTAATATTTACTGGGTTTGTATCTAAAATATTTAAGTCAGTTTCTGCTTTTGGTGTATTAAGATTTCTATCGCATTTAGCCTCAGTACCTACTTTAGATGTATTTTTAGTTTTAGGGCAAGTTGCCAGTGTACAACTGTCAAGCAAGCGTTTGTGACTTCTCAAAACTATACCAGTGTGGGAGTCACGACTACTGCGTGAGCTGGTTGTACTACAGCAACGTGAAGGTGGCGCTCGCCGTTTTACATTATTACTATTAGATATCAATACACCATTTGTAATTCTACTGCTGTCTGTGCGTCGCCTTAATCTCTCTCCTCTACTTGAAGCAGAGGACTCCCTACTACCCTGTGCCTCATTATTTACAGGTCCATCCATAACATCTGCAATACAACCTTGGGCTATTAGAAGTTCAGCATCATACTTTGTTAAACCTTTTTGCTTCATTTCTTTCATGCTAAGTGGGGAAACTATCTCTGTATTTTGTCTACAGGGTATTTGAGATTTTTCAGGATTTTTACCATTCTCATTCTTTTGTATTTTTTTTGCCTTTGTCCTATTTATTCTATTATCAGTTTCTCTAAATCTGTATCTAGTTGACTGTTCATCATTATGTGCATTTTTAACAGAAAATGCACCCTTACCTCGTCTTTCACAAGTTTCACATTCACAATAACAATTTCCATTTCCAAAAAAGTCCTCTCCATAAAAGCAAGTTATTTCTTCTCCTACTTCAATGTCTCGCAGTACACGGACAAAGGCTTTCCCACGATCTGTAGCTTCAAAGGTGCAAGTAGGTCTACAATCATGATTGATATATGCAGCAGGACCAAGCCATAACTGGGCACAATTTTTTCTACAGCTATACATAACTGAAAAATCATTTTTTCCTTGATGTAACAATTGTTTTTCTTCCTCTTCAGTCATTTCAGCAATACACCCAACAAGAAAATCAATTCTTTCATGCTTAAAAAATTTTTTAGTTGTGGATATCTTGGCCCCAACTCCACCTTCTAAAGAGTATCTGTAACAGGGCTCTATAACAAATCCTGCATTTTTATCAAACACTCTCAAATAACGATAAATCTGAAATAGCAGTAAAAACATATTAATATCTCCTATAGATAATTAAAGCTACAGAATAAAATGTAAAATAGAGTACAAATAAATAGATACTGACATGTTCTCTTAGCTTGCTTTGTTGATGTTTATTTTTGCTAAAATGTCTTGGCATCCACTCTCCATTAGCTAATTTTGTGTAGGCTTTATTATAGTCTTGTGTTTGGATGAATTCCTTAATAATACTCTTTAACTCATCTTTATTAGTTTTCAGAGGTCTATAACGAATATTCATTTTGTGTGTAGTTATGCCAAGATATGGGTCCACAATGAGTGCTGTAGCCAAATCATCATACTCTGATAACTCACGAGGAGTCATGCCCATAGGTTGCATTTTGTGGAGCACTTGCCTCCCTGGGTACGTCGCTGCACCAACAACCATCCTGAATACCTGGGTAACAAAGGACGCAAAGTATGTAGTTACACATTATTTTTCAATGCTACTAAAAGTTAGTTATATTACTCATTGTCATATAACTACAAATCTGACACTAGCATACTCATTTGTAGTAAAAAGTAATATGCAATTACCCCTTCAATCTCTCAATTTGTAAAATATAAAAGGACAAACATGGCGGCCGAACACGAAAACCAAAAACCGACACGTCAAAATGTTGACACTGTTTTTATTCTACAGTCAGCCTCAACTTATTTAAACTAAGCAAAGAATACAGAGAAAGTATTTAACTATTAATAACACTTACTTATATCATTGAATGTATATATAATGCATGATTATTTCTAATAACAACTTCACTATCTAGAAGCACTTTCAGACGCTAACCGCTAGGTTATTTACATATATTATACATAACAAATGGTTAAATTTTACGTTATTGTAAACTACTTCATAATTATTTAATAAGGATCAAAACTGAAGCAAAATGATCATATTCAAATTAATCTCCAAGGAAAGCTGAAAAACAACCATGTTTTCGTGTACTCCATTCATTAATAGTGATGTGATAATACTAATATCTACTTAGATTCAGTATATTCGATTATGAAATGCTATTGTTTGTCATCGAAAAAATTTATTATCAACTACTTTATTCGATGTCAAACAGTAGTGCTCGATAATAATGGTCACCAGCCTGCAGTCTGACGTTGAACAGATTATTGGCCGCTCAGAGCAATAATCATTTTTTTTTTGCTATTTCAACAGACTGTTCATTAACTGATCTTCACTGTTCGATAAATTGTTTTTTGTTCGATCTTAGCTTTATTTTTTAATTAAATATAAAATTACGCCCATGTTGACGGGGGAAGTCGTTCATTTTCATTTTTTTTGCTATTTCAATAGTTCGTCTGTACTGTTCTTCATTGTTCAATCAAAATTTTGTTTTGTTTGTTCTTAGTTTTTTTTTTAAACGAACAATCGAAATAGGAAAAATTACTTTTCCCTGCCTACTTGAGGGTAATTTTCTTCTTTTTTTTTGTTTAAACTAAGAAGGCACAAAAAATAATTTTGATCGAACAATGAAGAACAGTTGAAATAGCAAAAAAAATATAAAAACGCCCCGCCAACTTCAGGCTAATTTTTCATTTTATTTAAAAAAAAACAAGAACGAACAAAAAAACTGTTGATAGAACAATAAAGAACAGTTAACGAACAATTGAAATAGCAAAAATAAAAATGTAAAAGAACCGCTTCCCTCCGCCAACTGAAGACAGCTCTATTAGGGCTATCTTAAGTTGGCGGGGAGAAGTCGTTTTTTAACCTTTTTTTGCTATTTCAACTGTTCGTTAACTGTTCGTCATTCTTCGATCAAAATTTTTATTTGTTCGATCTTAGTTTTTTTTTTTTAATAAAATAAAAAATTACCCTCAAGTTGGCGGCTAGAAGTCGGTTTTTTCCAATTATTATTGGCTATTTCAACTGTTCGTTAACTGTTCGTCATTGTTCGATCAAAATTATTATTTGTTCGATGTCAGTTTTTTTTTTTAAATAAAATAAAAAATTACCCTCAAGTTGGCTGGGAGAAGTCGTTTTTTTACACTTTTTTTTTGCTCTTTCAACTGTTCGTTAACTGTTCGTAACTGTTCGATCAAAATTTTTATTTGTTCGATCTTAGTAGACAGGTTCCCCCTATCTACTAGTCACCCGGAGTAGATAGGTTCGCAGCCGGAACTACGGGTCCGGCTGTTAGATCAGGTTACCACGGGAACCGGATCCTGAGCCCTCTGATGGCGAAAGCTGTCAGATACCGGTTTTGGAGTTGGACTCGTGGGGGTATTGTGGTTAGCTGCAGAGAACGGGTACGTTCGTCTGCTCCACTATTGTCAGTGGAGCGTCGGTTCTCGCGCGCAGCGAGCAGTGGAATTAACCGGTCTAAGGCGAAGGGCTCCTTGGTTTTCCGCTGCGAGGCTTGTAGCGTCCTTTAGCAGAGGTCCTGTCGGACCGATGCAGCTCGGGTACTTGCCTGCTTAGCAAGTAGAAAGGTGACTAGACACTGATCCGGACACCCGACTGTAGGCCAGGGTAGACCTACACTTGATTGTAGATCGGGATGTGAGCGTGCTGACAGCTCCGGTACCAGCTGGATACTGGTAGTTGGCTTCTCTGACGAACTTAGCGGTGTTACCGCGAGCATATGCAAATATGCGGGAAGTGAACGTGCCTTACAGCTCCGGTACTAATCTGAACAATAGGGAGTGTGCTGGTTGCGAATGGGGGGCCGCTGCGAGTGTGGTTTCACGAGTGGCGATCTTCTGTGACCGATAGGCATACGGGTAACTAGCCTTAATTAGTACCGGCGCCATGGCGTTGGAGGTAAGACCTGCCGTATAAAGGTCCTTGCGTCTCGGGACCTTGGTTTGGGGAACTTGATGCAGGTATACTGACCCTGCTCATATAACGTTTGCGTTGGGTGGGGTGGGGGCAGTATAAACAAATCCGTAGTCGTGAGGAGGAGAGGGCCTGTTCGATCTTAGTTTTTTTTTATTAAAATAAAAAATTACCCTCAGGTTGGCGGGGAAAAGTTATTTTCAATTTTTTTTTGCTATTTAAACTGTTCGTCATTGTTCGATCAAATAAAATTTGGTTCTGGCCACAGTTCTAACCTAACCTAATCCTATCCATTTCTTTTCAATTGACCTATCCTACTAATGTCAAATCGTCTGTAACTTAATTCTCTGATGTCGCCCGCTCTCGCGTGATGCGTATAATCCATTTTGGATATTAAAATTTTAGGCGTGCGACTGAATTACTAAGTGAGCGACAGAACTGGCTAGGTTTAGGTTAGATTAGAACTGTGACCATAACGCACGAGCCGAGCGAGCGAAGCGAGCGTGCCGAGGCAGCGGCCGGCGAGTGCCAGAACCGAATTAAAAAAAAAATAACTAAGATCGAACAATTAAAAATTTTGATCGAACAATGACGAACAGTTAACGAACAGTTGAAGTAGCAAAAAAAAAAATGTAAAAAACCGACTTCTCCCCGCCAACTTGAGAGTAATTTTTCATTTTAAATTAAAAAAAAAACTAAGATCGAACAAATAAAAATTTTGATCGAACAGTTAACGAACAATTGAAATAGCAAAAAAAAAAATGTACAAAACCGACTTCTCCCTGCCAACTTGAGGGTAATTTTTTATTTTATTAAAAAAAAAACTAAGATCGAACAAATAAAAATTTTGATCGAACAATGACGAACAGTTAACGAACAGTTGAAATAGCAAAGAAAAAGGTTAAAAAACGACTTCTCCCCACCAACTTAAAAAAGCAAATTTTTTATTTAATTTAGAAAAAAAAACTAAGATCGAACAAATAAAATTTTGATCGAACAGTTAACAGTTGAGAGAGCAAAAAAAAATAAGTGTTGTTGTAAAAAGTCACTCTAATGGTACGTTTACACGCACGCCGTGCAGCCTGGCAAGCAGCATGGCACGCAGCTCGGCGCGCAGCCTGCCACGCAGCGTGTCACGCAAGCTTTTCACACCAGGGCTGCCAGTAAAGACAACTTATTTTATACCGCTAAGACTCGGAAATTATACAAAATCATGTAATATTATACAAAATCAGTGTTGTACAACTATAGAACGTCACTCTTTGGGGATTTTAGTAAAAGGTGTTTTAACTTTAACGTATAAGGATTTAACAGTTTATCACAGACATTATTTGTTTTAAGTATCTCTATGTCTATGTACGTACTTTTTACGCTATAACATCAGCAATATATATCGGAGTGGTCTGAACCTTTATCATGCATGAATCGAAAGCAAAAGAAGACTTCAGAAAGTTATTTCTCAACTATTCTTTTAGTAAAAATAAATATTGTTTATCAGGGCCCAAAAAAATATGAAACAAAATAGTGCCAATTCTTAGGATTAAAGTTAGTATTGATTGATTGACGATTAGAGAATTGTAACTAATCGCATATCAATGATGTGCAGTAAATAAAATAGATTTATGTATGCTTTAAAACAGTTACGAAACACATTTAATGAAGAAGCCGCCCCCAATGCTTATCGTGGTTAATTATGTTCATTTTTATTAGAAACTAGCGACCCGCCCCGGCTTCGCACGGGTTTAATTTATTTTTTACTCTGTAACTTGATATACTTTCCTTAGTTTACACAAAAAAAAATTGCTGAACGCACGCATAAATATTTGACAACCAATATATATGTCAATCCTCTCCCATTACTGACATTATTCTACATTTTTAAAATCTAATATACGATACTAACGTCACTCAATTGTTTTGCCTTCCATAAACCTCTCCACTAACACTTGAACTTAATAGTATGGTATTAAAGTTCAAATTGACTTTTAAGTATTATTACGAATCGTTTGTATGGAAGTATAGAAAAGTGTTTTTTTACACTTTTTCAGACAATTTTTTAAATTTTTCTCGCCGTAAAAACCATCTTTAAACTTCAACGAACATTTAACAAAAAGAGTTGGCCAAATTGGTCCAGGCGTTGTTGAGTTATGCGCTTACCAACACATTTTGCGATTCATTTTTATATTAAAGATAATAAAAAATTATATTCAAAAGTTAGCGAGGATAGTAAATTCATTCAAAGAGATCCCACTAAAGTAAGAAACGAATTATGTAAAAGCACTCTTCGATGTAAAAATAGTTATAACGCATGTCAAATAAAAAAATCAAATTTAAAGTTTTGGCTACTAGAAAAGTGTTTTTACACCATAAATGATTTTTTAATTGTAAAACCTAATAGTTTTAAGTAAAAATACGCATGCATAATTATGTCGGGCTGTTTTTTTTTTTCAATAAAAATAGATCAAGCCCAAAGCAGTAGCTCCCACGAGATCTACGTCTACATCGTCTCCCTTGTTTGCACTGACTACCATGTCCACAGAACACTAATACCCTACGGACCATGCCTGCAAGTGTGTGAAACAGGGCTGCCAGATTGTAAATTGGATACAAAATTGGTATAATATCGGTTATCTTTTGTATCCTGTTTGTATAGTAGATTGCATTGCATAATTGGATACAATGTCATTGCTGATGTTATAGCGTAAAAAGTACGTACATACACATAGAGATACCTAAAACAAATTATGTCTGTGATAAACTGTTAAATCCTTATACGTTAAAGTTAAAACACCTTTTACTAAAATCCCCAAAGAGTGACGTCCTATAGTTGTACAACACTGATTTTGTATAAAAGTACATGATTTTGTATAATTTCCGAGTCTTAGCGGTATAAAATAAGTTGTGTAGAAGGATTATCAGGGTGGCGTCGAGAATTAACACACTTTATATCCACACGAAATAATATAGTCTCTTTAATATACGTTAGGACGGGTAGAATACGAAATGCCATCGAAATATGCTAACCGGCGGTATTTATACAATCATCTTGACCTATTTTAATACAAACTTAATAGGTAATATTAAACATTGTTTATCTTAATTATTCTGTTGATTATTTACGTACAATTATTATTTAATAATATCGAATTATATAACATAAATAACATTAAAGGTTTATTGCGCCGAAAGCTGTCAAGCGGAAGGCGCCAATAAAATATTATAAATATAAAGAAATATGAATCAACTATTTACTTGATTATAAAATTACTAATTATATTATAAAACAATAAGTTCTATATATTGCCTAATCATTAGGATGTAAATAAAGTAATCCATAAACAATGGCTCACATATTATGTGAGCCGGAAGTGTTACTCGATAACATTCGGCCATCCTGTGTATGCCGTGTCCCACGGCGATCAGCGCTGCTATTGGCGCCTGGTTTGTCGCTGGTGTATGGCAGCTGGAATTGACATGTTTAAGCAGTAATTAAATCTTTTATTATTTAATTTATACGATTTTTATTTATCCTAGATCACACAACTTATATTTGGCCTACTTCACACAGATTGTATGTCTTAGATTATTTTTTTTTTTTTGTCTTGGCCTCGTATAGCTTTTATCTGTTCTTTATCACACAGCTTTTATTTGTTAAATATCACACAGCTTTTATTCGTTATATTTCACACAGCTTCTATTTGTTAAATATCACACAGCTTATTTTTGTTAAATATCACACAGCTTTTATTTGTTAAATATCACACAGCTTTTATTTGTTAAATATCACACAGCTTTTATTTGTTATATATCACACAGCTTTTATTTGTTAAATATCACACAGCTTTTATTTGTTATATATCACACAGCTTTTATTTGTTATATATCACACAGCTTTTATTTGTTTCACATCACACAGCTTTTATTTTTTCTATATCACACAGCTTTTATTTATTATACATCACACAGCTTTTATTTTTTACACATCACATAGCATTTATTGTGTTCTATATCACACAGCTTGTATTGTAACTTATGCAGCCTCTATCCTGAAGTAGTTTGATTTTTGTTTTATCAGATACTTAATAGATCGAATGAATAATACATATTTTGTTCAACAGTTTATCATACAATATTTGTTCCGTACAATTTTTGATCTATTACTATACTTTCATAACTTTGTATTAGTTAGTACTTAACATCCTTATTAATTAACTAATTTTATTTATTATTTAACTATTAACTCTCTAATAAGTCTATCAAATCATCTCTATCAACCTCATGGTCACTGCCACTGCTATCATCGGGAATGGAAGATTTGTAAGGTCGGAGTACTTCACCGTGAACAACAGCAGTAAATTTTCGATAACCTTTCATGCCTTTAATACTACATATAGTGTAGCGATCTAACGACTGTTCTGCTTTGCATACTCTATATGGTCCTGTATACAACCCGTTAAGTTTCCTAGGTACATTAGCGCTTACTCTGGTTATTCCCCCTTTCCAAAGTACCAGTTGTCCTACCGAGTACTTAATGCATTTTTTATGGGATCGATCAAACCTATCCTTCATAAGTGTCATATGTTTGTCAATACGCAATTTAGCCGCGTTTCGCCTTTCTTCTAATGCTTTCGCTTGACTTTCGAAGTCATTGGGTTCTCCAGTAAGGTATGCCGGTAAGCGCGAATTTTGATGCCCAAATAATAACTTAAAAGGAACAAAACCAGTAATTGCATGAGGAGTGTCAAACTATGTCAATTAGGTGTTCATCCCAGGTGCATTCGCTATTAGACATAGTGTTCAATCCGTTAATTAAAGTTCGATTTACCCGTTCTACTTGGCCATTTGACCTAGGACTGGCAATGGCATTCAAAATATGTTTAAATTGCATTTCTTCTGAAAATTGTTTGAAATACCGGCTAGTAAACGCTTTGCCTCTATCTGTAATAATCCTGTTAGGATTTCCAAACTGCGAAATGATATCTTTCAATTGTTTTATAGTTTCGATGGAACTACAACTTTTGACAGGTTTTGCAAATACGAACTTTGTGAACGAATCTATGACAACTAGTATATACGCGTTTCCTTTACGTGTTTTTACAAATGGGCCTAAATGGTCAACGTGTAGCGTATGCATCGGGATAGCCACCTTCTCGATTGGATGTAGTTCTCCCTGTAGTTTACCGTGCTCTCCTTTGCCGTAAGCACATTGAAGACATGATTTAACATATTTTCGAATAAATCTAGTCATGCCCTCGAACCAAAACTGTGCCTTAATAGTTTTTTCGCACTTATCAAAACCAACATGTCCTGTTTGGTCATAATTTTTTTGTAATAATCCCCATTTTGCCAATTTAGGTATAACAAAATGGTTCCCGTTAATTGTTTTTCTATAGAGAATGTTATCCTTTATAGCATAGTTAGCAATAATGTTTTGATTGTCTGTACAGTTCCGTAGCTGAGTTAAAAGAGACTGAATACTTTCGTCTTGTAATTGTAATGTCACTAGCCAATCAGAGTTATCAATTAATAGAACAGAGTCCTGTACTGGATTTCTACTCAGGGCATCTACGTGTCTCATTCGATTGCCAGATCGAAACTCAATTTGCAGATCTTAATCTTGGATTGAAAGCCACCAGCGGGCTATACGGGGAATGAGGTCTTTTTTTACTAGTTGTCCGTAATGCGGCGCAATCTGTCACTACCGTTACCAGAACACCTACGAGATATACTCTAAAGCGCTTCAAGGAATCTACAACTGCCAATGTCTCCAGCTCATAGCTATGATAAAACTACTCTTCCTTACTTGTAACCCTACTGAAATAAGCAATTGGTTTTAAAACACCATCGCTTTGTTATTGCAAAAGAATACCTCCCAGCCCGAGCTTACTAGCATCGGTATGAAGCTCCGTGCGAGCACTTCTATCGTATATACCCAATACTGGTCTCTCGACAAGACGCTCTTTTAACGTTTGAAATGCAGTTTCTTGGGCAGAGCCCCACGTCCATTGAACATCCTTTTTTGTCAACTGCGTGACAGGTCTAGCTATTTCAGCAAACCCGCGAATAAATTTTCTAAAATAAGATGATAGACCAATAAACTGTCTTACTTCATGCACGATTCGAGGTCTTCTATATTCAGCTACACAACTAATCTTAGCCTGTCCTGGTCACACTGTGCCTGCATTTATCTCATGACCTAAGTAATTAACAGTTTTCTTAAGAAACGAACATTTGCTAAGGTTTAATTTCAAATTTGCTTCCGATAAGAGCTTTAATACATTATCTAGTTACTTAAGACAGTCATCAACAGAAGTTGTAGGTAGCATGACGTCATCGAGATACGTAGCTACGTCATTACCTAAACTGCCTAGAACGATTTTGATAAGACGTGAAAATACAGCTGGTGCATTCGCTAAACCAAATGGCATTTTTAAAAATTCATATTGCCCAGAAGGCGTAACAAATGCAGTTTTATGAATAGAGTCTTTAGATAAGCTAATTTGATTTTGAAAGTTGTAAAGAAAGATTTACCAGAGAGGTGGGATACCTGATCGTCTATATGAGGCAGAGGATATCGATCTTTAATAGTGCGTGCATTGAGGGCTCTGTAGTCTATGCATAACCTATAATCACCACCTTTTTTCTTTACAAGGACCACTGGACTTGCATAATCAGACATAGAGTTCCGTATTACACCTGCATCAATAAGATCTTGAACCTTTCCATTTACAATTTAATTTTCCTTGTGAGAGAGTCGATAAGGCTTACAAAAGACAGGCTGCTCAGTTTTGGTCTGAATATGCATCTCCAGTATGTCTGTACATCCCAAATCTTTTGTATTTTTCGCAAACAAATGTCTGTATTTATTCAGTAACAGTAACAGTCGACTGCAATCATTCTTTTCTAAATCTCCTATATCTATATCACATAATTGCAATTCCTCGTCAGTAGATTGGTCAAGTATCATAAAATTCGTACTACTTTGTAGGCTCTCCTTTTTATTAGTAACAATTTCCGCGCGTGCTATTAATCTATTCTGTTTCCATTCAATAATTTTGTCTCCGAAATTAATTATTTTTAAAAAGCAATCTTTCGACCTTACAAGTCCACCCAAAATTACATAAGACATATAGCCCAACTCAAAATATACAGAATTCACAAGAAATGTGTCATTACTGTTAATATCGAGATAAACGTGTACCAAAGCAGCACTTTGTTGTGGTATTATACAGCTGTGTCTTAAACACACTGGAAATTTTGTTATAAAGTCCGTTTCATGTAATTTTATATCACTAAGAGTACTATTAAAAGTATCACTACTACCCACAAAGTTAACAGAATTTTGTGATACAATTAAACTGATATTAGGTTGATTTATCATTGATTGTCCGATTATTAAATCTATATCAGCCATGTCGTTATTCGTTATTTCCACAAATCCATCTAAAATAATACGAGGGATGTTCCTAAAGAGATCGAATATGCGCCTCCAAATCCTCTCATTGTAACCACGGAAGGTTTAATCTTTAATCTTAACTTATCAGCATATGCCACAGTGAGAATATTTAATTTGCTGCCCGTGTCTATGTATGCAATGAGACTACAACCATTAATTACCACTACCTTTTTGTACAAATCTAAGTATATGTTGTATGTTGTAAATAAGACATTACTCACTTTTGGGTGTGAAGAGCTGGCCGCATATCAGCAGCTGGCCGACGTGTGGCCCGGGCGATGGCACACCTCGCAGCGCGGCACTTTGCAGTCCTTTGCTTCATGCCCTTCTCTTCGGCAGGCGTAACATTTCTTCGGTTGAAAGTCGGTCCCTCTAGCAATTGGAGCAACGGCGCCCCCTCTTCTCCACGTGGTAGCCGGTCGCTGATGGCTAGCTTCAACTTGTTTGTAGTTTTCCAGTGACGACAAATATCCGTAATATAGTTGCTCTGGTGTATCGCACTGGAAAGCCTTTGCGTTAGCTCTTATTTTAATGCGCAGACCGCGAATTATGCACGAAATTGCAGGCTCGCCAACGATATTGCATTTTTTTAATAAGGAAACCTTGTCGTGGAAATATTTTGTCATACCTTCCGAATTAGTTTTCTTTCTAGCGAGCATAGATTCAAGTAGACCTACAAAGTCAGTAGAACGTGGGAACGCGGTCTCTAGAGCATCCTTCCACCCCTTCCACGTGAGATCGTAGTCGTCCAGATCGTCATACCAGTCTCTAGCCGACCCACGAAGACGTATCTGCATGATGAACTGGCGGTCTTTGTTGTCCCATCCATATACGTCGCCCAACTGGTCGATCTTGTGCAGCCATCCCTTGACGTTGCTAGATTTTTCATCCGGCCGGAAGGTTGGAATAACCTCCGCATTGGTTTGGGTGACACGTCGCTTTTTGTATCGCCCGTGTTTCTCAACGGTCTCTTCGTGATCGGATGAAGAAGAAAAAAAAACTAGATGATTCGTCGCTGTCGGGTGCAGCATTCTCGCAGCGTCTCCTTTTCTTCGTACCAAGTCCGTCAATGTATGGGCCTGACATAATCCCACTTCTGAAGTGTAGAAGGATTATCAGGGTGGCGTCGAGAATTAACACACTTTATATCCACACGAAATAATATAGTCTCTTTAATATACGTTAGGACGGGTAGAATACGAAATGCCATCGAAATATGCTAACCGGCGGTATTTATACAATCATCTTGACCTATTTTAATACAAACTTAATAGGTAATATTAAACATTGTTTATCTTAATTATTCTGTTGATTATTTACGTACAATTATTATTTAATAATATCGAATTATATAACATAAATAACATTAAAGGTTTATTGCGCCGAAAGCTGTCAAGCGGAAGGCGCCAATAAAATATTATAAATATAAAGAAATATGAATCAACTATTTACTTGATTATAAAATTACTAATTATATTATAAAACAATAAGTTCTATATATTGCCTAATCATTAGGATGTAAATAAAGTAATCCATAAACAATGGCTCACATATTATGTGAGCCGGAAGTGTTACTCGATAACAGTTGTCTTTACTGGCAGCCCTGGTGTGAAAAGCTTGCGTGGCACGCTGCGTGGCAGGCTGCGCGCCGAGCTGCATGCCATGCTGCTTGCCAGACTGCACGGCGTGCGTGTAAACGTACCATAAGTTCGTAATACTGTCATGGCTGACAGATTGTTATTGGGTCGGCCTTTCTCCAAGCAGAAGGAATCTCGTGCTTTCCAAAACGAGAAATATCCTTTGCCTGTACGGAGGCCTTATTAAACCGTATATAATGAACTCTGTTTGCCTCCGAGATTTGTTTGCTGATTTGTTGTATCTCCCCTTTTCATGCTCAATATACGTGCCCAAGCCTATTAGCTTTAGTTACATAACTACATAATAAGATAAAAGTAGCGGATGCAATTATCGAAGTATTCTGATAATCGATAATAAAAATATATCGTATTTTTTTCCGATAAGAAACTGATAATTTATCGGTTTTTATAACAACAGTTATAATATCGTCGGTTAATAGCGATTTATAGTAACGAGTCAATGACAGGCGCAACTTCTTTCGCAACTATATGCAAAAGTTCTTTGTTTTTACTACTAAAGATAAAAGGTTGTGTTATTCTGATTTACAATGTAAAATAAATAAATAAGTTGGTAATATTTTTCCTTACATAACTTAGGGTGGTCAAAAATATTAATTTATGTTTCTTCCACTTTTCATTTTTATAAATCCTATAATAAAACTAAGGTAGAAGTCTGTTAAGAATATTTTTAAGTATTACTGTTTTTTGTATACATATAAAAGAGAACGGATACTCACCGACTAATCACAAAATCTGGGAAGCTACACTCGGACCTATCCACCTTGGCAGACAGGGGCTTATTTTAAGCATACGAAGTCTTAATACTTACATTTCTTAGATAAACGATCCTGACTATACTTGACATATTTTACCCAAAAATTTCAATCCTGCGTACGTTGATTGGCTTTGTAGTTACTTCGGTAACTGTCAACAATGTATTTACATCAATAATCCTCTATATTCTATCCGTTAGGCGTAAAACTTCAGTTAGCATTTTATCCCCTTAGCATTCTATATCAATTATATCTGAAACCCATTACTTTCTTCTTACCACCTCTATACTGCTGATCTACAGATATATAGCATGAAAATAAGCGAAACTGTTGATATCATCAATAAACATTTGGGATCAGATTAGTAGCTGGAGTAGGTCGTACGTATGGTCACTACTTTCGCCGGATTTATTCGATGGCACTGTAATTCCTGAAAGGTATCACAGTGCCATGGAATAGATCCAGCCGATCCGATAAGGATAGTAAAGTTATAAAAAATCTGCGTAAACTTTTCAACATTGAATTATCTTGGGACCCACAGATGCAGGAAGTAAGTCGCAGAATCTTCGCTTCTTCAGGATCGTTGAAACATTTACGAAACTTTCTTTCAACTGCGAACAATTGAACTTGGTAAATCCTTTCTACGAGTACTTCTGAACCTCAATCAATCAAGGTCGTTTACAACTTATGGTTTTACCTATACGCCTGCGCCAAAATACTTATATTGTCTCCCATCACAGTAACCGCAATTCGTTTGCGGAATGCACTACCTGTAAATATCAGAGAGCTCAATCCTTAAGAAATTTTAAAACACTATTAAAAGAGCATCACCTGTCATGGTGTATAATTCTCTCTCGACTTGCTGTGGACTCGTTAAAACTCTACTAATTTGTCTTACTTATTATCATATTTATGTTTATAAATATTTTTATTCTATTTCTAATTCATTAGTATAACCAATTTCCTTTTCCTTCCATTGCCTTTCCTTCTTCACTACCTTTTCCTTTCAATATACTCTTAATTTTCCAATCTTTCATTGCCCGGTTGACGGCAATATTACCTGAGTGGGACTAAATTAAAGTGTGCAAAATGTAAGTGTTTAATATACCTCTATCTACCCCTTTAGGCATATACAAAATATATAAATGTATGTATACAGAATGTGACAGCAAGTTGTGGTCATATTTTAGGGTCGTACCTCGTGAATAATATTTTGAGGAAAAGAACGAACAAATTTCCAAATTTCGTGATTTTGAGTTGACATTAATGAAAATATGAATTTTTAATACAAAGTCCGTCATGTCAATAGTGGAATGTCCGCATTTTTCTGAAAATGTCTACATAAAAAAAATATCTTTGAAATTGACATGAAAATTCATAATGTATTGTTTTGAAATATGCACCTACATCATTATTGTAAAGTATTGCTCGAATAAAAAACACAGTTTTTTTCAGATACATTTTTTAAACCCAATCAACAATTTTTTGGCTAACCATGTAGCCCTAAAATATGACCGCGTCTTTGTAACGCCTAAAAGTACATACTTTACGTATCTCTCTCTTAACTCGCTATAATAAATAACTATTGTAAGCTTTTATACAAAACCTATTCATTATCACTACTTTAAATATTTTATTACGCCACCAGCTATTGCCTTTTTCTGTATGTTGGTTTCATTTTAAGTTTGTCTTTATGACGTCACTTTTAGCAATAAGACTGCCCATTGTACCCAACACCTGGTCCTGTCATTGATTGATTCTTATTCTATTTACAATATGGTGTACAATGAAGAATGTTCTATCTAAACATCACAGAATGGTACTCCATGTTCACAATTCAAACCATTTCTGACTACTTCATATCCTCTTAAAATACATTTAAAAAGTTAAATAAATAGAACTTTATCCGACTACCTAATTGATTTATTATATTGGAACTATTAGAAACTGGGTAATGAGATTCGAAGAAGCGCATATCTAGCGGTTAACCAAATTTTCGAAGCAACTTTGGTTCGTTAACGAGTCTTTATGCTGTAAAAATATTTTATGTCTGGTTCGAAAACGTGTATAGTGTAGTAGGTTTTTATTTTTTTATTTTATATGTGAGAGCTTTTATTCAAGAATTATTTTAAATATATACACAGTTTATACATTAATTTTATCTATTTCTATATATAAGCTATAGTGTAGTAGGTACAGTATAATCAAACATTAATGAAATCAAAACATCAACAATAACATGCCCAGTAATCAAAATTTTAGCACACCTAAGGCATAAGACAATTAATATTGTTAATAAAAGAAACTATAATGTTTTCTAATATAAAACCAAACTAATTGCAAAGTTACCCTCTGTCACGTTTATTCGATGTATTCATAAAAATCGATTATTTGCGTATGTCTGTCAAGTCAATTCAACTCAATATCGGATGCAAGAGTTAGCATTCGCTCTTCTCTTTGTAATTATTTTGAGTATTTACTAGTTATTTCTTTTAAAATCTTCCGAAGTGCATCTTTAAAATAAGTATTAATTACTTAAATCACTAATTTCAAAGTAAGTGTTTAATGTAGACTGCAATTCTACATTTTTAATTGTCGACACTATTTGTATTAACTAGCTGCCTACTACGAAAAATGGCGTCCTATTTTTCTGTTCATAATAAATCTAAAACTACTCTTTGTTTCAGATGCCCAATATTAAGTTACAATCATCCGACAGTGAAATATTCACTGTCGACGTGGAAATTGCTAAATGTTCAGTGACGATCAAAACTATGTTGGAAGATTTAGGAATGGAAGACGACGAGGAAGAGGTTGTTCCATTGCCGAATGTCAATTCTGCTATATTAAAAAAAGTTATTCAATGGGCTACTTACCACAAAGACGACCCACCATTGCCAGAAGACGATGAAAACAAAGAAAAACGAACGGACGACATCTCATCATGGGATGCCGATTTTTTAAAAGTTGATCAAGGCACACTGTTTGAACTAATTTTAGCTGCAAACTATTTAGATATCAAAGGTTTACTTGACGTAACATGCAAAACAGTAGCCAATATGATAAAAGGTAAGACTCCTGAGGAAATACGAAAAACTTTCAACATTAAAAATGATTTTACTGCAGCTGAAGAAGATCAAGTCCGTAAGGAGAATGAGTGGTGTGAGGAAAAGTAATGTACTGCTGTAGAATTCTTATTTCTAAATTAAAATTTAGGCTTAATATACTAAAGGATATAAGTTAAACTACAAAATATAAATACTTGTAGTCTGGAGCCATTATTGGAAAGTGGTGAGTCATTAAAGAAGACTTGAATAGACTCATTGATTAGAATCAGAATTTGTTGCTTTATGGTGTAGTAACTTACTTTTTTTGTCAAGATCATCACTATTGCAGTGTATTATTATTTGTACATAAAGAAAAGTTGTCATTATAATTCGTTTTAATAAAACCTTCGTAAGAAGTATATATCACATAAGATCCCTCAACCTATTGTGTTGTCTACTTTCCCTATGTTGTGTTCAATATTGGTTTACTTAATTAACTAACATTAGTTGTCACAAATCTTGAACACAATATCCTTTTTCTACCATTATCAAGACTCTGTCATCATCAACAGCCAATATTGTAGCTGGATATTACACATAAGTTCTTTCCATAAAGTTGTCAATAAAACATTGAATTTTTATGATTTAGTGACATTTATATGTTATCGAAAGACAATGTCAAAGAAACAGTAATTTCTATATTCTTCAAAAGGAATAATTTGTTAGTTGGTAGTTGACAAATTCTGAAACTACTGAAATGATTTTAATAGTTCACCATTGGATTATCTCTTTAAAAAAAGTATCACTGACTTCAATGTGCTTTTAGTAGAAAGTAGATGTATTTTGTTTAAATATTATATGGGTAGGCCAACTAAACGCACTGCTCCAATGAGACTGATGTTTTGGAGCAAATGAAAACATCATCAATGTGTACAATTTTTAGGTATTTGTTGATTTTTAAGAAACCGCTCGACTGATTTCAATAAAATTTAAATGGGACCACCTGGGAAGTATACCCTTTAAAACAAAAAAATAATTTTCAAAATTGGTTCAGGGCTCTTCGAGTAATTGGAAAACATACATAAAAAAAAAGATTCCCAATAATTGAGAACCTCCTCCTTTTTGGAAGTCGGTTAAAAACTATCAATAAAATATAAGTAACATTATATTTTATTACAGTAATAGCTGCAAGTTAAGGTGTAGCCATCGGGCCCCAAGGTGAAGTGAATACCGTCGACCCGTCTCTTGGGTACCATAAGGACACTTGTTTGCTCCCATTTGTTTCTTTGAAGCATATGTCCTGTCCAATCCCACTTCATATGATCTATACGATTTAGTAGGTATGTCTGTAACTTTGGTTTTCCTTGTATCTCAGAGTTTAAGATTTTGCCCCTTAGTTTGATTCCCAACATGCTTCTCTCCATTGCTCTCTGACATTTTGCCAGTTTCTCTCTATGGTTATCAGTTAGATACCAAATTTCGCATCCATGTTATGCATGGTAGAACGCAACTGTTAAATGTCTTCCTCTTAATATGTTTGCATAGTCAGCCTTTTAAGTTGAATCTGTGTGTCTGTCTGTGGCATGATAGCTTCTAAATAGACTATTTTGATATCTTTTTAGGGTTCCGTTCCTCAAAAGGAAAAAAAAAGCCTTTTTCTCAGGAACTTGTCGAAGCATCCAGTTGAAATTAATACCAAACACTTATGTCTGCGGTCCCTTGAAGCTGTAAAAGGATCAATTTTCTAAGTCAATGCCATCAAAAGATACGGCCAGTTAATCCTTAGATTTGACCAAATTTAAATATTTCTCAGGTAAATCAAAACCTATAGGGTACTTCCCATTGTCCTAGAATCATGAAATTTGGTAAGAAGCAAGGTCCGGCCGTACAAGTAAAGGAAAAATTCGAAACTAGTTAACTTGTTGTTATTATAATACATCAAAAGTAGTTTTTGTGATTACAAACTTATATTTTGCGGATGGAAAGTTGACTGTCGTAAATCGATGAATGGGAGAGTATTTTTAGAATTGCAAAGTTAAGTTTGTCTTTCGAAAAAGCCGTTCTATCTAACACAAGTTTGTTGCTCACGGAACCCTCGGTGGCGCAAATTAGACACACTTGCCCGTTTTTTTTTGTTTTGTTTAATAGGTAACTTGATCCATAGTGTTCTTAGCTATAATTCAAGAAAATCTAGTCTCTAATCTAATCGTGAAAATTGTGTGAAATAGTGCTGGTCTTAGTAGCAGAGTCGCTGGAGCAGCTGGACTAGGTGCTATTTTTAAAACTGCAAAGTAAAGTTTGTCTTTCGGAACAAAAACGGTCATCAATTTTCGAGAAGCGATTCAGATGGATGGATCTTTAACAAGTATTTTTTTTGCTTACGGAACCCTCGGTGCGCTAGTCAGGCTCGCACTTGTCCGACTTTATTTTTTTTGCTTTATGAGTTTCTGGGAGAACAACCCCAGAATTCAGAATTATTTATTCAATGGATAGGTCTTACGTAAGTAACTTACTGTGGCGTGGGTGCAAGTCACTAAGAGTCAAGACGAGGTACTAGCAGTTTGCCTTAAACAGTGGAGGTCTTCAATCCGATCCAGCTGTAGGGTTTGAATTGCCATTTTGTGGACTGCCTAACACTTCGTCAATGGGTTACCACTCGTTGGTTCAACTGATGCATTAAACGAGTAGTAGATGGCCATAGCAGTACTTGCCTTCACTTTTATACCTTTATCTTTCAGGGCCTCATTCATACTTCACAATTTTCTGCAAGTCCTCCGCTGTTAAAACAAGTAGGTACGGCTTTATCTTCAGCATATAAGAGGCACTTTACATGAAACCCTCCTATATTCAACCAGCACTTTTTTTAAACTCACTCATGCAACTATCCATGGACAGGTTGAATAACCAAGGACAAGACACTTCCTTGCGAGATATCACATGTCTATGTAGGCACCATTTATTCGAACACAGGCTGAGTCCTGATGTTCCTAAAGACTTCAGAGCCCGTATCAGACGATTGTCCACCCACATGGAAATTACCTATCAAAACTCATTCCTGTTCACCTTATGCCTTCTCCAGATCTACCAAAGTGCCTTCTATTTTTATAAATACCTACTGGTATTTGGCCAGACAATATTCCGCCACGCAATCTTATTTGAAATCCTGTCTGCACACACCCCAAATCAGATCCATCATATCAGATAATTTCCTCTGCACTTCATTTTAGAGCTTCCAGAACTTCTTCACATTGTTCCAGAAACCTGCACTGAAAAATCTTAAGGTTCACTTGTTTCTTTCTTTCTTTCGACGCATTCTTTAACTTTAATTTTCATGCCTAAGTATATACTTTTCCTTCTTTTCTTTTGCTTCTTGCCTTCATTTATTTTATTAGCCTTAATTTCTACTAAATCCTTTTAACGGACCCAGCGAAGAAGAGGACCCAGAACGAAGAGTGGATTCTCCGGTCCAATGTCGTGTATTTTGGCAAATACTTTCGAATAAAAGTGTTTTTAGGTACCTAATTAACAAATTTACCTAATGTTAAGTTTAATTCAAAATTCTATCAAGTGTACCTATAATACCCGGTAATATGAGAATATTTATCGAGGGCCCCCTTATAGAAGCTTTCGCCGGGCGCATAAAATGATAGTTACCGCACTGTCTGAGAGTACTGATAATCTCCCGTTGCTTTCCCGCCGCCTCTTTAGCGTAGGTACAGCAATCCCCAAACTTAGTGGCCGGGCTGAAGTTAGCCGCGAGCCTGTGCGCAGAATGCAAAATTAACGTACCTATCAGTTGTGTTATCAATAAAATTAAAATCTATTTAGGAACTTTGTTTTAATACAACATCGAAGTCATATTTGGGTTAGTAATTTTCCACTCGATTGTACCATGCGCGAGAGCGCCAATTTCAGGCCAGCCAATAAGTTAGGAATATTGGAGGATACTGTATTACTGTAGGTACATCGCCTTCTCGCAAACCGAGACAGCGGAACCTTATCATCAGGCGGCCATGATTGGATCCGTTGGGTATCACGTGGATGAGATGACAATACTTAATGGTTGCATTTTAAGATTATTATAGAAGTTTCAAGGCTTTCAAAGACTTTTTAATATTCATACGTAAACATAGAAAACATTGACTGGCCTGTTGGTCTAGTGGTTAGTGACCGTGACTGCTAAGCCAGAGGTCGTGGGTTCGATTCCCACCCAGGACAAATAATTGTGTGATGAGCACGATAATTTGTTCTGTCTGGGTGTAATTTATCTATAATATGTATGTATTTAGAAATATATAAGTATGTTTATCAGCGGTCTGGTTACCATAGTACAGGCTCTGCCTAGTTTGGGATCAGACGGCCGTGTTAGAGGTGTGTGGAACTATTATTATTATTATTATTGCTCTTTCTGAAGCCGATTTACAATTTTATTAGATGCATCAGCATTCGTTGTTGTATTTCGTTTCTCGACTTTTAGTATTTATTTAAGTTCTAATTATGTAGGTGGTGCAAAAAGTACGAGGTATAACATGCATAATAAAATACAAAAAAAGCTTTTATAATTAGTTATCTGATCACCATATCGCTTGTTTGCGACAATATAGACATAAATCAAAATTCAGTCAAATTGAACTAAGTACATACATATGCCAAACGATCATAAATCTTTGATATTTTATGGTGAACAACGCCGATTTCGTGCTAACGTTCGTTAAAAAGCGACAAGTTCATTATATATTTAGAACAAAATACTCTAGCGGAAATCATAAAACATTGCCATTCTCTAAAATCAATAATTTTTAGTTATGTCGCTATTGTTGCAAATGAGCGATATATTATGTATACCTACATATATAGTTAATTACCCGAGTAAAGAGTAGTTTTTATTAAGATAGATATTTAGATATTTGCGCCAATTATGTTTTGAAAACACTTCAAATCATCACAAGAAAAAATTTCAGTCACATTTGAACAAATTTTACCATCGTATTTAAGACAATTTATTTTTTTTCCACACACTCACGCGCTCTCAGTCTCAATGGTTCCGAACTTCAGACACAACAGTTCAAGTTCGCTGTAAGAACTTGACCGTTCAGATGAGGAACTATCGTCAATGACCTGTACAGGTATATAATCAAAGGACCAGTATGATGAATTTGTCAGCTTTTTCTTCTGTTAGGAATCGAACCCACTAGTAGGGTTCGATTCCCACCCAGGACAAATAATTGTGTGATGAGCATGCAAGCATTGACGCTTGTAAAGAGGTACTTTTGTATATCTGATTTCAACCAAATTAAATTGTCCATAACAATTACAAAATTTGACTCAAGGTATGCAAAATTTTTGTTGAACCATTGTTAAAACATTTTTGAAATAATTTCCTGGTGATGATGGTCTCCTTTTACTTTCTTATTTTTAAAAATTAACTCCCTATCATTAACAAATTCATCATCACTTCCTATAAAGTAAACGATAATAACGGTCAGTTATTATCATTAATAGTCGTACTTATTCTAATAAAAATGAAATTAACTGAACATTTTCATAACTCTTACCTAAATCAGGCGGGGTCGACTAATCGTGATAAAACTCAGTGGGTTGCCACGCGCCGGCCGGGCCGCACGTGACTTCACGACATATGGTTTGTTACAAAGATTTCATCTCCAATTTGGCTCAAGTATAGACTACTACTTTAAGAGGAGTCTCCCTAAATTTTATGTTAGTTTGCGTTAATATTCTGAAATAGTCACGCATACAATCAAAATGGAAATTTAGCATATGATATTTTGGTTCTTTTTCTTTCCATTCACAAGACAGATACGTAATTGTAACATTTTCACTCGATTCATTTTTTATTCGAAAATCATGTCTTTTTTTGATGATTATTTAAATAAAATCAAAATGGCTCATATTTTATGTCTAAAATAAAAGTATTCAATGTAAGATAATATATTTTATTAACCAACCTCAAGATATTTTTTCTCTAGATCAATCATTACTTTAGATATAAACGTAATAAGAATTGAGACTTACGCCATTTAGTTTCGTGCTCTGTTTACTGAGTGTTTAACGTTTAGCACATGACGGCCTAGCCAGTTTCTTAGTACATGCTTAAATCGGGCTACCCGTTCCAGAGATTAGCCGGAACAAACGGACAGGCATACAAACAAAAATTAAAAAAACCGATTTTTAAGCATAGGTTTCGTGCAAATAACTGTATAAGCCTAAAAAAACTATTATTTTGAGATTACAAACAGACACTTCAATTTTATTTATTTGTATTGATGTAGTAGTTAGTGTCCAATAAAATATCATAATTGCTAAAATTTTTATTTCGTAAAATAAATAAAGGTCGCTCGCGAAACATGAAGTGCGGGGTAGCGGGTGCATGGAGGCGGAGCTTGCGTGGAAATTATTTTAGAGCGCCTGGTCTTAAAAACTTTCACTCTGTGCGGTTTCTTTCTCTGTGCCAGTTATCATAGAATCAGTTTCTACAGTAGGTAATACGCATACATTAAAAATTTCAGAACTGAGAAATTCACAGTTCTGTGATCATGTATACAGTAATCAAATATTAAGTTCTGAAAGACCAAAAATGTTTACATTTTTATATTATTATTTTGCACAATTTGCACATCAACGCCCATAAGCTTTTATGTACCTATTTATTAAATAGAATTACAAAATAATAGTTGGGATACATAGGTAAAGTTATTCAATCTTCTTTTTGTACAGAAAATGAGTATTATTGAATATCAGTATTTAATCGTAAAACTAATGTACTTACTTAAACATACAATATAAATAAAACGGCTGCCTTAGTTGGCGGGGTGAGGTCGTTTTTTAACATTTTCTTTTTGCTATATCGATTAGTTCGATAACTGTTCTTCGTTGTACGATCAAAATAAAAAATGTGCTTTCTTAAGTTGGCGGGGAGAATTCGTGTTTTAACCTTTTTTTTGCTATTTCAAATGTTGGTTAACTGTTCTTCATTGTTCGATAAAAAAATATATATTCATGTACAATAATGTACATAGTAGCAACCCGCCCCGGCTTCGCACGAGTAGCAGAGATTGTAGTGGTGTTTATTAAGTGGATAAGTAGGATCTGGTCTGTGTGTCTGTCAAGACCCTTTTCCTCAGCAACCCGTGGAGGCGTTAAGTTGAAATTAATATCAAATACTTATGTTGTCGCCACATCAAAAACTCTTATTTATTTTATTAATATAATTTATAGGGACAAACTGTAATAGATAAAATAGTTCACTATTTAATAAAAAATTAGTGAATAGACATTATTATGATGGTTATGCCGGTAGCGCAATACTATTGGTCGGTTGATAAATATTGATGAATAGTGGGGTTATAACACGGTAGGAATGTATTATAAGTTGATAACAAAGACTTGAGTGCCGGGAGAGGTACGAACAACATGGCAGTTACTGTTCGTGATTTTCATAGTTTATAGCAGTGGTTAAAACTGTAAAAAAAATCAAGCTTCTAAGTCAACGCAATCAATAGATACGGCCATTTAAGCCTTCGATTTGACCGAATTTTAACATTTCGCAGGTAAAACTTCCCATTGACCTAGAGTTATGAAATTTGGTAAGGAGCATGGTCTGACAGAAAAATTTCAAAGTCGTTAATTTATTATGACATCACATAAAAAAATTAGTTTTTGTGATTACTCTTATGTGATACAAACTTGTATTTTGCGGTTGGAAATCTGACTTTGTTGTAAATCGCTGTATGGAAGAATATTTTTAGAATTGCAAAGTTATGTATGTCTTTCGGAAAAGACGAGCAAAAATCTTCGAGAATTTATTCCGGAGATAGACGTACTATCTAGGCAGATAGTACGTCTATCTGAATGTCAGACGAATGTTGATACAGATTGATACTTAATAGGTACGTAGTCAAGAAACGAAAAGATTTTTACTAATAACATTGACTAACTTTAGAAAACAAGTTCGGAGAAATTAGGATGGTACATAGGGCAACTCCACATTTTTGTAGAGGTTCAAACATTATTGTAGTGGATAAAATAAAATATTTAGCTGCATTGTAACAATAATCTATAATTGTATCTAAAATATTATAGTTAAAAAGAAAATAACGTAGATTAAATATCAAGAAACAAAGTGTTAACGCTAGTGGACTTCAACTACCCTAATTAGTTACCACTTTAGAGTACTACTATTCTATAGCCTTCACACTATACCACGATACGAGTCTTCTATACTAGAGTATGAGCTAGTCATAAAAAAACTATCAACACATGCAAGAATGGGGCTGTTGAATCGTCCAAGGTAAGATCCACACGACGCAGCTCCAAATAAAAGGCCCGTCAAAAACGATATACCAATAAAAAATATTAAGATACAGCGACACTTATCTTGGCTCAGGATCTCTTGACATAAGCACAGAAAATCATATAGTGATCTGTAACAACAGTGGCATATTAGAAGCTGTGGTAAGCTGTTTGAAAGTGATATAGTACAGATATCTGCACGAATTGCACACTGCTCACTTTGTACCTATGTCCTACAAATGATCGAATTTGGATACTTAGGGTTAATCGAAAGAGTTCCATAGGGCGGGGTGATAATGTTGCGTTTAGCGGCTACGCACAAGTGCCACAACAGGCGTTGTGATTATCTCGCCAAAGCTAGTGAGCAGTCCTGCTCACTCGTTTTGGTGACTCCGGCCCCCAATCTGATTCTCGAAAAGCGCACGAGACCAGCGAAATCACCTTTTCAGATTACTGTCACTGCCAAGTGTGTGTGGGTAATTTTGTTTAGAGATTTTATATAACCCCAATCGTTGTCGTTTGTGGCTTGGCGTGGCAAGGTCTGTGCCAGAAGTAAACCCGCCAACTTCAGATAGGTAATATTTTTAGAGGGTATCCTTGCAACCTCAAAAAGCCACCTTGCTGACGTTCAAATTAATAACTCTAAAGACGGCAAACACGTTCGCACTCACTAAGTTTATTTACCGACAGTTTGACGGCTAAGTTGAGGTAGTCCCTCACACTTTCTCAAGGAGAAATGTCCTCAGCCCTCCCTGCGTGAGCGTTTTTAATTGAACGTCTATCTTTTGACGGCTAATTTACTCAGCCATACAAGAAAAACGTCAACTGGACATACATATGTACAATAAATAAATATGTAGGTAACTATTCAATACTGAAAATGATTGAACCTGCAACATTTTGTGTTGTCACACAGAATTTTATCAGTTTCATCCAGGAGCCTCTGTAACTGCTGTTGAGCTAATGTAATGACTGGACATTTTTTATGGAGTATATTGGCGATCTCGACTTCAGGGTCTAAATCACACCTGCACCCTCGCGAGCTGACAGCAACACCATCGCTTCTTGGCGACACTTCAGGCGTACCTATGTTGATAGACTCACATGGGCTCATATCATCATCGCCGTTTGATTCCCTTCTATTCTTTTTGTATGATCTTCTCGAATACCTGTATATATTTTGGATTTGATAATCGTCCGATGACATTAATATTATATTCTCAAAATATATTTTGTGATCTAAATATTTGCTTTAACATATATTTTAGTTTATGGCTTTAACTACAGATTATTTTAATATACGACATTAGAATATTGTTTTTTTTTATAGGTTTCATGTATGTAGATCCCCACTAGTGTTCTCTTTGATCCCCACTACAATCACCCATAGACGTATTATAATAAGTCGGTACTTTGTTAACTGACCTCCTTTAATATATAATTTATATGTTTTAGCGATCCGCTACTTTTATACATTTAAAAATTATCTACAGCAATCTCTCTTCCTTGGCATTCTACCATTTCAGTAAGTTTAAGCCTGTGAAGCAACGCAAGTTCAACCTATAGTGAAAAGTATAGAACAGGTATCATTATTTTACGATCCACGTCCATATCCACCTGCCAAGTTGACTGTTCATTTCCCAGAATAGCCCCTAAGGAGCGGACTGCGAAAGCTTTAACAGAACTCCTGATCCTGGATTGGATTATCTCCGTATCTAGATTGTTTAAGTAAGCCTTGCTAGGGGCAAATAGGACAGCACTCATTGTTGGCGTAAAGTACAATATAAAAACTCATACTAAGGGTACTGGATATATGTTGGCAGATACATGCATAAGTCTGATAAAAATTACTGGTTAAGTTTTGTTTCTTTTTTAGGGTTCCGTATGTGCGAATAGAAAAACGGAACCCTTATAGGATCACTCGTGCATTCTGTCACTGAATTTACTGAACCAATTAAGTGGAAATTGGAACCAACATATCAATTCCTGGGACCCAAACATAGATGTGCGAAGTAAATAACACTTTTGGGGGCCAAATTAGAAAATTCATAACATAAATGTAAACTCTACTGTGTGTCATACCAAATAAAAGGACTTGTTGTCGTGAGTCTCAAATATATTTAGGTCCTATAGAAAAACCTATAAGTAGTACATGGTCTTACATAACATGGTAAATATCTTAATATTGTGAGTACAAACTTATGTTTGCAGTTGGAATGTATGGGAGAATATGCTTTTAAACAACAATGTTAAGTTTGTTCTTGGAATCTTTATTCATCATACGGGACCCTCTAAACGCAAGTTCAACTCGCACTTGCCCAATTTTTGTTTTCTTACCTACATATTTCCCTTTAAAAATATTCACAATTTTTGGCACACAAGAACCTAAGGCCCCATTGGAAAATATCAAACAGTAAATGACAAGAAAAACAGCTTTTTTTTTCACGTTTATATTATTAGTAGGATACCGCGATGCATTCTACAAAAAATAGAAACTGGCAAAACTACTATTTACTGAGTTTGAATTGAATAAAGCTTCTTAGGTATAAAGTATTTGTCCGTTCTGTTTTTCTTTTTTGTAGCAGTTCGTTGTGCAACACGCGTAAACGCCATGAAAATCACGGCGCTTAGGACTTTACGCTCGCGAGAAACTACAACTCAACAACGATCGAGCGCTGCTTTTTAATACCGTAGGATTTGACTACAAATTATTGTTTTAGCGCTGCAGCGCTTTTTAGTTTTAATTCAAATAAAAACGGAACAGGTATTTTGTTCTGAGTGGCTTCTCTAGTACATAATATCTCGATGTACACAAGACTGTTGCTTTCTTTCCGGCATGTAACAATATATCTCCTGTTACAATGTCATACACAGCGTTTGAACGTCCGTCATCATACATTAACAACATTTTTTTTATACCAATCAACACGAGTCCGTTTTTGTTCTGGGGTGAGTTCATGACGAATCGGGCGGCAACAAAGTTTTCTAACTTTTAAATGTTGATGTATGATTTTTTGAATTTGGCTCATACCAATCTCCAAATCTCCTCATAGGTGATACGCCGGTTTTCTAAAAACAATTGACACGCGATTTCCCGCCATTTTTTTTTAATCAATTATTGGGTTTCAAGTTTAAAAAAATATAACATTCGAAATTCAAACATTTATGAGCGGCCAGGAGCGCAAAACTTTCAGTGTGCCCTATGTAAATGCATAGATAGATTGCATGAAAAATGCGACAGAATTATTATTATATATGTGGTTGCTTAATTTTTTCAATACACAAAAAGTTCCATTGTATTAACAACTATATTTTTATAATTTAACATAAACTGTATAATAATTTTCTAGCATGTTCTTGCTCGCTTACAAACTAGTAATAGTCATCAACAATGTTTCACTATAACACTTTTTAATTTTTCATTAATCTCCAAACGATTCATGCATCCACTTCTTAGAATATTCGTAGACAACGAAAAGTGCCGCAGTCGCAGGGATAGTCCTCAATAAGGTTGGTTTGAGCCCGTTGTACAAGGCTAGAACACCTGTAAATTTATAAAATGTTACTAAGATAAAAGAATACAAGATTGTTTGTATGTCCGTTAGCTCATCCTGACTAGTGATGTGAAGGATATCTGTATCCATATCCGCGGATATACGAGAGAGAGCCATGCTTCGGCAGGCCGGCCGGCTCAACCGGAATGATACTAAGGCATCACAGAAAGTCGACCGTTACGCAATGCTTTACCGTTACCGGAGGCCCCAATCCCCCTTCCTCTACGCCCACCTTAAAGGCTAGCAAACGCACTTGTGACTTTTGAGTAGCAAGTGTCTATAGGTGGCGGTAGCCACTTACCATCAGGTGACGCGTCTGCTCTTTTGACCCCTATACCATAAAAAAGAAAAGAACTATATCCGTTACTTTTTGGCGGATCTTTTACGTCATTATATTTTATTACGCTTATGACAGGAGGTCATTCATTTTGGGCCCAAAAGTAAAAAAAAAAATGTGATATTATTGTAGGGGAGATCATTCCGAACATTTTTCACTATGGCACCAAATCTCTACTACCACTCCTTCACCTGATATTTTAAGAAGAAAAATCAGATTTTTAAGCATTTGATTAAAAAACATTTTTATCTTCTGGTGAAAAACGTGGTATGTTTTTGTGAAGATGATGCCGTATAACTAATACTAGTATCACATTAAACGTTTGTGAATGTTAATCCATCATTTATCGACTGTGTAGAAAAAAAAATACTATTTAGAGCTAAAAAAAGTTATAATTATGTCAAATAATCTAACGGACGGTAAATGCGCGGCAATACCGCAGGCGCAGGTAAAAAAGCCGACGGAGGATTTGTGCGCACCAGCCATTTTTCGTGTACTATCTACTTGAAGCGTTTACTTAAAATGGATGAACGAATGTGTATTCAGTGTCGTGAACCTATTGGAAACAGGAGGAGCTATTCTTGGGCTTCCAGAGAAGAACACTACACTGATATCGCGCAGATTATTATTACCGATCTGATTCAAACCGAGGCTAGCTTCAATTTATCGAACGAGCGATGCTACTTTTTCGCGAATGGTCAATAAAGGTCGCGAATGCCTCTTGCAGGATTTTATGCTATTACACCTAGGTTACGGTCACATGAATAGTCAAGACGTAGCCCGGAGAATTCTCACTGCGCCGGAGGTGCCTTTTGGAAATCCCGGAAGTTTGTTAGAGAAAAGAAAGCCAATCGTTATTTGCGATGGAACTTATATAGGTATATATATTTAGAAAAGCACGAATTACCTGTCCAGAGAGAGTCATATAGTAATCATTAATATAGGAACATCGTCAAGCCCTTTTTAATTGTTTGCTGTGATGGTCATATCATTGATATGTCTGGTTCGCACACTACTCGTTACTCGTACACCTGATGGCTATATCATGAATAATATTTTATCCAACGAGACTGATAAAGGTGACGGAGTTTCTAATTAGTTTTTCCTAGAAGGCGACATTTTAATACTCGATCGGGGCTTTAGAGATGCTGCAGAGACTATTCTAAACAGATGCCTGAAACACGGTATGCCATCAAACCCAGCTTACTATAGTCTTGTAACTATTGCCCGATGAATGGTGGAGGTAATTAACAGAGGATTTAAAAGAGATTTCCGGCTTCTAAGACATTTATGTTTACCTTTCTTTGGAGTACATGATTGATTATTTCAGAATACATAGACATAATTATAACCGCAGGAGAACAGTTTTTCGTACAATGGAGGCAAATCTCCCTGGATTCAATAATCTGCCAAGACTCACAGAAGAAGACTTAATATTGTTTAACAGACTAGGAGCTACTATGGCGAACATGTGAATGAGAATGGATCATTTAACAATGAATTGAATTGGGTGACTCATTGCCAGCATCACGTGTTAGAGAGTTGGAATATGGGGATTTGTGTATAATACGAGCTCGAATCCAATCCCGTCATGAGGGCGAAAACCTACTATGTATACGTTGGTTTTGACAGAACGTTGAATGGTCGGCAGGCAATCAGTCACTATTACTATACATGCAATACATAGGAGGGAAATGAATTGTAGGTTGTTGTTCGCACATCATGTGCATCGTTTGGTATCTGACTTATGCAAGGTATGAACCTCTGAACATGTTAGCCCTCCGGCAATATTCTAAAATGATATCATGGTACGTGCAGTTCCTAGTTCCTCACTAAACCAGGCAACATGTGTAGGTATTGTAACAAAATGTTTTTTTTGCTGTCGATATTAATTTTTTTTAACAAGATCATCAATGTTATGATGGGAATTAACATTCAGAAAGGTTTGAAGTAATACTAGTATCAATTCTAGGCCATCATCCTAACAAACACATATCACTTTGTTCATCAGAATTTAAAAATACTTTTTAATCAAGTACCTAAAAACCAGATTTTTCTACTTAAAATATCAGGTGAAGGAGTCGTAGTAGAGATTTGGTGCCATAGTGAAAAATGCTCGGGTTGATCTCCCCTACAATAATATCACATTTTTTTTTGCTGGTCGGCACTTTGACTTTTGGGCCCAAACTTGTATGAAACGTGAATGACCTCCTTTAAATTTATTTTAATTAAACTAATGTATGATGTAATGAGTTACTAATATTATTGACAGTTCTAAGGTACTATTTGACTATCTTTATAAAGAGATCTAACTCAAAATCTTTGTCAAAAAGACACGCCCAGTGCAAGTTGAAACGTCGTGTTGAGTCTTCAACGTCAACTGTCGTGTCAAGGTCACGCTTATCGGCATCAACATCAACAGCGGCAAAAATTTGAGGTCCGTATCCACGGATTTACATTTTTAACGATCCGGCACATCACTAATCCTAACCAAAGAATATTTGAAAAAAATACAGATATATGTAATATTTCTCGGCCTAGATTATATAACACGAAAGAGAGAAATACACAAGAACATTAATTGTGCCTGTAGCACCTTTCCCTCTCGTTACGGTATACTCAATACAGTGTTTAACATAGACAAAGGCTATCAAAATGACACCAGTTTGGTCTTTGATCTCAAATATATAAACGGGTGTGTATGTTCGTTTTCTATGCACACACGCACCGTTTATTTCGCCGATTGCGTTAAAATTTCATAGTTTTCTAGTATAGGTTAAGATTTCTGATGTATTATTATCATTCGCTATTTTAAATGCGCTCCTCAGTGCAGTCGAAATAAAAAAATATTAAAATTTCAACTGAGAAAATTGGTACCGCTTGTCAACACAAACAAAGGTACTGTACCTTTTAAATATTATCGCGATTCCGTCCCGATTTAACATCGAATATGTATTAAAATCGCGAAAGTTAAAAATCAATTAGGTATATCAGTCAAATAAGCTGATGAAAATTTGTTTGATACTTAACTAATATCTTATAAATGATAAGTGGACTTATTGTTCGCTTATCTTTTCCTACATATGTTAGCGAGGTCAACATACATGACGATGAATTATTGCGCGTTTAAAATTTATGTCCCTGATTTTTTACTAATTGTAACAGAACAGACGATCTTAATGTTGAGGGTTGAGGTGTTCAGCAACGAAAGTCGCGTAAGGATCCGCTAGTCAAACATTTTACATACGAATTTGAGTATAACATTAGTTACATTATTAGTAGTAGTTAAGTACAAAGAACATTCTTTCAGCACTAAATTGATGCAATTTCGGCTGTAAGTATAACCCACAAAATACGCTTGAAATCACCAAAAGCAAATTCAAGCATATTAAATTTAATTATTCAACAGTTCAAATAATTCAGAGATTCTTGATTCATGATTCCTGAAGGTCCCAAACAAAGAATAATTTTTGGTTACACTCTCGTTTTATTACAATGACATTATACGTGGAGCATATCGGTAAGTATACTACAATGATATATACAGGATGTATTTGTAAAAGGACCACTGACACCCTGTATACTATAAGTGTTTAACATCATTATTTTATCATAAATCATGCAATTTGTGGCACTGTAAGTGAAACTAAGCTTAGAAGGCAAGCCAAGGCAGGCTTCTCGGTGATGAAATCGACTCGTCGAACCCAACCCATAAGCGGGCGCCCATTATTCCCAAAACATGACATTTGAATATCCTTGTTTATTAGAGACCTGTTGAAATAGAGAGCGATATATTGCAGAACAGCATCGCTTTAACCGCTTACGCCGCGTCGCCGTCCCGCCCCGCCCGCTGTATGCCCCAGCCTTTATTGGGCTCCCGATTGCACCATATTGACATATGACATTGACAGTATAAGTTTTCAACTTTTGTGAACTAACATCTTGTAAAGTAATATTGTAACTTAGCATAAGATAACGAACAACCGAAACTAATGATTTTTAGGTACATATTTGTGGTAAATTAATTGTGATCGATTACTCTGCTAACTAACTCATACTTTTGTACCAGAGATGGAGACTTATTATATAAGATGGATTACCAACCTTCTTTCTGAATAATCTCGTATCCAACCGTCAGGAACTTTTGGCTCTTGTTAGATATTTGTACCCTAGACTTGATCACGTCGGACGGAAATATCACAGTCCAAAGGACGAGGCCTCCAACAGCACCCGCAATCATCGTTCTGACGAAACCTATGTCGTCTTTTGATTGTCCGGGCTTCTTCAATAGTTCTCTAGCACCTGAAAAACATATTGCAGACAATAAATAACTAGCAGGGGCGCGGCAGAATGAGAGAGGAATATCTACCTAACCTTTTTATCCCCACTAGAAGTAAACCGCCTCCCCCGGTACATATGCCAACGACAAACAGGGTGATATTATAGTTTGACTCAGACATAACCTTCGGCAAGGTGAACCTCAGGGCCGTTTCAAGGAAAAAAGAAAAAATACTCTCTCTTTGTCTCTCTCTCTTACTCACCCTCTCTCTCTCTCTCTCTCTCTCTCTCACACTCGCGTTGTTTTCGAAGCTCTGGATGTTTTTTATACCGCAAGTTATAATATTGCAATCCCCAGCAAGTAAGTATACAGAGTAGCAAAAGGTATAGCCACTGCTTCAGATTTAAGCACTTAGCTCACTAAAGTATTTCAGGAACATATTCACGAATCTACATACTGAAGTATTTCGATTCTTTTTTAACTCGAAAGTCTGAATCGAACAGTCAATCTTCCAAATTCTTATTTTAATTGAATGATCAGGCTATTAAAGATCTTATTAATTCATTCACTGATTACTCATTCGTTTTTATGACGTAGGTTATCGTTTCATTGCTGGTGTCACGATGTATTCTTGGTATCAGAATTTTGTTAAAGATCTATGTTTGTATCTCATTTCAGCTTTTCTGTTAACGTATAATGAAAGCATAGTAAGTTTAGGTTTACTTTACGACAAAATTAATAGTACTTACCTACTTTTACCAAAAAGTTCTTGACGCGAGGGAAGTCCGGAGAAAAGCCAGTAACTAAATATATTTCTCTACATTAAGAGGAAATAACCGGTTTCGGTTTACTTCATAGACAAAACAAAAAAGTCTCCTGCTGTATACAGAATGTTCTTTTCATTTAAAGTCTGACAAAATTTGTAAAATCTTTACATTGTGAGGAATGTGAGGCTGACCACCAAACATAATGGTCACGATCGCGATAAATTCCGACTGACTTTAAGTAAAATCAATTTCACATGAGATTACGTTATATTCTTGATCGTGAGACTAATTACATACATAAATACAAGGCAAAATGTGGGTGTTTTATCCCACACGGGACAAAAATTTGTTAGATCCACAAATAGTTGTCCCGAGTCTGGGTGTGCTTTGTATGTTTGTGAAGCCTCCCGCGACACAGGAATATTCTTAATGCGGGAGTTGTCTTTAAAAAAAAACATTGCCCACTTAGGTAAGCAAGCCTACTGCAGTCAACCATGCACTTTGGGAATTTAAAATTGAAAAATTGGGAGTATATTGAATGCTGGATTAGAAAAAAAACAATGGAAGAAAAAAGATGTAGCATATACGGATGGAGTAATAGTGTAAGCAACAGCTAGACCAGGTGAGGGTCGCAAACCTTTCACTTTATCTAATTGTTGCCGGGAAGTTAATCATTTTTTTTGTGGTATAATGGGCAAACGAGCAGCCGGGTCACCTGATGGTAAATGACTACCGCCGCCCATGGGCACCTGCAACTCAAGAGTCGCAAGTGCGTTGCCGGCCTTCAAGGTGGGAGTAGGGGAAGAGAGGGGGGGGGGAGGGTTAGGGCCTCTGGTAACCTCACTCACTTGGCGAAAAGCAATGTAAGCATTGCTTCACTGCCGGTTTTCTGTGAGCCCGTGGTATGACTCCGGTCGAGCCGGCCCATACCTGCCGAAGCATAGCTCTCCTACGTAGATCATTAAAATCAAAAAAGCTATTTCAGAACATGTCGTAAAGCGAAATATATCCGATTTATATAGGCAAACGTGTTTATATAATTGTTCTCATATTATGAAATCTCGGAACCAGCTATGTACAATAAATATCATACGTCAAGGCGTCACCTAGAACAATAATAATAAGCTACTCTATAAAAGTGTACCTCCTGTCTACAAATTGTGAGAAGCTTAAAAGTGATCAGCTGATCGCTTCACAAGGGTAGGTCCTTTACTCCTCCCTAACCCAACAGTTATGGTAAGTTGCTTTACTTCGTCAGCGTACTAACGAATCACATCACTTTTTCCGACTCAAGTGTCTACTGAACTAAAAATGCATACAAACCTTCGTATCCACCGAAAAAGAAAAAGTACCCTGGCATTTCCCTCATGATAGTAGGAACCAGTCCACGAAAGAGACCCTGAATTCCGTATTGTCTAAATATTTGCTGAGTTAACTGCAAGGGCGTTATTTTAACCTGAAAAGAGATCGCCCGTGTAAATATCGTTATTGCAATATTTAATTAGTTCCACGGTCACAAGAAAAGATGGCGCAAAATAAGATAAAGACGCAATTAACTACATAATAACATAAACAAACAAAGGCTGATAAGTGATACGTAAAATTGCGTACTTGTAATATATTTTATATACATGTGATTTTAAGTAAGCAGTGTAGTACGAGTGATCGTTTACATAAAATCTTTAATCATATTATATAATCAAAGCATGAAATCATAAGTCTTCATCTGTCAGATACACATAAAACTGAAGATATCGAGCGTAACGATTGATCCGTTGTAACTCATTACTTACGATAATTTATACTCAGGTATGTAACGTACCTACTGTTTTCTGGGTGTCCCAAAAGTCTATTTCAATTTGGTTTGTCTACTGTACGAACATAAGCGGGGAGGGGCGCGAGAGTTCTGCCGATCGCTTGTCGTGTCCTTGGGAATTCAGTTGCTATGGAGCATTTTACAGGAGCGGATCCTGAGTACTGTACTGTGTGCGAGAATTTTAGAAAAACAATCATATTGTTCTCGGATGAGGCCCATTTCCACCTTAACAACCACATTAACAAGCAAAATTACCGTTATTGGAGTCCAAAGAATCCAAGACATAAATATAAAAGTCTACTTCATTCACCAAAAGTCACTGTTTGGGCCGCGATGTCGGCACAAGAACCTTTTCAACCCAGCTTTACAAGATTTTGTTGGCTTTAATTGAAACACGTGTTTCCAGCAGGATGAGCAACATCTTACACTTCTACCGTGTCCATGCTGATTGTTCGCCTCCACGTAGCACTAATTTATCGCCAATGAATTTTGTCGTGTGGGGCTACCTTAAATCAAAGATATTCGGCACAATCCTCCGTCAGGATCAAGTTATAGAGTACGCGTGCCGCGTACGGCAACGTAGCCCTAGATATATTGAGTATAGAGCATAGCGTAGGTACTCTAAACCCCTTGTTGGCCAGCTGGTACAGAAGTAGGGCCAGTAAACACGTAAACTCAACGGGTCAGCTACCCCTAACAGATGACTCGAAAAATTTAAACAAAATATTCAAGACGAAAAGACAGCGAACACGTGACGAGCAGTTTACCGAAATTATGCTACCCGTTTACAAGTTTGCAAGGAAAATAACGGAGCAAAGTTAGACGAAATTATTTTAATCGAAGAAATAAATTCCCAAGAACTGTAATTGATTTTTAATTTTAAAAAGGACTTTTGGGACATCCAGTAAGTACAAATCACTAGTGAATGAATGACAAATCGCTTAACGTTATGCTATTTCTCCCTCCATTAGATGAGGTGAAACGCTGTGATATTGCAATAAAAACTGCCATACTCAACTCACAACTATGTGTAAGCTCCAGCTTAGAGTACTAAGGTGAAACAAGCACACTTGCTTACATTTACATTACATATCTAGTGAGTTGGAGAAGGACAGTTTGAACACTTATTGTATGGCTGCTTATTTAAAATCAAAATACAACATTGGAATACCCATAACAATCATCGTACTGTTTGTGAGCCTTGCACGTTGACCTCCCGCATTGCTTGTAGTTGACATTTAATAAGTTCCGTAGGGCACAGCGTGAATGATGAAAAAAACGCAGCCAGGAATCCTGCTGATGCATTACCCAGGGTCGATAACTGCTCTACTTTCTAAAACATGCTTAAATATAAATAAAACTGTTGTAAAACTACATTTTTACTTCTACATACCACCTATTTTATTGGTTACTGGCTATTCCCTGCGACTTCGTTCGAGTGGGAATATTGTTATAATCTATCCTACTGGAACCGTACATTTTGTCCGGAAAAGTAGACTATTTGCTATTCCAGACTACAATTTATCTCTGTGCCAAATTTCATCCAGATCCGTTTAGCCGTTTTTGTATGAAAGAGTAACAAACATCCATTAACTCTCACAAATTTTCGCCTTTGTATTATTAGTAAGACGTTTACGAGTACGAGTATCGTCGAAACTTTTAATGTATGGAAAGTTTAGGACCGCCCTGAAATAGGACGACGCTATCAGCATATGCGTAGAGAACTCGAAGATTTATGTGGTTTCCTAAGGTATGTTGAATACATCTTGAAATGAGTATAAATCAGTTAAGAATTTTTTTTTCGTTATTTAAATTTACATACTTAGTTTATTTATTTACTGTTGCATTTCATCATTTCGCTATTTCGTTTTGTGGGTATCACAAATGGTATGGCGCAATTAACTGGACAGTAAAGGAGATATAATAAAGCATAAATATTTTACCTCAACTCCTGAGAGTCTGCATACAAATTTCTGGCAATAGCCATAAGCAGCAAAGAGTACAGAATTTTCAGCTACATTGGCCATAATAGCAGGCGTAGTACCTGCATATAAACCTCTGATCACACCATCATTTTTCAGTGTCAGCTTCAAACAATTCAACATGCCCTTGTTGTACAGTTGCGGGAATGTTTGCATTTTGACTTTAACTGTATCAAGTGGCTGACCAACATACACTACTGCTACACCACCTATGTAGAAAGTATAATAAAATATTACTCATACAAAATATCATATCAATTCAGACTGAGCGATAAAGTGAGTGAGCACTTTTAAAAATTAAATGTACTTAAAATATAAACATTAACAAGTTGTTAATGTACAATCCTGGCGACTTTGTTGTGTCTGTGGAAATGTTCACCGTTGGCAAAACTAGAACACCCAAAAATAATATGCCTAATACTGGTGGGGACCAGAACTGGAGAAACTACGCCGCAAGGTTAGAAAGTTGTTGAATAAAGCAAAGCGACTTGACCAACATTGGAAAGTATATAAACAGGCCCGACATCACTACAAGAAGCGGAACAGAACCAGAAAAACTGAATCCTGGAGATGCGGTATTTTCCCAGGCCTGCTCATCATTCAATACATCATACATCATCAATAGATCATCTACATAAGCTGCTTGGCACACCGCTACATGCCCTTGAAATGGAGAGAAGTCAAAGTAGTCTTCATTCCTAAACCCGGCGAAGGAGAGAACACACAACCGAAATCATTCACACTCATCAATCTCACACAAGTGCTGGAGACTAATAGACAGGGAAATCAGGAGCACTGCACTAGTCAGCTACCCTTTGAATCCCAACCAACATGCTTACTCGATGGATAAATCAACAGAATCTGCCCTACGTCGAGTCGTTTCATACATAGAGGGTAATCTAAAATGCAAAATATCAACCCTTGGAATCTTTATCCATATCGAAGGTGTCTTTGACAAAACTAGCTTTACCAGAATAAGACATGGGGTCGACTCCACAATTGGGTGGATCGACAGCATGCTTAGATACAGAGCTATACAATTTACTGTGAATAACACAACGAGAGGGGTGGTGGCCAGAGGGTTTCCGCAAGGCGGGGTCCTCTCACCTCTCTTATGGAATATTGTGGTCGATGAGCTCATCACCCAGTTCAATGACTGCAAGTTCCTCACAGTGGGCTATGCGTAAGACCCGACCATCCTAATCAGTAGCCGCTTTGAGAGTGTGGTATGCGACCAAATGAGGTCCGCTTTAACCCGTTGCGTGTTTCGTGAACATACGCATGTGCATCGATTGCAAGTGCACTACGTGTCACGTGTACAAATTAACTTTGTGACGATTTATGTAAGTAGTATGTAAGTAATGTAAGGTATTTCTATCTGAAATATTTTTAATATAATGGTGGTATGCCTGTCTACGCATTTTAACATTTTTTTTTGTATGGTACCCTTGAAATAAATATAAATTAAAATTATTTATTGATTTTTTCAACAGTCCGCCATTTTTGCGTATCAGCTAAAATTTTGTGTAGTTTGAAAAGTATTTTAAAGCAGAAAACAGTAAGTGTTTTTACTTTATTCTTATATATAATTACTGATAAATATATGAAGAATAATTGTAAAACTACATCATTATGTATAATTATAAATAACAACCAAAAAAAAGTGATATACTTTTGAAAACAAAAAAAAAAACTTCTTCAAATGCGAATATTTTTACTGTTTTATATTGGAAAATAAAGTGAAAAGTATCTAAAATATACATAAGTTTTTTGATAATATATATACAAATATATTTTGATAAGTAGTTAAATGTGTGTACGCTTATATAAATCGTAATTTTGTTTCCAATATCATGTTCTTCAAATTTCGGCGGTCGCGGTGCCGACGGGCGGCGGGACGCCATTATGTGACGTCACATAAGTACAGTCATTTACAGTTTACTTTTCAAATGACTATGCAAATTAGTATTGCACGCAATAGCGTCTTATTATATTTGTTAATTTATATGACTATTAGTAGTAGTAGTAGACTAATTATTTTGTCAAATAATACATTAAACATGGTTTAATGTTTGGAAAGAAAGGAAATAATTTTTAGGAATATTATGGTGGTTATAATATAAACTAATATTATAAAGCTGAAGTGTTTGTTTGTTTGGTTGAATGCGCTCATCTCAGGAATCACTGGTTCGAATTTAAAAATCATTTTAATGTTGGATAGCCCATTTATCGAAGAAGGCTATAGGCTATATAATATCATGCTACGACCAATAACAGCGGAGCATCAATGGACAGCTAGTATAATATATAGATTTTACAAAACTAAATTTTGGGGCTGGTTCAATGCATTTAAAATCTCAACATAGGTGCTACTTACATAACATTAAGTGCCACTTGCAGTGCCACTACACAAGGATCATTAAAGGTGCGAAAGTGCGAAAAACCAAACTTAACAGTGAACCCGACAAAGACGGAGATGATTATGTTCATAAATAAACGAAGTTTAGGAAAACTGAGACTAACTAAACTATTTGACGCCCGTCCAGCCCTTAACAAGGAGGTCAAGTATCTAGGAGTGATACTGGACAGTAAACTCCTCTGAAACAGGCACCTGGATGCAAAACTGAATAAGGCCTGCATTATTTTCTGCCAATGCAAGCGACTCCTCGGCAGAAGCTGGGGACTATCATCGAAAATCACACTATGGCTATACGACCAATCATCACGTACGGTGCTATTGCCTGGTGGCAGAGAACGGATAAAGGAGTACAACATCCGTATACTGTCAGTCAGTATGGCCGTCCTAATTTAAGGGCCCTGGCGGGCAACACCATGAACTCCAGTCTCATATATGAATGCCACCATACGCTGGAGCGTTTGGCCTCGGTCAGTGGGGTCATTCTTCAATGGATCATGACTGGCCTGTTGGTCTAGTGGTTAGTGACCCTGACTGCTAAGCCAGAGGTCGTGGGTTCGATTCCCACCCAGGACAAATAATTGTGTGATGAGCACGGTCATTTGTTCTGTGTCTGGGTGTAATTTATCTATAATATGTATGTTTATCAGCAGCGGAGTTATTATTATTATTATTGTCAACGGACATAGCGATTCACTCGACAACGACGCCGCCGATGAGCTGGCAAGGAAAGGTTCTACAACATCAACGGCAGGTCCAATTATACTGCTGCCACTTCCCTTCAACCAATTTCGCTCATATAAGGCAACGGCAACGGACTCGTGAAGCGCACAACGGTCGCTGAGCCGACACACCTGGCTGCAGGCAGTCTAAACTGGTACTGACGAAAATCTCACCATGTTTGACTTGCAGACTGCTCAATCTCAACAGGCTCGATATCAGAATAGTTGTATTTACCATTAATGCGACAAGCAGCCCTCTATGCAGAGGATGTCTCAACGCAGAGGAAACGGTCGCACACGTTATCCAGGAATGCGAGGGAGTTGCCACACAGCGGGCAAATATCCTACTAGCTTGTGAACGCCCCAGGAGGCTTCTGTGCTTCTGGAAGCAGCTGGGATCAAGGTCAAGGGGACAGTGGCATGCCCAACCGTACCATCTCTCAGGATATTTTTCCAATAGTTATACAACAATATCGAAAAGTAAAAACCTTCAGTTTCTCAGAGGACATCAAATTTTTGCCAAGCGTAAATGTCTTCAGGTATATCTATATCAGGCTCATGTAAGGCCCGGTAAAAACTACCATAGAGCTCTTTAGACTTCCACACCTCCTAATTATTATTATTATTATGATTTATATTATACCTGTTTCAGATATGATTATGAAAGTATTTTGAATTATCCAACAATTTTGGATAGTCTCAGTTATAGATATATGATTTTTAAGGATTGTAAAAACTTCATGATGTGTTAAAAATATACCTTAACTTTGTTTACAGGAACACAAAAATACTTTGTTATATATACATTGACAACAATAATGCCACTTGTCAATCGGTTGGTAAAATAATAATTTCAATATACATATTTACTGTGATGTTTAAAATAGATACTAAAATAACGAAAAACAAACTTTTTTTTAAATGGCATGGTAGGTAATGACACCATTGCCTACATAATATTTGGTTATCTTTCCTTCAATTATTATTTTAATGGTCAAAACTGAGCAATGATACAATGGTGGTTAAAATGTGTTTCATTTGTAGGTTTTTTTTTCATTTATCCAATAATTTTAGTTATGGTTATCCATATTATTGGTTTCAGTTGGACTTAAAACAAAACATATTCAAAGAGAATAAAATTATATGTATATAATTTAAGTAATATACTTACCTAATGAACCAGCTATGAAGTCTATAACACCACTTTTTACATTGCCTGTAGATCCTGAAGAATGAGCCATTGTGTTCAACTTGGGACAGTCAAAGTATTTTAAGTACTATTCTAAAAAAATATTAAAATAAAATGTACAAATGTAATTCGAACACACATACTAAGTTTCTGATTCGAACATACCATTATTCAAACAAAATATTTAATGGTAATTATTCGAAGACTAAATTAGTGAAGGAAATTGTAAAATTCAAATTCTAATAATATTTTCTTATTATACTTACTGATAAATTATTATTTCACAATTCTTCAAACATGTATTTATAAAACTTGTGTAGGCGCGTGTTTTAGCAAGTCGATAAATAATATTTAGTCTTCAATGAACCCTGAATAAATAATTTAGATAAAGGATAAATATACACCGATAACAACATGCAATAATAACAGTGTTAACATAACATGTGTATCGTGTGTACATTTAATATAACCTAAAACTATATATTATCTGATGTTGAAAAAGAAATTAAGTGATAAGTGAAACTATCACTTACTATTTTAAAATATAAGCAACTATTAAACACACGCGCCTAAATTACGTGAACCCACTTCAAGGAATGCATGAACGGAACTGAACAACTAAAAAATATTTTGACATTTTTGACTGATGAAGAATGAGACGAATCTGATGGTACGTTTACACGCACGCCGTGCAGCCTGGCAAGCAGCATGGCACGCAGCTCGGCGCGCAGCCTGCCACGCAGCGTAGCACGCAAGCTTTTCACACCAGGGCTGCCAGTAAAGACAACTTATTTTATACCGCTAAGACTCGGAAATTATACAAAATCATGTACTATTATACAAAATCAGTGTTTTACAACTATAGAACGTCACTCTTTGGGGATTTTAGTAAAAGGTGTTTTAACTTTAACGTATAAGGATTTAACAGTTTATCACAGACATGATTTGTTTTAAGTATCTCTATGTGTATGTACGTACTTTTTACGCTATAACATCAGCAATGACATTGTATCCAATTATGCAATGCAATCTACTATACAAACAGGATACAAAAGATAACCGATATTATACCAATTTTGTATCCAATTTACAATCTGGCAGCCCTGTTTCATACACTTGCAGGCATGGTCCGTAGGGTATTAGTGTTCTGTGGACATGGTAGTCAGTGCAAACATGGGAGACGATGTAGACGTAGATCTCGTGGGAGCTACTGCTTTAGGCTTGATCTATTTTTATTGAAAAAAAAAAACAGCCCGACATAATTATGCATGCGAAATTTTACTTAAAACTATTAGGTTTTACAATTAAAAAATCATTTATGGTGTAAAAACACTTTTCAAGTAGCCAAAACTTTAAATTTGATTTTTTTATTTGACATGCGTTATAACTATTTTTACATCGAAGAGTGCTTTTACATAATTCGTTTCTTACTTTAGTGGGATCTCTTTGAATGAATTTACTATCCTCGCTAACTTTTGAATATAATTTTTTATTATTTCTAATAAACATGAACATAATTAACCATGATAAGCATTGGGGGCGGCTTCTTCATTAAATGTGTTTCGTAACTGTTTTAAGGCATATATAAATCTATTTTATTTACTGCACATCATTGATATGCGATTATTTACAATTCTCTAATCGTCAATCAATCAATACTAACTTTATTCCTAAGAATTGGCACTATTTTTTTTCATATTTTTTTGGGCCCTGATAAACAATATTTATTTTTACTATAAGAATAGTTCAGAAACATCTTTCTGAAGTCTTCTTTTGCTTTCGATTCATGCATGATAAAGGTTCAGACCACTCCGATATATTTGGTGTCGTCAAAAATTAATTTCGATCGTTACGTCGTCTGTATGCCACGAAGATGAAAACTATACTAACGCGGCCGAGAGCGTGTGTGTGTGTGTGTGTGTAAACAGGCACACAAGCACATTCACCCTTTGGTGGTACGTTTACACGCACGCCGTGCAGCCTGGCAAGCAGCATGGCACGCAGCTCGGCGGGCAGCCTGCCACGCAGCGTGCCACGCAAGCTCTTCACACCTGGGCTGCCAGTAAAGACAACTTATTTTATACCGCTAAGACTCGCAAATTATACAAAATCATGTACTAATATACAAAATCAGTGTTGTACAACTATAGAACGTCACTCTTTGGGGATTTTAGTAAAAGGTGTTTTAACTTTAACGTATAAGGATTTAACAGTTTATCACAGACATGATTTGCTTTAAGTATCTCTATGTGTATGTACGTACTTTTTACGCTATAACATCAGCAATGACATTGTATCCAATTATGCAATGCAATCTACTATACAAACAGGATACAAAAGATAACCGATATTATACCAATTTTGTATCCAATTTACAATCTGGCAGCCCTGTTTCATACACTTGCAGGCATGGTCCGTAGGGTATTAGTGTTCTGTGGACATGGTAGTCAGTGCAAACATGGGAGACGATGTAGACGTAGATCTCGTGGGAGCTACTGCTTTGGGCTTGATCTATTTTTAATGAAAAAAAAAACAGCCCGACATAATTATGCATGCGAAATTTTACTTAAAACTATTAGGTTTTACAATTAAAAAATCATTTATGGTGTAAAAACACTTTTCAAGTAGCCAAAACTTTAAATTTGATTTTTTTATTTGACATGCGTTATAACTATTTTTACATCGAAGAGTGCTTTTACATAATTCGTTTCTTACTTTAGTGGGATCTCTTTGAATGAATTTACTATCCTCGCTAACTTTTGAATATAATGTTTTATTATTTCTAATAAACATGAACATAATTAACCATGATAAGCATTGGGGGCGGCTTCTTCATTAAATGTGTTTCGTAACTGTTTTAAGGCATACATAAATCTATTTTATTTACTGCACATCATTGATATGCGATTATTTACAATTCTCTAATCGTCAATCAATCAATACTAACTTTAATCCTAAGAATTGGCACTATTTTTTTTTCATATTTTTTTATACCCTGATAAACAATATTTATTTTTACTAAAAGAATAGTTCAGAAACATCTTTCTGAAGTCTTCTTTTGCTTTCGATTCATGCATGATAAAGGTTCAGACCACTCCGATATATTTGGTGTCGTCAAAAATTAATTTCGATCGTTACGTCGTCTGTATGCCACGAAGATGAAAACTATACTAACGCGGCCGAGAGCGTGTGTGTGTGTGTGTGTAAACAGGCACACAAGCACATTCACCCTTTGAAGTGTCGTAGTCGTAGTCGTCCCGATCGGCGGCAAGCGCGATCACATTCACGCAGGCATGCACAAACAGCCTGTTCACATGCTTGCGTCGTTGAATGTGCTCGTTGAATGTCGGTTTGAACGCCAGCGTGTAAACCCACCATGAAGTGTGTCAAAAAACCGACAGTCGTCCCGATCGGCGCCAAGCGCGTGCACATTCACGCAAGCATGCACAAACAGCCTGTTCACATGCTTGCGTCGTTGAATGTCGGTTTGAACGCGAGCGTGTGAACGCACCCGTTTGTCGTCCCGATCGGCGGCAAGCGCGAACACATTCAGGGAGGCATGCACAAACAGCCTGTTCACATGCGTGTGTCCGTGCATGTGCTCGTTGAATGTCGGTTTGAATTAATGGTTGTTATAGACTATATTCACAAACAATATTACCCGTAGGTATTAACAGTTACCAATAATAGTTTTAATAACAATAATCACAAATATAAATATGAGATATTGCATTGACCTTTCACATAAGAGTAGTGCGGATTGGCGGATTCTAGGATTTCAGATTCTTCAACTAGCGGATCGTATTTAGAAGTCCTTACATTTTTTTTAATAGCACAGGTCCAGAGTTAATCATCCATGATGGTAATGATTTCCCATTTTGAGAAAGACGAGGACGCCGGAAGAGAAAGTGTCGAAACCCTAACGGGCATCACCACCACCTGGAGAGGCGGTGCAGCGGTGTTGGAATCGAACTGACCACAACCACACGGTGTGATATACTAGCTGCGCCTAAAATAGGAGGAAATTTGGGAACGACTGTTGTTAACACATCCAATCCTCCTCCTAGCGCCTGCCTGCAAAAGCGGGGTCACCCCCTTAGGGTCATCTCCTAACTAGGCGACGTCCAGGCATACGCACAGAAGTGTTGAACACCAAGAGTATGTTATCCAATTTATTGGAACTACGATGTTTTTTCGAGATTGAAGTTCTATACACATTTGCAGAGTTGTCAAACAATATTTGAAAACAAAACAGGGATTCAGAGGAAATAGTGTTGCCTCTGTATAGGATTTAAATCTTATAAAAAAACTAGCTGATCTTCATCAACTTCGTCCGTGTTTGTAAATTATCCCCGTTTTTTTTTCTTTTATGTTCTGCTCCTATTGGTTGTAGCGTGATGTTATATTATTATAGCCTATAGCCTTCCTCGATAAATGGGCTATCCAACACTACCTAAAAGAATGTTTCAATTCGAACCAGTAGTCCTAAGATTAGCGTGTTCAACCAAACAAACAAACTCTTCAGCTTTATAATATTAGTATAGATTGTGGGGGGAAATGGTACAACTGTATGTCCCGCTCGAGAACCCGTGTCAAAAACACATGGTTTACGGAATCACGTTGCGCAAATCTGGGAGACATTTATTGTCAACACATTTTGGTACAATGATGGGCGTTCTAAGCGACACGACAACGTCACTCTGAAGTCATTGGTTACCAGATTTTGATTCTATTACAACATAACGTATTAAATTTTTGTAGCATTTAGGTTATAAGTACTTAGGTAATGGTAAAAAGATTAATTAAGTTACTTTAATATTAACTAACTAGCAACTCCGTCTATTGGTAAAAACCGTATGAAAATAGTTATTGAGTTTATCGCGAACAGACAGACAGACAGACGCGGCGGGGGACTTTGTTTTATAATATGTAGTGACAATTACAAAGTGTTATATTATGTTTTTTAATCTACTTAATGCAAGTTTTGAAGAAATACAATTAATATTAAAGTAAAGTTAGTATAACTTGTATCTAAATTCATTACACATAGTGCAGAGGTTTACACAGTTGACAGACATTGTCTCCAGCCATGTCCACCCATTAAACAATAATGAATCCAATGAGATAAATGTTACTTTCCCACGCACGGCGGTTTCACGGCGCACTTTAGTTTTATACCATGCCGTACTTACGTTGGTGATCATCTCACCCCTGTAGATGGGGGGGTGGAGAAACTAATGGGAGCGCCGAGCTCCATAAAGTAGTGTTCTTCGCGGCTCACTACAGTGAGCCGGTCACTTGGGTTGTGACGACGGCCTCGAGGCTCGACCGCCGCACGTCCCTCCGAAGAGGGGTCCGGTGAGCCGCCTACGAGAGGCCGATTCGTAATCACTGTCCAATGGGGGAGCCCCGCTCAAGGAAGCTGACATGAGCTCCTGAGCGGGGCGTTTCAACCACCTCCGGATCATAGTAGTTGTGTGTGGATTGGGGAGCCGACCGCTCCCAATATCCCCACCACTTGGCGGGGATATTGGGAGCGGTCGGCCCGCTCAAACATCCCAGTGGCGAGCCTGCTCACAAACTCCTTGAGTAGTTCCCACTTAAGGTCTAAATGGTCGTGTTCTATAGATATCTGGGTGCGTCGACCACCAAGCAAAGGCAGCTGTTCTCCAAAGCTTGGAGACGCTGGCGTGTCAACCCCGCTGTCAGATTGTACCTGAAAATGTAAGGCGCGACCTGATGTAGGTTTTGTAGAGCCCGTGCCGTACTGCCCGTACCGTTTTATTATATAGTCACAGCCAGCGATAACTCTCGTAAGCAACAAAGCAATGTGATTGGTCGCTTACGGAAAGACTTGGTGAATATAGTGTAAGATGTCAGATTGGTCAATCCACGTATTGTACGGAATATGATGTATATAACTTGTGTGACCAATATTGTAATATAACTAGCATAGGTTTTATCAAATATAAGTTCGATTCCAACCTTCCCTGGTGTTTCACTTCATACTAGCTACGGATCAAAAGCTCATAGCTTAGCCGATCTAGTCAAAAATACCTACCTCTTGCTACAAGTGATACCCACTTAACTACGGTACGAAGGCTGATATCAGCCGGGCCGATTAAGTAGGAACCCTGACCCCTGATCAGCCAGGTGGTACAGACATTAGGGCAAGTACATACACAGCAATTCATCGTGTCAGCTACCCCTAACAGCTGACACGAAAAAACGATAAAAGAGAATTCATTTCCAGACCATTGATTTTCTTTTTGGTTACATTAGTGCGAAATCTTATGTTACACCATGACTAAACAAAGCTCAGAACCAAACATTTATCTGTTGCGGGAGTGGACCTTAGTGTTGGCTGGGAGTAATCTGTTAGGTATACCGATGGGGTCTATAGTTTCTGGGAAGCGGTACTGCCTGACTAACTACAGAGAGAGTCTATCAATAATTGGTAGGCCGAATCGAGGCGTTAGGTCGTCTCTGTACGTGTGCGCGGAGAACATCTCGCGCAAGCAGGTGGCGGAGTGGATGCCGTAGGAAAACTTCGCAATCACGTGCGTACCGTAAGAATGACCGCGGGTGGATGAGACGGGTTTTCTGTTAACCCGTAGTCGATATCGCCCAGTTAGTAGATGGAGCCTGCTTGCCATTCTCTCTGACTGGCCTGGGTGGACCATTGGAGGCAAAACGTCGCAGTACCGACGGTCAACTCATTACAGGCGCTGCGCGCTGTAAGACACACCGTGTGGTTTTAGTCTGAATCTTTTTTTGGACGCTTCAGGTTGTTTCACCGGTAATATGGTTTAAAAAATCCTGCCCGGAGGATTCCCCCTTTCAGGAAAAGGTGGAACGCCTATTATAAGCGACATATTGCTGTTCGCCGACATAAACGCGAACGAAGTCGCGGGCACAGCTAGTTTGCTATATATGTGCTTGGACGATATTGATACCTATAGCGGTTTTTGTATCGTAAGCGCAGTTATGAAATGAATAGGTTCTTTAATAACTTTGCTCTGTTTCTTGCGTGTGCCTATTAGTGTTCTGATGGCTGTGCATTATGTTGCATTACCCCATACAAAAATACTATATTATATTTATTTAAACAACAGAGACTCATTGTTTATCAAATTCCTTTATTGATTGATAATATAATAGATAGATATGTATCTAAAATATAAATAGACATTCATACAACAAAGCAAAAATAGTACTTAGTACAGTAAATAGTTGTCATTTATTCTTACCTAATCTAAATAAAATGTTTAGCACTATATAGAGTGGTACATATGTACCCAGATCATTATAAACTCATCGAACTTTTGGCACAGTTTTATAGTGAAAGCTTGGCCAAAAAATGAACTAAAACTAAAAAATGAAGTAAATGGAACAAGATCTTTTATTTTTTTGTAAAAATGGCCTGTCGAAATTAGGTATATGGATATACAAAGTCGCCAACTATTCTGTTATGCATTCTTAAGTACAATGGTGAAATCTCAATCATCTCATATATTATGTGGTACCTTTTATTGAGATATAATCACAGTTCACATCCATATTTGATACTAAATAATACAACCCCATTTTGGCTAAATTTATTTTTTAGGAAACTTATACCCTCTCTCTTGTCTTGTTTTATTAGCATTTTCCTATTTTTAGTAAAGAACCTCTTTTTCTGAGAACCCATGTTTTATCTATTATCTCAATTAAGAGTAACACAGACTACATTATTTTTCTAACATGCTTACTAGAACAGCTACTTTAAATCACTTTATATACTAGATATTGCAAATACTAGATATTTCAAACATTGTAATATTAAATGCTTTTGTAAGCTTACAAGTTTAAATAGAGTACATTATAAGTTTAAAATAAAGTAGACATGTTCAATTAAGACTTTTCAGCCTCCATTTCTCTTACATAAATAATATTAAATAAAATTGGGCGCTTGTAGGTTTGAAAAAAAAACCATTACATTTCTTTTCATGAAGTTCTTAAATTCTAAACAATTATACTTGTATCTATAAAACATATATTATGTCTCACTTTATTCCCTTATTACTAATATAAATATATTTTGCACTTGTTTGTGTCTCACTACTAATTCTTGAAGCTATAAAGATTGTACAATTTAATATAGATATTCTGAAGACAACATAAAAGTGATTAGGTACACTATTAAAAATTAGGATACTCTATAAATCTGATATACAAATACTTAGAATTTAGACAAAATATCTTATTTTCTTCATTAATAAATATTTATTTGACAAATTTTCATGTTTTTTTTTAGTCCTTCAACATAGGAAGTAAATTCACTATAATGATTTATGGTATTAAATATGGGTAACACATACAAAATATAGCACAAATCTATACAAATTTTTAAAATTATTATTTGAGATAAATAAGCACCACATTAAACACATTACAACTACATGATTGTATTTTATACTATGGTAACACAAAGACTCATTAATAATAGTAACATTGGTAAGTCTTTATAAATTATTATGCTTTTGCATAAGAAATTCTAAAACAAAATATCACAAAACTTATATATAGACAAGATTTTTTTAATTGAATACCTTTAAACAAGCAATTCTTGTATATATAATTATATAATTTGAATTTCGGAAATGGCTCCAACGATTTTCATGAAATTTAGTATGCAGGGGCTTTCAGGGTGATAAATCAATCTAGCTAAGTTTTATTTTTAGAAAATGTAAAAAAAAAAAAACCAGCAAAGCTCGGTCATTCAGGTACTATGCTTTATATCACATAGTTGTCAATGATAAAAACATATGATAAAGTTAACATCTCTTTTTAAATTTTACTTAGCTTCATATCATTAGGCCAAATTAAAATTATAGCGATAACACCCATCTGTTTGAATTTTGCCGAACTGCCATTTATATTTTCTGGTTTTATTTACTTTTCAAAGTTTAGCAAAAACTTATTACATTTTTATAAACACAAATAGTTTCAGAGTTTGATTAATTTCCAACTTCGAGTCTCTCTTTTAGACGAAAATATATTTTTAAACTAGGCCTCAATATTGTAAAAACCATAACCATAAGTACCAAAGTGAAAATGACATATCTTAATGTATCTCCAAATTTAAACCAATTTGTAAAAAGGCCAAGCAAGATAGTTATTATGCCTAAAATAAATGTCAGTAAACCAGCTGAGGCATGAATTAGTTTAGTGTAAATAGGAGCAAGATAATACTTCAATTTCAAACTATACAGAGCTCCTAAGCCACCCGTCATAGTGAAAACCATGAAAATCAAAGACGCTAACCCAAACTTAGCATGTAGAGTTACAAAATGTGAAGCATTATTGAGCACTTTGTTCGAGAGGATTACAATAAATCCTATGAATATAACTGTTGCTCCTATCAACTGAAGAACCCAATGACGTGCACTCCTTAATCTCATAGGCATCCATTCTGTCGCTAAATCACCTGGAGTAACAGCATTTATTGCAGATGTCATGAAAACAATCCACTGTAAACATGCAACAATATTTAAATGTTATTGAACATTTAAATAAACATAACTTATACGTATTATGTATCGCATTACTTACCCCGAGCGTCATTAAAGTAGGATGAAACGAAAAAAGCGAAACTCCTTTTTCGAAACTGCAATAAATCATTAAGCCGAGGAGCATCACGGCACATATATTGCTTGATATATTCATAAAACTTGGTTTTGCTCCACTGGTCGGTTCAACCAAGCGCGAGGTCTCTGAATTTTTGTCCAAGTATCCCATATCTATGTTTGTGTTGGCTCTTTCTAAACTTTCCATTTATTTTGGAAACACGTTCAATAAGAGAATTTATGTTTTGTGGTTTACTACAGATAGTACAGATTTACAGATGACTTGTAACTTTACATGCAATTTCTATTGATTTCAGTCCATTGACTGATTACTCTCACTTGTCTGTCATTGTCACTTGTCTTGTCAGCAGCGTTGCCAATGCCATTTTCTTAAATTACCCAAAAATAATGGTAAAATTCCTCATTTTAGGGAGAAACAAGAACCTAGATTAGATCAAATCTAGAGTGATCCAGCACAGTGTGAGCTCACCACTCATCATCAAGTTTTTCGTATAACGTACAACCCCTTTAAGTTCTCCATATTCTCTGTAATTTCCATTCCAATACATATTTTATATGATAAAAAATAATATGTGCTGGGTTCGTTCGTGACTTTTGTTTGTGATATTTCTAACGTTTGCTCTATGAACCACCTTTGTTACGCAGAGTACAAATGAAAGTTCTCATGCTATATCAATTACTTTATTAATTAAATTATGAAAAACTTACATTTCACTCAATTAAGAAAGCACTACATGAACTACTCGTCAATAAATGCTATTATAATATAAATGATTTTTGAATGACAAACTATTGTAATATTTGAATTTTTATCTATTTTTATATTATTATTATTTGGCTAACTCTAATATAATTCAATTCAACAATGATATGTACTAATATATAATTCAATGTAATAATCTAATATTAATTATATTGACAGTAATGTTACGAATAACCCGCCATCTATTGGCGACTGGGGAAGTCGTATAGAGCTACAAAATAAAGATACACGCCATCTGTTGAGGCGACACGGAACTAAGTAGTTAGTAACCCATTAATAGAAAATACTAGTTCGTTTTAGAGGCTTCTATTTGTTGTGTAGAATTTACAAGAGGTGTCGCGATGTTTCTAGAAATACCGTTTTGCTATATAAAGCGTGGCATTGCGGAGTAGTGAGTTAGTTTTCAAGTGAGTGTCAAGTGAGTTTAGTTTCAAGTGAGTGTCAAGTGAATTAAGAGCGACTTAAGTGTAAGAGAATTAAGAAGTTAGTGATAATAAATTATTGTAATTGTGTTGTTGCTAGTTTCCCTGTGTATTTTGTGATCTATTAAAATAAAGTGTGTCTATTTCGGTAACAATCTGGTATAATTCTCTAATCCCGAACCTCAGCTCGTAACAGTAATATTAACTATATTTTCAATTTAATATGTAATGTGTAACAAATTAACTAATAATATTTGTATGTCTTGATGACAAAACATAGCGCAATAAGACTTTTTGTATCTACCTATGTTTTACAAATAAATGATTTGATTACTATCTACCAACCAAATATGCGTGAATATAAAAAAGTATAAAAATAGAAAAGTTCGTACTGTAATTAATGAGGCTAAAAATTCCCGATTCCTCGCATTTTCCCCGCATTGGATGCTCTCCTCATATATTACCCAATCGGTTTGAAATTCCCCGCTGCTTGTCAGAGTACTCATTCATTGTAGGTACTCGATCTGTGATTGGTACTATTGGTAGTCTCTTTTTATTATGCCTTGGCTTCACACGGCTTGTGCTTTTGCCATCAATAAAATAAGTGAAACATTTACTCGGAAAAAAACTATAGTTTAAGCAACGGTGCGGTGTTAGAAATATAATATATTATAATTTTATTGTACGCTCATCTGTTATTTGATGCTGACAAGGATTATATTATGTTAGATAATAATGTCTAGATAAATTGCAAATGAATTGCCTAGCAGGTCCTAAGGTTACAAATAATATTAACTTTGAAAATTTTACTGTTGTAAATAATATTAACTTTAATGACCATTTTTTGGTAAATTTCCCCGAATTGTTATTGATTAAAATAGAATATTAGTCGAAAGAATATTACGCGAGGAATTGGATAAATACAGGTTGCCTTCTTTCTCTTTAGTACAACTATGAAGTTGCCAGACACAAACAGGAAAACAGGCGGCATTAATATATGCCCGCATCAGCGTTATTTAATAGAGGGGCTCGAGCAAGTTAGCACATTACAAAGTTAAGTAATACTAGCCAGGTCAGTCTTAGGATAGTAACCATTCTTACACATTGAGACACCTCTGAAGTACGTGGATATTATCACTAATTGAAATGAAACAACTTATTGTTAGAACTGTAGAATAACTATTACTATTAATAATAATAATCATTGTTGATTGTTGATATCACCATTCCACATGACGACAACCTCTTAAGGGCTGAAAAAAAAACAAATGAAGTATTTGGATTTGGCCCACGAGGTGGTCGACATGTGGGATGTGGATTCGGCAATCATTGTGCAGATAGCCCATGGGCTGATTGCGAAGAGTCTCGACCAAAACCTTCAGAGGCTCACGTTAGGCAGCTGGATTAAGGGCCTGATGCAGAAGGCGGTCCTTCTTGATACGGCACGTATTGTGAGGAGGTTTCTGTCTTTGCAACCCTAACCACCGGTAGCTTGGTCCTGTACCCGATACCGGTGGGACACAATTTTTTATATTTTTAAATATATTTTTTTTTATAATAATGTATTCAAAAATTTAATTTATATGTTTTATAGATGTTAATAAAGAGAATAATAATAATAATAACTCCACACATCTCACACACGGCCGTCTGATCCCAAACTAGGCCGAGCCTGTACTATGGTAACCAGACTGCTGATAAACATACTTATATATTTCTAAATACATACATATTATAGATAAATTACACCCAGACAAAAAACAAATGATCGTGCTCATCACACAATTATTTGTCCTGGGTGGGAATCGAAGCCACGACCGTTGGCTTAGCAGTCAGGGTCACTAACCACTAGACCAACAGGCCAGTCGATATATCGCACTGCTATTACGAGACTGTATCAACTCAAAATAGTGTAAATTTAAGATAATTCATTTTTCATAAGTAAATATCAATGCCCTACGCGTCAATAAATATAAAATAATAATAATAAACTTATTACAAAAGCCAAATTTTTCAACAAAACAACTAAAAATAGTTCATTTTTTTTATTTGTTCATATATTAGAGTATTAACTCAAAAATTGGAAATAACTTGATCATCTGCAATCATTTAAATAATTTATTAATACAGAAATCCTTTAATTTTATTAATAATCTATACACAGTGTTCACTTTTTATAAAGATTATAAAAAGTGAAAAAACAGGAAGCGACTAATCAGTTTTCTGTCGTTTCTGAAAAAAGCTTCAATTTGAGTTGATACACTCTTGTAATAGCAGTGCGATATTATTTTCTGATGAAATACAAGAGCTTATGTCGGAATTAATCTAGGTTATTACGTAGCATGTTACGTAGGTATGACATGATGACGTCACAACCTACGTCATGCACACATTACACCTCTGTGGACCGTGCGTGCCTCAGAGACCAGGTTAAGCCTTCGGTCCCAGTTGTCATACGAACATCTGTAGCATTCGTTACGGGTAATTGGAGCCCTAAAAAGTCCGACAATTTGGTCTAACCACAGAACTTCGATGTCACCTAGTACTTGGGTTGTGGAGGTCTGAAGGCCGTCGCTTCACGTAAAATATCGAAGTTCGGCCGTATCGTAGTTAGTACATTTTAACGTAAGTATGTATATTATTGTATATGCTTATTTCGAGCGACAATTCAACTAGCGGTTGGTTTAAATGGCACACTGTACGCTTTCTGTTCTGCTGCAAAACGGATCGAATGTCACATTGATAACTTTTCCTGTTTTTACGGTTTTTGTAAATATTCTTTTAACATTTTTTTTAAATTAGGTATTGTTTTCGCAAAAATGGCCATACCAGCTAACTTATAACTAAAACATTTACTACAACAAAAGTTGTATTAAAATAAATTTTGTTATGATTGCCTCGGTGGCTCAGTATTTCTATGTACGAATTGCCTAGCAGAGGTCTCATGTTCAATCCCCGGGTCAGGTAAAGTGATATTGGGTTTTTATTCTAAGAAATACAACTGCCTACAGTATAAAACCACTCAATTTAATTAACTAATAAATATTAAGAGTCGAAAAGTATCGATTATACAAATAAATACAAAAGGTGTTTCATTTTTATAATTTACTAGCTTCCTCTACTAGCCTCGGGGACAGAACTTTTTTAGGATGAAAGGTATCCTATGTCTTTTCCAGTTCCCTTAACTATATATAAAATTTTATGATGATCGGTTGAGTACTTAAAGCGTGAAGGCGTAACAAACTCACTTTTTTTATGAAATACATGGGCACCTGCAATACAAGAGTCACAAGTGCGAATAGGGGAAGGGTGGAAGAGGGGGGAGGGAGGGGTTAGGATCTCCCGTAACCTCACTCACTCGGCGAAAGCAATGTAACCTTTGCTTCACTGCCGGTTTTCTGTTAGGCCCTGGTACCACTCCGGTAGAGCCGGCCCATGCGTGCCAAAGCTTGGCTCTCCCACTTTTATATTTATAATATTAGTGAGTTAATGTCAATATAATTTCATCAACCACCAACAATCATTCGTCAATCACGACTTTTAGAAATTAATGATTGACGCTTGCATGAGCGTCTTTTGGGCGCCTTAAGCACAGATTACTAAGTAGTTACTACGTAGTACCTTAAGTATAATTCACACTGAACGGGCCGCGCCAGAGTGCTTTTGGTGCTGGAAAATGAACATTATATTAATTATTTAAAATTAATTTTTGCATGGAACTTCTTGCCGCCGCGCCGTGGGCGGTTGGCTTCGCCCATTTGCACTCGGTTACCGAGATGTGACTCGACGCGTCTCGGCGCTGCCCGTTCCGTTTGAATCGTACTTTAGAGCTTCATGCCTATGATATAGCTTTTTTATATAAAAAAAATGACTTTCCCCCCTTCAACTTCAGAGAGCTTTTACATGATACCAAGAAAGTGTTACAGTCATAACGCTTTTTTGTTTTCGGTTAATTCTGATATTGTTTGTGCACCTTGCCACTGCAATCTCCTACTATTGCTAATATGATTAAAAAATTATTATAAAACTTTTACCTCAAAAACTAACAAAAAATCAGTTGTCTGTAAAGTCGGTTTACTGACGATAGTTGAACGTGACAACGTCATAAGAAAACACTGATGGAATGGTTGCATTTTTCAAAAGAAAATTAAATGGGACGCCTCAGAGCGAGGTAACGCCTGAGTGCCGCATGAGTCATGTTTTTTCGTGCGTGCAGCCGGCTCCATCGAATTATAAGACGTTGTCACGTCAAAAACTTTTTAATTTTTAACATTTGTCCCATAAACTTAGTATGATTTGTCCGCAATCCACAACACTTTTATTGCTCTTATTTCATGATTACCCCCAGAAAACCCCTAATTGGCAACAATGGCCTTTATGTCAAAATTAGACAACTGTGATTGGCTATTCTGTACCAATATCACGCGAATCACGTCATTTACATTTAATTGGTTTGTTGGCTCTTTTCAACATATTTGTGTAGATAGAGACACAAAATATGTACATGTTACAACTTGTCGCATCTTCTGTTGTTTTGACATATTGTGTACCTGTTGCTGTGGACAAACAATTTTAGTCATTTCGAAGTTGTTTTCGCATTTCGCAGTAGGTGGCTGGCAGGGTTAGAAGTCTGATGTTCTAACGGCTCATTAGTTCTGCTTGTAAAAGAAGTATTTTTATTGTTTGAATATAATTTTTATCATATGCTTAGAAATTCCGTGTGATGTGCTTTTTAGTTCTAGTGGTGCCAATATTTAGTGCGTATCTAGTGTATAATTTCAAAACGTACTGTCTTCCATACATTAAACATTAAATCGGATTATTATATACTTTTATTATTAGTGAAAAATTTTGTGATTGAAGCTATTTTCACAATTAATTTACTCCCGAGGGCAGATTTAAAATGTTAAGGTGAGCTTTTATTTATATTTCTTACTTTACTTTTATTTAATTCAATTCTATCTACATGAATGTGTAAGCAGATCTTTAGTTCATAATTCACTGCGTTGCTTTTAGTGTATCTGGCTTTCAGGATATATCCTGAAAGAAACTTTTTATAATCATACAGGTATTGACAAGTTCAAACCTTCTTTAATTTTTTGTCGTACTTAAAACTTAAGGATCTCTAGTGGTTTATATGTTACTATGGTTTAAATGACTTTTTATTAAATAATCTTGCATGTAGTTAATATATCATCCTTGCACATTGCAATATTAATTGTTCGTAACATGCAACCTTGCTAGTGCTGCTAACTTGTCATTTATCATTAAAACATTACTCATAGTTCATATATATATATATGAGACTGAAACAAGCTTTTTATGAGTGTCAATGTGTTCTGCACAGTTGTACAAGAAATATAACTTATTAATGAGGTACATTAACAAACTATTTATGTCAAATTATTAAAAATAAATATATTATGCATATATATATAAGTATATGCGTTTTTTTCATAATAGGTGAAGCATAGAGTTTATGCTCTTTAAATTTAAGAGCTACACTCTTGTCGATGGAGCAATCGCCTGTCTTCTCTTTCCTCTGCAATCTTTTTGACCTCTTAATAAGTCTCAACTCCCTCTTTCATAAGAATATACTATAATATTAGTAAATAAAAAAATAGTAAATTGATAATTTTATGACTTAAGTGAGGAATGTAGTGAATGTGAGAGTGGGTGTGAGGAAGTTTGAATTAATTTATAATATTGAATCATTAATATATTTGTGGTTCTAGACCTTTGTGGTTAAATGTGGATTTGTCATTAGTCTGATTTAAGACAAGGTTGTTACTATTTTCTTTTTGTTTTTACTAGACTTACCTTTTAAACTTACTAGAATTTACCCTTTTTTACATAATTATGTTACAAAGTTGTTTACATATTTTTGGTTAAGTTTTAAGGATATACAGTACAGCCTTTATACCCACATATTTATATATTTTGCGCGGAACCCTAATTATTTTTCCAAAATAAAAGTAGTTTAAGTTACTCTTTATAACACCAGCTATCTGCTAGTGAAAGTCCTGAAGAAATCGGTCCACCCGTTCCGGAGATTAGCCAGAGCAAACATACAGACAAAAAATATAAAAATTGATTTTTAGGCATAGGTGTCGTGCAAATAACTGTATGAGCTTAAAAAAAAACTACAATTTTGACATCACCAACAGAAACTTAAATTTTATTTATTTTTATACATATAAAATCAGGTAGCTGGCTAGAATTTCAAACAAGTATCAAAATGAATGAATTCAATATTATGAGTAATACCTAGCGGTAACAATAAAAAATCTGCATCAAGTTACATATTTTCTTTTTTAAGTAGTTACAATGTAAAGTAATGAGGTAAAAGTAGGTAGGGTTTTTGTAAAGATTATTAGATTTATACTGCGCAGACAGACAATGTTATATACATGCACGGTGTGGCACGGCGGAGACTTTGTTTTTTAATTATTGTCTTATTATTGTATTATTAACACCAATTTTGTACTCTATTTTTTGTGAAATAAACATAAACTTAGGATACTAGCATTAGTAGTTAGGGGCTCGTGGATAAGTGGTAACAGAGTAGGTTAGCATATTACAAAGTTAAGTAATACTAGCCAGGTCAGTCTAAGATGGGTGACCATTCTTAACACATTGAGACCCCTCCGTGCCTCGGACAGCACGTTAAACCGTCGGTCCCGGGTGCCATACAAACATCTGTGGCATTCGTTACGGGTAGTTAGAGCCCTAAAATATCCGACAACCTGGTCTAACTACAGAACTTCCATATCTCCTAGTACTTGGGTTGTGGAGGTCTGATGGCAGTCGCTTCACGTAAAATATCGAAAGTTCGGCCGTATCATAGTTAGACTGAAAGCCGATTTCAACTTAGTTGGGAAAAGGCGCGGAGGATGATGATGATATAGATTAACTACTAATATAATTATAATTGTAGGTAGGTAATCTCACTTTAAAATAGAGTACCTTACTCTATTTTAAAATGAGATTTGATAAACCATTAGTTCGATAGGGTTACATAGGCTGCACTAAAAGTATCGGGAATGGAATATTTCTACTGTTTCTGTCATATTCTAATCTTTTTGATTGAAAACACCTTGGTTTTAAAAATCGAATACCATTTATTTATTTAAAAAAAGATTCTCGGTCTTATCACAAGGTTTTGTCAAACTTGTTTAGTCGTTGAGAAAATGGAATTGACTCGAGAAAATTCAAGAGCGATGATTTATTATGATATAATATTATCTATGTATTAACGGGAATTAACGCGATCACGAAAAGGTATTATTAAAAAAAAAAAATGTTATGACTTTCGAAGTGGTTTAATGCAAAAACAGTGTGTTGACCGGATGATTTCTGCATTTGGTGATGAAGCCCCATCCAAAACCACAATTTATCGCTGGTTTGCTGAATTTCAACGTGGACGTGTCTAGCTCAGTGATGATCCCCGTCAAGGTCGTCCAAAAACTGCAGTCACCCAAGAAAACGTTGATGCTGTGCGTAAGCTGATTGAGGAAGATCGACATGTGACATACCGCGAAATTCAGGCAACTTTAGACATTGGCATGAGTCAAATACAAATAATCTTGCATGAACAATTAGAGGTAAAAAGTTGTTTTCCCGATGGATACCGCATTCGCTCTGTGAAGAGCAAAAAGCGGACTCTCGAAAGATTCCACGCAGGATCCTCAAATGCTGTATACAACATCGTATCAGGTGACGAATCCTTGATATACGCGTACGAACCCGAAACAAAAAACCAGTCACGAGTTTGGGTGTTCGAAAATGAGTTAAAGCCAACAAAAATTGTTCGTTCACGGAGTGTTGCAAAAAAAATGGTGGCCGCGTTTGTCTCCAAAACCAGCCATGTTGCGACTATTTCTCTTGAGGGACAAAGAACGGTTAATGCAGAATGGTATGCTAGCATTTGTTTGCCACAGGTCGTTTCTGAACTCCGTAAAGAGAACTGCAACCGCCGCATCATCCTCCATCACGACAATGCGAGTTCTCACACCGCGCACAGAACAAAAGAGTTTTTAAAGCAAGAAAACATAGAATTATTAGACCATCCGCCGTACAACCCCGACCTAATGATTTCTATACTTTCCCTAAAATAAAGAATAAATTGCGTGGTCAGAGATTTTCATCACCTGAAGAAGCTGTGGACGCTTATAAAAGGGCCATTTTGGAGACTCAACTTCCGAATGGAATGGTTGCTTCAATGATTGGTTCCATCGTATGGAAAAAATGTGTCAAATTTCGCGGAGAATACTTCGATAAGCACTAAATACATTTTTAAATAGTAATGTTGTGTCACTTCCTTGATTCCCGAAATTTTCAGTGCCGCCCTCGTACATGAATAATTTCCGGCAGGACAACGTCTGTCGGGTCCGCTAGTTTTTGGATTTTTATGTACGACCACGCCTATCTTTTTACAGGGTAGTCCGATTTTGATCATTCATTTTTTATTGGATACGGTATACTTCGAAGTTGGTCCCATTTAAATTTCAATAAAAAAAAATCAACCCTAACGGTAGAAAAATAGGGAACGAATGATTCACTCATTGAATTTACACCTGAATCGATTTTGTTGAAACTTAGCACGTATATGTAGTTCTAATGATTACAACATGACGGAGACCTGTAGTTGATGTGATGATGGATGCGGAAGCCAGTCGAGGGAACTCCTCAATGGTTTACAGCTGCTATCTCGTTTTTGTTCTTATAAATTCATCTTAATGAGATTTTAAATCTAACAAACAATTGTTGAATATCTGCTGGAAGGCTGGAACCGACCATCGAAAAATTCTTGTTAGCCTAATTAAACTCCTAAACTAATGTAAATACCTAAATAATGTTGAGTCGGCGCCAAACATTGGAACAAAAAACTAATTTATGAAAACACTGCGACTAAGGCCCTTCGTACACAAGGCTACGTAAATATTCGATACCCGACGATTTTAGTCTCTAAGCGACTTCCAAAATACGAATTCATTGGGGTTCGTACATAGGCACGCGTCGCCGACATGTTGGTCATTCGTCGGCGACAAAAGTCACGCGCTACCTGCCGGGCCAGATCAAAATACAAATGTTGCTACGATTTCCAAGATGGTGGAGCAATTGTTAAATTAGTTTCTGAGGTGGAGAATAATCCTTGTTTGTATACTATTTCTCCTCACAAATACAAACTTACAGAATAATAGTACAAAATAAACAACTTACAGAAGGAAATTTCAACAGTCTGAATTGTGAGAAGCTGCTGTCTGAAGTAGGTAAACATCTGTAATACAGATCAGCAGGTCCCCACTCAATTAACCCCACTCAAGTTAAAAGAACAATCTAAAAAGAATATTAATGAAAAAGCTTGGGCAGCAGTAGGAAAGGCCGTTAATTGTTACGACGATTTCTTTGCCTTAGCTAAAGACAATGAGCCAAAATTATAGTTTCGTCGCCACTTGTCAGTCATTCTGTAAATTCACGAATCTTCAGAATGCCGTGTAGCCGCTACGCCTATAGTGGCTGAATAAACAACTCGCGTCTTGTGCTTGAATGCTTGTGTACGGACCGTGCGCTACAAGATATTCGCGACGTAAGCTTACAACATTAGTATTGTGGATTGGCGTAGCCTTGTGTACGAAGGGCCTAATGCATAGACGGGTCGCATCGCCGCTGCCGTCAATTCATTTTACAAATTAATTAATCTAAATCAGAAACTTGACTTGTTGTTACTTAATAATAATAACTCGATACATATCACGTCTGATCCCAAACTAGGCAGAGCCTGGATTATTGCTGATAAACATACTTATATATTTCTAAATACATACATATTATAGATAAATTACACCCAGACACAGAACAAATTGTCATATGCTCATCACACAATTATTTGTCCTGGGTGGGAATCGAACCCACGACCTCTGGCTCAGCAGTCAGGGTCACTAACCGCTAGACCAACAAACCCGTAACTTTAAAGTTCCTATTGAAGTTTATTTTCTTGTTTACCCAAAATCTCCAATCTGTTCCGTACTTCTAATTTTCTTATCTCCATTCAATTAGTTCTTAGGTGTTATTATTATAGGTAGTAGGTAGGTTAGATTTAAATATAATTAATAAACACTATATAATTATGTATAGTCCTAAATCACCTATCGGCTTGTTAGCATTGGGTCTCGGTAATTTCCATGAACAGTTTCAAGGTGTTTATTTATAAACTAGCAGCGCCTCGTGGTTTCACCCGCGTAAGTCCTGATCCCGGGGGAATGTCGGGATAAAAAGTAGCCTATGCGTTAATCCGGCGATCTACATACCAAGTTTCATCGCAATCGGTCTAGTAGTTTTTGTGTAAAAACATTACAAACATACATACAAAAACACAATTTTTTCCTCTTTATAATATTAGTTTAGAAATGTTTCCTCTTTATAATATTAGTTTAGATAGATATGTAAAAATTTATGACATTAACCAAAAACCACTTATGTTGGATCTCTCTTTAACGTAATCATCGAACCAGTAGGTACTCAAGGAAAAAGTATATTATCGATTATCAACCAACCTTAATTTTATGATTATGCATCTAATGTATTGTTTTTCTATATTCTACAACATGCTCCATGTTAACTCTTTATGAGAGGTATATTTTCGACGTCCTCATGAATGAAATTATGATAATATGGTATTCCATGCTGTTATACTTTAATATCAGCAATTGTGGGGTACCTAGTTAATTAGTAAATACTAAATACCGTTTTACTTTCAAATAGCAATTTTAAGAGGATCCTATAGATAGGTAGTGAAATTTTACTGGTATCGTGTATGTGCGTTTATGTCTGTCAATTTTTTTGTTTTGTAGAGACGCAGACAAAAACCAAATCGGCCAGACGCTTCGCTAAGTTTAGGTTGATTTACATGCCATCGAATTGTCATCAACGATATAAAACAAAGGTGCGGATTAAGCAATCATCGCGATTAGATTATAGCGGGCGACAAGTTAGAAAAAACAATCACGCCACCCCGTCTGATTCGATAAAGTGGTCAAGGCAAACACCTAAAGGGGATATCAAATCAAATCAGAACCATTTATTTCAATTAAACCAATAATAGGTATTTTTGAATTGTCAGGAGTAGGACTCAGTCAGACTAAATCAGTCGTGAACCTAGTTGCCTGTTCCAATACACAAGAAGAACAGGCAAGAAACTCCAAGGACAATATAAAATATTTTTTACAAATTTTTGGTTACATTGCTTATAAGCGTAAATGAAATGTGAGGACAGTGTAACATATTATTCTAAAATATAAATAGACGCGCTAATTACTACTATACATATTTAAGTAATAGCAGTCCGGTGAGGATGATAGTTAAAGCAATGGCACGTCAAATTGGGATCGGAGAAGCAACCGGATGGCGAGTGGTAATCTGGGTCTTGAAGTGATACTGAGCCCCCCGTACCGTCCAAATAGACATAATAGGAGTGTTACATCATTTATTTTAAGACCAGGCAACTACCCTATTGTCCATAGAGTCTAGAGTGCCAAAACGAGAGGTGAGGCAAAACATCACAGCACTTATTCGCCATGCCTTGGTTGTTACGATTTGACATACCTATTTTTATTTTAAATTTATATTTTGCTTTGATTATACATAATATTATGTATATACTAGTGATGTAACGAATGCTGAATTTATCACATTGCGAATTCGAATACGATTGGGCGAATGTTGACTCATGATGATGATGCTTTGACAACCTTTTTAAATTTTTCTCATAGCGTCTCACGACGTTGTCTATGATCAATACGTCTTCATATGTATTTATTCATTAAGTTCCTATATCTTAATCCTTTTAATATTGGGGTCACAGTTCCTTATCTAACAATATTAATCACAATTTCACAGAATCATTCTGGTAGGTTAAAGATAAGGTTTCGAGTATTTTACACATACGCTCCCATTAAACTTCGATTTCGATAAAGCTCTTTTAAATCTACACTAATCGTAAGTTCCCCTAAATAATAATTCAAGCAATAATAAAATAAAACGTTTAAATTTATAAGGGTCCTGGACCTAAACATTTAAAGTAAACGATCGCAGAATGGGAGTAAGTTGATATTGATATTCCTTCCTAGTGACACAAATACAGAATCCGTGGTTTAAACGCACAGGCGACGCTTTGACCATATTTGTTTGACTTGCTGTCCAATCCAATTTATTTCAATGTTTACTCTAGTACGTAGTTAATTCGTATGATCATGATACTCTAATCTGGTCGAAAAGGTTCAACCCACCATACAGTATATTTTTTTTATATTGATTTAAGAAAAATAACTGTCACCCTACACAAAACAAACTTGTGTTTAACTGCTGATTAGGTTAGGGAGGGAGGATGAGGTAACCAGCATCAGGTGGACATAAGTCTTGCGTGTAAGTAAATTTTATTGTATAAAATAACATAATCATTTTAGATTCTGCCCCGTCTAATAATTTAATAAAGTCAATGTTGCTTAACTCCTCCGGCTAACGGCAGCCATTCATAACAATACCTACCTAGGTAGTAGGTATCAATATTATAAATTAAAACAATTAGTTAACTCAATTTGTTATTAGTCACGTTTATCCATATTAATATGTTTTGATAATAACAGGGAATAAATCCCTTACTCGCAAATAGGAACGTCAACATAAAAATTACACAATATTGCATCATCTTTCATTATCTCTTTGTCTCCACATAAGTGTTAGTATCCTTCATCCTAGTCACTTAATACCTTTATTATGTACGTTTATATGTATTGGCAACCATTTCTCTGCCGTGCTTTAAGTTTAATTTTAAATTGCTTCGTTTTGCTCCTTCTCAATCGTACCACAGCGCGCATGGCACTAACAAACCGGTACTATGACTCACTCACTATTCCACATAACTGGAGACGCAAACACTATTCGTCTACACAGAAATAAAGTTAAAATGTTAGCTGCTTATTTTATAGACCCTTTTTTTTATTCCAACAAATACTTTGATTTCTTTACTCATATTACTCGAGTGTTCTATGTTACAATGTTATGTAAAATACAATACCTATACTATTTGTAATGTTTAAGATTAATGTATGTGCCTACTTTTCAATTCATTCTAAGCATAAATCTTCAAAACAGAAGAACAAAATGCGTAACTGGTTTATGAAATAGACATTTACTTTTAATTAATTTACTTATTTATTATTTTCTTTTCTTTATTGGAGTTTACTCCTTAAGAATCGATTTGCATATAAGGCGCATGAAAAAAATATGAAGAGTAAAATTTAGTGAACGGAGGGCAGCGTAACGCTTTATTGTGCTTTTTATGCTTTATTGGAGTTATTCTCGACGCATGTAAGTAGATATGTGTCATGTGTATACCTTTATGTTATATATATGTGTAAATATATACAGAATAGGGGGAGGGGGAGAGAGAGAGAGAGAGAGAGACTCCAGTAAATTGTAAACTCCAGTCGTGGGACGGAGCTGACACACACATTTTTTAATACATCAATACAATTAAATAAAATGAAAGTGTCTGTTTGGAATGTCAAAATAATAGATTTTTTTTTAATTTCATACAGTTATTTGCACGATACCTAGGCCTAAAAATCAGTTTTTAAAATTTTTGTCTGTCTGTCTGTTTGTTTCGGCTAATCTCTGGAACGGCGGGTATACCGATTTCCACGGGACTTTCACTGGCAGATAGCTGGTGTTATAAAGAGTAACTTGGGCTACTTTTATTTTATAAAACGAGTTAGGGTTCCGCTCAAAATCATGAAGACGCAAGCCGCGCGGGAACTGCTAGTAATAAATAAGAATACGAACGGTTAATTCATATTCATAAATTGCCAGGTCTTCGACATTTATATAACCTAGATTAAATTAATTGTCTGGCCATAGTATCGTCATTCTTTATCGACTTATACCTACTTACTTAATATTGTTGTTTTCCTTTCGATAATCTTTATTGTCATAGATTCCTAGTAAAGATAAGTAAGAACGAGAAAATTAATTTTAGGCCCGTTTTTTTTAAATACATTTTTTTAATTTATTTCACTCACTTTGGTATACAAGTCAAAGTTTTATTTTAACGTATATTTAATTGTAGCGTTATATGATATTTAATGTTCACAATAGAATATGGTATATCAGGTTCATATAGCCATGAAAAGTACATATTCAAAATTATTTAAAGAACAAAAATTCTATTAGGTTGTTTATTATCACAATATGCAAATTGCTATAAGTAAATAAGCAAATAAGCATTCATAGTGGTCAGTAGGTGTTATGTTAACAACCAAGTTTTCAGTAATAATATATTGTCAAATATCGATTATATCGTAGTATTTTTTCAACTTTGAATAGGGCGTTAAATTTTACGATGCTTCTATCTATGATAAAATATTTATTACACCTACTTGAGTTCCTGCTACTAAGATTTTATAATTGCGTAAAACGTTTTCTGTTAAATTATGTAAATTCTTTGCAATCATTTTGCCACACATTATGTTTTGTTGGTAGATGGCCAGGTAGGTAATTCCTCAAAACTTATTGCATGTTTTTATATAAATAATTGACAATGAACGGGTGAAAATCACTTAATAAGTTACACTTGCTAGAGCCCGCTCACACACTGTCGCCGTTGCGTCGACACTTTAAAATGTAAAAAAGGAGGTAACTAGATTTGACGTGATTGGCCAATATACCATCTTTGAAAATTACCTTCAGAAATTTACATTATTATCAATAGTAGGTATCTAATCATTATTTTATATGAATTCACTCATTAGTGTGGTACCTTAGTACCTATTTTATATGATAATAATAAGCACGTAGTCCTCCCACTGTGTTTTCGTCGTGAGTACATACTTACCTATTCGATAAACCAAGGTCACCTCTTAGTTCAAAAGAAACGATGCGCAAATGTACGAAAATTGTTGATTTAATTTTAAACGACCACAGCGGAGAAGACATTCGGCCTTGAATACTATTATGATATTCCTCGCTCTGAAAAAACGTCTACCATTATGCTACTAGGTTTCACCGCGTAAGTCTCGATCCTGTTGGAATATCGGGATAAAAAGTATCCTATGCATTAATCCAGGTCCAGCTATCTACATAGGTACCAAGTTTCAGATCGCTATCGGTTCATCGCTATCGCTATCCAAACTTTCACATTTATAATATTATTGGGATAGTGGGATTAGTGGGATTTTATTTACCTTTTGAATTCAGAAATCAGAACAAATTTGTACCCTTAAAACTTTTATCTGCACTATTAAATTTAGAAGTTTGAATTTAAACTTCAATAAGTTTGATTCTGGCCTATCTAGATACACAAACAATACAGACTGTATGTAGGTTTTTCAAAACAACAAACAAGCACACGAGGCACACAACGCGTCTTGTAACCTGTTACCACTTTACCAGTGCTGCAGTGGCTATACAGTATACAATAAATGTACCTACACTCACAACAAAAGTGAGCTCGAGCGACCCTACTCATTACCACAACACAATGCTTGTAACGCTTCTTAGGCTAAAAAAGAATCGCATGTCCATTTTGAGCAGAAGCCTGCTGTTTTCCCTTCTTGTGATTGAAGTGAATCATTGTGCGATATTATTCGACTGCTTTGATTGTTTAGTAATTACAACATGCGATCTAAGTTGTCCAAGTTGGGTATGTAGTAGTAGTAGATAACGTATTGCATCATCGCTTGTTCGAGTCTTAAGGCAGGTCATACTGTATCAGCCGGGCTTTGTATTTAGAATAAATTAAAATAGTCCTGTGAATAAGCGCGTCGGCAATTCTCAGAGCTCTTCACACGTGGGCAGGTGATCCTATTCTATGTCTCTTTTTCTCAATTACATCTTTATGCATTGCAGTCTTCCATAGGTTTAAAACTTCGAAAAAATTATGTTATTATCTTATTTTTGTTATAATTAACGATGTCATAGAATTAGTTCGAATGCTAAACATACTTGGTGTATATTATTCACATACATATGTATGTAGGTTTGTATATTATTCACATACATATGTAGGTTTGTATATTATTAAATATTTATAACCAATGTAGTAACCAGTAGCAATGACACGTAAAAAACGAGCTGTGTGTTTTCTATGTGTCAAAATTTCAGGTTGTACCAACGGATAGTGTTTTTCGCACCTAGCCACGCTTTAAACCTTAAAAAGTTCAAGGTATTACAACTTTTTTAGTTTTTATTATACTATACTATTTAAACAAAATAATAAAATAAAATTAAAATATTTGTTCTATTTGTTCAAACCTACCAACCAACCATAATATCCATCATATCATCAATTTATACAAATATTTACCTTATTAAACCGAGCTTTTTAATCATAAGTAATCATGTTATTAAATTAACCACTATATATATTATAAAACAATGTACCTCGCCCGCGTATCTGTTCGTGATAAACTGCAAAAGTACTGAATGGATTTTCATACGGTTTTTACGCACGGATAGAGTGATTCATGAGGAAGGTTTAGATGTATAATTCATTAGAGTTTGTATAAATTTACTGAAATATGACGAGTATCACAACGATTGTTGAAGATGCCGGAAAAAATCATACTGACTGGAAGCTTTACCTACGAGGGGGACGTCAAAAAGTTTGCGAAATGGAAATTTCTTTCTCATGTATTCTCTCTTAACTCTAAGCGCTCGTGTAAAAGAAGTTAGTGTTTGCTTGGCGGTGCGGTGTCGGCGCGGTGGCGGAACTGTGTCGGTTCGGCAGCGGCATCCTGTACACGAGTGCTTATACATTTATTAGTTCTATCAATTTATTTATTTATACCTTCGAAAAAAAATGTTTCGTCTTTATCGTCGAAATAGGCAGAAATTGCGCTCTTGACCTCTTCATCGCTTCAAAAAATTCTTCCCTTGAAGCAATTTTTTCATTTTTGGGAACAGATAATAATCGCTTGGGGCTAAATCTGGGCTATAGGGAGGATGTTCTAAGATTTCGAAGCCTACTTTTTGTACAGCAGCCACCGCAACGTGCGCCTTGTGCACGGGTGCATTGTCGTGCATAAGGAGCACCCCTTTGGTCAATTTTCTACGTCACAGCATCTCGCAGACGTTCTATTAGTGCAGCGTAGTACTCTCTATCTCCAGTTATATTTATACTCTTATCTTTGTGTTCAATAAGCAGGATTCCGTCTATCCCAGAAAACAGTGGCCATGAGTTTTCTAGCCGACGAAGAAACATTGACTTACTTCGGCGGTGGTGTCTCCTTTTTGTGCCACTGCATGGAGTCCTGTGATGATCAAATAATGATGAACCTAAGTTTCTAATCTCCAGTCACAATCCGGTCTAACACTTCGTCCTTGTTTTCACCACAGAGAACTCGCGACAACACTCATCTCACCGCTGCTTCTGGTGTGGCGTGAGCATTCTCGGCACCCACCTTTGACATGCCAAGATGATCGTGTAGGATGTTCAAAATGGTTGTAGCTGACCTCCGATCATTTCTGCAAGCTGCTTTTTCTTTAAACGAGGACCTTCCAATATGATTTCTTCAAGTTTGTCAACGTTTTCTGATCTTCAATCGAATCCCTGCCGTGGTCACCAGGGCAAGAGTACCCATTAACAGAAGACATATCTTCCAAAATATTCTGAGGACGTTTTCCTTGCTTGGTGTGGAACTTGATGACTGCACAAAACTCAATTTTCTCCATGTTTTAAAATTTTCTGCCGGGTTGACTTGTTTATTGTACCTACTGTATCTCGGTGAATAATGACCTGATTTTGAGGACACTTCGTATTTATACCCGTATTTATACCCTTAATTAGTAACACAACAAGTGCAGGTAAAAAAAGTGCTTCTTTCCCCCTACCATATCCCCCCATTCCGCTAACTTTTTGACCCACCCTCGTACTGGCGTGCGCCGCGTAAACCAATAGAGTTGTATGAAACAATGTATTAAGGAGTTATTCCTAATAATAATATCTATCTTCTAAGACTAACATACTACAAGGAAAAAGTGTAGGCATATATGTTTGCTTTGTAACCGTGCGAAGCCGGGGCGGGTTGCTAGTACAATAATAAAAAAAACCGGACAAGTGCGAGTCTGATTCGCGCACCGAAGGTTTGATGTACCTGCGAAATGTTTAAATTTGTCAAATCTAATGCTTAATTTCTTTTGATTGCGTTGACTTAGAAGCTTGATTTTTTTACAGTTTGAAACTGCACCGTAGTAGACATAAATTTGTAGTTAATTTCAGTTAATTTGATGCCTCCACGGGTTCCTGAGACAAAGGTCTTCAGAGACAGATAGACAGACGGACAACATAGCACAAAAGGGTTCCTTTTTTTCCTTAACGAATCGAGGCATGGAACCCTAAAAATCAAAAAGTAATCATTAATCATAGTTGAGGTAGATACTTTTTTACATAATATTAATAAATCTCAGGAAGGACTCGTCTGAAGGAAGGATTAACCGTTTAAGACTATATATTATATTATCACGCTACTGCCTAAAATAATTCAGTATAAATCATAAACTAAAACCATTCTGGCAAACGGGAACAATGTTAGGTCTGCATCTTTCGGGGGATGCGAGCATTTAGAGTCGATGTCAAAGGCCCAATTCTCATCTTTGTACAAACGATGGACCGCTGTGAATTTTCATGTATAATTAATTATCTAGAGAGGTAAACAGTAAGTAGGTAGTCAGTAGCGTGCCAGCAGCAACGCCATCTAGTAGCTACAATGTTTTGATCAGCAATTATAATTACATGTAGCCATAGGTTTTCTTCTAATAAATTAAATATTGTGAAGTTCCACACACACATATTTAAACTGCGTTCAACGATCATAGCAACCCTACCCATTGTTAAAGATCCAAGTGGCGGTCTGAACTGTCTGAAAGACTAATATCCCATTAGTATCACAAATGCGAAAGAAGTTTGTGTGTGCATGAGTTAGTACAGTTGTTACTACTTCACTCTGAAATGGCTGGACTAATTTGGACAAAATTTGCCATCTATTGATATCCTTTAAAACAGGTAGTGGGTTTACTCTTACCCTTGGAGAGGTGTTATAATATGTATGTTTTAAAGTGTATGTAATTATTAATTTCATAGAAAAAGCTCGTTTTTACCTAAATTTTACACATCTTTTTTTACAGGGAGGCGGCTGTTCTGTGTTTATGGGCACTGTGCCTATCTGTGGGATATAGCCAGCGTACAGCTTGCACAGATGGAGGCCATTGCCCCAAGGGTTACTATTGTGACACGGAAGCTGAGATGTGCAGCCAGTGCTTGAGTTGTCAAGATTTCAAGCGCGAACAGCTGTTGATCGACAACACTTGTATTACATCCATTGATAAATGTGGCGCTTGTTTAAACGGGTACGTTCAGAATTTAAGTATTATACAACAATAAGTCTAAATGGGTCATTCATATAATATGACACGCAAACATTGTAATTTTTAACCAACTTCGAAAGAGGAGCTAATCAATTCGACTGATTTTTTGAAGACAAAAATCCAAACCAAAGGGGGAAAATTAAGGGATGAAAAATACAGCTTATTTGAATTTACCGTGATTTAGGCACATTGAAGTCTTACGTACTTAAGTATCAAATTCCTTAAGAGCGCATTTTATGCTGTTAATAATGTAACTTGTAATTTTACTATAAAAGGATTAAAGAGGCAGTATTATCAGAGTAGACTTAACACAAGTAAGGATAACATTAGGAAATATGGACAGTTATAAAGGATGTTTGTGAGAGTAAGCAAAACAACGAGTTATTGAATATAGGAGATAAGAAAAGCTTGGGGATGGGTCTTCTTATACCTAAAAAACGTTTTAACAAAAAATTTAAACTGAAAAGTGAAAATAAACTCGTTAGCCTAGCTAAACTTCTATAGTAATGTAATAGCCCAAGAGCCCACGACGGCCAGACCTTCGTTATTTTATAAAAGCTGAAAGTTTTTCTGTGCAAGTCCCCTATACAGGGAAGAACGACCAGCGACTATAGAGTTTGGGTTGTGGTTACTTGTGCAGGTAACAGGTAGTAAAGGTGTATAAAATAGTACCTTAAATTCGTTAAAGTATAAAGCTCAATTTTTATATATTTTCTTCGGGATAACTTTAGAAATCTTGTCATCCATTGCCGGACATTTATGACAGTTGCTACCCCCTGCCAGACACCCCTAAACATTAAAAAACATTAAACAATAAAATAACGAAGGTCTGGCCGTCGTGGGCTCTTGCTCTATAAGGACCTAAACCATTTTGAGTCGGCACCAAACATACAAGGGGGGTGGTTTTGGAATGGTTCAAAGTTTAATGACTGATAGGTACTAGTGAATTAGAGTGGATGGCTATGAAAGTTCTGACTCGGCCTGCAAATCTATTTGGGTGTATCTAACGCTGGATAGATACTGGTTAAAAAGTGTTACTTAAATATATTTTTATTAACTGAATTTGAGTTTCCTGTTTTGAACGAGGAAAAAGTGTTAGGTGTTGTTTGGATTAAAAATGTAAAACTAAACTGATGTTTAATACTGTTACATGCTTAAGAGGGGACGGTGAGTAACTTATAATTATATATTTTAAATGTCATACATACATACCTAACTATAACAATAATTGGGTTATTAGATGGAAGTCATTGTGCAATCGACTACATCCACTGACGTACTTACAATGTAAGTACGTCAGTCAGGAACTTATCCTAACGTTCTAGATGTTAATAAAATAGATAATCTTAATATATATATTTCTTCTGTACGTGTGTATGTCACTGAACTCCTTCTATACGGCTGGACTGATTTTAATGAATTTTTTTGTGTGGCTTCAGGTGGATTCGAGAATGGTTTAGATTATAATTGGACCCAGTAAATGGCGTTGCGATAGGGTTACAGGTATAATATTTTTTAGGTTCCGGCAGGACAACGCCTGTCGGGTTCGCTAGTTAAAATATATGTGATAAAATTGTAGTCCCGGGGATATAGGAAGAGTTTCCCCGGGTGTAACCTGGGAATATAATGGCAAATTCGGCTTAAATCTAGATCGCAAATTTATTATAGAATCTTGGCAATGAGCACAATACGTAAAAAAAGCAATGTAACAAATTTGTTGTTTATCTAGTTTGTTACATATTTTCGAGGAAACGGCCACGCAACACGAGACTGCTATTTATTATACGTAAAGATAATATAAAAAACCGAAACCAATGAGTCAATCGATACTGACGGTTAAAGTAGCTTGATGTGTAAAGGACATAAGCGCTTCCATTTGCTATTTGTACTTGCCTACCCTGATGGGAGAAATATCGTCTATATCACTATCACTACATATTATAAAACAAAGTCCCCCGCTGCATCTGCCTGTATGTCTGTTCGCGATAAACTCAAAACTACCGAAAGGATTTTCATACGGTTTTCACCAATAGACGGAGTGGAATGATTTTTTCATCAACATATTTATGAGGAAGGTTTAGGTGTATAATTCATTAAGGTTTTGTGTTAAATGGCTGAAATACGATGACGATGATTGTTGAAGATGTCAGAAAAAAAACAATATCTGCTTTGGTACCCGTGCGAAGCCGCAGCGGGTTGCTAGAACATAGTAAATTAAGTTGACCCTTTGAGGTTCGGTACTTTGAAGGCTTCTTTGCGAAATCCGTTTTCCACTAACTTATGTGCAATTCTACAACGCTTAGAAGCAACAAGCGCAATTGAGATAATCTAGAAAATGTGGTTCCTTTAATTGTTTTACTCAGCTATTAAAATATTTTGTGTCTGTTTATATTTATGACATAGTAAAAGTATTCTATAAGTATTTTTAAGTTTTGATTTTTACTCTATCTCCTCAACAGTCCCATTAGAAGGATTAAGTGTTACAAACACTTAATTATGTATGTAATTTAAAATCAGTTTCATGTACTGGAACGGGACACATTTATACAACCATTCATCTCTTAATTTACCCCTTAGTGGTGAAATTTCCAAAAACCCTCTCTTGGTGGATGCTTCCAACATAAAAGACATCAACTGCCGACATTTTAAGTTTTCAGTCCCGCCGTTTAGGCTCTGCGTGGGTGTTGCTATTTAAATATACAACTACATATTACATGAATACAAAGAAATAAACAAATGTGTAGTTTACGTATGTCACTTGCCAGTAATTCTCCAATAACCAGAGACTGCCTTTTAAGATGATATCCTTCAACTTCATCCGGCGTTAGCCGTGCCAAAAATAAAACGTCTACAATCATAATATAAAAAGTTTGCAATGCTAATTCAACCGTAAACAAAACATTCGACACCATGTTCAGATTCAAGCAGCCTAAACAGCATGCGTCGTTATGTAGATTACGTTTAACGACAAACAATTATATTTTTATTTATTACTTATTAAAGCTAAACTTAAAATCTGCAGGTACGTGATCGATCGTCTGGGTGACGTGAACGCGCCTTGCGTGGTGACTAGCTCAGCAGCGCCTGCCGTCACACCGAACTATGTATGGTGGCTTATCGGTGTAAGCGTAATCGTTTTTCTATCTCTGATGATCGGCATCATCCTCTACATCTTCGTAAATCCCGAAGTCTTCAAGTTTGGAGGTATGATCTTTGTATAATTTTTGTTACATTTTATATCATTACAGTGTAGTTTGTGTAGTCACGCCATCCGCCTGATAATAAACTTTGAAAATATATGAACAAAATTGTCACAGAATATACATACATAGATAGATGCACCACCCTGTCTCGTATGGTTCAAAAACTCGAACTACACACAGGATAGCCAGCAGGTATAACTACCAGCTCACCGCCTTGAGATATGAAAAATTATTAGAGATGGTTTAAGATTCCACTACGTCCACCATTATTCTCATTACAACACTATGGGGTGGATGGAGACAGGAAGGGTAAAGAAATCAGATCAATAAACCTAAGATCTACCTAATCTAAGATAGACTAAAACTTTAATAAATTGCTGGCGTGAGCGATCTGAATAATTAACATACTTAGAAGTATAACTATCGTTGATTCATTATATACCTTTAAATAGAAGCCATTCGAAAAGGAGTGTTATATATGCTTAATATCTGTTCTGTGTAAGTCTTAGTTCACACTAATATGACTTATATTATATAATATATTCGCTGGTACAAATTTGAGACCAACAACTCTTTAATATTGACGAATGTGTATTTTGTTAAGGTAACTGTCCAAGTGGTACGGTGAGCACGAACATCTTGACGGCGGCACCCAGGGCCAGCGCTCCCGAGGCACCACCCCCCTACCACCCACCGTATAACGATGTTCCGTACACCTCCGTACGCAGTACAGAGTCACCTTGCCCCCCGATCCACGAAGCTGGAGATATTGGTGATTTAAGTGGAGGTTTGTAAGAAATAATACATTGTGCACGTATGCTTTTTAATCTAAAATAATTTATCGTTATAGATTTTACTAAATAGATCAAGTTATTAAAATCATAGGCATTTCTGACTGATATGATAAATATTTCCTAAGCGTATAAGTAAGTAATTATAAATATATTTATATGATATAAAATAGAACTTTTATTTCAGTACGACTCAAAATTCTGCAGTGTTTTACAAAAGGCTTTTAAATGACATTTACTAACTGTAGGTCAGTCTAATTTTAAAATGTCTGAGGGCCGGTTTTCGCTAGATATTTTGTTCACCCTTAACTTACGGAATGGTAATGTTATCATTCCGTTTACAACTTTAGTTTTTTTTTTTTCAATCTTTTGCTGATTAGGGGTTTTTGCCTATTTAGACATGTCAACCCCATTGTATTCTCTATATGTATACTTACTTTACAAATTGCACATCACTGTGAAAACATTGAACCGCTAATACAAAGCTGTTTTGATATCTCAGAAATTGGTAGTGAAAGAATAGTCTGCGCAATTCCTACATCAATCTAACTTTCAGTTAAAAGGGGAGACATCTATTCGGAAAAGTTAAGACACTTCCGAAAAAGTATACATACGTGTTCAAAAAATAGTAGTGATGTGGTTTATTTTTTAACAAAAAATTAAACCGACAAAAGGAGGAAGGAACTGAAAAGCGAAAAGTAGACATAGGCGAGTACATACACAGGAACTCATCGGGGTCAGCTACACCTAACAGCTGACACGAAAACTACCTACATAAACGGTACTGTTTTTATTGCGTAAAAAAAAATATAATTTACTAGTTGGTAACCGCGACTTCGTCTGCGTAGAATTTGTAATAAGTTTTTTCTTCAATCTCTTCCATCTTTTGAGGAGAAGTAAGGTACTCGTAAGTTACTTTTGGTCTAGTGGTTAACTACTGAGCCAGAGGTGGGTTGAATTCCCACCCAGAACAAGTAATTGTATTCCAAATGTACACCTTTTTCAACTGGAATGGCATACTCGGTCGGATTTTTGGATTACGGGGAATTAACCCACGTTTTTTTCCCTTTGCTATTCCTTTCTTTCTTTATTGCTCGAAAAGATCACTTTCAACATGTGACATGCTTTTGGTCGTTGGTCTGTCCCACAATTTCATTCTTTGAATTTTTATATCGCTAAACTTGACAAATGATACGTCTCCCATATAAACTTTGATTCCCTATTTTGTCCCCTTCAATGCTTATTTTACAAAAAGTAGCCTTTTCCAAGGCTTTGTTTATCTCTGTAGGTACCTAAATGCATCCAAATAACTTGATAAATAACTTAAATGATGGGTCTTCTATTTTTTTTTTGTTAAAGTTTAGTTATTTGTAACTATAAAATTTGGTTTGTCTTTAATGTTAATCGTTATTTTAATGTGTAATTTGAATATAAGTTTAGTCTCTTATAATTATTTGATAACATGATGTCCGTTCCTATGTCACTTGGCCTTAGCAGAATACCAGCGCTTCTTCGCTAATCGTGCGAAGTAGCATAATGCTGAGTTAAGGACCATTTTTGTCTCATGCAGAGGTATTTTATTATTTATTTATTCTTATTTTTTCTTGCGCAAAACCATGTACCATGTATGAGTCATAATAAAAAATATTTCTTTCTTTCTCTTTCTTTCTATACTTTCAAATTTTGATCCCCTATTCTGAAACCCTCAAGGTCTATTTGCGCGATACGATAAGTAGCCTATGTCTTTTTCCAAGGTTTGAATATCTCTGTACTAAATATCAACCAAAATAAAATTGACCAATGAATCGTCTCCCATACAAACTTAGATCTCCTATTTTGCCACATTCGCGGTTTATTTTTACGACATAAAGCCTCTGTCCTTCCCCAGAATATAATATATCTCCTTGGCAAATTTCATTATGATCCGTTTAGCCGTTTAGTCGTAAAAAGGTAGTAAACAGAGTTACTTTCGCATTTATAACATTAGTATGGATATTAATTATTGACATTTGCTATAAACTTCATTAATTTGGCAATGAGCAAGAACCAGTTTGAGATATAATATCAAATCAAATTTATATTGACTTCAAAAAAGAACAGCATAGTTATAAAAAAAACAGTATTCGCATGCGTGTGGCACAGTCGTCTGCCCTCACGTGCCTGCGATACTTGTGTGGATCGATGCAAAGGATTACGATCCACCCGATTTTCGTATCGATACAATGGCTTTCGATCCGTTAGTGGATCAATACATGTACAATGAGGATCAAATTGAAAAATCGAACCAATTTGTATTAAAAAAAATAAACTTTAACCATAATATTTATTGTGTGCGTTCGCGCAGCGGAATGTTGTCGAATTTAAAGATTTTAATTATGCAGATATTTATGTATGACGTCGTGTAATTGTGTATTGTAAAAAAAAAATTGTGCATGCAGCCATTGTGGAGAAATTCGCTAAATACTGATTCCGCTGGGCGAACGTTGTCATGGACATGGACTTAGTAGAAAAAAAATGTGTTCAAAAATTTGTGTGTATTTGTGTGTAATTGTGTATGTATGAATAAAATTAGTGCATGCATAAACTTCGGAGAAATTCAAGTTTCCGCTACGCGAACGTTTGGCCATTAGCTAGTTTTCATATAAAGCGCTTATATAGAGAGCTGTAGATTTTTACATACGTTGTTTTGAATTTGTTTATATTTGTTTAAAGAGTTATAGGACAATTTACCATGAATAGACCACTGTTTACAAAGCAGTCAAATATCACGACGTTCTAAAGGAATGGCATAGTAAAATGTATTCCAATAATTAGTGTATTAATTCAACTACTCACATGCAAAATTTCATCTCATTAAATTCAGGAATTAAAGAGAAACAATTAAAATACTGACAAAGCATCGAAAACCTACATAACCCGACCAAGTTCGAATGGCTACAAAAAAGCAGCCGTGCAATATATTTAGGTAAAATTCTAAAATTTACAGTATAATAACAATATTGAATTGGTACAGGTGACAACACAATTGTTGTTTCGGTATAATTTATAGGTCATTTCTTTTTCTACACCTGCTTTTTTAAATGTATTTGACTATGACAGTAAGTACTATTTACGTAGGTACTTTATTTAAGTATGCGCTTGAGACTTGCGTCAGTATATGATATTACCGTTGTACTGGTAGTGACTTATGTATGCATTTTAAGTCTATTGCTGTCTCTAACCAATGACAATGACCAATGAGTATGTTTAGCAAGCGTTTGTTAACGTTAAGTTTTTATGAACAAGGGACTAGTCATGACAAGCGCCTCAGCTGCGCTCCCGATACGCTCAAAATACACGCGCCTGTGCGCGCACATGAGTTGTATGCCAAGTTCTGCCGTTATTGGGGCGCGTGCCCCAGGGATTGTCACTAGTTCCTAAGAGGGTTAGAAATTTTGAGGTTATTTTCTGTATTTTCATTCATTCATTTATATGCTCACTTAAACACTTGCTAAACATCAGTGGCGTAGCCAGGTAACCAAAGGCCCTAGGGCAAAAAATAAACTAGGGCCCCTTGTTCCGTATTCGTCGTGTACTGCATATACAACTACAAATACGCATTTTCATATAAATACTTAGTGGTTTAGTCACAATTCTAGTACAAACCTGATAACTTCTGGTTCTAAAAAATCTTTTTTATTTGTATTCCGCATGTGGGAGAAATTTTCACTAGTTCAATTTATAGTTTACAAGTCAGAGTCCGAGGGGCCCCCTGAGCTTGGGGGCCCCGGGGCACTGCCCCGTCTAGCCCTCCGGTAGCTACGCCACTGCTAAACATACTCTGTTGGTTAGAGACAGCAATAGACTTAAAATGCATACATACATAAGTCACTACCAGTACAATGGTAATATCATATACTGACGCAAGTCTCAAGCGCATACTTAAATAAAGTACCTACGTAAATAGTACTTACATTTAAAAAAGCAGGTGTAGAAAAATAAATGACCTATAAATTATATCGAAACAACAATTGTGTTATCACCTGTACTAATTCAATACCGGTATTATACTGTAAATTTTAGAATGTTACCTAAATATATTGCACGGCCGCTTTTTTATAGCCATCCGAACTGGGTCGGGTTATGTACGTTTTCGATGCTTTGTCAGGATTTTAATTGTTTCTCTTTAATTACTGAATTTAATGAGATGAATTTTTGCATGTGAGTAGTTGAATTAATACACTAATTATTGGAATACATTTTACTATGCAATTCCTTAAGAACGTCGTGATATTTGACTGCTTTGTAAACAGTGGTCTATTCATGGTAAATTGTCCTATAACTCTTTAATTACTAACGGAACATCATTGATACTTGGCAATATGTTGCAGACACTGTTTTTTAAACAAATATAAACTAATTCAAAACAACGTATGTAAAAATCTCCAGCTCTCTATATAAGCGCTTTATATGAAAACTAGCTAATGGCTAAACGTTCGCGTAGCGGAAACTTGATTTTCCCCAATGTTTATGCATGCACTAATTTTATTCATACATACAGAATTACACACAAATACACACTAATTTTTGGACAATTTTTTTTTCTTCCAAGTCCATGGATTAAAAAAAGTTCCGCCAAGACAACGTTCGCCCTGCGGAGTCAGTATTTAGCGAATTTCTCCACAATGGCTGCATGCACAATTTTTTTTTTACCATACACAATTACACGACGTCATGCACTAAATATCTGCATAATTAAAATCTTTAAATTCAACAACATTCCGCTGCGCGAACGCACACTATTTATTCGTAACATTAATACCGCGTTCCTTAACTACAAAGTATGGTCTACTACAACAAACAGGTTCATATGACACTAATATAAATATTTCTCTGGCGGTAGATTTTGTTAAACCAGTTGTTATTGCATCTTATATTTCAATATACCTTCAATTTCGGCATGATTACTTGTGATGATAGATCATTTCATTTTTCTGTTTACGTTTTGCTTTCTTGAACCGCCAACAACATATACTAATTGTGATATCTAGGGCTCCACCAAAATAATCAACTGTTTGGTCGTTTTCCACAAAAACGGCGAGTGGGGTGGTGCGAGCAGACCACAGGAAGGTCTTCACATATATTTCGTACAGTATATATCAGAAATTCTGATCCAATTAAGTATTGGTCAGCGAGAAAAGTCGTTTGGGGAACATTTAGCGATATAGCCCTACGTTATTTGTCAGTGGTAGGAACGTCTGTGCCGTCTGAACGTCTTTTCTCGTTGGCCAAACACACTTTAAATGAAAGCCGCAATCGCCTAGATCCAGAACGGCTATCAAAATTAGTATTTTTACATACCCTACCATTAAAAAATTGGCTAATGTAAAAAAAATTTTTGGTTTCTCTACTAAAATAAACTTTGATGCTATGAAAGACAACATGTTTTATTTAAAAAGGAATTGATACGATACTGAATCGACTTGATGGATCGATCGAAAAAATCGTATTGAATCAATAGGATCGGTTCCTGATCGATACAGTGTATAACGATCCATTGCGATCCAGAATATCGATACAAAACACCTGGATCGAACATTAGGCATATTTCCCCACCTTCACCGCGCCGTACCACGTTGTGCTCCGCAACCCGCGCGGCTGCACAGCGTTTATTGTATACGGCGAGGTGCTTGGCAAGTTTTATACTCCGTTAATTTCAGTTTCACATTTTGTAATGACTCAGAATAGCTCTAATATTTTCTCGCAAACTTATAAAACTTTCACATAAACTATACATATTTCTATACAAACTTTCATCCCCTATTCCCTATTGTTATTTTACACCCTTGAGGGTAAAACTTTAACAAACTTTGAATGTCATATTTATTTATATCGAATCAACAGCCTAAAAAATAAGTTTCAAGCTTCTAGCCCCAATTATGACGATACTTCCATACAACTTTTCATCCCCACCTTTCAACCCCTTACACCCCTTTATTCGCATTAAAATCATCAGGCTCTAGACTATATGTGTACCAAATTTCATTTAAATAGGTTCAGTAGTTTTGTCGTGAAAGGGCGACAGACAGACAGAGTTACTTTCGCATTTTTAATATTAGTAAGGACTATTTTTTTCGTATCGTACAGTATCATAAGGTCTACAAATGGTTATAAATAGTATAATTAAATGAAGTAGGTAATCTACACATTTTTCTTACTGCGCGGTTTAAAGTTTCATTTTACTTAACTCTGGCATAGTTACATTCGCATGCAACTGTCAAAAAGATAATAAACAAATGGACAGAGTATAGTCCGGTTATCTATTCTTTTGCTTTTGTACTTCTGCACTACTTACATATTAGAACAATTTTGTATTAAAAAATAATATTGTTTCAGAATATGGTCCATTTATCAAGCCTATGTCGCCGATGCAGCAATATGGACCGCGGGAGTCGTCTGCCAACCAAGCCGCCAGGGTGTTCAACGTCCCAGCTTATGGTCGTCATGACCCACCCAGGTATTTATTTCTTTCTTTCATCTCACATTAACTGCATTGATTTAGTTCTTTATATTTACCTTCCACTTGTCCTTACAATTATATTTGTTTTCTGATGCCTAAGTAAATTAATTTAATTACTGCATAATAATATGCAATTATAACGCAGTCTCTTCTTCATCTGTCCATATAGCATCTTAGCCCATTTACTTCCAGCTTGATAGTGTAATTTTGGTACAATTAAAATGCACAATGGATGGATTTGTTTTAATTTATTACATTTGTATTTAATATCTATTTACGAATCGAAACAATACAACACTTTAAATATATTTAACTGTGACCTTGTGATATTTATTAAAGTTCACAGAAATACATTCATATTCTGTGATACATCTGTTTCTTATTGTTAAGTTTACTATGACTAATAATATTATTATTCCGCTCCCAAAGTTTCTTCATAAAATGAGAGTTAGCATTACAGAGTACCATTTTTAATGTTGTTAAGCCAAAAAGAAATACTAATACTATTTAATACAAATTTTCAGCCCCGAGTCTCCAATCGTTACAGAGGTAAATGATAACTTGCCTAACCATGATGACGAGACTGCAGACAGCGTTTGGACGCCTAACGCGCCTTCCAACGGAGATATTAATGCCAAGTAGGTTATGCTAATCACAAATTAATAATCACTAAGATTAAGAAAAAGATCGTGAGGAAACTTGAGATGTTTATGAAGTCTACCAACCCGTATTAAATAAAACAGCCAGGTCTAGTATTTCCTAACCCTTGTTATTATTATTCATAGTACGCCCCTGCAGTATACATAATATTATATAAAAAGTCTCGACAAATTGATTGAACAATGACTGCATAACAATCAACTGCTTATGGCTTTATAGTGTATTAAGATAAAATAAGCTTTTTTGACTCAATTTCGCATTTTATGACTCGATTCCTCGATTCGTATACCAAAGTAATGTGTTTTTTCATGGAAAATGCTTCATAAATAATGAGCTTAAAAGCAAATTAACCAACTGGTATTTTGAGAAATAATATATTATGGTTAAACTAATTTGGACTTAGAATTCCCAATGTAATGAAATAATGTATAGACTCTTTACTTACAAAAAAATATTACATTTTCTAGAGTCGCATCACTATCCAAATCGGGATTACATTAATCTTGATATGTTTTCATGTCATAATGTGTATAGTAATTAAAATGTAATCGGATGTGCAGTGTAAGTGAAGCGGCGAGCGAGGCGACGGCCGTCGCGCTGTCGGAGCAGCTGGCGGCGGCGCGCGACACCACGCTCATCGAACACGCTCCGCCGAAGCGGATGCGACTGACTTCTCCGGTCAGTACATATGTTATACCAATGTATATTATATAGTGTGAGTGAAGCGTCAAGCGAGGCGACAGCGAGATATTTTATTTATTTATGAAAACATGTTTAGTTGTCAGTAAAAATAAATAGTGTTTATATAAAAATGTTTGATGCCTGATGTTTCACATAAATATAATTTCATTATAGTGGAAGAAAAAAAATTGGATCAGCTGAGCTGTTACAGTATTTTTTTTAGTCCCTCAGAATCCAACGGCAATGTGAAAAAAATATTTAAGCTCGAGTTATCAGTAAACTAATATACTTTTTTCTATCATATTCCCATGAAACTCTGTGACAGCTATTCGTGGCTATCCTCCAGTCTAATATCTGACAATTTTAAGAAGTTAAAACTTTAGACAGAGAAGTGGTACCGGCTGACGAAGGTTGCCACCGGACACAGTAAATTCTATAAGCAAATGTGTCCGGAGAGTGGCTTCGTCAGTCGTAGCAGAGTTACGGCACAAATGTGGAAGTTCTTCATCTACGACGGTATCAATGCTACGTGATTATTTTCCTGTACAGAGTTCCTTTTTCTTATTCTGATGAAAGATGTACTTCAGCATGATCAGTAAACAAAAATAGAAATGGTTTTTTTATTACCTTCGACGGAGCTTTATAGTTACCAGCAATTTAATGAATTACTATCCAATTTCGACACCTGGGCGACCTCTAATGAACTTGTGAAATATTGTTTTCAGAGTTCCAATGGAAACCGGGAGAGTAATACAGGCGCTGACTACAACCAGGGCAACTCCTCAGGGACTCAGAACAGCGGTCCATACAACTTCATCACGCAGATCACCAATGTAGTACAGTTCAAGCAAACCTCGTAACCTTTCCTGTGTCTAAGCGAATATGCCGGAGTTTATAGTCACGGTGAGTTTTAGGACTGTACGATACCGCGAGGTCTATCGGCTTACAGAGAATTCTCCTTTTAGTATATACCTATTGATCTTTTTTAAGAAACACAACCATTCAAAAGAAAATCAGATGAAATAACAGGTTTCATTTACGTTTTGGTAAAACTAAATCAAAAAGAGTATATTTCTCGAATGACATAACGACTTATCAAAATTTAAATTTTTTATGTAATTTAAAATAAATAAATTATTATTAAAGTTATCGATATATAACGTAACTATTTGGATCTGTATAAAAACTAAGCGTGCCCCATAGTAACTATTACTATGGTATCAAAGAAAGTATTTGGAACGCAAATTGATTGAAATTCACTGTGTCACAATTCTAAACGAGCTACTTAAACTAGAATATGGATAAGTAATAAAATAAATAAATTCTTCTAAAGTTGTAGTCTGCAAAATACCAGTGGTCATATATATATATACATATGCTGTTTTTGTCCATATTCACCAAATTTCTGATTCAACAAACTGACTTTCTTAAAATATATAAAACAATAGTGTTTACAAAACAATGTATATTTCCGGTTCCTCCATTTACTTTTTTCTTGGAAAATGTGGATCATAAAAAAGTTAGGGTTCCCTAACTAAATACAAATATATGAATATTAATTAATGAAAATAATATAAACTGAACTTCCTGTTTCCATAATCGTATTTTAAAATCATTATCTATTGCATACAATGAACAACATTTATATCTAAGGTGGACCGAGTTTTCGATAGAAGTGCATGTACCATAAAACTGATAGGAAATATGACAGTACCGTTCACCCCACTCTTCAAGAAACGCCACCACGTCAACCTCTTATATTAAATGTCCCTATGTATTACGAAAACATAGCATTATCTCGGTGATCAATTTTATTCCTCTAAATTGTTATAAAATTAATGCGATTGTTTGATTTAAATGAGCTATTAATACTTAATCATAAAAAAATAGAAGGGGAAGGAAATGTTTGCTTTTGTTTGTCTACTCGACAACTACAATGAAAATCGAGCTTGGGCTGAGCCTTGTGCGGTTGCGTTACCTATCTGAGATTGTCAACGTAGACGTGTTATGTGTATGTCCTTAATTATTTTAATTCAATGAAAATATGTCAGTTGACCAGCTCAACCAATTACAATTTTCTTTTTAGGAGTTATTGCATTAAAAACTTAATATTCGTTTAGATTTTTTAAAAGTATAAGGAGAAAATGACGATTCCAAAGAACTTGTCATTTTTTCTAATCACTATTTAAGTTTAGTTAAGGTGAAAAGTCCGATATTGTGGAAGTTTAAATTTTTTTATTGAAAGTTTGTGCAAAGTGCTGTTTTTTAACATTTTAAAATTTGTTGTGAAATTCTTGACTGATTAGTTCAAACTTCCTCAAAGAGTGTTTTTTACCCATTTTACTGTGATGTTAAAAGTGTATTTAGGTATATGTATGCTCATTACGCGTTTGAGATCTGTTTCACCAATTTCATGATTTCTGGGATACACTCATAGTCTTAAGAGACAATAGGGATTATAAAGTTGGTAGCTTAAACGATTTACCCCCTTACTCGTAAACACATATTTCTGTTTTATTTTGTACTTTCTCTCTATTGGGAAAGTTACAGAGGGCTTCCTAATATATATGTGTTTATAACTGAGAGGGTTAACCTATGTTAGAGATAAATAACATCGTGTTACAATTTGGTTGCTCAAGTAAAATTAACTTAGATATTTTTTTTGATCTGTGATTATTGAACCAATCGTTTAAGAAATCATCCTCATGTCATTAGAAAACTTTTAATTAGTTTACATTTTATTATTATTGATATTATTATTAATGCATTACCATTATATTTATATATGTTCTATGTTGTATGCACAAACAACTAATATTTTTAAAATAGTCAATATTATTTATTGTGCATAATAATTATAATATTGTAAGTGGTGTAGTATTGTAAAACAATAGTTGTTATATAGAGTTTTAGAAAAAAATCCTTTTATTTGGCATTGCATAGAGGTCACTATTGCACATAATCACATACATACCTAATATTATATTATGGATATAATATAGAAATATTTAAAGAATATGCATCAATGGAGGGCATGCAATTATCCTGCCGATTTCACTATTCGGATATTCCGGATACTTCTATAACACTATGTGGATAAATCTGGATAATATGGATATTTTGAATATCACTATTAAAAAGATTATTCTAACTATAATACATGCATTGAAACAACAATTTTATTAGGACCATAAACTCACAGAAAAGTATTAGTAACTTAAAACATTTGTAATCATTAAAAGATTTCTAAATCTTCATTGTAAGCTAGTATTGTGCAGTATCAATAGAGCGATGGTTTTTTTGACAAGGTCCTTCTGATCTCTTTGGTTGTTCGTTCTGTAAACGTTAATATATTTTTTAGATTGTACTTGCTTTTAGTCATGAATTTGACTGGCTTGTTGGCTTAGTGGTTAGTGACCCTGACTGCTATGCTACAGGTCGTGGGTTCGATTCCCACCTGAGTCTGGGTGTTCTTTGTGTCCGTTGTTTGTATGTTTGTAAAGTCCCCTGCGACACAGGAGTAATTCCTAATGCAGGAGTTGTCCATAAAAAAGAAAAAAAAAGAATTAAAGTGTGCTTCGTCTTCATCATCCAACTGTAACCAAAGTCGTAACCTCTGTGTGAGTAGTTATGTTAAATTTTCTTGATTATTAAACACATTTCACATTGTTTTTCATAATTCGAAATTTTCTTTAGCGACAAGAACGGACAAGAACACTCATAGCTGAATTATTATAGTATTCGACCCTTTTCTTACTTTATTAGTTAAGTTGTTTTAATATATTAGAGGCACAAGTTTAATGTTTTTGCTATCAGACCATTGTAATCCATTTCCTTAAAATTTTAGGTTTTCAGTTTCTGAATCACTACGGTTGCTCTTTGGCGTAATGCTGGTATAGCACTCGCATATTCAGTAACAATACATGCTATGTCATGGTCTATTGAAAGTCGGAATTATAAAAGTTTTTCATGTAAAATATTGTAGCAATTATTAGCTGTTCCTCGCTTTGCCACCATATGAGGGCAGTTACAAGATGGTGTCATTGGTGGTCGTCAGTAATGTGTTTTAAAAATAAATTGTAGGATTGAGTACTTCTCAAATGATTGCAGTAATAGTTTACATTCTAATAAATTTATATTAATAATATAAACGTATTGTGTATATAAACAGAGGTGCGAGTGCGAGTGATATTAAAAAAAAGTATTCAATATAATTATAATGAAAGTAAGTATTTATCCATATTATTTGTATTATCCGAATAATTTGAATATCCGGATAGCATGCCCGCCCAAGTTCGGTGTCATGAGACATTCTCCTGTTTTATACTATAAGAATAATATAAACACGAACCATTGTTTTTTTTCTGACATTTTCTTTTCAATTATTTAACTCAGTAGACCTGTGTACGTGATATTATGTTATGAAAGAACTTGTGATTATGTATTTTTAGTGTTTACTTAGAAAAGAGTATGTTATTGGTTAGTTACAATTTTAGGTAATGTTTACAGAGTCGTAATTTCTTAAAAGTGTATGATATATGTCAACCCAGTGGCCAGAGAACGTGTTCCTTTAACAGTACAGTTTGAGATTTTATTGTTTTTTATAGATGAGAGTGTTTGTTGCATGTTTTTTTTTACGAACCAATGCTATATACTGCCTGTATAGGATGCATAAGAATATTTTTAAAATAAAGTTTTTTTTATTATATTTCAACATTAAAAAAGATTCTTCATTTGTATTTTAATCATCAATAATGTAATTCGATGTTCATTGAAGTCGCATATAGAATTATTTTTATTACACCGAAAGTTAGACGAAGAACCCTAATAACGTTCGTCCGTGTGAGGTGTGTCTCTAAGGTGATCACACGTCGCTCGCCCAAGCAGTGTAGTAAGAGTGATTCTTTACATGGTGCCATCTTAATTTATAAACTAACAAATTCGAAATATATATTTATCAAAAATAAGCTTGCAGTTTCATAATAAATAGGTTTGTATTTTCCAACTATTAGTTTACTAAATATATTGTAACTAGATGGCGCCACGCGTATTATTTAGGACCGTAACAATATGAAATGAAGTGCCTTATTGCAATAGGGCTGTGAAACACCTATTAAATTTGCACCAACTCTTGTTGATTGTTATAGACCTTAAATGTACTTACTGCGTTATACTTAGTGCAGCTGTTACAATTAAATTGTGAGAGTTATTTCCTTGTAAATAAAGTGGAATGCAAATTATGTTATGTTTTTTATTTTTTACCTATTACCATTGCCATGCCATTACTAGTTACATCGAGTAACGCCAACATCCCTTCCAATTCGATGGCGGCATAAACCAGAGCAACTTTGGTGCCTCTCACCTATGCGATGGAACGGATAAGCAATATCTTGAGAACTTTGCTAAGACCCTTATCAACGAAGTAAGGATGAAGCTAGTTAAAAAGACAAAAAGCGGGCAACGAAATGGGGTTGCTAAAAATTGTCATTTTGGAAAGTGTTCATTTTGTACACTAACACTCCATGAGCAGCACTTGTTAACGTCCGATACAAAGCAGGAGCCGATGATAATAGGAGGGTTTACCCTACCACTAATCGTTCCCAAATGGTAAAGAATAATATTTGGGTAACTTGGTACCAATATATATAGGTATATAAAATAATAAATTAATACTCATTAATCAAAATGAGTATTAATATATCTGAAGTGACTGTATCAGTCGAAATATGATTGTCCCTATCCTTGACGAAATCTTACCTATCCTATGTAATATCCTAAATCACTCCTTGACCAGTGGTGTCTTTCCATCTGCATGGAAAGATGCACAAATTATTCCACTACCTAAAAAACTTAAACCCTCTTCTTTTTCTGACTATCGTCCAATATCTATTTTGCCTTTCCTATCCAAAGTCCTTGAACGCCTTATCCATTCTCAGCTAAGCAACTTTCTCTCTAAGAATTATTTACTAAACCCCTTTCAATCTGGTTTTCGTCCTGGACACAGCACGACATCTGCACTCGTTCACGTTACGGATGATATCAGGCTAGGCATGGATAGTGGGAATATTACAGTACTTACCTTACTTGATTTTAGCAACGCTTTCAATACTGTAGATTTTCACATTCTGCTTAGTATACTGCAGTCTTTTAATATATCTCCAAATACAATTGATTGGTTTCACAGTTACCTGTCTGGTCGCCGACAGCGTGTACGCGTTGAAGACTCAGTGTCTTCTTGGTGCAGTATCACTGCTGGTGTACCGCAGGGTGGCGTTTTATCCCCCTTACTCTTCGCTGTTTTTATAAACTCCATCTCTAATCAATTACGTTCGTCCTACCATCTTTATGCAGATGATTTACAAATATATACACAAGCTCCACTTAACATGTTATCCGAAGCTATTAATACAACCAATGTAGACCTATCGCGCATTTGCGCTTGGAGTAATAATTATGGGCTTAAGGTTAACCCCTTAAAAACGCAGGTATGTATTAATTGGCAGTCCTGGGTTAGTTTCTAGAATTGAATGGTCTCAACTGCCCCAAATTCAATTTTGCGGCACTTCACTGAATATCAGCACTAGTGTGAAAAACCTGGGCATTAGTATGGACAGTACCTTGTCTTGGGGTCCACAGTTGCAAGAAGTCAGTCGTAAAATTTTCGCGGCAGCGGGATCCTAGCGACGGTTACGTAACTTTCTTCCAACTGCCACTAAGTCTGCGCTTGCACAATCACTTCTTCTTCCAATTCTCGACTATGCCGATGTCAGCTATCTGAATCTCACTGAAGCACAACTTGATAAACTTGAGCGACTTCAAAATGTTTGTATAAGATTCATATATGGGCTACGAAAATATGATCACATCTCAGAATTCCGTCAAAAGCTCAAGTGGCTTCCAATTCGCTCTCGCCGGAGTACTCATATCCTCTTCTTGCTTTATAACATCTTATTCAACCCTAAAGCCCCTTTTTACCTCAAAGAACGGTTTAAGTTCCTTCATGACACACATGAAAAATGTCTAAGGTCGTCTGAGGATTTGAGACTGGAGATGCCACAGCATTCCACTAAATATTTTGACCAATCTTTATCTTTCGCTGTTCAAGCTGTACGCTTATGGAATGCGTTACCATTAAATATTAGGCGAGCACAATCAGTAACCATTTTTAAAAAAATGGTTCATGACCACTATCTTTCACCTTAGGATTCATTAATATGTATGTATGTAGTTACTACTGATCGCTTAACATATACTGTATTAAGGTATATTAATTATATATATATATGTATATGTATATATTGTATATACTATAGTTAGGTTTATGTATGTATAAGTGCCTATTGGTTATTAAAGTACGTTAATATTTAATATCTGTATATTTTTATTTTTCTTATTTATTAGAAATTACTAATAATTAAAATTTCAAATATAACACCAACTGCCACTATCTCTCCGAATCATTTTGATCCATCCTAAGGTTGCCTGGAAGAGATTGCATCTAGCAATAAGGCCGCCCTTTGTACATTATCTGTTTACTGTAATTATGAAAATGTATCTTCTACTGTATTGCTAATGTACAAATAAAGTGTTATCTATCTATCTACTCTACTATAAGGCAAGACAGTTTCAAAAGACACATGATTACAAATTCTGTTGGACCTCCCACGGAATAGCCTACCTCCGCAGACGTGAAAAAGATTCACAAATACGCATAAATACCGAATCCAACTTAGATAAACTTAGATTACCGATATGACTGTGTTTTAGTGTCTGTTTACTATTCTTAACTTTGCATGCTTTTAATTATTATCTGTCTCAAAAAAATCATGTCAGTATTTTAAATTCGATGGAAAGTATAAGCCATTATTCAGTTAATTCATGCAACTATATAAATACATTATTCTGGTGCTTAACACACACCAATACACAAAATATAAGCAGTATAACCCACTATACCCACTATATCCATGTTTACATTTACATACCATTATTACATATATATTTATCATATAAGCTACACTACATCAACACCACAATTGATATACATGTTATAAACAAATGTTACAAATATTATTTACATTTTTTTAATATAAAAGCCATAAAAATACTACGTTACTTCCGCCAAACTATAGACAAATACATTACATCTGCGAATAGGACCAATGTGGTGATAATCATATATACACCTAAAATTCGATAGCACATAAACTCTATAGCCACAGAGGTGGATGTAACAGGCTATGTGAACTGCATATCTCTCAGTGATACCAGCCTCTGTTCTAAAATATTAAACTGACGCAAACAGTGACTCGTTAACAGTAATTACCTTAAATATAAGAAGTATCAATAGCAATTTTGATGTTTTCCTTGCTTTTATCTCTGCTATAGGTGTTTCGCTGGATGTTATCGTACTGACGGAATGTTGGACTAATGAAAATAACCCACCTCCGAGCATGAGTGACTACAACAAGTATTGGACAAAAGTAAGCTAAAAACAAAATGATGGTGTGGTTGTTTATGTTCGGAGTATGATCAGGGTTAGTGTGTATGAACCTGAATTTTTGGAGGGCAATTGTCTTGTTGTCAATATCAAACCTGAATACACAATTATTTGCTCTTATCGCCCCCCCAGTTTTAGAAATACAAACACGTATCTAGACTCCTTAGACAAAATATTAAATAAAATACGTACAAAAAACGTTATGCTGGTGGGTGACATAAACATAAACATCATGCCAGAAAATTTAACTAGTTCGGCACAAGATTATTTAAATTTAATTGCGCTGCACGGACTAAAACGGGGCATTACTTTGCCCACAAGAATTAATACTTGTATTGATCACATCATGATAAAGTGCTCTTCGCCTTGTAAGACAATAGTGTTCGAACAAAAACTTACAGACCATTCACCAATATTATTACTTGTAAATAAATCCAATGTTATAAAAAACCCCTTTGACTACCATAAAATTAAGATTAATTACAATAAAATAAAAGAAACACTTAACAATATATCTTGGTCAGAACTGTACAGGACTACTGATACTAACCTGGTATCTGAATTAATAACTAAAACATTAATAAACACTATCAAAATAAATACTACAATTGTAAAAGTTCCCAATAGACTCAAACCGTTAAAACCTTGGATTACAAAAGGAGTGGTTAAATGTATACGGAAACGCGACAAGCTACATAATGAAACAAAGAAGTCCCCTAACGATACAGAAAAACAGCATAAGTACTTCAGGTATAGAAATATGTGCAACTCTATAATAAAAAATCTAAAAAAGCGACATTTTCAAGAAAAATTACACAAAAATAAGGGCAACATAAAAGAAACATGGCAGGTCATCTGTGAAATTAAGAGTACAAAAGAACCACTCGATGACTTGCTAGGTTTAGCCGACACTCCACAAGCAGCCCTTAACGAGGTAAATAACTTCTTCACCTTGATCGGAGGCAGTCTGGCCAATCAAATACTTACCAAAATGGGTTCCCGAGAGCAAGATCTGGCACGCCAAGCGAAAAATGATAACTCACCACTTCAATCCATGTCCTTTGTCCCTACGGATCCTAATGAAGTTCGAGGCATTGTTTTAGGACTAAAACTGCATAGTGCACCAGGTTGGGATACAATCACAGCAAAAATCTTGAAGCAAAGTATTTCATCTCTTGCCTCGCCCATTGCTTACCTGTGCAATCTTAGTCTGGAAACAGGTACCTTCCCAGCATCTTTTAAAAAAGCTGTTGTCTGCCCGATATATAAGTCTGGTGATAGAACTGACCCATCAAATTACCGACCAATCTCACTACTGTCCACATTATCAAAGGTACTAGAGAAAATTGTTAATAGAAGAGTAACAAAATATTTAGACAAAAATGCACTACTCAGTAAACATCAATTTGGATTTAGAGAAAGAAAATCGAGGGAAAATGCAGTGTTAGCACTAACAACAAAATTAGTATTGTATCTAGATAAAGGTGATAAGTGTCTAGGAGTATTTCTAGATCTTCAAAAAGCGTTTGATACCGTCTCGATTTCAATACTTTTAACGCGCCTATAGAACGCCAGCATAAGAGGTGTAGTTCTACAATGGTTTACAGACTATCTGTCGCGGAGATCACAAAGTGTGAGAGTGGCGGACTGTAAGAGTAATGAGTGTATCTGCGAATTTGGCGTCCCACAAGGCAGCACCCTTGGCCCCACATTGTTTCTTATATACATCAATGAGCTTTGTAACGTCGCTGCCTTGTCCAATATTGAAATAACCATGTTTGCTGATGACACCGTTCTAACGTTTCACGGAACCAACTGGAGCACAGTATTCCGCATGGCTGAAGATGGTCTTGCTAAGGTCTCAGCTTGGCTAGAAGACAGCTTGTTGTCCCTAAACTTATCAAAGACAAAATTCGTATGTTTTAGTAAAACAGCCTTGGATAAACCCTCTTCGAATTGCAAGCTAAGGATACATGCATACCCCTGTAATCGCAATTTCAATAATTCCAACTGTGACTGTGCCTCTTCCTTGCTAGAGTTACTTCCATAAAGTACTTGGGCGTAGTAATGGACGATCGACTTAACTAGAGCCTACAAATTACAACATTAACAGCTAGAATTAGAAAGCTAATATATATATTTAAAAATTTACGAAGAGTGGGTGATAGGAAACTGCTAATCCAAACTTACCAGGCACTCTCTGAATGCCTTATAAGATACTGCATCTGTGCATGGGGCGGTGCTGGTAAAACGATTCTATTACTTGCAGAAAGAGCCCAACGCGCTGTTCTGAAAGTACTATTATCTTTACCCTTTAGGCATCCCACTACCGCTGTTTATGAAGAAGCTGGTGTGCTGTCTGTAAGAAAGATATATATCTACGAAATTTTAAAAAGATATCACCAAAAATATGTACCATACCTACCTATTCAAAATAAAAGAATAGAGTGTTGCCCAGTACCGCCGCAGAAAACAGCATTTGGACAAAAGCATTTTAATTACCATGCTCCAAAAGTTTACAATAAATGTAACACACTTTTCAAAATCAGAAATATGAATAATAATAAATTTAAAAATATAATACTTACCTGATTAAAAACATTGGGATACGATGATACAGAAAGGCTTTTAATAATTGATAAATGATAAATATTATAAACACACAAATATCAGCATTCACGCACACTTACACAGACGCACACCTACACACACATACGCACACACATATATATACACCCACATACATACACACACATACACACACAAACTGACTGTATCTATTAATATATGGCAAATACATTCCACTTTAGTTTTCTTTGCTATTTTATAAGTTTTATTAATGTAATGTAAAATTTCTAAGGGCCTAACAAAATGTAATGACGAATAAAGGGAGGACACTGGCTTCTGTAACACAGTTCTTACTAGTACAGGAGTCAGGGAAATCTACCTGTTTGTAACTATGTTTGTGTCCAACAAATAAATAAATAGACCTAGCATATGGCATAGCAAGCTCAGAGTCGCTCAACAAGCTATGGAGAGGTCTATGCTCGGTTTTTCTGCGATCGAATCAGAAATGAGGAGATACACAGAAGAACGAAGGTTACCGACATAGCCGAACGGGTTAGCAAATTGAACTGGCAATGGGCACGACGCATAGTACGTAGAACGGATGGTCGATGGGATTTCAGTTTCCCGCAGCAAGGGCCCGGTACGTGTTGTGAAGATTCCTGTAGTCTAATCTAATAACCCCTAACAACATAAAGTTTAAAGTAGAAGAAGGACTTACCTAAACATTTCAAAATAAATAGATCAAGACCTATTTTGTTGCCCGAAATATAAACATGAAAATGTGTCAATAGACACCCTCTAAACACAAAATATACGAAACAACTAAATCGAATTCTGCTCTCTGTACTATGTAGTTATGAAGTTGAATTAGACAACTACACAGTGGTGCCGATTCTATTGTACATTCGACTAAACTAAAACCTGACTTCATTTCTTCATGAAATCAACCTCGTGTTGTTCGTAATAAGGTCTATTTGTTACTAGCATCTATTTCTCAGCGCCGCTAAATTTCACTAAAACCTGTCAACGTATTCTCAACTTTATTTCCACGCAGCGAGAATCTCCATTTATTCAAACGCTGTATAATTGCCGTATAAAAACTTGTTCAAAACGAACAAGGATGACTTGTTTTTAATCTACACCTACGAAGACGCTTACTAAAAACACAGAGCAAAAGAGATGGCATTCAACGGATAGCGGCTCTCGCTACGGGGTATTAAAGTTTATTTAAGCGTATCAGACTTTAGTCGACAAATAAATTGCTTATTTCGATAACGACATATGATACCTACTTGTTTCAATTTGAAATAAGACCTTGTTTTTAAGTGTACAAGGTTTACATCATATATGAAGAAAATTTAGTGAATTTTAATTTAGCGAGTGAAGTAACAGAATTGGGACCAGTGTCTGACCACGGTATGAATGAAACTGGAATAATTAAAGGAAAACCACTAACTGAGGTTCGTCTAAAAAACAGGTAACGACCTGTTAGGTACAGGCCGTAGACAAGACAAAATGCAATCAATCAAGTTTCAACGTGTCTCAGACGTGACAAAAGGGCCGGAGCAACCACCGGAGATATTAAAAAAAAGATAACAAACTTCATTACTTACCACTCAATCCTTTCTAAATTGTAAAGATTAATGCCTAAAGAGAGATTATAATAATAAATAAATTACCCCCCGACTCGAATGTCCCTTCAACGATTACAAAAGAGCTGATGATCTTCAAACGGCTGAACAGATTTTCTTGAATTATATTAGCTCTTGAATTATATCTAAGAACACTCTCGATTAAGACACCTTTCAAACAAAGAAACCGCACTCAAATCGGTTCATCAATTTGGCAGATGAAAAATAATAAAGTAGGGCAATACCGCCAAATATCGGTCCTGTCAACATTTTTCGACACTAAAACTAATTTTTAAGAAATACAAGTTAACTGTGCACTTTATTGAGTACAGAAGTGGGCAAAATACCTGCTTTGCTTCATTGGTGGCTATTTATTATAGAGCTATTATAAAAGTATCGTAAAAAGCATTCCACGCTTTTAATTGGACATAGATGGCTATTTTAACAAAATAAAAAGTTATTGCCGAGGTACCAGGGCATGATTGTATAGCCATGGCCGTAAAGCAATTCACAAGTAGAAAGAAGACCAAAATTATAAAAATAGAATATAGAGTATTATAGAAGCTAATCGATTTTTTTTTACTTACTACAAGTAACGCAAGCATCCCTTCAGATTCGATGGCGGTATAAACCAGAGCAACTATGGTACCTAACATACCTACCTGTCACGTTTGCGATGGAGCGGATAAGCAATATCTTGAGTAACTTTGATAAGACTGTCTAAGACCCTTATTAACGACGACGTATGGACGAAGCTAGCTAAAAAGACTTGATACAAGAATTCAAACCCAAAAAGAGGGCAACTAAATGTGGTTGCTAAAAATTGTTATTTTGGATAGTGTTCTTTTTGTACACACTCACGTACCTACACTATTACTCCAAGTATGATCAATGAGTATTAAATTATTATTTTATATAGGTACCTATACATATTGGTAGGTACCAAGTTTCCCAATTCTTACCAATTGAGCTTAGCATCCATCCCTTTTTCTAGGGGTAGAGTTTTTAAATGCTTAAATGAGTAAGTAGGTATTCCGTTCATTGCCTTGAGATATTTGATTTATTTTTTGGACCTGTAATCGCTATACAAGCCAAAAGTTGCACGTCAATATCATAGGTAGGTATGTCTAATTTTTATAACATAATATTATACCTATTTAATATTATAGTAGTGGGTGAAAACCCATTATCGTCTTTACATTATTCTTTAATCCATTAGAAAGGATTAAGTGGTAAGTACAGAATGATGTTTCCTATCTTTTTTTTATAATCTCCGGTGGTTGTTCCCGCCTTTTTGTCCCGGTTTAAAGACACGTTGAAACTTGATTGATTGCATTTTGTTTTGTCTATGTAGGTACAGGTCGATACGTGTTTTTTAGAGGAACCTTAGTTAGTGGTTGTCCTTTAAATTATTCCAGATACATTCGTACCGTTGTCAGACACTGTCTATTTTTTTTATTCAACGTCATAATAGTACAGAGAGCAGAATTAGATTTAGTTGTTTCGTATATTTTGTGTTTAGATGGTGTCTGTTTACACATTTCCATGTTTTCATTTCGGACAACAAGATTTATTTATTTTAAAATGTTTAGGTAAGTACTTCTTCTATTTTAAACTTTATAATTTGTTAGGGGTTACTAGGTAGGTGCTAGACTACTTACATTAGGTACAGGGATTTTCCCATCAAGTAGGTACCAGGCCCTTGCTGTGGAAAACTGAAAATTTGTGATTGTTCCTACTGTTGTTTATAAAATGCTTATAAAGACTCAAACTCCTGATTGAGTCTTTATAAGCATTTTATAAAGCTCCTAGCATGATGTATTCCATAAATTTTTATTGTTTAGGGGCAAACGAGCAGACGGGTCACCTGATGATAAATGACTACCGCCGCGCCGCCCATGAGCACCTGCAACTCCAGGGTCACTAATGCGTTGCCGGCCCTTAAGGTGGGAGTAGGGGAAGGGGGGAATAGGGGGCGAGGAGGGGAGATAGGGATAGGGAAGAGTTAGGGCCTCTGGTAACCTCACTCACTCGGCGAAAAGCAATGCAATCATTGCTTCACTGCCGGTTTTCTGTGAGGCCGTGGTATCACTCTGGCCGAGCCGGCCTATACGGGCCGAAGCATGGCTCTCCCACAACCTATCCTAAAATTAATGTATCCAGTGAAAAAATTACACCTTTCTCTAAATAAGTAATATCAAATAAACATTTTGATTGCTCAGGTATTGTTGTTTGATGCTCCTGCTGTGTTCACTCCTGGGTGCTCAGCCGTTGTCTTGCGAGGAAGACGCACACTGTTCGGAAGGATACTACTGTGAGGCACAAGATAAAATCTGCTACCAATGCCTGCAATGCGAAGATTTGAACCGACTTATGCCACTGCTTCATTCATTGGAATCGTGTATTAAGTCTGTTCACGATTGTGGACCTTGTTTTGAAGGGTAAGTTAAAATGACAGTTTTATTTTAAGCTATTAGTTTAAATATACCGTACCGTTACCGTTTTTTAAATATCTAGGTCCGATTTTCGGATCAGACAACCTAGCACGCATCCTTAGCTTTTTAACCTCCCAACAATGGCAACAGTCAAGAATAAATCTCAACATAATAGCACAGATTACTAAGTAGTTACTACGTAACAGATAAATCACTCCCTACAAAAACGTCCATACCTACCGTTTTAATTACCTACTCTTTCCGAGCGCCGACCCCTGCATGCGAAAATGATCTTTAATGTTCCTAAAACACGATTATTATAGTCTCGCAATAGCTCGTGTGCGTTCGCGCAGCGGAATGTTGTTGAATTTAAAGGTTTTAAAAAAATTTGTGCATGCAGCCATTGTGGAGAAATTCGCTAAAAACTGATTCCGCTGGGCGAACGTTGTCCTGGCGGAACTTTTTTGAATCCATGGACTTGAAAAAAATGTGTCCAAAAATTAGTGTGTATTTATGTGTAATTGTGTATGTATGAATAAAATTAGTGCATGCATAAACTTCGGAGAAATTCAAGTTTCCGCTACGCGAACGTTTGGCCATTAGCTAGTTTTCATATAAAGCGCTTATATAGAGAGCTGTAGATTTTTACATACGTTGTTTTGAATTTGTTTATATTTGTTTAAAAAACAGATTTAGAAAAAATCGTAGGGTTTAAAAGATAAAAATATAAACGTAAAATACGCTTATTAGGTCTTAGTTCGTAAAGTATGCACTTCGGGGTCCAGATTTTCACGTTTATACAAACCTTGTAAGTGTCTGCAACATGTTGCCAATCAGTATCAATGATGTTCCGTTAGTAATTAAAGAGTTATAGGACAATTTACCATGAATAGACCACTGTTTACAAAGCAGTCAAATATCACGACGTTCTAAAGGAATTGCATAGTAAAATGTATTCCAATAACTCGTGTATTAATTCAACTACTCACATGCAAAATTTCAACTCATTAAATTCAGTAATTAAAGAGAAATAATTAAAATACTGACAAGGCATCAAAAACCTACATAACCCGACCAAGTTCGGATGGCTACTAAAAAGCCATCTGAACTTTCCTCTATAAATTGATAGTCCATCCAACACGAAAAGTTTTGGTCGGCTGGACGCACCGCTAGCGCAGTGGCGAGTTGCTTTTGGATAAAAAAATAAGGTACCTAGGTACTAAAGATTTTATTACTTGTAGTTATGGCATTCTTATAAATATAAACTAATAAAGTATCATTTACTTAAAAATTATAAAGATAAGGTATTTAGTACTTACCTAAGTATATATTTTTTCCATAAATGGAATCTTAAAACCATTTCAAAATAACGTATTTTCTTTACTATTATAAATATTTAATAAGAATGGTAAACCATTATTAATTACTTTTATTATAGAATTAACTATTTGTATTTGAAATAAACACTTGATTAATTAAATAAACTGTATAATTCGAATGGTTTACCATTTGAATTAAGTAGGTATTTGTATATTAAAGAAAGTGCATAAAAATCCTAATCTAAAAAGCAACTCTATGTGACAGTGAAAACCGTATTAACTCTTATTTATTTGTAACAGAAACCAAAACATCAAAATAGAACAAAATATATTTGAAAACAAAAACAATTACAAATTTTGTGAATTTTTTCTCTTATTGGATCTACATCCATGTACAGCACATAAACTACCAGAAACCATGTAAATTTGTCTATATTTTAAGTGTATAAAGGTATAAAAATACGATTTCGAATTACGCAAAAATTCAAAAATAAAAGCGTGAGCGCGCGGTACAGCTGTTGGCAACCCACTGCGCAAGACTGCGTATAAGGGCCGCCAGCGGCCGTGCGGCCGGTAGTTATTTAGCGCACGTAAGTACATCGAGTGGCATAGCCCTGAAAATAGTATTATCATAGACAAGGAAGGGAAACCGAGGGAAGACTTTCTCAATAAAGAACTGTTTACTAGGTTTGGCAGCTTCCACTGATAAGATGTGATACGTTTTACTTTTAAATCGATTGGTCCTATTTTATTCAAAGCTTTTAACTTACAATGTTTGTATGTATGTTTGTTCGGGTCAAATCTTGCAACTGAATTTTAAAGAGCAGTCATCCTCTACCGATTAGGTAAAATTTTCAATTGCTGAAATTTTGCATACAAGTTTGTTTAGATTGGATCACAATAAATAAATAAAATAAATATATAAGTACGAAAATAAAACATTTAACAAAAACTTGTTTAAATTTTTTTTTTGGAATTTGGAATTCAATATGGGAGTTAGACACAGCTATTTCTGTTGGAATTCGAGCCATCTGACTTGGGGAGTCTCTTCGTTCTTCAGTACTTTTGGAGTAGTTTTGTAGTGGGTGAGATAGGTCCCCAGAGCTGCGTCGGATTTTGTCAAGTTAGTAGTAAAAGGAAAATCATACATTCATAAATTTTTCCTTGTTTTAGTTTTGTCAATATCTATGAAGCTAACACTAAAGGGATGTGTGTAACACCAGATTGGCTAGACGATGAACACAGTACACCATTTTGCTTTTACATTTGGATGATTGCGGCGATTACTGGTTCTCTCATAGTGGTCATTTTCGTCTATGTTATGTGGAATACTTACGTGTTTAAAATTTCACCTTATTGTAAGTACCTGTACAACAAGCTTGTTTAAACCTATGAATGCCTAGTGCGAGTTTTTATGTATTACCCTGCGTTAATGCTTTTTTATTTAAAGAAAGCCATCTAGTGTACAAACGATATCGCTCACATCATTCCATAGAAATCCAATTTCACATTACGTAAAAAAACACTGGGTAGTCTAAGTATCTCAGTACTTTATGTAATATTCTCTACTAAAGAATAGAATTAGAAAATTAGAAATTAGAAAAATAGAATTAATAAGTACCTTAATTAGTTTAACGGTGATTGTAGTTCAACACGAGTTGCCTATAAATACCTACTATAAACAGTATTTTACAGAAAACGTTTTTTATAAAAATATGCTGCCCCCTGTCTTCTACAATTAAAACTCATCTAAAAATATGATATTGTTCATTCCTGTCCATTGACATCCCATAGAAATATTATTCTACTATAATGTAAGTAAAACATTGAAATAAATAATCATAAATTCAAAAATCCCTTCAATGTTTAGAAAAGAGCTGATGGTATTCGAACGCCTGAACAGATTTTCTTTAATTATATCTAAGAACACTTTCGTGTTAAACAAAAAAAAAAAACGTAAGTCGGTCCATTCGTTTGGGAGTTACGATGCGACAGACAGACCCAGACACAGAGACACGTCAAACTTATAACACCCTCTTTTTGCGTCGGGGATTAAAAATATAATTAAACTGATAATAATAATAATAAATACTCTTTATTGTACCAAAACAAAGGAAACAATACACAAACAAATTATACACAAAATGCACAATGGGCGGCCTTATCGCTAGAAGCAATATCTTCCAGGCAACCTTAGGATGGACAGGAGTGTTACTTGTAGGGATTTATGCAATCTGTGAACTGATAATAATAAAACAAAGAAGTATTAAATACAGACTGCATAACGTTTTCTCTGACCCTCCAAGATATCATTGGGCCAAGGGTTGCGGCACCTGTAGGTACGGTGCATATTGGATGGGTACGGCGGTATTTGTTGAAAGACAAAGCCTGTACTATTAGGTATTCTGTGCCCAAAGCAATTAACGAATTTTCTTCTTCATTCGGCTACTGGCGTCGGGTAGTTCATTCAGGTCGACAGTTCGACACACCATTCGATTCGCAGTGTCGTAAAAACCTCATTTTTGTTGCATGCAGTTTTGAAGTGATAACTTCTAAATAATTTTATTTCTCATTTTTGGGTTCCCTTTTTTCAGGCATAGGCACAGATTTTTCAGTTTAATTATTTTGATCAGAGTTGTCACACATTTTTTGAATTTTCGTTCAAAATAATTAGGTTATTTTTCACACCATTGCTAGCATTGACCATGCTTATCAGGGGCGGCCCTAGGGCGGTGCGAGAGGTGCGACCGCGTCTATTAACGATCTCGGAATCCCTATAATTTTTGTAGGTATTTGAGGTGAATTTATGCTCTGGCGGTCAAAGGATTAATGCCGTCCCGCTGTTGTCTTACCGTACTTACATGTATTACGTGGGTCGCGGCCAAGCAGAGGCCTTTTTCCCGAACATTCTTCTACATATGTGTAGGTATAGCAACCCTCGTCCTGTCGCTACAATTCACTTTATAGTGATTATGACAGCACGAGCCCATATAAATGCCTAACGATGTCTGTTGATATTGTTTGAGCGATGTTTGTAGAATTGGCCATTAGCCTTGTTTACTGTAAGCCTTAAGTAGTTTATTTAATTAATTTTCAGATTATCCCGTTCCTACAATAACGCCGCACTCTACTCAATCGGTAGTCGACCGTGACTTTGCCATCCTAGAATATACCAAAGCAAATATTGCTCAACTATAAGGTAGTTATAAAATGCTAGGTTCCTTTATAGTTATATTTTTTAAAATGCTGTCGCTCTTCAAAACAAAACTTGTATCTACATATTCATGAGAAAATGTTGTAAGAATAACCCACAAATAGGTTTGAATACCTTGTTTTTTCTTTATACCGGTTAAGAGTCAACAACAAGATCCTGTCAAGATCCACAAGTAACTTATCAATTTCATTTGTTTTCAGAATGTGTATGATCGTCAACTGGTGAAATCGTTAACATAAGTGCTAAAATTTCTATAAAGGATGTTTGATTGTGACTTTTAATTTTTTAGTTATTCTACAACTGCGTAACTATAATTTGATTTGGTAAAGGTTTTTGTTATTTTAGTCAATAAAAAATTAAAGACGAAATATACTTTTATTTAAACAATTTTTTAAGAACTACAAGTTAACTGTTCTCTTTATTAAGTACAGAGCTGGGCAACATAATATATGTGCTTTGTTTTAATTGAAATACAAAATAACTTTTTCGCATGTACGAATACGAAATACAATATAAATAACAAAATACAGTACTTACCTATTTTAATCATCTTTATTTAAAATACAAAGTTGACCACACATAAAGAACCATTAATCAGTAATCAGAATCTACTTTTATGAACACTAGACTTTAAAGTGTTTATTTTTATACCACGTCAGTGGCAAACAAGCGTAAAGTCCGCCTGATGGTAAGCGGTTACCGTAGTCTATGGACAGTTGCAACGTGTTGTCGACCCTTTAAAAAACACTAAACTCCGAAAATCTCCGAAAAATGTAGATAGAGTACTAAATACCGAATATCGGAGACAAATACCTATTTAAATATTAAACACTTAATCTCCAATGTTTCAATCATCATTACACCTATTACCTAATAGAGTAAAGGAAGATATATTCGTGATATAGGTAATTTGGTTATGTCAACAAAAAAGCTTGCTTACTAAACGCAAGAAGCATGAAGGTACTGAAAGCACGTAAAATATAGGTAGTCGTAATATATCTTGCTCAATCAAGACTAACTCTAGTGAGTTAGTCTCAGAAGTTAGTTTAACGAAGTCTTTGTTTTTTAGTCTCTGAACCGTTAAGATATTATTAGTTTTAAAATTGGCATGTATATGGCGTACTTGCGTCAATTCTTAAAATCCGTGAAACTCGGAACGAGGAACACGCTCAGAAGAATACTTTGAAGTAGGACGAGAACGCTATATACAGTGGCGTAGCTAGGTAACCAAAGTGTGCGTTCGCGCAGCGGAATGTTGTTGAATTTAAAGATTTTAATTATGCAAATATTTTGTGTATGACGTCGTGTAATTGTGTAGAATTTAATGAGATGAAATTTTGCATGTGAGTAGTTGAATTAATACACTAATTATTGGATACATTTTACTATGCAATTCCTTTAGAACGTCGTGATATTTGACTGCTTTGTAAACAGTGGTCTATTCATGGTAAATTGTCCTATAACTCTTTAACTACTAACGGAACATCATTGATACTGATTGGCAACATGTTGCAGACACTTACAAGGTTTGTATAAACGTGAAAATCTAAACCCCAAAGTGCATACTTTACGAACTAAGATCTAATAAGCGTATTTTACGTTTATATTTTTATCTTTTAAACCCTACGATTTTTTCTAAATATGTTTTTTAAACAAATATAAACAAATTCAAAACAACGTATGTAAAAATCTACAGCTCTCTATATAAGCGCTTTATATAAAAACTAGCTAATGGCCAAACGTTCGCGTAGCGGAAACCTTCTAAGTCCATGGATTAAAAAAAGTTCCGCCAGGACAACGTTCGCCCAGCGGAATCAGTTTCTAGCGAATTTCTCCACAATGGCTGCATGCACAATTTTTTTTTTACCATACACAATTACACGACGTAATACACTAAATATCTGCATAATTGAAATCTTTAAATTCAACAACATTCCGCTGCGCGAACGCACACGTAACCAAAGGCCCTGGGGCAAAAATAAACTAGGGCATCGTTTGTTCCGTATTCGTCGTGTTCCGAATTCGACGTACTCCAGATTTGTCGTAATTCAGATTCGTCGTACTCCATATCAAGCAAGTACGCAATTTAATATAAATAGTGGTTTAGTCACAACTCTAGTACAAACCTGATAACTTCTAGTTCTAAAAAATCTGGTTTATTTATATTCCGAATGTGGGACAAATGTTCACTAGTTCAATTTATAGTTTGTAAGTCAGTGTCCGAGGGGCCCCCTGAGCTTGGGGACTTTAGGGACAAGAAGAAACGGTGGCTACTCCTGCCTCGACAGAACGTTAGCAGGAATAAAAAGTACAGGAGTCATGCCGCTTTTTCAGAAGCATACCTTATTAAGAGTTAACTTAAGAAAGATGTCAGATTAGGATATACATTATCTCACGGTGAGCTGTGTTTATCTGACTACATGGAACAGTGTGTATCTATGTAGTCATAAAATAATGCCATAAAAACATTTTAAGGCATAACATTTTTTAGTTCGTTTTTTATCTTAATAGTTCTAAATAACCACCCATACTTGTAGAACAGGTATAACAAGAGTAATCTAAGGACGTGGAAGTAGTCATATCGTAAACAATATGATTACTTCGATTTGCGAGGCCTTGTATCATCTAATAAACAATTAATAAAACATGATTTCAAAAATAATTAATCTGAACAATAATTTCGAAATTTCGATGACAGTCATCGGTAGTGGTCAGGATCCCCGCCTGTCACGCAGGAGACGGGGTTTCGATTCCCCGCCGGAGAGACCCTTTTTGGATAACTATACTAAAGCAAGTATCCTAAAATAATGGGCAAATCACGTAATTAGTTAATAATTATATTTTAAAAAAAAGTATCACCGACTTCAATGTGCCTAAATCATGATAAATTGTATTTTGTTTAAATATTATATGGGTAAACCAACTAAACGCACTGCTCCAATGAGACAGCGAGGTTTCGGAGTAAACGAAAATATCATCGATGTATAATTTTTTTTAGATATTTGTTGATTTTTCAGAAACCGTTCAACCGATTGCGATAAAATTTAAATGGAACCACCTGGAAAGTATACCCTTTGAAATAAAAATAATTTTCTAAAAGGGTTCAAGCGTCTTCGAGTAATGGGTGAACATACATAAAAAAAAAGATTCTGATGAATTGAGAACCTCCTCCTTTTTTGAAGTCGGAAAGACAGAATAGAATAAACTTTATGGTACAACATTAAAATATTATTTACAGTGTGTACACAAATTGATATCAAAAGGGGGCCTTATCAAGATGTTAGATTATTTTTTCAAGTAAATTACAGAACAATTTAGTTAGGCATACCCTAAAGAGCAGTTGTTTCGGTCTGATGTCTGTCAGTAGGTTCAATCTCAATGGTTTAGAGGCGGTCGCCAACCGTTCCGTAACGGTTCCGTCACTGTGCCATCGGTAATCAGAAAGATTGGTACTTAGAGAGAATGCACGGTGGTGGTAGAACATAGGTCATTTTCGGTTTTCCCCAACACTTCTCTTGTGAGAGTATACTCTAATAGTAAGTTAAAGTATAATAAAACAATTAAGTAGGTACTTGTATTAGACATATATTGAGATTGCAACTTAAAACAAAAAATTATAAATTACTAGGACACGTTTTACGCCTATCTATGTAAGACTAATCGTGAACATTTTATAGTCACCATTCATATAGCTTTCGAAATACTTACTGAACTTGTGCTCGTGAAAAAAGTCAAATATTATAAGAATAAAAATATAGTAGATCGCGCTACTTTAGAGCGGCGTAAATAAGTAGTTGAGTGGTATCAGTGGTAGGGCGCGACGAACAGCGCGGGCGCATGCAGCGCGGCGCTGTCCGCGTCCCAGGGCGGCGCCAGCGGCGCGCGCGCGCTCAGCACCAGCTCCTCGCGGGACACGCTCGTGTACACCGGCACTTCGACACTGCTCTCGGACATCACTGCGCTCTCGCTTTGCTGCAAAATATTTTGTGTTTACTTGCTTACTTATTTTTATAAAGTTACGCCGAGATGTTTCACACGTAATGTTCCGCGTTTATTTTCTCGGGCAAAATAAGCACGGGGGATCCGGCCTATGAAAGTTATTATTTGCTCCCCCTCGCCCTGGCTCAAAAGGACTCTTACAGAAGAAAACAGTGTTTGTCTCAAGGTGTTGAGTTACCTGCGGCACGTATCGCAGGCGCAGCGGCGGCGCAGGCGCGTGCGGCGCGGCCGTGGCGGCGGCGGGCCACAGCGCCGCGTGGCGCCACTCCGCGCCCGTCACGCGCAGCCCCACCACCACTACACCCTCGCCACCCTCACCGCCCTCCTCTGTCAAACAAATACATCATTTAGCTCTACATCTTAAGTACCTACCGAACAAATATATTATATAAGTATATATTTTTGTTTTACAATATTCTACGAAAGAAAATTGTGGATTAACCTAAACGGCAGGGCAGTAAATTATTGCCTAGTATATTCATTTATAAAAGTACTCTGCATATATAAAAGTAATCCTGGCCACAATAATTTAAAGTCGGTCTTCGAAGAAACTGAGGAGGCTAAATAAACATGGAAGTATATAATATGTAGGCTACAAAAAATATACTAAACAAGGAGTTATAATTATAGAAATAGCAGTCTTACCTGTGGAACAGTCCCACTTGACAGAAAGCACTAGCGCGTGTATAGGGCACCCATGTTTGGCAGCCGCACGTACACGGAGCGCCCACACCACCCGCGACGGGCGAACGAATGAGCGCAAGTCTACCTCTGCACACAATAACGTAATAACAACTAAATTAATTGATAAATCCTGCTACTTCTTTTAAATCGACGAGAATTCCAATACAACTTATTTTATACAAACTTTCTTGTGAGATTCGTTATCGTTTTAAACCTTAAAAAAAACCATCCTGTGTGTTTCATCTGGGATAATCATTTTCTTAATACGAACTAAACTAGCATTATACTGCGTAAGTAGAAAACATGTGAAGGCAAATATTTAATTTGAGATCAAACATGTAAACAAAGGTAAAGATGTTTATAAACTTGAACACATATACAGTGTGAGTCTTTATCAAGTGCACATGGGTGCACAACTGGGTGATAAAAGAAGTCATTTTATCGACAGAAAAAAATAATAAAAAAAAATTTTTTTTTTTTGAACCAAGTTGTTTATCATGTTCAAACAAAAACAGAAATGATTGTTAGTATCATAATACGCTGATAAAATACCATTCGATCACAAAGAAGATGATCGTATAAAAATAAGGACAAATTTACATCGATATTGAGTTTTTTATGGTGTTTTTTTTCATTTATTGCCAAAAATCTCAAAATAACGTACCCATTATCTCTAGTTTTTAATAATTAAAATAAATCTGTATCGTATAAGCTTTTAAAAAGCATAAATACATCATCTGTATCCCAAATGGATCGTTTTTTATGAGGGTGAAACAATGGTCTCTTTTACACACGTGCAAAAAAAACTTTTATGTGCATAATTTCCAAAAAAAATAAAATCTAATTTTTTTTATTATTTTTTCTGTCGATAAAATGACTTCTTTTATCACCCAGTTTTGTATGTGCACTTGATAAAGACTCATACTACATGTGTATTTATAGAGGCTGTATTTGATAAAGGAACACTTATTTAAACTACTGAAAGGGTATGACAGGTAAGACATGCAGTTACAATAAGAATTATAGAAAAAAATCTATCCGTTTACAAGTTATCACCGTTTATTTTCCAGGTAATTTTAACTTCGTTTCTCATAAACGCACGACCTCCGGCCTCCATGAGCGCTGGCCTGGGGGTGACGGATGGGGCTGTCCGTTACCCTGGTAGAAGCAGGCCTGAGACGGCGGCGCGACGTGTTTCGAGCGCGCTTCTCTAAATCGGAGGGGGGGCCCCCCGTACACCACGGTGTGGCCGCCTGTTTAATAGGCAGCCAAGGTCTGCAGGGGTCCCCGGAGGCTTCCTTCTTAGGGTATCCCGGGTCCCTTGCAATAGACCCACTTGTGATGGAACACCGTGTGGTTTTAGTCAGTTCGATTCCGACATACCACTTCACCGTTAGCTCCGGTGAGTTGATGACCCGTGGGGGTTTCCACACGAACAAAAAAAAAAAAGAAAGGTCGAACGTGTAAAGTTAAAGATTTTAAATCGTACATATTTTTTTTATTTTGGAGCTATTCACTCAGTTTTTAAGAAAATCCATAAAACTTTCGAAGTTAGTTTTTATTCCGTTCCACGCTGTTTTTACAGGTTAGTGAATAGTAATATAACTTTAGTTTATAACAATGTAAATAGTAAAACGATGTTGTAAATAAATTCTTTTGTTTTTACAGAAAAACGCTTTGTCTTTATTTCACCATTCGAGAGTAAGTCAAAGTAATATTATTTATATACATACTGTTTTATGTATGCGTTATTTCACCTAATATTTAGTATAAGGTGTTATATTAGCCTTACTTTTTTTAACCGACTTCAAAAAGGAGGAGGTTCTCATTCAATAGGTATTTTTTTAAATACTCAATTATACAACAAATGTAGGTACAAAAAAAACCAAATTTAATATGTAAAATTTTATTGCAATGGCAAGGCTGCCCTTTTGCTTGAGTCTTTTTTTATTATTACCATTTTAGACAATGAAGAAAAACTAAGGTCCAAAATAGTAGATTTGAAGTAAGCTTGGATAAAGATCAATATTAGTAATAATTGAAAAATAATAAGATCACTCATCAACGATTTAGCGTTTTAAAAGAAACACAAGCACAATGAAAGGGATCTGTCTATACTCTGTCCATTCGTTTATTTTCTTTTTGACAGTTGCTTAAGAACCTAACTGTGCCAGAGTTTGTAAAGTTAAACTTTAAAACGCGTTGTTAGAAAAATAAATAGATTATCTATTTTCATTTGATTACAGGTACTATTTATAACTATTCATAGACATGCCGATACTGTACATGTAATATTTCTTTTTAAATAAATGAATTATGCTATGCGCAATAAAAAGAGTTGCGTGCTATTTTACGTACCTAGTTGTGTGAACAAATATTTCTAATGCATTTAAAAAAAAAACTTTTCTTTGATTTATTTATAGGCATCGATAACCGTTTGACACCAGGCGCTTTAACAAGTTGACTCTCATGCCGGTTTAGTAAAAGAGAATTAGTAGTTGTTTCATGATAAAGTATGCACAAAATTTTCGAGGTACCTGTGGGCATGTAATCGGGCGCCATGTTGGTGACGTCAATCCTAGAAAGCGCGGCCCGCGCTCGCTCGCCCAGTTCTCGCACGTAAGCGTCCGTCTCGGCCGGTCCACTCCACAATAGTTGCCACTCTTCGCTCGCCTACGTGGTACACAATACATTAGAAGATTGAAAAGAGCGCCCCCGTACCAAATAATGGATTGTTAGTGTGTAGAGGGCTCGGGCTTCCCGGTAACAGCCACTTCATGTTACAGGAACGCGAACCGAAGCCGCTCGAGCGTTGCTTACACTCCCCATCCATCATCCATCGGTAAGAACAAAATCCCTTTTCTTTTATTATCTTACCTGTTTATCTACCTTTCCCTTTCAATATTCTCCCAATTTTCCCATCTTTAATTCCCGAAGTGGAATTTAAAGTTGGCAAAATGTGGGTGTTTAATTTGCCTCTGCCTTACTCTAACTATGCTATTTATATCTACATATAAATAGCATAGGGTCTATTAAAATCTTTACTTATTTTTTTATTGTAGCTCATCAAGAGACAGGTAAGACACCTGCCCTACCGACTTATATTTTAATTAGTACTTTGCATACGTTCTCATGACTGTATGGATGTTCTTGTGATCTGTCAGTGTAGTATTGAGTTGACTTGATACGTATAGGCTTTTTTTGTCACTAGCCACTACAATAATAATAAAAAGAAGACCAAGATTGATGACTAATTTGTGGACCATTTCAAAGGTTATTTACATCAAAGTATCAAGTAAAATACAAGTGCGTAAACAAACCAACGCAACCCTAGTCATTTTATTGGGACGACAATGTTCTAAGAAGAGAGAAAGATTTAAGGTATCTTTCTCTTTTCTTCTTAAAACATTGCCTTAAAAAGTATTGTGCTAAGTAATTCCTATAAAAACACTATTATTGTATTACCAGCAGTTAAAAGCAGGATCTACTTATATATATAAATAAAATATAGTAGAAATAAAATATGACTTACATGATGCATGACGCGGTGGTCCCGGTGCGCGTGGCTGGCCAGCGCCACGTGCACGGCGCGCGCGGCCCGCGCCGCGTCCCGCGCCTCGCCCTCACACACGCCCCACCACCAGCCCGACCCCACCTTACCACAGCGAACGGTCACATTCTACTTACTATCATATTCTATCAAATCTTAAATTAACTATTAAAAAGGTATCACCGATTTCAATTTGCGCAATTTTCAACCCTTAGATACTTACTTACCATACTTCGCAAATTATTACAAAACACCGATTAGTACACGATTAACTCGCTTTTTTATTTTAATTTCTTTTCTCCGAATAATAAATCACTTTATTTGCCTATCAGCTTCATCCTTTAACCGACTGCCTAACTTATTCTATGGTCCTTCGAGCCGAATATGAACCAGTGATCTATGGATAACTGACTTTTACTTTATTGTCGTAATTAATACATTTATATTATATTACAGTAGTATTTTTAAAGACAAGACTGTAAGGAATTATACCTTTTTACTTTGAAATTCCCCTTTTATAAACGGGCTTCCCGACATCAACTTTTTCCATAGTGACAGTACTGATTTCAATGGTGTGATGTTGTCATTTTTGTTGTTGATGCTGACGGTAGAATTTAGCTCTGTAAATAGTTATAATAATGAGTATTAACAATAAACACAAAGTTAACTATGTATATGACTTCAATGGTTTCAGCTTGAAGCAGAAATATATATTGGTTATAAGTTTTAAAATTTTAAGTTCAGATATAAGGTCAGCAAATATGTTTTCTAAAATATACTTTAACTAGCTTGTTTTGCCATATTAATTATTTCTAATAAATATTTTGGTAGTCAAATAAAAAATAACTAACTTATTGTGGGGATGGGGTCTATGACTGAAAAAAGAATGGAGCGCGGTGGTCTATATGCGAGTGAGGTTACCCACCGGTAACCATTCCCTCTCTCTATCTTCCCCCCTATTCCCTTCTCTCCTACTCCCACCTTAAAGGCCGGCAAGGCACTTTTGACTCTCGAGTTGCAGGTGCTCATGGGCGGCGGTAGTCACTTACCATCAGGTGACCCGTCTGCTCATTAACCCCCTATTCCATAAATAAAAAAGGTTGACATCGACTTGACGGCAATCGATTATAACAATCGCACTTTCTATTTTCACTGGGTTAAATACTTTAAAAAAATTGTACCAATGAAAGTAAAAATACTAATATCGCTATTAAAAAACAGGGGTTGATCGTAGAGGGTTGAAAATTCAGGGTTAAAGGTAAAATTATGGGTAAAATTTATGATACAGCATTAGAAAATACATACAATGCTGTATCATAATTTTTTTTTTATCTAACAATTAAAAAAAAAAATTAGGGGTGGACTACCCTTAACATTTAGGGGGATGAAAAATAGATGTTAGCCGATTCTCAGAAAATTTCATGAGAATCGGTCAAGCTGTTTCGGAGGAGTTTAATTACAAACACCACGACACGAGAATTTTATATATTAGATGTATGCGCTTATTCGTAGAATATAAAAGACTACTTAAAAAAAATGAAATAATATTCACCTTTCAGTGTACTAATTATGTCATTAGCAGTATTTTTTTCCCAAGCAATGCGACAGTTCGCCGGCAGAGACAGAAGCGCTGGGGTGTCAATGTTAGGTAAACTGTCAAATGCTACCACGTACTCCTGTAAATGAAAAATTACTTTTTCTGTAAAGACAAGGATATCGCTGATGCAAATAACCGTGGTACAAATGTAAAGGTTTCGTTAGCTCTGTATTCATATACCGGTCGTAGCGTGATTTGATAGCCAATCGAGACAAAGTAGGGATTTTTATGAAAATTTACGCCTGTGTGGCAGAAGCTTTGCTATACAATCGGGTCTTTGATAAAGTTTTGGTTTATTATTGGAATAAACCAAAACTTTATCAAAGACCCGATTGTATAGCAAAGCTAAGCTTCAAAAGTATTTTGGGCGACTCGCCTGTAAGTCGGTAGTCGTCGGCAGCGGGTGGGGCAGACAGGCGGGCTTCCAGCGCGGCGCCAGCGCGGAGTCGGCGAGGTAGCGGCGCTGCAGCGCAGCCAGCAGGCGCGCGTCGGCCGCCGCGCACAGCCGCGCCGCGTACAGCGCCGCGCACACGCGCCCGCCTGCGCCGCCGCGCAGCGCGCGCCCGCTCGCCAGCACCTCGCCCCACTCCCACGCGTACCACTGCGACCAGCCTGCGCACGCGACACGACCACAACGACTGAGCCTTATACGTCCTCGACGTCGATATGACTATCATCCGAAGAGGATTAATAACTAATATATTATTTAAGCGAGCTCTTAAAATAGGAAGCTATATCGAACAATACTTTTGAACAATTTGTTGTACGTAAAAAAAACCGGCCACGTGCGAGTCGGACTCGCGCATGAAGGTTACCATCGCACAATATAACAATACAAACGCTATGAGTATATCAAGCGTTTACTTGTTGCCATTATTAAGATCGACCAAAAAAAGAAAAAAAACATGTTTCTGGTAGGTAGTAATTTTCAATTTATTTTTATTTTTAAAATTTGTTGTTATATAGTAGCAACAGAAATCCACATTCTGTGAAAATTTCAACTGTCTTCCTATTACGGATCATGGGATACAGTCCACTAACGGACAGACGGACGGACAGCGAGGGCTAAGTAATAGAGTCCATTTGGTTACCCTTCGGGTACGGAACCCTAAAACTACCTTACTGGTAACTAATTACTGGACAGTAATTTATGTATGTGTACTAGGAAAGCGGCAGAGATATAAAAAAGAATGTTTGAAATTCAGTAAAAATTACACATAAATAATAAATATTTTACACATGAGCGATATACCTTGTGGGATATAAGCGCGTCGTTCCTGCACGAGCGCGTGGAACAGCGCTAGCGCAGCGTGCCATCGCACCAAGTTCACATCCGCAGAATAATTCCCCCATGCCGACAGAGTACCCATTATGTTGTTCTTTACACCCTCCGGAGACTGAAATCATTTCATATTTAGATATTATGCCCATTGCATTTATATATTTTACTAAATAACAACGTGAGTCATATGTAGTAGCCACCGCTTTGTTTGTTGAATAAATGAAGAAAAAATATTATAATATCCTTTGAAATACGAAAGAAACCGCAAGCGATTATTATTCGCGTGTTATCTTGTTACCGGTATCCTAGGTAGGTAATAACCCGGTGTCAGGTCTGCGTGTATTTTTTGTTGATTTATGATGTGCTTAGAAAATTACGGCGCTGACAATCCAAAATTATGATTTTAATTTAATATTTTGTGTTGATTTCAGTAAATGTTTGTTCACATACCGATGAAATTTCAAACCACTATCTTTTTTTTTTCGCTCTTGAATGATTTTTACACGATTTTAAAAAACAACTCGGCATATTTTTCGATCGCTAAAAGTAGGCGAAATACGTTCAAGTGCTGTTCAGCGTAAACTCCGACTGATATCGTTGCGGTAGATGGACCGCAGTTTGCGTTACAAACTATTTCTTTGCGGTTTCTACTCTATACGCTAGTAATAATAACTACTACTAATAACGTGTAAGTATACCTATTTGAGAGTCAAGGTAGGTAGGTAGCCTAATCATCAATCAACAGTCAATCATATGTGTAAACAAAGTAAATACATTGAAAGACAAGTCTAAATTGTCAATTCATCAATCAACAATCAAGCATATGTGTAAACAAACTGTTTAAGCAAGTCTGCAGAGTGGTTTTCTTTGACAGTTCCTTTTATTTGATGGTTTTTGTAGCGACATTAATTTATTACGATGTTCGATGTACTTATTCATAATCAGCAGTAGTCAGTATCCAAAAACTTTTTAGCAGTTTTTTTTTCTGTTGCTCACGCTCACAAGTACCTAATAGTAAGTGTCGATTAACTTAATTAACAAAATGTCTGTGAATCAACATGTACCAGTTTTACATATTTTATGCAATTACCTCGAGTATGACATTGACACATGCGTTTGATATCAGAGCCGGTATATCGCGATCTTCCGAAAGTATCCACAGTCTAAACTCTTCGTGGTATTGTTCAGCCTGCAAAAAGGGGCGATTTAAGTTATTACACAGAGTGTTACAGAAAGGCGTGGTCTAAATTTTAGAAGTGTTAAGTATAATAATTAATTTAGCTTGAACAAAAATTGTTGATTTTTTTTTCGGAAAATGTTTTCCTGGTGTGGGTGCACATTTTTAAACAACATAGTTATGAATTTTCATGTCAATTTCAAGGATTTCGTTTTTTATATTTTTATTCGTTTTTTAGAAAAAACCGGACATTCTATCAACATCCTCGGTCCTAAATAGCCATTGTTTTATTATGTCAGCCCTCGCTTCTACGATATATTACTTAAATCGGTCTATTTTGAAGTTCAATTTGTGCATTATATGTACATATTCTCGTCTTAGCTTCAATGTTTCGAGACTGGCCATTCCTGATACGAACATGGAAGAGTAATTAAATGGATAGCTTCCATAGGCTAGTTTAAAGAGGAACCGGACAAATTTACAATAAATTGTTTCAGTCTTCATTAGTGTATACAAACTGTTCTGTGAAGTTCCATACAATTGCTATGAAGCAGTTTTATAACATCCATATTTTAAAACTGTGATTATGTTGTAATTATAAATCCCAAAGATTTACTCGCCTTTTTACGTACTTGTATAATGTGTTCGTGAAAGTTAAAATTATTGTCTATAATAAATTATGTATACTTAGATCCCGTTTTGTGGTGACACGCGAGTGCGGTGTTCCTGCTAGCTCATATGCAGTTATAATTTGAGATCGAGACTTAGTAAAGGTGATAGGATTTGGAGATTCTGAAAAGAAATACACTTACCGGTGATTCGAGGTATAAAGTGATGAAAGCCTGTAACTGGTGCGTAAATGGCGAGGCACCCACAACTATGGCGAGCCATCCACCGCTGCCAGACGATTCTAGCGCAGCTTCCCACGCATTGGTACCTTCGTCGATACCCACCTGTTATAAAACACAAAAACAGGTTTATAAACTGATTTGTGGAAAATTACATCGCTTAAAAAAGATAGACAAAATATTTATGTATATTTGAATATATAGCCTATTGGAAAGCATTTAATTATCGCATTTCTATCGCTCGGCGTATGGAGGCTGCATGGAAAAAAGCGTTATCGCAACGAAAAATGCTGACCGCCAGTTGATTTATTTTATTTACGCCATCTGTGGATTCTATATACTACTGTAATTTGTTGTTGGTTGTATACTAATTATCCATATATTATTTTGGGCAACTTTCCAGGTGCCGTAATTAAAATTTCGAGCTTTTAAAATATTTACTTTATTTTGATACTATTTATTAAATCCATTAAATATATTTATATATTAGCTGACCCGGCACACGTTGCTTTGCCATATTAATTATTTCTAATGAATATTTTGGTAGTCAAATAAAAAATAACTAACTTATTGTGGGGATGGGGTCTATGACTGAAAGAAGAATGGAGCGCTGTGGTCTATTCACGGCCTATAAAAATAACAAAACACCAACCATTCATTTTCTTAATTCAAAGTACTTCATTAACTTAACTGGCTTATTTAAAGTTTAACAGTGGGAGAGCCATGCTTCGGCACGTATGGGCCGGCTCGAAAGGAGTGACATCATGGCCTCACAGAAAACCGGCAGTGAAGCAATGCTTCGTTGTACTTCGCCAAGCGAGTAAGGTTACCGGTGGCCCTAACCCTTCCCTCTCTCTATCTTCCTCTCCATCTCTCTATCTCCCATCCTCTCCTACACCCACCTTAAAGGCCGACAAGACAGTTGCAGGTGCCCATGGGCGGCAGTAGTCACATACAATCAGGTGACCCGTCTGCTCGTTAACCCATTATCCCATAAAAAAAAATTTTGACATGGACTTGACGGCAATCGATTATAATAATCGCACTTTATATTTTCAATGGGTTAAATACTTTAAAAAAATTGTACCAATGAAAGTAATATATAATAATACTAATATCGCTATTAAAAAACAGGGGTTGATCGTAGAGGGTTGAAAATTCAGGATTGTATGTATTTTCTAATGCTGTATCATAAATTTTTTTTTTATCTAATAATTAAAAAGAAATATAGAAATAAGAAAAAAAAATTAGGGGTGGACTACCCTTAACATTTAGGGGTATAAAAAAATAGATGTTGTCCTATTCTCATACCTACCCAATATGCACACAAAATATCATGAGAATCGGTCAAGCCGTTTCGGAAGAGTTTAATTACAAACACCGCGACACGAGAATTTTATATATTAGATAGCGACAAGAACTTCGTTTCAACGTTGTGTCCCGAAGACGCCTGACGCGTTTTTATTATTATTTTTATAAGTATACTAGCTGCCCCGACAGACTTCGTTCTGTCAAAAGTTATTGATTAACGTTAAATGTTTAATAGCTGGAGACATGGGTTTTAATTTATTATTTAGTATGTGGTTTGTATAGGAACATAAAAGTGTTGTTTTTACTATATTCCTCCCAATTTTTACGTTTTTCTCTACTTATGAACCTTCTTTGTGCCTTAACGAAAATATGAAAAAAAAAAATTGCCGAATTGGTCAAGCCCTTCTCGAGTTTTGGGCTTAGCAACACATTTGGCGATTCATTTTTATTTATAAAGATATAAATCTGTACATAAATATGCAAAGAAAAAAATAGTACAGCATCTATTTATCTTCTGTTTTTTCTTCTTCGTTTTTTTTTGTTAAAAAAAAATTGGAAAATTTTGGATTTTTCTCCCTAGCACTTATCGTAATTAAACTCCAATTTCAACCTCTGGGCGAACACTAGTTATTTTAAATATGTGACCACTAGTCATTATTTACCCAAGGATGGTGTACTTAGTTACTTACATACGTAAGTAGTCGGCCGCTGGCGCCTGCGGCGAGAGCGTCCCGCGCGTGCGCCGCCAGCAGCAGCACGGGTCGCGCCGCGCGCCGCCGCCGCGCCGCGCACGCGCGCGCCCGCTCCACGCGCGCTCCGCCCTGCACCACGCCTGCGCCTGCCGACAACGTGGATCGTACATCGTAACAAATGTCTAAGTGGAGCTACCTCTACATGATAGCTGAACTACCGCCGCGAACCCGCTTCTAAAACGAGCGTTTAGCTTAGCTAGAGCGGTTAACGAGAATACTAGCCACGTTACTAGTGTAAATTCCTTCGAAAAATCTATCCACTTTCGTACCCTGCGCAATCAAGCGTGACTTAATATCGATTCCCGGTAGGGAGCTCTATATGAAGTTAGCTCTTAAAGACTGACATGAAGGTATTTTATAAACATACATAATTAAACTCTCCCTAGCAACAACGTAGTTTAGTCAGAACATACTTGGCTAGCTACGATTGATATAGTGTCCTTAAATCTTAAGATGAAACACTTTTTCATCACTAAGATGACTACCAGCCCATGGCCCATTACTATTTACCATCATATAAAAAAGAACATAATCCCAGCTGTTCTACGTTGCAATTCCACGTTTGTCTATACAGCTAAACAGAGCAGACAGCTGAGTTTTAATACAATCGTAATAATTTTACCGGAGGCCCTAACCCTTCCCTCTTCCTCCATTTTCCCCTAACGCACTTGTGTTGCAGGTGCCCATGGGCGGCGGTAGTCACTTACCATCAGGTGCCCGTCTGCTCGTTTGCTCCCTATACCGTATTTTTTTTTTGTTGAAATTGTAGACATACATATTGTATGTTGTCAATGTTTTTAAAAATATCTTTCTTAACAGTTTTTACTTATTTTATTAAAAACTTTTTGGTGGCAATAAAATGACATACCCAATACTTGGTCCACAAATGCAGCAATCGCTCTGTAAGCGCTGTCGGGCCGTGTTGATGCAACCACTACCACAGTCTCAAATGCACTCAGTTTCAATTTGCTTAATACATTTATATCCCCTGACTGTAGGAACTCGGTCCAGAAGCTTTCATTATCTAGAGACATTCTGTTATATAGGTCTCCATTCGTCATCTGTAATAAGAAAACATTTTTTCTTTAAACATATAAAAAAAAATGAATTGGGCACAGTTTTGCACGCACAACATCCATGATCATTTATGAAGGTCCAACGGAATTTGCTGCATGTCATCGTCAGTATATACACAAATAACAATAACACAGACCAAACAATAACTTAACATACAATGTTACGGTGTATCCGAGCATTAGCATTCAAAAACATATTAGAAAAACAGGACACATTGACCAAACCATCTCAAACTGGAAGCCAATTCCAATTCTCACGACCATTTAATTAGTGATTGTTCTTACACTGACCTTAAGTTTCAAAATTTTCTTTGTGCAGTCTTCCGGTAACCAGGTGTACTTGCTTTTCAAATCTTGAAGATTTCCGGTTTCTTCCAATACGTCATAGTTACCAATAAAATGTTGCCATAGCTAAAAACAATGAAACAAATCATTAAAAGGATCTAAAATTTAAGATATATAGAGATAAAAGTATTTTTGGCTTACCTCATTGGTTATCTGATCATCATAGACTTGTTTTAGGAGATATAAAACAACGATATATTTATCTTTCTTGTGCAGACTTAACAGTACCCTCTCAACAATTTTCCTGGTTAAATATTTGGTTACCTCCTCATTATTTACATTGTCTTGATCCTGAAATTAATGCATTTTAAATAATTAGCTGTAATCTATTCATTATTCATAATTTCATTTCACTTGGCTTTACTTATTTAGCTTAAATTAAAGTCCTTCAGTTGGTTCACAAATTTTAAAATTTGTTACCTACGTTTGTTGTTTGCTCAATATCCATTAGCCACGAAGCAACTGACGCTCGCTCAACCACGGATGTCAGTAATAAGCAACAAGGTCGAAAGGTCATGTAAACGATTTGTGATTAACCAACAAACGTAGGTTTACTATAACTATACATAATTATGTTATCTTAGGACTTTGAACATTAAAATAATAATAATAATAACTTCACACATCTCACACACGGCCATTTGATCCCAAACTAGGCAGAGCCTGTACTATGGTAACCAGACTGCTGATAAACATACTTTTATATTTATCAGCAGTCTGTCAGTAAGTTATTAGAGATAAATTACACTCAGACACGAACCCCGAACAAATGATCATGATCATCAATCACACAATTATTTGTCCAGGGTGGGAATCGAACTCATGACTTCTGGCTCAACAGTCAGTGTCACTAAACCCTAGACCAACAGGCTAGTCATTATGTTATCTTACTACTATTATAAATGCGAAGAGGCTGGTTAAGTTAGGCTAAGTGGTAATCGAGCAGGTTAAGAAATGGTAGCCAGGTCAGTCTTCGGATGGGTGACCATTCTTGACACATTGAGACGGCTTAACGCGCTCCTCGGAGGGGAGAGCACGTTAAGCTGTCGGTCCCGGTTGCCATACGAACATCTGTGGCATCCGTAACGGGTAGTGAGAGCCCTGAAAAGTCCGACTAACTGGTTACAAATCTGCTACAGAACTTCGATATCGCCTAGTACTTGGGTTGTGGGGGTCTGATGGCAGTCGCTTCACGTAAGATATCAAAGTTCGGCCGTGTTATAGTTAGATTAAAACCGACCCAACTGAGATGGGAATAGGCGCGGAGGATGATAAGTATTTTCTATCCATTTGTTTTGTGCGTAAAACTTTAAGTTCGTTGAGTTTTAACGGTGTATTCTTTTCTAAAGAGCTGAACACTAAAGTCGTTGTAATAATTAAATGACAGGTCGGGGTTCGTGCCGCGGCCGGGCATGTCTGAAGCACATTTTAAAAGATGTGTGTGCGAGAGCAGGATCCGGCCTCGACTCAGTGTAACATGAATCATGTTTAAAACTAAAGCATTTAACTCACGAGTTGCTTTCTAATGGCGTCAACGAAGGCATCTTGCACGAAATCCACGGGTAGTGCTGTAAGCGGCCAGCGAGTAGCCAGCTCATTAGTGGCCAGTGTAAGTGTTGCGGCGCGTTGCGCGGACGGTTTGAACGCTTGAGATGCTTCTCGAGTAACTCGCTCGATCTCTCTCGCTTCCGCCAGCGCTTCGGCGATGGTTTCGTTAGTCGCTCGCGTTTTGCTTAGTGAGGCCAGGAAAGCCGCATCTTGTAAAATATCACCCTTGTTCGACAGCTCGCCAAGTAAGTTCTCCTGTGTACAAAGAAAATAAGGTGAGAATACGTTATGTTAGTGTTAACTAAATCTGTCAGATATTAGACAGACCTGTAATTCGTGTTGTTGTTTCTGTAGTGTGGCTTTTTTAAGCTTGATTTCTCTAGATTTCGCATCTACTTCAGGATTCTGTTGCTGTAATGTATAGTGAATCAATTGATCTGAAAATTAAATTTATGTTAATATTCTATTGTACTTTAGTGTGTATTGCTTCATTAATAATAGTTACCACTATATATGTGGTGCGGTAGTACAGAGCATTCGACTGCAACGTCAGAGCGTTCGATGCTCGCTCAGTGCAAGATAATGTGAAATGTGTGTCTATTTTTATTACTTTTGGAGTTTCTGGGTATATTATAAATGTATTTGCAAAAAAATTTCTTTATATTTAAATACGTTTATTCGTTTTCTAAAACTCAGAGTAGAAGCTATGCTTAGTTTAAATCTAGATGGTGGTGTGTGATGTGTCCCCTATTAATTTAATTACTAAATAAATAATGTGAGTGTCCAATACCAGTGAGTGCGTGCAGCGTGTGCGTGAAGTAGACGGGCGAGAGCGCGGCGGACGCGGGCGGCGCCGCGCGCGCCTGCAGCACGAGCCGCGCGCCCCCGCCCCCGCCCCACTCCCCGCTACCGTCTACCTCACTGATTACCAGCGTACGAGATAATCTGAAACCAATAATCATTTGTAATAAACTATTAGACTAGTTACCAAATTACCTACACATTTTTTCGTACCTAAGATAATCTTAACACTCAAGTGTGTAATGCGAGTCACATTTCAAAATTTACAGCCTTAGAGGTTAGAAAAGGCTTTATGTAGTAATAATGTGCAGCGTTAATTATCCACTTTCAAATTCGCACCAGACCACTTTACACTTTATAAGTATAACAGTAGCCCAAAATACGCGGCTCCATCAGCTTATTTATTTTTGTGCAGACAATTGTGAAACGATAGTTAAAAAATTATTAAGCTAGGGGCTAGTAATGTGTGACCCACGTTACTAGTATTCTTTAAAAAAAAATATATTATGAAGGTAAAAAGAAAGAGAAGCGCTGAGTGAAGGAAAACACCGTAGCTGCGCAACATCCGGAGTTGGACCCGTATTACTTCCGTCGAACATTTGTTCCACTTAGCCATTGACAGGAACGAATATATGAAGCTGACGGCCAACCTTCAGAAATGAAGAGGCACTTGAAGAAGAAGAATACGGTCTTCTACTCACGTGTCTTCGGGGTTGCAATAGATTTGTTATGTGTTTCGAGCCCAACGAGAGGCCTTTATCAAGGAGTGTAGCGACATTCCGCGTCGTCGGTGTCAGAAGCTACCCTAGATTGGCACTGTCTCCAATGACGTTACCAATCTAGTGCAGCCATCCAGCAGCATCTAGCAGGAGTCCAAATTTTCGTGAAGTGAGGAGCTTGCGGAAGCAGTCGCGTTTGCGTTTTTGTTGCGATGTGTTGCGCATTCACCCCTTGATAAAGTTGAACGGAATATGACCCGTCAGATCCGAAATATCTTCATAAATATAAGAAAAGGTATTCCCTATGAGCAAATATGATTTGTCTAGTCATTTGAGAGAATCATCAAATGTCAACGTGATTAGCATCTTCGTTGTGTGTTCTTAAACATTCTGGTATAACCCTGGCATTACCTTATATAAATATGTAAGTGTTACCTATTAGCATACTGAATTGCAGTCATTAAATTCTCATTGCGTTGTGTTACAAAGTCACAATTGGTCTCAGAGAGAGTGTTCTTTAGCCAAGCTAAGCCTTCACCGTCGGGGTCCACAATAAACGGAGTAAAACCACATTTTTGAGTCTCCAAATACTAGAAAAGATACACAAATTATGTAGAATCCTGCTTATATTTGTTAGAAGACTAGAAGTATTTTTTAAATTGTAGTTAGATAATGTATTAGTATGTAAAGATAAAAACAATAATAAAAATAATAACTTCACACATGTCACACACCGCCGTCTGATCCCAAACTAGGCAGAGCCTGTACTATGGTAACCAGACTGCTGATAAACACTTATATATTTCTAAATACATACATATTATAGATAACATCACACAATAACTTGTCCTGGGTGGGAATTGAACTCACGACCTCGGGCTCAGCAGTCAGGGTCACTAACCACAAGACCAACAGGCCAGTCAATACAATGTCTCTTTACCACGAAATTTAAATACTTTTACAACTTTATTAAATAAATAAAGAAAATGTATCCTGGCAAGTTTTTGCCGTTTGTTAATTCATTATTTTATAAGTTCTTTGGATCCACTGTAAAAAAACTGCCGTTTAGTCAGCAATCGTGAGTCAGATTTCTGAGGTATATTTGTTTAAATACTTACATGTGTTTAAACACTATTTCACATTATATATTAATTGCTGCGCCGCGCAGTTTCACCCGCGTAGGTCCCGGTGCTGTGGGAATATCGGGATAAAAAGTAGCCTATGTGTTAATCCAATCGCAATCGGTTCAGTAGTTTCTGCGTGAAAGAGGAACAAACATCCATACATCCATTCATCCTGTCAAACTTTCACGTTTATAATATTAGTAGGATTATTATTATTATTAATAATTATAAATGATTAGGCAATAAGAAATAGAGAGCCACATACCTGGTCAATTAAAACCGCATTCTTAATAGCAGAACTATCTGAAGGGAGTCCATCGGCCTCCCATTTTAGCTGCTTCTCAGTTGTAGATAAGAAATTGATTATTGAGAACGATGCATCTTCAAATTCTATAAGTGCGCTCCATTTTTTTACATATTTCCTGGAATCCAAAATAAGTGACTATATTTAGAAATATCGGTTAACACAGTACATTGGCATGTGGCAAAGAAAAACCATTTTTTTTTTAGGAGAATATTAGTAATGTGGGTCACACATTACTAGTATTCTTGTTAACCCCTCCAGCTAAGCTAAATGATTGTGTTAGGAGCGGGTTCGGTATCGGCACTCGCGAGGCTCTATTCGCCCTCAAAATTCTCGTTCAGACATAGAAACTGACATTCTGCTGTGCTTTGTTGATTACGAAAAAGCATTTGACCGGGTGAAACACGACCTACTCTTGGGTCGTTTGGCAGATATTGGTCTCGATGGCAATGACGTTAGAATCATCGGTAACCTTTATGAGAAGCAAGTAGCTACTATAAGGGTGGAAAATAAAGATACTGATGAAATTGACGTCTGTCGCGGGGTTCGGCAAGGCTGCATCCTTTCTCCACTCCTTTTTAATATTTACTCAGAAGCCATGATGGCAGAAGCTCTTAAAGATCTTGAAGCTGGAGTGAAAATAAACGGTACGGTTGATAACAATTTGCGCTATGCAGATGATAGCGTTCTCGTAGCGGCCTTAGAAGATGACTTGCAGGCAATTGTTGACAGGGTTGATGAGTTTAGTGAGAGGCCTGGTCTGTCAATCAATGTCAGTAGGACCAAAATCGGAAATCCCAGCATAGCAATAGCTGGTCAACCACTTGAGCATGTTCAAAGATACCTCGGTGGTTGGGTAAATGAAGAATGGGAATCCGACCAGGAAATAAAGACCCGGATCGAACTAGCCCGAGCCTCATTTAACAAAATGAGGAAGTGCCGACAACTTCACATAAAGCTCCGAGTTAGGATATTGCAGTGCTAACCCTGTCGTAATGTACGGAAGTGAATCATGGACCCTAAAAGAGAACACGACAAGACGCTTAAAGGCGTTCGAAATGTGGTTGCTACCGTCGCATGCTACCGATTTAATAAAACACACGATGTTCCGTCGCAAGTGGGTCTATTACAAAGGGATCGGGTATAACCTAAGAAAAAAGACTGCGAGAACCCCGACAGCCCTTGGGCGATTCTACCTCAGTTTCACCCCTTTTTGTAGCGTGGTAATTCCCACGGGTCATCACCTCAAAGGGGCTGGCGGTGAAGATATATGACGGAATCAGATCGAGTAAAACCACAGGGTGTTCCGCTACAAGAGGGTCTTTGCAACGAACTCGGGCATACCCTAGAAAGGAAATCTCCGAGAACCACGACACGGCACGGCAGACTCTGAGGGCCTCTTGAACAATAGGCAGCCCCACCATTGCACTCGGGAGTTTTCGCATCTGTAGGGGTAACGGGCAGCCTCAATGGTTACACTCAGGCCAGCGCTCGGAGACCATTCTTCGCTGTCCAGCGTCTCATACCTCAGTTTCACCTTGGTGTCATATCATGTAACTTAAGTTCGAAAAGTTTTAAATATTATTCAATTAATTACAGATTGTTATTATTTTTCTAATTATAAAAGTAATATATAGATTGCTTGAGTACCTTGCTTGAGGTTCAGTTACATCGGGCAGGTACACAATATATGCAGCTGAGAGCAAAGATCGCTGAGTTAGTTGTGATATTTCTATGGATATGTTCTCCAACTGAAATTTAGGAATTGTTATAATTAATTATAGTGTATACATGAATAAAAAAGTAAGAACTCTTATTTTATACTGATCTAGTTTAAAGTTACAGTGTAACTATGTGATTATATGAACATAAATATTTGTTTATCTTCCGTTCTCTACCTATTACTCGTAATTTTAAATTCTTTTAATATGTACATATGTGTAAATTGTCTTTTTTCGTTTGTATATTTATACACAGACACACTTATGACAAACTTTTTTATTCTCAAATTTTATACTTAGGAAAAAAATTAATCATAATTTTAACTTTATAATGTTATTTGACTCTACTGGTCGTTAATTACGGTATCACTTAAATTAATAGTAGTTTTTTTATATAGTGTAGGTCAGCGTACATCTTGTTCCCACGTAGTGTACTCATGCGCTAGTTGTCCGAGCAGATTGGTGGCGGCCGCGATAGTGTTATTAGCGTTCGTCAGTTTGAGCTCTAGAGCGGCCGCGTCCCTCGTGTGTTGTCCTAACTGCGTCTCCAGGGCTGCGACGCGTTCTTCCACTGTTGCTAGACCCGTCGACAGTGCTGCCATCTGTTGTTCAGCATCTTTAAGATTTCTGTCAGTAAAAAAAAAGACAGTATTCATTATGACAGTCATGACGGTTGATTAATAAGTCATGAAAACGGGGATTCGTAATAATAATAAATATTAAAAGAAATACGAAACATACTTCATTAAATAGATCTGTAAGAAAAATGCGTTCAAAGTATTGATGCTGGATAAGGCTCTAGATAAGTTTTGCTTGCAGAGTTCTCGGTTAGAAAACTTGCTTGCAGTGCACCGTTGCCCAGGGCAACGCAAGCTGGATTATGATAAATGACGTCAATACTGTACTTGTGCAATTTGGCTTGATGTGCCTGCAGCGGCTGCACCCGCTGCAGCGCTGCGGCGTAGTGCAGGTTGGCGCGGACCCACGCCGCTAGCGGAGCGCACGCAGCGCTCGCTCGCTTAGCTGTAGCCGCCTCGAACGACGAACCGCGCGTTTCTAGCAGTTTCTGCACGCTTGCTAATGCTGATGAACTGATCTGACTAGCATCCATGCACCTAATTTAGGAAATAGAAAACAAAATAATAAATAATATACTGGGAGATATTATTTTATTATATTATATATTATTATAATACACAGCGTTATCTAGACCCAAACTAAGTATTGCTTGTATTATTGTTGTCACCACATCAAAAACTCTTTCACGATTTCTTTTAAATTATAGGTGAAACAGCGGGTGTTTCACCAGCGTATAATTTAATAGAAATCACTGTATAGTGACTTAGTACAGACAATATTTTAGTAACATTTTCTTGGCACGGAGGCGTTCACAATTCATCTCTTTTTGGCAATGTTCGTTTCACGTCAGGCGGCCAGGGTTAAACATCACATGCTCGTTACCCCAGCAAAAGCAGGCGTGAGACGGTGGACGATGTATTCTGCACGCGCTTCTCTAAGCCCGAAGGGAGGCAAAGCACGCAGCCATACGCAATGGTGATGCTGCCTACTGTTTAAGAGGCGACTAAGGTCAGCCAGGGTTCTCGGAAACTTCCTTCCTAGGATATACACTCGGACTATTAGTATCTAGAACTGCAAATTCGGATACGGATACGGACCTCAAGCTTTTTGCTCAGTTGATGCCGATACGCGTGATCTTGATACGGCAGTTGACGTTGAGGACTAATAACACGATATGTTTCGACTTCGTGTGTATTTAAATAATTATTTTAATACTCATATCAGATATTAATTATTGCTGCGCTACATGGGTCATCAAGAAATTGAATGTGGCACAATACCAGACATAAGAAATAAGTGCTGAATTCCTTTGACTATTTATTTTTTATTTCCACTTGCATCCAACAATCGCTGGTTCATGGTTTCGCTAACAACATTTGGTTATGTGTAGTGTACCTAATATCTTCTTTAACTCCACGCTTAGATAAGAAGTTCTTCATAGAATGCCACGAGGTGTCTGCGATGCCCATGAGCCGCAGCACTCCCTCCAGCACGTCGCGCACCACCTCCGGCGGCGCTCTCAGTGATCGGACCTACAATATTGTCTAACGTTTAACAAGCACCTAAAATGTGAATAAAATATTAATCTTATTCCATTAACATTGAGCTGAAAATCATACGATTGAGGATGGGCAGGTGACCTTTTGTATTAGATCGACTGCCAGTAGTGTCTCCGTAATTGATCAAGGACTGTTGATTATCACTATACCTAATAATTGAAATATTTAGCTTGCATAGATGTTTTGTGATAAGAGTTCATGCTAATATCTGATGATTTATAATGAACTCTTATATTTACCTCGCTTAACGACTCTGGTCGTATATCACCCACAGCGGATCGTGCCGCAGCAATTACCGGTTCAACAGCAGCTACTTCTGCTTCTATTTCTTTTTTCCTGCAATAATTCATTTGTTTAAGATTAGGTTTAGTTACGCGCTTGATAATTGGAATATGCGGGAACCAGCTTAAGCGTAGCGTTATTTTGTTATATTTCTATGGTAACTACTGGTTGGCCAGAGATCGATATTTTACAGTATATCATTTAATCACGGGTCAGTTCATCATAAAAATGCGAGATTAAGGATTTACAGTCATTAGTTTGATTTTGATCGATAGATAGTAGATATTATTTTTGTGCGGTATGGTGAATAACCTTATACATTTCGGTGCCGTCAAAAATGTTTAAATGTTGTTGGATTGATTACATTGCAGTTGTTGGCCGTAATACCACATACGACCAAAAACAGCAATGTTATCTTATTGATTTTTTCTTGGTAAAATGTTCTGTTTAATCATTCCGATATCACTTTTAACCAAAAATTTAAAAATTCCAATGATTTTCGACTCAGAATGATGATATTTCAGTAGACAACACGCTGTCACTTGCACCCTGTATAGGTTAATAGATTCATCAGATGCTCGTTCCTAATTACGATATCTGGATAAGATTACATAAGTGTCGTTATATGGAATTCATAGTTAAAATGTAATACTAACTGTGTCTGCAGCTTCTCGTTCTCAATCTCTATATTTCTTTTGAGTATTTGCATTTCATCCTTCTGTTCAGTGTTAGACCGGACAGTAGCACTGATCTGTTGTAGGGCATGCGCGGCTTGAGCTTGTTTCTCTCGTAGAGCTACTTCTTGTTGCGCCGCTTCCGTCTGCAGGCGAGCTACGTCGGTACGGGCCCGCCGGAGAGCTTCCACGCCCGCCTGACATTATATGTTGTAAACAGTTTCATTATACAACGTATTTTTCTACGAACGTTAAACCATTATTTACTATCACCATCCTCCGCGCCTTTTCCCAACTAAGTTGGGGTCAGCTTTCAGTCTAACTAAGATACGGCTTTCGATATCGAAGTTCTGTAGTTAGACCAGGTCGTCGGATTTTTAGGGCTAAAACTACCCGTAACGAATACCACAGATGTTATAATGGAAACCGCGACCGACGGTTTAACGTGCTCTCTGAGGCACGGAGAGCACACACGTGAGAATGGTCACCCATCCTAAGACATACACTTGACCTCGTAATGTGCTAATCTACTCGGTTACCACTTAGCCACGAGCCCCTCTTAAACCATTATTTACTATACCTATACTAATATTATGAATCCGAAAGTAACTCTGCCTCTTAGAGGGCTCCGACTTAACGGCAATAAAACCCTGACCTTCTCGAGCCTTCTTTCTGAAGTGTATGTATATGTATACACAACTTTTGTCACGAAAATAAAACTTGAAGGAGAAACATGGAGGATGAAGGTTTGTATTTGAAAGATTCTAGGCTGACGAAGTCTCGAAGACATAATGCTGAGCTATATCGTATTGAAATTAGCTTAACTTTATAAAAATCTTTTTAACAAAAAATTAAACCTACGAAAAGAACTAAAAAGCAAAAAATAAATAAACCTTAAGTCTTAAGTATTGAGCTTATTTACATAAACTATCAAATTTTATATAAACTAAACTAAACTTGTTTTGAGTCGGCGCCAAACAACAAACTGATTAATTATCAAAATTTTATATTTACCTACGTAAGTAATTATAGATTTTTTTCATCATTAGCTCAGCTACATGATGTGATGATTTCTACACGCAAATACCTGATAAAGTAATGAAAATTAAACAGAAACACTATTCGTTCCTACAATTTTCGAGGGTTTCTCTCAATTTTATCAGGATCCCATCATCAGATCCTGACTTCCTTGACATGGGACCACCCTTGAGGTATACTCTATCTAACAAAAAAAGAATAATGAAAATCGGTTCATAAATAACGGAGTGAGGGCTGAACAGACATAAAAAAAATAAAAAAAAATATAATACGGTCGAATTGAGAACCTCCTTTTTTCGTCGGTTAAAAACCACTTAAAGACTCACCGATAACATGACTTGTCTCTGCAACAGCGCAGCTTTCTTCCTGCTAATAATATTGTAGTATGTCTTCACAAAATTTACGTATCTACAGGGTGCGCGTTTCCATTCTACCTCAATGGTTTTGTGTATATATACAAAACCGTGGATAGGCAACGAGTCTAGTTGTTCCTTAGATGCCTCAACAGCGTTTTCTTTAAGCAACCTAAAAATATAAAATTAATATGAAACTACCTTTTTTGTTGTATACGGTCACTGAATTCTAAAATACAAAAGTTCTACAAACATTATAGTTTTAAAATGTCGTTTTCAAACAGGTTGAAACTTAAAAGGCTCGCTTTAGTCCGTAAGAGTACTCCAGCAGTTCAAATGTACATACAAAATATTTTGCAGCAGAGAGGTTTTATTTTGAGTAACTGAGTGTCCGACTACTTTACATAATGATCTAACTGTAAAGTTTCAACAATAATGATTTGAGGTTGATAAGGGATCAAGTACCAAGTAGGCGCAACTGTAGCCTAGGACAAAAAACGCAGATAAAGTACAAGACAAACAAAGTGCACACTCCATTATCAACTTATTAAGTGCAACGATACTAATGAACTCTAAGTGCATGATGAGACTCGCTTATTCCTGAGTACCTTTGCACGACCAGACGCGGCATTTCACGCAAGGTCTCGTCTGACCAACGTTCTATCCACACTATATTTCCATCGTTGTAAAGCAGTGGGTAATTGTCCATTAATTCTGAGAGGTTTTCTTGACTTTTGTCTAAGCATACTATGATTCCGAGGTTGGATTTAATGTCTGTAAAGGTTTTTAAATATAAAATAACACATTTGCTGAGGATAGTTATCAATATTTGGTTGAAATTGTGTTGTATAGACTCTCCTGTCGTCCTCGAATTGCCAACCCTTCTTGCTGGATTGGTGGAGATTAAAAATGTTGTTCGGTTTCGTTTAAGAGAAATAGAACTCAATTTGTGAGGCGAATGTTTACTTCTCAAATAGTTAACTTATCTGTAAGTATATGTAATTCCCTTTTGTGCCATAACACTAGTAGCACTTATTTTATTCATGCGTGGTCAACCTGTCTCCATCCTTAGAGACCTTTAGGACAGCAAATACCGCTCTATTTAAATGCGGTCTTGCGCACAGTCGACGCTCTAAGGTACACTAGTGGGATGACTCAAATTTGATGCGAAGTTTTCCTGCGCCTTCTACTTATATGAAGTATTAAATCCGTGACATTTAAGTGAGGTTCTAAATCCCATCATTAGGTGAGTTCTACCTAATGATGGGATTAAGAAGGCGGATAGCTGCTACCTACCTAGAAGATTGTGTATACGTACTGTTGATAGTGTTAGAGTCGCGGTTACTGCTGGCGGACAGCAAGTGGTCTGGCAGCGCGCCGAGCGAGCGTGCGCGGCGCAGCGCCTCGAGCGCGGCCAGGGCGCGCGCGCTCGCCGCGCTCGCCTGCACCAGCGCCACGCAGCGCGCGCCCTCGGCCGCTGACGTCAGGGCCTACGCACACTCACTATGTACCTTCTTACTTTGCACATTACACATTCTAACTATACATAAATACCATACTACAATAAGTATAACACATGCAATTTAATAAATATAAGTAGGAAGTATTATTTCATTGAATAATATTTGTTGTCAATGGGTAAGGTCAAAACATTGATATCCACCGCCCAGATTTCAATTGGCCAGAATTTAAAAATCTGCTACACTTATGTACTCTTACGTATTGATCAGTCTAAGAATATTAAAAAAACATACAAAATCTCGACGTAGAATGAACTTAAAACTTACATAAAAATACTTAGACAATTAAATTTAAAAAATAATAAATTGTTTACTTTACCAAAAAGAACTTAGGCACCATAAAAAAAAGACTTGAGGGTAAATTATTCAAAGACGTACAAAACGTAGATATAAGTACATAAAAATATAGACAAAACACTGTATTTTTAATAACTCTAAATATTAGTATTTACAGTATATTTATGTAGTATTATTATTTTATTTTACAATACAATACAATACAATACAATATTCTTTATTGTACATCATAGAAAAGTTACAACATAAATGAAAAACATTGAATAATGGTACAATCGGCGGTCTTATCGCTAGCTGCGATTTCTTCCAGACAACCTTAAGATGGACAAGTGTGATGGATTAGTGCATAGGGCAGTTTGCAGGTGTACAAACTCAGCTCAGTAGCTTATTGAATTATACGAATGTTAGCGAAAATAGATACATAATAATCATATATACCTTAAATACATTTTATAGGTTCAAATATAAGTAAATATAAAATAGCTATTAACACATACGTATACACATTCTAATATTAAATAAATATGTATATACATATATCAAAAATGTTTAGTGATTGAGCACGTCTCACAGTTTCAGACAATGCATTCCACAGGCGAGCTGCATGGACTTTAAAACATTTGTGGAGAAAATTCGTGGTGTGCAGTGGTATTTTCAGGCGCTGGTTTTCCGATGACCGCAGGAGCCTCGCATGTGTTTCATTTAGGAACTCGAAACGTTCTTTAAGATAGATGGGAGTGGAAGGATTAAACAAAATATTGTAAAGTAGTGCGAAAATATGAGCGTTCCGGCGAAGCCGTATAGGGAGCCACTTCAGCCTAATTCGAAATTCAGAAATGTGGTCATATTTGCGTAAGCCAAATATAAACCTGATACAGACGTAGATTGTAGACGCTCAAGTTTATTAAGTTGGTCCTCAGTGAAATCAACATAGCTGGCATTGACGTAATCGAGATTGAACCAGTGCAATTTTAGTGTCAATGGGAAGAAAGTTACGTAATCTTCTCAGGGATCCTATTGATGCAAATACTTTACGACTAACTTCCTGTAGCTGGGGACCCCAGGACAATGTTTTGTCAATGTAAAGTCCCAGGTTTTTTACCGTTTCACAAAAAGGTAAAATCTTGCCATTAAAATTAACCTGTGGGAGGCTCAATCATTCAATTTTTGAAATTAATCTAGAACTTACTATAATAACCTGGCTTTTTTCAGGATTCACGGTGAGTCCATGTTCAGAACTCCAATCAGATATGTGTGCTAAATCTTTATTTATACTATCAATGGCTGCGGATAGCTGTCCAAGAGGAGCGTGTGTGTAAATTTGCAAATCATCAGCATATAGGTGGTACGATGAAATAAGCTTAGAGGAGATAGTACTAATAAATATTGTGAAGAGTTATGGGGATAACACGCCACCCTGCGGCACACCGACAGAGGTATTGCACCACGAAGAAAAGGTTTCCTCGATTCGAATACGTTGACGGCGGCCGGACAGGTAACTATGAAACCAATCCAGCACCGTTGGAGATATTTTAAGAGAGCGGAGCATGGCTAATAGTATGTCAAAATCGACAGTGGTAAATGCATTTCTGAAGTCCAACAAGGAGAGTACTGTAAGATAGCCGTTTTCCATACCTGATCTAATGTCATCCGTAATATTGATAAGGGTAGTAGTAGTAGTATGTCCAGGACGGAAGCCAGACTGGAAAGGATTTAAAAGGTGGTTTATGTTAAGAAACGTACTAATTTGTTTATATACAAGGCGTTCCATTACTTTTGAAAGGAATGGTAGTATGGAGATTGGACGGTATTCAGTAAAGGAAGCAGGGTTAGGCTTTTTTGGCAAGGGAATGATTTAAGCATCCTTCCACCTGGATGGATAGGAGCTACAAGTTAAGGAAAAGTTGAAAATGTCGGTTAAAATTGGAAGAATCGAGTCTAAAAGGGGGAGAACCATATTACGGCTGACACAGTCAGTTCCAACAGCGTTGGAAGTTATTGATAATATGCTCTGTTTAACATCACAAGCGGTGACTTGATTGAAAGTAAATGGAACGTAATCTGGAGTTGGCAGTGTTGAAAGATATTCCAAAGTCTTTGCTTTGGTTGTCCTGTTAAAATTAGACGAAGATGTGAAATGTTGATTAAGTAAATCAATATTAATTGTTTTAAGAACTGTTTCTTGCTTTGATTTTCCGACTCCAAGTGATTTAAGGAAATTCCAGACTTTAGCTGGATCACCGTTTTGAACGGATTTGTGAATGTGTTGGCGTTGGGCTTTCCTACACACCTTGCTACAGATATTGCGGATAGATAAGTACTTATCTAGGTTTTGCTACGTCGGTCGGCGTTTGTATCTGGTTTTGGCTGCAGGTTTTTTGGCAATAATTGATTTTATCTCCTGTTTGAGCCATGGTGAAGGTAAGTTTTTTAGTTTAACTTCTCGAATAGGAGCGTGTTTGTCATACAACTGTATGAGGTTAGTGGTAAGAATATCGACTTTTTCATTTATATTTTCAGCGGCTAAAAGAAGTGTCCAGTCGATATTGTTCGCATCCGTAAGAAGCCTATCAAGATCCATGGCACTGAAATTGCGCAGGTGAAGAATTTTAGGCCTTGCTTTAGGAGGACGAACTTTGTAGGACAAGAAAAGAAGATCATGATAAGAAAAGGAGTCAGCGGGATATTGACCAAACTTTGCTACATTTTGGGGCGAGGAAACGATTATAAGATCTAGAAGAGAAGGAGTTGAATTGGGAAAATGTTAGTGTTGTTATTTTAATTATAGACCTAGGTTACATACATTGTTTAACCATTTCAATCAAATCAAATCAAAACCATTTATTTCAATTGAACCAATAATAGGTATTTTTGAATTGTCAGGAGTAGGAGTCAGTCAAACTAAGTCAGTCGTGAAGCTAGTTGCCTGTTCCAATACGTAGATCCTATGGAGAAGAACAGGCAAGAAACTCCAAGGACACTCTTTTTCAAAATGTTTTTTACAAATTTCTGGTTACATTGCTTATAAGCGTAAATGAAAAGGACAATGTAACGTACCTATTATTCTAAAATATAAATAGACGCGCTAATTACTACTATAGATATTTAAGTAATAGCAGTCCGGAGATGACCAGCCCCGACCAACGGCACCCGTTCACGAGCATGACGCACACGCCAGCCATCGTACAGATCAACAATATTGAAGGGAACCGAACGACCCGACATATACGCCACCATAGGCAGGACTTCTAGGCGAGCATGACATACTCAGAACTGCCAAGCAACATAGGAAATTTAACTAAATAAGTGACTACACAGTTCTCATTGACTCTCATTGACTGTCACAACAGAATACATGCGCTGTCAATTGCGGTTTGCAATAAAATCATATTTTCTTTCTTTTTTTTTCAGATTCAAATTCAATATCTTTATTTCATGAAATTGATCATCAATTATTCGAAATCGTCAATCGTTTTTCTTTGTTCGTCGGCAGAAGACTGTCTTGTAATTGTTACCAGGATCAACCTTTATAAAGACTTAGATTATTTCGATAACCCTTACATTTTTCAATATATTGTTGAACTGCATTTCATTTTTAATAACAAACAGCGTGGCAGGTAACGCAGCAGCGACGATGTAAGCAGCCGCTAGACGACCGGCGCCCGCGCATCCCACACATACCAGTAAACCACCATTCATCTGGTAATATGAAAATGTATCTTATGCATGATATTGTTAATATACAGTATATTTACAGAAATTATATTTTGCATGTACAGGGTGTATATGAAAACTTACTTAGATCACTTGCTGAAAGTTTACCTCCATTTCTCATAAAAGTAGCTGGAATGTGTAAAATTAAAGATTTTAACAGTAATAGTACCTACATATTTTTTTATTCTGTAACTATTCACTTAGTTATTGCGAAAATCCATAAAAACTAACTTAAAAGTTAGTTATTGAAGTTAGTTTTTTTGGATTTTCTTACTAATGTACGATTTAAAATCTTTAACTTTACACATTCCACCTGCTTTAAGAGGTAAAATTACCAGGAATTAGTATTTTTATTTTGGATTTTTTCATTCCGTTAGTAAAAAAAAATCATAAAAACTACCACTATAGCATGACGTTATGCCTTGGTATTTTATGCAAAATTATACCAATCCTACCGCTTTGAAATTTAGTAAAAAGATACCGATTTGACTTAACAGTCAACTACCCTATTACTTTTGGCCCCACTAGAGGGTATAAATTAATCTTATCAGGGACCATAACAAAAATTAACTTACTTTCTAAATATGGACTTTGTACGGTGTAGCGCGAGGTTTGCAGTGATTGTTAAATAAAAGAGATGTTTTAAATGTTACACACTAAGAGTATATTATTCAGTTACACAATATGTTCTTAAATTTAGAAATGTTAGTTAAATGTTATGTTTAATGAAAATGTTAGAATGTTGCAATGAATGCACCCGAATGTCGCGGTCACACAAAGTGCACTGACTCTATACACGCTTGCTCTAATTAGGTAAACGCGTGACTCGCTTATTGCTTAATAAGGTGTTCGGTTATATTACACCGAACAGACTTAAAGGTTAATTTTTTTAGTTAAAATATTTGCGTTATTCAAATATCTTTTATGAACCATAAATTAGCAGTAATAATAAGAATATTTCCCTTACCGCTCGCGCTATCGCCGGACATAACACAGCTAACTCTGAGCAAACCTCAGCCCCGGTCTCACCAAAAACATTCTGCTCGTGTTCTGACACTGAAATTTATTTAAATAATAAGGATGTTGATACACTATACGGATTTGTCAGTAAAATTAAAATGACACGAAATGTTTTTAAAAAAGTGCACTTATACGAGAAAATTAAAGCATTTCGGAAGAAAACCAAAAACATTCAAAATCTAAAAATAAAATAAAACGGTGATTCAGATTTTTATCGAGTACAATAACTATGCAATATTATATAGGTATGAATAATTAGGGTTAATTCTGGTTAATTAAGTGAGTTAACAGTATAATTTTACTTACGACACTGGTTGATAAGCTTTTGCGTCCTTTGATACCAGTCGTTATAAGTTGTGTGTTCTAAATAAACACCGTCTCCTCTAAGTTTGTAGGCGAAATGCATTGTCTCATTGTTCACTTTCAAATGTTTTCTGCATATCGAGTCGAATATTGCTTTCTCTTCATCCGATACCAGTCTTTCTCTGAATATAAAATTGGCTTCTGCGCCGATTGCCTGTAAATAATATTCTATATAAATGTTACATACATTTAGGTAGGATTCCTCAATTATTGACACACGGAGCATCATTTTTTATGTATGACCAAGTCCGCAGCGAGTAAATAATGTTACTATGTATATATTTACTACTATATATATATCTATAGATTTAATAATTATATAATTTTCGTGTAAGCCCTTAAAATCAATTTTAAATCGGCTTTAAGCATATTTATTTTTTATTATACAAATTATACAATTTATAATATGATATACACATTTTATAATTTGATATTTTCAAATTCAAAATCATTTATTCAATTAAGACACTAAGTGACATTTATGAACGTTAAATTGAAGCTAGAGTTAAAATCATAGATCGGCACAAACAGACGCCACAGCATATACTGGATTGTCAAGGTAAATTAGATGAAAAACACCAAAATCTACTGCCCGTTTGTGTCGATATATAACTTCCAGTTTCCAAAATGCGTAGGGCCTTATGAGAAGAATACTGGCAAAGAAACTCATGGCCACTCTTTTTAAAAGTCAGATCTTCAGGTACAAAGGTACAAGATATAATAATTATAACACTAAATAGTTAGTGATACAATAAGACAAGGATTTGGTTATGGAGGATTATGTTTCTATTAAGTACGTAGAACAGATTTAGACGGCTTTTACCCATAATATTTTGTTGTTTTTTTAAGTGATAGTAAAAGTATGCATATTAACTTGTTTACGAACGTAAAAAGTAGATTGAAAATGTTAAATTGTAACTAATATGTATCGACCTAGGCTGTTAATGGGACAGCAAATTATAACTTCACACATCTCACTCACGGCCGTCTGATCCCAAACTAGGCAGAACCTGTACTATGGTAACCAGACTACTGATAAATATACTTCTAAATACATACATATAGATAAATTATATCCAGACAAAGAACAAAAAATAAACATGCTCATCATAAAATAACTTGTCCTGAGTGGGAATCGAACCCACGACTTCTGGCTCAGCAGTCAAGGTCACCAACCACTAGACAACACTATATGGTTATTAAATAATTTGCAGTTATGTAGATAGGAAATAATATTTAAATCTAATTTACCATAAGAAGTTGTTCCATGTTAGCAGGTGTGTACCACTTTACGTTTTCACATAGCCTCTTCAAATGGGACGCGTTCCACTTGTAATGTGAACGGGTATCGAAAGTTTCCGTTGTCTGGTAACATATAATAATGATATAAGTAGGAATGAGTGAATACTTAGCGACATATAGTAACAAACTGAAATAATGTCTGGCTAGATTTGGTGAAGTTTATCAATTTAATGCAATTATTTCTTTCAGGAATATTGATACAAAGGTTGTTACAGAATAAATAGTTTCACATGCAAATATTTTTGATTAGTTACAAGTTTTAATACCAACACTAATGACTTAATACATAATTACATTTAATAAAATATTTGATGAACTACCTACTTTGAGATATAACCGATTTTAGGTTAGGTACAATATTACATATTTACTAAGATGTCACCCACAAAATAGAAAGTCAAAATTATTATGATGTTAACATAGAACTATCTACAAATACTAAAAATTGCATTTTTTTAAAACAATTCATTCATATTATAATTGTGTTGGCTTGAATTAACACAATCACATATTTGCATTAGGCATTACATTACAGGCTGAGTCAGCCTGTGACTACGGGCTAGTACTGGTGTTGCGTATGTACTTATAAGCAGTGATAACCGTTTACCATCAATAAGGCCCAGCCTGTGGTTATTGGCTAAGCCGTTAAAAAAAAATAGAACCTGCACACAGAATGGTACCTGTCATTTATATGCTAATGGTATTTTTAAGAATACATACCTCTTTATACATTGCTAAGAGTTTATCAGCCAGGTTAGGCATATCATTCGATGGAATACTCTTGCCGATGCTGTTCTTCAGATAATTCGTTGCTATTTCCGACAACTCTTCGTCGTCTGGTTCGCTTAAAAATATATTATACGTTGTTTAATAATTTAGTGATCATATTCAAATGGAAACATATAATTCAATTGAACGTAAAGGGTTCTAAAATACAAATCGTATTATTAAAGCAATAATTTAATTTTATGTTATACGCGTTTATTGTTACTGCGTAGGATAGTAGCTCTCGTGTAGCCCAAGACTTCCTCAAGAAGAAAGCTATCCCACGTAAAAAATATAGAAGTTCCAGAGATTAACGCTTTAAAGCAGGTAGGCGCTAGATACTCTTCTACTCGTCTTGAACATCAATATGGGGCCCTATGTTAGATCGAATATCATACAGTAGTAATTTTGAAATTTCTTTGCGTTCCATGATATGATTATACAATGTATATAAACGGAATTAACGCGATCACGAAAAAGTTAAGTATTACATACCTATTTCGTGATCGCCACAGGTTGACTCAGCCTGTAACCACGGCCAGTTAAAACCTGGTCGTGGTCACAGATCGTTTATATATACATAATTATTTGATACAGTAATCTTGTACCCTATGAACTACTATTATAGCACGAAGTAGTTAGTAATGTCAAAAACACGACTTGTGTATTGCTTATAAACTACTGGAGGAAACTGCTCTGTTAGACGAGCCAAACTTTCAATCTTATTGGCTCACGAGTGTCTTTTGTGACTTGTGACTTTCCCAGCAGTTTCTGCTCCATTTGTGGTCACTGCTCCGCTCCTATGAGTTGTGCCGTGATATCAAATAGCTTATAACCTTTTCTCAAGAATTAACCTATAAAATGCCAAAATATTTTTTCAAATCGTAGTTCCAGACATTAGGACGTATTTTTTAACAATTATAATTTTTTTTATTACCTTATCATAACCGGCATTAGTGCAGTAGCGAGTCGCGTGTCGACAGCAGCGAGGTTTGTGGCAGTGGCGAGCACGCGTATTGGCGCCAGCTGCCACCACTCGATACCACCGCCTTCCTCCTCACTGCCTCGCGACCAGAACCCGTTGTGTTGAATCAACTGCATGTATAGATAGATAACATACTTTATAAACTCTTCATTTACCATTTGTCCTTCAAATCCGTATATTCGCTAGTAGAACTGTATATACTGTATGCCTGCGAGTTGTATGCAGAGCCCAGGAAATGCAATGTAAAAGACAGCACTACACTAAGAGCGTGCGCGAATCGAGGTTTCGGACGGAGGGGAGAGTTTGCGGGCGTGGAAGGGGAAGTTTGCGGGCGAAGGGGGGAGGTTTGTCGGCAGCAGGAAGAGATTTGTGGGCGTGCGAGGCGAGGTTTGCGGATGGCGGGGGAGATGCGCTCCCGCCCCTTACCTCAGGTCTCGACTGCATTCAACTCGTGCGCTTACTGTAGGTATATTGTAAAAGCGCTAAACAAGTTACTGAGCTTTAGCTTTTTAGCGTATAGTCGACAGCACTAATGGTGTAGTGTTGCCCTTTCTACTGGTAGGTACTGTTAGGGGATCTAAGGTGCGTCAGTTTCCTACTAGGCTCACCATCGGTCGGCCCGTGTGTTTGTTTGCCGACTTATTTGTATAAAAAATGTTAGTAACATTAATTACTGTAATAGGCGCAAAGCTTTTGCAAACGAGCGTAGGGCAGAATAGTTTAACATGATAAAAGTTGAACAGTTAGCGATAAATATTTGACATATTTAGTTATTGCTAGGTTAACGGGAGAGTGGTCAAATGACCTGCAGTAAGAAGGAGTGAAGGGGAGTAGAGCGCCAGCAGTCGGTGCGCGCGCGGTGCAGGCCGCGCAGCAGCAGCGCGCCGCCCGCGCCGCCACTCGCGCTGCGACCGCCGCTAGACGCTAAGTTGTTCTGGAACCGTCACAAGTGTAGGCATAAATATACTAAGTAGCCGTTATGGGCATCTTTTTTTTGCTAAGGATCCGTACATTTTCATAGAAAAAAAGGAACTTTGATGGGCCAATTGGCACCTTCGTCTGACCAGCTATGTTGTCAATAAGAAGATCGATTCGTTTCGAAAAACATAACTCTTCCAATCCTAACGAAATATAATATAGGAATATGTAAGTAAGAAATTCTCCCCCCGGAATTCTGTCTCGCTATTTTTTGTTTTCTTTTTCCAAAGATGATGGACCACTCATTTTGGCGGACTTTGAAAGATAAGATCAGTGTTAAATGTCTTGTGGGTGAAGTCGTTATTTATGATAATGTTGGAGTCAACAGAAATGTAATTGGAAAATTACTAGGAAGTAAATAAATAGTACGGTATCACTACATATTATAAAACAAAGTACCCTACCGGGTCTGTCTGTTCGCGATAAACTGTACTAAACGCATTTTCATGCGGGTTTCACTAATACACAGAGTGATTCATGAGGAAGGTTGAGGTGTATAATTTGTTAAAATTTTGTGTAAATTCATTGAAATATGATGATGATTGTTAAAGATGTCTCTGCCACCCATGCGAAGCCGCGGCGGGTTGCTAGTTATATACAAGCGAAGTATCATCGAACACTTGCCCACATCCTTGCTGAATTTGTGAACAGTTTAAATGTTTAATAGACTACTAGTAGCTTAATAAAATATTGCTTAATATTATCTTCAAAATATTTATAAATCGTGTGTGATTTATAGATCGTGTGTCGCTAGGTGTTGGTAAGTAATCACTGATTACTTACCAACACCTAGCGATAAAAAAATATAAATAGCTTACTCTTTTCAATTCAGCAATAATATCAGCTGGCTCCAAGATTGGTGTACAATCAATAGTTATTAATGTTGAGTTGCACTCCCTTGCTAAATATTCTGCTAAAATACTGTAACAAGTGAAATACATTATTTACTATTTTCGAACTGTGCTGCTTACCTTGTAGAATAATATGTTTATGCCTTAGGCTTAGGCGATAGAAGTAACATTTGCCGAGATTTCGTTTATTCTATTATTATTATTATTCTATTTTTTACGGTACTTTTCGGACTACTAGTAAGATTTAATATTAGGGAAGTAGTGCATACTGGAAGTGAGTGTCGTACTTTTTAGCGCTAGCATCAGGTCCCACGATGAGCAGATGCGCAGTGTGCGACAAGAGACAGGCGCGCACCACGGGCTCGCTCACACTCAAACGTCTTGACATCAACAAATTATCTGACACCCATTCCATTAAAGGAATTGCCGTTGTAACCGGTGGGCCGAGAACTGATGACATCTAAAAATTACGAAATACGACCATACGAATTAGAACTAAGTTCAAGACGCTAGTTCACAATGACCTGTTAAAAAACATTGTTTAGAGGGGTGTACAACTAAGTGCATGCATATCTACCTCTTCCTGGAAACTGTTGACGGCTTTTTCTTTCAATATATCGACAACGCTCCGTTCGATTGCAAGGGAAACCATTTCTTCTGGCGTGATCCGAGTGGAGTTGTGTGTGGTGTCTTGAGCTACGTATTCAAACTGTGCTAATATTTTTTTTACCTATAAATTATATAAAGATTAGTTTATATAAAACCTTTAATTAGAAGTATAATAAAGTAATCCATGCTGGCTCCGTATCACTAGTTAGTTGGTTTGTTTTTATAAATAAAAAAATATTCGACAAAATTAAAATTGCGACCATTTTGTGCATTTGCACAGCCATAATTTTATGGCTGATTTATTAAGCCATTGTTTATGTTTCAGTGATATAAATAAAAATAGGTTGCAAGCCCCCTAAAAGTAGTATACTAAAATAGACCAAAGGGTTTTGTGTAGTTAACTCTGTTGACATTGTGGTGTTTCAATGATAGGTGTAAACAACACGTTTCACGTAATTTTGGATTGTTCAACCTATCTATGGGTTGGAAAAAGGTGAACCATTTCATTTGTGTGTCAGATATTATCATTTTTATTTATGTTTATAACATTTTTGCACGTATATAATACTCACAAAGGTGTAAGAGAGAGTAAGAGACACGTTTACTTTATCCAAAGAAAGTGTAAAAACACGTGTTTTTTCCGTCCTTGTTCTTTACCGACAATTTCCTCTTACTAGCTATCGAATTGTTGTTAATCGTGGGCCAGTAAGTAGCATTCCGACCCCGACTTTCAGCGTTCTCTTTTATCGGCCAACGAAGGACTACAGACTAATCTACTAAGGGAGGTCTATTGTGGAACTTACTGTATGAGCTGCTTTTATAACATAACAAGCCTAGATTGCTAGTTAACCTGCCTATCTTACTAATATTATAAACGTGAAAGTTTGTGAGGATGTATGTATGTGTGGATGTATGGATGTTTGTTACTCTTTCACGCAAAAACTACTGAACCGATTGCGATAAAACTTGGTATGTAGATAGCTGAAGATCTGGATTAACACATAGGCTACTGTTTATTCCGATATTCCCACGGCATCGGGACTTACGCGGGTGAAATCGTGAGGCGCAACTAGTGTTAAATAACTATCAATCGAAAAATCAGTTAACCTTTGTCTAAACATTAGGACATTTCGCCGTCAATTAAAAGCAAACTGTTGAAATGTAACTAAAAGTGGGTTCTGAATTAGAACTAACCACGCTAATATTGTATATCCTCATCGTAAGTTGGGATTTGTGTTCAGAGAGCCAGGAAAGACATTTCCTCACAGCTTGCTGTAATAAAGGCATCGCCATTTTCGCATCTTCGTTGTCGAAGTCAGCCCTTTGCATCCAATTTGATATTACATCCAGGTCACAGCTGGCGTAATCACTGTAAATTATATGTTTAAAAGTTTAGAAATACTGCAAAATATACAGAAGATATTTGAATTGCTTCAAATATGCAGTCCCTTCGAAGTACGTTTTTTTTTGTATTCAAGAGTTAAGCGAATTGAAATCGATTATAATTTTTAGCTGCAACTTTAATACACTACTGTAACTCCTACAATATTAGTACTTTTTACATATATTGGTGCCGATTCTATTGTACACTCGACTAAACTAAAACCAGACTTAATTTCTTCATATGAAATCAACCTAGTGTTCTTCGTAATAAGGTCTATTTGTTACTAGCATCTACTTCTTAGCTCGCTAAATTTCACTAAAACCTGTCAACGTATACTCAACTTTATTTCCACGCAGCGAGAGTCTCCATTTATTCAAACGCTGTATAATTGCCGTATAAAAACTTGTTTAAAACGAACAAGGATGACGTGTTTTTAATCTACACCTACGAAGACGCTTACTAAAAACACAGAGCAAAAGAGATGGCATTCAACGGATAGCGGCTCTCGCTACGTGGTATTAAAGTTTATTTAAGCGTATCAGACTTTAGTCGACAAATAAATTGCTTATTTCGATAACGACATGTGTTACCTACTTGTTTCAATTTGAAATAAGACCTTGTTTTGAAGTGTACAAGGTTTACATCTTATATGAATAAAATTTTGTGAATTTTAATTAAGTGAGTGAAGTAACAGAATTGGGACCATTGTAGAATGTGATTTCTTAACGATTTAGATAGCAACTGGTCAGCATACTGACAGCTCTAATCGTTGACCAAACTAATTAACTACTATTGTTTTGGTTTTTATTTTGATCTACTTACTTTGATAATGGTGGTCCGTTATTTATTAATTTTAAAGTTTCAATTTATTTTCTGATTATCAAAAAAAATTTAACTGTGGATGTTTTGACTGTAGGAACGTCACACACTTACCTGAGCAGTATGATGCCCATTCGTGATACAGTGGCTGGTGAAGCGTGTTCCAAGCTATGAGTTTCGAACAGAAAATTGACGTTTGTACCGAACTGTATGCGCCACCCAGACGGTAGGGTGAGTAAGCGGTTATCGTCCAACACCGAGTTTAGGGCTTCTATCCATTCGGGGTCGATATCGCCATCGCACACCACCCATGACCAAACATCTGTGGAGAAATAAACTATACATATTACATTGCCATAATGAAATGTGAAGCAAGTTATCCACGAGAAAGACTCCTTATAAAATTAATTATTATAAATATTTCATACGTCCCGGGAGTCATGCAAGTCCTGTCCAGGTGGTAGGTCGGTCTTCGGTCGGCAAAGTAAACACGTCGTGTGGTGGATAAATAATATGTAATTCGGGTATTATACATACAACACAACTTACAACACACACTTTATAAATACTTGAGTACCTAATTAACTACGTACTACACAGGAGCAAGAATAAACTATTCCGTGTCGTTCGAATGCCGGGCCAAGAGAGAGTAGAGTTTTGTGAAAAACTCTGCACTTCCGTCTTGGGCTTAGACTCGAGAGGTTTCTTTTTTATGTTATGGGCAATTCGCCACGACTCTAAAAAGAAACTCATAAAAAAAAATTTTTCCTTCCGACGTCTGCTTGTAGGTAGTAAAAATATGTAATTTAACTATAAATGAATATTAAATGTCGATTTTTTTTCTTTGTTTATTGACTTGGATTAGGTTCGAGGGATATAAATAATGTGTGTGTAAAATATACTCGCGAATATCAAAATACGAGTATACTGCATAAAAGGCTGTATTTTATTTATTGTGTAGAAGTTTGATATTTCACAGCTCCATTTGACCGTGGAACTTAGTATTTGATATTAATTTAATATACTATACTTATATATCCATACGCTGTTGACAGAATTTGTGTCTTGTTTATTACCATTGTATGTGATGAGATATTATATAATTAAAGGATTATAGAATTAGAGTAAGTATAAGTTTCGGTCAGAATTTTTAATTAAAGATAGTTTATATACTAAAACCTGTTTTTCTTTGTTGCTGTACTTACCGGAGGGTTGATTAGATATTTCAAGCGCCGTGGAGGATATCACGCCATCAGTCCATTGCCGAGTATCGTGGTCGATGTTGCCGAGCAGCCAGTCGCGACTCATCGCTTTCGGGCATATTATATACTCCACCACGTTCTTGCCTTGGCGTGCTAAAGCCTTTACGTACAAATTACTTATAATTAATATGAGAGATGAGCTTCCCGGCAACAGCCGAATCGAGTTACAGGTATTCGACATCGACCTAGAGCCTTCACTCCCTAATAAGTCCGTCTTTGTATCCCTTTCCTTCTTACCTACCTTTCAAAATATCTTTCTCATATTTATTTCCCAAAGTACCCGATGGACTGCAATAAACTTGCCCCTATTACGTGAGTGGGGCCAAATTATTTGTTGGCAAAATGTGAGTGTTTAATAGGTACGACTCTGCCTACTACTTCAGCGTGAGAGTAGAATAGAATCAGTAAGTATATTAGTATGTAAAGAGAATTCTTTGTACCTCTTTTTAAAAAAAAATCGCGAACGTAGTAATGTAAATTTTGGAATATTTACAGTTTACATATAGAAGAAGTTTATATAAATAAATTGTAAAACAGTTAATAAAAAAATTAGAATATAATTAAATTAAGCACTAATAAATAGATAGTAAATACTAAATACCCGAACAACTAAATCATAGATATTAATTAAATATAGATAAGGAAACACTAATTAGCATTGCAACAAGATTGTTTGTTTAAACATACTCTAAATGTTTCTGTAATGAAATAAAAAGGCTTTTTTATTTTTTATTTCATTTATATAGAAGAAGTGCAGAAAGCTCAAATTTTTAAACAATATGTCTTACAACTTTAAAAATTACGTGAAAACGGCGTAATGAAATTACACGCGTCCAGTATATATGCGTGTCCTGTCATGGTAAGTAAGTCTATACAATGGCAGCTCAAGTTATACTGGCCAATCAAAAACCATGGTCGAAATTCGACCGTAAGGACAATGAGTATACAAGCTTGATTTGTACAGGGCGTAACAAGGGCGGCCTTTTCTCTGAATGAAGGAATTCCACCCAGGACAAATAATTGTGTGATGTGCCTGATCATTTGTTTGTCTGGGTGTAATTTATCTATAGTATGTCTGTATTATAAAAATGGCTATGTTGAAATAAGTATGTTTATCAGCAGTCTGGTTACCATAGTACAAGCTCGTCAAGCTCTGCCTAGTTTGGGATTAGACGGCGTGTGCGAGATGTGTGAAGTTATTCAAGCTAAGTTGCATGTAAGTATGTGTTGTGTTTATTTTTTTTTGTGCATAAATAGGTATGGTATGTATGAAGATTTAGATAATAGGGAACAGGTAAAACTTTTACGTACGGATTTCAATAGCCGTCTAATGGTGGTCTTCCCTGATCCCGGAGGTCCGACGATTACCACTCCCATACGTTGTTGAAGTTGCTCATATAACTCCACACATTTTTGTATCTGAGAAATAATCAGTGCTAAATAGAACTGTTGAATAAGATCATAATCAATTTGGGGATGAAATATTTCGCCATTTAGTTACTGTAGCATTTTGGCTACCTATAGCTTATTTTGTCGCTTTCTAACTGTAAATAAGAATAAAATAGTAAGTTATTGAATAATGTGTTTGTTAGAAGTAGAAAACAGTAATGAGTCTCAAGCAGAAGTTTATTCCGCAATGATGTCTCACCTGTAACTTGTTGTGTACAAGCTTGAGATTGTCAACGGTAGCCTCAAGAGAAGCATTGATTGAGCCTGAACTTGATTCCTCTACTGGCACATCGCTAAACACTAGCGATAATATGTTTTCAAACCTGTGAATTACGCATTTATGAGTTAATGATGGAATTATTGACACACAGCACAGCACACACGTTCGTCGGAGATTAAAGAATATTCAGGTTTAATTTGTTATGTGTAGTATTAAATCATATACTTAAGTATATACGACGACATTAAACACACAGTATGTAGGCACTGATATGAGCGCACGATATGTTGTCAACTTTGTAGTGCATTTGTATTTAAAATTAATGTCTCTCCAGAAAACATTTTTCATTGATCAGGTAAAGTAAGAAGTTGAACTGTCGAAACTACAACCACATTATCGGGCAAGGTTTAGAGTAGTAGATGTCAAAATGATTTATTTTACAGCATTGTGGATGAAGATGAATAATAAAACAATTGTTTACCTCAGTGCGTCATGTCGTGTAAGCTTGGACATATTGTTGAGCGTGAGCACGTGCCTGGCGGCGGCGCGGCGCCGGCGCAGGTCGGGCGCGGGCGCGGGGGAAGGGGCGGGGGCGGGGGCGCGGGCGGGGGCGGCGGTGCGCGGCGCCAGCGCGCTCGCGCAGCTGCCCACTGCGGCCTTCAGGGCTCGCAAGCCCCAGTCGTAGTGGCGCTGAGAGCTCAGCAGCGAACTGGGTACGACGATTAGTAACTAGTTGCGCGGTAGATGTATCTTACTCATATCAAACAGATTCACTTCCTTCCCTTACCGACTTACTTATTTTTTTTTATTTATTCAAGTACTCTAAAGATTTGTTCACTAATATCACGTTCCAATAAACAAGAAACGATTCGTTTTGCTTACGGACGGAAAAATTTCGTTAAATTATTTATCATTGAAAATTTTATGGTATTGTGCCATATGGCAAACGAGCAGACGGGTCACCTGATGGTAAATGACTACCGCCGCCCATGGACACCTGCTACTCAAGAGTCACAAGTGCGTTGCCAGCCTTTAAGGATGGAGTAGGGGAAGAGGGGTAGGGGAAGGGAGACGGGGAGAGGGAAGGATTAGGGCCTTTTTTTCTGTGCGTGTGGAAACCCCCTCGGGCCCTCACCCCGCCGGGGTTTTCGGTGGGACGGTGTGTCGGAATCGAACCGACTAAAACCACACGGTGTACCGTACTTTGCCTTAAGTAGGAGCGATCCGGGAATAGCTTTTATTAAGACATCCCGGTAACCTCACTCACTCGGCGAAAAGCAATGCAAGCATGCAATGCAAGCATTCACTGCCAGTTTTCTTTGAAGCCGTGGTAGCACTCCGGTCGAGCGTACCAATACGTACCAAAGCATGGCTCTCCTACGTTGACGTTATTAAATGTTTTTTAGTTATTAGACTTATTAGTGAGGAAGAAAGGATGTCCTAACTGTCCCTCAACTCGGTGCATTAATTCTTTTCATCCTATTATACCTAATGCCACTGGATCGTACATACCTCGCAAGTGTGAATACGTTATTAAGGTCCGTAGCTAATATTTGTGAATCAGGAACGCAGTTGGCCGCTAGTAAATGCGCAGCCACCTCAGTATGTGGGGGCTGCAGCATCGCAATGGGCCGCAGCAGGCGCTGCAGCGCGGCCGGCAGCTCGCGCCGCCCGCCGTAGCCACGGCCTGCGGGGTTCAGTGTAGCAGCCACTCCACACCATTCCGATACTGCAATCTGTAAACACAAACTCATCAGATAATATATTGAAGTTTTAAGGAGTCCTTCCTTGTACCCTACATATTAAGGAGGTAGGAAAAGGCTCTCTTAGAAAGCTTCTGCTCGGATCTTACAAAAATACAACGTAGGGACACAGTATACTCAGATTTACATATAGTAATAAGTATATAATGTGTTCAACAAATTACTCGCCGCGCTGGTGGTGACCACTTAAACCAATGCGCTTTACACGCGGTCGATGTTAGTCTATTATTAAAACGTTGGTATCCTATGAAAAATAATTTTGCCTTATTTCACAAAATCCCTGATAATATAAGTTAGTTACATGTTTTTTTTCTTTAATAACATAAATACAATAACACAAACATAAATACTGTCCTGTGTTGTAGTCACTATAATAACCTACGAATATTAACACCAACAATACTTATGATTTCACAGATAAACTATTATTTTAGCTGGCAATAAAATATCAACAACGCAATTTTAGAAAAGAGGGTGCTTGACTAGGCCATAACCTATACTATTATTTAATAAGACAACTTCAAAAAGAAACTCTCCGGCGGGGAATCGAACCCCGGTCTCCCGCGTGACAGGCGGGGATACTGACCACTATACTACCAAAGACTTGTTTCCATAACTCAAAATTGTGGTTATGTTCACGAACTGTGATTGAAATTGATTTCAAAATATTGCAACATGTAACGAGTATTAAATTGTCTGTCAAACTAACCAAAGCAACTTTTATAAGAGTTGTTAGTTCCAAGATTAGGATGTATTAGTATGTTTGTAAACATTTAATTATTCCAATATACGAAACCGCCGAGGCCGCACATCTTATGTTGTTAGAACAGAAACTACTGACAAAGTAGTAGAAAAAGATGCACTGCCTACTTAAGATAATTATACTTATCTAGTTTAATTTGATATTAGTTGATTATATTTGAAATGAATTTCACATTAAATAAATAGGTGATAGGTGTGTACAGGTTGAAGCTTCGGTTGCAATGAATAGGATAGATAGAGTAGATTTTAAAGTTATGCTATGGTACCTACCTAGGCTATATATTACCCATACATTCTGTTGTTGCAAAGAAGATTTTTGCACCTTGCAATAAAAAAATTTAAAATGAAAGTAAAAAATAAGTCACAGGGTTAATAGTCAGTATATATGGTAATTGTGTAATGGTTTCCCTTACATGTTTTCCATTGAGAACTGCAGTCGGCTCTGTACCAGGGGTTCGGTCGGCAATGGCGGCGAGTAGTGAGGCGAACTGATGCGAGACAACCGATAGAGTAAGCGCTGTTAAACGGTTGAACTCATCGAAGCACCCCCAAGCGCCACAAAGCGCTATACCGCTTAATAAACGCCCCATACATTCGGAGTCCATAGCCTGGAATGAAACATGTTTTGGTTACTATTTACAATTTGCGCAACTTTTAATTGAGTATGATTGAGTTTAAGTTGTTCTCGTTACACTTAAACATCCAATCGCAGGCAAAAATACCTAATACATAAAAATCTAATATATAAAACTCTCGTGTCGGGTCGGGACGGGTCACCTGATGGTAAGTGACTACCGCCGCCCATGGGCACCTGCAACTAGAGAGTCACAAGTGCCTTGCCGGCCTTTAAGGTAGGAGTAGGAGAGGAGGGGAGATGGAGAGATAGGGGGGAAGATAGAGAGAGGGAAGGGTTAGGGCCACCGGTAACCTCACTCGCTTGGCGAAGTACAACGAAGCATTGCTTCACTGCCGGTTTTCTGTGAGGCCAGAATATCACTCCTTTCGAGCCGGCCCATACGTGCCGAACCGAAGCAAGGCTCTCCCACTGTTAAACTTTAAATATGTCAGTTAAGTTAATGAAGTACTTTGAATTAAGAAAATGAATGGTTAATATTTTGTTATTTTTATAGGCCGTCAATAGTCCACAATAAGTTAGTTATTTTTTATTTGACTACCAAAATATTCATTAGAAATAATTAATATGGCAAAACAACGTGTGCCGGGTCAGCTAGTATTTCTATAATATTTATATAGGCTTAAAAGGCACACAGTGCGTAGGTATGTGTAGGTACTAGGTACATTATACAGCATAATAATATGATGTATTTGTTTCATCAGATTAAACTTACTACAATAATCGTATTACTATTATTGTTTGGTTACAAATATTTGCACAATACACAAAGTAAAACATTGCAAATGTTATGTTGCAAATAATTATTTTTATAAATAATTTTAAACACAAACTCAACTTTGAATTCTTTACATTACATTGCAATTACAAATGTAATTTGGACATTTATTAATATTATTAAACAGTTACTTAAACTTAAAAAAAAAAAAAAAAATTATTATAAATTACCTCAATTAAAATTGGAGAAATACACCAAAAAATAAAGTAAGGCATTGGGTGCATTGTACGAAGACGCTTTTATACGTCGACCTTTGATTATTGATATATCTACTTGTCTAGATGACATGGCGCTAATAAAGTCGACTATATGTTGTAGACTCGCATGTAACCAACGTCATTGTCATTTGAATGTCTAATCGGTGACGTGCTTACGAAAAACCATTAATCATGCCGGTTTGCGCTTTTAAATTGTGTCGAAACTATGCTAGAAATCCTTATAAAAACACTAAGATTATTTTTCATCGTTAAGTTTTGTTTTAATATACCTACACTATTTTCTGAGAAAATACGATACTTTCAATACTAGCAGCGCCACGCGGTTTCACCCGCGTAAATCCCGATCCCGTGGGAATATCGGGATAAAAAGTAGCCTATGCGTTAATCCAGGTCTCCAGCTATCTACATACCAAGTTTCATCGCAATCAAGGTTTTTGCGTGAAAGAGTAACAAACATCCATCTATCCATCCATCCATCCAAACTTTCACATTTATAATATTAGTGGGATTAGTGGGATTTGTAGCTATGACAGATTCGCCAGCGTTGTCAGTTTATTACGGGGAAATTTTACAAAAACTATGGGTAATCATAAACCATGATGCTATATTATCTACCTAGAAAATAATACCTTTATCTAGTTAATCTCCTACACGTATCGTTTGACATTAGAATTTCGGGTCTTGGATCCTTTGGGTTTTGAGTTCCTACGGATCCTGTACTGGCAAATCGATGGAAAGAAATTATACTACAGACGAGAAATAAGGACTAGTGGATACTTCACAAGACTTCAGTTGTATGTTCAAAATATTTTACAAAAAAGGGCTTATGACGGCTGAAGAATGGGTCTATACCGAGCAAGATAGGTATCATATCCCTTACATAAAAAAATGCAGAAATATAGTTTTATAATTATTATTCTTTTATAAAAAGATACATTTCATCAATTGAAATTAATGACTTATTTTCACTAATTTACATTGGTACCTTTGTAATTCATTTTTTTTAAAGACAACTCCCACATTGGGAGTATTCCTGTGTCGCGGGCTTTACAAACATTCAAATAACGGACACAAAGAACACCCAACTTGAATTAGACCGATCAATTTTCTTTTTTTTGTTATGTTTTTTGTTGATTAATATGTTTTGTAATAAATTCATTTTCCTTTTAAATCATTATTGTATTTGCCCTTCATCTCCTTATGACGTAATAATAGCAGGTACCTACGTAAATAATTTGGAGCAGGCATCCCTAATCACGAATATAGTGACAATTTGCTGACTATAGCAACACGCTCGTACTCACACATAATAAAATTTGATTTTGGAGCCCGTTTTATGCGCATAATTTGTTATAGTTACTCTATCTAGACAAGTATATAATCAAAGACGTCGACAATAAAGTCAGGTCGCGCCCTATGTAAGAGATTTAAAACATTAACGCGATGCTATGCGCATATTGGATTGCCGCTCCATAACATAGCCGAAGGTGATTAAAAAAACGAATCTCAAAAACAAAACACGGGCTAGGACCCTTAAATATGAACAACAGATAACGTGGTTTAAAACTAAAATTACTTATGTACAAAACGATTACACAGTTTAGGAACGGCGTTCCCTAGTGGATATTATAAGGGACAATTCTTTGAAAGAAACAAAAGAACAACAGGCCCTCTATTATGCTCGTGTGAATGCACGTTCCGAGGACAACATGTTTAACATCAATTGTTCTCAGATATAGATTCGCTTTCTAATTTCGTCAAACAATGATTCTCAATTCTCTTGTTTTCTCGATTAGTTTTAGCGGTGGCTGGTGGATTATACCTACCTAATGCTCAGTGGCTAAGTCAATCAAGTTAGTAAGAAATCGCCTTTTATCGGAATAGAACACAATAAAACACAGGCAGTCGATGTATTCTTGTTCTATTTAGTAGTAAATCGCTCACCTCATCACAGTTGAAGATCAGAACTAATCGACCCACTAATCCTCCAAGTGCTTTTACAGATTCCGTTTTACCAGTTCCTGCCGGTCCAAATGGATTCCCTACGAAACCAAGATGAAGAGCCTGAAACATGATTTTATAGTTTGTAATTATAACCGTTGATAAAGCTCGTGAGATTTGTAAGGACAGAAGTAAATGAAAGGGTAAAATGCTGTATTTAGCCACTCTGTAGGAAAACGAAAGAAAAGGGAAAAAGAAGCGAGTTTAGGCTACTTAATAATCTGTGGTTTAGGTATGTTTGTTAGTGTCTTTCTTTCGTCACACCACGCACCGTTGTGCGTTACTAACATAATAAATAAAAACTAACTTCGAAAACTTTTTAAATTAGTTTTTATGGATTTTCTGAATAACTGAGTGAATAAGTATTTAAAAAATTAAAAAATATTTACTATTTAAAATCTTTAACTTTTCACCTGCTTTTATGAGAAACGGAGGTAAAAATACTTGGAATTTCAGACGGTCATAACTTGTAAACGAATAGTTTCTTTTTCAAAAATTCTTTTTGTTACTGCATGTTAAAGTCATAGTGATTTAAGTAAGTGTTCCATTGTCATATACCACCCTGTATATAATACAAGAATCCTAGCCATATTCTACTAATGTCTTGTTTATCCCAACAAATCACAAGATGAGGCGTTTGGTTGTTGTCCGTCCTCCACTTTCGGACCAGTTCGAATATTTTTTTAACAATGTAGATATTCCATTTCAACTCATTAGAACTTTCTCAGTAGGTTAGGTACATGTCTACCTCAAGGGAAAAGTTAGACATTTAAATGTAATTAGATTTTTCTTAAATAATGTTTTGAGGCTGCTACTAAAAATATTAGCAAACTATGCAAACATTTACTTTACAAACAAAGTAAATGTTTAGTGAGGCAGGTTGTTTTACAATGCTGATAATACGCTTTAAAGTACTATGAGGCGAACGGCTTACTACGCTCATTATTCCAGGGCTATCTGATTACCTGTCTACACATAGTTTTTAGTTCTAGAAGGGGATTAACCGTTGCGCAACATTTTGTACTAGGTACTTACCTACTCTATAAGAGTTTATTTAACACATACAAGGATAATGTTTCTTACAGATGACCGTTAGAATTCTTTGTTCACATTTTAGCCAAGATTTAAGTTAATGAACAAAGCCGCATATTCTATTTACACGTAGATATATTAATTGTACACAATTTATTAAAAAAGTTTGGATACTTTTTTTCATAAGTCAATCGAAAATTTCTTTATAAACAAGAAAAATAAAATATCAAATGAGCTTTTTTGTGGTTTGTTTAAGTTTGGTGAGTCTTTTAAATATTACCTAGTACCTATCTATTATAATTAATGTGACGTTACTTCAGTAATATGATGACGATTTCACCTACATGTGCGCAATTTATATGGATACCTACTAGCTTTGCCGGGATAGATCTCAATTCATGCTTATTTATTTAATGTAATGCAGTGTATAATTATACAGTCTTTCGAAGTTACAAGGAAATCCGTCCGATTGTTTCATTATGTGGTACCTAGTAAGAAACACACTAATTCGGGAACACGCTCATGCTCTTCGAAATATTCGCATTTTTAATAGGCATATTAGAATGTCTGAGTTAATCGTTCTCTGTACAAAGGTACTTGGTAGCATAATGTTTGAACAACTACGACATTTGTATGTAAGTATAGAATTTGTAATAAATACATGTGTATAGTATAAATATGTTAAATATAGGTATATAGAATAATAATATTGTAAGTAGATACCTGTGTTAAAATGAAGAAACAGTCGTCAGCTAGTTCGGTGCGCACAAACTGTCCCGTGTTGAGCCCAAGGTACTCGTACGAATATGATATTTGAGCTAGCCCCATTTTAGCGACCACTTCTTTATTGCTGAGTAAATAAAATCTGTAAACAATAATAATGCAACTTTGTGAATCTTTCTGTACTACTATTACAAAGAGATAGTTTGGATATGTGGGTGTAATCTGTGGAGTTACTGATGCGATTTTGTACTCTTTTACTAATAGAAAGCTAAATTATACGTGAGTATTGTAACATTTCATGAAATAGTTAGAGTAATATTAATAATATTAGTAATAATGTTAGAAATATTTCATGAGTTTAGACAACCATTCAATATACGCAAAGCAACACAGAAAAAAAGGCAGTCATGGGACTGCCGACAGAAGTGAAAACTTAAACGAAATGACGAACTTAAAACGTCACATTAGCAGGTTGGTGACATTAATTAAGAAGGAGCTGACCGAACTCAATGTTTATATTAGTACTCTCTAGAGGATCTACCATAGGCGGATTTACCAACAGGCTGAGTAGGCTGGAGCCTAGGGCGGCAGATTTTAGGGGCGGCAAATTTGGGACCTACATTATTTTTTATGTCTTGTCCTGGGGTATCGAATTAGATAGACCGACCGGTAGAGGTAAAATTTTAATAGCCTAGGTACTGGCGGCAAATCTGTGATTCCGCCGTCTATATTATTATTATGTATTATTAGCGTGACGGTCACGAGTTCAGTGCTTTTTCCCTATAGCAAAAGTGCACAAACGTGCTTAAAGAAGTTTTTACTTCAAAATTCGACGTGCTCTACCTAAACGATTTAAAATAAGTGAATAAAATGCACACCAAATTATATGAGTTACCTAATTAATTTTACATATTAAAATTCAACAGTATATTGTATCAAAAAATCATTCAGGTATGCAGGTTTGGTCCCAAATATTCCCAAAGTAAGTGATAAATGAAATATCTAGATACAATGAAAAATAATCTACCACTCAGATCGCAAAAATGTTTAAGCGTTAGATGGATTGTTTATTGAGGAAGGTTCTAAGCTATATAATATTTACGACTCATAGCAGCTCATAAACTGCAAAAATGTGTTTTTAACTGTCGCGAGTAGGTACACGAAGCTAGATGTGTAACTAATTCAAAAATACTGATGAAACCATGGAAATAACTAATAATAAATATTATACAAGTTGACACATTGAATAATCCGTGATAGATATTGTTTTTTATTAATGTGGCATGATATCATAGCTCCAACTAAACATAAATATACAGATGTTGCTAATATGTTCAGTAAAATTGCAAATAAGTCAACGTTTTATACAAAGATAAAATAGATCTGTCGTAAAATCATTAATTTATGCACCACATTTGTTTTTTTAAAATAGCTTTTAAATTATGTACCTGAAACGGAACGTATCATGACAATTATAGTCCCCGTGTACAGCGAGTACATCCAAGAAAGAAATGCAGTAAATAAAGCGCCAAATTTTAGGATTTATTTCCTCGCCATATGATTCTTACTCCAGTCTGCCAAAAGAGCTACGTAATTTTAGAGCCACACTAAAAACTTTTACATTTACCTTAACTGTTTTTGCCAAAGCCAGTCGCCAGTGGAGACGATGTTATTGTCTATTAAAATCTTGATGACAGACAAATAATGAGCGCATTGCAATATGAGCGCCTGCCGTTTGCGTCGTTCACCTTCATCGTCTATTTCAGCTGTGGCGTAGTACGATTTCTCCTTTTCAACATTAGCCTTCAACTTATGAAGTTCTTTGGAGGTTATAGCCTTTTCAGCTTGCTCTGTAAAGCGTATGTTTTGTGCTAGGCAGAGAATTTGTGTCGGCAGTGAAAATGGATCCTGCTCTTGCAGCGAGTTTGTTACTATGCATTTAAGCGTCATGTTCTTAAGTGACGAACGCATCTCAATTTCTAGATTCTTAAGCCATACCTAAAACCAAAAGACGAGTGTTTAACATTATGCAGAAACAGGTTTGGGTCTAACCTGTGTCACCGGCCAAAATGACTGCACGGATGGCGCAATGGTTTAAGTGGTCACCTCGCCCCTCTGCCGCGCCGAGTGTTGTGGGTTCAAATCCCACACGGGACAAAATTTGTGTGATCCACAGATAGTTGTCCCGAGTCTGGGTGTTCTTTGTGTCCGTTGTTTGAATGTTTGTGCAACTCCCCGCGACACAAGAATATTCCTAATGAGGGAGTTGTCTTTAAAAAAAAAGAAAAAATAGACAGTCATGGAACTGCCGACAGAAGTGAAAACTTAAACGAAACAACGAACTTAAAACGTCACATTAGCAGGTTGGTGACATTAATTAAGAAGGAGCTGACAGAACTCAATGTTTACATTAGCGCCTTCTAGTGGATCTATATATGTATTATTAGCGTAACGGTGACGAGTTCAGTGCTTTTTCCCCATAGCAAAAGTGCCTAAAGAAGTTTTCACTTCAAAAAATTCAACGATCGGCCTACAACATATATATGACTGAATAATCGAGTTTTGTACAAATTATTATAATGTTACAGGTGGGTCACCTGATCAATAGTGACTACCGCGATATGATATGATAGTGATATCAAAATCTGTGAAAACAAATGATCATATGAAATTACTGAAATTACAAAAATCAAAAAATCTCACAAGTTAAATTACAACGTACTTCAACAGGGCAATCAATGTCGACGGGGTGGTCCAGTTGTAATGTTTCTCCGTAATGGCTGCAAAGTGCAGTAACTGACATATCACCCGGTCCAAGTCGAGCTCCTATGATACCTGGGAATAGTTTCTTGAGATGACTTTGAATAACCGCTTCTCTGCCATCAGCACCTCCTCGTGCTTGACCCAGTAATTCCAGCAAATCGTCATCACTTAGGAAGTAAAGCCTAGGAAATATTGATCGTTTTTCCTGCGAATATAATACCATCATAGAAATCAAAAAGGCAAAGAAAACTTTCCTTTGCGTCACGTGTTTCTTCAAAACCAGTCCATACTTAAGTAAAGTTTTAATTATTTTCAATGTCATTGTATTGTTCTTTTCTTCGTTCTACAGCCTATTATCATATAATGTACCTACCCTTATAAGTTGCCCACAACTTCGTTCGCTTAGATGATTAGCAAAAAAAGAAGGTTTACCGAAAATCAGTGAAGTAGATACATAACTTCAATCAATTTATTATCACACACGTCGTACGATTTAGTTATGGTCCGGATAGAAGATAATGACAATGATAGTCAAGTCATAAAAACGTTATGCCTTTGGGCAGTGGAATGCAGATTGAAATAACTCAGTTTAAAAACAGATATTCCGTGGAAACAAGAGACAAGGAGGATATTTCTTCTGCAAGGTTAGAAAAAATGTTTACCTATACACAGGCATGCATGTACGAGTAGATAAACATTTTTTCATTATTATATGCATATTTTTTGTATTGTTCTTTGGGGATGAACAATTCGTCTACTGAACCGGTTGCGATGAAACTTGGTATATAGATAGCTGGAGACCTGGATTAACATAGGCTACTTTTTATCCCGATATTCCCACGGGATCGGGACTTACGCGGGTGAAACCGCGGGCGCTGCTAGTATCTAATAAACTTTCAACACTGACTACTGGAAACGTACAGCCTATGCCGGTAGAGTAACAATATAGATAATATTATTATGTAGGTGATAAGGATTTTTGCAAATTCATCCCATTAACGGAGTGAAATATGGAACGGAGAGCCCATCGGGCACACATTAATAAACTGAATGAAACATATTGTATCACTTAATTAATAATAGAAGTCTACCCTTGAATACAATCGGTGCAAGTCATCAAAACCTTGATAAATTAAGGATATCGCCAAAATCCTAAATAGGTTTTAGGCGAAAGATACCAGAAATACTAATTGATATAGGTACACGCATTCTAATTGTTGGGGTTAAAGTTAGCGGTGAGTAGTATCGCCATGAACGTGTTTGCGTCTAAATAGTGACAGGAGACTGGGGTCAGAGGCAGGTACTGTTTGTGTGTGGGAATGGCGAACAGGGGGACAGCGACATACACATTCTCAGTCACTTCAGCGAAATGTTCCACCGTCCGAAAAACCAAACTTCAACCCAGTGCGTGTACTGCAATTAATTATTAATACTTGTTAACTTGTGCGGTAAGTTTTTTTTGTGTTTATGAACTAAAGTAAGCGTTGTAGAGTAGGTTCACGTCGGAGGTGAGACCACTCTCACCTCCGACGTGAACCTGCTCTACGTTTCCAACGGTTCCAACCGTATACATTTAATGATAAACATTATTATATAAATATATTGTAAAACTTCTTATATTGTCTTTGTTTTACTATAAAGGATATTCTATCTATCTAGCTAGATATACTAATAATATAATTTACATACATTTATGCTGTTTATAAATTATTGTCTTATTAACTATTATCCGCTGTCCTGCTGTATAAATTTCCTATTAAGTATTAATACATCATTGAACCTAAACACTGGGGGTTCAGAATTAAGATCAAGTGAGTACATACTTAAAATTCTTTATCTTCAGAAGAAGTTGCGGCAGTTTCTGTGAAAAGAGATTATGAATAAAATGAGACTAATGTCATACTTACATCAATGTACTGGTTAAGAGCTGACTGGCAGGCTGAGAGTTGATCGGATATGGAGTCCAGCATCGGCTGAAGTCTCGATGACTGTAAGAGTGCAGATAATCTAGGATCTGACTCTAGAATACGCGTAACCTGCCTAAAACCATTATCTACTTTTCGAAATTTAACACCCAATTCTCCATCATCATTAGAAAGAATTGGCTCCAAATACAACCATCTGAAATTGAAAAAATAGTTTTCTATAATTTTATTTTGGTTTATGTAACAACAACTACTTACATAAGAGGGATAAAAAGATTAGATTAATTCATAATTGAATTAATATTTTTATTGACATTAGTTTGTTATATAGTTATTTGAATCCCTGGTTCCTAAGCTATAGTGTGCGCCGCAAGTGCTAGTCACCATGCTATGGCAACTTGGAACATAAAAGAATTGCACTTTTTTTATTGAGTCCAGTGCCATCCCAAGGATAGATACTGGAACTAAAATTACTGTGTTACAATATTTAAATTTATGATTTGTATGAGGGGAAATTTATTACCCTCAAATGTATTACGATTTAAAATTCGCATTTGTAAATAACAAAATATTGCATATTAAATATCTAAAACCACTTAAAATTTTATACAAAAACAATTTGTTCACCAACACACAATAATATTAATTAAAAATACAATCGTAACAATCAACAATTTTTTTTAAATATTTGAAACTTATTAATATTAGGTTGGCAACACTTCACTTATATTGCAAATGGCTGCGTATAAGTACCGATTGCCGGTTTCTTGTGCTTTTCTTTTTGCAATAAAAGTTTTGGTTTGAATATAAAAATCGTAGATTAGTCATAAACATACACTAATTAGTTAAAGTATAAAATTCGCATGTTAGAACCAATAAAACAAGTAACAACAAAACACATACATACACAGTATAAGTAGAATTATTGTAGTATTGTTCAATTGTATATATATATATACCTATAGATATATATATTATATTAGTTTTCGGTATCTGACCACTAGGCAGAGTTTTGTGTTGTCAATAAAAAGAAGCAGAGCTGCCTGTCTATATCCTATATACTATTGTAGTCTTTGCTAGTCACCGTCTGAGACAGGGGGGGACACTTAGAGGAAAGGGCCCAATGACATTTTTGACAGTTTGCACGTCGCCATCTCTTTGTTTGAACCATGGAGGAGTTAATAGATGTCGCTACAAACCATCTTAATAAATATGAAACTATTATATTTTGTTTTTTTCATAATGCTAATTATTTAAATTTTTATTATGTATCAATTCATGAAGGATAGTAAATTAATATTGGTTACAAAGATATGCCACCAACTGCCTCCAACTAGGCTTTACGTAGGTACATAGATATCCTAGACGATACAATTTGACAGTTACATATGAAATGGCCGCCAAAACCTGCGCTAGCGCTTGATTTGTGTTTGTCCATTTTATGTGTAATTCATACACATACATAATGTACATCAGACGTCGACCTGTAAAAAGCACGACGGTCCACTAAATAAGTATATCATAGACGTCTCTCTTAACGTTATAATTTACAGTTGAAGCAGGTCAGTCAATCGTATTTTGACTGGGAAACTAACATATAACGGTGAGGATGAAATTAAGATTGCAGCCCAAAATTATTGTAATACTTAGACTTCTTAGTTTACACTAACCCAACCAACTCGTGTAAATTTCTTAATATTGCTATAAATTTGTAATCATTGGTAAATCTATAGAAAAAATGCAGTACAATATGTACGTAGGTAATTATAGTTATGTTGATATACACTATCATATATAAATATATGATAGTGTATATCAACAAACTAGAACTACTTACGTACATATTGTACTGCATTCTACGTACAGATAGACGTCAAGCTAACTGAGTGACTTAGTTGTTGGGTCTCAGGGTTGCCAACCCTACGAGGATCCTCATACAAATACGAGATTTGTGGTCGGCTGTACGAGGTAGGAGGATACGATCAGGCTCGTACAATTATGTGTACAAGATTTTGAAATAGGAAATTTTATAGCATTATTTTTTATTGTGGACACTATTTTATAGCGTCAATGGGTTTTTACACTTTGGCTACATTCGATCTGCTAAATGAAAAGTAGATATATTGGGTATTTTCTTGGATTTTTTTTATTTTAATATTAGCGCAGTCGTATTATATACTTCCAATTTGCGTGGAAATGATATTAAGAATGATATTAAGATTGTTATTAAGCAATTCAAAGACTGTTAAATGTAATGAGGAAATTTGACAGATTGTAGTAGTCTGATGTGCCGGCCACCGTACATTCCCATTTAACCTTAATCAATAGGTGAAAATGATAAGCGTTAATTTACCAGACATGTTAAAATTAAAAAGTTAAGAACTCATTAAGAATGGAAAACAAAATGAACATACAATTTTATTTGAAAATCAGCATTTGTTTTGTTTTAAAAATATAAAAATTTCATTTGTTTACTACAAATATTTTTAAGTTAACAAATGTCTGCTAAATTAACACTCATTTAATATGTCTTATTTTTGGTTTTACAACATTTTAAACGCTTGTTGAATGTACGAGGTTTGAAAGCCAGAGTACCTACGAGATTTTTAGTTTATGTACGAGAAAAAGTTCTAAGGTTGGCAACCCTGACTGAGTCTGCCGTCGACCGCCGCGACGGCTACACAATTCAGTTTGATTCAAACACACATGAGATAAAAATCCTAAGATGGGTCCGCCAATACCACGACAAGTGAAAAATGTTATTTATTGTAAAAAACATTTCACCTTTTTTTCTCCGACAAAAGGGCGACAAGGAAAGTATGGAACACAATTTGAACAATAATAAATTAGTAGCAGAAGCTACAGGAGTGTCAGGCTGCACCATAATGCGAATTGTAGTTGAAGGAAAGTAGAGTCTGCAAACATCGGAAATAGCAAAATTTTCATTGAGTTATATGAAGAAAAATTCATTCACCAGATTTATACTGTTGATAAAAAAATTCCAATATTCGTAAGCTGCTTGCAGTTTTAAAAGAAGATGGACTGCGGTTGTACCTATTTAGGAGACCTTTTACAGAAGATGGAATATTTATTTAAAAAAATGTAAATCTAAGAGACACATTTTGATTGAGAGGCCGAGTAATGCTGAATGGCGAGTAAGGTATTGAAGAGCTATACGGAAATATAGAAATGAAAACCAAAACATATATTTTCTGGACGGAACCTACGTTAACAGTAGCCACACCTCCAATATATTGTGTTAGCAATCCGAATCTGAGCCCGGAATTTATGCTGATATTGGCAAAGAGCATCGTTTGGTGATTGTTCATGGTGGTAGCCAAGACGGATTAGTTAACGGTGCCTTAACATTTTTTTTTTTTTAAAGACAACACCCGCATAAGGAATTACTACACCTGGGGACTTTACAAACATACAAACAACGGACACAATGAACACCCAGACTCTCGAGACTCGAGACTCTCAGAACATCTCGCTGCACTACTTACACGACCAGACTAACGTTTGTTGTATTTGTCATTTTTTACGATACACACATACATAATAGGTTCGTGTTGTTGCCGGGCGCAGGCCCTATCACAATATGCGCTGCAGTCTCACAGGCTGCAGCAATATGCTGAGTTAGGTGCCTTTTCTGGCATTGCACAGGGCACTTTAATTACTACCGATATATTTCTTTTTCATTTATTTTTTTGTAAAAATTGTGTGCGGTCCTGTGAATGTCAGAATAAATGTTTCTCTTTCTTTCTTTTTCTTTCTCCTAATTCAGTGGTCGTAATGAACAATGCGTCCTACCATTGTGTAGGTACAGGTTGGGAAAAAACCTATTATGTAAATTTAAAAAGGGACATTCAAGATTGGTTACGCGAACGTAATGTTGAATTTACACCAGACAATACTAAAGTCGAATTCATCCATCAGATAAATACAACTCAGTCCAAAAAATATTACACCATTGACGAAATGTTAATGGCTGCACGTCATATCGTTCTTCGCCTTCCGCCGTATCATCCCGATCTCAACCCCATTGAGCTTGTGTGGGCCGATATAAAGACCAATTTAGCTTCACATTATATTAAATTCTTCATTGGACGACAAAATTCCAATCATCATAAGATTGTTTTCTGAATTCACTCCGGAAAGATGGGGCAAAAGTGTGACCACGTATACAAAAAATTGGAAACCAATATTGGGACCACGACATGAGGTTTGACTGTGTGATTGACGAGTTGATCATAAACCTGGGAAACGATTCAGATTCTGAGGAAAATATGGAAAAGACATATCTAGTAATGGAGAAGAAGAAGATATGGATTAATTTTGTACTATAACGGTGATAGTGAAAATAATATTTTAATTTACTTATTGAGAAATGTTAATTTGTTTACAAAACTGTTTTGTATCATAATAATAAAATTTAATTAACACTTAAATATGTGCTTATTTTTGTTTAGCCCAGGAATAGAAGAATAAAATATAATATAATAATTTACCCATTATATTAATTAAGACAGTTTGTAAGATAACCATGTTACAAACGGTCTTAATTAATATAATGGATAACCATCCAGAAATTTATCTGTCCTCAAATATGTCGTGGGCGTCTTGTCAATCGCGCCCTCTCCCGTCTCACCGTCCGCATACCTCAGGCAGTGACTAGCACTTCCGCGCAGACTATAGTAAAAACTGGTTTACAGGAGCCATTGTGTGTTTTCCAATTAACAAAATATACAGTTATGTCATCACTCATCACATAAATATAAAACAATGTTAATATAAAGAAAATAAAAAAGAAGGAAATAATGTAAAAAATGTGCGAGTGTGTGTATGTATGCGTGTGTGTGTATGTTCGCGTGCGGTACTTACTTGTAAATGTAGCTATTTTGGATTTTTTAAGGATTTTCCTTTTCGTCATAATCCAAAGGTAACAATTACTTTTTTATTTGGTTGTTATTAAACGCCCTAGTTTTTATTATATTTTATTTAATATCAATTGACTGCAACATGCCTGTAGGTACTAATGATAGATCTGATGCCGACATCAAATTGTCAATAGGTAAGTCCGGCTGCCTCATTAACAATGTGATGATGACGTCATCAGGTCCTAGCCACGATTGTTAGTGACCCTATCCAAAAAGCAATAAGACCAAAAACAATTTTGGCCTATATTTAATTTTATGATTTATTTTAGCAAGATGTAGGATGTAGTCAAATGTCAATCGAGTTGTTAAAACCTTACTGCTTTTTTTTGAGGCAATAAAAATATAGATTGATAATATTATTATATTTATGTATGGAATTTATTGCACGCCAAATGCGACATCAGATATCAGTAGGATACAATAAACCGTTAGAATGTTACAATAAGAGATCCCACTCTGCGGTAAGTCCTTACCGCAGAGTGGGATCTCTTCCATACAACCTTTGATGGATTTAACTATACAGGTATTCGCACGGGTAGCTAAGCATAAGCATAACTACTAATTCGAATTGTTAAGGACACGGGCAGTTTTAATCTAGATAAATTTAAAACACCCCCGACTCGAAAATCCCTTAAATAAATAAATTAATAAATACTGTGATATATGATTAAATTCATTCATAATTGATTGAAAATTTGATTTATGTTAATTACCTTCTCTAATGTCTCTTTTTGATTCACTGTCAGAGCTGTCTACCAAAGAAAATACGCAAATACAAAGATTTTTTTTTAAGTATGCATAAACATGCATACACAACAACAAAGCAACATAATCGACATAGTTAAAAAATCTTTTTAACAAAAAATTTTACTGACGAAAATAACTAAAAAGCAAAAAATAAATAAACTTTAAGTCTTAAGTATTGAGCTTATTTACATAAACTATCAAATTTTATATAAACTTATTTTGAGTCGGCGTCCAACAATAAACTGATTAATTATCAGAATTTTATTTGTACCTACGTAGAAATGGACATGGCTCTACGTAGGTAGGTAATAAGAAATTTGACTAGTTTCTATTCATATTATGTGAACATTATGTAGGTAAAATAAATAAATTATACTACTTTTTAAGATCGTTTAAAATATTTATCTACCATTAAAAAACCATTGAAAAGTTATTTGAAACTCCCAGGCCCTGATTTTGAATACCAGCTCTCATGGCCCCTAATAATTAAATCATGGTAATATTATCTATATTACTGTGGTTATATGTTGGTTTATGTTTATATGTATCAGCCACAACTTTAATCAGAGATGCTTTGAGAGACTCCAAATTCCGATGAGGTTTATTTTAGGCTTTCTACTCCAACTGATTCAAATCCGAGTGTAAAAAAAATAATCGTGTGTAATAGAGTCTATTCCATGAGTGACGTTACTGGTAGGCTTTATTTATAACAAAAAAAAATATTTTGAAATGAAACAAAATAATTTTGTGAAATATTTTATTAACAGTTAAGTATTAATGCCTTGTATATTACAAAATCATTATTGAAATATAAAATAGCATCTCAAATGCACATATTAACTACATAAAGTAATAAGAATAAGACATTTTATTGATTAAATGCACGTCAGCAGTTCAAAACTTACGATAAACTAAATGCAGAATGTTAAATTCAAAGGCAAGGCAATGTTTATAAAACGTAATGTACCTAGTAATAAGTTATTGTCAATCGATGTTCAAAAACCATGGAATATCTTCATTAGGTTTTTAAGTCTTTTATATTTTAAAGTTTACATTCTGACAATGAAAATACTTCTTGCTAATCGTGTATATGCGTGAAGTAACTTAATGTACTTATGTGAAGTTAATATTATCAGGATAGACAGTAGTAGCAAATAATTATAAACTTTTCACACTGAAAATATTTGAAAACTTGAAATTATTTACCTATATTCTATACTAAACAATAGCCACAGAAAGCTTTATTTTAAAAGGTTGCATAAAATGTACAATTGCTGTAAAAAATGGTTTTAAATTTAGTTATATCTACATAAATTAACATTATCATCATATTAGAAATAATTATAATGTAATTCTTTGGAATAATTACCTACATAACTTAACCTATTTTAGAAATTTGATCATTCAATATTATTCCATTTTTACCGAACCATTTAGACACTGTATTATTGCTACCTAACAATATTTTATATAACTTTTTTTGAATTAAATATTAGCAAAATTGCTTAGTTGCTAATTATATTCTGTTGTCAAGTCACTACAATAAAATCTGAGATTCGAGTATTTTACAATCAAAAGCAACGTTTACAACCCACGCATCATTTTATAGCATATAGACACAATGTAGTTACACTACAAAAAGAACAATACATAAACATTATGGCACACATGTAGCAGTTTTGACTTTTGGGTATTTTCGGTTAATTTGCGTTCTGACGCCAGTATATCAAATAAACTTGTAACCGATTTACGTAGTACAAGACCTGTAATTGTCAGAACGTTTTGTTATTTCAGACATATAATAATTCATTTGGGTATTAAGATCACCTATTTCTTTCTCTAATGTATTTAATTGATCGTTGTGGGCATTATACAAATCTTCCATATTTGCTAACAATTTCAGCTGCATTTGAGTATCGCTAGCAAGTTTTGTAGCACGTTTTAGAAGCAATTGCGCTCGTTCTCTTGAATTGGAAGTTTGACTGGCACGTTCCGCAAGCGACATATTAGTATGTTTGAAATCTTGTCTTAATTGCCTAGCTTTTTGTTCAGCACCCTCGGCGCGGTTCACAACACCATTTGCTTCTACTTTCACCTGTTCCGCATCACTTTCCACCTTTAAAATATCTTTTTGTAAATCTGAGAGACGTAGGCGTAGTCTTTCCACTTCTTCTTTCGTTTCATTTGCTTTCTTTTGGGCTTGTTCTGTTTTAGTAGCTATAGGAGCCAAATCACTTTTAGCGGCTTCAATGTCATTATTGGCTTTATTAATAGCATTTTCTGCAGCATCTTGTGCCGCTTGAGCTTCATCTAACGCTGCTAGAACTTTGTTTGCCATTTCTAGTGTTAAATTTGCTGACTTATTAACAACAGTTGCATTTAATTTCAATGATTTTGCCCTCTCTAAATCAGGTTTGGTTTCAGCAATTATATTTTCGATGTTAGTCAATTGAGACACTGATGCATTTATGCGTTGAGACAATTCTGTGATTTCTTTAGGTTGAATACTGATAGACAAATTAAGTATATCGTTTGCTAAAGTTCTCACATCCGCCGGTGTATTAGAGGTGTTTGATAGAAATTCTTTCAATTCAGCCGTTAAGTCCTGACTTTCGTTTGTGATTCGCTCTGCCGAAGTTTTGAAATCAAACGCATTTTTTAATAAATCGTTTGCTCGAGACCGCACGTCTATAGTATCTTGTTTTACTTGTGATATTAATTTGAATAAATCTTCAGCTGTGAGTTCATGTTCTTTGATTCGATTTTCAGTTTTGTTAGCAAAATCTAGAGCTTGTTCTGCTTTTGTAACAGCTCCTTGATCACAAGATATACCGCCACATTTTCCACATCCTGCACCTCCACAAATATCACATGCATCACTGTCCTGACCGCACATCTTTTCATTGAGTTTTGGAATTTGAGATTCTAATTGCGAAAGTTGATCATTGATATTATTCAATTTCCTCTCATTTTCGTTTTGTGTATTATTAAAATTAGAATATTGCATCTCGATAAGACGGTCAGTATTTTTTATTTGTCGATCTGTTTTTGCAATCACGGTTTGTACTTCTTCAGCTTCATTAGCGGCCATCACAGCTCTTTGTTTAGCTTCGCGTGTCAAGTTGAGGGCACCTTCTAAATTAGCTTCTTGTAATTTAGTAGCGTTATTTCCTAAATCGAGAGTTTTTCCTTTCAAGTTTTCAATGCTTGCTCTTAAGCCGTCTAATGTGACGTTACCGAGATTGATTTTAGATGTTAAAGCATTAAGATGTTCTTTACTCTCTGTGACCTTCTTATCTGCGCCATTTAATAGGTTCTGAAGACTTGTTACATTAGAAAGTAAGTCTATTACTGTTGTGTGTCCTTGTTTAGCGCTCTGAAGCATATTTTCAATTTCAGTCAGTTTTTTGGTCATTTCATCGAAATCTCTTGTATAGGCTCCAGTAGCACCAACAACTTTTATTTTACTAGCATTACCTATAGCATACTCTGTTTGTATACGTAAATCATTTATTAAAATATCCCAATTATCGAAACATTCGCCACAAGCATAGCACTGCGGTGCTTCACCCAGATATCCTCTTGCGCACATGTCACATTTATATCCACCGATACCTGGTTTACAAACGCATGAACCAGTACTCCTCTCACATTGACGTGTTACGGAGCCGTCTTCATCGCAGTCGCATACGTAACACTCAACATTAGGGTCACCCCAATGATTTTCTTGACATTGATCACATTGTCTGCCTCCATATCCCGCAATACAGTTACATTTTCCAATATATGGGTTACATTGCGATGATAGAGAACCTATCGGATCACATTCGCAAGGATCACAGCCTGTTCCCAAGGCTATTCTCCAATGATTTTCGGTACATTGGTCACAGTTAACACCCATGACATTCTTAAAACAGGGACATTGACCAGTGTTACGATCACAATTGCTTATTGTAAAGTTGGTTCCTAGTTCAGAGCAGTTGCATTGATAACAAGATTTTTCCTCAGCGTTACCATAATATCCTTCTGCACAAATTTCGCAGTGATCGCCAGCACTATTATAAAGACACTTTAAACATTTCCCTGTGTAGGGATCACAATTACCAGGTTTTGTTAAATCTATATTATCATTACAATCGCACTTTTCACATGTACCTTTAATTGGGTCTCCGTAGTAATTGTCAGCACATACGTCGCATGAAGGTCCAGCATAACCTTCCTTACATTCGCACAAAACATCATTTGTTTCAGCATCTAATTCACAACGATCTGCATGACTACTTTTGTTAGGTTCACCTATTATACCAGGACAAGGGCAGGGCCTACACGGTATATCAACACCAAGACGAGGGTCTCCGTAATACCCTTCTACACATCTTTCACACCGATGGCCTTCAGTAAAATCTGTGCATTCTTTACAGGCCCCTGTCTTGTCGTCACATTCGATTGCATGTCCGTTGCAATCACATTGTTGGCAATTGGGGAAGTTGAAGTATCCTGGTTGACATAAATCACAAGCTCTTCCATAAGTGTTAGCTCTACATTTACATTGTCCACTTATTGCATCACAAAAGTTGTCCAAAGACCCTATACTATTACAATCACAACGCTTGCAACCAAACTTGCTAAATCCATACGTTCCAGGAGCACAGCGATCACACCTAGCTCCAACAATATTTTCAACACATTGACAATATCCAGTATACCGATCGCATTGATGACTCTTGGAACCCGTAGGATCGCATTGACAAGACTGTGATCCATTCCTGATGTAAAACCCTATGCTAACATGGTATTTCTTACAAATTTCCGGAACGTTTTCTCTATTAAGATTGTAATAATACTGGTCACCACAATTGTATCGATCAAATTCTTCTCGCATTGAACTGTTTCGTGCTAAAAATGGTAAATCATCAATGGATGGAATGAGCACAATAGAATCAATTAGGATAGACGCCCTGGCATTTGGAGCACGGTAATCTTGGCGTCCTATGTAAATCCGAATAATTGTTTTTTTGTCTTTTTCTAAGCATACTGCTGGCATTACAAGTAGGCTACGTTGGTTTGGTAACTTGATTTTTAAAATATCATCTTCTGAACGTACATTTGCACACGGTGAGTCTGCTTCAGGTGGTGGTCGTTTTATTAAAATAGTAGCCTCTTCCCAGTCTGAAGGGGACTGGGGTTCATACCTAACTAAAATATTATAATTCATGCTTTTCTTTATATTATTTACAACAAATACAAGAGTACTACTTTCGGGCAATTTCATAAATCCTGGCCCGGTCCATGTCTCTTTTCTTCCATCTGGATAATTTTCTCTAATGACCACGTTACAAACTTGACTTTGAATAGCATTTTCATCAAATTTTGAATCACATTGACTGGATTCACCTTCAATAACTATAGAATCAAGGGCACCCACATAAAAGTTTTGTATAGGTTGATCACATCGACGCCCTGAAACATTTGGCCGACATTTACATTGTCCAGTTATAACATCGCAGTCTCGGTCTAAAGAACCACCTAAGTCACAGTCACAAGGTTGACAACCATCATCACTATCAGATAAACCGTAAAATTCTTGTAGACACTGATCACAATTTCTTCCAATAACATGACGTTTACAAAAGCAATTTCCAGTTCCGGCGTCGCAGCCGCGTTCATTAATGGTACCTAAGCTGTTACAAGTACACGCCTCACATCCTTCGGGGTTAATAGGGTCAAAATTCCAAAACCCATCTTTACATCTGTCACATCTTGCTCCATCAATGTTAGCTTTGCAAAGACAGCGTCCAGCAGCTTTGTCGTTATCAATATCACTCTCATCATCACAAAGTATTTCTTTATCTGTGGTGCCTTCCGGATCACAGTCGCAAGGTTTACAAATATTGGGACTCTGGATGTCCAAAGTGGGGTCTTTATAAAACTTTGGCTTGCAACGTTCACAATTTACTCCCATCGTATTATGTTGACAGTTATCACACACGCCTCCGCTAATTTTGCCTGTTTTATTGTAAACAGCAGGATCAAAGTGACATTTAGTTGCGTGGTTGTTACATACACATCTCTTACAAGCGTTAGAAGTTTTCCCAACTGCTGGTTGCCACGGAAGATCGTTATAAAAGTCTTCGCAGTATTCACAGTTTAAGCCTGTAGTATAATGAGTACACTCACATCGACCATGTACCATATTGTTCTTGGATTCCACTTCAGGCATAGGTAAACAACGAGACGCGTGGCCATAACAGGAACATGAACCTCTTACAGTCATTTCATATATAGCGTAATAGTATTTTTCTTGAATTTCAGCTCTATTGTCCAGTTTGTCGTCACCAAGCGTATGAAGTTTCGTAAAGTTAATTCGAAGATTCGTCATGCGCAATAAATTTTGTACTTCTTCGGAATATGGGTTCGTCACGTTTATATTGGGTGGTAAAACTCGAAATATTACTTCACCTTCAGTAGATGGAGAAACAGCAGAATAACGAGATTCACAAACCACTTCAGTCAAAGAACGTTGTGTGTGCTTCGGGATTCCCGGAAAGTAAAGATCACAATTGTGGGCAAAGTACCGGTACACGCGCCAAGTTTTTCCGAAGTCAAAAGATCTCTCAACTAACATAGCTGCCGGTCGAAACGTTTTGAACTGTATTATCAAATGAGTAAGATGAAATTCAGCCTCCATATTGAGTTCTATTGTAACATTTTCTTTTCCATTTTCGGATTGCCACCAAGATCTAGTTCGAGTTCCTGGGAAATACTTGTAAATAATGTTCTGTATTCGGTGATTGTATTCTGGCTTGAGGTAGGTAGCATTGGTAGTTTCACACGAAAAGCATTTCTTCGGTTCCAAATGTGAAACAATGCAGTACCGTTCACGACCATGTAGTCCGCAAGTAGAGGACGCAAAGAGGCGCGCCTCGCGACCTATTAGCAGGTTACCGGTGGCTGGGTAACAGGAACTTAGCTCACACGAACGGTCATTATATCTTAGGTTTGCACGAAGCCGGTCGCGCTCCTTGTTGTACAAGGCGGTGCCGCTTGCGATAAGCGCCGCGAAGATAAACAAAGCGCTTAGAGCCATGGCACGGTACAGGCTTTCCGCGCAACGCTTACTGCACTGTCGGCGGCTACGGACCGACAAACTCTCGCGCCGCCCGAAGCCTCCCCGCTCACCCCGCTGCCCCACATTCTACAGAGAGGGATTAGGTTGAAAAGCTTTTAACTTATTTAAAACTTGATTTATATTTCAGACTCACATCAATATTTTGTTAGTAAATTATATATTATTATACCTATGTTAGTACTAAATAGTATACTTTGACTACCGCATAATTATCCCCATAATTGCCCATAATGCGCAGTGGTCTAAGTAATCACCTTCCTAACTGCCATCCGGTAAATATTGTAGGATCGATCTCAACTCAACAGATCTTGAATTCTGTTACCAATTTTTAATGGGTTGGTAAGCAATGAAAAAAGATACAAAACCTGTGCAGTAACAAGAGTCCTCACTGGACACTGCAAACTGAACAAACATATGTTCAACCTCAAATTGGGCGAGAACACAATATGCAGATTCGGTCAAGAGACAGAAGAGACTGCAATGCATATTTTATGCTATTGTGCCCACTAATGCGGCACCGAAGTATTAACCTAGGGTTGCACATCATGCAACCACAGGAAATACAAACAATGACTGCTGATAGGATCTGGAGGTTTCTCGAAGCCATAAGCCTGAGCAGTGAACTGTAAAGTAGAAGTGCGCTACAAAAAACCAGAAATGGTTGAAGTAGCACTATGCACTCAAAACAATAATAATAATAAGCAATGACTTGAATTTTAAGGCGTATATTAATGTCAAAATAAATATTTGCTACAATATTTGAAAATAATTATCTTTATTTATTGAACACACGTAGGTGCCTATCACAGTTTTTAACCGACGAAAAAATTAAGGAGGTTTTCAAGTCAACTCGTCTACCTACATCTTTTTTTTAAAGTTTGACCACTCAAACTTTTTACAGGTTAGTCCGATTTCGATCATTATTTTTTTACTGGATATGAGATACTTCGAAGTTGGTCTCATTTAAATTATAAAAAGATATTATCCCAAAACGATACAAAATAGGTATAATTAATTTTGCATCCACTCAGTTTTTATCCGTGAACCGATTCTGTTGAAACTTGGCACAAATATAGTTCTAATACTTCTAATCATACTACAACACGACGGAGATTATATTTAATCTGATGACGGGGACGGAAACCCTTCGAGGGAACTCCTCATCGGTTAACACCAGCCGCACGAACGCCGCCGAACTTTAAACCTAAAGTAGATTGTTGTTTACATTTTTATAAGAAATGAAAATGAATAGTTAAAGTAGCTAATTATGTTATCCATATATTAGAAATAAGAGAGAAGAAGAAGAATAATTAATTCAATTAGGTTAGGCAAGAAATGAAGATCTTTTTAACAAAACATTAAACCGACGAAAGTAGAAAGGAACTAACATACGAAAAATAATAAAAATATGAACTTATTAGCCTAACTAAAGTCCTACACTAAAGTAAATATGTACCTAAAAAATTTTAATTCGCGCGGGGGTGTGTTCCCGAGGGGCCGCCGCGGTTCTTGCTGCCATCATTTCATATTACATATTAATTTCTTCTTTCGTAGGTTTAATATTTTGTTACAAAGTTTTATTTTGAGACTTTTCCATTTATGTCCAAAAGGATACTTTACGTAGAACGCATTACGTAGATCTAAAAAAAGATTGTAATAGTTATTTGAAATTGCACCACATTTGGCAATAACTTCATGGATTCCCTAGGTAATTTAGTAAGAAGTACTTAAAAAAAGGGAATAATAAATTTTTTACAAGTCAATTGCGGAAAAGATGCCTGTGGTGCTGTTGTAGGCGGTGTCCATAAAATACGAGTTACAATGTCATCCTCATGCTTGATTGTTAACTTAAAAATAAAAATAGACTTCCACAAAAGAAGGACGGAACCTACCATTGATATAAATAATATTACAATTTTTTAAGTAAAATCTATCTAGTAGGATCCGGGGCTTCGGGCTGCTAACTACTATATAAGATATACATGTATAACAAGTGTTAAATTTTTTTGTGAATAAAGCGTTGCCAATTGACGTTTTTATTTAAGCATTTAGTGCTCCATGATTGCATTTTTATTTTTGCATTCATCGTCTTTTGGGGCTTTTAGTTAAATAATAAATAACAATTCGAAATACGGCCCTGTGCGAGGCGACGACCGCTCCCGCCCGCGCCCGCTCATGCTCATTCCGTTCTCCGAAATGGGCACTAAGCAACAGAAATAACACCGCATTTCGGGATGCGCTTTTTGTTTTGGTCACTATTATAACCACCTTTCTAGTACTCTTACGTAAAAAACTTACAACGCTTCACATAATAATTACATTAAGGATGTCATGCTTGTTTGCCGATTTGCTGTGTTGTTTTATTAAAATGTCAATATGTTAAGTATCTACATAGCTAACTAATTGTTGAAATGAATACCTACCTATAGATTTAATGAGGTTCCTTTAGTTGATTGCCGTTATAACTGACAGATATGAACAGTCCGTTCGTACGCCCTTACATCCGTCGCTGATAACATACATCCGCGATCTAAATGACCCAGACAGAAAGAACCAACAACTTAAATATTTTATTAATGTATTAAGTAGGTACATCCATTCATAACTTAGAGTTCTGTCTAGAAGGTATTTTTACACGGAAGAATTAACTCGCATCGAACGAGTATACAGCATGATGTAATCCTTCACATTTATGACGGTTCTCGATAATTATGTTTCTGTTTGTTAGATTAACTTTCATGTTGACTGCTTCTGTCAATTAAAAGTGGGTTTAAATATTCATTAAAAATTGTCTGTACCCACCTAATATAATCTGGAACGAAATAATTGCGTTGAGGAGGATTAACATTCTTTCTAATTTTCTACAACTAATGGATAAACAGATCAGAAAAAATTACTGAGAAATTTGGATTCATTTATTAATATGGGTTGGTAGGTATAGAGGGGAGCATAACACAAACTAAACGTATTCTTGTGGCTCTTGCGCTTAAATTGTGAAATGAACTGTATACTGGATTCAGGTTCATTTAACTTGTTACGTAGCTGGTACCTAACGAACAAATGGTGTGTAAAGTTAAGATACAATATTTTACAGTTTTCCTGTACCTAGGTTTTATTTAACAACAGATGTAGGTACCTATGTATAGATTGAAAAACAATCATTTGTGTGTAGAGAAGATAGTTTGTTAATAATATAACCTTTAATCCTAAAACAGACTTATGGTTAAACAAAAGACGCTAAGAATGTACATAGTAATTAAAGAAGAGTTTTTAAGTACCTACAACAGTAGGTACCCATTTAAAAGAACTCTTAATACAGGAACAGGTTTAACTTTTAATACAGGTAATTGACAGCAGATATAGGCCAGTGGAATTGGACAAAAAGGGGCTAATTTTTCACTTAATTACGCACAGGTTTTAACATTTCAGGAGCATAAAACACGTATTCTCCTAAAGTTTCACGTTCATTGGAGATTTCCTTTCGAAATTAAAAATAAATGAAAAGTTAGCAATTAGCAAATTTAATCGAACTGGTCTTAAATTTTTCGGATTTCTATACGATCTATACGATAGAAATATAATACGGTAAGAGAAAATTACAAAAGACTACATTTTTGGCGATTTTTTCGCATTAAAACTAACTAATTTGACAATGTTTCGAACGTCTAAAATGGGATAAAATTCAGGACCATGTTCCTGTTACACTAACGAACAAGTTTTACTACATACGCGTTTACTACTATAACATACGCGTTTTTTTCTAATTCCACTGGCCTAATAGGAATAAGTGTCAGTAAGCGCTTGTTGATATTAATATCAGTACCTGGGACACCGAGCTTCGCTCGGTAGCTTTTTTATAGTCTTTTTTAATTTATTTTTTGTAAATTTGCGTTTTTACAGGAAATACAACTATGCAGTTGAACTTAAAATGCAAAACTGTATCTGTATACAAAATTTCGTCAAAATCGTTAGAGCCGTTTCCGAGATACCCAAAATATAAATACTTACATACATACAAGAATTGCTCGTTTAAAGTAATAAGATTACTTCTACTTTGGCGTGTTTCGAAATGTTTGTTAATGCTGTGCTGCGATACAATAAACAAAATAGCAAATAACAATTCGCTTGACATTTCAAAAGGACATGGTATTTGGAGGGGTTTCCAAGCCGTAAATGTCGTACCGTTCGAAATAGCATGTATACAGGGGTTCCAGTGAATCTTTGTTTGACGAGATGATGTACCTACGCCAAAGAGGCGAAGAGAACGAAATACAACAAGATCTTTACCTTTACATCCACAAAACTGAGAATAAGTACATATTCTCAGTTCTGTGTTTACATCCCTACATACTGTTGTGAAATACTGTTTAAGAAGAAGACAAAAAAAAAGTAAAAAAAAGTTTGTGAAGACGAGTCAGGAGTATGTAACCGGTCGAGTTTTTTAAAACTGGATACCTATCATGTTTCAAGGACGCCATTATGTTAACAAGTCTCTGCCTCAATAGCCTAGGTGTGCCTACCTACCTACCTAAGTGAATATTAATTGATGCAATTCAAAAATTGTCACATTTTGGATTTGTTGACAAGTTACTAAACATAAAAAACCCGCCAAGTGCGAGTCGGACTCGCGCATAAAGGGTTCCGCATCATCGCATCGTACAAGATTTAATACTATGTACGTATTTTTTTATTGTTTGTTGCTACAGCGGCAACAGAAATACATCATCTGTGAAAATTTCAACTGTCTAGCTATCACGGTCCATGAGATACAGCCTGGTGACAGACAGACAGACGGACAGTGGAGTCTTAGTATTAGGATCAAGTTTTTCCCCTTTGGGTACGGAACCCTAAAAAGAAGACGTTAGATACACAGCGCCCAGCAACAACACATGCAGTGATAATGATAAATTGATTACTATGTAGGTAGGTACTTATGGGTTTTCTGAGTAGCAATCTTTAGGCATAATGTAGGTAACCATAACTAACAGACTTTTAGGTTCTTTGGTTAACGTTTCGAATAGGTCACACGGGCTGTATTCGTGAACGATGATCTAATTGGTGTACTGAATATGGCGTCATAAATCATACCCGCGGCATTATAACTAGACGATAACTTGTTACAAATTCAACCGTTTCAACGATAACCTTTTAATCAGTTTCAAGAAACTACAAACGCCATATTTAAAGTTTAAAAAATAGATATCAAGCCACATATTACGTGGTTTGATATCTATTTGTATCATAGGAATGAAGTGCATGTGCCTTGGCTAAGGTTTACTTTTTCAGACAATCGTCAAAGTCGACATTTTACAACCTTTGTAGTTAGGGCCTAACCCACTGTATAGCCCTAGCAGTAGCGGCGTTAGGGTAGGGCGCGGTTGGGGTGCTGTCTAGAAAACCTCCACGTGGTGCACCCTGGAAACGTTGGCGATGACGCTGCCTTTTCTTCCTCAGTTTTTGAGGAGGGCGTCGTCGCCAACGGCTAATATTCTAGTACGAAGAGGAGGCCATAATTCTTCGGTCGGTTGGCTCGGTCGAGGCTTGGCCCAATAGAGCGGGTGTGTCTGCCGAATCCTCTGTTGGCTCTTCGCTCTTCGGAGCAATGAGGAAGTATAAACCTCGGTAAAAAAAACACGAATGTGGGGCCCTGCCATGGGTCGGAGTTTCTCCACTGCCCCCAGTGGAGAAGGAGGACGGGCTTGGCGTGCACTTACACTGCCACCGAGCAGGCATGAGAAATTTAGTTTCCTTGCCACCGTCGCGTCGGCATATCGTAATCCCGAAAGGAGTCGTGGTCACGTCTCGCGACTCTGATCGGGGACGAGGGTCTTGGCTTAGCCGCCCGGACTGCGAGGAAGAAAACCTCTCTAAAAAATTACCCCGAATCCCGTGTTCTGGTGCGCGACCAGGGGATGCATGGCTGATGGGTTGTTCAGTCGCAAGCGCACTCCCAGCCGGGGCACCTGCGGACCCCTCGGTTGGGCACAAATCTTCGCTTGCCCGGGTATTGGGGGATCTCTGCCCGGGTCGACCTTTATTTCTCCCCCTCTCGTGGGATTAATTATGGAATCTTTAAATACATACAAAAATAAAAAGGACGAACAAAAGAAGGAGAAAACTAAGAAGAAGGCGGAGAGTAAGAAGGCGGAGGACACCTCATCTAATGACGAGGAGATTTTAAATGAAACGCCTATCTCAGAGAAGCTCCCAGAAGTCAATCTGACTCCCGAGGGCAGAAGAGTCTCGGAACGTCTAAGTTCGAGGTCTGTCGTGTCATCGGATGGAAATTCCGGTACAACGACAGGCACCACAGAGGCGATGGAAGTGGAAGCTCGCGGCAACGACAGCCGTAAACGCGGACGCTCAATGGACGAGGATGCCGACACGTCCCAGGCGATGCTCCCTCCCAAGGTGGCTAGCAGCTTAAGAGGGAGGTCGAGGTCGCGTACGCCGATTCCAGCTCCGGCAGGCTCCGTATTTTCGAAGGCGGAAGCGTATGCACGAGCTCGCGCGGAGGGCGAGGTTATTGCCGAGGAGGAGATCGCGGATCTCCTGCAAAAGATCCGTGCGCCGGTGGAAGGGGGTTCTGTCCCCCAATCATCGGTGTCCATACAGGAAAGGACGAACGCGGCGGTGGCCATCATTCATAAAGTGGCCGTCAAGTCCACCAACCTTAAGGGTTCCTTTGTTAGGGCCCTTAAGGACTCCTCCTCGGCTCGTCGAGACCCTTATTGGTGACGTAGCGCGCCTCCAAGAGGCGAATGACCGCCTTACGGCGGCAAATGTACGTCTGACAGAGCAGGTTGCTGAGCTGAGTGCTCAATTCGCACAGTTTCGGGCAGGGGCACGCTCAGATGGCCCTGAGCAATTGAACCCGGTTGCGCAGCAACCTGCTCCCTCCACCTCCCCCTCCCCCGTTCCTGATGCCCACTTGCGTCAAATTGTAGACGCAGTGTGGCGAATGATGGACGGGCGCCTCCCATAGTTCGGCCGCCGCTCGCCGCGGCCAAGGGTAAGACTGCTTCAGTTTCGACGCCGCTCCCCGTCGTGGGTGGTCGCGTCGTAGTCTCGTATGCGGCGGTGACGTCTCCACCAGTGCCAGCACCTGCAGCTGCGTTGAATACAGCACGCCCGTATAACGCCGCTACAAAAATGGTGAGGGAATTCCCTCCACTCCCCTCTCAAGCACCCAGGACGAGCACACAAAACGCTCCTTCTGGTGCTGAGCCTGCACCTGGTCCCTCTACGTCCGCCCCCTCAAACGATGGTTGGCAGACGGTTGAAGGAAGTAAAAAGACCCGTAGGAAGAGGAAAAAGGGCAACAATAAGAGTGCCTCGCCACAAGCACAGGCAGGAGAGAAAGAAACGAGGACGTCAAAAAAGACTCGGAAGCTTCAACCTTCGAAAACGGCAGCCGTAGTCGTTACGGTACTGCCGGAGGCGGTTGATGGCGGCCTTTCGTACGCTGCCGTCTTCAAAAAGGCCCGAGACAACCTCGCTTCTGAATTTGGGAGCGTAGGTGTTCGGTTACGCCTCGCCCAGACGGGGGCTCGAGTTCTCGAGTTCCCGGGGGCTGAGGGAGCGAAGACGGCAGACACTTTCGCCGAAAAGCTGCGGGGTATATTTGCAGAGACGGATGGGATACGGATTGACAGGCCCACTAAGTGTGTGGAGATGCGCATATCAGGCCTGGATGACTCCGTGTCAGTCGATGATGTCCGAGTGGCAATCCAGCAAAAGACGTGTTGCACCTCGGACAATATTAGGATTGGCACCATCCGCCCCGGTCAAGGAGGTCTTGGTGCGGTGTGGGCCAGATGTCCTGTGGCTGCTGCCAAAATACTAGGTGATGCCGGAAGAGTCCTCGTCGGTTTCGTAAATGCCAGAGTAACAATTCTGGATGCGAGACCGATGAGGTGCTTTAAATGTTTGTCGTCAGGGCACACCCGCATCAAGTGTGGTAGTTGTTTTGACTGCAGCGGGCTCTGCTTCCGCTGTGGTCAACCGGGGCATAAGGCGGCGGAATGTTCTACCGCCCCTCACTGCCCCGCGTGTGCGGCGGGTAATCTGCCCGCCAATCACCAGATGGGGCAGGGGGGCTGCAAGCCACCCCGCGCTTCTAAGCAAACATCGGGGGCTAGCCAATCGACCCAGGCAGCCTCCGATGTCAATCGTGCGTCGTTGTCATCGCCCATGGAGGAGGCTGTAGAGACGGTTCAATAAATGGACCATGTCTCCAGCCTCCTTGTCCAGACGAACCTAAACCACTCTGCCGGTGCGCAGGATCTTTTTCTGCAAACCATGGCAGAGTGGTCGATCGGTGTAGCCGTAGCCGCGGAGCCCTATTACGTTCCTCCCCGTCCAAATTGGCTGGGTGCTTGGGACGGCTCCGTAGCAGTCGTCGGCTCCACGGCACCTCATTCCCCGCCCTTGTCGCTAAGAGACAAGGGCACTGGATATGTTGCTGCCGAATGGGGGGGGGGATCACCATATATGGTATCTACTTCTCCCCCAACCGGAGCCTGAGCGATTTCGAGGTTTTCCTCCACAACTTGGAGACCTCGATGCGGCGACTCGCGTCTGGGCACGTCCTAGTGCTGGGGGACTTCAACGCAAAGTCCGTTGCGTGGGGTTCCCCCAGGACGGACGCACGGGGCGATGCCGTAGAGGAGTGGGCGGAATCGGTGGGCCTCTGTCTCCTAAACAGAGGCTCCGCCAACACATGCCTGCGACAGCAGGGGGGTCGATAGTGGACCTCTCGTTCGCTACCCCTTCTCTCGCCGCACGAGTAAGGAACTGGCGTGTCCTGGAAGAGGTTGAAACGCTCTCGGATCACCTGTACATCCGATTTGAGCTCTCCCGGACCCAGGACCCCAGAAGGGGTCACACGGCGCGGCGTTCTTCCCGCTTCCCGCGGTGGGCTGTTACGAAGTTGGACAGGGACCTGCTAGAGGAGGCAGCCATCATTTATTCTTGGCTGCCTCCGAAGCCTCTGACTGAGGAGGTGGACATGGGGGCAGGCCGCTTTCGCCATGCGATTACGCAGATTTGCGATGCTGCCATGCCCCGCGTCCGAGGTCGTCGGCCTCCAAGGAAGGAGGTCTACTGGTGGTCCCAGGAGTTGGCGGACCTCCGTGCGGCCTGTACCCGTGCCCGGAGGTCCTACACTCGCAGCCGGCGGCTTCGCCGCGGAGAGGGAGAGGAGGACCAGCTTCATGAGCAGTACCGAGAGGCGCGGCAAACTCTGAAGCTGGCCATTAGCCGCGCCAAAGAAGAAAAGAGAAAGGAGATGCTGGAGGGTCTCGATCGTGACCCCTGGGGTCGCCCATATCGCGCGGCGCAACAAAAGCTCCGCGCGTCGGGTCCCCCCCTTACGGAGACTCTCCAGCCCAGCTTCCTGCAGGAAGTGGTTGAGGGCCTTTTCCCGCAACGGGTGGAGCACGTACCCCCGTCAATGGCCCCCTTGGCCGGAGACGACGGGGAGGACGAGGATCATAGTGTTCCGCCTGTCACGGAGGCGGAGGTCGGGGCGGCTGTTCTACAGATCCGTTCCAAGAACACCGCCCCCGGGCCAGACGGGATCCCTGCCCGAGTGTTGGCCCTGGCCCTCGACCACATGTCCGACCGCCTCGGGGAGGTGTTCGACGCTAGCTTTGCGTCCGGACGCTTCCCTGACTGCTGGAAGAGCGGGAAGCTGGTACTTTTAAGGAAGCCGGGACGGCCTACCGACTCGGTTGCGGCCTACAGGCCCATCGTGTTGCTGGACGAGGTGGGTAAATTGTTTGAGAGGGTCCTCTCTGCCCGCATCGTCCGGCACCTTCGCGAGGTCGGCCCCGATTTGTCGGACGCCCAATTCGGTTTCCGGGCGGGGCGTTCGACGGTCGGTGCTGTGTTGCGCCTGAGGGCCGTGACCGAAGAGGTAGTGATTCGCCGCCGGCGAACCGGGCGGCGGAGGCGCGCTTACCAGCGCCTCGTGCCGCCCTGAGTGTGGCCGCGGGTGGACGGGACGGGTTTTTCCCTCCACCAGCTATAGTGGCCCCCCGCGAGGAGGCGGCGTCCGCGTGTGCTTGGACGTCGACTAATTGAGAGGTTTTTACCCGAAGGTGGTGCCCGCGCTTTTGCGGGCAGGCGCTAGGGGGGGTTCGGATGTCTTAATAAAAGCTGTTCCCGGATCCCTCTTACTTAAGGCGCAGTACAGCACACCGTGTGGTTTTAGTCGGTTCGATTCCGACACACCGCCCCACCGTAAACCCCGGTGGGGTGACGGCCCGAGGGGGTTTCCACACGCACAAAAAAAAAAAAAAAAGGGCGCGGTTGGGCGACCGCCCAGGGGCGCCAGGTATATAGAGGGGCGCCGCATCGTGGCATCTACATCTGGAATACAAACGGGTGTATTGGTAGTGGAGCTGTCTGACAAGTTAGATCAAGTAGCTGTGGAAGAGATTGTGAACGAAATTGCAACAATTACAGATGTTGCTCAAGACGACGCCGTTGGTGATATACAACAAGCACAAGTTCTAGGTGTCAAGTTGTCACGAATATATCGGATCCATCTACTTGGCCACTCACTCGGAATAGCAAAACTATTGATCATATAATAGCTACTGGCCCAGTGCAAAGTCACATTTCAAGCAGTTTACTTTGCCCTTGTTCAGTCAGTTCTTACCTATTGTATCACCATCTGGGGTGGAGCGCCGAAAACTACCTTAATTGACCTTGAGAGTGCACAAAGGGCTATTTTGAAGGTGTCATTCTGTAAGCCATACCGTTTTCCTACGGCATTACTGTACAAGGAGACTGAAGTTTTAACGGTGCGCCAGCTATTTATACTACACACCACGTCCACCAAGGCCACGTGTAAAAGAACGCTGACTGATTATTTGAAGGGGCTGAACTACGATGATACTGAAGCGATGCTTTCCGTACCGATTTAGAGTTTAGCTAAACGACACCAATGCACATATACAAACCCATGCGCACAAGCTCACGCATCCACATACACCCGTTCACACACACGCATACACACAGTCAGGCATTCACAGACACACAATAACAAATATATGTATCTAAATACTACGCCACTAGAAATAAGTTTTAATATAGTAAAACATCTAAATTTGTAGTGCCCATTTCTTATAGTTTAATTGAAATGTAAATATACACGGGGTGGAGACCTGGTGTCCTGAAACACAGGCCTCGAGCCTAGCTTAGGCAGAAGTCTCCCACAATATTATTGTAACGATTTTATGTAAGTATATATATTTTAAAATGTACTGACTACTATATTGTGGTGAGAAATAAATCATTATTATTATTATTATTTATAATTATCCAAAGAATTTCATGGGGCCACATTTCACTAATTCTCATTTCATACAAAAACTTGCAAACAATGAAACAGTTCAGCGTCGCTGGTTCATATATTCCGTTTCATAGATCGCGTTTAATATAGTCGAATTTAATAGCTGAAGGTTATAATGACTGGAAACACCTGTCTGAGATGTTAAAAATCATGAAAATAACATTTCTCATAAAAAGTTTTACCATTCATGGATTGATACTGAACTAGAAAAAACAATAGATTGCCAAGAACAAAATTTGGTTAAAAAGAAACCACAAGATGGAATAATGTTTTGTCTAGATTCGTGCATATTATAACACTTTATTTAGCTGAAAATAATATGGTGTTGAGAGGTACTTCTGATAAACTTTATACGCCACATAACGTAAGTTCTTGGGCTTAGTACAACAACTAGCCAACTGCAATCCAGTTATGCAGGAGCACTTGTATTTAGCTGTAAAGGGTGATGTTTCTGACCACTGCTGGTGAAAAGATATTCAAAATGAATTAATAGAGCTGATGGGTGAAAAAGTAAAGTCAGAGATCATGTCACGCGCAAAACAATCAAAATATTTATAGCAGACTGCACTCCAGACATTAATCATGTCGAATAACTTTGTCTGACAATACGATTTGTTGACTAATCAGGTGCCGACCAAATATCAGTAAAAGAGCATTATATAGAATTTATACCTGTCGATGAGTCGACTGGTGAAATACTTACTGAAGTCATTATTAATGTTTTAAATAAATAATTGCAGGGACCAGGTATACGACAACGGAGCGAATACGAAAGGAAAAAATATTGGGGTTCAAAGGAGAATTCTGGATTCACTTAATGAAATTTTAACATTTAAATGAATATTTAAATGAAGATTCCGCTTGGTCTTCTTTGAACAATATAAAAAAGATTCCAGAAAAATCAGACCTTTTATCTGTGTGCTGATCTGCAATTGAAATTAACTGTAGACTCTAAATCAGATATAGATGGTTGTATGTTGTGTGATGAACTCATAAGTCAAAATTTTTTTTTGCCTGATAAGAATGTGGTTACTCCGGTCCTTATTTTCAATTTTATCAAAGGGTTTCAATGGGAGACAGGGGGCGCCGTAGAAATCTCGCCCAGGGCGCTGGTAGTGCTAAAACCGGCACTGAGCCCTAGTCCACTAAAAAAAATCACTAGTACTCTCTACTCCCCCGATCCAACACACCAGGCTTATTGCCTGTTCTAAGATTCAGTTTTTCCTCGTCTTATCTTTTAATTTTAAATAATTGTTAGAGATATTGTATAGGAATCAAAAAACTCAAATTGTTAAGCTCGAGTTTTTGTAAATAGTAAAAAATATATTCCTAACCACATTGTGTGCTCAGCTATCTATTCAGTCAGAGCACCGATTATGTATTGATGTATAAGTACATACATATATGCATATATGTTTACCATCATTGAGATGACCGATTGTCATGTTATTATAATTAAAATAAAGTTTAACTTGTGCAGTCACGACCTCTATCTTGTACAAACGAATTTAGCTTTGGCTGTTATCATAACTATTTCGTAGTTATTGTATACGAGCATAGAGTACGAGAAACGTTACCTACTTTGTATCATTCAAATTATAACTTTGTGATAAGCAACTGTCGTACTACTAATGTAGCATTGTTTTAACAAATAATGTTGCTAAGGATAGATTAGCTACATCAATGGAGAGATAGCCTCGTCACTAGTACACATTTTTGCTTATCCGGTCCAATTAAGCTGAATTCTTCCTAAGAATTGGTTCATGGGTAACTAGAGATTGCATTCTCACTATATATCTCAAAGCCCTGTATCTTGATTACCGTTAAAATATCATGGCCTACCTGCGCTGGTCCATCCATCCATTACTTATATTTTAGTCCTCTAGCCAAAGTACTTCTTCAATTGTTTCTAGTATTTCAATATGACAACCTAAGGGTATAACCGTGCCGAGGGCACGATGAAGAGATTATATTGGAGAATGTTTATGTCGTCAGACTATTGCTCTCTCTTCCACGACACGACACGACAGTCACGAACGAACAGCCTTCTTTGTCCCGGTGATGGAGTGACGCGACGCCCTCTCCGTCACCACTTCGCCTTCTGGGTCATTTGAACAAAGCTTTTTTCCTCCTTGTAGCTTCGAAGAGAATAGGTACTGTTCCTTTTCGGTGCCGGGTGGACCGCGTACCGTAATCCATTGAATCCGTCAGTTTTAAGATTTTCTTTGGAGCCAACGTTCCTTTCCGTTACTTGGCAGAGTTATGGTTTTTGGCTGACGGAAATGTGCGTCACCGCTAGCGCTCCGAAGGAGGTCAGAGACTGCGAATCCGTTCGCTCTTTTATCGTTTCTATCAGAGATAAATGTAGATAAACAAAGCTGTCAATAAGAAGTGCCAGTGCCACTCCTGCCTCAGCAAAACATTAGTGGGAAGCTTACTTTGCTCAGTGTGTGTGTGCAGTAATAAGTCATTTTTCTTTGCTAAGAAGGGTTATGTCATCCTGTCATCCACGAGTTCCTGGGTCTGTATCTGATACTTTATACTCTCGAAGCATCCTAACGGCTCAATGAATTTAAATCAATGAGATATCAATCGATTTACCTAAACCCCGCAATGTACAATAAACAAAATTCAATAAAACCTAAACTTATTTCATTTGATTTAGAACATGACTTAAAGAATAGCTTGTTTTTAAAATGTTTTTTTTTTTATTTAATTATGTTAGGTATAATTAGGTACCGAGATATCTGACACAACAAACACTGAATGAACTGAATACCACAAATAACAAAACGACGATTTGCTTGGTTCAATGAATCGCGGTGGCACTGTTTTTATTACACACATGATACTGTTATTGTACACTAACATAGGAGAGCCGTAGAGACTACTGCTCTCTTTATTTTAAGGAGCCTTATCTTATTCTTAAGTTTATGCGTTATCTTGTATTTTATATTTATATATTTTAGTGACTGAAAATAAATAAATACATATGTGTGTATGTACGTCATGCCTGTGTAGGCAGAGGCATAATTAATAAACAGCTACATTACGCCAACTATATACATAGTTGGGTCCCACACTCACGTAATAGAGCGAAAGCCGAAACCGGACACTGAGAATTAAAGATAAGAAAATTTGGAGTACATTGAAAGGGAAAGGACTGTAAGAAGGAGAGGTAATGGACATAAAGGGATATTGTTTACACGGATGGATTGAGGATCAAGGCAATAGCTCGAGCATCTCAGGGTCGCATACCTGTAATTCGAACTGGCTGTAGCCAGCAAGTCCGAACCCTCTTACCAACCGGAATAAATGAATAGACAAAAACCCTGCATAGAAACCTTAAATTATGTACATAATCTAATACGATGTACATAATATATGTTACTAGCAACCCGCCCCGGCTTCGCACGGGTAGCAGAGACATCATCAACAATCATTACCATTTTTTTTTTTTGGTGCGTGTGGAAGCCCCCTCGGGCCGTCACCCCACCGGGGTTTTCGGTGAGGCGGTGTGTCGGAATCGAACCGACTAAAACCACACGGTGTGCCGTACTGCGCCTTAAGTAGGAGGGATCCGGGAACAGCTTTTATTAAGACATCCGGAACCCTCCTAGCGCCTGCCCACAAAAGCGCGGGCACCACCTTTTGGTAAAAACTTCTCAATTAGGCGACGTCCAGGCACATGCGAACGACGCCTCCACGCGGGGGGCTACTATAGCGGGTGGAGGGGAAAACCCGTCCCGTCCACCCGCGGCCACACTCAGGGCGGCATGAGGCGCTGGTACGTGCGCCTCCGCCGCCCGTTTCGCCGGCGGCGAATTAGGTCCGAGTGGAGATCGTCCTCCCGGACCCGTTCCGTCGCCTCCTTCTGCGAGATGACGTCCTCACAGAAGGTCGAGACCGCGGTAAAATTCCTGTCGCTACCGGCCATGGAGCGTATGACGGCTGGTAGCGAGAGATCTCCTCCGATGACTGCAGTGAGGGCCCGACTCTGCGTCGCCCAGGCGGAGTAAACCGCCAGCGTGTGCTGAGCCGAGTCCTCACTGCAGTCGCAGTGGTGACAGGCGGGACTCAGTTCCCTCCTAGCGACCGAGTGCAAGTACTTCCCGAAGCAGCCGTGCCCGGAAAGAACCTGCGTCAGTCGGATGGAAAGGGTCCCGTGCTGCCGCCCTGCCCACTCGACGATGACTGGCTGGAGCGCCTCCACGGCGGCAAAGCCAGCACGTGGAGCCTCCAGCCGGGACGACCAACGAGCCATGGTGGCTCGGCGAGCGGCCTCACGCCACTCGCGTACCTCTTCGGGCGGGGGCCGACTGCCGCTTCCCGCCCGGAAGTCAGCCGTTCGCCGATATACTTCGGCGAACACTTCCGCCTCCAAATCCAGAGGCGCGCCCTATTCTGAGCGGTCAGTAGTATTTTTTGAATTTAACGCGAACAGACAGACGCGGCGGGGGACTTTGTTTTATGATATGTACTGATTTGATGATTTAAATAAAGTTTAAAAGATGTCAATGTTTTTTTAATTCTTACGACGTTATATTAAAAGATTGTACTTGTGGCTATGCTTAAACTCACAAACCACAACACCACTGTCTTTACTCGTAGGAGTGTAAACATTTATTTTTGTAACCTAAGACATGGGGTACCCCAGACCTTAGAACTATAGATCTACGCAATCGCATCTATCTATCGAATCTCGATAAGTAATATATAATAATATAGGTAAACGTTATCTAAAACCCAAAAGTGTTCATTTCGAAGACTGCAAAATAAAACAAAAGTTACAGTTATCCTAGAATTATGTGTTGTTTGACGTAAGTACTTCTGACTGGTGTCTGGTGTGTCATTGACTGAAGCCAACCAAGAACATGGCAATCTATTGCACGTTGGTGGCAGTTCTAGCTAGTGTTTAACTGCAAAACAACTATTTATAACTAAATACATAAAATATTATAACTAAATATTAAAAACATTAAAATAAATATGAAGAATATCAAAAAGCTTTCATTAAGTTTGATGATAGCAAATTATCCAAAATTAAGAACCGAAATTTAAATGTCATTATTGTATATATAGAGTTAGCGGAAACGAAAACTTTGGTAGGCGGGGCTTAGCCGTAACGTCATAGTGGCGTGATGTGGGGGAGCTAACAGTTGCGGAGGGGATCAGGAAGGAAGGTGGAAGCGCGAGCGGTGGCTCTCGTCCACTTTTACTGCCACCACCGGATCAGAAGGACGTTCACCATAGTCGTATTGCTTTCCAATATTTCTGATTTTATTTTGTGGGTAATATTATTTAAGTCTCAAATATTGTTAGTAAAGTTTAAGTTTGCCAAGTTGATATTTTTTTAATAAGAACCAGTCAGTTATCTAAATATAGATATAACACTGTTGAAGAGACAATTAATGTTCATGCTACCGACTCCATATTTTCATCAACACTTATTTCGTCTCAAATGTATCTGTGTATGTATATGAAACCTTTGACCGTAAAGAAATTGAAAAATATCGATACAAGCAGTATATCACCGTGTAAAAACGAATTATTAGAGCAATATTTACGAACGAACTATATAATTATGTGCTATTGGGAACAATGCTGTGAGTATTGTTCCCAATAGCACATAAAAACTCCAACTACATTTCACCATAAAAAAGAAAAAAGAACCCTTATAGGATCACTTTGTTGTCCGTCGGTCGGTGTGTCAAGATCCTTTTTCTAAGGAACCCGTGGAGGCATCAAGTATAACAAAAAATTCATTAACATCAAATTAATACTTTATATCTGCGGTCCCTTAAAGCTGTAAAAATTAAGCTTCTAAGTCAACTCAATCAAAAGATATGGCCATTCATGCCTTAAATTTAACCAAATTTGAACATTAGGCAGTTAAATCAAAACCTATAGTCAGCTGACTTTTCTTTTTCTTCAAGATATTGGGTTAGCTATAATTTGATACAATTTTCAATCGGGAGGAAATGACTAAAAATAATATGTTTTTCTGCGGGAGGCTGCTGCTCCTCAACCCCCCGACGGAACCTCAGCTGACGTTCACGAGGCTTCATGATACAACTCTCGAGTTTTCACCCGAGAGGGAATGGTCTTGGAAATCTGTTTCTGGCTCGCGGGTCATATGAAGTTAAGTGGGTTGCTTAATTTTATTCGATGTAATTATATTAGATTAAACAATTTTAATAAATATACATTTAAAAATATTTTAATCCGATTTAAGTCACCTCCTGTGACTTAGGTATTATGATTTTATTCAAGTACTAGGTACTTTTATACGACAGCTAAATGTTGAAATTATTCTAGTTTTTAAACTCCTAAGTCGTTAACATTTTTATTTTAACCTAACGTACTCTTTTGTCTAACCTGTCCGAGTAACCTCCGAGTCAAAGAATCAAAAAATATTTACTAAATGAATTTCCACCTATAAAAAAAGAAAATAATGCTAAATGGTACGTTACATTATTTAAATAATAATTCGACATATACCTAACTGTAATATCTTTTAAAAAATCGCTATCGAATTTAATCAAGCGATTTTAATTTAAGAGGTATGTTATAAAAATCATCATCATCATCATCATCATCTGCCTACCCTTGTCCCAATTTTATTTGGGGTCGGTGCAATATGTTTTATTCTTCCATTCTACTCTATCGTTTGTCATTTCACTGCTTACTCCGTGTCTAGCCATATCTTTTCTCACACAGTCCATCCATCTTTTCTTTGGTCGTCCTCTTCTCTTGTACTCATCCCTCCGCATCACATGTCCATACCACGATAACCTATTGCTTCTCAGCTTTTCCTCCACTGGTGCTACTTTCAGGCTCCCTCTAATATATTCATTTCTCACCTTGTAAATCCTAGTCACACGACACATCCATCTGAACATTCGCATTTCGGCTACGTGCAGGCGTCTCTCATCCGTTCTCTTTGTGGTCCAACTTACAGAACCGTACAAGACGGCAAGTCTGATCATAGTTTTATACACCTGTCCTTTCAACTTAACAGGAATCTTGGGATCACAAATGGTTCCTGATATCTGCCGCCACTTCATCCACCCTGTATTGATTCGATGCTGCACAGTGCGGTCTATTTTGCCATCACTTTGAAGAAGAGAACCGAGGTATTTGAAGTTGGAACACACTGGGATCGCTGTTCCATCCAGCGAAATGGTTTCAGGACTAGAAAGACCGCCGAAATCGCAGATATGTTATGAAAATTTCTCATAGTTATTTTCATACCGCCTAAGCGAATTCTATTTCTTATTATATCGTTTTAAAACGAGGGTTAGTATTTCATCTTGTGCTAGTGTGTACCTACCTACCTAGTTGATAACGTTAATTGCAATTGGCTATGCAACTTCTATAGGTCATTACTGTTGTCGCTATTCTTTGAGTTAAATATAAACAATCTAAAGTTCTAGATCTGACTTTAACCGCCAAATAAATGTTTAGACCGCTATTCGATACTTGATGAAGTTGAATCAACCCGCAGTTTTGATCGCATGGATTCGAACCGATTCGAAAAGATGGATCGGATCGGCATATCTCTGCTTAGGGGTTACGTGAGAATGCATTTAATGTGGTAAGCTTTTACGTCTTTGCTTCAGTATAAATAATATATTACTACTGTTTCAATTCTGCTATGATAATGTCATTATGTATTATATTTTTAGGAAAAGGTAAACAACTTTTTTCCTGCTAACTTAAAATTTCCTTTAGTTAAAAATAGATTGACAGCTAGCAGCCAATTTTATCTAATTCATTCTTCATTCGAAATTTTACTTACTAATGAAATATCTATAGTACCTATTTTATAGGTATTTCACTAAAGCACATGAACGCGAATGCCAAATTATTTTGACTATCATAAAATATTTTCTATTTCAGTAGGCAATTAAATAGCCCGGTATCTTAATAGCACGTCGGCGTCGCCTAATTTTGTAGCCGTATTTGAAATCTGAGGACAGTGACCTCGCGTTATCGAAACAGCTTTACATACATCCTCAGCGACGACAGCATTCTACTCTACTTTACTCTTGTGTTGCAACATGAAGAACACTACGTTGATTTCGTTGATTTCGTTGGTAATCATTATTCTGTTTGTATGGTTTATGTAATACTGTATACTTAACCGAAATAATCTATAATGTGAACCTACATATCTATCTACCCAGCCATAAATCCAACTCTAGGAGTGTCACAAATCTTGTATTTTTTTATGGGATAGGGGAGAAACAAGCAGATGGGTTACCTGATGGTAAGTAACTACTGCCCATGGGTAGCTGCAACGGCTGCAACTCAAGAGTCACATTGTGATGCCGTCCTTTAAGGTGGGAGTACGGGAAAGAGGGTAGTGGGGGTAAGTGGGGGAGAGGGAAGGGTTAGGGCCTCCGGTTACTTCACTAAATCGGCGAAACACAACACAAGCGATTTGCGCCGGCCCATACGTGCCATACGTGCCGAAGCATGGCTCTCCCACGGTTAAATTTGACCCACTAAACCTTTTAATATCACTACGGTGGTAAAACCTGTATAAACCCAACTTGACAGGAACTTTCCACTGTAAGTTAATTCGAATTAACACCTCTCCTCACAAATTGTTTTACTACTGAACAATAATAAATATTATTTCTTGACCTATCATACTTTATTTTTACATATTATGTGTAAGGAGAAAGGTTTTTTATTTATTTCTAATGTTGTTTTCTGTCGTTGCATTAACTAAATTCGGAGGTAGTTTATTTATCAGTCGAGGGATAATGTAGGTAGTCGTTCTTTCGCCGTACATATTGTTGGCTCGCTCCGTGCATATTATGTTTTGCGCTATCGCTCGAGTGGTGTTCAATGATTTTCTTTAATTAATCGTTAAAAAAGTTTTCAACTAAAATGGTGTAAGTAATTTTTTTTCTATTCAGGTAATACATTACAGTGTTTAAAAAGGCCAGTTTCGTCGTTACAATCATAGCATTATAGCATTATTCGCAATGTCCAGACTGTTTAAAAATGCCCAATATGAGTAGTCAATATAATAAAAGCAACTGAAATGAGCAAATTAGATGGGCTGTATGAATAATATACCCCACCTATAAAATATCCGAAACATTACCCAAAATAAGTCTTGATGGCTCTTGAAATACACCTATACATTTATTTTGTGTGTACTTAATCGTATTTTAATTGAGAAATTTAATCATTAAAAAGTTGATATTTTAAATTAGTTGATTTGATGCTGTGTGGTGGCGCCTTGTCGTGGAGGCTTAAGAATACAACTACCACTACACCACCAGGCTAGACGTGTTTAAGGGCAGCCCGTTTAATGTAATATAACAATTAGATTTGACTACACTGCAGAAACTGCGTTGCAAGACTTGCACTTTTTACATGTTATATAATTATGGTAGTATTGGATCCCTCCTATTTTAGGTGCTGTACGGCACACCGTGTGGTTTTAGTCTATTAGATTCCGACACAATACCCCACCGAGCTCGAGAGGGTTTCCACACACACAAAAAGAAAAGGTAGTGTAAGGGAGGAAAAATTATAAGAACCGCAAAAGTAACTTTGTAATCTCATATCTATTATACAGGATTACAAAGTTATTTATGCAGTTTCTATATGTAGAAAATGGGACTAAAATTACAGTATGTTTTAGGTTTTCCTTGTTTCATAAGCTAAACACAAACTGTGTTCAAATTTTAAGGCTTGTATGTCTGCTAGAAGTACCTTAGAATTTTGATAATGTCAGTGACAAAATTAAGAAACGTTGACTTGCAATACTTTTTAATCTACAGGTTCACATGGAGTAAAATTTGGGAGTATACCTAGGTATGTTATGATAATATTATGTATATTAGGTATATTATGACAAATTTTCGGTAACCAAGAGGTGGTTACCGAAAATTTAAGCCCCTAGCTTTCTCCACAACTAAGTTACAGGAGATCTCGAAAACGTCCTGAATGGGTTCGAGAAAAGGTTAGTACGGTTGTGCCTTTGTTTTTTTTTTGCTGAATTTGGCGTAGATATTATTAGATTATATTTTACCGTTTTTATTGCCGGTAACTGTAAAAAAAATATTTACTATATTTCACGTGTAAAATCTCCAAAATTATAGGAACTTCTTAAACATGACTGATTTGGGCTAGTTTAATTAAACTCTAGTATCTGATAGGAGCTCTTTTACCTTTCCTAACGTTTCAAGAACTTTAAAATACCCGACCTATTTTTTCTCTACCTACCTATAATAAGTACATCAAACATTATAAACATCTATTATTGTTTCTGGAACGTAATGGTAGAATACAAAAAGTCGAAGGCAACGGGAAGCTATCTATTCGGTCAAAATAGACAGAACATCTGTCGCGCATATGTCGCCGAGCAGCGCAAATCTTGAGACGACCAACATAACATTTATTGCTTGTGTTTTGTTTTATTTTTGGTATTTTTGGTTATAAGGACACCTAGAAAATAATCCAGACCATTTTGTCTATGTAGTAGATACTAATCACGTTAGTGTTAAATGAATTCGGATCCTTTGTTTGTTTATAGAGAGACATGATGAGTCTGCTGGCGCTAGGCAAGTTATAACTGCGTGTGCAATCAGATTAGTTGAACACATTGTTGTATTTATTAATATGCTAACATAACAATGACTTAGATAGTATAGATTAGAATAGCATTTATTGCCAGAAAAAGACTAACTGGTATTGTGTAGAATATAATGTTTAAGGTATATTTACAAAACAAGGGGTGCAAACATAGCTGGGTAATCACCCGGGTTAAAATATACGACTGGGTAAAAACCCGGGTGATTACCCATCTCTAGGTACAAAGCACTATCTACCATAGAGCTTGGAAGGTAATTCAGTCAAGTTTTTCAAATTATCTATTCATTAAGAGGACAGCGTTGCTTCGTTGCTGCGCGAAGGACAAACCAACAAACACATTTTTACACTTGTAATAAATATTAGTATTGAATAAAGCTGTCAAACGCTACTCGATATCCGAGCAGTATAAGTACTAGCTGTAGGTGTTTCTATTTTTCTCTGCGTATAGGGTCGGCACTTATAATCGCTTTAGTCTGAGAGGAGGGCGGTGAGGAGTACAGTTTACACACATACCTGCGCTGCGCGTGATGCGTAGATCGTAAGAGCGCCCGCGCAGACCTCAGCCGCGAGTCCCACGCACCACATGCATCTGCACCACCAGAGCCAACACCACCCGACAGAGATGATACCACCCATTGCTGTTCCTCGATCTTCATGTAATATAAAGAAATATCGCTCATTAAACACGCGTGTGAAGCATCGTTATCAAAAACAAAAATTATGAAAAGGTAAATTGGTCACGGACATGATAAATCATTTTTTTTTTGGCTGTGTGATGTTAAGTCGTTACATGTGGCAACCCTATCTCTCTTTTTATGACGCAGAGGCAAAATTTGTCACTATTTGTTGTTAAAGCGCATCTTTTGTAAGCGTGGAAGTACAGCCCAGCTAGGTAGCTCCCATTCAAACAAACGAAATTATTATGACTACCCATTAACTAAACAAAAGTTCAAAACTTAGTGTTTTTAAAGTAAAAATTGTATCCAACTAATATTATAAACGTGAAAGTTTGTGACAATGTATGGATATGTGGATGTATGGATGTTTGTTACTCTTTCACGCAAAAACTAGGTACGAAACCGATTGCGATGAAACTTGATATGTAGATAGCTGGAGACCTGGATTAACACATAGGCTACCTTTTTATCCCGATATTTGAATGGCACCGGGACTTACGCGGGTGAAACCGCGGGGCGCAGCTAGTAAACAATGTAGCAATAAATTGTTAATTATTACATATTTAGTTTAACCAAAAAACTTATGAACTAAAAGAAATCCGGTGGACTATGTAGGTAGGTATATTATTTAAGTACTGTAAACATTAAGTTTAACTTGAGCTATACATAACTTTTTCACTTTAGCATGTCCCTTTTTTCGTTACTGTTATACAATTTAGAATGCAGTTAGTTGACAATACCGCGTAACTTACCTACTCTTATTGACGGTAGAGTACCTACCTACCTATATTTTTAATTAATCAATAGATTACTAGAATAGATAATGTACAGCTTACCTTACTGAGAATATCCTTGAAATCCTTCACAATAGGAGTGGGTCGCTTCGCTTTATCATTATAATACGTAATCGCCAATTTTGCACCCGCGAACCAAATCTCTAGTTCGTTGAGAGCATTTCTGACGGCAAACTCACTTGATGCCGATGTACAAATTTTCTAAAAGTATGGATACCGTAAATCATTTTTGTAAGTATATTTTCTATTAGTATAACTACAGATAAGATGATAGAAGATAATAATGGTATAACCCACTATTGGTTTAAGAAAAGATTAATAACAACAAAATTCATATATGGGCCCATACGCTCGTTGTGTTGTGGAATTTTCTTCATGAATCCACATATTTTTAGTTTTATTAAATAGCAGCTGGTACCCGCGCGGATTTGCTCGCATGTACATAGTTATATATTTTGCGCGGAACTCTAATTCTTTTTCCAAAATAAAAGTAACCTAAGTTACTTCTTATAACGCCTACTATCTGTTAGTGAAAGGCCCGTGGGAATCGGTCTACCCGTTCCGGAGATTAGCCGGAACAAACAGACCTATATGTACCGTATTATGACATTACAAACAGACATTTAAATTTTATTTAATTGTATAGATTATGGTACTTATAGAACTTTTGGAGAAATCTCCATGATGCCAATATGCAGGCCTTTTATTTACGAGTAATTATTTAATATTGGGTAGTCTATGAGTGCATTATATAAATATAACATATCTATACTATACATATAATATATATATTATGTTGTGACGTATTTAAAACTGCATATATGTACCTGCAAAGCCTTGATATGTTTTCTAATATTTAGTGCAGCACCAAAAATATCTCTAACTAGCAGCGTATCCGGCTTTTTATATTCCATCTCAAGAAGACTGAACACCTCTCTCCAGTGTCGTTCAGTGAACTCATTTCCCCGGAGATACTTGAGCAATGGTGTCAAATCCTAAAAACAAGATTGATGAACGTTTTTCCTAAAAAAGCCTAATATAAAAAAATCACAGTAACCTGCTTGTTATTGCACCTGCAACTCAAGAGTCACAAGAGCGTTGCCGCCACAGAAATCTAAATAAAATGTAGTTTGTGAGTACTACTGTAGGTATCCTAATATCGTTTAGCACATCTCTAGCTCGCGACGATTCTCTGTGACCGTGACACTAGAAATGCTAAAGCCAACACTATTATTCATTGCATTATACATTTCTTTTTGTAAAACCAAACTGTCGGATAGCATCCAACACAACGGGCAATGTAAGTAGTAAGTAGAAATAAAGCCCCAAATTATGCCAGTCGTACTATTTATTGGTAGAGTTATGTTTTAAAATGTATTTTTTATCAAAAACATCAATAAAACCAAAAGAACACACTTACCGATGAAAGTTATCCAAAAGTTATCCCTTGATTAGTGTAATTACAAGTAGTAGACAAATTGCCGCAGTGGGCATTGCTGCAATACACCATTTTTACAACCGCACTTGCCGAGACAAAGTTTCACGAGTAACTGAGCGTAACATTGCGCACTGGTGGCGTCTGAGTCACCAGCGCTGCGACAAGTTTACGCGTTCATAGCACTTCTATTACCTTATTTAGATTTCTGTGGTTGCCGCCCTTTAAGGTGGGAGTACGGTAAGAGGGGGAAAGGGGAAGAGTGGGAAGAGGAAAGCGAGGGATTAGAGGGGGAGAGGGGAAAGATGGGAATAGGGGAGAGGGAAGGGTTAGGGCCTCCGGTAACCTCACTCACGCGGCGAAAAGCAATGCAACCATTGCATCACTGTCGGTTTTCTGTGAGGCCGTGGTATCGAGCGGAGTCGAGCCGGCCCATACGTGCCGAAGCATGGCTCTCCCACGTAAAAATGGTATTATTAATGTATTTTATTTAGCCTTTATATTTACCGAATACTTATCCAGCTCCTGTTGCATGTACAAAGTAATAGCGGTGAAAGGTTCTAGGCGTTGTTTCCATTTCATGGAGAACTCTTCGATTAAATGAGTTTTCTTCTGGAACACTATCCAGTCTTGTTCTGCGATATTCTCAAATTCTAGTAAGAAGAAGAGACATTATTTAGAAGACAAAAATAACTACGCGAATAGTAAACTAAAATATTAAACACCTATACTATGTTATTTTTTAAATATTTTTTATTCGTCCTCAGACTTACCTATATTAACTATAAAAAAAAAATCAAACAGAGCACTAATTACCCTTCAAAGTTTGTAAGCAAAAAGTGTCTACTAACGTAACCTTGTTTATCTTAGTACATATATATATGTATATATATACATATATATGTATATATATATATATATCAAAAAACAATTGCCACATGTGTGTCGGTCGTGTCGGAGCATCACTGTTTTGGCTGTTTTTTTTTGTGTTCATATTTAGTAGGACAAAGTTTGTATGAAAGGATTTTTATTTAGACGGATACCAAAAAAAGTGGTTTGCTAAAGGTCTTGCCATGCCATTAAAATCCATAAAAAATAGAAGAGATATTTACGAAACACACAAAAAAATAGCAGAGCTAAACGGCCAGACTGCTTTTGACGATTTTTTTTTTAATTCATAAAGCATTGTTTGCATTAAATAATGATCAAACACAATTTCAGTTTTATTTCCTTGGAAATTCTGATGATGGAATCAATCAACATTGTGCTATTTTTGTACATATTTTTTTCTGTACGTGTGTTTGTGGCTGAACGGCTGGACCGATTTTGATGTTTTTTTTGTGTGTGTTTGAGTCAGTCCCTGAGTGGTTCAGCTTGTAGGATTCTTATTTCACTTCTTGACGATTTTTTTTTGTGTTTAAGTGGGTCCCTGGATGGTTTAGAATGTTTAGATTCGATTCACGATTGCACCCGGTAGGCAACCGGATTGTAGAAATCATAGTTTTAATTTTTTTACCAAATAGTTACAGTAGTTTTTTCATGTTTTTAATGTACGTATTAGTTTATTGTCGAAATCAATCATGACACCAAAGAGAAAATCCTATGTTCGACCAGGGTTTTAGGGAATAGTTTAGTACATTTTTCTCCTATGTTTCTCACGCAACTTCTTTTATTTATTTATTTTAGCAGTTATTGACTTTAGCTACACTAGCTGTTATATTCATTATGTAAAAAAGTTTCATTACAGTTATAAAATACTATAACTTACCTTCATTATACTCTTTTAAAGTTGTCCACAAGTTGACGTATTCGGTCATAAGTTTATCAGCTTGTTCCCAAATCTCAGTTATTGTTATTTCCATATTGAATTTCTGGCACTCTTTCCTGGAATGAATCGTTAAAATCTTTTGAATTATGAATATTAATATTTTCAGAGGTCTAGCGAGGGTTTGTACTAGTACCTATTTATTTATTAAATCTGCTTTGTGCACATACAATAGAGAATATACACATACACTAAACTAACGAAACTTAAATGATGAGTTTAACTGACAGCAGGATTTTTGCGAACTTTGGAATGTATAAAGAATTACTGAAATGAACTTTTTAATCATTAAATAAGAATTAATGGAATTTTCAATAATTAACCGACTTCAAAAAAGGAGGTTATCAATACGACCCATATGTATGAATCCTAATTGAAACTGCAAAATATTCACATATGGCAACCTATTAGGGCTTCCAAAGAAATATTTACAACATAAACAAACATTTTAAAGGTGTATTTTTGTACCTATGTTTCTTTGTCTAGGATTTTTTCAGAAACTAGTGATCGGATTGTGACCATTATTTTTTTATTTTATTACCTAAGTCTATAAACATTAGCAACACTAATGGCGTCTGGTGTCACTTGTGTGACGCTAACTTAAAGCAGTTGCAAGCAGAAAAACAGCACGAGATTGCACAGTATTAGTGGATGTCCCCTTAACTGTCGTTTTATTAAACATCTAACAATAAAAGGGCAAAGTAAATAATTATACTCACAACAACTCATCTCTATCGCTGACAAATTTGTTCCATTGCGTGTGTGCATCGAATACTGAGCGACATCTGTCAAGCATCTCAGCAAACACTACGTCGCGGGTGTCTTCGAGCCGTGGCTTTGCTTGGCTCCAGCGCGACGTCCAAGCTTCAACGGTAGAGTTCAAATTTTCCCAATCACCGGCCAAGCTCGATTTTACTAATTCAGCCTAGTAAATATATTATTTCTATTAAGTTGCAAAGCATTGTACAAAAGTGAACATAGATGGCGTTACTTATCTGTATAGCATTGAATTAGTCTAATCTTATTTTGACTGCCCGAATAACCAGTGAGCTACTATATTATATTTAAATCACAGGTCATTAACTGATACCTTCTAAATGTTATGGGTTACCATTAGAGATGGGCTAATGCCCGGGCATTTATGGCAAATAGGGAATATTCCTAATAAGTGCCGATAAATTTCTTTCCTTGGGCATTTATCTGGGCATATATATTTGTTTCAAAATTTATTAACATAATTGATACTATCTTATGAAACGAGGCCGAGGCTTAGTTGTTGAGTTTTAATATCGTATATCCTTACTAACATTATAAATGCGAAAGTAACTCTGTCTGTCTGTCTGTCGCCCTTTCACGACAAAATGAAATTTGGTAAGTACACAGATAGTCTAGAGCCTGAGAAAGGACATAGGCTACTTTTAATGCGAAAAAAGGGGCGTAAGGGGTTGAAAGGTGGGGATGAAAAGTTGTATGTTAGTATCGTTATATTTAGAGATAGAAGCTTAAAACTTATTTTTTATTCAAAGTTTGTAAAAATTTTAACCTCAAGGGTGTAAAATAACAATAGGGAATAGGGATGAAAGTTTGTAACGAAATATGTAAGGTTTATATGAATGTTTTATAAGTTTGCGACAAGTCACAAAATATTAGAGCTATTCTGATGTAACATGTACGGAGTCATTACAAAATGTGAAACTGAAATTAACGCGAATAAGAAACTTGCCAAGCATCGCGCCGTACAGAATACACAATGAGCGCTGTGTAGCTCCGCCGCGCCTTGGAGGCGGCGCGGTGTAGCTGGGGAAATATGTCTAATACTGTTTTTTTTCATAACTATGCTGTTCTTTTTTGAAGGCAATAAAAATTTGATTTCATATTACATTTCGAACTGTTTCTTGCTCATTGCCAAATTAATACAGTTTATAGCAAATGTCAATAATTAATATTTCGAAAGTAACTCTGTTTGTTTATTACCTTTTTATGACTAACGGCTGAACGAATCAAAATTAAATTTGCCAAGGACATAGATTTTATCCTGGGGAAGGATAGAGGGTTTGTCGTAAAAATAAACTTCGAAGGTGGCAAAATAGGAGTTCTAAGTTTGTATGGGAGACCATTGATTGGTCAATTTTATTTGGTTGATATTTAGTAATTCTTTCTTGGAGAAAGACATAGGCTACTTATCGTATCGCGCAAATAGACCTTGAGTGTTGGCAAGTTGGTGGCAAAATATGGGATCAAAATTTTAAAGTATAGCAGATCCATCATTTAAGTTATTTATCAAGTTATTTAGATGAATTAAGGTACTTACAGAGATAAACAAAGCCTTGGAAAAGACCATATGTAGGCTACTTTTTGTAAAATAAGCATTGACGGTGACAAAATAGGGAATCAAAGTTTATATGGGAGACGTATCATTTGTCAAGTTTAGCGATATAAAAATTCAAGGAATGAAATTGGGGACAGACCAACGACCAAAAGCATGTCACATGTTGAAGGTGATCTTTTTGAGTAACAAATATGAAAGGAACAGCAAAGGGAAAACGTGGATTACTTCCCCGTAATCCAAAAATCAGACCGATTTGCCATTCCAGTTGAAAAGAGTACTAACAGTTCCCCTGAAAGCAAGGGAAACTGAAAGTAGGTGTACATTTGGAATACAATTATTTGTCTTGGGATGGAATCGAACCCACGACCTCTGGCTCAGTAGTCATTAACCACTAGACCAAAAATAACTTACGAGTAGGTACCTTGCTTCTCCTCAAAAGATAGAAGAGATTGAAGAAAAAATTTATTACAAATTCTACGCAGACGAAGTCGCGGGTACCAGCTGGTTGTTTATAGTTAGAATTTAAGCACACTCTATTTAAAACATACTTAAAAACATAATTATTAAACAATATAAATATTACCAATTACACGCGAAGCGGTGGTCCGAACACTTGCACCGAGTGAAAGAGGCGGGGCGAGGGATGCGCACACACACCATGCTGCACCGCCATTTTGTGGCCGTTACAAACGTTACCCGTATAGATGGGTAATCACCGGGGTTTTTACCCAGTCTTGGGTTTTAATCCGGGTGATTACCCGTCTTTAGTTATCCGTTAGCGAACTATCCCTCTCTGAAGTTTAGCGGTTCATGAAAACCTACAACCAACGCCCGATATTAAATCTACGATTTTAGATGAAGACTTCTGGTCTATGACAGATTAGTCTATCAGTCTTCTTGAGTCCAGTAACAGACAGTAGATTTAAACTGGAAGGCAATGGATTCAATCTATACGAAGAATCTTCTTTAGTAGAGAGTAGATGGTAAGATATAGAATCAGCAGCATTAACTTCACGACAAACAAATATTCGATAGCGATGGGGATTAATTAGGACAGATAAATCTACACTACAATAAACATTTTTTGATTATTATAATAGGTACCGTTCTGGTGTCATACAAGAACTATGATTCTCTACTATTGTGTGATATTTAAAATTATTATGACGTTGATTATTAGAATTTTTATAACGTTTTGTGATTTTATCTAACTTTGTTTAAAATTTTCTGTTTCTAAAGTTTTGATGTTCATAATAGGTAACCTCACTTTGTGATGAAAATATATATATATATCAATGTTATTATTTTAAATAAATGTGTTCAATCATTAATACTTCTTCTTATATTTCAAATAGGTACTATTAAACAATAAAAAAAATATTTGCCCTGTGATTGGGCATTTATTCCGGCATAAATAAATTTATGCCCAAAATGCACAGTTTTTGCATAAACACATTGCCCATCTCTAGTTACCATACATAGTTGTTGTTAGATAATTGTTTTGAGTCTGGATTTACTTCACGTTATTAATAATTTGAAAATTGGTTTAACTAATACATAAATAAAATAAATAGCTAACTCACAAAACCCTGACACGTCTTATGTGATATTTTGAATTATATTATAAAGAAAAAAGTGAGTGTGCAAAAGGGGTGATGTTATTCTGGGACCATATGGCCCAGTGCTTTCTAGTCCCAAACGAGACTAGATGCATACTTAGATATAACTTGTATAAAATACTTAGTTTACCTGGTGTTCAAATAGTTTCCGTTGGCTTAGCATTAATTCATATATTTTTTTCCACTCTTTCATTGTTCCGTCGACCGAAGTATCTCCGCCCCAAGTACGTAACATGTAGCTTTTGCGTTTCAAGGCTTCCACTATATTTTCCATCTAAAAATTAAAAAGATTTACATTCACGTTGTTGACGCAGCTAATAAAATAAGGCTAAAAGCGGTTAACGACTTCGGCCACTTCACTCTCAAACAGCCACTCAACTACAATTAAGAGAAATTAATAGAAATGCATTGTGAGATAATAATATACATGTTTTTTATTTTCCGTCTGTTAAGTTTTTCTTATATTCCTTTACTATTTTAGTTTATTTACTTTTAATCTTAATAAAATAATAGCGCACAACAAAACAGTGCTGTAATGCATTTCTATAAATATTGTAATAACTACCTACTTACAGTTCAGTACCTTTTTCACGTCTGTGTGTCCACAGTTTACTTTTCGTTTTATTTAGCACGAGTCATGTCACGTGTTATCAATATAAACAAATTAACCAATAGTTTTCGTTACTTTCTACGGAGCTTTATTATTATCAATATTTTAAGCGGCAATAATAATATCCGAACTACCTCAGGCATCTGTTGTTGCAAAGCTTGTTGCGTGGCGCTCATTTCAGATAATTCCTTTGCATTTTTGGGCAATGCGTTGTTCTCAATCATAACCGTTGCTGACGCCACGAAGCCATCTAGTTTGGCGGAGTCAGCGCGGCAACTGGACATCAGGGACGACATGAGACAAGCCCACAGACTACGTGTTTGAGCTTCAAACTCACGCCGGAGCGTGGCTGTGCCAACTGATATCCATTCTATCTTTTCATCTTCACTGAAAATGTATACAATAATGTTGTAAACTAATAATCGATTTATTACTAGAACGACTATGGAGTTAAAGTAAATTATGTAAGACTCTTCAGGAAATAAAGTGTTAGGTAAGTATATAAGTTATTGTTCGATCGTTATTATTTTCAAATTTGTTATTTTTAATTTAATTAGTAATATTTTAGAAATTTCAACCATTTTTGTTGTTATTTAAAAAAAAAATTACCAAACATTAAACGTAAATGAATTGACAATAGCGGAGTATGACGTCATAAACCCCTATTTCATACAAGTTTCTACAAAACGTATCGTTTCGACGTTTAATAAAGAGCAACTGTTTTGACTTGACAGTCTACTATCGTATTACAGATATCGATATCATTAAGTACATGTTAATATGTAAAAAATAACATATTATTTATACTTACAAAGTCATCTTAGCAACGGCTTGCCCGTATGCTTTGCATGCTTTAAAGTTAACCTCCCAGTGCTGTGGTTCTGTCAGATGTTGGGTGCATAGCGCGTCTAAATCAGGTACGCATGCTAATGCCACGCGGCGGGTCCACGACTCGCAGCTAGCTTCTAAAGAAGACAGCGCAGCTTCCAGTTGTTTTACTGCCTTGTTGCCTAGCCAACTATGTCTGTAATGGATTACCGATCGATGTATTAATACTGCTACTACACAACACATTTAGCACGTAACAAAAACCAATACAGGACAATATAAATATATCAATATCCTAACTTTTAAACTTTCGCTTTAAATATTGTTAACAGAAAAACATCGTTTTTTTTTCTATGACATGAAACATTTATTACCCAAGTGTGCGTTAGTTCATATATAAATATATACCTATGCAGTTTAAAAATATGAAGCTTATTCAAAATGATCTCCAGTGGTCTTAATCCAATCCATTAAACGATGTGGCCACTTATGGAATGTTTTAGGGACTCCAAATTATCATAGCGTTTAGAGCATGCCTCTCTCTCTGAAAGACAGATTAAATCATCAAGCGAATACAGATCGGGACTTGATGACGGCCAATCTTCAGCACTGATGCAGATGACGTCAGAAACGTTCCTTTCCAGCCACGCTTGTGTTGATCGAGTTTTATGACCCGGTGTAGAATATTGGTAAAGGGCCTTTCGTGGTTATGGAACTACGGTGGTGTTGTTAAAAGGCTTAACCACCTTTTCAAGAATCTTATCTTGATACACCTGAGCCGATGTTTTGTTATCTTTTACACAAAAAAAAAACTTGGGTCATGCCGCTGTTGTCGTAACATCAAAAACTCTTATTTATGTTATTAAAAATAGGGACAAACTATAATAGATGATAACACAGTTCACTATTTAATAAAAATAAGTTAATAGATATTATTTTGACCGGTTATACCGGTAACGCAATACTATTGGTCGATTGATAAATATTAACAAATAGTGGGATTATAAAAGGGTAGCAATATGTTTAGACCGATTGACTTGAGTGCGAACAGAGGTACGAACAACTTGGCAGTTACTGTTAGTTAGTGATTTTCATAGTTTATATCAGTGGTTTCGAGACTATTTCTAACATCAGAAGTGAGATAAAGAACGCGCCCCAATTGAAAGAAAAAAAAGTGTTAGTAAGTAAAAAGTTTCTTGTGCAAGATTTTGCTATTCGTAAATCCCAACGTCCTCATCATGGTGTTCATCAAGCAATCGGGATGCAATGAGTATGCATCTAACAGTAAGCAAAAACGTTTTCATTAGTAATTTCCGAGTGTGTGTTTCTTCTAATGTGGGTAGATGTGATAGAAGCGAATACTCGTACTATCGAATTCATTATTGTGATACTCTTAGGGTTAATTTAGAGTTGGAAGTTTAACTATTATTTATAATTTTCTTATTTGTTCAAAAAAAATCTACGGATTGCAATAGGTACATGTATTTTATTTAAAAAAAGAGGGTATATAGATAAAATGAGGTGTTCGAATATTTCTATAAGTATTTGTAGAAACTAATTGCCACAAAAACATAACTGTTAATACTTTGATTCCTTGGATTAATTTTTGGTTAAAAATGGGTTTTACGAGGTATTACTTTATAAAAATAAAATAAAATAATTCGGACTTTAATTCGAAGTGTTTATCAAAAGTACTAGTAGTAGGTACCTACTAAGATGAAAATAGAAAATGAAGCATGGTTAAATATCCCTTTAAAGTGATGTTAATAACTGGTTTTTGTTGATATATGAAGTAGTCACAAAAAGTGTGGTGAACACCCCAATCCTGTTAAAAGATTTTAAAGTAGATTTATACTCTCTAGTTTCGCAAATACTATTAGTGCCTGTTCTCCGCTGATATCAAACAAAAAAAGAAAGAATTGGTATTTATCAGTGCAATTGCTAGGTGCTAATGTTTTATTAGACACTTAAAGTCAGGCCAGGCCGAGCTTCACAGGAAAAGGAAGTACAACCACGTCGAAAAACTTGGTCAGGCATAAAACGAACCAGTGGCTATCAAACATCTGCCTAGTACATAATATTTTGTTGACTGATATTTAACTTTCATTTTCATAGTTTATATCAGTGGTTTTGAGACCGTTTCTAACACCGCTCATCAAAATGTTTCTCGATAGTAATAACTTTCATGTCGGTAAAAATTATTTTTTTGTCACCTTCCTTATCCATTTTTAAATTATCAGTAAAGTAAAAACCAGTGCTTCTAAATGCTTATAGGGCGCAAGTCCTAAGTCATCTTATTAAATACGCGACATGGTTCCGGGTGCTACATTCATTTACCTAGATGAAATCTTTTGCTTTCGGACAGGATGTCCCAGGATTCTTTCCTTTGCTGCTTTGATCGCCTTTTTATTGCGCATATTACGTGCACGGGGCGGATATTTTTTTGTCCCAAAGAGAGGACGTTTCACTATTAGGTATAGTGAAATGTCCTCAAATCAATAGCCCGGTACACAAACATTCGACTTATACCAAGCGGATGAAGAAGCCACTGGTAGATTAAGTAAAAATAGACCTTTGTTCTGTCATTCCACTTACTTATCAACAATTGTTGCAAATATAGTCTTAGTGTCCACTATATTAGGCTGTACGCCTACAAATTGCGCCGGCATGGATACGAGACGTCTTAGCTGATGATAATGTTGGACTCGAAGCTCTTCGATAGCTGGCTGTACGCGAACACTGTGACCACTGAAAACAACATGTACTCACACAATATTTTTTTATAAAAAAATCGATTAATTTAAATTATTTTTAGATCCAATTTTTGATATGGTGACAAGATTAGTATTTCTCAAATAAAGCATTCAAGCGTTAACTGGTTGTCTTGTATAATAGTTTTTACGAGGTCAGCAACGAGTGCATGATAGTGTTGCAATCGGCAATAGCCCACAATGTCCGCCTAGCATCAGATAAAAATTGTTTTAAAAACAGATTGCTGTTTATTAATTTTAATAAATAAAAAAATCATCAATTCAAATTAGTTTATTTTTATTAAACGTGAAAACGGATGCTTCTGTAGAGACTTGTATGAAATAAAAACACTTGACCTCCGTCATCGCCATTGTTTAATTGTCTACTTTCAGTGTTTGTTAAATCTTTTCTAAAACTCAATTTATTTAAGGAGTGTGGAATTATTTATTTTGATACTATGATAAAACATTTCTAAGGTATTAACCTTATCGAAATAACGAGTATGCCAATAAGGTATACTTATTTATTTTATTGGCTCACCAACAATTGTTAACACTGGTTAAATTACAAAAAAAAACAAACTTATATTAACTTATTCTAGTGTCACAATTTCTTACAGGTAAGCACCACTTGAGTTATTTACGGCTGATTATTTACCTAAGCTAGAATTATATAAAAAAAAAAACATGAATAAATATTGTATTTGCAGGAAAGTTCTATAAAATGTAAAGTTACAATAATTGATGCAAGATCAAATAATAAATTGAGACTTAAATATTTTACGGAGATTGCTCAGTGAATCAACATGTACGTCTACGAGGTCACTGTTACTATTTAGCAGCTTGCACATTCGGGGAATGGGAGAATGTGCACCGAGAATTGTCCGACGAAGTGGAGGACAAAGGGGGGTAATGGGGGCACGGGGATCTTGAAGGGACTCTGAAACGGATTCTACTTAATAATTGAGGACAGTTGTATACGAAACGTATAGTATACGAAATAAGGTTTCTGTCATGGTTCTGACACAATAGTTGGAAGTGTGGTGTTAGAAAAGTAGGGTAGATACGGAATTGAGGATAGTGAATAGGGTAGTGAGCGCGCAGATTTTTGTAAATGAAAATGGCGGGCTTTTCTCGTTATAACATTCGTGTAATTATTTTGTAAAACGTTAAGCGTGTTTAACTTAAACAAAAATGTTTCGGTGAAATGAGTAGTGCGTGAGGGAAAATTTATAAATCTCCAAGGAATATATGACAATCAATTCAATCGCAGCAATTGGAGGATAATGCAAGATCCGGCATGCCGATAGAAGTGACTACCGATAAGAACATTGAGACTGTATAAAAATTATTGGAGGAAGACCGACATGTGATGACAGTGATGACACATTGACAGATCGAGGAAACTCTCAAGTGCACAATTGTTCATCGGATTCTTCGCGACCATTTGAAAGTACGGAAACTTTGTTGACCCTGAATACGGATCAAGGCGGGACTCCTGGTGCCACAGGAAGGTCCTGAGGACACGTTAGACCACATCCGTAGGCGGCTAACGTGTCAAAACTGCGACTACAAAGTGTCCAACTAGGCACTCTACCATGCCGAGCCCCAGGAGGAGAAAAAGGCTCTCTTTCTGGTGCTCGGCATCCCAGAAGAGGACGTGTCCAGGCTCAGGGAGAACGAGCGTAGGGTCCACTCGGCAACCTCTACGTCCGCTTCCTCGACGACCGTCCTCAACCACCGCCGACGAACCTAGAAGCTGCGTCCCAGGAGGTCTCCGGAGACCCAGGCAGCGGAACACAGGGGGAAGCCCAACCTGACCCAAGAATGGAGCCAGGCATCCAGATCAGCCCGTCGATGGCAGTCTCGCCTGAGAAGAGCCTCTCCGGAGAGGCAGACAGCGATCTGGATGAAACGATGCTGGATAGCGATGATGGCGCTGTCAGCTTCCCCCAATCTTAACGCCATTCAAGTCAACCTCCAGCACAGCCAAACTGCAACGGCTAACCTACGCAGAATGCTGGAGGTCAACAATACGACCGTAGCCCTAATCCAGGAGCCGTAAATTAGGAAGGGCAGGATTTGCGGTCTAAACAACATTGGAGGTAAACTACTTCTCAACACGACCATTGATAACCCGCGTACATGTATTTTTACACCGAAACACGCGAACACCACCATAATGACAGAGTTCGGTTTAGAGACTTGACTACCATCAGACTCAAAGAACCCTCTTCAGGCCTACCAGAAGTTGTGATGGCGTCCGCATACCTGCCGGGCGACGCAGACATCCCCACCCCGGAACTGCCCGCACTTGCAAGCTACTGCGAGCGAGAGAGGTTAGAGCTGATCGTCGCCGCTGACACCAACGCGCACCATGTGCTATGGGGTAATAAGAACAATAACCAACGAGGTAAGAATTTGTTTCTTTTTTACTCACAACTAAGCTAAACGTAATTAATATGGGCTCAGAACCGACATTCGTCACATCGAGAGCCCAAACAATCATTGATCTAACACTAGCCAGTGAACACGCGTCGACATATATCTCGGACTGGCATGTTTCGGATGAGGCGTCGTGCTCAGATCATCGGTGGATCAAATTTGACCTGAAGATGACTCTCATACCGCCTGAACCCCGACGGAATCCTCGTAAGATAGACGTCCGTAAGTATGGGCTAGTCACCGCGGAATGGTTGGGAAAGACTGATCTGCCGACTGCTCACGGGACCACAGCGGACATTGATAAACACGTAGATAACCTTACAACCACCTTAATCACCTGCTTTGAACAAACATGCCCACTTTCGGTACCCAGAACTGGACCCCGCAGTAAACAACACTGGTGGGGACCGGAACTGGAGAAACAACTGCGTAAGGTTAGGAAGTCGTTCAATAAAGCAAAAAATTCTCGATTAGACCATCACTGGGAAGCGTATAAGCAGGCCCTACATCACTACAAGAAGCGAATCAGAATCAGTAAAACTGAATGCTGGAGAAGCTTCTGTAATAACATAGAGAGCAACAATCAGGCAAACAGTCAAAAACATCATGTGTGGTGAACGAGAGCATAATCTTGGCTTCTTGAAAAAACCGGATGGGACTTATACAAAAACAGATTCAGAGACTTCAGAACTGATAATGACAACTCACTTCCCAGGATGTCACATATCTAATATGGAGCACACATGGGAGGTTAACGAGGGTAACACCCCAGGCGAATCTGACTGGATAACTGCCCGCAAAATCGTTAATCACGATAAAGTGCATTGGGCTATCAACAGCTTTCTTCCATACAAAGCGGCAGGACTAGATGGTGGTATTTTCCCAGGCCTGCTAAAATGGTGTGATGGGGCACTTAAAGATCATCTTCGGATCATCTACAGAAGCTGCCTGGCACATCGCTACGTCCCCCTGAAATGGAGAGAGGTCAAAGTAGTCTTCATCCCGAAGCCCGGCAAAGGAGATTACACACAACCGAAATCATTTAGGCCCATCAGTCTCACATCATTCTTACTTAAAGTACTGGAGAGACTAATAGACAGGGAAATCAGGAGTACTGCACTAGTCAACTACCCTCTGAACCCCAACCAACATGCTTATTCAATAGGCAAATCAACAGAATCTGCCCTACATCAAGTAGTTTCATACATAGAGGGCAATCTAAAGAACAAGTTGTCTACCCGAGGAACTTTCATCGATATTGAGGGTGCTTTTGACAAAACTAACTTCACCAGCATTAGCCAGGCTCTGTCACGACATGGGGCCGATTCCACAATTACCGGGTGGATCGACAGCATGCTCAGACACAGAGCCATACAATTTACTGTGAATAACACGACAAGGGGGGTGGTGGCCAGAGGGTGTCCGCAAGGCGGAGTTCTCTCACCTCTCTTGTGGAACATTGTGATCAATGAGCTCATTACTGAACTCAATGACCACAAGTTCCTCACAGTAGGCTATGCAGACGACCTGACCATCCTCATCAGCGGCCCCTTTGAGAGTGTGGTATGCGACCTAATGAGAACCGCACTGAAGGTCGTTGAACAGTGGTGTGAGAAACACGACCTAACAGTGAACCCGACAAAGACGGAATTGATTATGTTCACAAACAAACGTAGTTTAGGGGAACTAAGACTACCTAAACTATTCAACACCCGCCTAGTCCTTACTAAGGAGGTCAAATATCTAGGAGTAATACTTGACAGTAAACTCTTATGGAACAGGCACCTGGACACGAAACTGAACAAAGCCGGCATTATTTTCTGCCAATGCAAGCGACTCATCGGCAAAAGCTGGGGCTTATCACCAAAAATCACGCTATGGCTGTACAAAACGGTCATACGGCCGATCATCACGTATGGTGCTATTGCCTGGTGGCAGAGAACAGGGCTTAGCACCGTCGGTAACAAGTTGCAGCAATTCCAGAGACTCGCATGTGCTGCCGCAACTGGATGCATGCGCACTACCCCCACAGCCGCCCTGGAAGTAGCTCTAGACCTAGCACCACTAGACCTATTCATACAGCAGGAAGCAGCTGTGGCAGCCATCAGACTCAAACACCTGGGTCTGTGGTACAACCGAGAGGGTTCCCATTCCAAACTATGGAATGAACTAGTGGAATACCAACCACTAATAGCTGCCCCATGCGATAGGATCCCCAAACAACACATCTTCGAAAGGAGATACCGAATACAGCTATATGAAAATGAACGAGATCAATCTGGCATAAATGAAGTCCGAATATACACGGACGGTTCTAAGATGGGGACAGGGACCGGAGCCGAAATTTTCTCACAAGACTTGAACATAACAATATCACTGGCGTTAGGGCAGCACAGTTCCATATTTCAATGTGAGTGCGTTGCGATAACCTACGCCGCTACCGCGGTCATGTCAAGACGTATAAAGGATTACAACATCCGCATACTGTCAGACAGTATGGCCGTCCTAAAGGCCCTGGAGGGCAACACTATGAACTCTGGTCTTATTTACGAATGCCACCAGACACTGGAACGTCTAGCCTTTGACAACAGGCTAATCGTTCAATGGATCAAGGGGCATAGCGACTCACTCGGGAACGATGTCGCCGATGAGCTGGCTAGGAGGGGATCTGCAGCGCCAGTAGCAGGCCCAACGGTACTGCTACCACTCCCCTTTAGTCAACTCCGCTCATGGGTAAGACAACGGACTCGGGAAACGCACAACAACCGCTGGGCTGACACACCCGGCTGTAGACAATCCAAACTGGTGCTGACGAAGGTCTCACCACGTTTGACTTGCAGACTGCTCAGTCTCAACCGACTTGACATTAAAATAGTGATAGGAACTATTACGGGCCATCTGGCCCTAAATGGACACCTATTCACCATCAAAGCGACAGACAGTCCTCTATGCAGAGGCTGTCTCAACGCGGAGGAAACGGCCGCCCACGTTGTCCTGGAGTGCGAGGGAGTGGCCACACAACGGGCGAATACCCTCGCGGGAGCGAGGTCGCTCCTAGAAGCCTGTGAATGCCCCAGGAGGCTTCTGCGCTTCTGGAAGGAGCTAGGCTGGCTCAACTAGCCAGCCTACCTGCACGCATAATGGACCGCTTATGAGTCTGAATGCGGAAACAGGGCCCTATACCAAAAATACCCTGAATACCGCACTTGATGACTGATGCGCTCAGGGAGCAGCGTGTGACTTGGCCTCGTGGTATGTTAAAACATTTGAAGATGGCCAATCTAACTAGGCAAACTCGATTGTTACATCAGCTAAAATATAAGGTCTACAAAATAATTCAAAAAAATAGAATTCGAGTTAAAAATTCATAGTCCTTGCATTTAACACACAAAATACAAAACTACATTTAACAAAAACTTTTGAACTAATATGATATTAATTTAAAAAATCTTAGTCGCCTTAAGTTGCCGAAATAGGGGACATTTACCTTATCATCTCAAACATAGTTGTGACAAATTAATGATCAAAGTTATCGATTTTTTTAAACGAGTTCACCCATACAGTCTATGAATTCTTGAGTTAAAAAACATGTTTCTCACGACTAAGATAATATTATTTAATAAGTGAGCGTTGTTTACTTACAGCAAGTTGATAAGGAGGTCAGTATAACTTCCTTATATATAATATATAATATATTATATATATATATAACGTAAATAATAGTTATGGACAATGACAATAAGCGTCCCAGTGCGATTAAATGTCTTTTCGTCTTAAAAAACTGTTGATAAGATTACTTACTCACTTTAAAAAGCTCAGCGTTCTAACAACCGTATATTAATAACGAATATTACTATAAAAAAAAACTAATATATATTTTTTTAAGATGAGGAGCGTTAAGAGGGGAGCGTGTACACTTCAAGTATTATAATATAACTAAGAAGATTAAAAGAACCCTTAAAATTGATTTAGGTCCTAAAGTTTATCAAAGTCAATCTTAACCTTCATAGGCATTCCTTTTTTAGCTAAATAAATAAAATATATAAATTACTCACGTTTAATGTGGATTTGTGACGCAGTCTATATTGTCGCAAACGCTTTATTTACAGAACATAGTCGGACCTGACGTCATTATCACGCGATGGGTACTTTTATTATGTAGTACAAACATGCTCAACTGAACTCTGTTGTGATTTCTAAATTTTCGTTTTATCATGAGACTAACACGACAACGTAAAACTGAATAAATGCACTGTTAAATGAAATATATTTTTAAGTACCACTGCATTTACCGCACAGGTAATGCGAAAATTAGTTTTTCGGATATATTCTGACTGGCCCGTTGGTCTCATGGTTAGTGATCCTGGCTGCTGGGCCAGAGGTCGTGGGTTCGATTCCCACCCAGGACAAATGATTGTGTGTGAAGCATGATCATTTGGTCTGTGTCTGGGTGTAATTTATCTGTAACTAGTTTGAATGTATTGTTTTATTTCATTGACTAGTAAGTATAACTTGAATTGTCATTGTATACACTTTTGTACCATGACAGGTCAAAATATATACTGGATCGCTTGTAGTCGTTTTTACATTATTTTTAACTGCATAAGCCTTACTAGCAACCCGCCCCGGCTTCGCACGGGTAGAGACATCTTCAACAATCAATATATTTCAATCAGTTTACACAAAATCTTAACAAATTATACACCTTAACCTTCCTCATGAATCACTCTATTTATTAGTGACAACCGCATGAAAATCCATTCAGTAGTTTTTCAGTTTATCACGAACAGACACGGCGGGGGACTTTGTTTTATAATATGTAATGATATCTATGTATTTAGAAATATCTAAGTATGTTTATCAGCAGTCTGGCTACCATAGTACAGGCTCTGCCTAGTTTGGGATCAGATGGCCGTGTATGAGATGTGTCAAATTTAGTTTCGCCGATGGTTCATATCGTTAAAACATTCCGCTATGATCCATAGGCCAAGCCTTACTCTTTCTTCTTTTTTTAATGCAATGCCGATATAAGTAGGTCAAAGTACATAAATATTATTAAAGCTTTTAATGTCGTCGCTACTGTAGGTTATAAATTGCATTATCTGCTAGTAGTATGCTAGTATTTTACTACATATTACCCTTAGTTCTTTTAACACCAGCTCTGCCAGGGAAAGCCCCGTGGAAATCAGTCCAACCATACCGGAGATTAGTGAGAAACAAACAAACAAAAATATATTTTTTTTTTTCATATAGGTACCTTGTAAACATCTAGATGCATTCAGGAAAAAGCTGTGATTATGTTATTACAAACAGAGAATTCAATTTTATTTATTTGTATGTATGTACAGTCGGGGTAAGAAAGGCTTCGCCACCTTAAATTCGACATTTGCTCGCAGCAAGGCAAATATCAGTACTGCCAACGTTTCATTTCAAACGAAACAATTTCTGTTTCGCTTCGCATCGCATTGACGTTTGCAATAACAGGCTAACCGACTGATAGTGACAGGTCAACTAATAAAGATAGATACAACGGGAAAACCCGTAAACTACGACTAATCCCGAAATGTCAATCAATTATCGTATTAAATTATTGACTTGTTTATGTCTATATTTTGCATTGATTTTCCAGAATTAAAATAAATGGTAGTTATTATGGTAAAATTTATTTAACTAAAACTTATTCAAAAAACGAGTATATATCCGCCGCAAATCACGGATTGCAGCCGCATTGGCATTGATCTAACAAGACAAGAGTATTTTATTAATGAGTTACGCAAAACTTTCAATGTACCCCACGTATTAGATACATATAACGAAATGCGGAGACTTACCGTAGCACCAAATCCACTTTAACGTGCGGAAAATGTCTATGTAAAGAAAGAAGCGTCTTTATGTATTGGTATTCAAGCGCCTTATACAGTTGCCAGTCCCAGTGTAACCTCCACAGTTCAGTATTTTTATAACCATTTGATTCCACCTGTTCCAAATTATGTGAAATAAATCTATGAAATTCATGAATATCATATTAAAAATGCACTCACTGTTTAGAGATCGGGTACAGTAATATTTATTTTATCGTATTTTAACGACATCAAGCAAGGAAAGGGGCAGGTAGTAGTTCTATAAAAGAACTGTTAATATAAATAGAAAATTTAAAATACCCCCGAAAATCGAAAATCTCTTCAACCATTACAAAAGAGCTAATGATCTTCGAACGGCGTAACAAGTTTTCTTGAATTATATCTAAGAACACTCTCGATCAAGTCACCTTTCTAACAAAAAAAATACCGCACTCAAATCGGTTCAAATCCGTTTGGGATATACGATGCCACAGACAGACACACAGATACACAGACACACAGACACGTCAAACATGATGGTACAGTACGGGTTCGGATGTTTTTCTTTTTTTCTTGTAACGGTGTGGAGGATGATCCTCATAGATGTCCTCCGCGCTTGGGGGCGAAGGGCTCTTTCAGACTCCTAACGACTAAAAGCCATCCCGGTGTTCTGCTACTTGTCTATGATAGCGGGAGCGAGAATTGCAACCCCTACAGAGGGGTTTGGAGGTACCTCAACAAGCATCCTCTGATCGGCTAACTTTTTTAGGCAGTTCAGTTCAGTTTTTGACCCCAGATGCAAAAAGAAGGGTGTTTTAAGTTTAACGTGTCTGTGTGTCTGTCTGTGGCATCGTAGCTCCCAAACGAAGGAACCGATTTGAGTGCGTTTTTTTTTTGTTTGAAATCGAGAGAGTTCTTAGTTATAATTCAATGAAATTATTATTAATATTATTTCTTATTATAAAACATCAGATACTAACCGTGTCCATAATGTCTTTTATGTCTTTAACACTTTTCTTCCATTCTAGTTGTTTAGATAGGAGTTCTGTATCTATTAGTTTTTGTACAATGCTTCTAATAGCTACATGCTGGCTGGTCAGATAAGTGTTCTAAAATCAAAATTCAAAAGTATATTAATTCAAGCTTCGAATTAAAATCGCCCTTGACCCTGCTAACCGGATCTTATTGGTAAGTTAAACATGGAAAAAACAAGTTTTAGCAAATTCCATATTTCACACATATGGGATTTGTATCCTGTAAAACAAGTTATTATAATTATTAACTCGCAAGCCGTTGCCCACAGGTACACCCGTGTTCTTACTATTATTCTTATTCGTATTTCCGCTTTTCGCTATTATAGCGAGATTAATCTGCATCACCCTAAAGTGAATCGTAACAGAATATCTAAGTTACTAAGTTAAAAATAATAGTAATCAAATGTAGGTATATCACGTTTTATATCTTTTAGAAACATTTGAACACAAAAATGTGTTTAAAAAAAACAAATCTTTATACATACGAGTAAAATATGTAGATTGGAATCAAGATTTCAACGTGACATTTTTATTAGGTACTTACCCAATTTATAAAACCATTAATTGTAAATAAATGAGTATTATGACCATGACATTTTTATAAAAGGTTAATATATAACATATATAAACTTAATATCGATAGAATAGTTTATCAATATTAACTACCTATCAATATTAACTACCGTACAATAGCAATCCTATCGATAAAAACATCACAGGAAAAGAAGAAGGATTTTAATCCCACTAATATTATAAATGTGAAAGTTTGGATGGATGGATGGATGGATGGATGGACGTTTGTTACTCTTTCACACAAAACCTACTGAACCGATTGCGATGAAACTTGGTATGTTATTGTCTTGGTAGATAGCCGGAGACCTGGATTAACGCATAGGCTACTCTTTATCCCGATATTCCCACGGGATCGGGAATTATGCGGGTGAAACCGCGGGGCGCTGCTAGTAGTCTTATATACATTTACATATCATGAGGAGAAGTCGTACTCACAGCATAAAAAAGTCACGTGTAGAGATGCGACATAATAAAATTGCTTATAATGAGAACTTATAATAAACCTTGCAACCAGCCCTGGCTTCGTACGGGTGTGCTACTAATTTTTTTAAATATAATTTTAATAAATTTCTGACGTGTAATTAAAATAACTTATGTGACGTGGGTCACACACACACACACACATTACTAGTATTATTGTTAACCCCTCCAGCTAAGCTAAATTATTGTTAGGAGCGGGTTCACGTCGTAAGTGCAACGGGTGGAGTTCAAACCCGCAATCACTTGAGCTCTCAAGTCCGACGCCTTAGCCATTACGCTAGCGCCCTGCTAAAAACCAAAACAAAAAAAAAACATTTCTTTTGATCTAATCGCTACCAAAAATCACAGGTTCACCCGCTGGGCTAATCTAAAAATTGACTAAAAACTTTAATAAAATCGGTCCAACCGTTTTGGAGTCCTGAGGGAACATGCACACATTGATTTTTATACAGAATGTTACATAAAGGTGTGGTCAAGTTTTAGGGGCGCTATGTGTAGCCGACAAATAGTTGATTTAGCTTGATGAAAAAAGGATCTCCTTTTTTACTGCAATATTTTTTTATCGGAAAAAACTTTTCCTGGCGTAGGTGCATATTTCTAAAAAATATGAATTTTCGGTGTCAGTTTCAATGGTTACTTTTTTATTTTTTTATGCAGACACTTTCAGAAAAATCTGGACATTCCATCAACATCCCTGGTATTAAATAGTTTCGTTCATGTCAGCCTTTTCTCTTGTTAAATATTGTTCTGTTGTAAATTCCATTTGATGGTTCCGAAATAAGATTTTTGTATAAAAAATGAGGAATTTCCTAAAATTGCTAGCGCTTCACGTTATTTAAGGGATCTACTATACGGCCCTAAAATATGACCACATTTTTCTGTGACATCTCTGTATATGCCGATCGATGTGTTTCAACAATATCAATGTTGCTTTTAACGCGCTTTTAGTAGCTTCACTTGTAGTAGCTTCACTTAATTCCGATGACAATACTATAATTTCGCATCTTAAAGCTGGCCAGGAATCCACTTCCTGCTTCCGTCATCGTTGGAACTCTTCAGTAGTAAACTCCTTGAGTTTGGGCACTGGCGGCAATAGCTAGTGGCGCCCCTATAAATTGAAAATCTTAGTTTTCCTATACAATGCAGCAGTGATAATGTTTTTCTTTTTAATCCTTATAAAAAATATTTTGGACATCCCCCACTTTTTGAGGGTTGGAGGGGAATGAAACTAAAATGTTGTTCCCCGTAAAAAGAATTTGATGATCTTTTTCTTTAGGACCCAAAAAATATTTTGTTGAGGGTTGTGGCGCCCGGTGCGGCCGCACCGCTCGCCCTAGGACTAGGACCTGGTTTGGACTCATGTGACTCGTTTTGACAAGTCCAACGGATTTAGCTTAGTTATGATGGTCTGATGATGGAGCCAGGAGGTGGATAGTGAAACTATTTTTTACTTTTTAAGTTTATTCGCTATTAAAGCATGTTTTGTTTAGTTTTTTAAAATATAATTAATTATGTTGATGTTCGAAATAACGAGGGCGTTATTTATTTAAGCGTCTGTCGTGACTGCTTTTGGTTTTGCAAATATCTGATAAAAACACGGTTCAAGATCAAACATATTTGAAGTAGGAATATAAATATACAAGTACTACCTGATTTTCTAACTTCAGGACGATAGTTTTCAGTTTATCAGTATAGTTAACGAGTTGTTCCACGTCGTCCCAGTAGACGGCCTTCTGGTCCTGAACTAAGTTAGACAAGTCAAGTGCGGCCTGCAGCATCATGGGACGTGTTGACGGTATCATACGTTCACCAAGCGTGTTGTGGAATGATGCCACCTGAGACGAAAATTAAAACTTTTAATAAATTATAGCTTAAAAAACTCAAAACACATGATTTAATATCAAATCAAACTAAAAAGTTAAAAAAAAAAAATTTATATGAAAAGTTGAGTCGAAAAAAAGCCTGGGGTGCTTTTGACTACATATATTGTTGAAAGCAACGCTTTTTACCTATAGAAGCAGTAGTAGTAGAGGAAGTAATTATACCAGCACATAAAGAAATACTAAGTACTCCGCGTTTTAAAACTGTACCTTTCAGAGCTATTACTAGATCGCATCTGCAAAAAATGTGGTTTTGACATCCTTAAGTAACAATGAAAAAATTACTATAATTTGTCTATAAAGGCCCTATCTGATCTCTCAGTCGCGAGATTCACTAAAGAAATTAGGTACTTAATTCAAAACTAGGCCGAAAAATGTGATATTTTACTAGTTGGAGATCTGAATCTTGACATTATGAAAAACTGTAACATAAAATACGATTATATCAACACATTATGCGAGTTGGAATTAACGAGTTGCATTAACCAATATACACGAGTTGAAAACAAAGGTAAATTAATCTTTAAGTCATGTATAGACCACATATTCGTGCGGGTCAGCACAGCGACAACAGCTACGATCTATTCCGCGGTAATAAATGAGTCACCAGCTGATCACTATATAACTGCATGCACACTACTCACTGAACGGCCGCATATTAGACATGTGTAGTTCCGGAGCGTAATAGTTCCTGGAACTATGTCCGCAGTCGGAACTATGTTAGTTCTTTCCGACTTGCTCAACCTAATAGTTCCACAGTTCCTCGGAACGATCACGCGGATTGGAGGAGTGGCCGGAGCGGTATTGAATGGTGGAACGAGTAACGATTACGAACTGCCCGCTCCGGGCCGTTCACCGCTACTTCAGTTTCGTTCCGTTCCGTGTATTTTGAAAGACGAACTTACTTTAACAGACAACGATTGAAGGAATCAAGGTGCCTGAGCTGCTTTTTATGTTAGCAATCATAAATAAATACCTAGTATATTATGTATGTACCATTAATGTAAATATTACTTAATTATCTATATATACTATCAATTGATTTTTAAAGACCCAGTCAATACATTAATTTAAAATAGTTTAAGTTTTATTTAAGGAAAATCAATGGATATTGTTTACAACCACCATTTATGTCCGAGGAACTGTCTGAACCGAAATAAAACTGTTAACTACAATGTCCGGATAAAACTAAGGAACTAGATAGTTCCTCGGACATGTTTCCTGGAACTAGTTCCGACAAGGAAAGGAACCGTTCCAGGTTCAATCTCATGTCGGACATGGTTTGCGCATGTCTACCGCATATGGACGATGTAAACAAACGCGTTTTTTATACCTACGATAGTGAACGGCTGATGGCTGAGCTGCGCCGCACATAGGGGTATTTAGCTGATCTGGCTGGCCAAAAGTATTTATGCTGTTATTCTTGGATTGTAAGGTTTTCAATATTATTTTGTATCAAGAGAAGTTATTTCTGATCGTTAATAATAAAAGAAAAAACACTTCCGTAAAGATATTTTTTTATTGGCAGGCACAAAATCGTTTTTTTTTTGCAATTACATTCCAATAATCTAATTAACTAGAGAATGAATGCCAGGGTTCGTCTTCTGACTCATCATTGTCTTCTTCTACTATTTCTTCGGAGTCTGAATTCACATTTTCTTCTATATCAGGTGGAACCAACATTTTAATAGCTTCTTTTGAAAAAGGTTTTGATGATTTTGGTGGTTTTGGTCTCATACTGGTAACTAAAGGGTCAGAACTTAACAAAAGCCTATTCAAGACGTCAAGACATTCCACCCTTGAAAATTTTCGTGTAAAGTTATTTCTGTACATCCTGAAATGTTTGTTTAGGGCTTCTGCGGCCTCTTCCAACAACATTCCGATAGGCAGTAATGCTTTTTTCATTACTGTTGCACCATGCACAAGGATTTTGTGCATAGTTGGGGATGCCATGGATATAAAACAATGTAGGTTTTAGCTGCTTGTAAACAAAAATCTGCGAACTTTTTTAAATCCACTTTGTGGAAGCTTGAAATGACTTCCAAAATTATTTTGAGTCTGTAAGTTAGATGAAAGTCAACGCCAGTAATTTCACTTCCCTTCCCATTCCGTTCCTTCCCTTTCCATTTCCGTCGTTTGTGTTACCAAAACCGACTTTAGGTACATCTACTATTAAGCCTGTTTTCTCTCGGATTTTTTTTTGTATTGTAGTTTTTCTTTCATTAACAACGGCTTTATCAGCTTCGGACCTTATTCGCCATTTCTTTACAGGTAGTTTGTAAGAGAGGTGTTAGAACACTTTCGAATAATCTGATTCTTGTATGCAAAATTGATAAACCAAATTATAAAGCTTCAACATCCACATCCTTTTTAATAGTCAAGTCGTTAAAAAGCTTTGGTGTTGCTCCACTAATATGACATTTAATTGTAGACGAAGTTTGTGTCATTGTAAATGTCGTGCAATGTGTCACGTTTGCAGACACACCTTCTCCTAAATTCACTTTTGATATAAAAAGTTTATGCTTGAACTCTCTTATTTGGTCTTGATTATAGACTTCAGATGTTAAAAGTTCATTTTTAAAATAAAATATTTTTGCTTCGAAATTAGGTAAGTCCTGGTGTTGTATTTTATCGTATAAACTTTGTCTAGATACTACTCTGAAGTTTGAACCACCTGGCATATCTAAAACTAAATAATAATTGTGTTTGAAGTGAAAACTGTTAAAGTGGCTTAATTTGCTTTTTACGACTGCATTCATTAGAATATAAATATAACGAAAAAGAGCAAAAAATAGCAGCTGATTTCTTTATGACCATATTACCAGAGACCTATTAAATGGTTCTTAACAAAAAATACAACCGGGACGCACCCGGAAGTGTAACTAATCTCTTAGAGAATAAAAAAATATATATATTTCTTAAAGAAAATTATAGGTAAGTTCAAACCGCTATTTGTAAACCTTGCTCTACAAAAACAGTATAAAATTAAATAGAAAATATGGGACCTTACCTGTATTTTCAAGTTTCATAATTGTTTACACTGTAACAATCACCCAAGAAAAGATATTTGATGTCAAACTTAACGGTCACACTTAATAGCGATAAGGGACGCGTATGCAGTGAACAATAGTCAAGTTTCGACTGGTTATTTCAAGCGCGTGTGCCAGCGGGGGGGGCGGGGACGGGTTCGCCTAATGTGTAGCAACTATGGGGCCAATAGTACACATTGTTTATTTTGCCCTAAAAGATGTTTTTAACAAAATTGACTTTTGGCCAGCCAGATCGGCCAAATACCCCTATGTGCGCCGGGCGGATTGGAATGCGTGTCTTTGTTGTAAATCAACTAATGACATTTCTGGCAAAATATGCAGTATATTTCGGACTCGTATGAGCTATGTAAACAACGTAAAACTAGATTAAATAAGTACAAATCAAACGCATGTAACTGGGTTAATAAGAGAGTAATATACATGTGTAAACAGCGTAATGAGTTATTAAAAATATACAAAAGGGTACCAACAATAGAAAATAAAATAATCTACAATAAATATAGAAATAAAACGAATAAATATATTAACTACACAAAAAACAAGTTTTTTAAGAATGAAATTTGTCAAAAACTTTAATAATTCTAAAAAATTATGGCAATTTATAAATGTGTTGTGTGGCAAAGTCGTTAACTCGGTTGATGAAACAATTCAAAAATATTTTTCTTTATCTGATAATGATGCAACGAATATGTTTGCAATGTTGTTTAAAAAAAACACAAATGTAAATACAAATTCGTGTGGTAAAAGAATATTAACTGAGCTAACAGACTGTGCTGAAACAGGATTGGATGTGACGATGCGAATGCAAAAAATATATAATGAGGAAACATACAAAATTATCAACAAACTGAACATTAATAAAAGCCTTGGTCTAGATAGAATTAGAGCAATTGATTTAAAACATATTAACAAAGAAATAACTCCCGTTATCACTCATTTGAGTAATAGATGCATCGTTTCATCCAGTTACCCAGACAACCTAAAGCTAGGCGTGGTGCGCCCTATATACAAAAAAGGTAATCATGAAGATTGTAATAACTACCGTCCCATCACTATTCTATCCTGCATTGACAAGATAATTGAGAGGTATATAGGAGATAAACTGAACCATTTCTTACATTCGCATAATATAATTCATTGTAAACAATTCGGCTTTCAAAAAGGCCGGAGTACATCTCAATTACTATGTCAATTTACCAACGTCACGTGCTCGTTATTTTCGTTGACTTTAGCAAAGCTTTTGATATGCTACAATATAATGTATTGTATGAGAGGTTGGAGCAGACTGGTATACGAGGACCACTATTGCAACTTTTCAAAAATTACCATCAAAACAGGTGCACGAAAGTAAAAGTAGGAAATACATACAGTACCAGCATAAATACAGATAAAGGCACCGCACAAGGTTCAATAATCGGCCCAAATGAATACATTATTTATGTAAACCAAATGTGTAATTTGTTTGCACATGGTTCCGTATACCAGTTTGCTGATGACACCTGCCTAGTGGTAGCTGAAAAAAGCTTAAAAACTGCTGAGCTCAAAATTTAGACAAACTTTAATAGAATGTGTCAATGGGCGCACGACGTCGGCCTGGTGATAAATGCTCAAAAAACTAAATTTATGTGTATAGAATCATCACATAATAGGAGTAGCTACACTCCTAGTATAATAGCGCACGATCATGAATGTCTTCATGGCAACCTCATGTGCAAGCCTAGTAGCACGTGTACTAAGTTAGATCAAGTAAATAAACATATGTACTTAGGCCTCATAATAGACAACCGATTTAACTGGGGTGCCCATATAGAACATGTTTGTAAAAAATTAAGAGCCATACTTAGTAAACTGTATATTTTAAAGTACAAAATGCCGTTAAAAACTTTACGTTTATTGTATATGGCACTAGCTGACTCTGTTATTAGCTACGGTTTATGTAGTTACGGCCGCACCTACAAAACATACATCGATAAAACATATAAAATGCAAGTAAGATTATTAAAAGCTATTGTGCCGCTTAATGTCAAATCAGAACATGGTGACAATTACAATGAATTGTTTAAATACTGCCAGGTATTACCAGTACAATCTAAAATAAAAATTTCCATCATGAACGAAGAAATTGTAAACATAGACCAGCTTTGTGAACAAACACGTAAAAGTAATTTAAGACAGCTGTCATATTTGAAGAAATATTCTTTGCCAAATTTTAACAATTTATATGGAACTAGAACATGTCGTTACCTACTACCTGACATTGTAAATGGTTTACCAGAACAAATAATTCATAAATATATCACTAATAAACCTTATATAAAAACTTTACAAAAACATTTAATGGAAAATATGTAAACTACTATCTCATAAGCTTGGATGAAAATAATGTAATGTGTAATATTATGTATATAATGTTGTGTGTGTGCACGTGTATGTGTACATGTACATGTGGGTGTACATACATAGACAATAATAATTAATGTGTATCTATAAAATGTGTAATTTTTGATGATTATCATGCCTCCTTACGCTCGCATAAAAACCTAAGTGGTTTAAGCGAGTGGCTTATTTTTTTTAATAATAATACATTGTAAACGTATTGGTCAATAAGGAAAAAAAAAAAAAAACAAAGCCCTACGTTTTCTATCAGTAGTAGCAACTTATGTACCGTTGGAACGGCTCTTTTCATCTGCTAATTCACACGGTCTGGTTAGATTCACTTGAAATTAACTGAGTATGTAAAAATAATACAATAATAACAACTTCACACATCTCACACACGACCGTCTGACCACAAACTAGACAGAGCCTGTACTATGGTAACCAGACTGCTGATAAACATACTTATATATTTCTTAATATGTACATACTTATTATAGATAAAGTACACCCAGATACAGAACAAATGATCACACGACTATTTGTCCTGGGTGGGAATCGAACCCACAACCTCTGGTTCAGCAGTCAGCGTTACTAACCACTAGACCAGGGGTCGGCAACCTTTTGAGTCCCAAGAGTCAAAATTAGAATCCAAAATGATGTTCACCGTAAAAAGTTGTAAATTGGATGACCTTTTTTTTAGATAATTTAAAGAAAATGTTAATCAAAATGTAAATAAAATATTGTTAATAAATAATATTTGCGTATGGAACTAAAGAGCCACAAGAGCCACAACTTCACATCCAAAGAGCCGCATGTGGCTCGCGAGCCGCAGGTTGCCGACCCCTGCACTAGACTAACAGGCCAGTCGAAGTCTTGAAAGTTGTTTTTTAACCTGCTTCCTTCTAAATATCATATCGCGTCGCAATAGAACTTTGTATGGACACAAAAAAAGACTTAGTTAAGTTCACTTTCGTAAAGCATTTATGTATGCATACCTGATGCAAAGGCCTTGCGTGTGAAAGTGCACTAGTGAGGTCGTGCAACGCGGCGGCCGCGGGCGGGGGCGGCAGGCCCAGCGCCGCCAGCACTCGCGCTTCCAGCTCAGCTCGCACTAGCCCAGGGTTGAAGTTCACCACCATCATGCGAGTGCTGCCACTGAATTCTACTACCGGTTTATCAGCTGATATTTGAAGAGAACCGTTTTTAGCTTGAGCCTGGCAATCAGCAATTTCAATTATAATTATACGACATAATCCCAGGTACCTACTTTATTTTATTATTAGTCAATCTGTGCAAACATCGGTCAGAACTTTAGTAAGCTCTTCGATATGAACAGATAAGGTAGTTTGAAAGAAAGGGACACAGAAAATTTAATTATGTATTTGATTTGAGTCAGTATTATATTTGGCAATATATTTGCTACATACACCACTGGTGTAGCTGTAATCAAATATTTGTGTAATGTAAGTACTTAATATACAATACCTACCATCTATATATCTTTCAGAGTAATCACCTGTAAATCTCGACACCACTCTTCGTGTAGTTGAGTATACAAATTTTTGAGATCTTTCAATACTTTGCCAGCAAGGCTCAATAGTTCTCCACTTCCTTTAAACTCTTTTAAATGTTGCTCTACACATAATTTAATTTCTTTAACCTGAAATATTTAAATATTTTTTTTTACGTTCAAGCTTCACGGATATAAGTTCAATATGTTAATAAACTACCGTGTAGAGAAATATATATTTAGCAGATAATAAATGTAAATATCCACATAAAAAATATCGATATCTATTTTCCTGTTAATATTTGATCTGTTAGACGTTAGAGTTAACAGCTCATCTACATTTAAAACAATATTTTTCTTGATCACATAAGTAATTGCCCCGTACAATTGAACAAATAACACTCGACACGATCATAACCGGCAAGGTACAGACATAAAACCTATGTACCATCTATAAAGTCCGGTAGAGCAAACCGAGGTGAGAGACAATGCATGAATAAAATAATTTACAAATTACTTTCGCTTCCATCTGTTTAGCCCATTGAACCTGATGGACAACAGGCGACATTTCTGCAGGCTGATACATCTCGCCGTCCATATCGTCAGAGTCCATTTGATTCTGAAGATTCTTCAGCATAGATATGAGAGACGTCACGAATATCTCAAGTTCATTATTTAATGCATGTTTCACCAGAGGGCGTTCTATTAGCGCGCTATATCTTATAAATTCATAGAGCATCTAAAAAGAGCATCAACATTAAAAAGTGGAAAGGCCAACACATTTTGAGATATAATTATATTAACAAAAACTAAACGCTGTTATTCGTTTGTATATACCCAATACCTATTACTATATTAATAGTAGGTTAGTTGATATAATTGATTTTAGTTGAATGGTAATAAGAAGCTAACAGAATTCAATGTTTAGATTAGCACCCTCTAGTGGATCTACGAGTATATATGTATTATTAGCGTGACGGTCACGAGTTCAATGCCCCATAACAAAAGTGCACAAACGTGGCTAAAGAAATTTTCCCTTCAAAAAACCTACTGAAATTTCGGAATAGGATTATTTTGTTTAATCCACAGTTAGTCTAATTAATGTTTTCTTGGTTACGCTGAGCGTGGGGATATCGCTCAGTTCTGAAATTGGTTCGATTTACTCCTCTGTGAGTCGTGCGCACATTGAAAAACTGAATTGCCTGCTTAGCGTATGTATATTGACATATCGGTGGTTCAATCAATCAATATACAACAATACACCTATAGAATTATAGACAGGAAGTAATCGAATTTGACAATGATTTCTTTGCCATAAGTTTAGCTGGACCACTAGTTTTCAAACAGTTTGGATAGGCCTTGAAAAAAGTTTACGCTTAGTGTCGTTTGAGAACTGCACTGTTATAGAAGTGAAGTGTAATAACAAAATCCGTGTTATGAACTCGTGAATTATCAAAATGCTTTTTAAATAAATTATAAATGCGCCGCTAAAAAACGAATTGAAGAATTTATTTACATTTAAAAATGGCGTCATACAGCCGCATAATTTCAAACACAAAATATCTAGGTACATATTTTACCTACTGATAGTGGCCGGAGAATGTAAGTAGGTATGATTGGCCAAAGCGTCGAATTAGCAATCAGAACAATTCCGTTCTATAAATACAATATTAATATTCCGGAACAGTCGTGAAACAAGTCCAGTGCTTGACCAGTTTTTATTTTCACTTAAGTTTCCCGTACTCTACAACTAATAAATAAGCGAAGTAGGCAATTCTTAAAAAAACACCGTTTTTTTCTATAATCTTTTTAGTTTATAACACCATAGTGACTTGTAGCATCTCTCGCCTCAATATTCACTAACAAAATAATAAAAATAAATATGGAGTCGGGTGGTTAGAATAGCACTCACCTGTTTAGTCGATATGTCGTGTAATCGTGGCTTTAGTTTTTCAGCTACCTTTGTTTCAGCTGGTCGCAAATTAGTAAAGAACTTTGAAGAAGCTGTCTCCCATGCTGCGTTAGGACCATTATACATCCAAATATTTATGTCTATGAGCAAAATTCAAATATAACAAATTTAGAAATAGGAAAAAATTAAAGAATTTTAAACACTAGGTAATGACGAGGTATGCTGCTATTCTATTAAGTTCGTATTTATTTAACATTGATATTTTTTCATTTAAATATTTAATATTTATTCAATTGTTGTATTCCTACAAGTTTTACCTAAATTCTAATAACACCGAAACAAAAACCATGCTATATTTAATTTATTTCCGTACTAAGATTTATATTGTTTGTAGAAAACATTAGTAGGTATAACACCTTTTTAGGATGATTTACTTTGATAATAGGTTGGTTTTGTTATGGCGAATAGCAATTCGCCATAACAAAACCAACAGTTTTGTTTTGCTGTTTCTGTAGGCCCACAGTGCACTTTAGATGTTTCATGTTTTAGTACAAAACCATCCATGATTCGTGGCTTTAATTTTCCGTGCGTTATATTATAAGATATAATAAGTAGTCCGTGTTACTAGTAACGTCAACCCTTAACTCATTTTAATCAATTTATATACCCTTCACTCGTTTTAACCAATTTATCTACCCTTAACTCATTTGAGTCAATTTACAGAAACCAGCGTAGGTACGGCCCCGTCTGATAGACAGCTGACACCGTACACGGATACAATAGCAAAGTTACACCCACTCACCAGTGGCGGGTCTTGTTAAACCTTGTAGTTAAGACGTTCAGGCCTCATATAATAGTCGCAAAATCATGTGTTGCAGTCTCTAATCTAGGCTTTCGCGGAAGAAGATTTCTTTGAAATAGCCTAATAGATGACCATTCATGTTTTAAAGAGTGAGGATGACGTCACTACGACTGTGATAAACTATCATACAAGCGATAGAACATATGAGTACTTGGTCAAAATATCATCTAAGACTAAGAGGTTACGTAAAATATATTTACTCTCAAATGGTGCAAAGAACATCTCAGTTTGCAGCTCCGATCTCTCATGACTGGAAAGCAATTTATTCAACTGGCTGTGAATGGATCGGATGTCGTAAATCTGTAAAGAAAATATTAAATTAATATTATTGGAAACTGGCACGACGACTGCTGCGGTTAGAGATTTTTTTAAACGTTATATTAATTTGCATAGTTTTATGGAGAACCTTACGGACAAAAACGCATGTATTAAAGGTATATAACTGTTTAATGTCTATTAATTTTGTTTCTTCGTAGATTTTATCCGTTGGTGTTAGATTTGGATAGTTAAAAATAATTATAATTCATTCGTTTTATATTTTTTTTAAGGTAGAGTGAAAGAGAGTTAGCGCGTAACATCACTAGTCAGACGAGGATAGCGATTGCTAGCTGTTTGATACTTTATAGCCATTGCGCATGCGACGAATGCTAGTGCTCTAGCGGCCAAGTGCGCAACGGTATCTGTGATTTTTCAGGGTCTTTATATATATTGTAGTGAATTGGACGATATTTTATTTAAAAAACAAGTAAATTATTTTTTTTCCAAAAAATCATTTTACAATAATATAATTAAAAATACTAGCGGCCACATTTTGATAGGCAGCCTGGTAAATATATATACTCCTAATCATAAATATACCTAAAAATTTGGTTTTTAGCAAATACTCGATGAGCGCACTAATTCTGCAGCCGGATCTTAGACCATATTACAAGTTTTTCTAACATTTATCGTAAGGAGATTGTATTGAAACCAAGAATTTAATTTATTTATGTCAGTTTGAGCTTGGTTGATTATATCGTGAATAGATGAATGAGTGTCATCTGCGTACTTGAACTTCACCTACATCTTAAGGTGCTTTTCAGAAGCGTTTTAAAATACTTAGTAAATAAATTCTTTAAGAGTAGAAAGAAAGTCTACTCAAGAATTGCGATTCAGTACTTGACAGAATATTTATCTTATTTCTGTCGGTATGTCAGTATTTGAGTAGGTTGTTCAAAAATATTAAGTATTCATTATAACAGTTAACAATGTATTACTGTTTCTGTAAACAGTAAAATAGACGACTGACAAATATAATTGAACACTAATTCTTTATTTTTTTAACGTTAGGGATGGAATATTTTTTAATTGAAGTGAAATAAGACTCGACGAGGACAAATTCAGTAAAAACGAAAGGGAAACGTACTAGGTAGGTAGTGGTGCCGGCGTCGAAACTGTTCTTAAATACTTAGTAGACGTATTAAGTACTTCATCAGGCCTGACTTATTTTAAATAAGCGTGAGGAATATTAATTACGATATGAGCAAATGTATTGAATAAAAAACTTACCTCCTTGAGCCTATTTTGAAAGTTTACACAAAACGGTGGTACATATGGGTTCCCATTCCACGAGTGTAGTGCGTAATTAGGCCAGTAAGTCTCTGTCAAAGATACACACGCAGTATTCCAAGTCTGAAGGACTTTTAATCCCTCTGATAACAACATCAGCATTTCACTGTCCTTGCTTTGTTGTTGGACCTTCCAAATATTTAATTCGGCAACTCTATTTTGAACAGTAGTGCATACTGTGTGACCTAAAAAATAGCAGAATACAGTTCCACATATCTAAATTAAAGATGAAAATTTCTAAAAGTATACACTTACAATAAAAAAAGAACAGTTAAGGAATTCCAAAATGAAACTCTCAGGGAACATGCTACTTTTTAATTTGCGACACTGCCTTTTTCACTGTGGAGTCAAGTGGAGTCCTTTAAAAAATTGTGTGTCGCTATTACAATGAATTTAGCTAGTGAAAATTTTCACTCAATGATTACGATTTACGATTTTTGCTGTGGCTTAAGTCAATAAGAGAGTTGCATGTCGCAGTTTTGTATATTTGTGGTTCCATGGAGACCATGATTATGTCCATGGTCCAGAGCGAGAGCGCGTGAGATTCCGCCGCCTCATTTTGCAACGAGGTAATGTATGCCAAGGAGGCGGCGGAAAGGGAACGGGAGAGAACTAGTACTCTCCCGTCCCGCACAAGACGCACCAGGCGCTGGAGAGAGCTAGTCGACCTCCGGCCTCCATGAGCGCTTGCCTGGGGGCGACGGACGGGGTTATCCAGTGCCCTAGCAGAAGCAGGCCCGAGACGGTGGCGCCGTGTTCCGCGCGTGCCTGTCTTACTGATAGGGGATAAAATCCCTCACAACACAGTGGGGTCGCCTGTTTACTTAACAGGCGGCCAAGTCTGCCAGGGTTCATAGGGATTTCCTTGTAAGGGTACACCTGAGGCCCTGGTAATATGGACTGTGACGGAACACCGTGTAGTTTAGTAGTGTGTTTTAGTCGGTTCGAGTCCGACATACTACCCTACCGCTTAGCCCAGGTGGGTTGACGACCCGTGGGGGTTTCCGCAATTTAAAAAAAAAGGCATTGGAATGAGCCAAGTGCAAAACATTTTGCATAACCTCTGAAGGTTCGGAAGCTTTGCACTCAATGGATACCGCATGATACGTAAGACCGGAAACTACTGCTTGTCGAGTGGTGCCGTAAAATGATAAAAAAGTTTAATGGAGGACAGTCAGATACTAGATATCACAGAAGCGCCCCAGACAACGCCTCTATCAATGATTTCTGCACAGCTTCGGTAGATACTTATAGGAATAATGGAAATTGATGTTTTATTTGGAGAATCTTAACGACACGCGTAAGATAGGTGTGAATAAAAATTTAAAAACAGCAGATTAAAACTTTCATAAATTTGTTATTTCGATTTGTTTTTTTTTATGATATTGTATCAGGAATCACCAACACAAACACTAGTATTCTTTTCCAGTAGCGCTACGTTACTTTACGTAGGTATAACTATTTTACAATATGTGGTACGATTAGTACAAACATACCAATAATATCGAAGACATGCACCATTCTATCTTGTTTGTACGGTAGAGTGGTAAAACGCCACACATCATCAAGAATGCCACCAATATTCTCAACTGATTCTCTTATTTCATCAATTGTACTAGACTGGACCATTCTGTAATAAAGATCACGGTGTAAATCATTTATTCGTAAATCCCTTGCAGCCGATGCGCAAGTGGAAATCTCGGGCTCTTTTGAAATTGAACTATAAAAACGCTTAGGTGAACACCCTCATCACCGCGTCAGTAAATATTTATTTTGGTGTTTCGATAATTCGAAGTGCAGTTATAAATTATTAGGTAGGACTACAAATAAAATAAATAATGGCATGCCACGTCGTGTATTAATCCCTATTTTTTTATTCGGAAAGTACATCAAACCTGGTACTAAACTTAAACTCTATAGGTAAATTGTGTAGATATAGAATCGCAATATAGAACCATATATACTTTATTGTTAAGTGAAACGTAAGTGACAGGTAATATGTACAATGTTCACCTGATTTCTTCTATGACATCTTCAAATAGTTCACAGAAAGTAGATGCAGCCTCTTGTTCCTTTTTATTAGAATCTTTCTTCTCTCCTATTGCCCTCCAATATTCTAATTCATCCTCTATTGACCAAATTACTAGAAAACAAAGTGTTTTCAGTCATTAATAAAATTATAGAACTTCAATTCGTATTTCGTAACCGGTATTAATACTGACCATTAATATTGGTATTTCCTTTTCCATGAGCTAAAACTCTTAAATTAGATTCCAAATCTGTAATGTTTTTCTGTAGCTTATTAGAAAACAAATCATTTCCCTGAAACCAATAATGAAATCTAATTTTTGTAACGTAACGTTTACGTGCCACTAGAAAGTGACAAGTTGGTAAGTTGCTGAAATGAAAATTTTCAAAAAGCGGGCATTATTTAGTGACACGCACGTTACAAATGTTATTATAGCAATGAGACATATTTACCGCTGCTGGTACCTGAGTGGTACTTTTTGGGGTGTTAGCCATTGAAATATAAAAATCTGTTAGCCTAATATAACATGACGTGTTACGTATGTAAGTGTAATGTAAGTATATGCGTGCTATTACTCGTGAAAGTTCACAGCAGACAGAATGGCTGTTTGGTTAATTCTATCGTTTCCGTTAGGATTCTTTAGCGATTTTGCCAGAATTATTTTTAACACTGTCAGAAGTGATTCTGTTAAAATGTATGTATTTAATGTGTAGTTTGACATAAGGGTATTTACAAAAAATGTAGGTAATTTCTTAATGTTCTATCTTATTCTCTGTTCGAATTACGTCAACGTACTGTACTGACTGTCATAAGTATTTACTCCACTCTCGCTCCATTATGTTCTCAAAGCTTTATGAAGTCTGGTATCAGGTATGGTGGCCTAATCCCTTCCATACTGAGAGGAAGCCCATGCCGTTATAAACAGAGGTGCTACCGATCGAAAATTAAATATGGTTTTTTAGAGTAGGTACATTAACACAGTAGCTACCTGTTTGAAAGTTATGTAAATTCTTTTCGTGGGCATAGCAACCTTTTGATAGTTACACGCTGTCTTTTGCGACCGGACCATTGTGTTGTAATTAAAATGTATCAGTAATTGCAATTAAATAAGTGTGTAAAGATTTTCTCACCATAACCAGTAAAGGAGTGTAAATCTGTCTCCAAATTTGATACAATGATTCTGCTGCATTACTTGATAGAGTCAATATATTTATATTGTTCACAGAATCGTCTTTTAAAAAATCTTCCGCCGTAATTTTGAAAAAGACAATAGATTTGTTTTCAACAGCTTGTATCTAAAATTCATGAAACTATATTAGAGGATGGCGTACTTGCTGTTGTCGCCTTAAATGGCGCTGACTTTTATCCGCTGGTGCTCTTTCAGGTCAGGTCAGGTCTTCCGCTATGTAAAGGACTAGCTGTTACAGAAGTTATGGAATGATAGTATTATTTTTTACGTGCAACATCCTTCGTACTGCATGACATCATACGATATAGCTAAATACATTAGAGCCCAATGATATTCATTTTGTTGAAGGCGCAAAGGAGAAAAAGTGGAGGAAGTATGCTGAGGAGAGTGGGTTTACCCGTGGCAGCATACCCGACATTTTTTTTTTATGGTATAGGGGGCAAACGAGCAGACGGGTCACCTGATGGTAAATGACTACCGCCGCCCATGGGCACCTGTAACTCAAGAGTCACAAGTGCGTTGCCCCCTTTTAAGGTGGAAATAGGGGCGAGGGGGATTAGAGGGGAGGAGAGGGGAAGGACGGGAATAGGGGAAAGGGAAGGGTTAGGGCCTCCAGTAACCTCACTCACGCGGCGAAAAGCAATGCAATCATTGTTTCACTGCCGGTTTTCTGTGAGGCCGTGGTATCGAGCGGAGTCGAGCCGGCCCGTACGTGCCGAAGCATGGCTCTCCCACGTACCATACCCATCGACCGGCATTATATGTAGATAATAAGTCATAAGTGTGTAAGTTAAACATGCATGCAACACCAAAGATAACCTGCAATCTTACAGTTGCTACATACCCTGAGATTTTTGGATTGCAGATCAGGCCTTGAAGTTGTTTAATTTCTAATCCAATTGATTTCAAACATAAACCTATCCAGAGTCTGCCATAAACTCCTGGTGGTTTAATAGAAATACCTTTATGTTTACTTGCTTAATTGTTGATGCTTAATTAGACTAAATTGTTATATATAAGCAACATCTTGTCAGAATATGCCACAGCAGTAGGTACATCATATTAAAAAAGTCATTTAAAGAAAATGTTACGTGCAACAAGCACTAGGCAGATTCATTTTGTCAATTTGTGTCACTGACTTAAGAAATAGAAGTACACAACCTACCAAATGTACTTCTTTTCTTTGGTAGGTTTACAGCCTATAGTTAGCGAATTATAAAAAAGGTACCTTGGTATGAAAAACAATATCATCATTACTAATAAAGCAGTGAAGAATCAGTACTTGAGCATTATTGATAAAATCAGATATAGCTTCTTCAGATTTGGCCACAACTCTTAAACTTGCTATGTTATAATAATTTTCTGAAAAAGAATACCACATTAAGGCATAATTTTGTGTTTGAACTCTGTGTAAACAATAACAATTTAAAATAATATATACCTACATCATGTATATATGTAAGTATATGTATATGTACTGGTAATATATCGTCAATCCATGAAGAGGATGTAAAGGAGACAATTTGCAACCAAAAGACGTTTGACTTGATTTTGGGAATCAAACATCGCCATCCACACGCTTGCGAGTGCGTTAGTGTATTCTGAAGAGGCAAGCATGACGGACATTGAACTTGTGTCGGCCATAACATTTGGATTAAGTTATTTTTATTATAAAAACAAGAAAATAAGAAAAAGAAAAATACGGTGAAGAAGATGGTGGATGTTAAAAATTCATAAAAACCGTACCGTTTCTTGGATGGACTAATTACAATTTTTTTTAATTATTGCGTATCAGAAACAATCGGTATTCGGTACGGACGCACAGTCGCACACGTCTGATCATCGCCAGCGCGAAAGGTTTAATAACAACACACAAACATGTGGAAGCATCGCAAGCGCTTGCCGCAAGCTTCCTTTGATTTGGGCGTCAAAAACCGACCGAAAAACGTACCGAATACCGACTGTTTTTGATACGCAATAATTAAAAAATGAGTAATTTGTCCATCCAAGACACGGTACGGGTTTTATGAATTTTTAAAATCCACCATCTTTGCCGTATTTTTCTTTTACTTATTTTCTTGTTTTTATAATAAAAATAACTTAAGCCAAATTCGATGTCCGTCATGCTTGCATCTTTAGAATACACTCGCACTCGCATGCGTGTGGATGGCAATGTTTGATTCCCAAAATCAAGCCAAACGTTTGTAGAGGTTTGTAGTTTGGGGCAAGTGGCAAACGTGCGGATTCGGCTACAGAGTTCGGATCAGCGGCAAGCCAAGCCAAACGTTTGGCAAATCAAGCAAACACACTATCCACACATTTGAATTTGTGACTGCTTGTTGAGGTTTGGCAAGCGTCTGGACGCGGCATAAGAAATATGGCCCTTAGGCAAGTGTCAACCGTTTTCTAGTAATTGCAACTTTATGTATAAATATGTTGTTTACCAGTTAGGAGGTACTATACTAACAATTTACAATGATAAACAACTTTAAAAATTTTATATTAAAAATTTATTAAAAAAAAAGACTAATATGTGGAAGTACTTTTTATAGATATTATCTGCTTGCTAACACTTCAGTACATAATAATCAACCATCAAAAATGGAATTAATCTGCAATTTGAATTTACTCGAAAACGGTTAAACCTTGCTTATGAGTCATGGGGGGGGGAGGGTAACTCAATGTAAAGCTGAATAATAAATTTAATACTTTATATTCAGTGAACCAAGATCATTGTGCGATTTGAACAAACGCTAACTACCTTTACAATTTAAGAATTAGGCTTAAAAACGCCATAACAATTACTCACCAATGGCGTTAAAAATGAAACCACGAGTATGGGTCATGGCTGAAATTATTGGAAACCAAATTCAAGCTATCGTTTTAACAAAACCAGTAAGAACCTAACAACGTCTTTCAAACATATTACATGGTACCCCGGTGTGATGACTGTGATCATAGAATATACACTAATAACACTGATGTAATAAACAACGTAGGTAGTGTTTGTATACTCTTTGGTTAAAAAACACAACACTGTTGTCATAGCAACCGACGTATTTACGATTTTTTTTTTTTCTGATTTGGCTCACGGTTCGTATCGCCACAAACAATATTTACGAATAAAGTTTTTTTTTATTTGCAATTAAGAAGAAGATTTATGTGTTTAGGTCAGATGTCTTTTGTAGGATGTTCAATGGCATAATGATATAAAACGTTTTTGAATAAACTATGTAGAGTTTTATTCGTAAACTGCGCACTGGGGCTGTCAATTTCTAATGTCTTTAATGTCAGTGCTATAAGTTTTTACGCTCTGTACGTGACGTGATCCTCTTTTGTTTGCAAATCAGAAATTTTATAGCAAAAATAAAGAAAAAATATCAACAAATTTCGATAAATTTAATTTATAAAGCGGTGATATTATCACTAAGAAAATACGTTTCGACGGTTGAATCGAAAATGTTTCGACCATTGAAATCCCTTAGTGCTGTAAGTTAATATTTATAAAGAATGTCCATTAATACCTATATGCAAGGGAAAACATTTACCAATAGACATGCAAAGAGAATTGTTTTAGTTAATAGAGGGATAAACTAGGATTGGATAACATATTTTTCAGCGGTGTAACGTAATTACATAATAAATTGCATGTTTCTTCTTGTGTCTAGTGTTACTCTCTTGTCGGTGGAGTAATGCTCTATCTTCTACTATCTTTTTGATCTCTTTAAAAAGTCTCGACTCCCACTGTCTCCTTCACTTGTATAAAACTTCGTCTAGACCTTACTCATCTTCTCCTTCCCTCTATTTTTCCTTCTAATATTGTTTTGAAGAACTTGTCGTGTCTTATCGAGTGGCCAAACATTTTTCCTCTTCTGTTGTCTATAATTTCCAACAACTGTTTGCTTTTACCATTACTAGGACTTCCTCATTGTTTCTTTTTTCTGTCCAGCTGATGTTCATCATCTGCCGCCAGCGTCAGATCTTAAAGGCTGCCAACCTGTCTCTGTCTCTTAAGCATCCAAGTTCCGCATCCATAAATTGCAATGCCCTATATGCACAACTTAATAAGCAGTTTCCTTATTTCTATGTTGATTTTGGCTTTGAATAGATTAGTTAGTTAGTTTTTTTCGACTGAAGGTTTGTTTGGCGATTGCAAGTCTTTCTATTATATCAGGAGAACACCTTGAGTCATGCATTATTATTAATGTTTACATGTTTCAAATTATCTATAATTAGCATCTTTCAAGAATGTTTGGTATTGTTACATTGTTCACGTATTTGGCTAGCCTGAAACTATAATTACATAATCTAATTTTTAGTTTATTAATAATTGTTACAATAGCAACCAATATTTTTCAAAAATGGGAACTGCCTCATTTAAAGAATATAGTGTTTGTCCATACTGATGAACAAACACTGTATTTGTGTGTTGTCCTATATTATTATTGTTAATACATATTTTCATAACTAGTCAGATTTTCATAATATTTATGAGTATAATAATACTTTACATACATTTTACATAGAGTTCTAAATGTTTTATAGTCAGATACTCTTTTTACTGCTTAAAGTTAATAGTATATTTGCAACTTTAGATATTCTTATAGTTTTAATTAAGATTTAGGTACTTATGTTTGTATATTGTGAAAGATCTTCAGTTTATAGTTTGTTTATTTACTTAAGCTTTATTCTAATTCTATTCGAATTCCTGATATAACATATATTATTTTGATTACAGACATACAACTTAGTAAGAAAATTGCCGAATGTTGCTTATATGAGTGGCAGCTCTGAACCAGTAGACCCACCTAATCTGTATACAGAAATACCTTGTTATGATTTTGATAAACCACAAAGTCTAGAAAAAAGGAAGGCAAGGTTGGGACATTATTATGATAAACTTATAATATTTAACTGACAATAGTAAACTAACAAATTACCTTTGCTATAAAAATTGCTATGTTAGCTTATCAAACTGCCGGTGTAGTAGAATGTCACACTTTATACTTTTGTAGCTACAATGTTTAATAAGTTTCACATCTTTTAATTTCTTGTTGGTAATAGTTTTAGTACTGGGAGGCATGAATGTTACAGGCCCACTTTTGGGTACAACTTTAACATATTTTTTTTTTAAATTAAAATGAGTGCATTTCCAAATGTCTCTAACATACAGTATCTAGTGTTGAAGAAATATGAAAAGCTTGTTGGTCTAGTGGGTTCGATTCCCACCCAGGACAAATAATTTTGTGATGAGCACAATCATTTATTTAGTGTCTGGTTGTAATTTATCTATAGTGTGAATGTATTTAGTAATATACAGCGTGTAAGTTTGAGCTACGCGTAAAACTTACAATAACCTCTTTCTCTTTATACTTATCACATCAAATTGACTTCATCATAAAAATGCGAGATTAAGGATTTATAGTCATTAGTTTCATTTGGCGCTACGCAATGTACACGCGACATGTGTAGGTATTCTTTTTGTGCGGTACGGTGAATGACCTTAAACGTTCGGCGCCGCGCCGTCAAGACCAGCTGATTGTAAAAAATGTTTAAATGTTGTTTGATTGATTACATTGCAGTTTTTTTCCGTATGCTGTATTTATTGCATTTTTTCCGTTAAATGTTCTGCTTACTCATTGTGATATCACTTTTAAGCAAAAAAATATAAAATTTAAAAAAAAATGATGAATTTTCCGGCAGAAAATTCCAATGATTTCCGAGTCAGAATGATAGTCTGAATACACTATTTTAGGATTCGGTACGGTGTTTCTTAAACCCTGTATTAGTATGTTTATCAGCAGTCTGGTTACAATAGTACAGGCTCAGCCTAGTTTGGGATAACACAGCAGACAACCGCGTGTGAAGTGTCTCAAGTTATTATTATAATTAGAATCAAAATGACACTACATACCATAACCTATCCTACTGGTATAAATGTTACCTTCATCTTTGTGACTTAAAATCGTAATCGTAAATCCTTTCCATGAGATATATGGCTAAGCTAGTCCAAGTATCAAAGTCATGGCCCCTAAAAAGATTATTGCTTGAAAATAAGTTCATGAATCTAAACAATTGTTTTGTCATTTACTTAAATAATCTATAAATGATATTTTTTAACCGTTTTTAGGGTTCCGTACCCGAAGCGTAACCAACGGGACCCCATTACTAAGCCTCCGTTGCTGTCTGTCGGTCTATCTGCAGGCTGTATCTCATAATTTCACAGGTGTATTTCGGTTGCAGCTATAGCAACAAATAATAATAAAGTACGTACATAGTATTACATCTTGTACGATGGTGCGAAATCCTTAGTTTCATAAAAACCTAGCTGATGCCCGCTGGCTTCCCTCTTATGAATACTTCAGCTGTTTAGAAATTTCGTGTTTCATTGCCGGGTTATTTTTTATAGTGAAATGATGTATACTTTATGAAATGATCATTAGATTTAGCTGTACTAACATGTTGGAGCGTCAATGATGCTGATTTTTTGTTTTCTGAACCATCATCAAAGGTGTCATTAGTACTATCGTCTGTCTTTGTTTTCGGGAGCGTTTACAAAATACCCTGTATAGACTGTCAATCAATTCAGTTATCCCACGGGAACTACAATAGAATAAAACCTTTTGTTAGTGTTATTTATATTTTTTAAATACATACGGTTATACTTGTGTGTGTATTTCGAGGATGTACAACTAGTTTCGGGCCCTTTATGTTTTATCAAGGTGTGAAGCGACCTTCCCGCAGCGGTGTCACGGCAGCGCCCTGCGGGTCCGAAACTAGTTGGTCACCCCCGTAATATACACGTGAGTGCAATCGTATATTTTTAACTAACTGATATTATAAACGGAAAGTTTGTGAGGATGTATGGATGTTTGTTACTCTTTCACACAAAAACTACTGTATGGATTTTAATGAAACTTGGTATGCAGATGACTGGATAAGTGGATTAACACATAGGCTACTGTGAAACGGCGGTTCGCAGCTAGTGTTTATATATTCAGGTGATTATTTCTACATAGTGTAACAGTATCACATAGACTTAATCTTGTTTTAATTCTTCTAGAGATTGAACACTGGTTCAAGTAAAGTAAGAAAGGCCTCGCCAAGTATAAGTTCGGGATTACGTCATTGAGATAATAGCCTGCGATCTGTAGTAGTTATTTTTCGACACAGTGTTTTTGTTTGTCTATTTACATACAATGTAAAGGTTAAATAGCATCTCTGTTATACAGCGTGTATTTGAAAAAGGAACACTTACTCAAATTACTGAAAGGGCATGCAGTCACAATAACAATTTTTGAAAAAAATCTATCCTTTTAAAAGGTATGACTTTTTGAATTTCCAGGTATTTTTGCACACATACACACAGTTTTATTTCGTTACTAAGAAAATCCATAAAAACTAACTTCGAATTTATTTTAAGTTAGTTTTTTATGGATTTTCTCAATAACTGAGTGAATAGTTCCAATATAAAAGAATATTTACGATTTATTTATTTTTACTTTACACGATCCACCCGCTTTTATGAAAAACAATACCTGGAAATTGAAAACGGTCGTAACTTTTAAACCGATAGTTTAAAAAAAACTTTTTGTCACTCCAAGCTAAAGTTTTCAGTAATTTAAGAAAGTTTTTTGTTTTCAAAAACACTCTGTATAACCCGTTGTCCTAGGTGAGCGACCAACGCGACAACGCAACGCGACGAGACGCAACGCGAAATTATCAAATAGTCCATATAATATAGTATGTGTGTTCTATACGTTGTCGCGTAAACCAGGTTGCAACGCGACGCGAAGCGTCTGAGTAGAGTGACGACTTGAAGATTATGCATCTTCAATAGCATTATAAGCACATGGATACTGAAGTGGGTACGGGATTGGAAGGAAACGACTATCTTTCTGTGTTGACGATGATGATTTATTTCCTCTTCTTTTTAGACATAGACACACTAGGACTGAGTAACTTGTCCCTCTTGACGTGCAATAGTTCTGACGTGGTAATCTCTGAAGTAGCTTCACTCTTTCTCTTCCTTTTCCCTCTTTCCTTTTCCTAGACTTTTATTAACCGCTGGCTGTACGGTTAGCGGCTACTTAAATACCCCTATCGAATCAACTAGAGTTGTAAGGTTGATAATCTTTACGTTCTTCATTTCGATTGTATTTAAGCTTGGCTACACGGTCTGTTATGCACAAACCAGTTTGCGCAGATCAGGTATTACTTTAAACTAGAGATCACCTGGTGGTCGTACATAATTCATTAAGTTTTAATCATTTTGGTGTAATTAAATGGCCAGTATAACTTGAACTGTCACTTTCGACTTTCGTACCAAGACTGGTCGACACATATCTCGCCCACCTAGGACAACGGATAGGACACACGTCGCGTGAAGTATTGATCGCTTTGTCGCATAGCGTAGCGTCGCTGCATGTCGTGTTCGTATTCCGACAAATATATAATCCGACAAACATGCTTTCTTTACAGACTTCTTTATCAATCCCGTAAAAGAGGTATGTTGGAAAATGATCTGATCCTGAGCACTTTCGCTGCGAAATACTTGGATGGGTTCAATGAACAACAGACAATTATGTACGATCGTCTTATAAACTCTCCGAGCAATGAGTGGGACCTATTTTATTGGGTGGTACAAAAGCTTCCGACTCCAGCACAGTACGACAATGAGATCATGGATCTGCTCAAGAAACATGCCAAGAATGAAGAGAGGCTATCCCTGCGCGTACCTGACTTGTACTGACCTATTTGTACCCAAGAATGAAGCATTTGTCTAATTGTAGATTAAAATAATTTATACCTACTATTAATTTGAGCATAGTTAACAGTAGATTAAAAAAACAACAAAATTTTAAATATGGATTTTTCTTTGCAGATTGTTTTATTATACGAAACAGAGTATCCTATCTCATCCTCTATTTTATAAAGTAATCCCCATACCTCAGTAAATTTGATGATTATGTATAGGTATTATCTAGTCAACAAGTTAAAATACGTGTTAATTTTTGATTAAATTAAATACGTGCGACAGCTCGTTGGATAGGTTCCAACGACTGTCGATCACGAGGGTGTCATCAGCGTAGCAAGTGACGGCTACCTCTCCCAAGAGTGGCTGTAACGTTGTGTAACTAATATGGCAACTGTGTCACGGATGTCACATTGTCTATGACAGACATGGGATGACATTTTTGACATTGGTTTGGACAAAAACAAAATAATAAGGGCCTAAGCCAAGTCAGCGCTACTGATAACTTTCTCTCGTTTTGCTGATAGCAGATATAATGTCGTCCCGCCTGATGATTGGGTTATATACTGGTGGGAAGTGGCTGGCGAGCTTTGAAACCCTACTCACCTGGCCGCCTGGAGACTCGTCGAAGGTATCGGGGCTACCAGGTCCGTGGTGGTGGGCGGCGAGAAGTGAACCCCTGTGTTGCGAGGTATATATGCCTAAATCAGTTGTGAGGAGGAGGGGACACCATGATCATGTTCATACCGCATTTAGACATTTTTTAATGGCCTTTTTAAACTAATATCAACCTGGTGTAAACTGTCGCCGGCCGGCACAACGGTTTTATTTATTCCAAAACTACCCTCGATAACAATACTTCGCATTCCCAGAAATAATAAGCACACACAATAATCTGCTTGAGCTATATATTGAGCTATAATTGCTTGAGCTATAATAACTAGGTACTGTTACGAGCTGAGGTTCGGACTTAGTAAGGTACCTACACCAATTTATTACCAAAATAGACAATTACAATTAATTCTCACTATTTCCACTTCTCTATTCACTTGTACTTCGCACTTATCGTACTTGTTTACTTGCTGATCCACTGACCTCTATATTATACAAGTACGCTGGACTGAATATTCCATAAGAAATGATAGTTGTTTTTGTGCCGATTTGAAGCGACGTCCCGGTCGTCCTGGTTACTAAAACTGACATCTGTTGCAAAAAGCCATTGTGTTCTGTTGACGCGTCTCTGTTGCATTATTTATTTATCGTAAAATAAGACTTTACATTTTGAGTTTGCTGTTTGCTAAATAATATACAAAACATTTATACAATGAGAGTTTGTGTATTTTGTAAAACTCGGTACCAAAAAGGCAGCGGAATAACGTTTCACAAGTAAGTGAATTTCTTGGCTACAAATGTTTCAATCGTATGTCTGAAGCTTTTTAACAATATTATATACTTATTTTATTAAATTTATCACATTTAAATGTAAATAGCATTCAGATTTCATTTATTAATTAATCAAAAAAATAAACAGTTACTGAATAGGGTTGCGATTATTCCATATCGATAATATGTCGATAACTTTCTTCATAATTATTTCTCATTATTCTCCTCATTATTATTTCTAAATCGTAAAAATAAACCCTAGCATCTAACTCGCTATTTACAACGGTATTCTGTATGTTTTATTTGTTTGCTTTATACCTTTAGATTTCCCACCGACACACTCACTAAGCAGTCATGGGTGGAAACATGAAAAAAGAAAATTGGAGTCCTAAATATAATGACCATTTGTCCAATAACATTTCACCGATGACTGTTTTGTGAAACATGTTTCACGTACAAATTTAAACTATGGCAGTGTACCTACATTGTTTTTTGGTGAGTTTGTAGAGATTATGTCTCATTCTGATTCTACAAATATGCAATGTGGTGAACAATTATCGTCATATTTCAACAAATTAACACAAAACAATATTAAATTATAAGTATAAACCTTCCTCTTGAATCACTATCTATTGCTGAAAACAGCATTTTATTCCGTTGCGTAATTTAAAAGACGGATAGACGGCAGAAGCGACTTTGTTTTATACTATGTAAGGAATGTAAGGATGGTATTTTTGGATGTAAGCATAAAAATATGACAATGTTTATATTTCCAGGGAGTACATCTCCTGTACGTGATGACATGGTTACCCCAAAACCGTGTGTTTCTCAAGCTGCTAGGGTAAAAAGATAATTGAGCTCTGTTGATGTCGATCATGAGCATACTTATCTTGATGGTTACTACCCAATCCTTAATTTTACTTTATTAATAAGTTATGCAATTAAGAAGGTTTCTACAGCAAAATATTTTACTGTTACAGAGGCAGGCCCAAGCAAACCTCAAAAAAAATCTAAGACCATTACTGAAGTTTGTGGAAGTATTAAGCACGATCACCGCTATGAAAATAGTCCTAGGTCTACAAATAAAATCATGCTGCGTATAAAAAAATCGCTAAACATGACACGTGCTCGTTTAAAAGTTTTATCTCAAAGTATTAAAAAGTTGAAGATAACTGTGTCTTCTTTGAAAACTGTAGTTACTGATTTAAAAAAAAAGAAGTTGATTGATGAAGACAGCTTAACTATGTTGAAGTTAGATTTTTTAAATAAACTGTCTATCGCTAGATTTGAGATTACAATAGGGCCCTCACTTAATTAGAGTATCGTTGATCCGATCTTTACAAAATTTCGCAAGTAGATTTCTAAAGCAAATATTTTTTTTAAGATCGTAGGTATATTAGCCAAATTTGTCAAATAGTTGTCGAGATATTTAAGCCAATTCTTATTCACTATGAAAGCCACGTCTTACTATGAAAGCCACCTCTTATTCACTATGAAAGCAGCCTATTCATTAGTAGTTCGCAGAGGGTTACATTTTAATGAACTTAAAAATTGTTTGTAAAGTTGTTTTCTTAATTGAATCAGGCCTATGCCACTCGATTTACTTACGTGCGCTAAACCCCTATCGGCTGCTCGACCGCTAGCGGACCTTATACGCAGTTTCGCGCAGTGGGTTGGGGACAGCTGCATCGAGCGCTCGCGCTTTTATTTTCAAATTTTAAAGTACAAAAACGCAATTTGATATACTTTAAATACTGTCAAATTCACGGTGAAAATTGACATCGTTCCTGGTAGTTTATGTGCTGTACATGGATGTAGATCCAGTAAGAGAAAAAAATAACAAAATCTTTCTTATTCTTATATAAGGGGTTTTATGCCCTTTCTTTAATATAAAATACCTACTTAATTCGAAAGGTAAACCATTCGAATCAAGTATTTATTTCGAATACAAATAGTTAATTCTGTAAAAAAATAATAATGGTTTACCATTCTTATTAAATATTTATAAAGTAAAGAAAATACATAATTTTAAAACGGTTTTACGAATAAATACTAATATAATAAAGCTGAAGAGTTTGATGGTTCAACCTGTTTGAACCAAACAGGTTGAACGCGCTAATCTCAGGAACTACTCGTTCGAATATAAAAATTCTTAAATTTTGTGTTGGATAGTCCATTTATCGAGGAAGGTTATATGACATCACGTTACGACAAATAGGAGCAGAGCAACAATGAAAAACGTGGAAAATTATTATCATATTAAATATCAATAAATTATTTAGTTCCTAATTAAAATAATCAATATAAGGCGCTCGGAGAGAGAAGGTAATTAAAACGGTAGGTATGGACGTTTTTGTAGGGAGTGATTTATCTGTTACGTAGTAACTACTTAGTAATCTGTGATTAAATACTAATAAAGTATAAATAGCTTCGTGAAATTATTTTTATGCCTCGTAAGTATACATATTATAAGCATTTTATCGATAAAGTGATGCAATATTTTTTATCGTGTTATGTCTTATCCCTAATATTAGTTCCAAGGACCGCCATCATGTTATCAGCGCCACAATGGCGAAAATCAAATGGCTTCAACTTGATAATTGACGTATGTAGTCCAGCGTACTTGTACAATAGAGGTCAGTGTTGCTGATCGCTCAAGTATATTCCGAACTTTTATACTCCGAACGTTTATTTAACAGAGTTCGTAACATTTCCCGAAAACTCGAAACCACTGGAACATTCTAATATAGGCACCTAATGTCGACATTCTATGTGGACTATTAGTTTCGTTTATTTTCAAAGGATGGCGTGCATATCAATTTAAGTAATCGTTACTATTAGGTATACAATAGTTCCTATACAAGAATGCCAGCCAAGAAATATGATTGTGACACTGACATAATCTACCTACATGATGTTATAGATGCTCGGGCACGCTCTCTGTCGTCAGCAAGTAGGAAACGGGATATTATCTCCGGCGAAACATGTATCAATAAAAAGCTAAATTAATTGCATTCAATCTGATTATTAAAATGTGTTAATTATGTAAGAGAAATAAATAATAAAGATTCATTGTTTTAGTTGTGTTGCTCGTGATTCATTCTTATTCTTACTAAGAACACAGCTCATTCGTTTTACAGGTAAAAAGCCAATGGGGTGCTGGTCCAGAAAACCTCCTCGTGGTGCACCCTGGGCAACGTGGACAGTGACGCCTCCTCTTCTTCTGGGGGAGGCGTCATCGCCGACGGCAAATATTCTGACAAAGAGAGGTCCATCTCTTGGACCATTCTGTTTCTCCATGTGTCCGTCTGATTTATGCAGACGGCATTATGTCGACAAACGATCGGGGCGGCGGGTCCACCGTCTCTGAATCTCATCAGAGTCGAAGGGCAAATTTCTAGCATAGATCACCGTCCGGCCCAGCCGTAAATCTGTCCAGTGAAGGATAGAAACGGAAGCTCCTAGGGGCTACGAGGAAGAAAACCTCTCTAAAAAATTACAAGTATGGGGCGAACGGGTTTGTCGTTTCCGGATTCGTTTAGAGACGTCGAACATAGATCTGACACAGATCACCGTCCGGCTAAGCCGTAAATCTGAATTGACAGGAACGGTAGCTTTTCTACGAGCTGTGAGGAAGAAAACCTCTATAAAAATTACCCTAATCTCACGCTCTGACGCCCGGCAATGAGATGAATGGCTGAGAGGAACTTAGTCCCGAGGGTGTCCACGTCGCAGGACGTAAAACTTATCAATATGGCACAGGTAAATCTTGAAATAGAAACTACACAGGTGGGTCCTAGACACTCTCAGTCTGGGGAATCCCTCCAGGAGCCAGTCGGCTCCTGCAGCTCCCAATCGTATTCTGGGGGGAGCAACCAATGCCTAACCAGCCCCGTAGTGTGCTGTAAAACCACTACCAACACAAACGCGGAGGTCGCGATCCAGGGCATTGACATGATGTCAAGTGAAGGAGACAGTAGAGCGAGCAGTCCTGCCTCTGGAAATCTGAGGTTCTATCGCTCTAAAGACGCTGAAAGGCAGAAGAAAAAGCGTTCAGAGTCAGACTCGGCTTCTGGAGATGAGGTACTACCGGTCGCTAAGATTGCCACGGCGCAACGTGGCAGAGGTAGGCCCCCGACGACTGGTCAGCATATCGGGGTTGGAAGAGCTCGGCAAACTGCAGCAGCTCTTCGGGCCCTTCGAACGAAGACCGCTGAAAATATCTCTGGGAAGCTAGACGAGGTCAGCACCAGACAAACTCGGTCCACCCAGAAACCCCAAGTGGACGTTGAAGAGTGCAGTACTTCTGAACTCGGTGGACGGATCCATGAAGCGGTAACCCGAATAACGGAACTTGCCAGAGCGTCGAAGGGCCCTAAGGCAAAATCGCTAAAAGAGGCAACCGCCAATGTAAAAGCGGCAACAGACGCACTAATTACCCGCACCACCCGCCTCGAAAACCGAGTAGCGGATCTAGAAAACAATATAGAAGAGATGCGCAAAGAGATGCGTATGCAACGCAGTGGAGGGCGTGGGACTGGCGCAGACGCTTCCTTATCGGAAGCAGGACTGAGTTTGGCTCGGGTCACTGACATGCTGGCAGGGATGGAAAAGCGATTCAAAACCCGTGGTCCCTTCCACAGCACCCAACCCTCAACAAAAGAGGAAAGCTCGGAAGAAGTCAGCTCCTGCTCAAGCAAAAGTAGCAGCGTCAGTAACAAAAGTGCCTGCAGCACCCCCCAAGACTCCAAAGGAACAGGGCTGGGAAACTGTTGGTGCAAAAAAGAAGGCGAAAAAAAACATCAAAAAAGCGCCCCAAAAGGCCGTAGGCGCCGGTGTCAAAGAGAAAAAGAAGTTGAAAGCTCCCAGTTCTACGGCAGTCGTGCTTACGATGCAGCCGACGGCTGAGGAAAACGGGTTAAGCTATGCCCAGGTCCTCATAAAAGCGAAGAAGGAAATCGACCTGGAAGCACTAGGGATCCCGGGGATTCGGGTGAAACCGACGAGGACAGGCGCCCGACTTTTGGAGATACCTGGCGCCACAAGGGGCCCTAAAGCCGACGCCTTGGCTGAAAAGCTGAGAGTATCGCTTGGTGATGAGGTCCGAGTAACTAGGCCAACTAAATGCGCAGCTGTACGCCTCTCAGGGTTAGATGAATCCTCTACGACAGCGGAAATCCTGACTGCCATTGCAAAAGCGGGGGGTTGCGCCGTGGACCAAGTGAAACCGGGAAAACTACGTTTTGGCTCTAACGGTCAGGGTTCAATTATAGTTAGTTGCCCAGTCACGGCTGCACAAAAAATCACGGACGGCCATCGTTTCTTGGTCGGAAATTGGGTGTCGGTGCAGGCCAAGCTCCTGAAGCCCAGGCCGGCGAGATGTTACCGCTGTCTCGACGTCGGACAAGTTGGAGTAAAGTGCACCTCGACAATACAAGTCGGAAATTTGTGTTTCCGCTGTGGCCAGCCCAATCACAAGGCTAGTTCCTGCGAAGCACCCCCGCACTGCTTTAAATGCGCGGCTGCTGGCGTACCTGCTGAGCACCGGGCAGGCAGCAGAGCATGCACCGTGCCTTCCCAAAAAGGTAAGGAAACTTCTCCGAGCCAGGTCAGAAAGGAAGTTGCCACCACTGATGAGCGGCAGGGTGAGATGGACGTCCATTAATGGGCACACAACTCCGCATCCTGCAAGGGAACTTGAACCACTGCGCTAACGCTCAAGATCTTATGCTCCAGAGCATAGCGCAGTGGTCGATCAATGTGGCCGCTGTCGCCGAGCCGTACTATATTCCTCCCGGGGATACCTGGGCAGGAGACCTTGACGGCAATAGTTTGTAACACAGCTGCTGGTTCGGCTCCCCTTCATATTGTTGCAAGGGGAAGAGGATGCGTAGCGGCAGTAATTGATGAGGTCGCGGTCGTGGCTGTGTACTTTTCGCCAAACCGTGTCCTTGCTGAGTTCGAGAATTGGCTCACTCAGCTGGCTGTCGTCGTTGAAGGTTGCCGACCTCGCCCAATCCTTGTACTGGGGGACTTCAATGCTAAATCAACAGCTTGGGGTTCCCCGGCAACAAACGTGAGGGGAGAGGCACTAGAGGAGTGGGCCGTATCGTGTGGCCTACACCTTTTAAACCGGGGTTCCGTTGCCACGTGTGTGCGTCAGCAGGGCAGCTCTATCGTGGATATTTCCTTTGCCAGCCCTGCTCTTGCTCACCGTGTCCGAGACTGGCGAGTTGTAGAGGGGGTGGAGACGTTGTCCGATCATCGCTATATACGGTTCGACGTCTCCGCCCAGAATTCTGCAGCGCCGGTCAGGACGGTCTCATCCGGTCCGCGTTGGGCACTTAAGCGTTTAGATCGAAAGCGCCTCCTGGAAGCCTCCATTGTACAGGCCTGGGTATCTGCACCAGACAGGCCTGTGGATATTGATGTAGAAGCAGAATGGTTCCGGGAGGCTATGTCGCACATCTGCGACGCGGCGATGCCTAGGGTTAAACCCAGACCTGCCAGTCGCCAGGTGTACTGGTGGTCAGCGGAGATCGCACGACTGCGTGATACTTGTGTAGCCGCACGCCGCCGGTACTCCAGAATGCGTAGGAGGCGTCGTCGCCCAGATGACGCGACAGCTCAAGAGGAGGAGTATCTGGAGGGCTATAGAGTTGCCAAAAGAACCCTTCAAGCAGCTATAAAGCGGGCTAAGTCCGAGGCCCGCAAGGAGCTTCTGGAGACACTGGATTGTGACCCTTGGGGGCGACCGTACCTTATGGTACGGGGTAAACTGCGGCGGCAGGCCCCTCCACTGACCCAGACACTCCAGACTCAGCTGCTTGAGGGGGTTGTGTGCTCCCTGTTTCCAACGCAGAGGGAACATACACCTCCGGCAATGGCTCCTCCTCAAGTACCCGACGCGGAAGACAACGACGACGTGCCCGAAATAACTCGGGTGGAACTAAGGGTGGCGGTACAGCGGCTCCAAGCCAAGAATACCGCCCCGGGACCCGACGGCATACCAGGCCGAGCGTGGGTCCTGGCCCTTCAGGCTCTCGGGCCCCGACTCCAAGGGCTCTTCAGTGCATGTTTCGAACGGGGCCAGTTCCCAAGAATATGGAAGACTGGGAAATTGGTCCTTATTCGGAAGGGGGGGCGTCCGGCGGACTCACCATCTGCCTACCGGCCCATTGTATTGCTCGACGAGGTGTGTAAGCTCTTCGAGCGCGTTATAGCAAACCGCCTCGTTGAGCATCTTTCCACAGTGGGTCCGGACTTAGATGACAGACAGTTCGGTTTCCGCCGGGGGCGCTCCACCGTAGACGCGGTCATGCGCGTTAGAGCTCTGGCGGAGGAAGCAGTGTCCCGGGGTGAGGTGTCTCAGTGCACCAGGTCCTCATGACTGAGTGGAAAGAGCGACTTGGGCAACCGAGCGCGGGGCACGCCACAATTCTGGCGGTAAGGCCCGTCATGGAGGAATGGCTAGAGAGGCGTTATGGCAGCCTCTCTTACCGGATGACGCAGGTACTTACTGGGCACGGCTGCTTCGGGAAGTACCTGTGTCGCATAGGCCGGGAGCCAACGCCTGAGTGTCATCACTGCGGGGGCTGTCCCGAAGATACTGCACTCCACACCCTAGTGGAGTGTCTAGCGTGGGTCCAACAGCGCGATGACCTTGAGACAGCTCTAGGTGTGGGAAGCCTCTCGCTAGAGACCATGGTGCTAGCTATGGTACAAAGCGAGAGTGCGTGGGTCTCTGCCGCCTTATTTTGCGAGGAAGTGATGTACGCCAAAGAGGCGGCGGAAAGGGAACGGGAGAGGACTAGCACTCTCCCGTCACGCAGAGGACGCACCAGGCGCCGTAGGGCACTTAATGACCTACGGCCTCCATGAGCGCTGGCCTTAAGGCGCTGGGAAGGTTAACCCGGCGCCGAAAGAGAAGCAAATAGGCCCGAGACGATGGCGTGACGTGTTCCACGCGCGCCTTTCTAAATTGAAGGGGGACACGGCTCCTACTCATGACTGCGAGACTACCTGCTTTGTGGACAGGTGGTCAAGTCTGTCGGGGGTTCAGGGAGTTCCTTCCTAGGTTATACCTGAGCCCCCGGCCATAGACACCCGTGACGGAACACCGTGTGGTTTTAGTCGGTTCGATTCCGACATAGCCACTTCGCCGAGTGCTCGGCGGGGTGGTACCCGAGGGGGTTTCCACACGTAAAAAAAAAAAAAAGGTAAAAAGCCAATGGGTGAACAATCATTCGTCCCCTATTTCGCTACTCTTACGAATTAATTTTTTATTTGAAATTTAAATGGTATGTAAAGATAGTAAGAAAGAAGATATTAAGAAAATTCGAAGTAAAAAAAGAATTGTCGAAATCGGACAAAGTATAAAAAAAAAGAAATATACTGGTAGACTTGAGAACCTCATTTTGTCATCGGTTAAAAATAGAGGGGCGGGAATACAAATGAAGATTTTTTAAATGAATTGTCATTATACATTATAAAACTATAGCCCGTTAGAAATTTTTAACAGCAATAAAACTTGATTTTTTCTTGCGGTTATTAATTTATTTTTTTTGCTTTTATCAGATTTTTCAGATATGTTCAAAATATGTCATATTAATTTCAGGTAGCGTACCTCAAATACCTAAGTACTTTTTTGGAAAAAATTAATACAAATTTGGGGTGGTCCGTCAGGTCATAATTTTAAACTAATGTCTGGAACTTACATTTTTATGTTAAATAAAAAGTCTACTTGATGTTTATTAAAGTTTCATTAGAACTAAAATACTTTTTTTGTCTGCAATATTTTGTGCTAATTGCATCATGCGCAGTTCCAAGGAGTGCCGATTTGGTTTGCCAGATGTTTCATTCCTTTCTTCTATAAATGGTTACCAACTTACCATCTAAGTATAGAAGAAAACCTATACGAGTTTTACTGTTAAAAATTTGTAACGCCCTAAAATACCTTGAAATTCGTTATGTACTCTTGCTCTATATTTTGAATTTTTAATTCTAAGTGGAATAAAGATAGGTATATATATATATTTTCACATTTTTCTGTGTCAAAGGTAGTCAATTTCATAGATAAGAGTATCTAGTCTTTATTAAAAAAAAAACGAATACAATTAGTCATACTGGTAAATTATTATTTATTGCTTAGTTTATAGTAACGCAAATAAAAACGCATGTTATTATTGAAACTTTTCTACGTCAGCACTGGATAAATATCCAGTAACGTAAACATCGCATCGGCATCGCAGTAAAATTCGGCATTGTTTTGTAAAATTAGATAAGTTCAATGAAGTAGTAAATGTCACATAGAATAATAAGATATGGGATATTAGTAACGGCATGACTTTTACTTTTAAATCAATCTTAAAAACTCTTAATACCTATATATACTTGCTGTAAAAAAGCTTATGTAAAAGTTCCAACTGCTTTTTGTTGTTGATATTTAATCAAATTAGGTAATAATTAAATCCCTAATTTTAATCTCGTCGCACCTAATGTTACATTCAAACTTGTTAACACCACTAGATGTACAAATCCACTTACAAAAGACAACAAACAGATATTCACTTCCCGATTGATAGTTTCTATTACCATAGTTCGAGTTTGAACGATTTTTCCTTTTGTTAATGTGTATTATCATGCAGAATGATTCGTAATGTAAATAAGTGTCGTGCGTATAAGCATTTATTCACCAGGAGTATTAACATATTCATTTAAATTTGTATGAACGTGGAACCTCGGGGTGACCTAATATAAGCATTTCACTCGACCTTACGGCATAGGGAGCTACGCAGCGAACTTCCTTAGTTTGTAACGTGTTGCTTGCTACTATACTTGTTATCACATTATCATTAAATAAATAACTCTTCAGTGTGTAATCATTGTTTTGATTAAAACTTGCCTTATCCAAATATATTATTTTATAATTCGTGTTGATTATGAATATTGAGTACGTCATACGCAGGTCAGCGTATCTTATCTGACGTTTAAATGTTTGTGCTGTGATCCAGTCAAGTCAGTTAATTTGAAGCAAGTTGTGGATAAAGACAGTATTTCTGAACTGAGTGCAAACAATCGTAAAATATTTTTTATAACATATTATTATACAGTGATTTGTGATTAATATTTATAACAATTTTGGGATTTGAAGTGATAATATTCTGTGATTAAAATGCCTATTCGTCGTAGTAAGGTAAGATATACATATATTTTTAAACACATGCATTAGTTTTATCGTTCTTCTACTACTACTGCTCCTTTAATATGTTAAATTAGAAGAATATAAAGTCGGTAATTAATCATAATCGGTCAGCTTCTCCAAAAAAAAAAAACTGCAAATATAAAACATAATTAAAAGCAAAGTGTTTACATCGTAACGCATTTAGTATATACACATACATATATTTTATTATAGAGGAAATAAAGATTTTAATTTTCCAAAATTTTTGTCAAGTTTTATGTTCTTGCAGTAAAGAGAGCAGGGGAGAGTGAGTAACAGTGGATCACTTTGTTTTCCAACTCGTACAGTTATAAAGTTTGTCTCTAAATTATTATTTTCTACAATTACATTACAGAAGAAGTATTAAATCTTTAAAGAAAAGGCATTTGTTGACGAATAATACATAAATTTATTAAGTACCTATAGCCTAAAAAAAATATGGGCAAAAATCCACTGTTACCCTGAAGTGACCCACTGTCTAAATCGGTGCTTGGGTTGGTGGTTAATTTTACCATAAAAGTCCTTTAATCGAATATTCTAAATAGTCTTACAAAAGATACTAATCTTTACAATTATTGTATCTTTAAAATCTGACTCTCTTAAAACCATTACAACATGGAAGTAATATACTTAGTCGTAAACTTTTTTATCAACAACAAACATACAGTTTTAGTAATACGCATAAAAACAACCCTTTTAACTTGAAATCAAATTTTTTACCAAATCAACTACTACTAATATCAGAAAATCTATATCAAAGTGGTACTGCCTTACTCTCTCTTTGCATATCCAGAAAACTTGTTTTAGTATTGCAATATCGGGCACATTTGGCACATGAAAATTACAGTGGATCGCTGATCCATTGTGCCTCAAAGCAAAAGGACTGATCGTGACCCAATGACGGTCATTGAAAAAAAAACATCGAAAAAAAACAGACATGAAGTAAAAAAAATACTTTCATTAAATTATAACGCGTACCGATCATTAAACAGCAACAGAATGTCCAGAAATATTACCAATTTAAATACAATACAAAATTTAAAATAAAAATAGTTTCGTTCTTGCCTGTACGTACGTCGCAGTAGGTTCTGATATATTTCTTGTAAAAACATTTTTGTTGGTGTACAATAAAATTTATTTCTATTCTATTCTATTCTACGTTCTCCCGCTCAACGTAGCAACGATTGGTAGGGCTAAGGGAGCTATTTAAGAGAAGGTACTAAGCGTTTGTTCACTCGCGTGCCCATAACATGTTCGAAGCTATAGCTAATGATCCCTGTAACCCGTGATTCACTGTTATCCACCCTAACGATAGGTGGGTATAGAAGTTTTGTCAAATACTTACCAATTTCTAAGGAAAGGTGGTGTCTAATAAGTAAACTACAGACATGAATCTACTCCTAATTAAAACAAACATTTAGCTTAATTAAAACTTGCTATTATTCTTATCATAAGAAAAAACAAATGTAAATATTTTCCTGAACTGTCGTTAAGGTAAAAGTATCGAGAAATTAAGATTGGTACCTATCTCAAAACACTAGTTTTATTGCCTCAAAGACATGGTCCTGTCAACTTTACAGGTCCCTTATGAATCACCATGGTCAAACCAGTATCTGCATCAGCATGCCTTGAACACAACTCCACATTTTAACACCTGTTGTCAAACACGGCACTCATCGACCGTTCGATTGTTTTAAAATGTTCGAAAATAGCTTATAAAAAAGCATTCTATTATAATCGTTACTTTGTCGTTTCATACGTTAGGTACGTTCTTTTTTTAAACAACTAAGTTGGCAGACGAGAACGCAGCCAGTCTGATGGTAAGCGCCTATAAATTCGCAGCCCCAGTCTTCTCACATGTGAGTTGCTTACCCTATCTTCCCAAATAAAGCTCTGCGACCCTACTCCTCGTAAGGTTTAGCTCGAATGGAGAAGAAAAACGGCACTACGTACCTACTACAGAATTGCTGGCAAACCATACTTGCCCAATCGGGCATTGAATCGTATAGGTACTGGGCACGTTACGTAATTGGGAGATAAATATCATTTTATTGTATTACTTTGCTAGTGTTTTTGCTTTATGTATGCATTTATTCATTTTCATAATTTCATTTGCATACCTACCTACTTAAATTAATTATTGAATTTTTAATAAATAGATTTTGGTGAATAATAGTTAAATAAAATGACATTTGTGTTTAAGATTCATGACGGGCACTGTATCATTTGCCACGGTTGCGTAGGTACCCACCGCTTAGGTATACCGTGTTTTGAGTACCTATTGTATGTAATAAATAATAATAATGAAAAATATGGTAGGATAGATATCATCACAATTTCCAAAACAAATTATAGTAGGTATTTGTCAAAAGAAACAAACGTATGTTCTCATAGGCAGGTGCTGCGTTTGCATGTAAAATATCTATGTTTACTAATAAGTACCTGTATAATTCTTCCTTGTAAGGAAATTTTGTGTGTTTCGTGTAGGTAATATCGTCCAGATGCATTCTTGTGTACATAACCATATTATTTACATATTATACCTACATAGGACATAGCAGTAGATAATTATTAATTGCGCAAGCAAATATTTATATTTTAACAATTTCAACCGATGCCAACGCTTCTTAATCGTACCACTTTTAGCTCTCATTAGATAGGTACCTATTTTGTCACCGTGTCGCCGCGTCAGTGTGGGAATATTATTGTTTTCATTATTACGAGTCCCGTAATGGTAATCCCGTAATCTCGAGAGATGTAACCTATGCAATAAGGAATAACAACTATTCTAGCAAGTTTCTAGCATTTATAAAGCATTTATACTTAGTACTATATATTATTTATATTTAGTATTTATTTATACTTAGTATATGTTAAGTATAGGTACTTATAGGTAGGTATACACATTGTTTGCAATGGATGATAATGATAAGCAGAAAACAGACATACCTATGAGGAAGCAAGTGCTTATTACAGGAGTATTGAATGAAATTGGAATTAAAATAGAAAATACGCTAAATATTCCTATTCCTTACCATGGGCATTGTTCTCAAGAACCATTCCGCTTTCGACTGCTTAATAATATAGTTTGATTTGGCCACCAACCTTGAATCAATCAGCAATGAAAGCAAGGGCGCATTCGCGATTTATCTAATCTCAATGCGGCCAATATGTCAGTTTTGGCTGGCCTACATCGCCAAAACTTACTAGGTTTACATTTCGAACCAAGTATAGGCAACGAAACAAACTTAACGTTGCATAAAAAAAACGTTTACCATTCTCTCCCTCCTCCCTTCTCACGATCATGGTAGGTTATAATATGACCCCCTCACGATTATTTCTTAAATTGTAAATGTTGTATTGTAATATTGTAATTTTTCGAGAGAACAAAATAAGTAAAAAATAATACTTTAGCTGTAAGACCTTTCTTTTGCCTAAATTTCATGGATCTAAGTCAACAGGAAATACTCTATTGGTTTTGACTTACTTCTGTCATGTCTAATTTTTTTTCTTTTTTGTTTAAAAAAGACAACTACCGCATTAGGAATGACTCCTGTGTCGCGGGGGACTTTACAAACATACAAACAACAGACACAAAGAACACCCACTCGGGTGGGAATCGAACCCACGACCTATGGCATAGCAGTCAGGGTCACTAACCACTAGGCCAACAGGCCAGTCTTACTTGTTTAGTCTTACTTGTTACTAATAATAATCATAATTTATAATTTGACACATCTCACACACGGCTATCTGATCCGAAACTAGGCAGGGCCTGTACTATGGGAACCAGACTGCTGATAAACATACTTATATATTTCTAAACACATATATATTATAGATAAATTACACCCAGACAAATGATGCATGATCATTTGTCTGGGTGTAATTGTAAGTGTAATTACGCAATTAACTGTCCTGGGTGGGAATCGAACCCACGAACTCTGGCTCAGCAGTCAGAGTCACTAACCTCTGTCTAATTTAATCTAAAACTTATATTATTATATTATCTTGACTTATCTGTCATTTCTGTCATGGATGGTAAAGTGATACTATAAGGGTTTTAGTTTAACCCTTTTGAAATAACCCTTATAATAAGTGACATCTGCCTCTTTACAGGCCACCTTATTTAATGTATTAGGTCAGAGTGCTCGAAATGATGTTGTTAGAAAAAGATATGGCCTCTAACTGTGTATTGATTTGTGGGGATATGGGGATATGGGGACGTGATAGAAAGAGGCGAAATTCTCATGGGTGTTCTGTCGAGATAACACCTTGATTAATATTCATCTAGCTTTCATGAAATTTTATTTTTATGATTTTTTTAATTCAGGTACTAGTAAAATGGATCTTCGAGAACCAGCACAAATTGCAAACAATACGGTGTTGTAGTTCATCGTTGCGGTATAAAGAATTAGAAGAAAATGCGCAACCGCATCAGGAACACGTGGCGCCTCTCATAAGCACGCCTGTTGAAAAGCCACGCCTACAAATTACGTCGGACATATCATTCAAGGTAAACATACGCCATTGGTGGTAATGCAAGATATTAATCTAATATCATAAATAATAATGATTGATCACAGTTATCTAATTTCTACCTTCAGCTTATTTTCGTTAACGACGTTTTGTTCGATATCAAAAACATAACTCCTCCTTGCACACGTGAACATCCAACTTTATCGGTAATTATCAGCGAGCGTATACTTCGTGGTGATTGCTATGATTAATGTATAACGCAAATGGCATGACATTAATTTTGTTGTAGCAATTTTACAATTATACATACATACACTTATTTGTTTTGTATAGAGGGCAAACGAGCAGATGGGTCACCTGATGGTAAATGACTACCGCCGCCCATGGGCACCTGCAACTCGAGAGTCACAAGTGCGTTGCCGGCCTTTAAGGTGGGGCTAGGGGAAGGGTGGAAGAGGAGAAGAGGGGGGGAGGGAAGAGTTAGGGCCTCCGGTAACCTCACTCACTCGGTGAAAAGCAATGCAATCATTGCTTCACTGCCGGTTTTCGGTGAGATCGTGGCATCGTAGCAACTATAATATACAGGCTGTATTTGCAAATAGAACACTTACTTAAGTCACTGAAAGGGTATGACTCTAGCATGCAGAACAGTTACAATAAAACTTTTTGAAGAAAAAAACTATCCGTTTACAACTTATGACCGTTTGAATAGGTTAGTTAGTTTTTTGGATTTTCAGCTGGAAATTCAAACGGTCATAAACTCATAACTTGTAAACGGATAGTTACTGTTATTTAATAAAAAATCAAGTGAAAATTCTTTAGAATCGTTGGGATTTGAAATTTGACGAAACGAAAAAGCGTCACGATAAAGAAAGAAACATATTCATAAATATGATTTAGCCTGCGAGAGAGTTTTTGTGCATTTGCGTATTAAATTTATTTTAGTTGTTTTTTCTCCATATTTCTTTTATACTCAATTGATTCTTTACAAATTTACGTTTAAATCCAACCTTAACCCATATTGAAAAGGAAGTATTGTTTGTTTTGAAAGTTGTGTACAGTTGTGACTGGACTTCAGGTTTGCTTACTGTTTATTATTAAGTCCATTCTTTGTATATCTTGATCTGTTGTCTGTATCTGTACCTATTGAATAAAATAAAATAATTTGACCAATAACTTTTATAGAAATTATCTAAAATTAAATTAATTAACATTAGTAAATTACTTGTGTTGATTTTACTTTTTATTTCTCATTCTCTCGTAGGGTTCTTTTCTAAAGTTTCACTTGCAGTAACTGCATGCTAGAGTCATATCCTTTCAGTGACTAAATAAGTGTTCTATTTTCAAATACACTCTGTATATTTATATACTGTGAGTTTCCCGGCTTTTTGTTACAAAATAATATACCTATTGAATTTTCATAACGCCTTTGAAGTAAGTCTGTTTCCTTAGGGTTTGGGTTCATATGATCCGTTTTGACGAGTTCAACAGATTGGGCTTGGTAACGATTGTCTAATGATGAAGCCAGGAGGTGGTGGAACTCTATTTAATTCGGTTCGCCATTGATTCGTGTTTTTTTTTAGTTTTATTAAATAAACTATGATTTTATTTTATTTTATCATATATCTATGTAATATTATTTTGTAATTCCTGTAACAACGGTATGAAGAAAATACTAAATATATACCTTTAATACACACTTGGGGTCTAAAGTGTGTACAGTTAACCCAAACCTGTTTTGCTACGTGGCAAAATTGTTCGATCCAATCGGGAATATCTTTTAACAAAATAACTGTAAAATTATAGTTTAGTTTATATTATAGTTGTCACATCGTCGTGGTATGCTAAAGCTGTATACTGGTCCTCAGTTCCTGGTATTCAGGTAAAAATAGATCATTAAACTTTGGTGAACCAATGGTTTGGAGAGAACCAACTAACCACGCAAGTGATTGTTACTTTGCTTGATCAAAACTTTTGGTTTTAACGCGAAACATAAAGATAAAATTAAATACGCAGACGTCCCACCAGTGACAAGTTGGTGCCTTATTCAGAGGACTTGCCAGTTCCCAAACAACCTGGCAACAGTGACAAAAATAATGAAAATGTTTGTCAGAGACTATAAATAAGGCCGGATAAGACCGGACCAGCTTTTCAATACCTGACTCAATACTATACAGTATGTTCACAATTTTTTTCTGTGGCTAAACTAAAAGAAACACAAATTTTGAAAAACGACCGACATTAAAAAGACCTCCTGGAATTCATTTAAACTTGTCGTTAGAGAATTGTTGGGAAATAAAAAAATAATAGTAAGCGATTTCAACAAGATCTGAAATGAGTAAGGCAACCCCCGTTTAAATATTGTAGAAAATCATTCTTGTCTTTATTATTTTTATAAGTACATGAACTGAGCCTAGGAAGATACATTGTTAATATCACGAATAAAGTAGCTTTCAAACAAATTTATTTTCGCATCTTGCTAAATGACTTTTGTGCTGATATGGTGATAATTCTATGAAGCGGCGCGGCGCCTACCTCCTTCTCGATGATAATTATTTATTATACAAGATGTACCGCCTTGTTTTCAAACAAAACGTTCGTCAGTATCTGTTTTGAACTTTTATCTTGTTTGTGTGCTCTCATGTGAGTTACTTCTAAACTGCTATCTCCCAGTCAGGAGTTAACTGCATGATTTATGTATTGACTGGAATCATACATGCCAGTGGCCACGTGACTACGATTGAATCAGTCTGGCGATGTTACAGTATACTGTTGCATAATATGAAATGTTTATATAAACTGTTTAATTGTTTTTGATGCTTGTTACACAACTGTTCGATACGTGTGTCAAACAACCATACGATAATTACTTACAACAATATATAAATACAAAGGAAACTATCTTTCACCTCTAGAACCCATTCATAAAATATATCACTCTAAATTCTGTGATCTTAGACGTCTTGTCACGCTGCCTTGACCTTTCGTCTCTATAAACCCCTTTGCGATGATTAATAACAAGTACCTATCCTATACTAATTATAAATTCAAAAGTTTAAGTTGAATAACGCTCAATGCTTTATTTGAATCAGGTTTAAATCCTAAGACTACTTACTTACGTAGCTGCTGTTACATTATTTATATATTTTTCAGCGTGAAGATTTACAGGTGACACTCGCAGCTCCATACCAATTGACACCAAAGCCTGAAACGGTCGAGCTTGGGTTTGGCAAATATTTCACAGACCACATGATGAAAATAAACTACTTCAAACAGTTAGGAGGTTGGCAAAAGCCCGAAATAACGCCCTTCGAAAATTTAAGTATACATCCAGCATCAAAAGCTTTACACTATGCAATACAAGTAAGTTTCTATTTATTTTAGATTTGCAGTCACCACATGATTCCATTTGGATATTATAACCACCAGAGCTGATAGAGCTTTCTTATGTAAATAAATAAATAGAATATTATTAAGTAGTCACTCTTGCAGGATTAGACGTTTATGGGACATAAGCTAAAGAAATATCACGTGACTACGCGTAAAAAACTTTGAAATAGACTTACGATTATACAGTACCTACTCTCCAAACTTATTGGCCGGCCTTAAGGTGTCGCAACCGCCATCTCGCACATGGCACCTACAATCGAGTGGAAAATTACTAACCCAAATATGTTATTATAGTATTAGATCAAAGTTCCTAAATAGATTTAATTTTATTCCATGTGAATGACATTATATATGTATTTTGCATTCTGCGCTCCGGCTCGCGGCTAACTTCAGCCCGGCCAGTAAGTTTGGGGATATCTGTACTTGTACTGAGTGAACGTCAACACCTTGTAGATTAAAATACCTTCAACGATTCCAAAAGACCTGATGATCTGCGAATGGCTGAACAGATTTTCATGAATTATATGAAAGAACATTCGATCAAGTCACCTTTCAAACAAAAAAACCGCACTCAAATCGACACCGACAGACACACAGACACGTCAAACTTACAGCTCTCTTTTTGCGTCGGGGGTTAAAAAGGAATCAAATGATGATTTTACCAATTGATCAAACGTATGTAAAATGCACTCGTAGCAACTTTTGTGGGCTGCCCTATAGAGGAATTATACAACTTACAATAAACTTAAAACACTAGGTACCTACAGGAAATTCACTTTTCCAACTTGGAAAAGTACCTACATAAATAAATAATACGCGCCAAACACTTTGACGTTTATGAAACAAAGCATAGAACAACAATCTGCTTTTTAGAGAAAGATCGAGTACAATTAGCATTCGCTAAATCAAAGTTTGTCTACCAATGCTTAGGGCTTGAATGTTGTTAGAGAAGAAAACGCTAAGAAACGTTTGAAACTTGTCTAAGGGTAAGGCTAATTGACACTTGATTCATAATCCCATAAAAATTTCCCTGAACTACCACAGACAGGTAAAAAGTCATTACTAAAATTAGAACAGAAACTTAAAAACGACACCAAAAAAGCATCGAAATCATGCTTAGAAACTAATTGAGCTACATAGATAAAAATATTATACCAATAAACAACGCATATCAAACAATTTCTAGAATTATTGTATTATTTACGTGACTCATTAGTGTAATCATTTTATCAGATATAAATAAAACTAAAGATCACCTGGTGGTAGAATTTCTATCATAATTCATTAACTTTCAATGTTTTCAATGTTATATCGTTGACCAGTATAACTTGAACTGATGACAGATGACTTCATTGTAAGTATAGACTGTCTGTTCCATGACAGGTCAACATAATATACTGGACACTTGGTGTTTTCTCATGATTTTTATATTTATAACACACTAGCTGCGCCCCGCGGTTTCACCCGCGTATGTCTCGATGCCGTGGGAATATCAGAATAAAAAGTAGCCTATGTGTTAATCCAGGTCCCCAGCTACCTACGTACCAAGTTTCATCGCCATCGGTTCAGTGGTACGAGTAGTAGTTCGCCTTCTGCACTTCTATATATAAACTTTAAGAGTTCCAAATTTCACATTCCTCCGTCCGCAAAATTGGTTAAATAGGGGGACAAAGAATGACTTCACGTATTAATATACCTACTTGTAGATGATGTTAACAAAGTTATTTATTTGCAGTTATTTGAAGGTCTTAAAGCGTACAGGGGGGTGGATGATAAAATAAGATTGTTCCGGCCTGAATTGAACATGGAAAGGATGAATTTAGCCGCAGCTAGGTCCGGATTGCCGACGTTTGATGGAAACGAACTTATCGAATGTGTATCAAGGCTAATACAAATAGACCAGGAATGGGTGCCGCATTCAGAAACTTCCACCTTATATATACGACCTACCCTAATAGGAACTGAGGTAAGCATTACTGAAATTAATTTGTTGTTTTAACTGTCATTGTTTGAGTGGACTATATCGAAGTACTTTCGATCAATTTAGCTTTTTAAGAAATGATAATAAGTAGGTACCTATACTACAGACTGGCCTGTTGGCCTAGTGGTTAGTAACCCTGACTACTATGCCATAGGTCGTGGGTTCGATTCCCATCCGAGTCTGGGTGTTCTTTGTGTCCGTTGTTTGTATGTTTGTAAAGTCCCCCGCGACACAGGAGTAAATTGCTAATGCGGAAGTTGTCTTTAAAAAAAGTTTATATCATGGTTAGTTAGTCAGTGTAGATAAATAGATAACAATATTTGCACACTACTTTTCAATTTGGTCCAATCTTTCCAATACCTTTTTTTTTTTTTTTTTATCGTGTGGAAACCCCAGAGAGTCATCACCTCACCGAGGGTGAAGTGGTATGTCGGACTCTTTGTTTTTTTCCAATACCTAGCTAAAATAAATTTTTTAACACACCTCTGGAAATTAAGTATTAAAAACCTTAAAAAAATGAAAATCGCTGTTATTCTACCACTTTTTCTTATTTTAACATAATCCAAGTACCTAAAGAAAAATTTTCATTATAACAGAAATCGGGGTTCGAAACAATTTTCTGTAGAACACAATTAAAGTGCGATGGGGATTTTAACTGACTTCAAGTTTGTAAATTCTTACTTTCAAGGAATAATTACTAATGCGTCAATAAAATTTATACCTATCGTTTTGACCTGATTTCAGTGGCGTAGCTAGGTAACCAAAGGCCCTGGGGCAAAAAAATTAACTAGAGCCCCAACTGAACTATTTGAAATTGTTTGTTCCGTATTCGTCGTGTTCCGAATTGAATGAACTCCAGATTTGTCGTAATCCGGATTCGTCGTTCTCCATATTCAAATTACTTGAATATGGAGTACTTGATTCAAGTACGCAATTTATTAAAAATAGTGGTTTAGTCACAACTCTAGTACGAACCTGATAACTTCTGGTTCTAAAAAATCTGGTTTATTTATATTCCGAATGTGGGTGAAATTTTCACTAGTTCAATTTATAGTTTGTAAGTCAAAGTCCGAGGGGCCCCCTGAGCTTGGGGGCCCCGGGGCACTGCCCCGTCTAGCCCTTCCTAATTTGTTTAGACTTTTAGGGCGAAACTAAATGTTTCTTTTTAATAATCATCATCCTTTTCTTTCCTTATTATTTGGAACACACAAATATATTTATATTTTTACGCATTCAAACGATAGTTTATATTACAAATAAAAGTAAAGTAAGTTAATGTTAAAAATAACTACAGTTTTTAAGGGCTCAGCTGTCTATAGCTCAGCTCAGCTACACAAGAAATGAAAGAAAGGAAGAAACAAAAATATTTATAACAAAAAATCATATGTCTTAAGACTAGGGTGGTACCGAAGATCAAATAGGGTACCTGCGTCAGCTAGTGTCGCAGATAGCTCTGCAACGCTAGTATTCTCGCAGGCCCCAATTAGATTTAAATATCTATATTATTATATATACATATTATAATTATATTCATATTTTACATAGAAATAATATCAATAAATTTAATATAAATAATCATATACTATATACATTTTACTATACATAAATACTTGTATTTCACACAATTTAACAAAACAAAACAAATATTAAATAGTATGTTTTTTATTCGTATACTATATTAGTAACGTGGGCACAGATAAGATAATAGTTACTTCGTAACAGATACATCACTCCCATACAAAACTCAAAATACCTACGTTATAATAGCCTACAAAATTGAAATAATAATACCTGGCGTTAGCTGCGACCAGAAATATATTTTATTTACGCTTTTCGAAAGTTGAGAACGCCTTGCCCACCGCGCGACCTTCGTCTGTGCATGTAGCCGAACTGCGGGACACTCTAGGGTTGTACAAAGTACACAAATAATGAAATAAATTATTTGTCCCGATACACACTGCGAGCACTGTTCAGCGCTCTTACTGGGGATAACTTCGTTCCGTTATGGACTGACAGTATACTGCCGCAGTATCATAGGGAAGTATATGACGTCATAAATCGTCACCATTTTTGTACTGTGAGCACTGGCGTTTTCGAGGAAAGGTGCTCTCAGTGCTTTGATCATGTGATCAACTACAATTTTATTTCAGTTAGATAATAAACAATTATTTGTCGAAATATGTTAATCACTTAAAAGTAAACCGTACAAAGCCCCATTTAAATAATTCGGTTATAAAGTTATTATGCATTCGGTTACTTAAAAACAATATTTTCTTTTAATAAAAAGTAAACTTACTTTTATTATGCGAGTAATTGTCAATTGACAATTGACTTGAATACATTCAAACAATTTTTTTTCTTGTTGAACAGATAACTTGTACATATATATGATAATTATTTTCACGTCAAAACAGCGCCAAAAAACATAGATGCCAGTATACTGGACTGTGTTCCGTATTAAACAGTAACCAGTAAAGCTATTTAAAAAGGAAGGGCTTCGCAGTATACTAAATTGACGTCAGTCCTTATAGTGCTCGCAGTGCATATCGGAACACACATTTGATAATAAAATTTATGGGTGTTGAGTTTTATATAATGATAAATAAAATTATTTCCCCTATGAAATTTATATCTTTAATTGTTATAGGTAATTGAAATATCCATAAACCTTCGATAGTAACATAAAATGTTGATGCTGTAGACATATACATCACTATCACTACATCACTACATTTTACACCGCCGCGTTTGTCTGTCTTTCTATTCACGATAAACTCAAAAACTACTCAACGGATTTTCATGCGGTTTTCATCAATAGATAGAGCTATTTATGAGGAAGGTTTAGGTATGTAATTTGTTAAGGTTTTGTGTAAATTGGTTGAAATATGATTATGATTGTTGAAGATATCTCTGCTACCCGTGCGAAGCTAGGGCGGGTTGCTAGTAATGGCTGTTGCGTAGATTAGAGAAAGATACTCTTATAATTTAATACTTTTGTATTACATATTATATTACACAAAAGTATTAAATAACAAATAACTACCTACTCAAATAAAAACCTAAATCCGTGGCGCTCTCAATATATTTAACATTTCAGTAGCTCTTATTATTATTTTCACTATATTTCTAACTATATTACATATTGTGTGAGAGAAGCAGCCGTCAGTTTGCCTTGCCTACAAGTTACAACAAATGAATACGCTGGCAGTCCACACCTACTAAGTTCGTCATTCGTTCGACGGTTTAATAGACTACATTTATTATAACTTCACTCTGGCTAATCACTCAAAACCTGATTTAGTGCAACATTGTATAGAATATATTTATAAGTAACATTTATTTTTTTGTTGAGAAGATAACTATTATTTATTATTAGTACAGCCACGCGGCAATGGCGAGTAAAGAATAAACACCTAAAGTATTTTTGTGTTATATTGACAAAAAGGAATAGCTAAAATCATTTTTGCAACTTATTGTTAAAGGATTTTACAGATCACTAACATCTAGCAATAACGCAATTTAACATAATAAATACATTTAGCAATAACTAAACATCTACACTTCATAATAAGTTCGATTTGACATTTTGTTTTTATTTACGGAGAATACCGTTCTGCCGTGCGTGCGTGCTCTCAGCTACGCGTTGTCGCCCCTACTGACACTTTTACCGTGGACGGATAGCTAAATTGGTAGGTATATAAAACGCGACCTCGAGTGAGTGATGTAGCCCTGACGTGGGTTACAAGCCACATGTCAATTTGTAGACCGTTCCAACAAAGTCATTACTAAGTATGTAATTATATTTTTTGCTTTTGCTCAGCTCATAAGCAATATTTTTGAGGGCCCCTTATAAACTGTTAAAGTATTAGTGTATGTACCTAGTTAACACACACATACACAATAGGGAATATACATGTATTTTTTTTTATCTTTTATTGCCTCGTTCCATCATTCTACCCTAATAAAAAATATAAATAACCTTGGCAATGTTCAAATAAATTTTTAAAATAACATTGAAAACGTCGATAAAATTTGATCTGTTTGAACGCCGCCATATTTCGCGGGCCTTGGATGACGTCACGTTCCACGCTTAGTGTTTGTTTCATACACTTACTTGAATTGTTATTGTTATTGAATTGTTGTTACAATAGACGATGGATAAAGTTTAAAAACCATTTTATAGGTATTGCCTTGTCCCTAAGTGTAAAAACACTATAAGAAGTACACCCAATACAGTACTTTTTCCTGTACAAAATAATAATGTAAATACGAAATTAATGGTGTACATTAATGAGAAGAGATGAAGTATCTTCAATATCGTGTTTATATTATTGTGAAGATCACTTTAATGTAAGCATATTACAATTTAATTGCTAGTATAGTGTAAATAAGTCAGCAGTAATTACAGTAATGTTTGTTTTAAATATCAAGCAGAAGGCAACTTGCTTGTCTACTTAAACTAGGTAACAAAAGTCCAATAAAACTTCATGAATATTACTAACAATACATATCTTACCTATCCTTTAGATTATAATATAACAAGTATTATAATAATTATCTTGCGGCTTTCACTCCTTTAACCTCAGCGGACGTAAAATCTGGATTTGATGCAAAATATATAGTCCGATTGTGCTTTGACAAAACTACATTCAGTCATTGTCCTAGATGATTTCTAATATCACTAGAATGCTTAAATTGCACTAGCTAAGAGCAAAAACCACAGGAACACCTATCTTTCTCCGTAACACTACGAATATAGGCGCCGATAAATGACAGAACGTGGAATGTCACGTCATGTTTTGTTTCGACCAATGGTGAAGCGTTTTGCAAAGTTGAATTTCGCACCCTTATTTTGCATATTTTAATTTATATTTTTTTGCAATTAAACACGAACTAAATAAGAAAATAATTGTTTTGGCATAATATCTGGACAATGAAGATTCAAAGTAAATTTAAACAACATGCATATTCCCTATTGGTGCAACAACACCCTTCTCCTACACAAAGTGATTAATATGAGCTGTCGCTCTGTGTAGGAAAATGGTAATTGTTCCAAACACCAATTAAACAGAATTTATTTATTTTACACGTGTTCGTTTATAAATGTATTATATTAATATATTATATTATAATACTGCAATTCATTTAAAAGTTCAATAATAACATTGAATATTTAAATCAATTGTAATATCTATTTATTAAATTATAATGAGATTACTTTACGATTCAGTAATCAAGTTATTTCTATGCAAATTTATTGTCTTCAATATTTTATGCTAACACCGGGCACTTTGGCACGGCAACAATGTAAATATGTGCAAGTCTCTACATTAAAAAGGTTGTATAACCAGATTAAAAACTGGAAACATTAATTTTGTGTGGCTCACATGTAAATCGGGTATATTTGTACCACTAAAAGCGTGATTGAAAAACCTAATAATAACTCACTCAAAAGCTTTCACCATTTTACTGGCTAATAAAAGAAATCAGTGCTTATTGCGGTTGGCGCCAATAAAGTACCTAGTCATTTTTGTTATCTACGAAACGGTAAGAAATTATCGCCGATCTCAGATAATCCTTTCGTGAAAATTATGTTATCACTTATTATTTTCTTATCAGAATAATGTTGCTTAATCATGCCATTTTATATCTTTGTTGGGAGTTAGTAAGTATTTTGACTATATTCCTGAACCTACCTCTCTTTGTGTTTGATTAATCATTCGTTGTAATCATTGATTAATTAGCAATAAGAGTAATGAAAATTATTATAACAATTAAAATTTTCCAATTGGTTGTTTGTCATGTTTGTTCTTCAAGTATGAATCAAGGACTAATAAACATATTATATTTAAAAATATTTTTTCCTCCAGTCATCGTTTACCGTTGAGGTAAAGGTACTTTTTTAATTTTTAATACGTCGCGTAAAGAAAGGTATACCTCGGAATATCGTTATAAAAACGGGTAAAATCGATATTTCTTAAAAATTTCAACGGACTCATAAACTTAAATGATTTTTATTTATATTATTATTTTTCATTCCGTTTCCAAGTTAGTTTTTATGGATGAGTGAATAGTTCCAAAATAAAAATACGTACCATTTAAAATCTTTAACGTTACACATTTCACCTTTTTTTATCGTTTGGAAACTCCCACGGGTCATCACCGAGGGTGAAGTGGTAGCTTTTATGAGAAACGGAGGTAATAATAGATACCTGAAAATTCTAAAGGACATTATTACTTTTAAACGTATAGTTTTTTTCTTCAAAAAATCTCATTGTATTTGCATGCTAGAGTCACGCCTTTTGAGTGATTTAAGTAAGTGTTTCATTGTCAGATACACCCTGTGTAAACTTCGAAAAGACGTTTGAGACCGGTCACCGGGGGACCGGCGTGCGATACCAATGTTTATATCTCTCGGTCTATCTATGTCGTTTACCTAGTTAATCCGGTTTTCATGTCCATTAAGACATAGATAAATGCTCATTAAAAGAAAAACAGGTTAACTACAGCCAGTTGAAACTACAACTAACAGAGACACTTGAGAATTTATACAAAATACACGGTTTAGACTATCGTCCGACAAGACAACATTGATTTAGTTTTTGAAATACCAACCGAAAATGTGATTTGAAAATTAGTTTTATCCACTTTGTAGAAGACAACTTGTTTTCAACTTAACCACATAAAGGCCAAAACTTTATTACGATGAATGTTAAAAAATGTCAAGAAATTATGGAACGATATCATAATTTTTTTATTTGATAGCAACCTATCTAATTTGGCACATGTTTTTAATATCCTTATCTCTATTTGTACCAAAAATATCAGTTCAAGGTAACATTAATCATACACTTAGCTTAAAGTTAAACGTTCAGATTTCGCGATTGAGGTGTGATTACAAGAAAATGTTAATAATATTCGTAATAGGTACGTGATGGAATTTATATTGGCCGCCGATCGTGCTTTAGTATTACACTTCTTGCGAGTTGTGCAACGTAAAGTTGATTACATTTTCGTGCCAAATAAATCTAATGTGCATCTACTAATATACTACTATATAATACTATATAATTTGCCACTTAAATAAAAACTATAGGTAGGTACACAAAAATGAAATCTTGGAATTGTAAAAAAACTGTTTACCTTACATTCGTCATTAATTATATAATAAACAGATTTCTTGTAAGCCGAGTCACAGATAAGATAATAGTTACTTCGTAACAGATACATCACTCCTATACAAAACTCAAAATACCTACGTTATAATAGCCTACAAAATTGAAATAATAATACCTGACGTTAGCTGCGACCAGAAATATATCTTATTTACGCTTTTCGAAAGTTGAGAACGCCTTGCCCACCGCGCGACCTTCGTCTGTGCAAGTAGCCGAACTGCCGGACACTCTAGGGTTGTACAAAGTACACAAATAATGAAATAAAATATTTATTTGGGGTATGTCCCGATATACACTGCGAGCACTGTTCAGTGCTCTTACTGGGGATAACTTCGTTCCGTTATGGACTGACAGTATACTGCCGCAGTATCCTAGGGAAGTATATGACGTCATAAATCGTCGCCATTTTTGTACTGTGAGCACTGGCGTTTTCGAGGAAAGGTGCTCTCAGTGCTTTGATCATGTGATCAACTACAATTTTATTCCAGTTATTATTTTCCAATTATATTCAAACGATTTTTTTTCTTGTTGAACAGATAACTTGTACATATATATGATAATTATTTTCACGTCAAAACAGCGCCAAAAAACATAAATGCCAGTATACTGGACTGTGTTCCGTATTAAACAATAACCAGTAAAGCTATTTAAAAAGGAACGGCTTCGCAGTATACGAAATTGACGTCAGTTCTTATAGTGCTCGCAGTGCATATCGGAACACACATTTGATAATAAAATTTATGGGTGTTGAGTTCTATATAATGATAAATAAAATTATTGCCCCTATGAAATTTATATCTTTAATTTTTATAGGTAATTAAAATATCCTTAAACCTTCGATAGTAACATAAAATGTTGATGCTGTAGACATATACATCACTATCACTACATCACTACATTTTACACCGCCGCGTTTGTCTGTCTTTCTATTCACGATAAACTCAAAAACTACTCAACGGATTTTCATGCGGTTTTCATCATTAGATAGAGCTATTTATGAGGAAGGTTTAGGTATGTAATTTGTTAAGGTTTTGTGTAAATTGGTTGAAATATGATTATGATTGTTGAAGATGTCTCTGCTACCCGTGCGAAGCTAGGGCGGGTTGCTAGTAATGGCTGTTGCGTAGATTAGAGAAAGATACTCTTATAATTTAATACTTTTGTATTACATATTATATTACACAAAAGTATTAAATAACAAATAACTACCTACTCAAATAAAAACCTCAATCCGTGGCGCTCTCAATATGTTTTACATTTCAGTAGCTCTTATTATTTTCACTATATTTCTAACTATATTACGTATTGTGTGAGAGAAGCAGCCGTCAGTTTGCCTTGCCTACAAGTTACAACAAATGAATACGCTGGCAGTCCACGCCTACTAAGTTCGTCACCTTTCGTAGAAATTATGGGTTTATTATTGACGGTTTAATAGACTACATTTATTATAACTTCACTCTGGCTAATCACTCAAAACCTGATTTAGTGCAACATTGTATAGAATATATTTATAAGTAACATTTATTCTTTTGTTGAGAATATAACTATTATTTATTATTAGTACAGCCACGCGGCAATGGCGAGTAAAGAATAAACACCTAAAGTATTTTTATATTATATTGACAAAAAGGAATAGCTAAAATAATTTTTGCAACTTATTTTTAAAGGATTTTGCAGATCACTAACAACGCAATTTAACATAGTAAATACATTTAGCAATAACTAAACATCTACACTTCATAATAAGTTCGATTTGACATTTTGTTTTTATTTACGGATAATACCGTTTGCCGTGCGTGCGTGCTCTCAGCTACGCGTTGTCGCCCCTACTGACACTTTTACCGTGGACGGATAGCTAAATTGGTAGGTATATAAAACGCGACCTCGAGTGAGTGATGTAGCCCTGGCCGAGTGATCTATTGGTAATTAAAAAAACATCTAACTCAAGTTTACGGTTTAACGCTAAGTATAAAAAATATTTTGATAAGGTCTTAAACGTATGCCAATGTTATAGATAAATAATATAATATTAGTAAACACTTTTATTATGCAGTTATTATCCCATTAAAAAGAATTACACAACGAAACTTTTTGATTAATCATCAACTCAATAAATGCTCTCATGAACTGTAGTATATACATAATTATGTATATTCTATCACGTCGTGACTACTTGATTACATCTTAGTCTTAATCTCAGTTTGATAATGTAATATATCCCACTTATAAGATTAATATAACTGAATGCCTAATACTATGTGATTTTTTCAATAGGCTACCTTTGGTATAATGGCCCCTGAATCAGCGTTACTCTTCGTGATAATGAGTCCAGTGAGCGCTTACTACAAGACGGGAGGCGATGGAGCCGTGTCTATATACGCTGACCCAGCAGTCGTACGTGCCTTCCCAGGAGGAGTTGGGAACAGGAAAGTTGGATCGAACTACGGCCCCACGATAGGTGAGTATCCCCAGTTAGTTCTATCCCAATGTAATTAATCAGAGGGGAACAGTTCAGTTATTGACATTCAAGTATTTTTTTTGCAACTACACTTAAATCAACTTTATTTGATGTAAACCCCGCCGCGACCACTCGAATTCCGGCATAACTAATGATACTGCATTGCGCAATGAAAGTTAGGCCACGGCTCCCCAGACATTTCAGCAGTTTGACCATTAAACTTTTGTTTATTACAATACACTCCATAGAATAACGAAAATAAAAACTTCTGCCTATGCTTAAATTTACAATGTTTTGTAAATCTGATTACTATCTGAATAGATAAGATAAAATAATTTTATATATCATAACATATTTTTATATTTGAGCTGTAAATGTATAATGCTCCTACTTTTATACGATACACCTATCAATAAACCTAATTATTTTGAACTGCGTGTCATAAGGTACTAATGTAAAATAATTGAGTGAACTGGTATAATCCAGAATTATTTAGAAATGCATATTAGTCTATCACTTATGTTAACCGGTGTAGTCCAGAATGTTCAGTACATAATATGGTGATTACACTTACAGAGGCTACGGCACGGGCAGCTAAACTAGGCCATCAGCAAGTGTTGTGGTTGTTCGGCCCTAACCACGAACTGACTGAAGTTGGTGCGATGAACATTTTCGTGGTTTATATCAATGACGAAGGAGGTTGGTAACTATTTTTACATTAGAAATCAAGTTATTTTGCATTTTTTATATTTCCTGTGAATGCAGGGTCGCACTGCCTGTAACGCTTCAGGACATCATGATTAAAAAAATGTGAAAACAACATGGATGTTAAATATAACATCAAATTTATAGTTTCATTTAATTTATGGCAAAATGTGTCTATGTATCTTCGGTAATATGCACCAGGCACTTGCATATCATAGGTACTCATACCTATGAGCACCTACCTAATTAAAGAAAAAAGTGTGTATGTTCAGAAAAGTAGCCTACGAGAGAATGAGAAATAAAATATAAAAACAACACAAATCATTTACTAATGTTAATAAATTTAATTTCAGATAATTTATATAAAAGTTATTGGTCAAACTAGCACAGATGCGTACTTGTATTCTATCTCATTCTCTCTCAGGCTAAATCCAATTTATGAATAAGTTTGTTTCTTTTTACTGTCGCTTTTTCGTTTCAGCGAATTTCAAATCACAACGATTCTAAAGAGGTTTCACTTTAAAAATATCTAATATTACCTACTAGGTATTTGAAAAAATGATATTAATTGTATAATAATTACGAACATGAGAATAAGAGTAAGAATCGGACACTAGAGTAGATTATGTCAGATTCTTACTGTCATGTTAGTAATTAATGAATATGAATGAACTAAGTCAATGTAAGGTCAAAAATATTCAATTATGAGTTTATGGTGAATTACTTACTTATAATAAAAGTAGATTGTGCAATATATATTATAAGACGTCTTGTTCCCAACCTATAATATCTTAATAGGTGTATAAAGGAATTGAACTACGTTTTCCCTCTTCTGCGTATTATTTTATCCGTTGTGTAGTTTCATTATTATATTCTCTGTTACAATAAAATATTATAGTCATGCGGTTATCCGCGTAAGTGGCTGATATAATTGTTATCGACGCCGTTGTCACTCTGACCTTTTGACCAGTAAATTCTCGTCTCATATCTGAAGCAACAATTAGGGTCAGTAACATCACTCTGACGTCCTTTGGCGTTTTTCACACCGAAAAATATTTATAACGCTACTGGAATTTTATAAGTAATAGTGTATACTGTTTGTAATCAAACAGAACTTTTGAACCTCAGATCATGTGTGTAACAGCAAACATTGTCGACTCGTTGCAGCAACATGGCACCGTACTTAAGGAGCATCGTTTGACGTATTGTGATCTTGAATTTTGAAGCATCTCAATATACATATAACTGATAGTCACTTTTTTAATCGTGTGGATACCCCCGATTAGAATAACATAATATTTTGATTAATGACTGCACGGAAGGCGCATGGTAAAGTGGTCACCTCGCCACTTTGCGCCGCGTGTTGTGTGTCTTTAAATTACATTATTATCCCCGTTTATCACCTGACTGGGGCTAGCGGTGAAGTGCTATGTCGGAATCGAACCGAGTAAAACCACACACACGGTGTACCGTAACAAGTGGGTCTATTGTAAGGGACTCGGGTATACCCTAGAAAGGAAGTCTTCGAGAACTCCGGCTGTGCCGATACGAGCAGATATCTTCTGTGGCCTATCTCTTTCAAAATATTAAAGATGGTAATGTAGCATTAGCATTCCATCAGTCAAAGAATTTTGAATAGTTTCAGTAGTGCCAACAATTACATTTTAACTATAGACACGCCATACACGAACTTATCTGAATCACTGGCAAAACTTTACTAAATGTGTATAGCAATACATAATATTATGCAGATCTTTCAGTGCATACGACTTACCGGTTGTTAGACAGAGATAAACAGAGCTTTAGCTACGCAGAAACGGTAATGTACGCTTATTATGCTCTGTTTCTGATAATGAAATCTGAAAATGTTACTGTGTGTATGAGCTTTGAAAAATGTTTAGTTTTATGATAAAATATGTTTTCAGTAGGCTTAAATCAAAAACAAAAATCGACAAAAAATCAAATCCGCCGTTTTTCTGCGACTGCGACGATATATTTTTCATAACTTTTATAAATGCACGATGTTCCACTTAATACTTTACGAATATTTGTCTGGTTGCCTATTACCCCATCTTCCTCTAACATGGCACGAGCCACCATTAAATGAAAACATTATCTGTTTTAATCCATACAATAAAGTATTTTTACTTACGCATGAAATGAAACATTATTGTGTTAATAGTAGCTGTTTAATTCGTGCATCCCTATATACTCACGAATTCATGTTTTTAGGGGTATCAAAGTTTTGGGTATATTTTTAAATTACGTCTAGCCGCGAAGGTTGGGAGAACGCGACTACTTACTTTTATGTTGCCAATATAAATTGCGGGCAACGCATCTATCTCTATAAAAACGTCTTAGAGTGCCAATGATTACATTTGTATTGACAAACAATTTGACCTCTATATACCTATTAGGTTAGGTAGACGTGTTCTATCATGTTGCATAAGGAAATATGTTTACACTGATGTTAGTATGATTGTAATGCTTAATTATTCTCAAAATAGTAATGTCTCAAGCATGCAATCAACGCATTTTTTATCGTTCATGTTTAAAATAGTTAGCCACGCATTTCTTCCTTTACAATCGCGTAGATATACATACTTCTATAAAAATGACACCGAAAGGTTTTTAAATTACAAAACACATATATTACTTACAACAAAATACAAGGGCCGTCTTGTTGCTCCTTCACTCTTTTCTTCGACAGCTAATGTACTGCAAAGAAGCTGCTAAAAGTATACATATATTTAGCAGCTCCAGCTATTATAATAAGATACAGAGAAATACTTAATCAGCTTCTAACGCGCTGATAAATCGCGTAAGGCGCTCTTATCAACATTGCGCGTCATCCCCTCGTTTGGGGAACGTGGCCGCGTCCGTCGTCGTGTGCATAGTCCAGAAGTTTTTAATATTGCTCACTTTATCTACATTACTATTTTTTTTTCATTTCATAAAAAAGGTCGATAGCTAAAAATATGTTAGTTTATTTCTGTACCTATACCACCGAGTTGCCATATGCTAATAATATGATTACATAAGTATAGGCAAAGTTATTCAACAGAATTGATGTTTTCAGATAAACAATTGAGTACTCCGCCATTGAATGGACTCATCTTGCCTGGTGTGACACGTCGGTCGATCATCGAACTCGCAAGCCAGTGGGAAGATCTTACTGTCAAAGAAGAAGTTATTACCATGGAGAAGGTTATTGAACTTAATAAAAAAGGGCGGGTAAGTTACAGTGTAATCAGTTGCGACTTTGAAAAAACCTAGAATCTCGGCTGTACTGAGTTTGTTTATTTTATCAAAAATACTACTTTTTAAAATTTTGTAACGGCAATATATTGTATACTAGCTACGCCCTGCGATTTCACCCGTGTAAGTTCCGATACCGTGGGAATATCGGGATAAAACGTAGCCCATGTGTTAATCCAGGTCTCTAGCTATCTACATACCAAGTTTAATCGCAATCGGTTCAGTAGTTTTTGCGTGAAAGAGCAACAAACATCGATAAATCCATACATCCTCACAAACTTTCACGTTTACAATATTATTAGGATTAGGCCGTAATTGTCGGTCCGGTATGCAAAATACAATAATAAAATACATTAATATTGAAATAAAAATGCCACAAGGCATGAAAAATACCTAATGACATTCCATAAAGTCTATAAATTTATTATTAGCTATTATCGTGGCGTATCTATATTTAGCTTATTCCACTTCACGCTTTTATTAGTTTCACTTGTAAAAAACTAACTAACCGTATCTAAATGAAACTAAGTATGTTCATGTAGATGACAATACTATAATTAGGTATCTTGGAGCTGACCTGATGATGAAGCCAGGAGGCAGATAGTAGACTTTTTTACTTTTTGATTCACCATTAAACCCTGTTTTTTAGATTTACCAAACTATAATTAATTTATGTATTGTTATAAGATTTGCAGTGCACAGTCCATGTCCCAAACTGAAAATATTACCCTGTGGATAAATTTCATTGCTGCATTCTCAATCGTTTAATTTTTTTTAGTTGTTGGAGATGTTCGGCGCTGGTACGGCGGTAGTGATCAGTCCTATAAGCAGGGTTGGATTTTTGGATCACGATATTAATATACCAACCATGAAACAATCTCAGCCAGTATTCCAACGGGTCAAGGACACGTTGTTAGCAATACAATACGGGCATATAGAACACCCCTTCGCAAAGGTCATTTCATAGTGATGAGTGCGGCGAAAGCCATAGTGTGTGTCCTACATCTGGAACATTTGACTCTTAGTTTTAACGTTAAAAGACGATAATGTGAATGTACATATCAGAACAGAAACAGTGTGCAAACGTATAATCAGAGAACTTTCTGTGCCTAAAGTGTGGAACGATAAATAACTTATATTATTTAAATGATAACATGTTAGATAAGTTAAGGTTAAATTGGACGGAGTGGCGATGAATGTACAAAGTATTGCGCATTTGGATATTAAATTCGCCAAAGTGTATTGTTACCATCAATATCAGAATGCACATGAACGTTTTATTTATTAATTCATTTTATCTATTATCTTTTAGAGGACGTAATAGGTATTATTTCACGTAATGTGCCGTGCCTCAAAATTGACGGTTACTCTAGAATGTAGAGCATGTGAGTGCTTCTGTAGAATTATATTATAGGTATACCAGTGGCAAACAGTTCAGTATAACGCTATTTGTCTCGGCTTTCCACTTAAAATGGTTTACATTATTGTAGTATGCATATATTGTTACCAAACCACTGCCGTTAAACTACAAGCATATGATAATTTACTTCACTCAAAATTTTCATTTCAATTCAAAATATTTAATTTATGGCCGTTAACGTTACTACAGAAGTACCCAAAAGACAAGAATGTATATATAGTCTACGATAACTTAAAAGTTATAACATATAAATAAATAATTATATACAAACTAGGTGTAGAACAAATACGTAAGTAGCGTAGTTAATACGAGTGACTAGAATTTTGCTGTTGAAGAAACATAAAACATATGAATGTTTTGATTTTCGATGATGATTTCATTTTGGAAGATAATCTTAATATTGTAGTTTTATAGAAAGTCACTTTAAATTTTATTGATAATATAATGATGTTGACGCAATGTAAATTGTTCTTACAACTGTACCTAAAGCTCGCCAATATGATATAATTATACTTTAATGGCAGCTGTGTTGTACGAGCGATCATGTGTGTATTAGTGTAGCTTGACTTAATAAAGAAAGAATGAAAGAACCTTTTAACGTAGATATCACACTTTCCTAAGTGTAGGTACTTCAAATCCTCGTCATATGTGCGTACCTATTCATTTCTGACCATGAAACGAACAGAACATAAATGTAAATTTAAAATTACGAATACCTAATAAGTACCGATCAAATATAATATATTACGTTGCTCACAATGTCAGTATCATGAATAGAAAGTCTTAGGTTCAAGGTAGTTCAGTTCATTAATTCTGAATAATAAAAAAACAGTTTATTTAATCTACTTTATTTTGCTATAATGAGAATATTATCAGACAGTATCTATAGTAAAATATATAAGTGTATATAATTGTGTTTAAGAGTACTTTCGGTAGTTTGCCCGACACCGACAGTCGTGTGATAGTCATTAGACCAATATTATAGTTAAATTATGATAGTTTGACATGTTTATGTAAGATATGTGCTGTTTAATGACACAAAATATCAGAGTTTAGAAGTATCAATTAAATTAAAATGTCCCACAATGCATTAATTAGGTATATCTAAGGTAACCTCTTTGGTAAAGTGCATTTTTCTAGTCTAAGGTAAGAATCTGTTTAAAAAATACTTTTATACATACTTTTTTAAATATGTCACTGTGATTTTATTTACGAACCCTGTACAATAAATTTGATTGATCTATAAGTAGGTGAGAACTCTAAAATCCAGGGCAACGGCAACGCGTCTTTTCTCAATAAGAGACGTTAGTGCCTCTTTTAAATGTTCAGTTGAGGCAGTGGCGGATTTACCAATAGGCTGAGTAGGCTGAAGCCTAGGGCGGCAGATTTTAGGGGCGGCGAATTTGGTAAAAAAAATTTTTTGTCTTACAAAAATTTCAAAGATTCATATTTACATATATACCTAACTACCTAAATGTGAATAGGTACACAAACAATTCAACATGTAAAATGTTTCACCACCTGTATACTGTTTCTACAATTTTCGCAGTCCTTCGCGTTTGGTTGCTAGCGGGAACGATAGTGACACGACTGTTCACTAGTGTGTTTGGCCAACACAGTTCGGGTGAGAAAAGATTTTCTAACTTAAAACACGATTGAAAATTTTTCTCAAATCTACCTTAGGCCAAGAACTTTCATAATTCAATTTAATTTCATCGTCATCATCAGGCGGATTGTTACCAGATAGTTAAATATATTTTTTTAAAGGCAATTACAAATATTTTATAATGTTTAAGTCTCGAAAGCTGTTCCTCGGGAAACGCAAGCAGCAACAGTCCCAAGACTCTCGAACTTATGAGTAAAATGCGCGAGCTGTCAGCCACTGAGCCGTCTTCGTCAGATAGAAGAGCCTAATAACTGTTATCACGCGACCTCCGAAGCTTCAACATTCACACAATAGAGAATGCAATTGAGGGAACAGGGGGTTAAGTGTTCGTTCAGCACTTGGCTTCCCCATCTGACGAAACTCAAAACTGAGAATGGCAGTCAACTCAAAGTGAAAGATTATGCATATACTTGCAGGGTGGAGTTAGACGAGGGAATTTTATCTCCAAACTATTCACCAACACCCTTGAGAAGTCTTCGTAAGACCCTAGATTGGACTAGACGGCGAATAAATATAAACGTCGAGTACATCTTACACTTTCGGTTTGCCGGTGACATCGTTCTAATATTAGAGTCGCTGAGGCAGCTGGGCGAAAAAATAAAAAACTGACACTCACACATGTACATACGCTCACTCACAATAGGCTGCAAAGCCTAAATGGAGCGTCTCGACGCCACGATGTTGGTTATGTTCATGAACAAGTCGCACCCAGACCGATTGACTTCGAACGTAGCTTAGGTAAAAAATTATTGCATTTTTTTTCTCCCGGACGGGTTCTGTCTGCACGGTCCCACTTGAAGAACAAAAGCCAGTTAGTGCTAAGTGGTACACCACTATTAGTTTGCCCAGTGTCTTTGAAAAAGTTAGGGGAAAACGACCAAGAAGTCGCATCCTATTGCACCATGACAATGCTTCGGCGCACACCCCGAACAAGCCAAAGTAATTTTTGTCTTCTTAAAAGGTAGAGCTAGTGACCCATCCCGCACATAGTTTACACCAGAAGTGATAGCTTTCGACCAGCACGTGAAAAACGTGCCCTTAAACCAATGGTCCTCATGCTTTCAAAAATGGTTTGACCGAATGAAAAATTGTTTAAAATGTAATCGAGAATACTTCCAAAAGCAGTAAATATATTACTTTACATGTAAATTGTTTTAATAATCAGTTACGCAAAACTTTCAGTGTACCCCACGTACATTGAGCATGTTATCTAGCTCGGTAGAAACAACTTCGGCAAGAAATCACAAGAAGGATCCTGTTAAGACGGGCAGCAACTGCAAAGCTACGTTGAGTTGTCTCATCACCCTTGCAGGAATTCCTTAAAACGAAGTAAAACGTTTGTAAAACCAGATCGTTCTACCTCTCTTGACACACGGTGCTGAGACTGGTGGTGGTGGGGTTGTTAGTGCTCACGTCTCGGCACCGTATTTGTCGTTTTGTCGTTGGGTCTAGTCCACATGCTTTTTAAAGCCGCGCACCGGATTGTGATCAAATTCGTAATGAGGTCATCCGACAAAGGACCAATGTTACCGACATAGTTCGCAGAATAATCATGCTGACGTGGCCTGGCATGGCCGTTGGGGAAACGGGTCCTAGAGTTGAGACCGCGAACTGGTAAACGGAAGGTAGGACGCCCCCCAGCCAGATGGACTAACGAACTGAGAAAGGTAGCTGGGATAGATTGTATGTGAAAGGCGGAGAACCGGGTGCTTTAGTGCACGTTAGGAGAGCAGTGGACTGCTATAGGCTGATGGATTGAACGTTTATTGAATGTACCTGTGTATGTAGCATTAAGGCATACCTTAACAGTAGCACATCATTGAGTTTTTTATTAGTTCAGAAATAAAGGTACCAGAAAACAACAATCAATATTAGCTAAATCGTTGGGTTGTAAAAAAATCTAGAAACTGAGACATCGATCTCCTAGTTCACAATCATACTAATTATAGAAAAAATGATTTGTGCGTTAATTACACCAGTAATTAGTGCACAAATCATTAGCAAAAAAAAGTTGTAATCGAAGAGGTAGGGGCGGCAAAATTTAACTAGCCTACAGGCGGCAAATGTGTAATAAATCCGCCACTGAGTTGAGGCAGGAGTAGCCTACTTTTCGGTCCGAAGAAATAGAGTGGCCCAAAAAGTAGGGTACTCAGCCTATATCTGAAGACTTCGGAAATCCATTTGACTAGAACAGGAGGATTGCGCTTGGACAGCTAGCGTGGTTTGGCACAGACTCTCTACCTGGCCAAGTACTAATGCCAAAAAACCAATTCCCTCTCGGGTGAAAACTCGTAAAATGCTTCAGAGAGTTGTATCAAAAAAAAAAAAATGAAGCCTCGTGAACGTCAGCTGCGGTTCCGTCGGGGGTTTGAGTAGTAGCAGCACGTAGAAAAAAATATTATTTTTAGTAATTTAATCCCGATTGAAAATTGTGTCAAATTACAGCTAACCCATTATCCATATATCCATATATCCATTATCATGAAGAAAAAAAAGTCAGCTGACTATAGAGTGGTGGATTATACGTCAGCTGGTCATATGAACGTGAAATAAATATATACTTATACGTTCAGTGATTTCCTCTCAATTGAAAATTAACAGAGGACAGTTTATATGCTATTGTGAATAAATAAAAATGTCAGCTGGCTATATCTCGGGGGAAAGATTGTCAGCTGATCCCCAGGTGTAACGCAGGAGCCAGACGGGAGCATCTATCGCCTATTTAAATGCACCAACTGTCGAGTTTTCCCTGGGTTTATTGTCAGCTGATTTTTTTTTGTAACTTACTAATTCATATTAACAAGCAGCTTAGCAATTTTCATCTGAGAGGATATGACGGAGTCCACCACTCTATAGTCAGCTGACTTTTCTTTTTCTTTAAGATGTTGGATTAGCTATAATTTGATACAATTCTCAATCGTGAAATGACTAAAAATTTTTTTTCTACGTACGCGGGAGTCTGCTGCACCTCAACCCCCGACGGAGCCGCAGCTGACGTTTACGAGGCTTCATGAAATTTGTACCTGGCTCGTGGACTATAACCCTTACCTTACGAAAACTAACTGCTGCTACGGCTGCGAGGTACAAAGCCTTTCTATCAAACCACCTATCTGGTTTGTTTCTAGTGGGCAACTGATCACCTAATCAACAAGTTAGAGAAGAACGAGGAACAGTGTTATGGTCAGAGTAGACGAAATGAATATCTACACTAAATTTATTTTTATAATTTACGATGACATATCACAGTAGTAAGTGGCGTAATAAATCTTCCGAATATTTCAACGTTGTCGATCGCATCGATATTATCTATTATATCAATGTGACATTTATAATACGTACCTACGTCCTTATGTAATGCATTACCTACAGCAGCGAATCGTTATTTACATTATTTAACGTAAGATACCTACGTACGAATAAAATTATAAATAAAGTAAAATGTAAAAGAAATAATCAGATACATAGCCATGACATTGTCATTAGTTTACAAATAGGTCTACGCAAAAACAATAAAATGCTATTTTTATACTGGAAGAGCCATGCTTCGGCACGTATGGGCCGGCTCGATCGCAGTGATACCACGGCATCACAGAAAACCGGCAGTGAAGCAAGCCTTCACTGTTGGACCTTCTGCTGACCTCTCATCTGGATCTGGACTTGGTAGCCAGTCTTAGTTGAGGCCCCAATAGGGAATATGCATGTTGTTTAAATTTACTTGATTAATTTTCCCTTTAATCTTTATTGTCCAGATATTATGCCTAAACAATTATTTTCTTATTTAGTTCGTGTTTAATTGCAAAGAATATTAATTAAAATATGCAAAATAAGGGCGCGAAATTCAACTTTGCAAAACGCTTCACCATTGGTCGAAACAAAACATGACGTGACATTCCACGTTCTGTCATTTATCGGCGCCTATATTCGTAGTGTTACGGAGAAAGATAGGTGTTCCTGTGGTTTTTGCTCATAGCTAGTGCAATTTAAGCATTCCAGCGATATTAGAAATCATCTAGGACAATGACTGAATGTAGTTTTGTCAAAGCACAATCGGACAATCTACCGAAAATAGTGCTCATGATGACTATATATTTTGCATCAAATCCAGATTTTACGTCCGCTGAGGTTAAAGGAGTGAAAGCCGCAAGGTAATTATTATAATACTTGTTATATTATAATCTAAAGAATAGGTAAGATATGTATAGTTAGTTATATTCATGAAGTTTTATTGGACTTTTGTTACCTAGTTTAAGTAGACAAGCAAGTTGCCTTCTGCTTGATATTTAAAACAAACATAAATTACTGCTGACTAATTCACACTATACTAGCAATTAAATTGTAATATGCTTACATTAAAGTGATCTTCACAACAATATAAACACGATATTGAAGACACTTCATCTCTTCTCATTAATGTACACCATTGTTTTCGTATTTTACATTATTATTTTGTACAGGAAAAAATACTGTATTGGGTGTATTTCTTATAGTGTTTTTACACTTAGGGACAAGGCAATACCTATAAAATGATTTTTTAGCTTTATCCATCGTCTATTAATTACAATAAATAGTAATTACAACTGGAAATCGGTATAAAAGTACTGTAACACTTCAAGTAAGTTTATGAAACAAACACTGAGCGTGGAACGTGACGTCATGTTTTCAATGTTATTTTAAAAATTAATTTGAACATTGCCAAGGTTATTTATATTTTTTATTAGGGTAGAATGATGGAACAAGTCAATATAAGATAAAAAAAAAAACATGCATATTCCCTATTGACTCCTCGGACCATTGCCTGATCCGAAGTACGGTGACACACACGTGCTCGCCGCAGACGCGAGTTGCCGGCTGCTACCGTGTGTGGCACTATAGGTCAACAGATTGGGTTGGGATGCGAACCTTTTTTGCGTCCTACCCTTGGAGGCAGGTCTTCTTCAAGCCGGATGATCCCAACGTCGTTGCCGATTCTGTGGCTGATGTGGTGCTTCAGGAATGAAGCTTTTCGTTCCAATCTCTCTAATTCCCGTTGGTGGCAAATCCCACCCTGGGTTTAGTCGATCCTGCAAAACGGCATCCCGCCGAAAGCAGGAATGTTACCAAGCTTGGGCAAATGCACCGGCAGTACGGTATGTAAAGACCAGCGGATTAAAAAAGCAGCGCAACTTTGCCTCCAGGTCCTTCTAAAGTGACATTGCCAGGGCGAAGTCGGAATACATCGGCAGAATTTGTGAGAGATTGGTGAGTCTCCCTTCTAGAACTCGTGCATTTTGGTCTCTTGCCAAAGCTGTCCAAGGGAATTTCTGTAGTCCATCCCTTGCACTCCTGTAAACGGGAGATAATTCGTTGGCCCATGACGCCAAGGAGAAAATCAACCTTTTGGGCAAACTCTTTGCGTCCAACTCGACTTTGGATGACGGGGGAAACCTACTGCCGAGCATACCGCGGTGCGACAGCTCAGTGCGTAAAGCACTTCTTTCCCTCGATATTCATAAGTCGTTCTCCAGAGTTGGCACCGGTTTTAACGTACCTTTATCGGCTCTCCTACTCCCTCGGCATCGTCCCAAACTCATAGAAGACAGCTTTAGTGCACTCGATCCCCAAAAAACGTGACCGCTCGGATCCGTCTAACTATAGACCTATAGCCATAACCACCTTGTTCTCCAAGATAATGGAATCCATTATCAAATTACTAGAAAAAAAAAACCACCAGCTCCTTCGGTACTTAGAAGACCACCAGCTACTCAATGACTGACAATACGGTTTCCGTCAGGGTCATTCAGCTGGTGATCTTCTCGTATACTTGATTTACCGTTGGGCAAAGGCGATCGAGACCAAGGGGGCGTTGTCAGTCAGTTTGGACATAGCGAAGGCCTTCAATCGGGTCTGGCACAAAGCGCTTCTCTCGAAGCTTCCTTCTTATGGGCTTCCCGAGAAATTGTGCAACTGGATCACCAGTTTTCTCGCAGACAGAAGGTCGGCATCAAGGTCGTTGTCGACGGTGCATGCTCCGACTTCAAGTCTGTGAATGCTGGTGTCCCACAAGGTTGTGTGCTATCAACCACGCTGTTTCTTCTGCATATCAATGATATGCTGCAAATCAGCAGCATTCATTGCTATGCCGATGATAGCACGAGTGATACCTTGTATACCGGCCGCGCTAACATTTCTCGGGAAAACGTCACCGAGAGTCGATCCAAACTTGTGTCTAAAATCGAAGCCTCCTTAGAAGAAGTTTCTGATTGGGGTTGAATTAATCTAGTCCAATTTAACTCAACAGACACAGATTTGCGCGCTCACCGCCAAAAAGATACTGTTTGTCGTATCACCTCGCTTTGAGAGCACTTACCTAAATGCCACAGCCAGTATCGGAATCCTTGGCATCGATATATCGAGCGAAGTCTAATTTCGCGGTCATTTGGAGGGCAAGGCCAAATTAGCTTCAAAGAAGCTTGGTGTGCTGAACAGATCGAGACTTTCACCCGGCCCACCGCCTGCAATTTTATAAGGCGCAGGTTCGGCCGTATATAGAATACTGTTCTCATATCTATGCAGGAGCACCCCAGTACCAGCTTTTCCCTCTCGACCTCATTCAACGGAAAGCCCCTAGAATCATCGATTGCCAGGATATTTCAGATCGGCTTGACCGTTTGGCGTTGCGTAGAGATGTAGCTTCACTCTGCATTCTCTATCGCATGTAGCATGGGCATATACCGGCCGCGACAAAACTTTCACCGCCATTACCTGGATAATTGGCAATCCACCACTGTGCGATTTTCCAGAAATTTTTGCCTCCAACATCCATCTCTGGAACAAATTGTCGCCTGCGGTATTTCCGGATCGATACGACCTTCTAACTTTCAAGAAAAGAACGTACTCTCACCTCAAAGGCCGGCAACGTACTTGTGACTCTTGAGTTGCAGGTGTCCATAGGCGACGGTAGTCACTGACCATCAGGTGACCCGTCTGCTCGTTTGCCCCCTATAATATAAAAAATAATCAAATCATTTTGGGTCAAAAAGAACAATGTCGAAGGTGATATTATATGTCATCTAATTTACGGCGAAACTCGTACGTATACATTGACATTTTTAGCACTTAGCAGCAATTTCTTGACATTTGGTGATTTTATCGTTCGTAAAATTTTATCCTTCTAATTATCAGCTCTCCAGCTTAAGGTGCCTGAAAGAAGCTGTAAATCAGAGCAAAGTTTTGTTGGTCGTTTAGGCAGCTTGGCCTGAACTTGCATCAAAGTCATTTATCTCGGAATGCCTTTTGAGGCAAAATCGATTATCACTTGATAGATAGAAAACAGTAAATAAAACAGTTTGTGATTCGGTACGTATTATTTTATTCTAATACTTTTGCAAAATTACAAATCTTAAATAAATCCGGTACATAGGTAGGTACTAAACCTACATATTATTTAATGTTTATTCAGGAGGTAGAGGCAAATCGTCATCAAAGTCATCGACATGTTTCTTCTTTGTCTCTGATCGAATTATGGACCGGTTGACTGGCTGCAAACCCTCTTGTGCATTTGTTCCTGTATAACTATAAAGACAGTTGAAAAATAATATATTAAACACAAAGTAATAGTACCATGCCTTAATATTTTAAAAAGAAAATAACATGTAAGTACAAAATTACGTATGTATTTATCTACTTAGTAAAGTCAGTCAGTCAGTCAATCAGTCTTAGATGAAGTAGAACATTTATGAAGAAAAAGTAAGTTTAAGTAGGTACCTACTACATCTTAGCGTTAGTACCTACACGTAAATGCAGTTAATCTGTATTTGGTTATTGTACGAGTATTTTGTTTTGAAAGTACTTAATTATTTTAATTTAAAAATATGACGACATTCTAAAAGTATCTACGTAGAGAAAATTACTTTGTTAACCGTAGTACGCAAATGCGTAGATGAAATTGATTAGGTAATGAATTAACGCAATAAATATTCCGATTGACCCCGGGGTCACTAAAACCTCAGACGAGGTTTAAGTTTGAACGTCTGGTGCGCAATAGCGTGTGTGACATCATAGTAGGTACAGTAAAAATTCCTTAATCACGGGGATATGTTCCGTAAATTTAACGCAAATACAGAAACCGTGAAGATGGAATAGTAGTTTGTAAGAGATTATACGTTCCAAGGTTGCCAAAATAAAATTTAAGAACCGATTTTAAACCCTGTCTATTAACAATAAGAAGTAAGCCTATTGTCAGGCTTTGATGCATGTTTGAGGCATTGTTTCAAGCTCGTGAGAATGAAGGGAGCATTGTCCAAAAGTGGAATAACTTTAAAGTAGTTCCTTTGTTTTTCAAATAACTTTCATCTTCAGGAACAGAACAATCAATAAGTTAAACACATCTTTGCACCTACCGTATAACATTGCTACATCACCCCAAGGTTGACTGGTAGAAAATGCCCTGGGTTTAATACCCAGTCACTAAAACCTCAGACGAGGTTTAAGTTTGAACGTCTGGTGCGCAATAGCGTGTGTGACATCACAGTAGGTACAGTAAAAATTCCTTAATCACGGGGATATGTTCCGTAAATTTAACGCAAATACAGAAACCGTGAAGATGGAATAGTAGTTTGTATGAGATTATACGTTCCAAGGTTGCCAAAATAAAATTTAAGAACCGATTTTAAACCCTGTCTATTAACAATAAGAAGTAAGCCTATTGTCAGGCTTTGATGCATGTTTGAGGCATTGTTTCAAGCTCGTGAGAATGAGGGGAGCATTGTCCAAAAGTGGAATAACTTTAAAGTAGTTCCTTTGTTTTTCAAATAACTTTCATCTTCAGGAACAGAACAATCAATAAGTTAAACACATCTTTGCACCTACCGTATAACATTGCTACATCACCCCAAGGTTGACTGGTAGAAAATGCCTTGGGTATTAAGTCCGCCTTTGTACAAATGTGCATGAAGTCTTAAATAAATAAATAAACAATTCCAGAACCAGTCAAAAAAACTTAACGATCTGTAAAGTTTTTGTGGTTTTATAAGCCAATATCACAGATGCGTTAGTAAAGTGCAGCATGAGTGTCATCCTATCTTTTGCGACCTTCAAACCAGGAGGAGATCCAAAAAACTAAATATATCGTAAATAATCAAAGCGTGCGTGCTTTAACTGTACGAACATACAAATCCATGAACTAAATTGTAACGTTACATTCAATTTGTGACGTACTTCACTAGACCAAGCAGATCCATAGAATATGAAGCATTCTTCTGAAATGTGGGTTTAACATTGGTCGGGCCGGTTAGTTAAAATTAAAATGTCCACCTGACGTAGCGACTTACCTACCTACTATAAGTAGCAAAATATACTATACACATCACAGATAAAATACTTTATTGACAGGAGAATCTGTGTAAATATAATTTTGAAAAGCATCAAATTTAAGTATAGAAAAAAATGTATATATATAAGACATACGCATATGGTCGTGATGATGCGCTGTCACCACGGCCATCACTAGAGCGTCGCGATCCCGCTGTCAGCGGCACTGCCGTAGCGCTGTCCACACGACCACTACCTAATTAACAAATTATACAAGTAATAACATTACAATTAAAGAATTACTTAAATTACAGTCTTGCAACAGTTTGTAAAGATTACAATTATTAATAATAATAATATATCTCTTTATTGAACACCAAAATAATTTTAAAGAGTAGAAGCACAGCAATGTTTTGTGGTAGATACAATTGGCGGCCTTATCGCACTGAGGCAATCCCTTACAGGCTTTTGTTGTAACTTTAAAATCAGTATCTTTTAGAACCATTACAATATAGTAGTAAACTTTTCATTAGTAGGTACATTATTGATATAAAAATTATCAAGACGAAATAATTAACGAACGAACAAATAATTAACAGAAGTACTTCTTTATTTTTAGTAAAACCTAAAAAAAAATTTCATTACTTTTCTACTACTTTTTTATTACTAATTAATAAAAAACGGTTAAGGGGTAATCGTAAGGTTTAAAGAACATAACTAATAGTTCTTTCCAAATAAAAAAACATGAAAATTCTTTCAGTAGAAAGTGGGAAAATTGAAAATTTTATGCTCTCGCTCTAGCGTATATTTTTTACATAAATTAAGTTAAACTTTGAGGTGTCATAGCTCGGGCTCTAATTAACAAATCAAGACGGTTTTACTCTATTGTCTATACTCTACTATGTCACTATACTGTCCATTTATTTTTAAGTATATCCTTTTTTAAAATAGCTTGAGAACGTATCTATGCCAAAGTTCGTACGATTGAACTTTAAAACGCGCAATAGTAAAAATATACTAACCTACTAGATTACCTATTTTAATTCAGTCACACTATTTACCATTCGCAGACATTATGATAGAGTGTATGTTTTTTTTTTTCATAATAAATTATTATTTTATTACGCAATAAAAACAGTTACATTTGAACCTATACAGCATCACCACCACAGGAATCTAAATAAGGTAATTTAGATTTCTGTAATCACCACGTAGGAACAAAATAATGGTTCTATTGCATATTAATATTAACTAGCTTGCCCTTTCGTCATGGTTATAAACAATTGTATTCGAATAAAACCTTTCGTGAGTGGTATTCATATTAATAAATATAAGGTTTTACTCACGTGTATATTTCGGGGATGCCCGACTATATAGTTTCGGACCCAACGGGGGTTCTGTATCAAGGTGTGAGGCGTGCTACCGCGTCGATTGCAGGTGCCAGACTACACGTGACAGACACGTTAGTAAAACCGTATTTTCTAATTAATAGTTGATTTTATTTGCAATGTATATATATATTTTTTTTTCATTATGATGTACTCGTAATTAAACGGTTACTCATAACAATTACAATCTAAACCATGAGGCTAATAAGTAATTTAAATTTTAAACTTAATTTGCTAAAAACTTACAAAGTTAAGAATGTGTCCATTGGCACTTTTCTTATGGTCTCTATTACCATAGAAATACTTTGTTCTTGTGTTCTCTAAGAGTAACACTCACTGCACTACTTAACACTAACTTCACTAAACTAACTCAAAGGGCTTAGTTCTTTTTAGTCTTCTAACTATGTCCGCAAACTATGTTTGCAACATATGACATCAAAATGTCGAAATTCAAGCTCAAACTTAGAATAATGAACAAATGAAATTATGAAAGATCATACGAGTACACACTAGATTCGTCACTTGATTCCTCAGTAGAATAGAACTATTATATAATATAACAATATAATCAATTCTTAAGTAGGTATAGTATATTAATATGGTAATACTTATAAGTTATAATATGAGTTCAGTATTTATAGCTAAAATTTACTTTTAACTTTTTTAAATTGATTAAAAGTTCCTCTTAAATAAAATTAATTATTATTTTTAATCAATCGAAAGCGTGTTAGGTCTTCACTAATTGTAGACTTATCAAAACTGTCAAAAAAAATCAACAGAGCATACAAGTCATATAGAAGGTTCGTATTACCTCTGATTTGATCTATTGGCGATTGGCTTGCCGAGGAGAGGCTTCCGGCTGACGCGACAGATACTGTAACAAACGTTATAAATTTCAAATTTCCCGATCCTCGCAGTTTAACTCCTTGCGTTTATGGTGACTGTTTCACTCTTATATTAATAATAGCACAGATATGATATTAGTTTAGTAATTGGGCTGTCGACCATCAAGGTCAAGGTCAAGGTAAGATCAATATACTCGGCAATATGCAAACCTTATGATATTATAGGCTACCTACAAGTAGAAAAGTAAACGGCAACCACATTTATTGGTACAGTCTGTACATCCATGTTATTTAAATATGCTCGAAAAAAACATGCCGGTTGAATAATTGTTGTATTCATGTTATTTGGTTTTTATTTAAGTCTTCAAATGCTATTGTCTTGCTTATCATATGCGTAATCAAAGTGTTTTTCATATCAGTAATAATAAAACCATGAATGATGTGACGAATAGAATTACGTCGTGACGATACGACTTAAAATATTTCACATACCTAACGTATCTACGTATTTATGTTTTTATTTTGATCTTCTCTTTACAAGCAAGCAAATACCCATATACTGGGAGAGCAACTGCTAATTGCACAGTTATAGATGCAGATAAATTTTCTCAACAGATGCACTAACTGTTCTCAGCAGTTTCACCTTCATTTATGGTCACTGCTCCGCACCTAAAAGTCTTAGCCTGGTGTTATATAACCTTCCCCAAGAATTGGGGCATCGAAAGCAAAATAAAAACTTGTAATCGTACAATACAGTTTGTATTAACAAACTTGAGATTTGTATAGATTTCCTAGGTTCATTCCTTCCTAGGGTTTACCTGAGTCCCTTGCAATAGACTCAGTTGAGTCGGAAAACCGTTTGGTTTTAGTCGGTTCGATTCCAACTTACCTACCACTTCATCATTAGCTCCGGTGAGGTGATGACCCGTAGGGGTTTCAAAAAGGTTCGTGACTAGAAGATACTAAACCTTGTTCCTTCTGTTTAATCCTAGCTTGAGCGCGTTGTAACTCGCGGCTCCATGCGGTCGTCTCTGTTAGTCCTTGGTCCCCACAAAGCTTAACTATCCATTTTAAACCTGAAAAAAAATCGTATTCGTCAAATAACGCCATATTCTGTACTCTAAGAAAATTGTTTGTAGCCATACGAAATAAAATCCAGATTCGCATGCGTCATATTCTACTCTGTGGGAAAATTGATTATAGTGATAGAAATACACGTTACAAAATTGATTCATTATGAAGATTCCCTAGTTCTTTTTGGTTATTGCTAATAATAAGAAAAGGCATTAATACCGCATTAGACTTGCAAACCAAACATCATCATAAAATGAATAATGTTTACTAAATTACCTTCATATTATTATGTATTTATTTATTCTTTTGCAGCATCTAGGTAGTTACATGGGTTGTTACATAGTCTGTCTATTAAAATACTACATATTAATAATACATATTACAATGGGAAACAAAGTAAACGAATGCTCTGCATTTAATTTTCTAGAACTAAAAAAAAAGTTGTAGTAAAATATAAAACACATACACACTTTATATATATATATATAATCATGAGCTGACAAAACTCAATGTTTAGATTAGTGCCCTCTAGTAGATCTATATATGTATAATTAGGGTGACGGTAACGAGTTTAGGGCTTGATCCCCATTGCAAAAATGCACAAACGTGCCTAAAGAAGTTTTTACTTCAAAAAAAGATTAAGTGCAAGCAGGACTCGTCCTGTAACAGTTCCCTACAAACTTCATATATATAAATAATACAAGCCGGGAATCTCAAGTCTAATGAACTTAAAGAACGAAAAGCAGTTACAAACTTAGGAGTAAAAAAAAGTGTTCTCCTGTGCCATTCTTCACGGCCTATTTTTTAACTGCAACTTTATAAAAAAGTATAACTGTACCTACAAATTAACTATTTTCAGATTTTTTGAATTTGAACTTTGACACTTTGTTACTTGTCAAATTTGTAATAGGTAAGTCAATGGAAAATACGTAGGTAGTGGAATAGTTAAATAATGGCAAAATGTGTAGGTAATAAATAATCCATACATTCGATTATTCGATATTATCAATAGTTAAATACCTATGTTTTTTATTCTAGTATTTACAGTAAAACTAATTACAGAACATGAAGTACAGAATAATTGATATTTAGCAATAAAAAAATCTTGTCCATTTTTAATAAAAATTGAAATTTAAACATTCTAAATCTAGATTATATATAGATACTAGCAGCGCCCCGCGGTTTCACCCGCGTAAGTCTCGGTCCCGTCGGAATATCGGGATAAAAAGTAGCCTATATGTTAATCCAGGTCTCCAGCTATCTACATACCAAGTTTCATCGCAATCGGTTTTGTAGTTTTGGCGTGAAAGAGTAACAAACATCCATACATCCATACATCCATACATCCTCACAAACTTTCACGTTTATAATATTAGTAGGATTATCATCGCCAGAACGAGCTTCAAAGACCTTCTAAGATATTCTAAAAATACATGGCAAAATAGTCTATCAAAAAGCCTAAATATACCTATATTTTCTAAATAATGTGAAATACTCACATTGAACATTGTCGGGAAACCTGGTGTTCATTTTCTTGTATAACGCAAGAGCTTCTTGATATCTTCCACTGGCTCGCAGGCAAGCTCCCATTAGCAAGCCCCATTGTGGCTTAAAAAGGAACATTATAACTTTCATTCACATTATATTAATGCCAAATTGCTACTTGCGAGCATTTTTATAATTTTACTGACCATGTGCCAATCCACATTGACAAATAAATCTCTTTCCAAAGGAACTTGGACCAAAAAGAGCTAATAAAGCAAATATACTATTATATATTATGATCGAAGAGTAAAAGGCCCATTTTCATTTAGGTGCTTGGGTTTCATTTTTAAAAAATACGCGGCCACTCACACATTGTGTGTAACTGTGAATCAGGTACTTATACATTTTTTTAAGTAATTATCTATACATTTTTTCCTATGTACATTAAATTAAAGCAATTATGTTTTGTTCGTGTTAATAAATTGTATATTTGTAAAGTACGATTCACACCGAACGGGCCGCGCCGGAGCGCATCGGAACGCGTTTTTAGTACGGTGATGGAAATTTAAGTTCTTGCAGCCGCGGGTGGTCAGATCCGCCCACTTGCGCTCGGCTACCGAGGCGTGACTCGACACGCTGACTCCATAGATATTAAAGGTAAACACATTAATTTTATTGCGTTGCATTAATAATATATAACAGCATTAGCTTTAAGGGAATACTTCGTGCATCAAGTCACATAATTTTATCTTGACACTTGGGCTGCGCGAAAGGCAGATGTGTCTTTTATCATTGCGTTAAAGCAGCACTTCCTAGCCATTTTCACCAGTACAGCCCCGACGCGGTGTAACGTACCGGATCATTTTAACTTGCGCTGCTAGGAATGTCTTCATTTCATTCAACTGTTCTTACACTCTCTAGGCTTAAAATAAAAATACTACGTACGTTACTGGGTTGCAGTCGGGCAGCACGCCTGTAGTATTGTAATGCTACATCAGGTTGGGCTTCGTTTGCCAGCCATTCTAATGCTGTTAGCTCACATGGCCATATTGCTTCTACCTATAAATAAATTTGCTTATATGGAAATTTTCAAATGAGAGATGTAAGAAAGTAATCAAGTGATAATTAATTTAATATTTTAAATCGAACTCTTTGGAACTAAGATTAATTTGATAATAATTGTTTGTCGTCATTATTTCGAGAGTTATTGTAACATTTTTGACAAACAAAGTAGGTAAATGTATTTTTAAATCTAATCCTTGGATATCAGATAATATTTATATTGAGTTACGCGTAACACTTATTACTTTTGAGTGAGTGACAATTATTTTTGATACGGTTTACGGTTACATTACTTGATCGGGTTATAAAAAACAGTTATCGAAATTTAGTATTTCATGTTTGATGATTACTTGACACTTAAATTACGTACTTTTTAAGTCTAGAGAACCTTGCATCTATTGAAAAATAGTAAAAAATAAAAAGATTGCGTGTTTAAGCATTCATTCTACGCTCACTCATTCATTTCATGCCATTCATTAACGCAAATAAAAGAAAAATGGGATTATTCAGTCTACACAGTGTAAATCATTCAATATCTAATATATATTATATCGTCGTATTAGGTCAATAAACAACAACCTTTATCGCCTTTATAAAGATTACAAAATAAACGGAAAACAATTGCGTTATGGCAATATCGAGGTCACTTCCTCATACGTAGTTAGGTGTATCTACGTAGCACTCACCAAATAAAATTAGGAAGACGGAGGCGGTAGCGTATTAGCTAAGGCGCTGGAATTGCGATCGAGGGTTCAAACCTCACCTAGTACATACTTGCCTACACTAGCGACGTGAACACACTCCTAACACAAGTATTTAGCTTAGTTGGATGGGCTGGCAAGAATAATAAAAATCTTTTAGTTTTAATAATCCGCAGGTAAACATCAATATAATTATATATGGCCTTTGTATGATGATGAAACATCGATATAATCATACGGAGAACATATTATATGTTTAAATATAATTATGTAATACCTATAGCACTTCACCGCAACCGATAGGGCGCGTTCCCACTGTGTCGTATCGATAGATAGTCGCCCTATCTATCTTGGCCTTGTTTATTTAAATAGAGTTGTTCACCTACAGTGCGGCACGATTAAATGTCATTCACAGTTTTTTTACTGTATGCCAACCGACTGTTAAGACAATAGGAACAGCTAAACGACAGTGCCAACGATAAATAAAACGTCAAGACCGTTAGCGATCGTGACAACAAACAGAAGTGGCGACTTGTCGTAGTTGCGATAAAACTGTCGTACAGCTCCACTTGTACCACGTGAGGCGACTGATGTGCAAACGACATGGCGACTGTCTTTCACCAATAAATTGTCGTCACGATCCTTCAACGATAATTTAGTCGTGATAATGGGACAGGTATGTAGATATCACAGCCTTAAAACAGCATCGACTAAAAAAGCATTATGACATAGTGGGAACGCGCCCGTACTCTACTAAGCTATAATCAAAATCGCGAAACAAAATTTAGGTAGAACAGATCTGTCTTAAAAGCTACATTCAATTTACCTTGGGGCACATTGCACAAACAACATTAGCAACCGTTTTGTATTAACATAGGTACTTATATACATTTCAACTGTGAGAACTAACACCGTGAACCGTGATGCACTATACTACAAACAAGCACTGAAATAGCTTACATCTTGGTAATGATGTTTGGCGGTTTGTGTGTCACCCATTTCACTGTGAAGCTGCGCAAGAGCACACGTCACGCCAGAGTCCCAGCTACCGATGAGGCTATACCTGTGTTTTGAATAGTAATGATTATGAAACTATGTATACCTTCCTAGTATCAATGGCCAATAATTTTATTTTTTAATTTTAATATAATTTTAGTTAAATATTATACCTCAAATTAATTGCCGTAGGGATTTTTTTTTGGCAGAGAAATACAGAATACACATACAAAAATGTTCAGCACATAACTTTACACTATAATCATTCTCAAGGATAATGATATATTTTTGAGAACTAGGTACCCTGGTTGATAATAGTATAAATTGCTTCATTATATTTTGTTAAGTATTGGTCTAGTCCACAGGTGCTCCAAGAGAGGTCTTCGAGCTCCTGTGGACTGTTTTTGAGAGAGTTCTAAATCTCTTTTAATCAGCTCTGTTTAGGTATGTTCCATACGAACATATTAATGGGCACAGTCAGCTGTCAAAATGTTGGCTATATTCGTTGAGGTTCCTTACGTATATAAACGACATGAGACGGCATTCGGAACCTTCTAGCTTCTTCTTCTCTGTCGTTTAAGGCTGCTGCGAAATATCCTGGGCTTACTTAATGTGAATTAAGAGCAATGCCCACCAGCCCTAATAATCTACGTATTGAATTAATGAATAATGGTGTCGATAAAACTACTCCAATAAATTTTTTGGAGTATAGAGAGATACTTTCTATTATTATTATTGCGAAAGTATGCATACAAAAGTCTATCTGTTTGTCCGTTTTCAGCCCTTTTTTTTTGTACGTACGGAAACCCTCTCGTGCCGTCACCCCACCGGTGTTTTCGGTGCCCGGAAAGAACCTGCGTCAGTCGGAAGGAAAGGGGTACGTACGGAAACCCCCTCGTGCCGTCACCCCACCGGTGTTTTCGGTGCCCGGAAAGAACCTGCGTCAGTCGGAAGGAAAAGGGTCCCGTGCTCCCTGCCCACTCGATCCGTTTTCAGCCCTAAGGCATCCATTAGACGCTTATGCAAACGTCATTAATTGCCAAAAAGTCATGATTGACGAATGTTCGTTGGTGTTTGATGAAATAATATCGACATTAAAATCTAATCATGCAACCGTCAATCACTGCATTAGACGATAGGTTATTCGTCAATCACCGTTTTGCTTGTGGCAAAACTGACAGCAAAACCTACCGTGTAATGGGCGCCTAACCGATAGACTAATTTTAAAATTTTTGGTAGGTATAGATATAGACTGAACCTTGGAGTATTTATTTATTTGTTATACAATCGTTTTGGGTAACACTGGACCACATAAACAATGGTTTTCTTTTTTTATGTAATAATTGTATATAAAATAATAAATGTAAGAATCCCAATGTAAAATAACGTTTAAAAATAATATTAACAAATTAACAGGCAAAAAAAAATCATTTGTAAAACCAAACAGCTTGTTTCGCGCCTCTCAGGTGCGTACTTGAAATAGTGCAGTGTCCAAACTAAAAAAAGAACATGTGTCCGAAAATATGATCCTATATCGAATTACACGCCGGACACATTGCAAGAAGCAATAAACAAAGTAACGGCAGGTATGTTAAGCCAAAGAAAAGCTTATGAAATTTGTCTTTGATCTTGCTTGCATATGCAATGAAACTTATATTTTTATAAAGCTTACAGATTAAATAATTTTCTATGTAAATGTTGGTTATGTTTATAAAGTTTTAAAACGTTTTAAATTATTTCTAGAAAACCAGGGCTTTCTTGATGGTGAGTGTGATTATTACATGTGTACCTCCTAACACAAGTATTTAGCTTAGCTGAACGAAAACGCAATAAAATTTGTTTTAAAGGTGATAAAAATAATTATACAAATTTACCCCAAAGTCAATGTAACTTTGGACCACACCAATTTCTATTTATATACGATATACGACTGGCCTGTTGGTCTAGTGGTTAGTAATCCTAACTGCTGAGCCAGAGGTCGTGGGCTCGACTTCCACCCAGGACAAATACTCGTGTGACGAGCATGATTATTAGTTCTGTGTCTGGGTATAATTTATCTATAATATGTTTGTATTTAGAAATATATAAGTATGTTTATCAGCAGTCTGGTTACCATAGTACAGGCTCTGCCTAGTTTGGGACAAGACGGCCGTGTGTGAGATGTGTCCAGTTATTCTTATTATTCTCTTTATTTATTTAATATACATATAAATTACATTTTTACAAAAAAGGAGGTTCTCAATTCGACCGTATGTTTTTTTTTTATGTCTGTTCAGCCCTCACTCCGTTATTTATGAACCGATTTTGATTATTCTTTTTTTGTTGGATAGGGTATACCTCAAGGGTGGTCCCATGTCAAGGAAATCAGGATCTGATGATGGGATCCTGATAAAATTGAGAGAAACCCTCGAAAATTGTAGGAACGAATAGTGTTTCTGTTTACTTTTCATTACTTTATCAGGTATTTGCGTTCAGAAATCATCACATCATGTAGCTGAGCTGATGATGAAAGAAAAAAACCATAAAAAGTCGGCGCTAAACAACAAACTGATTAATTATCAAAATTTTATATGTATCTACGTAAGAAATTAATCATTTTTATTTGGTGCCGACTCAAAATAAGTTTATATAAAATTTGATAGTTTATGTAAATAAGCTCAATACTTAACTTACTTTTTTAGTTCTTTTCGTCGGTTTAATTTTTTGTTAAAAAGATTTTTATTATTAAATACATTTTGCAATATAAAAAAAATACAAATATATTTAAAAATGTAAAAAATAGTGTCCCACCGGTATCGGGTACAGGGACCAAGCTACCGGTGGTTAGGGTTCCAGAGACAGAAACCTCCTCACTATGCGTGCCGTGTCGAGGACTGCCTTCTGCATTAGGCTCTTAATCCAGCTGCCTAACGTGAGCCTCTGAAGGTGTTGGTCAAGGCTATTAGCAATTAACCCATGAGCCGAAATGACCATCGACACAATGATTGCTGAATCCACATCCCACATTTCGACAATCTCGTGGGATAAGTGCAAATATTTTATTTGTTTATCTTTTTCTGCTTTTAAGAGATTGTCGTCATGGGGAATGGTGATGTCAATAATCATTGTTCGGCGCTCTAATCGGTCTATTACCACTATATCAGGCTTATTAGCAACAATAGTCCTGTTACTGATCATAGATCGATCCCAGTACAATGTTGCGCGACCATTTTCGAGAACTAGGTCGGGCACATACCTGTAGTATGGTAACTCGACAGCCACAAGATTATATTTAAGAGCAAGTTGCTGATGGACTATCCTGGCCACTTAGTTATGTCTATGCAAGTACTCGCCGTTGGCAAGACGAGAACAACCAGAGATTATATGCCTGAGGGTTTCTCCGGGACGATGACACGCCTGACAAATGTCAATTGTGCCATCTTCAGGATATATCTCCGATAGTTTTTCGTCATAACAACTTCATCTGTAATTGCACAGACAAAACCTTCAGTTTCTCCGAAGAGGTCACCGAACCGTAGCCAGGATACTGATGCCAATAAATCTATATGGAGCCCATTCAAGACCCGATAAAAACTTATTATTATTATTATTCTTATCTCCGGATTCGTACATTATAATTTACATTTTTTTTTTTGCATTTTTTATTTACAACATCTAAAGATCACTGAAAGCATAGTCATAGTTATTCTATACGAATTAGTCGCACCATAGCAAAATGACTCATAAGTGGTACAATGTTACCCAAAACGACTGTAGTAGGTCTAATTGTAACTACATACTTCTGTTTATTGATTAGGTAGGTTACATGTACCCTTAAGGTCATTATACACTATACCGTCACGGTAACGGCACGGCTCCAACCCAGTAATTAAGTTGTCATTCAAATCATCGCGTCGTGTCGCACAAGAAGACGATGAAATAAGCTTGCACCTCGCAGGCGGCGCGTGGACTGCGAGTTTGCATCTCGCGGGCGACGCGTGATAAAGCACGCTGGCGGCTAGCGGTAGCCTCAATTTCAGGCGGCGCGGCGCGGCCATGTTACAGCTGTGCCGTTGCAGTGCCGTTATAGTGTGCGATGACCTTTAACCTTTTGCTCGCGCTCGCTTTATTAAATATTTTTTTACATCAGTTGGAAACAACATTTTTTTGGATTAAAGGTAGCCTATGGTCTGTTGCTGTATCAGTAGCAACGTTGCAAAATTTTCATGACGATCGGATGAACGGTACGTCAGCGCATAAAGTACCAACAATTATGTACAAGCTTAAGATTTTATATTTTTAATGTAATAATAATAATAATAATAAATACTCTTTACTGTACACCAGAAAAAGGAAAAAATACACAAACAAATTTTACATAAAATGCACAATGGGCGGCCTTATCGCTAGTTCGCTAGAAGCAATATCTTCCAGGCAACCTTTGGATGGACAGGAGTGTTACGATATACGTGGGTGGTTTGGTATTGAAATGTCAAGGAAGAGCTTCGTAGGAATTTATGCAATCTGTGAATGGATTGCATAAATATTAATACATTCATATATTAATTGTATAATATGTTATATTAGTACAGCACACAAACAAATAGGTACATATTCATATATAAATAAGTGCATACATGCATACCTAAATACATAACACATTTACATATTAACACATTATAAATAAAAAATGTAAACATATTTGTCACGCAAATAGTTTATTACAACATTCATTTATTTTAGCAAATAATATTCTTTAACCATTTTTTGAACGATGAGGTAGTGCATTCCAAAGGCGTGCTGCTTCAACAATAAAAGATTTGTCGGCAAACCCTGTAGAATGCACTGGAATTTGAAGTTGCAAGTTTTCAGATGATCTCAAATATTAAATATGAAAATAATAAATCTATAAATAAAATTATTTATTCAAAATTTGGTACCCACTATGTTTATACAACAACATTCTTATTAAAAAAATCTTGGCCTTAGGTACTGTGAGGCGTACGGCAGGAAATTGAAACACTAGAATACCTTCCGATCGAAAAGCATAACATAGAAACCATATGCTAGAGTCTAGTTAGGGGTGTTCTACGGTAACTCGAAACACAATACTAGCTGAAGACATAACACACCTTGGGGACAGAGACATGCAGATCCTGCTGGGCTCATTTATGCAATCAGGTTTGGCGAACAGCATGGAACTGGCTAGAAAGAGTCCTCAATAATTCAAATTTACAAGAAAAAACAAAAAATATAGAACGATGGCCCTCATATCTCATGCCAACTTAATATTGCTTCATATAATCAACACACGTCTGCAATACTATTTTAAGCGAATATACTAGTTTTAGTGCTTCATTGATTACTTTAAGACCACATCTAAGTAGGACTGCATACGTAGTATGGATTACGGGAAATTAGCGTACCTTCACATCTCGCGGCATTGATCACAAACCTGTACGAAGATGGTAAATGGATAATCAGGATTAATGAACTGATCTCTGACATATTTTATCCCCTCTCCTTTTCAACTTCTGCAAAGAACATATAATGAGAAGAGCTTTGGATACATGGGATGGGGATACCACGCTATTTACGTCATCACAGTTGAATTGTTCGTGTCGGGTCGTTCGGCTTCCTTTGATATGGTTGAAGTGGACGATGGCTGGCGCGTGCGTCATGCTCGTGAACGTTGGTTGGGGCTGGTCATCTCCGAACTGCTATTACTTGCTTATAGTAGTAGTTTGTGCGACTGTTTATAGTTTAGAACAATGCTACATTGTCCTCACATTTAATTTGCGCATATAAGCAATGTAACCAAAGAGTTGTTAAAAAGATGTTGAAAAAGAGTGTCCTTGGAGTTTCTTGCCTGTTCTTCTCCACAGGATGTACTTATTGGAACAGGCAACTAGCTTCACGACTGACTTAGTCTGACTGACTACTACTCTTGACAATTCACTGCTCCTGGCGTTAGTCGTTCGTGGCAATTCTCCATCTTGAGCTATCGTTGTTAAATACGAACGTGTATGGATAGACGTACAAAGCACCCCGGTATCCGCACACTAGTGATTTATGCCGCGTTAAAGTAAACAAAAGACGATTCGTTTTGCTTACGACGGTACAATTTTCGTTGAATATCAATGAAATTTTACCGTCCGTAATCGTTTCTTGTTTATTGGAACGCGGCATTAGTGATGAGCGATGCTACGACACGTAACATTCCAATTGTATCTTACCTACTTATATTATAAATTTAGGCTATGAACGGGGCTTTAGTTAGGACCTCTACATCTCTATTGACACAATTTTTTTTTAAATTGTATTTTTTTATGGCATAGGGGGCAAACGAGCAGATGGGTCTGATGGTAAATGACTACCGCCGCCCATGGGCACCTGCAACTCAAGAGTCACAAGTTCGTTGCCGGCCTTTTAGGTGGTAATAGGGAAAGGGTGGGGAGGAGGTAAGGAAGGGGGTGCTCAGTAGACTCCTACTGACCTACACAGTAATATTAATTTAATTATTTTATTTTTCGTTTTATAACTTCCGCGCTCCCCTTTGTAGCCTGGCATCCCTTGGCACGTGCTTACTTTGCCTTAGGGATAATCCACCACAGATGGTATGTGTGTACACATATTTTTTGTACTAAGCGTCAAAAACTTCTGCAACAGGCATGTCCCATTGTTACAATTTTTTTCGAATATGAATGTAAAAAAAGCCTGAAATAATAATGTTTTACGAAAATAACTAACCAGTGTTCAGCGGCAGGTGAGTCTCTTGCATGAGTATGTGCTGTGCGTGCTAGCGCCGCGGCGGCGAGTGCTCGCAGGGTAGCGCCCGCGCCAGCAGCGTTTCGCACTAACGCCCATCGAGCTGCAGCACTGTTTGCGCCATTTTCTTCGTTACTGTTCTCCAGTGCCAGAGCTACAACAGCAGTAGTATTAGAGAGAAGGTACACTTGAAATTATTATCAAGTGAATTGAAACTGTAGGACGTGCTATTCTTAAAATCCTAAACACTAAACATCTATTGCTATCTTCATAACTTCTTTTCGTAGCAACCGTGAAAATATCTATTACTGGTGTACGCTCTCCATAGAACAAAGATCGTTATAACTATTATATTTAAACAAAATTATATAAACAAAATTTGTATAAAAAGTCAGTATATTTTTCTTTTTTCCTAATTCAATTTTTTCCTTCTTTGTACGACTGATATTCAATATTTAGAATAGTCACAATTCCATAATTCTTGGAATACCGGACCGAACAAAAAACTATGTTTTTTTATGTTATAGGGGGCAAACGAGCAGAAGGGTCACCTGATGGTAAATGACTACCGCCACCCATGGGCACCCGTAACTCTCAAGTGCGTTGCCGCCCTTTAAGGTGGGAATAGGGGAAGAGGGGGAGGGGGCGGAGAGTGGGAATAGGGGAGAGGGGGATTACAGGGGAGGAAAGGACGTGAATAGGATAGAGGGAAGGGTTAGGGCCTCCGGTAACCTCACTCACGCGGCGAAAAGCAATGCAAGCAGTAACACTGCCGGTTTTCTGTGGGGCCGTGGTATTGAGCGGAGTCAAGCCGGCCCATACGTGCCGAAGAGCCTAGTTGTCGATCTCTCATGGTGAGTTGAGAACCTCTTCCGTTTTTTCCTCGGTTAAAAAGAGAGTCAAAAGGTCACTTGATATTAAATATTATACATGAGACACCTATGTCAGTTAACAACACACCTAGCTCATAATCGCAGTGTACAAGAGATAAAAATACCATGCTATTCAATGGAATTAATTGATTTTTTTGTAGACCGAACATTACACCCCGTCGTCCGTCGTATAGGGTGTAATGTTGTTACTTGAGTGGCCCAGTGACATCTAGCGCATGTCGGTGCTCTCTCTCTCTCTAGCGCTTGTCTACCCACCGCCTGTCTCTAGCTGGTGAAGTACTGGATCCCGAAAGACATGCCGACAAGGCCGATTGCTTTACTATACATATAACTATATCATTAGCATTACTATAAAACGTTACCAAGATCATGTGCTGCTACAAGATCTGCTGGATCGAGATGCGTAGCAGCCGCGAGTTGTTCCGAAGCACTAGACCACGCCAATGGGTCACTTTCAGCAGCGCGAGCACTCGCCAGCGCGAACGTGACCCGGGCTGCGCAGGAGTACGGGTCGTCACGAGATGCCGCCTCGCTCAGAGATTGTGCTTCGAGCCAATTACCTAACTGAATAGAAAAAATGACAATTTAATAACCTATCATTTTTAAATAAGTATTAATATAAAATTAAATCTTAAAAAAGTTGCATGGAATGACGTTCAAACAATTATTGTTGTTAAACTTACGCGACTTGTAGTAATACATACCGAATAGCATCGGTACAATCTGTCCCGTACCTGTCGGCACAAGTTGTAGCGTAGGCCAACGTGATAAAAAATTACATCAAACTCTCTAACTTTAACACAATATGTAAAGAGTACCGCATATGCAACGAAGGCAGCGTCAGTATTGGCCTCAGCACGAAGCACTCTGTCTTGAGGGTTGGCACGGGCCACGGCCTTTAGCCTGGTGAGCGCTTGCCGCGCGGAGGGCGCTGCGGGGGGACGGAGCGTCCGTAGCGCAGCCAGTGCTGCTCCGAGCTCTAGACGGGCGCCCGCCGCTCCACCGCTGGACCCACGAAGAGCTTCCACGCACCACATGGAACCGCTAAACAAAAACAGTTCATAATGATGACCAGCGTGATTTCTCCCTACGACTTATAGCATCTACCTACTATTTTTGTAAGTATGGATATTATGACGTTAGCCGAGCCTTATTATAAGTTTCTTTTTGCTTTCCTTTACTCTATTATTATTATTTTAATATTTGCATCCGACTTACTTAATAACGTGTAACTAGTATACATACGCAGCATCGGGGGCTCGGTCACTGTGTCCCATGGCAGAGGCGGCGGCGCGCGCTAGACAGCGCTCGGCGTGCGCGGCAGCTCGCCGGGACCAGCGCGACAAGCGGTCGCCGCGCACCACGTCACGTATCACCATCGAGTAAGCGTCGTTCTCCTACATCACAGCACATGAACAATCGCATATTAATTGAATCAATTATAATGTTTAAATCGTACTATTTCTGAGTATAAGTAGGTACTGCAACGTCTGAGCATAAAGTGTTATAGTTTTTTAATTGTTGTGTACTTGCCTAACATTATCATTAGCAATAAACATATAAACTTGCTTGTTCGATTTTGCTAATCTTAACTAATATTATAAAGAGGAAACATTTGTGTGTATGTTTGTAATGTTTTTACTCAAAAACTACTGGACCGATTGCGATGAAACTTGGTATGTAGATAGCTGGAGACCTGGATTAACGCATAGGCTACCCCGACATTCCCACGGGATCGGGACTTACGCGGGTGAAACCGCGAGGCGCTGCTAGTTCAGTATAAGCTAACAAACCCGCGTTCAAATGTTACTGTGTCGACCAAAGCGCAGTTCCCTTCCGTGTACGCTACGGTTTCGGAGTATAGCTCGGATTTGTACGGCCTACCACAAATACGATGTGCACGAACGGCCAGGATCTCCGCCCACAGTGATGCGCTACACAATCCTAAGAACGCGTGTCACGAGGGGCTGGCCCACCATGTTTGTTTCGAGGCGAGAGGTATTTCATCTTTGACTAACTACAGCCGTCCATTATAGTTTTTCATAGAAAGTCCGTTACCATCCGCCTCAGGTTGAAGACGAAAGTTAAACTATCCAATGCATTGGTGATGTCCATGGACACCAAGAATGACGTGGGATCTGACTCGACTGGTCGTTTTATTATGGGAGAGGCTCAGCCGTAATTGCTTGATAGGGGGAGCGAGGGGATGGGGGGATTTTTGTCATTCTGGACCCTTGGCTGGGTCCCATCTCTTTTTATAAAATTGCACTTACGTCATCTATAGTAATATCCTGGTGGAATGTGGGTGGCTCCACGTCAAGCATAGCGTGGAACGCTGCTTTGGCACCTTCCGCGTCGTTTAGCGCAACCGAACATAATACCAAGTGCAAACCTGAAATTCAAATTAATCTATTAGTTATTATTATGTAAAACCTAATGAATTAATCTCTCTTACAATTAAGCGGAATATAGATCCTGGGCTGATGTATTAATATAAAACAAAAAAAGTCTTTCCAAAGAAGCAGCGGTAGCGTAATGGCTAAGGCGTCAGACTTGCGATCGAGTGGTCGCGGGTTCTAAGCCCACCCAGTGCACTACCGACGTGAACCCACTCCTAACACAAGCATTTAGCTTAGCTGGAGGGGTTAACAAGAATACTAGTAATGTGTGACCCACGTTACTAGTAGCCTTAATAAAAGAAAAAGAAAAAAAGAAAGAAAGATACTGTTCTGGATCAGCCCATAGACGATTTTCCCTCGGTTTCTGCTCAGTGTCATCTTCTTATGTACCAACTGAAGTCTGAATACAAAATTGAGCCAACTAGGTATATAGGTACAGGGCAAATGAGACAGGGTAAAGTCAGGACTTGTTGAAGTGTTCTTGTGGGGAAGGAAGTAAAAATATGAAAGTGATATATATTATACATTTACTTTGCTTCTTCACCATTTTATCATACTGGATATGTAAACTTGTAGGTACACTTACCTGTCTGAAAGTCTCCTTGTTCGTGCATGATGTGTTGAAAATTAGTCACAGCGTCACGAAACTTGCCCATGCGCACCAACAGTAAACCAATATTGTGCATTACCTTCATCCTGTTAGTAATTCATAGTGTAATAAATCACTGGGTGGGTCCATTGCATAAGAACTGACTTAATAACGTTATTATTCTCTACTAACTTTTAAACTTTCGCGTTCCATGATATAATATTATTTATTTATTTAAGGGAATTAACGCGATCACGAAAAGGTATTACATACCTCTGAATTGCCTGACGTTTCGACCAGGTTGCACAGGCCGTGGTCACAGGCTGACTCGAGTGAGTATGTAATACCTTTTCGTGATCGCGTTAAGATTTCCGTAAATAATGTTATTATTTTCATTGCCAAATGCCATTGCAACTGACAGAAGACTTTAATATAATAGTGTTTTTGATCCTGACTATATTTTACTATGTACCTATATACTATCTATATTTTCGGAATGTTCTCTAATTTATTTTACATCAAGAGAGAACAGTCAAACGAAGGTAGGGAATCAATTAGAGAACCCAACTTTTTTGGGGTATAACATGCCCCAAATTAATTATGTTTGAATAAAGTTGTACCCTATGTCACTCGCACTATAACTGTGAATCGATTGACACCACAAATTGATTCAGTAAAATCGGCTATTACTTCAAGTGACAAAGACACGAAATTGCAAACATGCATAGACTGCTAAAATCATAGGTAACATTGATTTTGGTTGGTTGGCTTTCACAGTTTGGTAAACAAAATATTAGAATGTCTTTTATAATACTCGTAATACTTAAGAGAAGTATAAAGACTCAAAATCATGTAGGTACGGTGAATATCATACCTTAAATCTTTCTCGGCCGTCGGTGTTTGATCAAGGGCCATTCTATATAGCTTTAAAGCTTTAGGATGTTCACCCATTTTGAAATAAATATTACCCATGTTAACCTGTAAGTTGAATAATTTTATTTATGAGGCCTCGTCCTGAACTGCATCTGAGCAGAGCGTGACGGGCGGCGGAGCGATTTCTCCGAACAAGTCTTACGCATCACTTTATGAAGCCAACGCTTTGCTATTGCTATGGCTCGTCCAACGCTGTAATAGAAACAATGACTAACAAGCGGAACTGGTAGCTTTCTCGTAATTATTACACCTGTAGCACTACCAGATAAGGCTAAGCGCGCTCTACAAGTTTTTCACAGCGCTGCAAAAAAGCGCTGCGGCATAATATTGCTCGTGTCTCGTTTGCGGCGTTGCACCGCAACGCCCGGAAAAAAATTGTAGTGCGCTCCTAGCAGTACAAGTGTCGAAGGCGACGTTTCAGCAGTGCAGTGCGGCAGATTGGTATAGGGCTCTGTTTCTGCATTTAGTCTCAAAGGCTATGAGGCTGACTAGTTGAGCGAGTCTAGCTTCTTCCAGAAGCACAGAAGCCTCCCGGGGCGTTCACAGACTTCTAGGAGCATAGTGCGAGTAGTAACTGCAGTATACTATTGAGAGGCTGTATACCTAATAAAACATTAAATTCAATTTAAAAAAAAACATTGGTTAACATTTGTTTAAGTAAGTAGGTATATCTAATCGCATGCGGCTCCAAGCCTAGGTTCGGTCAGAAGTATGTTTAACGAAGTTAAAAACTATTAATTAAATTTCTATAATAATAGATAGGTAATATTTATAAATACTTAATCATTTTACCTTAAGTCTGTTGGCATGAGGGAATAGTTTGTTTCTAGTAAGTAACTGATACGTGTTTAGCGCCTCCGTATACATTTCGTTGAGTGCATATTGATCAGCCAAATTGCAAAGAACCTGTGGGCAATAAACTCAAAAAATGTTGACACAGGTGTCTACATTAGGATATGTTAAAGTTTGACATGTCTCGCGACATCGCAAGTTCTTCCTTCTACACCTTATTGTATTCTTTTTTATGGTTTTTTTTACATTCATAATTACTCAAGCCGCAAATTATACCAAACTGATGTGGCAGTGTGGAGAAAAGACATCGGGCGACATGGGGTAATGTCGCCTGATGTTTCCAGAGACACACATGTCACTCGAACTCGACAAATGTTGCCTAGTGCCTAGTTTTATTACGATTGTCTGTATTACATCCCTTACCGCAAATGTGAGATCCAGATTGTGAGTGTCACCAAGGTTTGCCTGTTCCTGCATCCGAATTAGCTGCCTCTCTAATGCTGAAGCTTCTTGTGCTTTTGCTAAGGCCTGAGGACATAAAGAAGCACTTGATAAAAGAATATATCTGATATCTTGATATTAAACTATATGTCTTAACAACCTTACCTTAACAATTACCTAAAAAATAATACCTTAAAAAAAAGTATCACCGACTTCAATGTGCCTAAATCATGATAAATTGTATTTTGTTTAAATTTAATATGAGTAGGCAAACTAAACGCACTGCTCCAATGAGACAGCGAGGTTTCGGAATCAACGAAAATATCATCCATGTATACAATTTTTAGATATTTGTTGATAAAATTTAAATGGGACCACCTGGGAAGTATACCCTTTGAAACAAAAAAGAATTTTCTAAATTGGTGCAGGCGTCTTCGAGTAATCGGTGAACATACATAAAAAAAACCTCCTCCTTTTTTGAAGTCCGTTAAAAAGATACCTAATTTGAATATCATTTAACAACTGATTATTATAAAGACGGACTGACGTTGGACTAACTAAAATACCATCGACCACGTTCAAAATGTCAAATGGACGTACTGAAACTTTTTTATACCACCAGGGTGGCAAAGAAGCATACGACCTGCCTGATGACAAATAGTTAAGATGCCTCTCTTTTATGTGTGATCAATCCTATCCCCCTCCACATTTAACTCTTAGACGCCTCTACTACTACGTCGGTAGGTATAGAGCGGTTACTCTCTACCAAGCAACTTATAAGCGCGCTTATATTTACATTTCACAGGTTGCGTTAAGAAGCACTAAAGCGTTATATATATATAAATAGAATAAAAGAAATCTTTGCACTATTTTCTTGAGCCCTTTTTTATTTTTCTATGAAAACCAATATACAAGCAAAATTCGTTTTGCTTAAAGAGGAATAATAATAATAAATATAATAAAAGCGCATAGCTTGTGAGTACTTCGACATATTGGGCTAAATCTTTTTTTAAATATTAGTCATAGTCCGAGTTCGGTCCAAGTCCGAATATGGTTTTAAGCTGTTTTAAGATAAATAATATTGAGAAATTCCCTAGAAAGAAACTTTTATTGAAATTTAACAGGACAACATCTGTAGAATGCTTTTAATATTTGGACTAAAAGTTTACTGCTAATCATATTTATCGCGGCCGTCGCCGAACGTTCCATGAGTCTAACTTGCCTGTCCAAGATCGTTTTCTTTCTTCAGTGTGCTATCATCGTCAGGATCAGTTCGCGCGCTCAACATACACGACTCTTCAACCAGGCACATGATACGCGACTCCATCTGTTTTACCCGTTCTTCGATACTAGGAAAACAATATTGTTACTAAGCCAAATACGTGTACATCGTACCTATATTATGCAATTGTGACACATAATCAATCACCCTATCTAGTCCGGGCACCAGAGCGTTTGAGGGTGGCGGTCTTTTATAACAATACGATACTTGGCTTAAAATTTAAAGAAAAATACTAGAATAACATACTGAAGTGTCTACTTCAAAGGAGATACGCGTCATTGTTTATTATTGCAAAATAACTTGAAAATCGGCTTTTTTTCGGTTTTCATTAAAAATGTAAAAAACTTATTGCTTTTAGAGCAAATTGGTAAATGCAAAAGCTGTTAAGCCGTCGATTTTACATAAGGATTAGGCATTAAAAAAAATTTGATAATTGTTTCCATTGTTTAAATAAGCGAGAAAGATGAAAAATGCAAAGAAATTAAAATGCGTGAAAATGCACGTTGCAATATTCAAAATTAAATGAAAATCGAGTATGTTACAGACATTAGTATGTTTTTCATTGTACGCCAAGTCAGATCGCGAAATTTTAAAATGACAGCCTATTGTAAAATTGTTAATTTAAAATTTCGATTGTGTGTAAAATGTGTCACAGGCTTGGTATTGATATCTGAGTTTTTGAAATCGATGGGGAATAACAATATCTTTAATACCTCAAAAATTTGATTTTTTAATTGAACAAAAAAAAAAATTATTAACGATAAATCGTAAATGAAAGACCGTATTTTTTCTAATTTTAAACTTAGACGTAAACAACTTAGTACAAGTGATTGCGCTTATTTTGACATAAATTAAAAAAAAAATTGCACTAGTACTTTTTACTTCAAATTTTAAGCCTAGTATCGTATTGTTATAAAAGACCACCACTTTTCGCGTTATTTTTGGCTCTGGCGCCCGGATTAATCAAGATAACATGCTTTTTAAAAGAAACATGCAGTCCTAAACATTTAACCTCTTATTAGGTGTTAATGGGTAGGTACAGTAAAAGGGCAACTTAATATTGGCCACAATTCGCTTAAATAATAAAAATTAAATATCACGCGTAAAAGATGTTTGAATAATCTGCTTGTTATTTACCTGTCTTCTTTGATATCGTCTCTGGTGGGCGCTTCCCTGGTGGCGGAAGTGTAACCAGCAGCGCGCACCGCTGTAACGGGCCGCGCCGCTGTTGCTGCTCGCGAGCTGTTACCTCGCACACTTACTGTGCCCAGACGCATCATCTGTTTTATGATGGAACATAATGTTATAAAAAAAATAATTCTTAAGGAGTCAGCCCAGGTTCTTTTGTTTTTTTTTTTACACCGCTGGCGTCAGTGCGATGGTTAAATAGTCGCCAATAGTCATCGGGGGTTACGTCTTCGATACCCACATATTATTATAACGATTATAATTATGTGTGATTCACAGTAAGTTGTTCCGAGTCTGGGTGAAGCCGTGTAGGTAGATACCTACTTTGTATACAATCACTACATATTATAAAACAAAGTCCCCCCGCCGCGTCTGTGTGTCTGTTCGCGATAAACTGAAAAACTACTGAACGGATTTTCATGCGGTTTTCACTAATAGACAAAGTGATTCATGTGGAAGATTTAGGTGTATAATTTGAACCCGTGCGAAGCCGGGGCGGGTTGCTAGTATACCAATAAAAAAGTTTTTAAAGTTCTATTTGACAATGGTAAAAGCACAGATAAGATAATAGTTACTTCGTAAGTATAGGTATTTGCCTAAGACAGGAGTCGCCTTGAAAAAAAAACAATTCTTATGTTATAAGAATGTTAGCTATGAGAGGTATCTTTTAATTATGTATATATAGTACTACGTCTCTATGTTGTAATTTAACATTGCATGATACTATTTTTTCCATTTCGAAATTTTAATGAATGTTTAAAAATTGATAACTCAAATAATTTATTACAGATATAGGTAAAGTGACGCACGGTGGTGCTTGTTTTACACAGGTTATGTTCAGTCAATATACATGAAATCACAAAATAAGGCTACGTACCCCAGTACCCATCCTGCTGGACACTTTCCTGCCGATGCCAGCGGTTCGGAGCGTCTCCTGAAAGTCCTGGTCCTCACGCAAGTTCCTAGTATCGAGTGCCGGAGCAACCTCATTGAAGCCTGCGTACAGTTCGTCATCCTCGTCGACAATCATAGCTGTACGAGGCTTCGCGTCAGTACCGAGTCTCGATGCACTATAATAACGCGAACTCAACATGTTTCTCCTTGCAAAAAGCAAAACTCACGTAGGTACTTCTTATAAAAGTTTAAGTAGTTACACGTTTGTTGTGACGCCGTAACCATGGCAACGATTGTTATCACAGAGACATGCCAAAGATAATTTATAACATACTGTCACATTATCGATGCAGGCAGGCTATGAGCAATAATTTATTGCTCTTAGCAGGCAGGCCCAGCAGTCCATTAAAATTGTAGCCATAGAGGTATTACATGGTACTTAGAAAACTCATACTAGAAACCTGCATATACACGACAAATGTCTACAATAACCATTAATAAACATCCTTACATTCAGTACAAAAAGAAGTCTTAGTAAGCGTCTGTATTTGTGGCTATTCTTGTGAAACATTAAATAAATACTATGAGATTTTCGTAGTTATGATCATTGGCCGTGTGTGAGGTGTGTGGAGTTATTATTATTATTGATCACTGAGTTATTACACCGCGACATCAGTCGGAGTTTACGCTCAGCAGCATTCGAACGTATTCACCTGCCTTTTAATTATCGAAAAAAAATGCAATCAATGCACCAGAGGCCCAAACCCTAACCCCCCCCCCTCCCCCCAATGATGGCGCCGTTAAAAAGTAGATTACCCCAGGGGGGTACCAACTGCGCTAGCGTTGGAGGATCCCCCTCTGGGCGTCCACGCTCAGAGCACAGTGCACCTGGGCGTGGACGCCCAGGCTGCCCCTCGTACTCTGGGGAGGGCACAACCGCGCTTAAAACATCTGATAGGGGCAAGAGCAAGCATACCAAGGCACCCCTTGCCACGCTCACCGTTGACTTCTGCAACATCAGAGACATACATTGTAACCTCAACGCTGTTCCCCACCACCTCGAAACAGCAAAGCCGGCCTTGCTCTTTTTAACTGAGACGCAGATATCGTCTCCAGCGGACACATCCTATCTCTCCTACCCTGGGTACGGTCTGGATCACTCCTTTGTTCCTAGGGCTGGTGTGTGCGTGTACGTTAGAGACGTTATCAGTTCTCGCCGCTTCGGCAATCTTGAAGGCAGGGACCTTTCCATCTTGTGGCTCCGTGTAGACAGCGACGATCACCCCCGCGTCTATGCATGCCTCTATAGGTCCCATAGCGGTGATGCCGTAACTGACCGACTCATCGACCACGTCCAAATGGCTACAGACTCTGTGCTGCAGCAGATCCCATCCGCAGAGATCGTGATACTTGGCGACTTTAGCGCCCACCACGCTGATTGGCTTGGCTCACGCAAAACCGATCATGCGGGGAGATCTGTTCACGGCTCCGCCCTGACATATGGCTTGACACAACTGGTAGCAACGCCTACGCGAATCCCAGATGTAGAAAGCCACGAGCCTTCACTGTTGGACCTTCTGCTGACCTCTCATCCGGATGGCTACCAAGTCTCCGTTGAGGTCCCAATTGGCTCCTCGGACCATCGCCTGATCTGAAGTACGGTGACACTCACGTGCTCGCGGCAGCCGCGAGTTGTAAGCTGCCGCCGTGTGTGGCACTATAGGTCAGCAGACTGGGATGGGATGCGAACCTTCTTTGCATCCTACCCTTTTAGGCAGGTCTGCTTCAAGCCGGATGATCCCAACGTCGTTGCCGATTCTGTCGCTGATGTGGTGCTTCAGGGAATGGTGCTTATTGTTCCATTCTCTGTGATTCCCATTGGTGGCAATTACCAGCCTTGGTTTGGTCGATCCTGCAAAACGGCGTCCCGCCCAAAGCAGGAATGTTATCAAGCTTGGGCAAATGCAGTACGGGATGTAAAAACCAGCGCATTAAAAAAGCAGCTCAACTTTGCCTCCAGGTCCTTCAAAAGAGACATTGCCAGGGCGAAGTCGGAGCACATCGGCAGAATTTGTGAGAGACTGGGTCTTCCTTCGTCTCTTGCCAAAGCTGTCCAGGGGAATTTCTGTAAACCATCCCTTCCACACACGAGATAATTCGTTGGCCCACGACGCTAAGGAGAAAGCCGACCTCTTGGGCAAACTCTTTGCGTCCAACTCGACTTTGGATGACGGGGGAAACGTACCGCCGACCATACCGCGGTGCAACATCTGTATGCCGGAAGTCCGCTTCTTCCAAAGCTCAGTGCGTAAAGCACTTCTTTCCCTCGATATTCATAAGTCGAGTGGGCCCGACGAAATCTCTCCCATCGTGCTGAAGACATGTGCTCCAGAGTTGGCACCGGCTTTAACGCGCCTTTATCGGCTCTCCTACTTCCTTGGCGTGCTCATGGAAGACAGCTTTAGTGCACCCGACCCCTAAAAAAGGTGACCGCTAGGATCCGTCCAACTACAGACCTATAGCCATAACCACCTTGTTCTCCAAGATAATGGAATCCATTGTCAACCGCCAGCTCCTTCGGTACTTAGAAGACCACCAGCTACTCAATGACCGCTAATACGGGTTTGCGTCGGGGTCGTTCAGCTAGTGACCTTCTCGTGTACTTGACTCACCGTTGGGCACAGGCGATCGAGAGCAAGTGGGAGGCGTTGTCAGTCAGTTTGGACATAGCGAAGGCCTTCGATCGGGTGTGTTCCTTCCTATGGGCTTCCCGAGAAATTATGCAACTGGATCACCAGTTTTCTCGCAGACAGAAGCATCAAGGTCGTTGTCGACGGTGCATGCTCCGACTTCAAGTCTGTGAATGCTGGTGTCCCACAAGGCTGTGTGCTATCACCCACGCTGTTTCTTCTGCATATCTATGATATGCTGCAAATCAACAGTATTCATTGCTATGCCGATGATAGTACGAGTGATGCCTTGTATACCGGCCGCGCTAATATTTCTCGGGAAAACGTCACTGAGAGTCGATCCAAACTTGTGTCTGAAATCGAAGCCTCCTTACTAGGACTTTCCGATTGGGGTCGACTTAATCTAGTCCAATTTAACCCAAAGAAGATAGGTTTGCGCGTTCACCGCTAAAAAGATACCGTTTATCGTGTCACCTCGCTTTGAGAGCACTTCCCTGACTGCCACAGCCGGCATCGGAATCCTTGGTGTCGATACATAGAGCGAAATTCAGTTCTGCGGTCACTTGGAGGTAAAAGCCAAATTAGCCTCGAAGAAGCTTGGTGTGCTTAACAGATCGAGACAGTATTTCACCCCGGGCCCACCGCCTACAACTATATAAGGCGCAGTTTCGGCCGCATATGGAATACTGTTCTCATATCTATGCAGGAGCATCCCAGTAAAAGCTTCTCTCTCTTGACCGCATTCAACGGAGAGCGACTCGAATCATCGATTGCCAGGATGTTTCTGATCAGCTTGACCAGTTGGCGTTGCGTAGAGATGTAGCCTCACTCTGCATTCTCTATCGCATGTATCATGGGGAGTGCTCCGAGGAATTGTTCGGACTTATACCGGCCGCAACGTTTCGCCATCGTTCAACGCGACAAAACTTTCATCCCCATCACCTGGATAATTGGCAATCCACCACTGTGCGGTTTTCCAGAAATATTTTGCCTCGCACAACCAATCTCTGGAACAAATTGTCGCCTGCTGTATTTCCGGACCGATACGACCTTCAAATTCAAATTCAAAATCATTTATTCAATTAAGACACTAAGTGACATTTATGAACGTTAAATTGAAGCTAGAGTTAAAATCATAGATCGGCACAAACAGACGCCACAGCATGTACTGGATTGTCAAAGTAAATTAGGTGAAAAACACCAAAATCTACTGCCTGTTTGTGTCGATCTATAACATCCAGTTTCCAAAATGCGTAGGGCCTTATGAGAAGAATAATGGCAAAGAAACTCATGGCCACAAACCACCTTCAAAACCTTCAAGAAAAGAGCGTACTCCTATCTCAAAGGCCGGCAACGCGCTTGTGACTCTTGAGTTGCAGGTGTCCATGGGCGACGGTAGTCACTTACCATCAGGTGACCCGTCTGCTCGTTTGCCCCCTATAATATAAAAAAAAAAATCCCAAGTTGTATTGTACAAACCATTCAAAATCTAAAAAAAAGGTAGTGGTTTCATCGGTGAACAAACTTTTACTAAAACCAACATAAAATTAAAATCATAATTTTGGCTTCGCAGCGCCCCCGTTTTCTAAGCACATCATAGATCAACAAATAAATACACGCAGAACTAACACCGGGTTTGTACTTACTTAGGACACCTGTAACAAGATAACACGTGAATTACACGATCACAACAGGAGTATTTAGTTTGTCTTTATCTTTATTTAATTTGATTACCTTGGGTTTGACAGACGTTTCTTTTTAGATTTCTTCGAATCTGTCATTATAAAATATGTGTTATTCTGCTGTATGAGCTATATTAATGTAAAATTTGATTTAAATCCATACAGTAGGTAGTTTAGTAGTAGGTAGTTGCTTATAAGTTGCTATAACAAACATCCATACATACTCACAAACTTTCACGTTTATAATATTAGTAGGATACCGCGATGCATTCTACAAAAAATAAAAACTAACAAAACTACCTACTACTAAAAGTACTATTTCCTGAGTTTTAATTCTAATGTAGCTTCTTAGGTATAAACTATTTGGCCGTTCTGTTTTGTATCTCGGCTCTTGGCGCTAAATCTATGAAAACAAATCGTTCAGCAGTTCGTTGGGAAAACGCGTAAGCGCCATGAAAACCACGGTGATAACGACCTTACGGATTGCGAGAAAACTACAGCTCTAAAGCTGTCAAGCGCTGCTTGTTAAAACTGTTGGGTTGTACTACAAATTATTGTTTTTTTTTGTTTACAATATACCTTGACGAAGTTAGGCTCGGATCGCTCTTTATACCTAGCTAATGTTTTAAATACCTATTGGTAGCGAGATTTGTTGTCGAGGTTTGTTTGTTTTACTTCCGAACTCGATGTTTATTGAGGAAGGCTACAGCACTAGTTTATTCATAAAAGCGTCATATTCTGACATTAAAAAAAAACAATAATAAAGAAATATAGGAAACTCTGAAAAAAGTATGGGTATATATTATTCTTGTTTAGTTACGATAGATTTGTATTCTCTTCACACAAGATAGGCAACTCATAGCATAGATGATATCGTTTCTATCAGAGTATACAAACCTGAGATCCAAACACTAGTTTTTATTTTATCATTATTTGGTAGTCATAGCAACAGTCAAACAAAATGCTTTATTAGACAAAAAAAAAGGAAACTATTTTTCAGTAAAACAAATTTTAGTTTATGACTTTATTTTAGTTTATTCTTTACTTAGTTATTTTTTTGCACTAAAGGAGCCATAACGCTTTTTTTATATTGTTGTCTTTACAAAATATACACTATTCATATGGATACATTTAATTTAAAAAAATGTATAAACCAACGATAATAGGAAAATTCCGCCCATCCTCGCCATATTCGTGTAAAATTTGGCCACCAGTCAACATAATCCTGGCGGCGGATTTCTGCTTAGCATTTGATAGCGTGGCAGCGTGCAGATTTATTTCAGAGGATGTGAAGATGGTGTATAATCCTCTAGTTTGATCATAATTGTTTGAATCGGCTTCGACACGCTTTTTACGGTCTTTCATTCTTACTACTGCATGCCAGTAAATAAGAAAATATCTCAGGATTATTTCGGAATAAAATTAAGGACTACATTTCACGTTCATTATTTATTACATACTTCTAAATACATACAATCAAGGTCCATCTCATAAAAATCACATCAATGAAACAATTTAATAGTTTTACTAAATTAAAAACGACTGACTGAAATAAAAAATACATTAAACCTTATTTTTATCTAAATCAGTGCTATTGGAAGACGCTAAAAAATGTCACGTTTTCAGTAAACACGCGAAATAAGAAAATGTAATATGTATATCCTAACATAAACACTAAATCAAGTTAAAAGAGCGGGAACTCAACAAATGAGACAATCTGCGTCCGCGTACCAAGGCCTTTTTCTGTTTCAACTGTAAATTCAGTTAGACAATCATTCAAAATATTGGGTATAAAAATAAATGATTTTCCAAAATGTTTATATATTGTGTCGTTATATAACGTAATAACAATGATATTATATTATGTACATTTTACGATTTTTATTGATTTTAATACCTACCTACTGAAAATAATGTTAACAATCAAAAAATTCGTGACCCTAAAAGACTAGTAAGAAATGCAAGGAATTTGTTTGTACACTTTTCACTTATCATTAAGATAACACCAGATAAAAAATAATAGAAACGTCTATTAACATGGATATGACTTAGATGTTAACAATTTATAGTTCATTTACTTGTCATCTATATTTTTTATATACATATCTTTTACATTCATTCAACAAAAATCACTGACATTAAGATATCCCGACGTACATTGTATGTAACGAAGGCCGACAAAAATGATTTCACAGTAATATGGCATGTTTTCTTAGGTCGACTTTATTTTATATCTAAGCGAAACTGACAAACTATATTAAATTTATTTTAAAATCTAAGATGGCTAGTTTACGTATAGTCCATTCACAACAAATGTAATCAAAGTGTCAAAGTTTTTTATGTTATCTATTTAGTATACCATAGACATTTAGGACTTGCGCTATCCGCAGAGACGCGGGGGTAAGATGCTTTGTCGCGCTTCTCGTCGGAGTCGGAGTGTTGTGCGTTCATTCCTTGTTATATATTTTATAAATACATCTTTTTATGTCGCGGTTCAAGGAAAATAGGGTTTCAGCGAGCTGATGCGGCACATTATGAACTGTGCATGCCATTAAACTGTGTCATATAAATGGAACTAGGTTTTATGAGATGAGGGGGTATCATAAAACCTAGTCTCGATTAAACAGACATGCGCTAAAACATTTTTTTATATCATTTTACAAGAGAAAAAATTTCATCAAGCCTAAAAAATTGTACTACAAAGTTTAATAAACTTCATTAAGTATCTATTTTTCCACCCTAATGGGAGTAACTAAATATGGGTTAAAATAAAATGTACAAATACACACAAAAGTAGACTTGTGTCAGTTTTTGTCAAAAACAAAACGGAACACGAATACTGAACACCTAATGTAGGCTGGCAAAATCTGATATCAGATAATAGGTGAAGGTATTTATATGCCTACAGGGTATACTCAAAACAGCATTTATTTCAAAATATATCGACACATTAAAGTAGTAATGATTAGACTATAGCCATTAGTTCACCACAAACACGTTAGTGGCTATATAGTGCTTACTTAAACACATTCATAGGTTGAGACTTCTTAATTGACATTTCAGTAATTGATGGTTACTTATAACATAGATACATACTAGTCATGACATACTAAAATAAATTTAAGAAAATGCACCTCTTTTTATCATATCAACTTATTGTTCTCCACAGTCTAATAATTGCAAAGCAAATCAATTTTCAAAATTAAGTATAATATGTTACCTTGAGACGGGGTTTGGACCTATTATTCAAGGACTCTAAAAAATAAAACATTAAGTTTCAATTGAAATGTCCTTTAAATATATTACTGATGGTTTTACTAACTCAAACTAATAGTAAAAACGAAAATTCATATCGTAACTCTTTTTGGCAAAATTATGATAGAATCGTAAATACATAACACGAGAATACATAATCGAAGTTTAGGTCACAATTTTGACTCTGTTGTTGAGTAAATTTTTTTATTGGTCATTCTCATGCATTAACTGGAGTAGGAACTCGTTCATTTTTGTATATCATCTTAAATTACTATTTTTAATTCAACATTCTCTTGACATATACCTAAAAGCCCAACATACTATTAGGAATTTGAAAGATATTTACATAAAATCGTTGAAATCTCTATTAGAGCGTTCGCACTGCAATTTCAATACCTACGCTCCAGTTGCATTTGCCGGCTTCCAGGAAACTTCCCGTCGCTGCCCGCACTTCGATCAACAAAGCATTAGACAAGAGACGCTAACGAGACTCCGCAACATACATTGAAAAATATTAAATTAGCTGAACAGTTTCAAACAGATATATACTTATAACTTTAATGCTAACAATGGCTAGTAATTACATGTTCGAAGACCTAGTGTGTTGCATAATGTAATGTTGCTTTACCAAATCCCGTCTCAATGTAAACTTTATACAAGTAAGTTAGATAATAGCGTCAGCAACAATAAAATTTGGTTTCCTTCTTCATAATAACTACTCTGCTTATAATTATATTTTTAGCCTCTTAAATTCTACTTTCGTTAAATATTCATCTTATATAATAAAGAGGGCATCCCAAATATACTTTTTTTATTTTGTTGGGATTAATACACATATCTAGCTGCCATATATTTGAGGGTATGTAGCGTATTGTCACTAATTATTAGGTCAGGTATGTTAACTCACAATTTGTGTTTAGGGTCACTGTGATCACATTCTGAAAGCACCAATCTGTGGTAAGTGTTTCTAAATTAAGCACAATGTAGTCATACACAACTCGATGAGATATCTTTGAATTACAAATTATTATAAAGCAGTTGTCCGCATACAGCATTAACCAAATCTTTCAAGAACATTTTAGATATGTTACAGCTAGATCTGAGTTGAGAATCGCGGTCTCGGCAATTCAAACACGTCACCGTGCACGGAACGCGCCAGCGCTTTGATGCTAGCTGCTATGTCTTGTGGCTCCTCCTGCAAAAATTACATAATTACCTTTAATTAATGTCAAAACTAGAGGGTTAAGATAAACACGATACGTAAAACGACACGAGATGCACAAGTACCTAAAATTATTGCGATCGTAAAGTTTGCGCTACAATGGGCGGGCTCGTCTAGTCGCGATATACCGCATTATCTGATCGCTATAACATGAGGCCTAAGGTATGCGACTCTTGCGTTCTTAAGGCTCTGAGTTTATTTATATTTGTCTTTTATAGCCTTTTATATTTTCATCGATTCAAAAGTCTTTATTGCTATAGAAATATACCTATATAATGATGTACTCGGGATTTAACGCGATCACGTAATAGATCCTTTGAATTGCTTGACGCGATGACGTTTCAGCTAGGTTTCACTGGCCAGTGCAATCTGGTCGTCAACGCTCAACGTCAGGTTAAATTCAATAATAATAATAACTTCACACATCTCACACACGGCCGTCTGATCCCAAAGTAGGCAGAGCCTGTACTATGGTAACCACACTGCTGATAAACATACTTATTTATTTCTAAATACATACATATTATAGATAAATTACACCCAGACACAGAACAAATTATCAATATATCATATATCAAAATATCATGAAACGCGAAAGTTTAAAAGTTAGAAATACACCTTTACATTTATTTTTGTGATTTACGATAAATCATTTTCTAGTCAAGTTCTAATTGTAAAGTTTAACCATTAAAAAGTTGGTATTTTAATCACCCTCGCAAAATCCTAAAACGCGATGCTATTGGATGGAATGAAACGTGAGGTCAAATAACGCGCTTTGCACCACTTTTTAAACGACTTCAAAAAGGAGGATATATGTATTTTTTTTATGTATGTTCACCGATTACTCAAAGACGCCTGGAACGATTTAAAAAATTCTTCTTTTGTTTGAAAGGGTATAACTTCCCAGGTGGTCCCATGACCATCAGGTCAGGATTTGATGATGGGATCCTGGAGAAACCGAGGGAACTCTCCAATATATATATAGACACACTTCAAGCGATTTGGGTATTTTGAGGCGCATTGAAGTCGGCGATACTTTTTTAAAAGATAAATTATTCCTTAAAATTACATCTCTTCATTTACGAAAATACACTTAGTCTCGTGCAGTTCTGATTATATTTTAACAAATAGAAACAACATTATTTAAAATAAGTTTTTCTGTCCTATTCAATAACTATATTTTATTTTCATAAATCAATAAAGAATCAAACACATCGAGGTCCTTGACGTCATAGAAAAAATGCGCCGAAATGGCGGCGTTTAAATCACACGAAACTGGGTGTAGTTTTAGTTATTAAATCTTACTGTAGTAATTGATATGTTGTATGTGTTTCATTTTTCCAGTAATGTAATGAACTAATGACAAATGAAATCGTTTAAAAGAATTAAAAAAAAATGCATATTCCCCATTCAAAAGCAGTCATTAAAGAATAAATAATTAGTTTTTGATGCAAGTACATTAATATAAAAAAATGTATTATAACTCGTTTATTGTAGCCACACAATACCATAAACAGAGTTTTTAATGAAAGTTATTTTTCATTATTTTTTATAAATAAATAAGAATGTGGCAATAAGTAAAGTTGCTTCTAATTATGTGAGTATTGCGACCAGAAGCGTCATCGAACGTGCAACATGCACTTACAATGAGGTCATTTAATTAGTAACCACGACGCTCTGATAGGTGAAAAATAAGAATTTATATAGCTTATAATTATATTATACCTACAATCTTAGATAAAAGTCCAGTTTTAACTCCAACTACGCAATTAATTAAATAGTAAAAGACTTATTTGTTAAACGTTGGTGTTTGAGTTAGATTCACGTGTTTTCAATTTATATTTTTGATATTTTTTTTTTGTATGCACTCAACTGTTTTTTGATATGCACAGAAATAGCTAGATAAAACCGGATCCTGAAACCCGGATTGCCTCGGGATCATGTCAGAATTGTTTTAGGGAAGCTTTTACTGTGCCCGGGTAGGCCAATACCGCATGTTTGCCACCGTTTTACTTTTGTTTAATGGGGTTCTCTTCTTACTTCGTCTTAGGACTATTATCGAGCGATATATCGATATAAATAATGTGGATATAATTTATTAATAAAAAGCTCTTAAGCAACTGTTTTTAATATTTAAGATTTTTTTAATGCAGGTGTATCAAGTGTGAAACATAAGCTCCCGCCGGAAGCTAGTTATATAGTTCATAAAAAACTATATTCTAGTTATATAGTTCATAAAAAACTATATTCTGTGTGTGTGTGTGTGTGTATGTGTGTGTGGTTCTGTGCTACTTACATCGTCATCATATTCTCTATGCGTAGAGCGTTCATTGGGGAACTTTGGCATATTCATAGGAAGAGAACGCGCGATCACTTCGACACCGCCGCCACGGGGACGCGAGATGTGGATACCTTCGTCATTGCTGCCTTCCGCTAAAATTTAATGCTTTTTTTTACTTTTTCACACGAAAAGTACAAACAATAAGTTACAATTAAATGTATTTATCACAAACACAAAATTGTGTAAAATAGCACGTTTCGTTTTACAAAATGTTATTTTTGTACACTGAATTAGGTGCTTTTAATTTAGACCCTAAACATCTTTAAGAGGATTTTCCACTTTTTCTCTTTCTACCGGGAGTTTTATTCACATCCTAGTTTTGTTTTCATCGTATTTTACACATTAGTGTAGGTGTTCCACCTTTCTTTAAAATTCAATTAAGATATAACTTGTTTAGAAACTTTTCAAATCAGATTCGGTGTAATGCATGAAGCATTTTAAAGTTTACATACATTTTAGTATGCGCGAAATAGGTACGTACGGTCAGAGTCGTAATCGTCATGGTCAGAAAGCATATTGTACTGGGAGTCGGTGCCTTCTATGTCAAACAAATCTTCAGCATCCAACGAATCTTCTTCTGATTGCATATGTCTTTTAGGCTACAAACGAAAATACAAAAATATTAGATATTTTTAACTTAATGCAAAATATTATTTACATTTCATTCCAAAGATGTTTGATTTGTGTTGACAGATAAATAGTTACATTTTTAATACTCTTCTGAGTTCTTATTCTGAGTCAAAGTGAAAGGCAATGGAAATCATCCCTAATCTGTATGCCCCTTCCCCCTACCTTATTTGGGAACAGGTGGGGAAGAAAGATTGTTAATTTTTGACCGATATGTCTATGTCCACATGGTCCACCGTACATATTCTATCCTTAGTCACTTTATACATGCTCTATTTCCTTGTAGTACTGTTTATGAACATACATAGGGCTACATAAGTTTTGTCGTATAGAAGTCACATCTCATAATATTGTGATTTGAATTCATATCCATAAACACGTAAGTAACATTTAAAACAAATTTTAGAAGCAAGGATTCGTATGTAGTGACCGACCCAAGGTTCGGTTTCATCAAGTTTCGGCCAAAAAACTAGTTTCAGCGTTAGTTTCGGTTGCAGCCTAAAATTTCCGAAACTTTCAGAGTTTCAGCTGCACCGAAACTAAGTGTTCGTGAATTGTCGTGTGTCGTTTGGCTAACTCGCGGTTGCCCGCCGGTTAACTTGAGACTGTGTTAACACATAAATTATGAGACCAGGTAAGTATTTGTTATGTTTTAATTGTACTTTTGATATTATTTTCTTTTAAATCGCAATATTAAGTATTGAACTTCGTTCTGTTTTGTTTTATTTTTAAGTGAAATTTAAAAGAGGTTATATTTTGTTCAGATATTACTTGGACGTGGTTGTAGGTAATTGTTGTTAGATTACATTTTGTACCCATATTTTAAACATTTTTTATTATACACACAACTAAGTATATGCTGTGATTTTATTGTGTGAGCTTTAATAACTTAATTTTCACCATGAGAAAATGCTTAGGTATAGCTCGAGCGATCTACAACGCGTCGTCTTTTTTTCTATTTGAAATTTAATTTATTTATTTACCTAAATATATTTTCCTTAATTTAACGGAATGCCGTGTGCCCTCATTCGCTATTACAGTGATTTTATTTTATATGAGATATTATTTTTTTCCCTTCAATAATATTTTTTTTTTTAGCTAAAAATATTATATAATAAAAAAATCCAATTACGAAGGTTTTTTAAAAAAGCATTAGCGATTTATCTAAAGCTATTTGCAAAATTTGTAAAAAATCGTAATCATTGTGAAGCCACGAACCAAACGACAAACATTTCATAGAGTAAAGCTACATTTAACAAAATGTAATGGCGCGGAACACAGACAAGTGTTAAAACGACCAAAATAAAGAAATATGTACTATTTAAAATCTTTAACTTTACACATTCCACCTGCTTTTATGAGATATGGAGGTTCAAATGAAAATTCAAATGGTCATAACTTTTAAAGTTTTTTTGAAGTGAAAACTTCTTTAACGGCGTTGTGCACTTTTAGATGGGTAAGAAATGTTAAACTCGCATCAGGACACGTGACCATGATGTCAGACACTGATGTCTGACATCAGGGTCACGTGTGTGAGGGAGAGGGAGAGAACTAAACTCGTGACTGTCACGCTAATAATAGATATATAGATCCATCAATCCATAATAATACATATATAGGTCGTTTCGTTTAAGTTTTCACTTCTGTCGGCCGTGGTATTACTCCGGTCGAGCCGGCCCATACGTGCCGAAGCATGGCTCTCCCACAATTAAATAATTTATTTTCTATGCTAATGTAAAGAAATGACAATTAAAAAAAAAATTATACGAAAGCGTGTGCGTGCGATGTAGCTGTCGACAACCCAGTGCGCGTGAGGCCGGTAGATATTTACATGGAGAGACATACAGACCTGCCTTAATTACGATTAAAGTATATTTTCAAGGGATTAATCCCTTGGTCTATAATCATATAACATATACATACATATTTATATGCCTTACTCATATATATGTAAACGACATATAGCTTCATTACCTTAATAGGATTTTGTTGTAGTTTTTTGGCATCTTTGAAGGAGGAGAGTCTTCTTCTCAGTACAGGAGGTAGCTGTGGTGAAGGGGGGCCATTATCCAGTGTGGTGTCAATCCGGCAGCTCTCACGTTGAGCGTTGCTGCGTGCTTTGTTTATTATACTAAAACAAAATATTATATCTTTATGAAAATTATTGGTTTTTTTTGTAATTAGATGCAAAACTGGCTCTAAGAGATGTGTGGACGCCCTGCTACTTTTTGTAAGTCATGCTCAACATTTTTATTGAATTGCCCGCGGCCTCGCTTGCTCAAAAATATTTTTTCCATCCCTTGCAAAAAAAAATCTGGATGAACAATACCCATCTCCTTTGCTGTCTCCCTGGCAACGTATATGCTAAATTTCATGATGATTGAATGAATAAAATACGAACAAACAAACATTGACTAATTTATATAAGAACAAGATAAGATATACTAATGTCATGGTAATGAGAATGTGGGGATGTTAAGTGCCAATTAGAAAGGCATTAACAATGTTATCTGAAACCTTCACGTCACTTTATGCATCAAAGATACTTTTAAATGAATGCCCCATACCTAGCTAGAATTTTATGATCCCTATGTGCCCTTTCTCGGTAAGCTTCAAATTCGGCATACTTCTGTTCTCTGAACTGAGTGACAATCTCTTCAACAGCCTCCAGCTGTGATGCTAAGGTTTGCTGAAGCTGTTTGCTAAGTGTCGTGATCACCTGCTGTGTGGGCAGCCACACATTCTTATCATTGTACATGTAGTTACTTGTATCCACATTCTCTTTCATAGCAAATTCATTTGTTACTTCTGGCACTAATAGGTTAAATACAGGCGAATAATTGTTTGACTTTTTCAAATTAGTAATCCGCTCTTGTGTTGTCTGAAATATAAATAGATATCTTTAAATCAGTGAAACTGTTATCATTCAGTGATAAGATTAGTAAATAAACTCCACATTACCATATATATCGAGACTGATATAAAAAACAGGAGCCCCGTTTATGAGAAATATAAAGAGCTATTTAACAGATATATGTATAAATTGGCTAATATATTACGACAGGGATCACTGATTTGCCATATCAAGCAATTGAGTCAAACATACTGCTAGCTAAAAATGAAAGAAGTAAATTCAAATTCAATTCAAAAAAATCTTTATTTCATAAAATTTACCATCAATTATTCGAAATCGTGGATTTAATAAATAATTATTATAATTAAAAAATTATAGATCAACACACACAAAGTCACCGAAACAATAGTTTGCTTCGTCAAATGTAAAATGATTAAAGAAAACAAAATGGATAACATAATATCACATCTGCCTGTTTCGATCTATGACCGCCCGTTTCCAAATGGTTGAGCCTTGTGAGAAGAAATCGGGCAAACAAACTCACGGCCACTCTTTTAAAAAAGAAAAACCAGACAGTTTCAACAATATTCAGTAAATATCACATCATTTTGTTGTGTGCTATTATGTTTTTAAAATTAAAAGTGAATAAACTAGAAAAAGAATATGAAACTAGGGAAACTGAAAATTAAGGAAAAAATTAAAAAGAAGAAAAGAAAAACATGAGAGATTGAAACTAAGAAACATATTAGCTCACATTAGATTTCTATTACAATTCCATCCCAAGCGTTTTTATCCTGTATATAATCGCCTACTGAGTAATAGCCCTTAAGGCATAGCTGTCGTTTTACTGTAGACTTAAACTTGTTTATACTTAACATTTGAATATTATCTGGGATTTTATTATAATATCGCACACATTGACCTTGAAACGACTTGTTAATTTTTTGGAGCCTAGAGGCAGGTACAACAAGTTTATGTTTATTACGCGTGTTAAAAGAGTGTATATCACTTTTTTTACAGAAGTGATCTTTATTTTTATGAAGGTAAATTAGATTTTCATAAATATATTGGCACGCTACCATCATTATGTTAATTTCTTTAAATTTCTGCCTCAGTGAATCACGATTTCCTAAGTTATAAATTGCTCGAATAGCCCTCATCTGCAGCACGAAGATAGATTGAATATCGGTGGCATTCCTCCACAGTAGAATACCATACGACATTATGTTACTGGCTGTTTCAACATCAGTCAGTTCACGAATTTTTCTAACTGCGTATGCTGCTGAGCTGAGTCTATTCGATAATTTATCAATATGAGGGCCCCATTGAAGCTTAGAATCAAGAGTAATGCCTAAGAATTTTGTGGTATCAACTAGTTCCAACTCTTCTTCATTAAGTAGTATAGTCGTTTTCACCTGTTTAACGTTTGGAGTAGTGAACCGGATACATTTAGTTTTTTCTCCATTAAGAAGTAAATTGTTAACGTTAAACCAGCGAACCACTTTCGAAATAGCATCGTTTACGTCGTCAAAATTTGTACACATACGTTTTAGCCTAAATAAGAGTGAAGTATCATCCGCAAACAATACTATTTCGTGGTTGTTCTTAACAATATAAGGTAAGTCATTAATGTAGATTAAGAACAAAAATGGCCCGAGTATAGATCCCTGCGGAACGCCCATTTTTACCACAGACCCTGGAGATAGCTTGCCATTAATATCGACTTTCTGAATCCTATTACTTAGATAAGAAGTAAGAAGATCCAGCGCCGTATCTTTGATACCGTAGTGATATAATTTCCTGATCAGAGTTTCATGAACAACACAATCAAACGCTTTGGATAAATCGCAAAAAATGTCTAGAGAATCGTGGGCATCCTCCCAGGCATCAAATATATGTTTTACAAGCTCTACACCGGCATCAGTTGTAGAGCGACCCCTTGTAAAACCGAATTGCTTATTATGTAACAAATTATGGCAATTAAAGAAACTTCGCATTTGATCATAAACAATTTTTTCTAGTAGGTAGTAGGTAGTACAGAAATTGGTCTAAAGTTAGTTGGGTCTGAAGTACTGCCAGATTTGAACAATGGAATGATTTTGCTAGATTTCATCAGATCAGGAAATACACCACTATCTACACACTGATTAAATATAAATGATAAATGACTAGCAATTACAGTAATAACAGATTTTGTTATGATTACAGAATTTCCCCAGAGGTCGGCGTTTTTTTTAGATTCAGCGTGTTGAAAGCTTTGATAATTTCAGAAGGACTGACATGTTGAAACCTAAATACACTGTCAGTCCTATCAACATTCTCCTTCAAAATTGATTCTGCAAGAGCTGGTGAGGAGTTCAAAGATTTAGTAGTTGACACAGGAATATTAGTAAAAAAGTTCTCAAAAACAGAGGCAAATAATATATTAGTAAGCATTATTCCAAGTTTTTTATTATATAATACTGCATAAACAATACCTACTATCAACCTAGAAGTAGTACCTATGAGTAACCTTTAAAATAACAGTACAATGCTTCATTATCTGTTTTATCAAATATTTTTTATTAATCAGGTCCGATTGAAATTCAAATACATAACTGCTTTATGTTGTTAAGAAATAGAAACTTCATTCAATTTAAAAAAATACTATAACTATATATAACTATTAATACCATAATTATTAAAAATTAATACAAAACCTAGCTATGCCCGCGGCGTCGCCCGCACATTAGATTTACTTAAATTCATCGCATGTTTGGTGAGAAAATATTTACAAATATTAATACCCACACTTTTAACATATTTTTATATAATGTCTACATATAATAATACGTAAAGAGAACTCTTTGTAAGTACTTTGTTTTTAAACAATTTTGGTGCATGGATTAATATGAAGTTTGGAATACTTGATGATGATGATGATGATGATAAGCCTTCCACCAGATATTTCACAATTGGTTAGGTTCTTTAGATGTTTCACTGGTTGTAATATCTGTGTGCTTTGTTATAGCAAAGGCCTTCCCGAACTGACTCCATTTTGCTCTTTCTCTGGCTAGTGATGTCCAAGTACCGCCCGCCACTGTCTTAATTTCGTCGACCCAACGCCTAAGTGGTCTGCCTTGTTTTCTTTCCTGTTGCCTGTGTACCAGTTCATCACCAATTTCGACCACTTGTCTATTCCTCTGATGGTATGGCCTGCCCATTTCCACTTGAGCTTTTTTATGGTTATCGTGACATCTTTTGTTCTTGTGTGTTTTCTAATCGTTGTTGTTCTTATTTTGTTTTTCAGTCGTTTCCCCATCATACTTCTCAGCATAGCGTTTTGGCAGGTCTCGAGTTTCGCGATAGTGCGATTTATTGAGAGCCCACGTTTGGCATCCATATGTGAGTACGGGTAGTACGCATGTGTTGAACAGTTTACGCTTTATGCTCATGCTCATTTCTTTATTTTCAGGCTCTTTCAGGCTCCAGAACTGTTTCCAGGCGTTTGCTATACGCTTATCAATTTATTTTGAGGTTACATCTATAGTGGAGATTATTTGGCCCAAATAAACATATTCGTTTACGTATTCAATTTCGTTGTTGTTTACATATATAGGTTCTTGTTCCCCATTTGTAATGGCCTTGGTCTTTTCCGTGTTCATGCTTAGTCCTACCTTGCGGCTCTCTCTTTCTAGGTCATTTAACATTGTCTGGAGCTCTTCCTTTGATGTTGAGATTACCACAAGGTCATCTGCGAACCTCAGGTGAGACAGATCCTCGCCATTGATTGTTAGCCCATATTTGTCCCAGTCCAACTGGCGAAATATTTCTTCCAGCACAGCTGAATAGCTTGGGCGATACTGGATCTCCTTGGCGGACCCCTCTTTCGATTCTTATTGTTCTCCTTCCTTTTCTAGTTTAATTTTAGCTTTACTATTGGCGTATATGTTTTTGAGAATTCTAATGTACTTCTTTTCTACACCTTGACTCAGAAGTGCCTCCCATATCTTATTGTGTTCCAGTGAATCGAAAGCCTTGGAATAGTCCACGAAACAACAGTAGATGGTTATGTTGAATTCTTTGCTTTTCTCGAATAGTTGACGCACTGTGTGGATATGGTCTATGGTTGAGTAACCACTTCTGAATCCAGCTTGCTCTCTTGGTTGATTTTCGTCCAGCGATTTGATTATTCTATTTAGGATGACTTTTGAAAAACTTTTTAGACGTTAGACATTAGGCTGATAGGTCTATAGTTGTTAATGTTGTTTTTATCACCCTTCTTGTGCAGGAGTATTATTGTGGAAGTTGTCCATTGGTCTGGTATGTTTTCACTTTGTATCACTTCATTGAACAGGTATGTAAGGATTGGTACAAGGGCGTTTTGGTTTTCTAACAAGAATTCGTTGTTGATGTTGTCTGAGCCGGCAGCTTTCTCTTTTTTGGGAATTTACAGCTTTTTCCACTTCTTCAGCTATTATTGTCGGTATGTCTTCTTCACTAGTTAGGTTGATTTCTCGATTGGTATCTTTACTAGAGGACAAATCTCGGAAAAAGTCTGTTGCTATTGAGATGATTTCTGGACGCCTTGTCTGTTGCCTGCGGTTTTTGTCTACCATATTGGGTACCCAATTGATTTTTTCTTTTAGCTGTTTGGCCGCCTTTTTGACACCACCAGTCTTCTCAAAGCATCTTTCCAATACTTCGTATTTGTGTCTTCGCCGATCCTTTCTCATGTTCATTCTTATTTGGTTACTTAACTTTGTTATTTCTTTTCTAGTACTTGCAGTCTTTTCAGCTGAAGACTTTAATTTGGTTCTGGTTTCCAGCATTTCTTTAGTTTTATTTGTTAGCCATTTTGTTTTATTCTTCACTTCACTTCCCTTCATTTTCTCTTCTGCCTTCAGACATTTTTCAAATTCATTACATTTTTCTATCGCATTCAATGGAATGGAATACTTAACGTATATATATTGAAGAAGTGCAGACAGCTAAGATTTTTAACAATATTTTATAAATTACAAAATTATGCGAAAATGGCGACAGAAAGCTACAGGGGTCCAATAGGTACCTGTGTATATACCTGTCGTGGTACAGAAAGTCTATACAATGACAAATCTAGTTATATTGGTCATTGAAATAAAACATTTAAATTAATAAATTATGGTTATTATATAAACAAGGCAATCTCTAGCACATATAAAAACAAACATACATTGAGTATGTATGTTGTGTAGAGCGGCGGTAGCGTTAGCTACGGCGTCGGACTTGCGATCAAGTGGCTGTGGGTTCGAACTAACACAAGCATTTAGCTTAGCTGGAAGGGTTAACAAGAATACTAGTAATGTGTGACCCGCGTTGCTAGTATTCTTCATAAAAAAAAAATGGATGACAGACGCCTGCACGTAGCCGAAACGGGAATGTGAGAAATGAATATATTAGGGGGAGCCTGAAAGTAGCACCAGTGGATGAAAAGCTGAGGAGCAATAAGTTATCGTGGTATGGGCATGTGATGCGGAGGGATGAGCAAAATGTGGTAAAAGAGTTTTAAGTATGGATGTTGACGGGTTCAAAACAGGAGGACGACCAAAAAACATGAATGGACTGTGTGAAAGAAGATATGGCTAGAAAGGGAGTAAGCAGTGAAATGACGAACGATAGAGTAGAATGGAAGAATAAAACATATTGCACTGACCCCAAATAAAATTGGGACAAGGGTAGGCAGATGATGATAATATTAGAAAACATAAAAAAGTTGTTGGTGCCCAGACTGGCATAATAATAATAGAGTAAAATAACAATTGTTTTATTTAATAAATTATTATTGTTTAGTAACAGTACTTCAGTAACATTATCAATAGAAGTATATTCCATCTAACCCTATAAACTACTTGAAATTTAAGGAACCATCATTCCAAAGTGCCATAATAGTTATTTCACATAGCCATTAAGCTATTTGATGAGCTCTTTTTCATTAGATTATCAGACATCAACGAATTTAATTTGTTGTAATGATAAAACAAACAAAATTTTCTGGTAAACTTACTATTTTCCGCATGGATAGTGCAATATCCAATTGTCAAAAGTAGAAAAGAAAATTCATGCATGTTAAAGACCTTTAATTACACACTCATGTTGACAGTTTTAATTTGCAATTTATTGTACCACAGAATAAGCCAGGTTTCAGTTTCAACAAGGCTAGTCTAGAGTCTGCTTAAAATACTTAAACAGAAGGACTGTTATGCCACCCATTGACCGCTCATTCTGTCTTACATATATGCCTTAACATTCCATCTACTGCCGCCACTGCTTTATGGTTTGCTAAAATGCACTTGTCCCAGACTATTAAACTACATTTGATTTATAGTTTCATTTAGAAATATTACAAACCGATTTTCTGGGTGCAAAACAACTAACCTACTTTTCATAACATAAGTAATGTACTACATAAACAATTAATACCACATCAAAAAAATGTCATGTAATTTGTGTATGCAAAATAGTAGTAGAACTAAATTATTTATAAGGAGATGAATTACAGTAGAGTGTATAATATCTATCCATGTTTAGTAAGTAAACAACACTACTTACTTACCTTACCTTACCTTAATACTATTTTAACAAGAAGTTTTAAGCATTGATTTTATATTGAGAACCTAATTAAAATAAAACCAATTATCATTAATTCTGTATGTAAATAATACTTTTTTTTATGGAAAACTAAAGATAAAATAATATAAAATACAAAACTTTTTTTTTATTTATTATAACACCACTTGTTATTACTGTACCCCACTTAGACTTTGTTTAACTAAAAGGATCGTACCCACAATATTGTCAAAAATAAATTAAGTATACCAAACTACTCCTTTGTAGTCAATACTATCACACCATGAAAACATTAAAAGTTAATTAACTTGCAACATGATAATTTCGATATACGGATTTATAAATGCCAAAACCTCCAGACACATGTCATAATTTACATGATGCATGTTCAAACAAAGAGAAAATACATTTTTGATTATCTTGCAATAATTTTTACAATAGTTTGAAATGTACAGACACATGAAAGTTATAATTTTATTGTATGTATAAATTGCATCATCATATTTTCATGATACCTGCACAGCAATAACTTTCAATTTTATTGTAAAATTCATAGAGCCCTTTATGTTGTTAAATTTAAACACCTCCAATCAAATACAGTAATAACTTGAAAAATTTCAGTTCAGCATTTTATTAAAAAACAAATTGTGAACATTTTTATTTATTCGGAAGAATTTAACATTTGAGTTGTTACACCGTTTCATCGGAAGTACAATGTATGTGCTTTAAGAATTATTGTCCTCATAAAGAACATACCAACACTCTACAGTATAGTGGTATTACCTTACAGGCCTAAATTCCTTTTTACTAAAAGCCGCACTTTTTAAATCAAATTCTTGATTTTTAAATCAAGAAAATGCACTTAAAATCTTACATACAAGTTGAACTTATATAATTACTGTTTATCAAATATCAGGCTGGCCTTATTCCAAAGCCTATATGATAGTCAAATTAAATGTTCAAGCTGATTAATTGTAATTGTACACTAAATACTGACCTGATTAACTTTACATAGAAGCAATGCAAAAGGTCCATTTTTGTCATGTGATAAAGCATGTGTAGTTTGTCCACATGCCAAACAAGAGTGTATGACCCATCTGTCTACTGAGCGCTGGTCCACCAGGGCCGGCTGCGCTACTTGTGTTTTCAAACTGTCTATTGAGCATGATAGTAATTTCTGCAATCGGAATCAGTTAATATATTAATACATAACAATTCTTGTATACATAATAAAAATAGGTAAACCATGTGACATATAAATTATTCAATTAGTAACTCAATTAAGATTCGTGATTGAAGCAATAGAGAAAATTAGTTATTTTTTGTTTTAACTAATATAAACAAGTCGGGGCAGTGCCAAACGCACATGTACTTGTATAATATTATGCATACACATTATATTTATATCAAAACAGATGTGACCGCTATGATAAGGACTAGGTTTTATTCATATTTTATTTATTTTGAGCAATAAAAACCTATTTCTTTAAGTCAAGGTCAAAAGATGTTTACTGACAGTAGGTACCTCACTGAAAAAAATATCCCTTTGTTCCGTGGATGTTAACTCCAGTTTCTCAATATCGACATAATCTTCAAGTTTATCACCTTCAAGCGTTACATTTAGGCATTTACAAACACAGAGAGCCATGATATTCGATAGGATGGTATGTTATGGAAAAAAATTATACAAAAGACAAAAAAATTGTAAAATACGAGTACAGTAGTCGCTACTTTCAGATAAACGCGTAGAAATACATATAGATAGGATAGTTATTTTTATTCACTACACAGTCTACACACACATACTCATACCGGCGAAGAATTTACAGAGGGTCCAAATTAACACAATGATATCGTTGTCCTTTTTTGCCTAACACATATACATATGCCTTGGCCTAAGAGAAAATGAAATAAACAATTTCCGAGACTTTATTTCAATTGTTGTTTTCTCAATAGTGATTCTACCGAAAAGTAGGTTAATCGATTAATCGACTAAGAATGTTCTGGTTAATCTTTAGAGAATGAATATAAGACTTCGTTTAAATAACTCAAACATTTTTTTATATTGTTACTTTTATATTATTATATTGATGTATTCAGAATATAATTTATTATTATAATCTCACTAGTGTCTGTTGTAGGTAGGTAAACCTGTATTATAGTATAAATCACTAGTCTCACCAAATCCAGAATGAAGCATTAACCCATGCTAGGTTTTATTCTATTCGGTTATGTAGAAGTATTAAGCCAGTTTTTAGTTTAGTAGTTAGTAGTGCGATAATTTTAACATCATCAGTCATTATAGGTACTTGGAAAAAAAGAAAGAAACGTTACTCGTACTTATTTTACACTCATATGAAGGCACAAGAGATTCAGGGAAAGTGTTACAAAACATTATGTATATAGATCAGATGTTAAGGACCTAATCGACAACAAAAACTTGCGAGATAACTCAGAGGAAGTAAAAAAGTAAAGTTAGAAATTCAAATTCAAATTCAAATTCAAAATCATTTATTCAATTAAGACACTAAGTGACATTTATGAACGTTAAATTGAAGCTAGAGTTAAAATCATAGATCGGCACAAACAGATGCCACAGCATGTACTGGATTGTCAAGGAGCATGTACTGGATTGTCAAGGAAAAAGAAAAAGAAAAGAAAAAGAAGCGTCTTAGGATTTGAGGACGCGGCATTGCTAAATTACCTTTTTTGTTACGGTGACAATACTATAGTTCGATATATATACATTATAGTTCGACAGTAAACAATACTGTACAATACAGTAAACAATAATGACGTATCAGTGTAAACAGGTAATTGAGCACTGCTGCAACCTCAAATCCAACGACGCGACGTTTCTTTTTCGCACAGACTCTAACATCAAATAAACTTCCGTTACCATTACCATTGAACTAAACCAGAGATTCCCAGACTTTTTTTCCCATAGACCACTTTCAAAATTTAGCTGGACCCCCTGCAGCTACATTTCTACCATATTCCCAAAACTCGACAAAAAATGTGAAGATTAGATCTAACTATGGCGCTTTGCAGGTCTCGACACGTTATACTGAATATGGAATATGCAAGTTTTTACAAGTAACTGTTGCTGAGCATCTTAAAATCTGCCTACATTGATAGGTAAAGTCAAGCCAACATTTTAGTTCTTCACTATCGAAAGCAGATAAATTTTTGTGAACGCTTTGTGACGAATTGTGAACCCCTTATCATTTGACACTCCAACGTGGACCCCTGTCGAGTCTCCCACGGACCCCCGGGGGTCCACCTGCACCACTTTGGGAACTAAGGCACTAAACTGAATGACGTTTTGATAACGGATACTGATAGCTGTCGAAGCCTGGCTTGTCATCTAGTCTGTGAGGTTTAAATTTCTTCATCAACCTACATATTTTTCATGTAGTGCACAATACTTAAGGCGAGCCTATCCCGTAAGCAAACTGTAGTGACCCTATAGCGATGTTGACTACAGTAATTGACAATAATGACAATTATGCTGCAATCGTCTAAAGACTACTGTTCTACACATCACTTTGGTTATTTTTGTAGTTGTCAAAATTGACAACCTTGATCACTCAAGTTAATATAACACCGATGCGATGTTACCGTATGTTAGTCATTGACATAGCGATACGTGGCGTATAAGCATGTTTCATAAATAAAAACTGAATATTTGAACAGAGGTGATAGCGGTAATTGAACGGCAATTACAAAGCTGTTTTCATACATTTATTAAGTGAGTGTAATCTTGAGAAAGTGATTTAAAAATGTCCAAAAGAAGTCAACCCAAATGGTCTCCACCGGCAATTGTTGTGAAAAGACCTGTTCTAAAAGTTTATAATAGTTTGACTCGACAAAAGGAGGAATTTGTGTGTGCCAATGGTAATCGTATCAAATGGTATAGCTGTGGCCCTACTGTATATGATGCTTCCCACATGGGACATGCCAGGTAAATGATTTATATCCTTCGTCTTAGGTTATATTATTATAATAGATTAAAAATAACCTTTAAGTCTTCAATTAAGGTTTACATAGCAGAAAAAAATGTGTATTATGTACTGTGATAAACAAACCAAAAAATAATCCCATTTCTTCCTCTTGTCTTTTATGTATGCTCATTGTAGAATAGACTATAATGGTCTATTTTTAATCTTATCTTTTATATTTTTTTTCAGATCATACATATCATTTGATATATTGAGACGGATAATGACTAACTACTTTGGTTATGATATTCTTTATGTCATGAACATTACAGATATTGATGACAAAATTATAAAAAGAGCACGACAACATCATTTATTTGAGAAATACACAAATGAGAAGAAATGTCTCAATGATATCATTGATGATGCAACAACAGTCGTGAATTATTATGAAGATGTACTCAAAGACACAACTGATCTAGATAAAAAGAATGCCATGCAAAAAACATTAGACTGGTAAGCTATTCTTTATTCAGCAAAAATGGTGCACCAAACGACAAATCAACCCTATTTTATAGATTTTTTTAATTTATTAAAAACTATACGGTTTTACTCACATGTGTATTTCGGGGATCGGGGGTCAGGCGTCACACTGAGTGTGCCTGACACCGTCGTGGCAGGACGCTTCACTCCTTGAGAAAGGGCCCCCGTCGGGTCCGAAACTAGTCGGGCATCCCCGAAACACAAACGTGAGTAAAACCGTATAGTTTTTAATAAATATGAATACCACTCACGAAAGTTTTAATTGTGATTTTTTTAATGTTCATGATTTATTTTTATTCCTACCATAATTTCAGTATTAATAGCTAATGCTAAATGTAGTTAGTACATGAGTAAATGTAATTGATTATATGTGTAAGTTTATAATAACATATGGTTCTAGGCCTAGGCCACTGTATTGTTAACTTAAATATTGTTAATGTTATATCCATATATTCAAACTCCACTCATAAGAGCATTGTTAAGCCTAGTTCTACAATTATTGTCCTTAAAGCAACTGACCTCAATGTAGGCATAAAGCAATGAGATGGCGGGGTAGAATAATCATGCCAAAATTCAGTGGGCTGCAGCGTGCCAGCTGGATCATACACTATTTCAATGCTGACTCACGTACTGCTTTCATCAACACTTTGCGTTGTCAAAATAGATAAGATCTATGAGGTGGAAAGAGAGGCAACTTCTAGGTGAATATAATTGTAGGTAATTACGACCTCAATTGTGATTCAATTGTCTTGGAACAAGAGTTGCTATTTATTTAAGTGATTTGGCGGTGTGAGATTTTTGTCACTGTACTATTATGTATTTTGTACCTAAAGTGACAGTGATGGCATGTAACCTAACTACATCTTATGAGCTTCTAATTAAGCTTCATTTATGTAGAAGTAGTCTTTAGAACTTTGAAAGCTTGAATAAGTAAAAGCTGACATGTCATGCCATGTAAAACATATAACCCTCTTCTCCACATTATTTGCATTATAGAGGCTAGTATATCATTTTGTTTAATTAATGAATACTACATATAGACATAAATAATAAAAAAATATTGTGGGAAAAGCTTATCAATTTTTGGAATGTAAAGGAGTCTTTTTGTATGAGTTTTAATTATAATTAGTACATATAAAATATACATGATGAATTCAGTCCACTATTAAAGCATGACTAATTATGTCTATTAAAACTATTTCTTATCAGATTTGTCATACTTATAACAAAAGTACCTGTACCTGTAGGTATTCTATTTTGCTTTAATTTAATTTTCCAGAATTCAACTCGTATAAAAATCGGTTATTTAAACTAAAGTTGTGGACAATTCGCATTTGTCACATAACTCATTCCTAACCTAACTCAGTCTTAAATTGGTATTATTATTGAAACAAAAGTTATTGACTGTCTAAATTTATCACCCAACTTTATATACCTTTATATACTTTGTTACAACTATACTATTGACATACATGAAATTATTTATTCAAAGTTGAAATAATATTGTCTACAAAAAGAAGTGATTGCTTTTGAAAATTGAATGATTTGTAGCATTGCTGCAGCAGTTAAGACAACAAAATTAGCAGTAGAAGTGGATGATGAAGAGAAGATAACAAAAGCAAAAAATGATCTATTACAATCAGCAAAGGGTCCAATATCAGAGTGGCTGGACAGCAAGCTTGGTGCTACTGTCACTGATAATGGCATATTCACAGCACTGCCCAGGTATTGGGAAAATGAGTTCCATAAAGATATGAAAGCCCTTAACGTAAGCATGTTTGTAATATCATTTATTTCATCAAATTTTAAAGTGATGAGGAACATATTATTTATAAAATGTAGTTTAATTTTATACAAAGTTTCATGTTGTTTTCAATGACAGGTAATGCCACCAGACGTGCTCACAAGAGTAAGTGAATATGTGCCTCAGATTATTACGTTCATAGAGAAGATTATAGACAATGGTCTTGCATATGAGTCAAATGGCTCTGTGTACTTCAGTGTAAGCGAGTTTGATAGCAAAGATAAACATTATTATGCTAGATTGGTGCCTGAAGCTTATGGAGATACAAAATCATTACAAGAGGGTGAAGGTAAAGTTATTATAATATTCTTATTTCATTACATAAACTGTTAATTGAGGGAGGGTTAACATCACTTATAAGAGCAAAGTAGTAAAGAGAGTTATTTCTAATGATTTATGTGGTTTGTTATCAGTTGCATCAAATTACGCAATAGTTAGCTATTGGCTAGCATACACAGATGCAACAGAAAAATATTGTATTCAATAACTCTTTTTGTGATACAACTGGGCAAAATCAACCTATTTGTAACTTAGGATAGTTATATTCTAAATGTGAAAGTGAGTTTGTTTGTTTATTTGACACACTGTCATGGCTCCACTATTCAACTGATCGTATAGAAAGTGACACACCTTTCATCCTGAAGAATTACTGTTCCCGTGGGATACCCGAAATCATTGACAAAATCTACGTTACGCGACCGAAAACACGGGCTAGACACAAGACACTAAACAGCTAGTTATAGTCACAACATAGTTAATTATTTTACTCAACAGGTAGTTATAGTTACAACATAGTACTTTATTTTATTCAACAGCTAGTTATTTATTTATTTAATTAAGGTTCACCAACAGTTGTTACAGATATTATACAGATAGGAACATACAAGTATTTGTGTCTTAAATCTAACTGCACAACCAATTATAGGCAAACACCGCATGCTAAGTGTTTTTTTTTGTATCAACATCGGTTATATAATTTTAAAAACTTATTTATATGTACTTAAATCCTAGATAATATGTTAAAAACTAATTATGACATTTTCACACGTTTGACTTGTCTGACAACCGTCGATATTGAATCTGAGTGGACATCAACCAGGTCGCTGTATTCATTTATAAGTTTGCACATGCGGGGTATAGGCGAATTAACACCAAACACTGTATGGCGGAGAGGAGGAGCCAGGGGTGTTATAGGTTTGCGAGGTGGTCTACGGGGTACTCTGAAATTGAAATTATTTAATAATTGTGGGCAGTCTATCATGTTATTCAGCAGTTTATATGCGAATTTCACATCCAAGAGCTCCCTTCGGGCTTCCAGAGTACTCTTTTTGTAGTAGCCTAGTTTATCAAGGTAGGAGAGATATTTAAATTGCCTTCCCTTAGAGTACCCCAGGTATCGGACAAACCTTTTTTGGACTCGTTCTATTCGCAGCGAGTGAGTTGCGTAGTGGGGTCTCCATACTATACTGCAGTATTCCAGGATGCTTCCTATAAGGCTATTGTACAGAACTAATTTAGTTTGTTGGCTTTGAAATACCTTTCCATTCCGAATGACAAATCCAAGCATACGCTGGGATCGACTGATTATGTTCTCTACATGTGGTATAAATGTTAGTTTAGCGTCCAAGATAACTCCCAGATCTCGTACTACATCTACCTCACATAAGGTCACTCCTTTTATTTGGTAGGACGAATTTATCATATTGACTTTTCTAGTGAATTTTATGTGGTGACATTTCGAAATATTCAACGAGATTTTATTGTGATAACAATATACAGATAATCGATCGATATCTTCCTGCATTAGGTTTACGTCTTCTTGAGACCTAATTGCTTTACAGATTTTTAGGTCGTCTGCATAAAGAAAAATGCTAGTATTATGAAGGCATGATGTCACGTCGTTTATATATATGTTGAATAATACTGGGCCCAGATGAGAACCCTGGGGAACGCCCGAGGCAATTGCATACTTGTCTGACTGGAACCCATTGACAACCACATAAAACTTCCGACCACCTAGATAAGAAACAAACCACTTTAGGAGATTACCGGTAACGCCGTACGCAGAGAGTTTTTTAACAAGCAGTTCGTGTGAAACCTCATCAAACGCCTTGCTGAAATCCGTATAAACAGTGTCGACCTGCATACCTTTATCCATGTCTTCGCATGTGGCTTCAGCAAACGACACCAGATTGGTACTTGTGGATCTGTTTTTTATAAAGCCGTGCTGATGATCGCTTAAGAATTTGCCAAAATAGCGTTGAATATGTGGACAAATCAACGATTCCAATATTTTACCGAAAATTGAAAGAATAGATATTGGTCTGGTTTTTTACGTCGCAAGAATCTCCAGTCTTGTAGACCGGTACTACTTTCGCTTGTTTCCACTCTCTAGGGAATTGGCCAGATCGGATTGAGGTGTTATAGATCTTCACCAATGGAACAACCAGACTAGGTGCACATTTGGCAATAAACAGTGGTGGAATATCATCGGGGCCTGCCCCCTTTGTAATATCAAGACTTTTTAATTTTTTTTCAACATCTTCATATTTGTCATCCACGAAAGCTATACTGTCTGACTGTGTGGCTATTGTTTCCAAGTATTCGGAGGCCACATACTTTTGACCTGGGGGTGACGCTGTTTCATCCTTATAAATGATGTTATAATTAGAAGCAAATAGCTCACATATTCCTTCTCCATTCGATGTTGTTATCAGACCGTTAGTCATTGATGCTGGGTATGAACTTTCTCCGCCACGTTTATTCTTGACATATGACCAAAAAATTTTGGGACATATGGCAATAGATTTTTCTGTGCTCTCAATGTAAGTATTGTAGCACTCTTTAGCATAATTATCACATCGTTTAGAGATTAATCTGGATGAAAGTATGTCAAGGGGGTTCTTGTATTTTTTATATGTAGTACGAAGTTTGCTCTTTCTTTCAATAAATTTACAAGGTTTTTATTGAACCATATTGGAGCATTTCTACGTTGTTTTCGGCTAATAGGTACAAAACTTGTGATGGTAGCTAATCACCCTGCTACCCTGCTAATCTAATTACCCTGCAAAAAACTTCAACCATTTCGTCAGCACTTCTGCAACGTCCCAGCTGTTCTTCCCAATCCTTATCCTTCAAATGCTTGTTTATTGTTTCATAGTCAGCTTTATGAAAGTTTGTTTTCGCAATGCTATTATATTTTAGTTTTAGCGATTCCGTCAATGTAATTTCTATATCTAACGGAGGATGGTAAGCAGCAGCCTGGAACGTCCACCAACACAATATCCAGCTGTCTACTGTTTTTGTGAGTAACGTTATTGCATTGTCGGAGATTATTAACTGATGTAAAATCAATAAAAAGTTGATTGAGACTACTAATATGCTGATTTTTTAGAGGATCATTTAGCTCACTCCAGTTTATAGTTCTTAAATTAACTTAACTTATTTTAACTTATCTAAAGTTGCTAAATCTTTTATCACAATCTTTTATCTTTTATCATATATTCCGATGTAACGTCTTTACGCATTAGAACACGACCGCTTCTGATCCACACAAATTGGAATCCTATTTCTCTAGCTTTGTTTCTGGCTGCGGCGTGGATTGCTTTATTGGACGATGACAAATGCTCCATTACGTAGATAGGTTTTTCAGGTCCCGTCAATCCAAAATGAGAAGATTTCAATTTATCTCTGTTTTTCTTATTGAATTCAATCGACGCTGCCAAAAACTGGTCACGGAGTCTTGGAGAGCTGAGTTGAGTGATGATTGATCGAGGCCGGGGAGAGTTACGGTTCACTTTGGCAATTCGTGTGCAACTTAAAATATCATTATCTGTAACGGCACAGCCAATGACCGACCCCAGCTTTTTTGCGACTACTGACATTTCCAGCTTTGTTCTCTGGAACGCATTGAATCTCAATATTGCTGGATCTAGCATGTTGTTCCATCTGATTTACGCGATCCGTGAGTTTTACAATGGTGTTGGACATTTGCTCATTTTTAGTTTCAAGCTTTTTTATGGTTTGGGCAGATTTTTTGGCTTCCAAAATAGCAGTTTCATATTGACTATTCATAAAAGACATTGCCTCATTTACTTCCTTCAACTCTTCCCTGATTGATTTAAGCTCTGAGTTTATATTAGCATTTAATCTTGTAAGGATGTCAGTCATTGCAGTTTTTATTACTGCCTCTACTATATCTTGTACATCAGTCTTAGTCAATGTACTAGAGTTGCCAATCGGTGGTGACGACAGAGTTAATCTTTTTTTGGAACGGGAGGTTACATTATCTTGCGGTCTAATGGCGGCTGCAGTATTTTTAGAGCTTCCATTTGAAGGTTGAGATGCTGATTCAGACATTTTATTTACTAAAAGGAAATGTTTATATAGTTTCTCAAAGGACTCCGACTCAATTCAGTATAATACTATGCTTGTCAATGAATAATTTGTGTTGCTGGAACGCGCCCAGAGTTACAGGCGATAGACACGATTAGGTTGGTAGCACCACCAACAGCTGTGATTTGTTTATGGGTTGAATGTAAGACAACGGTTTTATATTTTACCAAGATCAATTCACTGGGGCATCTTTATTTAAGTGTGTGATTCGTATTCCATCAAACGCAACAATGTATTGTTACTTTAGTCCACCGATTCCTTCAAAACATTGGGTATTCACTTTTTCGACCCTATTCTCAACCTGCACTTTGTATCACAGTTAGTAGTTCACATAGTCAAATCTCACGTTTGCGAATAATATCACAGTAAGTTTTATTCATTTGGAACGTTATATTATTAGTTTTATCTTATTTTACTCAACAGGTAGTTATAGTTACAACATAGTAATTTATTTTACTCAATAGGTAGTTATAGTTACAACATAGCAATTTATTTTACTCAACAGCTAGTTATAGTCACAACATAGTAATTTATTTTACGCAACAGCTAGTTATAGTTCCAACATAGTAATTTATTGTACTCAATAATAATATTTTTATACATCAATAGGTGATCTCTCCGACGATACAAGCGAAAAACGTTCACCAAACGACTTTGCTTTATGGAAACGCAGTAAGACTGGTGAACCATCTTGGGATTCGCCATGGGGAGCAGGCAGACCTGGCTGGCACATCGAGTGTTCTGCGATGGCGTCTGATGTGTTTGGGAGCAAGTTAGACATACATACTGGTGGAGTTGACCTAAAATTTCCCCATCACGACAATGAACTGGCTCAGAGTGAAGTAAGTTATATTGTCTTTGTCTATTGTTCCTTGACTTAGTGCAAACTTGTGGCTTGTGATACACTAAAAGATACTGGGGCCAAACACTTTCCCAAAAATCCAACTGGAAGGAAGTCACGAAAATCGCCACTCCCCAAGTCGAGGGGCTCTCTCTACCGCGTAAAAATGACAGGTTTTCCCATCTAAAATATGCATGAGTGACTGAAGTTATCCCTGAACTGAACAAGAAACTGATAAGGTAATACATTTCTTTTTAAGTACTAAACTTATATTGACATAATTCTTTTTACAGGCACACTTCAATGAACCTGGATGGGTGAACTACTTCCTTCACACTGGACATTTAACAATCGCAGGGTGCAAGATGTCCAAGAGCTTAAAGAACTTCGTCACGATAGCAGAAGCGCTCCGGCGTCACACCGCAAGACAGCTGCGTATTGGATTCCTGATGCATGGGTGGAAGGAAACCCTGGATTACTCTGATAACACCATGGATATGGCGATACAAACGGAAAAGTTGTTTAACGTGAGAATTTTATAGTTTAAAAACAATAATAAGAATATTTATTGCACACTTATACTATACTACTTTTGATGTTTATTAGCATAATAATTATCATACATCAATCATTGTACATTCATAACTACATTATATTATTATCGTATTGCATCTAATATTCTGTATTACAACACTATCGTGGGGGAGCCATGCTACGGCACGTATGGGCCGGCTCGACCGGAGTGATACCACGGGCTCACAGAAAACCGGCAGTGAAGCAATGAAACATTGCTTTTCGCCGAGTAAGTGAGGTTACCGGAGGCCCTAACCCTTCCCTCCCCTCCCCCTCTTCCACCCTTCCCTCCCACTCTTACACCCGTCCCTCCACCCCTGCCCCCTTCCACCCTTCCATTACTCCCACCTTACAGGCCATCAACGCACTTGTGACTCTTGAGTTGCAGGTGCCCATGGGCGGCGATAGTCATTTACCATCAGGTGACTCGATTGCCCGTTTGCCCCTATACTAAAACTAAAAAAAAAAAGCTTACGTTGTACACAACACTTTAGAAGGGCTTTTGCAAACTCCTGTTTAAGCTATGAATATTTAACCTTTTTTTTAAATTTAATTTTGTTGTAAAGAAATAGGTTTATTTTAATAACTCGTTGTAGAAGTTCATGCAACATTAATATTTTTCTTTGTGATTGTATTATATGATGCAGACTGAAGTCGGTTGGCTGGTAGGTATAATAATGACTTATATGAGCATTCTTATCTCGATAGTGCGATTACCACAGAGTTGTAGTGTACATTCACTAGTGGGTTCTATCGATATGAACTGGTCGTATAAATCTACCGCTTATTATCAAGGTTTAGTTTAGTGAACACCGTGTCGCAGAAAAAATGGTTATAAACGTAATATAATTAAATTATTAGAGATAAAATGGATAGCTGTTTGGCTGGATACCGTATATTTGATTGTCAGTCAGCCTGTGTATTGATTAATTCCCGTGTACATAATTATATTTCATATAATTATATGTCATAAAACGCGAAAGAAAAAAAACTTAAACTGTCCGAGTAAATATTAACTATACTAACTTTTATTAAAAACTTTTATCAAAAGTTAGTATAGTTAATATTTTTATGTTAATTTATTTATTTGGAAAAACAAACAATTATATACTTTTTTATTAAGTTACTTTAGTATTTAGCTACTTAGCGAGATGAATATTGAGATACTTAATTATGTATTTATATATGCACTGGCCGTGGTCACAGGCTGACCATGGTCAGTGCACCTGGTCGAAACGTTAGGCAATTCAGAGGTATGTAATACCTATTTCGTGATCGCGTTAATTCCCTTATAAATACATAATTAAGTATATCATGGAACACGAAAGTTTAAAAGTTAGTATATGAATAGTGAGCTTTATTCATTTGTAGTTGTGTTGCTATTTATTAGAAAGTCTTGTTAATCTGGGATATAACTAAAACGCTCCATCTAGTAATGTAACTTCTCATGTATAAACCTGAAAAAACATTATATATTATTGAAACATAATATACATAATTATATTATTTTTGAAACTGAATGACGATTAATTAAATCCTAGCTGCGCCCCCACGGTTTAACCCGCGTAAGTCCCGGTGCTGTGGGAATATCGGGATAAAAAGTAGCCTATGTGTTAATCCAGATCTCCAGCTATCTACATACCAAGTTTCATCGCAATCGGTTCAGTAGTTTTTGCGTGAAAGAGTAACAAATATCCATACATCCACACATCCATACATCCTCACAAACTTTCATATATTTATAATATTACTAGCAACCCACCCCGGCTTCGCACGGGTACAAATTATACACCTAAACCTTCATCATGAATCACTCTGTCTACTAGTGAAAACCGCATGAAAATCCGTTCAGTAGTTTTTCAGTTTATCGCAAACAGACAGACGCGACATGAGACTTTGTTTTATAATATGAAGTGACTAGGATTTTTGCAACCTTTTCCATATTATAACTTTAGAATTGAAAGCATTACTTAATAGTTGGCTACAGTGGGATTGCCAGGTACTTTCCCAACAAAATCAGGAAGGGATTTCTCTTTGTTGTTGTGGCGTTACTTCTTCTGGTTCATGTGGGCGATTACTAAAATATTATAAGTAATTTAAGCATAACAGTTTGGATGTGTGAAGTATTGTGTGTTTTATATGAATGTGTACATTGCAGGAGTTCTTCCTGACGGTGAAAGATGCATTACGTAGCGGTTACAACGAGGGTTGCGGCGGTGAATGGGGCCCTGAAGAACAGCAGTTGTCGGCAAAACTCAGCTCTGCGAAGGAGCAAGTGCATGCTGCTCTTTGTGGTAAGTAAGTTTATAGGAGGATAGGAGACAATAAAAAACATATCACGCAATTTCAGTATTACCTTTCATTTTTTTTTTATCGTGTGGAAGCCCCCACCGGTCATCACCTTACCGGAGCTAAGCCAAGTAAGCCAAGTATGTCGGATTCGAACCGACTAAAACTACACGGTGTTCATATGTGTGTCCAATTTCAATTTAATCGGTCCAGTAGATTCGGAGCAAATTTCCTGTGACGGACGGACAGATAGACGTACGAATGATTCTGTAAGAGATCCGTTTTTTCACACGGAAACCTAAAAAAATAAATAATGCTTTAACCTTGATTGGTCATAAACGTAAAAATATTGTTTATTTTTTACCGAAACTATAGATATGATGAATTATTATGTCTAAACTTGAGAAATTATTGGTATCCCATACAAACTTTCATCTCCTATTTTACTCTCTTCAAGTTTTATTTTGCTAAAAGTAGCCTACGTACTCTACTTCTCGAAGGTTCCGTCTGTCGCTATACGAAATTTCATAAAAATTGGTTCAGCAGTTTAGGATTTTAAACTATTAGACAGAGCATTTATAACTTGGATAATAGGTATAGACTGTATCAACATAATATTAAATATATCTTTCTCAGATAACATTGACACTCGTGGCGCATTGGACGCGTTACGTGAGCTCGTAGGGGCAGCGCATATATACCTGCGGCAGACCAAACCAAGGAACGCGCCACTGTTAGCGGCGGCCGCTCGGTACGTGACGGACATTCTCTACGTGTTTGGAGCGGTGGAAGGACCACGCGGAGGAATTGGCTTCCCTGTGGGAGAGGCTAGTGACGTTTCTGTAAGTACATGAAAATTCATCAGCCAAGCCTTCACGTATCACGTCCGTCCATATGATGTAGCTAGACTAGAAATACCAGATGATTTCATCAGATGTTTTACCTGTGACGCGACGCTGTCTCATCAACACACCGTAGGTACGGGACTTTTAAAGTCTCTTAAAGAAGAATAAATCTTAATCCACTTTTGAGAATGTAAGCATTATTATTGGTTTCACTAGCATACTAGGTCACCTGAATAGCACCGACCCCAATATAGTTTCCGTATACATTATTTACTTTTAACATGTCTACTACTTAGTAAGCGAAATGCTTGTTCCATTTGTGTATAAATGTTAGCTCACACACGTTTAATATTAAGTTATAAATACTAACACAATACAATGTAAGAAAGAGTATTAAATAGATACTGAACACGCCACCACAGTAGTTTACCTACAATTGGTGACCCCGACGTGATGCCAGTTCCGGACCCGGTTTCTGCCTGCCGACTGGTGTAACGAACGGTTTACCTTCTAGTGATACTGGGATTAGCTAATGCCAGTGGCTTCCCACCAGCGGATCTCACCACTGGGATTTCAAGAGGCTATATATTCTCGGTATTGCTAGTCTTCGTTACACCAGACGAGTCCGTTCAAGATGACAACCTGCAGGCAGAACATACCAGGGTTGTGCGGCGCACCCCAAGTATCAATTGATACATTATCACTTCAGGCGCGGTTGTCCGACTTTTGGCCGGCGTATCCCAGACTTTGCTTTACGCACTTCGAAGCGGTGATGGCACCACAAAAGCAAGCTGATGACGCGCGCTACCAAGCTGCAGTCGCCCGACTAGGCCTTCATGCGTTACAACAAGTTAGCGACATCATCGCAAACCCGCCCGCCCAAGACAAGTACAGAGCGCTGAAAACAAGACTCATCAGCGTTTACGAAGAATCAGCGACCCGAAAGCTCCACAAATTGATGGAGGAGACTGAACTCGGCGACCAAAAACCATTTCAGCTGTTACGAAAAATGCGGGAACTGGCCGGGGAGAAAGTGCCAGACGATACACTGCGCATTATGTGGGCCAAACTGCTGCCACCCTCAGTACGCGCAGTTTTGATCGTCAGCGATACTACTGACCTCGATAAATTGTCACGAGCAGCAGATTGCGTAGTCTTTTTCGTTTAAGAAATTTTCTCCCAGCCAAGACAAAAACGTTGCTTGTACAGACTTTGGTGTTCCCTGTTATCGACTATGGTGATGTTTGCTATCTCGACTTGAATGCAGATCTTCTCAACAAACTAGACCGACTTCTCAACAATTGCATTCGGTTCGTATTCAACCTGCGAAAGTATGATCATGTATCTACCTATCGCAACCAACTGTCTTGGTTACCGATAAGGCAACGCCGCAGTTTGAGAGCATTGACTACGCTTTACTCTCTTCTCCACTCACCTAATTCACCTTCTTACCTAACGTCTCATTTCCAATACTTGTCCTCTAACCATTCAAAAAATCTCCGCTCATCTAATAATCCTCTCCTTCTTTGTCCCTCCCATAATTCCAGCATAGTTCATTCGTCCTTCACTGTCCAAGCTGTAAACCTCTGGAATGCGCTCCCACTAGAAATCAGGATGGCCACTAACCGACAAACGTTTCAGGTCAAAGTACGAAAGCTCTACACAGATTTATTGGTAGAATCGTCTGAATAACACTTTGTAAATGTATGTAGATATATGTGTGTATGTATTTATATAGTATAATATAATATTTTATTTAGTTTATATTATGTATTGTATTTTAAGCAGTTTTATATATGTAATATATATGTTTCTAATACTGTTCTTCATTTTCTGAATTTATATTCGCAATTTCAATTATAATTATACACCTGCCACGCACGTCTCTGTATCGCCCAAAGGTTGACTGGTAGAAAATGCCTACGGCATTAAGTCCGCCTCATGCAATTTATCTGCAGGAAGTGTTATAAATAAATAAATAACGTCATGGACAGTATACCACCGCCAAATAGCCCCGCCAAACCAGGTCGCGCAAATAACCTATGCGAGCGATATGGCCGCTTTGCATAAAAAATTACTAAAAATCTCTGGAGCTGGCTGAACTCAAAAAAAACCGGGAGCCAAGAGAGAGATCACCAAGTAGATCACGGTCAAGATCAAAGACGCCAAGAAGAGCCTGGATTTGTTGGGCACCATCGCAAGTATGGTGCCGAAGCCTACAGTTGCAGGGACAAGCGCAACTGTACGTTCCAAGCCAAAGGCAAGCAGTCGGATAACTAATGTCGACTCTGACTGTGGCAGGTCTCGGCGTCAACTCCACACCAAATTGCCGTTTATGTGTAACCGACTCAAAAAGTGGTACACAATTTTTAATAGATACGGGAGCAGAGGTGTCTGTGCTTGCAGTCCGAAATCGAAAAGTCGCAGCTGACGTAAGCGCATACACCCCAATTCGCACCTATGGCGAAAAAAACACTGTACCTCAACTTAGGACTACGACGTGTTTTCAAGTGGACGAGTTTCATAGTCGCCGACGTACAACGTTCCATCATTGGTGCAGACTTTTTGAGAAGCAACAAGCTAATAGTTGATCTACATGCTCGGAAATTAATAGACAAGGTCACAGAACTAAGCGTTATTACGAAAACCACACAATGTGCTGATGGATCAATTCGCACGATCGATCGTAATAATATTTATTATGACATTCTGCATAAATACAGCGAGTTGACAAAATCGCGTAATTCGCAAATTCCGATGCATGACATTGAGCACAGAATAATAACAACAAGTTTAACCCCAATTCACGAACGTGTTCGACCGTTGAATCCCGAACGCTACAAAGCTGCAAGAAGGGAGTTCGAGAAGATGATGGATGAAGGAATCTACCACCTAGCAGTCCTTGGGCCTCACCTTTACATGTGGTTACCAAGAAAAATGGTGAAATTAGGCAGTGCGGTGACTATCGTCGTCTCAATGCGATTACAGTACCCGATCGCTATCCCGTGCCCCGCCTACATGATTTCACATACATTATCAAGGGCAAGACTATCTTCTCGAAACTAGATATTTCAAGGGCATTCCACGTTATTAATGTCCACCCAGAAGACATTCCCAAAACAGCTATAATCACACCCTTCGGTTTGTTTGAATTTATGAAAATGACAGTTAGCCTACGCAACGCAGCTCAGACATTTCAACGTTTCATGAACATGGTCCTGAAAGGATTAGAATTCGCCTACTGTTTCGTTGACGCTATCCTTATCAGTTCTGATGAAACGAGCCATAAACAAGACCTAGAAGAAATCCTGAAAAGGCTAAAGCAGTACGTACTCACGCTTAATATAAACAAATGTGAGTTCGGCAAGAGTGAGCTAGAATTCCTGGGATACCATATCGACAAAGATGGTATTCGCCCGCTGAAAGAAAAGGTCGACGTTATTAGCAACTACCCCATGCCTAAGACGATACAACAGTTGAGGCGATTCCTGGGCATAGTCAATTTCTATCGCTCCAGCCTACCCCGCGCAGCTGAATACCAAATGGAATTGAACAACTATCTGCACGACGCGAAGAAAAATGATAAGAGGCCAGTACCATGGACAGAGAAGGGAAAAGAAGCTTTTGAAAAGTGTAAAGAAAGCATCCGAAGCGCCGTTACTCTTTCATCCCTCCATGACGTCACCTCTCACGCTCGTGACTATTTTCTTTCATATTTATTTTTATTCAGATGTCTGCGCTGGTTCAGTCCTCCAACAAAAAGTCGATGGCAAATGGCAACAACTTGGTTTCTTCTCTAAAGCTTTCAGCAAGACGCAGCGGAACTATTCTACATACGACCGAGAGCTGTTGGCTATATACATGTCAATCAAACACTTCCGACATATGGTTGAAGGAAGAGAATTCACTATACTCACCGACCACAAGCCGCTCACATACGCACTAAACAAAGCCTCGTTGAGTACCGACACTCCGAGAAGACTTCGACAACTCGATTTCATCTCGCAATGTTGCTCGGATATACAGTATATTCCGGGTGAAGACAACGTAGTCGCGGACGCACTCTCAAGAATAGAGGAAATTATCTTCCCTAGTTTTATAAACTACGAGGAATTGTCTGCGGATCAACAACAGAGCAAGGAGATCCCAGACTTATTAAAAAATCGCAAGTTGACCTTCAAGAGGTACACACTACCCGGCTGCGCCCAACAAATAGTTTGCGAGACTTCCTCAGGCACATTTCGACCTTATTTACCTCTGCAGTACCGTCACAAAGCTTTCAACGCAGTACACGGTCTCGGTCATGATGACAGAGAGATTCTTTTGGCCAGGAATAAATCAAGACTTTTGATTTGCAAGCTAAGCACTAGTTGCAATCAATTAGTTAATTGCCTGTTAATAATTAATTATATTGTAAATTTTAGGTTCTTTACACCTTCATAGCTTTACTGTTATTTATACAATTTCGACTTTTTTTCAATGGGGGAGTATTGTAAGCATTATTATTAGTTTCACTAACATACTAGGTCACCTGAATAGCAGCGACCCCAATATAGTTTCCGTACCTATACATTATTTACTTTTAATATGTCTACTACTTAGTAAGCGAAATGCTTGTTCCATGTGGTTATAAATGTAAGCTCACACACCTTTAATATTAAGGTATAAATAGTAACACAATACAATGTAAGAAAGAGTATTAAATAGATACTGAACACGCCACCACAGTATTTTCCCTACAAGAAGGTGAGAGACGTGTTTCTTTGACCAGGTCGATCCGGCACGTTGCCATCGGACAATTAGAATCTATAATAAATTATAATAATTTTTATCGTTTTTTCTCAATTTTGTTAAAATAATTTTAAGAAGTGGTGGTAGGTATTTATTTATTAAATTAATTCACGCTAGAAACATTCAGAAGCTGAAGTAATGTTAAAGTGCACAATCCACTAGGTAGAGGAGACGGTGATGCCGTACCTGGAGGCGCTGAGCTCGTTCCGCGGGCGCGTGCGCGAGGCGGCGCGCGGCGGCCGCGCCGGCGCCGTGCTGGCGCTCTGCGACGCGCTGCGGGACCGCGACCTGCCCGAGCTGGGCGTGAGGCTCGAGGACAAACCTGGTATGCCCTCTACCTAACTTTTCTTACTATACCGGTCACATTATCGCCTCCTTCCATCTTAGGCGTTATCACTCGCACATCATTTTTTTTTTTTATGTCTGCCGCACTGCTTTACAAATGTTTAAACAACGAACACAAACAACACCCACACTCGGGACAACTATTTGTAAAACATACATTTTTGTCCCGTTTTTAAGTTGACCCCCGACACTCGACGCGACGTTGTGGCGAGGCAACCACTTTTACCAATGCGCCATTTGTAGCCTAATTAATGATGTTAACCACTATAATTATACAATGTAGAACCGATTACTACATGGAAAACCGAGTACTACCTACATGTAGAACCGAGTACTACATGTAGAACCGAGTATTACATGTAGAACCAAGTACTACATATAAAACCGAGTACTAGACTAAGAATCATTCATTTCAGAATAAATCATTCAATATTATTTGACTGGCCTGTTGGTCTAGTAGTTAATGACCCTGACTGCTGAGCCAGAGGTCGTGGGTTCGATTCCTACCCAGGACAAATAATTGTGTGATGCATGTGTGAGCATGATCATTTATTCTATGTATGGGTGTAATTTATCTATAATACGTATGTATTTAGAAATATATAAGTATGTTTATCCGCAGTCTGGTTACCATAGTACAGGCTCTGCCTAGTTTGGGATCAGACGGCCGTGTGTGAGATGTGTAAAGTTATTATTATTATTCTCTTTATTCACTTAAATATACATATAAATTACATTTTTAAATACATTCAGATTACATCAAAAATACATTTAAAAATATAAAAAATAGTGCCCCACCGGTGTCGGGTACATGGACCAAGCTACCGGTGGTTAGGGTTCCAGAGACAGAAACCCCTTACAATACGTGCCGTATCAAGGTAGACCGCCTTCTGCATCAGGCCCTTAATCCAGCTGCCTAACGAGCCTCTGAAGGTGTTGTTCGAAGCTCTTTGCAATCAACCCACATGGGCTGATATGACTATCGGCACAATGATTGCTGAATCCTACATGTCGACCACCTCGTGGGCCAAATCCAAATATTTCATTTGTTTTTCTTTTTCTAAAAAAAATATATTTATGTAATGTTTCAGATCGTACAGTTGTAAAATTAGTAAGTAAAGAAGAGATAATGAAAGAAAGAGAAGAGAAGCAACGCTTAGAGGCAGAGAAGCAAAGGAAAAAACAAGAATTGCTCGAGGCACAGCGTGCAAAGGAGGAACAGAAGAAAATACCGCCCGGCGAAATGTTCAAGCGAGAGACTGATAAATATTCTAAGTTTGATGATAAGGTAATAACCTACTTCAGACCATTTACTCCTTTTTTGTTTTATTTTATAACCTACCGTAATTTACAACTGTATATTTACAAGTTAATCTTAATATAAATTCTACTGTAATAACATCATTCGGATATCTACTTTTAAAAAGATATCTACAATATTTCACCTCTCTACCTGCGATGCTATGCTATGCAAATAATATGCTTAGATATTTTGCATGGTTCACTGTAAAACTCAGTTTAATTTTCTGTATGTGAGATTTACGGTTTAGTTCCAAATGTTTAGTGTAATAACAAGTGTAAGAATGAATGCTTTAGTGAGCACATATGTACCAAATCAACAGGATATTTTACAAACCGATTAAAATGAAATCACGAACCAAATAAGAACGATTAGTAAACTCTAATCGTTTGTGGTGGTCGATGGGGTACTGTAAAAAACGAAATATAAATAAATTCATCAATCTTTTTATTTTCTATGGCAATAATCGGCAAGAATTGTTGTATTTTTTTCAGGGTCTACCGACACATGACCACGAAGGTAAAGAACTTGGCAAAGGTTTGGTAAAGAAACTGCAGAAACTTCAACAAGCCCAAGAGAAGAAATACAATGAGTACCTAGCTTCAATCAAGTCCTCTTGCTGACAAAAATATTACAGAGTTTATAACATATGTTGTAATTTTGTTGTTTTAATTTAATTTTTTTTTTACGTCTGGAAAACTGAAATTTGTATTTTAACTGTTAAAGCATCAAAAAATATTACAATATTGAATTTAGCTAATGAGTATATATCTGAAAGAGCACATGTATTGACCATCAAGCTTGTTCTTTAAAAGTAAAAAAAAGTTTTGTAAAATTGAAAATGAAATAAATTTTATTTTACGGTCTATTATTATAATTATTTTAAGGTCACCTAGGGGCTCGTGGCTAAGTGGCAACCGAGAAGGTTCGCACATTACAAAGTTAAGTAATACTAGCCAGGTCAGTCTAGGATGGGTGACCATTCTTAAAACATTGAGACCCCTCCGTGCCTCGGAGAGCACGTTAAACCGTTGGTCCCGGGTGCCATACAAACATCTGTGGCATTCGTTACGGGTAGTCCGAGCCCTAAAAAGTCCCACAACCTGGTCTAACTACAGAACTTCGATATCACCTAGTACTTGGGTTGTGTAGGTCTGATGGCAGTCGCTTCACGTAAAATATCAAAGTTCGGCCGTATCGTAGTTAGACTGAAAGCCGACTCCTACTTAGTTGGAAAAAGGCGTGGAGAACGTTTATTTAAGGTCACCTGGGGAATATACATACTTGTAAACTATTTGCGTGCTACTTTGATTGATTGTTTTCATCCCAGAGTTACAATAAAAAGATATACAATCGGTTTTGTTTTTTAACAAATTTTTAAAAGCATTTACCCGCATTGGGAGAAACGCGTGTGCGTTCGCGCAGCGGAATGTTGTTGAATTTAAAGATTTTAATTATGCAGATATTTAGTGTATGACGTCGTGTAATTGTGTATGGTAAAAAAAAAATTGTGCATGCAGCCATTGTGGAGAAATTCGCTAAAAACTGATTCCGCTGGGCGAACGTTGTCCTGGCGGAATTTTTTTTAATCCATGGACTTAGAAGAAAAAAAATGTGTCCGATGTGTTCGACTTCACTGGCAGCCCCGGTGGGGTGATGACCCGAGGCGATTTCCACACGATAAAAAAAAAAATAGTCAGTCATGGGACTGCCGACAGAAGTGAAAATAAATACTTATATTAAATATTGTAAAAAGTCGAAATTACAATTGCGCCATCTGTGAAACCTTAACTAATATATGGATAATTAGTATATATCAAACTAGAGTAGTATCGCGCAGAATCCACAGATAGCATAAAAATATTTTTTTAAATATATGAAACTGACACATTTTCGATAAGGGTCACGTGACCTGACGCGAGTTAAACATTTTTTACCCATCCCAAAAAGTGCACAACGCCGCTAAAGAAGTTTTCACTTAAAAAAAGTCGACTTTTTAATCAAAATAATATAATTTATGAGATCAAATGTATTAGAATTATTAAAGTGTACACTTGGATTATATATCAGTCGTGATTCCTAATACACGCCCTTAGATTGAAGTCAAACAGAAGTCATGCGTCAAAACGTTCGCCGCTGAAGTACCTACGTCACGAGCCCCTGTTATAATATTTGAAAATGACTGTGTGCTGTGAAACATCACATTTCATATGTAAATATAACTTTAAAGTAATAAAAGTCTATAAATTTAAAGCAAGATTAAAAAATATGCCTACATACGCAGTAACAATAGTTACTATTGTTATATTTTTTAATCTTGCTTTAAATTTATAGACTTTTATTACTTTAAAGTTATATTTACATATGAAATGCGTTCCTTGAAATGTTACTTTCCAAAAAGGTTGACGATTACTGATTTTGGAGTAATTGCGTGGTATAGCAGCAATATCCCCGCAATAAACGTTTTATTTTTCTATACTTAATAATATTCTAGAGAGGAAAGATTTGTATGTAAGTATGTTCATCGGCTTTTTCGTTGCCATCGATACCTGAGTGGCCTGGTAACCATCTTAAAGTAATTGAAGTAAGTGTGTTCAGGTTTTCCTTGCAATTTTGTATTAGATGGCTTACTATCTACCCTACCTAGTACTACTTACTCTACTACCATAAACCTAAAAAGGTGTTAATCGGGTCAGGACCAGACGTCTTCTATTTTGTGGACAATTGATTTAAATTTTTGTTGAACAGCGGATTCGTTAATTGTATAATAAATAGATTCGTTAAGGCTGTGGTAGATAGCAGCTGTAGTTATCTACCGCAAGGGCCGAGTGCTGTCCACAGTGAAAAAAGCTACAAAAACCTTGGGTTAGAAACTAGACATCTTTTGGAAAAGGGTCTGGCTGAGAAAGATTAAACTGAATCTTAATTTTTTCGTGGCAAAGCCATGCTTCGGTACGTATGGGCCGGCTCGACTCCGCTCGAAACCACGGCCTCACAGAAAACCGGCAGTGAAACAATGATTGCTTTTCGCCGCGTGAGTGAGGTTATCGGAGGCCCTAACCCTTCCCTCTCCCCTATTCCCGTCCTTCCTCTCTCCCCCCTCTCCTCCCCTCTAATCCACACCCATCATCCTGCTCTTCCCCCCTCTCCCCCTTTTCCCCTATTCCCACCTTAAAGAGCGGCAACGCACTTGTGACTCTTGAGTTACTGGTGCCCATGGGCGGCGGTAGTCATTTACCATCATGTGACCCGTCTGCTCGTTTGCCCCCTATAACATAAAAAAAAATCTAACAAAAACCCCATTAAGTGAGAACTAATTCCGTTTTAGAATACTAAACTCCGTAGAATACGTTACCCCACAATTTTAGATTAAGTACGCTTGTTGAATATTGAGTCGTCTGAGGATGGAGTACCAACTCATATTACCTACAGTAGCGGCAGCTTCTTGATTCCTTACAAAAAGGAGGTTTGAGTGTTGGTGAATATTCATGCTTAGAAGAGATTTTGTTCCTGTAGGGTTTTACCCGGACACTTTTTGGAAAACCCGCCCGGACGCTCCCCGGATGCCCTCTAAACTAGGACAAATCCTGGGAAACCCGGACGGATGGCAGCCCTACTTGTAGCCCAAATCACCAGGTCCCCACACCAGGAAAAAACACAATTTTTTTAGCTTCATTTAGACCAAGTATTAACTATATAATAATATGACAGTATGACACCAATTAAATAAAGGATACACGTTAAAGTAATATTATAAAATAAAAACAAACGTAGGTATAAATAAATAAAAGACGCCTTACTTATGTGCATGTTGTTAAGTATGTGTGAGCGTGTGTGTGTTTGTGTGTTTATTTGCTAAAAAAACCTGTATACTTGACAATGTACCTTACACCTAGCTTAACCGATTCGTTGCGGATGGCACGACAGACGTGCCATCCAACTTTTTTACATATGGCGCATGACACGAGTTTCGTGTCATTTTTAAATATCTTATATCTCGCTCAAATCGAAATTTCATGAGGTGCTTCTTGAACTAAACATTAATCTTTTTGAATGCGGATCATTATTATAGACTTCGTTTCTGGAAATAATGCAAATCAGATAATTTCAGGGGTTGACAACCTCGATAAGTTGTATTACGATTACTGCGATTAGGTAGGTATTAATGAAATGCATTATTTACCTCGAATTATTATTAATAGCTGCATCTATTTTTCTTATTTAGCTCATTGGACTATTATAAATATAAGTAGGTATTAGATACCTAATAAATAATTCATACATAAGTAGGTATTACATATAAATAATAATTGAATTTCACATTTGCTAAATCTTGTTCCGATCCCTTAAGAATTTATTTTGTAAACAAGTTTCGTAAGTCGGCTGGATCGTCTCGGCAATATTTTGAAAAAACACTTTTTTGTTGTCTTTCTGTTCCTTTTTGCGTGAAACACTAATAAGGACTCATAAAGAAAGGCGCCGGCGTCCATTGTTTGTGGGCCGGCTATTTATCAATATTGCTGGCATACAAAGAAAGGACACAACTTCCATTTTTGATTTTGTGATCACTGTGGCCCGTGAACCTGGACTTGTTGTTATTAGATCTGAGCTCTCAGATGACTCTTCTATAACTTTTTCGCCTGTAAAGACAACAAAACATAAGTAGATTTTTTTGCAGGAAAATATTTGTGTCCATATTTTGCTATCATTACGGCACTTGCCTACTACACAAATCGATGAAACACAACAAATGACATTAAATAATGAAAACAGAAATTAGAATCTTTATTATAACCTACAATCCCAGTATGATATCTATGTAAATCATAAAACAATACAAAAGGTTTACAACATCTGAAAAAAAAAGTCACTTACCATCCATTTTCAGTGAAACACTTATATAATCAGTTCAAAACGACTTAACACAAAGTAACTGACTGTTTACGTTCGATTTTGGAAGTCGACTGAATACAATTCAAGGCTAAACAAGTAAAAAGAGCATTTTGTTCTGTACATGGCTGATGGCACAATAGACGTGTCATCAACTGATATGGCGCTTGACACGACTGTCGTGTCACGAAATATTTGTTCGTCGCCACGCATAAAAGTGCACCAAAATGGGCGTCGCAACGAATCGGTTAAGATCTGATTTGTAACCATTTTTCTGTATGAGAGAGGAAATAATTAAATAATGATTTAAATTATTTGATTGTAATAATTAAATTAAACGCCAGCCGCGCACAACCGCACCTCTAATATGGCACCATAAAAATTTTGACAAATAATTTGTAGCGCGCTGGAGATTGTTTATTGCATTTGGCTTTGTGGCGTCCTTTACCACCTGGCGCCTACAGCGACCGCTCCTCTCGCTCTACCCCAGGGTCGGCGCTGGGTATAGGATGTGTACCTACTTACTCTTTAAAACCTTAAAATCTTTCGTTTTAAAACGAGCGATTGATTGCCTCCCGGAGTATAAAGTAGAAAGTTTTGTCAAGGTATTTACAAAATAAATATAAATTTGAAAGGAATTTTATTCGAAAGAATAGTTTTACAGTCATGGATAATTAAGACAGTGAAACACAACAAGTGAGCCGCACTGTCTAGGGAGCTGCTCCCTAGACATTGCGGCTCACTTGTTGTGTTTCTTTACTTGGAACGATTCTGCGTTGAGGAGTACGTTGAGTGCTATAGAGCATTAAACAAAGTTTTACACTCGGTACCCTCGTCTTGTGAGGGTAGGAGGGCTAGCTTTTCATTATGCGGACGGGGTCGCCAGGAACGGTGGATAGTAGATAGTGCATATCTAACGACAAAGATTATTCTATAAGAGGCCGGATTAATGTCAAGAATAACCTGATACGCGGAACTGTCAAAATAGATTCCATATAATATTGTTACACATTCTGTACCGATGATACTTCTTATCCTTTTTAATGATACGAAACTTGGAAGACATACCTAAAAGTTACACTTGATTCAATTCTATCCATTTTTAATAAAGATTTGAACATGCGGTGCGTTTGATGGTCTATTATGAACTAATCCAAATACTATCTACTTATACTAATATTATAAATGCGAAAGTAACTCTGTCTGTCAGTTCTCACACCCAAATCGTTAAACCAATTTCGATGAATTTTGGTATAGAGATAGAAGGGGTCTTGGAGAACAAAACTTGTATAGGAGAGATTCTATTTATTTATTTATTTATTCATTCATAACAATTTTTACATTGTGTTGAATATTAAAAACAATTTTGTAACTTAAAAAATGAATGCTACTTAAATAAAATGTCACACGTGCAAAAACAATACAATCAATAAAAAAATAACAATACAATTAATTATAACAGAGCAATAAATTAACAAATGAATGTTTCAAATGTCAGGAGCAAGAGAGAGAAAGAAAGAGAAATAATGGCAATAAATGTAGTTCATCACGAAAATAATAATGTTTATAACTTTTTAAATTAATCTAACAATGTCATCATTACCTCCATTTATGTTCCGTATGTCGATAAATAAAAAATTATAACTGAGATATGATTGTGATTAATACTAAATTATGTTTCTGTTAAAATGTCATTAATAAAATAATAGCAGCCCTCTAGCAAGTAACGCCTTAATCTAGTTTTGAAATCCCTTTTATAAAGTGATAGTTTTATGTCATCGGGAAGTTTATTAAAGATTTTTACTGACATGTGGTAGGTACCGTGTTTGACTATATTAAGGTTGGGTACATTATTAGACTTAAAATCTTTTCTTCTCGTACTCTCTCTGACTTTTCTCTCCTCCTCCGTCTCATACTGATGAACATATTTACTAAAATGTGTTAGGAGCACCAATACGTATAGGGAAGGTACAGTGAGAATATTTAAATTTACAAAGTGTTCCCTACAAGATTCCTGCTGACGAATGCAAACCATGGTACGAATGGCTCTTTTTTGTAAAACAAATGCTTTTCGTATATTGTATTCGTAGCTTCCTCCCCAGCATAAGATGCTGTATCGCAACCTAGACTCAATTAACGCGTAATAGATTTTTTTTAACTGTGTTATGTCAATGTCATTTCGTAGGCTTCTCAGAACGTAACATGCTGAGCTGATGGAATTTTCTAAGCTTTCAAGTTCTGATTTCCAATTTAAATAGCAATCAACATGTACTCCCAAAAACTTTACTTCCTCTACCGTACTGACATTGACTCCATCCAAGGCACAATTAAGGTGGCCTTTATTTTTTGAGGTGGTACGAAACAGCATTAAATTGGTTTTACTAGCGTTTATTTTGAGTCCGTTCATAGTAAACCAATTGTGAAATGCCTCTAAAGCTTCATTAACGTGCAAATTAAGAGATTAAATGTTATCTGCTGAAATTATAGCATTAGTATCGTCTGCAAATACCACTAACTTTCCGTGTTCCCCCAAACTATTTTCTACATAATCTATTACATCGTTAATATATATAATAAAGAGAATAGGACCCAATATAGATCCCTGAGGAACTCCTACTCTTGTGTTTTCTAATTTAGACCTAAGCGCCTGGTGATATAATGCATTATTAGATTTATTCCTCTCAGTGTCATTTCCATCGCATATCAGTTGTTTTATTTCCACAAACATTTTTCTATTTTTTAAGTAGGATGTGAGAAGTCTTAGAGCATTGCCTCTCACTCCATAATGCTCAAGCTTACTTATCAGCAGGTCGTGGTTTATTAAGTCAAAAGCTGAACTTAGATCTAAAAAGATACCAGCCACCATTTGCCTTAAATTCAGTTTACTTCTGACCTCCGAAACTAGAGTATCAACGGCATCTAACGTTCCTACGCCTGATTGGTAACCAAACTGTTTATGATTTAAGACACTATTTTTGTTTAAATGTGTGATAAGTCTAGTTTTTATTATCTTTTCGAAAATCTTGGATAGGGTTGGTAAGAGAGATATAGGTCTGTACATTTTAGGATCTTGTGTAGACCCTTTTTTGTGGACTGGGATCACCTTAGCTATTTTCAGTTGATCTGGAAAAATGCTCTCACTTAAGCAATTATTATAAAAAACTCTTAAAGGCTCTGCTAAAATGTCTATGTTATCTTTGAATATCATTATAGGTAATTCATCATAACCGCATGATGACTTACATTCCATTTCATTTATTAATTTAACAATCTCACTAGTTATGACGGGTTCCCAAGTAATGTCCTTATCTACTCTGATTGTATTTTGCTGCAATAGTTCTATTGCAAAATTGCTTCCCATACTTTTGTTGATATTTAAGTTTTCTGCAAATTGTTTAGCAAAGATATTTGCAACTTCAACTGGCTCCATCACGAGTTTATCTCCTACTTTTAACACTAATCTTTTTTGATCTTTTTTTGTTTTGTTCCTATGTTTATTTATGATTTTAAAACGTGATATTTGAGACCGCACTGCAAATTTTTTTGCTTTCTTAATTATTTGCCTGTATACACTTATATATTTATTTCTGTAATTTTTAATGCTTACATTATTGTCAGAATTTTTGCTTGCTACTAGAAATCGTTTCATTTTACTGGACACCTTGATGCCCTGTGTAACCCATGCTAAGGAAGACCGTTCTGAACGTATCTGGCAGGTTTTACTCTTGAATACTGTCTTAAATGTTTCGTTAAGCTTTTCAACAAACTTGTTTATACCTAAAAAGCTCCAGTCCTGTTGTAACAGTAACTGTCTAAAGCTGTTTTTATTATTAACACTGAATAATCGTTTTCTTACAAATATTGCAGTTTTTTTATGTTTGTTATTTTTATTACTCGGCAGAGTTAAACAGCACAGAAGGCCCGCGTGCCCATCCGCTAAACCGTTATGGTCAACATTACAGGATATAATATGGTCATTTATAATGTTAGAAAATATATTGTCTATGCACGATTCTGAACTATTCCTTATAAAGGTTATAGTGTTTATAAGAGCTCTAAAGTTATAACAAGTCATTAAATTAACAAAATCGTTTTTTTTATTTTTCTCGGCTTTATAGGTAAGCAGTAGGTTTATATTAAAGTCACCGCAAATACAACAGTTATATTTAAAAAGATGTTCAAGCAGTTGTTCTAGACTGTCCATAAATATTGTCAGGTTTTTATCGTAAGGGTTACGGTAACAACAACATACAAACACACCTGTTTCTTTATCTTTTACAGCACAGATCTCGAAGGATTCCACTTTGTATAATTTTTTTGCTACCTTTAACTCCTCGTAATCTCTATCTTTTCTTGCAAGTATGACTGTACCTCCTCTTTGCTTATTTATTCGGGTATTATAAGACGCTACTTTGTAATCGTTGAAATTTAACAGGTTAATTAACTTTTCATTAAGAAAATGCTCGCTAATACATAAGTAATGGAATCTATTTTGTAGACTTTCTAAGTATAACTCTAACTCATCTATTTTATTATTTAATCCACATACATTTTGATGAAAGATATTTAATTGTTCATGTATGAGGTTGCTATTGTTTACAATATTTACTATGGTATGTTTATCAGCATTATTTTTACAATTCGATTTTCTGCAGGATGTATTATTTGTCACGAAAAAAGTCATTTAATGACAAACTCGCCGAAACTATATTATTGTTACAATAATTTTTTAACTGTTTTATACGACTTAATACGTCAAGAAATATAGTTTGCATACCAAAGTTGTTTATTTCGCCCGAGCGGCTATCAAACATGCTGTTATCGTACTTAAAATTTCGGTTGCTGTCTAACAGATACACATGTTCATGGTGTAGGACATCCAAGTTGAATAGGTTAATGAAGGTATGCCGACGAAGTTGCGGGCACTAGTATATATTAGTATATATCACGGTGCGTGCTGTTTTGTCTGGTTGAAGCTGAACACGGCGTTGAGTATTTCGTTTATTGTTGAATTAGCATTGCAAACTCTTTATATTATGATTATGATTGTACTTACTCGTTTTATTTCTGGAGCGGCAACTGGAATCGTTTCTTGATTATAGGAATGGGGCAATAGGATACCGTTCATCCCGAAAAAAGTACTGTTGTACTGTGATTGACAAAATCTACATTAACGCAAGCGAAACCGCGAGCTATAGCTAGTTTATAATATGATAAACAATGAAATAACTCTATGTACCTACTATTTAACAATGCACGGTTGCAGATCACTCAAACACAGTGAGTAAACATAAAAAAACATCTTATCTATCTATATAAAAGCCAAAGGATACTCACACATCTACTGACGAATCACGAAATCTGGAAAACATCTTGACCTATGAAGATGAAATTTTGGCAGGGAGGTAGTTTGCGAGTAGGAGACGTCAGTTAATAATGGATTTTGCGACAGGACCAGATTTAGGGGGTCTAAGGGCCCTCGCAAGTTTGTATGAAAGTCCTTGGTTTTTTGTACTAGGGACCTGCAATTTTGCAGAGAGGTAGTTTATAGGTAGGATACGTCAGCTTATGACAGATTTTGCTACAGGACCGGATTAAGGAAGTCTAAGGGCCCTCGCAAGTTTATATGAAAGCCCAGTGCTTTTTGTAGTAGAGACTTGAAATTTGACAAGGATGTAGTTCCATAATAATAATAATTTATTAATACATAATAGTAGTGCAGTGCATACATACATATTATCACAACAATATATTACTTAGAAACTAATGCAGTCGGGCTCTGGCACCCGTAGTAAGATTTAACTTGTGTCACGGGTACCAGTTCCTCTCTCAGTGATGACTTATGATAAGACGTGTATGTACGTGTGCGCGTAAGTGTATGTGTGTGTGTGAGTGTGTGTGGGTATGAGTGTGTGTGTGTATACTGCTTGCATGCATCTTTTCAGTAAGGCCATTATAGCACACAACAGTGAGTCTGATCAATGCCTCTGTTTCATCGTAATCCTGTTCAAGTAGCCAGTTCACTACTTTTTTTTTACATTCTCTTTTAGTAAGGTGATGAATCTGGCAATGTTTGTTTAAGGTGTTATATAGATGACCTGCAATGACACGAAAGTGTCTCTTGGCGAGGGCACTTCTGAAAGTGACAGTACCACAGACTTTATAAGATCTTCGTGTGTGTTGGCTTTCTGGATCATATTGAAGAGTGTTGTGTTTACGGAGTATTGTTTGGAGCACATACATTTTACGAACTGTAAGAACCTTGCATTCAGAATATAACAGAGTGGTGGGATATCTAAAGGGTTTGCACATCATGACCTTCAAGACCGCTCTCTGGGCCCGTTCAAGCTACATGTCAGCTAAGAATAGATTTTGTGGGTTTAAGAAAACCTATGGGATTTGCAACTTTATACTAGGAACATAATGTAAGGAGTTTTTCTGTTTTATAGTGTAAAATAAAAAATACGGTTGTAAGATTTTTCTTTACCGGGACGGCTTAAGGTGGTCAAAAATATATTTGTTTTAAACCATAAACCAAAAAAACAGGTATTTGCCTTAGATCTACTGCAGATAATTTGTGTTTCTTTAATCGCTGCCTTTACTGTTCGCTGTTTAAAAAAATCTAACAGATGTTTCCATATCTAATAGTAAACAAATTCACAGAACAACAAACTTTAAATACTTACGAGTTGGCTGTCAACTTAGGAATGGCATTAAAATCTTAAAAATATCTAAATTTCTTTTAAAACATGTTTTAAAATGAATGGTTTTGCGTCAGTGAGTATTTTAAGCGTACGAAGTTGCGGATAACTGCTAGTAACATAAATAAACATTTACCTCTTACTATCATGAGATAAGAGAATGCCTAAGATTTAGTGTCAGTATGTGTACATAAGGTAGGTTTTATTAATATCGAAGTAATATGCACGATACAAAACATTCCCTGCATAGAATAGAACTCCCTATTTTGTCGAACCCCAAACTTAACCAATGACGTAAAAAATTAACAAATCGAATTTTAAACATCAAGATATTTAACAGATCCACCGATTATCTAAATTTAAATAAACATTAAAATAGAATAACCTTGTCTGATCACAATAGATTGCTCACCAATCTATAACGCTTCAATGATGTCTGTATAAAGGCGGGCGCCGCGTGCTCCACGACAAAAATACACATAAAAAGCTAAATACAGTAGTTTTAAAAAAGGTAAAAAGTGAGGTAAATAATCTGGGCGCGTTTTTTGTGAAGTGAGCTAACAATAATGTTTTGGGTGGGGTGGCACAAGTACAGCACGCGAGCTACATCTGCAACTGCTCCTCAACCCAGATTATTATGTTACGATATAAATATTGAATGTTAATGTGATGGATTAATTAATATATACCCGTGAGGTCTTCGGTATCGTTAGTAAGTTTTAAGACGAATAGCCATACTTATAAACATGAGCAATTAAGTTTTGTATGCTTACTTTTATCTTAGTACGTTAATTCAAAAAACGTGTTGTGTCGGTCGTGGAATCATAAACTAGGTAGTACTTATCCTAAGTTTATGACTGGAATAGCATCTACGTAGAATCAACATTAAAATATTATGGTTTTAGGTATCTTGTTTATTTAGGATAATTAATGACATCACGAAACTACCCATATGAACGGAACAAATACTCGTATGTAGGTATGTAATGCCAATGCAATCTTGCGAGTGAATGTGATGCGTGTCAAGAAAATAAGTGTGTGGATTTGTGGATGTTAAACCTTTTACCTACTTAAGAATTGACTTCATTGTCATTTATTTTTCTCTTTATTGTACACTTTTAAGTAGTAATCAAAGCAAACGTTACAAATATTTAGGTACGTACCTATAACAATCGGCGGTCTTATCACACAAATTGGTGTCATTTATTCTTAAATTTGTTGAAAACTTAATTGAATCTTGTTTCTTAATACTTACTTTTATTACTATTCTCTACTTTAAGTAAATACAGAATCAGCAGTCTAGCTCATATACTTAGTTATTGAAATATTGTAAATTTGGATACAAAATAATAACTCGATTATTAAGTTTAAGATAAACGTACTCTGTCTGTGTGTGTATGGATATTTTTTAAACCAGTTAATACGTGACTGGAGACGAATACGAACTGTTTCCTAACTAATAACGGAAACTCCCAGCGGAATTGTTAGAAACAGCTTCTGGTGGGGAATGTAATTTAAATAGTTTTTGGATTTGATCACAATTGCTTTGATCATGGTCAGATTTACAATAGAGCGGTTGATCGGAAGGGAGGCAAATCTCGCAAAAGTTCGGTTCACCGCGCTGACCGCCTGGCGAGATGTCAATCACAGACATTTGAATAAGAACATTGTTCCGTTTCCATATTCCGTTGAGATATCGCGATAACAAGATTTCATTATTATAAGGTCAACCAACTGAAAGTTGCATTTTAAGGAAAAAATAACACATTCGCATTGAAGTTTATTTCGAATGCAATCATTTGGAATCTAGTCTAACGGTCACGGCTTTGTGACCGATTTGTTTGAGCCCACATCGCACGATATGTTAATGTTGCGCTGCGCCCTTTTTTGGGAAATAACGATAATTTACGGTTCCGTAGATATGTGATGAGACTGATGAGATAAGATCTTTACATTCGCTTTTAGTTAGTACATAAATATTGGATAAATAAACTGACTTGTGGGAAAGCAAACCAGTTCTTCCAGATGTCACATTTTAATGTAATACTTATTTCAGCTGATGTTTTATATGTATCGAATACAAGCAGTTTTTGAGGATGAATGCTTTTATCGACTATTCAATGGTACACAGCTAATTTCGGTTAAATAATTATTAATTTATAATTAGTAGCATACAAGTAATTGGTGCTTTACCAGCACTTATAACGACAGCAATTAAAAGTTTTACTTTATAAATTATGATTGTTGAAGTCTGAGGGAGCGTAATGTTTAGCGAGGAGACGCGCCGTAGAGCCTGTCCCCGGCCGCGCGGGTCGCTGGTCGGGGTTGCAATTATGGCTTGTTTTTCATCGCAGCCCCCGAAGCACTCCGCTGCCGCTGCTGAAAAAAGAAACCAATTTTGCACGCTCATTAATTATTTAAATCTCATTAAACAACCGCAAGTTTCCCTCTCTTGTTTTGTAATTTTGCGACGCTATTCTCCATCTACATTACCTAATTTAAGCCGTTGGACATCTTGGAAATTTATTTCGAGTAAAACTCGCAAAATTGGTGCTAAATCTTAGCTCTGTCAGTGTTTGTAAGTTGATTATTTTAAAGTGACGGATGTTGGCTTTCGACACTAATGAATTAATTCAATTTAGCAAAAACGTAGACTTAAATGAACAACGAGAGTTAGAAGGAACAAATGACAAGTCGAAAGGAACATCGTCTAAATCCATTTAGGAGCTTCAAAGCTATTTAGTAAAACAGGAAATTATACAGCGCTGTTTTACCTACGTACTGAGTGTTTGTGTAGTATTCGTGTCGGCGGTGGCTTCCTATTAGATAATAAAGTCTCCCAGGGCTGTCTTGTTTCTGAGATTTTTTTGAGAATTAGGAAATTAAACTGTGCGATGGCACATGAAAGGTGCGGAAGCACGGTGTCGGGCGGTTGCGCGCTCAAATCAGACGCCTGTCGGTGACGTCCGCGCCACAATGTGCCTATAACCGAATTAATTACGTTTATAAACGTTTTCCACAAACCAGCTTTTATTTTTAAATTCAATACTTTCATCAAAGAATATGAATATGAGGTGTTTGATTCGTTGATTATATTAAAAAAATCGGTGACGTAAAAATTTTCTATAAATAGCTCAAGTTAGATTGCTAAGTCACTACATAAATAGCTCTAGTAAACTTATTTCGTTCTGGTAGTGTGAGTAAAAACTATTCGCTATTTAACTTGATCGTTAGATTCAACAGGTTTTGTTTACATATCAGATTGCTAGAGATTTACGAAGGAAGTAAAGCTCGGTATGCTTCTGATACAGCATATATCGACTCGAATTAAAACCGCTCGACTTCTAGGCCATAGAAAACCGCGGTAAACTGGTTATCTGCTGGTAAATGGGAGTTCTATTTAGAGATTTTCACAGCTTAAGCGCAACATTATAGTTCTTGTTTGCCTAATTAGCTGTATAAGAAAGCTTAAAATTCTCAAAAGATCTAGTCAGAATGTACGTAGCGCATGATACGAGACCGCCTCATACATCTTCTTTTACGCCTTGACATGCATAAAAAATGTTTGACCGTGGGTAGTACTGATTTTAAAATGCTTAAAATTGTGTTTATTAGAATATCTTTTCTTGTTGATCGAATGAATGTCGAGGTGGACGGGAGGTGTTGCTCCCTAGCAGGAGGACGGGGCGGGTGTGGCGATCACTCGCCCGTGCTTTAATTGCTTTTCACTTAGCAACCGCTCATGAACAGAGAAGGCTCGCGAAAATGAAGAAAAAAATCATTACATCAACATCTTTTAGAGATTGGCCAGATTTAGGACGTTCAGAAAGACAGCGACCTTCTTATATAACGCTTTCCTCTTTCTTGTTTTTCCAGCGCGCCTCATTTCCGGAAGGGGGTCGCGAGGCGGTGCGGGCGCGGGTGGCGAGGGGCCTAAGTAATTTCGCTTAAGAACTCTAAACGTAATTAGTGTAGGGCGTGCAAAGGGAAGGGCTTGAAACTTGGAGAGGGTTGCGTCCCGCGCCTCGCCGCCTCCGCGCGCCGCCTGAATATTTGATCGCGCTCGTCTCGCGATAATATTTGCCGGAGGAGCTTTTCCGTAAACACGGCCACATTTCCCCACCTAGGTACTTATACTTTCCTTCATTCCGCTTTCAAAGCTGTCGCTCGCTTTTAATTGGAGCCGGTGTTATTTATAAGTAGACTTGTGATAGAATTAAAATCGTTCGCTACGTCGCTCTCGAATACCTATACACAAGAAAATGTTTTAATATTAAGTTTTTTGACGAGTTATTTTTCCTTTCAAGAAAATCCTCTTTATAGGACTTCAAACAAATTTACAGCCTCTTCGTAAGCTCATAGAACTGATGAGTATTCAGTAGGCTTATATTACATGTTCTAATTTTATTTATTGCTCCATTAATTTCTTGCAAATATCTACACGTCGATGCTTCTTTAAATATGTTTTTGTGTCAAGCTTATTGAATAGTCGTCGTAGGTTAATTTAAGCACAAAAGTATACCAAATTTATCGATGCTGCTGAAATAAGAGGGAACCAATTTGACACTGTTCATTCGCTTCAAACATTGTGCAACAAAAAAAAACATTTTACAATCTTTATAAATGGCACAACTAAATAAGAATTGCCAGACTTTATATAAAGTTAAAAAAGTGTTATTAAAGTAAGGATGGATGTTATTTAACTTGTTAAGATATAAGTTAGCGGGGAATTGAGTATTCATTTGATGGCTTTAAGCAGAGCTAATAATTTAAAAATTCAAAGGGCCTATGAAACAAGAGAGGGAATTAGAATTTGTAATTAGTACAGAGCGTAGCGGCCGTGTCGACGAGGATACTCCTACAACATTTGATTAGCAATTATGGTAATTTGACTTAGAGCTGGGTAAGATTTCTGCTAATTTGTTAGTTAAATTATTATCGCGACTGTTTGACGATGGGTCATTAGGATATAAAAAAAAACCTTTCATTTGAATCTTATAAATAACGGATAAGAGTTGGTACCTAGTGGTAATAAGATCTGTGACAAGGCAGTATTTACAATGCCTTTGTTTAGTTACGTCTGTTGTAGAAGCAAATCTTAGATTTTCCAATTGTTCTTAGGAACTGAGAGGGTGTAAAAGATAGTATACACATATACATACATACACACATTTAACTAAATTTTTTGGGACTACGGAATAGAGAACATACCAATTGCTGTTTGCTGGGCACTCTTGTAGAGCGCTAACGCTGCTCCTTATAATTACAGAAATACATCATATGAACAGAAACCCTAATAACTTTTGAACGAACCGCAATGGACTGAGTACCTACCTATTATCCGATCGCATGCAAACCGTTATGGAAACTTGACAAAAATAATAATATTGGTGATGTGTGGTGTTCATTGATATCGGTGATCATATGATCGCTAGATCGACAGGGCCTGCAGGACAACCAAGTCGTTAATAGAGAGTATTTAATTTTCTAATAGGCAAAATGTATATCAAGGAGAAAAAAAAAAGAAGTAGGTACGTATTCATTAAAAGTCAAAATTAAGCAGCGCAAAGGAAATATCCATACCATTAATGCTGCAATACTCTCTACCTCTTAAATTTGTCTTTACGATCGGGCTGTAATGAAATGCAGAATAAAGATACAAAGACTGGATTATTGCTCAGGAATATTAATGTTTTAATCGTCGAGTTTAATGTGTCGTGCAACAATAATAAAAATGTCGCGCCAGTGTCGGCGACATCGCGATTGCGACACTGTGAGGCGGGTCGTGCCTCGTGCGTAACTGAACCCGACTCCCGCACTCCACGGTGCAATTTAATTATCAGTGCGGCTCTCGCATTTTACCCTTTTGTATCTTAACCCCCGGATGAAAAAAATACTCACCCATAAAATAGAGGACGGGTACGAAAAAGGAGCGTATGCAAATTCAGGATAAAATATAGCCCGTAAATGCCACCGTTTCTAAAAGAATATTAGAGACGTTTTTCAGTGGGTGGTTGGGGGGTGTTACTTTATACTTTGTCTCCTCGCGCTAAGTACTGCAGCTACGGGTGTCCGCGAGACGGAATCCGCCTTAATTTGCGACTGTTGTTCTGTAATAAATCAACGTGTACACCCTCGCTTTACACGTGTATTGCTTCTAAAGATAACGATTATATTCACAAACATCGTACTTGGCCCACGTGTCTCTAAATACTGTTATAACAACTGGGTACGCTTAATTGTATTTGCACTAAATTGATTTGATTATGCCACCTATATATTTCGGCAGAAGATTAGGCTCAATGATATAACTTGACTGCATTACGACAGGAATGTATTAACATGTTACTTTTAAAATACCTACAACGTTTAACAAAATAAAAACATGTTTAGGAAGAAGACACAGCAAAAAGTAACGTTACTTTGTTTACGATTGCAAGTAATTTTAGTTAATTAAATATTTATACCTGGGTATTTAAAAATAATATCCTTTGAGACAGTTAACCACGCTTAGTAAATTATTATTATAGAGTACTTACTAATAACACTGAAAATGAACATATGTAAAAATGAATTGATAGTGAATTTACTGGGGATTAATTAACTAGGGTGGCAGCAGTCAGTACGTGTACGTTGAGTTGGACATTTTTTATTTGGTACGTAATGAGGGGTCACCTGAAGAGGAATGAGTTAATAGGCGTTTTAATTATTGAGGACGCGGCCAGCCGCCCCGTGGAGCTGCCCGCCGAACAACTACGAGAAAGAGACAACATCAAATATTTAGAGCGTAATGCCGGTCGCTCTCTCGCTTGTAATTAAAGCGTTCTTTCCTTTTTTCAGCGGCCTGATACAATATTCAGCATGAGAAAGAAGCGCTCCGGTGGCGGGGTGGCGCCTCCATTGTATTCGCTAAGGAAGATAAATTAAAAAATATAATTACAAGGCGGCCGCCATAATTCTCGGCAGGCGGGTTGTGGGTGGCGGTCGGCGCGCGGGACGGGAATAGTGGAGGAGCGGGCGCTCCCGGAGGAGGCTTCTTAAATATTTGGGGATAGCGCGTACCTACGCATTACGTAAATTAATGACACGGATTCGAGGAAGGATGGCGCCGCCCGCGCCCGCTCCCGCTCTCGTCACCGCTGTTTGTTTTGTTTTAATGTGCGTTGTTAACGACGTTATTAGACGCGAATTATAATACGAGACCAGCTCAGCGCCGAGTGGCCGCGCCCGCCCAGATTGATTGGACTAATGACTTTCTTTTATTCTTATAATTGCACAAATCCGACTTCACGGTGCTTCGCTGATTCCTCCAATTTCTAACTTTGATGAAATATAATAGTCATTCATTTGCGGAAATAGGCTGTTATGAAAAGAATATTTCGATGTTTTTTACATCTCCCGATTTATAAAACTTAGTCGATCAAGTTGCCGGCTCGTTCTATTTACTTAATAAATTGTAAGGAGAGCCATAACGTAGGTACGTATTTAAAGTGATAGGTGATTATGTTGTGTAGTGAGCATTAAGAACGCGATGTGACAATTTGCCGCGATGTGTAAGTAAACAGGAAAGACCGCCTGTGTTTATGTGTGCGGTCATATGGCCGTATGAGCGCGCATGCCCGCACATACGTTCAACAAGTGTCTCCATGTGCACGCTGGCACCTACTCGAAGCCCGCCAGCCTTGGACGGTGGTGTCAGACCGTGTTACTTACCGCACTAATGGCTGACGTCTGGGAATAACACAACCTACAGACATAATAATATATATGTCTACGCAATGATTGCTTCTTTATTTATTGGTCTTATATTTTTATATTAAATTAATGTTCTGTGGATTTGAAAGCTGAAATAAGTATATTTGTTTAATTATTATGTACGTCATTCTTCTTACGATTAATAGATAACTAATTTTAATTTAATTGAATAAACTGATACCTAAGTGTAAAAATGTGTTGATTACTTTTGGGACATGTCTAGTTCTTGGCAGTAGCACCCTGTACACGACACCCTTTCTTTAAAACTCTCCAACATGGCACGGTAGGTAACGTAATTAGGTAAAATAAAAAAATTAGCTAATTTTATAGTTTTTAATATTAAAAACACTCTATTATTAACTGACGAAAAAACGGAGGAAGTTCTCTAGTCAAACCAATTTGTTTTTTTTTTGCCATACTTAAGAAAAACGGACCTGCCATCACTACCGACCGTTCACTTATTAGTGCAATGATCTACGAAGGTTACTAAGAAGAGAGAGGAGGTTATTTACGGTTGCCTGTCAGAAATTGCTTTTAGCGATAAGGCCCCCGTTTGTACCTACATATCAATTTGATATATTCCTTGTAAGCAAATTTAAATCGTACAATAAAGTTTATTTATAGTCTAGTCTATTCTTATTTCAGGAGATATATTTACCATGTAGCTACATTTGATAGATGTGTGTTGTATGTAAATATACAGCGTGTAAGTATCACTGTCGCGAATAACTTACAAAAACGTCTTTCTTTGGATACTTATAATAATATAATAATAATAATAATCCATTTATTTCAGAATATATCCATAATTCGTTACTGTACAATTGACCTAAATAACTATGTTAGTACATGTAATTGGCATAAATATTTAATTATAGGACTGTCATGTCTGTCCGCAATGACACTCATGAGACGGTTAGGGCTACCACGTATCCTCTGCAGCAGTGAAGCCGCTCGCTTTCGCCTTATTTCTGCGAAACCGTCTGTGTGAGCATCGGCGAACATGCCAGAGGCACTGCACCACCGTGGCAGCCCCAACAGCATCCTGAATGCATTGTTGTACTGGACCCGAAGAGCACTAATGGTCTTCTGCGTACAACTGGTCCAAAGACTGCACGTGTAAAATGTCTGACAATACGCTTTAAAAAGCGTCAATTTTACTTCACACGTGCAACGTGCAAAGCGTCGGACCAGCATGTTGCTTCTAACCGCCAGTGCTCTTCGTTTCTGTTCGACATCTACATCGTCCTTCATATTTGACGTTACTATATGTCCAAGATGTTTAAACTGTTGCACACGATTCAAGATCCCGCCAGCTAATGTAAACGAAGGTATATGAACTGACGATTTATCACCGAAAACAAGAACTTCACTTTTCTTCGCGTTGTATCTTAAACCGTGCTTAACAGCATATCTCTCACACACCTGTATTAGGTTTCTCAGACCATTGACTGAAGGGCTTAGTAAAGCCATATCATCCGCGTAGCTTATGTTGTTAAAGGCTACTCCATCTATATAACAACCTGCATTCATACAGCTAAGTTCACAAATAAGCGCATCAATATATAAATTGTATAATATTGGGGAAGTTAACCCCCCCCTGTCTGACCCCACATTGCAATCTGTATTCATCTGATAGCTCATCTGACCATTTTACATAATTTACTTGGTGCTGATACCAATATTTAAAAATGTTAATTATCCCTAAGGAGATATTTGAATTTAACATTTTGGACCATAGTTTTTCGTAATTTACCATGTCGAAAGCTTTAGACATATCAAGAAAACAAGCAAACACCGGAGTTTGCCTAAATCACAATGCAAAAGTCAGTTCATCATAAAAATGCGAGATTATGGATTTACAGTCAATAGTTTGATTTACTGTGCGGTACGGTGAATGATCTTCAACGCACGGTGCCGTCGAAGCAGCGGATTGCATAAATGTTTTTCGCCGAATGGGGTATTTACTGATTTTTTTCGGTAAAATGTTCTGTTTACTCATTGTAATATCACTTTAAAAAAAATATGAATTTTCCGGTACATTTCCAATAATTTTCTACGTAGAATGATGGTCTGAATACACTATTTCAGGATGACGATACGTTGTCACTTACACCCTGTATTATTATATAATACGCCAGAAACTAAAACTATGCATTGAAAAAATACTTACTAAAGTATTCGTCACGAATTTCATAATTTATTTCATATTAATTTGTTGTTGTTATATCCGTCTGTATGTCTGTGTGTTTGTCAAGACCCTTTTCCTCAGGAACCCGTGGAGGCATTGAGTTAAAATTAACATAATAAATACTAACTTTTAAACTTTCGCGTTCCATGATATAATTATGTATTTCAACGGGAATTAACGCCATCACGAAAAACCTCTGAATTGCCTAACGTTTCGACCAGGTTGCACTGGCCGTGGTCACAGGCTGACTGACTGGTGCACGCTCTCCGTCGTCGAGATCGTGAGGTAGAAGGTTCTTCATCCATCCGCACATTTTCGATATTTTTGATATTTTGTACCGTCACATACTATATGGCCTTGAAGCAGTAAAAAAGTCAATCTTCTAAGTCAACGCAATCAAAAGATACGGCCATTAAGCTTCCGATTTTAACAAATTTGAACATTTCGCAGTTAAATCAAAACCTACAGGGTATTGACTCATTAACCTAGAATTATGAAATTTGGCAAGAAGCAAGGTTTGGCAGAACAATTTTTCAAGTGGAAGAGCCATGCTTCGGCACGTATGAGCCGGCTCGACCGGAGTGATACCACGGCCTCACAGAAACCGGCAGTGAAGCAATGCTTGCATTGTATTTCGAAGTAATACATTGTACTTCATCTACCTACTTAGGCTTACAGTAGATACTGTTTTGAAATAACCTTAAACGTTACTTGTTTTTTTTAAGGATTGCTGTTGGAAGGTCACATAATTATTAGTACTAGAGATCGCCTTGGTGGTCGCATTTAGAACATAATTCTTGTTAGTTTATCTCATGCCCAGTATAGCTAGAACTGTCATTGTATAGACTTACTTATAATAACAGGTCAAGATATACACTGGACGCACGTACCTTGATGTAGCCGTTTTTAGGTAATTTTTAAATTTGTAACACTTATTGTTTAAGAGTTTTAGGTTTCTGTACTTTTTCTATATTAGGTATTCCTAATTTCACGCTTCCAAATTTGCTTTAAAAGAAGTGCAAAGGATTGACCAGCAACCATTTAACCGCAAGTCCTCCGCTTTAGGTTTATTTTTTACAAAAATACTAGAATTAATTGCACTTTGGTAACGTACCACTTACGTAAACAAAGTACACGCACACAACAGACATATCATCGACATCAACCAATCGGACAACTATCTCGAGTCAGTCAAATAATTGCCTCATGTAAGAATTATACATACAACTTTCGGCCTCAGTTCTCGATAAGAATACTTACACCAGTAAGCCATTCGTGCAGTTCAAACTCCAGTTTTAAAATCCTTATTTCTTCTTTTTACTCCACAATTAGAGCATATCTCCGTTCCCATATCACTAAATTACACATAGATAGGCGCACGCAAAATTGTGTAAAAGATTTTAGTTCAATGAGTTAGGCGGAATTGTAATAAAATTTAGTCGCAAGATTTGATCTTCCGATTCCAATTGGTTTCAATGGCTACCTTCTAAAGACTGTATCATCGCTATAAGTATTATTTAAAGGTTGGTTGGTTGTCTACCTTACTATAGTTAAGCACTAATACTTTATAGTACAAAGTACAGAACCAGAGTTGTAAGTGAAATTTAAATTTATCAAGTGAAGTTTAGTTGCAAAATTTGATTTTCAGATGCTATAACTACTTTCAATAGTTACCTACAGCCTTCTTCATTAGACTGTATGAGTGTTACATTATTGTATGGCCAGGACCAAAGGTGTGTGTAATATTTATTAATTGGAATATTTTTTTAGTTGCAAGATTAGACCCACACATATTTACAGATGACGTGACAAGATAAAGTTTTGCAAAAAGGACTGAGGAAATTTTGCGTATTGATCCATAAAGCTCAAGTCGAATCAAGAGGAACCCAAAAGTATATATTAATGCAGCGCCTATTACATTTCGTTCACTTTTAACCCCTCACCCCAGACGATATTAGCATACAGAAAAACGATAACCAAGATTAAAACAACATATCAGTTACCGAAAACCAGTAAATTTGAGTAGCTTCAGAAATATTATGAACATGTTATGTTGGAAATAAACTATATAGATATTTATTTATATTGGTAGGCGGGGTAGACCTAGGATTGGTAGATCCATGAAATCAATCAAAATCATTTATTTCAATTGAACCAATTATAGGTATTTTTGAATTGTCAGGAGTAGTAGGCAGGCAGAGCCTAGCAGACTAAGTCAGTCGAGAAGCTGAGAGCTGAGGCTGAGTTGCCTGTTCCAATACGTGGAGGATCCACGTATTGAAACAACATGGAGAAGAACAGCCAAGAAATTCCAAGAGCACTCTTTTTCAATTTGTTTTTTACAATTTTCTGGTTACATTGCTTGTAAGTAATTTAATATAAAGACACAATTCGTTAGTTTTAGATATTTTTGGTCCCACTTGTAACATAACTGAGGGTTAATATGATCCTGTGTACCATACTCGATGCTGGAAAGAAAACTCTTAACAGAAATTCAGTAACAATTTGGCCGATTCGGATTTCAAACTCGGGACTGCATTACCACAAACAAACATGATTGCCACGTAACCAACAATTACCAGCAATTTGATAATTTCTTCAGATTCAATAAACAATTTTGAAAAAATTTAATCATTAGATTTGGTGTCCGTAAGTAGTAGCTTGATTATTCTATGCTGATTTCAAAATGAAAAAGAAATATCGAAATCGGGCTACCCTGTAAAAATTATTATACCTTCTCCGTTCTTTCGTTGGGTAAAAATATAGATAACTAGCAGCGCCCCGCGGTTTCACTCGCGTAAGTCCCGATCACGTGGGAATATCGGGTTAAAAAGTAGCCTATATGTTAATCCAGGTCTCCAGCTATCCACATACCAAGTTTCATCGCAATCGGTTAAGCAGTTTTGGCGTGAAAGAGTAACATAGATACATCCATACATCCGCACATCCATACATCCATACATCCTTACAAACTTTCATACGTGAAAGAGTAACATACATCATAATATTAGTAGGATATGATTGTAGTCGTCGTAGTTATTAACCGAAAAAAGGAGAAGGTTCTCATTTCGTTGAAATCTTTTTTTTTTTAAATATTATATTTTTTTTTTTTTATGTCTGTTCAGCCCTCACTCCGTTATTTATGAACCGATTTTGATTATTCTTTTTTTGTTAGATAGGGTATACCTCTAGGGTGGTCCCATGTCAAGGAAGTCAGGATCTGATGATGGGATCCTGAAAAAATTGAGAGAAACCCTCGAAAATTGTAGGAACGAATAGTGTTTCTGTTTACTTTTCATTACATTATCAGATATTTGCGTTTAGAAATCATCACATCATGTAGCTGATCTGATGATTAAAAAAAAATCATAAAATAAAAATCTTTTTAACAAAAAATTAAACCGACGAAAAGAACTAAAAAGCAAAAAATAAATAAACCTTAAGTCTTAAGTATTGAGCTTATTTACATAAACTATTATACTATACTATAATTACTTACGTAGGTACATATAAAATTTTGAAAATTAATCAGTTTGTTGTTTGGCGCCGACTCAAAATAAGTTTATAACAAATTTGATAGTTTGTGTAAATAAGCTCACTACCTTAAGACTTAAGGTTTATTTATTTTTTGCTTTTTAGTTCTTTCATCGGTTTAATTTTTTGTTAAAAAGATTTTTATTCATTATATGACTTGATGACATTCGAATTTTAAATTAGTTATCAATATTTGCCTTTGCCAATTTGTCTTACTTACTATATCCAAATACATATAATATATTCAATTGTTGATATTGTATAAGTTTAGCTGGTTACACAGACGGATAGTGGAACTCTTCAGCGGCTACTAGTATACCCCTCGAAATTGGGCTCAAATGATTCGTTTTGACGAGTCTAATAGATTGTGCTTGGTAACGATGGTCTGATCAAGCCAGGAGTAGAAATTAGAACTCTTGTTTTACTTTTAGATTCGGTTAGCTATTGAAGCATGTTTTACTAAACTATAAATATTATCCGCATAGATCTTGTATGTGTTAGTCAAGGATACAACTTATGTATGTTTACCTCAGTTTTTAAATTCATAATATTTTGAAAAAAAAATTCTGATCTTGTGATTTATGTTATTGTTTTAAACTATTCAATGTGTAGTTAAATTCATTCTCAAGTCACAGATATCAATAAAATATATACAAGTAAATAAGTACGACCCCTTATACCGAAAATGAGTCATAACGTCGTCAATAAAATATAATATATTATTTTTTTAAGCAAACCGTGAGTGTAACAGGGTGACATAAGGATTCGATGAACGCCGTAGTTCGGAGGACCCTCAAAAGAAAACTTATTAATTTTCGTCATTATGAATTCCGCGAGCGAAACTCGAACGTCTAATTTCAACCCTAACTTATCAAGACGCGAATAAAAAAGTTCACCCCCCGGCTCACCCCACGCTCACCCCCTTGTTTAAAACGCCGGCGAAAAAAGAAGCACATAAAAATGCATGAGGCCTTCCTCGTTATAAGGAAAGGGTAGCGCCCCCCCATCCCCCACATTCGGGTGGTAGCTGTAAAAATCGTCTCTAATTTAAATTTGGGAAGTTTCACGAAGCGCGAGGCAATGTTGATGTCTTGATAAATGTAGGGGAATTCCACTAATTTCACGTCTTCAGCACTGGCAACTTTTAATTGGGTGAGCATAAATCGCGCCGGGTAGAGTAATGATACGCACATTAATATCTGTTCGCGACAAAAAGCCGCCGAGGAACAGGTACATTTAGCTAATCATCGCTCATTGTTTCCGGCATCGCGCGACGGGAGATAACACCATCCACTCCGCAGATATAGGTCCCTACTACCTACCAACGAGTATATTCGACGTCACCACAATAAACATGACCAAAACTGAATTATGGTTGTGAATGAAGTCTAAAAATGTGAGACTATGCGTTACGAGATAGTATAATTAAGTGGAAAGATTAACTTCTCGACACATTTATAATTATCTGATTGGAAAGCAGAGAACCTGACTTTTTACTTTATTTTTAATACCTTGCCCCTTAATTACTAGAACCTCAATTTACCTAGCTTAACAGACGACCACATAACAGTGTACTGCATAACAGTTCAACTTAATATATATATTTTAAGTCAAGAGCAAAAAGTTAATCAATCTAATTATTTACACATTTACACGCATCATAAAGTTTGTATACATCGTCGCCGACTGCTAACGTCTCAGTATTGCGACTTTTAATGGCCGTACTAATTCTTTGTGTAAAAAAGTTTAGCCTGTGGTGCTTAACTTTTATTTCTACTTTTTTGAGTTAAATATAAAACACGTAGTTTGCGTTGTCCACCTTTATTGACTGAGAGAGGGACATATGTCGATACATTATTTAAGCGACTCAAATAATAAATGTATAGATAGATACCTACATTACAAATTACTAAGTACTGTTGATTTAACTGAATGTTATTATGACAATATTATTTGCAGCATACGTTGCAGTGGATTTGAGTATAGTCGAAAATGTACCGAACCATTTATGTATGACTAGCTGTGCCCGGCTACGCTCGCGTGTACGTATTTATGTTGATGAACCCTAATATTTTTCGAAATAAAAAGTGGCCTAAGTTACTTCTTATAACATCAGCTATCTACCCGTGAAAGTCTCGTTGAAATCAGTCCAACCGGCCCATAGACAGACTGTTTTTTTTTTTTGGAAATTGATATTTTGTTATAAGTACCGTGTAAACATTCAGATGCATTTAGTAAAAAGCTGTTATTATGATATTACAAACAGACAATAATTTTATTTATTTGTATAGACATAGAGAAAATAGAGCTCTAGGCATATGCAACAATAACGTTGCCCTATGTGTAATGGGTTTATCAAAAAAAAAATTAAGAATTTGAGAAAGGTTAAGAACGATCGATTATATAAAAAAGGGTTAACTCTCTATCAGATGTACGTAAATTTAAATATACTCTTGGTGGAATCTGAATATGCTACTTTCCGTTTGAAAAGTGATTTCCTAATCAATACTCTATTGGCATTGCCGCTGCGCTACCAGTTATTTTTAGGGTTCCGTTCCTCAAAAGGATAAAAGGAACCCTTATAGAATCACTTTGTTGTCCGTCTGTCTGTCAAGACAATTTTTCTCGGGGACGTTGAAATTGAATACATACATAAGTTGTATCCCTTGAAGGTGTAAACAAATCAAGCATCGAAGTCAACGCAATCAAAAGATACGGCCATTTAAGCTTTAGTTCTAACCAAATTTGAACGTCTCGTTCTGTTCATTCTGTTTTTTTCTGTTTAAGACAACTCCCGCATTAGGAATAATACATACATATAACACCGTTACTGTCCCGTATAGTATTTGAACCCACAACACTCGGCGCGGCGTAGTGGCGAGGCGACCATCCGTGCAGTCTCAAAGTTGGCAAACAAACATACAAGCACATTGCATATTATGAATCCAAACTAATTCAAAAAGCATATATTGTCAATTAATAAAATGTAATAAAAGTATGTGATACATTTTATACAAATAGAGAAATTGATTATTTGTTTCTTATTATACTTTTAAATTTACTGTGACCACTTTGCGCAGTAAATTTGTGCTCGGATTGGACTTGCTTGACTGGGGATGGATCTTACCGTACCGTGCTATATTTCTGTCGCCAGAGCTTTATTTTGACTGACACAACTGACTGAACTTCTTTATAAAAATTACTTATTAAAGAATTACAACCTTCTTCTTCTTTAGCCATTTTCAGTTCAGTTTTTCAAGTTCAGTTGTTGTCTACCATCGGTGGATAATGTTCCTTCAGTTTATGCCATCTTTCTCGGTCTTGAGCATTTTCTAACCACTTTGTTCCCGGCAGTATTTTGATATCGTCGTGCCAATACATTGAAAGCGTCTAAATCATGGCAATTTAATTTTCCATTGACTATTTTACCAACGGTTGAATTCTTTTCCAAATTTTAATTGTACTACTCTGAAATAATTTTTCTATATCCATATTAATACCTACAAAAGTTTTAGTTAATGAGAGGGCCTTTGTGTGAAGGGAATTAAGACTTTTTTTTCGCTATATACGTCTGTTAAATACAGTACAGGTGTCTCGAGTTATTATATTCTATTAAACAGTTAAAGTTTATGTATTTTAAAATCGACCAAACAAAAAATCGACTATAAATTCTATTCTTAGGAGCGTTATAACCAATTTCAAAATTTTTGGTATTTTAGGTGATTAATTTCTTTATTGATTTATGAAAGAGCATTATAGTTACTTGTATCTATGCTCAAAATACTACTATAATACTATATGCTTAAACTGTAATTAATGTTACGGCTGTATGGAACGGTATGGTATTTGCGGGCTATTATCCGTAACTCGCCGTCTGCTGTACGCACATTTCACGTGACGGGGTGGATGGCTACTATTAATAAGTTATCAAACCTCTGATGTCACAGATGACCTCAGGGAGAGTGCTCGGTGACAATAGGTGTTTGGCCCGGCATGGTGGCCACACCCGTGCACTTCAGAAGTATGTGTGAGGCCGTCTCTTCTACCCCTATGCAAGCTCTGCAAACCTAAATTAAACAGATGTTTGTTAAAAGGACATGACCCATGATCACATGAGTTATTTGTCGTAATTTTGGCCGTGGAAGTTTTAACAGCAGTGTATAACGACAGTAGCGTAATGGCTATATACCGTCAGAATTGCGATCAAACGGTTGCTAGTTCAAACCCAACCCAATAGACTACCGACTTAGCTTATCTGGTGGGGTTAACAAGCATTCTGGTAATGTGTATCCCAACGTGGGTTACATATTACTAGTCCAATATTTACCGTTTTTTTTAATGTTTTTAGTTTAGAGTATACAAAAGTTATCGTACAACTTAGCATAGATATAACAAATAAAGTTCCTAAACCTCAACATGACGGCACACTCAACAATATCTTTTGTTTGTATGATACCCTGTATAAGAGGATAACACAATTTATTTTTAAATAAACGCAAGATAGTGCAGTGTATAAGGGAAGGGAAATAAGGGAAGTATAATCAAATGCTGCCCAATTATAAGACGTCGTTAAGTGTCGTGCTGTCACTGTCACTTTAATGTAAACTGTTGCGACAGAAAGAGACTAGTGAAGAATAAACTTTTATTTCAAATGAAATTCCCGGATAAGTGTGTACAGAGCCCAGGTGGCTTTTGAATGGCACCTTCTTAAGGAATTAATGATTTAGAACTACACATAACCGATTTAAATATAATTATAATAACCTCTAAATAAAATTATAATTTCTAATGAACAGAAAGTAACATTGGAGCAATCTTCGGCTACCACGAGTGCTACGGAAGTGCTACGAACTTTGAAAGGGTGGTGCGAGGCAATATATGGTGAATGTAAATGAGAATTTCAAAATTACAGAGGTGGCAAATAATTACTTCTGACGGTAAGACGATACCGATGTCGTAGCTGTTATTAAGGACTAGCTTTTGGTCGCGGCTCGACTGCAAACAAACAAACTCACTATCGTATAGATAATATTAGTTAGAAAAAATATATTTTTTACAAAAATATAAAAACCATGATGCTTTAGTCAGATTTTTTATACTACGGTGTTGTAAACAAGCACACAACAGTGTTAAACGAACAAAAACTAACTATTTACTTTTGTCACTATAAACTCTAGCAACACCAGGGATGTCTTTTGTAGAACAGTAGAAATGGGAGAAAAATAATGCACTATGTCATTAGTGTAGTTTGACTGTGGTTTGGAATACTAGTAGAACCGTGCTGTACTTTACCACCATTGATAATTTTTACGTTAGAGAATCACCAAAATGATGTTAATAATCGTTTCTTTTATTGTTTATTTAAATATAAAAGTATTTATAAATAGCATGACGTGACTTCATTGTGCCACGAAACATTTTAGCTAACAAAAGAATATTTTCTTAGGAAAAACTTTTCACTCGAAGTAATTAAAACAGAAGCTAAGTTTGTTTTGAGTGAACAATTACGAAATACGCGTGGTAAGTATCGCGTTTTCTTCTTCCTCATTAAATCGGGACAAAGCAAACGTCGACGAACTTCGACGGGTGTAATGTTATTCATTTGGGAAAGTCAAAGGTTGTATTTACAAAAAAAAATAAGTCGCCGGAGAGCGGACGGTGGCATTTTTTCCATTCGGCGCGTTCCATTAGCGTGCCTTTGTTTGGCGGGAGCGCGCAAATTAATTTAGCTCTCCCGCCATTTCCTCGCGCCGCCCCCGCAAGCCTTACTTTCCCCTGCCGCGCCCTTTTTTTGTCTACGCCATGCTCTACGTATCGTTTTCTTCTTTATGGCTCATTAGGTAGCATTGTCGCCATTGTTTTTTTTTTGCCTAACCCACAAGATCTAATTATTATGATCAGCAAATCTCATAGATCAATACTGTACTTATTAGGTTAGTGTAGTCGTTGTGGAGCAGAGCTCGCTGAATAGATAAGAGACAGAAAGGAATTGATTAACTTTTTATTTTTCTACCAACAATATTGTGGAGAACTCCCAGATATGCAGGTTACGCCACGATGTTTCTCTTCACGCGATTTTTACTTAAGTAATAATTATTTTCTAATAAATAAGGTCGTAGACCTCGAAAAGTCAGAGTGACTTTTTGAGGTCGAAAAGCTTCGAAAAATCCGAGACAGAGATATAACAGTTTCATTAAACACTTTTCACGTCCGGTCTTTTTTACTATACTAAATAAGAAAAAAGGTTTTTAATATAATTAACTTCATTTCACATTATAATTTTATTTATTTATTTGTGTGATTCCCAAAGATGTTATTATGAAACAACATACTCGTATAGGTACCTAAATAGACGCACAAACTGTAGTTTAGGGACAACTACGAATTTTCCGTACGATTATATCAGACTTTATGTTATAAAGCGACAAGGAGTAGTAATAGTAAATGAACATAAGGTTAAGTGTCCTAAAATGTATAAGAGAAAGAAGCTTACTTCATCCCATCATTAGATTAGGTATAAGGTACTATGTATAATATCTATTGTAATTGAAACTAATTAGGCATGCCTGATAACTACTAACGCCACGGGACTAGATTAAGTGAGGTTTTCCATTCGGTCCATTTGGTCTAAGAAATATTTAAAATCATTTAGCAAGGACAACAACAAAGGTATTATCTTTCATGAAATAAATCAATAAAAAACTAGAAATCCGCATAATTAATTCTTACTACACACAGTTCATCGAGTGTATGATGTCACAGGCTCCACTATTTAGCCCGTGGTCCCAAGAATCATATACATGTTAAACTCTTTGACTAAAGGCATGTTCATCTGAGGACGTCCCGTGGTTGCGATGTCAATAACAATGGTCAAGAGTTCAAAAAAGTAAGCAATGTGTGATGTGTCTTTCACAAACACTATACGTATGCACTATATGTGACTCGTGACTAACCTGGGTAGAACTAGGTATATTAATAAAAAATCTTTTAAATTGGAACTTTATGGCAATATGGAAATTGGAAATTTAATTATATTTTTGCTCGATAATAATCCAAAAAAAAACTTGAATTCAAGTTGTTGCCACCCGAACCGAATTAAAAGAAACTTAAACTGTAATCTTGGAACTAAATAAATCACTTGAAACAGCGACAAATCTCGAAATGAGGAGTTACCTACATTCAAATCCTATGCATTTAAAGTAACGACGCAACGTGAACATTACAAGAATTTATTAAAGACTAACCGTTCCCGCAGTTTCACCTGCGTTTATTGTCACTGCTCCGCCCCTCAGGGTCATAGCGTGATGTTACATAGCCTATACCTTTCTCAATAAATACTCTATCGTATACAAAAATAATTATTCAAATGTGACTGATAGTAACAGATTAGCGCATTTAAACAAACTAACAAATCAAATTCTTTAGCTTTATTAATACGGTTTTACTCACGTGTATATTTTCTACACGTGTGTTTCGGATCTAACGAAACAATGATGAATGTGTTTATCAAGGGGTGAAACAATCTTCCGCGTCGCGGTGACAGTCGCTACACTCACAGACACCGTCCGAAACTAGTTGCGCATCCCCGAAATATACACGTGAGTAAAACCATATATCTTTAAAATAAACATGAATAACACTAACGAAAGTTTTTATTATAATACATGAATTAACCAGATTAATAGTACTACGCGACCCGTGATAAGTGGCTCATTTTAGGCTGAACTAACAACGAAGTACGTGAGGGCCAAAATCATCGCCCTTCCGATCGGGCTTCCTACTAAACCTACTTCTACTCTTCTCCTTCACAACAATTATTTAACACAGTTGGTTGGATTAACGAGTGAACCAGGGTAGGTCTTTGTCGTATGGTAGGTAGGTAAGGCTATACAGTTTATAAAAACACACAACAAATAAAAACTGTAAAAGAAAAGCGGACGACAATTTTCAGATTACTTCAAGATATTGACTGATTTATGATAAAAAAAATTGAGTTTAGGAAACTACCTAACACATTTATTATTCAGCAGTCTTTAAAAGGTATTAAATGTATTACCAAATTGCCCTTGACAAAGGTTAGGTTATCAGTATGGCTATAATATAAAAATTGTGCCAGGTAATCAGTGGAAGCTCTCAACATAAATATCATACTACATCTCCTGGAGATGTAGTATGATATTTATGATACCTCTTTAAACATAGGAAATATAATATATGCACATACATTACTAGTGGTTATAAGGGTAGTTATGTCGTATATGGTGAATATGAGCATCCTATAGAGAGATGTTTGGTGTTTCCTGAATTTGAGTACTGAGTGTATAACATGGCTTTTCAAACAAATTCGTGGAATTTGTAAATACCACAAAGTAAAGTTTAATACGGAATAAACTCTCTTTAAAGAAAATATTATTAGGTAAACAAGCTTACCTAGTAAGACTTGATATTGTAGTTGCGCGAGCGCTGGCTTGTGAGGGACGCGCGTTCTGCGGCACAAAAACACGCTGACTGAGAGCGCTTGGAGGCCGTGACCCACAGTTTTTAAGCCGCGCGTGCCCTCGCCGCTGCTTTCCCGCGCGCCGTCTAAACAACCCTTGCGTATTCATAAACATACACGTCATACGAACAACCGACTTTATTCTCGCTACAATAAATTATTATTAGTCTACCATTTTATAACCCATTAGCCTAAGTTACTCGTTTGATATAAAACAAAGATACTCACTAAAAGGAATGGAAGTAGAAAGGACTCGTTAAAAGGATTGGAAGTGTATTGTAGTTATTATGTATTGGTAAACGGCATCGAATCTCTCAACGTAATTAAATTTCTGCACATACCAAAAGACAAAAGGCCACGAAATATAAGTCGTGCTGGTTGTAAGAGAAGCTCTTTGTCCTGCGTTAATTAAATTCTCAGAGCCTCTACAGTAGAAAATGTCATTAGAAAAAAATAAAGAATTTTTATCGCTCGCTTTTAGTCGTTGGAGTGAAAATTTATAATTAATTACTCAGCAGACACATTTTAAATTCTTAATTAAGCAATCCGTACTTTCTCCCGCCTATAAATTAGATCGAGTCGTTTCCATAGAGACTACTCATCCTTTAAAGCGGGCCGGGGAGAGGGGGGCTTTACAAAAAATATAACTTAGGGTGAGTAAAAAACCGTGGGGTGACTCAGCCGGCCGCTGCACCCCACGACGAGAAATCTACGATCAATATTAACTCTTTTTTTCAACGGGGAAACGCTGAATTTTTAAGTCGTTTTAAGTCGGAACGTAATTTTGAGAAAATTATGCGCGTGCTGAATGTATTGGGCATGCTTCACGATAACTCTCGGACGATTTTTGCTTCTATGTGAAGAGAAAGGACATGTTATAAATCAATGTTCGAGGTTTGAACTCGTATGTCACTCACACATGTTGCCTGACCTTGACAAATGGTCAAGGTCAGGCAACATGTGTGAGTGACATCGTTTGGAATCACTTGTTTGTTTTAAAGTGCTATCTGCAGTTTACTAACTGACCCCATCGCGTTACAACTATGGACCTTATAATCATTTTTAAATATGTTTTTTTTTCGCATTGGAAACAAATTCAGGCTTTGTGGAAACATTATTTATTAAAATTATATTATCGTCCCTTAAACTTACTACTTATTTACTATTTTTCATATACATTCACGTAATTCTAACTAGATAGACTATAATAAGTCTACCTGTTCCATATCTTGTTAAAAAAGAAACTAATTGACTTTGTATGCCGCATCACCTAAATTCACGGTTAGTTATATTACTGACCAAAAGTTTACTTTTTGATTATAATAAAAGGTGAATCCTGCACTACACAAGAACACTAGAACAAAAAACTAACATGCATACGTAATTAGTAACAGTGCATTAATAAAAAGCTGTGCTGTGTGAGCCCGGTGTGTGCACGAACGCATAAAAAACGTTCATTAGAAAAAAGCTATTTATGACAGCAACCATTATCGTCTAATAAATCAGCTGGCCGCTCTTCTGTTTTTCGATAATGATTCTATTATTATGGAAAAGCGTTATGTAACTGTAACATTTTTTCCTTACGAGTCCATATATGTGGAGGCGGTTTTTTATGAACAGAGAACTCTGTCTCTTTTCGTAGACAACTTGTAGCTGATGACGAATACTTCTACGTAAAGAATATGTAGCAAAACATATGAATCAAAATCACTTTAATTTCAATTAAACCACATTTAACATATTTTAGATTTGTAAAGAGTTAGGAGTCAGTCATAATCAGTCAGTCGTGAAACTAGTTGCCTGTATCAATACGTAGATTCAATGGAGAAGAACTGGCATGTAACTCTGAGGATAGAGTTTTTCAACATGATATTTTTCTATTTTCTGGTTACACTGCTTATAAGTAACAGCTATCACTTATTTTTAGTCTGAAGCTGTCCATCGCTGATGCATCCGCAAATATCACACAAACTTTTGAAAAATTGCATAATTTAGGTTTTCAATTAATGAATATACTTAAAAAATAGTTTTTCTGAATTTTTGGCTATCATAATATTATGCAGTTTCTGTGCGGCATTTCAAAATTTTATAATGATATCTACATACAGTTAAAGCGTAAAAAGTTAAGCGTAGTTTTGAAATATCCACACTGTTTATCATATTTGTTTACAGTTTTCGAAACATGCATTGCGTTGCAAACTAAAGCTCACTCCACAGTTGAAAGCGGTCGTAAGTTTTTATGCGTGTCGGCTCGGCCGGCAACGCGCGGCGCCCACTGTACGGGTTACAAATTGTGGGGTGAAAGGGGTAGTTTTTTTCTAATCGACTTTCCTAACAGTAATAAACGATATTTATCTTTGTTAATTATAGCTTCACTCCGCTTTTGGTAGCTTTGTGCGTGTTTTTGCTGCAAATGTTTGTGTTATTATCGAATTACGTGTGTTTGTCGTTAATATTGAATTTCTTGTTATTAGAGCCCTGAGGCACTGCCTAATAATGTTCTAAATGTAATGTCCTTTTTAACGATAATTTGATGTTAAACGGATACATCGTGTATACATTTCGCTTCTATTATTCCTTATGCAGCAATTACACGTTATTGTCTTGCTAGAGGACAACATTATAAAATATTGTGCCAGTTTATGGACTTACACACCATCTTTGGAAAAATATTTCTTTATTTATATTAGAGTCTAGACTGTTTCCCTTTTCTTAGTTTTCATCTTACTTTCTTAGCAATTTTTACAATGTAATTATTTGTTGTACAATATACATATAAAATGTTAAATGTTAACTCGCAGAGCACCGATGTTAAATCACCTTTTTATGATCAGCTGTTTTTATAATATAATATAAGTTTGGGTTTCATTCGATAACATTCTGTAAGAATATACGTCTTATTATCAGATCCATCTCTTGGGGACTTCCTTTCTAGGGTACACCCGAGTCCTTTCCAGTAGACTCATTTGTGACGGAACACCGTATGGTTTTAGTAGGTTCGATTCCGACATACCACTTCACCGGTAGCCCCGGTAGGATGATGACCCGTGGGGGTTTCCATACGATAATATTACCAGATCCATTAGTACCATATGTCATTAATGATGTTAAACCTATTTTACAATAATCACAAAGCTATGTGGAATACCGTGGCTGTTCAAAACACAGGTAATCTAATTAAACTGGTGCTCAAAGTGGTTAATAGTTTTAGTTAGTCTTACAAATCAAGTGGGAGAGCCACGCTTCGGCACTTATGGGCCGGCTCGACCGGAGTGATACCACGGCCTTACAGAAAACTGACAGTTAAGCAATGCTTGCATTGTGTTCCGAGTGAGAGAGCGAGGTTACCGGAGGCACCAACCCTTTCCTCTCCCCCTCTTCTCCCCCTCCCCGCACTCTCCTTCTTCCCCCCTTCCCCTACTCCCACCTTAAATGCCGACAAAGCACTTGTGACTCTTGAGTTACAGGTGCCCATGGGCGGCGGTAGTCACTTACTATTAGGTGACCCGTCGGCTCGTTTGCCCCTATTCCAAAAAAATAATAAAAATCTAAGAGGTGTTAATATCGCACGGCGGTTATTGGATAACCTTACAAAAAAATTTACTAACATAAAAAGGCAAATAAAATTGTTGAATCAATATTTAATTGCTTTAGAAATAACTATTTGCAATTCGTTTTCATACAACCAAGTTTCATTAATATTAAATGAAAATAATATTGTTGAGATTAAAGTTAGCTAAATGTAATCCATGTAACTGTAATAAACCCTTATTTTGCTACCCTGTTTTAAATAAATGCATAAAAAAATTAATGGAGTCAGATGAATAAAAAACTCATTTGAAAAACGAAATGTGCGTTTAAAAATTTTAAAATGAGGTACGAGGGCAGTGATCCCGCGGGGCGCATGCGTAATATCAACCCTTTTTTACCCTTTCGCTTCCCTGAGTTTTTTTTGTAAGCGTTTTTGTAAAGGGTTGTGTGTGGGGTACCTGCCACGCGACTCAAGCGGTAGGGTTGAGTTTTTTCATAATGGACCGACACATTTTTTACTGATGCAGTTTTTTCTCTATGGAAGTTGCAGAGAGAACAATAAACAGTGCATTGACCTTTAACAAGAGATCAGCTGACGCCATAATAGTGCACTTGCGATCACATGCGCTATTGATTTTCACTTTTTCAAGGTCGAACTTTTTATTCTAAGTGTGTCAAGTTTAGGACCAATAACAATTCCCGTATAGTAAGCCTGCTTGACTCGTCAATGCAGAACTAATGATTTTCAGTTTTGTAGATATCGTTATATGTATTATGTGTGCATATATGAAATGAAATGATTGATTTGCCAAAAAGTGTTGGTACTGTAAAGGTCTTTAAATTAGTGACAGATCCAAAACACTTGCCATTGTAGTGGCATGCAAATCACTACATATTACAAAACAAAATCCCTCGCTGCGTCTGTCTATCAGTTCGCGATAAACTGAAAAAGTACTGAACTGATTTTCATGCGGTTTTCGCTAATAGAGAGAGTGATTCATGAGTAAGGTTTAGGTGTATAATTTGTACCCGTTCGAAGCCGGGGCGGGTTGCTAGTTAATTATAAATTATGTTATTAGATGTCAATTTAATAATATGTATATTTTAGATTTGACTTTTGTACATATCGTGCTTATTTCATTTACATAGCTATGTTACAGTAACTTAAAGGATTCTACTATTAACATTACAAATAAGAGTGTGGATTAGCGGGTTAGACTACAGTAAATATTTATACCTATAACAGCTATACCCTAAGTGAGAAATCACAGTGCGAATTAGGCGGTGCATTACTGCTAATAAACTGGCAATAAAAGTAGGTAAAAATCTAAAATTCCGTAACTGTCCAAGTAAACATAGTACGCAGTCAAAAGTATCCTTGTAACAGCAATTTAGGAAAACAGGAACAGTTTCTTGTTTTACTTACTACGAAGTAACAACAACTCGAAATACGTTTGTTACTCAATGATGCCAGAACGCCTGGACGGATCTGGATGGAATTTGGCACAGAGATAGACTATAGTCTGGAAGAGCACATAGGCTTATCCCAAAAAAAATACGGTTCCCGTGGGATAAACTCGTACTCTTTCCAAGCGAACAAAGTCGCGGGCAACAGCTATTAAAACATAATTCATCGCCACATCCGGTATGTCAATACCTTGCAAGCTTCCTCTACTGTCATTAGAATAAACAACATAAATAATTTTATGATTTATTTAATAATCATTATGCAAACAAATTGATTTTTCATATCTACCGGATCTAACTTTAGTTCTATAAAAATAATACTCACCCTAAAACTACTACCAAATAAAAAGAAATCGATATACATAATACGTAGGTATATTTCGATGAAAATAATTAAACCAATTCATGGAGACTTCGATAATATAGATTAATACTTTACCCTGTCAATGCTGTAAATCGTAATGTGCTTTCGAAATAGATCAGCAATATTTTAGTTATAAATATCCATAAGTCGAGATTCTTGTTTTACCGGTAAAGCACGATTGTTGACTTTGATTCTATACTATATGATTTTACTCTTTATAATTTAAAAAACTAAACATTAGTGTCTAATACATACATGTCTAATAATAACAGTAAAAATAACTAAACAAATAAAATTGGTTTGATATTTATTTCAAGAGTACCCCTTCCATGCCAAAACAGTTGAGTATCAGCAGTACCGGATGGTGTCATTTTACTGCAGCCGTTTATTTTTGCGAGATTTTGTAAAAAGCTAAAGCACACCGGTACTTACACATTAACACACCAACACTATAACCCACATAGATCAAGGTGTTAAGAGTTATCAAGTTGCAAGCCCGTTACTGCACATATTCCGTTCATCAAACTTTTGTATAACTCTTTTTCAGTTTGCAAAAAAAATGGCCCTTTTGCTGTTACCCGATCGTCGTTTTTTTACAAACTTGCTGGTGTCGGATTCTGTACGAATGACGGAGTAGGCAACTAACTGAGTCTTTGTTTATTGCTACTACTATTTACTGTTTAGAAACGCGTATTGTTATAAAATTATTACTACCTATCAGGGCAGAACAGATATCACCATCCAAAAAACAATTGCTATAATTTCTAGCTTATTTTTTTTCTGTTGGTATGTAGGGTTGTTAGAGCTCGATGCAATGGGTGGAGCTTAGGCCGGGCCACATGCGAGTGACAGTGCTGTTGTTGACAACTTCATTGTATGAAAATATATGTTCCAAACCTCAGAGCAATATATATAGCTCTTAGTTTCACACTGACCAGTGCTATTATATAAAAAAACCTGTGTGCTTTTTCATAACATAAACAGGTGACAGGTATCGCAATATGTGTTTCTCCGCTACCTACAGATGAGCACAACGCTTATTTTATTCCTTTAATTAGTTATCTAAAGTGATTAACGTTGTTCAAAGGGCCTTTGTTAGAAAACAACCCATCCACCATAGCACACCACATTCGCGATTCTAAAATTAGTGGCAGCTGTCGGCCGCCCCCATTTTACCTACGCCTTACTTTTTACAAAGAAAAAGAAAAAACGTTGAAATCTTTTTCTTCCCGAGTCGTGAGTGAGCCGGCCGGGATCTGATTTCGCAAAGATAGAGTTTCATAACTAGACAAGGCGTTTTTAAGAGTTCTTTTTAATTACATCGAGCTTTGCCCAAAAGCGGGTCACGGCTCGGGTGACGCGTTTATTATTCAAACAGAATCTTTTATTGGAAATTTGAAGAATCACCCAAAAGAAAACTGAAGCTTTACGATATTTCCTAAATTATTTATTTTTAATTAAATTGTTAGCAAGCGTTGGGTACTTAAAGTCTAAAGATGGTTATTATTAAAAATGTAATAGAATTAGACAAAATAATACGAGTACCTACTTAACATGTTTTGCTATTTATTTCGGTAACACAATCCGCTGGGTACATAAACAATATTGACTATAACATAACACAAATTAACCATATCTATTCAAAATTATTATTTTTATATACGTGCTCGATTACTGATCGGATATTAAGTTAACCTAGCACAGACAAAAATGTGTGAACTATTTGACTCACAACTTTTTATTAGATATTTTTAACTGATCACCAGGTGACTATAATTATGTATCTGCCATTACTTACACTTTGCCTTTGACGGGGATCATCATGTACTGAAGTCTAAAATGCATTACAATTTTGATTATTATTAGCTAGTGACTTCCATTCCTTTCTCTTAATACAGGGTGTATTTAAAAATGGAACACTTAATTAAATTACTAAAAGGGTATGACTCTACCATGCAGTTACAAATGTAACATTTTTTTTTTTAGTTTCCCGTTTACTAGTTTTTAACGTTTGATTTCCTAGGCAGAGCCTATACTATGGTAACCAGTCTCCTGATAAACATTTTATAGATATATTACACCCAGATACAGAACAAATGATCTTGCTCATCAGACAATTATTTGTCCTGGGTGGGAATCGAACCCACGACTTGTGGCTCACCAGTCAGTTTCACTAACCACTAGACCACCAGGCGCATCAATATAAAGGTTTTGGACGGTTTTCGAAAACCAGCAGGCTGTGTGTATGGCGTGTCGATGGACCCTTTGTTCCTTTTATGAAAACATTGAATAAAGGACATCACAAACGGATTAAATGCAAACAAACCGATCGGCTACTGTGCGGTTACACAAACATCTAATGCTAAGCGGACGAAAACAAACTCTTTTGTTGGGTTTCTTTTGGGCCCGGCCTAGTATACTATTTCAGTGACAATTAGGTATTGTGTCGCCGACTAAAATGCCGCTCCGAGGCGCGGTGGTGATACTCCAAGGATTAAAGGATTATTCTTTCGCTGTAAACAAGTGTGTATCTGTTTTCTACTCCTTTATTGTGTAATCTGTTTATGGGTACCGCAATCCGCAGTATTCGAGGAAAGAGATAATTACGTTTTTAGATTTCATTGCTACAATAAATAGAATTGAATTCTCAATTGAATAGTATGGAAAATTGTATCCATACTATGGATTCATGCTATAGAATCAAAGTAATTGCTTTAACAAAATACATTTTCTTCTATTTATTTTATAAGACTCTTTTCGTGTAGTTTTTCTTCACGAGTTAAACGTGCAGATGGTAGATGACTCTCAATCTAATGCTTATTTTTATTCCTCTGGGTTGAGTGTTTTAGATCACTCTCTGAACATCAAGACGGAATTTAAGAAAAATTTCTAGATGCTGCGTATTTTGCGCTGTTTACATCAATTTTGGGCCCGATTTAAACTACTATAAGCTACCATAGAGAGAAAAAACATTACTATTGGAAACTTACCTGGTATAAAGGCGATTATAAAAGCACGTCGAAATAAACGCTAACACTCCTGTTTGTATTACTTTCATACACCGCAATATAGATAGATAGATAACACTCTATTTGTACATTAGTATTACAGTGGAAGATACATTTACATAATTTCATTAAACAGATAATGTACAAAGGGCGGCCTTATTGCTAGATGCAATCTCTTCCAGGGAACCTTAGGATGGATCAAAATGATTTGGAGAGACAATGGCAGTTTGGTGTTATATTTAAAAATCATAATGATTTGTGATTTCTAATAAATATGGAAACAATTATACACAGAAATTCTATATTAACCTATTTTACCTACTATAAGTACCAATAGATACTTATCAATAAACATACATAAATCTAACTGCAATAAATCCAAATACATACATACTTATATATGAACGTACGTAGTGTTCATACGTACGTAGTGTTCATGAACCATTTTTCGAACGTATGTAGTGTTGTACGTAGTGTACATACGTAGTGTTCATGAACCATTTTTTTTTAAATGGTAATTGATTGCGCTTGCCTAATATTTATTGGTAACGCATTCCACAAGCGTACAGCTTGAACAGTGAAAGATTGGTCAAAAGATTTTGTGGAATGCTGTGGCATCTCCAGTCTTAAATCCTCAGACGACCTTAGACATTTTTCATGTGTGTCATGAAGGAACTTAAACCGTTCTTTGAGGTAAAAAGGGGCTTTAGGGTTGAATAAGATATTGTAAAGCAAAAAGAGGATATGAGTACTCCGGCGAGAGCGAATTGGAAGCCACTAGAGCTTTTGACGGAATTCTGAAACGTGATTATATTTTCGTAGCCCATATATGAATCTTATACAAAAATTTTAAAGTCGCTCAAGCTTATCAAGTTGTGCTTCATTGAGATTCAGATAGCTGACATGGGCATAGTCGAGAATTGGAAGAAGTGCTTGTGCAAGCGCAGACTTAGTGACAGTTGGAAGAAAGCTACGTAATCGTCGCAAGGATCCCGCTGACGCGAAAACTTTACGGCTGGCTTCCTGCAACTGTAGACCCCAAGACAAGGTACTGTCCATACTAATTCCCAGGTTTTTTACACTTGTGCTGATATTCAATGAAGTGCCGCCAAATTACTTTTTTTAACCAATTTCTTAACGCACAAGAAGGCTTTCAATACTATTTGTGTATCTAAGTGAGCTAAATCACACGACGAGGGCATTTCTAACGATGTGTAATATTTTTGGTTTTCACGACTTGAGGTGTTATAGAAATAATTTTAATCATTTTATATAAACGTATTTCGAATACAATATGGTGACTTGCAATACTTACATACGTGCATCACACGGCTGTGTGTGTAAATAAGAATGGTACGTGAATCGCGACAAGTACCATACGGGTTATTAATGACATTGTGCAGATACATCAGATACATCCTATTGTTGACTATTAAATACATCAAAAACGTAAAAGGAAGCTATAATTGCGTTGAATGGGAATTCCAAAAAGGTAACATTTAGCGTAAAAATCAATAATGAAACGTCACAACGACAATGGCCGGCGGTTACCCGAACTCACTATCAAAATAAACGCTGCTGCGTGACGAGGCGCGGGTGGACTTTTTTTTATGGTTACTTCATTCTTGAGTGGGGAGACGAAACAGATATTACACTTCAACTTGTATAAATTATTAAACATTCAGTCACTATAGTCAAATTAATCATTATTTTTGTTTTAGCTCTCTCTCTCAAGATTTACCACAGAGATGTCATGAATCGTGAATGTGTCGTACCTCATAGCTATTACCTAGATAAAACCCCTCGTATTGTACAGTATACATACAACCTTGCAGAACTAAGTTTTAAACTTTCGCGTTCCATGATATACTTAATTATGTATATATATACGGGAATTAACGCGATCACTTAATAGGCATTACATACCTTTAAATTGCCTGACGTTTCGATCAGCTTGCACTGGTCGTGGTCACACGTGGTGCGTATATCAGACAATATTTACAGTACAGAGACAGATTCTTGTTACCTACCTCATTTTTTTTTGTTAAAAAAAATAAAAAATCAGGTTTTTATTTTTCGAGTCCGACTGGTAGGGTCAGAGATGAACGCTTTTAAACAAACGAGCAATCAAACAAAACTTTTTAGCTTTATTATAATTAGTATTAGAAGTATAGATTAAAGTATTTTAAGAGTGTTTATCCTAAATTGAAAGTTATATAACGTAACGTGTTTCATTAAATATTGACTTTGAACTTTCAAGTTACAAAAGTCACTTTTGATAAGTCCAAAAAGGATCATTTCTGGTGTAAACAGTAATTAAAAAAAAAACAAGCATAGCTATCGTTATGATGCTCAAACATTTCTACAAAAACTATATTTTTCAGAATAGAGTTACGAGTATATTGTGCGACAGTTAGCATGACCACAATAAAGTTATGCTCCTTTCTGCATGGAATGTATTTAAAAAACATTAATTTCAGTAATTTAAGTTCATAAATGTCAAATAAAATACACAGTATATTAAGCAATACTTTCTCAATTTTTTTTCAGTTTCTTATTGTATTTGTTCAATTAATTTAATTATCTGCAAAAAAATATAATTCAGGATTTGTACTATTAGAAATTTTAGTGTTTTAATCTCTCATCCTATATGCAACGATTCAATTGTGTAGAAAGTCTTCCTATATAAATCAATTGGTCGTGAAATTACTCATGATTCATGTCAAACTAACACTTCTCTACACTTTTATATTTTCAAGTATCTAAATTCTAAAAAGGGTAAACAGAGCGCAATAATTTATTGTCATCTACGCAAAAAAAACTGTTTGAATATACCCCACACGTGCAACGATACAACTTACAATGCGTGTCCAATGCATTCAAAAGTATATATTTGCTTAGAGACTCATGATTTCTTCTATTCACAATCGAAATATTCTTTGTGACCTTTAGAAGAAACATTGTCTGTGAAAATATTACTTCAAAAATGAATACGTTTACTGGATCATAAAAGAAGAAATGAACATGGGAAATTTCTGTTTACTCGCTTTATGTGTAATGATATGACTGTCTGCATTTGCAAGAAACCTCATTATAAATTATAGTTACTTAATTTTGCAATGTTTGCTGTAATTAGGATGCATGGCAATCAGATTGATGACTGTCATTGTGACTTTTACTATTTCACATTTGAGCAACCACAAAAATGTGGTGCGTGAAAATTTCTGTTGACTATTAGTAATTCATCAATTAAACAAAATGCTGTTTTTTATAGCTAAATGAAAAAAATATAACACGTTTACCGATTAATTAAATTACGTGTTATCTGCAATATCTCTAAAACCCGTTGCGAGATATTCCTCAGCTATAGTCATAATTGTTTTTGATTCACTATTTATCCAGATCTCACAAGTGACCTCTTAGAATTGTATACGTATTTCTTAAATCTGTAAGGTTATGCAACAGGTTATGTAATTCTTCTTAAAAATTAAAAACGGTATTTATTTACATAATGTAAAAAAAACACAACTCACTTTCTACAAATATTAACACCCTTTGAAGTTCTTGTTAGTTTAAACCTAGTGCTCGATAACAGTAATAGTAGCGACATAATACTAACTTAATACATAACAATGATGAACCCTTTGACCATAAATTATCGAAGGATGAAATTATATAGTTTGATGTATGTGTTGTACAAAACTACGTAGGCACATAAGCACACGGTCACTTGATGATAAACGGAGAGTGACTGTTGCTAACCCTATCTTTGACTATAGCAGTTCTAGCGGATCCCTACTAACTAGAAAAAATACAATAGTACGCTTGAAGTGAGTTATGTTGCTATTAGAGTTATTTCCAAAGAAAGCAACACTCTTCTATGCTCTATCTATTTCTTAACAAAGCTAATACTTATAGTAACTACTAGGTATAATAATATAATAATATTCTGATACATATCTACCGTCGTGCCAGAAATATATCGACATAACTACGAAAAGTTATTTCATTGATGTCCTCTAATCTTAAAGCAACCTCCCGCGCCGTTGATGGAAAAATGTGGGGATTTCATCCGATGCAACACCGTTAAATGGTTATGGAATGTTAACAAAAACCCATTTTTTGGGAACAACACTATTAGCCTATCCTTCCTGCTGTCTTCCGGTATTCATGTCATTCGGTCTACCTAAGGATATTGCAAAAAAAAACTAAAGCAATTTTGAACATGTTTGTAAGCCGAAAGGCATTTAGGTACATAAGTAGGTAATTAGGTATATACTCGTAGTTTAGCTTCGGAGACTTACGAAGAACTCGTACATTAAATATCTGTTTTGAATTATAGTTATAAATAGCCATAAATTTATTTTTAGTGCAGCATGTAAAAAAACTAAATATTACATTTTAATCACTGACCTGGTTGCACAATCGACTAAACCATGCTTGGTTAACACAACTTTAAGCACCCAATTGATGTACTATACATATATTTATATACTAAGCGTTAGTTAACTTTCCACCTACATAAAATAAACTCCTGGCTGCCAGATTTCTGACTGCCAGGTCCTGACAACACTATTAGTTACAACGTTAACTGAGTCCACCACCCTTCAGAATCTTTATACTGAATGTTCATACAAATAACATTGCATACTATTATAACTCGGCTATAACGAATTAGATGACTTTAATGTGAGAAGTGAGAATACATATTTATAAGGTTATGCTAATTATAAACGTAAAACTATAGCTACCTCTATAACACAAACGTGATATGTATTCATCATTATTAAGATCCTGTATTTCTTTAAATATTCAAGTCATGGCGTGCACACATACTTAGGAATACTATTGTACTACATACTACAGTAGTAGTCCTTGCATACTGTACTGAACTGAACTCTACACACATGTAAAATGTACTGACTATACTCTGTTTTGTGTTACTTAAATAAGAATAAATAAAAAAGCAGAAAAATTAATATGTGCGATCGTCTTATAAGTCAAGATGCAATGTGCAACACCTGTCACATTGCGGACGTAATCAATAGAGCGGGTTCGTTTCCGCCACCGCATCGCCACCACACCGTACACAAAAACAAATGAATGCCAAGTTGCCCAAAAAAAATAATAATAACAAAGCCGAAAGTGTTCCGAACAGCAGATTATGAGCACGTTCAGTTATTAATTTATACGTAGCAATGCTATAAAAAACTCAACCCTCACACGGCTTAAAGAAAAAATTGTAGCGCGCGACGCGCAAAAGGGAAAGGGTGTCTCGCTCGGCTCGCGTGCTGCATTCTGTTTTTTAACCGTAGTCTGCGGTTTGTTTTTTCGGGTGATGCGTTCTTATTTTTTAACAACACAATACCGTTGTTAAGAATTGTTTTTAAGTGCGTCATATTGACGCGAGGCGCGAGCTCAAGGCGCGATCGCTAGTGTTTTTGTGTTGGATCTTATTTTTAAATCTCAACGCTTCTGGTAAATGGGATACACAACTTTTCAGTGTTTAGTCTCGGATTGGTAAAGGGGAAGAAGTGTTGTTTTTTGTCTCAGACATGTACATTGTATTTATGTGTTAGGAGCGGAAAGGAGGTGGGTGAAGCACGAGCGAAGTGGAGACATATGGTTCGTTAGACAAAGGAGATGTTTTTCACGAGAGGCAGGTGTTGCATACGATACCGCGAATGTACATATGACGATGTCAATTTATCCAATAAGCTAGAAAAGTGTATGAAACAAACTTGTTTTGTTTGAATTATCACGAACCCTGTTGCTTTGGTTAATGTTTATTTTGTGGGTAATAAACTTAAGCTTAGATTGCGTTAGTGTTGGCATTAATGTAGGTTAAGGTAAAAAAATGAAAGTAACCTTTTTATAAAGTGAATGATTGAAAAATTAAGGTATTTTTTATTAACTTCGAACCCAGTCACCTAACCGAAATGCTTACTGACTGCAAGGACGGTCGCCAAGTGTTGTTTGTTGGATCCCCACGTGTGACAATTATTCGTGTAATTCAGATAGTTGTTGTGAGTCTGATTAGACTTTGCATTCGGTACTTGTATGTTCGTAAAGTTCCTGACGTCTCGATTTTCCAAAAATGTTTGTTTATACCATTAGTGTAATTAATGTATGTGATTTAAACTTGTTTATTTTTTACTGCGACAGCTATAATTGTACATTACTAAGAGCCAAGTAACCATAATTATGACGGTACGTGTCCAATGGCATAGCAGTGAACCTTTGTATGATGTATAAAAAAGGTCTAGAAATGCGATTTTGTATATTGTTCCCTACATGTCAAATTTTATCTTGTTATATAATATGATATGATATTATATATATATGATAATATTATTTTCAACCAACTACACACTGCAACTCCTCTTGCCATACATAAATTCTCTTTCCATCCAATGGTTGCCAATTATACAAGGTTTCTAGTATGTAAGATTATGTATATGCAGTCTTGTGTAATTTCGTATGTTTTGTACAATAAATCGTTAATCTATCTATCAATCTTGTTCACATATAGTTTAAAGTAACGTGGCCAGTGCGAGGCGAAATCGCATGAGAAGTTGCCGTACATTTTAGCTCTACATCAATCATTTATTTTTCAATAGTCACTTGTTTTTCGATTTAGTTTATTTGATTTCAATTTTGTTCTGTTTTTCATGCCATTTACTATTTTATACAGTCATATCTCTTTAGTTTAAAGACCAATTATATCTCTTTAGTTTAAAGACCAATTATATCTCTTTAGTTTAAAGACCAATTATATCTCTTTAGTTTAAAGACCAATATATATCTCTTGAGTTTAATTGCTTAATACTTTCATATAACATTTCTATAAGTCCAAATTTGCATTTACAGTATTTTTATACCATTCCTGACATGTTAGTTGACAAAATAGCCAAATTTTTATATTTTCGTGCGTTATCGTTCGTCCTGTAGATGTAGATAATAATCTGTGACAGACCTATTCCGTTTTATTATGTAATGTATAGAACCATAAAAGTAATAAAAATATAGGGTTAAATGCAGGTTACTATTGTATTTATAAATCCCGAAGGTGGCATGAACAGAACTATATCAAAATACAGTGACTTCCCCCATTTTTGAGGAGCGTTAACCATGGCCCACCAGGGGAACCTAGAGAGGTAAATTCTTCATTTAAAATATGATGGTGAACTTTTCTTACCTGATACAGGTTATTCTTTTCTTTTTTATAAAAGACAACTCCCGCATTAGGAATGACTCCTGTGTCGCGACACAGGAGTCATTCCTAATGCGGGAATTGGAGACTTTACAAACATACAAGCAACGGACACAAAGAACACCCAGACTCAGATGGGAATCGAACCCACGACCTCTGGCTCAGCAGTCAGGGTCACTAACCACTAGACCAACAGGCCAGTCAAAGGTTATATCTCGATTTCGAAAAGAAAGAGGTGCTTGATACGAGAATCTTAGTAGAACCGTCGCTGTGATAAGTGGATGGATTTGCACCGCATCTACCGAGTAATTACTAAATATAAAAGCTAAGAGGTCAAGAATGAAACATTTTAATGGCCGCAAGTTTCAAGTACGCAAACAAATACATGTAAATGATATGCAACACTTAAATAGTTTACATAGGAAACGGCACAACAAAGTTGACTATAAAACAACATCAATAATGTTAGGAATTTGTAAGTGCGCTATAAAAAATGAGCTATGAAAATGCCATTAAATATTAAAAGTGGAAAAACAGAGAGCTTAACAAGAAATAAAACATCGTTATAAGAGGCTAGGAGACGGAGTCGCCCCCGGCCGCGCGGCTCGCCGGCCTAGCTATCGGCGCGCCTCAGTTAATGCCTACTTATACCCTATTATATAGCGGAGTTTGCGTTGAGGAACAAAATTAATTGGTTAAAACTCCTCTCAGTATCCAGGGCGGGCCGCCCCCCCCCGACTCCCTCTTAATTCCGTCCTCTCCCCGCGTGCCCGCCACCTCACCTCGCACCCCGCCAGCTCCTTTGAACGCAACCTACCTAGAGAAAAAACAGAAAGTATAAAGTTCAGTACCAAAGCGTTGCAGCTTAATTAATAACAATTTATTTTTTACATTTTATTTTGAATTTTTATTAACAGTTATGTTTAAATATATTTTATTATTTTTTTACATACAATTCTTTTGTTACCTTAAGTGGTCTAACTAAAACGTACATAGAATTATTTACCTTTATTTATCTTAATAGAATTGTAATAATTGTAAATTGGGCTAGCATGTTTTTATTATATTTGTGTATAATAATTATCACTATTATTTAGTCTATGTAACTATAATAAATGTATTACACTGTAGCTTTAGTAGATATCGAAATGCAGTATTGTAAGATCTTAAAGTGTCCACTATTGTTATAATTATACATGTATATCTATGTATAGTATATAACTTCATGAAGCTTTTAAAATAATTGAATTAGTTTAAATTTAAGCGAAACGCCGTTTTTTAATAATTTATCTATATTAAATTAAGTGCAAATAACTGAACACAAACACAAATTTTGACAATTTGATTTATAATAGTTTGTACTAAAACGCTGTATACCTAGGTCTTATGCAATCTGCGGTATAGTTCCCGGACCTGCAAATTTAAATTGGAAATTACTCATAGTTAAAAAAAACTAATCAAAAATTCATTTGTTAACAAACACCGCTCTATTTATACGTCAAAGTATTTTTGTGTCCAATCAGGCTCCACGAAAATCGTTTAAGTTCGGTGTTATATAATTAGTAATTACCACCAATAAAAAAAACAGTATCATAATTACAGTAAGGTTTAACTTATTTCTATACTAAAAATAATATTACTAGAATTTTACTGTAAAATACCTTTTATTTAATTTCATGTGTCATTTTGTTTAAATTTAACATACAATTAAAAGTTAGTATTAGTTCAAAAACAAAATGTTAATTATCGAGTTGCAACGCTTGGAGTGTGCGTCCGTAACGAAGGGCGAAAGCAAAGGGTAGGTCGGGCGGCACGACGCCGACGCGGGCGCGGGGCGAGCGGGGTTCGTTGCCACTTCTCCAAATAAATTATAATTCGCCCGCTCTCGTCCTCACCAACTCGAACGTTTCGCGACTACTGTTTCAAAGATGCCTATTACTTAGCTATTAATCTTGATTTACTTTATAGATAAGTAACGACTTTAATAGTTTAGCTACGTACATTGTTTGCACACAGACACCTGACCTTTTTGATAAAGGGACTTGTATCTTACTTGTATTTAACAATAGCTGTGTTATACATTATCTACATTATCTTTATACTCTGTTCATTCTTTATTTACTTTTTGATAAATCAGTTAGTGATGACCAAAAATGTTACTGATTTGATTAAAAATAACAATCGATTTTATTTGAGAGGAAGTTTTAATCGATTTGAAAAAAGTGAAATGATAATTTTAGCTAAAAATACTAAACTTGTTATATAAATTATATTATCGTCGACATCGTCACAGGTGATGAAAGCTGGATATATTGTTACGAAACCGAAACCAAAAGACAATCTGCGCATTGGATGTTTCCATTCGCAGATTTGCTGTCAAAAGTAAAGAAGGACAGAAGTCAAGGGAAAAAGTTGATTACCTCGTTATTTGGACGGACGAGTTATTTTGAAACAATCATTCTAGAAGATAAAAAGACTGTTACTTCAGATTGGCATATCAGTCATTGTCTACCAGTTGTCTTGGAAAATGTTAGACAGCAACGCCCAAGCAGCAGGATCCTCCCTCCACCACGACAACTGAGCTCCAGCTCACTCCGCCAGACGGACTATCGAATATTTGTCTATCGAAAGTTTGGAGTTAGTGAGTCATCCTCCTTACAGTCCCGACCTGGCACCTTGTGACTTATTTATTTCCAAAAATAAAAGATAAACTCAGAGGAATATGTTTTAAGGCGTGGAAGAGACCCCTAAAGAAGAGTGGGATCACTGCTTCAGTCAATGGTTCCATCGCATGCGACGGTGCTTAGAACGGAACGGAGACTACTTCGAAAAGCAATAAAAATATTAACAGGCTTCTATATCATTCCGTTTTTTATTTTCCAAAAACCTTGCAGTGGGACCCCCGTATTATCTTTTATTTCAATTGTTATCATTTTGATTTTAACTTTTGCAAATATAATTAATATTCATAACTATAAACGAAAAACTTTTATTAAATACTGATTAAGAAGTAGCCATTATCTCAATAATTTACTTAGCTAAATTTGTGCACCTGCGCTATAACTAATCTAACTGCCCTATAAACAAATCCATTGCATCTGTCCATCTAAAGGTTGTCTGTAAGAAATCGCAACTAGCGATAAGACCATTTTTTGGACCATCCATGACTTGTTTTTATTTTTTGTAATATTGTATATTGTTTTAGGGTGTACCAAAAAGAATATTGTATTGTATTATTATAAATTTTTGAATATGTAGTAGAAACATTAATTTGTACACAAGACTAAGTACACTAGAATGTAACTCTTTTTTATGACGTATAACAAAAATCATTTATGAAAAAAGCAATACTACATGTACACGTGTCTTACTGACTACGAATGGTTACAATTAGCATAATCAACTGAAAACAGATTATGTATTTTTCTAACAACGATTTTTAAAGTTTAATTTTATAATCTCTGTCACACTTACGTTCTCGACAAAACTGTCAAAAAGAAAATTAACGAATGGAGAGAGTAATCTCACTAATACTATAAATGGGAAAGTTTGTAAATTATGTGCTAGTGAGTGTTAGCCTGTTTGGTACTGCTGAGTACTGAAGTAACTGGACGGATGTGAATGAATTGTTCAAAGAGATACATTGTGTCATGAACACAATAACAAACGGGATTGTACAATGTACATATAAGGTAATATACGATAAAAATAAAACAATAAGTAGGTATACAAATGTTTTTTAAACATCTCATTTAAATTTCTGAACCATCTAAGTATTTATTTTATTTAGATTATAATTTTATGCACAATTTTTACAGGTGGACTTTATGTCTAACGCTTTTTAGCAGTTAACTCTTACGGGATGAGGAAAAACAGAAGTGGTGAAATGGGTGCATTTCAAAGATCTAGATTTTTTATTATTTGGAATATAAAAGTATTTACTAAACAATACTCTTTAATGACGAAATTTTACCTTCCGTAAGCAAAACGAATCGTTTTTTGTTTGTTTAATAAGTGTGACATATCTATATACAATATACATAATATACTTATGTATATTGTATATAATAGGTATAAAGCTAACTACATGTATTAGTGATAAAGGATATTTCGCAAGAAACATACGAACTAATCGCCGAGTGTTAGGGTGAGGGGTGAGTAGTGCGGGGTGAACGATTAATTTAATAAATACCAACCGGATTCCAGTGCGTTTGTCTCCGCAGCTATGCGGTGCGATGTCGTGAGCCGGGTCTTGAATAACGTCTCTATCTCGCCCAATATATCGTATATTCCTGATAAAATAAACACTATTAATCACGAGCACAAAATATTGGTACAATTTACGAATTATTTTCGCCAAATATATGAAAGGTACAAGCACAAAATAAGGCGTTGAGGCTAACTTTTAGAAGACAAATAAATCATAAATATCAAATTTATTTTTTGGTTAAAAAAATTGAATGTCGAGCCCACAATCCACCTTTTCGTTTTCAATCCTGGTCCAGACTAGTTTAGTGTTTTCATAAAAACTGCAATGGTATTGGTCTTGGTGGTCGTGACATCCGTCGTGGAGACTTTTTTTTTATGGGATACGGGGCAAACGAACAGACGGGTCACCTGACGGTACTACCGCGGCTATGACTATCGCCGCGATGACTACCGCCGCCCATGGACACCTGCAGCTCAAGAGTCACAAGTGCGTTACCGGCCTTTTAGGTGAAACTACGCTCTTTGCTTGAAGGTTGAAAGTCGTATCGGTCCGAAAATACCGCAGGCGACATTTTGTTTCACATACCTATTGGTCGTGCGAGGCATAAAGTCTAACTAGTTATATCTATTATTACTATTATTATTCTACTTATGGTTGGTTAATAAACACAGCATTAAAAAACATTCGTGTTTAATAAGTCTAAGAAATCTTATTAAATCCTGCTATAACTTGTTGATTAATATTTTAAATTATGCAAAATCTCGTTATAATATTATTGTATTTACCAAAGCGTGATAGTTTAACTGATCACCTCGCCCCTACTCTTGTTCCGAGTCTTTTCAGTCCGACCCAAAGAAAATGTGTAATCCATAAATATACCAAGGCTGAATATACTTTGCGTACTTGTTTTTAATGTTACTTGAACTTGAATCGAAGAGGTGAACGATGTTTATCAGTTCTACTCGTGGTTTGTAATGTCGTATGTTACAAATCGTGAATTGGCTCTTTAAGCTATTGCAGTTGATGAATAAGAACAAAAAAAATACGAAGACGAAAAGGACAGCTTATTGGGACGAAATGTGCAACGTGCCAATCCCGAGTGGACTGCGAGTGGTTCACTCGCCGTCCAAGTATGGGTTGCTTGCGTGCAGGAGATCCGGTGAGGTTCCGGGGTGGATAAGTAAGTGAATATGTATGGAAGTCAGAGAGAAATTTTGAAGAGCTGCAATTGGCCGGGTCGTTAAGTGAGTGACGACCTTATAGACAATTAATTGGGTTACCTAGTTTATCGACTTTAATTGTACAAAAAATTACCGTCTGTGTTAAGTGATGCGGCTACTTCTTAGCAAGTTGAACTATTTGTCAACCTAATTAGATAAGCAATTAATGACAAGCCGTAAAATACTAGGTTTCCTCTTAGGTAGGCTGCTAGTTTGGCAGTCCGCATAATACAAGTGTTACCTTGCCAGTCTCGGACACTACCACCAGCCGCAGCTTATAACTTATTATATTAGAAAGTATTATCGGGTGAACATAGTTTTTATGTTTAGCTCTTTAATACACAGCAGAAAAAAAAATAAGAAATATTTTCCTATTATCGGTTTTGGGTTTGAAACGAGAGTTGTGAGGAACAGATTGTCTAAAGAGTTATTGCTAGTAGATTTCGCCTATGTTAAAAACAAATAAAAGAGCATACTTACTAAATGAGTCCGCCCGTTCCCATCCAAGTCGAGGCGACCCTGAACACAAAGTAGGGTCGGATAAGTTCGTGTGTGTGCGTGCCCCATGCGTACGACGCAACGGACGGAGTGCGTCGTTATATTAGTGCGACAACTCATTACTTACGCCCGATCTTAGATAAATTACACACTTTTCTTACTTAGTAGATACCTCCACGAGAGCCTATCGCACACCAACACCAAATTAGTTTTATTGAACTACGCTCTGTGTATTTATTTGTCGATGATAGACAAAGATTTTGTAAAGCTTTTTTGTGTTCGTTGATATATTCTGGGGTTGGAAACACATACTTAGCGGTTATAAATTATATCCAGGATAGTAAAAAGGGAAATTGAAATTGAAATATCAATATGCGTTTGTGTCTGTGTGCCAATTAGTAATTCTTTGAAATTAATTGTGTAATAACGTGTGACACTAAGCTCGTGTATGTCCTCGTTGGAGACCATGATTCTGTCCATGGTCCAAAGTGAGAGTGTGTTTGAATCCGCTGTTTCTTTTTGTGAGGAAGTGATGTCCGGTAAAGAGGCAGCGGAAAGGGAACGGGAACTCTCCCGTCTCGAAGAAGAGGCACCAGGCGCCGGTCGCAATGTCTCCGGCCTCCATGAGCGTTGGCCTGAGGGTAACGGCTGAGGCTGCCCGTTACCCTGGCAGAAGCAGACCCGAGACGGTGGCGCGACGTGTTCTGCTCGGGCCTCTCTAAACCGCAAGGCCCTTCGCATGCAATGGTGTGGCTACCTTCTGTTTAAGAGGCGCCAAAGTCTGCCAGGGTTCTCGGGGACTTCCTTCCTAGGGTATACCTGAGTCCCTTGCAATATACTCACTTGTGACGAAACACCGTGTGGTTTTAGTCGGTTCGATTCCGACATATCCCTTCACCTGCAAGGTCGTGTATGTCAACTGACGAGTGGTTGTTTAAAAAATGTAAACGAGCCCTTTTTTAAATTATTTTGTTTGATAAAAAATATAAGGTCGGTTCCATGACTATGGCAGTGGCCGGGCGACACCATTATAATCATTATAACATACATATGTGCATGATGTATGTTATTATTAGGTTTAGTGTCTGATGCTACTTCAACCATTTCTGATATAACGCGTCATTTAGGTGGAGAAATCGCTCTGCGCGCCGTCAATCCTATCCGCTTCCTCTGCAGCCCAGGACACAGCCTAAGATGGGGATAAGCTAACGGGGGTTAAATAACAAAAAAATGGATAAATAACAAACATCTCTTTATTTTAATAATTATGTACTGGACATTGATAAAGAAATACATATATAATCGTCATACCATAATTATGTCACATTTATCTTATAATATTTTGTACAAGTATAGTAGTTTTAAATTAAGTTTTGTGTGTTTAAACAAATACCTGTACTTTAACATGAGGTAGATCAGTTTACGGTAGTTATTTTACACTATACCAGACGATACCTACTCTTAACTAGTTTAAATCCAAAAAGACCTGTATCCATGTGTTCGAATGGCACTAAATGTTGACACATTGCTAACTAACCGTTATAAACAATATCAAGCAAAATAACAGTTCTAATCGTCAATTAAATAGGAACTCAAATTAATTGCAACCATTTGTAGGATATGTTTATGACTGTACCTTTTCTTTAAGTTGCGCTGCGGCTTATTAATATTGTATAGTCAACGATAAAAGTTACTTAAAACATCTACTAGTAGAAAACTAGTGCGTACTAATAGGAATTACATATTGATGAGATTTGTTTAGTAATTCAAATTCTAGACTGAAACCACTTCTCAAAATGTAATCCCATGTGATTTATTTCAATATACTTTTAAAAGATTTTATGCAATAAACATAACACTCTGACATAATTTATTAGAGTTTAGGTGAGACGGTGTGGTATTAAAAAAAAGTTAACGTATTGAAAAGGAGCTCAAACGGCTGAATTAATAGATTAAACTACAAATGTAGATCCTATCAGTTCAGTTTATGGGATTTAGTAATTAAGTTGTTTGCAACTCGAGGTATATTTGTGACTTTTGTTGTAAACTGTACCTTCCTAAAGCTTTACATAAACAAAAAAGTACAGTCATAAATATATTTTAATGGCAAATTCTTAAAGTTACCACGCGACTGACAAATAAAATAACAAAAAAAAAATCAGTCTTAATCTAATGTTCGAACGACTGTACATATTACTGTACGATAATGACTGAGGAGGTAAACTCACCCCGCTAAAAAGGAGGGGTCCTTTATAGCCTTACAAATAGGTACAACAGAGCTGGACAGGATAATTCACGTTTGTTGGTTATTAGAATGAGACAGGTCTGTTAACCTATACGCTAGGCACCTTCGAGTCCCTATACAATATGTCGCTGGGAAACTCTAGAAGTGTATCTTGAATCATTATTCATAAATACACATACATAAAGATGCAAAATATTGCAGAATTGTATACAGATTCGATTAGATTTAGATTTGTCTGCAAACGACGGATAACCCGTTCGTAATGGTGAATTTCTTGTCCTAATCCTTATGATTGCATTTGACACTCCGTAGCGTCTAATTCACTATGTTGTCCATGAGATTTGTAGTTAAACAATAGAATGTATATATCCAAGAACTTTGGCTCTTTACCCTGGCGCAGTGACCGTTGTCGAGTGAGGTAGATATGGCCGACCGCCTAACTTTACACTAACTACATAGTATTACAACATTGCAACATGAAATTACGACTTCTAATCAAAGTTACTCTTAAATTTGTACACATTCATATTTGTACCAATAATTTCTTTGGAAAAAAATATATCGTTATGTCTACATTATCCTAACACCCTACACTTTGAAACATGACTAAAGAAAAATAAAATAATAATAATCAACAAACAGTACAGCCTAAGGTTATTATAATTACAACTTATATAATTACATATTATGTGCGCTAAAACGTTTAGAACAATTACTATGCCATTAAATTATATTAAAACATGGAAAATAAACATTATATCTAGTAGGAAACTAATACCCGTACAAAAATTGCAATAATGCTCAAACACTGATCTCGTATAGAACGAGCTTTCAGTGATAACACAGGCCATGTGCGCGACCAGTTGATCACAATATAACACTAAGAATATTTACAAGTTTACGTTAAATATATGTATATGACTGTTGCCTTACAACTACAAATAAATTCACCTAAACAAAATCAATTCGTCCCCCACATGGCCCTACGTTTAATATCGCATGTATCAACACATATTTACTTGTCTTATTATATCAATACACAGCACAGCCCGTCGAGAGACGTCTCGGTATCTAATTTAAATAATTTCTATTAGAATTTTGGGACACCGACTTCTCTACAACGTACTTTACGTACCACTACATAAATATGTACACGTAGAATTAACAATAACCATCTTCATTACGGAAAAGACGCCGTAAAGATATCGAAACGCCTACCAACTAATGCATAAATAATAAATAATTTGTAAAAGATAGCATTATATACAGAAGCACGATGCGCACAGTCAGCCCGTCCTCCGGCGCCGAGTTCCGCTCAAGACGCTCGCTTCGCATCTACGATAGATGCGAATGATACTTAATTACAAAAGCTCCGATAATTCTACACACATATTCCGTGTCATATATCCGTAATGAGTGTCCTTAGCTATATTATTTGGTATTTTAGCTAATAAATACATACCCAAGAACCGAAAACATTTCAAGGGCTGTTAAACGAAAACTTACATTTAAAAAAGTGCCGGTTGCCGAGTCGCGCGTAAAGGCTACGGTTTTGTCAGTCAGACCACGGTATCAAGCTCAATACCTAATAATTACTGCTTGCGAACTAGCCTTTTTCTCCGAACTAATGAGACAATGTTGCGACCTTCTCCGGCTAGACCACATTCCAAGTAACCGTTCGTTAAGCGCGAGGGAGGACACTGATTGAAAATCAATATTCGTCAAGCATAACGAAAGGTTTTTTAAAGTTAATCTCAAAACAATTGTGCATTCAATAAATCAAAAAATATCTTTTGTGCAATATGTTCTTGCAGCAGTTTAGCAATGTTGCGAAACAAAAGAACAAAACGGTGAGGTTTTTGCCTCGCCTTGCGATTATGCAAATGGTACAACAATAAAACTGTAAACTGTAACATGGGTGGAAAAAAGTGCTTTTTATGGCGAACATTGCAAATGCAAAAACATAAAAAAGAATAAACGACTACCTAACGAGACTACAAAGTCAGTAGTCTTACCGAGAAATAACAAAAAATACTCCAAAAAAGTGACCGTTGCCATTTTTAGTAGAGCATTTTTATTATTGTAATTCGCAAAACATTTTGAATAGAATCACGGAGTCATCAGCGAGCATCTCTATAAAAAGTGAGTCGGGAATCGGCATCGGTGGGCCGACGGCAGCGCGGGGTCTACGCGGGAGGAACTCGTATACCGGCTCAGCGGCGCGCGACACACGGCGCGCGGCGACTACGCGGAGTGCACTCGCAGGTCGGTGGGAGAATCTGGCGTGGCTGGCCTTCGTGGCAGCGATAGGTCCTCGGGTTCAGTTTGCTCAGGCCACTCGTCCCAGCGCCAGTCGGGCGCACTCGTCGCTGGTGGACTCGGAGTGTCAGGCTCACATCCGGTGCTAGCAGCGCACCTGTGTAGGGCGGCCGCTTGCCGCCGCCTGAAGCGGGCACCACAGCGGCAAGCAAAAGGTGCATCGCCCTCGTGGACTAAAGCATGCGCTTTCAGCTGATTAGAATCTGAGAAACGCGCAGGGCAACGTGCACACGCATACGGTCGTTCACCAGTATGAACGCGAAGGTGTCGTCGGAGATTCGCTACCTGCACAAAGTGCCGCGGGCAATGGGGGCAGCTATACGGTTTTTCACCAGTGTGAAGGCGAAGGTGAGTCTTCAGGTGGTGGTCGCGGGTGAAACGCTTGTGACACTCTCCACATTCAAACGGCTTCTCGCCAGTGTGTGTGCGCTCATGATTTTGTAATACATGTTTATATCCAAATGAGCGTGAGCAGACTTTGCATGTGAATAGTTTGTCACGTGGAGGGTCTGCAGCTCCCGGTGAAGAACCTGACGATGGTGGTGAGGGTGGCGCAGGAGTTGATGTTTCATCAAGTTTCGGTGTGCGGCGACGCTTGCGTGCGCGCTCTAGTTCTGCGGGTGGTAATAGAGGCGCTGGCGGCGAGGGTGGCCACGCAGCAAGTAACGCGCCGGAATATAGCTCAGCCGGTAGACCCGCTACTAGTGCGGCTGCTCGAGTAGCGAGTAGTCTCTCCGCTAACATTGGTAGCGATTCTTGACGCATGGTCGATAACGGCCTTACTGATACACCTGCACAAAGGAAAGTTTTAACATTAGCTACATATGCAAATAGAAACTAGGTTATCATAATATTTTTTTTTAATCTAAGTTACTATTCAAATGTTATAATAACTATCTTCTTCTTATACTTCAAGTATCTTTAAAGTTTTTGCATTAAAAATAAATTCGGAGGCTTAATGACCTACTTTCAACAAAGGTAGAAAATTCAAAATGTAAAAAGTCTTTTCTAGAGATCACTTCCGTTGCGAGTTAGTTTCAACCTAAACAAACATAAAGTCGTACCTATCGATAGCACACTTATCAGCGAAAGATGACAAAAAACAAAGCAAAAACTAAACCAGACGCTGTAAAGGAAACATTTGGTCGCAATCACGCCGTTGCAGGTCGCTTCCGCCCCGACCTGTTGCGCAAATTGTACACGCTGACACACTATTCGTTTCTATTACGTTTCAAATCTAATTACTTTATGGTTTGTAATGAATGATCCGCAGGTATAAAATGTATTTACACGAAGGTAGACGATGTTCTTAAATATCAGAAATGAAAAGCAATCAGTCAGTGGTGAGTGACGAGTTTGTATAGTGTCGCGGGGCGAGGGCGCGGGCGGTGGCTCGGGAGCGACCAGACCACTTACCTATATAATGGAATTAATTATTCCTCGAGCGGCAAACTCCGCCCGCCCGCTCCGCCCAAATTATATTCAAATATTAATTTCGTTGAAGAAAAGCCTTTTTGAGAGCACTTAATTAAAATTAGACAAAATCATAATTGAAAGTTCTCCTCGAGGCGTGAAGAGGCGGCACGAAGAGGGAGCTCCTTATATTATCTACTTAGCCGTGGAATTAATTCCCGGCCGAGCTCTGGACTTAGCTATCGCTCGCGCTTAATTGAAAAAGGAAAAATATTTTGTCGTTTGCGAGTGTCGCCACGAGGCATTTGACGAGGTTTTTTTAACACAAAAGCACGACAAAGATATAAAGAGCTTTTCTGAAGGTTTGAAACATTGGCAATTACTTATCAGTACTACGTATTGATAAGTAGATAAAGTCTGTAGTATAAGATAATTTTAAAGTTTGTGATTAGGCGAAGGCGTCGCAGGCGGCACGTACCGGCTTATCCCATAACTTTTTAATAACATTCCTCGCTATGTTTCGAGGACGAACAGCGAACCGCACTCGTGATGTGATCAGAATTACAATACTAGGCTTAATGCAAAAGTTTAAATAAGTAAATACATTCAGAAGTCTTATAACTTCATGTTATGGGTATTAGGGAATATTGATTTGTGTTTTTACTTATACCTTTTTTGTAACGTTCAAAGTACGTAAATCTTAATTGAAGCAAATAGGTAGTTCTAAGAGTTGTTTGTATGTTTCACAAAGAATACTTCAATGTCATGACTTAATCAAGTAATCTCATGCGCATTATTTCACTTAAAATACATCACATATCGAGCGTTGTTTTTTGTGAGACCGGAGTCATAATGTATCATTTTTATTAGTCGGTCGAGCCCGCCGGGTGACAACGTTGGTGATAAATTTTTACAGCGCGCCGCACCCTTCCGCGCGGAGCTTTTTATGTGCTAAAGAGTTGTAATTATCCCCTCTTTATACGCCATAAATATTTGTCAATAACCCATATTCAATACTTTTATGGAGTTGCCTGCGGCAGCCACTCCATAACTCATTATTGCGTAAGGGTTCAGCCGATAACGGACGTGTCAATGACGTCCTTATTGCTCTTACTTGCTACTGTGCTCATAGTTATGATACCTCAATTCAAGAAGAACCTATGGACTACGGACTTTATTTTTGTCTGAAGTTTTAAACTTCACTTAAACATATTTAGTGAAAAGATAATTCATGGTTTTTATCATCACACTTTGTACATGAAAATAAGTATCGTACAAAAAAATTAAATTAGGATTATAACGTTAGGAATACTTTTATTGACATATGGTATGAATTGCATCTTGCTGACATTTAAGAAATACATTATAATTGAAGTTACCTAACCTAAGTATTTTACATAATGTATTGTTTATAATGTAGTCGCATAAAAAAATCTATCTATTTGATACAATAACATTAACGTATTTATCAAAAATGTACCAAAACAACTTTAAAAAAAAAGTAGATAACCGACTTCAATGCACCTAAATCATGTTAAAAATTAACTCGTCATCAGATTTTCAACCATTTCGAGATAAACCTCTTTCGAACAAAAAAATGTTCTATACATGGCGGAGTTAAGCCCGAACACACAAAAAAAACATCCAAATTGAGAATTTGGATTTAATTCATTGGCGTTAATTCTATTCATTGGCGGGCAAATATTCAAAGAGGCCTTTTTCTCATATATGAATATGATACCTATACTTGAATATAAAACCGTCTATACATTAAAATATTAATTATACATTTATAGGTATACAAAGACATATACAGGCTCTAATATTCAAAAGTTTTCATTGTTATTACTTTACATAATTATGCCAGTATGTCCCCAAGAGGGCAAGAGGTATATTAGACCCTGATTTCGCTTAATATATAATGGGTTCTAATTGTGGCCTATGACCGTCTGTCGGGCACGAATAAAAACCCAAGAACAATACAGGAGATTCTGAAATCGAACTCAGAGCCTCACGGTTGCATAATATTACCTATAGATGAACTGTTTCTTCTATTTCTTTCTAGGACCGCAGGCTCTTCTTATTAAATATAGGCACCCTATATAAAAATAATATCAAGTATTACACGATTTTCCATCTGCAAATATATTCGTGTTACTAATGTAATGCAGTAAACTTTGAAAAAGTTAATTTCAATCCTCTTATATTTTTCATACCAGTTAACTAAGATATCCTAAAGTGACTTTGTCCAGAGTCTATAACGACCTAATTTCAGTGAGCGGTATATAATGGGATTAACCTGGCACTGGCGGTAAATTTAAGTATGTACGCACTCGCACAGATTACGGAGTTCGTATGGTTTCGGTGGTTTAGGGTTAAGCGCGGTACACGCGCTGGTGTAATGGGGCTTCCTGACATAATAATGTTAGTAACAAAGTTCTACATGTTATCTAAGTAGTTTCGCAACCTTGAAAAGGTTCGATATCTTTGACATTGAAACAGAGATGCTTAATGTTTTTGAAGTGAACACTTCTTTAGGCACGTTTGTGCACTTTTGCTATGAGGTAAAAGCCCTGAACTCGTGACCGTCTCGCTAATAATACATATATAGATCCACTAGAAGGCGCTAATCTAAACATTGAGGTCTGTCCGCTCCTTATTAATTACTGTCACCAACCTGCTAATGTAAGGTTTTAAGTTCGTCGTTTCGTTTAAGTTTTCACTTCTGTCGGCAGTCCTATGACTGCCTATTTTTTATTTTTTCATTTTGTTTGCAATATTAATGTAATAGCAATAGATTCAGAGAAAGTTAAAGGAAAATCTATAAATCAAGAGTCAATGTCTCTATACAGTCAAAGAGTCTGAAGAGTTTGTTTCTTTGATCGCACCTATCTCAGTATCTACCAGTCCTATTTGGATAAATATCTTATCGGTAGATAGTCCAGTTATTAAGGCTATAGAGTGTCTATAGGAGTGTCTTAAGTGGGGCCGTGACCACACAAGATAAAAACTCAGTATGTTCTTCCTCCGTATAATATGCATCCTATATTATGCGAATCTTTGACGGTTGTTGACGCCTGTTAAGGTTTTTGATATAAAAGCATGGAAATGTAGGTACGGCGCCTAAGCTAGTACTTAATAATAACAAGGATATGTTGACAAAGAATGAGAAGCAATTAAATTGCTTCTGCGCTTTTAGTCGTTTCTTCATTAAAATTAAGAAATAAGCATTATTTCTTTACTAATAAGGGAACTACTAAAGGCAAAGAATAATATATTTTAATGAGATAAATCCCTTATTTATTTTTTATAAGTTACATTTGTAGAGAAAGGAATAATCAATTTGCAGGTAAACATAATGTGTAACAAAGTTTTACGGATTTGGGACAAAATATTAATTAAACAGTTTTTTTTTTATTTTAATTCATTTGCCGATAATTTCGTTAAATATTATTTGTTGCATATGGACGGAGTCTTGCTATCTCTATACAGTTTGTAAAATACCTTTAGAAATGATTGAGCCCTTACTACAATAATATCAATTACAGCGTATTTTTGTGATCGATTCAGCAATTTCGTGTGAGTTGACTTTAATATTATACGCTATTTTCGGCGATTCGATTTTTACCTAATGTGTTATGTTATTTAGTTATTGTATGACTTCCATCATCAGCCTTCATACGAATTTGATCCTGCTAACTAGTATTTAGTTTATTTTAGTTAACCAATTTTATTAGGAAAACAATCCTAATAGAAGTCATTCATTATTAGCGACAGTCAAGAGAAAGAAACGTCCTGGTTTCTATGTTTTACATAAAACAGGGTATTTGCATTAATATTTATTATAAACAGCACTTATAGTCTATTTATTTCATTTTGCCATTTGTACCGGTTTCACGTAATTACCGACGCACTTTGTGTGTGTCGGTAATTAAAAAAGATTTGGACTTTTACAGAAAATACAGTTTGAGTTTCTTAAAAAAATACGGGGTCGGCGACTCGCGTACGTACATAACTTTTTTAACCTATTAGGTTTTAGGCCTAACGAATTTAAATTTTAGGTTTTTTTTTTATATATTAATAAACTGTAGGAATATAATATACCTAGGTGTTGATTAAGAATATAAAGAAAACAATAATGATGTATCGTTATTGATTTACGTGACTACTAAATAACAAAGATAAATGACACTGGTTTGTAATATTTTAATTTTATTTTGTCTTACTTTGACATTCCTACTCCAGAATGCTGAAATTGAATAAAATACGATTGACTTAGTTTTGAAATCCATACATAAATGGTACACAAAATGTAATAAGTTGTATTGTTCAATTTTAAGTATAACTAATATAATATGTACTGTCTCTATCTACTGTAGCTTTAATATCTGAAGCTTACGGCCAAGCTTCAAGACTGAAGAGGAAGATGCTGATATGGAACTTGGAACAGAGAAAGACTAGGTACTCTTTGTGTAGTTCGGTCTAACTAAGGTCCGAATTCCAAGATTACGTAATTAAAAATAATTTTAGGTGTAGATGTAAGTATAGAGGTGTATTTAATATATTTTAGTTAGACGGTAGAACAATTAGGTACTAATTAAGTTATAAGAATTTTAACTTTCTTAATGTGAACTTTAAATGATTCACCTATTTAATTGAGGAAAGTTGGGGGCTAATCGCCAACTTGAAATGACTGAAATGTACTTTGTAGTTTACTTTTTGTAACAATTATGCTAATTTGCAAAACAACAAATGTTAAATTTTAAAACCAACGATGTCATGTGTTTGTTAATATATATGTAGTATTGTTACTTATGTTGATGTTCTTTAATTAATATGAGCGAAATGTGGTTCAAACGCTTGCATGCATATGTGTATAATTTTGCGTAAATGAAGTTTTAAATTTACTTTGAAAAATATGGTACAGTAATGACACGAATAGTAATGAATCTATAATATGACGGTTCGCTCAGACGTCTGCGCGACAGCCCCAACAGCATACTGTAGACAATTGCTGATATGTGGAGCAGTCCTCTGCTGTCGCACTGGAACAGCTTACATTGCTAGCCTGCTGCAGTGCGCCTGCAATGGGGGCTATTTTGTATTATTTAATTTCATTGGCCACCCAAACTGTGTAATACTGACACTAGTCTTAAGAAAAATTGTTACTAACAAAATGGACCTAAGTCTGAAAATAAATAGTAGTAATAATAATTATTATTATTTCAATAGACCTCATTAAAACCAAGTTTTTTTTATACGAATATAAAACAGGAAACATGTCGTAATTATTGTTAGTTATCCAAATTGTTGCTTTTTGCGTTTTATAAAATAAATGTTTGATCCACTAAGAATATAATACAGTAACAAGACACTAGGAAATAAAATAATGCTATGACAAAAAATACTTACAGTTCACAAAAACTAATTACAGACACAACATTTGCACAAATAAATACTCGTAGACGCGGCACGCTACGTTCGTAGCGGAGACGTAGCGCACCGCTACGTGCTCGCTGCTGCCTACGGTTCACTGAATCTGCAAAGTTCGCTGAATGCAAATAAACATGTGTGCGACGAGAGCGGCGTGTAGGCGGCCAATCGCTGCGCTCGCTCCACGCATGTCGCGCGCCGCTAACTTTTGAAACTTTACTACACATGCACTTCCCACAGATTCAGCGAACCAAGAAGACCGCGAAACGCACTAAACAAATTCTCCACAAACCTCTCGAATTCTGCGTCGACTGCAGCGACAGGGCCATCTCACTCCAGAATCTCCGCAAAATGCATTTAATTGCACTAGTTTGTTTAATATATCGGCCGACGCCTGACAACCAACTGTTCATCAATGTCCTTTAGTTAGGAATTTTAAGAAAAATTAAGTGATAATGTTTATGAGATACCGATCACATGTTCTATCGGCGCGGAGTCGCGATTGTGAATGATTAAAGCACGCGATGCGAGCGCGCTGCGTGTGACCTACCACAACACTGACGGTAGCGGCGAGCGGCGAGCTCAGGCTGGCCGCCCCTCCGCGCAGTAAACACACCCCCACGCCCCTCCCTGCAGGCTCGCCCTGCGCCCCGCGTCCCGCGCCCGCCCCCGGTGCACTCCACGTGCACGCAATGCATTCACTTTTTATGGGCGCTACTACATTATGTTCCTTCCTGAAGTTGTTTTTTAGCTCTGACGCGAGCGCCACATAAGCAGTTTTTATGTTTTACGAGCAGCTCCCGTGCGGCCCGAGGCCCGCTGCCGGTGCTTTCTTTTGACTTGTTACTAATTTGAGAAGCTACTCAGCTTTATCTCACAACCGTTTGTTGCGTGCATGTAATTATATCTAATAATGACTACTATGTGCGTGCTCGGGTCTATTTTTATCGTATTAGTTTTATATTATGTCTATTTTGTTCTTTTAATTTCACAGCCAGATTAATACATTCTTTTAGAATTCCCTTTTCTTTTATCACGGCATTTTTTTAAATTTTAATATATATATCTATCAGAGTTATTTTATTTTTTGTATATTGCAAATGTTTTAGTTTCTGAAGGGTATTAAATTAAATTAAATTATTAGTCTTATGTTGAAAATTAAATAAATCCCTTTTCTTGAGCTCTTCGATTATAATGATATAAATTTTAAATATTTGTAATATTATATTCAAAAATATTAATCTGAAAGTTTTTGAGAGTGTGCGTTTGTGCGATAAAAAACCTTAATAATTTCTTGCGTTGCAACGGCTAGTTGTATTGTAAGAGATTTTGAAAATTAAATTAACACGTAGGTATATTATAAAAGTACCATTTAACTGTTAGTCTGAGACTAGAACTTTGAACCAATAGTAAAAAATGTTCGCAAAAAAGTAGGTTGCCGTCTCTAAAACTCATCGTTTCTCCATCATAATCAGTTATAAGTATAGAACCTTAGAGAACGCTTGTCCGGTCTTAAGTAATGTCACCTTCAGTAAGTGTTTCGTACTGCAATAGTTAGTAAACGTCTCTGAATCTTACTCAAGAAGAGTTTTAGTTAAATCACAAAAATGTATTGCTTCGTCTCATTTAACTTTAAAATTTTAAATAATATGTATTATAAATCGAAGCTTTGTATAATTACGAATACAGCAGCTCATAATAAGGGTAAGTGAAGAACCCTTTAGACCTAAATGCCACAAATTTGAACAATTGGGGCAATTGTTCAAGGCCCTGTTCTAAGTCCAATCCTTTTCATAACCTTTGTCAATGATTTAATAAATGATGTAACACAAATATCATCAGCAGATTTAGCAGAGATACACAATTGGTTATGTTTGCCGATGATACAAACGCAGTCACATCTTCAGTCTTCTACGTGGTTTTGTAAAGTTTTTGGGGGAGAAGGTTGATGATTTTCTAAATTGGAAACACGAACTTGTTCGCTTAGAGACGATTGTAAACTTAGTTTGCTATTATCTAAGAAGTCCTCGAAACCTAGTATACATAAAACATCTAAAAATGGTCTATTACGCATTGATTGAGTCAAGTCTCAGGTATAGTATTCTTTTCTGGGGTGGAAGCTATGATTATAACATTCAGCGAGCTTTTATTTTACAAAAACGAACGGCCATAAGAACCATTGTACGTTTACCTAAGGCAAGACGTGTAAAGTAAGAGATACTTCTAAGAGTTAGGCATATTGACAGTTCCTAGTTTGTGCACTTTAATATTGTTACTAATTTTGTTAAATACATTCATAATATGAATCGGAAGGTGAAAGAAAAAGAGAGGGAGCACACGCAGAAATAATTTTCAGATCTAATTAGTGACCTATCTTAACGTTGTCAGTTGTACAGTATATAACTCTATAAGGATGTTTAACACACTACCCATGGATTCAAAAAGTTTCATTATAGAAGCGAATTTGAAGCCCTATTAAAAGCTTTTTTTTAAGGGTGATGCTACTAAATACTTCTAACCAGGGCTGCCAGTAATCACGTACTATTTTACAAAATCAGTGTTGTACAACTATACTACTTCCGTCCCTCTTTGGGGATTTCAATAAAAGCTGTTTAACTTTAACATATATTATAAGGATTTAACAATTTACAACAGACATCATTTGTTTTAAATGTCTCTATGTGTATACGTACTTATTATGCTATAACATCAGTAATTACTAATGACATTGTATCCAATTATCTACTATACAAACATGATACATAAGATAACCGAATTATACGAATTTTGTATCCAATTATACAATCTGGCAGCCCTGCTTCTAACTGTACAATGTGATGAAATATCATGGTTATATCTTATCTCTCTAAGCGTAGAACTTAGCTACAACCTGATGCTGTGTGCGTGGTTGCACACTTTTCCGTATGACAAGAACGTTTTTTAACGTTAGGACATAGGTATATTAGTAATCTTGATGATTTTACTAAAAAGAAATAATGATATAGGTAACTTTTAAACTTTCGCGTTCCATGATATAATTATGTAAATATACGTGAATTAGCGCGATCACGAAAATGGTATAACAGGTTGCACTGGCTGTGGTCACAGCATGGTAATTCCCGCATATATACGTAATTACATTAAATAAATAATATGTGATCTCTAAGACCTGTGCATAAACATAACAAGAAAGAAAGATATTTAATAAAAATATATTAGTTGATTGCGTCGTAAAGTATTTACGAATATTTATATAAAAATATTATTAAACCATAACTATAATAAAAAATATTAATAATTAAAAAACTACAATAAAACATATTGATTTCTGGTAAGGGATCGGTTTACCAGAACATAATTAGATGTTAACTATAATTAGCTTAAGACTTAATTAAACTTAATGATTATAATTATCATTTTTATTATACTCCTTAACATATTTACGTAATTGATACCTTTAAATTGATTTCTAGTTAATCCATTTAATTATTACAGGTATAACTATGTAAACCTATTACAGTAGTAGTACTGTAGTAATCATTTGGACAAAAAATTATTACTAACTAGCAGCGCCTCGCGGTTTCACCCGCGTAAGTCCCGATCCCGTGGGAATATCGGGATCAAAAGTAGCCTATATATTAATCCAGGTTTCCAGCTATCTACATACCAAGTTTTATCGCAATCGGTTTTGCAGTTTTGGCGTGAAAGAGTAACAAGCATCCATCCATCCATCCAAACTGTCACATTTATAATATTAGTGGGATATAATGTTTACTTGTTTACGTCCATTGTTTACAGAACAAGGTTAATTCCTCGCTCCGAACTATTTTACTGCTTAAAGCTTAAACAATAATTAGGTCATAGTGCCTACTGATTTAAGTGCTAACTGTAAACTTAAAACTAAAAATCACTGTATTTTCTCGCTCTGCTGGGAATATCAATATATACACCCTGGATGCTACAAACAGGAACTTTGTGGTGTTTTTATACTGAGATTGTTCAGAAATGGTAGCTAGAAGTGAAAAAGATTCGTAATGATTAAGTCTTTATTTGTAGCCAATCCTTTTCTGGATTCTTGCCATTGAAAAACTAAACGTATAATTTCTTGTAATCAATTGGCACGATGGTAGTGGTAGTACCTACACCTTGCAGTAAAGCAGCAAGTACCTGTCTCAATATGTAGCTTTTCCACGGATATAGCAAGTAATTAAATACTCTGATCTACGGGAATGATAGCTGGAAAGCATTAAAGAAGCGCCTTAAGTCTAATGGAATTTAGAACTCAACTACGGTAACCGATTATTTTTTTTAACTACATTGCGTGCAATGTTCGTCTTCTTAAGATTTTATTATGTTCTTGGCTATCCTATCTTTTCTTTATGTAATAATATGTACATATATCTAGTTTAGCATTAAATAAAAAAATTACAAATAAAAAACCCATATCTTCTACTATACGGGACGGAGACAACAAAACCAGTGAGTTTTTTCGGTTGGTGAGTAGAGTCAAACTAGTAAAAGCAGGCCCGAGACATGCTGCGGCATGTTCTACGCGCTTTGCTCGTCCGAAACCGATCACGTTGTGTCGAGGTCACTTGCGCCTAGTTAGGTGTCCAAAGTCTGCTGAAGTCCCAAGTGATTTCCTTCTCAGATACACTAGCACCTCCGGTCCAGTAAGTACGCGTTGATGAGCTAAGGGTGAGTGATGGGTGTTTCTTCAACTTGAACATTTTATTTTTCTATCACACAACTAGAGTAACTAGTTGAAAAATATACAGTCATATGCAAGCCTTTTTGCAATGAAGTGAATAAGATATTTTTCAGGCCATAATAAAATAGCGTTCTGGAAGTGGGAGCGCTTTAGGAGTAATACGTAACATTAGAAGGGACTACGTTAAGTGAGCTTGTATTCGTTTATAAAATAACATTCGGTTCTTCTCTAAAGCAATCGGCTTGAAAAGTACAAAAACAAAAACCACACTGAATCAATTCTTACTTCACAGTACCTCAAAAAATACCTAAAGTAATTGTTACTCCTCATCGGTCAACTAGGACTTTTTTATACAGCAAAGATCGTAAGTTAGCATATGTTCCTACTAATGATGAGATCAATTAATCCTACAGAACGCTCATAACAGTAGGTGTATCAATGGCAAACTGACAATGTGAAAGAGTAGTTAATAAGGAAGAAAAGAAGGACATTTTTAAAAATTATTTAGATAAAGAACAGGGATTAATGAAAATGGCAGGTCGCAAGTTGAGCCCACTTCACACACCACACTTTTATAAGGAGTGCGTTTACATCAACGTGAATCGAGTGTTGTTCAAATCCGCACGGTTTATTTCAAGTAGGATTAAACTTAGTTCTCAATGTATGACTAGTTCAAAAAATAATGCTGCGTTGTTTGACACTTATTGTGATTCCTCGAACTTTCTCTCCGTTTGTTACCTATCTTTTTTCTTTGAAAAAAGTCTTTCATCATAGTTACGCGTAAACCAAATAAAAAAAAACAAAGAACTAACAAAGTAGGTAGTCATACAAATATAGAATTAGACCGAATTATTTTACCAACAAGACAACAAGTCATATATACATATACATATAGAACTAGGTGACATCTTAGCAGTTTAATTACGGTACCGCTGCTTCATAACATAAGTCTCTAAATAGTGGAGGTAAATATATAATAGACAATCGAATAATAATAGACAATCGATAATAGTAATAGACAATCGATCGTTTTTTCTTCGATTACTACAAGTGTGGAATGTTAGTTTGCCTTCAACTAAAGAGTTGACCTTTAAGACCTTCAGATGATTTAGTAGATGGATACTGCTAAAACAAGTAAAGGTCTTAAAGGTCCTCAGGAGTTGATGGTGGCTACAAGCGTAGGTAATTGTCTTTCAACAGCCCTGATAATATTGTACAACTGTTTCTCCGAAACACATTGACCCGGGTTGTTCCGTATTCATCCGATGACGTTTCATCTTACATCTTTTTTTTCCCAACTCAACCTATTTACGTTCCTTACTCAACCGACAGCAATTATTTCATATTCAATTCTTTATTCATCCTGTATGTATTCCTAGCTCAACCGATAACGAAATCCCCTAAAAACTGTAAGGTTTGTGTTGACGGTCTGAACAAAAAGTAATGTTTTAGTAATAGGTAATAAAATAGTTCAAAGTTCGGTTAACTTTTGCTTTTATATTGTTTTATAAAATAAAACGACATCAAATCGTACAAATCCTACCTGTTATGGTTATGACATACGGCGCCGAGACGTGGACACTAACGATGGGGCTAGTCCACAAATAAAAAGTCACGCAGCGGGCTATGGAGCGAGCTATGCTTGGAGTCTCTTTGAAGGATAAATTTCGTAATGAGATCATCCGACAAAGAACCAAAGTTACCGACATAGCTCGCAGGATAAGCATGCTGAAGTGGCAATGGGCTGGCCACGTATGCCGAAGGACCGATGACCGTTGGAGCAGACGGGTCCTAAAGTGGAGACCGCGAATCGAAAAAACGGAAGGTAGGACGCCCCCCAGCCAGATAGATGGACCGACGACCTGAAGAAGCTAGCAGGGATGGACTGGATGCGGAAGGCGGAGGACCGGGTGCTGTGGTGCACATTGGGAGAGGCCTATGTCCAGCAGTGGACTATGATAGGCTGATTGATTCATTGATTGATTGAAATCGTACAAATCATGTAAAAAGTCAACATAAATTTTAAGAAAAAAAATATCAGTTTTATTAAAAAATATCAATTTCATTAAAAATATCAAGTAAACTTAAATATTAAATAGTATCTTATAAGCAACGGTTTCAATAAGACTAGTATAAAGCATAAGATTATTACATATTTAAAAACTAGGAATATAAATAATATTCGTTATATAAAATTGTGATAAAATATTTAAGATTGTTTTGCTATCCATACCTTTTTCGGTAATATTTGCCACAGGTAGAATAAGGAACGCATTTCGGTTAAATAAAGAAACTTTATTAAAATAATGTTATCGGACCAGTTAGGAATTCTTGTTTAGGATAAGTAAAGAAATAGGATGAGATGTTATAGGATGAATATGGAACAACCCATTGATCCATCCTAAGGTTCGATGAAGAGATTGCATTTTGCAATAAGGCCGCCTTTTGTACATTATCTGTATGACAAATATATTTATGATACTTCTACTGTAAGACTGGTGTACAAATAAAAAGTTATATATCTATAATATTGATATTTATTTGGAACAGCGAATCTTATCCATGTACCTAACACAGTTTTTACACAAGTTTGTTTTCATTATATATAATCGAAATACCCGCTGCCTCTTCTACTATCGATGCGGGTAGATTTTTGCTGGAGACCATGATTCTGTCCATGGTCCAAAGCGAAAGTGCGTGGGATTTCGCCGCCTAATTTTGCGAGGAGGTAATGTTGACTAAGGAGGCGATAGAAAGGGTACGAAAGAAGACGAGTACTGAAGTGAGAGTGCAGAACGATCTCCGACCTCGAATAACAGGCGGTTGCTACCCTCGCAGAAGCAGGCCTAAGACAGTGGCGCGACGTGTTCCGAGCGCACCTCTCTAAACCGGATGCGGGGAAGGCCCCCCCGTATGCCACGGTATGGCCACCTACTGACCAAGAGGCGGCCAAGATTTGCAAGGGTTTCGCAAGACGATTCACTTGGGGGTTTTGACCTTGAAAAAAAAAGTCTATCTCTTCTTGGAGGCTTTATATTTTAGGGTTTTCTGTAACAAGATGCAATCTGGACTAAAAGTAAAATTAAGAAAGCAAGTTATAAAGTTATTAAAATATAAATCCTTTTATTGACAGAAATATATTTCTATACTCTTCTCCATTTATACAATGGAACTTCATGATAAAACTTAAATCGAACGCTCTAATCGTACATAACTTCAACCACTGCATCTAATTTGGTAGTAATATTTGTACTTAAGTGTAGCGAGTCACCGACAGAAGTTTACCGCCAGCCTTCGTGAAGCAGTCGAGGCGATCATTAGCTCAAAGACAACACGCATAAAGAGCATAAGTGTCGGAACAGGACGGGGAACCGCGTAAATTTACCATTTTTATTGTAGCCGTGCTATTTTTACCACTTCACTATTTTTACCGTTTTACAGAACACGCGCCGCCCTAGCCATGGCGACTTTTTGTATCCACTTGGGACATAAACGGTAGTTGCACCTTCTATACTAATAATAGAAATATTTTAAACAACATTATAGGGATTTATTTCTAGTTATGTATGTCTTTGGATATATGAATAAGACATCAATAGTTTAGTAAATTACGTAGAAATTTGGTAAAATTATATCTCCAAGTACAATACGTAAGTTGACTATTATCCTTTTAAAAAAATTGCCTACTATTTACAGAATGAATTGCTATTTTAAGCAATAAGCTGTTAATTTTCTTCAAATTGGTATGTGTATCTTCAGCATGGCATCGAGTCCCAGCAATCCAATACGATAAGAGTGTTCTATAACCAGGCTGTATGTCAGATCATTTGTTGGTAGATACTGATTCACTACATCAAGTAAAATACATGAGCAAAACAATGGAAACTTAAAGCTTTACGTGTGCTGGGCTCTTCAGTAGCCGCCTCTCACTTGTGACTATGATTCTGACTTTGATGAAAATGTGTATGATTCCGCTGTCCTTTTTGCGTGGAGTCGATGCAAGTCAAAGAGACGGGGGAAAGGGAACGTAAGAGGAGAGGACTAGTATTCTCCCGTCCTGCAGAAGACACGCAAGGTATTATAGAACGAGTGATCTTCAAGAAGAAATTCTAAGATCGTTGCATGCCTGTCTCAACCGAACGAAGACAAGGCCTTCCGTCCTAGATCGTGTGGCTACTGATCAAGAGGTTTCCATGTTCTACCGGAAATCTCCAGACCATCCGTGTCCCTTGCAATAGACCCACTTGTAACGGAACACCGTGTGGTTCCAGCCGGTACGATTCTGACATTTCACTTTGCCAGTAACCGGAGTATGATGATGAACGGTTAGGGTACTTAAAATAAAAATAGACTCTTCTCTTGCCTCATTTCTTCAGTGTGAGAGAAAGCAAATAAGGGAAAAGAGTACGTACGAAGGACAGTGATGTTTTGTAATAATCATTTCTGCTTGCACCATCAGTAATTGCTTTCGCTAATTAAGCAGCGCCATCTTTACCAGTATAGCATATTTATATCTTTTTAGATTTTATAGTAGACTAGCTTTAAAACGCGAGCTTCACGCAAAGTAATGTTTCATTCAAATAATTCAGGTACCTACGTCTCAGGACCTGTAGGTACTTTTTTCTGGATGACAGGTATCCTACGTCCTTTTCTGCCAACGTGTTTGCAAAATTCCATGGTGATCGATTGAGTATTTAAAGCTTAAAAGCGTAACAAACAAACAACAATCTGATATTCGCGTTTATTATATAGGTACTAGTGGGGCCCGCGACTTCGTCTTCTTACCATAAGTATTTCGGGTAGTCTATCTTTTCTCAATCGATCTCTATTTTAATTAAGTAATTATAAAAAAAAAAATTAGTGGTATGTTCGTAAAAATAAGTTTGCATAATTTAATATAGCTTCTATAATGCTTCTAAAATTGGCAAATGGTTGGTCTCCCGTACAAACTTTGATCCTCTATTTTGCAACCTTCAAGGTTTATTTTTGCGATAAAAGTAACCTTTGTTTTTCTCCAAGATCTTGTTTATCTCTATACTAAATTTCATCCCAATAAACATGACACTTGATTAGTCTCCCATACAAACTTTGATCCCCTATTTTGCGACGTTTAAGGTTTATTTTCTCGACAAAAACTACCTAAGTTCTTTTCTAAAAGTTCAGGGGTTTAGACGTAACAGTGGAACAGACGGACAGACAGCTACTTTCGCATTTATGTTAGGATTGATTATTATAATTATTATAATATTTATAATATTAGGGTAAATTGCTTTTTTAATAAAATTAGCTTATATTAAAATGACTTATAATAGTAAACTTTTATCGGAATATGCGCTATTATTAGGAACTACACTTATCAACATCATAAATCAAACAATGCTAAAGACAGTTTTTTAACAATACGACGCACGGCGAAAAAGATTCTTAGTTTTTTAAGAGCACTGCTCCCACCTGCTGTTGTCGCGTGCCCAATAACTTTACACAGAGATGATCTTTATTACGATATCCCTAAAGTTTAGATTTGTTTACAAAAAAAATGTGCACTTTGTTTTTTAGATAAAAAAACTATGCGTCCGTCCCTTTTCTACTTAGTGCATGGTTTTTATCTATCAGGATGTTTAAGTCTGTTATCTCGCACACGCCTCGCCACCTTGCCTCGGTTTCGGAGGCAAGCGCTTGCCTTGTTTTACCAGGATATCTATAATATGGGCAACAACAACATCTTTGTCCCCAAACTATTGGCAGATAAACCATTAGGTTTGCCAAAGAGGCAGGTGTAACATGCTATCTTAGATCAATACGTTCTTGTTAATTAGGGTAAATATACTCAAAAGCTTAAATTATAGTTTGTTTCTTGACAATCTGCACATGTCTTAAAAAAGAGATCGACGATTACAGATATGATAAAAGTAGTAAAATTAATTGACCACAAAAAAATACACTCAAATCAATGTTGATTTATATTATTATGTTCCATATATTTAAAACTAGTAACGTCACTACTGCTATGAAAATACATAATTATTATCAGAATTTGTGTCCAAAGTGAAAATGAAAGCTAAGATTCCTTTGTTTCATAGAGGACGCTCACTGCGCTCTCCCCATCCTCCAGCGCGATCTTCAAAGGAGCCAACTCTTTGAAGACGAAAAACCACAATTAAGCCTTGCCGAAGAGAATTCAAGGACGCATCACTTTACTCACAAATAAAAGGTATTCGTGTAATACTTTTACTTTTTCTTTTATTTCGCACAGGGTTATTCGCACAAATGTGTATTGTTTGAAAGGCTTATTCAATGTTGAAAACAAAAGGGAACCCTTTCTACGCAACCAATTGTTCTATAGATAACCCTTTTACTTTTATCGAAACGCTCGTGTTGTCTGAGTCACTGCTATCATAGTAGGTACCTACTTACAATACCTACATTTTAGATGTGTAAATCTGGATATACTTAATCGCGATATATGATGATTATATGGTACGATGACCACGATCGGTGCAATAGACTGTAAAATCAAATCATTATCTTTTTAGTGAATGTCAAAACGGTGGGTTCGGCACATTTTTGTTTGAAATACTAAGCCACACTTTTAACATTAATTTGACAATATTATTAAATAAATTAAAAACGTTAAAGTAAAACTGGACGACAATTTTAACACTATTTTAAGTTATTTAATTGCCCGACTCAGCGAAATAATTTATTATAACTAAACTTATAAGCATAGTTCTTTTACTTATAAATATTAGCGCAATTAAGTCCACAAGTTACGAAATTTTAAAAATAATTATGTATGCACTGTGAACCAGTTTATTTCTAATGACACGGTACCATTATCCAATATGACATACCTTACTCGTTTAAAAAGTAAATAGGTATATTAATTTTGATGCACGATTCGATTTACCTGGAAACATGGACAGTCATTTAGATAAGTGTTTAAGGTAATTAAAAAAGGGGAGTGCTTTGAATATTTTAAATATCGAAATAAAATAACATGCACACTAGTGGACTCCAATGTTTTGCCAACTACACGTCATAAACCAAGCATTAAAAGCGAAAGTAAACAAAAGGGTCCATAACAAAGTGTTCCGACATGCGCAAGTAATTTGTCCTATTGCGTTGTTATCTGAAACAAAGCAAATTTTATACCCGTTTTGCAAACTGGGGCAAAATGACGCTTTACGACGAGACGGACGCATTGTACGATAATAAAACCTTGCAATTTTTTTGCACCAGTAGTTAACAATTATTGACAATAGATATCGGCTATCGAGAAAAATCACCAGGTTGCAATAAAAAAGCGAGGCCACTTTAGTCCTAACTACAGACTGCACAAAAAACCAGTCTGTAGTTATTTATGTCCAACCATTATTTATATTGTTTTTAGGAATTAATATTTTTACTTAAGTCACTAAAATAAATAATTGAACAACATAGGTAAAGTAAATAATTGTTTGCGTACAATTGTGAATCGATCCCTTCCGTGTGAACGACAGATGTGCGCTAGCGCCGAAATTACAAAAATTGTGAATATTTTTATTCACATTAAAGTCCATTCGGCCGTTACGAATCAATCGCACACAATGAAGGGAATTTTATCCAGTTTTTTTTTATATTTGTGTGCGATTTTGATGTAAATTGCGACAAACTTTGGACAGAATCTGGTTTTTCTTTATTATAATAGAAGGGCGGTTGATCAAGAACCGATATCGTTACAACAATCTTATGATTGATTACAAACTTGTTTGAGTAGATTGACACAAACTTGTTTAAGTAGATTGACACCTCAATGGAACTTGTCAAAATTTTAAGTGATTTTGTACTTACTAATTACGACGTTTTTATATTTGACAATTAAAAAGATTTTAATTAATTCCACAATCAATAAAATGTTACTCTACTATACAGGGACCTACCCTATTTTTCAAAATATTTTAAATAAGTTTTTAGAGAAAAGTTACGGCTATAAAAAGTGACAATGCTTTATTCATTCATATTAACATACTTAACTATCAATGGAGTAATTAAGTTCTGCTGTTGAAGGGCAGAATGAGTAATCTATTCTTTTGATATTTTTTCCCAAATCTAAAAGTCCGTTACATTTATTCATCTTAACCCCAGATAAGTAAGATCGCATATAAAATTCTTCAGCTTTTACGAGTACCTACCTACATCGTTACGCTACATCGTGCAGGTGAGAGCGAGCGACAATCGAAGAATAAAGTATAAAATATTGCCTCCAAAGGATTCGCATTGAATATTTATCCCTTGCCGCGTAGCCCTGTCCGAATGCCCTTTGTTCTCGACGGCCGTTTAAACTTTTGATTCTGCAACTGGCAACAGTCAACTGGACCCTCGGAATTGATCAGAATCGCCGACAACCTGGTGATACCAAGCGAAAATAAACCCTATGTTGTGGTACCGTGAATATAAAAAGGATTGGTCAGATAAGGGAGGATAAGCCCTTTCCAGTGTGGCAGGTGGCTATTCCATACTTGCGTCACGGGCTCTCCCCTTCCGGGTGTGATGAATAATTCCCTTTTTCTCGGGGAGAATTGTCCTTGCGAACTATCCCGGCGACTCGATACGCACCGTCGGCCGCTCCGCATAAATGTGAATTATATCCTACACTATCCCACTTACAGAACTCTTCTTTTTATTTCAACGCTAAAGCTGGATTTATGTTTTTCCCCAACTGAACATTACGACCGGTTACGCGTTATTTGGCCAACCGACAAAACATATTCATATTACATAACATATAGGTATTTGTTAAATTCAACTAAAACATAAACGAAATAGAAGACACTACCGTTTACATAATATCTACTATAGTGTTCGATTCATAAAAGTAATACATTTTAAACTGAAATAATAAACAATTATGTAGACAATCTATTTTTGGTGAATGTATGAGCAAACCCGTACAATATGATAGTTAATGTTTTTTGCATACACTAGCACCAATCTCGCAGTTGGTGCTAGTGTATGCAGAAAACACTACTTCACTACACTTCTAAAAAGTTATACGTTAAATTTCAGACATAATATAACTAGCTCAGGCTGTTAATAGTTAGGTGGCAAACAATTTACCCTAGCCTGTGTTAAGCATTGACCACCAGAGTTTATGTACCCACGCAGAACTGACGCTAATCGGATTAATTGGTGCTGAAGCGTCCCGTATTGGAAACCTTTTGCGAAGTTGAAATTCCTCGCTTTAAATAACTGACAAATAGCTTGTTTAGACGATAAGCAATCGACAGATTCTTGGCTCGAATCTCAAAAAATGCACTAGGTATAGAATATAAAAAATATTAGGAAAACAATCGTAATATATGACATAACATTATAGTAAGACTCTCTAACATTTGAGTCGTACTCATTGTGTAATATCAGTAGCGATTGGAATATCATATGTGTACATTATGTAAACCGTTCATTTGTAAATGTTGGCGTTTCCCTTCACAAAGGATTAATTCTATCTCGTGGGTATTGTAGACCGTGGTCCGGCGCGGGCGGGCGGCGGGCGGCTCGCGGACGGACACTGCTCGATCACTCCTTCTTTCTATCCATTCATAACGTCTTTCAAACGTCTCTCATCCTTTGTGTACCCGTCGCACTCCTTCCAGCCGAAGCTGTCACCTTTTGTGTCGCCCGACTCTTCGTCCGCTGTCAAACGCCTTGCACAAATTCAAAAATAACATCAATGTAGGTACATTTTTTTGTAATGTTCCTGTACAAACGTTAGATAAGTTGAGCCTGTTGAATCTTTGTTTGATGCAAACAACGAACGTGTCCTGTTGCTTATCTATATGTATTGATCATGAATGAAAACGAATAGCCATAAACGAAAAGGTAAACTCAAAAATCTTGCATATCCGATAAGGAAGGGCTCAAATCCAAAACTGTCAAAGTTTTTAATATTAATACTGATCATGTAACTGTTGCAGTGTAAGCATATTATTATGTTGTAATGCAATAAGGATGCGATTACTTGAAAATTGTGACTACATCACTCATTAATAATTATCATGACTACTTTCCCTGAATAAAAAAAAACAAAGTTGATCAACATTGTTTTTTTTTTATATTTAAAATGTGCTCAATACTTTAAGCTATATTTATAAGCCGGTACTGCAATTAACTCTTCTCGTGTTCTAAGATGGACTTTGCAATACAGTTCTGGAGCAATGAAGAGTTCCATGTCTTTTTTTACTACTTCCTCTCCGTCTTTGATTTCGCTAACATTTCACAAAATCAAACGCCTATTTCTTAAAAAGATAAAAAGACAAACATAAAATTTTAAAATGTCATCAATCAATCAAAATCAATATCGCCTCAATAAGTTTTTACTTATTTTCAGAGATCAATTTAATTCTTTTGATTGGAAGGAAATTCCCAAAACAGTTTTAGTTTTATATTAGTCACTTTGTCAGTTTAACAGCCTCATCCTAAATTCGATAGGTGCATGTAAAGCTTATTTCTTTCTCTTAGATATTTAAAACTTCTCAAAGGACTCTTATACAATATGTTACAAGATCTTAACCACAAAACTATAAGAAAATCATCGTGTGCACATAAAAAAAACCACAAAATACAATGGGTGCTTAGCTTGACATCAATTCGCAATTTTTTAAAAATATAATAGTACAGCACTCGTGCCGGCACGACACCGCGACGCGTGCTATTGTGATGCATCCGAATGCATAATTTGTTGAGCACATGCCATTTTTTACCTAAAAATGTGGATAAAAAGTGACCCACCCAGCGATTATCTAACGGGAATCCGTTGGACGGTGTCTATTGAAAAATTTTTGACCCTTGGACATCGAACAACAAATAAAATGTCCAGGTGCGAGTTCGCATAAAATATATTATTATACATCTATCTTTTGTTAATAAGATTACAATTTTTCGTTTTTGTGTAACTTTTTTTTTTTAATTTGATGTTGGAGGTCAAAACGGTCTTTACTCTTTAGAATTCCTTTAGAAGCCAACGATGTTATCGTTGCCCTAGACTAAACTTATTATTTTAATATTTACCTAGTGATCCATTCTCCATTTAAAATGTTCGATAGTGGACGAACAAGTGACATATAATCAAACATTGTAAGGCAGTTATTACAAGCTCTGACATATACACAATGTTATCTAGAACCCATTTGATAGAGTGAGCTAAGCAATTTGTTTTCTAAGGTTCAAAGAGCACCCACAAAATTTGGTTATAATAGTTGAACTTCTTAAAAATATTTAAAGACTGGTGTAGCTCTAGTTATTTTTCTTGTGTTGTGTGTGGTTTTGTGATGTTCGTTATATTTATTCCCAACACTACTTTATTGTATATGTCGCGGCACAGATAAGATAATAGTTACTTGACGTGGTTCATTTGAAAAATTTCATTCTTGAAAACGGTCGTCGGAAAGAGGCCTAAAACCTCGAATTTAAACGTAAGTATGTACATAGGGCACTAGCAAAACTTTTGAGATATAGTGAGAACTTCAAAACTTGAATTCGTCAAACCGATACCGATAGCAAGTAAAAAATATTCGAGTTACCTGCATATTTTTTTGTGTACCTATATCTAAATAAGTCAATTAGTTTATGTGCTGTTGCTATCAATGTTGTTATATTTATGTGCTAAGTATTACTTCTGTGTTTATATGTATCTATAAATTTGAGTATGTGTGTAAGTATATGTATTATTATAATGTAGTACACCGTCAGCTACCACTTACTCCTAACACTAAATCTATCCAAAGGTTGTCTGGTAGAGATCGCTTTTAGCGATAAGACCGCCCAATGTACCTATCATTAAATTACATTGAAGATCTATTGTAGTTCTATATAGTGTACAATAAATAATACTCTTTCTATCTAAGTCAAGATGTCACAGTTAACGGGTCTCGATTTGTAGAGCAATTATGTTCTGTAATTTGTGGTTTCAGTGCTGATGACGGTGTCAATGACTGTGTGTGTTATGAGAAAGCACCATCTCGCTGCTCAGTGTAACAGAGTATAAACAGTTTCAATGAGGAGATTTAACTTGTCTGACGATTCTCGAACCGAGCGGCCGGTTGAAAGGGTGTCCTTAGAAAACATAGCTGCAATAAAAAAAGTACTTGAGGTCGATAGACATGTAATTTACAAACACAAAGAGGGACTCTTGAAGATTAGTCTACCATCAATTTACACTGCTTTAAATGACAAGTCTGCACGTTGTGGGTACCCCATCTTTTAACAGCAGCCCAAACGTAATATCGTAAGAAATGGTGTCAAAAAATGCGCACTATGATCGATAGTGGAAAATCTTACTTGAATTTTATAGCGACGAATCTTGGCATTATTATTATGACGTAAAATCTAATCCCAAAAATAAGATCTGAATCTTTCAATACGAGGAACAGAGGACGACTGTCAAACACTCGAACCGTGACAAAGAAAATGGTCGTAGCCTCCCTTGGTGAAAGGGGTATATTTAAGAAAAAAAATGATGTTGAATGATGAAGACTGTTACCGCAAAATGGTTAATCGAAAATGGGACTTAGTGTAAGAAATTCTCTGAAGAAGCAGGCAACAAAATTTTTGATGACAGACTTTGGCAGTGAAAAAGTTTGTTGCATCCGATGGAAATTAGTTTGAAATAATCAAAAGTTAAATTATCAAATCTCAAAACTTGCCTAGTTTACGTGTGTCACTAACCAAGCCCGAAAGGGTTTATTTGGCTTATGATAGGCAAAGTAAACCCTTTTCAATCGTATGGAACACCCCACGAGTCATAACTTCGCCGGGACAAACGGTGTATGTCGGAATCGCACCGACCAAAATTACACGGTGTGCCGTCTCAAGTGGGTCCTCTGCAAGAGACCTTTGTATACCCTATAAGGAAACCTCCGGAAAAGTTAAAAAAACTTTCATCTTTATATCTATCCAAAGGTTGTCTGGTAGAGATCGCTTTTAGCGATAAGACCGCCCAGTGTACCTATTATTAAAATTACATTTATGATCTATTGTAATTCTATATAGTGTATAATAAATAATATTCTTCCTATCTAAGTCATATTTAGTTTAATTATAGTATTTTGTGTCTAGTATTTCAAATACTATTTCCAAAAGTATCTTATATCTAAACTATTTTACTTTCCGTCTGGTACTTGATAAAAAGTATCTCCTTTTATGAGGAATCTGCCACATCTCTGGTTATAATAAATTCAGATACGACTAAAGGTTAATCTTTTTCATAACAAAGTTAACCTTAACTCGCCTGCACATACGAGTATTTTACAAATACCAAATTGACTAAAAATCTAAAATGAAAGTAGGTACGATAATTGAGTAATTAGCTCATATTTTCTGTCAATGCTGACTAGCAATGACAGTCTCACTTGCGATCACTTAAGAAATTAAGTGATCGCGAGTGAAACTGCGAGTAAGCTTTATACCTTAGACCTTTTTAATTTGTTGTTGCAACGAAATGTTAGAGATTAACCTGTAGTTTGCAAATAACTAACTATTTAGATAAACGTTTCAAATAGGGGCAAAAAAACCGCAACGCTGAATCTATAAAAGGGTGTAATGTGATAAATATGGAGGATGCTTAAGAGAGTAGTCTCTTGTAGGCGCTTGCTATAGTAAAGTAAAAGTCGTTCTTGGTTTGTTGCGAATGTTTTTTGATAGTTTAAGGCACCCTCAAAGACAGATTGACTAATTGACTTATATTTTAACAATTTTGTTTACACTACTAAATTGTGCAATCAAGCACAAGGAAAAAACTATTACGAAATGTGCAATTGCTATCAACACTTCCAGCAGAAATGATGTCACCAGTCAATACCAACTCTATAAGACGCCACAAGATTGAGATTCTTCTAGCCATTTATCAAGCTAAAGACGAAAAGCACGTACACTCGTTAAGTCTTAACATGGTCTTTGAGGCTTCACACCACTTCGCATGACACCACCGCTGCACCGGTGTTGCAACTATTTATATGCACCGGACATCACGGGCACCATGTTCATCTTTGTCAACTTAGTTGCTTGTAGCTTGCTAGGGTGCTGCAAATCATATATATTGTAGCATCAATGGCCATGGTTACTGAGCAACACTCAAAATGCTTGACTTACGATGGATTCTGAAAGTGGAAAGTGGTGATATTAAATAAGTCAAAATATTTACATATATTCGTTTTACTTCTATTTTAAAAGATTTAAAGTACATAAATTCACAATCATATTATTTCATACGGAGTCCCAGATCTCAGACACTGGATCGAAGTCAAATATCCACTGTTGTCATTCCTCTTTATTCTCAGCCTATAATTATAAATTCAAAATCTAACACCTATTTTCGCACTAGCTAACCACTCATATACCAGCAAGTAGCGCAAGCCAATCGCAACACACATATGAGGTCGGTATACTACAATATACATGTGTTTGACGTGTAGACCGCTCAGGTTTTGAAATCCAAATAAAAATTTACAAATTACCACTTAGAAATTCTTACCTGCTTCCGAAACAAAGATTTTTTAAAAAAAAAATCTTAGAAAGTACCAAATAAGTAGTAAGTCAAGAACTAACAACACTGACGGACATTCTCGAGCCGACCTACGTACCCTCGCCTCCTGCCATTGACAACACCTTTGACGCAATCTACAAAACAGCCCTTGCGTAACCTCTCGCAAACCCTCTTCGGAGGAAACGTCGGAATTCATACACAAATCAATACAACACCAAATGAACTGGTAAAGACATTTCTATTTTTCTCTTTGCTGGAAAACTTTTTTGGATTAGGTACGTTTTAAGTAGAATTTCATATTTTTTGACACTGACGTGTCGTACTGTTGATGAAATAAAAAAGAAATGACATTAATGATATAATATTTATTTATTTTCAAGTATACGGTCATATTTCATTACTTTCTAAAATTTGCCTCTCTCGACCTCTTCTTGTATTTTTTGTTTTGTGCCACTCTTTTCAAGGTGGGTTATGTAATTGATTCGTGGGTTATGTAATTGATTCATCGCGTACTCTTGGTGTCCATTGATATGCTCATTACTCTTAATGCCATCACGATTTCGCTGGCGAAGTAGATAAAGAAGCTATTAAGTAGCTATTATAGAAAGATTGGTGATGGCAGAAAGTACGTCTTCTGGCACCTGGTATCAACGCAATTGAAAGTTATCTGGAGCCATATTGACATAAGTCTAAAGATATTCCTTTGTCGGTTGTGACTTGTGACATTAAACATTCGAGCTTTCGCTAAACCTACATTAATTTTTAAAATATCATATAATTTAAAAACGTTATAATTCTGGATAACATATCGGCAATCAGGTATTGCCGATATGTTATCTAGAATAATCTAAAATATCCCGATATCCAGCATTGAATTATGCCTTGCCTGCTGAACTTTTTTTCATCAAATTGACAATTCTAAATTGTATGAAAATCAGTTTAACGGTAAGGGCATGATTTAATAATAAAACAAAGTTTCACATTTATAATATAATGTTATATTTAAGCTTTAACCTATGCGGACCTTGATTAGGTATGAAACGTACACAATACATTGTTACTAATGTTGTTTACATATTTTATTATTTTTTTCTTGTTAAAATGAATTGATGGTGACAAAGTATGACGTCACAAGTTGTTATTTAATACAAGTTTCTGATGTAGCACGTACTGTTTGATTCGAGATTTGTTGAAGAGAAACTAACTTGACAGTCAATTACTGTTCCACGTAAAGAGGATGTACATCACACAATAATAAGAAAAATTACCTATTATTATTTATGTTATTTTATGTCAAATCAGGCAAATATTTTTTTATGTTTAGGTCTTTGATAATAATGATTGAGATGTCCGTTTATTTTAGCATTATTACGAGCTAAAAACATTTCTATGTTGGACAAGTAAAGAGTCTTCTGGCTACTTTAGAGGTACAGCAATAAATTTAATTACCTTTGGACCTAAAAGACAGACGAAGAATAAGTTGCTAATAGCGAATATTAAAGGAATTCGCATCGAGCCGAAAAGCGATAGAACAAAATAAAAAAAACATAAAGAAAAAAGATTTGGCTATAAACATGTGGAGTACAGAACTGCTGTACTCCACGTGTTTGATGTTCGATATCTTCCATAAAAAAAAAAAACAACTTAAAGGAAGTAAAAAAATATTTATCGGATTACTCAAATTGAAGGCCAGCTGCGGGACAGTTTGCGGACGCCGCACTTTTTTGTACATTTCGCAACAATCCATCAATACACCATTCAACACGCACTTCCGATCTCAAAGTCCAATTTCATTTCAATTCGGACGTATCTAATTCAAAATTCATTAATCTCGAACATCGCATCTTTAATCGAACCACTTGTGTATGGTCAGTTGTTGACAGGAAATCGATTAGTTCTTACCTGCCAACTGATTCCCAGAACAATAATTTTGTTGCAACAATATTAAGGGTTTTGTTCACATCAAGCATTAAATTAAGATAACATAAAATATATATCTCAAAACTGAAATTGTTTTCAAGATTAAATTAATTATATACACATGTACATATAAAATGTCAAAATAAAAGAAAAGTTTAATGAATTTTCATTGTGGTCTTTCTTTGTTTTTAATCAGTGTAGGTGCTAATATTTTTATCTTATTCGATTTAGAATGTTAGAATGATCAGGGCCACAATAATAATATTTCATATCTAAATGTGTTTTACGTAACCATCCAAATAATAGGAAAAAAAATGTCTACAAATAATAATAGTGTTCAGGACATTTAGTGGACCTATATTGACTGACTACTTGCTATGATTTGTACTTCGTATCTAAGTCAATCACCTGACGATATTATTGCAGCAACATGGCGTACGTTTCGCTCCACAATCAAAAAATACTTATGTCAGGCAAACCGACGTCTCCTATATCCTTGAGTATTGAGTAACTTCACATAAAAATATGGAGTGATTCAAGATTTACGAAGGATTCACATTTAATGTCTGGTTGAGGCTATGAGAAAACCTACCGAAAGTAAAAACTCATGATCAATATTTTCCAATATATAGATATCACCCAGAACTTTGCTCTACTTAGTAATAAAATAAGGACACCACAATTTTTTAAAATCGCTATTAGATACAGTGTTTCGCAAGCGAGTGAAAAGAGGATTTTGTTAAATCTTCTTAAAATTTCTCTAGAAAAATATGTAGGGAAAGTATTAATAGAAATAGTGTAAATGTTGGCATATTCAATAATATATGTACATATTTCTTTGTTGTACTATTGATCAAAATTTAAACTCAACCCCGTGCTGATTCACAACATAATATCGCGGGTTTTTTTTAAACTTCAATATTATTGACATTTCGATCCTTTGAGGTTTTTAATCGTCGTTTCCTGTCCAATATGACACGGTGAATCAAATGTTACAGAAAATATTAATGTCAAAAAGAGCATTTAAGACAGATTTATCTTTGTGTGGGCGAACGTCACTCAAAATTATGACGAACTTTGATCGCAAAAGGGCACCGTGGACTATGGGTAGCCGTTTATTGTTAGATAATAACAACACGTGCAACCATGCCTTTAAATATATGTTTAGGATTACAGTTACAAGTTTAATGAGAAAAATAGAGACACTTCTCTCCTGGGTATGCCAGCATAAAAACTAAAAAAAATACACCCACCAGGGTAACAGTTCTTGTTTTAGATGTTACTAAGTACGTTACACAAGTAAGTAATCAGCACCTCAATTCCAAATGTCATTCAAATGCGCGCACATGAAAATTGTTCTTTATATACGCCCGAATTTAAAGACTGCTGCTAAGACGGTAGTCATAGTCAGTAGTCACACATTAATAGAGTCGATATAAACATAACGTGCAATCTTTTGCTTGCAGAATTAATCATTATTGTAATATTATAATACGAAGCTTTTATTTTTTGATCATTCTTATGGAGACCAGTTGTTGGAAAATATGTAAAACCTCCGTATATGTAACTACTAGCAGCGCCCCGCGGTTTCACCCGCGTAAGTCCTGATCCCGTGGGAATATCGGGATAAAAAGTAGCCTATATGTTAATCCAGGTCTCCAGCTATCTACATACCATTTCATCGCAATCGGTTCAGTAGTTTTGGCTTGAAAGAGTAACAAACATCCATACATCCATACTCACAAACTTTCACGTTTATAATATTAGTAGGATTACACAGTCATAGCAGAAACGAAGATAATTGTATTAAATTGTATGTCAAAATCAAAACTAATTGTAAAACAGCCTCACCTCTTTTAACAGATCTGTCCCGCTCATCTCGATTTTTTACAGCCTCGGTCTAATAAGGCCCTAAGCATAGGTAGCAAAACTATAAAACGCGGACGACGCAACACCAGAGTGGCATCGATGAACTGTATCAAATAAAAGAAAATCTGCATGCGTCATAATGTCAAAGTCAAATGCTGGAATGTGATAAAGACATCACGTATTCATGAATACAGTTTTTTTAAACATAAATACATATACAGAATTGTAATGCTCAAGCAGACTACCCATAACATACAAGTATCGAAGGTTGCACAATTACGAGAGGGTGTAAACTTTTTGCATCAGGTCAACATAAAGCCGCAGAATATTATATTTCTGTAGAAAGAAAATATCCCATTTCCGCATCGTCCTACAACAATGAGAGCGCCAACGAACTATTCAAATGTGGCCCAGGCATCGGTACACCCAAATATTTTTTGCTCACGCGAATTAATGGATAACCAAAACCAATGCAAAATAAAAAATAACCTTATTAAATGTTGGTTTCGCGTAATAACACGTTGGTGGTTTTTGCTTTGTTTCCAAGAGCTACTCCAAGATATCCGGTTACGGCCGTTAAATATTTTGGCTTTCGATGAAAGGGAAACTTGTAGTTTTTTCTACGAGATTTCGTTTTTGCTCAACAAACGCGGAAGTCGTCTACACTTATGCAAAAGCTGAATTTTGGAATCCGTTTCCCTTTTATTCCCTCGAGGATTTGTAAATAACATACAATTACACACATTCCCATTCAAAGAGTAACGAACTTCGCAATAATTGCCGTTTTATTGTTACATAACTTCAACATTGAAAAGCTTCTTTAAGTTTTCGCAGATATTCTTAATTTAACGTATTAAGTCGAATATCTACATTTTGCTGAATTCAAAGAATTTTTGCAAAGGAACATTTATCATGCCCACAAAGAGAGTGAAACCTCTCTCAAAAGAGGCCTGCTCCGGACAGATTTAATTTGTTGCGAAGGCCTTTATAATTGGAACATAAAGATTGCGAGTAATTAATTTTCGCAGCGAGTCAGAAGCAAAGAGGCCGCGCATTGAGCCCGAGCGGCGGCACCACCGCGCCTAATTAATATTAATGACCCCGGGAGGCGCCCGTCGCCACCGGCCAGCCACCTCGCGCTTCTTCCTTTATCTGACACCTAGCCAGTCACGTTCAGTCATTCCTATACTCATATACTTTAGCGGGAATGCGACAAGCTCACCGAAAAGCCGCGGTACGCGTATGACTTGTATGTAGGCGTTCTGGAGACATTGTTTGATTAGATATGTGCGAGGATGGATGGGCGGGCGGGGCGCGGTGACCGATGAGACACCGCTAAAAGCCGGACGGAAGCTACGGACACCCGACTCAGGTTACACCAACCGTGGGATACGACGCAATGCTTAGGGTTGGTAGCGCAGTAGCAAATGTTTAATAAATTTTAAGGATACACTATAAATATTAAAGTGTAACAACGGCGATTATTTATCAAATAACTGGGAAGTTCCAAAATATAAAATATATTTCTTACATTTAGTAAATTTATTCGTGTCCAGCCGTGAGATCCCTGTCAACATGTGAGGAAGCCCAACCAAACTATCCGAAGTTCTGTTAGGTATTTGAATTTAGTTTTAATAAAAAGATGATCCTTTGCATTTAGTATACATGTATTTATTTATTTACGCCTTCTCTACCTTAAATTACATTGTATCAGGTGATCGTAATGACGTAGTATTTTTCTTCCGCTACCAGTCAACCTTTGGGTGATTTAGAGACATGCCGGTCAGGTGTATGTAATTAAAAATCGTAATGAAGAAGAACTACTTACCTTTTAACCTTTTTTCTAAATTTCCCCCTATGATATGATAACACATATAGGGCTCTGCGTTCAGAGGCAATGACCTATATTATAACTGTGTCATAGTGTAATTTATCAAGCTTTGAACTATTTTACCTTTTAATTTGATCCAAATAAATGTTTTGGTAACAATTTTTGACTTGTTGATCATAAAAGTATTTTTTAAGATAATTTCATCCACAGATAATTAAATATATTTTTAACTTTTTGCACATTTATTACATATGCGGACTTAATGATGCCTAAGGTATTCTCTACCAGATTTTATACATGATCAATTTCAAATAATAATTTATACCAATTATCAGAGTGAGAGTCACCAGAAACGGTGGACTTGAACCTATAGGTATCTTTCTTACAAGTTATTGAAAAAAAGCCTAGAAACAATTTGAAACAAGATGTGTTTGTCCGAACCATGCTTTAGTTGGCGAAAAAATTTTAACTGGTGACCTGAGACACCTCGTACTTCAGTCGGTTCGACTTGACAAACCACTTCCTGGATCATACTCAGCGGGGTTACCAGATAATTGTCACTTGAGTAAAGTGCGCCACGATATATTTCTAATTTTGTAAATAATTAATATTGTAAAAGCTAGTGGGTATGAGTATTATTATCTATAATGTGCTTAACAGTGATTAGTAAAATTAAATGAGTCTACGTGGCAGCCCTGTTATTATTGCACAAGATGAGCGATATTCCGCAAGGTCTTCCTGGGTCCATATGCGAGGCGTCTCATCCACACACATACTTAGCTATTATATAAACAAATCTTCCAAGTCACACATCTTTTTTTGTTCACACCATTGATTCCCTTCTTTCTACAACACCGTACGGACTATAGGTGTAGTTCTGCGATGAGTTAATTACCCGGCTGTGATTGGCACTTTTGAACTCTACCGTTTCAAAACTTAGTGAATGATGATTTTATTATACTGTTGGTCTAGTGGTTAGTGATCCTGACTGCTGAGCCAGAGGTCGTGGGTGCGATTCACACCCAGGACAAATAATTGTGCGATGAGCATGATCATTTGTGCTGTGTCTGGGTGTAATTTATCTATAATATGTAGGTCTTTAGAAATATATAAGTATGTTCGTCAACAGTCTGGTTACCATAGTACCGGCTCTGCCTAGTTTGGGATCTGATGGCCGCGTGTGAGATGTTTCAAGTTATTATTAATTATTAAAGTAAAAACAAATGTCATCTTCTTTTTAAATTCAATACTTAAACGAGTAAAGCATTACAGTAAGGACAACATATTATAGTAAGGACCCTTGTTATGAATTTAATAAATTATTTGATTTCATTTGATTCTTACATATGATACACTAGCAACCCGCCCCGGTTTCGCACGGGTAACAGAGACATCTTCAAGAATCATCATCATATTTCAACCAATTTACACAAAACTTTAACAAATTACATACCTAAACCTTCCTCATGAATCGCTCTATCTTTTGGTGAAAACCGCATGAAAATCCCTTCAGTAGTTTTTCAGTTTATCGTGAACAGACAGACAGACGCAGCGGGGGACTTTGTTTTATAATAAGTATGTAGTGATTATAAAGCTGAAGAGTTTGTTTGTATGGGCGAACGCGCTAATCTCAGGAACTGAAAAAATATTTTAGTGTTGGGTAACCCATTTGTCGAGGAAGGCTATAGGCTATACAACATCACGCCACGATAGGAGCGGAGCAGTGACCATAAACGCAGGTGAAACTGTGGGGACGGCTATGCTTTAAATAGCAACAAGTATATATATTAACTAGTTGTAAATTTTCCCCGTTTTTGCAACATTTTTCATTGATGCTCCGCTCCTATAGCTAGGTATATTCCCAAATAATATTCAATTTTAACCTGTACTTTAAGAACGATTGCAAGACAAAGTTCCTTAATTTTGTCAGTTACTCATTCACTCAATCGCAAATCATCAAATTTCTGAAGTACCTTTTGCAGGCTTCGAATTTTAAACACAATTGGCGTTTAGCCTATAAGGCAAAGAAAAACTCTAACATACCGCAATCTCAGTCCCGTTTTCTAGACAGACAATCTCCATAAGTAGTAACTTGATAATCTTATACAATGGACATGGGATTACGGGGTCACTTTAGCAGTTCATCAAATGTGTCGTCACTTACACTACCTAAAGAGATAGATAGGTAGGTAAAGTTTCATTAAACAACGATGCTTCCTTTAATATACCTACCTACAAAAAGAAATGAGATCCATTAAAAAAACGATGCAATGGCGAAGTTATTCTATTTATTAAAGAAATAAAGATGTCTGAAATTGACACGGTCAATATAAAATGTTGTTAGTTAACAAATAATAAGATCTCATAATAATATAGATAGGTAATATAGATCTCACAATTTTTTGCGGTTAAAGAACTGCGTTGCAAGACCTGCAGTTATTTTTTTGATGGCATAGTATTTTTCAAATAAACCTGGAGTGAAGGCTGTGTGCGCATTAAAGTTATATATAACTTAAACGTCATACACACATACAGAGTTTTAGTCAGAAAAACTAATCTCCATGTAGTTTTGTGCACCTTCACGATCATAAATAAATTATACCATCATGGCTAGTGAAAATGATAGAGTGATACCATTAAAGTGATAATTTACTATATTTAAAAGAAGTGATCCCAGAGACTGGTTAAATTCAATTTTGTATTTTCCTATATTTAGGTCAAAAATACAAGTCAGTTTGTAAGCCGTAAAAAGCGGCATCCTTCAATAGAAATAGTTAAATGTAATATTTCGCGCGGCTACACACGTACAAAAACCGAAGCAAATGTAGGTAAGAAGGTTATAATCGAGCTTAAAGTGGGTTAAGCAAAAACTGGCATATGTTTTATTGTAAAAAATCCTTTGAAAACACATTGTGCACGTGTGCGCGATCTCGAGTGCAAGCAGGCGAAAGTCTTCGCGTGCGATGCACCACGCAACTACTGACATTGTAACATTCTATATAAAAGCTGGATTACTTTTTTACAAAAATTATAACAACACTACTTTCGTCATCTATAAAATAAAAAAAAACTCTTTTATACCAAAAACTACCCATGTTTTCTTCTATTTATTGTCATCTTTGTCCATCCACAGGTTGCCCTTCATACATAAATATATGCTGTCTGTGATTCTGTGTAAGCTAATTGAAATTGGTGTACAATCAAGTTTATTTCTATTCTATTCTATCTGTTCTAAAACATTTCATTGGAATTGACTGTTCTTAAACCAGCCTCTTAAGAAATTCAGACTAAATAACATCCACTGCTACATTTTTAAATTGAAGTTCGAGTATTGTAGGAATCGGTATACTGTAAATGTATTCACTTTTCAATGTTTTATAACTTTTGACACATAAGTTACAACTTGTGTCAAAATAATTATTATTATTTAAAAAAAAAAACAAAAATCACCCATTGACTAAGATTTTTTCTTACTTTATAATTATCAGGGAATCGAATTACAAGGCTAGTGTTTAAAGCTCAGAATCCAGTAACATCCAAATTGAATATCTACAAAGTTGTGTAAGTTATTGACTCTTTGTAAGTAGAGGAGTTTAGATACAATTTTCTGCGGTCTCGTGGTGCAGTGAGGCGATAGTTTGCTTACGTTACTCGGAACCACTACACTATGAAATCACCCGTCCACTAACTATTGTAAACAGCAACTACACATGCCGACAAAGACTTGTAAGGTTACTTATAAAGAGGTACATGTTTAATACAACACTTATCCACTCGAGACTGAGTAAACTACATACGAGTATTTCGTATAAAGAGATTTAGTTAAAAATAATTTTCCATAATTTGGTCAAGAAATTGAAGCCAAAAGGGACCATCCTTAGTTAATGCTTGCCTTTATTGCTTTTATTATATTTTTAACTTCAATGTAAAATATTATAAGCTAAGTTTGTTGCAAATTAACAAAAGGATTCTAATTCTTTTGTTTACATAACTTGTTAAATTAATTATATTATTATATAGACGCAGTAGAATATGTCTAAAGTTGAACATTCCTAAGAGTAAGTAGTTTACTAATAAACTCAATACGATTATATTGTTTTTTCATACCATTCATTCCACCCGCCTCGGTGCGCAGGCACTGACGAAGCGCGTAGTGAGAAACTAATTTCAGTTGATGCAGATCAACTGAAATTAGTTTCTCACTATACCTACTTTAACACTATCGCATCGGTATTTGAATACTAGGGTTGACATTTAAGCATTGTTAAAAGAAAGCTATGTAACCTCACTCATATCAGAAGCACGGTAAACCTAAGCTATGTGTTAGTGCGGACTTTTGTACAGTGAAGATAATTGCCCCGTCAAATGCAATTGAAGTAGAAATCTGCAGAGTCCTATCTTCAATAACTCATTTCTCATTTACCAGGTTAATATGTTCTTACTGAAACTAAGAAGTTCTTTACGAAAAAGAACTCAAGAAGGAACAATAGTGGTATCGTGTATCCAGTTCCTATAACCACGTGTAGGTATAATAACAATCGATACGAAACCAGAGCTTGTCACTATCGGATCTGACAAAAGAAACCATCAAAAGTGCAAGTGATGCAATAATACTTCATTTCCACTCTTCCAAACTCACATTCCGAGATTTTTTCTACCATACATTGGTTTTGTTTGGACGTCAAATGCGAGTTATAAATGATCGAATCTGCGATATCGATTTTCAGTGCCACATCAATATGTAACAAATCAAAACATTCAATTCACGCCACTTTGAACTCTCCTCAGAACATATAAAGTAAAATTTCGTTTTTCATCTGTTACAATGGAAAGAAAAAAGTAGTTTACCTGAATACAAAAGGGAGATTTAGGTAAATTTTTTCGCAAAAACTATTTCGATAAATAGAATTAAATATTGTGCAAAACATGTAAAAATAATATTATCTGTACAATACCTTATCTATTTAGAAGAAAGATTTTTATAGTTGTAATATATGAATCATTTTACTAACTAGCAACCCGCCCGGGCTTCGCACGGGTAGCAGAGACATCTTCAACAATCATCATCATGTGTCAATCAATTTACACAAAATCTTAGCAAATTATACACTTAAACCTTTCTCATGAATCACTCTGTATAATAGTGAAAACCGCATGAAAATCCATTTACTAGTTTTTCAGTTTATCACGAACAGACAGACGGACGCGGCGTGGGACTTTGTTTTATTATATGTAGTGATACTAATTACTGGTCTTAGCACGCGTAGATTGCGGTATACCTGTTTGCTACGATGATATATGTTAATCCAGTTTATTGCGTGATAGAAAATAACAGTTCGTTTGAGGACTCAAACTTCCCGGCATCAGTCACTTCGAGCAACAGGTATGCACTTTATATTTATAAAAAATGTAAGGACGTATAATGATTCCTACGGTGTAATAGAATATTTGACGCTCCTATGTTAAATGTTTCGTGGATGCTACTCTGATTAACACACTTCCTTAGTTTAACAAGATTAAAACTAATAGGCAGGTGTGATTATACAATACGAAAGAGCATGTAAGCGTTTCTTTGCATTAAAAACAAATACGTAACTACCAACTTTGATAAAAATTCCTCTTCGTAAAAAAACGTAATGGGTGCTCCATGTGTTGTGTATGCCTCAAAAGACAAGATAGAAATTGATACCTACACATAGTTACTGAAAAACGATCCATCCTTTCGTCCAAAGGCGAGTAATTAACCCGAGTTTTTGTGACCGTCCCATATTCATTTGATTTATTTTTAGGTTCTTTCTTAAAAGAAGAATTTGCGAAATATTGCAGCCCATTCGGCGCAATGATCTGTGGTTCTCAATCTTTTCATATAGAAAAGGTGTACAGATTAAATTACTTCGATGAATAAGTGATTATTTCATATATATACGCAGTACCTACGTTGATTTAGTAGGCATAGAGTTATCTGGAAAAGTTTCTTCCCATTGATTAAACAAAATATTTACATATGTAGGTAGGATTTTCAAGAATATCATTATCATCAGCCTATCGCTGTCCACGGCTGGAAAAATTCAATTATGTACATATATAGGTATATATATTTTCAATGCTACACCAAATATTGTTAACAATAACACTTAAAGTTTGAGAGCCACATACATTTGGCGGTCGGTCCCTCGAACTAAGGCGATTCCTCGAAAGACAGTAAAAAGCGCAGGTACACATCGAGAGTGAAAGGGTCGATGCAATACGAGAGCCGTAGTTTCACTTCTCTACTGACCTTCGTTTTTGTGCCACTATCAGATGCGCCACACTGATCCTATAGCGAATGTTAAGTAGAAACACGTGAGAACATTTTCTACGCGAGAACAGATCAACCGATTGCGTTATTATTTGCATTCTATGAATCTGTTGAGAATATGCTGATTGATATCTATGTTTCCTACGAATTTGTGCTTCGTCTACAAAAACTGGTATACTATACGAAGGATGTGTCACTAAAAATTAAAGTGTCGAATATTATAACAACAATAAATAGGTTTGGAATATAGTTCACGGAGGCTTTGAATACTGTATGAACATCAAAATCGAAATGTCTTACCAAACACAATAAATTCCATCTATCTTTCCATGTCGCACCAATTTCTCCTATCACTAGACCTTTCAAATAGCCTCGCCAGTTTTAGATGCTTCTGACCATCCTCTCCTTAACTGTTAACAATATATGATAATTATTATTATTATTATTATTATTCTGGGACATATTACAGATCCAAACTAAAAATATCTTGTACTATGGGTACAGATACATCTTATGCTTAGATACATCTCGGCTCGACCGCCGTGCCACATATGTATGTAGCTCGTAGAGTGCTGATGTTAAATTTGTTATGTGTAAGTACAATAAGTTTACCTATATTCATTGTCTTATCTAAGCAAGCATTTAAGCATTTATTTCTAACTCTGAACGTGTCAATTCTTTCTGTAGCTATTTATTTTATATAACCAGTCTGGTAATATAACTTATCCACTAAAAAGAATAATTAAAATTCAAAATTGCCAAAGATATTGTGTAACATACATAAAAAAACGGTTGAATTGAGAACCTACACTGCCCACTACATTTGCACGATAACAAAGAACAATCGATTCAGAAGTACTAGTACTTCAAAGCTAATAAAAAAATAATACGGTGACACAATAACCCCCCCCCCCCCCCCCCGCAGTCAATACCGTAATAATTGAATAATTGAAATAATCATTGTCAGTATCAAGTTCCCACGAACTCACATGTTTCTATTTAAACACCCGATCGAAGCGGACCCTTTCTTAGGTAAAATTTGAATGTTTGACATGAAATTTTGTTTGCGCAAACTTTTTTCTAATGCGTGCATGCACTTTCTACAGAACGTGGGAATGCAGGTGAGGAAGGGTTCTTGCATAGACTGATTCATTGTTCGCCCTCAATTTCAATTCGGTTGCACAAAAGTTAACTTCGTCCATTGTGGACACGTCAAGAGATGTTCGACTAATAGATAATTTATTGAGCCGCCAGTCCGCCTACGATTTTAAAATATTAAGGTTGTTTGGGTCCTGCGACATACCTTAAATCTCATATCTAAAGATTTGGCAAGATAATTCGCTTCGGCTTCTTTGTTGCCAACCTGTTATCTTTCCTGTTCGTAACTTCGCCATGTTTAATTGCTGCTTTTGTTTCATAAATCGATTTTAATGATATTTTTATTCAAGATATTTGTAAGAAATTGATAATACAGTTCAAAGTCAAACTTAAAGTTATACATTCTTAGTAACACCTAGTTTATAAAACATTCATTCACACCAAAAGCTTGATGGATTTTGAAATTGATATATGACTACAATAATTGCAGTATTTATATTAGATAATAAGAAATAGGTACTTATTATTACACGTCATATTGAACGGGTATTACTAGGGCAATTAAAAAAAACACACATACACACAGAGTTCAGAACTTTTTTCCCCATATGAAAAGTGCCCAACGTGCCTAAAGCAGGATTCACTTAAAAACACGTTTTGAAAAGGATGACAGCAACATCGAGTTCAGATGATGATCTTGTAACTTGTAAACCTCCATGCACAACGTTAACTGCTTATGATCAGAAGACCCGTATAGTGATTTAGCACCTCAGTGGTATAAAGAAGCATTTATACTTTAATTTAATTTTACTTCTAGTCATTTGATTTGTGGGAGAGCCATGCTTCGGTACGTATGACCCGGCTCCGGAGGCCCTAACCCTTCCCTCTCCCCCTCTTTCGCCCTTCCCCTACTCCCACCGTAAAGGCCGCCAACGCACTTGTGACTCTAGAGTTGCAGGTGACCATGGGCGGCGGTAGTAATTTACCATCAGGTGACCCGTCTGCTCGCTTGCTCCCTATTACAAAAAAGAAATTGTTGTAAAAAAGTAGTTAGAGATTACATTATTATTGATTATCTTCCTACCTAAGCTATAAACAATTGTTAATAGTTAATAAATAATACTTAAGGGTCTATAATTAAGTTAGGGGCTCGGACTCTTTTCAGCAATAGTCAGCTTAAGTTACAGCACAGGTATGCGACCCTGTCTACTATCGTCGTCGCCTTCCCTTCTTGTTACCTTTCCCTTTACATACTCAAAATTTTAAATAGCGGTCATAGGCCTTGCCCCTTATTTCGTGAATGGGACTAAACTTTAGTTAGCAAAATGTAAGTGTTTGATTCGTCTCTGCCTACCCGTTCACGGACATAGTTGGAACAGTAAAGCACCTTTTAACTGCGATTTAGCAGCACTACTGGCGTATATATCACTTCCAACTCACACAGCGAAAGATTCGCAAAAATGCAAATTATGTAGGTCTATTTGTGCAGAAACAACCTATGTCGATCGTAATCTCTTTCATCTTTCGTTTATTTGTATTTGCGGCAATTATCAGCGGCTCTCTGCAAAACGTGTCCTTTATTGCGATAATATTTCTATATTCCTCTCAATAAGTCCTTTTAACAAAACAAGAAACATCTATATCGTGATAATAGCACAAGCTAAATCCATTTAAATGCAGATATATTGAGGCGCATTACGACCGCGCTGACAAGCTCTCGAATCGTACGCAGAACGAGCAAAGCAAGGTGTTATGTTCATAATCCCCATGGAAGTCCAGATATCACGTCACATCGCCCGCCATGCTTTCCCTTTATTACACTTGCATAAACGTAAAATCAACAAAGGTTAAATTTAAATGTCAGCAGATTAACGTTAGTACTAAAATGGTTCGTGCAAAGATTAACGGGTATGTTATTTGGCACGCACGTGCGCGAACTACGATTGTATCACTCCTTTATTGCGCATACACATGAAAGTCAAAAAGTAAAATTAATTACTTATTATTCTATTTATAACTTATTAGGGTTCCGTTCCTCAAAAGGAAAATAGAAAGCCTTTATTACTTCGTTATCCGTCTGTCTGTCTATTGGTCTGTCTGCCGGTCAGTCTATCTGTCTGTAAAAAGACCTTTTTTTTTCAAGAGCGAGTGTAAGTACCAAGTTGAAATTAACATCAAATACTTATGTATATGGTGCCTAAAAGCTATAAAAAAATTAAGCTTGTAAGTCAACGCAACCAAAGATACAGACAGCCATTTAAAAGCCTTATTTTTTACCATTTCGCAGGTAAATCAAGACCTGTAGGGTACTTCCCATTAATCTAAAATCATGAAAATTGGAAAGAAGCAAGGTATCACATCGCAAGTTAAGGAACAAATCCGAGAGTTGTTAGTTTATTGTTTTATCATCTTTTTTTTTTGCTATTATGTATTTATATTTTGCCCTTGGAAAAATTATCATCGATGCATAGGAGAACATTTTTTTAACCGCAAACTTGAATTTGTCTTTTGAAAAAGATAATCGTTTCCCGAGTTGGACGAACTATCTACATACAATTCATACAAGTATGTACGGAATCCTCGTGCGCCAGTTCAGACTCGCACTTGTCCGGTTTGTTTAATTAAGAATGACTTATTTTTTATTTAGAATAGGGAATATGCATGTATTTTTTTTTTATCTTTTATTGACTTGTTCCATCATTCTACCCTAATAAAAAATATAAATAACCTCGGCAATTTTCAAAGTTATTTTTAAAATAACATTTAAAATTAAAATTTGATTTGTTTAAACGCCGCCATATTTCGCGGGCCTTGGATGACGTCAGATATCACGCTCAGTGTTTGTTTCATAAACTTAGTATACTTACTTGAAGTGTTACAGTAATTTTATACCGATTTTCAGTTGTAATTACTATGTATTGTAATTAATAGACGATGGATAAAGTTTAAAAAACATTTTATAAGTATTGCCTTGTCCCTAAGTGTAAAAACACTATAAGAAGTACACCCAATACAGTATTTTTTCCTGTACAAATTAATAATGTGAAATACGAAAACAATGGTGTAAATTAATGAGAAGAGATGAAGTATCTTCAATATCGTGTTTATATTGTTGTGAAGATCACTTTAATGTAAGCATATTACAATTTAATTGCTAGAATAGTGTGAATTAGTCAGCAGTAGGTCATTTATGTTGGTTTTAAATATCAAGCAGAAGGCAACTTGCTTGTCTACTTAAACTAAGTAACAAAAGTCCAATAAAACTTCATGAATATAACTAACTATACATATCTTACCTTTCCTTTAGATTATAATATAACAAGTATTATAATATTTACCTTGCGGATTTCACTCCTTTGACCTCAGCAGACGTAAAATCTGGATTTGATGCAAAATATGTAGTCATCATGAATGCATCTATTTTCGGTAGATTGTCCGATTGTTCTTTGACAAAACTACATTCAGTCATCGTCCTAGATAATTTATAATATCACTAGAATGCCTAAATTGCACTAGCTAAGGGCAAAACCCACAGAAACACCTATCTTTCTCCGTAACACTACGAATAAAGGCGCCGATAAATGACAGGACGGGGAATTTGACGTCATGTTTTGTTTCGACCAATAGTGAAGCGTTTTGCAAAGTTGAACTTCGCTCCCTTATTTTGCATATTTTAATTAATGTTTTTTGCAATTAAAGACGAACTAAATAAGAAAATAATTGTTTAGGCATAATATGTGGACAATAAAGATTCAAGGGAAAATTAATCAAGTAAATTTAAACAACATGCATATTCCCTATTGCAGTCACTTTAAGTGTGCATTAATTTATGTTGCTGATTTGACTTACAGAAACGTTTTAATTTAATTTAATGCCGTAAAAGCTAGTTCGTCATGTATAGTGGTATATTACTAGCTATATAAAAATAATACGTCCATATAAAATACTGACATTGACCTATATAAATATATGGTCTATCAGAAAAAGAATCGGAATATTAAAAACTTTGCGTATAAAACAACAGAGTTAAATGTTATGCTTCCATATTGGAAAGAATAGAATATCATAGTCTCTATTCTTCTCTAGGTCGCAATGGATCAAAAACTAATTAGATTTTTCTCCCAGTAAAGTTGTCAATTGTGAAAATAATACGTTATAAGAAATTGATAATAAACTAAGTATTTAAACTTGCCAAATAACCTTGAGAAACTTAAATTTACAATTATAAAACAATACCTCATTTAAACCGCAATATAGTAATTTAAAACTAAATATTAGAATGACTGTATTGTAGAATACATAAACTGTAATATTTGTTAGAAATATATACAGTAATGAGAAAAATTTGATAAGAAGTAAATTGTACTTGTTTTAAAAATATGAACTCTTCTACATGTTTAAAACCATTCCATATAAAATCATCTATATGTACTAACGCCATTATGGTTTACGCTTGCACTTAACCCCATCGGACGACCCCTTTCAAAATAACAAATAACCCAACCCTTTCACTCTTAAAAGGGCACCGCCCTATGTAAAGCCGTGTAGATGAAACCGCGGATTGATTTATGGCCTAACCCTTTCGTCCAATCAAAGCGCGGCATGTGTTGATAAAAAAATAAATAAACTACGTCGCTAAAAAACTAAAAAGACGGTTGCGAGGCGGCGCGCGCGCGGCTCCGGCAGGGGTCTAATAATAACCCTTTCGCGGTGGTAGGGTTAACGACCAATAGCGTGTAAGGCGGGGCTCATCTTCAAACAAGTTCGTTTCTCCTTTTTCGATCGCTTCTGAACTTTTGATTAAAAAGCTAAGCAGAGTAATATCTTTAATTGTATATCAAATTACAAGAACAAGAAGCTGTAATGTGGGCATCCGTACGTTGCCCGTCCGTCCGTCGGTTGACGGGTAAGATTAACGAGTTGATGCTTTTCATATTAATAAGAACTGATTTTGTTGCGACATTGTTAAATATGACAGCTCATTAAATAAAGAGAAAAAAAAATAACTGATTTTTAATTATCAGTTATTCATTAACCAAATATAACGGTTCTGAATAAAAATGTAATTCGTTAACCATTTTATTCATACAGACGTATATTTTACATTAGTAGTAGTATATTTTTGGGTTTAGTGTTACTAAGCAAATATTACGGCTGTTTTTGTCTTACGCCAACAAAATTAGCCCTTAACCACACATTGCATTACTTATTTAATTTTGAGATGGAATACCATTAGAAAATTAAAACAAATCTATAACCAGAACCAGTTCAAAACCTTATTACTTATGTCTAAACTGTTTATAGGTACATACATCACTTTAAAAACATATGAGAAAGATATTTTTTAGAAAATAAGACTATTATTTCCTGAAGTAAAGGACTTATACAAATATAAGAACCTACGACTTCAAGTAATTGTATGAATTAAACATGACAAAAACATGTGCGTATTAGTAATGGCACCACGCCTACAAAGATCTGTTAAACACAGTCACAGCACGGCTATACTCGTATACGGCTCCTATCGCGGTGGTATAAAATGTTCCCGCATGACGCGACCACAAATGAATTAAGTACAGTCACCCTCTCCCATCAATTGAAGACAACCGGCCACATTGCACCAGTACATTTGAACACAAAAGTGATCTCTTCAAGGATGCCATCAGCTTTGGTGAGCTCTGAAAATATTTATAAATTTACGTAAATATTAAAGGTACAAATTAAACGTTTAAAACATAAATAAATATTAAACGTGTCTATATATTCAGAGGTTTCATATATGTACTGTGTAAACAAAAACATCCACATAAAAAATGAGAAACAGAGATAGTTTCTACCTACTGGGCACTTGAATCAAAATCACCTACTTCAATTCATTGAATCCCGCCAATGTGAAGTTGTTTATAAAATTTCTTAACTTAATTACACAGATACATGAATTTATTAAAATAACAATAAATAAAATCTATTGTGTTATGTATGACCAATTCATATTATACCTACCTATATCTCGAAGAGGACTGCACTAGGAATAGAAAAGATTTTTAAATCTGTATTTTTTGGTAAGATTCCACTTTTGTGCTAGAGTATACTTACAATTTGTGAACATATATTTACAAATTATCACTTATTCTATTTATGGAGATACATATTACCATTGAAATGATATCCTTGTTAATGGTAGCTACTTAAAATTATTCCATCTTTATACTAAGCGACTTCACTAACGGCTGGTAGGTAGGAAATGCTGCTGAAGCAGTCACGATTAATAAAAGATATTATAACTGATTTTATTATGGTTACAATTCCATGCATGCAAAACACTTTAAACATTATAGATGTTTTAATTTTAAATTAAATATGTAAATATCATCATCATCGAGGCCTCTGACATCTTAGCAGATATTTTTAAGCAGCGTCTGTAGTTGAGAGGCTGCGCGAACGGCACGTTCGTCCGCACTTTTGGCAAGTGTGTTGAAGGGCAGCCGCCGAAGCAGGAGACCCATCCCTTTGCCAGTGCCTTGTGATAGATCCTTCCGATAAAGTTCTCTTCCACTCATCACATTCGGAAGCAAGGGCTTCCCATGAATTGCATTTGATATTAAACGAGGGGTTTATTCAGAGTAAGTTGTTTAGTTTATCTAAACAAAATCAAGCCCTTAACTTCTGTACCTATATTACATTTTTGTTTGTTTGTTTTTAATGTTACTACTTAACTTGTCCTAACTGGATAACCTTGGAAATTAATGAAGTAGATCCCAAGCACAAGTTAATCAACACTCGTAAGTTTAAATGAGATTAATATTGTGCCTATAAAACTCAAAATTTCGAACTAGGCAAAGATTGCGGATGACAAAGTATTGTTTAGGTAACTAAAAACAGTAAATCTAAAAAGCTTTGAAAATTTTTGACAGTTCATATTTAATTATTAACTTCTCACTCTAACGATGTGAAGTCTTCTCTTGGTTCTCTCTTGTTTAGATGGGTGTTGACATTGTTAAAAATATGAAATATCTTGAATAGTATAGAATAGAAAAGAATAATCTTTATTGTACACTAACGAAATATTGTTTAAAAAAATACACAAAGTGGATACCTATGTACAATAGGGGGCTTTACATGAAATATCTTGTTTAGTTAGGTACTTTAAATATTTAAGTAGCCTGTGGCAAGTTTTAGAACACTTGGGAGTGCTACTTCCAAGTGTTAGTTCTAGAAAAGGCCATTTGCAGAATAAACTCTATCAACGTGTCATTATTATATTATCGTTAGTTTGTTGCAATGCCTCTAGTATATAATAACCAACTTTAATCATCATTCTCCGCGCCTTTTCCCTACTAAGTTGGGGTCGGCTTTCAATCTAACTACGATACGGCCGAACTTTGATATTTTACGTGAAGCGACTGCCATCAGACCTCCACAACCCAAGTACTAGGCGATATCGAAGTTCTGTAGTTAGACCAGGTTGTCGGACTTTTTAGGGCTCCAACTACCCGTAACGAATGCCATAGATGTTTGTATGGCACCCGGGACCGACGGTTTAACGTGCTCTCCGAGGCACGGAGGGGTCTCAATGTGTTAAGAATGGTCACCCATCCTAGACTGACCTGGCTATTATTACTTAACTTTGTAATGTGTTAACCTACTCGGTTACCACTTAGCCACGAGCCCCTCCCTAGCCCTAACCAACTTTAATATTATGCATAAAAATCTATGCATATTACATGTAAAACTTATGAAACTGAAAGAGAACCATGAAAAAAAAAATTGCTTTAATATGTTCCAAACAATGTCCCGCAACTTGATTGAATTAAAATCCTTACAAAAAAGTTATGATAACATAAACTTCTGGATAAGTAATGTATTAGTGACATGTCATGCTACTCCCAAAACAACAATAATTCTACCAATGTGTAGCATAAATTGTCCCCTATGTGCGGACCAATTACAAGTTTCGGACGAATTTTCCTTTTTTGTAAATAATCGAGTAATGAGGTGCCTTTTAAAACGTCATAAAGTGGTCGTAGAAAAAGCGCAGTGATAGGGGCGTATTCACACTAGAGCGACGGCGGTATGATGAGGGCGATTGTTTCATACTAATTGGTTAAGTAGCACGACCTAATTGCTGCTGGACACGACATCTACTTCCCACTATCTAATTGCTGGTCTCGGTTTATTTTATTCAAATTTATCTCCCCATACCATTGCCTTTTTATAAGAATCTAATAATGTGTGTGTGCACTAAAAAGTATGCAACATATTACTTAAGTAAAGAGTTGCATACTTTTTTTTAGTGTAATATAAGTAGGTTCTGTACAGATCAGTCATTCAAAGTTAAATAGAGCGTAATTGCCAATGGATGCGACCGCATGTAAAAGTTTCATCCATTCCATTTTCAAACTTTAAAAACACTGTAATAAAAAGTCTACACATTAGACAACATCATTGAAATGTTATTGTTAGCGCAAACAACAGCAACAGTTTACGTAAACAAATTAATAATCATAAAAGAATGATGGACGCGTCCGCGGGTTTACGCGAGTTTCGGACACGGCAGGCTAGTTTATCACTGTTGTAATCCGACGCGCATTAGTCAAATTAACACGGCATAAAGTTTGGCGTGCCCTGTGATTAGTTAGCGGACGCCTGCGGGCGCGACTCTGCCTAATTGACCTAAAAGTACTGGACACGAATCGGTCGAAATTACGTTTTACAAGCCCTTGCAGGGCTGCCAACCTAAATTCAATAGGAACGATTTTGCATTCTTACATACCATAGTCATTGTTGATTCACTAAAACAAAAATAGGTATATATACTTCCATCTTGTACAAATGTTGAGTTGGCGCAACTGTCACAGTGCTAGTACATGAATCTCAGACTTGATATTCATAGTATATGTATGTATGTGTGTGTATATGTATGTATGCATGTTTGTATAGGTATTAGTATATTATGTATCAGTATAATGTGTATATTCAGGTAATGACTTGTTAAATTTAATTATTATAAGAAGTTAAAAATTCGTACTCTTTACCATATCTTTGCACCTACCACTGTTTATTTCTGCTTCACCCCAAGGTTGACTGGCAGAGAATGCCTAAGGCATTAAGTTCGCCTTTGTACAATTTGTGCATGAAGTTTTTAATAAACAATAAATAAATAAATAAATGTTATTCATGAAAATCATGAGTGAAGTTTTGTTTTTAAGTATTGCAATGTCGTTTTAAAAAATGTCAATCATTAAGACCCGCAAACAAATAAGTTCGACGTGCATTTCTGAATTGCCAGCAAAACCTTTTAGGGGCAATAATTGTTTTTAAACTTTAACTGGCTTCAAATGAAACATTTCAAGTAAAGAAATAAAAAGCGTCAAAAACACTGGTTTAAAATATTTAAAGCAACAAATTTGATTTTGATTTTAAAATATTTTTATTGAGCGTTAACGATCATGAAGTCGTAGTCCTATATAACATACTTGCGTGGTTTAGAGTTCGTTTCACCACTATTTGGTCATATACCCCTTATCTGCCACGTATGGTTAGATATGTACTTCCAGTGGAACATTATTCTTTAAGGTTTTTGTCTTATTGATATTGTTTCGAATACTAGTATTATGATGTAAATAATAGAGAAGAAAATAACCAGGCAATAAAAATATTCTTGTGGTATGCACAAGAATATTTTTATTGCCTGGTTATTTCTTGTTGACTCAACTTATTGCATTGCAAAGTTAGTGCCTTTGCAATGCAATAAGTGTAGGGAAATATAACTTGAGATATTCATAAACACGATTCGAGAATTAAATGATATTTAATTTGCTATTACACAAGAAATAATAAGTAATTCCTTATCGGCGAACACATGTAACAGTGGTAGGTACAATAACAATTTAGTAATCTTATCGGGTGGCATAGTACCAGCGTGGCATAGCCCTGCCAGCAATCGGCATGGTAATGTGCCGGATTGATAGACCCGCGCCCACTAACCCTAATCAAATTAATGGCAACTGAATTCTGATTAACACCAGTGGACGTGCAATACATTTCCATAGCACGGTCGCGGCCGCGCGGGTGTGGTCGATTTATCGCACCTTTCTGACCATCAACTGGCTATCACTGGAATACAGGCGTTTTTATACGTTCCTATTAAAATAATTGATAACGTAGTCTGTGTCTCTGCTTTGTAGAGAAGAAATGAATGCACCATGTACATTACGTACATGGTGCATTTAATTGTGGAGCGTTTTAGAGTTTGCAGATTAAGAAACAATGAAAAACAATTATCCTATGAGAACAGGAGAACTAGATATTAAAATAAAGAAAGTAAATAAACTACAGTAACTAAATAGTATAAATACATAAATGCTATAATTAGTCGTAGCGAAAAAATTACGCGTTTCTGGTTGTTGTTGGTTTGACTTTAAAATATGGAAGAATTGGGTTTTGTCTTATATAAAAATTATAATTAATTTAATTTTAATCGACCATGCTCACCAAAAGGATAAGCACTATTCTAATAATGTTATAAGGACCAGCATATTTGAGTAGGAAACTAAAAAACGTATCAGGCCACAGTTTTAAATTAAGAATATAATTAATTAATTTAGACTTTTGTGTTGTGATCTAATTGGGAGACTATACAAAATACCAAATGTAATATCACCAGGGGAACTGTAATATCATAAGATGATGACGCCTCTTTGTCAGTCGTCTAATGGCAGAAACACTGAATAGATTTAGACACTTTTTTCTTATTTTAAAAAGGCAACTCCCGCATCAGGAATATTCCTGTTGCGGGGGGCTTCATAAACGATCAACACACACAAAGAACACGCAGCCTCGGGATAACTATATGTGTATCAAACAAATTTTTGTCCCGTGTGAGATTTGAACCCACCACACTCGGCGTAGTGGCGAGGTGACCACTCAAACCATTGCGCCATCCGTGCGTTACGTACCTACAGATTAACACATAAATGAACAACAATCATTTAAATAAATGTGTATATAAAAATACTAGCTTTTGCCAACGGCTTTGCTCGTGAACAGTACCTTTTTCTGGATGCAAGGAATCCTATGTCCTTTTCTGTACCCCTGACGGTGTATTGCAAAATTCACGATGATCGGTTGAGTAGTTAAGGTGTGAAAGCGTTACAAATAAACAAACTCACTTTCGCATTTACAATACTAGCTGGTGAACGCGACTTCCGCCATCCCACAGGAACCATACATTTTTCCGGTACAAAAAGTTGCCAATGTAATTTCCAGACTATAATCTATCTCTGTGCCAAATTTCATCCAGATCCGATCACCCGTTTTTGCGTGAAAGAGTAACAAACATTCATTCATCCATCCATCCTCACAAACTTTCGCCTTTATAATATTTATTAAACTTAGTAAGGATTAGTTAGGAAACCGCGTTGTTTGTTTTTTATCAACTTGTAAAATTCAACCCTACATTAGATGGATTTGTCAATCCACGGGGCCATTTCATTAAGTAAACCTTTTTATATTCCTGGCTACAACGTCATATTACTTTGTCATAATCCTAATGGCAACTACGTAACAATCTATTTTTATTACGTATTGCATACATACGTGACATTTAAAATGTTTGTTCATGATCATACGTCATTTGACATTCGTGTTCAATTAATCTAACGCTAAATAGAATTCTAATGGATTTAACATTAATCAGATCGGAATTAGTTTTCAACCTTCTATTCTGACGACGGTTTTCTATCTCTAGCTCTTCTCTTAAACAAACATGAATAGGTTAAGGTACGGCTGGCAACAAAAGAGGTATCAGAAAGTCAAGAATAGCTTGACAAGCAAGCTTGACCAGATAATATTCAATACGGTTTAGTGACGAACGACGACGTTGGTGGTGGGCTCAAGTCTCGAGGACATCATTTTCTATTGATATGTTTCGAAGCTAAGTTTTTAAAATCTCAAGTACGGTACAGTGGCCAACTTGTGACATTTAAGGCTCTTAACCGCTACAATAAGTGTGTTGAGACTGACAGTCATGTCTACCTCAGACGCGGGGAAAATAACAGAAGGATTGCGGTGCACGGCTTCTTTAACTCCCACTGCCTCTCTCTCTCAAAACTTTGTTTGACATAATTAAAATCCATCTTCGGCGAACGTCACGCGAACACATCCGACGTGTAATTTTTCTTTCAAAGAGAACTTCCGTTTCAGCTCCTCCCCCGTCTAATGAAAGATTACTTTCCTCCGCCTAAAAAGGCTTTTAAGCAACGCCAGCAAAATGACCGAAGTTTTATACTTTAATGACTTAGTGCAAAATTTGCCGATTCTCGAAGAAATTTTAAACTTAGATTAAGATTTCGATGTTTGAAAGTGCGAGATGTTTTCAACAGAATTTTCCAAGGCTTACTTTAAGTAAGAAGTATGAATTTTAAGCAATCTGGTCTAATTGCTTTTTAATTACTTTCGTGAATAAGAAACTCAAGATGAATATTAAAAGATGTTTACTAAAATTGCTTATTTTAATGAACGAATGGTCTTAGTGAACGTTAAAGCAATACAATATCAGAAACAACAAATAAATTAAAAATACTGCATAGGCAGTATTCTCATTCAATCCCAACACGTAGGTATCGGTAACTGTAAGATATAGTAAGCAATTGCAATTTGCTATGGAACAAGATAAAGGAGTGTCCAATGTTTATTGGCAGGAACAACACGATCTGGGTAGGTACTATAACGATTCACCGGCGGTCCACAACGTACTTATTAATTGCTAGCTCCCTTCACGAGGACTGCACGGGGGGTGCAAAAACGCGTCCTCCCGAGCCCTGTCAGCGAGGGAAAAAATCAGTGAGCGATCGTCCCCTCGCGGCCGAGTCCATCATATTGATTGAGGGAGGGACTACCATTGGTCAGCGTCCCCCGCGCCCGTTCATTTATTATAGACACTGAGATGCTGCCCTGCCGGTCGACCGTCGCCGGACCACGCACGTCCGCTTCTTACTACTATTCTTGCCGAATCATTGTAATGCATCCGTACACTTTACGAATGAATATCTTGACGAATCATGTTTTGTAGGAACAGCATTAATCATATAGTATGGCTTTTCTAACATATGTAGTTTCAACGATATTTTGTATGTATTCTGAGAATTTCGAACGTAAATAAAAAAGTTTTTGTCGAAGATATATTTGATGTAAATACGTTCGGTAGGTACGGTACGTAACTTTTAAATGGACCAGAAAGAAATCGTTTAAAAGATAAGTTAGTGTTGATACGGGTAAAGCAAAGTCGACTCCCAAAAGAATTACAATCCTCTAGATAAAATTTTTACATTAGACATTGTCCGAAGAAAGCCGTCATCAGTGACGATAACGAGACAACTAAGATTCGCGAAGTGTGTCGAATATCTCCGGAAACAAACTGTGGCCGCGACTCTATTACAATTCCAGCGAGAAAATAAAAGTGACGGGGGTGAAGGGAAAGTTTTATTCTCCTTAAAATATGTAGAGAAAGTGAAAAGTAAGAGAGGGTGGCTGTGGGGGCAGCGGTCAACGGAGGGATGATGGATCACCGCGCGCTCGGCGCTCCGTGCCAAGACCTCTCTTTTCTTCGCTTCTCAATTACACCAACACATAACAACTCATTTTAGATGTTGTGTTTACTTATATTCTTATAGTTAGATTTTATATTGATGCGGTATCGAATACGCATCGGTAGATAATGTCACATCATTCAATGGTTGCAAAAGGGAATGCTAGAATTGTTTTCCACCACATTTTATATCTAGGCTCACAATTACTCGTAGATATGTGAATATGTTCTAATAAACAGATTTCCTTAAGTTTTTTTTAATTAATATCTTGGTATTCTGTTTTAAATTATTAATCATGCTATATACTCATAATAATAGGCCTCATTCGCGTTTAATACTTTGAGAGAATGAAATATTTCCTGATATTGCGATGGATTGACAAAGGTCACCGTTCACAAAAAAAAATAGATGAGAGATTTGATATAGTTAAAGGTTTCATGGAGAACAAACGCAGATTGTTTACACCCAAATTGCCAATGTAAAATATATATTATCCTGTAGTCTATTTACCTATAAGTACCAGTAATTGTACACGCTCGGAGCTGACGTAATAGAATAAATTAGAGGTATAATTTTTGACAAATAATAATAATAACTGGACACATCTCACAGACGGCTGTCTGATCCCAAACTAGTTTAAACGTAATAATATCTATCACGTTTAACCTTAAAAAAAATTATAACAGGCAATCGGAAAATTAATAAAAGTAAAGCTAAATATTCATGAAATAAGTATGATTTGTACCTTTATTTTAACTAATAAAAAATTACATTTTCATTGTAATTAATTTATGAAACAACTAGCAGCGCACGCGGTTTCACCCGCGTAGGTCCCGACTCCGTGAGAATATCGGGATAAAAAGTAGCCTATATGTTAATCCAGATCTCCAGCTATCTACATACGAAGTTTCATCGCAATCGGTTCAGTAGTTTTGGCGTGAAAGAGTAACAAACATCCATACATACATTTTTTATCCATACATACATCCATATATCCTCACAAACTAACACGTTTATAATATTAGTAGGATAATCAAAGCACATGATGTCATATTTTGTAAGGAAACAAATATTGCTGTGCATGTTTATATGTTTTTATTACATATATGCTTTTAAATTTTACAGCCATATTTATTAACCGACGAAAAAAAAAGGAGTTCTCAATTCGACCGTATTATATATATATTTTTTTTTTATGTCTATTCAGCCCTCACTCTGTTCTTTATGAACCGATTTTGATTATTCTTTTTTTGTTAGATAGGGTATACCTCAAGGGTGGTCCCATGTCAAGGAAGTCAGGATCTGATGAAAAATTTGAGAGAAACCCTCGAAATTTGTAGGATCGAATAGTGTTTCTGTTTATTTTTCAACACTATATCAGGCGTTTAGAAATCATCACATCATGTAGGTGAGCTGATGATGAAAAAAACCAGCTCTTTTCGTCGGTTTAATTTTTTGTGAAAAAGATTTTTTTTTCATTACGTCTTAACCCAAACATAAAAAAGTAGAAAAATAACGTGCGATTGATTTCGTAGTTAGCTTTCGGTTTGGTTGGTTTGGAAACCAGTTTTGACGTCACAAGTAGCTATTAAATGTTTTTTTTGGATCCTTTCCAGGGCAGTATCGAAATAATAGCATTAAGCATTAACTAAGAATTGTTCAGTAGCTATATTATTATATTAAATCATTATAGTTAATTTTTAACATTTTTGTTGAAAATTTTCCAATTCCCTATTCATCGCCTTCCAAATTCAAATAATTTATTTGGGTCTTACAATAAATTACTGTTGCAATGGCGTGCAAATATTTTTTTGTCAAATTAGCTAGGTTATATAGACGTCTATGTTTATTATTACTTTAAAGATTTATAAGTTTGTCACGTAAGTAGGCAGTAACATATAATAATTATTGGTTTGTAATAATTGTACTTATAAGATTTTTTTTCAAAATAATAACAATGGTAAATTAATAATGTTAATGGGTAGATAATTAGATATTAATGCACATATATTACTTTTTTTTTAATGACTGAAGTCTAATTGTTAGCAGACATAGTTTTTCTTTATTTCTTGAACAAGTCCAGATGTTTTTTCACAAAGATATACTTCTAGGATATACATACAGGGTAATGGCAAGATTCCAAGCTACTTAAATAGGGGCTACATCTCATTAAAATGAGCTCAACGTAGGGGGCGCATATTTTTTTTTTTGTGTCTTGAAAACCCTTTCAACGTCTACCGAATTACCACCCAAAATATAAGACCATATCTCATTACAGAGGATTCATACTAACGCATGGTAAGCTGTTGTTGCGGCAATTAGGCTGACTGTTACTCTGCTTTTCTTTAGAGCGAAAACAAAACGATCTAGTATATTAACATTTTTTCTGTGTGTCGTTTCCAACTGCAAAACTGATCTACGGTTACAAGTACCTAAAGACACACATCAATTAAAGTTTTAACAGCGTTGTATGTTATATTCTTTGTCAAGTTTCATGAGATTTCAATTATAAACCTGAAATTGTGTTATCGTATTATTTGTTCTTGTCATGTTTATTTTTAAATTATTTTGCTCCAGCTTGTTATTACATAAATGTTTTTAGGTATTATCGGCTTAAAAATATGGAGGTTCAATTTAAATGTTTCCTGAATATCTTATAAAAGATTTAGTATTAAAATTCTAATACTCCATGATTGTTTGAACACTATTTTTCTTCTAAACCTAGGTGAAGAGATAGATGGAATACAATCAAGACATAAACAAAGCACAGAGTTATTGTTGAAAGTAGCGAGCAAGATAAGGTTAAAGTTTTGTGCATCGTCCGTGTGTGTGCGTCAGTGCGTCGTTTGAGCTCGTGTGTGTCATATGTGTGGGACTCAGTGGTGCGGTAGCGGGTCGGTGGGCGACTCCCCCGGACGTTGCCTAGCAACCGTTTGTTTTCGCGCCGCCAGCCGATACTGGGCGGGATAGAAGGGGTAGGTTCCATGATTGATCAGCCTATCCCGCCACTGAATGCCTACAGCTACATATTTTCTTGCGGATAACAAGCTCTTATGTTTGGACCAACTTTCTCGTAAAAAAACAAAAATATAACTTTCCTATTAGTATTTTCTTCATAAAAATAATAATATAGGTATATTTTACTCATTTAAGGAGTAGTAGTCGTACAAAAGTGTATTAAAACTATAATAGCTCCTATAATTATATCTCTACTTCTTTAGCAATTGGCGGGGCAGAGTTTCAAAAAAGTATTATTAACTCTGAAACTATTCTCCTTTAAAGAGGCATCTTATAACTTGTGGTGTACATTCCTTGTATTTTTAACCCCTCCAAATCCTACCTACAAACACAATCTACAACCGATTGGGAAACTAATATCTTGGACTAGAAGATGAGAAAATATGTGTGTGTGTTGATAGAAATTATCAATGAAAATATTTCATATTAAGTACAAGTAAATACCATAGGTGCATAGAGATTACCTGCCGGTTTAACTCCTAGCAACGGGGACATGTTGCCGTAATGGTACTAGAGAAACATGTTACCGGAACGATTATAGTAAGTACAAAAACTACAAACCTTTACTTACAACACAAACCATACATAGTATATCATTTATTATTTAGCTAGTCATAATTAATGACGACTAATTTATATTTCCCTGTGACGTATTGACACCCTGGTAAAAAGCATTACTGTCAACTTGTATTTATCATCGTGATTAATTAGTAAACGAGATCTAGTTGAAATTACGTTCATTGTTTTAAGAGAAATAATCTTATTCTGGAATTGGCTCTTTAAAATCAGTTTAATTAAATTCAAATTAATTTAATTAGTTTAGAATACAGTTTTGCAACCATAGATACTAAAATTTTACTTAAAATGATTGTAACGAAACTGAATTGTAGGAAGACCTATTAATAATTCGAACTCCGATTAGCTCCAATATATTCTCCTGCGAATCGAATCTTACATTTTACAGAATATAACACCAATAACTATATTACATATTAATTGTATTTAATTGCATATGTAATTTTATTTAATATAATTCTTTAGAGTAGAATAGTAAGTAAAAGAGTGACTAGTATTCTAGTCACTCTTTTACTTACTATTCTACTGCTGTTTAAGTTGTGTGTAGATTTACCTATTCTTTATTGTTTTTGAGTTGAGCCCGTGTTGGTGAATTAAGCGTCTAGCGTCGAGTGTTGGTGATATTTTAAAATCTGTTTTATTGGTCCGTAGGTATTAAGTTAGCTCCCTTTAGATCTAGATGTGCGATGTGTATCTGTGTCTGACTGCGTCGTCAAAACTCCTAAGCGATTTCGATTTAGATTTTTTTTGTTAGAAAGGTCTCTTGCTCGAGAGTGTTCTTATCTATATTTCAAGAAAATGTTATTAGCCATTTGGAGATCATCAGCTCTTTTCTAATCCTTGTAAGGATGTAAGTTACTTCTATTGGTCTGATTGATTTGAAATGTAGTATCCTGTGACTACAATAATGTTACAAGAACATGGTAACCTTGACATGGTGCCGCAATATCATCTGGAATCAGCAGGGTACTCAACACCACATCAACCTATAATAGAGGTAGCATGTTTGAGCTCATTAGAATAGTCTCATCAGTCTGATTGTGTTAGTGATAGAAGATGGTTTTATTTTTACTTTCCTAAGTTTTGTTATTGAGTCGAGGGTATTTTTAATTTATACTTGTATCCACATACATTTTAACTATTTTTATTAGGCAGAACATATGACGTGACGTTCAAAAGATTAAACTATGTCTACCAGCATTTCTCCAGTAAATTAAAAACCAAATACTTACAACACATTCGTAAAAAATTAAGACTGTTATTTAAGAATTTATAAATTAATTTTTCCCAGCAAGTTATAATAATGAACAGAATACACGTCGTGTTCTTTACAGTTTTCTTCGAGACAATAGAAGCTACTTTGTAATGACATTCCAAAGAAACAATAAAATTTGCAAAAAAATTGGTTTAATGTTTTATACGTCATATTTTAGGTAGGTAACGTTGCCTTCCAGTGTCGTTACAAGGGACCACAGTAATATCATTTAAAAGTGCTCCTTTTCAAAATGAATGCTTTGTATTTGTTGTTACACTTCGTTTTGTTTCAAAAAGAGTTTGTGCCAATATTCAAATTCGCAGAAGGCCGATGTTCTATACTTTGCATAACCGTTTTGTTACAGAACATTTGTTTATTTTTTTTTTCTAAAAAATGACAGTTGATAAAAACCATGACTTCATATTTTCCGGATTTACTTTGAAACCTAGCGAATATTAAAAAAAACATTTTAATTGAATACTGAATCATAGAATATAAATGTTAAAAGAAAGAACACCAACGCAACCTATAATTACGGTTCGAAAGTTAAAGTAGAAAAAGGTCTAAAATTAATTTATATTACTCCTTGGCTCGAAAAAGAAGGGAAAACTACTAATAAGGTGTAATTACAAGGCACCTAATTGTGGCAGTTGACATCCTTTTCCCGAAAAAACTATTGCTCTAATCGAATCTAATGATAGGGTTACTTTAGACCACTAGCCGACAAATGTTTTGGGACGATTCAACATGTCAGTGGGTAGGTTGAATAAAGTAATTCATCGTGCATTAACTACAATAAGTAGCGGTTGTCTAGGTTGTGTACTGAAGACAAAAATAAATGAACACCAAATGTAATGTAGTGTAATTGTGAAGTCCGAGCCTTTTAACTTAACTTTTTAAATACCAAAATGATTCGTTTATTTTAATGGCATTGACGTTTGCCTATTTTTTAGTAATACTGTAAAGATTTCTGTCCAAATAAAGAGCACCTATTTAGAACTTATTCAGCTAACCACTTTTAATTGCACTATTCCTTTTCTGAGTGTAGTCCGAATTACAAATGATTTTTTAACTAAAATCTCCTCAAAAAAACACAAGACAAAGAGTCAAAAATAGGGCATTTAATATCAATCATTTAAAAAAAAATGTAATAAAGCGGACATATTTCCATGCATATCTTATCAAGAAATTCCTCTCATAGGTGGCGGGGCAGCGGGCGGACGGCGCGGACGCGTGCCGCTCCAAATTACTGCTATTATTTTATAATCCCTCCCAGTTACGTTTTGAATATTAATGACATTCCACAGTTTTTCCTTCCAAACGATCCATTCCACTAGGCAAATTTATTTCTATGAAACGAGCTTATGAATTCTTTGCAAATATTCCATATTAAATACTACACATAACAACACACTCCTTTAAGTAGTATTTAGCATTCGGTTTGCAACACACTAGTTACATGTATAGGTTTCGTAGTAACTACTTAGTAATCTGCGGTATAGGTACTTAAAAAAACAAAAGTAATATAAGTGCTATAACCGTTTATGGATAGTTCTACTGTTGAAAGCAAAACGCCTTCTCTTGGTCCGTCGGAGGCACAAAAACAAAACACAAGAGTATATTTTTCGTATCAATGGTCGGAACTTCTACGAGTTAAGCCAGACTTGCATTGCATTTACCCTTCCTGAACTACATAATGTAGTATAGAGTTACTTAATAAAATTTAACACTGGAAGACAACTTAAAATCAGTAGAAACGGCGGAGCTGCGAGGAAGTGCACCTATATTTTTCCCAAATTTTTCGGTTACTGGCAAGTTCGCTATCTCTGAATTCATTCTTATTAATGGCTTAGGCTGCATAGAAAACCTCTGTAAAAAGCACCCACATAGCCTGCTGTTGGTGTAGGCACAAAGAGTAAATAATGTTGCATGAGGTAATACACAAACACAATCAGAACACTTGGGTTCATCTACTGTAGTTGGTACAAAATTATTTCTTACAAATTCCCACAAACTTTATAAACCTACTTAACATGATAAATTTTGATTCACACAAGTTCGCTTCGGTAGATGACCACCCTAAGGACGTCTACTTGATAAAATCCCTTAGTAATAGCGACCAAGAACGATATTATCTGCCTATGCACGCAACGGCCTGTTAAATTATACTAACAAAGTTATAAATGAACATTCAGAATTATTAGGCGCTACTCGCTACAGCCCGCGGGAGGACTGCCTAATTAATACATCCACCTACCGCGAGACGGAACTTAAAAAACCTGACCCCAACGGCTGCAATGAGGTGGATTTGACTTTTTATTAGTATATATAAAAAACACGGCACACGCTCCTTAGAAATCCGATTAAAAAAGGGGTAGACGCACGCCTTAAGAAAAAACGCTGGATCGTATAACCCTAATTCGAAAGGAAACTGATAGAGCTATTTGAGCACCGTTAACGTTCATAGCAATCGATTGTTTCGATATCGATTAATTGGATCGTGTTTAATCGATAATCTTTTCGAAGCAATGTGCTTACACATCTGCCTTTATAGAATATGGTAAAATATATTTTTTTATCCGTAATCGTCTGTCTATAATTTGGAAAATACAGTTATTCACAAATGCTTATTAAGAGTATTTTCGTTCAAGTGTATATAGTAATTAATTATGTTACTTAGTATTAGCCACCTGAGTTACAGAACCACTTGGATATACAGCTAAGTTAAGGAAAACAAGCGCACGGCCCTTATGGTAAGCGGTACCCAGTACTTATGAGCGCTCACAACACCAATGGTATAGTTGGTGTATTTCCGTTTTCTGAGTAACTCTGTGTGTGATTCTGCCGTGTCCTGTAGTGTAGTTGCTATAGTAAGGAAAACACATTTGGCTCTTACTATATTTTTATTCATCAAAGATGCTGTTGAGATGTGTTATTGAAACTTCTCTCTTCAATACGTCACGATCAATGCAATACAGAGAAATGTAATATTGGTATTTTTATATTTAAGGCCCTCTAACGTTTATCCCATTTTTTTATGAAAATTGCTAACACTTGCGAAAATAACTAAAGTTATTTTGTGTTTTATGAATGTTAAAATTTTAAAATTTAAATATAAACAGAACAAATGCCACAAAATATATGTATTGAGAAAATATTATTTTTAAAAAACTACAACTGACTACTAAATCTTTTCCTTGTAAATTATTCACTTGAAACTAGGTATTATTAGCTATTTACTTGCCACTCTTGGGGGCCAAATGTCTTCATTATTTATTATGAGACCATTCTGGAATTATAAGTATAACTTATAACTTATCCAATAAAAAACATTGAGATCGGTTTACAATTGGTGAAGATGGACGCATAAATACCCAAATCATACATACACAAAAAACAGGTAAATTCAATAAATAAAATACAGAATTTCCGCGTTTTTTTTAAGTTAAATTTTAAGTTTTTAAAATTGTATTTAGATATTTGCTTTCAATTAACTCGACGGTAATGTTAAATGGCCAAAACCTTTCTCATTCTTCAATAAACGAGTTATCTAAGCCAAAAATAGTTTTAAATCAGACAGAGAGTTCAGCTTCATACCATTAGAATAAGTTATTATGAATTAGCTATATTGCGTACTCTTTTTTAATACGAATTTTGATAAAAACTAATGACATTACACTAAAACAAATGTTCTATAAACCATATTATTTGACTGGCTATGTGCAAAAACATTCAGTTTTATTATAGTCATTAACCAACATTAATACAAGTTGCTTGTGTTGCAGGCATTCCACTACCATTTTCTACTGTTTCTAAAAAATATAAACTCTTTTTTTTTGTTGAACAACATTAAGGCAATATGTTGTTTTATCAAATTCAATAATCCCGGACACCAACAGGTGTGAGTGTAAAAAACTAACCGTGTCCACAGAAAGTTGTTATGGTACCTCAACTGTCGTATTTATCTGATATTTTTTTATTCATAGAAAAACTAACCCGATACGATAGTCGAACACTTATAATATTCAAGCTGATATTTATAAATGTTGGTTAGGTACAATATACTCTTTAAGAACCTCAAACACTAGAACTACGTCATAGATCGTCAGTACTTTAATATAAATAACATTAATTTTACCTCGGTGGGTAGGTAACAGTTTCATCACACGAAGGAAGTCGCAGCAATCATCAAACATCTGATGTTATTTTTTTACGTAACGCGTGTCTAACAAAAAACTTCTAAAAAGGGTTGAATAAAGATATATTTAAAAGTGAAATTTTACACTCACCTGATGCATCTCGATTTCGAGGCACGTTTTACGCTTTTTATGTATACACTGTGCATATGTTTCATTTCGGCTAAGTTCGGCTCAATAACAAACACGTCCGGCGAACAAGTGCGCGAGCGCAGAAAAAAGCCACAATAGAAGGGTTGGGGAAGAGTTGTAAAGGAATAATGTCCGTGTAAACATCGTGTAATTGCACACAACAGGTAAAAGGGTTCGGTTTAACTCGACTATTCTACAGTTGATCGTTTCTAGTTATGTTGTCTATTTAACGTTAGTTTAGGGTTAGGTTACATACAACTTTTTATTTTGTGTTGGACAATATTATTGCGCTATAGTCTTGAATTAGTTCAGGGAGGCAAATTAGTTTTGAGAATCATAATTTGCTGTTTTTTTAATATTTTCTTATAAATTTAAGTAAGTATGTAATAAAAATTGTACCAAACCATTGCACATTTTGGTATATTGCCCATCAATAAACCATTGAGTTCTGACATCATAGAAGTTTTAAATTACAACGTGTTTTTATAGTCAAATACTAACTTAATGTGGAAGGTTCAGAGTGAAATGGTAAGCAGAATATAAACCATCTTAGGATCAAGGAGTTTGTAATCAAAATGAAACCCACCTAGCAGGTACACCACCGCCTTGAACTAACTAATTCACCAGCATCTAACTTAGTAGGAGCCGTTAACAAGAATACTAGCAATGTGTGATCAAAGTTACAAGTAGTCTTTTAAGATTATAAACACACCTCACCTCTTTACCTTATTTATACTATTAGACAATTACGGCAGCCGACTGTCTAGCCATGTGTTTATTATGACTTTCCTTGTTTTACCATCGCCTTCTTTTGTTGAGTTATTTCGACTACAAAGTGTACACCGACAAGTTAGGCGAGTCTATTTCTTCATCATCACTACATATTATAAAATAAAGCCACGCCTGTCTGTCTGTTCGCGATAAACTGAAAAACTACTGATCGGATTTTTATACGGTTTTCACTAGTAGGCAGAGTGATTCATGAGGAAAGTTTAGGTGTATAATTTGTTTAGTTTTTGTGTAAATTAGTTGAAATATGATGATGATTGTTGATATAGATGGGTTTTTACCCAGTGGTGGGTTTTAATCCATCTTACCCATCTCTAATTGTTGAAGATGTCTCTGCTACCCGTGCGAAGCCGGATCGGGTTGCTAGTAATATATTATATACCATCCTTTGAGATCCAGTACATAAAGCAGCATCAAGGTGGCGAAACTATGAGAGGATCACACTGTTGTTGCTCCATGACAATGCCTAACTTTGTAATACTTGATAATTTATTTTAACACAAAGCATGAGTATGTAAACCTTATGTAATTTTTCATACTGCTAGACCTAGCCTCAATCATTTATCATTTTTATGTCCATTTTGATAATTTACTGCAACTGATCATTGTATTTATATTATATATATTGTCGTCTGCGGTATTTCCGTTCCGTTCAAACCTTCAAGAAAAGAGCGTACTCCCACCTCTATATATCGAGTTGCAGGTATCCATGGGCGACGGTAGTCACTTACCATCAGGTGACCCGTCTGCTCATTTGCCCGCTATACCATAAAAAAAGTATTGGATCATCAAATAAAACACTATGATTTAATGTCCAGACAATAGTGATGTGTGACCGGCTAGCAGCAATATCGGTTAGTCAGTAGTTTTAGCGTGAAAGAGTAACAAACATCCATACATCCATACTCACAAACTTTCACGTTTATAATATTAGTAGGATAGAATTCACATTTCAATTACATTTCTAAAGAGCATAGAACATACAGACTTCAAACTTTTCTAAAAATGTTGTTCTAAAAAAAGTCTAAACATAAAAACACTTACTTGAAAGTCAACTACCAACTACCGTATCGAAAAAAATAAGAACATTACAGTCCTAAACATCCTAGACCTAGAATAGACTTTTTTTTATTTTATCCGCAATCGATTAAGACTCACGTAATATACTCATTAACACGTAATTTGGCTGCATATAAAAAAATGGTTCTTCTATTACAAAAACCACTGAGACAATAAGTAAAGTGCAACAAACTCCCTATACATTCCCTCTATTAGCGGTTTCAAGGGCCATTATAGTAATTCGGTGTGTCTATAGGCGCTGTCATAGAAATTGGACTATAAATCGTACGGTGACAATAAATAAAAAGTATAAAAAGGTATAAAAACTACCTCCTGACAATCAAAGCGTACCCTTTTATTGTGGCCGATTGTAAAACTGATAAAGGGATGAACAGACTTGCTGTCCGCGAAGCTAATTTATAAATGATTGAGATTTCATTTTTTCAGGTTTTGGGATAATATTAGCGATAACGATCGGAGTTTTGAGTTTATGTGGTACATGCACAATGTACCCCATAAAGATACACAAGATAATATATGATACAAGATAATAAATGATTGAAAATACTTTTATTAATTTTTTCCGATCCGTACAAGTTAACTCAGAATTTATCAACAGGTTACTTTATTTTATCGTGTAATACATATAAAACTTTTTTACTGATTTTCTTACAATTCTACTTAGCTATGCACATTTTTACAACAAAGATATGCCTTATCCGTCTTATACAATCCACTTACTCTGTTTATTAACGTGATATCAAGAAAACTGAGACAGGTGTACAGGATTCTAAGTAACACATACTTTAAAAATAGTTTTAGTTTTCCTTCGAATCGTCGATCAACACTGTAATCAGATATTTAATTATTTCCTTGTCAATAAACCGAACCAGTTTACTTATTATTTTATTGTTAACAATAAGAGATCCTAATTCACAACTGCCGATTCTAAAAAAGGATTTTTTTTGTATAATAACGGCAATCGATATACGCGAGGTAGTGATTACTAGTTTCAAAAGCACCCCTTTCTGACCCACTTTTTACCAGTTTTTAACAATTTTCGTTCCCTCTTCAAAGAGCTCCCTTTGAAAGACCGGGCGTGAACGAGTTGATGATATTACATTTTTTGTGAAGAAAGGAAATTTACGAACAATCTAGTGTATTAACAACAAAAACAGCGATGTTGTACGTATTGTGAGAGTTTTTTGCAAGTTCGCGTGCGCTTGCGCGTCGGCGGGCGTCCGCGTCCGTGCGAACCCTTCCCAGCGCGGATTGAGTCCGGAACCCTTCCCGCTATATGCGTGAGGGTCGCCGACGTATATGACGTCGCCAGCCCCAGGGGCACAACGCCGCAACGACTCCACACACACGGAACACATATGACGTTTCGTCCCGCGTTGAGCTAGCTCGCTACAATTCGCATGTGTGCCGCCTGACAGCTGCATCTGTTTTTATATACGCTCTCATATTTTTTCACAATGGTGTAGCGCAGCGCACCCTTGAAACAGTTTGCGTAATCGATGACAAAACTAAATATTCCGCCTGATGATTTCCGTATTTTTGGAATTCAAAACCGTCGTCAAACGACAGGGTCGAATAAATCCATAGTGAACGTGTATTAAAAACAACGGATCTCAAAAGCGAATGAAATATTTTATTTAGAAAAATTATGCAATCGGTTGTCACAGCTAATAAATATTGCATTGTTAAAAACAAAAGGTAAAGGTAGCTTCTGTCTGAATCTGATTGATAGCAAACGATTAGCTGTCAGCGTACATACTCAAGTTTCTTAGCTGAATTGGAATATGGCGGAAAATTGTAAATGGTATCGCGATATCCGATCACATTCGGAGAATTGATCTGTATTTGTTATTTAAACAGGTAGATTCATTCGGATTTAAAAAAGTTTGTATTAAGAATTATAATTTTGTTTTTTGGCAGGCTCTAATTACTTAACAGGTGAATTAATTACTGGAGACAGATGTCTTTTATATATCCGTCCCTTAGAAGTTGTTAGATGGTTAGATATATAAGTTTTACATAATAAAAGATCTAACTTTAACTTAGAGCACTTTTTATACAGAAATGGATGTCAAAGTATGTCAAGTAAATGTTAAATTAACCGTTTGTTCTGCATATTTCAGTAAATTTATTTTATAACTCTTCTACTGCGATCTACAGCTTACCAACGAAAAATTACATTATTATTACTTAGTCATACACCCTCTTGAAAGCCACAGGGCTACGTTTAAGAAAATTAAACTAAATGCAAGTATATTTGCTAGCTTTTACCCGCGACTTCACTTTCGTGACTCTAGGCTTTGGTCGAAACTTTTGCTAATTAAAAAATCTATCACGGTATTAAGATCAGGCTTTTTTCAGTTATGATCTTTTAAAAGTTATATCAATACACGCGCAAATAAGAGTTGGTAAAGGCACCAACCCTATCGTTTTATACAACATATTATTATTGAAAGCAAATTTCATATAAGGATTGACTTATTACATAATCCACCCTATGTCTGTTTACAACAATGGTCGGTACTATTGATTATGCAAAGCAAGGCAATGCAATTGTCCGCTTTTTGCAGCTAGGGACGAGTCGACCGCCGGACGACACAGGGGTCGCACATAGAACCCGTATGTCTTACTCACATACACAATACGTGTGTATGCCTAAATATGTGTGCATACCAAGGGCACAACGGTTAATTTTTATACGAAAGTGTAGTGGCAGTTTTTGTTTAGAATTGGAAATATTGTGCCTATTCTTGAAGGCAGGCAATTCAATGGCAGACTTGTCCAAATCTTTAAACATTTCAAAGATACAAAAGGTTACATATTTTATTTATTGAATAATTTGGCTAATAATATGACAGATAAAATGCAATATATAGTGTTTCAGAGAAAACTGAACATAAAATAATAATAATAACTTCACACATCTCACACACGGCCGTTTGATCCCAAACTAGGCAGAACCTGTACTATAGTAACCAGACTGATAAAAAGACAGCTAATAAACATCACAACTAGTTTTCCAAAACATTATTTTGAAACTTACACAAAAACAGCGAGTACCAAATTTAAAACGTACCTGTAATAACATGTAGCTTAGCCTCCAAGCTTACAACTTACTACACTGTGTTTGGGACTTTTTTGCTTAATAATACATAGTACGTAAGGGATTTTTGTAGTATTCAAAGTTCAAATTTCAATTACATTTTGTATTTATATACCCTTTGTATATTATCTGTTCAAAACATTATATGTATTGTACCAATTTAAATCATAATAATGTATGTTCAATGAAATATTTCCTTTCTACGTTACATACAAATAACAAATCTATTTTTTTTAATGCATCTGTGCCTATAACTGTCTTAAAGGAACTGTGTATAAAAAAAAATCTATAATATGATTTTTATTCTTAAATATTAAAAAGAAATGTATAATAATAATACATATAGGTTGCGCGATAAATAAATAAATTTGATACGTAATTATGTAATTATCGAGAATTCAGAAAATTACTGAAAGAATGATCAATATAGAAGTATCATTAGTTTCTTCAATGATTTTCTTATAAAGAAAACGGCTAGCTTCATACAACCATTCACGAATCAAAAGGTTCTTGACTTGTATTTATATATAATGATTCGAAAAAGTAGACACTAGCAACTGGACAGAGGGTAGACGTCAAATGAAAGATGTTCGATTCCCAACAAACTATCGATTGAAAAGACACAATTAAAGTTAGAGTTAGGCAACTACGCCGTTTGTTGTTCTCTTACGTGCGTGTGTGTTAACCCCACAAAACTTTCATCTCTGGAGGGCGAGCGTGTGTGTGTGGGAGGGCCGGCCTCCCTCCGAAGGGAGTAAAAAGTAGTTGCGACTTGTTCACCTCTTTCGGTGTCGCCCACCACGGCCGGATTTACTCGTGAGCTTTTTTATTGCCGAATTTTATTATATACCTACACGGTTTAAATCACTAAGTCGACCGGCGCACAATATTTTTATGAATATTCTGACTTACGAATATTACTATCTACAGCAAGTAGACCAAGTCGTCTTTGTGCTTTTAGCTTTATTGTACTCGTTGTACCTAAATATGTTTAATGTAATTTTTTTTTAATTATATTTTTTCAGTGATAAAGAAATAAAGAAATTCTTTTCACTCTTTTTGACTAAATTTATTAGTCATTGGACATCATGTAGCTCTACTTTTTATCATCATGATTATATTAATATTAATACACATTCAAAAAACCTAAAACTGGACAGGTTTATGTTGTGTAGTTAAATAATTACTATCCGGATTCAACCATACGTCCAGCGCCATTTTAGTAAATTACAGTATTGTGAGCAGTACCAAATCTGTGGAAAAGTTCAGTATAATTGGTTAAGTAGTCAAAGTTGTTCAGATGAAAGAATTGACCGACACATACCGAAAGGCGTTATCGCATAGCTATACCTAGTCAGTGAAGTAAAGAGAAAGACATAAAGAAATATGACTAGGGAAATATTTTTACCCTGCAGAACACCGCGGTTAAACAGCAATACTATAAACTATTATTTCTAATTATCATTTTTGGTGACTTTTATTGAGGATAAATATGCTCGAGTCGTTAAGTTTATCGCAGAAACTTTGTAAAGTAATAATTTTACATTGACTTAACATTTTATTTGTACATATTCGGAACCAATTCAAATTAGCCTGTATATGTATAAGTTGTAACAGATTGTTAAAAAAATTTACAACAGATATCCTTATGATGTATGTACATACATTTGACACCACTTGAAAAACCTACATGCACGTTTTACCAACGCAACGTATTCTTAAATCAGCACGGTAAGATAAAGACACAAAACTCTTACGTAAACGTACACAAAAGAGAACAAAAATAGTAATAGAGTGTGTTAGTACAGAGGTAGTCACGCCCGCGGCGAGTGAAGTGACATAAAACATACACAGCCAAAGGGTTTGTGCGTGTCGAGTGCCAAGACGATGCCTATCTATCAAACGCTCCACCCTGACGCGGCGGCGCGCGTCACCTCACTGCGTGGCACACACCACGCAATAAAAAATCCCTTCTAAACATAAAATCGAACTCGTGCTCATCCGACACGCAACAATTGAAATCGACTGCAGGGACATGTTTTCTACTTAAAAAGTAAATTTTATTTTTAAAAAATGCTCTTCCCTCGTAGTTGCTACCGATGGTTTAAAAAAGCCATAATACGTCCCTGACGATGAGCGCGCGCCGGCTGAAGATTTGACGCGCTAGCGCATGTGTTTATAATCGTCCCCTCGTAATTTCACATTTTTTTACAAATTTTAAGTCATACAGTACATCGGTTACTGTGTTCACTGCATTTTAACAGAAAAAAAATGCGAATTGTTAATCGTATCGAACGGACATCAAAAGAATAAAAAATAAGTGGAGCCGTAGTTTTTCACGTCATCATGGACGGACGGCTGGACGTTATGGGCACCGTAAGGGCACAACGGTTTTTGTGTGACCCTCAATTTACAACATAAGAAGGGACACGACATCGTCTCCCCGTTGTACCTTGACATCTCGGTTGGGAAGGAATGTAATGTAAATTTAGTACAAAAACGGGAATTTAAATAAGTGTAGTGGCTCGGGGACTAGCCAGGGGCCCTTCGCATTAAAGCGGCCGTTATTACTACCCGCTTCTAACGACAAAAACATCCATGTATGCTTTTGACAGTGATTACTTGCGTATCCATAATCCACACAAATAAGTAACTGACCTTTTAAAGCCACATTTTCGCCAAGAAAGTGTTAAAAACATTAAGCCATAATAATATATACATACGCGTATGTTTCTTAACATTTTTTGCGAAAAATGTGGTGGTAAAAATGTCAGTTACTTATCTGTAGGATACCTCGTTACTCAATTACAATATTAATATTTTCGATGTTTATACTGATCGATTGACAGTCTCCGAGAAAATATCATCTTTGGCGAATCCGGACAGGAAATTAACATGATGTGAGTTTTCCTTCGGCTCGACAATCAATAAGATTGGCAAAGCAAAGCAAAGCGGTGGTGCGCATCAGTCGTATCAGTGCTGCTGAATTCTTACTATACCTACATAGATGTATATACAACATAGGTACATACACATTACATAATTTTGTTTTAAAAACAAAATTTAGTGAAGTAAAATTTAGTGCGCTCGTCATGGCTAACCTGTTTTTTTCTCAGCTGTAGAAGACAAGTAAAGAGTAAATTTTCCGGTAACTAGGAAGTCCCGAGGCGTTTTGCTCAAATATGAAACTTTATTGCCTTTCAACCCGCCGTCGGAGAGTGAACTATACGGTTTTTCAGGTAACATTATCATTTTTCTATCATCACACAACGAGTACATTTGCTTGTGATAACTTTACTGAAACGCTTGGCTTTCTAATCATCTATTAAATACTGTACTACTCTAAAGCGTAGCATGAATGTAGGTATACAGCTCTCCTCAATAAACCTACTCTCTAATGCGAAAAGGATTTTCAAATTGGATTGAAAGAACCTGAGATTAGCGCTTTCATAGAAACAAACTTGCTGCAAATTAGGCTGCGACATTAAAAATCGAAATGATTAATTTTAGGATCAATCTGAATCTTCTATGAAGAATAAAGAAAGTTTACTCTGGAATATTTTCAGTGAAACTAACGGCTAATACGAGTACATTTTGAAAAACTATTTCTTACCGTCAGCTACCAATTACTCCTGACACTAAATCCATCCAAAGATTGTCTGGTAGAGATCGCTTTTAGCGATAAGAACGCCCATTGTACCTAGCATTTAAATTAAATTTAAGATCTATTGTAAGTTTATATGGTGTACAATAAAGAATATTCTATTCTATTCTATTATTCTATTCTATTCTTATCGATCATCTACGTCGTGTAAGAAACTCTTGTGCTTCTACTAGCACCGATTTAAGATCTGTATCTGCTATCAAAAAGAAGGAGATTGTTAGACTTCTCTGTTAGACTAATCGTTCAAAAACCATATTCTATAGTAAAAAAAACCTCACAATTTCCTGTAAACATTATACATCAAAGTTCATCTAAATTCTTACGGTCTACAAACCATTTCTATTTGATATTGACAAACGTAGTCTCAGGAGGGAAAGTGGAAACTTAACTAGGTATTTGTGTGCGGTTGTTTAGTGTGAGGGGATGCAGGGCTCGCGAGGGTGGCCGCCCGCCGACCGCCGAGACCGACGGTCGCCTACTAGTCCGCGCGACCGACCTAGTGATGTCACACGTTATTGGAACGGAATCGAAATGTGTGAACAAGTATGTCGCAGATAATCCTGTGATTTAACAAATTTTAAGAAAGATAAAATCTGTTGTTAATTTTGTGATTTTAAGAAGTTTCATGTGATGTCTAATGATGTTATACTTATCAAAACCTAAAACCTAAACCTACAACATTTTATTAAACTCTTATTTTAGTAGTAAATAACACTATTTTTAATTCAATTAATCTTCATTATTGTTATTATCTCAACCTAGGCGCGTCTACTACTTCACATAGACTACAAAAACATACTTAATAAAAAAGTAGTAATGTATGTTAAAACTTTCTATCGGCAATCCACACTGTCCTTGGCTTCTTTTCTTTTAAATTCAGTACAGATTATACTACTCGCCTTTTCATTTATTCTTTGCTTGTACTTTGTAATTAGCAATTTTTACATATATTATACAGGTGATATGATTTAATTCCTTATACATATTTTGAGAACTTTCATATGACATTAATGATATGGGTTGTACATTATTACACCTAATGTGCCGAGACGCGAGAACGAAAACTAATTCTTGAAATAACAACAGTAAATTTATTTTATATTTTTTATTTTAAGAGTTCAATTCCAATGGGAAATCCAAAACTGTTTTCACTAGTTAGGAAGCCCTTTAAGATTATAATATTTTAGTTTATGTTTAATACAACGATCATAGAGGCATAGGGAGATTCATCCACTATGTATCAGTGAGTATTGTTGGCTTTGAACAAACCCTGAACTAACTTAGTGATAGAAGGAAATAATACGAACGTTTGTTCTCAAAATAGGAGCAACACTAAACTCGCCGCGTGAGTTGCAGTGCTGCTGTTCGGGGACCACATTTACATCAAACAGTTGTTACGCAGGCCATTTCCTACACCATCGCCATGGCCCCTACGTGCCGACTATAGCTCTGACCACAATCTTTACCCTTTCGAGAACTTTTTATCTAGATTACTTGACAATTTTACTTGGAAGCATCTTTTTATTGATGAGGCAACTTCAAAATGGCGGTATTGCAAGGATCTTAGATCCTAGATCTAAATCTTATAAACGCAAATATACCACTGTTCACTATTCATATAATATTTAAGCTATACTTGCGGGTTTTAATATTTGACTTATGGTATGGTTTACAGCCCGCACGGCATCGGTACGGTATCGAGATGACCACTTAGAAAATATACTAATTGTTCAGTAATTCGACTTCGTTCCAATATATATTTTATGTGTAATAAAACTAACTCTGAATCATTTACCATGTGGAGTAGGACGTACATCAATAGCTAAGTACATACATAGCAATAGTGACGAGGGTTAGACGCCGTAACCCTTTACTGCGCTGGGTATGAGGGTCGGGCGGAGGGCGGCCGCGGAAGGGTTGCCGCCCGTGAGCTCTCCGGTCTGGCCGACTGGGCGGCGCGGCCGTCACCCCGCTCCCCCCGCACTTTTACGACGAGCTTTTTTATCGTGCGTGCTGTCGTTTTTCCTTTTCTATTTTTTATGTTTATTTCCCCGAAACCATAAATTATGTTTGAAAGAAGGGAACACTCGGACGTTCGAACAGGAACCGGGGTGACATCGAAGTTTTCTGTTCTCCGCTTTTCTGTTTTTTTATGGTCTCTCATGTGTAATGTAATGTGCGTAGGGGTGAGTGCACCGTTGTCATGGCAACTGCATGGCATTAGAGGCGGGGACGATCTCCGCCACTTGATCGGCTGATTATCGATACATATACTTGTTGGAAATAAATCGTGTAGTAGGTATTTGTTATTGTAACGCGACCCGCTTCTGTAAACAAGCACGTCTATATTCATTTGATCTCTGTTTGTGCACAAACTAGCGAGATGGACGCCGCGCCAATGTTTGCACTGGCAGAAGCAGGACGTTCCGTGTCACTTTACCGCGCTAACATCTCGCTAATATTAAGTGATATTTATATAAACAAGATTCACTATCTGTATCGATATTCATAATGCAGGAACCTATTTTTCAGAATCAGAAACAGATCATTTTCGGGAGCAAGCCCGCTAATAGAGGGAGATGCCTTGCTTGTAAAACGGTTAAGATACTGCAGAGTCTGCAGAGAAGGTAAGGGTAAACCACCGCTTTATTTAATCCCTAATTTACCAAATTGAACAAGCAAAGCAATGCAGCAGATGGGAAATTGCTCCACCTACAAAAAAACATTTAGCATGATAGACGAAGAGTAAAATGAAAATACAATATAAAAAAATTACGCGATCAACTAAACCAGTAGTGGTCAGTAATTAAACTGTTAATTACTACATCGACAAGTGCCGTAGTTAAATCATTAATAGATGGCAACACATTTTGAGGTTTTTGGTATCTTCATCAACACCAACCCCAACCCAATCCCGACTCTTTATCATGCTACTCGTTCAGCAATACGCCGAGTGATCTTCGCATCACCCTTATCGCAATGCTTCAAAACTAACGTTTTCGATCAGTGCGTCCTATTTTTTTTTTTATATATGGACTCTATCTCGCCAGTGCGTCCTACTTGTTATAAACTACGGTGTCACATGGACACTAACGGTGCGTCTAGTCCACAAACTTGCGTGTTACCCAGCAGGCTATGGAGCGAGCAATCAATCATAGAATTTCTTCTAAGAATAAAATTCGTAACGAGGTCATCTAACGAAGAACTAAAGTTATCCACATAGCTCGCAGCATAAGCTCGGTGAAGTGGCAATGGGCTGGCCATGTCTGCCGAAGGACTGATGGCCGTTCGAGCAAAAGGGGTTCTTAAGTAGAGACCGCGAACCGGTAAACGGAAGGTACGACGCCCCCCAGTCCGATAGACTGACGACCTGAAGAAGGTAGCTGGGATAGACCGGATGTGGAAGCCGGAAGACCGGGTGCTATATCGCACATTGGGCGAGTATATAAAAATATATTAATTTTAGTAATCAATTATTTAACTTGATGTATGATGCTGTATAAAGAAATATACCTAAGCAGGATCCAGGTTCACTTACGCACCCCATCGACTCAGAAGAACACAAATGCTGTGTTTAGATTGAAGCAGACAAACTATCATACCTAGACTACCCGCAGACAGTAACCTAGAATACTGATTATGCCCCTCGACCCACGGTTGACAGATAGGTTACGTAGAAAATAGATTTCAAACAGATGGATATATTTGAATTATTCCACAGAGCAACTGTCAAAATATATTACAAATTAAGTACAGAAATACGTTGCTATTCACGCTGACCACCTTGTAAAATAAGGAAATAATCAAGGTCTTTAATATTGTACCGGAACAAGACAAGAATGGTAATAATTATTGTTCAATTAAAAGACTATTCACTTTTAACTTTGTATAAGAACCAACAATTTTGAGTATATTGAACACGTTCAAATATTTCATTACCTATCAACCGCAAAAACTGAACAAAGCCAATGTTGTAGCCAGTTAATTGCTTACCCTTGCTCGCGACAAAAAAAAAAACACGCCATATTGCGTCCAGCGAACTAACCACCGCAAAAGAGAAATTTACGAATAAAAGCGGGAATGGTTACACGCTGCATTTAAAATTAGAACCCTTTAGGGCGCCACACTGCCAGACAAAGGGCCGAATGGCAAATTGCCGGCAGGTAGCGATAGCGAATATGTCGAAATAGAGTCCAATAATTATTAAGGGCTCTAGTTTAATAAATGGCTCTTTTTCTAAATTATGAAGGGCTGATCGCGCCATACGGACATACCTGCCGCGAACCCTTCGCCCTTCACATAATGAGTTATAACTCTTCATTGCTTTTATTTGCAGCGTTTTTTGTATTGAATGAGGTTGGCGAGTCGGCAACTGCTTGTTTCGGAAGCCTAGATAAAAATAAATTTCACCAGAAATGACTACGTGCCGTACTTATTATATTTTCAATGGCTATGCTTTTAAGTTTAAAGGATCCAAAGAAAGTATTCACCTATCTAATGTAAAATGGTCACTTGTAGTCATTTAAAATCGTTTATTTAACCTAATCTAGCGATTTTAAATGAACACGTGATATGGTGACTATTATTCAAAACAGAAAGAAAGTAGAAAAATGTCTCGGCAGAAAGATATCTGGACCCTCACCTTTTATTCAGAAAAAAGATTTTGAATTTAATACCCAATTCATTGGATTTTTTTTTTAAATCATGTAATTATTGAATGTTAATAATATAATAATGTGTATGTAACAATCAACCGTATTACCATCGACGAAACCAACTTTCTAGCGCATCGGTTCCATTACAAAGGTGATCGCCTAATTAGTATCTTTGAAACGGTTCAGGGCGTAAATTTCGACAACACGGAGAGTAATGATTGTTGTAGAAACTTACGTCCTGAACCGTGTTGTTTGTAGTGTTTTAAGTATCAAAACTAAGCATCATCGCTCGCGGTGCCCTGGGTCCTGGCTTGGAAGATATGCCCATGTCACCACGAGGAGGTTTTTCAAGCCAGAACCCTCCAACTTTATAAGACCAATTGTACAAAGGTTATGCAGAGGTTTTTTGTTATTGAAACATGAAATGTAGGTAAATAATAAATATTTTTTCAGACAATGTTTAAACCCATTTAGTTCAATACAATAAAAGCGCTACTGTTTGCTATTAACAAAGGGATATCCTTAGAAATGGGTTTTATGTATCATTGTTTGTATTAAACAACCTTAGACGATACGTAATAGCATGACAACAAACCCCTTTTGGCCCGAGGCAGCGGAGTGTGTCGCGATGACTTGTAATTCCGATATTTTCGCTGTTAAAATCGTATTTCCTGAAGACGACATTGATCGCAGCCACCGAAGCGAACACAAGAGTATTTCTAATGTGCCCGGACAAAGCCCGTCTCCCAAACAATGCCTTCGGAGACTATTTAAAACGAATCCCTTGACGACACCTACGCACACGGCATCTAACGGGGTGAGTGGTACAAACTGTAAGCTTATTACGATATAAGGTTTTTGTAATTAACTTAGTGTCAACTTCAATGATTATTAAATTTAATCTAACGTTTAATTAAACGTTCAAACGCACATTACTAACATGACTACACCGGAAAGCCAGCTTAAGTATTTCTTATTACTTCTTTCTTTGTTATTCAATGTAGCAGATGAACTTTGTTTATATGAAAACTTGATTACAATAATGTGTGACCCACTTTTCATATATTTTTTTTTAAGAAAAAAAAATATTTATAGACCATTTTGCAAAGAAACCTATGCTGTATATCATTAAATGCATCATGAAAATTATTCAAAATTAGGGCCAAAATTAAGGCAATCGGTGAAAATTATGCTTAAAATCAAAATAAAACAAATTTCAAAGTTCATATACTAATTAAGTACTTGATAGGTACACCCAGATATACTTTCTTAACACTTTACAAACATAAGATAAAATAAAACCAAATTACATGGATTTTGTATCCAATTATAATCTACAATAAACTATGTAATGAAACTATCAATTTGTCTGACTATATCAATGTTTTAATAATCGCCATTCTTATGTGACTTGCGGTTCTTTGAACGGAAGCTCGTAGAACGCTTCAGTGAGTATTCTCAACGAACGAACTATCGCCGGCAATCCTTTACCAAAGCCAGCCTTTCACAAGCGATAGACTAGAAACTATTAATATTGTTCAATATTTTGGCGACTGCCACAATACCCCCTTTATCCTGATGTCCTCAATTAGTCTGGAGGGAATACTGGGAATGAGCTTTGTAAAGATTTATTGCTTAGCTACATTCGGCCTGGATTAAAACTTTTATTGTGATAGAAAAAGAACTTACCATGAACATTATTTGCGGGTAGTAAAAATGTAGTTTATGTTCAATATTGTGTAGGTACCAAAATATCTTGGGATCAACCGGACAACGAATTACTATTTACGTGTAACAAGGTCAGTTGTTCTTACATAACTTTGTGTAGGTATAAAAACGACAATCAATACAGGCTCAATCTTCTTGAGATATTTGATCTGTTCTTTAACAAAGTATTCGATAACAAAGTATTTAGGTTGCCTGACCATTGACAATCATGCTTTTGAGGTCACCATCACAGAGTAAGCTGTGATCACCATTACTGTCTTACTCTTACATCAAAATTTAAGTATTTTCCTGTATTTTCGAAATAAAGAACTAGAATCTATGACGTCTGCAAACGTTTTTTAACCTGTAAACAACTAAACAGGTTTCAGCAACGCAATGTGCAGCCCAAGCTTTTTAAAGGCTTTCTTTGAAATACTTATGTCTGCGGTCCCTTGAAGCTGTTGACTTAGAATCATGAATTTTGGTAAGCAGCAAGGTTGTACAGCACAAGTAAAGGAAAAAAACGTAAAGGAAAAGTATTTGATGTTAATTAAAACTTAATGCCTCCAAGGGTTCCTGAGAAAAAGGGTCTGGACAGACCGACAGACAGACAGACGGACAAAAACACTATGGTATAGATCTAAAATACCTATATGTATACATACCTATATGTATTTTTTACAAGGAATACATCAAGTCTAAATATGTACAAAAGCGTTTACCTATAAAATCAATTTTGTCGCTAAAAGCAATTTTGACAGAAACCCTTTGTTGAAGTCGGTTAATAAAGAAATCATGGATAGTTTTTAATGTAAAAAGGATTGAAATTGGAGAAATTTTACTTTTGCTTTCACATCTGTTCTATAACTACTAGGTACGCAATGACAGGGGCATGCATGTAATCATTAAAGCACATCGGAATCTTTACTTACCGAAAGCATTTCAAAGCACATTTAAAAAGAAAAAATGTCGTTCAGAATTGAATACTGGTAAGTAGGTCCAAAAATGCGGGCAGCGCCGCGGGACGTAGAACTAATACCGTACAATAATGCGATGTTACTCAATTGTTAACTTTTTACGTGGCTGTGTAAATGGGTGACCAAACGTAAGAATCTGGACACAAATACTGTTCATTAATACATGTCAAGCGAAGACTGCGAGAGACATTTGAACTAAGATCACATCATTAATATTGAGTAGTACACGTAGGCGGGGTTTGAGAAAAGGATAAATTTCATGGAGAGGTGCTTTCACCCTTTAGGGCTGCGTCTTATTTCTCAGAGAAAAGGAAACAAAATCAGCCAACTAAAGAAAGGAATCGGTACTTCAGCATCGGCCTAATTGTGTCCTTAATGTTCGTACCGATCGTTATAGCTGTATCTATTTCGCATGGCGATTTCATGCTTGTCTTTGCGTTAATATACAGTAGTTAGACGCAACGATATAATTCTTAGTGCGTGTTCTAATTATTTATTTAAGTACGAAGTAAGAAAAAGAAGTAAAAATTTTCTTTGTTATGTCTGTTTTGCAAGAGGACACACAGTAGATTACTGCACAGCTTAGAGCAAAAGACTGCAGTTAACTTAAAGCGTAGTGTGGCAAGGGCATAGGAGTGGCAAGGCCCAAATAGCTATGGTATTGCGAATGTTTACAGGGTCCGGTAATCGCTTACTAGCGGGCGGAACATGTAGAAAACTTTCCAACTTACATACGTATAAAAAACTTGGGCAAGTCCACCTTATACGCTTTAAATCGCCTTAACTTCTATATCTACTACTACTAAGAGCTACTTCTACGTCTGGTCTTTCTCATCTCGTCACACGGCATCGCATACGCATCTGCAGTATTTCTCTTTCTTAGCGGACCGTTTCTATTCCACCACCGTTTGTGCTATGAATAATGTTTTCTGGGACGTGAACCTATTTGCATTTTTTGTTGACACTGTTTCGCGCTGCATTGATACACATGTTGCTTTCGAATAAAAAAAAACATTAATTTGTTTAAAATCTCGTAAACCTAGTCATGTAAACTAACCGTCTATCATCATCATCATCATCATCAGCCTATCGTCGTTCACTGCTTGACGAAGGCCTTCCCCAAGGAGCGCCAAGTATACTGGTGGCAGCGCATGGAAGCAAATTGCCGAAGACCCTCTATACTAAGAACTAATTCTTTTTTGACGTGTGGAAACCCCTACGGAAATAACCTCACGTTCGCAGAGCAACATGGTTGGGTTAGATTAGTTATAAAACTCGCAAAATTACTATTTTCATTAACAAGGTTTAAGTATTGAAACATAATGCGTAAGCTCTAATGTAAACGCAACGTTTAATAGGACCCCACGCTTATGTACATACATGTTACAAATATGTTACAATTCTCAGTGCTGTCTAAAAGGCAGACCTTTTTCTTCTTAACCCTCAAAAGGACTTGATATAATGTACGATATACTGTACTGAGCACAGTTGCATACTAGATAATATGTACAGCGCATGCAAATTCAATGCCTGGTATACCTAGTCTCTATAAAAATATCGTTGTATACGGAACACAACGAATATATAATTCGCAAAGCTCGAACAGACCATGTTTCACAGGTAGGTACACTATCCTTTCTGAAGCAATAAATTAAATAAACTGTCCATCCTCAATGTGTTTAGCTGCGATCGTTGTTACAAAAGGAGCTAAACTCTGAGGCTCAGTGGCTCGGTGGTTCGGTCAACCCATTAGGCCCGAACGCCGCGGGGTCTCATGATCACTTTGCTCATGTTAATTTATGTGCTTTGTAGTATTGTCCACTTCACAATGGACGCGTTTTATAGCGTTCGGCTGCCGGACACCCAGATTAACATCTACGGCTATGCCTTTCTCCCGTTTTGTGCAACACAATAGACATAACTGGGTAGCAAGCACCTGGCATTAATGGCCTCAATGTAATAGATATTAATGTATTAAGCATACGCATGTTTATATTTCTTTGTACCATAGTTTTCTTTACCAAAAAAGTAACAAAATTCTTTGGACAGATACGGATTCACATAAGGTCAATTCGATAGCGATTACCTACTTCTTATAGGGCACAGGTAGTTAATTCTGTATTTTACCTAATATTTGATAGAAAGTTCTAATAAAACAGTGCTATTTATTATATAAATTGACTTTCGTTTCTTATTATACTTTGTACGTTATTGACGAAAACTGTGGTGGTCTCTGTAACTTATACAGGTAGGTGCTTATACTTAAAATTTAAATAAAATTTAAAAATAAATATATTTTTATTTTATTATATTTCTGTTAAAGTGTGTTTGTTCCGTTGCTTCATCTGTACATTTTGATGACTGACACAATTTTCAACCATAAACAATAATATAATAATAACTTAAACCACCTCACATACGGCCGTCTGATCCCAAACTAGGCAGAGCATGTACTATGATAAACAGGCTTCTTCTTAGGGTACCCCGGGTCTTTTGAATAGACCCACTTGTGACGGAACACCGTGTGGTTTTAGTCGTTTCGATTCCGACATACCATTTCCTACCGTTAGCTCCGGTGAGGAGATGACTCGTGGGGATTTCCACACGACAAAAAAAAACACACAGATAAATTCAGTCAAAAATAGTTAAAGTGAAATTTGTGTTGAAGATCTTTTACGAAATTTGAATTTGAAAATTTGAATTTAAGAATGAAACTACATTCTTAAATTCAAATTTTCAAATTCAAATTTCAAATTCAATAATCCAACAGTAACATTAAAGGTGACAACGAATGATCTTGATTATTTATGTGCTCTCCAGATCCAAGTACTACCGGATCAACGTTGACCTCAGTCACGTGTGATTCTTACAGACCATCGGCTGACTCGAGACCACGGCACCCGTTGGTACTCTACCCAGTCTGCCCGGATTCGGTCTAGTCCACAATGTATTCTATGAATCCTTTGGGCAATGAGCTTTATATTATGTGTGGACCATCGCCTTACAACTTTTTAACTATTTACCGATTGACTTTAAAGATCTTGTGTATAACAACACGTGTACGTTCAAAAGAAAACTTACACGCCTTCCTGTTATAGAATATTTATTTTTCAGTATCAGATTTAATAAATGCCAATATATTTTGTACTAAATTAATTATTTTTATTATTATTTATGGATACTGCTAATTATTTTTAGTAATTTAAGTAGGATTATGGAGAATAATTATTTAATATTTGTGTGCTATGGTTGACATTCCTTTTGTCGGTTTTTTTGAATATAAATATATAAATGAAACGAAATTAAATTCTCATTTGAATTTAAAGTAGATGTTTAAAGAGTTTACCTATTCCAATAACAAAGTCCTACTTACTGTACACAAAACAAAAAGTAACGCATGAATATTTTATTACTAAAATAAAGTTAATCTTGGGTTAACACAGTGATTGTTTTATATTATTCTCTCTACATAATATTAATTTCTACAATAAGTAAAAATTACTTTTAATGGTCATTATTTTTTATAAAGTTTTGGACTAACTTTATTGACTGAACAAGAACTATTCGACTCACTGAACTCCATAAGACTTTAATAACTACAAATTCATCTGCATTCGGTAGCGACTATCACTCAAATTTATATTAAGAGAAGTAATGTGTGACAATTTGTGGGTTCACCATAAATTTTGCATAAAAGTCAATCTTAAAGTGTTTTAAATTGAACCTAAATAAGAATAAGAAAGCCGCCACGTAACTGGGTCTTGTTACAAATATCAATTTGGCAATTTTTCAGCCAAAATTTAGGTGCCATATAGTAAATATAAAATTATTTCTTTGTGAATATTTTAATAGACTGATACAACATTTCAATACAAAATATTGATAGGATTGAAAAAATAAAATGACATTTGTGTTCAAATCACGTAATACTTTCTACTTTCTACGGTTTATTAATACACGGTTTAATAAATATAATTTCTTATACACCTATAGAATGACACTAATTATGTAAAATATCGCAGACTATTCGTTTTCTATAATCTCTAGAATATTGTCATCGCCAGAATTCTTCGGCACCTGACCAGGCGCAAGGTCTCCGTGTACTCTAAAACGATATACGCAAGTATGAACCGGATGACCCCAGTTCGACAGCACTCTTAATCTCACGATATTGAATCCCTTGTTGGTAGGGTGAGGTACCTCGAAATATTGATTAGGTTTTCCATCTTTATCGTATTCGAAGGTGCCATAATCGTGCCCGTAAGCATCCGTCTGATATTCCAGCCCTTCAACTTGACATAGGCGTGGAGCCGACGATATTTCTCTGGGTAAATACAAAGGATTTCCTTTTGTAAGTAAAAATATATAGTGATAAGTACGGCTTTGCCTATCTTAGGACGGTTGAGTTACGGATCTTCTATTGACTGAGAGACTGTCGGCTTTTCTCATACGATATTACATATGTTATATACCTACATATATACCAACGGATTTGATTGAGAGACGAAATATCTAAGTGTGCTTAGAAATAATACTATTCTTAAGCTTTAGATCGGCTTTACATCTAACCAGTAGACTTTCATTTTGTTTTTTTTTTTTATTTCCAATTTGGTTTTGTTTCTGACTGGATGTCAAAATCGTGCCAACAATGTTGGGTGTACACGTTTGACGACATCAGTAGATAGTCTATATTTGGTGGGTAGGGGTGGTTTATGGCAGTAGAATATTTTAGTTTCTTTTTGGTGAATAATATAATTATTGTTATACACGAAATTATCTTATCTGTGGTAAAACTGACTCATTTTCTTTGTTAAAAGAACACTATACCTAAATACCTGTATAAAAGAATACTATACGGAACGCATCTGATGGCGCCAGATTCCAGGAAAGGCTAAACGCCAATGAGCATCTTAGCTAAACGCGCACTGGGAGGACAGCGGCGGCACCTCATGACTTTGCTGATATTCGTATATGGGAGCATCGTACATTTATTATAAAAAATCCCATACAAATTATCATCCAATGTGAAATTTTTAAGTTCCTATGTGAATCACAATTTTATAGTGCGCAAGAAAAGGATAAGAGTATGAACTGACTCATTTAAATCAAACTCGAATCGATTCCGATTCAGAGTGAATGAGAGTAAGGTGGTGATTTGCATAAATGTCAGCCTTTCCACGAAGTACCTATACCGTCGACGACGGTGAATGATTTTCAAAGCTTAGACCAATTTGTCAGAGGCTATATCAAAGAAACAGACTTTTTTTTCTTTCAATATGACTTTTAGTCATCTCAAACATTTATGAAACGTCCTAACTAAACTGACAAGTAAAAGGTCCTTTACGTGTACTGTACTACCAACGCCGGCGTCGTCTGGCCTGGAGGCGAGTAGAGCTGGAGTAGGTACTTACTAAAAGTACTTAATTTAATTTATATCCAATAAGTGTTGACATAACGGTTGAGTTTTGTAAGGTTGGTAATTATTATTTAGGTACTAGAGATCGCGTTGTGGTCGAATTTCGACTATAATAACTTGAGATCAAGTGAACCCACTCCTAACACAAGCATTTAGCTTAGCTGGAAGGGTTAACAAGAATACTAGTAATGTGTGATCAATGTTATTAGTACTCCTTAACAAAAATACATTAAGTTTTAACTGTTTTGTTTTACAACATTGATCAGTGTAACTTGAAATGTCATTGTTTAGACTTTCTGTACCATAAAAGTTCAACATATACCTAGGTCCACTAGACGCTTGAAGCTTATGGTAGCCGCTTCTTCAACATACAGGCTTTAAGTGTTCAAAAATAAAATAAAATTTACGAGAAGTGAAATAAAAAAGCACTGTAAGAATCACACTTTCCCCTGATCAATAGATCAAGATCTATTAGTGTAATGAGTAGGGCCGGCGCACTAGTCATTACGCTAAAAAAAAGCTGTCGTGTGATATGCTTAGCGCTTGAAATATTACCTCTATATAAACAATCACCTGGTCGGCGCAATCTGAGGTGGAATATGTTCAATGCTGAAACCCGTGATTTTTACAGTCCCCAGAAGACGTATCGTGGCTTCTCCTCTGGACCCCTTGAATGCCCAACACTCGCCTGGCAGGGAACTCGGCCGGATCATGGCCCGTGCCCCGAGACAATTCCGACAGATCCACGAGGTGAATACGTGCAGAGCGTAGCCAACAGGAGACTCGTATAGCACATGTTCTGTAGTGTCAGCTGTATCTATCACCTTTGCACCCGCAGACTCCAGGGCGAAGTCAGTTATCTGTGCATATAACATACTTTTATAACTCATTAGTTCATTACATAATAGTAAGTTTCAAATGTAAATGTATATTAATGTTATTACATTAAAAACTTAATAACTTATGGTTATGCAATTTTAAACAGTAGATTATTCTTATATGATGGCCAAGTCAAATTAAACTTCAAAATTGATCGATAAAGCTAGTAGTTTGTAAGGGAGAGGAATGACATATTTAATACCAAGGACGTTATTGGAATGTTCGGATTTTTCTGAAATTGTCTACATAAAAATACATTGAAATCGACATGAAAATTCATAATAATTATATTGTTTAAAAATATGTACCTACACCAGAAAAACATTTTCCAAATAAAAAAAATTAAAAAAAATGTTTACCTCTGTAACATTTTGTACATTAAAGAAATAAATTACGGGCACTATAAACTGTTATTAAGTTACAATTAAATCTCACAACTGTTTGTGCGCTGCGAGGATTGCATTTATTATATTATGTTAATGTTTGTTTGTAAAATGTTTCTGATGGGATACTATATTTATTTATAATTAAAAGTTAAAGTTATAACTAAATAGTGTCAGGAATCAGTTAAATTAAAAAAAAAGTAAACAGAGATATTAAGACGGAAACATGTGCAGTGAAAATATTAGGAGGTGATTGACAAAGATGTAACAAGCACAAAGTACGTTGTCCATCATAGTTATTTATAAGTAGTTACATATGTGGGTCGAAGGGTACCTCACTCACTTGTCTTAGATCTTCACTTCAACTTTTTTATGTTAGACACACAAGAAAGAAGCATATATTATTCAGAAATACTGACAGTCACTAAACCCGAACGAATTCATACATAGGTCCTTGTCGTTGTTATGACTAAAAGAATAAGTTACATTGATTTCAGGATGTACCTAGCAACTCTAAACAATACGACTACTGAGTAGGTATATTAAATTTCAATAGATACATTTCCCCGTATGGGACAGATTTTTTATTATAAATGGACCATCTTTAGATCAATAGCCTATGCAATAAATAAATCATTATTTAAGTCCATTCGTAAAGGCGCGGCGGCGATATCGTAACCTCCAATAGAAGAACCGTCTGTATATAAGTACGAGATGTTAAATTTTCTAATATTTGTAAGTTAACTTAGAAGTTACAATCGAATTTGGACCAAGGTTTCAAAAATTAACGAAAATGCGATTAAACTTTTCTGCGCAGAATGCATACAAACTAGAACAATTTTAAAAAGGTTCAGCTGACAAAAAATTCTTCATTAATTGTAAACTAATGTACATTGCCTGTGTGAAACGAGCTCTTGTCGGTTTCTTTTATCGTATATGCGTAGCTCTCGAAAGTCATGGTGGACGGGCAATATGAAGAAATGCGAGCTGGAGAGCATTTAGGTGAGCTATTATCTCTTCCGTTTCTTGTATGAGCCTATCTCTCGAGAGTCAATATACACTAACGAACGGTGTAAGCAAGTGTAAGCTAAAATACATTTTCTGCATGACTCGAGCTTATGAAGCTGTTTTTTCTTGTATACCTAAGCCTAGGGTTCATTGGGTAGATATTTATCATACTTACATCTTTAAATATAAAAATATCATCATGTTGTTTGTTCGCGATTAACCTAAACGATTTTCCTAAACTAATTCAACTTGAGAGATAGGGTAGTTTTTATCTCAATTTACACCTAGTCACAATATGTTTTTATTGCCATTACAATTAAGTAATTGCACTGCTACACGTGGGCGGGTAGCTACTAGCTAGTGTATTATAAATGTCAAACCACAGATGGTTTTTATGTAAACTATTTCTCTTTTAGTTGAACAGTTGCAATATCATAAATAAAATTAGTTTAATAGTTGATTTAGATTGAAAAAAAATTTATATTCAAAACAAAAAAAAAACTTTTAATTGTTCACCTACAGGTTGTATAAATATGACAACGGAGCACTTAAATCAATGACAGCGCATGACTGCTGCAGTTACAGTACGAATTTTTGAGAAAAACCTATCCGTTTCCAAATTAAGACTGTTTGAATTTCCAGGTATTATTTTAGTTTATTATGGAAACAAACAGATACAACAACAATAATAGTATGCAAGTAGTTTAAACATTATCCAAAACAGTTTCCACAAATTATTTTTCATTTAGCGCCAAACAAAAATATATACATATTATTATTATTCCAAACATATTATTATTACCCATGTTCCTGATAAAAGCAGGTGAAATGTGTAAAGTTAAAGATTTTAAATCATACATATTTTTTTATTTTGGAAATTGTCATTCCGTTACTAAGAAAATCAATAAATCTAATTTCTAAAACTTTTTAAGTTAGTTTTTGTGTATTTTTTTCAATTACTGATTTAAGTAGGTGGTAGGTAAGTGTACCATTGTCAGATACCCCTTGTATCCACACACACACTTAACATTGATATTATTATGATACGCTTCCACTTATTACCTGTCTATCGTAATCGAGTACTTCTCCAATCTGCTGGTGTAAATTATTGCGCCGACAAGGCTCTAATGCTTCATTAGTTTTACTGGGCCCTGACATTACTTGTGGCAGTACAGAAGATAAGCGTTCCATCTCAACTTGTAAAATCTCGTGCTTACGATTCACCTTTAAATAAATAATTGTAATTAAAAGCGTGTTACACCTATTACCTGGAAGCATACATTATTAATAAAAAAAAACTGAAAAGTGCGACTCGCGCTCCGAGGGTTCCATAAGCAAACAAACTTGTATGTATCTACAAATCTACATACAAGTTTGTTTGCTTGAACTGATTCTGGAGATAGAAGTATCACCTAGTACTTCTATCTCCGGAATTAATTCGTCTTTTCCGAAAGACAAACTTAACTTTGCGATTCTAAAAATACTTTCCCATTCATCGATGTACGACAAAGTCAACTTTCCAACTGCAAAATAGAAGTTGGTAATCACAAAAACTATTTTTTATGTGATATAACAACAAATTAACGAGTTTCGGATTTTTTCATTTACTTGTGCTGTCAGACCTTACCAAATTTTATGATTCTAGGTTAATAGGAAGTACCCTATAAGGTTTTGTTTTACCTGCGAAATGTTAAATTTTGGCCAAATCTAAGGCAAAGGGTTCCATTTTATCCTTTTGAGCAACGGAACCTTGAAAATGATATATACAGGCTGTTAGAAAAATGTGACCATATTTTAGGTTCATGAATAACGTAAAGCGCTAACAATTTTAGGAAAATTAGTAATTTTAATATACCTCGCAGGTAGTCTCATTTTGACACTGACAAATTGAACTTCAAAATTGACGGATAAAGCTAATATTTCGTACAAGAGAGGAACATGAACAAAACAATGGCTATTATTTCATGGCAAGAATGTTGATGAAATATCAGGGATTTTCTGTTCGCATAAAAACATAAAAAACAGTGTTTGGAATTGACATGAAAAGTCATACCTAATATGTTGTTTAGAAATATGCATCTACACTAGGTAACCAATTTTTTTTTTGGCGACTCTGTCCACTTGGAGGACAGACTCTTGAAAATCGCGCCGTAATCGTTGATGTTCAGGATTACTGTTTGGCTGAGCGGAAATCTTGGTCACAGGTTTTCTTCCTCACGTGCCATAAGAGAGGCCGAATTCCAAACATTTCACTCAGCATTAGGGTATGTCACAAATGATGTCTACTGCTCCCAAATCTAGAAAAGCGGTGTAGCGTCACCGTATAGGCAAAGAGACGTTACCCTTTATGAGGTTCCCTTCGCTAGCTAAAGACTCCACAGTTATCCATTAACTACTTCCATCTGGTAGAACCACTAAGAACTAAAAACATGAAAGTAAGATGACATAACGCCATCTGTTGGAGAATAGCTTTAATACTCTCAACAGCCACTGAATACAACGTTTTAGATCAAAGCTATAATAGCTGATGGAATCAGTAAACATCTTAACAGTAGTGGTCGGACAACATGAATAAAGGAGTTTAACCCTTGTTACATTGTTCTATGGTTTAATACTCTTGATTAAACCATAGAACAACCTTTATCTGCAAAGTTGTAATAAGATTTAAATAGACATGTTGAACTATGTACATTCAAATAACAAACAAAAATATATATTTCATCTGTTCCAAAATATTTATATTTAAATAAATTTATCAGAATCATTAATTTCACTGCTACCTCTTAAAAATACCCAATTTTGAAAAATGTAATAGCAAAATAAAAAACCTTAAAAATGTAGGAACAATTATGAGAAGCCTTCGAAAATTTCACTTGCGTCGTAATATTTGTAATGCTCTCTATCCCTCTCTACCATTGTCCTTTGTATAATTCTACTGGCCGTTCTCTCTGTCAGGTCAGCTTTATTTATTACTAGCATCGCCCCGCGGTTTTACCCGCGTAAGTCTCGATCCCGTGGGAATATCGGGATAAAAAGTAGACTATATGTTAATCCAGGTCTTCAGCTATCTACATACCAAGTTTCATTGCAATCGGTTCAGTAGTTTTGGCGTGAAAGAGTAACAAACATCCATACATCCATACATCCTCACAAACTTTCACGTTTATAATATTAGTAGGATGCGATTTTTACAATCATCTGATAATGACGTAGGTAATGATAATTGTTCAAATTTCTGTAAAATGCACTCGTTGCAAGCAGTTTTTGTAGGCTGCCCATAACGAGGAATTATACTTACTATAAACTTAACCTTAAACTTAATCGAAACTCACCTTTCTAACTTTGAAAATTATAAAGGGGTGTCCATTTATTATGTCAAGTGATATATAACTTTTTGACCTCCTTCGGAACTCCCTTTGATGAGATGTCGGATGTGTAGATTTAGCTCGATTTCCTCCTCCCCGCCCCACTAATCTTAAGTGAGATATTTTAAACTGCATATTTTTTGTGTAAAAAAGTAATCTGCTTGATTGCGTTGGATTTATTTTAAAAAATACGTAAATTGCTTAATTAGTTTTATTTAAGTAAATAATGAACACTAGTATTTAGACAAAACGTAGTCTAGAATCACAGCAGGGAAATCGAACAATAAAATACCTAAATGGCAAAAGAAGAATAATTATCATAATCCACAGGGGTCATGGGGGGTCTTAAGAGTGACTTTTTAGTTTCGTGCAGAAAAAATATTTTGTGATTATGTGGTTTGCCGAGATTTGGATTAACCCTCTCCCCCTCTAAAGCCTCACGTAGTTAATTAACGCCCCTTTACATAATATGCTTTAAACACCATGACGTTTGTGAAACAAACCATAGACAACAATCTACTTTTTAGAGAAAGGTTGAATTGAATTAGCGTTTACACTTGCTTACCAAACTATTATAGTTTACGTTTGGGCGTCAACGTTTTTAGAAATGGAAACGCTAAGAAACGTTTGACACTTATCTAAGCCTGCCTGCAGTGCAGTAAAAAGTAGTTAACACACAACACAAACTGATAAGTAAAGTTTTTATTTTGTGACTGAATTCTTTGGGCCCATTGTTGATAAACATCAGCTCCAGTTTATACATTACCAGATAAATCATAAACTTACATCAGTCAGGCTCCTAGAAAGCTGCATAACAACGTACTTGATGTCAGAAAAGTCGCCATCTATGGCATTGTACCCAGAGCTCCCGAAGTATGTGGAAACGTGTAAGCCGAGTAACATGGTTAACGCTACGCAAACAAACGTACGAAAGACATTAGAAGCGCAGCCGGGATTTCTGCGCCCATAATCCATTAATTATTCTTCAATTATTAGAAGTAGTCGACCCTTTTTTGACGTTATAGATCAAAACTAACTTTTTTTTTTCAACAAGATCAAAAACAAGCTTTCGTAGATATAGTTGCCACCAAAGAGTTTATAAACAATATGGTTGCCACCACACAATTTTTGACATTCATAAATAATTTATGTATTGTAATAGTAACATAAGCTTTCTCAAGGTATTTTTGCACCGTAAGAGTTATTGTTAAGGTGCTCCCTCACCGGGAGCATTCGCCTATAATGTAACATTTATGATTTGATTTTAGCATTAGGTAGGTTACAATACTGCCTCCCTGACTGGCGGGCATTCGCCTGTAATGTAAGATTTATGATTCGATTTCGAGCATTACATCTGTTACAATACTGCCTCCCTGACTGATGAGCATTCGCCTGTAATTTAACATTTATGATTCGAGTTGATTAAACAAAGTCAGACGAAGCGGTCGTTGTACTGAACGCAGCAGTATTAATTCGACATTGTTATTTACGAAAACAATATTAATGGTGTCATGAATTATTTCAAAACCCGACGAAAAATAGGCTGTTTGGGTATTTTACAAAGAATCAACCGACCCATAAGTAAATTTAAAATGTTTTAAGAATGACTTCAAAATTGCACGCTCAATTAAAGTGGTGTGCCTTGATGTTACAAGTTGTATCAAAATATTAGATTGTATTATTACAGGTTACACACTGTAATACACGGTTCTCCTCCCTCACTGATGTAACGCTCCGATCTGTAACGTTACATTACAGGTGAATACTCCCGGTGAGGGAGCACCTTTATGATGTAGTAAAAATCGTATGCCATCGCCGCGTTGGACGATGAAGGCCGCTTCCAACCTGTCTTCTTGTGTTACGTGTGCATGTTTTTAGGTACAGTTATAGATGTAAAATGAAATAATGAAGGCCTTTTCTATTCAATAGTATATTTATTACAAAATAGCCAACTATACAGATTTTTACATAATCAGCAACCAACAAATATAGGTATTTCTGGTAATTTGTTAGGTGAAATATCCAAATAGATATTTTATTAAAATGAGCGAGCTTAAAGTAAGGTCCAATCCATAAACTTATTATACTAGCGTAATAGACGAACAATGTGTGTACAAGTAGGATACCTAGCCTTACACCAAAACCTAGGTGTGAGAGACATAATAAACCGGCCCGTGAAACCGGTTTGAACTAATTAAGTCTCCAATAGTTTCCTGTCAAAATTGTATACCGTTTCAATTTTGGTGTTTTCATCGTAATGTTCTTATATTTTAACGGAATTTATTATTATTTATTTTTGTTTTATTAAAAATAATAGTGGCGCCGTTTTCTGTGTCGGTGTTTTGTAATATAATTACCGCAGCAATCCAAATAAAGTAACATTTCACAGGTATATTATAGATATATAGAATACTGATAGTTCAATACTACATTCAAAGTATTTTTTTTCGTAGAATATTTACATAATTATTTTTAATATTTGCGATACATCGATATTTTTGTGTATTGAGAGTACATAGTAAGTATATGTACTTAGATAACATAAAACCTGGCAAATGGAAACGCTGCAAAATATTAAAAGAACACTAGCATGAATTTTTTTTTAAATTATTATTCAATATCGTCGTAAGTCACTAAAATACATTTAACGTTACATAGCAACAAAACATACAAAATACTACTAATCCATATTTATATTAGTATTGCCGATTTTTTGCCATCGATATGGCGGTGACGTCAATGTCCCTACACTAAAAGTCAGTCACACGTCTGCAAAACTCCACAAATAAATATTGGTTTCGGTGTGGCGAAAATGAGGACACTGTTTGTCTATTACGTTAGGTCACTGGCATAGACAATAGTCCGACATCCCAAAGAATCGACCTAACAATTTAAAATAATAGATAATAAATTACCTGTATGTATTTATTTGGCCATGAATTGCTTTTATTTAAGGGGAATCTGTATCAAAATTCACATACAATGTGATTTGAATGAGCATTGAATAGATTGATGTATTGTGTGATACAACAGGTACAAAAAGTCCTTTGACACAGTTCAAAGTGTTTATTTAGGTGATCGCAGGTTACGTAAAAAATCATGTGGTGGTAAATCTAGGCCTTCGGGTTCTGCGTGGCGTACTCGATCTGCGCGGCGGCCACGGACTTCATGGCGTCGTGCGCGGAGTGCACGTTGGCGCGCCACGCCAACAGCACGTCGCGCAGCGTCTGCCACTGCGCGCGCGCGAACGTGCGGTGCATCGTGTGCGACACGCGCACCGAGCGCTCCGCCTGGTTCATGCGCGCGCGCACCAGCCGCGTCTTTAGCACTGACACACGCAACACAATACTTCAACATTCTTTACATACAAACATTGTGAAAATTCAAAGCAGGGTTGCCACAATTCAAATTTTATCTAAAGAATTTTGTAGGGTTGTTATACATATATTGTAATTTATTACGGAGGCACAGCTGTTTACGACTCAACTGGACTGGACTTAAAATGTACCAATCGACGCAGGAATTGACTGCCTCGATTGGTACATCCACTATTCTTTTTAACTCTATGCTACATTTTAAATTCTATTACCTTCAATGATAAAAGGTTCTACACCCTTCTCTTCAATTTGCAGTTCAGATATAATCTCATCGTAAGTGAGCTCTGGATTTGTTTCAGCCATCTGCATAAAGGATAATATCCTCATTTTCTTGACATTCTGTTCATGGTTGAGCCCTATAAAATATTCAATATATAAATATCACCCATAACCACACCTGGACATTAATGATGTTAAATAAATAAAAATAAAATAATAATTGCTGTTCTGAAGGGGCAAGTACAAAGTAACAGAAACTGGCAGGCTTGGTGTAATGACAATAAACGAAGCTTGTGATGTAAGAATAGAAGCAAGTGGCAGACTGCCTCTGCCTATCTCGAAGAGAGAACGGTGTGAATTCATGTATGTATAAAATTTAAATTAATAAAACTCACCTTGAGACTGAACAAATTCTTTGTGACTGTTATAGAATTTGAGATAGCTAGATAATTTCTCTGATACGAAAATTGTAAGCAAATCATGAATGAGTTCCCCTTCAAGGAATCTTACAGGTTTAAGAGAAAGCAATGGATCTAGTAGGAATGTGTTGGGATCTGCTAATGCAGTTGCTATACATTTGATGGCATCTTCTCTTGCATATGAAGCATTCTCATCTGTGTATGTACCAAGCAGTTCTATCATGACCTTTGCAGCCAACTCACTGTAACATAAATATTTATTTTATCAAACTTTTTTATTAAATATTTATTATATGTAAAACGTTTTATTGATATTATATTGCTTGGATTGGTAATAAGTTTAACGTGTGTATCAATGTGTCTGTGCATATGTCTGTTTGTAGCTCCTAAATGGATGGATTGAACTTTATTTGTTTTTTTTTTGTTTGAAAGGTGACTTGATCAAAACTGTTCTTAGCTATAATTGAATATTGTACTGCTTGTTGAAAAAGAAATGAACTGGAGAAAATAATCTTATTAGGTAATAAATTGGCAAAATATAGTATTCCTCCCTTAATACTCAAGTCTATTCCTGCCTGAGATCATTTTGTTTGACTTTATAGCGTGTTGTTTTGAAATAATCTTATTTGCTAAACAAACACCACCCAGATCTTTTCGTATAGTTACACAATTTTGGTTTCGGTTTAATGTTTTAAATTTTTGGGAAATACATATGATATTAATAACATTAAAACTGCTGCAAATTAATCATTGAAACACATTATTTTTGTTAAAATCAAAATATTCACTAAATCAATTTTCACAGAAAAATTATGAAGATAATAATTTGACATTTTCTCTTTGATCGAACCAAAATAATAGTATAGGCTAAAGCATCGCTGACTAGGCCGACCAGTCACCCCAAGCAGCACCCGTTCACGAGTATGACGCATGGACCAGCCATCATCTCCTTCGCCATATCAGAGGGAAAGAAATGACCCGCCCCATGACGACGCCGCAAGCAATGACATTTTAGTGAGCATGACGAACCATAGTCGAGATACTGATAAAAATCACTAATAGTCAAATTACCATAATAATCGTCACGCATTACTTTCAACTGACAATGGTTTGTTAATAATTTAGCTTAATTATAAGACAAAGAAGTTTGTGTGTATATACCTAATGACACCTTAAGCCCAAGACTGTTTGTCGTTTAGATAATCGTTGATCGTATAGTAGGATTTCCTAATAAAGTGATTTTTTACCGTTCGCTTGAATTTATCTGCAGGAAGGTCGATTACATGTATAGGAATTTTATTATAAAAACGTATACCAAGACCTTCGAACGAGTTGTGTACTTTATGTAAGCGATGATAGGTCCCAACGAGTTTAGACTTGTTTCTTGTATTAATATTGTGTATATCACTGTTTTTCTTATAATTATTATGTTGTGCCTAACAAACATAATATTTGCAAATATATACTGTGATGCAACAGTTAAAATACCTATATCCTTAAACAACTCTCGAAGAGAGACTCTAGCACCTAAATTGTATATGGAGCGGATGGCTCGTTTTTGGAGAATAAAAATCGTTTCAGCATCAGCCGCCTTGCCCCAAAGTAGTATACGTAGTAAGTAGGGACGTATCATCAGCAAATAGAACTATATCAGAGAGATCTTTTAAATAATAAGGTATATCGTTTATATATATGCGAAAAAGTAGAGGATCTAGTATAGAGCCCTGAGGAACGCCCATAGTAACCGGTAATCCAGAAGACCTCGCACCATTGACATCTAAATGTTGAATTCTATCCTTCAAGTAGGAAACAATTAGTTCCAAAGCAATACCATTAACACCATAATGTTTAAGTTTAAGAAAAAGCGTGTTATGTTCTACACAGTCAAAAGCTTTTGAGAGATCGCAAAATACACCTATCGCATCTTGCGAATTCTCCCATGCATTAAATATATGTCTCAAAAGAGTTGCACCAGCAATTTTTCTTTGTGAAATAGATTATTTAGATTAAAATGGCTTTCTAGTTGTTGCAAAATAACTTTTTCAAAAATTTTACTAATAGCCGGCAACATTGAGATTGGCCTAAAGTTACTTGGTTCAGTTGTACAACCCTTCTTGAATAAAGGTATTACTTTACTATACTTCATCAGGTTAGGAAAAACACCAGTATCAACACATCGATTGAATGTTATAGCTAGAAATGGTGCTATATCAATTATAATAGTTTCTATTAATTTAACAGAAATTCCCCATAAATCCCCTGAATTCTTAAGAGTTAAGAGACTTAAACGTTTTTATAATGTCTGTAGGGTTTATGAATTCAAATTCAAATAAATTCTTACACTCGTTTACATTGGCCCTTAACAACAATTCAGACCTTGACGCACAAGAATTTAAAGTACTGGTTGTACTAATTGGTATATTTGTGAAAAAGGTATTAAAAGATTCAGCTATGTCTAAGTTGTTTGTTATAAACCTATTATTAATATTTAATTTTAAATCATTATCTCGAGGTTTACTACGTCCAGTTTCATTATTAATAATGTTCCATGTAGCTGTTATTTTATTATTTGAAGACTTAATCTTATTACTTATGTATAAAGACTTTGCAATAGTACATGTTTTCCTAAAAATCTTTGAGTAATTTTTGACGTATTCATGAAATTTTGGGTCAAAATTACTTTGTTTCATAGCATCTAAATCATACAGCTTTTCTCTACTTTTGTATATTCCTGTTGTCGCCCAGTCACAGAATGTCGTTTTTGGCCTTTGCATTATTGTTTTTCACTTAAATATACTGTTAAATTCGATTTCTATCATATTGAATAAGTAGCCGTAAAGCTTATCCGGATCTCTTTGACTCCAATCTAAATTGGAAACCTTATCACTAATGTTATTACTAAAATTCAATAATCGGTTACTAGTCATGGGCCTGCATATAGTTTTGTTTATTCTATTTTCTTTCATACAAGGAAATGTAACAAATTGCCCACAGTGATCAGATGTTAAATCACTTAAAATTGACCTATTTAAATATTCACCATTGCTAAAGACATTATCTAAGCAAGTTGCCGAGTGAGAAGTAATTCTTGTTGGCTCAGAAAATAAATAATTCAAGTCAAATGATTCAAATAGGCTCACTAATCTTATACTGATAGGACACTTTTCTAATATATTAATATTGAAATCTCCGCAAACTACCAAAACCTTACTACTGACACATAAACGCTTCAAAACTTCTTCCATAACTATCTCAAATATGCTAAAGTCACTCTGTGGTGGCCTATACACACTAACTATAATATGGTGTTCCAGTTCTACACAAGAAAGTTCTACAGTGCGCTCAGCAGACAAATTTACAACATCTTTCTGGTTTTTGCACTTAATACTATTACGAACAAAAATTAATGACCCTCCATGAATCAACTTCCTTCTTACATACACACTTCTAGCAGAATAAAGTTCATTATCAAGTATTAACTGGTGTGCCTGTAGCCAATCCTCTGTTATACAGAGCACATCAACATTATATTTATCAAAAAATAATTCTACTTCTAAGTCTTTCCTAGATAATCCTTGAATATTTTGATGAACTATGTTTATGGTCATTGACTTTTTTACTTTATTGCTACAATTTTTATTTATTTTTGTATTTCTACTAACAATACCATTATTGTGTAAATGATTTGATATGCAAGAGACAGGCTCTATTGTCTTAGCAATTAATTTAAAGAATTTATGTCACAATGTGCGGCCAAGCTATTGCGTGAATTAATATTAATAACGTCATTGTTAATTACCTCAGAAGGAGCACTATATGAAGCCAAATGTTTGGCTACAGTGTTCTTACATTCTAAGGGGTGCTCTATAGGAGCTGTCAAGTTAGCCAAGTTCTTGGCTGTTATTCTAAAATAATATGATAGCGAAACTGCTATTTGTCTTTTAAAATAATACGGCAGATAATAACTATCTGTATTTGAAAAAATATTATCATATACAATCCTATTGGTGTCAATTAAATGAAATTTATTATAAAATCTACCATTAATCTGGCTTGTTAAATTAAACATAGTCATATTTAAATTAATCCTAATATTTTTTTCATGTTGAGACAACCCTTTGCTAATTGGCAGTGTAAATAGTACTATTTCATTTGCATTGAGTTCCGATAATTGTTCAAAGTATTTTATGAATGTTTTTTTATTTACAGTACCCCTATTGCCACTGAAAATTATGAGACTAGTATTTGTATCAAAATTTGCACTAATAGCCTTTTCTAGAATCATATTATATGTTAGGTTTGGCATACAAAAGTTGCTAAATGAATATTCCTTATTTGAGTTTGTCATTAACATACCTAAACCTTTACCAATTTCATCGCTAAACATTAATATATTACTATTGGTACTATACAATTGATTTTGACTAGTTGTTTTGCCATTCTGGATATTTCCTATCCTTCGGATATATCCTATGGAGATTTCCGTGGTTTAAACCATTTAAACAAAAAAAAAGTTAATAAGATATTATTAAAGACTGGCAGAGAATGCCTTAGGCATTAAGTCCGCCTTTGTACAGTCTGTGCATGAAGAATTAATAAATAAATAAAGACTTGCGACCCACCCCGGTTTTGCACGGGTGGCAGAGATATCTTCAACAATCATCATCATATTTCAACCAATTTACACAAAACCTTAACAAATTATATACCTAAACCTTCCTTATGAATCACTCTATCCTTTGGTGAAAACATACTTAATGGCTTAATAGATGCTGCATCAGATGCACCAACACTAAGTTTCATAAGATATGTCAATCATCCCAGTAATAAAAATAGCTTGTTGTATTATTTCTACCCTTTCATTGTGATCATTATAACAATTATTCAGTACAGTCATTCCTTAAAAAATTACCTATCCCTATCTATTGTCTCTGATTACAAGTAAGCCATGTTTGTTTACTAAATAAGACAACTAAGAAATAATACACTATACTTATCAGAAAGTACACACAAACATAATAAGTGTGTATCTCCATGTTCTAGAACCCATAATAGTACAAGGAAATTACTTTGGGTCTATATATTATTATCATTTGAACGATCCAACGGGTTAATAACAGGTAGCTGTAGAAATAGCTTACCTATTCTGATCCTTTAATACTTGATGCAGCAGTCTATAGAGTTTCTGCATTTGTTCATTGGAAGGTGGGCATCCAGCAAACTCTTTCCTGAGCTGCTCCACTCCAGTGAACACCTCACGCACATACCCAACACGGGCTGCGAGCTCTATCACATGGTAATATACATGATAGCGCAAAGGGGAATTTGCCTCTAAGTTGTTATAAAGGCGCCATAACCTGAAATGATATAAAATAAATAATTAATTGTAAATCAAATGGGTATATGTAGTACTGTTCTTGATTTAAGATACATGTTTCTAATGCTAAATGATAAAGTAGAGCTTGGATAAATCAGAAGCAGAACACAAACATTCTTTCGCAAATACCAACAAAAAAATGTTTTTTTCCAAATTAAACGCCCGTGAGGGTTTCTGGCCATCATTTCGAGCACAGCAAGTTAATATTGATTAATTAACTAAATAAATGTGTACATTACAATATAAAATGTGTATGTAAATTATTATGTGAATGTAAATTAATACTTACGATTGTACTACAACCAGTCCCAGTTTAGGTCCAGGTGCCTTGCTGAGCCTTTGGCTAAAAGCCACTATCAGGTTTTCACCCCTTTCCAAAGGAATCTAATAACACAACACAAATAACATTAACAGAATTACACCAATGATCCACTATTGACCAATTGGCACTTGAATGAATATTTCTAATGTTAATATTGTTGAAAAGACAATACTTGGTACTATAATGTTTTAATCAAGTAACCCAATTAAAAATATAACTATAGTTCAATTAATATCTACTGTACAAATGAATAAGACATAGTTCATTGATTTTACTATTTGTGATGCTGTACTATGCAAATAACATTAGTCCACCAACTCCAAATGCTATATTAGCTAACATGAGTTAAAGTAGGTATCTGAGGAAACTAAAAACATTTTTGTCTTTGAATATAAATACTTACGGACACCATAATAGAAACAATACTGTTGAGTATAGCTTCAATCTCAGATTCATTTTGTTCTTTAAAACAAACATCACAAACTCCCACAATTTTGTGTAAATCGTCTTCAATTCCTTTGGGTGATTTCTCTTCCGCAATTTCGGCGCCCAGGCTCTTGAAGTATTTTCTTAGCTCCAGAGCCTACATTTACAATATTCAGAATATAAATAACCAATTGTTTGAATGCGATTATATACAATGAATGATGTAAACGACTGGTGCAGGTTATCTAGACATAAACTTACTTGATCTTCAAGAGATATATCCATAAAAACTGCCGGACCCTGCATTTTAAATAATAAACAATGTTTCCCTTCTTATTAATTCAAGACAAATTTATAATACGGAACGGGTATTATCCAAAATCCATGTGCCACAAAGTATATGACACGGCAGCGCACTCCAGAAGACCTGCCACAGATTACAGCTTACATTTTGACATATGCACATACGTTCAGAATCATTCCAACCCTGATTATGCTATAATTGTTGCATCAACTAACAGTTTAAAAACCGGTTTTGTGGCGGTTAGTCGAGTTCTTAGATCGTACTTATTATTAGATATCTATCTAAATATATTATTATTATTATTTTGCTGCATATCTATGCAGCAAAATAATATGGCATGTTAAGTATACAGATTTTAAGCTATAAAAAAATAAAAAATACTGTGTTAAATTTTTTTTATCGGATCAAAAATGACCAAGATATAGAGATTTTAGTGCAACAACTTAAAAGACGCGCGCGAGAAAGACCGTATAGGCTGTGACGTCATTCATCGCGTATCGGCAAAAGTAGCGGGTCGCCGTCGCATCGTCAGCTTGGTAATCTTTCTAGTCCAGCGCAGTTAGGGCAACGACCTGATGATTGCTGATTTTTTAGATAATTTTTTAAAGTGATAATGCCGTCAAATAAGTATTGCATTGTGCCAAAATGTGTAGAGCAATGCGGAGAGATGACAAAACTCCTTTATAGGTACTGTTGCGAAGATCATTTTGATGTAAGTACCTGCAGTAGGCTGTATTAACTTCGAGGGGAGAAGACGTTTTTTACCTTATTTTTTTTTTGCTATTTCAACCGATCGTTAACTGTTCGTCATTGTTCGATCAACATTTTATTTTTTTTGTTCGATCTAAGTTTTTTTTTTTAAATAAAATAAATAAATACCCTCAAGTTGGCGGGGAGAATTCGGTTTTTTACATTCTCCCCGACAACTTAAGAAAGTAAATTTTTTATTTTATTTTTAATAAAAAAACTAAGATCGAACAAATAAAAATTTTGATCGAGCAATGACGAACAGCTAACGCACAATTGAAATAGCAAAAAAAAATTATTTTTCCCCGCCAACTTGAGGGTAATTTTTTATTTTATTTAAAAAAAGAAACTAAGATCGAACAAATAAAAATTTTGATCGAACAGTTAAGAAAAGTTAACGAATAGTTGAAAGAGCCAAAAAAAGTGTAACAAAACGACTTCTCCCCGCCAACTTAGACAGCCCCTGCAGTATCCTAGCTAGAGTATCTACCTAATATCAATAGGTACAATATGGTCAACGGATCTAGTGCTAATCATTCGTAAAATTAGCAGTTTCGATGCGCAGTAGACAATTTAGTATGAAATGCTGCACTGTGCATGTCAAACAGCTAAAATTCACGAATAGATCCACTGACCGCATAGATTTTATTAATATACCTACCGTTTTGTATATTATTTCTATCATTTCCGAATAACATTTGAATATCCGCGGATAGCTTTGATGTTCGTCCACGCAGATGATGTTCGTTCGTTCATGCCTACCTACTCAAGTAAACAATGGAACACAAGGATATTCGAGCCCGGGCTGTACCCAGACCACGGGAGAGCTCACAGAAAACCGGCAGTGAAGCAATGCTTGCATTGCTTTTCGCCGCGTGAGTGAGGATAGTTACCGGAGGTTCTAACCCTTCCCTCTCCAATATTCCCGTCCTTCCCCTGTCGCAGTCCCCCCTCTTCCCACTCGTTCCCCCCTCTCCCCCTACTCCCACCTTAAAGGGCGGCAACGCAATTATGACTCTTGAGATACAGGTGCCCATGGGCGGCCGTAGTTATTTATCATCAGGTGACCCGTCTGCTCGTTTGCCTTCTATACAATAAAAAAAAAAGAGGTCCCCTGAGCGGGTGGGTGATTTTGTCATGTGATAAACGCAATCTGTGATTATGTGTGAAAGCACGCCTCTGCCGCCGAGCGCCCGATACTTACTGTTGAGTATTGCTTTATTTGTATCCTATGATATACAATCAGGCGAATGTTTGTTGTACCTAATTTTTTAAATATATATTTTTCCAAAATGCAGTGCATTCGGATAAAATGGTCAAACAATAGTTTTCGTCATAGTCAACTTCGTGTATAGCTAAAGATTCACAAACCCAACTGAACCCTCTATAAGAAGAGATAATATTTGAATGATTTAAATAATCCAGAAAAATCTCATCCTCAGAACACGCAGTTAAAGCGGGTAAGTAGGTAGTTAGGTACCTATTTTAGGTACTCAGTAGGAGTAGGTAGGTATAGACTTACTTACCTTTTCATTTTATCCCTACAAAACCGATCTCCGTAATAGGTAACTACCTACTCGTATCTATTTAGATATCAACAGATACTCAATGTCATTACAAATACTGTTATACTAATAATATAACATCAAATTATAGTAAACACTAATAAATTTACATGCCACGACATGAGCGAAACGGTGAGTAATCTGATCAAACTGACCAAAACTGACCAAAGTAGCGATTTTGCGAATCGCGCCCGTGGCGGGCGCGATTCGCAAAGCGACGTGTGACGTCATCATACCAAGCGCAACTCCGAGCAAGCGTTTCGAAATAGCCGAAAAGAAAACTTTAATAACTTTGTTATTTCCTGTTCGATTTAAATCATTTAAAAACGAAATGATCAGAATGTTATAGCGCATCCGGCCCCATATTTAGAAATTTAATATTTTGTTATGTGACTGATCCTCATTGTTCGTCAACTGTTCGTCACTGTTCGATCAACATCTTAGTTTTTTTTTATAAATAAAATATCGAAAAGATCGAAAAAATCGAAAGATCGATAAAAGATCGAAAATGTGATCGAGTTTCGATATTTCGAGAATAACCCGATATCATGTTAAAAATATGGATATGCCGATATTTCAAAGTACAATTATCGATATTTAAATTTCGATATTTCGGAGATTAATATCGATATTTAGACGATATCGATAAATATCGTACATCCCTAACATAAACTAAAATACATAATGGTGCGTTTACACGCACGCCTTGCAGCCTGGCAAGCAGCACTTCACGCAGCTCGGCGCGCAGCCTGCCACGCAGCGTGCCAAGCAAGCTTTTTACACCTGGGCTGCCAGTAAGGACAACTTATTTTATACAGCTAAGACTCGGAAATTATACAAAATCATGTACTATTATACAAAATCAGTGTTGTACAACTATAGAACGTCACTCTTCGGGGATTTTAGTAAAAGGTGTTTTAACTTTAAGGATATAAGGATAAGGATTTAACAGTTTATCACAGACATGATTTGTTTTAAGTATCTGTATGTGTATGTACGTACTTTTTACGCTATAACATCAGCAATGACATTGTATAAAATTATACAATGCAATCTACTATACAAGCAGGATACAAAATACAGATATTGATTTGATTGATTTGAAAAGATAACCGATATTATACTAATTTTGTATCCAATTTTACAATCTGGCAGACCTGTTTCACACACTTGCAGGCATGATCCGTAGGGTACCTATTAGTGTTCTGTAGACACAAAGACTACAATAGTATATAGGATATAGACTGGCAGCTCTGCTTCTTTTTATTGACAACACAAAACTTCGCCTTGTGGTCAGATACCGAAAACTAATATAATATACATATCTATAAGTATATATATACAATTGAACAATATATAGGTACCTATATATAGCTATCTAGTATATAGCTACCTATACGGTGTATGTATGTGTTTTGTTGTTCCCTATTTCTTGTTTTATAGGTTTTAACATGAGAATTTTATACTTTAGCTAATTAATGTATGTTTATGACTAATCTCCGATTTTTATATTCAACTAACGGATAGTTTTACACATATAACAACCAAAATGTATAATGCAAAAATAAAAGCACAAGAAACCGGCAATCGGTACTCATACGCAGCCATTTGCAATATAAGTAAAGTGCTGCCAACCTAATATTAATAAGTTCCAAATATTTAAAAAAAATTGTTTATTCATAAGATTGTATTTTTAATTAATATTGTTGTGTTGGTGAACAAAATGTTGTTTGTATAGAATTTTAAGTGGTTTTAGATATTTAATATGCAATATTTTGTTATTTACAAATGCGAATTTTAAATCGTAATACATTTGAGAGTAATAATTTCCCCTCATAAAAATCATAAATTTAAATATTGTAACACAGTAATTTTAGTTCCGGTAGCTATCCTTGGGATGGCACTGTACTCAATAAAAAAAGTGGAATTCTTTTATGTTCCAAGTTGCCATAGCATGTGTAGACATGATAGTCAGTGGAAACATGGAAGACGATGTAGACGTAGATCTCGTGGGAGCTACTACTTTGTTCTTCATCTATTTTTATTGAAAAAAAAAACAGCCCTACATAGTTATGCATGCGAAATTTTACTTAAAACTATTAGGTTTTACAACTAAAAAATCATTTATGGTGTAAAAACACTTTTCAAGTAGCCAAATCTTTAAGTTTGATTTTTTTATTTGACATGCGTTATAACTATTTTTACATCGAAGAGTGCTTTTACATAATTCGTTTCTTATTTTAGTGGGATCTCTTTTAATGAATTTACTATCCTCGCTAACTTTTGAATAGAATTTTTTATTATTTCTAATAAACATGAACATGAATAACCATGATAAGTATTGGGGGCGGCTTCTTCATTAACTGTTTTAAGGCATACATAAATCTAGTTCATTTACTGCACATCATTGATATGCGATTAGTTACAATTCTCTAATCGTCATTCAATCAATCAATACTAACTTTAATCCTAAGAATTGGCACTATTTTGTTTCATATTTTTTTGGCCCTGATAAACAATATTAATTTTTACTAAAAGAATAGTTCAGAAACATCTTTCTGAAGTCTTCTTTTGCTTTCGATTCGTGCATGATAAAGGTCCAGACCATTCCGATATATTTGGTGTCGTCAAAAATTAATTTCGATCGTTACGTCGTCTGTATGCCACGAAGATGAAAACTATACTAACGCGGCCGAGAGCGTGTGTGTGTGTGTGTAAACAGGCACACAAGCACATTCACCCTTTGAAGTGTGTTATGGTGGGTTTACACGCTGGCGTTCAAACCGACATTCAACGAGCACATTCAACGACGCAAGCATGTGAACAGGCTGTTTGTGCATGCCTGCGTGAATGTGATCGCGCTTGCCGCCGATCGTGACGCCTAACGGCTGCGTTCATACGCTCGCGTTCAAACCGAAATTCAACGACGCAAGCATGTGAACAGGCTGTTTGTGCATGCTTGCGTGAATGTGACTGTCGGTTTTTTGACACACTTCAAAGGGTGAATGTGCTTGTGTGCCTGTTTACACACACACACACACGCTCTCGGCCGCGTTAGTATAGTTTTCATCTTCGTGGCATACAGACGACGTAACGATCGAAATTAATTTTTGACGACACCAAATATACCCGAGTGGTCTGAACCTTTATCATGCATGAATCGAAAGCAAAAGAAGACTTCAGAAAGATGTTTCTGAACTATTCTATTAGTAAAAATAAATATTGTTTATCAGGGCCCAAAAAAATATGAAACAAAATAGTGCCAATTCTTAGGATTAAAGTTAGTATTGATTGATTGACGATTAGAGAATTGTAACTAATCGCATATCAATGATGTGCAGTAAATAAAATAGATTTATGTATGCCTTAAAACAGTTACGAAACACATTTAATAAAGAAGCCGCCCCCAATGCTTATCATGGTTAATTATGTTCATGTTTATTAGAAATAATAAAAAAATATATTCAAAAGTTAGCGAGGATAGTAAATTCATTCCAAGAGATCCCACTAAAGTAAGAAACGAATTATGTAAAAGCACTCTTCGATGTAAAAATAGTTATAACGCATGTCAAATAAAAAAATCAAACTTAAAGTTTTGGCTACTTGAAAAGTGTTTTTACACCATAAATGATTTTTTAATTGTAAAACCTAATAGTTTTAAGTAAAATTTCGCATGCATAATTATGTCGGGCTGTTTTTTTTTTCAATAAAAATAGATCAAGCCCAAAGCAGTAGCTCCCACGAGATCTACGTCTACATCGTCTCCCATGTTTGCACTGACTACCATGTCCACAGAACACTAATACCCTACGGACCATGCCTGCAAGTGTGTGAAACAGGGCTGCCAGATTGTAAATTGGATACAAAATTGGTATAGTATCGGTTATCTTTTGTATCCTGTTTGTATAGTAGATTGCATTGCATAATTGGATACAATGTCATTGCTGATGTTATAGCGTAAAAAGTACGTACATACACATAGAGATACTTAAAACAAATCATGTCTGTGATAAACTGTTAAATCCTTATACGTTAAAGTTAAAACACCTTTTACTAAAATCCCCAAAGAGTGACGTTCTATAGTTGTACAACACTGATTTTGTATAATAGTACATGATTTTGTATAATTTCCGAGTCTTAGCGGTATAAAATAAGTTGTCTTTACTGGCAGCCCTGGTGTGAAAAGCTTGCGTGGCACGCTGCGTGGCAGGCTGCGCGCCGAGCTGCATGCCATGCTGCTTGCCAGGCTGCACGGCGTGCGTGTAAACGTACCATCAAAAAACCGACAGTCGTCCCGATCGGCGCCAAGCGCGTGCACATTCACGCAAGCATGCACAAACAGCCGGTTCACATGCTTGCGTCGTTGACTGTCGGTTTGAACGCGAGCGTGTGAACACAGCCGTTAGTCGTCCCGATCGGCGGCAAGCGCGATCACATTCACGCAGGCATGCACAAACAGCCTGTTGACATGCGTGTGCCCGTGCATGTGCTTGTTGAATGTCGGTTTGAACGCCAGCGTGTAAACCCACCATAAGATAATTTTGCAAGCAAAGTGAGTATCTATACACTACGTTAGATTTGAAAGCGTGAAATGAAATGTGTGCATTGTGTACATTACATAGTACTTAAATAATCAAAGCATAGTACATAATATATATTTTACATTAATCATAAATGAAAAAGTTTATTAAACATGAGTAGTTTCCATAAAACTAGTGATACCCGTACTACTATAAGTGGCACTAAAGTAAAAAACAACTTGCCGATAGTATCGTCAGGGATTCCGTCTCTGGACTATGTAATTGGTAAGTATTATTAATAAACTTGCAGTATTTCTTAACAGCAATCAGTACTATTTTGTTTAAGTTTTTTATTTAAAAGATTAATTTATTTACAAGTATTTTTGTAACAACATAACCTAATATTCTTCAATCATAATAATCATGCATATTGAAATTTTCAGGTACAGGATTGCCAACTGGGAGTATATTTGTTGTTGGTAAGTTGTAATACCTGTTGTATCTTTTCTATTACAATAATTTATAAATAGTAGTAAAATATAATGATACAGAAATAAAATTTACTGCAAATTCTGCATGCCAGGATTTAACAATGATAGAAAGAGTAGTCTGCCTGTATAGATAAGCATGCTTACCAAAATGACAAAAAATCATGTGAATAATATACCTATTCATTATTTTTAGAGGAGGATGTTTTGGCCAATTACAGTAGAATACTTTTAAAGTACTTTCTGGCTGAAGGTGTGGCTTGCAAACATGACTTGTTAGTGGCATCAGCTGATGAGAATCCTGAAGACATTGTAAGTAACTTAAGTAACATCTTGGTGTTGTTCTTTATTATAAAGCCATATGTGATTGAGGTGCTTCTTTCATGGGATCTGAGTGATTCCTTATCTAAATATGCAGACGCACAACTGATGTAACTATTATATGACCAGCAGGCTAGTTTTATTCTGACACAAATCTAAGGCATTGCCAGTGCTGTGGCAACTGGCATGTAAACCTGAGAGCAATGGCAATACTGTGAAGATTGTATAAAAATATTTTGTGTCTATCCCTGTTGTTACATATAGAAATGGTTATGAATGTAAATTATTATATAGTATACTAGCAACCTGCCCCGGCTTTGCACGGGTAACAAAGACATCTTCAACAATCATCATCATTAACAAATTATATACCTAAACCTTCCTCATGAATCACTCTATCTATTGGTGTAAACTGCATGAAAATCCATTCAGTAGTATTTGAGTTTATAGTGACCAGACAGACAGACAGAGACGGCGGAGGACTTTGTTTTATAATATATAGTGACAAAACAAACATATTCTGCAATGTGAAAATTTATTTTTATTTTTGTGCGAATGCACCTCCTAAAACTTCATTACCGAGTACTGAGTAAAGTTTAAAATAAATAACTGACCTATTCTGAAAAAGATTTCTATTGACTTTTGAAATAAATAAAATTGTTATCTCTAGGTAAGGGAGTTACCGTTACCAACAACAATTCCACAAAGTGATGCAACCAATTCAGTGGCCCCTGATGTTGACAAGATGAAGATAGCTTGGAGATATGAGGGGCTGACACAGGTGGAGTCATCTTTTGGTAGCAATACAAGCTTTGGCCACCATTTTGACCTTAGCAAACATATTAATGCAGATGAAGTAAAAGCTTGCAATATTAGTTACTGTACATTGAACATGGATAATGGGGTTTCCAATGGTAAGTTGTGTATAAAGTTATAATAATATTAAATTGTATGAACTAGGAGTGCAATCAATCACAACCATATAATTCACACAATGCACTCGCTAATAAAAAAATCCATGTTCTTGATGCTACAGAGGTTACTAGTAATGAGATCTGCTACAAAGTAGCGAGAACTATCAAAGCCTCCTTAGTAAACCCACAGCTTATGTTACCATCAAACAATATTTTCTTGGAGCGGGCGAGAGTGTGTGCTTCATTGCAGAGTGTGTGCTTCATTGCTCCATGCACATAGCACATTATTAATATTCCTCTGAAGTTATGGCTCCCCAGAAAGCAGTATTAAGTACTAGCTGCCGCGGTTTCACCCGCGTTGGTCCCGGTACTGTGGCACTATGTTTTATAAACCTCGATTTTATGTCAAGTCCTTTTTTTTCTTAAATACTACAGTTACTATCATTAGAAACATCAGAGTAAAACTCTCGGATTGATATGGCTTCGTGGTTTTTTTTTTTTTAAATACCAAAGTTTATGTTTTTCCGGGTCAAGAAATTACAAAAAAATGTTTGAATGCAAACTTGATGATTTCATTTAAATTTGATTGTATTGAATAAATCCACATACTATACCACATGTTTCTTCAAATTTTCAGGGATTTACTATGATTACTAACAGAGATATAAATAATTTTATCAGTTTAGGATTTTATTTTTTTATTCCACTATAACAGCATATTAGCAAAAGATATATATATATATATATATATTAAACGATAGCTTAAACAGTCTTTTATCACCAATATTAAAATCACAAGCTAATGTAGCGTTATACAGAGGTTACAAATTATTAAAATTTATTGGGATGGTCAGCAGCTAGGGTTGTCATTTCACATACTTAACAATATAGACCAGGGTCTAAAATTTTTGAAACCAAAAAAAGTAACAGTAGGATGAAACCCATTGGAAAAGGAGGAGAATATCATAAAAATGAAAGGAAAAATTATTTACGGGCGATCTGAGGTCGTTAAGGGGAAGGGGGTGAGTTTTAAGGGTAAAGAAACGGTTTATAAAACTGCAAGTCCTATTGAAAAAAGTCAAATGGCAAAGTTGTAGGTAATATAAAGATCTACAACTTTTGTATTTACACTTTATTCACATAACCTCAAAATTTATGTAAAAAATTTGAAAAACCTAGTTTTTGGTTTTTTATTTTTATCTTTTACAAACCATTTTATTTTTTACGAAATTTGGTGAAAACTTACCTTCTTATGTCCCAAATACACTGTAAATTATTTGATTTGGAATATTTATTTTTTCACCTTATTATGGCTTAATATCGAAAAAGCACCCTAATTTTCTGCTTAAAGCTGATGTCAAAGTCTCAATTGCATTTTCTGAGAAGATATTAGACCCTCGTCTAAAATCTAATATCCGGTTTAGAAATTTTAAGGCATTTTTATATTTATATATGTATGTATGTATGCACGTATGCACGTATGCATCTATTTATGCTGATGTTCATTATAAATACATCGTCCATTCCAACATAATTTCTAAACTAATTATTATAATTTGACAAATGAATGAGGTATCGTTAGAAGCGTCTTGTATATTTGTTGATTATAGGCTTGGTGACATCACACTAAAATGAATATGGCGCCCTCTAGAGGACATGAAGTCCTGAATTTAATTTTTTTTATCGATGCCATGTTGGATATCAAATGAAGGCGCTTAATTAGCTATTCCAAATACATATCGCACCCTGAAAACAAAAGTGACGTTATACAAAAACAGTAACTTTTCAGTATGGCCGTTTAAAAGTTTTGTCCCAGCATTGTGATCAATATCTAATGCAAATAACTGTAATACAACACTGCAATTAATTTAAGTTAAACTATCTCACTTTTAGTCAATTATTGTAAACATGGGTACATACAGGGTACATCCCGTGAACTCAGAATCTTGAAATTTGGTACGAAGCAACGTCTTATAGCACTGATAAAGGAAAAATTGCGAAAACCGTAATTGTTTAGTAACATCATACAATAAAAATTATTTACGGAACCCTCGGTGCGCGAGTCCGACTCGCACTTGGCCGGTTTTTTTATCAATTTTGATGAGTTTTATATTCGACAACCTTACATTGTGGACATCTACACTTTTGTTTAGTTTGGGAACAGGTAGTGAACATAACCTATTTCATTTACACTGAAAGGTATTCCACGTGTACTATAGTACTTCAGATAACAGAAATATATTGCGAGGTCTAAATCTAAGACATCTTTTAACTTGTTTCTCAATTAGAGAATGTACAGCATCCCCTTATTCTACATTCCGATAATAAACTGGTTCTTCTGCTGACCACATCAATTATCTGAGTAAATTACGTCAAGATATTCGTCAGAACATTAAAGACTTTTTTGCAAGTACTTTAATACACAGCTACCTAGTCCATTTGCCTCTGGGTTTACTTGAGATTCATCCTAAAAGAAGCAATGGTGTCATGTTTAAGTTTAGAGACCGTGAAATTCAAGCAATTTATTTACACTTGTAATAAAATGTTAAAGTCTCACAATTTGGAATTGTCATTACTACTTGATCATAACGCGCGAAACTACTTGACACCATTTCTTTATCATTAGCCTTTTCCTCACGACTATTTTCTTTCTCAGCTAGATGCCGAGCGTAGACTTTTTGAGTAGTTTTTTCATGACCTTCAGCAAGCTTATATTAAAAGATTACTACAGGAAATTACGTTAAAAAAGGCACTAAACATAAAATGTAACTTTTTAATTCATCAGAAAATTTATTTCGGTTCAACTCTAACCACATAAACGGCACTATACTTAAAAAGCCAATTATGTATTTATTAATGTAGTTGATTATTTATATTATATTTACATTTAAAACGCCACTAAAACAAAATGTCACTTTCTTAGTTACCGCAGCGTGCGTTCCCACTAGATGTTTGGCACAAAATGACATAGTGCCACCTTTTAAATTACCACGTTGTCATTTCACCTAAAAGTATAAACTAATACTACCGACATCTAGGAAAAACTATCTAAATTATTTGAATGCAAGTCTTTGCATTAGAAGCGCTTTCTTTCAAGTAATCTAGATGTACCGCTACCTCAAAACTGACTTTTTTGGCATAGTGCCACTTTTGTTTTAAAGGTGCGAAATATTTATATATTATGTATAAATATTACTACCTTTTACTCGCTGCTTTGCTTGCATTCTCTCAATAATTGCATATAATGATATGAGCCAAATACTTAGGTATTATAATTTGAGAAACAAAGTATATAACTAAATGTATTGTTGTGTAAACAACTCACAGAATATTGTGGCATATGATCACAAGCCGAAATTAGGGAAAAAATGGATCTTTTGGTGGATGTGGTACTTTCCACTGCAGGCACCACGAACGATGGCAATACGGCTCGCACCCCATTTTCAGATCGATATAGTGCGACATTTAGCAAAATTTTGAAAATTGATAAATGGCTTCTAGACGATATTTATATTATTTTAACAGTATTATTATTTGCCTATTGACCCAGACAATTTTGGCAATTTTTGCAAGGTACTAGCGTATAAGTATGTGGAAAAATATGACTGGCATCCTATGACAGTTATCTTGCATAAAATTTTAGTACATGGGGCAAGAATTATAAAGTCTTCAACTTTACCAATTGGAATGCTTTTAGAACAAGAGGCAGAAACAAGAAATAAATACTGGAGGTTTGATAGGGAACACCATGCCAGAAAAATCAGTCGCGAAGCAGCAATAAACCTGTAAACTACATTTCCTTCATTATCATATACCAAATTCAGAATTCATTCTGGTATATCCGAAAACTAAAAAATTGTTTTATTTTTTGGTAGTGACAACCCTGAAAAAAAAAACGAAATTATTTATAACTTTTGAATAACGCGGCATTAGCATGTGGTTTTCATACTGGTGGTAAAGAAACATTTAAGCTATCGTTTAATATATATATCTTTTGCTTATACGCCGTTATAGTGGAATAAAAAATAAAATCCTAAAATGATAAAATTATTTATATCTCTGTTACTAATCATAGTAAATCCATGAAAATTTAAAGAAAGATGTGGTATAGTATGTGGATTTATTCAGTACAATCAAATTTAAACAAAATCATCAAGTTTGCATTCAAACTTTTTTTTTTTGTAATTTCATGACCCGGATTTACGTAAACTTTGATATTTAAAAACAAATAATGTAGAAGCCGTATCGACGCGAGAGTTTTACTTTGATGTTTCTAATGATACAAACAAAAGGATTTAAAAAAAAAGAACATGACACAAAATCGAGGTCTCTAAAACATACTGTGTGGGAATATCGGGATAAAAAGTAGCCTATATGTTAATCTAGGTCTCCAACTATCTACATTCCAAATTTCATCGCAATCGGATCAGTAGTTTTTGCGTGAAAGAGTAACAAACATCCAAACATCCATGCATCCACACATCAATACATCCATACATCAATACATCCTCACAAACTTTCACGTTTATAATATTAGTAGGATGTGTCACGTCGTTTGTTTGCAATGAATTTCTAAACAAATGAACCGATTTTAATAAAATTTTGCACACTGTACAGTTTCGTCTAACTTGAGAGATATGATATTTAGTAGCTAGTATAAATACATATAGTATAATAAATAGCCCCTGTAGTATTCTATCTTGTTCCAGGTTTTAAAAACATCCTGTATTACAAATTATTAACAACTGTAAAGGAAACAGTTTGTAAAGAGCAATATAAAAGTAGTAATAAGAAAAATAGTAATGTTTTAAGGATAAGTATACAATCCCTGGGATCTCCAGTGTGGATGGCAAAAGATTGTGAAGAGGAGGAACCAAGTAGAAGTTTTGGTCATGATTTGATAAAGTTTATGTTTTGCCTACGAACTATCTTGAGGGACACAAATGCTATTGCATTTGTAACCATACCTTCACATTTATTTGATGTAAGTATTCTATGTCGCATATACAAATATACAATCAAGTTTATTATATTTTGAATGCTTTCTAAGTACATGTTATCTACGTTAACAGGACGAACACATAATGAATAGACTGTTATACTCAGTAGATAATGCAGTGAAGATTGAGTCTTTTGCTGGATCAAGCCGTGAAACAAACCCAGTGTATAAAGACTATCATGGACTCTTCCATATAACAAAGTTATCGGCCATGTACTCTCTGGTTCCAAATGTTCCGCCCAGTCTCGATTTGGCGTTCAAATTGAAGAGGAAGAAGTTCGTTATTGAGAAATTACATTTACCCCCAGGTGACAAAAAATGTTACATAACCTCATAATGTGATAATATACTATTATTAAATAAAATTACATGAGCTCGAAATTTATGATATATCTTAAAGAATTTAGAAAGGCATTAAACATTATATAACTTAATTTTTTATTTCAGAGCTTCAAGAAACTAAAGAAAGAGAACAAGATGACATCACTAGTGTGTCGGTAAACTGTGGAGGATTCAAGAAGAAAGACATTGATTTTTAAATTTCAATGAGTTTTAATGTAATATATAATAAATTGCTGATGTTATTTTATATGCGCAATATACCTTAGTACTGTTAAATAGCTTTTAATTTCCAAAAAAAAAATACGCAGGAGATGCAGTCAAACTGAATTCGTCACGAACCAGTATTCCGCGGTGTAAATGGTAGCCTACGCATGAGTAAGTTATGCATTAATTTTAAACAAAAATGCCTTAATACTCAGTCACCCCACCTGCCCAACAGAGCGTATCTCCCTAAAACCGGCGAATCTATTCATCGTCCGTTTGTTTATTCACATACATTATTAGTACTATAGTCGACACAACCACACTTCCTCGCGTCACTTTTATCCAGGTTATACTATTTGTAACTATCCCACGCAGGTAAATTTATTCTGTAAACATGTGCCGAATTGAAACTAGTGCTAAAGTGCTTTTTGGATGTTTCAACACTATATTTTTTGTAAGTACCAAGTTTAATGTGTCAATTTGTGTACCTGTATCACATACAGTACCAAGTTATTTATTTTTATTATTATTATTAAAGGCGTGCGGTTGCCTGGAAGTGATATGTGGATTTCTCCTGCTGTGTGACTCCAAAAAGATATTGCTATCACGGCTATTGGCTGCGCCGGATAGCGAACTAGTTCATCCACCTTTTTATTACTTGGCCCTGGCGTTACTGGTATCTGGGTTGGCCATGTGTGCAACTGGGGCGCTAGGATGCTGGACTACCTACATGCCTGGATACGCTGTTTTGAGCATTGTAAGTATATTTGGTACTAGCCGACCCGCGTAACTTTGTCTGCCTTTATTAATTTTCCTCGTTTTTGCAACATTTTTCATTGATGCTCCGCTCTTATTTGTTGTAGCGTGATGTTATATAGCCTATAGCCTTCCTCGGTAAATGGACTATCCCACACAAAAATAATTTATCAATTTGATCCAGTGGTTTCTGAAATTAGCGCGTTCAACCAAACAAACAAACTTCAGCTTTATAAGTATGTTAGTTACAATCAACGACAGAATAGCTACCATATACTTATTTTAGATTCCATAAGTAAATAAAGTAGGTATAACAAACAGTAAACAAATCTGCACAGTAATCTATTTCCGACATTGCCAGCAGGTTGCAAGTTTTTATTATAATTACTATCATATGGTAAGAATATAATATAGAGAAGACCAGTCTGGACGATCACGATCAGCCAATAACGTAAAATACTACGATCTGACATGGTAAATCCTAAAACCAACTATAGCACATCAGCACTAGGCCAGCTGAATGTTAATCTTACTTTGTACACGAAATTATAAAAACTGCACTAATAGGCTGCATGTTCTTTTGGTTTTATAATTTCTTAGAAGAAAACTAAAAACTACGGTGATTCAGAACAAAAACATTAACTATTTTACTTGAGAGTTTTATATATTAGGTACTAGCGACCGGCTTTGCACGGCTGCAATGTAGGTACTAATGTGTTGAACAATAATTATCGTCATAATATCATTATACAAATTAACACAAAACAATATGAAACTATGTCTAAATCTTCCTCTTGAATCGCTCTATCTATTGGTGAAAACCTAATTGAAATCCGTTGTTTAGATTAAAAGATCTAAACGTACAGACGGCGGAAGCGACTTTGTTTCATACTATGTAGGGATTTTTTACTCTAACGATGTGATAACGTAGACAAAGATTTCTAAATTACCTGCTCAGACTGGTCGACCACGTTCCTGTAACTCCGATACCTATGTTCTGTAGCTCTGGTAGCGGTTTATCATCGTCACAGAAGATTAACTATTGTAATCATAGCACTAAAACTGAAATTATGCTAATGGTAAAAATAATTGAGTTATTTTAAATACATTGTACGTATTTGTACGAGTGCCTCTAATATGGTTAAAACTGTTCTGTGTAAGTCTTAGTAATCATAATCATACTAGTCTGACTCTTCCTGATCATCATTAATCGTAGTTGAAATTAATAATAATAGCCTGAGATAAAAACGAATTGCACTCCTAATTGCATTTAGCTTAGTTGGAGGGGTTAACAAGTAGTCTTCACCTAAAAAAAAAATAGATACCGATCTACATTATAAAGATTTAACTTATCAAAATAGAATATGCATATTAACCATATAATTTAGCCATATTTAATTTCAACCCTTTCACTATTCTCATTAAGTTATAACAATCAGCTTCTCGAAACCTACTGCTGGATATAGGGCCTTTCCTAATGCGCCCTATTAGGTTCTGCGTTTTCCTTCCAATCCATCTTCGGTCATTAGGACATGTCATAGGGAGATGATCTGTATTATTTTTACTGATATCCGGCCTCCATTCATCCACTCCCAACATGGTAGTCCTACATAGACATACAAAGAATTAAGGTGGAGGACCAGTCCCCTTTGGTGCAGTGCTCAGGATGTCTGGGCTATGGGCACAGCAAACGCCTCTGCACAGCAAAAGACAAAGAGGAAACATGCGCTTACTGCGGTGGAGCTCACCAGCGCAGAAATTGCCCGGATGTGCTCGCCAATGCACCCCCCACTTGCTGCAACTGCTCTTGAGCAAATCTGGAGGCGACCGGACACAATGCATTTAGCATGGACTGTCCGGTCCGACGCAGGTGGGATGCGTTAGCTAGAGCAAAAGTAGCGTACTGCTAAGGGCTCCGCCGCAGAAACCGGCAGCAATCCTACCACCGGGACCAAAGCGTATCCGATTGTGCAGGCTAATCTCCAAAGGAAGGAACTGGCGACCGCCGAGTTGTTCGGGGTTGCCGAGGAAAGGAAGGAGGCAATAGCCCTAATACAAGAGCCGTATGTAGGCAGCATACGGAGAATGCGAGACTATCGTGGGGCGCGTTTATTCCAGGCGTCGGAAGACGGAAGTGGAACTGTAAAGGCCGCAATAGCGGTCTTCAGACAAGATCTCGATGTCATACAGTGTCCGGAACTCACCACTCACAACATCGTAGTGGTGAGGATCCGAACCCGCGCCTGGAACCTCGCGGTGGTCTCCGTCTACTTCGAGCCGGACAAGCCTATAGACGGCTACCTCGAGCACCTGCGATTGATTCGGCGGACGCTAGGACCCCGAGGCCTGCTCATCGGAGGGGATGTAAACGCAAAGAGTTCCTGGTGGGGGAGTAACACTGAGGACAACAGAGGGGAGGAGCTATGTGGCACATTAGAGGAGTTGGATTTGCAGGTGCTCAACAGCGGCACTACACCTACGTTCCATACCATAAGAGGCGGCAAAATCTTTAGCAGCCACGTTGACATCACTGCTTGCTCAGCGGACCTAATCGATTACGTGGAGGGTTGGCAAGTAGACGTCGGAATGACGAGCTCGGACCACAACGGCATCGTATTTAACATTCGGCAAATTAAATCCACCGGCATCAACGTTCAAACAACAACCAGGCTCTACAATACTAAAAAAGCTAATTGGGACCAGTTTCGTGAGAAACTGGCACAATTAAAAATAGACAACAAAATTATTAAACAGGAAATAGAAAACATAACAAATAAACAAAATTTAGAAATTATTGTAGAGTCATATTTAGACATAATTAAAACATCATGTGAATATAGTATCCCAAAAAAGAAAGTAATTAATAAACTTACCTTGCCGTGGTGGTCCGATGAACTCGAGGCGTTGAAAAAGGAAGTTGCCACCAAAAAGAGAAGGATCCGCTGCGCCGCACCGGTTCGTAGGGAACACGTCGTTGATGAGTACCTGCAAAAGAAAAACGAATATGAAAGGAAAGCGAGATGCGCCCAGATCCAAAGCTGGAAGGATTTCTGCACCAAGCAGGACAGGGAGGGGGTCTGGGAGGGTATTTACCGTGTGATAGGTAGGACTGCGAAAAGGCAGGAGGACGTAGCCTTGGTCAAAAACGGCGTAACTCTGGATTCCGCCGAATCCGCATCGCACCTGGCTGAAACCTTCTATCCGGAGGACCAAATGGGTACAGACAGCCAAGACCACAAGGACACCCGGGAGCTCGCACAGCGGGTAAACGATCGGGTCCATGATGAGGTGCATGACCCGCCGTTTACAGCGCATGAGATGATGACCGCGGTGTCCAGCTTTAACCCGAAGAAGGCGCCAGGTGCGGATGGTTTTACGGCGGACATCTGCCGTCGAGTCATTCTCCAGGACCCTGATGCTTTTCTTGCCCTGGCCAATAAGTGCCTCACCCTGGGCCACTTCCCCAACAAGTGGAAGGAGGCCACGGTAGTGGTGCTGAGGAAGCCGGGCAAGGACAGTTATCAGAGCGCCAAATCGTACTGGCCCATAGGCCTTTTACCTGTACTGGGAAAAGTTCTGGAGAAAATGGTAGTAGCAAGGCTCCAGTGGCACCTTGTACCGAGGCTCAGTACTCGCCAGTACGGCTTTATGCCCCAGAGAAGCACCGAGGACGCCCTCTATACCCTAGTGAACCAAATTAAAGCGGAGGTTAAATTGAAAAAACTGGTAACGCTCGTCTCACTGGATATAGAGGGTGCCTTCGATAGCGCATGGTGGCCGGCCATCAAAGTCAGACTGGCTGAGGAAAAGTGCCCGGTCAATATCAGGCGGCTGCTGGACAGCTACCTCGACGGCAGATGTATAAATCTCAGATACGCCGGTGCAGAACATCGCAGATCAACGCAAAAAGGCTGCGTCCAAGGGTCCATAAGTCCATATCTTATGGAATATCCTTCTAGACCCTCTCCTTAAGGGTCTGCACAAACGGGGCGTCACCTGCCAAGCGTTTGCGGATGACGTGGTTCTGCTGTTCGCCGAGTGTACAGCGCTAGAGGTGCAGCGACGTGCCAATGCCGCCCTCGACTTTGTTCGGGGGTGGGGTGTTAAAAACAAATTAAAATTTGCGCCACACAAGACCTGCGCCATGCTTATAACGAACAAGTTAAAGCATGACACCCCGCTCCTGAGCATGGGCGGGGTCGACATTGGCATGTCCCGAGAGCTGAGGATTTTGGGGCTTACTATAGACGACAAGCTGACTTTTAACACCCACGTCGGCAACGTCTGTAGGAAGGCCTTAAATATCTACAAACAGCTCTCGAGAGCAGCGAAGATAAGCTGGGGGCTGCACCCTGAAATAGTACGCACTATATACACGGCGACAGTAGAGCCGGTCATCACATACGCGGCAGCAGCATACGCGCCCGCCACCGAGAAGCTGGGAGTCCGCAAGCTCCTCAACGCTGTGCAGAGAGGATTCGCGCAGAAAGTCTGCAAGTCCTACCGCACTGTCTCCCTTAACTCGGCCCTGTTACTGGCCGGGTTACTGCCTTTGGACCTCCGTATTCAAGAAGCAGCTCGCCTATACGAGGCTCGCAAAGGGTCAACCCGGCTAGTGCTGGGAAACCGTGAGGTAGAACGTGTGGTGGAATTTTCAGAGTTACCGCATCCGGCTCTGCGTATGGACATGAGTTTCCAGAGTCTAGACGACCAAAGCCTGGTAGACCGACATAACGTGCAGGCGCTCCGTATCTTTACGGATGGCAGCAAGATACAGGGCAAAGTCGGTGCCGCGCTGTCCATTTGGGACAGCCGGGCCGAAATCAGAAGCCGAAAACTGTGCTTGCCAGCGTACTGCACAGTCTACCAGGCCGAGCTCTTGGCCATATGCAGAGCTTCGAGCGAGATCCTCAGGTGCAGCGCGGGGAGCTGCGGCATCTATAGCGACTCGAGGGCGGCGCTGCAAACAGTGACGAACCCCGGGACTCTGCATCCCCTCGCGATCCAGGCACGCCGCAACCTCAGCCAAGCCTTGATCCAGCACAAAGATGTATCCTTGTTCTGGATTAAGGCCCACGCCAACATCGATGGGAACGAGCGTGCCGACTTTCTGGCAAAGGAGGCGGCGCTGTCGAGTCGGAGGAAGCCTGACTACGACCTGTGTCCGCTTTCATTCGTCAAGCAGGAAATTCGCAGCGGTTCCCTTGACGAATGGAACCGGAGATATCAATCGGGGCAGTCGGCCTCCGTCACGAGAGCGTTCTTCCCAAACGCGAGGGTTGCCTACAAATTGGTGCGGAAAATCCAACCACATGGCGTGGTAACGCAGATTTTAACGGGACACGGGGGGGTTCTCCCAATACTTGCATCGCTTCAAGTGTCGGGAGAGCCCGTCGTGTATCTGCGACCCAGAAAAGGAAGAAGGGGTGTTGCACATTGTGTTCGAGTGTCCAGTGTTCGGCTCCCATAGGTACGAGGCTGAACAACACCTAGGAGCACGAATAAACCAAGATGATGCTCATACACTAATCGCGGAAAAAGAAACAAGGGTGCACTTTTTAAATTTCGCAGAGGACATATGCAAAATTGTGATAGAGAGAAACAAACAAGAATAATTTGTTTCTCTCTATCACAAACAAAATAAATAAATAATAAAATGAAAGAAAACTAAAATATTAAAATAATTTAATTAAATAGAGTGAAAAAAGGCTCTTGTAATGCAAGAGGGATAGCCGCTTATTAAAAATAAAAATAAAAAAAAAAACATGGTAGTCCGTAAAGCTCGAAGTTTAAAATTTACGACTTGCCATCACCTTACTAATGTTATAAACGTGAAAGTTTGTGAGGATGTATGAATGTTTGTTACGCTTTCACGCAAAAACCGATTGCTATGAAACTTGGTATGTAGATAGCTGCACACCTGGATAAACACATAGGCTACTTTTTGGCCCGCGGCATCGGGACTGCCGCGGGGCGCAGCTAGTCAGTCATATAGATAGGATGTATTGATCAAACATCTTCATCTTCAAGTGTTGCGGCAAAGCTAAATAAATAACTTATATGTAAATCATATGTACTTAACCGCTTGAACGCCATTGACCTATGACAAACGAAAATTATTGTTTTTTTTTCACAAAAGTAAGTCGCGCGGTCTTATTTTCCTGTAAAGGTGCATCTTTTCGTCACATTATGTGACAATGGCGTTCAAAAGGTTAAATAGTTGTATTTTCGTATTTCCAGTACTTTTTAGTCGTGCTGTTTATGCTGTTATGCGAGTGCGCCGGTGGAGTGATAGCGGCAATATGGCCTCGCTGTTTGGGGCTGCAGAGCACCCGCGGGGGAGCTATAGGCGCTTTGCAAAGTTATTACGCGCTACCTGATTATGAACACTTTACGGCTGCTGTCGACCTGGCACAGACTGAGGTACAACATTGAATAATATTTGAATCGAGCATCTGCAGCGCTTGTTTGCAACAAATTATATAGAAAGTGACTTACATTTAGCCGTGACAATCTCAATTAAGGTTTGACAAAGGAAACAATTTAACAAAAGCTCACCTTAAGGGGAACAAGAGGAAGGAGTCCATATTTTATGTTTAAGGTATCACGAACTTAAAGGAAACACAGTACCTATTTGTTTTCAGATCTATCACTAAGAGTTCACTAACATTGTGAATTATTGCTGTATGAAACTGGCATTAAGTGGACCAGCCCAGAAATCTTCATAACATTAAGAGTTGTCCTTCTATAGAAAATGCCTCGCGACCTATATGAGGATGCATCACATTACACTTGGTATTGACATCGTGAGGTGAATTATTGTTCAAATGTATCTAACTCCCAGTAAAAACTTTTCAACTCAGAGAAATTGTATTTACATCTAAAGAATTATACTTGCAATGTCTTCTGTCTTCCAATTTATGTGGGAGTTCACTTAAAATTTTCGATCGGAATATGTGGTCGTTTCGGTACTTTGTAACTCATGCCGGTGGTAGACACTGAATTGACTTAGGACTATGTAAAATGAATGGTCTGGGTTTGATATATAATTTAATCGATTATTTAAGCCATCCATTCGGGTATGTTTACCGGAATTGTACTTTCATCTTTCTGGCAATTTTTCAAAATCACCCTTTTTCAGTGTATTGCCGAACGTGATACATATCTATGAGCTATCTCAATATCAGAGTCAGTTTAATGGTAATAGGTTGACGGTTATAGTTAACAACATATTTGTATTCGTACCTACAATAAAATTTCAGCTGCAATGTTGCGGCATGACAGATGCCCGTAACTACGACATGTCTACCTGGCAGCTGCGACGGCTCGGCCCGCGAGGCATGGCCGTACCGCTCAGCTGTTGCGTCCAGTATCAAGACGTCGTGTCTTACCTCAACCCCGCGCCCGTGAACGCTTCACGTTGCCAAGAAGTGCAGGCTAATCCCACATTTAGATATGTGCATGTAAGTAATCAACTTTGTATACCTAAGTGTCATCGTAAATATTATAGTGCCGTTTTCTCTGACAACTCAATAACTGTATTTAAGTTGTCAAGTATCGAGTCGATATGAATCTTACTTACTTATATACCTACCTACGTTTGTTTTTAATACATCCAGGTTGGCAAACAAGCATACGGCCCTGATGCTCATTACACGGCTACACAAACCCGTAAAAATTTGCAACACTTTGCGATATAGCGACCCAACACACTATTCTAGATTGCTAGTAGCCTTCTGTAGCGTGGAGGTATCTCCTTATTATATCCTATTGCAAGTTTCTATGTTTGCTTTTTCTTTAAATTTCAGGGTTGCCTCGGGCCCTTGGAGGACTGGTATCAACAACAATACTTAGTTCTAATGTTGAGCTTGTTCGTCGTAGCGTTATTCAAACTTGGAGTACTGTTGAGCACTGTTTTTTCATGCATCAGACTTAGGAAACGGCGGCAAATATTACACAGTTTTACCATGAAGACTTTGGACAATAACAAAAATGAAAACATCTACGAAAGTAAACTGGCGGCCGTGAACGATGAGCCGATAACTGCAAAATACATCCAGCCGAATAACTTCTACAGTCCGAGGATTCGCAACCCTCGCATTTTTCACAATAAACCAAACGAGGTCGTATGAGAATTAGCAGCGGAGATAAATGCTTTAGAGATGAAATTGGAGAGGTTTTCTGATTATTTGTATAAACATCAAGCTGATTCTATTATGTGGTAACTGTTCGCAACGGTTAGAAATTATTATGATGGTTTGCATTGTATAGATATTATTATCTTCCGTTGTTTCGAAAACATTCATCAGCTTTCTTAGCTTCGTTTATTACATAGATTTATGCCGCGTTCCAATAAACAAAAAACAATTCGTATTGCTTACGAGCAAAACGAATCGTTTCTTGTTTATTGGAACGCGGCATTAGTAATTTAGTATCATTATATTAATACGTAAAGATACTTCTTTGTACCCATTTTTAAGAACATTTTGTGAACGTAGTAACGTGCATTTTGGAATATTTAGTTTATATATAGAAGGGCAGAAAGCTAAAACTTTTAAACAATATGTCTTACAACTTTAAAAATGAAAACGGTTTATTCGGCAATTCCTTTAGAACGTCGTGATATTTGACTGCTTTGTAAACAGTGGCCTATTCATGGTAAATTGTCCTATAACTCTTTAATTACTAACGGAACATCATTAATACTTGGCAACATGTTGCAGACACTTACAAGGTTTGTATAAACGTTAAAATCTGGACCCCGAAGTGCATACTTTACGAACTAAGACCTAATAAGCGTATTTTACGTTTATATTTTTATCTTTTAAACCCTACGATTTTTTCTAAATCTGTTTTTTAAACAAATATAAACAAATTCAAAACAACGTATGTAAAAATCTACAGCTCTCTATATAAGCGCTTTATATGAAAACTAGCTAATGGCCAAACGTTCGCGTAGCGGAAACTTGAATTTTTCCGAAGTTTATGCATGCACTAATTTTATTCATACATACACAATTACACACAAATACACACAAATTTTTGGACACATTTTTTTTCTTCTAAGTCCATGGATTAAAAAAAGTTCCGACAGGACAACGTTCGCCCAGCGGAATCAGTTTTTAGCGAATTTCTCCACAATGGCTGCATGCACAATTTTTTTTTACCATTCACAATTACACGACGTCATACACTAAATATCTGCATAATTAAAATCTTTAAATTCAACAACATTCCGCTGCGCGAACGCACACTGTAAATCCAACTAAATTTTACCGTCCGTAAGCAAAACTAATCGTTTCTTGATTATAGGAATGCGACTTAATAAAATTACGCGCGTCCAGTATATGTGATTACCTGTCATAGTAAGTCTATACAATGACAGCTCAAGTTATACTGACCAATGAAAAACCAGGGTCGAAATTCATCAAGCGGTCTCTAGTAGGTATGTGTAGAAATGCTAATACAGGAGTGGCACTTCAAAAGAGGAATGCGTCAGACTAAACGATACGTGTGGATTATATTGGATTACAGCTGTATTTGTGTTCCCATCATGTTTGTGTTCTACCAATGGCGTACAATTGTTATTTAATCGATCTTTTCCTTTTTTTTTTCAAAATATTTATCAGTCAGATTAGCAATCATAACAAACTTATTAATTTACTGTATATTGATTGAATAAGCCAAGAGGAAACTCGTAAGGTATGAAAGGAAAGAATCAAGCTACGGACTGTTATCTCTAGCTACCCCAGAGGGAGTAATGGGCTTATCTACTTAACATGATGTTTTCGAAGCTTCGGATGGGAATCCTTGCTGTAAATCATATCTTCAGTTAATTGAAGACAAGTTATAATGTTTAAATTTAAATATTTTACGTTGGTCAATGCTTTCAACTTAAGTATGAAATATGTGCCATAATATACTGAAAATATCCAATTACTTAAATTCTCTAAAGCACTTTGCTCCGTGTATAATGAATATTTTTAGTGTTAGTGTAATATTAAGTTAGAAATGAATAAAACACCATCACTCAATATGCAATATTATTTTCAAAAGAACGTTCAAAAATTGGTCCTAAAGTTAAAACATTATTAACAATGGCTCTGGAATGTAGCTATCATTCACAATAGTTGGTTTTACTTTGTAATCTATATCAGAGAGCTATACCTTATCGGTTTGCGACATGATTCTTTATTTTGGTAATGATTTATTTTATTTCATACCCATTTTGAGTATACATTGATCAAAAACCTTTGTTGTTTAACAACAGTTTTACTATATACAAATACAAAATAACGAAGTGATTGAGTATGCATTCTCATAACCTTACAATGAAAATAAAAAGAAAATGCACATGACAAAAATGCTACACGCTAAAGTCAAATAATAGTGAAACCAACAATGTACGATTCCAGAATCTCTTAAAACCCCAAACTAAAATGATACCATGAGATCCTTAACAATAACAAATAATCTATAATAATTAATAATATTAATTATCTATTGACCATTGAGACCGACATCACAGTATAAACTACAATCATCTTAGGTACAGGAATGATCTTATTATAAATCTTAGTTTATAAACAATTTACATTTTGCACTATTGTATAATGTTGGGGTCCTGAGCTGGCAAACCAACAGAAAATAATATTTTTGGGTTAACTATTGTAATGGCAAAATCATGTATATCTTAGGGGCAGAATATATAAATAAAAGCCATAAATTAACCAGAGTTTAGTTGACAAGATAGAATTTATAATAATGACTAGCACCAAGAGACGAAGTGGCCAAGGTTGTTTTTGAGATTAAATGTTGCTCCAAATCAAATTCAAAATAACTATGAAGATTTCTTTCTATATGTCCTAGTATTTGCTACAAATACGAATATACAATTTAAATTAACGATACTGTAGTGGATGCACGTATAAATAAAGGATATTCTTTTATTTACGAAAATGAATATAACGAAAGCAATGTTAATAAATATTAACTATCATTCTTACAATATTTTTCCTTCATAACATTGTTTAACTTTTATTTCATTTAATATCATTAAAAAGATATAGATATAATATGTTCCTCTTTATTTTTTATACATCTAGTTATTTTGAAGTTATAAACAAAGAAAGGATGTAGAGCCAACATAAGCATTCACAAGCTCCTCGATTCTTGGTTGTCCAGACTGTCATAAAATTGCGATCGTTATGTATTGCCCCATGGAATTTTGTAGCTTTATAAATAAATTTATTAAAAATAAATAAAATATTGTCTTTTGTGCTTTTCTTCTTATAAACTAGGATAAAATCTGCAATAAATATACATTAGCCTACTCCGCAGCTAAATTAATCATAAGAAGAAAATAGAATGTCAGTTTTGTGGGAGACTATCGATATCAGTAGTATATTTAGCTTATATTTAATATTACAAACATTTTTAAAATTAAAATATTTACATAGGAATTATTAACAATAGTAAAACTATAAACACTACGAAATTGATATTTTTTATAATAAATACTACAAAAACAATGTGGTCCAAAATATCAAGTGGCTTCAAACTGTCAACAGTGCACATAATATATATTGAACACTTTTTTTTTTATTAAATGGACCAACCAAACCACTTATTCTCTGTGTATGATTACAGATTACCACAAATGATAAAACGTGTCTAGATGTATCAGGAGCGATTCATTAACAATGTTAGGGTCCGGAGAGGAGAAGGAAGGAGAAGGGTTTAAAAATATCTACATGGCCATATCTCGGGTGGAAGAGAGGCTAAAAGCTTCTTACGTAATATTTATGTGCATCTTCCAATAGAGTGATGGAATTTAAGAGCAAAGCGTTAAGTTAAATCTAAATTTATTCATTTTTAATGTAGTTTTATTTGCATCTTTTTATTTTAAAACACATTTCGAAGTTTATAAATATATTTTTTATTTGTAAAAAAGCTTCTAATAGTATCACGCAATAAGCTAAACGATCTTTTGTTTTAAAGAATAACAAACTTTTATTTATATCAAATTATGAATATTGGTGTACCTGATCCTTTTCTTATGACATTTAACTATTTAGGAAAACGAGATAAAATCTTACGTAAGAAGAGTGAGTGTTTTGTGTCCTTACGCGAGGGCATTGGGTCCAAAATGGCCAAAATTGTCCTTATGTAATTAATGAATGGCTAACAATGAAAGACTTAGACGCCACACACATAGATATTATACAGCCAATGACTAATAAACTTTTCTTCATACGGCTACGGGGAAAAGACCAGCACACGGCTCGCTTATGGTAATCTATTACCGCTGTCTACCGGTGAGAAGGATCTACTTACCAGCAAAAATGCAACACTACACAGCTAGTGCTGCTCAACCACTGTCTTTAATAGGATCGAAGTGCTTCGGTCACATTTTAATGATTTTTTTCTATATTTATTGTTTTTATTTAAATATAGATGTATTATTTAAAAAGACATTTGTTTGGCGTTTGATAAGTTTCTCATGCTATAGTTATTAGTTAGTTCCGTTTAATAAAAAAAAACCTTAGTACAGGGGCCATACTCCATATCGGCCTAGTTAAATTCCTGTTTATAACTTTGGTCATAATTTTTCCTTATTGGTCATACATTTATACTATATACGAGGGTATAAACACTTAATGTAGCCAGATTACCCAAATTATCAAGTCTAATTGACTTTGAACTACGTTAATTAATTATGATATTACTCTAAAACACACGCATACAGGTGGAATTGCAAGTCGTGTAATTTCCTGAAACCATTCATTTTTAGCTGTCTTATCAATTTGCCGAAAGAATATTCCTTGATTTAATTCCTTAAAATTTCTCTGCGTCATTATTTTCCCTCAAGAATATAATGCAACCTGAATTGGGTCTTCAGGGCAAAATATTCCATTTCATGTGATAAAATTAGAAGGTTTGAGATATTTGCACAGTTTACAATTCTGACACATTTTAGATAAAATAGGTTTTATCTTTAAAGAGGATTAATACACCAGTAGGCTATAGAATGATAAATACTACTTGTCGTATGCAGAAACTAGTTTTGTAGGTGTGAAAAAGAGTCAATATCGATAGCTTCTTTGAAAGCAGACAACCTTCATTTGTATACAATTGCGTTATGATTGAGGTGGTGTCGATAAAAAACTAGAAGGTGTTCAAAACCAAAACCTCTCAAGCGACTTACAGTACCGCCAAAATATATGCAGGAATAATCTACTATAAAAAAGATCACCATGGTAACAGGGAATTAGACGACTAGCTGTAACCTGTTATTCTCTGTTTTTCTAATTTAAAGAATGTCATTTAAAAACGAGTTGTCTAAGGAGTTAAGTAGCTCCTGCGCGGTGAGATTGCTGGCGTCCGTGGAAGGCATGTTATCAAGGAAGTCGAGATTAAAGTCTGTCGTTTGTCCTACGAAGGAAGACGTATTATGGAGTGACGGGAACGTGTGCTGATTGCTGCCGTTTTGATTCTGCATGGGTCCGTTAGACATCATAGTATTTTGTTGCATAGGATTGTTTTGCGTATGCATTGGTCCCTGGCCTTGCATAGGTCCATTTTGCATGGGACTCCCTTGATGTCCGCCCATACCGCCCATGCCGGCCTGCTGCATTGACATGCTCTGCGATTGGCTCATGTGGATATTTGGAATCTGAAAAAAGAAAACTAAAAATCAGAAACTTTTTGGTTGCAGGGGTAAATATCATAACAATATATTTAGTTGGTTTTTTGTTGAATCCGGCTGCCACCTTTCTTTGCAGTTTATATTGATTTCATAACTTTCTGTCGGTCCTGCATCTACTTCTTAGATACGGTACAGTTGCGGTATTACATACCTACATTTAGCTAATGCAAATAACATGAAACGTCATCGTTCACTTTTATGTAATCCCAACCAGCACCATATAAATATAAAATATGCGTTACCTGTCCTTGCACGCTCATCATTTGATTCTGTTGCATGATCAAGTGTGACATCGGCGACTGTTGTTGATTAGATGTCCTAGAAATGTAACAATAATACTTTTTTTATCGATTTATATCGTAACATTAACATTATATAATTAATGTACAGTAGTCGTAATAAGTACCGTTGTTGCTGGTGTTGCATAAGTTGCTGTTGCTGAAGGCGTGCTTGTTGTAGTTGCATTTGTTGCTGTTGTTGTTGCGTCATGCCGCCCATAGTGCCCATATTGAAGCCTGTAACGGAATAAATGTTTACTTATGAATAATCAAGTGGGAGAGCCATGCTTCGGCACGTTTGGGCCGGCTCGACCGGCGTGATACCACGGCCTCACAGCAAACCGGCAGTGAAGCAATAATTTCATTGTGTATCGCCGAGTGAGGTTACCGGAGGCGTAACCCTTCCCTCTCCCGTTCTTCCCTCCCTTCCTCTACTCCCACCTTAAAGGCCGGCAACTCACTACTCTTGAAATGCAAGTGCCCATGGGCGGCGGTTGTCACTTACTATCAGGTGAACCCTCTGCTCGTTTGCCCACTATCCGCGCACGCGACGTTAGCACATCCAAGCGACTGCAGACAGCGCAGCGGCGTCTGCGCTGCACATACGTTCATTGAACGCCTACGCTGGACAAACGCTAGTGTGAAGCTCTAACGGCCATTATTTTCGGCCAGCTGGTCCAGTTTGAATATGCCAAGATAATTTTCCTTCAACGTGAAGTTATTTGTTTATTTTGAAAGAGATCTTATTTTGCACATGTGTTAATTACCAAGTAGCAGTGCTAGCGGCTTCGCCTGCATTTACATATATCTATTACTGAAATAAAATATAGCCTTTGTTACCTATGAATAAAATAGTCTTTCTAATGATGAAAGAATTATTATCATCGGTTTAATAGTTTCAGATTTTGTCCTCTTTATAATATTACTAGCAGCGCCCCGCGGTTTTACCGGCGTAAGTCACGATCCCGTGGGAATATCGGGATAAAAATAGACTATGCGTTAATCCAGCTCTCCAGCTATCTACATAACAATTTTCATCGCAATCTGTTCAGTGATTTTTGGGTGAAAGAGTAACAAACATCCGTCCATCTAACCAAACTTTCACATTTATAATATTAGTGGAATTAGTATTCATAGATATGGTGTAAGTACTTCGCGGATTTATAGCAAGTATAAACTGACTACATCAAAATAATCCTGTCTAAAACATTGAATATGGGGTCTACTATCGTCACGTACTAAGAAATGTCCTTTTTTTTGTAAACAAGAAATAATAATAGGTAGGTACTCAAATATCAAGAAATCAAGCAACGAAGAATTTGACTATCTAATCAGCTAATCCAGTTACCGCTAGTGTAAAACTGGATCTTCGGTATCAGTCCAAACTCATTTCGTCACGAAGTGTCGTCATTGAAGTAATTGTACAACAATAAAATCCGATATATCTATCAATAAAATTGGCATTATACACATTTCTCAATTTGAGGTACGCAGCAATAGGGTTCATTTTAGAATGACGAGAACAAGAATCGTCTATATCATTTTAGTCGTTAAGGTTTAGAATGACGAATTCCAAAATATGTGTTATCTGCACGAAAGCTTGATAAAGTTATGATATAAGGATTATACAGTAGTTGCTTTTACGTTGGGAACACATTGCCGACAGGCCCGTGCCTTTCGATCTGGTGATCCTGACTGTTAAGCCAGAGGTCGTGGGTTCGATTCCCACCCAGGACTAATAATTGTGTGATGAGCACGATCATTATGTATAAATTACACCCACACAAGTGGGTGTAATTTATACATAATATGTATGTATTTAGTAATATATAAGTATGTTTATCAGCAGTCTGGTTACCATAGTACAGGCTCTACCTAGTTTGGGATCTTATGTTACTATTATAAATTTATACATTAATCATTTTAAAATTAGGTATATAGAATAATGTTACAAATAAACTATAAATATCAGGTTTGGCCTAGCTGCCCCGACACATTCCCGCCACAAACGATGCACTGACATTAAAAAGAAGGGTGGCACGGCGGCGGCGTCGCTAGCGCTACTTATATAAATTTCATTCTTTTTACCTGCCAGTATACGCAAGATAACATGAAAAGGCAGTGGAAAATTTTATTTTTGGTAATGAGCCCGGATAAAATTTATTGAAATTAATGATATGAAATGATTTTTTTATAAGACATTAGGCACAAAATTCAATAAATATTTAAAAATAAAATCTGTCAAACCCTCAAAATATTCGTTCATGAACGTAAGCAATGAAACTTTTCTCCGCCTTTGAAAGGAGGTGTATAAAATATATCTATTTTTTTTTGTGGGTGCAATTTATCTATAATATGTATGTATTTAGAAATATATAAGTATGTTTATCAGCAGTCTGGTTACCATAGTACAGGCTCTGCCTAGTTTGGGAACAGACGGCCGCGTGTGAGATGTGTGGAGTTATTATTATTATTATTTTATAGCGGCATTTTAATATACAATATACCTTATCTTCAAGATTAATAAGATTTAGGACTGGTTGTAAGAGCCCTTAATTTTATAATTATTAAGATTCGTACCATAAAAAACAAATAAAAAAAGTAACAGACCTTGATGATGATGTGGAAACTGCTGCCTTGAAGTGGGTTGTTGTTGCATGAAAACGTGTCGCCACTCAGGCGCATACTGTCTGGCATGATGAAATGGTCTAGGAGCCGCAGCGGGGGGTCGACGAGCACTCAACGCAGGAACTCCGCCAACACCGCCCGCGTTCACGAACCGCGCTTTATATTCCGGAGGCGGAGGTCGCATTTGTTGTTGTTGTTGCGCACGCAACATCTGCTGCTGCTGTTGCTGCAGCATTTTCGCGTGCTGTTCGCGTGATATACCGGCAGCTGCGACACCTGTAGTTTTATTAATGGTGGTAAGAAACCAGAAACTGATCACTTAAAATGCACATGATTTCTCCGCCTACTATGATATAGCTTTGGTAATGAAAAATACAACATGAGGAATGATGATGGTGATATAAAGAGGATAACCAAAAAAAACAATTTTAAAATAGGGTATTTCCCTTGTTCCGTTACATTTTTAAAAATGGATATGAGTTAGTTTGATATGGAATATTATAGAAGACCAGCTTTCGCTCGCGGCGTCGCTCGCGTACAAGTTTATTTCTATACCTCGGGAACAGTAGGTATTTTTTTTCTAGATGAAAGGTACCCCCTGTCTTTTTCTGTACCCTTGACAACGTGTGTGCAAAATTTCACGATGACCGGTTGAGTGGTTAAGATGTGAAAGTGTAACAAACAAACGAACTCAGTTTCTTCGCACGGGTACAAATTATACACCTAAATCTTCATCATGAATCACTCTGTCTATTAGCGAAAACTGCTTGAAAATCCGTTCAATAGTTTTTTAGTTTATTGCGAACAGATAGACGCGGCGGAGGACTTTGTTTTATAATATGTAGTGATAACTGATGCCCGTGACTTCGTGCGCATGGAAATTTGGGTAAAATCTATCCCACAGGAATCGTACATTTTTCTAGATGCTTCAGCCGTATTTTGCGTGAAAGAGTAACACAAACATCCATCCAACCAATGGTTTTAGCACATTGGTACATTACATAAACATTAGTAAGTATAATATAATACATAGAGTAGCAAACAAAACAACAATTCGAAACTTTCATAGTCATCACATTCTTTGTTACAATGATAAATAATAATTCCAAGTGCAAAATCGTACGATTGATAGATTAGAATAAAACGTGAGTGGTATTTATTGTATATTTATAAAAACATATACGGTTGTACTCACGTGTGTATTTCGGGCCGTAAACACCGACGCGGAAGCACAGATTACTCAGTAGTTACTAGGTACGTAACAGATAAATCACTTGCTACAAAAATATCGATACCGTTTTAATTGCCTACTATTCCCAGGGGCGCCGACGACGGCTTCTTGCGAAAATGAACTTAAAAGTTTGTAAGCACGATTATTAAGGGTGTGTAGGGTTAACTCTTCAATATATATATTTTTTTAATATTGTTATGTACTCGTAAATCAAGTACTTAACGCTTATTTTTCTTTTCAAATGTTTTAGTATACAAAAATCCTACATTATGTCTTCAATTTTTCTATAAAGATTAATAAACTTCTTGCCTCTTCTAAAATCTCGATTGTTAAAGTTTTTGATGGAAAACATTCTAAATCTCACAAAAAAAATTATTTAACTATTTGGGGGGAAACAAGGTGGAACTAGGGTTAAAAGGATAATTTTTTAAAACTTCATAAATAAAGCTGCCGAACTTTCGATCTCAAATAAGGTTTTTATGCAGCTTGTAACCCACTGCGCGTGATTGCGTATAAGGTCCACCGGCGGACCAGCGGTCGGTAGGTATTTAGCACGCGCAAATACATACACCGTCTTTTCATCCCTTGATAAACGAGTCCGAAAGTAGTGTCGGGCATCCCTGAAATACACAGGTGAGTAAAACCGTATAGCCTTAATGTAGATTGATAGATTCTCTTAAACTCACCGAGTGGTGGTTGGGCACCCTGTCCCTGTGTTTGGGGCTGCTGAGTTGCGCTCGCGGGCCTCGCTCGCATCGCCTGTGAGAAGTTAATGCTCTGCGACTGAGACACAGAGTATGTATCGCATCCGCTGCCTGGAATAAATACAATCGATGATGTTTACAGTCTGGCCAATTAAGACGGGCCATGCATTTTAAAGTATTAATTACATTTAATTCAGCAAGATGCCTATTAATGTTAGTGGTCCTTAAATTCTGGTTACCAAAAGTTGCACTTTGCCGAAGAAGAAGTCTCTTCGCCTTTCTTCTACCGTGCCCTAGATAATTATTAGAGGGACAAGTAGAAGAAACAGTACCTCAAAATATGAAGCAACTGCGCTTCCTCTGAACATTGACCAGAAGCAACAATACCTCCCTCTAATGCCTTTATGTTGCTAATGTTGTCCAGGGTAGACCTGATACTTGTTTAACACCTTAGTGGTAAAAAAATGGAGGAATGTAATTTAAGTAAGGCTTTGTCATTAAATCTTTGATTGCCTATTGTTAAGTAGGTATTCAAGATTGTAATAAGTTTTTTACTGAAGACTACAAGCACAGGGGGGGTTTTTAAAAAGAAGGTAAAAAGCTAACAAGGCTATAAAAACAATTCGTCAGTACTTTAGATTAAAGACTGTTTTCGGGGTATTTTTCCAATGTGACTGGTCTTCAATGATGTGCACATTTAGCAAAGAGTAATCGCACATATACATACAATAACTATTATCACATTATAAAGACAAGTTGTCTAATTACGTTGGTCAACTAGTTCTTTTTATTCATCACTGTATAGTGAGGAAGTATTCGTATTAAACCCAGATAATTTGTTTTTAAATGAAAAATAAAACAAGCTATAAAAAAAATATTAATTAGAATCAAAATAGAACTATTACACATAAACTTGGACATGGTTATTTTTTATTACGAAAGCCATAATATCAAATATTTTATATTATCATACTCGTATACCCCCAATTTACATGCCACTGTCACAAATAAAAAGGCGTTGTTTTATATACAAGACAGAGTATACAATACTCGTAATTAGTACCCTTAACCTTTACCAACTGTATTTTGCGTTCGGACTCGGACCTTATCGACGGGTCCTCTCCTACGTATACTACAAGTGCAAAATTGTAACTTTACAGGAGAGCGATTTAAAGATTCGTAAGCTCGTAACTTTGTACTAACAAACAGAAATGTTTGATTTGTATCTTTGAAACAGGTTATAAAATATAGGTTAAGCCAAAGCTACTGATGCAACAACCTATTTTCGTCATTTTGCGTAGGACCCTTTGTCATATTACGAATAAACAATTATTATCGTGGTAGTATATTAGAGTGGCACGCCGGAGGGCCCCAGGTTTGATTCCCGTTCAGTGCATATATTTGTATGTAATAATGTCTATTTACATTGGTCTGGGTATTTCTACGTATAATATACTAGCAGCGCCTCGCGGTTTCACCCGCGTAAGTCCCGATCAAGTTGAAAAATCGGGATAAAAAGTAGCCTATGCGTTAACCCAGGTCTCCAGCTATCTACATACCAAGTTTCATCGCAATCGGTTTAGTGGTTTTTGCGTGAACTAGTAACAAACAAACAAACATCCATCCATCCATCTATACATCCAAACTTTCACATTTATAATATTAGTGCAATTTAGGGATTTACAAAAAAAAAATATGTGTGTTTATCCGTGTTCTAGAACTCATAATAAATACAAGCTTTGATTAGTTTGGGTCTAGATGGCGATTTGTAGTATATACCAGAATATTATTGATTAAAAGCATCACTCTAAATCGTGGTTTTATTAAGTTCTCGATATTATTGTTATTTTGTTCTTGAATCTAATTGGTACTATGTCATATTTTAATGACGAACGATTATACTATTTACATTACAGATTCTACGTTTACTTATTTATGTCCATATAGCCAGTTATTGGCGTGGCGTGGCAATGGCGCAATGGTTAAAGTAGTTGCACAGCCTCGGTTCGACAAAAAATGGTGTAATCCACAAATAGTTGTCCCGAGTCCAGGTGTTTTTTGTGTCCGTTATTTGAATGTTTGTAAAGTCCTCCGCGACATTGGAAATATTTCTAGTGCTTGTCTTAAAAAAATACTTTACGAACTATTTGCATTTCTCATTATTTGTTTATCAGGTATATGCTGCTCATCCGTACAGGCATAATATAATTTATACAATAGGTGTTGAAATCATGTATATTTAAAGTAAAGCGTAACCAGATGCGAAGTGCATATTCAGTGTGGGCAATAAACACGTCAATCTAATGTCATCGGGATGGGAGGTGCGCGACTTGGCGCATTCTCGCAGATCATCAACCTCGGCGCGACCCTCCGCCCCTCGGACATTCTCGAATCCCCACACACTATGTAACATAATATACCACTGTATGTTTACACTCCCGCTATCACTTAACGCAATAGCATAAAGATGTTAATAGTTTGATTGTTGTTCCTAACGCAACTATGTGATGACGTCATATCTAGGTGCATTGTGTCCACCAAGTGCTTGTGTTATGAAAAATAAACTGTGCAGTGTGCACGCGAGGTTTCTTTGTTTTTTTTTATACATTTAAAGGCTGTACATATTTTATTCAATAAACTATTCACTTGTATAGATGTTTGAAGTAATTAACATACTTATAGACGACATTAAATAAATTACAAAGTTGCAAGTAAATCATTTAATGAATTCACAATCAATACGAATGGCCCGGAAAAGAATCATCATTTTTGCGTGTCATTTGCAGGATTCGTGAGCGCGGTGGCATGTGCTGTTGAGAAAGTGTTATGTTGATTTCTTCATCGAGTGGTTCATTATAATCATTATAATTATGTCAATATTTTACCTTCCTTTTTTTGATTCGTCTCCTCCTTGCAAACGACAACACAGACTTTGGAGAGTAATAGTCTTTAATGTAGGTATTATTTTAAGTATAAGTATAAAAAAGTCTTATAACAAAAATATATTGAAGGCCAATATACTTTTCTAATCGCATTTTCACAATCGAACAATCGAATATATTATCGATTAGTTTGTAGATTTAGTAGACCTGAACTGTAAAATAATCTTTCTACATTTTATGATCATTTTCTACATGAATTTTGAACCCAAAACATGGATCCGACTTAAGCAATTTTTACATTGGTTTTTTGACTGGCAGATAGATAGGAGCCAGAATGGAGCAAATAAATCACATGCAATAATTGTCTTGCAACAAAATTTTATTAGGTAAATTCTCTTTTACCTAATAAACTTCACACACCACAAATATCTCAAAAAGATTTAAAACCAGTTAGGGCACAGCAGATTTCTGCTCGAATCGGAGCCACCCGATTGGTCCGTTACCTACACCCTATATCTATATGTATATTTATACCGTGGTTAGTTAGCACTATAAGCATAGTGCGATGGTGGGTTAGGTCAAATGAGCTCCATGGGAGAGTTACGAACAAATACAATACAATACCACTGTTTTTGCGTTTATAGGCACCGGTAACGCTTACCATCAGGCGGCTACACTATTTGTTTGTCAACTTAGTTAAAAAACAAATACTACCGGTGTTTTTAAAATTATTCTACATTTTAAACTATTTCGAAGACACGGCAATAAATAGGAAAAAATTACGTGTAGTTAAAAAATAAAGAGTAGGCACTTAAAATAAACCTTATATCATTATATTAATACGTGAAGAGAATTCTGTGTACCCCATTTTAAGAAAATTTCGCGAACGTAGTAACGTGAATTTTGGAACATTAAAGTTTGTACTACTCTGTCAAGAAAGTACCGGGAAAAGGTCAATAAAACACAAAATGTTAACTATTCTTCCAAATTTATTGTATCGCCTTCAGAGTATACCCCCTACAGAAATAATACACTTACGCCATCGAATAATCCAGTTATCAAAACATTTTTTAAATGCATTTTCCGGAATCGACTTCAGTTCTCGCTGCGAATTCTCTTCGATATTTTCTATCGACTGAAAACGGGTACCTCAAAGTGGAAATTTGAGTTTTGGAAAGAGAAAAAAGTCGGCCGGAGCCATATCCAGTGAATACGGTGTTTGTTCGATGGTATTTGTTGAGTTTTTGGTCAAAAATCCGTTCACAATGATGACCTTGTGCGATGGCGCGTTGTCGTGGTGTAACATCCAAGAATTTTGTATCCACAATTTTGGCCTTTTTCGACGAATTTACTCTCTCAAACGCCGCGTAACGCTCAAATATTCTTTATTTACAGTCTGACCTTCTGGCAAGAATCCCGAGTGCACAACACCTCGATAGTTAACACAATCGACATGACCTTGACTTTTGATCGACTTTGTCATGGTTTTTTTCGGTTTCGGTTCAGTTGGAAGTCGCCATTCCGAAGCTTGTTGACTAGTTTGCATGTCAAACTCGTAAACCCATGTCTCATCACCAGTAACAATACGTTTTTAGGGTCGAAATTGACTCGTTCTAGCATGTCTTCAGCGACTTTTACGCGATTGAGTTTTTGAAAAAAATTCAGATATTTCAGAAAATGGTACGAATCGCTTCGTGTTTTCGTTGAAGCCGATTCACCGTTTGCTTTTTGTAACATTTTCAATATAGCAAACAGTTGAGCCAACTTAACCACAAAAAAAAAATTATTGAATTGAATTTCGAATTAGAATTAAATTATCAATTCCCGATACTTTTTTGACAGAATGTATTAAATGAAATACAGACAGCTAAAACTTTTAAACAATATGTCTTGTCTTACAACTGTAAAAATTACGTTGAAAACGGCTTAATGAAATTAGCAGCGTGCAGTATATGTGATTACTTGTCATGGTAAGTAAGTCTATACAATGACAGCTCAAGTTATACTAGCCAATGAAAAAACCGTGGTCGAAATTCGACTACCACCTCTAGTAATATATAACGACTACAAATTTCAGCAACCTACGTGTGCAATTTTCAGTATTGTAGGTGAAAATTTCGGAGTAGACGGGAATTTCTGCGAACCCGAACAATCTGACAATAAAATTGCTGTATTGAGCGCGGTAAATTTTTAAGTTGCCGGTAATCCGAGGCCTAAATATGCTTTGACAGAAAATAATTGCGTATACATATATTAATGCCAGGGTAACGCCACGAGCGTCCGATCAGCCTTGTTTGCAAACTTAGTTGTAGAAAAAAAGTATGTTACCTTGATGGTGTTGCGGCGAGGGCGTTCCCTGGTGCTGGAAGCTGGCGTACATGCCCTGCTGAGCAGCCACTGAGACATGTCCACCGCTCCCCGCACTGTTCACTTGCATGTGCTGCGCTGCCGACACCTGATGATAAGACATTTATATTAAACATTCGTAACATTAAGTAAAAAAAAAGTTTACTAACTTAATATTTAAATATTTATTATCAAAAACAGCGAGCGCTTAATAACGAGTTTCTAAGACATTTATTATTTATTCGAGTAGCCTCATGGCTAAACTAATGACACTTCCTAGTTCTACTGCAACCGTAGTGATTCCAGCGAGTTGATAAGAAGTAACTAAGTTTACAATTGACAATTGCAGCACTTTCTTCGACCTGATTTTTAGCCCTTTCCAGGGAAAATTACAGTCATGTCCCTCAAGAAGAGAACTACCACGCATCGGGGCTGGACTTTCTGCTAGGATTAGGGTCGCAACTATATACCGTTCGCATAACAGAGTCTACACAGCCTTGTGTAACTAATTCCTATGTTGTGCATAATATACGAGTATATTATGTGTTTATGTAGTCCCCGTTGCCTTGTGAGTAGCCTGACTAAGAGTGCGTAGATATTTTCAAAATCTGTATTAAGTTACTACATCTACAGCTTACTTTAATCAAATCAAACTAATATGTTCCTTAATTGGCGCAGCAGCGAATAACAAAGTCACACTATATAAATGTACATGAATATGTAACGTCAAACGATAATCGTTTTATGACTACAAATGAGGTGCGTTTGTACTGTTATAAGACTTTAAATAGTAAAAATAATAATAAAGTTGTCTCTACATACATATATTATATAGGTAGGTACCTCTACGTACATCGTTCAACTTCGGAAGATTAAATTTTCCTAGGAGGAGGAGCAGCGCTGGCTTATGAGTAAGCTAGTGGAGAGCGGTCGCTCTAGGCGCCAGGTGGGCAAGGGGCCCAAAAATCCAAATACGAAAAACAATTTCCACGTAAAATAAAATGTTGATGGCTCCATTCGAGAGGCGCTGGGATGCGCAGCTTACCTTTAATTAGTTACAACACCTACGTAAGTAACATATTTTCTTATTTATCAAAATAATTTTTGCAAATATTTTTGGTAAACAAAATTAATATCATTTTTTTATGGTATAGGGGGCAAACGAGCAGACGGGTGACCTGATGGTAAATGACTACCGCCGCCCATGGGCACCTGCAACTCAAGAGTCACAAGTGCGTTGCCGGCCTTTAAGGTGGGAGTAGGGGAAAGGTGGAAGAGGGAAAAAAGTAAAATTGCGGTTTATGAATAGTCATAACCCGCAACTTTTACATTTTACTTATAGTATTAATAACTTTGAATCAACCATTTTTCACATAACCTTTTTATGTCCTAAAGACTTTCTAGGTACAAAGAGACCTTCATTTACATAACCTTTTAAAACTTGGCATATTTACATCAATTTATTCTATTGCCGTTTAAAATTAAATTAACCAAATACGTCATATCCACTACGTCACGTGTTGTACTAGTGGAACGGGAAGTAACGTAATGGAATTCTGAGGCATAGGTTACATGAAATTTATGAAATATTTTTGATTCATAATTAAAGTTGTATATTTAAAAATATATATATTTGTTCTGTTTGTCTTAGTCACAGTATCTTAGTGGTGAGCAATGATGACTTGCAAATTTTTTTTATTAATTATACCAATTCGAATTCAATATTCATAGTTAAGACAGGACAACGTCTGTCGGGTCAGTTAGTTACTTTAATTTTTAATATATATATATAATATATAATTAATACTTATAATTAACAAAAAAATATATATTCCAAAAACATAGTTCCGACCGATGCATTTGTTTTAAACGATATTTGCAGCGTACATTCTGTCAATCGCGCCAACAGTCAAACGACTGACAGTTATGGACAGTCAAAAGCGCTAAGGTTACATTAGAAAAGTTATTTTTTTTTTTTATTTAATTTGTAATGAAATTATAATACAGAGGTGTTTCTTAATTCTAAACTCGCCAAACTTTTACGTTTGATGGCGATATTGATATGCTCGTTTAGTTTTCTTAAATTTTATAATTTTCCGCGCAACGTTCTTAATTTTTTCTTTCATAAGTGCAATAAACCTTTTCCTGATAATAACGAACACAAAAAAATCGGTCCAGCCATTCACGCATGATGCCATGACCAAGGGAAATAGGCATTCATTTATATACATATATATATATTGTAGTACCATAGTTTACGATACCTATTAAGGGTGTCCCGTCGATGTATGAAAAAAAAAATTTGATCTACGCTATCACAAGAGGTATCAAAATTGCGTAATTTAAAACAGGTTACAAAAAAGGTAAAATAAGTAGAATTGAGTGTCATCTTGAGGGCTCTACCACACTTTTAAGTTTTGTAAGTCTTAAACTTTTCGAACTTAAACCGTATGCCTAAAGAATACAAAAATCCAGTTTAAAATGTATTTTGTTTTTGAAATTAATTAAATAAAGCACAAGAAAACAAAGTGAACAAAATAAAGCTTACAAAATAGGACAAAAAAGAAAAAAGACTTAAAATTTGATATTTCTGCTCGTCATTTAAACCTGGTTCTAATAAAACCATCTCTTAAAGTGACTGACTGACGCTCAGTTACACTTTGTGAAGTCTTTGTTCCTAGTTGAACACATCTTTCAACACATTGTGTGTATCAAGGACAGTCACTAATGTCAAAGCTCTTATCTTTTGAAATAATTTGAAGGCCGCATTAAAATATGTCGAAGAACCGGTGCCGGCGGTGCTGTAACCCGACACTTGTAACACATAATAATTTAAATGTAATCTATAGCAGAAACAGGTAAATTTTGGTGGTTTAAATATCCTGTGTTTAATGCTACTTACTTTCAGCTACTTTAGTTCTCATTAAACTTGACAATGCCAGCTGTCGTATGTGGTCCCTATCGTCAAACATACATGGGTTTTCTAGGTGAGTAAAAAAAGGTATTCCTTTCGATAACAGATTCTACAACAGATCTCATATTTCCGAGTAACAATCGAGTGATTAATCTGTTGCAAAATATATTTGATTCCAGCGTTAAAAAGCTTCTTTTACTTGATAAGGAACCAAATCGGAAGGTATACTTTTACCACGTAGTTGATAAATTATTGCAAATTTCTGATGAAATAACAATAACAGCAACGTCGAAAATCTTCTCAGATGACTCTAAAAACACTTCAGTTTGTTTTCAAAACTATAATTTTACTTGCGTTTGGGGGGGGGGTTATCTTTTCATAAGAGGTACTTTTTGAAATAGAATTTTAGTAATTGCAAAACGCGTTCCTAATTTACAATTGGAATCTTATCTTTGGTATGTCGATCGTCAAGTTCTCTATATGGTCCCAATATCGAACTTATTATTTAAAAATCACAAAATTCGCTTTTAACGCAACCGCAACCGTACTGTTTAGCATAAAAGTTACTTTGGGTACAAACAAAGCACTCACGAGTCATGACAACAATGTCCTCAAAAGAAGTTGAAGAAAATTAAGGGAATTTGCAGGTTGATCCTACTAATATTATAAACGTGAAAGTTTGTGAGGATGTATGGATGTATGAATGTATGGATGTTTGTTACTCTTTCACGCCAAAACTACTGAACCGATAGAGATGAAACTTGGTATATAGATAGGTGGAGGCCTAGATTAACATATAAGCTACTTTTTATCCCGATATTCCTACCGGATCGGGACTTACGCGGGTGAAACCGCTAGGCGCTGCGGTAACATCGAATTTATTAGGTACTACTAATAAATTCGATGCTACCGGTAAAGTGTAGTTGCATACAGATCGAAACTTTGTGTATGTATATTACACCTAAAGGGAACTAAAACGACTTTTTTTTATATATTTTGTTCAGGAATCGACATTAAGAATAGGGAAATATCACAATAAAAATTAACATTTTTCAAAATAATTAAGATCGGTAGAGCCCTAAAGATATAGTTTTATTTTATTTTTAAAATGATTGTGGTAATCTACGATCAATTATGCAAATTTTGAAAGGTCTTGCGTTAAGAAAAACCAAAAAAAGTTTTTCGGGACGCCCTAATACCCATACCATTTAAAATAAAGGTACTAATCGGCAGTACTTTGTAGGCCATACCTAATATCCTAAACGTGCCTTTAAATTCCCCTTACGTCACATGTCCTAATAAATCTGTGATGAAGAATAATTAATTAGGAGTAAATATCAAACATTACAAAGACCGTTTGTTAAATAAATATAAGGTAAAACTGTGTTTTAATTTACTATATATATATTTATTGTATGTTTCTTTCGTGCCATAGAAATTGTATTATTTTGAAGTGTAAAGTACTAAAATGTAGCGTATGGATATAGTAATTATATAATAGCACTTACATGTCTGAGGGTAATGCTACTGTTTATATATAATCGAAAAGTCTATTATATATGTCTCTAGTGGAAACATAAGTCTTAATTAAATCAGTAATAAATTTTAATAAATATACTTTTATTAAAATTGATATAAATTTATCAAAAGCATTTATTCACAATTAAATGAAACCATATTTTTAGGGTTCCGTACCTCAAAAGGTAATAAAAGGAACCCTTATAAGATCACTCTCTTGTCCGTCTGCCCGTCTGTCTGTCTGTCCGTGTGTCACCATCGCTTTTCTCAGGAACGGGTGGACCTAGCATGTTGAAATTTATACCAGATACTGAGGTCTATAGTCCCTATTAGGTGTATAATAGGTTATATGTGTATTATACATACCTATTAGGTGTGTATAATCAAGGTTTTGAGTCAACCCGATAAAAAGATATGGGCAAATTTAGATTTTCGCGAAAATTAAGTACTTACCAAAATTTACCTTAATCTTCAACTTTTTTATTTTTCGGAATTTTCCCTTTATTTGTGCTGTACCTTGCTTTTAACCAAAATTGACAATTATAGGTCAACCGGAAGTACCCTATAGGTTTTGGGTCGAACACTTACAGGGTACTTCCCACTTACCTACACAATCATGAAGTTTGGTAAGAAGCACGGTGACGCTGGTGCTGACCGGCCACGGCTGTTTTAGCATGTACCTGTGTCGCATAGGCCCGGGAGCCAACGTCTGCGTGCCATCACTGCGGGGGCTGCATCACTGCGGAGGCTGTCGCAGAATACTGCACTCCACACTCTCGTGGAGTGCTCAGCGTGGATGTTCCGCGCGCGCCTCTCCAAACCGGAAGGGGTGTAAGGGCCTACGGACTTCTGTTTAAGAAGCAGCCAAAGTCTGCCAGGGTTCTCGAGGAATTCCGACATACCACTTCACCAGTAGCCATGATGAGGTGATGACCAATAAATCCGAAAGTCGTTAATTTGTTATTATATGAAATAAAAAATATTTAAATCCGCTATATTCAGTGTGTCGCAGTGGACTTTATAATTTCATGACGTAGAACCTAAGTAATGATTTGCAACCTATTTAATTGCGCGACTATTTGTAAGTATATAGAAAAGAGATAGTACTGATGTTTTTAAAACATATATGTAAGTTATACAGCCTATAGTGATTGGCACTGAAATGTTATCTAATCTTTTACGTGTTATGTCTTCATTCATATGTGTTTATGTGTGTGTGTGTGTTTGTGGGTTTGTGTGTGTACGTATATTAATCAATATAATAAAGGATGTTATTCTTGTATTGGCAAATTTGATGGATTTGCTAGAGTCTTTAATCACAGCTAGAGTATTGATTTTGGCTAACGCGTAACTTTAGTTATGAAAGTATTTAATATAACGTTACGTAATTTTACAAAATATCGTTAAGTTAAGAATAAAATGTTAGGATAACGAAGCAGACTGTATATGATGCTGCTTCGTTATTACAACTCTAAGATAGTTAACACACCTGTTACTGGTGATCCTTAGGATGTTCTACTTTTAAAATCTTATTGAAGTAACATAAATGCTTAAGCCTATTTATGTACCCTGTTTATTTGGCAGCAATGTTTTATATCAGTGGCACTGATCTACAACTAGATTTATTACAAAATACCAGAACGTGAAGCGCGATGACAGCTGTCGTTCTGGCGGAGGAGACGACCACACGTCATCGGCTCACCGCGCTCGAATCTCGACGACCGAGACGAGAAACCTGTTTGGAGCGCTCTTCGTCCGGCTGCACCCGCGATTTTTATTTTTCTCTAACAATATCATATCGTTCTAACTCCGCTAAGCCATGTACTGTTTACACTATTGTCAAGCCAGACAAGCTAACGGCACTTCTGTTATCCATCCGTATATCATTTTGTCGTATGACCCAAACTTGGGATGGTTAACAAGAACGCAGGTAGAAATACTCTACACGAATAATGTTCAAGGTATATTTTAGTAATGATTTATCTTTTACCAATAAGTATTTTGTATTGCGTAATCATTTCACCACGGCTATTATAAATTTGATAGCTTCTAACGAACATTTTGGGAACGGCAAAAAGAAATCGTCAAATTAGTTTGCTGTAACCTCAATAGTCTGCAACGCCATTATTGTGTTAAGAATAATCCACCGTCTCGTTGTGTTTATTTTACACCGTGATTTGCATTCCAATATTTGTATTTAATCAATAAAACAAGCAGGAGCTCACCAGCTCCCATGACAATAATGACAGCGGAAACGTTCTTAGACATTACGCTTGCACAATATAATATTCTACAGTTGACAAGGACCTTCAATATATCCTCTGCTGTTCTGCGAATTCTACAATGACTTCATAGCAAGAAATAGGGAAAAAAAATTACCAGATTTTCCACATCGTATGCAAACACTTGTAAATACAATTTTATTTATATGTATAACATTCGAAACGATTAACATAGTTGATTAGATATTTATTTAAGATTAGCAACCCGCCCCGGCTTCGCATGGGTAGCAGAGGCATCTTCAACAATCATCAACATATTTCAATCAATTTAAACAAAATCTTAACAAATTACACACTTAAACCTTCCTCATGAATCACTGTCTATTAGTGAAAACCGCATGAAAACCCGTTCAGTAGTTTTTCAGTTTATCGCGAACAGACAGACAGACAGACGCGGCGGTGGACTTTGTTTTATAATATGTAGTGACTAGCAATTCCTGGCGGCTTCGCTCGCGTGTACATATTTATATATTTAGCGTGGAAACCTCATTCTTTTTACAAAATAAAAGTAGCCTAAGTTACTCCTTTTAACAATAGCTATCTGCCAGTGAAAGTCCCGTGGAAATCGGTCCGTCCGAGATTAACCGGAACAATCAGACAAACATTTTAAAAACTGATTTTCAGGCATACGTTTGTGCAAAATTGTATGAGCTATTTGCAATTTTATAAAAATCTATTATTTTGACATTATAAACAAACACTTAAATTTCATTTATTTGTATTGATGCGCTAAGAAATCTTTGGAGACGTACCAACCACGTCATATTACCTGCAACTGCTGTTATAGACAGCAATCCTACTAACTACTATCATAAACGTGGAAAGTTTGTGAGGATGTTTGTGGTAACAAACATCCTCACAAACTTTCACGCAAAAACTACTGAACCTATTGCGATAAAATTTGTTATGTAGGTAGCCGGAGACCTGGACTAACACATAGGCTACTTTTTATCGCGTTATTCCCACAGCGCCGGGACTTACGCGGATGTAACCGCGGAGCGCAGCTAGTATATAATATGTATACACAATATTTATAACTACTATGATAGAGATATAAAGCCCTATTTTTACGTTCTTTTCTTTTCTGTTTGTTAATGGGGATAGGGCAAGCTCTAAATATAGATAGCAGCCGATATTGCTTTTAAAATGCCAAAGGATGTCGCAGAGCGGAGGGCGCGTTAGGTATGACGTCACTTGCCCCTGGGTACAACGTCGCGCGTCGGTCCTAGCTGCGGAAATAGAGCTATCCACGGGCCCACGCACTATTTCGCTAACGCCTTATCGATATCGCTAACCTAGGCCCCTCCAAAAACATACTTCAGTTTTTTTCATTTCTCAGAATGGAAAATGGTAACTTGTGAAATCATTACTAATGTTATAAATGCGAATGTGTTTGTTTGTTAGGCTGTCTTGAACTACTCAACCGATCATCTTTTATATATACGTTGTCAGGGGCACAGAAAAGGACATAGGGTACCTTCCATCCAGAAAATAATTACTGTTACCGAGGGATAAAAACTTACGCCGTCGAAGCCGCCGGCAAAAGCTAGTCTACATGGAATAAAATGTACAGAAATCTACCTGGATAAACCAGGTATACAGACTTCGTATCAGTTTCTTATTTAGTTGCGTTTTTTTCTCATAAGTTGATACAAAATACATTGCATTTTTTTAACAGTCTGGCAAGACTTTTAAATAAGAAGCAATGTATTTTGTACAAAAATACTTATATAATATAACTAAATAAAATAAATGATTATTTTATGTATGTTCTTATGTATATATATTATTTTTTTAAACATATACCTACCTACTTATACTTAGAGAATATGGTAATTCCTTACTTGATAAAGGTATCAGTTTCGCTTGATTTTACGTATATTCACTAAACAACGCGGTATTCTAATAAAATATAACTTACGAGAACAAAGTTCCGCTGATATTGTTAAGCAGCCATTTTGTCAGTGATGGATTAACTTGTAGGATCAATTTGACGTTTCGGTGGCGTGGAAGCGATTCCTCCTTTAATATTTCTACGGCTGTAACCATTATCAATCTTTGAAAATTTGAAAGATGAAAATCCAGAGTGAACTCTAACGGTTTCACGGTGGAGGAGGATTTGAGGCGTCAATAGATCACGTTATCATCCATTTTTAAATATGTGGCTATTTAATCCGATTACTTAAAGTATAAGTACCAAAGAAATCATCACATTGATTTGTGTCACAAATTAGTTTTGTGCCACTATTATTTTTAAGAAATCTTATTACTATTTTGATTTAACCAACAAAATAACTCTTTTATTTAATCTTGGAGACAGCTTTGAAGCTCTGAAGTGATCTATAACGCGCAACCAATATCTATGAAGTAGCTTTATATGTTTTTTTTCAGTAGAAGTATTTCATAGTTATTCGTGTAAACCAAATTTTTCATATGGACTAAAAAAGGTCAAGGTTTATACATTTTTCATAACGAGACAGGAAAGGTCTTAGAATCGCATCATATAATTTACTTAACTTCGAAACTGACCGTTAGGAGTTACTAAAAACTTTTATTACTGGAGTATTGATGTAAAATTTAATGTAGCGGTAGGAGGAAAGGACACGTGGCCGTCCAACTCTCTTAGTCGAAACAGGAAGCAATCGGCGGGAGCCTACTCTTTTTATTCCATTCATACACTTCTAAGTGTCATCGGCCGTGTCGGTGTCACTACTTTCGAAACACCAAGATTTGAATGTGATACATATTGTTCAAATAACACATGGAACGAGTTTCTGCGTCAGTCGACTATGAATACTTTAACCTTGTTTTGAGTGGGTGTATCATATCATAAAATTGTTTCAACTAAATTTTGTACAATGATTCATTTTAAAGCTGTAGATAGTGTATTGTTCTATTTTTAGTACTTTTGTAGCACATTGAACAAATTCAGTAACCAATCAAATATACTTGTTGTATGTGCGATTAAGGTATGTAAATAAAAACTGGTCACTATTCTTTCAGATTCGGTAGACTTTAGTGTTATGATTATAAGTCTAGAATAAAAGGTGATTTTATATTGATGAGGTCATGGACTCGAGCCTTATATCCGTGAAGAAATGTTTAATTATTTGTTACAAGTACATGGTTACCTTGGAACAATCTTCTATCTGTATGTATTAAATAAACGTAGGATTTTTAACAATTACCTACTTACTTCTTTATTCCAGTAATGTGCCTATAAGTAGCAGGCTAGCTTTTGCCACATGCTACTTTTTCTTACCTGCGGAAACCCCACGGGTTTCACGTCACTACCATGACGCCGTTATGTCGGACTAGAGCAACAGAGTATTCTGTCACGAGTGTCTATACACGGGAATCCATGTATGCTTTAGACGAATAACACTCAACGTAAAGCGCGTGGAGGAGAGCAGTTACATAGGATCCGAAAAGGCGAGTACAAGCAAAAAAAAAAGTAGTCTTATAAGAAGCTGAGAGAACTAATACCTTACTATGAAACGTGATAATCGCAGTTGACTACTCTTACTAAGATTTTAAGTTAACAATATATGTACATTATTATAGCAAAATGATATTGGTAACAAAAGGGCTGATAGACAGAAAAAATAAAAACAATATGGTAATAAGTTACAACCTTTTTGGGTCACGTCGTCGGTGATCAATATAATTTAATCACATTAGCATTATTATGTAAGTGTGTGGGCAATGTAATATAGGTAAGTATTGTTGTAAGACACCATACGAATATGAGGTATGGTGTCGGGCCTTGTTTACAATGGTGCGGCCTTAAAATAAAACATGTGGTTTTCGATACATCTGCTTATTCGCAATACCCGCACGTGTTTGATAAAACTGACACCAAAGACTACAATAGGTATATAGGATATAGACAGGCAGCTCTGCTTCTTTTTATTGACAACACAAAACTACGCCTAGTGGTCAGATACCGAAAAGTAATATAATATTTGAACAATATATAGGTACCTACATATACGGTGTAATTATGTGTTTTGTTGTTACCTGTTTCTTGTTTTATTGGTTCTAACATGAGAATTTTATACTTTAACTTATTAATGTATGTTTATGACTAATCTACGATTTTTATATTCAAACCAAAACTTTTATTGCAAAAAGAAAAGCGCAAGAAACCGGCAATCGGTACTCATACGCAGCCATTTGCAATATAAATGAAGTGTTGCCAACCTAATATTAATAAGTTCCAAATATTAAAAAAAAATTGTTAATTGTTACAATTGTATTTTAATTAATATTATTGTGTGTTGGTGAACAAATTGTTGTTTGTATGGAATTTTAAGTGGTTTTAGATATTTAATATGCAATATTTTGTTATTTACAAATGCGAACTTTAAATCGAAATGCATTTGAGGGTAATAAATTTCCCCTTATGCAAATCATAAAGTTAAATATTGTAACACAGTAATTTTAGTTCCGGTATCTATCCTTGGGATGGCACTAGACTCAATAAAAAAAGTGCAATTCTTTTATGTTCCAAGTTGCCATAGCATGACTGACACATAGTCACATGTAATTAAGTGTATACAATGACTGGGACTATTGCCACCTCTTTTCTATAAATATTTCTTCTTTATATGTATAATTAACAGAATGAGGTGAATGGAAAGTTCCAGAGTGAAAAGAAACAGTTGTTTACAAAAACAGATGTTCGAGAGCAGAGCGATTTGAAAGGAGACGCAGAAACGAAAATTGAACAGAGTATGCTGAGGTGGTTTGGGCACGTAGAAAAAATTTGTACGATATGAACGACAAAACAAGTATACAGGGTGTGTATGACAATGGAACACTTACTTAAATCACTGAAAGCGCACGACTCTATCATACAAATGGATTTTTTGAAAATAAAAACTATCCGTTTACGTTATGACTATGACTTACTCGTATGAACGACCGTTTGAATTTTCAGATAATTTTACCGCAGTTTCTTATAAAAGCAGGTGGAATGTGTAAAGTTAAAGATTTTAATTCGTACATATTTTTTTATTTATGCAGGACTGGAGGACTCGTCGAGACATTTTGTAAATTCCTATAGAATCGTCTGCCGAGCTCATTCAGCTTTAAAAACTGACTTAATGAGTTAAAATGACTTTCTAATTCAGCTTTCAACGAGGCCCTCGGTAAATCAGGAATACTTTGTTCAGTTTCATCATTATCAATTTTTATGGCAGCAAATTGTGGCAATCGGCAATGTTTGATCCTATATCCGGTCTCGAGGTGGGATGGATCTTTAGTTTTGTTTCCAGCCAAACAGGTATCTGAGCATCTCTAATTTAGACACTTTCGTTTACAGGGATGATTATATAGAGCCGTTTTTGGTTACCCGAAGTTTCGATCAAATTGCACCAATCGTAATCACAATAAATAAAATAATGAAGACCAAGTGCGTGTAGTTGCTGAAACTCGCACTTCATGGAGGTGTCACGTCGTAAAAAACAATTATATAGAGCACTGTAGTTTATATATTGATAGATACCTTTTACAACGACATGGCAACTAAAACATCATCACTCTGTTAGGTTTTTTTAATAACCTGCAGTATTAGTCCTTAAAAAACATATATAAAAGGGTTTTGACAGGGTAGGCAACGCGCGAATAACACAAATTAGGCGGCAGGTATCCACGTTTCCTACTTTATTAAAGTTGAAGTAGACGTACGTCCGAAGTATGAAAAAATAACAAAAAATACCTTCTTTTCATATTAAGTTCACAATCCTTAATAAAAAATATAAATAAAATTCTAATAACTTTTTTAGCGATGTTTCGATTTCTAACTTTTACGAGGCGATCAGCGACACAAGTGAAAATATCCGTTCCCCTTAAATGAATATGTAGCTCCATCTCTACCTAGTTGTTATACAAGTACAAACAACATGAGCATAGCCAGTACGTCACACTCTCGGCTCAAAGTACTCGCGGTACGTGTAGCAGCTCGACGCGACGAGCAGCGCGCGCACTCTCTCCCCGGTCGATACTACACCAGACTCCATGTTTTTTATGTCTTTTCACGTCATGAATTGCTCAACAAAAAGTCTTCCAATAATTACTGAACGCAATTTACAGTCGTTTTATGATTTAACGAGGAAACGAAAATAATGTACTTTTTAATGAAGTACCTCAATAGTAGCGGGAAAACAGAATAAAAGACCTCCAATTTAAGTATTCACTGTAAGGAATTTTTTTTCCTTCTATTTTTAACATTTTTATAGCAGTGTTACCTACCGCCTACATAAATTTTCCGACACCGAAACTGATTTTAACTAATTTCTATGGATCTCTGCTACAGCGTTGACATTTTGTAGGTTGGGACAGCTGTTGCTTAGCGACAATGCTATCAGTGCATTGTGCGTAGCGGGATTCGTTCCTAGATTGTAAATATGTTTATATCATGTGTTGGATTCTATGTACGTAGGGCGCTAGAAAGTGTTTTCGTATGTAAACTAGATATCATAATATTGTTGTTTCTAGTTATATCCATAAACTTTAAGTTATATTTAAAAAACAATATAATTTGGAGGCAAGGAATCGTTTGTTCAATTTTTAAATTCATTTTCTATATAAAAAGTGCAGGCTTCGCTCGTCATGAAATTCGTGTAATTATTTTGAATAACTTTAAGCGTGGTTTCGATGAAATGAGTAGTGCACTGAGGAAACTTGTCCATCTCTAAGGACCATAGAACGGTGGTATATTCCTATGATGCAAAATCCGGTAGGCCAATAGAAGTGGTAGTCACTTCTATCGGCCTTGAGGCTGTACAAAAATTATCGGACGAAGACTGACGTCTGACATATCGACAGATCTAGGAAGCCCTTAAGTGCATCAACAGTTCAACGGATTCTTCACGAACATTTGAAAATACGGCAACTTTGTTCACTCTGTCACCACACTTGATGACTGATGCCTTATATGTAAAAAAAAATTAAGTCGGCCGATCTTACTCCTTGACCTCGGATTGTTATATGTGATGAAACCGGGCTGTATTATTTCGACGTTCCTACTAAATACCAGAGTAACGTGTGCTTGAAGATGATCCGTAAAGGAAGGAAAGGTTGCTGTGTTTTTTACTAAGAGATGAATATTGGCTACGGTTGATCTTGATAAAGTGAAGACTGTTACTGCTGCATGGTATAAAGAGGAATGGTTACCTCAAGTATTAGAGCCTTAAAAATTAACGATCAACCTCAAAACTCGATACTTGACTTTTGCATCAAGATAACGCCCCTGCACATCGAGCCGGCAAAACTACCGACTATTTGCACCAAGCTGAAATGAAATTGCTGGGACACCCTCCTTATAGTCCAGATTTAGCGCCATACGACTGCACTATTACCGTATGTAAAAAATGTAACTGAAGGTACACAAGTTTTCGACCGACGAGGCGCTTATAGCAGCTTTCGAGGAGATATGCCTCTGTGTTTCAGAGGGATATTAGAGCAATGTGTTCAACACCTAGTTTACACGTAAACCTATATTACTGCCAGTTGAGACTGCTAAGCAAAAAATAAAATCACAATGTACGACAAAACTTATATAACACCCTAGCATCCTACTAATATTATAATGTAGATATATTTCTCACCTCCCCCTTAACGCCTATAATTTAATATGCACTACGGGACGAAACGGTTCTTTCCATCTTAAAAATCCATAACTATATTGTTTCTTGATATTTTGGAGTTTTGTACACGTATTTCTGAACATATGCTATCAGAAAAATGAAACATTATCATTTTAAAAGTTATATTTATTTCGTAAATATATATCAACAATCGAATTATTTAAGTTTCCATACAAACAAGTAAGTAATAATATTTGTATTCTCATTATACAGAAAAAGTTTAAATTTAAATTATAAGTATCTACCTAACTATATAATTACCTTTTATTTTTTCAAATATCAATAATAAGTACAATATAATCTATAATTTCAATACCCTTCTCATTATTTGTCATTATAAACAGTTCTTTAGCTTCGTCTAGTAATTAGTTTGATATGAGAAAACTAGGTCGATTTAAGATGAACACAAAAAAATGTGCAGAAAGTCTTCATTTGTGACTAACGGGGAACACTTCCTTTTAACTTCATAATACGACTGTTAGTATGATCTAAGAGATCTTGAAGATTTACTTTTTCACTGATATTCTTTACGATTATGCTTGATGCAGGCGGATAGCAAGCCTTTTTTGCTTCACTAAAATTATCAGGGTATCTCAGGTATTAAGGTTTGGATAGATCATATCAATACACATTTTCAATGCCTAGTGAAACTATACAACCATTTTTGAGATGGAAGAGACCTTTTCGTCCCATAGTGCGGCGGTTTAATTTTTAATTAAGCACCTACCTGAAGGTTGTGGTGAGGTTGTGTCAGATGCAGTTGCTGCTGTTGGGTCATGTGCAAATGGTCCATGGTAGGAGGCGCCGGCCGCGGGCGGTACCCGCCGTATCCGCGATAACGCGCCCAGTCCCCACCTGCTGCCTGCTGATGCTGCTCCGCCATATGTTTTAAAGTTTGCGCCGCTGGTGACATCTCACCCCCCGCGTACGGTCTCGGTGCAGGTTCGCCTTCGGAGGGCTCTAAACTAAAATTACCCCCGTCGATATCAAAGTTTTTCATGAACTCTGGATACTCAGATATCTCCGTGATTAGGTCCTCGAATGTTTCACCTCCATCTTCCTCACCGATTAGATCGGCCAGTCCTGGAAAGGCGGAAGCTGCATCACGCTCTATGGCTGCTGCGCATTCCTCGAGACCCACGAAATCATCGTCAGCAACTTCCGATTTACATTCTGCTTTACATTCTCGCTCACAATCCAACGGCGTTGGCACTCGTGGTGGGGCTTGCGGCAAGGGTGGTGAACTTGAGGTCTTCACCGCATTCGCTAGTGCCTTTACCGTGACATTTGTAGAAATTTGTTGAGGCTGCGAGTCTGCAGCTGATGTGGTAAATTCTAGCTGTTGAACTATTTCTACCGAGAACTTAGTGAGAGCTTCGCCTCCAACGCCGCCTCCTCCAGCACCACCAACGCATTGCAATTTCGCAGGAGGTTCGTAATCACCGCACCCAAATTTTTGTTGCTGTAACATAAAAAAAACTCTGTTATAAATATTCTTTTGCATGACATGCTAACATTAAAACCCATAAGATAAAACTATAAATAATGGCTAGAGTGCGATAACAATTATTTGCGATTGTATTTATATCTAATGTAGTAAGTATGTAATACTATTTTTATATACCTATCTGAAAAATGAGTATGTATAATGTATAGAGTAAACGTATGGAGACATCAGATCGAGGCTCTTCAACGTAAATTACGAAATTAATAATAAATTCACTTTAAATTTTTTGTAAACATAAAAAAAAATACCGTTTGCTCCTTTTCTCACTTGCAATACAAATCTTACTGCGATATCGATAAATTTCAAGGTGTCATTCCAACACAAGAACAATAAATAGCTACAGAATACAAATATGGAAACAGAATTGCAAGACTACTGATAACAAACTATACCTAAGAGTGAACGACAGACCTTGGTAGGTAAATGATTAAATCAAGAGCTTGGACGCTACGTCTCTATCAATACGATAGCAAATATGTCATGCATACGCTCGCACTTCGCAGTAGTCGTGCATCCTTCCCCATCTGTGCAATTGTTTCAATATCTTGCAAATTATACGCTTTAATCTATAAATTTCTATTAATTTCATGGTACTAGGTGGTACTAAGCCTGGCACTGTCGATATAGGAATTGTATAGTAGTGTGGTGACTTATAGTAGCCAAGTTATTGTTTAGAATCTGAAGCACCTTTACACGAGCTGAGTGTTAACACGCATATGGCATTGCCTCATTACTTAATAGATAACACTTGACCATTTGTCTCTTAGAATTTCTTTAGCTACTGGAGTAAGTGCATTCAAGATCACGAATTAAATGTGTTGTAACTGCATTTGCACGATAACGCTATAAAACTCATACCAGACACGTATGTAAATATTGATTATTGATGCTATAACATAAGCGGTGGTAGAGCGTCGACGACTGGCCTTCGTCCCACCAACGGGGACCAACTTAGGCTCAAATCGATCGTTTATTGCAAGTTCAGTTAAAATATTTGGCTTGAAAACAATGTCAAGTACATAAAGTACCTACTTGACTTTGTTTTTTACATATCCATTAACAATTTTTATATTTTTTATTAATAAAAGCATGAAGAAATAAGGCCAAATATTGGCCTTATTTCTTTTAATACCAAGCTAAAATTTAAGCCAATATGAATAACCAAGCCAAAATAATAAAGTGGAAAGAGTTTATATTGTCCCAATATAAACTCTTTAAACTTTTCTCCAGTTGCTCAGGGTGAGATAAAAAAGATAATACTTTCTATCAATTCTAACGCTGTAGGATTTAATCAAATCAGCAGACGTATGATCACAACTATCATTGATCAAGTTTTACCTGTTATCTCCCATATTATTAACTTCTCCTTAGATTCCAAACCAACATTTATCCCCATAATACACAAATATATGTAACTTGTAGCCTAATATATATAATATATATATTAGGCTACAAGTTACATATATTTGTGTATTATGGGGATAACTGTTGGTTTGGATATATATATATATATATATATATATATATATATATATATATATATATATATATATATATATATATATATATATATACATATATGATATGTATTTATATAATATCATATACATACATAAACTTACATACATGCATAAATGTAAACATGATCATCATAAACTTACTATCACATACCTAGGTATATATATCCACGAATAAGTAGGTATACGATTTAACAATATTCAATAGTAACTATTGAAGAGTTGAATCTGCTAACTCTTTGAGTAAGAGCTCCTTTACTTTCACTTTAAAAAAATAACGATTAGTAGCCATTCTGACCTCGAGAGGAAGCGCATTCCATAGCCTAATATATATATATATATATATATATATATATATTAGGCTACAAGTTACATATAATTGTGTATTATGGGGATAAATGTTGGTTTGGACTCGATTTCCTGTACAATGATTTAACATAATTTTTATTTGCACCTACTTCTTCTTTTCTCTGCATCACCCAAGGGTTGACTGGTAGACATTGCCCCAGGCATTAAGTCCGCCAATGTACCAAATGTGCATAAAGTTTAAAATAACATAAATAAATCATCATCCTCCGCGCCTTTTCCCAACTAAGTTGGGGTCGGCTTTCAGTCTAACTACGATACGGCCGAACTTTGATATTTTACGTGAAGCGACTGCCATCAGACCTCCACAACCCGAGTACTAGGCGATATCGAAGTTCTGTAGTTAGACCAGGTTGTCGGACTTTTTAGGGCTCCAACTACCCGTAACGAATGCCACAGATGTTTGTATGGCACCCGGGACCGACGGTTTAACGTGCTCTCCGAGACACGGAGGGGTCTCAATGTGTTAAGAATGGTCACCCATCCTAGACTGACCTGGCTAGTATTACTTAACTTTGTAATATGCTAACCTACTCGGTTACCACTTAGCCACGGACCCCTCATCAAAATAACATAAATAACCAAATTCCCCGCTACTGGTCGACTCATATTAATTAAGATAAAGTAATAACTATTTTTGTCGTAAATATATTGCCTAAGTTAATATGACTCTTATTACCGAAACTATTGGTGACTAGCTTTTGCCCGCGACTTTGTTCACGTGGAACTTTTCATGAAATCTATCCCACGGGAACTGTAAAGCGAACGCTAAAAAACTGTCAGTCTAATAGGACTGCGCGTCAGAAGTGAAAACATAACTTACATTTATACATACACACTCACATTAGTATATATGTATGTATCTGAGAGTGACGGTCACGCAAGTTGTGTTTTTTCCCAATACCAAAAGTGTCCAACGTGCCTAAAGAAGTTTTCCAGACTATGATCTATCTTTGTCCCATTTTTTTTTCAGTTCAGCCGTTTTTGCGTTAAAGCTAACAAACAAACATCCATCCATCCATCCTCACAAACTTTCGCCTTTATAATATTAGTAAGATATCTGCAGTATAGGTAAATTGCCCAAGGTTAGCGATTAAAACTTCCGAACTATTACTGTTAAAGTAAGTACGCAAAATGTAGAGTTACCTAATAAAATGTGTCAGAAAACAGCGCAGGCGCTCGGAGGTCGTCGCGGTGAGCGGCGCGAGACAATGCGAGGCGTTTGTTGTGAAACTCACGCAGTTTGCACAACCATAGACGGCCCTACCGTACCTACGCGAGTACACGATCTAGGTAAAATTTAGCTATCAGCTCACAACCAGGAAGCTGTCTCTAAGTAAAGGTACTAAGAACACAAACTCACTCAAACGTAAAGCGTAATGGAAACGTTTAAAATAGTTTTCGCAAATTGGTGTTTCTTTGTTATGATCTCTATTGCCCAATGCCCAAAATATTGTCGAAGATTTAAATGAATGAATGTAGTAATTCAATGTAGCATTTAGTATAATTTAATAGTAGTTGTTATTTAGATGTCGCGTGCTGAGTAAAGTGTAGCGCTCGGAGGCACGGGATGCGATGGCAGAGGGTCAAGTCAATTGACGTCGAGCAACATCCGGTGTGGCAAAGCGGCGCTTATACCGCACGTGCTGATACTAATTATCTCCCCATCTCGACCTACTGAACGCTACACTCCATCTATTGTATCTAATTATTAAGAACTAAACGCAATAGTAAAGGAGTTCATATCTAACTTCTACCAACAACAGAATCCAAGGTGACGTAATGAAACAGCGATGCTATTGAAGAGATAACTAAATTGAATGAAGATTATGTAAGTATACCAACATAAGAAAGAGACATAGAATAAAAGTGGAAGTCTTATAATATTATTATTCAAGACCTCTGTATCAAACAGAGAACTACAAAGTCAGTCGAAGGAGTTGAAACTTGTCAATTAGTCAGCCGTGCCGATAACAGATACTTTATAAGGAGAGGGGTTCACTCTAAACCTATGACACTGCGTTCTTTTAGATCAAGGTAATACAACAATTATAATCAGAACCTATGTTAACTACCTACCTGAGAGGTCGCAAAAATGTATATAATTACATGTATAAAACACTAACAAGGAAGTAAATTTATCTCACATGATGCTAAAAACTAAAGTATTGCGATTAGCAAAGCTTTTGTCTTTATTATGTAAGAGAGGAAATGAAGTATTCGCAAAAATGTAAACCCGAGCTATTGAGGACAGCTTACCGCTTACAACAGTAAAAGTATCTATAGCTTCTGATAGTTTAAGATGCATATGTATCATTTCCTACACTATTATGGCCAAATAGTTAATGGCGAGTAACGGTAAGCTCAAGTGAACAGATACTAACGTAGTCGTAACACGTATGTGCAACCGGTTTTCAAGTGGTATTTCTTGTTTTTGACCACATTGTTTCAAAGCCTGTCACTTATTAGGTTTCGCATTATTTATGGTATCATGGAAAATCGTTAACTACGTCATAATAATTAAATATTTAGACACGGAAACGTTAGTAATAGTAGGTGTACTACGGTAAAACAGTCGCTGCAGAGGGCGCTATTATTTAGGATTGATTTAGGATTCATATTTAATAAATCGCACCTTTAAAAATATAGAAACCTAATAAAAAAAACGTTTTTTGAGGCAACCCAATTAACGATTTGTATGTCTATTATTTTGTCATTCAATATATTTTTCGACAGACGTTAATAGTAAATCGTTGTATATCGTAGGTGTCTGTTCTCTGTGTTATTATTTAGTCGATAAATATGGTCGATTAAAGTCAATGTCTTGAAGTTAATTTCCCAATTTTTCGAATTAGGCCTTTATGATTTTACAAGGTGGCGAATTAGCTAGAGTCTGTATGTGTGTAAAATAATGATTATCGCCTAAGCGTGTGCTACTGGCGACACATGATTTGGAACAGAATACAGACGGTGGCATTTCTAATTACATATTCTCAGTTTTGTGATTATGATAAAGCTGCTAGCAGGGGCCATAGAGTTTTTTACATATACCTAACTTGAATAATCCTTTGAAAATTGTGTTTTTAATTAGTAGTTTAACAAGTATTACATGGGTATCCATACACTAATTTGACCGCTTACCATCATGCAAGAGGCGTGCTTGTTTGCCAACTGAGTATATAGAGCGCACTATTCTGACGTCTCCACTACGAAAAATAGAGTTAATTAATAAACGAGCATTTAAGTATTTATTAAATCGCAAAAACTATAGTGAAAGTAACTAAATTATAGTAAACATATAATTTTGTCTATGAAAATGAGGAATTATAATTACGTTAACATTACACGATTATCAACTTTAGTTCGCACTTGATCGGCTCATCAATTAATTATCTATTAATATGTAATAATGTCACATGATGTTATACTTTTAACCAATGCTCTGCATACAGGACATACATAGTAGGTAGTAGGTTAAACAGCTCACCACATGTACAACGCTACTGTGCAGATTGCCGCTGATGGCCGGTAAATCTGGCTTACGGTCACTCTTTTTGGCTTGTCGCTTAGCCTTTCCTTCGAGAAAACGCTTTTGCAATGCCGTTGTCTCCAAGTTCTGCTGTTCGCAGGCGCCAGTGAATGACTGGTCGAATCTCGGTACGCACTCTGTTTGCCGGCGACGATACGTTTCTATCCTTCGTCTGTAACAAATTAAAAAAAAACATAATTTATAAGAACACGCAGTAAAAAAACATTTTATTTTATTTGACCCACACTCACACCTGTATTTCTGAAGGGGTCAGCAGGAGCCTGTTTCGTTTGCAGTGCCTTCATCATCAAGACAATTTTATGTAGATAAACTTTACCCTTTACAGCATGTTATTTGGACGCATAGCTTAGAAGATAATGAAAAATTTAAATAATCCAGCACTCGGCTGGGTTCTCGGTAGTGGCGCGATAACCATAGTGGTAGTGGCGCGAACGAGCCGTGTGACGCATAACACTTTTTTATCGTGTGGAAACCTCCGGGGCTAGCGGTGAACTGGTATGTCAGAATCGAACTGACTAAAACCACACCGTGTTCCACGGTTATGATAGGCGTGCGCAGAACACATCGCGCCACCATTTCAGGTCTGCTTCTACTATGGTAACGGGCAGGTGACGCATAATCCAAGGTGACCGACGAGAAACGAGCATTGCCCAGAATAGACGAACTGTGACCGCCTCCATGCCAAGAAAATGTTACTAAAATATTGTCTATACTAACGTATTATAAATCATCAATCAGTGATTTCTTTTAAATTATACGCGGGTGAAACCCCAGAGCACAGCTAGTATATCACTACATATTATAAAACAAAGTCCCCCGCCGCGTCTGTCTGTCTGTCTGTTCGCGATAAATTGGAAAACTACTGAACGGATTTTCATGCGGTTTTCACCAACAGACAGAGTGATTCATGAGGAAGGTTTAGGTGTATAATTTGTTTTTGTGTACATTGGTTGAAATATGATGATGATTGTGGAAGATGTCTCTAGTACCCGTGCGAAGCCGGGGCGGGTTGCTCACGTGCTTGCTTGCATTTTATACGTACACTACTTATAAAATGCAAGCATGTGATATCTAACATATGAACGTCAACCAGTCTTTCTATTTGACATGGACTCTTAAAGAAATTATCTAAAACTGTTCTATCTGCTAATTACTGAGAGGCCGCTCTTTAGAAAGCACCAATATTCAGCAATAACCCAGTTTAGTGTATATTGGAAGTTAATTTTCGTCGACGCAGATGAAGACGAAAGCTTTAATTACACATACTTACTTATTGTAATCTGTCATATATTTCAACATACATATTTATTTTTAGTAGTAGGTATATTTCAACTACATGACATATGAAAAAGAATTTTAAATTAAATTCCATAAAAAAACAAACAAAATATGATAACAAGCTACAAAACAAGGCGTTTAGCATTAAGTATACCGTACAAACAACAATATTTCAACCGATGTTCAGTCAGCCGCAACTCCCGAGCACGGTCACCTTGAGCAAATGTTAACGCGGACAGTCTGTCAGGTTTATAAAAAAATCATTACAACCTTTTCATTTAGTCATCAGCATTATGCCGTTGAATTGCTTAAGGTCAGTGCCGACCCTGCTTAGAATAATAATATTATTTACTAATAAATCTTTATATAATTTGTATGCAATCAAATCAAATACAACCAGGTCTTAGGATTTATATCTGTAATTTATATCTTATTAAATATATTAGATATTAAAAAGCGGTTATTTGAAAAATCCAAAAAAATATATATATAGTTATATAGGTACGTCGCGTAAAAAAGCTATACCTCAAAGTATCGTTATAAAATCAATTTTTTTTTTTACGTTTTAGGGAACAAACGAGCAGACGGGTCACCTGATGGTAAACGACTGCCGCCGCCCATGGGCACCTGCAACTCAAGAGTCACATGTGCGTTACCAGCCTTTAAGGTGGGAGTAGGGAAGGGGGGGGGAGAGGGGGGAAAAGGGAAGGGTTAGGGCCTCCGGTAACCTCACACACGCGGCGAAAAGCAATGGAAACATTGCTTTACTGCCGGTTTTCTATGAGGCCGTGGTATCACTCCGGTCGATCCGGCCCATACGTGCCGAAGCATGGCTCTCCCACGAAGAAGATATTTCTTAAAAATTCCACCGGGTTCATAAACTTAAATGGTTAATTGAATTTTCTAAGCTGGTCCGCTTAGTAGCATCTTCTCATAGAGACATCTTCAACAACCATCAACATCTTTTTATTATCAACAACTTTGCTTTTTAACATTTTTCGATAGGTCAACTTTGGTTGCAAATCGCGAAAAACCGTGAAATACCACTTTCAACCCCTAAAAGTTCACTCCGTTCCACCTTTCTCCATTTTGTCGACTCCAATTTATTTTTCCCATCATTCGAACAATATTTTGCTCCTCTTCCAGTAGGTCTCATGCTGTTAATTTTTTTTTTTTCAAAAATGCATCAGCGCTGATCTAACAGGCGTGTGAGCAAAATATAAATAAGCGAAATCTTATTAAATTGTCTGGAGAAGTAGTTTTTGGTATGGCTAGCCAGGGTATTTTGTAAAAAAAAAGTATAATATCAGTTCTATTCAACATACAAATTATTAATATTGTTATATTAATATTATCAATCCTTACTTGAAAATAAATCAATGTACCTTTTTTATGTACCAATAGCAGTAAAATACTAACACATTTTCAATCTAACAACAGTGAAGTCGGATAAGTAAGCTCGGAGTTATGTAACGGTTTCGACGATGCACGTAGTTACTTGTTATATAAGTAGTGAGTATTTATGATGCACGTCACTTCGTTCGTATACACTCACTTTAAAAGATAGTATACGTGGATCAGTCGTATACTAAGTATGTACTTGGGAGTATAAAATAAATAACATTGCAAGCACGACATGTAACTTCGCTACATTCACTTTCCCTCATTCTGTAGTTATTCGGTGTTATGGAAGAGTTGTCACGTTAGGAATCTTTTTAAAGTGCAATTTATCAATTTTGATAACAGACTAATCCGGTTAAAGAATTTATCAAAATTCCTTTAGCGGATTCTCTTATCGTAAGTACCAGTACTATTTTAGAAACATTATTTATTCATCAGTTTATAAATAGGCATGTCAGTTATTTATAACCGGGTCGTTATGTTAACCCTGACTACCCGGATAAGGAGTACAGAAAGTAACCTAAACTTAAGGTACATATACCTATTTACCTTTTAAATAAATAAATACGGAAACAATTACGAACTGAGCAAAGCCTTAAATCTATATTTTATTATAACATTAGTGTCTAAGTAATTAATTTACCGATAAAATGTATAACTTAATTATAGTTTTTAATTCTGCCTGAATTTGATAATTAATATAAGAAATATAATGAGCTAAGTTATATGCCAGTAAAATAAATAGAATTGGTTTTCCTTTGCAAACAATAATCCTAACTAATATTATAAACGCGAATGTGAGTTTGTTTGTTACTTTTCCTGGATGAAAGGTATACTGTGTACTTTTCTGTACCCCAGACAACGTGTAAGCAAAAAAGGTGTTAAGATGTGAAAGCGTAAAATACAAAATCTAATATATAAAATTCTCGTGTCGCGGTGTTTGTAATTAAACTCCTCCGAAACGGCTTGACCGATTCTCATGAAATTTTGTGTGCATATTGGGTAGGTCTGAGAATAGGACAACATCTATTTTTCATCCCCGCAAATGTTAAGGGTAGTCCACCCCTAAATTTTTTTTTGAATTTTCTGATATTTTTTTATGATACAGCATTAGAAAATATATACAACCTTGAATTTTCAACCTTCTACGATCAACTCCTGTTTTTTAATAGCGATATTAGTATTTTTACTTTCATTGGTACAATTTTTTTAAAGTTTTTAACCCAGTGAAAATAGAAAGTGCGATTGTTATAATCTATTGCCGTCAAGTCGATGTCAAACTTTTTTTTTTGGAATAGGGGGTTAACGAGCAGACGGGTCACCGGATGGTAAGTGACTACCGTCGCCCATGGGCACCTGCAACTCGAGAGTCAAAAGTGCCTTGCCGGCCTTTAAGGTGGGAGTAGGAGAGGAGGGGAGATGAAGAGATAGGGGGGAAGATAGATAGAGGGAAGGGTTAGGGCCACCGGTAACCTCACTCGCTTGGCGAAGTACAACGAAGCATTGCTTCACTGCCGGTTTTCTGTGAGGCCATGACATCACTCCTTTCGAGCTGGCCCATACGTGCCGAAGCATGGCTCTCCCACTGTTAAACTTTAAATATGTCAGTTAAGTTAATGAAGTACTTTGAATTAAAAAAATGAATGGTTGGTGTTTTGTTATTTTTATAGGCCGTCAATAGACCACAGCGCTCCATTCTTCTTTCAGTCATAGACCCCATCCCCACAATAAGTTAGTTATTTTTTATTTGACTACCAAAATATTCATTAGAAATAACTAATATGGCAAAACAACGTGTGCCGGGTCAGCTAGTAATTTATAATATCTTTACAAACTTACCGTGATTTAGATTATACTTATTCTATAAATACTATAATTTGCTTTATGGAAAATAGAGAAACACAAGTCCTTGGATTCCTAAAATGTCTTTTGTACTTAATTAATGTGATTACGCTCTAAGTCTGTCTATCACACGGTTGTATCTTTAGAATCATGTTAGATATCAGAGCAATTTTTACATGAACACCCAGATGGCCTAGCAGGGGCGAGAAAAGCAACCATTTACCCAACTAACGGATTAAAGAACGTGGCACAGCTGTGTATCCCACGACTATCTTAAGTAAGAAACATGGTTAGCTCTGCTCTAAGGCAGTGGGTGGGGTCATCAGAATCGGTGGCCAGGACCGTCTAATAGACGCTTGCTAAAATACGAGGGGTGATCCAAAAGTAATGAGAATGGGTACATTAAAATAACTATATACTTAAAAATAAAATTTATTTTTCTACATAGTCTCCTAATAGGTCAATACATTTAGTCCATCTCTTTTCTAAACCAACGATACCCTTCAAAAAAAAATCTTTATCTTGACTCTCCCAAAATGCCTCTACAGCGGCCATCACTTCGCCGTTATCCTCAAATTTCTGGCCCCGGAGGTGTTCCTTGAGCCGAGGAAACAAATAAAAGTCGCTGGGGGCTAGATCTGGAGAATAGGGTTGGTGTTCAAGCAGCTGGAAGCCAGCTTCTTGAATGGCAGCCATCGCAACTTCAGCTTTGTGTGCAGGTGCATTGTCTTGATGGAACAGAACTTTTGCGCACAGTTTACTCCGTCTTTTTTCCTTGATGGCCTCTCGCAATCTTTTGATTTGGTCAGCATAGTAGGAGCCTGTTATGGTAGCGCCCGTATCAAGGTATTCAACCATAATTATTCCCTCAGCATCCCAGAAAACAGACGCCATAACCTTGCCGGCAGAGCTTGAAACTTTGAATTTCTTGGGAGTCGGTGAAGATGGCCTTTTCCATGTCATTGACTGTTGTTTGGTTTCGGGATCAAAATGATGAATCCACGTTTCGTCCATAGTCACAAATCGAGCCAAAAAAATATCTTGATCCGCCTGGAACATTTCAAGATTGGTCCTTGAAATGTCGAATCGTTTCTTCTTTTGTTCGTCGGTTAACATTCTCGGGACCCAACGTGCAGAGACCTTTCTCATGTTCATCTCGGTAGTTAAGATCCTTTGAATGCTACCAAATGAAATGCCTGTGTTCTCAGCTAAATGACGAATGGTCACTCTTCGGTCTGCCAAAACCAGATCTTGAACTTTTTTGACGTTTTCTTCAGTGAGGGAGGAGGACGGACGGCCTTCGCGGTGTTCGTCTTCCGTGGATGTTCTTCCCATCTTAAACTCCTTGCACCAGCGTGCAGTTGTAGAATATGGAGGAGCAGAGTCTCCCAATGTTTCCACCAAGTCAGTATGAATGTCTTTGGTGGACATTTTTTTCAAGCACAGGTATTTGATGACGCTTCGCACTTCATGTTTCTCCATTTTGATGTTATCACTCCGACTGCTAGTATTCAAATGAATGTATATTTTAAAAATGACGTCCTATTTATACCATTTTTTGTCAGGGAAGTTGTGAAGGATTAGGGAGTTGAAAAAATATTTTTTTAGAATTTTATTATTACTAGAAATATCCGTTTATCATTACTTTTTGATCACCCCTCGTATCTATATATTCCGCAGATTTATTTTTTGTCGATGTAGCAAATTAACTCGATACTGTACTCATTTCACTTGTTTATGTGTTTAACTAAAAATATTTTTTCTTTCTTGATTAATAAATAATATTTTATTGCGATAACTATACGTTTTCAATTCAAAGTATTTTTTACTTCTGGACGTTGGAATTGCTGTAATATTCAACAAAGACAGTCATTTAAAATGTACTTAAAGAAGCAAAACTATTCCCGGGATCCCGGGATTTGGTCTGATACTATTTTAGTCGGTTCAACTCCGACCTGACGCCTTATCGTACCATAAGCGAAGTACCCGGGGTTACCACACGGGGCTTTGTTTTCTATTTAATATATATAATAGATTATTCTTGTTTATGTGACCTTTCGAAAATCTGGTAATTCATTGGCAACTCTTTCTATTATAAAAGTTGTAACTCCACAACGACTTTGGATGAAATGGGAAATAATTATAATAATAAATGTTGTAACCAACAGGAAGAATAGAATACGAATTACAATCACGACTACGAAATGTCTACGTAACGAGTGGTTACTGAGAACTTGAAAGTCAACCGTATCGCCAAGTGAAAACAACTGAATAGCTCCACTACTTTCTCGAATAAATATTTTATACAAAAGTAGAAGACTTATGAATATGATTGTATAAAAATACAAGTTTCTGAAATGTTATAGGTTTAATTAACCTCTTTTGTGTAGGTATTTATTTTTATGTGACATCAAAGCCTCTATTCATGAAACTACTTTGTTTGTCATGTCATGAAATTAACTATAAGTATTAAATGTAGGAACGTTAGCGTAATGGATCAGGTGACTTGCTATTAAGAGATTGCTGGTTTCACATTACTGACGTGTACCCACATCTCCAATCATCATGAGCACTTGACTTAGAGGAGTTAAAAAGAATTAGTAACGTATATATATTCGTAGGAACAACTAGTAACGTATGACTTCGTTTCGAGCCCCGGGATGTCGGGATCCCGATCAATTTGATCAATCCCGGAATTTACGGGATTAGCAAACATTTTAAAAAATTCTTATTTGGAATGAATATAATTTGGAACAAGACGGGCTTTCGCGATGCCAAATCAAACTTAAAATAGCTAGTTATTTTCAACAACAATTTTTAAGGGAAACCACATCCTTAATTTTAGGGACTTTGTTAAATGTCAAAATCGTACTTTATGACAATTTTATTTTACAAAGATTAGTCATTTTTGGGGACGTTTTGTAGACCCCGTGACTCATGAAAAGCGCTAATAATTGTATCAAAATTCGTGTTTTTTTTAATTATTACAATTCTTTGACAATGAACTTGAAAATTTACTAATAAAGCTAATATTTCGCATAAAAATAAAATTATAGGTATTTTATATCGGGGATGTTGGAATGTCCGGATTTTTTAAAAAAAAATAAACAAAACAAAATTGAAAAATTTTAATAAAAATTGCTAACGTTGATAAAAGCTTTTTCAAGCTAAATCAATTTTTCGGCTTCAAATAACGTTCCTAAAATGACCACATGCATTTGTAACACTTTGTAGAACTCTGACTTTTTAGTACCTGTTTGCAGGATAAACTTTAAACAGTCCTGAAATCCCTGAAATGGGAATAGTAAATAGAGTCCAGATCGAATTCCGTATGTATGACCTATGACATTACTAATATGCAAAGAAATAATCGCCGCAGGTTATTTCGTTACTGCCAGTACTTGCACATAGTACGACCATTATTAATTTGAGAAGGGCCCTCGATTCAGAATTCATTACTGTGGTTTTGTCGCAAGTTCCAGCATGACAAAGACCCAGATTTGTTCTATAAACTTTGTAGCCTTTTGGTGTTTTAAACAGAACTAATTGTTCTAATCGATGGCGTAGTAGCTTCATGTCGATAATCATAAATCATAGTGAATATATTTTGTTAAGTTTTATAAGTCGCGAGAACTCACTGACCGCATGTTTACTCATAGTTGATGTGTTTGTCATTGATTGTCTCAGCGTTCCATCAGAATTTAAATAAATAAAAATAAATATTGTTCGTTGGATAGTGTAGTGCTTGAAAACTTCGTGCTGGTCGTCTAAGAAACGTTTTAGGTAAAGAAAAAGATTGGCCAAACATAATATAGCAGGTTCACAACATTTCGATTACAGTAGTGTTGCACAGTATTTGCGGCATCTAATGCTACAGGAAAATACTCGAGAGGATTTTAAATCGTTCGAGCTCGTTAGACAATAAACATCTCACAGTAATCATATATTACAGTAACAAAGGTATTATTTACCATTAACAACATGATAAAAATCTTATAATGTGACATTAATGAAAAAAATACTCAATTGTTTCGGAATCCAGAAAGTCAAAGAGTTACGTTTCGATAATAAAAAAGAAATAATACCTATACAAGTGGTATACGAATTGCAAAACTGTGAAACAATATTTATCACACATAATTGGGCTCAATGATTTGAACTGGAACATCTGCCCTTATCGAGTGTGAAACAGGTTTGTTGTGAGCGACTGCTCCACTGCTATTATCGGCACCTGACAAACTTTGCGTTATACTTAGATTGGGAGGAAGCGCGCGATACTGTGTTACAACCTAAAGATTTAGATTAACAAAGATTCACGACGTACGGCATCAATAAAAAAATGTGTCATGTTTAATATTCTGATAACCATTAACAGACATAACGTCACATAAATTTAAGTGCATAAAACGCGAAGCCTTATTTTCATTTTATTTCGAGGCGCAAACAGGGAAAACGTGAATTCTGGGAACCAGACACCGATCAATAGATTTGACCGTAGCAACGTAGCTTAACCTTGTTAATCGATCCACTCGCATCTAGTCGACTTTAGCCATTCTACAATTGAATAAAATATTTAATTCGATACATTCACTGTAGCCGTAATGGTTGATCAGCGCTGGAATTCCAAACGCGTAGTTGATTATAAAATCCATATGAATGGAAAGCATCTGGCGGTCGTCCCTAACGCAATGTCGCACAAGCTACACAGTATGTAGTGTAAACTTGTAGGTGTTTAGTTCATTGACCAGCCGCCGGCCGCGAGTTGTCGCGCTACGCAAACAACGCCTTCGATAAGTCCCGATTGTATGTCACACTACTTTACTGACTTTGCTATATCCCACAAACAGCCAAACTCACTATCGAAACTTATTTAATAATAGCAATAGAATAGCATGACAAGTGTCCAAATATTTACCAATTTCATAACACAGTTGGTTCCGTGGTTTATTAGCGGTATTAGCGCTTTACGATCTGTGTTGACATAAAATATTTATATATACTTACTAAAAACTTTAGAGTTAGATTATGTGCTTTTTAGTAACTTAAGATCTTTTATATCACTAATATGGCAAACAAGCAGTGGATACATTCAGGCGCTTATTGGTACTTTAATGTCACACAAGCGTGGTCAACTTCCGGCCTGAAAAAAGTTTTCATGACGAACCTGTTTAACAAGCGGTTTATGGTAAGGAGTTCATCATGCGGTTCAAAATTCAAACGTTATGCCAAAATGACGTTACGCCTTATTTCCTCCAAAACAAACATCGCATGAATAGAATAGAAGAAGTTTTAATTATGTATCATAGAAATCAATAGAATCAGTTACCGTCATTAAAAAGGAAACAGTTACAAAACTAACTTTTCCTTGCATGTATCTATTCTCGTACCTAATATGTTAATAAATCTAAGTATGTCAAGGGTCTTTAGCGTGACAAAGTAAAACACATATTAATTATTTTTGCTTTCCTAATATGAGTGGTAACTTTAACAGAGGAATAAGTTTCTGCAGTTTGCTTATTAAAATGTATTGCTTGAAGAACTCTAATAAAATAAATGCATATAGAAATTTGATTGTACGATCTAGAACTGCTTGCTAGTAAGAGGAGGTAGAGCATTGATCACAATGATAATCATTTTCTTTTTTTTCGCCTTCTTTCTCTGAATGACAAATTGATTGATAATTTACAAACAAGAACACGACGCACCTAATGGTATGTGGACTATAAACACTTACAATACCATAGGTGTCTATTGTGCGTTACAATGCCTAACCCCCTTCCATGGAGCTTAGGTGACTCTAGTCACCAATAGAATAGGCAGCACTACGCTAAGAACCCTGCCTAACGACGATCTGAAGGGCAATTCTCTAATTCATGCACAAGTCTGCTATGCTTTACCTGTTTAAGAAACTATTATGGTGGCAAACAAATACATATCAAAGACTGCATATCGTAAATTATAAACGCTCGTTATAGGAGAGCTGAGGAGTCAGTTACGAGTTTAAATAATCTTAGTTATCAGTAGAAACAAAATGCTACGATTTGTTGTATGACTGCGGTTTTCTGAAGTGTTCCCCAATGGGGCAAATCCACAATTGACCTTCTTTCATTTCTATTTTAAATTTCTGCCGCCGCACGCCATAGGTTATAATAATAAATAATATACATTGAGTACTTCGCTGAGGGATTTTCTGAGGACAGCTCCTTTAACCTTTTGCTGCAATGAACAAACATGATTGATTTTATGAATGAATATTTATTATGAATTGAATATTTCGTCCTACTGACAAAGGTGAAAGCTTCAAAGTGAAGTCTTCGAAGTCTATATTAAAGGCGAGTACTGAGTCGATCAAGAATTTTGCATACATAGCTAACCTAGCCCAATGTCCTGAATGCATTTCAATGAATGCGAAATCGGACAGTGCACAAACACTGAGCGAAACAGATGAAGGACACTATGACTCGAGCATTAGATTGTTTACTTACGACAGAATAAAGTAATACTTGATATTGAGACTAAAAGTCTGGAAAGGGGTACAAGGAGTCCGTATAGGTATAATACATACAAAGGCAAAACCGGGATAAACCCCTAACTGGTCTAAACTTTGTCGCAAGTGTTACAAAGTAAATAAATATCAGATCAAAACCATAGAAGTGAATGTAATGGCAAGTTCTTTTTACTAAAAAAGAAATCAAATCAGAATTTAGCGTCAAATTCCTTGTGAATGGTTTAATATTTACTTACCGAGTTTTTTATTGCATAGATAACGATTAACATGCTTTTATTCGTTTCACTTGTAACTAACAAACTATGTTAACAAATCGTGGTCAATTTTAACTTATCACTCAGTGTCGTATCCAAATGAAACTTTGTGTGTATATATCATTTGGATGACAATACTATAAATTTGCATCTTGGAGCTGATCGGAAAATAGAGCCAATACTGGAACTCTCCAGTGGCTACTAGAAAACCCCTCAAGTCTGGGCTCATATGATTCGTTTTGACGAGTCCAATAGATTGGGCTTGGTAACTATGGTCTGATGATGAAGCTGAAGGTATCATAGCCTCCAGGTACCAAATTTCATGTTTTCGAAACGACCAACGCAATACTGTAAATGCACTGTGTTCCTTCGAATTGTAACCAGTAAAACTGGTTGAGTTTTCTCTTAATTATGTTATCAATCTCAATTTATAGCGCTGTTTTGTTTTAATATTAGTAGAAGCGTTAAACAAACGTGGGAAAGATTAATTATATTTTAATATTGATACATTTTGGTACCTGGAGCTACCAAATTTCATGTTTAGGTAATTTCATTTTCAGGTAGCCTCGAAGTGGAGAAAGATCAATTACATTCGAATATCACCTTCTAATACCATTGGTATTTCTTTTTAGTTACTACTTTTTAAAATTAGTACCAAAACAAGAATTAGGTACAGTCAGTAAAAACAGTGTTACGGCGTATACAAAATGTCATTTGAATAGGTTTATCCTATTCTGCATAAGAGGGGGTCTGAAAATTGCTCGAAAATGTTCGTGTAAATATAGCACTGAAGTGCTTTGGGCTCGAGAGCTTGTCAGCGCTTTTTCTATTGTGGCTTGGCTAGACAAATCACCAAACATAAAAAGAGCATGGACTATTGGGCCACGAGGTTGTGTGGAGTAAGTCGATTTTTAGTTAATTTTGACGGCGACGACCGGATCAATATTTCTATAGGCGGATACCTTAATAAACCGTATTCAGATACAAACGACCGCTAAAGATTACAACTATAAAAATAATATTAATATCAATCAATATTTACTAATAAATAATATATGTTCATCAACGTGTAATAAACGTGTTATGCTGCTGTCGGTTATCATAAAGCGTTCAATTAAGTTATTATGGTCATACGGTTCAACCTCTTCATAAGACATTACGTTTTAACATAAAATGTAGTAGGTATAATACGCAATGCTTCGAACAACGTATACATCTATGTTACGACAATGGGGTATCCGTATGGTATGTTTAGACGGTCGTCTCGACGATCAGGATGTATCCCTACAAATGATTCTATTAACACGGGGGATGATCCCTCGCCCGCGCCTGGGTGCCAATATCGATCGGGACGAAAACGACCAACGCAATACTGTAAATGCACTGTGTTCCTTCATGAATTGTAACCAGTAAAACTGGTTGAGTTTTCTCTTCATTATGTTATCAATTGCAATTTATAGCGCTGTTTTGTTTTAATATTAGTAGAAGTATTAAACAAACGTGGGAAAGATTAATTATATTTTAATATTGATATATTTTATTAAGTATTGTACTTTCAGTAATATTAAAATGAGATGAGATGGGATGGGATGGGATTATGAGAAACCGATGTTGTTAGTGCGCAACATTCATAGTAGATTACTGCTCAAATCTGCCGGCAACGAAAAGCAGACCACGTTTAAAGAGCATAACAATACCCGCATTCTAAGCTAACCGGGTTGAAGATAGCGGCGAGTATCGTCCCTTATGAACGTGTTTGCGTCTAAATGGTGACAACGTTAAATGGGGGAAATTAGCACAAAATTTGTTACACTAGAAAATAAATAGGAACATATACCTAATAATGAATAAAGAAAACTAATGATCCTAAAGGCTTATCAGGGTTCAGGTTTTAGATCAAGAACTTACCATAAATTATAGAAATTATGTAAAGTAATATGATTTATAATTTTTTTTTAGTTGAATTGTCTCTGGAAGTTATCTATTCACGTTTTTTTTTCTGTGAATGTATGTATGTAAACCAATGTTACTTAGAGACTTTTTTTTATTAAATACTAGCGACCCGCCCCGGGTTCGCACGGGTGCAATGTAAATACTAATGTGTTGAATAATATTATCGTCATATTTCAACAAATTAACACAAACCAATATTAAACTATACATATAAATGTACTGCCTCTTGAATCACTATATCTATTGATGAAAACCGCATTAAAATCCACAGTTTATTAGTGACAGACGGCGGTTAGCGACTTTGTTTTATACTATATAGAGTTTGTGACGGTGATTTTATCCAAATGTGAAAAAACTTTAATAAAAGAGCTGATGAGAACTTATAGTGGCAAGGCAGTAATTTTTTCATTTGAATTTTATTTATGTGGTAATCATCATTATATAAGTAAAACACGTCATATTCTACTAATATTATATAATAAATGTGTACCTAAGTACATACTTAGGTACACATTTTAAAAAAATATTTATACCAAAAACTAGATAAGTCACAATAGTTATAATAATAAAATAGTAAAAATAAGCGGACTAGTCTTAGTACATTGTATTCATTTTGTCGACTAACCCTACAACTCTTACTGATGCAAATAAATGGTTCTTATTCTTAATATTATATGAACCTGAAACCAAAATCCAAACACATATTATCGACTGCAAACAAGCAACTCAGTTAGTAATTTATCGCACTTCTGCAGGAATCTATTTAAGGATATCTAAAATTGTAACTAAGTAATCTCAGTATGCGTCTATGTATCAAGTTACAAGTTGGCTGCAATGTAAATAAAACACAGTACGGTGTTTATGCACCGCCAACTAGCTGGCTAGCCAGTACCGTTAGACACACATCGAGACCCCGACATAATTTCACTGAGTGCAAACCACGATGCACTAACCTCTTCAAACATATAGTAGACTTATACACAAAGCTTTGCTACTCATTGCACTGGTATGGAATTTCTTAATCGAAGCTTATTACAAATACTTACAATATGAGTGTTTTGGATTTCCTAAAAATATTGCTTACTTTATCAACAAGCGGTCCGTTGTTATACCTACCACCACGAAACTAAAATTTTCTTACTAATCCTAACTAATATTATAAATGTGAAAGTGAATTTGTTTGTGTATTCCTTTGTTGCGATTTCACGCCTGAACCACAGATAAGATAATAGTTACTTCGTAACAGATACATCACTCCCATTCAAAACTCAAAATACCTACGTTATAATAGCCTACAAAATTGAAATAATAATACCTGGCGTTAGGTGCGACCAGAAATATATCTTATTTACGCTTATCGAAAGTTGAGAACGCCTTGCCCACCGCGCGACCTTCGTCTGTGCATGTAGCCGCACTGCCGGACACTCTAGGGTTGTACAAAGTACACAAATAATGAAATAAATTATTTATTTGGGGTATGTCCCGATATACACTGCGAGCACTGTTCAGTGCTCTTACTGGGGATAACTTCGTTCCATTATGGACTGACAGTATACTGCCGCAGTATCCTAGTGAAGTATATGACGTCATAAATCGTCGCCATTTTTGTACTGTGAGCAATGGCGTTTTCGAGGAAAGGTGCTCTCAGTGCTTTGATCATGTGATCAACTACAATTTTTTTCCAGTTAGTTAATAAACAATTATTTGTCGAAATATGTTCATCACTTTTACCGTACATAGCCCCATTTAAATAATTCGTTTATAAAGTTATTATGCATTCGGTTACTTAAAAAACAATATTTTCTTTTAATAAAAAGTAAACTTACTTTTATTATGCGAGTTATTGTCAATTGACAATTGACTTGAATGTTAAATTTTTAAATATAACTACATTCAAACAATTTTTTTTCTTGTTGAACAGACAACTTGTACATATATATGATAATTATTTTCACGTCAAAACAGCGCCAAAAAACATAGATGTGAAGGAACGGCTTCGCAGTATACTAAATAGACGTCAGTTCTTATTGTGCTCGCAGTGTATATCGGAACACACACTTGATAATAAAATTTATGGGTGTTTTATATAATAATAAATAAAAATATTTCCCCTATGAAATTTTTATCTTTAATTTTTATAGGTAATTAAAATATCCTTAAACCTTCGATAGTAACATAAAATGTTGATGCTGTAGACATATACATCACTATCACCACATCACTTCATTTTACACCGCCGCGTTTGTCTGTCTATCTGTTCACGATAAACTCAAAAACTACTCAACCGATTTTCATGCGGTTTTCATCAATAGATAGAGCTATTTATGAGGAAGGTTTAGGTATGTAATTTGTTAAGGTTTTGTGTAAATTGGTTGAAATATGATTATGATTGTTGAAGATGTCTCTGCTACCCGTGCGAAGCTAGGGCGGGTTGCTAGTAATGGCTGTTGCGTAGACTAGAGAAAGATACTCTTATAATTTAATACTTTTGTATTACATATTATATTACACAAAAGTATTAAATAACACATAACTACCTACTCAAATAAAAACCTGAATCCGTGGCGCTCTCAATATGTTTTACATTTCAGTAGCTCTTATTATTATTTTCACTATATTTCTAACTATACTACATATTGTGTGAGAGAAGCAGCCGTCAGTTCGCCTTGCCTGCAAGTTACAACAAATGAATACGCTGGCAGTCCACACCTACTAAGTTCGTCACCTTTCGTAGAAATTATGGGTTTATTATTGTCGGTTTAATAGACTACATTTATTACAACTTCACTCTGGCTAATCACTCAAAACCTGATTTAGTGCAACATTTTATAGAATATATATAAGTAACATTTATTTTTTGTTGAGAAGATAACTATTATTTATTATTAGTACAGCCACGCGGCAATGGCGAGTAAAGAATAAACACCTAAAGTATTTTTATATTTTATTGACAAAAAAGTAATGGCTAAAATCATTTTTGCAACTTATTTTTAAATGATTTTACAGATCACTAACATCTAGCAATAACGCAATTTAACATAATAAATACATTTAGCAATAACTAAACATCTCCACTTCATAATAAGTTCGATTTGACATTTTGTTTTTATTTACGGAGAATACCGTTCTGCCGTGCGTGCGTGCTCTCAGCTACGCGTTGTCGCCCCTACTGACACTTTTACCGTGGACGGATAGCTAAATTGGTAGGTATATAAAACGCGACCTCGAGCGAGTGATGTAGCCCTGCCTGAACTACTCAACTGGTCTTCATTAAATTTTGCATACCGCTCTCAAGGGTATAGAAAAGGACAGAGGGTACCTTATAGGGGTCGTCCATTAATTACGTTGATGTTTTTTAGCGACTTTTTAACCCCACCTCCTCCCTGGTGATACGTGGTGAGATTTTAGACTAACTGCCCCTCGCCCCCTAGCCAAAATCACGTATATTTTTTTAGTTCCAAATATATATATTTTTTAAATATTATCTTTAAATATAGATATAATCGCACGTTCTACGAAAAAATAAATACATGTGATATCTCACAACCCCCTTGTGATATTTCGTGATTTTTTTCAAAACCTCCTCCCCACCTTCGTACCTCACATGATTAATGGGCAATCCCATAGAAAGAAAGTAGTGAGGGATTAGGGTTGCCACCTTTTTTTTGTTCAAATAAAGTACATTGGTTATTAAAGGTATAAATAAAAGTACATTGTGTTAAAATAAAGTACTATTTATTTACTTTATGATAAATATATTTTCGTCACTAGCAAAGAATTATACCTGCCAAAAATCTGCACACTTTCTTTACAGTCTATATTTAAGTTAAAATAAATGAGTAATAAATATTTTAATTACTCATTTATTTTAATCAACAGATTCATTACTATTTTAATAAAAATCTATTGACTAATTTTGAATCCGTCTTACGACCTTTTTTTTATGCTTTATGTAAAATAAATCCTAGAGAAATCAAATCACACGAAACAAAGTAATTTTGCGTACTTGTGGTGGGAACCCTATGAGGGATACCTCAATTAATTGCCAAAATGTATCTACATAACCGCAAGCGAAGCGGCGGCCAAAAGCTAATCGTAAAATAAGTGGCAACCGCTTACTGTGACAGAGCCTGATTATAGATATATACCAAGAAATGATTACTGAGAACAAAAAAACCCGACTTCGTTAAAAATACGGAATAATAATTATCTTTAAAAAAAATTATCACCGACTCCAATGCGCCTAAATCATGATAAATGGTAACAAGCTGATTATGTATCCCTTAATTTTCCGTTTACTTTAAGTATACATTTTTTATTTAATTTTTAAATTTATATTTCTCGCTTTTCAGTGAGTCTGGTCGTAAAGAGTTCCCAAGATTTCTCCAGGATCCCATCATCAGATCTTGACCTGATGACAATGGGCACAACTAGAACGTATACCTTATCAAACAAAATATTATTTTCCTAAGCTTTGAATAATCTGATAAAAATAAGGGGAAACATACATGAACTTGAGAATCTCCTCCTGTTCTGAAGTCGGTTAATAAACATATAAGTTATTATATTTCGGTAATTATCTTCTTTTAAAATCCATCATTTTGGCACCACACTTGTTAATTTTGGATATCTTATAGGTACTTAGGGGGCGTCCATAAATTACGTGAGGTGTTTAAGGGGGGAGGGGGTCGAGTCAAATCTCATCTTATCTTACGTTTGAGAGAGGGGGGGTCTCGGCAAATATCACGCAATTTTTTTTCTGATTGAAACAATAAAAAATTATACTATTTTTTTTATTCTGTTTACAATAACAATCCAAAGCGTTTACGTAAGAAACCCACATTTTGAAAAATCTCACTTGAGATTGGGAGATGGGGGAGGGGGTTGAATAAAATCTCACGACATCTCACCAGGGGGGGAGGGAGGGACAGAAAATTAAAAAAAAATACCTCACGTAATTTATGGACGCCCCCTTACCGCACAAAAGAAAGTTCCACGGAAAATTAGAAAATTTAAGAAAACTTAACGAGGGACTTATGCGGGTGAAACCGCGGGGCGCAGCTAGTATAGAATACTAATAATGCATAAAAGATACCCGCGAAAAACATTATCTTTACTTGGTAGCCGGGTAAAGTGAAGCAATATGGCATTTCCCATTTGAACTTCCAAGCGATGGCCCAATTGCAGAAAAATGATTATAATATTGTTCCAATTGTTATCCCTTTGGTCACTGATAGACAGATGCTATGGTCGCTGATAACCCATTGCTCAATAATAGCGAATTACACCCTTTGTTGAAAAGTGTTTTAATTTGATCCTGGGGCACAACACAACAACCACAAAATTTTTACTAACATTTTACTTAATCGATATGTGGCATAAAAATGCATTTTAATTTTACATTTTTAAATTCCGCGAGTAAATTCATGGAAACGCTAGACGCCATGTTTCTCGTTTGTCATGAATTTTGCCAATTTTAAAATTACTTACTATCCTCATGATTAGTGGTGGTGTTAGAACAATACATCCTACATCGATGTTTAATAATTCCAAAACGGCAAAACAAAAAATCTTTTTAACAAAAAATTAAACCGACGAAAAGAACTGAAAAGCAAAAAATAAATAAACCTTAAGTCTTAAGTATTGAGCTTATTTACATAAACTATCAAATTTTATATAAACTTATTTTGAGTCGGCGCCAAACAACAAACTGATTAATTATCAAAATTTTATTTGTACCTACGTAAGTAATTAATCATTTTATTATTTGGCGCCAACTCAAAATAAGTTTATATAAAATTTGATAGTTTATGTAAATAAGCTCAATACTTAAGACTTAAGGTTTATTTATTTTTTGCTTTTTAGTTCTTTTCGTCGGTTTAATTTTTTAGTAAAAAGATTTTATTTTATGTTTTTTTTCATCATCAGCTCAGCTACATGATGATTTCTAAACGCAATATCTGATAAAGTAATGAAAAGTAAACAGAAACACTATTCGTTCCTACAATTTTCGAGGGTTTCTCTCAATTTTTTCAGGATCCTATCATCAGATCCTGACTTCCTTGACATGGGACCACCCTTGAGGTATACCCTATCTAACAAAAAAAGAATAATCAAAATCGGTTCATAAATAACGGAGGGCTGAACAGACATAAAAAAAAAAAAAAATATTATACGGTCGAATTGAGAACCTAATTTTTTTTTCGTCGGTTAAAAATCGGGATTAATAGCAAAAAAATCCTATCATGAAAGAGCTGATTCTGGGTAGCTTTGTACTTTATTATACAGAAATCGTTGTCCATGGTTATATTTAAGTGAAATACACCGGAGGAATAAAATATTGGGGAATCTACGAACTTCTATCTATCCTATTGAGACACTTGATCTTTAAACAAAGAATAATTGAAATCGGACCATTATCGCAGCTAATGAGTTGAGAACTAAATTCTTTTGTTTAAGTCGGTTAAAAGCACAACTTTATATTTCAAATTAAACTTACATTTTTATACCTATCAGCAAAAAGAAAAATAATGTCCCTTGTTTATTGTGGATACGTTTCTACGTAACCACAGAATACATAGTAGTACAGGTACAGAAGTCCCACTCCGCCAAATCATTTAAATAAATAGCGACTCTTGTTTCGACACAATAAAGCCGCAATTTAGGTGGCACAGCGCTAACTACCTACAGTTATATTCATTTAGAAGTGACCTCTCTTTCTATCGCGTAACTCTTATCTGTCCCGGCGACGCGACGCCGCGTCGTTAGGGTTGTCTTTTTTAAAGAATTAGTTAATGTGAATATTTAGTCACCAGTCAGTTATGTGCCTATTACTCTATTTTTGTAAACAAATAAACTAAGACTAGGTACTAATAACTCGATAGTCCAGATACGCACGGATGACGTGGCGAGTAAGTGAGCATCGAACTGACGTGAGGCACGGCCGGTGCGCGGAGCGGATCTGGCCTGACGTAACCTAGTATGGAGCTGAAATATTTGTGTACCTACTAGCCATTCACTGCGGTTTCATCCACGTTTCTGGTCACTACACCGTTCCTAAGGGTAGTTTGATATTAAAGAGCCAACCTTTTCAACAATAAATTGGGCTATCAAACGCGAATAGATTTTTCAAATCCAACAGGTTCGATTCCATAGGTTAGCGCTTTTAACCAAAACATCAAACTTTAGCTTTACATATTAGTATAGACACGAGTATATTCCGTCCTCTGGACTTTTTAAATCCGGCATCGCTAAGGGCACCACAAAAAAGCAAGAGGCCATAGTGTGGTAGTCCTCTTTAAAAAGGAAGACAATACTTACTAACCGTTTGAAGAATTATAGGTCGAAAGGCAATCAGTATTGCGAACCTTTAATCCTCATCCAAAAGACGAAGGAGTGTAATCGGCACTCTGTCTTGCATTTGCGGACTATAAGAAAGCCTATAAGAATCTATTGAGACAATTTAGTGAGCCACTTTACAGTAGACACATTTAGTACAAATCAGTCCTTGGTATACTGAAGTATTAAAGTGCTTGTACACCATGGCTACTATGGCGATGCGAGTACGAGACATGTTGAAACCCTTAGACATGCAGCTAAATCTTAGGCACCGCCATTTTCCCGAAACTGATCACTGCTATCAGTGCTATGCTCGCCTAACGTGTTCAAGATTCTAAACTGGAAAACCTTCAGCATTGATATCAATGAAGAATAAATCACTTGCTCCAATATCATTCGGAATGAAAAAAATACATAGGAGAACCAAAGCAACCTACATATCTTTTGTCAATAACAATATGAAACGGCGATAGGCAGCCCTAATAGACTGTAGCACTGCCAACCCCTCGGGAAGAAAGTTTTTTCAAAGGTTGACCACGAGATGGATGGAGGCAGCACAAATATCTCTTTCTGTGGACTTTTAAAGAAGGCTATGTTGTATTTTTTTTCTTATTAAGATGATGATTATGATTATTCTGAGATATTGTAAATAAAAATATTGTACTAATAGGATAGTATAGAAGGCAGATTTTCTGAATTGGAGAGTGACTGTGTTTATGGATTTACATTATTTATTGGCATATCTGAATTTATTAATGAAGTACAGGGCCATATTAGTTAATTTACATTTTTACTTATATAGAATGTTATCATTGTGAAAAACACATTTAAATGTTTGACAATACCTAATTTTATTTCTTATCTCTTGCGCAACTTACAAAAAAATGAAACAACCACCATAAAATAAGTATTAACGTTTATATCAAATTACAAAACCTCCGCAAACCAAGTTACAGATTATGTTGAAATTGTAGTTATGTAAATTATTAAGTATGTGTGTATATTAGCAACTTCATTATCAATGAGGCATGCAGTAGATTAATCAGTTTTGTTTTGTAACAGGTAAGGCAAGTCTTAAATAATAAGAAAATTCTGTATGATATAATATTGAATTTTTCCATAGTTAGCAATGGTTTACGTGCATGTATAATATGGACATCAGCAAGGCCCCAACAGTCAACTGGGATGAATTGAGCAATTTCTGCGATGATGCTAATATACCATTATATTTATTTAGAAAATATTTTTCTACAGTCTTCATCTTCCTAATCACCAAAATACAAAGATAGTTTTAGAGGAAGGTTTTGGTAGAAGTGGTAAAGTGATATGTCGGAAACAAACCAATTAAAACCACACAGCGTCACAAGTGAGTTGGTTCGCAAGGGGCTCAGGTATATCCTAGGAGATAAATCCCTGAGAATCCTGGCAGACCTTGGCCGCCTCCTAAACAGTAAGCAGTCATACCATTGGCGGAAGGCCTTGCCTCCCTTCCGATTTAGAGAGGCACGCACACCATCTCAGGCCTGCTTCTGCTAGGGTAATGGGCAACCTCACCCATTACCCCCAGGCCAAACCGGTAAGGTTGTTAACTCTCATAAGCAGAGATCGGATATTCGGATGCATATTTACCTAAAGTTGAGATGTTGGCTATTATGGAAAGCACTTTTTTATCGAAAGAATCCCGCGATTCCGGGAAATTCAAATTTAAGTGTACCTATATTCCGGGAGATGTAATAAACCCCAGTTTGACACAAATGACACTTGCTCTGTTACAACGTATATGGTTGCTTTTCCCTACTTTTATTGTCAGTGATTTTTGACGAAGCAAAAACAACCTTATTACGTTGTAACAAGTGTCAAATCGGGCCTATTAAATCCCAGGAAATGTAAGCATTTTGTAAGAGTGAGAGTGAGACGGCAAATTATACTTGCTGTGTGTGCGCAAGTAGCGACGCGACAATACAACTGCATTCGTCGCTGTGCTTGCTATGCGTTCGGGTGTGTTTCTGAAGTTTTTCTCATTTCTACGATTACTTACTTGGCTATTGAATAACGGTTTCTGATTTTCATCGTTATTTGAATTTTTGTTTTACTTGAAACGACGAATTTTGTGCCACGAATCCTGGATTTACCTGCTCTGCGGCTTGGACCTCTTATTTCTTTTATTAACAAGGTAAGAATTATTTCTTTTTACAAAATCGTTTAAAAACATTGTACCTATTTGTATATAGCTGGAAAACAGATTTTGACTATAGAAATATGTATAATATAATAAATAACTAGTAAAGTCAAATGTACCTGAGTAATGGTAGTTTCGCCAGATAGTAACATGTTCTGCTCTCTGATTGGTCGACTGTTGTATTAAGGGACTATTGTTTAAACAGATTTGCTGTATATCAGGTAGTTTTAAAACAATGCGCTGTGTTGTGTGGTTATCTGATACTGTATTTCGACTATAGATATAAAACAAACGATTTAAAACGTTTTAAATAAAATGTTGCCATTCTAAATCCCAAATAAATCGTTTTAAACGGTTGAAAACTCGCCTACAAAAATAAAAGAACTGTGTTTTACACATCATTGTGTGCAATTTCTGGTCACCTGGCGTCATGTTTTGTTTTAATTAGTTTATAGAAAATCAATAGAAAGTACCTACCTACATTACCTACTACACGAAAACTTAAGTATGTAGGTATACCTACCTATACTTATTTATTATATTACACACACTAGATTAGAAGACATCATTAACACAATGCTGTCTGTTTTACTTGCGCATGAAAGAGACAACGTTATGTTTTCAAGGCCTTCGTGACGACGTCAACGAGAGTGCGAGATTGTGAGTTTGGTTTTAAACCAAATCAAATTGATTATATTTATATCGTTTGAAAACAATGAAAAAAAATATTTATTTACTAACACAGAGTTTTTAACTTATCAATAGAGTTATTATAACTTAGGTAGGTAATACCTACGCCTGGTCGGACGGACCAACAAGAACTAAACACGCTAAGTATATCAATTTATCACACATATAAAAAATCTTTACATAGTTTATAGGTACTCCGTCATATCCCTACCTCGCCTCGGTAAAATTAAGAAAATGTACCTCCTTATAATTAAGAAAGACATAGTCATCAACACCAACTGTTTTAAATGATAAAGAAAAACGGTTTTTTTCGTTTTAAACGGATTGGTTTAATTGGTTTTAAACCGGCCTTATATCTCTAATTTCGACTCATCTCTTCAAACCATCAAATTATGATCTTTTTTACTTCACAGGTATTATTCGCTACCATGATGGCGGATTTAACTCAAAGAGAAGACATTGCTCAGTCCTGGCTACGAAATCACCCAGAGATGTTTTACGACCCATCAACTGGAACTATAAGCTGTACGAAATGTGAAACAACATTAAAAGCGAAGAAAACCATTTTGAATCGGCATCTAAAATCACAAAAACATCGAGGAATTCAAGCAGCATCGCCAAATGAGTTTTATATTGACTTGATTAATTTTCTCATTATGTGCAACATACCGTGGTCAAAAGTTGAAAACCCCAATTTTCGTGGTTTTTTAAAAAAATACATGTGTAACTGTAAAAATCAAGATAGAACCATTCCAAGTGAGTCTTTGTTAAGGAAGAAATACTTGGGCCATGTTTATGAAGATAAAATGAAATTTATCCACAGTGAAGTACAAAACAATAAGATATGGATATCTTTAGACAAAACCACTGACTTTCTGGGACGAAATGTTGTAAATTTTTTAGTCAAACCATTAAATAAAAACTCATCGGGACGAATTTACTTGTTAAATTGTCAAACTTTAGAAGTGGTTAACGGTCGTACTGTGTCCGAGTTTGTGATTAAATGTCTAAAAAACTTATGGGGGGACCAATTCAACAATAAAGTGCAAGACGTCTTAATGTTGTGTAGCGACAGCGTAGCATATATGTTACTGGCTGGGAAAATATTAAAAATACATTTCCCAATATAAAACATTTTACGTGTTTGGCTCACGCCCTGCACAGATTAACAGAGACAATACGTTTAAGCTACGGCGATGTAGACACTAATTAATAATGTCAAAAAAAAATATATAAAAGCTCCCAACAGAGTACGAATTTTAAACGAACAACATCCAAATTTACCTTTGCCTCCAGAGCCAGTTATCACTAGGTGGGGAACATGGTTAGAGGCGGCATTTTACTATGCCAAACATTTGGACAAAATATCGAGTGTTGTAGCTTTATTGGATAGCAACGAAGCCATATCTATTAGAAATGCTAGGGAAGTACTAACTAAACCTAATTTGAAGAATGATTTACAGTATATATATGAGTATTTCGAAATTTTACGTATTGCAATAGTAAAATTAGAAAAATGTGACCTGTCGATAATAGAAACATTCGAAATATTTGACGACGTAAGATTCATTTTAAACCAGACATCAAACAATACGTTTATCAACAAAATGGAGCAACTTATGGATAGAAACCCTGATTTTGATGTTCTTAGGGAAATAGGTGAAACATGGAATAAAGAAAATGACTCTAGTATTTACAAATTTGCGCCACTTACTTCTGTAGACGTGGAGAGATCCTTTTCAACCTACAAGTGGATCCTTAATATGAAAAGAAATAGACTACCAAATGATAACCTCGAGAAAATTATTATCGTACACTACAATTCTCTGAATAATCCTAAATTAAGAACTTTTGAACAGTCGGTAGAACCAGACGTAACACCATCATGTTCAACGCAAACAGATACAGAAAAGACAGATTTCAGTGACCGAACCATAGTCATAGATAGTGATTAAAGATATTGTCACTGGGGTAATCTTTCTTCTTCACTCTTTAGCCACCCAATGCTGAGCATATATATAGGCCTCTTTCAAATCTCTCCACATTTATCTCGCTGCCACTTTAAAAGTGAAATATAAAATGTGCTAGTTTTTATTTTCTTCATATTAGCTATATAAGAAGTGCATGTCATGGCTACTTGTAAAGATAACAACACAATAACTTGAGCAACATTAATTCTTGAATGACAATTATTTATGTATATTGCCCAAAGTGCCCATTTACAACTTTTCTATCTTTCATTTCTCTTCTATGTAGTTTCTGTATGTACAACATAAAAATATTATGTGATGTAATGAATAAATAAGTTTATATTAATTTATGTTTTCTTATTTACCACACCACTATTTCTCTTACACCTTACATACATACATACTCGAATGGGAAACACCTTAACTTAAAAAGAATTAACTTAAAGTAAATATACATCCGATTAGTTATGCGATCCTGGAATCCCGGGATTTTATTTTAAATAAAAATATACTTAGAAGCCGCTTCCATAATTTGCTATCCAAAAAATTACTTTAGGTAAATATGCATCCGATCTCTACTCATAAGTTATGAGAATATATAATCATACACAATTGGTGGATTCTGTATTTCTCTCTTTTTATGCAGTTGATGTTTATATACATGTTTATATATACTCTATATATATATAAACATATTCAGTAACTAATTCAACTTATAAGACTCATAATTTAAGAAACTTATTTCTAAACATATCTCTTAACACCTACTAAAATATTCAGTTAATAATTGTTTGTTTCATGATCACAGTACAAAAACATTTTAAGTTCAACATTAAAGAATTTATCAGACATAATCAAACCTATTAAAACAGTAGAGCACTAATAGCTTGGTTAAGATCTGCTCTATTCTTAATCAATAGCTTAGTCATTTTATATTCTGTGTATAGGATAACCTTTCAATGATAATAGCTGCTTAATCAACATCCCTTGAACTCAGCTATTAGGGTGCTAAATAGAATAGAAAGTGGTGGTGACTTGTATACACAGTATACTAACATTCATTTATTTCATTTTTGGTTGAGTGTAACATTTCTGTCCTTATATTGCCCTGTGCTACTAGTGATAATAATTGCATAGGTGTAGTTATTGATTATATTATTAAGCAAATCAAGTGAATATAAAAATATATTTTTAATAAAATAAAACTTATGCTCTTTATAACATAGTGTTAATCATTTATTCTAATGTTGTGTTAGTTTTCCAAATCTTCTATATAAATGAAAATGAAATGCTGATCACTAGTAAGCAAATTGTGACAGAATGGCTGGACAAATTTTTCTATATTTGGCTTTGAAATAATAATTATAATATGAATTAGGTTTTTGGACAAAAAAATTTAAACTTTTTACATAATATTGAAAATTCGGGAAAAACTGAAAGTGCATTTTCTATGGACACACTATTTTCATTTTTAATAATTACAAACCAATTGACGGCAAAAGAAAATCAATGTATGTCAGGTCAATGAGTAAATAATTAAAATATTTCAGATTGATAATAATTATAATTTTACAATATTAGTGTTGAGTAGCCTATCTTACCTCATACACTTTTAACAATTGGGTAGATGCCTACGCTCATAATAATAGTTTTGTCAAATCAGGCAATAAAATAAATTAAAATAATGTGACAACTATCCTTTAGTTTTATTTTATTGTTTTTAATTTATTTTATAAGTGCCAAATTAACATTAAAAGTGAATAAGTTAACAACAGTAAAGTGTGACATCATGCCTTAGTATTTCATACAATTCATTTTTGTCGAACTGTTTTGCCATTTACTAAAAAGATATTTATTTGACTTGATAGTCTCTATTTACCCTATAATCTACAATATATGTATAGCCTACCTCCATCTTTAATAATTAATAGCTTCAATAGTGAAAAAATTGTTTAAAGAAGTGCAGTGGCTTAATTGACTACCCTCTTCAGAAACATAACACACACTTTACAATATTGTAGAGATGACACATTTAGAGGAATTTGATACTGAGGATATTTTAATGAAATTAACTATGTAGTGACATAATCAATTCCATTCAAATATCACTTACACTTTTAACCCAAACTACTGGTAAGTACAACTCCTAGAAATTTTTGTTAAAGACTGGTAACTGATGTGAGTGGTGGTTTGGTTTTTTAAATTGATATATTCTGTCCTGTCCTTTTGTTAAGAGGAGGGTACTATATCCAGTAGTGCACAAACAAATTGTGAATGGAACAGAAAAATATAATTACCTTAAGCGATCAACAACAGCTTGTCGTTTGGGTGGAAGAATCATTTCCTCCATAGGCTGCAACATGTTAGGCGGATGCTGGGCGGGCGAGGCGCCGGGCAGCAAGCCGCCCGCACCACCGCCTCCCACCAAGTGCTCCACGGTGTCTGCCTAACTTTCACGTCTGTTCCTTCATTCTTCACACCAGTCTCTAACACACTCTATACAGTTTTCAAGTACTGCACCGCAAATGCGATAACACTATAAGAAAATAATTACAGTTCGTCCTAAACATCCTAAACACAAGATTCATGTTTCCACTGACAGGTTTCAAGTCTTAACACCACCACGGAGTTACAATTGTCTTTGTACTTATGTAATTTAAGAATTCATTTGAATAAAGCGGCTCACACGTCAGTCTTCTATTATATAAATAAAGAAACACGTCAAATGATAAAAATGTTTTGGAACAAGTTATGCAGACAACACCTTAGAACCAATTTTAATGCTTTATCACCACTAATGTCACCAATTTCTTATAAAAAGTGTAACTGTGTTGGGACTACAAATATGTAACTCTTTTTATAAACGAAATCATATTCAAATTGCTATTTGTTTTGTATAAAAATATTGAAGACTATTTTCGGATAGACCAATCTATTAACGCGAACGACCAAACATCAACTAAACTCAAACTCCCAATCTCTGTCATGTCGTCATGTCACTGACTGACGCTTGTTTATCGCGTTCCAGCTTCTTGAAATTGACATCTTTGTCCAATTAGATCTGAACTGAGACTTGAACACTGAACACTGTCAAATTAAAATAAAAAAAGACCTACATAATATTTTAAATAGTTTTCTTATCTTATCTTTAAACTATTATTATTTTATTATCTACGAACAACGAATTACATTGAATCAACTATCGGACATGTCCATCAGACGTGATTTACGGACTCAACCAACATAGCTACGATCGGCACTATGCTCGTCCGAGCCGATGTTTTTAAAGCTGCTTTCACTATGCACAACGAGTACGGTTTATCTTAAATTAAAGCTCTTGCTACCGGTCACTAGTTAAATATATTGGTTTTTATAATCATATTAATTTTACACTGATATTTTCGTGTCAGCTGTCGAACATGCCTTAAAAATACATCTCTCGACGCAAAGCAACATCGGGCCATGGCACGATTCGCGACGAACTTTATATTTTATACTGTACTTATTATATTAGTTAGGCACACAGCCAGCGATAATCTAAATCGATCTCGTAAGCAAACACGCAATCTGATTGGTTGACTGTATAGATGGATTGTTCGGTACTGCGTATTTAGATGTCATTTACGCTGAGATCAGTGACTCGGTCGATAAGTTTCTTCTGATGTGAGTCTATTAGTAACTAGTGTTTTAATTGCTAATTTTGAAGTCTGCACCCAGTGTTGACGTCTTCACATCGACGACTGTGAATATCCATTTAAAACTTCTACGTATGCCTAAGTTGAGCTCTAGTGTGCGCTGTCCTTAGGTAAGATTTAGTGTGAAAGTAAAAAAAAAAAATGATAAAAATGAGTAAATACGAGTATTTGCCAAGGAATATGGTACAATGTACCACATATATTTTTGGATGCCAAACTGGACGTCACTGGAAATGTCGATACCAAGAATGCGAATACTCTAGGAGATGGTAAGGGCTATGTCTTGGATTGGATAGTGAATGGGGTGTTTTTAGCGGGGAACGCCCAGACTTGTATTTGGCAGGGTTGAACCGGACCAGATTTTTCTGACCCACTCAAAGACCCTGACTCGAGTGCTCTTCATTGTGGACACAAGTTGTTCGCTACTCTCTAACACAATGACCCGAGATGTTGACAAAGATTTGCTGCAAAAACAGCTTTGCGGATAGCACAGAACTTTCTAGGACCCCAGAGTTAATGTCCATGCTTTCAAAACTGCCATCTACTACTAATTCACGCAATACATGAAAATCTTTTGACTTATACTGCCACACGTGTCTTGACTTGTGTTCTGATGAGGCAGTGATCGGACGAGCCTAGTGGTGCTTTCGCTGAGGTGGTATAAAGTCCAGTAGAGAGCCCGTATGGTCCTCGATGTCTGGTATTCTCGTGAGAGAAAGTACCAATTGTGAGAGTCCATAAGCCAGAGAAAAATCGAGAGCAGACCTCCCCGCGTAATCGGATGACCGAGAACCGAGCTACTCAAAGGGATGTTCGTTTAAGTCTCCTAAGATCACAAGTTCCGTGGAGGGGTACTGCTGGAGAACTTTGTTGGTCGTCAATTGCAGGAGCTCGAAAAGCCGAGTCGTGTGCATGTCACGACTTTTTTTTAAAACAGACAGAAAGGATACTCGGCAGCCATCTCTCTGTTTGCCTTTATAGCATATTTCATCCGCTTGCTCACTATATTCTTATATCTCTATGCTTTAAACAGGCGATTTGTGCTAATCGAAGAAAAGGACTAATTTGTTGTTTTGCGTCAGGATTCGAACATTTTACATAATATTTCGTTGACTACAGACAGCATACAGACAGACAGAGTAGGACCGTAGTGTTTATATCGTAGACAGAGAATGACAATAGACAAATTGATAGCTTTTGTCGCGATTGCGCAAGAAATTATAGAAATGAGACAGAAGGATGAGATTTTTGTTTCACAATGCGTGCTACGTTTTTCGAGGTTAGCACACTACTATGCTAAACAAAGTTTGACAATTAGCATGCAGCCTCTTTCTGTAAAAGCAGTTTTATGTGCTTTAAAGTTAAGTAACTTTTGTTATATTTTGTTGTGAACAATTCAAACTGAGTACTTAAGCCATTAAAAAAAACATGGTGCGTTGTAACGTGTAAAAGTGATAGTGGAACGAAAATGAGGGACATATCTTTTCATTCGTGAGTATATCACTTTTTATCAGTTACTACCTAGGAACTTGGTACCTACCAATAACATTTTGTGTTCATATATTGTGTATAATGTACCCTAGTCGTAAATGAATCGTTAAAAAAGCAAAAAAACGACACTTATGATTTTTCACCTAAAGTTTTTGGTGTTGCCAACTTTTCTGTAAATTATTAGCCACTAACATGGGAAAAATGTATATAATTTGTGTGTAGTAATTACATATCTGAAACTTCTGAACATAAACATAACAGACCATTAGATGTAGTTAGTTCATACTGTGTGGATCGTAATAATAGTGATTCAGATTAATATTTTTTATACATTAAGGTATAAAAACGAAAATTGTAAAGTTTCAAATCGGTTTGACAAATAAGTATATAAAAATCGAATCAAAAGATTTATTAATAGTTTAATATGTCAAAACTTAGATAAATCCAAAAAATCGGTTGTCTATAAAGTCGGTTTACTGACGATAGTTGAACGTGGCAATCATGTTTTTTCGTACGTGCAGCCGGCTCCATCGAATTATAAGACGTTCTAACGTCAAAAAACTTAATTATAAAAATATATGTGAAAGTCATAAATTAGTTAATGATTAACCTCATATTATTAAAATGCTTGTTATTAAATATCTATTTTGACTAAATTTAAAAAGATAAGGTATAATTTTTGTTGTATGATTGTTTTTGTGTGTTTAATGTGTATGTTATGCGAAACTTTATTCAATTGAAAAATATAATAAAATTTCGTAATTATTTTTTAATTAAATATTTTTACATCACAAATATGCTTTTACATAAACTAAAAAAATCTTATAAACATTCATAACAAGAACAATTATTATGAACTAGTAATATTAAAATATACCTAGTTTGTTTACTATATTAAAACGCACCTAGGGACGCACCCAAGCGAAACGAGGGTAAGTCGCTAGTACATAGTAGTTTTTAATTCTATCAATTCGTGGAACACCTTAGAATCACAGAAAGTGTGGGATAAATTTCTCTCACACGGTAACCCTGATTAAGGTGACTTTTTTTCTTTTATATCTTTCTGCGGCACGTTTTCTACATGTCTACATTTTTGTCTACGATTTGTATATACTCTTTGAGTAGGGCTTTCTTTGACAACCTATGACATTTGATCACATTTGATGCATGTGTGAATCGTGTGAAGTTGTGAACAATTCATTAGCAAATTTGCTAAAACAATTGCCGAAGCGCCGAAATTATTGCTGAATTAAATAATTTTACCTACTTTTATACTCTGAAAATAATATATCACAATGTCAGCTTTGCGAGTAAAATTGGGTACTAGATTGATGGCAAAGAGGTTGTTACTGAACTCAATAAATAATGCGAAACACATTTCTACTGGTCATATTGCAACAAAAAAACAAATTGGTACGATTATTTAACAGTACTATGGTTCATAATAAATTGATAACTAAGCAATGGATACTTGTAGTAATTTATTTCAATAAAACTACATAATTGTTATTTTTTTACATGCTGAAAGACTGATCATTGGTATAATTTGTATATTCCAGGAACTTATCCACAAACTTACCAACAAAACAGATATTATAGTGCTGCAACAGAAGAGCAAAAGATAAACCCAGAAATTGCAAAAAACACAACAGAAAAGAAGCCTACTGAAACTGAAACTGTTAAAGGACCAACGGAAAAGAAGGAATTTCAAGCTGAAACGCGAATGCTTTTAGATATTGTTGCAAGATCACTGTATTCAGATAAAGAGGTATTTATTGTATTTTAGGACATTTTTTTGCTTCTTAAGTTTATTTACTTACCCTAGCGGATCAGTATACACTCAGTACTGTTTTTTTTTTAAAGTCCTGTGAGCTGATACTACTGAACCTATATGCATGGCGCACTAGGTGACACCACTGTCGCATCACTTGGGTGATTAGAATAAAACCATCGTATTTTACTATACTGTATATACTTACACAAATATAGGAACCAATACATGTACCTTGAAGGATTAATTAACAACAAATGTCTGGTATTCTGATGCCGCAATGTGAACCAAAACCATATTGCGATTCAGGATTTTTTGCAACACACCATCTATCAATCGATCAATAACTAAATTTATGCTACTTCTAAACAGAACCAATAGCGATGAAATTAGTATGGTTAGTTGGTATGTAGATAGCTGGAGACCTGGATTAACACATAGGCTACTTACACATAGTGTAAACTTGCGGTATATGATTCGAATTCACACCAAGTATATTGGGTGTATTTTTTTTCTGTACTCGGTGTGTGATCAATAAACAACACACCAAATATACCTATTGTGTTCTCTTAAGTATCATCACACTGAGTACACCAAATTTACACTGAGTATATATGGTGTATATGGGTCCACTAGGGTATTTACTTACATACTGTACATCCCACATGAATTGATCTGTTGCATAACAAAAAACACTTAAAACACTCACTGCACCAAAATTGCTTTTGGTCAATTTATATGCCTTGAACAGTCTATCAAAAATCACATTATAATATAAACCTTGCGTTTGTCTCATCTTTTGTGTGTATGGCATAAAAAGGCCTATTTATACAAATATTTATCTTGAGCAAGAATCAAACCTGTGACATTGCATGTCATACAACTGCTTCGTCAAATCTAGTTGGGTTTGCAAAAAAACAGCCAATCAAGACAAAGGGAAAATTTATTGTTTGTGTAGTAATGTTTTTTATTAATAATAGGTTTTCATAAGAGAATTGATATCAAATGCAAGTGATGCTTTGGAAAAGTTCCGCTATTTGAGTGTCAGTGGTATCTCGGAATCAAGCCAGCTGGAAGAACTGGATAGGCCTTTAGAAATTAGACTCACCACTGACAAGCAAAACAGGACACTTATATTCCAGGTATTGAATTTAACATTATAAATATAAATTAAAAAAATAAATAACATATAAAATGTTTGCATAGTGTTTGTATGAAGGAGGTAAAAAGAAGACTGAAAAAAAACAAAGTTAAAAATCTGTGCTTTTTTTATTTTATAACAAAAATTGTAAACAAACTTGTATATATATATATTTAACTAGCATGGGTATCAAAGCACTATATTGATTTTTTTCTGATATCATTGTCATATTTCAGCCATTTTACACTTTGTTTTATAATATGTAGTGATATTGTGAAAGCCAAGGCCCTATTAACATATTATTCTTTTTAGGATACAGGTATAGGCATGACAAAAGAGGAGCTTACTGAAAATTTAGGAACAATAGCACGTTCAGGCTCCAAGTCTTTCATTGAAGAAGTTAAAAAGAAGGGTACAGATCAAGCTAACTCTATTATAGGACAGTTTGGTGTTGGCTTCTATTCTGCATTCATGGTTGCAGAAAAGATTGAGGTTTTCACTAGAAGTAGCAAGACAGGCTCACAAGGATACAAGTGGTCTTCTGATGGGTAAGTTTTTTAAATGTAAATCTGGATTATTAAAGATTCCAATACATTCAGTATTGATTTTGAGACATTCTTAACTGTGATACCATTTTAATCCTCCTGAGTTATATTCTGCACTTGTATAACTTTCTTCTTTTTCAGGTCTGGCACTTATGAAATCCAAGAGGCTGTTGGAGTACCTATTGGCACTAAAATAGTTATCTCACTGAAAACAGATTGCAGAGAATATGCTGATGATGAAATCGTCCAAAGTATGTAAGACATTCACCCCACAGTTATTAACCACCCACCCTGTAGTTCTTACTGTCATTCAAAATTGACAAATTTAAGACTTTGATGGATGGTATGTTGAAAGCACTCTTTGATAAATAATGTTACACAAAAAAAACGATTTTATCCCTCAATATCGAATTTTTAAACCCCAGCACAAATAGGAGGGAGAATGAGGATTAAGTTAAGTATATGGTTATAACTTTTAAACCATAGGTCTAAACATTACATAAAATGTCATCTTGGAAATGCAGGGGTACTTAATAATTTCAAATACAAACTCAGAAAAGCTTGCATTGCACAAATTTAAAAATAAAACCAAGGGCAGAAATGGTTTTTGTTTTTTGTAGCCATAATTCACGTAAACCAACAGGATGACAGAAAATATAAGTTGGCAGTAAATTGTGCCTGTAGGTGCATTAATAAAAATATTATTACTTTCGAAATAAACCATGTTAAAAGTTATAAATAATAATTATATATATTATATAGTTAATAATAATTAAATTTCTACACTTTCAGATATTATAAAAAAATACAGCAATTTTGTTAGCAGCCCTATCTTCTTGAATGACGAGCAGATCAACTCTATTAAGGTAAATATATCATATGACTATATTATTATATACAATGCATGCTTGCCATGGTGAGGGGAAAGGATGCACGCTTGTTGCCTATTGATTTTTCAGCAAAAAGGTTACTTAACTTTTATACCGTAGCTTCTTAGCATTTGTTTAATGCATTACACAGGGGTTTCTTCTACAATTATTGTTAGCACCCACCAAAAACAGGTAAACCATGCACATGTGCTGTGAACATTGTAGCTTATGGCCTTTGGTTTAATGCTTGAGGAAAACTGAGCTATACATTGTAAAGGAGCTTGAAGTTAATGAAGCATCTAGCCTCAACACTGTAGTCCAAAATTTCTCATTGACCTAATATTATTGCATATTTCTACTTGATTACTATACAGATTATTATTTACAGCCTCTATGGTTAATGGAACCTAAAGAAGTAACTCAAGAACAACACATTGAGTTCTACAAGTTCATTAGCAATTCGTATGATAAACCTAGGTTTATGTTACATTACAAAACAGATGCTCCTTTAAGCATCAGAGCCATACTGTATGTGCCAGAAGGTAAACCAGGACTATTTGAACTATCTCGGGACTCTGACATAGGGGTAGCTCTTTACTCAAGAAAAATATTGATCAAAAGTAAGGCGGACAACCTTTTGCCTAAATGGTTACGATTTGTTAAAGGTAAGTTATTTAAAAAATATTTCTCTGTTTCTATTTGTTCTATAGTATGTGTAATATTATTATTTAGTAATATTACAATACTATAATATTATAAAATAAGGCATTTGTTTCTGTAAACAATTGGCATAATATATGTGGCATAAACAAGCAAATCAAGCATTCAAAAAAGTTACCAACATTAATATGCCATTTAGATTTTATTATTTGTCTTCCATTGACATACTCTGCTTGACTATGACTGACATAGCTGCAGTCACGAAAATTCAATATCAATTGCACTTTTATAATTTTTTTCTTACAGTATTTTACTGTAAAATGCTATAACTTTAGTGACAAATAGTGGGTAAAAATAAATAAAATGTTTGAAATAGCTAAAAAATTATACTCAAAATTATTCTAGCTACTGAAAGGATTTTTGCTTTAAATTAAAAATATTTAATTTGTATATAAAGATAGAATAATAATATTACTATCTAATAATATTTTGTATTGAGTTCTAATTCTAGTTTTTTTTTAAATTGTAGGTGTCGTTGATTCTGAAGACATTCCATTGAATCTTAGCAGAGAATTGTTGCAAAACAATGCTCTAATTACGTAAGTGTGCCATTTCATTTCATCTCAAATCCAACAGGCGCCATTTCAGTAGGAGTAATATTTATGCTGGCATTTGTTTCCAAATCAGTTTAAATAAATTTGAGTTGGAAGGTAAAAAATATAAAATATTTTTGGGGTTTGGGAATCGGCAGTCTAAAAAGGCAGATGTGACAAGGACTAAAAAAATGGCTTGTAGATGGGCATAGGTGATTGGGTGGTTAAAAAAAAAAACAATAACTGCAAGCAAAAACGCTAGATTGAATTGCTTATGGTTAAAAAAACAATTGTCGGATTTTGACCTAAACTTACCTTATTTATAACAGCCTAACCATCAGAGAATCATATTAGAATTGTACAAAATATATTATGGTAATTCAAAATTATTTGACATAGTTTTAATAATATGTCAGAGCTTCTGCCTGTGCTAGTTTTAAATATAATATTTTTATATTCTTCCAGAAAGTTGAAAGCTGTGCTAACTAACCGTTTTCTGAAGTTCATGATAGACAGTGCACAGAAAGATCCTGCAAGCTATCAAGCCTTCTACAAAGACTATTCTGTATTCTTGAAAGAAGGAATCGTTACTGGTCAGAGTCCTATTGAAAAGGTAAGTTGGAATAGGTAAAAACAAGTCTATTTATTTTATTCTCAATGCCTATAATTATTTTTTTGTATATTTTTTAGGAAGAAATTGCTAAACTTCTTCGATTCGAATCATCCAAATTGGGAAGCGGTGTGCGAACATCGCTTTCCGAATACATAACTCGACAAAAAGATAACACGACAATATATTATTTAGCAGCTCCTAGGTTTGTATATTTATATATCATAATTATAATGTTAAATTAATAATTATTAGATGATAATGTATGTGTATGCGTTCGTGCATATTTACCATAAATAGTATTAATGCTAGCAAGAAATTTATTGCCTTCCAATTTTTGTCCGCCACGTGTCTTCTGATCTACTTGACTATTGCGTAGACTCTTAATATAGAAATATACCGGTCTCCATGACTTAAATCCACTATTTGAAAAATTTGGAAGTAGATAAGATGAGACATGCATAGATGACAAATATTAATTTGCACTTTGTATATCACAGTCGCGAGTTAGCCGAAACGTCACCTTACTACGAGTCACTGAAGAAACGTGATGTAGAAGTATTGTTTTGCTACGAGATGTACGATGAATTGGTACTTTTGGAATTAAAAGAGTTTGGCAACCGAAAATTAATATCTGTGGAAAACGATATGCAAACCAGTTCGACGGACAAAGCAGAGACCATTATTGGTTAGTTCACAATTTCATCAACGCATTCACATGAGTCTACTCACTTTGGCTATTCTTATAACATCGATTAATCCATTCCTAAGCATGCGTGTGTTATTGAACACTATTTTTTAAGCCGGGAAGTTTTTATTTTTTCGGTACACCTAGAATGCATATGATAATTTATTCTTCTTTTAAGGTATCTGAAATTTACAAACAGTAGTTAATCAACAATGTGTATGTATTGTCGTATTTCTGCTGAGTAAGTTGTAGGGTGCCAGAGTTCCCCAGTGACTTGCGAAAAGTAGGACTAAACAAGAGAATAAATATTACCATGCATAGCCTAATGCAATTTTCCTGCTGTAAAATGTAAAACTCTCTATATACTCTAAATAAAGTCAAAGTGAAACAAAAAAATGCATTGTTCGCGTTTTTACTTTTAGGCATCCATTAGACGCTCATGCAAACGTCAATCATTTCCAAAAGTCATGATTGACGGATGTTCGTTGGTGATTGATGAAATAATATCGGCATCAAAATCTCATCATGCAACCGTCAATCACTCAATCAATCAACTCAACAATCGCATTAGACGATAGGTTATTCGTCAATCACCGTTTTGATTGTGGCAAAACTGACAGCAAAACCTACCGTGTAATGGGCGCTTTATACTTATCTAAAATTATTAGAAGGACTTCGAGGAGGTCGTGTAACACTTTAATTACCTGCGTAAACATTTAACCCTTAAATGCGCCTATTTTTATTTTGTATTGAAATAAATATATTACGTGTATTTTGCGCTATATTTTGAGGGAAAAATATTTAAAAAAATCTTTTTTATAATTTACATAGTATTTAAGGTCAAAAATAGAGTGTTGCAAATTTACAACACGGTGCATAGCTGTGAGATATCTTATGAATGCATAATAAAAAAGAAATGTCGTTTTAAATTTATTTTATTTAACTTTTTTTTAGTTTAAAACATGTTATTTACGAAAACAATTATTTTTCTTGGTGTAACATACAAAAACTCCGCACTTTTCACACATTGTTTGAGTGTACCCATTACAAGAAGGATACTTACACCTTCCTCTATCAGACCACACCAGCCAGTGAGCAACATTATCTAAACGAACATCTTTGCTGGGTGCTGTTTATCCAGGAACTTTGTTCTTTTTTATTTCTTGGATTTCCTTCTCCAATGAAGCACTGCTTGGTCTGCCATGCTTGAGGGATTGTGAAGGAGTGGCGGAAGAAGTACCCGGAATACTGTCTAACTCACAAAGCGTGTCTGCTAAGGATAGTCTGAACTCAGCAAATCTCTTACTTTTACAACCCTGTACAGCATCACTCTTTCTTGATAATATCCAGGCATTTTTGATAGTCATATCAAGCATATGATAGAATAGTCTCATAGACCATTTTTGGCTCTTCGTTCTAATTCGATAACGACCTATGAAACAATTCATCAAATCGACCCCACCCATATTAGCACATTACATTTGGACATTCAATATCTATTCTGTTCTTCTGTTTTTTATCATATCTCTGGATTGTAGTAACTGGCAATGTTCCTGCATAAGTAGAAAGTAAACTTACAGCTTTATTGTCCTTCCTAACCGTAGCAGATACTTCAACGACTTACGACAATTTTATCTTGTATTTAGCCATTGAAAAAATATGAAAACTTGTAACTGAACTTGTAAGGTGTATCTACATCCATAACTTCTTGAGGATATTCATAACAACAGTAAACTTCAAACTGCTTGGAGGTACTTCTGTATTACATTCCTTCCACAAAAGATTACGCTTTACCCTGTATCTTTTTGTTGATGTGCTGGTGGATGCATATTCGTTTATCAAGGGGGATCAGCAGTACACTAGTTCCTCTTCGAGAAGGTGGATCTGGATCTTCAGCATCGCCATCTAGCTGCTGCTCTTCACCGAAAATAGCATCCTGAAAATGGATTCTGTATTTTCATAAAACCTCTCTTCATGGTTATTTTCACTACCACTTTCCTCCAAATCATCTTCAGACACATTTCCTCCTTCTAAACTCCTCAAATATGCTTCTATATGAATATCATATAACCGGTCCATCCTGGAACATAAACACATTTTTATTTACCAAAAACGCGCATTGTTGCAAATTTACAACAGTCTATTTTGTTCAAGTTTTTGATACTTAAAAAAAAATATTTCACATAGAGATAAAACATTTTCAAAATTGAACATATAACGTATGTGCATGATTTATATTTCAAAGACTTACCTTAAAGTTTTATATAAATATTGTCCACTGAACTTTCACTGAATCGAGACTTGGTATGTTTAAACAAAACTACCCACAGAAACTATTTATTTGACAAATAAATGTTCAAATAGTGTTTCCAATTTGCTGATTTGATATTCTGCTAATATATTTGGAGACTCAAAAACAAAAAAAAATATTACTTAAGTTTATACGATGAAAAAATTGAGTGTTGCAGAGTTACAACACGATGCATTTAAGGGTTAAGGTGTGATCACAACGCATCGGAGAGGATACGCTATCCCTTTATAACTGATGTCTCCATGTATCATTCATTTTTGCTTTGAAAACTTAAAGCTGCTTATTATCATCAATATGCTTTAAATCTGCTATTAAAAGTAGAATAGGTATGCATTGAAATTACCGTTAATTTTATGGCCTGCAGGAGACTGCGTAAGTAACCTCTATAAAAGGATTGAGATACGATAAAATCTATTCTTTACAGGAAGCGACTCTCTCCAGCAACCTCAAATAGACGAACTAGTCACATTCCTGAAGTCATTTTTAGCCGGAAGGGTATTCGAAGTCCGCACTACAAATAAATTAGACACACATCCGTGCGTGATAACGGTGCAGGAAATGGCAGCTGCTCGCCATTTCGTTCGAACCCAGGCACAAAATCTTAGCGAGGAGAATAGGTTTGCGTTAATGAGACCACATCTAGAAATTAATGCCAAGTAAGTATAACAAATTATTCTTATTTTAAGTGCCTTGTGCCAAACTTGAAAAACCTCCATTGTTCCTATCATTGCAGTTTCTTCTGCCTCTCGACAGAATCTGCATATTGTGTTCTCGGCCAACTTTAGGTTGAACATATGTTTGTTCAGTTTGCAGTGTCCAGTGAGGACTCTTGTTACTGCACAGATTTTGTATCTTTGAGCTCCAGAAGTTCTTTTGATACTTAGTTATCATAGCCCTTTATTAAGGCTTTCGAGTGTCTTAGATCAGTCGATGTCTTCCATCTCTTAATTGCCATTGATGTACATTGCACGTTTATAATTGAACTAGCAGCGCCCCGCGGTCCCGATCCCGGTTGAATATCGGGATAAAAAGTAGCCTACGCGTAATCCAGGTCTCCAGCTATCTACATACCAAGTTTCATGGCAATCGGTTCAGTGGTTTTTGCGTGAAAGAGTAACAAACATCCATCTATCCATCCATCCATCCATCCAAACTTTCACATTTATAATATTAGTGGGATAAACTCGCTGTTTGGTGATGCCGCAGAAAGTATAACAAATATTAAAGTATAATATTTTTTTTGTTATTTTAGTTAAAATAAGTGTACTTGCAATGGGCTGGAATATTATATTATACAGTCCTAAAATTACTGGTGTATAATTTCTAAGTACATGTGTCTCACTATATTCATAACAAAAGTCGCTGACATATACAAATTAATTTACTAATGGTGACCGATAACAAGATTATTTTTTTCCATAAAAATGTTTTTGCGACTTTGGTTACTAACTGTACGCTACCATGGGCGCTACCACAACTCTCCACAGCTTTATCTCATTTTACCTTATTTGTGTAACATTGAATCCACCCACTTCTTCAAATATACATATACATGGCCTGCATCCTCATCCATTTTTATAACATATTGAGCTTTATTATGTCTTCATAGATGCAACAACGTGGATTGCGTGGATCCAGACGACCGACTTTTCTTGACATATTTTTTACCTTTTCAGGCATCCAATCGTCAAGAAACTACACAAACTGCTTACATCTGATAAGGAGTTGGCCAACATGGTCGCGCAGCAGCTATTTGCTAATGCAATGATCACCGCTGGACTTACAATGGACCCCAGGGGTCTTGTCACACACATCAATGATCTTCTTGTTAAAGCTTTAGAAAAACATTAATTTACAGTAGTGTATGTTAATTTACCGTTACTTGTAATGTAAATTATTAGTTTTGTGGTATTTTCTATTGAATACCCGCACTCCTCTTTTAATTCCATGCGTTTTTATTGTTAAGATGTTTAATAAATGTGAGAAAGTAAAAAAATATAAGTAATATTATTATTTTAAACAAAACAAAATATAACCTCGCCTTAATAACAACTCCGAGAACTAAAATGGGGCTCATTGTAGACGGACTAACGGCCAACGATGAAGCCGAAAATGTTCGCAATTCGTTCGTTCATTATGGCAATGAACATCACGGTTGGAAGCTTCATGTTCTGACAACCTCACAACTGTGGAGGCGCTCCAACCCGTCATCATAGTGGCCGGGTTGGAAACACGAGTCACTACTGTACTAACTGTACTAGGTCGCCAGGAGGGAATTGACACTGCCATCACCGCGAGAACAAGCGCTTGAAGTTAGCCCAATTTGAAAAACGACAGGTTTTAGATTCTTTTGCGAAAGGAGAATCTGTGTTTGTCCGGATGTCGCCCACCTAGGAAATAGAATAACCTTGCGGACTAAATGTTGTTGCACCAGTAATCGTTGAAGCATCGGCTTCAACTCATTTCGGCCGAAGTGTGCGACAACATATATGGTTAATCTGTTTGATTCCAGCAAATGGCCTTCCCGACACTTCGGTGAGTAATACCTGTAGGAGTGTAGACTTCCAAAAAAAAATATATATATTAAAGCCGGGGCCCATAGATTGCCGATGAGTCAGTAGGCGGAGCTACTACTTGAGCCACATACCGCCCTGCTACTGGTTCCGTAAGCAAACAAACTTGTATGTAGATAGTACGTCCATCTCGGGAATCAATTATCAAATATTTTTGCCAGTCTTTTCCGAGGGACAAACTTAACTTTGCGGTTCTAAAATACTCTCTAACTTTACGACAAAGTCAACTTATCAACTGCATAATATAACTTTGTAATCATAAAAACCATTTTGATGTGTTTTAACAACAAAATAACGACTTTCGGATTTTTTTCTTTGCTTGTGCTGTACTTACCAAATTTCATGATTCTAGGTCAATGGGAAGTATCCTATAGGTTTTGATTTGCCTGCGAAATGATCAAATTTGGTCAAATCCAAGGCTTAAATGGCCGAACCTTTTGATTGCGGTGACTTGGAAGCTTGATTTTTGAAGTGAAACTTCGATTAGAAATTCGATGAAAGGAAAAAGCGTCACGATAAAGTGCCTATAATCTTTGTCTTTGCACCTGCGTACTACCAAGCTTTCAGAAAAAATGTCAATGTCAACGTGGTGTAATTTTTGTGCATTTGCGTATTAAATTTATTTTAGTTTTTTTACTCCATATTTTACTTATACATTAATTGATACTTTACAAATTTACATTTAAATCCAACCTTAACCTATATTGAAAACGAAGTATTGTTTGTTTTGAAAGTTGTGTACAGTTGTAACTGGACTTCAGGTTTGCTTACTGTTTATTATTAAGGCCATTCTTTGTATATCTTGATCTGTTGTCTGTATCCGTACCTACCTATTGAATAAAATAAAAATAAAATAATTTGACCAATAACTTTTATAGAAATTATCTAGAATTAAATTTATTAACATTAGTAAATTATTTGTGTTGATTTTACTTTTTATTTCTCAATCTCTCGGACTTTTCTGAAGTTTCACTTCTGCCGTGTGTGAATTGCACACACACACACACTTTTTCTTTTTAACAACTTCAAGGGACCGCAGACATATGTTGTTTCTCCGTTGGTCGAGAAATAAAAGACTGGACTGTATATAGGCGCGCTGGTGTATTTGAAAGCAGGAACAAGTATACAATGTTGAGCGGTGGACCGGTGCGTAGATGAGTGCCGGCGGTGGTCCTGCTGTTGCAGATGTACTCCTGCGCCCCCCTCCCACGTACAGCAGTAGGGATGCGACGCGACTTTAGTAGATTTGCGCTGGCGGCCGATGTCGAGACTTTAATCGATTCTCGACACATACGTATTTCGTATTAATTTCAACTTGATGCGTCCACGGGTTCCTGAGAAAAGGGTCTTGACCGAAAGACGGACAACAAAGTGACCCCATAAGGGTTCCTTTTTTTTCCCATTTGAGGAACGGAACCATAAAAATCAAAAGAATACCCATAAGTAACAAATATCTTTTGGCCAACTTAAGCCGTTCCTGTGAAGAAAAATAATAATAATAACTTTACACATCTCACACACACACATCCGAAGATAGACAGAGCCTGTATTGTAGTAACCAGACTGCTGATAAACATATATTTCTAAATACATACATATCAATACAAATAAACAAAATTGAAGTGTCTGTTTGTAATGTCAAAATATTAGTTTTTTTTAGGCTCATACAGTTAATTGCACGATACCTATGCCTAAAAATCAGTTTTTTCAATTTTGGTTTATTCCGGCTACACGGGACTTTCACTGGCAGGTAGCTGGTGTTTTATAGAGTAACCAAGGCTACTTTTATTTTGGGAAAAAAATAGAGTTTAACACACACACACACTGTCACTACAAATGATCATGCTCATCACACAAATATTTGTCCTGGGTGGGAATCGAACCCACAATCTTTGGCCAGTCAACAATCTTGCAACCGATTTTTTTATTTTAGATTCTAAGGCAGAATACCTAAACCGAATGTCTCAAGTTGCAAAAACCAAGAAACTAAAATTGTGAAACTCCTTAGAATTTCTTAAAGCAGCCCACTCACAAAATCCATTCTTAGCTAACGTGTCTTACCTTTGAAATAACTCCCAGCCAAATTTCTAGCCTCTACTACAAAAACCCAGGGCTAAAACTTTCGAGAGCCCTTAGGCGTCCATAATCCTGCCGCAAAATCCTTTCAAAGCTCACGTGTCCTTGTTACAAGTTATATCCCTACCAAATTTCAGGTTTCTAGTAGAAAAAAAAATGTTTTTCCTATAAGCTTTCGAGAGCCCTTAGACATCCTTAATGCAGCCTTGTCAAAAATTAATTTCGATCGTTAATTTCGATTCGTGTGTAAACAGGCACACAAGCACATTCACCCTTTGAAGTGTGTCAAAAAAACTGACCGTCGTCCCGATCGGCGCCAAGCGCGTGCACATTCACGCAAGCATGCACAAACAGCCTGTTCACATGCTTGCATCGTTGAATGTCGGTTTGAATGCGAGCGTGTGAACGCAGCCGTTAGTCGTCTCGATCGGCGGCAAGCGCGATCACATTCACGCAGGCATGCACAAACAGCCTGTTCACATGCGTGTGCCCGTGCATGTGCTCGTTGAATATCGGTTTGAACGCCAGCGTGTAAACCCACAATAATACCCTACGGACCATGCCTGCAAGTTTGTGAATCAGGGCTGCCAGATTGTAAAATTGGATACAAAATTGGTATAATATCGGTTATCTTTTGTATCCTGTTTGTATAGTAGATTGCATTGTATAATTGGATACAATGTCATTGCTGATGTTATAGCGTAAGAAGTACGTACATACACATAGAGATACTTAAAACAAATCATGTCTGTGATAAACTGTTAAATTCTTATACGTTAAAGTTAAAACACCTTTTACTAAAATCTCCAAAGAGTGACGTTCTATAGTTGTACAACACTGATTTTGTATAATAGTACATGATTTTGTATAATTTCCGAGTCTTAGCGGTATAAAATAAGTTGTCCTCTTACTGGCAGCCCTGGTGTGAAAAGCTTGCTTGGCACGCTGCGTGGCAGGCTGCGCGCCGAGCTGCGTGCCGTGCTGCTTGCCAGGATGCACAGCGTGCGTGTAAACGCACCAACATGCGTGTGCCCGTGCATGTGCTCGTTGAATGTCGGGTTAAACACCAGCGTGTAAACCCACCATTACGGTAGCTTGCTTCTTGGTACTTATTCTTACTTGCGGCGTTTTTTATAGGACGAGTTTTTGATATGTTTCCTAAACAGTAAAATATTGTAATATTTATTATTCATTTATAAAGGTTTTGTGCTATAAAAACATCTCCTATGGTAAATTACATTTCAGTAAGTATTTAAAGTTCAAACACTAATAAAATTTGAGTAACGCCTGTCTCGTTCCACGGGTGGTGTTTTTTTGTAAAAGGATATCATTGTTCTATTCAAACCTACTGCATTTTCATGAAATAAGGTATTCTAAAGGGATTACAAAGGTGCTTGTTGAACTCTTTTAATTTCGTTTAACCGTATCTTTTCACCTTATACTGTTTACTGTTGCAGGAATGAGCACAATGGACATAAATAAAGAATATGAGGACGAAAACAAAACACTCGACAAAAAGCAGATTGAGGCCGAAGAAAAAGAAGTTATGCTAAAAGCTGAAGAGGCTAATATCAATCCTGCAGAGCTCAAAACGGATGACGGCCCTGTTAAGACTGCTCTTTCCGGTGATTTAACAGAGCAAGGCCGCGAAGTAAAACCAAAGTTTATACCTATAGGCGCTATCAAGATGCCTGGTTTCTTTACCAAGAACTCTGATAAAGATAAGTCTAAAGTAAGTCCCATAATGTCTATTATTCTTTTAGCACACACATTTTTTTTGTAAACAACTCTTGTGTGTGGGCATTGTGACTAGCAAAATATTTTGTAATTCATTCAAGATATATTTCAGCTGGCTTCAATAAATGCATCGACTTGAAATACAAAAAAAAACTGATAAAGAATGCTTATAGCATTAAGTTGCCTGTGTACTAAACTGCCCCATAAAATTAAGCCAGCTCATGGGTTCCTAAATTACCTACAAGATCTTAAAAATGAACTACAACAGTAATTAGTCACAGATGACTATGTTTATTTAAAGATATTCCCCCATAGATGTGAACTTACATACATAATATATGTTGTAGGTGGTATTGTTCTATGTGTTTCACAAAAATATTATTTGTGTAAAAACACCTAGAACCATGCATATAGATATGACCGGAAGGCAAACTCAACACCCCCAATGTTGCAGTTGAGTGCTGGATGTGTTTGTAAGCTGTTTGTACTTTTATCTAAGTTTTTTTTCTCTTAAATGATCCTTTAGGATGAAGAATCAGCTATTGAAAAAGATACAGAGCTTGAGAAGACTGATGAGCGTTCTCAAGTAAAAGAGCCCCGTTTTGAATTCTTGAATCGAATGAAGAAGTTATTACACCATTCTGAAGATGGTGAAGGTGACTGAAATATTTTTTTTTGTTTTAAAACAAGATACCTCCCGCATTACGAATATTCCTGTGTTGGGAGAGGCTTCACAAACATTTTGAACAATGGACACAAAGAACACCCAAACTCGGGACTATTTGTGCATCACACTAATTAAAATTTTTGTCGTCTGGGATTTGAACCCATAACACTTGGCATAATGGCAAAGTGACTACTTAAACCATTGCTCCATCTGTGCAGTTAATTTCTTTTAGTGATATATTTAAGTGTATACAACTAAATACTTTAAAAAAAAATAAAGAAAGATTAGATATAAATCAATATTATAAGTCATTCGATAAAACTTAAATTAAAGATTGTAAACATAAACCCATTCTGATAATTCTATTGCTAGGACTGAAAAAAAACTTAAAATAGTTAGATAGGTTATCAATAGTAGTCAAGAGTGACTTTTTTCTTCAGTTATTCAACTTTTAAAGAAATAAATTTTTGCAACACCCAAAATGCATTATGAAATCTAGCTGTTACCTGCAACTTATTCACTTGGAAATTTTAGTGAAATCTATCCCACGGGAACAGTACATTTTAACATAAACAGTAGCCTATGTGCTAGTCCAGACTATAATCTATCTCTGTTCTAAATTTCATCTAGATCCGTTCAGCCATTTTTGTGTGAAAGAGTAACAAACGTCCATACATCCTCACAAACTTTCTCCTTTATAATATTAGTATGATAAAATGTATGTTTCAGATAAAGAAGAAGGTAAAAAAGGTAGTGGTCTGTTTAATTTAAGATACCCAAAGGTTTTCAAAGACAATACAGAAGTTACTCTTGCATCTATGGAGACATTGGATGATAAGCTAGACACACCTAATGATGGCATGGAGAATGTAAAGTTGGAGACACCTGTAAGTTGTATACCCACTTCCATCTAAAAGATCCCTGTTACTTTGACCTGGTTGAACCCATGAAGTAATCTTGAATCTATTGACTAGGCATATTTTAAAAGATTCTATGGCCTGCTCATTATGTGTTATTTAGGGTTTCTGCTAGAGAATTCTTGAGAGATTTGTCTTTAGTTGGAATTTCTTGTTGTGAGTAAATTCAGATCTGAAATATTGATTGCTTTGATATTTAGTATGATTTTTTTTTGTACAGAAGACTAATGTTTTAGCTAATTAAAATGCTTATAAATACTAGTGACATGGGTGTGAAAAAGTTTGTACCATATGCTATAAACCCAGTATAACCACCAACAACCCACCACCAATCTACTAATAATTTTAACACTTAATTTTTTAACTAAAGAATTATGGTGCTAAAATGTTTTACTAATTTTTACGGAATAAGAAGTTTTAAAAAATTATTTATTCAATTGCTTGCGAAATAGTTTAAGAAAAATCTGTTCGGCACTTTTGGAGTCATTCTCGTTTTTTGTCTGCAACAAAAGTAACTTTGGAAATTATGTACGTTATGTGCTCCCAATTTGTTAAAAACTATTGTCAGATAAACATTGTTAAAGAAATGTCCAAAATGCACATATAATTTTATGTAACCTGATAACTTAATTGGTGACCAGCTTAACTGCAAGAATACCTTAGGTATAAAATCACTACATGTTATAAAACAAAATCCCCTGCCGCATCTGTTTGTCTGTCTGTCTGTTTGCGATAAACTCAAAAACTACTAAACGGATTTTCATGCGGTTTTCACTAATAGATAGAGCGATTCGTGAGGAAGGTTTAGGTATAAAATTTGTTAAGGTTTCGTGGTTATTTTAGTCCTATGACAGGCGTGATTTGCAACTGTAATTCCCCCTAATCAATATGAATAGTGTAGGCATTCATATAACAGCGTCACTATTAATTATTATATTATATAAAATGTACTGGTATTGAATACCACATATAAATACACTTATTAATATACCTGATAATTTTGTTAGGTACACTTCATGGTCATTTCATATGGTGCTTAATGGCACCACCTGCAGGTAAAAACCTCTCAATTAGGCGACGTCCAGGCACACACGGACACCGCCTCCTCGCGGGGGGGCACTATAGCGGGTGGAGGGGAAAACCCGTCCTGACCACCCGCGGCCACATACAGGGCGGCGAATTAATTCCCGAGTGGAGATCGTCCTCTCGGACCCGTTCCGCCGCCTCCTGCGAGATGACGTCCTCACAGAAGGTCGCGACCGCGGTAAAATTCCTGTCGCTACCGGCCATGGAGCGTATGACGGCCGGTAGCGAGAGATCCCCTTCGATAACTGCAGTGAGGGCCCGACGCTGCGTCGCCCAGGTGGGGCAAACCGCCAGCGTGTGCTGAGCCGGGTCCTCACTGCAGTCGCAGTAGGGACAGGCGGGACTTAGTTCCCTCATAACGACCGCCTGCAGGTACCTACTTCCCGAAGCAGCCGTGCCTGGAAAGATCCTGCGTCACTCGGAAGGAAAGGGTCCCGTGCTGTCGCCCTGCCCACTCGACGATGACTGACTGGAGCGCCTCCACGGTGGCAAAGCCAGCACGTGGAGCCTCTAGACGAGATGACTAATGAGCCATGGTGGTTAGGCGAGCAGCCTCACGCCACACGCGTACCTCTTCGGCCGGAGGCGTAAGGCGTACCGCTTCCCGCCCGGAACTCAAGCGTTCGCCGATATATTTCGGCGAGCACTTCCGCCTCCACATCCCACGGGGGTGTCGCGGTCTACGCGCATGCCGCCTAAGTCGACACGGTGCGGTATCCGCGTATGGCTCTATCGCCATAACCCTCTGAGGTCGCCAGAGGCTATTCTGGGCGGTCAGAGTATCGTGTTGAGCCGCCTGTGCCAACCTTCGAGTGCATTGTTTGTGCGAAAGTTATATATAATTGCCAGGACAGTTTATATCTGCCCGAGATAGCCATTGTCTTTCAAAGTAATGTAAAAATGCTACCATTTCTTCGCTTTTTGTGGCCTTTTCAACAATGCTAGACCAACATTCCGTAACGTATGGAGAAGATAGGATAGATATGGGCCTTATATCGGCTTAAGAACTTTCTTCCATCCGAGACAAAAGCGGTGCTAGTACAGACTCTAATTATCCCCATTATGGATTATGGTGATGTATGCTACTACGACCTGAATGCAGATCTCCTCAATAAATACGACCGACTTCTGAATAACTGCATTCGATTCATTTTTAATCTTCGTAAATTTGACCATGTCTCCTCCTTTCGTCACGAGTTGAATTGGCTGCCGATTCGGCAGCGCCGCCAGCTACGCGCTCTCACCACTCTTTATTTTATTCTTAACTTACCTACTTCTCCCACATACTTATCGTCCTTATTTCAGTTTTTATGCTCCAATCACAACAGAACTCTCCGTTCTTCAAACAATCTTCTTCTGTTATGCCCCACTCATACATCCGCGTGTGTTCACTCTTCCTTTCTTATTCAATCTGTCCTCCTCTGGAACGCTCTACCTCTGGAAATCAGGATTGCACCTAGTCGCCTTTCGTTCAAGGCAAAAGTACGAACTCACATTTCGCGGAATCTAGAATCATCATAACAGTAATACATTATATTTAAGGTGAAAATTAGCACGTATCTATGTTTATTTGTATGTGTATGTATGTATGTATAGGTATATATATTTGTTCTCCTGTCATCTTTCCTAGTTCCTTTTTTCTTTTCTACTTAAACCTAGTGCACCTATGCACTCATTTCTGCACCACCCTAAGGTAGACTAGTAGAAAATGCCTACGGCATTAAGTCCGCCATTGTACATTTTTTTTGTGCATAAAGTGTAAATAAAAAAAAAAAAAAAAAAGATAGCAGAGGTAAATTGGATCATACTCTGACAATGTTTTGGCTCTCTTTGTTTTCAGGAAGACCCAACGTTGACGCTTTTTTCCAAAAGGTTTTATTGAGATGATAATGGTGCTATTTCTGTTATTTCACTCTCTAATCTAAAATTGACAAAATTTTCTTCATATAAGATGTAAACCTTGTACACTTCGAAACAAGGTCTTATTTCAAATTTAAACAAGTAGGTAACATATGTCGCTATCGAAATAAGCAATTTATTTGTCGACTAAAGTCTGACACGCTTAAATAAACTTTAATACCACGTAGCGAGAGCCGCTATCCGTTGAATGCCATCTCTTTTGCTCTGTGTTTTTAGTCTGCGTCTTCGTAGGTATCGATTAAAGTAACGTCATCATAATTCGTTTTAAACAAGTTTTTATACTGCATTTCAATGATTGGGGACTGTGGCGACTTCCACATACAGCAAAAAGAAACATACTCCAACATCATCTACAACCTACTAATCCTGCATCGCGCTATGAGAGTTCTCGCGCTGATTAGTATATATACAAATTCTCAACATCAACCATTGGGCCGCGCCCGCCAGGCATGATCACCTCGCCTGGTCGGAGGATCCTCCCTTTGTGTTGGAGGGACATAACACCCGTCCCTCCACAGGGACTATCGCTGCGTGGCAATTTACTGCATATGAATAAATGGGGACCCTAGCTGCGTGGAAAAGTTGAGTATACGTTGACAGGTTTTAGTGAAATTTAGTGGCGCTGAGAAACAGATGCCAGTAACAAATAGACCTTGTTACGAAGAAGACAAGATTGATTTCATTTGAAGTTATTAAGTCAGGTTTTAGTTTAGTTAGTGTACAACAGAATTAGCACCAATAGCAGCCCGTTATTTAGGTGTTAGGATAAGCTATTTTAATTGCATTGATAAGCGCAACCTCATACTAAATAGCATTTAATGGCCGTGATGTCTCTTAAGGAGGCCCAATAAATAGGTTTTTGCCTCTTGTCAGGTAGTAACGCATATATAACTCCCATAACACAAGTGAAATCATCACAGCTATTCAAATCAAAATGAACTGATAACAGCTCGTAGAATGACCTGTGTGTAGCTTTAAATGTTGCATCAATAAAATACATCTTATTTTTGAATGTCTTAATACAATGCCTACACACGGATGTGGAAAATCTTAGTAGTTTATTATTGACACATCCATCTTCACAAACAAGGATTGATGGCCATTATTTTTGGATTTTTAACATCATTCAAGTTTTTTAATTCAGTTTTACAAACATTTAAATATTTTCGACGAACCCTGAACAATATGTCTTTTTTTGAGTTAAAATCTGCCTGTTGAATTTCATCCACTTCTACGAATTCTTTCTCAAAAATTTTCTGAACAGGTTTTGCTTTTTGGCGAACTAATTTCTTGCAATTGTTCATCACTATGTCAATTCTTTTTTCATCGATATTAGCTTTACAAATATTTTCATTTAACTGACGTATTATCTTGTTTTCGTCTTTATTGATTGTAACAGATGCACTACACTCATTGCGCTGCGATCATCTTCATAGAGTTGACCCACCCTTATTTGTGATATTTAAAAATGACACCTGTGACCGTTCAGCAGCAGTACACGCTTCTTCTTTTGATTTTCGATGAAAGTAAATGTTTGTTATTCGTCAATAATATTTGTCCATAGTCACCCTCATAGAATTCAGAAGTCAGAACTATTTTATTTGCAATGATTAGCAATTCGATAAAGGAAAAACAAATGAATAATGCTAATCAAATAGCATTCATGACAATAAGTGTCAGTCACCATTAAAAAGATGAAACGCTACTATTAATAGACCCAGGTGTATGTATCTACTTACATATTATAATACCGTGACAGTTTGTCTCCCTATGTAATGTGTATGTTGCATGTGTGCCTAGGTATCCAGACATTTTGAGAATGTGACGATTTGCTAAATAGACGTTCTGCTACACAGACCATCTGAGAGTTGGACCTTTTGCTACATGGACATTTTGCTAATTAGCGTTACTGCTCATTAGACGTTTCGCGCTGTTGGACGTTTTGCTACTTAGACCTGATCGTGAACGCATTAGTTCTTTGTCGTATGACCTCATTTCCTGGAAGTCCATACTCCCTATTAAACGGGAAGTCTACACGAAAGTCCTTTCTGTCTATATGTAGCTTACATTGTTTGTACTTAATAAAATTGTGAATAATTACATATAAACGTTCTATTTATTTTTTAGGAAACAGAAGAAGGAAAAGTTGTTACCCAACTCCCACTCAGAGAAAGAATACGCCAGAAGAAATTTCTCGTAGGTGAGAAGAAAAGCATATTGTATTTGCGGCGATTCTCTCTACAAGTATTGCTTGCGACTGAGTGCGGTCACTCATGACCTGAATCGTACATTAACTATACAATAAATTTCCTCGCTGATAGCGCTGAGGTTGTAATGGCCGAATGTGTAATTTCTACTAACCACTAAACAAACAGAATCATTTAAATTATAAGCTTCAATGATTTACATTTTATTTTACTATTGTTAGATGAAAGCGGCGCAATTGCACTCTGTTGAAATCTCTTATGTTTAGCAATAGGCATCGCACAACTGAAATTATGTTGATGATGATTGTTCCTGTCCTCTTATGCTAAATGTTTCTCCATTTTAGATGACATCTTGGTTTGCATCACTATTCTACTGGTCCTGATTGTCGTTATCGTAGGCATTGTGGTTGGGGCTCGGGCCGGACCACCGCTCGAACGGCCTCTGCGTCTTGGACGTTTCATTACCACTTTTACAAGTTGTGGACCTGTTGAAGGGTGAGTGTTTTTGCCTAGTTTCTTGTGTGCAAATACAGTATATAGAATATCTCAAATAACATTCGGACAATTTTAGGAAGCAGGATGAATAGTGTGCAGTGGTTAGTGATGTGCCGGATATCCGAGGGATAAAAGATCGGTATCCGTTACTTTTATCTCGGATTATGGACGGATTTTTTACGTTATTATATTTTATTACGTTTATGAAATTATAAATTTATTTTGCTAAAATTAAATATGTGATATAGTGAGTTGCTAATATTATTGACAGTTATCAAGGTATTATTTGACTAAGTCTATAACGAGATCACACTCCAAATCTTTGTGATATGTGTATTAAAATAATTATTAAAAAAATATGTTCTCAACGTCAATTACTGTCGTGTCAAGGTCACGCGTATTGACATTAATTGAGAAAAAAACTTGAGATCCGTATCCGCGGATATACATTTTTAACGATCCGGCACATCACTAGCTAGCGTACCAATTGTAGTAAATGGTTAGTAACAATGTTATTTTGTACACATCGAGGGAACGAGTTCGTCTCGACGTCTGTCTGCTAATACGTAGTCTATATTTTTTGGTACTAATGTGTTGACTATTTTATTATTAACTCCTGTTTCAGAGTTTATGATGAAGCAGTCTACAAGTTTTACAGTATTCCTTATGCTGTCCCACCAGTAGGACAGAAAAGATTTACATACGCTCAACCATATAATAATATCTCCCATTGCTGGAATGATACTTTGAATGCAAGAAAGAAAGGCCCTCTTTGCTTACAATTTCTAGAAAATGTTACCATTACGGGTGAAGAAAACTGTTTGACCCTTGATGTGGTCACTCCTCATGTAAGGTATGATACACCATTACCAGTTGTGGTTCTGATTGGAGCAAATTCTTTGACTGGTGGCATAAGCCCGGCGCAGCCCTCTGCTTTGTATGCCCGCACTAAAGAGGTAGTTTTTGTACGTCCAAATTTTAGGTTGGGTCCTTTTGGATTCCTTTCTCTTGATGTTTTATCAAATAGTAGATATCCGGCTATATCTGGAAACTACGGCCTCAGTGATTTATTAGCAGCATTGCAATGGGTACATTTGAACATTAACCATTTTGGAGGTGACCCAGGCTCAGTAACATTGTTAGGTCACAGAGCGGGTGCAACATTGACAGCTGCATTGACTACAGTTAGTCAAGCTCATAAGTTATACTCCAGAGTATGGCTATCGTCAGCTTCAGTTATATTTCCTGGAGAGCCACTAGAGCAATCCCAGCAATTGAATTCTAGGTTCAAGGACATGACCAAATGTAATGATGCCGAATGTTTACGTCGTATTTCTACAACAGAAATTCTTACACCCGATATTTGGTTGGAATCTAATATGGGAGATTTACCCAAACATAATGAGTCGAAACATTCGTTGTTAGTATTAGATGGAGAATTGCTTAGAATCCATGCATATGATACCTGGAAAGAAGCAAAATTATCAGGGAAAGAAAAAGTTTTTAAACCAATTGTATTTGGGACAACACAACATTCTAGTCACTCAGATCTCTTAAAGAAAAAGCATTTGAATTGGACCGCCGACATTGTAGAAAAAATGGTAAACGATAGTGTTCTTGGTGAGAAGAATTTAACATCTTCTATATTTACACATGTGAATAAAAGCTACGAAGGTTTGTTGGAGTTAATCTCATCCGTCCGTACATTATGTCCTTTGGTAAGTCTTGCCCGAATGCGTCTCGAAGTTCCTATGTACGTGGTTATGGGATCAGGTGCCGGCGGTGGTGCGGGTGGATCAGGAATCGCTGATATTAATGCTGATGTTGAAGCAATTCTTGGTACGTTTGATTCAGAAATGCCAGAGCAACGACGATTTATGTCAGCTATGCAGCACCTATTTTACTATTATGTGTGGCATGGCCACTTACCTGGGCCTGAGAGCAGTTTAATTCAGGTAGGCCAAGATTTACTTCCTCTCAATGGTATCCCACTATGCGACTTACTTATCAAGGAAGATATTGTACCAAGGTATGCACACATTGACTAATTAACTAATCACTAACATGGCAACGACATCTGTACGACTCCAATTGTAAATTTGCTATGTTTTTGTTATTAATTAATAATATAAATTGACATCATCAAAATATACTTGCCCCAGTATTTTATAAGTAAAATATTTTATAATTATACTCTTTTTCTGTGCACATGTTTATGATAATATGCCAATGATATTTAACTGATTGTATTTTCATCACAATTGTGAATTTTTTTTAGAACTTGTTTATTAAGTTATTAAATTCATCGTCATGTATTAGAAAAGTACAAAAAATACTTATATTTTTATGCCATTGAAACACTTTTTAGATTAAATGTAATTGTGTGTTTTTCACCATAATAGTGATATTTTAAAGTAACATAGGTGAGACTGATTTTATTGATCTCAAGATCAGGCAATCTCCATTAATTTAATATGCATAATTATTGTATGTTTATTGTGATTGTTTTAGTTATCTACCTTTATTTTTTGACGATTTTTTCTTCTACTTTTATACAAACATAGTATATAAGCAAAACATTTTGATCCTGAGATTTTATAGTTGTGCACAAAAGTTCTAACAATGATGTAGGTTTTTAGTAAATGCCAATGTACTTTTGCAAATATAGTCATTTTGATATTCATTATTTTGATATATTACTTCTTAAATATGCCTATGAAATAAGACTATTATCTGTGCTTATGAATTCTAAAACGAAACTTTATCCCAGGATCACAGCTCCAACTGTTAGTTGGGTAGTTATTGTATCTTCTAAAGTGAGAATAGATGTAGTTTTTGTGTGTGAAAAATAAATGCTTTCATAGCCGTTATTCTAAGCCGTATATTACAATTAGTCGCTGTTCTTGTCAGTTGATTTAAGGATGTATTGCTTAAGGAAAACGTATTGATGACCCCAGCCTATTATGGGATAGTTCGAGAGACGCGTTAAAGCTGAGAAGTTTTGCAGTCTGGTCGACCTTTCATCATAGCTCATATTGACAGCCTACTTAATCTTATGTCTGATTTTTATAGTACATGTGTAATTGAATATTTGTCTCAAAATAATTGTGATTTTATAGTCTGACCAATCCAAAGAAACACTAAGTGATTTACAGCGTGTAATTTGTGTTAGTTAAGTTATTTATGCGTTATGCAGTGGAATCTACCTGAAATACTCTTGTGTTGCCAAATTGCTTTATGTAATTAAGTTATTCTATTATTGCACTAGCGCTAGTTGTAGTATAATTTTTGTGTAATTTTGTAAATTGGTAATAATAAATTGGTGTAAGACTGATTTTTTTTCTATTAATCTTTTCCTTTAGCATAGAAACTAAGCATGTACATGGCTTATTTTCCTGCAAAATGAGTTAAGTACAAACTTAAAAAAAAATTAAACTGGCCTCAAAAAGCGCTAAGAAAAGGCACTGAAAAGTAAAAAATAATAGATTTCAAACTTAATTGAAAATGTGAGTTTTAAAATAATAGGCAACCTATTATTAATGACCTGGCATTATTGGCTACGTCGATGACAGCACCATTGTAGATGTTTTTTTTTCTCGTTAATTACAGGGATTTTATAATCTAGAGAAGCAGTTTTCTAAAAAGACAAAAATTTGCATTATCAGCACACCAAGTTTATTCATGTGTAAGTATATTATATTTAACAGGCCCATGCCAAATAATGTTAAAATGTCAAACTATAATCCTTGGATTGGGCTGGGAGTGTATATTATTTACCCTACCATCCTGTGTTCAATCCTCAAAGTACAACTACACCGTCGGAAGTAGTTGACAGTTCAGCTTACTTTATATCCAGCATATCAATCTAACGAGGTGAAGGTATTTTTAACACTTTCAGTGCCACCCCAATTTACACTATGTCCCGTACGATACCACGAACAAACTGCGGTCGACACGCCAGGTGTGTCACCGGCACTGGAAGCTGAAATAAGTCGATACGCTACGCGTGTTCACCGGCATTGTATAAAGGCAAATTGTTAAAATTGTCATTTTCTGTGTTTTACCGATGTTATATACATCGGTAATTTGATTAGTGTATATAAAAAGTTATTTACCATAGTTTAGTGCTTTTGAATTTAGAAAAATGTCACAAAATAAGATAGAAGGTAAACAAGTTCGTAATTATGGCAGAAATTATCAACATTTTACCACATAAATGTCTAATAACTGTTTATTTGACTTTACATGTGTAAAATGTATAGATGAATCATCTGAGAGCTCATTTTGTTATCTATATTACATTAATTAGCCTAAAACAAAGAAAATATCAAAGTATAACTTTACGAACAAATGATGCCCAACATTTAAAACTTCTTGCATCAAATAGTTCACAACATTTTTTACCCGATTCGTTCCTCCTACCACATTGGTAAAAAAATTGCAGCGCCACCTACCCACTGGGTCCAATCGTGGATCTAAGCCATCCAGAAACCCAATTCACACCCAATTTTTTTTACCTCAATCGGTCCAGCAGTATATCCATATATATATATATATATATATATATATGGATATATATATATATATACTAGCTGACCCGGCACACGTTGTTTTGCCATATTAATTATTTCTAAAGAATATTTTGGTAGTCAAATAAAAAAACATTTAACATTGGGAGAGCCATGCTTCGGCACGTATGGGCCGGCTCGATCGGAGTGATACCACGGCCTCACAGAAAACCGGCAGTGAAGCAATGCTTCGTTATATTTCGCCGAGCGATTGAGGTTACCGGTGGCCCTAACCCTTCCCTCTCTCCATCTTCCCCCCCCCATCTCTCCATCTCCCCTCCTCTCCTACTCCCACCTTAAAGGCCGGCAACGCACTTGTGTCTCTCGAGTTGCAGTGCCGATGGGCGGCGGTAGTCACTTACCATCATGTGACCCGTCTGCTCGTTTGCCCCCTATTCCTTAAAAAAAAAAGTTTGATAACGACTTGGCGGCAATCGATTATAACACTCGCCCTTTCTGTTTTAACTGGGTTATATACATAAAAAAAATTGTACCACAATGATTAATCAATTGCCATCTTGCAACCCTAAAAAGTAAACACTAATATCGCTATTAAAAACAGGGGTTGATCGTAGAAGGGTGAACATTTAAAGTCGTATATATTTTTTAATGCTATATCATAAAAAAATATCTAAAAATTAAAAAAAAAATTTAGGAGTGGACTACCCTTGACGTTTAGGGGGATGAAAAATAGATGTCCGATTCTCAGACTTACCCAATATGCGCACAAAATTTCATGAGAATCGGTCAAGCCGTTTCGGAGGAGTTTAGCTACAAACACCGCGACACGAGAATTTTATATATTAGATATATATATATATTACCAAGAATTGCTCGTTTAATAGTATGATTTTAAATGTAACACTTAGGACAAAGCTAACTTTTACTCATATCAACGTTTTTAGTTATAAGTAAAACTTGAACACGCGTGGCGTGTTCTCGGCATTGTATGTACATTTTTTTGTGGAATATAAAATTCATTGTAGCTTAGGGGCCACTTCAAATTTGGTTACCTTATCAAATAATTAAGCTACACTGTTATTTTCAATATATATTATTGCTTAATTTCTAAAATATTGCCGAAACATTGTTGACACGCCAGGCGTGTCATCGTCATCGGCTCCTGGAGGAAATTTAGAAGAACACGCGAGGCGTGTCACCGGCACTAAAAGTGTTTAGAAAATATAAACAAATTAAAAATATTATGATAATAATTTATTATTACACTACACGTTTTAATAAATATTAAACGAATTGTACATTAACGCCAACTGCATATCGACCAGATTATAAAATATGTAATAATAAATAAACCCAGACGAAATAACTTTCAAACTTCACATAAAAATTGAAAAAATACAATATTTAAAAATATAGGATTTTGGTAATGTAACATGAATTTGGGTGCGTAATGAAACACCTTAAAAAATAACAATCAGGCATCACAAACAAAGACATCACAAAACATGCAATTACATTCATGTCAAATTACATATACAATAGAGACCTGCTCTACCAACTTGAAGGTATTTTAATGATTACGCTCCCTTAATGGAGATATGACTGTCTGAATATTTTCTTTGCCAATTTTCGCGGTCTTTCGCATCACTGAGGGCGACTTTGGTTTAAACTGTAACTGTTCAGAATCTTTCTTCATCTTTTCCATAATTGAAGACTGCTTAGCTACTGTCATAGTTAATTCCTCATTTTCTTGGCGTAGTAACGATAGTTCCACTACTATGGATTGCTGATCTTGAATCTAAAAAAAACCTTTATAAGTTACGAAGCCTCAATTTGAATGTTAAGGTCAAATATGTATTAATATTCAATTTTAACTAAATGTCTAAATGTAATGTATTTGATAAAATCAAAATTAAATGTTAATGTACATTTCAGAATCGAGATTATATAATATTACCTGTTGCTGTAGACATTGATTCTCCGCCTCAAGGCGATTGATTTCTGCAGCAGCTTGAGCCAGAAGCACACGCGATTGTTCAGCTGCAACTGTAGCCTGGCCGGCATGTTCAGTTGCTAGCTCACACAGGACTCGTTTCTTTTCAATCTAAAAATAATGTAATTGAAGTACTATCACTCAATTCTTCTATAGGGACTGCTATACATATTTTTACATATATTTGACTAATCATTCTATACAAGAGTGTATCCAATGAATTTCTGCTTAAGAGGATACATGATGGCCAAGACATTTGAGAAATAACAAACTTAGCCGGACACCGAGTCGGGTGGCGTCAGTGGTTATTTCGTAAAATCTATCCATACTAATAGTATGCGAAAATAACTCCGTTTGTTTATTACGCTTTCACGCCTTCACTGTTGAACCGATCATCATGAAATTTTGCATACACATTATCAGGAGTACAGAAGAGGACATGGGGTACCTATTACCCAAAGAAATAACTGATCCCGAGGGATAAACAGAAATAACTTTTACGCGAGCAGATTTTATTTTTTGTTTTTTTTTGTAATTTATTTCATAGTACTATTCTTAATTGTGTGGTTAAAGTGCCTACATAGTGTGTAGTGTGTTTTATGTTATAATATACAGGACACTAACAAAAAACTCTACAAGTTATGGAAAATATATTAATAATTATGTCAACAAACAACTAAGACATCACTTCTGTTCGAATATTTGTACAAAACATATAGATTGCACAATAAATATTTAACTTAGAGTCATGGAATATGGGAGGAAGCTACCTGCCACACTTTTCCTAAAAGTTTGAAAATGTCAAAAAAAACAAAACCTACTTCTTCACGAAGGAATTGAATTTGAGAACTAGATTCCTTCTTCAATATTTCTACATCTTCAATGAGTTCATTTTTGATAGAGCCAAGTTCACGATATGCTTCTTTTTCAACATTTTGCAAACTTTCTATCAAAGAAACATTATGCTCCATAATACGAGTATGTTCCTTAGATAATGCTGCTTTAGATTTTAGAATATTCACCAAAGCCTCCTTGTATTCACTACATTCCATAACAGTATTATTTAGCGTAGTTTTGTATGAATTAAGTTCACTTTCTAAGATTTCATTTGAATTGGTCAAAGTATGCACTTTGCCTTCCAAAACTTCTAATTCGTTATCAGATTCCCTCAGACGCATTGTCAATACTTGTACAATTTCTCTTGTTACCGAAAGTGATGTCTCAAACTTGTTCTTTTCTTTGACAACCTTATCTACTTCCACAGTGAGTTTATTAATTTCATTTTCAAAGTCAATAAGTTTTCTTTTAGATTCCTCTTTGATTTCATCCCTTTCTTTTATAAGACTTAGTTTGTCTTTGGTCAAAGAATCATTTTCGTATTTTAAATTATTAATTTCTTTTTGAAGTATAATTTTTTCTTCTTCAGCCAATGCAACATTATATTTAAGCTCTTTGATTTCATTTTCATAACTCTGCAGATTTATGAGCTGTTGTGTATAATGGTCATGTATATTTTGGCTATGCTCTTCAAATTGTATTTCACAAAGACGTAACTTCTCATGAGTTGCTTCTTTAATCTGATCCAATTTGGCTTTCATTTCTTTATCTTTATTAATTAATTTGTGTTGTAATTCTTGAAGAGCGTCATGTTTCTCTTTTAACAACTGATTTTTAATACTTTCTATCAAATTTATATGCTTTAATTTTAAGGCTTCTTGATCTACTTTGGATTTGTTAATGATTGCTTGTTTTTCTTCTTCCAACTTTACTTTCAGAGTTTCTAACTCAATTTTGTATTCACGCCTGATGCTCTCATTGGCTTCTAGAGCAAGAGCATGGTGACCTTTGACCATTTCAAGTCTTTGGAGAGTTTCCTCCAGGTCTGTTTCAGCAGAAGTCAATTTCTGTTGTAAATCTTGACATAGGCTATCTCTGATAGTAATAACTTCTTCAACTGACCTTAGTTCGAACTGTTTGTCAGTTACTTCTTGCTCAAGTGTTTCACATTGTTGTTCTAATTCAAATATTCTTTGTTTTAATTCATTGATTATGTGATTGGGTTCTTTTTCATCAACAGCTCCTTTCCTTTCCTCTATAGTGAGCTGTGAAAGATTTTTGTCTATCTTATTGACAGTGTTTATCTCTTCCAATTGCTTTTCTAGCAGTAATATCTTATTTTTGAATTCCTCTATTTGTTTGGTATATTCAGCAATTGTGTGATCTTTGTTTCTGAAAGCATAAAATATCCAGTATGAGTAGTGCAACATAGTCAAATTAGATATCAATAAAAACTGATAAAATTGCAAATTACCTAATTTCCACTTCCTGGGCTATGAGAATCTCACATTGAGTTTCCTTTATAATCTTGGGGCCATTTGAATCACTTTTCTTTTTTAAGCCACTTTGAACATTATTGGTAGTAGGTACTGGTCTCAATGGTTTTGGCTGTAAATAAAATTTTATAAGTGTACAGAACATTAACATGTTTTTAACAGTAACTTATTTATATAAATGTTTATAGCACAACTATTGTAGAATTATGTGTGTCCAACAGAATAGATTTCAGATTCAGAGAAGTCTTGAATTTCAGATCTCATGTAGGGCACACAATTCAAACACATTGGATCTCACAACTCAGTTGCACAATAAGGACTCACTGTTGCAAATGACTTCACACTATGTGCAGAGCTGCTGCACTGAGACTGCACATCACTGCTAACTTTGGTAGATCCTGTTGACACTAATTTCTTGGGTTTCACCACAGATGCTGGTACTTTAATATTTGATTTCGGTTTTTCAATTTCTTGTTTGATTGTAGATGGTTTAGTTGGATTTATTCCTTAGATTGAAAAAAATAAATCGGAAAATTTATTGAGTCCTCTTACAAGGTAAAGATAATGTAAATGACCTAAATCCCACCGTTGAAATTTAAATGATAGTTGAAAAAAAAATATACCTATTGCCATAACAACAGCTTCGAACAAACTACCAGGAACTTGGTGGATAAACTAATGCTTACGGTCAAAGTTAATTGCTTTTCTTAGACTAATAAAAAAAGATCTTTTTCTTTCTTTAGACTGACTTGTATTCAATAGTAGTAGTTATTTAAGTTATTGTAAAATGTTCGATTGTGATTAACAGAGTTCATGATAAATCTTAAACAAAAAATTTGCAGTCACTTACCAATAGGTTCAAACCGTTTTGCTTTTGAGAACATGATTATAAATTGATTGAATTTCGATTTTAAAAACACCTATATATTACGAGTTAAACCAATATATTAAGTAATCGTTAACGTTCGCTCTTCTAATGAATAGACTCTTATAACAGAAATTGTCAATTGAATAGTGCCTAGGGGCGAACGCGCGCGTAAAATTATTATTATTTGTATTGCTTGCACCCTCCCGCTTCGTAGAGACCGTTACATAACGTTCCATTCCACTGTATATCTTTCTATTTAACGGCCGATCGAGTAAGGTATCCCTCATTAACTCATTACTTTTATTATATTTTAACACAGTATATATGTATGTGATTATGATTAATAATAATGTAATTTTAAATCAACAAATTTTGCTACAATTTTATTATAAAGTAACGTTAACAATTGCCATAAGAAATAATTTATAATTTTTGAGCGATGATGACATGGTTGTCAATGACCTCACCAAACGTGACAGTGACGTTCAGTTCAGGGTGACCACTTTATTCGTAAAGTTTTAATTATTCCTGCAAGACGAAATAGGTAGGTATAGTTTATAGGTGGGGTGGTGGATCATATTCGTTAGTTTTGTAGGTACTTACGAAAACTTTGTCAGAACACTAGCCATTCCCAGCAGTTTCACCTGCGTTTATTGTCACTGCTCCTCTCCTAAGGGTCGTAGCGTGATGGTACATAGATTATAACTAGTTTTAACCTTCCTCAATGAAAACTATCAAATACAAAAATAATTATTCAAATCCGACTGATAGCTCCAGATATTAAAGCATTACTTTATACTCTTTGTATTAGGGCGCTTAAACAAACAAACACACAACCAAACAAAAAACTCTTCAGCTTTATGTATTATATTAGTATATAGATACCAATAAAAAAATTTGACCAACAGATGATCGGTCAGTAGTAGTCAGTACTAAATACGAGATTGGATTACTTTTCGGGCAGAAAGTTTCTAAAACAAACCGACACGAATAAATTGAAATTTTTTTTACAGCACTATACGTCTTGTGGTACCGATACTGCGACATGATATTTCTATTTAGCTATGTTCCACATTTTTGTTTTAAGGTTACATTAATTACGTCTATCTATAACAAAAACTTTTTAGTTTGCTCTCTATTAAGCAGGGGTGTTGACCCCATATTGATTAATATTTGGTGCCGGTCGTGCATGTTAAAAACTTAGCATCCGTAACATTTCAGTACTTATATAACTTTTATACTACCTACATATATTAAAAAAAAATATATACTACTGAGATGGCAAACAAACACAGGTTGTCTGTTGGTAAGCAGCCACCTTGGCCTGTGGATGCTTGTTTGATCCTGACAGAAACACAATCTAAGGTTGATGAAGTGTTTCAGTGCTTTCACAGCCACGTGATTTGCTACTAATTTGCAGTTAGATGAGGCTAAGGAACACTACTGATTAGATATAACTAGGGTGAGGACTGTCGATGTATGTCCACTCTAACTGGTGGCACCAAGACTACTAGTGTAATGTTATTTCCTGCTTTTGAGAAACACGTAAGTGTTGCCTGTATTTATAGGTACTTTAGCTGCTTATCATCATACTTTTGGTAATTTGTGAAAGTTAATGTTTTTTACTAATAACCATGCTACAGCTTGAAGTAGATTATTGTTTCTTGAACAAATATTAATAAATACAGACATGAAATACTAGCATTGTCATAGGCGCTGGAGATGCCTTTATACGCGAAGAAAAAGCGCAGAAAAAAACTTTGTGCACATTTTTAAGCAATTTCGCACTTACGTACTGTCTCAGGCCCGTTGATCTAGTGGTTAGTGATCCTGACTGCTGAACCAGAGGTCGTGGGTTCTACTCCTACGAGTAGCGTAACTATACCATCTGAGGCCCGTGGCTAATTCATTAATACATTTTGTATTTAGTGCCTCCTATGTTCAGGGCCTTTAGTGCCCGGAGCCCCTTGGAGCCGGGGGCCCGTGGCATTTGCCCGCTCTGCCACCCTATCGTTACGCCACTGTCTCTTACCCAGGACAAATAATTGTGTGATGAGCATAATCATTTGTTCTGTGTCTGGGTGTATATTATTATCTATAATATGTAGGTATGTATTTAGAAATATACAAGTATGTTTATCAGCAGTCTGGTTTTCTGCCAATGCAAGCGACTCCTCGGCAAAAGCTGGGGCTTATCACCAAAAATCACCCTATGGCTGTACAAAACGGTCATACGGCCAATCATCACGTACGGTGCTATTGCCTGGTGGCAGAGAACAGAGCTTAGCACCGTCTGTAACAAGTTGCAGCAATTCCAGAGACTCGCATGTGCTGCCGCTACTGGATGCATGCGCACGACTCCCACAGCTGCCCTGGAAGTAGCTCTAGACCTAGCACCACTAGACCTATTTATACAGCAGGAAGCAACTGTGGCAGCTATCAGACTCAAACACCTGGGTCTGTGGTACAACCGAGAGGGTCTCCATTCCAAACTATGGAATGAATTAGTGGAATATAAACCACTGATAGCTGCCCCATGCGATAGAATCCCCAAACAACATATCTTCGAAAGGAGATACCGAATACAGCTATATGAAAACGACCGAGATCAATCTGGCATAAATGAAGTCCGAATATACACGGACGGTTCTAAGATGGGGACAGGGACTGGAGCCGGAATTTTCTTACAAGACCTGAACATAACAGTATCACTGGCGTTAGGGCAGCACAGTTCCATATTTCAATGCGAGTGCGTTGCGATAATCAAAGCCGCTACCGCGGTCATGTCAAGATGTATAAAGGAGTATAACATGCGCATACTGTCAGACAGTATGGCCGTCCTAAAAGCCCTGGAGGGCAACACCGTGAACTCCGGTCTTATATACGAATGCCACCAGACACTGGATCTAGCTTCTGACAACAGGCTAATCCTCCAATGGATCAAGGGGCATAGTGACTCACTCGGGAACGATGTCGCCGATGAGCTGGCAAGGAGGGGATCTGCAACGTCAGTAGCAGGTCCAACTATACTGTTGCCACTTCCCTTTAGTCAACTTCGCTCATGGGTGAAACAACGGACTCGGGAAACGCACAACAACCGCTGGGCCAACACACCTGGCTGTAGACAATCCAAACTGGTGCTGACGAAGGTCTCACCACGTTTGACTTCCAGATTGCTCAAGCAAGGCAAGTATCCCCGCAGGAGCGAGGTCGCTCCTAGAAGCCTGTGAATGCGCCAGGAGACTTCTGGTGGCTCAACTAGTCAGCCTACCTGTACGCATAATGGACCGCTTATGAGTCTAAATTCGGAAACAGAGCCCTATACCAATACCAATACCAGCAGTCTGGTTACCATAGTACAGACTCTGCCTAGTTTGGGATCAGACGGCCATGTATGAGATGTGTCAAGTTAATATTATTATTATTACTTAGAAATGTAAAATCTGGAATACATAAAGTTTTTATGTAGAAAAGTAGAAGTGCAGAAAGCAAAAGCTTTTTAATCAATATTTGTTATAAGTTTAAGAATTATGCGAAAACTGCTACAAGAAGCTGCAGGCGCATATATACTAGCCGACCCGACATACGTTGTCCTGCCGGAACCAAAAAAATATTATTCCTGTAACCCTATCGTAGCGCCATCTACCGGGTCCAATTGTAAATCTAAACCATTCTCGAATCTACCTGAAGACAAACTAAAAATTTCATTAAAATCGGTCCAGCCGATTAGGAGGAGTTCAGGAACATACACACGCACAGAAGAAATCTATAATAATATTATATTCGATTGCCATCTTGCAACCCTATTGCTGATCTGTGGATGGAACAGAATAATATAAAAATCGCGATTAAAAAACAGGTGTTGATCGTAGAAGGGTGAAAGTTTGAAATTGTAAGTATTTTTCAATGCTAAATCATAATAAAATAAAAATACCGATTTTCAGACCTACCCGATATGCACACAAAAATTCATAAAAATCGGTCTAGCCGTTTCGGAGGAGTTTGGCAACACAAGAATTTTATATATTATGACAGTTCAAGTTAATGAATGGTGTAAAACAACAACACTAAACATTAATTCATTATTGTCGAAATTCGACCATTAGAACTCTAATATAAATAATATTTTTAATTTAGAACCTACAGACTAAAAGTTCAATCATGTTTGTTAAAACCTGGATGCATGTTAAAAATGCAATACAAAATGTTCAATCACAAGATTTAATGTATAATTTCATTCAATTACATTGAAGGCGGGGGTGGAGGGACAGGTAACAAGGGAGGAGGTGGTGGTACACCCATTAACGGAGCACCAGGCGGTGGTGGGAGGCGCATGCCATGATTTTCCCACATTTTAGGGGGAGGTGGAGGCATTCTCATTGCTTCCATTTTGAAAGCAAATTGCAAGAAGAACTGCTTTGTGTCCTTATTCCAGTGAGTCCAAAACTTAGAGTCATGTTTTTCCACTTCTCTGCTGGGCACTTTAAAAGCAATAGTTTCATATGGTTCAGCAGCAAACAGTAAGTATTGCCATCTGCGATCTGGCGGTTCTATCTTCTGTTCATAGGCTGACATAAAACGATGGCGTGGCTGTACACCTTCAGCAATTTCTGTAGATAATGCAAAAAAAAAGACTAAGCATAAAAGCATTATATGATGCATTTTAATGGAATATAAATATTGAAACATTAATATCAATCTAATAATTATTTAATCATACTAAAGTATAATGTATGAGTTATCAAACTGCTGCTCACCCTTAAAGACTTAAGGGTTACTTCAGCTATCTCTTGTACAGATTTTCAATATCTTAATCTTAATGCAACAGAAGGTACAAGTGTATATGTATTTGTTGCAGTCAATACTCTTAACCAGCCAAATGTACTTTTAAGTAACAAAATCAGTACACACCATGTGGTTTTAGTTGGTTCAGTTCAGAAACACTGTCCCTCAGTTAACATATCACATTACAGGATACTTTCAACCGATTAAGGGTTTTGACTGTAACATAGGTCAATCTAAGTTAAGAGGTACTAAGTTATTAGGAGGGACAGTAAAACAAAAATTATAGAATGTTAATATGATTGCAGTATGATTTTATCAAAGCACTTATTATCTTCATATCCAAATTATGTGACAGGCAAAATTCTTATTTGGTCAATAGTAAAGAAATCATGTACAGTTCTATGATGAAAATGTACTATAATGAAAATCAATAATAATGAGAACAAAAGAAAATAATGAAAACAAAAGAATATCAATAATGAAATTGTAAAGTGAGAACTAATTTTGATGAATATTTCTCATAGTTTTTCTTTAGACCAGGGATGTTATGGAAAACTATAACCAAAGTTTCAAATAGTTCCGGATAGGAGTATTTGAAGTGAGATACGTTATGACAGGGTTTTATTATTTATTTATAGCTGACATGTTTTTGTTTATGATAATTTCAATATTGCATTTTCAAGTTGATATCATTAAAAATGAGTAGCTATAATAATAATACTTTATTGAAAGCCTTGTTACATTTTGACAATAATTAAACGATAATGGCTACAGTAGTACAAACTGTTTCATCAACATCAATAATAATCACATAGAAGGCTAATTGTATTTTTCTGTAATTGTAGTAGCAAATGATAACTAAAAATAACACCAAATCATTTCCTATTTGTATATTCCTATTACTAAAATTACTTAAAACTACTATATAAACTGTATTTGAAACTGTAACAATATCTGTATAAATTTCACATCCATAACATCCCTGCTATACACTTACAGAATCATAAATTATCATAAGATTTGACTTACCTGGATAGTCAACTTGGAAAAGTAAACTTTGTTGTCCATTTTCAGGATCTTTTTGTTTGGTCACTCTATAACCAGGCCGACCGATTTTAACAAATTTTTTTGGTTCTATTCTAGGTTTCTCAGGAGCTAATTGTTGAGGTGCTTCTTTGGCTTCCTTAGCAGCTCTCCGAGCTAAATTAGCTTGATGTTTCTTGCCTTGCGTGTGAGCTAAATAACTTCCCTCGTTGTTATGTAGCGTTAAGCATAACTTGCATTCATAAGACCCTGCAGGTAGACAGTTAAATTCATAATAACAAGAAAGGTTATGTTTTCAGACAATAACATGCATGTACCTCAGCTACATACGTACCCAAATGATTTTTCATAAAATAAGGATCTTTATTAAGATCAATGGTCTCCAATGCAAGCTGGCGAAGTCTTTCCCGTCGGTCTCGATTACTTTCCGACCATGACGCTACACCTCCGCCTCCAGTCTTACCACCGGGTCGATTTTGGAAATCCATTTTAATTTGAAACCTTTGATTTTACTTTACTTAACCTATCCTATTTATTTTTCAACTTATGTCTGTTATAATTACTTATCTTTACAATTATCTAGTACTCCAACAACAACTAGCAACCAGTATATAGCCTTTGCCACAGATAACTATATATATATACTAGTCAGAGATGCTATGCTAGCAACCAATAGCCAATTTAGCCAATCCAATAGCCGAGTTGTCAGTTGAAAATGACATAACTAATTTAGGTGTGGCCAGTTTTTGTGAGGTTTGCATACTCTTTGGGTGTGGCCAGAGAGAAAGAAATAATTTTTGAAATGGATATATAAAAGGTATGACTAGAACCATTTCTGTTCTGTGACTAGAACCAACAATAAGCACCAGTGCCACAGATTACTAAGTAGTTACTACGTAAAAGATAAATCATTCCCTACAAAAATATCGACACCTACCGTTTTAATGGCCTACTCTTTCCGGGCTTTAAAATGTGTGTAGGGTTACCTCTTCAATACATCTTTATATTTAAAAAAAATTGGTACGTATGTAAGTTAAGTACTTAAAGCTTACTTTTCATTTCCAAAGTTTTAGTATACAAATATCCTATATGTGTCATATATTTATTTAAAGATTAATAATGCGAAGGGATGGAAAATTTTGTGATGACAATTAAACTTATATAGAAGTTGAAGGGTACAAGATTTGCAGATGACCGAAGAATGGAGTTACTACGTGAAAGAGGATATGGCTAGAAAGACGTATGACCATACGTATGACAGGGTTTTATGAAAGAAGTATATATATTGCGGTGAGGGGCGCCAACCTTAGATAAATTAGACCAGAAAAAAGAGCAGAAGATGATGAGTTTAAGCTTGGTCTTTTTTCAAACACCACACAATTTGTTTACTTTCTACGTTTGACTGAAGGTCTTATGAAGACTGATTTTCTTACAACGCATTCATTCGTAAAAAATTCAAAACTGATAATTTCATGCTATGCCTATAAATCATAAACTTAGTATACTTTAGTAATTATTGCTCTTAGTTAACGATAGTGTACTAAGTTTATGCTATAAATTCTAGTTGTTGAAAACTGGAAACGCTAATATGTCAACTGTCAAACTTGAGTTGCCGATTCTTTTTCTTTTGTCATAATAGGCGGAAGGTACTTTAAAATGTCTAAATCTAAAATTATTGCAATAATCTGAAAAATCATTACGTTTATGTGACTAGATTTTAAAATTAGAGGGTCTTATACGCTATTTGTTAAAATTATTTATTTCTTGTACCCAAAAGTGATGAGACAAATTGGAGATAACCTATGAGCTTATTTTGTAAATCTTGTTTTTAGGTAGTGCTTCAAGATGTTGATGCCAAAACAGAACCGTGTTTCGATCTATGAATTCTTATTCAAGGAAGGGGTCATGGTAGCCAAGAAAGACTACCATGCTCCAAAACACCCTGATTTGGAGAAGATTCCTAACCTCCAAGTAATTAAGGCTATGCAGTCACTTAAATCGCGAGGATACGTCAAGGAACAGTTCGCATGGAGACATTTCTACTGGTATGCTTTAATCTCATTTATAATTTCTTTGTAAAGATCGTAGTTACATACCATAAACAAACTACTAATTCAGTCTGTGTGATGGGTATACAATCTTCTATTAAAGAATTATGTTTAACCTTGTCACTGATTATCTTCCTCTTTCTATTATATCTTCTTCTATCTTATTTTTATCTTTGGAATACTTTTGTAATGGTACATAACAAATTGAATTTATCCAAAAGAGTTTACTTATTTTTAACAAAATGGTTTGCATTAGTCTGCAATCCTTGTAAGGCAATCCTGGTATTGCAGTGTCCTTAGGAAACACTTTCCTTTGGACTTGTTGTATCCATGTTTCATCAGAATAGTGCACATAAAAATGTGTATAAATTCTGTGTGGTTTAAATAAAGGTGTATGTATTATTCAGTAAGCTGTTTTTTTTGTGTAGGTACCTGACCAATGAGGGCATAGAGTACCTACGTATCTTCCTTCACCTACCCCCTGAAATTGTACCAGCAACCTTAAAGCGTTCAGTTCGTACTGAGACAGTACGCCGTGGCGCTGTTGGTCGTCCTGACGCACCTGCACGTACTGCTGAAGACCGCTCGGCCTACCGTCGCACTCCAATGACGCCAGCTGCACAAGACAAGAAGGCTGATGTTGGACCTGGATCTGCTGGTGTTGAATTTGTAAGTATAACTTCATAATTTTGGTCAGTCATCAATAGTGACTACTAGAAATTAGAGCTCAGTAATGACCCTGAATAGGATGAGTATGATAAGGGGTTGTCCATTAATCATGTGATGTTTTAAGCATCTTTTTGGACCCCCCCCCCTCCCCCCAGGTGATATGTGGTGAGGTTTTAGACTAAGCCTACCCTCCCTACTCAAAATCACGTGTATTTTTTTAATACAAAGTATCTTAAATTAATTTAGAATATTATCTTTACTATATAGTTATAATCTGCACCGTGATAAAAATGTCCTGACTGACATTATGCTTGAAGATTGTTTCTGACTGGCATAAAAATAATAAAGGAAAGGTGTAATCAGGTAAAAATCACACGACTTACTGGCTACTGACAAACAGCAGACGGGTAAATCATTGCCTGGCAACTGTGTTACTGTCACGCGCTGCTTTTCGGTTTAGAAATCCTTCTACTCACATGATTAATGGACGACCCCTAATTTACACAGTAACACTTCTAACAATAAGAAGCTCTATATAAATTAGTGCTTTTAGCATGTTATGCTCCTAGTATGCAAATTTTTTGGTTTTTATACCAACCTAGGACTAAGTATTCTATGTTGTATCCAGGAATTCTAGACATATCCACATTCATTAGGATATACTCTATAGGCATGTTCGCATAAAATATAAACGTCAGATTGAAATAAGAGTTTATCAGCTACTAATGGCAAGATCTAGAACTAGAAACAGATTCCTAACCTTTTGATTAAATTATCTTTCAACAAAGAATATTGTAAAGAGAAAATTTTGATTGGCTTTTTGGATTGGATTGAAAAACTATATTACAGTTTACATTTTTTTATTTTTCAGAGAGGAGGTTTCGGACGAGGCAGGCCTGCACCTTAATTAAGTTAAATAAAAAAAAATCATATTGTTATCATGTTTCATTTCACAAACTAGAAACATTTTTTTAAATGTAAGTTGGATGAATGTCAAATTAGGTTTTCACCACAACTGACATCACCAGTGTTTTTGGAGGGCTGAACGAAATACTCAGGATTAAATATCATGTAAAAGTGGTATATATTATATTCAATTAAAATAATAATTTGAGACACCTTTTGGTGAAACTATACTACATCCTATAATTTGTAACCCATATTTGCAATGATTTAATCAATAAATAAAAAAACAAAAATTACACGGACATCCCAAACTAGGCAGAGCGTGTACTATGGTAACCAAACTGCTGATAAACATACTTGTATATTACTGTTACGAGATGAGGTTCGGGATTAGTAAGGGCAGGGCTACATCACTCGCTCGAGGTCGCGTTTTATATACCTACCAATTTAGCTTACCGTCCACGGTAAAATTGTCAGTAGGCGCGACAACGCGTAGCTGAGAGTACTTAAGCACGGCAGAACGGTATTCTCCGTAAATAAAAACAAAATGTCAAATCGACTTAATGAATGAAATTAAAACTTATAATGAAGTGGAGATGTTTTGTTATTGCTAAATGTATTTATTATGTTAAATTGCATTATTGCTAGATGTTAGTGATCTGTAAAATCCTTTAAAAATCGGTTGCAAAAATGATTTTAGCTATTACTTTTTTGTCAATATAATATAAAAATACTTTAGGTGTTTATTCTTTACTCCATTGCCTCGTGGCTGTACTAATAATAAATAATAGTTATCTTCTCAACAAAAAATAAATGTTATATATATATTCTATACTAGCAGCGCCCCGCGGTTTCACCCGAGTAAGTCCCGATCCCATGAGAATATCGGGATAAAAAATAGCCTATATGTTAATCCAGGTCTCCAGCTATCTACATACCAAGTTTCATCGCAATCGGTTTAGTAGTTTTGGCGTGAAAGAGTAACAAACATCCGTACATCCATACGTCCACACATCCATACCTCCTCACAAACTTTCACGTTTATAATATTAGTAGGATATTAGAATGTTGTACTAAATCAGGTTTTGAGTGATTAGCCAGAGTGAAGTTGTAATAAATGTAGTCTATTAAACCGTCAATAATAAACCCATAATTTCTACGAAAGGTGACGAACTTAGTAGGTGTGGACTGCCAGCGTATTCATTTGTTGTAACTTGTAGGCAAGGCGAACTGACGGCTGCTTCTCTCACGCAATATGAAATATAGTGAAAATAATAATAAGAGCTACTGAAATGTAAAACATATTGAGAGCGCCACGGATTGAGGTTTTTATTTGAGTAGGTAGTTATTTGTTATTTACTTTTGTGTAACATAATATTATGCAATACAAAAGTATTAAATTATAAGAGTATATTTCTCCAGTCTACGCAACAGCCATTACTAGCAACCCGCCCCAGCTTCGCACGGGTAGCAGAGACATCTTCACCAATCATAATCATATTTCAACCAATTTACACAAAACCTTAACAAATTACATACCTAACTAAACCTTCCTCATAAATAGCTCTGTCTATTTATGAAAACCGCATGAAAATCCGTTGAGTAGTTTTTGAGTTTATCGTGAACAGATAGACAAACGAGGCGGTGTAAAATGTAGTGATGTATTATGAATGAATATGATTATTATAATGCTACGTTTACACGCACGCCGTGCAGCCTGGCAAGCAGCATGGCATGCAGCTCGGCGCGCAGCCTGCCACGCAAGCTTTTCACACCAGAGCTGCCAGTAAAGACAACTTATTTTATACCGCTAAGACTCGGAAATTATACAAAATCATGTACTATTATACAAAATCAGTGTTGTACAACTATAGAACGTCACTCTTTGGGGATTTTAGTAAAAGGTGTTTTAACTTTAACGTATAAGGATTTAACAGATTATCACAGACATGATTTGTTTTAAGTATCTCTATGTGTATGTACGTACTTTTTACGCTATAACATAAGCAATGACATTGTATCCAATTATGCAATGCAATCTACTATACAAACAGGATACAAAAGATAACCGATATTATACCAATTTTGTATCCAATTTACAATCTGGCAGACCTGTTTCACACACTTGCAGGCATGGTCCGTAGGGTATTAGTGTTCTGTGGACATGGTAGTCAGTGCAAACATGGGAGACGATGTAGACGTAGATCTCGTGGGAGCTACTGCTTTGGGCTTGATCTATTTTTATTGAAAAAAAAAACAGCCCGACATAATTATGCATGCGAAATTTTACTTAAAACTATTAGGTTTTACAATTAAAAAATCATTTATGGTGTAAAAACACTTTTCAAGTAGCCAAAACTTTAAATTTGATTTTTTTATTTGACATGCGTTATAACTATTTTTACATCGAAGAGTGCTTTTACATAATTCGTTTCTTACTCTAGTGGGATCTCTTGGAATGAATTTACTATCCTCGCTAACTTTTGAATATAATTTTTTATTATTTCTAATAAACATGAACATAATTAACCATGATAAGCATTGCTTCTTCATTAAATGTGTTTCGTAACTGTTTTAAGGCATACATAAATCTATTTTATTTACTGCACATCATTGAAATGCGATTAGTTACAATTCTCTAATCGTCAATCAATCAATACTAACTTTAATCCTAAGAATTGGCACTATTTTGTTTCATATTTTTTTGGGCCCTGATAAACAATATTTATTTTTACTAAAAGAATAGTTCAGAAACATCTTTCTGAAGTCTTCTTTTGCTTTCGATTCATGCATGATAAAGGTTCATACCACTCCGATATATTTGGTGTGGCCAAAAATTAATTTCGATCGTTACGTCGTCTGTATGCCACGAAGATGAAAACTATACTAACGCAGCCGAGAGCGTGTGTGTGTGTGTGTGTAAACAGGCACACAAGCACATTTGAAGTGTGTCAAAAAACCGACAGTCGTCCCGATCGGCGCCAAGCGCGTGCACATTCACGCAAGCATGCACAAACAGCCTGTTCACATGCTTGCGTCGTTGAATGTCGGTTTGAACGCGAGCGTGTGAACGCAGCCGTTAGGCGTCCCGATCGGCGGCAAGCGCGATCACATTCACGCAGGCATGCACAAACAGCCTGTTCACATGCTTGCGTCGTTGAATGTCGGTTTGAACGCCAGCGTGTAAACCCACCATAAAGTGTGTGTTCCGATATGCACTGCGAGCACTATAAGAACTGACGTCAATTTAGTATACTGCGAAGCCGTTCCTTTATAATTAGCTTTACTTTTTTTTTTATATTATAGGGGGCAAACGAGCAGTCAAAAGTGCGTTGCCGGCCTTTGAGAAATGGTTACTGTTTAATACGGAACACAGTCCAGTATACTGGCATCTATGTTTTTGGCGCTGTTTTGACGTGAAAATAATTATCATATATATGTACAAGTTATCTGTTCAACAAGAAAAAAAATTGTTTGAATGTAGTTATATTTAAAAATTTTATATTCAAGTCAATTGTCAATTGACAATTACTCGCATAATAAAAAAAAGTAAGTTTACTTTTATTAAAAGAAAATATTGTTTTTTAAGTAACCGAATGCATAATAACTTTGTTTATTATTATTTAGCTATGGTCATTCGAGAAATGAACGCATGTAGTAATGGTTTACACAAAACAAAATTTATTTAAATACAAATTTAATGAACATTAAACAAAAACACTTATATTTTACGCCTAATCGATACGAATACGATGGATCGAAAAAACATGAACATCGGTTTGACGTTTAGGGACCACTTCTTCATTAGTCTTTTTCTAGGTATGACTAGTTCTGGATTCATCGACAATAACAAATGAATGCTTCTAACAATCTATATTATAGGTAGGTAATAAAATTGTAACGGGATGAATTCTGTACATTAAATATATATTTAAAAAAAATCGACTGAGGGGTATTTAAGATATGCCTACTGAATATGCGATTCAAAAATTTTTTGTCTGTCTGTCTGTTTGTATGTTCATGATAAATTCTAAGAGTTTTCCTCTTCGTTTGACCTAGCGGTAGTTAACACGTGGTTCCAAAAGAGCGACGAACACTCTATCACATATAAAAGTGGTAACCACGCGACACAGATCGACTACTTTCTTATCAGAAGAGATAATTTGGTCTGTGTCAAAAACTGCAAGGTACCCGGGGAACCTTTAGTGCCGCAACATAGGTTGCTAGTAATGGAGGTCAAAAGAAAAGTTTGGGATACGAATAGGAGGAATCGGCCCCCTCCAAGGATCAGGTGGCGAATGTTAGAGAAAGAACAGTATGCAAATACATTTAGGGAAAAAGTTGTGGATAGAATGATAGAAATGGATGGAATGCATGAAAAGTCAGTGGATGAGTGTTGGAATGAAATGGCAAATTATATAAGAGAGATAGCGCGGGAAGTAATCGGAGAAATGAAAGGGGAACGAAACGAAAGGGAAAGTACTATCAATAGAGATACTTGGTGGTGGACTGAAGAGGTACAGAAAGCTCTGAAAGAAGGATGCATTTAAAGCATGGAAAAATAAGAATGGGAATGAAATAATCAAGGAAGTTAGAAAATGTGAATACAAAGAGTGGAAGAAGAAAGTAAAGAAAGCGGTAGCAGTGGCCAGAGCTCAAGCTCAAAACAATATGTACAGGCATCTACAAGAACCTAGAGGACAAAAAGAACTCTACCGCATTACAAAGATCAGGGAAGAGAGGGCAAAAGACATCAAGCATGTGAGAGGTATGAAAGATGAAGAGGGTAGAGTGTTGATAAAAGATGAAGATATAAAAGACAGATGGAAGACTTATTTTGAAAAGCTTATGAATGAGGAGAATGATTGGAGCGGCGTGTTAAACGATGTGCATGTGAATATCGGATTAGTGAATGAGATTAGTATGAACGAAGTTAGAATGGCAGTACGAAATATAAAAAATGGTAAAGCAGTTGGGCCGACGGTATACCAGTTGAAGTTTGGAAGTTATTGAAAGAGGATGGATATCAGTGGCTGACTTTATTCTTCAATAAGTTGTTGCATGCAGAAGTAATTCCTGATGAATGGTGTCTCAGTTCAGTCGTGTCCATTTTTTAAAATAAAGGAGATGTATAGGAATGCAACAACTATCGAGGAATAAAGCTCATGTCTCATAGTATGAAAGTTCGGGAGAAAGTAATTGAAAGAAGAGTAAGAAATGATAGTGCGATAACACAAAACCAATTTGGGTGTATGCCAGGGCGCGGGTCAACAGATGCCATATTTACAATACGCCAACTATGCGAGAAGTACAGACACGTGCACAAAAACTTGCATATGGTGTTTGTTGACTTAGAGAAGGCGTATGATATGGTACCAAGAGAGGTTTTGTGGTGGGCTTTGAAAGAAGAAGGAGTGCCTGCTAAGTATGTTGAATTGATTCGTGCTATGTACAGAGAGTCTAGCACGCATGTGAGATCGATAGCTGGAAACACCGAACAGTTTAATGTCTCTGTAGGCTTGCACCAGGGATCGGCTCTAAGTCCATACCTCTTCCTGTTGGTAATGGATGCTCTGACAAGGGACATACAGGAGGAGGCACCTTGGTGCATGCTATTTGCAGACGACATTGTGTTGGTCGGAGAAGACGGGTACGAGGTCCAGAGTAGACTGGAAAAATAGCAACATAGACTGGAGAATGTTGGCTTGAAAATCAGCAGAACCAAAACTGAATACATGTTCTGCGATTTCAGCGGTCTCTCCGGTCCTGAAACCATTTCGCTGGATGGAACAGCGATACCGGTGTGCTCCAACTTCAAATACCTCGGTTCTCTTCTTCAAAGCGATGGCGAAATAGACCGCAATGTACAGCATCGAATCAATACAGGGTGGATGAAGTGGCGGCAGGTATCAGGAATCATTTGTGATCCCAAGTTTCCTGTTAAGTTGAAAGGACAGGTGTATAAAACTATCATCAGACCTGCCGTCTTGTACGGTTCTGAAAGTTGGCCCACAAAGAGAACGGATGAGAGACGCCTGCACGTAGCCGAAATGCGAATGTTCAGATGGATGTGTAGTGTGACTAGGATGGACAAGATGAGAAATGAATTTATTAGAGGGAGCCTGAAAGTAGCACCAGTGGAAGAAAAGCTGAGGAGTAATAGGTTGTCGTGGTATGGATGAGCAAAATGTGGTGAAAAGAGTTTTATGTATGGATGTTGACTTGATGGACTGTGTGAGAGAAGATATGGCTAGAAATGGAGTAAGCAGTGAAATAAGGAACTATAGAGTAGAATGGAAGAATAAAACATATTGCACCGACCCCAAATAAAATTGGGACAAGGGTAGGCAGATGATGATGATGTATGTGTGCAATTCACACACGGCAGAAGTGAAACTTCAGAAAAACAGATCCAGATATACAAATAATTGCCTTATTAATTTGACTTGACCGTTATTCGAAGCTTATTTATTTGAGATAGGCACTACTATTCCCACCGCATATTGCTGTCTCTTTCTACCCAATACAGCCATCTCTTTCTTACCCCCACCATTCCAACCACCTGCTGTGGGGACGACCGTTGTAGGAAGGTCCGCAATTTCTATAGAATCATTGGCGTCTTGATTCCCGCCGAGTGCAGACGTGCTCCAACAAAGTCTTGCACTGGTAATATTTGAATAACACACTGGCCGATGAAGTAAGTGTTATCTTTTCAAAAGCATTGTACTTTCTATTTGAAAAACAATGAAAAGTGTAAGAGACAACGACGGCCACGTAAGTAATTTAATATTATTTTTAAATACGAATTTATCTGTTTCATATAAAAAAATATGGAAGTTTAAAATATCTGAAATCGTTAACGGATTTTTGTTTCTTACAACAAAATCTTTACTTTTTATTTAAAGGAATTGGTCATAAAACCGTTGTTGTTTAAAATAATTATTTTTACAATTTTGTAACTAACTACAGTTCGTTCGTAAATAATATGGATACAATTTTATTTTAATTGTAAAGTTTTGATCTACCCACATAATTTGGTTTTTTACCCACATAATCTTGTTTTATTTTGAATATTAGATATTTAACTTTCAAGTTATTAGTTATTTTATTTTATAATGATATTAACATTGTTAGCATGAATGTGATTGATAAAAACGCAGGCAGGTCCCCAATACCCGGGCCTTTCTGCTATTAAGGTTCGACGGTGTTCTATAGTACCTTCTCAGCAGTACTGCTAGTTGACTAGCGGTAGCAATTTCTCCTCATCAAAAGAATCAAGTTAATTAAACGGAGGGCGTAAACAATCCAAGAAAAGGGGGGAGGGAGTGCAAAAAGCGTAATTCTGAACGTAAACTATCGAAGGCAATATCCGAGAACAATTAATAAGGAAAGAAGAACAAACTGTGAGTAAACATGTCGATGAACCTGTTGTGTGCTGAAACTTTCCTGAATGATTTAAAACTACTTATCTACAATATGTATGTATTTAGAAATATATGGGTGTGTTTATCAGCAGTCTGGTTGCCATAGTACAGGCTCTACCTTGTTTTGGGATCAGAAGGCCGTGGGTGAAATGTGTCGAGTAATTATTATTATTTTTACTCAATGATTCACACATCTAGACAATACAGAATGAAATGCGATTTTATATATTTGTTCCCCTGGCTATACAGATTTCGATTTGAAGAAATAATTTAAGGTTTATGAATTCTCTTATTACTAAGTACCCTTGCACACGCTGGCAGAGTTTTTACAATATAAAGAGTGAATGCAGACAAACTTGAGTGAATTGTTGTCATGGACCAAAGGTTCGGACAGTCTTTCCTGTCTCTCAAGAAAAAATACAGCTGCCATTAAAAGGGCTGATGGAATTCGGCAATGTTTTTAAGCCACATAATAGCTCTACCTCGCAGGTTGAGCATAATAAACCAAGAACCTCCTCGCAGGGGTATGCTTTCCGGAAAACAACCTACGCAAGGTTGTTCTTATGGGCAATACAGTGATGTGCACTACACAAATGCCACCAATTGCCAATCAAATTCCGCTGAGTGGTTGTAGCTTACAATAGCCTTCGCGAAGAAAGTCATTAGTATTTAGACGCTCCGAAAAGTCGTAGTTCCTTTCGAAGCCGATCTCCTCGAACAAACCCTAGGGCAAGGACAAAACAAAGCTGGCTTAAGAAACATCGTCACAATTAAGACATAACAAAGATAGTAAGCGAAAAAATTCTGACATTAAAACATTTAGAGGGGGCCGTGTTGTACACTATGTTTACAAATGGGAAAGTTTACATCTACCAATATGTCTTGCAAATTAAAAAGGATATCGCATACCCTTTTACCAAAAACCGCCACACGTTTAGCCAAAGATGCTAAGAAACCCGATTACACGAATATGCCACAATCGGACGAAATGTCCGCAATAATGCAACAAATGAGTGGACCAAGGGGTGCTGACCAAAGCTGCATCTGGTCCAAGTTTCTATTCTCAATTTTTCTAGTTCCTAAAAGCAATGACGCATCTCACCCGATATTCAACTTGAAGCCCTTAATCGATTCATATTCGGTTACTTAATTTAACCCTTATACCCTTTTTTTATTTGTAATGAACAGATTAGCTTTGGAAGATACATATATCTTTCATAAGCCTACTTTCACCTCCCTCGCAGCCACAGAAGGTTCCTTCATCTAATTTACCAGGGCGAACTATTAGAGAAGATCTCTTTGCCTTTCGACCTGAGTACAGTATCCAAAACTTTCACCACGTTAACAAAATGGATCACTCAAATTCTCGGACAAAAGGAATGTCCGAACTATACAACTACATATAGACTACTATTAAATCCCTCAACAGAACAGAGATATATTTCAAAGTCACGTGCATTTGACCTTTTGAAATAATATTTATTGGAGTTCTTAGGCTAAATAGTCAACTACAACAAACCTGTTGTAATGCCGTCAAAGACCTTGACATTGACCTTGGAATTCAGTGGAATTCATGGTCAAATCAGAACAACTTCCATAATATAAAATAACACCCCTGATATCGAAATTCATGGCGATGATAGAAAGACACGAAGCCTGGTAAGTCTTCCCATTTTTGCCAGATTCACAATCCCCACGGCCGGCTGCACTATTACGGCACTGTTAAATATACTCAACGCAATGTTGAAAAGAAACCCCAGGCAGTTACACAATATTCCGTGGGAAGTCATAGTGAGTAGTAGTGGGACCATGGTAGCGAGGTAATTGCAGACGTCTATCTCCAATTCACAGACCATTTTCCTGTCTTTACCTGACCACAGACGCATCGGATTTAGCTTAGGAAGCTTGATTGGGCAACTTGTCGCTCAGAAGAAGTCACGGACAAAGAATTTATTGCAATCAAAACGAAATGTTTTGAGTACTAAGTTTTAAAAGATCATTATCAGTACAGAGTCACAGAAGCTACGATACAGTACGACAATAAGACCATTATTGTACATCCGACGCTAGGGTGGTACCAAATTGACTCCGTTTAAGTCTGACTAGTCGGTCCTCGAATAGATATTCTGTTTGCATTACATCGTGCTCATGTAGTGATCAATCAACGACCAGACTAATGTGCACCACAAGTTACCTATTACTATACAGTATAGTCCATCAAAGGTTGTCTGTAAGAGATCGCAGACTGCGATAAGACCGCCCATTGTATGCTACTCAATATTGAATGTTGTATGTATCCTATTTTCGGTGTACAGTAAAGTATACTCTATCTATCTATATATATCTATCAAGCGTTGTTTTGAAATATCTATTAAATCTTCTGGCATGGGTTTTACCTTCACTGTTCCTCATTCCCAGAGTGCTGAGTGGCCTCGATCAATGTTGGGGAACTACCTGATAGTAGGGTTTTGAGTTTCTTTATTTCTGAGGGCAGATATGAAAACAAGTTCTAATCAATGTTTTGACGATCGACGGGACTTCCGTCTCCAAATGTATTCGAAATGACGCTGGAAGTATGAAAAACTGAAGGTGGAAGTAAAGTCAGAAGGCTAGAGTAATGATTGGTAAATCTCCTTCTAAAATCTTGGTGCGCTTCAAATAGAATAAACATGATTGTGAACAAAAAGCCTAGGTCGGTTTCGAAAGTTGGTATTGAAATAGCTAGGTACTAATCAGATCTCATTTTAGTACAAAAAAATTTAGTATTTATGATTTCATATCAACGCAATATTGTTACAAAAATCTGTTATTTCCACTGTTTGTAATGCAGAATGATTAATTATCAAATGTTTTAGCTTCATTTCTGGATAACAATGTATATGACTAATACCTCCGAAACACACAACCGTCCTACTATTGCTATGTTTGGAACGTAGTTTGAATACTCTTTGGTGTTCGGGACGAAGAAAGGGCATATTTTAGTCTTAACTGTATATTTCGGTATATTTTTGAATAAAATACCTAGGCATGTTTTTACGCCTTCCCGTTGTCAAATCATTTATTTTTAATGTTAATTTGATAATTATAAAATATATTAAAAACGTTAAAGTAAAACTGTATGACAATTATCACACTATTTTAAGTTTAATTTATTGCCCGACTTGACAAGATAATTTATTTTGAGCAGAGGCATCTACCCAATTCATAATTTAACTTAACATTGATTTCGATCTTTTAGATGCCTTTGGAACTACAAAGGCCAGGATTTGGATCTAAAACTGATACTGCAGATTACAGGCATTCGGACTGGAGGTAGATTGCGCATCGAGTTTATCAAACACATAATCGATTTATTCATTATTAGCACTAAACGTAAACCCAAGTCTGCTTTCCGAGCGATCATTGCATGTTGGATCAAAGCCTCTTAAAAAATGCCAGTAATAACGGTGACTCCATTCATACGTTTTCTGTGGTTACGTCAAAGAATTGGTAGGAGAATTACCCACTGGAAGATACATTGCCAAGGGGCAACTAGTGTTCAACGTACATCTTCTGTGAGTTCTACTGACTGGAATTAAGCCTTCATTCGTTATTCCACCCATGACGGTTTTATTTAATGTTGCTGATTGGGATGGGAACGTATTTTTCTTAAGTAAGCGTTTGTCGTTATAATGTGGAATTTGGCTTCATTTTAGCCTATAAGACTGATTTGTTTTTAAAGACAGTCGAAATCTTTATATCTTTATTTTTAATAACCGGCTGAATCAATGCTTCATACTGTACCAAAATATCAATAATAGATGTCACATTGGGCGTCGTCTTTACCACCACCAGGCGATAACAAACACGTCTCAAATAAATAAGCGTCGAATAACAGTCAAGTCAAATTAATATCGGCGTTTTACCTGAAAATAAAACGCTTATAAATTTACTTACCTTATTCGAAGCTTATGAATAATCTCTGCCTGGTATATTTTCGACTCAATGATTCTATAGAAATTGCGAACCTTCCTACAACGGTCGTCCCCACTGCCAGGTGGTGGGAATGGTGGGGGTAAGAAAGAGATGGCTGTATTGGGTAGAAAGAGACAGCAATATGCGGCGGGAATAGTAGTGCCTATCTCAAATAAATAAGCTTCGAATAAGGTAAGTAAATTAATAAGCGTTTTATTTTCAGGTAAAACGCCGATAATAATAAACAGTAGGCAAACCTGAAGTCCAGTTACAACTGTACACAACTTTCAAAACAACAATACTTTGTTTTTAATATAGGTTAAGGTTGGATTTAAATGTAAATTTGTAAAGAATCAAAAGTATAAGTGAAATATGGAGAAAATGCACAAAAATTACACAAAGTTGACATTGACATATAGTACGCAGGCGCAAAGACATAGATTATAGGAACTTTATCGTGATGCTTCCGTTTCATCGAATTTCAAATCACAACGATTCTAAAGAAGTTTCACTTCAAAAAAGAAAATTACTTAATTGTTGAATTTTTTTCGTAATAAATGAAATAATTAAAGTTTGATTAACAATTAATCAGTAATTTTAAAGATTTTTAGTAATATCAAATGCGAGATAAACCTAACGAATTAACGGAGTTTCTCAAGGAAATGTCCCACAGTTATTTCGGAATTGATAACTTGCATTTGGCAATTCTCAATAAATTCGTCTGTTATTACTGATTTTTGGTTACGTTGTTATGGCGTTGCTTTGGCAGTGGGGACAATGGGAACAATCTTAAATAAATTTATTCAAATCCCGCTGTCCCCATTGGTAGTTCCGGGTAATGGGGACAACGGGAAAATAAATACCTCATTTTCGGTGTCCCCGTTAATGGGGATAGGACAATGGGAACAACGGGAATACACCGGTGAGGTGAGCTTCCACACGAAAATCAAATGGGTAATGTTCCCACGGCCAAATTATATCGTTATTTCGCGTGTAAGCAATCAAAACAACATTTTTTTGTACGCTCCAGTTTGTTTCACCGCCAATATAGTATCAAAAATCCTGCTTGGAGGTACAATGCCTATTCTAAGCGACAAATTACTGTTTTCCGAAAAAACGCGAACGAAGTCGCGGGCACAGGGTCCCCATTAGTGACATTAGTTACTAAGTATCTTATATTGTAACAATGATATATGTAAGCATGTCAGCAGCAACTTAGGCTACGATGGAACCGGCATATTCTTAATGAATAAAAATTCCTTGAATAAATAGACAAAAAAAACATGAGGGTATTTATGTTAGGACGGCTTACCATCAGTCGAACTGGAGTTAAGTTAAAGGTCGGCATCGCAACTTAAAAGTTTCAAAACTTCGCAGCTTCGGTTGTTGCTACAGAAAACACACCAATTTTAAAATGTCAATAAGATCGCACCTTTATTTTATAAGCAATGTTGATGTCTGTCAACGTTCATTTGTTTGGCAGCGTTCATTTGTTACAAAAAAAAAAAAAAGCTGTTTAGGCGTAAAATGTGTGATTTATTTTTAATGTTCATTAAATTTGTATTTAAATAAATTTGTTTTGTGTAAACCATTGCTACATGAGTACATTTCTCGAATTCCCATACCAAAATAATAATAAATATATATATTGTTTAAGGTCATCGATATAAATGTACTACGTACTAGATATGGCGTTTGGAACACTACATTTGTCAAACTTAGTTGTGGTTCCGGAGCTACAACGAGCTCATACGCACTTCAACTGTGGTTCAGTGTACACTGGTGCATGTGTAGCTAGCAGCGAGCGTTTCGTATTTGTTAGAAAACGTAAAAATATACTTGCGAGTTATTCTTTCATCATTATATTTTATTTATTTATTTATTTAGCCCGTTATACTGGGTGAGGTATTTAATCTTTATAACTGTATCGTATGATTTGTGGGGCTATAGGATGTCTCTCAACTCAGTGTGCCTCTTGGCAAAGGCCTCCTCCAGTAGTTTCCATTGCTTCCTGTCTTGAGCAACTCTAATCCATTCGGGTCCCGCAGTAAGTTTCAGCTCATCTTCCCAGCGCATCAGTTGTCGTCCCCGACGTCTCTTGTCATGTCTTGGATACCAATTCGTTATAATTTGACTACACTTTTCTTGTGTATTGCACATTGCTAATTCTGTCTTGCCTTCTTGTTCCTGTCATGCTTCATTCCATACCTCTCTGGCACTTCCCTAGTTTGTCTCTATGGTATTTTGTAAGGGACCATGTTTCGCAGGGTGATGCATGGAAGAATACAAGCGTTGAAAACTTTTCTTTCGTTTCCATATTGTATTCTTTAGATTTTACTATTTCCTTGAGAGACCAGTATCTTTTCCACCCATTAGCAATCTTCTTATTTATTTCCTTGGTTGTTTGGTCTTTAGGGGAGATGATCTGGCCCAAGTAGCAATACTCGTCGACATATTCTATTTGTTGTCCTTGAATTTCAATGGGTTCCATTTTTGAGTTGGTCATCAGTTTCGTTTTTGTTATGTTCATTTTTAAACCCATTTTATAGCTCTCAGTATTTAGAGTTTGGATCATCTTCTCGAGTGCTTTTGGACTTTCTTCTAGTATAACCAGGTCTTCCGCAAATCTTAAGTGGTTTAGTTTTCATCCGTCTATGTTGAGTCCTAGATGATCCCAGTCAAGATTGCGAAAGATGTTCTCTAAAACTGCTGAAAACAACTTTGGTGACATTGGATCTCCCTGTCTAACTCCTCGCTTTATCCGGAATTCTTTGACCAAAGCTTCTAATTGGATTTTTGCTTTACTGTTTGAATATATAATTTTGATAATGTTAATATATATTGCAGGTATACCTTGCCTTTCTAAGCTTTCCCATATTGCCTTATGACTAATGCAATCGAATGCTTTTTCATAATCTATAAAAGCTACGTATAGTGTTTTGTTGTATTCGTTTTACTTCTCAATTATCTGTTTGAGTGTGTGGATGTGGTCTTTCGTTGAAAAGTTCCTTCTGAAACCGGCTTGTTCAATTGGTTGGCTTTCGTCTAATTTTGCACTTAGCCTGCCCAAAATGATCTTTGCGAATATTTTGTACACATTCGACATTAGGCTTATTGGCCGGGAGTTTCCGATGTTGTCCTTTGCGCCTTTCTTGTGTAGTAGGGTTATATATGAAGTTTCCATTTGTGTTGGTATATACCTACCCACTTTTAAAAATTTGGTTGAACATCTTAGTAAGTATTGGTACTAATTCATCAATAGTCCCTCTCAAAATCTCGTTTGTAATTTTCTCCGGTCCAGGTTCTTTCTCAATTTTCCACTTCTCTCTTCAAAATATCAGGTTCCCACTCTGACAGGCTGTCTTCTGTTTTCATCATTATATTACATTCGGGTAATTAAAAACAAAAATTAGTACTCATTATAACATGATTTTGTAGCAAATTGCAGTAAAATAAGAGAAAAATTCAAATTCTTAGTAGCCATGTGCATGACGTAGATACGCAAAAAGGATCCAACCCACAGTATGGTCGAAAATGAGCTGAATATGCCAAATTAGTACATAGGATCTATATTTTCTATTAGTAAAAACACCCTAGTCAAAATATATTAATTTGACCTTCTTATTAATATGGGGTACCAACCCACTTCTATAACAGGTTTTTATTTTAATTTCGCAAAAACGATCCAACTTTCTTGGATCATTATAGAAAAATTTTACGATATTGAAAAAGGTCAACAATTTATAACTTAAAAAGAATCCAATCCACCTGGATCGCTTTTAATAAATGCATATATTACTTTTAATAAATAAATAAATTAGATTTATATATAGTTTTATCAAGAAACGATTTTGTGCTACTATGGCCAAATGGAAAGGAAATACCTCCAGTTAAATTAGAAGATTTAAAGTCGATGTTTCATCTGATCTCTAAAAATTATTACCTTTTTACAAATCTCTCAAAAATTTACTGTTTTATTACATTAGTCCATAATTACATAACAATTTGAAATGTTGGATCGTTACTGCAAAATGAAAAATAAGCTAAGCATAATTGAAAATGTCTTTTAGTTAAAACGATCCAACCCCACATTTACTTAAATATTTCTAAAAATATTTATTCATTCCCAAAAAAAACTTATTTCTTTAAAAAGGACAACCATTTTTACAACTATGTACCAAAGCAACAAAATCAAAAAACAGACCATCAATGAGCAAATATAATTTAAACATCAATCTTCATTATCTTAAAAGTGTAATTTTGTGGGTTGGATCCTTTTTGCGTATCTAGTACGTCCAATTACATTACTTTTAGTGAAAGTCACGTAACGACCCACACCTGTGATCTACTACTACCACAGATAAGATAATAGTTACTTCGTAACAGATACATCACTCCCATACAAAACTCAAAATACCTACGTTATAATAGCCTACAAAATTGAAATAATAATACCTGGCGTTAGCTGCGACCAGAAATATATCTTATTTACGCTGTTCGAAAGTTGAGAACGCCTTGCCCACCGCGCGACCTTCTCTGTGCATGTAGCCGAACTGCCGGACACTCTAGGGTTGTACAAAGTACACAAATAATGAAATAAATTATTTATTTGGGGTATGTCCCGATATACACTGCGAGCTCTGTTCAGTGCTCTTACTGGAGATAACTTCGTTCCGTTATGGACTGACAGAATACTGCCGCAGTATCCTAGGGAAGTATATGACGTCATAAATCGTCGCCATTTTTGTAGTGAGCCCTATCGTTTTCGAGGAAAGGTGCTCTCGGTGCTTTGATCATGTGATCAACTAAAATTTTATTTCCAGTTTAGATTATAAACAATTATTTGTAGAAATATGTTCATCACTTTACGTACGTACATAGCCCCATTTAAATAATTCGTTTATAAAGTTATTATGCATTCGCTTACTTAAAAAACAATATTTTCTTTTAATAAAAAGTAAACTTACTTTTATTATGCGAGTAATTGTCAATTGACAATTGACTTGAATATAAAATTTTTAAATATAACTACATGCATTTAAACAATTTTTTTTCTTGTTGAACAGATAACTTGTACCTATAATTATATGATAATTATTTTCACGTCAAAACAGCGCCAAAAAACATAGATGGCAGTATACTGGACTGTGTTCCGTATTAAACAGTAACCAGTAAAGCTAATTATAAAGGAACGGCTTCGCAGTATACTAAATTGACGTCAGTTCTTATAGTGCTCGCAGGGCATATCGGAACACACACTTGATAATAAAATTTATGGGTGTTGAGTTTTATATAATGATTAATAAAATTATTTCCCCTATGAAATTTATATCTTTAATTTTTATAGGAAATTAAAATATACTTAAACCTTCAATAGTAACATAAAATGTTGATGCTGTAGACATATACATCACTATTACTACATCACTACATTTTACACCGCCGCGTTTGTCTGTCTATCTGTTCACGATAAACTCAAAAACTACTCGACGGATTTTCATGCGGTTTTCATCAATAGATAGAGCTATTTATGAGGAAGGTTTAGGAATGTAATTTGTTAAGGTTTTGTGTAAATTGGTTGAAATATGATTATGATTCTTGAAGATGTCTCTGCTACCCGTGCGAAGCTAGGGCGGGTTGCTAGTAATGGCTGTTGCGTAGACTAGAGAAAGATACTCTTATAATTTAATACTTTTGTATTACATATTATATTACACAAAAGTATTAAATAAAAAATAACTACCTACTCAAATAAAAACCTCAATCCGTGGCGCTCTCAATATGTTTTACATTTCAGTAGCTCTTATTATTATTTTCACAATATTTCTAACTATATTACATATTGTGTGAGAGAAGCAGCCGTCACTTCGCCTTGCCTACAAGTTACAACAAATGAATACGCTGGCAGTCCACACCTTCTAAGTTCGTCACCTTTCGTAGAAATTATGGGTTTATTATTGACGGTTTAATAGACTACATTTTTTACAACTTCACTCTGGCTAATCACTCAAAACCTGATTTAGTGCAACATTGTATAGAATATATATATATGTAACATTTATTTTTTTTGAGAAGATAACTATTATTTATTATTAGTACAGCCAAGCGGCAATGGCGAGTAAAGAATAAACACCTAAAGTATTTTTATATTATATTAACAAAAAAGTAATAGCTAAAATCATTTTTGCAACTTATTTTTAAAGGATTTTACAGATCACTAACATCTAGCAATAACGCAATTTAACATAATAAATACATTTAGCAATAACTAAACATCTCCACTTCATAATAAGTTTGATTTGACATTTTGTTTTTATTACGGAGAATGCCGTTCTGCCGTGCGTGCATGCTCTCAGCTACGCGTTGTTGCCCCTACTGACACTTTTACCGTGGACGGATAGCTAAATTGGTAGGTATATAAAACGCGACCTCGAGTGAGTGATGTAGCCCTGCTACTACCTAAACATATATACACTTTTCCACTATGATACTTTTAGTTTCATGCATTTATTATTTTATCAATATTAAATACATATCTTTTTCACACAGAACATGTCACTTGAAAATTCAAGTTAGATTAGTGACAATAAGTAAAGCTGATACTCAAGGCCATCTTAGGCCATGCCGGCGCACAAAATTTCGGGCCCTATTAGAAAGTAAAATTGATACAATTTGGCACAACAGAAATCCCGAAAGAAACTATTTTCTTTCCTCGTTCAAATCTTCTATTATATCGCCAAAATCTATTTTTAACCGACGAAAAAAAAAGGAGGTTCTCAATTCGACCGTATAATATATATATTTTTTTTTTTATGTCTGTTCAGCCCTCACTCCGTTATTTATGAACCGATTTAGATTATTCATTTTTTGTTAGGTAGGGTATACCTCAAGGGTGGTCCCATGTCAAGGAAGTCAGGTTCTGATGATGGGATCCTGAAAAAATTGAGAGAAACCCTCGAAAATTGTAGGAACGAATAGTGTTTCTGTTTACTTTTCATTACTTTATCAGGTATTGCGTTCAGAAATCATCATCATTTTTCATCATCATCATCATGATGATGAAAAAAACCATACAATAAAATCTTTTTAACAAAGTGAGTCGGCGCCAAATAAAATTTTGATAATTAATCAGTTTGTTGTTTGGCGCCGACTCAAAATAAGTTTATATATAATTAGATAGTTTATGTAAATAAGCTCAATACTTAAGATTTAAGGTTTATTTATTTTTTGCTTTTTAGTTATTTTCGTCGGTTTAATTTTTTGTTAAAAAGATTTTATTTTCAAGGTATTCGTGTTTATTCAATAAGTTGTGCATGTAACATTGTGGTTGGTAAATCATTCATTATTCTCTTATATTCTTGCAACAACTTCAATGCTCAGAAAAATGTCTTCTAATTTGATTTCTTAGCTTTTGTAAGATTGAGATGCTTAAACACACAAGGAATTAGCGGATTCCTTTCGTGTTTTTTAGATACCGCCTCAAATACGCCTTTTGGGGGTCCCGTAAGAATGAGGGCCCTGGGCACAGGCCCTACAGGAAAGATGCTGATATTGATAGCTTTCTTAATCTAGATAAAAGTAGAAATAGAAGTAGAGGCGACTAATAGTAAAGATAATATGATGCGGCGATACGTCACCAACTAAAATAAAACATTAAAACAGAATAATTTATTAACTCAAAAAGTCTACAATGTTATCTGAGAGTTCATGTATAATATTTTTTGAACTCTCAGAAAAAATATTTAAATACGGAGTAGTCACAAAGAGTGTCTATTAGGTGTTATTCAAAACGATCCAGTCTGTGTCACTTTCGGTAAACAAGGGATTGAACTGAAGTCCGATCTAAAAGTCGACATTGTCAGATCACGATTGGTAGTTTATAGCTCTTTGAAGATGACTGTAAGCACTGCGATGATATGAATAACATTAGAGTTTTTGTATCAACGTTTTATAATTATTTATAATCTCGACTGAGAGGTAATATTCTTCTAATAACAAATGTCTAGGCAGGCTGCACTCGAGGATTTTCTGGAGCTGGAAACTCTCCAATTTTATCCATGTAGTACTGGTAAGCACGGAAGGGTTTTAGTTCCCATGGCACTTGGTCCTCCATATGAGTGAGCTCTACACCTAGGTCTTCTAAAGTTGGCATGCACTTATCCACAACATCCGTAGTGGATTCCTGTAATGAATATATATATTATAAAATTAGATCTCATGAAAATTATGGGGGATATTTATTATAGGCGCTAGAAATGTCTTTGAAAATCATGCGAGGTAAGATCTAATAGACAGTAAATTAATAAATTGTGTTTATTTTTTATCTCACCGGCCGTGGGCAAAAGTTTTTTCTACGCAGGAATCTTAAATCGATCATACATTTAGATTTTTTACCAATAACTAATCAATTCTTTTTTTAAATAATTAAAGTACCTTCTCAATTCCTTCCCAATGCAGATTTCCCAAGGGGTATGCTGGTGAAATTAAGTTGATCAGCATGACTTTGAGGTTAAAGAGGATTGGATCCATCTTCATATCATAGCGGGCATATCCCCATTTCTCATCTTTTCTCATTAGTTTGTAGAACCAGTCGACCAAGTCAGCCAACAAGTATCGTTTAGGTCTGAAAATAACGTGTAACATTACGTACCTTTAATTCATTCATTTATATAAAGGTTGGCACTAATGACTAATTGTGTTATGAGGCACGGAGCGCGGCGGAATCATTTTTTCACATTGGAACAGACTAAGGTAGTACGGACACAAGCCCGTGGCGTATCTAAACAGTCGAAAAGAGTTGTCTGACTATGCAGAACTTAGCAAATAGGGAACAACGCACATTTTATTAGATACTAGCAACCCGCCCCAGCTTCGCACGTGTAGCAGAGACATCTTCAACAATCATCATCACATTTCAACCAATTTACACAAAACCTTAACAAATTATATACTTAAACTTTCCTCATGAATCACTCTATCTATTGGTGAAAACCGCATAAACATCCGTTGAGCAGTTTTTGAGTTTATCGCGAACAGACAGACAGACGCGGCGGGGACTTTGTTTTATAATATGTAGTGGTAAAAACCACTTCCTATCCTATTTATATTATTAAAGCGAAAGTTTGCGAGGATGTATGTATGAATGTACGTTTGATACTCTTTCATGCAAAAACTAATGAACCGATTTTGATGAAACTGAATACACAGATAGTTAATGACCTGGATTAACACATAGGATACTCTTTACCGTAGCAAATCCCACGCGGGCGAATTGTTATTACTTTACATATAATGAGAAGAAAAAACAATTGGGTTAGAGGTCTCGAACTTCCCAGCATCAGTCAACTCGGTATGCGACCCTGACCTGCTCTTTGTTTACACTCCCTAATCCATCCATATACCCCTTTCTTTCCATTGCCCTCAATTCTTAGCTACCTTCTCCTTTTAATACACTACCAATTTTACCATCTTTAATTCCCAAAGTGCCGACGGCCAAAGGTTTTCCCCCTATTACGTGAGTGAGTGAGTAAATAACAATGACTTCATTAATTATACAAGTAAACCAGTATAAAATAATTTTGTCAAAATCATCAAGACTCGACCTTTAAAGGCTGGCGTCCGAGCCGAAGCCCACCGTTAGATACTTGTCTTGTACTTGTCGTGTATTATTTGCAAAAGTATTAAATCACACAGTGCAAATACAAGTTTTTTTTTATTTTACGCCGGTGGCAAACAAGCATACGGCCCGCCTGATGGTAAGCGGTTACTGTAGCCTATGGACGCTTGCAACTCCAGAGGACTCGCATGCGCGTTGCCGACCCTTTGAAGTGTCTATAGTCTTATAGTATGTCTTTAAAATGTGTTTAAAAGCTTGTCAAACTACCACAAATGAAATCACTTTCTTTTTGCGAAGAGATAGACAGAGAAATGAAGCCCACGTTTCGCAATCCACATGTCAGCTACAGTTCTAAACTTTGGAACTACAACTAGGTTTTCCTTAGAAGAAAACCTCAATACTGCCTAATTCATTCAGCTCAAGCTCCATAATGGCAGTAGTACTTTACATTTAAAGAAATTTCCAAATTTAAGAAAGTGAATAACATAGGAGCCGAACTTACCCAATAGCCAGATAAGTTTGGCATTTGGTGTCTGGGTCCCGCATAGCATTAACGATCCCTTGAGCAACGTCAGATACATAAACAGGCTGTTTAATTGTAGCTAGCCCGTTCTTGTACAACGGCATATACTGGCCATTAATACGTAGAGGAGAGACGATGCCCCTGCAAATAATAATATTGAATATATTGTACAATGAGAGGATTCATAACTACATTGACGAAATCATATTTTTTTTTGTGTTTATACAAGATAGGCTCATATTGATTTTATAGTCCGGTTTGTAAGTGTGTGGTAAGCGGTGTAAGTGTATGTTGTATGCAGTAACTACTCGCGTTTAATTATGACGTGATTGAAACCGGGTATAGGCGTGCATGCGGCTTACACACGCGGCTACAAACATTAGTGTGTGACACAGAATTATGGTTTTTGGTTTTATTCTGGTTTAAAGTAAAAAAAAAAAAGTAAAGATCAAACAGTTTAAGTTACTCATATAGCCAGTGTTCCGTCAAAACAGATGTTCTGTAGAAATTTGTATGAAATAATGAGTTATGACGTCATACCTAGCTATTGCCAAATCATTTACTTTAATATTTGGTTTAATAATTATAAAACAAGAAACTTGAAAACAGTAACGAATATAGTTTTTCACAATCTTATGGCATACTTAATGTCATCAGCCTTGTTAAGGAATTCATTTTAACCATAGGTACTACTAACTACCCTTTTGTTTAACTATGATTTAATTTTAGTGATGAAACAAAAAAATAAGAAATTATCGGCATAGTTTTATATTCTTAATGTTGAGTAAGATAATATCCGCCCATAAATCTTCAAATTGCAACACTAAGCATTATCTGGCTATCTTTTGCAGTCTTATACTAAGACTAGCAGAACCCTGATTCTTTATCCAAAATAAAAGTAGCCTAAGTTACTCCTTATAACACCAGTTATCTGCCAGTGAAAGTCCCGTGGAAATCGGTTCACCCGTTCCGGAGATTAGCAGGAACAAACAGAGGGACAGACAGACAGACAAAAATAAAAAAACTGATTTTTAGGCATAGGTATCGTGAAAATAACTGTACGAGTTTAAAAAAACCCTATTATTTTGACATTACAAACAGACACTTCAATTTTCTTTATTTGTATTGATGATAAAATCAAAGGCATACCTCAAAAATCTATCCTCTGATCCATATATGTCAGAAGCACGGAAAATCGTAGCTGTAGGGAATTCTTCTTTAACAGCACACTCTCCTAAAAACTTGCTGACTTTAAAACCAGAGAGTGACTTTAGCACCACAGGCTCAGGGTATCTTGATTGATTCAGATAGGACACATGAAAAAATCTGTCCACACCCATTTCTCTCGAGATCCTGTGAAATAATAAGATTGTTTAAATTCTTGTTTATGAAAAAAGTAATAAAATAAAGTACAGTGAAGTACAATACTCTATACAACTTAAAATGGACAAATAAATTACCGTAACAGAACACCGGCCGATTTTAGTATATTTGATTTCGTCATAAGAAAAAAGTAGTGATTCTGGTTGTCAAGCATTTTCTACTTTTTATTGTCGAAACATTCCAAATGACTTTCTAGGGTGAAAATATTATGATGTTTTACATATAGTCATAAAAAAAATTAAAGGTTAACTTACAGCCTACTTTAACTTCAATAAAAAAAGCAGTCTCAGGGTATAGGCAACCCAGATCCATTGATGCAAATCACCACTTAGGTGGAAACTAAATAATATATAGACCATCTGATCAGTGGCGGATTTACACATTTGCCGCCTGTAGGCTAGTTAAATTTTGCCGCCCCTACCTCCTCTTCGATTACAACTTTTTTTTGTCAATGATTTGAGCACTAACTGCTGGTGTAATTAGTACACAAATAATTTTTTTTTAATTAGTATGATTGTTAACTAGGAGATCGATGTCTTAGTTTCTAGATTTTTTTTACAACCTAAAGATTTAGCTAATATTGATTGCTTTTTTATGATACCTTTATTTCTGAACTAATAAAAAAGCTCGTATCATGTACTACTACTAAGACGAGGTAAGGTGTTCCTTAATACTACTTACACATGTACATTCAATAAACGTTCAATCGATCAGCCTATAGCAGTCCCCTGCTCTCCTAACGTGCACCAAAGCACCCGGTTCTCCGTCTTTCACATACAATCAATCCCAGCTACCTTTCTCAGTTCGTCAGTCCATCTGGCTGGGGGGCGTCCCACCTTCCTTTTACCAGTTGACGGTCTCAACTCTAGGACCCGTTTGCCCAACGACAATGCCAGGCCACGTCAGTACTTTAACAACATTTTTTTACACCAATCAACACGAGTCGGTTTTTGTTCTGAGGCAACAAAGTTTTCTAACTTTTAAATATTGATGTAGGATTTTTTGAATTTAGCTCATACCAGGCTAGGCCCAATCCGGTCAGTAGGTATGAAGCTGCAGGTACCTAGCAGCGGCGACGAGTCGGACGAAATTCAGTGGGCTGCCACGCGCCGGCCAGGTAGCACGTTCCTTCGATACTCACTCACACGCTACGTCGCTTCGTCCGTTCGTCGCTTACGAATTACGTTTCCCGTATTTACGTAGTTGGATTATATTATTAGTTATAATCAGTATAGTTAGATATTTACGAGGTCAAGTTTAGCTATGATAAGTATATTTATTTATTAGGACCACAACAACTGATACACATCTTCTATCTTATACTCTATAGAAATAAATAAAATTGGAGTGTCTGTTTGTAATATTAAAATAACCGCTTTTTACTAAGTGCATTTGGATGTATATACGGCACATATACCAAAACAACATGTTTTACAATTTTTGTCTATCTGTCTGTCTGTTTGTTTCGGCTAATCCCCGGAACTGGTGGACCGATTTCCACGGAACTTTCACTGGCTACTTTGATTTTCGAAAAAGAATGAGGGTTCCACGCAAAATATATAAATATGTACACGCGAGCGAAGCCGCGCGGGAACTGCTAGTAAATAAATAAATTTGAAGTGTCCGTTTGTAATGTCATAATGACAGTTCTTTTACTAAATGCATCTGAATGTTTACACGGTACTTACGGTATTTTCCCGTTTTGTCTGTCTGTCTGTTTGTTTGTTCCGGCTATTCAACGGAACGGGTGGACCGATTTCCACGGGACTTTCACTGACAGATAGCTGGTGTTATAAGGAGTAGGGTTCCGCGATTTGATTTGCATATACCTACCTAGCTAAACACCTAAAGGAGATAGTTTAATTCCATGGTACACACTAACGTATGGCAAATGCCTATCTTCTTAGAGATTAAAGTATCTATGCAGAGGTTGTGAAATAAAATAGTTTTAAGTAAATACCTAGCCTAGGTTTATTTAAAACTGCATTTGTTTACAGAAGTAAAGTAATAGGCACATAACTGGTTATTAAATATTTAGATTAATTCTTCTCACAGAAGACAACCTTAACGGCATCAGAACAGATAAGAGTTATGCGATAGAAAGAGAGGCAAGTTTTAGGTTAATATAGCCCATTTGGAATTAGCGGTGTGCGATCTGAATTGCACCTTATTGTATCGAAGCAAGAGTCGCTATTTATTTAAATGGTATTGCGAAAAGGTCCTTCTGTACTAGTACTATTATATATTCTGTGCTCATACCAATGCCCTCGAATATCCTCATAGGGGAATACGCCCGTTTTCTTCAATTAGTTGCCTGATAGTAGCCACATTTTCCTCTGTGATCACAGTTGAGGGCCGACCTTCACGAATTTCATCATGAAGAGAAACACGACCACGATCAAATTGTGTAGAAACGCCTTACGGTGCTCACATGAGGTGCTTTTCTCCCAAAAGTATTTTGAAGACGAGCAGTTTAGTCTTGTGGAGTCAATGAACTTTAAAAATCATAAAAAATCATCGCCCTAAAATCTTTCCGCGTTAATTCCATTTTTGCTACAGACGACGAACTTTAACTTGTGATAAAAAACAATTGACACGCAATATCCCAAGGGTGTTGGTGAATAGTTTGGAGATAAAATTCCCTTGTCTCACTCCCACGCTGCAAGTTTATCTGATTTGTTCTCTGGTTTTGGAGCTGTATGGTCATTGTGTTGGTGTCATTTAAGCTTTTCAACACCTCGATATATCGCCAGTCGACACGTCGTCTTTGCAGAGTTTCCAAAACTGCCCAGGTCTCGATGGAGTGGAAGGCTTTCTCGTAATCCAAAGCCGTACATAGACGCTAAAAATACTTCTCGTTCTTTTGCACAATCTGTCGAACAGTATGTTACGGTACGATACGGTTCACTGTGCCGCAACACCTTTTTTTTTTTTTTTACGCGGGGAATGCTTTTCGCACCATACCCTCCGTCGCGGATACGAAGGGCGTGTGTAGGACTCTCGGCGAACCGGTCTACCCACTAAACCACCGGCGGCCTACCTCGGCAGTCGGGAGGAGCTCCAGGAACGCATCAGCGGCTTCTGGAGTCCCCCCTGCCGTACCTCATGACTGAGGTACATCCCGGGGTGACCAGAGTCACCCTCGTGGCAGGTCGGTGTCACGCCTCTCACCACTTTACACAGTAAGACCCGCCTTGGGGACGACACCCCCCGGCCGCACCGGGGTGTCACCGTTCTCGGGTCGCCTACAGCGGCCTCTACCGCGCCTCTTCCCCAGATGTGGCCACAAACGACACTTAGGCCAGGGCTACATAACTCGCTCGAGGTCGCGTTTTATATACCTACCAATTTAGCTATCCGTCCACGGTAAAAGTGTCAGTAGGGGCGACAACGCGTAGCTGAGAGCACGCACGCACGGCAGAACGGTATTCTCCGTAAATAAAAACAAAATGTCAAATCAAACTTATTATGAAGTGGAGATGTTTAGTTATTGCTAAATGTATATGTTATGTTAAATTGCGTTATTGCTAGATGTTAGTGATCTGTAAAATCATTTAAAAATAAGTTGCAAAAATGATTTTAGCCATTACTTTTTTGTCAATAAAATATAAAAATACTTTAGGTGTTTATTCTTTACTCGCCATTGCCGCGTGGCTGTACTATTAATAAATAATAGTTACCTTCTCAACAAAAAATAAATGTTACTTATATATATTATATAAAATGTTGCACTAAATCAGGTTTTGAGTGATTAGCCAGAGTGAAGTTGTAATAAATGTAGTCTATTAAACCGTCAATAATAAACCCATAATTTCTACGGTGACGAACTTAGTAGGTGTGGACTGCCAGCGTATTCATTTGTAGTAACTTGTAGGCAAGGCGAACTGACGGCTGCTTCTCTCACACAATATGTAATATAGTTAGAAATATAGTGAAAATAATAATAAGAGCTACTGAAATGTAAAACATATTGAGAGCGCCACGGATTAAGGTTTTTATTTGAGTAGGTAGTTATGTGTTATTTAATACTTTTGTGTAATATAATATGTAATACAAAAGTATTAAATTATAAGAGTATCTTTCTCTAGTCTACGCAACAGCCATTACTAGCAACCCGCCCTAGCTTCGCACGGGTAGCAGAGACATCTTCAACAATCATAATCATATTTCAACCAATTTACACAAAACCTTAACAAATTACATACCTAAACCTTCCTCATAAATAGCTCTATCTATTGATGAAAACCGCACGAAAATCCGTTGAGTAGTTTTTGAGTTTATCGTGAACAGATAGACAGACAAACGCGGCGGTGTAAAATGAAGTGATGTGGTGATAGTGATGTATATGTCTACAGCATCAACATTTTATGTTACTATCGAAGGTTTAAGGATATTTTAATTACCTATAAAAATTAAAGATATAAATTTCATAGGGGAAATATTTTTATTTATTATTATATAAAACTCAACACCCATAAATTTTATTATCAAGTGTGTGTTCCGATATACACTGCGAGCACTATAAGAACTGACGTCAATTTAGTATACTGCGAAGCCGTTCCTTTACATCTATGTTTTTTGGCGCTGTTTTGACGTGAAAATAATTATCATATATATGTACAAGTTATCTGTTCAACAAGAAAAAAAATTGTTTGAATGTAGTTATATTTAAAAATTTAATATTTAAGTCAATTGTCAATAACTCGCATAATAAAAGTAAGTTTACTTTTTATTAAAAGAAAATATTGTTTTTTAAGTAACCGAATGCATAACTTTATAAACGAATTATTTAAATGGGGCTATGTACGGTAAAAGTGATGAACATATTTCGACAAATAAGTGTTTATTATCTAACTGGAAAAAAATTGTAGTTGATCACATGATCAAAGCACTGAGAGCACCTTTCCTCGAAAACGCCATTGCTCACAGTACAAAAATGGCGACGATTTATGACGTCATATACTTCACTAGGATACTGCGGCAGTATACTGTCAGTCCATAATGGAACGAAGTTATCCCTAGTAAGAGCACTGAACAGTGCTCGCATTGTATATCGGGACATACCCCAAATAAATAATTTATTTCATTATTTGTGTACTTTGTACAACCCTAGAGTGTCCGGCAGTTCGGCTACATGCACAGACGAAGGTCGCGCGGTGGGCAAGGCGTTCTCAACTTTCGATAAGTGTAAATAAGATATATTTCTGGTCGCACCTAACGCCAGGTATTATTATTTAAATTTTGTAGGCTATTATAACGTAGGTATTTTGAGTTTTGTATGGGAGTGATGTATCTGTTACGAAGTAACTATTATCTTATCTGTGCTTAAGCGACGATTGGGGAGCTAGCGGCCTCTACGCGTCCCCTTCGTCGCCTCCTTCGAGCGGGATCGGCCCTTTCCCGATCCCGCTCTGCGGACTAGTTCTGGGGCATAACGTCCTCACAGAAGGAGACCGCGGCTTCCCAATCCTCACTACTCGCTAGCATTGCCGCAATCAATGCTGGCGGTGAAAGGTTTCGTCCGATTTATCCGACCAGAACTCGACGCTCGGACTCCCACGCAGGGCAGTCCTCCAGCGTGTGCTGGGCGGAGTCCCGGTCGGATCCGCAGTGGTGGCATTGTACTGTAGTCTCACGTCCGATCCTGTTCAGGTACTCACCGAAGCAACCGTGCCCGGTGAGCACCTGAGTTAATCGGTAGGTGACACAGTCGGTCCTCCCTACCCAAGCTTCGAAGTTCGGCAAAACGGCTCCAACAGCGCGTTGGCTGGCACAGCCCTGGATTTCGAGCCGTGCTCGCCAAGCCTGCAGGGCTTGCGTGTGTGCGTTCCGCCGTAGCATTCCAGGCTCGTGATCCGGCGCTGCCCCCCGTCACTCTGACCGACAGAACGAATTTGGTCGTAGACCATCGTGTCCATGTCGACCAGAATGTCAGAATGAAATACTTGCCCACCTGGACTTCAGTGTCATCCACCCGGAGGCATGAGCTGGGTGGTTCCTGGCGCTTACGTAGGCCATGGAACTATATTGCCTCAGTTTTTTGAGGCGCTACCTTTAGGCCCAGCTCACGAATCTTTTCCACGACACAACCCACCCCTTGCTCGGCGAGGCTAAGCACCTCCTCGAAGCGTGACCTTCTAGCCAGTATTAGCGTATCGTCCGCATAGCAGACGACACTTAGGCCAGAGGGCAGACTAGTGCGAAGGACAGCGTCGTATGCGAGGTTCCATAACAGTGGACCTAATACGGAGCAATGAGGAACCCCGCAACACACCTCCCTTCGATTCTCCACCCCGTTCCGATCGACAAACTTCACCGTCCTGTCGCGCAGATAGGCCTCTATGACAGCAAGCAGGTAGGGCGGCACCTCGTGATATTCAAGGGCCGCCCTAATTATCCGCCAGGGGAGGGTGCCGAAAGCGTTGACTATATCAAGGCTAACTGCGAACGCCACCCCCCCCGATCGGACTGCAGTTGCATCTGGCCTACCTTTAGAACTCGGTAGTAATTCCGTCATCCCCAGGAGATCAGTTTTTTTAGCTGCTCGAGAGCCATCTCTATCTTGCTGTGGACAATTTCAGGTATGTCCACCCTCTAATAGCGCGTTAATGGGGCTCTGTGATCATCATCACTGGGTCTCGTTGGTTCTATCATCTGTGATGCGTACAGCTATAAAACTTCTCGATCTCATCGAGAATCTGGCACTTTGAATTGACTGCCGTTCTCAGTTTTGAGTTTCGTCAGATGGGGAGGCCATTCGAGAGTCTTGGGAGAGAGTTTGGACTGTTGCTGTTTGCGTTTCCCGGGGAACAGCCTTCGAGACTTAAACATAATATTTTTATTGCGTTTAAAAATGTATATTTAATTATCTGGTAACAATCCGCCTGATGATGACGATGAAATTAAATTAGATTGAATTATGAAAGTTCTTGGCTTAAGGGAGATTTTTAGATAACTTTTTAATTGTGTTTTAAGTTAGAAAATCTTCTCTCACCCAAACTGTGTTGGCCAGACACACTAGTGAAGAGTCGTGTCACTCGTTCCCGCCCGCACAATTGTAGAGACATTTATATAGGTGGTGAAACATTTTACATGTGGAATTGTTAGTTTATCTATTGACTTTTAGGTAGTTATGTATTTATCTAAATATGAATCTTTTTAATTTTTGTAAGACAAAAAAAATATTTTCCCAAATTCGCCGCCCCCAAAAACTGCCGCCCTAGGCTTCCTACTCAGCCTATTGGTAAATCCGCCACTGCATCTGATGGTAATCTCTTATCATTAACTATATAAGTACATAGAAAAAACACAGTATTTTACACAGGTTTGAAAATCATGTTTATTATAATAGAGTAAAATCCCAGAGTGATCAGACATAATCAGACATATTTTATTGCATTTATTAACACAGATTAATGTTTTGATTTATTGCTGACTCGCGCCATATTAGGGGAAGATGGGGCAATAGGCAACTGGACAAATATTCGTCAAGTATTAAATGTGAACCATCATGCATTTACATATGCAAAACAATGTTTAAATTCTTGATTGATTCAAATTACGAAAACAGAATATTAAAATAATTTATAAGTGGTACTAACAACATCCAATGTTACATTTCGCATATAAAATAGATTGTAATATTAATTATAAAGACAAAACAAAAAATTAAGTTTGTTTGAGAGTATTTAACACATAAACTGACGCCTTTCTCTCGCTTCAGTGTACACAGTGACAATAGCCTGCCACTTGCTTCTATCCTTACATACGTCACCAACTTCCTCTTCTGAGTATGCAGGTTGCGGTGTTTTAATAAGACTAACTTATGCTTATAAACATATGTAGTGCACAAAATTACATAAACCACACACACAACTATCCACAGAATCCTACCGGTTTCGGCTCCTTCTTACCTGCCCTTTCTTCACAACATTACCAGTTTGACCCAGTATTTATTTAATAGAAAGTTGACAAAAATCTATAGGTTTAAATAAATATTGTTTGTTTGAAGCCATACAGTTGCTATTTATACAATAGCATATACACAATATTTTAAGTAGCAGTTCCCACGCGGCTTCACACGCGTGTACATATTTTGCAATTCTTTTTCCAATATCAAAGTTCAACAAAGTACTCGTTATACATGGGTCCATCCGTTCTCGAGATTAGCCGGAAGGAACAGACAGAAAGATAGACAAAAATTAAAAAAACAGATTTTTGGCATAGGAATTTTGCAAATAACTGTATGAGCTATTTGCAATTTTATAAAAAAAACTATTATTTTGACACTAGCACCGCCTCGCGGTTTCACTCGCGTAAGTCCCGATCCCGTGGGAATGTCGGGATAAAAAGTAGCCTATATGTTAATCCAGGTCTCTAGCTATCTATATACCAAGTTTCATCACAATCGGTTCAGTAGTTTTGGCGTATAAGAGGCGTTTTGGCGTAAAACATCCATCCAATTTTTCACATTTCATTTACACTTTTAATTTTTCACACTTCAATTTCATTTATTTGTATTGATGTTATTGATAATTGTTTGCATTATTTTCTATCTTAAAGTTTGTACAGAAGAGGAAATCTATTTATATAGTTTTTTCAGGATTGATTTTATTTTATTTACTTATTACTTACCTTTATTTCTAATGTAGCTCAGCCACATAAAATTCCAGTATGCAATTTACCCCACATATACCTGATTTAATTCACAAGGTCTCTGACCAATAAACATACAAAACCGACTGCCACAACTAAACTGACTGTTTATCTTTGTCTAAAAACTGAAATCCGTATGATTTCTTTACATACTGTACAAGCTGCAAAATCATGTTGTTGTTATACAACTATAGTGAAGTTTTACTGGCATTTAATTTATTAATGTTTGCTTATGGCCATCTATGTATGAAATGTCATTGTAAAAAAAATTTCCACTAAAAAATTCCATTGAAACCTTAATTTGACAAAATTTATATATATATATTATTTTTATATTACAAAGAGTAAAATGTAAGAAATAGTTTGCAATTTAATATAAGTAATATTGAAATACCTGGCAATACGTCTTGGACCCTCCACATGAACATCATTATACTTGAAGTTTTTTGTTTCATAGTCCCGTCCAATCAAATTAATCACAACACTGGAGTACTGAACTGCCTTAGCAATAGACTCCTCATCTCGGATGTCAAACGGAGTAAAGAGCACTTGTCCCAAGTCACCAGCTACTTTCAACCTTTGAGCATCATAAAAATCGCTTCGGTAAGGCAAAATCATCTAAAAGTAACATAAAACTCTTATTCATTAACAATAATGGGCAGATACATTTTATGTTTATAAAATTACCTGTGTGCCAATTTTGCCCAGTTTGTTGCACACATAACGGCCTACGAATCCTGTGCAACCAAAAACGGTCGCTACGACACCATTGAAACTACTGCGGCCGCCAGTACCTCGTTTGTAAGCAGCTAGGTTAGGCCTTTTACCATCCGTGCTGTAAGACGAGGACTTGATGTAAATTATGCTCAGCGATCCATTAATGGCTGAAAATATAAACAAATGATTTAAATCTCTGATTCCATGCTAGGCAATGTACTTAAAATGTTATCAAACGGAGACCACTTTGAAGACATAAACAATTATGTAAGAGTTTGTGTCAGGGATCCTAGTGATCGTTGGTATACAAAGAAGGACTTACGTTTAATCTTAGTGACAAAGTGACCAGTAAGTGCAGACGTAGCCATTTTCAGGCACTCAATACAATACTTTTTACAAACAAAAATAGACGATTCCCATCAAGGGTTTCGAAAAGTTCGAATTAAATGTTAAATGTCAAAGTCAAATTTGACAGAAAATAATTGATACGCAGTGATGCCGTTCAAAAATTACTGAATTAACCACGAATCTAGGGTATGTTCCGTAATACACTGAGAGCACTGTTCGCACTGGGGCTGTCTTAAGTTGGTGGGGAGGGCTGGCTGTCTTAAGTTGGCGGGGAGAAGACGGGAGAAGTATTTTTTTTAATTTTAGCTATTTCCACTGTTCGTCATTGTTCGATAAAAAAATTTTTTTGTTCGATGTTAGTTTTCCAAAAAAAAAAAATAGCCCTCAAGTTGGCGCTTTGACCAAGTACTTTGTTTGTCATAAAATTCAGTTTCACAGTTCTAACCTAACCTAAGTTACTTAGAAACATACTTATAAAAATTAAACATTCATTTCATAGTGGGAAATAATTTTATTTTTTATTATATAAAACTCAATATCCATAAATTGATTATCAAATAAATAATGTATTTCATTATTTGTGTACTTTGTACAACCCTAGTGTCCGCAAGTGCGGTTACACACACAGACGAAGGTCTCATGGTGGGCAAGGCGTTCTCAACTTTAAAACAGCACAAATAAGATATATTTCTAGTCGCAGCTAATGTCCAGTTAATCAGTTTGTTGTTTGGCGCCGACTCAAAATAAGTTTATATAAAATTTGATAGTTTATGTCATGTTTGTATACTCTTTGGTTAATGTAAATAAGCTCAATATTTAAGACCTAAAAGGTTTATTTATTTTCGTCTGTTTAATTTTTTGTTAAAAAATTTTATAATTTTTATTTTATGATTTTTTTCATCATCAGCTGAGCTACATGATGTGATGTTTTCTAAACGCAAATACCTAATAAAGTAATTAAAAGTAAACAGAAACACTATTCGTTCCTAAAATTTTCAAGGGTTTCTCTCAATTTTATCAGGACATCATCAGATGCTGACTTCCTTGACATGGGACCACCCCTGTGGTCTATCTAACAAAAAAAGAGAGGGCTGAACGTACATAAAAAAAGAGAACCTCCTTTTTTTTTCGTCGGTTAAAAATTCGAAGATTCGATGTTTCTATAAATAAATCTGTCGATATATCGAATAGAATAAATAATATTTGTCAAAAAATCGAATCAATTCGATATATCGTGTGGAAAACGTCGAATTAGTTCGATATATCGATGTTAAATGAATATCCGTTACGTTATTTTAGTCATTTATGTTCTAACGTAGTGTTTGTATACTCTTTGCTTTATTTTATTTGTGTGCGTGCGTGCGTGTGTTCGAATGGATCATAGATAATATGCTATGGAGTGGATCACAACAAATAAATAAAAGGTTTTTTCTTACTGAGGCTACATAATAATTGTAATAGATATTATTTTTCAGTTTAATTGTGATTTCATTAAGCTAAATCATATCACTACCATGGAAGAAACTGAAATCGAAGCGATTAGTAGTGATAATTTGGATGGAGCCTGCCAAATTTTGCAGAGCTTCATAAGAAGAGTAGGTTAATTTAATTATATGATTTATTTAAATACTGACGCATATTACAGAATTCTTGCCTTCTTTTCAGAATGAGAATGTGTTTAACTTCCCAAATTTGGCAGAAAAAAATAAACGGGCTTTACTTTGGACAGCTCTATTTCAGCATCTTCATAATAAAGCATCAGCTTCAATTCATGCTTTGTGCTTACAAGCGATCAAAGTGCTAAGGTTTGTTTTGATTTTAACTATCTATTACTAACAGACCACTCCGATTTATACTGCTGGTTGAAGAATTATTCACATCGGCGCGGATGGTACCAGAAATAGCTGATTGGAACTCTCCAGGTTCACACAAAGATTCATGACTAAATCTTTACATTGTTAGTTAATATTGAAAATAATTATTGTACTAATTCTTAATTTTGTTTGTTTATTCTTTTAGTCGTGACAAATCAGACATTGAAAGTTTAATCTGTGAAAAGTGGATAACTACTCTTATAGAAAGAGCCGGTTTATACAATTATGAGGAGCTTGATGATGAGTCTATGGTACCTTTAGATTTAATAGAGAAAGATGTGGCAGTGGAAGCTCTCAAATGTCTTTGCAACTTAACTTTTAATAGTGAAGTGGCTAGAGCACTTTGTGCCCACACTTCTATTGCTCAAGGATTAATAGCCAGAATAAGAATTTACAAAGATATACCATTCAAAGAGGAAATAATGGTTTTTGATATGAAATTGCTTTTTATTCTCACTGCTTTGAGACAGGACATAAAAATTAAAATAAGAGATGAGCATGGTATGGAATATTTAATCAGTTGTTTGAATGAGATCTTGTCAGAAGTTTCAACTAAAGATTATGATGAACCATCAAGTGGCAGTAGGTGTGGTGAAGGAGCTCACAATCATTTCTTGCAGGTAATATTGTAATATAAGCATCATTAGGTCACACAATCAAAAAGATCATGTACCTAAAGAAATATTATTGGATTTGGTCCATAAGGGTCATTGAGTCTGCAAGATGCATTGTTTTGTTTTTAAAAAGACTTCACGGCTTCACAAACATTTCAACAAAGAACACCCAGACTCAGGGCAACTTTTTGTGGATCACACAAATTTTTGTCCTGTGTGGGGTTTGAACCCACAACACTCAGCGTGGCATAGTGGCATACATTACTGTTACCTTACTAGTGGTGAAAGGAATACTACTGTAAGTAATAGGTTTTAGTAATCTTACACAAAAGCTGTATATATTGTATTATGTTCAGTCAAAAAAAAAGTGAGTGTGTAGTGCAGTAGAGTTAAAAAATAGCCATGCAGGACATGCGGGACGCATCCAATCCAACTATTTTACTAATTCTTGCAAAGCGGGACTACTACTATATATGTAGTCATTGAGTGTCATTACTGAAATATAATATTACAAATATTTGTTTCATTTACTGTTTTTGTCTACCTGACATTCATATCAATTACAGTAAAAAATGTAACCTGATTTATTTCATATACAGGACAACCAACAAGCCATAACATGTGAAATACTGAAGACAGAGTTCAACCTGATTCTGCAGTCCGGGTCTGAGGAACCAGCCAATGAAACTGAGGAAGCTATGTACTTGAAATTAATACCTGTGCTTACTGCTCTACTTTATGTTTTATGTAGCACTGAAGAGAAACTGATGGAGTTAAGGACTAATATTGCTAATTTGTTAACAAGGTAACTTTAAATGAAAGTCCTACAATCAATTGGCTATGGCTATATGAAACATAGGCTTCAAAAAGAAGATGCTAAATGTAGCCGGATTTTTTTTCGTGTGTTTTAATCAAAGCTTTAATTTTTTATTGTATGGGTGGTTGTTTATAATGTATTTAATAAATAACAATATTTCAATCTTAAGGATACAAAACATAGGTATTGAAAGTGCTTGTGTCTTTATTTATGTGTGAAGAGTTAAGTTCTTTTTCTAAATCACAAATAATAATCAGTATACTGTATTAGGTTGAGGTGGCTATATTAGTGATTAGCAATGGCCGGAATAGGTAGAATGCACTTGCATTGTCCTTGTATCATGATGTCCTTATATGGACATGCCACAAAAAATATTTTATTCATCTTATTATTTTTTGATTGCTTCCTTAAGAATTTATCATATTGTTTTAGAGCTTTGGTCAGTATGTGATGCTTCCTCACATTCTTATAAAATTCATCATATTGTTTTGGAGCTTTGGTCCACATGCAAGTTTCAACAAACTTTATCGCAGGAATAGACGTTTCTTAAGACAAAGTACTGGAATATATACTTGTGGAACACCCTTCAAAAATTATACATAAAAGAACGTGTTGTGATTTTTTTTTCGTAATCGTAGTCCGTAAATTCAAGCAGAATTTACCGTCTCAAAAAGATTTAAGAAGTCGGTATATAAGCCAAGGTCGATTCATGTTTTTCACAACACATCAAAGAACGAAGTAAACTTACTTACTTCGGTAAGTAAGTGTACTCCGGAGAGCATGCACCGTTACTCTGTTCTGAGTCGTTGAAAAACACACTAGTTTTTTATAAGTGTACACCATAGACTTTCGCTCATGCTTCAAAAATGTCCTAATTTTAAAATATCGAAATCTCCAAGCCATGTCCTTATTAACATAATATACGGAGTTCATTGAACCTCTAAATCGTTCTACATATTTCATGTCCTTATTAACATAATATACGGAGTTCATTGAACCTCTAAATCGTTCTACATATTTCTACATATTTCGAGCTATGGTGATTAGTTTCTCCATGCACAGATAGAAATAGTAGAGCAATTCCAGCATATAGGATCGCCAAGTAGGAAGATTAACCGATTTTTTTTTAAAGAAACTAACTTTTCATGGTGGTTATAGGAATGATATTGAGTTTCAATAATCTTTCATATTCAACCTTTTTGATGATTTACATTTCATTAATGTTTCAGTGTACCACCAATGTTTTACCCATATCTTACCCCACTGCTGAACAAGGGAGAGCAGGCTCAGTATGAATTTGACGGACGAAATATGGATGCTTTGCAGTCACTTATATCATTACTGCAGTACAGATTGAATAACACTACAGTAAGTTACCATTTTTGGAATATATCATTATTGTATCATTATTGTAATAGTGAGAAGTGATTACATTACATCAAGAAGGCTCATTTATACTTAGTACTAAAGCTAGTCAAACGAAAATCCGTGTTTATCTCTCACCTTTGTACTGCAAGATATTTTGGTTGAAGATGAGTTAGACTACCTGAGCTTGAGCAATTGATCCCTAACATGCTTGTGTCCAGCTATGTGCGATAAGATGCTATCTAAATTAAGTTGCTGCTGTCAATATACTTTATACACACATCATGTCAACACATAACAGTTTGTCGTAGATGTTAACGATAATGTTATGGTTAGCAAAATAGGGAGAATCGCTAATGATATCAATCTCTTTATTGTATATTATATGGGAAAATGTCGGAAATGGAAAGATAATTGAATAATGATGTTCTGATGGTAACAAGTGTGTTCTCGTTCATTTGTTTTAGAATACGAAAAATCAGTATGAGAATTTGTCACCAATTCTAACTGTTATGAACAAAAGTGCTCGCGGCTGTCGCTCTCAGAGGAAATATCTTCGACAAGCGGTTCTTCCTCCGCTGCGTGACGTATCTCGTCCGCCAGAGAAGGGCAACACGCTAAGAAATCAACTGTGTAGGCTCCTTACTACTCCTGTCACGTCAGTCAGAGATTTGGTTGCAGAGTTTTTATTTATTTTGTGCAAGGAAAAAGGTAAGTTCAATTGTAACTGTACCTAACCTCGGTGATTAAATTACTTACCTAAACACTAAATGATTTAACTGAACATGGTTGACTGGCCTGTTGGTCTAGTGGTTAGTGACTCTGACTGCTATGCCATAGGTCGTGGGTTCGATTCCCACCCGAGTCTGGGTGTTCTTTGTGAACGTTCTTTGTATGTTTGTAAAATCCCCTGCGACACAGGAGTAATTCCTAATGTGTCATTGACTTTCAAGACTCCTTGGACAAAATTATACCATGAATAATTGTATATATCTACCATAAACTTAATGATATCTATACTGATAATTTGGTATCTGAATCCATTTAGTAAATTATTAATTACTTTTTACACAAGTTTTTGAGTGTATGAATTAACATGCAATAATTCGTAAATAACCTTTTATAAGACGTGTGTTTGTCGAATTCACAAATATAGAATATTGCACAAGTACATGTGATGCTAACTCTTTCAGTCCGCGTTCTAACAATACTTTAGTTATATATTAGTCGAAAACTCGATACTACAAAATATTTATTACAAAAACATATTCCTGTTATTCCTGTATAATTTTTTAATTTATAAAACTACAGATTCCATACAATATTGTCATAACAAACAATTGTTCTAGTGGGGCGCATGGTGAAATACACGGGTTTCGGCAATGCGGCGGGGCATCTCGCTCAGAAGGGCTTGTTGAGCGGGGGCCGCGGCGCGCTGTACTCGTCCAGCAGCGACGACTCGGACACGGAGGAGTATCTAGAGGCCCAGCCCCATATTGATCCCGTAGTCGGGTGTACCAGGCCTCCGAGACTGAACCCCTTTGAAGGCATGACTGAAGAACAGGTGCCTTAACTTTATTAAATTCTCCAGTTTCAGTACTTACAGAACAGGCTACATTTTATGCTTTACAAGGATTCGAATGTTAAACCGAAAAATAACGTTAAAAATTAGCAGCAGTAAAGCGGTCCCTAGACGGTCATGCGGCATGACATTACGTTACGTGCTGTCATGCATGCATGACCGTTTAATTGTATTGATTGATGCGAATGACATGCAAACTACGTGCTGGCAGTTGATTGACGATTCCTTTTATTTATATATTTATAAATTTATTTACTTATGAATCTGCCTTTGACAAAGATATTTCCATACCAGCGTAGAAGAACTCTTCACTGTACTATCTATATCGACTGAATGAATTATTGGTATTGGTGTAGGGCTCTGTTTCCGCATTTAGACTCATAAATGGTCCATTATGCGTTCAGATAATCTGACTAGTTGAGCCAGCCTAGCTCCTTCCAGAAGCACAGAAGCCTCCTGGGGCGTTCGCAGGCTTCTAGGAGCGATCTCGCATCTGCGAGGATGTTTGCCCGTTGTGTAGCCACTCCCTCGCACTCCAGGATAACGTGGGCGGCCGTTTCTTCCGCGTCGAGACATCCTCTGCATAGAGGACTGTCTGTCGCACCGATGATGAATAGGTGCCGGTTTAAGGCTAAGTGGCCCGTAATGGTCCCTGCAACTATTCTGATGTCGAGTCGGTTAAGACTGAGCAGTCTGCAAGTTAAACGTGGTGAGACCTCCGTCAGCACCAGTTTACTGCCTACAGCCCGGTGTGACGGCCCAACGGCCATTGTGCGCTTCACGAGTCCGTTGTCTTACCCATGAGCGAAGTTGATTAAAGGGAAGTGGCAGTAATATAGTTGGGCCTGCCACTGACGTTGCGGATCCCTTCCTTGCCAGCTCATCGGCGGCGTCGTTCCCTAATGAATTACTATGCCCTCTGATCCATTGCAGAATCACCCCATTGGCAGATGCTAAACGCTCTAGCGTCTGGTGGCATTCATAGATGAGACCGGAGTTAATGGTGTTGCCCTCCAGGGCCCTTAAGACGGCCTTACTGTCTGACAGTATTCGGATGTTGTACTCCTTTATACCTTTTGACATGACCGCAGTCGCGGTGTAGGTCGACTGAATGAGATGATTATACCAAGCGATTTATCATGCTGCATGATAGACTCAATAGGTCCTTCATGCAGCATGATGTTTCAGCATGTCATGCCACATGATCGTCTAGGGACCGCTTTAGGGTTAGTATTTACAACGTAAACGATTCCTTTACCATGCCACCGGCTACACCGTGAATGAAAAGAGTACACCTGCTATCGACTGCACCTAGGTTTAGAAGCATATTCTTTTAAACGAGTATTTCTTTGAACATTGAGATTACTAAGGCTTCACATACACGAGCGTCGCGTTGTCAAGCAGATGCAAGTTGCAACTGCACCTGTCGACAGCCGTCAGCAGCAGTCGTCGACGCATCGGCGTTATCACAGGCACTCTGCCTGTAACAAAGTGCCGCTCGTGTATATGAAGCCTAATTTTAAAGTCAATACCCAAAAGTGTTTGTTATTTACAGAAAGAGCATGAGGCAATGAAGCTTGTGCATTTATTCGACAAGATGGTGTCCGAAGGCGTGGTGAAGCCAGCACGGATCGGCCAGGACGGTCGGCCGCAAGCCGTGGAACACGTCTTAGAGTTGAGAGACCATCCTCCTAATAGGCCGCAGTCTTAAATGGCCGTTTAATACCGAGGTCTTTACATATTGTCTATATTACAAAGAAGGGTGAGCCTTTGTTGTTTTATGTTGCCTTTACGTTGGTTTAGTGTGCGGTAGCTCCAGAACGGTTAGTGACGTGTAAGGTGACTATCGCAAAGACGTGTATTTTGAGCAGCGGTATAACTGATGCTCGTCCTCCTTCGTGATCAACCTCTACTTTGTATAGAAAAGTGATTCTTGAATAATAAGTAAATGTAGTCACACGCCAACATTTTGAAAATTTTCTTGTGTAAACTGAAATACCTACCTATGTAAAATATCAGCGTTCATTCTAAGAGATGTGTCCCATAAGCATTGTGATCAAATGTTGTAAGGGTTTAATCACTATGAAATTCCATATTTTTCGCTCACTTTGAAATTTGTAGACGTCTTAAGTGATAGTGCATGTCTTGGTAGAGAGTTTGGAACTTATTAAACTTAACAATGGTTATACTATGTGATCATTAAAATGAAAAGTTAAAATTTAGACCTAAATAGAAATGTATGAGGTATATTCCAATTTTTTCAATAAAATATGTGAAAGTTTTAATTCGAGTTAGATTAGTAGAATCCTGTGGTAGGAAGACTGACAAATGATATGGATGTGGTTCCTTGAAAATGGTCTAGTTGGCCTTCGTCAAATTAAACTTGCACGAATCTGTTGACATGTCACTATTTTATCTAAGCTTCCTCATGTGCCGTATAGCACTAGGTATTATTTAAATCATCGCTAGTTACATTATAAACAATAAGGTATATTAGTTGACACGTCGGTTTCACGGAACGACGAAAAGAAATTACGGGAAAAAGCTATATTTAAATCGCATTCTTTTTTTAAAAAGACATCTCCCGCATTAGGAATATTCCTGTGACTGTGACTGTTACAAACATTCAAACAACGGACACAAAGAACACCCAGACTCGGGACAACTATTTGTGGATGACACAAATTTTTGTCCCGTGTGGGATTTGAACACTCTGCGTAGTGGCGAGGTGACCACTTAAACCATTGCGCCATCCGTGCAGTCTAACCTTCTATTCTGTGATGACAAAGCTACGTGTTTCAATGAGATAGGTACAACAATATCAAAGCCACGTGACCGCAACACGTGTGTGATGATGTGATGAATGTATGATTCTCATTTTTTTAAATTGTAACATATAAGCATCAATTTAAAAAATAAGTTGGTTCCCATATTCAAAATTTAAATAACAATTTTCATTGCTATTTTTGCCTATTAGTTATAATTTTTTTACGTAATTATATTAATTTTAAATAAGTAAGATATTTTCTATTCCTACAATTGTTGAAAGATCGTTCACTTTTGTAAAGGAAAGCCGGATCGGTGTAGGATGGTTTACATGTATGTATATATTGTAATCATGTCAAATTCTTTTTAAGACGAAGTTTTTATTAATTTTTACAAAATCTTTTAGTAAGCAACGAGGAAGAAGTCAATAATCGTGTTATACAAACGATTGGCCTTTACCTCGTATTCCCAATTTTTAGTTCTTCAGCGTGTTTCTAGGGGGACGCAAGGTCCATAACTTGCTGCCTGCAATGCGCTTTAGTCGCTTTTACCATAAGGATAGAATGAAATTATTTATTAGCTTGGGTTATATAAGAAAAATGGACACCAAAATAGTGATGCGGCCTAAACAACAAGTTTTTGTGCCATTAGAAAATGTACCTACGTTATTTTATTATGTAAGCGGTATCACCAAGTGTTTGCTTAATATATTTAGTGCAATCTAGTTTTACTTACCATAAATATTTTCCAAACGATTTGTTCCTTGTTTTTTTTTATCTTTTCTATAGCAGGTGATGTTTTCGACAACGGAGACTATCTTTTTTATATTCCTGGAGGTGTATAAATCTTGTAGTATCTGACAAGAGGAGTATTTTTTTAAACATACTCATTGCTTGGCTCAGTTGGTTGTTGTCAGTATCATACTGTCTTTGATTCAGTGTGCCCATTATAAAGATACCTGGCCATACTGGTATTGGAACCCAGTAGAAGGAAAGTCAAGTAAAACAGTATAAGCTTTGGGTAGTAAAGAAATTTAGGTATTTTTCCTAGTATTTTGTAGGAATCAAACGTTTTAATATCATAGATTAAGAAGTCTTCGAACACTAATATATATTTTGTTTTAATGTATAAATCCTTTTTTAATATTTGATACATATTTATTTACTTAATAATTTAATAAAAATTGATTAGAGATTACTGATTTGGTTTTATTTACCTTTTCATATATTTGTTTATGGAACGTAGGTTACCTGTTTATCCAGTTATAATAAAGTACTCTGTGGTTTATCCTCAAAGAGGTAGATGAAGGTGCACAGCTACATTTGAACATATTTTGGAAGACGTCACAGGAGCCTATTGACGTCTACGGAGCTCCCTACCTGACTACGTGCTCAAGATTTTTAGAGCAAAAAACCGTGTCCTACTCTGGATCCGATATCATAAGTCCCAAACAAGCTATAATTCATTCGTTATAGCTTGTTTGGGCATTCCACAGAACCAATTTATTTATGGATTAATTTAAATCTTCATGCACAAGATGTACAAAGGCGGACTTATGCCGATGGCATTCTCTACCAGTCAACCTAGGGGTGGTGTAGAAAACTTATAAAAAGGTAGGTGCAAAGATCTCACGTTTTAAATTACCAATAACAAATCTCTTGAATCAAGAAGTACACACTATTACTTTCATAATAAATATAAGATTCCCTCACGATCAGAAGGTCTAAGTAGCAAAACATCCAATTGCGCGAAACGGCTAATGAGCAGTAAGCCTAATTAGCAAAATGTCCATGTAGCAAAACGTTCAACTCTCAGATGGTCTGTATAGCAGAACGTCTATTTAGCAAATCGTCATTTTTAAAATGTGTACACTCATGACAGAAAGTGAAACTCATTTATAAACTTCAGGAAATTTATTTGATATAAAAAATTGTGTTAAAAACTAGATATTTAAATATTATTAGGATATTAGGCGCACAAATACCCCTGAATTTATGCACCTAATATCCTTTTAGTGTGGCCAAGGTTCACCAAAAATTTAAAGGGATTAACTTTTTCACTCTCAAGCTTTTGAAGCTCTCTTTTATATTTGACATTAAACATTATATCGATCTTTTTTCTCTTATTTCCTTCAAGTAACATATTCTTGAATTTGCGATCTTGCCAAAGAGCTTCTTTTCTAAGAGCTTTGAGGAATAGTAACAGGGTTGGCTTTGATTTTATATTCGTGTTGAGCCGCCTTTTTTTTTGTACGTGTGGAAACCCTATCAGGCCGTAACACCACCGGAGTTTTCGGTGGGGCGGTGTTTCGGAATCGAACCGACTAAAACCACACGGTGTGCCGTACTGCGCCTTAAGTAGGAGGGATCCGGAAACTTTTTTAATTCAATTTTTTTTTAACGCCTAATCCTAACGTAAAATCGTCGGAAAAACAGCTTTTGCAATTTACATTTTGCTCTAAAAGCAATACTTTTCGAAATATTTAATGAAAACCGAAAAAAGCCGATTTTAAGTTATTTTGCAACAATAAACAATGACGCGTATCTCCGACGAAGTAGACACTTTAAGATGTTATTCTACGTATTTTTCTTCAAATTATAAGCAAAGTATCGTATTTTTATTTAAAAGACCACCCCTTTTCGCGTTTTTTTGGCTCTGGCGCCCGGATTAATGTTGCATGTGTGCCTGAGTATCCAGATGTTTTGAGAATGTAACGACTTGCTCAATAGACGTTCTGCTACACAGACCATCTGAGAGCCAACTCTCAAGCTCAACGTCCAAACGTTTTGCTACATGGACATTTTGCTAATTAGGCTTACTGCTCATTAGACGTTTCGCGCTGTTAGACGTTTTACTACTTAGACCTTCTGATCGTGAAGCCTTAGATCAACACATATGTATAAATATATATTGGCATAGGTGTCGCATAGGTACACATTCATATACATATAATTATATATGTATGTTATATATGTATTATATATGTATGTGTAATGTATGTATTAACATACATTATATTTATACACTAAGAATACCGAAATAAAGAGTCGTGTACCTACTGATTATTTATTTATTGGTACGCTGTCTAAGCTAAGCTAGCTATATACGATGTCAAAATCAGGGTAGATTTTGTGGCTCAGTGTAAGATAACATTTTTTTATACCAGACTCTTGGCAACGCGATTGTGATAGGATCTACTTGTACGATTAGCAAATATGTCACTTTGTTAATAACTTCTATCAGAATCACGGCACTCACCTTATCTTCTCATAAATCAGCACTTAGAATACTTCGACCACGTTCAGGTATAAACGTACTAGCTGCGCCCCGTGGTTTCACCCGTGTATGTCCCGATCTGTTCAGTAGTTTTTGCGTGAAAGAGCAACAAACATCCATACATCCAAAAATCCATACATCCTCATAAACTTTCACGTTTATAATATTATATATGTAGTATAATAGTAGGATTATATTATGTATATACGCCATTTGTCATTAAAAGCTCAATCTATCATCATTTTGTTGTTGTCAATGATCCACGCATAATAAGGAGCGTAAACTTTCTTTTGTCAAATTACGCCAATTTGTGAAAACAAATGACAAATGAGTTCAAAACATCGCACTTCTTGAAAAATGAGTTTTAAGTTCGAAAGGCACCTAAACGAGGTAGGTATTTTAGAGATAAACGTGTTATAACTTTTTACACTTTGAGTTGTTATTAGATGTTATGGTTATAATGGCAAAGAAAAAGAAGTTACATTAGAAGAATCGTAATCGTATCGTAATCGTAATAGCTTTGGTAAGAAGGCGTTTATCACAGAACTGTAATTTATCTAGAGCTTCGCAAAGATCCCAAGGAATTCTTTATTTAAGAGGGGTTGGCGCCAAAGCAAGGCGTATGTAGAAGCACTTGACTTTTCTACCTGCGGAACGTACCTAATGAATGGGGTTTTAACATATCAAGCTAGGTTTCATTTTGTTTCCTTGGTAGAACATCCTTGTGGCGTATATAAGTTTTAACGCGGGTTTGAGTTAAGTCGTAATGTTTTCTTTTTTTTAGTCAACTAAGTTGGCAAACGAGCATACAAACCGCCTAATGATAAGCGGTCACCAGTACCTGTAAACATTTGCAGACTCACTGTAAGAAAAGAAATAGCGCTACGCTATAGTGCTGCCCAATTCCTATCCTCTGTAGAGTGGGAGACTGGAATTGAAATCTGCTGTCCTCCACCGTCTTCAAAATTACTCAGATTAAGTTTCTTTAAAATTTTAAAGCATCCTAACTAATACAATACAATATTCTTTATTGTACACCATAGAAAGTTACAACATAAATGGAAAACATTGAATAATGGTACAATCGGCGGTCTTATCGCTAGTTGCGATTTCTTCCAGACAACCTTAAAATGGACAAATGTGATGGATAAGTGCATAGGGCAGTTTGCAGGTGTACAAACTCAGTTCAGTAGTTTATTGAACTATACGAATGTTAGCGAAAATAGATACATAATAATATTACACTGGTATATAGAATTCAATTTTTTTTATTTTATCAAGTTTTAGAACGGTTTCTTAGGTACTAATTTGATGTTGCTGATTTTAGATCTACCCTAATTTTTTACAGAATAGCTCTACTATTTAAGATATAGGTAAAATAATTGATATGTCAGCGCAGCCACCGCCTGCCAACGCCGGTGAGCATCTCTTTCTGGAAGTTGAGCTTCGCCACACAAATATCCTACTCGGTGTTTATTACTGCCCCTCCCTTCATATTAATTTCTTTTCCTCGTTCGAATGTCTCCTTGAAAAACTAATCCCATCTTATTCTCACACTATTGTTATGGGTGATTTTAACACCTGCCTTCTGAAGCATGATTCTCGTTCTGCCGCATTTCACGCCCTTTCAGACTCCTGCAACCTATCTATTCTTCCTCTTAGCTCCACACATCACTTTCCCAACTCAGCTCCCTCGCTTTTGGACCTTATATTGGTTTCTTCTAGAGAGCGTGTCGCTAAGCATGGTCAGTGCTCTGCTGATGCGTTTTCTCATCACGATCTGGTCTGAGGCCAAAGCTGAAGGCTGAAGGCCAAGCCCAAAACGCTATTCTTACGCAATTTTGGTGGCATAAACGTTGATGATCTGCGAAGAGACGCAAAGAATATTGATTGGTCGCCACTTTACACCTCTCACTCAATCGATGAGCAAGTGCATTTTCTTACAGTCAAACTCATCGAGCTGTATGATAAGCATGCACCTAAGCGACCTGTGAAATTGAAACATGCTCCATCTCCGTGGCTTACAGAGGATATCCGGAAATTACTAGCTAAGAAAGCTACAGCCAAGCTTAAATTGAAAAGGAATCAGAACTCCGAGAACCGTGAAAAGTATATAACTATACGTAACCATTGCAATAAGATGTTTTATTCAAAACGGTGAACCAGCAAAAGTCTGGAAATTTCTTAGATCACTAGGGGTTGGCAAATCCAAACATGATGTAATTTCCAAGGATTTAAACATTGATTTACTTAATCAACATTTCTCAGCCGTGTCCAACTTTGATAGGACTATAAAGGCAAATACTTTAAATTATCTTTCATCTTTGCCAACTCCTAACTTTCCACAATTTGTATTTAATCAGTTATCGGCTTGTGATGTTAGGAAGAGTATACTATCGATTACTTCTAATGCTGTCGGAAGTGATTTTATCAGCCGTAAAATGATCATCCCTATCCTTGACGAAATCCTACCTACTATCACTTTTATAATAAACTACTCTCTCTCTAGCGGCACCTTTCCATCAACATGGAAAGAAGCCCAAATAATTCCTTTACCCAAAAAATAAATCCAATCCTTCGTCCTTTTCTGACTATAGACCGATATCAATCCTACCGTTCCTATCCAAAGTTGTGGAGCGTCTTGTTCATACCCAGCTTCATTATTTCCTGTGCAAACATGACCTCCTCAATCCATATCAATCTGGCTTTCGACCTGGCCATAGTACAGTAACAGCCTTAGTTAACATTACCGATGAAATCAGATTTCAAACTTAAAGTGGCAGTCTCACTGTGCTCGCGCTTTTGGATTTTTCCAATGCGTTCAACACAGTGGATTACGATGTTCTGCTCAGTATACTCACCACACTTAACATATCTCCAACGGTGATTGATTGGCTTCGTAATTACCTGTGTGGCCGCCAACAACGTATTTGCATTGACAACACTCTATCTATTTGGTGTAATACATTTGCTGGTGTGCCCCAGGGTGGCGTTTTGTCTCCTTTACTTTTCGCAATTTTTATCAATTCTATCTCAAACCAATTACTTTCTTCCTACCACCTCTATGCTGATGATCTCCAGATGTATACTCACACACCACTGGTAAATTTACCTAAAGCTGTTGACATCATCATTAAAGATTTGGACCAGATTAGTTACTGGAGTAGGTCACACGGTCTTCAGGTAAACCCATCGAAGACCTTAATTATTATTGTCGGTAGTTGTAGAAAAATCGCACAGATTGAGTGGTCACTACTTCCACCAGTTCTATTCGAAGGCACCGTGATACCTTTTAGTAAAGTAGTAAAAAACCTGGGTATACAGATAGACACTGACTTATCTTGGGCCCCACAGATGCAGGAAATAAGTCGCAGAATGTTTGCCTCTGCAGGATCCTTAAAACGTTTACGGAACTTTCTTCCAACCGCTACCAAAATTGCCCTTGCTAACTCCCTTCTACTTCCAATCCTCGATTATGCAGATGCCAGCTATCCTGATCTCACCGAGAACCAACTAGACAAACTTGAGCGACTTCAAAATTTTTGCATAAGATTCATATTTGGTTTGCGATACGATCATATCTCTGAATTTCGGAAACAACTTAAGTGGTTACCTATACGCCTTCGCCGGAATACTCACATTCTTTCGTTTCTATACAATATACTGTTCAACCCTTCGCTACCTTCCTATCTCAAGGAACGATTCGAGTTCCTACATTGTACACATCCGCGATCTCTAAGGTCATCAGAAAATTTGCAACTAAAAATGCCTGCACACTCCACGGCATTTTATGATAAATCCTTTACAGTCACTGCAATCCGTTTATGGAATGCATTACCTGTAAAGATTAGACGAGCTCAAACCTTAACCTCTTTTAAGGCTCTTGTAAAGGAATACTATCTAACACTATAAGTGGTGTACAACTCTCTCACGCTGTGCAATAGACTTCATAATAAGTAACTCCACTAAAATGTCTTACTAATTATTATAGTTATATCACTATATATGTGTATGTGTGTATATGTATATATATGTATGTGTTTATATGTACGTATGTGTAGAAGATACTTCACATATTCTTTTTCACCTAATTTCCTTTATTGTTATTTGATTGCTACAGTTCTAAATATTTTTGGTACGCCACCAGCTACCGATTATCTTCCTCTGTTGTTTCCATACAAAGGTTGTCTGGAAGACATCGCTTGTAGCGATAAGACCCCCCATTGTACTTGCCGCTTAGTATGTTGCTACTAAACTGTGTTAATTTCTGTCTAACTGTGGTGTACAATAAAGAATGTTCTATCTATGTTCTATCTACCTCTTGAATTCGCACTTAAAGTACACACTTTATTCCGATCATAAAAGTAGTAAATTTCCTAAATTTATCTATGTCAACATTAGGAAGAATTTGTGCAAACGACTCCAACAGATTTTGCATCATTTGTGGCGAATACATGTTCAAAGAATGACTTGTGTCCAACTTTCTTCACAAGCTTACTTGACTACTTTAAAAAACCATTAAAGGGTGTCTCGTATTTACGTTTATGGACAAATAAATAGAATTAAACCGATTCTGACTTCTAGTGATAATATGTATATATTATGGACCTTTGCAAAACAAAAAGGGTAACTGTTTCAGGTAGCTATATTGTTAAAACTGTACTGAAATTGAGTACTGAAAAAACAAAGGCTCGATTTTTGGTGGTCCTCAGATTAGACAGTTAATAAATGACCAAATCTTTATGAACTGTATGACAGATGTAGAAAAATTGCGTGGACTTAGTTCGTTGGGGTGGTTAAATTTTATTTAGAAAATAAAAAGTCATCCAACTACTCTCAACACATTGAGCAGTTGATGTTACACTTCCAGCTACTTGAATGTAACATGAGCATTGAGTTGCATTGTCTCTAGTAATTTAGACTGCTAGAAAGTTTATGTGACTTAAGTGAAGAGCAGGGAGAACGCTTCCATCAAGACATTCGCTAGACTGTTTGTTGGACTGCTAATATGATGGCTGATTACTGCTGGATCATTCAGAGTAGTTTTTGTTTAACAAAAGACTTTAGTTTCAAAATTCATGTAATCATTAACAACTCCTACGATTAAAACCTTAAAAACCAGAGCTGCTAAGTATTGAAAAAAAAAAGACTTTAGATTTGTAATGAGCCGGGCTAAATTATTTAGAATCAGCTATAAAACTTCATAAAACAAAACATCTGTTCTCGCTAAAGCTAGTTCTTTATATACCTAAATAGTAAGTATAATGTTATTCTATTGTAATTGAATTAGATAAACTTCTTCCGAAAAGCATCTTTAATTTCCAATCACCCCCGCGCTAGCCTGACGTAACGAGCCCGTGAGCAAGAAGAGGGGTGCTGAAAATCAATTACCAGCAATTATAGTGCAAGTATTACACATAGCGAACGAGAAAAGCTAGGTGGAAGCGAAAGGTCGTATTGGCATCGTGTGACTGCCGACGCGGATTCAGTTAGCCTTCGTAGGGCGGGAATGTAAGGCGGGCGGACCTCGCGCTCGCTCCGTTGTGTGCATACAAATCGCGATTAAATATGAAATCAGTGTAGGTATATACAATATATTTTTAATATGTATAACTAATTAAATAAACAGTTGTCACTAAATATTTTGGAATTGATTACACTGCCTAAGGTTGTTGAACTCTCTTTGTTACAAAATCTTGATTAAAGCTATACCTACCTAGGTATTAATTTGTATGGTGGATGCGTGCGATGCAATTTCAATCGGTCCTTATCGATTTAGTTCGAAATTTTTATTTTTGTTACAAGCAATATTCAAAATTTCTACATAACACCTATTAAGATCGATGTCATAAAATTAGCTTATTTGGATAGGTAGGTACAAATGTAAATTTAAATTTTTATAATAAATTAATCGTAATTAAGCAAATACTATTATACAATTTCTACACATGGAGTTTAGTTATATTATGAAACTGCACATAATATTTATTTGTCAATTAGAATAGTAAGGTACTTATGAAGGAAAAAAAATACAAGTAAGCAATAACCAATGGGCCTACAAGCAAAATAAAATTTAAATTCTTAAGTTATTGAAATCCAATTAGGAAGATAACAAAATACAAAGATTCTTAAGATAGATTATGAAGAATACGTACAAAAAGTTTGGGCTTAAATATCTCACAGCATCCTAAGGACTGGATGTATTATATTTATTTTCTTGCAAAACCTTAAAAAAAATAGGGCAAAGGCCTAAAAAGAAACAAGTTTGTCAAAAGCAGGATTGATATACATTTTTACCTTTGTACTTTTTCACTTCAGTCTTGTCTCTCGCTTCTTAAGGACTCAAGTGGATTTATAATATTCTCACTTTTAGAATATATACACTTCGGATTGAATTCGTTGCCGTTGAGTTACAGCAGTTGGAATGTGAGTGGGATAATCGTGACTATATTATAAATCGGAAAATAAGAAACTAACAAAATTACCGTTCCCGAACGCGAGCGTAATCATAGGCAAAAGTTTCTACGATATAAAAGACTATTTTACAGTCATTATGCTGCTTTTAATAATTATAATTACACGACATTACAATTAAATAAAAAAAGAAAAGATTAAAGAAAATAAAAAAAACCTATATTAAGAAAAGACTCGGTCGGTCGGTCGGTCTTTTAATACAAAAACCTATATTAAGAAAAGACTCGGTCGGTCGGTCGGTCTTTTAATACAAAAACCTATATTAAGAAAAGACTCGGTCGGTCGGTCGGTCTCTTAATACAAAAACCTATATTAAGAAAAGACTCGGTCGGTCGGTCGGTCTTTTAATACCAAAAAGCGAATTAATAAAACAGAAACAAGATAACCCATAAATGCAATAAACATGCCATAAAATAAAATAGTAAATGTAGTATTGCTGCACACAGAATGCGTGGCAATCTTGAAAGTTCAGACTCATACGAAAGCGCCTCGTGAAAAAAGACATTTCTAAAAGAAATTCTAATCTCCGTTTGTTTCATTACAAAACGAGCATTTCTAATCAAATTTTGAGTTTAATAAAGAGGTGCTAATAAATAAATAACTGGACAGGACGAGGCTTCTGGCGGCAGTGGCGTTGTGGACTATGACGTTAGGCGCGCCGCAGTGCGAACAAGCACCGCCGCATGCGCAGGCCATCGACGCGCACTATCGGCTCGGCCTCGCCGGTGAACCCGAATTTTTCCTGTCAGGAGAACTTTACACAGGTTTGCTATGATCCTTACGTATAGACCCTATAGAAACCATCCTTTTTAAACCCCTCGAGTTTGGGTTCATATAATCAGTTTTGAAGAGTCCAACAGATTGGGCTTGGTAACGATGGTCTGATGATGAAGCCAGAAGATGAATAGGGTAACTCTTTTTTATTTTTAAATTCGGCTCGCCATTAAAGCTTGTATTAGCAGTGTGTTAGCTTGTAGTAGCTTAGATTTTCTAAACTGTAATTATTTTAGTTGATCTTAATCTCTGTGGAACATTTGCCAGGTAATTGGGTTCTCATATTCCTATCTACAGTCGTATTTTAGGAGTTTAAGAAAAACTGGTATTGGGTAGGTTTTTTTTACCTGTCATTCTCTTTTTTTGTTAGTCGTCTTTTAATTTGGAGTGCGTTTTATCTTACTTCTATTATAAATGCCCACAGAACTGAGAATCAGTAAGAAGTGCGATGCGATGAAACGCTACCTTGTACTGATCAGTGTAAGGGTGTGTTTAGTTTAATTATAAAAATGGCGTTTAGCGATTTATTAAATATAAATATTTAATAAATCTTATGTGACGAATTAGCGTAGAGTTCTCATACGTGTGTAAAATAATGTCTATCGTCTAAGCGTGTGCAACTGGCGACACATAATTTCGAAAAATAGACTTTAATATTTGCACGCCACGAGTGGCAGAATGTGATGTCCCTACTCAACCTTACTAAAATCTGTAACCGACCATATTCTTGGAAATAAAGTGATTATTATTATTATAATAACAGAATACAGCTGATAGCATTTCTAAATACATATTCTCAGTTCTTTGTTTGTTACTCAATCACGTCAGAACAGCTAAACGGATTTGTATGAAATTTTACAGAGAGATAGATTATAGTCTGGAATAGCATATATGCCATAGGCTTTTTATCCCGGAAAATGTTCGAACGAGGGCAACAGCTAGTGATATCATAATCAAAATTATTGTGATTATACACAATAAGGCTTCACTATTAATTTGGTAAAAATATACATTGATTGATGAATTGCAATGTATTTTGCATGACCAATTTTTAGGATAATGTCATTTGACAAAGAAAATTAGTAATGCAATTTACAGAACACCAGAAGACTACAGAACAACTAATGAAATGTAATCTTCAGGTGTCAAATTATATTGATTGTTAATTCCTAAATATATTTATTATTATATTAATTTCTATATATTCTAAATCTACGTTTTATACAATTGTTCATGAAGGTTCCAATTAATTCGTGAGCTGAGTTATTTCTGATATAAACATTCGTTCAAACAAATCAATATTGTTAATAAATATCTAGATTTTTATTTTTCTAATCAATATGGTTAATAAAGATTTTCATTTTCAGTGACACTTCAAGGTGTAGATAGCGGGCAGGGCCCTACGCCATTCATGGGCTTCACGATATGGGTTGAGGTTCACAGCGACACTGCGAAAGGAGACAATATAGAAAATCAGCCCATCGAGTCTGAAAATACGTCTCTCGGTTCATTTCAAGCCTATGACGCACAGGCTAAAATCCACGAGCAATGTTCGCCTGCTGTGGATAACGCTACTTCACATCCTAAGATTGAAGTTCAGGTACTTATTATGTATAAACTATAAATAATAAAAGATTGATTAACTTTTTCTAAGCTCCGCTCAGAAAGTCGGCTCATTTCGACACTGTTTAATTTCCACTGTTAGAGTGATAGAGAGAGAGAGAGAGAGAGAGAGAGAGAGAGAGAGATTTAAGTGTCAACTGGTGTCAACCCTCAGAGCAATAATTATTGCTCTTAGTGAATCCATATTGAAACGATTTTATTGTAGTAGGACACAAACGTATTTTATTTTGTAATTTATCTGGTTATTATAATTATTATTACTATCATGGTAGGTCTGAATGTCTGATCCTTCTAGTTTATTCACAACGCTCACGTTTTTTTAAACATAAAAATTTATACCTAATAAGCGATTGCCGATTATCGATTTTCTCTTCGTCCAGGTTATATGGAGTGCACCAGTTGACATTAAAGACGTTTGCATTCGTATATGTGCGAAGGCTGGTCCAATTCCTCTCGCGGGTGGCGGAACTAGTGGAGGCTGGTCGGTGTTAGTACGCGAGCTGTGTGCTGCTCCGGCCGCATCTTCTAACTTTGCAAAACTTTCACCTATTGTGGAACCTTGTTGTGCATGCGATGAAGCCAAGTATGAAGTAAGTGTAACTATGTTCATAATCGTTACACACACCAGTGTCCCTATTTGTCATCATAGGAAGGGATGTAACGAACCGGGATTCCATTGTCATCTTAGATTTATACACCTATATAGCTTTCACCTATAAATGCTTTGCTATGGATAAAGTAGCCTGTGTTACTTTCGATTAAGTAGCTTTCTAATCACATAATTGGAAAGTAAAAGCGACGAAATTATTATCCACTAGCGGTGAAGTTATTGCAAAATAACTCGGCAATAATACCTTTTTCTGGAAGAAAAGTAGCCTAAGTCCTTTTCAAAACATTACATTAGGATTATATTGTCAATTATACCTACTTGAAATTGCACATATTTATTATTATTACCTTAGGTGACGTTTGAGAGCCTATGGTCACGAAATACGCACCCACGAGAATTTCCACCAGAAAGCGCGCGGGCACATTTCGGTGATGTTATTGGTGCATCGCACACTGCTCAGTTTCGCGTGTGGCAAGAAGGACGCGTTGCTAGTACTGGCCTGCGGCGTCTTGTCGATGATGGAACTACTACTGCCCTTGAAAAGGAGCTGAAGTCTGAGGTAGAAATACATATATTATGTTAAATATTTTCCATAGAGTTTACGAGAAGACGATGTATAAAGAATATTTGTATAATTCACAGAGTGACCACATCAGGACAATCATAAAAACTCGAGGTATATCCTGGCAGCAAATAGGCGGGGTTGGCACACCGAATACTTTTGCTGTATTTCGTGTGGACGCAAAACATCATCTGATTTCCTTGGCGTCTAAATTAGCACCGTCCCCTGATTGGTTCGTAGGAGTTTCAGCATTGGAGCTATGTAATGTTAATTGTACGTGGAGCACGTCTGCAACAATCCCTCTGTATCCTTACGATGCTGGAACAGATAATGGGATTAGTTACATGGTAAGTCATATAATTTTCTTCTATGTTAGATTAATATTTTCTTTTTTGAACCCACGCTCCTTCCTGTCTAAATGTATGCATTTATAGCAAATTGTATATTGTATAGGGAAATACTAGCTAAAGGGAAATGACGGGGATCAAGCAATTATCGAGTGTTTACTCAATTCTCAAGCTTGAATAGCTTTAAAATTTCGAAATTACTCTGACAGTCCCGTCGTACGCCAACATTGCCTGCGGCTCCGGTGCGCGCCCTGCGACCGGATTGGCCTCGAGATGTTCGCTCCCCGTTCTACAACTCCGCGGGCGAGATGCGACCTTTTGCACGATTGAGGATGACTCGACTGCGGCTATACGAGAAGAGCTGTGATGCCGCCGGTAATACATCAGGTACTTTTTGAATAAAGCCCTTTTTAGTGCAGAGGTCAATAAGTTAGGTAAGAGTATTATGATTAAATTTCAATGAACAATTAAGTTATTGGAATATTACAATTAGTTATATCTACAGACCAGGGACAGGGTTGTTTATCTAAAGGAAGGTTTCGTCCGTGGAATTTACCGTTTACCTGCCAATTTATGATATTGCTCAACGAGGCCTGTAAGAAATCTGTTCTTTGAATAGGTATTCCGTTTTATTTCAAGTAGAAGGTGAAGGCGTAGACCGAGTGCATGAAATTCATGGTGGAGGCAATCTTGGAGGAGGCGGTGGAGCTTGCGTCACTCAGTCGTGGGGTCCCTGGGGACCTTGCAGTGTATCGTGTGGACCTGGTCGTGCGACTCGGCAAAGACATTACGTGTGGCCCGCCAGAGCTTATGCGGAGGCTTGCAGGGTAGCACTCACCGATTACAAGAGGTGTCATGGACCGAGGATGCATTGCAGGTACGAAGCATACTTTGACTGCTCCATTAAATTCTTGAAACTCAACTAATTTGACTGGCCTGTTGGTCTAGTGGTTACTGATCTTGACTGCTGAGCCAGAGGTCCTGTGTTCGATTCCTAGCCAGGACAAATAATTGTGATGAGCTTGATCATTTGTTCTGTGTCTGGATGTAATTTATCTATAATATATATGTATTTAGAAATATGTAAGTATTTTTATCATCAGACTGGTTACCATAGTACAGGCTCTGCCTAGTTTGGGATCAGACGGCCTTGTGGGAGATGTGTCAAGTTATTATTATTAATTTAACCACGTAGATCGCAAAATGATATGATATGTATGTCAGAATTCGTACTCTCTGGGTATTGCCATTTTATCTCTCATATAATTTATCCAATTTTCTTAGATATTTCTCTCCCCATGGAGATTAAACATCTGCTGTCATAATGGATCGTCATGTTAGGAGCACTAACAATGACCAAATGATTATTGCATGTAAATTTGACAGTTGAAATTGGTGGTGTGACTAGGGAAAAATAAGGACTGTGTGATCCATTAAGACCTGCTGTGACATGGTCTACCATAATCTTCCCTTTTGATTACAGGAGAGTCTTATACGTTTTCGTGGTCTGCGATATTATGCAAAATGGATTAATGTTTGATATGTTACTCTAGAGCTCCATCAGAATACGAACCAGATCCAGCGGAGTCGACTGGTCGATGTGCTGTGTCTGAATGGTCTGAATGGTCGCCGTGTGAAGGCTGCGGCGTGCGCTCGAGAACACGACACTATGTGGGAGACAAGGCTTACAAACGATGTCATGTTGGGTACCGTGCTAGGACTATATTGAGCCAAGCAATGCCGTGTGATATTGGTCCCTGTGAGAAGTGAGATATCTTTCGCTTTGTATGTTCCTAAGTTACAATCATCGAAGTATGGTTTTCTCAATTATTAAAAATAACTGTTAAGCCTAGTCAATAATAATTTATCACTTTTGCCAGTCAGAAACGGCCTTATGAAAAGTGCGTGTATTAGAAGAAGGTTTGTGATCAAAAGCTGTAAAAAATTACAAGTGGGCTGAAACCTTCGCAAACCGATTTATCTGCGAACATCACTGCAAATTTTTAAATAGTAAATGTCACAAAAATATTTAAGCCACAATCCACCCAGTCTTAGGCAGGTTTAGCGTTATCAATACAAATAAATAAAATTGAAGTGTTTATTTGTAATGTCAAAATAATAGTTTTTTTTAAGCTCGTACAGTTATTTGCACGATACCAATGCGTAAAAACAGTTTTTAAATTTTTTGTCTGTCTGTTTGTTCCGGCTAATCTCCGGAACGGGTGGACCGATTTCCATGGGACTTTAATTGGCAGATAGCTGGTGTTATAAGGAGTAACTTAGGCTACTTTTATTTTGGAACAAGAATTAGTGTTCCGCGTAAAATATATAAATATGTACACGCTAGGTTCCTAAACCATCAACCCACCTTCCTACTTTCTTCAAACTGTCTTTATATTATTCTTTTTTTTTAGACCAGCTGGAAACCGAACTAACAATGCAACAAACTTCGATTGGTTTTTCGTCGTAAGTTGCATGTTATAATATACAATTGCAGTATTTGTATTGAATGCCAGAATTCGATTGCACATTGTACTATGCTGTTGAAGGATATAACACAAGGCGATTGCCGTGTGACGTCATGGGGCAGTTGGTCGCCGTGTTCGGCGAAATGTGGGCGAGGGCATCGCCTACGTACTCGACTGTACATCGTGCGGGAAGATAAAGTGCAACGAGAGATGTCACGAAGACTGTTGGCGCAATGGAATCGCAGATTTGCGCAGTTTCAGGCTATTGTAAGTTGAATTATATCTTTAGCTCTGCGCACTTCGCCAGTTTTATAATTATGCAAGCACATTTGATGTAAAAAAACTGCGGTATGTAATTTAATTCCAAGTGTTAAAGGTGTGAACCTGTGACGCGATCATAGAGCAGGCGTAGTTTATGTTTCATCATGAACATAAAGAAATGTTTTGATTTACATTTAACATAATTTTTTTGATATTTTTACAACTACCTAAATAACTGAAAATGGGGCAATATTGTAGGAGTATCCAGAAGAAAATATGACGCATAATGACCCGGCTGTAGAGAGTGCAGTTCAGGAACACATGGAGCGGTGTCAGTTCACGCTAACGCAGCAAGAGGCGCTATGTGACGGAGAGGATATTAGCTGCATAAACAGCACCGTGTCATATGGTAAATGACGTAATGATACAGAACTACTTTTAAATCTGGTACCAGAACCAGATTTAAAAGTAATTCTGTATTCTTCACTTATTGTTCCAAGCACTTCAGTTTTCGCCAAAACCTTGTAGTAGAATATAACGTTTCATGGTTTAATGTTTCAAAACTAGGTTTCCAAAAAATGCAAAAGCAAGGCAAGTTAAAAATTATATCACAAATCTGTATGAGCCACAACGGCTGCCTAATGACAACGCAAGTTCTACAAGGCAACATTCTACATCTAAAAATTATTAATAGTAAAAGTGTCGTTTTAATTTGGAGATTGAGATAAGTTTTTATTAAGGCCTAACTTATACAGAGGTGTGCAAGTTGCCTATGTCAGTGGGGCACTGCCGCGGCTACGAAGAGCGCTGGTTCTATGAGTGGGCACGTGGCGTATGCGAGCCCTTCGGCTTCAGCGGCTGCGGCGGGAACGGGAACAATTTCCGCACACGGGACCACTGCCTGCAGGCCTGCAGGACCTTGCTTAACATCACCACTAACAACGGTAATATATGCTGGCAACATATATTATGCATTTAAAGATTTTTTTGTGCCAAAGGCTTTGGCCTTATGAGAACGAGAATAAATTTGTGTTGTAAATAGATCTTTTCAGACACTTTTACACGTCAATAACACGTACACTTAGACCATGTGCAAAAATAATGATGTCCTTACGGTTCATTTTTGAATATCTTTTGTGTATGGTGCCAGGATACCAAAACATTAGAACTTACTTACATTTTCTTAACATGGAGAAATTTATAACCCCATTTACCGTTTTACATACAGAATTGACAGTGTGTGCGTGACATGCCTGTTGTTTTGGTGTTCAAATACCATACCTTTCATCCACTACCCATCCGACAGATCGTACGTACATTGGCCAGCTTCTTTGTATAAAAAAAATATTTGTTCGCAGAGACTAAATCTCCTATCGAGCTCAATGACAAAAAACTAAAGCCTACACCGTCTCACCAAGACAATGAAGTGATACAAAATGATATCCCATCACTTTACGGTGAGTAATTGTGATATTTGTTCACACACAGTAATGTACTGAGCTAAGCATGACGTAACATACGATGCATTACACAATGTGAACTAGGAAATAATTCACGCCTTGCCATGTCTGAAATGTCAGAGTTCAAAGCTTTATTAAGGTGTTCAAGTAGTGAATAGAGCTGAGTAGTTAGCTGTTACGTCGAACTTCGTATAAATATCTTTAAAATCATAACCAAATTATACAACATTACACCTACCCCAAGCCTATTATGCAATTCCACAAATTTCCAAAGTCACACTTGAGTGTCAAGACGAGACAGAGATTTCTTAAGATAGTTGAAGTAACTAGTTAGAAACAATATTTATTTTATTTTAATGCTCCCTGTGACATGCAACAAATTAAAAAAAACTCCTTTTTTGTCATAATAAACGATAACAAACATGTAGGTATGGTCTGCAGAATAGTTTAACATAATTATACTATAGTAATCGACGTGGCTATTTATTCTAATTAGAGCATTCGCTTGCTAGGGGACACACGATTGAGGTTTCTTAATGCATGGCTATACATTTGGAATTCTAAAATAGGTGGATATAATTGTATTTAAGGATTGGTCATTGGTCAACAAGTCCCAATCACATGCCAGAGTAAGTAAGCGCATTGCGACTCAAAATATTAATAAAATCGCACTTGCTGTAGGTATGTGTATGGTGATACTCATAACACTATGACAAAGCGTACCTATAGTATGTAATTACCAAGTAACGATTACTTAGGCAGTTATATATTCATTATTAGTACTTGGGCTCTTTAGACGTTTTAGTGAAGTGAAAATGGTATCTTATACTCATTTAGAAATCTCGTAATGTAAAGAAGGAGCCCTGGCATTTTACCTCAGCACTGATTAGTACTAGCAATGTGTAGGTAAAATATCCATTAGATAGTATTCATCGTATTTTTTTACATGCTTACATAACATCACGCTTCTGATGCCTAAAAGGGTAAGCACAGTTCAATTAGTATAGCTAAGTGGCAAAATACGCATAAAATTCGCAATTATAAAACAAGTTCCTGTATACATTGTAACAGGCGACGAGAGCGGTTAATTTTTAATTTCATTCAAATTCCGTAAATATAACAAAATAATAACAAACGGAAATATTGTACTGTGTAATAATTAGACATCGGATTATAAGCAATAACAAAAAGCCAAAATAAGCACAAAAAGACCTAAATAAGCTAAAATGGCAAAAAACCGTTTTGATTTCTAGTTTAAGATATTTCAGTTATACAGACGTAACAAATACAGCGAAATATTCTTAAAATAGAATAACTACACAACTTTAAGATTATTTCGCTACTGTGGTTAAAATAAATGATTTAACAGTCGCATGAAATTAAGTCTTAAATAAGACTTAACTTCATGTCCCGTTCAGTAGTTTTTAAGTTTATCCCGAACAGACAGACAGTCAGACAGATAGACGCGGCGGAGGACTTTGGTTTATAATGTGTAGTGATATATATGTATGTATTTAGAAATAAGTATATAAGTATGTTTATCAGCGGCCTAGTTACCATAGCGCTTGGTCTCATATGTATAGATTGTATAGTGTATTTCTTTAAGCTGGTATTTCAATACAATAGGGATCGACTAATGCCGCGTTCCTATAATCAAGAAACGATTCGTCAGAACCGTCTGTAAGCAAAACGAATCGTTTCTTGATTATAGGAACGCGGCATAAGTGGCATGTGACTGTGTTCTCGGGTTCGCGGCAATACTTATATCTAAGATGGTGGTTTTGGGTACCGGACAATACTATCTGACTAGAGGCTATAATGTCCATTTCCGCACATATCATCACTACATATTATAAAACAAAGTCCAACGCCGCGTCTGTCTGTTTGCGATAAAATTAAAAAACTACTGAACGGCTTTTCATGCGGTTTTCCCAAATAGATAGAATTCATGAGGAAAGTTTAGGTATATAATTTGTTAAGGTTCTGTGTAAATTGGTTGAAATGATAATTGTTGAAGATGTCTCTGCTACCCGTGCGAAGCCGGGGCGGGTTGCTAGTATAAAATAAAGTAGGGGTCTTCAACAGTGAAGGGTTGTGTTCGGGAAGAAAATTCACACTTTCACAATTAAACTAAATTAACTAAAAAATTTAAGTATTTTTTTGTCCTCACTTCATCATATGGTATATTATAGTTTTGAAATATTTTTTACGTCGAGGTTAACTATAACCAGTGTGTATTTCTTTCTTTCCCTTAACTGGTTTTAACTAGTTTTTATATTTAGTTTGGATATTAGTTTTCTGTAATTTGCTGTAAATTTATAAATCGATTTAAAAGCTTTGCCTGTTTTATCATCGTCATCAACATGCCATGTCTCATGTCATGCTCTTTGTGTGTACCTGCTTTTAGGTAGATTTCGAAGAAAAGTCTACCTATTGGTTTTGTACCAGTGGTCGAGTTTTCCAAAAAAATCTTCACAGGAGGTCTAGTTATGATCCCAAAAAAAAACCGTCAGTTAAAAAGTATTTATATATATGTATATATGTTTGTACCTCAATTTACCGGCACGGATTACCGGATAGAGGTCGCAATTATGCACCGATTGCTTTCAAACTTCTACGACAAATCAACAGTGCAAAAATGAAGGTTAAGGTCGTGAATATTTACCCAAAATAACACGAAATCTACCTCTGCGAGCCCTATTTTTTTTTTAAAAGAGGGTACACACAAATGTAACTGTTGGCGAACACTTTTTTTCTAAGATTTTTGAACATAATTTATAGGTGGACATTACACAACGAGACTATGACAGCTTATGCTTATGCAGCTATGACTAATAGTTTCTATATATATGTTTAGTGGAAGCAAACTGCGAGGTGGGACCATGGCAAGGGTGGACCGCATGTACGGGAGACTGCGAGTTCGCAATAAAGCTCAACTATAGGCTCGTTCTGGTAAGTTTAAGCTTTATAATTAAGCGCAGTCAATGGGTTTAGTTAAAAAAAATATTGATTATACAGGGCACATCTGACAATTAAAACACTTAAACTTAAATTAACTTAAATCACTGCAAAAGTAGTACACTACTGCAAAAATAGTACTCTAGTCTGCTAGAGTCATGCCGCGGTGATTTTTGCCTTTTCATACCCTTTTCAGTTGAAAAAGGATTTTTGAAATATTTCACTTAGTTATTGAGAAAATCCTGCTTAGAGGCTATAACGTCCATTTCCCACTGACCTCTATTATACAATATAATTGAGGTCAGTGCCATTTCCACACATGTCATATAAATAAAAAAGTGGCTCAACTAGTCAGCCCACCTGTACGCATAATGGACCGCTTATGAGTCTAAATGCGGAAACAGAGCCCTATACCAATACCAAAATAAAAAAGTTAAAAAGTTTTCGAAGTTAGTTTTATGGATTTTCTTAATATTTTATTTATTTTCTTAATTCGGAATAAAAACATTCAAAATAAAAAAAAACGTGTGGGTCTCGGGACGCCCGACAGAAATGATAACTTAAACCCCAGACAGACTGGCGCCGTAACACGTAACGTAACGACGTAACGAAGCGGTTTAACCTCCCATAAGACGTTATCACTTCAAAAATATAATATTAAAATTCTTTAACTTTATACATTCCACCTGTTTTTTTGAGAAACAGACATGATGGAAGATAGATGTTTTTTCAAAAAATCTTTTTGTAACTGCACGCTAGAGTCATGCCCTTACAGTGATTTAAGTGAGTGTTCCATTGTCAGATACTCCCTGTATTATTGAATAAAACATGTTCCATTAATGTAATGCCATTAATGTTCCACAAAAATCCGTCTGAAAAAAAGCCACCACATCAGTCAATCGAAGTCAATCGATGCCATTGCCATTTCGACCGATTGGTGTGCTGGCACCCTTAATGTAATCCGGCTTGTAAGTTTATTCTCAAAAATCACTAAATAAACTGACAGATTTCAAGACATTTAAATTGCAAACAATTTCTTTTTGAATTTTCAACGCGATTTCTAAAAATTATAAAACATCCAGATAATAATGGCATTAGGTAGTGTACAAAAAGGCCTCTGTTGGTGCCCTCTGTTTTCAGGGGCCCTTGCGGCTTGGGGGCCCCTAGGGCTAGTGGCCCATGGCATTTTGCCCGCTCTACCTCCGTATCGTAACGCCACTGGTCAAAACCGTTTTGGTAATGTTTGATCTTTTAAGTACAGAATTACAAATTGTACTTAGCCTTTTTTATCAGGTGCATGCGCACATGCATACTGCGCATGTTGCATCCAACAATATTTTCTCAATAACGAACTGGTTGTCATTTCGTTGATGTACGAAATACACACCGTTGACTTTATTATGTATGCAGAATGCTGTGGCCGGCAAGGGCAAGGAATGTCGTCGATTGATCAAGAGCCGCCCCTGCAGACCGTCCCAATGCCGTAGAATAAATACAACTGACACCTTCGAGCATCTCAATGATTATGACGATTAGTTACCAAAAAAAAATAGAGCTATGAAGCTACTGACTGTAAAATTGGTAGATAAGGTCATTGTCTCCTTCTAATTATTGTGTTAACTTACTATTATGTATTAATAGTCATGATGATCGTTACCATCCGCAATAAGTTCCGTAAAATTAACTACTATGGACATGATAATATCGATATATTCATTCTTTAACAACATAGATAGACCGGCAAATAGTTGTGGAAACTCTTTTGTTTCTACTACCTATACCAAAACGTGAATAAAAGTAAACGTCAATATAAAAGTGAACTTTCTGGTTTTTGAGGGCGAGAATAGAGGATTTAGAACGAACGCATCAGTGGTTGTGTACGCGTATTGAACCGAGCGCACTACAGTACCTACGCCATATTGTACGTTAGAGCAGATAATGCGGATAAATCATTAAACCTATATCGCAATATTCCATACCCATGAAATATTTTGGTAGTGGTATAGCTATAGATATAGAGCAACATGTAAGTTGTTACATAAGTGTTTTACGTAGACAATAGTAAGTTATCTTTATATTATTACTATAGCCAATAAACATCCTATTATACATTATGAATATTTTGTTTTATTTTACTGGCTTTCATGCTGTGACAATAGGACGTCAGGTAAAATTGTTATGAGAATGTCATCTTAAAAATGCAACTGTAGATATTATGAGAGTTTAATCCCACACACCTCTCACTGTGATTCTTGCTCCTACCAAGATTAAAAGTTGTTGATAAAAAAGACGAGAATGGCATACCTAACCGAGAAAAAATAGTTTTAGAATATGCAGAACTCTATGATAATAATGAAATTAATGGTTCCTTTTAGATCCTATGGTTAATTCCAGTATTTACCCAAAAACATGTAGTTGCATTTTTTTCCCTTTTTATGCATCGATGAACTACGTTGATCTCTTATCACCACGAAGGCTCATCATATGCTTGTTTATCAAAATTAATATCATAGAAATTACCTGTAAACTATTTGTCTATTTTATTAATTTTGACGAAGAGTACACACACTGGCACACTCTCAGACTATGATAGACAAATTGTTTTATAGAACATTTATTGGGTTACCGGTTAAATTATCTGGTCAAAAAAATTAAAGTACCTACTTCGTTATTCTGGCATGATAGTGGTTTGTAATTGTTACGAATGAGCTTTTACGTATATTTCAACCCACCAACTATGTTTCCATCGACTGATCGGGAGTAGTGTTACTAAATATCCTACTAAATATTATAAACGTGAAAGATTGTGAGGATGTATGGATGTACGAATGTTTGTTACTCTTTCACGCAAAAACTACCAAACCGATTGCGATGAAACTTAGTATGTAGATAGCTGGTGACTTGTAATAGTAATAGTAATAGTATTCTTTATTGTGGATCATAGGTAAGTAAATAATACAGGTGTTATAGTTTTTTACATTATCTAGAACAGCTATGTCCCGCCTATTGGACTTACAATATTTACAGTAATTTGAATATGAATTGAATACATTAAAGAATAATATAAGATATGTCAATATGTCACAGAAATTGTATTTAACAGGCAATAATAATGAAAAAATAGAGAATACTGAACACATCATGACTTGGGTATAGAGTAATGGAGCAGAGATTTATCAGCTAAGTAATCCTTTACTGTATAATAACATTTACTTATTAACAGGTCATGAAGTTCCTTTTTAAACACAGTTATTTCTTTAACCATTCTGATATCTCTCGGAATATTGTTAAAAATGCGAGAAGCTGTACAGAATATACTTTCATACTTGGATTAACACATAGGCTATCCCGGCTATTTTTATCCTGATATTCCCACGGCACCGGGACTTACACGGATGAAACCGCAGGGCGCAGCTAGTTACTACCTTACTACATATAAAGGCGAAAGTTTGTGAGGATGGATGAACGGGTAAGATGTATGGATTGATGTTTGTTACTATTTCACCCAAAAACAACTGAGCGGATATGGTTGAAGTTCGGCACAGAGATATATATATAATCTGGAACAGCACTTATTCTACGTTTTATCCCGGAATAATATACGTATCCCGTGGGATAGATTTCACCAAAATTTCATAGCGAACGAAATCGCGGGCAACAGTTAATTAATACATATTTACAAAAAAAATTATTCGTTATAATCTAAACGTTCACTTTACTGCAATAAATTGATTTCTATTTTTTCTCTCCGTCCTTATGTCCAATGGTTACCCGTAAGTGATTGCCACAATGGGATAAGACCACAGTAATCTGTGGATTTCTGTGGATGTGGATTTATTTGGTGTACATTAAAACAGGTATTTTAAAATTATTATCATTAGTACATTTTATAAACGAATGTACCCGTGACTCATGTTTAAACGTATTATTGTACGTTTATATTTAAAAAGAAACTAAAACGACACTACAGATAACATATATCTATATTATATATACATGTTTTACTGAGACTACCAACAAGTGTGTCCAGACAATAGGTGTGTAATATATGGCATAATAGCCGATACTATATCACTTGAAATAACGTTTATATGTTATATATAAGTTTCATATGCTATAAAAACAAATAACCTAATATCATGTGATCTAGTGTTGTATTTCATATAACCTTCATCTGCTCTAATAACATCTAATATAAAGTGCATTTCATCTAATTTTCAATTTGTATAATGCCCCCTTTATAATAACGTTTATTTGACCTAATTTTCATTTGACATTATTTTTACATTTACTATTTTTTTCCAAAATTCTGTTATGAATCAGGCAATATCATTGGTGGAGCGCCAATATATTTATAAAATGCATACATAATCGCACCATAATATATTTCGTTATATTATAAATTTCATCGTCTTTATAGTAAACCACATTCTGTTTGTCGAATGCAATTAGTGCTGGTACTGCTGTAATATTGCCAATGTACTCGACGATCTCAAGAGATGGCGTTAGCAGTCTTCAAATAATGTAAACGCGCTGCACCTGATTGGTGCAAGAAAAAACGGACATACCCTGCTCTCATCGCTTTTCGCTAAGAAGACGCCTTTAATATAAAAATTTTGTTCCGCCACGGACATCAGTTATATTTCTCGTGAAAAGAAGCTGATTTTCCGTTAGTCCTATAGCCGTGTAGTGTTTGGACTCGCTTGTAACCTTTACAAGGTGTATGTGGAGTGCTCCTGTCTACGATCGTGACCGGCCGGTCAATACCTTGCAAGAGACCGTAGAAACCTCGCCGCTGCTCGCTGCCTTCTGGAGGATCGGGACTTGGTCGGTGTTGCAGGTTAGTGCTGGCATGATTGTTTTGATCGATAGAAGTGGTTTACTTCCCTACACCTCGTACGCTAACTGTTGAGCAATCACACCCTGGTCGGGCTATTTACACGCCTGACCAATCATACTGTTCTAACCTAACCTAAATGATTCAATAACAGTAGATGGTATCTGACGCTTCTAAATTATATTAAACGTTACTTACAGATTTTGAATATTTATAGTAACTGAATAATATACTGTTTAAATATTAATTCAAATGTGCATTATAGAAAATGTTCAATTAGGTAAAATGAAATTATGTCAATAATTCATTAAATCATTTGATCGTTCTATTAAACAAAAGTATATTAAATGAAATTAGGTCATATGATCATTAGAACTTTTGTTATTATTTCGAACGTTACACACCCCCAGACAACTAAATATTTCGTCAAATTAAAAGACATTGCAAATCTTTAAAATGATAAAGAATCTGCATCGGTTAATGCATAAAATTAACAACATTAAAAAATATATTGCCATTTGTTCAGGGTTTATACTTTTGCGGCAATCATACATATTTGACTAAGAAAGTAAGAACGTGTATACTTACCTAATTATAGGTATATACAAGTATGATTATCAAAATATAGTTTTATGCGCGTCTTAACGTACTTGAAGATAATTGTAGCACTTCAAGTATATATTTAATAATGTTTGTGTCATTGTATTATTTATCAGAATTTCTAGAAGTACTTATGATTAATTAAGTATCACGTTACCTACCTATTACCACTCTACCTGCCATCATGCCACTTAAAACAGTTACCTGGTACAAAATATTGTGTTTTAATTAAGAAAAACTCAAAAAGAGTTACAAGTAGGTATATTAAAAGAAAATATTTAAATTGAAAATAGAATAATAGGGGTTCAAATAATCTTAATAATTTAATTGACTGTATAATATCTGTATGTTTTACTTGACTTTAAAAGTACTTTAACTCACAAAGTTTGCAATCTGTTGTCATTTCATACATAATGCCTTATTTTAACAGTTCAAAGAAAGAGAGGCATGTTAAAAATACCAATGGTGAAACAGGAGATACTTGAAAGTCTTAAGATCTACGCAAAAGGCGTTGAGACTCATCCAAATGCACTCACCATTAGAAAGACTGGATTGCTGGATAAGACCATAAGCATTTTCAGCAGGATAAAAAGAAAAGCCCTACAAGACTTTATAATATAGTCTTGGAAATAACAAAATGGACTAATCATTAAAAAAATTACTTAAAAATAACTGTAATAAGAGAACCGAGGTTGAAGCTTGCACAAATAATATCTAGTGATATCGAGACCTAGTCCATCACTCTTGCAAAAGTTAGAAACATTTTTTGAAAACCAGGGGTCTTTTATTTTAAAAAGGCGAACTTGAATGAGACCTCTTCGTTTTAATCAATTATCTAGAAGATGAGATCATCGTTCATCTAGAGGCAAATCCGAAGACCGTACGTAATACCGAAGACGTATCAAATTCTATTATTTGCGTTTATTGAAGAAATGCAGTGCAACCTTTTGGGGGTACCTATGAAACCAATAACATTCCAAAAATTCCTCCCTATAATAAACGCGACGTATTCGATTTTTTACAAGTTACTTTCAACAAAACCATTGCCACAAATGGTGCTATTCGTTGGCCTGCAAGGTCTCCTGACCTCATGCCATGTGATTTCTTTTCTTGGGGATACTTCAAATATAAAGTGTACAGGGAGAGAATAAACAATGAAGAGAGATTAATTTCTCGCATATGTCTGGTTCTAAGGAGTCCGCATAAGTCATACAGCACGACTATGTATTTCTAACGAAGGCATCTTTGGATGTCTTATTACTTAAAATGTTAAAAAATAAAATATTCTTTTTTTTAAATATTACATCTTTGACTTTGTCTAGAAGTCAGTGAATAAACTGTGCCATAGTAAGTGCATTGGTGTCGTATTGAACACATAGCAATGTTTTTTCATCAAATTCCAGATAACTTTTAAGTTTGGCAATATCTTTAAAATTGACGAAATACTCGTCCTAATCGTCTGGACAGACTTGCCACTGTATGCATAATAATTGTACTTATATATCGTGGCCAGATCTTAGAACTGGCCTTCTATGATGTGGTCGGACACATCCACAGACATATCATGAAATGGTCTTATTTCATGTAGAGTCTACCCAAAGAAAGCCGTGTGCGAATGCAAAGTCATTCTATTTATTAAAGAAATAAAGATATCTAATATTGACCGGGTCACTATAAAATGTTGTTAGTTAAAACAAATTAGGTAAAAATTAGTTCTCACAAATTTTTGCAGTACAACTGCGTTGCGACTTACGAGACTTGTGGTTTTTTATATGTTATGTTTTTGATAAGATTTCATTTCTTTTTGTAGGCAGGTATATTAAAGAAAACGTCATTAGACAATAGAAAGTACCTACCTATCCACTATTTACTTTTAAGTTGTCGTAACAATTTCATTGCACTTTTAGCTTCTATTTGCACATTATTATTCGCTTTTAAAACTAGTATTGTCCGTCGCAATGATGCATCACAAAACAAAAGGATATCAGCGCCTCTAACTGCGGATAATGTACTTTACGATATGACCACTAATGTTTGACCATATCATGAAGTAATCGTGCATTTAGCTGTTCATATCGTCAAACACTGATTATTCATTGATCTGGCCAGACCATATCATAATGTGACCAACCATTTCCTGTAATACGAATATTTCATAAATACATCATGAAGTCTCAATTTTGAGATCTGATCATGACATTTAACGACACAACAAAATAAGTACAGAATAATTGAAGTTCCTTAGTAAACTAATTGTTACCAACAATAAAATACCATACATAACTTTAGGTAGTTAGTTTTATTTGTCTTCACATTAATAATCAACCAAACTTTGTACACAAAACACTTAAGAACTATTATTTGCACATCATTATTGTAATAGCAATGTATCTATTTAACAATAATTAATTCGTTGCCTAAAATTTCCGTTTTCCTAAAATATTTAATACTGTAAAGGAACATCACAGTCTTTTTGTACGCTATCTCTGTCATATAAAAGTACAGATAATAAATCTATCATTATTTAAAACGTTTTATAATTACTAAAATGTCCCTCACAATAATTTCGTCAAATATATATATAAATAATATGTAACACTATATACTGAAACAATGGCATTATTATATTCAATACAAATACAATTATACAACTTAACAAAAAATACGTCAGTACGAAAAGCAAGTAATTTGGTAGAGTGACTGCAGAATGAATAGAGTTTTCTTGCTCATCAGTGGAATCAATGGTATGTACAATTTCACCGCTAGCAAAAAAAGGTTATTTTGTCACTATTAGAGCTACATGACTATACCAATTATTTTATATTTCAACAATAACCTATGCCATTACGTTGAATAATGTTCATTTCGGTGTCAGCGGGCGCCGACGCGGCCGCCCGTACTTTTACCAAGCGAGTGCACTCGAGTGACAATGTGGCTCGCGAACCATGTTTTTATTCATTTCACTTTCACTGTTGTAGGCTCTCTGTTATTTACTAAGATTAGAAATTTCGTTGCGCACCGCAACACTCAAACGAACTTCTTTGGTTCTATTCTTAATATTACACTTAAGCATGTTTCATTACACTCGGTTTTTATAAACATTTCACCTTTTTGCAAAACAGGCACTACCTAAAAGATAATTTGTTTTTATTATCAGTGTAAGCGTACAAGGCCGAAGCAAATTAACTTCTTTCATGGTTTGGCAATCATTCTATTCAGAACAATCGAAGAAGCGACACAATTTATTTGTCACGGCAACGGTTACGCTTTGAATTCTCTAAGAAATGGATTGGTTCCGCTTGATATTTTACTGTATAGTATGATTAACTTATATTAAACTTATCACTTAGTACTAGGACTATTTACAAGGCAGTATTACTAAATTATGGGCAAGAGTAGGTGGCTGTGTGAAATATCATAACGTCTTGTACGCCGAAGCTGTTGCTTCTGGATATAATACAGAGTTCCATCGGTTATATAAAAGTTGAGCCATTGTTATGTTATATAAGACTAAATACGAGTAATGGTAGGTATCTTCGGAGGCTCACAACATCGCGGCGCAATGCACTCCTTAGCACATGGACAAGAACAACCCAAATTGGCAAAGTCTATTAACCCTTTCTTATCCTCGTCTGTACCTAAAAAAAAAATGTTTTATTAGTGTAGGTAAAATAGTTACTTATATATAAGACATTTAATTTTGAAAGATGTTTTTAAAGAAATTGTTAATTCGTAAATTAACAGTCAACTTGCAGAATTTTAAAAGTTGATTGTTATATGAATTGGTTTACTATATGAGATACTAAAACGGCATAAAAGTAAACACCGCTACAAAAAAAGAATAAAGGTTTCTGCAGTAGGTCTAAGAAAACATAGCTTAGCATCCTCGAACTTAGCATCCTTACTTAGCATCCTTTCTTAGCTGACTTTTTCTACTTATATGCAAAAAAATATATAATACTAGTTGCAAAATACCTATGTAGTGTGTTTAATTATGAAATCCAAAAGGATGTGACACTATGAGCTCTGTGTGAATGTTTACAGGCCTTTGAAATGTCTTACTATCAGATGTACGAGTATGTATTTGGCAACTCAGTTGTATAAAAAGTCCGCATCGGGTGCGATTACTCTGTGAATTCGTAACTTAAATATTTATAGAGCTGAATATCGAATTTTATAAAACAGTAGTATATTTTCTTAATACATCTATATTCTGTGGTACACCTAGTGTTAGAAGAAATAGCAGTATAATATAATAATAGTTGGATATACTTATGTATAGGTAATATTACCTAATGTAGAAGTAAGTATGAACTCAGGCTGCAAGGTGACTAGACTGATGCCATGACGTCTAAATATGTCGCTAACTTGTCCGGAACTCTTCAGGTAATCCTGGAAACAGAGTCAGATGTTGTGATTAAGTTTTGGCGCATTATATTTCCAATATTTGCTGTGAGCTGTACTTATATTTTCAAAACTCATTGAGGCCTAAAGCGGTCTGGATGGTGGATATTCGTTATTGTAGAACACTTACTTCACATTTGTTACAAATAAGCATAAAACAGCGTGTCTGTGGTTGCAGTTTTTGTTGTTACTCTATGCTTTGCTAACACTTCCTTTAAGTTAGATTACCGTTAAACAAACAAGCGGTAGAACTTGGATCAAATTGCAAATATATTTGAGCTTAATTTCTATTACACAGCCTTTCCTTATTTTACAAGAGAATTCAAAGAAACAAATAGTAGGTGACGGTGTTACGTTACAGTGGAACTATTGGTACCTTACCTCATGGGATCGGTATACGATATGTGCTGTGGCGACGACACGGTCCCTGTGCAATTGCCACACGTGGAGTTCGTGTATTGCCAGCACGCCTGCAACGCGTAGAGCTGCAGTACGTAGGTCGCAGGCGCCTAAACCTTCAGGAACTGTTTGGAGTAGCACTAGACCTGCTGACCGTACTGAAAACATTATCATAAATGAATATTTGTGCTCAATTTTTCCAATTCCACTAAAATACAAAAAAGTCGCCGTGCCGAGGTACTGCTACTGTGTCACTTTAAACTGAATAATGGCGACAGAACGAGACTTTAATGACATCCTATAATTGACAAAGGTTTGAGTATTAATTCTTCTAGAAGAAGAAATAAGAACTGGTTCCCAAATTACTAGTTTTTTGTTATTCCTACCAACTAAGTTAAAATTATAGGATTCATTCACATGATTGGATTCCGTGACCTAGTATTCTGGCAAGAAATTCAAGAATTTGAAACTAGAATAAAACTGTATAACATACGATCTTATGACAGTTACCATTTCTTTATCTGTGCTTATGTTAACAAACGAAAAACCGGACAAGTGCGAGTCTGACTCGTGCATCGAGGGTTCCGTAAGCAAACTTGTATGTAGATGGTACGTCCATGAACATGTTCTTGTACTACTAGTACATACTTTTTTTTCATATTAGGAATACATCGATTACCGGCCTGGTCATAGCACTACTTCCGCCCTCCTAAAAGTGACTGGCGACATCAGGACAGGAATAGAGGACCCCAAAAGTTACAGTATTAGCTTTGGTTGACTTCTCGAACGCCTTTAACACCGTCAATCACGAAATCCTTTTATCAATCCTCTCCCACTTTATGATTCCACCTGATGCACTGGAATGGTTCTTGTCATATCTTCGAGGGCACCAGCAGTCTGTCCGCGTCAACGAGTCCTTTTCAAGTTGGCCTTATCTTGGCTCTGGTGTCCCTCAAGGCGGCATCCTCTCTCCTCTATTTTTATCAATTTTATCACTCAGAATCTTCAGTGTACGTATCATCTTTATGCCGATGACTTGCAACTATACTATCAAGCTACTGTACACCGGATATCTGAGGCTATTCTAATGATAAATCGCGACCTGGAGGCTATTAGTGGCTGGTCCGACAGATTTGGTTTGACTGTAAACCCAACCAAATGCCAGGCCATCATTGTAGGCAGTCAACGTATGATCAGGAGGCTAGACCTAGATAGACTACCATATGTAACCTTCAACGGATCCAATATACCTTATAGTCCTTTTTTTTTTTTTTGTGCGTGTGGAAACCCCCTCGTGCCGTCACCCCACCGGGGTTTACGATGGGGCGGTGTGTCGGAATCGAACCGACTAAAACCACACGGTGTGCCGTACTGCGCCTTAAATAGGAGGGATCCGGGAACAGCTTTTATTAAGACATCCGGAACCCTCCTAGCGCCTGCCCGCAAAAGCGCGGGCACCACCTTCGGGTAAAAACCTCTCATTTAGGCGACGTCCAGGCACACGCGGACGCCGCCTCCTCGCGGGGGGCCACTATAGCGGGTGAAGGGGAAAACCCGTCCTGTCCACCCGCGGCTACACTCAGGGCGTCATGAGGCGCTGGTAAGCGCGCCTCCGCCGCCCGGTTCGCCGGCGGTGAATTAGGTCCGAGTGGAGGTCGTCCTCCCGGACCCTTTCCGCCGCCTCCTTCTGCGAGATGATTTCCTCACAGAAGGTTGCGACCGCGGTAAAATTCCTGTCGCTACCGGCCATGGAGCGAATGACAGCCGGTAGCGACAGATCCACTCCGATGACTGCAGTGAGGGACCGACGCTGCGTCGCCCAACTGGGGCAAACCGCCAGCGTGTGCTGAGCCGAGTCCTCACTGCAGTCGCAGTGGTGACAGGCGGGACTCAATTCCCTCCTAGCGACCGAGTGCAGGTACTTCCCGAAGCAGCCGTGCCCGGAAAGAACCTGCGTCAGTCGGAAGGAAAGGGTCCCGTGCTGCCGCCCTGCCCACTCGACGATGACTGGCTGGAGCGCCTCCACGGCGGCAAAGCCAGCACGTGGAGCCTAGAGCCGGAACGAGCCATGGTGGCTCGGCGAGCGGCCTCACGCCATACCTTATAGTCCCTCCGTCAAGGATCTAGGCCTCATTATTGATACCAACCTAAACTGGCAAACCCAGATTGCGTGAGGTATACCGTCTTAAAAACTTTCTTCCATCAAATTCAAATTCAAAAAAATCTTTATTTCATAAAATTGACCATCAATTATTCGAAATCGTCGATTTAATAAATAATTATTATAATTAAAAATTATAGACCAAAGCTATGTTAGTTCAGACTCTGATTATCCCCATTATTGATTATGGTGATGTATGCTACTATGACCTGAATGCAGATCTTCTCAACAAATACGACCGTCTTCTGAATGACTGCATTCGATTCATTTTTAATCCTCGTAAGTATGATCACGTTTATTCTTTTCGTTCTGAATTGAAGTGGCTTTCTATTCGTCAGCCCCGTCATCTGCGCGCCCTCACCACTCTGTATTCAATTCTCAACTCTCCACCTCTCCTACATATCTTACCTCCATTCTCCAGTATCTTTGTTCTAATCATCATAGAAATCTCCGCTCTTCAAACAATCTTCTCCTATTATGTCCCAGCCATTCTTCAGAGTGTGTAATTCTTCTTTCATTATTCAGTCTGTCCTCCTCTGGAACGCTCTACCGCAGGAAATCAGGATGGCACCTAGTCGCCTATCATTTAAAACAAAGGTTCGTGCTCTCCTCTTCAGTAAACTAGCAGAATCATCAGAACAGTAGAAAAATATGTTTATGTATCTACTATTTATATAACTATATTTATATATTCATGTATGTATCTATGTAAATATTTATTTATTTATTTTTCGTATATATATATTTATTTCTTCTGATATTACACTCATCCGTATGCTTCCCAATGCACTTACTTCATTATTTTCTACACCACCTTAAGGTAGACTGGCAGAGAATGCCTTTGGCATTAAGTCCGCCTCTGTACATGTTGTGCATAAAGTAAATAATAAAATAAATAAAAATTACCGTTTTGGCTGTATTGTTTGTCTAGGTTATAATTTAGTCGTTAGTCGGCACCAATCAGACGATATTTGCTATATTGACATCCATCTAGAAATGTCATATTCACGTCGTCAATTGGATAGGGGAACTGACTGTAGTAATGAACAGATGAAAAGATTGGCTATGGTCGGTGGTCCTCAAGTTACGGAACTTTTACGTAAGCAGCCTTGACTTGCATTCGGACCAGCTGTTTTCCACTTCTTTAGGCGCTCTTTGATTATGCTTTGTAGTTTATACTGCTTAAAATATAGCAATATAAACCTTTACAACATTCAAACTCATTGGCAATACCAATATTTGTGTTTTATTAGGTATTTTTATTGAAGTCGTTGTTCGAATAGTAAGTTATCGGATCAAACCAATAAAATTATGAATATTGTAAATTATTGATAGGGAGTTTTTGAGGTTTTGTGGCTGACGATAAGATAACGACAATCGTTGTTTAATAACTAAACGTAATATTAAAACTAAATATAACATATTAAGTAGGCATGTACTGTTAAGTTATCGCCTACTCCTGCTGATGTTAGCGATTTGAATTTGAGGCTAACAAGTTAATACTAAGTAAGATACCACACACCGCACGATATTCAAACATCCCTTCGTGAGCGCGACGTTCCTCCTGATTTTAATACTATGTCAGGTGTACAATTTTTTGCCAGATTGGCCATTAATGGTGGCAGCAGAAGCCTAATGTTGATGAATTACTTGATTTTGCATTAACTGATGTAAATACTTACAAAAGGGAAAGTTGAATATGACGAGGACGATTGCTGCACTGGCTGATAGCGCAGGGTCGGCAATGCGAGCAGCTACGGGCTCCCATTCAGCTGTCAGACCAGCGCCCATCACGAATAGGCTACCTGCGGCAGTTAATGAATGAATAAATTCAGGAATAATTTATTATACTAAAACTTCATAACTGTTTACGTATTACACACATGTTTATGCACAGGTTTATTAGCAGTGTTATTTAATTATCATTGGTGGATTTTTGGTTGGATGGGATTGGTGGTGGAGGATGAGATATTAAGGATCACATTGCAAATACTTTGCTAACGTCAGAGTATCTAATCTTGGCGGCACGAGTGAATGAAGGAATTCACTTTCTGAAATTGCAAGGTGGATAGATACCAGGTGTAGGTTGGTGGTCAAAGATTTTCAGCTTCTATATGCTTCCCGGTCGGTAAGGTCTTTGCAGCCCTTTACCATGTAGCTGCTTCTACAAAAACTTAGCGTGGCTTCGACGATAAGTTTTTTCTAGAAGCGCGCATTTATTGTTAAGTGATTAGAATTGGTGAATTAGAGATTTGATTATTCGAGATCGCATGGCTACGGAACGCGGCGTTAAGTTTTTCGTGGTAGCGTGCATTCGTTGTTATGTGTTTCGTAGTAAACTTACGGGGACTTGGTATTCGGTGTTACACTTTTCTAAGTCAGGTAACACACTCCACTAAGTGAACTATGTTATTATATCATGCTATACTAATATGGTGTTGTTTCGTATACAAACATAAGTGTTTACATTAATAAACAGCACGTGTTAGTATTTACATACAAACTGATGGCGTCTAATTTATATGCTATCTTGATTAGGATCACTGTAAGGATAATTTTATGTGTTAATTTGAAAACAATAAACACATACACACGGTACATAATATGTAGATACAATAACAATAATAAAAACAAAAGGTAAGTACATAATTTGTGTAGTAAAGAGAGTAGGGCTGAATGAAAGTCAGATCAATTTTATTAGGGTTTTATTACTTATATCTTTTTGTTTTCCATTTTTATCAGTTGTAGAAACAAAACGATTTATTATAAACTAGCCGTCGCCGCAGTGTCATCTGGTCACTATTCCGCTCCTATTGGTTAAAGCATGATGTTATATAGCATATAACCTTAATCGATAAATAAGCTATCTAACATCAAAATATTTTTTAAATTCGAACCAGTAGTTCCTGAGATTAGCGCGTTAAACAAAAAAAAAAAGAAACAAACAAACTCTTCTGCTTAATAATATTAGTATAGATTTGTCAACCTGCTTGATTGTTAAATAGAATAAAGCACAATGCAATTCTTAAGGTTCCTTGTCTGCCTGATTATTAAACTTTTATTTCGAACATTTTGTATTTAGATTTATAAATATAAACGTGTCATTAAAAAAAATCATGGTAACATTTTAATTAAAATGGTTGGAGTTGGTGTGACGCATTATTTTATTAATTAAATGTTTGTTGTTTATGTAGGTGCTGCAGACGCTTGCGTCTTAATTTGTAAATATTATACACAATATGTATAAATAAATGTATTACATTGTCAGCGAGATACATGTGTGTTAATAAATCATTGAGACATTTTAAATACCTACAACGCATTATCCCACTAATATTATAAATGTGAAAGTTTGGATGGATGGATGGATGGATGGATGGATGGATGGATATTTGTTTCTCTTTCACGCAAAAACCACTGAACCGATTGCGATGAAACTTGGTATGTAGACAGCTGGAAACCTTTTTTTTTTTGTGCGTGTGGAAACCCCCTCGGGCCGTCACCCCACCGGGGTTTTCGGTGGGGCGGGGGAGGTGTGTCGGAATCGAACCGACTAATACCACACAGTGTGCCGTACTGCGCCTTAATTAGGAGGGATCCGGGAACAGCTTTTATTAAGACACCCTCCTAGCGCCTGCCCGCAAAAGCGCGGGCACCATGCCGCCCGCGAGCGGGTGGAGGGGCAAACCCTTCCCGTACACCCGCGGCCACACTCAGGGCGGCATGAGACGCTGGTAAGCGCGCCTCCGCCGCCCGGTTCGCGATATTCCCACGGGGTCGGGACTTACGCGGGTGAAACCGCGTCGCGCTGCTAGTACCTACATAAACACAATAAATTAGAAAATATTTTTAAAGTAACAGTCTAGGCTGCTTAGGTACAGCATTGGCTGGTAAACCTATTAGTCAGTAGGGTACAACGTGGACATTATCCGGCTTCAGTGATGGTTTGGTGGGGTGTTAGGGTGACTGAACCATATTTTTGTGAAAACGATAAGATCAAGATATGAATGGTCTTTCAGCAAGACTCAGCACCGGGTCCTAAAGCTCAATCCACAAAAGCGTTGCCGATGATTGGGCGTAATCTAGCCTTGGGCCGGTGCTCTTCATTATGGTCTCTCTTAGAGAGGTATGGCATGCTTTCAACGCCATGATATTTTGGAATCCCTAAAACATTCCACAAGACAGCAGGCAGCGGCGAATTTTCCCTTTAGAAAGTGCGTGTTTCAATCGATAACTGGCTACAGCGTTTATAGGACTGTATGTATATATGCCAATGTAGATTATTTTGAAAGAGATTCTTATTTTGCAATATAAACGAACGCATACTGCACTACTAAATGTTGACTGTCATTACGTAGTACAATATATAGTTATCTGTGACTGTCATACTGAACTTCGAAGTTCATTATGACAGCCCTACTAAATGTTGCATGTCATTAAAAATGTTTTCCTAGTAACAATATTGAAGGCAAGACTGTGCAGGTATAATGGTGGCCTGATCTTATAACATCTACACAGTTTACCTTACTTGTTTACTACTGTACTGTACGGTTACTGTACCAGTTTTGAGGTTATATTGACAAGAAACTTAAAAAAACATAGTTATTCTTTTAAGCAAGATTTTGCTTTATCTGTAATAATTAATTTAATAAATTATTTTCAGTTAGAAACTTACTGGCAATATCGGTAGGTGCGTGTGCTAGAACTGGTTCACCGGATCCTGTTTTCAACACCACTCCGCCTCCTTCTGTGACACTTAGACGACGACTGTAGCTGAGTTCCCGGCCTGTAGATTGACACGCATTTAGTTTTTGATAACAAAGCTCCACAAGAACCCCGTTAATGAGCACTACTTGCGCAGTGTTCTACACGAGTCGAAACTAGAAGAAATATCCGACTAATTATGTAAGTAAGTGTAAGTTATATATATATATATATATATAAATGTAAGTTTTTACTTACAGAAAAAATGTATCTATACATATGAAATGATTACAAACTACGGGTTTTTATTTACATGTACATTTTTAGATGCTTGTATTTTAGATTCTTGCAAAATTACATGGATTTATTTCAACGAAAGTGTGGGCTTGATAAGTACGAATATCACCCACAATATAACATCGTAACTTTAGATTGTGATAACTGAATTTTGCACCTCCAAAGGATCGTACATTCAATTCATTTCACCTTGATACCTCTCTCGGTACCTGAGAAGAAGGGTCTCGAAGAAGCCGTAAGGATATCATTTTAACATTTTGACGTTGAAATTTTTATTTAAACGCCGTTTTAGGTCCAATACATTGAGGTGACTAGTATAAGTCTGAATCAAGTAATAACTATTTTGGCGATGTGGTTTAGAGCTCATAGTGCGCGCCTAGCGGGCCTAGCGTAGTCTTATATTGGCGCTCGATCATAATGGCCTGGGGCCTGTTTTCTCACTCGAACAAATTGTTATTAAGTTCATCAGTTAAATACCTATCAGTACCAGAAGTCTTTGGAAAAATGGGTAGTAGACGACAATTTAAATCATATTGAAATAGTCTCTCTTCTTACCAACAATTAAGACAAGAGAAATTTTAGCACAAAATACAGCAAGATCGTGATTTACATTTTTGTCGTTTCAAGAAGTTTTAAATTATACTGTAATTAACCCACGGGTAATCGATATAACGTACACAAGTCGTTTAATTATTCATGTGAGCGAATTAGCAATTAGCCGAATCTTTTCAGCAACATGCCTATCGATAAACTCATTAATAAACTTCATTTTTATGACTTAGATATGAGTTATTATAGCTTTGTGCTCTATGGAAAAAATCGTTTGATATCATTAAAGTGGAATACATGTACATGTTACTTGGCATTAAAGTAGTTTCGTTAGGTTAGCTTGGAATAAGATTCAACTGAATTCTACGGTTTCGAAGGAAAATGCTCCAGAACCTTTTTCATTTCCTAGAACATTTCACAACATTTTACAACGTATTGTTAAGTAAATTTATTAGACTTTTGGCCATTGTAAAGTATAAGTTTAAAGTGCTATATTTGCTTGTGTATACTCTAAAACGTTGAGAGACTTTGAAAACGTTCACAGTTGTGAGTGTACTAGTGTAGGTGCGTACTACTCTTCTCTCTTACATTATTTATTTTAATGTGGCCATGCCATACTGAGTCATCATAAAGCAAGCAACTAAATGAATTAATGATGTTATGTTTTGGTTATGCATTCGTAGTGCTCCATTTACGTTCGAGTTTAACAGGTTATTTGAAAACGTTGAACCTAATCTAATGATAACAAAACTTTAATACTGGCTGGGTCTATCGAGTATCTCAATGTACTAATTTGAAAAACCATAAAAAGAACAAAAAACTTTTTTAACTATGAAATATGTTAGCTACTCTTGAATAAATCCCGTGATTAAAAATATATGATTCTCTACGTATTGTGTCAGTCATGAACTGTATCCTCCTCTATACTCGACTTCTATATTATACAAGTACAATAGAGGTCAGTGATCGGCACACATTGACAGCATTAAAAAAAACGCGTGAGGTGTCTTTGGGACACCCGGTTGGAACCAAGTTTCTTTATCTATACTTAAAATAAATCTGTAGCGGGATGAATTCTGTACTTTGAATATATTTAAAAAAAAATTGACTGAGGGGTATTAAGATATCGATACTGATGCCGAATATGCGATTCAAACTATTTTTGTCTGTCTGTCTGTCTTTCTGTCTGTCTGTTTGTATGTTCACGATAAACTCAGAAGTTACTAAAGGGATATGCTTGAAACTTAGTATGATAATAGTTTGAGTGCCTGCGCAGGTTATAGGGTACTTTTTATCCCGGGTTAAACTTTGGTTCCCACAGGAAAATCAATGAAAGCTGTAATAACATACAATGCTAGTAGAATGTATATACTTATTTCGAACTAAATTACAGCGAGCGTTTAGTTATCTGGTGTGGAGTACGAATTCTACTAAGTTGGGTGCCGGATCGGATCCTTCTTTGACACTCTTTTCTTTTTTTTATTATATAAACTAATTTACTTTTTAAAATTAGGTAGGTATCGTTTTTAAGCGACGAAAAAAAAGGACTTTCTCAATTCGACCGTTTATATACGTATTTCTTTTTTTTTATGTATGTTCAGCCCTCTCCGTTATTTATGAACCGGTTTTGATTATTCTTTTTTGTTAGATAGGGTATACCTCAAGAGTGGTCCCATGTCAAGGAAGTCAGGATCTGATGATGGAATTCTAATAAAATTGAGAGAAACCCTCTAAAACTGTAGAAACGAATAGTGTTTCTGTTTACTTTTCATTACTCTATCAGGTATTTGCGTTTAGAAATCATCACATCATGCAGCCGAGCTGATGATGGAAAAAAATTGCTGGTTTTTGACTATGCCAATGAAATATTTAGCCTCTCGCAGCCATTAAATTCATAAATATATTTCAGGGCATTAATAATAATAACAACTTCACACACCTCATACACGTCCGTCTGATCCTAAACCAGGCAGAGCCTGTACTATGGTAACCAGACTGCTGATAAACAATCTTATATATTTCTAAATACATACATATTATAAATAAATTACACCCAGATAGAGAATAATTCGTCCTGGGTGGAAGTCAAACCCACGACCTCTGGCTCAGCAGTCAGGGTCAATAACCACTAGACCATCAGGCCAGTCCAGTAAATATACATATTACATTACATTTATAAATAGAGCTATGGAAAAAAAAGATCCAAACTTTTAAACTTTTGCGTTCCATGATAATATAATTATGTTGACAGGAATTCACGCGATCACGTATTTAAAAGTATTATACAGGCTTGTGATCACGGCAAAGCAAAGGTATGTCATACCTTTTAAATACGTGATCGCGTGGATTCCCGTCAACATGATGATTATATTAGAATAGAAAATAATTTTCATTTAAAGCATCTATGACTTAGTTTTTAGTTTAATGAAGTTTGTTAGTATTACAGTATTTTACTATACTAAATACAAGGCAGACACTTTCACCAAAAAAATTACATCTAAGCTGAAATATTGTCATGTAACCGGTGAAGTTTTTTTTACACTTTCAGACCATTTATTTTCCGTTCGATTACAGTAGTTTGAAATGTTATGTTACACCGTGACTAAACAAAGCTCAGAAGCAAACATTTATAGCCCGGTGAGGTGAGCTTCCACACGAAAAACAAATGAGTAATGTTACCACCGCCAAATTATGTCGCTATTTCACGTGTAAGCAACCAAAACAACTTTTTTGTACGCTCCAGGTGGTTTCACCGCCAATACAGTATCAGAAATACTGCCTGGAGAAAGAGGTACTATGCAAAAAGCGACAAATTACTGTTTTCCGAAAAAAACGCGAACGAAGTCGCGGGCACAGCTAGTATATAAATATATGTATTTAATCAATTTAATAAATTGTATTAAGATTTTGTAAATATTGTAAAAACCCCAAATTAAAATTGCGCTATCTGTGAATGTTGCCCGACCTATATATGGACAATTCAAATTACATTAGTATCGCGCAGAACCCACAGCATTTTTTATTGAGCTAATACTTTTTCCGTCTAGCCCGCATCCGCCGAGCGGCTGAAGAGTAACGCTAAAAGGAACTTCGTTCCAAAATAGTATTTGACCTGAAAATGTCATTGTATTTGATATGTAGTGAAAAGTAGTCTTAGTAATACAATTATTGCCGTATAAGACGGTATGACGTTACTTCTGGATGTAGTAACCTTGTAATAATGAAATTTAAATGCTAAAAAGAAATATGATTAAAATCGTCTCAGTAATTTCAGAGATCATCTACAAAAAACAAAACAAAAACTAGTCTTTCCTCTTAATAATTTTATGTGTCATATTTTTCTTTTCATGTAATTTATGTATAAAACATAAAGTTTCATAGTACATTACAACATACATATTAACATATACATGAAGAGAAAATACGAGTGTTATCAAACTCAGAAGCCTGAATAATATTGGTTTGCCTTATCATATTTATGACATTATATTGTTTTAAATGTTGGTAATCACCTGTTAAGTCGATAGCGTTGGAATAAAATATGATGCATTGTTTTACACAGGTCTCGATACCACGCAAGCAGTCGTGTATCGTTTGTTAGAATCACGGAGGAGATAATACAATACAATACATCAATTCTATAACAATATTAGTGTTATGAGGGCCTGTTGTGTAATTAATGTTTACGTAATAGAATGACAACAATTGTCACGTAACAAAACAACGTATTATCTGGACATAAACACAGGTGTGTTTGTCTTAAATTAAATTATACATTCGAGCCGTAAGCAATTATATAGATATATAAAACTTCATACTTTCCATTAACAACCTCCCCTTTCCACCATATGTGGGCCTGCCATCATTTAAATTACCGATGCCGCGCCGGACAAAAACTTCAGAAACCCTGGACACATGTGTGAATTCGCGATTTTTATCCGGACAACCTAAAAAATTATAAAAACGCAGTTTCCATTTACATTTTTTAATAATTTAAACAGCTTGTTAACGATTTATCGAACATTTATAATTTTCGTCTGACAAACACCTTTTGAAAACCCCGTCCGGACGCTCCCCGGACGCCCTTTGAACTAAGACAAATCCGGGAAACCCGGACGGATGGCAGCCCTACACCAAATGTAACGCATTGAATTTTCAGAAAGTTGGTCACCAAAACCATACCATAAATACCATAATTTCTTATTTGAATATGTTTCGTTTAAGTCTAGTATTCTGACATGTCAAAAGGGAGAAATAAGAATTATAAAATAGGTAAAATATTTATCCCTTTTTGAGATGTATTAGCTACGTGTACGTAAGTTACAAGGATAAATACTTTTTAATGCGCTCCATAGCGTAGGCATGTATTAAAAAATGATTTCTAAATTAAGCAATAAACTAAATCTGTAATAACTATCTTTTAAAAAAAGTATCACCGACTTCAATATGCTTGGAAAGTAGATGTATTTTGTTTAAATATGATATGGGTAGGCCAACTAAACGCACTGCTCCAATGAGACAGCGATGCGATGTTTCAGAGCAAACGAAAATATCATCTATGTATACAATTTTTAGATATTTGTTGATTTTTCTAAAACCGCTCGACTCATTTCGATAAAATTTAAATGGGACCATCTGGAACCTTTAAAACAAAAAAAGAATTTTCCAAATTGATTCAGGCGTTTTTGAGTAATCGGTGAACATACATAAAAAAAAAAGATTCGAAGAAAAATTGAGAACCTCCTCCTTTTTTGAACTCAGTTAAAAATAATAAGAAACGAAAATTCGAATTCAAATTGGAATTACCTACATTCTGGTTTCCATAGCTCGTCATCCTGTGTCCATGTAGACTGTTAGTTATGACTCGCATAGATAAAACCCAAGCAACATAGAATGTAACATTAGCCACGTCCCTCAAAACTGAACTACATGTTCCGAGTTTAATTCAGATACGCTTAAACATCTAACATCCTTCTACTCAGAATAGTAAATTAACATAGTTCCTATCATGCTTATAGCGATTTTATGTCAAAGACGGTTATGTAACTAATAACTATTTACTAACTAACGTGAATATCGAATTTACTGAGATCGCCGTAGGGCAATTAACACTAAATCATCATAGATTTTATTTATAAAAAACCCATTCTGTGTTATCGGATGGAGATGGACATACTAATAGGTCGGAGAAAAAGTCTTTTCGTATTTTGTATGTATAAAATTGAAGTATAGAATTGAATATAAAGTTCTCTTTGGTTGTACTGTTTGTATCTGGCTGGTTTTAATATCAATAAATTTAGGACATTAAGATAAAGAAAATAAAAACTAAAAAACACTTTCCCGCCATTTTTCAATTGTTTTTCTCTCCGCCAAAATGAGTGAATGTAACGAAGAAATTCGATACGACCTATATATAATCTAAGTTCGATACATTCTGAAGTTTTTTTACAAAAAAAAGGAAAAATGCAAAACAAAAAAGAAACCTAATGAACGGATTCATTAGGTTTCTTTCTCGTACCTACTCATTTGCGATTCTCTATTGAATTATATATGTACCTTCCTTTACCTATATATCTAAACGTAATGAAACCGAACCATTTTTGAAAAGACTAATCACTCGTGATGAAAAGTGGATCCCGACAAGAATATGCGAAAAAGATGGTCTAAGGGTAGTTAAGCTAAACAGACTCTCTAAACAGAAACTCGGGGTAACACGCAATAAGGTGATGCTGTATGTATGGCAAGAGTATCGTTCATTCATCGATGGTTTTACCGCCGGGCAAAACCATCGATTCGGATCTCTACTACTACGAAATTACGAAAAACGGCGGGAATTGATCAACAGAAAAGGAGTGGTCTTTCACCATGATAACGCCAGACCACACACATTTTTGGCCACTCAGCAAAAATTGAGACAGGTTGGGAAGTGTTAATGCATCCACCATATAGTCCTGACCTGGCACCATCAGATTTTCACCTGTTTCGGTGTCTTCAGAATTCTTTGGGTAGTGTTAGGTTAACATCAAGAGAGGACTGTCAAAACTACTTGTCGCAGTTTTTCGATCAAAAGTCCCAAGAATTCTACAGCAACGGGCCACTACCTACAACATGGCAACAAGTTATCGAACAAAATGCCACATGTAATGGCATGTAATTAAACTTTGAAAAATAATGTCTCGAATTTGTATATAATATACGAAGTAAATTTTTCCCCGACCTTATATATATAATATACATTTCTGAGGACTACAATATTATTAAGTCATTTATTAAAAATATAAACAATTAAAGCAACGAGCAACTTACCTCCTAGAAGCATATAGTTTATGGCGTGTAGGAGGAGACCAATGACGGCGCTGCCTACAATGACCTTAGGGTATCTCGGGGGCTGCCCATGCGAGGAATGGACGCCTAGTTGTAGTGCATTGACAACCAGGGCCAGAGCAAACGAGGCGAAGAGCACGTGGACTGACAGTCGGCCGACGACTTCGATTCGCGCCCAACCGAACGTATTGCGTAGACGACCTTCCCGCCCAGCGCCTTCATCAGCCCGCTCGTACTGAAGAAAACCATTATATTGTATTTCGTTTTGTTTTAAAATAACGAGAACCGAGCAGGAAGGTCCCTTATTTGTTTCCGCTAAAAATGGGAACGAATCTTGAGACTTTGTCATTCTATTTCTTCTTATTTATTTTTTCTACATTTTTACAGCACATATAGGTATATAATTATGTAGGTAATCTTCTATTATTTTATTATATTTATTGTATATGCATTGATATAATATGAATGTGAAATCATAAATCTTATTACTTATCAGAACATAAATGTTGTCGTTAAATTATATATCGAATAAAAGTTGTTCGATCTACAAAAATTTGCAAAAGAAAATTTAAAGTAAATTTGCTTTTGCACTTTATTCTTTCAGAATTTGTCTAGACATATTCTGGCTATAAAGTAGAACAACCTTCTGTAAACTAAGAATAATGTTTCACAGGATTAACTAGACAAAATGTTTAAATGTTGTGGAAATGCTAAGCTAATCCTACATCCACTGTGGGTATAGAAAAAAGAGTTCCGTTAGTTCAATAATTTGATGTGTCCATTTCGATCGTTTTAAATTTTGATATTTATTTAGAAAATACGATCGAATATACATGTATATAATAGCAACAAAATCAAAGATAGCTTAAGGTAGTAGATAGACCATGACGGTGATGGATTACAAACCTTGTAAGATATTAAGGTGGTTACCAGACCGACCAGCCGACACAGTGAGTGACACGTATCAACGAGTAGCGTTGGCGAGTGGGTAAAGTGTGAAGCGAAGAGACGTCCACTGAATCCAGCCACCGCTAGCAGCAACGCCAGTAGCGACCGAGGCGGTGGTAACCACTGTAGCCACTCTTTCATCGCCATGTCCTATAACTTTCTTGCTCCTGCAGAAAAATTAAGACAAATCAAGAAAATTATTACTACGATAAAATATGCTTTCTGCTTCCAATGTAACTAAAAATAAAAGAGGTAGATAAATAGTATTTCGAATTTCTATAAGTGCCAAAACAAGTACCATAAGTAAAGTATTATTAAATGGCAAATTCAATTGAATTACATTTTGTTTTAATTTAGAAGAATGGAGCCTAGTTTTCTTGGATGGACTTCATGGATGGATGACTCAAATCAAACCTGCTCAAGAGTCATCAAAAATATAACATTCGTATAAAAATATAGTATTTATAAACCATAGTCTTCTGTGGGGTAGCAGAAGACTGCTGCGATTAAAGAACTTTTAATATCTTTGGCAGTCTTCTATTTCCTGTTTTTTATTATGTTGGATGAATGTAAATTAATATTTAAATGTTTTTTTCAGTTCGTCAAAAAGACAGCAACCTATTTTAACGTGGGAAAGCCATGCTTCGGCACGTATGGGCCGGCTCGACTCCGCTCGACACCACGGCCGCACAGAAAACCGGTGGTGAAGCAATGGTTGCATTACATTTCGCCGCGTGAGTGAGGTTACCGGAGGCCCTAACCATAACCTCTCCTCTATTCTCGTCCTTCCCCTCTCCCCTTATTCCACTCTTCACACCTCCCCCTCTTCTCCGACTGATACCTTAAAGGGCGGCAACGCACTTGTGACTCTTGAGTTACAGGTGCCCATGGGCGGCGGTAGTCATTTATCATCAGGTGATCCGTCTGCTCGTTTGCCCCTACACCACAAAAAAACTTTTAAGCACATATATAAGGGAATGGTGCGGCAATTGTATGTTAGTTTATCTAGAACAGGGTGCGGTGAAAACCAATATATTCTAATACCACAAGAAAATGTTACCAAAAATATTTCTAAATATTATTTATATCATCAAATAGGTTCATATTTTGAAAAGGGTGCCAAATAGTCCGTTACTAGGTAGCGGTATTTATCTGGTTAATAAACTATCTTTTTTTTCTTTCTTTAACTAAAGTAAACAAATATAGGTAACAATAATAATAAATAATAGTTGAAAGAGAGGAAATTTGAAACTTTGTAAGGATAGTGAAAACTTCTAGACATGGAATAGAAAAAAAAAACGTGAAATGAGTGAGTGAGTGGTTCATCATAGGAACTCTTACAGTACCCGTTGTTAAATATTGTGAAAAGCGTTTGTTAATGTTTTTTATTCTCGCTCTCCTAAAAACTATCAAAACTCGAGATCAGACCTTATGCTTTTCATGTCCAGATTTTTTTAAAGAATTTCGTTAATCAGTCTGGTAATATGAAAAAAAACACAAAACACTTATTTTCTACTGCTACCTGCTCAACTTCTGCTTTAATGAATTTAGTTGTGATTGTGATACAAACAATTATTTTTATCACGGTCTATTTGTAGGTGAACAAATAACCGTAGAATCCTACGCTTTTGCGTCAAATAGCTTTATCATATTATTCTTATACAGTTAAAATTTTTTCCGTTAAAACTTAGTCAGTGTTATATTGGCATACAGAAAAAATTTAAAAGCTGAACCTTGTCTAAATACAAATTTTTATCCAAATCGATAAAGCCGTTTCCGAGATACGCAAAACATACATATTAATAGAATACAAGAATTGCTCGTTTATAAGATAAGATAAGATTAGATTATAGTGTCCTTATCTAACGTAATCGATCGTGAAAGAAGATTCGAGTACCAATACGCATTTATTTCGTATTTTACTATCTTTTTTGTGTCTTATTTTCTTGGTGTATTTTTGTACACAAAATGTACACACGAATTGCAAATAATAATTACACGCGCGCGGTTTATATTTACGGAGATGCTTGCTAGAGGAAGATTGTATTTTTCTAGTGTTCGTAGATCACAATGAAATGTCACTAGAGTGAGAATAAGATGAATCGCAAGTAACTGACAACCTTACGGTTAACTTTTGTGTCATAATAATACCGCCGCCTGGTAAAATTAAATTGTGCTCGAAACCGTAAGATGCACGTGCACTCTGAATAGCATCATTTGTATTTTTTGTCGAACAAGTGTAGTTCTAATACTACAAAGTTACAGTACAAATAGTGTTTACACGTGTTCACAATAACAACGCATGCGTTTAACTATTAGATATACCTAAGTATACCATCTTCTTTATTGTTTGCGAAATGACTAAAACCTTTGAGGGTGTTGGATATGACACACTTTATCGCGAGAAGCGTTTTTGCTTAAATCCACCAACCTAGCAGGGCCGCGCCACCGATTTATACCGCCGATTTAGTGCAGCAAAGTAAACCCCGCTGAATCGAGAAGTGCGCGTGAGACACGAACTTTTTTTCAGAGTTTTTCTTTCTTTAAGCCCAAAAGTAGTCAAAACCGATACCGATTAAGGTCATACTTTCGGCATAGCGGAGGAGCGTTGTTACAACTTTTCGTATACGTCTTATCACCTCCTGAGTTCTGGTAGCATTATGAAACAAAATGATCTGCTTTTGGTATCAGTAAATTTCGATAATGGCAACAATAAGTCTTTAATGACCAGGAGTGCTATTTACATTCGATGACAAGCATTTTGATAAAGAGTTAAACAGTATAGATAAAAGGTCTTGTTAACATTTAATAAAGTTCTATTCACCAGTTATACAGCGGAACTATTGATATCAACTTGAACAATATCCTTCAACGTTGCTGAACGTTAACAAAACAAAGCTTTGTATAAGCAATCTTATTACATAAGACACAAGCTAATGTGGTATTGGTATTGGTTAAGGACTCTGTTTCCGCATTTAGACTCAAAAACGGTTCTTTATGCATTCAGGTATGGCTGGCTAGTTGAGCCAGCATAGCTCCTTCCAAAAGCACAGAATTTTGCCCGTTGTGTGGCCACTACTGTTTTATCGTGGGAGAGCCATGCTTCGGCACGTATGGGCCGGCTCGACCGGAGTGATACCACGGCCTCACAGAAAACCGGCAGTGAAGCAATGTTTGCATTGCTTTTCGCCGAGTGAGTGAGGTTATCGGTGGCCCCAACACTTCCCTCCCCCCTCTTCCCCTCTTCCACCTTTCTCCTACTCCTACCTTCTAGGTGACCCGTCTGCTCGTTTGCCCCCCATACCATAAAAAAAAGAACTACCTAGCACTCCAGAATAACGTGGGCGACCGTTTATAGCTAATGTACCACACATTTAAACCTCGACTCCGGAAAAACATATTAAACAGGAAAAGGGCGGATATTTTATGGTATTTATAAAATACACATGAAAACAAATGTCGTTTCGGAGCTACAATGCTAACTCAGATTTGTCTGGAGAACCTGACTGATACGAGCATATATAATGTCAGACACCACTTATATCCACAGTTACAAATTTTCAAGCCACAGTTAAGTATAGCATATAGCAGCACTTTTTTGCGTCGCGCGTTAACATTCTAAGGGTTATTTTCTTACTTCTATCATTGATTATTTGATCGGAGTTCACAGGAGACCTTATAGAGCAGATTTTATATTATATATTCCTCTCCTCTTCACGCTGGAATCGAAACAGGCCATAGCATAAATTACTGATTAAACCGCGAGGTGTCTTTGGGACACCCGGTGGACCCAAGTTCCTTTCGTTATATATAATATTTACTGGATTGAATAAATTTTATGAAAATATAATAAACTAGCAGCGCCCCGCGGTTTCACCCGCTAAGTAAGTCCCGATCCGTGAGAATATCGGGATAAAAAGTAGCCTATATGTTAATCCAGGTCTCCAGCTATATACATACCAAGTTTCATCGCAATCGGTTCAGTAGGTTTGGCGTGAAACAGTAACAAACATCCATACATCCTCACAAACTTTCACCTTTATATTATTAGTAGGATATTGTAAAAACTCGAAATTAAAATTGCGACATCTGTGAAAGTTGCGATTCGTTTTAAAAACGTAGGGAATATTTAATTGTATAATTTATTTAGATCAAAATACATACGTATCCTGAATTCAAAAGCGTAATTTTGATTGCGAGATAGATACCATAATCATTACGTCAAGTAAGTTACTTGACGTAATGATTACGGCATATGGTATGGTAAACAAAGCGTTACTTGAAGTACCGCTTTGTTTATACTTTTATGAATCGGTGGCGAGTGTACAAGTACGGAATCATTGCCAAGGTTTATAAGTACAATGCTAGGTACTTGTAAGTTAAGGATCATTGATAATCCTCTTTGTACCGCGTCAAAAGAATCTAGTTAGTACAGGGACGCAAACGCCTGTTTCTATGCTGAGGTGAATTCCATGTAAACTGTGGATTATACTAAAGCACTCTTGAAGTACTTCTTTGTTCTGTTGTTCACAACGAGCTTGTTAAACACCAGCTTTACCTTATCTTGTAGTTGATCATGCTGCTGGGCGTAAAGCAAGATCGCAAGGTAGTGTATTTCCTAGATTACATGCTATTTTCGGTTATTCTTCCAACTCATTTACAGGATTGCTGGACGGTTAGCCACTTACTACATGTACCTATGATATACGTTTGGAATGAATTTTGGAGTAAACGAGGGTGTAGGGTTCCTCCTTGACTCTTCCTGACGCGTTATTCACCTTATTTTTTTTGGTAAATACTTAAAAATCCTCCATCCCGTATGATGGTCTCATTACTTTGGTATTAAAATGGCATTCATGACCACAATGCGTCGTTTTTACTGTCCAATGATAACCATATTTTAGATCTAGCTATTCGTGAACTTGATTGAACTTACCAGTTGAAAGTAAGTGGGCGTGACACAAATCCGCTGTAGGTCAGTTGCATGCAATCTAGGGCACATTTTTGTTCCTCAAATAGTTTCATCTGTACGAGAACTGCGTCTTATTTTTTATTAGATATGTACAATATTAATTTATGATTATGATAGCTTTTCCTGTAGCTTTGCTCCAGTTACATTCATAAATAACAAGAAATTACCATCCTTGTGCTACTTGTTATACTACTGCGAAAGTGCAAGTACAATTTAGTACAAGTTTCATATTATGTGGTCCTGAGTTGAATTTTTCTGTTAGTTTACCCGGTCACTAGCAGCAGAGTTTACAAAACATGACCGGCAGACGGGAATAAGCTCCCGCTCAAAGTATCTGTATCACCGTATCATTTACCATATATTGTATCAGACAACATACCTAGTTTTAATATTAGTTCTTGATTTTTGGTCAAACTTGTTGTCGAAGTGTACGAGAATTAAATAACGACAAAAGTCGACTAAAGGTGAAACAGTCCGTTGTATATTTTGTCATATCCCAGCGTCGCCGTATGGAGACTATGTATTATTAATGCGTATCACCGCTTTATAATATACTCTGTCTATCTTAAAACTTTAGATAGGTTTTTGTTAGAACAAAAATTAAGTATGCTTACTTCTCCAACACATTATAGTAGATATAATTGTTGGACCAAGGTACCTCATGGCTTTTAGAAAGATTACAGATACCGTTAGACGCTATGGTAAACAACTTTCAATGGATGTTAACTGGGTCTGTTTTGTTTAAAAAAAATTACCTGCTACTAAGCCTGTACCACACTACTGCACTTGACACAGACAACTTAAGAAGTACTTTGAAGAAATTCTTTTTATATGGAGTAGCAACTATAACTTTAATGGGATCATAGCGAGACTTTCGTTCAAATTTCAAGGCGCCTGTGTTATTATTATTAGTATTACCTGTAAGTGGTATTACGAAGACAAAAAAACATAGTGCTAAGCTGCTACTACTACTGCTACTTAAACAGTAAAATATCTAGAGAAGTTTGAGATCATTATAAAATCTTCTGATTAATTATTTTAAATGATCAAATGTCCTACGTTATACATTACACTAAAACTGTCCGTTATGCTTTTATCTATTATCGATTTTGTCCATCCAAAGGTTGCCTGAAAGAGATCGCTCTTAGCGATAAGGCCGCCTATTGTACAAATCCATTTTGTGCATTTATTTTAAGCAACATGTCGTTGGTGTACAATAAAGATTTGTCTTTTTCTATTCTATTCTATTTTACCTCCGCGCCACAGAGGTCGTCAATATTAGTCACGTCACTTAGGGATTCTCGAAATTTATATACCTAATTAAGATATATTTTATTTTAAACTTTATGCACATTTGGTACATTGGCGGACTTAATGCCTAAGGCATTCTCCACCAGTCAACCATTGGGTGATGCAGAGAAAAGCAGAAGTAGGTGCACTTAAAGATTATGTTATACAATTGTAAAGTAAATGGAGTACAAATTAATATTTTTCCACATAATACACAAATATACGTAACTTGTAGCCTAATATATATATACAGTGAAACTTGGTTAAGTGGGACCTGGATAAGTGAGAAACCTCCATAACTGGAACTCATGCTGAGGTCCCAACACTTTGGCACTGAATTACCTCTGTTAGTGGGACGAAGCAAACCTCTATATCTGGGATTCGTTCTTTCGATTTTATCGTCATAATTACCTCTATAACTAAGACAGCGAGTGAATTTTATATGCATTAACCTCTGTAACTGGGATAACATCGTTTTGTTTGTTTACTAAGTAGTTATTCTTATTCTACCCGCAAATTCCGCACTTAACTAATTTTGAGCCTCAATAGCCTTCAGTTTTAGTTTTGCTTTAAAACATATTTGATAAAATTTATAACATCGAAAAACATCTGATGGCTGATACTTCCAAAAAACAAACTAAAATGCCAGATTTTTATAATTGATACATTCTGTTTGCATATTTGTACTACATATTTATAAAAAAACGTGCTTGAATACTTTTGTTTATTACATTTATTACCTTTATTATCTTTTTTTGATTCCCAATAAAGATTAATACTCACCTATAATGTTAACATAATACGTTATTTTATTTAATCATCGCACCTATATAACTGAAATAACCTGTATTCAGACGTCTATTAACGGAACCCTCTGTAAACGAGACAGATATTTATTTACACCTGGATATCTGAGACACTGGGTAAGTGGAATACCTCTTTAAGTGAGACAAATTTGGAGGTCCCTTGAAGTCTCATTTAACCAGGTTTCACTGTATATCATATACATCCATAAACATATATAGATATAGTTCTGTTGCGGTCGCCTAAATTGGGACGCGTGGCGCCATCTGCTCGTAGGACTAATAAAATACGATATAGTAATACTTCAAGCCTTGGTTAATATTTATATAATTTAAGCTGGAAGTGATGTTGACTAAAGAAAATGCGGTCCATAGACTTAACACTTTTTTTGTGGTCTTATTTTATTATGATACGTGTTTAGGAACGCTGTTCTATACCAAGGTATAAAAAGCCTAACTAATATTATAAAATTAAATGCGTATGTGAGTTTGTATGTTACGCTTTCACGCCTTAACAACTCATCCGATCTTCATGAAGTTTTGCATATAAAAAGAGAGAAGAGAGAAAAGACCCTAGGTATACCTACCCTATGTATTTATCCTAAGTGTACTGTTTCTGAGGGATAGAAAAAATAAGAAAAAAAGAACAAGGTTATTAATTCGAAGCTTCAGTTCATTCTAAACGTGTCAAGTTTGGCCCTACATTTATCCTTATTCAACAGATGGAAGATGCTATTCAGTCAATAATGACCCGTGTCCGGCAATTGAATCGTACGCTAAACGTAGCTTCTTTGCTGACAATCAACCTAAATGTCATATTTCTACTAATCATTTACGACGAAATATTTTAAGTTTTGTTGTCGCCACATTAAAAACTCTTATTTATTTTATTAAAAATAGGGACAAACTATAATAGATGATAACACAGTTCACTATTTAATAAAAATAAGTTAATAGATATTATTTTGACTGGTTATACCGGTAACGCAATACTATTGGTCGATGGATAAATATTAACAAATTTTGGGATTATAAAAGGGTGGGAATATGTTTAGAACGATTGACTTGAGTGCAAACAGAGGTACGAACAACTTGGCAGTTGCTGTTAGTTAGTGATTTTCATAATTTATATCAGTGGTTTTGAGACTGTTTCTAACAGTTTTGACTTTTACGGTACTCAAATTTAAACGACGCTAACTCTAATGACGAAACTCTATGACCGCCAACTTTAACCATCAACATGCTGCCGCGCTATCGCTGTAGGTCAAGAACGCAGAGGAAAATTGAACAGCTAACTCTAAGCGCCTGCACTTATTTGACTGAAATGACATGCATGTGCAAGCATAGGGCCCAATAAAGATAAGATAAGATAAGATAATTGTTTATTTGCAGTAAAATGTGGTATAATTAATTATAAAAGGTCATCGTAACTTATGGACTATGGACACATGTAGATGACTAAAGATGTGACAAGAAAGTTTAAAACAATAAAACTATTTAACACGTATTTTGTTTACAAATTGGACTAATGGAACCGTAGATTCGTGCCTTAAAAAATAATCTTTTAGGTTTGTTATATCTCCTCTCCGATATATATATATATATTAATATGTGAAGAGAAATAATGCTTTGTACCCCTTTTTAAACAAATTTTACGCACGGTGGAATGTGAAATTTCGAATAGTTATAGTTTATATGAGGAAGAAGTGTAGGCAGCTAAAATTTTAAACAGTGCTCCAAATTTTAAAATAATATGAGTAACATGCACAGAAATCTAAACAAGGTAATAGAAATGGTATGTAGCGCTGGGATCTATCGAGTACGCATGTCGCCAGGGCGTGGCAACATCTACATACACAAATAATAACTACACAATCACGCGTACATATGCACCGAGAATGTTATCCAAACTGAACTAAGCCTTATGAATATTCACTAAGATTGATATTACTTCGTATTGGTCCGCTCACTTCACGCAAGGATAATAGATTCTGCATTTTTGGTAGTGATTGCGTAATCTACACTAGGGCTTGACTACAGGTGATACCGTAATACCAGGGAACCAAGGAATAAAAGAAGAAAGTTATTAGTGGGTCCATGCTGTATTGTTAAATATAACTTATTCTTTACAAAAATTACAAAAAGATGAAGTATTAAAAATTACTGTCCTGTAAAATGAAGATATTTATTAAATAACTGTCTTTTTGGAACAATTTCAATTGCATTTTTGCGTAACAATTAAGGCGGATATCACATTTAATTAAATGAATGACGTGGTTATCAGTCGTGATCATATTGGTGAAAATGTATGTCATCAAATATTAAAAAAAAACAAACTTCACGTTATTCTCGCATTGCAAAGTCTTTATTTACTTTTTTATTAAATCGGTTAAAACAATATAAACCTGAACTTACTACATTGAACAAGTTCATTATGTTATTTGTAGGTACTGCAGATTTTAACAGAGTACGTCGTTTTGTTTATATACTCGTATTGAAGTCATCCTCCGTAAAATTAATCGAACAAATCAAACAACAAATAAGTTATATCCACTTGTCTTTCGTATCTGCATTCTACGGAAATCTAAAATAAACGAAATAAACCAATAAAATAATATATTCACTTAAGGAAACCATTTTTCATGTTTAATTTTTATCTTTTAATCTAAAATGTACAGTTTGTGAGTACTACTGTAGGTATCCTAATATCGTTTAGCACATCTCTAACTCGCGACGATTCTCTGTGACCGTGCCACTAGAAATGCTAAAGCCAACACTATTATTCATTGCGTTATACATTTCTTTTTGTAAAACCAAACTGTCGGATAACATCCAACACAACGGGCAATGTAAGTAGTAAGTAAAAAAAAAACCCCCAAATTATGCCAGTTGTACTATTTATTGGTAGAGTTATGTTTTAAAATGTACTTTTATCAAAAACATTAATAAAACCAAAAGAAAACACTTACCGATAAAAGTTATCCAAATGTAATCCCTTGATTAGTGTAATTACACGTAGTAGACGAATTGCCGCAGTGGGCAATGCTGCAAAACACCATTTTTACAACCGCACTTGCCGAGACAAAGTTTCACGAGTAACTGAGCGTAACATTGCGCACTGGTGGCTTCTGAGTCATCAGCGCGGTGACGAGTTTACGCGTTCATAGTACTCCTATTACCTTATTTAGATTTCTGTGGTAACATGATTGATGACCCGTATAACATGATGGTACGGAAAGTCTAGTAGAAGTACAACGAGGTTCAGCTTATATTATGAATACAAGCTTGATTTATGTCAAAATTGAATTAATTATAGTCGAACTTCGACCAACAGGCAATCTCTAGTTAGTACGAATGTATAATTTACTATTCAAAGCAGAAAGCAATTTGTTCAAAAAGTAACTTCGGTATTGAAAGGTTCCGTAAATAAAAAAATAATGTTTTTGTTTAATATTAATTCTAAGATTGCCACAGAATTTCCCTGAATCACAGATTATATTAATAGTACAAGTTAAATTAAAACTATAGCAGTTGGTATACATTAAAGAGATCCTAAATTAAATAGAGCTCTCGCTACAAAGTAATAAAGTGCTATCTAGCTCACCCAATAAGTCACACAATATATTTTTTTTACTACACGCATACGCAGTCTAATATGTGCCGAAATACTGTGTACCAAGCTCATTTTACCACGATTACAACCAATCTAATAAAAGTAAAGACGTCACTTTATATTTTTTGTCGGATTATAAAATATAAGTCACGAAATAGCTATAGCTATGTATAAGTAATTTTTCTAAGTATTTTTTTAACAGTGAAAATGCATGGCAGGTTTCATCTAAACATCTAAACTTTATTCTTATTGATGGGATTGGGACTCCACACTACCCTACTGCGTATTTGGCCACTGCGGCCTATTGTCAGTAAGATGACCAAGCATTGGAGCGACGAATAAAGGTATACAATTTGAATGTTCACCTTTTTTTTCTTTTTAATTTTCGTTATATTCGGAAAAGTGGGTCACGTTTAGAAGCGCACCGACGTGACTATAAACCTCTTTTTTTTTAATATGATATTAAAAAATCTACATCAACATCATTTTATTATATATAACGTAGAATGAAATAAAAACGCCCTGACCTATTTCTTTATCGAAACCGTTTTGGCGCATGCATAAGGTTTACCTAAATATTTTTATCCATTATTTAGATGCTTCCTGAGCCATTTCCAATGCCACATATTTGTTTTTACGAGCTTAATGTTTGACCCGTCCTTATATTATATGTATTTTTATTTATATTTATCTTTCATATATATTTATTTATATTTCAATAACGTTACGGATATACCTAGTTTATTTTTCTACCACTGTTTTAATACTTGATTGCTATTTAAGATTCAACGCATGTTTTGACTTTAATCCGAATGTTTTTTTATGTGTTTATCTTTCTATAGAATTCTACCTAAACTCTTTCCGACTTCATTTGCTTCTAGAAGTACGATTTCAACCAATACTAATAAATATAACGATAAGTTTAAAACCACTAAAGCATAAAATTATAACACTATTGTAAAGAATATTCTGACGGCCTGGTGGTGGCATTGGTATTGGGCAACTCGCCACAAGGTGACCGGTTCATTGGGTTACCTTGCATTGAGTTGCGTCTTGGTGACAAGAGCTGTTAAGGGTTCGGTTCGCTACCAATAGTACCTATTCGTCGTGCCTCGGCTGTACTGGGAGGATTTAAAAATGGATAAACACGTGTAATATTGATGTTATGATTAGTTATCATAGCCTCCGTTATCAACCGAATAGATTAGAGGTTATAATGACCCGAGGATGGATTGACCGAAATGCCCGCGTACTGAGGACTAAGACTCAACATTAGCAATTGATAATAATACAATCATATTGATATCACAGAGTACAAGCTGTACCAGAAAGATGTGTCTAGTAGAAACCGTAAATAACGTAAAGTGCTAACAAATTTAGGAATATTCATGATTTGAAAGCTGTATTAACTGTTTTATTTAATTTTATTTTATCGAAATCTCTGGGTGCCACACTGGATGCACGATGAAGCATGGTTGCCGAAGAAAGAATTTGCCGTTGTGCGAAAATACCCAACAACCCCAGCAGGTTATGCCCGCCCACCTTTACTGACGATCGCCGATCGTTGTCTTGCCCGTTTCCTCAAGGACATCTGGATGTTTTTAATTTTTTTTTCACATAACCCCGAGGAACTACTGTTATTGTCCATTGATAAGGATTATAGTTTACGTGGGCACAGGTCTTTGGCGTGTCCACAGACTCCTGATAGCCGGATCAGGCCTATGCCACTCGATGTACTTACGTGCGCTAAACAACTACCGGCCGCATGGCCGCTGGCGGCCCTTATACGCAGTCTCGCGCAGTGGGTTGCCGACAGCTGTACCGGGCGCGCTCACGCTTTTATTTTTGAATTTTTACGTAATTATACCTTTATATACTTTAAATACAGACAAACATCACATCTATACTAATGTTATAAAGCTGAAGAGTTCGTTTGTTTGGTTGAAGCGCTAATCTCAGGAACTGCTGGTTCGAATTGAAAAATTCTTAAAAAATTGTGTTGGATGGACTATCCACTTATAGAGGAAGGCTTTAGGCTATATAACATCACGCTACGACAAATTCTTTAAGTTTATTGTCTGTATTGATTTAGTTTATTGATTCTTCTCGTTAGAGGTTTGGTTAAGCAAGGTCGCGTGGCTTCGGCAATAAGTTTTTCGGAGAAGCGATTTGTTGTTAAGTGTTTCGTATAAACTTACGGGGACGTGGTATTAAGTGTTACACTTTTCTAAGTCAGGTAACACACCCTATTTTTTGTGTAATGAAACTTTACTTAATTAACATAGCCTTTTTTTATAAAAATATAGATATTTAATCCTTACTAATATTATAAATGCTAAAGTAACTCTGTCTGTCTGTCTGTCGCCTTTTCACGCCAAAACTACTGAATCGATTTCAATGAAATTTAGTACACAGATAGTCTAGAGCCTGAGAAAGGAAATAGGCTACTTTTTAAGGGTCCAACCCCTTACACCCCTTTTTTCGCATTAAAAGAGGTGGGGATGTAAAGTTGTATGGAAGTATAGTCAATTAGCCGAAATAATTAAAAATTCTACCCAAAGACACTATTCCACGCGGACGAAGTCGCAGGCACAGCTAGTATTACATAAAAAGAGGTAACCCTAAACTCACTTACGGCAACGCAACCATTCGTTATTGCGAGGCAATAATAATCGTGTTTTAAGAACATTAAAGATCGTTTTTGCATGCGGGGGTCGGCGCTCGGAAAGAGTAGGTAATTAAAACGGTAGGTATGGACGTTTTTGTAGGGAGTGATTTATCTGTTACGTAGTAACTACATAGTAATCTGTGGCCGGATGAATGCAACTTCCGATTGTAAAAGCCACCGTACACGCGGAGACCCCAACCGCCCCTCGCCGTTTCTGAACTGCACCGTCTTGTTATAATTAAAAAGACATCGTGCCTCAAAGTTTCTGTATTTAATGCCTCACAATAATCTTTCTTATTTTACTTTTATTTACTGCCTAACATAAACTTATTTACTGATCACTTCACGTTATAGAACATCTTAAAGAGCAACACCCTCTGAACGGGAAGCTTGAGCCTACCTAAATTAGTAGGAACTACTGGTTCGAAATAAAAAAATCTTTTAGTGTTGGATAACCCATTTATCGAGGCGCAATAGGAGCAGAGCATCAATGAAAAATGTTGCAAAAACGGGGAAGTTTCGCAGGTCAGCCAGTGTGAATATAACTTTACAAATCATATAATAATCAAGTAAACAAAAAGTAATCATAGGTTATAGACGGAGAGTTTAACACTGACTTTTAGCCACAAATCACATCGCGCACGCGACTCTTTAGTCAGGTGTGATATGTGGTACATGATTGAAATAGTTTCTTTGCATGGCTAATAGATGGCTTTTAAATTAGAAAAAAGAACCCGTCAGTCGTATGACTTCACGTCAGAAGTGAAAACACATAGGTACACACATATATACGTATACACTCACATACACACATCTTTATGTCATCATGACAATATATTAAGTCGTCTGAGCGTGACTTTCACGCGAGTTCAGTACTTTTTCCCCATATCAAAAGTGCCCAACGTGCCTAAAGAAGTTTTCACTTCAAAAATCTATGATCATGTTTTGCTCGCTAGTTATCAGGGCATGACACTAAGAAATAAACAAACAAACATTTCGCCGGTTAGTATTCGAGGTGGTTTATTTTTTCACATTCTTTTTAATCTTAAGTTCCTAGAATAGTTTACCTCAGTTTATTATTTCATTTGACATTGAATTATTCTATTGTAACTTCAGTTTTTAGTTCTGAAGTTTCGTTAAAGTATGAAATTGTAATTAATGTTTATTGTGTTATTTATTATAACTATATAATTATATTCAAGCAATATAATGAAAACCAAAGTGAGTTTATTATTGGCACCAAATCTTTTTATGTACACATTTAGATTCTTCTGTGAATGAGGTACTACTACCACAGTCGGAAGGATCCAATATTAGCAAAAACGTGTGTCAAAAACCGCCTACTAACTTCCAGTTGATTACCAAAAATATTTGAACTTTTCATACAGAATTTTTTTTCTTTAGTTTTTTTAATACATAATATTTAGAAAACATTTTACTTACAAATCAAAACACTGTTTCGGTTAACACCAAAAGTAAATGCAAATTTTGTAAGAACACAAAAGTTTAGAAAACACTCGCTGGTAGAAATGGTTCAGGCACATATCAGTTTTATATTATTGCATTTAGTTCCCAAACACGTTATGATTCTCGGTTTTCAGCGGCCGATCCGTAACAGTGCGCTGGTGCGCCGGAGTCGCTCACCGCACTGGCGAGTCTGGCGACAGGCCGGCGAGTACACCGCCTTATCGTCGAAACTCTCGATAAGCCAACCAAAGCTAAGTACAAGCAAGTGAAGCTAAACTGGTGTCTACATTTCGCAATTTATTTCGGGTATGGACTAAAAGACCATAAATAATAATTATAAACCTTGAAATTTGATCTCAAATAATTCCCTTAGAATTTGGATTCCAGCGCCGCAATATTGTGTACCCAATATGTGCACAGCCAATTTATGTAAGATTTACGTAAGAAAACAATTAAAAGTTTATGGCGAGAAAAACAGTTAAGTAAAGTTTAAGTATTACATTGTTGTACATGCATTCAATTTTAGAGGCAGGGTGTGTTTTGTCTTTCTCACTAGTGTATATTTTGTCTGCGTTTTACATATTTGTTTGTTTGTTCGTCTTCTATGCGTTCGTGCATTGTTCTTCCGATTAAGTTAATTCTTACTGATGTCACAGAATACATAATAGTACCAGTATATAGTGTGATGGCATTTGCATGAAAAAAATAATTGCGTGAGCTATACACCAACTATATATATTTTTATAACACTTTTAATACTTATAATTATATTATAATACAAATATATTTTAATAATAATTAAGAAACTTTTCGGGTTCTGTTTCTTTCATACCTCTAATTTGTCAAACTTGTAAATGGCTTGCCTGATGGAATTTTTTTTTTGCGTTTGGAAACCCCTTCGGGCCGTCACCTCCCCGTGGTTTTCGATGAGGCGGTGTGTCGGAATCGAACCGACTAAAACCATATGGTGTCGTACTACCTAAAACAGCAGGGATCCGGGAACAGCTTTGAGAGATTTTCTATCGTAGCCTATAAACGTTTGCAACGAGGGCACGTTTGCTGACCCTCGTAATGAGTTATTTAAAGAATCCCACATTGTAACATTTTCGAAGACCTCTGTGACGCGGCGGTAGTGCATTCGACAGCTACGCCGACGCCGGGGTTCGTATTCGTAGACATGTTTATGTCTAGTTGCGTTGTTCTGGGTATTTCTATGTATAATGTGTATTTATAAAACAAATGTAGCTATATAATAATATGTATGTTTATATTGTTCTAGAAGCCATATTTTAATGCCAATCATTGCACATCCAAAGTAATTCTAGTTACAATGTAATGGAATAATGTGTTATAAATAACGATGATATATATCACATTTGAATTAAATTATTTTGTAATTAAATTATTAATTGGATTACATAAGTAACTAGTTACGCCCATCGCTGGTGCAGCATCGTTGTTTTTTAAGCAGAACGCACGCCGAAGCAAAAAGAATGCGATTTTCCCTGTAGGTAAATTATTTATTATCATTGATAATGTTTTTTTTTAATATCGCCTCCCAGAGATAATACGAAGATATTGTTAGAATGAGCGCGTTCACGAAGTCACTGAGTGCGTACCGTTCATTATACTTAAAGGGGTCACGGTCGGCCAATAGTCATGTTGATATTCCCGCCGTTGGCGGTAGCTCAAAATAGTTCCGACTATTACTAAACTTGTAAACACTATTACTAGCCACCAAACATTCTGAACAAATTAATCTACTCGCTAACTTTTAACCATTGACATAATTATAAAAACCTGGTGTTTACATAACCATCCTTGTAACTTATAAAAAAGTTTAACTTAGCTCTTGCTTCCGTATTGATTCCTATGTTATCAGACGCAAATAATGCATAGGTGCACTTCATTAGTTCTGATCAGTTTGGCAGTAAGAGTTTGATTCTTGTATGAAATATTAGAACTATTACTCTTTTTAGAACTACTTGTCTTGATTGCTATTACGTCATAGAAAGAGAGACAAAGCGGCACTTTGACCGCGCTATTTTAATTAACCTCTGTGATAATTTCTTCCACAAAAAAATATTTTAATAACTTATTCTTATAAATAATATTTTAAGATTTTTTGATGAAAATATTTTAAATTTATTTCTTGTTTCGGCCCACATTGACAATCACTTAAATAAAATAAGAATTACTCTAAGCTAAAAGTAAATTATAATAGCTCTATTTATATAAAATTATGTTACACAGTATGTAGAAACGCTTTTTGTACCCTAATATCTAAAATAGCAAATGGAAAAGGACATTAGTAAGAAAAATAAAAGTATTATGTTCTTTTTTCATTCGTGTGCTGAATGTGGGACAAATTTTTGAAGTGCAAATTTCTTTAAGCACGTTAGTGCACTTTTGCTATGGGGAAAAAGTTCTCGTAACCGTCACGCTAATAATTCGTATATAGATCTCCTAGAGGGCGCTAATCTAAACATTGAGTTCTGTCAGGTCCTTATTAATTTATGTCAAAAACCTGTTAATGTGACGTTTTAAGTTCGACGTTTCGTTTAAGTTTTCACTTCTGTCGGCTGTCCCATGACTGCCTTTTTTTTAAAATAAGTACTCTGCTTTACTGTTCACAATGCGTGCAAAGAGAATAGGTGTTTGTTTCATGCTTTAGTTCCGGATGTCTTCTTAAATTTTGATCAATTATTTTTTGTAGTATGTGTCTTTAGATAAAGACATTCATAAAACAAAATTGGAACAGCTTTGCTTTATTATAAGTACGTAAAACGAAGGGTGCTGACTAGATTTTATAAAGTTCTGTAATCTTTCTATTTTCAAGCAGGTACTTGATTACATTTTCAGGCATATTTTAAACGAAGTAAAGATACATCCGTCATAATATGCAAAATTTTACGATGTACTTGGCGCTAAGATCGGCTTTGGGCGTACTGAACTGTGTCGAATATCTTCAACAACTATCTCAGTAAGGTACCTATAGGCATTTTAGACTACGCTAAAAAATTAGAACACATGTCATGGTAGGTATGCCTACTATTAAGCGGAGTGATACACGTTTAAAATTCCAAGTAGTTTGTATATTAGCCTATGTTTGTCAAATGACTTAGCGTCAAGTCATGTGCCAAACTGCTAACCTTATAGGCTCACTTCGCATTATAAATAGAATCTTGAAATTTATAACCAACATAATATATTAAATTTAAAGGATTTAGCTAAAGATTAATATAGCTGTAAATGAAGAAATAAACACAGCGGAATTTACATTATATTATTTACTATGTATACAAACTATGGATGTGATAAACATTGACAATCAATAGTTAATATGTGTAGTTTGAAATAATATAGGATATTAAATGTATAAATTGGGACTTAATTGTGATTATAATTACAATCCACAATACCTTTTTTTTGGATACACGACTTTTCGATCGAATAAAAATTAAGATATTGTATCAAAATGAGGTAGCGTATCTTGCAATTATTGTTATCGTGATTAAGTCCCGATTTACACATCTAATATGTAAAAACAATATAGAATATTATTTAAATGATATTCTAAAGAGATAAGATCAGCATGGCATAAAATACTGCAACCAATTGTAGTAAATCGTGAAACAAAACCTTTAAGTACTTAACCGAATTTTTATATCTTTTTGATCACAAAACTGTAAATATAGCCTTAAAATACTCAAACTTTGCAAAAATACACAAACGGTAGGTACAGTTTCTTAATGATAAAATGAGGTGTTTGATGATATTGATTTGGGTTAACGTTAACTAAAAAAACAAGCACGCTGACTTAAAGAAAAACCATTTCTTTCGTGTCAATTCGCTGGAATTATTTTGAGACTACAGAATGTATCTAACAATGCGACACTTGCTTAAATCACAGAGGGACATAACTTTAGCATGCAATGACAAAATGAATTTTCGAAAAAACTCTCCGTTTAAAAAATTATGCCGGTTGGTTTTTAGGGATTTTCTCAATAACGAAATGAATAATTCCAAAATAAAATATATGTTCGATTTAAAATCTTCAACTTTACACTTTCCAACAGTTGTTATAAAAACCGGAGGCGATAATGCCTGGAAATTCTAACGTTATGACAACTTTTAAACGGATAGTTATTTAAAAAAAAAATCTTTTTGTGACTGCATGCTAAAGTTACGTGCTCTCGGTGATTTAAGCAAGTGTCGCATTGTTACATAAACCTGTATATGTTATAATTAAATCTACTGATATGCTACTTTCTTGTTCCTAAAATTTAAGGGATCGTCATTGGTGAGATAATGATATTTACTAACATGATACAGGGTAGATATTCTAATAAAAGTGACAAAGAAAAAAAAATATTAATAAGTAGTTTATTATCTCAATAAGGTACCAGTTAGGTACTCGTCAAATAAGTTAATTCGATTTTTAAAGACCATTTAGATATATCTGTAGTTAGATAGCTAGATAACTCGAAATATAATATTAAGTAGCAGTTAAGTACCTAATGGGCGGTCTTATCGCATTCTGCGATCTCTTACAGGCGACCTTTGGATGGACTATAGTAAGTAGTATATAGGTAATTCGTATAATAGTGTAAATCTGTTTAAGAATACTACAATATATATTTGTATTATTATCTAAACAATACACATAAACATACATATACACATACATATATACCTATAATGTAGGTAGGAAGTAATCCGATTTTCTGAAAAGCAGTTAATAGGTGTGCTCGTCGAATAGTTTCTGGCAATGCATTCTACAGGCAGAACAGAAAACTTTGTAGAATGAGTTGGTATTACAAACGTTAGATTTTCCGATTATCTCAAATCAATCGCTTACTCAAATATTATCATATCTCCTTTTTTTTTTTTTTTTTTTTATCGTGTGGAAACCCCCACGGGTCATCAACTCACCGGAGTTAACGGTAAGATGGTATGTCGGAATCGAACCGACTAAAACCACACGGTGTTCCGTCACAAGGAGGTCTATTGCAGGAGGACCCGGGTATACCCTAGGAAGGAGTCCTCCGGGAACCCCTGCAGACCTTGGTTGCCTTCAGCAGGCGACCACACCATGGAGTACGGGGGGCCTTACCCCCCTCCAGATTAGAGAGGTGCGCGTGGAACACGTCGCGCCACCGTCTTGGGCCTGCTTCTGCAAGGGTAACGGTCAGCCCGACCCGTTACCCCCAGGCCAGCGCTCATGGAGGCCGGAGATCATTTTGCGCTCTCCGGCGCCTGGTGCGTCTTCTGCGGGATGGGAGAGTGCTTGTCCTCTCCCGTTCCCGTTCCGCCGCCTCTTTAGCCAACATCACCTCCTCGCAAAACGAGACGGCGGAATCCCACGCACTCTCACTTTGGACCATGGACAGAACCATGGTCTCTAGCGAGAGGCTTCCTACATATCTCATATATTATATCTCCTACTAGCAACCCGCTCTGGCTTCGCACGAGTAGCAGAGGCATCTTCAACAATCATCAACATATTTCAATCAATTTACACAAAATCTTAACAAACTATACACATAAACCTTCCTCATGAATCACTCTGTTTATTAGTGAAAACTGCATGAAAATCCATTCAGTAGTTTTTCAGTTTATCGCGAACAGACAGACAGACAGACGCGGCGGGGGAATTTGTTTTATAATATGTAGTGAAGATATGATCATTATTGCGTAAGCCAATAATGTATCTCATACAGCAATTCTGAAGTCTCTCAAGTTTACAAACTTGGTCCTCATTAAGATCGAGATAGTTGACGTGGTGACGAGGTGTAGTCAAGAATGGGGAGTAGAATCGATTGCGCGATCTCAATGTTAGTCAAAACGTGTGTGTGTGTAGTTAGTAATACAATAAAAGTGTAAAGAAAGTAACTAATTACTTATATTTACATAAGGTTATAAAATAAAGAACAGTGTGACTTTGCTATCATTCACACTCCAGTAATGATTAATGGAGAAATAAATGTTAATATTGGTATAACTGCCACCATGAAAAATAATCATAATAAAAACCACTAGGTTAGATTAAAAAAATATTCAGAAATTATTTTTTATCAGAATAAAAACAAAGCCAAGTCCGAAATGTTGAGTAAATCTTGCAATTTTTAAACGTGGTAGCTATCAAAAAATCTCCTCGTTCTTGGGAAGAGGTGTATGTACTTCTTGCGCGTTCTCTTGATTGTAGAAAACGCAGTGTTTATGCTCCGTAAAGGTAGGTTCGCCGTCTAAACTACTTCAGAGCGAAGGATGGGGTTGGTTTAAACAGACTTCTATTCAACCCGCACAGGAATCGTCTTTGCCTCTTGGTGCTTCTACAGAGGGAGGGATGGTTCACTCTTGTTCATGTTGGTAGGGTTGCATATTTTCGGCTCTCGTGTATTTTTAACCAATCATTGCTCATACATGACGTATCCCAATATTTGTGCTCCAAGATTTCAACATTCACTCAAATATTTTCATATCCATATATTAGCGATCCCAGATTAATCGGTTACCGGTTCTTGGGTATGCCAACGAGCTATTTTGCCCCCTCGCAGCCACCAAGTACCAGCAATAAAGTAGTATGTTTCAGGGGGTTGTGAGGCATATACATAAATTTTAAGTACGGTTATGAAACAAGAAGATCCCACACACTATCGTTAACAAAATTACATCAAACCTGTAATATTGTCAGATAGCCGGAGAAGTTTTTTTTACATTTCTAGACCATCCATTTTGCTTCCGGTTACATTAGTGTGAAATCTTATGTGCGTACCGTGACTAATCAAAGCTCAGAACCAAACATTTATTTGTTGTGCCTTAGTATTGGCTAGGAGTAATCTGTTGGTTATACCGATGACATGTTGGTGACGGCCCTAGGGGCCATTAGTATCTAGGAAGCAGCACTGATTGACTGACTACAGCGAGAGTCTACCAATTGATCAGACGAATCGAGGCGTTAGGTCGTAACAGTTGTTTTATCGCGATCTTCTGCGAGGAGAACATCTCGCACAAGGAGGTGCCGAAGAGGATCCCGTAGAAAAACTTCCAGGTGGAACTGTTGCACTCGCTCTCACGTGCTGCTCAGAGTGGCCACGGGTTAATGAGACAGGTTTTATGTTGTTCAGTAGTTAGGAGCGGTGCAGTTATGGAACCCGCTTGCCACCCGCGCCCGGTGATATGAGCTCAGCTCAGCGACAAGCGATATATTGCTGATTTCCGACATAAACGCGAACGAAATCTAGGGCCCAGCTAGTATATGGTTTAATAAAGATGGATAAAGTAAACATTGTGTAACATCAACTGTTCTAACATTTCCGTCGGTTATTGTGAAATGGTTACTAAAGATTTGGGTAATATTGCTCCACTTCTAATACTCAGATATCCTAATCCGTCCGCAAACATTACCAAATTATAGATTACACTAATCACACCGTATTAGGTATTAACGTGAAAAGGTGTATTGTTATGGACTTTAATTTTTTCTTATTTCAATTAACATAATCATGATTTCAAAGAACCGCATGAGAGTTTAACCCTTAACCTTAACTTTGTACACTCTATCAGGACTACGCAGAACGCAGTCTTGATAGACTCTCATGCGGTTGTTTGTTTGTTGTTGTGTTAGAAAACAGTTGATGTTACACAATGTTTACTTTATCAGTCTTTATTGAACCAAATACTAGCTGGGACTTCGTTCGCGTTTATGTCGGAAAACAGCAATATATCGCTTGTCGCTGGGCTGAGCTCACCTCACCTATTGCAACAGTTCCACTTCAAAGTTTTTCTACCGGACCCTTTTCGGCACCTTCTTGTGTGAGATGTGACTGTGACGACCTAACGCCTCGATTCGTCTGACCAATTGGTAGACTCTCGATGTAGTCAGTCAGGCAGTGCCGCTTGCTAGATACTATAGGCCCCTAGGGTCGTCACCAACATGTCATCGGTATACCTAACAGATTACTCCCAGCCAATACTGAGGGACAACAAATAAATGTTTGGTTCTGAGCTTTGTTTAGTTACGATGTAACATAAGATTTCACACTAATGTACCCGAAAGCAAAATGAATGGTCTTGAAATGTAAAAAAAAACTTCACCGGCTATCTGTCAATATTTCAGATTACATGTAATTTTGTTGGAGATAGTGTGTGGGATCTTCTTGTTTTCTAACCGTTTATTGCTGGCACTTGGTGGCTGCGAGGGGGCGAAAATAGCTCGTTGGCGTAGCCGAGAACCGGCAACCGATTAATCTGGAACCGCTAAAAACGAAAAAAAAAATCCTGCTGTTCCACAGAAAAGCACATTAATGTGGGACACCGGTCGGTCATATTACCCTACACTGGGTTTTAGACTCGCGTGATGGTGTGTGATAGTCCCAGTCATTTAAACTCGCTTCGCGTTTCTAAACACTTTCTTGAGAGCGCAAAGTCACTATGCTACGAGTATATACATTATACTTTATGTATATACTTATGTGTAACTTCATTTCCGTAGGTCTCGAACTCACGTGAAAGTGCGTGGCGCACACGGTCAGCAGATAACCGTTAACATTTAAGAAAATAAGTGCACATAGGTTATTATTTTGCGGAGAATCTTACGACCGCGATTCAAAAAAAATCTACAAAGTCTTATCCTACTAATATTATAAACGTGAAAGTTTGTGAGGATGTATGGATGTATGGATGTATGGATGTTTGTTACTCTTTAACGCAAAAAGTACTGTATGGATTTTAATGAAACTTTACAATAATATAGCTTATATATCAGAATAACACATAGGCTATAATTTATGAAGATGTTGTGTATATCGGCCAAAATATAACGATAAGTGTTAAGTAAGTCGGAAAAAAATCTGACATCTGCGAGTTATTCTGGCGTGCGGTGGGAAAACTGTAAGAGTTACACGAATATAATGTACGGTGGGATTGTTTCTCCTAAATATTTCTACAAAAAAGTCCGGCTAGTATATATCTATCTTTTATGTGTAAGCCATTATTACCAAAATAGTGAACCATAAATACAATAAAATTTAATTTTTTTTTTTCCAATTCACATTTAGCAGTAACAAATTGATTTTTATGAAAATAAATACTTTTATCGCTTCTGATATTCAAAGTAGATAAACTTTGTCTTTTAAAGTACGTAATTTGGTCAAATATTTTAAAAGTTTCGACTATATAAAATTAATATAAAAATGTGCAGTGCGGTGGAGAGAGAGTGCGGTGCATCCGAAAATCCGAACGCGGGCAGGCAGACGCAGACGTTGTTGACGGTTGTGTCTGTAATGGGAATATTCAAGACACTAGCGATTTGTTAAAAGGCTCTGTATACATATATTTATATAATACTAGCAACCCGCCCCGGCTTTGCACGGGTACAAATTATACACCCATACCTTCCTCATGAATCACTCTGTCTAATAGTGAAAACCGCATGAAAATCCGTTCAGTATTTTCTTAGTTTATCGCAAACAGAAAGACAGACAGACAAACGCAGCGGGGAACTTCGTTTTATATTTCATAATATGTAGTGAAGATATTGAATGTGAAAAAAAAATGAAAGTTTGTGAGGAGGTTTGGATGTTTGTTACTCTTTCACGCAAAAACTACTGAACCGATTGCGATGATACTTCGTATGTAGATAGCTGGAGACCTCGATTAACACATAGGCTACTTTTTATCCCGATATTCCCATGGCATCTGAGTTGCGCGGGTGAAACCGCGGGGCACAGCTAGTTCATTCATCTTTGTAGGTTATGTGCAGTTTTAGAAAGGATTAATATCCTTTATAAAAAAATAAATAGATTAATCTTTACTTAAACTCGAAATACAAGAGGCACTACCTAGTTACCACAACGTCGTATCAGTATATTTGTTTACCATTACGATAAAGTATAATATGATGGCACTCAGACGTTCACTTGTGGGTACATTGCCTTTGCAAGGAATAGGTAGATCCAACTAGCTGCCTTATTAATTCCAAACAAACTCTTGCCAATGGTTTCTCTAACATTTATGTCGATTTTGACAAAACTTCAGGTGTCCTTTTCTGTACCGCTAACAACGTGTTTGTAACGGCAACAGCTAGTAATATATTAAGATATTAAATATATAATAAATTCTGTTATCCGTCCGTATATAACCGTCGCCGTAGAGAGTCCTTACTGCGTTGCGAGGATGGACGTCTTTTGGTTATTTGTTACAATAATCGTAACAACTAAAGGCAACAAAGTACTCAAATTCGGCTCTAGAATCTACGTGTCACGGTTTTTTTTAAATATATTTCATATTTTTTAAAATACTAAGATCACAATAAATCCTTGTCTTGTTATCAACTGCAAAAATTGAAGCGATGTAAATGTATGTGTTTCCTGTGTATTAAGTTTTAAATATACCTTTATATTGCTAAGCTTATAGTTTATATAAACCACATAAATCTTTTTAATGGAAATCATTTAGTTTAGACAATAAAATTCATATAAATCACGTAATAACGTTCAAATTGAGATTGACTGCAAAGACCGTATCGCTTCGGAATGGGAGCAATTACCTCCTTTGTTGGTCCTATGATTTAATACTATGAACTCTATAGAGTATTTAATTAACTAAGTACAATAGAAGTCAGTAATTTACAATAAAAATAATGTTCAGCGATACCATAAACTTACCGTATACTATCGTTACTAACGATACTGTCTTTCGATTCTTCTTCTATTACCTTCATCGTAGTCTACGAGGGCGGCACTGAAAATTTCGGGAATCAAGGAAGTGACACAACATTACTATTTAAAAATGTATTCATTGCTTTTCGAAGTATTCTCCGCGAAATTTGACAAATTTTTCCATACGATGGAACCAATCATTGAAGCAACCATTCCATTCCGAAGTCAGGGTATCCAAAATGGCCGTTTTGTAGGCGTTCACAGCTTCTTCAGGTGATGAAAATCTCTGACCACGCAATTTATTATTTATTTTAGGGAAAGTATAGAAATCATTAGGGCTTAATTCGGGGGTGTACGGCGGATGGTCTAATAATACTATGTTTTCTTGCTTTAAAAACTCTTTTGTTCTGTGCGCGGTGTGAGAACTCGCATTGTCGTGATGGAGGATAATGCGGCGGTTGCAGTTCTCTTTACGGAGTTCAGAAACGACCTGTGGCAAACAAATGCTAGCATACCATTCTGCATTAACTGTTCTTTGTCCCTCAAGAGAAATAGTCGCAACATGGCCGGTTTTGGAGACAAACGTGGCCACCATTTTTTTTGCAACACTCGTTTTTTGTTTCGGGTTCGTACGCGTATATCCAGGATTCGTCACCTGATACGATGTTGTATACAGCATTTGAGGATCCTGCGTGGAATCTTTCGAGAGTTCTGACGCACCAAGTAACGCGAGCCGCTTTTTAATAATAATAATAATAATAACTTCACACATCTCATACACGGCCGTCTGATCCCAAACTAGGCAGAGCCTGTACTATGGTAACCAGACTCCTAATAAACATACTTATATATTTCTAAATACATACATATTATAGATAAATTACACCCAGACACACAACAAATTATCGTGCTCATCACAATTATTTGTCCTGGGTGGGAATCGAATCCACGACCTCTGGCTTAGCAGTCAGGGTCACTAACCACTAGACCAACAGGCCAGTCGAATGCGGTATCCATCGGGAAAACAACTTTTTTACAACTAATTGTTCATGCAAGATTATTTGTATTTGACTCATGCCAATGTCTAAAGTTGCCTGAATTTCGCAGTATGTCACATGTCGATCTTCCTCAATCAGCTTACGCACAGCATCAACGTTTTCTTGGGTGACTGCAGTTTTTGGACGACCTTGACGGGGATCATCACTGAGCTTGACACGTCCACGTTGAAATTTAGCAAACCAGCGATAAATTGTGGTTTTGGATGGGGCTTCATCACCAAATTCAGAAATCATCCGGTCAACACACTGTTTTTGCGTTAAACCACTTCGAAAGTCATAATAAATCATCGCTCTTGAATTTTCTCGAGTCAATTCCATTTTCTCAACGACTAAACAAGTTTGACAAAACCTTGTGATAAGCCCGAGAATCTTTTATTAAATAAATAAATGGTATTCGATTTTTAAAACCAAGGAGTTTTCAGTTAAAAAGATTTTGATATGACAGAAACAGTGGAAATATTCCATTCCCGATACTTTTAGTGCAGCCTATGTATTATACAAAAGCTTAGACACAAGATTACAAATTAAATAACAGCTATGAGTAAGTTCATTTTGAAACAATTGAACACTGAAGTGTCTGCTCTCAATGAGGGCAAAGATAAATTTAATCTTTAGTTATTCTATTTGATAAGTATTTACTAGATTGTCAATATTTCAAATGTATTATGAGGTTGCAACCGAGGATTATTTCCGAAATGATTTTTCTCGTGCCCGAGCATATTTTAAATCCCAGCCTTGATGATAACACCTCCGTCTTGAGCTTGCTTCTGCTAGAGCGTGTAGTAGCTTACCAGTCTAGCAGAAACTGTCTGTCACCTCTTACGGGACGGGAGTGAATCCGTTCTCGTTCCACGCGGATCCATACGGACGTCATTATTTTGCAAAGTTCCTTACTGCCGTCTACAAAAATTACTTAAGTTGAGCTAATTTACTTGGCTTGGGCTTGGGCTTGACTGGCTATAATTACCAAATTAAAATGAATTCATTTCTATATTTAATATGTACTACTTTTTTGGGCGAACTACGATATAAATATATCGTAAGTTTGGCTAAAAAACAAAGTTGAGACGTTAAGAAGTGTGACTTGTGTGAGTTCTAATGGGTCGGATATCACCACGATGGTAGTCAATGACGTGTACCCCTTATTAATGAGGACGTAAATATTAATGTAAATGGAACCTATGGGAAAAATAAGTATTTAAATACTATGAAAACAGTATAGGTATATTCAAGGTGTTACAGAAAGGTGTGGTAATATTTATAGGGTAGTAGACCCCGTAAATGGAATAAAGCACTAGCAATTTTAGGAAAATTATAAATAGGTACATAAAAAATAATTAGAAACTGAAAAATTTACCTTAAATTGACCGATAAGGCTAATATTTCGTATGAAGGAGGGATTGTTAACATGAATTGAACTAAGTATAGGTATTTATAAAAAAAAATTGATTGAATAGATCGAAACCATTGAAACGTGCACTTACACCGGGAAAAGCATTTTCCAAACAAAAAAAATGTTTCATTCAGACTTAAGTATTTTTTGGTTCTACAAGTACCTACCTATATAACGTTCCTAAATCTCGTACTCGTAATAAACCTTTGAATGGCATTGAAGTCACCCATAGGCTAATCAGGTAGGCTGTACTGGTTGTATGTGGGTAATATTGTTTTACTTTTTATGAGATACGCATGAATGGTATTTACGTAGATCGTTTATTTGATGCGAATATCTAAATAGATATCATATGTATCGTAATAGGCAACAAATTAGCTTAAGTACCGACAAGGACTTTGATTGCACTATCTGCAAGTTGTCAATTTCGCCAAGGCCCCAGTCGATTTATGATTTGCCTTTACATTGAATAAACGTTGTTATCGCTTGTAATAAAATAAATTTAATTAAAACATACTTATTTCATATCAATATTTTAATGATTTTTAGTCCCCAAAACCCCAACAGATTACAATTATTTCACTTTATCATTACGTATGAGTGAACCTTTTCCTAATGTGCAAATGTTCACAGAATATTTTGCATCATTATTAAATATTCTCTATATTATAGTCTAATTCATATTTTTGGAATAGCTAGGAGTCTTGAGATTGTATGTGGCGATAATTAAGTCTTCTAAAACTTTCATCTACCTGCGTTGTAGGTACTAGCCCGTATTAATATTTTGTTTGGGCCCCTTTCATTTTATTTTTACTATTTGCTTTTACAGCGGCAATAGCAATACATATTCTTTGTAAAAATTTCAACTGTTATATAAGGTTCATAATATACAGCTAACAGATAACCGGACAGTGGAGGCTATTACTAAGGTTCCGTTGGCATCGTTTGGGGACAGAACCCTAAAAAGAAAACTCATACTCAATTAGAATCTATGAATTCATGCACGTATTTAACGCTAAAATTGCGTCATAAGAATTATTTTTCGATAAAAAAAAAATTATGACATGAGTTTATCCTCTCTGCTGGTTTGTCTTTGGCTTAAAGAGCTGTCAAAATTTACAAGTTGTGTCCTTTGATCATTTCATTACAATAACAAAACTAATCAGAAAAGCAGTAAGGATGTTGCAAGCAAGTGATTTGTCCACTGTAAATAGAGGTTATTAGTCATTTTATAGTTCTTTATTGTCACTTCAGTTTAAAGTTCACTATTAGTGATACCCATAACATGAAATGTAGACTCACTCATCCTCGCCTCACCACGACTAAACTGTATCTACATAAGGCAAGGTTTACGCTACGTATTAATCTAAACCATCATTTCGAAATTGATACAGGTAGATTATAAAAATGTATACAGGTGGATTACGAAGTGTATAAACACATTTATTATCACGCTGTAACCTTTAGGACTAGAATGGTAACTATGTGTTATGTTGGAGGTTGCCAAAGAAAATTACTGTCGGATAGATAGAGATACCTTGAAGAATATTAAAGTCCCCCTTAGCCATTTTCGCTCGGTTTGTACACAATCCAACATTGTGTTGGATGTAAGACTTTGAGTGCGAGGCACTAGCCCCTCCCTCCATGGGAGATCGGGCACAAAGGTCTTCTGTGGAAGCTACAGTATGGATTATCCGAGAACAGGATAGGGAACAGGGTAGACACCAGCTCCTATGAAAACGTAAACATATACTTCCGCATCCCTCAAGGCTCTGTACTGCGTCTGACATTGTTCGAGCTATATTTTTAGGGTATGCTGTCTTTTGAAGGTATACATTACGGTGACATCTGGCACGATCTGAATAAAAATGTCCTTACTGGTACTGTAGTTTATTATTCGGATCGTGCCAATGTGTTTTGGTGCATAGTGACAAACAGTTAATTTTAGAGTAAATTTAACAGTACTTCTTTTTTTACAAGGGCGTGTCCGACTTTTGAAGACTAAACCCCCATTTCCTTTATCTCCACAATAAAAAAAAAACTTCTCTCCATCTCAAAGGATAGAGAGAAGAGATCTCAAATCTTGACACCAAGATTTGAGATCTTGGTGTCAAGATCTCAAATCGCGTACTGTAGTCACTTTTGAGAAAAGTTTAAGTTAGGGAAAAAAAAAGGTTGCCGTGGTCAACAGTACGAAGCAATAGGTATTTCACTGTCTAGGGCTATAATGGACCGGGCCTGCACAAGGCATAAAAATATCGTATAGTACATTTCTACAAGTCGGTAGCAACTCTTATATCCACTGACCATCCATCGGGCCGTAAGTTAGTTTGTAACCTCGGTTGTGTAGAAATAACATGTCATAGCTAGATAATGACCAAATAAGTAATATTTTGAGTAAATAGAATTCAGTATCTTTAGTTTATAGCTACTGATATAGTACTTGAAAATCATTATTAGTACCTACCTATTTACTTACTTATTACCTCGTCTTCGAAGGATTATATCTGTTTGATACTGATAAAAATAAATTAATACTTTGTGTAATCCGAGGTCAATGATTGCTGTTGTTATAAATATATTTGCTTAGAGTCGGTGGGTGTGACCATGGAGTTTTCGCAAGGCTAAGCATCGATAAGTTAATGTTTTAGTATTAATTATTTATAAAAAAATTATTACATGTTAGGTATCTCGCGATTGCGTTATCACAAATACTCGTAGTTGCATCAAGGGTTCAGATATTGTAAACTAGCTCGGCGGTAACGTGCAGGCACCAGCTCTCAACATAGATTCTTAAATATTCCCTTAAAATGTTATCATTGTATAAGCAGCTAATGAATGGATGTCTAATTTTGAGACGTAGTAACCCTTTTATGACAGCAAGTCACAGGAATTTTATTGTAAATCCACATACCGATTCCAATGAATGCCTCCACAGTTTTTTGCGTAGGTACATAGTATGTAAGGCACTGTTATTAGTGCATAGTTGAATATTCTGTTTAACAAATATATTGACATGCAACTGTTAAAATGTATTCTCGCTGCTAAAGCTGCTAAGTTTCCCTGCACGAAACGACGTTATTGGGATGCTCTACTGTCTAGAGTAATACTTAAAAATATAGTCGACTGAGTTAGATTAACTTCGATTACTTAAGGTCATATTTGTAGAAACTTTATCAGAAATTGTCACTTTTTTCGACATTATATTTAAATAATCATGCCAAGAAATCTTTAAAGTGCCTTAAGAAGCATACTTGTTTGTGATCATTCCAATTTCTAGTTGTAAATTAAATTCTTATTAATTAATAATTTCATTTTATATTTTTTTAGTTAGCCATAATAAACATTCACAAGGTATAGTTGATTGGTAACAATGTCGTAGGGCATTAAATCAAGTGCAAGGAAATAGCAGGGCAAAATGTAAAATAAATATACTTAATAAGAGCATTGTACAAGTATCTAATTAAATACATATTATTATTAGAGAACAAAAAGAAAATAGGACGTCCTACGCCTTACAAGAGACCCCAATCACTAAGTCCCGTAACAGGAAGATCAAAGGTGAGTTGTTTTCCTACTTTTACGCAGCTCAAATAAGCATCATATTTCATCATCTTACAGCATCTCAAAAGACAACTCCCGCATTAGGCATGACTCCTGTGTCGCGGGGGACTTTACAATAGTTATTGAATTAATAATATAATATCCTGGGATATATTACACAACATCATCTAGATCCAAACTAAGGAGATCTTGTACCTACGAGTTTTATTTTGTAAATACATACATATATTATTATACATAAAACCACCTGAACCAATGCAAATAGACATATTCATGCATAAAAATGTTTTTTTTAATCAGCTCCCGCATTAGGAATATTCCTGTGTTCCTTCACAAACATATAAACAACGGACGCAAAGAACACCCAGACCACAAATAGTAGTCCTCGGGACAACTATTTGTGGTGGATCACACAAATTTTTGTCCCATGTGGGATTTGCACCCAAAACATTCGGCGCAGCATAGTGGCGAGGTGACCACTTACATCATTGCGCCATCCGTGCATTGTTTCCGATCTTTGCACTGAGCGGGAATCGAATCCGTCGTCGCGCCACAGAGTTTGTCAAATACATAATGTAGTTGCCGATCACAAATTTAATTCCATTTTCAAATTGAATGGAATCAAATTTGGGGTGCAAGCAGTTTGGTTTAGCAAAGGACGATTGCATAGCTGCATAGGTATATTGTTAAAATAAACATTACATCAATCGGTTCGATTCCGACGTACCACTTCACCGGCGGCCCCGGTGGGATGACCCGAGGGGGTTTCCACAAAGAAAAAAAAGGTAAGGATGCCCTACGCCGCAGCGGGTGGTTTAGTTCGTGAAGCTAACGACGCGTTCTGATAACAAAAAGCCAAAAACTGAAATTCGGGGAACTATGTTAGGCACTTGACCAGTGTTCATAAATTAAATGAAAAAAGAACCTAAATTACCTGTGTTTATCTTAAAGAGTATATTGCTCATTTTCTACCTTTTTGATACCATGGAATGCGGTACGCTCACTTGAGCCATTGTATCTTGATAATATTCGCATTATATTAATATGAAGTATATTATGCAACTATATTTTCACTAATATTATAAATGCGACTGCAACTGTCTGTCGCGTTTAAAACCTAAACCGCTGCATAAATGTTGATCACTTTTGGTAACAGAGATAGACAGGACCTTGAAGAAGGACCTTTAGTAGACGGGACCTTTTAGTCGCGAAAATAAAAATTACATTTTTCTGATTTGATTAATTACTTAAGAATTAAGTATGAAAACAAGCCCACAGCCGGCATGATGATAGGTGGTGTATCTATACACACCCCCATCACCAGTGTTGATATCACTATTGTATTGCCAAACCTACGCCCTCCTAAATATAGTATCGCGAATATCAACCCATTTGACTCTATCCATGTGCCGATATACCACCTAAACTGAAATAGGTATTGTTAGAAACACTTTCAGCACTATTGCTATAAACTACTTACTGGTCCCAATTCTGTTACTTCACTCGTTAAATTAAAATTCACTAAATTTTCTTCATATAAGATGTGAACCTTGTACACTTCAAAACAAGGTCTTATTTCAAATTGAAACAAGTAGGTAACATATGTCACTATCGAAATAAGCAATTTATTTGTCGACTAAAGTCTGATACGCTTAAATAAACTTTAATACCACGTAGCGAGAGCCGATATCCGTTGAATCCCATCTCTTTTACTCTGTGTTTTTAGTAAGCGTCTTCGTAGGTGTAGATTAAAAACACGTCATCCTTGTTGGTTTTGAACAAGTTTTTATACGGCAATTATACAGCGTTTGAATAAATGGAGACTCTGCGTGGAAATAAAGTTGAGTATACGTTGACAGGTTTTAGTGAAATTTAGTGGCGCTGAGAAATAGATGCCAGTAACAAATAGACCTTATTTTGAAGAACACTAGGTTGATTACATATGAAGAAATTAAGTCAGTTTTTAGTTTAGTCGAGTGTACAATAGAATCGGCACCACTATCAAAATCACTAAATAACAGTAACCGCTATGTTGTTCGTACCACTTTGCACTCAAATGATTGTTAACATCTTATAATGCATGCCTGTCCTTTTACCACCCCTCTATTGTTAACCAACCGTAGCTGAGAGCGTAGCACTACCGGTATCATCATCATCAGCCTATCGCCGTCCACTGCTGGGCAAAGGCCTCCCCCAAGGAGCGCCAACCATCCCGGTCTTAACTAGTCATAATAATGATCATTAATTCATTTTGATTAAATAGTGAACTATTTTATCATCTATTATGGTTTGCCCCTATTTTAAATACAATAAATATATTGAGTTTTTTAAAATGGCGATAACAATATAAATCATTTTTCCTTGAAGCTACACGCAACAGTGAGTTCCTTATTATTTTTCCATTAGTAAATTAAACGTTCTTATTTCAGACATCTCCGACGAGAGCTGAAGTAAGATCTAAAAGCTTAACAGGGGCAGTAAGTAAACTTTGTTGTTATGTTTAAACATGTCTGTTTTGATATCACGAAATTCCAGGAAGTTGATCGTGCCGTGTGATTCGGAATCGATCCACCTCACCACTCCAACGCAGCAGTTCACCGTATTGTGATTACTATGGTTATTGCACCGACATGCAGCGAACTGTTGTCGTACAATCGGGACCATAAATATATCGACGGTTCCTCCGTACAAAGCGGCAGCGGCATGTCAAAAGTCGTGGTTTATAGGCAAGCGTTTCATAAAGTTTCGAACTGATATGAGGTAAACGGTATTAAACGTGTACACATTTTAAAGGGAACTATGATTGATATAATTTATTAAGTATTGATAGATATTTTTGGAATATTCACAAGTTCCTACTCAATTTAAGGATGTCTGTTTTGCATATATATATATTTGGTATTTGATAGTCTAGATAGTTTTGGAATATTAGAACCTACTCGAACATATTTTTGGACGCTTAAAAATGTGGATGTTCTGACATAATAGCTACAGCAAGTTTTTTTTTTTTATTTAAAGCTGGTTTGCACTTCATTGTGCGGTTCAGTGTGTCAAGTTATTATTATTATTCTTTGGGATCAAATAAAATCAGCTTGACAGCCCCTTTTGGACATAATTGTGTGCCAAATTCCAAAAATAGCTTTACAATATATTACATTACATGAATGATCTAATAATATCTACACAGTTAAATTCAAGTTGGTATATCTTTATAAGGCGAAGACATTTATCTTAAACTTGTTTTAAGGTCTTGAGGAAAACGTCTCATGATCCCAATAATGGAAGAGCAGATTCACCCCTTCGGTTGGTGCGTCAAGAAGAAGGTATTTTTTCCAATTTTTTTGTCAGTTACCGTAGAGTTTATACAATACGACAACCACAGCTTAAATCGTCAACGTTGGAATATGAGTTGTTTCCGAAATAGATAAGACTTTATTTAATTAACAAAGTAGTAAAAAACTTAAAAAGATTTTCGCGTTCCATGATATAATAATGTATATACTAACGGACCCGACAGACGTATATATGTTTCTTCTATGTGTGTATGTTCCTAAACTCCTCCTAAACAGCTGGACCGATTTTAATGAAAATTTATGTGTGCCTTCAGGTGGATTCGAGAATGGTTTAGATTTACAATTGGACCCGGTAGATGGCGCTACAATAGGGTTACAGAAATAATTATTTTACGTTCCGGCAGGACAACTGTCAGGACAATCTGTCGGGTTTTTTTAATTTCAACTTGATCACACAGGCATAAAGTTGAAATTAAACAGCAAGGTCTGACAGAACAAGCAAAGGAAAAAATGCGAAAGTCAAAAGTTTATGATTACAAACTTATATTTTACGGTTGGAAAGTTAACTTTGTCGTAAGTCGACGTATGGGACAGTATTTTTAAGAACTGCAAATTTAAAATAGAAAAGACAGGCATAAATCTTCTAGAATTGAGACGGACGTGCTATCTAAATACAAGCTTGTGTGCTTACGGAACCTTCGGAGCGCGAGTCAGATTTGCACTTGTCCGTTTTCTTTACTTAATTATTTGTATTTAACTCCACTGCCAGTGCGAGTTAATATTTACTTTATTAGGCCATGGCAAGAGTCGTTATTTCACTATATTTTGTATTCTTTTGTATCTTTCACGATTTAATAGTAGGTATTCATTCTTTCAGAAAAAAATCCGGTTATACCACAATGCATGTTGACTAAAATGACCCGTAGTCTAGTTATAAGGAAACGTGAATTTTTGAAAATGCGTAAGAGTTTAATTACACAACAAGTAAGTATTAGATCCTGTATCCTCCGTTTAAAATGTTATAAGAAGCACATTAGGCTTTAATTCATAAGTAGATTTTTATAAATTTTTGATGTATAATATTTAAAATTTTAAGTTTATGTAAACTAAGAGTGTTTTCAGAAGGCAAGCGTTTCTCGGGCGTTGAACGCCCTTTGTCGCAATTTAGTTAGAGTTCTCTATTCATTGAAAATGGGCGTAAAACAGAAAATTCATACCAATTTTTTATTTTTCTATCAATTCGGCTTCATTCCTTATATTTTATATTTTACTTTATACAAAAAAAAACTGCTTAAATGTATAAAATTAACTGTCACAGCATTCACGGTATGTGAAAAATTGTACACGGACTTTTTTTTAAGGCCGAATCCTTTTATTAATACGGGCGCTCATGTGAATGAATGTACGGCAAACCAATGATCTCAAAGCTGGCTGTTGGCTTTGTCGCCGCGTCAAGCGCGCGTCCGATCAAAATACGGGTTAGCATGTGAACGACGAACGTTCTTGTTGATGCGCGGCAACACCCAGATTAAAAACGCGCGTTCAACGCCCGTCATCTGAACGTGGTCTTAATGGCCTAGATATTATGCAAACTCAATTCATATTATAACATACCAGCTTTGGCTCGCGGCCTCGTTCGCTCAAAAGTATTTTTTTATCCCTCGGGAACAGTAACCTATTGGTGCATACATAATATCACGATATTGTACTGTATTCCAAGATAAACTCTTCTCTTCTCGCCAATGTCACGCATATTTATGTCATAGTGGAACCCACAATGGCTCTCATACCTGGTCTATTATTGAGAGGTGAGTGAAGAGGTAATAATACTTCTTGTTATGTGTTTCAGAGCACAGTTTTGGAAAATTACGCTGCCCTGAAGGAATTGGAGAGCCGCATGGCTGTTAGTCCCGAGGATTCAGTGGGTAACTTACAGGTAGTGTCGATGAAGGGTTGGCCGGCCCACGACATACTCCTACTAGTACGAGATGATGTTGATATTCTTAGGAACCTGGAGATAAACAGTCTTATCGGTAAGCAAGAGTTACAGTGTGTGTTCTAGAAGTTACAGTGTGTGAAGAGACGTGAGGTGAGATTTAGGAAGACGTGAGTGACCAGAGACGGTGTTTCGTCTAGAACAAGTTAGGTGAATAGAAACATAGTCAAAATTTCTTAGAAACGGAAAGAGGGTAGTTAGCTAAGTTGGTCATTTTAACAGCTAAAGATGTTACAGGAAGACAATCAGATAAACTGCATAAAATTATTTGATTACTACCCACGCGATAGGTCTCATGAGTTATTTAAAAAGTTGTGTAGCGAATTAAAGTAGTGGATTCAATTATCAAGGGTGAGTAGTAGATGACTAGGAATAGACAAGGGTGTTTAGATAAACGTGTTTAATATGTAAAACACGTTTATCTAAATTTAATTCACCTATATTTTACAGAGCAGAACGAATCTAAAGTATACCATTAATGTATTTCTTATACTGTTTGTATGTGAATAAAGTATGTGAATAATCTATTTGTTACAGGTTCACATGTACTGCAGCAATTATCATCACGTCTTAACCCTATTCCTGAAGAGGTGTTATCTGTGTGTGCGGAGATATCGGCGCGTCGACTGGAACTGCTCGACATGCTGAGATGCAAAAATCGCTTAGATAGACCTAATTACTGCACTGTAAGTACTTTATGTAATGTAATTATTAATTTATAAATAACTGTTTAACATTAACATTTAAAACAACCAAGTTGTTTGGTATAGGATTTAATAGTCGTAATATTTCACGCATCTACTCGTTTAGTATCGTCGAGGTTTTGAATGGACCATATATAAATTTTCTATTATATGTATTTTGGTGTTATTACCGAAGAAAGGTTAGTTAACAGGTTGCGGTCGTAAATCTAAAGTTAAGCGGCGGTCTGTACTGTAGTGTAAGTAATCAGTAAGTAAGTAAGTATATTTTATTGTACAATAAAAAAAAAAATCTGAAACATGTATTTTATACATAAAATGCACAATAACAGGCCTTATCACAATAAACAATATCTTCCAGGCCACCTTTGGATGACGCGGCAAAGTGCCGACCTCGCGACGGCCTTGGGTGTGGGTAGCCGCTCGCTGGAAACCATGGTGATTGCTATTGTCCAGCACGAGAGCGCATGGGGTTCCGCCGCCTCGTTTTGCGAGGAAGTGATGAGTGCCAAGGGAACGGGAGAGAACTAGTACTCTCCCGTCCCGAAGAAGACGCACCAGTCGCCGAGAGAGCGAGACGATCTCCGGCGTCCATGAGCCTTGTGATTGGATGTGATGGTGATGGGATGGGTTACCCGTCGCCCTAGCAGAAGCAGGCCCGAGACGGGCGGTGCGACGTGCTCTGACTCTTTGAATTAGAGGGGGAAAGACCCTTGTACACCATAGCTGGATCGCCTGTTCGCCAAGTCAGCCGGGGTTCTTAGGGATTTCCTTTCGAGGGTACACCTGGGGGCCCTGAAGTACGGAACACCGTGTGGTTTTAGTCGGTTCGAGTCCGACATACCACCTTACCGTTAGCCCCGGTGAGGTGATGACCCGTAGGAGTTGCAACACGTCAAAAAAAAGGCCACCTTTGGATGGAAAAGAGCGTAAGCATTTATTTTGGTGGTTCTGGTACCAAACGGTCAAACAAAAGGTTTAAAGTGATTTATTCTAACCGTGTAGGTACTAATATAAAAAGAAGTGATTTAAAAGTAATTTGCTTACAAAGATCCTTATTCCGACACTAATTAAACACAGTTTTTGTTATTATCAAAAACGATTTTATTAATCAACAGCGCCAAAATGTTTCCCAGCTTTCATTTCACTGTAATGGTATTGTACGTAACAATCATCTTTTTTTTAGTAAATTACAGCCCAACCTCAATTCGTAAATCATGCTTATTTAACTATCAGACAACTATATAACAACATTATTTGAAATTGGGTTTGATTTAAAAAAAAAATTGAGACCACTCTATAGACGTCACTATTGCAATAAAACAAGAAAAAAGAATTAAAATCTATAAATATGAATATTGAGATGTGCTGTTCATTTTAAGATAATATTGTTTATTTTTCATCAGGCGCTTAAAGCTAAAACTTTTAAATTATATTTAAATCTAATGAGATGTTTTCTTTCGAATTGGAAATATATTTAGTTTGGGTTTCGATTCGAGAATAACAGAATATTATTATTATATTCATTCATATTAAATAACATATTATTTACATTTTAAAATACATAAAACCTAAATATATTTAAAAATATAATAAATAGTAGCCCACCGATATCAGGTACCAAGACACTGGTGGTTAGGGCTCCAAAGACAGGAATCTCCTCACTATGCGAGCCGTGTCGAGGAGAACTGCCTTGATCCAGCCGTCGAAAGGCGAGCTTCTTGAAGTGTTGGTGGAGGCTATCAATCCGGAACCCGTTAAGGCATAAGTTGAAATGAATATCAAATACTTATGTCAGCGGTCCTTTGAAACTGTAAAACAATCAAGGTTCTAAGTCAACGCAATCAAAAGATACGGGAATTAAGCCTTAGATTTTAACAAATTTGAACATTTCGCGGGTAAATATTTTTGAAGACCTATATCATAACCTATAGGATATTTTTGAAGACATTGACATTGACCTAGAATGAAATGAAATTTGGTAAATAGCAAGGTCTGATAGTACAAGTAAAGGAAAAAATCCGGGAGTCGTTAATTTGTTTTTTGTTATTTGTTTGAACATTTGTGGAAGATATTTAATATTGTGTCATGTATTTCTCGCTAGAGATCCTATTTAAATAAATAAACAAATATCACATAAAAAAAGTAGTTTTTGTAATTACAAACTTATATTTTGCGTTGGAAAGTTGTCCTCAATGACTTACTATCACCATACAAGATATTTTTCTTACGGACCCCTCGGTGCGCGAGTCAGACTTGCACTTGCCCGGTTTTTTTCTTTAATTGTATCTCGTTTCTTTTTCAATTTACTTTGCTTCATTTTAGTTTATTTACTTTTAATCTTAATAACATAATAGCCTGTAAATTTTTGTTTCACCAAATATTGTGAAACTATCTGGATATGTTTGCCCGATTTCTTCTCACAAGGCCCAATTGTCTGGAAATGGGCGGTTATACACAGGCAGTTATTATCTTAAATATTTGAAACACGGCATTATTTGTTATTAATTGTTTTAAAGCAACCTATCGTTGTAGTGACATTGTGTGTATTGATCTATAATTTATAGTGTAACAAAAATAAAAGACAATTACAAACAATTATTGTTAAACGATTTTATGAAATAAAGATGAACGACTATTGACATATATATTTATTTTACTCTTTAGACTATACCTACGTAGGTACACAGTTTACATCGCTCCTCGTAATCTAAAAACCCTCCATGTTCATTTTTTCTTGTAATTAAATTCTTGAATAATATTATCTTTTAAAAAAAGTATCACCGACTTCAATGTGCTTTTTAGTGAAAAAATTCATCTAATATTTTGTTTAAATATAATATGGGTAGACCAACCAAACGCACTGCTTCAATGAAACAGCGATGTTTCGGAGCAAACGAATATATCATCGACGTATAAAATTTTTAGATATTTGTTGATATTTCAAAAACTACTCGACTGATTTTGATAAGATTTAAGTGGGACCACCTGGGAGGTATACCCTTTGAAACAAAAAAAGTATTTTTCCAAATTGGTTCAGGTGTCTTCGAGTAATCGGTGAACATACATAAAAAAAAGATTCCGACGAATTGAGAACCTCCTCCGTTTTTGAAGTCGGGTAATAAATTACGCATATTTGATTATAAAAAAAAAATTAGTTCAGGTAAAATCTAGACAAATTATTTTTGTGTTTGTTAATTATTGACTTTTCTGTGATTTTAATAAGAGTGGCAATGTACATGCTATATTGACGTTTATGGGTCATGTTGAATTTATTAGGGTAGCTATCTACTAACTGACACATACAAATACGTTTTAATTTCAGAATCTGGACTGGAAAGCAAAAAATATGGCATTTGACACAGAAACAGAAAAACTACATAAGATGGTGACTGACTTAACTGAAAACTTGAAAGCTAAGGTCCTTGCTGCTTTTGAACTAGCAAAGTAAGTTTTGACTAACATTTTTGTAAACAAGTTTCATTATTTATGGGAACTTGGTGGCGGATCGTACAATTACCTTACTGGGTTCGAGTTCTGGGTATATTGATTTATTTATTTAATATCTATTGAAGAAGGCTTTCAGACTAATAATAATAATTATGGTTATAACAAATATATATCCATGTTGCTAACAACAATCCTCCATCGTATGGTGACATTTAATCGTAAGGCCAAGAAACTCCTGGTTTATACATAACTGAGTATTAGTCCCAGTCATGGAGTTTACATCTGACCCTACCTCTTCGTTGGAAAAGGCGCGGTGTTTATGTACGTTTTGCTTTAAAGCGAAGTTCAGAATAAAAATTATTCTTAGACTTGTTTAACAAACAAACCACCTTCAGATTTGAATTGCAATATTCACCTATTGAAACAATACAATATTATAGGTGTTTCAATTGTCCTATAACAGCGCTAGAACCCAAAATTAAAGTGCTTAAGGACGTAGGGTGCTTCCAATCAAAACGTTTTCTGTAATGCTGAAGTGATCTAACCCAAAGTCAATAAAAATCAAGATTTCACGTTTAGATGACATTGTAATAATGTTTACTTAAAGTAGTATAAGGAGTAGGAACATTTTTCTGGTATGTATATATTTTTTAAATGTGTGTGCTTCTTTTCAGTAGTTTCTACGTACGTAGATAGTTCGTTTTTAATTCAGTAAAATGTTTAATGTTGGTTAGAATTCCTTGGGTGGACCGAGACACAATAATAAAAAAAGCAGAACGTGCGCAAAAGGAAAACGTCATATTACAAAGTAAATTGGACGAGCTTACAAAGAGTAATAAAAGTACAGAAAAAACTTCTGCAACACCGGTTTCCGAAACACAGGTCGTATATTTATTTCTTTTAATACTTCTAACATTTAATACTTTCTTCTTGCCTTGATGATATAATATGTATCTATCTCTTTCGCTATATGATCGTGGTTATCGAGCTGTTGCAATAATTTGAAATTTTCTTGAACACTTTTACCTCATTAATACCTCACTCTTTCTCTTCCTCTTTAACCTCATAGAACAAAAAATGTTCAACGTTGTCAATAATTACTTCTGTACTAATATTATAAAGTTGACGAGATTTTTATAAGTTTGTTCGAACGCGATAATTTCAAGATCTACCCATCAAATTTGGTAGTCCGTTTATTAAGAAAGGTAGCGTATATAACAACAAGTTATAACCCATACCAAACTAGTAAACAGTATCCACGTACGGGCGCGCGGTATTAAGAATTAATCCAAACAATACTGAAATCCCGGTTTACAAAAGAGAAAAATGGTATTTCGTACCGGAAAAGTTAACTTTGTGGGTGGGACATTTGCCTAAGTTAGTAAACTTTTGCTCCATAGTCGGTATGTGAGGAGCTGACAAAGGAACGTGCTGCAAATGAAAACCTGAAAGAAGTGGTAGCATCGGCCGAGACCGTGCTTCGAGCGGCTCGTGCGCGGATCGCAACTCTTGAACGACAACTAAAAGATTCGCGCGCTGAGGTGGAAGGCGCTAGGAAAAGACACAAAGAGCTCGAACACCTTGTAATCACTTTTAAATCATACATCTATATTATTATAATAGTATTATAAAGCTGAAGAGAGCTGGGTGTTTAACCGCGTTATCTTAGGGTCTGAATAAAAACTTTCGTGAGTGGTATTCATGTTAATTAGGATATATGGTTTTACTCACGTGTATATCCTAATTAATATCTTAAAGTCTACCCGTATGATTTGAAAAACTCGTTTAAAAGTAAATGAACCGGTTATTGAGGAGGTTTATATGCTATACAATATTACCCAAAGGACCGGAGCAGTAAGTATAAACATCATCCAATCTGGTAAACTGTGTAGTAAAAGTCAACGTAGGAGAAACCCCGGCTAAAAGTTAGTATATGCTAAAGTGTTTAATATTTAAGACTTCTGAGGTTGCGAAAGATAAGATTAGTATGTTGATCTACATCGTTGCAGATTCACACAATCACAAACGTTGTCACTAACTCTCAAGCATGCAGTTTTCTTTATCATGTTTTTTATCTCCGTTAAAGTAAAAAAATGAGAATGACAACTTGTACTGGTATGATTTCTACTGACAGAGACAGAGATTTCACCTGTACCTAGGCTTTTACTATAGTTTTAGAGTTTATGATACTCCAAATATTATTCTAATTTTCAAATAGTCTAGCCCATCATTTGTAGCATCCTAAGAAGCTAGATAATTTTGTGTTTTGAGAGTGTTTTCGGCAGTCTTTGATATTCTAAAAGTTGTATTAATCAAAAGATATCAAATAGTCTATCGCAGTCGTTCAGTCATCTCTCTGGAAATAGGTCAATCTGCGCTGTAGCTACTAGGCTGCCGCCTTCCACATTCAATCCATCTTAACTAAAAATACTAACAGTTTGTATTTGTTTACGTAAACCTCTTTTACTGTATAATTGTGTATCTATACTAAATTCATGCAGTGTTTGCTTGTAATTGAATGTAACTTTTTACTCACTGTAAACTAAACTGTTAGGCAATGTAATACAAGTTGCATCTGTTAGCAAACCAATATGAATAAGTAAACTACCTTCTAAGAATGAACTTTCCGTCTGACTGGTGCCGACCTACCTTTTGTTTACAGATCCGCGAATAGATATTTAATATGAAGTTATGCTAATATTTACACAACTGAATAATTCTTATTAGAATAAAGGTAGTTGAAAACATCAGAAATACGAAATGATAGAAATTTGTATAATCATTTTATTATTCTCTAATAGCAAAAGGGAATAAACTCTAACTTGTGAATATTGAGTTGCAGTTGTCTATGGGCGACGGTAGTCATTTACCATCAAGTGACCCGACTGCTCGTTTGCCAAAAAAATTGCAAAAAACAAAAACAGTTCAGATTTTGATGATGACTGTGCGACTGCGTTAATGTGTGTTATTAAGATGCACTATATTATACAGGGTGTATCTGACAATAAGACACTTATTTATATCACTGAAAGGGAATGACTCAGCATATAGTTACAAAAAGAATTTTGAAAAAACCACCATGCGTTTAAAAGTTACGACCCTTTGAAATTCAAGGTATTATCACCTCCGTTTATCATATAATATATGAATAATAATATACTGAAACCTATAATAACATAGATGATTCAGAAAGTATCGTTAACTATTGAGAAATCATTTATCATTACTGCAGAAACTTATTTGTTTTCCAGTACCGCACTCGAGAGACAAGCTATGACGCACGATCGAGGAAGTTAATGGAAGTGTCCAAAACTGGAGAAATTACTATAGAGACCCTATCCAGGCAACGAGACGCCCTTGAAATGAGGTATATATAGTTTTTAGATAGAATGCATTATATTTGTTTTGTTATGACCATCAGAGGTAATTAGATAACTCTTAATTTATAAAGTGTAAAACTACTCGTAATAGTTTCACATCCAATTACTTGCTAACGGCAGAAATCGAGAAACGATTTAATTTAAAAACTTTGAAATATCATCATCATTGGTCCCATCCCTTTTATCATTCATAGGCTTGAAAAATCTTCGGGACTTATCGCTTTTCGTTCTTTTCGTTATAATTATGCCATTTCATATTTCAATCTCTTCTAAAAGGATCTTGTTAGTTTATAAAATTTACCAAAACATGTTTAACCCCATTTAGCTTTGTGTGCAAAAATTTGGTTCGTTTAGGAAGTTTTTATTCAAAACCTATATTGTAGTAATAGGCAAAGACAAAACAGTACAGTTCCTTTTTATCCTCTGTTTGTCGAGCGATTTTTTATTTCTTTTTTCCCTTTCTGTAGGTTTGTAACAAAATTAGACGCTTAATTATTTATTAAAAATCCTCCATCTTAATATACCAAGAAACTTACTACTCAGATGACTGTAACTATTTTTAAAATGGGTCCGTCACCATGAACTTGGTGTACTCCAAACGTCATACTTTAATACTTAAATGTCATATTAAAATATTTATTAATCTACATGGTCAAATTAAAACAGTTCAATCAGTTTAAAAAAATATTTAATCATTATTTGCATACATTTTGCGTTGAACTTAATAATACTGCATGTCACACGTACATGTTCAGTATTCATTACAGGGTAAAGGAGTTAAGAGAACAGGCGGCATTAGCAGAACAAGATGTCAAGGCTCGAGAGGCAAAGCTACAAGCACGATTTGAGGCCCTCCAGGCGAGGGCAACGGAACAGGTACTAAGCTAAGTTTGATTAAAGTCCAATTTAATCCATACTGGGTTTGTCTGGATGACTCCCATACGCGGCAGCAGTAATTTTCAGCAGCAACTAGCACGTCCATGTTGAAGATTTTTATGTCTTGAGCACAAATCTGGATTAGAAAAAAATCTGGCATGTAGACATAACACACCCAGTTAACAAGTATCTTACAGGATGTTTGGTTATGTAATATTAATTGTTTATTTTTTAGCTTGCACTTAATTGCGTGGTAGAGTTTGTTTTTACTTAATTGCGTTTAGCACGTGTACATTTGAGCGTTGAGAGATAATAAGTGAGCTTACTGTACGTACCTAAGTACTTACCTTTATCTATTATGAGTAACAGTTGAACAAACAAACATACGTGATTAGTCGTTAAATATTTTGCCTGCTAACCTCGTAGGTTAAGTGTTAAACTTGAATTCAGGAAAGAAGCAGAAAGGAGGCAGATGCTCGTGTGGCAGAGCTGGAAGCGAAACTTAAAGAAACCGAGGCAAGTCTACAAGATCTTCAAGAACGTGCGGATATACTAACGGATATGGACCGTAAGCGATGTCTGGACTATTTACCGACAAAAGGTTAGTGAAACTCTGCAAACATTGTCCAAATGCATATCTCAATGCAATAGTTTAGAATAAAAGCAAACAACCCACCTATCAAAAAGCAATCTAATACAAGGGCATTTTACAGAAAACGAGCCGACAGAAAAAGAAACTGAGTTATGGAAAGAGCTTCAAGTAACTCGCGCGGCGCTTTCTCGTGTAGAGGAAGACTTACATCAAACTCGACTTGATAAAGACAGTTTCTTGAATTCATTGGCCCGAATTGCGGTAAATAAAATATTATAATCCTCCGCGCCTTTTCCCAACTAAGTTGGGGTCGGCTTTCAGTCTAACTACGATACGGCGGAACTTTTGTGAAGCTACTGCCATCACACCTCCGCAACCCAAGTACCTACTAGGCGATATTGAAGTACTATAGTTAGACCAGGTTGTCGGACTGTTTTAGGGCTTAAACAATGAAGCTATTACACATTTTTCCCCGACGGTGACGTGTGGAAGTTTAATGTGTGTTCTCTGTGTCTGTGAGTTTGATGTTGTTTTTTTTTATTTAAAAGGTAACTTGATCGATAGTGTTCTTAGCTATAATTCAAGAAAATCTGTTCAGCTATTGAAGGGATTTTTGAGTAGGCAGGATTTGAAATTTAGCTTGTTATTGATATTGTTCATTTAAAATTATTCAAAATCAATTCTTGAAACCAATAAATTTTAAAACGGGCGATGGAGGGACATGTAAAAATATTTTATGCAACTTCTACATATAAAAAATACGACTTACCATTATGAAAATTAACAACTTGAGTAAAAAATGCTGTAGTCAATCTGATATTGATTTTTAGCAATCTATTTATGTTCCAGTACTAGTATGATGTATTTTACAGCAAGGAGAAGGCCAAGGTGAAGGTTCTGAAAATCTGCAAGAGAAAATAGCTATAGAGTTGTTAGACAAAGAGCAACAGATAGTTAAATTAAAACGTGCTGTTGACGAACACGAGGAAAATCAAAAATCAATGTAAGTTTCTTGCATTTGGGTCTTTCCAGGTTTATGATTTTATTCATAGAGACAAGGCAATGGTTACTTTTTAAACATTTCATTTCTTGGCCAATAAAATGAAAATAATTCCCATTATTGACTAAAAGTCACTAGAAAGCCGGTAATTCAGACTGCTTATAAGTTCTGTCTAAGGTCATGGTATACGTATAAGTATATTTAGAAGTAGTATGTAGAAAGTAGTATATTTAGAATTTTGAGTGTAGCAGCCTTATATAGTTTAGAAAGGAACGATTAACTTTAAGGACCCATTGAAAAATTACTAGATTGCTATTGAGCGGAACAGATGGTCGAAAGTGGTAGCATTTAAGGAAGCCCTATCTGACGAAACTCAAAACAGAGAATGGCAAAGCAATTACCTCAAGGATCCAGATTCTCGAAGAGATCGAGATATTTTATCGACAGCTATACGCATTACGAATGATATAATCAACAAGATTCAGTGACGATGACCATAGAGCACCATTAACACCGAGGAGATACGAGAAACTGACCAATGCGAGATAGAAGCGGCTCTCAAACGGCTGAAAAAACAACAGATCTCCTGGGGATGACAAAAATACAACCGAGCTCCTAAAGGCAGGCGGGATCCCGATACAGAAAGAGTCTCTTTAACTCCATCATCGAGCAGGGTTTAACAGTCAGTGAGAATGCGGTAATAATGTCCTTTAAAAAAGGCTACAAGACATATTGTCTCGCGATAAAGCTGAACGAATTCTAGCCACCAGAACAAACCAGGTTTCGATAAGGCTATAGCAACGTGGACCACATTCATACTATTCGGCTAATAGTACAAAAGACAGAGGAGTACAATTGGCCGTGTATGGCTTTTGAGGACTACGAGAAGCCTTCGACGCCATCGAGGCCTGGGCAGTTCTGAATGCTATGCAATTATGTCGTGTCGACTGGCGATATAACTAGGTGCTGAGATGCTTATATGACACAGTACAACCATGACCGTCCTGGTCTGAGACCAGAAGACGAACCCTGTAAACCTACAGCGTGGAGCTAGGCAAGGGGATGTTTTACTTCCCAAACTATTCACTAATGCGCTCGAGGACGTCTTCAAGACACTGGATTGGACTGGATGGCAAATAAATATAAACGGTGCGTACATCTCACACCTTCGGTTTGCCGATCATCACGTCGTCATCGTGTTAGTAACAGAGTTGTTAGAGCATTGTGGACGAGATGCTGCATAACCTAAACGGAGAATCTCGATATGTCGGTCTTAGTTTGAACTTGGACAAAACCAAGGTTATGTTCAATGAACAAATTACCCAGGCCGGTTGACATCAAAGTTCGACACTTGAAGTTGTTCTAGAATACCTGGGGCAGATTATCCAGCGCACTGCACCATGGGACCTTGAGGCGAAGACCCTTGCGTCGTTATACCAATGGCGCAAGGAGCGGGACCTGGGACCCACACCTCAGGAAACTGAGGTGCAACGGTCTCAGCTCCGTCAGGTCCGGCAGAGTGGGAAGAGCGACTTGAACGACCAAGCGCGGGCACGCCACAATCGTGGCGGTAAGACCCATCATGGAGGATTGGCTCGAGAGGCAGCACGGCAGCCTCTCCTACCGGCTGACGCAGGTTCTGACCGGCCACGGCTGTTTCGGCAAGTACCTGTGTCGTATAGGCCGGGAGCCAACGTCTGCGTGCCATCACTGCGGAGGCTGTCGCGAGAGGCAAAACTCAATACCTGCCTCTTTAGCTGACATCACTTCCTCACAAATCTTTCCGAATTTCATGGCAGCCCCAGTGGAGTGATGACCCGAGGGGGTTCCACACGATAAAAAAAAAAAAAAGGTTATCCAGCGCGGTAGAAACAACTTCTAGAAAGAAGTCACCAGAAAGATCTGATTAGGTTGGGTAGCATTTGGCAAACTACATCGAGTTTTGACAGTTGGAGTAGCAGACGGGTCCGCGAATTCGCAAACGGAAGGTAGCGCGCCCCCCAGCTAAATGATCTTATGATCTGAAGAAGGTAACAGGTGGAGGACCAGATGGTCCAGCAGTGGACTACGATAGGCTGACTGATTGAAAAAATTACGTGGATTTCAATGCAAATAGAGTTTATTTTCATTATTTTATATAGTTATTTTTGCATGCTGGAGTCATGCCCTCTCAGTGATTTAAGTAAATGTTCCTTTGTTAGATACACCATATATCCTCCTATAGAGAAAGGAAGAATTGATGCCGAGAAAATAACACACGTTAGGTTACCAGACCTGTTGTTGGTACACTGTAACTCTATGTATATCTAAAATATTCCTATTATTATTTAATTTCTTTTGTAAATTTAATCATTGCTGTAGATGGTTGTTTCGATTCAGTTTATTTTAGTTTGCCATGCCAGATCGTGTTTAAGCCGTGAAAACTGTCACGTATATCTATATTATGTTAGTTAAAACAGCATAGGGAAATTTATGAAGATAATATAAGGTATCTGACGAATTGTTGGCCAGCGTTAGCTGTTGATAAATATAGGATCATTTTATAGTATTGGTAGAAAAATTGTAGATAGCAGATGTTGGAAATAAATAGGTAGGAGAAGCAGGTATGTTGGAAACGTAAGTGTTATGATACCTTAGTAAAAGTAAAGCTTATTGCAATGAATGTTCAAAAAAATGCAGGCATAGACACGTTCCAGAGCATTTATACTGACTTTAACACAAAGCTATGAGGTGATAATTTCGGCCGCTTTCAGTAATGAAGCGTTTAGATCAGCCTAAAAAAAATTCGAATACGGTGTTGGTTTTAAATTACTTACGAGATATACAACCAATGTTTGGCCAACTTCTGATGTTTGGCCAACTTCTGATGTTTGGCTTCAGAAAACTTTTCTTAATTTGTTTATTCTTACAGACAGGTTTACGATCTCAAATTGTGTCTGCTCGAAAAACTGTCTGCAAAAACGATTGTAAAATTTAAAACGAACATTGTAAGTTTCATTCGTAATTTTTGATGTTTTCTTAATTATCGGATCTCAGATAACGCAGTAACATGTTAGATCACGACTGTCGGAATTGACTAAGGAAGCCTAGATGAAATGTATACGAGTAAAAGAGGACAAAATAATGTAAAAGAATATTTGCTCAACTCTAATAGCCGTCATCATTGCAGACAATACGTATAATTGTATGTGGTGATGACTGGTGATAAAGTAGATGAAGTAGAAGGGTAAAATGTAACGTGCCTAGCCAACCTCCTTTTACATGATTTAAAACCCTCATTCCCTCCTAGTAGTGGGTACAATTAAACCTGCTAAAAACACACGGTGTTCTATCTGATAATAGTGTGTTATAATTTGACAGGGAAGAAAGCATGACGCAATATGAAAATCAACTTGCTGCATTACGTCTCGAAGTGCGACGATTGCGGAATTATGATTGTTTTACCAAAGAAGTTAAGTACGAAGATCTAGAGACTGAGGTAATAACAACCAACAACCTGTTAGACTAAGAAATAGTTAAAGTATTGTATGGCACTTTCACTTACAGCAATGATGCGATTGGCAATGAATCTATTAAAGAAAAATGCAATAACAACTTTATTTAGTGGACGCTTATATAATTATGTAGCTCAGAGGTCATTCAAAATATGAGGATTAATATTACATTTAAAACTTTTTGCTTCACGGATTCTGAAATGTTAAAGCGGCCACTACGTCGAGTTATCGGTTCGATCTCCACATAGGACAATTCTTTGTATTATTTACATAACTACAATTGTTCTGAGTGTACTTTGTATTAATTAATAGCACGCTGCACCTTCGCAAATTGCGGCTGATAGCTGGTTACCTGCAACTTATTACGAATATTGGTTGGTATATCTACCTTCTGGCAATATTCATTATCGTCTTGGTGCAGATCACTGCACAAAACACCACGTAGGGTAATTTATTATTTCTGCTTATAAAATCGTTTAGTCATTTTATTTTTAATAGTTACTAGAGTTGAATATGCAAATTTCGACACTGAATCGGGAGCGTTCAGAGTTGGTGTCGGCAACGGCTTCCCGAGCGCTTATGTTGGAGCGATACGAGCGGTCGACGGAATTGTTTGCCAATATGATTCGCATGCGGAGAGACCTCCGCGCCCTTATCGATGGACGTACTACACCACCAGTTATGGACGAACCTTACAAATCCGAGGTAAATATAAGCACATATATATGTATGTATATTTTTAGTGATGAGGTTTCAATTCAGATCATAGGAGAGATCCGCCAGTTTTAGATAATATGCGTTCATTATAGTCAGTTCTATATATTCCAGTAGGCTATTAATAGTTTGTAGAGTTATTGTCATTATACAAGTTGAAAATAAATTATAGCAAGTATAATAATATAGATCCATGAAAATTAAGACAAACCCAAAAAACTCTAAAACGTAGGTTAAACTAATTTGTTATTCGAATCACAAAAGCTGTACTTTGCGTATGGTGTGGAGTTCTGGACTATTCTGGCATATAAATTTGTTATTGCAATTCAACATAACTATCTTATCGATTGAGAAGATTTTTCAAAACTTGTATGCAAAATTAACACTGCAGGTTTTTGAAAAAATCTTAGGAAAATCAAAGTTAAACTTACATATTAGAGTTTTGGAAATCTCAACAGTCTCAGGGACTTGGAGACTTCTTAGAACGTAATTATAATAGAGAGCATTTTTGGAGAGATTTATCAAGAAAAAAAATTTCTACTAAAAATTAACATTGATTGAACATAAATCAAATTCTAATATTTATAATGTTTAAAATATCGTATTGTAAAGAATACTTATGCCTTATTCTTTTAATTCGTAAAAATGTGACGGAGAAAGCATTTACGAGTGTTGTGTCGTGTCGGCATCAAGGAATAATTTGCTAAGTTCATATATGGTTTTTTTATTTCAATGACAGGTTGCGGGAAGTTAATAAATTTCATTAGGTATGACCTCTTTAAAATAAAATTTATAAAATACAATTTCAACAATCGTGTCTTGACCCGAAAGTCTCGGGATCCGAGACATACAGTTTATATATATTCAAAATTATTACTGCAGGTTAACTTTGATTCTTCTAAAGATAGTATAAGAAATTTAATTAATAACTTGTGAATTGGTAAAAACATAACTGCATATTAATTTAGTCAGATGAACATCGTAATTGACTCGACATCGAAAATATAATATAAAATAGATGAAAATATATGTGTTATAATTATATCTGGTCAGGTATCGAGATCTATATCGTCTGTATGCGTGAACGCTGCTGACACATGGACGGCACTGCGTGCGGAGCGCGTTCGCGTGATGCGACTGGAGGCTGCATTACTCACGCAAAGGTTGCAGCTGGAGCGTCAGGGACAAGTGCGAACGTTGCTTGAACGGCGGCGTGCCATGTTTGAAAGAATAGCATCAGAATCTAATCAAAATAACTCAACCGTCGCATAATATTGTTACATTTTCTATATTATAGTGAGTTTTATAAGTGATTTAACTTTGTTTTTTTTTGTTAAGTAAGCACCAGTACCCATATGGTTTAGGGCGAGCTCCTCATGTCAAATGCAATATTTAATATGTGCCTTCACACTGTAATTCATATAGTGCAAAAAATCTTAATACATGGTGTATTTGAAAAAGGATCATTTACTTAAATCACTGAAAGGGCATGACTCTAGCGTGCAGTTTCAATTAGAATTTTTGAAAAAAAAAAAACTATCCGTTTTCAAGTTATGACCATTTGAATTTCTAGGTATTTTTGCCCCCGTTTTTCATAAAAGTAGATGGAATGTGTAAAGTTAAAATTTTAAATCATAAGTACATGTTTTTTATTTATTTAATACATCATTTTACTATTAAATTTTTACTTAATAGATAATTTTATTCAACTGTCGACTGTACTTGGGGTAAAAAGTCGGAACAACAACCAGAAGTGAATTGCGATTATCCACCCCGTTCAGGGTGGATAGATGGACACGTGTTTCCAAATATCCACCTTAGCCACCCTGTTTTAGGGTGGATAAACGGAATAAACCGTCATATACAGCATTCAAGTCACCTCAGTCCTACTTTTCAAACATTGAGCGTCACCAATCTAAACGACGGCGTTTTTCGTCTTCCGTCAAATTATGAGCTATCCATCTAGTACAAAGCTTTCTGACGCCTAAATGTTCATGTAAGACTTTGTGTACTTGACTCATACTAATACCTAAAGCTAATCTGTTGATATGTCACCCTTCTATCAGCTTCTATCATTAGCCGCACAGCACTCACGTTATATTCAGTAGTCGCCGTAGAAGGACGTCCTTCTCGAGAATCATCAATGAATTTGCGTCGACAACGTTTAAACTCACCAACCAGTTACCATTTGTAAACAGTAGCACGAGATGGGGCTTCGTAATGAAATGTCAATCGAAGTCTATCGTGACATTGTTGTAGAGTAAGAGTATTTGCTAAAAACCAATTTTTTACGTAAATTTATGATGAGGAGAATATATATCTACTAGGCTGCCTATCAAAATGTGGCCGCTAGTATTTTTAATTAAATTATTGTTAAATGATTTTTGGGAAAAAAATTCATTCACTTGTTTTTTAAATAAAATATCGTCCACTTCACGGCAATATGTATTAATACCCTGAAAAATCATAGATGCCGTTGCGCACTTGGCCACACCTCTTCGCAGCCAGGTGGAAACAGGTATGATTCTGACACATTTATACGTTCATAACGTACACTTATTATTTATATATCAAATTAATACTAATTTTTAGATGTAATTGTGTAATCTATAGATGGTAAATATTTAAGGTAGAGTGAGAGAGAGTTAGCGCGTAACATCACTAGTCAGACGAGGATAGCGATTGCTAGCTGTTTGACACTTTAAACTTAAACACTATGTTTTTGGCGGGATTAATATATTATGTCTAGATGGACTGTCAAAGCTGTGAAAGCGTAGCGAAGCGAAATAAAGTCCAATTGGCCTATGTACCTTTCCTGCGCTTAGTGTGAGTTTTCATTGCACTGTCTCTAAATACACTTGAATTGCATTGCGAAATCGTTGAAATGTTTACAATGACAATTTGTGAGGTAAAAGTGTGCAGATATTATAAAGGTCGATCTAAATCAACAGAAAAAGTTACTTTTCATCAGTAAGTATGATTATTTCATATTAGTTCAAGCAAAATAAGTAACTTAGCCATTTCACCGACATGCCACTTGATCAAATACTTTCATTCATAGCTTTTGGGAATAATTTTTTGGTAGCAGAAATATAAAAAAGAAAACAATGTTGATAAGTTGTGTAATCGAGTCATACAAGAAGATTTGTTTCACAATGACTACATATTTTTCTACCAAATAATCTTACCATACGACATTGGGACGACAGAATATTACATTACTTACAGCTTATGACAAGCTAATTTAAACATCTTGTTTCTTTTTTCTTCTCTAAACTGATCCATGTTAAAAAGTGGTAAGTTTCTAGTTAAAAAAAATGGATGAGTGGTGTTAAAAAGTCCACCTCCAACAGGAGTATAAAGATTTTCTTTAACTGGTGGAGTAGCAGAATACAACTCAGTGCCAGGATGGGGGCCAGTAGCCCATTTATGTGTGTCTATATTCAAAATAGCTTTCTTTCGATCAAGATTATCAACTTTGAACAGATCCGAATTAGTTATATAAGTCTTGTCGACGAGATTATCTAAAACTATTTTAGTCGGAACGGATTCATATTCAGTTTGATACGTCGTTTGCTTTTTTCCTTTATGACCTTCAAAATGTTCAAAATCTCGCCTTCGCTCCCCTGTAAACTTTTTCTTGGGTATAGCCATGTATTCATGTGATCTAGTTGTGACATGTGGTTCAAGTGAAGTGCCTAGCTCTTCTTCGAGAATTTTAATTATACTGTCTAAGTTTTTGTCAGGTAATTCGTGCTTATTATTTAAATGGAACGCTTCGTACTCAGCGATTTGATTTTCCAAAAAGTTTATTCTTTCTTGGTCCTTTTTCCTTCTTTCCATAATGGATTTGCTGGTTTGTTCTTCTAATGTCAAAATAATTGTTTCTAGCTGAGATATTTGCTGCTTTCTTGTTTCAACATTTGCGATGAGAGCTTCAATTTCAGAATTTTTTTCTGATATCTGTTGACTTAACTGTTAACATAAAACAAACATTAGAGTTATAGAAAAACAAGACAATATATTTTAAACTCTACGCTTTAGTATAAAATTAATAACATAACTTAAACCCGTATTTACAAACAATACCATGAGGACTCACAGTGAGCCCGGACGCATAGAGTCGGCAATTTCAATTCATAAACAATACTTGAGGGATTGGCAACGCTATGCGTTCATTAAAAGGTTCATTAAAATATTTTACGCAACGCATAGTATCGGTGATAGTGACAGTTTAGTGTAATGACGATTGTGAATCGCCATTTCATTTTGTACTTTTGACTGTTTTATGTAAATGCCGAGATTGACGATGTACTAACGGACGGAGAACAATTATTACGTAAAAAGTAATTCAAGATTATCAAAATCTGTTCAATTACTACAGTGAGGAAGAATTTAGAAGATACTAAAGATTTGCAAGTACTTTTGTACCGTTATCAATTATTAATTTAAATCTAATAAAATTTTCAATCACTTGTGGCCCTAAGCTTTTAATTTTTCTTTTTGTAAATGATCTTTCCCATATTCTAATATATTCATCTATTTTTCTATTAATATTTTTTCCCCTCTACATCTTTAATTCATACAACTCCTGATCACGTACAATATTCATACTACACAGTTTCTTTCTGGCACACAAAAATGATCACACGATGGGTTATGTTCTATTTCCGTCATACGAACATTTGTCCGTCAAATATCGGAGAAAACTTAGTAACGCAAATGGATTAATCACAGATCAGTATTCGAATCAATGTGTTCGCATAGTAACTGGAGTATCGTTAAAGAATGAAAAGGCTGGCCATAAAGAACGCTATGAGAAATGCTTTACCAAGCATAGCATTGTTTCCAAACTGACGAAAGTATTGTTTGTGAATATGGGTGTTAGATTCATAGCAGCGGAAAGGCTCGAGTTGAAGGCGTGTGGTCGTTTTAACCTATTTTGTGAGTTTGTGAAATAAGCCATTCTGTATTTCAGCTTGAATAACTTACTTAATGTGTTTATGTTCATATATTTTTGTCTTCTCTAGCTACAAATTAACACTAATGCATCAATGCTATAGACTAAACGAATAAAAAACCGGACAAGTGCGAGTTAGTCTCGCGCACGGACGATCTCGTAAGCAAACAAACTTGTATACATCCATCTCGAGACTTAATTCTCAAAGACTTTTACCCGTCTTTTTCGAAAAACAAACTTAACTTTGCGGTTGCGATGTACGATAAAGTGAACAAACCAACCGCAAAAAAAATAAGTTCGTAATCACAAAAACTATATTTTATGTGATATAACAACAAATTAATGACTTTCGGGTTTTTTCCTTCACTTGTGCTGTCAGACCTTGCTTCTTACCAAATTTCATGGTAAATGGAAAGTACCCTCTAGGTTTTCGTCCCAAAACCTATACGGTACTTGCGGTTGACCTAGAATTGACAATTTTGGTTAAAAGCAAGGTCAGCATAAGTTAAGGGAAAATTCCGAAGAATAAAAAAGTTGAAAATGAAGGTAAATTTTGGTACTTACAAGTTACAAGTTTTCGCCAAAATCTAAATTTGCCCATATCTTTTTTATCTTATCGACTCAGGACCTTGATTTTTATACACCTAATAGGGACTATAGACCTCAGTATTTGGTATAAATTTCAACTTGCTAGGTCCACCCATTCCTGAGAAAATCGGTGGTGACACACGGACAGACAGACGGACAAGAGAGTGATCTTATAAGGGTTCCTTTTTTTACCTTTTGAGGTACGGAACCCTAAAAACTCTTCTAATAATTATTATGTGTTAGGGGTGAATGTATCAAAACTTTAAAAATATTTTCAACAGATTTGCTCCGAATAATGGGGTTTTAATTGGGGAAAATCATCATCATATAACTCATAAGAGGGTTCAGGTTGAGTGTACCTACACAAATTTATTGTATACATTTTATTGGGAATGGCCCGAATAATTTATTAAAGAAAGAGTACATAGTAGTTTAAGTTACTTACATCCACATCAGCTTGTGTTCTCATCTCCAAATTTGTTCGCAACAATTTTATTATTTTGGTTTGTTCTTCTTCCTTGTCCGAAAACAATTGTATACAGTCATCTTTCTGCTTTATAATATGTTCTTGTTCTGCCAGACGTTCTAGGTGACTGTCTAACTCTTCGTCTTTCTTTTGCAGCGCTTGAGCAAGCTCTCCATTCTGCCTTGTAGTCTCTAACAGATTAGCTCTTTGTTGGTTTATCTGCACAAGCAAACGAAATTCATTGTTTGAAATACCGCGATTACTCAGTACAATGTATTATTGTTACCCTCTCCAACGTCCAACGAAGTGTTAGGATTGGGTTCCCTTTGGTGATACCATCCAGTATACACTGGGCGCGGTTTGACTCCGTTACTGTTCGAGCCTATTCCGAAAGATAATTGGGTATAGGAAAGTCTAAAAGATGTCCTCTATAACAGTGTTAACAGAGCCTGAGTGAAGAAGGGTGACAACTGGCAAAGATGCTGTAGTCGAGGATGCAGCCTTATAAGTAAATAGTAGTGGACAAATTAATAAATAAAATAATGTCAACCACATTCAAAAGCATAATATTGAAACTTAAGCAAAACCCTTTGAAGTTGTAAGCTACCTTAAAAGAGTTTTTACTTAAGTTTAGCATATAGTAATTAGTACGGTCTAGTTACCATATCGTGAAGTTCTTCCAAATTATCAAATTCACCGAAATCATCTTGCAACTGGGTTATGTGATTCTTCAGAGATGATAATTGTATTTCGTAAGAACTCATTTTGTTTTCACTGGAAAATACAACTTAAACTATTTTAATATTTTCAATCATAGAGATTGTCTTGTCTGTCTATATCAACTATATAAAATACTAGCCTTTGCCCGCGGCTTCACTCACGTCAAAATAGATTCTATCAATCAATTCACTACCCCTCGGGTACAGTACTTTTTTTCTGGATGACGGTGGATATGTTTACTACTTTTTTCTCGAATCAGTTAAGTGTTGCGACTTTATTGTTACACGTACTCGTCAAAGAGTACTTTTGACTTTTAAGTCAAATCTGTTTTTAGGTTTCGTTTGTCCGAAAGAAAGGACGGCATCCTTAAAGAACCGTGCAGTTTAAAGAAAAACATATAAGTCAATAGTCGTATAATAACATGGTAAAGATCTCAATAATGTGCGTACAAACTCCCCCACGGGCCAATACATACTAACTGTAAATTTAAATTTATTGAGTTCAACTCGCAGTAGGCCTTTTTGGCCTCTTTACTAAATGTCAAAAAATACCTACGTTTTGTAGAACCCTGTATGAAATGACAACTTGTGATAACGTCCGCGTGTACAACAGAAATAACCAATTAACCCGAGTAGATCCACGATCTCGTGAGGATATTGCCACATACGATTAAATTATTTCTAGTTGTAAGCGTACACAGTACATCTATAAGTACAGGACGTAGGTACTGATAGATGTACTGTGTGAGCTGTTCGGTCATACCGCGGTATTTTTCTTACTTTTAGCATTTTATACCCGTTGTAACTACGAGTAGTTAAAGAAAGGTCTCATTTAAAGAAGAATTTACTTGTACTTATCAACCTGACTTATTTGATCAAAACGTAGTAATTGTGACTCAACTTTAATAGTTACGACTTATATTATAGCCTCGCGGACTTTTTTTGGGCAAGTGTGGGTAGTGGGTTCGTGGGTATAAATACTATAAACATGTAGTACATTATTTTATGTATCATCGATAGTTTACGCTGCGCACGCTAAATAAATAAGCAAATTTTTTAATACCTAATCTAGCTTTCTATAGATGACAGAATTTTTGAAATCGGTTTAGTAGTATTTGAGTTTATACATTACAAACAAACATATACACATGCAAAACAGTTATCTTTATAATATTTGTTTAGTTTGTTCTACCTATCTTGCAATTGTTCTTGCAGTTGTGTCCGTTTCATTTCCAGGTCTGCTATGTTCTTATCTTTATTAGCTAAGTTAGTCTTTAGTTCCTCTTCTAAACGCAGCGATTCCTCCAAATCATCCTGTACAACATGCAGTATAAAATATACATTGTGGTCATTGCTTAATTTTCTACTTCAAAAAACTTAAAGTACTGCATGTACTCTTCCTGCTTACTATATCATGGTAATTCGTAAACCAATAAATAACAAAACTAACTGTATATATATATGTATGTATTTAGGTGTATGTGTATATTTATATATATGTATTTGTGTATATGTATGTATTTGTGTATTCGTCTGTAGTTGTATGTATATATGTTTGTGTAAATATGTATGTGAGCATATACTAGTAGTAGGTACATGTTAGTACATAATATATTATATATTTGAAACCATAACCACCCACACTAAATCATTACAGTCCTGTCTATCCAAAGGTTGCCTGCAAGATATTGCTTGTTGTGATAAGGCCGCCCATTGTGCATTTTATGTTTAAGTTGTTTTTTATGTATAAATATTATGTATTTACTGTACAATAAGGAGTACTTACTTACTTACTTACTATCTTTGGGCATAAATTAATAAAAAACGTGGGAGAGCCATCCTTCGGCACGTATGGGCCGACTCGACTCCGCTCGATACCACGGCCACCCAAAAATAAAACCGGCAGTGAAGCAATGCTTGCATTGATTCCCTAACCCTTCCCTCTCCCCTATTCCCGTCCTTCCCCTCTCCCCTCTTCCCACTCTTCCCCCCTTCCCCTCTTCTCCTACTCCCACCTTAAAGGGCGGCAACGCACTTGCGACTCTTGAGTTGCAGGTATCTATGAGCGGCGGTAGTCATTTACCATCAGGTGACCCGTTTGCTCGTTTGCCCCCTAACCATAAAAAAAAAGATAAAGCTGCACAAACGTAGACGCCACAAAAAACCCGTGATAGTAAAAAAATTTTGTTTTATAACCGAAGTCAGTCGCCATTTAAAAAACACCTACAAGACAAAAAGCATGATTGCCACGTTTCATTTGCTTGAGGCATTTCATATACTATTTCATCACATTTTTCTTCAAAATTTACTTCTTTAAACAATCGTGAACCGTAAAATGATGACGTTTAAAAATCAATGTGCTCTCTTGAGCATTACTAATAAATAAACATAAAATTTCTGTCACACTGTCACAAAATTAAATTAGAAAAATTAAGATTAGGATTGTCATTGTGGCAAGATTTCTTTTAAGAAACAACCAAAGGTTTTCTTGAATACTGTCTATTTATATGAAAGTTTAATTAGCTAGAAAGCATTTTCACAGGAGGATGGTAAGTAAGGTTGATAAGATTGTGATAAAACACGAATTCCAATTCGTGTTTTATCACAATCTATATCGAGAATTAAATCGATGAAGTGATCTATTATATATGTTTTTAAAATATCTATCTGTTTTTAAATAATAGCCTATAATTATTATTTATACATTTACCTCAAGTTTTTTCATAGTCTTGCTTTGTTCAAGTAATCGACTTTTGCAATCTTTTAAATCCCTAATGGCCACATTTAATTCTTCCTTGGTAGACTGTAATTCCTTTTCGTACTTCAAGGCTTTACCTAAGAACAACAATCGCCATTATTTACAGCGATTCGCGAACGAAAGTATTTTTTTTTATTGAGGAAGAGCCTCAGCTCAATTGGGATAGTGGCCCCAATTCTGTTACTTCACTCGCTAAATTAAAATTCACTAAATTTTCTTCATATAAGAAGTAAACCTTGTACACTTAGAAACAAGGTCTTATTTCAAATTGAAACAAGTAGGTAACATATGTTGCTATCGAAATAAGCAATTTATTTGTCGTCTAAAGTCTGATACGCTTAAATAAACTTTAATACCACGTAGCGAGAGCCGCTATCCGTTGAATGCTATCTCTTTTGCTCTGTGTTTTTAGTAAGCGTCTTCGTAGGTGTAGATTAAAAACACGTCATCCTTGTTCGTTTTGAACAACTTTTTATACGGCAATTATACAGCGTTTGAATAAATGAAGACTCTCGCTGCGTGGAAATAAAGTTGAGATACGTTGACAGGTTTTATTGAAATTTAGAGGCGCTGAGAAATAGATGCTAGTAACAAATAGACCTTACTACGAAGAACACTAGGTTGATTTCATATGAAGAAATTAAGTCAGGTTTTAGTTTAGTCGAGTGTACAATAGAATCGGCACCAGTGTCAGATAATTTTGGTCGTGCATATACTTTACTGTGTAGGGGCAGTAGGTTTAATTTTGTTTAGAGCTTTCAACTTGTACAATAACAGTATCTTTATGTTTCGCCTTTACAATTTGTCTACCTATTATTTTATATAATTCGTTAATGTTTTGATAAACATAAATTCAATTTTCAAAACATAGTGTCGTACACAAGTTACATAACATAGGTTGTTTCGCGTTTGTAGCATAAGTGGAGGATAAATCTAATACATAGTTTTCTCTTCACTCAAAATAAAAATATTACATTTCATCATGAAGTCTTGTACAATTTTTACACACGTTGTAATTGTTACATATTAGATATTAGTGGGTAGAATTATATAGCGATGTAAGAAACCGTCTCAATGTTTTGTATAAAACGCCGCTAGAATTATAAGTTGTGTTGAGTATCAATATACGTTCGGGTTGAATACGTGCCTTTCATTTATCAGTGGCGACGAGGATAAAAAAATAGTTTGGAACAAAATATTATTGTTCGTATCGCATTGTGTTTGTAATCGCGTGGTATAGCAAAATGTCGGTGGGAAAAATCAAAGAGTTTGATGTAAAAAACGGGAATTGGTCGGCATATGTTGATCGACTAGAAATGTATTTTGTAGCAAATAAAATAGCGGACGAAATAAAGCTACCTACTTTAATCGCGCTAATCGGTGAACAGGCATATGAGCTGTTGTCAACATTAGCGAGTCCCAAGAAGCCATCAAGCTTATCCTATGACGTCGCGGTGGATCTACTGCACAAACATCTGCAACCGAAACCATCAATCCTTGCCGAGAGATATAGATTCCGACAAAGACGGCAAGTAACAGCCGAGACAATAGCGGACTACGTGGCGGACTTAAAAAAGATGTCTAGGTATTGTGAGTTCAGATCTAACTTAGATGAAAACCTTCGAGATCAGTTCGTGTGTGGGCTGCGGAGCGACTTTATTCGTCAAAGACTATTCGCAGAAGATAACATAGACTACAACAAAGCACTACTGTTATCAAAAACCCTGGAGGCAGCCGAGCGGGACGCCGGGGCCGTCGAGGGTTCACGGGAACAAGGGCCAGACCGGCACCTTAGCGAAAACTTGCACAAATTAGTGCTTAAAAATTGTTCATCGTGCGGGGACAGCAGACATTGGTCACAGAACTGCAGGTACAAGGATTTCGAATGCAGTTACTGTGGAAAAATGGGCCACTTGCGAAGAGTTTGCTTGAAGAGGGAATCCGATCGCCGTATGACATTGAAGAACGCAAACGGCGGTAGCCCACGGGCAAGGTCACGCGGAGGTCGTGCGCTCGGGCCGAGCGATGAGGGCGTGAGGCGACACAAGGGAGCTTCAGCGGCAGTACGCGGGGCGCGCGGCCGTACCAGCGCCGGCGCCGGGCGAGACGCAGGCGGTACGGCAGCGCATTGGCTACGTGAGCCGCCCGCAAGCGACAGCTCCGGTTCGGAGCACAACGCGCATGAAGAAGACGAGGAGGCTATGTACCAGATGTCTTTAGAGAAATATAGACCGGTGTGTATGAATATTATGGTAAATAATAAACCATTAATTATGGAAGTGGATACAGGGTCGGCGTTATCCTGTATAAGTTACTCAACATACTTAAGATTATTTAAAAATTTACCGTTAAAAACTTGTCAATTGAAGCTGAAATTTTATGACGGCTCAGCAATTCATCCTATAGGGTACTTAGAGACAAAGGTTATATACGAAAATAATGTTAAAAACTTAGATTTATATGTAATAAACAAGGGTAGCACGAATTTATTAGGTAGACAGTGGTTATCCGAATTGTCTATAGAAATACCTAGGCTAAGTAAGCATACGGAAATACATAATATAATACCATGCAAAAGTAAATTGTTTAATGATGTTATCTCCAGGCATAAGGACCTATTTGACGGCACATTGGGAAAATACACCGGGGAAGAGGTCAAGCTGTATGTGCGGGACGGGGCGCAGCCGATTTTCTGTCGCGCGCGCCCGGTACCGTACGCACTACTCTCGCGAGTCGATACCGAGTTAGATGCCATGCTGCGCGCCGGTGTCATCGAGCCCGTCGACCGGTCCGACTGGGCCACGCCGCTGGTTATAGCGAGGAAGGCGGACGGCGGAATACGTCTGTGCGCGGATTATAAGGTGACACTAAACAAGGTTTTATTGGTTGATAGGTACCCGGTTCCAAAGGTAGAGGATTTATTTAGTGGCTTGAGTGGTAATTATTATTTCACGAAACTAGATTTATCACAAGCTTACAATCAGTTGATTTTGGATGAGACTTCTAGGAATTACACGGTCATTAATACGCATAGAGGACTGTTTAAATATAACCGCTTAGTGTATGGTCTCTCTTCTAGTCCGGGGATTTTTCAGAAATTAATGACGAATCTCTTTAAAAATATTCAAGACGTAGTGGTATTTTATGACGACATTTTAATTAAGAGTAAATCATGGCAGTCCCATTTAAAGAGTGTAGAACAAGTATTTAACATTTTAGACACAAACGGCTTAAAAATAAAAAAAGAAAAGTGTGAATTTATGGCACGACAAGTAGAGTATTTAGGGTTTATAATAGATAGAATGGGTGTCCGGGTTAACCCAGACAAGTTGAAACCAATTTTAGGAATGCCTCACCCGACCAACGTTTCAGAATTAAAATCGTTTCTGGGAATGGTTAATTTCTACGGGAAGTTTATAAAGAATTTAAGTACCCACATTACACCTCTTTATAGTCTACTTAAAAAAGACAAACATTGGAAATGGACAGTATCACATACATACGCTTTTAATAAAATTAAAAAGCTATTGTGTAGTGCGGAGGTGTTGACACACTTCGATATGTCGTTGGAGAGTATCGTAACATGCGATGCGAGCTCGCGCGGGCTCGGCGCGGTGCTGGCGCAGCGCGCACCCGACGGCGCGAGTGTCGAGCGAGTAGTGGCGTACGCGTCACGCGCACTCACCTCCGCCGAGCGACACTATAGTCAGATCCATAAAGAAGCACTCGCGATCATATTTGCTGTAGAAAAATTCCACCAGTATTTATTTGGTAGGAAGTTCACTTTACGCACTGACCATAAACCATTAGTTACAATTTTTGGACCTCATGCAGGTATTCCTAGTACAGCAGCTAGTCGATTACAGAGATGGGCAATAAAGTTATCAGCTTACGATTTTAAAATAGAGTATATTCGCACAGATAAGAACACAGCAGATATTTTATCTAGGTTGATTAGTAGGCATAAGGAAGTAATTAATAAGGAGGAGTTAGACACACCGGAACAAACATACTTACATTTCGCTTCCGAAGCGTTACTGTTAGACTCGCGTAAATTAAAAAAAGAAACGGCCTCGGACAATATTTTAAGCAGAGTAGTTAGATATATTAATGACGGCTGGCCTCATGATGTTGACATTAAAGAATTAAAGCCATACTTCAATAGAAAAAACGAGTTATATGTTGAATTAGGGTGTGTAATGTGGGGACATCGGGTCATAATTCCAGGTTCTTGTAGGGATAAGGTAATTACGGAGCTTCATGAGGGTCACATGGGTATAGTTAAAACTAAGTCGCTGGCCCGGAGCTATGTATGGTGGCCCGGTTTGGATGAGGCACTGGAGGTGGCGTGCCGGGCCTGCTCCGTTTGTGCCTCGGTGGCCGACGCCCCACCTGCACACGCGCCGCGCGCTTGGCCTTGGCCCGACCGTCCATGGGCCAGAATACATGTAGACTTTCTGGGGCCGATAGTGGGGCAAACTTACCTTATTGTAGTAGATGCTCATTCCAAATGGATAGAGGCTATTAAAATGAATAGTACTACGGCGAAAGCCGTCATAAAGGAATTACGGGAAATGTGGGCAAGATTTGGGTTGCCGAAGCAAGTAGTAAGTGATAATGGCCCACCATTTTTTAGTACTGAGTTCAAACATTTTTTAAATACCAACGGAATCGAACATATTGTTTCAGCCCCGTATCATCCGGCCTCAAATGGGGCGGCGGAAAATGCCGTTAAAATATGTAAACGTAATATAAAAAAAGCAATTAAATCTAAAACTGACATACATGCTTCCTTGTGTCGATTCCTACTAGCTTATAGAAATACACCACACTATACAACCGGTGAAAGTCCAGCAAAAATGTGCATAGGGCGCAACTTGCGCATGCGTTTAGACTGCTTAAAACCGGACCAGAAAGAATTAGTTAAGGCCCGTCAGGTGCAGATGGAAGCGATAGCTGGGGGGGCGATTAGGCAGTTTAGACCGGGAGAGAATGTTTGGTTTAGAGACTACCGGGGTAATGATAAATGGGTGGCAGGAACAGTAGTGAAGAGGACGGGTAAGACGGATTACCAAGTCAGATCTATCAGTGGAACCGAGGAACATAGGCATATTGACCAATTAAAGCTAAGAGTGTCAAGAGATATAACGAACAAAGTAGAATTAACAGCACGACCGGTGCAACGATTCCGCCCTTCGCTAATGTTTCCGGTAAGTAATGACGGACCGGTCGAGGAGCCGGTGGCAGCCTCGCCAAAATTACTAGCATCTAACACCCCACAGACACCAACCGAGATTGCATTGACGGCACCTTCAGTAATGTCCAACGGGCGTAATTTACGGGAAATAGGTGCTCATGGCTCGACTCGTAATGTAAACAATGAAACAAATGATGTTCGACGTGTACGTAAACCGGTTAGACGATATGGCATCGACGACTGTTATGAATAACTTATGAAGATATTTTATATTTATATAGATTGTCATGTATTTATAATATAACGGTACTTAGTCTAAGTAGCATTGTAAATAATAGTAAGTAGTATGTAAGTAATTTAGTTTTAGTTAATATTTTCCCTTTATGTATAAATTGTCAAATAGATAAGTTCGAGAGTACAAATTAAGGGTGAGGGTGTTACATATTAGATATTAGTGGGTAGAATTATATAGCGATGTAAGAAACCGTCTCAATGTTTTGTATAAAACGCCGCTAGAATTATAAGTTGTGTTGAGTATCAATATACGTTCGGGTTGAATGTCCTGTCTTATATTGTTATTATTTTTACAATGTCATATAGGTTTTTGCGTTTTTTTTTTATGCTTATTAAACATTTTTTTAACAACTCATTTGAATGTTTTACAAGTTTTTAAATATAGCCACGAATCGTCTCCTGTTGACAGATAAAAACTCTTACATGCACTTTAACGATATTATGAAATAAATTACTCGGAATAAAACAAAAGGGAGAGGAGTAGTCATACGACAAAGGACGAACGTTTTGGTATCTTTTGATGATAAACTCTTTGTAATCATATTAGTAATATTTCCCATGGATGATTATATATTTACCTAATTGTGTTTCTTTTTCTCGAAGTACAATTTCTAGGTTTTTATTACGCACTTCACATTCCACTGTCTGCGCACACATAGCCTCTAACTTTTCTGATAGCTTTTTTTTCTCTTCTACTTGTCCATCAAATTTCTTTTCAGTTTCTATAAGTTTTGCGATGTTAACGTTCATATCGTGTTTTACAGACTTCAAGGATTCGTTATAATATTGTGATAGATCTTCCAGCCGCTTTTCTAAATCTTCCTTTCTGTTGAACCATAGAAAAATATATTGAATTTCTAATCATGTATTTACCATATTGTTTAAGTTCATAGGTTGCACCAAATTGTTGAATTTGGGCAGAACCTAACGAGAAATACGGGTGTTTCTACGGAAATACGGGTATTCACCGATCGAGATCAAGAAGCAAAAAGCAAGCAAAAGCAAAAGAAGGAGTATTTACCGTGCTACCTGTACATCATAAAGGAAACAGTGACATCTACAATTTATACAAATTTAATATATTTTTATTTACTTTAATCAGAACTTACTCAGCTTGTAACTTCGCCCGTGCATCAGCAATTTCTTCTAAATGTTCCGTATTCTGCTTTACCGACTGTGTCAAGTTATTGAGCTCTTTATCAAAATTTGCTTGCAATTCTTGGCCCTGAAAAAGAGAGTTAGGAGGTCAAATAATAGATCAGTGCAAGTATTTTTTGGAAGGAAAAAAATTATGTCAGTATGAAAATTGTTAGGCAAGAAAATATTGCGAAACCAACAGGAAAAATAAATTAAAGTCGATAGGGGTTATGAGGGTGAAATGGGGTGAACATTAACGGTTGTCTTTTTAATCGTTGAAAAGTCTAGTTTTTGATGATGTAAAAAAGATCAATTTGGAAAAATTAGGCTGAAAAAATGAAAAACTAAAAAAAACTTGATTTTGGAAAGTTTTTTTTGTTTAAAATTTTTCATAATTAACTAAAATTTACAGATTAAATCATTGAATAATTAAATAATAATTTATATAATGAGAAATCGTTGAAATACGGGGTCTAATAATATCATCAGTTTATCATATATGATTTCTTCTGAAGCACTTAAGTACATCCTCGTAGATTTGTAATTGAATGTTAGATAATTTTTCAGAACCACGGCAGTTTAAATATAAATTTGCGCATTTAAAGCCGTGTTTTCGACATCCAACTTTTTCCTGTGACACCCACTTTCAGAGCTTCAATAAATAGTTTTAAGCAATATTTCAGGAATCGATTGCTTATCTGTAAATGTGGGCACAATTTTATTTTGGTGTAGCTTTCAACCCCAATTAGTTGCTATTAGATTGTCACCGACCCAAGTTTGAAGCTGATAGTACGCTCTATAACAATGTTGTTGTGCCACTTGTTCAGTTGGTGAAAGTTTTTCCAATTTAAAAGATGATTTTGTTGTTACTATTTGGTAGTTTTGGAATCTTGAACTCAATCAATTATCTCATCATACCTCTTGAATCAATTACAAAGTCACATTTGTATTGTTACCCGACTGCGCTAGAAGGAGGGTTATGTTTTTCGAGAGTATGGATGTAGTATGTATAATTGTTTGAAACGCTGTGCAACCTGAACGGCTCGATGGATTTTAGCTATTTTAGTTTTTTAAATTACCGTTTTTATTACATTTATAAATTGATTGCAATCCATTTTGAGCGGTATCTTTTTCGTATGCTTCTTTTTGATAAAAACGTTGGCCAAACTTGACAAATTTTGATTCTCTAATAATGATTTTACTGTTTTTTTTTCCGGAAAATCATTCAATGTACTGCAACTAGAAAAACAATGCAAAAATGCTACCATATTTTTGAAGGATTAACTGTCCTAGACGTTTCAATGACAATAAACTGTGAATGTAAATAATTTGACTGAAGAAGACAGCGTGTAAGTTTCCACCAAATTAAAAAAAATTGTTTTGTGGGCGATTTGTGTCGGAAAATTTGAGGGAGATCTTATTATTATATAAAACTCTAACATTGACCTTTTTTCATTAGAAGGTCTAGTTTCACTGGAAATTGTGAAACACCATGTTCCAACCCTAAAAGTTAATTTTACCCCATTTCACCCTCGTAACTCGGATCGACTTTAATTTATTTGTTTTATATTCTCGTTTTGCCTATTTGTGTTAGCCTATAATGGTCCTGATTATTGATACACTCGTATATTCAGTTAGACTTTAACCTGCTTTTGTAGTCGTTGTACTGTGTGTTCTAAATCAGTAGAATGTAACTTGGCTTGCTCTAAAGCAGTTTCCAGCTGTGCAGCTCGCTCTTCACCTATTTTTATTTGTCCAGCTGCTCTTTCCAAATGATCTCGCATAATTGTTTTAGTTCGCTTTTCTTCCTTTAGCTGTTTTTCAACTTCCTAAAAAGTATGGGTTCTTTAAGAACTACTCAAAAAATTGTAGTTTAGAAAAACTAAAAAACACTTTAATAACGAATCGAATAAAAATTTAAAAATAGTTAAACTATTCACCTCCTGCTTCGAAAACTTTCGAAACGAATCATATGAGAGAAAACTCGAAGGCTTTACTGGTAACCTCTGATGAATTCTACTATCTACCTTCTGGATTTATCATCAGATCAGCAAATTATCATTGTCGTCCGTACTATATGTACATACAAAATTTCATTTCGCGAGAAGCAAAGTTAAAATTGACTTACAAGATATGTTTACATTGTCAGTTAGTCAGTTGTTTACAAACGAAGCTAATAAAAGTGTAACATATGAGTAGAAAGCTTAATTTTAATATATTTTTTGAGCACGAAGCTCAAAAATGCATGTGTCAAGCACATGTTGTCAAGTTCAAAAAACTTATTTGATCAATTGGGCAAACCTTTGGGCGATGAGTTAGAAGCTATTTACGACGACATTTTTATTGCTATACATGCTATAGCTCCAGGTTATATTTCACCGTTCTAATCGATCTTAGAAGTAAGATCCAAAAGTATAAAGTCGTCTTATATAGGACTTTCTGTAAAAAAAAAGGAATTTTCGAGCTTTGTACTTGCGTATTAGGTACCTCTATTTTAGCTTTCTGGGATTTGTAGTTTTCGTTATTATTAAGCAGTTTTAGCAAATCAGTGTTTTTCGAATCCAACTCAGACATCTTACATAATTGTTCCTCAGTTCGCAACTGACAAGCTATTGCCTCATTCATGGTTTTCCTAAAAAGAGTAACATTAAAGTATTGTATGGGTGTAAATTATTTAAAATAAGAAAACGCTTTCATACGTACCGTATGAACTCTATAATTTCTTCAAGGTTTTTTTGAAAATAACCTTTAGCTTGTTCTAAGGAGCTGCTCAACATTTCGTTTTCCGCATTGTATTCCTGCATTTTAGTCTCAAGGCTTTGTCTGGAAATACCCTTTAAATAATACATTGGCAAGTTAATTTTCATTATTTTGCATGTTTGGTACCAATGGTGTAAGGTCAACTTTTTTTTTTCTCTACCTGACCACGGCCAGTGTAACCTGGTCGAAACGTCAGGCAATTCAGAGGTTGTAATACCTATTTCGTGATCGCGTTAATTCCCGTTTAGTGATTTTTTCTCTTTTTTTCCTTATCAAGAAAAATCCTTTCATAGCTTTGTGTACACATCTTATGGAGCAGAGCAATTTAAGTTAATATAATTGTCTCTACCCACCCTTTCCTTTGTTTTAAGATCAGTAACCCAATCAATGATTTCTTTTCTTTTCGTTATGGTTTGTTCGCAAGTGGCAATTATTCTTGTTGGTAAATCATATAGTTTACTTATACAGATTGTGAGAGGAGTTTTAGGAAATTCTTGATGCTCTGAAATTATATTTAGAAAACGTAAAAGTAATTGAAAACTACTATAAATTCTATACTATCAATTCGAAGAAGGTTATATTTTAAATACCACCCCTGTAGTAGATTTAATGATTAAATATACACTGGTTATGTTTTATCTACCACAAGAATAAAACCGCAGGGCTAATTACTATTTATAAAAATGCTAGAATCTACGTATGAAACTTCCACTGCTACGAATATTATATCTATGCCATTTAATCTCTAACAAATGTAATAAACGCAAGGCCATCATTAAAATTTGTTCACTGCCTTAGGTTTTGTAATCGGATTTTATTTATTTTTAAATATTACCTCTGGATGATTTGGAATTTGCCGCACGAACTGTATTCACAGCACACAACTCACGTAATTGATCAGGAGACAAATTAGCCACATTCATGATAGTGAGCTCATCCGAAGGCGGCAAAGTCACCGCTTGCCCCATTTCGACCAATTTGTCATGAGTATTTCTCATGCTCGCATACAATTCTACTATCGCTCTCTGTGGGTGATAAATATTATATGGATTTCTTCTACGAAATGTTTTATAATTTAGGAATATACAATAATTTTGTATATACTCGCCTAAAATACATTCGAGAAGCTTTGGTGTGAAGTAACCAAAAAGGTATGTTTTTTTTTAAATTGAGTCTATGTTTTCTTTTAATTGTTGCTGAAAATCACCTAATTACGTACCTGACGGTTGTCCAAATCCTTCTTCATTAATTCAAAATCTGTTGTATACTTTTGCCAGATCACTTTGATTTGCTTATCGTCTTCCCATGACCCTTCTAATAATAATGATAAATTACTAATGGTAGTGGAGCGCCTGGATGTTTTGACCTCGGACTTTTGTTACAGTTAATTAATTCAAATGGTCTAGGAGGGATTTTATTTCTTTGTACTATAAATTTCGAAGATTACCTACCAAATATTTTTTTGAGGTTGTTATTCAAACAAAAATATATATTTTTCTATGGGATACTGGGGGTAAAGGAGCAGACGGGTCACCTGATGGTAAGCGGCTACCGCCGCCCATGGGCACCTGCAACTCAAGAGTCACAAGTGCGTTGCCGGCCTTTAAGATAGGGAAAGGGGAGGAAGGGGAAAGAGGAAGAGTGCGGGTAGGGGGAAAAGAGGGGAAGAGGGGGAGAGGAAGGGTTTGGGCCTCCGGTAACTTCACTCACTCGGCGGCCGTGGTATCACTCCGGTCGAACCGGCCCATACGTGCCGAAGCATGGCTCTCCCATATAATATTTTTATAAGTATGTATTACTAGATTTTGCCTGGGGCTTCGCTTGCGTAAATGTAGGTTGTGTCAATCAATTTAGTTGATGATCGGTTGAGTAGTTAAGGCGTGAAAGCGTAACAAACAAACTCAGTTTGGCGTTAGTTAGGATTACCTAAAAATTTCATTTTGAATTTACAAATATCACTTACTGTAAATGAAAGCCGAGATGTCAATGTTTTTAACGCCTCATGCGCTCCACTAATGGTCAGATATTATCCAATAACTTATGATTGTTTTAATACAAATACATACCTTTGTCCTTTGACGCGTATAAATTCGAGAAAACTCCGCTTGTTACTAGGTCTAAATCTTCACATAATTGAACAGAGTCCTTATAAAGAGAGGTGAAAACAATTATTAGTAAAAGACAAATATACTCTTCGTTCCATCATGTCTAACTACCGGACTATCTATAAATAGACTCTGTTACGTCTGATTCACGGAGAGTATAGTAGTAGTTACCCCGAACATGTAAAGTTCTGGTTCTACAGTTCCACTATAAATCTCTATATCTCTATAATTGTACCTCGTGCGTTCAATCTTGCATGATGTTGGTACATACCTGTAGCACTAGAATAGTTGTTTAAGAATGGTCACTTTGGAAACTGATATAGCGGGATACAGGAATGGACATATTAGGAACAGGATCGTAACAGACAGATTATATGTACCTACCGGTAATTGGGCACAACGGACCGAAAGAAAAAAGTACAATAGAATTTTAATGAACAGGAGTCATAGTTCTGCCAAGGATTTAATGCCAAATATTGAATGGGGCCAGTCGCTTCACTCACTTTTGTTTCAATATATGAATAAATGTATAGGAAGGAAACGAGATATCTCACGAAATGTAAAACAAGCCTTTTTTTCGTTAAATTGTAAAATAAAAAATGGCGCATTTTTTTACCATTTATCCAAAAATGAGAATGCGTGGTAATTGAAATATCCATTTTTAATTTTTAAATTTAATAGGTTAAACTCCACATAGCGGTGACTCCGCTAATTACAAAATATGTGGAGTTTAGGTGTTGTAGCTGCCAGTGGTTTGTGTGATAACCTTGGACATACAACATCACTGAAAATCAAACGAGTAGACGGGTTTTTGAAGTGAAAACTTCTTTAGGCACGTTGGGCACTTTTGTTATAGGAAAAAGCACTGAACTCGCGTGACCGTCAGACAGCTTAGATACATATATACAGATTTGTGTGTATGTGTATATGTATATAGATATATGTAAGTTTTGTTTATTTTCATTTTTTTTCTCTACGTGACGTGCAATCCTACGACTGACAGTTCTTTTTTTATCCACGCATAGATCTTTAGCGTATTGGAAAGATCAATACAATCGCGTAATAAATACTAACTACTATTTTTATGTATTATTTGTACTCGTCATGGGTTCTAGCGTACATATGCAGCAATCATTTAAAAAAATCTCACCTGATCTGCATGTTCCTTGTAATGAATGCCATACTTCCTCTGTAAATACAGAGCATGAAAATTGGTTTTGTGTTTTTGTTTGTGTTGATGTTTAATAAAGAGATAGTAAATGTTCCGCCGTTATAGATAACAGCGGCAAAGCGTCCATATACAATTAGAGTGTAAAAATTTAGACTTACTCTGTGCAGAGCTCGATCTCGCAATGACCTTGTGGTATTTTGTTTTGAAGGTCCATCATCTTTACCACGGTTGGCTGATTTCGGTCTTAGCGATACCTGTACAAGATTCACTTTAGGCAAAAAGTATAATCGTGATGTTTTCCTTGGTGATTAAGACATCTCTTTATCATTTACGTTTACGCACGAAGAATAGAATAATATATTTGCACACAAACCTCCATCTCCTCCAATTGTCTTATGACCATATCAAGTATATCACTGTAATATTTATATCTACATACATATTCCTAAATACGCCACGGGGCTCATGCTTTGGATCGACGAGAGTATACTCTTAAACGGAGTAAACCTGAACCCGCGATTAACGTTGGTGGGAACACGCACAAACACACACAAACAAAACATATAAAACTCTACATTTAATGTTTAAGTACCTGCGTTTCACCGTGGGGTTTGGGTCTAGAAGGTATTTGTTTTAGTCTCGTAGGGAGTTTAGAAGGTATCCGAGACTTAATTGGTCCTTTTGAATGGCCGGTATCTAAAAACAAGTTACCCAGATCACTTTGAACATCACTCTAAGGAACACAGATCACTAATCAAAAAGATCACCAGACACAATGGTAATGTACCTAGCTGATAAATAAGTAGTTACCATGTATCCTTGAGTCACCTGGCACGAATGACATACTTAAAATTTGAAAATATTTACACAGACATGCGTTATTTTAGTACACCAATATAGATATGATTAATGAACAAGAAATTTAGGTATATCATTTGCATACTAAAAGGCTTTCAGGGTTGTGTACCGCGCTCATGGTTTTAAAGAATAATAATTGTCAACTGTCAACTTCAACAGCGTACCAGCCAGTGGCAAGTGTCTTCAGAGAGTTACTTCTAGCCTCTCTACACTACAATTACTTGTCGAAGTTGACCGAAGTCCGAAGTATATAATACACTGACCTTTATTATACAAGTACGCGTACTTGTATAATAAAGGTCAGTGATATAATATAATATATTAGTATATAGGCGAGGCGAGGATGCACGAAGCGAAGCGAAATGCCTGTCTACACTCACGTATTTGCTTAACTTCGGGCAACTACGCGAGTCGCGAGTAATGTAGAGGACGTTTTAGAGTTCTTTACTTTTCTTTGTGACTGTCATTTTTGAACCCTAAATAAAGTAGGGAAAATGGCAGATGCTCTATAGAATCTTTACTACATGTGGTATAGTAAAACAACGGATAAAAGATAAGTTTACGATGTGCCCGCGACAAATATCATTACGTCGATTAATTGTTGTAGGTTTGACATATAAAACAATCAGTTACGTGATTTCCCAAACGCTTTCCTGAAACTGGCCTCGTTAATATTGAATACTAGCTGACCCGCGCTACTTCGTCTGCGTTTTTAACTATTCCCCGTTTTTGTATGATGTTCCGCTCCTATTAGTTGTAGCGTGATGTTATATAGCCTATAGCCTTCCTCGATTTATGGGCTATCCAACACTTAAATAATTTTTCAATTCGACCCAGTAGTTCCTGAGATTAGCGCGTTCAACAAAACAAACAAACGAAAGCTTTATTTGTAACGTGACCAGATCACAGGGCTAATATTTATTTGTTTTTATACCGCTGTTTTCATTTAACCGTTACTAGAATATAAATCGCGCCTGCTAATAGTAAGTTTTAGATAATCTTTAACACTATACAAGGTGTTACAGAAGGGTGTGGTCATATTTTAGGGTCGTTAAGTAAACCCCGCAAATAACGTATGGCGCTAACAATTTTAGGAAAATTTGTGACTTTTAATACGGAAGTCCTAATTAAAACTTACGAATTGAATTTGACAATTGAAAGATATAGATATATACTCCAAAGATATAGACAGATATATTTCGTAAGAGAGAAGGCTAACAAAAATTAAACTACGGGTAGTAGTACGGATGCTAATTAAATGTTCGTATTTTTCGGAAAATTTCTGCACAAAGATATAAGAAAAACAATTCATTGAATTTTACATGAAAGTTCATAATTATGTTGCTTAAAAATGTGTACTTACATCTGGAAAAGCACTTTCCGAAGAAATCTTCCGAAAATATCTTTTTAATGTTTTTTTATTTTTAAAACAATTTTTTTTTTCAAGCTAAATCAAGTATTGCCCATAAACTTAATATACTAACTTAACGTAACGTATATGGTATTGCCGGTACATATAATGCAGCAAAAATTTTGATCACTAAAGTAACAAAGACTAAAAATAAAAATATTTTGGCTATTTTCGAGTAATGTGCATATTTCCTATTGAATAAATTATATTTTCATTCCTCTGCCTAAAAGGTGGGGTACATTATTCTTACAACCCGGTCAATTTCCTTATTTATTTCAATAGCTTTTAATATATCATATATATCAGACATTACGAATAATGCCTAGGTATATTAATTAATCACTTGGTCCAACATATATTACATAGATACTTATATATACTAGCGTAATAAACAAACAGTATCCTCATTTTTATGTTTACAAGTTAAACAGACGTGTGACTAAGATTTAGTGTAGGGGCATTGACATCACCGCAATATCGATGTCAAAAAATCGGTATTCGATATTGCACTAAAACTCAGTCACTCGTCTGTAAACCCCGAACATACGCCAACATTTTCGCTTCGGTGACGCGGTAATGAGGAGACTGTTTGTTTATTATGCTAGTATAATAAGTTTACGTTATATGTATATTCTATATCCATGAAATCTATAGCGAATCATTTTGAGTATAGAGGTTAGCACGAAGTTTACCTACTTTTGTCACAACAGCTGTAAAAAATATATATGTCATAATGTAAAGTTTTAAATTTAGAACTTGAGTCCACCGCCACGAAAACAGACATATTGACATAATATCAAAATTCCCAACGTTTTTTTATACATTTTCTATATACAATTAAACCTTTTCCGATTTTTATTATGACCACTGCAGCGAAAGGACAAAAGGATAAGCCTTGTAAGTACAGTTTCATAGGTACTAAAAAACTTATCTACTCAGACTTCGTTAGAAGTTAAGTACAAATGAAAAATACACAAAAGGTGTTCAATTTACAAGCTTAAACAAGTTCCTTGAAAGTTTCATTATCTACTTACATACACGTTAGAAGAAAATATGAAAAATTGGAAATCCACCAAGGTATTAATTACACAATAACTCGAAGCTCAACAGCCAAGAATTCGCAGCTCTTGCTGATGTTGATTTGACAGAGTACCTACTTTGAAAGTGGTTCAATACTTCACTTTCCAAAAGTATAACGTAAAAACATCAACAACAACAAAGATGTAGAGGATTGTTGGTGGAATTTTATTTATTTTGACATTTAAGCGCCTGTATATGGGTATCCTAACTAATATTATAAAATATGCGAAAACGAGTTTGTTTGTTAGTTTGTTACGGTTTCAAGCCTTAACTACTCAACCGATAATCATGAAATTTTCCATACAAGTTGTCAGGGGTATAGAAAAGGACATAAGGTAATCCTTTGAGCCCAAAAAAATACTGTCATGAAAAGAGTAAAGAAAAAATACCTAACTAATGCAAGCGAAGCCGAAAGCAAAAGTTATTAATACTACACTATTATTTACTTAAGTGTCAAAGATCGTTGAATTTTTTTTAAATTTTTTTTTTGATATAATGGTGTACAAAATCATTTATTCCATAATGTCAAAAATAAAACATTTAGATGTTCCTTAAACTTTAATTAGTTTTATGGAAAATTAGATATTTTTTGTAATTTGTGTTTGGAGCGTTCCTCACCTTTACATACAACTAGGTACTATATAGTTTCTACCAAATCGCAACAGTGGTTTAAATATTGGTAATTGTGAATAGTCTCAAGTCCCCGCTTGGTGCCACGGCCGACAGCCGCGTCGGCTGCGCGCGCTGCCCGAAATGCCACCAACAGAAATCTCACATCACTTCCGTCACGACAGTCGCCCACCCGGACTCCCATTTCTCCCAAGGTAGTATGTACATAGGTATAATATCTTTATTTTTGTCACTTGTAAAATCGGCTTTATTCTTTACACAAGTGCATGTCGCTATCTAAAGCGGTCCCTAGACGGTCATGCGGGATGACGTTACGTGCTGTCATGCATGACCGTTTAATTGTATAGATTGATCAAAGCGAATGGTATGAAAACTACGAGCATGATTGCAAATATGCGCGTAGTTTGCACGTGCTATCAGTTGATTGACAATTCCTTTTATTTTATATTTATAAATTTATTTATTTATCTATATAAATATATAAATCTGCCTTTGACAAAGACACTTCCATACCAGCGCAGAAGACCTCAACGTTAATCTGTAACCGAATATACAAAATGGTCTAACTTTTAACATTGTACAGCGCTTGGTACGAATACCTCATACCAAGTGGCGGATCTCCTGTTCCTACGATAATACGATTTAAGAATAAATTTCAATAATTCATAAACGTTATACAATACCTACACAATGTTTTTTAAATTTTGAATTCTTTAATGTTTTTTTAAATAAATTGGCTGATTGGTTACAGTATCGAGACCAACATTCTTGGAAGCAAATCTTCCTTCTACGATACCCCAAAATATTTCGATTGGGTTTAAGTTACAATGATATTGAGGCCAATAGCCAATTTTTATTGGTCAAATTATATGTAATATGATGTACTCGTACCCGTTATATTGACAACTAAATTGGTAATGTTATTTAGAGAAATATGTTGTTGAATAGTTGTTTTGGAATTTTAACATCTCACGAACTCAAACATAGACTACGCTTACACTTTGTATTAAAAGAACTTAGTTCCATTCATTTTCAACAAGATAACGGGGTTTTTTATTTTCCTGGTCAGGCTGCAGGTACATATATGCATTATCATTTGTAATACGTGGTCTTCCATACATAGCCTGTGTCCTTAGTGCTTAATTTTATGTACTTTGAAATCCTTTTAAAAAGCACTTTGAGACGACCATAATTCATCAAGTTCAATTTTTTTTCGTTTATTTCATAGGTCAGTTTAACTTGAACTGTCAGTATATAGACTTTCCGTACCACGACAGTTCAATATAATATACTGGAAGCGTGCTAGCTTGTAGTGTTATTTTTGAACTTAAAACCCATTGTTTAAAAATGTTAACTTTCTACTCTACTTCTACATATAAACTTTAAGTATTCTAAATTCCATAATTGTATTTCTTCTCTATTCCTCCGTGCGTGAAATTAATTTGCTTAAAAAGGAGTCGCGTATTAATATACAGATTGTTGGTGTACGCATGCCCAGAATTTTGTTCTTAGTGTTAAAATTTTACTAAGTTGTTATATTTTTAATAGTTGCAGGGAAGGACTTCAGTACAGCGTGCCGTAAAGTCTGATTCTAAAACTGAAGTAAAGGTAATATAATATTTTAATTTACACATTTAAAAGGGGTTATATGGAAATCAGAAAGAAGTAAAAATCATTTCAATGAAATTACAGTAGAAAAATTTCGATGGCTGGATAATTTCAAATGCTATCTTATCTAATTTTATTCTTTGGTTTTTAGATAAATAATTACCCGGAAATTGAACTGTTGGAGAAGGTAAGCTTAAATTATCCATTATTATTAGCTAGGAAATACATACATACCTGCTTTATCTTCATATGTGACTTTCTCCAGAAGGCTCTGATAGAAGAATTGCAAACTTTTGCTGTCGAGAAGCCCTCGGGAGTGGCGGTGATAGATGAGGAACCCACAGAGAAACAAGATGAAATTATACCCGATGTCAATAATGTTCCAGAGAAAGAGATAATGCCAACTGGTGATTTAGGTGAGATATAAAGCGGATACTCAAGCGAAAATACTTCCCTATTCTTCAACATAATTCTCTACTCATCTGGTGGAGTACATTAAATATTGACTGGTGGCCTGTCATAATTCCCCCGTTTCCTGTCATAATATCTCCAGTCTTTGTTGGCGGTAATGTGTTATTGCCCAATTTTATTGGGGTATTGAAAGTGAATAATATTTTTTTTCATTTCAGATTTCAAAAATCCCGAAGACTATGAAAAATTCAATGAAGCTGATTTACAAATGAGCTGTCTTAACAATGGTAAATATTCTCGAATAAAATTAAACTTATGTTAAAACATTATCCCTCGAACCGTAATACTAACTTGCCGACGAAGTTGCAACGATGCGTCTCAACTAAAGGCATACTTAATTATGTTGTGGCGACTTCCACATACAGCAACAAGAAACATCTACAACCTACTAATCCTGCATCGCGCTATGAGAGTTCTCGCGCCGATATAGTATATATACAACTTCCGAACATCAACCGTTGGGCCGCGGCCCGCCAGGCATGATAACCTCGCCTGGTCGGAGGATCCTACCTTTGTGTTGGAGGGACATAACACCCGTTCCTCCACAATGTTTCCCTATTTAGTTACTAGCAGCGCCTCGCGGTTTCACCCACGTAAGTCCCGATCCCGTAGGAATATCGGGATAAAAAGTAGCCTATGCTTTAATCCAGGTCTCTAGCTATCTACATACCAAGTTTCATCTTAATCGGTTTAGTGGTTTTTGCGTGAAAGAGTAACAAACAAACATCCATCCACATATCCATCCATCCAAACTTTCACATTTATAATATTAGTGGGATAGTGGGATTCATTATATATGATTGTTAGATGGTTTTTAAACCTTTGAAGACTTTATCCTTTTATAACAAGTATTTATTTAGGTACTTAGTTTATTTAGTTTTATTTACTTTGCAAGTTTTTGGTATTTTATTTCATTTAGGTACATGTACAATTTAATAGTTTAGTTTTTTTGTCGAGGCTTTATGTAGATTTCTTAAGTCTTATCTGCAGAAAAATACTTTTGTTATCATACTCAGTAGGTACATATAGCTTGAGGAAGATCTTAAAATTTGGACCGACATTGTAGCGGCCTTTCATAGAAATATTAAGTAAATAAGTTATCTTATAATAACAAGTAATGTTTACTTTAGCTCATACTTTAGAGCAAATTGTAATTGCTTATTATTAATTTGCATTATTACATTTTCGAATGTCGTATATAAATGAAAAAAGGTTAGAGTGGGTAACGTGTAGGTACCTATTAATGTCGGTTCTCCTAAGATTTTTTTCGTTCTGAATCTTGACTGACTCACAAGAAAAACCCAGTATAGCTCTTGTAGGCGTTTATAGGGATATCAAACATTTGACAATACGCCCGTTTCCAAGCTCATGATATTTTTTTAGCAAAACATCGCAGAGGCGCCCGCGCGTGTTTCTAACTATTGTATCTTTTTCTAATTGGCGTTTATGTTTGTCCTTCTTTTTTTTTGTGCGTGTGGAAACCCCCTCGGACCGTCACCCCACCGGGGTTTTCGGTGGGGCGGTGTGTCGGAATCGAATCGACTAAAACCACACGGTGTGCCGTACTGCGCGTTAAATAGGAGGGATCCGAGAACAGCTTTATTAAGACATCCGGGGCTCCCTAGCACCTGCCCCGCAAGAGCGCAGGCACCACCTCAGGGTAAGAACCTCCCAATTAGGCGACGTCCAGGCACACGCGGACGCGCCTCCTTGTGGGGGGCTACTATAGCGGGTGGAGGGGAAAACCCGTTCCGTCCACTCAGGTTTGTCCTTCTAAACCAACTCAAAAGTCAGCAAAACCCTTTTATTAGGACGGCCATTTTCCGGCCGATTTAGTAGGTTTCTATGTGATTTAATTCTTAAACCACAAGTCTGTTAAATTTTGTTAGATTTTTATTGAGGTCAATTCATCTAGCAATATATATTACCTTAAACAAATTCATTAAAATGTAATTATGTTTTTCCATATACCTATTGATGCACCGTTGATAATTTTGTTTATTAGTAAATTATAAGTAACTTATAAGTTTTTGAAAATGAAAATAGATATATACTTTGAGAGGCATTTGTGGATATTTTAAAAAATTACCTGAATTGTGGCCTCTTTAAAGTGACAAAATATTAACCTGCAAGTATTAAAATAATTACACTTTTATCTATAGAATCCCGAAGTCGGCCGAACACGCCGTCGATAAGTAGTCGTCCGCAGACTCCTCGAAGCATGCAATCAAGTCGTCCCCAAACGCCGCGCATGCCCAGCCGTCCCACGACACCGGCGCACCCTGTGCAACGGCAAAGCACGCCTACAAGCCGTCCTAATACTCCGCAGTGCGCGCCAATTTCACGTCCCAGGACACCATCTGCTATGGTTGTTCCACCAAGTTCTAGAGTTTTGTCTCCATCCTCTGTGTGTAGTCATTCACGATCATTTAAAGAAGAAGAAGACGTCAGTGCCACTTTCATCACAAAGCAAAAGGAATTCCGTAATTTGAAGATGGAACTCGATTTAAAACAGGTAAAATTTTAATTTAACCTCAAAAGTTTTTAGATTCTTAAAAAACAACTATAAATTAGGGATCTGTTGATATTTGCATTGTTTCATTCCATACCTTTTCAGGCAGCTTAGATGTAACCATTGACTGAAGCTTGCTTTCGCCTTTGTTTTGGTAGGAAATAAAAGTTTAAGGTACCAGATAGTCGGCTGAAGCGTTTGGTTCCGTCACGTAACGTCATAATGCGGGAGTTGCCTTAAAAAAAATGTTATTTTTTCTATCCCTCTGGAACATTATTTTTTTCTGAACGAAAGTTATCCTATGCTTACCCCTGTGCAAAATTTAATAATGATCGGTTGAGTAATTAAGGCATGAAAGCGATCTTTGTAAGATGTTCTTCTAAGTCTATATAGAATAAAATTATAAGCTCATACCTTTATCAAATTTAATAGCTTTTTGTTAAAGTAATGAAAAAAAAAATATTAACTTTACAATTTATAGTATAGAAAACAAGATCACACCTCAACCTTATAAATTCATTCAATGTAACAAAAGTCCCAGCTGAAAACCCCCAACCCTAATGACCGCATCGGAGGTTTTTCTCATTAAATTTATTTTGATGCACAAAACAATTGTTCAATGAAATCAAAATACACCATAGCTGCCCAAAGAGTTTTATTTGAAAATAGAAAGTCACATATAGTGTTAAACTGACGAGTTCAATCTCTGAAAAAGCATAGCTTTAGTTAATTATAGCTCATTCAGTCTCTTAAAAACAACCATAAGTTTTACAGCCTATTTGAAAACGTAACAACAGCCTGAATACTTATGAATAAAGAATGTCTAGCAAGTGGTCCTGGAGGCGTTTGACAATTTACGTGCATTACGAGAGCAAATGGCACGTGAAAACGGCGTATCTGAGTATGGTGAAGGGCTCCAGCTGCAAGAACTAGTGGTATTCAATGTAGCTGATTGGACCTCAGAAGAGATATCCCAACTATGCCGTGACGCAGCCGCGTCTTCTGCCACGGATGGTACTATCGAAATCATTTCCAACACTCTGCCAATCGGTAATAACACTCGCTTGTACGTAATAGGTATCGTCCATTAATCACGTGAGGCTCGAAAGGGCGGGAGGGAGTTTGGAAAAAAAATCACGGAATATCACAAGAGGGGAGTTTCAGTCAGAAACAATATGCAACCTTAATAGTAAATACTAATATAATTAAAAATTTTTGTGATACTTTGTATCACAAAAATACACGTGATATATTGGGTGGGGACTAAAAAACTTCGTGATTAATGGACGCACCAGTAGATATGGATATACTTAGAAATACAATTGTATTGAATACTGATTGTCTTTGACAACTTGACTTTTATACAGATGAATGTACTCTAGCGGAGCTTAATGGAAAAGTTTTAAGTGTTCCTGCACATTTTGCCGACTTATGCCTTCAGGCTTTTACTGCGCGTCAAGAAATTATTGATTGGGTCAAGGAACTCATTGGACAAAACGTACGTTGTTCGTCAATACTTAAATTTTGAGTAGGGGGAGTGGGGGAGGATTAATACAGGTGGAGGATCGATACAGATAATACAAAAATCACACACAAAGCTCAATGTAGTTATGAGTATGACCAAAAGATGACTCTGGTAGTTGGTCAAAGCATATGAATGGCGCCATTGTATCGGCTGCCAGGTTTTCTTTTTACTCGATCTTCGTGTTTTGACAGGTCTGAAGTATTATTTTCCCACCTGGAAAATGTACAAGAAATAGTCCATTTTTACGAATTTAACTAGATTAGTGTCATTTTTTACCCGTGTAGGTGTATTTTAGCTGAATTTCAGGGATTTCTCAACTAGATTTGCTTGGTGTTGAATGAGAATACATTTTATTACTTATGTTGTTTGTGGTGAGCATTGAAACAGGTAACCAAGGGGTGGATTGACACTGTATCAATCGTCACAAAATATAATACTTTACATTTTGCTTTTTTTCAGCCTGAGCTTCACTTAATAGCATAATTATAAACTGTTTTCCAACGTAATAATAAACATACTGATTAATTTATCCATGTTTCTTTCCTATCCCTCCTATTCTTATTCCTATCTCTGTATCAATCCACCCCTTGGAGGGGGAGCATTGATACAGAGGCCATTTTATTTTTAGGTCACTTATTACACTAGTACATTTTACAATTTCACCCAAATTAGCTCGTTAGGTTTTAAATAAAGAACCAATATTATCGAGCAAATACTTTTCATTCAGACTAATTAATGGTAAAACACCTAAAAATGGCATGGTTTGAAAATCGTATCAATCCTCCCCCACTATAAACACTTTATATAAATAAGACTTGACGTGATATTTATATTTTCAGGAAAATGGAGGTGGCGAGAGTTTAGAGCGAATCGCCCGTTGTAATGCTCATGGACTTGAGTTATGCGAATCCCTTCGAGCACTGAAATCTCGGTCTGATGACGCTGTAGACGCTATCAGTCAACTCTCCAAGTACTTTTTTCTTTCTTTGACCCTACCCACCAAAATATCAGTTACATATTTTGAATGAATACAGCCTCGCGATGGCGGTTTTCACAATTGTTATTTGATATATGATTTTGACAACTCTTCAACAATAATGTATCCGTCCATTTAATCATGCATAAGACTTTTTCTCAAAATAATTTGTATAATTTCTTCGTTCAATCTCAAATCTATTGGCCAGATCCATAATGGGTCTAGTGACGATTTTTTTCTCATTAGGTCTAGATAGATAGATAGAATAATCTTTATTGTACACCATTAATAAAAAACAGTTGAAAATAAATAACTTACAAACTAGAGTACAATGGGTGGTCTTATCGCTAAAAGCGATCTCTACCAGACAACCTTAAGGATGGAGATAATTTCAAAATTATTTAATAAACACATAGTAGTTGATGGCGTACTATTCTAAATATTGACAAATACTAATTAATTACATACTTAATGTGTATATATGTATATACACATTCACACACATTACAGCTACTTAGTGGATATAATTATAGTGACAGATAATGTAGCTTTACCAAATTTTTTAAAGATGTAAGGGTTTCAGCTTGTCGAATTTGTACCGGTAATTCATTCCATAAACGAACGGAGAGATCCATAAATGATTTATCAAAGAAAGTTGTTGAATGTACCGGCACTTTCAATATCAGATTTTCTGATGATCGTAAGAACTTCGTATGCGTATCGTGAAGGAACTCAAATCGTCCTTTTAAATAGGAAGGTGTATGAGGGTTAAACAGTATACTGTATAGCAAAGAGAAAATATGAGCGTTCCGGCGAAGACGAATAGAGCTTTTTTGAGCCACTTGAGCTTTTTTAGGAATTCAGAGACATGATCATATTTACGCAGTCCAAATATGAATCTAATACAAAAGTTTTGAAGTCGCTCTAGTTTATCTAATTGGTTTTCGGTGAGGTCTGGATAGCTGGCATCCGCATAGTCAAGAATGGGAAGAAGAAGTGATTTTGCAAAGGCAGTTTTGGTGGCAGTTGGTAAAAAATTTCTCAATCGTTTTAGAGAACCCGCAGAAGCAAATACCTTACGACTTATTTCCTGCATTTGAGGAGCCCAGGATAGTTCTGAGTCGATAAGTAATCCTAAATTGTTTACCTTATTACTAAAGGGTATGACAGAACCATTGAAAATGATCAAAGGAACATGAGACCACTCAATCTTTGTCACTTTCCTAGACCTCCCAACGATAGTGACCTGAGTCTTTGAAGGGTGCACTGTAAGTCCGTAGGATTCGCTCCAAGCACTTATCTTAGCCAGATCTCTATTGACGATATCAATAGCATTAGCGATATTGTCCAATGGTGCTTGGGAGTATATTTGAAGATCATCTGCGTAAAGGTGGAAGGAAGAGAGAAGTTGATCAGTGATGGAATTTATGAATAACGCGAAGAGTAAAGGAGATAGAACGCCACCCTGGGGCACACCAACACATGTATTACACCAAGAAGAGAGGGTGTTAACAATGCGTATACATTGTCGGCGTCCGCACAGGTAACTTCGAAGCCAGTCAATCACCATTGGAGATACGTTAAGTGAGCGAGCAATGTTTATCAGTATGTCGAAGTCCACCGTGTTAAAAGCGTTGGAAAAATCTAGTAGTGCGAGAACAGTTAGACTTCCACATTCCATACCGTATCTGATGTCATCCGTAATATTCACCAAGGCTGAAACGGTACTGTGTCCAGGCCGAAAACCTGACTGGTAAGGATTCAGAAGCTTGTTTTTGTTAAGAAACATCCTAAGCTGATTTTGAACAAGTCGTTCCAGTACTTTAGAAAGAAACGGTAATATTGAAATAGGACGATAGTCAGAGAAACAGGAAGGGTTATTTTTTTTAGGTAGAGGAATGATCTGTGCATTTTTCCATGAGGACGGAAACACACCTTTGGACAGGGAAGAATTTAGGATGAGACAGATGACTGGAAGAACCTCATCAAGAATAGGAAGGATCATATTACGGCTGACACAGTCACTTCCAACCGCATTGGATGTGATTGACATAATACTCTTCTAAACATCACAAGTAGTGAATTGACTAAAGACGAATGATGGATAACTAGGGGTTGGCAGAGATGAAAGATAGTTTATCGTGTTAGCCTTGGTAGTCCTATTCAAATTGGACGAAGCCGAGAAATGTTGATTCAGTAGATCAGTGTTTAAATTTTTAGGAATAATTCTGTCTATTTATATAAATCTATTTATGTAAAAGAGTAAAATGGATCTAACGAGAATTTTTGATGTGAAAAAAAAGTTTAATATCAGAAGATCCATTGGCCAGATCCATGATGGATCTAAGGGCGATTTTTTTTCTCATTTTATCCTGATTTCAAGATGTGGATCTGAGATTTTTTTTTAAAAGGTCTAATGAGATTTGTATCTTTCATTTCTCTATTTGCTCATGTCAAAAAGACTAATGTAGGTTGAAAAGCAAACAAAACATTGTTTATCCATTTTTATGGATCCATTAATAATAATAATAATATTTATTCATTTACCAGATGCTGAAATCACGAATTCATTTTGGCGTAACATCTGGTCAATGCCTGTCGCTCACACTAAGGGTGAATGGATGCGAGATGTCGAACGTTCATGTGAGTCAATTAATAGAATGGAGCCAGTATTAATATCAAACATCGATATAGCTTATGCAGTTCGTTCGTTGCCGAATTGGAAATCAGCGGGACCGGACGGACTGCATAACTTTTGGTTAAAGTGGCTCCGTAGCTCACATGTATGTTTGGCATCTCAATTTCAATCATGCTTAGAATCGGGTTCGCTTCCAACTTTTATGACCACAGGCGTGACTCACCTGCTCTATAAATCTGGTTGTGCCACGGATCCCAAGAACTACAGACCCATCACCTGTCTACCAACAGTATATAAATTACTGACGTCCATTCTGAGAGTAAAGATAGCATCTCATGTTACCAACAACTCTGTTATGTCTTACTCTCAGAATGGATGTAGAAGTGGGGCACGTGGCACTAAAGAGCTCCTTATTATTGACACGACCATTAACCAACAAGTTCGCCGTAACCGAAAAGATCTGGCGACATGTTGGATAGATTATAAGAAAGCTTATGATTCTGTGCCGCATACGTGGCTCCTGAGGGTGATGGAGTTGTATAAGATTGATACAACTCTATGCACTTTCTTGGAGGCATGTATGCAGCAATGGAAAACGATTCTTTGCTATCCAGGATGTCGACAATCTCAGGGTGACGGCGAGTATATAAAGATCAGGCGGGGTATATTTCAGGGTGACAGTTTGAGTCCCTTGTGGTTCTGCCTAGCTTTGAATCCTCTCAGCACTATGTTGGAGGGTTCAGGACTAGGCTATCGTTTGCGGAGAGGAGGTCAGGTTATATCCCACCTCCTTTTCATGGATGATTTGAAACTTTTTGCCTGCAACAATTTCCAACTGATAAAATTACTAGAGGTAACTGAAACTTTTAGTAAATGTATCAGGATGGAATTTGGTGTGGATAAATGTGCAGTCATGCATGTAAAAAGAGGTAAGATTGTGGAATGTGAAGGTATGGAACTCTCAGATTTTACACACCTTAGATGCCTTTCCGCGAACGAAACCTACAAGTATCTAGGAATGTCACAGGCGTTAGGTTTAAATGAATTGACTATGAAGCAATCGTTACAGGAACGCTTCTTTGGCCGCCTGAAAAAAGTATTGAAAAGTCTTTTGTCAGGTGGTAATAAGGTGCGGGCCTATAACGATTGGGTCATACCAGTCCTAACCTACTCCTTTGGCATACTTAGATGGACTCAGACTGAACTTGATGCCCTGGATAGAAGAGTCCGTACATTGCTAACCGCGTACCGAATGCACCATCCACGTTCATCGGTTATGAGATTGTATATCCCGCGGAAATGTGGGGGTCGTGGTTTTTTAAATGCCAGGACACTTCATAACCGCGAGGTATGCAATCTTAGAGATTACTTTCTCTCTGTTGACGTGGAGATGCATCAGGATGTTGTGGTAGTGGACAACGGACTCACTCCGCTTGCTCTAGGTAGAGAGAACTGGCGCAAACCTGCAGTACTCAATATTACAGATCGCAGGGAGATATGGAAGAGCAAAGAGCTGCATGGACGTTTTTATCGGGCCTTAAATGGGCCCGAAGTAGATCTATTATCATCTGTGTCCTGGCTACGTTTCGGTGATCTCTTTGGAGAAACTGAAGGTTTTATCTGTGCAATTACTGATGAAGTTGTTATGACGAACAACTATCGGAGACATATCCTGAAGGACGGCACAGTTGACATTTGTCGGGCATGTCATCGTCCCGGAGAAAGCCTCAGGCATATAATTTCTGGTTGTTCTCGTCTTGCCAACGGCGAGTACTTGCATAGACATAACCAAGTGGCCAGGATAGTCCATCAGCAACTTGCTCTTAAATATAACCTTGTGACTGCGGAATTACCGTACTACAGGTATGTGCCCGACCCAGTTCTTGAAAATGGTCGTGTAACATTGTACTGGGATCGGTCTATTATCACTGACAGGACTATTATTGCCAATAAGCCTGATATAGTGGTCATAGACCGATTAGAGCGCCGAGCAATGATTATTGATATTACCATTCCCCATGACGACAACCTCTTAAGGGCTGAAAAAGAAAAACAAATGAAATATTTGGATTTGGCCCACGAGGTGGTCGACATGTGGGATGTGAATTCAGCAATCATTGTACCGATAGTCATATCAGCCCATGGGTTGATTGCAAAGAGCCTCGACCAACACCTTCAGAGGCTCTCGTTAGGCAGCTGGACTAAGGGCCTGATGCAGAAGGCGGTCCTTCTTGATACGGCACGTATTGTGAGGAGGTTTCTGTCTCTGGAACCCTAACCACCGGTAGCTTGGTCCCTGTACCCGATACCGGTGGGGCACTATTTTTTATATTTTTAAATGTATTTTTGATATTATCTGAATGTATTTAAAAATGTAATTTATATGTATATTTAAATGAATAAAGAGAATAATAATATAATACAAATCTCATTGAGTGATACAAATCTCATTAAATCCATCATGGGTCTGCCCAACCAAGGGATCTTTGAAAAATAATCTCGGTAAATCCACATCGTGAAATCAGGATCCAATGAGAAAAAAAAATCGTCTGAGTTTGTACGAATTTCTTAGACAAATAGACCTCAAAATATAAATGACATTTGTTTTTATTTTTATCGACTGCTATTGTCCTAAATACTGCGTTGTTGTTTAAGGCGAGTTTTCCACGAGCGAAGCACTTTAATGGCTGTCGGAGAATCATTAGTACGAGAAATAGCACGGCTACGGAATGACTTGGAAACACATTCAAACGCTATAAAAGCATTACAAGGAACTCGTCATGACATGAGTCGCAACCGAGCGTGCGAGGTTAATCTTTTATTACTATCAATATTTAGGCAAGATATTCATTCGATCCATTTTTCGTCCATGATTTTTTTTTTCAGGTCGTATTTAATTTTATTTTCGAAAATAATTTAGATTATTAATTTCATTCGTGTTTTGCTCTTAGTTTCTTTTTCTTTTGTCTTTCAGTTTAGCAAATATTGTAAGTTAAACACAAGCTTTTTAAAAAACCTTTAAAACTTGCATTATGTCGCTATGGGAATAAGTCTATGAACTATTATCGTATTACTTTTTTTATTTAAATTAGTTTACCCTAAAATACTTCCAAAACAATTACACAGGATGTATTTATCGGCAACAGCAGTACTAATTTGCCGCTTAATGCTAGAATACGAAACGTCTTTTCGCCTTATGAACAATTCAATAATTTGTTGTAATAATTTCTTACTATTTCTATTTAATTTAGTCTTTGCTCAAAAATAAATAGATTTATATAAATAGCATTTCTTCAAACAAATAGGATGTACGCAAAGAATTAGAAGAGGAACGTGCAACGCGTGTTGCAACCAAAGAAAAATTAGGTTCTACTGAATCCCAACTACGTCAAGCTCGAATCCGCATTAGTAAAATGGATCGTCAACTGCGCGAAGCTGAAGCAAGTATTGCCAGTCTAACAAGCACCGTGAAGACTTTAGAAGACCAGGTGAGGTTGACCTTTAATTGTAAAATTATAGAATAAATAATAATGGAGGCCATTTAAAATAAATCATTTCAGTCACCGAGGCTCATCCTATACTAAAAATACCAACTTGAATATTGTTCAATTATAATAGTTTCGAGCATGAATATCACTCTTCAAGGTAGTGGTTCCAGGTTTCCTGGCTGGTTTCTTTGCACTGTTAATAGGGTAACATTGAAGTGCCTGCGTCTGTTTTCCCAGACAAATAGTCCTGGAATGGAACGATCTTGAGTAGAGTGAACAGGTTTCTTTTGGATAGGCGTGTACTATCTTCGTCTTCATCTTCACCTTCCATCAGGTAAGACTGTTCCAAACGCATAATCCTATTATAAATATCATAGAAACAAACAAGTGATGTATCACAGCTGCTGCTATGCTTGGATGTATTCTGTGCTTTAACACACAAATGTACTTAACGGTTACACACAATTAAACACTGCAACACCAGTAATATGTTATGCCTCTGCTCCCGTTGAGGCTATGGCGACTTCTCGTAACCTACTTTAAAAAATAAAATGAATTTTATTTACAGAGTCGACAAAGGGAAGCTTTGTTAGAATCGCGTGCTCGTAAATTAAAAGAATCTTTGAAAACTGGAGAAATAAGCAGCAGTCAATTAGTGCAACAGCGCGATGCATTGCAGTCTGAGTAAGTGACAATAGTTTAATAGGTACGAATTCAGAGAAGGATAAACTACTGTATATAAAACTTCAGCTAATTACGTTAAAATGTTTTTTGAGAAATGCCTATTTATAAAAATGATGTTTATAAAATAAATTATACTTACATATAGTGAGGTACACTCATAGTTCGATCAAATATACCTTAGACACACGTTCCCTAAAAAAATCGCGTCAAATGATGGTACCAGTTAGTACTAACTACATACATTACGCGCATTCAGTAAACAAGCCATCCTTATAATAAACCAGACCATACATTGAATGCCCCCGTAAGTATATGTTCTACTGCTGTTGTCGCCACATCATGATCATGTTCAGTATTTTAGGAAAATTGTTAATTTCAGTTAAGTCTTTATTATATAACTAGTTATACCGGTGACGCACCGCCATTGGCCTGTCTGACAAATCGTGGGCTGTGGTTGGGTGATAAAAAGGCTATACCTCTATTATAAGTTATATAACGGTCACTTGGGTGCTGACCGAAGGACGGCCAATATCGCAGTTACGGTTATTTAGTAAATTTGACAATTAGTCTATTTTCAGTTCCATTGCAAGATGCTAATGTTTTATTAGAGAGTTATTACAGTTAGGGCAGGCCCAGCTTCATAGGAAAATAAAAGGGAAGGATCTCTTTTAAGTAAATGAAGTACTAAGTGTCAAGCATGACATTGGGCGTCGATTGCCGACATATTACCAGTAACCCTATGTATAAGAACACAATAATTTTATAAGTTTATTATTTAAACTCCTATGTCACGATTTGGGAAAACGGAGGTAGCAAAATAATTTGTTAATTAACAGTTACAAACTTTTTTAAACATCAAGATAAAAAATAAATCCAACTGGACCTTTTTCTTGGGAGTCTTCAGATAAAAGCATAATTTATTCAAATGTCAAAACTAATATTTACTGCTATAAAATTATTTTTATGTGATCTGGTATATTGTCTCTAGCAGCAACGCGTCCATGTATCGGACGCGCGTGGAACCCTATTTTGGCGTTAAATTAGAGTGCCGGGATTTCGGACTTTTTTTTATTGGAAACCAGCTGTAGCCCGCGGGTTTATTCGCGTGAAAATGTTGATGAAATCTATCCAAATTATATAATTAATATTTCGTTTCGTAGGAACCTACAAAGTATTAGATAACGTATAAAAATTATGAATGAAATCAGTTACATCGTTCTCAAGAAATGGCGTGACCAATAGAAATAGCGATTAATTTTTATATTTATAGATTTCCAACTCTTAAAGTTATTTTTTTTTAATTTCTTAGTTATTAATAGTTTTTAAGTTATTAATATTAACTAAATGTATTTTTTTCATCTTAATTTGTTAATAATAATTGCAATTTTGTATGTGCTCTAAAATCATTGAAATACAGTTTTCTATACGTCATTGTAAATCCAATGAAGTATCGCTCATATTTTTATAGTACGGGATCCCGATACAAAATTGCTTCGTTCATCGGGTATTTGCCTGGGCCTAGGCAACCTGGCCAAAACATATTAACCCTATTATAATTGTATATAAAAATTTGATTTTGATTAAATCGAACAATCGATGACGTAACAATCTTACAGCGGGATCTTAGACTATCAGGAGCTTTATCACTATTTTTTATGAATTTCAACATGTTAACCAAAATATTTGGATAGATTAAAACGTTTATTTTTAGGGTTCGGTTCCTCGAAAAAAAAAAGGAACCACTTCCACATCACTTTCTCTGTCTGTCTGTCTGTCAAGATCTCTTTTCTTAGGAACGCTTGGAAGTATCAAGTTAAAATTAACATCAAGTATTTATGTTTGCGGTCCGTTTTAAGCTGTAAGAAAATCAAGCTTCTAAGTGAACGCAATCAAAGATATGGTCATTTATGCCATATATTTTAACATTTAGGTATATCAAAACCTATAGGGTACATCTCATTGACCTAGAATCATGAAATTTAGCGAGAAGCAAGGAAAAAATCCGAAAGTTGTTAATTCATTGTTATACCACATCAAAAAATATTTTTGCGATTACAAACTTATATTTACATTTTTAGTTTGTCACTCGGAAAAAAACCAGCAAAAATCTTCGAGAATCGATTCCCAAGATGAATTAACTATCTACATACAAGTTTGTATGGAACCCTAGATGTGCGAGTCAGACCTGTCTTGACTTGTCCAGTTTTATTTTTAAATACAATTTTAGCATTTCTACTACACCTCAAATGTCACACCGCGAAGCGGTAGCATAGCAAAACTGTGCTTTCAACTAATTTTAGCAAAGTTTCGTTGGTGTAATTTTTAGAGCATCGATCAAACATCTATAGTATATATGATCGAAGCACGTCTATAGCTATTGCTGATAGATATATTATAATAAAGAATATTATATCTTTTACCTCTTTCATCCTATCTACATAGTCGATGTTCCCATTTAGTAATCCTCTTAAAAGGTGTGATCGAAATTTCACTAGCTTTCTGTATATTTAGCAGTTGTTTGGTGTTCGATTGGGTCCGCACTTCGAAAGGTGTTTTCAAAATATATTTGTTGATTTTATAGGGTTCAAGAACTGAAACAGCAAATCGAGACGTTGACTGTGCAGCAGAAGTCAATGGTGCAAGAACTAAATAATCAGCTCAAAGAGTCCCAGGATGTTTTAGAAAACCAATACCAATTAACTCAAAGGGTAAATGAGCAGAAGGAAGCGACTGGAGCTGCCCTTGTTGATGCTCAAAATACTATAGAAGACTTAACATCTAAAATATCTGAACTTGAAAGTAGACCTATTTCTGGTACTAAAATGGCCTGCATATAATATTAAAATTAAAAGTAACCATAAAGTTATAACAACCCTCTTATTCCAGATTTACCAACTGAAAGAGAAATGGATCTTTGGGCAGAATTACAATCTACTAAAGATACGTTGCGTATAACTGAGGATGAAATGACGGCGTGTAAACGAGAGAAAGTTCGGTTTTTGGAAACGCTGACGAAGATATCTGTAACTATCGATTTGTTTGATACTCATTTATGTATTAAGTATAAGAGTTATTCTAGAGTCAATTTTTTTTTTCAGTCTTTTGTACCAGATAGCTTTTTTACTTCCACCCCAAGGTGAATACTTTGTGTACACAATGACCTTTTGTTTTATTTCTGAGACATTATGATAAAAGGTAACTCGTTTCAGGGAACGGAGAATAAGGTAGGAATGCAGCAAAAACTAGCAGCCGAACTGCTAAGTAAGGAAGAAATACTAGGAAAAATGCAAATACAAATAAGAGAATTGACGAAAAACATAAAACTAAAGTACGTTATCGAACTTTCAGCTGCGATATATTTAACAAACGCTAGCCTAATCTGAAGATCTATTTCAGTGAACAAAAAGTGATTCAGTACGAACAATTCATTCACGATCTGCACAAGCAGGATAGTGCTGTACCTCACAGTCAGGCAGATGGAAATGGCTACGAAGAATTACAACAGGAGGTAAAGTACCCCTCTCAGATACATGTAAGTTTTGCAGAACGCAACGCAACGGAACAAATGCTTTCAATTAAATTAGTGTTTTATGAAAACTGTTTTTTGTGACTAAAACTTACATTTTATTATTATATTTGATATCATATGTTATACGTTACGTATTAAGGGTTCTACAGAAGAACTAATACCCGAATTCCATCAAATCCAACCATCTTCCAATTTTTATCGTCATTAATAGCAGGAGCTCAAATCCAAAACAAAAGATTACTAAATAGTGCTTTCGAATCTTTTATGGCATCGAATACACTTTTGTCCTTTAAATTTAAACGTTATTTTTCAAAGTCGGTATTTAAATTTTCTCCAGTCAGTTTTATATTCAGTAAAGATTCTGAAATTGCTTCTTTCTTTGTCAGCCAGAGCACCAGTATTTATGTTGTATCTCTCTACCAGAATCTCAATCCTCATCATTAATCTCGTTATTATTTACCTTAAATGGGTTACAGTCATTAAAAGTCGATGCTAGGTTTTGGATATCCTTATCCCAACAAAAAAAAAAAAAGAAATAAACCAAAGAAATGTGCATCAAACATTTCTTTGGTTTATTTCTTTTTCTTTTTGTAAGCATCCAGGTCAATTTGAATTTTAAATTGAAGAGGCGTAAAAAGTGAACTGAATTTATTTCTCCCCCTCTCATTCTATTCCTCTATGCATATTACTGCATATACACCCATTGCGAATCATTTAATAAATAACAACCTCCTATATTTTAACAGCCACGTCTGCATCAGGTAGAATTATGTATGTATAGTTTTATATTAAGTAGCCGTTCTCCGCAGTTTTCCCGCGGGTATGGCCACTGCTGCGCTACTTAAGGTCGTCGCTTGATGTTCAAAAAGCCTGTAACATTCTAATATTGGCTATCCATTCTTTTTTTGTGCAAACCAAACAAAAAATTAAGTTATAGATTACTATTGGACCCAACAGACGTTGGTCTGCTCGAACGTAGGATTAACGTTTTGGTGTCACATATAATTTGGTGATTTCGACCCTTGAAAGAAAACCTTGGATGGTATATAATATAATCTAGGACTAAAACCTTAAAAAAATAACAGGACATACACTTTGGTCAAAATATAAACTTTATAATTTCGTTATTTCCTGGAAATTATAAACACAATAAAAAAAGTCAGCCAAATCGATTGACCCGTTCGCAATTAATACTCCGACATACATGAGGCAATTCATTTTTATATATATATACATATAGATAATGCTATATGTAAACATCTATATTTATATATAAATATAGATATATATATCTTTTATAGATAATGAACTTGAGGATAGCTCTTCTTGAAGCAGTTCACCGAAATGAAGAATTGTCCGAGCAGTTAATACAAAAGGATCAACAACTCGACCAGCAAGACAAGACATCACGTGCCCAGGCAAGAGTCATAAAGGTTACTAGGTCCTTTTTGTAAATGCTTAGAAGGCAGACATTTATAATTTTACATCACATAATCGGATGCATATTTGCAGGTTCTTTTTCTGTGAAATTATGGAGCCGGCTTCTAAAAATAATTTATATTTTGAAAATTTAGTATGCGAGAGCCACATTTTTTTTAAACATCGTGGTTCGTTTTTTTTTTAGTTTTACTTTGTAGTTTCTTTAAATTAGCTGATAGCTGAGAAATAAACTTTGCCTTGATTTTGCGATTCTTTATACTAACCGTGTAAAAAAGATGAAAAAAGAAATTATCAACGATCTTTACTACATTTATTAGTTCAAAAAAAGTTGTTTTATAATACTTTTAACTGTAGATTTTTTTTTACAGAAATCGAACCCATATAATATGTTATGCTAAATTATTCATCAGATTATCTGATAGTACGCTCATTTATAGCCTATAAATTTCGGCTTGCTTAGTCAAACCACATAACATAATACTATACTAGTAGTCAAACTAAAACTTTCTTGTCCGTCATGTCGGTTATATACTCAAAAATTAGGGCCTACAAGAGTTTTAAAAAACCTAAGTCTTATAACATAGATTTTTCAGAAAGACAGTTACATAAACTACAACGATTTAAACATATTTATTTAAGTCATTACATTGCCGATTGATGATCAGTGTCCCGTTCGATCGGCAACTATTGATAGCAACTATTGATAACGAATTCTATCAAATTATATACATTTAATAACCTGTTTAACAAATTGTGTTGTTTAAATTGTAGATCTTTTACAGTTTTACCCGTAGTACAGTTCAGTTGTCCGGTCAACCGGACTATGGATAAAATAAATTATTCTTAGTGCAGTTGACCAGACATAATAGATAACATTTTATGGTCTAGTAAAACTAAAACAATCTGACACTATTTAATATTGACATTATGTTGACATTGATGTATTGATTGTGAATTCGATCATAAAATACTCATTGAAATTAAGTATCTATATTAATCATTCGGGCAAGGAATAGGTATATAAGAATAGGAGGGTATAGGTATAGACTAGATTGAAACCTTACCTGAATTATAAATAGAGATCGGATAAATTTTGCATATTATGACGGATGTATCTTTACTTCGTTTAAAATATGCCTGAAAATGTAATCAAGTACCTACTTGAAAATAGAAAGATTACAGAACTTTATAAAATCTAGTCAGCACCCTTCGTTTTACGTACTTATAATAAAGCAAAGCTGTTCCAATTTAAGACACATACTACAAAAAATAATTGATCAAAATTTAAGAAGACATCCGGAACTAAACCATAAAACAAACACCTATTCTCTTTGACTTTGCACGCATTGTGAACAGTAAAGCAGAGCACTTATTTTAAAAAAAAAGGCAGTCATGGGACAGCCGACAGAAGTGAAAACTTAAACGAAACGTCGAACTTAAGACGTCACATTAACAGACTGGTGACATAAATTAATAAGGACCTGACAGAATTCAATGTTTAGATTAGCGCCCTCTAGTAGATCTATATACGAATATTAGCGTGACGGTTACGAGAACTTTTTCCCCATAGCAAAAGTGCACAAACGTGCTTAAAGAAATTTGCACTTCAAAAATTTGTCCCACACTCAGCACACGAATGAAAAAAGAACATAATATTTTTTATTTTTCTTACTAATGTCCTATTTGCTATTTCAGATATTTTGGTACAAAAAGCGTTTGTACCATAAACTTAGTATGTTTTAGACGAACAGTCCCGTCATTTTCGTGAGACTAAAATTGAAATGTTTCTGTGTGCAAGTTTTACAGACGTGTGACTGACTTTTAGTGTCGGCACATTGACGTCACCGCAATATCGATATAAAAAATCATTATGGATTGGTAGTATTTTGTATGTTTTGTTACTATGAGTTGTTGTGCTTTTGTTTGTAATTTTTTAATGTCGGAAGTGAAGAAAGTACAATAGAATAATCATTGATATAACTTTCATCCTAAGGTATTTTTAATATTTTGTAGCGTTAATTGCCAGGTTTAATGTTGATTAAGTACGTAAAGTAAGCTTACGATGTACTGTCTCTAGTGTAAGTACAGATAAAAGTCCGCCATTTGCTGCTCTTACACACCCACGCTTCGACTACTATTATTGAACATTTTATGCAAGTAAATCGGTTTCGGGGACTTCTTAACTGACCTCATCAAAACTGTGACATTTAAAATAATTTTGAATTAATAAAAAATATTTGCTACAAAAGGGACATAATATCACAAAGAAAGGCAGTCTGGGTACCTATGTAATAAATAAAACATCAAAACAAAATCAAAATACTTTTAATATTATGACAAACCTTACATAGTCATATCAAAATCAAAGCAAAGTATTTTATTTCAATAAAACCAATTGTTATAGGTATTTTTAAATTGTCAGGAGTAGGAGAGAGTCAGAATTAGTGTCTAGAAGGACACTCGACACTCTTTTTCAACACGTTATTTTAAGCATTTTCATCAAAAAATCTTAAAATATTATTTATAAGAATAAGTTATTAAAATATTTTTTTGTGGAAGAAATTATCACAGAGGTTAATTAAAATAGCGCGGTCAAAGTGCCGCTTTGTCTCTCTTTCTATGACGAAATAGCTATAGCAATCAAGACAAGTAGTTCTAAAAAGAGTAATAGTTTTAATATTTCATACAAGAATCAAACTCTTACTGCAAAACTGATCAGAAGTAATGCAGTGTACCTATGCATTATTTGCGTCTGATTTATAAAACATAAAAATATTCGGATTGTCGAGTATTTTGTTAAATTCTAATGGTGCAAATAGCAGTCTCCATATTGGCCACTCGGATGCCATATTGAGTTCGTTAAGGCCGATTCACACGTAAAATATCTACCTACATTTTGTAAAAGATTGTGTATTATGATGAGTCACATTTCACCCGAGCGAAGCCGGGTTATTTTCCGCTATAAGCAGAAGCTATAGCTGAGATTACCTAATTTATTATGTCTCAACCTTTAAACTTTATTTCGAGTAAAGGTGGAACAGTGCTGATACTTAATTTGCATCAATATTATAGAAACAGTAATTATAAAAATGGCTCAACACTGTGGAGGTGTAGTTCTTATAGAAAACAGAAATGCAAAGGAATTGTAACTACACACGTAAGGTTTATCATTTGTATATTGTTTTACTACCAGCTTAGTTAACTCCAGTAGTTTGTTTTTATAATTCAAAGAATGGCTATTTTTAGTTACCTAAAATTTATATTTTGTAGCTTTTTACCCGACTCACTTATGTATGTTCGTTTCATTGTGAGCCAAACGGCTTGACTTATTTTGAAGTGTCATTGGATTCCTATTCTTACGCGGAGTGTCATAGGCTATGTAACGTCAGCAAAAAATCAATATGGCCGACGTAAACTGTCAAAAACTGTTTTAAATTCTTTTGCATCGTTTTGCTTATAGAATGAAAGTGTGGTTAAGGCTAACCCCCATTGTCAAATTAATGAAGTATGGCTAATTTGAAAAAAATAGTTAAAACATCTGACCTACCTATTCCCAAGCTTTATAACGAAGCAGTTACGAAATTAAAAAATGGTGGAATTAACCTGGTTGTCGGCGTACCAGAATTACGTAACATTCAACATGGCCCATATAATGCAAGAAATAAAAGCAATAGTGTTATGAAAATTTAATGTCGAAATCCTGAAGACGTCGAAGTACCATCCAAGTTTTACAGGTTTACTCTAGCTGACTATTGTTTTATGTAGAATAAAATTATTATATTTTGCTTTCGAGAAACGAGGAACTTGATTCCTCGAATAACAGAGTTTTTCTTTGAAGGAAAATTTAAAAGCTGCCCACGTCCGTTTTACCAGTTATTTACAATACATGGTGACGTCGCGTCGGCAGCTCGGTCGAAACAACGAATGTTGTTCCGTTAACATTATTTTGTTCTTATGTGTGACAAAAAACAATCAAGCTATTTGTGTTTAATTTGCTTAAACTACACTTAAGATGGAATCCTTCGAAAGTTCGTTGTGACTATGAGAAAACAGCTATAAATGCCATTATTGAAGAATTTCCAGAAGTAACAGTCATTGGATGCTATTATCACTCGACAAAATGTGTGTGGCGTAAAGCTAAAATAATTTGGGCAAAACAAAATCAGGTCTAGAGAGACGTATTGTAACTTCTAATAAGACCCCTTTTGCCTAAAGATGCTATTTTGGATGCATGGCAATATATTAAGTCTGAGGCTTTGACTGATATGAGCAAGTTTTTTTCATATTTTGAAAACTTGTGGATTGATAAATAATTCTTTCAAAAAAAACCGACTTCAAAAAAAAAAACTATTCCATAAAAGACATATATGGTTTTCTCATGGATGACATGGTCAGAACTGGACCAAATAGAAATGGGACCACACGGGATGCTTCCCATGTGGTCCCATTTCAATTGGTTGGTGCTCCAGCTTTCAAATAAAAAAGAATCATCAAAATCGGTTCACCCAGTCGAAAGTTCTGAGGTAACAAACATAAAAAAAACATACAATCGAATTGAGAACCTCCTCCTTTTTTGAAGTCGGTTAAAAATGATAAACTTTATCACTGTTTTTGGACAAAGGCACCGCACCAATAACAGTGTCGAGGATTGGAATTCAAAGTTAAATCAATAAAAATACTGTAAACATATTACGACTTCTAAATTATTTAGAAAAAATTGATAAGAAAACACAAATCAAAATTATAAAATGTAATAAAGAAAATATTTACAATAAACGGATTAAGAAAGATATACTAACAGACGATGGAATAAGGCATGTTCAATTGCAGTATATTAGCGAAGAAATTATTTAGGCCATGCTTTAGAAAAACTAGCGAATATCAAATAGTTTTAAGTTATATATAGCCTCATTTATAAAATCAGTTCAAACAATAAGTTTAGACCGGGCCGGTGCCGAATCCATAGCGTGCTTGCTACAGGCAGGAACACCATGTCGGGTCAGCTTACGACCCAGACATACGTTTTAGTACGACGCGTCAGGCCTTACGACGTATCAGCGCTCGCCTCCACCGCCATCAGTCATGTTCCCCCTCAACCTAACAACCAGATTGGGTAAGATCCTATCAATGCCCCTTTGGATATTCGTCATGGTTTCAGAAATAGATAAAACATGTTTCCCAGCCACAATCTGATACTATCTCTCCTACCCAGTCTGTCGTGTCGTAGCATTTTCGTAATATTAAATGAACATTTTAAAACATTTGTCTATTAGATTCCCATAAACATCGCAGCCGGAGCACGTAAAATATTTTTTTTTTTGGTGTCCACACTGAATTTGTAAATCGGATGTCCACGGAAAATGATCTATACTATTAGTCCAGGCACCGGAGCTAATGCTCCGGTGCCCGGACTAATAGTATAGATAAAAGACCACCACCCTCAAATGAGGGTGGTGGTCTTTTATAACAATATATATACTTGGCTTAAAATTTGAAGAAAAATACGTAGAATAACACCCTAAGGTGTCTACTTCGACGGAGATACGCGTCATTGTTTGTTATTCCAAAATAACTTGAAAATCGGCTTTTTTTTAACGCCTAATCCTTATGTAAAATCGTCGGCTTAACATCTTTTGCACTTAACATTTTGCTCTAAAACCAATACTTTTCTAGATTTTTAATGAAAAGCGAAAAAAAAACCGATTTTCAAGTTATTTTGCAATAATAAATAATGACACGTATTTCCGTCGAAGTAGACACTTTAGGATGTTATTCTACGTATTTTTCTTCAAATTTTAAGCCAAGTATCGTATTGTTATAAAAGACCACCACTTTTCACATTATTTGGCTCTGGCGCCCGGATTATATGGGTAAGAGATCAATTTGTCCAATATAGTATATATTGGACAATTTAAATCTTTACATAGCATATATTCTTTACTCGTATGTTTGGGGTTGGTTCAGTCTCAGAAAAGTCTATTTTTTTAATCATCAATCTGTGTTGTTTCTCTGCCGGCTTCTCCATTGTTAGCATTCTTAACGAAAGTACTTAGGTAAAGAAGTTCTAGTGAATAATGACTATATTTTTATCAATGTTCAACAGACTGGTACTTGACATTTTGCAATAAAAAGTAAAAACCACCTAGTAGCGTTCGAGCGTTTTTACTAACTGTTGTAAACATTTATGTGCATATTAAAAACTAAAATTGCAGCAATAATCTAGTAGTAAATGCGGTGAAATAATAACAAATGTTTAAAATAAGCATCTTCAAGAACCAAATAATAGCCGTATAATAGCCAGCCCCTTTACCACGTGTCTCACAGGTTAAAAGCTCACAGAACAATCAGCATTAGTTTACATTTAATTATATTCTGATACCTTGATGTTGATTATAAGGTAGCAAGTGACACAGGTACGCGAGGAGTTGATTAATATGCTGAAGAACAAAGAAACGGAGCAGAGTCGCGAGCTGGGCGCGTTACAGCAAGATCTTGAGCACCGAATGAAAATTGTTGATGATGTGAGATTCGCGATTTATGTTTTTTTTATTTTTTTTTACTATTTGTACCTATCTATAATACAGAAATATCATGGAAACAATGGGAATAGTTAAGCAAGTGGTAAACCTACGTGTCCGTGTGCTTTAGCAATAAACGAGTTATCGAGTAGATATAATGACTACCATCCATTAAATTGGGTTCTTACCTTAAGTAGGTACTTGTTTATCATTTGCATTTAAAGTTAAAAGACAAAAACTATAATAAGTTGTATTTAAAATGCTATCACTTCCAATGATATCTTTGTATTTATTTACCTATAGGTTATTTATTTTGTCCACATCATCATAATCTTATTCTGCAAATATCCAATTTAAAACTTCTTTTTCGTCTTTTCCATCAGGTAAATAAGCAAATAGCGGCAAAAGCAGACGAAATCCAAGAATTATTCAAAACTTTGGAGAACAAACAGCAGCAGATCCACCGCTTGGAAAAAATAGTGTTAGCACTGGAAGAGCAACAGCGACGAGCGCAGGCACAACGGACGCGACACGAGGAGAAAATCGCCGCGCTTGAACACGAACTAGCCGCGAATGGCAGTCGAAAGGAACGGTATGCTTATTAGACTTTACAAAAACGAGAGTGGTCGTACCTCATTGAATAGAAACGGTGCGAGATTTTATAAATAAATTTTATTGTATTCCATGTAGTCACCTAAGGAATAACATTGCCGTAAAAACTGTTAATCGAGGAATCAGTAGGTACGGTTCTATATGCCTTAGTGGCAGATACCTACTAACAGAATCTCATGGCAAATAGGGAAATCAATATTCGTAGTGTGCAATAGCAGGAAAATTGGATAGAACGATCTTGACACTAGACGACATCTTCAAACTAATGTTTTTACTGTACCACTGGTTGCCTGTGCACTGTTTCCCTTTATGTTAGTCTGACGACCAAGACACAAATTTACTATCTATGTAAATTTTGATTATACAATACATCCTATTTGTTTCAGAAAATTCCTGTTCTTTTAACATTACTTCTTACTGAAAAGAAAGCAGTGTCTGAGAATTTTCAAACGGTTCAAAATTTGTTCAAAATTGTTTGTTCTATCATGTGAAGTTTTTTTTAGTAAAATATATGATTAAACTGCATTTGCTACGAACACTGTACGAACAAAGTATAATTTTAATACCTGGTAGACTTTTTAATGAAGTACCTAATTATCGACGCTGATTTCATCAAAATATGGGCTGTCAAATTTTCTATCCATACCTGATATTTGTATATTTCTACGCCAAGCTTGACATCTAGCGTGTTATCATCATCATGGAGAACTGGATTATAAGGCGATATGAATTCCTATAATGTATTAGCTGTTTTTGGATAAATAATTAAAATATAATTACAAACGTGAAAACAGTAAGTACAGTTACAGTAAGTAGGTGACATAATGTAACGTAATTTTTTTAATCTTAAGCTAAACGTAAACTACAAGTGGACATTAATTTGTAATAAGTAATGTTGTTTCATCTTCCGACTTTTCTCTTTTTTTGTTTTCTTTCTTTTTTTATTTCATTCTTCTCTTATTTTTCAGTATCTTTGTTTTTATAGTTTAATTTTATAATAATAACATAATTAGCCCACAACAAAAAAGTGCTGTAATTCAATTTACTAAATTTTGTAATAACTATCAGGTGATTTAAAAAAGTGTTTGTTTGCCCGATGGCTTCTCACAAGGCTCAACTATTTGGAAACGGGTGGTACTATTTGTTATCCTTTGCTTTAATAATTTTACTTTTGACAAGGCCTATTGTTGCAATTAGTAATAACGTATTGATCTAAAAAAAATCGTTAAAAAAGGGCGATTTTGTGAGCAACTTTATGAAATAGTTGATTGAATTTGAAGTTGAAAAATAGTAGAACCTTGTTGTGTTCAAACACCCCTTAAATAAGGGTAATAGGGAATATGCATGTTGTTTAAAATTACTTGATTAATTTCCCCTTGAACCTTTATTGTCCAGATATTATGCCTAAACAATTATTTTCTTATTTAGTTCGTGTTCAATTGCAAAAAATATTAATTAAAATATGCAAAATAAGGGCGCGAAATTCAACTTTACAAAACGCTTCACCATTGATCGAAACAAAACATGACGTGACATTCCACGTTCTGTCATTTTGACGGCGCCTATATTCGTAGTGTTACGGAGAAAGATAGGTGTTCCTGTGGTTTTTGCTCTTAGCTAGTGCAATTTAAGCATTCTAGTGATATTAGAATACATCTAGGACAATGCCTGAATGTAGTTTTGTCAAAGCACAATCGGACAATCTACCGAAAATAGGTGCATTCATGATGACTATATATTTTGCATCAAATCCAGATTTTACGTACGCTGAGGTTAAAGGAGTGAAAGCCGCAAGGTAATTATTATAATAATTATTATAATGTAATCTAAATGATAGGTAAGATATGTATAGTTAGTTATATTCATGAAGTTTTATTGGACTTCTGTTACCTAGTTTAAGTAGACAAGCAAGTTGATATTTAAAACAAACATAAATTACTGCTGACTAATTCACCCTATACTAGCAATTAAATTGTAATATGCTTACATTAAAATATCTTCACAACAATATAAACACGATATTGAAGATACTCCATCTCTTCTCATTAATGTACACCATTGTTTTCGTATTTTACATTATTATTTTGTACAGGAAAAAATACTGTATTGGGTGTACTTCTTATAGTGTTTTTACACTTAGGGACAAGGCAATACCTATAAAATGGTTTTTTAACTTTATCCATCGTCTATTAATTACAGTAATAGTAATTACAACTGGAAATCGGTATAAAATTACTGTAACACTTCAATGTTATTTTAAAAATTAATTTGAACATTGCCAAGTTTATTAATATTTTTTATTAGAATGATTTAACAAGTCAATAAAAGATACAAAAAAATACATGCATATTCCCTATTCTGAGAAATTACTTTTTTTTTCTTCTGATATGGCTTACGGTTTGTATCGCCACAAACAAGTAAAAGGTAGGGAAACTATGTGAAAAAAATAAAAGGAAATTTTGAATTTGAATTTGGATAGGATCTGGATCAAAATGAGATAAGGAACAAATTAATATACATATTTAGATTTTGCTATAAAAGAGTCTAAAATATTATATACATCTGGAGTATTGGAAGACAAAAGTAGGGGAATAGATGAAGGAAGTGAAATGCAGATGGAAACTAAGGATGAAATTAATTTCGAGTTATCATATAATGGGCAAGAAAAGGTCGCAACACTCGCATAGGTCACTGTTGACAATTTGGAATCTGGCAAGGTGAGCCGGAGTACATACATGACCAAGTCTCATTCTAATGAGGGAACTTGTAACAGTTTATTATAAATAATTTTGCCGAACCAAGACTTTTAAGGAATCTTTGACTGGATCCTAGCATAATGTTTACCTTTGTAACGGCTGGATTCAGCCCAAAGATTCTCCCAACGCTCTTAGATAATTGGTCATGATAGTAATTTATATACGGCTCTTCAGCTCCATCCTGTACAGCCTCATTAGCTAAGCTATTATATTTCCTACGCTTCCACAATGACTTGGTATCGATGCTAAATAGACAATTAAATTTAGATTACAGCACTTTAAAAGTAAATCCCTTATATCGACGATAATAGCATATATATCACCTTTAAATGGAAATCTGCCTAAAGCTTGTAATGCACTTAAGGCAACAGAAAAGATAACAGTTTTTTCAACATACTCAAGAGCTTTAAAAATAGCATAACATTCTCCAGTAAAAACTGAAGTTTCAGGAGTAAATTTGATTTTAAATGCAGAGAAATTACTTTCAACCATTTGCCAAACTAAAAATTAACTGCAACCATGTAAAAACTAAAAACTGTAACAGTTGGCGCCAATATAAGATCGTTGTGTGTCAACGAAACAGAACCATGTTAAAGTCCCGTACAGATGAAACGGACTCAAAAATAAAAAAAACTGTCAGTCGTAGGACTGCGCGTCAGAAGCGAAAACACATACACACATATAGTAAAAAATTCTTTAGGCACGTTTGTGCACTTTTGCTATGAAGAAAAAAGCACTGAACTCGTTAACGTCACGCTAATAATACATAAATAGATCCACTAGAGGGCGCTAATCTAAACATTGAGTTTTGTCAGCTCCTTATTATATATATATATATATATATATATATATATGTGTGTGTGTATGTGTTATCACTTTTGACGTGCAGTCCTACGACTGACAGTTTCTTTTTTTGTAAAGAATAATAGCAACGTGGGTCACACATTACTAGTATTCTTGTTAACCCCTCCAACTAAGCTAAAATCTTGTGTTAGGAGTGGATTCACGATTCACGCTACTGCTCCTTCTATACTTAGTTGTCGCATTATGAGAATTTTCCTCTAACTTGAGATTGGCAGTAACTAATGGTCTTTCGCTAATATACGACCGATTGCTTATGTTATATTCATGGTTATGGTTAAAATGGGCCGCCTTTTTTAACCTTTTTTTTTGCTATTTCAACTGTTCGTTAACTGTTCATTGTTCGATCAACATTTTTATTTATTCGATCTTAGTTTTTTTTAAATAAAATAAAAAATTACTATCAACTTGGCGGGGAGAAGTCGTTTTTTTACATTTTTTTTGCTATTTCAATTGTGCGTTAACTGTTCGGCATTGTTCGATCAAAACTTTTATTTGTTCGATCTTAGTTTTTTTTTGAACAAAAAAAAAATGTTGATCGAACAATGACGAACAGTTAACAAGAAGTTGAAATAGCAAAAACAAATGTAAAAAAACGACTTCTCCCCGCCAACCTGAGGGTAGTTTTTTATTTTATTAAAAAAATAAGATCAATCAAATAAAAAAACTGAACGAACAATGACGAACAGTTGAAATAGCAAAAAAATAATTAAAGAAAACGACTTCTCCCCGCCAACTTGAGGGTAATTTTTTATTTTATTAAAAAAAAAAACTAAGATCGAACAAATAAAAATTTTGATTAAACAGTTAAGAACAGTTAACGAACAGTTGCAAGAGCAAAAAAAAAATGTATAAAACGACTTCTCCCCGCCAACTTAGACAGCCGTTAAAATGCCTCCTTTTGAAGATACCACGTGGTCGTGGCAGAGTTTTTGTTTTTGTTTTTGTTCTGTGCCATGAAACGGGGATGAAAAACTAGTATGGGGTTCTATGAAAAAAATTAGAAAGAAAATGTGCCATTTTGTTCTATGACGTCATAATGGTATTTTATTACGTGTGCATAATAATTCAAAATAACGGGGTTTTATGTGGATTTATAAGCTAAAAGTTAACATTATTAGCTTATAAATTCTAAGCTGTAAATATGGCTATCGATGTCGATATCCACAGGTATTTACCATTTTTTTTTGTAACATTTGTTTAGGTTCAAACAATGAGTAAAAACCGTCGGCAAAGAAGATTTAGTTTACGAGAGTGAGAAACTATTATAAAGCTTATTTCGTTTCTCCACAATATAACAGGGTGGCTGTTGGAACGGGTGGATAATTAATCGGAATTCACATAATATCTTTCTCCGGATTTCTCCCCCGCCTGTGTACAGTCATTTATAGAAATACACACAAACCCGGCTCAAGATACTAAATAAACATTAAAATACTTAGAAATACGTACCTAGCTATTGTGTCTATTGTAGCAAAGAAATTTAGAAAACGATTGCAAATTTACATTTAAAGAGACAAATTTATTCAAGATACGTAATTACACCCCTTCATTTCCTTTGACACTACTGCGTGGCACTACTAGTAGTGTCATGGGAGATTTTTATTTCCCGTGACACTACTGTTTTTTTATATAATATATATATAATAGTGTAGTTTACACTACACTATTAGTAGTTACTCTATATTATGATTCTCCACGCCTTTTCCCAACTAAGTTGGGGTCGGCTTTCAGTCTAACTAAACTAGGATACGAACGAACTTCGATATTTTACGTGAAGCGACTGCCATCAGACCTTCACAACCCAAGTACTAGGCGATATAGAAGTTCTGTGTTTAGACCAGGTTGTGGGACTTTTTTTAGGACTCCACAGAACTACCCGTAACAAACGCCACAGATGTTAATACACAAAAATGACACCACGTTGACATTGACGCATTTTCTGAAGGCTTCGTAGTACGCAGGCGCAAAGACAAAGATTATAGGACACACTGTATACTATTATACTGTATTCTATCTCATTCTCTCGCAGGCTAAATACTATATGAATGTTTCTCTTTTTAGTGTTTTTAAAGTTTTTCGTTTCATCGAATTTCAAATCACAACGATTTTAGACGTTTCACATCAAAAAAATATCTGATCCAATTTTTCATGTTTTATTTATTTATTTACTAAAACTTTTTGCACATTAGTACATAGGCGGACTTAATGCCTAAGGCATTCTCTGCCAGTCGACCTTTGGGTGATGCAGAGAAGAGAAGAAGTAGGTGCAATTAACAATCTTGTAAAAAAATTACAAAGAAAAGAATGGGATACATACAAAGTTCGATACGAATATACACACATTATACACAAATACTCGTAACTTATATATACATATATACACACATACATACACAAATACATACATAGCTATATAATACATATACTATTGTAAGTACAAATAGCAACATTAATGGTTCGAACTATTGACGAGTTGATTCTGCCAATTCTTTGAATAAGAGCTCCTTTACTTTTACCTTAAAAGTGTAGCGATTTGAAGCCGTCCTGACTTCGAGAGGAAGCGCATTCCACAGAAGAATCGATTGAACCGGGAAGGAAGAGCCGACGAACCCAGTGGTGTGAGACGGGACAAAGTAGTAGGAGGTTGCTTGTATTTCATGTATTTTTGTAAATAAATTGATTAGATATTTGAAAGAAATCTGTTTTGTTCAACCTACCTAATTGGTTCGAATTGACCCCTACCGACTCGTAGTCACACCACATTATCACACCAGTATGACAAACGGTAATTTTTTTCTCGTTTGTCACACTACTGGTTTTTATACAACATGTATACCGTAATTGCTAGTGCAGTGCCAACATAATAAAGTCGGTTTGCCGACAAGTAATGCAACTGACCTATAACCTATGGCATGTCTTCAGATGTGAATAATCCGTGATTCATATGGTACTGCAACCTTATCTATAGTACTGGCCGGTTAGAAACGCATTGAGATAATGATTGATAATGACTGACAAACGTCAACATATAAACAAAAACGATTGTGCATTAGTTTCACATTGGCTTTGTAACATGGATTTTTATATTATTAACAGGAAACGTGGACAAGTGTTGTTATTTAAGCAACATCAATACTATAAACAGAAAGTTTACAAAAATTCTAATCAGATATGGTTTTGTCGTAACCGTCGTAACAGTATAAAGTGCTCCGGTTCAGTCACAATAAACGTAAGTGCCAGTGTACATAAAATATATATACTTGTTATATAAATTTTGTTGTTATATAAAAGTTATTAACAGTATTATTAAATGAAAAGGACATTAATATCCAAAAAGTGAAAAGGGTCGACAAAACTGATAAAGATAGTTTTATAATTTCATGCCAATTAAAACTATTAAAATGTTATTATTATTAAATTATTGAAATGTTGCGTTAGAAAATTGTAAAAATTTGGATACAAGCATTTACTGATAGGTACTACTTAGCAAAATTTCAGCTCAATCGGAAACCGGAAAGTGGGTCAATTCAACTTGCAAAATTCCATTACAGACAACGGGACAGGTGAAACTAAGATAAGGATAAAATCTTGTAAAATATAAGCTAATACATTGGCTAATACGTAATTTGAAGTTTTACTGTAATATAACAAAGTAGTACAACTCGGACAGCACTAGTTCGGAAATAAATACATTACATGATGTGTAAAAATCAGTAGTGTGACAAACGAGAAAAAAATTGCCGTTTGTCATACTGGTGTGATAATGTGGTGTGACTACGAGTCGGTAGCGGAATTGACAGCTACGACATCATGACTTTGCGCCATAGCGCAAAGTCATTCCTATTCTTATTTGAATCGCATTCGACTGCCACGTCGAGGATCTTGGGTTCGATTCCCGTTCAGTGCAGATATGCATGAATGTCTATTTGCATTGGTCTGGTTGTTTCTATGTAGAACATGTAGTTATTTACAAAAACAAATAATAATGTATGTTTATCCGTCTTTTAGAACCCGTAGTACAAGCTCTGCAAACCTAGACAGCTTTGTGTTAGATAATATACAAGAATTAGTGTTTTTTTTTTATTGTGTTTGTACTAGGAGTTTCTAAAAAATACTATCTGGCAGCATTCGACAGTGATCACTCAGACCCCGGCGTTGCCAAATTTGTGAGGAATTCCCCAAAATGCGGGCACTTTCGAACCGATTGGGTAATTTATGGGGAGTTCATAAATGCGGGGAATCTAGTATTTTTTAAATTTTATATTCACGCATGGATGTGTGATTGATAAGTTGTAGTTTATATAGCATGACAACATTCATTGGTATTACGGGGAAACAACTTCTATTACGTAGCTCTATGTAACAAGGATGGTTCTAATAATTATGATTTTAGCGACTTTTTAAGTTGTTTTAGTGAATCTATCTGAAGCCCAGCAATTGAAAATCAAATCACTAAAACCTTCAACAAGTCGCTTGAAAATGTCGATATACGTTATACGACAAAAACCATGAACTTAGTATGTAATAGATGAACAGTCCCGTCATTCTCGTGAGACTTAAATTGAAATGTTTCTGTGTGCAAGTTTTACAGCCGTGTGATTGACTTTTAGTGTCGGCACATTGACGTCACCTCAATATCGATATAAAAAACCGGCAATATTTATATATCATTATGGATTGGTAGTATTTTGTATGTTTTGTTACTATGAATTGTTGTGCTTTTGTTTGTAATTTTTGAATGACGTGAAGAAAGTACAATAGAATAATGATTGATATAACTCTCATCCTAATGTATTTTTAATATTTTGTAGCGTTAATTGCCAGGTTTAATGTTGATTAAGTACGTAAAGTAAGCTTACGATGTACTGTCTCTAGTGTAAGTACAGATAAAAGTCCGCCATTTGCTGCTCTTACACACCAACGCTTTGACTACTATCATTAAACATTTCATGCAAGTAAATCGGTTTCGGGGACTTCTTAACTGACCTCATCAAAACTGTGACATTTAAAATTATTTTGAATTAATAAAAAATATTTGCTACAAAAGGGGTATAATATCACAAAGAAAGGCAGTGAGGGTACCTATGTAATAAATAAAACATCAAAACAAAATCAAAATATTTTTAATATTATGACAAACTTACATAAAACTTACATAGTCATATCAAAATCAAATCAAATCAAAGTATTTTATTTCAATAAAACCAATTATTATAGGTATTTTTAAATTGTCAGGAGTAGAAGAGAGTCAGAATTAGTGTCTAGAAGGACACTCGACACTCTTTTTCAACACGATTTTTACAACTGTATGGTTATATTGCTTTTATGTAATAAATGGATGTAGGATATAATGTTGAAACATTTAAACACTCCAGCTAATGAATACTCTAGTCAGTTTAATTAATAGTAGTCCCGATTAGGCCAAACTAGCGGCACCCATTGCAACAAGACGCACGCATCAGCCATCATCCAAGTCAACCATATTGAAGGGAGCTGTACGCCCAGACACGCCACCATTAGCAGGACTTCTAGGCGAGCATGACTGACATACTTAGAACTATCAGGCTATTGCCTATAACAATAACTTGACCCATCTCACACATTTTAAAAATATAACAATAATATTGACTACACAGTTTTGACGTGTACAATTCAATATTTTCAAAATGAAACATTAAAATTTATATGATATCTTCAATGTCAGTACCTAATAATATTAATAAAAAAATCTACATAAGGAATATATGTGATAAGGAAACTAAAACTAGTACATACGTGAAAACTAAAAGGAGAAGTAGAATCTAAAGACCATTACGAATATTTTTTAATTTTCTTCTAATCATTTTTCTTAGCATTTTTATCAGCTACATAAACATCTAGTTTATATTTATAACAAGCTCATAGTTTACACTAATAACTAGAGATTGCTAACTAGGTAAGCTCTTTTACAGCCATAAAATAATTTAATATTCACAGTTTAAGAATTTAAGATTGTTAGTTTAAGAGTGTTATGATTTTACTTTGTTCCATGAGATCAGGGAAAACACCGTGATCTGAACACAAATTAAATGAAAGCGTCACGTAGGGAGCGGTAAGTTTAATAATAGATTGGCAAGTTTCAATATCGGTTAAAATTATATATCGGATAATATGATAATCAGTTAAAATTACCATATTAATGGTATCTCATTATATTTATAAAAGTTATCACAAGATAAGTGAAAATGGAAATTCTCAACAATTAGTAAACAATACCAACCTTTCAGTTTCAGGTAAAGCTCTTTCTACCGAAAGGCCTATAAATTGTTCATCGATATACAATAACACATCAAAAGCATTCAAGTTAAGCAATCTATCTAATTTAGATGCTAAACTTTTCAGACATTTTGACACAATTTGTTAAATTTATTATAAGTATGTATAGCTGGATTTGTAACAAAAAAAAATTAAAACTGTTCATTGGCATTGATGGTGTTCAATCTCTACAACAGATGCCATGATTATGATTTGTCTTTGTTTCATGAGATTAGGGAAAACTCCTTGATCTCAATACAGATTAAATGATTAACACAAGATAGGTAAGTGAAAATGTGAAATGCTTACAATTGGAAAACATTACTATAGTTTCTGAATTGCTTTCCTTTCCATAACAATGTACCTACGTACCTACATTCTGCAAAAAAAAAATGTTCCGTAAATCACATCAAAATCATCAAAATAAAAATTATTAATTCAATTAAACCCATTGTAGGTATTCTTGAATAGTCAGGAGGAGTCAGTCAGTATAAGTCGGTCGTGAAGCTAGTTGCCTGTTCCAAAACGTAGATCCTATGGAGAAGAACAGGCAAGAAACTCCAAGGACACTCTTTTTCAACAGGGTTTTTTTTACAAAGTTACTTATAACATTTTTTATAAGCGCAGTTTAATGTGAGGACAATGTAACATAATATTGTTCTAAAATGAAAATCACAAAGCTGCTAGGCAACATAGAAAATTAACTTAATACTTAAGTGACTACACAGTTCTCACATATTTACAATTAAATTTTTTCTAATGAATTATATATATTTATTATATTTTTAAATTATATACTAATAGCGAAGCTTTTTGGTGTTTAAGTTTAATAGGGAGATACATAAATGTTATTGTCCCCGGAATATAATAATTTTATTTAGATAATTTCTCAATGTTTCTTTTGACATATTTTTTTGTGATGATATCTAAGCCTTATTGACAAATATATTTCAATTATATATTTAATAATTAAGTATTGATGGTTACATAAAGGATCCTGGTCAAATGAATGTTTGTTCAAAGTGCAAAAAAATTTATCCGTGGCTATATTTCTCAAAATTAATAAAACCGTTCTATCAAAAATCTTATCAAAATTCATACCGTTTTGACAAACGTAAATTACGTCTGTAGATGGATAAGTCATAAAACCAGGGCCGCGAACATCAAAATCTTTACTATTAATTAACGAGGATCGTATTCGCATCTGTTGTAGAGATTGTTTTTATAATTGTGCAGTTTTTATAATTTTTTTGGTTACAAATCCAGCTATATATTCAACTATTGATTTAACAAATTGTGTCAAATCATCCGAAGAGTTGGGTAATCTATCGAAGACTTCATTCGGCTCATCTACATTACATTGATTGCTTAACTCGAATTCTTTTGACATCTTATTGTATATCACTGAACAATTAATACGCTTTTCTGTAGAAAGAGGTTGACCAGGAAGGATAGTAATGTTTTCTAATTGTAAACAATTTCCATTTTCACTTACCTCTGTATATCACAGGAGTCTTTTATAAGCAGATATAAAATTACGAACTGTAGGGTTATTATCAAACCCACCTTTAGATCGGATAGCGCTAAAAAATGTCTCTACATGGTCCTGTGATAACATGTATAGTGGTAAAAATGTTAATCGATCCTTTTCTAAATAATTTAATTTTTTTAAGATCTCCTGGTACTTCACTTTCAGCTCAACTTCACCAAATGCATTCTCATGAGCATACATTATTTGGCAACCACATTAAGTAATCGTATCGCCACTTGTGAAATACTTACTATTGATTGATTCCGGTACCCAGTACACCGGTTTCATATTGCAGCAGCCATCTTCGAGTAAGGAGGTAATATATATATAAGAAGGTGAAGACGAACTGAAAACCTGCTCCGTTTTTTGAAGTCTTTTAAAAATAATGAAGTTGTGATGAATAATGAAATAATGAAGTGAAATGACCGCAGCTTGATAGTTCTTTTATGCGACATAAAATATATCGACATATCGATAGATTGTGTTTTGCTTTTAGTCAATCACTGTGCCAAAAGCGGTCATATTCACGTATTCAATATTTTTTTATCTAACACATAATTTTTTTAAATATTACAATATCTGAAAAATAGACTATTTACTGCATATGTTAAATGTAATACAAAATTATTTTGTGTAAATATTCTACGAAAATAAATACTTTGAAAGTAGTATTGAACTTTTGGTATTTAGCTTTCAAACGTTTCTTTCTTTGGATTTTTCCTCTATGTTACACCACAATCTAACAGATAATACGGCACCATTATTATTTTTTATATTTACAAGTTAAAATATAGAAAGATTACGACGAAAACACCAAAATTAAAACAGGAAGTTTTTTAATTATTTGAAACTAAATGTTTCAAAACCGGTCTCACTGTCAAATTCATTCTGTCTCTTTCTCACACCTAGGTTTCTGTATAAGGCTAAGTATCTCACTCGCACACTATGTTCGTCTATTACGTTAGTATATTAAGTTTATGACAAAAACTGAATGATGAGAGATGAGCGGGCAGGCTGGCAGGGCCGTCTTACAAACAGTGCAGCTAAGCTTATTGCTTGTGTTACCATTCTCAAACGCCTCTGTTAAAAAAAATTCTTTGTTCTAAAATATTGAATAACGGATATCGTCAAAATACTCATACTGTATACTATAGCATTAATGGCTACCAGAAAAGGAAAACAAGGGTTGAGGTTTATCCTTCAAATAAAATTTTAACCAAGAAAGTAGTGCTTGTATACTCTTTGCAAGAAAGTATGAAAATATCAGTTAAGATGAACTTAATCAGTTTTAATCGAAAAAGTTAATGAATGTAAGAATTAAAAATAATGTTTAATTTTTTTAAGAAAATCTGCGGAATTTGTGGAGAGCCCAGGTTTTTTTCTCCCCCAAAAATGGGAAATTTGACCATTACTTTTGGGTAATTTAAGAAAATGGCATTGGCAATGTGTGGTCAGGACCTGTCACTGTCAGTAGACGTGTTTAGTGCCTTTTTGTTTACATATATTAATATCTTCTATTTCTTATTTCTTAAAACCAAAAAAATGTCTGAGAGAAAAGTATTAAACGTAAGTACAATATTTTTGATATATATGATATAGCTAAGTTTAAAATGCCATTCGTGATTAAATCGCATTTGTAATGTTTTCAGAAATATTATCCTCCGGACTTCGATCCATCAAAGATCCCGCGTATGAAACTGGCGAAAAACCGGCAGTATACAGTACGTCTGATGGCCCCATTCAACATGCGTTGTGCTACATGCGGCGAGTACATATATAAGGGTAAAAAGTTCAACGCTAGAAAAGAAGACGTCGAGAATGAGGATTACCTAGGTATAAGGATCTACAGGTTTTATATTAAAGTGAGTAGACAATTAATTTATAGTAACATAGGCCTTGATTTGAAGTTGCGATTGTACCTTGCGATGGATAATCACCCAGGTTTTTACCCGGGGATTACCCATCTCGAGATGGGTATGCACCCGGGATTTTACCCAGTCGCGGGTTTTAACCCGGGTGATTACCTATCTCTAGTAGCACCCAATGATCCGACCATCACAAAAGTCCTAGACATTCAATGTACTAAACATCCTGAGAACTTATTCAGTAATATTGATATAAATTCCTTTGTACCATTGGTTGTTGTGCTGATGGCACCATGTTCATGACTAAACGAAAATTAAGTTTATTTTACCTTTAGATAGTTAAAGCTTTGTTTGTTAATTTTGTTCGTGAAAGACGCTTTGGCATGTATGGACTGAAGTGATATGACGGCCGTAGAGAAAACCGGTAGTGAAGCAATGCTCATTGTTTATCGCCAAGTGAGGTTACTGGAGGCCCTAACCCTTCCCTCTGACCCTCCTCCACCCTTCCTATCCCATTAAAGGCCGGCAACATACTGTGCCCATGACCAGTGCTAGTCACTTACCATCAAGTGCCCCCCCTACTTGTTTGCTTACTTAACACCATAGTTACAGTAGTATAATGTAAACTCTTCCAGGCTTTAGTTATCTAAATATCTTTTTTATATTCTTGCATCTGGAATAACTTCTTAGGATATGCTGATTTGTTGATGGGGTAATAGGCAATATGCATGTATTTTTTTTAATCTTTTATTGACTTGTTCCATCATTCTACCCTAATAAAAAATATAAATAACCTTGGCAATGTTCAAATTAATTTTTAAATTAACATTGAAAACATTGATAAAATTTGATCTGTTTGAACGCTGCCATATTTCGCGGCTTTTGGATGAAGTCACATTCCACGCTTAGTGTCTGTTTCATAAAATGACTTGAAGTGTTACAGTAATTTTATACTGATTTCCAGTTGTAATTACTATTTATTGTAATTAATAGACAATGGATAAAGTTAAAAAACCATTTTATAGGTATTGCCTTGTCCCTAAGTGTAAAAACACTATAAGAAGTACACCCAATACAGTATTTTTTCCTGTACAAAATAATAATGTAAAATATGAAAACAATGGTGTACATTAATGAGAAGAGATGAAGTATCTTCAATATCATCTTTATATTATTGTGAAGATCACTTTAATGTAAGCATATTACAATTTAATTGCTAGTATAGTGTGAATTAGTCAGCAGTAATTTATGTTTGTTTTAAATATCAAGCAGAAGGCAACTTGCTTGTCTACTTAAACTAGGTAACAAAAGTCCAATAAAACTTCATGAATATAACTAACTATACATATCTTACCTATCATTTAGATTATATCATAACAAGTATTATAATAATTACCTTGCGGCTTTCACTCCTTTAACCTCAGCGGACGTAAAATCTGGATTTGATGCAAAATATATAGTCATCACCTATTTTCGGTAGATTGTTCGATTGTGCTTTGACAAAACTACATTCAGTCATTGTCCTAGATGATTTGTAATATCACTAGAATGCTTAAATTGCACTAGCTAAGAGCAAAAACCACAGAAACACCTATCTTTCTCCAATGGTGAAGCGTTTTGCGAAGTTGAATTTCGCGCCCTTATTTTGCATATTTTAATTAATATTTTTTGCAATTAAACACGAACTAAATAAGAAAATAATTGTTTAGGCATAATATCTGGACAATAAAGATTCAAGGGAAAATTAATCAAGTAAATTTAAACAACATGCATATTCCCTATTGTTAGATTAAATAGATCCATCTGTGGACATATTTATATCCTCCTTTGATTATGGGTTGATTTGGAGGGTGTAACTAGTGTATGTCTTTTTAATTTAACTATTCAACATATCTTACACTCTGTTACGCTAGCAACTGTACAATACTAATTTTAAAATAGTACATTAGTAGTACACAGTTTAAAAATATTCAAAATGTTTATGTTTCAAATTAGATAGGTGGAGGAATGAGTGTATGGCGCACATTGGTATAGACCTATGTCAAGCAGTAGATTGCAATATGCTGATTGATTGATTGAAACCCAAACTAAGCACAGATTGTATTATATTATTACTTCTAGAATACTTACTAAGATACTTAATATCAGGGATGTTATGGATATGAAATGTCGGATCTGGATATGCATATGGATATATGAATAATGTTAAACCAGTTTCGGATATGGTTACGGATATCTAATTATTTAGGGTAGTCCAATGGTTTCCGAAAATTTCATTTATGGATATTAGATTTTAAAGAAATTAAAACAGGAAAATACAGATAGATAGATTTGGCACTATTTCTAGGTTATCATTTGGTAGTATAACCACATTATAAAATAGCCCTCTAAGCAATAGTTGGAATATATGCAATTATTATAAAATATGTACTTGTATCTTGATGTAAATATATTATAGTAAAATAAATAAAATAATATAGACTATAAAATAATATAACCTCTATCTGAAATTATTCAAAACTTAATAATCGGTTACGGTTTTGGATACATTTTTATTCCGGATTTCTAATATTTTTGGTTACGGATTTCCATAACATCCTTGCTTAACACACAACAAAATGAGAATTGAACCTGCCACACCAGATTTTTTAGTATAATGAAAGACTGCCACACTAAGGTGTTCCAAGCTTGCCATAGATAAAAGTACAAACACTAATAACATACTATAATTTTCCATAATTTCAGTGTACAAGATGTCTTCAAGAGATATCCTTCAAAACTGATCCACGTAACACCGATTATGAAATAGAAGCTGGGGCTACAAGGAACTTTATGGCACTGAAACTTGCAGAAGAACAAGCAAAACGTGAGGAGGAGGAACAAAAAGAAGAAGAAGCTAACAACCCTATGAAGCTACTAGGTATAACTTAACATATATACATGCACATACTCACTCCTGTATCCCTAAACACCCACATTATTGTACAAACACTATAATTTGATCCTACTCACGTTACTAAGCCTATTGCCGTCAACCAGGAGCTTTAGGAATTAAAAATGTAAAAACTGTTAGTATATTGAAATCGAAAGATAGCTAAGAAGGGAAGGAAAAGGATATTACATATAAGGATGGATTAGGGAGTAAAAACAATAGTTTAGCAAGTCAGGGGCACATCCCTGTAACTCAAACCAGCAGTTCCTGGGAAGTCAGGGCATGCTAATTTTTCTCTCTCTGGGTTTGGTAGAGACAAAAGCCCTAGATTTGCTTTTGTCCCCTATGTAGTTTACAAGTTGCCTTTACTATCTGTAGGTAGGTAGGTCTACACATTTATTATTTGAGTCGCCTATATAATGTATTGTCAACCGTCCCTCTCTCTTAGTCAATAAAGGTGTTTTATATTTATTTCACAATATCACACTATCATTACAACACATGTGGATATATCACCAGTTTTAGGTGCTACTCACCTTCAATCCCATTTGATTAAAACGTTTTTTTGAATATCATGATATTTATTGATGATGATTTTATTTTGAACATGTTAATGATATGCTCCCATGACTAGAAGCAAAATAATGTTTGCTAACTACATACATATTCACACACAGTTACACACACAAACTTCCATATTTAATATTTATTATAAGTTGGAAGACAAAAGAAGTTACAAAGACAGTATCTATCTAATACCTTTAAACGAGCAATCCTTGTATATATGTATACTAGCTGTGCCCGCGACTTGACAATACTTCCATACAACTTTTCATCCCCACCTTTCAACCCCTTACTTACACGGCTTACACCCCTTTTTTCGCATTAAAAAGTAGCCAATGTTCTTTCTCAGGCTCTAGACTATCTGTGTACCAAATTTCATTTAAATCGGTTCAGTAGTTTTGGCTTGAAAAATCGATCTAGATAAGTTTCATTTTTAGAAAACGTAAAAAGAAAAACCGAGCGAAGCTCGGTCATCCAGGTACTAACAGTTAACTTCAGTACCTTGGAAAGAATTGCATGCTGATCTTTAAAAAAATATTTTAAATTAATTAATTTCTATAATGAAATATGGAGAACAACCAATTCAGCACAGATATTTTCAAGACAAACTTTTATCATAATTTTACAAGCGGATGCTATGAGTACATAAATTACAACACACAGCATTACATGGTTAGAATACAAAAACTGGTATATTAGTGACATGTATACAAATATATACAGTACCTTACATCTGCAGGAACCAGGAACCCAATCCAGCATTTGCCATGGACAAGGATTGATCTGGCTTTTAGCAGCAGGTGCAATATTTTTGTAGACTAACTCAACTATAAAAGTTTGTCATTCGATTTGTGATCTTAAATCATTGTATTTTCAAAATCTTAGTAGTATGAGCGTAGCATAAGCATATATGCCAAAAATGTAGTTGAAATTTATTTAATTTTGCGTGGCCCCGAAGCGCTTTAACATGCCTCATACTCATGCAAGGTTATTTTTTATTTTCAGAGTACAGAACAGAGCAATCTAAACAAGAAATAGAATCATTAGAAAATTTAGAAGAGTTAAAAGAATTAAACAGGAGACAGCGTGCTGTTGATTATGAAGGTATGCTGAAGCAGTACCAGCCTGAAACAGCTGATGAAAGACGAGCCAGGGAAGAGAAAGAAGATGATGAATTTATAAAGTAAGTTAGGATCTGTAAATTTAAAGTATCGAGTACCCTACCTAGCCTAGGTTTGTTTTCACAGAAATAGAGTAATAGAAATAAAACGTTAGGCGTCGCGGCGTCGTCAGAACAGATAAGGTTAGGCGATGGTAATCAGCGCTGTGCGACCTGAATTGCGACTTTATTGTATCGGAACAAGAGTTACTACTTATTTAAATGATTTTAAGGTGTGAGACTTCTGTACCTGTACTACTATGTATTTTGAGTTGACATTGTTCTATTTTAGTGTGACGTTAAGTATTTGATCCCCAAATTATATCAACGTTTGTATCAGCCCAGCTTCTACTACTATTGCTGGCTAACTGCGAGAACTCGCCATTTCTACGCAGTGATCGTGACCTCGATTGCCGTCATAGCGCAGCGCCTAACCACAGAGTAAAGGTCAACTCAGATTGAGCGGATAAATGCTCGAGCATGCTCGAACATGTCATTAATCGCCGAACACTTGAGCGTATGCTCCAAGTTATCTTGGAAACGATTTTTATTTTTGAATTCCAATTATAATGATAGATATGTGATATCTTCTCACGAGAAAAAATTCCAAATAAGTTGCCGGCAACGAGACGATTGCTAGGCTCCGGTATTTGTTGGAGATTAAATTAGAAGTGACACTGCGATAGTAACTATATATAGACAACTTGCGATCCAAAACGTTGAGTGTTTGTAATATTCGTTATGTCTAAAAAATCACATATGCTCGCAACCGTATGTGACATAAATATACGAAATCTTTGTCACCCTAAAATTTCAGTCTGGTACATATATTTGTCTCTCCAGAACAAATAAATTAAGGTCAGCCATTTGAATGATATCAAATATCTAAAACAAATAGTAAATTTACCTCAAGAGTTTGTTACAACTCTTACATTGCTCTTCAAAAGAAAAAGGGATATTTTTAATTAAATCAAACATATTATGATGGAACTGCGTAAAGCGCTACTAGGCCATTTCTTAGTCTACATGTATTTTTTAGGCTTAGATATTCAGCTTAGCATATGCTAGAGATCTCTGTCAACACTTCATGTTTAGACTACAATAATTTGGAATATCATTTAATTCAGGACTTACACTCGTATTTTAATCACAATACAGTAAAATAATTTTAAGTTCTTATATCCAGGTCAGTAAAATTCAGCAATCCAGCTTCCAAAAGAGTTGTAGAAGAAATAATCGAAGAAGTTGTAGATGAAGACGGCGGCCCCTCAGCCAAATCTTCTAGAATAGAAGTTGCTCCAAAGAAAAGTACAGACGTGACAAAGCAGCAGTCATGGAACAAGAGTGTAGGGGTTTTATCCAAGAAGCCTGCGTTGATGAATTTAGTGAGGAGTAAAAAGGATTCTGATATACAGAGTACAAAAGAGAAAGTTTCAGAAACTGTTGTAAGTACTGTAGCCAGTAGGAGTAGTGAAGAGAAGAGTAAAACAACTCCTAGTGCCACTGGACTTTCCCTACTAGCAGATTATTCTGGCAGCGATAGTGATTCACAATAAGATATTGAATGTACAAAAATATTTTAAATAAAATGAGAACTTGAGTAGGTATTTATATTTACACTTAAACCACTAACAAAAAATCTTATTTGGTACCAAAACTAATAACACCTAACATGAGCTGCAAAAACTAAGCCAATAAGGGCCCGATATATCCGTTTGTTACTTTTAAATCACTTTTCTAAATGTAAACAACAAAAATTGCAGTTTTCTATAGGAATTTTAGACAAAAATCTTTAACTTTTTTTTTACTTTTTAAGACTAGACTGTCCCACAGCTAAGCAAAGTCCTCCCCCCAAATCTTTCGTTACATTTTTTTTTTGGCTAGCCCAAAGCTGGGCTGAGCCCTGGCGGTATGCGTCAAGTTCATCCCGCCACGTCATTCTGGCCCGGCCTCGGTGGAGAGTTTTTCCCAGCGGTCGTTCTACAGCCGGCTAACGTGACCCGTCCAATCCCAATTATTGATATTCCAAGTTAATGATAAAGAAACACGAGTATGCAGTCTGGTTACCGCAGCCTTTGGACGTTTGCAAAACTAGGGATATCACCTCCGCGTTGCCGACCCAACTGAAAATTACTTATTTCTTTCTTATATATGATGCTTCTGAAAAGACTGTACACTTTTTACACCGATAAATAAGCACAATTACCTACTTTAGGAGCCTAATATTTTCTTACGAAATTTTACCTTATTTCAAAGAGAAAGAGTCTATGTAACATGGCGATTGTCAAACTCTCGATCGCGCAGTAACAAATAGTTCCTCAATCTGTGAGTCAATGTTGAATTTGCTAATGTTTCGTGCTGGAGTTCACATCAGCTGTAGATGGAGGTAAGATTTATGCATTGCTTATAAATATTTATATCGTTTATTTATTTAATTATCTAACATTCTAGAAGAATACTACTTGGCCTTGGAGACCGGCTGACGCAGGTGCTGATCGGCCACGGCTGTTTCGGGAAGTACCTGTGTCGCATAGGCCGGGAGCCAACGTCTGTGTGCCATCACTGCGGAGGCTGTCGCGAGGATACTGCACTCCACAAGATGCTCAGCGTGGATGCAAAAGCGCCGCGACCTCGCGGCGGCTATCGGTGTGGGAAGCCTCTCACTGGAGACCATGGTTCTGTCCATGGTCCAAAGTGAGAGTGCGTGGGAATCCGCCGCTTCTTTTTGTGAGGAAGTGATGTCCGCTAAAGAGGCGGCGGAAAGGGAACGGGAGAGGATTAGTACTCTCCCATCCCGAAGAAGAGGCACCAGGCGCCAGAGAGCGCAGAATGATCTCCGGCCTCCATGAGCGCTGGCCTGGGGGTAACGGGTGAGGCTGCCCGTTACACTAGCAGAAGCAGGCCTGAGACAATGGCGCGACGTGTTCCGCGTCCGCCTCTCTGAATCGGAAGGAGGGCAAGGCCCTCCGCTACCAATGGTGTGGCTGCCTTCTCTCTGAGGGCACACAGGTACACTCGAGTCCCTTGCGATAGACTCACTTGTAACGGAACACCGTGTGGTTTTAGTCGGTTCGATTCAGACATACCACTTCACCGATAGACATAGTGAGGTGATGACCCGTGGGGGCTTCCACACGAAAAAAAAAAGAGATTATATATTTGGAGCAAAACACAAAATGGGCCTACTGATCGATATAAGGCAGTAACACCAAACTAACTGTCTCTATCTTCAGCCGTCTCATTTAACTTTAGCCAGCTTTAATTTATGCTATAGGTGATGATGGTTGTTTAAAATTAGTTCCGAATATGATTTTGAGCGCGTCTGACTGCAGTGACGGTTTGAAATCTATTTTAGAGGTACCTGATTCTACCTCACAAAACCCAAGCACAACTGATGACGAAAATTTGGACAAATATGAAAATTAAAACTTAAACATTGAGCACTCCTTATATTACAAGTCTTGAGTTAGTAGCTGTAACCGTTCAAATTGGCATTATAACACAAGTGATAAAAGTTCATCACTTATTACTTCTAAGACATTAAGATCTAATGATATTTTGACGCTCGGCAGCAGTCTTCTAGACAATAATAACATTGAATTAATGAATTGAAATTAATAAGGCAGAGCATGCTAGAAAAAACCTTGCTGTGGTGTTGATAAATACCCGAAGTGGTTCCATTTAAAGTGTACTGTGAAGAGAGAAAGTAAATAAGATGATGTGACTAAAGAGGATTTTATCACGTGCTCACGTCTATGCACCAACAGCATTCAATCTAGAACTTAGATCAAGAATTTTGTATCTTCTGCTAATGAAGCATAAACTAAGTGCATTTACAGGATTTAATTTGAAACGCTTTGAGCTTACTTCAACCTGGTCGTTAAATATACCTACATATATAAAATACAATAAATAGATTAAATATTAGATCTCAAATCTATATTATGGTTGAATAAAAAATATATTTTTTATTGTAATTAGTTGAAAGTGTTTACTAGTTATTTATCTGCTTAGTTCTCTCCTAACTAAAGATAGGCCGATGTAATAAAGTTAAAATGCCGTTTTTGTGGCATATAAGGCTGATACAAGGCAAATTAACCAAGTCAGCAAATAAAACGCAATAAAATATAATGGGAAGAGATGATACAACTTAACGTGAAATAAAGAATAATTAATTAATAAGTACTTTATCCAAAAATATCACAAACACATAAAAAAAAACCGAATATATCAAAACTACATTCATTAGATGTCGAAATATGACATCGTTAATACCGATATTTGGTGGTTTTCGCCAACAATATAGGGTATATTGTATTTTAGGTAACTGATAGCGATTATATCAAAAAGCATTCTTGTCTAGAAGCTTTGATTAAAAAAAAAATACTTAAAATTTGCCCATATAAGAAATCAATGACGTTTCATAAATTGAGGAAATTAAAAAAATGTATACAATATCGTTGTATAACAAAAACAGATTACAGCTAGACGCATTGACAATCGGCTTAAGGTCGGCGTCAAAGCCCCGAAATACCTCGGCTCGGTTCCCGGGTTGCGGCCCTTTGTTGCTCGTTCCTTCTATTTATTACGGTGTCAAGTGCATTCACTCGGCCAGTTTACGTGGCGCTTTCTTATTTTGATGTGAAGGCCTCTGCATCTACAGGAGGTTTGAAAACTGTACCGATATATAGATGTACGAAAGAAATGGATATCATGATAATGAAAATAAATACAGTACTTATCTAAAAGTTGCGGCAGTGTTAGTGAGTGTGAATCCGCCTCTGAAATGTTGTAATCACAGAATTAGAACTTTAGCTGTGAAATCTAAATTTTATCCTTTTTTTTTATATATAATATATAGCGCAAACGAGCAGACGGGTCACCTGATAAGTAAGTGACTACCATCGCCCATGGACACTTGCAAATCAAGCGTCACAAGTGCGTTGCCGGCCTTTGAGATGGGAGTACGGTCTTTTTTTTTAAGGGTTTGAAGGTCGTATCGGTCCGGAAATACCGCAGGCGACAATTTGTTCCAGAGATTGGTTGTGCGAGGCAAAAAACTATCTTATTGTTACATTTTGTGTTTTTCAGAGGTTTGATATACTTCTTGTGTTTTGGCATGGTCACTACCTAAAAATAAAGAATATTAAATACATACATACAATGTCATAGTATTCATATTAAATTGGTTAAAATTTAGAAAATGTCTGTCGTCTGACATCTTCGACTGGAAACACAAGAACGACTATAATTATGACAGAGACCTTTTTTGATCAACCTGTAGCTGAGTTCTTTTTTACTATGAGTACCTGGTTTTGGAATTAATTGATTGGAAAAGGCCGTTCAATGCTTTTGATGAACGAACATTGGGAACAGCGTAGGTGTTATAAGATAATAATGATTTTATCAAGGAATTTCAGTATGGCCGTTTATATTTTATGTTAGATTATCACTTTTATTAAAAGCTGTAATTATGGTACTTGAGACTAAATGGTACATCTCTAAATTAACCAATGGGTCCCAATATGTGAGAACCTTCTTTAAGGGACTAAGTAGATATCCATCAAAAGAAGATTATCTCCCACTGGCCCAATGTGAAGCTTGTGTCATATTTGCTTATATTATACAATAAATGAACATGCACAGAACTATTATATTCCCATAAGAAACAAACAAATGCATCTATTAGGAGAATAACGACTCGGAAAAAATAGTCGTCACAATTTTTTATTTTATATAGTTTTTTTATAGTATGATATGATATTTTTACATATTCATGTCATTCGTGAATAGGCTAATTAATAAGTCTTTAAAAATAAAAATTAAATAAAATGGTAAGGTAGTACCGTAACGCATGATTTTTACATTAATATAAAACATAGGTAGTATGTTACTATTAAAGGAAGTGATGGGTAACCGTTACCAAAATTAGAAACAACGACATTGTTTCCGGATACGATTCAAATGGTATTATTGGTTTGGTCTCGTATAACCGGTCCGTAGTTTATTTTACTGGTAGCAAAAAACGAGAGATGGAATTTGTATTTTTATTGAAGGAACAAAACATTCAAATGGTACATATTTAGGTGTGGTTTTTTGGTGCGAGTAGAGTTGATTCACAAGTTATTTTGTTGTATAGCGGTAGAAGAAAATTCTAAACATTACGTGATATTAGTTAGTATATTCAAACAGCTGACAAATACGAGATGTTATTTGTATATATCTATTTTTTGCAACAATACAATAAGAATGAATAGAAGTAAGTTCAACCTACAATGAAAATAATTTCAATAGAACTCTATAATAATTAAAGTTCTTATAAATATTAAGTGTAGTGTAAGTAATCATCGTCATGTTCTCTAAAAGTTTAAAGACTTAAACAGAGAACCTCCATGCCACTAGCTCTCTATTAGAGTTACTTTAACCAAAAATACCATAATGTTATAGAAAAAAAAACTATTTTTATAATATTTTCAATTCAATATTCGAACTTAATGCGCTACTAATCAATTTTAAAGTAATACAGAGTTGCGTTAAAGTTGTATGGACAGAGTACAATTTTAATCCTCATATATTTTAAAATGACATATATACCATGACCTGCTAATTTAAGTATGTCCTTTATTTATTATGTAAGGCTAGTATAACGTAAAGGACGATTAATTAGAAGAAACTTTTGCCAATGTAGAAGTTACAATAATAATATTTATTTGTTTAATTATCACCATCTGTAGTGGAGAGCGCTCATTTTCACAATTTAAAAGAAAGGAATTATGAACCTCAATTTTATAGGAATGTTTAAATAATTTATCAGTTTTCTGCATAAAAAGTGATGTTGGAGGACTTCGCACATCAAAAATTCCGAAAGAAACCACTTTAATAACGTAGACCAACCGTTCTCTGCTGTCTCTATGAAAATAATCAACATTTTATTATTGTTGAAATACTCGACAAAGCCTTTGTTAATCACAATTAGTATTCAAATAGGTTGTTTTTTTATTATTGATTAGTGTCCATTAACCATAATAAAACTGTCTTTCTTACGTCATTTATTGTTTTGTACTTTCCAATTGGGCCCCAAGTTCTTATGTGCCAAGGGGCCCCGGCCTTGAATAAGAGGCTACCAAAGCTTAAGGAACCGTCAAATGTGTTTGCGATCGATACCAACTGTGTATTAATTAGCAGGCTCAAATTATACTCGTGTCTATATTAAATCCCTGTAAACAAACCACTTAAAATTTGAGAGGAGTATACTGTCTATTACTGTTCTCTAATTAACACAATATATTAATATATGAATGAAATAATTCTATATAAGATACCTTTCTACCATGATTCATACGGCGATCTCAATGCCTTATATATTATCATAGATATAAATAGACTATAAAATCATGTAGCTAGATCTTTAAAGATGACACCTTTTATTATTTACTAAACTAGTTTTCAAAGTGGTTTTCATTGACAATAAACGATTATTATATGACACGAGTACACCACGTTTGCAAATGTTAAAATTCAAATTACCAACAGTATAAAAAGATTTATTTAGATATGCATGTAAATGTAAATAAAGTTATCTTTGTTACATAAATTAACTAGCAACCCGCCCCAGCTTCGCACGGGTACAAATTATACACCTAAACGTTCCTTATGAATCATTCTGTCTATTAGTAAAAACCGCATGAAAATCCGTTCAGTAGTTTTTCAGTTTATCGCGATGTAGTGATAATCCGTACCTTATATTTTAATAGTTTAGAACTCGTAGATCTCACCTACGCCGTTGGGTTTGTCAAACAGGGTTCCATTCCAATACTTCTAGTATGCGCTTGTGTAGCAATGTGTAGCCTACCTATACTATTCATATAAACAAACTACTTGTAATAAATTTCTTCCTCCTTGTGTCGGTATCCTCAATTCTGAGGGTCGTCCTCTTTTCTAGATCTCGGCGGATGTGAAAGTCCACCATCTGTGTCTTTCTTGGGCTGTGTGTGGAGCAGTATTGACAGTGGTGTCGAGGGTGGAGCGGGCTAGGTCGGACCAGCGTAACGAGCTTCGGCCTTTAGGTCTTTTCCCTTCAAACCTCCCTGTGACCATCACTATTTCAAGATTGTTGCCTTTCCTCGCAATATGACCGAAGTATTTCAGGATTCTGCGAAGACACAGGCATGACAGCCGGTCTCGTATATCCAGTTCTGCGAGGATTGATAGGTTGGTACGGTGAGATGTCCAGGATGTAATAAAATATAATACATACCATTCACCGGCTTAAATACACTACTACACTTGAAGTGCGGTTTAACCGCGGTTTGTTGCAGGGTGAAAGTATTGTTTCTACCGAGTCGTGGCTGTATGATTAGATAATAGAAAGCATATGCTTTCTACACATGCCTACATATATATGAATATTTACGTATTACATACATATGTATATATATTATATTCAAAAATTTTTCATAAAGGCGAACCGATTAAAAAAGTACCTATCTTCTGGCTTCATCATGAAACCATCGTTACCAAGACCAATCTGATAGACTCGAACAAACGAATCATATGAACCCAAACTCGAGGGGTTTACCAGTAGCCACTGAAGAGTTACGCTATCTCCCTTCAAGCTCAATCATCAGATCAGCTCCAAGATTCCAAATTATAGTATTGTCATCCAAACTACCTATAAACTGGCGTGCATACAAATTAGAATTTAATACTGTAGACTGCTTACTTAGTTTTTTCATTTTTAACAATAACAAGTAAAAGACAGCATTGCAGTATTTTTATACGGTGCATCGGTATCATTCATCTGTCCAGTATGTGTAGAAAATATATCTAGAAGCAGGTAGCTACATCAGGCGAATGGAATCTCGATCGATTTATTGCATCAATAAGTTTAAGAAATCGTCACCGCCCTACTGTTGAAGTGTAGCATATGTTTGAAATGTTAATGTCAGTGAATGGACTATGGAAAAAAAATCGGTTGTCTGTAAAGTCGGTTTACTGACGATAGTTGAACGTGACAACGTCATAGAAACGCCTCAGAGCGAGGTAACGCCGCATGAGTCATGTTTTTTCGTGCGTGCAGCCGGCTCCATCGAATTATAAGACATTATCACGTCAAAAGGTTTAAAAAGGAGGTTTAAAATCCTATAGACAGGTAACCGACCAAAACTTACCATAGCTTTCAAGGCAGCAAATTTACAATTTGCCCGTCACCACTGAGATTGGACATTGGAACATTGGAGTCAGTTACCCTTTTCTGATGAGTCACGGATGTGTCTTTATGGAGTTGTAGAAAAGTGTACCGCCGCAGTAGAGAACGGTATGCACAATGTACCGTATATGAAAGGGTAAGCTTTCGAGGTGTTTAAGTTTTGTTTTGGGGAGGAATAACTTAAGAGGCCCGCACCGAGCTCTTTGATTCTGGAAGGTTTTGTTACTGCTTCGTCGTATGTCACGGACATTCTGGATAATAATGTAGTGCCATACTCAGGGTTTATTGGTGATGGTTTCATTATATTGCACATTAATGCTCTACAGAGAGTACTTAAATGAGTTTCGATTCTCGGTTCTGGACTGACAGTCATGCTGTCCCGAACTCAATTCAATAGAACATCCATGGGATGAGCTAAACCGGCGGGTCAGAGAACGGTAACCAGCACAAATGAACCTGGCAGACCTGATAATAGTTACTTTCGAGGAGTGGGACAATAACCTGCAGTTAACGATTAAAAAGCTAATGTCAATGAGTAAAAGTATGATGTGTGTTATCAAAGTCAGAGTGCTCTTACTAGTGCAGTAAAACTCAATCCAAAAGTTATGAAAAATTTAAATTTTCAAAAATCACTTTTACAATTTTCCTAATCTTCTCGAAAAATCCGTATAAAGCTTGATATAAAGGCGTAACTCACATAAAATGCATTTCACTTTAACTAAAACTCAGTGCATAATTAAAAAATTCACGAATATAGGGGTTTTTTGGAGGGCCTAATTTTTATGCATTTACATACAAAGTTTCATTTAATATAAGTAAATTCGCATTGACTTTTTTACTTATTTAAAGGTGAAGCTAATAGAAGCTTGTTAATAACAGTATCTCACTGGTTGGAAACTGAATCTAGGCATAACTCGTACGAATAAAAAACTGTTGACATTCGTTATATTACCGTTATTAGGTAATCGGTATTTGTATTAAAAGTGATTCTCGGAGGTCAACTACTTGACTACCATTTTACTAATAGAAACTTATTTTTGTGGATGTTCTCTCCCTTGCTTAAGCGGGTCCAAATATAGAAGAAATCGTTTGTGCCTAAGATCTTACCGCATATATTATTATAAAACTTTATAAGACTTATTACTATGTTATTTAACTCGTGTAATCGGATCGAGGTATGTTACGATTGATGAGAAAGAATTGCTAGAGTTTTGAGCGAAAGCTAAGTTTTAGGTGAATTGGTGTATAGGTAGGTAACTCTATTCCATCCGGTTTTCCTTTTAAGATCTTTTATTTAACGTACGATGAATTATTAGCTATTGTATTTTAAAATTTACATTGTTTGTCGAATTACAGACCCAAACCAAAAAAATGTAAAGTTTAGACGAGGAAGACCTGAAATGAAAAGACCTAAAAAGAATTTTTCAAATCGATCCAGTCCCTTCGAAATAAAAAATACAGTCGAATTGAGAACCTCCTCCTTTTTTGAAGTCGGTTAAAAACATGAAACCTCGATTTTATACGCATTCGGATAAACATCGGAATAGGGGTACATCGGTCTGCTTACAGAATAGGGACAGTATGGTATGTGACATAGCGTAATTTTAATAGTCCTCCTAAAATGACTTTTTAAATGAGATTTTATGAATTAAATTCACTTCTTCTATTTGCAAAGTAAGTGATTTGATGAGAACAAACACCTTTGACGCCACAAGTTGGTCTTCCATACAAGTTTATATTGAACGAACCTTTTTGATGTTTAAGGAAACACCCTGACTTGAATTGACTGTCAACTACCGTACTACATTAATTTAGTACATTTGACTGCCTGCACGACGTATAGTAAGCCAGCACATCAACTTGCTAACCCCGTAACCACATCACACAGAAACAATGGAAACATCTTTCTGCAAAACCGCGCACACAGAAAGATTGACGAGAAATTTTGTAAGTAATTTGTAAGTTCACTACAAATTTACTACAAATTAGCTACAAATTACCCATATGATTTAGTTACAGGGTTCGCAAGTGGATGTGCTGGCTTAATATACGTGCCTGCAGGTTTCGATCAATCTCTGATATGTTATGAATTTAACCATTACATAATTATGGTAGCGTGGACCTTCTTCGCGGGGGTCGACATTTTTCTATTAATAGCGTATAAATATCCAAAAATAGCTTTTATTGGAAGGGATCGTGCACGCTAGGAAGAAAGAGTATATTAGGGATATATTAGACTATTTTTGAGCTATTAAACGTATACTATTTATATATTATTGTTTAAAAAATGTAGCTCTTTTAATTCCTTAGTATATAGAGGAAGTAAATTTATAAGTTTTAGAGTAGCATTTTTATAAAATACTTTTATGTCATTAATGCCCGGTTCCTATAAACAAGAAACGATTCGTTTTGCTTATGGATGGTAAAATTTCGTTGAATTTTCAACGAAAATTTTACCGTCCGTAGGAACCGGATAGTTGACAAAGTAGCACGTGGCCCGACTGATGGTAAGCGTTCACCCAAACCTGAAACTTGCTTTGGAGAATTTACACATAGCAGAAATCTATTGTGCCTTGGTTCCTTAAAAATTTAACGACAGATATATTTTCCGCCCGTTTCTTTCTTTCCTTTTTGAGTAAAGTCAACAACTTTCTTAAACAACAACATTTTACTAGTAAGACGGTACGGACAGTAAGATTTGACTACTAAACTGTTGTTGGATGGGTCGTTTTATTCGTTGATTTTTTTAAATCGAACATTTAATCTGAATATCCTTATAAAGTTGTGGAATGCAGTAAATGTATGAATATTGAATGAGTTGGCCTCAAATCTATACTAATATAATAAAGTTAAAGAGTTTGTTTGATTGTTTGTTTCAACGCACTAATCTCGGAAACTAGCAGTCGGGTTCGAAAAAGCTTTTGATATTGGATAGAGTATTTATTGAAGAAGATAATATAAGATATTTATTCGCCAAGATTATGGTACATTAGGTGATAGCAGCCCGACGTATTCGCCTATAATAGGCATGCGAAAAACTATTAGGTTTTACAATTTATCAAATCATTTATGGTGTAAAAGCACTTTTATATTAGCCAAAACTTTAGTTTTGATTTAAAACGTTGCTATGGTAATTCTTTTATTACTTAAGGAATATGGTTATAAATTTTAATTGACTATATAACTATTTTTTTACATCGAAGAGTGCTTTTACATGATTCAATTCTTAGTTAAGTGGGATCTCTTTCAATGAATTTACTATCCTCGCTAACTTTTGAATATAATTTTTTAATGGAATGTTATAGGCTATGTAAGATCACGCTACGACCTTTAGGAGCGAAGCAGTGAACATAAAGTTTAGTTTTCAATAAGTAGCGAAAGAAACTGTTAAACTAAATATTGGCTTATAATATTGGGTGTCTTTATCCAAAATTTTATACATTCGACAAAAAAAAAAAGAAATCTGTATTGATATTCATTCCTTTCTTTAATGAGTCAGCCCAGGTTGTTGAACTACCTCCGGCTTCCATGAAAGGAACAGTCATCTAAAACAATCTAAGGTACCTATTTACCTATATCGCCACGATTGAAGAAAATACACCATCCTTGTATACTTTATTCGCTTCAAGGCAGATAATACCATGGTTATTTTCTGAATGTACATAAAACTATGAGATAGCTTTATTCATTACCATTTCTGATAGACTTCACCTTCCGTTGTTCTACCTTGCTTTAGATTAGAGATATATATCCATAGAAATATCCAATCCTGTTGTTCTTATAAGTACTTGTCAATGCACACTGGCTCAACCATTCTAATGTTTTGGTAAATGATAAATCACAATAAAAGTGTAGACATATCAAATATGTACTTAGTTCTTATTTAAAAATATATTACAAACTTTACTTGTGTTTATTATGGGTTTACTAAATGGCGCTAACAGTCATAGACCCGCCCATTTAGCTATTAAATTAACAAATTAATACTTTTGTGGTAAGCCGTACCTGCAGATTCCTGCAAATCGGGGGTGAACAAAAAACGCATAGCTCACGGTGCACAGATAAATACGCTTCGTATCCCAATTTTTTCATCGACATAAATATTGTTTTTTCATATATGTGTAACGGCTTTGTGCCGACACGTCGATGTTCGGTTCTGGGAAGTAGAGTTGTCGCGGCGCCGCGTCTTGCTCGGCTAATAAATAAAAGGCTGCTTGGGAAATATTATGTTACGTCTTGGGATGTTTTTTGGGCGAGTGGGTGCTCCAGCGCGGGCGGTAGCGGCGCGGTGTGGTCGGCCGCCTTTAGCCACTCGAGCTCGTGTAATGGGGCGGATTTCACTATCTATGTTTAAGAAGATTACTGTATCTCCTTTAATCAGCCAACACCACAATAAAAGCATTTTTTTTTCATTGAATGGCCTGGAAATTATGTATTACTTTATATAAACGCAAAGGTTTATCATAAGTCATAACGTTAATGCTATTTCTATTCAATGTATAAATTATATTCTATAATCGCAACCGTCCAATATGTGATTATTTGAAAAGGAAAATGGATCACGTGGTGTTCACTTTATAAATAAAACATAATAAACTAATTAATGAATAATTTAAACTCTTGCCATTTGTACACACAGGTATTGGTCCGCATTACCGAATTTTACTTAAGATTAAATCAAATTAGTTTCGGACGAAGTTTGAATAGAACCCTGTTCGAGGAATCATAGTCAATCAAAGTCTTCATTTGTTCTCGATGTTTCATGAATATTTCACCCTAGCTTTTTGTCATTAGAATAATCGGTATTTCACACACACCGTACGCCATGTACTATAGTAATTGAGACCCGTTATTATCTTAGTAATTAGGCGTACAACACGCAAAAGTTAATCACTAGTAACTTATGCTTAGTTTACTGGTAATCTGCAGCAATGTTAAGACGGAAATTGACGGACTTGCGAGCGAAAGGTTGTGGGTTCCAACCCTGGACTGTACATTATACTTGGTAATAATAACTTTTGAAACTACTTTAGAATCGTTGTGAATTGAAAATTCGATGAAACGAAAAAGTCACACTAAAGAGGCAAACATATTCATAAATAGGATTTAGCCTGCGAGAGAATGAGATAGAAAACAAGTATACAGTGTTTCCTATAATCTTTGTCTTTGCGCCTGCCTACTACGAAACCTTAAAAAAATGCGTCATAGTAAACTCATAGTCATAGTAAAACCCGTTGGTTATTTTATTTATGTTAATTATTTAATACATCTGTGTTAATTTTATATAAATAACTTTTATATAAATTATCTAAAATTAAATTTATTAACATTAGTAAATTATTTATTTTGATTTTACTTTTTATTTCTCATTCTCTCGTAGGCTGCTTTTCTCAAGTTTCACTTCTGCCGTGTGTGAATTGCACACACACACTCTTTTTTTAACCGACGAAAAAAAAGGAGGTTCTCAATTGGACCGTATAATATATATATATATATTTTTTTTTTTTTATGTCTGTTCAGCCCTCACTCCGTTATTTATGAACCGATTTTGATTTTTCTTTTTTGTTAGATAGGGTATACCTCAAGGGTGGTCCCATGTCAAGGAAGTCAGGATCTGATGATGGGATCCTGAAAAAATTGATAGAAACCCTCGAAAATTGTAGGAACGAATAGTGTTTCTGTTTACTTTTCATTACTTTATCAGGTATTGCGTTTAGAAATCATCACATCACGCAGTTGAGCTGATGATGAAAAAAAACATAAAATAAAATCTTTTTAACAAAAATTAAACCGACGAAAAGAACTAAAAAGCAAAAAATAAATAAACCTTAAGGTTCTCCGGTTCTCTTAAGGTAAACCGTAAGGAAGAAAAAATATTAGAAAAATAGAAGAAGAATAAAATATAATAATAATATATCTTTATGTAATCAATGGTATCCCATTGATTACATAAAGATCGAAGACAAAATATTATAGCTTGCATATTTTCATCAATTAAAATATATGAGGAACATCATTTACGCAAAATAATGTAGATAATCTGTAGGTAGATTATAGTAACAATAGCTAGTACCAACTTATGTAACCAGAAATTTGTAAAAAACATTTTAAAAAAGAGTGTCCTTGGAGTTTCTTACCTGTTCTTCTCCATAGGATCTACGTATTGGAACAGGCAACTAGCTTCACGGCTGACTTAGTTTGACTGACTCCTACACCTGACAATTAAAAAATACCTATTATTCGTTCAATTGAAATAAATGGTTTTGATTTGATTTGACTTAACGACACCATATAAGCGGTTGAACCTTAAAATGGTACCTACTCTTGAGTCGAATGTTTCACCCTTCTTCTTCACTCTGGGAATATACTGTGATGATCGTATCGATAAGTGTTGAACTTATAATAGACAGGAAGGAATCTTAATTCTGTCATTGCAAAATAACCATAATCTTAAAAATGTTTGGTTATACCATAAAATAAACTGGATGTATCTAAATCCTTGTAGTTTTATCAGAAAAGAAGAATAAAATAAAAACGCTTTTCTATGTCTATTTCATGCCGCTAATTATTTTTCCATGTTTATTTCTTACTAGCTGCGCCCCGCCGTCTCACCCGCGTAAGTCCCAATGCCGTCTGAATATCGGGATAAAAAGTAACCTACCTACATGTTAATCCAGGTGTCCAGCTAACGCAATCGGTTCAGTAATTTTTACATGAAAGAACAACAAACATCCATACATCCATACATCCTCACAAACTTTCACGTTTATATATTAGTAGGATTAGGTACCTACTTTAATACGACGCTGTAAATGAATGAAAAATGTACATACCAACGATTTTGACATTAGATTCGAATTCCGATGTGACACATGAAGCAGAGAGAGCAGCTGAGCTTTTGCGAAATGAACGATCGTAGCATGCTATCAAGAATCGGAACAAAATTGATAGGTCGTCGAGACGCGGTACGTAATAATTGAATTCGGGACAGGAGCCAACTCTATATACACATACATATTTTTACACATATTTTTGAAAACACATAATTATTAAATACCATTTGCAACCAAGGTCCTTAGCTAAAACAAACACAAAGCGAAAGACAAACTTGCTTATAAATTAATACTCATTTTTGCAAAAAAATTTAGAAATTGTAATTCAAATGATTCAGATGATGAATGATTGTGATATTTTGTATGCTTGTACAAAATTACAATTCTATGTCAAATAGGTATGAAGGTATCTACACTCGAGAGCAATGAACGCGGTCACATAAAAATACCTGGAAATCAGGGAAGCTAAGAATGCATAACTTTACATCTACCAAAAAGTTTAATTACTTTTACTGGAGTATTCAATTGTCTATTGAACACAATTTATTTCAATAAGCTAATATTTATAGTTTTTCAAATTTTCGGGTACCTGTCTTTTATGTGACTGGGATTTGTATCCTACTGTGGCCCGGATTCATTGCTCTCGAGTGTATTTTGTCCTTTAAATCCATATTACAACATTGCCAAATGCCAACGGTCCGTACAAAACAAAAGACAAACCGCAGATCGTAAAAAATAAAAGAAAAAAGTCGATTACACGGATAGCGTCCGACATTGCGTCGAATATTACGGATTCAATCACCGCATGGTCAAGGGTCCATGTTAGGTTGCATAATTATAATGTAAAACCTTAATTTCCAATAGGGAATATGCATGTATTTTTTTTTATCTTTCATTGACTTGTTCCATCATTCTACTCTAATAAAAAATATAAATAACCTTGGCAATGTTCAAATTAATTTTTAAAATAACATTGAAAACATCGATACAATTTGATCTGTTTGAACGCCGCCATATTTCGCGGGCCTTGGATGACGTCAGATATCACGCTCAGTGTTTGTTTCATAAACTTAGTATACTTACTTGAAGTGTTACAGTAATTTTAAAGCGATTTTCAGTTGTAATTACTATGTATTGTAATTAATAGACGATGGATAAAGTTTAAAAAACATTTTAAAAGTATTGCCTTGTCCCTAAGTGTAAAAACACTATAAGAAGTACACCCAATACAGTATTTTTTCCTGTACAAAATAATAATGTAAAATACGAAAACAATGGTGTAAATTAATGAGAAGAGATGAAGTATCTTCAATATCGTGTTCATATTGTTGTGAAGATCACTTTAATGTAAGCATATTACAATTTAATTGCCTGAATAGTGTGAATTAGTCAGCAGTAGGCCATTTATGTTGGTTTTAAATATCAAGCAGAAGGCTACTTGCTTGTCTACTTAAACTAGGTAACAAAAGTCCAATAAAACTTCATGAATATAACTAACTATACATATCTTACCTATCCTTTAGATTATAATATAACAAGTATTATAATATTTACGTTGCGGATTTCACTCCTTTGACCTCAGCAGACGTAAAATCTGGATTTGATGCAAAATATGTAGTCATCATGAATGCATCTATTTTCGATAGATTGTCCGATTGTTCTTTGACAAAACTACATTCAGTCTTCGTCCTAGATAATTTCTAATATCACTAGAATGCTTAAATTGCACTAGCTAAGGGCAAAAACCACAGAAACACCTATCTTTCTGCGTAACACTACGAATATAGGCGCCGATAAATGACAGGACGGGGAATTTGACGTCATGTTTTGTTTTGACCAATAGTGAAGCGTTTTGCAAAGTTGAATTTCGCTCCCTTATTTTGCATATTTTAATTATTATTTTTTGCAATTAAAGACGAACTAAATAAGAAAATAATTGTTTAGGCATAATATGTGGACAATAAAGATTCAAGGGAAAATTAATCAAGTAAATTTAAACAACATGCATATTCCCTATTGGCATACCAATTATTTCGCACAACGTTCATAACGAATAAATGTTTTGGCATATTATTTGTTTCTCATTTGCTATTATTATGAAAATCAATCTAGTTAGTAGGAATTATCTAATAGGAAAACACAATATAATGTATGTATTGTATAATGCATTCCTTCAACTGCTGCTTATCAATATTTTAATTGTATAACAAACTGCGGAAAATGAATACAATATCATTAGCCATTAATTAGTATTATAATATAAAATTGAATATATATCTACATAATAATATTAAAAAAAATGGTTAACAAACTTTATATGAAAAGTGTGAGACAAGTGAGACAAGAGATAGCACATTATAATAATTATTGTTTATGAGTAGAACGAAAAGGTATACCTACTTGTGTGAAAAAAGCACTTCCACGAGAGAACATATCCGCTAAGGACTATTTCTGCAAAAGGTCATTATGGTTTAAGACATCTACTTCTCATAAATAATACATTTCATTTATCTGAGAAACACAGGATTACTTAATTTAAACTTAACTAGCCAGTATTCAGAAGGACGTGTATAATTGGCATGGTTATTAAAAAAAAGTGTAAACAATAAAATTAACACATAAATACAATCATCATTACTACCAAAGGTCATAACCGCATAAGTTTCTTGCGCGAAAGTAGTGCGAATAGTTGACGTACCTACCTATTGTGCAGCGAAGTTACTTGTAATTACAAGCTTTTAATTACCTTCGTCGTTCTTACAACTGACTCTCAAATCGATTAAGCTAAAACTATAAATATTTATCTAACTTTGCTGAAAATGCAATGATATGATATCAAGGAGGTGGGGAGAAGTAGCCATAGGATGGATTTGTAATGTCAACGAACGATTCAGGACTTGTAATAACGATGCGTTGGCAGAAATTAAACGATCAAGACGTTCTAACTTAAAAGCATTAAATAAATAAAAAAGTTTTTGAAAACAAGCTTTTATTAATAGAGAATATAAATAAAATGTATAAAATTGGTTTAGGATTTTTGAATTATTTGTTTTCAAATAGCTTGTCTACTGCTGGCTTCTCTGACGCCTCTAAACCAATCCTCCACGAGGCTGAGGCTTTACTGTAAGAATTGTGGCGTGCCCTGCGCTCGTTCGCCTAAGTTGTTTTTTCCACTCGGACATCAGTAAAGTACTTCTTGTAGCTGGGAAAGCTGGGCCTTAATTTCGCCACCCAAAGGGCTCAGACCCCGGTCCAGCGTCTCCTTGCGCCATTGATATGAAGACGCAAAACGGCGAAGCGCCAGCTAAAAGACTTGCCGTTTCAAAAGAGATTGTTCGACACCCTGTTATGACCCTGACAACAATCAACCCAATGAGCAAAAAACAACGCTAGATTGTCTGTCAGAGTCCCTGCCCAAGCTGATGACCCGTACGAGTACAAGGCTATGGACCGCACACTAGTCTCCTGTAGGAAATGTTGGGCCTGCGTTTGATCATATAGCTGAAATTTGTAAAAACTAAGAAAAAGTATGTTTTTATATTATTTTCTGTAATAAAAAAAATATTTAAAGACCACGCCCGCGTCGCCGATTTCATCGCCTACTTAGGTAAGTACCATCGGCGCTTATATCTATTAACGACTTCTTACCTTCCGAGTAAGACTGGTCTGGTCTGAGAAATTCTAGAAGTATATTAAATGTTTTTCGATTAATGTACTGTAAGGACCCTTAATTTACACAAGTGTCTATTATTTGGCATTATACCCTTACGAGAGGCTCTTTCTCGCCAGTATCGTGTACGTTTTAATTACTGTTCTAACCTAACCTAAACATTTTTTAAACGTAAGTGAAACTCATTAGTCACAATGTTATATCAAGCTAGAAATGATTATGAGTATGTAGGCAATATTCAAATATATAAATTGTTAAGATAAATTATGAAATAAAAAAGACAAGAAACTAAATTGGAAAAGACTTATACCATTTCATATTATGGGAAAAAAAAATGTCGGAAGGGGAGCCCGAAACCGATCCAACTATACACAGCGTTGCCAACTCAGTAGTTTTACCACTAAATTTAGTAGTTTTTATTTTTGAACAGTAAAAAAATTTTTTTTTAGTTGTTAGTACATTTTGTCAGTAGCATGGTTGGTCATCAGTAATACAAATTTTAATTTCTTAACCATCACATGTCCGCATAAAAAGTAAAAAACTTTACTTACTTATCTGATGAATGTTAAAATTAAATATGTAGAACATACTATAGAGACATACAGTTATGGTATATATTAGCATTTACAGCGACATCTAGTATAAATTGTGATATAGGTTTTCACATACAATTAATATAAACAATAATATAATGATTTTCAAGCAGATATTCGCACTTAAAATTAAAATATTTTTTTAATATAATCCACCAGAGCGAGTTAGTGGTTTTTCAGTGGAATGGATTGGTCGTCTTAGTTGGAGAGAATTCAGAATGCTGGCAACCCTGACTATAAATTGCCCTTAGTAGTAGTAGTACCTACGTTAATTACTTACGTTTGTGAAGGCCCTGCGACACACTGATTATTTAGTAGAACTGTGGAAATACTTGGAATAAATTAAACAAAGACCGTAGTAAAAGTTTCATTCCATTAGGTTCTTCCGCTGAAGGAGGAGTATCTAACTACTTTGCTCCATATATGTCCATGCACTGTACTGGCAAAGAGAGAATATTATTATCCCTGGCACAGCGTCGCCGAGTCCTGCCTCTTTAGATCATTGCAAAGTCAATTTCTATTTGTCCTTCTATCCTCGTTGTTAACTTTAATACACAAAAATTTTAAGTATTCTAGGGAACTTAGGTGTACAAAACGTTGGAAAAACCTTTGTGTGTGATTTTAAAGGAAAATAGTTATCCCTCAAACAATAAAGTATATTTTCCTGAAATAATAAAAGTAGCTGTTGTGCATTACTATGCCAGGATCACGTTTAATCGTTTAGCTTCAGTGCAGAGTAAAGGAAAAACAAACCAATTAACTTGCTTTTATAATATTTGTAAAGATAAGTACTATTAGTGTTCATATAACATCGGTGACGATAGTCTTACCGACATCCTTTTACAAGAATTATTATTATTACAAAACACTATTAGAGAGACGTTCATTGCTTCAAAAATAAGTGAACAATTACACACTTTAACCTAAATATTTTTTGATCACCGTTCCGATTCACCGATTATTTTCAAAAGCCGTACGAAAACACAAGTAAATAAAAACAAAAACTGCTGCTACATAAATATCTATCACCTATTTAAAAAAAAGTATTTGTTCTTAATTTATTACAAATATTGTATTAGTAGACAAAGAAAAATGTTAAATAACATTTACACAAATAATAAATGATTGACGTTTTCTAACTGATTTCACCTCCGAATCCTTTCTCGTTTTGTTATTGTAAGGGCTAGCCCGGACAGCATTCCATTTCTTGGCTCAAGTGCACCGTGTGTGCCGACCGCGTATAATTTTAACCTTAAATCGTGTAGAATACTTTGGCGTAGTGATGAACAGTTATTGAACAATTGTCGTCCAAACCGGAGGTCACTTATACCTAGTTACTTCAATGATTGATTAAAAAGACGCAAATTATTCATCTTGCTATAAATAAGATAGTTATTTATACGCGTGTATTAGTATTTGAGCTTTAAAATTACTTCATATAAAAGCACACTGGAACATGTTGTTCATAGCTTTACCAAAGATTTGTAACCTAGTGTTACATTTCGTACGTTCGGAAATTTCACTAATTTGGTAAAATAGTACCTAAAAATTCTCAATTATGTTTACATGAATTGTAAACATAATTCTATTAAATAATCCTACTTAAATGTGTTTTATGATATCTACTCTCCTCACCCACACTAGACCAGGGGGATTGGCCCATGGCCTAGTACATGCTTTTCTCCTCTAACTTCTATTAATGCTCTCTGTAGACACAGTAGTGTTGTTCTGTGCGGAGCCGATATTAATAATACAAAAATGTATTTCATCGATTCTTTTTTGTGAAAACAGCAAAATTCCTCTTGTTTTTTCTTAGGAGAAGTGTCCTCTTCCACCTCCTTTGGAAAACAACAATGACGCCATTAGAGGTTGATGTTTTCAAGTTATTATTTGCCGGGGGGAGTTGCCACATTACCAGCGTTCTGATTTTCCAAATGATTAGCAAATGTACAATGGCAAAACAAACGGAACGCTGAACAAAATCTGTAACACATCTCATAACCAAAACATAACACAATCCTAAATTTCAATCTTAAGTGAAAAGACTACATCCATGTAACACTTTTAAAATAATAGGTTTTATTATAAAGGCACCAGGCAGGTCTCCTGGTCAGTTTGAAGTCGGTGCGGTCGTAGATTAATGTGATAACTGCATTCGCGCACTTCGCGGTGCCAACAAACAAAGTTAGTAAGCGTGGTCATAACATTACCGTGGCATGGTTGCGAATAATACAAACAGCACCTTCTGAGAATATTTTCTGAGCAGCGATTTTTTAATTTGACTCCTATAATTTTATATTTATTCAATTACTAATAACAACCAAAAAAACTTATAGTCGCTTTAAATTCTTTTATTGGCATTGTAAGTTCTTGAGAGTCAATTAAAGGATCAATATTGGTTTAAACAATACTTCACCAGAATACCGCGAATCAACTTGACAATGCGACCATTACGAATAGCTATTAGAAAGAGAGATGCCATTTAAGTTCATTGACTGTTTTAGTTTAAAATCTAAAACTAAATAACATTAGAAATGTAAGAAAAACTAATTCTGACGTACTAACACAACTATGTGGCTTTTGTGGGCAACGTGGTAAACGTTTACCACGTTGCAGCGTTTGCCAGACGGGTTGGCAAAGGATTTTATTTCGAGTTTTCCTTCTCTTAAAGTGATATTATCTGCCTGATGTGTTCCCTTAGTCGGCTCCTACGACACCCGTAGTTGTTTGTATTCTAAACCGCCACTACACGAATGGACTGGATGCGAAAGGCGGAGGACCGGGTGCTGTGGCGCACATTGGGAGAGGCCTATGTCCAGCAGTGGACTATGATAGGCTGATTGATTGATTGATTGAACACATTATTTTAACTACAGTGCACAATTTCCGAAATAACTTAGCTAAATCATAAAGAACAAACATGTAAATCTACCTATTCGAAATGATATACATAGATCTACCAATATGGAATGCAAAAGAATGTTCGAGAATAAAAATCAAATAAGTATCAGATAGTACATCCAAGCAGGCTTTCACACATGCCGCCGCGATAAGAATTCTGTGTCTATGTGTGAAGACTCCGTGTCCGACCAACGGCTTACTGTCGCACACATGGGCACTTGTTCGGAAGATGTTCCATTCATAATTTTAATAACCGCTCATTATACACTGTCTGAGCGCGATGGGAAATAAAGCTCTTAGCCATTGCAAATAAAAACTAAAAAACATCATAATTTGTTCGTACATTTCTGTTACAATCACTTCATTATATTAGCATCATGTATTATAAAATATGGGCATTTTGCAAAACTTGGATTTTAAATTTCGGTTTGGTTTTAAAGCTTGGTAAGTCCATTCGAAACGCTATTTTTCACATTTGATCACATGCAAAATACTTTTATGGTAGATATGTACTAGTTCCTAAAAAGTTATAGGAGTTCAAAAAATGCTTCAAATGGACTTGAACGACAATGGTGCCGATTCTATTGTACACTCGACTAAACTAAAACCTGACTTAATTTCTTCATATGAAATCAGCCTAGTGTTCTTCGTAGTAAGGTCTATTTGTTACTAGCATCTATTTCTCAGCGCCTCTAAATTTCAATAAAACCTGTCAACGTATACTCAACTTTATTTCCACGCAGCGAGAGTCTTCATTTATTCAAACGCTGTATAATTGCCGTATAAAAACTTGTTCAAAACGAACAAGGATGACGTGTTTTTAATCTACACCTACGAAGACGCTTACTAAAAACACAGAGCAAAAGAGATGGGATTCAACGGATAGCGGCTCTCGTTACGTGGTATTAAAGTTTATTTAAGCGTATCAGACTTTAGTCGACAAATAAATTGCTTATTTCGATAGTGACATATTTTACCTACTTGTTTCAATTTGAAATAAGACCTTGTTTCTAAGTGTACAAGGTTTACTTTTTATATGAAGAAAATTTAGTGAATTTTAATTCAGCGAGTGAAGTAACAGAATTGGGGCCAATGTTTCTCACCATATATCCATACATGCACACACACATACACTCTGACAATAAATCTTTATTTCTGCTTAACTTATTATAGTGACCCCGTTTTTATTTTATTAGTCTCTACAGCAGAACACTGATCTCCAAAATACAGGTTGCCACCTAGCTTGGATTTCAGGGTTTAACACATAATTGTACAAATATACTAAGCAGTGAAAGCCGAAATATATTAAAAAAAAAAAAATTGTAGAAGATTTTTAAACTTGAAGTGGCCCCACGATTTATGTATTACATAATTTGTAGATTAGTCAATAAAATAAACAGAGCTCCTCCTTTAATCGTCAAAAAACTCACTGGGTGTTTAGACTCGAAGCAGGCAAAGGAGGAGGCATATGTATGAATATTATTCATTTCATCATACCAACTGAAATCTACTTTAATTCTACTGAATTCTTTAAAAGGTCAATAAAACACAAAATGTCTGCAAATCTCACACTTACGCCAACGAATAATATATTTATCAAAATATTTTTTTAATGCCGGAATCGACTTCAGTTCTCACCGCGAATTCTCTTTGATATTTTCTATCGACTGAAAACGGGTACCTCGAAGTGGCAATTTGAGTTTTAGAAAGAGAAAAAAGTCGGCCGGAGAAATATCCGGTGAATACGGTGGTTGTTCGATGGCATTTGTTGAGTTTTTGGTCAAAAATTCATTCACAATGATGGCTTCGAGCGATGGCGCGTTGTCGTGGTGTAATATCCAGTAATTTTCTTTTCACAAATTTTATCCTTTTTTGCCGAATTTAATCTCTCAAACACCGCATAACGTTCAAATAATATTCTTCATTTACAGTCTCACCATCTGGCAAGAATTCCGAGTGCACAACACCTTGATAGTCAAAGAACAGTCAACACGACCTTGACTTTTGATTAACTTTGTCGTGGTTTATTCGGTTTCGGTTCAGTTGGAAGTCGCCATTCCGAAACTTGTTAACTAGTTTGCATATCAAACTCGTAAACCCATGTCTCATCACCAGTAACTATGCGTTTTACGAATGTAGGGTTGAAATTTACTCGTCGTAGCATGTCTTCAGCAACTTTTACGTGATTGAGTTTTTGAAGAAAATTCAGATCTTTCGGCTACTATAATATATCTCAAACTTGAATGAAGATTTTCAGTCACAATTTCCTTCACTTTAGCGATGTTGACTTCAGTTGAAGACGTTGATGGCCGACCAGAGCGAGACAAATCTTCCAACAAATCTTAACCGCATTTGAATGCACTGTACCACTCATATGCACGAGTTTTTAATAAAGTCGATTCACCACACATTCCGTATGCTTTCTGTAACATTTTCAGCGACTCTGAACATGAAATTCCATTTGCAATGCAAAATTTGAGACAAACTCTTTGTTCGATGTTTTTATCCATTGTAAAAATCGCAAAACACTCTTGAGATGAGCTTACAAAATCGAGTACTGAAAACAAACTAAATGACAGATATTGCTCAAACTTCGCGCCAATAAAGAAAACTACTAAAGTTGTGCCAACTTAGCCACAAAAAAATAATTATTTTAACTGAATTTGGAATTAGAATTAAATTATCAACTCCTGATACTTTTTGACAGAATGTATAATTATGTCGTTTCTGTAAAAATGCGATTTTACAAAAAAATTACGCCGACCACCAATTTTAATCCGGTCGGATCCAGCCGGTACTGCACAAATCCAGCCGGATCAGAACAATCCCGGTTGGATTAGACATAATTATAGTAAAAATTTTTTTTTTGGTTGGTTTCATAATACATACTATATAAAAGAATATTAGGGAAAATTATCATAAATTTTATAAAATACCGTTTATTTATTTATTTGGGAAAACAGCGTAATACACTTGTCTTAATTAAGACAGGTTCAACTAATTGAACCTGTCTAAACAGTCAATCAACTTTTTATTCTCTGTTACCAACCAACAATTAAAAACTAGTAAGTATCTTATGTAATTAATTAAATCTCACTGTTCGTATTAGTAATAGGTATTACTTCTTATTAAGTTCCGTCTTTGTAGAGGTCAAGTATGACGCCAGTAAAATTATCTTGTAATTGACATTGCGTTACCTATAAGTATACACATATTACGTAAGTTCTAAGTGGCCAAAAAAAGCTTTCCAAAAATTGGAGTATTTTATTATTTTCCGGACCTATAACCGATATAGTGGTACCGGATCCAGTTGACGTCTAATGATGCTCTACTGGCAATGCTTATTAAAATAAGGTGAAAATTCACTTTGTAATATAGATTTTAACCGCGAAATACAGACCTATGATATATTCTATTATATATTACCTATTATATATTATATATGATGGACTCACAGCTATTACTTACTATTTTATATTAAGGTATAATATCAAAAAGTAAAGAACATTTCGAAAACTTTTGCAAAATTTCGAAAAGCTACCGAAAATTTCAAAATGTTTAGGAAATTCCTAAGAGCTATTAAACATATTTAAAACCTTGTGAACATATAGAAGTTGAAAATGAACATTATTAAAGTGTGTACAACTTTTTAACCGACCTAAAAAAAGATGATGATGATGATTCTCAATTTGACTGTTTTTTTTTGTGTGTATGTTACGCGATGTTTTCGCCACTTGTGACCTGGCTTCAATAATATTTTTTTGATTGAATTCGTTGTCCTTAAGGTTGGTTCCATTTAAATTTGAAAATAACGATATAACAACTTTTAGGATGGAAAATTAAGGGAGGAAGGATAGAGCTTGTGTATGACAATTCATCATGATTTAGGTTCATTGAAGTCGATGATACTTTTTTTTTACTTTGATTTATCTTAATTCTTGTAGGGAAGACCACTTCCAATTGATATCCAAGCAAGTAGGAGGGTTCTGAACCAAGCAAAAGGAGGAACCAAGATATTACTATTACCCACACTCGCCGAGAGCGACGAGGAGCCCCAATGAGGTGCCTCTTTCTTGTGTCACCTGTTACTTATAAGATTTTGTAAGAACCGAACTATTTAAACCTGCCGTGGTTTCAGTCACTTGGGGTACAATGCATATTAGTTTCAAGATTTCTCATTACCTGACAATTACGAGCATCAAGCGAGTATGTAACATTATCTTTTTTTACGTACTTTGAAAACTACAAAAGTGAATTTTGGTGGCGTAATAAAACTGAAGAAACTTAATTAGTCAAGTTTTTCATCATCCTCCGGCCCACAACTTACACACAGTCCATTCTTCTTTTTTAAATCTTCATGAAAGCTCCCTCCCTCAAAACCTTATCGACACCTACTTCACTTCTTTACCTTACCCTCTTACAAATGTTCTTTCAACCTCAATCGTTGTCTTTTCGTCGTTTTTGATTCAGCTAGATCCCACGGTGTTTTTATACAAAGTTCCCATTAAAATTACTCTTCATTTACTGTTCACAATATCCCTGAATGTAAGTTCATAGAATTGCTCAACTCCAAAATTAAATAGTTTTCAGTATGCCTACCTAACAACACTTTCAGAACAATTATTCTAATTACTTTAATTCACGGTATTTTGTAATTAATATTAATTATAATGTATAGTAGAATATAATATTCAGTCCTATATTCGCGATTTCGTAAAATGTTTATGAAAGCAAGCGACGTGCATTATGTCATTACAATGCTTCATCGTGGGTGGCCTGATGATAATACAGTTTATTCATTATTGTCAAGACTATACAAGATACTGATGAAAGACTAATGGAGATAAATAAATAAAGGTAAACATTCAAACCCGCATATCTATTGAATGTTATTGCGTTTTTTCGGATGCTGTCTTTATTACCATGTCACGCATATTGACTGTAAATAGTTTATGCTTAGTAGTGAAGCAGTAATCACGTAAATCTTTATAATTATAATTGAAGTAAGTACATGAAAAAGGGTATTATGTGTAATTTCCTATTTAAATACGTTATCTATTGCCGTCACCGCACATATTTTCGTTTTATCCGTTTAATAACCTATTTTTTTAAACTTCAATATATTAATACTCAAAGAGAATTGTATGAACGCATTTTTTTTTTATTTCGCCTACGGAGGAGTGTGAAATTTAGAATGATTAAAGTTTATATTTAGGAGAAGTGCCGAAAGATAATTTTTGAAACCATATATATTTGAAATTAAAAAATTACGTGAAAACGGCTATCAATCTTCACGCGTTCACTATATTTATGTTGTCCTGTCATGGTAGGAAAAGCTATACAATGACAGTTCTACTTATACTGGTCATTGAAATACAATAAAACCTTTAAAATTTAACAATGTTAGTAGATTTGACCACCAGACGATCTCTAGTTTCAATAACAAAGACAAATTTCTACTCTTACAACTTACTTTAAAAGTATTTACAATAAAATACAAATACAAAAAGAATATTATAACAGGTAGGTACAAGTACCTAATACAACTGTTGGACATATCATATCTATTTATTTGTTTATTTATTATACAGCTGCCCATTTGCCTCTATGTGTCTATCTGGACCCTGTAATATAGTGCATATATTTGGAATAGGTATAATAATGATATTCCCCGTATACTAATTCAAATTTACTTCCTGATTGTTATGTAAGCTCGAAGATAAACCTATTGTTATAATGCATTTTAGATAGATACTAGTACGTCGTGATTTCATTCCGATGTACAGGCTGGCCCTTAAGATGAAATCCTGATGAATATTCAGGACGTGCACACTATCAAGTTCATAGAATATCTGAGAAACTGCCCATTAAAATTATGACAGGCCATCTACATTCCTGAACAACAAAGGCGACCTACGATTAAAATAACACCTCCTTCGTAGAACATATCCATTTTACTTCACAAGGGTCCGTAACGTTTCCGCTGGGGTCCTATGATACCTTTTTTCCGAACACGGTTGAAAAAAACTTGGCGTCCCATTAACAATAAGATCAAAACTAGCCGGCCGCACCACAATGGACACGAGCGCCAGCCTCCGGCCGCTCGAGAAATGCTTCCAGGAATTGCGCCCTTTTAAAAAAGATTCAACTCATGTTGGGCGTGTGATAGTTGGCGAAGTTGCATTCCTGCTGCATAGGCGTTCTGCTCTAGAGGGTAGAGCGCCGCATCGTCGCCACTCAGCACCCCGCTCGCACTCCCCACAACTGTTCCAATCGGTACTTAACATCTCTTGACTAATTTCAAGAAACATAAAATGTGTTATACATTTGGGCCTTCTACACACATATACGAAAAACTAAAAGAAATATGTTCGGAATTCAAAACAACAATTTTATTTCGTAATAGCTTTATGATCATGCAATATAAAAGTATAATTTGCTGGCAATAACAGCATTACAAAACCTGCCACTGAATCCTGCAAAAAGTGCAAATGTATTGACGTTGCCTTTGCGCGGCACGGGTAATGTTATTGTCGTCCAAAGTGCAAAAAATTGTGGACAATGATACAAAAGTAATAAGATGATTCGGAGCGTCCATTAGTGAATGCCACCGAGATGGATCCCACGCCTGACTATACTGTGGGGTGGTTCCTTTACCTCAATTGCCCACATTCACGTAGGTATTAAAAATACAATCAATTATCAAGAAAATGGTTACATATCTACGTTTACCGTGAATCTTCTTCAAGAGTTATGTGTAAGCGATAGAATATACTTCAGCTCGAAGTGGTCTGGTTCTGGTTGCATTTATATTATAGCTGGCGAAATTGTCTACTATACTTGTATACCAACACTAAGTACAGCTATTTTAACTTTAATTAATGTTAATTGAGTTGTATATAAAACAGAATAATGCCTTTAGTCGAGACAGTTATAAAGGACAGACCGAGTATTAACAAATAAAAAAAAATGTGTAGAATTTTTTTAACTAGTACTCGTATGTTATTTCCAAGCCTACCTTGATAATTGTGTTTTATTGTAAAGAGATGTGAGAGTGCTCCGCTCGTACGTGTAAGAATTAACTAATTCTATGAAAATTATCTATATCTCAACATCTTGAGACCCCCTGCAGCGGTACTGTTTATTTATACAAACGGAATCACAATAACCTTCATATACTTAAAGTCTAGTTCTTTAAACAAAGCAACACCGCAAAGAGCGTTTGAAAAATGCCTTAATATAAAGTTTGATCCAAACAAAGGCTTACTTTTAATTTATGTATTTAGGATGAATTCAATAGAACATAAGTGACGTTCAGCTCACAAAATTCCAAGACACTGTACAAACAGTTGTCGCGCGTTCTCCGTAAAATTTATAACACTATACATACACGTAATATACCGCGCCACTTGTCGGGAATGCTGTCTCCGACGTTTTATTTCATTGCATGTTTGTATGCCTGTACGCATTTACAAGAAGCATTCACTGAATCCAGGCTACTAATTCCAGATATTTTTGACATTTCATAACGTTTGAAGATGCAATCAGCTTCCACAAAAGACGTTAGTTGTTCTAGAAAATAAACTTTGATTAAAGATCGAGTAACTGACCGTGTTATTGCTCATGTACTAGTTTTTTAAATACATAAACATTTCAACGCGTAATCTATTGTGAAAAATAGGTAAGTAATTAACGTCATAAGTTAGTCATAAATTTCGATAAGTCTTGATTTATACGTTTTATTTGAAAACACTTACGAAATTTAAAATGATAAATAAGATTCTAGTGACACATCTCTGCCCTCTAGCACTACGTCACTTGCTGTATTACTTGCGAAGAGTAGCATAATGCACGTAAATACATTAGTAGAGGAACATCCATACATTATAAATATAGTACGTCCACAGTTCATGCGTTTATCGACAACACTGACCTATGGAACGACATGACGGCCAATTGATAAATATAATATGGAAAATGTTACACTGATTCCATGGGAACTAGGTTATGAGAAACGTTCAAACGTTCGCAACATATTTCGGTGATCATAATATGAATGTCAAACGTTAAAATACATATTTCTTTTAATGCATAAGACGCATGCGAGGATGTTATCCCCCGCCATATATTTGTCAGTTTCACATATCATTGTCAATACACAACGATATTCCCACGATACGGTAATCTAAATTGCGCATAGACGTTTTAGTTTATGTGGTCCTTCATGGAAGGGCGCCATTTAGTCGCTAACATATTCCGATGGCTGCGTTTATCGATTTTAGGACCATAATGAAAACGTAACGTTTGTAAAGACCGGAACCGAATAAACTTTGACTGTTCGCGTATCAATTTTACCCCTATAAAATTAAACAGTTTGTGTACCACATATGTAATATAATAATCACGTCATTCCGAGAGCAGTTCAGTGTATTAGGGTGGTGCACGACAAGCAATTGTAGCGAATTTAAGACACGTGACCACTATTTGCTGGCATAAAAATATCACCAATCATTATAAATTGACCTTATTTATATCTCAATTAAGTCATTGCGCACAAAACCTAACGATGCGGGCTTGCATGCACAGGGAGAATTCGCTTAACTTATTAGTTGTTACCGAAAATTTGGACATTTCAGTATCTATATACTATTTATATTGTGTTTACGTAGATAAGGGCCGGGAAGGCGGCGAGACGGTTCGTTTCCGGCCACCGATGCATTGATAAAGCTCACGGTACATGTGCAAACAAAGTATAAATTGTTATGTTATCAACACATCAAGCGTGATAAAGCTAAACAAATAATATCCTTAATAAATCAATATGTGGCAAGTGCATTGTATAAAGGCTCTAAGCTGCAGAACTGTGAAATCAAGTGAAATGAAGCGCCAGCGCCACCGAAACAATACCTGCGGAATTCCCGATTCACAAAGGACACAAGAAAATGCCTCCCAGGAAGTGCCAGCAACAATTGCCCATCATCTTCGTGCTCTGAAGAATAGGTAATAGCCAATAACACAATGGAAATGAGATATCTGGCGCCAGTGTGTCGTAGAACTACACAACAACATAACTGTGTATCTGACAAATCGTCAATGCCTCGGTACCTGCCCATTGTCCCGCAGGTATCGTCCTTATATCGACGCATTTTGTGGATCTTAAACAAATGAAGAAGTGAAAAGCACAGGAAACGTTGTTATCTTCAAATGAACAAATTCAAAAAACCACTTTGCTCACCTACTTCTTTTATTTTATAGTTTATGAAAAGGGTTTCTTTGGTTTGCTACTTATGTATGCACATCCGAAATGATATTGACATAAGGTTCACTTATGGCTTACTAGGTCAGAAGACTTCTGGAAATCATAAAAAAATGCAGTCATAGGTTATAAGGATCAGCCTTTTTAACGGCATTCAAAATTATAATTTTTTAATTCCGTGAATCCACGTGATATCCTTTTAAAATAGAAGAGCCTTGAGCGATATTTTGTCAACAACACACAAAACTTACGTGACATAGATTTATATAAAAGTACAGGTGAACATATTATCACTATAAAAATAACTTTCACTGTACAATTTGTTTATGTAATGTTTATTTTGGTAATTTAATAAGACTTACAATTCTCAGCTCGTGAGTAGGTAAACTCACAGTTATCCGTTTTAAGCCGACTTCAAAAAAAGGATGAGGTCCTATGTTCGGTTGTGTGTATTTTTTTATGTACATGTTCACCGGTATTTCCGTTATCTATATGACGTTTATAGTTAATATATGGTTTAGGGACAGATTTCAAAAATTATATTTTTGTTTGAAAGGTTATGCTCCCAAGGTGGTCCAATTGTCACCAAGTCCGGATCTGATGGCGGTATCTGAGGGAAAATATGGGAATCCCTCAGAAGTTAAGGACAGATGTAGGATGTTTGTTGATTGTTATTGAAATTAAGTAACATTGATGTTTAATTTATTATTATTTTGTAATCAACTCTTTGCATGTGTACACAATATTGAATCAATCGACCGTCAGTTGCTGTAAATTAAGTTGTAAGACTCCATAGCATTCATGGACTTATGAGTGAAATTAATATAAATAGCGTCTATAAAAGGACACTGTAGTACGATGTACAAAAACAAATTAAAAGAAGGAATTAGCGGTTCGCGAGTCGCGGCGGTGGTTAAGTATTTAGTACTACCTACCGCCGCCACTCGGAGAGAGAAGAAAACCAATCTCACAAAACATCAGTCAGGGCTCTTTGATATCAACGGGAGATTACGTGGTTTGAAGGAATTACACGAACGGAATTTCACGATGTTCAAAAACAATGGAGTAAATAATTTTTAAACTTATGTATTCGTATTAATCGTCGTATAATAAATAAACTGTTCATATTAACTGGAAAGTGGTTTAAATTAAATTAATTAGGTTAATACTGTTTTCGAACTTATGTTTGTACTTATATGTGAAAAATATTAATTCTTCACTCATTTTAATAGAATTGAAAGAGCTTTTCTCGTTGTCGCGTCCTCACAGTACCTTACTTCTCAGTACCGTAGGTCTTTTATTTCGATTGTATCTTTAACTTAAATCATTGATTCGTGAAATTAAAGGAATTTAATAACTTGTTCCATTTATACAGTAATTGGTTACATACTTATATATGTGCCTTAAACCAGGAGTTGTTTTGCAATAAAAGCTTGCTTTTTGCTCTTAGTCAAAAGAAATTTATATTATTAGTATTTAATAAACATGTGTCTACCCCTTCGGGGATATGTATGTCAAAAGATACATTTCAAATGATTGGTTGATATGATAAAATGCAAACTTAGGGACGATTGGGATGATTGATCCATTGATTGATAACAGTTTTTAATTTTTTATCCCGATATTAATTTTCAATAACTATCAAATAATGCACTTATACGAATTCATAAAATAATCGTTACAAATTTAAAATAACATAAAAATATTTCTGCATTTGTGTTATTTTCGAGATTGAAGAAAAATAATCCATTGATACGAACGATGGATAATTTTTTGATTAACCATTTTTATATCAGTACTACACGTCAATTCTAAGCCTTGATTAGGATATTATTTGTATTAGCTAACCTAGCGTTTTAGTAAGTTAAGTAATTATCAACTTAGTACTGAAAAGAAAAGAGTTGTGTAGATCGTTTAATTTGTCACATAATAAAATGTATTCTCTATTCGTATCATTATTTGCACAACTAATGTTTACTTACAATCCTGAGGTCCTGGGTTCACTTCTGTGACATCACACATACATCAAGAAAATTGGGTTTATAAGTAAGAAAATTCTTAAAAGCAACATGAAACGTTTGCGTTAGACATCAATAGACTCGGCGATTATTACATGGGACCAAAAATATCGCTAACAAAATGTAGGTGTCACACCTTCGTGCCTACCCTTTTGGAATATAAAGTCGAGAGTATGTATGACAAAGGCTAGCATAATTTTAATTTGAGAGTTATTTATAATCGTCTTAGCTCACAGCGAAGCATCAGATAAGGTTTATATTTTAAGAAAAAATCTTCCGAAGCTATTTATGGAATAATAGGAACCATGGCAAAACAAAACAGCGGAAGTAAATAAAACATTCTCGGAAACATTTCGGCATACTAAACGTGAATTCTTAGAAGTCACAAGTCTCAAATTATTGAATGAACGTAATGTCCTTTTGGCATAAAACAATGTATTGCGCCATGTGGCCGAGCGGCGATTGCCGAGGGGGTAGTTGGACACATGTGTTTACGCACTCATTCATTTGTGCTATTAATGGGTCCATTCAGCATTGTCTTGCATATGCACCGGAAACATCTACACAGTCCCGCCTCAGTACCGCAACACACTGCGACAAATTAGCAGAAACGATTATAATGTGCGTGTGATAACGCCCATGCTGTACTCTTTTATGATTTACTGTTTGTTCTTTCTTTCATATTACTTCGTGTCATACATATTTACGACCTTTGAATGATAAGTATCTCTTTTTAAACCTTAGTTCTTTCACCTACCCAAGCTATTTTTAGGTTAGGTTTGGATATAACTGTAACGGTGTTAATTACCGCTGTAGTGGTAACCAGTGATATTATGTTAATCTAATGTATCATTTTCATATAAAACTTAGTTATATTTAACTAAGTTTTATATGAAACTGATACATTAGATTCCCTATTTTCAACTAACTTCTGTATGTTTCATTTTTAATGATGAAACAAAATACTAAAAGTAAATGTTTTGACAATAAAGAGTTTTACGTCACAGGTTACAGAACCTAGCGTTTTTACTTTTAAACACAGATTACTGAGTAGTTACTACGTAACAGATAAATCACTCATAACAAAAATATCCATACTTACCGTTGTAATTTCCTACTCTTTCCGGGCCGACCACTGCATGCAAAAATGAACTTAAATGTTTGTAAACAAGATTATTATTGCCTTGCAATAGCTTACTGCCGCGTGGCCGTAAGTGGGGGTAGGGCTATCATTCATAGAATGTGTGGGTATTTATGTTGCCGCTATAACAACAAACAATAAAGTCATGAGAACCAAACGTGTGTGCCAAATTTCAGCACGATAGCTTCTTTTGTTTAACAGGCGGCCAAGGTCTGCCAGGGTTCTCGGAGACTTCCTTCCTAGGGTATATCCGAGTCCCTGGCAATAGACTTATTTATGACGGAACACCGTGTGGTTTTAGTCGGTTCGATTCCGACATACCACCTCACTGGCAGCCCCAGTGGAGTGATGACCCGAAGGGGTTTCCACACGATAAAAAAAAAAAAAAGCACGATAGCTTCAGTGGAAGTGGGTGAAATATTGATTGCAAAATTCCAGAAGATACATACACGTGAAGTTAAATAAAAGCTTTTATAAAATTATATATAAACACTTGAAACGAGTTTGTATTGCTACATTCGCTAAAAAAATATAATAAAATAAAATAACATATAAAAATTAAAGGGGGTCCTTTTTTGTACTTTGCGCGTGACCGCGGTAAGGTCCGCCGGCGGACCAGGGGCCATATAATTTAGCGTGCGCAGAGACCTGATTTAACTAGGAGAAACTGATTTGACTTGTCAGACTTGTTTGACTTGAAGTCAAATCACTTTCCCTTAAGTTGCCTTCGAGGTAATATATTACAGTTCTGAACAAATTAGCGAATAAATTAATTCTACATGTATACTTTGATACAAACAAATACTTGTATACTTGATCGCATTGCTTCGAGTCTACTCGTTACCACCACACATTGTAATAACATTTTCATTCTCTATTTCATTAACTCCGTTAATTAACTTAAAATGATATTAACTTAAAAACTGCAAAGAAAAAGGCATTGCATTTGAAAATAATCGTGTAATCCATTTAAAAACCAAACCGATTATCTATATTTAGTCATAAATGTTACTTCATAGCGACCGACGTAATATATTTACGTACAATTGCTTTATCTTCATCGGGTTGGGCAAAATTGAAGGTGCATTCGCCGGCTACTTTCAAGAAAATTGCAATACTAAGAATCGAAGTTGTGTTCAAGATACCGCCTCGATGACTATCCAAGATTAGTAAATGCTTATCTTGTTGATATTAAACATTTAAGCCATCGGTATACCGAATGTTACCGAATGGTAAACATGCAATATATACATAATATTACAAATGTAATTATATTATGATATAACTAATGCACTATCAATAGAAAAGTCCTAATGACAGCCATTCTAGAGTGACATGACTTTTCGTCGCCAGAGGCGTCACACTGCCCTCTCCTTTCGGTCGAAGATTGCTTCGACTGGTGACGAAAACTACTTGCACTCTGATGACAATGCTGAGATGCTTCGATAAATCCGTATTGCTGCATATCTATACTAATAATATAAAGCTGAAGAGTTTGTTTGTTTTGTTGAATGCGCTAATCTCAGGAACTACTGGTTCGAATTAAAAAAATATTTTAGTGTTGAATAGCCCATTTATCGAGGAAGGCTATAGGCTATATATCATCACGCTACGACGAATAGGAGCGGAGCATCTATGAAAAATGTTGCAAAAACGGGCAAAAATTACAAACGCAGACGATGTTGCGCGGGTCTGCTAGTATTATTATATGGAGTAGGTAACCTGATTACCACCACGGCGGATAAGGGTCAATCAAAAGGATAAAGAATCAATCAGTATATTACATGGTTCTGTCACTTTAGGAATAAACCGCGAAAAGTGTAATCCTCGTAAAATTGTGTGTTTAATACATAAAAATCTATACTAAAATATAAAGCTGAAGAGTTTGTTTGTTTGTTTGCTTGAAGGCACTAATCACAGGAACTACTGGTTCGAATTGAATAATTCTTATAGTGTTGGATAGCCCATTTATTGGGGAAGGCTATAGGCTATATAACATCACGCTACGGCCAATAGGAGCAGAGCAGTGAAACTGCGGGGACGGCTAGTAATATAATAGTGTCCATTTTGTCTCTTCATGGAAAGGATGTAAACTTGAAATTTATATGTGCGATTATAACTTATATACAAAGCGGCGGTAGCGTAATGGCTAAGGCGTCGGACTTGCGATCAAGTGGTTGTGGGTTCGAACCCCACCCAGTGCACTACCGGCGTGAACTCACTCCTAACACAAGCATTTAGCTTAGCTGGAGGGGTTAACAAGAATACTAGTGATGTGTGACCCACGTAGCTAGTATTCTTTTTAAATTTAAAAAAAAATTGTCTAACTACAAAGTACTCAAGGACTCGAACCAAATGTCTCTGAAAATCGCTTAAGTTTAATACCGCTTATACATATAACCCTATGTGATGTTCCTGCGGTGAGTTAGGTCTGTTTGTGCTCCATAGAGGCAGGATAGAGTTGGGAACGTTTGTGCTGCGAGTGTTTGAAAACATCGGTAATTACTTACCATTGCACCCGGTCGCATGTTTGTTTGCCAACTGAGTTGCCCTCAAAGAATAGCAATATGGTGTTTATCTGTTCGTCTATCGTCTAAATTTACTGAACGAAATGTGAAGGGCATATTGGAAATACAATATAATAATAATTTGAGACACCTCAGTATGTACTGCGAAGCCGTTTCTTTCATAAACATAGTATGTTATAGACGAACATAATGTGCGAGTGAGATACTTAGCCTTATACAGAAACCTAGGTGTGAGAAAGAGACAGAATAAATCTGACAGTGAGACCGGTTTTGAAAAATTTAGTTTCAAATAGTCTCAATGTCAAAAAAAATCCCATTTTAATTTTGGTGTTTCCATCGTTATCTTTCTATATTTTAACGGGTAAATATAAAAAACAATAATGGTGCCGTATTATCTGTTAGATTGTGGTGTAACATTGAGGAAAAATCCAAAGAAAGAAACGTTTGAAAGCTAAATACCAAAAGTTCAATACTACTTTCAAAGTGTTTATTTTCGTAGAATATATGCACAATATTATTTTGTATTACACTTAACATATGCAGTGAATAGTTTATTTTTGAGGTATTGTAATAGTTTAAAAAATTATGTGTTAGATAAAAAAATATTGTATACGTGAATATGACCGCTTTTGACACAGTGATTGACTAAAAGCAAAACCCAATCTATCGATATGTCGATATATTTTATGTCGCATAAAAGAATAAAAACTATCAAGCTGCGGTCATTTCACAACGTCATTATTTTTAACCGACTTCAAAGAAAGGGGCAGGTTTTCAGTTCGTCTCATCTTCTTATATATATATTACCTCATTACTCGAAGATGGCTGCTGCAATATGAAACCGGTGTACCGGGTACCGGAACCAATCAATAGTAAGTATTTCACAAGTGGCGATACGATTACTTTAATGTGGTTGCTAAACTATTTATGCTCATGAGAATGCATTTGGTGAACTTAAACTGAAAGTGAAGTACCATCAGATCTTCGCAACAATTAATGTTCCTGCATCGGGGAAAGTTATATTTTGTAAAAGGTGATGAGCAATTGATATTAAGCTATTGCAACAAATAAATTAAAACCGAACCATTCAAAATCTAAAAATTAAAGATTTTGTTCGTCCGAACGATATTTTGAGGGATACCTTTCTTTACGTGAAGTATAAAAGTAAAAAAAGTATACCTCAAAATATCGTTATAAAATCAGTTAAAATCTATATTTCTTGAAAATTTCAACGGACTCATAAATTTAAATGGTTTTTAAAATTTTCTAAGCTGGTCCGACCAGTTTTAGTAGTTAAAAAAAATGGTGCATTTTGCAATTAAGGCTAAAAAAATTAATGACTGTTAATAAATCAAAAAGTTTAAAACCGAACTCGCTGAAATTTCTCGAACTTTTTATTATTATCACAAACTACAATTTCAAAAATACTACCAATCTATAATACTATAAATATTGCCGATTTTTTATATCGATATTGCGGTGCCGACACTAAAAGTCAGTCACACGTCTGCAAAACTCGCACACAGAAACATTTCAATTTTGGTCTCACGAAAATCCCGAGACTGTTCGTCTATTACATACTAAGTTTATGGTTTCTTTACAGTTAGCTATACTGGTTACTGTTTATAACGGAACGCAGTCCAGTATACTTTCAATTGTCAATTCAAGTCAATTGTCAAATCGTATAATAAAAGTGACAGTGTGACAGCCATGTGACAGCACTGAGAGCATCTTACCTCGAAAACTCTAGTACAGTACAAAAATGGCGACGTTAATGACGTCATATATTTCCCTACGATACTGTGGCAGTATACTGTCAGTCTATAACGGAAAGAATTTCTCCCCAGTACGAGCATTAAACAGTGCTCGCAGTACTATTGGAACGTACCCTTAGTCACAAATCATCAATTTTACAAATACCCTCAAATTCAATTTAGTTGTCAAACTTCGTAATCATAGTATACCTAGTTCTAAGTAAGCATTGACAGTCTTGTAAGCAGAAGTTTGTTTATTTTATCATGATACAACGGAATTGAACCGACTCCTGATACGCTAGTAATAATGGTTAATCGCTTTCTTGTGTAGCGCTTGCTCCCCCTTTTGAGTGGGTCCAATTCGAGCAGATTTCTACAGTGTTAAAACCTGTTTACCAGTCTTCGAAAAGTGCTCAGCAAATAATATACTGGGACATATTAGATAGTGCTATTTAAAACCAAACTGAGCACAGATTAAACTACGAGTTCTAGACCACAGATAAATATACTTAGTTTACTTTAAAAAGTAAACTCAAGCATTTGAATATTTTCACTGAACAAAAATCAAACTGCCGACCCAGTAAGGTGACGGTACCGTTTTCTACATCCTTAATTAATTTGGTTTCAATGTTTTCAATTTTTGTAAATTGAAATGTGTTCAGCGGCTTTCATGGCCAACTGTACAAATTAGTCTTTCTTACATTTTTCTCGGACATCAGGTGTTTTCAATTCAGCCGTTATATTAATTAATTATATATCATTAAGATGTAAAACAAGATGATGATCACAATGACGTGCCTTTATCTAGGCACGTCATTGTGATCATCGTCTTGTACATTACAATTCTACATGTATATTGCCTACGAATGATGCGCTAGGCAACTGCTACGGAGTTCGTAGCAAAGTACGTAGTACTAGCGCTACGAATTTATTCGTATTGCGTTAATACACACAATATGTACTGTAATTTTTTTGCTACTTAATGTTATTTATGATAATATGTAATAAAACATTTTAGTTTCATAATAACTATTTCACGATTACAGATTTTTTTTCACTTTCTTGTAATAAAATTATGGACCTACCCACGGATAGCATAAAAAGTATTCTTAACCTCGGATGTATAAAAACTTTATTTATACACGATAATAATGATATAGGGCATTAACAAAAAAAGAGAATGAAATCATGTGAAATTCCACCCTTCGTCTATCTACGTCATAAATTGTAAGTTAACATCGGTGAAGTTGGGGCTAGCCACCCATTGCGAGGCTTTCAGGCGCCCGACACCAGCGCGAGTGGCTGATAATTGACTCGTCCGACAAGTCCGCGTCCGGCCACCCCTTCCATAAATATTTCCCGATCAAATTATTATGCGTTCTAAAAAATGCCACGAGCTCGATTCTGGGAACAGCGTGTCGGGGGCGGTTCCACACAAAGCCATAGAACGGGACGCGCTTACGCAGCGAACGGCGTGTGCGAGAGCGACGCGTGCTCAATGGAATGAGGTTCAGCACAGGCGACGCGACGACCCAAACTGTGAGAATTACAAGGAATGGATTTATTTATTGATCTTAGTTGTTCCGTTAGTATGAACCAGTGCATTTGTAAATAAATAAACATAGCTCATATCAACTGGCTCAGTTTGTTTAATATGAGAAAGTGGGCTCTAAAATCACAAAGTCACAGCGTTAAACAGGAACATCCGCACCGAGCCCTTACTATGGCTTTTATAGTAATATTATCGTACCCGTATTTATTAGTTGGGTAAGCACATTACACTCTACAATGTTAATTTTAACCTTAATCTATTTCCCGTCTATAACGTTAATATTAACGAAAATTTCTTTTTTGATGCGCGTGCGCATAAAAAAGCTGTGTTCTCAAGAATCCTTGGTAGACTATGTTCTAGTCTAGAAGAAATAATTCTTTAATTACTATAAAAAAAGAATCAATAAGGTAGGGTTCATCAATTTTTTTAACGAATTGGATCAGTCCGTTTAGGAAAACAACTCCTATCATAGTTCAATAATACCTCACGATGTAGATCTGATTGTGAGGAGGGTCATAAAATCTTTAAGGAGTTGTGGTTGATAACCAGTAAATGACACAATGGATGCGGTTGTTAGGCACCGGCAATCGCATACTATAAAAACCAGGAACTCGATTTTTGGCAAAACTGAGCCATGTTGTCACCAGAATTACCTGACAATGGTAGAATGACTAGAATACAAAGAGAAGTCGTACAGCTAGCATACAACCTTAAGAATTGGGCAATGAATTGAAAAAATAAGTTTTCAAACCTGACTGGTAGTTTAACCACCACAACCACAGTTTTATTATATTTGTATAGATGTCAAGTCTTCTTTCCTAAACGAATACTACTAATAATAATAACTTGACACACCTCACACACGGCCGCCTAATCCCAAACTAGGCAGAGCCTGTACTATGGTAACCAGATTGCTGATAAACTTACTTATATATTAGTAAATATATACGTATTATAAACTAGCAACCCGCCCCGGATTCGCACGGGTACAAATTATACATCTAAACCTTCCTCATGAATCACTCTGTCTATTAGTGAAAACCGCATAAAAATCCGTTCAGTAGTTTTTCAGTTTATCGCGAACAGACAGACAGACAGACGCGGTGGGGAACTTTGTTTTATAATATGTAGTGATACAGAACAAATGATCGTGCTCGTGACACAAATATTTGACCTGGATGGGAATCGAACCCACAAACTAAAGACTTGATCTGAATCTCTTCACAATATTATGAGAGAGGAACCTTTTGTCCAATTTATAATCGCGTCCTTAATTAAATCTAAAACCGAATCCGGTAGGAATAGTTTTATAATTAAACCTAAGCTATCAACTCTTGTTATTATTGTAATGAGTCCTTCACGCCAAACCATGTTCATGATGTCCACAGACAAGTCTAGTGCCAATTCTTCCTTCAATCCACTGACCCTTTAGTGTGACAAGTAACAAGAAACATAAAGAGAGTAATTCTATTTGTGTAGTGTCTTGGGAACCTAGTGTTAATTACAAGTCAGCGACATTTTTGTCGCATTACGTATGATAGTCCAGCGACAAAAACAATGTGATCATCTAGCGACAGTCTCAAACTGTTGAGAAGAAAAAATATTTTGTATTTGGCTTTGTACACAAGCAATCAATAAAAATGAATAACACCTATATAGCATCTGGATTTCTATTAAAAAATACGATTATAAAGGTACCTAGGTAGACTAATTCTTATACACCACGTTTAAAATAATAAAGTAACCAAACGTCACCAAAATATATACCTTTTACCTTCACGTCACAAGACTTTAAAGGAAAGATTGGAAAAGAAAGTTCCAAAGAGACCCACATATCATATTTATTTTATAATTAACACATAATCGTACCCGTCAACTGTATTGTGTTGGTAGGTATGTACATTCATTCATAGGTTTGGAACAGCTCGTCCACTCAGTATGTATTTCTTTACATCTATATTTATGATATCAAGAAAGTTAAGTAATGTCAGGTTCATTTGTTAACACCAGCAAAATCTGCAGTTAGTAATTTACACACGAGTATAATTATAAGGTAATTTAAACAGTATTTGATATTAACGAGTAGGTATTAACTACAGTAATGTCTAAAATATTAGAACCAAAGGGTATACAAACACCACTTATTATAACTTTGAACTTTGATCAGTGGTCCTCGGTTGTTCAATGTGACATTATAATAATACTAGCCGTTGCCCGTAATTGCAACTGCTATTATGGTCACTGGTGATAGCGTGATGATACATAGCATACAACCTTCCTCAATTAATACTCTATCCAATACAAGAAGAATTATTCAAATCTGACTGATAGTTACAGACATTTGTTGTTTAAACAAACAAAGAATCGAACAAAAAAGCTCTTCAGCTTTATTATATTAACATAGATTAGCCTTAGAACACAACACTTTAGAACACTTTAGAATGATTTACAAGAATTAAAGATATATGTAGTAGTTCATAATAACTATAATATTTCATTTTCAACACACTTACATAACCTATATTAAAATGAAATTAACAACTTTTGTGCAGTGCTCGTCAACGTTACTTCTTTAAATATAACAATTTTATCCGTTTAAATCGCTTTATGAATGAAACAACAATGATCACATGCTCAACGTCATGGACAGCAGTTAGTATCTTAAACAAACCTAAATTCTCTAAATAATTATAACGTATACGATTTGACAACTTAAAGCAACAAGACGGCATTCCACAAAATTAAATTGTACCAAACAATGACTGACTCATTCGATATAGCTTCGTAAATTATTAGGTCAGTTGCTTCAAACAAAAATGACAATTACCAATTAACCATTTAACACATACATATACTATACACCCTATTCCCAAGATATTTATCTAAACTGTAAATAATCTTTTAAGTGTGTGTTTTCGGGTCCAAAACTCTTTTACTAAACACAAAAATGACGCACACAAGAAAATACTGTAAGATGGAAATAGATATATATGTATAGTAGAATTTTACTCGAATTAGTAGTGGTGATGTGAGTTTTCTAATAGTGAGTAAGGTAAGGATGACTCTGAAGTAAAACTACTTTTAAATTTAATGTAATGTTTTTTACATTATGTTTTGTTTTTTTAACCCCCCGACGTAAAAATGAGGAGTGTTGTAAGTGTAACGTGTATATTTGAGGCATTATAACTCCTAAACAGATAGACCGATTTTGTTTTTTTTTTTTTTTTTTGGAAAAAGAATTATGGTTCCGCGCAACAAATATCAATATTTACAAGCCGGCAAAGCCACGCAGGGCACAGCGTTTCATAAATTTTACATAATCAAATTTTTTGCTAATGATTATATACTGAGTATAAATGTATTTGCAGACAGAAGTAGATGTTCTCTACAATAATAGTTTATTGTAAACATTAAACAGCGTTTATGCACATTTCTCTAAGTCCACAAACTATTAAAATATTGTGTGCTTCAAATCAAAGCGTTTGAGGGTTTCAAACAAATTAATAAGTTACACAACAATTTGGTCTTATACTTGTTAAAAGAAGGCCAAAGAGAATAAGCAATCAATTTTTAAAAGAAGGCGTAAAGTGCAGTGCCCGTCGACGAATGAGCATTCCATAGATAATGGCGGTGTCGAGCATATGGAATAGACTTATGTTTTAGATTCACAGAAAATGTATTCATGTATCGAAAGTATAGAAAACACTAGACTGCAGTGAAAAATTGTAAACCATTATACCTAATGAAATTATTGGTAAATTACTTTTTCTTTGTTTTAAACCAATTTAAAAACAGGAAGAGGCTGTCCATGTAATTGCTTTTTTTGTGTGTATTTGGGACGCGTTTCTTCAATTAACTAACTTAAATTACTTTCACCAAGTACTCACAAAGACTCGCTTTTAAAATTGAAAATTAATAGTCAAAATGATAAAGTATGTTTTGATCACGTTTACGAGTATATCTAAATAAGTGTCGCGAGTCCAAAAACGCGGAGAAAGGTTTACTAAAATTTGAGCACAGCTATCAAACTTGTATGGTGTTACAGTATTTGTACAAAAACTAAAAAAATTATTAAAAAGAGTATAAATATAACGTTAAATCTGTAAAATGATCAAAAAATCATCATCCACAAGGTGTTGGAGTATTTCAACGAAATCCATGGATTAACAATGTAAAGCTATGTTGCAAAAGGTTGGTTTGTCTCTTATCTATTCAAGACGAAATGTAATGATGCTGTCTTTTACGTATGTAACATCTCTGTAAACCATATTGCCAGCGAATAAATCTTAATTTATAACTTCGCTCAAAGTGGCATTTCATTATTAAAATCAGACTGTTTTTGACAGAATATATCTCATGTTTACGGTAGTCATAAACATTTAACATCAAAACTTATTCCATTCATATCGTTGTCTTATTTGAAAGGATTAAAAAAAAGTAATAGTCTAAACATATTATATGTTATGTATTAGTGATGTAACGAATGTCGATTTTTCACATTCGCGAATGCGAATGCGAATATTGGCTTTTCAACTAAAGAGCTATCAAAATGTATGAATGGCTTGACATTTTGCATTGCATTTTATGGATCCGAGGAACAAATTTTTTATTTTTTCAAAAGATGTGATGTGGATTTTTTTTTGAATTATGAAGACTTCTGTTATGGATGGTTAGAGAGAAAATAACCTGAGAATATTTGGTTACTCCATCAACCACCAACAAGTGTACCACTGAAAGAGTTTTTAGTAACGCTACAGTGCTTTACACACTTCAGTTGGTTTTTGAGGTTATATTCCACTATGTTTAATTGGTAAAAATATGTATAAGTTGCGGGCTCAATATCGCTTGTGATTTAGGATCGTTGACGATTCACGCAGCACGTCTTTGTGTGGGGCCACAGTAAATGGTTTAATAATTAAATTCACCTGGAAATAAGAGATAAGCTGAAAACTCATTTATACATTATTTTGGCTTTCTAAATGTCGTCTCAAGTCTTATAAAATTTCATGTGCGTGTCTGCAAATGTTCAAGGTCAACGGTCATAAAATGGGTTTTTGCAAAATATTTTGTTTTCGATGGCTTAAAAGATGTTGAAATCTATTATAAAACTGTAGAGCATAAAATTCTCTACAAACGTTGTTTTTAAATTTGTATTCATGCCTCTATTTTTGCAATAGAGCGCGGAAAACAATAAATATGAATAATACCTCATATAAAGTTACTTAATCACTATAATATATTTAAGCAAATCCTGTATTTAAATTTATTTTGCGTATCTCGAAAACGGCTCTATCGATTTGAATAAAATTTTATATCTTTTTTCAATAAACACAATGATCTTGAATATCTGACGACGTGGACACGAGTTTTATGAGACTTTTGAGACAACATTTAGAATGTCAAAATAACAGTTTATACGAGTTTAAAGCTTATTATCTCTCATACGAAGGTTGATATTTTTTTTTGCTTAATTGACTGGATTAATTTTTAATTCTTCATTTAAAATAAATATTTTTACAATACAGGAAGTACAAACCAACTAATATATTATAATAATACATTCAGAGGCACATTTAACTGTCCACTTCTCTAAAACTTGTAACCGACGGTTTACGATAACGTATGTTAAGGTTAATAGGTGTATTTGTTTAACTGGGTAGTTCTGCAATAAATAAACCCGTATTTTATATAATTTTTGGCGTTTTGTCGCACATTAGTCTGTTTAGTTGAAGTTTAAGATCGTCACTGGTGCCGATTCTATTGTACACTCGACTAAACTAAAACCTTACTTAATTTCTTCATATGAAATCAACCTAGTGTTCTTCGTAATAAGGTCTATTTGTTACTAGCATCTATTTCTCAGCACCGCTAAATTTCACTAACACCTGTCAACGTATACTCAACTTTATTTCCACGCTACGAGAGTCTCCATTTATTCAAACGCTGTATAATTGCCGTATAAAAACTTGTTCAAAACGAACAAGGATGACGTGTTTTTAATCTACACCTACGAAGACGCTTACTAAAAACACAGAGCAAATGAGATGGCATTCAACGGATAGCGGCTCTCGCTACGTGGTATTAAAGTTTATTTAAGCGTATCGACTTTAGTCGACAAATAAATAGCTTATTTCGATAACGACATGTGTTACCTACTTGTTTCAATTTGAAATAAGACCTTGTTTTGAAGCGTACAAGGTTTACATCTTATATGAAGAAAATTTAGTGAATTTTAATTTAGCGAGTGAAGTAACAGAATTGGGACCACTGTTCGTTTCGCGTAACAGTAAATTTGTTTTGTAATGTTTTGATTAATTAGGGTACCGTACCTCAAAAAAAGTAACCCTTATAAGATCACTCTCTTGTCCATCTGTTCATCTATCTGTCCTTATGTCACCTTATCAATATTTTAGTCATTGTTGTTTTTAGGAAGGAAACTCTAAATCTGACACCTGTTCGATTATGTATGTTAAGGGTTCACTTTTAGCATTGTATCAAAAACAATTAAATTATAAAGGAGTTTTGAAGGAATCAACATGTAATAAGCGGCCGGTTAAATGTGCCTTGAGTGTATATACATATACATTAGGCTTATTAGATATTATTATGTTATTAGGCCTTTCAAGTCCTTTTCTATTAAGATATTATGTATTATAATATTGTTTTTAGTTTCGTGAATATTTTAATGAAAGTAACAAGAACAAAAGAGAAAGTGTTTTCAAATTAGTAAATCTTCTCAAGACCGTTCCATTATTATTTATTATAAAATAACTGAAAAAATATTAACGTTAGCAGATGAATTACCACAATTTTTTAATTTCTTTTCGTTTGTCAGAGATATTCGCACAAACATTCGCGTCTTTTTTGCGAATGCGAATGCGAATATTCGTTACATCATTATTATGTATACAATAGCTTTCATAACACTGCCGCCGGTCAGATCAAACGCATTTCATTTTATTAGTAAAGAGTATGTTTTTGTTTGATACAATTTTTTTTAAATCTATTCTTAGTATTATGTTGTAAGCCTCCTCCACACTACTGTAGCGTAGTGTTCTTTCGGTGAAATTTAACCGTTGTTTATGTAGAGACAATGTATCTATTGCGTTAAAATTTTGAGAATTTCCTTTTTTTCTCCATGTTGGGTCGTGAGAATGGATCGCATGCAACAGACACATCTCATTAAGTAAACAGTATTAGTGTGTTTGTGTACCACTATCGACACCCGTACACATGAAGCCTAATTTATGAGCTTATTAGTTTGTCCTATAAACCCAATGTTACGACACTTTTAATAAGTGGTATCACAGAACTTGCAAAGAAAGGGTGACGTATTAGTTTTAAGATCAATAAATAGAGGATTTAAGTGGAGGGCCCGATCAGATCGATAAAAATAGAGATCAAAGAGTGCAAGCGGTGTATTCAATCACTAATGAAACTATATTTTTACACAATTTTGATATTCATATGCATCTAGAAATATCATCTTCATTATCAGCTTGATGATGCATAACTTGAGGATGATGTTTTTGATAATACTTGCGTGGTATAAAAATGAGTCTATACAAACGTCTATACTTCTGTGTATTCCAGTAATGATTTGTTTGCAGTCCTCTGTTGTTACGATGTGCACAGTCATTAAAGTTGATCCAACAAAGTGGAAACGCCTTAGTATCTTGGTGAAACCTACCCGGTCAGTCTAATATGAGTACAAATTTAAATTATTATCCGAAATTGCAAGTGCAAAATAATATTTAGGCTATGTTGCTATTTAGGTAAACCTATAATGAATTTAATGAAAAGTAATTCAATAAATTGTTAATACATAATATAATTAAAACTATCTATCCCATCACCACTATGTTACGTATATTTTAAGTTTTTTGTTGTTCCCTACTTTATTAACAGCAAATGAAAAATCTCAGGTAATCCGAAGATTACTATTGTATTGTAGCCATAATGGGACACAGAAGAGTACTATGCATTTATCAATCCGTTAATGTGACAGGTTGAATTCAAATCGTAACTATGTGTGTCAAGCGGCGCGGGCGCACAGCGCGGAGTGGCAGTTGACGGCACCGGAAAATGTGACTATTTAATTTTGTTGTTAGTTCCCAGGGATGATATTATCTAATCAGGAATTTTACACGCTTTAACGATTGCCGCTACGTAGGAACTCACACGGTCGCATTTTCCTACTAAACTAAATATTGAGTAAAATAGAAAGCTTCCTTTAGATAAGATTCGTCTCACGATTCCTATCACACTAAAGTTCACGTCATTCCAATATGACGTATGAATGTAACAAAAACTGTTTCTTGTCTGTTTCTGTCTATGTTGTGTCATTAATAATGTTTAATTTTATTATACTAACAATAAAAACTTATCCTCAGAGGTTATTTATTTAGTCATTCGTATTTTTATTTGTAATTTTACTACCTACAATCCTGGCATATGGAAATGTGTACAAATACAAATGAGATATTTTTCATCTCACTTCGCTTTCCTTAGTCCCCCAAAAAATTGCTTTTGCAAAGTCATTACCAACTCCTTCGTCTGTTTATTCTGAATATATATTTAACTTAATAAACTGATGCAATCGGAATTAAAATTAAACAACAAAACGAATTAAAATCGGAAATAATAGTCAAATACGCTCAAACATGATTATAAAAACCCGATACTTCGTATTGCCAGTTGCTCCCTAGTTCACCATTTCCTGATCCTGAGGAATGTGATCCATTGGGCCCAATCTACATTAAAATACTTACAGCTCTGCGTAAACCTGATCCATAAGTTGAACTTAGTTATAAGTGTAAAATTAGATAATGGTGTCAAGTTCGTTGTTACAAAACTCTCTTAACTAGGTTAGTAATAACTTTACAATTTGCGTATACTGAACTTAGTTATACTGAATTTCACTATTGATATTCCGTTGTACGTCTTAAACATCCAACGTTTTCTGAGCAACAACACAGACAACAAAACTAACGTTAGTAATGACAGAACGTTATTTAGTTTCGTTAGTTTATTAAGGTCGCCATTTAATTTGTTCGAAAGCAAAATAATAAACTTTAATTTTGGAGATTAGTCTACAACAGTATCGACAGCCATGCATTATAGCGTCAGCCAGAAGTAAGGCCACCAATTCCTGCTTCCTTATGAATAAAAGTATTACGCTCAACAAACAGTTACACAGCCAACAAATAACTCGCCCTAACGTAATATACGAATGATAAGAGAGATGGTGATCTGAGGGTGGTCGGCGGGCTGGGCCGTCGGGGCACATATCACTTTGTCGCAGCTATGCGCACTGTCAACATGGTGCCTCCGCACACTACACACAACACACAGTTTTTTTATGCGCACATGTGCGTCGACCAGACCGCCCAGACCACAACCCCTGACAAATATTTGTCTTCAATTCTAAAACGCTTAGAACCTCACGGCTCTACAGATCAATAAGAGTGAACAATTCAATCCTTCGTGTGTACTTTCGTTGTGTTAAACAAATGAATTTCTTTCTAGTTTGTACCTGGTTTGTTTGAAATGTAGCGAAGGGCCCCACTTACAATACCATAGGTATCTGTTGAAACGGATTATTATTTCATTTATGTATATTGATTTCTCAGTCAGTGATTACAAATATGGTAAGTTTTAATTAGTTGTAATGCAGATGTTCATAATGAATTGAATGCACAGTATCACCCGGTAACTCATGTAGGTTCAACTCACGACATAGTTTTAGTTTACTTCCAATGTGTAACCGATTCCACTTAGATTTTGAAAACATAAACAATTATAACTTACAACCTGCCCTGAATTACTATTACGTAAGTATTTACTTGTCATAGGTAATTATGTGTCTTACGAACTGTTGGGCGTGGTCATATTCATCAATGTACTGCACCTAACAATGATAGTCTACTATACAATCAAACGCAGTGACTATCTTTTACAATTGTGATCATAATTATCTCCTTAGTGCCTAAAGGCATAGAGACCAATCTGTATAACTCTCATACCATTTCTGTGAAACCCATCTAGATAAATCCCAAGATAAGTTCCTCCTAATGCTAAGCAGAGTCGAGTCTCGAACAAAAATAAACCAAATAACGGCGCTATCCATTAATTGACTGGACCTGCTGCTGAGCGAGAAAAAATATCAGATAAAGAGGGTAAGTGTTTACGGTTTCTCACGAGCCTCGACCAACCCTCAATGGCGCCTTGCTGATTGATAGCAGCTTAGTCGATCTTCGCACCTAAATCTACATAAACAAATGTATACCTTATGGTCTGAAGAATACGTATCATATCTCAAGCAATAGTCACAAACTATTATTTCTGGAAATGATTCTAATAAACCGGGCTATTATAAGACTAATGTAAATGCAGATACGATCTATATTTGCCTGTTACTCTGTCAATTCCAATGCCCATTCAAAGAATTCTGCACCCTCATAGCCGGTACCTGTCCGCGGCCACCACCAAAGGAGGCAACAAAAAATATTATGTTAATTTGTAATATCAGGCCATTATTCATAGTTGCTATAATAGCTTTGTTATGATTATTCGGTGAGATTCCTTTGTGCCTAATTATTATCAATGCCGAAGCTTTTTAATACTGCGTTTTCAATATACATTTATGTATAGGTACGTATTGTATTTTCATACTCGTCACTGTGGCCGTAACCACAGATAAGATAATAGTTACTCCCGTAACTGACAAAGGAATATCTATGATGAATTTATAAAATAACGAAGCACTAAACGATGAATATAGCAGCTAACATAACCTCAAAGAGTATAATGGACTATCAGTATTAATATTCAAGTCTTTTATTCCCTATATACATATACAGTTATAGATGAACAGCAATAAATATTTATATGTTGTCGATTTCGATCTGAGTACAGTTGAAGTAGTACCTATTTGCTTTTAGTAAAGATACCTCGGTTACATCGATATTGCATTTATACACGTTAAACAACATTATAGGATAACCGTAGTAAGTTGTTGCCTTTCGCTGATGTGTGTTGGATGATTGGGTGGATGTAACGAGGCGTGATGAAGCGAGACGAGTGTGCGAGACAGGCGGGCCGGGGGACCCGGCCCGCGGTCGAGCGGCATGAACTCTGTAATCCCATAGTCGGTGTTGGCTTACGGCGCGGCGCCTCTCTCGCCGCCGCAATTATCATATTCCACCTAAACACATAATATTGTGCACGCAATTTTAAAAATAACTCGCGTCCGGATCGACCTCAATCGGCTCTGATTTATAGCAAGCAAGGCGCTGCCGCTGCTGCCGAAGATCGACCGCGATAGATTGCATTCCCTACACAAATAACCATAAATCCGCTTTCGGCACGCTTATTGGTGTCTTTATTTTTTATTCATTAACTCCTTTTATGATAACCAGAGAAGTTTTATTCATTATGTTCCAAGAATCATTTTTATGCTTGGTGCAAGGAATCTTTGTGATTTAGCGACCGCGCGTGTCAGTTGATTACCGCAGTATAAAAACTTAAAATGCAGCCAATTCTAGATAATATATTTTAGGTGGAATAGTATATACTAATAACTTTATTACAATGGCTACAACCCATTTAATCAAGAGCGTTTTTATTCAAATAGATGTTGAGCTGTCGTGTCTCGTGTGTGCCCTAAAAACACGCATACAATTTATGAATCAAATGCATGAATGAGCTCGCGTCTGGCGCTGTGGCCACGTGTCGTCGTTCTCACGCCGATACCGACTACTTTTTATCGCAGCTGCATTTTTGTGGCGATGTGTCGCGTGGGCTGCATGTGCTGATCCTACGACCCCCGCGACGGACGTAGCACATGGCGCCAACCTCGCTAATTTCTTCATCCTGAAACAACTAGATCTATTATTTTATCTTAACAACAATGAATAGTGGTCTATTTAATGGTGCCTCGGTACGGTCTGAATTCCAAATCCAGGAATAGTTATGTTCCCTCAAATGTGCTTGTAGTGGGCCGACAGGGTCTAGTTTCATCTTGTGAACATGCGCTGCCGACTGATCAAACCAGACTCCACGTCCACGAGTAACGCCTAGTCTTACAAATTCAATAAACATAATGCCTATTTAATTTTGTCAAATTTAATATTTGTAGATGTCAATAATAAAACACAGATAAACATAAGAGCTATACCTAACAGGGAAACAGGTGAAGACTCAAATTCATAGTAATCTAAATGATTTACTAGCTAAAAACATTATATACTAACACACGTTGTATAGGTTACAGCCATTGAATAATAGTGGTTCATAAGTTTTTGTTCTCAATTCTGGTAAATTTTCAAATCTCACGGTTTTTAAATCGAGACTAAATTGCAAATCAAGCAATATAAAGTATATCTACCTAATCCGTCTGGTGAAGAACTTAAGAATTATTTTGTTACCTAAATCACTTAGAGATTTTGAAATCTGATAAATATTATAATTAATCTCCGTAAGATGTAGAGATACCTTTTTTACTGATTTTCTTACAATTACATACCTCGTTTTATAATAGTTACTAGCCTAGTGACAATTAGAAACTCAAGAGATAACTATGCTGTCTGAAATGGATCATTCGAAATACAAACCGAACTAAGAATTTATAAGGAATATGTTACATCGTTCTGAAATGTATCATTCAAAATACAAACTAAACTAAGAATCTATAAGGAAAGTGTTACATAGGTTACCATAGGAGGGAGCGCCGCATTCGATATTTTAACATCGATCGACGATTTAGGGCAACCACAATCAAATGAACGATCGAAGCTAATCGGTAAACTGTGACATTATATTGTATTGATAGGATTAAAAGAAAAAAGGTTTCGACGAGTTATCGCTGCTAAAAGTAGCACGTCTTCCTAAATATCGCCTCAGGATCCTCAGTCGTTTTTCTCAAGTTCAATGCAGCAAGCGATCGCTAAATTTTAATATTTGATTGCTAATTTTATTTCGCATTAGTGATTACAGCTGATTAACTATCAAAATTTTATATGTACCTACGTAGAAATGGACATGGTAGGTAATTAATCATTTTATTATTTGGCGCCTTTTCGTCTTTCGATTTAATTTATTGTTAAAAAGATTTTTATTTTATGGTTTTTTTTCATCATTAGCTTGATGTTTGAACATGATGTGATGATTTCTAAACGCAAATACCTGATAAAGTAATGAAAAGTAAACAGAAACACTATTCGATCCCACAATTTTCGAGGGTTTCTCTCAATTTTATCAGGATCCCATCATCAGATCCTGACTTCCTTGACATGGGACCACCCTTGAGGTATACCCTATCCAACAAAAAAAGAATAATCAAAATCGGTTCATAAATAACGAAGTGAGGGCTGAACATACACAATATATATATATATATATACGGTCGAATTGAGAACGTCCTTTTTTCGTCGGTTAAAAAACTAAATTAAGTTCTGCCCTACGGCTGTAGATGGGAGAATGTGGAATATTTACTATATTAACCACTTCATAATAATTGAGATTATCGTAAGGACAGTGAAAGTGTCCTGTCCTTTAGACCCACAAACGATCTATACTCAAAATCGTAAAAACGAAAAGTATGAATCGACCTTCCGAACGCTTAAACAAAATTGTTTTATGTAATTATATATATTAAGTTATTAATTACATACTGGTTAATTAATCCAGTGGATTGAAGACCGCTCGTACAACTAAAACAAAACATCTACATATATATAATAATTTACATATTTGCATTTATTTCACGTCCTACTTTCACGACGCAACGGTAGACCATTCCACTGCAGCTTTAGGGGTTGCGACTTCGATTCCCGCTAAGTACATGTAAATATATATCATAACAAAATACATGAATTTGCGCACTTGTGTTGGTATCTCTATGTATAAATATGTATGTATTATGTATTTACTAAAGAAATATGTATCTAATTATATTCATCTGTGGTCTAAACCCCATAGTATAAGCCATGTTTAGTGAATGTGCATTCTTAAAAACGGAATGAATTCTTAGACACATTATCAAACATTTAATCAGATTGAATGGAAATCTAACACGAGTTTGTGGTCTTACTGTTATGAGAGAGAGGCTTATGGCTGTTATACCAATGAATGTAGGTACTCGTACCTCGACTGGTGTTCCGATCAAAGGGGATCTCTTTTAAAGTTTACGACCGTATAATGGCAATATTATCCAGAGCTAAATGACACTAAACGCAGATGTCTTGATCGATCACACAAAACAATCCATTCCTAGCAATACAACGCTGTATCTAAAGCGGAAATATTAGTGTTACAAGTACTTAAGACAAATTCTATTCACGCGTGCAAATTGGCTGCGTCGACAGCCGCACAGTTGGACAAAGCGAATGGAAGAATGGAAGGCGGTTTTCTTTTTTGAGCCATTAGTTTAACAAACGGTTGTCACGACTTGGATCACTGGACGAACGGCCGCCGGGCTCGCTCGAGTCCGCGACGGCCAAATCACTACGCTATCAGACATATCATTGTCGACTATTTATAACAAGTTATCTTCACGAGATTTAGGTTGAGTTAATTTAACATCACAGCAAGAAATCGTAACATAATTAGATTTACATGTTGAACCGTATATACACGTTTTGTTAAAACCACAAACAACACTATATACCTATGTATGTGTGTAACTTATAATACTTGTGTGTATACATATTTATAGTTAACATATATTTACGACTTATGATGGATATTTAGGTGTTTTACAGTGTTCGCTTCACAGTTCACAGTATTCATCGTTTTTAGACCAAACGTTTATGACAAGGTAACAACAAGGAACGATAATGAATCTTTGAAACTGAGGCAAGTACTAATGTAGAATGAGTTAACTTATAACTGAATACGGTGATGATGATCTAGGTATGTAATGAGCTCGCTCGGTTTTGCTAAAATACTACAATATGAGTTTTAAAAAAAAAAGAGGTTTTTATAGGGCAGCAACGTGTCACACTCCTGGTGTTGCAATCCTACGTAGGATACGGTGATCACTGCCCATCAAGCATGCCGTATGACTATTTCCATCTTAGCGGTGTAAAAATCTTAGCGGTGTAATTTCGTAATCTAATTTCTTATATATATGTAATATATATATATAATCTGAATCTCGGAAACGGCTCCAACGATTTTCATGAAAATTAGTACGCAGGGGGTTTCGGGGAAAATAAATCGATCTAGCTAGTTTTCATTTTTAGAAAACGTAAAAAAAAATATCATCCGTACCTGAATGATTGTTTTTTAATTTTGTACAACGTAAATTGTCATTATGGCATAGAAAAATAATCTTAAGTTAGAACATTGTTAGGAGTAGGTACATTTTGTTCTAATTTATTCACTTTCCAATTGTCAACTAAAAAAAAAACCAAGATAGTTCAAAATAAAGTAAGAAGTATGTTCTTTGATTAAGATTATATTATTTTTAAATGGATTATATATACATATTATATGTAGGTGTTTCTCGACAGGTATACATTGTCTTATACTAACATTTAAGTTATAATTATATGTATGTATATAGTACACAAAATTCCCCTAAAGTTTCTAATTTGCTTTCAAGAGAACTGCACCAAAGCAAGTGGTGAAATAAGACTGCCATTGTATTAACTACTTAAAATTATAAAATCACCTCACGTGACTTCTTGGTATACAATAAAGTGATGTGCAAAAAAGAACGAACAGGTAAAAGCGATGAAATCCTACTAATATTATAAACGTGAAAGTTAGTGAGTATGGATGTATGGATGTTTGTTACTCTTTCACGTCAAAACGACTGAACCGATTGCGATAAAACTTGGTATGTAGATAGCTGGAGACCTGGATTAACATATAGGCTACTTTTTATCCCGATATTCCCATGGGATCGGGAATTACGCGGGTGAAACCGCGGGGCGCTGCTAGTTGTTACTATTTATTCTTTATTCTTCAAATACTTTTATGGCTGCCAAAACATAAATATTTTTACCCATGAATCATCTAACTAACACCAAAAGCGTTAATCTGCTCCCACTCTGCACTTCTGCAGTCATTAGCGTGGTAGTGTGGTCTCTTGACAACAATACAAGATGTTTTTATTCGCTGTAGAGGTAAATAAGTTCTGTTCGCCATCTGTCGGTATCAACGGTTCAACGTCCTCTAGCTGAAGGCTGGCAATATGTATCTATGTTTATTGCTTTGGTCCCGTCTTTAAACCAAAATGTTAGTAACCTCTTCATGAATAATTGGTGTTTTGTGGCAATTACGTAAGATACATACACTTTTTTTTGAAGGTATGTGAAAAACAAATATGCAGAGAATCTTTTCACGTATTTATAAATACTTGTGATTGCCTATAAGTCGAAAATTCAACCGTAATTTTATTAATAACTTTTTTATTAATAACTAGCAGTTCCCGCGCGGCTTCACTAGTACTGGCCCAAAATAAAAGTAGCCTAAGTTACCCCTTATAATACCAGCTATCGCCAGTGAAAGTCCCGTGAAAATCGGTCCACCCATTCCGGAGAATAGCCGGAACAAACAGACAGGCTGAAGAAAAATATAAAAAAACTGATTTTTAGGCATAGGTATCGTGCAAATAACTGTGTGATCTTAAAAAAAAACTATTATTTTGACATTACAAACAGACACTTCAATTTTATTTATTTGTATTAATACTATAGCTCGTCAATGTAAACAGAAAATAAATAAAGCACATTGGTTGACAAACAAATGAGAAAGAGGCACGTGAACTTAGAGATCGCCCGCCCAGTGGTCGAACTTCGGCCATAATTCATTTTTGGTATATTTTATTGGCCAATATAACTTGAACTGTCATTGTATAGACTGTATGGACTGACAGGTCAACATATTATACTGGACGCGTGTAGCTAGATGTAGCCGTTTTCACGTATTTTTTTAATTTGTAACACATCTTTTTTAAAGATTTAAGCTGTCTGCACTTCTTTAACGAAGGTACAAAGAATTTCTCTTCGCGTGTTAATCCAACTAATATTATAAACGTGAAACTTTGTGAGGATGTATGGATGTGTAGATGTATGGATGTTTGTTACTCTTTCACGAAAAAACTACTGAACCGATTGCGATGAAACTTGGCATGTAGATAGCTATAGACCTGGATTAACACATAGGTTACTTTTTATCCCGATATTCAAATGGCACCGGGCACGCTTAGCATATTATATACATTTTCTTGACTACTATCTTAGAGTGTTGCGTCAATGTAATGAACAGAGTGCTTGCCAGTAAACTTAAAGTACATAACCAGTCAATTTAGAAGTTTACAAATAAACCTATTTACATAGAGGTTCATTATAGTCATTAATTTCTACAAGCTCATTATTTCATTTAGGAATTGCCTCGTTCGGTGAAACATGCATATCTAATCAATATTTTCAGCTAAATATAGTTACAATGCTGGCAACAAAACAATATGTCCTAAATAAAATAATTGCTGTTAGTACAAACACATGTTATACAGACCAAGTCGTGCAAGACGAAAAATAAAATAAAATGCAATGTTATTTCGATTTATTTTATTAGAAACGTGAAACAAGTTGAAGATCATCTCGCCGTGAGCCACGTGTACAAGGTGTTTTTGGTTTTGAGATTCTTCCAGTTAGTCTTCCAGAACAAGACGGTACCAGGCCAGGTCCACTCCGCACTTTAGGTATGAATTTACAAGTACGTGACGGGCTCGACTTGTCGTGCCAATTTAGTGCGCTTCATCCTTATCTCCCGTGTTTAGTTATTACGTAGTAGATTATTAATTATTACTATTATAACATAGCTAGGTAGGCACTTACAAATTCTGTTTACAAGATCAGATTTAGCTTTAATAAGTAGGTAAGTACATATTTAGATAGATAGTATCTGGTAGGTTCCTACCATAACCTAAATAAATATTAGATATGTAGTAAGATTTTGATTGTGTAGACAAAAGAAGACAACCCTAACGTTGTCAGTAGAGATCAGAGTTACGCGATAGAAAGAGAGGCAACTCCTAGGAGGTGCGGTGGGGATCATAATTACACTTTGTAGTGTCGGAGCAAAAGTCGATATTTATTTAAAGTGTGTCTTCTGTACCTGTACTATTATGTATTCTGTGACGGTAAATGCCTTAGGCAAATAACACGCGATTCCCAAGATCGTCCACAAGACGGTAAGGTACAAGCCGTCACTTTACCTTGCGTTTGTCGAACGTAAGAAGCCTTCGATTGAGGCTCCATGATTAGTATAACATCCGAAGCGTTTGTATTACATGTTCAAATGTCGATCCTAGTATAGGAAACCCATCAAGCTGCAGTGAGGTTTGAGACAGTGCTCTATTGTTTCTCTGAAACTCTTCACGTCTGCATACATATTTACGATTTTGAAATAGATACAATGACGAATACCTCACTATCCTTCGGTGACTTTTTAAGTAAATATTCCAAAATGCGTGAAATTAATGAGAATAAACATTAGAGAAAAGCTTTAGCTTCTAGTTATTTATGATTACTTGTCTTAGAGCAACTTATTCTACATGGTAACTACAATGCTATTTCCGGAACAGGAATAACCGATGAATCAAACATGAATGGACAGTGTTTTACCAAAGGAATTAAAGGCAAAAATCTTTGACCAATGTGAAAACTATGAAGTTGCTATGCTATGAGAACTATAATTGGCGTTTTTACGAAATACAATTCAAGGCGAAGGTATACATAAGAACTAACTGATTTGGTAAGCGCAGCGTACGTGACACAGTTCAATGAAGACGCGCTTCATTGTACTTAAAAAAGCTAAATTCTATGTATTCAGGTAAAACTAAATTAGTAGGAGAAATACAAGGTCTTAGGAAGTTGTGAGACGGATCTTCACGAAGAAGGTCCGGTCTAGGTGCCGAGTCCTAAAGCATGCGTAGTTTGTATTAGGCACATTTCAATAAGAAGTCATAAACAAAGCAATTTGTTGGCGGTGACAGAGGCGGCTTGGGCGCAGGCGTCACGTCGCGTCGCGCTGTACAGTGACCATGCGTCCACCCCACCAGGGGACCGTGACTCGACACTAACACAATTCTTGAAGCAAACGCTTTTTATTCACTACCTGCAGACAAAATTAAAATAAAATTACAAACTGTATATTTGCAACGAAAAATCTAGCTTAGTTACTGTTGAAAAAACCAAGAAAGAGAGTATTGCAAGTGATACGAAAATAAACTCCAAAGTTATTTTAAAATAAGGTGAAATTTCAAATGACAAGAAATGTTTTTACAGACACAATGTTATTTGCGTTGAAATTAAGTTAAACCTTATTTCGAAGAATTAAGATTCCTAATCGCATTTGTTATTTTCTCTTCCTGATCGCAATCACGTTTATTTTTGTCTTACGCTGGTAAGGTTATGTTACAAAGTTAAATTAGATTGAGTGAGCTGTGTCAATTCAACTCATTGAATAGACACTTCAGTAATAAATGAAGTACCTACTACCTACATTACATACCAGACTTACTTAATCATTATTAGATTCTTATATACTGTCATGTAAAAAAGGGCATCCTGGAATACGAAACAAAAGTGGTCTTCTTTTATTAAAAACCCTAGACTGCATAGCTACTAAGCCGACGAGCTAACGACCGAGCTTAAAAGTAAAATAGACTAGATACAAGTGACATCCAGACGATGTACTTTTGGAAGTACATCGACCAATTCCTAAATCGTCACTTTTCTAAATCATCTTCTCTTCCATATTCTTCGCGACACGATTATCCGCATTGTGCAGGATTTCACACAGTTCAAGTATTATTCTTAACTTCTCTAATTAAGCTAACAGCTTGTCTTTGGTTTGTTTACGTAAGTGTGTGATTGTAGGCAATGGACAACATAGGATTACTGGTCATTAGCGAGATAGGAAGTTTTCGTAGACGAAATAGTTGTTACTAAACTTTGTTTTAAAATAATTTTGTTTGAACTCGGTTTAGTTGGTCGGCAGAAATGTCACCCTATGCGTAGAGCATAACAGTTGCTTCCTGCGGTCAAACTCAATTAAAACTCATTGCAGGGGCGTGCGAACCGAGCGGGCCGCGTCCGCTGTGCTGCGCCTGCGACGTACCGCGTGGCGCCCTCTTTACCCCACAGGAAACACTGCTTGCCTAACTCTCCTAATCTTAGGTCAATAAACCTAGGACTCGTAGCTCCCGTATTCGTGATCTCATAAAGATATTGATATCACTTACTGATATTATTAACTTCTCGTATACGTGGGAAGTCTTATCAATAACGATTTTTTGTCTATCTTACCTACATATATTGCTAACATAAGCCTTCTATCGTGAGTGGAAGTGGACTTAGACGACTTCAAGACGATCTTGTTTTCCTTATAAAAAAATATTGTCTTGAAGTTATCTCTTTTCCATATTTTACTTACGTTGGCCAATCTAGGAAAGATCTTTTTCGATTGTTCATTTTGCTCGTGCTGTTTTATCTTTCCTACTTTTACCTATATCTTTTAGTCAGTGTTGTTGCTGTTATTAAACCAGATATAAAAGTTAATTCAAATGAATTAAAAGAAAGAATTGTAAAATTGTCACCGACTTTACTGTAAGCACCTTCATAGATTAATATATAGCATAAATTTCAATTTGGTTTTTTTTAATAACCCTCTCACTACTGTCGGCTCCTTTAATCTCGTTTAAAACATACCTAACGACTGCGTTTATCAATATGAATGTAAATACAGTAGTAATAGTAAGAGTACATATTTACGCGTAAATTTCGCATAAAATGGCACCTGAAAAAATACCATTCAAATCAATTTAATAAAGAAAAACAAAATACTCACAGACGAACATACTGGGCTAGACAGTCCAGTTTATAAAATGCGCTTAAGGAGAATCGACAATTAAATAGCTCTTAATTAATTACCCCGCGCGAATTCCTCAGTTGAAACTCAATTTTATTTAAGACCAATACAACTGATACAAAATGTTGACGAGTTAAACAGTTCCAAATACAGTAACCCTTACATTCCTTGCGAAATACTTCGCAATATGGCATACAATTGACCACGGATTGGCAGTAAAAGGCCTCTGTGATCGATATCGGTCAATTCCATGAACAAAATAGTAAAAACTCGTATTTTGTAAGTACACTTCTTATTTACCAACACCAATTTTTTTAAAGCAGCCAGTTTAATTGTCACAATGAGCTTTTCATTATATTGCGTTTCAGTTTCATAGTTTTAAGGTTCCGTTCCTCAAAAGGAAAAAAGAAACCCTTATAGGATCACTTTATTGTACGTCTGTCTGTCTGTCTCTCAAGACCCTTTTCCTCATGAACCCGTAGAGGCATCAAATTAAAATTAACATCTAATACTTACGTTAGCGATCCCTGTAAGCTGTAAAAAAATCAAGCTTCTAAGTCAACGCAATCAAAAGATACAGCCATTGAGCCTTATATTTTATCAAATTTTAATATTTCGCAAAGTCCGACCGGTAACCGGGATGATGTCTATTTAGGTATGTTTTAAAGTATACCTATAATTATAACTTACTTAAACACAAAGCATCGTCGAAATAGTTATGACACGTTCCTATAAATCAATCACAAATTAAAAATATTTAAGAAGGTATTAAACAAATCTTAATTATTGTATAAAACTGACATTAGACATCCCTTTCGAGGTTAATTCTCTAAAGCTGCCGGTATATATTTGATAGAATAAATGTATTCTATGTACACGATTAACGAAAATCATCAATTAAGTTGAAATGATCATTACACGAGCACAAATTATTGTAGAAACCTTAGAGGTCAGTCAAAGTCTTGGTTTTTAGACAGGTTTACATTAAGCGCCAGATTTATTAGAAAAACTATTTTAGGTACGAAATGACTTTACTACACAATAGAAAATCGTTGTAAGAAATTTACGAGGCCAAAAATGTTCATAGCATAGATCATAGTTTTTACTTCCTCATTTTGTAATTTGCATCAGGAATGCAATGTCACATTCGTACAGAATGTACAGATTATCACAACAATGCAATGACGTAATCACTCATATTACCTATTCTTTTTCATAATTATGTACGTTAAGTTTTTGTGAATGTTAAATTGTTACATAAAAATTTAATAAATTAATAAATATGCCTAAATCATCACTATATCAACAAAAACCTAAGTTTGAACAACATAATCTCAGGTTCTAATTGTTCCATTTCACCTGATGGTAAATTACTTTTTTACTCACCGGCCTTTAAGGTGTGAGTAGGGGAAGGGTGGAAGAGTGGGAGAGGGAGAGGAGGGAAGGGTTAGGGCCTCCGGTAACCTCACTCACTCGGCGAAAAGCAATGCAATCATTACTTTTTTTCTGTGAGTCCGTGGTATCACTCCGGTCGAGCCGGCCCATACGCATGGCTCGCCCACGATTATTTCAAAATATTGTTAGGAGATAGACTGTTTTCGCACTACATTAAACGGGCACAGTACTCTTACTCTTGGTGAAAGTTATGTCCCTATATCTTTTTCTGTACCCTGGCAACGTTTATACAAAATTTCTCGATGATCGGTTGAGTTGCTTCTTGGGAGGATATTTGTATAACAAAATCAATAAAAAAGTTCAAGTCTTCTCGCTTACGAAATATAATTGTAAAGGAACTATCACAAAATGGCTTAAATCTCTTACATACGAAGAAAGTGAAAATTTGCTACATGTCCCATCTTAAATCTTGACAGACACAGGTCCGTTGAGCGCTATTGAGTAGCAATTCGTTGCAGGATTATAATTGAATGAATGAATGAATGAAACTGGAAAAATAGACGCAGACAGCTCATTGAGCTCATTCCACACCTTGGCAACTCGAACCAAAAAGGTACTGTCAAAGCTTGTCAAACTTATTGTAGTATCGGGAGAATCTGAACAAGAATTGTAATAATATGTACTTAATTAATTTAATTCACATATTATATGATTTAATAATTAGGATATCTATAGATACATAGCTAACATGAATACGAATTTACTTCCACGGTAATGCCCCTATAGTAGCTCGCTGGAATATTTGACCTACATTGCGGTATGATAAGCGTGTTCAACGCTAAATTTAACGAACACATTACAACGATTGACTTACGAAGATAGACCACAGTAGATTACTGCTCGAATAACAGCAGTTAACGGTGGAGGCACTCGTTTGAAGATAGGGTCGCATTGATCACTAGCTATTCTTCTTATTTCTGGTAGCGTAGTGGTGACATCATAGATCAATGAGGACGGGCTATCCCGTATTATTAACGGTCTAGTGACACGCTGGTGTGGCGAGTGTTCTGCTAACCTCTTACTCTTAGGTGGGCCTTAAGCGTATTAAGAACTTAGTTCCATATAAAAATCAGTTTTAAGTTTGAAACCACAAAAAGTTAAGTGTCACGAATTCATGACTCAGCAGTCTATCATTAATTTGCAGTCTATCATCTTGAAGAAACACGTATATATGTATATGAGGTTAAAGCAGTAAATTATTTCTTGTATGCTTAGTCTCTTGGGAACACCATGCCATGCAGAGTAGTTTTTATAGTGAACCTATATTTAAGTAATGACACAGATAAAAAAAAACAAAATGTAAAGTTTCAATAAGTGTATTTTTCTGATACTATATTGAGTTGTATTTTTCTATAAGTACTTTAATGCTATGGAAAGTATTTCAGAGGTAAGATGTCCTTGTAAGATTTTATTTGTCAAATGAATTTCGTTGCTAACCGTCCAATATCCGCTGACCTTGGCGGTACTTTGAGATTGTAACTTTTTACGACAATTGTACTGGGACACATCAAGCTCGAAATCAACATAGAATGACATCGTATCGTAGGTACAAAATGCTGAAAAAGATCAAGTATTTTAATGTAGCTGTACGTACATAAGTAAGGCATAACTTAGAAATAAAATCAACTCCCTTTTGGATTTGGATTAGTTACAGCCTATTCTGTGAGCTTATACGAGTCATGTCTTTGTTAAATATAGAAATTAAATAAAATTCGATATAGAAAATGAAGCGAGCGAGACTGTGGGGCCCAAGTTGGTGGTTTAGTACCAGCAGTCAAGGCCCGCGAGTCATTGGCACGTCTGCCCTGTTCGGTTCCCTCGGCGTTCGCCGACCGCCAAATGACATGCCTTAGGGCTCCCACTAAACTATATACACGACCATATTAGTACCTACCTACATCTCATCATTTAGTCTGTTAGTTATGTAGGATACCTTATTTTTAGAGTCCATAATTGGAATTAACAACGTCTAGAATCTATGTACAAAACGCAATATATTACTATGTGTATGTGTGTATTGCTCGTTTGAATACAAAAGCAAGTTTTAATTGATAATAATCCCACTAATATTATAAATGTGAGTTTGGATGGATGGATGTTTGTTACTCATTCACGCCAAAACTACTGAACCGATTGCAATGCAACTGGGTATGTAGATAGTTGGAGACCTGGATTAACATATAGGCTTTTTATCCCGATATTCCCACAGGATCGAGACTTACGCGGGTGAAACCGCGGGGCGCTGCTAGTATATAATAGTACTGATCTCTACCCTTTCTGGGCCAAGTAACAATCATATTTTACTAAAGCTTGATGATTTTTGGTTGCAGCTTAAAGTTTTTAAATATTCTGAATATTATTATAGAGTTCCAATTAATCATTTTCCAAAATTCCCAGTTTTTCAGACAATTTACTACTACTTACGTTAATTTATCTTATAAACAAATGTGCTTTGAAGCAATGACATAATTTTATGCTTACCTCTTCGAATCTTCAGTTCCTAGTGTTCCTACGAAGTAAATAGACTAGAATAGATGTAGAAATTGAAGAAGGTGTATACTAAAAAAAAACTTGTATTTTCAATTACATAGTTATTCAATTATTTATGCACCTATGCAGGAGTTCAGAGAAAAATATAATATTAATAGTTTCACAATGAGTCAATAGTCTTTAGTGACTTCCTTTGGAGCTAAGGATACAGCACAACATATTACTTCTCGAAATGGAGCCACCCACTGGTGCGGCGTCTCCGGTTATACAGCATTGAACCAATGATTCTGTTCGGTAGAACTCCATCGGTGTTAGCCACCACCGGTGTTAAAAGGGAATATAGGGAACAAATGTTTTCAATATTAGTTGTAAAAAAAATCTACATTTACAGTACCCATCCTGCTTACCTATGTTGTATGTTAACGCCTTACTTATTATGTTAACGATCTTTTCTTAATAGTCTAACCACTGATGGTATTATATTCCTTCGCGGTATGATTCCTATTCTACACATAATAGAATCCTATTGAAATTATTATACCTACTTATCACCAATACGTATTTCTCAGACGGTCTGTTCTTTGTCCACATCTTTAATTATACTCAGTGATTCTGGATATATTGGCATCCAGACAGAGCTCAGAGGGTCGCCGCTCTCTATGAACAAACTTGAGAGAGGCCCGATAAGGCGCAGCGGTGTTCCCAAAATAGAGGCCATTTTTATTATTCAACGAACCGAATCGAACTGGTTTGATGGGCGTGGGGCGTCTAATCTGGAATATACCGCCAAAATTTCTCCTGGAATTCCATTTTATTTCAAACCGCTTATTAATGATTAGTTAGGTCGACGTTACAACATTCCAGACTGTAGGTAAGTACACAACATTTCACATTATTTGTATTAAAAGTATCACAACAGATTTTAAACTTTTAACTGCTTTTAATCTAGAAGTCATACCTAATGAAGTAGTTTGTATTATTTTAAAAATTATATTTATATAAATTTAAAAAAATATTAAATATTAAAAATTTAAACTTGCCATGTTGAAACATGGTATAATTTACTTTTATAAGTTATGTCTATTGCAGACGAAAAAGGGTACGCCTCGAATCCTACTAAAAGCTTTTTTACATCTCTGCCTACCCCGGAAATTAATAGGGCGTGAGCCTATGTATGTATGAATAAATACTAATTAAGTTATGTGCAGATAACACTTTTCCTTTTTTTTACTTTCACTAAGTACTTATATATTTTTTTTCAAATTGTTTATTTGTTTACTACAATCAGACAAGTCTTAATTTAAGTCTCAAATAATAATTTCTCTTCGGGTGTTCCTACTTCTCCAAATCAAGCCTGTAACTTCGTGACGTTCGGTCACCGTAATATGACATATAGCCACTACCAATAAATGTATTGAGGCCGTGATTCAACTCTATGACAATTTAATACTATTAGCTTAAGTATTATTTTATTTATAATATTATTTAGGGTGGCTTAACCCGGGTATTTTCCTGATTATAAAAATATTTTATTAAATGATGAAAGTTTTAATGATTTATAAGTGGCAGAGCCATGCTTCCTTGTATTTCGCCGAGTGAGTTAGGTTACCGGAGGCCCTAACCCTTCCCTCTCTCCCCTTTTCTCTCCCTCCCCCTTTTCTCCCCCCTCTTGCCCGTCCCACCTTAAAGGTCGGCGACGCACTTATGACTCTTGTGACTCTTCTATCCCATAAAAAAATAAAAAGAATTAAGACTCAAAATGTATCGTCATTTCAAAATATTTTAATAGCTGTTTGTGGTCTAAGTGAACTCAACAAAATTTAAATCTTTGGCAAAAGAAAAAAATATATTTTACTAGGTTACGACAAGCTTTAAACGAAATCTCATATTCTTTTTCAAAGTAATCACCATAATGTAAAGGCATGTCATTAAAGCTACGAGTATCATAAAGGCATACCGACATTAACAAAAAAGTTCATTGTCATTTTGTATTTTTGATAAAATAATATAGTAATATAATCAGATGCATATTACAAATTAAATATATATTACTTTAAAGAAAAACATCGTGTGGTTAGCTGAATACCTGAGAATCTCCACAGGTCCTAGTTCCTAATGTTTGCCAACCGTCACTGATTTTCTCAGGAGACAAAGAAAGGCAGAAATGCCTTCTGATACCATATCGTGTTCTTTTATGTAACTCCTACCTTCTTAATGATTTAAACAGGAAACATATTAAAGGGGCCTTCTACGTTACATTTGCGGACTTCTAACGCGCACATTTTTGAAATATTTAGTTATAATAACAATGTTGAATGTTGTACCTACAACAGTAAAGCTATCAGTGGCATTTTGGCAAGCATCTGCCGAAACCTTGGGCACCGATACCAACCGCCAGATAAAGTAATCCTAAGGTTCAGGGTCGCGCTGCGGGGGCAACCACTTTGTAAAGCAATCATCCTGCGTAAATGTTCTCTTGTTCGTAACATATGGACTCTTTATAACAAGTTTTGGTATAAAAAGTGAGGTTTTTATTACACATCACAGCATACATTGAACATCGTCACATGTTCAACATTTAGGCATGTGCTTGCCATGAATTACTCAGATAATCTAAAATAGTTTTCGTTCGACTATTGCATGGTATGTTATCGGTGATGTAATTTATATGTCTAATTAAAATTAATTGCTCAGTTCTATGTAATATGATGACTGTGACTTGTGTACAATGTTATTGTAGTTAAAATATATTTGAACATAATCCTACTAATATTATAAATGTAAAAGTTTGTGAGCATGTATGGATGTTTGTTACTCTTTCACGAAAAAACGCAATAGCTGGAGACCTGGATTAAGTCATAGGCTATTTTTTATTCCGATATTCCCACGGCATCGGGACTTACGAGAGTGAAACCGCGCGCAGCTAGTATATAATAATCCATACAAACAAACCTTACTAGACGTTAGATATAATTTTCGTTACCTATCTACTCAATGGAACTTCAGCACTGACTGACAGACAGATACCGCATAATTTTTTTATCTTGTTGTGATTAGTAGCCTCACGGGCCACGGGCATGTCTCACCGAGGCAAGGAGAAGCGTCAGCGGTCAGCGGAAGGTTTTAGAAGTTTAGCTCTTCTGTGACGTGGTCCTGTGTGATCAACTTAGAAACCTATTTTAACCTATGGGTGAACGAAAAAGTTTATCTTTAATATTACTTTTCCACACGTACATTAATGCATGATCAATGATCGTACCTACGTACACCTCTACTAACAAAAACGACCCTGAAACAAGGCAAACCGCGAAAACCTTTAGTTACTTTTTAATGGCACATAAATTTAAAACATTGTGCGTGTGGCCTTGTCAGAATGTGAGGCCCACCATATCCTTAGGCGTTTAAAAATATATTGACACCAGCCCTTGTGATTGCCAGGCCAATTATTATCAGTGATATAAAGGTACTGATAAGATGTACGATCTAAAGCTTGGAACACGAATCTAATCACATACGATACGCGCGATTGCGGCTCTTTATAGTTTCCGGTTTTGAATTAACATAAATTACCTATGAAAAAAATAGAATTACACACCATCATGAAATGAAATAAGTATTAACAAAGGTTCTTTTAACGTTGTGTCACTTCCGTTTACAAGTTTCTTATGAATGCACAGGCCCAGAGTACGAAGTAACTAATATCTTATCTGTCGACGTAGTAGAAATGTACAGGGATTCACCAATAGTGGGAAGTTCCGTAGAAAATTCTGCAGGATTTCGCGTTAAATTATTATGTCTACTAAATTTTTTTTTTTATTTTTGTTATGTACCACAGTCTTGCGTTCGTTGAAATTCATTTATTTATCAATACATTTTTAATACCAATGTATCTCGTATTTATACTAATATCATAAAAGGAAAGATTTGTTTGTTTGACAAACTCCGAAAATATTAAAGATATATGTAACCAATATCATAATAATATAATGAAAGACAGTATTTAGGTTTCACCCGCGTTAGTCCCGATCCCGTGGGAATATCGGGATAAAAAGCCTTTATGTTAATCAAGGTCTCCAGCTATCTACATACCAAGATTCATAGCAATCGGTTCAGCAGTTTTTGCGTGAAAGAGTAACAAACATCCAAACATTCACTTACACATAATATTAGTGGGATATATGAGGTACTGTACATACATAGGCTGCATTAAAAGTATCGGGAATGGAATATTTATACTGTTTCTGTCATATTAAAATCTTTTTAATTGAAAACTCCTTGGTTTTAAAAATCGAATACCATTTATTTATTTAAAAAAATATTCTCGGTCTTATCACAAGGTTTTGTCAAACTTGTTTAGTCGTTGAGAAAATGGAATTGACTCGAGAAAATTCAAGAGCGATGATTTATTATGACTTTCGAAGTGGTTTAACGCAAAAACAGTGTGTTGACCGGATGATTTCTGCATTTGGTGATGAAGCCCCATCCAAAACCACAATTTATCGCTCGTTTGCTGAATTTCAACGTGGACGTGTCAAGCTCAGTGATGATCCCCGTCAAGGTCGTCCAAAAACTGCAGTCACCCAAGAAAACGTTGATGCTGTGCGTAAGCTGATTGAGGAAGATCGACATGTGACATACCGCGAAATTGAGGCAACTTTAGAAATTGGCATGAGTCAAATACAAATAATCTTGCATGAACAATTAGGTGTAAAAAAGTTGTTTTCCCGATGGATACCGCATTCGCTCTGTGAAGAGCAAAAAGCGGCTCGCGTTACTTGGTGCGTCAGAACTCTCGAAAGATTCCACGCAGGATTCTCAAATGCTGTATACAACATCGTATCAGGTGACGAATCCTGGATATACGCGTACGAACCCGAAACAAAAAACAAGTCACGAGATTGGGTGTTCGAAAATTAGTTAAAGCCATCAAAAATTGTTCGTTCACGGAGTGTTGCAAAAAAAATGGTGGCCACGTTTGTCTCTAAAACCGGCCATGTTGCGGCTATTTCTCTTGAGGGACAAAGAACGGTTAATGCAGAATGGTATGCTAGCATTTGTTTGCCACAGGTCGTTTCTGAACTCGTAAAGAGAACTGCAACCGCCGCATCATCCTCCATCACGACAATGCAAGTTCTCACACCGCGCACAGAACAAAAGAGTTTTTAAAGCAAGAAAACAGAATTATTAGACCATCCGCCGTACAGCCCCGACCTAAGCCCTAATGATTTCTATACTTTCCCTTAAATAAAGAATAAATTGCGTGGACAGAGATTTTCATCACCTAAAGAAGCTGTAGACGCCTACAAAACGGCCATTTTGGAGACCCCAACTTCCGAATGGAATGGTTGCTTCAATGATTGGTTCCATCGTATAGAAAAATGTGTCAAATTTCGCGGAGAATACTTCGAAAAGCAATAAATACATTTTTAAATAGTAATGTTGTGTCACTTCCTGGAATCCCGAAATTTTCAGTGCCGCCCTCGTACAAACCTCATAATTAAGTATATTAAAACTGATTAAAATAAAATATATACGGACTATTTACAGGCATGCGTCATAAAACTCTTCCGCATCGTCGCCTACTGGCAGATGCTATTTCTCTGTGCAAGAAAAAGACCCGTCTTCTGGTCACGAGAAGTGTTGATCAGTCGTTTAGCTAGTTCCTTATAAACGGAACGAGCATTCGGACCCCATGACTCTAGCGTATCGACCCCAAACGGCTCAAAAACATATTTACCCATTAAATTATTGTATTTACGCCGTTTGAGGCTTTTTGCTGATGCAGCTGCAACGCCAGCACACGTTGTCAACGCAGGTTGCGTCCCACACCAAAGGCCTACCCATCTTCTATGACAGTGACGACATACCATTTGATCTCTTCCCATCGTCTCGTCCCAGACCATTGGGTTCACGTATGGCTGGCACACCGGTGGTGACAAGAGTACGACGGATTATGTCGTTAAGATTGGCATGTCGGCTCGCGTTCCTGCTCCAAGAAAGCCCATTATGTCCGAGACTGTCTACTTCTCCACAGTAACAAAGATGCGGAGAAAAACAAGGAGCTCCTAAACGAAGGTAAGTGGCAAGGGGGAGTTTGTTATCGTCCAACAAGGTGCCTATGTTGGGCGGTGGAAGTGCCTGAATCCATAGGCCTGATTCCCTCTGGTTGACTCTGCAATATTGGTTGTGTTGTTAATTAAAAGATTCCTTCTTAAACTAACTTTAAGAGAGAGACTTTCTGAGAGAGTGGATTAACAGATAAAAGAGTATTGGGACAAGCTATCTGTCATGCATTTATGGCATCAGTTTTGCAGGACACTTTAGAATTAACCAGTGTGTTTGTTAGTATTTTCCTGGTTAACTCTTCTGTGCCGTGGACCGAAGACAAAAATGCTGAAAGGCTGATATCTGAAATTTTTAATAATACATAATATAATAATTGTACTTTTAATGCTGCCATTGCATAATTAAATATTCAAGTAATAGAGCTCCTGCTATCCCTTATCATACTTTATTGGGCTCAACGTCTTATCTAAACAGATAATTCAGTGCGCTAAATATTAGAAGTGGTGGCTACAACCAAATGAGACATCCAAATTTACTACCGCAGCCAATTTTAGCTTTTCCAACACTGAAAGGAAGATTCCTGTGATCCTCTCGGCAGCAGAAACTGGCACTTTACTAATAGTAATCTTTTTCAGAATCTTCTTCGCTCGCTTTGGTGCAGATTTTATCGACCAATTCAGGGATCCCTTTTGACAGTACTTTATTTAAAAGGTACCTTAGGGTCCTTTGTGTACCCCTGACAAAGTGTATGTAAAATAATCTGATAATAGATTGAGTAAATAAGGTGTGAAATCGTAACAACAAACAAACTCACATTCTCATCTATCTATTTTTTATATAAATAAAAATTGTGATGAAACTTTGGCAGGGTCTTCTGAGAACGCGGGTTTCTGGCCTAAATAAAAAAAACTATACATAAAATAATACTATATTAAATACTAGCTGTTAGTTTATAATAGTAGGTAGGATATTTAGGGACGCAAAACTGGGAAAACAATTTCACTCTACAAAAGATAAGGTACAGGGTCACAGGACATAGGATACCTTTTAAATAAAGTACTGCCCCGATTGATACCTGATTTGATTGATAAAATGTATGTATTTAAGGCGCCCATTACAATAGGTTTTGCTGTCAGTTTTGCCACAATCGAAACGGTGATTGACGAATAACCTATCGTCTAATGCAGTGATTGACGGTGGCATGATGAGATTTTAATGTCGATATTATTTCATCAATCACTAACGAGCATCCGTCAATCACGTGCATGACGTTTGCATGAGCCCCCATACACACTGTCCGGTTGTAACTGTTGTCAAATTAATAAAGATTGAAATGTTGGTCGGTTAATATAATTGTACAACAATTTTCACGACGCGATCTGATAATTAACAAATACTTTTACAATTATCTTATCAAGAATTACACAAGTATGAGTTTCCCCAAATAATCAGCAGAGCGCATTATTGTTATTATATAGCAAGACTATAACACATGGATTAATATTAAACAACGGATGTGAATAACAAATATTGTTTAATAAAATACATATTTTGATCTTTATACTCGTATTAAACTATAACTACAAAAGATACCTATTAAATTATTTAAAAAATAAAAGAAAACACGCAAATGTTTTAAAAGAAGTACTATAATTCTTCCCGAACCCTATCAGCTGATAATATTATAATAATAACAACTTCACACATCTCACACACGGTCATCAGATCCCAAAGCATCAAGAACCTCTACTATGGTAACCGGATGGTAATAAATATATTTCTAAATACATAGGTACATTAACATTCCTAGAAAACTGTCAAAATTGCTAAGCCGAATCGCAATACCTTTTGTTTGAACCATTCTCTGGTAACGTGAAGTGTCAACGTTTTACTAATTTGAAAGCGTCTCAAATAGTAGAAAATTATAATACATAGTTCAAACGACATTATAATGGTGTTAGCGCGGCGTTGCGTTGGGACAGTAGTATTCAAAAAATAAAAATGTTTGAAGCAACTGTCATAATATATATTTAAGTTACAAAAAATAATTTTATATACATATACTAGCAACGCGCCCCGGCTTCGAACGGGTACAAATTATACACCTAAGCCTTCCTCATGAATCACTCTGCCTATTAATGAAAACGGCATGAAAATACGTTCAGTAGTTTTTTTAGTTTTATGGCGAACAGACAGACGCGACTTTGTTGAGTTTGTTTTATAATATGTAGTGATTATGCATCAGATTATTCAATTTCTGTTGTAAGACACTTGATTATGAGTTCTGCTGCATACAAGTTTTTAATTGACAGGTAATCTTAGATTTGAGAAATCTCAACTTTGTAACTTAACTTGAGTGCAATACAGTTGCGATTCCAACAGGCTGCTTTGCTTACTGATCTATCAAAACCCTTAGCAGGGAATTGAAATGTTTAGTTACACCAACTGACGATGTAACCTTGTACTTATACAAATTTTGACAATTATGAAAGTGTTTATCTATACTAATATTATAAAGCTGAAGAGTTTGTTGGTTTGTTTGGTTGAACGCTCTAATCTCAGAAACCTGTAGATTCGAATTGAAAAATTATTTTAGTGTTGAATTGCCCATTTATCGAGGAAAGCTATAGGCTATATAACAACACGCTACAATTAATAGGAGCGGAGCATCAATGAAAATGTTGAAAAATGACGGAGTTTCACGGGTCAGTCTGTAAGAATATAATGAAAAAACCATCAAAAACTACAAATCATATTAATTACTACTTCTATATATGTATAAATTAAATTGTGTATGCTAATAGTATGAAAACTCTTTTAGTACATAATTTCAAACTTTATTAGAACGAATAATAAAAATAATAACCTGAGACATCTCACACACGGCCGTCTGATCCTAAACTAGGCAGAATCGGTACTATGGTAACCAGACTGCTAATAAACATCCATATATATTACTATATATGGTACTATACATATATCACTACATGTTATAAAACAAAGTCCCCCGCCGCGTCTGTCTGTCTGTCTGTCTGTCTGTTCGCGATAAACTGAAAAATTACTGACCGGATTTTCATGCGGTTTTCACCAATAGACGGAGTGATTCACGAGGAAGGCTTAGGTGTATAATTTATTAACGTTTTGTGTAAATTGGTTGAAATATGATGGTTGAAGATGTCTCTACTACCCGTGCGAAGCCGGGGCGGGTCCTAGTTGTTGATAAATTACACCTAGACACAGAACAAATGATCGTGCTCATCACACAATTATTGTCCTGGCTGGGAATCAAACCCACGACCTTTGGCTCAGCAGTCAGGAACTCTATCCACTACTGATAAAACGCTAATGTAACAAGTACCTGGATAAATTTGATTACTAAAGGTGTCAATTAAATGCATGTTTACATTGAAAAAAAGATAAAACCTCACCACATTTTTTAAAATTATACCTATATATTACTTGCTAATAACAGAAATACCAGCAAATAGTAGGCATATCAAATGTTTGTTGTATTTTTTTTTTCTTTCATTTCAAAGAAGATAACGCCCGCATTAAGAATATTTCTGTGTAGGCTTCACAAACATTCTAACAACGGACACTAAGAACACTCAGACTCGGGACAACTTAGGTACATCACACAAATTTTTATCCCGTGTGGGATTTGAATCCAGAACACTCGGCGCGGCGTTGTCGCGAGGTGATCACTTAAACCATTGCGCCATCCGTGTAGTTATCATGTAATAAATGCATAGGAATTCATTTTTTAATTAAGTTCTAAATCGTGAATTCGATTTTCGAGTCTGAGCTGAGAGAATTTATGCTTATATCGGGTGAAGCTCGATGGAGGCATGTACGCATTTGTTATGGCTGTTTAAAACTTTTAACGCGACGATCGTGTGCCTGGAGTGACGTCAGAAGCACGCAGTCTGTCTGATCTACGGAAAGATAAAAACTGCTTTTTGACATCTATGTTCCTGTAACATTGAAATTGAAATTCCGTACATCCATTTGCGTACAGTTGCCCAAACTATCATGGCTTCATAGTTTTTATGGCGCTACGGCTATCTAAGTTGTCAATGGGGCCCGTCGCTTAATCACGATAACTACCAAGGTTAAACCAGTACTTTATAGAGAATTTATAACTACTCGTTTCCGGCCAACGGGTAAGTAATATATTATTCTAATACTTCGAGATTATCAGTAAACATTTCTACTTCGCAATGAGTTCGTATAAGTTCACTATTGGTGAGGCATGTTACGTTCAGTTTTTCTTTCAACTATTATTAGAAACATACTAACTATTCCCCTCTTTTGGAATGATGTTTGTCCATTTCTATACCGGTTTTCATTTTCTTAGTAACATAAACTTCTACAATTAGTACCAACAATACAAGTATAACTACGCTGATATTATCGACCTCAGAAAATATTAGGTAGTAGCGTAGCAACAAAATTTTGTACCTAAAAACGAAAATCCTGTTCCTTCTTTATCGCTAACATTTTTTTAAATATACTTAATGATCGGAAAATATGTGTGTGTCTATCAATTATTCCTGGTTGGTAATAAAAGTGATGATCGGCAGTTGGTGAGTGGGCGGCCGCGACTCGCGGGGCTTCGGTGCAAACGCGCCGTTGCAAACGAATAGATTCCATTGCTCAGTATTGCCATCTCCTTAACGAATAGCTCCAAGCTCAAACTCGCCAACCGTTACTATTCAAAACTCAAAGCCTAACTGAAACTTTGGAATTTGCATTAGAATGTTACGAAATGCAGGGATAAAAACGGAGATTTAAATAAAAGTATAATCCGTAAATATTACCTAATAATATTCAAATTATGTATAACATACTGATACCTACGTAAGTTTTATGAATAGGTATAATACTACACATGTACATACAATATGTGTACATGTTTATGTACACGAAAGTATAAAATACTAATGAATCCTTCCTTTGTGATATCCGCCTGATTGCGTGTCCGAATTCATTGTCGTGTCAGAAAATCTTAAGACAAATTGGCCGCACATCACGCTATGAAAAGCGAGAAATAAACGAAACGTTAAATGGGCAGGTACTTATTAATCGGACAATCATCGGAGACAAACGTTTCGGCTCGTCCGCGATTCCCACGGGGCGGGTGCCAGTGCCGGCATCCATTCCGGTTTGTGCCAACTTAAATGTTTGTTGTCAAATTAATCTTTAGTCACTTAGTATGCGCCTCTCGACCAGTCGAGCAACTATTCATTCATAGCGGTTGGAATGCTAGATCGCTCGTGGCTCGCCTCGACCGACCTTCGCCGCCGGCCGCTCGGCAAAAAGTGTGTGATCCAGCGTGATCCGCCGCCAACTATGTGGATGTACCAGTGTCCAGTGCCTTACCTGCGCCATACCATAACGTACCTCCCATAGGACGTTACTCTCCCGTTAACTTGCGCCTCGCCCGCGCCCCCGCCGCTTAAACAAAGAACTTTATGCCTAGGTAGGCATAAAGTTCTTTGTTTCTCGCTCGATTAGGTAATCGAGCGAGCCGTTGAGTAGACTTCACTCAACAAAAATATATGGTACCTATACGCTTTACAATTACTTTGTTGAATGTTGAATTATTGTAATTTGGTCACCTAGCTATGCTAATAAATAAAAATTGCTGCCGTTCCGCAACATAAAGTGTTTGAAACTAGTTTTTATTTTACTTTAATTCACTTGTATTCGTGTTACCTATCTATAAGTCGGTTCTTTACAGGGTGAATTGAAATTCGTGTAATTATTTCAAACCTCGCGATCTGCTCTTATATAGAAGGGTCCTGCCTTACCCTGACCAAAAGATTATCAAATGTTTAACTTTTGTTTATTAGTACTAAAAAATAGCAATTTTGGGTATGTTTTGGGTCGAAATTTTTTAGGGTAATCAAACATTAATCATGGTAATTAAACTTAGGTGAACTAAAGACGAGGTACGATAATTAATTAATATAACAACCTTTTATAACTATGTAACTACCTATTAACCTTAGCTTGAGAATGTTAGAAACATGAAGGATTACATCAATAGGTACTATTTCCAGTTTAATTTTAGAACGCAAAGATTAGCCAAATAAAACATTCTCAGAACCAAGTGGAGATTCGAGCAGATTAAATTGCTCACAAGTTTATAACATAACGACAACTTGCTCCAATGAATGATTGTCATTTGTTATGGACGCGGACGGAACTGTGACATCATGCGGTAGTCAAGGCTGCCTCTACCTCGGGACCACCGTCTGAAATAGCTACTAAGATAAGATATACTTCCAAACTGCCAACACTATAATATCTATAATATTGTATATAAAACCTTTGTTGCTGGTCGTCAACCGGCATTTAAACAAACCGATTCATAATAGTTTCATAACAGCTGATTAGTCAAACAGCGATGATCCGTTTAATTTGACTTTGACAAAGTTTATTTAAAACTAGCTGTGCCCGCGACTTCGTCCGCGTGGAATAGTCTTTCGGTAGAATTTTTGATTATTTAGGCTAATTGACGATACTTTCATACAACTTTTCATCCCCACATTTCAACCCCTTACACCCCTTTCTTCGCATTAAAAATGCGAAGAAAGAAAGAAAAATTATGTCCTTTCTCAGGCTCTAGACTATCTGTGTACCAAATTTCATTTAAATCGGTTCAGTAGTTTTGGCGTGAAAGGGCGACAGACAGACAGAGTTACTTTCGCATTTATAATATTAAGTAAGGATTTTAGGAAAGAAGAACTTATTACTACAAAAAAAATACTGTATTAGTACATTTATATCGATGTGTATTCTATAGGTCTTTAAAATAACTTACATTTCAAATATGTACACAGTTACTGTTTAGACGTCATGGATGAAAAAAAAATTAAACCAAATGAGTTTGACTTTATGCTATTCCATCATTGTACACGTTAGAATTATTTATTCCATAGAATTGTTGTAGCCTCGCTTGAATACCTATAGGTAATTACCCTTAGTATTTTTATTGGATCGAAGTTATTTTAGCATATTTCGGCCAAAATTGCCTTCCGTTTAATATAATTTTTACATAAATTTGTAATAAATTTGAAGTACATTTTCATATTTTATAATACAATGACTAAATTGTTAATTATTAAATGAACACAATACATTAAGTACTTAGTACTAAATAGTGAGTACTTATTTTAGTGAATTCGTTTTGCAAGCCAGTCGCGCGCAGTGGCAGTGCCGTGCGGGGGCCTCGTAGCTGAAACCCATCAGCACCTCCCCGATGACGTCACTCCGGACGCCGCCGTCCGCGCCGATCAAGGACAGTAAACATTAGCAGGTCAATGCACGCAGCTGTCTCTAGTCGCTTTTTTTTTCAATTTGGCCATGACTGCCCTACCAACTGCCATGAAGAATCGTTCCGAAAGAGGCCCACTAATGGATAACGATTACAGTATCTAGGTACCACTATAGACAATAAATGCATTTTTCATCCGGTAGTGTAAAATAATACTGATTTAGTCGAACGTTTTCTGACTACGCACTGAAATGCGGCCTAAAACCTAATCAAAAAATAATTATGATATACTTAAAAACATCTATTCACAAATTGATAGCATTTATCTAGGTAGGAAAAATCGTGGTTAAATACTTTGTTTTTCATTAATTGCACGTAATTAAAGTAACGGTATTTAAAATGAAATAAAATATTAAATAAAAAAGCAGTTATGTATTACTTTCGTAGAAACCGCCAAGTTCCTATGGGAAAATAAATTAGTCGCTACGAAGCGGCAGGATTGCGGTCTGTGTAGTAGTAGTGTTTAGCCGTCTCTACTCGTTCCAAATGTAAAATTGAAAAGTACAAAACGTTGTATGACGCAAGTTGTAAATTAAAATGTTAGCTATATTCTTTAGTACTAATGAGCGCGTGTGTTTGCGTGTCTTTCTGCGAAACCAGTCTCTGTATTAGGAGGTTTTAATCAACAAGTTGAAACTCGGAACCAATGAAGCGAAACGCAAACGCAACGTCGTCGATGAACATTTATGTAAATTTTACGTTACGTGTGTTCTTGACGTAACCTTAACTCTGTTCTTGAGTTGTTTTGTATTACTAACATACTTTATCAACTTACACAGTCTGTTTTGAAAGTTGAAACAAGTCCAGACATTATGTTCTATAAGGTCAGAAACCAACTGAATATAATTAGGATTAACCGAAATGCCGTCGGTACTCTGAGTTGACTGGTTATATCCAGTATCTCCTACCTATAAGTGATTACCGTTAAAATGTTGCTTTAACTATGTATTTAATAATAGATATAAAATCTACCTTGCAGCAAAGTTCCAAAGTAAATTAGCCGTCATGGATCGAGTTTTGTTTTTCCATTTTTTCTCAAGTTCTTGAATGCTTATCCATCAATAATAATCAGCCAATTAAAAAGGGCTTGATCACAAATGGATATTTCTTTCTAAACAAATACAATAATTTTCGTGTTCAAGTTTTTGTGACAGGAAGTGTAAACAGTACAATATAATGTTCAGGAGAGATGAATTATATTGTTTTGTTTGCATTTAAATAACAATGACTCTGTGTTGTGTTACAAACCTTCAAGTGTCATAAATAAATATGCTACATCTATAAACATGTACATCAAAACAGTTACATAATTAAGGAAAACTGAATAAAATCAGATAATACATCCACATAAGACGCATATACGCATGTGCAAGGTGATGTCTGTCGTTGTTTAAATATTTTGTTCTTAAACATCTATCTTATTCCAATTTCGAGTTATTAGTAGCTCTCTATCGAAAATCTACAATTTTAACCGATTAAAAAAAACCGTGCGAGTGTGCGTAAAAAAAGTGCGAGTCTGACTCGCGCACCGAGGGTTCTGTAAGCAAACAAACTTGTATATAGATAGTACGTCCATCTCAGGAATCCATTCTTGAAGATTTTTGCCCGAAAGACAAACTTAACTTTGTGGTTCTAAAAATACTCTCCCATATTTACGACAAAGTTAACTTTCCAACCCCAAATAAGGTATAAGTTTGTAATCACAAAAACTATTTTTTTTTTGTGACATAACAACTAAGGACTTTCGGATTTTTTCTTTTACATGTGCTGTCAGACCTTGCTTTTTTCTAAATTTCATGATTGTAGGTCAATGGGAAGTACCCTATAGGTTTGGATTTACCGGCGACATGTTCAAATTTGTTGAAATTTAAGGCTTTAATAGATCTTTTGATTGCGTTGACTTAGAATTTGGTATAAATTTCAACTTGATGCGTCTACAGGTTTCTGAGAAAAAGGGCTTTGACAGACAGACGGACAACAAAGTGATTGTATAAGGGTTCTTTTTTTCCTTTTGTGGAACGGAACCCTAAAAATAAACTTTTGTCATCCTTCTGTCGGAATGGTCGGATGTTTGAAGTCCACGATCTGCGTGATGAACAATCGAGTGGAACGACGTAACGCCTTTTTTCTCCGATCTTATTACGCAACATCCAAACACCTTCCTGTCAGTTATGGATAGTGACGTTACGACTGCATTCTAATGCTTCGCTCTTTTCTTGAAGTTATGTGCCTAACATTAGTTATTGTTTCTAATTTATTTTTGTAAATGAGGCCTAAAACAGATATCCCGTTAAAATTATAATTTTGCGGCCTACAAAAATTAATAAAAATGTATCTTAATCAATCATTATAATATAAATAAACGAATAGGTACTTATAATTATCTAGATTCAAATTAGAATAATTTAATCTAATCGGTGAACTGCAAGTGTGCAACGATGAGATGAGATGTTCAACTGTTTACCTAGTAGTTCATTCCAAGTTGGGTGTCGTTATGTGCTTTATATGATTGATAATGATGACTTAATTAAGTTAAGTAACAAAAATCAACGGTTTTTTAAATACTACTATTTTATAGTTGTGTTGTGAATTTGAGTACAAGGAGAAATTTTAATAAGTGTGATCCTTCGATTTTTACTCTTTGGAGTGTAATTAAACAAAATAGATTTTTTCAATTACACACACATAATGACAAGTAGTAGTTAGGACAAGTATTCTTAATGCCCGGTTATATTTCTTTGTAGGCGTAACTGTCTCCAAATCCTGCTTAGAACTTAAATTTAACTACGCACGAGTGATAACTTCTCATAGTTCAACCGTCCCGTCCATAGATACGCAATCGTGATTATATGCCGGTGTAGACGTGTTTGCCAATTAAGTGATTTTAAAAGACTCAACCGATTAATAACCTCAAATAATTTAAGATTATTTGATGTTTGTAGTCATCCAATAATTCAATAGTCTTATATTTAATAAAACCTAAATTGATCTTCAAATAATGAGACCATACGCGTTTTCGATATTTCTCATTTGGTCAACCGAAACTAGACACGAAACCGGGACACCCTTCCCAACTAGGTATTATTTGGTGTTTTCGCAAAACATTCAACAATAGGTAGACATTAAAATACTGGACTGAATAAAAAAGCCATGGACACTTTGATGAAATCGTATTTTTTCCCAAACAGCCATGAAGAATCTACATATCATCTTCAAAAAATACGTTTGAAGAAAGTTTGAAAACCAAACTAGATTCGCCTGGGCTACACGTCCCCGGACACCATACCAACTAAGACAAATCCGGGAAACCCAAACAGACCACAGCTCTGCCACAAGCAACGACGTATCTACCAAAGAAAATTTAAATAGGTAATACTCAAACATAGTAGGTGACACTCGATGTTACCGCTTCTGTTGCTTTTCTATAGAAGCATATCAAGGTACACACGTTAAGTCTACCTACCTCGGCAGAGTTCATGGCCTGACTATACTCATATCTTTAAAGTTGAAAAAAATGTTTGTATGAATGTTCTTCAATTTCAGGATTTGTAGTCTATCGGACTATAAATCCTGAAATTGAAGTTACAGTTGTTTAGCTTTTATATCTATCCCAAAAATGGGTTTCAAGTTCGACCGCTCCTCATTCTTTTATTCTGTGCTTGAATGCTTCCTCTACAAATATACCTGTACAGAGAACGGTCATATACAATCTATAATTTTGTGTTGATTATTGATAATTAAGTTATGAATAATAGTGAAACAAATGTACTAACTTCACGGCAGATAATCGTAAATTATAGAACAAGTAATGTATGCAGTTTTGGGAAAGGAAATAGATAACACGTAAAATGTATTATTATGACTGGTATTAAGGTCTATAATTACTGAATTTGATTAGTGAATATGTGTTATTATGCCGACCGAAAGCTAAAGAGTTTAATTGAGTTAAAACCGTGTTTTTATTGTTGTTATTTATGTAAAAGGACTCGTACTGCCAATAGCCAGTTCGACTTGCGTTTGGGCGTGAGTAGGGTTGAATGCGACCCTAAACTGCTGCTTACTCTCCCCAATCCTTCCGTATAAGCAAATTAGCCCATCTCTAATTCCCAAAGCCCGGTTGAGGGCAATAGGCTAGCTTATTACATGAGTGGGACCAAATTACAGTTGCCAAAATGTGTGTGTAGAGTGTTTGCCTCCCATTTCGGCCACACACGAGTGATTGTATGTATGCATGCTTATCTTATTTTCATACTAGCTGTTCTGCGTAAGTTCCTTTCTAACCTGCTTTAACAAGAGTAGAGGTTCTCAATTTGACTGTTTTTATGTGTATGTTGCGATTACTCACTTCGCTTGTGACGGATTTAGATAATAATTAATTTAAGGTTTATATAATTTTAAAATAATTATCTCCAAGGTTTCAAATAATCCGTTGTGCTACTATTTGGGTCTACTATAGCCGGGTAGTATTTCATTTTTGCTTTTGACGTTTGTGTTTTTGTTAACGACAAATATGGGGTCTAAATTTTAACCACAATCAACTTTCTTTGTATAACTTTTAGGTAACAAAGCTTTAATAAATTCACTTAAGTTTCCAATACGCTTTGTGTCATTAGAATTTCGTTCAAATTTGAAATATCGAAATAAATTATTCTCAAAATGTACATCCGGTGTACCATTTCGGTATTGTATCTTACTTGCTAATTTTCTACTTGCGCTTGCTAGGGTGCTCACAATACAAAAAAGTGCTAATTTCATGATGAATTAGTTCATAACTTTACATTGAAATATATACCTATGTATGTACATAGTTATTTTATTTTAATAAATGATAAAATATAGTAATAATTTCTCTTGCACTTTGAAGTATAACTTTTAGTAAAGAGTGGCTCGGCCGATGAACGGTGCCAGTTGCATTCCTTTTTGCCGCGTTCCACTACGCACTGTCGTGGTTCCAAGAACAAGTGGTGTCCCGCTCGCACTAAGCATTCCATATTATTGCCGTGTTTTGGAATTCTGTTCATTGTTTGCGCTTAAGCTTATTTCAATACAAGGAAACTAAGCGCGTATCCGGTCAAAGGTCTACAGTAGTTGGTACTTACCGACGAAGTTCGTACCCAATAATGATTTGTTTCAAAATAAACAGCAGCGCAAAACTAAAGTGTTGTTGTTTACTCTGTCATCTGATTCAGAAGTGGTGCAATTGGCCGGAGTTAATACATGAACGCAAGGCGAGCGCAATAAAAATTAAAAATAAGCGAAACAATAAAAGTGTCGCCCTTATATTGATGCAAAATGAGTGAAGGAAGCCGGCTACTCAGTGATTAATGGTGCGCGCTTATAGCGCACTTCCTGCGCCTGCGATGTGGCGAACACCAAGCGTCACCGCAGACCTCTGTTTGAAATAAGCAAGTTTTTTTAAGATTTCAAAAACCTCTTATAAAAAGATCCTCACTTTGGAGTAATCTCGTAAAAATTAAAATTATATAAATTTAACATTAATTCTTAAAGAACAAAAAATACTTCCTTTCTACTAGAGGTAAATTTCATAAGTTGGCATTAACTACTGTAAACTCTTTCATGTACAGAGCGTTAACCAGTCCTTTCAACAGGAGTTAAGCTCGCACCGCTATAAAAATAAATGTCATTTCAATAGAATTGTTTAGTGAATCCACTCGAACTTGTTTATTACGGAAATACAGTTCAAATCAAATCAATTATAGTCCAGCGTATGACGGTTTCAAAGAAAGGTGGATTTTGCTGAAATTTTGACAGTAAGTAGGGAATACCTAGGGAGTGGTAATTAAAAAAAAATGGAAACAGGAATCAATAGAAGAATGAATTCTAAGCTAAAAATTTATTTAATGGTGTTTCACAAATAACTCCAAAATGATTGATTTTATCAAAAAACTGCAATAATCAAAATTATAGTAAATAAAAAAACAAAAAATTTAGTTTTTTATATTTTAATGTAGGGCCAATACAAACAAATATAAACTGAATATAAATAGCTCATTGAAGTTAGGCCTTATTTTTTTAATGAAAAATTTAAAGATTTCAACATTGTATGACGAAAAAACGGTACATTTTATGATGAAAGTGCTTGTGATCTTTTTTAAAGTACATTAAAAGACCTTTAAAATGGGTTTTTATAAAGGCCTCTAGCATAAAAACTAACGGAGTTATGGCAAAAATAAAGTTGGTTTCATATACGTAACAATAGCTAGAGTACAAAAAGTTAGCATTCACAAAAATTTTGGTTTATTTTCACAGTAGCTTAAAAATTATCCGAGATATGGCTTATCAAAGTTAGCATTAGTATGAAATCAGTAAAGCCCTTGAGCCCTTTCATCGTTGACCTTTATAAAATGAAGGGTTTGAGAAATATGAAACTTTCAAGAGCTATATATAGGCTATCAAATTTTCTACAAAATGGTTACTCTCTCAAATCTCTCTACTAGTCCAAAATGCAATCGAGAAAATATCAAAAAACCAAACGCATTTATTTTTAATTTCGGAGCAGCTAGATTTTGGATCAGAGAAAAGCGTATACTATACATAGTGTTCTCATCATTGGCACCTGGTGAAGGAGTCTTGTGTGTGTGTGTGTGTGTGTATATGTGCGTCTCCCCACTCACAACATCTTCCAGCCAGCTTCCATAGCTTGGTCATAGCGGCCAGCTAGTGTGACAGTAAAGGTCATCAGTGTCATCACACACTATACCGTCACGGTAACGGCACGACTCCAACCCAGCAATTAAGTTGTCATTAAAACGTGGTTGTATAATATGTCAATATGAAAAAGCCAACGGTCAACTATAATTAGGGTGGTTTTAGGAGATAAAAACGAATTATAACAATTTTCTTAAGTTGTATACGATTTAAATATACTAATTATTTATCTAAACCAGAAATTACATTTTTTTTAATGCTTTTTTTTCAATTTTATGTTAAAGTAGGTGTTTTAAAAGATTATTAACAATAAAATAAGGGTTAAAAACTCACAAATAGTGTTCCAAACTATAAAACTATCTTTAATCAAAAGCTATATAAATTTTCATGCGTTAAATGTCTAAATTTATGAATGTATCCATTTTTGTAAATTAGGGGTAGTTTTCACTCCTGAGAGTCAATAGCACACATCGGCATAGGGTATGTTTTGAAGTGGAAGGTAATTAGAGCTTAATTCCAAATTTTCAAGAAAATCCATCTTTCTTGAAGAAATTGGGAGGTTGTACCTTATTTTTGCCGTCATACGCTGGACTATTCAACAGATTAATAGATTGGTTTATGAATATGTAGTGAATACTGCCGTGTTCTTTTAAGTAGTAGCGTAATGTTATATAGCCCTACTATACTATATATACAATGATAAAACAGTTTTTCAAATCAAACTTTGTATTGTTCTTAAAATTAACACGTTCTAACAAATACTGAAACAAACTTGGACATAGAACGTATCTAAAAACGTTTTTTTCCAATTCCTACAGTTTAAAACGCTGAAATATAGTTTAGGATACACTTTGAGGTGAGGTGTAATTGGTGTAAAGAAATTTATAAATATCTTAGTACCTACGTTGAAAGCAGACGTTTGACAGGCTTGATATGTCTTTTGAAAATGGCAAATACCATAATTGATTGTCCAGAGTTGATAGCTTAGGACTTAGATCTTGTTACGGAAGCCTGACTGTAGCTTTAAACAAACGTTTAAATCCACTATGATGGATGTTGTAGGTGTGAAGTAGTGAACTTTTTTTCTTAAAAAGGATTTGAAAGAAACTAAATTAGTGCGTTATAATTATAATTTGTCTGTGTGGAGGGGCGGTAAGGATGCGTGAATGCGTACGTGACAATTCAAATTCGCTATTTTGTTTGGACCCGTACCAAGCAAATAGACTGACTTCTGAAGGTAGGAACATTTTCTCTATCTCTGGCACACTGTATGCAGTTTCGTCCAGCTTGAAAGAAAAAAGTTAAAGTGACAATATTTTTTTATTGCAAATTACTTAGCCACAGCAACGCGTGGCCGGGTAGCTAAGTAAATACTCGTAAATAAGTACCTGGCGCGTCGACGACAGCGCTTATCGCATTGAGCCTTTAACCCAGAGGTTTAGGTAACTTATCGGTTGCCAATCATTAATCGGTTTGGTTGCTATTATGCTTTAGTTTTTTTACACTGGTAGCGACGTTCACTGTTGGCTTTTAGAATGATTCTCGGAAGGCCTTGTTTCAAACTAACAAAAGAATGAGGTTTATTGTCATTTTTCATTGTTTTGGGATCCTTTAAGCCTAGTAAAACGTGGACTTATGAAAAGACGTTTCATAATGAGGTGGAGAAAGTGCAAGTTGTCCCTTAACGGGATATCCCTTGCCATTTAAGAATTTAAACTGCATAGAAAAAAACCTTAAGCAAGCGTTTTTTCCAATGTTGCTTTTCCTGTCTATATCTCTTATATACTATTTTGAAATTAATTATTCTAATTAGCTATACAATGGTAAAGTTGCTATAGTTAAAACCTGTCTTTCGTTGTAGTAACGTTCGTAGAATCTTTATGAAATTAAACAGTTCGATCCAGGGCTACAGGTCATTATCGTTCAGTTTTGGTATCGAATAATTTAGGACTGTCTCCTAGTTACCACTAGAAGACAGTCCTTTTCCTTGATCTCGGACTTTCGGAAAATATACGTCAATACTTTCCTTTTTGGAAAGTTATTTGATAGGATTTTTTCTATTACATTTTGTTCATCTATGATTACACTTAGATACGCTATGGCCTTAACATATGCACATATGCGCTAAACTACGGCTGCAAGGGTTTGCGCAAAGATTTTTAATTTTTTTCGGAGTTTATGTGACATTTTTTTTTTACATTTGTATTTCACGTTATTTATTTACGAACAGAAAAATTGTGCTTTAGCTAGGTACAAAATAACTTTGCCTGGCCATATTCAAGAAGTCGATGAACTTTAGAAAACCATTTGGGGCCATACCACATACTAACCCTATCATCTGCAAACAGAAGCTCCGGACATTATACTTGAGATAGATATAAGTTTTCATAAAGAAATCACAATATATGTTTTTGAAAATAATATAGAATGTATAAAACTTTGTTAGTTTTACAGAAAATTTTCAACATTATTATTTATAAAGTTTAATATTTTATATTAAAATAAAAATAAAGTCTTAATGTTTAAAGGAGAAGATAAAGTTTAAGGCGCCAGTAAAGCGGTCCATAGACGATCATGCGGCATGACTGCGTTACGTGCTGTCATGCATTCATGACAGTTTAATTGTATTGATTGATGCGAATGACATGCAAACTACGTGCATGAAATGCAAACTATGAGCATAGCCTTTTATTTTTATACCACTACCAGCGCAGAAAACCTCTTCATTGTACCATCTATATTGACTGAATAAAATTATTATACCAAGCGAATTATCATGCTTCATGATACACTCTCAATAGGTCCTTCATGCAGCGTGATGATTCAGCATGTCATGCCGCATGATCATCTAGAGACCGCTTAAGACCTAGTGACCTTGGGTGAGCAAAATAGTCCACGTGTTCTATAAATACTCGTAGGTAGGTAGGTACGTAATTTTATCACCGGTTTCATCACAATCAGGTGAATCAGAAATAGGTCGTCTTCTGTTGAACTTGAGATTTTGTAAAGACGTTTACAATAGGAGTTTTAGTACCAACCTACATCTATACTAATATTGTAAAGCTGAAGAGTTTGTTTGTTTGGTTGAACGCGCTAATCTCAGGAGCTACTGGTTCGAATTGAAAAAATATTTTTGTGTTGGATAGTCCATTTATCGAGGAAGGCATGAGCGCAGCATCAATGAAAAATGTTGCAACAACGGAAAAAATATTCCTTTGAGAGCTTCCGTTTCGTGCGCTGTGTATGACGCATGCATGCATGTATGACGGAATTGATTCCCCTTTAAAAGTAAAAAAAAAAGTCTGACATCTTTTAAGGTTGACTCACTATAACCTTTTTAATGGTAATTAAATTTGTTCTAAAATAATGTATTATTTGCAAGGGTGTTTTTATAAACATGAATTAATCCTTATCCAAATAAATTTCATATTCATCATCACAAGTATTTAATTTTAAACAAAATTGCTCTTGACATGACACGCGCGCATTTATTTATAATATGTAAGGCGAGCGTCATGAGGGGGAGGGCGCTGGCCAATTGCTTTTTTTAATATAATTTTGCGATATCTCATCGTATAATAATACTTTTTAAATAAATAAGTTAATTATAAATTTAACTTTTTGTAATTTCTATTATTTTTTTTTCAGTTATTTCTTAACTAAGTATTTACTTAGTTAAGATATAATTTAGCTACCCACTTACCGTTCAACATAGGTATATCTAAGTATATAATTTGATTTTGTAGTAATTTTCTATTGGGTAATTCGCTAATTCGTTCTTCTAATTTTAACGTTTTTTATTTTTATTTAATCATTTAAGCAGGTATAAAATTAGTATCTCCTAGGTTTTTTTCTTAATTATACGGTTAGTTTACCTAATTCCCTATGTTCAAGTTACCAAATAAGTTGCTTTTATCTTTTTCGCTATTTTTAAATCCATAATATAAAGCTTAAGAGTTTATCATCAGTCATCTAGTTGCGCGGGTCAGCTAGTAATATTGTAAATGCTTTATTGAAATTACCATACCCTTTTTTTTTGTTGACGGGGCGGAAAATCCCTTCGGATCCTCGGGGACGCAGGAGCCAGGAGTATGTGGTGTTTCCACCTGCTCGGGGGAGAACCCGGACCATGTTATTTCAGCTCCCCTCCCAGATTGACGCCGCGCCTAGCCAAGCCCTATCCCGGGGAAAGCAGGTTTCCGCCCGCCTATTGGCCTAATCAATGTGTGTTGAGGCCCGATCGTAAAAATGCGATCGGGCCGCCATTCTATCTCCTACCGCAGCAATTAATCTGCCACCAGAGGTCCCCAATCTCTGGCAGCCTGCGGCCCCGTCGACGGCTGCTACCGCCGCCGACGTCCTCTACGCTCGGGATCAGCCCTCTCCCGATCCCGTTCAGCGGTCTCTTTCTGGAACATTACAGCTTTACAGAAAGAGACCACTGCGCCCCAGCCCTCCTCACCCGCCAGTATGGCGCTAGGAGGGTTCCGGATGTCTTAATAAGAGCTGTTCCCGGATCCCTCCTATTTAAGGCGCAGTACGGCACACCGTGTAGTTTTAGTCGCTTCGATTCCGACACACCGCCTCACCGTAAACCCCGGTGGGGTGACGGCCCGAGGGGGTTTCCACACGCCCAAAAAAAAAAGGTTAGAGGTTAGTTTGTTCCCGGATCCCTCCTACTTAAGGCGCAGTATGGCACACCGTGTGGTTTTAGTGGGTTCGATTCCGACACACCGCCCTACCGAAAACCCCGGTGGGGTGACGGCCCGAGGGGGTATCCACACGCACAAAAAAAAAAAAGTTTAGAGGTTAGTTCCCCCGTAGGATTTGGAGGTGGAAGTGCTCGCCGAAGTATATCGGCGAACGGCTGAGTTCCGGGCGGGAAGCGGCAGTCGGCCCCCGCCCGAAGGCGAATGGCGTGAGGCCGCTCGACGGGCCACTATGGCTCGTTGGTCGTAACGGCTGGAGGCTCCACATGCTGGCTTTGCCGCCGTGGAGGCCCTCTAGCCGGTCATCGTCGAGTGGGCAGGGCGGCAGTACGGGACCCTTACCTTCCGACTGACGCAGGTTCTTTCCGCGCACGGCTGCTTCGGGAAGTACCTGCACTCGGTCGCTAGGAGGGAACTGAGTCCCGCCTGTCACCACTGCGACTGCAGTGAGGACTCGGCTCAGCACACGCTGGCGGTTTGCTCCGCCTGGGCAACGCAGCGTCGGGCCCTCACTGCAGTCATCGGAGGGGATCTTTCGCTACCGGCCGTCATACGCTATGGCCGGTAGCAGGCCTATGCCACTCGATGTACTTACGTGCGCTAAACAACTACCGGCGCATGGCCGCTGGCGGCCCTTATACGCAGATTACGCAGTCTCGCGCAGTGGGTTGCCGACAGCTGTACCGCGCGCTCACGCTTTTATTTTTGAATTTTTACGTAATTCAAAATCGTATTTTTATACCTTTATATACTTTAAATACAGACAAATTGTCATGGTTTCTGGTAGTTTATGTGGTGTACATGGACGTAGATCCAGTAAGAGAAAAAAATGTAAAAATTTGTAATTGTTTTTGTTTTCAAATATATTTTGTTCTATTTTGATGTTTTGGTTTCTGTTAAAAATAAATAAGAGTTAATACGGTTTTCACTGTCACATGAGTTGTTTTTTAGATAAGGATTTTTATGCCCTTTCTTTAATAGACAAATACTTACCTACTTAGTTCGAATGGTAAACCATTCGAATTATACAATTTATTTAATTAATCAAGTGTTTGTTTCGAATACAAATAGTTAATTCTGTAATAAAAGTAATTAATAATGGTTTACCATTATTATTAAATATTTATAATAGTAAAGAAAATACGTAATTTTTAAATGGTTTTAAGATTCTATTTATGGAAAAAATACATACTTAGGTAGGTACTAAATACCTTATCTGTATAACTTTTAAGTAAATGATACTTTATTAGTTTATATTTATAAGAATGCCATAACTACAAGAAATAAAGTCTTTAGTACCTAGGTATACCTTATTTTTTTTATCCAAAAGTAAAACGCCACCGCGCTAGCGGTGCGTCCAGCCGACCAAAACTTTTCGTTTTTAGATTTTGTCGGCACTATTGTCGTCAAGGACAACGACGCCGTGACGCATCTACTCGTGTAGTGAATTCCACGCGTTTGATTGGGAAAAGATTTGGATGTAGGTACTCAACTTTAATTAAGGAGCATCAACAATATACATATGCAACATTGTTCTTTAGATTTATCACTACATCACATCTATACTAATGTTATAAAGCTGAAGAGTTCGTTTGTTTGGTTGAAGCGCTAATCTCAGGAACTGCTGGTTCGAATTGAAAAATTCTTAAGTTTTTGTGTTGCATGGACTATCCATTTATAGAGGAAGGCTATAACATCACGCTACGACAAATTCTTTAAGTTTCATGTTGTTGTTTTTCATGTTCTCGTTAGAGGTTTGGTTAAGCAAGGTCGCGTGGCTACGGCAATAAGTTTTTTGGAGAAGCGATTTGTTGTTCAGTGTTTTGTATTAGTAAACTTACGGGGACGTGGTATCAAGTGTTACACTTTTCTAAGTCAGGTAACACACCCGATTTTTTGTGTAATAAAACTTTACTTAATTAACATAGACTTTTTTTATAAAAATATGGCTATCATTATTTAAAATTACATAAAAAGAGGTAGGTAACCCTAAACTCACTTACGGCAACGCAACTATGCGTTATTGCGAGGCAATAATAATCGTGTTTTAAGAACATTAAAGATTATTTTCGCATGCAGGGATCGGCGCTCGGAAAGAGTAGGTAATTAAAACGGTAGGTATGGACGTTTTGGAGGGAGTGATTTATCTGTTACGTAGTAACTACTTAGTAATCTGTGCCGGTAGCGACAGGAATTTTACCGCGGTCGCGACCTTCTGTGAGGACGTCATCTCGCAGAGGGAGGCGGCGGAACGGGTCCGGGAGGACGATCTCCACTCGGACCTAATTCGTCCTAAGTCCGCGTGTGCCTGGACGTCGCCTTATTGAGAGGTTTTTACCCGAAGGTGGTGCCCGCGCTTTGCGGGCAGACGCTAGGAGGGTTTCGGATGTCTTAATGAAAGCTGTTCCCGGATCCCTCCTACTTAAGGCGCAGTACGGCACACCGTGTGGTTTTAGTCGGTTCGATTCCGACACACCGCCCCACCGAAAACCCCGGTGGGGTGACGGCCCGAGGGGGTTTTCACACGCACAAAAAAAAAGGTTAGAGGTTAGTGACCCTGACTGCTGAGCCAGAGGTCGTGGGTTCGATTCCCACCCAGGACAAATAATTGTGTGATGAGCATATGATCATTTGTTCTGTGTCTGGCTGTAAGTTATCTATAATATGTAAGTATTTAGAAATATATAAGTATGTTTACCAGTAGTCTGGTTACCACAGTACAAGCTCTGCCTAGTATGGGATCAGACGGCCGTGTGAGATGTGTGAAGTAATTTTACTGCTTAATATATCTTGAGCTAGGGGGGCATTAAGCTGATAACTAATAAAACACTCTCAGCTGATTATAATAACAAAAATATTTATTTGAATCAACAATCATAACTTACTACTATTATAAATCCGAAAGTTTGGATGGATGTTTGTTACTCAATCATGCCAGGACGGCTGAACGGATCTGGATGGAATTTGGCACAGAGATAGATTATAGTCTGGAATAGCACATAGGCTACTTGTTATCCCAGAAAAATGTACGGTGCCCGTGGGAGATTTCATTTTTCACGCGAATGAAGTCGCTTTTAACATATAATTTTATTTAAGGTAATATATAATTGAGATCTTTTAACCCTCTAATTAATCTTAACCCTATTTATTATGTTTTATATAGACATTTTTCATGATCAGGTTAAAGCAAGCTCCAGGTGTTTTTAATTAAGGTATTTTAAATACTGTAACTTGTACCTAAATGAGAAGTTATTCTCAGTTTTGTGGTAAATTCCTTTGGTTTTTGCTTCATTAGCAGAAGATACAAACATATTGATCTAAATAAATACACCAAACAGGAGCAAATAAAATCATCTTTAGCATCGTCATTATGTTTTCTTCCTCCCTACGCATTAAACTATACACTTTATAATATTACTAGCAACCCGCCCCGGCTTCGCACGGGTAGCAGAGACATCTTCAACAACCATCAACATATTTCACTCAATTTAGACAAAATCTTCACAAATTATACACCTAAACCTCCTTCATGAATCACTCTATCTTTTAGTGAAAACCGCATGAAAATCCGTTCAGTGGTTTTTCAGTTTATCGCGAACAGACAGACAGACGCGACGGGGGACTTTGTTTTATAATATGTAGTGATTACATAAAAAATAGTGCCAATCGTACCTTCTATCCTACTAATATCATAAACGTGATGTTTGTTACTTTTTCACGCAAAAACTACAGAACGGAATTGAACGAAATTTGGCACACACCTATTGCAATATAACCGGGTATACCCTAGGAAGGAAGTCTCCGGCAACCCCTGCAGACCTTGGCCGCCTCTTGGTCAGTAGGTAACAACACCATGGAGTAAGACACAGGTACTACCGAAGTAGCCGTGTCCTGTGAGTACCTGCGTCAGCCGGTAGGACGATAGATTATAACCTAGATTAACACATAGGATAGTTTATACCGTGGCCGTGGTAAGCGAGTAATATAAAAAAATCTGCAGCTAGCCAATCGGCAAGAATATTATTTTTTACCTGTCACTTAAGCCTATAGTCGGGAGTGGAGGTATACCCTAGACGGATTACCATTCCATCCCCGACAGATTTAGCCTGCCTGTCAGGACGTCAGGCGGCATCGAATAGTGTGTATGAGGGCGTTTCCCCCCTCCTACGTAGAGCGGCGTGCGTGGGATGCATCACACCACCGCTCCAGGACTGGCTATGCTGCTGAACCTGCTGCTCGTAGATCAGCGCTCACGGAGGCCGAATCAGGAAGAACTTTAGATTTATTGAAGATTTAAACCAAATCGATCGAGTGGATTGATGTTGGATGTATTTTTGTAGTATATTTACCACCTCTGCATTAATATACATTACAACAAATAAACGAATTGAATTGAATTGAGTGAGGTTCAATTGTGTTTATTCTTAATATTATAGAAAATTATGGTTCTCTTTTTAAGACCAGAATTTTTATTTTATTTTATTGTAGGGAATGAATTGACGCGGTATGTTATTGAATATCTTTTGGTTTTGGTATTAAAAATCTTGTAAATACTAAAAAACACGCTTTAATGGAAAACCAAACTACAAAGTAAATAATAATTTTTAATACAGGTTAAAGTGTTGAACTTTTCAATACGTAATCACGTTAACATAATTATATGTACCTACTTATTATCAAAAAATTGTATTAATTTTTTTTGTCAAGTATGCAATTAAAGCGTATTTTTTTTTTGTGTTATGAACTATAATTGGTTTTATTGTTTTAAAAAAATACACACCGAAACTTCGGCCTCGGTCTCAGTTTATGCCGAAACCGAAACTTATATGGGTATCTTAAAAATGTATATGGTATGCTGAAACTTAGTGTACAATTACAAGAATTAGTTTACAATTAGAAAAATAATTAAATCGAAATCAAAATCATTTATTTTAATTAAACCAATTAAAGGTATTTTTGAATTGTCAGAAGTAGTAGTTAGTCCGACTACGTCAGTAGTGAACCTAGTTGCCTGTTCCAATACGTAGATCCTTTGGAGAAGAACAGACGAGGAACTCCAAGGACAAAGGTTTTGTTACAAGTCTCTGGTTAAATTGCTTATAAGCGCAAATGAAATGTTATGACAATGTACCGTAATGTTCAAAAATAAAACGGTCGCGCAAATTACTACTATATTTAAGTGATAGCAGTCCAGCGATGACGGGCCCTAACCAACAGCATGACGCACGCGTCAGCGATCATCCACCTCCATCCATCCTCCATAAACCATATTGAAGGGAGCCGAAAATTATTGATTTATGTAACTTAAGCGGTGATAGTGTAAAAAATCAATTCGTCAGACTTACGTTCGCGTGGTTCGGATTTGAAGCCACCCGGTTCGCGATCGTTAGTACACTACCGACGTTAACCACTTCTAAATAAACATTTCGCTTAATTGGTGGTGTTAACAAGAATACTAATAATGTGTATTACGTATACTTTATTTTAAATAAATCGGACAAGTGCGTGCCTGACTCGGCTCACCGAGGATGCCTTACAAACTTGTATGTAAATAGTTTGTCCATTTTGGGAATCTATTCTCGAAGAGTTTTGCCCGTTTCTTCCGAGTATGTCAAAAAAATGTGATATAACAACAAACTAAGGACTTTTGTATTTTTTCCTTAACTTGTGCTGTGAGACCTTACTTCTCGCCAAATGTGTTAAAATTGGTTAAAATATAAGTCTTAAATTGCCGTATCTTTTGATTGTGTTGTTGACTTATTTATAAGACTTTAACATATTCAAGCGACCGCCGACATAAGTATTTAATGTCAATTTCAGGATTTACCTAGACGCCTTCCTGAGAAAAAGGGTCTTCACAGACAGAAGGACAAGCAGACAGACGGATAACAAAGTGATCCTATAAGAGGTCCTTTTTCCGTTTGAGGTAAGGAACCCTGAAAATGAACAAACATAATAAATAATACGTTACTCTTGTAAGTAATTTATGAAAAAAAATTTTTTTTATAAAAGCTAGAGTTCTTCGCGAGCCGGATCTCTGCCAAGGATCTTGGAAGCGAAGATACTTGATCCTTGTATTTTAAAAGTCTTTACAATTTACTTAATATTTATTCATTATATTATTTATTGGCCAAAACTGGCCGAAACCGAAACCGCATCTTCGGCCGATCATGAATAGGAAGGGGTCCGTACTGTCTTTGTTTCTTTTATTTTTATTAAAATATAAATATTTAATTTAATTTTTTCAGCGTTTCGGGTAATTGTTTTAAGAAGTTGAAAATTTCATTTAATATTTTTAGCATTTTATAGGATTAGAAAATGCCAATACTTAAAAAAAAACAGTTGGCAAAACTAACTGGCTACATACGGGTATTTCCCGAAAATCGTATTTACCTACCGTTACCGTACCTACCACCTAGAACTAACATCATGCAAACAAATTATATTTCTAAAACTAGAACTCATTTTCCTGCAAAGAACTTGGTAAAAAACTACGTACCGTGTCTATAGACTAATCTAGACCTAGATAAGATATACATAATATCGATAAAAGCATTTGATAGATGTACTAAGTAAGTACTTAATACTAATCTCAAAAAATGTAGTATGTAACTATACATAATAGGTATATGTAGGTTCATCAAATTCCATCTAAATAAATACTTAGATAGGAAGGTGGATATCTAATAGGAGGCTAGAAAGCTCCTTAACATATTAGATAAAACAATGTGACATATTTCTACTGCACTAACCTACCTAGGCTAGAAGTAACGTAAAGTTCACTGGCCGCAAACGCCCGACCGATATTGATGCGCTGATAAGCTCCCTAGGTGCATTAAGTAACTACTTAACACCTAGATATTCATTATTATCATATCCTTGAGGAGTTTGATAAAAAAAACACCAGATAACTCGAGCTCCTCTTATATTCTATTATTTATGTATAAGTATTCAAACCGTGGAATTCATCTTATTTTGTAAGTAGGTACATACTAGAATGAGAAGCAAGAATCGAGACTGAGTGAGAAGTTCTTCAGAGCGTGAGCGAGTAGGAAACATGTTATGTATTATTATTTGAACGCCGAATGGGAGAAACCTGCGTGCGGGCCTCACGGGCACCGCCCTGCCCCCGCACCGCGCCGATCATATGTTCGGCGGCGAGGCGCACACCGGCTGCTCACTGCGACTCGGGCACTCGCCGTCGTCGCAACGCACCGCGCATTACACGCTTACGCCGGCCGCTCGCCACGATCAGCTGTCTCATCACAATACGCCACCGGCCGCGAAGCGAGCTGTCAATAAGCCGCAGTGCGGTGTAACATGGAGCTTCTGTGTGCGGAGCGCGTGAGCCCGGAGAGCAGCGAGGGCACGGCGCGCCCGGCGCCGGCGCCCCGTGCGGCCGCGCCGGACCCGGTGCTGCTGCGCCGCCGCGTGCTTGACAACCTGCTCCGCACCGAGGAGCGCTACGCCGTCACCGCCAACTACTTTGGCACCGTGCAGACCGAGATCACCCCCAACATGCGCCGCATCGTCGCCGAGTGGATGCTAGAGGTGAGCGCACCCGCGCCGCATGCCGCACCCACACCGCTCGCTCGCCATCCGCGGACCGCGCAACCCGAACGTTCGCCATTTTGTCTCGTTTTCCGGCCACGTGTAGGTTACTCCTGCCGTCGGCGGTGGCAGCAGTGGCCCCCGTATGCCCCAGCCACTGCGCGCTCAATGGACACCATCCTCGGTAGTACCGTGATTGCCTAGGCCCCCAACCTCCCTTTCCGGGACTGTTCCTTAAGTAAGGATAGTGGAGTGCTGCATTTGTGTTGTTACAGGGCAAGTAATCATGAAACCCACTAAGTCGATTATGTAGCAATTTCTAAACTGGATGATATGACTTTGTTTACACGATCAGCTGATTACGATTTCGTTCCACATGTTAGAATCTTGTAAGAATAACACAATGCGTATCTACTCACTCGTTGTAAATAACACGAAAATAGTATTAAGTGTTTGAATGAGTTATATTAAGAGATTATGGAGCTTTTAAACGTGTGGATATGAAGCATTAAGCGTGTACCGTGATCGCACCTATTTCAGTAAGTAACTGGTTGTGGAGCGTGTGAAGCGCGAGGGGCCCCGGACGTGGCGCGCGGGCGGACGCGGTCGCCGACCGATGCGACGCTGTTCGTTCTATTTGAATAATCAGCTGATTTTGACACGCACACAGCTGACGCTCCACTGCGCACTTATCTTTTGCTTCTATATACACTAATAATCACTAGCGCTCACACGAACGTCATTATTCCAACTCAGTGACCTAAATGACGTGTAATTCAAAATAAGGTATTTGTTGGTTGACATCGGGTCTTAACTGATAATTTCGTTTTGTATTCTTAATCGCATTGGCGTGCTAAAATTTTAATTTTGGTCTGTAGTGATAACACGAAGCAGATGTTAGATATAATTACAATTCTAGTTGTCGAAGTAATGTTTAGACGGTGTAGTGAGTAGTTCTGTCGCCACGTGGAGCCGGCCGGTGCGCCTGCGCTGCTGGCCCAGTGACGTCACCGCGTGCTGCCTCAGCGACTAATACGCAAGGTCCGCAATGCGCCGACATCTCCGTTCACCTCGTGGCTACACTTAAACTAGTCGCACACCGACATTTCAGCACAAGCAGACCGAAACGATTATCTAAGTCTGACGGGTCATTGACATCTCAGATGTGCTCACATTAACTTTTATGTTAAATCATCAAGCGCGCCCAAAAACCATTTGCTCGTTTAAAGATATTGCACGATCTGATCATGATATACATCACCGTGCAATGTCTTAAAACAATCAAACACCTATTTTCCATGCCAATCCAGAAATATCAATATATACTGTACTTAGTAGACGTATTTAGTTCCTTATCATGAAACTATTTGTGTAAAATTACATTTAAGAGAACCAATAACCAGCAAAAGCGGCCGCAGTTCTTAATAATGTAGCAACCTGGTAATAGGTATAACGTTAATCGCTTTGTTTTATAGCTGCTTGTACCATTCATTAGATCCTCTCTCGTTATGCTTCGACAATTACAAATGTAAAGACCGTGCTCACGGGCCACTTAATTTGTAATATTTCTTTTATAGTTTTTAGTCGTCTGTTCATTTACATGTTGTCGTTCATTCGTATAAAGCTTGTATCTACAAGAAACGAGAAGTCTATAGTCGGGTAAGGTTGTTAATTATCTCCAGGTGACGTGGAACATAAAACGGCGTGCAGAACGGTGTGAAACGACAGGGTTAGAGTACATGTTTTGTTTTTACAGTGATACTATACTATATTGGATGCGTGCCGCTTCACGAGTCGCATTACACCGTGTGAAACTATGTCGGTAACGATCCACGGCAATCCGCATCTCTCGTGACACGACGACATGACACTTCACATTCATTAAGACTTCTGAATTATCTATCTCCTTTCGCTTTTCTTGCTTTCCATTTTACAGTAAGGACATTTACAAAATTAGAACAACAGATAGTTTTAACAACAACATTTTTGGGTCCCTAAAATATGTAACACGTCTTACACGCTCGTCAATCTATTCAAATATAAGATTAACTTTTTAATAGAGGTAAATATAAAAGTATGACATGCGAGGCCGGTACATACGGGCACCATTACTGGCACTGATAAGGGACGTAGAACTGCAGGAAAGTAAAGCGCTCTGTATTTATCGCAATAAATGTGTATTTCAATTTATATAGGTTATCAGGAATTCCGGATGATAAACTAAGCGTTGGCCTGGGTGCGGCAGTATCAACACTAACTTACTAGTATTTTCTAAAAAACAAAACCGATTGTTCGCTGGAGAACGCATCTAATTCTAGATTTATATTTCAGCTGTGTGAAGACCAAGGGTGTCAAGAAGAAGTGTTTCCACTGGCCATTTCATATTTGGATCGCTTTTTAAGCACGTGCGCTGTGAGTAAAAACCAAGTGCAGCTCCTCGGCACTGCTTGTCTGCTGCTGGCATCCAAGCTTCGTGAACCAGGCTCCCGTGCTCTGCCCGCCGAACTTCTCGTCTTCTACACAGCCAACAGCATCACACTTGCCGACCTCTGTGTAAGTAGTACAACTGCCACTGTCGACACTCAAAATTTAACTTGAAATCATTGATATAGGTATTTGCGTAGAATTTATCGATATTTCTGTCGCCTAACGTCTCATCATCTAACCGTTGCCAAGTACATACCTAGTATGCACTATATTCTAGGAAGTACTAGGTGCATGAAGTAATATGAAGATTTAATTAACTTTCCTCGTCTCAAGTAACAGCTGATCTCATTAGTCATGCAGTTTCGTGCGATAGCTTTTTATATTGTGTTCGCACATACACAATTTAGCAGTTAGCTCTAGGTGCTTTCATGTCGTTCACTTCGTTGCGCTGATTTCCAAATCATCCGCGAGAGATTGGAATTCCTGTTTTATGACGGCACATTAATTATATCTATGAAGTGATCGAATCTAGTTGCTACAGTGCGTTTATGATGTGATTTATTACACCATACATGTACATTGTACGTATTGAATATGCTTTGTGCGAAGTGACTAATAGAATAAAAATATAGAGTCTCGGTGTGTAATATTTGTGAGCACGTGACTAAACGAAAGAACAGATATAAATAACTGGTCTCTTATAAATAGCGTACTCTAAAATCAAAATAACTATGTTAAAGGTTCAAGTACGAATTGAGTTGGCACACAATTTAGAACAAATCAGCTATGATATTGTGAGTATTATTTCCTTATATGTTGCGGTTGTTGTAACCTTGTCACATATGCTGATACACTAATTGGTTTTATGTTAACCTAACCACTTATTAACATTAAAGTACTTATAATTTAGTTACACTAAAATATCTTTTGATAAAAGGCCCCTACGATAATGTCATAGAGTATCTTATAGTATAAAAATCCAGGGTACAGTGTGTAAAACAATGTTGTAGAAACCCAAGTTCCTGTTCTTGTTACAGGTTGTATCTTATCTTGCATTTTCTGTCGACATTGTCTAATGATTTATGTCAGTATAAACGGCTCCGCGGTCAGCTACGAATATTTCATTACTCATTGTACTAAGTAATGTAGTCACGTGGTTAACTTTCCTAATCAAAATAAAGGGCATTGGCATTAACGTTTTGCTTATCTGTTATAATACTTATTCCACATAGTTACGAAACGTTAAATAAGATTTGGAGCCATTGACTTTGGGCAGATCCCAAGAAAGTTAGGTATTGTTTAGCGCGTAGGTATTTGCATTTAATACAACGTATTACGTGTTAACATTGTGTCGATTGCATTTCGGGCGAGGTGCGGCCACCCGGCGGGGCCCCGTCTGTCGCCGTTCGTCCCGTAGATAATAAGTGCACGCCACATTTTCGCGCGTCATATTATACTCGACTCGTTTCTGCCTGCGATGCAAGTGCATTCCGCTCGCTCTGCGTGTACTTTGTAAAACTCTAGTAACGGCAACTTTACAGCAGAGTATTAATTATTGATATATTCATATGTAGACTGTGATACTTGCTTTAATTTGAAGTAGGATTTGGTCTAAATTAGGCTTCAGAAAAATACTTGTACAAAATTATTGTAATTATACGACACACTGTACGTACTTATCGCGAGCGGTGGTCGAGGAATGCGGCATGTCGCGGTCTGGGAGAGGGCTGCCCTGCGGACAGTGTCCCCTAACGAGCCGACGGACTTCTCGGAAGAACTGCCGAAGGAGGTTCGCGTTTCAATCAGACCAATTATAGGCGAAGCATGCGGCTTATTTTTTCTCACGCGCCGCGCGCGTTTCGACCGCGCTAACCTAACCTCATCTCCCATAGGTACTGACGGATCGACACCACGTCACTAAATGAGATCGCACGTCTAAATTGACTAGGTATTTTAAATTTTTCACGCTTGAGTTTTTACACGTTGATCGTGAGTCTCCGCAAATGTTCATCTGCAATATAATATATAGGTAGGTACTTGTTATGTTAATTCACTGAGTCACGCTCTCCGTGAATGCCATTGCTAATATTATCGATTTCAATATCACCATTATTGAACAAATCGTCAAATACCTAAATGATTTTTCAACCAATATTTATAAAATTCTTGATTATTTGAAGATAAAATGTTATGATGCATTCACTTACAGATAATAACGAGCTCTGAATACCTTTTTACAACATTACCTTGAATGATAAAAGGTATTTTGTACTAAAAAAATCAAAATGTGGATTTTGACCTTATCTTTAATCTGTTGTATCTCTTTATGAATTTAGTTGAGTAAGACGCATCTTAAATATGCAGGTGATATAAGTATCGTAGCACTATCGTAGAGGTTCTACGCATTATCGTAGATGTAGCAATCTGTTTAGATATTGCAATTTTTTATATTATTTTTCATGGCGATAAAGAAAAGAAAACCGATTGTAAATTTATTAATCATCGGCTCATCAGGTAGTGGAAATATTTAGCATTTTATCGTAACGGTATCTTCACATACCAAGGTGCATTCAATACTAAAAATATGCTCATCTCATAACCACTCACCGAAGTGTAGCGAATAGACAATACTACGCCAATTAATTAACTTTTTATTGAAATTAATGTAGTCATGTTCGATAAAAGCTAAACTAGATATACGTGTTACTGCTTTCTCTGAATATTTTCTTTTTCACGAATAATTTCTTGGAAGTATCTTAATCGTTAACATTTGTAGAACGAGTTGTTTGAACGAACAATCGTTTAGGTATGATTGTGAAGGTGGTGCGGCTGGTAGTTCCTGAGCGCACGCATGAGGCAGGCAAGCGAAGCGCGGGCGCAACGAGCTCGAGCAAAAAGAGCACGTTCTGGCATCCGAAGCGGCTTTAATGCGGGGTTCTCGCGGTCGCTCTCGCCGCTCGACCATAAAACCTGGCAAGTTCTCACATCCACGCTACCACTGTAAACGTTTATTATAATTGAAGCATAAGTTTACGACCGCGGTGCCAGTTTGTCAAAAGACTATTCAATATTGCGTTTACGGTTAAAATTTTACCTTAATAAGGTTTGTTGTTGGTTGATCACTTTTTCGATTATTCATTTAATTATAAATCCACACTCTTTAGGGAACTGATGTCACATTATATTTTTAATCGATAATAAACCTAGAAAATCTATTAAAATATCGATGGTATACATCGTAGTTATGATTTTTTAAATATATGTATATAAATATATATAGTAAAATTTCATAGAAAACTTCGTAGACGACCCTTGCTGAGAAGTGACGTCAACCGATTCTGTGTTACTTTCTCTAGGGAGTATTACTTAGCTCAGATTGAGGTATATGGTGGTCGTCCCATCATAATTTAGATTAGTAAAACAGTACTTAACCAATATGTTCTCGACAATTTTTTTTTTCCAATACTGAACACGTTCGTTCGGTTCATAATTCGTGATTCGCTACGTAGGATGAACCAAAGTAGATTTTTTTATTTATTTCTATCACTTATTGCAAGCCACATTCGACATCCTACAATAATACGTAGGTATAAGATAAGATAAACACAAAGGTTATTATAAGTAAAGGTTCAAGGATAAATCCTGGAATGCCATAATGCTAAAGGAAATGATTGTTTAGAATATGAGAAATGGGCAAATTAGCACGGAGCGAGCGGTTGTTTGTCGATCTCACGGCGCGGCTGTGCTAGTATCCGGTGTAAATGAAACTTCGTTGCGAACTTAATGCGACAAAACAGAACGATTACATGTGTGCAATACGGTCTATTACCACATGTACAGACACTATAGCGCTTGTAATAAAAGAGATATAATCACACTGTTTCTATGTCACTACTCACTACGACTGGTAATTGAAACCCGTTGTATTGATATTTCTAAGAATTCAGTAAAACAAAACGAAGTAATAAATAAGTATTAGCTTACGTACGAATATTGATCATAGATATATTAGTATTGGTTAGGGAAACTCCTTAAAATATATTATCATTAGTCTGTCTGTCTAATTTTTATAGAATTATTCTTCTACTTTCTATGGATTTTAAAATGACGATAATTTTACCGTTCAATATCAAAAATACAGATCAAAATATAGGAAAATGAATGATATCAGCCATAGTGTACATACATACTTATATACTATTCATAACTTTTAAACACAGCTGTTATAGTTTCTAACGAACTATCCGATTATTTATTGGACACTAGTAGAACCGGTCGTATTCCGGTTCATCCCAATTTCTGTGAAGTCCTCTCACACGAAAACTTTGCTTCGTTTCTTTTATGATACCGGCGTAATTCTGCGAAACGTTCAATGGTACTACGACCTAATTTTATACAAAATGTAATGACACTTCATGTGTAGAACAGAAATTGTGTTAACGAGCGCATGTGAGCGATAACCTCACTGCGCACAAGTGAAGGCGTGTAGGTGCGCCTGTGTCGCTGCCTCGCTACAGGCTTGTTTCTAAATTGTGTCAGCTGGCTTCATAATATCACAGCTATGACTTGTACTTGCTCCGAGCTATTCCGACTTTATCACACCCTGCTATCGTCACGAAGCCCGCCGTTCATAAACAGCGGTTTTAATAACAATGTAGACGGTACCGTAAAAGTCGTCTTCTCAAACATTTCATCTTATAAATCCAATTTAAGTCATAATTTTACAATTCGCTACTAACAAGTATCTTCAACGGTAATAAAACTCACATGGGTACTTGTTGTACAAGTCGTCCTATGCGGGCGGTGGCCGTGAGAAGAAAAAGAATGAAAATTTTGTGGTTAGAAGCGCATTGAGATGTGGAACGCGGCCGGATAGCGATGCTTTTATATCGCTTAATACTCACATTGCGTTGGCGTTTTTATTTTAAACTAGGTAAGAAGACCAATACCTACGCAAATATTCTAAAACCAATTTAGTGTTATAATTAAAATGATATTCAGCAAATACGTACTAGATTACGTAAGATAATGGCCATGCGTTAGTTTAAAAAGTTGATCTAAACCAATCCTATCTCTTTTTTTAGACCCTACGGCCGAGTACCCTACCCTAGGGTAATAATGACTAAGACGTTAAACTTGTGATCGAGTGATTGCGGGTTCGACTCCCACCTGAGTTAGAGGGGTTCATAAGTGTAATGTGCGACCCATATTGCCAGTCCTCAATTTAAAGACAAAAAGCTGGTTTGATTAATTTTTTTATAGATTCTGTATTGATCACGGAAACTAGTGGCGACCACACGCTATAAAGGAGGCAGCCACGGAATAGACTAAATACGTCGTGGTATATTGAGCCACATATATTGTCCACCATCACTCGGATAATACATGCTTGGCCTCAAGTTGCTGGCCATTAGTGGTTCCAGCACAATATAAAACAACTGTCACCATGCGCTCACGCTTTTTTTATGTCTCATCTAGGTGTCATAAATCTATAATTTTAATCATCCATACTGTACTGTCTTCAAAACTCATAGATTAATCAATATCCCATACCATTTATACTCAATTACCAAAAGGAATAAACGAAACTAGTACCTTGCGGTCAATATAATCATTTTACAGGAATGCGCTGATGCTTAAATTACTTACGTAAGAATTGCGATATCGTACATGCCTAACACGTTTCATCCGCTCACAGCAAATTTTATATTCAATACTGCACTCACTATGGTTTTCATCGATGACGAACGCTATAACAATTAGGCTTTCAAATTATATATGTACAAGCATATCTGCCTATACCTGCACTCGGACTCGTGTGTGATTGGACTTCACGGTTCATACAAGCGAGTTTGAAGTTACCTAAGTTCATTAAACCTTGTAGATACCCAGAGTTTAGGCAACTGTAGACTTTTTAACACGTGATTAAATGGTCTCAATGGTAAACACAAACGTTCATTTATTGCATGCTTAGACGGCATGGTAAGCAATACCGTATCCGAAGACAAAGACAGCTAATATAAACAATTTATCAATCTACATATCATGGTTTTCAAAAATAACACGAGAAAACTGATCTTGTATAATGTTAAAACTTATCCACAGTCACAAAAAAAAGATTGCTAGAATCTGTCCCACTGAAAGTCAAATGATACTAGAATCATAAGTTCCTTGGTGGTAAAACAGATATTTGTTGTTCTTAAATGTTTTTGAATCCCTTCCATCACCTACACTATTCCCACCACTAAGCTTATTTTTAATAACCTCCGGTAGTTGTACTTTCCGTGTTGCCATCCGCATCTGGAAAATTCCGAGGTTTAGTCTCATGAGATTAGTGGCCACGCGACACCGAGCTCATTGTTTGATTCTAATAGCGGCGCAGTCACACCGTTCGATGAAATTGGATAAAGCATGGGAACTCAGTATGGAATTCAGCGAGTGTGTTGCGGGCAACGAGGACTGTTTGCATAGCTCGCTTTATTGGCTGTAACGTGGTTCGATAACTGCTGTGGCCGGCGCACCCGCGGCCCGGTCTCCTCCACTCTAATGAACACTCGCCAGCAAGTTTACGAGCTGCATTCCATCCGTCTCGGGTGGACCGACTATACATGTGACTGTTCTGTACGAGTATGATATAGACGCACACTCAGCCACATGCACAAATTGCTAAGCTATATTTATAAGATCAGCTGATAGGGGCGCATTACTATCGGACAATAAAAGTCATACAGTTCTGGCGTTTTTATATTAACGTTTAGTGGATACGCCGAATGCAATTGTCGTTTGTGGTGAATATTTTATGAATGCATTGTTTTGAAGACGGCTTAACCAGTAGCGAGATATGTACGTCAAAGCGGTCAAAGAGAACATTTTCATTGTGCGGTCAACCCGCATACCGTCGCGTTTTAAATAATGTTAACTTACCTCAGCTTTGTCGCTTCTGAACCAGGTCTTCGTACATATAGTTTTAAAATTAATTAATTTATAATTTTATTAAAAAAATAAATCGTAATCGATAATAATGCCCACATTCATACACACACACATACACAACACTGATTTAATTCGACATCCAGTGATGATACTTCATTCATTCATAAACATGATGTGCTGAGAATCTATATGCTCTAACTCTAACCTTCGATGGACAAATGGGAACTCTAAAGTCATCGCGATGAGAACTATAATCGTTTGAGAGAAGAGGAACAGAGGCCCGTAACCGTGGTCGACCCCGCCGATATTGAGTTAAGTAAACATCGAGTATTATCTGTCAACGGACATGCAACTCGTGTATGTAGGAGTGTATACGTACACTCAGTAATCACCTTTATTCATGAATGACGACCGTTAAAATATTCTGCCCTATTATTGGTATAGTGATGTACCTACTAAAAATACAATACACGCCCGGATAATTTCGAGTTAGCTGTTTGAGACTGCAACCCTTTACAAATTGAGCTTGGTGCTGCTAAGTTCGACGTAGTTGTGAACTTGGTCATATGTAGTTAGTTCATAAAAGATAAACAAATTATAAAAAATTAACACACTCGTTTCTTTTGATTAGTTGAGTGTTGAAATACATCAAACTTTTTTGCTCACTTGATACTATTTCTAACACACTTAAATTAGCTTGACCTGTATCTATCTATTTATCTATGTAACACAATCATTCAACGTAATTTTCATCAACTTCAAGACATCGGATTAACTTGAAAAGCACATTTATAAAGGACCGATGTCAGTACCGATGAAGAAATAAGAAAATAAATATAGTTGAATAGTTTAAAACGCTTTAATAGCCAACTGGATTAAAAGTAGGAAATATATTTTTATTGTAAAAACGTGTATATAAAATTTTTAAAGGTTCATATAACTTACATAATTATATTATATTTTTAACAGCGCCCAGCGGTTTCACCCGCGTAAGTCCCGATCCCGTGGGAATATCGGGATAAAAAGGTCTCCAGCTAACTACATACCAAGTTTCATCGCAATCGGTTACGTAGTTTTGGCGTGAAAGAGTAACAAACATCCATACATCCATACATCCACACATCCATACATCCTCACAAACATTCACGTTTGTAATATTAGTAGGATACTAGCAGCGCCCCGCGGTTTCACCAGCGTAAGTCCCGATCCCGTGGGAATATCGGGATAAAAGTAGCCTATGCGTTAAACCAGGTCATCCTCTACATATCAAGTTTCATCGCAATCGGTTCAATGGTTTTTGCGTGGAAGAGTAACAAACATCCATCCATCCATCCAAACTTTCACATTTATAATATTACTTAGTGGGATTAATTATTTAGTAGGATGTAACGCTGTTAAGACTTAAGTTAAAGCATATGAAGACTATTAACTAGAGATATGTATATCAGCTTCTATTAATTCCTTTTCAGCGTTCAAGATAAGATCTCTCTAAATTTTCACCATTTCAAGTCCTGCTTGAACGATGATAAATCTTTTATATTTAAATCTGGACGAAAGCGCACGTCTAGGTAACTTTGTTTTCGAATGAGACTAAACAAAACACGAACTATACAGTAACAATGTTCATTTTGATTGCACAACAATGTACCGGGGCCTACCTACGCGCCGTTCCCGGAAGTCGAGCGAAACTCAGTGTTTCTGATTATAAGGCGGATGTGGCGACAGGAATGCTATTTTATTATTCTGACTTAACACTAGGTACTGTTTTTTATTCTGTAATTATTTTCTCATTGTCAACAGAGTTGGGAGTTATTGGTGTTATCCAAGTTAAAGTGGGACGTGGCCGGAGTGACAGCGCATGACTTTTTGCCGCTGTTGTTGTCGCGATTGCCGCTGCGAGGTCGCGTCAACAACGAGATGGTTCACAGGCACGCGCAAACCTTTATAGCACTCGCCGCCAGAGGTAAGCATTACTTAGACATTACCAACCAAATATTTTTATATCCTAAATAGACATGATGTCAGCTGATAGTTGCCGTCGAATTCAGCCCGTATCAAGACATTCGACAAAAGGTCAGACAAGTAATGCACGTCATACAAATATCTGACCCAAAATGAGCTTTGTACATCTGTATACTTAAATAGTTTATGTAATGATTAAATTACGATGAAACATGTAATTCATGGACGAACGGCGTACGATTTAAATGATAAATTATAGCCTATGTATGTCATATAGATACTTAACTTGTCTTGAATGAGAATTAAGGTTTTGTTCTAGACCGCAGACGGTAATTAGCATCTTGATATCACGTCATGTCACGACAGCGTCGCCGTTGTCGTTACGTTCGCGATCCGTTGGTCTGCTCCACCCATATGTCACTGAACCTTTCACTATTAACATTCTATAAGCTATAGGCAGGGAGGGTGGAACAACGTGTCACGAAATTAAATATATCACAGATCCAAGCTCTCACATAGTATAATTAAATAGATAATCACTTATTAATATCCTAAGCAGTAAGGATGTTGAGAAAAATAGGAATGCCTACTAAAGTTATATCAAATAAAATTACACATCGAAGACCATATTTATAATGTAATCGTATCCTGTGGTCAATCCTAGGTTACGGTGTAAGTCAATTTATTAGTATAAAAGATGGTTATCCTCGAGAAGTCAGGAGAGGGCTATGCGAGATGTGAATAGATTTGTTTACAGTGAGGGTAAAGTGCGGGCGAGGGCGGTGTGTGTGTCCTGCGCCGCCTCCCACGCCGCTCGCCTGAGCGCATTCCAGCACGCCTCGGGACTCCCCCCCTCGCGCTCCGACCACCGCACCGCACCTCCCCGCTACCCTCATGGGATCATATGTTTTTGTGCAACGGTTTTTGTTGTTCGCCGCCGCTGTCGTATTGTTTTTTGTTCAAGAAGTTCACGCTCCAGCTCTTTTATTTCACTCGGTTCTCAGATATCGTCTCTCACTTGTAACTCAAAGGCTAACGATTATACGATTAAACTCGTACTACCAAACTCTATGGTCACTAATAATTCCAGAAGCTGAGGTCCAGAATCTCTTATTTGCTGAAATTATTTAATATTTATATCATAGTTACTCGCTAATAGACTATGAGAGCATAAAGGTTCCTTTTCTTCATCATCAAACTGAGTAGACACTGCCTTTAGGCGATGTACTGGCGTAGACATACGTTTCGCGGTATCGAGCGAACCCGCATTATGTATCATTATTTGAATGGCATAATTTCCTCTGGAATCATAGCTCGTCGGGTTATAAAATTTGTAATGTCTTATTTTTATACATCTTTTAGACATCTTGAGTTCCACCAGTGATAATGATAAGTTATTGCCAATTTTTTTCTAAATAGCTTTTGTCTTTGTCAAGTAGTTTAATACTCTATGTGAACGAATAGCAATGGTAACATTTTTCACATGAATACAATACGAAGTGTGTGTGACGCCAGCCTATATTGCGTGAGACAGGTATCTTATCTATCTGCGTCGGACCGTATTCTTTCACATGTTGTCGGCTGCGCGGGCGCAGGGCCGTCAAGCTATTTGTTCCGGTGGGCACCGTTTGAATGGTGCATGTACAGACTGGTAACTCTACAATACTTTTAGACAGCTGTAGGTTAGTTTATTAAGTAAAAGAGTAAAAAACATTTGTTAAAACATCTAAAATATGATAATCCAATTTCTAAGAATTCCGGTAGATGGCTTTTTAGGTCCCATCAGGCGTGTTGTGAGTTTTTGAAACCAGTGACGGTGAACATTAGGCTAGACGTTATGCATTTGCTTGTCTACCTCAGTTGTGTTAAAAAACGTACCCATGTTAAAGCTGTCACAGGTTACCGCCTGAGAACTGACTTTTTCCAATTAAGAAATTGGTTAAATTTAGTTAATTCAGTTTACTCCTTACTAATTACTGGTAGTTGCGGGTCGACCTTGTGAGATCGTTCACCTCGCGTATTATATAGTCGACATCTATTACGCCACCTACCCAAACGTTCAAGGGCAATAATAATATGATCATTACAGTCGCCGTTAGTACTGTAGCATACTATGGGCTAAGAAAAATATTGTCTTGTAACCATTGTGCAAAGGTGTCATTAAATCGCCATATTATAATAGTCACGAATCGGAGCAGGTATACATATAAAGAGAGTTACATCGATTTAGCTCAGCATAATATCGAACAATAGCTATATGAGATCAAAATGAAACAGCATCAAGAATCAGAAGCGGTACCTACTGTGACAAACGGAATCAAAGTGAACACAATTTAATAATTTACATAGACACCGTAGTATAATGGGACGGAGACTGTCGCTCCCTCTAAAAAGTGTACATTAGACATTAGTGGTCGCGATCAAGTATTATCACGACTAATAAGGATGGACCCTACTTCCGCTACGTGTGCGTCCAATACCGTAGTGTTATGTGCCTAGGTAGACTAGTTACCTATTGTGTAGTAATCGTCAGTCTGCTTGACATGTAGATTGCAGCTCGTGACAAAGAGCTGGTAGTCAGCACTAAGCAGTCAGCAAGCAGACTCGACCAAAGCGCACGAAGGACTGCGCTATTTGATTAACATCAGATTATGCAAATGCCTCGAGTGAGCGGCCGCTTTCGTTGTTTCATCTCTTTTTTTTTGTATACGTTTGCCCGTTCCCCTTTATCTCAGGCATGCCGACATGCAAATAAAAAAATTAAAATAAATCTTATAAATGAGCTGAAAGAGTGTTCGATATCCTTACGTTGGTCGGTATAATAGAGTCTAAGTAATGATGAATGAAGAGCCTTTCGAGGCCTCAATCTTATTGTTAGTATTTTCAAGTTATGGGCATTTAGTGATTACATGCGGAGGTCCTTATCTTGTACTTGTTATGGCGTGGGAACATCATTCACTAATAGAAATGGCAGTTACAACCTTTTTAGGATTAAGCTTTATGTAAAGTGGTGTATAGGTAGGTACAGGATGAATACGGAGGACATAATAAATGCGAACTATGTAAGACAATGATTTTCCTGTTTTAATCTAAATAAGTAACTATGGGTAGTGAACTAAATAACAACAGATAACGTTATAATAGGGAGGAAGGTCGATTTAAATTCACAATTATAATGCATTGTAGTGTTACACTAACCAATTTTCATTGTTGTAGTAACTAATTGTTATTTATTGAACAATCTATTTTACGCTAAAGAGCAAAATTATTTAAAATCCGCTTACTCGGAAATTCTACAGCAGACATAAATTCTAGAAATTACATATTGCATAACTATATATTAGGTACTATTTTATAACTAGAGAATTTCTTGACTATTAAATTTCAAAAATTTCTGTCATTCTGGTATCTATACTTAAAATTGCTTTTGATATCTAAGTACGACGCCGAACAGTTTATTTATTCGTATGTTTGATCGCTAATCTCAGGTTCCAACAGTCCGATTTGGAAAAATAATAATGGAATGGCACATTTGTTATTAATGTTATTATAGAAGTTTTTATGCTTTATAATTTTATACGGAACGGGCTATGGGAACGGCACCATGCATTAAACTTGATTAAAACGCCAGGCACGGGTTGTAATATACATAATTAAATATAAATTCACAAAATCTTGAACATTCCCGCTTCCAGTTAATGAGATAACTTACTCATTATGTAAGAATATAAAACTATAGGTAGATGGAGTACAGTGGTGTTTCATTGTAAATTATGTAATTAAAATATCATTTTTACATGCAGTTTGAAAGTAGTAAAATATTTTTTTAGAAAATTGTATGGTAAGATTGCCAACCGCTTTTAGGGGACTCTTTTGCAGTTACTTCGGTACTTGTAGTTTATATAATAAATACTTGGTTGTCGTGATAAGTATTTAGTAAGGTATACTTAAATACCTATTTATTTGTATCGTTTTCCAGCAGATATCCTCGTTTGTGTCAATAGGTATTTATTTATAAAACACATCCAGTCGTTCCGATATCAGCTTACAACCTATGTGCATTTGCACATACATGATGTATGTTGCTATAATGGTTTTGCCAAAGTATGTCCGTGAGAAATATTCAAGTGAGTTCGGCGAGCGCGCAGCCTGTGGAATGCGGCCGCGAGGGCGGGTGCCGGCTCCTTTGACGATACACTTTCCAGAGGAGACTGACAACCTGCGAGAGTGAGAAAGGAACATTTCTTTTGCCGGATATGCCTCACTCACTGATGCTCTACACGGGCTATGCTATTCACTCCGTCGAAGAACATCGCCTTACATGAAAAGCTAATGCGCCTCACTTTATTGCTCAAGGATTCCTAGTATTAACTTCGAGATGTTCGAGGGAAAATTAAGTATATGATTTTACATTCCTCGGCCAAGCGTATCGATCCGGTTATTATTAAAGTTTAAACAAATGGTCGTTTTGTTTTTAATGTAAACAAAACAATAACTGTAGAAAAGACAAGTATTTTAAATAGTCTAAAAAAAGTACTACCTACTTGAATACAAGACGATGTCTGGATTGTTGCAGATTACGAGTTCACGTTATACTCGGCGAGTACACTGGCATCATGCAGCATCGCGGCGGCGCTCAGAGGCCTCGGTCTCGACGGGCATTTGCCGCGTTTACACGAACTCACGGGCATTGATTTGGTAAATACCTCTAAATATATTTACATCCACGTTAGCTCCAAATTAGACATTCTGACTTGTGTTACAATAAAGGTGCGTGCAGACAGTGGATCCTGATTCAATTAAACATCTTGGTGACACGCCTCTTAAAGTACGTTGTTCATGAACAATGGCGTATCGACTCTGGGTCAGAGATTTCAATCTGGGCAAATGTAACGAGTGCTAATTGTTTTGACACAATATGTTAAAAATTTTAAAGCGATGACTCCTAATGTTTTCCTTTTCCTATTGTTGTAGGAATGTCTTCAGACGTGCCTTGAACAGATAGAGGAGATGGTTCAGGTGTTGATGGCACAGCGCTCCGCGGCTGTCCCAAACGGGCAGACGCGAGAGGCGGCGGGCTGGACGCCGCCACCGCAGGACAAGGCGCACAGTAACGCCGCTACACCCACCGACGTCAGAGACGTACACTTTTGAACTGGTAGCCAACCTTCGCGCCGACGCGGCTATGCCCAGTGTTCGGACGATTGCTTTAATTGCGGTGCATTAGTACGAAAATACTTTAAACTATAGTTACAAGATGTGACCGTAATCGAGGACTGATCCCAAGACTGACAATCGTATGTCTCTAACGTAGGTAATTTTGTACGTAACTTACTAATCGCAAGTTGTGCATACATAATAAAAAAGTGTATGCCCTGCGTGCTACTTGTAATTTGCCTCTAGTCTACGCGTTCACTTAACCGTTTGTCTTGAACGAGTAAGTTTAGAAGTTTAGTTTAAACTTTCAGTTCTAGTTAATACGGTTCTTGAAATTACAATCTACCTCTTAATGATTTTTTTTAAATAATTTAAGCTTCTTTCACCTGCTCTTTAAATTTGTAATATCAGTAAACTATGTAGCTGTTACAAATAGTCATTACCTTGTTACATACATTTATGATCGTGTGGGACCAAAGTTAGCTTCTCATTTGTTTTCATATTTTATATATAATGAACTGACTCAATCCTTCAGTTGTTTTGTAATTATCGATTGAGTAGATTTATGTAGATGTGTACCTATACCAAACGAATTTAATCAACGCCTTGTCAAGTAAAAAACGTTAAAGTAATATTTTGATTAAATTTCTAAAGTAGGAAGTACACATAAAGTATGTTTCTAAGACATGTATCTTAATTGTTAATAGTTAAAGTAAACGTAACTATAGTACATTCACTTTTACTTGCGCAAAACATTTGAATAAATTGTGATTTTGATTAAAACTTTTTTCACAAACAGTTTCACATAAATTGTTCTCATTTTGACAGACTAATTCTGATATCAAGTATTTTCCGATTAGGTTATTGAATCGGGGGAAGGCAATAAATTACGCTTTTTTTGTATAAACTAATATTACTCTCAATAACTATTATATTTATAACAAATTACAGAGTATAAAATTAGCTTCAGTGCAAAATATTTACATGAGTAATAAAAATAAAATAGGTTTATTATTGACAAGGGGCTGTACATTATCTGGGGTATTTCACTTTAATATGTATGTAAGCAAATTGATTTAACGTTTGTTCCTTTCTGTTTAGTTTATAAAATATTGTGATAAGTGTTATATATTTTAATTTAACTTGGTATCTTAGTCACCTCCAGTCATAATAATTATGTTAACTTAGAAGTACTATGAGAGACAATTTCGGATAAATTGTAAAACGAAAATTAAAGAAAAAACCATTGTGATGATGCTTAAGACGTAGATTAGAACTTAGTTAGTAAATTGACGCAATCGTTCCTATGTTAGCAATCATCTAAACATACGCAATAGTCATCATGTTCCCCTATTTGTACTTAATGTTTCGACTAGACTATACCAGTTTGAAACGCACATAACTTTAATTAAAAATTGTGATATAATATCTTCATAGTTATTACCGTGTAAGTTAAATAAATAAAGTAAGAATATAGAAAAGTTAAAAGCAGTATAAGTAATGCGTGAGTGCCGCTTTAAAGATGTATATTAATTTTATTATAACTAGTTAGGCAAACAGCATCTGGCAGTGATGTGCACATTAAGTTTTAATTTTTTTTTATTTTATGTATAAAGTACACAAAAAATCACTCCAGCGTCTTCCATGAATATGAGAGAATCCGACAGAAAGTCAGTGAAATAGTTTTAGTTCGTGTTTATATTTTTATAGTTTTCGTACTTTTGTTATATTACATACGCATTATTTTACGATCTGGTGTTGATGTAAATATTTTAGAGTTACTTGTAAATATTCTATTATAATGCTGTAAGCATATGGTGCCATAAGTTACACTGCTAAAGGATTCTTTATTAAATACACATATTATATCTACTGATTTATTACAGTTTGTAACTTTATACATTCAAATAATTCGATGGATACACTTTATACTATGGCATGGACATGGCACTCAATTGTTTGACTTGATTAGTAACTAATTATAACAAGAATATATTTAATTTCAGTTGAGACTAAAGAATTCGGTTATATCCCCATACAAATATATATATATATGTATTGTTCACATATTTGGTTGTGGATTTGTAGAATACCTAATCATTAGGTACCGAATACACTGACGGACATACTGCCTAATAGAAATATATATGCTTAATATATTAGCTTGTATATAAAATTATGTGGGAAAACATACGCATTACGAAGTTAGTCTTATTTTAATGCTATTTGTTCGAAATAGTATAAGAAATTTAGTGTGTTTAATATGAAGTAGAATATTAAAAAAGTTATGGAGAATTTTATTTTCCTAAAATGCGATTTATATATATCAGATGAAAGAAGGTTTTAGAGATGGGGAAGCTTTCAACTGTAGCTGTAGAAATCGAGCTGTAAACGATTTATATAAATACTTTAATAATTACGTAAGGACCAAAATTAAAAAAAAAATGTGTGACAAAAACATTTTCATTACTTTGATTTTATATTGTGATTTACTATATTTAAGTGACATATTGGATTATAGTAGAAATTAAGTTGTTGGGAGTGTAAATATATCTATAGAAAAAATAATAAAAATATTCAAAATATATTATTACCCTTTTATTATTTAATATTACCCAGTCTTCCTATTTTAACCATAAGCGAATAATGTTGCTAATGGCGACTTGACCATCCCTCATTCCTCATCCCTCAGTTTAGGTAAGTTAGTAACAAAATGATAGATATACAATCGTGATAGAAATACGTTGGTCGTACCGTGCACATACCAGTTTTGTCGACTGACTTCGACAAATTACCTACCAAAGGGTGAAAAAAAATCCACCCACAGATAGATATAAAGTCCCAACACACTACAATACAAGATTTGAGTTATCTGGTGTAGAACAGGTTTATAGAAATGGCCTTAATTTGGCTCATTTTTATGTGGATTTGAGAAATATGATATGTAAACCTCAATCGTAATTAATAAAGAAAACAAGTTATCAAATGAACACCGTTTAATGAGAAACAAATTTACAAATTGAATATACAAAGATTCTCAATCACACAGAATTCATTGATTAATATATACACATAAATTATACAGCTTCCGAATTGTAATAATACATGTTACAAGTGTGGGCTAACGTGAACAATAATAGCATTTACATTATTATTAGTTAATGAAAAGGCACGATTTAATCATTGTGAAATCTCAATTCTCATTAAAGAAAAAATATGGCGTCGCAATTATAAGTTCATTGACATTTTAAATGTTATACAGATTAATTTAATAAGTACTTAATTATAAGGAAAAAACAAAACAGGAACGATGGGGAAGGGTTTATCTAGGCTAACAAACTAATACATTGGTTGTCTACAACGGTACTGAAACATTATTTAACAAACGGCTGGAATTTGAGATGCGTCGGAATTTTGGCAAAATATAACTTTTGAAAATGTTAAATCACGACAAAAACGACAGAAATCTGTTCTGTTTAATAAAAATCTTTACATAGGAAAGGTTAGGGATGGAATAAAAAAGGAAGGAATGCATTAAGCTCAACAATAATGGTGTAATTCGTCGTTCGTTCGTACTTGCCAACATACTTCTAGCTCTCTTATGTCCAATCACAAACATAAAGTTCGTCGAATCAAACGTCATTTGCCAAATTATAACTTGTCAAGGAATACTAGCTTAGATAGTAGCCTCACTATTATACTAATACTTTATTTTGTAATATTTTAATAATGTTATTACAGAACTATGATGTAATAATGTACCTATCAATCAAATTATCCAATAGAATTTACAATAAATGTGTATAATCTTGATCACAAATTACACTAATAAAGTATTATTTGTACTCAAGACGTGAGGTTGAGGCGTGGAGACTTGTAAGTATGGTAATTAGGACTTAGAAGAAAGATATGAAGCGCAAAAGAACGAAATAGAAGTAATATGATCTGCACAATGGCGTTTGATTACTGTCGTTGGCAAGATTCTATGGCCACAATTTACATCTAAATGTTTAGCGAAACATTTGAAAATTGTGAGGAGCAGTGGTGGCTCTTTTTTTGATAAATGCAAGTGAAGCTCTGTTCATGTGGGTATCTACTAGAGCAGTGTGTTACCTACTTAGGGATCTAAAGTTTATACAGGCTGCAGTTTTCAGCGTGGAAGACGGCTTTTGGCCGTGTACTGATAATCTACACGTTCTATACTATAAATGCGAGACTCACATATGCACTACTTTTGGTGTACTTTTCCCTCGGAGCCAGTTTAGCAGAACAGTTGACGTGCTTTGTGAATCCCGAGCTGAAATAAGAATACTTTAATTAATATATTTAAATTATACAACTGAATTGAATGCCTAGTTTTCCTCTAAACAATAATAAAGCGACTTATCGACCTACGCTTCTCGTGGTACGTCTTCGTACGTGGTAAAGTACATATCATTATTATTATTAAATGTACATCACCACGCGATGTTTGTGAGGTGGAAACATTTCATAACGCCTATTAAAAATCTTTCTACGGACTTACTATAAAAAATATTTAATAATGGTGGAAAAAACTTCATACTCAGTGAAATGTCCTGAGATGTGAGTATGAGTGAGAGTGTCGTAAGAAGTGAACCGTGAATTGGAAACGCAGCAAGTAGTAGACATCGAGTTGCTAGAGTGTGGTCATATTTTGAGGATCGCCATGTATAGTCGATAAAGAGTTGAGTAAGCTAGACAAAAAAATAGTAGACATTCTTTTTAAATAAAAATATATCATTGGTTAAAGCTTTCACTCGTGAGGTGCACATTTATAAAATAATAATAATAACTCCACACATCTCACACACGGCCGTCTGATCCCAAACTAGGCAGAGCCTGTACTATGGTAACCAGACTGCTGATAAACATACTTATATATTTCTAAATACATACATATTATAGATAAATTACACCCAGACACAGAACAAATTATCGTGCTCATCACACATTTATTTGTCCTGGGTGGGAATCGAACCCACGACCTCTGGCTTAGTAGTCAGGGTCACTAACCACTAGACCAACAGGCCAGTTATAAAAAACGTGTTATCAATTTTTTTTAATATAGTTATGTATGAACAAATCCATATATTATATCAACATCCTTATTTACATTACCTACATTTATTACCCAAACTTTCATTCATAACAATCTGCTCTTTGGAGATATGAAAATATTATCTTTATATTATCAGTTTAAAAACAGGGGACCTCGGGACTAAGTGGTAACCGAGTAGGTTAGCACATTGCAAGGTTAAATAATACTAGCCAGGTCAGTCTTAGGAATGATGACCATTCTTATCACTTTGAGACTCCTCCGTGTGTCGGAGAGCACGTTCAGCCGTCAGTCCCGGTTGCCATACGAACATCTGTGGCATTCGTTACGGGTATCTTTTTTTTCTTTTGCTGTCGAGGTGGAAGATCCTCATGGATGTCCTCCGCCCTTGGGGGGGCGAAGGGGTCTGTCGGACTCTTACCGACTTAAAACCACCCCGGTGTCCCACTGCTTGCCCATGATCGGGGGAGCGAGAATCGCCATTGCATTCTTCCGCAACCCGTCAGGCATTGACCCGTCTCACCCAAGACGGGTCCCGTCACCCGGTGCGACCGTCACCCATCGGTCGCACTCCTCTGAGAAGCGCGCGCGGAACACTGCGCTCTGCCTCTCGGGCCTGTATCTGTTCTGACGACAACTTCCCCAAAAGTTTGTCGCCCGCAGGCCGGTTCCTACGGTGGCCGGAGATTATTGAATGCCCTCCGGCGCCCGGTGCGTCTACTGCGGGCAGAGAGAGTTGTGCTTCGCTCTCTCTCCCGTTCGGCCGCCTCCTTTGCGGACATCACCTCCTCGCAGAAGGCAGCAAGGGCGTTCCATGCACTCTCGCTCCGGACCATGGACAGAACCACGGCCGGCAGCGAGAGACTACCCGCAGAACCGACTGCCGCGACGAGATCACGACCCTGGTTAGCCCAGGCTGAGCATTCCGCCAGTGTGTGAAGCGCCGTGTCGTCGGGGTTACGGGTATCTGGACAACCTAGTCTAACTACAGAACTCCGATATCGCCTAGTACTTAGTTTGTGGAGGTTTGATGGCAGTCACTTCACGTAAAACATCGAAATTCGGCCGTTTCGCAGTTAGACTGTAGTCCGAGCCCCAACTTATTTGGGAAAAGACTCTGAGGATCATATTATCAGTTTAAAAACAACTTTTCTTATAATGTTTCATGCTTTATGTACGGCTATTCTCGGGGTCTACCGGACGACCCTAAAATCTGACCACACCTTCATGTAACACCTTGTATAGTTTCCAAGAGATATTTGTAATGGAAGTAAACTTACATAACGTGTGATGCGCCTGGGCAAGCTGGTCGACGGCTTCCGGAGGGAGATTGGCGACGTCTCGCTGCAGTAGCCGTAAATCTAGTTGCCTTTGTTCACTGTCCTGTCGAAGTCGCACGTCTCGACTATGTTTCACACTGCGTAACTCCGTCAACCTGTAATAAAATAATGCTTTAGTGCTTTTTTATATACTCACAACTGTATATCTTCAAAAGATAATATACGATCACATAACACCAGCTATATATACATTTTGTTATCAGAACAAGAGGGGAGGCGACTTCGTGTACTACTAGACTACTACTGAGCTAGTCCCTTTAGTTAATAATAATATGTACAATTTAATAAGAAAAATATTTATATGGTTTTACTGTTAGAACCACAGAGAACTGATATAACTGTTAATAGAGTGTTACGATAATAACGACGAGTGTGAGGTTTGACGAGTGCCAAAAGATTTAAAAACCATGGGCTTAAATGCACTAATTTCTATTCCACTTTGTTTAAATATTGCAAAAGTAAATTGTCAGACGCCTCCACTTATTGTTTTAGTGTGAAACTAAATTATAGTATTGTAAGAACGCCATATTAAATGGCGATTATATATGAAATTTAATGGAGCTGCGTGTCAAGGTCAAGGTCTCGTCAAGCTCGCTGCAAAAACAATTACTTGGTATGCGTGGGCTTACTATTATATACAATATTTCCTAGTGGATTGTAGAAGGGTCCATAAATCTTCACTGTTATCGAAAAAGAAAACAAAACCGATATGGGTTTTGATGACTACACCCTATTAATTACTTAACCTAAAATAATTCAAATAAAATTATATACACTCACTTAGCTTGCAATTTAGGCTTATCTACGTCAGGATCGCTTATGCTGCTGCTACGTGATGTCTGTCCGCGATGAATATCGATATATTCTTTCTCCACTGTAAAGCTGGGCAACTCTGATATTGTCTCTTCACTAAAGTCTAACGACACATCCAAACCGCTTAGTTTTAATTTCATCTTTAACTCTTCATTCAATCGCAAACTGTCTGATAAACGCAACTGTAACGTGTCTCTCTCTTCTAACAATTGGGTTAGCTCCATCGTCAGTTCTTCACATCGAACATCCCTTTGATGTAACATGTATAAAGCTAAGTCTAACTCTGCTCTCGGCACAGCGTCAAGAAGATCTTTGTTTAAGTCCGACTTTTTCACGTCACTACCAAGTTTAGTATCAGATGCAAAAGATACGTGCTTCTGGATCTTTCCACTGGAAGCCCGCATAGAACTCTGCAAATTTATTATTTCATCTTTAAGACCAACTATTTCGATTTCCTGGCTCTCTAAAGCCGCTTCCATTTCTGCAGCCTTTGCTGAATGGGTTTTTAAATCTTGATTTAAATCTACTATTTGTTTGTTAAGATTTGTACATTCAATTATTTTAGCATTTAATGCTTCTAATAAGCTTGTTTTTTCTGCATCCGCTTTATTGTTAGTATTTTGATAGTGAGTTTCATTCTCGTGCATTTTTAATCTAAGAACAGCTAGTTCGGATTCCTTTTCATAGGTTAATTCTTCTATTTTTTTTTCGTGATCAATAAGCTGCTTACGAACATTCTCAAATTCTTCATTCCGTTCTGCCAATGCAACGGTATAATCGTGGGTCTTTTGATATATTTCATTCTCTTTAATGCTTAGCTGACTATACAAATCGGTAACGTTACCTTGAAGATTTTCCAATTTACAATATAATTCTTCAATTAATTCGTTCAATTCGTCATTTTTTGTTTTGTACATCGACAATTCATTTTGAACATCTTTAAACATTTCTTCATGGGTTTCAGAATGTTTATGATTTTTCACTGTGAGTTCTTGAATCATCTTTTCATATTCCTCTTGCTGGTCAAGTAATTTATTTTCATGTTCCACTTTTTCATCTTCCATTTCTGAACGGAACATGTCCATTTGATTCATAACTTCGGCATATTTACTTTGTAAGTTGCGTAGATGTTCTTCTTTATCGTCTAGTTTATTTTGCAATGAATTAACTTGTTCCATTATTACCAATTTATTGGTTTCTTCTTGACTGGAAGACTGTACGTTTTCAAGTAACTGTTCATATTTAACTTCAGAAGCGCTTAATTGCGCTCTTAGTTCTGATTCTATTTTTTGGAATTCAGATTCTCTTTGAGTAAGGTGTTGTTTCCATAGTTCTGCTATCTCAAAACCACGCTGGTCAATAGCGCTCGATACTGAAGAACGTAATTCAGCAACAGTAGATAGCAAATTATCATTTTCAGAATTCAAGTTTTGTATTTTTGCATTGAGTTCATTCATTTGTTCTAGATATTCTTTGGAATTTAGTGTTAATTCATGGTTTTCAGACTGTAATTGCGATATTTTAGTATTGGCTTCGTCTAAATTATGCTTCAACTGCAGAAGGTGTTGCTCCATAGTACTGCACTTTTCCACTAATGCAAAGTTATCAGTATTTTGAAGAATGTTTGAATGCTTTTCTACCAACTTCGGAAAGATTATTTTAGATTTAGTATTTTCTAATTCAGAAAGTAAAGATGATATTTGGAATTGGGCTTCAGACTGTAACTGATTTAATTGAAGCATTTTTTCTTCTAATTTAATGTTTTTATCAAGTAACTCTACATTCCGACATTTATATTCATGCAGTCTCCTTATTTCTACTTCTAATGAATTATTTTTAGCTAATAATTCTGCCCTTTCATTTTCTTGACTAAGCAACACTTCTTCTAATTTATTATTTTTTTCTAATAATTCCAGTCTGTTACTTTCGGTTTCCTTGAGTTCAGATAGCTCTTTTCGTAGTTCACTATTTATGTCCAATAATTCTAATTTGTCATTTTCTAATTGCTTAAATTTTACTTGAATTTCCTCTAATCTACTACTATTTAATAGTTCTGATTTTTGCTGTGCAAGTTGTTTTGTCATGGTTTCATAGTGAGCTTCTAAGTTATTATATTGTTCTAATGAGTCTTTATATTGCTCTTCCATATTTTGTAACTGTTCAGTTGACAAATCATTATTTTTCCTTAATTCATTACAAATTTTATTTAGATCGTCAATTTCATTTTGAAGTAAAATGCACTTATCACAAGTTACTTGATGTTGCTGTACTTGATCATTAAGGCTGGCTATTTTATTCTGTAGTTGTGTTTCTCGAGAGCGGAGTTCTTGATTTAAAGTATTTAACTGATCAACCATTGCATGCAATTCTTCATTTTCCTTTTCGATCTTGTTAAGTTCATCATTGAATTTACTCTCATCCAATGTAGAAAGGTGTGATTGACGTACTTCGGTGGGATCTTTACTCTCTCCATCCCACTGCAAAGTAGATATTTTATCATTGGCTTCTTTGAATTTATATTTCCATATGTGTATTTCGTTATCTAATTTCTCTTTTATTTCAGTTAATCTATCATTGGCATTGTGGAACACTTCGTTTTGTTTTCTCAGAGACTCTTTATCTCGCTTTTCTTTAGTAAGTTCTGCATTCAGCTCTTCAATTTTCTTTTCTAATTCCTTGATCTTTATTCGTAATTCATCTTCTATAGCATTGTCAAAGAAAGCACTTTGAGACATTTGTTTCGCCGTTTTAAGTTCATTATTTAACATATCATTGGTACCTTTCAACTCTTTTAACTTTTTTAAAGCTTTTAACAATTTAATATTATTCGTCTGAAGTTCGCCTTTCAGAGTCTCGTTATCCTTTTTAAGTTGTTCTATTTTATTGTTAAGGTGTGAGAAACCAGGTGTAACCTCTCCAATTTCCTCATTTTCCCCTAAGCCCCAACCTTCATCAGAATTAAAAGGATCTGTTTCAACAGGAGCGTTATCATTTTCATTTTTATAGCAAATATACGCTTTTTTAGGGGCAATCATTGGTTCCTCAATTTGTCCACTTGGAGATTGTTTTACTAACGATTCTGTAACTTTCTTAGTAGTATGTTTATTTTCCAAGGAGGGTTCTGTTATACTTGATAATATCTGTGACTCAATAGACGATACATCAATATTCCCATCATTTAATGGTTCTATAGTAGATGAAATTAACATTCCTTCTGTTTTAGGAATATTCATTTCAAATGTTAATTTTTTGTTATCTGTCAATTCTTTAATCTGTTGGTCTTTCATAACTAACACATTATGTAATTGTTCATTAACTTGCTGTAATGAACTTATTTCAACACCTAATCGCTCCAATTCTGTATGTTTCTCATTCATCTTAATGGTAATTTCTGATATTTTGCTCTCAAAGTCTGATATTACTGCAATATTGTTAGTCTGATGAGTTTGTATTTTGTTATTGAGCTCATAAATCTCATTACTCTTGCTGCTAACTATAGAATTTAACCTGTTTATTTCGCTTATATATTGTTCTGTGTAATCAGGTGTCACAGTGTTCTGTTTATTAGAACACTTTTCTTTTAGTTCTTGATTTATTCTACTTAGTTCATTAATATTCAGATTTAAAGTTTCAATATTCGCTTTATATTCCTGTACTTTGGTTTCCAACTGCGAAACATATTCATTAATTTTTTCATACTTCTCACTAAGAGTTTTCTTTTCCTTGAAAGCGTTTTCGATTTGTGTATTAAATTCAGTCTCTAGTTCATCAATTTCCTGTTTCTTTTTCATCATCAACGATTGATGGTCAAGAGTTACTCTTTTAAAATTAGCTTCAAGATCTCGAAGCTGAACCTGATATTTAGATATTTCAGATTCAGCAGAATCGAATTTCTTTGCTTTATCAAGTAAAACGTTATAGTGTTCTTGTATGTCTGAAAGAGATTTTCTCAGCTTTTGATTGTCATCATTTAAGTGTTGAACTTTATATTGCAACTCTTTATTTTCGCTTTCAATTTCAAAAAGTTGTTTTTCCAGTACTCTGTCATGATCCATAAGTGCGGCCAACCTAGTAACTAGTTCATCCTCCTGACTACTATATTCAGTGTAAGCTTTTTGTTTTTCTTGTAACTGATTACCTAACTGATCAGCTTTGCGTTCAAGGGAGTGTCTTCGGTCTTCCATAACAGATATGCTTTCTTCCAGTCGGCAAATACGATTCTTATACTTGCTCATTTCAGCTTCCAAATTTTCAATAAATAGGTCTCGTTCTTGAACTTTGGCATCATAACCGTACTGCGTCTGAGTCTTTTGATGTTCAATATGTTCAATTTTGGTAAGTAATTCAGATATTTGGATTTGTTTCTGATTGATGTCAGCTTCTAAGCTGGATATTTTAGTTATTAAATTCATGTTGTTCTTCTGTTCTATTTCATGCTCCACCAACTTATTATTTAATGAATCAAGCTGCGCTTTAAGGTCTACATTTTCCTCACGACTAAAAAGCAATTCTTTGTGTAATGCATTCAAGGAATCAGTGAGCTGAGATATTTCTTGTGATGACAACAAGAATTTTTCTTGTAAAGATTTCATTTCACCCTGTATATGGTTTAGGTCTTGAACTCTGTGCTGTTCTATTGTATTCTTTTGTGATTGCAACCTATTGATTTCTTCATCAGCATGCTTTAATTTCTCTTGTAGTGCCGGAAGTGTCTCTACTTGTATAAGCAACTGTTCCATCTGTTCCTGTTTCGTTGCTAGTTGCTTTTGACATTCGCCATAATTTGATTCCAGTTCAGCATGTATTGTTGCTTTCTTTTTTATGCTAATGGCTAATTTCTTTAGTTTCTCCAAAAGTTCTTTATTTTTAGTTTCTAATGCAACAAATTGGTCAGAAGATTGATTTTTCTGGAATGATATTTGATTTATCTTTTCTTTAATTTCATCCAATTCCTGGCACAAATCAACTAACATTTTTTCTTTTTCAGATACACTATTACGAAGTTTTTCATTTTCAATCGATTCTTTCCTCAACTGTAACTTAATTTCGTGAATTTCTTCATCGCGCTCAACACTTTCCAATTGTTTAGCAGACATTTCTTCCGAGTGCTTTTGTTGTAGCGTTTGTAATTCTTTAATCAGAACTTGCTTTTCAGAAAAGGTTTCTTTTAGTATTGCTAACTCTGCTTCAAGATTGGCATTTTTATTTACTAATTCACTTTTTACAACATGCAACTGCATTTTCTCCTCTTCCAGAATCTTAAGTTTCTCTTCATTCTCCAATAGCTTTTTCTGATAAGCTGTTATTTGTTTGTTTAGTGATTTCAAAAGTTCAGCATTTTGATCTTTTGCTTTCTCTTCTTCAAGTAACTCAATTGTAGATTTTAGTTTCTGAGAAACATCATTCAACTTGGTTATTTGATTAATATATTCAGACATTTCCTTGTCTTTTTGCTGCAGACTATTGCCGTAGTTAAACATTTGCTTTTCATATTCCAACAAAACAGTTTCTAATTCGTTTATTCTGCCGTCGCGTGAACTCACAGAAATAGAATATTCCTGATGAACTTTTTGTAATTCTTGTTGATCGTGAGATTGCTTTAATTGAAGCAACTGGTGTTCAGCTTCTCTATCTTTCTTTGCATTTTGTAATTCTTGTTTCAGGTGATAGTTCTCTTCCATTAATGATTTTATTTTATTTTCATTGGATGCACTGGTCTGCAATGATTCACACTGTTTCTGTTGTTGTTCTTCTAGAGATAGAATTTTCATTTGGCAATCAGCAATCTCATCTTCTCTTTCTTTAATCGTGTTTTTAAGTTTCAGTATTTCTTTCGTTAATTGCTTAACTGTTTTTGCTCCTTTAGTTCCTTTATCGCCTGATGTTTTGTCATCATGTTGTACCTCAACAGGTACTCCATCTGTGACATCTTCAGTCGTTTTGGCAATGTCGGCAGTTTCTTTCATGATATCAATTCTTTCACGTTTAAGTTCTTCAATTTGTTGCGAAAGATCTTGGTTCAGGGTCTGTAACAGATTTTTTTCATTGCTAAGCCCTTCTATGCTTCTTTCTAAAACACTGTTTTGGTCTTTTAACTCGGTGATTTTTGAGAGCAACGATTCATTTTCATCCCTGATTTTAGACATTTTCTCCATAACTTCTTCCCTTTCTTGGGTAAATAATTCAATTTTTTTGTTTAATTCTTCTCGTTGTTCGATCAAACTGTCTATATTTTTATCATTTTGCGATGAAATGTTGTCATCTGTATGTTCGTCAGCTTTGCCTTCAAAAATTCCTTTGTTATATTCTTCAAGTTCAAGTTTTTCTTGTGTGGTTAACGATTCAACAATTTCTATAGATTCTGCTGAACTAACTTTTTCAGCACTTAACTTCTCCAGCTTATCAGTTAACTCAATATTATCCTGTATGTAATTTTCTAGTTTCTGTGTTAGTTCAGTTTTCTCATCCTGAAGACCTTTTATTGTTTCATTTAAGTGCTCTTTATCCAATTTTAAATTTTCTATAACTAGTTCTAATTCTTTTCTAGCAGCTGTAAGGTCATCAATTTGTTCTTCCATTTGTACAGACTTCATCTCAGTACAAACATGTTCACTTTGAAGTTGCGAGATATCTGCTAGTTTGTCTTCCATCTCCATATTCTTTTGTTGCAGCATGTGTAGCTCTGAAATGAATATAAATTAAAACATAATTCAAAATACAAAAAAAAATGACTGAGAAATACATATTACATGTACATTGAAACCTCTAATTTCATACCTTGAACCAAATCAAATTTCTGCGCCTCCAGAATGCTTATCGCTTTAAGCCTTGTTTCCGATAAACTTTCAGTTTCCCTCAATTTTCTATACATGTCTGATTCAGTTACTAAAAATAAAAAGTACAAAAAAATTATACCGTTTACCAAACTGACAGCATTTATTTAATAATAAATTAAATATTAAGTAAATTGGGTTCGATTCCTATCCAAGATAAATTATTGTGTGATGAGCATGATCATCAATAATTTCACGACCGCGATTTACCCGCGTAAGTCCGGATCCCGTGGGAATATTGGGATAAAATGTAGCCTATATACATACGAATTTTCATCGCAATCCGTTCAGTAGTTTTGGCATGAAAGAGTAACAAACATCGATCCATCCATCCAAACTTTCACATTTATAATATTAGTGGGAAGTTTTAACTATTTTAAGAAATATCTACTTACATCTGCCACTGTCATAATCTACCAGATGTAATTGCAGGTTACCCTTTTCTTCTTCTAGAACAGCAACTTTACGTGTAAGCTCTTGCAGTTCTTGTTGAAGCCTTACAACCTCAGCATTTGAATCAGACACTTGGCCGAAACTGTCAATAGTTTTTTGTAACTGCTTTACTTTTAATTTATGTGTTGATTTTACTTTGATCATATTCAAGTTAGCTGCCTCCATATCTTTTCGAAGTATTTCAATCTGCTCTTCTGCAGCTTTCAATTTCTCATGTAAATCCTTAACTGTTTCTGGTTGAGTTTCATCGACAGGGCTTGATCCCAAATTAGGTTCTTCCTGATTTTTTACTTGTATATGTTGTATGTCTGTTTGTTGTATATCGTTATTGTCTACTACAAAATCAGTGCACACACCAATCTCTACCATTTCAGTAGAATTCTTTGATTCTGTTTCGATAGACACAGTTTTTAGTTCTTCAATTAATGCATCCTTTTGAGATATAACATATTCTTTTTCAAGGATATCTTTATTGAGGGATTGTACTAACATTTCGAGTCTCGCAATTTCACTTTTTGCTGCCTTTTTATCTGTTTCTTGAGGTAAAGACTCTGAAGAAAGCTGGCTCCAAGGTGATTTCGATTTCGATGCAGTATTCCTACCACCCTTGCGAATGGGCAGTGGACTTCCCTTTTTACCGGCAGCACTAGCACTTGGTGTCTTAATTTCAGAATTTACATTTGCTAGCTTGTTTTCAAGTTCTTTGTTGGTTTGTCTAATCTGGCAGTTTAATTGCTCCAATAATTCAATTTTTTTAGTTAACTCAGACATACCAGCTATTTCCAGAGAACCTTTCTCTTCTTCAACATCGTCTTTTTCTTTGGGAGAAGGTTCTTCACTAGATTTTTGTAATAAACTTTCGATCTTTTCTTCTAATTTTAATATTTCTAATTTCTTTGTTTCCAGTTCTTCGGCTAACTGGGAATGGACTACACTTATTTCAAACCTTGAAGCTTCTAACATAGTATTAGCCTCTTCTAAGCTACCAATTTTTTCATCCCTCACTTCAATTTCTTTTAATAATTTTAATTTTTCTTCTTTCCACTCACTTTCCATAGCAATAAAATTTTCTTGCATCTTAGTCATTTGTTGCCTAGTATCTTCCAATAGTATTACAGAATCCTTTTCTAAAAAATAAACTTTATTATCAACCTTTAAGTTCTAGACTCTTATAGTGTTATTACAGTTTTAAAATAATATATTAAATTTAAGGAAATTTACTCACAAACTGTGAAAACTTGACTCAAAAAGAGTCATGAAATCATTAATCAAAATTATTTTGGTGAATCATACAAACACTAAATATAAATAAGTACCGAATATAAAAGTTTGCAGATCTAGTAACACAACAACGTAAGTATTACCTGTAACCACTTTTTTATAATATAATGACATATCGCAATTCAGTCGAATTGGACTATGCCAAACTTCATACGAAAACGATCATAAAGCTTTGATATTTTATGGTGAACAAAGATGCAACGCCGATTTTGTGCTAACGTTCGTTAGACAGCGACAAGTTCATTATATATTTAGAACAAAATACTCTAGCAGAACTCACAAAACATTGCCATTCTCTAAAGTCAATAATTTTTAGTTATGTCGCTATTGTCGCAAACGAGCGATATTACTATTTTTAAAATAATTATTAATATTTTGTGCTGACTAACCTTTTTTACTCAAGCTGTCGGACATGAGGGTTGTTGCTTTATTTTTGGCTTCGATGATTTGATCTTTCTCATTTATCTTTTCTTGAAGGTCCAGTATAGTGGTTTCCATTGCTTTCATCTTGACTTGTATCACACTAAGAGAGTTATCTTTTTCTTTGATTGTATGTAAAAGTTGCGTTACTTCGTCTTTATCTTCTATCTGAAGACATAAAATATTACTAATGATAAATTGTGTTTCGCCAATAATAAAATTGTGTATTTGAACAATACTGTGCAACTTCATGCTTTTGTTGCTTGTATTCACAAATTAAAAACTACACAAATAGTTAAACAATTGATTTCAATACTTAAAAATTATTTTTTGTTCATTTAAAAATGATGCTTGTCTAATGAAAATTTTTTTCTGTCTTTAGGGAAATAGGGACACCTAAATATTATGGCCTGTTGGTCTAGTGGTTAGTGATCCTGACTGCTAAGCCAGAGGTTGTGGATTCAATTCCCACCCAGGACAAATAATTGTGTGATAAGCATGATAATTTTTTGTGTCTGGGTGTAATTTATCTATAATATGTATGTATTTAGAAATTAGAAATATATAAGCATGTTTGTCAGCAGTCTGGTTACCATAGTGCAGGCTATGCCTAGTTTGGGATCAGACGGCCGTGTATGAGGTGTGTCAAGTTATTATTATTATTGTATGTTTATTATTAGATATATATATATTAAATACTATAACATATTGAAGAATAAGTTGTATAAGTAGGGGAATTAAGGAAATGTATGTTTATACATTTGTACTTTTCTGTAGGAGTCTGTACCCTGTCTGTGTAGGAGTAGTTATTAGTTAGGATTTATACATTTATTTACCTTTCTGATGAAAAAAATTACTATATATTACTAGGTTTTAGACTATTAGGGTCAAAACAGACAATGGTTTATTAAGGCACCCCATAATAAATAATACATAAAATTTACTAGTAATACTAACTGTTATGATTAAGCAGACTTTCTATCAGGCTACATACAATAGTAGACTCATTGAAATCTAGTTAAATTATAACGTCATGAGGGAGAGGGGTGGAGGAGCAAACTGTGTGTATCAAGGGAATAAAAACCTGGTAGAATATGTAGTAAGAGCAGGATGTTGAATGGAGCAATGAAACAGACCAATACTAACTGGTTTTAATAACTTTTTTTTTCTTAAAAAACATGTGTACAGCTATAACATACCTTCTTTTTTTCGACCTTGGTGTCTATGGCTGATTCTCTTCGAACTGTTTGAACTGAGGGTTTAGTCATTGGTCTTTTACTTATTTCTTTATACTGCTTTATTCTTTCCATCAATAATTCCTTCTGCTTCAATGTGTTTGCTAAACTTTCACTAATACCAGGAACTGTAAATACACATTAGGTTGTCTTTAAGAGTCCTTACCAATAAAATAAAACTAAGTTTTAAGGTTCAAATAACATTTTCTACAGAATGTATTTGAAAAAGGAACACTTACTTAACTCATTGAAAGAGCAAGACTCTAGCATGCAGATACAGTAAGAATGAAACTTATGAAAAATAGAATTTAAAGGTATTTTTGTCTGCGTTTTTCATATAAGTAGGTGGAATGTGTAAAGTTAAAGATTTTACATCATACATGTTTTTATTTTGAAATTTTTCATTCAGTTACTATGAAAATCCATAAATAACTGGAAATTCAAACAGTCATAACTAGTAAATGATATTTTTTTTTTCAAAAAATCTTATTGTAACTGGATGCTCGAGTCATGCTCTTTCAATCTTTTAAGTAAGCACACCTTTTTCAAATATATACTGTACTAATAATACTGTATTTAGTGGAATGCACCAAGATATTTGTATAACAGCTATACATATGTTTTTCAAACAAATACCTGCATTGCAGTGCATTCATGTGAAAGGAAATATACCAAAATGTTTTACAGCTGGAAGGGAAACTATATTTGAAACTGCAAATATGAAGGAGTATAAGTAATAAGTTGTACAGAATATTAATCATTTACTGTTTTATTCTTACTATTCAAAGCATCCTGGACGGAGAGTGCAGTGGAGGTGTCAGTTGCTGCAGAGTACCCAGTTTTCTCGCTCATGGTGGAAGCCAGTTCAGATGCTGTATCGCCCCCATCATCCTCTTCTGTAGATTTATTTAAGTTAAATTATTTTAATGAGTAAAAAGCCTTTTAGTCTCACCTACAGATAGATATACAATGTGTTTACATATGGGAGATAAATCTATGGAAATCCATCTTTTGATAGGGCACTGCCATTATTTTGTTTTGCTATGAAAACTCACATTTAAAAGGTATAACAATATGAATATTTAGACAACCTTTAAGTTAAAATTCTTTAACTATATTATTTAATATTTATAATAATATAATACTATAAAGAAACTTATTTAAAAATTTTTAATTAACTTTTAGGTTTTATCAAATATAATTACAAATATAGTAGTAGTAAAAAAAGAACAAACAGTGCTGAAGTGAGCTACGTTCACCTAGGATAATTGAATAATCACTTATGTTTATTACAACTCTTTTCTTTAATGATATAAGAATGACATTATAATTACATATTTATATATTTTTAAATAGACAACTTGTGATAAATTTACTAAACTAATAGGTTGTGATAGAGCTAGTTGCACATATATGTAGTGTACAGAGTGATTCAAACCTGTATCCTCTTGATCGCAAGTTTGACTCCTTAGCCAACACACCTCTATTACTTTGATAAGTTTCAATGTTTACAATAGACCACTATCCAACAGAATATTGAACAATATTTTTTTGCGTTTACTGAATATTTAAACATACCATTATCAAAATAATGGTTCTTCGGATGAAATGATTTCAATTGTATAATATAGTAATCAGCAATATGTAAATACTTTTAAAGGCTTTTAAGGTTTTATACGCAGAACTGTGTAGGTAAAAGCTAGTTATGAAGCTGATAAAAAATATTTAATGGAATATAATGTACTTTTTTAGTTTGATTTATGAATAGAAGAAGAAGATCAAGAAGAGATATGTTACTGGATTGTTTTAATATAAACAAAAGATTAGAATTCATACTGAAAGTAGAAGATTAAAATAGAAGCAATATAGCTTTATTACTTTCCTGCACTAATCAAATTACAAAGGGTTAAAACCAATTATAACATTTACAAACAATATCAATAATTAAATAAATATTAGCATTTACAATTTAAATACAACATTAAATATACATTTATATTACACCCTACTATAACATACATGTTTGATCATACATACATACATAAAACAAACATTGGATAGTAAAGATTTCCATATAAATACATCATTATAGTAATGATGGAATATAAATATCATACTTTACTGTATTTAAATATAGAAACCTTACCGAAAGGCCTTCCCAATAACTCGGCAGTTGCTTTTCGGTGTTCTTTAATCCTTTTAGAAACAAGCGCAGCATTTTCAAGGCACCTCTGTGCACGCTCAAACTTAATTTGTCTTTCAGAAGTAGAGGACATGCGTTGAGATGTCTAAAATTAATAGATACAAGTTGAATTAGAAACATATTCATTTTATCATTAACCCTTGGGAAGCCATTGTCACGTATTATGTGACAAACAAAAAAAATATATATTGTTTTTTTTTAACAACACTGGTAGCTTAGGCTTGCTTTTATTTTGTACTATGGTGCATCTTATTTTCATTACTTATTAAGTGACAATGGCATTATTCTTTGAACACATTCTGTCATTAATATCTAACAATATGTTTGTTTTCACACATCTATTATGTACACAAAGTGCAAATAAGTGAATAAAATTATGGTCTACTGACTACAGTTGTATCTTGAATATAAGTTTGATTTATTATTTCGTAACTATAAACATTCATGGACACTTATTAAATGTTATAAATTCTAACTGCGTCGTAATCGAAACAGTAGTAGGCCAATCAAATACAATCGTCCTTGCATAGCATTATTATTACACAAAATAGTCTGTCAATGTATTTACAGATACTGGTATTTACCTTAGAAGTTTTAACACTTCCTGTAATACTGGATACTTCTGAAGATAATGCTATATTGCTGGCAGTAATATCCAATTGACCCTTTTCAGGAGGATTATTGTTTTTATTGTCCGACATAGCTTACTGCTCTCTGCCAACATTAATATAGTCGTAATACGCGGTACACAAACACTATTCAATACACTGATAGATAACAGGTACAAAGAAATAATATAAATATTTCATAAATTATCAAAATATGTAATCACCACCACTGAGCACCAATATTACTAATAATTACTAATCATGGCTTGCATTGCCATTACATTTTTTAACCACGTCAGCATCGATACTTGTTACTTTGACAGCTAACTCATCCCGTTCATGATACTTCATTCCTAAACTATTGTAGTCTTTGTCCTGTGGTTTTTAGAAACTCGAACAGCTGATTGAACTGGGTTAGGTATTATTTGGTAAAATTACATAATATTTTTATATAAACTATAACTTTATTTTCTGCATTATTTACCTCGATTTATTTAATTACATTTTTAAATTTGCTAAGCATTCCATCTGAAGGTGTGCTACACTTTACTTTAGTACATATTTATGTCTATGGTGTTATATATATATACGGCTGTGGTATGTTGGCGGGGAGAAGTCGTTATTTTACATTTTTAGTTTAGCTCTTTCAACTGTTCTTAACTGTTGGATCAAAATTTTTATTTCTTCAATCTTAGTTTTTTTTTAAATAAAATAAAAAATTAGCCTCAAGTTGGCGGGGAGAAGTCGGTTTTTTTTACATTTTTATTTTTTTGCTCTTTCAACTGATCTTAACTGTTCGATCAACATTTTTATTTGTTCGATCTTAGTTCTTTTTTTAAAATAAAAAAAAAATTACTCTCAAGTTAGCGTCGAGAAGTCGTTTTTTACATTTTTCTTTTACTATTTCAATTGTTCGTTAACTGTTCTTAACTGTTCGATCAAAATTTTTATTTGTTCGATCTTAGTTTTTTTTTATAAATAAAAAACGACCAATTTTTTTTATTGGTGTCTTAAGTTGGCGGGGAGAAGTCGTTTTTTAACCTTTTTTTTGCTATTTCAACTCTTCGTTAACTGTTCTTCATTGTTGGATCAAAATTTTGAAGTGAAACTTCTTTATCGACGTATGGGAGAAATTTTTGTAGCAATCGTCACGTTTTTCGGTTACGCGCCATGTTGCTTTTTTTATCAAAGTTTAGTATAGTGACGTAAAGAATATAATGTAATATATTATAATAATAACAACAATATATTAGTTTTGAAGTTTGGTTTGAAATAAGAATAACAATATATTAATTTGAAAGTGATAAAATAAAAAGACTTATTCAAATTTAAGTGAATTTACAAGAAAAGTGAGAGTGATTATATATTTCGTTTTATAATTTCTTAAGGCTTAAGCCTTATCTACCCCATTTTCGAGTTGTAAATAGTAGAAAAATGATATGTCGTAAAGAATTTTCACTTCTTACCTGTGTACTCTGGTACACACACACATTTTTTTTATTTGTTTGATCTTATTTTATTTTTTATTAAATAAAATAAAAAATTACCCTTAAGTTGGCGGGAAGAAGTCGGTTTTTTACTTTTTTTTTGCTATTTCAAATGTTCGTTAACTGTTCGTTATTATTCGATCAAAATTTTTTTTTGGTCAATCTTAGTTTTTTTTTTTAATAAAATGAAAAATTACCCTTCAGGTTGGTGGGGAGAAGTTGTTTTTTTACATTTGTTTTTGCTATTTCAACTGTTTGTTAACTGTTCATCATTGTTCGATCAACATTTTTTTTGTTCGATCCTAGCTTTCAAAAAACAAAATTGCCGTCAAGTAGGCGGTTTGACCAAGTTCTTCGTTTATCATAAAATTCAGTTCTGGCACTCGCCAGCCGCTGCCGCGGCAGGTTCGCTTCGCTCGCTCGGCTCGTGCGTTATGGTCACAGTTCTAACCTAAGCCTAGCCATTTCTGTCACTCACTTAGTAATTCAGTCGCACGCCTAAAATTTTAATATCCAAAATGGATTATACGCATCACGAGAGAACGGGCGACATCAGAGAGGGGACTTTAATATTAAGTTAGAGACGATTTAACGTTAGTGGGATAGGTCAATTGAAAAGAAATGGCTAGGTCTAGGTTAGGTTAGAACTGTAACCATAACATGTGCCAGAATTGAATTTTATGACAAACGAAGTACTTGGTCAAACCGTCTACTTGACGGCAATTTTTTTTTTGATAACTAGGATCGAATAAAAACAATGTTGATCGAACAATAACAAACAGGTAACAAACAGTTGAAATAGCAAAAACAAATGTAAAAAACGACTTCTCCCCGCCAACCTGATTGTAATTTTTTATTTTATTTTTCAAAACTAAGAACGAACAAAAAAAAACTTTGATCGAACGGTTAACGAACAGTTGGAAAAGCAAAAAAAATCGTAAAAACTGACTTCTACCAGCCAACTTGAGGGTATTTTTTTATTTAATTTAAAAAAAAAACTAGGATCGAACAAAAAAATTTTGATCGAACAATGACTAACAGTTAACGAACAATTGAAATAGCATAAAAAAAAAAGGTTAAAAAACGAGTTTCTCCGCCAACTTAAGAAAGCAAATTTTTTATTTTAGTTATAAAAAATAAACTAAGATGGAACAAATAAAAATTTTGATCGAACAATGACGAACAGTTAACGAATAATTGAAAGAGCAAAAAAAAATATAAAAAAAACGACTTCTCCCCGCCAACTTAAGACAGCCCCAAAAATAATCTTTATTTTGGCTATGGGCGATATCAAGATGTTTGAACAATCGAATGAATCGCACTCGATAACTTTTTCAATCAATTTGACGATTGTCTCGGCTAGCCATTGAAAAATCGAAATGTTTATCGATTGTCTCGAGTCAAAGTCATAGTTCGATGACTCCAGTGGTGTCGATTCTAGCCGAAAGTAATTTAAGTAATTGATCAAATATTTTTTTTTTTTTAAATCATTTTATTTATTTCTCTCTCACACAGAAAGTGGTTACAAAAAACAAATCATAATGTAAGTGTTCAATGTTAGAGGGTGGATCTGTGTGAGAGACTGGTATCTGTACTAGGTAAACCTGTATGACAGATTACCAGCCTCTCCAGACTCCAGATAAGTGGGTATTATTGTAATCTCTGTGTGTGTGTGTTTGTGTGTGCGTGCGTGTGTGTGTGTTTGTGTGTGCGTGCGTGTGTGTGTGTGTGTGTGTGTGTGTTTGTATGTGTGTGGTGTGTGTGTGTGTGTGCATGAGTAATTAGGAGCTACCATACAAACGGTCTAAGAGGGGATTGAAGGGACTTCAACCAGAGTGAGATAGTTCTTTTACAAAGGTATTTCGTAAGTAAGTAAATATGTAATTTCTCGTTTACTTTATTATAAAGATGTCTTCCCAGGAAGCCGAAGAATTTGCTAAGGCTGTGGACCGCCGTGTTTCAGTTGGAGGGCAAACTTTATGTTTCAGTCGCTTATTAGCGTATGAGGGTCCATACGGGAGAAGCGAATGTTGTCTTTGCAACGTGTTCAGTACAAATAATTGACGAACCGACAGTAGTTTATTTGTGGGATATAAAAATGGCAAGGAAAGACTTACTTTGAGGACTGCCCTTTGAGCTCTTTCCACCTTTATCAGTCTGGTTTTGCAAGCGTCTCCCCATACTGTCACACAGTAAGATAATATGGGTTGGCACAAGGACAAGTAAACCATTTTAATAACATTCTTATCAGCAAAATTTCGTAAAATTGCGTTTTCGGGAAGAAAGCAGATCAAGATGGAAACTAAAGCTCAATGTACTGTCTAACACTACACCGAGATATTTAATGTGGGAGGTTCTATCGAGATGATTGCAAGCACAGGATTTGTAAACCAAACAGGTGTGGGCAATGATATAATAATTTAGAGAGTTTGATGGAATGTTTTTTATCGTAAAAGGTATATATTTGGTTTTGGCTACAGCTGAATCGGTGCTAATGAAAGTTTATAACAATTCAATAATTATGTGTTTGTTTCTTAATATTTACATAATTATTTATTTTTATTTCTTTTTAAATAAAATGAACATAACTAAAACTAATACTCATTTTTAAACACGATCATTATTTGTGTTTATTAAATAGCCATACATTTTTGATTTATTAGTAATGAGATAAATAGGAATCACGGCTAAGTGATGCGGTTATTTTTGAACCAGTTTATTAGCTTTCATTTCGGGTTCGGATACAATAAATTAGGTTTTTAGAACCTACACGATGAATACAAAGTTCCTATTGTTAATTTTAATATCGATATTTTATTCAAAAATTCTTTAGGTATATAATAAATTATTAAAACTGTGATGTATGATTACGTCAATTAGTAATAAAGTGATAAAGCATACGATATTCAAAATAATTACCACTTTTTACGTATCTGTAACATATATAAAAATAGAATTGTGATTAGTCGATTGCTGCAATCGCGAAACTTGTGAAAACTACGACAACCACCAGGGATCTAAAACTTTTTACAAACAAAACAACTGGCTTGTTGGCATAGTGGTTAGTGACCCTAACTGCTATGCTACAGGTTGTGGGTTCGATTCCCACCTGAGTCTGGGTGTTCTTTGTGTCCGTTGTTTGTAAAGTCCCCCGCGACACGGGAGTAATTCCTAATGCAGATGTCTTTTTTTTAAATAAAAAAAAATGACAGCTTTTCTGTCATGTTGAAAAATATGTAAAAACTATTATTATCTACATGGTAATGCTGCTGTATACAGGTGCATAGGTTAAGTTTTGAACCTCTGATGACATTTACTCATCATAGGTATGATTTCAGCGAGGAGGTGCGAGAGATGTAAAGTCTACTTCGACGTCGCCAATTCACTTACAGGGAATCCAATACCTTTCCGCCTCTAGCTATAATACCTCTATGGTCGGAACCATTGCAGACGAGTCAAAACCATCGAGAGTAATCGAGATGTATGAACAATCGACTTAAACATCTCGCCATCGCCCATCGCTAATCTCTATGTTATAGTTCTCTAATGTCAAAATACATTAAATTTTATCAAAAAATTTAACTAGCTGACTTGCTAGTACCTAAATTTTATTTGCTTATTACACCTTATTAACATCTTTATAGCTTTACGTTAAATATTATTCAATGGCATCACGACTCCAGGTAAAGTAATGCCTAGACTTAGCTATGTCATCATCCATAGCGATTACGAGAATCACCTTGCTGTTATTTGACGCATATTTCAGGCAACTGCGCGTCAACTGTCTAAAACTTTCAAGAAAAAAGGAAGATTTGAAATAGGTATCGCTTCTGAATTGCCGCCCGCGTACAAAAAGTTTTGGCGAGAATGGAAAGTGCTGAAACCTGCTGCAGTGCATTATATCCCTCAAGAAGGGAAGTGGAAGCGTGACGACATCACTGGGGAGATATTGCCCATTCAAAATGTTCCTATTCCTTTGAAATATCCTGCAGAAATCCACCAGGGTATATGGGGAGGTGAAGCTGTAGTTAAAGGTTTGGTAGATTTTTGTATTGTTATTTTTATATCAGTGGTTATGTTCCTAAACTTACTTTTTGATTTTTAGGGTTCCAAAAACGAGACCCTCGCCGTCGCAGGGTACCACACTATTGGGTGCCAGTACTAAAGAGAACAGTAGTGAAATCTGAAGTCTTGAACACACATCTTTCAGTGACTGTGACAGATCGTACAATTAGTTTGATCACTGACCACTATGGTTTTGACCACTTTTTACTGAAAACACCTGCCTGTGATTTGATTTCCATGTTGGCATTGAAGTTGAAGAAGCAAATCCTAACAGAGTTAATGAATGGCTGTCCTAGGCATGCCCATGACCCTGTAAAGCGGAGTGAAATCTATGAAGAATACAAGACATATTTGACATCTGTGAGTTAATTTAATTTTAACTAAAACTTGTTTCCTGTATGAAGGGCTTTAATACTAAATAAAACCTTTATTATGAAATAAAGTATAAAAGGCTTTATTATTAAATAAAGCCTTTCATACAGGATATGAGTTTTATTTCCACAACACTTACTTTTTACATTTCAAGGGAGTAGTTTCCTAGCTTAAACTTAATATTAGTTTTTTTTAGTGGATACCTTACTGGGTATAGGCCTCCTGGCTCTCCTGATCACAGTTCTACCATTGTTTTCCGGCAACTTATGTGTGATGTCGTCGGCCCACCTTCTATAAGGTCTTCCGGCCCACGGCAGCGTTGTACATAAAAAAATAGAGTGCAATAATCATTAATATTTCACACAGTAGGCAGCAATAGACTCCATTAATTGTAAAAACCTGTTAGCCTATTAACATATAGAATGCACATTGTGACTATTACATTTTGCCACCACCACTTGAAAGAAGAATCTATCTATATCCATGTTTAATAATATTGATATACATACTCCTTTTAAGTGCAACATTTGATGGAATAATAACAGACACATGCAGTATTAGCTTTCAACATGTTTAGGTATAACAATTTGCCCTTTTAATTATTATTGTATACTATAAATAAGGATGTTTCTTTTACAGTATACTCCAGAAGAAATAGAATGGTATGGCCTATCTTGGTATGAAGCCCTATCCAAATTAGCTAAACAGAAAGAAGCTGCCAGTAGACCCATTCCACTAAAAAATATGTACAGAAAAAACCTAGTTGAAAAATTGAAAGCTGCTGGCATTGAAGGAACAAAGAGTACGGCTGATGATATATCGTAAGTACCTTTATGAATTAGTATAATATTAAAAATATATTTTGCATCAATTCCATTGACTATAATAATGTGACAAATACCATAAATCAAAAACTTAGGTTACCTGAAAATTATTTGCATTTTATCCAAAAACACAATTTGTTTAGTAACACATACAAAGTTCTAACACTACACATACAAAGTTCTAACACTGCACATACAAAGTTCTAACACTGCACATACAAAGTTCTAACACTACACATACAAATAGAACTTTGTATGTGTTACTAACAAACTGTTTTTTTATCAATTCAATTTTGATCAATCCAAATCAGTGTGCGTTCGCGCAGCGGAATGTTGTTGAATTTAAAGATTTTAATTATGCAGATATTTAGTGTATGACGTCGTGTAATTGTGTATTGTGTAAAAAAAAATTTGTGCATGCAGCCATTGTGGAGAAATTCGCTAAAAACTGATTCCGCTGGGCGAACGTTGTCCTGGCGGAACTTTTTTTAATCCATGGACTTATGTCCAAAAATTAGTGTGTATTTGTGTGTAATTGTGTATGTATGAATGAAATTAGTGCATGCATACACTTCGGAGAAATTCAAGTTTCCGTTACGCGAACGTTTGGCCATTAGCTAGTTTTCGTATAAAGCGCTTATATAGAGAGCTATAGATTTTTACATACGTTGTTTTGAATTTGTTTATATTTGTTTAAAAAACAGATTTAGAAAAAATCGTAGGGTTTAAAAGATAAAAATATAAACGTAAAATACGCTTATTAGGTCTTAGTTCGTAAAGTATGCACTTTGGGGTCTAGATTTTCACGTTTATACAAACCTTGTAAGTGTCTGCAACATGTTGCCAAGTATCAATGATGTTCCGTTAGTAATTAAAGAGTTATAGGACAATTTACCATGAATAAACCACTGTTCACAAAGCAGTCAAATATCACGACGTTCTAAAGGAATTGCATAGTTAAATGTATTCCAATAATTAGTGTATTATTTCAACTACTCACGTTCAAATTTCATCTCATTTAATTCAGTAATTAAAGAGAAACAATTAAAATACTGACAAAGCATCGAAAACCTACATAACCCGACCAAGTTCGGATGGCTACAAAAAAGCGGCCGTGCAATATATTTAGGTAACATTCTAAAATTTACAGTATAATACCGGTATTGAATTGGTACAGGTGACAACACAATTGTTGTTTTGATATAATTTATAGGTCATTTATTTTTCTACACCTGCTTTTTTAAATGTATTTGACTATGTCAGTAAGTACTATTTACGTAGGTACTTTAATTAAGTATGCGCTTGAGACTTGCGTCAGTATATGATATTACCGTTGTACTGGTAGTGATTTATGTATGTATGCATTTTGAGTCTATTGCTGTCTCTAACCAATGACAGAGTATGTTTAGCAAGCGTTTGTTAACGTTAAGTTTTTATGAACAAGAGACTAGTCATGACAAGCGCCTCAGCTGCGCTCCCGATACGCTAAAAATACACGCGCCTGCACATGAGTTGTATGCCAAGTTCTGCCGTTACTGGGGCGCGCGCCCCAGGGATTGTCATGACTAGTCCCTGAGAGGGTTAGAAATTTTGAGGTTATTTTCTGTTTTTTTTATTCATTCACACATTCATTCACACATTCAACACATTTGGCCAATTTTTGGGTTTCTTCGTAACAGGTGCCGAGATATAAATAATAAATACATAATTATTACATGTAATTAAAAATATTGTTGTACACGGATGTTTAATTAGAGAAGTACTTGTTAATTGAAGATTTATTTTTATCGTAGATAGTGGCGTTATTATTAAAAAAATATTGGCGTTATTATTAAACGTGGGAGAGCCATGCTTCGGCACGTATGGGCCGGCTCGACTCCGCTCGATACCACGGCCTCACAGAAAACCGGTAGTGAAGCAATGCTTGCATTGCATTTCGCCGCGTGAGTGAGGTTACCGGAGGCCCTAACCCTTCCCTCTCCCTAATTCCCGTCCTTCCCCTCTCAACCCCCCACCCTCACCTCTTCTCCTACTCCCACCTTAAAGGGCGGCAACGCACTTATGACTCTTCAGTTACAGGTGCCCATGGGGTAGTTATTTACCATCAGGCGACCCGTCTGCTCGTTTGCCCCCTATACCATAAAAAAAATCTATATATTTCATTCAAGAAATACAATTGTTTTATTTTTTCCTAACGCTTGTGTACGCAACTGTACCATATTAATAAATACTATACTGGAAGGTTAAGGACGTTACTTAGATATATGGCACGGCCGCTTTTTTGTAGCCATCCGAACTTGGTCGGGTTATGTAGGTTTTCGATGCTTTGTCAGTATTTTAATTGTTTCTCTTTAATTACTGAATTTAATGAGGTGAAATTTGGCATGTGAGTAGTTGAATTAATACACTAATTATTGGAATACATTTGACTATGCAATTCCTTTAGAACGTCGTGATATTTGACTGCCTCCTATAACTCTCTAATTACTAACGGAACATCATTGATACTTGGCAACATGTTGCAGACACTTACAAGGTTTGTATAAACGTGAAAATCTAGACCCCAAAGTGCATACTTTACGAACTAAGACCTAATAAGCGTATTTTACGTTTATATTTTTATCTTTTAAACCCTACGATTTTTTCTAAATCTGTTTTTTAAACAAATATAAACAAATTCAAAACAACGTATGTAAAAATCTATAGCTCTCTATATAAGCGCTTTATACGAAAACTAGCTAATGGCCAAACGTTCGCGTAGCGGAAACTTGAATTTCTCCGAAGTTTATGCATGCACTAATTTCATTCATACATACACAATTACACACAAATAGACACTAATTTTTGGACACATTTTTTTTCTTTTAAGTCCTTAAGTCTTAAAAAAAGTTCCGCCAGGACAACGTTCGCCCAGCGGAATCAGTTTTTAGCGAACTTCTCCACAATGGCTGCATGCACAATTTTTTTTTTACCATACACAATTACACGACGTCATACACTAAATATCTGCATAATTAAAATCTTTAAATTCAAAAACATTCCGCTGCGCGAACGCACACCCAAATCATGCTTAAATCAATTTTTAATCAGTAAGGTTTGTCAGTGCCGATATTATTATTTGAGAAATAAAAGTATCTGCTGCAACTTTATTTCATTTTGATATTTATGTTCAAGATCTGTGATGGCCAGTATTACTATTGATATATGTTTTAGTTCTATCTGGATATCAAGTGTTAGTGCTTTTGTTTGTTTGTTTCACTACCTAAAGAATAAGTGAAACGGTGAGTCACAGATTTGTGGAAATTTAATTAATTGTGTAAAAATCTTTTCAGAACAACTACATCATGGCTATCCAAGATGAATCCATTTGGCAAGAAAGATGAAGCTTAGTGCTGATGTTTAGAATATAATAGTGATGTTCAAATTGTTGTTTTAGTCAAATGCAACTAACTTGGTAGTAAATGTGTTTATAAAAATATAAATATAGGTGTTGAAAATAAAACTTGAAGATTATAAAATTATTGAGGTATCCATTGAAGGTAAATAATGACCGCAATAGGCACTATATTTGGATCAGATATTATGTCCATATTTGTGCATAGTAAATAATTTATTTTTCAAACATTGTTTATTCAAGCCTTTTGGTCTTGTTCAAGTTGAAGCAGGTACATTTTTGTCCAGGGCGGGTCAGCAGCCTTCCGAACTGCACAGCGTAAGGTACACAGATCTCATAATATTGTGAGTGGTATACTTACTTTGCAACAAAGTACATACGCAGTGCAATATTCATACATATATTTAGTTATATGTACAGTATGAGTCATGATAATGTGCTCAAATTAAAATGGGAGAAATTATGCTTCATTTTATCGAGTTTTTGTTCCCTATGTAACAAATAATAAACCTGAAAGAAAGCAATATCTGGCGACTGGAATGGTTTTCTTTAACTGTTGATAGAAAATGTTCTGATTGAGATATGAATATGATTTTTTTACCATTAAAAACATAATACGACGGGGATCAACTTAAGTAATACTAAATAGGTAGGTAGCGTTGTTTGGCAAGCATATTTAGAATTCACACTTGATTTCGATTTTATTAGTTTTTTTTGAAACAGAGTTTAGTTTTTGGCCATCGAACATAACCTTAAGGCGCGGCTCTATTAATGAGACTCAGTGAGCACTCTCTTGCGGTGCATGAAATAATACTGTTCATGCGTCGATGGCGCTTAAGCAATTAGTCTAATACCAACGTTATACATTTATAACTCAGTTGACTTAATTAACACGCGTGCCAATATAATGTAAATCTATCTAAAATATGCATTACTCAAATGTCCTTTCTGGCTCGAAGTCGGTCGGAGACCCCACCGATGTAAAAACCTCTCGGAAGTTTATTCCGATTGTTAGATTTCTCAGGCCACTTTAATAAAAGAGAAACAAATACGCACACATTATGAACTCGAGACACGGACAGTCTATGAAGTACTGACGGACGGAGAGTTTCTGAAAATAGACGCAGAGTTTGACCCAACAGGCGGAAATGGTATAAACGATAATTTGGACAGAAATAATTAGAAGAACATTCTATTAAAAATGAATTTTCAGATTTTAACGATATTTTTTTATCAATCAGACAGATTGGTCTGGGTCCTTGCATAACCCCTCCATTTACGCGTTAACCGTTAATGAATAGGTCGAAAAATTACACGAATAAAAATTTTAGCCTGCGTGTAGAGATAATTTTTTTTTAATATTAAACGTCAAGTAAGATTAGGGAATTTAAAATAAATAAGTTATAAATATCAGGCAATCATATAATTTTATTATATAAAAATAATTAACATTGCATTTTAATACATATGATACACTATTAGGGGCACAACAAAAAACATTGCCACATGTTTTGTGACGCAATCCTATTCTAAATATTAATGAAGTAGGTGATAATGTAAGAATCTGATAAATATATAATCAGTATAATCACTGTCCTGAGGCAGATGTTACTACTCTTATATTACGTTACAAGAATAAGCTGAAGATATCTGAAATTAAAAACATGATGTAAAACTGGCTCCTTTGGTAATTTGCTCCTAATTAGCTCTGGAACCGACTCAATAAGCCAGAATCAGAATGTCTGTCATAAAAAAATCAGATAGGTTATATGGGCCCTAAGTGTGTTCAAGTGACACAAAAACTAAGCCAAAACGTCTAGTTCAGATCAATGTTACGCATAAATGTTACTACACTTTGAAGTTAACCCGCCTAACGCGTTACGGCGCCACTCTGTCTGGCGTTTAAGTTATCACTTCTGTCGGGCGTCCCGAGACCCACATGTTTTTCTAATGGTATAGGGCAAACGAGCAAACGGGTCACCTGATGGTAAGTGACTGCCGTCACCCATGGACTCCTGCAACTCAAGAGTCACAAGTGCGTTGCCGGCCTTTATGTTTTTTATGTTACATGTTATTTTTGTGACAACATTGTAACGTTTCAATATGATATATGTATAATTATGTATATGAGATCTAATGCGATCACGTAAAAGGTAATAAAATTAATAATCAACCTGTGACACCACGGCCAGTGCAACCTGGTCGAAACGTTAAGGAATTGAGAGGTATGTAATACCTAATAATTCCAGTATACTACATTATATATCACTAGCTGACCCAACTTCGTTCGCGTTTGTAAATTTTCCTCGTTTTTGCAATATTTTTCATTGATGCTCCGCTCGTATTGGTTGTAGCGTGACGTTGTATAGAGTAGTATAGCCTTCCTCGATAAATGGGCTATCCAACACTAAAAGACTTTCAATTCGAACCAGTAGTTCCTGAGATTAGCGCGTTCAACCATACACACCAACAAACTCTTCAGCTTTATAATATTAGTATAGATGGACCGCGAAAGTTTAAAAGTTAGTTTCAATCATTATCCTACCTTGTTTGATAACGTATCTACCGATTTTTACTTAAAACGAATGATGTAGCTGAATTTGGAATACGTTCACGATATCCAAAATCATTTTCAGACGTAAAACAGCGTTGAATGTTGTTAGCCTTACCCGTCGGACAAGTCGGGACTTGCAGTCAGATGTCTTTTTATCGACTTAATAAATATAAGTAATCATAATTTGAACTGGCACAAATGGAAGATACGTAATGTACAATATGAGTGTTTAATAATATTTTGAAGGTAATGAGAAGTAAGGTAGACAATGTAAGAAAATAAAATCAACAATGCAACATCAAATATAGGTAAATGGTAAATGATTCTCGAAACGATTCGACTAATTTATTCTAGGATTGAAATTTTTCCGCCAAATCTAAGTAGGAATTCACTTCTTAAGCGCATGCGTATTGTAGAGAAGGTAGTCTCATGTAACTTTGTTTGGGCATTATTTAGGGAGGTTTTTAATGTCAGTTTAATGTCGGTTTCGTACATTACTCTGCGTTGGTGGTTAAAAGCTGGTATGTACTTATCTACTTTTGACTGACCAAAACGTGTTTTATTTTTCAAGTTGTCAAAAATGCATTTGTTGTTGTCATTAAATTACTGTTGTAAAAAGAAAATATCACGATAATATGGTGATGCGGTTGGCCTCTAGGGTTATTCAGTAAAGATTGTCTTGCGATTTGCTAAGAAAAATAATATAGTACTTAACATCACACGTGCGACACGAATCTAAGTAATAGTACACTCTATGGCCGAGTCCATAGGCATAGTGTTGGAAAGTAAGGCAGCCACCGCCCTCGCCAGGTAGGTCATGGTGCCGTAGCTGCCGCTGGGCGCGCTGTCGTACAGGTGCTGGCACACGCCGGCCGCGCCGCCACACACCAGCGCGCCCGCAACCACCCCGCCCTTCGCGCAGCACAGCGTCGCGTCGCCTTTGCACCGCATCTACAAACAACATTGAAGTGTCGTTATAGTTGTCTTCAATTTGGATATAGCTATTCTTACGGAAGTCTAACCCGCGGGCGCCTTCTATGGTAGGGTATAGGAAGTCATAGAGGGTTATGATTACCTAAATTGAGATGAGGCGTGCATCTCAATTTAAGTAATCTCTTTTAACATTGAACGGCACTATTAGCCTATTATAGAATGTCACACAATGTATTAGAACATTTCAGAGTGGTTTCGAGTTTTTGGGAAATGTTATGAACACTATGAAATAAAGGTTGGAGTATAAAAGGGAAGTGGCATCGCGGTAAGTAATTGAGTTCTAGTTGAGCAATCAGCGAGTGAACAAGTTAATAGAGAAGTGGAAATATAAGTGCGAAGCGCAAGTGATAATTTAAATAGAGAGAATTAATTATCATTGTATTATTTATGTTATTGTCAGCTCGTCACATTGTTTATGTTATTGTTATACGTAACTACGGCGTCATAAGTCCTTTTAATTTTTTAAAGATATATAACTCACCTGATCCTCCAAGAATATATGATTAGCTTTATGAACTAGACTCTCGACTTCTATCGTCCCGCCCAAATGTTCTACAGCTTTATATTCAACCACTAAAGTCAGCACCATTAGTGCTTCGACCACAAGCTGACGGTATTCGGGCTGAGGTATTGAATTTAGTACGGTCTCAACGGCGAGGGCAAATTTCAGTTCGCCAGATGTCATTTCTTGGGTCAGATTAGGCTGTAGAATTTTACCCTGGATCACTAGTCCTTGGCACTGAAAAAAGACAAAGTTGACATCTGCAAAGCAAATCATTCTAATTTAGTTGGCGTGTCTTTGCCTCCAGTCGCCACCTGCATTCCCATTTTATAAAATGTTGAACTTGCAGCAGATCTTGGCCTTAATCTATTTTTTAAATGTTTCAAAATAGTTTAAATGACAAATTGTTTCCTTTTGTTCATAAAATAACACCACACCCCAACACATCATTAATCAAGTACCCAAAGTTTTCTCTCTCTTTATTATATAGATATATTCGAATATATCTATATTAGACATGCGCAAACCATGTCCGACGTGGGACTGAACCTGGAACGGTTCCTTTCCTTGTCGGAACTAGTTCCAGGAAACATGTCCGAGGAACTATCTAGTTCCTTAGTTTTATCCGGACATTGCAGTTAACGGTTTTATTTCGGTTCAGACAGTTCCTCGGACATACATGGTTGTAAAGAATGATATTGCTGACTTAAAATATTTTAAATTAATGTATTGGCTTGGTCTTTAAAAATCAATTGATAGTATATATACATAATTAAGTTATATTTAAATTTGTACATCATAATACATAATATATTATATATAGGTATTTTATTTATAATTGCTAACATAAAAAGTTGCTCAGGCACCTTTGATGCCTTCAATCGTTGCCTTCTGTCCATAAAAGTAAATCCTGCTTTTCAAAATACACCCTTGCACGGAACAGAAGTAACACTGACGGCTCGGAGCGCAACGCTCGCGGCATACGTCACAGGGACAGTTCGTTATTCGTTCCACCATTCAATATCGCTCCGGCCACTCCTAAAATCCGCGTGATCGTTCCGAAGAACTGTGGAACTGGAACTATTAGGTTGAGCAAGTCGGAAAGAACTGACATAGTTCCGACTGCGGACATAGTTCCAGGAACTATTACGCTCCGGAACTCCACATGTCTAATATATATAATAAAGATATTAAATGAATTTCCTTCCTAAAAAATTCAGCTCTGCTGATAATGAGTGCGCCCGGAATTTTTGTATATTTTGAAAAACTTATCGATAGATTTTAGAACACCGCATAATCGTTGGTACGGAAGTATCGACTAGCTTTCTTATATTTATTTAAACACTAGCAATATCCGCGCGGCCTCGCTCGCGTGTATGTATAAATTTATATATTTTCCACGGAACCCTAATTATTTTTCCTCAAGTAGCAAGTAACTCCTTATAACACCAGCCATCTGCCAGTGAAAGTCCCTTGGAATTCGGTCCACCCGTTCCGGAGATTATCCGGAACAAACAGACAGACAAACATTTTAAACACTGATTTTTAGGCATAGGTATCGTGCAAATAGCTGTATTAGCATAAAAAAACTATTATTTCGACATTAGGTACAAGCAGATACTTAAATTTTATTTATTTGTACTTAATTGAAAATTACCTTTTCTAAAACACCCCAAACACGAGGATAAAAGTCGCGGGGTACACGATTGAGAGCTCCGTCGAGTCGGCGCCTGCGTAGCCATTGCCCTTGACGGTCCGGCTCTATGGCAGGCGCTAGGTAATTCGAAAAATATAATCATAATAACTTGAGACACTTCACACACGGCCGTCTGATCCCAAACTAGACAGAGCCCGTACTACGGTAACCAGACTGTTGATAAACATACTTATACATTACAAAATACATACATATAAGAAATAAATTAATTTGGGACCGACCAGCAGAGGCGACAAAATTTTAATAGCCTACTGGAGGCAAATATGTAATTCCGCCGCTGGATAACAATATATTGACTATGACAGAATATTCCAGAATGATAAGTATATGGTTTCTACATAGTCATATGTCACTGTGGTTCGAGTCTGAACGTATATTTGAGGTAAATCAGAAGTTTGTTGTGAGTACAAAGCTAATGCGAAAACATTGGAAACTAGGTAGGTATTGATTGCTATGAGGCTAACATTGTGCTAGAAAAACATAAAATATAATTCGTCATAGATGTAAATTATTATAAACATGACCAAAAATTTTTAAAAACTTTACAGTTAGCCGTAAAGGTTACAGTAAAAGTTTACAACTGTACTACTTACTAATAACCACAAGCACTAGGTTACCTAAATTGGCTTTAAAACCAAGCAACCAAAAAAAATTACAATTTTATAGGAAAAATAATATCATCAATAAACAGTTCGTTGTTCTACATAACCTGTGCGACAAGCTAGATTGTTCTCGAAGTTTCTTTAATACCACAATGTCACGTATACCAGCAATAAACGTGCAATGCAAGTTATGATTTTAAACGGTACGGTAATAAATCAGAAATAGCATCTACTTACAATTTGATTAACCATAGACCTCATGAAGAAAAAGCTGCCCCAGAAATGATAATACAAATGCATACATACTCACTGTCATCGATACTGCCTTGTAGAGATTGTCCTTCCAAAACTATTTGAGACTTCTTGCCATATCTGTGAGACTTGTTGCTCACTATAGAGAAATTACCGCGACCAACTAATAAAAAAAAAACAAGAAAAAATAATCAAAATAGATTAACATTTTAGTTCTCGAAATACCTGCTCAAAAACCAGCAATGACACCCGACGACTACAGTGTAATTCTTTAATTACTACATATTATAAAACTAAGTCGCGCCGCGTTTGTCTGTCTGTTCGCGATATACTTAGAAACTACTGAACGGATTGTCATGCGGTTTTCACCAATAGATAGAGCGATTTTTGAGGAAACACAACACACAAAACCTTAACTAATTATATACATAACCATGTATATAATTTGTTAAGGTTTTGTGTAAATTGGTTGAAATATGATGACGATTGTTGAAGATGTCTCTACTACCCGTGCGAAGCCGGGGCGGGTTGCTAGACAATCATAAATTAAGATTTATGACTTCAGATTGCTGATATACTATGTGTATGTAAAAAAATGTGCAAGTATTTCAAGAACCTTCATATTTAGTAAAAAAATTAAGGAGCCATGTACACTTACGAATTAAAAGAGTCATTTCCATGTGTAACAATTAAGGACACATTTACTATTTTACTGATTTGCCTAAACATAGACATATATAATAATTGGTCTCATTATTTTTAATATCTAGGGATACATTTATAGATTAAGAGATGGTAGGTAAGATAGAACAAGTCTGTTTTACATTCAGTCTCGAAACCGTTTTTCGTATATCCGATATATTTCGTTATTATTGTTGCCTGTGGATAGACGATCATTTTCCCATACTACTAGATCTCTTAGTTAATCAGTTTTGAACACTCACTATATTACAATCACTTACAAATCAACAAGCAATGTGAATGCATCCTTAACATAATGGGAGCAAGACATGAAATATGGATAACACCAGACTCAAATATTTACATAATTAAGGAATTGAATTATTTAAGTCACAATTCACAATGCAAGCTAGTTCTACGCGTCTGTTGAGAATATGTCGGTACAGACAAGGAAATGCTTAGACTTCTAGTAATAAAAATTATATAACTATGGATTAGTAATAATGTGCGTTTTAATTATATAACTGTGGATTAGTAATAATGTGCGTTTTCTCTGTATGATGAAATCAGCATGTATGCGCCGGCTCGACCTGGCCCGTACGTACCACAGTTCAATAACCTTTATCCTATTAATACAATACTATTTATCTTGACTGTGTACAATCAACATAAATAGCATGATGGTTTTTATAGAAAACGAACACAAAGTGTGTACAGTTAACATAAATAACACGATGATTTTTATGGAAGACGAACACGAAGTTGTAATAGTACGAAATCGATATCTCTAACCAGCAACCACTTTATGTCTACCATGTGCAAGTTCTGAATTAGACGAGCAAGGATGGCGACGTTGATGACACATTGTGAAATGCATTATAAATTTCGTACTATTATACCGTAGGGTGGGTGCATTCGGACAATGAAAGCAAAAAGTCTGTTCTCAGAGAACCACTCGCCTTTACTCTTACTGTATTTCTCTTTAATTACAAACAGCGAGTTTGCTGTAAAGGAAACATGAACATTTTCAGATTATGTAGGTAATACATTTAATATTGTATAAATAAAAAAACAAAGACAAGATATTCAATCATTCAGAACGCCATAATAGACCATTTATTAGCAGTAATACAATTGTAGGTCACAAACATTTTCATTTAAGCCTCAATTTAAATTCTTTGGGACGCAAAATAGATTAATAATAGATTTTATTGTAACTTAAAACAGACTATATTTATGCACAATAATGCTGTTATTATTGTGCAAAAATAACGTGACATTGTTAACCTATAATTGTATTGATTAGTTGTCTTATTTTCCCCGTGATGAAAAATGAAAACTACCAAACAGCGACTATATACTATTATTTATTACCACCACCATAATATTGTCATATAAGCTTATTTAATAACTGAAATTGCTCCCTTCTGCAACATCAACCTGATTAACTGACAATGTAACGTCGGCAAAAAGCTTAATATTAATACTTACCGCTATTAATAGCGAACTCCTTTCCACTGAGTATATGATGCAGCAAATTTTTCATTTCGAAGGGAGAGAGATTCAGTAAATGTTCGGAAGCCTCTTCACCATCACAGGACAGTGTTCGTGAAAGTTCAGTGGCCATCACCTAGAAAATGAACAAGTTTAATCGCAGTTTCATATCACTCGTTTAAGCAATCATTATTTTTTATCCGATGCCAAATTCTTTACGTGCCACATAAGACTAAGTTTAATAATAAGTAACAATTACCTGTATAATTAAACCGACGCGCAGACGCAACATTTCTAGAAATAGCTGAGGTTCCGTGCGAATAAACATGGCGAGGTACACCAGCAGCTCTTGGGTCAACATCGCTGTGCTCTCGTCATCGCCGTAAGCCTATACACATGAGAAAATTAATGAGCAAGCATATTACACATAAAAGGTTTTTTATTGTACTTATAATATTTTTATGTTAATTATATTTATTACGCAATTGGCAACAAGAAATAAAAACGTAAGTATCATTGGCTGTGGTTTTGTAAAAACTTCTTTACATTATTACATTAATAGTTTTACTGTTTAGAAATCAATTCATATAGTTTAGAATCAATAAGGGTATTAAATCGTTTTGACAAAAATATAAACACATTTCAACAAACCTTAACAATGGTACTACAGATAGTTAGATTTGTTTCGATCCTTATACATAAATTACTTAAATACGAGTAAAGTACATGTCTTACTTAACAAAAGATTTAAATAAATATAAACTCTAGTAACAAATGAATAAAGTTCAAGTTAAGCGACTACAATTTATAGGGATGTGGCACGCACTGACTAATATGTGTAAAATAACGAGCTTTTGTGGCGCTTTTGAGAAGATCTTATTGATCGGTATTGAAAGGTAATGCTAAGATATTAATGCTTTTGCAGTGAACGAGTGCAGTCCTACTGAGTAAACCACCTATAGGCGAAATCCACTAATTTATGTTGTGTACTACCACGCAGTGTGACAAACCTTTTTTTTTTTTTTGTGCGTGTGGAAACCCCCTCGGGCCGTCACCCCACCGGGGTTTTCGGTGGGGCGGTGTGTCGGAATCGAACCGACTAAAACCACACGGTGTGCCGTACTGCGCCTTAAGTAGGAGGGATCCGGGAACAGCTTTTATTAAGACATCCGGACCCCCCCTAGCGCCGGCCCGCAAAAGCGCGGGCACCACCTTCGGGTAAAAACCTCTCAATTAGGCGACGTCCAGGCACACGCGGACGCCGCCTCCTCGCGGGGGGCCACTATAGCGGGTGGAGGGGAAAAACCCGTCCCGTCCACCCGCGGCCACACTCAGGGCGGCATGAGGCGCTGGTAAGCGCGCCTCCGCCGCCCGGTTCGCCGGCGGCGAATTAGGTCCGAGTGGAGGTCGTCCTCCCGGACCCTTTCCGCCGCCTCCTTCTGCGAGATGACTTCCTCACAGAAAGTTGCGACCGCGGTAAAATTCCTGTCGCTACCGGCCATGGAGCGAATGACAGCCGGTAGCGACAGATCCACTCCGATGACTGCAGTGAGGGCCCGACGCTGCGTCGCCCAACTGGGGCAAACCGCCAGCGTGTGCTGAGCCGAGTCCTCACTACAGTCGCAGTGGTGACAGGCGGGACTCAATTCCCTCCTAGCGACCGAGTGCAGGTACTTCCCGAAGCAGCCGTGCCCGGAAAGAACCTGCGTCAGTCGGAAGGAAAGGGTCCCGTGCTGCCGCCCTGCCCACTCGACGATGACCGGCTGGAGCGCCTCCACGGCGGCAAAGCCAGCACGTGGAGCCTCCAGCCGGGACGACCAACGAGCAATGGTGGCTCGGCGAGCGGCCTCACGCCATTCGCGTACCTCTTCGGGCGGGGGCCGACTGCCGCTTCCCGCCCGGAACTCAGCCGTTCGCCGATATACTTCGGCGAGCACTTCCGCCTCCAAATCCCACGGAGGAGTCCCGGCCAACGCGCACGCCGCCTCCGTTGACACGGTGCGGTATCCGCGTATGGCTCTAACCGCCATCACCCTCTGAGGGCGCCAGAGGCGCGCCCTATTCTGGGCGGTCAGAGCCTCCGCGCAGTGTGACAAACCTGCATTAACGCTGATTTCTTATTCGAATTAAACAGTTCAGTCATTCAGTAGAATTCAGTCCGGGAATTCAACGCGCGTGTTCAAAGAGGTTTACGATCATTTTTAACTTGAGGTCAAACAATGTATACATTTATTTTTCAGAGGAAAATGTAATGGTATTGGCATAAACTTAGTATGTAATAGACGAACAGTCCCGTCATTTTCGTGAGACTAAAATTGAAATGTTTCTGTGTGCAAGTTTTACAGACGTGTGACTGACTTTTAGTGTCGGCACATTGACGTCACCGCAATATCGATATAAAAAATCGGCAATATTTATATATCATTATGGATTGGTAGTATTTTGTATGTTTTGTTACTATGAGTTGTTGTGCTTTTGTTTGTAATTTTTTAATGACGGAAGTGAAGAAAGTACAATAGAATAATGATTGATATAACTTTCATCCTAAGGTATTTTTAATACTTTGTAGCGTTAATTGCCAGGTTTAATGTTGATTAGTACGTAAAGTAAGCTTACGATGTACTGTCTCTAGTGTAAGTACAGATAAAAGTCCTCCATTTGCTGCTCTTACACACCCACGTTAAACATTTTATGCAAGTAAATCGGTTTCGGGGACTTCTTAACTGACCTCATCAAAACTGTGACATTTAAAATTATTTTGAATTAATAAAAAATATTTGCTACAAAAGGGATATAATATCACAAAGAAAGGCAGTGGGGGTACCTACGTAATAAATAAAACATCAAAACAAAATCAAAATATTTTTAATATTCTGACAAACCTTACATAGTCATATCAAAATCAAATCAAAGTATTTTATTTCAATAAAACCAATTATTATAGGTATTTTTAAAGGTTTATTACGAGTACCCGTGGTCTACCTACGTGGCTAGGTGAACCACGGTTAATATTTTGTACCCGTGGTTTACCCAATAGGTAAACCTATTAACCTAAATGTATTAAATGTAGTGCCCATGGTTCACCTAATAGGTAAACCACGGGTAAATGTATAAAATGTAGTGCCCATGGTTTACCTAATAGGTAAACCACGGGTAAACGTATTAAATGTAGTGCCCATGGTTCACCTAATAGATAAACCACGGGTAAATGTATAAAATGTAGTGCCCTTGTTTCACCGAATGGCTAAACCATTAGCAAATATATAACATCTAAAACCTGTGATTATTCTGTGAAAACCATTCGATAAACAACGAAAATAAAACGGTTGTTTTTAAAATAACATTTAATTAAGTTAACTAAGGAACATTTGTTTTTAGGTTATTACATATTTTAAGAAACAAAAAAAGTAGTATCTTAATACAATTGGCTATGTTTAAAATTGTGATAGTACTACAATCACGCGATATAAAGGGAATCTTTCTTTCTTTATTGTGGCAATTCATATACTACCACTACCACTATTGTTAAACTTCAATGTGCAGCCTATGTTTAGAGTCGTATAAAATTGGGTTTTAGACCCTAATAAAACTTATATATTTAATGGTCTTAAGTATGAAGGTTCCCTGAATTAAGAATTAAGCACGTGCGAAGCTTCGCAAACAAGTCAATACGTTGTGTTATAAAAAAGGACCGCTGTGGAATATTTGTTGCAGAAGATATATATCATGAGCGGCGGGGAATATGCGCCGGTTGGTACTTATTACTTATATATATTATAATAATGGATTTTCAGCGTGGTGGTGTACTAATTATAGGAATCAAAAATGCACGGGTACAATAACAATCATCATCTTCCTACCCTTATCTCAATTTTATTTGGGGTTGGTGAAATGTGTAGGTTACATGGGGGGTAAGGTTTTGCCTGGTTCCTTTTATGGCCGACCGCGCCGATCGTTTTCAGATGGGACAAAGAAAGAAGGTAAATTGGGGTAAGGAAAACAGATAGAACGAGGGAGCAAGGGTAAGGGATCAAATCAAATCAAAATCATTTATTTCGATTAACCCATTATAGGTACTTTTGAATTGTCAGGAGTAGTAGTCAGTCAGACCAAATTAGTCGTAAAGCTAGTTGCCTCTTCCAATACGTAGACCCTGTGGAGAAGAACAGGCAAAAAACTCCAAGGATACTCTTTTTCAACATGTTTTGAAGTCTTTGGTAACATTGCTTATATGCGCAAATTAAATGTGAGGAAAATGTAACGCATTAACCAGTCGCGCTAATTACTACAGTATGTAAGTAATAGCAGTTCGGAGATGACCAGCCCCGAATATCGGTACTCGTTCACGACCATGACCCACGCGCCAGGGAGTGGCCACACAACGGGCAAGTATCCTGGCGGGAGCGAGTTCGCTCTTAGAAGCCTGTGAACGCCCCAGGAGGCTTCTGTGCTTCTGGAAGGAGCTAGGCTGGCTCAACTAGTCAGCTTATTCGAACGCATAATGGACCGCCTATGACTTTAAATGCGGAAACAGAGCCCTATACCAATACCATTAAAACTTTCCGTAACATTATTTGTACGGTGATTTGTTCAAAAACATTCGATATTTTATTACAATCCGCTTTAAACCAGAAACGTTGTATATAATTAAGGAATTAAGTCATCGAAATATTGTAAAAATCACATTCATTAACAGTGTATTTCCAGCTTTCTAATATATATTATTCGGGTAGCAATGGCAGAACCGCCGTTAACGCTACAATTCGCCTGTGGTTTCGATTTAAGATTCCACAGTTTGACTTTTTTCATTTTATTTTATATCTTAAAAGTCCTTAAAAATTAAATATTTTAATATTTAATTTGGTTAATGACACGAGAAGTCTGATTAGAGATTTTTTTAGGCTCAGTATGAAAGATATAAATAGTAAAACAGTCAATCATATTGCACTTATCGTTTGATATTATAGTAGGTATTTAATTAGTGGTGTTTACTAATGTAAGAAATGGTCTTCATGTGAGAGTGAACAAGAGGTGTCAAGCGCATACATTGAATTAACCATAGAACACTTGGGTGTTCCACAGGTACATTCCATTACCCATAGACCTGGGTAGACCATGGATACATTGAATTACCAATAGAACACCTAGGTGTTGTTCCATGGGTACATCGAATTACCCATAGAATACCTCGGTGGACCACGGGTACATTGAATTACCCATAGAACACCCGGGTGGAACACGTGCATAAAATGTTAACCGTGGAACACCTAGGTGAACCACGTAGGTAGACCACGGGTAATAAACCTTTTTGAACTGTCAGTAGGAGAGAGTCAGAATTAGTGTCTAGAAGGACACTCGACACTCTTTTTCAACGCGTTTTTTACAACTGTATGGTAATATTGCTTTTATGTAATAAATGGATGTAAGATAATATAATGTTGAAACAGTCAGTTTAAGTAATACTAGTCCCGATTAGGCCAAACTAGCGGCACCCATTGCAACATGACGCACGCATCAGCCATCATCCAAGTCAACCATATTGAAGGGAGCTGTACGCCCTGACACGCCACCATTAGCAGGACTTCTAGGCGAGCATGACATACTCAGAACTATCAGGCTATTGCCTATAATAATAACTTGACCCACACATTTAAAAAAATATAACTTAATAATATTGACGTGGGGGTTCGCGCAGCGGAATGTTGTTGAATTTAAAGATTTTAATTATGCAGATATTTAGTGAGACAATTTACCATGAATAGACCATTGTTTACAAAGCAGTCAAATATCACGACGTTCTAAAGGAATTGCATAGTAAAATGTATTCCAATAATTAGTGTATTATTTCAACTACTCACATGCAAAATTTCATCTCATTAAATTCAGTTATTAAAGAGAAACAATTAAAATACTGACAAAGCATCGAAAACCTACATAACCCGACCAAGTTCGGATGGCTACTAAAAAGCGGCCTATAACTCTTTAATTACTAACGGAACATCATTGATACTTGGCAACATGTTGCAGACACTTACAAGGTTTGTATAAACGTGAAAATCTGGACCCCAAAGTGCATACTTTACGAACTAAGACCTAATAAGCGTATTTTACGTTTATATTTTTATCTTTTAAACCCTACGATTTTTTCTAAATCTGTTTTTTAAACAAATATAAACAAATTCAAAACAACGTATGTAAAAATCTACAGCTCTCTATATAAGCGCTTTATATGAAAACTAGCTAATGGCCAAACGTTCGCGTAGCGGAAACTTGAATTTCTCCAAAGTTTATGCATGCACTAATTTTATTCATACATACACAATTACACACAACTACACACTAATTTTTGGACACATTTTTTTTCTTCTAAGTCCATGGATTAAAAAAAGTTCCGCCAGGACAACGTTCGCCCAGTGGAATCAGTTTTTAGCGAATTTCTCCACAATGGCTGCATGCACAAATTTTTTTTTACCATACACAATTACACGACGTCATACACTAAATATCTGCATAATTAAAATCTTTAAATTCAACAACATTCCGCTGCGCGAACGCACACAATATTGACTACACAGTTTTCACGTGTACAATTCAATATTTTTAAAATGAAACATTAAAATTCATATTATATCTTCAATATCAGTACCTAATAATATTAATAAAAAAATTACAGAGACAAATTCCGTAGGTAGAACCTTTGTGTACAAATGTGTACTGCAAACCATAGAATTTTTGTGAGGCTCCCAGTCATTTCTATTTATCATAAAAATCGTTTTGTTTAAAAGTACAGTCACAGAAGAAATGAAATGTATATAATTCAGTCCATAAATAAATAAGAGTTCGCAGGAAAATACAACAATAACATAAAGAAAGGATCACCGATTTCAATGCGCCTATATCATGATAAACTGTAATAAACGGTATTCTTCAATTCAATTTGCTCCCCTATAGGGGAAATATTTTCTTCAAATTTCAATGAGACCAATTAGTGAATACTCAAGAGTATTCAAGTTGTGATGAATAATGAAATAATGAAGTGAAATGACCGCAGCTTGATAGTTCTTTTATGCGACATAAAATATATCGACATATCGATAGATTGTTTTGCTTTTAGTCAATCACTGTGCCAAAAGCGGTCATCTTCTTCTTTCTTTGGATTTTTTATGTATGTTACACCACAATCTAACAGATAATACGGCACCATTATTGTTTTTTATATTTACATGTTAAAATATAGAAAGATTACGACGAAAACACCAAAATTAAAACGGGAAATTTTTTGACATTGAGACTATTTGAAACTAAATGTTTCAAAACCGGTCTCACTGTCAGATTTATTCTGTCTCTTTCTCACACCTAGGTTTCTGTATAATTCTAAGTATCTCACTCGCACACTATGTTCCTCTATTACGTTAGTATATTAAGTTTATGGGTATTGGTGTTATTATGACGTCATTGCGAAGGGTTAGACATTTTATATTAGTATTTACCTTATTCTGTTCATTCCCGTGTTTTTCATGCCGAAATGACTGCATGCAACAAATTTTTAAAATGTCAGAATTAATTTCATAATTTTAAAAGGTAAAAATGAAGCATAGAAATAATGAATGTAGGCGAAACATGCAGAAAACTAAGGTTACAAAAAGTATTACTACAATTTCAATAAAAAAAAATTGTCTTAATATTGGGGCTTTCCTAGACTTTGCCACAGTTTATTAAGTCAATCATATTACTGAATGAACTCGATCAGTAATGGCATGGTTATTAACGATAGATGATAATTTTTATCTAAACCAAAACCGCTGGACTTGATCTAATTTGCAGCTTGAATTTATCGATTGAGAACATAGGCACATGATATATTTGTTATTTTGAAAACAGTTGATACTACGACTCATAAATAAAATATAAATGGGATCTAGTTTTTTTCTTATACCTAGTCACATATTGCCTAATGGAATAATACCGGCAAAACTTCTCTGACTTATCTAGTTTAATTAGTTATTAAGTCCTAAATATATCAATAATTATTATAGTATATCCTACTAATATTATAAACGTGAAAGTTTGTGAGTATGGATGTATGGATGTTTGTTACTCTTTCACGCCAAAACTACTGAACCGATTGCGATGAAACTTGGCATGTAAATAGCTGGAGACCTGGATTAACATATAGGCTACTTTTTATCCTGATATTCCCACGGGATCGGGACTTACGCGGTGAAACCGCGGGACGCTGCTAGTCAATAATAAATATCGTAATAATGTATCAATTCTACGACATTTACACATTATCCCATATGTACCTATGTCACGAGTTAGAATCAAAATCGATTCACAAACCTGGTGTATAAGTTGCCTTAGTTCATTTTCGGGTAACGGTGCGGTGATCGTGTGTTCGTTTTTGGGAGGCATACCCACGGTAATCTGTTTCTGTCGAACGAGTAAGTCTGTGACCGCCTTTGCCAAGTCTTCTACTCGCTTGCCTAACATACCCGCGGTGTGACGTACTAGGCCCCAAAGCTTTTGAGTGCACGCCTTTTCATATAGAACCTTTAGAAGATCCTTCACGGTAACCGCTTTACCATTTTCTTGCATTCCTTTAAACATAATCAAGATTCAAATTATTTTTAATCATTTATCACATTAGTTGGCGGTATAACAATAGGGAATATGCATGTTGTTTAAATTTACTTGATTAATTTTCCCTTGAATCTTTATTGTCCAGATATTATGCCTAAACAATTATTTTCTTATTTAGTTCGTGTTTAATTGCAAAAAATATTAATTAAAATATGCAAAATAAGTAGAAACAAAACATGACGTGACATTCCATGTTGTGTCATTTATCGGCGCCCATATTCGTAGTGTTACGGAGAAAGATAGGTGTTCCTGTGGTTTTTGCTCTTAGCTAGTGCAATTTAAGCATTCTAGTGATATTAGAAATCATCTAGGACAATGACTGAATGTCCTTTTGTCAAAGCACAATCGGACAATCTACCGAAACTAGGTGATGACTATATATTTTGCATCAAATCCAGATTTTACGTCCGCTGAAGTTAAAGGAGTGAAAGCCGCAAGGTAATTATTATAATACTTGTTATATTATAATCTAAAGGATAGGTAAGATATGTATAGTTAGTTATATTCATGAAGTTTTATTGGACTTTTGTTACCTAGTTTAATTAGACAAGCAAGTTGCCTTCTGCTTGATATTTAAAACAAACGTAAATTACTGCTGACTAATTCACAGTATACTAGCAATTAAATTGTAATATGCTTACATTAAAGTGATCTCCACAACAATATAAACACGATATTGAAGATACTTTATCTCTTCTCATTAATTTACACCATTGCTTTCGTATTTTACATTATTATTTTGTACAGAAAAAAATACTGTATTGGATGTACTTCTTATATTGTTTTTACACTTAGGGACAAGGCAATACCTATAAAATGGTTTTTTAACTTTATCCGTCGTCTATTAATTACAATAAATAGTAATTACAACTGGAAATCGGTATAAAATTACTGTAACATTTCAAGTAAGTTTATGAAACAAACACTTGAGCGTGGAACGTGACGTCATCCAAGGCCCGCGAAATATGGCGGCGTTCAAACAGATCAAATTTTATCGATGTTTTCAATGTTATTTTAAAAATTAATTTGAACATTGCCAAGGTTATTTATATTTTTTATTAGGGTAGAATGATGGAACAAGTCAATATAAGATAAAAAAAAATACATGCATATTCCCTATTACCTTAAATGGTTGCCAAATAGGAAAAATCCCTTATACCTATCCTTTATACAATAAACAAAACATGAAAACGGTACTTTCAACTACAATATTAAGAGTTATAGACTAGAAAGTAAAGATGAGGTTCGTCAATTTCAGGATCGGTTTTCTGTGAGGCCGTGGTATCAATCCGGTATACGACAATATCGGAGTGATACCACGACCTCGCAGAAAATCGGCAGTGAAGTAATGCTTACGTTGTGTTTCGCCTAGTGAGTGAGGTTATACTTCCCTCTCCCCCTACTCCCACCTTAAAGGCCGGCAACGCACTTTTGACTCATGAGTTGCTGGTGCCCATAGGCGGTAGTCACTTACCATTAGGTGACCCGTATGCTTGTTTGCACTCTATCCCAAAAAAATATCATGTATTTTAGCACGTTTGTGCACTTTTGTTATGGAGAAAAAGCACAGAACTCGTGACCAAGCTAATAATACATATATAGATCCACTAGAGGGCGCTAATCTAAACATGATAGTTGATGAGTTCTGTCAGCTCCTTATTAATTAATGTCACCAACCTGCTTATGTGACGTTTTAAGTTTGTCGTTTCGTTTAAGTTTTCACTTCTGTCGGCAGTCCCATGACTGCCTATTTTTTATTCAAAGCATTACCTGTATTAAAATCAAGCCCATGAGTATCAACAAGGTACTGCAGTATGTCTCCTTGTTCGTCTAAACTCTCAGTCTCCCGCAACATCGCGATTAGCTCGTCCGTCTCCTGCTCCGCATACACCGAGTTTTGTGATTCGGAAGTTGTGCGATTCCTTATCACCGGTAGGCTCTTGTTTATTAAGACTGGAAATATTAAAAAAAATAAGTCACTTAAACGGTTACGTTAAGGTTGAACTTCATTCAACCGAAGGCATATTTTCGATGATGTTTATACTTCTGAACGTTTACCGTAACCCTGAGCGATAATTGTGAGATTGTTATCCGTGTAACTTTGCTCCTCAAGTTTAACTATGACATTTTTTTATGTATTGATCCATTAATTTAATTATCCATTAATTTAATCAGCAGGAGGGGCGTCATTTCATTCCACATAATTAATTTAAGGAAGTAGTTGATAACATTTTAAGAAGATTTTTTAAGGGTATAAATACTGTCAGTTGCGATATGGCTGCCTACATGCCTGCGATTGATTAGTTAATGATTGACATTTGTCTTGAAAAATTTACCTTACGTACTGAACTGTAGGAGTAATAGTTAATTATAATACAGAGCTTAAAAATTGTAACGATGTCCCTGTACGCTGGCGAGCCGTCTTGTGACGAGTTGTGTGTGTGCGGGCGCATGTGCGTGCGTGCGCATGCGTGTGTGTGTGAACGTGTAGTAGTCGCCCTCATCTCTGAGTCACTCTGTCAGTTGATCTGAATCTCATCGCAGATATGTAGTTTTGTACTTTAATTTGGTAAAGGATTGAGCAATCAGAATCATGTATTTTATACAAATTAGATGTTTCTTCCATTGATTAGGGAGGAAATAAAAATTTTAGACTAAGTAATCGGTCATGAACAAACTGGAGATATACAAATGTTTGTCTAATAAAACAAATGTGTAAATTTAGGGATTCAACTATAAGTAGTAATAGGTACCTTTCCGCTTACATCTATCAATTACGTTACCTAAATAGGTATACTTATTTATTTCTCGAAAACTTTAATCCATTCACAATTTCACACAAATCAATACAAATAAAGAAAATTGAAGTGTTTGTTATTTGCACTTTTACACATTTTTTTTTAAATTGTCTGTCTGTTTGTTCCGGCTAATCAGTGGACCAATTTCCACGGAACTTTCACTGGCAGATAGCTGGTGTTATAAGGAGTAACTTAGATAAATAATTAGGGTTAGGAAAAACATATAAATATGTACACGCGAGCGAAGCCGCGCGGGAACTGCTAGTTTAGACATAGTTTCCGACTCTATCTTAACTTTATACATATTTTTAACCTCCTTAGGTTATCATGTTATCATCATATTTGATGAATAACAACTTTCTAGAAACACTTTTTTATTGTATTGGACCATTTCAAAAACCCTTTAAGGGTACTTGGTTTTCCAATAAATGGATCGGAAATATTAACCATTGATACACCCGAGGAGCATGGTTTCGGATCCTAGTAAACGAAGAGGTTTTCTATTCCGCCCGCGAGTTCATGTTCATGCCTTACCACTAAACGATGTTGTATTAAGTTGTTAATGAGGTATATGCGAAGTTTTTCATTATTCATGCAAACTAAGCGGACCAATATAAGGAGAATAGTACCACATCGTCGCTTAGCAGGGGGGTTGATGACCGCAGCAGTTGAAGGGTGCGTGCGCTTCACGATTACACCACTATAATGTGCTTGAAAATAAAAATAATAAAACGCTAAAAATCAATTTGAGTTTTAGTATGATAAGTGAGAGGAATTCCTTAGAGCCCCAATGGACGTGAACTCGCGGGTGTCGTGTAAAGGGCACAAGGCTTAAAGTATTTCTTGACGGGACCATTCATGAGACGTTTCGTATTCCCTCGACAACAACCGCAGGAAATCAAACAGACATAGACAAACTAGAGGCATTATAAACACGGAAATATAATAGGCCTTCAAGATTATTGAGCACAAAAATCATTTCATTTTTCAAACAAAATAATAATAACAAAAACAGTGAAAGCTCCTTATTATCGGTTTCCTTTACGTTAAAAAAATGCGACACAGTTCCTGTATTCACGGCTAAAAAATTCTCTATTCGCGGATCAAAACGGTGTACGGCTTACTTTTTAGCTCTTGGTTTGAAGGCAGCAAAATATAGGATGACACTCATGGTGCTGTTCTAACGCATCTGTGGAGGTTGTCTTATAAAACCACTAATACTTTAAAGATCGTTAAACCCTCCACAAAGAAAATCAAAACAAGTACAAGCTAGCTGTATTTTGGCGTGCAAATAAGAAAGTGTATTTGACAATTTCTTCATGACTATTTCTGGAATTATTTTGTTCCTAAAGTTAAAAAATATTTGAAAACAAAGAGGAACTCAGACTTTAACATAAAATGGCGGAAAGCGTTGCCCAAAACTAGAACGTAGTTTCGACAATGCTCTTCGTAATTTTTATGAGTACTTCTTAATAAACATTGTTAAAAATAAAATAAAAGATTTTTTTAACCTTGGAACATAATTCACTGCATTTCTGTATTCAGAACAGATTTTTGGAACGTAACCCCCGCGAATAAGGAACTTTAACTGTATGTATTACTTAAAAAAAAATATGTTCATCCGAATATCTTGCATGGCTGTCCGGATATCCGGTATCCGGCCAAACAGCTATCCCTTGCATCTCTATATATACATAAGTTTGCAGTAAAGAAGACGCGTGTGGACGGGACTGTAGTATATTTTAATAATTGAGTTGCGTTAAAGTTAATTAGAGAAATAGTACCTAGTATTATACATATTTGGTTAAGCAAAACGTCAGAACTAACCACTTACGATATATATATATATATATATTTTTTTTTTATGTTCTAGAGACTACCATAATAACAAACTTACCCTCTTCTTTAGGCCGAGGAGCCTTTTCTTCAGTAACTTCAATAGTTGGTGTTGGAACTCCTAAGCTTGTCGTTGATGTTCCCCTGGAAAAATATTAATTGAAATATGTAAGTAGATATATTAGTTAAAAAAAAATTCCTCCTATGGTGGTATTTTACTCAGGTACCGACCAAGGGAATGAGAGCGAGCGGTGGCTGTACCTGCCATTGATGACTAATTGGCAATCGGTAAATTTTGTCAGTTTTCTAAGTCACATCAGATCAGTTGTATAGTTAGTAGTAGATCAGCAAATGCTAAATTCAGACAGTCTCGAGTTCATAACTTAGCTAGGTAATAATAGGTATAGTTGTAATGTGTAGAACCTTTATAGAGGTATAAAGGACAATCGCCATATTTCATACATGTTCATGGATATACAAGTTCTTATTCAATTCAATTCAATTTAATGCAAAACCATTTATTCAATTGAGACACTAAGTGACATTTATGAACGTTAAATTGAAGCTAGAGTTAAAATCATAGATCGCCGCAAACAGACGCCACAGCATGTACTGGATTGTCGAGGTAAATTAGGTAAAAACACCAAAATCTACTGCCTGCTTGTGTCGATCTATAACTTCCAGTTTCCAAAATGCGTAGTGAGAAGCCTTAGTAGCCTTATGAGAAGAATACTGGCAAAGAAACTCAAGGCCTCTCTTTTTAAAAGTCAGATCTTCAGGTACAATAGTGTTATGTGCCATTGGTTGCTACAGCTATAACCTTTTTTTTATGGAGTAATGGCAAACGAGCAAACGCGTCACCTGATGGTAAATGACTACCGCCGCCCATGGGCACCTGCAACTCAAGAGTCACATGTCCGTTAACGCCCTTTAAAGTGGGAGTAGGGGAAGAGGGGAGAGAGGGGGGGGAGAGAGAGGGCGGGAATAGGGGAGAGGGAAGGGTGAGAGCCTCCGGTAGCCTCACTCACGCGGTGAAAAGACTGCCGGTTTTCTGTGAGGCCGTGGTATCACTCCGGTCGAGGTAGCCCATACGTGCCGAAGCATGGCTCTCCCACGAACAAGACCTTATAGTTGCTTGCTTCTTTTTAAAATTTTGTTTTGAATAAGACAAATTACTGTTTTTTCATTCATTTTCGGTAGTCATGCTAAGTTCTTTTACCTTCTTTAGTCATTGTTAAACAAATTTTATCAATTTAAAAATTTAGCTACTAAAAAGCTAAAACAACCTAAACCCAGCTTCCCATTGATCAAGACGGTATAGTTATTGATCTATACTGACTCTCGATGACAATATACAACAATAGCAGCGCCCCGCGGTTTTACCCGCTTAAGTCCCTAAATTGTACTTCCATGTAATAAGGGGCTTTCTAAGCTTTATATGAGAGTTTTTTAAAGGAAGTATAAAATGTCTTACTTAGTGAAAGCCTTTTTCCGGGCATCCTCGGGTGAAGGACTTCGTCCATAGGCAGGGTCGACGTCGAGCCATGATGGCTTGCGCTCTAGGGTCCGCCCCTGCGTCGTGGAGTCACCTTCCATTCCCAAAGTATCAGCTGTAATCGAAACATATTCACTCATTGTACTTGGGAATGCTAGAGAAATTGAAATTTACAGTTTCATTATTAAATCTATTGAATTATTAAATGACTTGCATTACATTTTTTTCTTAAAGAGCAAGTCACCTATTTTTGTTAATAAATCGTATAGAATATACCTATAAAAACTATGAATATACAAATAAAATCGGCAAATTACTTACAATCCACGTTAATAGATCTTGTTTTCTTGATCGCCCCGCGCACTGACATGCGCCTGCGCAAAGGACGCGCATTGCGGGCTACTGACGGACGCGATAAAAAGCTCAACTTGTTACTAAATGACTTTAGTAAGTGTTCCTCTAAGTAGGTCTGTACCTCCGGGTTCAGTTCTGAAACAAATTTTCGTTAAATTAAAAAAAAACAGAATGTCAATAAATTAATGAGATCTGTTTGAGAAAAAAAATATTTTGGGACATATTCCACAGCGCTTTCTATGCCACCCCGCGTCCCGCAAACCATCGGGAGGGCCAAGCTTACGGCGGTTTGACTATAGCTGTATTAACATGATGGAGCGTGAATAATGCTAATAAAACGTTGTAAAAAATATGTTTTTTTTTTTCATCGAAATCGATTTTTTTTTCTGACCCATCGTCAAAGGTATCATATAGTCTGTTTTCGTTTTCGGAAGCGTTTTTCTAATACCCTGCTTATATAAAAAACCAAACATAGATTTCGATGTGTTAGGTATTAATAACACCTAGTCCAATTGGCAGATCCTCCCTTTGTAATGGAGGAAATCCCACCCTCTTCCATCACAGTCTTTAACATTATTAATTTTTTAAACACGTACTATCAGGATATCCATCTTCCTGGCTTCCAAGGAAACTCAAATTAGTAATGGCTGATGTGCTCAAAAATTCACCAAGATTACCAAGTGTCACTCTAGTACCGTTGATATATCCAGACTTTAGCTTTTTCATCGTCGTTATCATAGCCATTGGGATCTTACCTTGATCTGGAAATCATAAAATTATTAATAAACCACTATAAATATTAATCAGGATTTTTTTATCAATATGTCAGCTTGAAAGCGTGAGATAATGAAATATTGTTAGTGACCGGGAAGTGTTTTTAAAATAGAGCTGAAACTACATTGGCTTTGTTGGATATCGGATAGTCGGCAACATAGTAATTATTTTCTGAAGATTTGTTTACTAAGTAAGGGCGAGCTGACGCATACTTTTTTACTTACTTTTTTGGAATCTGCATTTATAGATTTTTCTATGCGTTAATAAAATTAAATACGCATAACTGAGCTACTAGCAGATACATATATGTATGTAGGTAAGCAAAGCCACCAGAAGTTTCACATCTATTTAAACTTCTTAAAGAAAATACAGAAAACAGAACTTGCAATAAATTCATGTCACACAAAAGATCGATTTCTTATCAGAACGTTCAAACAAACGGGTAAGGTAACGTAATATTTATTATGCCGCAAGAGCGTTCTTCCCAAATTGAGGGCTATTTTGTGTTTTATTTATATGAAATTTGTTGACTTACATTTTTTTTTAAATGGGTACTCGGTAGAATAACAACTTTACTTTCTTGATCAAATTGACAAAAGAACACAACTATATTTGTGATACCCACAAATTAATTGAGTATGACAAAAATAACACAAAAATAAATAAAATTGGAATGAATGTTCTTACTGACTTTTCCACATGACCCAGGTTGCCTCCACCACCGTTATAGACAAACAATCCAGGAGTAACATACATATATTACAGCTGGTTCACAACACATGAAATGCAATGTTCTTGTTTTAATTATACTTATACTTATTTTATTAAAAATATTTATGAAAAAAAAGTGCAAAAGTTTTGTTAAAACTGTCATACCCCTAATCCTCCTTGTCCCTACGTTTACCAGCTACAATGGTTAAGTATTATTTCTCATATAAAATAAAGACGTAACGGATGAAAATTATAAAACAAAAAGGTTTGGGCTTGTAAGGATCCCTACATTGAACAAAATCCATCAATTAACTTCACTAAAGGTTCATAATGTTATTGTACTTTTTGTCCTCTTGTCCAAAAAAGTACTTTTACACTTTTGCATTACACTTGTGTAGTATCTCCGAAACACGCAAAAACATAACTTTGGAGCAAATCTTACTTTAGAATTGTCTATTATCCACTCTTTGGATGTTAATTGGAGCCGAGACCTCAAATCAATTGAATTTATTCTTTACTAAATAGTGTAATTAGTTCCTACACATAATTAATACAAATGGTTAAACAAGGTTAAAGTAATTCACTTTCATAAAATACCCTGAAAATTATACATTTTATTTGTTAAAACGTATTTATCAAATAACTGATTGTACTGACTGAAATTTAAATATTATCATACATTTCATATACTATTCTGTCAAGAAAGTACCGGGGAAGGGTCAATAAAACACAAAATGTTAACTATTCTTCCAAATTTATTGTATCGCCTTCAAAGTAGGCCCCGTCTAATACACTTAGGCCAACGTATAATCCAGTTATCAAAACATTTTTTAAATGCATTTTCCGGAATCGACTTCAGTTCTCGTCGCGAATTCTCTTTGATATCTTCTATCGGCTGAAAACGAGTACCTTGAAGTGGTGATTTGACATTTGGAAAGAGAAAAAAGTCAGCCGGAGCCATATCCGGTGAAAAAGGTGGTTGTTCGATGGTACTTGTTGAGTTTTTGGTCGAAAATCCGTTCACAATGATGGCCTTGTGTGATGGCGCGTTGTCGCGGTGTAATATCCAAGAATTTTCTTTCCACAAATTTGGCCCTTTTCGACGAATTTGCTCTCTCAAACGCCGCATAACGCTTAAATAATTTAAATTTTGAATTACAGTCTGACCTTCTTTCAAGAATTCCGAGTGCACAACACCTCGATAGTCAAAGAAAACAATCAACATGACCTTGACTTTTGATCGACTTTGTCGTAGTTTTTTCGGTTCAGTTGGAAGTCGCCATTTCGAAGTTTGTTGACTAGTTTGCATGTCAAACTCGTAAACCCATGTCTCATCACCAGTAACAATGTGTTTTACGAATGTAGGGTCGGAATTGACTCGTCCTAGCATGTCTTCAGAGACTTTAACGCGATTGAGTTTTTGAAGAAAATTCAGATCTTTCGGGACTAGTCGAGCGGCAACATGTTTCATGCCCAAGCGAACGTTTACAATGGTACGAATGGATTCGTGAGACATAGAAAGTTGAAAATCCTTATTCAAATTTGGGAAGTAGCCGCTAGGCTACCTCTCAAATTTGAATGAAGATTTTCAGTAACAATATCCTTCACTTTAGCGGTGTTAACTTCAGTTCAAGACGTTGATGGCCGTGCAGAGCGAAACAAATCTTCCAACAAATCTCGACCGCTTTTGAATGCACTGTACCACTCATATTCACGAGTTTTTGATAAAGTCAATTTACCCTCAGCTTCCGATAACATTTTCATTTTCTGAACATGCAATTCTGTTTGCAATGCAAAATTTGAGACAAACTCCTTGTTCGATGTTTTTATTCATTATTAAAATCGAAAAACACTCTTGAGATGAGCTTACAAAATCGAGTACTGAAAACAAACTAAATGACAGATATTGCTCAAACTTCGCGCTCGCGTCAATATAGAAAACAGTTGTGCCAACTTAACCACAAAAAAAGAATTATTTAAATTAAATTTGGAATTAGAATTAAATTATCAATTCCCGATACTTTTTTGACAGAATGTAATATAGCAAGTAAAGGAAAAGCTTTAACAGTCGCCCCCCGAGGTTGTCTTTATTGTCTTTCAGCCTTTCAAATCTCAACACAATAGTAATAGTAAAAGAAGTTATTTTGCATAGCGTCAATGTTACAATATTACCTAACAAATACTGTGTAGCGAGCAACGTGAGCGTCGGCCGGCCAAGCATTTGTTTCCAGCTCATGCCGAGGAATGCCACGTTCGCCATGAAAGTGCTCGCGAGCAGAGCCGGATCGCGCGACATGTAGTACTCTTCATAGTCGAAGTTCTACGGCACACCACACCCATGCACAATGTTAGGTATTGAATGGTACTAGTTTTAGTTTTTTAACAAAGATCTAGAGTATAGGATTTTTGGTTAAATATTATTATTGAATTGTTAAATAAATTAAAAAATAGCCGCGTACTACACACGGCTATATTTTTGTTCTTAATACAAATAGACCAGGGTAGAAGCCTTTAAAAATAATGAAAAGTGAAAAAAAATTATAATAGAATGAAACCCATTAGAAAAGGAGGGAAATATGATAAAAATGAAAGGAAAAATAATTTACGGGCGATCTGAGGTTGGGAAGGGGATGGGGGTGAGTTTTTAAGGGTAAAAAACGGTTTTTCTCGATTTCCGGCAAAACTAAAAGTCCTATCGAAAAAAGTCAAATGGAAAAGTTGTAGATAATAAAAAGATCTAAAACTTTTGTATTTACACTTTTTTCACATAACCTCAAAATTTATGTGAAAAATTCAAAAAACCAAGTTTTTGGTTTTTTATTTTTATCTTTTACAAAAATTTTTTTTTTTTAACGTAATTTTGTGAAAACTTACCTTTTTATGTCTCAAATACGCTGTAATTTATTTAATTAAAAATATTTATTTTTTCACCTTATTTTGAATTAATATCGAAAAAACACCCTAATTTTCAATCGAAAATTCACCCGTCAAAATATCAGCTTTTTTCATAAAGTTGGTGTGGTTTCTGTTCGTTGAAATCTCTACTTTCCGATGGTGAAAAAAAAATATATGTTACTATGGTAAATCTTCTCAGAAAACGCAAAAATTAAAAAAAAACTTGAATTTGAAAATTTTTTTTTTATTATTATAAATAATTTTGAGCTATTTATTAAAATTTAGACTTTAATTACTCGAAAAACGTTAGATTACATGTGACGTTGATAACAAAAAAATTGCAAATAAAAATATACTACTATCTCTATTTTTATCTGTATCAATCAACTCAACCATAAAAATCGTAATATTTTCTTTAAAAAATAGTATGCTTAACTTAACATAACCTAAAGATTGAAATTAAATGATATTTTAGTACAAGATAAAAAAATAATTATCTCCTTAATTTTGCACAAACAAATTTAGTTAATCCCATGAAAAAAAATATATTTCAAAATCTATAAAAATATATTTAAAATCTATAAAAAATATATATAATATATATCGTAAAAATATTTCTAATAAAACAAACTTTTGGCCGATTTCCATATATATTTTATACTTTTTTATAGATTTATAATATATTATTTATACATTTTGACATTGATTTCTTTAATATTTTTTTTATTCATGGGAGTTTATTCACGATTAAATAGTGAAGACATTATTAATTCGATTTTGTCTTTTCAGATTATCAGTATGGATGAATCTGTTTGTATCATTTGCAATAAGGCAGATGATAAGCAAGTGTATGCAATAAAAAAATCAGCTTTGAATCGTTTAGTGGTATCCAGCAAAAAAAGAATCGACAATAAATACAAAAAATTTGAGACTTTGACATCAGCTTTTATTCATCGAAGTTGTCAAAGTCAATATAATGACGAGACCGCAATAGCTACATTTTGTAGTTCAAGACAAAAAAAAGCAAAGGAAGGAAAAGAAGTAATTAAAGATGCTCTTTGATTTAATTTTGAATCTCATTGCTTTATCTGCGGTGGATTTTTCGGTAATAAATCAAAAGAAAAAATTTCATGTGTTCAAAGCAGCGATACAAGAAATAATGTATTACAGTATATTAAAAAACAGAACACATTAAATGATTTTGATAAAAAGATAAGGTATTTATGAATTATGAGATTAATGTGTTTAAAAATATTGTAATGAATAACGTAATGAGAATAAAGCATCTACATTTAATAGTACGATTTACATTTATATTTATCTATAATGATATTTTCTATGATATAATTGTAATTAGAATTAAATAAATCAACTTTTTAATAGAAACAAATTGCAGCAATCACATTTTTTAGATGAAATTATTTATAATAATTAAAAAAAATTTTCAAATTCAAGTTTTTTTTTTATTTTTGCATTTTCTGAGAAGATTTACCATAGTAACATATATTTTTTTTTACCATCGGAAAGTAGAGATTCCAACGAACAGAAACCACACCAACTTTTTGAAAAAAGCTGATATTTTGACGGGTGAATTTTCGATTGAAAATTAGGGTGTTTTTTCGATATTAATTCAAAATAAGGTGAAAAAATAAATATTTTTAATTAAATAAATTACAGCGTATTTGGGACATAAAAAGGTAAGTTTTCACAAAATTTCGTTAAAAAAAAAAATTTTTTGTAAAAGATAAAAATAAAAAACCAAAAACTTGGTTTTTTGAATTTTTCACATAAATTTTGAGGTTATGTGAAAAAAGTGTAAATACAAAAGTTTTAGATCTTTTTATTATCTACAACTTTTCCATTTGACTTTTTTCGATAGGACTTTTAGTTTTGCCGGAAATCGAGAAAAACCGTTTTTTACCCTTAAAAACTCACCCCCATCCCCTTCCCAACCTCAGATCGCCCGTAAATTATTTTTCCTTTCATTTTTATCATATTTCCCTCCTTTTCTAATGGGTTTCATCCTATTATGATTTTTTTTGGTTTTAAAAAATATCGACCCTGGACTAAAATACATATTTGTTAAAATACATTTTTTATGTTTGGAGACAAAATGAATTTGATAAAGTTTTCTGCAACCACAAAAAGAATAAAAATTTAACAAATATGAGGGTACAATAGTTTTATTGCTTTGCTCTAAACAAAAGATTTTTAATGACACAACAAAGAAAATGTTTTACTTAACTTAGGTTACAATTTAAAATCAAACCCTTAGTTACGTAACAACATTTTTTCGGGATCAACTTTCTACACACAAATAATAACCAACCAATATCAAATGCATACAAAATCTATCTATACAATAATCGTCTATATTTATATTATTATTTTTAAAACATTCTAGTTAGGATACTCAATGTATGTTTTGCAATTTAAAATGGTACATCAGTTTCTTGCCCCAGATGCAACATAATTTTTAAATTGTTTATGGCTTGACTAAAAAGTTCAACTTAGTTTTATGGAAACAATCGTTGCTAATATGCACTTGGATTATAATTTGGTAGAGATGTTTTTTATTCAGTAACTTTTAATTTTCAATTAATCAATTGAATATTCTCAAAAATAATATAATCATATTATTTTTGACAAAGTCGTTCTACATATAAGTATGATCAAACCACTGCTGATTGCCAGAATATTGCTTGAGATCCTATAACTGAAATATTATAAAACTATCCCAGGCATTTATTTATATTAATAAAATAAGACCAGCCTGTTCAAATCTTGGTGTTGGTGTCAAATATCAGTAATGGATTGACTCTGGTATTAAATGCAATTAGTAAAATGACAGATTTCTACAATTAAGAAAGGTGTGACCCATCACTCCACGGGGATATTAATGTTCGTTAATACCTAACGCACAAAAACCCCTCACATAGCTGTCACGTATTCCGGTTAACGCCTCTGACTAAGTTAAATGTTTGTGTTAGGAATGAGTTCAAGCTGGTAGTGTTCTATTCAGGTGAGTTTGGAACCCCCGAATCACTAGATCGCAAGTCTCACCATTTAGCAATTACACTACTACACATATTTTATTAAAATTGAGACATAACATTGATGTTGTAATCTCATTTACTGCACACACAGAGGATTTATTGATACTTGTTTTGAGGTATGTAGTACATTACACTTCAACGGTTTTAAATAAATTTGACTAAAATGACTTATGTCAGCAGTGGTTTCACCAATATTATAACTAAACTACTAAGGTGTATTACCATGTAACCTCACAAACCAACCGGGGTAATTAATACATTAGCAACCAAAGTCAAGGATACATATCATTCAACAATGAATAAGTTTATAAATAAAAAAATGGATGGTCAAAACCAGCAAGCAACAATTTACAAAAAAATATAAAACAAAACAATACCTAAGTGGTTTAAGGCCAAGACAACAAGTGGTCTTCCAAGAAGGTTTTGCCAAGCAGACTTCAAGAAATTTATTTCAGCTTTAAGTGTATCAACCATCAGTTCATAGTCAGAAGCGATGTAGAAACGGGTCATATCAGAAAACTATTAAATTAAATTGTGAATTCAATATAAAGATATATTAAACTAAAAAAATTAAGACTATACAAATTCGCATTACATGCTTGTTCTAAAACAAATAAGTAATATACAAATTAGGGTTGCCATCAGTTAATTACAACAGGTTCTTTAATTTTAAAGGTGCAACCTAAACATTTATAAGTCTCAAAAATTGTGTCAACTAATAGAGTCACAGAGCCTATAATTAGATGGCAGCCTAATCTATGCACTATATGAAAAAAAAACGTAAAAATTTATAAAACTTACTTGGGGTGTAAAAGCAAATATGCGATCATTCAAAGAGTACAACTTGCTAGTACTAAGGATACCCACATCTCTTGACTTTCTGCCAGATAAACCCAATTTTTTGTTTCTACCTGGAATACATAAGTTACATAAACATAAATAAAAAAATTGCTATTAGGCTTATACAAAGTTATAAAATACTGTATTATACATTTATATACAAAGTGTATATGACATAAATACTATACTTAAATCACTGAAAGGCAGTGAAATGGCTTGCAGTTACAAAAAGATTTTTCAAAAAAAAACTTTTATTTTTCTATATTTATATGTTTTCATATTACCTACCTAAATATGTGTACAAATGACTTAGAACTCTTGCTGGTTGCACTTCAATAGGAGCTACGTCACCAATTGTTTGTACATGCAGGTCATATTCCAAAAGTTTGTCTCTGATTTCATTGTTCTCAGCTAGTATCACAATTTGAACAACTACATCAGGCTTCTTTTCTGAACACAGCCTCCTGTTAAGAGGGTCAAGTTCACCCACTGCTAAGAAGCCCTGTAATAAGAAACAAACACTTAACTTACTAATAAGTTACAAGATTTACTTACAAACTATGGATAAAATTCTGAAATTAAAGCCTTATTATTATTATCACTATTTCATAGTCATTTATTTATGTAATTTTGATTAATACTTAAATGCAACATTATATGGAAATCCTTTAAATCAAAGAAATAACTATATCAAGCTGAAGTTCAACAAATTCATAATTAAATTTGACTATTGAATTTATCCAAGGCAGTTTGAAAGTCTTAAGTTCAAGAACACATGGATAATAAAATAAAGAATATTATTTACCTCCTGTAACAGTTTTCCTAAAATGTACAATGATTGCGCCCATATAAAGGGACAACGACCTAGCGGTATACGCTCCTGACTTCCAGGGTTATGGTGTTCTAAATCAGCCTTGTCCGCTGGCACAGAATATAGTTCAGGAACTAAAGGCATTCCCCCATCTTTTCTTATCATAATCTTTTCTAACTTCTGCATATACTCTGTGACATTTGTTTTATCTCCTTGGAAACAATAATCCATTATAAGATAACAGAAGAACAAAGGCCATTCACATTCTATGTTCTCAAACATTCTCAGCTCCCATGGTTCATAATAAAGCCTATTTGGGTCTTCTCTAGGTGTCTTGTGACCATCTCTCAAGAACCTCTTGCACCCATACTTCCCTTGCAATTTAGTCACAATAGTATTTCTTGTCAAGGTAATTAAGTTTGGATCATCAACAGCAAATGCTGGATAACTTATAATAGATAGTAGACCAGAATCAAGCTCCTTACTGTTTGATTCTCTTGGAAGCATTGATTGCAGTACTGCTTGGCATTTTTGAGCTTCATCAGCTAGAACGTGAATCACACTTGAAGGACCACCACGAGCTCCAAAGAGATCTAGTTCATTCATAGCTTCTAGGGCCGCTTTAGCCATACCGATAGAGCTAGCATTGAGCTCAGGTAATCCATGGTTGGTCTTATCTCCTCTCTCCCAAATACCATAATCAGGTGTACAGTATGCAGATTCAATGTAGAATACTAGATTTTGTATTAATGCTACTTCATCTAATGAGAATACAATCTGAAGACCAGATGCAGTCATTTGAGCAAGTACAAGGAGGTACAAAGAAATTGCATCGATCTGCAAATGCCCCCATTCTGTATCTTTAACTACTGTGCGGCCAGTCGTTGAAGAATATTTTGCATGAAGAGAATCCATAGGATGTTGAGTACTTTTAAACTTTTCAACTTTCTCCTTTTGTTGCATCATGGCCATCAGTAGACCTGAAAATAGTTTCAATTTACAAAAAAATAATACAAACAATCCACTAAAAATATAAAATATATAACTCTATGATGGGTGTTCCATCAACCATTACAAATCTTGAACACTAGTATTTTCAGATCAGATCAGATTTTGATTCAGTGTAGTGATGTAATGTAGGTTAAAATTTTGTAATTAAAGTAATTGTTATTAGGTTGATCACGAAACTTTTAAATACCTCTCATTAATTTGACGCAACTTTGCTCCAATTCATAAGTTTTTGCGCGGTCTTCATCTTGATCTGCTATTTTCTTAAACGCCATGGATAGTCCCCATACTGCCAATATACAATAGAGATTGTCCCTGATCCAAGCGTGATCATTGTGGGGACTAGCGGGAAATAAGCCAGTTACAGGTTGCTGATGATCTAAAATTAACTTGTGCACTATTCTTTGGTAATAATCTAAACGCACCCCTGAATTACTACGAGTCCTCATCTTATTAATCACTAACACGCACGTTCCGACAATAACTTTACTAAATACTCGCCTTTTTCATTATAGAATAATGTCAAACCGCTTACGTACCCGCAATATTCTAAAACTATTTTTATTTACTATTCTTCTTCAATAAACCTTGGCAAAAGTAACCCATACACTTGTGTCATTTGAAAGTCGCAGTTGTCAAACTTGTCAAGTTTATTATAAGTAGTGTTGGCGTTTGAAAAGTAGTTATGAAACTGACATGACACAGAAAATCTACTAATATTAGTCTACTCCAAAAAATCTGCGGTGAAGGAGTTTATGGTTGACAATAAGGCACAAAAGTGGGCACCACTACTGTGCAGCTGTGGTGTCATCAGTGTCATGTCATAAATTCATATTATTCATAATACTCAAGTCGAGACACAAAGTTTTTCCCTTTCTAATGTTTTTTTTGTTTTTATGGTATTAGTTTTCGACCATTTTAATTTTATACAAAATGATATATCTTTACATTGTAATGTGCAATATTTTATTCCTTCCGGTTATTTTCTGTAATGATACAGTGACTAAATTGAAAGTAATAAACAATACGCCACCTGTTTCTCTACTGCCTAATGAAACACAAGTACCTAGTGAAGGGGGTTCAATATCACCTGATAAATTATCTTTAGCAATTGCATTGCCTAAAAACAACGATAACATACCAAGCTTAGACAAGGAGACTGGCAAAAGTAAAATCGTTGCACGAAAAGGGGCCGGGAACTACACGGATGATGTCACAAAATCTTCTGAAAACCCAACATTATCTCTAAATGAAAATATCTCCGTTAAACCCAACACATCTATAGAGAATTCTAATACTACAAATGAGCAGCCGAAAACCACCACAAAAAACATAAGTTTGCAAACAAATATTAGTACTATTATGAACAAAAGTTCTGCAACTACCAGTAAATCTGTTAAATTACCAAAAAAGCCACTTATATTAAATGCTGACCTACTAGAAAATACATTATCTGAGTTTAAGTCTTCACCTGAAACATTAGTCCACAGCCAAATTCAGTCGCCTAACAATAAAGTTAAATCATATATAAGTAATGCAAATAGTCATCCTGGTATGGTTATGCCCATTGTTATAACCATTTTACTAGTTCCTATGTTTGCAGTACTGGGCTATATGGCCTTGCGGCGAGGTCAAGAAGCATGGAAGAACAGGCATTATAAACGAATGGACTTTTTACTCGATGGCATGTATAATGATTAGATCTGGCTGTAAATAAGTAAGTTGGATTGCCAACATGTAAACTGCATGTTGTTTCAATATTGTGTGCTGAACCTGCCAAAGTCACTGTTTGCAGATTAAACTTAGGCCCATCTGTTGTCCTGCAAGCTTACAGGATTCATTACTAATAAAGATATAAATAGTTTGGTAGAGCCGCATTTGTAATGTAGATGTAATATTGGGGCACTGATATGGCATTCCTTTTGTAAGTATAATCTGTTCAACAGGCTTTTGTGCTATAGTCGAATCATAGATCCATTGCATTCTATTAAAATGTGTATTTTCAATTTACATGTTGGAGTGCTATTTATTTGCATGCATGAATTAAAGAAAAAACAAATGTGGCATTGTAATGTAAAATGAATCAGTATACTTACAGTGACTTTGTCAGCACCAATGGTTTTTTCTAATTTTTAATGAAAACAAGGGTAACAACTGACAGTAAACTATTTAGTAAATGTTAAGAAATAATATTAAATTTTCATGTTTTAATAGTGCTGCAGATACTAGTTATTTAATGTGGCTTTTTAGTTTTGTTATTTAGTTATGTTCTATGTATTACATTTATACAGTTTGAATCATATTTCGGGGCTGTGCTCAATTAGTTGATAAAGCGTCCCTGTCAGACCCATTACCAGTCAGGCATCCTTGAAATGAGTAAAGCTGTATATCTTCAATAAATATGAATACTAACGAAAGTTTTCATTCTAAGATATCATCTATTCTTCTATTTGATAGTTTTAAAAATTATTAAATAACTAAATAAATTAGGTATTCTTCCTCCTACAAAATGATATATAATGAACAATGTAAATGTGACAATAATTTCAAAATTAATGAATCTTGGTGCTTCAAGTGTGCCTTAATCGTATAAATAATTAAGCATTTCTATTGAACAAAGTTTTTAACAAAATTTTGGTTAGTGAAAACTGTCTTCCTTTGAATGTAAGTTATATTGATAGCTCAGTGTTTGAGGGGCGAGCGTCAAGGACATTGAAGTTTATGTACCTTTAAAACCAGAGGTATTTATTTGTTAGAATGCTTTGTAATAACTTTTAATATAATATGAATAGAATCTATTGTTGATATTTAAATTAGTATATTGATGTTACATCATAGTAGTTACCAAATGTATTATTCATTAAGATAAGATTAGAATCACAAAAAAAATGTCTTGGTATTCCATTATATATTTACTAAGTATTATATGTTATAAAACTTTGCTAACCATTCGCATAATTTTTGTGCTTAGATTCTATTCAACAAATTAGTGATTAATGTATATTGTTACGAGTTAACACTGTCCCCATTACAGACAGTTAATATTGAAAATTATTAGAAATCTGCATGTAACAAGTGGATTTTTTGTTGTTATTATTCAAATCATGTATGATTTATGCCATTGCTTGTATGGGCCGCTTTTTAAAATATAATTTTGCCGATAAACAGCATTTTAGAATGAAATTATAATTTAATTCCTTTCCTAATTAAACATTATATCTTGTTACATTATTAAGGGTAACACAGAAAATATGAAGTTCTATCACCAAGAGTTTATTAATTAGATTGTGATATGGAAAGTGATATTTAAGAGTAATGGGCTTACATTTTGCAGCTGTATTCTAAAATATATGTATTGTATATTGATATTATGAATGTTAAATCCCATTTTTAATGTTTTTAATTTTTTAATAATTTTATGTACTTTTTGCTGTGGCCAGAAATACCTGGTATAGTTTTACACAGCTTGATTTTATAGTGGTATGTATACATTAATGGAAAACATATTTTTGTAAAATATTTTATTAATAAAAGTTAAAAAAGATGATTATTTAATTTACGTTTATCTTGTTATCTTCAAATTTAAGCATGTCAATTTTAAATGTTGGTAGTTGGTACCTCCTGCATTTTCCAAAATAAGTTGTTTGTGGCTCTCACCATATCTTAGGATACATGACTTATTAAGTAATTGAGAGTACGACTTTAACTATGATATCTTAATAGCTTTTTCTCACACATCAATGGACCGAAAATATTGAGATTTAGAGACAGCGCAGCGTGGGAGAGTCTTGTTTCGGCACGTATGGGTCGTGAAATGGAGCCTCTGGGCCTGAAAAAGGGTGTCTGTGGACTCATATTATTTCATTTATTTACGGATAAGGTTGACTGCTCGAGCGCCCATGCGACTAGCCGGTGGAATCGAAGAGGATGTATGATTTTGTCCAACAAGTGCTTTACCACTGCGATAGTCTCGTCATCATTTCACTAATGGAAGCTTGAACGCCTCCTTAGTTATTTTTATAAGTAAGTATTTGCTTAGGCAGAAATGACCGCTTTGTATGTCCCCTTATTGGACTGATTTGGCGTCGTGGGATTCTTTAGAGTGGTGACATCGTTAAGGAAAGACGTCTGTTCGTCTCAATCCTTAACCCTGGTCAAAGATATTGAGGTATATGACACTGACCACATTTCAGCAATCCCTAAACCTGATTGGCAACGGATAAAAAATATGGCTCTTCTTCTGTAAAAACCATCTATATGAACTGGTAGTGGGGGTACATAAGCCCGTTACTAGCTGAGGAAAAGGGAAGTAAGATTACGCTCCGTCAAGACAAGTCAACAGAAATGGAGACTTCTGTATTGACGGTAGTCAGAATCTGCCAGAGGGTTCGTGGCTCAATATCTGCATCGCGTGTATGTAAACGGCTACGAGTTAATTAGGTCTGATTCCGAAGACTCCGACTGTCCAAGTTTTGGACCTAAGAAGCCATGCTTACTGCCTTTTAAAACTATTTGAACCGGGTTTTCTTTCTCTTTCTTTCTTTCTTTAATTTGTTACATAACTTTATTATGTAACTTTAAGTGACAAGGGCTCAATATGGCTAGGTATTAATTAATTATACTGTGGTATTCATGAAAATAAAATACCATAGTTATGTTTATGGTAAATTATGTCTAACCTCGTTGAATGTTGTTATTGTTTACCTAATGTTTTAACACTTGTTCGAAAGTGGCATGGACACTACAGCGGGCTTGGTCCTTTCTTAACCCTTAATACCTTATATATATAAGAAATTTACCTTAATATCTTATAATATAAAAATATCTTAATACCACATATCACACCATATAATCTCATTGTACTATGCTAGTATGGATGTTGAGTTATTTATGTACCTACTTAAAACGCCCTCATTCGTGTAATACATCGTCAGGCAGCCCCAATTCAAACAGAAATCTGCAGTGCTCTACCTGCACAAGGCATTTTCCGGTTTAGGTACCCTAGATTCCTAGAACATCGCGGCTTTGAGACTGACGCTTTGATACTCAGCTTTTTTTTTTGCTTCCTCATGCTTCCCTCGAAGCTGAATACCTACCTACTTACATAAATAATTAAGTGTTCTATGTGTAAAAATTTGAGAAACAGCTTTTAGTCATTATTATCCGTTCCCCCAGTTTCACCTACGTTTATGGTCGTTGCTCCGCTCTTAAGGGTTACATAGTTCTTATTGAATAGGTACTCTTCTATACAATACAAAACAAAAATAGGCTGTCATGGGACTGCTGACTCAAGTGAAAACTTAAACGAAACGACGAACTTAAAAAGTCACATTAGCAGGTTGGTGACATTAATTAATAAGGAGCTGACGAAACTCAATATTTATGATTGAATGATTATGTTTTGATCTATATATGTATTATTAGCGTGACGGCCACGAGTTTAGTGCTTTTTCCCCATAGCAAAAGTGCACAACGTGTATGTACTTATGATAATGTTACTAGTAGATGGCATCACTTTTTAAAGTGAAAATTTCGTTAGGCACGTTGGGCACTTTTAGTATGGGGTAAAAGCACTGAACTCGCGTGACCGTCCTGCTCTGTTGACATATATTGTCATGATGAAATGTAGATGTGCTGTGTGTTTATGCGTTTTCACTTCTGATGTGCAGTTTCAGTATATAACAATGTACTCTGTGGTGCAGTCTTGCGACTGACAGTTTTTTTTGTTAGATAGGGTATATCTCAAGGGTGGTCCCATATCAAGTCAGGATCTGATGGGATCCTGATAAAAAATTGAGAGAAACCCTCGAAAATTATAGGAACGAATAGTGTTTCTGTTTATTAACTTTTACACTTTCGCGTTCCATGATATATGTTTACTTTTTAGCTGACTTCTAATAAGGAGGAGGTTCTCAATTCGTCGGAATCTTTTTATTATGTATGTTCACCGATTACTCGAAAACGCCTAGTTTGGAAATTATTTTTTTGTTTCAAAGGGTATACTTCCCAGGTGGTAATCTATGGATGGCCCCTTATTACAATTTATCATGATTTAGGCACATTGAAGTCTTTTAACGTTTACATTTTAAAAGATAATTATTTATTACTTTATCAGGTATTTGCGTTTAAAAATCATCACATCATGCAGCTGAGCTGATGATGAAAAAAAAATCATAAAATAAAATTATTTTTAACAAAAAATTAAACCGACGAAAAGATTAAAAAGCAAAAAATAAATAAAGCTTTTAAGTAATATGGTGGGTTTACACGCTCGCGTTCAAACCGACATTCAACGGCACAAGCATGTGAACAGGCTGTTTGTGCATGCTTACGTGAATGTGCTTGCGCTTGCCGCCGATCGAGATGATTGTCGGTTTTTTTACACACATCAAAGGGTAAATGTACTTGTGCTTGTGTGCCTGTTGACACACACGCGCTCAGCCGCATTAGTATAGTTTGCATATACGGACGACGCAACGATCGAAATTAATTTTTGACGACACCAAATATATCGGAATGGTCTGAACCTTTGTCATGCACGAATCGAAATCAAAAGAAGACTCTTCAGAAAGATGTTTCTGAACTATCCTTTTAGTCAAAATTAATATAGTTTATCAGGGCCAAAAAAATATGAAACAAAATAGTGGTAATTCTTAGGATTTAAGTTAGTATTGATTGATTGATTGATGATTAGAGAATTGTAACTAATCGCATATCGATGATGTGCAGTAAATAAAATAGATTTATCTATGCCTTAAAACAGTTACGAAACACAGCTAATGAAGAAGCCGCCCCCAATGCTTATCATGGTTATTTATGTTAATGTTTATTAGAAATAATAAAAAAATCTATTAAAAAGTTAGCAAGGATAGTAAATTCATTAAAAAAGATCGAACTAAAATAAGAAACGAATCATATAAAAGCACTCTTCGATGTAAAAATAGTTATAATGCATGTCAAATAAAAAAATTAAATTAAAAGTTTTGGCTATTTGAAAGTGCTTTTACACCATAAATATTTTTTTAGTTGTTAAACCTAATAGTTTTAAGTAAAATTTCGCATGTATAATTATGTCGGGCTGCTTTTTTTTTCAATAAAAATAGATAAGCCCAAAGCAGTAGCCCCCACGACATTTACGTCTTCGTCGTCTCCCATGTTTGCACTGACTACTTGAGGCACTGACTACCATGAGTACCATGCCCACAGAACACTAATAGCCTACGGAGGCTACGGACTAGGCTTGTGTAGTTCACGAACTATGTACTATTAGGAATTCACTCCTGACATGGAACTAGAACAAACTATTCTGTGAGCTTATAGGACCTTAGTTCATTTAGTACATTAGTACTGTCAAGAAACATGGAACGACTGAATCGTCAACTGAAATGTCGTACGTTACCTCCCGCGCGACACGGCGGCGAACGAAAGAATAAGAATTTTATTTTAGTCCATAAAAAAGTATCGACGAAAACAAATTTTCTTAGTTTTTTATTATTTTCTTATCGCCTTTATACAGTGTTACAGTTAAACCAAATAAACTTTTAGATTATTCGTACTTATTAGTTTCCATTTTGAATTTAGTACATTGTTAGATTAGCAAACAAACACCGAATAAAAACTACAACACCATTTTGCGTGATGTTATTTTTATTCTGTTTTTTTGCTTATGCAACTTACTAATTATAATTTTTTTGTAATACAAATGTAAATAAGTAAATTAGTATGGTGATTTTACGGGTATATGAATGACAGTCCTAGGCATGCAATGCAAAGTATGAAGAAGATCCAAATATTCATTCAATGCAGCAATGTACTACTGAACTAATAGAACTAAAAGTCCGAACTAGTACATGTGAGCGACTGTACTAGATGGGAGCGCTCTTTTTAGTGACCGAGCAAGAACAAGCCTTCTACGGACCATGCCTGCAAGTGTGTGAATCAGGGCCGCCAGATTGTAAAATTAGTACTTTTCTATCCTGTTTGTATAGTAGATTTCATTGTATAATTGGATACAATGTCATTACTGATGTTATAGCGTAATAAGTACGTACATACACATAGAGATACTTAAAACAAATCATGTCTGTGATGAACTGTTAAATCCTTATACGTTAAAGTTAAAACACCTTTTACTGAAATCACCAAAGAGTGACGTACTATAGTTGTACAACACTGATTTTGTATAATAGTACGTGATTTTGTATAGTTTCTGACTCTCAGCGGTATGAAATAAGTTGTCCTTACTGGCAGCCTTGGTGTGAAAAGCTTGCTTGGCTCGCTGCGTGACAGGCTGCGTGCCGAGCTGCGTGCCGGGCTGCTTGCCAGGCGGCACGACGTGCGTGTAAACGCACCATTACGTAATGAGCATATTTACCTAAACATTTTATATAAACTTATTTTCAGTCAGCGCCAAATAATAAAATGATTATTTACGAGCCATGATATGGATACTTAATCAGTTAGATGTCAATCTGCCACTCTGATTTTATACGTATCAACGACTATATTTATTTTTCATTATCTCCTCAACTACGCGTACAAATAAGTTGCTGTAAATGACAAAGTTTGTATAAATAAGATTATCTTGATGTTAAAATAACTTTTTGAAGTGAAAAACTCTTTAGGCACGTTGTGCATTTTTGGGCTGGGGAAAAAGCATTGAACTCACGTGATCGTCAAGCTCAGATACATGTTTACAAATATGTGTATATAACACCAATTTCTCCGTAACGCACTTTTCCAGTGCCAGAATAATTTAAGACAAGAACTCTTGTAGTGAATAGGTACAATAGTTGCACATTTATCTTCTTACATACATCATCAGATGGTCTAATTTTAGTCGATTGATTACTTAACTATACAGGTTACCACCATTAAACCTTTTTAAAAATTTCGAATATTTAAGTATGTCAAGTATGTGCAAATGATTTGTTTGTAAAATCAATGACTATCCCATTTGATTCGATTGCTGGAATATCGAGATGCCATACGGCCAGATCCTATGATTATACTCAAAATTGGGGTAAAATGCAGTCCCCAATATTTACTTTGTATTGTTTTTTGTATAATTCTTAATGAAGAATTTCAACATTTTCAAGTATATAATGCCAACATACATTCAATATTAAAAATTGCCCGTCTAGTGAATCTTTTATTGTAAATTCAGTGTAAAATCGACTTCAGCTCGACATGCCGAAAAGCTAGGGCATCCCTAAAACTTTTAGTGATATGTATGTAAATTGTGACTTTTGTGAATTTATGTTCTTCGTGTAGTTGTTTCAGTAAATTGTATTTATTCGCATAGTTTTGCTTTAAGAAATAATTAGTATGTGATTGTTTTTACGGATTGGTTGTAATTGTTTACACATAATTGTATTGATAACCTTGATCAATAAACGTCAAAAAACTCAGAATGAACTGGTAAGTAATATTGTACATAATAAATAATTTGTAAAATAATCCTGCCAAATTTTTAATATAATGAATCGTCTAATTTACCACGTACTTCTGTCGTGTTTTTTTTGTATAGCGTTTATTACACATGCATAAAATGATTTAGTTTTGTTTTATTCTTACTGCTAAAACAAATGGAAATTAAATGTTTATTCTTTTTTGTTTTTATTCCACCGTTAGTGTAAAGTAATAGAATAGAATTTTAATTTATATGAATTCAGTACAGAGGCAAACATTTATTTTTGTATTGTTTCCTTGATTTAGGACAAAGTAATTAAAAAATAAGAAAAATAATCCTAAAAAAAGTGTTTATTACAAGGTACTTTCAAGTAATTTTTCTTGATAGTCTATTGACCAATAAAATTATTGAATTATTCCAGTCAGTAAATTATTCACATAATAATAGGTTAATTAAGGAGTTAATAAGTTTAAGGACAAGCTGCACCCGGCATGCATTGCAAAGCCATTTTTTATTTAATATAGTTTTTTTGGGGCAGGAACCCTCGTGTGCGTCCCAAGAACACCCTACACCCATTTCATCACAATCTGATCAATGGTATCGGAGATGCATAAAGGACAAACATTGATTTTTATTTATGTAAATAATATACAGTTTTACTCACATGTGTATTTCAGGTATGCCTGATTAGTTTAAGACCTGACAGAGGACTTTTATCATGGGGTGACACAACCTCCTGTGTCAGTATTAGGTACTGCACACCAGTGCCACTATATACACACAATATCACTCATGAATTTTTTTATTCTAATACTTATTAAGTGGCCATCTGGCTTCTAAATTTTTAGTATGTGATATTCGATTAAGTCTAAACAGGCAGTTATAAAAACAGATGTCATGCTATTTGTTTAATAAAAAATTATGTATATATATATAAGTTTGTAGGATATGAATAAAATGTTTTTTCTTGCAATCCATATGAAAGAAAGCTTACTTAATTCAGTAACATTGTATAGTAGCAAAGGGCAAAGAGGAGCAGATTTCAAATTTGCTTGTCTCTTATCTATTATTGGTATAAAAAAGCCCCAATATCACTATAATGTGATATGTGATCTTTTTCTCCACCATTTTTTTATTTGCTTTGAACAAAGTCATGCTAAATTACATATATTTATGAAAATCTTTCTAATTTTGGTTTATTGAGCATAAGTTATCGTCATTTACATTTTGTTTATTTAAAAGTAACTATTACAACTGAAATATAATAATTTACCAAATACACCTAGTAGATTGTATCTGTAGAACTGAACAAAACGATTAACTTGAAAGATAGTGTTTTTAGGGTGTGTTAAATCCAAAGGAGAAAGCACAACCTTCATGGAAAATCAAAAATAAATTTATTGCTCATTTGCAACACGGACATGTTATTGTCCAAACGAAAGTAAGGCCAAGTAAAAACACATGTTTGTTGCAAATGTGCAAAATGTGATTCCTCATTCTAATATTGGCATAGAAAAGAATTGTCTTGATTATTCTTTTAGGAATATGTTTGTGTATTTGAGATTTATTTTTAACTAGCTGCACCCCTAGCTCATTCCTGCTGCCGTGGGAATATCGGAATAAAAAGTAGCCTAGCCTTTTGCCAGCAGAGTGGGGTGACGCCAATATTGTCAATTTTAACCCTTCCAAAACACAGGCGTGTCTCTTCTCTGCGAAAAAGATTACTTTTGAACTTACACCCACTTTCCAAGGTGTATCCTTATCGATTACTTACCATTTAGGACTTCTGGTCATCACCATCACGTCCAAACCTAACTTTGGTCAATAAATCGAGTTCATGGCGGAGACAGCTTCAAAGAAATTGGGAGTCATTTCGAAGTTCCGGCGGTACGTACTTAAGCTCTGAACAGCTGCTTTATCTCTATACAGACCAAGTTCGATCTTGCATGGAGTCACCTTTGCAATGGCTCAGCTAAGTACCATCTAGAAACTCTGGACTCTGTTGACCGAAGAGCCCGTGGGCGCAAAAATGACGATGTGCTCACGAATAGGGAAGTACATAGGCTTGAGCATAGTCGTAAAGTCGCCTGCTTCTCGGTTTTTTTATAGCATTTCGTTGTCGAAACACCAAAAAGTCGAACTAACGCTTTTTGGCGTGGAATGAGCTTGTAAAGAAAGGTTTTTGATTCAATAAATTATTTTTATTAATAGCTGCCTGGAGTTTGCGGTGCATGGACTAATATGGGGCCTCAATTTAGGCAATACCCGCAACGGCCTACGGCCGTCAAAGTCATAAGGGGATATCGCACGGTTCCATTTGAAGCGGCGAATTTCCTAGACGGCGTTGTAACGATCCTGGCAGCGAGGACCCTTGCGTAGTTATACTAATGGCGCAAAGAGGAACCAGAGCGGGGCACGAGTTGTTCGCAATGGCCAAAATACCTGTATCGTAAATCCCGGGAGCCAACTTCTTTGTGACGTCCTGGCTTTTGCGAAGGCACTACACTCTTGTTAAGTGGTCAGTGTAAGCGCAGTAGCGTAGTCAGCGCGAAGTCTTTATCATGGTTCTGTCATGCTATACTTTGTGTTTGGCGATGAAGTGATGAACGCTAAAGAGCCAGCGGAAGAGGAATGGGAGTAAAGAAGGAGTATACTACTCTCCCGGCCCACAAAACGTGTAACAGGCGTGTCGAAGGCGCGTGGAACGATGTCTATTAAAAAAATTCGAGTGCAGAAAAGTTACTGCCTTTTAATAATATTTTCTGTATTTCTTTTTCCGAGCTTGACACAATAAATAGAATTTGTGTATTCTGCTATATTCTAAAACTACATTTTAATAGATCCAGTTTAATATCGAATATAACTACCATATTATCTGGTTATTAGTTTAAATCTATAAGATTGCCTGGTTTCCGTTTAAGGTAGGCATGAAGAATGTATTTTTTGTTAGGAACCACAATACTTTTCTATTTGAAGAAATTTTCAATAAAATTACTGTAAGTCGTTTTCAATTTGGTTTGGTTATTATTAGGTAAAGGTAAAAAGTAAAACGTATTTTTGTTTTCATGAAGTTAATACAAACACCCTGTATCTGAAAATGGAACACTTACTTAAATCACTGAAAAGGCATGACTAGCGTGCAGCTATAAAAGGAATAAAAAAAAAACTATCTGTTTACAATTGATGACCGTTTGAATTTCCAGGTTTTTTTACCTCCTTGGATGTGTAACGTTAAAGACTTTAAAACGAACATATTTTTATTTTATTTTAATGGCGTGCTAGAGCTTTTTCAGTGATTTAAGTAAGTTTTCCATTGTAACATACAACCTGTATACTTAATTAATCAAAGTTTTTACCATTGTTATCGATGTATTTTCGTCATTTTATACGAAGTTCATTAATTCCCTTGCTGAAAAAATTGTGATAGCTAGAATCAATGAAATCTTTGGAGGCGGTTTGGACTGCCTCATCGGAGTTTTTTTCCTCAAGAAATTGTCCAAATTCCAGAACAAATGGATGGAAATCTGTTGGAGCAAAGTCCGATGAGTATGGTGGGTGTCGGAGACATTCCAATCGCAGCTCCTCTAATTTTGAGGCCGTCTGTTGTGCAGTGTGAGGTCTAGCGTTGTCCTGAAGTAAGACTAATCTCGGTTGTTTAACTGCTATCTTTTTTTTTTATTCATCATTGTTTGGAACTTGACAAATAACAATACAGTCCTGCCGTAATTATCTGGCCAGATTTTAGGAAGATGTAGTGAACAACATCAGCACTGGTCCACCAGACATTCATCAGTATCTTTTTTTGAGTCATCTTTCGTCTGGGGCAAGATTTGCCCGGTTCTCTAGGGTTCAACCATTGTGGTGAGCGTTTTCAATTATCGTATAGGCTGCACAGTTTATCACAAGTAACAATACGATTCAAATTCCCCTCGTTATTGTGACGGTTGAGTAATGTAACGCAACACTCAACGTGTGTTTGTTGATGTGCTTCACTAAATTCATGCGGTATCAATTTTTCTAGTTTTATTTTTCCAATATCATTTAAGTGAATTCAAATTATTTAAACACTTACACCGAAGCCTGCCGCTAATTCTGAAGTGGTTTGCGATGGATCTGCTTCTACGATCCCTTTTACTACTACAACTAGGGTCTCCGGCCGTCCACGAGGTTTTTTCTGTAAGATAAAATTTCCAGAACGAAAACGTTGGAACCAAAAACGTACCGCATTTTATTTTACAGTAGCTTCCACATACACATCATTAATCCTTCGAGCTGTTTCGGCAGCGCTAGTGCCACGGCCGAACTCGTATTCGTAAACAACGCCATTTTTTAAGTTTTTCATAATGTAAACAAAACGATGTCAAAGAAAAATCAAATGGTGCGAAAACAACCAAATCACTAAATTCAAAACACAGAACACAATAAACAAGCCTAAAGTTAAAATTATTTTTAATTTGGAATTCCTAACCAAACGCCAGATATTTGAGATCGAAGTGGCTATTTGGACAAAACGCCAACTTCATATGTAAAGACCTAGTATTAAATTCTTCTGTTCCTTTCGTACACAAATATTTGTTACTGCGTTTTTGCCTTCGTGTAATGAAATTTGTACCGGAAAAGATTAGGGTTCTTCCTAATCAGTGGCATATCTAATCAGTATCTATACACAAAATGCTATATTTCTATTCACAAATAAAGTGTCTTGGGTCATAAGATAGATATACGAACCTTTGCTTCCGGATGCTAGTTTACAAAACAGGCACTAAAATATTATTCCGTTCTTTAAACCATGATGTTGGTGCTAAAAACCTGAATTAGATATCGATATCTTAATTAGCAAACCCGCTAACTGCATTTCGGTATTTAGATTTATATAAAGAACCTTTAATAAGTTTCTCTGTTCTGAAAGCAATGAAATGACTTGGACTATGTGCATTTGTGCACTGACAATTTTAGATAAATGTATTCAGTCATTCTGTATCAGAATCTGTAGGGCAGTAGGTGTAAGTAATTTTGAACTAAAGTGTACAAACATGTCAGTTCGCCATAGTGTAGACCAGTAGACAAGTATTTTTTTTATCTCTGAAAATGTCGAGTTTTATGACAAATACATAAAGAGTCTACCAGAATCTCATGGCAAATAGGGAGTGCAATAATATTTGAAATTTTCGTCAAGATCATTTAAACCAATTTGGAAATTGGATTGAACGATCTTGACACCCGATTCTTTTTTTAAACGGAAGTATTTATTAATAAGTAATGTATTTATAGTCGGTTTCTGAACATTATACACTTTTGATATTATTTACTAGCTGCCCGCGGGTTCACAGCGCGTTTTAATTATAGAAAGGTATATACCAAGTTCATCCTGCTCCGCTCCTGTGAATCGCAACATAATGTTTTATAGCCTTTTTAATAAATAGGCAAAAAACAAAAATTATTTTTCAAATTGGCGATCAACAAACAATCGCAATCATTTCAAATTTTTCAAAGAGATTAGCGTTCAAAACTTGTAAATATTAACAAAGTCTTAGGTCTTCAGCTTTGTAATAGTTGTGCTCACCATTGATAACAATTTTGTAATATTAAATAGGAAAGTGCCCACGGTCCCACACTTGTGACATGACAACAACCGCATTCGGTTTTCCAACCATAAACATAGCATTCTAACATAATAGATAAACAAACAGTCTCTGCATTAGTTAGTAGTCACTATGGATTAGTAGTAGGTACTTGTATATTTTGTTGCTTTGTAATATTATATATTTTAAATGACAAAAATGAAGAAAGACCAATAGAATAAGAATTTAATGAATTTTGATGCTTTTTAATATTTTCCTGCGTTAATTACCGGGGTTTTATGTTAATTAAGTACATTTACGCTGTACTCTCTCTGGTGTTAGCACAGACAAAAGTCCGTCATTTGCTTCTGTACTTACATACCCCACGCTTCGTCTACTGTCATTAAACATTTCATGCAAGTAAGTCCCGGTAACTACTACTATAGACTATACTCTAGTCTAGTCAGTTTAAGTAATAGCAGTCCTGAGATGACCAGCCGCAACTAACGGCACCCGTTCACGAACCATATTGAAGGGAGCCGGACGACCTTCTTCTAGGCAAGCATGACATACTCGAAACTCTCAAACAACATAGAAAAAATAACTGAATAATTTTGACTGTACATGTACAATTCAATATTTTCTAAACGAAACATTATAAAATTCATGTTAAACCTGCAAAGTCGATACAGTGTATAATGGGTAATGCCAGTCTTTCTTCTTATCTTCTTATATATATATATATATATTTATATTTAATTTTTTAATATATATTAATCTCGTGTCACAATGTTTGTGCTCAATGGACTCCTAAACCACTTAACCGATTATAATAAAATTCGCACACCAGTTCTGCAGTGTGCAGTTCGATCCAACTTGAGAGATAGTATAATTTAAATCTCAAATTATAGTCGCAATTTTAATTTATTGCTAATTATTTGTCTGTTATTATTTGACAGTCACAATTATCTGTTAACTCCAAATGATTCTAACAGATGTCGATACCTTTCGACTGGGTTGAGTAAGTAATCAATAGATGGCGCTGCTATGGTAAATCTACGAACGTGTCATATAAGCTACATTTTAACAGCATAATTACCACGTGTTGTTGACGCTATAAAATTAATTAAATTAATTTTGTAGTGAACGAAATACCGTATAATTCAGCTAATTATTTGTCTGTTATTTGCGATTTAACATCTGATGGATGAGGCATTTTGTACAACAATATGAATTTTTCAATTGAGTACTTTAGTTTTATTTTCAATTTAGCTAATTAGATTTTACCGGAAGGGTTTTATTTCCTTAGTTGCGATTAGAGAAATAAAATATGGCGGTACGAAGTTCGCCGGGTCAGCTAGTATACTGTATAAATAAACAATTTCAGAAATAATAATAGTAAAAAATATCAATAGATAGATATAATATATATCAGAAGTAAACTAATACACAAGTGAAAGAAAAGACTAATACGACTTCCTACTCATTTACAGCCTGACTGGAGCGAAATCAGGATTTTTATCAACTACATAAACACCTAGTTTATAATATGCTTATAATATAACAAAAGAACTCTTCAGCTTTATGATATTATAGTAGTAGTTGTTGCCCGCGACTTCGTTTGCGTGGAAATTCAAAGGTATCTCACGGGGTCAGTACATTTTTCTGGGAGGAAAAGTAGCCCCTATCCTTCCCCAGGATATAATCTATCTCCTTGCTAAATTTTACTAAGATTCGTTCAGCCGTTTAGTCGTTTCAAGACTATGTAACAAACAAACAAAGTTACTTTCGTATGTATAATATTAGTATGGATAAATAATGTGATGGTAATTTAAATTAATAATTTGGAGTAATGTTAATACTAAATACTACTAATGTATGTTAATAAATATATTTAGTAGTATAATAATCATTAGTGGAACATATGTAATTTAGCAGGTAGCTAAGAATAATGTCATCTCGCCGATTGCATGCTGTACAACGGCCAAACTGTAATTGTACTGTAACACGTACGAGTATGTATATTTGACGCAATAAATTATATTATATAACCTTGTCTGAAAAACCTAACATCCATTGTTTGAAGCTTCTTCTCTGCATTTAATGAGATTTGCTGGGTGTTTTTATTATGAATTACTCAAACCCAACGATACTGTCACGGAATATCGCTATCGATATCAATTGATGCGTCTGAGTCGAGCCCTAAACAAACAACGGTTGTTTAACGAGCAGAGAGACATAACAGTGATTTTGTAACATGGCAACTTTAGACCAGATATTGGAAAACATGTAAACAAAAAATGAAAATGAGAAGTCCTGCCCTCCCCGCCGTATTTACTGGACACAGCCCGTCCCGATTATCACCACCGTTAGATGGCATATAACCTGGCTGAGCAGCGCTTTTTATCTTATGAAGATAGGAAAAAATGGGCCGATTTTTAGAATGGATTTGTAGCCTCAAATGCCTTCTCCTCCCCCCCCCCCTTTATCAAAAAGTGAAGTTAGCTAGATTGCCAATTAAGATATCGATGTATAAATTTGAATTTGGTTACATTCAAATAAATATTTTTCTCACACAGAAACACATTATGGCCAAAACAGTGGGTGTTGCAGTTTAATGATGGGTGTCATAATATTATTTACTAAAAAATGACAGAACAAAGTGGGTGTGTCAGCTGCGGTGATGGCTCCAATCAGTTTGACAGCAAACATGATGCCGAGTGCTCAGAGGCCGAGGACGCCCAGATCAGAATGGCACCACACGTGCAAGCCTACCTGGCACGCAACAACCCTACCACTAACTGCTGTGGTCTCACAATACCAATTGCTTTTGAAAGGGCAGCACCTGGAACCTGGTGGAATCCTAGATTCGATTCAGAGATACTCGAAGGCCAATACAGAAGTAGTTCCTTTAAACAAATAAGACTAAGATTTAGGTAAGTGACGTCTAAAAGAAGTGAATATTTGACAATGTTTATGTGTTGCATGAATGTTAATTACGAATTGCTTGATAACACAAATATTATCATTAGATAAACTTATTTGATGTTTTTTTTATTTTTGTCTTCTTTCAGATTTGCACTTTTATACATTTTGATATTTTCTATATCATGGTTTGTCTACTTTGTGGTCCTTGGTTTGAATGGCATACCAGTAAAATGGCCATCTTTTTGTTCTATATTTGGCGTGGTCCTCTTGATAACGTCTGTTATGCTATTTGTTACATTTACAAATATTTATAGAATCTATACATTCAAGCTATCCCTGGTTATGGCACTCGCTCTGTGTACACTCAGCCTATCACTGGTGACACTGACCACGCGATTAGAAACAGCTGCATTCTCCCAAGCCGCCGATATAAGCCAGTCGGGACACTTCACCATGTGCATTGAAATATTGCTGATTATATATACACTGACACCGTTACCACTATATGCCTGTGTTATTATTGGAATCCTATATTCAATAGTGTTTGAAGTGCTCAATATTGTGTTACATTTGTCAGAGCAAGAATGGCAGTGTCCTGGAATGTTTGTGAGGATCCTTTTACAACTCTGTGTCCACATAATAGGTGTACATATTTATCTCATGACGTTTGTTAGAATGCGCGGCACTTTTATGAAAGTAGGGCAGAGTTTGTTAGTAAGGAAACAGCTTGAGATGGAAAAGCAGCTAAAAGAAAAGATGATACTTTCGGTGATGCCGCCTAAAGTTGCTAATTGGTTGTTGGAGGAACAAGTGCTTGAATCAGACACTAGTTTAAGGCCACACAATCCACTCAACCCCAGAAACTCAAACCCTGGAGCGTCAGATATAAAGTCTCTGTTTAGACCATTCAACATGAGTTCCATGGACAACGTCAGCATATTGTTTGCTGATATTGTCGGCTTTACGAAAATGTCCAGTAATAAAGGTGCTGAAGAATTAGTGAATATTTTAAATGATCTATTTGAGAAATTCGATGAACTGTGTCAAAATCACGGATGTGAGAAAATTTCCACATTAGGCGATTGCTATTATTGTATATCTGGCTGCCCAGAACCGAGACCGGATCATGCTACTTGCTGTGTAGAGATGGGCCTTGGTAAGTTTATTAGATCAACTATCTTTAGTGCCAAAAAAAAGGGCAAACACTAGCCCAGACATTGAAATAAACGTAAAATTGTTACCTATGAAATACCTATGTATGTACTAACACTGACTAACACTTTTTCTTTTAATTTTAAATTATAGCTCGTACTGATACAATCCTGATGCAATATCAATATTTCAGGTATGATAGACGCTATAAAAGAATTTGATAGAGTGCGTGGTGAGGGAATAAATATGAGAGTAGGGGTCCACACCGGTACTGTACTGTGTGGTATTGTTGGTACACGGAGATTTAAATTTGATGTATGGAGCAACGACGTAAGCTTTGCCAATAAAATGGAATCAACCGGGAAGCCAGGTCGAGTTCACATATCGGAAGAAACCAGCAAATTTCTTGGAGGTTCTTATGTGTTAGAAGAAGGCGATGACGTTTTCGGTAAGTTAACCTCAAATGATCCAATTAAATGATTGTTTTTAAATAATTCTAAAACGTATGTATTTGTTCAGGTCACAAAACCTATTTCATTGAAGGTCGGCAGCTGTACTCCCCTTATGACCATGAAAATTGCCTTGCTCCGTCTAATCCAATCAATTTACGCCTCATTATATCTCCTGCAGCTTCTCCTCACTCCATCCTATTCAATCATTCCCCACTGCCACTCTCACCGAGAGATAACGGAACATCCTGTCGGAAACTCGATACCAGAAACTTCCTCTCCCCGGGTGCCTTCAATTTCCGTACAAAAGCTAGTTCGTTACCCAGTATATTGGATTCAGATACAGAATTGGATGAAAAAAGGGATAAAGACTTTTCTGATAGAAACGACAGCTCGTCAAAAAGCCCAACCTCTGTAGGTAAGTTGCCTGATTGCATAATTGTTTTGTAACAAATAAGTTCTAGATAATTAAACATAATGAGTGATTCAGGTATGTTATAAGGGGTCGTCCATTAATCATGTGTTTTTTTTAAACACCTTATACCCGCCCCCCCCCTGGGTGATACGTGGCGAAATTTTAGACTAACCCCTCCCGCTTAGACAAAATCACGTGTATTTTTTTAAGTTTAAAATATATTTAAAATTTTCAAAGTATTATCTTTAAATACAGATATAATCGCGCGTTCTACGTTTTAAAATAAATACACGTGATATCTCACTACACCCCCCCTTGTGATCTGTAAAATGGTTGTCGTGTAACTGAGTTTCTATTTCTAGTGCTCGCGTGTTATAATGAACTTTGTTATGAAAGACCGATAGCTTTAAAATTATCTATATACCTCAAAATTCTAAGTGATATTTTCAATTAACAATCAGCATATACATATAACCACTCCTGTGTTTCCGAAGGGGTAGGCGAAGGTGCGTATTAAACACCCACATTCAAATTATTGCAAAATCTGACCAAAACCAGTGAGTCATTAAGTGACCACTAAATGTTCTTGGACGTTTCAATTTAATAGAAACACTGAAATAACTCCTGAAAGTAGTAAAGAGCAATTGACGCGTATGTTTTCGACGAGAAAAACAAACAAATATTATGACTTAGAATATTATGTGTATATCAATTAAATTTCTATTTACATGTCCATATATTATTAAGAATTGAGCTGTGGAAAAGTAGCAGTTAGTAATTAAATTTCTATTTACATGTCCATATATTATTAAGAATTGAGCTGTGGAAAAGTAGCAGTAGTTATCACCGACATAAGGCATTGGCTGATAAGATATAAAGTCAGCTCATTACGTGAAGGTGATGCTCTTTGTCACGCAGATCATGACACGAGCGAGATGTTTCAGTTAACTCGGATAGCATGGTTCTTCTGAATATTCCTTGATTCATTAGTTTATAGTTTTTTATTTGAATATAATTTATTCTTAGAAAATATTGAAGCGAACGCTTGGCTTATACATGTGCGCACTTTGAGTGACTCTAGTATTATTTTTTTATTTGGTTGACCCACAACTCTTAACACTTATACCAGGCCAGGTCCACTCCACACTTTAGGTATAACGCTAATCGTGCCAAAAATTCAATGGACTGCCGCGCGCCGCTCTGCCCAACCGCTTGAATAAATGAAACTAATTATTTAAATACATAAATCAGAAATAATGACATAGGGCGTTCATAAGTTTTGTCGTATGCAAACCAGATACCCATACTGTGATTTGAAGTTTTATCCATAAACTCTAAGTAATATAAAAAAAACGAATTTGGAGGCAAGGAACCGTTAATGGTAATGACTTTCGTTTAATTATTTTGTACTATAACTTTAAGCGTATCTTAACTAAACAAAAATGTTTCGAGAAAATGGTAGTACACTGAGGGAAATTTGTCCGTCTCTAAGGACCGTAGAACGGTGGTATACGGGGGTCATACTGAAAGTTTTTAGAAAATAAAAAAAGGAATGATATAGAAGCCAGTTACTATTTTTATTGCTTTTCGAAGTGGAACGGAGACTCCGTTCTTTTGTTACTGACCCTTGCTCGTCTTTTTTTCCTCGGCAACAAACATCTTGAGATATCCATTATAGATCTGTTGAACCACTCTGCTGTACAATTCAGTTCATGAACATATGGAGGATATGGCTGCAACACTATTCCTTTCTCTCTAGTAAATTGTTTTATTCTGTTGTTTATATATTCTGTTCCATTGTTACATCTCAGTTCTTTGATCATTTTACCTGTTATATTCTGCATTTCATTTACATACGCTACAAAACATTCATATATTTCTACTTTAGACTTTATACAATATACTTCTGACAATTTTCTATAATCATCTATAAAGCTCAGAAAATATTTCGCACTACAATAACCTGTTGTGCTTTGAGGCCCATTCAAGTCAGTGTGTACAATCTCCCACACATCACTCGCTCCACGTCTATGACTCCCAAAAGGTAAGTTATGCATCTTGCTTTCTATACATATTGAGCACTTCATGAATTGTGACTCTAACTTATCAGGAAATCCTTCCAGCATCTTGTCTTTTGCACGTTAGATCTAGACTTTTGAAGTTTACATGCCCGAGAACTCTAAGAAGCTTTTTCTTCTGTGTCATATTTCTTTTAGCCAAGTTTACACTTCCAGTATTGCATTCATTCACCATCTTTTTTCTTCTGTATATCTTAGAGGTATCTTTGAGTGAAACTATTTTACAGTTATTATTAGTATAATTATAATAATAATTAAAAGCAAATTATAGGTAATAGTGCCGTGACGATTAAGGCGGAAAGGAGTCATATTTCATAGTAATGTTCATCGGCAAAATTGAGCTAAATAAAATATATTTCCAATGGGCATCTCGGAACTGTAGCGCGGAAATAAGGTAGGAGCATGAAGCCGTATTCAATATTATACTGGAGTTGTTAAAACTGCTATTAGTCTTATGGTTTCCTTCGCTAATTAATAACACTCGTGATTTAACTTAAACAATCTTTAGCGGTAGACTTTGTATTTTGTATATATTTTCTTAAATGATGCCTTAGGGCAGTAGATTAACTGTGGATTCTAGAGCCTCTAGATGTTTTGAAATATGACCTTGTTTAAAATAACTGCGTGTGGTCGCTAACAGCAGTATCAATTCAATACTTTTAAAATACATATATGAGAGGAAGCCTGTTAGCTACCAGGTACCAGTAGTTGTTCGCTCTTAGATATTTCTTATTTCTGATTGAATTGGACCTTTTTTGAGACATGTTTTGTATTTACCCAAAGAATTATGGAGATAGTATAGTGGGTAACCACGGCTAGCTTAGCCCTTTTCATAGCGATGTGTGAGTGTATATGAAAGTTTTCTCTGGTAGGGAAACCCATACATGATAGGATTTTAAGGAACAGATTCATATGTGTACTAAAGTAACCTTCATAGCTCTTTTCTGACCTTGTCCTAGTTAGGTTCCATATTTGTTTCTCCTGAGAACTGACAATCGTTAAATTTTTTTTTTGACAAACCTATGCGTGGGACGTCCTTTTACTAGATGGACCAATACTGCCCTTTGTGGAAGTCTTTAGGAAAGCCCTACGTTGGGCAGTGGGCTTTCTCTGAAGATGATTATGTTGGGTTATTATTTATTACAGGTTACTCAAACTTCCTATCAAACTTGTTTGACTGGCCTGTTGGTCTAGTGGTTAGTGACCCTGACTGCTAAGCCAGAGGTCGTGGGTTCGGTTCCCACCCAGGACCAATAATTGTGTGATGAGCACGATAATTTGTTCTGTGTCTGGGTGTAATTTATCTATAATATGTATGTATTTAGAAATATATAAGTATGTTTATCAGCAGTCTGGTTACCATAGTACAGGTTCTGCCTAGTTTGGGATCAGACGGCCGTGTGTGAGATGTGTCAAGTTATTATTATTATTAATACAACGTTAAAATAACATTATGACGTGAGACAGTCCCTAGAGTCAGACAGTACATCTAAACGTCTGCAACTCTGCCATTCATATGACCCGTGCGTTTTGGAGATGATTGGGCACGAGGGACTCTATTGCAATACGCCCCAATGTTTCTATAGCATCGGAGATCCTTTATTCTTTCTTATTTGAAATAGTTTTTAGATACAAATTTATATGTATAAGTTGAAATATTATTTATTTGTCTAGTATCCACATATTATGTTTTGTTGTCTCTGTCTCTTAATACACCGCTTGTTACTTTTTTACTTTGTACTTTAGGTCGGTCGCTTGCTTTGCTTGTATTCGATACGGACAAATCCTCATCATCCTCCGTGCCTTTTCCCAACTAAGTTGTGATCGGCTTTCAGTCTAACTACGATACGGTCGAACTTTGATATTTTACGTGAAGCGACTGCCATCAAACCTCCACAACCCAAGTACTAGTCGATATCGAAGTACTGTAGTTAGACCAGTTAGACAGGTTGTTATGTCCTTTATTAACTGTATAGTTTTGACCACTTTAATTTTATTAAAACCCTAGATATATATACCGCAGTCAGCCCCATAAACGCTATGCCATGTACCTGCAGCTGGCCTACACGCAGGGCATTAAAATGGTACAGCTATTTTATTACACATCTAGTGCCTACGTACATTGTCTTTTATGTCGGTTGATAGGAACTACGACAACACCAATATCCTTGCCTCAATTACATTAATGTTCCCTATTCACTGAATAAATAAGTAATTTGGTAAAAGTCACTTTACGTGTACGCATTGAGCTAGTAAAGTTTTAGTAGTCCGAGAAAACTGGAGCAGTTGGTTAAGCAAGTGCTTGAATTTCCAACTATGGCACGATGGCTCGCTTCAGTCAATTCCCTAGTCTGTCGATGTCACTAGTAGATAGATAGAATATTGTTTTTTGTACACAACTAACAACATACAGTTAAAAATCTATTTTGTTTTTGCGCGTATGTAGATAATTCGAAGTCGCAAATTGCAAGTTTAACTTTTTTATTTATTTTAGGAAGCTACGGGAAATACACAACTAAATTAAAAAATTGGAAAGTACCAAGATTCCTGAGAAAGCATTCTGATACACCGCTGCACGAGATTAAAAAACAAGAATTGACCGATAAGGCTATACAGTTCCTGGAGCGTGGTGACATCAGTGTAGGTTTTCAGTCTAGCAACGGTTATCAGCAAGTGCCTATAGTGATAGAATCTCAAGACAATAAGAATAGACCGGTGCAGAGTAGCAGTAAGCTAAACCAACCATATAGCCAAGAAATTGCGTCTTTCGAGAGAGAAATTATAGATATACGGTCGTATCTCAGCCAATCGAGAAGTAATATGTCACCGTTCGCAAGAAGCAGCAGTTACCGATCTCAGTATGGCAGACCAAACAACATTGAGGTAAAATTAAAATAAGAATGAAATGGGATCAATGTTTAAAAACATTTTCAACCTGCAGACATAAGGGGCTAAAAGGCAAAAGCCGGTTGCGCTTGTTTAAATACTGTGTATTTTAATCCAGACGCTAGGATTTCCCTTGTGCACGTATGTCGTGTTTTGATAGTTCTATTGCTTTGACTAGTATTATCATTGCTCGATATTTTTGTTGATGTCCTTTCGGTACTTCCAAGTAGCGAGCTTCGGCAGTTTTAAGTAACAGTATTACACGTAGTACGATTAATAGCTATTTTTGTTACCTTTTCTCGGTATTTAGCTGTTGAACTCTTACAATAGGATATTGACACTAATCTGTCTACTTGTCAAACGCCAGTAAAAAACAATTGTGCTGTTTTTCTTAGTGCTGTTTATAAAACCACGGACAGCAAACATTGCCCAAACCAGTCGAGTAAGCGACGTGAGTTTTTATTATTTCCATCGCACTTCATCAGATTAGTAGTGTATATCACCATTGAATAATAAAATATAGAAATGAAGGAGTTAAAACTATCATAATAAATTTGAGTAATATGGTAGGTACATTAATAATATGCTCAATACAAGCTTTCAAAGTTTTAGAAAGCGTTGGTCTTTGTTCTGTACTGACACTCTTTACGATGCGGTTTTTTTACGGAATTATTTAATTTTGTGTCAACTAGTAAAATTTCATGGTATTAACATCCCGATTTCTGTTTGACTTCGTCCCATCTTTGCCTCCTTAAACAATATTAGAACCGTTGACATGATCTGATGGACCACCAAGGGGCCTCAGAACTGGAGTTCGGCTTAACGTAACTCCAGTTCTGACTGAATGCACTGATCTACAATATCAGTGCAGTGATTTTTGCACTGATATTGTAGATCAGTGCATCGATGTGAAATAAAGCCGAAAAATAATTCTCATTTTACCTAAATGGTTATATATATACATGCAAGGAAATCGATGTAAGTGACGGAACACCCTGAGTAAATCAAACGTGCATTCACTGACTCCAATGAAAATTAGATAAATCTTAGGCACTAGAAAAGACCCTTCTGGAGGGTGGTTGTACTATCCACCTCCTGGCTTCATAATCAGTCGTTGCCAAGTCCAATCTGTTGAACTCGTCGAAACTAATTATATGCGCCCAAACTCGAAAGGTTTCCTAGTAGCTACTAAGGAGTTCCACTATCTACCTCCTGGTTACATCATCAGATCAGCTCCAGGAGGCCCATTTTAGATCTTATCAAAAAAATTGAAAAAAAAACTAAAGTATTAGAAAACGGCAATAATATTTGAAATAATTAAGATTAATTCATTATCTTCGATCCGAGGGCCCCACAGATATACACAGATTCACACAAAATCGTGGGTATGTTTATGAATTGCATATATAAGCTATACTGGTCAGGTCGACGGAACAGGACAAGTATTTACAAGACCCCTAAAATCACAGACAGATCGCAATCAAGTGCACGACCCGCCTGGTGGTAACCCTCACCGGTGCCTCTTAAACACTTGCAGTACTAATGGTGTAACTAGTGCGTTGCCAATCCTATTCCCTCTTATTTGGCTCTTGTGACTCCTCTCACTAGCTTCAAAAGACAGCACCCTGCTAGCAGTGCCGTCTTACCATCTTTTTCTGTAGGAGAAGGCACTAGTGGAGGTAATGAACCAGTCCGTCGGCTCAACAAAACAAAAAAATAAATTATGGGATAGTGGGCAAACGAGCAGACCTGTCACCTGATGGTAAGTGAGTACCGCCGTCCATGGGCACCGATTACGCGGGCGGCACTAAAAAATTTCGGAAATCAAGGAAGTGACACAACATTACTAATTAAAAATGTATTTATTGCTTTTCGAAGTATTCTCCCCGAAATTTGACACATTTTTCCATACGATGGAACCAATCATTGAAGCAACCATTCCATTCGGAAGTTGGGGTCTCCAAAATGGCCGTTTTGTAGGCGTCCACAGCTTCTTCAGGTGATGAAAATCTCTGACCACGCAATTTATTCTTTATTTTAGGGAAAGTATAGAAATCATTAGGGCTTAGGCCGGGGCTGTACGCGGATGGTCTAATAATTCTATGTTTTCTTGCTTTAAAAATTCTTTTGTTCTGTGCGCGGTGTGAGAACTCGCATTGTCGTGATGGAGGATGATGCGGCGGTTGCAGTTCTCCTTACGGAGTTCAGAAACGACCTGTGTCAAACAAATGCTAGCATACCATCCTGCATTAACCGTTCTTTGTCCCTCAAGAGAAATAGTCGCAACATGGCCGGTTTTTAAGACAAACGTGGCCACCATTTTTTTTGCCACACTCCGTGAACGAACAATTTTTGTTGGCTTTAACTCATTTTCGAACACCCAAACTCGTGACTGGTTTTTTGTTTCGGGTTCGTACGCGTATATCCAGGATTCGTCACCTGATACGATGTTGTATACAGCATTTGAGGATCCTGCGTGGAATCTTTCGAGAGTTCTGACGCACCAAGTAACGCGAGCCGCTTTTTGATTTTCACAGAGCGAATGCGGTATCCATCGGGAAAACAACTTTTTTACACCTAATTGTTCATGCAAGATTATTTGTATTTGACTCATGCCAATTTCTAAAGTTGCCTCAATTTCGCGGAATGTCACATGTCGATCTTCCTCAATCAGCTTACGCACAGCATCAACGTTTTCTTGGGTGACTGCAGTTTTTGGACGACCATGACGGGGATCATCACTGAGCTTGACACGTAAACGTTGAAATTCAGCAAACCAGCGATAAATTGTGGTTTTTAATGGGGCTTCATCACCAAATGCAGAAATCATCCGGTCAACACACTGTTTTTGCGTTAAACCACTTCGACAGTCATAATAAATCATCGCTCTTGAATTTTCTCGAGTCAATTCCATTTTCTCAACGACTTAACAAGTTTGACAAAACCTTGTGTTAAGACCGAGAATCTTTTTTTAAATAAATAAATGGTATTCGATTTTTAAAACCAAGGAGTTTCAATTAAAAAGATTTTAATATGACAGAAACAGTGGAAATATTCCATTCCCGATACTTTTAGTTGCAGCCTATGTTCGTGCCGAAGCATGGTGTTTCATATCTCCTGATGCAAATTCATATTTCAATTAACTGAATTCAATTTCATTTATTTAATTTCATTCAATTCAATTTCATTTACATAATTCAATTAAATTCATATTCACTATATGAATTACCAGCGGTGTCACCCGCGTTAATTTGAGGAAAAGACCTACGAAAATATATTCTATTACTTTAAGAAGCTTTACTTATTACATTACTTTAACAAGATATTTTAGGTACATCACGCTATGATCAGCAAGAGTTATTAAATAATAAACGAACGCTGGGTAAAAGTACTGGGGTCTTATAAAATGTGGGTATGAAATAAGGTACCTTGCAGAGCTACCGGCGGCCTTTATCATTAAAATGCATTATTTTAGAACAAATTTGATTACTTACCATAAAACGGTAATAGTGAGTCAACCTTAAAAGACAGACATAATTATGCCGTCGCAGACTTTATTTTAGAACTTTTCAAGGAGAACAATTCCCTCATACTTGTTTTTTGCGTAACTTTTACCGTTTACGCAGCGCACGCAACGGAAGCTCTCAAAAGGAATAATTTTTCCCGTTTTTGCAACATTTTTTATTGATAACTAACCTTTAAAATTTCGCGTTCCATGATATACTTGATGATGATATACTATATTCATACGGGAATTGAGTCCGCCTGTGACCATGGCCAGTGCAACCTGGTCGAAACGTCAACCAATTCAGAGGTATGTAATACCATTTCGTGCTCGCGTTAATTCTCGTACAAATACATAAACTTTCATTGATGCTCCGCTCCTATTTGTCGTAGCGTGATGTTATATAGCCTATAGCCTTCATCGATAAATGGACTATCCAACTCAAAAATATTTTTTTAATTCGAATCAGTAGTTCCTGAGATAAGAGCGTTCAACCAAACAAACAAACTCTTCAGCTTTATAATATTAGTATACGTTCGTTCTAGTCCTATAAAAGTGAGCTACAGATCGATCATTTGTTTACGACGGATTTGGGCCGGAGAGCGACTTGGCTACTTTTTATCTCGCTAAAATGAATAGAATTTCCTAAGGAACGCGCAATGTAATACGCGGACAGAAGCAAGTAAAATAATATTTTCAATCGCTTACATAAACTAGCGCACGTACCTAATACTATCTTATGATGTTAGATATTAATAGAAATATTGAACTATCATGATGTATATGTTTGAACGTTTTATCGATTTTATATCTTATTGCGATTATCAAAGTTTTGGTTACGAAATATAAACTTTTAACCTCGCCCTTGAATCAGGGGCAATGTGAGTCGCTACAGATAAACAATGATTGCGCAAGTCATTTTAAATATCTGGTGATCCGCCTCAAGAATGTTAAAGAAGTTATTTTGTAAATCTTAATAACCTGACAATACTCGAATTGTTGTCACTTCTGTGAGAAAAAAACGAGAAGTGATTTGGTTTTTGGTAGCTTTATTTTGTTTAAAATAATATATTTATTTTAGTTTTACATTACTAATCTTTAGCATTATATTGGTCCCAATTCGGTTACTTCACTCGCTAAATTAAAATTCACTAAATTTTCTTCATATAAGATGTAAACCTTGTATATTTCGAAACAAGGTCTTATTTCAAATTGAAACAAGTATACATATGTTGCTATCGAAATAATCAATTTATTTGTCGACTAAAGTCTGATACGCTTATATAAACATTAATACCACGTAGCGAGAGCCGCTGTCCGTTGAATGCCATCTTTTTTGCTCTGTGTTTTTAACCGACGAAAAGAAAGGAGGTTCTCGACCGTATAATATTTTTTTTTTATGTCTGTTCAGCCCTCACTCCGTTTCCGTCCGTGAACCGAATTTGATTATTTTTTTTTGTTAGATAGGGTATACCTCAAGGGTGGTCCCATGTCAAGGAAGTCAGGAACTGATGGTGGGATCTTGATAAAATTGAGAGGAACCCTCGAAAACAAATTTTATATAAACTTATTTTGATTCGGCGCCAAATAATAAAATGATTAATTACCTACGTAGCGCCATGTCCATTTCTACGTAGGTACATATAAAATTCTGATAATTAATCAGTTTGTTGTTTGGCGCCGACTCAAAATAAGTTTATATAAAATTTGATAGATTATGTAAATAAGCTCAATACTTAAAATTTAAGGTTTATTTATTTTTTGCTTTTTAGTTCTTTTCGTCGGTTTAATTTTTTGTTAAAAAGATTTTTATTAGTAAGCGTCTTCGTAGGTGTCGATTAAAATAACGTCATCTTAGTTCGTTTTGAACAAGTTTTTAAACTGCATTTGAATAAATGGGGACTCTCGCTGCGTGGAAATAAAGTTGAGTATACGTTGACAGGTTTTAGTGAAATTTAGTGGCGCTGAGAAATAGATGCCAGTAACAAATATACCTTATTACGTAAAACACAAGGTTGATTTCATATGAATAAATTTAGTCAGGTTTTAGTTTAGTCGAGTGTACAATAGAATCGGCACCATTGTTATCTTATAAAATATAATGCTGAGTATAGACCGATATAGATCATTAGACTAATCGCTTATTCGAAAATGGCTATAATTTATTCATTTTTGCCAGTCCTTTAAGAAGCTAGAGTAATAGTTCTACATGAATGAACCTACGTACATTCAAGTAGGTATACTATTCTTTACATTCATATCTGTACTTATTTACCTATCTATGTAGTTACTTTATGAGTTTATCGTGTTCATTCCTTTTGTCGTGACCATAGGTCGCGGAAAACTTCGCCTGAAATTTACACAAGAAGTAATATTTTTTGTGTGTATTAACGCATTTTAATATGAAGTACTTGGAATTTTGAAAGCATACTTTCATTTAATTTTAATATGCTTACATTTAGTGTATGATTAACCAACTTTAAATATTACTCTGTACCATTATGGTTAACAAAAAAAATAACCTCTCACTCTCCTCTTATCAACCCAATGATGGGAACAGCCAAAGAAGAAAACGTGATAGAATTACAATACATAGGGAAGGCAAATACGAACTCCATTATTAAAGAGTTTGCTTACCAGATGAGCCAGGTGCTGGCACAAAGACGATACTTGCTTACGTCATACATACAAGAGGTTTCCTCAGGCACCTTTGGACAGCTAGAAGACTCTTGAATCGGTGTATACTTAACTATGCCATCCTCGAGTTTGAACAATCTAGGGTAAGGGACGGATTTCCTTTCCATACATACTAATTAACCAAGTAGATTAGGAATCTACTTGGTTAATAAGTATGGTATGTAAGAACAACCTCAATACTCTCATAGATATATCTATCTATAGATACCTATGTAATTTAAACTGATATGCGAATAAGAATTATAAAATACATGTCAAATCGGTCTTAATTTCAAATTCATTTACGATAGGTGTAATTAAATACGATTTTAATATTGAAATAAGTACTGTGTCTTCTTATTCATCTTCAACTCACAAGTATTCTAGTAACCCATTCAACTGTTTATTTAAAATTGTAATGAATTATATGGATAATATGATTTCGCACGATAGGTATTGTTAACTTACTAACACGTCGTACATAACCTCTTTTGTAAATATGTATGTAAATTATATATATATTTTATTGAGATGGTGCCTATTTTATTTATTTGTACAAATTTTAGGTGCCGGTGTGTCGCGCTAGGAGTTCGACTCTCACGACACAGGATGAGCTGGTACGTCCCAAAGATCGTCGGTTGAACTTACCATTACCTTCGCCGCAGCCGTCAAGGCCGGCGGATGACGTCATCAGCCTGTGTCCCTCGGTGAACAGCCGCAAAGATTCCGGTATCAGGAGCACGAGTCGTCGTTCGAGTATACAACAACAGGTACATTCTTTGATGTATTTTTAATTACAGTAAAGGCATAAATTTCATCCGCATACATTTCATCTGCATAAACACCGGCTTGCTATTTTTCATAAATAAGTTTGAGCTACAGCAAGAATTCTTTTTCAAGAAACAGTAAACATGCCTTTAATAAATTATTAACAGATTCCCATAAAATTACGATGCAGCAGTCGTAAACTATTCTAGTCATACCGTTGTATACGCATTGTTAAAACCTTATTGCTGTTATGCTAAGGTTTTAAATTGCTTAAAGAAGAAATATTCATTGTAAAAAAAAAAGATTTTTACTTTAGTGTTCTTTATGAAGTAACCACTGTATATTACGGATATGACCCAAAATACACAGATTCACATCTCAATTTGCGGAGTCGAGTTACAAACCACTTACGTACTCTCTTAGTGAGTGGTTGCATCATCGCAAACAAACCAAATGTCGCATTTCCAACTGTCAGGGAATTGGGTATTACGTTAAGACTAAGAGGACAGAAATAAAATAAATACACTGACAGAAGGCCGCCATGATGGAAAGGCACCTTACAGAGAGCAATCAATCAGTTCTCTGTTAAGTCATCAGTATCTTATATAATTATCTTTTAAAAAAAAAATCACCGACTTCAATGTGCTTTATAGTGGAAAGTAGATGTATTTTGTTTAAATATAATATGGGTAGGCCAACTAAACGCACTGCTTCAATGAGACAGCGATGTTTCGGAGCAAACCAAAATATCATCGATGTATACAATTTTTAGATATTTGTTGATTTTTCAAAAACCGCTGCACTGATTTCGATAAAATTTGTTGATTTTTCAAAAACCGCTGGACTGATTTCGATAAAATTTAAACGGGACCACCTGGAAACAAAAAAAGAATTTTTCAAATTGAGAACCTCCTCCTTTTTTGAAGTCGGTTAAAAACTAAAAGTCACAAGTCAAGTACCTTTTGAGGGTGTTAAATATGTCTGCAGGAGATTTGAAATGCATTTGAAACGCTTCATTCATCTAATTATTTCCATAATGTAAGATGAAACTCGGACTGATTAAATAATCATAGATATCATCAGTCTTCAAAGTTCAGAAATCATTCTCGGCTTTTTTGACGAACTCTATACTATAGTCTCTACGGAAAGCCACGGCACGGCAGGGACGTCAATAAACTGGGAGGAAGTTCCAACAAACCGCGTAGTACGCGACCGTTAAAACAAGAACGGTTGCGTATTACGCGGTTTGTTAGGAACTTAGTGTGATGATGAATTATTTTTTACATACAAATTACAAGCTGTAATTAAACACGATTTTTTTTAATAAAATTCAGTTGTCATTATAATCGGCACTGAATACCTCGTAAAGCTTTAAATAGTAATAAACTTGTAGATTACCCACTCGCAATGTTTGTTTGTTCTTAGATATGTGCCGATTTAAAAATGATTATTTATTTAAGGGGTGTCCGTTTGTAGTTTCTCCTGATTACCTACGTAAAATTTAAACTAATACTAGCCACCCGGCCACGCGTTGCTGTGGCTAGAGAATTTGCAATAAAAAATAAAAATCTTATCTCTCAAGTTGGACCAAACTGCACACGTTGTGCACAATTGAATTAGTTTAGGAGTTCGTCGCGAACAACGTGACACGAAATTTTTATACATATACAGGATGTAAGTGACACCGTACCGAATCCTGAAATAGTGGATTCAGACCAGCATTCTGAGTAGAATATCATTAGAAATTTCTGTCGGAAAATTCATAGTTTTTTTTCTACACTTATTTTGCTTATAAGTGATACCATAATGAGTAAACAGAACATTTTACCGAAAAAAAATCAGTAAAAACTTCAATGTAAAACATTTATGCAATCAGCTGCTTCTCTGCTGAAGGTAATTAACGGTACCGCACACTACGCTTGTTGCGTTACATTGCGTAGTTCAAAAGCAAACTATTGATTGCAAATACTTAATCTCGCATTTTTATGATGAATTGACTTTTGCATTGTGATAAGTATCCAAAGAAAGGCGTTTTTGTAGTAGTAGTGATACTTAGACGCTGTATATTTGTTATAATTATATAGATAGTAAAGTGAAGCGATTTTTTGTTTGATTATTTAAGCGCTTTGAAACAAATCTCTGGAAGTACCACTCGGATTCGGAAAAGTCTTTGTATTGTATGGAGTATTAATTGATGTAACATCACGCTACGACTATTAAGAGCGCAGCAGAGACCATAAATACGGGGAACAGCTGGTGTATTTTATTATATTAGATTATACAACCTTACTTATATATATATATATTTTCAAACGCCTTTTGACGATTATGAGAATCATCATTTAAATCGTTTATTTTTACTATTTCCAGATCTACGCGTTAAATCACATAGCAGCGTCCCACACCGATATGATGCAGCATCGAGTTTCGGGGTATTACACTTCAAGTCAATCTTCGCTGAACGAATCACACCCCAGGGTCCGATTGCCACCCCCTCTCAACAAGGAACAAGTACAATCGTTACAGAAACTTCGCAAACAATCCGATCTCCAACTTATACGATGTGTCCAAGACAACGCCCGTTCCGGCATCAGCTACTTCGTCCAACCTCCACTGAACCGATTCACGTTGTTCTTCAAAACCAATGAGATAGAGAAACACTACAGAGATAAAGCTCATAGAAGTGACGACTGCGAAGACTTTCCACCAACGCTCACAACATCACGATTCAATACTGCACTAGACATTTTAGTGTCTGCAATCATTTTTTTAGCGGTAACCACCTCCATATTTGTTTTGTACAACGACTGGTGGTATTCCATCGGCTGGTTCATCTTCTTTCTTTTCATAGAATTTGCGGCCATGATTCTATGCTTTTACAGACACTACTTGAAATGGAAAACTAATCATGAAGCACTCACAGAATCAATCTCGAGGAAAGTTAGAATATTTAGAAAATTGTCAAGTTGGTTTCCGTGGCATTTGTCCGGGGGATTGCTTATCAGTTTGCCGATATTAGCCGTGCTCATAAATTTTTCGTGTCAAAACACTACGATGACAATACTGAGAGGTGAACAGTCGTTCTATGTTTACTTACTCTGTACGAGTGTAGTGCATTTTTGCAATTTTACACAAATGAATTGGCTTGTAAAAAATACTCTAGTGACCCTATACGCTGGTTTGTTCCTATTTTTTGTCATGCTTGGTTGTCACGAAGCGAATACTCAATTCCTTGACGGTGATATTACTTTGAAATTAATTCCACAAATGATTTTACACAATACTACAGAGCTGAACATTGGTAACGGTACAACAGAATGGCTTGAAGCCAGCAATGTGACAATGGCCTTCGATAGTAAACAACACAAGATGCATTTGGCAGAACTGTACTTAGATGTCGCATTATTATTGATGTTAGTTTGGTTCCTCAACCGTGAGTTCGAGATTAGCTACCGTTTGAGCTTCTACAGTAATGTAGTAGCTAATAGAGACAAACAGAGAGTACAAAACATGAGGAATCAGGCAGATTGGCTGCTCCACAATATCATACCTCGACATGTCGCTGACCAGCTCAAGAACACAGCGAAATATTCCGAAAACCACAAAGATGTCGGCATCATATTTGCTAGCATAGTTAATTTTAATGAAATGTACGACGAATCGTATATGAAAGGAAAGGAATACCTGAGAGTACTCAACGAACTAATTGGGGATTTCGATGAGTTGTTAGAAAAGCCACAGTTTCAACATGTTGAGAAGATAAAAACTATTGGAAGCACTTTTATGGCCGCGAGTGGCCTCAACCCTGACTTAAGACAAGACTCTCGCGGTACTTACGACCATCTGTACCAACTGATGGAGTTTGCAATGGAAATGCAAAGGGTGGTGGATGACTTCAATCAGGATTTGCTCGAATTCGATTTTATTCTTAGGATTGGCTACAATTTTGGAGACGTCACCGCTGGTGTAATAGGTACTTCTAAACTATATTATGATATTTGGGGTGATGCTGTCAATATAGCTTCAAGGATGGATACTACTGGAGTTCCAAAAAGGATCCAGGTTGGCGAGGCTTGCATACCTGTGTTGTCGGCTCGGTACGAGTTCGAACCGCGGGGCAGCGTTTATGTGAAAGGCAAAGATGACATGAATGTTTATCTTGTAGTAAGTAGAAAAGATACGTAGATAAAAAATATTCATAATGGAATATAGAATCTGTGATTTAATAATTTATATTGGATATGTGAATATATGAAATTCTTATTTATTGTGTGCAGTCTATGATGAGTGAGAGGTAAGGGCTTGAACAAATACTCGGGGTGTTCCACAAGCTATTAATTTATTGCTAAGGCTAGTGTCCACCAACGAAGCCACGAGTGCTTCAGGGACCCACCTGATATACAATATAACATACTAAATGACGCAATAACTTGACGTCAAACTATTTAAGATAGGCTTGTTTTGCCGTTGATGTACACTGGTCTTTATGTGGGTGTAGATGTGTGCGTGTGTGCGTGAATATTTAATTTTCGAATGTGTAATTAAAGCTAATAAAATTTCCTTGCCTATACCGAAATATCTGTGACCAGTGTTCTAGTCTTCAAAATTAAATGGTAATGGTCCACTTTTTACAATTTATATTGATTTATTATTTACATTGACGCGATTGATACTGAAGTGAGAAAATTGTGATGAACAGCAACTGTTATTGTGAAAATTGGACCGTTGTCATTATGACTTGTATATTCAAATTTACCTTCTTATATTATGGAGAATAAATTTATATTTGTATATAAAAATGAATATTTACCCACTTGGGCTAGCAAATAATGTTTTATATTTATATGATTGTAATTAAATCGATGTTTAGTCTTTAAGTAAATGGTACTAATACTTGGTAGCGAGTAGATATATATGTTTATATTGTGTAGGAATGCATTGCTTATACAACTTTTCTGTCAATTTTGTAGATCGGGTTCCGTAGGCGTTTAGGGTCCGTTGCAATACATTAACGATAATATTACTTAATAAGTCTACACCATTCTTTTCATATATATTATGGTCAACTAAATTTGTACATCAATTTCTATTAACAAGGTCTCTAGTGATAGAAAATGTATTTAAAACTTTTGTCTATTGATTGCTTTTGATATTATCCGCACGTCGTGGCAACATTTAAAAATTCAAATAAAATCACTAACCAGATTACTATTTATAGACGTTCATAACGGTCTAGTTTAGTAATTCATCGAACTAATTATAAGTTAGCAGAAATCTTAAATGTATATTATATGTAGCTTGTTCAGAAAAGTCCATCGGTTGACTCCTCAAACGCGCATTGTTGTTTTTAGCTCCCGTTCGTAAAGCTATGAAACTTCTTTTAATACAAAAATTGAAATACAGTTCGACAACCTTATTCAGTGGACAGATAATGAATACCTGCGTATACTCCATACCACAGAAATCGAATGATTCGGTCACAATGTTTCTAAAACCAACGGTTCATCAACGAACTAATGTATAAAAATAATAATATGCTAAATATTTTTAAATCATTTAACGTTCGTAATGTTTTACATACATGTTTAATTAATCTGTTTAATCGTAAAAGGGATATTGACGTCTAATTTCCTCTACTTCGCCTAGCCAACTAATAAGGAAACATGTCTGACCACAGTGATACCGTGTGCTTGGTAGGTTTAAATTGACGTGCAAGAATCTAAGTTACATTTAAATATGTAATGTTGCTAAAAATGGACATGCGCGAATTAATACGACGACGTCGTCGCTTCTGTTTTAAATATAATAATATTTAATAATGTCGTTATGATCAAACCTAATTATTATTAATTAGTAAAAAAATATAATGTAGGTAAGACTATAATTTCACTTAGTTCTTGTGATTCACGAGATAAGAATGTCTGTCCCATATCTTTTTACATTTTTCTGCAAATATCTGGAACTTGTTTTAATAATGTAGATATTTATAAAAATGCATTAAATCAATTATTTTACATTTTTACTCGATTCAATAACGTCGGCAGATAAGGAAGGATTCACATTAACTCTGGGATCAGACCAAAATTATGTTATTTTTCATTTTAATGTACAAAGAATACGCCATAAATTACAATGGTAGTAAAAAAAACTAATTTTATCATAGTTCATACGTTATGAATCCTAATAAAAATATTAGATTTACCTAGTTTTTTTGGGTTCACCAACAAAATTTAATAATTCTTTTTTAAACATGGTTTTTCGTCGTTCAGCTCAAAATAAAATAGCTATAGGCAGCTTAAATCTTCTTGTTTATTATCAAATAATCTATACTTTAGATACGGGATTATTTAATTTATTTATGATGCTATCGCATGTACTGCAGTGATTGATATAAAATAGTGCTCAGATAAAGGTAGGTAATTGTTTACATGTATTTAATCGAATAAGTAGCTGTCGATTTGAGAGGTAATATGTGTTAGTTTAGCAGACGTGGATTGTACTAATAATATTATTACGCGCATTGTCCAAGAATAATGTAACTACTAGTTTGCGCGGCTTGTGCTTGTTTACTAGGTTTGTATTCTAAACCTGTCAGGACGCGTTTTAATCTAGAAATAACGTACTCTTCGTACTGGCTCTAGCGACCCTACACAGCACAAACAAGACTAGAGACTAGTTGTTAGAGTAAGATAATAATAGAGTCATGTGAACATATTTTACTGTTTTAGGGGTGTAATTTTGCAACAAATGTATACGTCAATCGCTTTTACAATATAAACAGTCGTTTTCGCTCGTAAAGTTTTTTGGACGTGAATGCGATGTCCGTATCTCTGGTGCGTTAATAAAACCCGTTCTTACGGTCCATTTCCCCGTAAGCGGACTCTGGTACTTTCTCTGAATTGCGAGTTACTTTACGACTTCGGCGGCTCCAAGTTAAGAATATAAATTTAGGAATATAAATACTAACGCCTAACTACTTCTACGTTAAATTAAACTACCAAATATAACTAAAAGTTTTGGCAATGGTTGGTGCCTCCTAAGTAAATCGCGTAAAACACCATGATGTTCTAAAATAATAGGATAAAAAGGCATCGAATTAATTACTTATTAACCGTATTAGCTGGTCAATTCGCGTAAAATGGATGCTTTTACTTGGCTTCTACGATCACGGTATAGAATATTTTGATGTACCTACTTACGGAACCTATATATATGTTTGCTCATGTACGTAAAATGCGTTCGCACCCATAGTAGTGAGTTTATATCTAAAAATGTATTCGCCTTTTTTTATATTCTATAAGTTTACTACATACACTAGTCTATCTAGTTTACACTGGCTCATTTAAATACACTGAACATAAACAAGAGTTTTCTTAAACATTTTCTTTAAAGCTATAGAAGCAGAATAAAACAATTAGCAATATTAAACAGAAAAAATGAATTAACTGTTATACGGGACGCATTGTATTAATTTTTGCAACAATATGTCTGCCGTTTTGTCTATTCTGCTACAAAAAGACAATATTTTCCTGTAAGCTAACCATTTTAATGTATTATAACGGTTGGTAATTTGCCTAACACTCCCCAGTGTTAGGTAATTAAATAATTAGAAATCCTTATGTAGACGCGGGCGGATATCCCAATACTTTTACAATGTCACACAATTTCCAAGCAATGTATGTAATTACAACTTCATGTCTATGTTCTGTGACCAAACAGTGTTTTCTCTCGTTTTATGACAGCTAATTAAATAAGTTTCAATCGGAATAAAATATTCGAATGGTTTAAAATGTAACTAGTCTATATATGTAAAGCTGTTAATGATTGCGTCGCATTTAATACATTTATTAGAAAAATATTACCTTGTAAGGCTGCGTTCTCGAAGGCAGCATAAGCGGAGCGGGAGCGACGAGAATGGTTCCATAAAAAAATAATGCATATTGTATTACCGCGTTTGTCGCCGCTCACACACCGCCATTGTTGTAGTCAAGGATGTGGTCTAACTTTGAATAGTCCATGAGATATATTCTAAAATATATATAAAAGATTTTATACAATTCAATATTTGATCATTCGGTGTTGATGTAGTGGGTAGTCTTCATACTTATGATGAAAGCCTTAAAAACTATACATTCCACGTATTTACTATATGCCTTCGAAATGTCTATTTTCTACTTAGGAATGGCGTATATGAAGGTTGGCAGTTTTGCAACTAAGTGTATTTGTAATTTTACAGAATGATGGACCAAAACTTGTAAGGCTTGCTCTCTTCGAAATTTACCTCTTCATAAATACATTTTCGATAACGATGAAATAACTTATTTATTGTGATAATCGATACACGAGTGCTGCTATAATATAATTATATATACAAAAATAGTGTACATTATGTTGTCTGCTGCTAAATTAAGTGGACATAATTGATGATAGATTGTTCATCCTTAAAAATATTAGAGTTTAAGTTTGAAAAGTAAACTTGATTTTTGATGATGAATTAAAATGCTATTGAAGTTATTTAAAACTAGTCTCAGAAGAATATGTTGCCTTTGTTTGCAAAATACTGCTCACTTAATTTAGAAGCATTTTATAATATCGTTATGTTCTCTCTACAATGCAGCTGTATTATAAAATATTTTGTAGAAATATTATTTAAGTGTTGTGTGCAGGCTATGAACAAAAAAATTGTTTTATTTTAAGCAAGCTTTCCCTCCGAGCACTTGTAGGACACTAAGACCATTCAGTTTTCATGAAAGTTTATCCTTTTATTAGAGCTCACTTTGCTATGGACTTACATATTAGACCACCTAAATAAATAATATTGTGCAAAAAATTGGTAGGTAGCTATACGAAATTAAGAACATTCGTTGTAAGCTAGGACAGCTAAATGTATAAATCTAACAACAGTCCGGTCCATTTTTTGTTTAATATTTGTTAATTACATGCCCCTCGCATGGTGTTATGTCCCTTTAACACACCCGCCGATCTCGGATCACATCTGACTGCGGCACAATGATTCCTATTTGAAAGTTGTATTGCATCAGTAGTTACTACGTAGTTCGACTGGTCTACATAATCCTGGTCTCCCTATCTACTAGCCACCCGGAGTAGATAGGCTTCGCAGCCGGAACTACAGGTCGGGCTGTTAAGATCAGGGTACCACGGGAACCGGGTCCTAAGCCCTCTGACGGCGCAGGCTGTCAGACACCGGTTTTGGAGTTTTTAGAAGGGTGACTAGACACTGATCCGGACACCCATCTGTAGGCATGTATATGATCGTAGATCGGGATGTGAGCGTGCCGACAGCTCCGGTACCAGTTGGTAACTGGCAGTGGGCTTCTATGACGATTCTAGCGGCGTTACCGCGAGCATATGCAAATATGCGGGCGGTGAGCGTGCATTACAGCTCCGGTATCTATCTGGATAAAAGGGAGTGTGCCGGTTGCGAACGGGGGGGTCGCTGCAAGTGTAGTTTTATGAGGGGCGATACCCTGTGACCGATAAGCATACGGGTAACTAGCCTAAATTAGTACCAGTGCCATGGCGTTGGAGGTAAGATATGCCGTATAAAGGACCCTGCGTCTCGGGACTTTAGTTTGGGGAACGTGATGCAGGTATACTGATCCTGGCTTTATAACGATTGCGTTGGTGGGGTGGGGGCAGGATAAACAAATACGTAGCTGTAGAAGGAGAGGGGCATGGTTTTCACATGATGGCGCTAAAGCCTGTTTTTGCTATATGATCTTCAGAACAGTATTGCGTAGTCTGCGTAAAGTGTCTGAGTTATATGTAGTTCTGTGGTCTTATTTACCTGTACAGTGCTCGAGTTTGGTTGGGTATATTTGGAGTGCGTTTAAAGTATTGGGATTGTCAGGACGATTGCAAATTCTTCATTTGTTATCTATCTTCAGACGGCGATCAAACGTGTGTCAAAGCTATTATGAGCCTCGTTGACGAAATAATGTATGCAAACTTTATTTCAAAGCCAATGTTACTGTATGCACTTACGTGCAAATATTGATTTTTACAGACGGTAAAAAAAAAGCACAAGATCAATCATTTAGAACCTTCTGATTATTTTTATTTATAAATAGTGACCAATGATAGAACAAACAAAATCATTATTTATTATTAATTCGTGCGGATGCGAAGCAATGACGAATCATTGCCATTCTTCGTGTAATTCACAACATTCGCACATTTTTTTTTGTATTTCCGAACGTTTAAAACAAAAAAGTTGAATACAATAGTAAACAAGTTCATTGATAATTCTTAAAATGTAATAAAAATAATTGTTCACTAAAGATTGCATTAAAATCAATATTGATAAAAGTAAATAACCGTACAACTATTATTCTGGTCGAAATATTGTAATTTATTGCATATGACTTATAAGTACAGTCGCCATCAGACATATTGTAGCAGACAAGGTGACCAAATACTTCTGAACAATTTAAAATGTATAAGTTCCATTCACTACAAGTTACCATTAATATCTAAACATTCATTACCTCGTTAATATCTGAGCAGATGCTTGTCAATAATTTCCATACAAACAACTAACCAAAAATATCTGAACACTTAGGTCAAGTGTATCTACGCAGCAAACGCTGAGCTTACATAATTCGTTACTGCGTGATATAAAGGAGGAACCAAAAACGACTATCGACTTGACTATCATTTGTATAACATGCAACTGATATTTTATGTTAATGTCAAATTATTGATAGAAAAAAGATCATGGTTTTGTAATGAAATTAAAAATTATTAAAATATTTTTTTATTTGTGACAACAGAAGTAGATAAAATATTAGTATTTTGTGTAACCTTCTGCATTCAATACGTTTTGTAACCGTTTTCGCATGGAACCAACAACGTTTTCACAAAAATTTCGTCGTCTGAAAGATTCCCAAACGTTATTTGCATGTTGTCTTAGTGCTTCCTTTGTTCGACAGTGATTCCCATCACAATTGTTAATTTGTATTACTATTTTCATTTTTTACCGCTAAAATCACTGTAGTTATCGATCTGAGCGCCGCCTTACGCCTTACGTCTGAATAACGCCATAAGGCATTATTCAGACGTAAATAATACTTAAAGTTACGTCAATCTCTCCAACTGGGTTTACTGAAATTTAACCTTGAATAACTTTTAAACGAGCTGACTTAGCGAAAAATCGTTTTCGTAGATCGTTTAATTTCCTACAAGAATATGTATTGATTTTTTCAACTTGTCAATTCGTTGGAACGTGATAAAATTTCAAACTAAAAAAAAAATATATTTTTTTTTTTTTGTTCCAAAACCATGTAAATTTAAATATATATATATATATATGTATATATGTAAATGAAAAATATATGTAAATATATATATATATTTGTAAAATGTCTTTAAATTTACATGGTTTGAGTGACTGAATTAAATTGCAATAATATTGGGATACAATGCCCCGGTTTCCTGATACATTGAGTATATAAATAGTTCCTACTAAGTAGCTTTATTTTTATTTTACATTTGTCTTTTTAACTAAACGATTAAATATAAAAAAAATTAAATAAACGAATACTTGTAACAAATTTAAATACATTTAAAATGTCTTTATTTAATATTACATCAAAATAAAAATATTATGTTTCATTAAAAGTCCCTAAATTTTGGGGTAACCTCTATGCACTGGTAGTAAAACCGTCACGCACACAAGCGCAGATATTGTACGTTGCAGCTCCAAAAAGTGGCTTCAAAGTAAACGGTGACTTTTGTACTGGACCTATATATAATCTGAGCGCTGCATTTTGTGCCTTGGTGTAAGAGTTGGCTTTCTTGCTGGTACTCTATTTTGTAAACCTCCTTCTTTTAATCGTCTTCTTACGGTGCTACTGGACACTTGAAACGTACTTGAAAACTGTGTAGTATTAATAAATCTTTCACTTCGGGCCTTGTCTAGAATAGCCATGTCTTGATTTCTTGTTGTTGCACGCGGACGACCAAATGAAACATGATTATTCAAAGTACCCTCTTGCTGCCATCTTCCCAGCCATAAATATACAGTATTTCTCTGAAATAAATAGTTTTACATTAACAGTCATAATGTGTATTAGTAGTTTGATAGTAACTGTTAAATGTTTTTACCGTTCATCGCCATAATACTCACGGCTATCCCTAGCTCATCGGCGATGTCTGTTACGGATAGACCATCATCCTTTAATTGAATTATTTTCTATTTTAATCCAGCTTCTATACGGTATGAACTCATATTACATTAATTAAAATCAATATTCCAATATCTATAATACGTTGCTTGCCATTGCATGACACATTGAACATGACATGCCATGACTCAAAACTACAAAATGTTATAAACTGCCGGTCATCATAATATATAAATTAGCAAAAGAGTTCCTATATATATTGTTGTATTTATAGTAAAGTTGGAAGCACTTCCTACTGCAATTTTTTCTCAACTGCTCAGATTTCTAAGACTACCCCAACTGCGTAGATACACTTGACGTTGTAAGTGTTCAGATATTTTTGGTTAGTACTTTGTATAGAAATTATTGACAAGCATCTGCTCAGATATTAACGCGGTAATGAATGTTCAGATATTAATGGTAACTTGTAGGGAATGGAACTTATTGACATTTTAAATTGTTCAGAAGTATTTGGTCACCTTGTCTGCTACAATATATCTGATGGCGACTGTACCAACCGGCCACGCGTTGCTGCTGCTAAGTAATTTGGAATAAAAAATATTGTGACTATAAATTGAGATAAAAACTATCATATTTCTCAAGTTGGACCAAACTGCACAGTGTGCAAAAAATTAATAAAATCGGTTCATTCGTTTAGGAGAGTTCCTGACGGACAAACAATGTGATACGAAATTTTTATATAAAAAGATGGTATTTGCACTTGTAAATTTACGGTTTTTTTCACAAATGGCTTCAAAATGTAAATTTCTTTTCGTATTTTTGTCGCTGTGTTTTTCTTGCTACAATTGGTATTTACGTGTTACTAGAGATGGTTAATCACCCACGAGGCCACGACTGGGTCAAAATCCGGGTGATTACCCATATCTATCTGTTACACAAATACTGCGGTGTAATAATAAAGCAGTATCACCGTGGGCTATTTTGTCTGTGTCTGGCATAATTATTATTAATATAATAATTATTAACAAAGGTTATCATCTAGGTAAGATAGGACCGGTCTGTGTTTTGATTTTGTCACGTTCCAGTCGCAACACAGGTCCTATGTAGTATTTTATCTTTAAAATGCCAAGTCGAATTAATATGTTCTTTTACCGACGAAAAAACGGAGGAGTTCTCAAGTCTCGACTCAAAATTGTTCAGGTATTTACATGAATGTAGGAGTTAGGCTAACAAGTTTATTTTTCACTTTTCAGTTCCTTTCTTCTTTCATCGGTTTAATTTTTTGTTAAAAAGTTTTTATTTTGTAACTGAACTAATGTTGCCAACTACTGTTGTACTATAGTAATCGTCAACGAGGTATCATACAGTGCTCAAGACTAAGGAATGTTTTTACTTGTAAACTTTAAATATTTTCTAATGTAACCATCGTATTTATTAAACTTAAGATCAAAGTGTTCATGCGTCTCGACTTCAACCAATATTCACTATACCCTATACTGGCTTAAGTTTTGAATAAAATAAAAAACCAGAAATACATTCAATGCTATTTATTTCTACGATTATCCTTTTTTAACCTACAAATACGGACTAGAAAAACATTTTGAGTTGCTTCTATTTTTGAAATGACAACACCATATAAAATACTGTGTATGTTTAGTGTTGCCGTAACTATGGTATTTTTTTTTATTGCACATTGTTATAATTATACTAAAGTATAATTCTAAACATCTAAGTATTCATTATATTCTTATTTATAGAATAATTTAACTGTTAAATTATAATTATTATAGTTTGGATAGTTTCATGTGTTACGTGCTGGGCTTGGCTAGAGAAGCTCTTCACGATCCTGAATCTCTTCACTGAATCCTGGCCTACGGATGCTGTAGCACCTCTTTATGTTGGAAAGGTTGCTTTTCCCCGGTAAGAATAAAAAAAAAAGCTCTAATGTGATAATGTATTCATAGGGTTGTCACTCCAAGTGAAGTCGTCGTTAGATAATGCGTAGACCATCCAGTAAAACAAATTAAGCACAGCAAATGAAGCTGGAAAGAGAACCCTGGCAGCCCTGTCGATGTGGGACACGCTGTTTATATGACCTCTGTTACCTGGAACGGAATGATTATAGTTACCTACACAGACACTTGAGTTCAGATTTAGAGAGAGGTTTGTTTCATAATTTAAAAATTAGGTGAAACAATATTTATTAAGTCATTGGCATTCAATCAATGACTCGTCGTGACACTGAATGATTTAACTAAGTACTAGTTTATTTAAATTTTAATAATAGACTTATGGGTATACAAAATACCGAAATATGTAGTTAGTTATAGTTTAAGGATCGTTATGTATATTCTTGTTAGTGTATACTTATATAGTAGGTATAATTAGTTTAATCAGACTGAACCAGAAAAAAACTTTTCAAAAAACCTTTTTCTTGTGTAGATTACAGTCAATTTTAATTTTAATATTTATTTACTCTTTAACGGACATCGTCAACCATACGCTCAATATGTACCTACCAGTTTTAGACTACCTACCACAAACTTGAAACGATTTCTATTTACTGGTAAAATACCTCCACCCTACAGAAGTCATCGCCAGCGAAAACGCTTAGTATAAGGCGGCCTAAGTACATGTTTTTCAACCTATTTGTATAAAAAAAGGACCTGTCTACCTAATTGCTGATTTACTTGTAATATCTTGCATCTATATTAAAAAGAAATAAAAAATATCGGTAACCTGCTTCCACCTGCCTCTGCCGCCTGTACCGGTCGTCTCCAGCTAAGCAGTACAACAATTGTCGCCAACGAGGCACTCTTCTCTCAGTCTGAGTGGTACGTTCCATGGTCAGCCGGACTGCACTCTGTTCGGGTGATCGGTCGCTGTCTTCTAGGTTGCTTTGAGCCGGGAGGGTGAAGCTCTGGAATTAGGTTTGAATTTTAGAGAAAATTACAGTTTAAATGCCGGCTGAATTTGTTGAGCACAAACTTGGGTAAAGTCTTTACCATTATCTGAACTCAGGCTTTTACAAGAATTTGACACTTCGAACCTGCAATGAAATTTGACAAGCAGATACCGTAGATCACGGTACCGGAAGATCTGCGGATGGTCCCCCCAGTCCCTACGGCTGGAAAAGGGTTACTTGCCTGCCTGTCTGTAAATCATTGGGTAACTTGCAAATTCACACTTGTAGTAAACACTTAGCTTTTTTAGTGCAATACTAGACAAGCCATATAAAAAACACCTGTAAGTGGGATACTTACTTTCAATGCAATTTACCAAGTTGGGTGCCAATTTAACCTTAAAAGTACTTACTTAGTTGAGCTTGTAGCGTAAAATTTAACAAATAGGGCAAGATACTGTATTTCCTATGATTTAAACACTGACATACCGCAGGTTTTTCAGATTGATAAGCATTTTCGGTTAGTATTTCTTCTTCAAGTCAACATCAAACCCTTCCTCACACATAGATACTGTTTAACAGGTAAAGTAAAGTTGCGATGTTAACATGGTCAGGTTCATGTGTCTTTCTCACATGTTAGCTCACCCCAAGATGTGTTTATTCTGGTGCTAACTAACAAAATACAATAGTAATTTTGAAATATAATGTTTCCATTCACGCTGACATGCTGTATCCAAATTATGTTGTATCCAACTCTTAATATAATATATACATTACAGGTTGAGATTACACTAGGATTATCTGCCCGTGTAATTTTTCCTTACCTTTCGCTTTGAAGATGGCGGTTGGTGGACATTTTGACTTTGAGAGTGATTCGATTTCTGGGGTTGTTTGAGCAACATGAATTATATCTTAAAACGTTCTAAGCGATACCATTGCTTTACGATTGATGCGTCATAAATAAGCATGCTCATTTAAGATGTAAAAAGAAATATACTAACAAAGTTAGTTACAGATCGAGCGGAGCTACGTCGACGTACTGCAAGCTGTCGCGCAGCAAACGCATCGCCGCCTACCTCTTTTATCAGCTCTTCCCATTCTGAGTCATCAATTACTATTTCACCAGAACCAACCTGAAATGAAAAGAACGTTTTCGTCATTAATTAGCACAGTTTTGTCCAGGCCAGCCCATAGTTGGTCTTTATTGTGTATGGTCATAACACAGGGAAAGGTGTTTCCGGAATTAGAAGAAATACTAATAGGAATTGTGGAGTGGTTATAGTAACCACCACCAATATTATAGAGAATAAGTGCGCCTGCACACGCATGCATACCTATGCATTACATGCGGGTGTTAGTGATTAAACAAGTATTACAGAAAGGTGTGGTTAAATTTTAGGAGGATGCGTAGCCGACAAATAGTTCATTTAGCTTGAAAAAAAAAGGATAAGAATATATGGGGAAAAATATATTTTCTTCGGAGAACGCTTTTCCTAATGTAGGTGCACATTTCTAAATAACGTACTTTTCGTACGTAATTTTCGTGTCAATTTAAAAGATTTTGTTTTTGTTTTATTTTTTTATGCAGACATTTTCAAAAAATCCATCAACATCCATGGTATTAAATAGGGTCAACCCTCTTGCATACGAAATATTAGCTTTATCGGTCCATTTTCAAGTTTGATTTTTCAGTTTAAAATAAGATTTCTATATTAACAATCACGAATTTTCAAAAAATCGTCGCTCTTTTCCTTATTTACGGGGTCTATTACACGCCCCTAAAATATGACCACACCTTTCTCTAACACCCTGTATATAGGTGTAATCTCTTCTGTATATTTCTTACATTTCGTTAGCCTATGGTCGAAACCAAAATCGAAAAAATATTATGAAAGTTGGTGGCGCTGAAAGCGATTCATCAACTAATGACGGTGACAATGAGTCTGATGATGTCTTTGGAGTCCAACCATTGGTGCATTGTAGAGCTGAAGAAGATAAAAATGTCACATGAAGTTGTAAATTTTGATTCTGATTTTCTTCTTCGCTTCGCAGACTTGAAGGTTCTATTTCCTTGATTTGATTGAATTGATTGATTTGAAGCTGAAGATTGATCTTCGCTGAAGAAGTCCAAAACCAAAAATATTCTTGTTTGAATTTCCAATGGTTCACCATAGTATTCGTTCATAAGGTTGTTTTACCATACATGCTAATTTTTAACCCCCGACGCAAAAAAGAGGGGTGTTATAAGATTATCGTGTGTATCTAGCTGTGGCAACTCCTAAACGTTTGCACATTCCCATGGGTATGACTATACTTATAGCTGCAATTAAAAGCGCAATTGAGGAACCCCTAAACCAGGTTTCTTGTTTTCCTGGTCGGGCTATACATAGTGTAAACTAGTTTATTGTTTCTACCTTACGATTGTGTCGTTATTAGCTGATTGAATACACATTCGCTCATTCGGTAACAGGTTCTTAAGGTAAGGATTATTTCATTTCAATACACATTCATGTTCTAATCATATACTACTTTAGAACAAACCAAGAAACATTGTCTCAGAACCAATAGCTTCTGAGACAATGGTGCCGATTCTATTGTACACTCGACTAAACTAAAACCTGACTTAATTTCTTCATATGAAATCAACCTAGTGTTCTTCGTAATAAGGTCTATTTGTTACTAGCATCTATTTCTCAGCGCCGCTAAATTTCAATAAAACCTGTCAACGTATACTCAACTTTATTTCCACGCAGCGAGAGTCTTCATTTATTCAAACGCTGTATAATTGCCATATAAAAACTTGTTCAAAACGAACAAGCATGACGTGTTTTTAATCTACACCTACGAAGACGCTTACTAAAAACACAGAGCAAAAGAGATGGCATTCAACGGATAGCGGCTCTCGCTACGTGGTATTAAAGTTTATTTAAGCGTATCAGACTTTAGACGACAAATAAATTGCTTATTTCGATAGCGACATATGTTACCTACTTGTTTCAATTTGAAATAAGACCTTGTTTCTAAGTGTACAAGGTTTACTTCTTATATCAAGAAAATTTAGTGAATTTTAATTTAGCGAGTGAAGTAACAGAATTGGGGCCAATGTTTCCGTAAAATATCCGTCCCTCTAAACTGTGAAAAGTACTACTATAAAATGAAATTACAATAAAATTATACATTTAGTTAGTCAAAATGAAAACAGCAAAATTTGTAAATACTTTTTAAGACTAAAGTACGGTTATTCTTTATTAAATTTAAATATACCATTTACAATAAATACTAACACGATATACTGCGTTAAAAATTCCATTCAGATATTCTTGACACGGGTAATATTTATGTTATGGCAGGTTATGGCCATCATAAGATAAATATAACCCATGTCAATAGTAACTTGTGTCAGTAAGTAGTCTGTCGTTGTTCGTGTAGGTAACCCACGCTGTAAACTACACGAACAACGACAGACTACGATTAGGAGAAATATTATCTGTATTAAAAAAAGCATTTGAAAAAGACGACGCTCTATATTTTCGAGATATATCATAGAGGTTGCCCTCACGGACAATACAACCCTCCGCGATTGCGTCAACGTAGATCAAAAGGCTAATCATATTCATGAATAATATAATGAAAATCCCCGGAAAAGTTTTTTCACAACTTCTAATGAATAGACTATTTATCTTGTGGGTTTTTATTAAAGAAGACATTTAAAAAAAGATTTTTGAGATTTGAATTTTTGACCTTTGACGCAATAGTTCATAGAAAATAAGTGAAACAACAAGTTGTTTCTGCAAAATTGACGACAAACAACTGTAAAAATGCCTTAATGTGCATATGGGAAGTTTGAAAGAAACAATAAGAATTTAAGCAATTCTTACAAACCAAAACGGGTAATTTTAATGCGTAGGGTAATTTTATAACGAGGCAAGGCGCATCTGCCTAATGGTTTAATTCTTTGAATGCCCTAACGCCTGTATATAGTTTTAGAACCTACATGTACAGCCCAGTTAGCTTGTACACTGTAGGATAGTTGTTAAATAGTTAAGTTAGTAGTTAGTAGTTAATAGTACGCAGGAAAGACAGCCAGACGTATATTCTAGTAAAGGTATATAAAAATGTATATAGTAGCGAATCTTTCCTTGATTGTGCTTGTAGGTATAATAGTTGGTAGCGTACTAACTTATAAAGTATTAATTAATGTAATGTATAATAATAGTAGGTCGCAACGTGTGCACAAAATTATCTATATTTAAAAAGTAAAAACTTTCTGTATGTACGATAGCCAGATCGTACACTACAATTATTTACAAAATAAACCTTTTAAACTTGAAAGATATTTATATATTTACCTTTGTAAAATAATGTACTCCAGCGAATTCCAAAAGGGTAGCAATGCAATAGAAAAAGCTCATCAACAAGAACCAGTCGAGAGCAGTCGCGTAGCGCACTTTGGGTAAATCCGTCCGTGAGTCTAAACTTATAGTGGAAAGTGTCAACACTGTCGTTATTCCCAGTCCAACACGGTCCGAGGTTGCCTGAAAATGAATGTTTACGACTGACTTTTTGTAGGGCTTCTAAATAAAATAAATTTATTTATATGTTACCTCTCGATGAATCCAAAAAGACACCCAAGAAAGGACTACAATAAGTATACAGGGCACGTACACTTGTATGAGAAAATAGCCCGTATGTCGTTGAAGGTTGAACGATACTTGTAGCACTGAAAATTCACCTGCAAACATTTGAAAGCCATGGAAAAGCAAGGCTTGTCTCCACTGTTCAAGTTTATTTTAACCATACCTACTTAGGTACAGTAAAGAAAAAAACAAATATGAGTGGCATTATATTAAACACTAAAAAGCATTGACCGATTATGTCTTAACATATTTTGTGCCATTTCTACAATTGTAAACTTCTCGAAGCGTAAAAGCCGATTCGTGTCTTTAGCGCGGGGCGCGGCGGTACAATTCCTTTGACATTATTTTGTATTTGCCTCCGAGACGAAAAAAGCAAATCATATTTATAAAAAAAGCACTTGAGGTCTATTTTGTGAGGCAATTGAAGATAAAAATGCTAAAACGCGACGTGTTCGGAGCATAGAAATTTTCGGTAAATAAGAAACGGGTAAGTCATTTACGGCTGAGTGAGTTCGGCCGTGGATGTACCTACTCAGGCAGGAATACCATACTAATATATTTATCGCAAAGATACAAGGTGATATTTACAAAATAACAATACTTTAAACAAATACAATATGCGGTTCTGAGAGAACTGCACATCCGAAGTTTTAATGAATTTCCGAGTTCATGTTGAATATACAGTTTGGGGAATGTTTTCCATACCCGTGTGCTCGGAATCATATTAAGCGGTAAGCGGATAAAGTGTACGGACGGGTCGTGTCGTGATTAGTGGAGATGAAAGCTCTGTTTTAAAAAACGTTGGATCGAGAGCGTACCTACTCACTCATCCGAGACGCCTTCAGTATCGATAGCGTTAACACATTTTTAAGAATTCTAAAAATTTTATAAAAAATAGATAATCCTAAAAGCTCTTCACATTGATTCTATGTAATACTCTGTCGATATAGTAATCATACAAGCATGTCAAGACGCTTTGCGAAAACAAACACATTTCTATTTGTATAGGCTGCGTAATAAAAGAGGTTACTCTTGTTTGCGTCAGACAAACTTTCTTGCTAAATGAATAGAACTTCTTTGTGCTTAATCCGTATAGTCACGCGCAAATAACTAAATAATGTTCTTGTATTATACGGAAAAATAGTAGACACTAATGAGAACTTATTGCAGCTCACTATTGTTCGTTAAACAGTATTGCTATAGTTATTTCAACACATATATCAGACTTTAGGATTTATAGTGCTTAGCCCATTACATACAGCGGATTTTTAGGAAGAATAAAACCACTTGTTGGAATTTGAGATACACTCAAGCTGGAGCTTTTGGCACGTCTGGAAGTAACCAGTCTTGGATTATCAACAGAGACAAAACCAAATTGATAATAGTCGATTGAGCCCGGTATAATAGAACAGACATCCTTAGAATTATTATGAGATACCTTGTATTTCCAATATTAAGAACGTGGTCTTTGCGACTTCAAGACCGCCGAAATATTGATGACCTTGAAATACAAGCTACTGGAGAAGGTTCTTGAGGATGTCCTGGACGGCATTTGGCACTAACAACTTTATCTTAGAAATTTGCTACTGTAAATACTTAACTTCTTCACATATCTAGAAACGAGGGCTCTTTTGAACGTCTGGTGGTACCAGGCTGGATGGTACGGAAGAAGTCCAGAGGGCGACCACTTACCCGCTGAACAGACCTTATAAAATAAGTGGAGTGGAGTGGAGGCACGAAAGTGGAGAAATATTGCGAGAGAGAGGCGGTCCGAACCAGAAGTAACAATCCTCCATGTAGTTCTACCAACCACGACCACTTTTACAATAGTGTTTGACTGAGAAGAAGAATAAAAAAGATTTGATGATAATATTAAACTATGTACTTAAATAAAAATAATCGTATTGGATACTAAAAATACGTGCAAAGAAAACTACGAATACTTGGCATTATATTTAAAATTGAAGTAGTGGGACATAAAAAGTGTCGAATGTATTTTACGTGTGTATGCCCCAGGTACTAAACTTATTGTTGTATTTAAATATAATATTCCAGGAGTCCGTACCCAATAGTCTCCACTAATATAAAAAAAAAAAAGTGATCAATAAATTACAACTCCAACTGTTGATGTTTTAAGTTTTAAAAGACAATTCTTACCTTCTCGTCGGGCGAAAGTAAAGTTTCTATAGGGGAAGCTGATGAGATCGAACTGCGAGAGGGTCATTCCCGGGACAAAGTTAACACTCTGAGAGTTCTGCCATTGGTACACGAGCTGTTGATTCGAGTACGCATCTAAACGAAAAGACGATTTATTCGCTAATAAATTGTTTCAAATCAAATCTTGGCTATTTACAAGGTTTAGAAAATTTAACTAGGTACTTAATGAATATCAGTATACTTTAAAGATTAGGTATGAAACTTACCTAAGTATAAAAATCTTTTTAACAAAAAATTAAACCGACGAAAAGAACTAAAAACGTAGGTACATATAAAATTTTGATAATTAATCAGTTTGTTGTTTGGCGCCGACTCAAAATAAGTTTATATAAAATTTGATAGTTTATGTAAATAAGGTCAATACTTAAGGCTTAAAGTTTATTTATTTTTTGTTTTTTAGTTATTTTCGTCGGTTTAATTTTTTTGTTAAAAAGATTTTTATTTTATGATTTTTTTTATCATCAGTTCAACTACATGAAGTGATGATTTCTAAACGCAAATACCTGATAAAGTAATGAAAAGTAAACAGAAACACTATTCGTTCCTACAATTTTCGAGGGTTTCTCTCAATTTTATCAGGATCCCATCGTCAGATCCTGACTTCCTCGACATGGAAGTCGATACCACCCTTGACGTATACCCTATCCAACAAAAAAATAATAATCAAAATCGGTTCATAAATAACGGAGTGAGAGCTAAACATACATAAAAAAAATATATATATATATACGGTCGAATTGAGAATTACGGTCGAGTTAATAATAGTTATTGTTTCGATGATTCCAATACTTCATTTACAATGAGACAATAGACATTCTTTTAAGAATTAGACTATTTTTCGGTTTCACCATAGCTTTAACTGTGATTGGAATGGCTATTATACTCTATCCATTCGTTAATTTTCTATTTAGTCCAGTGCAATTAGGTATATAAATGAAAAACAAAAAAACGGAACCCAGCTACAGTGGATGGATTTTATTTTAATTATAATGCTATATTCTCCTATATGGTCACTGCGATCCACAGAAGCGGAGCAGTGACAATAAAAGTAAAAAAAAATCAGGGTAATTGTAGTATACTATAGGATGGTACAACTTGTACCTATAATAGAAACGCGTGTGGGATGTAATTCCCCTGGTATTGCACACTTCGAATTTTGATTTCCCTATTTGCCATACCATTCTGATAGACCTATATAAACCTAAATGCACTGAAATCGTAATTATGTAAAATTAAAGGTATTGAAAAATTAAACTTTGCTACGCGTACGTGTAAGCATGTTTACGAGAATACCCCTCAAAAAATGTAATAATAATAATTTAGTAAGTTTGGGCGATTCTTCCTGTAATTTTTTCACTTTAAAATTTATTTGTTTTCTTGCTGAATCAGTCATATTTTCAACGTTTTCTTGGCTTTAAGAAATATGAAAATCAATCAAACATGCATTGTCAATATGTTTCTATAATAATCGAACATCCATGTCTGGCAAGAAAAGTTCAAAAAAAAAATCACGCTTAAAAATGTCGGAATTATATATTTTTTACTCATTACATTCAACTACTAACATACACATATTATGATAACAGAAAATTTTTCCCGAAACAAATAAACTGTTAAAAAAATACTTACAACTTCCAAGAATTAAGGGGCACGATTGGCGATCCATTGGGAAATTACGTAGTTCCATGGGACATTTTGCTTTGATAGTTAACCTGTAAAATTAGTAGAATGTAATTAAAACCCTGTTTTCCTTAACAAAAATACTTGTAACGTGCGACTCTCTGGTTGCTAAACAAACTACCTACCGCCTTAACAATATCCAACTGTTGCAATAAAAAAAATAGTTTGGCCTTTATATTCATAATAAAGCTCATTGCCTATAATTGAAAACCAAAAATAAACATGCATTTTATTATTTCAATCTTCATTTTGGCATTCGCGTCGACCGTAAACGAGCTATCCGGCTTAAATCATCAACTTTTTTGTAAACTGGAACAGTAAACAGCTAAAATTGTGCAAAAAGCTTAACGGGGTCGATCCCTGCGATCCCTTCTGTTTATCGCATTCAATGGAGCATTTCTGTAGCCGAAATTCGTCTGAACTAAACCGATTAACGAGAGTCCAGTAGCACATTGTATTGCGAAATTAGATGCACTTATTCAACCAGTTCTATATATTATTCACGACTCTCAATTACATAGTATTCAGCCCATATTAATAGAAGAAAAGGATTTATAAACCTGTATGCAATACAATGTAAAATAATAATTGACCTTTTACTCAACCTAGGTTTTTAAGCTTTCAAAGATGGCAACAGTTCAGGATAAACCTTAACGAATTGCCATATCTGGACAGGCAAAAATGGAATTCTGAAAATATAAAAATGGGAACATCAAAAAATTTTAAATGCTGATACAAACAAATAAATATTGCGGTAATGCGACTTCAATGCGCCTGAATCATGGTAAATTCAAATAAGCTGTAGTCCCTTAATTTTCCACCAATCTTCAAATTCTAATGGGACCCACCCAGTGGCGTAGCTACCGGAGGGCTAGACGGGGCAGTGCCCCGGGGCTCCCAAGCTCAGGGGGCACCTAGGACTCTGATTTACAAACTATAAATTGAACTAGTCAAAATTTCTCCCACATTCGGAATATAAATAAACCAGATTTTTTAGAACCAGAAGTTATCAGGTTTGTACTAGAGTTGTGACTAAACCACTATTTATATAAAATTGCATACTTGATTCAAGTACGCAATTTAATATAAATAGTACTAGTACAAGTAACTTGAATATGGAGTACGACGAATCTGGATTACGACAAATCTGGAGTACGTCGAATTCGGAACACGACGACGAATACGGAACAAACGATTTTAAATAGATTAGTTGGGGCCCTAGTTTATTTTTTGCCCCAGGGCCTTTGGTTACCTAGCTACGCCACTGGAACCACCTTGAGTATAACTAATTCAATTAAAAATAATTAATGTAAATCGGTTCACAATTGGGAAAGATACCGCGTAACTAACAGTTAAAAGGAATGTCTTTCAGCAGTGATTGAAGAACTTGTTTATCATCAGGGATATTTCTTTGCAAGTAGTATGACAAGCGCCTGTTTTATTTCCTTTTCGTTATGAGCGCGAGAGTACATTTAAAAAAATACAGAACACAATCTTGATGGATAATAACCATATCTCAATGGCAGGAAAATAAGAACTAAACAGACAATTTTGCGTTCATCGAAAACTCCACAGAGTAATCGGATCAGGCAAATTCTTCATAATGCCAATTAAAAATGTCCGACGATTCTATAAAGGGTACAAAATAATTCATTCTCAAAACTTAATTGGCTTTTTCATCTATTTATTATACAAACTCTTAGGTAATCGATTCGACATTAATTTGTACTTAGATTGGTAAAGGATTTATCCCCTGTACATATATTTGTGGATGTGTATGTAAAGACCTAGTTTAATTATTATTAGTGTATCCTACTAACATTATAAACGTGAAAGTTTGTGAGGATGTGTGGATGTATGGATGTTTGTTAATATTTCAGACAAAAACTACTGAACCGATTGCGATGAAACTTGGTATGTAAATAGCTGGAGACCTGAAAAAAATATTTTTTTTCCCGATATTCCCTCGACTCAGGGATTTATGCGGGTGAAACCGCGGGGCGCAGCTAGTTATAGATAAATTACACCCAGACACAGAAATATATTTAGAAATATATAAGTATGTTTATCAGCAGTCTGATTGAAATAGTACAGGCTCTGCCTAGTTTGGGATTAGAGGGCCTTGTGTCAGATATATAGCGTTATTAAAAAAAGAAAACAGATTTCCATTCTTCTCTAATTTATTTTCATATAAGTAATACAGTTATCTAAATTGATTGTACAATGACGGAAGATTGAGGATGGAATAGCATAAATACCACCTGCCACACCTGGCATTAGCAGACACTTTTCTGAGGGCATTCAATTTGCCTTCCTTGCCTATCGTAATTCGTTAAAGTTTATCCTTAACTGTCGCATTCCTTGGTTTTAACGTTTTGTGAAGAGTGTGTAGCAGTGAATTTTGTTTAGTTATTATTTATTTATTTGGGGTAAGGGTCTTTACGCAGCCTCTAGAACCTTAGTAACCACTCTCAAAGCGCCCATTAGGATCGATATAAACCTTACAATAACTCACAGAGAAATAGGAATTTTGTTTTATTCAGGTATTGGCTGACCCCTGTTATGTCACTTCTTTATGTTGAATAAAGTAAATAGTATGGTTTGAATAATCGTTGTTTAAAAAAACTTAATGTTGTTCACTTTCGTGTCTAATTGATGAGGGCTGCACCTGAAATCGCTGAAAAGCTTTAGCAAAAAGTTTCGAATTTACGAAATAAGTTATGTCCAAATTTGTGATTATATAACCTTAAGGCATATTTCAGTAGAATCAGGCACCAGGCCCAGGCCAGGCATTATAGCGTATAAAGTAATTTATGACATCGGCGTGCAAGGCCAGCCCTTGCACGCCGTTGTCATAAATTACTGGCATGGCCAGTGCCCGGAGTCACGTCATCGAAACATCATAGGTGGGTATTTGTTAGGCCCCACAGCCTTGGCCCTGTGTAGGCATGACCGGACCCAAGCCAAGTTCGTGGCACAGCCCATCAACAGCCTATGTAACCTGAATTATCTATAAATAGGATGGTGTGTTTGGTGCCTGGGACTGACGCAACATGACGCCTTATTCTTTCATAAAAGGCCCGTGTTTTGTCTGGAAGTAGTCAGGTTTCACCGAAGTTATACATGTATATTACCTTACAATATCTAGGTTAAACCTAGATATTAGGCGCGGTCCGAAGGTCACAGGGGACATGACCCCCCCCAAAATCAAATGCTAAAGGAAATTTTCACAACTTATTTGTCGAGGCACAAGAGCTAGCTGAAACTGAACTGGGTATAGTTATTACGAGGCCTCGTACTGCACCTCGGCAGACTTTTCGCGATAATTATCAAGGAAATGCCGAGGAATATTTTCGGAGGACTGTTTACATTCCACTGAAAGATAATAGCATAATGACAGACCTACAGAACCGACTTTCTGCGGATACAATGAATCTGTTCAGATTAGGCATTTTTATGCCAAAATCTGAATATGGGTCATTCTTTTACAAACCGTACACCTTTCTGACCGACATACTTTTGATTTGGCTGAATTACTTTTTACGGGTTCTATATCGAAAAAAGATATCCGTGTTCGAGGATTTCTTTTGTTCCCAAAATTTTAGGAAATAGAGGGGTTCGAAAATTAGAGAATTTGATGAATTTTGGTTTGGAGACCCATTTTCAAAAATTCATAACTCCTGTTCTATTAGAACTAGAAACAAATTTTTTTTTTATTTTAAAACTAAAAAAAATTACTTTTCGAAAAAAATGTTTTAAAGAAAGTAAGTAAGTAGAATAACAAATTTATATTGTTATAAACAATTAAAATATTAAAATCGTTTTTAACAATTGCCCCACCCTCATAGCGAGATTTAAACCAATTTTCTATCAAAAACGTATTAATGAAGAAACTATTTTTACTGTTAAAGATAAATTAATGAATTTAGCGAGGTACATCGTATCGGCGCGCGGGTTCCTATGCACGCCATGCACATTCTCTAACCCCATATCGTTATCTCAGTAATATTGATAATTGTTCTATAATAAATGTGTCGGTCAATTTTTGTCCAAATCTGTCCGGTTTGTAAAAGAATGACCCATATACAAAAGAAGATCTTCTTTCTTCTTTGAATTTGAATATTATTCCCATTTCTTGAGTGTTTCTGCTGCCACTGTCGCAACAGAGTATCATCAACAGGTTTCATAGTGGAAATAAGAGCTCAAATAAAATACTGATACAAAATTTCCTAAGTGTGTGTCATAAGTTTGCGACGATGATCTCTACCCAAACAGAAAGACTTTGCTAAAAATTCTGGCAACTCTTCCGCGGTGCGACATCAGAGGGATTCTACGCTAAGGCGTGTAAAAACATGTTAGAAGAGAGGCTGACAGGTTTAGCTCTTCTAAATATTCATCCAGAGATAGCCCCAGACGTCTCAAAATAAATATTATCAACCGATTTGCCATTAAAACAAAAAAAATGGAAGACTTAAATATTTGTTGTATAATGTGTGCAATAAAATTGTGTATTGTGCAATAAAGTCTAATTTACTCGACATATTGTAGATATTATTATTAGTGACCCCCTCCGAAATTTCAGGCTGCGACCACGCCTGGGTTACCTATGCTATATTAAACAGTAATTTCACTCCTTCATATAAAATCATACCTCATGGAATACAAAATATCTCCGTGTTGACTAATTCTCAGTAGCTTATTTGGAACAGTGATCGTGTGTACATAGGAATGTTTGCCATTGTAGAAATATGTGTCTGGCCGCCAAATTCTTTCCAGCATCTTGATAGAAAGTGACAAAGAGCGGATGGGACCGAGGAACGACAGCCGCGTGTCACGCCAATATTGCCTAAAGTAGCAATCCATTGAATAATCCTGTAATGGAAAATAAAATATATATTATCAGAAAATAAACCAATTTTGAAGCAACGAATTTTTAAAGACCTACACGTTCTGATACATAATATTAAACAAAAGCAGAATCGTCAATTACAGGTAATTTAATAAAAAAATAAATCAGGACGTTGTCTTGTTGTTGGCATGTAGCAGCAAGTGAGAAATTAATATAACGGACCGTCAGTAGGTGTACAATTTTTTTTTTTTTTTACCAAGCGGCGGTAAGACTCATCATGGAGGATTGGCTCGAGAGGCAGCACGGCAGCCTCTCCTACCGGCTGACGCAGGTTCTGACCGGCCACGGCTGTTTCGGCAAGTACCTGTGTCGCATAGGCCGGGAGCCAACGTCTACGTGACATCACTGCGGACCTCTCACTGGAGACCATGGTTCTGTCCATGGTCCAAAGTGAGAGTGCGTGGGAATCCGCTTTTTGTGAGGAAGTGATGTCAGCTAAAGAGGCAGCGGAAAGGGAACGGGAGAGGGCTAGTACTCTCCCGTCCCGAAGGAGAGGCGCTAGGCGCCGGAGAGCGCAGAACGATCTCCGGCCTCGATGAGCGCTGGCCTGGGGGTAACGGGTGAGGCTGCCCGTTACTCTAGCAGAAGCAGGCCTGAGACGGTGGCGCGCCGTGTTCCGCGCGCGCCTCTCTACACTGGAAGGGTGGCAAGACCCCCCGCTCGCAAGGGCGTGGCTGCCTTTTGTTTAAGAGGCGGCCAAGGTCTGCCAGGGTTCTCGGGGACTTCCTTCCTAGGGTATACCCGAGTCCCTTGCAATAGACTTATTTATGACGGAACACCGTGTGGTTTTAGTCGGTTCGATCCCGACATACCACTTCACTGGCAACCCCAGTGGAGTGATGACCCGAGGGGGTGTCCACACGATAAAAAAAAAAGGTGTACTATTTTTAGATAGAATTAGTCTTTTCTATTATTATATTTTCATTACTACAAAGTTTTGGTTCCAAGTCTTTTCATAGCTGCCTGATATATAACGCTAAGTGCTAAAATTAAATAAGCTATTGATTTCATAAATTGAAACCCAAATATCACTATAATATTAATAATCACTGTTTAAAATAAGGAGAAAATTTAAGAGTATATTCCTTAATGCGAAAGATAAGAGATATTGTATTAAGCTGAGGTGAGAATATTGTGATCGATGTGCAGTGCGAAAAGATTGGAAATTATAGTAAAGGACTGTCTTTATTACTGGAACTTTGAAACTGTCGCTAATGGCAAGGTGATGGCGAAATGTATATAGAATAATCTATCACAGTTTTGACATGGGCATTATTGTGTTGAGAACGGATTGTGTGTAAAAGAGAGACAAGTCGAGAACAAACAGGAAAATAAAGATGGGTGCTCTTAAGAGTGAAGTCATAACGGAAGTAATATGTGACCCTTATAAAACCGTTGTTCATGGGAGAGCCATGCTTCGGCACGTATGGGTCGGCTCGACGGAGTGATGACCTTACAGAAAACAGTGAAGCAATTCTTGCATTGGTTTTCGCCGAGTGAGTGAGGTTACCGGAGGCCTTAACCCTTCCCTCCCCCTCCCCTTATTAATTTTTAATTTATTTTTATTATTAGTTGTTATAGCGGCCACAGATATACACATTCTGTGAAAATTTCAACTGTCTACCTATTACGGATCATGAGATATAGCCTGGTGACAGACGGACAGACAGCGGAGTCTTAGTAATAGGGTCCCGTTTTACCCTTTGGGTACGGAACCTAAAAAAGAAACCAAATCTTTATTTATATATCTATCTACTTTGAAGCAGTTTGTCCATTCCTCTTCGACATTTATCTCGATAAGGACACTCACGGATATCGTGTAGACAACTGTTCTGAGACGCCACGCTGAGATGTCTTGTAAGTCACGAAGTGAAACTTACCATGTCTAATTCGGAGACTGGTCCCATGCTTCGTATTAAAATATTGGTTTGTACTACAGTAGGGTAACCTGAAAAATAATCTAGTATTTATTATTTTGAAGCTTTAAAATAGTCTGTTTATATATTAAGTTTTTAAAATTACGAAGTCGTTTTACTTTAGTCTATATATATATATTATGTAATTCCTTTGTACTTAAGCATAGTTGACTTGAGAAGTTAATATGGTTCATTAAGTATGGTCATATTACATATCTTGTATCCATGGACACGGTCGCATACCATGCGCCTAATAGATGCTCTATGACATAGAGTTTATTCGATATAGATATCGAGATATCGATATATATATATATCACACTATTACCGGGAAATTCATACCCACAACTTAATCAATCAAATTCCAACATAAATCTTTAATTTAGGCATAGGTGAATATTACTGTACCTTTTCCATGTGTAGGCAATTGCGAATTCTCATAATTCTTCAACAAATTTTCCAATACCAATGTTATGTTTTTGGAAACGGCATCGTTGATGCTTCTTTTAATATTTTGTTTAAAGGTATATGCGTCGACTTCATCGTAAGTGACGTTAATGTAATTTGAGAGTAACATTTCTGAGTCGTCCCAATAGTCTTGTTCTCTCTGAGACGCACCGTGAGATAGATTTTTCGCGGTCGCAGACAAAATGTTTTGAGTGTGTTGTGATGTAGCGTCGTCACGGGATTTTAGGGATGTCAGCGTTATTGGAAATGTCCCATTTTTAGTCGACAAGTAGATAGCTCCTTTCGCGTCAACTTGGAAAATGCTGTACAAAAGAGATTGAAATGGTGATGACATTATTTAGAATCCATACAATAACTTATAAAATAAATATTTGAATATTTGCAGTAAAATATAATACCATTTAAGGATTGTTTTTGAGTAAGGATTTTTAATTTGATTTGATTATTTTATTAGTTATACACATATGAATTAAAAATTTGTACCTAACTAATCTATGTATTTATATATTTACTAAGTGTCACAATTTCCTTTGCAGTTACCTACTGTCATATTACAGCCACGTTGAACGATAACGCTAAATCTTAATCATACAGTATACCGAATAAATAAATACTTTTTTTCAACAAATTAATTGGTAAAATAAATAGTATATTCTAGTATTATATTTTATTTACCTACTTAAGATTATCACACATAAATTACAGTTTTCTGTGCCGCCGTCGAGTTTTTAGTGAAGCCATGTTTATGACATATTCTTTTGTTATTATTAAACCGTTTACTACGGTTTTGTTCTATGTCCAAGATTAAAAAAAAAACAATCTTTAACACGATACCTACGGAATTTTCAGATATCGAGGGCAGCGCTTTAATTGCTTGAATATTAAGTAACAGGGGTTGAGTTGAGACTCTCAGATCCAACATGATTTATAACGAAACAGATTTAAAAGAATGATATCTTGGCACTGAGCCCGGTGGGTTGTTTTTATTTCACTTTATGTTAAAAGGGTTTCCTAAGAGCTATATCATTGAGTTGTGCACCTGATACGGTAATATTTTTTCTACTGAATATTTTTCCTTGCCTTTGTGAACTGCTTGGTTTTGTTGGCTAACACGAACCTATAAGTTCTATATAATCTACAAGCCACAAATTCGCTACGGCTCAATAGTGAAAATACAAATGTCGAAATAGTGAGGTACCTGAAAATCTTTATATATGAATAGTAAACTTTTAAGATTTAACAATAGACAAATTAATTTCTATTTATTTATTTATATACGTATGTATGTAAGTTGATACGTATCTATGTTTATATGTATGTGTATGTATGTATGTTTAGGTATATAATATATGTTCTCCTGTTATCTTTCCTAGTTTATTTTTTCTTTTCTACTTAAATGTAGTGCATCTATTCACTCATTTCTGCACTACCCTAAGGTAGACTGGTAGAAAATGCCTACGGCATTAAGTCCGCCATTGTACATTTTTTTGTGCATAACGTGTAAATAAATAAAAAAAAATATCTTCGTTGCGACACTGTCACTCTCGGAAGTTTAAAATAATCTTTTATTTTGCAATTGACTTTGAAACAAATATATTTCAGAATTTTCTTTAAACATCTCATAAAATGATCGTGCAACATGGCACTGGGATCGATCTATCATCACATTCAACACTGACAAGACTATTGTTGACAATAAGACTGATAGACCGGTTAGAGCGCCGAGCAATGATTGTTGACATTACCATTTCCCATGACGACAATCTCTTAAAAGTCGAAAAACATAAAAATATTAAATATTTGGACTTAGCCCACGAGATTGTTGACATGTGGGATGTTAATTCAGCAATTGTTGTGCCGATAGTCATTTCGGCCCATCGGTTAATTGCTAAGAGCCTCGACTAACACCTTCAGAGGCTCACGTTAGGCAGCTGGGTTAAGAGCCTGATGCATACAATGTATTTAAAAATGTAATTTATATGTATATTTAAGTGAATAAAGAGAATAATAATCACACACGGCTGTCTGATCCCAAACTAAGTAGAGCCTGTACTATGGTAACCAGACTGCTGATAAACATACTTATATATTTCTAAATACAAACATATTATAGATAAATTACATCCAGACACAGAACAAATGATCATGCTCACCACACAATTATTTGTCCTGGGTGGGAATCGAACCCACTCAATAAACGCGAAAGTGAGTTTGTTCCTGTATTTTTTGACGTTTTTAATACTAACACTGCACTTTAATACTAGCACTTCGCAGTGCGCTTTCATATGGCTCATCACTCGACGTCGCGGGAAGCGTCCATATTATTCTGTACGAAGAATATTATGAGCCGTTTGCGTTCTCGCAAAAGTGTTTGTTAGGGGCCTCTAGAAATAATACCTGGTACACTTGAGAGTCAATTAATTAAAAAAAAAGATGTGGGCCACCCGTCAAAACCTTACATTTTTGGTTGGGCAATGAACTGTAGTGCATGACGTACGTTTCATTCTATAAGGAGATAATCTCCACGTACTTCAGAACGTGTTAAAATAAATCGTATTACATCTGAATACGATTAATCGCAACTAAACGTCCAACTTTCTTCACTACATGCGAGGCAATCAATTTCGTTCTATTGCTGTGACCTAGTCAACTTCGATGTATTGGGTCTAATTGCGCACCAACATGCGATGATTACGCCTTCTCGTGCACTGATTTGATTGCCACTTACTGCCTCCTTTCTTCTCTACGATTCGATTCGTCCTATTTGAAGCTTAACTAGCATATACATATATATTTATTTTGTAATGTTTATGCATTTGCATTATGAATTTCAAAAAGGGTAAACATTTTCAGGAAAATTCGTATTTTTAAAACGTCTTCATAAAAAAAATATTGAAATTGACATGAAATTTCCTACTGTGTTGTGAAGAAATGTCGTACCTACTATAGGAAAAGCAATTTCCCAAGAAAAAATATATTTTAATAAATATTTTTTTTTAACAACATTTAACTATATGTCGGCTACACATAACGCTCCTAACATTTGACCACATTTCTGTAACAGCCGGTATGTCGTCACCATTATTGAGTCTTATCAACAAGCCATCGTTGTATTTTGAACTATGGTAAGTATTAAACTGGTTTTACATATTTTTAAGCAATGAAGTGAATTACTCCTCCGCAAATAAGTTTACTGTGAAACCCTTATAGGATCACTTTGTTGTCCGTCTGTCTGTCTCTCTGTCAAGACCCATTTCTTGCAGAAACCCGTGGATGAATCAAGTTAAAATTATTAACAAATAATTATATCTACGGTCCCTTGAAGCTATAAAAAATCTTTTTTAAAATTTAGATTATAGATTTGGCCAAATTTTAACATTTCTCAGGAAAATCAAAACCTATAGGGTACTTCCCATTAACCTAGATTCATAAAATTTGGTAAGAAAATCGTTAATTTGTTGTTATATCTGTCTGTCTGTCGGTCAAGAAGATTTTTCTTAGGATCCCTTATTACTCTAACCTAACCCTAAAAACCCCTCTCGCCCCTGTCGTATCAAAATGAAACTTTGTATGTTTAATCATGTAATTGGCTGACAATACTATAATTTGGCATCATGGAGCTGAGACTTACTTATGAAGGCAGATTGTGGATAGTAAAACTCTTCAGCGGCTACTAGTAAACCCTCGAGTTTGGGCTCATATGATTCGTTTTAACGAGTTCAACTGGTTCGGCTTGCTAACGATGGTCCGATGGTCGGATGGTCTGTTGGTGAAGCCAGTACTGTGTGGTGGATACCGGACTGCACTAGGACTCGTTTTTTACTTTATAATTCCTGTTCGCCAATAAACGTGTTTGGTTAGTAGGTACTTAGGTATCTAATACCTTTAAACGAGCAATTCTTGTATAAATATATATATATATATATATAATATTTTGAATATTTTGGTAGTCAAATAAAGTGAAGCAATGCTTCGTTGTACTTCGCCAAGCGAGTGAGGTTACCGGTGGCCCTAACCCTTCCCTCTCTCTATCTTCCCCCCTATCTCTCCATCTCCCATACCCTCCTACTCTCCCACCTTAAAGGTCGGCAAGGCACTTGTGACTCTCGAGTTGCAGGTGCCCATGGGCGGCAGTAGTCACTTACCATCAGGTGACCCGTCTGCTCGTTAACCCCCTATTCTAAAAAACAGGGGTTGGCAATTCACGGTTGTATGTATTTTCTAATGCTTTTTACAAAAAGCTACCGAGCAATGCTCGTTGTCCTAGGTACTACTAATAAATTTATGTCAATTTCAATTATTTCTTTTCACGGATATTTTAGGAGAAATCTCGTCTTCTTATCAATTTCCTTGGTATTTATTATTTATAGTACCACCCATGTTAACCGTATCTTTAATGAAATAACTATATTGATAAATTTCTAGGTTAATATTCCCGGTTAAAATTAATATTTCTATGTTATAATGTCGTATTTTAAAATATTAATGTTATTTACGGACCTTTTCCACGACGCTAAAATATTGAACAATACAATCCAACATTCGCCTTTGTATCTGTAACACGTTTTTATAGGTTTTTATTTATTTTAATATTTTTCGCTAATTTGTAATAATTTGCCCGTGTGATGTAATAATCATGATTATAGGTGTGTGCTATCTATCTTGCGACCACAGTTAGGAAAACGGCTCGAATGGTATTCAAATTATAGATTTCATTCCAATCATGCGTTCTTTATTATCTATGTACTTGATAGATCACTGACGTTGAGGAAACGAAATTGGTTCGTAAGATTATATCAGATATCAAAAATTTACGCGGCCCCGAATAGCAAAACACGGTCAAAATTTTTTTGACTTATCAGGATTATAAGTGATTGACAGTTACAATTTTCATATATTTTTTTTAAGATTTCTTAAAAAAAACGATAACATGACATCATCAACCTAAATATACCACAACATAATATATACAGGATACCGACAAGATATCTCGCCTTATAGCACATTCCATAACATAATATATTTAAACAAAATCAGCCCATCATCTTTTTTTAAAGATGTTTGAACAACATCTTTTAAAAAAGATGAGGGGTAACAACAAGTATAAATAAAAAACTTAAAATACCTCCGACTCAAAAATCCCTTTAACGATTAAAAAAGAGCTACTGATCTTAGAACGGTTAAACAGATTTTCTTCAATTATAGTTAAGAACACTCGATCAAGTCACTTTGAAAACAAAAAAACTAAATTAAAACCCGTTTACGGATGATATATGATAGCTATGATGCCATAAACTTACAGACAGAGATACACGTTAAACTTATATAACACACCCCTCCGTTTTATATCGGGGGTTAAAAAATACAACTGAAGAAATATGTAAAAAAATACAATACTCGATTACATTTATTGCATACCCGTATGTCTAAACCATGTAGCTTACTAAGTTCGTATCGTATAGTAGAAAAAGCAGACGAGAAGACTTATTTATATGGAGCTTATTTGTATTGTATGGGACGATACACTAATAAAAAAACAATCCAACACGAAGCCCCTACAACAAGGTTCTACTAAGAAGAAAAACAGTTGGGATTAACAAAAGTTGGAATTGTGAAATGAAGGGTACGGTTACCTAATTTTCTTCGCACAGTAAAACCGTCGGGTTTGGAGTGACACGCTTTGAATGAGCTGCGCTTATATTTCCACTAAAACCATGTCCCGTTCAACTGCTCGTGGCGTTAATGGAAATTAGTTTGTAGTTTGCTTTACGTAAGGTTATTTGTTCCTGGATTTAGACTGGAAATAAATCTACGGCGGGTAATATAGGTGCTTTTCATGAATGATGAATATATTTTTGTAATAACGTCATCAGAACTAGGACGATGTGACTAAAGTATTGGATACTTCGTCCAAGACTATAGGTGCCTTTATATTTTAGAGGCCGGTCGTAAGCTGACACTCACATATTCAACTTTTGGACAGATGCAGATATCAGTCACTCGGTTTCATTCGTCCTTGGAACCATATCTATTTATATAGTGAGCTCTATTTGTTGTGTGTGTACGTGAATGAATAGACTGATGTCACACTTCATCCGATATCGGGCCATAAATAGCCAAACAGGTGAGCAGAGCAGACCAACCTGCCCAGTATCGTATTTTTACTATGTTTTCATTTTGTCTCTGTATTTGTGAAATTGTTGTTCTTATTTTTGCGGGTTCCGATCCTCAAAAGGAAAAGAAGGAACCTTTATAGGATTACTTTGCTGTCCGTCTGTCTGTCTGTCAAGACACTTGGACGTGGACGCATCCAGTTAAAATAATACCAAATACATATGTCTGCGGCTCCTTGAAGCTGTAAAAATTTTTATCTTATGGCCATTTAATTTCATCAAATTTAACCATTTCGTAAAAATAAATCAATAAATGAGAATAGTAAAGGTATCGGCACCTTTGAGTGCGACACTATTTTCACGACCACGTGACCACTGAGACAGAGACTGAGATTAAGCTGCAAGTTTCAACTATCTGTGCCATGTATGGGCACCATTCAGCCCAGAGGCGAGGTGGTTATGGGTGAAGTGATCAACGCTATAGCAAAATTCGATAAAAGTAGACAGGTCGAATTTTGATTCTATATTGAATGATTCTGTGGTGTGATGTACGGAGGTGGATCACATACACAGTTTTAATTCCTCTATCGCGAGTATTTGACCATATTGTAGTTGGTCATATTTCAAGTGGATATTCAGAATGTTTTGTCGATCTCGAAGAGATATTGCGATTATTTTGTTCGACGTAATGAAAACAGATTCCGACAACTATATATACGGTATATATGCAGAATTATTAGTTATTTATTATGGTTACGCAATGTTCTATGAGTGATATGATGAGTTAACAGCAGCGGTAGTAATTCGCGCACCTGTCACTAACGCGAATTTATTAACGGCCTAGTAAATTTATCGATTTATGTAAAATCAAGTTAAACTACACCGGTGCGTTCTGGGTGCCTCGCATCGCATTCACCCAGGAGATGAATCTCCCATACGAGACTGATCAGGGACGTTGCCACTGTCGCCACCGCGGGCATCGCTAATTGATGTGACCGGCATGCTCCTGCTGTAGACTTGATTGTGGCTTACCGGTGGTGGACGAACGGCCCTACAACTCCTACAAACCACATTTCATATATTTGGAATACGCAGTATATTTTAAAGACACAATATTAGTTTTAATTTCGAGATACAAACAATACACACCGTCGGCCTTAATTTTTGTTTAATTCTTAACTGAATAGAAAACAACTGCGCTCTGTAGCAGCGTGTGTTTGTAAATGATCATGGTCCTTTCATGTATGTTCTTGCTCCTAGCCTCCTCAGTTATTACATTGCCCAAAAGTTATATAGCAATATTTATAACTGCCGGAAGTTTAAATAAGTATAATAATTACATTTATTTGTCATTATTCATATTACGCGGACATTAAATAGTGCTATGTTTAATCATATGACCTTCAACATATAACTATATAGAAGATATAGAAATGTCATTGACCTATCTGGTAGCGTAAATAACTTTATAGGATAATAAACCAAGTTTTATTGGATTGGTGTTTATCATGAGAGTGATATTTATACGATGTATGAAGTGTTAAGAATTATAATTAGATTTGCCATAATGTTAAATGCCGGCTATATGTCTCAAACATTGGTAGGGTTAGCCGTTTGTGTTTTGTGTACCTCCTGAGGGAAAACTGTAATACCAAATTATCTGCGAAATTTAGTGACGTTACCTTACACTTCAAGTGTTCATGCCATCGCAGTTTACTTACTTTTTTATCGATGTCTATAGATGTCGCGCAGACCTATGCTTTCTCATAAGTACTTATATAACTCCAATTTACAGTATTTTGTCAAACACCTATTAATAGGCTAAATAAAACTAAAAGCTTCTAATAAAAAAAAGCAAAGCACTGTATTTAATCAAATAGTGTGTAGATAGAGATAGTGTGGAATTATACATATTCCACTATTTATAACTATCTTGATACTCGGCTGTCTCACGTTTAAAATTCCCATAGTTTTTGAATACATTCATCAGTTTTGTGCGATTCTGTGTAAATGTATGTATAGTTCAAAGGACGGCGCCTCAAAGGAAGCGCCTTATCGATGTAGAGGGTTCGATACTCAGAGCTATTGATTGAACAAAATATCTGCCAAGGTTATTCAGACCCTAAGTACATTGTAGCGACATATGTATGTACCTGCTAAATGACATCAGCATATGCTGTAAATTCATAAAAAGAAGGCATTTCATATCCTTAACGAGAAGTAACTTAGGTATAAATTGAAGATAAGATAGATAAGTTAAAGCTACAAAAACCTCATGTTGAGGTTGAACGTATTGTTATAGTTTGGATTTTCAACTCTTATTTTAAATATGTCTCCTTGTTGCGGTTTTCTGTCTGGCTATTATTAATATAGGTTTAAGGTAAATTGTCATAGTTAATACAGTAGAGGAATACGGGACTTAAAAAAAAATGTGGATTAAGTTGACTTATATAATGAAGTGAACGATGACATGCAAAATACATTAAATTGAGACAGTTAACTTCATCAACTAGTTTTAATTACAATGGACGTAACTTATTGCTAACGCTAAAGACGTAGGCGCTCCAACAGGACCCCGGGCGCTGAAAGTTTCACTTTCAACCAGATTCCGAAGATACCAGTAAAGGGCAAAACCTGTTAAACGCCCTCTGAATTATGCCCGTTGAGGTCTTGACGTCAGCGACACGCACAACTCCGTCAGATCTCGGGTGAATAGCCACAATTCTTCCCAATCTCCATTTCAGAGGCGGGAGATGGTCCTCCTTGATTACGACTAAGGTTCCAGCTTCAAGCCATGCTTACAAGAGCGCCAGTTGACGCGTTGCTGCAACTCTGGCATAAATTCCTTGTTCCATGTCGCCCAGAAATGCTGTTGGAGCTGCTCAATGCGCTGGTACCGACTGAGATGGTTAGTGGATTGTCCTCAAAGTTTGGTTGAGGCAAAGACGTGAGCGGGCGGACGACGAGAAAATGAGCTGGTGTCAGCGGAGTGCAATCGGCAGGGTCTAAAGACAGTGGCGTTAGTAGGCGTTAATTTAATATTGCTTCGATTTGTACTAATATGGTGTTAAGTTCTTCGAACGTCATGTTAGAATTACCCAACACTCTTGGCAAATGATATTTTGCAGAATTGACACCCGCTTCACAGAGACCACCGAAATAAGCACTATACGCAGGTATTAAATGGAAATTGATTCCCTCATTGGCCATACTCTCACCCAAAGAGTCGCTACTAGTTTTTAAAAACTTAGAACGTTCGCTATACGTTCCAACAAATGAGGTACCGTTATCTGAATAGATATTTACTGGTTTTCCTCTTCTCGTACTAAATCTATGTAAAGATTATAAATAAATCCTGCTAGTCAAGTCACCTACAAGCTCTAAATGAATTGCTTTGGTGGTGAAGTAAATAAAAGTAGCGATGTAAACCTTTACGAGCCTACAACCGCGACCTTGACGACTAGCGCTCATAATAGGGCCGGCATAATCGATGTGCTTTCGAAGGGAAAGCTGGAAGAAAGCTGCCGCTGCCGTGGCAAATTACCCATCAATGGAGTAATAACCTTACCCATCATTCGATGACAGAGCACAGACCTATGGTAACAGGCCTTGGCTAAATTTCGGCCTCCTATGGGCCAATAATTGCGGGCCTGTATGCATCAATCTTTTATGCTCGAATTAAATAATAATTTTGTGTAATCGTGAGTGTGTAACAATATAATTCGTCCGCTCGTTTGCTTCCTATAATATAGAAGAAGTTCCGACACACATTATCTTATTTCCATCTAAATAAACATTAAACTTTAATAGGTCGCTCTCTTTGGGTAAATTTTGTTTAGATTAAAGTAATTTATATTCGGAAAATAATTTATGTTGCCTTTGTATAACTAAAATGTCTGTAGCCTTTTTTAATTCGTCACTTGATAAAAAACTAGACGAAGTTAACGATTGTTTTCTACACAATTTGATGAATCGCAACACCATGGAAAGTACTATGTGTGAGTAATTAGAAAAATGAGTAAAATCTATCAACCACTCGTTATTATTGTGGTCAACACTAACAGTTAATGACACATCAGGTCGAGTTTCAGGAAGTATGTCTGACCCTGAACTTTTAACTATAGAAGGCCAATCGCGTGAGTCTTGTAGGAGAATGTCGGGACCAGACCACCACAAGCTTAAACCGTGCAGATTACCAATATCCAAACTGCGATACTACTGCTAATAACGCTATTACGTAATTTTATGATTAGTAGAGCTCGAACAATTAGGCCTTTGGAAATTAAAATAAAATATTAAGACAAGATGTTCGATTTGTCTTTAAATAACAGGTATATAGCATTTAATGAAAAGTTTTTAGTAAGCAGTTAACTAGTACCTACACATTACACATGTTGTCATTTATTAAGGAAAAGTAATAAACACGAAATGAACAGACTAACAGAAAGATGTCGTTTTGTAATACGTAAGTCCGTAACATTTTACACAAAAAATACAAAAGTTACCACACTATATAAACGAAAGTTCATTTATAAGGTTGTGATGGTAAGTTAAGACGACAGCTATGGCCTCGGTCTTCTGCTAACACAAAGATACGAGTAAAACTATCATTAGAACTCGAACTCCAAAACTTTTCCACGTAATTTTTCTTTTTCGTATTTTTTTGCAACTGTAGATGTTAGGGATACCACTCGGCAAGTGTGATGATGATACAAAAAACGTCAACTAAGCAAATAGTAATTATTGTTTGTTGTGTTTTTTGGAAGTGGTCGTTAAAAGAAACGAGCCATTTTTGTATATTGTAACATACTAGCTGCTTAAACGGGTATATCGACATGATCTACGATGGCACGAGTCTTATGATATAGTCAGTAATTTTATGGTAACAATTTAATGTGATCATTATAGCTTCAAGCTAGTGAATGAGAACCTATGATGGGCTTATGTGAAGGCATTAAAAATTATTACTATGATAGACATTATATCATGGCTATGTTCCTACAGAGCCTGATTTCTAAGAGGATGGATAAATAACCTGGTGCTCTGAAACTTCATTGGCACCGGTAGCCCCCTTGAATTTGTGTTCTTATAATTGATATTGGTAATATAAAGCAACTTACAATCTTAGCTTGGAAAAGAATTGGCTTATACCTACCAATTGTTGACGGTACTGCACATGTCATAGTGCTTTCTCGAGTATTGGGACAAACTCCACATACAAACTAAGTAGTAAGAATTAAGATTAGATGCAGCAATATTAGACTGAGGTGTTACTAGGCATAAAAAAGAAGTAAATAACATAAACAAAAAATATTGAGTCATCGTGTAAAATAACGAAGGTATTTTCAGTCGAGTGATAACAATAAACTTCCTTTGTTGTAAGGATAAAAACTGGTTGTAAGGCATCATTGGGCGTGACAAGTACTCTCGAAAGAACAAGCACTCTTCGCTGCGTACAAAATGTGCCAAATTGTCAACTCAGGCAGCGATCGCACGTGGAATACTGCAGCTTCGAATATATGATTATTTATTTTATCGTAAAGTTTCCTGATAGAATCTCACGTAATCTGCGTATTAACTACTTAGTTGAGAGCCCAAACGCATTTGGCAGGAACAAATACAATAGATGTAGAATCTAGCCTACCTGAGAAGAATAATATTACATGGGGTATGAGATTAATTACTCATTATCTTAACTTATCACTAGTTATCACTTATGGCGTAGTTTTAAAATTGTTTGTAATTATGTATTATTGTAGTATATTAATTACATATTATTATTAAAGTATAAAAGACTAACCCCATTGTCTTCAGAAGTTTACACAGTGAGAGCCAGCGAGGAAGACTTTTAATTTTCTTGTGCCAACATTATCACGTACCCAATTAAAATTTTGTTAAAATACCTAAACTCTTTTTCATTAATTATCCGTTGTAAAACCGTTTATTTATTACTTTATATATAACTAGCAGTTCCCGCGCGGCTTCGTTCGCGTGTACATATTTTTATATTTTGCGCGGAACCCTTATTCTTTTTCCAAAATAAAAGTAGCCTAGGTTACACCTTATAACACCATCTATCTGCCAGTGAAAGTCTCGTGGAAATCAGTATACCCGTTCCGGAGATTAGCCGAAACAAACAGACAGATAGACAGACAGACAAAAATGTTTAAAACTGATTTTTAGGTTTAGATATCGTGCAAATAACTGTATGAGCTTAAAAAGAAACTATTATTTTGACATAACAAACAGACACTTCAACCTCTGTTTTCCGAAAGAATAAATTAATCCAAAATTAGACACATTTTAATTTATCAAATTTTATTGTCCCCTCTTAAGAATAGAATATTACTTGCGTATGCTACATTTGTATTGTTATTAGGCTTTTAATTTGTTACTTAGATATTGACGTCAACTCCTAAAATCATCTGTTAACTCTGGGACTGGTATTTCGTTCTCGAAAGACATAATAATGTCGTATACAAATACTATAATGTTACTTAATAAAAATAGAAGGTTAACCATTTGTACATTGGGATAGTGTGGTGAGAGGGTTCGAGGATCTGACAACACGCAGAGATGTCCCATCAACACAACGCCGCTTGTCACTGGCGGAGCAACACTCTCGAACTGTTCTAAGATGTATCCTATCGCCATCAAAAAGTGTCCAAAATATGGCAAGTATACTGTCACGACGGACTTTATGTTCAACATTTGAATAATTCATTTAAAGGTGGCATAATATTGGGCGTTCTGAGGCGTCCTCTTCGTTCTAAGGTTATGTATTAATTGGACGAATATAATCTTTCGACAATGAAAGAAATGGCTACTTAGGCACAATAAACATGCCTTGAACCATTAGTGGGTTGAACATTATCGCAAACATATGTCCAAATAATATGAGGTTCTCCACGAAGCATGGACGATAATTTTCAAAGAACTTTGTTTTCACAGACTCGTGCTATTATGTAAAATAAGACCTACTAAGATCCAAGTAAATAATCTAAGACTCCTTTTCTTGTTAAAGTAACATTAAGTATTCTTTTGAGTATAACATATAATTTATAATCTTCGGAGTTGAGTTACAACATTATTTCAGTGATAAGACAGGCTCCCATTGATGTACTATGATTCCGATGCTTTTTAGATGATTTTTTTCCGCATGGTTATATTGTTGTACTCATAAGTGCAAATTTTCTGTATGTTACATATTTTATTTTTGTGAACAGGTTACGTTAAAATTGTCAAAGTACGATTGCATAAATAAAATAGAGGTACTTTAAACTAAGGAGTTTCTAAATTAGTATGCAACCTTACTAGTTATTTATATTAGTTTGAGCGTTAAGAATGCGATTGACTTGAAAACTTACGTAGACCTAATAGGTCACAAAATTATGTACCTACCTAATTATCAGCTGTGATGTTACAATGTCATGAATCTTGTAAATGAATGCATAACGTGTTTGGTTTTTTTGCTGAGCATTGTTTTTTGTCTTAGTATCCGTTGATCTAATAGTTGGTAAAGTCCAGTTGTAAAGTCCCCGCCACGCAGTAATTATTCGTAGTCTATCACGAAAGCTTTTTAAATATACTTTATAAGAATGGTTCCTCTGAATTTCTAAGTAACTACGTTTGCTTACTATAATAGTTAAAAATATTTTTCTGAACGTTTTTATTTAATAAAAACTGAAAATGAACAATAATATTTTTTAAACACCTAAATATATTTTGTTAAAAGTAAGTTATCTATATTGCTGTAGCTCTTTCAATTCTGCCCCACTGTATCCTCACGTTGCCGTCGTGGGGGGGCTTGCGCGGGTCAATGATCTCTGGGGCTATGCCGGTAGAGTTACTCATGCCGGATTGGCCCAGAGGGAGGCTCCAGACCAAGAGGGATACCCGGCGGAGTCTGACATAGACTGCCGCGCGGGACGTGGCGTTCTTTATTCGGACGCCATGCTGCTCTCTAAACGTCCCTCTGACCTAGCAGAAGGCGTGTTAGAGGAGCAGACGGTTCCTCTAGGGAAGAGGAACTAAGGCGAGCTCGGTGTGTACTTGCCCTGCCTCCGAGTGGGCAGCCTGGGAAGTAGTCCTCTGCTGCCCTCGCCGTGAGATCGTAATCCCAGTAGGTGTGTCTAGTTATGGTCATGTCTCTAACTAGACAGTGGGACCGAGGGCCCTGGCTTAACCGCCCGGACCGCGAGGAATAAACCTCTCTAAAAAAATATCTGAATCTTAAGTTTTGGTGTGCGGCGAGAAGATGAATGGCTGACAGATTACGCTTCTCACCCCAGAGGAGCATCAGTTGTGAGCACACTCCCAGCTAAGGTACCTGTGGACCCCCTAGTTGGGTGACAAACTTTCACCTGCCCAGGTACAGAGGCTCTGCCTGGGTTGACAAATATTTCCTCACTACTCGTGGGAATAAAATGGAAATTTCTGAACAAAATAATTTAACAGGTGAACGACCACCTAATGTCGTGCAAAAAAATCTTCTCCTGTCAGATTCTGACACGGCCTCTAGCCAGAGAAGTACGGTGACGATGAGTAGTGTGTCGCTAAGCGGTAGGCTTTGGCGTAAGCGCACTCGTACTAACTCACCTAGGGGAGAACACTCGGGGACGGATTCGGCTTCGAGTGAAGAAGTGGTGCCGGCTGCGAAAGTGGCCACCGCTCGGCGTGGAAGGGGCCGCCCACCTACCACAGGCCAATATGTGGGATTGTCTGCAGCCCGACGCGAACTGGCTGCAGCACAAAAGGCTGCAGAACTTGCAGAAAAAGAGGTACAGGAGGAGGTGGAGCTTGCAGAGTTGACCAGAAGGGTCAATGCCGGAAGGGTCGCTTCATTCCCTCCCGTTCCTGTTGACCTTAGAGAGCCTGAAGACCTGACCGCCCTGCAAGTGCAATCCAGAGTACATGACGCCGTGGCGGCTATAAAAAAGGTAGCCAAGGTGTCGAAAGGGTTAAAAGGAACCTGTCAGAAGGCCCTTAAGGATGCCTCAACCTTAATATCGGAGCACCTAGAGGTGCTGGTCACGCGGACTTCGTCAGAAGAAGCGGCCCGGCTCCAGGCTGAAAATGTTCGCCTGTCAGCCGAAACGGCTCAGCTCCGCAAGGAGCTGGACGAGCTACGCGCAGAGTTGGCGAGGTTGCAGGTCAGGCAATCGAAGGAGGTTGAGGTTGTGCCTTCCCCACAACAACCAGCTCAAGAGTCGGAACTGGCTTGTCTACTCCGTCAGGAGTTAGCAAGCTTTAATCAGCGGTTCACTGTTCTGGAGGGGAGGATTCTTCGTCCGCCACTGGCTAGCGATAACAGGGGGAAGTCGCTGGGTGAAACAGCTGCCACTCCTCACCAGGAGAGCACTGTTGAAACAACAACACAAATCGCTTGCGCTCAGCCTGCCTCGAATGCCCAAGCGAAGAAGGCAAATGGGAAGGGCAAAGGTAAAAAGTCAGCCGCCAGTGGGACTGGCAATTCTATCCCAACGACACCTGCTGTAAGTGGGACTAAAAAATCAGTCCTCACCACATCCCCCAATCAGCCCAAGCAGCCAGTCAAGCCAAGTGGAGGTGAGTGGGAGACCGCCGGGGCCAAAAAGAAGGCTCAGAAGTCTCGGCGGAAAGACAAAAAAGAAGGTGGCCAAAGGCCAAAGACCAGAAGGCTCCGTGCACCACGCTCTACGGCGGTAGTTATCACATTACCGTCTGGAGCTGAGGAGCGTGGCTTGAGCTACGCCAAAGTCCTGGCCAAAGCCAAAGCTGAGATTAACCTGGCTGATCTCGGTATCACAGCATTGCGGTGCAAATCTACCGTCACTGGTGCCCGGCTTCTTGAAATCCCGGGAACCACCAGTAGTGAAAAGGCAGACGCGCTCGCAGAGAAGCTGCGAGCAGCAGTGGGAGAAGACGGTGTCCGTGTATCCAGACCCACCAAGTGTGCGGACCTGCGCATCATGGGCCTGGATGACTCGGTTACACAAAGTGAAGTGGTGGCCGCCGTTGCAAAGGCTGGAGGGTGTCCACCGGAACAGGTAAAGTCTGGTTCAATCCGTACCGGCTTCACTGGCATGGGCACTATAGTGGTGAGTTGCCCAGTTGCGGCGGCCAACCAAATTAAAAATGGCCAACGCTTGCTGGTGGGATGGGTGTCGGCGCAAGTCAAGCTCTTGAGGCCAAGGCCCCTAAGGTGCTTCCGTTGTCTAGAGGTCGGTCATGTTGGGGCCAAATGCAAAGCGGAAGTCGACCGCAGCGGACTTTGCTTCCGGTGCGGTAAGCCCGGTCACAAAGCTGACTCATGCGATGCCGCACCACACTGTGTGGTATGTGCGGTGGTAGACAAACCAGCTGACCATAGAACGGGCAACGCTTGCGCTACACCTAAAAAGCAAAAAAAGAAAGGAGCCAATAAGGGAAAGGGTCCTGCGCAACCGGCTCACCCATCGGTTGTGCAAACCAATACAAGTGTAGGAGGGGAGATGAGCGAAATGGACACCCAATAATGGCTGCCCCTACATTTCGATTTCTTCAGGCCAATATCAACCACTGCGCCAGGGCTCAGGATCTTCTGCTCCAGTCCATGGCGGAGTGGTTGATACATGTTGCTGTGGTCTCCGAGCCGTACTTCATTCCTCCCAGAAGTGACTGGGTGGGAGACGATGACGGCTTGGTGACCCTTATAACCCACGTTGGGAATGGTTCCCCGTCCTTCGAATCCGTCACCCGGGGACGGGGATACGTCGCAGCATTGCTGGCGGAGGTAGTGGTTGTGGGAGTGTATTGCTCCCCAAACAGGTCTCTTGCCGACCTAGAGAGAGTTCTGGAAGATCTGAGTACAACCGTCCGTCGCAGCCACCCTCGTCCCGTTATAGTGCTTGGGGACTTCAATGCCAAATCTACGGCTTGGGGTTCTCCGGCCACAAATGCGCGGGGTGAGGTTGTCGAGGAATGGGCGGTCGTGTCAGGATTGACTCTCCTCAATCGGGGCACAGTACAGACGTGCGTGCGACAGCGGGGAGGTTCAATAGTGGATCTATCCTTCGCTAGTTCCGCTCTAGCACGCCGCGTCCAAGGTTGGTGCGTAATGGAGGACGTGGAGACGCTATCGGATCACCGATACATCCGATTTGACGTCTCCCCCCAGGTCCTATTAGCGCCAGCCAGATCGGCTCCGATTGGGGGTGGTCCACGGTGGACACTGAAACGGCTGAACCGGGAGGCCCTCCTGGAAGCTACTATCGTGCAGGCCTGGGTCGAAGCACCAGACAGGCCTGCAGATGTCGAAGAAGAGGCGCGATGGTTCCAGGAGAGATTCTGGATTGAGACTCTGGATAGAGATCCATGGGGGCGGCCGTACCGCATGGTAAGGGGCAAACTTCGCCCATACGCGCCCCCAATGACCCAGAGTCTCAGGCCTCAGCTGCTGGAGGAGGTAGTAGGCTCTCTGTTCCCCTTGAGGGCGCAGCACATACCCCCGCCTATGGTTCCGGCTTCGTATCCTGACAACGACCAGGGCGACGACGACGTGCCTGAAGTGACCCGGGTGGAACTTCGAGTGGCGGTGCATCGACTTCAGGCCAAAAATACCGCCCCGGGGCCCGACGGCATTCCCGGCCGTGCATGGGTTCAGGCCTCGAAGTTCCTTTGGCCCCGACTTGTGGGGCTCTACAGCGCATGTTTGGAACGGGGCCAGTTTCCAAGCCGGTGGAAGACTGGAAAACTGGTCCTGTTAAGGAAGGAAGGGCGCCCCGCAGATTCACCATCCGCATACCGCCCTATTGTGTTGCTGGACGAGGTCTGCAAACTCTTCGAAAGAATAATTGCAGACCGTCTAGTCCGGCACATAACTGGGGTAGGTCCAGATTTGGCGGACAACCAGTTTGGTTTTCGCCGGGGGCGCTCTACGGTGGATGCCATCATGCGTGTTAGGGCTCTGGCGGAGGATGCTGTAGCCCGGGGTGAGGTCGTCTTGGCAGTGTCCCTCGACATTGCCAACGCCTTCAATACCTTGCCCTGGAGTTGTATAAGAGAGGCACTCCGGTATCATGGAGTGCCGTTCTACCTCCGTCGTATTGTCGGGGCATATTTGGAGGACAGGGCCGTCATATACCCGGGTCACGATGGCTGGGGTCGGCGAGAGACGTCGTGCGGTGTTCCACAGGGATCGGTCCTGGGCCCGCTCCTGTGGAACATCGGTTACGACTGGGTTCTGCGCGGTGCGCTTCTCCATGGTGTCGGCGTCATTTGTTATGCCGACGACACGCTTGTGACAGCGCGTGGGAAGTCGCACCGGCAAGCAGCAATTCTGGTGACGGCTGGGGTTGCGCAAGTTGTTGGTAGGATCCGGCGGCTGGGTCTCGAGGTTGCGTTGCATAAATCCGAGGCCGTTTGTTTTCACGGGCCTCGGAAGACGCCACCTTCGGGGTCCCATATCATGGTGGGAGGTGTCCGCATCGGCATCGAGCGTTCGATGAAGTACCTGGGACTCGTCCTCGATAGCCGATGGGATTTTGGGCCACACTTTCGGCAGCTAGCCCCCAGACTGTTGGGCACCGCCGGGGCTCTCTCGCGGCTCTTGCCCAACTTAGGGGGACCAAACACATCCTGCCGAAAGCTGTATACGGGGATCGTACGGTCTATGGCGCTCTACGGGGCGCCAGTGTGGGCGGGCACTCTGACGGCCCAGAATATCGCGATTCTGCGAAGGCCGCAACGCGCGATGGCTGTCAGAGTGATACGGGGGTAACGTACGATCTCCTTTGAGGCGGCCAGCCTATTTGCCGGATCCGCGCCCTGGGACTTAGACGCTGTGCTCCTTGCGTTACAGTATCGGTGGCGCAAGGATTCGCTAGATCGGGGCGACCTTCCAATGCCTCGAGAAATAGAGGTACACCGGGGTGAGCTCCGCCAGATTTTGGTGGCGGAGTGGGAGGAGCGACTTGCGCGACCCAGTGCAGGGCACGCCGCTGTAGCGGCGGTAAGACCCGTCCTACGAGAGTGGCTGGAGAGAGGGCATGGAGCCCTTACTTTCCGGATGACGCAGGTACTTTCCGGACACGGTTGCTTCGGCAAGTACCTGTGTCGGATCGGCCGGGAACCGACGTCACGGTGCCATCATTGTGGTGACTGCCCCGACGACACGGCGCTTCACACACTGGTGGAATGCTCAGCCTGGGCTAACCAGCGTCGTGATCTCGTCGCGGCAGTCGGTTCTGCTGGAATTCTCTCGCTGCCGGCCGTGGTTCTGTCCATGATCCGGAGCGAGAGTGCATGGAACGCTGTCGCCGCCTTCTGCGAGGAGGTGATGTCCGCAAAGGAGGCGGCTGAACGGGAGAGAGAGCGAAGCACAACTCTCTCTGGCCGCAGTAGACGCACCGGGCGCCGGAGGGCATTCAATGATCTCCGGCCACCGTAGGAATCGGCCTGCAGGCGACGAACTTTTGGGGAAGTCGTCGTCCGAACAGATACAGGCCCGAGAGGCAGAGCGCAGTGTTCCGCGCGCGCCTTTCAGAGGAGTGTGACCGATGGGTGACGGTCGCACCGGGTGACGGGACCCGTCTTGGGTGAGACGGGTCAATGCCTGTCGGGGGTTGCGGAAGAATGCAATGGCGATTCTCGCTCCCCCGATCATGGGCAAGCAGTGGAACACCGGGGTGGTTTTTAGTCGGTAAGAGTCCGACAGACCCCTTCGCCCCCCCCCCATTAGGGCGGAGGACATCCATGAGGATCTTCCACCTCGACATCAAAAAAAAAAAAAAAGCTCTTTCAATTAATGAGCTAACCAAAGCACAATTCATAGCATTAGACTGGCCTGTTGGTCTAGTGGTTAGTGACCCTGACTGCTAGGCCAGAGGTCGTGGGTTCGATTCCCACCCAGGACAAATAATTGTGTGATGAGCACGATAATTTGTTCTGTGTCTGGGTGTAATTTATCTATAATATGTATGTATTTAGAAATATATAAGTATGTTTATCAGCAGTCTGGTTAACATAGTACAGGCTTTGCCTAGTTTGGGATCAGACGGCCGTGTATAAGATGTGTGAAGTTATTATTATTATTATTTTCCTCTTTATTTATCTTAACACTTATAAATTACATTTTTAAATATGCACAAAACAATATATATATATTTAAAAATATAAAAAACAGTAGACCACCGACATCGGGTACAAGGACCAAGACACCGGTGGTTAGGGCTCCAAAGACAGGAATCTCCTCACTATACGGGCCGTGTCAAGGAGAACGGCCTTCTGCATCAGTCCCTTGATCCAGCTGTCTAACGCGAGCCTCTTAAGGTGTTGATCGAGGCTCTTGGCTATTAATCCATGTGCAGAAATGACAATCGGAACAATGATTGCCGAATCGATATTCCACATATCGACAATCTCGTGAGACAAATCCAAGTATTTTATTTGTTTTTCTTTTTCAACTTTCACGAGGTTCTCGTCATGAGGAACAGCGATATCGACAATCATTGCGCGGCGCTCTAATCGGTCTATCAGCACTAAATCAGGTTTATTGGCAACAATAGTTCTGTCAGTGATGATAGATCGATCCCAATACAATGTGGCACGACCATTTTCGAGAACTGGGTCGGGCACATACCTGTAATATGGCACCTCTGAATGCACAAGATTGTATTTAAGGGCAAGTTGTTGATGTACAATCCTGGCCACTTGATAGTGCCTATGCAAATATTCCCCGTTGGCAAGACGAGAACAACCAGAAACAATATGCCTGATAGATTCACCGGGACGGTGGCACGCCCGACAGATGTCCACCGTACCATCTTTCACGATATATTTCCGATAGTTATTCGTCATAACAACTTCGTCCATAATTGCAAAGACAAAACCTTCGGTTTCTCCGAAAAGATCACCAAACCGTAGCCAAGATGTAGAAGCTTTAAAGTCTATATCAGGCCCATTTAGGGCCCGGTAAAAACGACCATGAAGTTCTTTGCCCTTCCATACCTCCCTGCGATCATTAGTACTAAGTACTATAGGCTTGCGCCAGTTCTCTTTAGCCAGAGCGAGCGGAGTGAGTCCGTTGTCCACTGCTACCCCACTACGATGCACTCCCACGTCAGTATGAAGAAAATATTCTCTAAGGTTGTATATCTCGCGATTGTGTAGGGTCTTAATGTTTAAGAGTCCACGACACCCAAACTTTCGCGGGATATACAACCTCATTACCGATGAACGTGGGTGGTGCATTCGGAATGCAGTCAGCAGTGTACGGACTCTCCTGTCAAGGGCATCCAATTCGGTCTGAGTCCATCTAGGTATACCAAAGGAATACATCAGAACCGGCATGACCCAACCGTTGCAGGCACGCATTTTGTTACCCCCTGATAAAAGACTTTTAAGTACTTTTTTCAGGCGGCCAAAAAAGCGCTCCTGCAGCGCTTGTTTCATATGAGATTCAGGTATTCCCAATGACTGTGATATACCTAGATACTTGTAGCTTTCAGTTGCAGACAGAGATCTGAGTTTTGTTGAATCTGAAAGTTCGACTCCTTCAGATTCTACTATCACGCCTTTTTTTACATGCATGACTGCACACTTGTCCACACCAAATTCCATCTTGATAGAGTTACTAAAGTTTTCAGTCACCTTCAGTAACGCTGTCAATTGCAAATTAGTGGGGGCAATAAGTTTCAAATCGTCCATGTACAGAAGGTGAGATATAACTCGATCGTCTTTCTGCAACCTATAGCCTAGCCCTGAACCCTCTAACAGCGTACTGAGAGGATTCAAAGCTAGGCAGAACCACAAGGGACTCAAACTATCATCTTGAAATATACCCCGCTCGATCTTTATTGGTGCATCGTTTGCCGCAATCTGCTGACATCCTGGATGGCGAAGTGCCGTTCTCCACTGCCCCATACATGACTTTAAAAAAGTGCAAAGAGTTGTATCAATTTTATACAACTCCAGCACTCTCAAAAGCCATGTATGTGAAACCGAATCAAAGGCCTTCTTATAGTCTATCCAACATGTCACCAGATTCTTACGGTGACGACGCACCTGTTGGCTAATGGCCATATCCATGATGAGGAGCTCTTTAGCGCCACGGGTCCCACTTCTACATCCATTCTGAGAAATAGATATGATCGAATTTTTATTTAAATGTGTAGTAATTTTGAGTCTCAGAATAGATGTTAGAAGCTTATACATAGTTGGTAGGCATGTAATTGGTCTATAATTTTTGGGATCCATAGCACTACCAGATTTATAGAGTAAGTGGGTTACGCCAGTTGTAAAAAAATGGGGTAATGAACCGGAATCCAATGCTGCTTGGAACTGAGATGCCAAACGAGCATGCGAGCTTCGGAACCATTTCAGCCAAAAGTTGTGCAGTCCGTCTGGTCCAGCCGATTTCCAGTTTGATAATGACTGAACTGCAATACTTACGTCACCTGTGGCTATGGAAATTGGTTCCATTGCTTGTATAGACTCGCATGAGCACCCGACATCTCGTATCCAATCACCTTCTGAGTGAGTGACAGGCACCGACCAGATATTACGCAAAATACGTGTGCAGCATCATCATCTGGGCAATGCCCGTCACTCACACAGGGATCCGATTGTTCCCATTTTCGGTAAACCCACCTCTCATTTCTGTGGAACATACGATTCTGATTATACCGATCTGTTCGCTTTTTGTATCTTCGAATCCTGTTTGCCCATGCATAAACTTTCTGCTTTAGAAAGTCTATGCGCTCTGTGACACATGACATATATTGATGAGTACTAATGTCAGTCCCCAAGAATGCCTGTTTCACAAAGCGCATAACTCTCGGCCGCGTGTTACCCGATCTAAAGCAGATTAGCTTACCGATGAGTGTCCTGGTCTCAGCAATACGACGCTCGATTCTACACTGCCAGGCTGGCACAGCAGGCTTGGGTCGAGTAGTAGCGGTATTTACAGATAAATGTACTCCTGCTACTCGACATGCTGCGACAGCTGCACAGTAGAGAATAGAGTGTGTATCACTAAGATCTTCGCTATTGTCTAAATTATCAGACAATAACGAATCCAGGGCACACACCAGCGCTATATTTCGTCTATGAATAGGCAAACGGGATAAACATGGTCTATTAATGTGGTTCACAAACCGGTATTTCAGAATCGCATCCTCCAAGGCGCTCCTTAACCTTTCGTTGCATTGGGTACTTACAGATATAGCTTCACTATCCACAATTTCATCAACATGTAACTGTGTTACCAATTGCGGTGTGTGATTGGCCACCGAACCCACAACTTGCGATGAAGAAGGGATAACCAAGCTATTCCGTAGGTCAGAGCGTAGCCTCTCAAGTACGGTATCATCCAGCAGGTGACAGCGCTGTATAGCCCGCACCTGATCCGACAGTCTTTGTGCTGACACGTTGACAGCTGGTTCAAGCTCCTGAAACAGAGACAGTAATCGAACACGGTACGCAGTAAGGTTAGTTCCCAACTCTGTAGCCCGATAATATGCCCGCATGACGTTTTCATTAATTGAATAACTCCATTTCATGCGGCGCACATCACCACCGGCAGCGGGGGCCCTATTCGAGGTCATTATTATTTTTATTATTATAGCTTTCTATTGGAATTTCTTGATATTCATCACGAATGTCTTTGATCAGTACATCTCTGATAGGAAATCTGTTTACATTATCACTTTGGACTACAATCTCTGCATACTCGTAGATTTTTCCTTCTTCTGTATATTTATGAGTGTTATTTGATAGGAAGTAGGTGAACGGTGTCCTGTCAGACGGGAAACGTCCAACCAGCAAATCGTTATACATCGACAGTTGGGTATATGATGTTGTATTATCTGTGGAGTGACGATTAGGGTACAAACTGTGGTACTTCAATGTCTGTCTAGCATAAGTCGATTGTGCTTGAAGCCATCGCACCTGTCGATCTGTTAAATTGTACAAACTCATCATATTTACTTGAACCTCACTTAGCCAGAATGGTTTACTTTTATATCTGTTCGTCGTCATCGTGTCGTTCGAAAGTATACCAGTATATATAATTTTATCAGATTTCCTTTGGTTTAGCACACATGTTTCTCTCTTCATGTTACAGAGTACTTCCATGGGTAGCGATGATGGGCCCATAAAACCAGTTTTATTAACCGTTTGTTGTTGTAAAAACTTGCACGTGAATGTTACTGCATTTCCCACCTTTTCGAAAGATGTATCCTCGTTTTCTCCTTCTGGGTTATAAACCCCTTCATTGACGTCATATGTGCATCCACAAATACCTGTTAGGCCTGGCGGTCCCGGAGGGCCAACTGGGCCGAGAATACCCTTTGGGCCTCTTTTTCCTTCTAAGACTGGAGGTGCAATAGGTCCCTTGATGCACCTTATACTCCCGTAAGACCAGGAAAACCAGGTGGTCATTGTGCCCCAACACTACCTTTGACACCTTTATCACCTCTAGGACCGGGTCTTCCGAACAGGTCATCATCAAGGACTAATCTGCACGTTTTAAGTTTTGTTGTACACGTCGTATCTTCGGTGACTGTGGCAGATACATTGTGAAGCACTAGTAACGACACAAATACTGTAAGGCTCAACAACTTAACGTCCATTGTTCAGTTTGACTGGTTTTGAACTGAATTGAAATAACTATTGACAATAATGTTACTTATACATGTAATAAATTATCTAGACAGGCGGCAGCGTGTCAAGACAACTTCAAGAAAAAAAGAACTGGCGACGCAGCCGTGTGTTATATTACACGAACCATTTCGAGCCACTTTTGACGTCCTAATAACTTTAAATCTATTTAACATAAACACATGAGGTGTATTTATTAAAACCCCCTAGATTAACTAGAACTCCAAAAACCGAAAGAATATATCAGAAAAAAAAAATGTAAACGCCCCAGAGGCACTATAAATGTGTATCTGTAAAAAAAATACTTATCTCATTATAAGTCAACACATTCTAAAATAATTTGTAATAATAAACTGATGTTCAAGATTTGAATTGCCTATTTTTTACCAGCAAACCTCACTTTTAGGAGAGTAAGATAAAAACAGTAACTTGCGTATAAAATAAAGAAGATAAGTTAATTAACCATTATTATTTACTACACGCTATTGACAGGCATAACTGGCAGTAAACATATTATTGATGGAAAAAACCTATCTTATTTTTATGTAGAGGGCTATCGGTTACTTACTGACAATTTGCATGTCACCTGTCGAGTTGTCGAGTTCCCCTGGGGCATGACAACGTATGAACGATCGCTCTGTCGATTTTATTTCTTTATACTTGTGATTTTTTGGTCCAAAGTTAGGTAATGTTGGGTTGGGTTAATAAATCTAGTGACTTGCGAATGACACTAGCATATCGATATTAATAAGACCGGTTTATTATTTTAAGTAACTCAAAAATAATCTGTTGTTAAAAACATACAGTTGAGCTTTTGGTTAATTATCTTTTTATTCTGAGCGTTAGCAGTGTCGTTAAGTTTTGAAGTCGTTTTCACTCTAGAAGTCTTTTAAAACACAGTAAATTGACATAGAGACACGTGGATCATCTATATTTTACATGAAAAGGGTCGTATGATTTCACTGAGCAATGCGTAAATTATAATATGAGTAACATTTCAGATACTTTAAAAACCTGTTATTATTTTATCCTGTCAAAAACGGTACGTAGGTACTACGCAATTTGTCCTAAATTTTCTGTTTGTATTGTTACGAATAACCCGCCACCTATTGGCGACTAGGGAAGTCGTATAGAGCTACAAAGTAAAGATACACGCCATCTGTTGAGGCAACACGGAACTAAGTAGTTAGTAACCCATTAATAGAAATTACTAGTTTGTTTTAGAGGCTTCTATTTGTTTTGTAGAATTTACAAGAGGTGTCGCGATTTTTCTGGAAGTACCGTTTCGCTATATAAAGCGTGGCATTGCGGAGTTGTTAGTTAGTTTTCAAGTGAGTGTCAAGTGAGTGTCAAGTGAATTAACAGCGACTTAAGTGTAAGTGAATTAAGAAGTTAGTGATAATAAATTATTGTAATTGTGTTGTTGCTAGTTTCCCTGTGTATTTTGTGATCTATTAAAATAAAGTGTGTCTATTTCGGTAACAATCTGGTATAATTCTCTAATCCCGAACCTCAGCTCGTAACAAATTGGTGTCAGAAGTGTGATTAGATGATGCCGGTTTTACCGAAGGAGGACACGGAAGGCGTTCGTACTAGGGGACAGTGACAGCAGGGGATGGACCAGAGACGGTTTGGGGATGCTCCGCAACAACAAGCGGACGGTCGGCAGCCGACGGCAGAACCTGCTGACGGTTCATTAGCGGCTCCCTCGACCTCGGCGGCTACGGACCTCACCGCATTAATGATAATGCTGCAGGAGCAGAGCCGTCGCCAGGAGGAGCAGAGCCGTCGCCAGGAGGAGCAGAGCCGTCGCCAGGAGGAGCAGGCTCGTCAGCTGCAGGACCAGTTGCGGCGGGACAAGGAGGAGCAGATGTTCCTTATGAAGGATCTCCAGGTTGCACTAGGACCTCAAGGTGATGAAGGAGACGGTCCACCAGCACTAGACCCGCATCACGGACACTGAGCATAAGATTGTGGATATGCAGAAGGCCCTAGGAGACCTGAAGCTTGGAACTGCTCCTGTGGGGAATGCTCCTGCGGCTCGCGGATTTAAGGTGCCTCCATTCGATGAAACGTCCTCATGGTCTGCTTATAAGATCCAGTTTGAAGCCGTTATGAAGGCGAACGGGTGGACTGAGGCGCAGGCCATGACAGCGCTCACCCTGGGTCTCCGCGATCAGGCGTTGACTGTGCTGGAGGCTCTCGGCAAGAACCTCACCTACGACCAGCTCTTTGATGCGTTGGAGTCAAGGTACGGTGGCGCGCACCTGGAGCACGTATTCCGTGCCCAGTTAAAGGAACGCGTGCAACGTGGAGGTGAGAATTTACAGCAGTGGGCCTTGGAAATTGAGAAGCTCGTCCGGAAGGCATATCAGTCAGCGCCTACATTGATCGAGGGCAATCTGGTGCAAGCCTTCGTCGACGGCATCCGTGACCTGGAGGTCAGGGCTGCTGTTAGGCTGGGGCACCACGACACGCTTAAGGCTGCCCTTGCCCACGCATTGGAGGTGGAAGCGGTGAGGCAAGACCACCGAGCCCACCGCGTTAGGGAAGTAACTACACCCACCACCCGTGACCGTCCCCAATACAGCCCCCGATGCTACTCCTGCGGAGAGAAGGGCCACCTTCGGGCAAATTGCCTAAGGCAAAGAGATGGACGACCACAGGAGAGAAGGGTGGTTGATGCTGCCGCCCAACAGCAGGGAAACGAATAGAAGCCAGGACTGCGGGGCAGGTGCTGGCTGGTGGTCAAAGAGCCCCAAGAATTACGATCTCGCAAGCTCATGACGGGAATAGCCTGATCATCAGAGGCGAGGTCAACGGGATGCCGTGCAGTATAACTCTAGATACGGGAGCCTCTCGGACGGTAGTTAGTTCCCAGCTCGCGAATCGGTTTCTTGGGGACAACATCAGTGACCGCGAGCAAATACAGCTGGTAACAGCTACCGGTCAGCGGATAGCCGTCCGAGGAGAGAAAACGGTGGAGTTGAAGCTGGGTAACGAACTTTACAAGCACAACATCATCGTGGCAGATATTCTTGATGATTGCATTCTGGGCTTGGACTTTTTGCGTAAACATCGTTGTGAGATAGATGTGAATCAGGGATTATTGAGGTGTGGTCTAGAGGAGCTCTTCGTGGAAGGAGCGTCACCTGGAAAAGTGAACTGCCTGGAGAAGACTGTGCTTCCTCCTAGATCAGAAGCAGTCGTACCGGTTGCTCTGCCGCGGTCGTCACCCAGAAAGAATCGGTGTGTACTAATAGAAAGCATGAATGATGACTTTCCGTGGAGGGTGGCGAGGACTCTGGTGAGGACGACTGGTGATCCAGTGGTTCGTGTGATGAATCCTTGTGACAAGGAGCAGGTGATCGGGAAGGGCACTCTGTTAGGCACCTGTGAGGAAGTTACTTGGTTGCGTAGATGCCAGGACGGTTCTACTAGCGTAACGAGCTTTGATGTCTCAACGCTATTAGAGGAATGTCGTAGTGAACTCACGAAGGAAGAGTTCGACATGGCTAAGAAGGTGCTCCTTCGATACGGCGATGTTTTCTCTTCAAGTGATACGGACATAGGAAAGACCGGACTAGTTCAGCACAAGATTAACACGGGCAACGAACTTCCGATCCGTCAGCGTCCAAGAAGATTACCGGTGGCACGAGAAGGAAAGGTAGACGCCATGATTGAAGGAATGGTAAAGGATGGAATTATAGAGCCTTCATCCAGTCCGTGGTGTTCTCCTGTGGTCCTTGTGAAGAAGAAGGATGGTAGTATGCGGTTTTGTGTTGACTACCGTCGGTTAAATGACATCACGAAGAAGGACAGCTATCCTCTACCACGTATCGACAATACACTGGACACGCTAACGGGAATGAAGTGGTTCACGACGTTAGACCTGAAAAGTGGTTACTGGCAAGTAGAAATCGATTCAAGGGATAAGGAGAAAACCGCTTTCTCTACAGGAAAGGGTCTGTGGCAATTTGGTCTGTGCAATGCCCCAGCGACTTTTGAGAGATTGATAGAGTTAGTGCTCGCCGGCCTAATCGGGGACGCCTGCCTGGTATATTTAGATGACATCATTATAGTAGGACGAACCCTTAAGGAACACCTGCAGAACTTCGAGCGTGTGCTTTTAAAAATCCGGGGGGCTAACCTTAAGCTGAGTCCTAAGAAGTGCTCGTTCTTTAGACGGCAAGTACACTTTTTAGGACATGTTGTGTCGGAAGAAGGTGTGCGAACGGACCCGGAGAAGGTAGCTGCTGTCAAGGACTGGCCTGTTCCAAGGGACAAGACGCAAGTAAGAGCATTCCTGGGTTTATGCTCATACTACCGGCGGTTTGTCAAAAGCTTTGCGGACATTGCAAAACCGTTACACCGGCTCACTGAAGAAAAACGAACTTTCTGTTGGGACCAAAGCTGTGACATTGCATTCCGGGAGCTAAAGACGCGTCTGTGTTGTACGCCTGTATTGGGTTATCCTGACATGAAAAATGAATTTATAGTCGACACAGACGCGAGTAACACGGGTATCGGCGGTGTGTTGTCGCAACGGAAAGGCGATCAAGAAATTGTGATAGCGTACTTCAGCAAGTCTCTATCTAGACCGGAAAGAAATTACTGTGTCACGAGAAGGGAGCTGCATGCCGTGGTAAAAACATTACAGCACTTCAATAAGTATTTGCTAGGTCGAAGGTTCCACCTGCGTACTGACCATGCTGCATTGAAGTGGTTGTTACAATTCAAGAACCCGGAAGGACAAGTAGCGAGGTGGATAGAACTGCTGCAGGAGTACGATTTCGAGATCCAGCATCGTAGCGCGAAATCCCATGGCAACGCTGACGCATTGTCAAGGCGGCCTTGAACAGAGGACTGTAAACACTGCGTTAGGCAAGAGACCAGGGAAGCTGTGCCCGTCCGCATGTTAAGAACGGACCTGAGTGACGAGTGGAAGGAAACCTTACGGAAGGCTCAAGAAGAGGACACAGATGTCAAGTTAATCCTCGAGTGGGTCAAAGCCAATGCTCCGAGGCCAAAGTGGAGCGACGTTGCAGCTATGAGCACAATAACGAAGGGGTATTGGGCGCAGTGGAATAGCTTGATCGTCCGGGACGGACTATTGTGCCGTAAATGGGAGAATGCTCGAGGGGACACCTGTCACCTCCAAATGGTTGTTCCGAAGGCCAAGGTACCGGAGATTTTACAGCTTTACCACGATGGATGTTCAGGAGGCCATTTGGGTGTGAAAAGGACTTTATTGAAGATTCGAGAGCGGTTTTATTGGATCCACTGCCGCGACGATGTGGAAGACTGGTGTCGAAAATGCATCAGTTGTGCAGCAGTGAAGGGACCTCACACACGCAGCAGGGGTGCATTGCAGCTGTATAATGTGGGAGCTCCGTGGGAACGTATTGCCGTGGATGTAGCAGGTCCATTTCCGGAGAGTGAAGATGGCAACAAGTATTTCATGGTTGTCATGGATTATTTTACGAAGTGGCCGGAAGTATTTGCGATACCGAACCAAGAGGCGACTACGGTAGCTGATAAGCTGGTTAATGAAGTCTTCTGTCGATTTGGGGTACCTTTGGAGATTCACAGTGATCAGGGGAGGAATTTTGAGTCCCAGTTGTTCCAGGAAACGTGCCGCGTGATGGGTGCTTTTAAAACCCGAACCACCTCTTACCACCCTCAGTCTGATGGAATGGTGGAACGATTTAATCAGACATTAGAGAGGTACTTGGCAAAAGTTGTGGAAGGCAGACAAAGAGACTGGGATAAACACATCCAGCCGTTCCTCCTCTCGTACCGAAGTGCGGTCCACGAGAGCACGTCAGTAACACCAGCCTTTGCGAACTTCGGTCGAGAACTTCGATTGCGGATTTAATCACGGGCACTCCCCCTGACGCTCCGCTCAGTATTACGCATTACGCCAACGATTTACGCAGCAAGATGAATGACATTTATGAGCACGTCAGACAATCAGGACAGCAGACGTCGGAGAGAATGAAAACCCGGTACGACCGAAAGATAAATGACAGAAGCTTTGAGGAAGGATCACTGGTCTGGCTGCATAACCCGGTTCGCAGAAAAGGCAAATCTCCGAAGCTGCAAGTGAAATGGGACGGACCGTACAAAGTAGTGACCAGACTCAATGACGTAACGTACCGCATTAAGAAAGGACCGCGGGGCACTCCCAAGATCGTCCATGTGGATCGGTTGGCGCGTTTTCATGGGGATAATCATGCTCGGGACGAGCATGTCTAAGAAGGGGGCAGTGTTACGAATAACCCGCCACCTATTGGCGACTAGGGAAGTCGTATAGAGCTACAAAATAAAGATACACGCCATCTGTTGAGGCAACACGGAACTAAGTAGTTAGTAACCCATTAATAGAAAATACTAGTTTGTTTTAGAGGCTTCTATTTGTTTTGTAGAATTTACAAGAGGTGTCGCGATTTTGCTGGAAGTACCGTTTCGCTATATAAAGCGTGGCATTGCGGAGTTGTTAGTTAGGTTTCAAGTGAGTGTCAAGTGAGTTTAGTTTCAAGTGAGTGTCAAGTGAATTAACAGCGACTTAAGTGTAAGTGAATTAAGAAGTTAGTGATAATAAATTATTGTAATTGTGTTGTTGCTAGTTTCCCTGTGTATTTTGTGATCTATTAAAATAAAGTGTGTCTATTTCGGTAACAATCTGGTATAATTCTCTAATCCCGAACCTCAGCTCGTAACAGTATTGATTCGGCCATAGGCCAATTAATTGTAAAAGTTTAGGTATTATTAAGTAATTATAAACTTACTTTACCACCATAGTTGTAATTTGATACACAAATAAGTTTTTCTTTGAATTTAACAGAACATTTTAAAGTAAAAAGCAACAGAGATATAATTTGACGTCACAATGTTGGATTAAATGTATATCACAGGCAGCACTACATTATCCGCGAATATTATATGTATGATGACTATTTACATTTAGTACACTTCAGTATTTCAGCACAAAGCCTGGTATGATATTCAAAAATCAGTGGCGTGTGTTCGGCATAACTCCTATTCCCTCTTCATAAACAACGATGCAGTACTAAACGTAGCAGTTGTCCCCTGGAGGGCGTTAATGACTGTGCCACAGTTTTTAACTACTGCAGTCATTATCGAACCCACTTATTTGTAAACCTGTATTACCTGTTCCGAAATAAAGATTTTATTATTTATTATTTATGTATAAAGGTAACGTCAAAAATGTGTTTTAACTTCAAGCTTGAAGTCGTCACTTCATCCGAACAAAGTGGTCATGGGGTCTTGCCGAAGCCTTGGGTGAAAAGAAAGAAAAGTCAAGAGAACCTCAACAGACTTGGCCCCTGTTGAATTACAGGTGATTCTAATGCGGCAGTTAATTGTCAATTTTGAACCCACGACCTCTTGTTTAGCAGTCAGGGTCTCTAACCACTAGACCAACAGGTCAGTCAATGAATAATGTGTATGGATTTTTCGTTGAGCATTGTTTTTTGTGTCTTTGTATCCGTAGTTCTAATATTTTTAATTTAAAGAAATTATTCCGAAAGCTTATTAAATAATACACTTTAAAAGTATGGTACCTCTGAACTTCTTTTCCTTCTCTTAAAAAATAAAAATACATTTTCTAAAGCGTTTTTATTTAAACTGATACATGAAAGAAAGAAAGAAAGAAACAAATTTATTTTGTTCTCATACACAGTTCATACGGGTTTAAAACAATAGTTGTATGAAGTTGTACCTAATTAAATTAAAGTTACAATTTTTAATTTCCAAATTCCAAGCAATACCCCTGCATGAGTCAAAAATGGTCGTTAGCTCAGCTTAATGCTACCTCGGGGAAGTAGCGCTGGTATTCTGCTAACACCTAGTGATATACACGGACGGAGAGCAGCCAGGCTATTACAGTTAGAGAAAAAAAAGGAAAAATCTAAAACCTGACAGACATGTATATTATATAATGAATAAAATTAAAACTGTTTAAATAATTTGATAAATAGTATAAAACAAAATATGCACACAATAAACAATATTAAATAATTACAATGGTATATTGTATTTAAATAAAAAAAGAACATGATTAATAATATGTGTATATTATCATCATTTCAGCCATAGGACGTCCACTGTTGGACATAGGCCTCCCTTAATGACCTCCAAGAAGACCGGTTGGAAGCAGCCTGCATCCACCGACGTCCTGCGATCTTGACCAGGTCGTCTGTCCACCGCGATAGTGGACGTCCTACGCTGCGCTTTCCGGTCCGTGGTCTCCATTCCAGAACTTTTTGGGCCCATCGAGCATCCGTTCTACGTGCTACGAGTATGTGCCCCGCCCTGTGCAGAGTTGTGAATGTATATTATGCAGGACAAACCGCATTGGTTCGCCAGTCTTATTTAATCTGTGCTTGCTTCCTTACGCGGTGTTTTCATTCGTTTTGAATACTGACGCTTAGTTTACTCAGCTTATTTTGTAATGAAAATTAAGTTGATGAACAAATGAACAATAATATTTTTTATAAACACCAACGTATTTTTTTTTGTTAAAAATATATCTATACTGCTGTAGATCTTTCAGGTTAGTGAGCTAACCAAAGCATAACTCATAGCTTTCTATTTGAATTTCTTGAAATTCATTACGAATATCTTTGATCAGTATATCCCTGATTGGAAATCTGTTTACATTATCACTTTGGACTACAATCTCTGCATACTCGTAGACTTTTCCTTCTTCTGTATATTTATGAGTGTTATTTGATAGGAAGTAGGTGAACGGTGTCCTGTCAGACGGGAAACGTCCAACCAGCAAATCGTTATACATCGACAGTTGGGTATATGATGTTGTATTATCTGTGGAGTGAGGATTAGGGTACAAACTGTGGTACTTCAATGTCTGTCTAGCATACGTCGATTGTGCTTGAAGCCATCGCACCTGTCGATCTGTTACATTGTACAAACTCATCATATTTACTTGAACCTCACTTAGCCAGAATGGTTTACTTTTATATCTGTTCGTCGTCATCGTGTCGTTCGAAAGTATACCAGTATATATAATTTTCTCAGATTTCCTTTGGTTTAGCACACATGTTTCTCTCTTCATGTTACAGAATACTTCCATGGGTAGCGATGATGGCCCCATAAACCCAGTTTTATTAATCGTTTGTTGTTGTAAAAACTTGCACGTGAATGTTACTGCATTTTCCACCTTTTCGAAAGTTGATTTCCCGGTTTCTCCTTCTGTGTTATAACCCTCGTCATCTACGTCATATGTGCATCCACAAATACCTGTTAGGCCTGGCGGTCCCGGAGGGCCAACTGGGCCGAGAATACCCTTTGGGCCTCTTTTTCCTTCTAAGCCTGGAGGTCCTGGAGGTCCTACCCTTGATTCACCTGGTTCTCCCGGAAAACCATCAAGACCAGGAAAACCTCTTTCCCCAACATGACCTTTGTCACCTTTATCACCTCTAGGACCAGGTCTTCCGAACAGGTCATCATCAGGGACTAATCTGCACGTTTTAAGTTTTGTTGTACACGTCGTATCTTCGGTGACTGTGGCAGATACATCGTGAAGCACTTGTAACGACACAAATACTGTAAGGCTCAACAACTTAACGTCCATTGTTCAGTTTGACTAGTTTTGAACTGAAATAACTATTAACATTAATGTTACTTATACCTATAATAAATTATTATTTATAGTAGATCAGGTCATGTTATTTACGATACTTTCCGGGTTTGCGGCGACCTTGTAGCCTATGTTTCAAACTTTCCTGTTAGTGACGGTATATACCTGTAAATACATTATTATTATATTATATTATACATTATGTAGGTGAATAATGTGAATCTGAGATTGTTTGTTTGTTACTTTTTTTCGCCTTAACCACTGAACCCATCATCACTAGTGTACCATTCGTCCAGTACAATATACCGTTCCCGAAGGTTAGAAAAATAACTTTAATGCAAGCGAAGTCGCGGGCACAAGGTAGGCACAACTGGTAGTAAACATATGATTGATGGAAAAAACCTATCATATTTTTGTAGAGGGCTATCGGTTACTTACTAACAATTTTCATGTCACCCGTGGAGTTGTAGAGTTCCCCTGGGGCATGACAACCTATGAACGATCGCTTGGTCTATTTTATTTATTTAAACTTGTAAAAGGATCGTATGATGCCACTAAGTAATACGTAAATTCTAATATGAGTAACATTTCAGACACTGGCCTCTTGGTCTAGTGGTTAGTGACCCTGACTGCTGAGCCAGAGGTCGTGGGTTCGATTCCCACCCAGGACAAATAATTAATAAGTAACAATAAATAAATAAAAAGGAAATATATTTGTTAATATCCGTACAAAGGTTATCTGGAAGAGATCGCCGTGAGCCATAAGACCGCCAATTGTTATACCTGAATGTTTACATTGTTTTTGGATTGTTTCTCACATAAAAGGTGAACAATAAAGAGTTAAATAAATAAATAAATAATTGAGTGACTAGCATGACCATTTGTTCTGTGTCTGGGTGTATTTTATCTATATGTATGTATTTAGAAATATATAAGCATGTTTATCAGCAGTCTGGTTACCATAGTACTGGCTCTGCCTAGTTTAGCATCAGATGTAAAGTTATTAATATTTTACTTCAAAATCCTTTAATTATTTTCCTGTACCTTGTCTTAAATTGCTTGTTGATTAGATTTTTTTTCGGTTATGAGCAAATCAATGGTAAAAAGTTTAGGTATTCTAAACCTACTTTACCACCACAGTTATAATTTGAGACACAAATAAGTTTTTCTTTGAATTAAACCGTACATTTTAAAGGGTAAAGCAACAAATATATAAGTTGACGTCATAATGTTGGTTTAAATGTATATCAAAGGCTACATTATACGCGAATATTATATGTATGATGATTATTTACATCATTCAGTACGCTTCACTATTTCAGCACAAAGTCTGGTATGATATTACAAAATCAGTGGCGTGTGTAGTGTACGGCATAACTCCTACTCCCTCTTCATAAACAAATATGCAGTACATTCTTGTTGGCAAGCGAGTTTATACCGCATAGTTGGACAAGTGCAGTCGACGGTAGCTCGTTATAGCGTCATCGAATTCATAAGGAGAAATAAAAGTCTTTCATGTTAAACTACTAAGACCTACATTCCTTTACATAAAAGATAATTATTTCCTCTCTAGTTTAAGGTGATTTTCTGAGATAGGTAAAGTAAATATTGTTTTAAGTTGGGTGTATGAATTTATGATATGAAAGACCTTTCATAGGATTAAAAGATGGCTTTCTATCGTGATAGCCGTAAGGTGTTTGTTTTGAGTTATAGGTCGTCGAGAGGTGAAATTTCGACTGTAATTAATTTCTTTAAGGGGTGTAATTAATTTCTTTTTCTTTCTCTAATTCCTCGCACAAATCCTAAAAACACCATATGTTTAAAAACGATTGTAGATGAATCCCTTTGTGCGTTTTCCATATAAAAAATATATAGTGTACTTAAAGTCATCACAAATACATTGTATTGTTTAAAATTTTAATAATCTTTACCAAATTTTGTTAAAAAACATCATTAAACAGGTCCTTTTTCAACATAAACTGTAATTTTTCTCTGCAACGGCTAAATAGTTCGACATGAATTTTGTACCAAAAAATATGTAATGACGTATTTCACAATTTGTATTGTTTTTTGTTTTCTAATATCTTTTAATATTTTAAATAATAACAAAAAACCCGAAACTTCACCAGTACCCCGCTAGAGCAACCCCCGCAAAGGCCTGTAACGCACAGTCCAGCCGCGATACATTAACATCAGTGTCTCAATGACTCTTGTGACGGGCGTACTGCCCGCGTTATTTTTTCCAAATTAAATATAAAAGTTCCCGTGTTGTATGATTTTTGAATGAAATCATATCGCAAATAGTACAAATATAAATATTTCGTAAAATAAGAATAGATATTAAGTTCGTAAATATATGTAAAGTAGTTTGTAATTTCGTTTTGTTATAAGGACGTGTCATAGAATAGGCTTGCTTATGCCTAAATATAAAAATAAATGTAAGGTGAAGTGAGGCCGGGAAAGTCTGTTCAACTAAATTGAGTACTCACTTTTTATTCAATGAAATTCATTGAGTAAAATGTGAAAACGCAGTTTAGTTCGACTTATTTCGGTTCCTGCCATTGATCAAATCATGACGGAGGATAGAGACCTAAATGACTGATGATGTCACCTACCTGGTGGTAGACTCCGAAGGTGGGTATAGAATCTCAGTGACGGCACTACGTAGACCCATCGTGTTTAGTCTCATGCAGACCTTGGTGACTGATGATATCACCTATAGGATCACCTATAGGATCTCAGTGATGGTACTACGTAGAACCATCGTGTTTGGGCTCATTTGAAAAGGCTAATGGAGACCGATGTGACTGATGACGTCACCTACCTGGTGGTAGACTCTGAAGGTGGGTATAGAATCTCAGTGACGGCACTACGTAGACCCATCGTGTTTAGTCTCATGCAGACCTTGGTGACTGATGATATCACCTATAGGATCACCTATAGGATCTCAGTGATGGTACTACGTTGAACCATCGTGTTCTACGGGGCGACCCCTCAACAGAATCCTGTGGTTGTCCTGTATTAAATAGGTCTGCCCATATAAAATATCTCGGAGTTTACATCGATAATCTTATGTCATGGAAGTACCAAATATCTAACATTACAGCTCGATTGCGCAAAATGATATTCATATTTAAAAAACTTCGCCACTCTGCTGACTTTAACACATTAAAATTGGTATACATGGCACTAGGTCAATCTGTAATTACTTACTGTTTAACTGTTTGGGGTGGAGCTGCAAAAACATGCCTTCTGCCACTAGAAAGAGCACAACGGGCAATCCTCAAAGTAATGACTTTAAAGCCATAAAGATTTTCAACGCACCAACTATATGAGGAGTGCCAACTTCTTACTGTCAGACAGTTATTTTTGCTTGAAACTGTATGCAGAAAGCATGCTTGTCTTGCGTATGATGTAGATCTGACAAAAAAAGGGCGCGGTCACAGAGTCTGTCAAACCCAGCCATTTAGGAGCGCACTCGCAGCACGACACCATAATGTAATCGGATCTCGATTGTACAACATCGCAAATGAAAAATGTAATATCTATCCGCTTTCTAGATCCGTTTGCAAAAAAAAAGTTACTGATTGGCTTATGGCCAAATCCTATGATGAAACTGAGAGTTTGATTAAACTAAGTATCTTGTAACACGCACACACACACACACACCACACACACACACACACACACACACACACACACACACACACACACACACACACACATACATACACACACACACACACACACACACACACACACACACTCACGCGCACACACACACACACACATACACTCACACACACACACACAGCACAATCTTACTGGGTTGCATGTTTTATATTACTCATAGCTATGAATATTGCTGTGAGGTAGAATTAGAATTAGGTTAAAGTAATTGTCGTCGAAACAAAATGCGGGAGCCCTGGTACCCATAACACAAGTTTAATCTTACTTTGGGTACCAGTGCTCAACAAGTTGTACAAATGACCGTAATTTATTTGTAAGTTTTACCAGGATGTATCTTTTGTGGCAATAAACAATTATTACTATTATTATTATTTGAAAAGGCTAATGGAGACCTATGTGACTGATGACGTTACCTACCTGATGGTAGACTCCGAAGGTGGGTATAGGATCTCAGTGATGGTACTACGTAGAACCATCGTGTTTGGACTCATTTGAAAGGTCTCATGGAGACCTCGGTAACTGATGATGTCACCTACCTGATGGCGGACTCCAAAGGTGGGTATAGGATCTCAGTGACAGCACTGCGTAGAAACATCGTGTTTGGACTCATTTGAAAAGTCTCATGGAGACCTTGGTGACTGATGAGGTCACCTACCTGATGGCGGACTCCGAAGGTGGGTATAGGATCTCAGTGACAGCACTACGTAGAACCATCCTGTTTGGTCTCATTTGAAAGGTCTCATGGAGACCTCGGTGGCTGATAATGTCACCTACCTGATGGTGGACTCCGAAGGTGGTTATAGGATCTCAGTGACAGCACTACGTAGAACCATCGTGTTTGGACTCATTTGAAAAGTATTATGGAGACCTTGGTGACTCGTGATGTCACCTACTTGATGGTGGACTCTGAAGGTGGGTATAGGATCTCAGTGACAGCACTACGTAGAACCATCCTGTTTGGTCTCATTTGAAAGGTCTCATGGAGACCTCGGTGACTGATGATGTCACCTACCTGATGGTGGACTCCGAAGGTGGATATAGAATCTCAGTGACGGCACTACATAGACCCATCGTGTTTAGTCTCATGCAGACCTTGGTGACTGATGATATCACCTACCTGATGATGGACTCTGAAGGTGGGTATAATATCTCATTGACGGAACTACGTAGAACTATCGTGTTGAACGCATTTGAAAGAGCTCATAGAGGTTAGGTTGACTGTGAAAATGACAGTCTTGATTTTGAGAAAAAATACCTAGTAACAGAAAAACCAAAGTATCACTTGTGTTTTTCTGTGGTGTGTTGTTTATTACCAGACTGTAATAGCAAAAATAGTACCTTAGCATACTGAAGTTAGTATATTTAAGGTAATTAAGAAACCCGAATTACGAAATCGGGAACTTCAGGCGTCACAGAAACATACAATCTGTCTAGTATGATAGTCGATGAGGGGGCAGAGCAAATTATAACATTAATTTATTCTGTTTGCTTCCACTGCGGTATTTTTTAGATAAATTATTTTTAAAAATTAAATATACTATAAATTATCACGTTTTTTATCGATATCTATACACGATTTTTTTACGACGACAAATTTTTTAAACATTGTTTTTTGATTAGAGTACCAATCCAAAAAACAATGCTTAAAAAATTAAAAACAAAATCAATATTGAATTTTTTTAAGCAATTACTATGCTAATTTTACAAATTTAAATCGGAAAAAGTTAGCAACCAGGACGGGACTTGAACCCGCGACAGTCTAGTTAGCTCAGTTGGCAGTGTATTCCCCTTTAGATTTTAGCACTCAGAAAGTTTTTGAGGACATCAAGCTGTACACTTACATTTCTTTGGTAACCATACCAAATGTAAAAGCCATTTCTGTAACAGTCCACAAAAGTTGAGATTCTACCGCAAGCAATTTTTACAAGTTTCTTATGGCAGAAAATATGTTTTTTTGTTAATATTATTGCAGAACATTCCAGAAGTCTCGTTGACAGTAACATCGTGGAAAATTTTCATAGCGTGGGTGGTAAAAGAGTGAATACTCGTGCCGGAGTGGATACCAAATTCGATGTTCAGCGTCTGCAGTTAACTTTAACACTAAAAGGAAACCTGTTTCCATGGTATATAAAACAACTGTTGGGCAAAGTCAGTAAAGCAAAGGGCAAACAGTAGCACCCGTGCACAATTAGGTAAATGTTGAAAGCTAGGTCATCCTATTTTCGTTACTGAGAACTGATAAGCACTTACCTGGTTGTCATCAGACCTTCAGAATGTGTCATATAGTAGCACCCGTGCATAATTAAGTAAATGTTGAAAGCTAGGTTATCCTAATTTCCGTTACTGTGAACCGATAAGCACTTATCTGGTCATCATAAAACCTTCAGAATGTATCATGCAGTAGCACCAGTGCTCAATTAGATAAATTTTAAAGCTAAGTCATCCTAACTATTTCCGTTAGAGAGAACCGATAAGCACTTATCTGGTCATCATAACACCTTCAGAATGTATCGTGCAGCAGCACCCGTGCTCAGTTAGATAAATTTTAAAAGCTAGGTCATCCTAATTATTTCCGTTACTGAGAACCGATAAGTAGTTATCTGGTTATCATAAGACCTTCAGAATGTATCGTGCCGTAGCACCCGTGCACAATTAAATAAATTTTAAAAGCTAGGTCATCCTAACTATTTCCGTTACTGAGAACCGATTAGCACTTATCTGGTCATCATAAGACCTTCTGAAGTTGTCATATAGTAGCACCCGTGCTTAATTAGAGAGAGTATATGACTACAAAAACTAGTGAAACAAAATGTTAATTAATTCTCTCAGAGAGCGAATGAAATAGGCAAAAACGATAACAACTCTGCGACACATCTGTGTTCTTGCTTAATCTGTGGCCGTAAATTTTTTAGTATGGTCGTTTGTCGGTAGGCGGCGCCAAAGTAACAAATACTAGTACAGAGACCAAATCTTCAAGGTCATTGAGCAAGGTATACAATAGCCTTAAGACAACTTCTGCACTAGGAACAATCCTGTGTCCCTGGTAAATACTCTGAGCATGAGTAAAATTATTCTATACAATGTTGAACAATTTGTTTTAGAACGGCTGCACTGTAAAATTGGACATATCCAACATTTCTGAGTATTATTTTAAATATATACACAGTTTATACATTAATTATATATATAAGCTATTTACATGCATGCGTCATAAAATTCCTCCGCATCGTTGCCTACTGGCAGTGTTCCCAGAAGGCTGACAGCATTGCCACGTTGAATGGCAATGCTAATTCTCTGTGCAAGAAAAAGGCATTTCTGAGTAAAGTTTTTTAAAAGTATTTAGATATTGACAAGAGAAACAATATGAATCAGTCACATTTTTTTAAACTTGTAATAAAAATTCTTAACCTTATTATATTATGTATAACTGTATTATTAAAACTAATCAACGTCAAATTTGTCTTCGCTAACCATTACATGACATCGAAAAATTTTGTTCTGTGATGTGTCATACGATGTTGATGGTTCGTCTCACATTATCTAACAGTGATAAAGCTTAAAATGGTTTGATAGTGAAATAGAATTTTAATGCCATGCGTAAGTTGTGAGCTCACTTACAGAGTTGTGATAGTTGGTTGTTTTATGAATCGGGCCACTATTAGATATGGAAACATCTAACTTATATATAAATCAAAAACAAAGGTTTCTGCTGTAGGTCTCAGGTAATACAACTATTCTTAGCTTAGCATCCGTTTTCAGCTGACTTCGCTAGCCTGTTAACTACATGTCTGCCAATTACCAGTTTTTTTAAGTGAAAACTTCTTTAGGTACGTTGGACACCAAATATGGGGAAAAAGCACTGAACTGGGTTGATCATTATAATGGCAATTAAGCCGGAGTACCTCAGAGATCTGTCTTATATACAACCTTGTTCCTGCTCCATATTAATGATATCTTAACACCTAGCATTATTGGCTATATCGATGACAGCTATACCGTTGTAGAGAGATATATGTCCAATGCACCAGCAAGTTCACAAGAAATCCAGTCTTTGAGAAAGTTCCGATTACTGACCATCTAGGGCTTCTGGGCACCACCGTTACGTCCAAACTTAACTTCGGTCAACAAATCGAACCCATGGCACACACAGCTTCCAAGAAATTGGGAGTCATTTGGAAGGTCCGGTGATACTTCAGCTCTGATATAGCCTAAGTTAGATCTTGCAATGAGTGCTACAGTCACCTTTGGGATGGCTCAGCTAAGTACCATCTAGAAGCTCTAGACCCTGTTGTTCAGGCTTTGCGCCTGATATTGATACATACGCAAGATATAACGTCGCTGTATAAAATAGGTATCGTTTGTAGCGCAGGCGTTCCATTATTTTTTTACTTCAACTGACCTACTTAATGTACAATGTCACTCGCCTACCAGCTATTGAATAGAAAGCATCACTTTTCAAGTAAAATTAATTGCAACACATCTGGAAGTTTTTATTTGGCACCATTATATCCTCTAAAGATATAACACCTGTTGACCGAAGAGTCCGTAAGCTCATAGATGACGATGTGCTCACAAATAGGGAACTACATAGCCTTCAGCATCATCGTAAAGTCGCCTGCTTATCGGCGTTTAATAGGTCCACTTCGATGAGTGTGCGAAATCTCTCTTTGAATTAATTGAACCCCCACTATTTCTTTATCGGACTACTAAACGCAGACAGAGAATCCATCATTTCGTTGTCTTCATCGTCACTATCTACCAGGTGAGTTGGACGACAAACGTCTATTCCATTTCAGAATAATAAAAAAATAGTTTATCAATAATATGTATGTATTTAGTAATATACACGTATGTTAAGCAGATCTTTCAGAGTCAATCCTTTCTTAGCTCGGGTGTGCTGCCTGTAAACTATCTTCCTGTCAAACAGATCTCTGGTACACAAAGCAAGCACTTTCATACAAATTTTCGAGAGCCCTTCGCCCCCGTAAACCGGCCCTTTCCTGAAATTCTTTCTAGCTGACGTTTCATACCTATAAAATAAGTTAACCCCCCGGCAAATTTCAGGTCTTTATTACAAAAAAAACAAGAATTTTTATGTAAACTTGCGAGAACCCTTAGACCTTTATAACCCAGTCCTGTCGCAAAATCCGTTCTTAGCTGATGTGTTCTATCCATAAAAGATCTCTCTGCCAAATTTCAGATCTGTAGTAGAAAAAAACTACGGATTTTCGTATAAACTTGCGGAAGCCCTTAGACCTCCATAATCCGGCCCTGTCTTCAACTCCAACGTGTGCTACCTATAAACTACCAAATCTAAATTGACGTGTGCTAACTATAACCTGGCTCCCTGGCAAATTTCAGTTATCTAGTACAAAAAACCAAGGGATTTCATACAAACTTGCGTTGCCCCTTAGATTCCCTTAATTCAGCCCTGTTGCAAAATCCTTTCATAGCTGACGTCTCCTACTCATAATCTACCTTTTAGTCAAATTTCATCTTCATAGTTCAAGTAGTTTTCTAGATATCGTGATCAGTCAGTAGGTGAGCGAGTTAGTATATTTTCGCTTTTATTTATATAGATTAAAATGATACGAGTGTAGTACATGTATGTATATATATAATTAACTAAATTGTTTTCATTGTTTTCTATTAAAAAGTGTTTTCAGTAATAAAAGCAATTTAGAGAGGTTTAAAGAATATTTACTCGTGGTTTGGGTATTTTCCCGGGTATTTACCGGGTAGATGCCTATCTTTAGTCGCCGCCCCCGCCTTTACACACATTGAAACAACAGACACAAAGAACACTCAGACTCGGGACAACATTCTTGTTAACCCCTCCAGCTCAGCTAAATTGCTTGTGTTAGGAGTGGGTTTGCAACCATTCGATCGCAAGTGCGGTGACGCACAGCGCGGTAGCGGGAAGTCTACACAGCATATGTATTTATGCATATGCAATATATGCAATCAAAAGATACTAAATGGCCGTATCTTTTGATTGCGCCTTAGATTTGACCAAAATAGAACATTTCGCAAGTAAATCAAAACTTATAGAGTACTTCCCATTTACCTAGAATCATGAAATTTGGTAAGAAGTAAGGTCTAAGTAAAGTAAAGTCTGAAATAATCGGAATTTGTTGTTAGGTGACATAAAAAAATAGTTTTGTAATTACAAACTTATATTTTGGGGTTGGAAAGTTGACTTTGTCATAAATCGATGTATGGGAGTATTTTTAGAACTACAAAGTAAGTTTGTCATTCGGAAAAGACGGCCTTTGAGAGTTGATTCCCGAGAGGGGCGCACTATTTACATACAAGTTTGTTTGCTTACGGAACCCTTAGTGCGCGAGTCAGACTCGTACTTGTCCGGTTATTTATTATTAAATATTTTTATATTATTACTTACGACCGGTATTTCAATTGACAGTTCATTCTATTACTGTTCAAAAATAGAAAAAAGCTTAGAAGATTGATGTGGCAGCTAACCCTTTAATGCTAAATGATAATGAATCGTGACGAGTGCTCGTTGACATTGACAACATCATCTCAGCGGTCGATACTTGGCAGCTTGTCAAGTTTTGTCTTGCCCTTGTGGGGTAAAGGATTCCTCTATGCTGATACATTACCTTTCTACGAATATTTAATAATTTAAAAAATAATAATGATGATTTGAGACATGACAGACTAGACAGAGTCTGTACTATGGGAACCAGACTGCTGATAAACATTCTTATATATTTCTAAATACATACATATTAAATCTGAATTACATCCAGACACAGAACAAATGATCGTGCTCATCACACAATTAATTGTCCTGGGTAGGAATCGAACCCACGACCTCTGGCTCAGCAGCAGGATCACTAACCACTAGACCAACAGGCCAGTCAAATTATAATTTAACTGTTATCATTTAAGATTAATAATTTTAAAAGCAGGGAAAGCTCATTTTGCCGGCCCTATAATTCATACTGTAGCGTCATTGGGGTTGACAAACCGAGGGTGAGTAGTGAATTTACCCAATTGGTTACCTCGATTATTTACAACTACGTCACTAGGAATCATTCCTGTTTCCTTTGTGTGTGTAGACCTGTGGACTTTACAATCATTTAAACAACGTACACAAAGGCGCGTAACACCCGTATGGGTGATTGTCTGTACACATGTAAATGAATGACCAAACCAGTTTTTCCAAAAGGTTTTACTGTGTTATTTAAAATATATTTTAAATCATTAGAATATTCCTTTTTGGTTCAGTTTTGGTTACAATTGTATAAGTTATAGTTTCTTATCAAAAAGTTCCTAAACCAGCATAAAAACAGTCCCCAGTGCTGGCTCATTTCCAGAATTAATAATTTGCAATTTTATTTTAAGACTAGCGGACCCGACAGACGTTGTCCTGCCTGAACTTAAAAATATTATTCTTCAACCCTACCGCAGCGCCATCTATCGGGCCTAATTGTAAATCTAAACCATTCTCGAATCCACCTTAAGACACACAAAAAAATTCACTAAAACCGATCCAGCCGTTTAGGAGGAGTTCAGGAACATACACACGCACAGAAGAAATATACTCGTATATAGAAAGATAATTATAAACTATACATGAAAATTTATCGTACTACAATTATTATTATATTCGATTGCCATCTTGCAACCCTATGGCGGATCTGTGGATTGAACAGAATAATATAAAAATCGCGATTAAAAAACAGGGGTTGATCGTAGAAGGGTGAAAATTTGAGGTTGTATGTATTTTCTAATGTTGTGTCATAAAAAATTATCAAAAAATAAAAATTTAGCGGTGGACTACCCTTAACATTTATGGGGATGAAAAATAGATGTTGTCCGATTCTCAGACCTACCCAATATGCACACAAAACTTCATGAGAATCGGTCTAGCCGTTTCGGAGGATTTTAATTACAAACACCGCGACACGAGAATTTTATATAGGTATTAGATGTTTATATGTAATATGGAATTTTATGATTATATTTAAAACACAAAATTGAAATAAAAAATACCTTTAATTGATTTATTTCATTTCATTGATTTGAATAAATGTTGTCCAGGATTTGTAAACCCTGCCAAAAATTCATTGCCAAATAAAAAAAACTCTACTGTATGAAGTCTGAATTATATGCCAGTAGTGCTAGCGACGCTATGATACCATCATTTTGTTTTTTTGTCAGTGGCGGAAATACGTGCTACGACAAACACTCCCCTAATTGTTAAATGATTAATGTACAAATTTCTCTAGAACTCACAAAATAAAGTACATTACGATAGTTTGATACATTACATTACATCGTAAAAGATACATTACGATATTTCACGATTTAATCGAAATACAAAGTTCACTACTAGCAGTCCCCTGCTTTGTAAAGTGGCAGAGGATCAAAAAGTACTTTGTTGTTCATCGGAACAAAAAGAAACAACTATATAATGTTACCAACAACGTAACATGTTGTTGGTAACAACAATGTTTTGTTTTATTTAATTGAGCAGTACAACTTAAATAATCATTGTATAGACTTTCCGAACCCCCTTGTGAGGGTTCGGAAAGTCTATACAACAAATATACTGGACATCGGTAGCTTTCACATCATTTTTAACACACACTGGCAGTTCCCGCGCGGCTTCGTTGGCGTGTACATATTTATATATGAGGGGTACAAAGAATTCTTTTCACGTATTCATAAATATAATAGTCCAAGAGCTGGCTACCAAAATCAGAAATGATAAGGTGCAGTGACAATTTTTAGCTAAAAACACTCCTTACTAGATGACAAACCCATTGCGCTTACAGCCAGAAGTCTATCCCGGGGCTGGAAGCGTGGGCTGGCGGTCAAACACGTAGATTTTTTATCAAAATAAAATCATTGAGTGCAGCGCTGAAATTTTGTAAAGTTATAGTTTTTAACTGTAGCAATCGCATAAAATTATTGCCAGAAGTCTAGGTCGGGGCTTAACCGTTGCCAGAAGTCGATAAAGTTGTAATTTTTTTTTCAAATTTTAATGACTAGGTGCAGTTCTGGCAATTTCGTTTTTATATTGTTAGTCACCTAAAAAATTTGGATAACAAATGCCAGAAGGCAGAAAGGTGGCTAAGTATGTGAAAAATAAAGATATCGTCATAAATTGGTAAATCGGAAACCATTCTTTTTTAATTTAAATAATAAGGTGCAGTTCTGTCATTGTGCTTTTTTATTATTTATACTCTTAGTTGACTACATATGCAATGGCAGAAGGCTAAGTAAGGGAGATGCATACAAAAAGAACCGTGTAGCGCTCAGTTGTTAAACATAGTGTGCATAAATTAATTGCATGTAATAATCCGTGTCATCAACTGAATTTACAGGTAAAAAAATAGTCCGACAAATAAAATTCTATCTAGAATAGTCGAAACTATTGGAAGTAACGTACGTACAGGCACAGAATACATAATAGTTGGTACAGGTAGGTACAGGACATTACTTTGCCAGTTCGTGCGAATAATAAAGATGGCTATCATTCGATATGTTGTAAAAACTTTTTAGCGATTCAGAAAAAAAGTTTAGTTAAATATCAGGCATTAACAAGTTATGTAAAGTGTTACCTGCATTCCACGCATTCACTGGCTGTGATTATAATCCAGCTTTTTTCAGAAAGGCAAGCAACGCCCCTTTAAAATACTGTCTCAATCGCAGAATTACAAGGCTTTTTCAGATGTAGGAAATATACTATCTAATAAGGACGAAGTTTTTCGAGCATTAGAAGTATATACTAGTCCACCTCTTTTATTTTTTTTTCTTTTCTCTTTTTATAACTGTGACTGGCCTGTTGGTCTAGTAGTTAGTGACCCTGACTGCTGAGCCAGAGGTCGTGGGTTTGATTCCCACCCGAGCCTGGGTGTTCTTTGTGTCCGTTGTTTGTATGTTTGTAAAGTCCCCCGCGACACAGGAGTAATTCCTAATGCGGGAGTTTTCTTTTATAAAAAAAGAAAAAAGAGTCACCTATACGGAATCACATCAAAACACCAATTCAATCTGTCAACAGTACTCGATTCGAAATGTTTTTAAGGAATTATAAAATAAAAGATGTAAATGAGCCGTTTCAAAAAAGGCATGAAATAATTTTGACTCATCAAGTTTGCCTCCTTGTAAATCAGAACTATGGCAGCATATGAAAGGGCGAGATACATCGCAAATATCTGGACAAACGCAAATTTACGAGTTCCAACGGATCTTGAGCCTACTGATTGCGGCTGGATAGAACAACAAGCCATGTACGATTTTAAATGATTTTATGGCCCACAATTACCGTCAACAGTCAAAGATGTTACACTACATAACGAAGAATCAGAAGATAAAGTATTCAGAACCATTACATTATCGATAATGCCTAACTCTCTTTGTGCAACAGTTTTGTCATACAAATGTAATTTGTGTTTCAGATAATGAATCAGATATTGATTATGCCAGCGACGAGGATATCGATGATGAGTCAGATTGTGAATGTTAATTTTAAAACACATATAAACAATGGAAACAAAATTATAATTAAAGTTATTATTTATATTTATCATTCGGTTGTCTTCTCCTCATTTATGTATAATTCATAAATAGCTTATAATTGACTAACCTTGGTTCGATTTTATTTGTCTTATTATTTATTTACTTTTAAATTCAAAGCGCAATTTATTTTAAACACTTTTAAACGGCAAAATATTTTTTTAAGATTTTTGTATGCATCTCCCTCACTTAGCCTTAGCCTTCGGGGTCGTTAATTAATCACGTGATGTTTTTAGCAACTGTTTAACCCTGGTGGTTAACTCATCCCTAGTGATACGTGGTGAGGTTTAAAACTATCCCCCCCCCCCCTCCCTAGCCAAAATCATGTAATTTTTTTTAAATTCAAAATTATATATTAAACATTTTCTGAATATTATCTTTAAATACAGATATAATAGCGCGTTCGACGACAAAATAAACACATGTGATATCTCACTACACCCTCTCTACCCTCTGATCTTTTCCGAAGACCCCCCCCTCCCCCTTTCGAGCCTCACGTGATTAATGGACAATCCATTCTGCCATTGCATATGTAGTTAAGTAAGAGTATAAATAATAAAAAAGCACAATGCCAGAACTGCACCTTATTATTTAAATTAAAATAAAAAAATGCTTTCCGGTTTACCAATTTTTGATGATATCTTTATTTTTCACACACTTAGCCACCATTCAGCCTTCTGGCAATTGTTATCCAGATTTTTTAGGTAATTAACAATATGAAAACGAAATTGCCAGAATTACACCTAGTCAATTTGTTGCCTGAAGTCAAATAAGGTTTTTTTTTAAATTTTAATATCTGAAAAAAGACTTTATTGACTTCTGGCAACGGTTGAGCCCCGACCTAGACTTCTGGCAATAATTTTATGCGATTGCTACAGTTAAAAACTATGACTATACAAAATTTTAGCGCTGCACTCAATGATTTTATTTTGATAAAAAAATTACGTGTTTGACCGCCAGCCCACGCTTTTAGCCCCAGGATAGACTTCTGGCTGTAAGGGCAATAGGTTTGTCATCTAGTAAGGAGTGTTTTTAGCTAAAAATTGTCACTGCACCTTATCATTTCTGATTTTGGTAGCCAGCTCTCCGTCTATAAAGATTCACATTCAAACATCACTTTAGTTACTGGGTACAATTAAATGTAAAGCCCAACATTAGGCTGGCATTAGGCTTTGACAGTATTTGTTTACAGAGAATCCCAATAACACTTCTCGGTTTAGTCATCAGTACTTTAACATTAGATAGATTCCGCATAATGTCTGTCTATAATGATAAATAAATATCTCTAAAGATGTTTGAAACAGTGCACCAAATCGAATATTTGTCTGTCTTTTGAGATCAAGAATAGCACATTAAGGTTCATTAATATGTTAGGTTTCTCTGCTCTTTAGTTTTATGTATTTCTCAGTTTTAATGATCCAAATCGCGTCGGCAGGAATAATTTGCCACATAAAAATTTGTACCATTGCTCTTCTACATTTGTGTTTGGCAAGGATAAATATTGCTAGGACTAGATTTATGGAAACTTTGAAGCAATGCAAGGCAAATCCTTATTTTTAAACGATAACAATCAGACTATGGGAACATAAAACTTATAAAACACCGTTGTCAAAAAGCTCTTGTTGTTTGCTTCAGGCGAGTATTCATATTTCAAGGAACAGTCAGCGTATAGTTTAGACTTGTCCTGAAATTAGAAACTATTTCGTTTACCCTTACAGGTTTAGCCAGACATCTTTAGGTACAGTAATTCTTCAGTAGTAAAACATGTACACGGAAGTAGGCATAGCAGATTTCAACTCGAATTTTGACCTTCTCATCACAAGGAAAAATGATAAAAATTAACACTACTTATTTAGTACTGCTTGTTAATGTTATAAGTAGGTTTTATAAGAGATCCATATAAGAATAAGGTTGGCAACGTACAAGGCTAATTAAATTTCATTGTTGGTGTTGGTACTCCATCTATAGCCAGTGCGACGTTCATTTCATAAGGTGAGCTTCTATTTGTTCGCCAAATTAGTCGTGAAAATATATCTATTTGTTAGCCAAAGCATTTAGTAAGTAAAGCAAATTAATAACTTTTATTGAGTATGTTTATGGCTTTGATGGAATTGATCACGAACGCAGTACATTATTACTTTGCTACCGAAAGGACACTTGTAAAGCTGCTCAGCTTCAAAAATGTACAGATTGTTAGAGTGCTGAAAGATCCTTTCTCCACGCTTCGTCGGTTACGATAAGCAAGCCGGCGATGCGATATTTCCAGTTAACGCTCTCTTATGACGAAAAATATTGGTTTATTGAATTCGTTTGTAACTCAATACGCGTAAACAACAATTGCTCACGTGTATTTCTTAAGTTGCCAGAAAATATTTATATATAAGATAAAAACAAACTAAAAAATTTAAAATAGTTTTTGATTTTCAAAGCTATAATTTTAGTTATACATTAATTTTATATATTTCTATATATAGGCTATTTACATGCATGCGTTATAAAATTCCTGGCAGTGTTCCCAGAAGGCTGGCAATGCTAATTCTTTGTGCAAGAAAAAGGCCCACCTTCTGGTCACGAGAAGTGTCGATCAGTCGCTTAGCTCATTCCTTATAAACGGAACGAGCACTCGGACCCCAGGACCCTACGACCCCAAACGGCTCAAAAACATAGTTACCAATTAAATTATTGTATTTACGCCGTTTGAGGTTTTCTGCTGATGCAGCAGCAGCGCCAGCACAACCAGCTGTACTTGGAAGATGTGATGGCGCGAGTGTCAACGCAGGTTGCGTCCAACACCAAAGGCCTACCCATCTTCCATGGCAGTAACGACATACCATCTGGTCTCTTCCCATCGTCTCGTACCAGACCATTGGGTTTACGTATTGCTGGCACGCCGGCGGTAACAAGAGCACGACGGATTATGTCGTTAAGATTGGCATGTCGAGATATACGGCCTGCGCTTCTGCTACAAGAAAGGCCATGATGTCTGAGACTGTCGACAGCTTCTCCACAGTGACAAAGATGCGGAGAAACACAACGAGCTCCTAAACGAAGGCAAGTGGCAAGGCGGAATGTGTTATCGTCCAACAAGGTGTCTATGTTGGGCGATGGAAGTGCCTGAATCCATAGGCCTGATTCCCATTCTCCCACAGCTAACAAACGAGCGCGCTCTGCAACATTGGATGATGTGTTAATAAAAAAATCCCTTCTAAAAGTGCATAACGTCACGTCCCATTGCCTCTGAGAGAATGGATTAACAGGTAAAAGAGTATTGGGAAAAGCTATCTGCCAAGCATTTATGGCATCGGTCTTGGCTTGTCTTCAGAATTAACCAGTGTGTTTGTTACAATTTTCCTGGTTAACTTTTCTGTGCCGTGGACCGAAGACAAAAACGCTGGAAGGCTGACATCTGAAATTTTGTTAACGCCAAGACCACCCAAACGAACCGGTAGGGATGCTTAGAGCCAGCTTCGATCGTCCAAAGTCACACTTAAAATTTTGCTAAGTGTTTTGAATAATTTTGTAATTTTTTTCTAAAAGTGTTAAATGTGTCCAAAGTTACGATGATCGAAGCGCGTGAGTAAATTTGGGTACGAAAAGACAAAAACGGAGTATAATAAAAGCCGAATGGATATTAATTTTAAGTAAACGATCCGAAAAATCACCAAAAAAATTTATTTTGTCTTCTATGAAAGATTGAAAACCATCTTCCAAGACCGGGGACCCAAGAAGGCGAAGAGACGTTTTTTCTAAAACTTTAATGTTATGTACCAATGAATTGAATTTCTGTACAGTCGAGTGTCTGTCTGTCTTTTCGCATTTGTCAGAGTTGAGTTCTAAGCCTATGGATTTAAGTTTATTTTGTAGGAAAGCTAAATCTTGTAAAACTGTATCTACTTCCTCTTCCATAGTTCCGTCATCAAGGTACTAAATGCTGAATTTTGACTTTATCTCCTTAATAATGGGGTGTATCGCTAAACTAAAGATAACCGGTCCCAGAGGGTCACCCTGCTGACCACCAACGGCCGATTTCAAAAGATTGTTCTTATATACTAATTTTGTAGGATATCTATAACATTGCCAAAGAAATTTATAACTTTTAGGGGTATCCAATTTTGCTTGGGTCAACAGAGTGTTCCTATTTACAGAATTGAAGGCATTTCTCATGTCAACCTTCAAGATAACTTGCCTTCATTACTGCCAAGGTACGTGGAAAGGGTGTGTATGGCAGCCTCACAACCACCTTTTGACCCAAAACCAAGTTGCAGTGGCTGGAATTTTGCTGCAAGTTCGGCGCTGTAATATTTTTGATAGTACTAAAACGTGAGTGGGTGGTACTACCATAAAATTAGTACACTATCGTAAGACATTTAAGTATTTTATTTTTCCAAAATGTCATTAAATGTGTATTAAGTAATTAAATATATAAAAAAAATTGTTTAATTTTTTCGTACTCCGAAGACAAGTTTTGTAATCCTTTTTTAAACGACGCAGATTAATAAATAATCACATGTATAAATTTATATATACATATTTCTTTAGTAAAGTTTTTTATTGGCATTAAAATCAAAGACAGCAGCAGAAAGATTACGCAAAAGACAATATAATTAATCTATGTAGCTTCGATTTTAAAAGTTAACTGGTAATAAATACATTTTAAAGTAATTTGATAGTGAGCGGGTCACTTATACATTTATACATCATAAAACAAGTCCATTGTTTATCACACAATTTTAAGATATTTTAGTATTGTGTATTATATCCGAATTTTCGTGAGGGGTTGAACACAACGGTGTCGATATTCAATAAATACCTCACCTTATGGGTTAAGAGTGATATCCACGTTTCTTTCAAAGTAGTGCTCTTGCATAAGGTAATAACATAGTTACTCTTAAAGAAACAGAACCATGAATGTTTAAGGAAAGCTGATCATTATTTTTGTTTATACATTTTTCTTGAACGCTACAAGTCTAGTTACAATAAAGAATGTGCTTTGTTAAGAGTTATCAAAGAAAGTTGTCATAACATTGTAAGCATGATGAATGGTGACATCTTAAAGGTTTAATTTGAACAATATTTGAAACATCGTAACAATTTTTATATAAATTTTAGTAGCAGTTGTTTTTTCCAGGAATATTTTATTCTTGGCTTTTCTTATAAACTATTATTTGTTTCATGTAGTATGTTTTTTTAATAGGTTTTGTTAAATCTCACAAAGCTTTTCCATTTATAAGAACGAGAACGAAAAAATGGCACAGCCTAGGAATAAGTATTTGTTTATAATCCTTTAAATTGATTTTTTTAAAGTTTGTTGATGTACTAAAGTGCAGTGCAGTATTTCCTTTTCCCGTTAATAATAACTTAATAGTGAAAAACTTGTGTCTTATGAAAGTCACATTATTCCATGCAAAATATAATTTTATTTAGTTAACAGTAATTACCTCTACATACATATAAATATTACATATCTACATACATTTTTGAAAAAAGTAGTTATTAGACTCCTTTTTGACGCTATTTAACGTACGAAGTAAATTATTTTTTTTTTTTCACCCAATTAATGCAATTATAATTTATTTTTGTCATAAAACAAAAGAATGCATGATCTTCTGTTGATGTTTTTAAACAAGAGGACTGAGGGAGCGCAGAAGGGGACAGTTAGCAATACTTGTTCAATCGTCAGAGCGCTATTTTTCGCTCTCTCACTTTATACTTTGATGGCACAAAAGACAAAACGTTAAAGATTATTAAAAAGGTTATTAATAATACAGAACTACGTTTGGAATGTATTTATATGTGGTACGTTGTACATAACGTACGTTCAGCGAAGGGAAGAAAATCCATAGAGGTCCCTTGCATCATCCTATTCCTATTGGTTGTGACGGTACTAACGTAAATACTGGCAAGTATGGCGGTGTCTTTAGACAGCTAGAAATAAAGCTTTGTTTACGACACATAAATGATCTTCCTTTGAGACTTTTTTTTCATCATATCACTTAAAATCCCGAAAAAAAATTATCTTTTTTTTTTGGTAATAAAAGACAACTCCCGCATTAGGAATGACTCCTGTGTCGCGGGGACTTTACAAACATACAAACAACGGACACAAAGAACACTCAGACTCAGGTAGGAATCGAACCCACGACCAACATAGCAGTCAAGGTCACTAACCACTAGGCAAACAGGCCAGTCATACCGTCATTAGCATATTTTAGCCGCGTTCCTATAATCAAGCAACGTTTCGTTTAGTTTACGGACGATAAAATTTCGTTGAATTTTTACAAAAACACTTTTTTACAAAATGTTACCGTCCGTAAGCAAAGTTAGTGGTACAGTGGTAGGTGGTATTCTAAGGATTCTAAAGTAGGTAATTGCTACTTTTGCTACTCAAAGTTATATTTAATGTTTTTATTGCTTTACATTTTTATTAGTGTTGTTTTAGTAGTTTATTTGCATAGACACAACTACAATTTCAGTAGTTTACATCAAATGTTTAAAAGTATAATTAAAAATAAATCCAGGGACTTCCTGTCTATTAAATTTTTAAGCCAGCTTTTCCATTAGTCCCGGAGGGTGGATTCGAGGCTACCTTACCCCGAGGCGATGCTTACTATACAGTGCACGTTCACTGAGATTTCTACACAGTCCCTTGAAGCGTCTAACTCTCAATATGTACCTACTCAGTTTATAATTTAACCGTGTCTTGCGTCAAGAACTTCATCGGTGATTTTTATTAGGGTTCCGTTCCTCGAAAGGAAAAAATAGAACCCTTATAGGGTCACTTTGTTGTCCGTCTGTCTGTCTGTCTGTCATGACCTTTTTCTTCAGGAACCCGAGAAAGCATCAAGTTGAAATTAACATCAAATACTTATGTTAATGGTCTCTTGAAGCTGGGAAAAATTCAAGCTTCTAAGTTAACACAATCAAATGATACGGGAATTAAGCCTTAGATTTTAACAAATTTGAACATTTCGCAGGTAAATCAAAACCGTAGGGTATAGGGTACTTCTCATTGACCTAGAATCATGAAATTTGGTAAGAAGCACAGTCTGATAGCACAAAACCGGTTTTCTGTGAGGCCGTGGTATCAATACGGTCGAGCCGGCCCATACGTGCCGAAACGTGGCTCTCCCACGAATGTTACATTAAACGTTACTTTAATTTATTTGTTGTAGTTAGGTATCTAATATAAGGTTTTGGTAACAATCATAACCTGTTACAATAAATAATGCTTCAATAAATCAAGAACCAACAGAAAGCCATTATTCTTTATTAGTACAGTAATTCTGAGTCTATCAACGTTATTGACCGCCAACTATTTCGGACGTAGGGGTGCAAAAATAGCGCGTCTCGATGTTACAAAGAGATGTAACCCAGAAATTGGCGCTACTTAAAAATCTTTATGTGTATTGTCGATGGACGAAATAAGTCTCACACTCACTCGTTCTAAGTTTAAATTTAAATATATTGAACACAAAGTATAAACTTGAACATGTTTTTATAAAAAATCAAACTCTGTTTCTTATCGTTGAAATGTACTTATATCAATTGTTATATACAGGAAGGAGTTAGGTAAACAGAGAGGAAGAACATTTCCGCAATGTTACGTTACGACTAATTAAAGTCGTTAATTAGTGTTTAGGTTTCCGTTCCTCAAAAGAAAAATATGAACCCTTATAAGATCACTTTGTTGTTAGGGTTTCGATCCTCAAAAAGAAAAAAAAAGAAACCTTATACGATCATTTTGTTGTTAGGGTTTCGTTCCTCAAAAAAAAAGAACCCTTTTAGGATTACTTTGTTATCAGTCTATTTGCCTGTGAATGCATTAAGTTGAAATTACTTACTACCAAACCTACTTAGCTTACTTAGTAACTTACTTAGCTGTAAAATTTCGTCGTAAGCCTTAGATTTGACCAAATTTGAACATTTCGTAGGTTAATCAAAATCTATTAAGTACTCCCCATTGACCTAGTATCATGAAATTTTGTAAGGAGCAAGGTGGCAGCACATGTAAAGGAAAAAATTCTAAAGTTGTTAATTTGTTGTTATATCACACAAAAACATAGTTTTTGCTCATTTTTGCAACCATTTTCATTGATGCTCCGTTCCTATCGGTTGTAGCGTCATATTATATAGCTTTATAGCCTTTCTCGATAAATGGGCTATCCAAAACTAAAAGAATTGTTCAAATCAAATCAGTAGTTCCTAAGATTAGCGCGTTCAACTAATCAAACAAACAAACTCTTCAGCTTTATAATATTAGTACCTATAGATAGTAGCTCCTACATTGCCTACTAAGACGTAAAAATTATAATTAAATTTGTCAGCAAATTTTGAATCTTCTTTTTAAATACAAGTAGATTTGAATTATAATAAGTTTGGTAATTTATTATAAATGACAGGGCCATAAAGAACTCGCTTTATCTCATAGGAGTTGTTTTTACAGTGTGTACAAAGTTTTCTGTTATCACGTCTATTACGGATCACAGTGTCTACTTGTCTTTAGGTTAGCTATCGTATATTAAAAGAAAACCTTAAAAAAGGAAATTTATATTTCAGTATATTGTATACGCACCGAATAAGTACTGTTCAGCAAACTATGTAGATATTTACTGAAGAATATTACAAGTACACAGAAATAAAGAAAATATATGTACAAGTCCATATATTTCTATGCTAAATAAACTATTTAAGTTGGTCCTTCGAGCCAACGGTCATATGACGTACTTCTGATAACAATTTCCGTTGAACGCCTCTAATACATATTTTCTTCTGTCAACAATGTATCAAATCTAGTTAGTTTCGTCTTAAATGGACTATTGTATGATTCCAGACTGGCAGACTGACACGTTTCAGATTTTGTTACAATCGATAACTTCTATGAAAGTGGGTAGAATTAAGAGGAAATTGTTAATTTAAAGTTATCAGAAATGACATTTCAGAAATGCTTTTTTCGTTTGTTTGAATTCAGCAACGTTGGTATGAAAAGAGTACAATACATAATATTGATTGCCTACAATCTTTATTTAAGAATAATGTTCACATCAGACTACTGTTAATTTTATGAAGTTGGTCAACTTCCTTGGTAGTCATTTTCAAAGTAGGCACTCTCTCACTATGGCTTCTCATTGCGAACTGTCATAGAGGCGGATACTCCATTCACACGCACAATGCATTTTCCCAACACTTCTATGGTATACTTTTTTAAATTCTGTTTTCCTACACCCACAATCTGAGTATCTTTATGTGGTTATTAGCTGTCTGACCTGCCAAGCTTGTTAAAAAATCCTTGCTTTAGCTTATTAGGACTCTGATAGTCCTATTCTTTTTCACAACCTAACCCTAAATTTCCGTCAGTTTAAATGTTTATATAATATGTGCATCTCGTCTGAAAATATCTACGAGATTGTACATATTAGGAGCAAGACAAAATGCTTGTTTTACAGAAAACAGCACGGAATGTAATCAAAGTGAAGCAAGGCACTATCTAAATGAACCTAAACATAATATAACCCACCCTCAGAATAGAGGATTCAGGATCTTAGTACTAAATTGTTTCGCAAACGTCAAGTAAACGGATTATGGAGGTTCGTATCATTAAGCAGACGCGTAGTTGATGCGATAGCTGGTTTGTTGTACTCCGGTCTCGTGAGCTCTGACAGGCTTATGTGCATGTACAATAAGAATCCTAGACAGTGCTATAAATAGATAAACTCCCAAGACATGTATATATAAAATGCGAATAATTGTACAAAGCATGCTGAGAAACGAAACGCTTTCTTTTGAAATAAAAGAAAGCGTTTCGCATGCGTTCATAATTTCACGGTAATAATTTCAATCCGCCTACGAAGTTATACACAAGTATTCAATAGCACAAGTATTCAGCAACATATAAGAAACAGAGAAAGACCTATCAGCAATAAGAGGAATATGTGAGGTAAAAAATTATACTAATGGGTAAAAACCAGTTAAGGCACCATTTTAATGTCTTATTTATACTATGTATTAGAAATTACATATGTTTTTTTTTTGCGAAACCTTGATTATTTTTTAAAAAGTAACCTCAGTTACTCCATAAACTTTTTTTTTATTAACTTGTAAACATTCAGATGCGTTAAGTGAAAACTATTATGATGACATTACATACAGATACTTTACTTTTATTTATTTGTATAGATGTACCCTATGTACTATGTGTCACCAAATTAGTTTTATTTTTTAAAACGTACACACAACTTTATCTCTCTAATCTTTCTACTTATCTAATTTTTCTTTAACATCCTCCATTCACCGTAAGGCTTACTGGATGAAAAGTAAGCTTTCCTTCCTTTTTTTAAATGTGGTAGTTAAATATACAATAAGGAATAAATACAATGAGCAAAATATGTTAATGCAAATAAGTCATTAAAAAGAGAAAAAAAGTAAAATGTTAATACTTTTAGGATAATTTTCTGATGGTGTAGTAAATACATAGGTACATAGGTATAATTATGCTATATCTGTATATAACAGTGGTTAGCTGATCCTTAAACGTGACAGGTGACGGTACGTATCATCATTCCCACTATATTACACGTTAAGCCGTATTACGAACCCGTGAAAACGACCCTTTTCGCCATTCTAAATATTACGACAACATTTTCGGATAAATCACGTCCTTAAACTGAAATACATAGACCTATTTTAAACGTACTATTAATAATAAGTAATGCTATCAATCTAATTATGTTAATCCTTCTTTCTGATATATGTAAATGCCTATGAACATGACGTGACTTTATTCTTTTCTGTTCAGTGGAAGAAGAATCGTCGTCGTCACTTTGTGATTATGTTCCAGAATTTGTACGTCACTAGAATTTACTCTTTAATCTAAGTTTAATACTTGCTTACGAGTGAATTTATGAGGGTCGCGTAATTGTATGTACTCTGTGATTTAGTTCTTGACCACCGACAGTAGATGTAAGAAATTGTAGAAATGATTATTACCCTTGTATCGGTATGTAGTCAAGGTAACATCTAACCTATTATTCCTAGTTATTGCCACTAAAGTTTAAGTTATTTCCCGTTAACTAATTAGGGAATATTTGAAACAGATAATAATAACCCACGAACAGACCGCGTTGGACAGTTAAAACGACGTTAACGAAAAGTAAATTTTCTAGATGAGAAAATGATGTTTGATATTTAAATTTAGATTTTTTGGAGGTAATCAAGAAGCAATTATAACAAAGCTTGAGTACGTTTATAGATACAACGCTGGTTAAACTTAAGGAAAAGCCTTAACCGTATATATATGTACTTGAGGTACTTAAATAAGTAACTTTGATTTATATGTGTGCACACACGAAGGCTTTACAAAAAGATCAACGAGCTAAGAGAGATTGTATATAGCTGGATTGTTAGTCCTTAAAGAGGGAGTGGAGTCTTTAATATTGAGTTCCGGCAATTTACAGGACGTACATATGTCATAAAACTCATAAACAACATCCTGAATGTTGAGACTATGTCGATCTTCAAATCTGGTACTGAGAATTATCAGAGATTTGCTAAATCTACGATGAGGTGGATATTATGTATAAGATCTTTTTCTAGAATCTGCACAGGTCTAGAATACATTTCGTTGTTGTAATGGCAAGGAGAGTCCAACGTAATACTAAAAACACATAGTGTAGTCTAAGCTGAATATGGAGTAATATAGAATTGGGCAACGTCCAGGGCAATGGAAGACTCGCTCGGAGAAACGTTTCGGCAGAACATTAGCTGAAGGCAGCGAGGTTTCCCCGAAGAAAAGAGGCGTTACCGCGGCTTGCACTGTAGGCATCATACCGTAAAATACCCCCCTGAATTTGTTTCGAGTTAATTATAAATAAAACATTAACAAACCCCGACACAAAAAAACCTATTAAAAGTAAAAAAAAATAGGTTGCGCATATTTTAAAGTAAAGTAAATAAATACCTATTGTGCGTCTAATATGCCTACCGCAACTAACAAGAGGTGATGACCTTGAAACGGCTGAATCAATTTTGATAAAAGATGCCTAAGAACCACCTCTAGTAAACCTGCTTTCAAATAAAAAAAAACCGTATCCAAATCGGTTCACTCGTTTAAGAGACAGAACAGTGTCACACACACACAAAATGGTCAACACTTATAACACCCTTTTTTGCATCGCGGTTTAAAAAGCAATTATTACTATTTCTAATTGATATTATTTGACTTAATTTAATACATAAATGAATGATAGTATCGGTATTTACAACTTTTTGAGACACCGATTTTTAATCATCACAGCATATAGTTATTGTTGTTATGACGTATGTTGATTTACTACTTCCGCCAGCATCCATTGGTTGACCGCAGTTTCCATAAACTGAAACAAACGTCCATAGGTCTACCTAGTAGTCCGTTCTTTCCTTATCTTTAAAGCTGTTTTGAATATATTATTATGTCTGTAGTTGTTACTTTCATTTTATGTCAAAAAAATTAACGGTGATTTTGTATTTTCTATGGTGACTGCTGCGCTTAAAGTTTGTAGATTATAACATTCATAATGAATGGGCTATCGATTCCAAAAATAAATAAATTAAATGTATTCAAGGATATAAGCTCGCATTTTATGTTTACATCCAGATTTATATTTGTACGGATTATACAGAAAAAAAATCCAGCAGCTTTTCAATGAAAATAAAATGAAATGAGATTCAATAATGTACTTATGTAAACAGTGCATAAGTCTTTCAAATGATCCTAATGATGTTCTTTATGTCCTCACCAAATGACGCAAGAGAGAAGTCAAGAAGACAGCCTTTATGTTAAGGCTACATTTAATTTTTAATATTACTTTACTAGCAATTCTGTCTTCATTCCATAGTACGGAAAAATTTGACTGACAAATTCTAATACACACGATTTTTATAAATGTGTGTTATAATACAGATTCAACTGATTATTCCAATCAAACGTTTTACAAGATATATACAAGACTTTTATAACCAAGCCACAACAGAGCCTAGATTAAATCGGGAATAATTAATCTGCAATTTGTAATTAAAAAAAGGGTGCTTTTGATTTACAAGATGCGAAAGTCCTCGTGCTGGCAAATTTTCACTGCACTTTTTCTTTTTCATTTTGAACTTTATGTACCAGAACATCTATCAAACGGTTGTTGTGATTACTCGGAAATTTACTTAACAGTTTTTTTCTGGAACATACTCGTAAGCTTCACTGAGATAACAAAAAGGTACTATTAGGGAGAGCCGGTCTATGTACATATATTTTTTTTCACAGGCTCAATGTTTTGGCAGTTGTGGATCTGCAAGTGTTTGAATAGAATTCCACACTTAGAATCCAACAGAACATTAAAGGATGCAAATGCAATACTACTTTGTTTATGAAGTTATGTCATGAATGACACGGTGGTAATGCATTCGACTGTAAATTCAGGAGTCGTGGAATCGATTTCGAATATTGAAAAGTCTATTTGTTTACTCGTCTACTTCTCTGCCTTTGTTAAATATATATTACACATTTACAAAAAAATGTGTAATAGAATCGTAGTAAAAACTAGGTTAGATTGGTCTCGATAGCTGTTACACAGACCAAACTAACCATCTGTATATTATTATTAGAATTTACACATATTTTTTCTTTAGAAACATAAGTATCTCAATTAGTCTCCAGTTTATCCCAAAGACACATTATGGTTCGTTCCTCTTTTCTGGATTTGGTCGCCTGTCGGCGCTTGACGGAATCATTATTTAAAGGCCGAGCGGCGCGCCCGACACTTCTTATGCGGCAGTCGGACGGAGCGGTCGAATATTGAAATCGTCACGCGTTCCTAGCGATATACGTAGCTAGCTATCGTCGTGTGTCTGTTTGTAATAATCTAGGTACATTGTAAATTCATTGTACTTTATAATTTAATCGAGTGAACTATATCGTTTCGTTGCTCCAACATTATCCTTCAACGCCCGTAGTTCGAAAGTGAGGAATTGATATTGAGTATAATGGTCTTACCCCTCCGCCATACATATTATCTCCCCCTCTTCCCCTACTCCCACCTTAAAGGCCGACAACGCACTTGTGACTCTTGAGTTGCAGGTGCCCATGGGCGGCGGTAGTCATTTAGCATTAGGTGACCACTCTGCTCGACACAAACCAATCTATAAAAAGGATGTGACAAAGTTAGGGTTTGAACGAGACCCTGAGGGATTGCATTTGTCCAAATGTTATCTTTTTACTTGTTTATTTGTTCAAATGTTATATTTTATGAATATTCAATAAAAAACCAAATATACTATTGGATAGTGGTAGTTAGACGGCTCGGAATTCCCGGCAGCCCTTGCATACACTCTACAATCCATCTGTAGGTTTACAATATCGATACAAAGTGCCTAGATTCCAATGATACTCCAATAAATTCCCTTTCAATATATTCCGAATTTTTTCTATCTTTAATTCCCAAAGATCCCGTTTCTTTTTCTAGACATCTCACACACGGCCGTCTAGTCCCAAACTAGGCAAAGCCTGTACTATGGTAACCTGACTGCTGAACAAATGATCACATCACGCAATTATTTGTCCTGGATGAGAGTCGAAGCCACGACCTCTGGATCAGCAGTCAGGATCACTAACTCTCTGTGTAAACTGCGGCTCTTTTACAGTTTTCCTTCCACTTCTTTACATTTTTTTCTTAAACCTTGCTCTTAATTATACCGTAACCGACTTTTCTTAAAACTTTATTTAACGTTGTGCTTGATTTATTGTTATTAGTTTTCTTAATCACTACATATTATAAAACAAAGTCCCCCGCCGCGTTTGCCTGTCTGATCGCGATATACTGAAAAACTACTGAACGGATTTTCATGCGGTTTTCACTAATAGGCAGAATCATTCATGAGGAAGGTTTAGATGTATAATTTGTACCCGTGCGAAGCCTGGCTTGTGAAGCCGGGTTGCTAGTACAAAATAAATTTAGTTTCTTCATTAGTACTCTTAAACCTTCTGCAAAGTTAGCAGTACGATACTAGCATGTTTGTAATGAAATTTTCTATAAATAGCTCTGAGTCGAAAAAAGAAAACTAAAAGTAAAAACTTACCTTAATAGATTTCTATATAAGGTAGATAAAAAATAAAATCTTTCTACACTTAACTGATACAATTTTAGGCGGTATTTCGACAACATTCCAAAACATTTTTTACATACAGTATTTCCTCTAGTAGCCATTTCAGTTATTTCCTTTTATCTCCTTTTCAGAAGACTGCCTAACAATGAGATAATATGCTTTATCGAAAATTCATATAAAACCCATACGATATCGGAAGTCTTGTTATTTTCTGATGATTATAAATCCTCTATTGTATTGCAATATAGACCTTAATCCTTTCTGATGCGCGGCGTAGGAAGCTGTTAGCTATAATATAGCTACAATATAATAATAATAAATTGACACATCTCACACACGGCCGTCTGATCCCAAACTAGGCAGAGCCTGTGCTATGGTAACCAGACTGCTGATAAATATTCTTGTATATTTCCAAATACATATATATTATATATAAATTACACCCAGACACAGAACAAAATAATGATCATGCTCATTACATAATTATGTGTCCTGGGTGGGAATCGAACCCACGACATCTGCCTCAGCAGTCAGGATCACTAACCAATAGACCAACAGGCTAGTCAAATTGTAAGCGTTTATAATAAGTATATATTATAAAAGCTTACAATCAGACACCATAACCATAAAATTGATTCTAATTTTTAAGCGTTTTTTTAAATAAGAAATTACTGTTGGCACATTAAACACCTATAAACGAACACAGTTGCGGGTGTTGTGGTTAATATGTGTATTTTAATGTGCAATAATCTCCGGGCAAATACCACACCTGGAGATTTCCATCGCCTAGCTATGGTTGAAATGAAAGGGTCCAACTGAATAAAATCAAACAGCCTCTGCGAATCCCACATGGCACAATATTTTTACAATAATAATTGTAATGTAATTCACAGATAATTGATCTGAGCTTGCACTTTCTGTTAGTAATGAAGCGTTATTTTCACGCTAAGAGATAACTCTTACCAAACTCCAACTGTTTGTAAACGCACTTTATAAATGGTCACAGAGATTCTTTAGAAATAAATCTGGTCTAAGCGATATTTTGTGGTAAACTCTATGCTGCCTACACAGGAGGTAAATTTTCCTTTACCTAATGGAACCGTCTCCTTCCTTAAGTCACAAAAGGAATTCTCAAACACGAATTCACGAGAACGGTATTAGATTTCAGCGCTAAAGGGAACCAACTGGCAACAAATCGAGTTTTGTTAAACATAAACACAAATAATGATATCTAAAACAAATCTAAAAAAGTCTTATTTAAAATTCTTTGTGAACTACATACAAATACTATTATTAATTATTTGTAGTTCACGGGAAGGGCACAACGAGAGGAGTTCAGCACTACTGGGCAAGTCACCTTACCCTACAGAAGACCTTGGTTTATCAGAACTACTGCTGTAGTGCTACTTTTTCCACTTTTGAGTAGAGTAAATAGAGCCCTATGGTGGGTACTTTTGTGTGCCCGACAAGGTCCACAATTGTCACCATACCTAATTTTTAAACCTTGTATAACATTAGAGAGTGCTATAAAGATTGAAATTGGAGTGGAAACAGGGTTGTTAGCGGACTACTTGAGAGCATTGGTTTTGCGGGCATTTTATTTCACCGCTGCTAATTAATAGCTTTTGCAGTCAAAAAGTCTATTACAGGTTTGGTAACGCGCAAATGACGTCACTGGCAGTGCATATGTATATAAACACGGCTGCATGGATTGAATGCAATCATATATTCACAGCCCAAAGGAATAATTTTCGATAAAAAAGCTAAGCTGACGTCATTTTTTTTTCCTGTTAGCTTAGTTTACTGACGGTGACAAGGACGATTTACGGTTTTTTAAATCTGAACCTTTTTATTACTTTCTGTAGTTTTTCTCTCAAAGGAGCATTTAAGGGATTAACAATAGGACAACATCTAATTGTTTGTGCTATCTCTAGCGACTTGCTGAACAAACAAAGTCTTTAAATATTTACCTATTCGTTATCTGCTGAAGATCAAAGGCAGTGAGGCTGATTATGATTTTCCGTTCACCATGTTTGTTTATTTGTAAACAGTCAGCATTCTGTTGTTTTATGTTTATTTTCTTAACCGGCGTTTTGCGCCTACTTAGACTGTCAAAGTTTTGCGTAAGTATTTATTGAAAATATTTCGTGAAGAACAATACGAAGATGAAACAAAATACTTACTATATAATAAGCGTTATTGTTATAAAGTGTAAATCCTAATCAAGTTAGTTAGTTTTTTTTCTCAAGATATGTTATTTTTTATGTCTTAGTAATTTGTCATTAAGAAGAAATTGCTTTTTCAAAACCCGGACAAGTGCGAGTCATACTCTCTCACCAAGGGTTCGGCACAAACTTGAAGGTAGGTAGTTTGCCATCTAGGGAATGGATTTTTTCCTTTACTTGTGCTGTGAGACCTTGCTTCCTACCAAATTTCATGAATAAGGTCAATGGGAAGTATCCTATAGGTTTTGATTTACTTGCGAAATGTTCAAGTTTGGTCAAATTTAAGGCATAAATGGCCGTATCTTTTGATTGCGTTTATTAAGGGGCTTGATTTTTTTACAGGTTCAAAGGACCGCAGACATAAGTATTTGGTATTTATTCCCACTTGATGCCTCCACGGGTTATTGAGAAAAAGGTTCTTGACAGACAGACAACAAAGTGATCATATAAAAGCCCCTTTTTTTCCTTTCGAGGAACGGAACCCTAAAAATAGGATTTTTTTTTGTAAAATTAAAGTTCTTTATTATTTTATTACTTAAGTTGACTACTAGTAGATACTTAGACAGTGGCGTATTTACCGTAGGGCGCACGTGCCCAAGGCGAGGCGTGCCCAGGGCGGCAGGTCGCTGGGGGCACCAGTCAATTTGTCATAATCGTTACATAATAATAATAACTCCACACATCTCACACACGGCCGTCTGATCCCAAACTAGGCAGAGCCTGTACTATGGTAACCAGACTGCTGATAAACATACTTATATATTTCTAAATACATACATATTATAGATAAATTACATCCAGACACAGAACAAATTATCGTGCTCATCACACAATTATTTGTCCTGGGTGGGAATCGAACCCACGACCTCTGGCTTAGCAGTCAGGGTCACTAACCACTAGACTCGTAGGTACTCTAAAGCTTATTATTCACCTACTCACTCTAAATTAACAATAAATAAGTACCTTTTTCAACATTGGTAAAAGCGACGGTAGCATAATGGCTAAGGCGTCGGACAAGCGATCAAGTTGGGGGTTTGAATCCCACCCAGTGCTACCATCACAAGCATTAAGTTTAGCTGGAGGTGTTAACAAGAATACTAGTAATGTGTGATCCATATTACTAATACTCATAACCAAAAAAAAAATGTTAGTCAAAATGAACCGATAGGTTATCTAAGGCATAAATAAAAGATAGTAGTTTCTTTTTCTTTTTATTTTTTGGTTAATTTTCTTGTACCCGGAACACCAAATTTTAAGACTTTGTAAACAGCTGTTAGAAGAAGTGTAGTTTCCTATCTATGAGTTATCATCACATCTACGTCGAATTCACACAAACAACGAGGTGGACTTTTAGTTTAATAAGCAATTATTTCAATCAAACAAACTGACTTTCGTAATACTTATTCTCAGCGCCACTATAGTCTTTTTTCTTAAGCTAAAGCTAAGTAATATCGCATATATCACAGTCTTGTTGGTTTAATAATGCGAAAATAGACAATCTACTTTGTGACTCCTCAAAATGTCCTATGTAGGTATGCGCATTATTTAACACAAAGCTAACTAATGTCGCATTTATCACAATCTACATTGTGACGCCTTAAAAGTATGTAGGTATGTACACATACACATACTCAAATTCGTCTATCTCTAAACGACTGCAAAACAGCTTTAATGAGATTTATCTTTAGAAGATAATATTTTCACCCACTAATGTAGCACACATTGAATAGCATACGAATTAATTCATGACCAAATCTTGGCCGTTCGTTGTTCGTTCGACAGTGAGACTACTGATGCAGTGATCATGGTTTCACAGCAATAACGGCAAGTCAGAACCGTGTTTCCTGTTGCGGGGGCCTGTCAACCGTCACAATACGTCTAGCTAGGCAGGCTATGCTGTTCAACCATGTACGGCTACTAACCATTAAATTACTAAATACCTGTACCGAAAAAACTATATAACAGGACTCGTCGACGAGTCCCGTTTTATAGTTATGTTACCGTTCCCGTTATAAACAAATTATGGTTCAGGACACATCTTAAACCATAATTTCTCCATAATTTCTTTTTTTGATGGGTCGCGGTAGAGACTGTGGTATTAAAGTGTAAGGATTATGTAAAGCTTTTCCAAGGCAAGCGATGTTTTGTGTTGGCCGTAGCTTTATACAATAATTTTTAAATGAGCATGACATTTTAAAACATGTCATAATGGTAATAATTAAGGATAACATTTAAAAAGTTAAAAATGTTCTTTTACAGATCTGTCTACTCAAATTTCATTAAAATTACATTTACCATATATAAACCATTTTTGACAGACTTTAAAAGGAGCAGGTTCTCAACTTGACTGATTTTTTTTGTGTATATTACGCGATATTTTGCTTATTGTTAACCGATTTCAATCATTCTTTTTCATTTGAATTGGTTGTAATCACGGTTAGTCCCATTTAAATTTGAAGAAAATATTCTGCATGTAATGGTGGTAACTTCGATTGATTAAATACAAAGTGCATCCTGTGTTGAAGGCCTTTAAGGCCTGGGGGCCCCCGCTCTGCCACCCTATTGTTACGCCACTGGTAATTCCGTTTCTATTGTGTCATATTCATTCAAAAATTACGATAGAAGTGTTTTAAATAAATTGCGACGACTTGACAAGTCGATTTAGGACAATAACATTAATCATAGACTTGTCTGTAGAGATCAAGCTGTCATCGGTTATCAAGGACAAAATCCTATCACAATTTTTACTGTACTCTGTCCAATCTTTTGTTTTCTTTTTGACAGTTCAATAAAGTCGTCAATTAGTGACGTTGTCGGTTCGATCAAAAATAAAAAAGTAAGTAAGTCGTGAACTTCATTCAACAAAAGTTATAATTTTCTAATATGGAAAATCCGGGATCAATCTTTAAAAATCAGTAATGGCTTTAAAAAATTTTCCTTCCAAGTGTGTAGCAGATAACGTGGATTGAAGGACTTATCCAAATTAAAACTTACCCTGCAAATTAACGTGGATAACCGACTTAACACAGAAGTGATTAAAGCATAAACAAGGTCTGTATAACTGAGATAGACAAGCTGTTCAGAGTATAATGAATGCAGACAATTTAGATTAGATTTTTTACTTGTCTTCTTTTAACGAACAACCCTCGTCAAGTGTCGCTCTAAGTATGTGCTTGTTTGTGCATTAACTACATTAGAATAATGTCTTATGAACTGGGCATTATGTTGTTAGTTACAGAAATTGCAACAATTAAACTTGTAGGTATTCACATACACTGCCTTCGTAACATATTAAACATCTATTGGTAAGACAGAAGAGAGAAAGACAGGGAGTGAGAGAAAGAGAGAGAAACTCTCTATTTCGCTATCTCTCCCTCTCAGTATTGCAAATTGCGAATCCTGAGATTGCTGTGCCCCAGCAATCACATTTATTCAGTGGGTGAAAATCACTTATCGAGACGTACTTTGCTGTGCCAAATTGCTCTCTTACTAAGAACTGTCTTTAACACGGCCCTAGATGAAGGAACAAATATTGTAGTTATAGGTGGTTATTATAAAAGCTAATGTGGGATCGAGCCCAAAAAAGTTTACATTTTATTCACATGAAATGGTATATCTCTTAAAGTATCAAGGATATTACTTAAGTGGATAATTTTTATGGAAAAAGAATATAATCATAAAATAACACAAACAAAATTAACTAAAACCTTAAAATTCAGAGGTGACCACATGAAACGTAAATGAGCAACAATTTGCATGGGTGTTTCCTCATTATGTATTAAAGGTAGGCCATACGAACTATGTTCAGAGTTATTCAAGTCTTTGAACAAATTCATTCGACTACCTACGGCTCCCCTTTACGGCGGTGTTTAAACTTTTAATTACTTCTTTGGTTACAATTAAACAGTCACCAAACAGTTTTGTTTTGGAGTTTTAGAAGTTGAACTATAAAAATTATTAACTTTACATCAGCAAAGTTAACAGGGCATATAAATATGTATAGGTCTGTGAATACCTTGTCATTTTTAAAAGAACCGTAAAAATGAACCACAATAATAGTATGAATTAGAAATCCACAATAGTTTTTGTGGATTTTTATTAGTTAGTCAAGTACTATCTGTGTACATCTTTCGTCCAATATTGTCAAACAGGTCACGTTTAATTCCCGGGATGACCAAACTTAACAGCTATTTCCGTAAATAGCCGAAATACTAATATTCACTTGTGATGTCACCGTACGAGTACCGTCAGAAATCAGGGCTGCCAAGCTATGAAGCGTGCAGATTGGTGAGATGGCTGTCCTTCCTGACTCGCTATACAATACCAACTATTTGAACCAAAATAAGGTATTTGACTCTATGAATGTAATGATCAAAAAACATAGTAGTAACATAGTTTAGGCAATCGGAAATGTTAGTTTCCGTTTATATCTTTAGAAATTACAATTAATAATTCTATAAATATGCAAAACGCAAGCCGCCATCACGTCTGTAAAAACTACGTTAATTGTACGTTTTCAAATATTTTATTCCTCCCATGTATTTTATTTAAATAATTCCATAGACCACGGTTCTTGTAAAAGCAGAAAGTGTACATCTACCCAGATAAGCTTGAGGACAGGATATTTTGTTTGCTAATAACCCCAATTTTTGTTCTTTCAAATTACGGGAATTTTTAAACGTAAAATTTAAATGCATTTTACTACCACTTATCGACTGTATAAATTTTTTGTAATTTTTCTGGTTGTATATTGTTGGCTTAGCATCAAATTAAAACATTAGCATCATACAGTATTAATATTTAAATAGTAATACGATATTCTATGTAATTAAATTTCGCCGTAATCTGAATAAATAGTTTTCTTTGTTCCTATTTTGTTCGAATTTTCACAGAATAGAGAGAACAGAAATTCGTTTATTGAAGTATCGATTTTGAAATGATAGATAATCCAAATTAATTTTATATTGTTTGTATAACATATTTAAATTGGCATGTAACTGCTAAAATTTTTCTAACAAAACTTTTTTTTACCTACATATGTAAACTAACCTCGAGAGGTGTAATTCTTTTAATTACCACTTCCACGGAAGACTACTGTGAGACAGCAAATTATCTGACAGTGAGAATTTTTACCAGAGGATGGGGAAATAGAGGTGGCATCGCACAGGTTATACTACTGGTGTTGAAAAGAGTATTTTCAATAAGTCATTTGTCCACACAAATGTTAATAAAAATTTGTTTCGAAGTGCAAAGGTCAAATAGTTTTTTTAAATATTGTTTCTGACTCCTGTGATAGAAAATTTTGAAATCTGTGTATTCCTTTCGTATAATACGAAATCTATTGTATTCCCTTCTGTAAAGTTCTTAATACTATGGTGCATTGGTGACAATGTTTGCCGAAAGAGGTATAGATGGTTTTGCGGTCATCATGCGTATAAGACGTGCCTCGGCGCTTTTCGCAGATAAATGGGAGTCTCCAATGCTTGATATTGGATGAAACTACACATACACATAGTTTACTATTTTTTAAATATTATAATATTTGGACCACGTTAGTTTGTTGCGCTTTCATGCCTTAGCTCCTGAACTCAATCGTGAACTTTTGCGTACAGCGTGTACGCAAAGTCAGGAGAACAGAACATTTTAAAATGCATTGACAAAATCTACGTTAACAAAAGATAGTAAAAAATTAATTTAATTCCAAATCTATAGATTTAAAATATCATATTTGTTATAGTTACAGTTTTATTTAATGGACAAATTTATGACAAATTACAGATCGCGTGGTGGTCGAATTTTGACCATGGTTTTTTATTGGCAATATAACTTGAGCAGTCATTGTATAGACTTACTTACCATGGCAGGTCAACGCATATACTGGACGCGTGTAATTTCATTAAGCCATTTTCACGTAATTTTTAACGCTGTAAGACATATTGTTTGAAAATTTTTGCTTTTTGCACTTCTATATATAAACTGTAAATATTCCAAAATTCACGTTACTACGTTCGCGAAGTTTTCTTAAAAAAGGGTACAAAGAATTCTCTTCACGTATTAATATAATGACTAATAAAAAGTTACTTTGGAGTTGTAATCCTTAAATATCAGATCAGATTGTTTACTAGTGATGACATGAATTTTGTGAAAGAAATCTAGCAAAGGTTAGAATCCGAATGAATAAGTAAATGATAATGGTCTATGATTCCTTTTAGTAAAATGTGTTCACCATCTTGAATAATATTCATGTAAGCACTTATATCAGCATCCTTAAGTAATGAATCTAAAAGTATGTTCCTACACTGATAACAGCGATACATTAATAAGAAGACCGTCGGCCGTTGGCGGATTAAAAATGTCTTCGAACTAGTTGCTTCCTGCAGTTTCATCTACGCTTATGGTCACTTCTCCGACCTTAAGGGTCATAGACTGATGTTAAATACTCTATAATCTTTCTCAAGAATTATGCTATTACATGCAAATAGAAAGAAAAACAAAAAAAAATTAAAATGTTTCTAGAGATTGGCGCGTTCAATAAAAAAACTTTTCAGCTTTATTATGTTTATATAGGTATACATTAAAACATCGATATACTTTTAAAGTGTCAAAGTGTTTATAACAAGTATATAACACTATATAACAATATATATAAAGAAAGTCTAAAAGAATCCCAGTTTTTTTTATTTGTGTTAGCCATTCAAAAGCAGGATTCCCTTAAATCCGTTCCCTTATTTTGAATATCGTTTCTCTTTGGTTCCTTAACAAATTAAATAAGCAATCAATATATTAACTGTAATAAAAAACACACCCGTAACCAGATCCGTATCGTCAAATGATATTTTAAGGTCTTCGATAATTTTGTAGTATATAATATGTAATCCATTTGGACTCGCTATCTTCTATTCAAATTTGTTTTACATATTACATTATAAAAAATGTATCATAATATTTGCTAAACAAAAACACACTTGCCATCAAATAGGTAAATTAACCAACAAGGCTCCGTTGAAGATGGAAAAAGTATCTAAAGTCAAATAAAAAGTAGATAAAAACAGACAAAAGTTTTGTACAAAAATATTGTGTCACTTACCTGGAGATAACGACGATGAGACTTGCGATCCACATGGCTAAGATGACGTATCTATGTCTAGTGAACTTTTAGAACTATTGATCTATTATGTGATAGTTATGTTATGTGTTTACGCGGATAATGTTTCCGATGTTCGTAGCGGCGCACTTGGCGTGCACGGTTCGTTTTGTTGGCAGTTGCGGTTCGCGCGCTCTCGACTAGTGGGAAACAGCCTCCGAGAGAGAGCGCGCATGCGTTTTACATGCAAGAAACATACGGATGAAAATTACTTTGGGTACGTTTTTGATTTATATCCGAAGTTTATATGAACATTGCTTATTTTCGTTTTAACTTATCATGTTTTTAAAGTCCTATGGACTGAAAGGCTTATGTTCTATTTGTAATTACATATTGTCTATTTGTATGTATGTATATTTGTATGTAATGGCAATAACATTTACCTAACAGTGTAGGTAATTAAAGTAGAGGACCCACTACTAAGTTATTAGATGATGTCCGCTAAAGGGGCGGCGGAAAGGGACCTGGAGAAGACTGGTACTCTTTCCTTCCGAAGAAGAGGCACTAAGCGCCGGAGAGCGCAGAATGATCTCCGGCTTCCATGAGTGCTGGCCTGGAGGTAACGGGTGAGGCTGCCCGTTACCCAGAAGCAGGCCTGAGACGGTGGCGCGACGGTGGAAGGCAAGGCAAGCCCCTCCACACGCCATGGTGTGGCTGCCTTGTGTTTAAGGCGGCCAAAGTCTGCCATGGTTCTCGGGGACTTCCTTCCTAGGTATTCTTACTCTTATATCTTCAGAATCCCTTGCAATAAAAAAGGTAGGTTTATCAGTCTCCACACTAGCCACAGTATTAAATCACCCGCAACGGATTGAACACCGTCAAGATTTTATTAAAGAGTTTGTTTACAGAAGCATAGCACTAGCCCGTTACTTCTATTCTGTTACAATTCGAGGGTTTTGTTTAATTTATCCTTCCCTATTATCGTGGTAGATTCTTGTCATGTATAGCCTGATTTTATTTGTTATCTTCGATTCAGTAATGTAATGTTTTTGTTTTAAATTCCTGTTAAATCTAAGATAACAAATACAAATAGGTTTAGCATGTTAAGATTTAACTGACATGAAGCGAAATGATATGTATAGCGAATGATAACTGCGGGAGAGCCATGCTACGGCACTTATGGGCTTACGGCTCGACCGGAGTGATACCACGGCCTCACAGAAAACAGACAGTTAAGCAATGCTTCCATTGTTTTACTGAGTGGGTGAGGTTTTAAATAATAAATAATAAAACGCGGGAGGTTAGGGTTTCCTCCTCCCCTCCTCTTCCCCTCTTCTCTCCCTCTTTCTACTCCCACCTTAAAGGCCGGTAACGCACTTGTAACTCTTGAGTTGCAGGTGCCCATGGGCGGCGGTAATCACTTACCGTCGGGTGACCCGGCTGCTTGTTTCACATAAAAAAAGTCCATACCCGACTGTTATGATAATTTCGATTGTTCCTTATTAGAATTTTTTTTTTGCATTTTACTCCTCCTCCTTAACTGATTGATTCAGTCAATTGAACTATAGATATTCATTAATTTCAAAGAAAAATTGCAAAATAAATTACTATAAAAGTTTAACATTTGTAGGCTCCAAGTACATCACATTCATTCTCGTTCGTTAATGTCGCACCTCATTCCTCTCATGTTCATAAATTCAAAAACTTCGCTAATGTTCTAAGCCTACGCTACTGCCATTTCTTTTATTGACAACGGCAAACATTTTTAAACCGCGACAGCATGGCTAAGACGTCGGACCATTACGATCGACTGGTTGCCGGTGCGAACCCCACACGGTGCAACCTGCACTACGAAGTGAGCCCCTTGTGTTTAATTAGGTTAACAAGAAAAGTGTGTGAATCACATCACTAGTTTTTTTTTACTATAAAATAACACATTCACATCATTCTATACGTATGTCATGCCTATTTAAAGACAATAAAGTGACGTCGATAATCCAAATGAACCACACCACACACTTCTACATATCCCATCGCTTAATAGCACAAATACAGGCAGGCTCTATCTTAAATGCAAAACGGTCTTGTCTACAGAACAATGGCGTCGAAATGGGGTGATCCCTAAGGCCGAGCTTGATTACTTCAGCGGTGGTGGGCAACGCCAAACCAAAGACGACTTTTGCTCACTTCCTAATAAGATTTCTCAATCTGCTGAGTGATACTTTGCCAGGAAAATGTAGGCATGCACTTTTAGAAACAATTGTAACTTCGTAGATTATATTCAATTATTTTAATAGTTCATAGCTACATTAAAAAAAGGGAATTATTTTTTTTTATTTCCATTAACTTACTGACTCAGGTGAAAAGACTAAACATTTTTTTTTCATTATTTTATTAATCATCAAACTATCAAACTAATATTATAAATTCAAACTAATATTATGAATGTCAAAGTTTGGATATATGGATGGATGTTTGTTACTCTTTCACGCAAAAACCACTAAACCGATTGCGATGAAACTTGGTATGTAGATAGCTTGAGACCTGGATTAACGCTTTTTATCCCGATATTCCCACGGGATCGGGACTTATGCGGGTGAAACCGCGAGGCGCTTCTAATGTCTTTATAAGGCAGTTTAAAAATCTTGAAAAGGGGTTTATATATATCAGTTAAAATTTGATTAATATTAAATATCTATAATATTAAAATTTTCTACTGACTCATCCGCATAAAGATTGTGCCTGAATTAATTAGTATTAAATGAAATATTGAAGCAGCAAATAACTACATGACCAATCTGAACCGTTTTAATCTTCAAAAATATTCCTAACTTTTTCCCGAAGCCAACGGTGACAGGGAGAACATTGAAGATGTCATTATCTGAACAATACAACACAACACATTTCGAAATCTCTCCCATAAATTCTCATTCTTACGCACCCTACAAGTTTTCGTGGATATATTTAATTATAAGGCGGCAATTACACCCGGGAGCGTTCGGACACTTTGGGTCACAACTGTCTGGCATGTGACCTAAAATAAAGAAGGCTCACGTGCAACTGAGTTATGCACACGTTGTACACGTGTATATCTTATGCGAAGACATGTTAATTTTTGGTGCACATTTTACATACACATACCACATTATTTTTAGTATCCCGAAATCCAAATGAGGTGTATTAAGAATCGATAGTACCATCAAATGCAATAATATCAGTCATATTTTGTATGGAAGACTTTACTGACGTGGAGTATATGCAAGTAGACGCGGCAGTGTCACTTGACATATATGTAGCTAAGTCCATTCACACATGGTTCATTTGAAAGAACAGGATTATTCATACCTTGTCACCATGAGACTGTTCACATATTCCTTGTAAGTGACCCTTTAAATCAAAATCTGATTGGTGTTTCACCTTTTAAAATATTATGTAGAAATCATTATACGGTATTGCAATTTGTAAACTAGTTTGAGACTTTAAGAAACAGCAGGCAGGCAAGCTACTCCTCATCATGAATACTTAAATAATCCTCTAAATTGAGAAACGGGCAAAAATCAGTATTTGAGTATATTGTAGATGAAGTTTCTTAAAATTCCGAAACTACTTTTTGATGGTATGCAGAAATATTTTTGAACGGACACTTTTGTTTTTCTTAAATCTTTCGTTTCTGTGTGTTTCAATAACTTATGTTGCTATAATTGTATCTATTGGGTTAAGACACTATACAGCATTTCACTAACGGGTTCTTGAGTAATATAGAGTTTTTTGCCAGTATAGCATTTCCAAGGGGATGGTTATAAGTACATTGGTACATATTCGTATCATCAAATTAAAAAAAAATACCTGATAATATCTGAAAAATACCTGATAATCAATGAACTGAAATTACATAATGTACTTCAGCTCACTAAAAACAAGAGCTTAATTTCTTTATAACGTTTAAACGTGGCCCACGTGTGATTTAACCTACAGTACTTATATACCTCACTTTACACATTCACTTCTACTGACGGTTATTTGAAATAAAATCCTACACATTTCCAATTGTAATGCGAGTCCAAAGACTAGTGAGGTTTTACAACGGGTTCTCGGAAAAAAACGGGATTCATAATACCTATATGAATAAATTGTAACTGCCTAGTCGTCCCCCGTTTGAGTTTGAGTAGTAGCGTGATTTGAAATAGCCTATAACATTCAAAATTTAGGTATCAAGTAGTTTGAGTTATTAACGTGTTAACCAATGAAAACAAACGCTTCATTCAACCAATGAACAGCTTCATTTTAATTAGTTTACTACTACTGATATAACAGATTGCTTTTGGACGAACATTTTAATATTTCGACAAAACTTTCATCCCCATCACTTAGATAATTGACACTCCACCACTGTGCGGTCCTCCAGAAACTTTCGCACAAGCAACCTGTGCAACAAATTGTGCGGTAATTTCCGGACCGATACAACCTTCAAGAAACGTACTCCCACCTCAAAGGCCGGCAACGCTCTTCTAACTCTTGGCTTGCAGGTGTCCATGAGCGGCATACACTTACCATTTTTACGTGGGAGAGTCATGCTTCGGCACGTATTGCTTTTCGCCGCGTGAGTGAGGTTACCGGAGGCCCTAACCCTATCCTCTCCCCTATTACCGTCCATCCCCTCTCCCCCCTCTAATCCCCCTCTCCCGTCTTCCCGCTCTTCCCCTATTCCCCTCTTAAAGGGCGGCAACGCACTTGAGACTCTTGAGTTACAGGTGCCCATGGGCGGCGGTAGTCATTTACCATCAGGTGACCCGTCTGCGCGTTTGCCCTCTATACCATAAAAAAAATCAACAACACGATTTGCTAAAATTTATAGCATATTTTGTATTGCTAAAATTGTTCTAAATTTAAAGGATGAACTAACAACTGGCTGAAAAAAAAATGTTATGTTGCGCTGAGGAGTTAGTACCTTCCATAACATTGAACAGACCTTACAATTGAGACAACTAAGAGAAAAATATCAGTTGAATCGGTTTGATAACAGTAGCTTAAAATTGAGTTGGAAGATATTATTTTGCTACAAAAACAAGGCTAAGGACACGGTAAATATCCCCGCGGCGAGGGGGTTTTACAAACATGCAATTAACGGATACAACACACAGCCTAACATCAACTATTTGCGAATCACGCAATTGTGTGTAATTTAGTTCATTATTTAATTGTTCTATGTGGGAATCAAACCCACAAACTCGACACAGTGGCAGTTGTCGTGGGGACCACTTAAGCCTAACATATCTTAGCAGGTGTACCTAAGGTTTGATTTATACAGCTGAATTTGAACAAAACCCACAAAAAAAAACTTAAAAAATAAAGTTGGGTTGAACCGCCATTTTGTTTTGTATGAGGCAAAGGTGTTGAGTATCCCGTTTGTAGAAAAAAGCTGTTTTAAAATTCGAATTCTCGAACTCGAAAGTCAAATTGTCTCAAACGCTTAGTAGTGGTATAGTGTCTGTGTACGCACGTTTGCAGTAAATCACCATCATTATCTCACCTATAACGCGACTCAAAAAAACACAACTAGGTATATAAAGATTTTTCAATCCTGTCAAATGGAAGATGATACTTTTATATCTTCGAGGGGTCACGCACGTGACAATCTTAAAGGGCTTATTTCTACAAAAAAGAGATCTTTGTTGGGTTATTGGCTGCTGTATCCGAGGTTTATATACTCGGGTCGGGTCGGTCGGGTGAAGGTTAACAAGAACAATGTGATTTATTCTACACATTGATAAGGAGTATCTGGTATCAAAAAATATAGACGTACAACATATAAGGAGACAGCCCAGTGATTTTTACTCTCGTTGTCCGACGAGAGAGAACCAAAATTCTAGTATTTTTTGACACAAAAGAGATAGCTATGATATCTCTCGTACAGATACATAGCGTTTACTATCTTAACACCAAACTTAAGTAATTTTTTTATATTTCTTTAGGTCATCATCATCTTCTTCTTGCCCTCTTCCCAAATTCTTTTTTCTTCCAGTTCACTGCTTAGTCCTTTTTTAGCTATATCCTATTTCTAGCAGTCCATCCATCTTTTCTTTGGTCATCCTCTACTCTTGTATCCGTCGACTTCCATACATAAAAATCTCTTCACCATATTTTGCTAATCCTTCCGCATCATACCACGATAATCTTTTGCTGCTCAACTTTTTATCCACTAGCGCTACCTTAAGGCTCCCTCTAATATATTGTAGTATTCGAACTTTATTTTAAATTGTATAAAAATGTAGGATTTAAAGAAAAAGAGAAGACTTCTGTCATCGGGCAGAGCTAAATATTCCGCGGCTCGTTAGTAGTGATTATATTATTTATCTCACTCTATCAGTAGCAACCCTTTCTCTGGAACACCTCTTTCAGCTATTAGAAGGTTCTACAGTATTCATTCCTCTCCTTCGTCCTCCGTCCATCCTAGTCACACCACACATCCATTTCAACATTCGCATTTCAGCTACACCAAAATGTCTCTCATCCCTTCTTTTTATTGGCCAACATTTACAGCCATGCAGGATGGCAGGTCTAACGGTCGTATGATCTATCCTTAAGCACGTGCACCTATTTATTATATGCCGAAGTAATCCAGAACGTGACAGTTAATATCGACCATACTGCTAGACACACGACTTTATAAAAAGTAGTTTTATAAGACTACATTATTGATGACCGTAGCACTTCGTAGCATTTTCGTAGCACTCATATTAATTGCGGCGCTAACTGTAGAGGTGATTTCACATCGACTTCAACATTCATCACTATTGTCATCAACGTTTCGTCATTATGGACAAAGGATTAGAGCCCTTCTTTGTGACGTAACACACTAACACTTACTATTTAAAGCACAGTAACACACGGTAAATGAGTATAGAATCTAACAGCTTAAGTTATGTGAAGGTATTACATTCTTGAAGATTTTTACGTTATTATAATAAAGTGTTTTACTTCTTAGACAAATGAAAGGTTAACTATAAGGCGTCAGTTACAAAAACTAATAGTTGTAAATGCGTAACGTTAAAATATATTTTTTTCTTTTTTAGTGAAACTAATTCTTACATGGCTATTAATACACAATATTAATACAATGTAAAGTAGAAACATCATTATTTAATAATTATTAACTTCGTTAAATAGTAGTGAATAGATCTATGAACACTCTCAATTCTCGCTCGACTCTCAAAACGTTAGTAATGTGTTTAACTACGAACTTATGTATGTCGGTCCATATTGAGCAGAAATCTGCACCGCTCTTACTATATCCGGTAATAATGTAATTGAATATTCTAACTTAATTTTGATCATTCTTTACAGGTTGGTTTTTCAAGTTTCGAATAGAAAAAGACAACAATACAGCCGCGCCTAATGTACTCCTCTGTCGATAAAAGCTTGTGTGCTATTTCAGACTATAACCTACCTCTTTGGCAAATTTTATCCAGATCTGTTAAGAATAACAAATATATCCTCATAAAGTTTCGCCTGTATAATATTAGTAAGATAAGATAGGATATCCTCTGAAAAAATATGCTTACTGCGTGCGTGTTATTTACGTTTACATGAATGATTTATTCTTATATATTCTTATAACTTGATATTAAAATATCGTTGAACACATTCGTCAACTGGTAATCCATGATATCCCTTATTCGAATACTCATTGAACTGGAGATCAAATAAGATGGGGAACGAATACCTTAAGTATTGATGTAATTTAATATGAAACATACATTTAATATAAATATGCCTACTTGCACTGGTATGGGTTTTGTTATTTAATTATATTGGTGTGCGTCCACTGATCGAAATTCGACCTTAATTATCTTTATTTTAAAACTAGCAACCCGCCCGGCTTCGAATGGGTAGCAGAGACATCTTCAACAATTATTATCATATTTCAATCAAATTACACGAAATCTTAACAAATTATACACCTGAACCTCCCTCATGAATCACTCTGTCTATTAGTGAAAAGCGCATGAAAATCCGTTTAGACAGACAGACAGACGCGGCGGGGGACTTTGTTTTAAAATATGTAGTGAAAAAGCTTTCATTTATTTTTTTCGAAACACAAAAAATTTAAATCGGTTGACAAACGGTTCAAAATAGACGAAAAAAGGTACTGCACTGTCTGGTCTTTGCCTATATTTTACGTATACATAAATACTCACACATGTGTATTCATGTGTCTATTCGTAAAATTACTACCAATTATCAGAAGTAACAAGCGTTGAATGTCACTTTCATTCGAATAAAATATTTAGAAGTAACTTTTAGTACTCTAAGACCGGCATTATTTAATTACGGTAATCATTAATCCAAGAATAATTAAAATGTAAAGGGTGTGTTTCATTTAAATTATAACAAAGAGTCGGATTATATGTATAAAGTGGAAAAGTGTCATTTTCATCATTTAATCTCTCGATATAACACAAATGCACTTACTATCACAAGAAAGAAGAGATATAAAAAACTAACTGGTGCCCGCGACTTCGTTTAAGTGGAAATTTTGATAAAATCTATCAAACGGTAACAGTAAATGTTTCCAGGAAAAAAGAAGCCTATGTGCTAATCCAGACTAAAATCTATCTCTGTACCAAAATTCATCCAGATCCGTTCAGCCGTTTTTGCGTGAAGGACTATCAAACATCCGTCCATCCATCCTCATAAAATTTCGCCTTTTTAATATTAGTAAGATTCATTCCATTCCATTTGATTTTCATTGCGCAGTATTTTATAAACCGTCTTAGTACGTACGAGTAGCATGTACAGGTGATTGCGAGTTTCTTTAATTTTTTTGTACCACGCTATACGGGTTAATAATATGAATTAATCTTTAGGGAACATCCTTATTTTTGACATATTTTATTCCGAATTGGAATGTTTCGATTATAAATACTTATAAGAATTTCATACAATTTTGGAATATTTGTAATTTGGGATTTGTAGAAGTAGATTTTACTAGGAATTCTAACTTACTTGGAATTATGAATATTCCATGTAGTACTCAAATCATTTCAGGACCGGTTGCTTTTCTCAGAAATATGTAATTCTTTCCTTTAAAAGAAACATGCTTCAAAATAGAAGATTTGTCCTTTTCATTCGAAAAGTTCCAGCGATAATAATGGAAAAATAGCTACTGATTTTTTTTTTATTGTGAAATGGCATAGGCTGTTATATAAGCTCGGGAATTGAAGAAATGATACCAGATCAAATGGTGGTACTTAGATCCGTTGAAGTTAAGATCTACAAGGGTCTATTAATTACTTGTGGATCTAAATGCTATGTTCCTTCAATTCCCGCGTTGTAAAACTAAAAACAGTCTAACAAAAAAAATCAGAGTCCAGCAACATCACCAGCCGATCACATGATTTGAAACAATTTAACACGTAACGTTTTTAACCGCGTGCCCACGATCAGTGCAATTCGGTCGAAAAGTCGGGTAACCAAGAAGGTATCGTACCTACCATTATAGAGTTTAAGTGCCGATTTACACATCTAATATACTTACACGTATTTAATATCAGCCTGTATAGTGTAGTGAGTGAATGCGTTTATCGTACGCGGCTGAGGCAGACATGGCCGTACGATGTCTGTAATCTGCGGGCGGACGCAGGGTCGGCCTCGCCAAATAACTTCCGCACTACGCCAACACCTGCGCTGCCGACACGGTGTACCACTTTCTATTGCATATACCTATACCACATGTGTTGTCTGTACCGGGTTTAATATAGTTTGGCGTAGAGTGACGTATGCGTGTGAATGGGACTTTATGGTATAGACTATAGAATATAAGTATTAGGTAGGTAATATGTTGGCTAAAATTTTATTTTGTAAATTTTTTTTTTTTCAATAATACTTATTAGTGGCGAAGATTTGGGCAGATGTTCCTGTACATAGGCTACACTAAAAGTATCGGGAATGGAATATTCCCACTGTTTCTGTCATATTAAAATCTTTTTAATTGAAAACACATTGGTTTTAAAAATCGAATAATATTTATTTATTTAAAAAAAGATTATCGGTCTTATCACAAGGTTTTGTCAAACTTGTTTAGTCGTTGAGAAAATGGAATTGACTCGAGAAAATTCAAGAGCGATGATTTATTATGACTTTCGAAGTGGTTTAACACAAAAACAGTGTGTTGACCGGATGATTTCTGCATTTGGTGATGAAGCCCCATCCAAAACTACAATTTATCGTTGGTTTGCTGAATTTCAACGTGGACGTGTCAAGCTCAGTGATGATCCCCGTCAAGGTCGTCCAAAAACTGCAGTCACCCAAGAAAACGTTGATGCTGTGCGTAAGCTGATTGAGGAAGATCGACATGTGACATACCGCGAAATTCAGGCAACTTTAGACATTGGCATGAGTCAAATACAAATAATCTTGCATGAACAATTAGGTGTAAAAAAGTTGTTTTCCCGATGGATACCGCATTCGCTCTGTGAAGAGCAAAAAGCGGCTCGCGTTACTTGGCGCGTCAGAACTCTCGAAAGATTCCACGCAGGATCCTCAAATGCTGTATACAACATCGTATCAGGTGACGAATCCTGGATATACGCGTACGAACCCGAAACAAAAAACCAGTCACGAGCTTGGGTGTTCGAAAATGAGTTAAAGCCAACAAAAATTGTTCGTTCACGGAGTGTTGCAAAAAAATGGTGGACACGTTTGTCTCCAAAACCGGCCATGTTGCGACTATTTCTCTTGAGGGACAAAGAACGGTAGTGTGATTTTCGGTGATAGCCTCCAGCTTCTGCCGAGGAGTCGCTTGCATTGGCAGAAAATAGGCAGGCCTTATTTAGTTTTACGTCCAGGTGCCTGTTCCATAGGAGTTTCCTGTCCAGTATCACTCCTAGATACTTGACCTCCTTGTTAAGGGCTAGACGGGTGTCAAATAGTTTAGGTAGCCTCAGATCTCCTAAACTTCATTTATTTGTGAACATAATCATCTCCGTCTTTGTTGGGTTCACTGTTAGGTTGTGTTTTTCGCACCACTGTTCTACGACCTTCAACGCGGACCTCATTTGGTCGCATACCACACTCTCAAAGTGGCCACTGATGAGGATGGTCAGGTCATCCGCATAGCCCACTGTGAAGAACTTGCTGTCATTGAGCTGAGTAATGAGCTCATCGACCACAATGTTCCATAAGAGAGGTGAGAGGACTCCGCCATGCGGATATCCTCTGGCCACCACCCCTCTCGATGTGTTATTCACTGTAAATTGTATAGCTCTGTATCTAAGCATGCTGTCGATCCACCCAGCAATTGTGGAGTCGACCCCATGTCTTGACAGAGCCTGACTTATGCTTGTAAAGCTAGTTTTGTCAAAGGCACCTTCGATGTCGATGAAGGTTCCTAGGGTTGATATTTTGTTTTTTAGATTGCCCTCTATATATGAAACGACTCGATGTAGGGCAGACTCTGTTGCCCATCAAATAAGCATGTTGGTTGGGGTTCAAAGGGTAGCTGACTAGTGCAGTGCTCCTGATTTCCTTGTCTATTAGTCTCTCTAGCACTTTAAGTAAGAATGATGTAAAACTGATGGGCCTAAATGATTCCGGTTGTTTGTAATCTCCTTTGCCGGGTTTAGGAATGAAGACTACTTTGACTTCTCTCCATTTCAAGGGGATCTAGCGGTGAGCCAAGCAGCTTACGTAGATGATCTGAAGATGATCTATTGAAGACCCATCACACCATCTTAGCAGGCCTGGGAAAATACCGTCCAATCCTGCCGCTTTGTATGGAAGGAAGCTGTTGATCGCCCAATTTATTTTTTCATAATTCACGATTTTTCGGGCAGTGGTCCAGTCTGAATCACCTGGTGTGTTTTCCCCACAGTCTTCCCATGTGTCCTTCTCATTTGATATTCAACATCCTGGGAAGTGAGTTGTCATTAACAGTTCTGAGGTTTCTGAATCTGTTTTTGTATAAGTCCCATCAGGTTTTTTCAAAAAGCTAAGGCTGTGACCTCTTTCACAGCTCATTATGTTTTTGACTCTGTTAACCTGATTGCTGTTATCTATGTTAGTACAGAAGCTCCAGCATTCAGTTTTTCTGGTTCTGATTCGCTTCTTGTAGTGATGTCAGGCCTGCTTATATGATTCCCAATGTTGGGCAAACGGTGATCTGAGCACGACGCCTCATCCGAAACATGCCAATCCGAAATATGTGATGACGCGTGCTCACTGGCTAGTGTTAGATCTATAATTGTTTGGGTTCTCGATGTAACGAATGTTGGTTCTGAGCCGTTGTTGATTACGTTTAGCTTAGTGGTAAGTAAGAAAGAAACAAATTCCACACCTCGTTATTGTTGGTCTGGCTGCCCCACAGCACGTGATGTGCATTGGTGTCAGCAGCGATGATCAGCTCTAGTCCCTCCCGCTCGCAATTACTTACTAGCGCGGCCAGTTCAGGGGTGGGGATGTCTGCGTCACCCGGCAAGTAGGCCGACGCCATCACCACGTCGGGTAGGCCTGAGGAAGGTTCCCTGAGTCTGATGGTAGTTAGGTCTCTAGAACAGAACTCGGTCATTAAGGTTGTGTTCGCATGTTTCGGTGTGAAAATACATGTACGCGGGTTGTCAATAGTAGTGTCAAGAAGTAATTTACCTCCGATGTTGCTTAGACCGCAAATCCTGCCCTTCCTAATCCACGGCTCCTGGATTAGGGCTACGGTCATGGTGTTGACCTCCAGCATTCTGCGCAGATTAGCCGTTGCAGTCTGGCTATGCTGGAGGTTGGTTTGAAGAGCGACGAGGTTATGGATGGGGGGAGCTGGCAGCACCATCACCGCTGTCCAGTAATTCCTCATCCAGATCGCTCTCTTCCTCCTTAGAGAGACTCTTTACTGGCGAGTTCTCCTTCGGTGGGCTGGTCTGGACGCTTGACCCCTTGCTGGGGCCAGGTTGGCCTTCACCTTGCGCACCGCTGCCTAGGTCTCCAGAGACCTCCTGGGACTCAGCCTCAAGGTTCGGCTGCGGTTGAGGGCGGTCATCAAGGAAGCGAACGTAGAGATTACCGAATTTATAGTAAACTCTACGCTCGTTGGCCCTGAGTTTCGACGCGTCCTCTTCCGGTATGCCGAGCACCAGGAAAAGACTCTTCTTCTCCTCCTGGGGCTTGGCATGGTAGAGTGCCCAATTGGACACGTTATATTGGCTGTTTTGACACGTCAGCCGCCTGCGGATGCGGTCCAACGTGTCCTCGTGACCTACCTGTGGCACCAGGAGTCCCGCCTTGATGCGCTTCGGAATCTCAGACTGTCGTTTGACGATCAGTCTAGTTCCGTCGCGCGGTGCTGGTACCTTGGCCACGGCTTTGCGAAGCTACTGAAGGGCATAGTCATCATTGCACCACATCTCGAGGACGCCCTCACTATGAAAAGCCTTCGACCTTAAATTGTGGCGCAACGAAGTGGCCACCGGATGCACCAGGCGCGAAGATATCCTCGTCCAGTACATCCTGCAGCCGACCCTCAACGGCTTCAGCCTGCTCTTTGGTCAGGTCGTGGTACGGCTCCATCATTACGGCGACGCAGTAGTCGTTTGACTTTAAGGCGTCGGAATAGCTAGTGAAGCCTTTGGTGGTGAGGTGGGATTTTAGACGCTTACCACTGTCTGGTGGAGTAAAGGAATCGTCTGGACGATTCCTTTTGGTGGATATAGTATAGATAGTAAGCAGCTTCAAGCTGCTTACTACCACCTTCTGCCAGACGCCACGTTCGCTTTGCTTCCGCCCGGGTTTACGCCCTTCTGGCCTTATGGGTCTGGTTGGACGGGGTCTGTTTTTTGGGGACCCTCTTCTTCTTCACGGCCACAAGGTTCCAGTAGGGTTCATCCTGGTTGGATCCTATGGACATGGACATTGCTGCCTTCAGAGATGAGAGGTCGATGGTTGACCCTGGCATTTCACTCTGGTTGTTCACCTGAGGAACTGCCGGTGTTTTGGATGGCACTGCGTTTGGGTTATCCGCCCGAGAAGCTGCCGGTTTGGAAGGCGACGCTGCATTCGGGTTTACCACCCGAGAAGCTGCCAGTTTGAATAGCGGCGCTGCGTTCGGGTTATCCACCCGAGAAGCTGCCGTTTTGGAGGATGACACTGCATTCGGGTTATTCACCCGAGAAGCTGCTGGTTGGTTGCTCGGCGCTCCACCTGGGTTATTCACCCGGGATGCAGCCTTGAAAGGTTTCCTGGAAGGAGAATTTATATTAATTTTATCATCCATTAGCGATTAGTATAGAAAAATGTATAAACAACATTCGAATTTGGAATGGAATTTGCAATAAGACTGCAGTTAACTTGACGGCTTTGTTAACTGATCCGATGATCCAATCAATGTGCCTAATCATGCTTCCAGTAACTTAATATATACTTGACAAGAGATTTGACATACGATTAGTTTTTGCTTTGATCAGCTTTTCAGAAACCGGGCGTCAGAATGCTATTGTCGTATATATAATAAGTAAACAGTAAGTTATATAGTATACAGGATGTATCTGCCAATGGAACACTTACTTAAATCACTAAAAGGGCTGACTCTACCATGCAGTTACAAAATATTAAATGGTTATAATTATACCTGGAAATTCAAAATTCAAACAGTCACAGAAAACCGGCAGTGAAGCATCGCCGAGTGAATGAGGTTGCCGGAGGCCCTTACCCTTTCCTCTGCTCCCCTCCTTCACTCCGGCTGTGGAATGAGCCCCCTGTCAAGTTTCTCCCGAGAGATGGCGTATGGCGTTTTTCAAAAAAGTTTACATGTTTTTAAAGGTTTGACAACGCGCATGCGAGTCCCCTGGAGATGCAAGCGTTCGTAGGCTACGGTAACCGCTTGCAATCACCGACGTGGTATAAAAAAATTAACCCCAAAGCACGAATTTTTCTAAAGTCCTCCTTTAAAACCCTGCTTTTAAATTTTCTAATTCCTGTTTAACTTAATATTTTGATTTATATGAGCCACGTATTATTATTTATGTCTCGTTGACGTAAAAAGCTACATTACGGTAATTCAAATTCTAAAATCATGTGATAAATTCTATTTTAAAATATTGCAGATAACAAGGAACATGTTTTTCTAAAGAATAAAATATGATATTGCAGGTGAAGTGTTTAAAAAAAGAGCAATTTTTTTTTACTATATACATCCCGTCCGATGACAATCGTCATTGTAGCCTTTACTTATTTCCAATACCAGGCGTGACACGCGTGCGTTACCGGACTTTAATTGTGTTATTTGACGTATCTCATGTTGTCATTAGAAAAACGGTGGCAGATTCTGTAAAAGAAGTTCTGGAAGTTTTTTCGAACCTCATAGTACGCAACCTTTATGTTTTAAACAGTAAAAGTAAACTACAGTACAGTTCATTTTATCAAGATATATGGTTGACCGATTAGAAAATGCCAACCTCTTGGCCTAATGGCCCTATTTGGAGGGACCTCTCAAAAAAGTAGTGTTACACGTTTGATAGCGTGAGTTAACCCCTACTGTTGGAAATGTCCTTCTGCTATAGCGACTGCTTAACAAAGTTCGACCATGTGCTTATTTGACACCCTAGTTGTTTAAAAAACTATACGGACCGGCCAATGTCAAAATTTCTTAATGGCTTTGATTTCATTTACACCACTATGCAAGAGAAATCTCGACCTTCGTTTAGAACATTTAACAATATAAATATATTAAATGAAACGATTAAATTTCCAAAAACATACTTGTGTGTTTTCAGAATAGTTGGTGTTAGCGGTTCCAAATTGCGAAGCGATTCGCGCCAATGGCGTTGTGTGGCGATAGAGCGGGCAGCGCACGCGCGACGGCACTCCGCTCGCCGCTGCCGCCGCGGCTGCTCATGCCACTTGCTCAACGAATCGTAGATCGCGATCGCGACACACGACTGCGTTAAACAAAGTTACGATGTTTATAAAGTTTTGAAGAGTTATGGAGTGTTGGTGTGTGGAGCGTGTGCGGTGAGCGCGCGATGCACGTGGCCGCCCGCGCCCGCTGCCCCGCCGCGCGATGAGCGCGCGTCGCACGCAGCGCTGCCCACACGCGCACAGCTTTGCACGCGCAACCTTAGCGTTCGTGATACCCTTTCTGCACACCTTCACATATGCACAGTGAGTACTGCTTGATAACTAAAAGAACTCTTTCGTTTTAATTTTTTGATTTGAAAAATTTGTACGACTAATTCTTAAACAGATATCACCAGTCAAAAAAAGTTTGTCTAGTACACTTGTCTAGTTACATCTCATTTATTTTGAGATTTGTCAAGAAGATTGAAAACCAAATATTTAATAGATAAAGTACACTTTAATTAATTTCAATTTTAGTAAAGGGGCTAGGTTATTATTATTTTTTTTTTATAAGTTACCCAAAAATATGTGATAATTAATTTTATTGTCTTAGGAATCTTATTCATTTTCAATCAGTCGACATAAATTAGAAGTAAAAAAAATGGTCAACTTATGTAGGAATAACATTTGATACAGATTTACGCGTTCGAAAGAAAATGTTTTGAACCTTTTTTTATATCCTGGTAAATTTTCTGATATATTTTTTTAAAAGTAGTTCAGTGTCGTGTAGTATATCGCCTCCCGGCAAAAAAGTGACATAATACAAAAACAGCTATTTCGAGTATTTTATGCCTGTGAATTGAACAAAACAGCTCAATCTAATAACGATGTTTTTGCAGCTGACCAAATGCAACATTTGCTATTCAATGCTATAAAAATGTTAAACGTACGTACGTAATGATATGACACTTTTTTGTGATATGACACTTTTTTGCTGGGAGGCGATATGTTAATAATATAACTACTTTAAAATTAGCTGCAACGTAATTAAAATATAACCCTAACATTAATGCACCTTTGATATATTAAAAATCCGCAATAATAATGTATAATATTGTATTAAAATCATAATTTATTTCATGTAAGAGGACTCCACCGTGTTTGATTTTGCTTTATAAAGTTAAACCTCAAACTAGAAAATTGCTCCAACAAAGACATTCCCGCGAGCCGTCGGCCGCTTTGCTACGATCCACAAATATTTGACATAGGTACTGATTTTATTTTAAAAGTAAACTGATAGTTTTTTTTTTCAAATCTTATTTGTTAATTTAAGAAGTTAAAGATTTCGCAAAGATGCTCTAGAAAACAATTAATCTTCTTAAAGACTTTTTTAACGATTTTCATAATAAAAAAAAATATTCTTAGAACATTAAATGATTTTATTTGAAACCTGAAAATGGTTCCTTGAAAATATACTTATTCCCAGTAAATAAAAACGGCCGATTATATAAATACAGTATGTTGTACCCACAGTAACACAATGCATACAATAAATGGAACGTTTCAACCTACCTAATGATATTTCGTGAAGAAAAAAAAAGGTATACTTTTTATCACATAATTTTAACAGGACAAGTAGAAACTATAGATACAACATTCTTGGGTATTTGCATACAATTAAAACATAATTAACTTAGTGGTTTGTGCCAATCCTATGCTAAACGGCAATTCACTTTAAACCCCTCTCACAAATCTCATTTAGATTGCCTCAGTATCCTCACTTTCAGGGAGATAGGCTAATGTTTAGCAATGTAAATATCTCCAAGATTCATATGACCCTTATGTTAATCTCATTAAGGTACGAATAAATTGGGGCGTGATTTTTTGAATTTTCATGTATGCATAAGTATTACTTGTTTGCTACGAAATGAAACTTTGAAACGTCTATAAATAAAAAAGGAAGTAATTGGTATTACTGATCGTTACCTAAAAGCACTTAAGAAAAATTTAATGTTTAGAACCGAGAGTAGTGTGGGTTTTAACTGAAAAAAAAAAGAAGTCCAAAAAAAGGTTATGTGTTGGACTAAATGTTATCGTACAACATTTTAGTGTGTAACAAAAAAAACGCTCGTGATAGGTCATAAGCAGCAACACCAATTAATAAAGACATAGGTCCTTGGCAGAGATTGTTTTACCAAATTACAGATTCCCTAGACTATAATTTTCCCTTGAGCTTAGTTTTTATAACTTCCCATTATTTCGGATTAATCTTAAACATTTTATAATTGTTAGTATTTTTTTTTTGTAAACTTACTGTAAGCAATATTTACTGGTGTACAATAAAGTTTAGTCTATTCTATTCTAATTATCAAATGAGTTATGCTCGTAAAATATATGAATAAAAGTTTAATAAAACATGTTGAGGTTTGGCAACTCGCTATCAAGTGGTAAGGCATATGAACTCAGGCCTCAGTATACTACTAATAACGTGAACCCACTTCAAACAGAAGCATTTGTTTTAGTAAAGAGAATGTTGTTAATTTACGACCCACGTTAATAAAAATCATTGTCTCTAATTTTGTAAATGTGTGCAATAATTTACATAACCAATAATGCATGTTTTCAAAGACAGGTTAACGATTTAATATTTAACAAAATATTGACATAACTATCGAGCTTGATCCACAAACTTTGTTGTAAATTTTTCTCTTTACGATCGAAATATGTAAAATATATTATGTAAGAAATTTATTCAAATGAGTTCTAAATACAAAGACGTACTTTGGTAGTTAGTCTAAAGACAAATGAGAAGAACAATTTTCTTTTGCTTGTCAACTGTTTTTTTTTATTATTTTAAAGCTATTGACAAGCTTTCGTGATATAAATTTTAAAAATGTCCTTAATTTTATTTTAAATAATAATGATTATAGTCGAATTTCGACCAGTGGGTGACTGCTAGTTATAACAAAGCTTTTAATTTTCAGACAGTATTAGTATAGACAGATAAATGTAAATGTGCTAATAACGCCAATATCAACATACACCTTTACGAAGATACTTTACCAAATTATGTCTAATATTTGGTTGGTTGTGCTAGAAGCGAGCGCGCGGCGGCTGACCGGCTGGAAAACGTGACGCATACCGTGTCACGGATACTTGACGGATACGACATACGACTGCGACCTAATTTCGGTGGTAAGTGATTGATTTTAGGACTATGAATCCGAGATGGTTTGCATTGTCTATGATAACAAGCTTACACATATATTCACTTAACGCTTGACTTTTAGTTTAATAAGTTGAATCGGTTTCATAAATGACTGTATTGATAATAATAAAATTGATGTTATCGTAATCAATGATGAGGCAAACAAGCGTACGGCTGGCTACCATTAGGGGGGCCGTGTGCCATATATGACTGTAAGAATGGGTGTTATTTAATAGTGTTACCAAGTGTTTTGTTGTTTCGGATTCAAAAAGTCGATAACGGCTTTGTCAGCTTCTTTTTGGTTCGAGTCGATAAAGTCTGGAATGAACTGCCTGCCTATTTTTAAAAACAAATATTTTATTTATGTATAATCCTGGAACGTTTAAGAGTATAGTGAATTGGTGTCTTTTGGATAGGCGTGGACCATCTTCGTCTTCATCCTCACTTTCCATACCACGCCACACCTATTCCAATTATCAATAAAAAAGTTTATTCTTCCTTTAGAGAGTCTTAACTGTACTTAAATATGTCGTTTCATCTCTCTTTCCCCCACTGATCGTGATATGTAAGCAGAAGGAGAGGTTACAATGACAGCAATCGAGTGAAAGTTTTAATGACGTCTAATTCGCAGGAAGGATCATTCGTATTTAAAACGTTGAAGGATCCCATTAAATAAAATTTGTATGGTAAAAATAAAATTAGTCCTAGACCCAACTAAATAGAGTTTTTACCGTGGGGTTTAGAACACGAATAAACATACATATAGACATTCATGCAAACAAATATTTTGCATTGACCGGAAATCGAATCCATGACCCCCGGCGTAGCGTAGCAGTCATCAAAACATCAACTTAGTGACAGAGATATATTGAGGCTGTTGTGAAGCGTTTTTCATAGATATCCAATCCCTGAAACTTTGAGTTTTTGTGACCTATATTTATTTATTTAGTTTAGGTACACAAAACAGAACTTAGTACAATAAGGTTGAAATGTATAATAAACAGTTATGTTTTAAACTATGCGTACACTAGGACTGTGTTGTTTATCTATATAAAAACAATGAAAAATGATGAGAACTTAGAATAAAAATGAATTTATACTAAAAATATTACAATGTTACAAAACAAATATACAATTATACACGAGACATAACATGTCTAACATTGTTCTTAAATTTCGGGACTTTGCAATCGAAATTGTCCAAGGTGTTATGGTGCTCCGACAATAAATCATTGTACGTTCGACATATACGGACCACCGGGTTATAAAATGATATGTTGTTAATATGCACATTTAGAATAAAGCTTTTAAGGTGAGGGTGTCGTGACCTAAATCTAGTGTTGAAATTAATTAGAGCTAATAAATCGGGGCTATCTATTCTAAACTCTAAAGAGAGCAGGTTGAACTGATCAAGTTTTGCTTTATATGATTCTAACTCATGATTGAGTTCATATCTGTAACATATTATCTTAAGACATTTCTTTTGTATCCTTTCAATTCTATTTATGTGGACCTCATAAAAAGGTGACCAGATAGGTGAATCATATTCCAATAAGCTACGAATCATACTAGAAAACAGGTAAATAAGACTTTGTGGCTTTTTAAAGTCCTTAGCTACTCTAAGAATGAAACCAAGAAGACTAGTACTTTTGCTGATTATGTGATCGTAGTGTGCATGGAATGATAGCTTTTCTTCAAACATAACACCTAGATCTTTGATAACATGCTTTCTATCGAGATCATGACCATCCAAGTTGTAATTAAATAACATTTTATGGGTCTTGTGGGTGAAAGATATTACACAACATTTGTTAACATTAAGATGCATATAATTATCCTGACACCACCTGCTGACACTCCCCAGATCCGACTGAAGAGTTTCCGCATCGCGAACACTGTTGACGACAGAGTAGATCTTAAGATCGTCAGCATACAAAAGGCATGGGCACCTTAACTTTTCTATTAGGTCGTTAATAAAGATTACAAAAAATAAAGGACCCAAATGGGATCCTTGTGGCACCCCGGAGGTATTAATTGCTGGTGACGACAGATGGCCCTTAATAGAAACAAGCTGACTCCTTCTGCTCAAGTAGGACTCGACCCAACGAAGTAGATTTCCGTGTATTCCATGGCTTGATGATTTGGCACACAACAGAGAGTGATTGACCTTGTCGAACGCCTTAGAAAATATACTCCGAATAAGGTATATTTTATCATATCAAAGACCTTGTGGATTGGATCATTTTTGCTTAAATCGGTCCAGTTAGAAGTAAGTTAAAATTTACTTCCAAGATTTGTTTACGTAGTTAGTTACATAAAAAAGGTTATACAAGTGTTAATATTGAGAGGAGTTTGAACTCACAACTTTTCGAATGCAGCTCCGATAACTGTAGTATCGAAATGTACCTTTGTATGTACATGTAGTTTGGATGACAATATTATAATTAGGTATATTAGAGCTGATCTGATGACGGAAGAGGGGGGTAGTGGAACTCTTCAGCGGCTACAAGTAAATCCCTCGAGTTTGGGTTCATATGATTCGTTTTGACGAGTCCCACAGACTGGGCTTGGTATGGTCTGATGATGAAGCCAGTTGGGTAGTGGAAATCTTTTTTACATTAAAATAAGTTAGAAATAGATATACATTGTTGCTATTCCTGATGAACTTTGTGGCGCAGTGGTAGATCGTCAGACCGCAACTTCAGAGGTCGCGGGTTTGAGTCCCACTTGGTATAAATATTTATATACATTGGATTGATATGTCTTTTTATTGACTTCAGTGTTTCTATGAATAATATGTACATACTTACAAACAAAATGTATTTCTCTAAGATTTTTATTCGTGTTCTAGAACTCGTAAGTACAAGTTTTGCTTGAAATTCACATTCAAATTCAAAATCTTTATTTCATGAAGTTGGTCATCAATTATTCGAAATCGTCGATTTAGTAAAAATTATTATTTATTATTTTATTAAGATTAAAAGTAATTAAACTAAAATAAGACTATGAAAATAGGGAAACTAAAAATTAAGGAAAAAAATAAATCGGAGTCACCTGACTGAGAAAGCATCTCCCTCCAATCCAAGAAGACCGTGGTTAACGCATTATTAGTATTATATTTCTGCTAGTGAGTAGCGACTGATAGAGTATCAAGTGATACTACAGGTATTTCAATGGTGTACGGGCACTAGTAATCACTTTTCGTGAGACGGGCGGTGTGCTTGTTTGCCGACTTCATTTTATAACGCCGAGCATTGTCACGTTGCTAATCTATGTTGAGAATTAAAAAATATAAATCTGTGGTCATCATAGACAAAAAAATTGTGCACTCGATCTCAAGATTGATACAATAAATATTATGAAATACAGTTTTATTTTTGATATACATTTAGATCACTACATGTTAACACATGTAGTATATATATATCCATCGAGATCGTGTTGGAGCTATGTAAGTTAATAACTTAACTTACACCTCTAACACGATCTCGATCTAATTGCTATAACGCAAGCACTCACTATACGAGAAGGGTACGGTCATATACGCAGTTGGAACACCTGATCATATTTCCCAACCACCGAAGCGAATGCAATCAGAGCATGCACCAAATTCCTATTCCTCTATCTATATCTTATACATTGGTATTATAGGAATATGAGATATGTGCTCAGCAACATATTACGAGTACTGGACCATGACATTTCGTATTAAATTTGCTTAGTACCGCAACGCGATTTGTCAGCAGAACCGTTGCTGCATACGCTGGCTTCACTGCATAAATGTTATTGCTTTTCAGGAGACCCGCTGTACGTCGGAATGGATCTAACAATTGCTAGCTTTGATGCAATATCTGAAGTAAACATGGTAAGTACAGCTATTTGGAGGAGTTAATATATTTCTCTGTGCCCTTTTACTATACATTTACGATGGATACGTACGAGTATTGACTGGCCTGTTGGTCTAGTGGTTAGTCAGACTGACTGCTAAGCCAGAGGTCGTGGGCTCGATTCCCAACCAGGACAAATAATTGTGTGATGAGTATGATCATTTGTTGTGTCTGGGTGTAATTTATCTAAAATATGTATGTATTTATAAATATATAAGTATGTTTATCAGCAGTCTGGTTACCATAGTACAGGCTCTGCCTAGTTTGGGATCAGACGGCCGTGTGTGAGATGTCTCAAGTTATTATTATTATTATTTATCGAGAATATAAAATGTAATAGACAGATTTGTCTTCATGACAACACATGCATTAAATCTATTAGACAAGAAAACATAATTTGATCTGTTTACTCATTAAAAGCTGACATCAAAGATTGATTGATAACACAGTCCACTTAAGGTATAGATGCGTTACGGCGACAGAAGAAAATCCCCAAGATGACCTTGTCTCATCATCTTCAGATTCGCTGAGGATGTTTTTTGGGTCGTATGAAGGACTTTGCTCTCGAGCAGGTCGTCCATCGTAATTCATTAAGCTTTTAATAGCTGTGAAAAGGGAGCAAGGCCGTGGTCACTTGACACACTTTGAGGGTCGCCGGTGCCCGAGGGGCGGAGTGCTGCCTCAGCCAATCGATGTTCGTCTTTACTTTCTACCGCCACTCGCCGGCTGCTAACGCAAAGGTCACCGCCCACTCACCGCCGTTTTATACATATTGCTTACATTTTATACCATGTTTTGTTAATGGAAAAATGTCAACACATAAAGACAACATGCAATCTATCATAAAGTGCACCAAAGTACAAAATTCTCAGTAGGAAAAGTTGGAGGTCTTCGAAGCGGTAACAGTTTTCGGTATACCGTACGTTTATACCTGGTACCTTACAATTTTGTTTTATTAGTTTAACTTCTAATGTGAGCATTTTCTATCGTAAATAAATTAAACGCGTGCATTTTCAAAAGTTACTCGCTTAAATAGATTGAAAGAAAAAACATTTTATTCAGACGGGTCACCTGATGGTAAATGACTACCGCGCCCATCGGCACCTGCAACTCAAGAGTCACATGTGCGTTGCCGGCCTTTAAGGGGAGAAGTGGGGGAGAGGGGAGGGTTAGGGTCACTCACGCGGCGAAAAGCAATGCAAGCATTGCTTCACTTCCGGTTTTCTGTGAGGCCGTGGTATCACTCGAATTTATTAATAAATCATATTCACAATAACTCTATGCTTCTTCGGCTGAAAATTTGTACTGACACTTGAAAGTCACAATTATGTCTCTAATAAACATCTATAAACGTAATAGAACCTTGTAACTGACTTTTCAACAGTTTCTGGACTTCTGAATTACAATAAGGATCTAAGTCATCATCATCTTCCAGGCCTTTTCCCAATTTTCATTAGTGTCGGCACAATGTGTAGGTACCTAACATTGCAAAGGGTTTTGGCTGGTTTCTTTTATGGCCGTCGCTTGACGCCAATCCATCTTGAGAATATAGTCGTTTTAAGACGGGAAAAAAGGAACAAGGTAAGTTTGCATACGGAAAATGGGTAGGGAAAGGAATTTTTTTTTATTTTGTGCGTGTGGAAACCCCCTCGGGCCGTCACCCCACCGGGGCTTTCGGTGTGGCGGTGTGTCGGAATCGAACCGACTAAAACCACACGCTGTGCCTTACTGCGCCTTAAGTAGGAGGGATCCGGGAACAGCTTCTATTAGGACATCCGGATAGGGAAAGAAACCTAGGGTAAGGGATATCGCAAATCTCGGATGGGGAAAGGTACTGAGACTGCAGTAGCTCACATGGGCCGAATCGCGTACCTAAAATGTCCAGTATTTCCTATGACTGGAGAGGCTACTATGACAGAAACACCAGCTGGTCTGAATATAATAATATTATTTCGAAAAAAATATTGAAAAATACAGGAACAAAAAATAAAACAATGCCATATCCTACTAATATTATAAACGTGAAGTTTGTGAGGATGTATGGATGTATAGATGTGTGGATGTATGGATGTATGGATGTTTGTTACTGTTTCACGCCAAAACTACTGAACCGATTGCAATGAAACTTGGTATGTAGATAGCTGGAGACCTGGATTAACATATAGACTACTTTTTATCCCGATATTCATACGGGATCGGGACTTACGCAGGTGAAACCGCGGGGCGCTGCTAGTTCATTTATATAGCCATGTGCGTAAACAAAAAAGAAATGGAAATATTATATTAAAAACAAATATCAAGTCATTTAATTCATTGTTGTATAAAGATTTTTTTAGTTCCCGATAAATTATCATCCACAAACATTCTACAAACCGTCAACATTATTTAACATTATTACCCACACCGCTGCAGGAAACGACAAACCAAATGAGGCGTAAAACCTTCGCTCCTAATCGAATTACTGCCCCTGATCTGTATTGTAACGCAATCTCAAAGGCTTTTCTACGCTTACAGGATTACACAATAACACTTTATCTTAACCAGTACTGGAAGGATGAAAGACTGGCCTTCGGTTTACCGGACGAAGTCTTGACATTGTCCGGGGATTTCGCCGATAAGATTTGGGTGCCCGATACTTTTTTCGCTAATGACAAGAATAGGTAAGGAATATTAACGTATCTTACCTAAAAGTTGTAGATAATTTAATGAGACTTCTGTATGTGTTCAAAGATTATTTTCTCTGTTTACTTAACCAATACTTTGTATAAGCAATGGCTTATACAAAGTATTGGTTAAGTAACTAATGCTTAACGTTATGTAAATTTTATTACAAGTGTTCATAAACGTTTAGCGACCAAATATAGATTAATCCTTGTGTAGTACACAATACTTCTTGTGTGTTAAGGACAAGAATAAGACAATAATTAATTTCTAAGTAACAAATCAAACACTATTTTAATAAAAACTATTTTAATTCAGCAGCTTTCCTGTCTTGATTTCTAATTTTAAAAGCAACAATTTTTTTTGGTTCCTTTCCTCAAAAGGAAAAAGGAACCCTTATAGGATCACTTTGTTGTCCGTCCGTCTGTGTCTGTCTGTCTGTATAGACCCTTTTTCTCAGGAACCCGTGGACAATCATCAAGGCATCAAGTTAAAATTAATACCAAATACATAAGTCTGCGGTCCCTTGAAGCTGTAAAAAAATCACGCTTCTAAGTCAACGCAATCAAAAGATATGGCCACTTAAGCCTTGCATTTGACCAAATTTGAACATTTCGCAGGTAAATCAAAACCTACAGGGTCCTTCCCGTTGACCCAAAATCATGAAATTAATCAGCACAAATAAAGGAGAAAATCCGAAAGTTGTTATTTGTTGTTATATCACATAAAAAATAGTTTTTGTCATTACGAACTTATATTTTGCGGTTGGAAAGTTGACTTTGTCGTACATCGCAACCGCAAAGATAAGTTTATCTTTCGGAAAAGACGGGCAAAAATCTTCGAGAATTGATTCCCGAGATGGACGTACTATCTACATACAATGTTTGCTTACGGAACCCTCGGTACGCGAGTCCGACTCGCACTTGTCCGGTTTATTTTTGTTTATGACCTTGTAGAATAGAATAGAATTAAATACATTCCTGTAATTCCTTTTCTTCACGTAATCAGCTACTGTTTCTGTTTTCTGCAATTGGTTCTTCTTTAGTGTCTAGTGCCGTTTGACCCTTCAAAATCAGTAGATCAATTTACCCTATTAATGAGTGGTGCGTTATTTTCAGCTTCCTTCATGACGTGACGGAGCGCAACAAGCTCGTGCGCCTCGGTGGCGACGGCAGCATCACATACGGCATGCGCTTCACCGCCACTCTGGCCTGCATGATGGACCTACACTACTACCCTCTCGACAGCCAGAACTGCACCGTCGAGATTGAAAGCTGTGTGACTCATACATTTGTGATAGATCACCAGGCTGAGCTTTACGCTTCGAATCTGCAACTGACCGACCCATAATATTTGTTTTTTCGCAGACATTCGCCTCGGTTTCTTTCTTGCCTGACCATTTTGTCTCAGCAGCCCTCTCTCTTCATAAACAGATTTCCTGTCATTCAAACTCATGCTCCTTAGCATTGCAGTTATCATGCCTGTGCGTCCCTGAACAGTTGATACATTGTTAACTTCAGTAACACTTTTAAAGACAAGATCCTTAAGAACTTTCGTTATAGTATATTTCGTAAAGTATTTTCTGTATAGTAAACATACCTATTTTTAAATTGGCTATCATTTCCAGTTAGCCCGTAACTTAATTTTATGATCAAATTCTGGTATGATTTACATTTTTCAAAAAGAGACTCAATTATTTCCAAAAACAGCTAAAAGAAATCTATATTTGCTTCAGAATCCCGTAGTAAATAGCCGTACCTACAGATGGGTGCCAGTATTCTAACAGAATTTTTTCTATGCAGATGGGTATACAGTGTCAGACGTAGTGATGTACTGGAAAGAGACGCCCGTGCGAGGCGTTGAAGACGCTGAATTGCCACAGTTTACTATACTGGGCCATGAAACCAATGACAGAAAGGTAAATACATACATAGGGTTTCCATTCAATATCATGAAGTATTGTAGTATTAAAGTAGAGTACAGTTAATATCTGTATTGATATATGTATATTGATGTACAAATGACTTATTTATTTCTAAGATAGAGTATTTTAAAAACTAAACACATAACTGTTTTGATCATTATTGAACAATTATTAATTTATAGTACTTAATCACTTTATACGGAATCAAACAACCGATTCAAACCATGACCAGCGGTTACACATTTGAGTTAAAAGGTTTACTTTAAAAGAAACGAATTATATTTATAAATAAAAAGTTCGTGTCCCGTTGTTTTGTGTGTAGTTCAAGATTGTCGTTTACAAACAAGCGTCTAACTTGTTATATACTCAAAAACTTTCCCCACTACACACATTGTGAAACAATGTAAAATTTACATTAAGGTAAACGCTTAAGTTTAAACTAAAGATGAGCAAATTCCAGGAAAAGTTGGCGACTGGCATCTATCAACGCTTGTCGCTGAGTTTTAAACTACGTAGAAACATTGGCTACTTCGTATTCCAAACCTATCTGCCAAGCATACTTATAGTTATGTTGTCCTGGGTCTCCTTCTGGATTAACCACGAAGCAACGTCGGCTAGAGTTGCTTTAGGTAGGTAAGATTTTTGACCAACGTAAATGTAGTATTTTGACCGCCATCATAGCCCTAGTATGTGATTTATGCCAACAAATCCGATATATGGCTAGATTTTACATCACTGTGACAACGGTTTAAAGATATCGATAAAAACGAAGGTCCGAGTGCTGCAATGAGCCACCAAAAAAGCCACCATATTGGCCGTTTAATTAAGCGGACTAGTGCTAGCATCGTGAACGACATTGTCGATTAGTCTGTAGAAAATGTAGTAGGTAATGTATTAAATGTATCACAATGAATTTTACAAAATCTCTTTTATCAAGCACGTAATTGTAATATGAAATTATGTACAAGTAGTTGTAAGTTTTTACCTTCCGCTTGGAAATAAAACCAATTTTGTGTTTTTCAATCATTTGACCCTTTGTATTCTAATCTAGTATCTTACAATGAAGTTGTCATTTTGTCATCTAGACCAATTTTTTTGCGAAAAAAACATAAAACCTCTTAAATCATACATGTCAGGCATATCAGTCTGAAGGAAGAAAACCACAGTTAGAATTTAGTTATTTTTCTGAAAATTTTTATGATCCTGTATCTATGATCATCATAGCGTACGTTAAAAAAATACTATAATTTAAACACAAACTATCAAGTTATTCCAAACCTATATTTTCCAATAGGTATCACAACGGTGCTCACGATGACTACAATTAGTACGGGGGTCCGCAGCAGTCTCCCGCGAATCTCGTACGTGAAGGCGATCGACATCTACCTAGTGATGTGCTTCGTGTTCGTATTTGCCGCATTGTTGGAATACGCCGCAGTAAACTACACGTACTGGGGCGCCAGGGCACGGAAACGCGCCAAGTTAAAGAACCGGGACCAGATGTCGACCAGTGCAAGTGTTGAGAAAGAATTGAAGTGTTCTGGAGGTGAAATTCTCTCAATCAACATCAACAATCTCTTTAATCAACTTGTTTTTTGTGTCTCCGTCTCCAGTCCTATGGAGATATGACGTCTTTAAACTTCTTTTTTTATATATTAGGTCCTATGAACTTACTGGCTACTGTGAAACTCGAATCTTTGATTCCAATTCAAATTTCAATAATTTTTTTTGTGGCTATGACATTTCTTTAAAAAAAGTTGTTTTTGAATTTTCGCGATATTTTTGTGACTTGGATAAATCGTATTTGCTAGTTGTTTTACAATACGAGTTCCATTATGTTCCAACGCAGCACATATGGCACGAAAGCAATATATTTACCATCCGAATTCCTGCATAGGTGTACTGTGAAGATAATGGGCAATCTCACCGTTTGTCCATACATTGCCCAACGGACCGCAACAAAACCACAGGAGTTACCACAATGATTTTGCTCAAAATTACTTCTTCTTTTTATAATTTGGATGACTTTTTACTGGAGAAAAATTCCAAATCCTATTAGTCGGGTAAAAACGCCCCTATAGATTTCGTCGATTACTGATCCCAGGATTTCAATAAGAAGTGCAATAAGGAACTTTCATAATAAAGGCAAAAGTGGAGGTGGATAATGAAAACATAAATGGCAAATTATTAAAAATTAATATTTACAATAAATTAAAACAAATTAACAGTAATGAATTAAGTATACATATGTATATTCACTTTCACTAAAAACAATTTTCTAAATATACTCAATTTCATAGATTAGTTAATTAGGCTATTTGTAAGCAATTTTTTTTATTTAGATTTGTTAATTTTCCAATAATTAATAATGTGGCGTGTCACCTATTATAGTAGAAGAGATATTTATACAGGACTAATATTGTTATTATAATTCTCAAGGTTCTCGATCCCCTGAAGAGATAATAGCACTGCGAGAGTGTGCAACGAGTACAGGACGGGTATCGCCACTCCTAGGACTCCGGTCGAAGCCTCTGCAGCCCGCCGCAGGCGCCCCGCCGTCCCTTCGGCTTCAACGCGACCATACCCATCTCCGGTACAGAACGAGACCACATTCTAGAAACTCCAGAAGTTAGTATTTTTTCTTTTAATATTTATTACTACTCCATCTCTTCCTAGTTTGTCAACGGAAGTGTATTGTTTTTTTGTTATGTAAGTAGTCACAGTTGTAAGAAATCAACAACTTTTTTTTCAGACGGGTCAACGGGAAAGCCGAAAATGATGCACGCTCTTCGCCGAGGAGCGACAGTGATAAAGGCATCGATGCCCAAAATCCGTGACGTCAACGTCATAGACACGTATTCACGAGTAGTGTTCCCCGTCTGCTTCATGCTCTTCAACGCCGTCTACTGGGTATTCTACATTTTTGATTAAAAAAACTAGCGTTCTAATAAACTTATTGTCGCCATAATTGTAATTATTGTAACGAATTTAATTATGTGGTAACTTTGTGGACTCAAGATATGCCAATCAAAATGAGATAATATAATATAATCTGCCATATTTTTAACATGAACTTCATTAAGATAAATTTCATGAACAGTCATTTAGAAAATGTTAAATAAAACTTGTAACTTTATTTTGCAATTTATTACGAGTTGAAATAATTACTTCGAGTTCAAATAATTGAAAATCATTATTTATTTTAAGATATAAGGTTGCAGCCACGCGTGTAAGCCTCTGTTAGGTAAGAAAATAAACACATGACAGCTATATTTCTAAATTATATATACATAATTTAGTTATATAATAATATATTATGTAGGTATGAATGATGAAGTGCAAAGCATTTATGTACTTTAAAACTTAGTTTTGAATGTAAGTTAGTTCATAGAAATACTACATTTTAATATAAATAAAAACTGCCAATTTTATGTGTATAAAACAAAGATCAGATACGAATGTTATAACAAACTATTCTATTTTAATTCTTCCTAATTTGTAACATTTGTTAGACTAATTTGTCAGACTTTAAACTTAATAAGAAACTATTTTGTCAGCTATATCGTTGATGAGGTAATGATGGTGTCAAATTAGAAGTTGAAGGGATAGAGAGTGCAATGGTCGAAATCGAAATGATAAAACGCTAATTAAGCTAGTTCACATATTAGATATTTATTGGTATCTTATCGTAGTAATATAAAGTATAGTACCATTGTTTGCCACATCTGGCATTACCTGGTAATGCTGGGTGGACTGGAGAAATTTCAAATGCACTATTTATTAACACAACACACACAATTGTGTCACACATTTGTGTGTTGACCTAATAACTCTACGACCAAATGACGTACTCAAACATAAGCAAATGACGTAGCTCTACTTACACTCAAGTAGTTATCGCTTTTCTACTTACACTCGACATAGATATTCACGTTAAATAAATAAAATACGTTTTTTCAAATTGCTACTACTGTGCATTAATTCCTCTACAATTTAGATAAGCCATATCCATATCCTATCAATTCTTTCAACAGATAATACAAAATAAGTAAAATAATGATTTTTCGATATCGTTGTAAATAATTTATTATAGAATAAACGTGAAATATGGTGTAGTTGTAACATTGATGTGTATATTAGAGGAAAATAGCCAATTATAGCTTATTTAAGTTATGTTGTAATGTTATTTAAAATATAAAATTTATAAAAACGTTTGTTTTTGTTTTTAGTTAATATAGACCAGTGTCGATAATTTTTGAAACCAAAAAAGATAATAGTAGGATGAAACCCATTGGAAAAGGAGGAGAACATTATAAAAATGAAAGGAAAAATAATTTACGGGCGATCTGAGGTCGGGAAGGGGAAGGGGGTGAGTTTTTAGGGGAAAAAACGGTTTATCTCGATTTCCGGCAAAACTACAAGTCCTATGGAAAAAAGTCAAATAGCAAAGTTGAAGGTATTAAAGATCTACGACTTTTGTATTTACACTTTTTTCACAGAACCTTAAAATTTATGTAAAAATTCAAAAAACCAAGTTTTTGGTTTTTTATTTTTATCTTTTACAAAACATTTTTTTTTTCACGAAATTTGGTGAAAACTTACCTTTTTATGTCCCAAATACACTGTAATTTATTTGATTTGAAATATTTTTTTTTCACCTTATTTTGACTTAATATCGAAAAAGCACCCGTCAAAATATCAGCTTTTTTCAAAAAGTTGGTGTGCTTTCTGTTCGTTGAAATCTCTACTTTCCGATGGTGTAAAAAAAATATATATTACCATAGTAAATCTTCTCAGAAAATGCAAAAAATCGAAAAAGAATAAATTTCCATTTTTAATTATTATATACAATTTTGAGCTATTTATTAAAATTTACACTTTAATTACTCGAAAAACGTAAGACTAATTATGTTACATTGATAAACAAAAAAATTGCAAATCGAAATATACTACTATAATTAACAAACAAATAAGTTAATAAAGTTAATATTTAAGAAGACATCTACAATATTTTGAGAAAGTTGTTTATTACTATTTTAAGATAACTTATATACCTGAGTGACCTACGAAAAATTTTTGGCCCATCAAAAGGTATTTCAAAGAGAAGTGGGGAAGGGGCTAGGCGGGTCTGGGCCTTACTACATACCTGCTATTTCGTAACAACTGTAAAAACCGTTAGCCTGTATTCGAGATACATAGCAGTGTACAACATCCTACTAATATTATAAACGTGAAAGTTTGTGAGGATGTATGGATGTATGAATAGATGTATGGATGTTTGTTACTCTTTAACGCAAAAAGTACTGTATGGACTTTAATGAAACTCTACAATAATATAGCTTATATATCAGAATAACACATAGGCTATAATTTATGAAGATATTGTGTATATTGGCCAATATATAACGATAAGTGTTAAGTAAGTCGGAAAAAAATCTGTCATCTGCGAGCTATTCTGGCGTGCGGTGTGAAAACTGTAAGAGTTACACGAATATAATGTACGGTGGGATTGTTTCTTCTAAATAGTTCTACAAAAAAGTCCGCGACAGTATATATCTATCTTTTATGTGTAAGCCATTATTACCAAAATAGTTAACCATAAATACAATAAAATTTGATTTTTTATTTCCAATTGACATTTAGCAGTAACAAATTGATTTTTATCAAAATAAATACTTTTATCGTTTCTGATATTCAAAGTAGATAAACTTTGCCTTTTAAAGTACGTAATTTGGTCAAATATTTTAAAAGTTACGACGATATAAAATTAATATAAAATTGTGCGGTGGGGTGGAGGGGGGGGGACATCGCTCATCGCCGCGTGACGTGAGCCACCCGAGTCCCGAACGCGTAGACGCGTGAGGGCAGACCAAGGACTACAATAGTATATAGGACAGACGTTGTTGACGGTTGTGTCCGTAATGGGAATTTTCAAGACACTAGCGATTTGTTAAAAGGCTCTGTATACATACATTTATATAACACTAGCAACACTAGCGTCATGAATCACTGTCTATTAGTGAAAACCGCATGAAATTCCTATTTTTTTAGTTTATCGCAAACAGACAGACAGACAGATAAACGCAGCGGGGGACTTTGTTTTATATTTTATAATATGTAGTGAAGATATTGAATGTGAAAAAAAATTTAAAGTTTGTGAGGAGGTTAGGATGTTTGTTACTCTTTCACGCAAACACTACTGAACCGATTGCGATGATACTTCGAATGTAGATAGCTGGAGACCTGGATTAACACATAGGCTACTTTTATCCCGATATTCCCATGGCATCTGAGTTACGCGGGTGAAACCGCGGGGCACAGCTAGTCGTTTATAAAAATACACGTGCAGTTACTTTAAAAGAATTGTGACAAATTTACTTAAAAAAAAATCTTTTGAAATCTGCATAGTAAGGTAAATACTATCTTTATTTTAATCTGTATCAATCAACTCTAACATAAAAATAGTAATATTTTCTTTCAAAAATAGTATGCTTAACGTAACATAACCTAAAAAAATTCAGTTTAATGATATTTTAGTACAAGATTAAAAAATAATAATCTCGTTTATTTTGCACAAACAAATGTAGTTATACTCACGATAAAACTGTAAAGGCATTATTAATTCGATTTTGTCTTTTCAGATTATCAGTATGGATGAATCTGTTTGTATAATCTGCAACTTTGCCATTCATTTTTTTTCCATAAGACTTGTAGTTTTTGCCGGAAATCGAGATAAACCTTTTTTTCCCCTAAAAACTCACCCCCTTCCCCTTCCCGACCTCAGATCGCCCGTAAACTATTTTTCCTTTCGTTTTTATAATATTCTCCTCTTTTCCAATGGGTTTCATCCCACTATTATTTTTTTTCACTTTTTATTATTTTTAAAGGCTTCTACCCTGGTCTAATACGGTAAAACCCATTTATAAATTACTGTATTACAGTACTGTTACAAAATTAATAAAATAGAAATTCCAAGTCATTCACTCCTATCCAGTCTCTGTTTTCAGCTTAAAGGGGAATTTAGAAAGTAGGTACCTGAATCTCAACTTGGAAAGTACCCAAAAGCCTGGGTGTGAAATAATAATATTTTTGCAACTGTTTATAGTATTGTAGACAATAATAGCAAGACTTATCTAGTAATGTTTTGATATTTTACGACTGGCTACACTGTGAGTCTCCAAGGAACCATTAAATAAAAACAAATGGTTCGTAAACCGTTTCGTTGTGTTACTTGTTGTATGTAAAAGCGATGGGTATGTTTGATTTCGATTTTAAAGGTCTACCCTACCAGGCTTTCGAGGAACTTAATTAATTATACCTTGTTGGGGGTGCTTAGGCGACGGATTAAATGTAAAGATTGTGTACTGTAGTAACGAGTTTATTATTTGTACAAAGAGTGTGTAACAAAGATTGACGATCGAGTCCCATAATATTAGCTTACAGACTACAATATATTTCCTTATGTATGCACTTTACATTGTAGGTACAGTCACGTACAGCCGCTACAACCTTGTAGCGCACTCAATTCATAGAACGCGTTTCTAAATAGTTCTGCTATATTTCAAAAGATGGTGCTGTTCAGAATAAAAAGTCGGCTCGTTCCTTGATTACGCAGCGCAGGTATGAAATATGTTAAAATATGAGCTATATCAATACCCCTAGTATTAGTTTTCACATTGCAAAATAATTTCACGTATCATTAAACAAGATATGAATCTAAATACTTACTGCCGATGCACTGAATGCACCCTAAATCTGTTTTTGGAGTATAAAAGCAGTTCAATCCAAACGCTTGCTATATAATTGTTTTTTTATATACCATGTTGGTAGCAAACAAGTATACAGCCTGCCTGATAGTAAGCGGTTACCGTAGCCTATGGACACACAAATTCAATGAAAAATGATGAAATGAAAAAACTTCATCAATCATTGTTGTGTCATCTAAACGACAAAGTTTCCACAATGACCCTTGGATTTCCAGCAAGTCCTCGAGGACTTGCCAGAGGGTTCGCGATTTGTTTGGAAGGCCCATTTAATTATGTACTAAGCACTTTTATTTTGTGCTTCACTTTATCCAGGATTTCTGTTTCATGAGAAAACTTAAATTATTTGTTCTTGGATCAATTAAACAAGAAGGATGAATTCTTAGGTCCCAGCTATAATCTAGTACTTCAATAAATGTAAATTAGTAATGATAAAAACCTCACACTATCCCACTTTCATAGTTTAATGCCATCTTTGATTTTTGTCAACCTGCGTCAACTTGATAAAGATTTGCTCGCCTTCATCTCATTTGACGTCCTCTAGCGTCAAACATCAAAATCTCATTAAACACCAGTCGGAGTACCAAACACGTTTAACATAGATGGAAACCAATTTGTTCTTCTCGAAACCAATTCTAAAAGTTTCTAGAAACAGCCACGCAAGTCTGCTTGGGGGTAACAAATTCTTACTGTCTTAACAAAGAGCTCCTTTATAATAATATCTTAAATTGCTATATTTACCGCAGGAAATAGGGATTGCACCTAGTCGCCTATACCACAGCCTATACTATTGAAAAAAAAATACAATTGTTATGTAAATTATACTTATATATACTTGACGCTAATTTTGCATTTCCAATGTTTTAGTATACAAAAATCCTATATATGTTTTATTTTTATGTAAAGATTAATAAACTTCTTCCCTTTCTAAAATCTCGATAGTTAAACCGTGTGGTGGAAAATATTCTAAATCTTACAAGAAGTTTTAACGAATAATTTGATCAAACAAGGACGTATAGGGTTAAACGGTTCCTTTTTAAAAATTACGTAAATAGCGCTGCCCGGCTTTTTTTCTCTTACTTTATCTACATTCTGTACACCAACAACCATGTCAATTTTCACTGTGGATTTTACAGTATTTAAAGAGTATATCATCACGATTTCAAATTACGTTTTTGTACTTTAATAATAAAAGCGTGTGCGTCTGATACAGCTGTCGGCAACCCACTGCGCGTGATTGCGTATAATGTCCGCTGGCGGACGAGCAGCCAGTAGGTATTTAGTTCGCGCAAGTACATCGAGTGACATAGGCTTGGTTCTATCACCATCATCTCAACATATACGTCCACAGCTCAACATAGGCCTCTCGCAACGACTGGTAGAGAGAGAATAAGATATTTTTTTAAGAATTAAAGGATGACATGTTCTGCAAATTTGGAAATGATTAAAAAATACGTTTGTATTTTAGGGCCATTCTTATGTTTGTTTGTATTTAAATATAATAATAAAATACACCTTATGATATAAATACATGTTTAACCACGTTATATTAGATAGTCAAATGTATACACATACCTATATAAAAATAATGAATCAATTAAGTCGTAGTTCGTAGTGCATTTCGACCCGCGTGGCGAGGAGTGTCGAGCCGAGTAGAGGATAAAAAATTGAGTTAATGTAAAAATATAGCCGCATGGTACATTTGATCGAAAGCCATATTCGTATGACATATAAAAAGTTCAATTTGATTACATGTTACATATAAATGCAAAGTAAAATTTATTCTAGGATACAAGGCAGTAAGTATACAAAAGGTGATTACAAATCATAATGAGACACTGTATATTCTACTACTTTAACGCCTAATTTTGTTAATTTGAGACGCTTTTAGTAATTCAGAGAAATATTACCAGGCATGTTTGTGATAAATTTTAACCATAATCTAAGATAAATGTAGTTATTTTAAGGTTTATCGATAAACGATGTAGCAACGCCCTTTCTCATGGCATAGCTAAAACTTGTTTGTAATACCGCCTACACTAGCCAATACATTGACGTGTATGCCTCCCACTGATAAATGAAATGAGCAATTATTTTAATTTAGGTACCTATATATTGTAGAATAATACGTAAGTGCGTACATAATCAGATTTAATCTCATGACATAATTTTTTAAGTTAGTGACTGACTGCTATGCTACAGGTCGTGGGTTTGATTCCCACCTGAGTCTGAGTGTTCTTTGTGTCCGTTGTTTGTATGTTTGTAAAGTCTCCCGCGACACAAGAGTAATTCCTAATGCGGGAGTTGTCTTTTATACAAATAAATAAAAAAATATATAAGTACCTAATCCAAACATTAACTTTTAATATTATATTTATTCTTCTTTTTATAAATTTGATTGAAAAAGTTGGATGTTTATTTCAGTCTATAGGGGCGAGCGTGCGTTGGTATTTCACACATAAATGGTAGGATGAATTTAGATGAGATTTGGTTGAGCACCACAGATTTCTGCTCTAATTAGAGCCAAACTATTCAACTATTGGTGCTGTTTTATTCTGTTGGTGAGTACTGTCACCAGAGCTGCTGTTAGTAACACAATTGTGTTGTGGTATTGCGACTGTTTAGAAGGCATCGCTTACTACTTCCTATTGTTGTAAATACATATTTTTTTCTTTGAGAGATTGATTGAAGTCAATTCCTTTAAAACACTCTTCTTAATTAGATTTATGGATAGCAGTAGCGAAGTTCGTGATCCGCAGAACTTGGGATTACTAACGACGTAAATCCATTTTTAAACCACCCATCTAGGTCAGTAGTTGGTTAAGAATACTGCTATGACGTGCTGCAGAAAGATGTGGTCTTGTGTATAGGAAATAAATAATCGAATTTGTCAACCGTGTGAAAAGTGAAAACCTAATTGTGCCTTTTTGGAGACGTGTTGCAATTTCTAAGAAAAGTCTTCATTGTTAATTTTCGTCTTATCCAAAGCGGACCAGCTGTAAACCCTCAAAGAATATTTTATGAGCTAGTATTAATGTAATAACAATTATATTATTTTTTTTTTATTTAAATTTTTATTAATCAAATTATTTATAAAATTTATCCTTCACTTACTAGCTGAGCCGATGGAAATAACAAATTGGAAATTTATATCAAAAAAGCAATTTTCCCATTTTCTAGGCAAATTTTTCAGGTTTTCTTAACATAAAGACCTTATTCGGGCTATTATTGCCATTTAAAAGTAGGAATTAGTTAAATCGGTCTAGCCATTCTCAAGGCATGACCCGCCCAATTTCGTCGCGTTTGTAAATTTTCTCCGTTTTTGCAACATTTTTTATTGATGCTCCTATTGGTCGAAGCGTGATGTTATGTAACCTATAGCCTTCTTCGATAAATGGGCTATCTAACACTAAAATTTATTTTTAATTCAAACCAGTAGTTCCTGAGATTAGCGCGTTCAACCAAACAAACAAACTCCAAAGAGTTTAGTTAGTAGTTTAGTTTTATAATATTAGCATAGACAAGATTTTTATAATAATTTATTTACAATGATCTTTTTTTCCAATTTTTTATTTACATAACCATTCTGGTACAAACAACTGTTCGCTATGCCATTGACACAGTCTAATGGAAACTTATAATATTAGGAATATGATCTGTTATTACTCTGCTATTACTTATTACTCTTATAAGAAATGGGCTACAAAACTGACGAGAATACTACCATACTTAGATGAGTAACAACAAAATCCACAAAACTCCATCAAAAGCTGTTCAGTGACGTCTGTAAATAGCTATGATTATAATGTTGTAACTAATTGATTGCCAACGACTAAGACGTAGACAAACTCCTTTAAATATTGAAATGATAAAAACAGATTGATGAAGATAGTGTCAATGCAAATATATACAAATATCTTTCTAAAATCATCTTTAGTTTGGTTCTAGGGTATACAAATGCCAAGAGTATAATCATATACACATGTATATTTTATAGAAGGGGAAAAACTAAGTTTACGTTTAAAATCCTGGTAACTCTTTCAAGAAAAACCGAAAACGTGACACTAAATATCTAGGTATAACTTTGCTGTGATGAAATAACTAACTGTATTTATAAGTACTTTATTTCCATAGCACTTGATTCACAGTAGGCGATACAATACAAATGTAGGGGAGCGTTGAAAGAGATTTTATATAGGCGCAAGGTAGCATGGGGCGGCGAGCTCCATTCATCGACGAGGCGCAGACTGCGCGGGACGCAGGCTTGCGGGGCGAAGGGAGGCTGAGGTTCCAGATTACCTAGTACCTATCCCAGTCGCGCGACGAAAGCACATCTGGAGACGTGCTCTGTACTCATCAACAAATAAAAGTACAGAAAAAAACATTAAGTGATTCTTCTTATTAGTGTTGTGTAAGACAATTGAATTCTTGTATTCGGAAATTGTTTGGTTTTGTGTCGCCTGTGTACTTGGAATCTGAAGATGGCACACATCCACACTGTATAAGGTAAAAAAATCTTGTTTTTTAAATTTTAAATATACAGATCTAGAATAAATAGTCAATGTTAGTCAGTCTAAATAGCATTTTTAAGGTTTAGTATACGCACTCTTCACGTTGACATTTTTAAGATCATCACAGGAGTACTTGTATTTTTTATATCAAAAAATATGTCGTTTATGAATTTGTACGGTTATAAATCATTTTCGATTTTTGATGTCGTATGCTGTAGTTTCTTGGTCAGATCCGTGGGCGGCTATAGATGTTCAGTTTTGAGCTTTCGGAGGACGTCGGAGGGTAGACGTACGGTGTGCGGGAGCGGGCGTGGGCACAAACCTCCGCGCATTTCACCCCCCGTATTGATCGCTCAATTTTCAAATGTATTTCCTACTAAATATTGTCACAATAAAATATTAACATCTACCAATTGCAATTAATCATGAACAAATACATGTTTTCTTTCGTTTGATAATAAAGTTGTTTTTTATTTATTTATGTTTCGTAGCATATGTGTGCTAATAGGCGTAGTGTAGAAATACATATATGTATGTAACTTCGTTAAATTAAAAATACTGTAAGACATAGTTGTAATAGAAGCTGAGAAAGTAGAGGTTAATATGTTTACATAGTAACCCGTACCGAAATAACATCATTCATTTGAAAACGATTACGTACGCTCGCAGTTAAATCACGCAAATTAATCTTTACCTATAAATGGGATTATACAATATGTATTGGAATTTGTGTCGTGGCTATATTCGTTCTTTCTATTTTTAGCACAACACATGGATGATAGGAAGATTAAAGCTACTCGCTACAGAATTGGGGTTCTTTCTACCTACAACCTACATATACAAGTAGGATATAAAGTTACAAGCATATTATATCTACATATACATATAAATATATTTATTCCCCATGAACAGATGTTGCCATAGTTTAGTCTATGGTTTACTTGATTGGGATTCTACTTTGATAGTAAACCTACATTGTTATATGTATTTCATCACCTATAAGATGAACATATGTATAGTTGACCGACATATGACAAGGAGAGTGACTGTAGCAATATCATCAATTATTTATAGCCTTAGGTTATACGCAATAAGAATGCAGAAATATGTTAAATCTAACTTATTAAAAGAGTGCAAAGGCATTTTGTTAGCTTATAACAAAAGCTCAAAACGACTAACTGCGTAGCATGCGCGGTTCGGTGCGTAGTGAATGAAAACCCGATCAACAAGTAGCTAGTAACATCGGCTTTCGTTTCGGGCGCGCATGCGTGATAAATCTTTACGTTTCCAATATGGCCGCGTCATAGAAAATATCTTATTCGCATAACGTTAATTTTACCCGAAACTATGATCAAAATGATTCCGTTTTGGAAATGAAATTGCTTGCCCTAAAACTTAAAACAAAAGAAAGACAACATATAAGGTTTGCCCAGATTCTAATTTCAAATACCTGATGTGCTTTCGAGCTGGCCACAATTAAGCATGAAACAGCTTAACCACTTACTACCTCATGCAGTGTTTATATCTTTTTCAATACCTACATCTTAAAAGGTGGGATTAATAAAAAATATCAGGCCATGTAGTCATGGAAAGCATTAATTATGTAGGTCAACTGATTTGATGACGAACGGACATGACTGCTTATGCCGCGTTCCTATAATCATTCATATATATGCTTACGGACGGTAAAATTTCGTTGAATGTTCAACCAAAATTTTCCGTAAGCAAAACGAATCGTTTCTTGATTATAGGAACGCACCATTAATGGTTAATGGCATGAGCTTTGCAATCGAAGGGTTGTGGGTTCGTACAAACCCAGTACTGTACCGCCGTGACGAAGTAGTGTTCGAACCTATTTAAACAAGTATTTTAGCTTAATTAGTTTAGTTAGTAGTGGACCACAATTCCACAATTACGGTCAAAATCAAATTTAATTTTGGTTTACGATAAACTAGCCGTTACCCGCAGTTTCACCTGCTATTATTGTCACTGCTCCTCCCTTAATGGTCGTAGCGTAATGTTACATAGCCTAAAACCTTCCTGAATTAATAATCTATCCAATACAACAATAATTATTCAAATCTGACTGTGTTAGTACTGTACTGTAATACTGTGACTTACTGAGATTAGCGCGTTTAAACAAACATTCAAACAAGTAATTTCATCAGCCTTTTTCTATTATAAATTTAGAATTTTTTTAAATGTGTCTCATACGACGCACAATAATTTGCAAAGTATTTAAAAAAGCTTTTTCTTACGTGAGCTTGAAAAGCATTATTATAATATAATAAATTTACTTATATTTACATTATTAATGTATAGCTTCGCCTGACACAAATAAACAATAACCTACCTAGTTAACTAGTTTTCATAAATTCACTTATTAACTTGTTAAATAAGTACCTACCAATAATTGTTCCTCTACTCCCTACAGCGCATAGAAAAGTAGGCTCAGTTTAACTTACCCTATTTGCTTATTCGCGGGTTCTCCTCCATGTTTCTGGATTTTACATATGTTTTCTAGACCTTCCTGAACCTACTGGTTGCTCATTTTCTTTTGTTTCTCAGGTTTCGATTGAGTATCAATAAAACTTTAAAGAGCAATCTCCTTAGTTTCCCAAGGAGAAGAAAAATATGGAAAGCCAAATTCGATAAACAGAATTAATTTTTAACGTAAACGTGCCATTATCTCCCCCCCCCCTCCCTCTTTGTATTTATTTCATACGTCTGAATAAGATTTTCGGATTTTTTTCAATTTTTTCATTTTTTAACACATACAGGTACAGTAAATTCTTAATTTTTAAGTTTAAATTACCGGGGGAAATAGGGAGGATGGACGACGATATATTATCATATACATATATGTCAAACTTAAAACTCTCCTTTTAGGCCTCAGTCAGGTAAAAAAGATAAACCCCTACATATTTTAAGTCGGTTAAAAGAAACTTTTTAATACATTTTAGGGGTTAACAGCAACGCATAAGTACCACCATTGGTGTTATAGTTATGAGTTCTGTTGCGTAATTGCCGTTGTGAGGTGTTTGGTTCGATTCCCGGACGATTTGTTTGCCTGTTATGAAATTTGGCACTAACAACGTTTTACCATCAGACGACTAGTGGACGTTCATTTCATAAAATAACAAAACTTAGAGAAACTCGAAGGCAATGAATTTGAACACCTCTTCACTAAAGTCGGTCTTGTTGCCAGGTAAAAATCTCATATAAATAGGTCGTAGGTACCTATACTTTCTTATTCTATTTTTAGAATCAGCTCACTTTCCTTTTTTCCTTCAGTATAAACATATTTTTTTTTGGAAATTTATTCTTAAACTTAAAGTAAGTAAGTAATGATCGATTGATGACCTCAAGGGTATGACGTTTCTGATACCTTTTAGTTTAGATACTATCAGTGATCAGAACTTTATAAAGATACTATTTGTTCCTCGCAGTTTCAACCGCTCATCGCCGGTCCCTGCTGCGCTCTTAATGATTATAGCGTGATGTTAATTAGCCTACAACGTGCCTCAAGATTTTTTTATATACAACTCCCGCACTAGGAATAATTCCTGTGTCGCGTCGCGGGGGACTTAACAAACATTCAAACAACGGGTACAAAGAACACCCAGACTCTGGAAGCGTAAAATTTGACAAATTTTCCAGAGGTTAGAGCGTTTCATCAAAAACCAAACTCTTCACCTTTATTAGTGTAGATGTATCTATGAAACGTGCTTTATGTTATATCATTATTACTTAGTATCTCATGATCCGTAATAGGTAGAAGGTTTAAATGTTCACAGATTGTGTATTTCTCTAGACGCTATAACAACAAATCACTACATATTATAAAACAAAGTCCTCCGCCGCGTCGGATAAAAATAAATTAATAAAAAAATTTAAGGCGGCTACCCTACTAAAAACGTGTTTTTTAGTATTTAAAAAGTACTTAGTATTACAAGACTTAATACTATATATAAGTATTAAATCTTGTACAATGGTGCGGTACCCTTCATGCGAGAGTCAGACTCGCACTTGGCCGGTTTTAATTAGCTTCACTTGTAACTAACTAACAATGTGAACAAACCTAAGAACTCAAGAAGGTGGATAGTGGAACTCTTCAGTGGTTACTAGTAATACCCTTGGGTTTCATTTCATATGATTCATTTTGACGAGCCCAATATATTGGGCTTGGTGACGATGGTCTAATGATTAAGACAGGAGGTAGAAAGTGGAAGTTTGTTTTTGAAAGTTGTTTTTAGTTTTACTAAACTATAATCATTCAAAAAAAGAGTGGCCGTGAGTTTGTTTGCCCGATTTCTTCTCACAAGGCTCAACCATTTGGAAACGGGCTGTTATAGATCGAAACAGGCAGATATGATATTTTGTTATGCTTTACAAATTTCTTTTTCTTTAATAAACTTACATTTGACAAAGCAAACTATTGTTGCGGTGACTCTGTGTAATTATAATAATAATTTAGTAAATTGGCGGTTTCGAATAATTGACGATCTATTTTATGAAATAAATATATTAAATTTGAATTCTTCAATGTAGAATAGAATAATCTTTATTGTACATCAACGACCTATTGCTTAAATATAATACACAAAGTGGATATGTACAATAGTGCACTGTGTAAAATGATTACTTTTTAACAATTAAAGATAAAAACCATATAAAATGCATATACCCGAAACTACTGCGTAACCTTCTCGAAGGTTTGTTAAGGGCACCAACACACATTATATAGTTGTTCGCTGAGTGAGTGACGTTACCAGAGGCCCTAACCTCTTAACGTCTCCTCCTCTTCCCTTCTTCTACCCCTCCCTGCACTCTCCCTCTTTCCCCCTTGCTTTACTTCCACCTTAAAGGCCGCCAACGCACTTTGACTCTTGAGTTGCAGGTGCCCATGGACGGCGGTAGTTACTTATATCACATAAAAAAAAACTACGCAATAAAAATTTCTACAATTATTTCACTATTAGGTACAATTGAGTAGTTTGGTGGTAACACCAAGTACCACACTGTCTTTCGACATTTATTGTCCAAGTCCTAACATGGGTTAAATATTTTGCATGTGAACTCTGGCTCCATACTGAGTATTAGTCATTACATAACTTCGTCAACTTCTCTTATGTTTTATACATTTACATTTGTTATGTATTTTCATTTAACGCGTCACTAAAGTCACAGAAATATACCATCCGTTCGTCTCGTTCCGATAGCTGCGTATCAGCAAAGAAGATATAAATAAACAACGATAAGAGAGAATACGACGCATAACTGTGATGCTGGGCTCATCATGATTTTTTAAAACAGTAAAACTAAGGCGACCAAATAATGCCACTTGAAACAATAATTAGCTATTTACAACTTATTTTCGTTTATTTTATTTTTTATAGAAATATTTTGGAAATGTAATAAGTATCACTACATATTATAAAACAAAGTCCCCCGCCGCGTCTGTCTGTCTGTCTGTTCGCGATAAACTGAAAAACTACTGAATGGATATTCATGCGGTTTTCACCAATAGATAGAGTGATTCATGACGAAGGTTTAGGTGTATAATTTGTTAACATTTTGTGTAAATTGGTTGAAATATGATGATGATTGTTAAAGATGTCTCTAGTACCCGTGCAAAGCCTACTAGCAACCTAGTATCTAATAAAAAAGGCAAAATCATAAAAATCTGTTCTCGACATCTCGACAACGGAGGGCATGCATCAGTCAGCCTGTGACCACGGCCAGTGCAACCTGGTCGAGACGTCAGACAATTCAGATGTATGTACTACCTTTTCGTGATCGCGTTAACTCCCGTTTAAGTACATAATTATATCATGGAACGCGAAAGTTTAAAAGTTAGTAATCTGTTCTCAATTGGCGAAAAGGTGTGTAATCCAAACACGTCACTCGATCAGGCGAGCCCAGTGTCCCAGACGTGCGCTTGTTTTGTGAGGTGATGTTGGTCAAAAAGGCGTTGGTGGTTTAAGTTAGTTCGAGTCCGACATACCACTTCCCCCTTTGTTCCGGTGAGGTGATGACAAATAGTCGTTTCCCCACGATAAAAAAGGTAATACGCTTCTTAAAAAAGAAGGATGCTGTTTGATGTTAACGACACGGGGTTCGGTTACCTATTATAATCACTAGGTATACCTTGCCACTCAGCTCTTGGTACACGAAAACAAGAGAAAAGTGCGTTGGTGTATTATATTGTGATGTAATTTTTTACGCAAAACATCAAAGGTTTTCCATCCTATATATTTTCCCCCACATGATATTAGGTTTTGGTTGAACGAAGCTAAGTAAAATTAGAGTGCGAGGGCTTGATTATATTCCTACTGCCAATACGTATAAGAAATTCAAATCAGTGAATATGATATCGTTTTCATCTTTTATTATCAAAATGAATACTTTTTTTTCTCTATCTATTTGATTATTTTAAAATAATGCCAGTTTGCATTCAATTAAGGGTTTGTTAAAAAATTGAGCAACCTTTTTTGGTCCCGTAGGCGTCTCGTCGTAGGGCTACTAAAGTAGTATTTATACTGGGCTTTTATGCTTTTATTTTGATGGTTACGAGTCTGTATTTATAAAAATTAAGTTTCCTAAGGCAGAGCCCGCAAAACTTGAAAAGTAATAATAATAACATGACATCACATACTGCCGTCTGAACCCAATTTAGGCAGAGCCTGTACTATAGTAACCAGACTGCTGACATACTTATGTATTTCTAATAACATACATATTATAGATAAATTGCACGCAGACATAGTACAAATGGTCATGCTCGTCACAATTATTTGTCCTGGGTGGGAATCGAACTCACGACCTCTGGCTGAGTAGTCAGGATCACTAACTACTAAACCAACAGGCTTGTTTAGTAATTGATTGGTGGACTTTCACATTTGAAGTAAAGTTGAATTTCAAAAAACAGGTGAGCTAAAAAAATATTAAAGAAAAGTTACCAAAAATCAAAACAAGAAGTCTTTATGGAGCACATCGAAGCGTGGCCTGGGTGTAACTAATATTTATACTAAATATACAAGTAATAAAGCGGAAGAGAGTTCGTTATTTTTTTAATCTCTGAAACTAACAATCGGACTTGAAAGCTTTTTTTTGGATTTGATATAACTATACTTGAGGAAGGGTAACATCATACTACAACTCTTAGGAGCGAAGCATAGGCAAATACTGGTGAAACTTCAACTTCAGAGTACGGTTAGTAAGTTATAAGTACCTAATAGAATAATTCTAAATAAAAAAAAAATAGACATCGCGAATCTGACTCGCGCACCAAGTTCTAATCTACATACAAGTTTTTTTGCTAGCTAGATAGTTCGTGCATCTCGGGAATCAATCTTCGAAGATTTTTGCTCGTTTTTCCGAAAGGAAAACTTAATTTTGCAGTTCCAAAAATACTCTCCCACACATCGATCGACATTCAATATTTTAACGTGAATGGTGAAGCTAATTTAGAAAAAATTTGAATGATATTGATATATTTAACCAGTACTTGAAGTGAAGAACTTTGCACCCTCCGTTCACTGGATCGCTCGATCGCATCGGTCTGTAACGGATCATTTTCGCAAATTAATGATATCGCCCACCCTTGGCCCTGGGTTTTAAGTCATGCGCCTCTCTACACTGCTTGTCTTCTATCAGTAACGCAAAAAGGCACTGACTACTTTTAATGTCAAGCACTTTATTCAAATAATAGTTTTTGTACTTAATGCACTTGGTGTACATCTTTTTTATATCCATTCTCTTCAAACATCTGGTGGTATGGTAATGGTATCTGCAAATAAATTAATTTGAATTTGAATATAAACGAAATTAATATGATACCACTTTTGGGGTATGATGCTTTTGTTTGACTAACGTTATTGTTCTCAGCTTACATCATCTTAACACAAAACAATAGAATATATTATCGATAATATAGGGTTCCTTTATCAATCAGTGTTCTAATTTGTTACTATTTTATTTATTTATGTAAAATACAATGTGTTTATCGAAGGTTAGCTTAACATTAATATACATATATAATTAGAGCGACTCGCTAGTTATGCTTCCTTTATAGATCCACTTATTAAACCTTGCAGACTTAGAGAGAACGCTCAGGCAAAATCAGTTGGCAATAAATATAAATAATATAATCTTTAAGCTTTCTACGGAAATTTTAAAAAACTAAGAAAAGACTTTTTAAACGAAATCACAGCTTGTAATGTAATGGTAGTGGTCTGTATACTTTATAAACCGCTTTATGGTAAAAAACAAGATAGTATACTTAGTGTAATAGCAAGCTCAATTATAGTCGTATTAAAAACCGTTACGGATCTTAAACACATATGTTTAGGCTATGTATTGTAACATTTTTCACTAAAATTGTTGCATTTGTGTTTGACTGAACATTGTAAAATAATTTTTTTCGGTCAAGTTACAGACTGTGACTGTATTTACCACACCTTTTCCCACAGAGAGCACAAAACTGATAGTCGCCCCATAGGGTATTTAGACACATCGGTAATTGTCTACCACAAAGCGGCTAAAATAAAATAACACTGGCTAGTTGCCCACCCTGTAAACTTTAAAAAAATTATAAAACTTCACGTCTACTAAAATGAACATTAAATCTTACGTTTAAGGTGATTAGATTAAGTTTTGACTGTGGTCATTATTGATTAAACAGTGCTTTCGCTTACGCCACATTTCGTGTGTTGTGCTTGTGCCAAATAGCTACGGAACCCTTAGTGTAATTTAGGCAAACGCAATTTAGCCATGCATAAGTGGAAATATTTGTTGTGAGATAACTGGCAGTGTGCTGCAGAGTGAGGTGTAGGCTAAACGTTTCGCTTCCACAGTTTACTAAAATCTGAAGTGCTCCTAAGGTAATTATTAACTTAGTACTTTGCTATGTGGGAATAAATTCATCAGAAAAAGTGAGATGCCTCAACGCCCAAGAGATCTTTTGGATTTCGAATACCTGACAGGCGTTGTCAATCCTTTCCATCTTCACTAAGAACCTGCTAGATAGTAGTGTAGCATCGTTAAATCGCAGATTTCTCGATTCGAGCAGAAATCTGTAGGTTATCTCTTGTTTGACTGTAGGGCTTTTTTCTATCTGTTTTATATGGTTATCTTTCTAGCAAAAAAAAAAATGAACCAATAAAACAACTAAAAAGGGAATAAAGTAAATTTTATTAGTGAAGCTCCCAAGTTAACACAACTTATTTTTAAACCGTCGATGCAAAACGAGAGGTTGTATGAGTTTGACGTGGCTGTGTATCTGTGCGTGTGTCTGTGTGTATGTCTATGGCACCGTAGCTCCCAAACGAATGTACCGATTTAAGTGCGTTTCTTTTGTTTGAAGGGTGACTTGTTCAGGAGCTCTTATATAATCGTTGAAGGGAACTTCTCAGTTTTTTTCATAATAATCATTACGGTAACGAACTTTACCTCGACAAGAACGAAAATCACGCTTCCATGGACCTTGATATTTTAAGCCGTTGCTTACGATGTTGTGTCTTAGTTAGCCTTGAATGCAATCTAGTCAATAAAGACGATAATCTAGCCAGGAATAGCATTCAAATCTTTAATGATCAATTACGATCAGGTATCGCACTGTGACTTCAAACTAAACTAAACTTGTTGTTGAAAGCACAGGCCATATTCCAGGGTGGAAGTCTGTGCCTTCTGCAGATACCCTGTTCTCTGCTCACTCGTCATTTGAGGACCAAATTAAGCCCATGATAATCTCGATCTGTCTATCTCTCTTTCAAAAGATCTTTGAATAAACTTCTCCTTTTCTACCCCATTCTTATTCAAAGAATACGATCGAAATTTAGATTGTAAGTCTATTACTGTATGAAATGCCATCGATCTTAAAGTCAGGATGTTTAATACTGAAAACAACACTGACCTCAATGGTTGAATGTTTAATCTTTACGAATACCATGCTAAAGTTTAAGGATCCGATTCTCGTATCGTATATTATAAGATTTTTCGTAATTTTTCGATCAACAATAATAAACGCTGTTCTAATTGTAGTCTTAGAGTTTGAATTTATGTCCGACATATTAAAATAGGCTCTTCACCTATTAATGCGACGTAACAAGATGGCGAAAGGTAGTGCTTCTTTCTTCCTTTCTTTTTAAACCAATTTCGAGAAAAAACTGTTATGCTATTTTGTATGTGATTCGCAGAAAAAGATTTTCTACCTAGTGCAGCAAATTAAAGAAAACAGCATATTTGTAAGATAACGTAAATTACAATAATATTTTAGTATTATTATTATTATCGCTTATCTTAAACTTTGATCTATAACAAAGATTGTGACTTTTTCTTAACAGAGACGAACACAGAAGCGCTTATTGCAATGCGTGGGCTGTACTTCATTGTTTTAATTAATGTCATTGTGATGGCGACCACAGTTATGACAAGAGAAGTCGATTCGGATAATTTATTAATGAAACAGTTCAACACCTTGAAGCCTCTACGACCCCAATTCCAGGAAATGACAGTACATGTGTGTCCCAAACACAAAGTTAAAATTAATGGACTATGCGTGCCTTACCAAACTGAACAAAAAGTTCAGACAGATTATTATGATGACGAAGACAAAAAGTAATAAATAAAAACGTTATTTTTATACTAAAATGTACATACTAATTTTTACTAATTTTTGTATTTTTAACTTATAATAAAAATTACTAGACACCGTTGAGTTGTTTTATTTTTATATAACCCTTCTTTTAAGAATAAGCATCATCTTCACGCGTACATGTTGCCAACATAGAGATACATCCTAGTTATTAGATAGGAAGCATTGTCACGCAAAGTTAAGCAATCTTAAAATAAATAGCTTCATTATCAATGCCATAAAAAATCCAACAGCTGGATCACTGAAAAAAAAACCTCTACAATAACTACGAATACTGCTCCTGCGATTATTACTAAAATAGTATCAATTAAATTGTAAACTTGTTATCAATTTCTATACCTTTTAAGGTTGAGAACGCTCAGGTGATGCTTTAGACGTAGTATGGGCCCCAAAAATTAATCCATGATTTTAAACTATGAAAACATGTTGCTAGTATATTTACAGAAACAGAAATAAAAAACAAGCATACAATAACCAACCTGTGAAAATACCAATAAATTATAAAGCAACACATTCGTAGAAGAAAGAACGACCTTACTGCTGGGTAAACATCTCATTTCAAAAGGTCTGTTTTTCTCAAATTTTTGTGTGCATTGTTTACTTACAGACAAATACACCCTTATAAGTCGAGATTGTCGATCGTGACAGATCCAGATCCGACCCGATTGGCCGATGAAATAACAGTTATTGTAGTGAGACTTTTGGAAGCTACTAATGACCTGTATAATCTGTATATTTACTATTAATTTAAATTCCGAATAGTTACATTGTAGTGTTACAATAATGAATAAAGTTAAATCTATTTTCAGACCAGTAACGACTGATTTACTCGTACTAAGTCACAAGTTCTTCTTGCTACCATTGCTAGACATTCGGGTCAAGTGCGCGCACTTTGGCAAATTTAGGAATATAAACCGTCTATAAATATATTGAAATAAAAACAAGAATAGAAATGCTAATTGGTTTTATTCCTGTAAGCATTTAATTATATAAAATCGAAATGCGCTCACTTCATCTACGTTTCGGGTAACTGTGCAACCTGCATGGGCCGGTATTGGTGGCGTTAAAAAAAATGCACACAATATTAAAAAATAAAGGTTCTTAATTGTATAGAAAATATTTTTCTTATAAATATTGTTAGTATCATCGTATTTTTTTTTTTGGTTCATGGTTTGCTTACAGTCGTAATATTGGTACTTAATGTAACAAATTGTATTTTCGAGAATTTAGGGTAATGTACAACCACTTTCAAGCAAACACAACAAGCACATAGTGTAATTAGGTACTGTTAAGTTAATAAAAGTATTCTTAATCGGCTTAAATCATTAATAGGCTGTCTAAAATATTTGCCATCCATTTGCTCGCAATGAGTTGCAAACTCTGATTCTTATTCACTATTAAATGTAGGTTTAAATGGGCCCACCGTATGGACACACGCTGTATTAGGTTAAGCGCGTTTTCGAAGATACCAATGACACTTGCAGTAGCTCGTTTGCTCTTCTTACACGCAAAGAGTGTATTGGCTCTAGAGATTTATTCTTCAGAGGCTGACGCAAGGTCAAGTCTTTTTCTTATATAATTTAGCAGCATGGTGGCGAGACATCGAACAATAGAATAAAAGACAGTAAATAACCCAACATCTTTATAAAACAAGGTACAAATTAAAATAGCACTAAATATCCCCATAATATGCGTACACACGTTGCATTAGAACACCAAATTGGAAATTAATGCCTATTAAACAAATTGAAATCAAATATCACCTCAAACAGTTTTCGCATAGCATGGGTTCGCATTGAAACAAAAAACAACTTACCGCCGTGAAACGTATCAATAACGTTGATGCTACTGTACGAGTCACGTACACTGCTTGATAGATGATAGAAAGGATAGATATTTTACTTGTAAACTATTTTATTGATTCACGCGCTAAAATGGTATAATATTTGCTAATGAGTACACGATACGCTTGCCGAAGGTGAACTGAATTGCACTTGTCACAAAATCATCGCTGTCGGCGTAAAATGCTGACCGCGGCAAAATGTACGGTTGTTGGCCCGTACAGCTACACTAATTTCCATTAAATAAAAATCTACAGATTTAAACAATAACCGTTAACCACCCGCCGCTGTGACAGGTCTTGACTAGTTTGGTACTCTAGGGACCCCTGTTTGGCCTAAACAACCCCGCTACTCTTTCAAGACATATACGCACTTACTAACCCACTGCGCCCACTTACCCCTAATAATTCTAATGTTATACATGGATTTTTAAACTGGTTTTGTGTAGTTCAATTATGTCCAAGTATGATTGTCTGACAAATATGTAAATGACTTGGCTGTTGTCCATCAGGAGGTGCATAAGATCCAGCGCGTCATGGTGTACTTGTCGCGGACGAGCCGCGCGGGCGCAGCGCAGGTTACCTAGTCGAAGCGTGCGCGCGCCCGCGTCGCTGGACTTGCAGCCAACATGCCAGCGCCGCTCATTTTGTACTTCATCTCAATAACTTTACTGTGGATATGTGGTAAGTAAGCCCTATACGCTAATAATTAAACCTGTTATAATCTACATATTATGTTTACTTACGTCATACGTGCAGAAATGAGATTGGTAGAAGTTTACTCAGTATGAGAATCAATGTGTAATCTAACTTCCAAAGGTATCGAATATGTCGCTTTATATACATCGCTCCTTGTTTTGTCAATGATACTTTTAAATTCAAGATTTTGGATTTGATTGGCCTGTTGGTCTAGTGGTCTGGTTCTGGTTATCCTGACCGCTGAGCCGGAGGTTGTGGATTCGATTCCCACCCAGGACAAATAATTGTGTAACAAGTATGATAATTTCGGTAAAATTTATCTATAGTATATATGTATTTAGAAATATTTAAGTATATTTATCAGCAGCCTGGTCATCGTAGTATAGGCTCTGCCTAGTTTGGGATTAGACGGCCATGTGTGAGATGTGTCAAGTTATTATTATTATCTCTTGTTGAAAAACAAGCTTGACAGTGCTATAAAGCAGTTAAAATTTTATCTTGTATTACTATACACTTTAGGCCTCCGTATATTTGCAAGAAGTAAACTTTGCAATATTTGGAATCAATGTATTTAGTAGACACATACATTACCTAGTATTAAAAGACTTATTTGATTTTCTAAACATGGACGCTGGTGGTAAATAGAGAGCTATCTTCTACGAGTAATTAGCTAAGATCATTGGAAGAAGACATGCATACGGAGGAGCGAATCACAAGAACGCCTGAAGGGCGGCCCGAACTCAATATGCACATTTGTATATTGACTATTATTATAAAACTCTTAGACACATGTCAATTAAGATAGATGCCTGGTGAATATACTTACTATAATATATCTAAGATGAACACAGACTTTATTCATTGTAACGTTCTGTTCACACTTGTGCCGTCTGTTTATATATAGGGCACGCACGTAACGAGGACGAAAAAAAACAACACAAATCACGACTATTATACGCTAACAGATTGGACGTTTGTTTAAATCAGTAACGGCAGACGAAATCTTGGTGGTGCGGCCGGCCAACGGCACGGCAGAGCCACCGGACCTCCGCTCAATTGGGAGAGTGCCACCTTACCAACCACCCGGTGGCTTAGCGCGTGTCGAAAAGTGGCCTCGTGAGTATTATAAAGTATTACTAAAAAACATCTGAGGCCTCTATAAATGTAGTATTATCTACTAATGTACATTTGTGTATATAATACCCTTTCTGAAAGAACTTAAATTGCATGTTTAATACGTTTTATCTGACCGGTAGGGCAAGGTTTTTAAAAAAGTGGTCATATTTTAAGATCGTTAATTTTATATTAATTAATTTTTAAATTGTGTCTGCTTAATGTTATTACGTACACACATTTCTATACAACGTTTTAACAATTGCCGGACACATAGGTACCACCTAAAAAAATTACATACCTACCTACTATAAACATCGGTGATAATTTTTTCCAAGTTCGTGTCAGGCAGCAGGTAGTAAGTAGTAGTAAGGCAGATAGTATTTTGAAATATATTCCATCATAGTTAAAATCTGTTATTTGCGGCAAACGGAGCAGGACTTATAAAATCACATTTGATAGAAATATGTTTCATATGATATTGTGGGGTAAATACTATAAGTAAAGTCCTTTCTGTGATTTGTATAAAAAACACCAATTTTCTGAAATTGTTAGTGCTTTACGTATTCAGGATTAATTAGACCCTAAAATATGACCACACCATATATAAAAACCGATCAGACCCATTCCAAATTAAGCTTCAGATCTCGAGGTTTAAAGGATTGATTCACTTTGAACGTACACACTTTGTTCATAATCGCTTGTTTGCAAATTTTAAGACAAGTCTTGTCCACAGGTCCTCCGTTTAAACATATGGATACTGTCCGACTACCTGCCAACATAGACCATGTTGACGATGGCGTTTGTCATAGACCATGCCCTCCAAATCACTTTTCGTGTCAGGTAATAATAAAAAAAATATTTTACCTCTTTCACAGAGGGACCGTAAACTTATACATTTGCAATATCCAGTTGTTTTGTTGAAAGCTGGTGCTGACAGTAGGATAAATTCTGGTAACGCAGTTAATGTGTCAGTGTTTATATTTTTTTTTATACACTAACACTAAGATTTTTTAACTAAAAGCCATTGTTAAAAGGTTAACGTATTCACTGCAGAAAAACATTTAGTACTTTCAGCGCTGGTTTTGTTAGTTAAAAACATGGAGGAAAAAAGAAGGGGCGACTTATTTTTATCTTTAGAAGCCAATATAAAGTGATATGAACACTTCCTTCTATAAAGTAGGCTTACGTACGCAGAATTTTTCCATTACCTTTACCTAAACTGTAACTCCTTGTCACTCAGTCCAGGGTTTTCCTCCTAAAACCTATCCTAAAAACTAATAATGTCAGGTGATGTAATAGAGACTAAATGTGTCTAATAACTAATAAATAGTGACTTTATACTGCCAGATATACAACATGGCGAGAAGAATATTCAATATAAACGCGCTTCAACTTTCATAAAATACACACAAAGGAATGTTGATGTTTCGTTCATTGTTATGTTATGTTCATTATTATAATAGTCCTCTAAATTATTATATAATTAAAAAAATTAAGTTAAAATATTTTGCATCATTGTACTTGACGAAGTAAAGGTGTGTGGAAATGTAGGTACATAGATATTTACATAGTTCCACTAAATAGCTAAAGTCGAGGTCGAGATGCAATGTAACAGCAGTTTTATCGTTGAATTTCTTGACACACATTTGTATTAAAAATGTAACCGTTCCGCAGAAATTAGGCCCTAGAATCCTTATACCTAATATGTCTGTAGTCTTTGAATCTCTAGAACTACAATATTACCATTGACCAAACTCAAAATGTATTTCCTATAAGTGTCTAAAGTATGTAATGGTTAAGTGTATCATGTAATGGTTAGGTATATCTAACGTTCGATTAAGAATACGCCTAAATCATTTCTACACCATTTGGACGTGTCACTCACGCCAGATTGGCGTTAATACTCACGACAATACTTAAAAAAATGAGTTGCAAATGTTCGACTAGAATAATAATCTGCTTCCATAATGTCGCATATACATTATAAAAGACAACTTCGGCTAAGGGGTTTTTAATTATGAATTTTATTATAGATCGCTTGCACCTGTATACCGATGGAAAAACGTTGTGACGGTAAAGTGGAATGTGCCGAGGCTGAAGACGAGAAAGGTTGTGCACCGGCCTGCGATGAAAATCTTAACCGAACTCTCTGCCATAACACCAACATATGCATCAAAGTAGAGTGGCTCTGTGATGGAGACAACGACTGCGGTGACTTTTCAGATGAAACTCGTTGTGGTAAGCAGTTTTTGATCATTTGTCCCAATTGTAGAGTAGTAAGGACTATATTTACTAACAGGAGCTCAATAATATCCAGGTAGTGTCGGAGAATAGGTGACATTCCCGACGTAGATAAGGATCACTCTTAAAGACATTAATATAAGTAGCCATTCGTTCGTTCAATCGTTCTATACAGTTAAGTGCAAATTAGCTTGAAAATAACAGTCATTTTGTTATAAATATGTATTTACGCGGCAATTAACGGAAATACGTAATTATACCATAGAACGCGGAAGTTTAAAAGTTATAGTCATTTTGTTACTTTTAAGCTTATTAATATTAAAAAAAAATTCAACCATCATTAGTTTGTACCAACAGTGGTATGCGTCGAATCTCTATTCGCGAAGTTTTCTTTTGTTCGGACACAACTTACATTTAAAATTTATGGGGGAAAGAGGACAGAATATACGAGTACATCAAAAGTTGACGAAGCTATAACTAACATGATTATTAAGATCGTATAAATCTGACAAATAAATCTTTTAGGCTGTGAATGGACTGACGTACATATTTATGCAGGTGGACTGACAAACTGTTCAGCGCAGCAATTCCAATGTGCCAACGGCCTGTGCATCCACAAGGACTGGGTTTGTGACGGTGACAACGACTGTCGTGACAACTCCGATGAAACCAACTGCACTAAAGGAAGGTGAGTAACACCATCAACAATAAACTACTTTCAAGTGGTCACTTGGCTTACTTTTAATTTGTTGATCAAGTTACACCCTATAGACGCAGAGGCCTATAAATTGTATGAAAGTTCTGTTTAAGTTCGGGGAAAGTCTTTTATAACGTATACAGATTTAGCATTGCCTCAAAACATTGGGTACAAAATAACTATGTAAGGAAGTGCTTGATTACTAATTTTCGTATAGTTATTTTATCGCGGTAATTCTAAATATGTTAATAGAAGTATACATTTATTGCTCTCATCAATAAAATCATTACTTAAACCTGTACGAGTAAATCTACGTGTTAATAATAAACGGCTTAACAATTGAGTTAGCATGTAAGTAGTAATAAAATAACTTTATCAAGGCAGTATGGAATTTTCTAGCTCAAGTGAGGCTATTGTTAAAAGTTTTTGAGTTAGGTTAGTTTGATAAAATTAATTAAAAACACACATGATCCGTACTAGGCAGTTACTTTACTTCCATAAATGATAATGAAAAAGCAAGGCGCAATGTCCGTAGCCTTTACGCGAGTACGCTCTTTAAACCTGTCTTGTAAAACCCGGAAAACCGATGAATCGAACCCATTACTGGTGTTCATAATGTTTGCCTCAGTTCCAGTCACCGAGCCGGTGACACGAGAGCGTAAAAGAATATAAATCGGTCTTTGAAAATCTCTTGACGTACTAATTGAAAATAAAAATATTCCACGCGTTTTACATAATAAATTACAACCGAAGTTGTGATAAAATTAATTTTGAAATACTTATAACTGCCATTTTTTTTTACTTTACTTTTCTGCTTACATGTCTATATCTGTTTTTATGACAACGGGACAAATCGAAATCATGCTTAAAATTAGAAGTACAATCTCAGTGTTGTAATTATCCACCAAAGTTGGTAAGGTAAAGAAAGCACACCTTTACTTTACAAAGTGAGGCATGTTTTTTTAGTAAAATTAAGACGCTTGAAAGATGCTACGAAATAATACCGATTCCTGCACTTTTTGGACGAGGTTACCAATAATGTTACTTATTTATGTAATAAGGTAACATCTGACAAAATGTCTTTTATTAGGAATGAATAACTATATCCTAATAATAATAAAAATTAAATTATTATACATTTTTAATATATTGCTCCAATAGTTTGTAGTAGAGTTCATTTTACAAATCCTGTACTTAAACCATAACGCTACCACGCTACGCTGTTCCACGAACAAAATATAGAAAAAAAACCGTTATTGGGTCACTTTGGTCTCGGTCTGTTTGCCCGTCCTTTTAAATCCTTTCTTTGTCAGTTATGCAGGAGAAAACGGTCAGATCACGTGGCATCATCAAAATCTATTTCTAATTGATATCAAATACCAGCTCTTGGTAGTCTAAAAAAAGGCAAAGCAATCAAAGGGTAAGGAATCTTTTTTGAGACTTGCTAACTTACACTTCAAAACTATGGAAGTACGAGTATGGAATTTAACAACAAAAAAGATCTTACTGTATACGTAAAGTAAAAAGCAGAAAACTATTAATTTGTAATAATACGTAATTTTTTACTACTGACGAGAAAATTTGTATACACTTTAAAGTAATATTCGCTAGACCTACGTTATTTTAGCAAAGCTTAATTTTTGAGGATTACTCTAGTAATACGTAGTTAAGAACGTGTGCAAACTTGCTAATTTAAAATGGGCTTTTTTAAGGTATCAAGGTCAAAAGATACATAATAAAGTTACTGATAGAGCGTAAAGAAACAACTTTTCGAATGCAACCTGTCTGTGCGGTATTCTATTAAAAATGGCGTAGGAATTGTAGATATCTTTCGTAGGTGTATAATGAAATATATTTATGGAGCGGGCGACATTCAGACGGCTATTTTTAGAATTAACATGAAGGCTGGCATAAATTTACGGGATAGTGTTTCCATAAGCTGCATCAGTGAGTCTATCATGCCGTAATTGGTGCCTACTCGTATATTACCGTGCCGTGTGACATTGGCTACACTACTAATGTCACACGATGATGACGATGATGTTATGGAAATATTTTATAATGAACGGAAAACCTAGAAAACCTGCATGTCTCAAGTCCCAAAGAGGGAACATTTTATGGTTTTAGGAGATTTCAATGCGAATATGGGCAGTACCAACAATAAATCCGCCCTGCGACACATAGTTGGGCTATATGGTCTGGGTACACGAAATACGACTAATTCAATTTGCTGACGACAAAAAACGCACCATAATGAACCATTTTAAAACACCACCCTAGGAGTCAGTAAACATCGTAACCAGATCGATTACGTTATGATGAGAACTAGGCGGAGGAGCTCGATATTTATCGCGACATTTTGCCCGGTACAGATTGTCTCTCCGATCATGAATTGCTAATGTGGCCTGTAACTTACATTGTCCAACTGCACTGCCAAAAAGACCTTCTGTAAGACCCTGAAAGATATAAAGCATTCCTGGGCAAATAAACTTGCTAACAGCGGTTAAGGACCGGAGCTAGTTTGGCAATCAGCTAAAACAACTATTAAGGCATCAACCGAAATCTCCCAGGCCAAGTTTAAGGTTGAAAAACGTCAGCATTGGAAGTTTCGTAAAAAACCCGCAAGAAAAGCACCTGGAGCCAACATGAGAGACTAAATCTGTTTACTTCTGAAATACAAACCGCTTGTCGCAATTGGTAACACTGTTACAGAAATTAAGCTGATATTTAAGGTTTAGGAACATTACTGCAATTCCTATTTTCCTGCATGGAGCTGAAACGGAAAATCAATCAAAAATGTCGTAAAAGTATTGAGGTTCTTGAAACGTGGTATTGGAGACGCTTGCTGAGAATAAAATGGACTGCTCTTCGCACTAACGTTTCAATCCATAAAGAGTTGGCATCAAAAGAAAACTTTCTTCGATTGTACAAGTGCGCGTCATTAAGATGTTTGAATATATCGTCCGCTAAAAAGCTAATTGGAACGATTAGTGCTACAAAAAAATTTAGGAGGTCAACGTTCTCGCGGCCGATCACCTACAAGATGAACAGATTTAATTAATTCGTCGACAAAGTGTTGCCTCACGGAATGTACACGCACTGCCACAAATAGACAGAGATGGAGAACTCTCGCAAAAGCCGCAGCGAACTTATTAAGCGATCCATGACCACGACCACTCCGCCAGGACGTGCACGACTAAGAAGAAAGAACTAGTAGCGTTCCAAGTATCCACACCAGGTTCATAAGGTGCCACCGTAATAAATTTGGTAAACATTTAAAAAAATTGGTGACTATAGTTAGCACGCGCATTCAATTGTGTGTCGCTATACAGAGTGTTCGTATCGCTATACAGAGTGTTACAGAAATGTGAGATTATATTTTAGGGTCATATAGTAACTACAGCCCGTGAATAACGTAAAGCGATAAAAATTTTAGGAAAATTCGTGATTTTTGATACAGAAGTCTTATTTTAAAATGTATTGAATGCATTGAACTTGAAAATTTACCGATAAAGTGTTTCATAAGGTAGAGGACTGACATAAATTAATGAAGATTTTTCTAAAAATGTATGCATAAAAAATATAAAAAGAAATATAACAAGCCTGTATAAGTCAGAGCTACTTTTGTAATTAACGCTTCAGAAACAGTTTGATTATGATAGAAAGGTGTACTTTGATTATTTCGTGTAAGTGGTTTGTGCTGCTGACAGTAATGATACCCGTTCCTTACTGAGTCCTGGTTGAAGCTCACAGACATCTGGTAAACATGTACAATAAATTGCAGCAATAATATAGATGGCATAGGAGCTGATTTAAGGTCAAGTAAATTACAAAAACCTCTTTTCAATTTCCTCCAAGTACAACTTTAACAGAAAAGTGTTTTGTTTTAAGTTTAAAAAAGAGCTAAGGCTGTTAAGTATGCGGTCTGTACTTAACTACTAGTATCTGGGAGACCGAGTTTCGTTCGGTAGCTTTTGATAAAATCTCGTCCTTTTTTTTGTATTTTTTTTTTTTTGTTAAATTGCATTTTTACAGGAAATAAACCTATGCAGTTGTTGTTAAAATGCAAAACTGTATCTGTATACAAAAATTTATCAAAATCCTTAGAGCCGTATCCGAGATACCCGAAATATAAATACATACATACAATAATTGCTCGTTTAAAGTAATAAGATGAATCTAATATTACACACGTCAGACGTCACTAAGTAAAATAGGCACTTGTTTACTAAAAGAAGTTCAATGCGGTGTTTTATGCTAATTATATACTCGTCGTAAAATGTTATCACGCGAGCTTATTAACTACGGCACTGCAGTCATGACATAATGCGCAAATTTCAGATATAATTTCAAATAGTTAGCTCTACTGCGGGCTTTATACTATTAAGTTGGATAACAAAAACATGGTGAGCCTAACGGTAAGTGGTTACCAGACTCAACCATTCGAAACAGCATTTTACTCGAGCATTGCCAACCCACCGCCAAGCTCTGGCATCCCTACACAATATATTTATTTATTTTATTTTAGTTTATTAGAGAAAATAACAGATACAATATACAACAATAATAATATACAAGTAGTTTAAACATTATCCAAAACAGTTTCCACAAATAATTTTTAATTTAGCGCTAAAATGAACGAGTTTGGTCATTTTAGCCATAAACATTCCAAACACAAATAAGCATAATGAGGTTCCAGTAAATTAGTTTAACAACTTATACAACGAATATATAAGTACACAAAGAAAACAAATATAAACGTAACAGAATTTGCCAACTACTCAAGTTAGGAACTTGACAATCGTGAACTTATTTCTTAAACTTGGTTAAAGAGAGTTGAAACATATCTATGGAATTATAATCAGAAGTATTAATAATACTGTTGCATGAACTCATCCTCCGCGCCTTTTTCCCAACTAAATTGGGGTCGGCTTTCAGTCTAACTACGATACGGCCGAACTTTGATATTTTACGTGAAGCGACTGCTATCAGACCTCCACAACCCAAGTACTAGGCGATATCGAAGTTCTGTATTTAGATCAGGTTGTCGGACTTTTTAGGGCTCCAACTACCCGTAACGAATGCGCTACAGATGTTTGTATATGGCAGCCGACTGACCGACGGTTTAACGTTGCCTCCGAGGCACGGAGGGATCTCAATGTGTTAAGAATGGTCACCCATCCTAGACTGACCTGGCTAGTATTACCTAACTTTGTAAGGAGCTTACCTACTCAGTTACCACTCAACCACGAGCCCTACTAACTATTTAATACAATATACCTATGTAATCCTTAAAATTTTAATTTATTTAGTTAGAGGGCCCAGACTTCCCGGCAATACACATTTTGAGCTACAGGTTCACCCTGACCTTCTCGATCTATATCTCATACCCTCCAATCCATCCATGTAAGCAATATCTCGTCGAAAACATAAGTAATGACATATTACATACTCAACATCATATGCATGGTGGTCGAATTCTGCGACAAAAGAATTGAGATCTAAATGAGTACCAAGTTCTGTAGATAATCCTAAAATTTATTTATAAGAATAACAACATTCTAAACTAAATTTAAACAACAAGGTTTGCTATTTAAAAATATGACTTCTTAAATGTGAACAACCGCTTTTTTACACAAAACAGATAAATTCTGAAAAATTTAAACTCAAGATTTGCCGCGTGTCTAGATTTTTTCCTTCGATTGCTTTCCCTTTCCCTTTGATTGCCTTCCCTTTCTCTTCAATATACTCCCAATTTATGTATCTTTCGTTTCCAAAAGGTGGGCGGCTCTAGGCTTGTCCCCTATGATGTGAGTGGGAAGAAATTATAATTGGCAAAATGTGGGTGGGTGGGATACATGTATGTATGTACTAGGGCACTACTTAAGTTTTGTCGTACTTTTTGTTTTTTTTTTGAAGTAGTCTCCACTGGCAGTATAAAGATCTTCGTGTAAACCAGGAGCTGAAAATTTTACTATAGTATCCCTCTGGAACACAGCCGCATATCTCCTCAAAAGCTCCTATAAGCCCCTTATCGCTCGAAAACTTGCGTGACTTCAGTTGTTTTTTTTTAACTTACGAGAATAGTACAAAGTTGCATGGCGCTAAATCCGAACTATAATCCCCGCAACTTCACTCCAGCTTGGTGCAAATAGTTTTGTCAGGTCGATGTGCAGAGGCGTTATCTTGATGCAAAAACCCAGCATCGAGTTTTAAATTGTGTCGTTTATTTTTACGGCTTCTAATACTTGAGGCAAACATTCCTCTGTATACTATGCAGCACTAACACTGTTTCCTTTAACGAGCACAACCGTAAAATATTCATCTCTCAGTACAAAATACAGCAATCATTCTTTTCTTTACGGATCGAGACATTTTCACAGACGCCGGCGATGGTTCTTGTTCAAACACTCACACTTTAGGATTTAGTAGGAACGTTGAAATAACTAAGCCAAGTTAGAAAATTAATAAAAAAATTTAACAAACGATACCCTGCCTCCAAAATTAGTTTTTCTTATTTTTGTATTACTTAGAGTTTCTGGATATGACTTCAACTCACAATATTATTTTGCATACGATAAAATTTATGTAGCGCCCTGCATGTATGTAATATGTCATTACTCAACTCTCCGCTTGTGATAGTCGTAATCAACATTTTGTCGATTAACACTAATACTGACTGTTGCAGCCGTATATACATAATGAAATTCTACTCATCATCTCCCATACCGTGAATTACCTAAAACCTTTCCAAAATGAAAGAATGCCTAAAGATTTGCACTGCTAAATAGGTAAAACTTGTAGGTTTCCGAATACCGTCCTATCTCTATAGACCACGTTTTTTTCAAAGTCCTAGAACGATTTTCCCATAATCAGATAAGTTGTAAGTGCTTATCTTCGTCTGGCTCCATCCTGGTCAGTTCTGTCAAAACTTCAGTCAACATTATATGTACACGATATCAAAGGCTACGCATGGAAAATGGAAATCTCAATATTATTAATTTCAGTTATACTTTAACATCGTAGATTTCGATATTACTCTGTTAACATATCCCCAACAAAATTTTATTGATACCTTAGTAACTTCTCTGACCGCTACTCGTAGCAACTTAATCATGTCGAACATAACTTAACTTCCATGGGTAAAACTTCAGTTGGTGTACCGCAGGGTGTCGTTTAATCTGCAGTTCTTTTCGCTGTTTTCATATATTGAATGTTCAATAAAGCTCTTTTGTCCTTGCGGGGATAACTTAATATTCTTCTAATAAATATCAAAACCTCTTCTCTTACTCATAAACAACTACGCTGATGATGACTATCTTTATCATGAGGATCAATTAAACTAACTTACATTGTCTTATGTCTCAATTGCCTTCGCTGAAAAGCTTACTTTCTTTCTTTACTCTCTTCAATCACTGAATAGTTATATGTTAATTGTTATCAAAAACTCATTTCACATTTATAGTTACGCACGCTAATGTAGCTAATTCGATTGTATGACACGTCGTTTACAGTACAAGCGTTTTCCTGCTGTATTGGTCTTACCTAAGTTTAAAACAATCGTTAATACTACTAAACATTTTTATACCAACTAAAAGCAACGCAAAGTCAAACATGTGCAGCATGTTTTTGTAGATAATATTTGTGCAGCATAAAACATATATTTAGCAACAAGTAGATGACGTTTAATATCACACATTGTAAGGAGTTCCCTATGTTAACCCATCTAATATATAAAATTCTCGTGTCGCGGTGTTTGTAATTAAACTCCTCCGAAACGGCTTGACCGATTCTCATTAAATTTTGTGTGCATATTGGGTAGGTCTGAGAATCGGCCAACATCTATTTTTCATCGCCCTTAATGTTAAGGGTGGTCCACCCTTATTTTTTATTTTTTGATAAAAAAAATTTTATGATACATCATTCGAACATACATACAACCCTGAATTTTCAACCCTCTACAACCCCTGTTTTTAATAGCGATATTAGTATTTTAATTTCATTAGTACAATTTTTTTAAAGTATTTAACCCAGTGAAAATAGAAAGTGCGATTGTTATAATAGACGGGTCACCTGATGGTAAGTGACTACCGCCGCCCATGGGCACCTGCAACTCGAGAGTCACAAGTGCCTTGCCGGCCTTTAAGGTAGGAGTAGGAGAGGAGGGGAGATGGAGAGATAGGGCGGAAGATAGAGAGAAGGAAGGGTTAGGGCCACCGGTAACCTCACTCGCTTGGCGAAGTACAACGAAGCATTGCTTCACTGCCGGTTTTCTGTGAGGCCATGATATCACTCCTTTGGAGCCGGCCCATACGTGCCGAAGCATGGCTCTCCCACTGTTAAACTTTAAATATGTCAGTTAAGTTAATGAAGTACTTTGAAATAAGAAAATGAATGGTTGGTGTTTTGTTATTTTTATAGGCCGTCAATAGACCACAGCGCTCCATTCTTCTTTCAGTTATAGACCCCGTCCCCACAATAAGCTAGTTATTTTTTATTTGACTACCAAAAATATTCATTCGAAATAATTAATATGGCAAAACAACGTGTGCCGGGTCAGCTAGTGAACCCTATAAACAACGTGTGCCGGGTCAGCTAGTGAACCCTATAAACAACGTGTGCCGGGTCAGCTAGTGAACCCTATAAACAACGTGTGCCGGGTCAGCTAGTGAACCCTATAAACAACGTGTGCCGGGTCAGCTAGTGAACCCTATAAACAACGTGTGCCGGGTCAGCTAGTGAACCCTATAAACAACGTGTGCCGGGTCAGCTAGTGAACCCTATAAACAACGTGTGCCGGGTCAGCTAGTGAACCCTATAAAATAGTTAACAAATGAGAGGTGCTCACGTAGCTGTACTTCTTTCTTAGGTTTCTGTGAAGACATCCAATCCAAATATTATTTTGATCTTGTTCAGTCAACACAGATTCTTCTGCGAAGTTGAAACATTGCATCGTGTTTACGACCGTAATGTACCATGTATAAGATTTATTATTTGTTGTGTATTCGGTATAATAACTGCTACGATGAAATTTTATTGTTTAAAATGGTTTTCCTCGCACTTTTACTTGAAAAAGGCATGAATAAGATCATCACCCTCATAACGATACTCTATTCCTAATTTAAAAAGGTTAAGTCACAACTCCGTGTAAGAAATTTAGCTGAGTCTGAGTCTATAATATTTTTTTTAATTTGTCTATGACACTAGAACCTTTAGGTATGACTATGTGTATGACCTTGTCATTAAAATAGTGACATCAAAACCAGACCTATCCACAACAGTTCCAGAGTCTCATTTAAAAAGTTTAGGCGGGACTTCCAGAATTTTATTTTACATTGCGCCGTAGGAGCTTGTAGCGGTCGGTAGATCAATACGTCGGGGCGTTGGGGGATGAAGAGAGGGCGCGCGGTCGGGGGAGGCTGCCATGACGACGCGCCTACGCTCTCCCTGCGTCCCTTGAAGGAGACTCGCCCGATATATCCCATTTCCGTGGGCGGGCTCATTATAGAACAAAACCATCGACGTGATTAACATTACTGTAACTCCTCTAGTGGCGACAATGTTCCGTACCGACAGTTTTACTTAAACGTTAGAATATATTTAGAAGAGATTTATATTATAATAAACTGATTCTACTAGCTACATTATTTTATTATATTTAATTGCTTGTATAACTGACAACATATGAATATTGAGCTAATAAATATAAGATATTATGGTGCATTCGTGTAGTGTCTTTAATTCACGTGAGATATTGTTAAAAAAAAAGTAGGTATAAGCAGGTGATGAGAATCGAGCCATTAACACCATTCAATAATTTCTTTTTTCATACTTACTGCCTGCCATTTTTAATAAGTTTCCTTCACAGAACTGAGAACATGTAATACTTTTTCTCAATTCTGGAGTTCCCTCTCTATTTAATTTAAATGTGCGGTGAGGTGACGATGTTAGTTGATTGCGCCATCTGTGAAAGTTGCCCGAATACGTAAATCTGGATAATAAGTATAGAACCAACATCAAATTAGATTAGTATCAAGCAGAATCCACAGATGGCTTAAATAAAAAAATAACTCGCGGTCAGCACTTTTCGTTGCGCTAACACTTTTCTCCGCTTAGCCCGCAATCGCCGAGCGTCTAAAGTGTAACGTGCGATAAAAAACTTTGTTCCAATAAATTAAATAAATAAATAATTTGACGACGAGTAATGTAACTGTAATGCAAATATATCTGTTTGCATTGCTTTGGGTATTTCTATATACAATGAATATATTTAAAAATGTATCTAAGTATGTTTGTCCACGTTCTAAAATCTATGGTAAAAGTAATAATTAGTTCAGAGCTAGAAAGAAAACTCTCTTTGTAAATATTATTATTGCTGTAGTTGAAAATGTGACCTCGGGCAAAGAGTTTAAATATGATGTCAACACCAACAATATCACTTTTAGTATTGTATTATTAATCTTTTGTTAAACATTTCCTTGTAAGTAATAATTATGACGTAAAATTTTCTCATGTGGTTAGAATCCTTGAATCAGAATGGCTAAAGTCAATTTAATATAACAACCATATTTGCCCGCGATTACTCATATAATAAGAACTGGATAAAATGGGGGCAGATGTCAACTCTCGGTTTATGTAAGACAAGTAATCAGAATTCATATATGTATATAACGTTCTAAAAGACACTATGACGCCTATGGACTTGATCGCAAAGGTGGTTCTGGGTGGGATTTTATGACCCTGGAATCATACACGAATAACAGATCAAAGTCCATCGCTTATGCATCGCTGATGGAACGACACATCATAACTACATGTACATAATATATATACCATGCTCCCAACTACAAATATCGTATCGTATATAGAGACACGTGTAAAAGGCTCTTCCAAGGCGTACACTTTCACACAATAGACTTCAGGGGTATTTTTAAAGAAGACATTTTACACTTACGTTCACAGCGCCCACGGACACTGCACGCTTGTATGGTGGGTGTTGCACATGGCGAAAGCCTTATAATAGCATTTCTCTACATTTAAAATAGCACATTAGTATGTTATAAAGAAAACATTTTGTATTTATATACTGGAACGTCTAATTCTGTAATTCTGTCATAATAAACTTGTGTTAAACATAGTAATTCAAGTAATTCATCAACAGGCAACGGCAAGGACTATTTTGGCATGTTTTCATTAACTTGACCCAATGATATTACGAACAAAAAAAGGATAGATACCTAACTCACGAGATCTGAATCTCGGCACATTGACCTAGTTTAACTCGCTTGATGACATGTTGGCGTATCAATTTAATACGTCAATAAACATACGTTTCAGACAATTATCAGCAATAAATATTGTTGTAACATATAATATCTACCTTGACTTTTATTCTATTTCTTTAATTTAGTCCGTTTATAATTATTTCACGGGATGTTAAGTGATGATTAATGATCGGATATTCGGATGCATATTTACCTAAAGTTGAGATGTTGGCTATTATGGAAAGCACTTTTTTATCGAAAGAATCCCGCGATTCCGGAAAATTCAAATTTAAGTGTACCTATACTCCGTGAGATGTAATAAACCCCATTTTGATACAAATGACACTTGCTCTGTTACAAGAACAAATTCTTGAATGACAATTATTTATGTATATTGCCCAAAGTGCCCATGTACAACTTTTCTATCTTTAATTTCTCTTCTATGTAGTTTCTGTGTGTACAACATAAAAATATTATGTGATGTAATGAATAAATAAGTTTATATTAATTTATGTTTTCTTACTTACCACACCACCATTTCTCTTACACCTTACATACGTACATACTCGAACGGGAAACACCTTAACTTAAAAAGAATTAACTTAAAGTAAATATACATCCGATTAGTTATGCGATCCCGGGATCCCGGGATTTTATTTTAAATAAAAATATACTTAGAAGCCGCTTCCATAATTTGTTATCCAAAAAATAACTTTAGGTAAATATGCATCCGATTATCGGATCTCTAGTGATGATGCAGTCTTCAATGAGAGCTTGCTTAAATGATACCTATTCATTCGCGATTCTGTTTTTCCTTTTCAGTTCCTTAAAGCGTGTGTTGAAGCTTATAACCACAAATTACTAAGTAGTTATTATAACTGACATTTGGTTCGTATGGGTGTGTGTAACTGCAAGTGCTCATTATTTTTTTACCCTTCTACGGTATAATCAAATTGGTGGTTCAATCCTAGAAGATAGTCTTTTATACGTGAATAAATGTTAAGATACTAACACGCGTATTCTTCGAACCTATACCTTAGATATTTGATTGGCACTCATAAAATGGCACCAACTAAACTGCTTTGGGCCGACGCTAGAGCGGTGTGACGTATGTAAAATGTTTAAAACTATGCTTTACAAATATGCTATGCTTTATAAAAAAAGGTATGCAATGCCGTATGTTTCTATAAGTATAATAATTTCATGATAGCTTTAATTTTTTAAAGTATAAATAATGGCACTGTAATAAACGATAATGTAAAAAGCTAGTCATTCTTGAAATACATAGTTGCACCTGTCCTTTTCACTCTCGCAAGCGTGCGTGGGAAACACGTACCACGTATCAAACTACTACAACACATATTTACGGAGACATTCATTGTATTGTCTAGTCTATTATTAGGATGGGAATAAATGCATACACCTAAAGTATGTAATAGTATCTGGTGCCACTATTTGACGCGATTTTTGTGGAATGTGTATCTATTGTATATTTAACCGAAGCCCATAAACATAAACAATACTATAAGGTGTCATAGTAATTATTGCTCTGAGAGTGTCAAACTCGGACAAATGCACTATGAATTCTATTCTTTATGAATAGTATTTACTGACAATTTGCCTTAATTGATCGTCGAAATATATTTTAAGTGATAAACAATATAAATAAGCAACCATAACCAGTATGTCAGTCCGAGTACAGGAACAGAATTCGAAGGCGATTCCTTTAAAGAGAGGCGTAAGACGCCTTCAAGCTCCTGGAATGGCAAGGGCTTGGCATCAACATCAACGGCGTATGCATCACTCACCTTCGGTTTGCTGAGGATATTGTGGTCATGGCGAAATCGATGGAAGATCTCAGCACGATGCTCGGTGACCTCAATCGAGTCTCCCAGCGGGTGAGCCTTAAAATTAACATGGACAAGACGAAGGTTATGTCGAATGTCCATGTGGTGCCTACCCCCATCAAGGTTGAAGACTCGGTTCTTGAAGTTGTTGACGCGTATGTGTACCTGGGACAAACAGTCCAACTAGGTAAGTTCAACTGCGAGAAATAGGGCAATCTACGAATCTAACTCGGATGGGCAGCGTTTGGGAAACTTCGCTGCATCTTTTCGCCCAAAATTCCTCAGTGCCTGAAAACAAATGTTTTCAACCAGTGTGTGTTGCCAGTGATGACATATGGATCCGAAACGTGGTCTCTCACTATGGGCTTGATAAGCAAGCTCAGAGTCGCTAAACGAGCTATGGAAAGGAGCCAACGAGCTTGGTGTTTCTCTGCGCGATCGAATCAGAAATGAGGAGATACGCAGACGAACGAAGGTCACCGACATAGCCGAACGGGTCAGTAAATTGAAGTGGCAATGGGCGGGGCACATAGCACGTAGAACGGATGGTCGATGGGCCCAAAAAGTTCTGGAATGGAGACCACGGACCGGAAAGCGCAGCGTAGGACGTCCACTATCGCGGTGGACAGACGACCTGGTCAAGATCGCAGGACGTCGGTGGATGCAGGCCGCTTCCAACCGGTCTTCTTGAAGGTCATTAAGGGAGGCATATGTCCAACAGTGGACGTCCTATGGCTGAAATGATGTAAGTCTAGAAGGTTACCAGAATAAGCTGGTTTTTTTTTACAGATGCCGGGACGATCAATTCATATGTGCCAGTGGCGAGTGTATTTCCAAACATTGGCGCTGCGACAAGGAACCCGATTGTCCTGACAGTACGGACGAGGCGGACTGTCGTGAGTAGTACCTAATTCTTTTTTTTAGCTGAATCAGGAATTGAATAAGTTAAAATTCGACTTAATCACAGATGACAGTTAGCAAGGGTGATGAAATTTGTATCTTATTTGGTAGGTTTGTGGTGTGCTACGATCTCCAAACCTTGTTTCGATAAAAGCCTAATTGAAAGTGTCTTGGAGTGCTGTTGAGTTTCAACAAAAGGTCTGATGTACGAAATGCCGTGTGCTTTCAGTCGCTTCGATTTCTACAAAATTACTTAGTCGTGACCTGGTCAATATGATCCCATACACAAGAAAACTCTAAACTGACTTTTGTTCTTCTTGCCGTTTTAAAAGTTGAGACCTTTGGTGGTTTTAAATCCTAACTAACATTAAAGGTTAACGCAAAAGTAATTTAGTTTGTTTATGACGCTTACACGCCTTAACCACTCAACCGCCAACCAAAAATCATCACTAAATTTTGAAAAAAACTGTGCCCGATATGCAATAGCTAGTAAAACCTACATAAAAGTCTTACTATCCTACTAGGCCAGTAGCGTTTTATAATTATGCAAAAATAACAATAAAACCTTTGGTAGCAATTATTTCGGAGTTGGAGTTTAAGCCTACTGGCCTATACCTCCGAGTGATGCTTACTCAAATTGATCGTCAGTTTTAACCCCCGACGCAAAAAAAGAAATGTTATAAGTTTGACGTGTCTGTGTGTCTGTCTGTGGCATCGTAGCTCGCTCGTAGAGAGCACATCAATCTCGGGAATCGACAAACTTAACTTTGCAGTTCTAAAAATACTGTCCTATACGATCATCAAAATATTACAAAGTCTACATTCCAACCGCAAAAAAATATTTTTATATGATATATCAACAAATGTTCTATGTTAATGGGAAGTACCCTATAAATTTTGGTTTACCTGCGAAATGTTCAAATTTCTTGAAATCTAAGGCTTAAATGGCCGCATCTTTTGATTTTGTTAACTTAGAAGCTTCATTTTATTAAGGATATAAGTGACGGCAGCTCTAAGTATTCGATGTTAATTTCAACTTGATGTCTACACGGGTTCCTGACAGACAGTCCCTGTCTTGACAGACAGCACCAGACAACAAACATCCTATCAGGGTTTTTTTGCTCCTTTTAGAGAACGGAACTATAAAAACCAGCTATTATAGATCATCATAATAATTGCATTTATCAAACAGTATCTATGAAAGAGCCCCACCATCAGCGTTCTTAACTGCATACCACTCTAATCATGAATAAAACTTTATTTCTTTCTTGGACCTAATGTGAATTATCAAAATAGCAATTTCAACTTAATTTAAAATTATTAAAAAGATGATTTTGCAATGTTTCTAAATGACAAAATATGCTTGGCAGCTGTTGATCTCATACGCTGTGGTGAGAACGAATTTCAATGCGACAACAAGAAATGCATTACGAAAGATTTCAACTGCGACGGAGACAACGATTGCGGAGACTGGACGGATGAAGACTCTTGTCCCATGCTACCCGGGAGCTGTAATGCAGGAGAATTCAGGTAAAATATTACCGATTGATATTTATCTTTTGTTGATTAGAAAGAAACACAAACGCACTTATCTACTATAAAAATTTGAACGTTTGTGTATTTGCTATTAGCATCTTTTTATCAAGGAGGAATTATTATATTCGCCACTTATGTTTTTTATGTATACATTATTACCGATGTATCTGTTTAAATTAGTGTACGAGTACATACACTTAAATACTGTATTTTTCTTTATTCATTATGGTATTTTTTGAGAACATAACCCCAGAACGTAATATTGTTTATTTTGTTATTCAATGGTAAATGTTGGTTTACTGGGCACATTTTTATTGCAATGAAGATTTATTTTTACAGAGATCACGTGGTGGTCGAAATTCGACCATAGATAGATAGATAACACTTTATTTGTACACCAGTCTTACAGTAGAATTACCATAATTCATTAGGTTAATTTTTTTTTGTTCATTTCATTGGCTAGTGTTGATTTGACTGACACTGACACACTACCGTATAGAGTTTCCGGACCGGTCAAACGTGGCAACTTTGCCTTCTGTAAATAACATTACCATAGTGCTTAGCTTTACTAACAAAACGTGTTATTACAAAAAGAATATAGGCGATAGAAACTTCCGATAAAACCAGGTAGATCTGAAAACAATATTGGCAACACTTATAAATATTAATTAGGAAATACGGTTTTACTCACGTGTATATTTCGGGGATGCCCGACTAGTTTTTACTCGAACACTTATAAATTTCACGGTACCATAACAGGTCAACATGTTATTATATACTAGACACGTGTAGCTTAATGTAGCCACATAATTTTTTAATTTATTATACTTATTTAAGCGTTAAGTATGCCGAATTTCACGTTCCTCCGTTAACGAAATCTTCCCAAAAATAGATTCAAAGAATTCCTTCACTTGTTAATATATACATGTACTTAATACTTGCCAAACAGATGCGGCGATGGCAAATGTATTCCTGATCGTTGGCGGTGTGACTCAGAGAGGGATTGTACGGACAGTGAAGACGAACTAAATTGTGAACCTAACTCAATGCGTAACTGTACAACCGACGAATATACTTGCCTCGATAGACGTTGCATACTGGTAAGTTCCAAATTCAAAATTGGCCACTTAATATAAAGATCGTCACAGCTTTTACAGCATATAAGGAAGGAAGGGCTTTGTCCGATTATATAGTTTGTGCAGCAGTTAACACGCTTGATAGGTGGTCGATACAAAGTAAAACTCTCAGCATTTCTTTATAATACGTAGTCCCTGCTTTAACAGAATTACATGAATTTAAAACCATTCTATATTTCAATTTTCAATTTTTATCGGTAGACAGCAGAAAAATCGTAACGCTTTAAAATTTTACAAAGGTCTTGATCAACCTCAAACAGACACATTTTTTTTTAAACTCATAATAAAGAAATCTTATGGCCTTAGGCCGTAATTAACATAAAATAGATGCATAGCACCGGTCATCCCAAAAGAAATTAGCGAAAGGACGTAGGACGTTGACCCTAAGTTTTAGTACACGCAAACTTTTTAACCCACATGAATTTCAATAGAAAACCTGGCTCTGCGATGGTGTACGCGACTGTACTAACGGCGAAGATGAGATGAACTGCGAGGTACACTGTGAAGAAGATCAATACACTTGCAAGACTCAAGACCATCTTATTAGCAGCGCATTTAGGAATTGTGTAAACAGAAAACACGTCTGCGATGGCATGAAGGATTGTCCTGAAGGTAACAACAAATTAATAAATGAAACAAAAACCGATTACGTTAAAATATTAAATAAAAAGCGAAACAATAATATACTCCATGTCACTTAAACAACTAAGAGGAATATAAATACACTGATATACTAGCTGACCCGGCGAACTTCGTACCGCCATATTTTATTTCTCTAATCGCAACTAAGGAAATAAAACCCTTCCGGTAAAATCTAATTAGCTAAATTGAAAATAAAACTAAAGTACTCAATTGAAAAATTCATATTGTTGTACAAAATGACTCGTCCATCAGATGTTAAATCGCAAATAACAGACAAATAATTAGCTGAATTATACGGTATTTCGTTCACTACAAAATAAATTTAATTAATTTTATAGCGTCAACAACACGTGGTAATTATGCTGTTAAAATGTAGCTTATATGACACGTTCGTAGATTTAATATAGCAGCGCCATCTATTGATTACTTACTCAACCCAGTCGAAAGGTATCGACATCTGTTAGAATCATTTGGAGTTAACAGATAATTGTGACTGTCAAATAATAACAGACAAATAATTAGCAATAAATTAAAATTGCGACTATAATTTGAGATTTAAACAATCCTATCTCTCAAGTTGGATCGAACTGCACATGGTGTGCGAATTTTATTATAATCGGTTAAGTGGTTTAGGAGTCCATTGAGGACAAACATTGTACCACGAGATTTATATATATTAAGATGTGAAAATCCTTGGAACAATTTAGGCTGTATTGAGCCAAATAATTAGACATATCTACATAAAATACAAATGTACTTACGCTGAAAATACATTACACTGATTCGGTATTACTATAATTTTGATTGTCGAAATTAAGTGTTTTAATATTGTCGTACTTAAAGACCTTTAAACGCTCTAGTAAAGTTTATACATCGGGAGAATAATGTTTTTATACAATTCACTGACTTCGGTTTGATTAGCTAATCCTCTCACTGTGCTATAGAAGCAGTTGCTACAAATATTTATATCTTGGCAGTACAACATAGTTACATTTGATATTTTTCTCTTTACACAAGGTGACGACGAAGACAAGTGCCCAGTGAAAAGGGAGTGTACTCATGAAGATCACTGTGAACCTGGCATGTGTATCACTACGTATGATGCACGACAAACATGCACCTGTGACCTTGGATTTCTGCTTGCCAACAACAATTATACGTGAGAACCATTAGATTTTTCATAATCTGTTTAAGTACATAAGTAAATAAGTAGCGACTTTCCCAACCATGCGATAAAGTACAAAACAGCTTGCAAGACAATACATTATTTAAGAAAAATTTAAAGATAGGTGTGCTACGTAAGGCCTACGAAACAGGTTTAGTATTCTAAGGTCCTGGTCTTTTTTAACAATTAAATGGTTTATATTGTTTCCATTGCTCAGTTGCCGCGACATTGACGAATGCATGTACGAACAAGACCCAGTTTGTTCCCAAACATGTTCTAACACAGTTGGAAGTTTCAAATGCGGCTGCATGACTGGCTATGTGTTGAGGCCCGATAGTAGATCCTGTAAACCTACTGGAGAATCACCTACACTTCTCTTTTCAAACAGGGTTGGAATACGACAAGTAAGTGTATTGACGAATTACATACTAAGTAATACTTGTACTGGTACTGGGCAGGCCCAGGGGTGGGTAGTAGTCACCGCCCCACCGAAAACCCCGGTGGGGTGACGGCCTGAGGGGGTTTCCAGAGGTACAAAAAAAAAGGGGTGGGTAGTAGTGGGTTTTCGTACACGGAACGGACGGATAGATCTTATACATGTTGAATATTTATAAAATAGATGGAGATGTTGAACAATTCACATCTGTTGATAAATAACTGAGTTACGTCATACACAACGCAACAGCAAATATTATACATACTTATTAGTTGTTTTTACATTACATTTGTATTACGTTGTAGTACAACATTTACATTTGTATGATATTTTTTTTTGGTTTAAAATTTGATTTTGTTTTGAGTTAATTATGATAGATTATATAACTGTTCTCGAGCTACATATACAAAAAAAACAGTCGAACTAAGAACCTCCTCCTTTTTGAAGTCGTACTCTAAAAATTGATACTTTCTTAGGTCTGGCTAACTGGAGACAACTACATGCCAGTAGTGAAAGGGCTACACAATGCGGTTGCATTGGACTACCACTACGAAAAGCAACTCGTATTCTGGACGGAAAACAACTTGAGAGTCATCAGAGTAGCGCAGATTAATAACAATAATTTGACTGGTAAGATTAGTTAACTTATTTAGTTGAATACCTCTTTCAAACTTGGAACAATTAAAATGTAGACTATTTAATTTAACATCTTACAACAAATCATTTGATGATGATTTCATATATTAACTGTATTTTAAAATGTATAGGGAAGTTACATCGGGTCTACCTAAAAATTTTTTTTGGAAAAACCTAAAATTTGTATTTAAAGTACCAATACTTTAAAAACAAATAAAGATTTAGTTTAGCTCATTTGTGACAATCTATTTTATTACATTTTCTAATCTGTTTGTGCAAGTACTACAGATCTTCATGTTAGGTTCTGCGAATAGGTTACAAACGTTCAGGAGGGACAATATGTTGCAAAATACGACGCCACAATATCCTTGTATTGCATTATGTTGAGACAGCTAATTTGTCTTCAGATGTTATAAGATGGGGATTAGAAACACCAAGTGGCGTTGCCGTTGACTGGATTCACGATCTTCTTTTCTGGACCGACTCTGGTACCAGACGTGTAGAAGTAACCACGTTAAACGGATCTCAACGAGCTGTCATAGCTGCCAATGATCTAGATAAGCCCAGAGCTATAGCAGTACATCCTGGAGATGCTTTGGTCTTTTGGACGGATTGGGGTGAGTAAGGCTACTGAAATAATTTGTTTGAGCTTCAAAATACGATAGTAAAATTAAAATACTTTTTTACACGATGCCTCACCGCTACTTACCAATCTAACGATCATCAAATAAGGTATTATAAATTTATATCGTATGTTTTAGGACCTAATCCTAAGATAGAAAGAGCAGACATGGACGGTAGTAGACGCAAAAGTGTCATAGTCGACAAAATATTCTGGCCAAATGGACTAACCATCGACTATACGGACTCAAAAATATACTGGGCGGATGCTAAACACCATGTTATTGAGAAAGCCTCGTTTGATGGACATTATCGGAAAAGAGTAAGCAAACGGACTATTTTGTATTATTTAGTATTTGGATATTTGGTGCCGATTTTATTATTAAAGAGTTCTTGAATGTTTAAATATTTGTGTATCAAATGCCATTTCGATGTTTAAGAAAATTTTAATCAAAACTAGTCTTTCATTATAGTAGAATAGTAAAAAAAATAAGAGAATCAAACATAACGCGGACCAATTCTGTTGTTAGATCACGAACAAAGGACTTCCTCATCCTTTCGCTCTCACGTTATTCGAAGACGCGATCTACTGGACAGATTGGCACACGAAGAGCATTTCCACGGTGAACAAAAACACTGGCATGGGCATACAGACTGTGCATGCTGGACTGAATGTTCCAATGGATATACACAGGTAAATCTTAATAGAGTAAAATTAGTCGATAAATTGTACCTAGGTAATCATCTTTGATATGAAGTTCAAGTAAACTTTTAAATCGATTTAGATATCACTTAATATCCGCGCACGAATGTTAACTGGTAAGGCAAAAAAGTTTGCCATGACGTTGCAATTATCCAAATCTCGCAATAACTTTTGCTTGAGTTAGGAATGAGTGTCACATTTTTAGTGTGTTGGGTTTGATTTGAATCTGCAACCTCTTAATTAAAAGTCATTACGCTACCAACGCTTTCTCAGTTTAATATTTTTTTTAAATCCTTATCATCAATGTTGTTAAGATCAGTAAACGTTCTCTCTCAATCAAACATTGACAAAGCGTTGTAACACACTTTTTACACTTCAACTAAACACTTATTACGTTCTACCAGTTATCACCCTCTTCGACAAATAAGAACGTACAAGAACCGTTGCGGCTACAACAACGGCGGCTGCTCTCACTTCTGTTTGCCGAACAGCGACGACCATTCCTGCCGTTGCCCTGTTGGTTTCAACCTTAATGATGATGGGTAATGTACCAAAACTCTCTATTACGTTACTTACTAAACATAACATGAATCTAACATTTTGCTTAGACAAAGTATATTATTATTATCTAATGCAGATGTCCAGCAATTTTTTTTTCATGTTTGGTTTCTGATAAGTGGTATCTGTAGAATTTTGAGAAAGTCACGTTTTATATTAAAGCCGAACATGTGAAGAAACTCCAGAGAAATTGTTACTGTATGCGCGCAAGAAGGACATCAGGTTGAAACAACTGAATCCGAGAAAACAAACAGATTCTTTGGATATGGTAAGTTTTTAAAAATGCTTAATCAACGTACGTACAAAAGAATATATTTTAAAACATGTCAGCTTAAATTTCAAAAACGAACTACTTCCAGAACTTGCGACTTGAAGTAGACGCACATCATCTTCTATTTTGCTTTGTAAGAACATTACTAGTAACGATGTTAGCTGACTAGTAATGTATAATTACATTACAATAACTATTAGCAAAGTGTAGGCAGTAAAAGCCTAAGCTGTAGTAAAAAGTTCTAAATGTTATATTATTAAACCAATACTTTTAAGAATCTAGCTACTTGACAATAAACTATCGTATTGTCTTTAAAATATATTAGCTGGAGGATATTAGAGGATAATTCCTATGTCGGTGACCCTAAAAATTTATTGTATTGAGCTTTAGTAATTTTATTTATTGAAAACCTTTTTAAATATCATGTACAATAAATCAATTCTAATGTCATAAGGAATTCGATCAGGTGATTCCTGTGGAGACTATAAAATCGGCCGTGGCATTGGACTGGGATCATAACACCAACTCCATCTTCTGGACGGACGTCGACAAGGACACGATAAATCACGCTTTCTTAAATGGTTCTCATCAGAACATCATTGTAAACTCCAATCTGAGTAAGTAGCACATATACACATTTTTATAAATAGCAATTTATACCGCGAAATACCTATCATGTATTTGCTGCATAAACTGTTATTATACAGATGTACAGCTCGTTAATAAATGTAACAAGATCGTAGAAGTGTTAGTTTCAGTCTAACACGTAATTCAATGGAACATTTTTAGAAAACACGAGACTTATATTTTCAGATTCTTTTTCGTTCTGAGAATCCGTTGTACATGCATGTGTTTACTTAAAAACTGCCTTCAAATTTTCAGCACCATGTTACAAGCGTTTATTAAACTTGCTGCATTCATTCCTACTCTTTCAAAATATGCATTTCTTTTTTCAAGCACTTGGTAGCATCCGATTGAGCTGAAATTTAGTATATCTATGTAACTTCGAATGGATCGGAATGCAATAATATGTTACCACTTGTTGAGCCTAGACAAATTCATGTCTCTATCACTTCTCAATCTCAGTGGCACATTATTATATAAGACAAAAGCTTATTTATCACAATATACGTTTTACAGTCTGGCCAGCGGGATTAGCATACGACTGGATAACCAATAAGCTATATTGGACTGACGCGGGAACCAACAGAATCGAAGTAGCTAATGCGGATGGTAGCATGAGAACTTTACTGGCATGGGACAACATAGACAAGCCTAGAGACATTGTTGTTGATCCTAAAGGTTTGTATAAAACATTGCAATGTACAATGGGCTGAATTTGCCTGATCCTAGACTGGAAAATCTTAATAGTAGAACTTCACATAATTATGACGAGGTTTAGAACTTTAATGTTGCAGTCTTAAATAAAAACAAGCCTAACAGTGTAATCGAATATGATAGTAATAATAATAAATTGCCACTTCATAGTGTGAGAATAACACTTATACTTTATGATTTACATATGCAAGCAATATTAATACACATTTAAAATATCTATATTAATAATTCGGTCAAGGAGTATGGTAGACTCGATTGACACCTTGCCTGAATAAGAAAACATAAAAAAATAATGATTTCGAGTCGACAACATAATATATATCCGCAAAATTCAGATAGTCGAGATTTTTAAATTTTTTAATTTTGTTAAACTCTAATGGTGCAAATGGCAGTCGCCATATTGACCACTCCGATGCCATCTTGAGTTCGTTAAGGCTAATTTACACGTATATCTACCTACATTTTTTAAAAGATTGTGTATTATGAGTCTCATTTCACCCGAGCGAAGCCGGGTTTTTATCTAGTATCTTAATAAAATATTAGCCAACTCACCCCATGCATGGCAATGTAATACCGAAAAGGTAAAAAATATGAATGCAACTAAATGAACGATACGAAAACGCAGAGAAAACAAAGAAAGATATTTTTTTTTCAAAATAAGATTATATTACTTACCATCCAGGTTAAGACTAACCTATACATTACGTTTATTAATTTTGAAGGCATTTAAGAAATACTCATAGTTATTTAAATGTATTCAGTAAATACCTAGTAATTCAGTCTCATTCAAAAAGACGTACGTAAGAACAGTAATATGATATTGTACTTTTATCTCGAATCGACATTTCTTTTTACATAGCTGGAGTCATGTATTGGTCTGATTGGGGTACATCGCCCTGCATCGAGAGAGCAGACATGGATGGTGGGAATCGCAAACGTTTGATCTTCGGTAACATGACCTGGCCTAACGGACTAGCCCTAGATCTCACTAATAACCGGATATATTGGACTGATGGTGGAAACCAGACGATTGAGTATGCTAATCTGGATGGCACGGGCCGAGCTATATTAATTGGTGAGTAGAAAGTCTTATACAAGTATTTTTAATGAGCACATAAAAAAGAAGATGTTGTATTGGGCTCAGGGTCAAAGTACCAAATTGAGTAAAAAGGAATTTTCTCACTTCTTATCTAGGGCAACATCTGCCGCATCCATTTGGCCTGGACCTTTACGGAGACGAAATCTTCTGGACTGACTGGGAAACGCAATCCATTCAAGCTGCCAATAAGTTTACTGGAAAGAATCGAAGAACATTAGGTGCTGGTGTGGCAGGTCTGATGGATGTAAGGGTGTTTCATAAAGAGAGAATAAAGGGCATGAACAGGTAACTCATTTCAATAGCCATATTTTTTTGGTAATTGGTAAAAATCTAATAACTGCCTTGTCATTCTAGATGCGGAAAAAATAATGGTGGATGTTCACATCTCTGTTTATTAAAGCCTGGCGGGAAATCATGTGCATGCCCTATAGGAATTAAAATCAATGTAAGTTATTCTCATTGTAACATTCATTCATATCGTTGGATTCGTAATATAAACTAAAAATATTATTAGAGAAAATATTGCACTTCTATTAATACTATTTGTCTGGCTTGCAGAAGGATGGCAAGACATGCCCTGGCGGTCCTGTGAACTACTTGATTTTTGCTCATCGAGTGGATATTCGTGTTGTTTCTCTAGATGTTCCGTATCTAATTGACGTGCCGTTACCTTTACCTGCATTGAAGAATGCTTTCGGCGTTGACGTTGACCACAAAACATGTAAGTTGAAAGTATCAGACTATTGTAGAATGTTCAACTAAAAGATTATTTAGATCTACATTCCCAAAGAGATTTCTAGTTTATTTCCTAATATATTATTGGATTAACCGTTTATACGCCTGTAACTGTTCTGTGTTGTTGGGACCACGGAGCAGATGGTTGGGACTAAAATACGGTTATAATTTCTTTTTCAGCGCTTATCTATTGGACTGATACTGGTGAAAGGAAGATCCAACGAGCTAACAGAGCCGGCGATACTATAGAAACCATAATTGGAAAAGGCCTGCATACCGTAGATGGACTAGTCATTGATTCGACTGGTCGTAAGGTTTGTAATACCAAGAAAGCATTTTATGATGATTTGTGACATCATAGTGTAAATGTGCGCAAGCCTATTAATAAATATGAAACTTTTTGGAAATCATTTAACAAATTGCTGAAACTTTGCGTGTACTTTGAGGTAATGACTCTGTATCCTATGATACTGAATGTAATCATTCTAGCTCGAAGTGCACGAAGCGAAAAGCAAATACAAGATACCAATGAGAAGACTATAAATAAACTATTTTAGAAACAAATACTACACACAAATCTTTAACCAAGTTCTTAAGCGGGAATTATGTAGTACCAATATTTTGCTACGTAAATGCTTTGCTATAAACGAATTAAGTAGCTATAGGGATATCTTAGCATATAATTTCTATAACTAATACCTACTAATAAAAATCATGTCTTGATTACTTACTATCTAAGTTTGTTCTTATCAAATTTTAAATACTAACAAAGTGGAAAACAGCAGATTGGTAATAAAATATTTTTCTATAGATTTACTGGACAGATGGCGGACGAAATAGTGTTGAAGTGGCTGAGCTTGACGGTGGTAACAGAAAAGTACTTTTTTGGACTGGGCTTGGTAAGTGATTGTTTGATTGTGTGCTAACCGCATAGTAGCGTAAACATAGACGCTTTTATATGTTTCAGTTCCGAAGCCTTACAAAAAGGCTCAATCATTTAAGGAGTATTTGATTGTCTATTAAACGAAATTGATGTCACTAAATTATGATTATGCTTCTAAGATTTTAAGGTATCTTTATGTGACCGGGATTCATTGCTCTTGAGTGTATAAACTACTCCAGATATGTCGCCCACATTCACGTTAACATGATGATTTTTCGTTTTATTATGGTTTTCTCTACTACGGGAAGTAGAAAAAGTCGCTTCTAATAGTTAAAAATAAAAATGAAAACTCAACTAAACATTTCTTTGTAGATTCACCTCGCGCTATAGCTTTACATTACGAATATGGTCTAATGTTTTGGTCAGACTGGGGAAAATCTGCAAAGATTGAACGAGCTGATATGGATGGTAACAACAGGTAACAGTGACAAACTATTACATTTCCAGCCCATAAGTAATAAATATTATGCCTAAGTCTCTTTTAATGCCCTATAAAAACATTACTGCTAAATAGGACTAAAAAAAATAAACAAAATGAAGTAGGAACATAGAAAATTATCCAATAAATACGGTTAATAATTAATTGCTTTAATAGGAGTTGTAGTAACGCAGCAAACAAAACGAACCGCTAGCTTTAGGTGCCATTGGTTCTACGAATCAGCTCTCATTAATAACTGTTATTGCTCAGATAATAACAAATAGATTTAATCTCTTTTTTTCACCTTATATTTGTTTTCAGGCGTGTAATTGTAGAAAACAAAATCAAATGGCCTAACGGTCTTGCTATAGACAAAATCGAAAGTCGCCTTTACTGGAATGATGCCAAAGTCCTTTCAATTGAAAGTTCAGACTTCAACGGGAATGATCGTCGCACCATTTTGAGCAATGTCCCATACCCATACGGTATCGTTATAGTAGGCCAATACGTATATTGGACCGATTGGAGGACCCAAGCCCTCCATAGAGCTGACAAAATGAATGGCAAGAATTCTATCATGATTCGGCAAAATTTGGAGGGACTTATGGATATACGTGCCGTGCAGGTAATGTCTTATATACATATACAAGTTTAAATAATTATCTTTTAAAAAAAGTATCACCGACTTCAATGTGCTTTTTAGTGGAAAGTAGATGTATTTTGTTTAAATATAATATGGGTAGGCCAACTAAACGCACTCCAATGAGAAAGCGATGGTTCGGTTGATTTTTCTAAAACCGGTCGACTGATTTCGATAACATTTAAATGGTACCACCTGGGAAGTATACTCGTTCAAACAAAAAAGAATTTTCCAAATTGGTTCAAGCGTCTTCGAGTAATCGGTGAACATACATAAAAAAAAAGAGACCGACGAATTGAGAACTTCCTCTTTTTTGAAGTCGGTTAAAACGACTACTAAACAACAATTTGATACATACTTTATTTTTTAAACCGTAACATCCAAATTTTTTGGGTGCTATGTCCCACCCAAGTCAGTAGTCGCAAGAGTAGGCAAGGTATTAATGATATGTCGGTGCCTCCAAAATACATTTGTATCCTTGTCAACAGACTGAACGTGAATTTGAAAACGCGTGTGGTGACGACAATGGCGGCTGCTCTCATCTCTGTCTCCGATCTCCTCAAGGTTTCTCATGCGCTTGCCCTACCGGTCTACTTTTCAACTCAAGTGAACCCAATCCAAAAATATGTCGAAATTATCCCGAGAACTTCTTATTTTTTGCAACGAAAACAAGCATCGCCCTTATTTCTTTTGATACTCCTGAGCAATGGGATGTACCACTACCAATAAAGGTGCAGAATGCTGTTGCCGTTGATTTCCACTGGGACCAGAAGCTTTTGTATTACACGGATGTTGATATGGATGTCATAAGGTAAAAGACTGATATAATGACATAATATTTTAATAAAAACCTCATTTGGTCATAATACTATATTTAATTTTGGTTACAGATCTATAAATATGCTAAATATGAGTGAAACGAAAGACATCGTAAAGGGCAATATGGGTATTCCAAATGGATTAGGCATAGACTGGATCGCAAACAACATGTATTGGACTGACAACGAATATAAGGTAAGTAATGTCACATAAGGTTTAACCAATTCTAAATGACTGTTTTATTACATACATACATAACCTCACGCCTTTCTTCCTTCGGGGTTCCCAGAGTCAACAGCTACCTGTTCTTTACATACCTACTGTCATTATACGTCGGTTTGGTACTTCTAACCTGCCCATTCTTCGGAACATCACCAATTTAAAAGCGTATGTTCTGCTTGGTCGACTCCTACCGGTCTGTCCCCTAATGTTTGTCTTATATATGTACTAGTTATGTCATTCTTTCCACACTCATTCTTTATACGTGCCCAAACCACCTCAGCATACCTTCACTATGTCCTCTTTCAATAATAATGACTGTTTTATTCTGAATAATAAACTTACTGTTTCAAAAATACAGGTCATCGAAGTAGCTAGGTTGGATGGTACATCAAGAAAAACCTTGCTCAGCAATTTAAGTGAACCCAGAGCTCTGGCACTATTTCCAGCTAAAGGGTAAGCCAAAAATTAAAACCTTTCATAAAGGACTTGCTATCAAAGTTTGTAGTTTAACCGTTGATTCAGTATTGCCAATAAACTATCTTTCTAAACTGGTCAGATTACACGAGTTAAATATATTAGTGTGTTGTTTAAAAACCTTGTAATATTCATCTTTTATACGTTTCCATCGAAGATAAATAGTTGAGCGTGAGAATAGTGATTAATTTATAAAGTAATTTAATTTTGTAATCAGGTATCTTTATTGGAGCGACTGGGGCCAAACACCATGTATCGAAAGAGCATACTTAGACGGCAGCCAGAGGAAAATAATCGTCATCCAAGACGTTGGTTTCCCGAATGGAATCACCATCGATTACAAAGAGAGAAGACTGTACTGGACGGATGCTTTAAGACATCGCATCGATACATCTGACTTAAATGGCCAGCACAGAGTTCAGCTTATACCTGAAGCTAAGAATCCATTCGGGATGACACAGGTAACTTCCTTTTTGTTTATGAGTTAGCATGTAAGGCATCCAGTGTTGTGGTCCGAAAGGAAGGTTCAGCGTTAGACCAACATTCAAGTAGTTACGGTTACCTGATCGTGAGCTGCTTGAACAACCAATTCTACGTTTTTATTTTCTTCTCAGAACAACAAGAACAAGCTTCATTCATATGGAATAACGCAGGTAACCCGAATTTTTAATCTAATCAGCCTAAACACAATATTAAAATAATAAGATTTCCTCTGTTTCCTTAATAATTGAAATGAGATTTTCTTTTCAGTTCAACGACTACATTTACTGGACTGACTGGTACAAGAAAGCCGTTATGAGGGCTAATAAGAAGACCGGAATGAATGTAACTGAAATAAGAACAGACTTAGAGATGACCATGGAAATAAAAGCGGTGTCAGGCGAGAAGCAACGCGGATGGAATCCTTGCAGGGAAAATAACGGCGGCTGCTCACATCTTTGCTTCTATAGATTACATGATTACATTTGCGCCTGCCCTGACGGATATGATCACCGTCCATGCTTGACAGGTAATCTTCAATATAAATAGGAACATTTTTATCGTGGGAAAGCCATGCTTCGGCACGTATGGGCCGGCTCGACCGGAGTGATACCACGGTCTCACAGAAAACCGGCAATGATTGCATTGCTTTTCGCCGAACGAGTGAGGTCACCGGCGGCCCTAACCCTTCTCCCCCTCTCTCCCTCTTCCACCCTTCCCCTACTCCCACCTTAGAGGCCGGCAACGCACTTGTGACTCTTGAGTTGCAGGGGCCGCGGTAGTCATTTACCGTCAGGGGTCCGCTCATTTGCCCCCTATGGCATAAAAAAAACAACATATTATTTTAACATAGTGGTATTGTTGTGTTTTCTTCTGTAAGTACGTACCACGTGTACTCTATACTAGTAACCTTGGCTGGCGGTCTTCTATAGGGTGGCACTGAAGTCTAGCATAAATCTCTGTACCTTGCTTTGCCCCCTATGACCTATGTACGAGTACATTTATTGTGACTAGAGTTCAAATTTCTAGATATACTCGTAGACGGTTAAACGCTGAAAGAAATGAGAAATAGACGCCTGTTTACAAAAATAAATTATATTTAAAAATAGCAGCTGTTGGATGAATATATTTCATCCAACAGCTGCTCAATTCGAAATATACCTAAACCGGGACGGTCGCTGTAAAATTACTTTGTGTTATTTAACTCATTGTACCAACGTTTGTCAGAGCTCCTTGGGGAAACATATGTTGTCAGTGTGGGAGATTGTTGGCGTAAATTATTGTTATGCACAGGCAGAGTGAGCTGACGCAGCTGTCAGGGAGACCCGGTGACCCATTATAATCGAAATATCTTTTAGCATTCTCGCAAAAAACAAAACAGAATACTGAAAACTTCATTTTGAAGTCAGGCTCCGATCGATTATGGTGAAAGGCCTTTATCGAAGCATGTATACAATTATGAAATAGGTAACACCATGCTGTAGTTGAATAATTCTAACTTTATTTTTCAGTTTCTAAAAACCCTGTTGACCTCAAGATGCCTCATCACTATCCATCGTTCGACGACTACACGGATCGACACACAGACAGTCCAATACCTCCGGTACAGCCTGAAGCTCCTGATACGAGTACAGGAGCGATCATCATCACTGTAGCAATACTTACTTTTGTATTAGTCGGCATATTCATCATCGTACTTGTGTGTGGTAAGTGGCATATCCTGAACATGTTCAATTACAGACTATTCCACAAGCTCATGAAAAAAAAGATCGATCAAAATGTTATCGATCACATAATATATTTATAGAAAATTTATAATTTTCCCTTTGTATGAATCATTTCTAAAACCTATCCATTCAAATATGCAATGTTTTTGCTGCCAAATATGCTCCTTTGTTATTAATTATTTTAATAAAATTAGGAAGCCTGAAAACTACTTAAACTTACATTCAGTACGTAAGTAGTCGTACTCCCGAGAACTACTGATCGATGGCACGTAGTGGTTACGTAGATATTAATTAAAGCGTATGTAAGTGTGTTACAAAGAGAGATTAAACTTCATTTATTTATAGCGCTACAAATACCTTCATCCAAAGAAAACCCTGCGAGAAAAACAGGGCTGCGTTATTGCGCATGAATAGAGTTCCCAGAGTTTTATAGACGGGGCACTACGAAAGTCTGTTTATAAGCTACTAGAACGAAAGAATATATATGTACTTAGCAATAACGACTTAAACTAATAAGGGAGGAGTCTTTAATAGTAATAATATATATTTAAATGTACACTGATATTTTTTATAGTGAAACTACATAGAGACCGTGGTGGTGATCTAAAGGAGAATTATCGCGATTCTGGAGGCCATATTTCCTTCCATAACCCGAACTACAGCTGCACTACGGGCGCGGGCGGACCAAGCGCAGAGCCAATCGAACGTCGTACCAATCGTTTTCAGGGCATTTTCAAATATGACAAGAATCAGGTAAATACCGACTCGTCTTTACGTAAAACTTCCTAATCTTTATTGCTAGTTATTCCCTATAATTTAACCCCAAATAGAATGCCCTGTTATCAACTTCATCCAAGTGTCATAAAATTCTTAATTGCACTAAACACATATTGACATTCTTACTACAAATACTTAGTACCGTGTGGATTAGGTCCGGTATAATATAAGGTTTTGATGATACTATTAACCTGCTTTAGTTTAACTAATACCCTAGTGGGGTTACACATAGATTGACATAAAGCATAATCAGTTAAGCGTATGTTAAATCCACTGGCGTAGCTACCGGAGGGCAGTGCTCCGGGGCCTCCGGGGGGGCTCCGGCTCGGACTCTGACTTACCAACTATAAATTGAACTAGTAAAAATTTCTCCCACATTCGGAATATAAATAAACCAGATTTTTTAGAACCAGAAGTTATAAGGTTTGTACTAGAGTTGTGACTAAACCACTATTTATATTAAATTGCGTACTTCTACTAGAATATGGAGTATGACGAATCTGGATTACGACAAATTTGGAGTACGTCAAATTCGGAACACGACGAATACGGAACAAACTATTTTAAATAGGGCCTTAGTTTATTTTTTGCCCCAGTGCCTTTGGTTACCTAGCTACGCCGCTTGGTCGCCATTGTACGTCCCTAATTCTGTGCAATCCTACAATACAATCCCACTAATATTATAAATGTGAAAGATTGGATGGATGGATGTTTGTTACTCTTTCACGCCAAAACTACTAAACCGATTACGATGAAACTTGGTATGTATATAGCTGGAGACCTGGATTAACATATAGGCATACTTTTCATCCCGATATTCCCACGGGATCGGGACTTATGCGGGTAAAACCGCGGGGCCCTGCTATTGTATAATAATGCTATCACATTTCTACAGAACGTCTTATTACTTTTCCTTAAACCTTTTTATAACACAGTGTACAAATAAAGGCACTGTCCTCAACTTAGTTTAACAGTTATTTTAAATACAGCATCACCTTATTTACGCTCAGTGGTTTTTTTTTAACAGGAACGTGTCACCAACGTTTACATACCTGAAGGCACGAGTCTGTTACCACCACCGCCCCCGCCGCCCCACCGTCAACCACCCTCAAGGCCCGCCACACACGATGACTTCGAACCCGTTACTTTACACTCGTACGCTTAAACAAACAACATAAGATCTGTCAAGTGAACGATTAGGCTGTATGCACAAAAGGTTTTTCTTACACGCTAATTCAAGACATAAAAATCCAAAAAATGCTTTTATATGCATTTCTAAAATTTATGAGTTGATGGCGCGTGTAAATAAAACTTCTTGTGCATAGCCTATAAATGTTTTAATGATACACCATTCGGCAAAGGCCAGCAATTTTGCAACAAGAACTATGACGTAGAAGATCACGGTTTACTTGTAAGTTTTGTAGCCCAGTAAAAAACATCTTTACTAGGGAATACTCTCGCAATAACACCTATTGATTACAGCGGTATCAACGCTTGTAGCCACTAGTGACGACGAAACGATCATTCTAATCTAAACGGTAGGTATGCGATGCCTCTATCAATTGTTGAATTTAAGAACGGAGGCAGTCGGACTTGGAATTTAGTACTATACAGATTTATTGCCATAGCGCGTCAGTAACCCTTTCAAAATTCTATAAGTAATACCTTTTTTTTTATTGAAAATCTTACCTGTTTGCTACCTTTCACAATTATATAGCTGATTATAATTATTTTAATGGAATTGTGAGATATCAGAATCCTGGGTATGGGTAAAAACTGTTTTGAAGGGGGCAGGCTAAAATGGCTACAACGCGAGAGCTTTTCGATTCTTTATGCGATCATCAGTTATTATTGTTATCGTATTTTACCAACTTAAGTATTCGATTTATCGAATTTTTCGAAAAATCCCTCTCAACGCACCACGCAAAAATATAGACATTAGCTTTAAAAGCGACAAATATTGTACGTAGATAATTTTAGAGGAATACATTTACTACCGCAATGTCATTGAACTTCATGGAACATGTTTGTCCAAAGAAAGAAAATTAAGAGTATTGAAATAATGTAGTATTGAAGTAATAAATACATATATGTACTATGTTGGCAGATACTTAGGTGACACGTAGCATTGGATTTTTGTCTCCTTTGGTGTGAAGGTCTCCTGAAAGCCTACTCCTGCAGTCTTTTTTGCAAATATTTATATTTAACAAGAATTATTATTCAATTCAATAAAATCTTTATTTCATAAAATTGACCATCAATTATTCGAAATCGTCGATTTAATAAATAATTATTATAATTAAAAATTATAGATCAACACACACAGAGTCACCGCAAACAATAGTCGTCAAATGTTAAATGATTAAAGAAAAGAAAATGAATAATAATGATCTATAACCGCCCGTTTCCAAATGGTTGAGCCATATTCAAATACCTATCTAATTGTTTTATAATGAGGCGACCTAGTATTTTTCATGTGATAGATATCAGGCATATAATCTAAGCTAAAATAATGGATTGAGTGCTGCTAGCTGGAGAGTTTTTCCTTGAATCTTGGTGAAAATAAGTTGTTGCGGAAATTTTGTAGGAAAAAAAAAATATTTGGGCGATTAGGGAGAAAAGTTACTGGTTTACTGGCTACTAATTGGCAATACCAATTACAAATTGTAGCTTTATACCCTTTTTAAACTTTGTTGCACAAAACAAGTGTAGAGTCCACGCGCCTAGTTTATTTCGTTGACTGAAATCGTTATTACAATTGGGTAAGGTGTCCGAAAAACTCGGGTAAATCGAATACCTCAAATTGTGTAGATAGCCATTCAAATAAATCGAATAACCAAATCAGGCGAATATTGTATGACCCAGAGGGACAATTAATTTTGCTCTGAAAATCGTTTAAAGAAAAACTAATGCCGATTTTTTTTTTAATTTGGACCTATGCAAACTATACAAAAAGGCTAAAGGCTAAAGAATATTCCAAAATTTGATTTTGTAGTTTTGCTTTTAAATTCAAATAGTGAGTGATACATGCACAAAACTTTTTGTGACCTAAAAACTCGTCATATAACATTTCAGAGAAGTCTAAAAATATTAACATCTGCACATTCCTTACTTTAGTGCAATAACTATATCATATCTCGGAAATGGTTGTTTTCTCATAAAACTCTATGGATTAAGTTATATACATGGGGAATAACGCGCCCTCTTTCACGGGATCGTAAATAATGACTAATAATCCTGTAGGTATACCTATAGATTCAAGCAGTAGGTATATAGTTAGAGGAAGTGGCATTTTACATTTTAGGTAGGTACCTACAGTTTGTTCTTTTATATGGTACAGATTTATTGTTTCTTTCTTATATAAACTTACCCCTAACTTTTAATCGCATCGCATCATTTGGGAATAGCATGTACTTGAGATGAAAATAGTGTTAAATTCCAATCGAAACTGGGCGCAATTGGGCGATTTTATGGTCATTTCCGTTGAGAAAATCGTACATTGATTGTTCCATGTACAATTTCTATACGCATCGAGGTGCCTCCGTTCCTACCTGAAGTACATAATAGATATTAAATATTAGGGAGTCGATATGCTTATGTGTACCATCAGTTTTATTGCATCCTCAGATTCCAAAATATTTATTTAGATACTTTTGGAAATACTCGCTCCACGAATTTTAGGTACGCTGTAAATACTGTGGCTGTCGGCATTAGCAAGCTAGTACTGTGTCTATTTGATGATGAATTGATGGTGTAATTATTATTTTGCGTTTTACAGCAAAACAAGGATATAATAAGACACTCAAATTCATAACAGTATGCGTTGGTTTCTTTGGCCCACCGACGCGACCAACGATGTATCAAAACGCGTCCGCGTCTTCTGCCTCGAGCATATGCGTTTTTCGTAGCTGTGGGCGTTTTTGGATATTCCAAACATCGCTGCTCATCGATAATAAGGTTAATATTGATGTGCATTGATATTTAGGGTTCGGCATCCGATATTATCGTCATTTTTGACATCGATGCCCACCAGTTATTGCTGTCAACTATTGTTAAAAAGCAATAAGTAATCTTCAGTTCAAAATGTTGCACTCGTTCGCCGCTTGCACTAACCGCGCAAGATGATTCAAGATTCTCTATTTAATTATAGGACCTATTCGAACGAGTTTGTTCACGCTCGTCGAATACGCATTGGTCCTAGGCCGCGGGAGACAAATAGTCTGAGAAACCAGCGCCTAAAATGTGATTATTCACATAACCCGACAATCGATCGAAATAAAACTGGTTTGGTACGAAATCTATATATTTTTTTTTAACATTATTCTGATATCGATGTATTCGTCAATTCCAGATAAAAAATATATTTGTGGTAATTGTAAGATCACTATTTAAGCGAAATAATATTTTGAAATCACGACATTAAAATAATGATTTAAATACGTATCTATATCTAGATTAGATCATAGGTACCTACTAAATAGGTTGAACATTATTATATTTAAATCGGCATTACTGCTACAGTTCGATACTAATTCCACAATTAATCCGTCAGAGACTTTAATATTTCTCATTAATATGATCACTTCATATAAGTACTCACTATACGATAAAAAATTAAATTTATTGTTATAGTTGATAGGTATAGGCCAATTGTTTAGAAGCACAGAGTGTATGGGACATTTCTGTCATGTGTAAATAGGTGTATCTATGTATTTGTAATGAATAACTATATTATGAGGTTACTATATCTCTATCGACACCAAGAGTTCGATAATACAAACAACTGCGAGGTCATGCTGCGAATTTTTAAGTGAACTTTATAATAAATTAGGAATGCTGAAGCGGCATCTATAACATGACTTAGTATTTCACAGCATGATATCAACATGTTGGCATAGTATTACAATTAAGCCGTCCCTCGTTCGTTTTCCGATGGCTCACGGAGAAGAACGAAGGTGGCTTTTACACATCGGGACAGTACATCTTTTAATAAGCACATGTTTGGGAAAATATGTATTATAATATTTTTTGTGTGCCCGAATTGATGGCCTCCAAAATTCTACCCAAAGTAGACAGTATGATCGAATTTTGTAATAAACGTACGTAATACGATTTGATAAACATTGTAATGTTAAAGGAATTGTTTCAAAATGTAGAAAAGAAATAGGACATCTTTCTTCATTTCAAAACAATTCCAATATGGTCTGTATACACATTGATTAGTGCGAGTGTGAAATGTACATTTTTGACGTATTATTACGAAAAAAAAAAACAACGCTGTCTCCGTAGTCAAGGCAACAATGTCCTTCTACTCCCCACTTCCAACAATCAGTGTACAAACACGCCTTTAGTTAACAGAAAAATTAACCTAAATAAATTATTATACCTATTTGTATAGACGAACTCAGTGGTAGACCACTGAGTTCTGGTCTGGTCGTCTGGTCGTGTCCCGATCTCGTATGAGTTTATTAGATGTTAGTAGTAGAGCGACTCGTCGTCACAACTGTAATTTATGCTACTACATATTATGGTTAAAGTAAAAGAAACTGCTGATCAGTAAAGGGATAAAAGACATTATTATGTAACTTTTATAAAGAAGATATGAAAACAATAAAATTGCAAGCTCCAAAAATAAATGTAACGACATTGTACCCACATAGGTTTAGTGTAACAAGTTGTTTATTGCATTTGAACATAGATTTACTATTATGTTTTAATAATGTAAATTACTTTTAGTCTTTTTAAATTAATATTTAGATATTTAGTAGCGTATTTTGGTGCAATGTTTGTAGTACAATACAACTATTAATAATCGCGGTAAAACCGCTTTGAACAAGTTGTTGAGACGAGTCGCTCTATAAACAAATACTTTCTACCTACGTTAATATTTATTGAGGTGGTAATTTACATAAACAGAAAATCATAATTCCACAATATAATAGTGTAATGATTAAAATCTAGAGCCCACAAAAATATGAAAAATTTCCCAAATCTAGATTTAATTCACCAAATTTAAAATGGTGACAATAAAATATCAATGTAAATAGTTAGTTTTAATTACCAATTATTTTGACAGACATAATTGGTATTGTAAATATATAGTTTATTTACACTTTGTTTTTATGTTTGATTGGTTTCATTTCTACGAACGCCTACACTGAATGGGTATTGCACACATGCAACAAAATATGCTCTCTCATATCAGACAATTATTTAGTACAAACTTTTTTTAAGAAATTAGTACGATTAATTAAACGCTTATATCTGGGTCTCTTACTGATGATATTATTATTTTAATCATTAAAGTAAAAGTAAATTGACAAAAAAAAATTGCTTTGTTGAATGATCTAAATATTTATTTCGGTTATTCAAAACAGGAGAAAATATTAATGTTTCACAGGGTGTTTTAATCTAAGGTAGAATTAGGACGGACGTCGACGGGCACAGAGGCGAAAAAGAAATCCTTAATGTATTATTTCTAAATTTCAAATTACCTTTTAATGGCTGAAATACGAATAATTAAGACGATTAAAATATATTTTTATAGCGATTAGAACCACAACAATATGTGGTGTTTGGTAACTGACAGTTTTATATAACGAAAGTTCCTTTTCTTAATCTGATTATAACTACTTAATATTGAATTTTTATGTATATTATGCATGAAATACTTCAGAAGTTTAATCTGAACATTTTTAATTTTATATAACTATTGTATATATAAAACTATCATTTATAAGACATGTTCTTTATTTTCTTCTAAAGTATGCTCACATCGCCACTTTACCAAACAGTATTTTAATATTCATTTGGGCAAAAGTTACCTGTTATTTGCGAATACCATGGAAACAATCCGCCCTAATCCAGTTACTAGAAAACAGTTCGATTAAAGTATATTATTATACTATTACAAATAAACTCATATCTCTGTAGCTTGATACAAGAAATAAACATGTTCGCGGAGTGGCGCAGTTCTTGTAACGAGCAACAAAATGAGTCTTGCAATCCTCTTTTATTCAGCATTATTATAAATATTTTATAACTTTGCAATTACGTCTTGATGGAGACGTTAAACATTCATATAAAACCCTAACGAATTAAAGAGGCTTGGAAGTATTTCAGATTCTCGTAATAATGTTTCTAATTAGTTTTAAGATATATTTTATGTAAATTGTTTTGTTATATTATAGCTTATAAGGAATGATGGAATCTAATATAGTGAGTGCTGTGATACCGAATGCTTTGACAATTGTAGTGTGGGTTATCAGCAATGGTGGATACATATACATATATATATGTATATATTTTTTTTTAATAATTTACCTAAAATTATGTTACAGAATTTCATTATGGTTATATATGACACTCAACGCACGTACAGTATACCTACTGAAGTGACTTCGATCCAAATGACTAAGAACTTTTTAAAGCAATTAATCTAAATAAGGAATTGAGTGCCAAAATGTAACTGTTTTTTTGTTTTGTATTAATAATAAATAACTAACGTGTAAATGAAACAGCTTTTACACCTTTAATGCCTCGTAGAGGTGTTAAAACCTGTTGTATAATTTATTGTACTGAAATTAAAATATAGAAATTATCCTAAAATGTTGCTTGCATTTTTACCGATACCTACCAAATTTAATTTAAATAATGTTTAATCTAACATGTTGAGTAGAGATGGACATAGAACCCGGTTTAAACACGATGCCTGGGTTTAAATCCAATAAAAAACCATCAATTCCCTCCCGCAGGGCTTTTACCTATTTTTTTTTTTCTATGGTATAGGGGGCAAACGAGCAGACGGGTCACCTGATGGTAATGACTACCGCCGCCCATGAACACCTGTAACTCAAAAGTCACAAGTTCGTTGCCGGCCTTTAAGGTGGGAGTAAGTGGAGAGAGAGAGAAGGGCGGGAATAGGGGAGAGGGAAGTTTTAGGGCCTCCAGTAACCTCACTCACGCGGTGAAAAGCATTGCAAGGTTTGCTTCACTGCCGGTTTTCTGTGAGGCCGTGGTATCAGTCCGGTCGAGCCGGCCCATACGTGCCGAAGCATGGCTCTCCCACGAACAATCATCAATTCAAGTATTCCTCAGAAACAGAACAGGGAAACTTTTGTCAGTCATCCTTACTACCGCTGCGAGTGCTGCTGGATCTCATACCACAAAGGTGTGGAAATAATATCATCATATTTTATGAATCTTCATGCTATAAGTGACATTTTATTGAATAAAATAGGAAATAAACAGCAATAATTATTTGGTTAACGATACGATCTTGGAATCCCTATATTTTTTGTAGGTATCCGACGTGAAATTATGGCTTGGCGTGGGGGACACGCCGATGCGTGTACGTTGAGGCGGTCAAATGATTAAGTACCTACTAACGTAACTCGCAACTGTGTTCTGTACATGTGAGCTATGTACTACTAGTACTACCTACTACTACTAGTAATTCTATATTTTACTAATCAAGAAAGTATTATCACTTTTCATTATAGACTTAAAACACATAATTTTTTGTCAAATGATAAATGAAACGATGTTACAAAATACACATATTTTTTTATTTCATGTTTACCATACATTTATATACAATACTCGTCGTTTACACTTAGTCAACAACATGAAACATAACACTTAATAGGTACAGACAGTTTCATAAGTTATTATTTAGAAAACGGCTTTTCCAACGACACATCACACAACGGCTTTAAGATTACATAAATGAACTGGCTGGAAAATAATCAAAGTGTAACGTTATAAAAACATTTATTTTATAAAAAGTTATTAAAATAGATAGTTTTTTACGTAGAACGTTATTCAACCGTGTAGTAGTTTCTTCAAAAAAAACTTATTTTTATTCAAAAAGTGCAGAATACAGGTATGTAGTTGGAAGCATTTTTTATTGAAACACGCCTATTAATTTTTGATGCAATAACATTAAATTGAGGTTTCTCAGTAACAAATTTATAGATTTTAATTTTCTTCAATTAATTTTGATCCACATTATATTATTATGTTATACAAACAATCTATTTATTATTATATTTCTCTATCGCATTTTTTTTATAACAGAGATATTTAATGACTAACATTGCGGTACATGGATAACCAATGACCAATCTCAAACTGCATGTAGGTACATAAATCTTATTTTACTTAATAATACTCAATTAAATTGTATAGTCAAGAATCTTGTAATAAAATTAATCATCATTCAGGTAGTATAATTAGTTAGACCAGTTTTATTATATACAAATAGTGATTAAATCTGCAAACAAAGAATCAGAATAAAGGAACCTCCATAGTGTATGTCACAGTTTCCATCCAGAAGTCTCTTTCACTTTTAAAATATAAATTGGACTTACGATAGTAAATGCTAAGTAATGTTAATACTGGAACTTCCAGTGTGGAAGTAACATAAATTCAAGCGGCGATTTTTTCTTATTTTCTATTAAAAGTCAAGATAAATTAGGTGTGTAAACATTTTACATTTAAGTACGATTACTCCTTACTAATGTTATATTTGATTCGCGAAAACGATTGGACAAAGAAGTTTTGTACAAAGCTGTAAATTTAAAGGTGATGTAGATGATTTAAGTATCTATTAAGATGAAAAGTAATTTTAAAAATCAATGTATTTTTTGGAATCATTTATTACGTTTACGATTTAATTTATATAACAACAATATCTTTGGAAAAAAATGTCTTTATTCTATAATTTGTAAGACCAAAAAGAAAACTTACAAATTACCATACATTTACGTTAAGTTTACTGTTACTGTTTTAAGTGTTAAATTCTAATGAAAGAAAAGTCTTGTTTTGTTTTAAACAAATAGATATTGCATCTCTTACATATCGGCTTTATATGGCGAAATATGTAAAATATTAAAGCAAAATAATAATAATAGTTTAAAATACAATAGCACTTATGTTTTTAAACATGTATAATATGTTACTAATTACGTAGAATAAGAATAGCTCACACTAATGGCACCCAAATGTACATAGACGTTTGCCCTTTAGACTTGAAAACTCTTTAAAGGTTAAATGTCATTGCGTTAATGTTACATAATTATGACAATTCAAATCAGACTATAGATAAATAATTTCATCACAATTTTGACTGTTGAATTTTCAATAATGGGCATGACGCACTAAAGGCATCATTTGTATTACGGGGACAGTTTAACAACAAGCAAGTGTTACGAGAATTCCTGAAATAAACTATACTAGACATATTTGAGATTCTGCTTCCCAAAAGATTCAGGTACATACAATACTTAAGTGAAACACTGCAACGTTACATTAATAAATAATTGTGAAGATATATTATATATCTCGATGCTTCAACTAAAAAAGCATTAACGTGCAATCTTTGGCACAAACACTACAAATAAAATAACATTCACAAAAATATAACCATTATAGGTCAGCAATAAGCTTAGATATTTATATAAAATGCTCAACGATCTTTGTTTATTTACAAATTATATTTATCTACACTATTACAATATTTACATAGATTATATTTTGGTTTATATTAGTACCTAAAGATAATAATAAATTAGTATAAACTTATATCGTCACTTTATGGTCTAGTTATATAACGGTCAGATAACAGACCAGATTTGAGATAATACAATGACAGAAAAAGAGATTTTTCAAAGCATATGGGAGATAAAAACAAGACTAGAAAAAGAACGAATGAACACAACTCGAGAAAACTCTACCCCTCCCCTTTTCTCTCTTGACAAGATCCGCGTGTGAAGAGTAAAACAGTTTTTTTTTAATTATGAGAAGTTTATTCGTTCCAAATTTTGACAACTCTACTGTAAAGCTAGGTGTTGATTTATTGAGATTCAATGCTTGTGTTGTGTGGATAGATGGCCAGCTAATGTTGGTATCGAAAAATCGCAAATCAGTAAATTTTCGTGGTATGAAGAAGTAAAAGATTGAAGTGTTGTATTTTATCATGTAAAAACTATTCGGATAGACGCTCTGATGCCATGTATGGCATCACAATTCATTTGTAACTATTTTTTTTATTTAATGTGTTTTTTGAAATATAATTAAATCTATTCGTCACTAGATGGCAAAACTTTGTGTAATGGGAACTAAAAAAACAAAGGTACGTAGAGCTCAGTATTATTAAAATAAATCATACGAAGATACTGAAATGTGTTATACAGCCAGCCCTAAAGAATTTTTAGCCGTCAAAGTATTATTTTTATATTATTTGTAATCATTTTTTGAATAGACTGTCATCTATCTTCAACTAGAAGAACATATATAAACAGAAGAAAAAGACAGGGCCGTAATTAGAACCCAATTATTTTACCTAGCAACCCACGACAATACGAGTAAAATATTTATCTTGAAAGTACTTTGAATATTAAAATGAAATAAATTTTACTTAGGCTGATGATTTGAAAGGTATTTTAAGCTCATTAATTTAAATCTACAAAATAAACTGCAGCTGCGGTACAGATACGAATGAAAAAAGATATGATAAGAATAAATAAGTGAACAAATTTGAATCGTCATTCGTGATTTACCACAAACTTTTTTATTCTCACACTAGCAATGCCCAATGCCTATGTGTTAAGCCAGGTCGCAATCTATCTGTATACCAAATTTTATGCAAACCCGTCCAGCTGTAGGATAAGGTCAAAGCTAGGAGAAAGAAAGAACTCAGAAACTTTCGCATTTGTATCAAGATGGTTTACAAAATTAATCTTGAAAAAACTACTAGCTGGTAAGTAAATTCTGAGTACGGCCCCTTACATCCTATAACTAGTGTGAGATAGCTAAACTACATAGCAACATCGACATAGAACGATGCGAGTAGTTTTACTATTATTTGGTAGATGGAAAAAAGGGAAGTGGGCGGAGCTTAACACCCCCTCACCCAGCAAATTGTCACGCGTTGTTTCACAGGGAAATCTTATTACAACACCTACTCTTTGAATCTGCTTCGTGGGTAGGCCAACTAAACGCACTGCTCCAATGAGAGAGCAATGTTTCGGAGCAAAGGAAAATATCATCATGTATACAATTTTTTGATATTTGTTGATTTTTCTAAAACCGCTCGACTGATTTCGATAACATTTAAATGGGACCACCTGGGAAGTATACCCTTTAAAACAAAAAAGAATTTTCCAAATTGGTTCAGGCATCTTCAAGTAATCGGTGAATATACATAAAAAATAAAGATTCCGACGAATTGAGAACCTCCTCCTTTTTTGAAGTCGGTTAAAAAGAGGTATAGTATTAATAAAATGAGATCGTTACACTATTACTCAACTTATATTAAATACGTCTGTCTATACGTTGATACTTTAGCAGTCAGTAGCATGCTACTGCTTTATATATTTTACATAAAACACAGCAACGTCTTATTTAAGAACATCTACTTCAAATACACTTGCATCTAGTTACACCACCAAAATTATGTTTTACATTACCTTTAACGATTTCAATGAATATACATTGCCAAATTCTAAATTTAACAATGTCGGTGGAGAATATACTTGTACTTAAGTAATAGTTCTCGATCAAATGCTTCTATAGATATGCAGTCGAACACTGCTCAAATATAATTACGCAGTAGGTTCTACACCTAAGGGACCGTCTATTAATCACGTGAAGCTGAAAAGACTCCCCCCTTCTCTCCCCTTTCCAGCGCCCATCCGCCCGTCCTCCTCTTTCGAGCGTTCAGAAAAGTCACCAGATATCACAACGGGGAAGGTGGATTTATTTTATGCCAGTCAGAAAAAACCTTCAACCGTAATTTCTGTCTGGACATTTTTATCACGGAGCTTAATTTTCCAGCATTAGATGATATCTGTATTTAAAGACTTTAAGATACTTTGTACTAAAAAAATACAAGCGATTTTGGGTAGGGGCCCACCACGCATCACCAGGGGGAGGAGAGGTTAAAAAGTTGCTAAAACATTACGTGATTATTGGACGACTCCTAACCACTGCTTTAAAAGTACTTTTTGTATGAAAAGTTGAATCTAGCAGAAACGTATGATCGATGTTTTTAGCACATTTGTGATTTGTTCGGTCTACCTTATTTAACAGAGGTATGTTTTACTAAAAAACTTTGAACAATTTACCAGCCTACGATTAAGGTACTGCAGATTTAAAAAGCGATATAAATGTAAAAAAGATATGTGCAGTCGTTTTGAAGTTTACAAACAGTGAAGACAGATTTACAAAAAAGGAACGTCTCTTATAGAGTATACTATATTTTATACAATTGTACATTTTCGAAGTAGTGTCCTTTGGATATGATCCCTGTAATATTATTACCATACTGTAGTACATAACTATTGTCATTACCTTAACTAAAGATTCAGTGATAGCGTTTGAGCTCGGGAAATACCTCCATAAGTACTAGTTCAAAGAGTTCCTGAAAAAATTAAAAACACCTTGATTTACAAATTGAAGGTTACATTAAAATAAATACTCGGGTAGCTAACATACAGAGTGTATACGACAATGGAACATTTGCTTAAATCACTAAAAGGGCATGACTCTAGCATGCACAAAAATAATTTTTGAAAATAAGCTATCCGTTTACAAGTTATGACCATCTGAATTTCGAAGTATTTTTACCTCCGTTTTTCATATAGACAGGAGGAATATGTAAAGTTAAAGATTTTAATTGTTATTTTTTTTTATTTTAATAGTAGTGTCCATCAAGCAGCTGATTCGATTCAGGTAAGTATTTCTAAATGTAACTATTTTTAAAATGTTATGAGAGCTATAGAAAAATAGTAATTTTAATGGGTGTTTATTGTATATAATTTCGAGTGAAATTAACTTTTATTTACAACAAACATAATTATGAAAATTTATTCGTTGTAAAGTAATATGTAAATAAGAAAAGTTTTAACCAAGTCTGGATAATAGTTATATGGTGTCGCGATACTAAATATTTTTTGGCTGTCTTCTTCATACGTGACATCGAATCGGATTAACGGACGCGAAGTAGCTAAAATAACATTGACGTAAGCACAGCGTCCATTTTACATTAAACGACACATTATAAATTGCATATTATTATTTAAAAATTATAAGATGTACCATAAAATAATATTAGGTATACCTACCTAATACCTAGTCTATTGGCCATTTCAAATCATTCAGTATTTATTACTTTTATATTTCACTAAACTAATTTAATATGTTTAAGCATACTCTGGTATGGCAATAGAATACCAGGGTGGCAACAGTAGGCTACAGTAACCGCTTACCCTCAAGCGGACAGTACGCTTGTTTGTCACTTGAGTGGTATATAAAACAAGCGAATCATTAGCATCGTATATAATTAGACTTTAGAATCAAAAACATTAATCAATTGATTTTGGGAGAAAAACACCTTGAAAATATAAAAGCGCACGCGGCTGTCACCGATACAGACGTTTCCGCACACTTGTCGTACCATTTCGTATAAATTAACTACAAGTAGTGACATTTTTAGCGAGGAACGCGTTTCAACCGAATGACGGGCCAATAATTTTAGATTCCGCGATATTCTGTACTACACGGGAAGAGTGAGTGAGTGGGATGTTATGGCTACTTTAATCAGTTGCGGATTGTACCTTTGCAGCGACAACGTTAAATTAAAAGTAAAAAAAAATAACATTTCAAATATATTTTATAATAAATTAAAAAGCAATAAACGCAAAATATCATGCACAATATTGCGGTGAGAGTAAAAGTGTAAATTCTATAAAACGACAAAATTAATAACTATAGTGTTTAAAAGTGAATATGCCTATTCTATTTAGCGCTGTGGCTTGTGAACGGATTATACTATCACATTTTGCATCCTGCGATGGCAACTTTATGGAGATAGCAGAGCTAGTGCTGGCCAAGTTGCCTCCATGCAACAACAAAATGACTTATTCACACGGAACTTATTTATTGCACTACATTACCGAAGAGAACTACGTATACTTCTGTATAACAGATAAAGTGAGTATACATTTTTTTTATTGTTTATCGTTCACAAAATAGGACTCCGTGACGGAACACCGTGTGATTTTAGTCGGTTTGAGTACTGCATACATACCACCGGGGTTTAAATGGAACGTCAGGTTAAACGAGGCTAAATGGCCCTTCCATTTAGCCCCGGTGGGTTGACGACCCGTGGAGAGTTCCACACGTTAAAAAAAGGTGCATGTAATAAATAGATAAAAACAGTATCAATTTATTTGTATTAGGGATTAATGACATTTCTAACCAAAAAATACATTGAAAGGTAGAGATACTATTCAAATCTATTTTGGGTCCGGGTTCCTAATGTCAAATCCAATGACATGAAGCTAACGAAAAAAGTTTAGAAAATAAATAAAGTCCGATTTTGAAACAAGAGATAGAAATGAAATATTCTTTTTCTAATATTTATTCCAAGGAATACTTAATACTATACTCACTGAGCAGTAAGTAAACAATTCATTAAAAATGTAGAAAAGTTAATAAACAACTCTGTTTGCTTGCGTTAACGTGCTCTGCTGTCCTATAAGCAAAGTTAGCAAGGATATTTAGTAGGTACACCTGTCTGATATTCCCATCGCAAAACCAAGCATCCTAAAATGGGTTATTAGCAAGTATTCTAACTATTAGGTTCGTACTGAGAGGACTAGAGCAAGTCTCGGTTGTTTGACAGCGAACTTGTTTATTATCATTTGCAATTCCTCAATGTATACCTCTGCAATAATTGTGGTGCCTCGTCTCACAAGACCTATAGGGTACTTCCCATTGTCTCACACAATAAGTAAAGGAAAAATCCGAAAGTCGTGAACGTGTTGTTATATTACATAAAAACATATTTTTTGTGATTACAAATGTATATTTTGCGTATTTAACGTATTTTCTAAGTTCCTGTGTGCAGAACAAGTGGCGGCCCTAGCTACATTTATAGGTGGTGCGAGACCCCTAAGTGGCGCCCCTTTTTTTTAGTCCTCATAAAAAATATTTTGACGCCCCCTACTTTTTGAGGGTTGTTGCGGATAAAAATGTGAATAAAAATTGATCACCTTTTTTTAGTCCGTAATAAAAAGTATTTTGGACACCCCCTACTTAATATTTTGGACACCCTCTACTTAATATTTTGGACACCCCCTACTGTTTTAGGGTTGTTGCGCCCCCGATCTATTGATTTCGACGCCCCTCACATTACGGCGCCCGGTGCGGCCGCACCGCTCCCACCGCCCTAGGGCCGCCCCTGTGCAGAACCAAAGTAGTAATTTTAGATATAATTAACTAGGAATAATGTCAATCTTGTGAAAAAAACATAATTGAAAATTGACACTTTAATAATTAAACCTGTAATTTAGTGTGCTTAGAAAAAGTAAAGTCAAACAAGCATGGAATTAATTAGTGTGAATGACGTTATGCCATAGCGCGATGCCAAGTTTTGTAATTATCTTGTCTAGTGTCACTCATTCGTTAGAGTCTACTCGATACACTCGACTACGATAAAGATCGAAAAATGTCGAATAAACGGGGAAAATATTTAAAATCATATCCCCACTGTGCTTTAACTGCTGTTTGAGATTGTAGTAACACTTTTTTTCGCTGTTAATCAGAACACATTTTAGCGCTCCATATTCATGGCAAATATCAAGAAATCTTTCTACAGTACCGTCAGGTAGGTCGAGGCAGCCAAATAAGTCGTTTAATTTGTCGAATAAAGAAAAACATAAAGTTCTTAATCATATTATGTTAAATTCTTAAAACTTAGTGTTGATTGATTTGTTTTAGTGCCGAAGGCTTTTGTAAATCGCTTTTTGCAACGGTTTGTTGTAAACCGTTGCAAAAAGCGATTTACAAAAGCCTTTTATTTAACTTCTAATCACAATTTTTTTATTACATAGCTATTGACTATTTTTCCTGATGGCAGGGTATGACACGGATCCCCAGTAATCAGGTTCATGGCAGGGAAATGATTTTAATTTTTTACCATAAGTATTTTTATACTCTAAAGTCAAATAAAAATAATATAATTGTGCCTTAGAACATGATTTTATTAACTCAGTAGCCATAAATTACTAGTCATTTTATCTTCACTAAATATTATAAAACAAAGTCCCCCGCCGCGTCTGTCCGTCTGTCTATCTGTCTGTTCGCGATAAACTGAAAAACTACAAAACGGATTTTCATGCGGTTTTCACTAATATACAGTGATTCATGAGGACGGTTTAGGTGTATAATTTGTACCCGTGCGAAGCCGGGGCGGGTTGCTAGTTCCTATATATGATCCTTGTCTACCTATACAGGGTGTTAGGTAAATGCTCCCGAAAACGAAGACAAACGATAGTACTAATGATGCCTTAGATGATGGGTCGGAAAAAAAATCGATACGGAAAAAAAATAAAAGCTAAATGAAACGATAATGCTAATATAACATTATAATATTTTTTTTTTCATTACCTAATATCCGGTACACTACTATAGCAATTTGCCCTTTCTAACATTTTAAGTAAGTTATATTAACTATCAAGGCAAATACCACGTTCGTAACTCGCAATCATAGAGATCCATGACCCTCAGGTTATCCGTCGTAAAAGTGACAATAGAAAGTATGATTATAAATCTAAATAAAAAATAAATAAATACATATTACAGTTGTGTCAACGATCCAGAACATTTTTGTTCCTGAACGAAATACAAAGGAGGTTCCTATCAAACAAGGGACAAACTAAAGACGACTTCACTACGGTATTAGCAGCGGAGATGTATCGGTATAGTGAGGACTACAACACTATTTCTATTCGAAATGGGGAGTTGGATGAAATTAACAAAATTGGAGTTGGATGTAGCGGTAAGTGTTGATTTTATCTTTCAGATTACAGTAATCAGATCAAACTTCTTCAAACTTGGATGAATGGTACCGGCAAGTTTGGGACCGAAAAACAAGAGTAAGTCGATAACAGCCGCACGACACTAAAAAAACACAGCGCAATAAAATCATAAACACGTCTTGCAACAACATTCAGAACAGAATTCGGAATAAATTTTATTTTTAAAACCTTTAGTTGTATAAGTATCTATACAGTAAGTAGAATATAGACGATACGGGTGCAGGAGATATCACTCGCGCATCGAGTCATTGCACTGGTAGCGAGAGTCAGAATCAGTTGTGACTCTACGACGACTAGCGAGAGCGCTAGTCGTGGTTATATGCCTGTTAAGAATTTTAATGCGACAGGGCTGGGTTCAAGGGTCTAAGGGCCCTAGTAAGTTTGTATGAAAGTATTTGGTTTTTTGTACCATCGACTTGAAAATTAGCAGGGAGGTAGTACTCGTATATAGGTAGGATACGTCAGCTTATAACGTATTTTGAAACAATTCCGGATGAAGAAGGTCTAAGGGCTTTCAAAACTATGTGAAACTTTTTGGATTTTATTACTAGAGACAATTGGTTCAGTTATTCTGGTTTACAACGCAAAGTTTATGTATATGATTACAAGGACGGCTTAAGGTGGTCAAATGATATTTGTTTTTCTCCTGTTTTTTTTTTTAATCAAGAACTGGGATTTGGCAACCACTTAGTTTATAGCTAAGAGAAGTCCGATAAGAACGAATGCTAAGCTAAGAACAGTTATTTTGCCTTAGTACGAGGGCGGCACTGAAAATTTCGGGAATCAAGGAAGTGACACAACATTACTATTTAAAAATGTATTTATTGCTTTTCGAAGTATTCTCCGCGCAATTTGACACATTTTTCCATACGATGGAACCAATCATTGAAGCAACCATTCCATTCGGAAGTTGGGGTCTCCAAAATGGCCGTTTTGTAGGCGTCCACAGCTTCTTCAGGTGATGAAAATCTCTGACCACGCAATTTATTCTTTATTTTAGGGAAAGTATAGAAATCATTAGGGCTTAGGTCGGGGCTGTACGGCGGATGGTCTAATAATTCTATGTCTTCTTGCTTTAAAAACTCTTTTGTTCTGTGCGCGGTGTGAGAACTCGCATTGTCGTGATGGAGGATGATGCGGCGGTTGCAGTTCTCTTTACGGAGTTCAGAAACGACCTGTGGCAAACAAATGCTAGCATACCATTCTGCATTGACCGTTATTTTTCCCTCAAGAGAAATAGTCGCAACATGGCCGTTTTTGGAGACAAACGTGGCCACCATTTTTTTTGCAACACTCCGTGAACGAACAATTTTTGTTGGCTTTAACTCATTTTCGAACACCCAAGCTCGTGACTGGTTTTTTGTTTCGGGTTCGTACGCGTATATCCAGGATTCGTCACCTGATACGATGTTGTATACAGCATTTGAGGATCCTGCGTGGAATCTTTCGAGAGTTCTGACGCGCCAAGTAACGCGAGCCGCTTTTTGCTCTTCACAGAGCGAATGCGGTATCCATCGGGAAAACAACTTTTTTACACCTAATTGTTCATGCAAGATTATTTGTATTTGACTCATGCCAATGTCTAAAGTTGCCTGAATTTTGCGGTATGTCACATGTCGATCTACCTCAATCGGCTTACGCTCATCATCAACGTTTTCTTGGGCGACTGCAGTTTTTGGACGACCTTGACGGGGATCATCACTGAGCTTGACACTTCCACGTTGAAATTCAGCAAACCAGCGATAAATTGTGGTTTTGGATGGGGCTTCATCACCAAATGCAGAAATCATCCGGTCAACACACTTTTTTTGTGTTAAACCACTTCGAAAGTCATAATAAATCATCGCTCTTGAATTTTCTCGAGTCAATTCCATATTCTCAAAGACTAAACCATGCTATGGCAACTTGGAACATAAAAGAATTGCCCTTTTTTTATTGAGTCCAGTGCCATCCCAAGGATAGATACCGGAACTAAAATTACTGTGTTACAATATTTAAATTTATAATTTGTATGAGGAGAAATTTATTACCCTCAAATGTATTACGATTTGAAATTCGCATTTGTAAATACCAAAATATTGCATATTAAATATCTAAAACCACTTTAAATTCTTTACAAACAACAATTTGTTCACCAACACACAATAGTATTAATTATAAATACAATCGTAACAATTTTTTTTTTTTAATATATGGAACTTATTAATATTAGGGTGGCAACACTTAACTTATATTGCAAATGGCTGCGTATGAGTACCGATTGCCGGTTTCTTGTGCTTTTCTTTTTGCAATAAAAGTTTTGGTTTGAATATAAAAATCGGACATTAGTCACAATTAATTAGCTAAAGTATAAAATTCTCATGTTAGAACCAAACCAAAAGTTAAAACAAGAAACAGGTAACAACAAAACACATTCATACACCGTATAAGTAGGTACCTATATATTGTTCAATTGTATATATATATATATATACCTATAGATATGTATATTATATTAGTTTTCGGTATCTGACCACTAGGCAGAGTTTTGTGTTGTCAATAAAAAATAGCAGAGCTGCCTGTCTATACCCTATATACTATTGTAGTCTTTGGACTAAACAAGTTTGACAAAACCTTGTGACAAGACCGAGAATCTTTTTTCAAATAAATAAATGATATTCGATTTTTAAAACCAAGGAGTTTTCAATTAAAAAGATTTTAATATGACAGAAACAGTGGAAATATTCCATTAGCGATACTTTTAGTGCAGAACTCGTATAACCGATTCCTGAAGTTTTGCCTACGCCGACAAAATACACAATTTCAAAAGCATATATTTAGCAGTAGACGTCGATGATGGTGATAGCATAACACCTTGAAACCCTAGGAGATCTTACTTAGCATAAATAACATGATTTTATGTAATATTAACTTGAATAAATTTTTTTTGCAGAAGATTTACTTGGGGAGAGAATTTTATATGTTAACAACCCAGAGAACATTTCATATAGTGTAAGTATTTGAATTTTTTTCGTTTCTTAGACTATTTTTTTAAATGGTAAGAGGTTGCTGATGCACATCACAATTGACATAGCAGTTCTCCTGAAAAAGCATTAACCAAGTGCTAAAGATAATTACAAAAATATCTTTAATCTGTTCTAACTAAAGTGTATTTATTGACGATTTTAGTGATACTTCTTGCTCCATTGATGATGATAATGGAGTTTTTAACAAGAATACCATTTTGTAAACCACGTTACTAATAGTAAGATTTATAAATAAAAATAAAATTATATTCGTAAACGCATCAATTACTTGAGAATGGCTGTACACATTTGGCTAAATTTGCTTCCTTACACAAAGTAAAAATGAATATCTCCCATAAATTAAAAAAAAAGCAATGTACTTTTTAGAGATCAAATCAACCAACGTCAAGTTCAAAGTCAAGTAATATTTAATAAAAATACAGGACTAATAAACCTAGTTACAATTAAAGCTAAAGCCAAATCCTCTTAATATAAGAATGAATGTAATAATAAAAATGTTCTATCCATTTTTATTTCAAATAAAAATAAGACGCTATAAAATATTATTTCTTGAATGAGCTAAAAATAATATTTTTATTTTCAGACGATTACGTACGTGGGCAGTACTCCAAAGAGAATATCGGTATCTATAGTCAGTCCGAGGTTGTACATTGTATTTATAGGCGTGGCTATATTGATTATAGCAATGGGTGTGTATACGTTCGGACCTATTTCTTGTGGAATTGTAACTAGTATTGGCGTATATTGCTTTTTATGTTCTCGTGTAAGTGCGGACGATAAAACTTGTTAGATAATAAATACTCTTTCCGCCGTCGCTCCAGCCTCAACGCCGCTGCCGCCAGAAACGCGGCTTTACGCTACTAAGGGACCATCCATAAATAACATCACACGAATTATACCCCTCCCCCCTCCCTTTCTTGTATGATGATGTAACGTCACATACTCTGCACGACTGAATAAATTAAAACAGCTGTTCCTGAGGTTTTTTTAATAATGTCAGCATTCAATTATACATTCTAGATAATAATAAAATAGGCTTGCAACAAATATTCGACAAGTATTCAGTATTCGGCCTATTTGGCTACTCTCATACTCCGAATATACAGGTACTATTCTGCCGAATACCAAATACTACGGTTTTTTAAGTGAAAACTTCTTTAGGCACGTTGGGGCACTTCTGGTATGTGGAAAAGCACTGAACTCGCGTGACCGTCACGCGATGTGTCAGTTACAGTTAGGACGTGCAGTCCTACGACTGACAGTTTTTTTTTGTTAGTGGCTCGTGTGAGTAGTTAAGTCGGTGGGGGTAGGCCTCGAATGAAATATACTGTCCAGATCGTCAATATACTGAAGAAGAGTATGTATGTATTATATATACTTTTTATTTGTAAAAAAAGTATGTGTATATATATATTTATTTATAAAAAAAGTATATGTACCTATATATACTTTTTTATTCTCTCAATAAAATACTTAATACATAATTAACTTGATTATTAACTTGATAAATATGAAAAAAAAAATTGCTGTCAATGCATTTGAATCGTAATAAAAATTTAGCAGTGGAAAATTGTGCTGCACAGAACTAATATTTCTGAATGTTCCGGTAATAGTTTTAACTGTGTTTTATGTTTCGATGTCTCGATATGGGCTATAGTTTTTCTGCAGAATACTCCTCGTAGCAATCCATAAAATAATGATGATAAGATGCGGGTTATTGCGGGAGGCGTTAAAACAGTGGAAAGTAGAAACAAGATAAAAAATGACGATAAAAGTTTCCTGCCACGCGTCAGCCGAATACTTTGGCCGAATAATCTGCTATTCGGCCAAGAAACCTGCAGAATATTCGGTATTCGGCATGTAGCTGGATACACTATTCGTTGTAAGTCTAAATTAAAAGTATTTCGTTTACAGTTTATGTTGTGTTTTCATACTTACATTGTGTTTTCATACACAACCCCACTTCGTTGACATCCCCTCCCCCCCTCCTAACGTGTGATGTTATTTATGGATGGCCCTTAAGACGTATCCAGGCATCATTTACTTTTACTATTGCTACTAACATAGCCAACATATACGATCTACATAACTTCTGTGTGACACTCATTTCGAGTGGGACGTAGCTTTTTTTTACGTGATGTAGCTTTTTCTTTTATTGTACAAGAGAATGATGTTGTAGGTAGAGTACACTAAATATAGGCTAGGTGTGTATGTCACATATGAGAAAGCGTACCTTTTCTTGTCGTTTGTTGTCTTTCCATTGTTTTCGTGGTAAAGTAATTTAGAATGTTGTTATATTAATATACACACTGAAAAACTGTAAGACTTTTATTAACTTAGCTTGCTTAAGCTAGCTTGCGTTTTGTAGCTTTGTACTCACAGTAGAAGTCCTTGGACCTGTATACACGTCAAAGTAAAAAGACATGTAAATATTTTTTGTTTCAATACGCAGCTAATGAGTAAGTCCACTGTTAATGTGGGCCCGGGATCAGCGAAAACAGTAATAGCCAAATGTTCTAATCATTAGTTTCTCAATGCCGGTGGTTCGAGTTGTGAAACGAGTGCGAAGGGGTAAAAGTGGTTTAAATATATTTTGTTTGCGTTGAACTAGAAGCTAGATTTTTTCATAAGTATTTGATGTTAATTTCAAGTTAATACCTCCCTGCGTTCCTGAGATAAAAGGTCTTGACAGATAGAGGTACGAGATAACTTAGTGATCCTAATAAGGGTTCTTTTTCACCTTTTAAGGTGCGAAACCCTAAAAATAAGATAATGTGTTGACGAACATAGGAGAATAAGGTATTTTTTCGTAGACTTTTAATATATAGACTAGCTACCCGGCCACGCGTTGCTGTGGCTAAGTAATTTGCAATAAAAATATTTCTATATTAATACTTCGGTCAAGGGGTATGGTAGACTCGAATGAAACCTTACCTGAATAATAAAACATATAAAAATAATGATTTCGAGTCGACAACATATATCCGCAAAATTCGGATTGTCGAGTATTTTGTTAAATGATGCCATGCCACCTTGCGTTCGTTGAGGCCGATTAACAGGCATATCTTAAGTTCGTTAAGGCCGATTTACACGCATATCTACCTACATTTTGTAAAAGATTGTGTATTATGAGTCACATTTCACTCGAGCGAAGCCGGGTTTTCATCTAGTTTAGTGATTATAAATTGAAACAAAAACTAATAAATAATAAATCTCTCAAAAATGTCTTTAAAATCGGTTCATTAATTTTAATTTTAAAACAACGTGACACGAAATTTTTATATTTATGGATGTGCACTTACATAGAACAGTTGCTTGTTATGCGTAGTATTCTGCAGCGTGTGGAACAGCTTGTGGGCGCCGCGCGCCGCCGTCTGCGCGCCCACCAGCGACGACAGCGCGTGCAGCACGCTCTCGCTCAGCTGCTGCAGCGCCAGCGTGCGAGTGTGCTCTGACACCACAAAATTGGACTGTTACATATTTGGCCATCAACACAAACTTTAGGTACATTTTTTCTGCGAATACTACAACTCGCGAAATAATGTCAAAAATGAGAGAGTAATGTCCATTGAAATTAAAACTCAGTGTTAAATAAGTGTTAGATACATATATCATTGTAAAACCGAACATAAAAGGTAAAAGATTGACGATAGCAACGTATAACGTCACAATTTGTTATATCATAAAATACGGTATTTGACATTCCACTGACGTATATTATGCGATATGATAAAACTGTCAAAACGATTTTAAAACATGATTTATGAATTTCAACTAGCATATTTAATTTCAAGATTAACTTAAAGTGTAACTTAAACTTGAACTTGAGTAGTCAAATCTATATAGTCTGTAGTAGCTCTACACAAATTATATTTAAAACGAAACTAACCTTTATCTTGAAAATTCCTATAGGAAGTATTTTCTAACAGCACTCCACCCGGCCACCAAGATTTGAGAACCACACTGATGTAATAATGCAACATTTGTTCGGAGAACAGCCAAGATACAGTTTCTTTAATTTGCCTGAGAAAAGCGCAATAGAAATAATTATTTTGATACCACTTAGCTTATTGTATTCTAATTTAAATAGGGAATATGCTTGTTGTTTAAATTTACTTGATTAATTTTCCCTTGAATCTTTATTGTCCAGATATTATGCCTAAACAATTTTTTTCTTATTTAGTTCGTGTTTAATTGCAAAAAAATATTAATTTAAATATGCAAAATAAGGGCGCGAAATTCAACTTTGCAAAACGCTTCACCATAGGTCGAAACAAAACATGACGTGACATTCCACGTTCTGTCATTTATCGGCGCCTATATTCGTAGTGTTACGGAGAAAGATAGGTGTTCCTGTGGTTTTTGCTCTTAGCTATTGCAATTTAAGCATTCTAGTGATATTAGAAATCATCTAGGACAATGACTGAATGAAGTTTTGTCAAAGCACAATCGGACAATCTACCGAAAATAGGTGCATTCATGATGACTATATATTTTGCATCAAATCCAGATTTTACGTCCGCTGAGGTTAAAGGAGTGAAAGCCGCAAGGTAATTATTATAATGCTTGTTATATTATAATCTAAAGGATAGGTAAGATATTTATAGTTAGTTATATTCATGAAGTTTTATTGTACTTTTGTTTACTAGTTTAAGTAGACAAGCAAGTTGCCTTCTGCTTGATATTTAAAACAAACATAAAATACTGCTGACTAATTCACACTGTACTAGCAATTAAATTGTAATATGCTTACATTAAAGTGATCTTCACAACAATATAAACACGACTTTGAAGATACTTCATCTCTTCTCATTAATGTACACAATTGTTTTCGTATTTTACATTATTATTTTGTACAGGAAAAAATACTGTATTGGGTGTACTTCTTATAGTGTTTTTACACTTAGGGACAAGGCAATACCTATAAAATGGTTTTTAAACTTTATCCATCGTCTATTAATTACAATAAATAGTAATTACAACTGGAAATCGGTATAAAATTACTGTAACACTTCAAGTAAGTATAAGAAACAAACACTAAGCGTGGAACGTGACGTCATCCAAGGCCTGCAAAATATGGCGGCGTTCAAACAGATAAAATTTTATCGATATTTTCAATGTTATTTTAAAAATTTATTTGAACATTTCCAAGGTTATTTATATTTTTTATTAGGGTAGAATGATGGAACAAGTCAATAAAAGATAAAAAAAAATACATGCATATTCCCTATTGAACGAAAAAAAAATATTTTAAGCTCATACATAGATATAAGAAATTTACAACAGGGTTTTAATTTATAGTGGGAAGCAAATTTACAATTATAGGAAAATACCTCTGCATGAGTAAAAAAAACGAGCCAGCTTTTTTATTATAATATTATCTAATATCGACACAATAGACTTTAGAGCCATTCCTACTTCCCTATAAGCCACTTACAAGATTTAGACTTCTTAATTAGGCATCTTACGTTTCAATAACATTTTATTTTCTACTTATATTATGTCGACAAGTAAGCTTATGGCCGCCTAACGGTAAGAAGTAACTGGTGAATATAGTAATATAATATACACCCCATGACCCCATCATTAGGGACCTCATATTACCAGCATCCGTCTGTAGGTCTAGCAACTCCACTCTGTAGTTGGTTAACAGCTGTATTTTGAAGGGTGCAAATACTTTCCCAGCCATGCAGCTCCAATACAAGGAACAACTAACTGTGCCCCACTTCTTTTAAAAATGTTTAATAAGTTTGGTTGTAGTCGATTAAATAATACTTGATATCAAGTCGGTCCTTTAAACTGTCAGACAAATAAGGGCTCGTTCGCGGCGTGAGGTATAGGAACAGTGGAAACGTAATTCGGTTACTTATGTACTTGTATGAATAAACCGGCTTCGATTCATGAGGTAAAAAAATCTAAAGTCCCTTACAAACATCTTTAAAATTAAAAAAATTATATTCCTTTGTTGAAATCAATCTCCTAAAGTTCTTTACCGATCGTTTTGAAATGTTTACACGTTGTATTCATAAACGCGCTTGTTTTTTAATGTATTTTATTTAAACAGGGTGTAAGTGACACCGTACCGAGTATTGTAATAGTGTATTCAGACCATCATTCTGAGTGGAAAATCATTGGAAATTTATGCCAGAAAATTCATATTGTTTTTTATTTTTTTTTTGCTTGAAAGTGATATCACAATGAGTAAACAGAACATTTTACCGAAAAAAAATCAGTAAATACCCCATACAGCCAAAAGCTGCTTCTACGCACAGTACGCGTGTTGCGTTACATTACGTAGTTCAAAATCAAACTATTGACTGAAAATCCTAAACCTTTTTAGCATTGTGATAAGTATCCAAAGAAAGACATTTTTGTAAGTTATTCGCGACGGTGATACTTACAAGCTGTACATAAAACATTTTATATAATACCTATTGATAGTCCTCCCATAAGTGATCTGTACGAAGGTGACCAATGTTTTCCTGAGCCACCTAAACACGCCCCGCATGTCAAACACTTCGCTCAGCAACGCGTATAGTGGCTCGGCTATACTGTCTCGTTCTTCAGCTATCGCTCCTGCACCTGGTAATAAAATATAAACGCGAATGAGATATTATATCGAGACTTACTCGATTATTGTGGTATTAGTGACAACTACATTTAATTATAAGCGTGTTAAGTTGTTTTTTTTTCTTCAAGCGACTAGTGTTGGGTTGATAAAAAAAAAATGTGATCAGCACCATGATATCCTGCCTATTTTGCGCCATTACAAAGTGAAAGTAAGCATAACCACTTTTCTTTCATTTCTAACTCCTTGTTACTTTTACCATTTAAGAGGTATTAAAAATAAAACTTACCACGCAAGGAACTTGTCATATTTTTATTAGTACCATCACCTCCATTCCCGTCTAAATATAGAGATATTTCGTCTTCATCGGCCGACAAATGAGTGAACGCCTCCTTCTCCTGGGACGACCTATTTGTTGCTTCACTACTTGTGCTGCAAATATATTAAACATCATGACTAAAAGATGATTAGAAGTTTATTTGAAACACTAGGAGTAAAGAACTCCAAATAAAGACGCTTTGTAGTTTAGTCAATTAAAGTCAGGCCGGAAGTTTCCAGAACTAAACCCTATATAATAAAAATAGTGTTCTTATAAAATTAGAATTATAAAATTATCGTAACATTTCAAAGTAGTTGATCTTTCACTGATTTCGATAAGATTCAAATAAGAATAGGACTGACCTTATATTCATCACTATATTGTGATGTTATAGCTGTCAAATCGAACTAATTAGGTAGGATGAGCAAAACATATTTTCGAAATAATCAATTTATTTACAAAAAAAAATGGAAAATTGGATCCGATATTTTTTTATATTTCAATTACGTGGAAACGGTAAACGCATCCAGTATATATGTTGACTTGTCATGTTGGAAAAGTCTATACAATGACTGTTCAAGTTATACTGGTCAATGAACTAAACCAAAACATTAAAAACTTAATAAATTATGGTCGTGTATTGACCAACAGGTGATCTCTAGTTATTTTTTAAATTATATAAAAATCTTTTTAACAAAAAATTAAAACCGACGAAAAGAACTAAAAAGTAAAAAATAAATGAGCCTTAAGTCTTAAGTATTGAGCTTTTTTACATAACCTATCAAATTTGTTATAAACTTATTTTGAGTCGGTGCCAAATAACAAACTGATTAATTTTCAAAATTTTATATGTACCTACGTAAGTAATTAATTCGACTGGCCTGTTGGCCTAGTGGTTAGTGACCCTGACTGCTATGCCATAGGTCGTGGGTTCGATTCCCACCCTAGTCTGGGTGTTCTTTGTGTCCGTTGTTTGTATGTTTGTAAAGTCCCCCGCGACACAGGAGTAATTCCTAATGCGGGAGTTGTTTTAAAAAAAAAAAGAAAAAAAAAAGAAGAATCATTTTATTATTTGGCGCCGACTCAAAATAAGTTTATCACAAATTTGATAGGTTATGTAAATAAGCTCAATACTTAAGACTTAAGGTTCATTTATTTTTTGCTTTTTAGTTCTTTCGTCGTTTAATTTTTTGTTAAAAATATTTTTATTTTATGATTTTTTTTCATAATCACCTCAGCTACATGATGTGATGATTTCTAAACACAAATACCTAATAAAGTAATCAAAAGTAAACAGAAACACTATTCGTTCCTACAATTTTCGAGGGCTCCTCTCAATTTTATCAGGATCCCATCATCAGATCCTGACTTCCTTGATATGGGACCACCCTGGAGGTATACCCTATCTAACAGAAAAAGAATAATCAAAATCGGTTCATAAATAACGGAGTGAGGGCTGAACAGACATAAAAAAAAAAAAATAATACGGTCGAATTGAGAACCTCCTTTTTTTCGTCGGTTAAAAATCAATAGATTCGGTAATACTGCAGCTAAAAAAGTATAGTCAAAAAATATTAATGTTAAGCAAATTAGTTTTGTGTGCAAACCATACTTTCGAAGTGACAGTTGACAGATTAAGATATTTTTTTTTTTTTAAAGACAAATCCCGCATTAGGAATTACTCCTGTATCGCGGGGGACTTTACAAACATACAAAGAACGGCCACAAAGAACACCCAGACTGGGGTGAGAAACGAACCCACGACCTATGGCATAGCAGTCAGGGTCACTAACCACTAGGCCATTGGCGTTCCTATTCTTATTTGAAACGTATTGTAATATTACTTACCTCTTAAATAAAGTGGAAAATGAGAATTTATTTTTCTTTGGTAAATCACCCTGTTTTAAATATTCCGAGCTTGGGTTGAGGAATGTGTATAAAGCTTCACTTTGGTTTAGTCTATCATCTTCTAAAACAAACTGAAAATAAATCGTTTCGACTATATTCCGCAATCTAACATTTACACATATATCATAAACCAGTGAAGCTATTAACAATGTCATTGTATTAACATCATTACAATCATTATCATATTAATCCATTCTAGACTGGCCTATTAGTCTAGTCACTAATGACTAGACCAACAGGCCAGCTCAGCAATCAGGATCACTAACCGCTAGACTCTAGTGTTTAGTGAACCTGACTACTTGAACTGTCTTGAACTGCTAACCCAGAGGTCTTGAATTCCATTCTAACCCAGGACAAATATTTGTGTGATGAGCATGACCAGTTGTTGTGTCTGGGTGTAATTTATCTATAATATATAATTAGTATTTAGAAACATAAGTATGTTTATCAGCAGTCTGGTTACCATAGTACAGGCTCTGCCTAGTTTGGGATCAGACGGCCGTATGTGAGATGTGTAAAGTTATTATTATTCTTAAGTTACCTGGAAGACATTGCATTAAGCAATAAGGCCCATTGTACATTATGTGTACGATACATAAGTATTATACAAGATGTATCTATCTATCTATCATCTGCAAACCTATTATAATACTTTCAGTGCCAATTCGATTTGTTATGGTATGGTATAGATACAATACCATCAAGCTGCTACCATGAAGGAGAGAGCTGGATGTTTATAGTTGAACTACTGGATTTGAAATTAGAATTCCTGGATGGGAAGAGAGAAAGCGAGAAAGTCAAATTTCCCTAACTATACATATATATATTTAATTTAATTTAAATATATATTTTGATTTATATTTGGTACAAATTATATGAAAATAGCAACTCTGTCAAGTTTGTCCCAAGCCCCGAATTGTACATAGGGCCTCAGACAAGATTAGTGTGACTAGACTAGATTGTGTCTCGTACTAGCATGAAAATTACACATAATATGTAATACACATAAGCAAAATAATTTGAGATTACTACTTACTTCTAAGTATTTTTGTATTAAAATTTTAGCTTTTTCTAGAGAGTTTTTATCGTTCTTGCCAAATAAGAACTTAAAAGAATTTGACGGTAGTTCTAAATTTTTTAACTCTGCACACATAGGCCGAAGTTTTCGATGTAGATCCTGAAAAATATTATATCAATTAGTTCAGTATAATTTGGCATGTGACCACATGGCAAGTTACAACAATAAAACTTTTTTATAATGCGCTGTACACATTTAAATTACTACTTACATATTTTCGTTCTGGTTTTATCTGACCTCACTTGTTGGGCTTAAGCAAGAAACTTTAAATATACCGTCTAGACCAGGGGACGGACCTTTTGAGTCGCAAGAGTCAAAATTACAATTTACAAAATTTGTAAGTTTTGAAAGACAGAGATTTTTTTTAGGCCTCATATACAAAATATTTTGGAACACCCCATACTTGGAGTTGTTGTGGATAAAAATATGAATTAAAATGTTGTTCGCCGTAAAAAGAATTGATGACCTTTTTTTTTAGATGAGAACGTGAATCAAAATTGTAATATTAAAATTTTGTTAATAAATAATATTTGCGTATGGAACTAAAGAGCCACAACTTCACATCCAAAGAGCCAATCAATAGCACTTAAGTGATAACATATTAAGGACCCTCAAGTAAACATTATAAGGTCCAAAGTAGAATGAGCCTATGGAGTACCACTGCCGGTCAGACTTCAGATTTCTACTCGGACTATTTTTACAATAAAATACAAAATAGATACGAAGTCTTCAAATATTAATGACGACGTAATTTGAGAATATAATTATTTAACTAACAAGACATAATTGTGCCAGCACTAGTACATATGGCTCACTAACTAAAGACACTTAAATGAATAGCGACTCTAACATCCACGCAATAAAATGCACTATAGCTCACACGGCAATCCGAATATCTAATCTAATACCTTTAAACGAGCAATTCTTGTATATATGTGTATATCTGAATCTAGGAAACGGCTCCAATGATTTTGATGAAATTTTGTTTACAGATACAATTTGCATTTTAAGTTCAACTGCATAGTTGTATTTTCTGTAAAAATGCAATTTTACGAAAAAAAAAATACGATTTTACAAAACGCTACCAAGCAAAGCTCGGTCTCCCAGGTACTAAAAGTAACATTTGAAACACGAAGTCGTTTTACAATCTCTATTTATGCGAACTTCTTGTCTGAGCGATCCAGCGACTTTGACTGAAGTTGTAAACTGGTTTAGAGTACACCATTCTGGACATTTTCAACAGAAGCAAAGAGTTTGTTACCAACCAAAGACATAGCTGGCGCAATGTGGGTGTGCAATACACGTCCTTACTATTTCGGGAATATTATTTACTTGCAGCGCCACGCGGCTTCACCCGCGTAAGTCCCGATTCCATGGGAATATCGGGATAAAAGTAGCCACGCGTTAATCTAGGTCTCCAGCTATCTACATACCAAGTTTCATCCCAATCGGTTCAGTGGTTTTTGCGTGAAAGAGTAACAAACATCCATCTGTCCATTCATCCATCCAAACTTTCACATTTATAATATTAGTGGGATTATTACAGATTATTACAGACAAGTAAATTGTTGAAATATACCTGAAATTCGTTCAATGTTCTTAGTAGCACCCAGCCTGTAGTGATTTGTTCTGGCCTGTCATCGTTGTTCGTGGATTCCTGCTCTGCCATGTGTACAACTATGACAAACTGTGGTGGTTTTGACTCGTCTATTATCTGTAACAACACATTATCTGTTGATTATTATAAGTTTCTGTAACTTACTTTATTGGTTGTTATAGATCAAACTTTTGAAAAAAAAAATCCTGAAATTTCTCTTTATACATATTGAAATAGTGTATTCAGACCAACATTCTTAGTAAATCATTGGAATTTTTTGCCGGAATTTTCATAAAAAAAAAATATTTTTTGTTTTGTTTAGAAGTGATATCACAATGGGTAAACAGAACATTTTACCGAAAAAAAAATAAATACATACGACCAAAAACTGCAATGTAATCAATGTAAACAACATTTATGCAATAGCTGCTTCGACGGCGCCGAACGTTGAAGGTCATTCACCGTACTGCACAAAAAGAATACCGCGAACTTGCGTAGCGCCAAATGAAACTAATGACTATAAATGTCGCATTTTATGATGAACTGACTTTTGTATTGTTATAAGTTTAAACCCCACTGTTAAACTTTGAACATGTCAGTTTAGTTAATGAAGTACTTTGAATTAAGAAAATGAATGGTTGGTGTTTTGTTATTTTTATAGTCATAGACCCCATCCCCACAGTAAGTTAGTTATTTTTTATTTGACTACCAAAATATTCATTAGAAATAATTAATATGGCAAAACAACGTGTGCCGGGTCAGCTAGTACTTAATATAAATATGTATATGAATTGTTTTTATAGTCCGACTGTATTTTTAGTTTATCATAATAATAGAAGTTGCTTTCAAGCGGTACCTAATTCGTAAAAAAAAATGTTGTAATCCGAATAGTTTATGATTTCAAGGCATATAAAAACTTTCTAATCAGCCCATACATCAGCACTGTGCACGGTGGCCCGCCAATTCCCCAGATGTTCTGCCCACGTGTCAGTCCTGGCCAAGTGTGCCTCCAAGCGCATCTGCTCCCCGGCCAGCTTCTCTACTTCGTTCGCCAACATCGATAGCGCTGGGGACTCCGGTTTCAGCGAGGCACGGAGAGCCGCTAGCGCCTGGAAAATAATTTTTATACAGAACACCAATAACTAGAACACAAATAAATAATAAGTACGTATGTAGAATTCGTCGATTTAAAACGCATCAATATGGAGTACCTGAGATGTATTATCGCCACATCAAAAAATATAGTTTAATTTATTTAAAAAAAAGTGTGCCCCTAACACTTTAATAGATGATAAAAGAGTTCACTATTGAATCAAAATGAGTTAAAAGACATTATTATGACTAGTTTACGCTATTGGTCGGTTGACAATGATAGGGTGATAAAAGTCTAGGCTTGTATTATAAGTTGATAACGATCAATTGAGTTCTGATTGAGGTACGTGCAACGTAGCAGTTACTGTTATTTAGTGAATTTGAAATTTTAAGCAATAGTGGTGATATTGTTTTTAAGACATGTCAATGAGGTAGTAAGAAACCGACCACTTCTTGCAATCTAATGTTGCCTTGCTACTCAGTCAATATTAATAGTAATTTCTGATTTATTTGATACCTGAATTTATTTAGCATTGTCTCAATTTTCAACCGACGAAAAAACGGAGGAGGTTCTCAAGTCGACCTTTTTTTTTATGTATGAACACGCTTAACTTTTTACAGGGTAGTTTGATTTCGATAATCCTTTTTAATTGAATAGTGCTTACTTCGAAGTTGGGCCCATTTAAATTTCAAATAAATATTTCAACCCTAAGGGTAGAAAAATAGGGGGCGAATGATTTTTCACCACTTGACTTTTCACCTGTGAATCGAGTTTATTGAAACTTAACACACATGTAGTTCTAATGATACTAAAACATAACGGAGACCTGTAGTTGATTAATTTAGCCACAAAAAACTAAAAAATAAAAACTTTTTAACAAAAAATGAAACCGACGAAAGTAGAAAGGAACTGAAAAGCTATAAATAAACTTGTTAGCCTAACTAAACTCCTACATTAATGTAACAACCTGAATAATTTTGAGTCAGCACCAAACATACAAACAAGCAACCGTTAGGGTGTGTATGTAGGTAATTAATAACGTATATTTTTTATTATATTCGGCTCCTAAAAAGCTTAAAAAAACCCGCTTCACCCAAAGAAAATTCTAATACCCTGGCAATGCTGAGATTTTAAAGATATATCTTGTTTAACAGAGTTCAGAAATACAAGAAACCAATCACTCACTTGTATTTTATTGTTATGTCGTTCTTGCAGCTCGTCAAGTTTTCTTCTAGCATAAGTGGAATGTTCAGTAAGGTGTAACGTGCCAGCGACACTCTCAGCTGATGATACTGAGTCGTTTGATAACTGACGGTCTTCTATTGGTGATCTTTCCGAGTTCATATCTAAAACTATAAAAATAACAAGTGTCATATAGATAGTACATTCGCATACAAATTTATTTACTTTCATGTCACGTATCCTTAAGAGAATAATGAATTAACAATAATAGTAATTTAAATAAGCATATTTTCTTATAAAATATAAAAGATACCAACTATCGGGTAGTAAATATGGTGTCAAAATAACATTACAATTTTAAGTATTTTCTTATTGTATAAAGAAAGTCACCGACTATAAGCACCCTAGTCATGAAATAGTAACCATTACTATGTTCAATTATGACTGATAAGTCGCTCTCTTAAAAGCGTGTAAATATAAAAATATGTTCGAATTTCTGATATGTTGTATAAAAGCATTTTCCCAATGGAGTATTTTTTTATCATTCATTACTAGCACCCTTGTTAACTCCTTTAACTGAACTGAGCTATGTTGAAAATGAGTTCTAGGCGGCATTGTTCTATGTTAAAGTTCGAACAAGTAACCCGATATCTTAGCCATTAGGCTACCGCCACTTTGTATATAGGGGTTTTTCGTTTACTTCTTGTTTACAAACCTTTATTAGCCTCCTCCGTCGCCAATTCAGCAATCAATGCGCTATACTGATCGCTCATCAGAAACGAATGGTAATATTTCTCTTGTATTGTGTCCACCACCGTGTCTTGAACTTCATAGAATACTTCTGGACCTTTATCCCCTAGTAGAAACCCCTCCATTCTTTTTCTTGTGTCCTTAAATTTATCGTGGGGTTATTTATTTTAAAAGCAAAAAAACTGGCGGTAAATCATTGCACTACACTTAGTGCACAGTGCTTTATGTGGGTTTCTTTTCAGATAGTTTTGTGTCTCCATAAATGTACGTCTATAAAACCTTCTGCTTAATAATTGGTAATTAAAATGGTATCTTTTAACATTAGGGTAGATGCAATTTTAAAACTAAGGTGGCAAACAACTACTTCTTGGGAGATATACAATGTCCTCAGGAGAATATACACAGCTGTTGGTTAATCAAAATACTGCAATTCCTAGCAGGTACAGGACTAGCCACGAATTTCGAGCGATTTAAATAGATCAGTAATAATGGCAGGGATACTACAAGGTAACATAAGATTACATAATATACTTCTCAAGGAGCTGAAACTTTCTTTTTTGCAACATTTTCCATTGATGCTCCGCTCCTATTGGTCGTAGCGTGATGTTATATAGCCGATAGCCTTTGTCGATAAATGGGCTATTTAACACTAAAATAATTTCTCAATTCGAACCAGTATTTCCTAATATTAGCGCTTCAACTAAACTGTTCAGCTTTATAATATTAGTATAATTTATTTATAATTTTAATTTAATTAAAAAAGACAACTCCCGCATTAGGAATTACTTCTGTGTCGCGGGGGACTATACAAACAACGACACAAAGAACACCCAGACTCGGGGAGGGAATCGAATCCACAACCTATGGCATAGCAGTCAGGGTCACTAACAACTAGGCCAATAGGCCATTTATTCACCTATCATTATTTAGGGATGTTAAAAAGCTTGACGGTACATTTATTTTGATTGGCATATTCGTAACGCAATAGATAGAGAAATTCGAAACAGTTAATTTACCTTATCAACTTTAATCTCTGCACTAGGCGATCTAATATATGTGTAGAATATTTCTGCCCCGAGCTGATGCCAGCTACTCCTAGGGCTATGTCGCAACTCTTCAACTGCACTCCAGAAGCCCACCAGGCCCTGTGAGCACATGGTCTCCAAAAACATCGACAGATACCGTCGCCCTGTTACACTCTCCATTATTTTGTGCAGTGGTATAGTCTAAAATTGATTTAAGAATAATTTATTAGTAAAGTGGAAGAGGATAACAGTTTGATGATTATCTAACCGCACAATCATATAATAAATTGGATATCTAAAACGGTACCTCAGTTGAAAGTTAATGAAAATATCGATATTTATAACGAAGGTTTGAAAATATCTCTAATTGTTTGTGGGAGAGCCATGCTTCGGCACGTATGGGCCGGCTCGACCGGAGTGATACTACGGCCTCACAGAAAACCGGCAGTAAAGCAATGATTGCATTACTTTTCACCGCGTGAGTGAGATTGCCGGAAGTCCTAACCCTTCCCTCTCCCCCCTCTTCCCGCTCTTCCCCCCTCTCACCCATCTTCCTCTACTCCCACCTTAAAGGCCGAAAACGGGCGGCGGTAGTCATTTACCATCAGGTGACATGTCTGCTCGTTTGCCCCCTAAACCATAAAAAAAACCGGCCAAGTGCGAGTCGGACTCGCGCACCGAGGGTTCTGTAAAGTATTTTTATTATATGATGTAACTAAAAATGTACAGTTTTCGCAATTTTTCCTTTATCTGTGCTATAAAGACGTTGCTTCGTACTAAATTTCAAGATTCTGAGTTCACGGGAAGTACCCTGTAGGTTTTGATTCCCTTGGGAGTGTCGAAAATTTTTGGCATAAACGGCTGTATCTTTTGATTGCGTTGGCTTAGAAGTTTGATTTTTTCACAGCTCTAAGATACAGTAGACCTGAGTATTTGATATAAAATTCATATATAATTCGATATAATTCAGCTTGATACGTCCACGCGTTCCTGAGAAAAAGGGTCTTGACAGACAGACAGATGTTCGGACGGACGGACAACAAAGTGATCCTATAAGGGTTCCGTTTTTTCCTTTCAAGGTACGGAACCCTAAAAATGATAATATGAACAAACTGTCGATATTATCAATCATCGATATTTTCAACCCTTCGCCTTCGCTATTATAAGCATAAAATTTCTTAGAATTAAAGGAGGAAGTAGTTTAAAGGTGGAACCCGTCAGCTAAGTACGGATTTTACGACAGGGTCGGATTAAGTGAGTCTAAGAGCTCTTGCAAGTTTATATAAAAGTCCTTACTCTTTTCTACTAGAGACCTGATATTTGACAGAGAGGTAGTTTAAGGGTATAACACAGCTAAAAATGGATTTTTGGCAGGGCCGGATTAAGGAGCGAGGGAGAGATAAAGCCTCTCGAAAGTTTGTGTTAAATGTTTCAATGTTTTGTACAAATACAAAAGATATGAACTTCGGCGGGGACGTAGTTTATGTATGAATGGTGAATGATATAGTGATAAATATATAATTTTAGGAAGTATTTCAAACGTAAGACGCCGCGGGTAACAGCTAATAAGATTAATAAAAGTGTGTATCAAAAAGTGAGTGTGCAAAACTGCGCTTGGTAAGAACGCCTTGAGCGACCCAATATCAATACGTAGAGTCAGGTACACAACATACATACATAATATTATGAATATATGTAAGGGTTATAAGCACCTACAGATACGTATTTCTTCAACAATTGACTACCCAAGTTTGAATGTAATTGGATTTTTTTTTATATCGGACAATAATATTAATATTTTAAACGGCGTCGGACTTGCGATCAAGTGGTTGCGTAACCCGCGTAAATTAAAACCCCACCCAGTACTCTACCGTCGTGAACCCACTCCTAACACAAGCATTTCGCTTAGCTGGAGAAGTTAACAAGAATACTAGTAATGTGTGACCCACGTTGGTAGTATTATTGAAAAAAAAAAACCTTGTATACAAACATCCCGGACATTTGTATTGTTTGCGTATATTTTAATTATCTTAAATATTAAGAGGTCAGTTATTATTTACAACTGATGATAAAAATAATGAACAAGTAGGTATGTGGACACAAATCGCGAAATGTTTGAGGTTGAATAATTTAATCTAATCGTTATATGAATATAATAATATGGACCACTTTATAAAGTCTAAAATTAAAAATCTGATGAATAGATCTAAAAAACCTGCATTACCTTACTATCAGATTCCACTGTAGGAAATGCTCCGTCCCATCCCAATTTCCTCAGTGCAGTTTCACACTCTGCCTTAGCGATGGTGAGTTGATTTATGTATCGCTTTAGTTTCTTCGCGTCGGCTATTTGTTGGCGGCTGATATTCTGCGCGCCACTTTTTTCTATTACTTCAATGTCCACGCCTTTTGCTCGTTTCACGTTTTGAAGGGTAGTTGCTTGCATAATTTGTGTGACTATATCATATCTGAAAAGAAATGTGAATGTTGTTTTGTTCAATGATCCAACATTTCCAGTAAACCAACATATATTATGCATCCATGATAATCAGAAATATGTATAATCAGGCATGTTTTATCGAAGCTGAATGCTGTCCTTGACACAGTACTGCTAAATCCGTTATTCCGTGAAAGTAATTAACATCGTTATCGATGTTCACTTACCGTAAGCGTTTCAGGGTGTCGACATTATTACAGTTGTTGATCAACCGTATATAATCCTCAAACGTTTTTGCGTACTCATGAGTCCTTACATGCATAGCATCAACTTCCTTTTGAGCTTCTAAATACTGTATTATTTTTTGATTTATGTAGTCCGGTTCTGTGACTAGTTCTATAGCTGGCTGGAGAACTAGAAGAGAAGGCATGGTTGAAACAAAACACCACAGTACAAGGTGCTACAGAACGGATATAAATGGATTTTAGGCGGCAAAGCATCTTTGATACTCCCAGTATTCATGGGCGTAATCCGTAAATTTGTCTGGCAAGGGAACGGCAACTTCAGTCTATAAACCGGTAAACTTGGGCGAGTGAGTGGTTGAGTTCAACATTATTTGAATCATGTAGAGCGAAATAACGGTGTCATACAAATAACCACCGTAATATATCTCACCGTAAATATTTACCGTAATATATCTTTTGGAATGAAAACTTTTACTACTGTTACATTTTTATTTTATATAATTAACCAAATTACCTAGATGGAGATGAACATGAGATGGATTTTGATTACTTTCTTAGTATTCATAGTACATATAGGATCTATAGGTATTAGATAAGCACAATAGCCTATATTTACACATTTTAAATAGCCTGGAAAGAAAAGCTTAATCAGATAAATGCAATCCTAATTTTGGTCTTCAAAATATGAACACTTGATTTCTGAAAGGCTGATCAAAATATTCTTCAACGGATAGAGCTGTCAAGTTGACAGTGGTGTCAAATCAGTTTCAGTTCCTAAAATGTTGATGAGAGGCATTTGATCACCATGTATTTGCCACAAGATTTCGCAGTAAAATTTGATAGCTCTGTTAACTGATCCAATAATCAAATGAAAGTGGTTAGGTAGTCATGCTTTCAGCAACTCAATATATACTTGACACAAGATTTGACATATAATTATTTAATTTTTGCATAGATCAACCTTCTTGAAAATGGGTGTTAGGACTATAGTCATACTTATTCAACTTTTAAGAATAGACACAGCTTACAAGGACTTAAAACAACTTAAAAAGTCCATCCCTGATTTCTGAACAAACTGTTCAGATATTACAATAATTAAAGATTTACACATAGTATAGCATACCTTTGCAAGAAAGTATTTCTCTCATCAGATGAGACGCAGGTGACAAAGAATAGCACCTTGGCATTAGGAACATAATAATCAGTTCACTTATTTGTCTCAGATAGTGCAACTCTGTTTCACAAGACATCAGGTGGGGAGCCAAAGCAAAAACTGGAGGTTGGTTCAATTCCAGTCTGAAAAATTGTAACATTATAAGCTCAGCACAATAGGTAATTGAATTTTATTTATTTATTGCAACAGTACTAACTTTTAAACTTTTGCATTCCATGATATAATTATGTATTTATTCGCGAATTAATGCAATCACAAAATAGGTGTCAGCCTGTAACCATGGCCTGTGCAAACTGGTCGAAACCTCAGGTAATTTAGAAGTATGTAATACCTATTTAGTAATCACGTTAATTCCCATATAAGTAGATAATTAATTAATGATTGCAATAGTAATTTCATAAAAAATCAGAAACCCTAACTATAATAAATATGATTTAATAAAATTTTAGTTACTAGCTAGAACTTACGCACAGCTCCTTGCAATCCGTATTCTTTCAAAATGTTGGGTGATTTTAGTCACCATATCATTTGCTAGAAGTTTTTCATCATCAACACGTAGCAGCCTCTCATACAAGTTCTGAACTCCTCCCCACACATGTTCCTTGAACTTGTCTAACACTGGTTCGGGTTTGTGAGAGAACTCCTTTAGCCAACGGGCCACAAAGTCTCTCAGAACATAATCAATCAATAAATGCAGTTGACTATCTACTGTGCGTCCAAATATGACAGGTAAATGCGACTTCTTGGTAGCATGAGGCCAATTTGACTGATCATCCTATTATTTCAGAATATTATTTTAGTAATAAAATATGAATTTCAGTTTCATTTGAAGTAACTAACAGTTTAGTCATTATTGGAACCTCACTTACCTTAAGAGTCTCCTTTATTTCTCGTACATCTTTTTCAAGTTTATCCAATAAAAATAGGGGTGTTTGATGTGGAGATGATAATGATACATGGCCCCAAATTGTAAGTACAAAAACTGCTATTATCAGAAAGAAAGTTACAAGTAATAAATAAAAGAGGCTCCATACAATTGGGAAATACCATATTATTGACAAAACAACGGGAAATATGCACACTAAGATCCAGCCTACCATTTTTTTTGCAGTATTTAGCAAAACATTTTTAAGAAGAAAATGTCAACAATGAAAAATAAAATTACGTTTTGTATGAATACTTTATACTCGGAAATACATCAGTGTTTTAATAAAAAACTTTAATTTTATTCTACTTATGGAATACAATGAAATACTTTCTGTTTTATTTGGGTTATAGCCTTAATTTGCTTGATATTTTGATTTGAACTCAATACATACGAGTCGACAGACAAATCGTGACATTTAATTGATATATTTTAGTTAAGATTGTGACAGGAAAGTAATTAAGGATATACTCAAGACCAATGACAACCATACGACCATAAATGAAAAGAGAAAATAATGCTGTTTTATATCCAACTATATAAATTTCCATACGATGGAAAGAGAAAGACAATAAAAATCTGCTCCTGTTGTCATGTTCAATACTTCCCTTGGTCTGCTATGTTGACTGAAATTTTGATGTTGCCATGTTCTTGAAACCTGGTACGATACATTAAGTATTTATAATAAAATATCTTAATAATGTAAATGATAAATAAAATAGATGTGCTGTGGCTGTGATGCCTGTGATAAGTAAGTAGTTAGTATTTGAAAAACATGGAAACACTCTGTTCTTTACAAGAGCAAAACTTACTCTTAGAGTAATATTTCGAAACCATAGTACGAGTGTACGACCGATAAACTAAGATATATACCTTATACAACTTATATATACCTTATATAACTTAAAAAAAAAGTATTTATAACCGACTTCAATTAGCCTAAAACATGATAAAAAATAAATTTATCAACAGCAAAAAAATCGGACCACTGCGGGAATATAAACATCCAAATTGATGACCTCCTTCTTTATTGAAGTCAGTTAAAAATGACATGAGTTATTACGTTATTATCTAGCTTCTGATTTTACTTTTTAAACAAATATCATTCGCATAAAAATATGATGTCAATGTAGTGGCATTGGCATGTTGTTGACATATATGTTCCTGGAACTTACAAATTCTCATCAGAACTTTGAATAAAGTTTAAATATTTATGAAAAGGATGCATAAAAATATTCCCTTTTTCCATCATATTTTAAATGGTTTACAAATATTTTTTATGTCTTTTGTTGGTACCACTGCACACTGTATGTTGTTGTTGGATGTTTAAGAGTAAGTAACATTATTATGTTAAAGAATGGCCTTATTATGAGAGAACAGAGTTTACAAACAGATTTAATTGATTTAATCTCCCGACTAGTGACTTAACATTCGATACACTTGTGAATACTTTATCAAGCTATATTAATATAATATGCGTTATATTTACTTCACACTATTTCAATAATTTGAAGAATAATTAAAATAAAATAATTTTAGGAAGATTCGTTCTTCTTGTTCGCTATACAAAAACTAGGTCTTTATGTTTAGATTTTTACATACGATGTTTTGAAAATGTGCTCCGATCGAGGTCGAAATTGAATCGATAGAAATCCATCCAAAAAATCGAAGATCGTAGTGTACAAAACGTTCGGGCATCCCTAGTATTGACAGATTGATGGCACTGATTGTCAGAATCAGCACAATGTTATTTTGATTTTTCGTATCTAACAAAAGAGATTATCAAACTGGATTGTAAGATTTAATTTTTATTTAAGTAGATACTCCTTCGGAATATTGATTGATTACAAGCTAATAAGCAAATATTGTTTTTACGCAGGATATGTTATAGAGAGTTAATAAAATGTCTCAACTAAAAGCAACGTATTTGATCGTTGGTGGAGGTATCGCCGGCGTGACTTGCGTAGAAACTCTTGCCATATTACACCCTGAGGAAACCTTAGTAATAATTACTGCCTCCTCATTAGTAAAAAATGTAAGTAATGTGAGTTTTTATGCCAAAACTATTGTTAAGTTTGACGTGAATGAAACAGAAGCTAATTCGTTGATGAGGATCCATCCAAATTTGAAGATTGTGTATGACTCCCTGAAACACGTAGACACAGAGACTCAAATGGCATATACACATGCTGGTGATATAATAAAATATAAAGTTATCTGTATTTGTTCTGGTGGCATACCCAGGCTAATTAGAGATTCACACAACAGTAAAAGGATACTTGGAATTAGAGACACAGACTCTGTTAAAGAATTTCAAGAAAAACTGAAAACTGGAAGCAAAATGGCCATTGTTGGTAATGGAGGTATAGCATCAGAGATAGTACATGCTACAACTGGAATACAAAAAGTTTGGGTTATTAGAGATGACTATATTTCTGCTACGTTTATAGACCCAGGAGCAGCAGAATTTTTTCAAAATACATTTAAAAATGAAGAAGTACCAGTAGAACAAAAAACGACTTTAAAGCGGCATGTGTTCTCAGAAGAAGATGAAGTTGTGTCTTTAGATAAAGATTTAAAGTCAGCCGCATTGGGCCCAGATTGGTATAGGAAGCTAGAATATAGGAAAAGTGATAAAGGTGTGCAAGAACTTGAGATTGTTTATAAAGTAGAAATTAATTCTGTTGTGGAAGTGAGAAACAAGGAGTACCCTCTTGAAGTGACATTGTCTAATGGTAGAGTTATTGAGTGTGATTTTGTAATATCTGCAACTGGTGTTGAACCAGCTGTCAATTTCTCATGGGATAAAGAACCAGAAAAAGGACAAGATGGTGGCTTGGCTGTAAATGAATTTCAAGAGACATCAATTAAAAATGTTTATGCAGCAGGTGATGTTGCTACTGCTACTTGGGAGCATGCACCACACTGGTTTCAGTTGAGACTCTGGACTCAAGCTAGACAAATGGCAGGAATGGCTGCCAAAGCCATGCATGGCAATATAGTTAATGAGGAGGTTTTACAAGATTTTTGCTTTGAATTGTTTACACATTGTACTAATCTTTTTGGATATCAAGTAATATTATTAGGAAAGTATAATGCACAGGGCTTAGGAAAAGATTATGAAATGTTATTGCGCATGACACCAAACAAAGAGTATATTAAATTAGTACTCCAAAAGGGAAAATTGCAAGGTGCCATATTGATTGGGGAAACTGATCTTGAAGAAATGTGTGAGAATTTAATTCTTGATCAACTAGATTTGACATCTTTGGAAAATCATATTTTAGATCCCGATATAGACATTGATGATTATTTTGATTAATTAAAACATAGTAATTTTTATGCAATATAAATAGTTTGTTATAATAAAATTGTTTTCCTTAGCAGGTATTAACAGCTGTATTTATTTGTATTATAAATGTTATAAAACAATTATCTCTATAAATTTATTTACCATTAATGAACAATAAAATAGAAAAACTGGATAAAACAAAACAAAAATAAATAAACACTTTTAGATGATAGTCCAAGGACTTACAAGGACATTGGGCATGTAGGGTAAACAAAGAAGGCTCTGTAGGTACCTAAGCAATTGTTACAATAGTAGTCTATAAATTATAAATGTGCAGCAAGTTGTCTCTGTATTTATAAAATCTAGTTGGTCTGCTAAACTGGTACTGGTGACTATAAATACCTACTTGAAACAATGCCTTACTATGTTATAATAGATTTTACCTGGGACAGCAATTTGCTTATCAGTCCTTCATTAAACTAGATGGCACCACTAGTGTATGAACCAAATAAATCATCTTTATTATGTCACTAGGCCAGCAGGATATGACAATTATATTTGATTTTTTTTTCTCAATTTTAATGTTCTCAAATAACCTTTACTTACTTAATACTTTACTTATTTAATAACCTTTTAATAAATAGGTTATTGGAAATGGCCGAAAAGGCAATGCCCAACATGAAAAAACTGCAGAGGACATGGTAAATGTTATAAAATATTTACAATATTAAAATGGAAACTTAACCGCTCCGTTCCTGGCACATTTCAACCTTACCAAAACAGAAGCCAAAATCCCCCTTACATAGTACTAATTGTCATGGATAGGTCCAAAGAGTATACAAACACTACAATAGTTCTAAGTACCAGAATCTCATAGCAAAAAGGGGACATCAATATGTGAAGTGTGCAATACCAGGGAAATTGGATTTGACGATCTTGACATTAATTCTTTTTTATACGTATTTAATATTTATGAATAAGTAGTGTTATAGTTGATTTCTGAACATTATATATTTTTCAACCCCCAATGCAGTGGAGTGTTGTAAGTTTGACGTGTCTGTGTGTCTGTCTGTGGCATCATAGATCCAAAACGGATGAACCGATTTGAGTGCGGTTTTTTTGTTTGAAAGGCGACTTGATCGAGAGTGTTCTTAGATAGTTCACGAAAATTTGTTCAACCGTTCGAAGATCATCAGCTCTTTTGCAATCGTTGAAGGGATTTTCGATTCTTGGGTATTTTAATTTATGGTTATTTCATATTATCTAGCTGTGTCCACTGTTCTCCCAGTTTTCTAGTTATCGGTAGGTATATACTAAGTTCATCCTGCTCCGCTTCTGTAGATAGCAGCGTGATAGGCAAAAAACGAAAATAATTTTGCAAAAAGGACTTATGTCCCTGTACAAGCGACGAACGCTTGTAAACATTAACAAAGTCTTAGATCGTCAGCTCTGTAATAGCTGTGCCCACCATTGATACCAACTTTCTATACTGGATAGAAAAATACCCACGGTTCCACTTTTGACATGTCAGGCATTAGGTGTGCCAGGCACCAAATGCGGTTGCATTCGGTGATTGAACGAATCCAACGGATTTATTATATTGGATCGAGTGAAACGCGCTATTAAAAATTGAACATTAGACCAGAAGATGGCGTTAGTGGAAAAATTACACTACGCTATGGTTTCATGGTTATCTTTTGTTGTTTTACCGATTTTGACTGCTATACTTGTGATTCCAATTCCGAGCACAGAGTACATTTATATATATGAAAATTCCGAGAGAGCCTAATACCCTCTAAAATACCTATGCTTGGTTGAGAAAATCCTGAACAGAAAAGCCTAATATAATTGTGCCTTACCTTCCCAAAAATCAAGCTAAAGGTCATCATCACACACTATAACGGCACAGCTGCAGCACGGCTTAACCTGAAATTGAGGCTACCGCCAGTTGGCAGCGTACTCTACCACGCGTCGCCGGCGAAGTGCAAGCTCGCAGTCCGAGCGCCGCCCGCGTGGTGCAAGCTAATTTCATCGTCTCCACGTGCGACACGACACGACGCGAAGTTTTTCGCTGGCGGCTCGAGGTCGGCGCGCTATATATGAATTCAGTTCGCTACATATATGAATTCAGTCGTCTGAATTCAGAAGTTACCTAGTTCATAAGCTAACTTGCTAAATGCGATTACACTTGACTGAATTCAGTAACGACTGAATTCAGACGACTGAATTCAGCCAAGTGTAATAAGCGCTTATGGTTGCAGCAAGCGCCCTTACTGCCCGCCGTTGGCTTTTTCATATTGACATTATGAAATGTATTATACGACAATGTTTTAAAGCTCAGATTTGAATGACAACTTGATTGTTGGAGTGGAGCCGTGCCGTTACCGTGACGGTAGTGTGTGATGAACTTTAGGAGGACCTCACACAACGTACTGAAAAAAACCGGGCAAAAATAATTTAAGCTACAATTTTCTCAACAATAGCCAAAGTAGGGATATGGTACTGCTGAGCTTAACGATATATTCGTTCTCTTGTCACTGCTAGCTTGCCAGCCGAGCGTGAACCCAATAGTCTGATACGAGACGATGAGAAAAGACCAGATGGTATTTCGTTACTGCCATGGAATATGGGTAGGCTTTTAGTGTGGGACGCAACTTGCGTTGACACCCTCGTACCATCACATTCTCTAAGTACAGTTGGTTATGCTCGCGATGCTGCTGCATCCACAGAAATCATCAGACGGACTAAATACAATAATTTAATCGGTAACTGTATTTTAGACCCGTTTGGGGCTAAGACATGGTCATGGTTCCGTTTATAAGGAACTAGCTGAGCGACTGATTGACTTTTCTCGTGACCAGAAGGCAGGACTTTTTCTTGCACAGAGTTTTAGCATTGTCATTCAATCTGGCAATGCTGCCCGCCTTTTGGGAACACGGAACGTAGGGGACGATGCGTAGGAATTTTATGACGCCTGCATGTATATATATACATATTAATTAGGTTTATATGTACGTGTATATATAATGATAAATGATATTATTGTAATATTAAATGGACAAATAAATGTATAATCATTTCTTAAAATATCTGGCATAAAAATGTAAATATCGAGTAGTAAATAATTTATTCAATCTTCAGATATTAGGATCCATAAATTAATTTCGATTCCAAAAACATTATAGTCAAGGCCAGGAGACCGCAAATGCTGAAAGCATAACAAACTTTATGGTTACTATCTAAAAAATTTCAGAGAATATGTACTGCATTATTTAAGTAGTATCATGTGAATAAGAAGTAAAGCTGATTTTTTATTTAAAGAAATTTCTGATCTCTTTGGTCACAAAGGTAACTACAAAAACAAAACGAGGAAATTTAAATTTTTATTCAGCCTTACTTAAAATTGAATGAATTTTAGTAATATGAATGTCTCATTCAATTTAAGCCAGTATACCACTGACCTCTATTGTACAAGTACGCTAATATAGAGGTCAGTGCAGTATACCAATTCCTTGTCCCACTATAAAAATAAATAAATACTTACTTTTACTAATATTTCTATGAACATTAATCGATTATATATATATATTCGTTGAACGATTTTTTTATCGATTTAATTTTCACAACACAACTTACACAACCTTAAAATATTGTGATTTGTGGATTTGACGTGTTGTTGTGCGCGTATTGTTTTTTTATTCCTAAATTATTTAATTAATTCAGTACTTACAAGTGACCGATAGTCTAATAACGAGTGGTCTATTGCAGTTCCTGTAATTGATTGTGTTTTATAAGTGTTATTCAAAAGTCTGTAGAAGTTTAATATCAGGTCGTATTTTTCTTTGTTTCTTTCCTGATTCTGTCTTCTACCTAATTGGTCAATATGCCTATATTATTCAGTGTTGTTGCTCGTGGTACTGTCGTTTTAGCTAAATATGCTACTTGTGCGGGAAATTTCACGGAAGTTACTGAACAAATACTATCAAAGATACCGCCTCACGATGACAAGTTGACATACTCTCACGGGAATTATTTATTTCACTACATTGCAGAAAATAAATTGGTTTTCTTCTGCATTACCGATGACGTGAGTATTATATATTATGTACAAACTACATGTTCACATGTGTCCAAAGTTATTTCATTATATCTTTGCTATTGCGTCCACACTTTTTAGAAATTCCAACGTTCGAGAGCATTCTTATTCCTCAATGAGATTAAAAGAAGATTTACGACGTCTTTCGGGGACACGGCACAGACCGCTATACCTTATGCAATGAATGGAGAATTTGCAAGGATCCTTGCCACTGAGATGAAACACTATAGTGATTCGAAGGATCTTGACACTATATCAAGAGTCCATGGCGAGTTGGATGAACTCAAAAATATCATGGTGAAAAATATTGGTGAGTAATGTTATAGTGATTTTTTTTTATGTTGTTGTATGTTGCGGCGAGGTGACCACTTACCATTGTGCCATCTGTACAGTAAAAAAGTCAGTCAGTGCAGCCAAAGTAATTTACAAGGTCAATCTCAATTTTATTATAAATTACGGGTACAATGTGGATAGGCCTGTAATAATTTTACCAAACATTAAATGTTTTTGGATCTGTTCTTATAAATACTGGCGAACATTGGTACTAGTTTGATCAATTTAGGGTTGTACTTTGTCTTGTTCTATATTCAATTTAACAATTCTATGTACAAATGAAGAATGAGGGGTAGAATGTAGAAGATTCTAAGTGCATATCATTTGCTGTGTACTCTATGGTTGAATTGTAATAGTCCATACAGCATTTTCTAATTGGAAACTATATTCATCCACTTGATATTGTTTCATCTCAGAAACCTTTAATTAAACAGTTGCTTCTTCAAAATCACTAAGATATGCCCTTGTAATGATTGTTTATTTATTAATGACCTCAATAATAATGTAAGTTGTGATATATTATTACAATGCTATATATATTTTTTACCACTTTTAACAAAAGACAACAGTATGAGTAATACATTGATTACAATATGCAACACTAAAAACATCACCAATATCCTGATAAGTAACTTGTATTAAGTGTACATACCAAAGAAAACAAAAACATAAATAATGTAAAACTTTCTTTTTTATATTACGCAGAACTTGTTTGAGAGTAATTACATGTTAGTCATAAAAATATATTATTTGCTATAGTTATAAATCTACAAAATGCCAGGTGTTTTTGGTATAATTCTCTAAACCCCTTTTACTTTGTAGTTAATCTACTCCTAAATACTACTTACTCTATGGAACATAATGAAAGTCATGTGGCTAATGCAAGTGTTTTAGTAGGAAAATTTAAAAGTAACTTTATTTTTTCGATTTTATGTTTTGTGTTAGATAAGGGCCTAGCTATATAATAAAAGCAGTTCCAAAAATTCAACATCCGTGTTAGCTCTAAGATGGTGAATCATAGTTACATACAGTAAACCTGCTGGAAATAAGTACATTACTTCAAAAGATGGCTACCCTATGTTTGTGTTAAGCACACATTGCCCTGGCATTAACCATAACAAGAATATATTTCACTGATCACTCAGTTATGAGACATTGTTAAATCTTCTGTCTCGCTCACTTTAAGGTGAATCATTGTGATATAACAAGTACATATAACATGTGGACATCTTATAATTAAGTATTTATCTGTTACAGGGAAAATGTATATAAAAAAGTATTCTGAACAAACATAACTAATGTTCTTTATATTTATGTTTTATATAAATGGGTATCTATACATATAAATATTTTATACTAACTGCGCCCCGCAGTTACACCCGCGTAAGTCCCAATGCCGTTAGAATATCGGGATAAAAAGTAGCCTATGTGTTAATCCAGGTCTCCAGCTATCTACATACCAAGTTTCATCGCAATTGGGTCAGTAATTTTTGTGTGAGCATAACAAACATCCATACATCCTCACAAACTTTCATATTTATAATATTAGTAGGATTAATTAGGTAAAATGCTAATATATGCCCTCCAATTAAAATGCAAGGTTAACTGGTAAAAAACATATTACTTAGCTATTTCTTTAATGGTCATAGTACAGTTCAGTGAGTTGAGCTGTTGAACAAAGATTCTTGAAATCATGAACAGCTTGTATACCACAAATTATTTCCCCTTGGTTTGATTGTACAGATATAAGTGATTACTACTGCATGAAGTATTGTGGGTTTCAATTCCCTTAGGGACAGTTAGTTTTGTGTTTAACAAATAAGTTGTTCCAAGTTTCCTAGTAGTACAAGTAGGAGTACTTTGTGTCAATTTGTTGTATGTTGGTAATAATACAAAACGTTGAGGTGGTTAAGGACCCTATCACTAAGACCCTGTCCGTCCGTCTGTCACCAGGCTGTATCTCATGAACTGTGATAGTTGGACAGTTGAAATTTTCACAGATGATGTATTTCTGTTGCCGCTATAACAACAAATACTAAATTTAAAAAAAATTATGTCTGTTGTATGGGAGACCCCTTAAATATTTATTTTATTGTGTAATAAAATAAATATTTACTCCCATACAATAGACATAATTTCTTTGCCGTTTTTATAGATAATGGTACGGAACCCTTCGTGCGCGAGTCCGACTCGCACTTGCCCGGTTTTTTATTAAAACCTAAATTACAATGGTGTGGGATATGTATAAATAAACAATGTTATTTTCTGATTTTGGTAGCACATGTTTATCATATAAACAAGCACAAGCTTATCAGTTTTTATCACAAGTGCAATAAATATCTACCCACTGATGTGTCATTGACTGTCTATCACTGCGTATGTACTGCTAAGTACTACTGACTGTGTATTTACTTTAATTAAAGGACAGATTGTTATATCTTTTACGGAAAATATAATTACTGTAATTAGTCACTTCTTATTTACATGCTATTGACTTCAATATACAGATGATTTATATTTATAAATATTGTGTTACATTGAATTCTTAATATAATAAATAAACCTATTAGGTATGATTTGTCTGTAAGGAATTCAGTTCAGTCCTATAAATATGGTATTCTTCGATTTCTCATTGCAATTTACAGGGTTTAAGATTTTAATTTTTTAGATTTTTTGGTATTTTTATTTTTATTATAAAAAGTAAAAGGCACAGATTTAGGCTCAATAGTATGAAAATAAGAGGAGGTGGGTGCTTTATTTTATTGTATTGATTTGATATCTTTTAAGGTGTAAAGTTTCAAATACTGATGATACTTTCATCTCTGCTTCTTAGATGCCTCTCCTGTCATCTTTACAATCAAAACGTAAAGGTCATCTTTAGAATATTTATTATTCATTTACATGTTACATTTACCGCCAGTTTTGCAAGATAGGTAAAACCACTGAGATAATACCCACAGTCAAACCGATTACACGGTTTTGTGGGAAATTGTAAAATCTACTTACTAAACACAGACCTATTAAATAAATAAAAAAAAAAAAAAATCTGGCAATAAAACTCCTGGCTATTTTTTCCGTTGCCGTTAATAATAATCTACAGTATCTACACTATCAATGCGTGAATAAATTTCTTTGTACCCTTTTTAAGCCAATTTCGCGGACGTAGGAATATTGAATACTAGCAGCGCCCCGCGGTTTCACCCGCGTAAGTCCCGATCCCGTGGGAATATCTTGATAAAAAGTAGCCTATATGTTAATCCAGGTCTCCAGCTATTTACATACCCAGTTTCATCGCAATCGGTTCAGTAGTTTTGGCGTGAAAGAGTAACAAACATCCATACATCCTTACAAACTTTCACGTTTATAATATTAGTAGGATTGTCCAGAAAGTTACAATTTTTAATCAATATGTGTTATTAAAAATTATGTGAAAACCGTTACAAGAAGCTACCCCCTGTATAAATGTCTACCTGTCATTGCACGACACGGCTATATAATGACAGTTGGAGTTATACTGGCCAACATTTAATACTTAATGAGTTATGGTCGAAAGTTGACCACCAGGCGATCTCTAGTAATAATAACGGTATCATCCACAAAAGGACGGCGTGACTAATTTATGGCCCATATGAAGACTAATTTATCTAGTACAAAAATACATCGAATAATAAAGACCAGTAGTATAGGCCGACCAGTCACAACATATAGCATCTGTTCACGAGCATGACGTGTAGAGCAGCTATCGTCTTCCTCGCCATATTAGAAGCAAGGTTACCCTACACGAGTATGCAATCAACTTCGTTTAGGTTACATGACATTAGCAATCATGTAATGAGATGTATCTTTAAAAGCTATTTTTTTAATCTTTTTCAATGATTTTACTGCGTATTTTTGAAAAGTAAAATTATTTTGAATATCAGCAGCTCTTCACGCAAGGAGTATTCCGTAGGAAAAACAAACCAGTCTAACTGTTTTCACTTTCGTAAGCAATCTTAGTTCGGTAACCGCAAACGCCGCTGAGCTAAGTTTCTTTGCGAAGCAAATCTTATTGGGGCTTACACCATCTAGGGTAAAACCTTAAAATACTGACAATTCAGCTATATTCAGCTTTTAATCATTTAAAGTTATTATCATTGGAAAGCTTATAATACTTACTGAAAGTAATAATTTAGTTTTTGAAGTGATAACTTCTTTGCGCCAGTCTGTCTGGCGTTTAAGTTATAACTTTTGTCGGGCGTCCCGAGACGCACACGTTTTTTTTTTCAACTAAACTAATCCAAAACAATACCGAGTTAATCATTTCTAACTGAAAATGTTGTGTTTTACGTACGTCTTTTAAAATAAGGGACGTAACGTCAGCAAATATCAGTATGTTAAAGAAGTTCCGAACATCATATTATGGCAAATCATTCATATACGTTAGAAAATGTTTGAGAACAGTTCCCTGTGACACGCCTTTTGTAACAAATGCTCCAGAAGACTTTATGCCATTTATGTCAACATATTGTATTTTATTACTAATTCTCTTGTTATTTTTATTGCTTTCAAGCAAATAGATCAAGCACAGAGTCTGTAATGCCTAAGTTTCAATTAAAAGCTTTTGAGAGATAGCGGCATACATCAGCAACATCTTTCAAATTATCATTTCACATCTTTGCAACACCTGAATCAACAGTGGAGTGACAACGCTTCAAAATATCTTCCATTATCATTTGAAATTAACGACCATTATCATTCAACTCTGCGATGACTGACACACGCAGGTTGGTCACGTGGCTACTACAACAACTCTCCAGTGCACTCGATAGGAATTATATTATTAGACTAGACAATTTATGGTGGGTTTCTAAACCAAAGTATTAGAATAGAAACCCACCGTAAATAGTCTCCTTTTCTGAGATTAACATTAAATATTTGCTTATAAATTGTTATATCTAAAAGTTCAAACTAATGGTACTTTTGGATTTTGTGATAAATTTCTAAACTATAATATTCTACTAATCTAATAACCTTCACAGATTTATCGGCCTTTATACGCTATCTTCACGAGTGAGGTCTATCATAATAGTAGGATGTTAGTTATTAATGTACCAGTATCGGTGCTCATTACTCATTGAATAAACTTTGATTAGACTGAATAACAATTCTGTGCGTTTCACTTTCAAGGTCGGATATATTTTTTTTTTGGCTTCTAGTAGCTTTTACAACATTTATGTATTGTAAGGTTTGCCGTCAAGATCGTCTGCGGCATCAATGAATGTCAATATTATCTCAATATTATCTCAGTGGTTTTACCTATCTTGCAAAACTGGCGGTAAATGTAACATGTAAATGAATAATAAATATTCTAAAGATGACCTTTACGTTTTGATTGTAAAGATGACAGGAGAGGCATCTAAGAAGCAGAGATGAAAGTATCATCAGTATTTCAAACTTTACACCTTAAAAGATATCAAATCAATACAATAAAATAAAGCACCCACCTCCTCTTATTTTCATACTATTGAGCCTAAATCTGTGCCTTTTTCTTTTTATAATAAAAATAAAAATACCAAAAAATCTAAAAAATTTAAATCTTAAACCCTGTAAATTGCAATGAGAAATCGAAGAATACCATATTTATAGGACTGAACTGAACTCCTTACAGACAAATCATACCTAATAAGTTTATTTATTATATTAAGAATTCAATGTAACACAATATTTGTAAATATAAATCAAATGCCGACAAATGAAAATGCCGACGTGATATTTTTTTCCTATGTTTCATAATCATTTTCATAGCTCCTCTCGTTGAGATTGTTGCGTCTTTCCTTGTTTGCCTTTATTTAATTCAAAGTTAAGTGTTGGTGTCTTCAAATCCCAGTATCCCACTAATATTATAAATGTGAAAGTTTGGATGGATGGATGGATGTTTGTTACTCTTTCACGAAAAAACTACTAAACCGATTGCGATGAAACTTGGTATTTAGATAGCTGGAGACCTGGATTTTGTTCAGTTTGTTGTTTGGCGCCGACTCAAAATAAGTTTATATAAAATTTGATAGTTTATGTAAATAAGCTCAATACTTAAGGTTTATTAATTTTTTGGTTTTTAATTTAATTAATTTTTTTTTTTTTTTTAATTTTTGTTAAAAAGATTTTTATTATTGCTTTTAAGCAAATAGATCAAGCACAGAGTCTGTAATGCCTAAATTTTCGTTAAATGTTGAATAACGCAATTAAAAACTTTTGAGAGATAGCAGAATACATCAGCAATATCTTTCGAATTTTCATTACACATATCCTTGCAACACCTGAATTAACAGTGGAGTGACAACGCTTCAAAATATCTTTCATTATCATTGATGGAATATGATGACTATAATACATAGGCCATGTAATATCTATTATTTTTAGAGTTTCTTTTGCAAAATACAAACATATGATATTCATGCGTTTGCTTTTATGTATAGGTAGCTGTTGCGTAAGATTCGGTCGCCGTTGCAGAAATTAAAAATTCTTCTTATTCTTGGTGGTTATTTTTGGTGTTGTCATTTATGTTTTTTCTTCAATACCAAAAATACCGCTGCATTCGTGGTTTACGATGTCCCCCGTGATTAGTGATCTTTAGAAGAATTAAAACAACTACGTCGGAGTTAATATTAGACTGGAATTCTCAGAAGACTATTAGGCGTTTAGTTCGTGTAAAAGGTTTTGTAATCAAAGGTGTTAGCAGCGGACTACTGGGAGTCCTTAAACATATAATTGTAAAGTCCCTTTAACTGTAATTTATATTTGCACTTAAAGTGTCGTCACATTGACAGCACCTTATTAAGTAAAGGTGTGAGTTAAAAGCAAGTTCCACCCTGCTGGATCGCTGGTCGCCCTATTGGGCAACGAATAGTCACGACAATCATCAGCTTTATAAAATACTAGCAGCGCCCCGGTTTTACCCGCGTAAGTCCCGATCCCGTGGGAATATCGGGATAAAAAGTAACCTATATGTTAATCCAGGTCTCCAGCTATCTACATACCAAGTTTCATCGCAATCGGTTCAGTAGTTTTGGCGTGAAAGAGTAACAAACATCCATACTCACAAACTTTCACGTTTGTAATATAAGTAGGATAGTATTAGTAAGCTAATTACCTTTAGGAACCCAAATTCATTTGATATGTTTTTGTAAATTAAATTGTTTTTTATTTTTATTACTTTCAGATAACATGGCAATGCGTGGCGAAAAACTGGAATTACTAGTAAATAAGGCTGATAACTTAGCTACAAATGTAAGTATTACACATCCATATGCCTCATATTGAATAAGTGTTTTGTACTGCGCATTAAAGTACAAATGCTCGCGATATCATATGTTTGCATTTTGCGTCCACTTTCTGTAAAGGTGATTTTTATTTAATCGTGCGTGCTACTTAAAATACTTATATGCATTGCTTCGAAGAAACATAAAGGATATATCTATAGCCAAGCAATATTAAGCAAGTTTTTTGACATTAATTTAACAGTGTAATTACATGTCGTCGATACGTGAGTAGTACGTGTCTCTGCCTACCCACATTTGAATAAAATAACGTTACTTATTTTTATACATGTATACATAACATTCCATGTATATTTTCAGTCTGTGAGCTACCGCACCACATCAAGAACACTCCAGCGATCCTTATTTTGGAAGAACGTCAAGATGTACGTTATTATGATAGCCGTTGCTGGTTTAGCAGTCTACCTCATCGGAGCGATGGCTTGCGGCGGACTTAGATGGGGAAAATGCGTTGGATAAACATGTATATATACAACATACTCGTACATATTATTAAAACTAATAAATACCATCATAAGAGGAGTCAAGGCCACACGGTAAAAATCACGAGTCGATTTTCTTAAAACTCGATTAAGTTTGGTAGTATCGAGTCATGAATTGTTTTTTAAGCGACCAAAAAACTAAATTTTATGACCGGCGAAATTTCTGGCGCTTTCTAATCAATGATCAATGTACATTTTCCTTAGACACGTTATCAGCAATTAGAAGTAGATAGTGTCACGTAAAGTATAATTTTATTAAGGGCTTACACATTGTGTCCGAGCCGATAATGGACGGTAGACAGTGTACAATGCTTCCTATAACTAGTATTTAAAAAATATTAACATTTGATTTTGTGTGAATACATTCTTAGCAATCGGATTATTTCGGAACTTGTTATGGCAGATTCGAACCGGATTTAATGTACTTGTATATGTTCTTGTTCGAAATTATTATTCAATCTAATCCGAAATCTTTAGGTTTAAATTATGTTTATTATAGATATCGAGTTCATCTGCCGTGCCCAGATATCAACAAAACCATGCGACATGGATACTTAGTTGATATGTTCAGATGTCCGGTTAGATCGACTAGTGATTTCCAAAATGACTTAAAACGTAATATTATGGTAGTCGAAGCAACATCTTATGTTATACGATTTTTCAAGACAAGTTATATAGACAATGCAAATTATCATAGCACAGTAGCCTTTGCTAGTCCAATGTCAGGAACAACAATACGAGAGCCCGAAATAATATATTATATAATACACAATGATTTTGTAGACAAGAAATTATGCAAAACTAGGATGTCCTAAATGGGACAAACAGCTACAACACTTATTGTTTTTTTAACTATCTTTCGCCGCGCTCCGTGTATAAAAACTATAAATGTAACTAATCAAGTGTTATGAATTTATGATACCATTGGTTTAAAGTGGTTTTGTTTCATAGTTTATGTTATTAATTCACAGAAAAAATATTCAAACAAATAAATTGAATTGGCAAAAATCATTTATTGATAAAAGAAGTTTTGATATTAATATTTTAGTAAGCACTACTTACGGAAAATAATACATAAAAGAAATTTCATACTTCCTCGGATGACTTCGTTTTGTTAAAGCACTCCAAGTCCCGTATCGAGGTGATGTTTTTGAAATTTAAATTTGCTTTTGTTCTGCGGAATCGCGGACAAAGTAACACATGCATAACATGTGTTTTCACTGCTGAATACAGCTTCACTGTGGACTTATTTAATTATTATTTGTCTGAAAAGAAGATGATGTTGATGATAAAACATACTTTGGTGATCAGGCTTGGGACGATCCATTTTCATATCCAATTATTAAAATACCAGTAGTTAAAAATTATATCAGTAATTGTCTTTAATAATGACACCATATATTTAATAATTATAAGACTATCTGTTATCTAGTAATAATTCCATCAATTTATTTATTTATATACAATAAAATATAATACAGTATTGCCTAAAAAACTAAATTTATTTTTCGTTAGAGTATTTATAGAGCAATATTTCAATTTTTAAGTTCAGCCTTATGTCATTTACCGCTTTAAATAAAATAAATATAAATTCATGGTACACAAAAAAATAAATATCAAGGTCAGTGTTTATTCGGCACCGAAATTTCTGAACACACATGTTATACATGTGTGTTCTGAGAAACAAGGTGTAGGTAGTGTATAGAGTGAATAAATATATATAAATTCATGGTACACAAAAAAATAAATATCAAGGTCAGTGTTTATTCGGCACCGAAATTTCTGAACACACATGTTATACATGTGTGTTCTGAGAAACAAGGTGTAGGTAGTGTATAGAGTGACTGACAAATGGCTGTACAGACTAATTGATAGGCCGACTGGCCATTTGGTGACGATGGATACGTTGAGGACAAACTCATCCGCTCATGGACAGTGCCGCTCATCATCATCATGGAAGATACTGTACACAATGCTTTTTATACCAAAACAAAATTGTAAAGGTCAATGTAGAGTCTGTAAACAGGAATTGCTTGAAGTCTTCTCAAAGTCAGTCAGTCCTCTTTAATTTCGAAAATCACTGAGCTCATATACGTCATATCTTTTTCATTTATATGATAAACATATAGGTACACACTTGATATTCTTCTTTTCTATTCATACTTTTATCAGGCAAATTGATATTGGAAGTTACTAAAAACTGGAATAATTTTAAATGCCTTAACTATTATTATGTATGTATGTTTGTTTTATGAGCAGTTATGAACTGCTATATTAATATTCGTACCTATATTCAATCAATCAGTTTATCACATTTCACTGCTGGGGACATACGTCTCTCACGATCTGTGCTCACAATAGCTTCTGGTCCTATCTGCATATAATCCATGATACTTCCTACAAGCCAGACCGATGGACATGCAGTAAAGAGTCTAATAACGGCAATGTACATACGGTGAACGCCTCCCGGCAAAAAAAGTGTCATATCACAAAAAAAAGTGTCATATCACATGTTAGGTACGTTTAACATTTTTATAGCGTTGAATAAGCAAATTTTGCATTTAGTCAGCTGTAAAAACATCGTTATTAGCTCAGTGAAAAAGGGAACAGGGAAGCTGTTTTGTTCAATTCACAGGCATAAAAGTCGTGTCTCCTCGAAATAGCTGTTTTTGTATTATGACACATTTTTGTCGGGAGGCGTTATTATTACATTACACTCAAACAATTTAAGGTATCATAAATGGTATGCAGTTAATATAAAGTCCAGTTAATTGTGAATATCAATGTATAGAAAAGTTATTTGTCTCGTTTCTTACAAAATGTGTAGAAAGCAATTTATGGAAATTGAACATCTGTTTAAATAATTATGGAAAATTAATTGTCATTGTTTACTTGTCCTTCGGTTGTGTGGATACATATTCTATATCTTACTGGAAGAGGAAAAATAACAGCGTGTTGCGTCGTATACTAAAACTATACATGCAAATATGAGTAGAAAACGCAGGTTGTTGTTTTCTGCTAAACTTAGCTGACTAGGGTTTTAAACAACTGTCTACACCTACAGAACAGGCGTTGCTTAGTATGTGCAAGCTATATGTATGCAATTGTTCGAAACAAAATTGGCAAAGTGATGGCACAGAGTTAGAAACAATAGTTTGAAACAGAAGGCTCACTTTAGATACTTTAAACTAGTCTTCATCGCACGTAGTCGATTTTTCTCTTTCCCTTTTGTAAAGAATACTAGTAACGGGGGACACACATTACTATTATTCTTTTTACCTTCAGGGTCACGACAGTAGTCACGCGAAAGTCCGATGCCTTAGCCATGACTACCACCGCTTATTTTGTTGTCTATATAATACATATTAAAGGTTATTTTTCTCTAACACGACCGGTACTCATCTAGCGTCCTCGGCTCTTTAGTTATGTTTTACTATATATTATGCATACCTACACTTGTTTTAAGGTGTGGTGTGTTAACTGCAATGTATAACATGCCTGGACGAGTTGAGCCATTGCTTTTGTTGGCCGTTCGATAAAATTTTCTATTCAAATAGGTTCCAGTGCAATAAAAAGGAAATCAAGTGCACGATAATATCCGATAAATTATTCCATGCTTGGTTGTAATAATACTTCCCAAGTAGAATTTCACAATTTCATTTATATAACTTTTCATATGTCGCACCTGCACACTTCCTTCAGAGTATCTGTGAAAAACTTACAATATATAAAAACCGTTTTACTTCACAAATTAATCCTTCATATTTAGAAGCGAATGGTAGCATGTGCGACTATATAATAAAATTAAAATAATATATAATAAAAAAAAAATTGTCTCTAAAATTTCGCTTGTGAAGTAGGTACTTAAGTGTAAAAAAATAATATAATTTCATCAAATGAAAATTAATTTAAAGTTCCATTCCATTTCTATGATTAATTGAATCGTTATTTTTTAAATGTATTATTTCAATATTAATTATCCTATTCAGTAGAGCTTACTATAGTAAGTTCAATTGAAATAAATCTCAATTTATGATTTTTGATTTAATTTAGAATTGCAATTAATGATTTTTAATCAATCACAAATATGCTTAGACTATGGGTAATTATTTGAAATAGTATTTCAGGAAGTGTCTTTTATGTGAACAACGTAAATCGGTCCGAGGTGACGAGCCCTTGAATCTAGGGTTAAAAAACATTTTTTAGACCACTATATAAGACCGATCGCGATGCGATTATATGCGATAGTTTCCCATCCAGGGTGGGCCCAACAAAAATTAAAAATGTCTAGTTAAAGCTCATTGGTGTAATTACATTCTTTTGGCTTATTAAAAACAGTTTTTTATGTGATTGAATGACTGGATTGTATGGCTATGCTATCTTTGTGCCTTGCGGTGAGATCGTAGGGATTTCTATAAGTAGCCTTGTCAACGGTTAGGTAAATGTCAGTCATTATAGTTTTTATCAAAGCAAACACCATCACCATGGAACACTAGACTGAAAGAGTCACAATAATATCAGATCATAGAATTGCTCAAATATAAGAGTTTTTCTATGACGTATATGACTCCTTTCCGCGCTTCTAAGTGTTAAGAGAAACCAGAGCGCAAATTGTCTCATTGGTATGTTCCTTTTTAAACGATTTTTATTTTCTTCAAGATGTCACCCAACATTATATGTATCTAAAATGAAATGTAAAAATCGTAACGGCCTTTTTTTAAATTTAACAGCATATCTTTAGCCATATAGTCATTATAAATATGATAAAGTATGTGATGTATGATAGATTACGATAATAAATGAATATTAAGAATGTTGGGTGTTGAATGCTTTTGAGCGGCCACTGTCAATCGCCTCTGGGAAGTACCATTTACCTCCTCCCAGCCTCTTTTGAGCTGTGCATTATAGATTCCGTTGGTGGGGAGATGCTCATAATATCTTACTAGTTTACGCCGATTTCTGGAACGATTTCAATAGAATAAAGGAGTCTCAGGTATTATTCAAGTAAAATAAAGGAATAACTGACCTACGACTTTTCAGCAATTTTTTTTTTATCGCGAATATACCGCACGGGTCATCAGTAGTCATCACCCACCGAGACCAACAGTGAAGTGGTATGTCCGAATCGAACCGACTAAAGCTAGCTACTTTTCAATCTATAATTACAAGAAGATATTTTTACCATTCTCTTCGCACAGGCGTGGACTTTAGAAATCCTGGTTAAAAAATTTTGCGCGGTCAAATTAGACATTCAAGGTTTACCAAAATTCGTATAGTATAAAAATTAGTACGAATATTCGGAACACCATTATAAATGAAATGTAAAAAGTCCCTATCCCATCAAAAACATAAATGAAAATAGGAGCCTAGTTCAATATTAAGAATATACGTGGTTATCGACTACGCCGACAAAAGAATTGAGATCTAAATGATTGCCAAATTCTGTAGATAATCCTGAAGATTTAGCTAGTTTTCACATCCAAGTTTTCTTATATTTGGCGAAACAATTTATCACCTTTATTTTATACGTAAGTTACTACATAGTACTGTATTTATATTGTAAGGTCAACATATCTTACTCTTCTAAAAACTAACCATTTAATATAAATACTTGAATTTTTGTTCATTTATTAAAACCCCCGTGATGAAATGAACAAAAATTCAAGTATTTATATTAAATAGATTATGAGTTATAAGCAGTCAAAAGTGGCTCCAAATGGTTCGTGTAATACAACACACGGCTGCTGCGTCGGCAGTTAATTTTTAGTTTAGATCACGTGTAGTTAGTTACATGTGCAAAAAAAAAAAATTAAGGTCAAAGTTCGCCAATATAGGTTTTTTGGGTTTTTCAGCCAGACGGTAAGTTTAATCATACAAATAGGTTAGACAAAAATCGTAGATCATGTAATTATAAAAAAAATGCACTTTTCACTTCTTTCCTAAGATTCACTAGTTCTGAGCAAAAGCGATTCTAAAATTTACTAAAGTTGTATTCTTCATAAAATGCACACCATTAGTAGCGTCGCCGTTTTGTATTTATGTTACGCGATATCTTTGCCATTTGTGACCCGATTTCAATCATTCCTTTTTTTATTGAATCGATTATTCTCAAGATTAATAATCCACCTCTAAGTATGAAAAATATGATCTTTACTATAACTCCTTAAAGGGAATGATTCTCAAGATTAATAATCCACCTCTAAGTATGAAAAATGTGATCTTTACTATAACTCCTTAAAGGGAATGTATCGTATTTCTTGTCACCTTGTATAGGCAGCGTAATCGTGCATATTATGGAGAAGACGACATTTTCAACTATTTGAATAGTTATATTTCAGAATTAGCACTTCTTAGGAAAAAAATGTTCGGACATTTTTTATAGATAATTGCATGATCTACAATTTTCGCCTAACCTACTTTATGATAAAATATACCGTTGTGCTGAAAAATGCAAAAAAAAACATATTTGAGGTCTTTGACCTTGAATACCTTTATTTGCACACGATCGAGATCGATGGGGACTGTTCCCAACATTCGTACCAATTTTCACTTTTTGCTTTTACTGTATGCGAATTATTGCAAGCTTATCCCTATTTTTTGAGCTATCTTGAACGGACTAATTATATCTGGGTGGATCAATAAATATATAGGGATATATCAGAACTGTGCATTGAAATAATGTGTAACTCCTACAAGCCACACGTGAGCTAATCCCGGAACTGGTATGGAAGAGCTCTGACTGATATTTAGTTTTTCTTGTTTACAGATGTTATCATTTTGTTTTTTAACACATAATTTATTAAACGAAATGGCGCAGATTACAAAAAATGGTTTAAAAGCAATCTATTAGGGATTTGCAAGTCATTGCCTAATTTTGCTGCAAACACATCAGAACGTGGATTGAAGAAGTTACAAGTGTTGTCATTACCCCAGAATAATAAAGAAGATTAATGATACTTCATTATCTTACTTATTTATTAATATCATACATGAATTTCTTAAACATCATTAATAGGGTTATTAGGCTCCAATCTTCTGTAGGCTAACCCCTCCAGATTACCTATGGAAATATCCAATAAAAAATTACTTTAAGTTTGTCTGGTTTATTGTATTAACTGTAGATATTGAATTATAAGAATTTATTTGTGGCAAGTGTGACAAAACAACCTTGCACGAAGCTTCACTAAAATTTATTCTGCATCTGATTGAATTATGGCATTTATGATTGTGCCTGACTTTTTAATTTTCTGTTACTGTTTATACACTTATTACTTTGAAATTGCATCTATTCGAAGGAACAGTCAAATATTTTTATTTTATTCTTGTATGCATTTTGTTCTAGTATTAAAAGTTTGGTAAAATTTATTGGTTACGTTTTTATTTGATATAAAAAAAAACACTTAATATGTATGTATTTCGTAGGATAAAATCGAGGCCGTGAAATCAATATTTTAATGTTTTGTAGCAGGGGATACAACCAAGAATAAAGTGAATTTCTCCAGTAGAAGCATTATATCACACATAATATATTGTATTTTGTTTTGTTTTGTTTTTCATTGGCTCGGTCTGTCTTTGCCTATCCTGGAGGGAAAGAGGTGTGAGTTAATGCATGTTGTATGTTATTTTATTGTAATTAAAATATATTATTACGTAATGGCATGTAAATAAACTGCATGTTCATTCTCCTTATTACAACAATAATTTCAAGAAACTATTGTTTTAACAAAGACTAAAGTATTGTGATATTGAGTGTATAATTGAATTGTGTAAGTATAATCATTGTTTGATATGTATAGAAAGTACTTTATAAACTTATATAGTTTCAAATTAATCTTTCATTCTAACACCTTCGAACATTGTTAATCCTGAATCCGATAATGTAGTTCAAATACACCGTTTGCCGAATATTGGGTAGATAGGAGCGCTTTAGATTGATCCCGGCATATATCCCGGTACAGTCCGAGGGTGCATCCCCCGCCCTTCCCGCGTGCGACACCGCTGCGTTCGACTCGCGGCGGCAATCGCGCGCCAACCTTTGCCGCGGGAGGGCGCCGCTGTCGCCCGTCGCGTTCCTCCATCACGTGCTTACCCCACTACAATATAATCGTGTATCGGTGTGAGTGACTGCCCGTTGAATTATTCCGTGTCAATACGCCACCGTCGTGCGATGCGTGCATAGCATACGGATCGCCCGATCGGGAAGCGTGTGTAAATGAATATGTTTGTTCTTGGGCATTATTGTTGTTCTCGAGGGATGGTAGGCGATTGATATCGCTCACGGATGTGGTATTAATATTCAAATTAGACGTGCCTTATCGTTATCATTGAAATGTGAATGAACTGGCAACGATTTGATGCGAGATTTAATATACTTTTCTTGTAAAAATCGCTTAGATTTTGACTGGATAGAGCCCAATCACATCTGGGATCTCTTGATGTGTATAGGGGTCGACATTATTGATAACAATATTTATAATCCGGTTTGTTGAACGGTATACAGACTCATTGGGATCTATGCCCATATCGACTAAAATGAGGGTCAGAATATATTACCGGACGTACATATTTATTACTTGCACGCGATTTAGAGCATCCTGGCTTGATCAATGAAACTTTTGGCGGTCGTAAAAGTAATCGTAAAGGATCCGTACGCGAATACGAAACTGGTTATAGAGGAGTAGCTTTACACACACAAAAAGTTTACGTGTCCATAAACATGACGACGTGTGTGTGTGTAGTCAGTTATTAGTGGCACAGGAAGCGGTGTCGATTTTAGGGAAGGTTACACATAGAAACGGTTCAGAGGTCATTGTTCTTTTTACATTGAATAGGCCTTTTTTTGTAGCGCGGCCAAGATAAATTGCCATTGTTGTGTGCGAGCGCTTTTTGTGGCCCAAAGACATTAGTGATTGTTTCTTTTTAATTATCGTCTAAATAAAGCTAGATATTTGAAATTGGGTGCTAATGACAAAATTCGTACGAATAAGATAAATTATGTAGTAATTTTAGGCTGAAATGGGATGACAACGTAAAATGACGCATAAAGAAGTGAAAAAAAGGTTCTAAATTAACAAACTGTTTTAGTGCAAAATGAAAGAATAAAAGTGTACAAAAATGGATGACAGTTCACCAGACCTGTCGCTTAAATTGCGACGGGGATCTAGCGATTCCCGCGAGTCGTTTTATATGGACTTCGCGCAAGGTATCGACTCGGACATCGAAGAGGTGACTACGATTGAGCGAGTGATCCCTGAACATCCGGGAGGGCGGACGGAGGGCGATGCGGATACTCTCGCGACGCCGTCCGGTCTCGAAGAAAATAAAGAATTACCATGGTTAGTTTGTATTTCTTTTAAATATATATAATGTACCTCCATTCTGATTTCATTCACGCTCCTTTGCTGCATTGAGAGTAAGGAATGCAATCTCGAGTCAAGATCGCAGGTTCGATATCTCGCGGGACTAGAAATTTCAGTCTCGCGAGATCTTGTCATTTTCCAGACCCCGAGCACTTTTTTCAAAAGCTAGTCTTTTTATTCGGTAAACTTAAACTAGAAAACTGCTTAAGTAAGACACAATATTATTTAAAATATCTAATAAAAATATCTGATAAAGCTATTGTTAAAATTACCCATTTAAAAGCCTAACTTTATTGGTGATTTTGGAAATAGCTTCTTAAAAACAAATACATACTTATTGCTGGTGCTCTCTGAAAAACGGCATCTTATTTCAGTTGCTATGTACCCAGCAGCTGAAAATGCTCCGTCAGACTCGACACTGGTTGGCACCAGTGTGAGTAAGCTATCATAAGCAATCTGTAAATATTTACCTCTGGTTCCTCCTCATACTCATAAAGATCCATCTCTTTTTTTATGAGTGAGTCTAGACTTTCTGGAGACGTAGAAACACGTAAAGAATTACGTTTACATTTCCTCAGAGCCTCTTGTAATTCGATGGATGATTTGATGCGCTGGCTCCTGGAACTAGAATCCTCTTCAGTCAGCGTATTGCCAGCGCATCGGATATACGCGGAAGGCACGGCTGTTTGCTGTCGCTCAATCTCGCCAATCTCGCTAGATCTCGCCCAATTTATACTTCGGGATTAATCTTGTAAAAAAGGCCGACATTTTTTTTTATTGTGACACGTCAGAGTGACTTCAACCCGCCTGATGGATAGCTAGAGTGAGGTCCAAAGACTGAGAACCACCATTATAGATCCCACGAGATCGGGATTGCATTCCGTAAATGAGAGACTAAATTGTCCTAAGAGGAAAAAAACTTTAGGAAAAATACCCGGAACTTAAACACTTATATAGGCACAAATAAGATAATAGTTACTTCGTAATATAGGTAAGGTACATAATGTACCTACAAAAAATTTTTAAATAGATTTTTAAGAATCTAAGTAAAAAGTAACGTCTGATACTTGTTTATAGATGTTACCTTATCGTTCTCTAATAAGACCGTCCTGCAAAATTTAGCTGGAATAAATCTTAGTTTGAAATATTTAAATGTATCAAAACAATCGCAGTCCCTTAAAATTGAGGTTATGGCTAGGCCAGATGAAAGGATGTTCCAGATATTGTCCATCGACTACGAACGAATCCAGATAAATTTGTGCGCCCAATGGGTAACTTTTTAGAAGTTTTCTTCCCGGCAATCCAGCCGTAGGTAGGTCATAGGCACTCCCTTGCTTTCGATCAAGGTTACAGTTTTGACCGAACGCAGTTATGAGCCAGACCATGCCAAACTGAAAGAATCAAGATTGTGTGTCCGTCCACCGCCTTCCTGTTCCTCCAGTGTACCTTCTGTTAATAAGAGTAACACGCAGTAAAACAAGCGGGTCACTTCCGCCTCGGCAAAACATTAACCGAAAGCAGAAACATCTCTCAAGATAGTATCCGCTTCCGTTGCTTAAAGTGCACGCGAGGAGGTTTTATAGCCAAACAACAGAATACACGGTTCAAATCCTGCTGTACTTCTTACCTTATCTACCTATCCTAACTTTAAACTATTTACCTACAAAAGTACATAATATACCTATGTAGGTATATTTTATTTTTTAACACAACCGTTTCTTCATAAAGTTTCGTTATTCAGCATATTTTGAACTATATAGTATACCGCACTACATCATAAACAATACGTATTTCTTTTTAATATTACCTATACATATAGTTAATAGGTATCTGTTACTTTGCAGTAGTAGCATAACTATCTGTGGTAGTAGTATCATCTCATAATTGATGACAAATGCCAATAATTGCCGTCAAATCTCATGCCGAGTGTTCCGTTATGATCGGTTTGTTGAACACATTTGCATCACAATATGCGAGGGAACACACACCTTTATACATACAAGCTGTGTTGTGAAACATGAGACGGTTTGTCTTGCGATTGCGACTAGACTGGTCGACTCAGACGTCTAGAGTAGGTTTTCTACTCTTAGGTAGGTATGTCTACAGAATATGGAATTTGTAAACGTGATTTGATGGCTCTTAGAACTTTTTGTTGTGTTCGTACTTTCGTACCTACTATTGCAGCAGTCAAGGTTGATATCTAGACTTATTACTTAGTATAAATCACCTCAGAAACTATTACACCGATTTGAAATACATATTAAGTATTTTCGCATTACTATAGTCCTCCAGACCTCCAGTCTACTAGACCTCCAGTCACTCTTTGCGGTACTCTTTTAAAGAGGGTAAATAAGTTAAAGTACCAAGCCATTGGGTCGGCGATGATTTATCAGATGATCTTGATATTGAGAGGGAGCGTAGGGCGCTGTCTGTCCGGTGTAATATGTTGACTCACAGGTTCGCACGTTGTACTACACCAGTCAAGGTTATTCTTTTCAGAGCATTTTTCTCCTACACTTGCAGCCTGTGGACTAACTTTACGCAGCGGGCGTACGGCGCATTACGCATCCAGTACAACAATCCTTTCAGGATGCTGTTGAAGCTGCCCTTTTATTGACGAACGTTACAGGCTTTATAGCATCATGCTGTGGACTTAAAGGACCGGAGTAGTAGCCAACAAATAATAGTAGTTTGAACTAAAACTTCACTTAATTCATGTTGGAATGATCAGGAACCGCATCGAATTTTATTATTTATTAAGATTTCTTATAATTGTAGAAGATTTAGAAAAAATCGAGTCAGTCGTTTGTGTCAGTTAAAGATATAACTTTAATTACCTACTTCTAATTAACTTATTTATAATCCTAAGTTAAAACTCTGTAAGTACCTCGTTTTAGTGGGATTATATGATATTATGTATTTTGGTACCTCATTATAAATATTTTTTCTATATCGTCTAGTTCGTAAAGACGGTTTTGAAAAGATTTAAATATTTATATCTTGTATTGAGACATCTCACACACGGCCGTCTGATCCCAAACTACGCAGAGCCTGTACTATGGTAACCAGACTAATGATAAACATACTTCTTCATTACTAAATACAGACCTAAATACTATAGGTAAATAACACCCAGATACAGAACAAATGATCGTGCTCATCACACAATTATTTGTCCTGGGTGGGAATCGAACCCACGACCTCGGGCTCAGCAGTCAGGATCACTAACCACTAGACCAACAGGCCTGTCACAGTCACTTATACTTCACTACATATTATAAAACAAAGTCCGCTGCCGCATTTGTGTGTCTGTCTGTCTCGATAAACTGAAAACTACTGAACGGATTTTCATGCGGTTTCCACTAATAGAAAGAGTGATTCATGAGGAAGGTTTAGGTGTATAATTTGTGCCCATTGTGCGAAGCCGGGCGAGTTGCTAGTATACATATAATGCTTATTTTGAGTGCATTGAGGTAAACTCGATAACAACATCTAATTAATATTAAACATTTGTATATTAATGCTAGCCACATATCTATAATAAAAGACAATAAAGAATAGTTTTACAAAACTATGCCATAGATGACGTTGTAGGCGATTGTTGTTACCAACCAGCTATTCAACATTAATAATTCAGAAAAAATTGTAAAAATACGAAGGTGCGTAAAATATCTAGGTACATATATCCAGAGTTAACTCTGACAGGTACGATTGATTTACACAGTATTACTGTTATATATACGATACATTTCAATTCGATGTTTGTTTTATATTCACACGATTTTCATTTATTATAATCGGTTGGTCACATCCCGGATGATCCGATTAATTATGTAATATTTATCCTAATTGCGATTCGGATCATATAGAACGATAAGTATCAGGTGTAAAAGGTTTTAATAGGAAGTTGTAAGACCAGTGAAAGGTCATTTCAGATGTTAGGGTTGGTTTATTCGAACTCTTGAACTTTCCTTCCACATTATTGATAATTTTGACAAGCCTACAAAATAATCATAGACTTTAGAGCAGGTAGGTACTCTAGAAACCTCGAAGCACCGTTTGTACAGTACACACTATTATAAATAACAGGAATACGATCAAAACGAACAATAAATAGTACTTACCTAATGAATGTGATGAAGTTGTATCTGAATATATCAAAAAGTTAAATTCTTTTTTGTTATACTTATTCAGATATTCCAACGGGATTTTTTAACATACCAGGACTGTTGTAAACACGTCCTGATATGTTGAGTTCTAAGGATCTATTCACTTTTTAAAGGATCTGTTGGAAAAAATATTATATTACTTTCAAAAAGACCATGCATTATTCTTAGTCATGGAACATAATTCTACATAAATATTAGCAGCATCTGCAAAACACATTCTTAGTGTTAATCATAACACAATAAAAGTGAACTGGAAAATCAATTCTAATAAGTACACTATTGTTGCTTTTCATTTTAATGGTTCGTTAAATTAAGCCTTTTCGTGACTTATGCAAAAAAATCCGTTCATTAAATTTATAGCAGCCCTTTGAATCCTTCGATACGCGGTTGTCATGTGGAATTAATTCCAATTTAAAATTTGACAACTTACCTAGCTATAGAATGTTTAACGTTAGGCTAGTCTATCCGTGTAATTTTAATATGTATAAAGTAATTATCCAGAGATTCCTTACTCAAAAAAGGTTTTAGGTTAGGTTAGTCTGATTTATGCTTCTCAATTAAATACGTAACCTTGTAATCGTCAAGTTTTTTTTACAAATATCATGTGAACGAACGAGTGATTTTGCAGTTAAAACGTATTACGTAGCAGTAAAGCACAAAGAAATGAACCGGGACTTGGGTCTTGAAATGTGTGTCAACGGTACCCGTCAGACGGGTTGAACAGGGCTTTCTCTCGAACACCCCGGGTCAGATAACAGCGACCACATGTCGTGTGGTTGCGTACTATAATGACTAATGTCTGTCAAGCCGATCCGGTGTTCTTGGAACTGGTTGAGCGTAAAAAGTTTATCTTTATTTAAAGTTATAGCTTCACACTCGATCCTTGCGAGTACTATGAATCTACATATGAACAGATATTTTATAAAGAATATTGTGTCAATGGTCAATTAATTAATAATAGTAAGTAGAGGAACTACAGGTTAAAACACGTATTGTAAAAACAAAAGGAAACGCACCTATGTTTAATTTAAATGGGGGCTGGTGTCTCCAAACTCAAAAAATTGCAAATAAATTACTTTATTTCAATGTAAACAACAATAATGCAGCGATTGGTTGAAATTACTTATAGATAAAAAACCAAAACGAGTCTAAATCATGATTATGAGAAAATATTTAAAATCTGTAAAGTACTACCGGTCCATCTAAAAATTAAATTAAATATTTTAATTGAACAATTCAATTATCAAGACTACAGAACGGAGCGTAAACATATGTACCCAACTCGTTTAGCTAAAAAGATAAGACTTGCTGTTCCGAGAGTGACTATTTTGGTAAACGTACAAGGAAATACATAGTACCGACTATAGTAAACGAACTACCTTCAGACTTGTTAACTCATGTGAAATCGAAAAATCAGCTCAAAAATATTTAAAAAAAACATTACCTATCCTTGTGTTCATAATATATAATTAGCCTTTTGCCTGTTGCCAAATTAGGTTATAATTTTTATTCTAGTAATTTTATTATTTGTTCTTACATTGCTCATACCAATTTTGTTCATTCATGTAGGTATGTACGTGTGTTTTTCAGTAGTTTACATACCACAGTTATATACTTGTGTATGCTTCCATCAGTGAATAAGTATAGAGTTACTATATTGGTGTGCAAAATATTGTGGTTTATACACGTAGGGAATCTGATGAATATCTGAATTATGTGTTAAACATAGTAAGTAAAATAACAAAAAAATTGTATTCATTCATTGTTAAACGAGAACAATTGCCTACAAACTGCTATGCAGTTTGGCAAATTTATTTTATGTTAAAACTTATGCAAATTTTGAATAAATAAAAAAAAAAAAACATGCTCTCCAGATGTCGATACAGCCGGTAGCCAATCGCGATAGAGTAAATGTTGCCACTTATGATTTGACACACGCGAAATCGCTGCATAACACTTCCTCTTGTTTTTATCTCTCCTCTTCTCTCCTATTTATGGCGCAGTACGGCACACCGTGTGGTTTTAGTCGGTTTAATTCTGACACACCGCCTACCGAAAACCCCGGTCGGGTGACGGCCCAAGGGGTTTCCACACGCTAAAAAAAAGGAGTTTGTTCACGTCGGTAGTGCAGTGGGTGGGGTTCGAATCCGCAACCACTCGATCGCAAGTCTGACGCCTTAGCCATTACGCTACCGCCGCTTAAATATACAATCTCTGGTAACCCCACTCACCACATTAAATAATTTACAAGCAACATCAGGAGTGGCGTAAGTACTGTGTAGCTTTTATGTCACCTGCCTGTAAATACAACTAGTATTAAATACCTACATTTATGATCCACAAATGCCCGACTTCGTCCGTTACCCATAGAAGATCCTGACATACATTTTAAATTTGTACTATACTAAAAGGTAAAGTAAAACGTTATGAGGAAACTCCCGATTGTAATAAAATCTAACGACAATCGATACGCCTTCGGGCATCCCATTCTGTCGATGCCATACAGAAAGTATATGGAGCGTATGAAACATCCGCGACAGCGGTATTTTGCTTATCCGCCGAATATAGAAAGAAGTGCTTACCCAGGAATCTATATTTCAGCTGTCAAAGACAAATTTTGAGACTAGTCTATAAGCTTAATTGCTTATATGTATATACATCGGTGCATAAAAACTTCTACTGAAATAATTATTACTCCGTCAGTTTCTTCCAACAAAACTTTTAACACTTCCATTTTAGATTTCAGTGCGGAACTATAATAAAGACACAACGGTCTAAAATAGACCACCGTCGTCGGGATTAAAAAGCGTGAATTCCAGTCCCTTTAATGAGTTTTTTAACGACTCTTATACTGAATAATTTTGTCATTTGGTTCCAATCATTCGAGAAGGGTTTTATTGTACACTCGTTTCGTTTTATTTTCTAACAGTTGGGGAGAGTTACAGCCAATTTCGAGTGAACAACCATTTTATTTTGAAAGAGAACAAAATGGATATCAATGGTCAATACTTTATGAAATATTATCTTTTACAAAAGTTATTCTTATGTACTTTAAACAGGTAACTATCGTATTTATTAAAAACTATACGGTTGTCCTCACGTTTGTATTTCGGGGATGCCCGCCTAGTCTCGGACCCGACGGGGGCCCTTTCTCAAGGAGTGAAGCGTCCCGCCGCGACAGTGTCGGGCGTCACAGGCTAGTCGGGCATCCCCGAAATACAAACGTGAGTAAAACCGTATAGTTTTAATAAATATGAATACCACTCACGAAAGTTTTTATTATAAGGTAACTATCGGTTATTTCATCGTCGTTGTTGAGTTCCTGCTTAAACTATTGTGTTGTGTGGGGCATTTTTGATTCGCTTATGAAGTATAATATACCTACATATATACACCTATTATCAAAATATTGACCAATCACGAATTTATTCATCAGGCGAGCCGATTTGACTACGCACCACATTCCATAAATCAAAAGCGTAAAGCCGGGGGTGTGTTTAAAGGGAAAATGGCTGCTTAGCAAGTATGACACAGCAAAATGTGTTAATGTTTTCTATACAGAGCTGTCACTTTTGTACAGAAGAGTCATGGAAAAAGTTAATTATGTATAAATATGCATATCATCTTAACTTAATTTATAACTTGAGGATGTATTGATTTTTTTCCGACATCTTTAACAATCATCCTCATATTGCAGCCATTTTACACAAAACCTTAATGAATTATAAACCTAAACCTTCCTCATGAATCACTCCGTCTATTAGTGAAACCCGTATGAAAATCCGTTCAGTGGTTGAGTTTATCGTGAACAGACAGACATGATTCTGGTAGCACAACCTCTGAAAAATGTCTTTTAAAATTGTATAAGTTAGCAGACCTATAGCTAAAAGCTCTTTTAGACCATCTGCTGCTGGAAAAGTAAACAGATGAGCAGCAATATATGATGTAGGTTCTATCAGTATCAAAACATTAAATTTCTATAGTAATATGAAAATTAAACTAAAAGTATTTACATGACTTCAACAGAAAAGTTCAGAAAATGAAAGCTACGTGAAAAACAAAATAACACTCAATTTCTAACGTATGTAACATTTGTAAGAAAAATTGTAAGCATTCCTAGACCGCCACTAAATAAACCACATGAAATGTACCAATTACACTTCAATACATATGTACAGTCAGCGTCAAAATAGCTATCTCTAAAAAAACCATCTAGCCGTAAAAAAGCCGTCTTCAAATAAAATGGATAAAGTCAAATAAACATCACATCACACAAAAGCTTTAGTATGATAAGAAAGAGCATAATGATCTTTATGAATGGGCGCACGCGCACACAAGAAATCTGCGTGCTACAAATACTACGAGTACAGAACCCATTCATTGAGATACGTTAAGTCATTTGATAATAAAAATATTACACACCAAACCAGTTATTGATCACTAAAATCACGGCAGACAGTTTACAACTCCGTCATATAAAACGGTTACAAGCACGCTCGCCGTTAACCAGACCACAGACCAAAATATATAGTAAAACCGACAGTTCTGATGACTGATATTTCAGTCAATAACTTCTCGCGAACATTGTTTTGGTCGCGTGATTTTGCAGTTGTGGTCAAAAATTTGTATCCAGGTAATGCGTTGTTTAGTTATCGTCTGTGTTACTCTCTAGACTGGAATACAAATTTATATGACCTCTTTATGGTTAATTAAACTATATAGGATTTAAGTTCACATAAAATATGTATTGTTAACTGAAATAATAAGAAAGGAGCTTACACCGCCGAAGTAAATTCTTATATAGGCACGCACCACGCACCATCGTGCGAGGACGCCTAGGACGATTCTGCTGTTGTCCTGCCTGCACTCTACCGTTGCCGAGCAAACACATGACATTTATTTACATCTATCGTTGTTATTTTTACTAGAATTTAATTATTTCTTAGACTTAACTTAGATTTTTATTAATTTTTATTTAGTTTCATAACAATATTGTTTTGGACTGTACTCCTAACTTCTGCGACTTGGGGAGTTTGATATTATAATCGGTGAAAAGATTTTTTTGTTACTGAACAGTGGTAAGGCCCGGCAGCCTCTACAGGGTATTTTTTTACCGAGATTTTGTTCCTTGCAGCTCTAAATAGCCACCGTTTTTTTTGCGTTACGGGTAAGGATCATGATGTAGTTGGAACGGAGGATTGTGACGGGCCATGTCTACGGCCCAGAAAGAATCCAGAAACTGCAAAGTCGTGAGTCGCCGCTTCCCCGCTACTAGTAGCCGGACTGGAATGCGCTTCTCCATGTCACCCTTTACTGATGAGAGGAACAAGTCAGAACAGCAACATCTCCCCTCAAAAATGAAAGAGTAGCTGTTGTATATGTATGCCTGCAATGCATTGTTGACATCATCCCTACCGTGATTAGTTCAACACTAGGTATACATAACTCTATCGTATGGTACGTAAAATATCTAACTTATAAATGTAATTAATTCAGCGTTCAGAAGAAAACTAAATTTATGAAGTCTAGGAAGTTCGGTTCGAAAGTTTGTGTTCGGATTTTTTCGGTTCGAAAGTTTGTGTTCGGATTTTTTCGGTTCGAAAGTTTGTGTTCGGATTTTTTCGGTTCGAAAGTTTGTGTTCGGAAACAAAAATATTATTATTATAACCATGCAAAAACACAAGACAGTCATTGCTTTTGCCTATCTAAATATTTCCTTTAAAAATCGTTACTAACGATAAGAGCACCGTTTATAATATTTTACGATTTTTTTAAACGACTGCACAAAGAAAAGGAGTGTAACTCTTTTAGGATTCATGTACATTGTACTTCAGTACCTATGTATGTGAGTTTATTTATTCCACCATAAGTTCTTAATGCCTGAACAGATTTGGATGTATGGTATATTGTTAAAATCCTTACATCATCCAGAGTGATACACATCACTTACACACCTAGGAATACATTATTTAGCTTTGTTACAATTATTTCTACCTCTTTCAATTTAGCAGATTGTATGTTCTGCCAACCATTAGTACCTACTTCTCAAACAGATATATGCAGTCATCAACGAAAGTAGCATAACATAGAAATCAATAAAAGACCTTTTGTGTTGAATACTCATTGATTTATTCATTTTATTTGTACATGCGTGATGTGTAAAAAAGACATAGACATGGGCTAAAAAGGGGCATTTTTTTTTTTAAACGAAAACCCAAAACGGGCAATTTAAACTATCAGAGTTTCGAGTGTTTAGATATATCTAGGTATAACCGCTGACTATCTTATCAGGGCGGTAGTGTTTGCCAACTAATAGTAGTAATAGCACAGATTACTAAGTATGGTAGTAATATAAAATAAATCACTGACATGCTAGCCGTTGCCAGAAGCTACCTACGTAAATTTTTTTTACAGGCTTCAACCGCGGGTCGTGTAATTCAATAAAAAAATATGAACACAAAAGTATTCGATGAAAAACGTGGTAACGAAAGAACGGATTGGATTATGAATTCAGAATAAAAGGTGATTACGAGGGAATAGATTGGTCTATCGTCGCCGTAAATATCCTGTAATATTATAAACGTGAAAGTTTGTGAGGATCTATGGATGCATGGGTGTTTGTTGCTCTTTCACGCAAAAACTACTGAACCGATTGCGATGAAACTTTGTATGTAGATACCTGGACACCTGCATTAACACATAGCCTACTTTTTATCTCGATATTCCCACGGCATCGGAACTTACGGGGGGGGGCAACTAGTAAGAGATAATTCATGTTATAGTAGGTAAGTAAGTACTCTTTATAGTACACCAAACACATGATATATATACCTATAAAAAAAACACTTAAACATAAAATGCACAATGGGCGGCCTTATCACAACAAGTAATATCTTCCAGGCAACCTTTGTATGGACAGGATTCTAATGATTTAGTGTGGGTGGTTATGGTGTCAAATTTATAATATGTAATAATATGTACCTACTACTAGTTTATGCTCACATACATACTTACACAAACATATATACATATAACTACACGTATACACAAATACAAATATATATATATATATATATACACCTAAATACATACAATATAATTGTGCATAGTATTAGATTATATACAGATTATCTTAGACATAACTTTGCAGATAGTATTCTTTTAACATTTTTTATTAAAGATCCTAACGATTGTGCTTGCCTGATAGAACCTGGTACCAGACACACGCTGCTTCAACAGGATTTATCAGTAAACTTTGTTGAATGTACAGCTATTCATTCACTGGTGGTCATGTTATAGTGGTCCGGTGAAACGTTATTCAGTTTTTAGACGTATCGTTGCCATTGTTCCGCGACTAGGGAACAGTTCAACTGCTGACGTGTATCGTGTAACTGATGTAACATGAATCATTCTTTATATGAACAAATTGAACCAATAAACAATATGAAATTACAATATAATTTTGTAAATAATATCATAATATTCCTAATTGTGCAATTATTATGTTTGTTAATGAAATTTTATTGTGAATATCATCCCGATGTACCTTTGAACGGGTGCTCTGACTTGAGTCCCAAACATACAATGCGCTTATGTCGACTGAAGGCCCACCCCAATTTAGCCCGGATTATACTATTATCTACATTCTATAATATATTTTTAAAGTTTCGAGTTAGGTATCAAGTTTTCAAATAGCCCAAATAGGCACAGTGATGTCAGAGATACATATATACATAACATACATGTACACAACTCCACTTGCACCCCCAAAATCCGCGCTCGTTCTTTATAATACGAATACCACTACTCGTTTCCAGTTTTACCTGCGTTAATGGTCACTGCGTGACCTAGCGTGATGATGAATACGGGAATACCCCTTAAGCTTTTTCAAGAATCTTTAATGTAATCTTTATTATACAAACTAGCAACCCGCCCTGGCTTCGCACAGCACTTAGCAAGTATTTATTGATTTTTCCGACATCTTCAACAATCATCGTCACATTTTAGGCATTTTACACAAAACCCGAATGAATTATACACCTAAACCTTCCTCATGAATCATTCTGTCTATTGGTGAAAACCGTTCGGTAGTTATAGAGTTTATCGCGAACAGACAGACAAACAGACGCTGTGGGGGAGTCTGTTTTATAATATTTAGTGACTGGCTGTTCCCCACGCGGCTTTCCTCGCGTGTACTTATTTATATATTTTGCGCGAAATTATTTTCCAAAAAAAGTAACCTAAGTTACTCCTAATAACATCTGGCTATCTGCCAGTGAAAGTCCTGTGGAAATCGGTCCACCCGTTCCGGAGATTAGCCGGAACAAAACAGACAGACAAAAAACCAAAAAAATGTTGGTATATGTACCGTGTAACAATCAGATGCATTTAGTAAAAGGCTGTTAATATGACATTACAAAGATACACTTAAATTTTATCTATTCGTAAAAATGTATGTTAATATAGATTACTATAGATAGATGAAAGATTGAGCCTTAAACTCAAAGTATTTCCTACGGCAGGTGAATGGTTACTCGACTAATATTTTTATCGAGGCATCATAGCATCAGTTTTATTTGTTTTATTTCAATTTGCTGTTCTATGAAATCCGAATCTGCGCGACACTATTTTTTCATTTCGTAATTTAGCCAAAGGCACGAATAGACAAATAGGCCTTTGTTCGAGCGTTGTAACATAAAACATAGTTGTTTTGTTCCTGGCGCTTTGTTTTCGTCAAAACTATTGTTCGCGTTTTTGTGAATTGTTTTAATTTTAGTCAGTGTTCTCTTATTTGGATAGTTTTAAAGTTTTAGTGTTGTTTTTTTTTTTGGTTTAGGGGGCAAACGACGGGTCACCTGATGGTAAAAGACTACTGCCGCCCATGGGCACCCACAACTCAAGAGTCACAAGTGCGTTGCCGGCCTTTAAGGTGGGAGTAGGTGGAAAGGGGGATGGGTGGAGGGAAAGAGGAAGACGGGAAGGGGGAGGGTGCAAAGGGGGGGGGGATTAGGGCCTCCGGTAACCTCACTCACTAGGCGAAAAGCACTGCCGGTTTTCTGTGGTATCACTCCGGTCGAGCCGTCCCATACGTGCCGAAGCATGGCTCTCCCACAGTACACAGTAATTTATGGATGGCCCCATACCTACAAATTTTCATTTTAATAGAAGTATGTTTAAATTGACTTCCAAGATTTATTCACGTACTTACAAGTGAAACTAACATAAGTGTGTTAAAAATTATTTAAATTTTACTATTGTAGTGGCAAACGACTATTCGAACGGAATAATGGTGGGCGGTTGCCTTCACCTATAAGGTTGGCAATCGCATACATTAACTGATAAGGTGACGCATTATAAAAAAAAATTAAACCATCTATACAGCGTGTAAGATCACCGACGCGAAAAAATTACAAAAAACGCTTTCTTTCAATACTTATCACAATGCAAAAATCAGTTTATCATAAAAATGCAAGATTAAGGATTTACAGTTATAAAATAAATAAAAAAATTATGAATTTTCCGGCAGAAAAGTCCAATGATTTTCCACTCAGAATAATATTCTGAATCTACTATTTCAAGATTCGGCAGGTCCAGGCGCGGATCCAAGGAGGGGTGATCGCCCCTATCGCCCCCCCCCCCCCTTGTAAGTATATTTACTTTAGGGTAAAGTAAAAAGGTAAATATTTGTTACAGTATATTTACTTTTGGGCCTTTTTTTATGGTAAGTGACAAATCTTGTCCGTAACGCCCCCTCCCCCCCCCTGCCGTCTGGATCCACCCCTGGGCAGGTCGTTCCTTACAATCGTTATAATTATATCAAAATTTCGTGTCACGTTGTTTGTTCGTGATAAACTCATAAACTAATGTGTTTTTATTCATAATTTCCACGCTAACGAAGTCGCGGGCAACATAAGTAGGTTAAACATTTCCTCGATTTGTTAATATATACAAAAAACAACATTTTTAAGTTTATCATATTAGGTATAGATATTTATAAAATACCCTAGTATGCCATCGGAACCTGCAAAAAACAACCTATTGGTTTTCCTTTCAAACAAATCTGAGTTATACTCAACTCCAAAAAAAGCTCATTTTATTCAAAAAACGTGTACTCATATAGTATTCTGTCGACAGGACGACATATTGTAGATGTGTATCGCTAAGTTACTGTTACCTGCCTGCTAATATGTACAGGGTGAATATGAATTCATGTAATCCCTTCAAGCTACGTGATTTGTTGGTGATGCAAGGGGCCTATTCTGAACGATCTTTTGTTTTTTTTTTTGCTGTACTAACCTATTAACCGCTTGTTAGTAGTATTCTTGAGATTCATTTTTAATTTCATATGTATTATTTACGAATCAACGCATATTGCGCTACTTTTCCCAAAAGAAAAACCAATCTCACGAGAGTTCTTCCATATAGGAAATGGTTTGTCAAATGAGCGAATGTATCACTGGTTAAATAATTGTGGGTACAACCTTTATATCAATATCCGACTGGCAACACTTTGGTGTACCGACTGCAGAGGTTAATTTCACGGCGGTTCGCGTCCCTGAGTGCGTTCCAAATCACCTCATTAATGCTGCGCGTTTGATACTAGCATGACTACATGACGTATCGAGCATGACGAGTTGCATTGGGGGCTTAATTAGGGGTAAAGTGCTGTGAGTACTTAGCCTGAGGTGTGTAATGTCGAACAGGTGTACAGTTTATGTAAATATGTATGATACATACTTATTGGTCGGTTTTGTAAGTGGTGTAGTGAACTGAATATTTGATATTGTTTTGGAAATAATAATAATGTTTGTTTGTCTCAAGTGATTTTTACAATAATTTTATTACAAACCTTACGTGTTTAATTGGAAATCATGGATGGTATCTATTTACAAATAATGGTTGAGGATTATTAGACTATATTAGATGCAACGGTTTTCTAACTGACACTTAACTTACGTCCTTATGTGGGATGGCGCTAAAGCTTTGTCTTCATCGTTAAAGAGCATAACTGACCAAGCCTTAATCAAGACTACCCATTAATACCATTGCCGGTCAAAACGTCGCGCGTCGGTCAAATAAAATGCTAAAGTACCTTAAAAATATTACCTCGATAAATAGATTCCTATGGAGAAGAACAGAAACTCCAAGGACACAAGACACTGTTTTTCAACTGTGAGCACAATGTAAGATATTGTTTTTAAATGGAAACAATCGCGCAAATTACAACTATATTTAAGTAACATCAGTCCGGAGATGACCAGTCCCAACCAATGGTACTCGTTCACGCGAATGACGGACGCGTCCCTCGTCCAGTTCAACGTGATTGAAAAGAGCCGAACGACCCGACACATACGCCATCATGTGCAGGACTTCTAAACGAGCATGACATACTCAGAATTGTCAGAGACACAAGTTTTAAATTTCTTCTCATTTAGTTGAAGATTATTATAAAGTATTTTATATAGAATTCAATGCAGTACCCCATGAAAGGTTTTTGCAGGTTTCTTAATCTAATGAACTAATTGATTTCCTTCTCTATTAATATGCTTAAGTCTTTCACACCGTTTTGTAAATAAATACTTTTTTTTTGACATACCTACATGATGTTTTCATAAATATACTGACAAGGCACCGTGAGAATGTTAATTCACTTATACTTACTTACGTAATAAGCCTCTTAAGATCTACCAGGTAGGTATCTATAGGAGTATTTCCTCGATAAACATGCGGCTATTACAGCGACCCGGTTATGTTTCGTGTCAACCTACGTTGTAAAAAACAGTAGAGATAAATAATTTGTTCCACAATTTGTTTTATAACATCCTTGAAATACAAAGCAAGAGGTAAAACTTGTTATTTAAAGTACATGAAGAGCTAATTTCTGCCATAAAATATAATTTCCTTTAGTGAGCCTTAGAACAATTATTCCTTACAATGGTTGATGTCGTGAAAGCTTGCAAAAGTTCACGTATTTTCTTTGTTCGAATTTCCCCTGTTTACGCGACACGCTAGGAACTAAGGGGGTTAGTAAGGGTAGATGAGGGGTATGAGGGGAAGGTAAGACGTTAAAAGAAAGAAGCTCTGGATTGCAGGTGTTTTATTGCGGTCCGGCGCTTGTTATGCGAATCCTTACGTTTTCCCTTTGCATTTTCCCGTGTTACGTTTAGTTACACGAAGGAAAGGCGGGTCAAAGTAATACAATATGTATATTTTGGACCTGTTATGTGTTTTTTGCCTCATGTGTGGCTGTTGGACATTATATGTATACGTCGATATTAAATCCTTTTCGACGGGTCCTACGTATACTGGTGCAAAGTTATAACTTTATAGGAGAGCGGTTCAAAGACTATAAAACTCGTTACTTTGTACTATTAAAACATAAATGTTTGGTTTGTATCTTTGAAGGTAATCGATATTTTATAATAAATTAAACAGGGTATAAAATATAGGTTAAGCTTTAGCTATTGATGCAAAAAAACCATTCACGAAAATGGTTTTTCTATACGATCTATACGACAGGGTCGAAACGGGTCCTACGTATACGGGTTTATACCCGTATAGATATTTTTAATATTACCGAAGTAAGTAGGTGTTAATACCACTGTACTATATGACAAAGAATTTTGATTTGTATCTTTGTTATAGATGCAATTTTTTTGGTAAGATTTTTTGGAGGACCGTGATATCGGGTTTGAGCGGTTCTGTGTCTAATTGCAACCCTAGATAAAAAAAAAGATCGTCGATCTTCGAAAGCTAGTCAGCTACACATATTTAATATAGATGTAATTTCCAGCCTTTAAATTAGCCGCACGAAATTAAGGAAAAAGCCGAACATACAGCAATTTTCAAAACATGAATATTTACTAGTTGAGTCTCGCAGCTCGTTCCAAGTGTTCTGCTCAAATTGCATAAATAGTGCCGCCGACGTAGAATTACAATAAAATGAGCTTTTATGAACATGCAGCCGGCCGCTGGTACCTCACTGACAACAGACGTGCAAACATAGCATAATGGATATTTCCTTACCGATATATTTTATGAAGTCAAGGGTGAAAGTATGAGGTATCTTAACTAAAATACATAAAGGATTCTATAGACCTGTCAGACTGTTACGAAGTACATAACCAGATTTTTGAAGTCAAAACTTCTTTAGCGGCGTTGTGTACTTTTTGGGATGGGTAAAAATGTTAAACTCGCGTTAGGACACGAGACCCTGATCGAGAATTCGTAAGACGGAGCCGAGTTTCTTATGTTTAAAAAAATATAACATTCGAAATTCAAACACTTATGAGCGGCCAGGAGCGCAGAACTTCCAATGTACCCTATGTATACATTTAGATATGTTACGAGTATTATTTTAACCTAATTATATATATACAGATGTGTGCGTGTGTATATGTATGCAAATACATTGTGAAGTTATGTTTTCACTTCTGACGTGCAGTCCTACAACTGACTGTTTTTTTTTTACTTGAGGAACTGAACACGGATATGGTATACCAGTCTTGAACTGACTAAACCGATTAATACGGTGTTTCGTCACGGAGTCTTAGCGCCTGAGGTGTACCCTAAAAACGGTATATAAGGATATATATTTCCAATATACATATAATAATAATAGGAATAATAGAATAAGCTTTCAAGATCTGTATATATATTTAAAATCAAGAAACAATACTTGTGGTATAAATACCCAACGCGGTCTGTTTTGTGTAAGTGTACGATTGGTGCAAGTTGATACAACGGTTGAAATATTCATTTACCGCAAATACTGTTACTACTACTAGATCCGTTGTTGAGCCGGCAAAATATATGTGTATGTTTATTATTACTAACATATATGAGTAGTAATTTTAATAATTGTACTTCCTATTGCACAAGTACCATCAATAGGTAAAAATAATAAAGAAATATTTATAGGTTAGTTGTACGCATTACGGATAACCCATATTTTTATTCCACAAAACAATCAGTAATTTATTACGTATAACATATGTCATTAAAAAAAATCTTTGTTACAAAATAATATAAGTTTCTCGATAATTGTAAGAAAGTCAGACGCAGTTTCTCCCTCTAAATATGGTTCGTTAACCTTTCCCCAAAATCCGTAGCCAACCTTTCTATTTTTTTCGCAAAAAGGAAACGTCCACCAAATTAATCTCTATTATTTGCACGATACAAGCGCAGACTACCGCGGTGGGGGTACCTACAGGGAAACTTCGAACAAACTTGTTACTAAAGTAAGTTTCTCGTAATCTCTTTGTAGTCGACTAAGACCAAAGACAATTCTAGAAAGTTCCCTTTAGATCTTAACACGATATTTCAGATTCTATGCGTTTATATTACAGTGAAATATGTCTCCGAATTATATATACACAACTACTATTCAAACTTAAACAATTATGAATCCAAGTCGACCTCATTTTTAGGTTGTAAAAGTCGAAAGTCAAAATTTTATAAGTAGGCGGTAGGTAGGTAAACACATGTTTTTATTCAACTTAAAGACGGCTGATCTAAGCACTTCTACCTTACAGAAGACCGCGGTTAGTCAGCTCTATGGAAGAGCGTTTTATTTCTGCTGATGAGCAGGGTCACCAGAGCATCATTACTGTTTTTTTTGGATTAGGAGTATTTATAGGCGTCATTAACTACCTACTACCAGGGAGATAATGTGCTTATTACCATCCTAGTTGTACAAAAATCTACCTTCGAAAGTCATTAGTGTGGTTAGGACAGTCCTATGAGTTACTGTGGCTATTAGGCGTGTCTCACTCCTGTCTGTTTTATTGCAGCAATTACACTTGTAGATAATTGTTAAATTACATCCTTTTACTTGTCTTGAGTAAAAAATAAAATAAATTTTAGTTGGTCTTTTTTAGAGATATATTTTTATAGATACGACATGAAAAATTTTAGCGTCTCATGTTCAAATACTGTCTTTCAAAATAGCTTCAATTTGTTTGGTTCTGTAGGATATGTTTGTCTTTGTGGTTTTGAGGTTTTGGGTTAGATTCTTTGGTACATGGTTAAGCAAATTGATATTGGTTATTTTCTGTAAGTAAACTCAGTAGAAAGACGAACTATGAAGACGTGAACGGTAAACGTCAATAGATCGCCCTCGATTTCTATAATCGGTGCATATTTACCTACACTTTAGGCATGAGTAATTAAAAAATACAAACATTTTCATTACCGATCAATGCACTATTGAAAAATGCGCAATTAAAAACGATTTCCAGCTAATTAAATCAATGTAATTATCTCTTGGTTTTGAGAGCAATTTTTTCAGAGCGTGTGTCAGTCACCTTTTTGTGGCAATACATTATATTTAATTAGTCTTACACTATCATATTTATTACATAAGTTTGTAATAAATATGATAGTGTACGACTAATTTTTCATTATTGGACATGAACCTTACAGGTAAAACCTAGATAGTTTCTTTCGTACATTTATGCGAATAGTGACGAAATACTTAGCATTAGAGTAAGAGAATAAGTATTCTAGATTTTCAATAAAACTATTTAGGGGAAAGTTGTCCAAAAGTGTAAAACTTAGGTTCGGAATAAATCCATATAGTAGTCCAATAGTAGTAAAATATAGCTTGCCTGGCAGTGTTAGCTAGAGAAACATTGAATATTATGTTCAGGCGTAATCGCTCGAGGGTTCGAGGCTTTTCGACAGACAAGAATACGCCAACAGCTGCCACATTACGCCGAGATATTTACGTCATATTGGACATATTAAACATGAATCGTTTATGTAACAGATGCCGTTTACATTTATATAGTTTTTCGTAATACCTTTCCTCCTTTTTAACCCCAGACGCAAAAAGGAAGGGTGGTATAATAACGTGTGCATCTATGTGTCTATCTGCGGCATCATAGCTCTTAAACGAATGGACCGATTTTGATTTAGTTTTTTTCGTTTGAAAGGTAATTTTATAGAGATTGTTCTTAGATATAACTTAAGAAAAACTGTTAAGCCATCAAAATCATCAGCTCTTTTCTAATCATTGAAGGGATTTTTGAGCGGGAGGTATTTTAAATCTTCAATTTATACTTGTTAAGGAAATGAATATCTCCAAGGACGGTGTTGTTAATACTAACAAAAGTTATTCAAAATTCTTGCAACGACCAAACAGTATAAAGGTTTAAATTCATTTCATGTATTTCCTCAATCTACCAACAGTTACTGACGTATGTCCACCTGACCGACTGACTACGATCTGTTAGATTAATCTTTATTTAGTAAAAAAGAAACCTAGGTTTATTTTTTCAGAATTTACACGAATCTTTATTACCCTCTATTCGATCTTTTTTGGTTGTTATTTTATAATAAAAATCCTCAAATGATACCTCCTCTCGTTCAAAGAAGATTTTGGCTCGAATTGGAAGTAATTTTTCAGAAGATCGCAGTATATACAAGTAGGATTGCCAAAGCTTTATTCTGTCACGAGGAATGGGGAATAGTTTTGCCAAAGCACAAATAACTTTTTTTATGGTATAGGGGGCAGACGTGCAGACGGGTCACCTGATGGTGAGTGACTACCGCCGCCCATCGACACTTGCAACTCACGAGTCACAAGTGCGTTGCAGGCCTTAAGGTGGGAGTGGGGGAAGGTGGTTTGGACCTCCAGTAACCTCACTCACTCGGCGAAACACAATGAATCATTGCTTCTCGGCCGGATTTCTGTGAGGCCGTGGTATCTCTCCGGTCGAGCTGGCCCATACGTGCCAAAGCATGGCTCTCCCCCCTTAAAAACTTTACTAATATTCATGAACAATCTAGGGGCCGTCAAAGATACGGTTACCCGCCTTTTATTAGACGGACTTAAGTGGAAACTTTGAAAAAAAAAACAAACAACAAAAGAACATTCCTTTAATAAAAGGCAAATACATCAGACTAGAAATCCTAGTCAACATTACATGATGTAGTTTGTAGGATTTACTCTGTATATTAGAAGCGCGTACATGAATTGTTCAAGCATCAATTTGTCAAAAGCTGGTCGTTTCCGACCTAGTTTTGTAATTCTTAGTCCTCTTTTTCAGTAGGTATTTCACTTTGATTGTTATTACACAGGTACAAGTAACATTATATATGTAAGTTAGCCTAAGTGTTGATGAAATTGTAACGCAGTTCATAGCATTGGACGTCTCTAATAATTCCAGAATGAGAATATCGGGAGGCAGGAGTTAATAGAAATCTGTATTACAGTTAAAAACCAGCTTTGCTCGACAGTTCACCGTAAAATGGTATTTATGGTCGTAGTTTGCACGCAGCTGACGTCATTGTGATCATGCAGATTAGTCTCTCGACTTTACGAGTTGCGGTAGATATGAAGATAGAAAACCAAACGCATTGCGACTCATCTCTGAATAAATTGAATATATTATGTCAATTAATAAATTTATGGTCGCTGAAATTGAATTATTTCATACAACGCGGCTTTCTTTTTGATTACTGTGAAGAGGAAAGCAATGTAATAAATACCAATCCCAAACTCAAACCGTAAAATGGGACTTATTCGTAATATTTAAAAAAATATACTTACCTATAAAACAATTGATTTACCGTAGAAAAAATATGAGTAGGTTTTAAAGTGAAAATTTTATCATTTATGCATTTATTTAAGAATTATTAAACACTAGCTGCGTCCCGCGGTTTCACCCGCGAAGTCCCGGTGCCGCATGCCGTTTGAACATCGCGATAAAAAGTCTATGTGTTAATCCAGGTCTCCTGCTATCTACATACCAACTCTTTTTCACAAACATCCTCACAAACTTTGACGTTTATAATATTACGTAAGATGACAATGAAAAGAAGTACTTGAAGGTCTGTTAGCGTTCCTTGTGCCTGTGCAACCTCCTATCACTAAGTTGAAATTCACTTCTTTATTGTTACACAAATGTTTTGTTTAAATATTAGTCCTAGCAGATTTTTTTCTAAAAGTCTTTCGAAGTTAATACATTTTTATGTCATGTATTACCTCTTTTATATTGTATACTGTAATGTCAGGTAGTTCAGAGGTAATATTTGAATATATTATACATACATAGAGTATAGTTCCTGTTATTCATAATTATGAGTGGTACATATATATCACGCAACGCGACGTTTAATACTTGTGACGCAAGCCACAAGTCATGAAAAATTTGTAACACCTCTGAAAGTAATGCGTAAATGTTTTTGTTTGGCAACTTTCGAGGTTATTGCTTACTTGGCTTATACATAAGTATGCCTTGCATATTGCGTTACATTTATTCACGAATTGACCAACCTATTAAGCAGTGAAGATCCTCGGGGTACCTTTATCGCCATCACTTAGATACTACAAATTAGTAATACATAGTAAATAAACACAGATTTGTTTCCTTCTGTTAATTCGCCTGTTCTGACTTTAAATTACAGTATTTTTTTTATACATACCACATGCATTATCTTCAATCCATTTTAGTTTTCGTCATCTGAAAAGAGTTTTAAAGACTTAATCTTTGAAACTCTTTTCAGATGACGAAATTAATTATTTATGGGTCCCGGCAATCAAACCCTTATCGCATAGGTTCTTATGCCACGAGTGAAGGTTCATTTTAAATAAACGACCATGCTCTAATTTTACTACCTTTAAGTCCTCAAATATAATGATCACTTTAATTAGAATAAATTTACTTCGTAATAACACCTATCTATATGTCAGAGAAAGTACGTCTGAGCAACATTTCAGACGTACACAGACGACATCACAAAATAATTTATTAGCTTCTATTTGAAGTCACACGCGTAGAATCTATCAAAAAGTAATTTGTCTTAATCGTGTTAGAAAAGGCACTAATGTAGGTATCTAAATAAATAAATTTTATTGTGTGTTCAATAGGCACTATCTGGTCCGCCATCAAATCCCCATTCTTTTCATCGCCTTTGGTAGTCCGTTAATGCTTTAATAATGATAAAAATAATCTCCAACTAACTTCATTTTTCTTTTTGCATCTCATTATGTATATGGGCCATTTAAATGTTTATGTAATACCCATCATTGACATGAAAATGTATTGCGGCTGATGTGTAAGTTAGTTTGCGCTTTGCACTATTCGAGAGGCGATATTTATTTATCATTTTATTGTATCTGTTTGTTTTGAGTATTTTATTCCTACCTTCTGAATATCTTGGAGAACAAATGCTCGTTACCTTAGTTTCAATTACTTTCCCCTTTTTTATATTACGTCGGTGGCAAACAAGCATAATCGGGCGGGCCCCGATGGTAAGCGTTCACCGTAGCCAAATGCACAAACTTTCGAATTTATTTTATCTTTCCTATGAGATACTCTTAATTGAATTCTAATACGTTGTTGTTGAATGTAGACATTTTGTGAAAAGGACTAAAAATATACCATTTCAAAACAGCAAGTTAGCAGTAGTGTAAACACGGACAGTGTTCATCACTTTTCCTTAGATAGATAGATTACACTTTATTTGTACACCAGGGTTATACAAAGAATATGTAACAGGAGATGTATCTTATCAATAGTGTACAAAGGGCGGCCTTAAAGCAATCTCTTCCAGGCAACCTTGGGATAAACTGGAGTTATTTTATTAAACAGGTAGTAATCGTTGACGTTAAATTAAAAGGTGGTTAATGCTTATCATCTATTACATACATACAATACTCAATAATTATACCTACTTATACCTACTCAAGTACTCTTATATACATAAATAAAAATACATATAGACATACACATATACACAATAAATAGTGTGTACATCATATTTTAAATATAGTTTTATAGTGACCTATCCGAGTGTAGTTTCATTATACTCTTCATATTCACGTTACTATCATATACAGATGAAATGTCTCTGCTTCATGTTTTTGAAGCGAAACTTCCTTAGAATCGTTGTGATTCGAAAATTCAATGAAACAAAAAAGTCATACTAAAAAGAGACAAACACAATACAATAGGATTGAGCCGGCGAGAGAATAAGATAGAATACAAGTATACAGCACTAAAAAGTGACAAACATATTCATAAATAGGACTTAGCCTGTGAGAGAATGAAATAGAATACAAGTATACAGTGTTTCCTATCTTCGTATGCTAGCACGTGTCTTTGCGCTTGCGTCCTTTGTGTCATTGTCAACGTGGTTTATCATTGATCATTGACGTGTATAATTTTAGTGCAGTTGCGTATTAAAATTCGTTGGATAATTAATTTAGAAGTTTGACTTCTGCCGTGTGTGAATAGTAGCAGTAGTAATAATAACACTTTTTTTTTACTTTTAAGCTGTAAACGTTCCATAAAGGAAATAAATAATAGTAAAAAAAAATTAAAGTGGCTAACATATACATTAAATATCCATTTTTTTAATTTTAGAAGTGTTTTTGACTTAATGTTTTTTTAACATAAGTCCAGAAACCTAGGTTTATTTTATTTAATAATGACTGTGTATTTATAAAGTTCGATTAATACGGTTTCATTCTAGGAAGCGAACTAACTGGTTATACAAATGAGCTACACGTGGCAAACAACGCGTTCTGGATAAGAATTTGACTTTCGTTGACTCATCATTTAAGAATCAATTCCCCAGTGAATATGTTATGTCACACACACGACTTCCTGTGATTTCGTATGAAGTTTGTTATAACGGGAGAACTTTATTAGTTTTGTACATTTTTACATTATTACTGTACATTGTATTTGAATAATCCGGTTAGGACCTTATTTTTGTAATGGTTATCCTTGGTTTGGTTGTGGTTGAAGAATTTGAGACTCAGTTATTTCCATTTTCAAATTCCTACTAATTTAGTCAGATCCTATTGTGTAATGTTGCGCCCCAATATATTTTTGTATGGACTGGAACGCATTTATTCTTATAGATTCATCATTCAAATTTCCGTTGAAATCCGTTGAAATTAAACTTTATTTAAAACAGAAAAAACGGGCCAAGATTGATTGGATTGGTTGGAAACCAGTGCCAGGCACATGTCTGGCATGGCATATATGCTGAATTCTGAACCAGATCCTTTTTGATCGACACGCGAGATACACATTTTTTACTCACATTATTAGATATAAGTTTATTATCGTGAAAGTTTGTGAGGGAGGATGTTTGGTTCTATGGATGTTTGTTACTCTTTCACGCAAAAGCTAGTGAACCGATTGCGATGAAACTTGGCATGTAGATAGCTGAAGACCTGGATTAACGTATAGGCCTAACTTTTATCCCGATATTCCCACGGTACCGGGACTTACGCGGGTGTTTATTAAGTCTCAAATGTGCTATTATGTATCTTAATTCATATCGAATAAATCTCTTCTTTCTTTCTATTTGGTTTTTTTTATTTGTGCAACTTTCTGAGACCCATCGCAAATCTTATGTTCTTATTATATTAAGTTGAGCAAGACGAAATATTTTTATTTTAGAATACCTACAACACAAATTTACTTATGAAACCTCTTGTTTATTTTTATCATCCGCGACTATAAATAAACCATTAACGTTTACATTATTCCGCATTTGACCATCGAAATATACCATCTCTTAACTTTACGGTAATGTTTCGTTCATGCCCCATGCAGAACCGCCTTCTTAATATTTTACTCAACGGGCAAGCATGGGTCATAAATCATATATTTAATAGTCCGGGGGTGGTGGAGCTTCTATTTATACTGTCTGACTAAGCAAAATTGTCTTGCGTAGGTATGTAAAAAAATACTGACTTCTTTTGATCTAAGCCACTGTTTTGGTTCGTGATCATTGCTGCAGTTATAAGAGCATAAAATAACGTATGTACTAACATTTGAAGCCTTTCTTTTTATCAAATGTATCAGGTGTTTATCGTGTGACTATAGAACGCTACCAAACTGTACCTGATTAATATTTGGTAAGAACCATAAAAACACAGCATCATGTTATTTAAAGGATTTACACTGATTGAAATTCCATCGGTATTAAATGTCCGCTGTTATATACTGAGAATAAATCAATTTCATACTAAGAATGAACGAATTAAGTAACAAAATAAATGAAAACACGCCGAAGCTGTTTTTTTTTAAACTTAGGCCATTTCACTAAAGCTTACTTAAGACTGAAGAATCTCTTAAAATTTATTTCAGACGCAATTTGAATTTTAAAACCGTTTTTGATTAGTGAAACTTCAACTAGGTTTCAGCTGAGTATTTTGTATTTTAATATTTTCATTTATTTTGGAACTGTGTTTAAGTCGCGTCTTACTATTTCTTAAATTACTTGATTGTATACAAATGTCCACCCACATTCTAAGCCATTTCTTAAAAAATCCTCGACTTAACATAACCACCTTGGATAAAATTTGTATTCTAAGTAGCATAAAGATTCTTCCAGTCTATTCTAATCGAATATTTTATTTAAAGGAGGCTAGGAAACATTTTATCAATCTCAAGGTACGTAAAAGACTACCTTAGAGCACATTCGAGGAGAGGTTTGCCTGTTAATTTTTTAATAGATGAAGAAGAGCAATATTGCTCGTCTAAATAAATGGATATCGTTAAAATATCCCTCCTCACTACCTCTCAAAGGTAATAGAGTCCATAATAAAGGTATTTTCTTACAACTTCAGACCGTCATACGTAATAAGGAAGGGAATGAATACGTGATTGACAAACAAAAATAATTATTAGGTAAATTAAACAATATCTCTTTTAATTCATTTTGGTACTTCCAGTGGAGAAAACTTTAAAAACCATACACAAACTTATTGAAAAAAGTTATTTCCCAGCAAACATTAGTGGTAATAAATTAAAATATAGAAATGAAGAACACATGGTAAGTAATAATGTGAACACGAGAAGCGATACACATCTGTCTAGATAAAAATCATGTCATCAATCATCACTTATATAGATAAAAGTCAAAATGCTTACCATAAATTACTTTTGGTTCGTAATTTCGTGACGTACCGTGATGACGTTTTATATCGACTCAATTTCATTACAACAGTGCAGAATTTTTTGTAAAGGAGTACAAAAAAATTCTGGACTGAGGCATGACTAGTGTATTTCGTGAATAATGCGTTAACCGCGGTTCTTAAAGGACTTTAGCATATCTTCAAAATTTAAGGATTGGTTAAGTAGTTAAGGCTCGAAAGCGTAACAAACAAACAAACACAGAAATGAACTCACACTGTACAATATGCGACCCATCGTAGGACTTGAATCTCTCTTGGTATCACAATGTAGTGCTGTGTAACTGTGTTAAGACCGAAGTTTCTAAAGTTCTTTAAACTTCACAAATTTTGGAAAACCCTTATTCCTTTACCTTCCGGCCTCCTCGAAAGATATTTGAGTATTTATGATATGTATAAAGCTTTCTGAATCTGATTTCGAATTGGAGCCTCTCCTCGGCGTGTATTCCATTAGTGATATAGGGTTGATAACGGGAGTGTAATACTACCGATATTATTAGTTTTTCTAGACACCACTATCCACTATCATCAAAAACTTAATTATTATCATTTACAGAGCGTAATATCGAATACTGGTACTAAGTAGGCGGTGACTTTTATGTTTGCCATCAAAACGTAATGTGTTCAAGTATTAATGTCCATATGTTGCCGATGAGCTCTCTCATAGATAGCCTAATAATATAATCAGATTGTGCGTGTATCTTCTGACAGTAAACTTTTAGCTACATCAGTTTTCTTTAAACACTTTTTAATTACTATGGAAATACTTCAGCCACTTCAGCGTCTGATTCCGACATTATTGTAGCTGTAAAGAGCTATTAAATACTGTCTCTGGCAGATCCTGTTCTACTGTAAAGGCTCTAAAAAAAATGGAAAAACGTAGAGCACAGCAGATTCGAGCTCGAACATGACCCATTGGAAGAGAAGACGGCTATTAGCAGGTCACCAACGCTAATGGCATAGTATTGTTTTTTTTTCTGCGCGTGAGAAGGGTCACCAAAACTCCAATGCACTGACATAACTGCTGCAAATTTTTAACGATACCGGTAGGTACCGGTTTCTATCTAGTGGCGGTCTGTGTGTTTCTTGGTCAGCATACCTAGTAGTAAAAGATTATGTAATAATATTCTGGGATACATTACATAACGCTATATGGTTCTATAACACGTATAGACATACTTACATATTTTTTTGATGTACATATTTATGATACATAGATATAAAACAGACCAGTGCAAATAAACATATGCATAGAGAATCAAACCCACGACCTCTAAAGTTGCAGTCGCATGCATTACCGCCGCTCCAGATAGGTCGTAAAATAATCATCAGTTCATCAAAGTAAAAGCAAACACATAAATAGCATGTTATTGTATCCAGTAATTTGGAAATATGATTGTATTCAATTGATAGAGAATGGCCAAGCCCCAGACTGAACTATTATAGCACTCGATATAATTATGTACGATAAAGTATATGTCTGTCTGGTTCAATAGTGTATTGTTACACATGCAAGTTATGCAAAATACTTGATACTCATTCCAATTAAAACGGACGTTGTAAAGCCCTAAAAATTTGTTCAACCGCGTTACCCTTTATGGCGGGTATATCATATCCGTTAAGGTCATACGATAACTCATGGACAATGTGAGTTAAGTACTACTACCTACGTACAGTAGTCATTTTGCGAATGCCCTAAAATCCAGTCTATATTGGTAAAATTTCTTGGGTCGTCTTTAGGCATACAGGATGTAGATCACAAGAGAAGACTTACTTAAAATCAATCAACTCTAGCATGCAGTTACAAAAATAATTTTCAAAAATACCTAAAAATTCAAACGGTCATAACTTGTAAAAGGATTTTTTTTCAAACGGCCACGAGTTTTTTTTGTCAGGTTATTTTTCATTACTCTCTCTCCTGCGAATCCGATAGTAAATTTGTCCATATACGAAACTATATGAGTTCGTTATCAAACTTTTTTAATGTTGATATGGGTTTGCAACCTAAGCTTTGTGACCTAAATGAACAAAAATATTGTTCGTTTTCGATACTGGAACGGGATTACCCCAGAGCTAGAGGAGAGGGCTTTTAACTTACACGATCGACAACGAGGTAAATTTAGTTTTAAATTTCATTTTAATATTAACAACGCTGTGTAAGGAAAGCCATTTTTATAATTTATTACGTGGTTTTATTACAAACAGCGTAACCGTCTCCAGCTATGTCTTACAAAAATTCTCGTCACGCCATAATATTATTTACATCCAAATCTTTCTAAGGAAACAGCCGCCTTTGAATGTGCCAGCGTCTGTTCTAAAAGTTTCGTTTTAAAACATAAACAGACAACGAATCTGATGAATTTGCTTACGTAATTCGGTGTGGTCTCCACTCTGTATATAACACACCTTTACTTCCCGTAGGTGTCGTAAATATGGTAAAGAAAGCTTAGAAAAGGCAGTCAGTAGCCTACTTCAGTAATAAACGATTATAACAAAGCACTATTTAAGTAGGATAGCCTTACTCTTATCTTGCCTACTACAGCTAACGACAGGTGGCTCGTCAACAAATGTAAGAAAAAAATGTGGTCATTTATTTATGCTCAAACAAACTCATAAAAGTACTAGGAGTACAGAAAAGGTTGGAAACAACCGTGTTGTCCTAAGTACTGTAAACAGAAGAGTATCATAGATTCCGTATACTTAAAATTTTGGTGTCGAAATCCCACGGGGACCGTAATTTTTTCGGGAATAAAAAGTATGTGCTATTCCAGTCTATAATTTATTTGTGTGCCAATTTCAGTCGTCGTTTTTTATTTTTAGTAAATAGTATAGTAATACAGTATTTTGATTTATACAAATGAATGTAGTTAACATAATGTCATTTCATAGTCTATCTACATAGTTGTCATACCGCGGGGAACTTATCGCTTTCCCACACCAAACTTGAAAGGCGCCGGACGAAGCTCCGTTGAATAACTTATTTTTTTAACTAAAATATTTCAAAATTATAATGGTATTCATTTACACATGTACATCCAATTTAAAGCATCTACAATTTATTTTTATTTATGGTATTTGAATTGGTTATAATTGTTTATAAATAGGTATTATTTTTCTTATGTTATCGATGTGTATATGCCACTGTAGGTACGTACTTTTTTTTGACTGCATATTCTATCTCTTTTTAATCTAGGCACTATGATTTTTTTATTATAGTTACTATGGAATTATCTAGCTGCGTTCACGTATTGATATATCTAACATAATTTAATCCGTTGTCACTTATTGTTGAGTAATATTTTTCTTTAAACACAATGCACACAATAAATCTTCGATTATTTTAAAGCGAACTACCCTAGCAACAGTTTTATTTCATCTGTGTCTAATACTTTATAGAAAAATGTTAAAATGCTGATTTGTGACCATTGTGACGGTTTTTTTAAGTACTATCTATATTACATATGTAATAATAATAATAACTCCACACATCTCACACACGGCCTAGTTTAGGATCAGACATCCCAAACTAGGCAGAGCCTAACCTACCTAATCTGGTAACCAGACTGCTCATAAACATACTAAATACATACCTACATATTATAAATAAATTACACCCAGACACAGAACAAATTATCGTGCTCATCACACAATTATTTGTCCTCATTTCATTTCATTGGGTGGGAATCGAACCCACGACCTCTGGCTTAGCTGTCAGGGTCAGTAACCACTAGACAAACATGCCAGTCATATGTATATTGTATGAAAATATAATAGCGAAGTCACGTAAATGGAAAATATGTTGAGTATTTACAGCATAAAACGTTATTTATTACCTGAAGCTAATTATTAAGTTGGTCATGTACATACAATGCAAAAGTTCGCTTTATTATCATAACAAGTGAGTATCTACCAGACGTATATTCTATGCATTGTTTGCTTTCAAATCGAGCCGGTTCCTTTATGCTAATATTTTCCTAACGGATTAAACCAGTGTTAAGAACTTAAGCAATATTACCGTGACTTAAGTAATGTTATAGTTAACTATGAGGTAAATCTTTAATAATAACATCAACTGACATTTAGGTAAGATAGATAAGATAAGATATATCAAAAAATCTGAATATGAAAAAAAAAATCTCGCGAATTCTTAAAACCTTATAAAATATTCCTATCTACCAATGAACTATTCCCTTATCTAGTCTAATATTACTATCTATTATTACGTTTTTCTAGTCACCATCCTATCTTTTTATTTAAAAGTTTTATTTGGACATTTGGTGAGGCTGTATGTCAAAATAGTGCTAATATAGTTAATATTATACCTATATAACATCACGACTTAAAAATAATATTCAACTTAATGAAATACTTTCAGGTTTGTCGTAAATTATAACTATTAAGTATTTCTGTTCATAGAAATAATTAGACCCTAAAAACCCTGTTCTCTCTCCCATGTTAACATAGAACAAAATATCCAAAAAGTACATACATACCTTTATACGACCAAACGAAATTCCTATGAAAGCCTTACATTTTACCACATCCCAACAGTATTCTTCCTAACTACAACACAGCGGGTGGATCGATGCAGGCGCCCTCTGGTTTACGTAGCGGAAATACACTCGCCCCCTTAGTCCACGACTACGTTACAATGTTGTATACATACCTACAAACGCAAATATATAACTAATGTTTCATTGTTTGAACATAGCCGAGTTGTGTACAAGTGAATCAAAGTAGCTTTACATCCCTATAAATAAACAATTGTTTTGTTTACGGTTACTTTCAAGAAAAAATGTAGTTTCAGTTTAGTTTCCATGTTTTTGTAGTTTTTGTTATAAAAAATGTTTTTTGTTGTTTGTTGAGATATTGTAAGAAGTAATATTTGAGTCACGGAAATTGACGCCTCATAAAATTACACATTTTATTATCTTTCTAATCGGTCGTGTGCCAACCGCGAATTCAAGATTCGTAATTTTCTTAAGATACTAGAACTAACTTTGATCAAGAGAGATGAGTAGGGGACCAAACAACAGTGTTCTAACAACAGTGTACTTCACAACTTCATACATCTTGTTGATTAAGGTATTATCCCGCAAGTGGGGCCTTCCATCGTTCATTGTATTACATATTACGTACGCCCTTGGTCTATAGAAGACAATTATGGATTGCTATGAATGTGTCAAGGAATCAAACTTTTAACAATATGCTTTAATTTGAATGGAACAACACGTAACAGACTCTATATCTCAGCTTTTAAATCTATTATAGGCTTCGAATCCGTTTCCGGTGAATTCCTACTCGATACTTTACCCTTTTTAGCAATCTATTTATAGTTATCACCATCGTTACATAATAAAATCAAAAAATAAAAAATGTAAGTGCTTAATTTTTTATTTTATATTTTTTTATACTGGATTTTTGTGAAACTTCCAAAATTTTGTACACAATTTAAATCTTCTATTCAAGTTTATATTTTAGTACTCTTTCTTTCAAATATAAGTAATTTATTTTCCACAAAGGTTGGTCCAAAAATATTTTATTGAGTTCTGTTTATATTCCGTAATCGGATTGATTTGCGACAAGATTTCAATTCCAATTTCCTAATGATAACAACATTTCCGCTTTTCTTGACTCTTGAAAGCATTTACATATTTTTCTTCGCATATATTAATGACGAAAGGATTGAAGAGTTACCTAAAAATTGAATTCTACACAGTGTAACAATTCCATATACAGTCCGAGAAAACCTGATAAGGATTGATCTAGAACTTTTTATTTGATATATATTTTTTTTAATCTTTATTTATTTAGATACTTTTATTACAGACTAATATGTTAGCACCATCGTGTTGATTTAATTTTGTATTTGTACTTGTGGTAATTTGAAATTCATGCACGATTGAGGATTATTTAAAGACATTATGAAACAGGTTAAAGGTGGTAGTGTATAACCAAAACGATATTTCAATAGATATATATCGTGTGATTCGCCTGTCTGTCAATTTTGACATCTAGTGTTAAGGCCATAGAGGTTATTTAGTTTTTATTTATACATATCCATATCGAGCTAAGTTTTATACTTATCTAGCTTCTGTAAAAAAGGGCAAAGTTAGAACGGTTTTACAACATACGTACTAAAATCCACAAAAATATTACATCGAACTGAATTTTCAAATTTACGACTTTGACAAATTGGATCCTGACATCCCCTAGCGATGTTTCTATAGATAAGGTGTCACAATAACCTTTGAAGTGATCGGGTCAATGTTGTCTCACTTCTTTATCTTAGTTTTCCACATCAGTAACTGGAATCGATTGGTATACTTTGTTTGATTTCGTTATTTCTAATGCTATATTATAGCAAAGGTGTTTGTTGTTGTCACGGACTTTGAACATCAATGGATTACAGAACTTTTGTCAAAAATACAAATTACTTTGAATAAAATTATCTAGTCTGTGTAGTCCGTAAATCGACATATAAATAATGAAGAAGACGAAGCGTGATATTATTAAGTCTATAATAAAGTTTATCAAAACCTATTAATAGATGCATATTAAATAGAATAGCCACGTTAAAAAAATATAATTTCTGTAAACCTCGTCACATAATGTAGATTATATCACCTTAAGTGTCTATAAGAAGTGGTTAGCAGTGTCTAAAAAAGCTTGGGCAGAATTTGAATTTGTCTCGATTGAGATATGAGCTGCCAGTGTTGTGGGGTAGCCAGAAAGGTATAGAATTTTTTGGATTAGGGTAGTTATTAATAAAGTTTTGTCATAAATACTAACAATATACATTCGAAAGTATTAAAACCGGGTCACTAGCAATAAAGATCGAATCTGGGTTAAAAAAATATACTTGAAAATCTCGTAAGCTCAGAGTTCTAGCTTAGTGAAATAAACAGTGTTTAATAGACAATTAAATACTTAAATGTACGTGTTTATTAATAAAAAATTATAGAAAGAAAAAAGTAACCTATCTCATCTTAAAAAAAATAAATAGAAAAACACCATATTTTTCTACAAGTTCATAAATTTTAGTACTTTGTGCTACCATCACGTTCGGTTATGCGGTTTGGCACGCCGTACACCAAGTTTCTTATACGATGTTTAGTCCCATTTTTTTTCCACATTTTTGATGGTATAACTTTACCAAATCCAAGAAGTTTTATTACTTTTATTTAACAAGTATTTAATTGTCTATCAAATACAATTTATTTCACTAAGCTAGCGTTATTAGCTACCAAGATTTTCAGGTATATTTATGTGACCCGGATTAATTGCTTTCGAGTGTATATTAAGTTCTAGGCTTTTTGTTGGCCTACTAATGTACCATTTACATACATATTTATTCATATGAGTTCAAACTTTTTTCCCCCTGAGGTTGAGGCAGTGGCTAGTTTGATGATGTAATGCTGGAGAAAGATTTTTGTATTTTAGAGACAGCCCAAGGCCGGAAGCTAGGGCACTTAGGCCTCGGTGATAAAGCATCGTGCCGTATCTTTTGTGGTAATGTTACTTCACATTCTTTATTAACCTATTTGATTACAGTTACCTAATTCTTTTATTTTTATTCGACCTTAATGTGTCTGTAAAAGTTTGTTGTCATAAGTGTACCCATTAGTGACTGAGAGATTTTTTTTTCACAATATCTCCGCATTTGAGTAAAACACAAGTAATTTCTTAACCTTATATCGGGCGGGTAGTTTCTTCTTTCAACAGACTAGATTTACCTTTTCTACGGACTGCAGTCTATCAAAACAGGCACTGAAATAGGTAAAAATTAGATTAAATGGTCAACACATCAACTGCTGCCGCTTTAGTGTTGCGGATTCTTTCTATTGGCTAACTACTCGCGTGATTCACAGACGGTTGTTCTGAGTTTGGGTGTACTATATGCTCTAGGTATGTGTCATATGTTCTGACTTGGGGTGCCTTATACCCATTATAAAGTTATTACAAAGTTTGATGTGATACTGATAAAAATGTGAAGAAGAGAGAAAAAACAGAATGGTCGAACAATATGTCATTGGATACACTCTAGTCACATACCTACTGATAGAAATAGTTAAGTAAGTGAATGGGAAGGAATAACACATGTTGTATTTTTCAATATGAAAATATCTTTACAGTATATAGTGATACTTCGAAAGATAAAATTTATAATAGAAGATTAGCTTAGTGCACAAATTAGAACAAAAAATATCCGGTTGCGCAGCAGGCCCGCAGAGGTAGATTTTGTTTTTTTAATTTTTATCTCCAAAAATATAAGTCGCATTAAAAACTTTTTTAGTCTACATTGTAGAGAAAAAAAAATTAGCTTTCAGTTTACAGTTTCGGAGCTAAGAATTTTTTTTAAACAAATTTTGGTTTTCGCCCCTCCCCAAGTTAAGGATGGAATCGTTTAGGGTTCATATTAAAAAATGTTCGTATTTACTATGGGTATGCTATTAATGTTAAACGTTCCAAAAATTTTCTATAGGAAAAAGTTATGCTGAAAAAACAGATTTTTGAAAATCTGCCCCTCAGTCCCCTCTTTGGGGGAATATTCCCCATTCAGGAACTTAACCTTCATTTTTGCCCTGTTGACGTCCAAGTTTGAAAGCAATTGGTGCATAATTGCGACCTCTATCTATCGTGCCGGTAAAATTGAGGTACATACATATATATATATTTATATATATATATATATATACTTTTTAACTGGCGGTTGTTTTGGGGTTTTGGGATCATAACTAGACCTCCTGTGAACAAATTTTTGGAAAACTCCACAACTGGTACAAAACCAATAGGTAGACTTTTCTTCGAAAAATCTACCTAAAATGCAAATTAAAAAAAACAGATTTATTTTTTAATAGCATTTTGTAGGTGCTCACCTGAGCATTTCTCTAACAAAGGAATGTAATTAAGAGTACGAAGGCGCTCGTGAGCGTTTAAAGATGCCATTAATGCCTTTGATACTAGATTCCTAAGTCTAATGAGATTAAGTGAATTTTAAGATGTTTGTCCTCGTTTAAGATTGAATTTTAAGTATACTTCAGACGTTGTTAAAAGAACTTGAGCTTTATGATAATTTAGATACCACGGCCAAAGCACTGAACAGCGTGGGTTTAAATAATAGACGAGATGAATAAACTACTAACAGTAATGGCGCCGATAGAGTTCAGTTACTAGCCTTTAATATCATCTCAATGAGGATTATTGAAGTTCTTCGTAATGTGTCTTCTTCTATAATTAACTGGTTCACATCTTATCTTTAAAGTGTAATCAATTTTGCTGTGTATGGTTTAATCGCACTTTAGGCGTTTCACAAGTCGTACTTTTACTTCGATATAATTAACACCATCAGAAAACTAATTACTTCTCAGACCTCCATCCAGATGACCAGCATTTCAAAGCCGATGAGTTTGACAAAGATGGGACAGTTATCAATAATGGAAATTCTAAACACCATTAAGAATTGTGACTCTGGTTTTCATAGTTTAAAATACAAGGAAAATTTACAATTAAACAAATAAATATCGTTGTTCTCCAAAAATGTAGAACAGTGTACATTATAATCTGCTTTTAGAGTCTACATTAAGTAGTACATAATATGCAGAGCATACAATTCGTTAACAGCCCGCTGACTACACACTTCGTGACTATCACTGTCGCCTATTCCCTGTCATCAGGCTGAGTTTAACTTACATCCCGCTGGTTAGGTACGTGCACGTGCCGTTGAGTAGACAGTGGCAGCTTTCATTATTCGTTATCAATCTTGTTTATAAACTGTCCTATTGGGCATGGCCCTCATCGCAGTATGAGAGGGTTTGGGCCATACTCCACCACCCTGGCTTAGACGAATTTTTAGACATCTCAACTCCTTAAAACCGTTACAGAGATGCAGAGAACTCTTAGGAATGCAGGTTTCTTCACGATGTTTTTCTTTACCATTAAAGCTAGTGATGAATAATTAAATAAACATATATAAACTTCGAAAAGTCAGGAGTAGAATAGAGACATCAATTATTAATTAATGACGGCGGTAGCGTTTAGGCCAAGGCGTCGCATTTGCGTCAAAGGGTTAGAACCTCATCCAGTGCACTACTGACGTGAAATCACACCTAACCCAATTATTCTTCTTAACCTCTCTAGGTAAGCTAAAACTAGTTTACCTAGAGGGGTTCACAAGAATACTAGTAATGTGTGACCCACCTTGTTAGATTTTTTTAAGTATTAGAGACTGCGCTACCTTATTGAACAACAGAATTTTTATATTGTACAATGTACATATATGTATAACATAGATATAATACACCTCCAAGTAAAACACGTCAATATCTAAGAAACTCAATGCGAGTCACGTTTGATTTCATGTTCATTGGGCTGGAATCCAGCGTGCCTATACTTTGTGGAGTATTTAGTCGAAAGGTAGGGGAACCTTTCCCATTTCATAGATAGGTATAATATTATAATTTAAGGCGGATGTTGTACGTTCCTTTTCGTGTCCTAGTTAACACAAATTCCTGAGAATAAGAACTTGGCGTCAGTCCTTGTCCTTCAGTTTAATTCGACTAATAACTTTTTTAATGCGTTCTGTTCTAAGTAGTTTCATTTTTTTTTTTATATTATAGCGGGCAAACGAGCAGACGGGTCACCTGATGGTAAGTGACTACCGTCGCCCTTGAACGCCTGCAAATCAATTAACCTGTGTTATTAGCAAATTTTTTTTGTACACTTTTATCAAAATACTTTTTATTAAGAACCGAGAGCACGACAAAGTCTATGTCTTACCTACCTAACCGACATAACATGAAAAAGTCACAGTAGCGTATCATGGACTTTGTGGGCCTCCTAGTATCCAGGGTTTCTTTTGTTAAGTAAGTTCCGCAGTTTCATCTATCGATTCCTTTAGAGACAAGTCGAGGCGGCAGAAGCCTAGGTTTACCGCACCATTGCTAGGTCCACACACTTTGGACACTCGATCCACGACACGTCTATGTCGGCACATTTCTTTCATTTCATTTGAAATAGAATACGAGCATTGACTACCGGCTTATGCACTCCCCCAAGCATCCACTCTAAGTGGGCTTCGGAAACAGCAGACAAGAGAACCAATAATGGTTCCTCATAAATTATTATTGCATCACTGGCCTTAGTCCCACAACAATAGGACAACGATATAATATGATAAGAGAACGAGGATAATTGAAACGATGGACCACCTTAGTTGAACCTTCGTTTCAATTATTCAGATCTGGTCGGATTCCAAACCATTGTTTCAAGACTTCATCCTTAATTCCTTACTAATATTATAATTGTTGTTGTTGTTGTGGGAAAGTGAGTTTGTTTGTTATTCTTTCACGTCGTTACTACGTAACCGGTCATCTTGAAATGTTGCATACACGTAGCCAGGGATACAGAACTGAACAGAGTACTTTTCATCCAGAAAAAGGAAGTGTTGCCGATGGATACTGATCTGACGCAATCTACATTGACGCAAGCGAAGCCGCGGCCAAAAGCTAGTCCCAAATACATATAAGTTTCTGGTAGCACGTATTTTCTAGCAGTATTAGCAGTAGTAATATCATAAATATAATCTAATGGCACCTTATTGTGCGTTTCATTGGATTATCTTCTCTATCCTGAAATAACAGCCTTGGATAATGGCATTGGTTATGGTGTAGAACAATAAGGAAAGTTACCAGGCCAGAACAAAGTGAAGATGTAAACAGCTTTCTACTTTAATGGCCCCAAAATCCAGCGGGATTGCAAACTTATAATTGAAAATTTTAGGCAGGGGAAAAAATTTGGCGGGGCTTATAGGCAAATGTTTGCATATTAACGGCTTTGTAATTTTATAAGTATGAATTTTTATCTTTTTTCCTGGGCTTTGAACTACCAGTCGTAATTCCTATATATATATATATATTTGCTTGTGCATTAGAAGTTATGAAGGTGAAGCGAGTAGTACTAGGGCTTAATAGGCACCATAATATGTGGGTGGCATAGGTCCTTTCTCTTTTAAGATTCAGGTATTTTTTTTGTGAGCAATAGCAATACATACGATAGTACCCTATTTTGACTTAAAATGTACTAATAATATAGCAAGTTGTACGGAGACAGCGAAACGATGTTTTAAATCAGGGCTAAGCTAAATAGACTAGCGTCAATCGGTGTTGTCTCCGGTGTTTAAACATTAGAGATTGTTTTAATGATGCAATTTCAAACGTGAGTTCTATGCAGAAAAGAATGGATAGACAGTTTTATGTCTTATGCTTCGGAGTCACCATTACGTTTAAAATTAGTTTTTCCATGGACAGGAGCAAGGGAGCAAGGTTAAATGTAAACAAATGGTGGATAACAACGGCACATACAGAGTGTTACGTTACGCATACATCGTTGACATTTTACGGCCCGTGAAAAATGAGGGTGTAAAAGAGATATCCTTTTTGGTTGTAACATTGTTAATGATTTGTACTGTGAATGTGTTAATCCATTAACACTAACATGTTTAAGAGATCACTCGTTAGGGTTTTAATGTTGACGCGTTAGGTGATACTTTGATATAAAATGTTTTGATGTATTTTTGACGTATTCATAAAAATCGTAAAATATTCTCAACAACTTCTATCAGAAACTACGTAGGTGATTAAAAAGCATAGCTTAGTAATTTTTGCACATTTGGGGGCTTTCCATGTTATAAGTGTTTGTGAAGTTCCGATATTTCAGCACTTTCCGAGCGCCAAGTTCTCGGAAAGTGGAACCTTTTCTCCGAATCAAGAAGTAACTTTATAACTTCACGGAGATACATTTTCTGTTATTTTGCGTTCTATAATAAGAGTTTCTGTATTAACTTTTTCTCAATAAATACATACGGAGAAAAGTTAAAATTTTTCATAATGATTGATTCACAGTCATGAAGAAGATCACATCACACAGAGATGCACAGCCGTGTGAAATAAAAGACCAAAACATTGTACGTCGTCACACGCTCTGCAATCTTAAATAAATACTAGAAATAGGCAGTCACTGGGCAAGCTTTAATTACATGGTTATCGATCTTGTCCTGTTATCAGTCTTGTAACGACTTCCTAATTGACATTTGGACAAAGGTACTACTCCAAATGTGTGCGCCGTCGGTGTAAACTTGATTAATTGTTCACATATGTGTGATATCTTCTTCACGTGAGAAAATAGGGAGTAATGCGCGAGGGAGATACTTCAAGTGTTGGGAACAGTTTGGTAGATGTCTATTTTGGTTATCGTGATATATGCTCAATGTAAAAATAAACTGAAATATGAGGATGTTTAGAAGCTTCTTGCTCTATTTGTCGTTGTGTGAAAACCACTTTAGTAACAGTATGTTTGGATATGTTTATCTTGTAAAGGTTTAGGTTACTGCCAAAGCAAAGTGATCGCTTGAACTAAAGTAATAATTCATTGGTTTGTTGGTGGTGGGACGAGCGTGGCCTATTTACTTTTAGTAGCTTAGCTTAAGTTATCAGTTTAGTTACACAGTTATTGATATAAATATTTCTGGTTACATATTCCATAACCAAGCACTGACTACCTGTCGTCCATTGACTAAAATGAAGTTAAAAGTTATTTATAGGTTGATAGAACTCTAACACAACTGTTCATCATTATAGCTTATAAGAATCGCATTGCTGTACAGATATTTAGGTTTAATAATAAATAATGGTGGGAACTGGATACTGTGTCCCTGTGCACTACAGGAATTTTGGAGTTTTGTATGCCGTTAGAAGAAAGATATTGTAGGAATCTTGTGTTTTAATCATGTACACACACAATGTATGTATATTAATTTTACTATTTTGAGTTGAGCCCGTGTTGGTGAATTTAGCGTTTAGCGTCGAGTAGTGGTGATACTTTTAAATCTGGTTTATTGGTCGGTGGGTACTGAGATGAGGAATTCGATTGTAATCAAAAATTAAAATTTTGAGTTAGCTACCGTTAGAACTAGGTGTGTGATATCTCAAATATATATGTGTGTATATTCACAAGAATATTCATATATTCATAAGAAAACATTCGCTTAATTATTTAGAAAACACTTAACAATTTCAACTGTTAACATTTTTGAATGTGATATGTTTTTTTTAATTTTGATTGAATTAAGTATTTCTATTTATAGGATTTTTGTATCCGAAATTTTACGTAAATAAATAGCTACATATACTCCACTCAGTTCTAAGTAGTTTTCCGAATGTGGCCTAACTAGTCTTTATAATACAACATAATAATAAACCCTTGCTAGACTGGCAAACAGCTATTGTGACGTTGAGGGCCCTGGACTCCTGGAGCCGACTCGGCTTAGAGCTTACACGTAGTGACGTGTAACTATGCTCTATTATACTGTCTGTAGTTTTGTAGTACAGCTTATAATGACGACAGAGTTGTAAGCCTATAGAAGACAGACTGGCGAGAACTATTTTTTTGCAATCACCGCTTTTAAATCCTTTAGGTACCTAAATTGTTTTTTTTATATTTTATTTTTATTTTTTTTGTGAGCCTTGTGCTCTTAACAAGGAGGGTTAGGACCTCGGCTTAGGGCTGGAGACGAAGAGCTAGATGGTGCCGGCGTTTCCTTTGACTAGCCTGATCTAGAATTCTAGATATACCGTTTACAAACTGGTTTTAATGCAGTTGGTTTTACAGTTTATGTATGCATAGTCACTGCCGCTTTTAAATTAATAAAATATCTATAATCACTTAAAAAAATATTTGTTAGTAAATGTAAAGTAAATGTTTATGTGTAAAGGTTTAGGGTTTACTTAATTGTTTATATTAGAAATGATGCACTTTCTAACCTTTCCGACTGTACCGACTATTGTTTTTCTTCAACGATTCAGTACGGGGCACACTGAAAGTTCTGCGCTCCTGGCCGCTCATAGATGTTTAAATTTCGAATGTTATATTTTTTTTAACGGAAACTCAATCCTTGCTTTAAAAAAAATTGGCGGGAAATCGCGTGTCAATTCTTTATCACAGAAGTGCGACGTCCGTAGCAAAAATCGAATTAACGCGAAAAGGCAAGACTTCGCAAGACTGCACTGCTCGTCTTCAAAATGCTTTTGGGAGAGAAGCACCTCATTGGAGCACCGTAAGGCGTTGGTACGCAGAATTTGATCGTGGCCGTGTTTCTCTCCACGATGAAATTCGTGAAGGTTGGCCCTCAACTGCGATCACTGAGGAAAATGTGGCTACTGTCAGGCAACTTTTTGAAAAAAACCGGCTTATCACCTATGAGGAGATTCGAGGACATTCGGGGATTGGTATAAGCCAAATTAAAAAAATCTTACATCAACATTTAAATAAAATTTAGAAAACTTTGTTGCCGCTGGATTCCTCATGAACAAAAACGGACTCGTTGATTGGTGTAAAAAAATGTTGTTAAAGTACGATCACGGACGTTCAAATGCTATGTATGACATTGTGACAGGAGATGAAACAACGATACATTGTTACATGTTGGAAAGAAAGCAACAGTCTTCTGTGTGGGTGTTCGAAGGTAACAGCAAACCAACAAAATTGAGGCAGGCGAGAAACGTAGGCAAAAAAATTATTGCTTTTTTTTTCCAGGACGGGTCCTGTCTGCACGTTCCCACTTGAGAGAAGAAAAGACAGTTAATGCTGAGTGGTCTACTACCATTTGTTTGCCCAGTATCTTTGAAAAAGTTAGGGAAAAACGACCAAGAATTCGCATCCTATTGCGCCATGACAATGCTTCGGCGCACACCGTGAACAAGACAAAGTCATTTTTGACTTCTGAAAAGGTAGAGCCAGTGACCCATCCCGCACATAGTCCAGACCTGTTACCATGCGATTTCTTTATTTTCCCAAAAAATTAAGATTTGATGAGAGGTATGACATGTATTTATTTATTTACTTATTAATGTTTCATGAACAGATTGTACAAAGGCGGACTTAATGCCTAAGGCATTCTCTGCCAGTCAACCTTGGGGTGATGTAGAAATAAAAGTGGTAGGTGCAAAAGACATGTTAGAGAGAGAAAACAGTGAAAGAGAGAGAGAGAGAGAAAGAGAGAGAGAGAGAGAGAGAGAAAGAGAGAGAGATGATATTCCAAAGATACGAATTGAAAAGTCTTATAATAATTTTGATGGATAAATCATAAATTTACGGGGCCAGAAGAGGCCGTGATAGCTTTCAACCAACACGTGAAAAACATGCCCTTAGACTAATGGTCCTCATGTTTTCAAAAATGGTTTGACCAAATGAAAAAGTGTTTAAAACTTTACATGTAAATTGTTTTATTAATGACTTACACAAAGCTTTCAGTATACCACGTACTTAACATCATACCTTTCTAATTCCCTTTTCGTTTCCAGCGGAGCAGGGCTATAGCCAATTCGATCTCGCTAGGATGCTGCAAGTGGACAAATTATGTAAATAACCGATTAAACTGGTAACGAATACATCCGTCCGTTCAACGCTAAACGACGCGATTTATGCGAGATTGCGAAACTTTCTTCTCTAGCTTATATAGATCCTTAATTCATGTGGCATAAGGTTCAAAATTACGGATTGTAGTAGGATGCCTTTGAGGGACGACCCAAAGCGATAACCGTCCCAGGACTTGGGACACCTTTGTAAATATAATACTGTTTGTAAGTATGCTTTACGTACCTTCCGATGTATTACTAAAATATGGATATTTTAAACTCCTTTGAAGTTATATTTACAAGAATTTATGTCTGATTTTGAACTCCTTTGAAGTGGTTTTTTAAGTTTTGAAAGTTAAGATCACACCTTTCTATAACATTCTGTATAAGAATTTAGGTGTGATATGCCAACTTATTAAATAAATAAATATCTTATGGTTATTAACCACAGCACAGGTATTTTCTTTCGAGAGAGTCACATCGCAGAATTGACACTCGCAGTGTCTTTTGTCTTGAGTGACTTTTTTTTCTATTAAGTATAGAGTTTCTGCCAGCAGCCAGCTACCGGTGCCTATGAAGACTTCCAACACTGATGGCTTCATTTGTTTGGTGACAATCCTTTCTCTCCTTTCTAAACGAGCTTTTGTAACCTTAACCAACAGTAATCAATAAATCAATTAATCAACAGAAACAGTACTTACTTCGTTAGTTGTGTTATCTAATCGCTGGTTTCTGTAGGGTAAAGATTAGTCAGGTGGTTCAAAATTCGAATAGAAATCTGCTATCTTCTTTTAATGATTTATCAAAAAATTTACATTATCATTTTTTATAGTGTCACTTAATTTTGAGATGTTTTTAAGCCTCCTTCTGTCGTTATAATTTACCTTAAAGGGGCAGTGTCAACAGGAGACTTATCGAAATCTTATAATTGACTGGCGATGGACGACGATACCAACATTATTCTTGCAGCGTCCATCATTTATGAGCCGGCGAACCGTGTGCTTATTTTCCTGGAATAAAAAGCAGCAAAGTGGGAGTCGGATTTGGGCACTAAAGTTACCGTAGGTATGCAGCAATAACTCAAAAACTACTTGCGTTTAATTACCCAGGAGTGTGTATTCGGTCAAGGTTATATCTAATACGTACCGTGACGTATCGCTTATTGAAATATTCATGCACTTAAACGCAAATGGTTATTGATTTGTCATACAAACATAATAAGTCGTAACTTATTATGTTTGTATGACAAATCAATAATAATATTTTTTTTTGTCAAATCATTTTGTAATCAATCAATTTGTGAATGCTTCTTTAATCATAGGCGCTATTTATATTTTTATGCTTGATCATAAATGACACAATAATGTATTATTGGAAGGCTAGAATTGTCATTGCATAATTGAATAGGTACCATCTTTGTTACAAAAAAGAAATTCAAATGAATCTAGAAGAAAATAACCTAAATATAAATGCTGTAGATATATTTGAAGGAACGCAGACTAAACATCGTCATCCTGCATCCTGCGCGCGGCGGCCCATCCATATAAGCACCACGAACAGGATGCCTCTAACATCTATTCACGTGAAACACCTCTATTCTGGCACAAACGACGCTATACGAGTAGTGCTTTTCATGGGGTTCTTTGCCTTATTGCTAATACCTATTGTATCCAAAATTAATAGATTTCAGAAGTTAGGTTTTACTTAGTAATTACCTATAGCCTATAGTAACTTTGAGTGACTCTGTAAACCCCATTTATAAACGTAAAAGGGTATTTTAGCTGCGATCTCCTAGTATTGCTACTCCAGTAGACAAACTAGAACCAACGAGGATATAACGAAGTGGTTATGTCGTAACTGAATCAACTACAATTACACAGTGTCTCCGATATCAGAGCTATTGTAGGGAAAAGGGGATTATCCGCGATACGATTCCCGGCAGCAAGTTCTACCATTTCTGGCACTGTTTGGGTTTTTTTTGTCCTGCCCTATATCATCCTATCATATCTATCATCCTCCGCGCCTTTTTCCAACTAAGTTGGGATCGGCTTTCAGTCTAATTACGATATGGCCGAACTTCGATATTTTACGTGAAGTGACTGCCATCAGACCCCCATAATCCAAGTACTAGGCAATACCGAAGTTCTATAGGTAGACCAGGTAGTCGAACTTTTTTAGTTCTCCAAATACCCGTAACGAATGCATCAGATGTTCGCATGGCAGCCGGGACCGACGGCTAAACTTACTCTCCGAAGCACGGAGGGGTCTCAATGTGTTAAGAATAGTCACCCATCTTGAGACTGACCTGGCTAGTATTACTTCACTTTGTAATGTGCTAACCTTCTCGGTTACCACTTAGCCACGAGCCCCACTGCCCTGCCCTATATCATGGTGTATAAATTACTTTTGTAGTTCAAAAATTATCAAAAATGTATTATTAATTACGTTGTAATTCATCAATCGCTAGACTGGCTTGTTGGCCTAGTGGTAAATGACCCTGACTGCTATGCTACAGGTCGTGGGTTCGATTATCACCGGAGTATGGGTGTTCTTTGTGACCGTTGTTTGTATGTTTGTAAAGTCCCCCGCGACACAGAAGTACCTAATTCCTAACGAGGAAGTTGTCTTTAAAAAAAAAATCATATCGATCATGCATTAAGTCTATTAAAGTTTCACCATGTAAATAATTATATTATGAAAGGAATACCTAACATGTTTTGTCGTACCAAGACAATTCATTATAGATTATGGAATACATTACGAATATACTTTTCTGAAACAACGTTGTTTTTCCTGATAACAAACATAATTTATTAGATCTACGTGTTATTACGTGTAAAAACTTTGGTAAGTTACGTTAACCAAACATGTCAGTTTCGTAAATGTATGATATGGATGGCATATCCCTTAGATTTAAACTTTGAAAATGCAGTTTACAAATATCTGGTTGTTTAACATTGTTCGGTTGTAGCGATTTTGAATTAATCCTTTTCTTGGAGGTTGCATTTCCCCAACATATTATATATCCCAACATAGAAGCAATGACTCAAGGGTATACTTTTAATACTAGTTTTTATTTAGTCTTATTTATTGTAAATACATTTTTTCTTAAATAAATACTTATGTGGGACGAACCTTATAATACATACTATACACTTACTTAAATCACTGAAAGGGTATTACTCTAGTATGCAGTTACAATAAAAAAAAATCAAATACACTCTGTATACTGTAAATAATACTACTATATTTAAAAAAACACAACCCACTACAATTTACTAATGGGTCAGGTAAATTGAAGTTTGTAGTATTTTTTAACCACCGACACAAAAAGGAGGGTGTTATAAGTTTAATGGGAGTATCTGTGTATCTGTCTGTGGCATCGCAGCTCCTAAACGGATATATCAATTTTCTTTTTTGTTTGAAAGGTGACTTGATCGAGTGTTCTTAGCTATAACTCAAGAAAATCTGTTCAGTCGTTCGAAAATCATCGGTTCTTTTCTAAGCGTTGTAGGGACTTTTTGATCGGGATATTTGAAGTTTTTAATTTATACGTTTATACATAGTTCAACTAGCAAATTGCAGTAGCAACTTTTCCCCCTTTGGAATTACTAGTGCAGTGCCAGTTTCCAAGTTTATACCCTCTTCCTGACAAAAAAAAAAGGAAAAAGATCACTAACCACCTAAAAAAAATACTGAGTAATTGAAACATGTGAACGTGTCGTTTATGTGGCTATCGTCGCCTGTTTTACTGTTAATATGATCTGTACCTAATAAAGTCTTCAAAATAATTCCAAGAGCAGATAGTAAGAACGTTGCAACAATACAGAATAAGGCTTCATAGCCTGCTATACCGTTATGTGGTAGACACTCTAGGTAAGACGGAAGCATTTGCGACTGTTATCCTTTCTAGTAAATAAGATTTGTATTCCTACCAACACAAATTTACGTTATTTTAATATTAATTTATTCGTCGTTAATAGGCCATAATTCGACCGTAATTCATTAAATGTTGTTTAATAACAATTTAAAGGTCCCCATGTAGGAAAAAAACTGTTTATTCTTTTATTACCCGACTACCCAGGAAGGGTTTTTTAACATTTATTTTAGTTTTTAAATATACTCTGCATAGAGTAAGTATATTACTTAGTAAAACTATAACAAAGATAATGGTTTTGTGTAGAGTTCATATAAGTTCTTAGTCAAAAATCTTAAGCCTTAGCTAAAAAATATAAATTTTCATGATGTTTTTTAGTAAATAAAATTCATATAAAATTACATCGATCAAATTTAAATAAACGATCTTAAATTTAATCTGTACAAATGTTGTCGACTCGAAATCATTATTTTATTATGTTTTATTATTCAGGTACGGTTTCAATCGAGTCTACCGTACCCCTCGACCGAATTATTAATATAGATACTTTTTGCAGATGACAGTAGGTACAAATTTATTTACCGGAAATAACAAATCACAGGTTGAACACTACATAAACACTACTTTACACGATTCTATAAATTGGTTCATAATTAATAATTTAAGAATACATTTGAGCAAGACTAATAATAATGCATAATAATAATGTATGCAGTATTAAATGAGTTACGAAACTAAATATATTAACTGCTGTAAAAATCCTGAATAGTTAATCCTACTATTTTATGATATGAATATATTTATATTAGAAGAATTCCTATTGCGTCTGGACAAACTATAGTTGACATTGATTGTGGCTGATATGGCAGGATATTCCGCCATGTGACGGCGGATAACGGCGTTAGTTGCGTGAGAAACTTGTCTAAGACTCGTGAAACCAAATAATACCGTATATTTTGCTTTATATCAAATCAGTCGTTGTATTTTATCCTGGGATCTCAGGCACACATTTAACGAATAGTAGTATCACTATTGACAATTATTATGCACTAGCTTTTGCAAGCAGCTTCGCTAGCGTTAATGTAGATTTCGTCAAGTAATTATCCCATGGGAACAGTACTTTGTTTCTAGGTACTAGGTAGGTTTCTAGGTAGGTTAAAAGGTACCTTATGTCGTTTTCTATACCCCTAACAACGTGTCCGCAAAATTACATGAAGATCGGTTAAATAGTTAAGGGGTGGAAGCGTAACTTTCAAACCAACAAACTCACCTTCACATTTATAATACCTACCAACTATTGCCCGTGACTTCGTTTGCGTGGTAATTTTTTGTGCAACCTATGTGCTTTTCCAGACTATAATCTATCGCTGTTCCAATTTTCCATTCAGTTGTTTTTGCGTGCGAGAGCAACAAACATCCATCCATCCATTCATCCTCACAAACTTTCGCCTTAATAATATAAGTACGATTAGTAAGAATTAGTTTCTTAACTAATTCTAACTAATCTAATAATCTAAAGTCCAGGACCTTATGATAAGAACCTATGGATGTTATAACTTAAAGTCATTAGCTTTGCAAATTCGCGTTCACCTTACATGATCACTAGCGCGTAATAAATCGTCATCTGTGTTTCATCATCTCTTTATATGGCAAAACAGTCGTTATTCTTCCACCCACGATAGCATTATCATATTCGTACTAAAATGAGAGAGAATGAGTGGTCTTCCATGATCTTCTAATATTATCCTTCGTTTAAGTGCTAGGTATTGTCAGTGTAGCAATTTCCGTTACTACTATTAAAATTTAAAGTTACTAGTAAAACTTGAGGATAGTTTTTTATTGCACCTGAGAAATCTGTCTAAAAGATTACAGTCATTTCTGATCGAATCATAGCCCCCAGGTGTATGACGGTGGTGTATTACGCTATATTTTCGCGATTCGTAAACCGAATTGATTATACCCAAGGATGGTTCCATTTCAATTTGAAATAATAAATACTCCACTTCTAAGAGTGGAACTTTAAGGGATGCAGAATACAACTTATTACAATTTATCACGATGTCAATCAAGCAATATCAATGTTAGGCCCATTAAAGTCGGCGAAACTATTTTCAAAGTTAATTATTCTTGACATAAATGCACATGCACCACAGCGTTGGGAATTAACCCTGCGATTTGTTTTGTTCCCTTTTAAACGATTCATAAATACAGTACCTTTTAGCTGCACATTTATTGCGCTCGCGCCGGTTGCGCTGTCTCCGGCGCAATCGACAATATCCTCTAGTATTTCCCTCCAGCCTCCCGCACTGGTCCCCACTGGCCTTCGATCGACTACGCGTAATTCAAGCATGTAACAACTTTTCGTTGTGGAATATCTACGAATCCCATATTAGTAGCTAAGTTGTAAAGTTGTAATTTTATAGACTTTATTTCAACCTGTCCAATTCAAGATTTTGCCAATATAAATAAAGACCTGCAGTATGTTGTTTTTTTCATGGTACATACAAAAATATATACGTTTATTTGCAGAGCAAAGAGTAAATTTATGAATTCGTTAGATAATATTACTACTTAATAACATATTTAAAGTGGAGTTCTTGGAGTCTACTTTAGACCCTAAAATATGATTACACTTTACTGTATTTAGTTCTTGATATATTACTAGACTTATAACTTTCCTTTTGTCCCTGTGTATCTTCGTTGTTAAAAGAGTACAATGGACGTAGGACATACTGTATTTATTTGAAAGTGTCTAGTTGTGTTATTCACAGCCTTTGTTTGTTTTCAAGCTACAAGTACTTTTAGGGTTTGAAGTTTCCCGTAATAAAGAGTTTTTAGCAAACAAACTCTCGTCTCTGAGGATATTAAATTTGTTCATTAAAGAACAGGGAGTGAATTTGAAGTACTTCTAACGAGGAAGAACACCTATATTTACAAGTCAAAGGACTTCAGATACATACCTTACTCCCGAATTATTTTAATTTAAATGCAAAATACGATCCGTTAATAGATCTTGATTGTGTTCTGGGCTTACATACGTGTCACCTGACGTAATAATTTGTAAGACTTTATTAATTTACTTATTTACCTAGATTGCTATTGGGTTTTACAGGTACTCTTAAAGTTTCTAGTATGCATATTCTTAGAATTAAAATAATATGTTCTATTGTCCTTTCCTTTGTTTTTACTGTTTTAAAAATTAGACTTTTTTCATAACAAATTGTATTAAGTAATAGAAATATTAATCACTAGCTAACCCGCGCAACTTCGTCCACGTTTGTAAACTTTCCCCGTTTTTGCAATATTTTTCATTATTGCTGCGCTCCTATTAGTTGTAGCGTGATATTATATAGCCTATAGCCTTCCTCGATAAATGGCCTATCCAACACTAAAATAGTTTTTCAGTTTGAACCAGTAGTTCCTGAGATTATCGCCGAAGCAAACAAACAAACAATCTCTTCAGCTTTTTAATATTAGTGTAGATTTATGTTTAATAGAAGTTGGTCGATGCATCTGCCATAAAAATCCTAGGGACGTTTATTAATGAACTTTTTTACGACTTTGCACAGCCTCGACGGATTTGATTATATGGTGGGTTACAGGAAGTTTCTGGCAAATTCTGTAGTTTTGTGGGGTGTGTGGACGGGTGTAAAGTGGAGTTAAGAAGGAGTGGACTAGAGCAGTTGACAAGACAAACTGTTTGTCCATCGACACCTACAATTCCTTACATTATACCTCTGCAGTAATTGTTGTACCAGGTTTTAGGAAGCTATACCTATAGGTATAAAGCCTCTGTATCCAACCAGTGCATCGCTTTTCCAATTGTCATGCAGGATCCATTTTTTATTACAAGTGACAATCCGATTCAGAATCCCCTCATTTGTGTGCCTATTCAACAAGTTAAGGTGTGCCGTTTGTGCAGCGTTGGCGCAATGGCGCCACTTCACAAAAATAACACAAAAGCACCTGATTTTTTAGACCTATATTACTTTTTCTTCGTGTATGAAATTCTCAGTTAAATGAAAGATATCGCTCTTTACGCTTGTGACGTTTTAATACTTGAAATATATTTACAATTTCAATCATATTTATTTTACCACATTGTAACTTTTTTAACTGTAGCTATGTTTAAACATCGAAATTACTGTAATTTAAGAAGAATAGGTAAGTGAAAGAGTAAAGGGGATATAAGAAGCGTTTTCATTAATCTCGGGATTATTATATGTACCAATTCTCATTTCTAAATAATATTTCACTAGTCAAAAGTGAAGGACTGTTATTGATGAGGTAAATCCAAAGTTTCTAGTTCATTGCATCTGTCCATTTATAGGTTGTTTGTAAGAAATCGCAGCTAGCGATAAGACCGCCGTTTGTACCACTATTTGTTTTACTATACGATATATTACTACAAATATACGATTAGTGGTTCTCAAATTATTATCATTAGCACAAACTTTTGGACCGTTCTTCTGTGTATACCGAAGGATATTGCGGTTTACAAGTATGTCTAAGAAAAGGTCACCCTTTAGCTACGCCCTCAATCTGTCATTTTTAAATTGATACGATGTATCGTCCCGTTGTTCAAAATAACACAGTCCATTTAGATCCATCAAGTGTCTATTTACTAATTTCGCTGGAGAGGCGGTCGTGCCCTCATGGATGCAATAATGGCAGAACGAAATTGCAGCAATCCTGGCGGGTATCATCGAGTTAGATCAGTTAATCTCCTGGGTCGTCGGCGGGTAACTCAGTGTCCGTACGGCATTTGGTACGAATTTGCGTGTCCTTTGAAATGTTCCCCAGTGAACTATTTTGAAATCCTTTAACCTGTGCTCATCAAACATGTCAACAGTGCATCCAAAGAAAAGAATATCGACATCAATCAAACTGATTTTTTATTTTACTTAAACTAATACACAAATAAATAAAAAATTGCTAATAAATCACATCACTGTTCTATTTTTAAACATCTATTTTAGTAAACAAATCACAATTATATGTATAATTGTGATTTTGAAAGTGGAACGGAGTAGGTAGGGATATTAATTCTATATTCAAAATGTCCGAGAGTGACAGTTAAATAAATAGTTTTCAAATGAAATTGAAGTGATTTCATTAGAACTCGATAATTAAAATGAAGATTACGGAGTCCACAGTAAATTGTAATGAAGAGGTACCGCCGGCCCCGCCACAAGAGAGGTAAGATATTTCTGGTGCATACTTAAAATATTACATCGTGAAAACGTTTCTTGGTGTTCGAATTTTGTACGAAAATAATTTCCATAATTTCTTTTTTGTTATAAACGGATTTTAAACACATTTACTTTAGGAACTTTTCATGAAATTTACTTTGCATTGGTATGTATGTAGTAAAAAATATAGAAAGCTTGGAATATTTGGGTTTATGAAATGGCTGTTTATGTATTAGCTGTATAAACTATATTGTGCCGTGTCCTACATATTGTTATGCAAATATATAACTGTTTTACTTTTTCTATTGGTACGTAGTGGTCAAGTTCAATTTAATTTGAAAAAGGTCTCGAGTTGGATTTGTCCTCATTCTCTTTTTCTTATTATCTCTTATTGTTGTTTAAGTAAGAGCCCAGTGATTGGATTCGTCCTTCGACTATTAGACTTTAAGTAAGAAGCAGGTTTTCAATGAAACTTTAATTTTGTTGAGTGTTCGTTACCTACGCGATATCTGCAGTCGCCTAAAAAAAGCGGTTTTATTTTCTAAAATTAAGGTGAATGTTTTTTTACCTCAAAATGTACTTGTTCTTATAAATATTCATTCGGTAAAACATTTTCTGTTTTTTTATTATTAATCGAGCATACCATTGTCATTAGGGAAACCCACAAGTCACTGAGTGTCAGGAACCTCCAAAATCAAAATTATTCCCAAATGATACTCCGGCAAGTGGTTCGCTAGTACCTACTCATAGAAAATGATTATTTTTATTTAAATGCTAAGCTTTGAAACTTGGTAAGAGTAACCAATATATTTATAGTATGGGAATACGATTATGTAGGTATTTCTCAGTCGGACCATTAAAAGATTTTTTAACACTCTGAAACGTTAAAAAAATACCAAATAGGTAGGTATTGTAATATTCTAACCTCTCTTTAATAAATAACAGACTAGCATGTGATATGATATCTTGGTCGATCAGATTTTTAGTTTGAAGTTATACAAAAAGATAGGGATTCAAAGGAAGAAAGAAAACAATGGAATTGGGGAGTGACATGTAACATCGCTGGACGGAGTTCTTCTGCTCGTCAGAAGATATAAAAAAAGATATAAAGATACTGTAGTAGATTAGAAAGTTAAATCAATATAAGATTGATTTATAAATACAAATATACCTATCATTCCTCTATATCACCAACACCCCTTTAATGGAAAACCTCTGGCTGTTAGAATGCTCACAATATTTATGTTCAAATATTTAATATTTTAATGTTTCTAAAAAATAAACTTTTCAATAATATTTTTGAAGTGAAAACTTTTTTAGGCACGTTTGTGCACTTTTGCTATGGGAAAAAAAACACTGAACCCGTAACCGTCACGCTAATAATACATATATAGAACCACTAGAGGGCGCTAATCTAAACATTGAGTTTTGTCAGCTCCTTATTGTATATATCTATATATATGTGTGTATGTGTTTTCACTTCGGACGTGCAATTCTGCGAGTGACAGTTTTTTTTTGCTTTCTATCCGCTCAGTTCAACCTAATATCTACAACCAAAATACCCAGAAACACTTTACTCAAGAATATTGAGTTGAAGACTTAAGGGTCAGTTGTCGAGACCATTAGACGGACGAGGCCACAGAAAAGCAAAATTCACCTAAAAGCTTTCGCTAATCCGTCTTTTATTATCCTTTTTAGCGACCGATCTCTATCCTCATTCAATCACAACTTCCACGACTTATTTAAACACCAGTGTCGTCAAAAACAGTTATTATTCTTAATGAGCTTCAAATATAATTTTATTGTTCTCTAACTTTTATAAATTTATTTTTTTACTTTATATTTTCTTCTACCACTGAAGTCGCCACTCTAAAAAAGTTCTTCCTAAGCGAGTGGTGATTGTTGTTGAAAGTTGTTGAACGAACTTTACAACACCAAGTATAGATCATGCTTTGTGTATCTCGACAAGATGTAGGTAACTCGAACGGAAGAAATTGGTAGGATAAATAAGGCAACCGATGTGCCTCTTGCCATTACTGTATTAAAATTACAACGTATTTCAAAGGGTGTTTACTCAGATCATAGAAACAAACAATTATTTCTATGATCTCAGGGTATTTATAATAGTCCCGAGAACCTGGAATATCACCGATTTACTCTGAAAACAACTTATAAAATGACCGATTTAAGCAAAAATGATCCAATCCACAACCTGAAAATGTTGAGTTTTTGTGACCTATGTACTCCGAATAAGGTATATTTTAACATATCAAAGACCTTGTGGATTGGATCATTTTTGCTTAAATCGGTTCAATGTATACCTTAACATAACATACAACAAATAAACTAAAACAAAGTATTTACCAGTGTTAACTAAAAATAATCGTTTTTAACAGGCTTTTATTTAACTTGCAATGTTTGTATGTATGTATGTGTGTTCGGCACGAATCTTGGAAGCTAAATCGGAACCACTTCCCGATGTCCGATTAGGCTAAAATTTAATGTACATTTGTATCCTCGGTGACAATACAATAATATGGTATCATGGAGATATTCTGATCATGCAGCCGGGAGACGCACTAAACTCTTAACTAAACAAGATAAACCAATCGAGTTTGGGCTCGATTGATTTGTCTTGAGGATTGCTTTTTAAACATCAAATCTACACTAAAATAAAACTTAGTTTGTATAAAAGCTTGTTAAAAAAAATACAATTAATTTATTTCACTTAGAAACTTTTTCAATGAAATTATGTAACCACTCAAACAAATAGTGGTCAGGTAAGGGAGCGTCCAATAATTACGTTAGTTATTACTTGAGGCGTTTAGGGAGGGTCTCAGTAAACACGGTGAAATTTTTTTCCTGCCAAGAACAGTGTCAAAGTCTGTCTTGAGGCGTAACGTACGTTCTGTCTTAAGTACTAGTCTTAACTATTGTTAAATAAAAAGAATTAAGCAAAATATATTTTTTTTAATAAATCCAAAGCAGTCAAGCGTAACACGTACGTTAAACTGTAACGTACTAACACAAAAATCACATTTAAAAAAATCTCGTGAGATTGGGGGTGGCGCAGCTTTTCTAGCCAAATCTCAGGACAATCACCAAAAAAGAGTGCCCCTCCCCTCGAAGGTCGAAAAATCGCCAAAATCACCTCACGTTATTAATGGACACCCCTTAATATCTGAAACTAGAAACAGTTACGCCTTTGCGTGTGTAATTTGGGACCGCTATCCCTTGGGCCTAGTCCACTTTGACTTGAATTGGTACAAAGTCCTACCTACTCATTATATAATAATTGCAGTACTCGTATTTTAGTGTTTTTGTTGATACTGTTGAAAATTATATCTAAAATGGGAGTTTATAAAATCATAACTACCACAACAATAATTACCAATAAAATAATAATAACTTGACACACCTAACACGCGGCCTTCTGATCCCAAACTAGGCAGAGCCTGTACTGTAACCAGACCGCTGATAAACATACTTATATATTTCCAAATACATATATATTATAGATAAATTACACCCAGACACAGAACAAATGATTGTGCTCATCACACAATTTGTCCTGGGTGAGAATCAAACCCACGATCACTAATATCTAGATTCTAGGCCAACAGGCCAGTCAATCAATGGTAGTATACGGACAGCGACAATTGTTTGGCATTGAACAACCGTTCAATTATATTTTATTGATTGCTAGTGTGTCCGGACGTACAGGGGGATTAATAATGAGTCAACGCAAATACCTATATACCTACTAAATAATAGTATACTAACAGGTATGTTTGTAATATACACACCATTTAATTACAGTATTTATATGTTTTTGGCTTAGAAATTCTTGCTGAACAGAAAAGGCTGCAGTCAAAGAAATGTATGATTATTTTTTATACTTAGGTCAATATAACATCTCAAATATCTCTTACATTTAACAAGCTCTTTAAGCTGGGGCTTTCTAAAGAAAAATTTAATTAAATAACAAACATATTCATAATTAATCGCTATATTAATACATCAACAGAAATTTTGTACAACGTTTAAATTAATTTGCGCCCCCGTTGGAGTATGAGATTTGGGCGTAGTTAGTGTGGTACCTGGGCGACCCAGCTTCGTTCAGCGTTTTATTTTGGGAAAATCAAGTTTTTTTACATGACCAACTTAAAAAACAACTTTACTCAAATTTTATTCAACTTTATTAAAACTATATATATAACTATTCTATTACTCGAAAATACTGGTATTGTGTTAAATTTATATAAGTACAGTCCATACGATAAATACAAAACAAAATGCTACACGTTAGTACTTTAAATCCTTCGTAAGCTTTAAAGGATCAAAATGCCGTGTTCAGTTCAAACGCCACCGTGATAAACTGTTAAGGCCAAACACTAAATCTATGTTATCATAGTAAAGCTGTGTAAAGGGAATTTTGATTCTAGTTTGAGTCAATAGGTTCATTCATTACAATATTTTACAAAAAGATGTTATAAAAACAATTCCTACGGTTGTTCTTAATAAATATTGGAAAATTATTTGTTCTATTATCGAAGCGTTATTGTGGAGATTATTATGAATATATATCATAAATAATAATAATAAAAATCCCACAGTGGGTTCAAATCCCACACGGGACAAAAATTTGTGTGATCCACAAATAGTCCTGAGCCTGGGTGTTCTTTGTGTCCGTTGTTTGAATGTTTGTGAATGTTCCGCGACATAGGAATATTCCCAATGCGGGAGTTGTCTTTATATTTTTTTTTTATAAATATTAAAGGTGTCGTCGCCCCTGGTAGAGCAAGTGCTCGCATACAACTAAAATAAGAGACGAAGTTATATAATTGATGAAGATGAAGTAATTTACTGCGGCAGTCTCGGCCATGTAATGTTAAAACGAGAAAGGCTTAGATAAGTGTCGAGTGAGAAGCCTGTTGGTCTAGTGGTTAGTGATCCTGACTGCTGAGCCAGAGGTCGTGGGCTCGATTCCCAAATAGGACTAATAATTGTGTGATGAGCACGATCATTTGTTTTTTGTCTGAGTGTAATTAATTGTATAATAATAAAAATAATGTTCGTCAGCAGTCTTTGTACCCTAATATAGGCTCTGCCTAGTTTGGGATAAATGGCTGTGTGTGAGGAGCTCCAATAAAAAAAATTGCCCCAGAAGTGTTAAGAGAGTGCCATTGATAAAGGTTTTAGAAATATAGCCACTTAGCCAGCCATCCGTTGTTTGTATTAAATAAAAACTGTAGGTACAGTCCATTAAAAAAATAACGCTAGTACTACGAACAGCCTAGCATGTTTTATATTTATTAGCACGCAACAATGAAATCAGTTAAAAATGCAAAACATTAGGTTGCATTTCCTGTGTATACAATTTGTGCAGTAATACAAGGTGTTAACCCTACGTCACTGACACTTGCTTCCGTCACGCAAACGTTAACGCTAAACTTATTATGAGACAAACGGTACTTCAACAGGACAAATGCAAGTATTTGAGAACTGTTGAATAGATCCAAGCTGCCTCGGACAGCCCCTCGCCCTACTTCCTGCTCTATATATCCTTTAACTTTATAAACATTGTTCGTCCTAAATACCAGGGTCATTGAACTCGTGCCGTTGACAGGGGTGGCCGGCGATTAATTTTAAAACGCAATTGTATGTGAGTGGGACACGCAAACGTATGTGATAATGATAATTTATTTAAAACACAAATGTAAATTAATTCTTAATGAATTAAAAAAGGCTTTGTTGTTGTTGGCGGGTTAAGGTTGCGTTTTGGAACAAATATAGCCACAGGTAGTCTTGTGTTATGTAAATACAACGTAATATATTTTTAGAACTGGTAGTATTAATACTATGCCGAAAACGTAATGCTTAGAGCTTTTTAGTCTTTCGTTAATGTTTGTATTGTCTCTGCGTTTCTTTTTTATTTATCATTCTGCTAAAATCGCACATACAACACGGTCCGCCGCCGCCGCCGCGCCGGTCATCTGTGTTATCTTCCGATTACGGTGTTTTACGAGTGAGTTTAAGTTAATAGTGTATCTATTGTGTCAGTTTGGACCAGAAACCTTCTGATCACAAGTCCAACCTTGATCATTACGTTACCTCCGCTTTGTCAAAAATCTGTTTAAGGCCTAATTAATGGGTTGTAATGATACATTTATGGTTTAGCCCGATTTTTTACATTACTTTAAATAAACCTAGTAGATATTTATTAATTTCTAAAAATTATCTACAACAAAAGTCATGCGATTTTACACAGGTGAATTTTAACTAGTGTAAATACTTCAAACCCGATAAGTTTAAAAAGTTGTTTGTTTTAAGTTTTGTAGGTGCAAAATCCATGTAATAATTTCTGAATCGTAACGGGATTTTTAAAGTTTATATGTACATAATTATAAGTTATATATATATTTTAAATATAAATTGGTGGTAATTGTGTTTTGTTTGTAACAAAAACGAAGTATTATTAACATTATATTTTTTCATAAAATATATCCCATTGTTCCTTGATGTCGTTATCCGCGACAAGTAATCCCCATTTCTGACACAAAGGAAAATTTGGAGGACTTTGTCACCCAAATTTAATTGTGTTTACACATTTCTAGCGATGGCACTTGACGTTGCGTCATCTAGCATGTTTAAAGGTCAAGATATTATGTCCTCTTCATCGTACCTTAACTCTAAGAGACACAAATTACGTACAACATAATTACATAATTGTTGACCTACTGTAACATACTGTGTGACATATTTTTACTGCTTCGGACAATGGCCAACTCATCACACTTTGAATTAAACCTAGCAAATTTTTTTAGCTAAGCCTCCCGTTCACTTGTATTCCTATCAAAATCCATCAGCAAGTGTTGTACATTTTCAATTCTAATACATAAAGGACAGTTGGGCGAGTCAGCTTTTTCATAAAATGGGCATGTTTTGCTAATGGAAAGTGACCAGATCTAATTCTTGAGCTTATTTTATACAATTTCTAATTAGTAGAGCGTCAATGTCAAACCATGCCACTCGCGGATACATCGCCTCAATAATACTATACCATATATTCATTACCTAAGAGTCTTTGTACCTATGACTAAAATACGTTAGCCTATCATCATAACAGGCTTTTTTTTAAATTAGGCTTAGGCTTAAGGGTTAAATACAAGCGGTATTTAACCCTTCATCAAGGCCTCTAACATCTTAACAGATGTTTTTAAACAGCGTCTGTAGTTGAGAGGCAACGCCTTGCGTGGCTAAAAAGCCCAATACGTGAGCGGCACGTTCGTTCCGCACTTTTGGCAATTTAACCCTTAAGCCTAAGGCTATTTGACATGATGCCTACATTTCTACCACCGCACCGCTGGCCGCCGGCAGGGCATTCATCTGCACACTTTAGAACCTAAACGGTCGCGCACGGTTCCAGAGAAATTTCCTCCCGCGAACGCTTCAGCTGTGGAATGGAGAGCTCATTCCACAGCCGAGGCCTGGAATGAGCTCCCTGCCAAGATTTTCCCGAGGGACTACAGTATGGGATTCTTCAAGAAAGGAGTGTATAGGTTTATAAAGGGTCGGCAACGCGCATGCGAGTCCTCTGGAATTGCAAGCGTCCATAGGCTACGGTAACCACTTACCATCAGGCGGGGCCATATGCTTGTTTGCCAAGGACGTAGTATAAAAAAATCCCAATGATCTCAAAAACACTGTACGTATAAAAGTAAAAATTTTGGTGCAGCTATTTTGAGTAGTTGTATTTGGCTTCCATCGTTGACAACCTATTTATTAGGGTCTAGTCTTAGATTTATTTCATGTGTTTATAAAACGATTAGCTTTTTCAAAACAAGGCACAACTTGCCGTCGGTTGTATCTTTAAATCAGCCCATACAAAAGCAAAAAAGAGTTTACGGGGATTTTGACCCATATTGCTTTTTTATGATATAGGGACAAAGGAGCACACGGGTCATCTTATGGTAAATGACTTCTGCCGCCCATGAGCACCTGCAATTCAAGAGTCACAAGTGCGTTGCCGGCCTTTATGGTAGGAGTAGGGAAAGTGGGGAATAGGGAGTGAGGGCGAGGGAAGAGTTAGGGCCTCCGGTAACCTCATTCACTCGGTGAAAAACAATGCAAACATTGCTTCACTGCCGGTTTTCTGTGAGGCCGTAGTATCACTCCGGTCAAGCCGGCCCATATGTACCCCGAAGCATAGCTCTCCACCAACAAAATGCTGGTCTAAATTATTTTTGTTACATTCATCGCATTTTCTTTAAAATAACACGAGAGTAATTATCGAAGGACCACAAAACCAATGATTCAGCGTATGTTTTCAAAGTGGTTACTCAATTTCATCAATACTAAAATTGTTCGCTTTTAGGGAGCTTCCTTTATAATCTTTTTCTATATTAATTGGGTTCTTTAAGATTTTAAGTGGGATGCTAAAAGGCTTCGGGCTTCCGCGAGTTTGCTTGGGGCCTTCAGAAAAGCTTTTTCAGATATTTTAATATTCATAACATAGGAGCGTTTTACTTGATATTAAAAATAAATTTGAACTTCGCCTTGGACCTGTTTCGCTCAAACTTTTTTACTGACTTAGTTTGTGTATAACTTTAAATTTAGAAGGGTATTTTCAAATGAAGTACTAAATACGTTTTGAAATTCAGACTTTTGATGAATATCTACAATTTTTACCCTACTGCCGAAGTAGTGCAATGTTTTTCGAGGGATAAATATATGAAGGTCTATCTCTATTATTTCGTTTATTAAATGATGTTTTTCGTTTTATTTAATAGTTATCTTGTTATAAATTGAGCATAGCATCCCAAACTGAGAGGTCCTCCTCGTTACAAACCTTTCTGAATATTCTGGAGAAGTTTCGGTTTATACAGGTTTGCTCATAATGTTTTCTTCCATTATTAAATTACGTGATACTAAATTTCTAGTATGCAAATAAACTTATTAACAAATTAAGCTTTAAAACTTATCTAGTAGGTAGGTAAAAAAGACAAAAAAAGGAAAAGTGTACGACCGAGAATCATGCTAGCCCAGAAACTTTTATCATTCATATAAACATTTTATACACACCTGATTAATAAGTTCTTAAACGCTTATAACCTATTGAAATTCAAAACAAGTATAAAAGGCGAACGTTAATAAGATGGCCGGTAGGAGTAGGAGGATCAAATTGGCGATGTTCTAACGTAAAATGTACAAAAAATCGTCATACTAACTCAAAGTTGAAAAGTTTAATGTAACTTTTACGTGAGCAGAGTTATGAGCAGAGCTCTGCACTGCTCATGATTATTTCTTTTGTCTTTTTTTTTTAAAAAGACAACTCCCGTATTAGGAATTACTCCTGTGTCGCGGGGGACTTTACAAACATACAAGCAACGGACACAAAGAACACCCAGACTTAGGTGGGAATCGAACCCACGACCTCTGGCTCAGCAGTCAGGGTCACTAACCACTAGACCAACAGGCCAGCCTTAATAGATTACTTAAATTTGTATTTTTTTTTTATTTCCAAAATGAAAATTTTCAAATTCTCTAACAATTACTTCCCTTGTGAATTTAGTGATCGTAGTATACAAGAGTGAAAGAAGTTTTAAATACTAATGGGATTATGAAATGCAATACTATATCGAGTGCTGTTTGGCTGAAAATAAATTAGTTGTTACTATATTTTGTAATAACTAGGGGGTTATCGGTTTTGATGGTCGCTGATGAGAGGAGGTTAATTAAAAGATTAAACGATTGTTTAATCTTCGAATGGCGTTGTAATGAAAATTAAGATTTTAACACATAAATCAATAATCAAACAATTCCTTAAATATCTTGAAATCAATATTTCTTGAGCGGACCGTGTAGCTTGCAGGGCGTCTTCCACGAGAGTCTTCTATTCCCTAAGTTCGAATCCTTACAAAAAAACTTGATTATTCTTAACTCGAGTTTGGTGACACCAGCCAAGACCTCCGTGCCTTATCAAGGAGTTTTCATTCCAATAGAAGGAGGTTGCAAGCGGCGCGGGAGGTCTCATCACTACAATATATAGTTAAAAGAGAAGTGCAGCTTTCAGGGCCTTGATCTTCTCTCAAATTAGAGAGAGTTTTAAAGGAGTACTTGGGAAACTCTCAGGTTTCTACATGATGGCGATGTTACCATTAAACAATGCAACTTTGAAAAGTAAATGATAGTAATAGATATACCAATCGGTTATCACTATTTTGTGCTTCATTATCATCTTCAATAACCCTACCTAATATTATAAATGCGAATATAAGTTTGTTTGTTTGTTACGCTTTCACGCAATCGATCATCATGATGCATACACGTTGTCAGTTTTGACATCCGCATCCGACGTCAAAAAATCTGCATCCGCAACATCCCTAGTAAGTAGTACTATCTAGTGCCACTACTATTATTTTTTAGAGTATTTTTGATAGAACGCTCCCAAAGGATTCCTGAATTGATTGACAAAATTAACACGAGCGAAGCCGCAGGCACGAGCTAATTGATACATACTTAAGAAATTCAGATAAAGTTATTTTGTATTTGTTACTAGTTTACTCTATACTCAAGTATGCCATGTATAAACTACATACAGCCTCATTACAAGGACGTGAAATGCAGGCATTTCCATCTGTAAAAAACTGGAAACACTATCTTTGTGTGTTTTCGAAATAAAGAAAACAGAGGCTGCATTGGAACGACAAACGAAAAACTCGAGAGAAATGTGTGAAATGCAAGCTCGTTTTTTTCATGTTTGAATAAGAATGCTCCAACATCCTGGTGGTTACAAATTATTCCGTGTTTTACCTTACTTTTAATACATATTTTATGGTGTTTTGCTTATTTCAATTTAGGTTGCGTTTTTTAAACACGTAGCTAAAACTTAGCGTAAGCATTACGTTCCGATGGAGCAGAAATAATTCCAAACTCCGGTGCTATAATCGAGTATAAATTCTGGAAATTCTGGTGATTGGAAAACCCGATAGGTTATCGTGAACATTATCCTTAAGCTAACCCGTCATGAAATTCTAAAATTAATGGAAGATCGGTTTCTTATTACTAAGTAAATACAAGTATGTAAACGATCTGTTTATCAGATGAAAATGATATATGGAACAAAACTATAATGTTCATAAGCAGCCGGTTACCTGATAGTAAGTAATTATCGTGGGAGAGCCATGCTTCGGCACGTATGAGCCGGCTCGACCGGAGTGTAGTACCACGGCCTCACAGAAAACCGGCAGTGAAGCATTACATTGCTTTTCGCCGAGTGAGTGAGGTTACCGGAGGCCTTAACCCTTTCCTCCCCCTCTTCCACCTTTCCCTGATTCCTATCTTAAAGGCCGCACACTTGTGACTCTTGAATTGCAGGTGCCCATTGGCGGCGGTATAAAACAAAATTAATATTTTTAAGAAAATGCACTTTAAATTGATTTTGTAAATAGCTAGTTAACTACAATTCTATGCTTTAAACGATTTATTGACTTTTAGAATGTTATGAAGTTAAAATTTTGCTGGTAACATGGATCACACACACTATGACTAAGTTGAATAGTTTGTTAGGAATTGGTTCACGTCAGTAAAGCACCGAATGGGGCGCGAAACTACAACTTCTTGATCGCAAATCCGACGGCCATCAGTATACCATCGCTTTATGTTTTCGATATTTTGTTGATACATTTGCAAAGAGGAAGAAGTTGCGGTGAGCCTTTGTATAACTCTATGTTCGGGCTTATGAATGGATTCTAATGTGATTTTTTTGCATTGATCTCACTTTATAAAGGAACAAATTGCGTGTGTAATAATGCCCAAAAAAGATGTATTTTTTGTATTCATCCGAAGTCGATTCAGGTATTGTATTATATCATATAAACAGTTGTTTTCTCTTTTCGGTAAATGTATAAATTGTGTTAAATTATAGGCTGGTCGGCGAATTGAACAGTTTTCGAGTTAAGCTAATTCTGTTCGAATAGATAAACAAATAAAACAGTTTTCTTATAAAATTTAGAAGTACAAAGTAAACACTAGATTTTTATTTACGTCTAATACCCACTTACATACAGACAATGGTTAATAAAACCCCAATTAAATCTATTTTGAAAAGTGATTTGAACCACTTTACTTTTACAACCTAACTTCTTATAATTCACATCATGTTCCACTTTGTTTATAAAATTCTTAAAATAAAAGTTACTTAGTGACTCATCAAAGAATGTAAGTACTACAAACAATTTACTTGATGAACTAAAATGGATTACGTTAACCTTTTAAAAGGCAAAAGCATTCCAAAATTACGTTCAGCGTGAAAGTAGTCTGGTTGTACAGACTTCCATTGATCAGAGGGCGGGCGGGCTGCCAACGAAAGCGAACGCTCTACTACACCTCAACCACAAAAAGGTTACAACTTCCTTAAACTTGCTACTGGAATTTATATCAAATTTCGTGCTACATACAGCGTAACACTCTTTGTTACTTTGCTGGTGGTTAAGACAGTTTAGTTTTAGGAAACTGATAGTATACACTGTGTATCAACGTGTAGTATCTACCTAACAACGTTTATAGTAGGCGCTTAAAGATTGGCGAGATTTTAGATAGCATAATTCGATTTCATTTGTTTGGAAACAGGTTGGGAAAATATGGTTTTATGGTTTACTATTATACGTGTCATTGTTGAATTACCGTGATATGTATAATATAAGTACTTAGGTGGAGTTTGATGTTTTCTTTTTTACCCTGTTGTAATATTACGTTTTGATTATTTTGTCCATTCTGTGCCACATCACTATAATGTTTAACTGAATAGCATTGAAAATGATAGGTTATTAGCTAAGTACACTCACCTTAACTAAATTTTTTCTACAAACGTTTTATTGCAATATCGGGTTACTTCATTTAGTTGTAAGCCTTACTTTTAATTCAAAATTCATATAAATCATTCCTGGATTTGCATTTTGTTACATATAGTTTTCATGTCTTTTTCATTAACTTTGTAAATCCAATCCATGGATTATTATTATAAGTCATCATAAAATTCCATGAATATGGATCTTTAAAAGGGCTTTTAACGGACAAAGGGTGATTTAATATCATTAAAAATTACACTTTATGCAAAATGCACTCTTACAAACGATATGTATTTTAATACAAAATGGCGGTCGATGCATTCATTTCTGATTTACTTGAGTCCCGATAAGAATTGTTATAGTGATTTCTATCCACTCTCAGTTGTCTATTGTCGTGCCAATCAAAAACAGTATTTAAAGCAACTGCCTCTCAGACTTGTTCCTGGCCGGTCAGGAGCAATGGCACTGCTCACTCGTACTGGTTTGGGCCTGATGGGTCTTACTAGTATGTGTCTGCGATGGCACTGTTTACACTTACCGTTGGCACTGTGCTCACATTTATAGTTTGTACTTATAGTTATATACGTAAAGGGCGTAAGTTTATAAATAATACTGTAAGGTTTAAGGGAACTAAAGTTGGTATTAATTAACTTTGCTCATTTTAATTATTACAGTCCCTGTCATTGTGTACAATAGTGATAATTTACCGATGTTTTAATATGTAGCTGTATCAGGTAGTTAGTATCAGAGACTACTCGATATGATGGTGCAAGTTTTAAGGTATGAGCGGTAGCGATAACCTCATAGAAATAACAATATGCATATTAAAATCGATAAAAAAAAAATAGTATAACACAATACTATACAAACCAAATGCTTACTGGTGTTTGAAACTTTTAAAAATAACTAAATCATTAATATACATCAGATGTAATGACAAAACAGGTGCTCAAGTTCATACCTAATACATGTCATATACTGAAAAATCTAAATCTAAAATTTGCTTAAAGCACCATACGGTCAATTGGATTACATTATTTTGGCAAAAGGGGACTCAAATTAAATAAATGAATATATTTCTGAAATTTGATGAGATGAGCCTCGTCGTAGGTACTTTGCCTTATCCATCAACACGTAGTAGTGCGTATCTTCTAGGTCTGCCTATATTAACAAGTTCTCTCGCTTTTAACTTAGAAAATCCTATTGTAATATTGAGACGGTGTGTCAATTTTAACGGCAGTGAAAGTTTCAGGCCGTCTGCATCAGATGGTAGCGTAGTGAAATGATTTACATTGTTTGTACACTGAAAGAAGATTTAGTGTTCAGCAAAGTTTGTACATTACATGCAAACATTTAGATAGTTTATTGTTTCATTATTCACGTTTCTTTTTAATTAATCCATATGGACAAACAGTTTTGGCAGTTAAAGATGTCATAATTGAATCTAAGAACATGTAAACTATTTGTAAACTACACGTCACAATTTTAGGGCCCTCTAATTAGATCGTCAATTTTTAATAATTTGTTTTGCATATTTTTATTGGCTGACAAATATTTTTTTATTATAATAATTAAATTATCTAAGTGGAAAATAGCAAAACAAGTGTCAATTAATCTTAAGGAATAGTCAAAATCTTTGCTTTTATTTGTAGCACAGTCTGACAGTATAGAAAAAAAACATTTAATATTAATTTGTTTCTTTAAACACGATAAAGCATTGTACAAGGTAGAGTTGCACTTATCAGTGTTTTTCAATTGAGACATTTTTATATCATAATTTTTTTTTAAACGCAAATACAAAGACTTATGATAGGTTTTACATTACATCTAGTGAAGTATATAGGGTAAAATAATAATGTCTAAGGGTAGTGTTAAAGAAAAAAACTATAAATTTTAACAGGAACTAAGCTAAGCGAAGCGTAAATTTTTTACCAAAGGCAAAATTTGGGTATGAGCTCAAATTTGCCGCCAATATATTGGACCAGGCAATATAAAACACTAAACGTATTTTGTAAATCGCCTGGAACCTTCGAAGCCGTCGTTTATCCGAACCGACCTTTTTTAAGCCCCATTTAAGCCGTTAGGGTCTCGTTAAATGCCCTGATACGAACTAAGTAGGATATATATACAAACATATGTAGCTATGTTTAGCTTATATCTACGGAACCGTTTTTTTAAAGGTTACGACACCTTTGAGAAAATGGTTCACGGTAATGTTATGATACAGTCTCACAACCACTGATATAAACTATGAAAACCACTAACTAACAGTAACTGCCAAGTTGTTCGTACCTCTATTCGCACTCAAGTGCATCGATCTTCACTTATTTCTACCCTTTTATAATCCCACTATTCGTTAATATTTATCAATTGACCAATAGTATTGCGTTACCGGTATAACCAGTCAAAATAATGTCTATGAACTTATTTTTATTAAATAGTGTTATCGTCTATTATAGTTTGGCCCTATTTTTAATAAAATAAATAAGAGTTTTTGATGTGGCGACAATACGTGGTTGTAGGTACCGTGTGTGTGCATACTACACGTGTAGTAAGTTTGGTATCGGATTTTAATTAATAAATTAATTAAAATAATAATGTAATTGGAATTTTGGTGGGTTCCATATTGTTCGATTCTGATATTGTCACGTGGCATGCCTCGATGCAGGTTTGAGTGTGTATGTGGTCACACTGTGGTGGTGTGAATGTGGTTGAAGAAACTATTTTATGTTTAAGTTTAGAAAAAAATATGAAAGCTAACTTAAGTTTAACTCACTAAAGTGTTGAAGTTAAAACTATCAGTTTGTTTTATAATCTTCATTGTAGTCCCTTATAAGGACTCCTTTTTATGTTGTAGCTATTCGGTCACGCCTTGCTGTGGCTAAGTAATTTGCAATAAAAATATTGTGATTGCATTTAAACTGAGATAAAAACTATCCTATCTCTTCAGTTGGACCGAAATGCACAGTGTGCAGATAAAAACTTATTTCAGATCAGTCAGTCGTATTACACTTTTAGGACATGGGTAGTTTTTAAAACATAAAGAGAAAGTTATCCAACTTTAAGGATGCAATACGTTATTAAGTTATTAAAGCGTTGGTTAACTAATACATCTGAAAATGGAAGCCCGTAAACCGCTCTCATGTAGCTTTCAAGATTGATCTGCAGAATTAGGGGCATAATATCACCTGAACGTACTTTTAGTTTCTCTACTGTGAACATCATCTAAGATTTTGTAGATGTAGATTTAAATTTAAAATTAAAAAAAGAACATAGAACATTATTTCTAATTCAAACTCAATAGATTTTAAAAATGTTGAGCATCGAACACTACCTTAAGATAACAGAAAATGTAACGCTTTTATTAATTTCACTCCTCATAAAATTTCTATTATATGAAAATCAATTCTTAAGAAGTAAACTCCAAAAAGAAAGAAATAAAGCTATAAAGAAGCTAGAAATAGCTATTAAGAAGATTATTGAGGGGAATTTATAGACGATCTGTGTTATGATTGATGGCCCGCCATGTAACGCTGGTTAAATAAATGTTGACCTCTTATGCATTGTCTGGCCCCCTGTTTGATCAGTGAATGTACGTCTACTCAATTTAGTTGACTTTTATCTCAAAGCGTATTGTCGTAAAATTATTTGAAATGCTGAATTTAAGTTAACTCCCTGTATCTGATTCGGATGCAAGTTCACAGGTTAATCAATTCAATTAATTTAGTTTCTAACAGCAAAATGACACTTACACACTGCACTATAATTATTATAAGGTACATACAGTGTGTAGTCAAAATAAGGTTTCTATAGTTATTTTACACCACCCAAAAGTCTTCATACTGCTTGACGAGATTTTGGTCATTTTGCATAATTACCATTGTTATAGGGATAAACAAATAAGATCGAATTGTATTTGTTCTAATGAATTAAGAAACAATGTAACCACTAAAGATTTAGAGGCGTGTATTTGGTATGTTATGGCATAGATATTACCATTATTCTTTTATCACAATTTATATAATGCCAATAAAAAACCCACGCTTTTAAGGACTGGCTTTTCATTATTTCGTGTAGTCCTTTATCATTAAATTTAATTTTACAAATACAAATTTAGAGTCAACAACGAAAACCATTTTAAGTATACTTGTGAAAGAAATTTTATTTTTAATATTAAATTACCCCAAACCGACCCACGAAATTAAATAAAAGCCCTTAATCACAAACCTGCTCTGATTATAAATAAACGTAACATGTTATATAAATAATAAAATGAATGTATTTTTTTAAAAGATATATAAAATATTTGTTGTCGAACCTCATACTACGTCCTGTATTATATTCATCTCGAAAAACAAATCTTGGTGTGATTTGACGGGCCTGTTGGTCTAGTGGTTAGTGATCCTAACTGCTGAGCTTAGAGGTCGTGGATTCGATTCCCACCCAGAACAAATAATTGTGTGATGAGCATGATCATTTGTTCTGTGTCTAGCTGTAATTATAATATGTATGTATTTAGAAATATATAAGTATGTTCGTCTAAGCATGCGTATAAGCAGTCTGGTTACAATAGTGGAGCCTCTACCTAGTTTGGGATTAGAAGGCCGTGTGTGAGATGTGTCGAGTTATTATTATACACACATTTTATTATTATTATATTGTAGTCTGAAAATAGATTTTTAATTATAGCCTTAATTCTACAGGCTTTTCAATGGTAATTCGTCTATGAAAAAGCTTCTGAAAATTGTAATTGGTTTTCAATCTGCTCGCGCTAAGTACACACAAGTAGATTGGATGAATGGTTAACGTTAAAATTATTTAGTGCTGAACGTGACAGAGCCTTGTACCCTGTAATTTAATTAATTATTTACATAATGTATAACTATAAGATGAGAACTGCACATATTATTATACCTTATCAATTTAATTTTCTTTTGAATACGCTGATATGGTTCTCATGTCTTAGTGAGCTAATATGTTTCTCATTTCTTTCTCTCTTTATGTTTTTCATTTCTTTCTTTTTTTATACTTTAATTTTATCTTATTTAGTTTTCAGTATTCCTATTTTCTTAGCTTAATTTTATAATAGAGCACAAAAAATAGTGCTGTGATACTAATTTAAAAGCTTGGCCGTGAGTTTGTATGCGAAACTGGCGGTTATAGATCGACACTAACAGATAGCGATGTTATCTATTTACAATATTTGTTATTTATTGTTATAATAATTTTACTTTTGACGAAGCAACATGTTGCTGCGGTGACGTTGTGTGTTGATCAATAATTTAGTTTATAATAAAAGCAGTTTTTGTGATTTTTACCAAATAAAGATAATTGAATCTGGAGGCACAGTAGTGCCCCCGCCAAGATGAGACAATGGAAGCGCAGGCCACTACCTACTTTTCTCGAAGCGTTTCATCGTATTTTTTTACTCTTATAGATTCAGTCTAGGCAGTGCTAGAATAGAAAGTCCAAATCCTCATTTAACTTTACTTTGATTTTAGTATTCGTGCGAAAAAGAGACGTGTAGCTTCTAAAACCTACGAGTACCGATGGCATGATGAAGCGATTATGTCGCAGTCAAACCGATCAAAACCACACCATATAACTTGTTATCGGACAGGATTACGGCATGGCCAGGCGGAGATCATTGCCGCACCGTGCATACTACCTCAAAATGAATCCAGATACAGGGAACGCGTCCTCTGTTGCTTGATACTTTCTTCATAGGTTCTAGCCCTAAAAAGCCACTTTGCCAATCTATTGCCGGTCAAGGTCGAGGTTTGGGTTGAAAAGAGGGCTGTATCAGATGTTCACCGCTCCGACATTAAGAGAATAATAAAAATCACATTTAATAAATTTTTATGGATTATTGGAAAACAATAACCTAAACAAAACAATCGTTGATACCAGACTAATATAACGAAGCCATTCCCGCAAAATTCCAGATGGTACCACATATATTTTTAAACAGAAGCAATTTATTTGATGTATACCCATTGTATCTGCGGTTTGAGGAGATCCAGACCGACTGACGGACGCAGTTTTATTTCCATGAACTGCACAAGAGTCGAACGTTAGTATAATTAAAATAAACGGTGTACGTAATCCGAGGTAAACCGTTTACAGGAGAGACGGGACAGGAAATCGAAAGCGGCCATATTGGATGCGGAAATGTGCGCCTGACGCTCATCTACCGTCAGCGATTGACAGTTATTCAATTTGTGGCACCTTCGGAAGTAGAGGAATGGAGAATTTGTGGAAAGGTTTAATATATTTACGTTTTGCCCATTCGCAAAAAGGATTATCCAGTGAGTAATTGAGGCGAGAATATTTAATGAATAAGAAACGCTTCAATTGATCGTTGAAGGGGATTCTGTCCGATCAGTAAAACCAACAGAAATGCCTTTACCCAAAAAACTCACATGTTTTAATGAGGTCCCCTATCTTTTAATCAAAACGGGAACTTGTTTAAGTACTCCCCATTACATACACGCTATCCATTGTACCTACACAGAATACTATCGTTTCTATTCGCATAAATACGGTATAAGAAAGCTTCCATAACATCCTTTAATTAAAACTTGTATTACTTTACTGCTTACTAATATTAGCTTAACGTAATAATGCCATATACTTATTATAAATAACTTTAATATAATTCGTAGAATCAAACAGTGTTTATATGGAAGAATTCAGCTTGGTCCTAATTCAGATAAAGGACAATGAAAGCTTTGATAAATATTACAATGTATATCATTTTCTCTTACTCTAGTTGAATTCTCGTCACGTACCGCCATCACACCGTCCGTTTGCAAATATTATGTATTATTGTAAGTTATAATACGAGTACATTTACAATGCTGCAGGTTTATCTGTGCGTATGTTTCCGAATGTCCGTTTTGCGCCAAATGTGTGTGGTGTTATGAATATTTAAATATGGGTTTAACATTACATTTGACTACGGTGAATGCTAAAAACTTTTCGAATACATGTTTGTTAGACCAGCTAGCTGTTATTAGAGATTTCGATAGTTACAAAAAAAAAATGCCATTCAATGCCAAAGGCCATGCCTCTTTATACACAGGATTAACAGAAATTAGTTATAAGTAGTACATATCTTAATTACCTACAGTTAATTTAAAAGATTATGTTTAAATAGAAATAAGGAAGTTTAGTTGAAGATACACTGTGTTCCAAGACTTTTGACAGAAATGGTAAACTAGAAATAGGACAGTATTCAGTCAAAGATAAAGGCTTTGGCCTTTTAGGTAAGGGTACTATTACTTCTTTCCACATAAGGTTTAGGATACTGCAAATGATTGGTAGAATTATAGTCAGGATACAATCGTTAACCTGTTGTTAACGATTGTATCCTGACTATAATTCTTCCAATCATTTGCAGTATCCTAAACCTTATGTGGAAAGAAGTAATAGTACAGTACAGTAAACGTATGATGAAATGGTCAATATACTTTTTTTTAACATTACAATCAGGGTATTGATTTAAGACAAAAGGTGGATGGTGGGGAGCTGGAAGCTGCGATAATTTCATGTTTTAGTTTTGGTAGGTAACATCAAAACTAGTCGAGGAAGTGAAGTGTCTATTTATAGCGTCGAGACTATTTTTTTGGGATTGACTTCTTGTTTTGACTTCCTAACGCGCAAGGTTTTGAGAAATTTCATAATTTTAGAAGGATCTTTCTACTAAGGTTAAAAATAATTTTACTAAAATTTAAAAGTATTGCTAGACGAAACTACGATTCACTGTTCAATGAACTTTACGTTTATTTCCGACAGAGATACATTAATTTTAGTGCTCTGAAGTTTATGGTAATAATTCTTCCCGGTGAATCGCATCAAATTGAAAAACTTTTTATAAGTTATTCCTCCCTAATCGCATCGTCATTATGATTGCTTATAAAATTGAGGAGGCAAACATCTATCTATTTTACTTTCTTTTTCCTTACATATTCAGGAGTTCCTTGATTTCTGACAAGGCGTAATGGTGATGAATCTGGATGATTTTTCGCTGGCGTAAGCATGGCAGTGTAGAGGTGCTTAAAGGTACTTTACATATTCCCGGAGCATAGGCAATTTTTCACCTTCCCCAAAAGGAGAGAAATATATGCTCCTCTTAAGTCAACCAGCTCCTTCGAGAAATAGAAGAGCTGTAATACAAGGTTTTAAATTATTTTTCCCTATTTTTTATTACTTTTCATTTCTGCTGCTACCTTTTTCTGCTGAATTCCATTTTAGACAGTGCACAACACGTCTCTGTTTCTATGGAAACATTGCCTTAACGAGCAAAAATAATTACCAGAGCCATGTGTCATTACAAGGCAGCTTGAGCTGTCCTGCACGTATATCTAGTGTTTTATATACAGGAGTTGAACCAAAAGTTTGTTTTTAATTAATGTTGTCAGGAAGCGTCTTTAATTAAAGCAAGCCGCTCGAGAAACAACGCCATCTTTCACAATCCTGCTAACAAACTTTTTAAATGTGTAGGATCGTCTTTTATTAACTAAAGTAGTCACTAATGTGTTTAGAAGTTTATATATTTATACGTTTGTTACAGTTTATAATATGTACCTAAGTATTAATGCTTATGACAAACACGAGGTAGTATCATCTTTCCAATTCTTCTCCTTGCACTAGTGTTAGGATCATTTTCTTTTTCTTCTCACTCGCGTTTATCACGTTTTAAGCATTTTTTATAAATTATATGACGTTACCTTACAAAAAAGATTTTTTCCTTAAAGCAATCCACAGACCACAGATTATGGTCCGTACGTTTGTGTGACTTTGCTCAAACTTACAATGAATGAATGAATGAATCTAAAGAAATTTGTCTTATGAATGTAGTAAGTATATATTGAGTATAAATAATAGGAAAGTATGAAAGTACTCAATGGAATGTATTAACAAGAACATTTTAAATTTATAGTTTTGAGTAAGTAAATTTATTAAAACACAAACAAAATCTAATACCTTTAAACGAGCAATTCTTGTATATATATATATATATATATATATATATATATATAATCTGAATCTAGGAAACGGCTCCAACAATTTTGATGAAATTTTGTATACTGATAGAGGTTTGCATTTTAAGTTGTATTTCCTGTAAAAATGCAATTTTACAAAAAAAATATACGATTTTACAAAAAGCTACCTAGCAAAACTTACCAGGTACTAATACTTTAATAGGGATAAGCGCAATAATATAATACTTTTACTGTATGGGGCCTAGATGGCGTCGCGGCGGCGATAATTTAAAAATCGGTCTGCCAAATCTTTTTAGTTTAAAATAAGTTTCAATTCATTTGCTTATGTTATGTCACGGACAAAATTTTGGAATGTTTTTCCTGCTCTGTGCAAGCAAGCGTTTATGTATGTGTGTGAACGCTTACCGTGGCGCGTTACCCGTATGCTTTATTATGGCGGTGTTCATATGGTGTATACAAATAAAACCAAGATAGGAAGATTGACGATCATTTATTTCTAATGCTCTTGTTTTCTTTGTTGCAGTTGTTACTCAATCCCAGCAAACAACATGTCGGGAGGTTCCCACGTGTCCCGAGCAACATTTGGCGGTGCTGACTCCGAGATTTCTGGTGGAAGTGTCCCCCCATTACCGAGCCCAGCATCTCCAGGGGCCGCGTTGGTCTCGCCTGAGACCTTGAGTCGGCACAGCAGCCCTCCTCCATTACCGCCACACCCATCACATCAGCAACCGGCACCGTCGTGTTCGTCGCATCGGGTGCACTTGGAGTCACCTTTGAGGTATTGGAACACCGTTGAACTACCTACTAAGTATGATAGAAAGCTATAAATTTAGGCAACTGGGTTTAAGAAGACTAGATGTTTGTGTTTTGCTTTCGAGTCTCGGGAAAGGAGTGGTGTGTGTTCGTTTCTGCGTAAGTGCGGACGCTTTCTCTTCTTCTCCTTCTTTATACATATGTGTTTGTATAAGTATGAGTGCATATTCGATTTCCGCTCAGTTCAAAAAATGGAATGCATGACTATGTATATTTGTATTGATCTAGGTTGTTCTTTCTATTTTAGTTATGTACTACTACTATTTACAAAAATGTTTAAGTGGGTTCATTCGTGTTCTAGAGCCCATAAAGTACTTTGCTAAGTTTGATTAGTTGCTAGATAGCATTATGTAATAATATTCTAGAATATTATTATTCTCAAACTTAACGATGTAAGAGACTAGCGTTCCTGTTTAATAATAGTTTTGTTGTTTTGGATTCTCTTGAGTTGAGTTATTTTTGCTAATTATAAAAAAAATGTTGTGCGAATTGTGTCTTTTAATGGTATTGCCAGATATGCATGTTTCTTCAGCGTTCCAGAGCTAAAGTATGAATGTTTGTCAGATTTATTAGCACCTCGTAAAGTAACATCGTAAATAAAGTGTAATAACTGTTTTAATAACAATAACATATGACATATTTCTTTGGAAATTTCCATTAAACTATTCAGCCTAACTAGTAATTGTCCTGCTAGTTCTTTAGTAAGACCTGAGATTACTTTGGAGCCCTTCTTTTTGTCCTGGATCTTGACAACAATGAGACAAATAGAGCCTTAAAATGAAACGAAGTTTTAATGTCAGATTCAAGTTAATGAAAAAAGTTCTTCAAATTGTTTGATTAGTATCAAATAATTGTCGAAAAAAAATGGAAACCGGTTTTATATATACGAAATTACTGAGTCTATTATTCTCAATTGGAGGCTCAATTATTTGGTGGAACGTTCAGGGAAATCTAATGACAGTACTTTAGTTTTCTTTTTAAGATGCCTTTTCAACCCCCTCTAGTGTATTTTTTAAAGGTCGTGCTTTATTATCGTAGTAGTGTGGTAAGTACTATGGACATAGGTATGATTCAAATTACTACTTTGGCAAGTCGCGTCGGTGCCACGAAGAAATAAAATCTTTAGACTTTGTATGTACATATAATATCATTTAATGTGACAAAGCGCTGTCTACAGTATTCGCCTCAGGTCTCGTAAAGTACAGAACTCGTAAAGCTTGATGGGTCTTAGTGGGAAACCGCACGTAGCAAGAACTTACTTCGTTAAGTGTTATTAATTGGATAGCGACAAGTTCAGACGCGTCACACTTAGCTGTTGTTGAGTCCACAAAGTTCAGTTTGATATATCATGTAGGCTACTTTAGTACGTGCAATGAACAATATTATTCCTGTCGATAGTGGCGTATGTGTCAGGTCCTTCGGCTTCAATATAGTTGGTCTGTACGATGGTTGATGCGTGCGTCATACTCGTGAATGGGTGCCGTCATCTCCGGCCTCCTATTGCTATTACTTAAATATAGCAGAAGTTTGCACCTACTTCTTCTTTACTCTGCATCACCCAATGGTTAACTGTACCCGTCCATCCGTCCAACCGCCAATGTGCCAAATGTGCATAAAGTTTAAAATAAATTAAAATAAATGTTAAAACAATATGTCATATTGTCCTCACATTTTTTATATTGCTTTTAAGCAATGTAACCAGAAAAATGAAAATAACCATGTTGGAAAAGAGTATCCTTGGAGTTTCTTGCCTGTTCTTCTTCATAGGATCTTCTTAGTGGAACAGGCAACTAGCTTTACGCTTGAATTATTCCGACTGGCTTGTACTTTTGACAAGGACGTCGTAGAGGAAAGGTAACATCGTATTGCCTGAATCTTATTGAAAGTAAACCAGTAAGACAAAATACAAACTTCATACAACAGTTGGTAAGTAGTTAATGTACATACATTTACAGTGATAGAAAAAACTTGCTTTGCGCGATGGAGGGTTAGTAGTTACGACGTAGTTCGTCTGTCTCCGCTAGATGGCGCTAAAACATAGTCACTATAATTATGTGTCGCCCCGTAGCAGAAAGATTTTCTCTTTGTTTATGTTATTATTTTTTTAGGAAAATTAAAAAAAATTGGACGATAAGAAAATATCTTTCAAATGTGGATAAAAAATTCTATGGTCTCATAATAACACATTCTATGGTATGTGCCCGTTAACAAAGTAAACGAAATAGGTAGTTACTTCCTTAAAAGTAGACCACAAAATGTAACTATTAACACCATTGGTTGATTTAGGACCTCAAAGAAACCCAATCGTTTAAAGACACCTTGCTAGTCAACATTTTGCTGTGTTTGATGATTAAAGGATCGTCAAAAAACTGCAAAATTTTGATTTTTACCTATTTGCGACCAAGAGCCATCAAAGAATGAATGGCGTATTTACTCTATTTGACATTTTAATAAAGCTGTCAAGAAATCGTAACAGCTACGCTCCGCGCTCGGGTCAACTGTAGTCTGTAATCCTTACTAATATTATAACTGCGAAAGTAACTCTGTCTGTCTGTCTGTCTCTCTGTGGCCTTTTCACGCCAAAACTACTGAACCGATTTAAATGAAATTTGGTACACAGATAGTCTAGAGCCTGAGAAAGGACATAGGCTACATTTCAATGCAAAAAAAGGGGTGTAAGGGGTTGAAAGGAAAGGAAGTATTGTCAATTAGCCTAAATAATTAAAAATTCTACCCAAAGACAAAGTCCACGTGGACGAAGTCGCGGGCACAGCTAGTTCCATATAATGTAATACCCAACATCAAGCCCTTTGTTTGTAAGGTTTTATAATAAAACAATATGACGATAAAATACTGTCGAGAATAATTCCCGTCACGTACAACTGTGGCCGCTACTAATTGGTTTATGAGTTACTTTATACGTAAGTAGAGGTATATAATATAAGCTATATATGTGTGATTTGTTCTCTTTACCTTTTGAGCTAAGCAGCAACTTAGAAGTGAAGTTATATACATATATTCACCGTATATAAGACCGATATCTTGTAAATGGAGAATATTACTTCACTTGTGGCCGTACCCAGGAGGGGGGAGGGGTGAAAGGGGGGATGTTTGTATGCTGACATGAAATTGTTTTACATACATACACTCACTCTTAAGGTTTTGTGTAGGTGTTTTCGTGTAGTATGTAGGGCAAACCAGGTACGGGGATACGGTTCACGTATTTTTTTACTCTTCCCTCCTTGGAGCGCAAAATAAGCGCAAGGGATCGACTTTTTTGTCCCCTCCTTGGACCAAAAGTCCAAACAGCACAACATCTACAACATGAATCATCAACATCAACAACACCGATCAGTCCGTCCAGTGATTAGTGATCCTGACTATCGAGCTGAGAGGTCGTGGATTAAATTTTCACTTTTTTTTTTATGGTATAGGGGGCAAACGAGCAGACGGGTCATCTGATGGTAAGAGACTACCGCCGCCCATGGGCACCTGCAACTCAAGCGTCAGAAGTGCGTTGCCGGCCTTTAAGGTGGGAGTAGGGGAAGGGAGGGAGAATGCGGGGAGGGGAAGGAGAGGGGGAGAGGGAAGGGTTAAGGCCTTTGGTAACCTCACTCACTCGGCGATATACAATGCAAGCATTGCTTCACTGCCGGTTTTCTGTGAGGCCGTGGTATCACTCCGGTCGAGCCGGCCCATACGTGCCGAAGCATGGCTCTCCCACAGTCAAATTGTGTGAAGAGTACGATCATTTGATCATCGTCTGGGTGTAATTTATGTATAATTTATTTATCAGCAGTCTGGTAACCATGGTACAGGCTCTGCCTTGTTTGGGATAAGACAGCCATGTCTCAAGTTTTATTAAAAAAAAATGGATCGAAGGCATTTAAGGCAATGCTACGAAAGGTTAAAAGAATTACGAACATGGGTATTCATGAATGTCCCTCTATAATAAGAGCCCTGATTCAGTAGAATTCCAATCCAATTCGGAACTTCATGTCGGTAAAGTATTTTCACGATGTTTACAGATTGTATAATCAATACAAATATATAAAATTTAAGTGCCTGTTTGAATTGTCAAAATAATAGTGTTTTTTATTAGCTCACACAGTTATTTGCACGATACCTATGACTAAATCCATACAATACATACAAATAAATAAAATTGAAGTGTCTGTTTGTAATGTCAAAATAATAGTTTTTTTTTAAGCTCATACAGTTATTTGCACGATGCCTATGACTAAAAATCAGTTTTTATTTATTTTTGTCTGGATGTCTGTCTGTCTGTTTGTTCCGGCTAATCTCCGAAACGGATGGGTGGACCGATTTCCACGGGACTTTTACTGGTATACAGCTGGTGTTATAAAGAGTAACTAGGCTACTTTTATTTTTATTTTTGAGCAAAGCGCGCGGGGACTGCTTGCATTGAATATAACTTCCTAGAATACACCTCCACGGTAAAGCTTATTGTAAGCAAGTCTATTTTTACCTCTTACTCAGAATTTTAACCCGTACTCTGAATTACGTGGTTATAAATAGCGCAAATATTTAAAAATGAAGCTTCAGAGATAAACGTTAAACGCGATCGATTTCTTAAGTAAACTAGTACTATCCTATTTAGCGTTCTTTTGAAAACTTTTTATGAATATAATTTATTCTTAAATTGCTTCAATAATATGTACACTTAAGACACACACACACACACACACACACACATGTATATTGAAGAAGCTCTGTAATAAAAGGTTGTAAGGAAATTGTCAAAGATCCCAAAGATCCCAGATAAAAACAGCTCACTTGTTGTCGCTGGACATCCTAAGCCATTGTTTTGTCGATATGAATGCCTATTTATTTTACTTTAAGACTAATGGGTACAATTCCTTCATTCCTACCTTCAATTTACACCATTGAAAGCTAGAGAACGAACTCACGCTGCGAGATAGACTTCAGTCTATTTCGTGTGCTAGACTAAGGGTTTATTTCATACTAGTAACATATTTTTGTGTGTGCTGATATGCAGTACGAGACGAGAATTGATTTCTTGTACTTTTACAATAATAAAGTTGACAAAGGTAACACTTGGTAATATATTCAAACACTTAAAATATTTTTTCAGGAATCCAACAAATGATAAATTGTATTACTGAACTTGAGAGTACTAGAAAAAATTGTACTATTCTTGGTTCGAGGGTAGACTTCCCTATAAATGAGCTATTTTGTTTTTTAATTAATACTATTTTTAAAGCCCCGCACAATACTTCAATCTTGTTAACAGTAACTGTCAGTGACATAGTGACTGGTGCAATCCTATTGAAATATCAGTCATACAAAATATATTATACTAGCAGCGCCCCTCGGTTTCACCCGCGTAAGTCCCGATCCCGTGGGAATATCGGTATAAAAACTCTGAAATAGCCTATATGTTAATCCAGGTCTCCAGCTATCTATATACCAAGTTTCATCGCAATCGGTTCAGTAATTTTGGCGTGAAAGAGTAACAAACATCCATACATCCATACTCACAAACTTTCACGTTTATAATATTAGTAGGATACTGCGTTATAAATACTATCGTATCGTATCCTTTTCGATGAGCTGTAATATGGTATATGATGTATTAATCTTACTTACTCATAAAAGAATAGCAAGAATAAAATAGTTGAAATGAATACCAGTTTTATCCGGCAAGAATTTACCAAATTAGCGGCAGATTTCTTACATCTTAAAATGTTACATGTCAATTTCTGCAGGACGGACAAACGGCAACTTACAAGTGATTACTGTCAAAATTACATCAGAACTTTAATATCTTTAGCTTTTATATACAACTCCACCAAATTCGTCCGAAAACTAATGGCTTTAAAAGTGGCGCAGGCTTTGACGTGTCTGACCTCCTATGTCGTGTTCTAAATTAAAACATTCTGAGTTGGAATGTTGTAAATGTAAAAGCTTTTATGCTACTTTTTATTGTACCCCGTTGGAATACAGTTTTTAACTCCCAACTTGCCAGTGTAGTGTTTTTTTTCATTTGTTACTTCATGGTTACAATGAAGTTGGGTAATTTTGCGGCGCAACTATGGTTTTAAAGCTGACCTGCAATGAAAAATGGCGACGTCTAGTTTCAGCTGTATAACATCCACAGCTAAAACTGCTATACAACGTACGAATTGAATTGCTGCTGGGAAAGAGTTGTATTTGTATAAACATAGACATGCGGACATATCGCGTATGCCTTGTTCACAAAAAAATCAGAATTACATGACATATCTATATCTATACTTATAATAAATCTGTAGCGGGATGAATTCTGTACATTGAATATATTTAAAAAAAAATGACTGAGGGGTATTAAGATATCGATACTGATGCCGAATATGCAATTCAAACAATTTTTGTCTGTCTGTCTGTCTGTCTGTCTGTCTGTCTTTCTGTCTGTCTGTTTGTATGTTCACGATAAACTCAGAAGTTACTGAAGGGATATGCTTGAAACTTAGTATGATAATAGTTTGAGTGCCTGCGCAGGTTATAGGGTACTTTTTATCCCGGGTTAAACTTTGGTTTCCACAGGAAAATCAATAAAAGCTGTAATAACATTGTAACGTTAGTAGAATGTTTAACCTTATTTCTAACCAGATAACAGCGAGCATTTAGCTTATCTGGTTTAGAGTACGACTGCTACGAGGTTGGGTGCCGGAGCGAATCCCTCTTTTCTTTTTTTGCACTTTTTTTAATATTTAAAATAATTTACTTTCTTAAATTATGTATCGTTTTTAACCGACGAAAAAAAAGGAGGTTCTCAATTCGACCGTTTATATACATATTATTTCTTTTTTTTATGTTTGTTCAGCCTTCTCCGTTATTTATGAACCGATTTTGATTATTATTTTTTGTTATATAGAGTATACCTCAAGGGTGGTCCCATGTCAAGGAAGTCAGGATCTGATGATGGAATTCTGATATAATTGAGAGAAACCCTCGAAAATTGTAGAAACGAATAGTGTTTCTGTTTACTTTTCATTATTTTATGAGGTATTTGCGTTTTGAAATCATCACATCATGTAGCATTATAAACCGAAGAAAAAAACTAAACACATAAAAATTTAAATCGAAGAACTAAACTAAAAAGCAAAAATAAATAAACCTTTTAAATAAGCTTAATACTTAAGACTTAACAGGTTTATTTATTTTTTGCGTTTTAGTTCTTTTCGTCGGTTTAATTTTTTTTTATATTTTTTATAAAACCATTCAATTTAATTAACTAATAAATATTAAGAGTACCAAGAATCGATTTTTACATGTGATTTAAAGAAGTATTATTACTATTAGTTACATTAGATTTTACCTGCAAATAGTCATGTCTGTTTGAACGATTTCGAGTGAATGTATATGTTCAATCGTAGGATATCATTGTGCTTTTCTGTGGTGTTTGCTGAAGCAGCAGGAGTTTTTTTTTCTTTGTTTGGTGATCCCAGAGTAATCGATAGCTGGTTCTTGACTATGCCAACGAGCTATTTTGCCTCTCGCAGCCATTAAATTCATAAATATGTTTCAGGGCATTAATAATAATAACAACTTCACACACCTCATATAAACATACTTATATATTTCTAAATTCATACATATTATAAATAAATTACACCCAGAGAGAGAATAATTTGTCCTGGGTGGAAATCGAACCCACGACCTCTGGCTCAGCAGTCAGAGTCACTAACCACTAGACCATCAGGCCAGTCCAGTAAATATACATATATTTATAAATAGAGTTATAGAAAAAGAAGATCCAAACTTTTAAACTTTTGCGATCCATGATAATATAATTATGTTGACGGGAATTCACGCGATCACGTATTTAAAAAGTATTACAGTACCTACAGGCCTGTGATCACGGCCACGACCACGGCAAAGCAAAGGTTTTAAATACGTGATCGCGTTGATTACCGTCAACATGATTATATTAGAATAGAATAGAATTTTTATTTAAAGCATCTATGACTTAAAAAAATAAAGTTGTTAGTTTAACTTAACACTTTGTTGGTGTTACAGTATTTTACTATATTAAATTCATGGCAGACACTATCGCCAAAAAAATTACATCTAAGCTGAAATATTGACATGTAAGCAGTGAAATATTTTTTACACTTTCAGACTATTTATTTTCCGTTCGGTTACAGTAATGTGAAATCTTATGTTACACCGTGACTAAACAAAGCTCAAAAGCAAACACTGACTACAGGAAGAGTCTCCCAATTGGTCGGACGAATCGAGATGTTAGGTCGTCACAGTTGTTTTATGACGATTTTCTGCGAGGAGAACATCTTGCGCAAGGAGGAGGTGACGGTGTGGATTCGGTAGAAAATTTCCAGGTGGAACCTTTTCACTCGCGCTCTCATACGTGCGCTAAGAGAGGCCGTGGGTGTATGAGACGAGTTTTATGTTCTTCACCCGAAGCAGAGTCTCCCGTGAAGAGGGTGTCTGGACATCGCCCAGTTGCCGTCCGCTAGCCAGCGCTGGGTGGATCATTGGAGGCAAAACGTCGCCGTACCGACGGTCAACTCATAAACGGTGCTGTGAGGCACACCGTGTGGTTTTAGTTGGTTTAAGCCTGATATACGGCGTCACCAATAGTCTGGTGAGAAGAGCTTCCACACGAAAAACAAATGAGTAATGTTACCACGGCCAAATTATGTCGTTATTTTACGTGTAAGCAACGAAAACAACCTTTTTTTAACACGCTCCAGGTTGTTTTACGGTCAATACAGTACAAAAAATCCTGCCTGGAGAAAGAGTTACTAATTGCATACATACAAATTGCTGTTTGCCGAAAAAAACGCGAACGAAGTCTCGAGCACAGCTAGTATAATATATGTAAGCTGTGGTACATGAATTTTAATGAAAATAACTACTAATAAATAGTTTGTATTAAATTTAATTCTACTAAAATAACAATTAATTACACGAAAACTTATTTCAGAAATGAGAGTTGTGTGATTAAGTACGGGGAATACCTTATTTCGCTGCACTGATATTCTATACTCTCATAAGTTTAACTAAATAAGTAATCCCAGCTTCTGTCAGAGATTTACGGACTTGTGGTATTTCGCTGTCGGCTTTAACAGACTAAGCCACATATAGTTAATTGTGTAGTTCTCTCTTCAAGCCTGCGTTTTCGGTATTTAGCGAATAAATGGACAAGGCTCTATGTAGGCAATTAATCATTTTATTATTTGGCGCCAACTCAAAGTTAGTTGAGTAGTAACTCCTAAACGAACTTTGACCACCTTGAACAACGCCCCCTCTAAAACTGCGACAAAAGAAATAATCAGACCAAATATACCGAACTATATAGAGCGCGGGAGATCAGCTTCATTATCAAATCTCTCAAAAAACTAATATGCAACACCTGGATCCAAACAACTTCAACAACTACATTACTAAACACAACACTCATAAATTGCACCCCAAGCCGGCTTGTCACCGTGGAAGAAGAAGACAAACACCCTTCATCTAAATCAAAACATTATAATTCGAAACACCCTAAAGCAAACCTATCTGGAAAAAATAAGCACAAAAAGAAAACAATATAGATAAAACAAGATTAAAAGATAACTGAACATATACATGTCTGCACACTGAATACCCGGACACTAAGAACAGAAGAGAGCCTAAAAGAACTAGAAATAGCCGTATCCAACACAAAATAGGACATAATGGGCATCAGCGAGATGAGAAGGCCAGGAGAAGGGATAGAAGAGAGGACCGACTATATCATGTTTCACAAAGGAGAACACACCGGTCAAAAAGGAGTAGGTTTCCTTATTAAGTCTAAACTGAAAAAGAACATTATAGGATTTGAAGGAGTTTCTGACAGAATTGCGGTAGTTCACTTAAAACTTCCGGGTTATAAGAAAAACTGGGCCATCTTCCAAATATATGCCCCAACAGAACAAACGGGGAAATCAGACATAGAATATTTCTATGAGAGTATCTCAGAAGCAATAAAACCGCACTACAACAACAACATAATAATCATGGGAGACTTTAACGCACAGGTTGGAGAAAGGCAATTCGGAGAAGAATCCTCAATCGGGAAGTTTGATCATGGTAAAAGAAGTCAAAATGGACAGAAACTAGTAAAATTCATGATGAAAAATAACCTTATTTTAATGAACTCACGTTTTTACAAAAAAACTAAAAGCAAATAGACGTGGTCCTCCCCACGTGCAAAATTCAAAACTGAAATTGACTTTATTATAACCAACAAAGCAAGCGCGTTCACAGATACTAACATAGTTAAAAACCTCAATTTTAACACAGACTACCGTATGGTAAGAAGCTGCCTAAGCCTAAATCAACCCAAAAGATCCAGGAAAAACCTAGTAAATAATAATAAGCTGTATCAAATATCAGAACACAGTAATTCTACTAATTCCCGCACAACAGAATCACTCAATGAAATTATTACCTCCGACGCAGAAACTGGGATTAAATAGAGGAGATTACAAAAAAAATTTAAATAGATGCTAGTCAGCATACCCAGAAGCAAAGAAAGCTATTTAAGCAAAGAGACACTAGAACTATTAGACGAAAGAAGAACACTAATATCAAATAAAGGGGACAAGGAAAGACGCCAAAAAATTGTAAACCTTAGCAAGGAAATTAAGGAGAATATGAGGAAAGACCGTAAGAAGAAAAGAAATAGAGTTTTGGAAGAAAATATAAAAAGAACAGGAGGAACAAAAAGGCTATGAAACAACTAAGCGAATATGGGAAAGAATGGATAACTAAAGCAACGCGAATCTCACTTAACTAATCGATTCTCAATACAGAAACTAGCTACGGACTATTACCGCCTATTGTATTCTGACAAATTCGATTCAGGGTTGGCCACAATTCCGGGAGTAAACGAAGCAAAAGAAAACAAAGTAGACGAAGTGCCAGAAATCTTTGCCTCAGAGGTAATAAAAGCCCAAAAACTCGAGAAAGCCCTAGAGCCGGACAAGATACCTAAGGAAATGCTCAACCTCAGAGGAAATCAGTCCTGTGCTGGCTTTTCAATGAAATCTTACAAACAAGGCAAATTCCATAAGAATGGACCGAGTGTCACATAATTCTACTACATAAAAAAGGCCCTAGAGACGAGATTGGGAATTATAGGCCAATTTCTCTAATATCAAATATATATAAAGTATTTGCTAAAGTGATCTTGGAAAGAATATCATTAACACTAAATAAAAGCCAACCCGTAGAGCAGGCAGGATTCAGAAAAGACTTCAGCACAATTGATCACATTCACACAATAAAACAGTGGATACAGAAGTATAACGAATATAATAAACAAATCCACTTGGCGTTTATAGACTACTCAAAGGCATTCGACAGCCTCAGACACCAATACATATGGCGGAGCCTTGAACAACAAGGGGTCCAGAGCAACTATATAGAAATACTTAAGAGTATATACAAATCTAGTAAGGCCAGCATTAAACTAGAATCAACAGGAGAATCATTTCCTATGAAAAAGGGCGTACGCCAAGACGATCCTCTCTCCCCTACGCTATTTAACGCCGTACTCGAGCACATCTTTAGACAACTAAACTGGGACCACTTAGGTTTGAACATTAATGGAGCTTGCCTAAACCACCTAAGATTTGCCGATGATCTGGTGCTTCTTGAAGAGAATCCAGCAGCAATAGAACAAATGATGCAGAGCCTAGCAAATATAAGTAGAGAAGTTGGTCTGGAAATCAATGCCAGTAAAACAAAACTGATGTCAAACTCAAGGGAAACAGACGTTATGGTAGATGGCAACAAGATCGAATATGTCAAAGAATATATTTACTTAGGACAGATAATATCCCCTACAGATGAAATGACAAAGGAAATAAACAGGCGAATAGCCCAAGGATGGACAAAATACTGGTCACTGAAGGAAATAATGAAAAGTAAGGATATAGGCAACCACATAAAGAAGAAAACATTCGAGACCTGTATTCTACCAGTTCTTCACAGGGAAAGGCTAACAAAATGCCAACGTGCCATGAAAAGAAGCATACTAGGGCTAAAAATCAAAGACAGAGTCAGGAACGTAGACATAAGAACAAGAACAAAACTCACAGACATTCTTACCCGGATAGACGTCCAAAAGTGGAGATGAGCTGGACATTTGCTACGCCACCCCATTAACAAATGGAGCAAGCAAGTCACCCTCTGGGAACCAAGAGACGGCAAAAGAGGTTGGGGTCGTCAAGTCAGGAGATGGGAAGATGACTTGAAGCAGACAGCGGGACCATTCTGGTTGAGAGTAGCAAGGGACAGGATCCATTGGAAGGAATAGGAGGAGGCCTATGCCAAAAGGCACACCGAACTTAGGGACCTCTTCTAACCCAATGTTTAGGAATAAAAGGCTAATTATTATTATTATAACTCCTAAACGCAAAAAGGTATCTGATTAAGTTATGAAAATAAACAGTAAAAGTATTCGTTTCTACAATTTTCGAAGGTTTCTCTCAATTTTATTCGGATCCCATTATGAAAGCAAAATTAAAATCAAAATGATTTATTTCAATTAAACCCTTTGTAGGTATTTTTGAATTGTCAGGAGGAGTCAGTCAGTATAAGTCGGTCGTGAAGATAGTTGCCTGTTCCAAAACGTAGATCCTATGGAGAAGAACAGGCAAGAAACTCGAAGGACACTCTTTTTCCACATGTTTTTTTTTTTACAAAGTTACTTGTTACTTTGTTTATAAGTGCAGTTTAAAGTGAGGACAATGTAACATAATATTGTTCTAAAATGAAAAAGAAAATCACAGAGCTGCTAGGCAACATAGAAAATTAACTTAATTAACTTAAGTGACTACACAATTCTTACATGTCCAATTCAAATTTTTCTAACTGACAAGGAATAAAAAGCGTATCATAACTACAATGTCAGCAGTGTATAAAATAATTTCAATGTTCAATAAAATTAATAATGTCAATAATAATAATATCAATAAATCTATAGGTACGTCAGATAAGAAACAAGACGAGTACTTACTCATTGACAGTGTGACTGTGGAGCAGGACCGGCATTTTGCCAAGCATTTTTATCATCCAAATAATGATCTAGTTTATTATATGCTTGTTTACATAGCGTGCGTTTTATACAAATTTTAAATTTCTTCTCATTTAGTTTAAGAATATTATCAGGTATTTTATTATAGAATTTAACGCAGTACCCCATAAAAGATGTTTGCACTTTTGCTAGCCTAAATTTTGGTTGAACTAATTTATGTCCATCCCTAGTAACATAATTATGTCTTTCAGGCCGTTTTGTAAAGAGATGCAGATTTTTTCTAACATACATGATGTTTTCATAAATATATTGGCAAGGCACCATATCCATATATGAGATCCCGACTTCCTTGACTTGGGACCGCCCTTAAGGTATACCCTATCCAACAAAAAAGATTCATCAAAATTGGTTCATAAATAACGGAGTGAGAACATACATAAAATAAAAAAAATATGTACAATCGAATTGAGAACCTCCTCCTTTTTCGTCGTTTAAAAATACCATTGTCTGTAAAACGATGACTATTTCATAAAAATACATTTGGCAGTTCTAGAGCTATATTCCGATTTTAATTTCGTGTACCCAATTTATTTCATTTATTTCAATTTATTCTTTTATTCTCTTGTCTCCAGGTTATCAAGTCCACCATCGATGTCCTTGGGAGGCTCATTATCGCTGCAGCCAGTGTTGTACGGTCCACCAGGCGGCCCTCCCCATGCTCCGCTACCTCCCTCCCGTCGGATGTCAAGGCCCTCAGCAGCTATACAGCATATGCACGTTATAAGCGCGTAAGTACTTAGTTATTAAAAAAAACTGTAGATGGAGTATTTGCATTTTCAGGGCCCAGGAGTGAAGATTATCATCGTCATTCATCACCGGACTCTTTTAACGATAGCTGGTGTTCCTATCCTAGTGGACCCGAATGTCCTGTATTTATTGTGACTGGAGAGGTCCAGTCACTGTAAATACAGGAAATTTGGGTACGCGATCAGGGCCTCTGCGAGCCACTACAGTCTCAATCCTGTTCCCCATCCGAGACTTGCGGGATCCCTTACCCTAGGTTCCCCTCCCTACCCATTTTTTATTAAACAAATTTACCTGCTTCCTACTTTCCCGTCTTAAAACGTCTACATTCCCAAGGAGGATTGACGTCAGGTAGGTGGCCGGCCATAAAATAAACCAGCGAAAACCCTTTGCAATGTTACAATTGGCGCAGACCCTAATGAAAATTGACAAAAGAGTAGGGAGGTGATGATATACACCGAAGTCTATTCACCAAATAAATACTACTGAAGAATGGTTAGGAATACTACAGCGATTTTCTAGAACATTAGTTCCCTACGGAGTAATTGCGATTTAAGACGGATATTTCCTTCCTGGGTTATATGTTATATTCGGGTCCTCGGTAATAATCGTATCCGTGAAAGAGCATCTTGTAGTCGTGATTGGTTCGATTTTCATGTACTAATTCACAATTAATCCCTGTAAGGTGGATTAGCTGTGGAGGTTTCCACATTTTAGTCCCTGACAATCCTTTTTTTGGGGTTAATTAACTGACTTCAAAAAGGAGGACTTTTCAAATTTGTAACCTATTTCAAACTGATTTTATTTATTCAGTTTCAATGAATATGTTATACTTCCAAGGTGGACCCAACAAAATTCGAAAAAATATTTCACCTTAAGGGTGGATAATAGAAGTCAGCCATTATTTAATAATATCTATTTAAAAATACGCGAAGACAAAACTCTATAAAATATCTTTTTCTCATCTGTTCGTCAACCGGATTTTTTTAGTGTTATGTAAACATTAAAAAAATTAGAAGCTTTATTGTTTTTAATAATTAAATGAATTATGATCAAACTTCAACCTCTGGGCGACCACTAGTATTAAAAAAATCAAAAAATATTTTATTAACCGACCACAACATGTATCCTTAGTAGTATAATCTCACGTCGGAAAGCCATGCTTCGGCACGTATGGGCTGGCTCGACTCCGCTCGGTACCACAGCCTCACAGAAAACCGGCAGTGAAACAATGCTTGCATTGCCTTTCGCCGCGTGAGTGAGGTTACCAGAGGCCCTAACCCTTCCCTCTCCCCTATTCCCGTCCTTCCCATCTCTCCCTCTCCTTCACTCTAATGCCCCTCTCCCGTCTTCCCGCTCTTCCCCCCTCTCCCCCTCTGCCCTTATTCCTGCAGGGCGGCAACGCACTTGTGACTCTTGAGTTACAGGTGCCCATGCGCGGCGGTATTCATTTACCATCAGGTGACCCGTCTGCTCGTTTGCCCCCCATACCACAAAAAATAATAATAATAAAAAATAATTCCATTAAAAAGGATTACATCAATAAACACAAGTACGTACATAATTATGTAAATGTATAAATTAAGTAAATGATTATTTTAAAAGCAATGGTATAACAGGATTTGAATTCTAATAAACCTACGTGTATTTGTCCACTTTAATGCCTCTCATTTGTTACTGTCAAATTGAAACTAAGAAGTAGCTACAAACTTAAAGTGTTCTGAGAAGACGATGAGCGGAAGAAATTATATTAAAACCATATGACGCCAATTTGTCAGACTTATTTTCTTAACGTCTTTTACTTCTGTATCTGTGACTCGACAGTTGTGTTTAATAGAATATTATTTTGTAGCAAAGTGGGATATTTGTTTTATTTTATGCGCCTATTAACAGTAGTGTCTATCATCATGGGCATATGGTATCATATTTTTTTCACGTGAAGCGACTGCTATCAGACCTCCACAACCCAAGTACTAGGCGATATCTAAGTTCTGTAGTTATACCAGGTTGTCGGACTTTTTAGGGCTCCAACTACCCGTAACTAATGCCACAGATGTTCGTATGGCAACCGGGACCGACGGCTTAACGTGCTCTCCGAGGCACGGCGGGGTCTCAATGTGTTAAGAATGGTCACCCATCCTAAGACTGACCTGGCTAGTGCTACTTAACCTTATAAGGTGCTAAACTACTCGGTTACCACTGAGACACGAGCCCCTCGTGAGCCCCGTGCCCTACATGTTCCCTAATCCAGGATGGAGATAAATCAGGATATTTTCTGATTTTCTTATCTTTCATAGACCTACCTTATTTGATGGGATACGGATGTTCCATACTGCCTAGTGTAGACGGTTATTTTTTAACCTCCAACGCAAAAAGAGGGGTGTTATAAGTTTGACGTGTCTGTGTATCTGTGTGTCTGTCTGTGCATAGTAGCCCCCAAACGAATGGACCGATTTAAGTGCGTTGTTTTTTGTTTGAAAAGAGACTTGATCGAGATTGTTCTTAGAAATAATTCAAGAACATCTGTTCAGCTGTTTGAGGATCATCAGCATCTTTTCTAACCGTTAAAGAGATTTTCGAGTCGGGGGTGTTTTAAAATTTTAATTTATGATTATGATGGAAAATCTATTAATAAAAACTGTTAAAGTTTATTATCTACATGTAACACATTCTTGTCCTATGGTTTTAAGTATTTCTCTTCAGTATCATTAAATTTAGTGGTGATATATTATCAGGGTGGATTTTTAGTTCTCACTATAACTAAAACAAAAAACTCAGCATAAAATTTCACGAAGTGTTCGTAACGTCAATATTTTATTAAAAATGCTAATATTTTTCGAATTTCGAGCCGAAGATTTTTCTTATTCAAGTCTATTGAAACGCGTAAGCACAATTTTAAGTTTTCTCCACAATTTCACATCATTTATTTCCCGCGTGCTGCATTTCGGTTTATAAATGACCATTGAATTTGAGAGCTAGCGAAAAAATGTGCTCGAACCAATCAATGGCGAGGCGGTAAAATTACCACGGTGAAAAATGCTGGAGAGAGGCGGCGTAATAAATTACAAGAATACGTAAAAGCTTGCAAGCTCTCGCGATGTCCCCTCTGAAGCTTGAGTGCAGACAATTTTTTTATACAAGTAATATCGGTGTTTTACTGCGTGGTTACGTTTTTAGAGAGCCTTCTCAATTTATTTTCAGGCTAAGATGGTTTAGGGTGATGATGTCTATGGATCATCTGGAATTCCACGGCTAAGCCAGATAATAATATGGCAACTAACATTTTCAACATTTCACATAATAATCTCGACTTACGATTTTACATAATAATATTATGATATATCCTTGACCATTGCTTATTTATCGATTTCCCTGCCTGAATAAAAAGGCTTTTGACCTATAGGCATGTAGGTACGTTGATTTATGAAAACATTCATAACTAATGGTGTAGATAAATCAATAACAGAATTTAGGACACAATCGCAATAATATGTTTTGGTCATAATACGGCAATTATGATTAGATATGAAATAAAAAGTAAAAGAGGAGATTAATTAATATCTATACGATTTACTTTAGGAATTATAATCTTATCACGTAGTCAAGGATAATTCGTTGCATTCTTATTTGTGTCATTGCTTAATTACAAAGATTATTCATTTCATATAACATTTTAATGATATCGATAAGCAAACTTATTTGTCCCATCACTAGAATCATGATTCGCGCTCGCAAGGGAAATTGCATTTTCCCCACTGAATGTGCACTCTAATGAAAAGCCCTCAGAGTGGTGACACAATGTAGTCTAGTGCTTGGAAATTAACAGAGGTACACATTTACATAGAGCCTCTTGAGTGGCTGTGCTTTATTTACGTGCACTGTGTTCCAGTTACTACAAAGATGGAAAACATTTTTACTTTTCTGTGTCGTTTGAAGAAAGATCCATATAGTTAAATTTACTCCTTCCCGATTTTATAAATGAATTGTCTTGTCAAATTACTGTGTTACTGAGAACTTTGTTAACCTAGCTTTGAAGTTATATCACAAATCTATAATAAGTTGCCATGAATCTCTGAGGAAGCTGCTCTGCAGGATTGTGAAGTTTATAAATCTCAGAAGTGTAATGTTAGCCTTGGAACGGCAACTTCTACGTCTATTCAATTTCAGTGGGATTGTTTTCATTACCGCATCCATGCCTGCTAAATTGTAAAGTCGTGGTGAATTTCCGAATTCAAGTTACGTTAATTTATGTAATAACTTTTTTATGAATAAATAAATATTTTATTTAGGGACAATTCAAGATCTCTAAATACCTTAACGCTTTATAAATATTTATAGCAACTCTAACATAAACTGACACACAATTTGTGATGACAAATATGACACACAATGGTTTTCCATCAGATTGATATTCTAATTTCGAGTTGCTCTTGTTTGTAACAATCTTGATTGCGAGGAATATTCAAGTACTTACAAAGAGAGTGGATTGGTATAACAATGAATGTTGGAGCCCGAAGGAAGGGGTGTGCTTTCAGATAGTTGACCTAATTTGCGAATTGCTGACAACGCGGTCGTTTGAATAATTGGTTCATTCATTATGAAAATACTTTTGGGGTTGATGTAGATATTCTATATGAACTTATTTACTAATCACTGTGACTGTGGTGTCAAATTATAATTTGGTAGAATATTCTATTGTATGTATTCTCATATTATGCTAATTGACCCAAAATAAGTATATATTAATATTAATAATATTCGGGGACGTACAGAAACCTATTTAAGCAGAGCTTACCATGAGTTCTAGAAGACGGATAAACCTGTGTACTTAAATCTCTTTTTGTTTGACAATTTGAAGGTAGGAATAACGTTTAACTTATTTTTATTTATTATTTACTTATTCTACTTTATTACTTCGTGAGAGAACATTTTGAAACGCCATTATTGCTGCATAAATACCCATAGAGATTGTTTAGTCTCTTGTATTCTGTTTTATAAAAAATCCAGACCTGTGCGTTTAGGAACATTTCCCCCTAAATCCATGGAACCGAGTTAAATATCTTTTTTTTACAAATAAATTATAGGAAAATCGAAGACGTTTACTTTGCTATCGTACAAAATCATAGCTCTGTAGTCTATAACTAGTAAAAAAGACTTAAACAAAACGAACTAGTATTGTCTAATTTGTCCTACACTGATTAAAAAATCTTAGGTGTTCCTACAATTTCTTTCTATCTGTCAGATCTTTTCCTCATGGTGGACGTATTAATTTGAAAGGTGTTTCAAATACTATGGTCTCGTATATCTAGGGTCTCGTAGATCTAAATAATCAGGTTTCTAAAGCAACAAAATTACAAAATATGGGTTGAAAAATATTTACGCAGCACCAAACCACTTTGCATTTAAAGCGAGGTTTCAACTTCGCCTCTTTGGTGGACTAACGGAATCATCAAAGTCAGTTGAGTCGTAGTTATACGCATGTTTTTGTATTTAAATTTTGTATATGTCTTAGGTAAGTGTACCTACTAACTTTGCATCTATACACACATAACTTCCTGAAAATTGTAGAATGTGTGTGTGAATGTGCATGGTTTTTAAGAAACTTACTCGTTTCTAGACATTTCTGGAGGAGAACAATATATTCTAGTTATTTTATTATTAATGTGCTGTGAACTGGAAGCAATGTCGTACATCAATTTGGAGACCTGGGGAGGAATAATTAGTAAACTTTCACCCCTCGCCGTTATTGGTAGAACGTGAAATTTTGCGGTTGTACCAAATCCTTTGTGTGAAATTTGTGGACAGTCGTTATCAACATGACTAATTATAGAACCCTGGTATACATTTGCGCACAGTACACCGCATTTTAGATATTAGTAGAAGTTCTAGTTACCTTTGGAGTTACAAAAATAAAACATTAAAGCCTTTCCTCTGAGGCTGGAAAGTAATTTAACGTATGAAATGCAGCACTTGCTCATAATATCTAAATATATATGTATGTGGCAGTAAGATGATAATAGCCGTAATATAGTTATATCTTTATATATAAATAGTTATATCTATATACCGTAATATATTCATTATGAAAACGGTTCATAGTTGTCTTATTGTCAATATAACTATGATACGAGAACGATCTAGTAATATAACTATTTGTCCGCGATGAATTCCTAAACTAATGAACCGATTTGAATAAAATTTTGCAAAATGTGTGCAGTTTAGTTCAACTTGAGAGATATGAAAGTTTGTATTTTAATAATTTATAGTCACAATAATTACAGGTAGCTAGTTACATATTTTTTCTTTGATTTGCACAACTGGTTACTCATTTTAAATAAAACGGTTCAATTAAACATTTTTTTTTATTACTCGTCACAACAAACTTTTATATTTAGACATAGAATCAACAAAAGTAAATACTTTATAAAAACCTTTTCATCATCATCATCGGCCTTTACGTCCGTGACAGACGATTTATGGAGTTATCTTCTAAGATTACTCCATAAATCGCCTCTAGAGACGCACTCATTCACTCACACACTCTTAGAGAGACATAATGAAGAACCATCAAAACAATGAGTACACTACTTTTATCTTCCTTTAATCTTTACCAATACAAATGCTTTATTTCGGCTAGGTTTAGGTTAAAATGTAATTTAGCCTTTGTTACGACATTATCACAACCAAAATAAACAATATTAACAGTAGTCGATCATTAAAATAACAATCAACTTTACAATCATTTCACTGGGTTGGTCTAGTATGATAGTTATATTACTAGATCGTTCTCTAGTCGTAGTTATATTTCTAGTAAGATAGTTATAAACAGCTTACTTAAACCTAACTACGAGTATATTACGGCATATAGCTATATCCCTAGGTATATAACTATATCATGGCTATAGTCATGTTACTGCGACATATACATGGAACTTTATATTTTTATAAATATGTCAAATGGAATTTTCTCCGGCTACCATTGAAAATGTAGGATAGCCTTCTGAGTTCTTTCAAGAAATTTCAATATGAGGTAACAATGGCTATGATTAAAGGAACATAGAATAAGTGTGGAGACATTTGACCACTGAGAATATGTATAGGTACTCAGTTAATTCTGTGTGTGGTATGAGAGCGGTCTTGGTTAGAAAACGGAAAGTAATGGAAGCGGCATTGTAACTTTCCTATTTTCCTGTTACATAATGCTTATTTACTTATTTAATTTGTAAATGATAGTATTCTATTTATTAAATACCTACTTAGTATTTATTACAGGCGATGTGGATCAGAAAGACAAAATAAATCGATTAATTTGAAAGTTTGTTGTATCTGCCTTGGTGAAATCATTTAGAAGTGACATGACAGGAAACAAAACGCGTTGCGTACCGTAATGGCCAATATCAGGATTAATCCAAGTTAGAACTTGACTCAAATAAGATGTTGCTACCTGAACAATCTACAAAAAACATTTCATATCATATTCATCTATCACCCTAAAGCGCACTTCAACAAGATATATTGCAGCAATCTTTCAAAGTACAATTGTTCTGCAAAAAAACATGAAGACAATTGTGTGCGACACACCCTCCATTCTGACGTTCCATTTAACCCATGACGTCATAATTTTAGCTAGTCTATGAACAGGAGGCATATCATTGTCGAGAACGGAACTGTTGCAACAGTAAGTAGGTACTGACGATCGCTGTGGGGAGCCAATAACATGCCGTTGCCATGGCAACTGTGCGTGCTTGAGAGGGTCCCCTTCTCCAAAGGACCGAGTACTTACGGAAACCAGAAAACTGTGACATCTCCTAGTAAAGCAAACTTGAATAAAAACTCTCAAAGTCAATTCAAACTTTAGAGAGGGAGGGTTCTTCCTTTTCTGGACATCTATTTTATTTAGTACTTTTCTCTACGTCGACGTATTTTCTAAGAAATATTACTATCACGCTTATCGTTTGGCAGCGGTAGATTATACTGAACTTGTCTAAAGTTCAATGTTTTGACTTTGATTGGAATAGGATTAACCACCAGGTTTCGGAATTCAAATTATGTTTGAGTTTGAATCTGTAATTGCGTTCCATATCTCTATTGATTTTTAGCGCGATGTCACCCAGCCAGAGATGGCGTCGCGAGGTTTACTAAATACATAATATACTCTCTACACTCAAGGAAAAACGTACCCTTGTTTATTCATTTAATTGAAATATTAAAATAGGTGTGTTATTCAAGTTACAAATAGGTATAATGATTGGGTTTTTTGAAATGTAGATACTGATGTTATGTGAATGCAACAAGGCCTACCCAAGTAAATAGTGACGATTGTTGAACTCAAGACTAGAAAATTATTTCTCAGGATACCATCATAGTTTGTCTGGGTTCAAATAACAGAATTCGCATGAAATTCTAGATACCATTTATATTATATTAGTTAGTCTATTCTTATTATTAAAAACTAAAACCATTTTATTAAATTGAGTACCGTTCAGTATCCTCAAAGTTTAATTTAATAATGGTGTAAAAAATTGCTTTATCCCAGATTTCCGATCCAATAGCGTCCGTCATAACTCATAAGCTTTGATTGACACGGTTTTATTTTAATAACACAATTTTGGGCTAATATTGCAAAGTAAAGATTCATTTAATAATACGGTTTCCACGTCAACGCAAGATATGGCATATAATGTAAGGTATTTGGATAAATAGTATGTCACGTTTGAGTCCTTTGCAATGTTATTTTGCAAAACACAAAACACAACACAACAAATCTGTAATTGATTGAAAAATTGGTGCCTCCATGTGTATTTCCTTCACGTATTTTTTTTTAATTTAGGATTAGGTACTCAGCGATAAATATAAAAAAAAATACCTTACCATGTAATAAAACATAAGTATATAAGAGTAGACATAAAAGTATTAGAAGTTTTTAAGAAGGCGTCCTCGAGCAAACACGCTATGCTGTAGTTATCCGACAATGTAACTAATTTTTTTTTTTTTTTATGGTATAGGGGGCAAACGAGCAGACGGGTCACCTGATGGAAAATTACTACCGCCGCCCATAGGCACCTGTAACTCAAGAGTCACAAGTGCGTTGCCACCCTTTTACGGTGGGAGTAGGAGAAGAGGGGGAGGGGGGGGGATAATAGGGGAGAGGGAAGGGTTAGGGCCTCCGGTAACCTCACTCACGCGGCGAAATGCAATGCAAGCATTGCTTCACAGCCGGTTTTCTGTGAAGCCGTGGTATCGAGCGGAGTCGAGCCGGCCCATACGTGCCGAAGCATTGCTCTCCCACGTTAATTCTAATAAAGTTTCTCCATTCAACCCAATTCATCCTGCAGAACTTATTACTACAAATATACAAGATCGGTAAAAAGATAAAGATTCTTTTTAAACTTTTGCGAGTTATCTACATATTAGATGTGTAACTCGGTACTTAATCCTAAGGTGCCTAAGATTTGCGATGGAAGGATGGGAATTATCCCACTAATATTATAAATGTAAAAGTTTAGATGGATGGATAGATGTTTTTTACTCTTTCACGTAAAAACAACTGTCCCGATTGCGATGAAACTTGGTATGGAGACCTGGATTACGCGGGTGAAAACGCGGGACGCTGCTAGTGCTATATCATTTTATTAAAAATTAAACTCCTGTCTCTAAAATTTACTTTCTATACAAAGTTACGTTAATCTGCATATTTGCACTGTGAAACATAGACAAAGTTAGAATCTTGAAGATTAAGATCACGAAAGGTAAATTTTCCTTCCGTTCATCACGGCTTACACACACACCTACACACTCTATTCGATGGTCCACAACTTACAAAAACACGCACACACACAGCTACACGTTGGGTTCTCCTAATCTGTGCTATTGTGAGTCTAAACTCGATGAATTCAGCTATAAACAAGAGTAGAAAAGGTAGATATTTTGGTGAATCCAATTCATCCATCCATAGAAACTAATATAAGACCCTCATTTATTATATCCGTGCAGCAATTCAAGAGCGGTTTTACAACCCTAGAAGCCTTTAAATTCCCATTCTTTTCTTAGCAGATTATTTCTTAAAATTACAATTCTTTTACTACTAAGGCAGGTAGCCTTAGTAACAGTCAAATTGTAATTTATATTTGAGTTTAAAGATTACAAAAGTACAATCTTAGCATTTATTTAATTATCATGCGTATATATATCTTGCAATTTAACAAACAAAGTTGTGTCTACAACTTTTAAACAGTTTGTGTAGATATAATTTAAAACTCTCCGATGTTGTAGATACCTATATGTTTATTAAAAACACGCCCAGGAAAATTCTGCAATCCATGCCAGCAAAATATGCCATCAAATCCAACAACCAGACAAACCATTAAAATTAAGCGCGAAAAATTGCTGCCGCTTTAATGAAAGCTCAAAATTTAAGCGAATGCTAAATTACGTAGTAAATATGGACTAATTAGTACGGCGCTGGCTGCTTTCAATTTTATATAATAACTTACGAAATGAGTCTTTACTAATTTACATTGAAACATTTTCATTAACTGACGAGTACATTTATTCTATATTGTATTGAGCATTGAATATCTTATATCTTATCTTATCGTATATCTCATTGAAAATGAGTCCTAAAGTAAATTTACTCATTGTGTTCAAACATTCAACTCAGTTACAGTAATTTATATCTCTTTTGCTCGAGTGTTTTATAATATTATGATCGGTTGGTTGCAGCCACCAATCTTGTTCACTAATAAAATTTGTAAAACATTACATCACATTTTGCGGAGCGATTTTCTTCACTGTGAGTTCATTGACATGTCATTTGTAAACATAACGCAATTTGGTAATATTACTTAGTATTAAAAATTCTAAAGAATTAAGTATATTAAGGAAGGTGGTACATAATTAATTTCTGTTCTAATTGGAGCGTCCCGACTTGTACAGTACGTCTACTTTACCGAAGACACCGGTTATACAGTTCTAGATAGATAGATAGATAGATAGAATATTCTTTATTGTACACCATTTATTGAAATAGACCTAATCTTAAAAATTAGAGTACAATGTTGTGTAACAAAAAAATTAGAGTATGAAGCAGGATATTTACATTGTGAAGCCAGTAAACTATCCCAATAATGACGAAACCTTGTTAGAAAGGTCTCGCAAAACAAACAGAATTAAATAGATCTGGATGATTGTTAATGGTTTATACAATTTTAGTTGTAACGTAATCATAATCCTCATCCTCCGAGCCATTTTCCCAACTAAGACATCTTTCAGTCTAACTACGAAATGGCTGAACTTCGATATAATACGTGAAGCGACTGCTATCAGACCTCCAGAATCCAAATCCTAGGCGATATCGGAGTTCTGTAGTTAGACCAGGTTGTCGGCTTTTTATGGCTTCAACTATCCGTAACGAATGCCACAGATGTTTGTATTGCACCCGGGACCGACGGCTTAACGTAATTTCCGAGGGAGGGGTCTCAATGTGTTAAGAATGATCACCCATTCTAAAACTGACTTGGCTAGAATTAATTAACCCTGCAATATGCTAACCTACTCGGTTACACTTAGTCACGAGCCCTTAGTTGTAACCATTTGCCTGAAAACCCCAAAGTCTAAGGTAACAACGCAATTACAAAAGAATAATTTATGAACTACTATACCAAAAATAACAATACTTTACCAGCTTGTTATTCACAATTATAAGCATAGTGTTTAAAATACTACTTAGAACTTACGTACATTTGTATTTTGTATTGTTTTCATTCCAGTGTAATATAAACAGTTTTTCACCTCAGCGTTCTGACTACATACCTGCCTACAATACCGTGTAACTAAAACAATTCCTGTAATAAACTTGACGAGAAAGCTAGGACATCATATAGGTTGCAATACGATTAAATTCCAAGTGCCTATAACTCGTATAAATGTCATCATTTCTCCGAAATTGCATTCTGGGGATTGAACATAGTACTATCTCGTATTATCGCTTCTGCGCAGTTCTAGACCGAAACCACTAAACCCCAAATGCTATGAAGACTGTATGTACGAGAAGCCTTTATAGATTTTGCAGTTTTGTATGAGCTATAAATGTGCAAGTAGGTAGGAAGTTGGTGGCATATTATTTTATAATTTCAGGATTTGATGGATTGGTGCATACTTGACAATATGCAAAATAAGTTTCTTACTATAATTTGTATAAACACAGTTGAATTAATGTGACTGGGATGACCCTACGTATAAGATAAATATCCTGACTAGCGTCTTTGTTACTTGATTATTTACGATATTCTGCTATCAACCATCAAAATAACTCCACAGATTTAAATAAATAACGCAACTGAGGATATCTCTAATATGGGGACTGCCTCGCTCAAACGGCACTCGTCTTCTTACAGTGACGAAAACTCAAGACCTACGCAAAAAATCCAAAAAAGAACAGACAGATTATCACTTACGTTAACAGTGAAGGAAATATCGAGAAAACCTGCATACTTACTTAAAAAAAATTATATATGGGGGGGAGTTCTCCATGTGTAGAAAATTTAAAGTAAGTACGCAGGTGTGCAGCCCTTTCAATATTGTACAAGGTATATGAATTTTGGTAAAATGGCTGTTGTAGTGGACTATGGCACAACCCCTCTCATAACAGACGGAAGTCCGGCCCTAGAAGTGGGACAGTTTCAATATAAGACATTATATATTATTACTTCGACGATATTATTGTACTTTGGAAACTCATAAATCACATAAAATATTGCCTGCACCTCCTAACCTGTTAATAATATTTGAGCCCTGTGACACTAACAGCAGCCGCCGGCTCTCTACTGATTTGATTTTGGTGTCGTCCGGTGTCGGACTTTTGAATTTTAACAAGTTGCCGGTCCCAAATTAGGAGGGTTGAATAAATGAGTATCAATTGTTATCAACATTCTATACTTGTGTCTATGAATATTATAAGAATTGTGTTTTTGGTATGAATTATGCATGGATGCGTAACCTCTTTAGTTAGATTACGTGACATACCTTCATAGTATTGTAATTTTTTATGCCTGGTTCAAAAATTCAACACAACTTCAGCAATAAAAGACTGTAAAATCTCTAAAATGCATCATAGTACATTTCGTTATTTAAGAGCTTTAATCATTTAATTTGACACATTTAGAGATTTTAAATCAATTCAATTCTTAATTATACATTCCAAAATGTTTATAAAGGTGTAAAAACCTTTAAAATAGAATAATCTCAATTGTACGTACTTAGACGTATTGTACATACAATTATAATTAACTAGCAGCACCCCGCGGTTTCACCCACGTAAGTCCTGATCCCGTGGGAATATTGGGATAAAAAGCCCATATGTTAATCCAGGTCTCCAGCTATCTACATACCAAGTTTCACTGCAATCGGTTTAGTGTTTTGGCCCCTTCAGAAATAATACACTTACGCCAACGAATAATATAGTTATCAAACGTTTTCTATATGCATTTTCCGTTATCGACTTCAGTTCTCAACGCGAATTCTCTTTGATATCTTCTATCGACTGAAACAAGTACCTCGAAGTTGGAATTACAGTTTTGGAAAGAGAAAAAAGTCGACCGGAGCCATATCCGGTGAATACGGTGGTTGTTCGATGGTATTTGTTGAGTTTTGGTCAAAAATTCGTTCACAATGATGGCCTTGTGCGATAAAGAATTTTCTTTCCGCAAATTTGGCCTTCAAACACTGCATAACGCTCAAATAATATTCTTTATTTACAGTCTGGCAATGTCTGGCAGTCTGGCAAGTCTGGCAATGGCAATGTATTAAAATGTGGAATCTAGGAAAGCGGTCCCGGTGCCGAAAACCGCACGAAAATTCAAATAATGTAACCCAAAGTATCAAAAATTAATTAAATTAACTATAAAAGTTATTTGTTTGCGTGTACTGCGAAAACTTGATGTTACAATAATGTACTACATGCTTTTGTACTTTAGTATTTGTCTAATTATTATTGTTAAGTTACAATAACCGCTCTTTGTTCAAATTAGTCAATCAAAACACAGGTAGAATTGAAAGATGACATTCGTATCATGATATTAAGCCTTATCCAACTAAATAGTTTCATAATCAAGATTAATTATGTATTATATATGTATGTAAATGTCTCTTTAAATCATTTGTATCGGATATTTCGTTTAGAAGTAACGAGGGATATACAAATCCTAAAACTGTGAGCGAACAGGCGTATTTAAACTTAGTTATCTGCACTTAAATTTTTAAAACTACGAACAATTGAATAGTATGTGGCAATATCCCCACGGGATTGGAATCTATGTGAATTAGTTATATTCTGTTGTTCTAGCGGACAAAGTCGCGGGCAAAAGTTATTGTATATAAACTTTGCCTGTGACAACTAAAAATATGTAGTACGCTATCGCTCGTATTATATAAATATGTAGCTGTTTTATTATAATATGTATGTTGTGGGTAGATACTTAGATAGCGGTAGCTGTTGCTAAGCCTGCCAAAAGCAAACGCGGATAAATAGTAGATACTCCGACGGTAACATGCTGTCAAACGCATGAAATATTTACGAGCGGCGAGACGCATCACTTGCGTTTTACCTAAATATATTGATTTTACATTTTCTGCATACATTTTTTTAGTTTTCTGGATTTCGTTTTATAAATTCACTGTATATTATATGTATTTTATAATGATTACTCAATCCATTCTATAATCACAAAATGATCAAAATTAACTAAATAAAGTTAATAAGTAAATAACGCGATTATTTTAAGTTTTCCATATTGTGAAAAAAAAAACCGATGTCAAAGACAAATCAAACTGCGCGAAAACAAACGAATCGCTAAATTCGAAACATGAATACACAAGCCTAAATTTAAAATTTATTTGCATTTGGAATTCTTATCTAAACGCCAGATAGTTGAGATCAAAGTGGCCAGCGTGACAAAACGACAATTTCATATGTGAAGATCTAATACATAATATACGAATGAATTGGCTGCGCCCTGTAATGGAAACTCGGACGACAGTGACCGACGCGACGTGTAATTGATAAATGATACGTATTGGAGCGTCCTCACGGTAAAGCGAAATTTTGTGAACAGTTTAGATAATATATGTCCATAATGCTGCAGTGTTTTGTGTTCCAGTAAAGTCATCACTATGTCATTGAGTATTGAAATGCTGTCAAGCCAGGTGTTCTAAAACCTTGCGATAAATGATTTTGTTATGGTTGCAACTAAGTATAGCAGTAATTTTCAGATATCACAAATTTTACTTTATTAACAAAAATTTTAACATATTTACAACGATTTACGCAAATGACATCATCAGTCATTCATCTATAAGATAAAATTATATTGATTTTATAGTTAAAAATATATAACCTTAATTTAACCGCGTTACACCCCCATACACATCCAATATGAATGAAAAGTAAGAAATAAATAAATAATTTATCTAGCTCAAACCTCATTTTCTCCAAATAGAGCTCTACCTGTCCGTAAAACTTGGACGCAAACTTTTTTATTTTCACTTGCACCACGACTTCTGCGTGTGTGATAGATAAATCGTGGAGATTTGTCTCCATCACACGGTTGGTTCCTTTAGTCGCGTTAACAGAGCCTTAAGTCCTTAGGTTAAATTTGCCAAATATATCGATATCCACTCGTAAAACGTGTTATATTACATTATTGTATTGCGTTAGGGGAGAAATATTTTTAAATAAATGTTTGAACTCTTGATAATGGAATATTTGACTGCATGGATGATGCAGTGCTTAAATACCTTTTTTTATTTGTTTGTGACTAACATTTTGTGTCTTAATCAATTAAAAGTAAACATTCCCCTCAACACACAATTCTTTTTAAGTCTGTGAAAAAAAAAAAAGATGTTCTCGAGCTCCGCTTTCCGCCCGCTTGCTTATACTCTAGCTTATCTATAGAATTAAGGACGGGTGTGGACGAATCAACTAAGGAGGAGTTGAGTGGTTCTTGACTTAAAACCCCACAAACAAAAAAGGAGATGTCGTTTTTTTATTTAATTTACACAACTCACACACGACCGTCTGAACTACGCAGAGCCTGTACTATGGTAATCAGACTGCTGATAATCTTACTTATATATTACTAAATACATACATATTATAGATAAATTACACCTAGACACAGAACAAATGATCATGTTCATCACATAATTATTTGAGGGAATCGAACTCACGACCTTTGGCTTAGCAGTCAGGGTCATTAACCACTAGACCAACAGGCCAGTCAAGTCGTGGCTTGGGCTGAAACAGTTTTCATTCACCTAAGTTACTTACCGAGTTACCTCAATAATTAGTAACAGGAATTCCCCTGTGGGGCTTTAAGATAATTTCAACACAGGTGAGATTTTGAAAATAATATTGACGAATTAATTCACTCCTAACGCTATTAAACACTTCGCGCTCGTAACAATTTTAATATTGAAAGAAACCTCTATCTAATTATGTAGAAGAAAACTCTATCCAATTATATTGATTTAATAATGTATGAGCAAAAAACTTTTCCCAAAATATCACATCGAAAATATTTTTGGCAAATTTTCATTTGGCAAAAAACATTTGTCAATTAATTAATTAGCAAATTCGAAGCAGTTCGTTTTTTTTTTTGTTTTTTTTCTGTTGCGGTTGCAGTTCTAACCTAACCTACTTTTCTGGTAGCAGTTCGTTTTGAACCAAGTGAATAAAATGCAAAATGAAAATTTGCTAAATATTCATTTGAAAAGATAAGTTTTTTGGGAAGTAAAATTTAATCAAAAATAATTTTGCCTAAAGGGCAGTACACTAATTATATTCTACACTTTTGCCTGGCTACCTGGACACGAGACCAAATTACAATCCTTTATCCACGTGACTTGTCGATAAAACGTTTAATATAATGAATTGATTCGATAACAGTATAAAGTTATTAAGTTGTTAAAAGTGATATTTCTCAATAACGGCACACTGGCGTCATAGAATTTGACAGTAGGCTGTCCAATGCCTGACACTTCATCCATATTCATGTGGGTGAATTTAATCGGATTGTTGTGGGGAAATTCAAACGGTTTTATCTTGCAAACGAATAGTTTTCTTTTCAAAAATTCTTATTGTAACTGCATGCTAGAGTCATGTAACCTGTATAAATACTATTTACATCACTACACGTAGAACCAGCCAAACTTGACGAGCGTAGCAGATGTCAAGTCTGAATAAAACAAATGGCTGCCCGTTCATGAGTATGGTGTGTAAACCAGCAAGCTCCCCCTGCGTCACGTTCAAGTGGAGTGAGTTTGTCTACAAAGAAAGTTATAGGTATACAGTATCATCAGGCAGCATTTATACCACACTAAACGACGATAAAGTTAATAAACCATTACGGGTATAATACCGATGCATGTCATAAAGTTAACCGTAAAAGAGTTATAATCCTCATTTAAATATGATTTGAGTGAGGCTTGAGGCTTTGGTAAATAAACCGTTTTAATTCTTGGCAATACAAATATATTATTGGTATTTTTTATCCTATCTATAATGTAACGACAACTAATGACAAACGCATTGCTTTAGATACGATTGTTTGTCATTAAAAAAGGCTGTCTAAATGACTGACTATATTACATAGAAATTAACATTGCATGTAGGTACGTTATCGCTATATATATATGTATAATTATCGCACAAACATGTGATATTAATTAATATTATTGTCAATTAACGATAAATTAAAAAGAATAATATTATTTGAAGTCGGTAAAATAATGTAATATTTTTATTTGATATAACATTTTCAAATGAAAATCTTCAAAAATGTTCTGCTTTAAGATCGGTGATCGCAGGATTACGGATTTTACGGAACAAACGAAACAGTACGTACTATAAAAGAAGTTTATATTTTGTTTCAAAATGTTTACTTTTCAATTCATTTGAATAAACATTGAAAAGAGAAGCAGTAGTTTCAACTAGACAACAAGTAAATATATGGAGGAGACATTATTTGCTACTTGCGGCTGAAAGTTGTGACATATTATGGTAACTGCAACCGTCAAAAACAATCTTTCAAAACTGCTGTCAGAACCTGTAGTACAATTTATGAAAATAAGCGTGGTTTGAAGACATAACATGACTTTTTATTAAATGTATAACGTGTACGTAATAAATATAATAAGTTGCGCGAAAGTGTAGCCATAACAAATAAGTTTGCTATCGGACAAGGCTTCAGTTAGTTCCGGTACTCATTCCCCCAGGGTGCAGATGGTCGTAAAACAAATAGTAAACGTCTTTAGTCTCTGCCCGCCGAGTATTGTTCGGAACTCCATAAATTATTATCTTAGTCGAGGTAAGGCTTGGGAGGTGCCGAGGAAATGTTTGTCTCGGATAAATTATTTATTTGTAGACTGGAAGTCTGGGTAATACTTTTGCTGTTTCATCCGCTGCTTTGTTTTTTTTTTATAATGTGAAGTGATTTTCTATTTTATTCCGTGAATTAAATGTGCCTTCTAGTAAAAAAAACTTTTAAATCCAAGTTTCTTATTCTTAGTTTCACGTATTCTTGAGTCCAGAAGTACAAAATAAAAAAAAAAGAGCATGTCGAGAATATCGAGATATTTCTTCATTGGGGTAGATGAACATAATCGTTTGTTGTTATTATATTAATATACTCTATGAATAAGGGAATGTATGAGTTAATGAATAAAGCAACGCACGATTTAACGAATGAACACAACAAAATTACTGTCAAGAAAATGTATGTTGTATGGCGTTACGTATTTCACCATAATAGCAAAAAATTATAGGTACATTAAAAAGTAAACATATTACAGCCAAATTAAGGCACTGCATCGGTTACATAGAAAATGCACTTATATAGTTCAAATATAAAAAACTATGAATGGAAATAGAGACTGAAGGTGCTTCTGGAAAAGTAGCTTTCTCATGGTGGAAGAAGTATTAAAATAGGTCCAGTATTTTTAGAGTTTATTCACTTTAGGCAATCATATCATTATAATATTAGTATAGAAGCATAGATTTCGTTGCGAAAACACCACAGCAGTAATAAATATATATTATATGAGAATAGTAATTCATTTTTTTTTGTGCAGGAGTGACGCATTAGCAACGACCCTGTCCGCGTTGTACGGCAAACTTCTCGTCGTGATGGGCATCGCTTTCCCTATGGCTGAGGTCATCTCCACATACATTCCACCCTCGTTCTATGAGGTAAGCTATGACGCAGTGTTCTTAATTCAAAATTGTCTATTTTTATGGATATTAGTTTTAAGAATTTTGTGTCACATTATATGACGTCATTATGGCGACTACAGCCTAAATAGGTCTATTCGTTTTCAACATCAAATTTTATTCAAAGTTTATTATTTTTACTTTGATTAGTATTTTGTTTTTTAAATACTCCTATACTTACAAGTTGTTACTTCTCACTTGATAGTAAACCTCTGTAGAAAAAACATGGTTTTTCAGTCATTCAGGTAATACAGAACCCTTACCACGAAAGCTAATTAAATGTTTTAAGTTCGTATTATTAGGGTTTCTTCTGGACATATTTTCCTGCCACGAGGTTAGCAAACATTATTGTTTTACAACTCTCAGCTCTGATCACGTGGATTACGGTACTTATGTGCAAAATTTGATCCCAATCCGTTCAGATAGAGTGTCAAGTAACATGCCATCATATTGGTATTTTAATTAAGACCACCAATTGTTCTTGTACAGATTTAACCGAGATTTGGGAATCGCTCTTGGGTTTGAGTCCAGCAAACAGTTTAAGACCAGAGAAATACCAAATGGCCTATAAGTCTATAAGAAATAAATTAAGTCACATAATATGACATAAATCAAGATATTATGCATGCGGTTATTTTGTCAGTAATTTATACAATATGCACACTAAAATGAAGAGAACAATGTACACGAACGTTTTCACCGAAATTTAAATCTGAATTTCGGGAAAACACGGGACTGTAATAAAGCGTTTGTTCAAAATTATACTGAAATATGACTTTTAAATTTGTACCTGTATTTTTTGGAATTCAAACAAGAATGGCACTTGTGGCACTTATATTTTCAGGACCTTGCTATTGTGTTTTATCATACTCCTGCGGGTTTTTACTAATAACTTCGCAGATTTGGGGCAAAAATTTATATTATTTTTATTACCTACGTCATAATTAAAAAGTTACGGAGGTAAATTTAAAGCTACGTTTAAATAGTTTGGAAGAGCCAAAGTTAGAGCCAAGTTTGGAAATAGAAGGGGCTTTTATTTTTCATTGGAGACGTTACTGCTTCGCGTAATATTATGCAAATAGGGAGTGGCTTACGATTCCATTTCTCGTCGTGTCCCACCGATATTTAAGAAGAGAATACAGTGATTAATTGGCATTCGATTTCTTATTTTTTGACTTATTTGGAGAGGATGACAGAACAGAAGCTTGCTCAGACTTAGTGAGTAGACAGCAACCTGCGACTGGTCCTGAAGTACCTGCAGAAGGTTGAAGTCATAATAAACTTGTAAAAACCTCGAGAAAGTCTCCTGCGATAAGTTAGATTTCAGGAGTTCCGATGTACTGATGGCGGAGTAATCATTTTTACCTTGCAACAACTTTTCTTTACCTTTCACAGAGTAGTAGCACCTAACAAAAGGTCATATATTTATGTATCTGAGCAACTAACAGTACAACGTCTAGGCAAACTAGAATATAGTACCTATATATTTACAGTATATAAAAGGTTATAAGTAACCATGAACACTCAGAGCACCGTCACATGCACGTTGCTAACCTTATTCGTCTCTTGGAGCTCTGGCGACCCTATTCATATGAGTTTTAAAAGGGTGGGTAACGCGCATGCGAGTGCTCTAGGCTATGGTAACCGCTTACCATCAAGCGTGCCGTATGCTTGTTGGCCACCGACGTGGTTTAAAATAAATCATCAATAGAATTATGATACTACGCTTGTATAATATTTCCCCAGTCGGCTGCCTCAAATTAGTACTGAAATCTTCTTGTTTTTACCTCCATCGTGTGTAACCATGCGCTTGTTTGGTGCCCTAGTATATAGTAAAAATACATTTATAATTATTGTTCTCAGGGCTTCTACCTCTACCTGTACATCGGGAGTATGGTGTTTTTATTGTATATGTATGCTGCACTCGCGAGAGACAATAAGAAGTCTGCACAGGATGCCACCGTTTTACCAAGTTAGTATAATTTCATATTGATAGTAGAAATATTCTATAGGACTCCCTTAATAGTTATCCAAGAAGATCGGCTGGAAGCAGCCTGCATCCACCGACGACCTGCGATCCTTACTAGGTCGTCTGTACACCACGATAATGGACGTCCTTTGCTGCACTTTCCTGCTCGTGGTCTCCATTCCAGAACTTTTCAGGTCCATCGAGCATCCGTTACAGAAAAATATAGTTGTTTAAAAAAAAACTGTATTGAAACTCTTCATGGCACTGATGAGTTTATTCAATAAAATATGTATGGTACCTGGTGAATATGTCAGAGGCGTACTAAACACCAGTAACAAAACTCACCTATTGGGCAAGCCTATATTGTTGTCAACCGTGCATTTTGGAAATAAAAACGGTACTTGCGTTCCCCTTTCAATAGACAGGTAGAAGAAGGCAAGACAATAGTAGAAAAGAGAGATTGCTTATGGGGATGGAGAGTGTAAGCTATATCTTGAGCAGGATAGGGTTACATACGGTTTATGGTAAGTAAACGCATCCTGTCTAATGCAATATAATAATCACCAGTTGGGAAAGAAACGCTTGCAACATCAGGGTGACGGCAGTGGAGTGACTAGCGTCTTGCCAACTTTTACAACTTTGACCAACAGAAGCACCACACTTCACTTATAGTGCTAATTAGCCACGATCTTTTCTAGGGTGAATGTACTTACCCCGTGGAGCTTACTCCAATTCGAGTAAAGATCTGGTATCCTCAAAAGTCAGGTTTATGTAGTTATCAATATAATCAAATTGCTACAGAAAAAAAATCTATAGATATCTTTTGATCTTTGGTTTCTACACCTAAATATGTCATCTGAGCGTGACGATCACGCGAGTTCAATGCTTTTCCCCATATCAAAAGTGCCTAACGTGCCTAAAGAAGGTTTCACTTCAATAAAATCCAATTCCATATCAATTCATAACATTAATGCAAGAAATTTCATTCTCATCTTATCGTGTAGATAGTCAGGTTGAAATTGTATCGTTATCTCACAATGAACGCAAACAAGCTCTAATTGAAAACAGGAGCTCCCAAAGTGCCTCTAACGAAGATCTTGGTCATTCATTCACTCAAAGAACGATACTTTTTTGGTTCCTCTTCCAACTGCGTAGTGTACTTAACAGTATTGCCATCTCCCAATTAAAATGCTCTTCCCTTTTAAGTAAAATTCACCAAAATGTCATCTTTGTAATTATTAATATTGACATTATCTTACCTTAACAGGTTGTAATGGAGGAGGATGTTTCGAAAAGGCTATGTTGCTATGTGTGAACTTTTATTGCGCGATGCAAGATCAGTTACAATTCCAATTGATTATGGGGTTGTTCCAAGTAGTACAGACTCGTTTTCCTACATGTCCCTAAGTTTATAAAGTTGCCACAATTTTATGATTCCTTTGTTGCATTTAAGTGGACTGCAGTACAACTTAAGGTTAATTACATTTTTTCTGATATATACACATACTTTTTACAGCAAAACAAACTTCTAAAAGACACCTTTATTGGCAATTGATAAAATATTTAGGTTTAAAAAATGCTACTCAAGCTGTGAAATTTTCACCTCAACGGTTTCATTTTTTTCTGACATTCGAATTCAAATTAAAATCATGTTACACTTATTTTATTGAATCCGAATCTCGCTTCTCCTTAGATTGGGACAACACCTTGTCAACATAGATACCAACGTCTGGGGGTGTGACGGCAAGGTGCCTTATAAGTTTTGGCGCGACAACGAGCAATAAATTTATTTGAATAGAAGTCTTGCCGTGTCTCTCCTACGACACCATTATTATACAAAATAGACACTTGAAACACAATAACGTACTATTTCTTTCAAGAACCTTTATTCACGTTCTTACAAATAGAGCTGAGTGGTGTCATATATAAATAATTTGAAAATTTAATGTTGTCTTCAGTAAAACATTCAAATTCAAATTCAAAATCATTTATTCAATTAAGACACTAAGTGACATTTATGAACGTTAAATTGAAGCTAGAGTTAAAATCATAGATCGGCACAAACAGACGCCACAGCATGTACTGGATTGTCAAGGTAAATTAGGTGAAAAACACCAAATTCTACTGCCTGTTTGTGTCGATCTATAACTTCCAGTTTCCAAATGCGTAGGGCCTTATGAGAAGAATACTGGCAAAGAAACTCATGGCCACTCTTTTTAAAAGTCAGATCTTCAGGTACAATAGTGTTAGTGTTACACGAGAGGTAAACAGAATGCAAGCTGATGCCACCTGAATTTCATTTTATTGAAATGCTCCAGAAACTAACGTACTAAAAATAAAAACCACTCAGTGATATCGTTGAGGGTTTGAACCTATTAAACATAGAAATCATTCAAGATGCACATCTACCTTCATTCAGTTGCAAAATCTACTGTTAAAAATAATTCGTGACTGGATTAAGAGGCTAAAGTTGCAGTTGATCGAACCAAAATAATAGTATAGGCTAAAGCATCGCTGACTAGGCCGACTAGTCACCCCAAGCAGCACCCGTTCACGAGTATGGCGCATGGACCAGCCATCATCTCCTTCGCCATATCAGAGGGAAAGAAATGACCCGCCCCATGACGACGCCGCAAGCAATGACATTTTAGTGAGCATGACGAACCATAGTCGAGATACTGATAAAAATCACTAATAGTCAAATTACCATAATAATCGTCACGCATTACTTTCAACTGACAATGGTTTGTTAATAATTTAGCTTAATTATAAGACAAAGAAGTTTGTGTGTATATACCTAATGACACCTTAAGCCCAAGACTGTTTGTCGTTTAGATAATCGTTGATCGTATAGTAGGATTTCCTAATAAGGTGATTTTTTACCGTTCGCTTGAATTTATCTACAGGAAGGTCGATTACATGTATAGGAATTTTATTATAAAAACGTATACCAAGACCTTCGAACGAGTTGTGTACTTTATGTAAGCGATGATAGGTCCCAACGAGTTTAGACTTGTTTCTTGTATTAATATTGTGTATATCACTGTTTTTCTTATAATTATTAATGTTGTGCCTAACAAACATAATATTTGCAAATATATACTGTGATGCAACAGTTAAAATACCTATATCCTTAAACAACTCTCGAAGAGAGACTCTAGCACCTAAGTTGTATATGGAGCGGATGGCTCGTTTTTGGAGAATAAAAATCGTTTCAACATCAGCCGCCTTGCCACCAAGTTAGTATACATATATATATATAGGACATAACGCTGTGAAAGTAACTAAAATAAACTAGCCTAGCTGTGTCCGTATCAGTGAGCTGACGTACCTTCCAAACTGCATAAGCTGCCGAACTAAGCCTAAGGCTAACCTAAGGCTGTCTATCTGGGCTCCCCATTGTAGTTTACTGTCTAATGTAATTCCTAAGAATACTATTGAGTCTACAATACTTAACATTTCATTATTTAGAGTTCAATTAGTACCTAGCTGTTTTAAATTTGGCATAGTAAATCTCACACACTTTGTTTTATTTGAATTTAGTAGGAGATTGTTAGTTGAAAACCAATATAATACATCATTTAGTGCCCTATTCACATCGTCAAATAAGTGACGTATAATCAGCAAATAGAACTATATCACAGATACCTTTTAAATAATAAGGTAAATCGTTTATATATATGCGAAAAAGTAGAGGACCTAATATAGAGCCCTGAGGAACGCCCATAGTAACCGGTAATCCAGAAGACCTCGCACCATTGACATCTACATGTTGAATCCTATCCTTCAAGTAGGAAACAATTAGTTCCAAAGCAATACCATTAACACCATAATGTTTAAGTTTAAGAAAAAGCGTGTTATGTTCTACACAGTCAAAAGCTTTTGAGAGATCGCAAAATACACCTATCGCATCTTGCGAATTCTCCCATGCATTAAATATATGTCTCAAAAGAGTTGCACCAGCATCAATTGTTGAACGACCCTTTGTAAAGCCAAATTGTTCTTTGTGAAATAGATTATATAGATTAAAATGGCTTTCTAGTTGTTGCAAAATAACTTTTTCAAAAATTTTACTAATAGCCGGCAACATTGAGATTGGCCTAAAGTTACTTGGTTCAGTTGTACAACCCTTCTTGAATAAAGGTATTACTTTACTATACTTCATCAGGTTTCATTCATTAAAAAAGTAATACACAAATATTATCATAGAAATTGTCTCCCGCGAACGCGCAAATTGATAAATAACTTCCCGGCTTCTGTTACTTTTTTACTAGGGGGTTCTTCAAAAGGGAGATTAAAATACTCTTATAAGGTCGCCCGGTGGGTAACGCACGTAATATCCCTAAAGTTGTTTGTTGAAAATACTTTCGAGACATTTCTACTCCAAAATAAAATCACGCTATTTGATATTCATAGTAATTTCATTGCAGATTCATTCATAGTCAATTTCATAATGTAATTAAAGTAGGTATTCATAAAAGAAAATCTTCGGAGTTTTCAACAGCACAAACATTTTGACGACACAATGGCTGTGAAATTATTCATTCGTAAGAAAACGTATATGAAAGTAACAAAATACCTACAGTGTATTCCAAATAAGGAACAAAAGCGTTTATACCCGATCTGTACAAGGCAAAGTCGGGTAATAGGGGATATACGACGTAAACACACTTTAAGTTTTTACTTACTTTCCTTGTTTTTATTCGGATCTTGAAGAAACCGACACAAGGAGGAGAATTCGGATCTTATCCTTATTTTGCTTTCTCCTGATTGTAGCTATGGTAACGGCCAGAGATTTCAATTCTAGGGATTCGTAAAACAGTATTCTACTGCTATTTTAATGATTTGTCCTGTTGTTCTTCATTTTGTCGGTTTACAATGATGAAATACCGATTGATGGCAATGACTATAAAAGTTGTCAGGTTTTACCATTTGTATTGTAGGTGTCAAGACCTAAGTCTGTTTATGTAACAAAATTAGTGAAATGACAAATCGTACGAGTAGATCCTTTATATATCCTAGTCTTTTTTCATGGCATGAAATTGTTCCCTATATTTGAGTATTTTTCCTACTGAACCCTAAGTGCGAGATATCAAATCGCGAATGTCCAATTTTGTTTTTATTCATCTCTGCGATTTCGTATTTCGTTATTTAAATGACGCGGAAACCCCAACGGAGGGCGGGCAAACATGGCAGTTAATGTTCTAGCTTGTTTCACAGTTTCACGGCTCTTTGCTGTTTCTGATATTTCATTTTTATAAAAAATATTTCGTTCTTTGATCTGAGTTGTACAGTTTAGTCGAGCGAATATACCAAAATATGGAGATGAAATACTCTGTTTTTACGCCTCCACTGCTGCTTTAATTAAATTAATAAGTATGTCTTTTGTTATTGGAACTTACACTCATCTTTCTGGAGGTTACAGGGATTGCGATAAAACTAATATAAGAAAGCCCGGCTGCGGGAGTTGTAATTTAGGGTTTCACTTAGTTTCGATCCATTTTAAATTTAAACTCTACAGTCTACATTCGATAAGAAAACGCTGATGCTCTCGCACAAAGAAATAGTGTTCATAGTGTAAGGTGCACATAGCCTGCACTGCACTAAGGCATATTCTTTGTCGATGCAGGCTATGGACGCAAAGAATGCTGATTAATTATCTGTTTCAAACTGTTTATACAATTAAGTTCATCTAGAAGTACCTTAGCCTGCAGATGATCACGATCAGCCAGTACTACCACTGTGTTTTTTTCCTGCTAGTGATTAGAGTTGGCAGATTTTTAAGGGTGGGTGCACTGGCTAGATGTAAGTGACGCCACAAGTGTTGCAAATGTTTACAGGCACCGGTGACTGTGTACCATCTGGTAGGCCGTGTTCCATGTAGGTATCGATCTGACAACAATCGTCCTAGTTTCAGCTAGTGCGGTTAAAACAAAAAAACTGCGCCGTCCGTGCAATCTTTGCTATTTGACTCGCCTGTTGGTCTGTGATCCTGACTGCTGAGCCAGAGGTCGTGGGTTCGATTCCCACCCAGGACAAATAATTGTATGATAAGCATGATCATTTTGTTCTGTATCTGGATGTAATTTATCTATAATATGTATGTATTTAGACACATACAAGTATGTTTATCAGCAGTCTGGTCCTGGTTTGGGATCAGATGGCCGTGTGTGAGATGTGTCAAGTTATTTTATATTATATATTATTTAGGACGGATAAATTTACGGACGAAATTCTAAGGTTAAGACTTATACACATTTAAGGTCTCTATTGAGGTGTTCGAAATTGTGTCAAGCAACTAGATCCTGGGCCTTGCAATAAAAGAACATGCATACATATTCTTATGCTTACATTCCTCTAAGGGGTAGGCGAAGACGTATAACTCCCATATTTGGCCGACTATAATTTAGTTCCACTTACCTCAACCGGGCATTTTGCAATTTAAATGGGAAAATCGGAAGTACATTTCGAAAGTCTGAGTCCTCTAACGTAGCAAAACAAGTGAAGAAATGTACCTTAAAGTTAACGTGTTGTCGTCCAATTTTAGAATCCGACTCAAGTTCATCACCTTCCGAGTCGGACTCCTGTTCTTCACGGACGGAGCGAAGCACTGCTACCGCACCGCACTTACCACCACACCTTGCTGCCAAACGTCTATCACTTGGTTTCGCGCTTGCTACCCGGACACACCACTACGGCAGTTTTTATCTACGGATGGGGGCAGTTGGTGAGCTTTTTAAAGTTAAATTATTACTTGAATCATAATGACCTAAGTGCTGCCACGAATTAAGGACCTTTGTGTTCTATTTTGTATGTGTAGAAAAACAAAATATGAATATTTTGTAATCGACAACGGCTGTGAAGAATAAACATTAGCTTTACTTGAGTTACGGAGGATTGTCTCCTTATACATAAAACATCGAATTGAATCGAGCAGAAATCGAGTGAAGTCAATATGTAACAAAGTACCAAACGGAAAGGGAAAGGAGTCGTCGAATCTTCCCTGTTTTTATTATAAGCCGTCCGTTTAATGAACACGGGAGGCCCGCCTCTGTCTATGAGCGACTATAGGATCGCGCTATAGGAAATATATACATAAATATACATATTAATCACTTTTGGCCGTATATTTGTATACAAGACATACACTTTTATAGTTTTCATATTGGTTTATTTTAAAAACCATAGGAATCAAGTGGTGCAAAACATTGGTGTGTATTTAAATATTAGCTTGAAAGTATTTCTATACATATATACCTATACTTATATATATATCCCTATATGATATTTCGTGTTAATCTCACGCCAACTGACTTTCGTAATTGTTTTGTTAATACAATTTGCTTTGCTGAGTAAACTACCTTTACTTACTTACTAAAGCTTTATCAAGATATAGATTAGTTATCCAACTTTGGTGTCCACGATCCTCGACGGTAATTCAATAGAATTCGGCTGTCGTGCAGGGTTAAGCTCGCTGTTAATCGTATTATTGAAAACTGTCATACTCATCACACACACAAAAAATAATTGACATTTTTAGCATACGATTTCGCAGTTCCTTAATTTATTTTTAATGGTTGTTAACATTTATTTTAGAATATAAATTGTATAGGCATATAGTTTTTTATTTTAAAAACTCACATACTTCAGAATAATTGTCAGTAATTTTATACAAGTAATTTTCCTACTTTTGTAGCAGTTTTTGCATTTTTTTTAATACATAACTTGTACAAAGAATTCTCTACACACAATCTATGTATAAAAGATAATATTTTGCTTATTATTAAATAGTCGAACGTAAAAACTACTCGAAAGGTTTTGATTAAAGTCAAGTATCAATAATTCAAAATTAGCAAGCTCAATTAAATTGCCACCGCCCTGATGGTTAATGTTGCATAAAGCATTAATTAACTCTCATCATTTATTTGTGTGACGTCACCCTTTCTCTTTTTAATTATATTTATCGCTCCTTTTGAGCTGAAGGCTCCATTTTAATTTTACTAATTTTCCCCGACATTATTTTAAGGAGTCGGTCCTTTTACAGTCGACCCTCTTTAGTGTATATTTACCAACTAGATATTGTTAAATCAATATTATATCACTGTTACTTTATATGAATAGGTACAACAAGCATTTTTTTAATAAATTTTCAATATTGAGTGTATTTAACAGAAGTGTACTCTGGTATTTTCTCCAAGCCTATATGTTTTATTCGACGTATGTGTTGCCGCAATGGAGCATTCGACAACATCGTCAGGGAACGCAGTTAATTCAAAAATAAAAAACATGTTAAAAAAAATAAAAGAAATATATTTTTATGTGCATTGCTCTGGGTGCTTGTATAATATATGTATTCACAAAAGAAAATACTTCTACCTATATCTAAATATAAATAATAATAAAAAGAAAATGCGCGTCTAGCATCCATGCCATCCATAGCTATGGTAAGTTTGGGTCTAGAGGCGCCGTGTTAGTTAATATTTTTCAGAATATATACGTTTTTACACCGTGATACAATAATTGTTTGATTTTTCAGCTTTCGGCATCGGGTCCATGATCTATTCTGGTCTAGAGTTTGGCCAATACTGGGAACTGGAAAGGAACACGAACTGTCACAACGTGCTTCTGGCTCTCACGCCCGCCACTAGAATGGCCTTCATTTTTATACAGATGTACTTTATCTTCCTGAACAATGAGGTGTGTTGTCAAACAACAATATGTCATACGAATTACATCTTTAATATATATAAATCTCGTGTCACGGTGATTGCGGTCGAACTCCTCCGAAACGGCTCGGCCGATTTTAATGTTTTTTTTCTATATTTGGTAGGTATGAGAATAGGTCGTAAAGTACTTTTTTTTATGGTATAGGGGGCAAACGAGCAGACGGGTCACCTGATGGTAAATGACTACCGCCGCCCATAGGCACCTGTACTCAAGAGTCACAAGTGCGTTGCCGCTCTTTAAGGTGGTAGTAGGAAAAGAGGGGGAGGGAAGAGTGGGAAGACGGGAGACGGGAATTAGAGGGGAGGAGAGGGGGAAGGACGGGAATAGGGGAGAGGGAAGGGTTAGGGCCTCCGGTAACCTCACTCACGTGGCGAAAAGCAATGTAAGCATGTTTTCTGTGAGACCGTGGTATCGAGCGGAGTCGAGCTGGCCCATACGTGTCGAAGCATGGCTCTCCCACGTAAAATATATAATTATATTTTTCACCCTCCTGCCCCCACCCCCGATTTTTTAATAGTTTCAAAAAAAAAGGCATTGCAAGCCATGTCGGGTATATGTAGTATAAATAAGAACAATAGATACACACTATGCTGAATCTACTCTAACTATTAATTAGAATCTATGTAATAATATGAAATTAAAAACCGAACGATACAAAATATTTGTTACAATATCGTTCGAGTGTTCTTTTTTACATTTAGTAATATACCTTGTATTTATTTATCATACTCGACCTTGTATTGTTTGTTAGTCAAAAAATATAATATCTAATTTTTCAAAATAAGATGATTATTTTTTGTTTAATCGAAAGAACGGGTGACTTTTAGCCCCATAGTCATTTATTTACATTAAAAAAAGACATTTAACTTTTTACTACTTCAACGTAGAACCATGGTACACATCACACTCGTACTTATAGCTTCACCGAACGGCGAGTTAGTTATACCGCAGCTATCGTAAAAAACGATATAGTTGAAAATTCGTCTGGTTGAAGATTCGATTTTGACAGTGATGTTGAGGATTCGATGAAAAGCAGACAATCGCCAAAGAATAATGCAGTGTTAACGTCGGAACTAAATCGTGTGATTCTGTATCATCGCATTACAACCAAAATCAGGCATTAGGTAGCAGCAAAATAGGAGATAACCGATACTAATAATAGCTGGTATGCAGTAGCCCTTAGATATTTTTGTCATAATTTCAGACAAGTGCTATATTTTATTAACATTGCTTATCTCTCTCTATATCTTTCTCTCTTTCTCTTCTCTCTCTCTCTCGGTTTAAACTACATATTAAAGTTTAAGTATCTATTTTACACAATTGTTTATGTTCTTCAAACCAATTTTATTCAAATCATCACAATCTAATGGGGCTATTACAGGTAGCGACTGTGGCTTATGAAGTAATTATTATCTTATCTGTGCTGTGGCTATATCTATCTCCGAGCATTAATTATAGCTCTGGATGAGCGGCACTTTTAGAAGACGGCAATTATGACAAGTTTTAATAGCGGTATCCGATTTACCTATCCCGCCTTGATTTTAGATTAATATTTTATTATATTATATTTAGAACAGAACAAAATATTACCATGCAAGAAACGTAACTTCATATAAGAAATAATTATAGTCTCACTCCGGTACTCGGAAGTAGGGAACACACACTAAATTTAGTACCAACTCACATTAAGTAGATAGGACTGCTGCAAACATATGTGTACTAACAAATATCATTGCGTAGGTTGTTAATGAGTTCCCCTACTATTATACTTTTCCGAACTAATTTAGTTAGAAGCCATGTCGTCAAACTTATTTTTAATTTATACTAGCTGACCCGCGCAACTTCGTCTGCGTTTGTAATTGTTTTTTGTTCCTATTGGTCATAGCGTGATGTTATACAGCCTTCCTCGATAAATGGGGTATCCAACACTAAAATAATTTTCAAAATCGGATCAGTAGTACCGGCGATCACCGCGAACATCCAAACTCACAAACTTTACCTGTTTATAATATTAGTATAGACATGTTATAACATAATAACTACTTTCTATTCACTGTTCTCAATAAAAAGAAACTTTAATTTTTATTTAATACATTCTGTTCTAATTTTAATAATATTTTTTACAGATGAAGGTATATAAACATAAAATAGTAGCAAGATTTGGCCTAATGCACATGGTGGGCACCAACCTGAGCGTATGGCTTAACGTTCTCGTGCAAGAGACCAAACACGAGATTTTGACGTTCTATGATCCCGAGAACAAGACTATTGGACTATCACACAGACTTGGTGAGTATGGCGCCCATTACACGGTAGGTTTTGCTTTCCGTTTTGCCACAATCAAAACGGTGATTGACGAATAATCTATCGTCTAATGCAGTGGTTGACGGTTGCATGATAAGATTTTAATGTCGATATTATTTCATCAATCACCAGCGAACAATCATCAATTATGACTTTTGGTAATGATTGACGCATGCATGAGCGTCTAATGGATGCCTATAATTATCATAACTATTTTTTTTTCGTGATTGTAATGTTTAATAAATTTATTCTTAAAAATTAAAAAAACAACGGATTTCATTTGTGTGTTCTGTTCTTAAATATTTTTACGTTAATACATAAAGCCTTTTTTATGGTTAACTAGCAACCCGCCCCGGCTTCGCATATATGACTACACTTATTTTTTTCAGCCGTGGTGTCGTATCAGCTGTAACTGAATGAAAAAATGTAACTGATGTTTTTATGGAGTGTTTTTATGAACGCAAAATTTCAAATCAAAATACCCTTGTAGAAATTACATTTTTTAACATTAAACTACTACACCGAATTTATTGGTAAACAGACACTTTTCATCTGGATAGAATGCAGAAAAGAAAGGCCTAATTTAATTAAATATAGTTTACTAAATACCTACTTAAAATTACCCCGAAAGCATGACTTAATTTAAAGATACATTTAAAACTAGCAGCGCCCCGCGGTTTCACGCGCTTAATTCCCGATCCCGTGGGAATATCGGGATAAAAAATAGCCTATATGTTAATCCAGGTCTCCAGCTATGTACATACCAAGTTTCATCGCAAGTAGTTTTGGCGTGAAAGAGTAACAAACATCCATCCATCCATCCATACATCCATACATCCATACATCCTCACAAACTTTCACGTTTATAATATTAGTAGGATGTATTTTCATGCAATAATTTTTGGTTAGGTATTTTGTATAAATCTAGAAGATACACATAAACCGTTGCCATAGTTTAATAGATCTTTTTAAGAGGAATAATTCTGTAAGATGGTTTTCATAAAACTCTATTGGTTTTCGGGGCTCCAGTAAAGCTTCTAATCGGTATAATTTTTTCCGATATGTTCAACAATCATCGTCATATATTGCAGCCAATTCACACGAAACATTAATTATACACCTAAACCTTCCTCATGAATTACTCCGTCCATTGGTGAAAACGAAATGAAAAGCCGTTTAGGACACATAGACGGGGGGACTTTGTAATATGTAGTGAATTGATACTTATAGCTCAGACGTGGATACAAAGTTGATAAAGTGACCATATTACATACAGTGAGCGTGTACCTTTACCTTTACTTGGAATGATCAATAATAATTTAAGATGTGTAAAACGTCTGTCTCTGTGTGACTGCCATATTCAGCGTCAATTATGCTTTAAAATCCATATTCTCATCCCCTGTTGGCTCTGACTTCTCTTCCCACCAGCAGAAATACAACGCTTAGCTAGTATTCAGCAGTTATTTTCTTGGCCACGTGTCTCCGATTCGGATCAGAAGTCTTCTGAGTTCTACTTCCTTCATCTAAGGAGGTAAGTATCCATTTGTACAAATTTGAAAATAAATGGCACTTTCGATATTCCACGTTACATTCGTAGATACAGTTGCCGGTGAAGTCAGTCTCAAGCGCGTAATTAAAATATAAATATCTAATACAGCAAAAGGCATACCATATCGGTTCAATGACATAGTTTAGTACCAACTACTTATGGTGGGACGGCAGTGTGCCTATAATCGATAATTGTGTACTCGTCCTTAGTTCATTACGTGGACTATCGGACTTATTATTTGTTTTAATTTTTGAATTTGTTTTTAATTAATTACGTAACGTAATTAGGTACTTGTTGTGTAAGCAGTGTTGTGCTCGTCAGAGCTCTTTGCGGAGATAAATAATGTCACCCTGCTGTTGTGTACCGGGACCTTAACCGTCAGGTACGCTCATACAGTACACGACAAATCGTGTTTTAATTATATTCAACTGACCCTGTATTAACTTCATTAACTTTATATTTTTGTAAGTAACATCTAATTACTTTGGTGTAGGATATTTATATTTTTCTTCTTATTATTATTATTGTATTACATCCACATTCCGTCAGCTATATTTTTTAGTCCATGTAATTGGAGACGAGTATACGTTCTAAACCTTATTTGTTCGAACTTATGTTTTAACAGTGCTGCTGAGAATCTACTAATTCTTTCCCAACCCATTAATCGAACCCTGGACGTGCAAACATAGGTTGAAACTCTGGCCTCGGGAGAAGCCAGTGTTTCAATTGTTACTGTTTTAATATGAACACAATATACCTACAGATAAGCTAATAAAGGAATTTACCTACGGAAATGATTGGTAAAATTCTTTTAATAAGACATATCCGCACTCAGAGACCTAGCTACCCTTTAGTACCTATAGATTTTCTACATTAAGAGAACGCCATCCCTGATATGGTTGCATAATTGCGACAGATAGACTCGTAGATAACGTGCACTAAAGACAATAAAATATGCCGTAAATGATGCAGTTGTATATTTCCTTGGCCGCCTTTTATGAGCCTCAGGGGTACACTGGTCGAGACCAAAGTACCTACAACAAGCAGGATACAATGTACACGTCTAGAAACTTCCCTCTAAAGGAAATTGTGCAATTTGCTGGAGGGAATGAAAAACAAAACAGTAAGGCTAGGCAGTCACTGAGGGAAAGAGAGAATAGGTATTTTTTAAATTTTCTGCTAAATTTAGATAGCGCCTCAAACAGATTGATATATATTCGATTAGACATTTTTCTCAATGTATGTTTTAATGACGACAAAACAACTTTACCGATACTAATATTATAAAGCTGAAGACTTTGTTTCTTTGGTTGAACGCGCTAATCTCAGGAACTACTGAATTGTAAAATTATTTTAGTATTGGATAGCCCATTTATAGAGAAAGGCTATAATATATAACATCACGCATCAACCAACAAGGGCGGAGCAGTGTCCATAAACGCAGGTGAAACTGCGGGGACGGCTAGTTAGGTCATATAAGTAACTAGCAGCGCCTCGCGGTTTCACCCGCGTAAGTCCCGATCCCGTGGGAATGTCGGGATAAAAAGTAGCCTATGCGTTAGTCCAGATTTCCAGCTATCTACATATCAAGTTTCATCGCAATTGGTCCAGTAGTTTTTGTGTGAAAACATTACAAACATACATACAAAAACACAAATGTTTCCTCTTTATAAAATTAGTTTAGGTAAGGCGATAATACCTAGTGTGAAATTAGAAATAACACTAGGTACAAACTAGTATTATTTCTAATTTCTAAATATTTTTATTTCTTTAAAGCAATTAAAAATAAGAAGTTAAAATATATATAAATAGTACCAAAAGTATGATACAAATATGGAAAGTAATGTTAGTAACAGGCTGCGATTTCTTATAGGCAACCTTGAAAAGTACCTATGTATCTCTAATTGTTCAATCTAGTGTTATTTTGTGACCACGAACATTATTATATTTTGAAGCCATGTTCTCAAGAAGGATATATAGAACCAATTCAAACATACATATGTATCAAACTATGTTCCCGTTGGCAGTGTTCCCTGCCCCGATAATATCCTTTGTGTTCATATAATTGGATTAATCAATGTGATTGAACATTCGCTTCAGCGGCATATTGTCACAAAGTGGCCCTCGCAATGATTAGATTGAATTGTTTGCTAGATTTAGTCAAACCCTGGGATTGTTAGTGTTTTTCATTACACGGATCAATTGATCGTTGTACACACATACACACGCTACGTGACACCATCGTTGTTACTTGTGCGTTACCTTAAACTAGCATAGAAGCTACTTTACCGGGGTGTCTACTTAACCGTACGGTGGAAATACTTCTCCAGTAAAGCTTATCAATTATGTCAGGAATGGGCTCCATTCTACTGTTTCACGTTTTATTTTTTTATTATGGTGGAAAATTGATTTGGAGGAACCGTTCAAGGGTCACAACGAATTAAGCAGCGAAAAACCAAAAGATCGATTATAATTATGTTACATCTCTCCGAGCTTCGAAAGGAACATAAAAAAATCAGATAGAATCAGTAGTCAAAAGTTAACTAACAGGAATAAATTTATGGCTGTTATCGCCACTTAAAAAACTCGTATTATTTATTAAAAATAGGAGTAAACTATAGTAGATGATAAAACAGTTCACTATTTAATAATGTGACGCAACGCCATTGGTCCGTCTGACAAATAGCGGGTAATAGTGGATTGATATAAAGACTAAGCGTGCATTATAAAATATAAAGACCGCTTGAGTATGGATGGAGGTACGAACAACATCGCGGTTACGGTTATTTAGTGAATGTGATAGTTTATAGCTATAGTGGTAGGGTTGTTGCTAACATGGGTTACTTGGCAAGAAATGCAATTACCTCATGTATATCATATCAGAATCGGCAATTAAATAAGTTATTTAGTCGCTACTTTGAAAAATACATTATAAGTCTGTATTTTATAATTGCATGCCACAAATGTACTGACCTGACTTTAACGAAAAAGGTTTCCGATTCCGATTCCGACCCATATGTTGACCAAACCTTTATTACGAACCTTTATTAAGAAATTTATTACAGTTTCATCCCAATGAAATAAATTAAAAGTAATTTGAGCCAAATCAATGACATTTGCGAATGTGTTCCTAAATAGCATAAAATGTGTAGGTAGGGTAAAGGAAGGTATATTGGTGATATATGTGATTAGGTGATATCAAGAAAAAGGTTCGTTTACCTAACGCAGGTAGGGTGTACTGCAGTGCTTAGTTTATACCTGTCAACTACTACTACTAGCGCTGTGTGCTTGCCCATAAAACTCTCAGTCCACTGCTAAAATATGGTGCTATTACTTTCATACCATAATAACAATAGCTATCATATGTATTTTATGTAGAATTATGATATCTAAATATCTAAGTTTATTTATTCAATGTGTTAGTATATACCAAAAGTTTACTTTTTTTACTGAAAATGTTTATATGTATAAAGTACCTAGTTTTATAACCTGACGTTATAATTCCTCTCAACTAAATGTCTTTTTCGGTTTTCTTCTATCTGACACCAAAAGTACCCGTTATTCTTTTATTTATCTTTTCTATTATCGATTTTGTGCATCCAAAGGTTGCCTTTAAGCGATCGCGCTTGACGATAATAATCCACTTTGTGTCTTTTTGTATGCAATATGTCGTTGGTGTACAATACAGATTATTCTATTCTATAAAATATATATATACGTGCATAACTTCTAAAGGCCTGGAGTTATTTTGTCGTCTCGTCCTTTTTTATATCCATCCTTGCTTTTACGATTTGAACCCCCATATGTCATTTAACGGAACTTTATCGGTCATTGTTCCATTTTATACTTATTTATGTTTATTGGGTAAGTTGTAATAATAACCTATGATATTTTTACAATCCCATAAAATATTTCGCTTAAAAATTACTCGTATATTCAACTCAAGAGCAATCGCGGTCGTCGTCAGGTACTGTTGTCAGAGGCAGATAGTCGATTAACGATATTTTGCCGTTTATCTATCTGCCGTCAGCATGATGTAGGTATTGGTGTAATGAACCACTTAAAGTAGACTTAATTTGATCGCTCGATTGCACTGGTGCCATTTAGCAAGCTCAAGTGTTTTCTCTCACCCACGGCTTCGAGTGTATGCCCCACAGTACTTCCTCATATCTTAATACACGACACTTAATAGACTCCGATGAATATGTCAATGTGTGAAGTACTGGAGGAGCCATATGTACCTATGACTTGTAATAATTATGGAGATGTTTGTTTCTAAACTCTTCTAATCTCTGTCTGTGTATAGCTCGTGGCCAGGTCTTAAATTGATCACGCAATCAATTCTTTGTTTTAATAGCACATAATAATGTGCAAATAGAAGAAAAAAATGCAGCTTAGAAGAGCAATAATTATATAAGTTCCTCCTTTATTAAACCTAATAAAAATAACCCTACATCGATGATATGGCCAAACGTGGATTGATATATCATCAAACATTGACGTTTAAACGATTAGGTCAGTTTAAGCTGACTGTATCATGAAATACGACCATTTCCTGAAATGGTCGGACACAATATCATGATGTGCTCAATTCTAAGATCTGTCTACGACATATACAATACGAGATTTCGTTGTATATTGAAATGAATTCAATCTCTCAAATCACTTGTTTTTCTGCTGATTTAAAAGTTTTGTAACTATGTATTTTCAGATACTGATTAATTAATACATATAATATTGAAAATGAAATTGAAAAGTCCATATGTATGTGGTTTGAGAATCATAATCAGACTTTCACGTGCCTTTGTGTTTTCGAATTAATATTTTACCCATGTCAAATGTGATGTGTTCATAAGTAAAATCCAATGTGTTATTGAGTAAAAGCCGGCATGTTAATGTCAAAGCTGTCCTCTAAAACCGGGTCACAAATAGAGGTTCAATTTCCTCGCACGAACCAATATAAAAGTAGGTGCAGATTTTCAATTAGAATTTCCCTCATCATCGGTAGCCGTCACAGCGGTATGTTGATTGTGTTCCGCTGTGACCGAGCCCGGAAGTTATTGTCACCCAAATATTTGACCGTCGAACGATTGAAGATAATATGTATTTGAGGATTTAGCAGCACCGACATGGCAAAATTAATTTACTGAGGCTTGTTTATTTAATATAAAGTGGATACACATGTATATTCGTGTCTATGAAGCTGGCGTAGCCAAGTCATAGGGCCGTAATAAAACTTACACTATATTTTTTTGCTAATTATTTGCTATTTCTTTGCCAAAGAATAGATTTTTTTGCTATAGCCATTTCCGAAAAACAATGGTCCTGCTGACTTGATACTTAAGCTAGCGTAGCCAACCCTTTATCTCCGGATCTCTTACACTTATCAAAACAAGCTTTACGGCTTATTTTTTTGCTAATTATTTGCTACTTTTTTGCTAAAGAATTAATTTTTTTGCTATAGCCATTTCCGAAAAACAATGGTCCTGCTGACTTGATACTTAAGCTAGCGTAGCCAACCCTATATCTCCGGATCACGGACAAGAAGAATCAGACAAATTGTCAATATACAAACAGCAATTATCACATATCATGCATAGGTATCATCGATACTTCGCTATGGATTATCATGTGGGGCAATTCAGTGGATGCGGATAAGGCTTTCATAGCCCAAAAAAAATGGATTCGTGCAATGTGTGGGGTTGATAGCTTAACCAGTTGCAAGCCACTCTTTAAACAACACAAAATCTTACCCTTACCATGTTTATACATCCTGGAGATATGCGTCTTTGTAAAAAAACATTCTCATTTATTTAAAAAATTGGGGGATATGCCAAACAGCCGAACAAGGCATAAAAATAGACTGCAAGTCCCAAAGGTAACCCTGTGGGTGTGCAAAAAAAACAAGCAGTGAATTTTTTTTTATTTATGGTATAGGAGGCAAACGAGCAGGCGGGTCACCTGATGGTAAATGACTACCGCCGCCCATGGGCACCTGTAACTCAATAGTCACAAGTGCGTTGCCGCCCTTTAAGGTGGGAGTAGGGGAAGAGCGGGAAGACGGGAGAAAGGCATTAGAGGTGTGTTAAGAATGGTCACCCATCCTAGACTGATCTGGCTAGTATTACTTAACTTTGTAATGTATTAACCTACTCGGTTACCACTTAGCCACGAGCTCCTCTGATGATGAATTAAGTGGGTATATATATATTATATATATATATTAATATTAATTGTATTAAAACTCGATAAAAGCGAGTCACCTCCACTGAAACTCATGTTCACGATATTTCTACTATACTACATATTAATGCGAGTAAATTGAGACCAGTCCCGAAGCCGTGCGTCAAAACAAATTTTTCTTCAAAAACGAGGGACATTTTAGCGATATTAATTCTGGATTTCCTCATATATAATATACCTGGACTTTTTATGTGGTGATGACACTTTGGTTTTTACATCATAGTTAATTAACAATCTCTCATTTTAATATTATTAAACTATCTAATATTATTATTCATCTAATAAGATCACTTTCATTACACGTCAATGCTACACTGAAAGTAAATAGTAAATTTTAATAATTTCACTTAACTGAATTTCATTAAACTGCAGATTTTTTTCAAAATAAAATAGTATAATAAAAATAATAAGTTATGTTAAAGTATTATTGTCATGGAGGTCTCAGTTCTTTCAATCGTATCACTATATATTATAAAACTAAGTCCCCCACCGCGTCTATTTGTCTGTCTGTTTGTTCGCGATAAACTGAAAAACTACTGAACCGATTTTCATGCGATTCTCACCTATTGGTGAGAACCGCATAGAGTGATTTACGAAGAAAGGATAGTTAAAATAAGATGATGATTATTGAAGATGTCTCTACTACCCTTGCGAAGCCGGGGCGGGTTGATAGTAAGGAAATGGTTTCTACGCGTTTAGTATTTAAGTTATTAGCGTTTAGTTAATGAGCTTTACCCTGATCATTTACATAAGTTAGCCGTCTAATCAAGCTGACTGTGAGTTCGTATCGTTAAAGTGGTTGTCCATCTAGCGGGCGTTTCGTGTTTTTTTCTGTTTAAAGTGGAATCATATAATTGTTTTTAGTAATTGAGTGTAGGCGTTATAAATAAAGTAGTTAGTTTGTATGAAAGTGCCAAAATGGGTAGAGGCCGCCCTGCAAGTGTGTCTAGAGATCATTTTCACAGCATTATATTGCCATTTAGAGACCAGATTGTCAAAAATTCAACAGTCGTATCGAAAAGCGATGAAATTTGGGAAGAAATTTCAAATCCACTTAATAACAAGTACAAAGCCAAATCTGTGTCCAGCTTGGTTGTAAATAATGATTTTAATGTTTTGGATAAAATAAAAGTAAAATTACAAATCTTCTCTTCTTAATTATTTTTTATAGTTCTGGAAGAAATTTTAAAACTCCACTTGAAAAAAAATAACCTAAAAAGTTTCGATTAGTTAAATCATATTTATTAAACAAGCAGCGATTTTTTTATTTTTTATTTATGGTATAGGAGGCAAACGAGCAGGCGGGTCACCTGATGGTAAATGACTACCGCCGAGGGGAGGGGAGAAGGGAAGAACGGGAATAGGAGAGAGGAAATTGTTAGGGCCTCCGGTAACCTCCCTCACGCGGCGAAAAGCAAAGGAAGTATTGCTTCACTGCCGGTTTTCTATGAGGCCGTGGGTGGTATCGAGCTGAGTCGTGCCGGCCCGTACGTGCCCAAGCATTGCTCTCCCACGTAAGAATTGCCATAAAAATGGAAATGAAAGGAATTTTTTATATCTTCTGATTTTACCGGTATGAGCAAAGAAGTTTACATAACCTATATTTTTATCGGAAATAAGTAATTATTAAATAATTTGGGTATTACGCTTACTAAAAGGCTTACAGAGGCTCTTCTGAATATATTTGCAACATAAATAAACTAAAAGTAATACGTACGAATCAGTTTTACGATATTTTGGTGATTAGTCGACATGTATAGCGTAAGGTGTGCTATACCTACTTTTCCCTCAAACAAGCGTACGTGCGTATAAAAAATAATTCTTTAGCAAACAATAGCAAATAATTAGCAAAAAAATATGCCGTAAAGCCTGTTTTGATAAGTGTTAGAGATCCGGAGATATAGAGTTGGCTACGCTGGCTTAAGTCTCAAGTCAGCAGGACCATTGTTTTTCGGCAATGGCTATAGCAAAAAAATCAATTCTTTGTCAAAATAGTAGCAAATAATTAGCAAAAAAATAAGCCGTAAAGCTTGTTTTGATAAGTGTAAGAGATCCGGAGATATAGGGTTGGCTACGCTAGCTTAAGTCTCAAGTCAGCAGGACCATTGCTTTTCGGCAATGGCTATAGCAAAAAAATCAATTCTTTGGCAAAATAGTAGCAAATAATTAGCAAAAAAATATAGTGTAAGTTATATTACGTCCCTATGACTTGGCTACGTCAGCTTCATAGACACTGTATATTCGTCAGTTACATTATGATAAAAACTAGAATGATAACTTTCGTAAGTGACATTTATAGTTACTAAAAATATGCGGTTGTTCTATTCATGTACATGTATGTTTCGGACAAGCCGACTAGGCGTTGCAACTGCCACCGACGAGACAGGTCTTTCGCTTCTTGATAAAGGGGGCCTGTCATTTCAGTAAATAAAGTACGAGGTCTACGCGCTGATACATCTTTGATAATAAAATATTTGTAGTGGCTATAGAGGACCTATTATTCTATAAACTGAAATATTTTGTCTTCTTATAATAATTTCTAAAAAAATCATCGTCATAAATCAAACATTATTTTTAAACAAGTTTACTCACTTGTTTTAATAACAAATGGTCATAATTTTCCTGTTTGGATTTCAGCATTTCAAAAGGCGTTCGCATCACTGGCGACTGATGTCCCACCATCTCATCCAGCAGCTGCTCATCTGCGCGTACCACGAGGCCTCAAAGGACCACACCACATCTTCGAATGTCGACGAACGAACATCATGGGCTCCCTCGTCCAGGACGCATCTCCTTTCTTGTTCCCCTGCACCATCGAATACTCTCTCATTTGTGCCGCGATTCTTTATGTCATGTGGAAGAACATCTCCAAGTATCCTTCAAAAGATGTAGCAGCAGCAATAGTCAAAGCTCGTATACTAGAAGGTTTGGCCTATAAGAAATCACCGCATTTGTATAGCGTTGATTGCGCGAGAGCTCATAAAGGACTTTTTTTCGGAATTCTTGTTTTGGTCCTAACTATAATTTCGTTGATACTCTTCTTTGTACTTGTATCAAAAAAAGATTATGCAACGTTAGCTGTAGTGGAAGTAAATGTTTGTGAATTAGCATTATACGCTATGACGACTTTTGCAAGTTTAGCTGGAATGTTTTGTCTGAGAAAACTAAAGTACGATGGTAACAGAAATCTTGAATTGGATAACATTCTCCTGGTTGGAGCTCAAACTGGTATGTTCATATATGGTACTTTTACCATTATCGGAGGACACTTTACGATAGAGAAGAATACTATATTAATATTGATAACAGCCTTGTCATCATTAATCCAAACTACTTGTCAGACAATGTTTATTCTTGACGCAAGCCGAAGATCAGCAAAAACTGCCGAACAACTCCGAAAGAAACCTGGAAGAGAAATAGTAACATTTCTCTTGGTAACTAATTTGGCAATGTGGGCTATAAATACTCTAGAGAAGTCTCGAGCAGAATCACATCCAGTTCAGCTTCATTTCTACGGTCTGTGGGCTTGGACGATCATAACTCATGTGTCAATGCCACTAGCGATCTTCTATAGGTTCCATTCAACGGTGTGCCTGTGTGAAATATGGAAACGAGCTTACAAGATGAAGCCAGCCTACATGTAGCGACCGGCTCGGAGGTACTGGAGTACACCACTGTCTTTCAGAATGTGAACTGTGGTACTTTCGAAATTGATGCTTTAGACAAGACGTAGTTTGATGTTAGTGCCATAGTTTCAGGTAATCTGAATAATAAAATAGATGTGGTAAATAATGAACATAAGAATATCTATGGATTCGTTAGACGTAGTTCAGATTTTGGTCTTTCTGATATGCCTTTGTACCGCATTAATTTCAAAACTGGCTGTTCAGCAGTCATGTTAAGTTATTGTAATAAAATATTTTAATGTGTTATTTATTTGTAGCTTTATTAAACGCTTTAACTATAATAACGGAACTGATACGTTGATATTTAAATCGCAGTATTTCACTATAAACGGGTTGGATTTTAATGATTTTAGCGCTTTACATTCTAGATGTTAATTTTTCTGCAAGTTTTTAACGTTAATTATATTGTTAATACATATGTGAACCTATTAATAATAAGTTATGTGTTCATATTTTCTTCTTGTTTAAGTAGGTGTAGTTTTAGATAGAGATTAGTCAGTAAGTACAGTAGAGCCTGTAACCCACATTCCACTTTCTGAAATGATAATATTTCTGCCGAAACATAAACTTTTACGCACTCAGATTCAAAACAAATGTCTTCCATTAGGTTACATTATTTTATACACTTTTCTACAGATTCATTTTCTGCTACTTTTGAATAGTGCGTATTCCGTATTAAATTGGGAACAATAAATTCTATCGACCTAATGATATTTTTTTGAAGGATTTTAAACATGAAAATAATACATTGGTTACGATAATAAAGTAATTTTTACTATGAAACGCATAATAGTCTGAACAGATATTAGAAATTTTGTAGCGGATATTTTTGCGAGGAAAATGTAGTAGTGTTCAGTATTTTGGAGAAATTTTTTATCAAAGCAATACCGTGGACCCAGTAGTTAGGCAAAATGTGACACCAAAGTCTTTTGTAAGTAACTTTTGGAGCTTATAATTGAGTAGAGTCCAGTACTTGAGTAGAATTTATGAAAAGATGGGCATATTTGATATTAAATGTATGATGTTTTATTGTCAATAGACTTAGTGATTTCGTCCACTTTTTATGAATATCGATAGGTACAAGATTTGTAAACATCTAGCTCACCTCAAACAAATTGACCCCTTATGAGGACCTATTGTGGTAATATAAAGAAACCCTGTAGGCATGCATTATACACACATGCAGGGTAGCACGAATCTAGATCAGTGCACTTTGGGTGGCTTTTTAATGTCTTCTTTTAAGGTTGTTTACTTTTGTTCTGACTCCGCCACTTTATTGAGTTTAGTATTTGCGGTGTAACTTTTAGTAAGCAACTTTTGTTTCTTTTGATTTTAATTTTACTCACAGAGTCGGGTTATAGCTCATGTTGTTGGATAGTTTATACTATGAATATAAATCAGAGTGAACGTTCGCTTACAGGTAACTCTTTGCCGCCAAATTTATTTTAGGAATTCAATGATGTAATAAGTATGACACAGGCGTGTCTGTCACAACTACTTGATAACGTAAACATTGTTTTAATATTATTATCATGTATATCATGTACCTGTGTTTATTGATATTATTACTATTACTTCCTTTAATGAATTAGTACATCTAGTAAAAGTTTCCACAGTCTACTTTAAGTCAGTGTTAACTATTATCATTGAGATAACTCCACAGAAATCTATATTTAGATTTCTGTGGTTGACACTGACGTAACGTAGACATTTTAGTTCACCACCGTTTCACCAGCATAATGTGAACTGTGAAAACTTACTTGCTAACATTTGCTCAATAATTATACACCTGAGTATCGCATATATATTTCACATTGTTATTATTTAACAAAAAATAAATACTGTAGGTATCAGGAATAGGTCTTAAGCCCTCGCATATATTACTCAACGGATTTTTAGAACATCTTTTTAAAATTTTAAGAGCTCATTCAGAATACATTCTGGCAGCACTTGGGACATATTTTTATTATTTAGTAGTATCCAAGAAGCAGTACTACTAGTGGTAGTATTGTGTTCTAAATGTGCTGTAATCTTGAAAATTGGTTTTAAGACGAAAACTTAATGGGTATTGTCACTACATTTTTTTAATGAAAATATGTTTCCTTATTGTGACAATTCTGATTCTTTTTTAAATATATAGATATGTATAGCAAGACTAATATGTATAAGTTCTGTTGGTTATTACAGAAACGGTTTATGTATTTGTTGGTTTTAGTATAAAGTTATTATAACTCACTGTGAGCAGTTTGATTGTTTTAAAAATATACGAAATAATATTAGTGACTCTTAAGGAGTGCACTTCCGTTAGTCACATAAGGTTTCCGAAACCCCTTTGGAATGCTGGTCATTTTAATTTTTAAGTCTTCTCGTCTCCGTTATGACATTTTTCATAAAGAAGTGGAGGACATAAGATACGATTAGTCAATGCCTTCGTGTCTCCTCTCCACTCGTCTTTGAAACAAACATAGGTACTTTAATGACGATAAGATGTTGTAGGGGAATTGTTATTGCATGAAGTTCGCCTTTACACTTTTAAAAAAACTGAATGATAAATCCCAAAACTTATAGGGTAAAACATACATGTTACAATAAAAACTTTCGTGAGTGGTATTCATATTTATTAAAAACTATACGGTTTTACTCACGTTTGTATTTCGGGGATGCCCACTAGTTTCGGACCCGACGGACCCTTTCTCAAGGAGTGAAGCGTCCTGCCGCGACGGTGTCAGGTGTCACACTTAAAGGGCCCCTGTCGGGTCCGAAACTAGTCGGGCATCCCCGAAATACAAACGTGAGTAAAACCGTATAGTTTTTAATAATTAAAAACATACATGTACTGAAACAGGCATATATATGTTTATACACCGGTATAAAACATTCTCTTATTAAGCCTATTTTGAGAGCAAGTTCCAACTAAAAAGTAAGCAAGGAGATACAGCTTAGCCTAATTAAAATAACAACATCAACAATCGTTTTGTGTCCTTCACTGATAGTCGTTGAAGCCCTTTTAGACACAGAGATGATTCCTTTACTACTTATAACGTAGTTTTAATACGCCCAACATTCAAATGATTCAATCTACTGATTCAAATATATTGCACGACTTACAAGTTCATATTTACAAAGTACATTTTAACCAACTAATGAATACTCAATACTCTTAGTACAGCCTAAAAATAATAGTAAAAAATATTTCGATGTCTATTGGCATTTGACTAGTAACAGACTGATGAATGCCCTGAAATAGTCCAGTGAATATATATGAATGACGCTTTGTTTAATGAAATTGAAGTGTACTATCTTCTGTAGGAAAGTCATCTACTCGTACAGTGTGTATCACTATGTGAATCACCAAACTAATGAAAAAGAAATATAAAGTATTTTTAGCGTGTATGAATGATACTGATCGCCAGTTTTTTGAAAATAACCTTGTATACCTTAGCATTCATCGCATAATATGTTCTAGTTTGTTAATAAAATATTTTAAACATTTTGTGAAATAAATTATAGTAGATTTAGAGTCCTTTTAAGTCCTTTTTATATACCTAATACATAATGTACCTAGTATAAAAATTTTGGTCTAGGTGCGTCTTATAAGTACTTTTGAATACTCGATATGAAATATTAGCTTTAAATTAAATGTGACATACCAAATTTATAACTATTAAATTATTGTAGATTAGGGAAGAATAAAGCGATACGACGTACCTACTTTGAAACAGACAATGTAAAGTTGTTTTTGGGGAAGATGGCGCATGTATAAATGACGTAATATTGTAACTATTTTATAATATAGATTATAAGATATGGTCATTGTCATTCTGTATGTAGGTCATTATTACTCATCGTGCTTGGTGTTGCTACTTCTTCACGAAAGACATTTAAGGAAAACCATTTTATATCTCAAGTACATTTCAAAGCCTAATATGTCTATAATATGATATCTTCACATTTATACTTCCAAAGTCAAAAGATTATAAGGGTTAAAAGATGCTGAAAGGAAAATCACCGCACGTATAGCAAAATTGCTAGAATATTGATAAAATATTCTGTATTAACTAATGCTATCGCTTAAGACCCGATGTTTCCAGCTACAGTTTGGAGGTTGTAGAGAGACTATTTAATACATTTTGAAATGTTAATCGTTTTTGCTGATAACAGGCCGATATTAATATTATCATCATCGGATATTTTTAACGTAAACATCTCACCATCTGGTGTATTTTAATTCATATGAAATGTGAACTTTCAGTTGCGTATTTTGCGTTGGATCGAAATTATTGCCTTACTTACATCTGACGACTGCGTCTACTGAAGAGAGAAGAGTATTCCACGATATGAAATTATACAAAAAGTGACATAGTAAACGTACACCCTAAAAGTAAGCAAATTATAGTGATTCCACCGAAGTCAAAACAGCGTGTGCTTGCGTCGACATATGTATAATATAACCACACTAATTGCCCATAATAACTAATAAGTATGAATAATACCTTATACAAATAATGCTGTGACTTCTTAATGTAAATTAAGTGTCATTGTTGTGATTATAATCCGTAGCGTCTAAGGCGTCGGTCACGAAGTCAGCGCTGACTTCGTGTTCGAGGACTAAGAGCGGCGTGCATTTTTTACAATATAAGTTGTTTACCTCGAATTTGAAAACCTATTGAGGCTCATACAACGAAACCATCTTCAAGAATGTTTATCTCTTGCAGCTACTAACCAAGTCCCTTTAATAAATAGTCCATTTGGTAAAAGCGGTATAATAAATTGTACACAGCGTATGGCAAACGAAAATGAAAAAAATTATACTGTACGATTGAATAAACAAAAGCGATTAAATTATGAAAAGTTGTTAAGTAATTGAATAGCATTTCAATTCTCTTCAGATTTCTATTTTGTAAGACAGAACGTTAACTACCCGGCCACAATTTGCTGTGGCTAATTAGCAGTAAAAAAATATTAAGACTATAAATTGAAATAAAAACTATCCTACCTCTCAGTTGGACGAAACTACGTTAAATTTGGTTAAAGTCGGTTCTTAGTTTCGGAGTTCAGAGACAACGTGACTCGAAATTTCCATACCTATATAAAGATTTCAGACAATCTCTAAATTGAATTTAAATGATTTTAACTTCCTTCACAAATGTTTATGTAAAAAGTAACTAATATATACAGTAGGTATAGAGTAAGCTTAAATCTATAATTTATTTGTTTAATTTATACATATGTAGGTTAGTTATTTTAAATTTGTAATCATTATACCAAATATTCGTTGAAATACTCTATATTCTTAAATTGTGGCATTTATTTTTAGCGATTACAAATTATGATTATACAATGAATTCCTCAGGAAAAAATGTACCTCTCGGCATAATCATAGTACCACGTAAATATTTAATTTAAGCCTTTGGCCACACATCAGACACTCGCTCGGATGCAACGAAAAATGCTGACTGCGAGTAAATTTTTATATTTACGCCATCTGTGGATTCTGCGCGATACTAATGTTATTTGATGTTGGTGGTATACTAATTATCCATATATTATTTCGGGTGATTTTCACAGTTGATGCAATTTTAATTTCGAGTTTTTACCATATTTTAATACAACTTATTCAATTCATGAAAATAGATTTATACATAAGTATCACGCGTTTTTTTTATATATAAAGTTCTAATGGAAAGAATATTTTTTTAAATTAAACTAAGATATCAAATAATACTTAGAAATTCAAAGTGTTCTATTTCTACTCATAATTCGAGTACACCTTTTGAGATTTTTAGAGGGATTTATAATGTCATCATAATTTGCGATAACAATTATAGTTTTAAAATGCCTGTTGTATAAATAGTGATATTAGAGTATTGTTTTTATTATATAATTGTCAACTATTTATTTGTTTAGCAAAGACTGTGAATAAAACAGGATAGAATAAGATGTCTCTTTGGATGTTTAACGTTTACAAACAAATAAAAACTTTCGCAAAATTATCCTGATAGTGTTGTTTTATTCAATTCAATGCCTATAATACTATACAAAGTTGCGACAACGATGGGCACTCTTTTTTCTATCGCCAATAATGATAATGGTTTCGTTATAAATTGCATCAGCGAAGAAAAGAAGCTAACCAAAATAACTTTAACATACAACTTTCAAAAGGGTTTTATCAATTCATCTTTAATGGCGAACACATAATATAGCACAAAAGTAGAAAGAAATACATTCTGTATAATGAAATAACAATAACACCTTACATGTATTATTAATCAAATCGCCTTTACCACAATGGCCTTTGCGACAGTAATGCCATCTATTATATAGAACATACAAGCTTTTACGCCGCCGCGCCGCGTCGTGATCAGGTGAATAATCTAACATCCATTGTGATTGACATAACATTAACTTTTAATATAATGAATCTATTTAGAAAAGAACCTACGCTTACGCGACCTTATAATGTACGTATACCTACACTTAATTTATCATAAAACACAAAAACAATTTACCTATTATTAAAATTTCATTTCAAGAAGACTATAACGATTTCACCCGGTCGTCTTTACATTTTTCATAGTCTGATTTATGCGTGGCCTTTTTCGGCCTTCATTTACCTTTCGATTCCTTTTTAGTTCTATTTGGAGACGATAATACCGCCAACGTTTTAAAGTTTAGGTTAAGTTTCATATAACTATTGGCTTGTTTGTATTTGTAAAGTCAAGTGTCGTCGCCAATTATTATGCCTTTCATGGTGATATGTTCAATAATGTACATACAAGCGCGGATAATCATATCAGCGACATGCTTTCAATGTTCTGTTTAGACAAGTTTTAGTTTCAAACACGGTGATGATTTCAAATCGTTGCCTTATTGACAAGCGTCTTCACAATTAATCCTGGCAATGTGAAAACGGCAACTCCTGTTATTAAAAAAATATACTACTTTAAATTTGTATTCTAGCATCAATGTATTGTTTGTATAAATTGGATAGGTACGCAAATAAACTTTCCTAATAATAAACGCGAACAAATACAGTCGACAAACCTATATTAACTGCAACTTGCGAGTGAAAACCGTTTGGAGCTACAATTTGTTGGCTTACCTTTTATGAACAGATAAGTGGCACTTGTCCATACGCAGACAGACTCTCACCTGGTCTGATGTGTAGTGTTAAACTTGATAAACGCCCACAAGTTTTTGCTAGCAAGCTTCATATGTCGTAGTTTCACTTGATAGTTTTTGCTTTTCGACGGAACAGACACTCGGTGTGAATAAGGATGAATCAGGCATGTTTCACTGTTGCATGTGATGCATATAATATACCTACTACATTAAGATATTGAATCGATACTAGTTATCGATAAAAAGCCTAGGTTGGTTTAAGTTCAGACTATAACCATTTTGATAATCGAGTTAAACATGATGATGGTGGCATGATCAAGTGTGTTTTTTTTTTGTAATATTGTATTTATTAACCGACGAAAAAAAAGGAGGTTCTCAACTCTCAATATATATTTTTTTTTTTATGTCTGTTCAGCCCTCACTCCGTTATTTATGAACCGAATTTGATTTTTTTTTTTGTTAGATAGGGTATACCTTAAGGGTGAGATCCTGATAAAATTGAGAGAAACCCTCGGAAATTGTAGGAACGAATAGTCTTTCTGTTTACTTATCATTACTTTATCAGGTGTTTGCGTTTAGAAATCATCACATCATGTAGCTGAGCTGATGATGAAAAAAAAATCATAAAATAAAAACCTTTTAACAAAAATTAAACCGACGAAAAGAACTAAAAACCAAAAAATAAATAAACCTTAATTAAGTCTTAAGTATTGAGCTTATTTACATAAACTATCAAATTTTATATAAACTTATTTTGAGTCGGCGCCAAATAATAAAATGATACCTACGTAGAGCCATGTCCATTTCTACGTAAAATTTTGATAATTAATCAGTGGTGGGGAGCAAAACAACTTCTTGACAATAGTCAATATAGTCTGTCAAGAATTGGCAAGAAGTTTATTTGACACTTCAAGGGACCTGATGTGAGCAGTCTGGTCTTATACTGTTGCAAAGGGGCCATTCAGCGTTGCGTTATCTTCTGGGAACTTTATCTTATTATAGTAATGGGAAAGATAATTATTATTTATTTTTATTTATTTATTTATTTTAAACTTTATGCACATTTGGTACATCGGCGGACTTAATGCCTAAGGCATTCTCTACCAGTCAACCATTGGGTGATGCAGATAAATACGTCAGACGTAGTCATCATTTCTCTTTAGTACATAATGTATCTAATTGTAGACCACCCATGACGCGCGCAATTATCTTCATGAACATATTGTGTTTTCATATTGGTAACAAGTATTTATTCAGATAGTAATCAGTAACTCTACAACCAAGTGTTTTAATAAATATGTATTACGTTATAAAATGACATCACAAGAGTGTGTGATGCCAATGAATTAATGTTTGTGATAAAGATCATATCACCACATAGTTAATTGTTGTTATCGAACCTTGTGCATTAATTAGGTCATCTACAAATGTTGAATAACACGTTTAATATACTCAATGAATAATTATATTGTGCTTGAAATGTGCATTGAATAAGAACCGGAAATATTTCGATAGCTTTAACTGTGTGCATAACAACTCATCTATGTACTCGTAGTATTGCTTAAGTTGCTAAAATGGGGGAGATTTGCTGCGATATAATTTAGAATTAATATTGTAAAAGTGAAAGTGAGTTCCTTTGTTCGATTCTTTGTTTGTTTGTTTGTTTGTTTACTTTTAAACTGATCATCATTGAATTTTGCCAAGGGCACAGAAATGGACATAGGATACTTGTCATCCAGACAAAAAAGTGTTTTTATGTGTGTTTGTATACCTCAGTTGATTAAAAAAATCTATATGAAAGCGAGCGAAGCCGCGGGTAAAAACTAGTATTATAATATAATAACTTAACTAACACACCAACTTTTTACGCAGGTGTCTGCTGCGGCTTACACCCCGTTTCTGAAAGGCCAAACAAAATATTGTTGAACTAACAGAGTTGTCAAGTTATCAGTGGTTTCAAAATTGATTCGAGTTCCTGAAAAATCAAAGAAAAATTGAATAAATTAGATATTGTTGATTGAGTGGCATTTGACATAAGATTTTGAAGTTAAATTTGACTTTGGACATAAGCTCTGTTAACAGATCCGATGATCAAATCAAAGTGCCTAACCATACTTTCAGCAACTCAATACCTACTTAACACTCTTGTTATATATTATATTTGACGTTGACATACGATTAGTTAATTTTTGCGTTGATCAGCCTTTCACCGACTTAGTGAAACACATTAACGCCTTAAATAATATCAATGGCAAATGAATAAACTTAAATATTTTGTCGAGCGACTAGATTGGCGTCTTGTTAAACGTCAATCGAAGATCCAAAATATTACAATACGCCCTTCCTAATGGCCAAATTGTTGCTTATCTATTGTCCCTATTACAGTGACATAATCCTGCAATGTCAACAGAATATATACTGATATTACTATAATAATAGTTTTACTACATTAGTAGAGATATCGATAACGCTATCCGTTGTTTACCAGTAATATTATGTTTTGTTATGTCTACTTTACATATTTCAGCTTCTATTGCATTTTATATCTTGAAAATAACTTGATATGTGCACTAGCTGTGCCCGCGACTTCGTTGGCGTTTATGTCGGAAAACAATAATATGTCGCTTAAAATAGGTGTAACACTATTTTTACATTTAACATTATTAATAACTATAATTTATTAATAATGTTGCAAATCTGTATTTACGTTTATTTATTATTATTTAATTGCTGTTACTATTATTTTGTTATTTATTATTACTGTCATTTAAAAATGATCTCGTTATGATAGGGGGAATTCTCCAGACGGGGTTTTTGATACTGTATTGGCGGTTAAACAACCTGGAGCGTACAAAAAAATATTGTTTTGGTGGCTTACACGCGAAATAACGACTTACGTAGATAAAGGCGGCCGTGGGAAAAGCTCCCATTTTTTCGTGTGGAATCCAACCTCACCGGTCTATTGGTGAGGCCGTAAGCACCCTTAAACCGACTAAAACCACACGATGCGCCGCGTATATATTTTAAATCAATGCCCATTTTTGGTAGATGCAACTTTCGCATGTTTTGTTTGTAAATGCATACATGGGGTACACTTAAAATTTTAAACTCATTAACAAAACAACTTTAACTCATTAACAAAACAATTTACGTGTAAAGTAATATATTTACTGCTTTTCGAAGTAATCTCCATTACATTTTAAACACTTTTTTTCGCTCAAAACTTTTTTAACCGACGAAAAAAAAGGAGGTTCTTAATTCAACCGTATTTTATTTTTTGAAAACATGAGGACCATTGGTCTAAGCCTCTAAGGGCATATTTTTCACGTGCTGGTAGAAAGCTATCACGGCGTCTTCCGGCCGCGTAAATGTCATACCTCTCATCAAATCTTTAATTTTTGGTAAAATAAAGAAATCGCATTGTGTCAGGTCCGGACTATGTGTGGGATGGGTCACGTACTTTAACAACATTTTTTTTACACCAATCAACACGAGTCTGTTTTTGTTCTGGAGTGAGTTCATGAGGAATCCGGCGGCAACAAAGTTTTCTAACTTTTAAATACTGACGTAAGATTTTTTGAATTTGGCTCATACCAATCCCCAAATGTTCTCGAATCTCCTCATAGGTGTCACGCCACATTTTTTTCAGTGATCGCGGTATAGGGCCGACCGTCACGAATTTCATCATGGAGAGAAACACGGTCACGATCAAATTCTGCGTACATATACATATCATATCATACATTCTGCATATTTCTGCGTATAAAAAACAATTGACAAGCGATTTCCCGTCAATTTTTTTAATCAATGTTTGAATCTCTTATGTTTAAAAAAATATAACATTCGAAATTGAAACAATTATGAGCGGCCAGGAGCGCAGAACTTTCAGTGTGCCCTATGTATAGGGATAAATAATCGATTTTCCACGGAGAAACATAATCACAAACATCAATGTGTGAGTATTGAAGCGATCACTATTAGAATAAACACTGACCAGCTACAAGTGCCCATAGATAAACATATACAAGGGTTTGTTTGGCACGAAGAAGAAAGAAACTGAAGAAATGCTAAAATAATGACGTTTACAATCGATCTATCCATTCCACATATACCTAAATTCTGACTGAAGCGTGTAACTTAATAATCTTTCAGTGAAATAGGTTATGGCATCCGATAGCATCATAAAGAAGCTGGAAACATACAATAGTCACCTCCTGCTACTTTTTGACTTATATGTATAAGTGCGACCAATACCATCCAAATAAATGCAATTAAATATAAATTTATATATTTGTATGTATGTAAGTTAGCACGTATCTATGTTTTTGTATATATATAATATATGTTCTCCTGTGATCTTTCCTAGTTTCTTTTGTCTTTTCAACCTTAATCTAGTGCACCTATTCAATCATTTCTGCACCAGTCACCACCCTAAGGTAGACTGGTGGAAAATGCCTACAGCATTAAGTCCGCCATTGTACAATTATTTTTTGTGCATAAAGTATCAAATAAATATATAAATAAAATGGAAAAATGCGAATCGCTTCAAAAGTTGTGACAACTTAAAAAAAACCGTATAAGTTTATGTGCAAATATTTAATTTAGTTTAGTTTAGTTGTGGATCAAAACTAGAATAATCAACCCATGATTCATGATTTATTTATTACTAGCTGTGCCCGCGACTTCGTCCGCGTGGAATAGTGTCTTTGGGTAGATCCATACAACTTTTCATCCCCACCTTTCAACCCCTTAAACCCCTTTTTTCGCATTAAAAAGTAGCCTATGTTCTTTCTCAGGCTCTCTCTAGACTATCTGTGTACCAAATTTCATTTAAATCGGTTCAGTAGTTTTGGCATAAAAAGGCGACAGACAGACAGACAGACAGAGTTACTTTCGCATTTATAATATTAGTAAGGATATTAGTAAGGATTTAAGTATAATAACGTATAATATATCTAGAATTAAGCACACAATGTTTACAGGCAACGGTATTTGCTTACCATTAGGGTAAGCAAATACCGTTGCCTATAAAAACTCGCCATAAGAACTTTGCTACACTCTAGCATTTGCAATCTAAACATTATTTATTCCATTTATGCTTTGGAACACGCAGTGACTCCTATAAGTTGTCAGTAAATAACTTTGTTCCACTAAAATATAACATTATTGAATATTTCATCTAATCAACTTGGCACTGGAGCTCCCAGTTTTACTATCAATTCCAATAAATTCTGCTCTGCAAATGAAGTTGTACCATTCAATTTAATGGCTCTCGTTGTGGCGTAAAATATAAATAGGTATGGAGTTATGAGTTGTAGTTGGCATTTCAGAGAAATTTACTTGGCTCCTAGCGTTGCTCGACAAGCACTTTCTTCAGTAGTATTATTATGATTAACATTCCTCTTCGTGGAGGACTGAAAAAGGTGATTAAAAATAACTTGTTTTCTACGATTAGGAATAGAACCTACATACATGAGGCATTCAACTTTTTTAAATTATGAAATGGCATAGGCGTTTGTCTTCCAACTTACCTGATGAAAAGTGACGATGAAGACGAAGGTGGTACACGCCTATCCAAAAGAAACCTATTCACTCTACACTTGAACGTTCCAGGATTATAATTGACTAGATAAAAATCTTTTTAACAAAAAATTAAACCGACGAAAAGAACTAAAAAGGAAGGTTAAACTTAAGGTTCATTTATTTTTTGATTTTTAGTTCTTTTCGTCGGTTTAATTTTTTGTTAAAAAGATTTTTATTTTATGATATTTTTTCATCAGCTACATGATGTGATGATTTCTAAACGCAAATACCTTATAAAATAATGAAAAGTAAACAGAAACACTATTCGTTCCTACAATTTTCGAGGGCTCCTCTCAATTTTATCAGGATCCCATCATCAGATTCTGACTTCATTGACATGGGACCACCCTGGAGGTATACCCTATCTAACAAAAAAAGAGTAATCAAAATCGGTTCATAAATAACGGAGTGAGGGCTGAACAGACATAAAAAAAAAAAAAAATTATATAACGGTCGAATTGAGAACCTCCTTTTTTTTCGTCAGTTAAAAAGTAAACGCAGGTGCGACTCGAACCAAAATGGAGCTGTCAAAGCGCTTAGTTCGACTTTTTGTTTTGTTTGAAAACGAAAGGATGAAACCTCTGTTTAGTATGTAGTGCTTGTACATTATCACAGTTCTTAATTAAATGGATCATTGATTTTGGGCCATGTTACACTACGCTATTTAGACCCATACCGAGCATAGCTTGTACTATGCTTTGTTTTCCCTTTACCCAAAGTAGAGATGTGTGTGTTTTTTGACCTTAACAAGCGCTATAACTCTTGAACTGTAGACACATGACATTTTCAAAGCGTGAATAAATACTATAATTGGTATAATAACAAAATGTATTTAAAATAAAATAAAGTTTGTTATATATACTCCTATAAGTATCTATCCTTCGCGTGCGAGTCTGACTCAACGGTTTTTTTTTTATTTTCTGTAGGCAGAGCAGATGTTTGATTGAAATGGTTTTATTTATGGATGGCCCCTATAAAGGTCCTGTCCTGGTGATACAATTTCCCATATTTAATTTAGGCTGTAAGATATCCCATTTTCGTTTTGAGTGTGTCCATAACAAATAGGCGAGCTTATTCTAAAAGGAGGTTTGGCGATAAATCGGTTATGATTGATGGTGATGACTGTATTTTACGATGTTAAGTCCGTGCTGTATGTGCCGTGCATACATATATTATAGTATATAATGTTGTGGGCTGTTCACCTATCTAACTAAACATGAACGCATTTAATGGAGTAAAATCTTGAACATATATCGGAAAATAAATAAGAGAAGATATTTATTTGTAATTTGAATTCATGTTTAACTTAAGCGTTTAATATGAAAACTAGCAGTTTCCCGCGGCACCGCTTGCACTGATGAAGTGTTTATAAATATATACTTTATGACCGTAGAACAGCGAGAGATAATATACTATTTTTATCAGGACAAAGTTTTTTCTAGAAGGGATTTTATCCATAAAAACACGAAAACCGATTTTAATGTACCTAATGTCAATAGAAACTTACATTTTCATTTTTTTATTTACATTAGTGAGTTTTTGCAAATTCTAATTAATCTACTAACGCAATAGTTATCGCTGAATATACATAAAACTATGTGCAGACGAGAATTGGAAAGAAGAAAAATTGAGCTCCTCCTTATTCTAGTCTGTTTGAAAAGGGGGGAATTACTTTTATTTAAAACATTGTTGATTGCTTAAATGATTCGCTTACTTAGTTTCAGAGTTCGTGTTATAAAACTCGTTTCTAGGTCAGGCGTCTTCATATAAATATTTTTAAATCATACTCCACTTTACATCACACGTCCACTAAAACGTGCTAGAAATAAAACGTTTACTTTAAATAGCGGTTAAATTCTGTATTTTCTTTTTATAATTTACATTCAATATGAGGTCAACTCAATCGGAACATTTATGATGCACTAAAGATCATGTCGTAGATATACGATAGCTGCTGAACCATAAGTATAATAAATTAGGTATTAAAATAGTAGTTATAATATCAATGTTGGCTACAGTTTAAATTAAGTTTCCAAGTAGATAATGCAAGTAATTATTATTTGTCGCAGATTATTTCCACAACCTGCCTTCCAATGATGGCCACTTTAGACAGGTGAGAGAAACGTAGCGTATTAACTTCAACAAACTGGTTTTTGATTTCTTAAATTAAGCTGGCTAATTTTATTTTTAATCGCTCGGTATTAAATTGGGAGAATTGTTTATAAAATTATCCAGGGACGCTTCCTTCACTACATGTAGAATTGGCTCTTTGAGTTGATTTAATTACTACTTATCACCTACTGCAGTAGACATATACGAGAGGTATTTAAAAGATCAAATGTTTGAGGAAGTGCTTTCATCATCATCATCATGATTTCAGCCATAGGACGTCCACTGTTGGACATAGGCCTCCCTTAATGACTTCCAAGAAGACCGGTTGGAAGCGGCCTGCATCCACCGACGTCCTGCGATCTTTACGAGGTCGTCTGTCCACCTCGATAATGGACGTCCTATGCTGCGCTTTCCGGTCCGTGGTCTCCATTCTAGAACTTTGTATGCTGTGCTTTCATATAGGTTCATAAAATATTAACTTTGTATTCTAGTGACGCGGTGTTCGAAACATAAGAACATTTATTACCTTGGTTTATTTATGTCCCAGTTAGGTAGGGAGACTTTTATATGGATAAACACCAGTTTTAACATCGAGGACTGCAAATTATTACCTATTTGTGAACCGGAAAGTCACAGGCTTTATAATAATATTACAGAAATTCTAATACCTGAATTTCTTTAACTTACAAACGAAGAATGAAAATGCATCTTTTGACTCCACTTTGATTTTGTTAATTAAGGTGCTGGTCTTCCATATCAGTGTCTGTATATATATAATATAATATATAGTAAGAAAATTTAATTATGAGTGCTTTCCTTACGTCCCTTTTCTAAATAATTACCCCCTCGTTCTATAGCTCCGCTAGATAAGAATGCAAAGCAACTGCAGTGGGGTGACTTTGTCCCACGACTTCGGAAAATATTCCTATTTAGAAAACAACGAAATGACGCAGAGTTATGAAAAGAGGTTTTATTCAGTTTTAAAGTTGGTTTCACTGATTTGTAATAATTTTACAGGACTTCCTTATTCAAACTAAAACTCCCTATTGGAAAACAACTTTTACTCCGTCAATCAATTTATCCATTCAAATAAACTCGATGTAGCTTTTATTATTCAGTTTACAGCGGACATCCATTCAGAGTATGTTGTGATTGCCCTTCAGTGGTAGGGGTGTATCCCAAAGAACTGAAAGAGAAAGGGAGGAAGATGCCTTGGCAGTAAATGTGCATGCCGCATCTATCTGCATTTCTTCTTCTTTAGCTATTGTTCAAGCGCGTCGCTACCCTTAATCTCGAGATCCCGACACCCCTCTGTGCACTGGGGTGGATGCAACGAATGGGTAGCCCTATCATAAAATATAATAATAAATCCATCTCTTACTAATCTTCTGCAAGGGTTGGGTTAGTGTATTTAAGTAAAATCATTTTAATTACAAAAAAACCGGACATGTGCGAGTCTGACTCGCGTACCGAGGGTTCCGCAGAGGGACGGCAGACCTAAGTATCTGATGTTCCTGTGAAAAAGCGTTTGTTGACAATAGGAGATTTTGGTTATTATTATTTTCTTTATTGATTGCAGTTATTATTAGTTGTTAATAGACTAGGCGTTGGTAACGTGACATAAGTTTTTACTTACGTTTGCGTGCGAATCTAAATGAGAACCTACCTACTTGTGTTCATAACCGGGACGGGTTAAGGTAATTTGGTTTCATGTTAGAAAATTATCATTAGTATTACAGAGTTACGAAACGTGCCCGGTCAACTGCAGCACAGATAATATAATACTATACTAGTAACTGCAGTATACTCTTAACGACATAAAATTTCATGACAATAATTCTACATTTAAATTAGCGTTTACCTACACATGCCTATTATTGAAATAAATTATAGCCTGGATAAAGTAGCTTTCTAACTGTGAAAGTATTATTAAAATGGGTTTAGTGGTTTCAGAGGTTATCAACTACAAACTAACAAATCTTTCCTCTTTATAATATTACTAGCTGTTCCCCTTGGTCTTCGCTCGCGTGTACATATTAATTAACCGTAATTTGTTTTTCTTAAATAAAAGTAGCCTAAGTTACTAATCATGACTCCAGCTATCTACCAGTGAAAGTTTCTTGGAAATCGGTCCACCCGTCCCGGAGATAAGCCGGAACAAACATACAGACACAGATTTTTAAAAATTGTTTTTTTTTGTGTATGTACCCTGTAAACATTCGGATGCATTTAGTAAAATGCTGTTATTATGACGTGCTAGTATAGATTTATTATTGGTATTGATTATATCTCTTTTCAATAAAGGGGTTGGTTATATACATGTGAGTATATGTATATTTAATTTATTATACCCCATTTAACAACATACTATGTTAGCAATATATTTATCTGTCACGGTTGGCAATTGTATACCTACAATAGTACCTATTAATAGCCAATGACATTAGCACTTTCGCCGTTTGATTTCTAGGCCGCGCGCGCTCTAATTCATCGAATTATTTTTAAACTTTATCACGTTGCTTGCGTATCGCTAAGAATGGTTCACTTCAAATCAAACGTTTGATTTCATCTAATAAAAGATTATTTAAAAACGCATAAAAACCTATTTTTTTTTGTAATAAATAGGAAAACAGTTACAGAGAAAGTATTAGTAACATGTCAATGTTACATTACGCATTGACGGATATTTATTTTCGTACAACTAGTAATATAAAATTATATATTTTGAACAGAACTATTTTAAAATGGTTGCATATATATGTAAAAAAATTTACGGAGTCCATAGTAGAAATTCTTCGAATTCTATGTTAAGTAACGTGTGTAATGCCAATAGTATTGGCATTCTCTATTGCTCTATAGAGTGAGTCGATTACTTATTGATTAAAATACTCGTTTCCAAACAAATGGTGGAAGGCGTTTCAATGATACTCATTAAACTAACAGTTAAGTGTTAGTACATATAGGTATCTATGGAAATGAATTGTCATACATTTTCGAGTGGTAAGTTACCTGATAGTCGCATATGCATAAATTCAAAATAAAAATAGTAAACTCACGTTACCTAAAATCATTAAGTCATAAACTGTAATGTCGATTCTAAGTCAAGTCAAATAGAAGCTTGTTTACAAACAACATTTCGTCCAAGTTCACGAAATCATGGTTCAACGTTCGATCATGGGGAGGCGGCATGACGGAGGGATATAGCTATGGGTCTAGCTATGAGGCAGGAGGGTTCGCGTGTCTGCCAACCAAGCATAAGCACAATAGACCCCGTGGTTTGTAGGTAGCTATGGCTATAGTGATCGAGCGCCGCACTGTTCGCGAGTCGCCTGCGAGCTTCGGACTTGATCGGCCGTTTGCATTTGAATTTAAAAGTGTTCTTTAAAAAAAACATTCAAAGTAATTTTTTTTTGCACGTTTAAGAACTCTTTTTAAAGAAAAGGATCCGAATTAAGTTTTCGCGCTATTAGTTGTTATAGCAGCGTCAACAAAAGAGGTTTTGAACAGTTTTTTTTTTGTGAAGGCTGTGAGTGCGCTCTACAATAGCATATTGCTGAATGGACACAATGGAACTTCTTCAAGAGTAATTTTCGTCGAGAGAAAATGAAAGCGTAAGCATTGTTTGTTTGTACTCTTCGGACGAGGTCCGGTTCAGTAGCGCAATTATATTTTTTGTTAGTTCCTTGACGACGCATTAAGATGTCTTTTTTGTGAAACAGTAATATTGCGGAAGTCAAGTTCATGTTCCCTTATTTAAAGTGTTTAATGTATGAAATACTTAAGTGTTTATGTGGATAACAACCGGTAAACAGATCGCAGCGAGATTTTTTTATACCTTATTGTCTTTGAAAAATATTATATTAACTAGCAGCGCCCCGCTGTTTCACCCGCGTAAGACCCGATCCCGTGGGTGTATCGGGATAGAAAGTATATCTATCTATATACTATCTATATACCAAGTTTCATCGCAATCGGTTCAGTAGTTTTGTCGTGAAAGAGTAACAAACATCCATCAATCTATCCATCCATCCATGCAAACTTTCACATTTATAATATTAGTGGGATTTAGATTAGGTAATAAGTGCAATAGAAACTTAGGTACTTATGATCTTTTGTAAATTTAGAAGTGCAGTCATTGTGGACTGTTTAGAGAAGAATTTTAGTTAGTTTAGAAAGGAAAGATAATAAAATATAGGGCTAGGTATTGTAAAATACATATTGTTTTTATTTTTATCAAGTTTCTTAATTTAGTTTTTGTCTAATGAAGTTACCTAACATCTTATAAAGGTAGGTACAATTTTTTTTTAAATACATTTTCTGAATTGTTGAAAAGAAAACTTTGCAGTCGGTTGCTACTGTTTAAAGTTCGGTGTTTCTTAACACAGCTAAGTGAGACTGGTTTAGAAGTCTCAAGTGCAATTGTGCATATGGTCGTCATGTTCTTCAGTGCGTTTCGATATTGAATGGAGTCGTTCAAGGCTCATATTGCGCGGTTAGTTACCATACTTAGTGAGTAGGATCATAAATGCTCATGCTCTATTTATCACACGATTTAAAAGTGAACCAACGATATCCAATATTTGGCCAGCCATTATTAAACGTGTTTAGTAAAGTGATGCTGGTACCTTTATTTATTATTCTTCTATTTGCTTTAGATGTTGTTGGATTGTTTGATAAAAAAATATTTCCCGTGGACATTTTGGTGAAATCTATACTATGTTTTGCCGGGATAAAAAGTAGCATATGTGCTATTCCAGACTATAAACAATCTCTGTGCCAAATTTCATCCAGATCCGTTTAGCCGTTTTTGCTTGAAAGAGTAACAAACATCCATTTATCCATCTCGGTGATGAGTTTTGGTGTAAGCGACAGAAGTTCTTCTCACACCATCCATGATTAGAGCAGTCACCGCTGGCCGGTGATTAGATCATCGATGTCTAAGAATCCAATAATTTGGTTGGCAAATGCATAATTGTCAATCCCTTACAATACCGAATACTCAACATAGCATTACAGTGTGGACATACATTGATTATTTCGTATAAATTTATTAAAATGAAAAATAAACGGGCTTAAACAGACTTTAAGGTAAATTGAAATCCAAATGCGATCACGGACGTTTACGTAATGTGTTAAATATAAGTTTAAATTTAAAACCTGCAAAAACTTCATAAACATTCACTTGAATAATTCAACAAAAACACACCATACCTAACCAGCCAGTTTTAAATGCGCACATTTTGCGTTAGAATGCATTTTCAGGGTTCCGTTCCTCAAAAAGAAAAAGGAACCCTTATAGGAAGGACCACTTTGTTGTTCGTCTGTCTGATAAGACCCTTTTTCACAGGAAGCCGTAGAGGCATCAAGTTGAAATTAATATCAAATACTTTATGTCTGCGATCCCTTGAAGCTGTAAAAAATAAAGTTTTAAGTCAACAAAATCCAAAAATACAGCCATTTAAGCCTTGTATTTTAAGAAATTTTAACACTTTTCAAGTAAATCAAAACCTTCTTAGGGTATACCCGAGTCCCTTGCGATAGACTCACTTGTGATGGAACACCGTGTGGTTTTAGTCGGTTCGATTCCGATATACCACTTTACCGATAGCCATGGTGAGGTGATGACCCGTGGGGGTTTCCACACGAAAAAAAAAAAAAAAAAAAGGTAAATCAAAACCTAGGGCACTTTCCACTGACCTGAAAATGAAAATTAGGTACTTTATTTAAAATTCTGGGACTCACGAATTTTTTATCCGAAAGTGATATTTTATATTATAATACATACAAATATTATTTTGCGATTAAAAACTTTTATTTTGTATGTATGTTACGACGGCAAAGTTAAGTTTGTCTGTATCTCTAAGCACAAATTCCCGAGATGGACTAACATCTACTTACAAGTTTGTACGGACCCCTCGGTCCTCGAGTCAGACTGGCACTTGTCCGGTTTTTTTATTGCTAGCCAGTGACTGTCAGTTCTTTAAAGTATAGACAAGGTCACAGTTTCATCAATTCGGCTTGTTTATCCTTTTTAGTGACGATTGATAGACGATTTATTGATCGGTATTGTTCTTGGTTGTTAATATGCTGGTTTGAATTCGTTCGGCAGTTGTCTGCTTTGTTTAAAATATGGATGTGTGACTGCCTTTTAGGTACCGTCTTGGAAGATAAGTTTAGTACCTATATATGGGTATCACGGTAGATGTAAAAATTCGACTTTAACGGTTCTTAAAATAAAAAAAAACGAGTGTGGTCTAAACCACACGACTGAAGTAAAACGTTATACGAAACGTAACTGGCTATGAAAGAAAGAGATAGAAAATAAGTGCTCGCACCTCTCTCTATCTTGCCCCTACAGTTAATATACGAAACGTAACTCTCTCTTTTTCTATCTTCGCTAACTTATCTCCCTCTCAACTTCCGTTCGCCTCGCCCGATCACATGTTTCGTAACGCATTCACCAGCTTCTTCCGTTCGCCTTGCCCGATCACACTTTTCGTGACACATTCACCAGCTTACTCCCCAAGTCAAGCGTGCGTAAAGAAGTTTTACTTTAATAAAAATTAGAAACGCATACATATGTAAGGAGAGACCGGCAGCAGTGAAGGAATATCCCAACAACAGCAACAGCAACAGCGCCAACAGCAACCGCAACGAAGCACACTAATAGACGTTTGATATCAACAATCAACAAAGGTAATTCTTGTACTACTGAAACAGGATTCGAATGCGATGAATTGTTGGTATACTCTATAACATGCTACAATATAAGAGTAACTAAGCTATTATTGACCACAATATAATGCATAGTTCTATACCTTAAAATACTTAGGTTTTTTTAATCTACACAAATAAATAAAATTAAAATTTTTGTTTGTAATGCCGTAATAACAGCATTTTACTTTTACATATACCTACCAAAAAAGCAGTTTTAAAATGTTTTGTCCGTCTATCGGTCTGTTTGTTTCAGCTAATCTCTGGAACGGGTGGACCGATTTCCATGGCAGCTATCTATTTTACTAGCAGATATCTGGTGTTATAATGAGTAAATTAAACAAACACCAATTTCTTGGTTATCATACGTATAGTTATGTCTAATCTTTTAATTTTTTGAGTAATTCTGCGAAATAGCTACGAAATCGTCCCTTCAGAGGATAAAAACAAACAAAAAAACAGCCTTTATTTACTACAAAGTACTTTACATGATAACTTTAGAAATTTAGAACTTAACCAACACTAAAATAATTTTGAGTATCACAAACATATGTATATAGATGCTTATATTATACATTATTTAAAACAATACTAGTGCATGTTGGTAGTAGTAGTCACATCTTCGGCGAAGGCGTCTCCTAAACCTTTTCAGGTATCTCTTTCAATCAGGTCCACATCTCTGGTTGAAAATGTCTCTATATCTTTTATTTGGTTTTCCTTTTTCTCTTTTCTTGTCTCTCGGCACCCTCTCTGCCAACGTTTTGTCCATCTGTGGTCACTCGATCTATAGATATGTCCGGCCCAGCGTCATTTAAGTAATATCGTTCTTTGCTTTACACCTATATTTTTATTTTAGCTCTAATTTCGTCGTTGCATATCTTATCTGATAGCTTTATTCCAAGCATACTTCTTTCCATTTTCCAAGGAGTAGCTAAGGCTACTTTTATTTTGGAAAAATAATTAGAAGTCAGGGGAACAACTACTCACTGACAAAACTGTTAAGCCAATGTTTTTATTCTACATGTATATAATCTATTTCACTTTATAATGAGAACGAATATTAGGTGAAAACTTTAATATAAATTTTAAAGTATAAAAACATCCGGAACAAATATTGCCTTTAAGTTATGCAACTTCCCGTTCCCATCCAGATTGACTCCCAGACATAGCCATATATTTACGTAAAGTATGTCCCAAAATGGTGCATTGTGATGTTGAATGCACCCGCTTCATGCCGTCGCTCGTTCAGAGCGAACGACCGCCACCATTCAAGGCTCACAAAGCCATTGTCAGCAAAGTAGTAATAAAACAGTAATTTAATTTCGTATTAAACTCTGACAAGAGCAATAAATACAGACATTCTACAAAATAAATTCTCCTATGGAAAATATATGAACCTTAAACGCTAGGTTTTACTGGAAATATAATATAAGCAGTATATTTAAGTGCAAATGCTTTAAGTTTAGCAAAAAATCGATGTGTTCATTTGGACACTTTATGCATCCTATAAAATCTTTAAGCAAACAGCACGCGAGAGTCATAACTTAGTCATTTTTCGTTTTTTGATGTGTAATATTAATTTGCTTCCCGCTGCGTCTATGAAATTAAGTAAGGCAGCGGAATCCCACGCGCTCTAGCATCTGTCATAGTCTCATAGCATAGTCTCCAGAGCTAGGCCGATGCTATCGGTACAGGAAGCCTATCGTACCGCACATCGCACGGACATGGCGTTGCTGTACCCACGCTGTGCACTCCAAAAGAGACTCTTATTTCAGTTTTGGAATTAGATACTTACATATTTAATATAATTATTTGCGACTGTATACGAGTATAACCGAAACAGGTTCACACTGGGACATAAAAGCACTGTAAAATTAAACAATGAATCGTAAATTTATGACCTCTGAATGGAGCCTAGAAATAGATACCTATGCCTACAGACCGCAAAAAAAATCAATGGTACCGTTACAGTGCGAAATCAACATAACGCCTTGCAAACGTCACACTCATTTAAACTTTAGTACCTGAATCTAAAGCTGCATATTGATATAGCAGTTTTATATTATAGAATGCTGTTAGTTGTCTGTCATACAGAGATTTTGTACTCATGATTGTTCTCATGTATATTCCTACAATTTACATACCGTTAAATATAAACGTTTTTCATTGACCTTACTTAGTTTCGCAGGACTTCATTATTTTATAGTTTGTCTCATTCTTATCGATTTAAATGTCTTGTCAATAATGTTAGTTGTAAATCTATAATATTGTAAAATTTCTTATATTATAAAAATAAATCTGCCAACATTTTATACTATATTTTATATTATGACCATAGTTATACTATGTAAACTTTCATAGAAAGTTTTTAATTTATTGGCAACAGGTAATAAGTTACTCCAACCGATTCCCGTACCAGCAGGATATCCCTTGCTCACAATTTTACCAATAGAAAATTTACCGAAGTACGTACTTACAATATTTTTTTGCAATGCGTTTTTGGTATAAAATTATAATATAATATTAGGTTAATAAATCGGGATTTTATCGCGATAACATTTTTAAGGCACTATTCTTTTTTATTGCTTATAAGTGACATCAGAATGAGTAAACAGATAATTTTACCGAAAAACGGGTTTTTATTGCTTAAAAGTGACATCAGAATGACAGACAACGGTAATGTAATCAATCAAACAACATTTAAACATTTCTAGGTCTAGACGGTGCGCCGAACGATTAAGGTCATTCCAGTACCGCACAAAAAGAATACGCATGTTACACGTACATTGCGTACCGCCAAATGAAACTAATGACTATTAATCCTTAATCTCGCATTTTTATGATGAACTGACTTTTGTATTGTGTTAAGTATAAACATAGTATAAATATTTCGCCTAGCACAAATTTACACGCTGTCGACAAAAGTGACTTAAGTATTTTAGTTTAAAATTATAAATAAATCTAGTAGAGTCCAAAGAACTTCAGTCTCTATTGGCATATGTTTGAGACTCAGACTTCAATATCATTACTTTATACGAGCCTTGTTATTAAATGGCACAAAAATTAAAATAGCCTTTCTATAGGAGATACTTACGCAACTGCAACAAGCACAAGGCAAGAGTTCAAGGCTCGATGGGTGACATAATGATAGTGGCAAAGGTTTGCAATAATGGTGTCGCGGTCTTTACAATATCTCTCTTTACGGTTTTAGTGGCCCGACATCCATTTTAAGCGGTAAAAAGAATTGCTGCGATTTTTTCAAATTAGGGAACGCGAATTAAGTGATTCTCTTTTCAAATAAATGTTATTTTCAAAGTAAAAAAGAAACAAATTTCCTATGGAAATTAAATTTAAAAGCAATAACTTCTGTAAATTCTGTATGGAAAGCGTAACAGTTTAACAATAACTGAAGCTAAAAGAGTTTTTAGTCATTCAGAGTGTATGTGGACCATGATTTTGTAAGAAATAAAATATTTATTAGGTTAATAAAAATCTTGAAAAAGAAAAACTATCAGTTTAGAGGATATCAATACACGAGTACGTGACATCCAATTATTCTAGTTACACAACTGCTTACTTAACAGCCAATGTTTTTTTTGTAAAAATAATATCATCCAAAATGTATGGTCGAACGATAATCATCAAAGGTTAAACTCTATCATAATCATAATATTTGCATTACATCACGAAAATAATATTCCATTGCCTTTAGGCAAGGTTTTAATGTCCGTGGGAGATATTAATTCGATTGTGCAGCTAGAAACAAAGCAGATGTTATTCAAAGTTGTTTAAAGATTGTTGAACATACCATTAAAAGGTATTGATATATTTACTAGCTTTATTTTACCTAGGTATATATATTTATATTTTTTATTCGGTTGTGACATATTTGTTATTGAGTTGTGACATATTTGTTATTCAGTTGTGACATATTTTTTATGACTCTATTCATATTTACGATTGGTGAGTACCAATAAATATTTTTAACTGAGTAATTACAAAAGCTTAAAAATGGTTTCCTTATACAATACAAGGTGTTACAGAAAGGTGTGGTTATATTTTTGGACTAGCAGTTCCCGTGCGGCTCCGCTCGCGTGTCTAATTATTTTTCCAAAATAAAAGTAGCTAAGTTACTCTTTAGAATACTAGCTATCTGCCAGTGGAAGTCCCGTGGAAATCGGTCCACTCGTTCCGGAAATTAACCGGAACAAACAGACAGACAGACAAACATTTTCAAAACTGATTTTTAGGCATAGGTAGGTATCGTGCAAATAACTGTATGAGATTAAAAAAACTATTATTTTGACATGAAAACAGACATTTCAATTTTATTTATTTGTATTGATAGTTATGGATAGACCTTGGATAGACAATAAATTAATTTTGTGTATGTCAATATTTTTGTATGTCAATATTTCTTAGCAACGTGAACGTAATTTGTTAGGTATTTTAAGTTTTTTATATGGACATTCCCGGATAAATCCAAATATCCTAACAATTCTTAGTGTTTATAACCTATAGTTTCAATCATAACATTATTGTTTACGAAACATTAGTTTAATCTATAAGTCGGTTTCAAAATAAGTTTTCTATATTAAAACTAACAAATGTTTATAAATTGTATACATCCTAAATTCTAAATTGTACCTAATACATCCATACCTATTATAACGACATAGGTCCTTATAATAGCTACTTTTAACGACAAATAAATTCTCGCTTTTAAACTTTCGCGTTCCATGATATAATATTATCTACGTATTAACGGGAGAGGTTCAGAGGTATGTAATACCTTTTCGTGATCGCGTTAATTCCCGTTAATACGTAGATATAATATTAAATAAATTCTCGTTTTATCACCAATGGCATTAGTTTCGGAAAAAGGGAAAAAGGCAAAGTGAGAATACACTTACGAATGGAAATAGAGAATCATTCATAACAAACCTATTCCAGTATATTTTATATTGAAGATATTAAATACGTACTAAGTGATTCCTTTCATATCAAGATTTATAGGTCTCTAAAAATAATTTTACATTCAAACTCTTTTATCTATGTTTTTTATGTTATATACCTGTGCGGGTATATACGTCTTATTCAGTATTCCTGTTGAGAATGAAAGTCTACTTAATTTTACACGGCGACATCTTTGATAATATTTTGTACAGAAAAATAAAATATAAATGGTGGCCTTTCATTTCCTTATAAAGCTATTTAAATTGGATTATTTGTCCACCCGGAAGTTATTTCGCTGTATAAGGGAACATTCAAATTACCTACAATAATTTTTTATTTAGGGATATTTTGTTTAAGGTATTTTTTTTTATTTATACACGTTTCTAGTTATGGCGTTTGTCTGTGGTTCAGTGGTTAAAGTTTTTTTTATAGCAAAATAAGTGGTGCAGCTAGTGGCTTCTGTCAATCTATCATATTATGATATACACATTTAGTGTTAGTTACGTGGTCACAAATAAAATTGTAATAGGCAGAAGTAAAGTTACCTTCCTAAGTAATTGAAAAAAAAAAATCAAATAACCCGCATTGGCGTTTCCTTATCTATGGTAATAATCAGCTGGTTTGAAATATTTCTCTATTGCTGGTAATGTACGCAATAACTATTTTATGGTGCTAGTTTGTTTGTCGTAATTTTAGTTTGGTTTGAGCCATGTGTGCGGGAATAACCTACTTAAAATAACTCCTTTTAAATAATTTCTTTTTTTATTGTATTATGGTTTATCTTCGAAGTCTATAATCTTAGGTGCATAAGTATAGCCATTGAACTGTAATTCTAAGTGCTTGAAAATGGTGTGAACTCTATGTGGTTTTAGTATATCTAGGTGTGGTATTATATATCTTTAGCCACTTTCAAGTACCTACATAAGAACATATTATCCTATTTTACAGCGACAGTTTTGTCTTACTGTTTTTGGTTAATGATAAAGTTAGCTACATAAAAAGACTTATTGACTCACTTTTCTTGTTGTGTAAAAACGCAGAAGACCAAGATCTTTGAATGATTTACAAAAAAATGTATTATCCAACATTATCAAAATACATAGCACTATTTTTTTCTTATTCTTCGCTAATAGCACTCTTTAGACCTCACCGAATTAAATATAATGTTAAATAAAATAAACCTCAAGCGATTACCTAGTCATCTGAGTTGATCGCTAAGCCCCTTATGCTTTATCGATAAATTTTATTTTCCCGATATACTCAAAATACATGATTTTGATACACATATTGAACATAGATAGCCACTATAACACGACCTAGAATCATTAGAGTAAACTCACTTATATAATCATGCTTAAGACAAGCTGAAATAGTTAATTTGACACAACATCACCATCATCATCGTCATAGCTGCCTACCCTTGTCCCAATTTTATTTGCAGTCGGCGCAATATGTTTTATGCTTCTATTCTACCCTCATTTGTCATTTCATTACTTACTCCCTTTCTAGCCATGTTTTCTATCTATCTACAGTCCATCCATCTTTTCTTTGGTCGTCCTCTTCTCTTGTACCCGTCAATTTCATACATAAGACTCTCTTCACCACATTTGGTTATCACATTACATGTCCATATCACGGTAACCTATTGCTCCTCAACTTTTCATCCACTGATGCTACTTTCAGTAATACTATAGTTAATTTGACACAACAACAGTCTAAAATGCATGCATGTAATGTATTCATTATAAACGTTCTAACGCTCAATTCAAAATGAAACCCATGTAAATACCGTCTTCAGTATATAAATATCTATAAATAATAGTTCGTTCCCCTTCCCACCGTACACAAGTGTGCGCAGACACCATGACTATCGGCTATCTCCAATTAATCTGGCTTATGATGGGGTGACTCGCTTGCAGCTAGTTCACTTGAGAACGAATACTCTTTGGTTTGTTTTTGACGTCATTACAATTAATAGGACTCTGGCCATGTGTTTCGAATGATTTTACTTTCCTCTTTGTTCGCACTTAGCTGTTGAGTAAGAGTCTATATAGGGGAAGTAAATTAATTATCTTAATGCATAATAATATATATGTCTCATATCCCCGAATCCATAGTCTTAAATACTTTCTCCGTAATTTTTGAAACATGTTTTGGATCATAAACAAACAAAATTTTTAAGTAGATATTATTTTTATTCAGGGGAAGCACTATAAAATATATACAAAAAAAAAATTCAATATACAAATGAATATTGAATTACGCATCATTTTTTTTCACGCCTCATTTGATCTTCAAATACAATGTAAGCGAATAACCAGATAACGTAATACTAGCGTTTATAAAGTATCAAATGATTTGTTAATTTTTTGCACCTTTAATAATGTAAAAAAGAGTAAAACCCATATTTATCGATTCAATTAATTATCAATACATTTTCTTTAACCTAACCTGTGAATAGAAAAAAAAAACAAAATTAAGATAAAATAATTACGCGTGAAAAACATTATTTTCTTTATTTCATACAATACCATGTTAAAAAGTAGCATGGCATAAATGATTGAGCTATTAGATATTATATTATAATAAACTACATTACAACATATTTTATGTAACTCATCCCTATAATAAAAAATGAAGATGCTGTAAGATTATAGGCTTTTAAGAGTTTAAAGGTTTTAGAGTTGTAGTGTTTTATGTTAATTAAACTTTTTATTGGCCTGGTAATAAATAGGCAACATAATATCCCTAATATTGCCACACGCTGTATAATAACTGTTAAACATCAGATGGCCAATACATAATGTTTGTTTGTTTGCAAATTTCCTTTTATACAAAGAATAGGTTCATGTGTTCCTCACGGGAAGAGGGTTACAACAATGACCTTCCTTCTGGTAACGTTAATTTTCAGGAGCAGGGTGCAAGAGCCACAGACAGTTTACAAACGGAATTTTAAAAGAAAACATTTTCTTATACCTATTTATAAATGTTATACGCATTAAATTTCATTCCAAAAAAATCGTACAATTATAAGTATATAAGTACAAAATATACAAGACAATAATCTCACAATCTTAACTTTAAAAAACAATCCTGGCTTTCCTTCCGTCTGTCCTGTCCGTCTTCTGTTTGTGACATTTAACTTGTTTCACGAATTACCAGCTCTGCTTATCTCTAGAACGGGTCAAGGCTATTGCTAAAAGGACCTCTATCTCAATCTTTAATCCGAATGCTTATTAATTAACAATAATATAAAATGTTTATATTCAACTATATTATTAAGCTCAAGGTAATCGAAACATCATATATTCTTGTATTGAGACATCATGGAATAAAATAGAAATATCATTTCTAATTCTTTTAACTTTTCGCAATCACTGAACTCGAAATACAGGCATCATTCAACGAAGATAAAGTCACAAATTAATTCGGATTAAGTCTCTCATTTGTTATTACAGTAGGTACTAATTGAGTAAATATTACGACGGTATTAATTGACATCAATTAATACCGTCGTAATATTTACTCAACTACAACAACTTTCCCTAAATAAATTAAAAGATACATATCTTTTAATTTATTTAGGGAAATGATATCCTTGAAACAAACAAAAAATAGATGTTTGTTTCCACGTGATTCCAACAAGTCTTTATTTGTGTCTGACCTATCAAGTTGACAAATGATCCAATTTGCTAAGCGTCATCAGTAAACAACATTACGAAATAAGTGCCATGAGTTGTAAGGCAGTCTAGACGTACAATCGGTCCTATTTGTTACCGCGTTGTTGCATATACGTTTCTCAACTCTAACGCTCTTTCCCACAATGAGATAATGAGTAACCAAAATACAACAATGTATGTGATTGTACAATGCAATCTTTAGTGTTTTTTATACAAATAAGTTTGGCAAACACTCTCGGGCCGCTACGTAACAGCAGTGTGTTACAAGACTTACAAGCAAACTCACCAGGGTGTTTATTAATAAAAATAAAACTTGTACAGAAAATGCTCACACTTTCGTCCGTGTTCATAAATCTCATGTACGTATATATAACATAATGTCGTATATAATAATAATAATAACTTGACACATCTCACACACGGCCGTCTAATCCCAAATTAGGCAGAGTCTGTACTATGATAACTAGACTGCGGATATGCATACTTGTATATTTCTAAATTCATACAGATTAAAGATAAATTACACCCACACACATAACAAATCATCATGCTCATCACACAGTTATTTGTCTTGGGTGTGAATCGAACCCACGACCTCTGGCTCAGCAGTCAGGATCACTTACCAACCATAGACCAACGAACCAGCTAGTATACGTCTTCATGGTGAAATTTGAAACGATCTATATATTATGATATTCGCAAGTATGCATGTAACCAAAACAAAAAACAGTATCAAAAGTAAATTCGATAGTAAGCGTTTCATCACAATCGAATCATTATCGAATCGAAACTACTCCATCGAACTTTATTTCATCATTCTCCATAACGACGATTACTTATAGTGATATCGATCGTAATAAGTGGTTGCACTACAGGTGGTGTCTTTGTTTTGGTGCGTTCATTCACCCCGTGGGGAGACAGGCTGTCTGCCGCACCCTCGGCTAGTGCATACGAGCATGCGCCTTTAACTTGCACGTAGTTTGAATGGGGTGGCTATGGTGGCACGCAACTTTCTGTGTACTGTCCATTTAGTTAGTATCTATCATAGTAGTCATGTTTGAAAAATCTACGCTAAACAATGTTTTTTTAATTTCTCCAACGTTTGTTTTTTCTTTGGGCGCATTAAAAAAAAATACTGAAATGATTTTTTTACCGAAACGTTTTTTTATTAAGTTGTATACAGTTATAAAAAGGAAAGAGAAAACACTGTTAAAATGCCGATCAAAGAATTTACTTAATTAATATATTCTTATGGGCTCCAAAAGTCAAAGTGGGCAAAGCAAAAAGTTTTGGAGTCGATGGGAACGAAATGAGTAAATTTGACTTTCGAAAATCCATGGAGATACTAAAATTTATAATTTACAAAACTATAAACATTATTTTAAATTATATTATTAACATTAATATTTTCTGACGTTTACGTACACAGCGCTGTCAATAAAATTATTTTTAAAAAGGAATAACATTTAAGAGTTGACCGTTTGTTGAACGTAGGTCTATAAAAATCAGAAATTCACTCTGACTGGTTATTTTACTTTTGCATATTTTAAAAGGTTGATACAACCATGTGACGCCTTCCATATACGAGTACTTAACCGTCAATACAACTCCGGATATTGTGGCAGTACCCACGTGGGTGTATTGCATAAAATCTTTGCATAATGAACTTGCCCTTTGAAGGTAGCGTTGTGATTGCTTATTCATTCATAAAGTGTCTCAGCTCAAATGTTATAGATAATCAAATATTTCCTTTCATAATTTATTTTAGCTTTTAGTCAAATAGTAGGTAAAGACGTCAGATTTCGGTCGATCGGTTGAGTACTTACGCAACAGATAAGATAATAGTTACTAACGCCATGAAAGTTTAACAAACAAAGTAACATTTGCATTTATAATATTAGTTTGTATAACATAAATTTAGGAATATAAATCTTTAAAGGAAAGACGGAATAGCTCACCTTGACACAGTGATGTGTAGGAGTCTCGGATCTCGGAATCAAACTAAGAAAAACACGGTTCTCCGTCACGGGCGTTTACCAAGAAAATCTCTGGAAAAAATATATTTAGACCTTGTGCTTTTTAGTCATTAACCAAATATACAGATTACAAACTTTACTGATTGAATATTACAAGAGCATGTTTTATAACAGGCAAAGCAATAATTTACAGCTAAGACTGCTTACCACACCTGTGTTAATTGCATAATATTGTACGCACGATTTTTTGTGTAGGTTTCTATGTGGGAAGAAAATAACTACGGAACGCATTATTGTGCGGTAAACTTATGTCGCAATAAGCGTCTATTGCATTAGGTTTTATAGAAAAAAACATATCAGTGGTTCAAAATGGTTTGTTTGTGTATCATTAAAGGGTCGTATGTGTTCTGATGGGCAAAGGAATATATTCCTAATTCGCACCTTTTGCATTTTTGAAACATTCACAAAGCAATTAGAGGACGAATACATTATTCATGGACAAAACTATGAGCAAAATGTACACGGAACAATATAGCCTGCATAGCGATCACATTAAACGGACAATGAACCCCTTTGCCGCCCGATTCTAATGTTCCTAGAGTGATGAAATTAGCAGTATTTTAGAAACTTCTAGATATCGCCATTCTTCGCAACTCATATTTATTTTAATCCGATAAAGTGTAACCAAAGTTAGTGTTTTGATGTGTAAATATTTAATTTACAAGTATTAGTTCACATTAAAATATTTATTGAATGACATATGCTTACGGGAATAAATGCAATGTTTTGGGTATGTGCATAACTTTAACTTTTTATATAATTATAATTGTCATCATGAAAATAATGTAAAAGTTATAGTCACTGATTATAATTTTCATATGTAGTGCATGGCGCAACAGTAATAGCATTTTAAATCGAATGGCAGTAATAAATAATAATTATTAGAACTAACTTTAATGAATAATTAACCAATAAATCAAAGATCATATTTAATATGAATATATTCATGCAATAATGATCTTAAAAAGGACAAGAGCGGGTTTCAATGCACTTGAATAATGTTACTGTGTAGCACAGATACGGATAATGGAAAAAAGCTAATGAAACTGAGTACTTTCATTAGATTTTTTCCATATCCGTATAGCTTATATTACACATGATTTTTTCCATATCCGTATAGCTTATATTACACATGATTTTCCCAACCTTGGTACAGGTTTGTATTCTTAATTTTTAGTGGACAATCAACCTAATATTATTGAATTATATATTTTTGTCGAATAGATAGTAACCCATGCGGTAAATACCTACTTACTTTTTTATTCGCTCCGCTAGCCACGAAGTACTTATTATAGTGTGCAAAATGTAGTAGAAGTATTACTGTATTATTCTAAAACTGTAGGCCGACTATTTACCTACTGAATAGATCTCCCTGCTAATAATACGAACTAACTTGAGATTTTGAAGTTGAACAGAGGAACAGTTTAGTGAATCGCGTAAGTGGAATAATTATGTAATTATGAGTATCTGCATATTATGATTAGGGAAGTAAGGTAGTTCCTGTTTTCCCAGACAGTTGAATGACATTTGAATGCTATGTTTGCTTACAGGAAATGACGTAGATGTACTCGTAATGCATGCCGTGTAAGAAACCCGTTATTCTTTATCAGTTTTAACTGGGACACATCAACGCCGGCGTTCGGAGTATTTTTTTTTTAATTATTTGTTTTTAACTTATCTGTATCTCCTTTTAGTGGGAATATAATGACAGTCATTAACAAAGTCGTAATTAGATGAATTTGGTGTGTTAAATTCTGATAGTTTGGACAAGTACCAAGCTTTCGATGAAGTTGATTTCTAATAATTACGTTTGCTTTCAATGTCTTAAAATGTTAACTAATTATAAAAGTCGGATTTTGTGCCTTGATACCCTTACAATTACAACATTACTGACCCTATTGAAGCAATCTTGCAGATTGACAAGATTTACCGACTCTGAAGGTGGTCATCAGGCAGTATTTGTAATGATGCAAAGTAATAAACAATACTTATTGCTTTACTCTAATTTTAAGAACTGGCTCCGTGTCTCGATAGGAAAATAAGGAACCCTTTCAAGATCACTTTGTAGTAACCCGTCCGCGCGTCGCTAGTTTCCCTCACCCGCCTGCTACATGCGTGGCGGCGGGGGTCGAGGAGGTTCTCGTCGCAACTTAGCTTGGTTTTATATTGCACCTCGTAAGTACGTGGAGCGTATTATGAGTCGATGCAATTTTGCGAATACTACCCTCCAATAATGATACAAGCGTAAGTTATCACAATAACATCGCAAATCAATTACCTGATATGCACATTTGTTTTTTTTTAAATATGTTGTAATGAGAATTTATTTATAAGTATGTAAAAACTTTTATAGGCGCCACTAGCCTTATAAAGTAGTACTATTGGCAGCTCAGTGTATAATGCTTAGTAGTAAGTTATACATTGTAAATGAACTTATCCAAAATAAAGACATTTTGAAATGAAACGACTTTGTTGTCCGTCTGTCTGCATGTCAAGAGTCTTTTTTCAGGAACACGTGGAGGTATCAAGTTGAAATTAACATCAAATACTTAAAAATTAAGTATTTTACGTCACTCAAGAAATAAATACTTTTTCTTTCTTTTTTCTTCTTTTTTTATTTCTTTCTTTCTTTCTTATGTCTGCGGTCTCTTGTACTGTTGTACTGCTGTCAAAAGTCAACCTTCTAAGCCACAGCAATGAAAAGATACGGCCCTTTAAATCTTCGATGTCAACAATTTGAACATTTCGCAAATAAAAGCTGAAGCTCTTTCTGACCGATTAATATCAAGTTCTGCTGTATCTTTAAACGTGGTAGTACCTACTTAAAAAGATTAACACTCACTTTTTCCTTTATTTAGTTTACCTTATACGGGTCGGTACAAGTAGCTGTGGCTGTCGATGTCGTCCGTATAACTTGATTCTCCCCGTTTTTCTATACTAATATTATAAAAGGGAAACATTTGTATATTTGTAATGTTTTCACACAAAAACTACTGGACCGATTGCGATGAAACTTGGTATGTAGATAGTTGGAGACCTGGATTAACATATACTTTTTATCCCGATATTCCCATGGGATCGGCGACTAGCAGCGCCTCGCGGTTTCACCCACGTAAGTCCCGATCCCGTAGAGTAACAGACATCTATACATCCTCACAAACTTTCACGTTTATAATATTAGTAGGATGAATAAAATTTTTTTTTTGAAAGATTTTTGCTCTCTCAAAATGGATGAGACTAATCAACATGGTTTAGCGAATACTCAAAAAATCTTTACACCTCTCATAAACTTCTCTGATAAAGTAAAATGCTCACTACTAAAGGAATAAATCCAAAGTAACAATGTAACAGCTACCGCATTTTGTTATGACAGCTGTTGGTCACGTAAACAGCATGGCATGCCTGCTCGTGCGCAAGATTACCTCTGTTTATACATCTACCGCCGGTCAATGGGCTTCGTGATAATCATCGCGGATAAAATTAGTAGAATAGGGCTATAAACAGGTGTGGTCTGATTCGTTTTGCAGTCTAAGTAATAGAATACGAAGTATTTTAAAAGAATTGGACGATAATAGTGACGTTCACCTGCTCGTTGCTTGTGTGGTTCAACGTCTTTGAGCTTCTGTTCAAATATTTCGTTCGAAAATATTGAACCCGTTGCGTTTAAAAATGTTTGATGTAATTAATCGAGGACCTCGACCACAGGTGTGTTGACCACTGGGGTCCTAAGCCACAAAGCCATTTAAAGTAGGTAACTTTATATTTGTGTGTGAACTGATTTGCATTAGACGTGCTACTTAATAGACATAATTTATTCGTCGCCGTCGCAAAACTTAAACACAAATATCAATTTATATTCTAAGGTCTCCACAGCGTTCTTGCATATTTTATGAATCGTACATCAGACAGTATAAGATAAACAAAAGGAACGATCGTAAAAGGATGATAAAAATTAAAAATAATATAATAAAGTGTTCTAGTTTTGTCACGCAGATTTACAAAATGGTGGATCAGCCGTGTCGTATGAGTATGTGACGTGGCCGTGTTTGTTTGACAATTAAGTCTCTTAAGAGCCATTTCACAAAATTTGAACGCTCGAGTTTAGGTAAATGACGGCAGCATTTTGTATGTGTGCGTAGTTACTAACACGAACACACTGCAAGCAGTGTAGCGCGAGTGACGAGGCAGACTAAAGAATCTTGAGCTGTTATAATAGTAATGCACTTATTAGAGATTTATTAAAGAAATATTTCATTATGCAGTAGAATGAAGCTTTTTAGACTAATAATAAATCACAAATATTTGTGTAGATAAAACGTATAATAAAAAGAGCCTTAAAACGACATATCGAGTCAACGAAATTTTTAATAAAGGTTTTCGCTATTGAGCTCTATAGGCGTTATAAATTTTCACCTTAATTACAAATATGTTTTTTTTTTATTTTACCATATAAATCACGTACACAATAAGTACTTTATTACGCTAATTATATTTTTAAAGATTAATTAATAAGGAGCTGACAGAACTCAATGTTGAGATTAGCGCCCTCTAGTGGATCTATATATGTATTATTAGCGTGACGGTCAAGAGTTCAGTGCTTTTTCCCTATAGTAAAAGTGCACAACGTGCCTAAAGAAGTTTTCACTTAAAAAAATATAAATCTTGGTACCCCGAAAACATTTTTGAAGTGAAAAAATGATTAGATATTTTTATATTTGAAGAATGATTGTATAATGACATGATTATGTATAATTGTATATAATATTGTGTAAATGTATAATTTTTAAAGCGGCGTTAGCGTAATGGCTAAGGCGTCGATCGGTAAATCAAGTGGTTGTCGACTCGAACCCCACCCAGTGCACTACCGGCGTGAACCCACTCCTAACACAAGCACTTAGCTTAGCTGGAGGGGTTAACCAGAATACTAGTAATGTGTGACCCACGTTACTGGTATTCTTTAAAAAAAAAATTACAAGTAACAAGAGAAAAAGTGATACTTTTGAAAACAAATATCTTCTTTAACAGTTAAATATTTTAACTATTTTATATTGGTAAAGAGGAATGCGCACCTACTATAGACACTTCGGCCCTGAGTGCACATATATAAAAGCATATGAAATTTACAAGTTACAGAATTAAATGGTTAAGAAATTGGTTTAAAAAAAAGTCCGGATTTTTGAGATAAAATGGTTTTTATTTTTACAAATATAGTTTTAAACATTAATTTTCTGTAACACATTATCAATCACATTATAAATTACATTATCAAATTTTGATTAGATCTGCCAGGTATGGTGACGTGATCAACTATTTACCTGCTGTGGTCGAACTCATTGTTTTATAAGATTTCGAACTTCTGCTATTTCCAACAAAATGTCTCCGTATTTTGGCGCCATTTAAACCACAATTAACACAGCGTAAATGTCTTCTTGAATGAGTTACTAAGGGCTGGGAAGACTCTGGCTGGTATGAAAGGTAGGGATGGGGGGGGTTGATCATTATCAATGGCTATGGCAGCCGAACTTCTCGTTATGTTTCCTTATATACATTACTTGACTCCAAAAGTATTGAAAATCTATTATTCGCCTGCCATCCTATGTAATTCTAAAATAAAAGTGACAATCTGCATCTACGTGGTTCAAATTCAAAACAAAATAAACATATAAACACGTATATACAAAAAATATTTACGATTGAGTCTGAAAGTTCCACTGATTCCTCAAGGTCGTGGTCAAATACAACAGCATCTTTCACCTACAAATTTTAAGAAATCATATTGTTTGTATAAACTAAAATAATAAAAGTTTGTTAAAGTCCCTTTAACGCATATTTATCTAATTAAATAGAAATAGTGATGGCTGACTAAGTCAATTCGGTAGAATGCCCAAATGAAAAGTAATGAAAAAAATGTACTACTGAAATATTTACGATTGATTCCAAAAATTCCACTGATTCGACCAGTCCGGGGTCTAATGCAACGGGTTTTTTCTCCTATAAAATTTAATAAATTATATTATTTACTGCTAATTAGAGGTATGCTTTAAACCTAGAATTGTTTCTAAAAGAATCAATTTCTGTTACCGGGTCTAAATTTTCACTTGTACCCGGCACAGCGTCCTTCCTTCCTTCTAATGATACTACCCTCCACTACTCGATTTGCACGATTTCTCATTCTAAAATAAAACATAGCTATTAAGGTCAATGCCTACAAATAACTTGAATGAATAATGATTTGAAAAAATAAAAAAGATCTACCTTGCTTCTGTTGCTTTCTCTATGGCAGCAGAATTATTACGTTTTCTTTTTTTGACACAATGGTATACAGAACTTTTGCGCCCCATTTCTTAAACTGATAAAAAATAGCATCTTTATTCTACAATATACTCAAATAATACTTTACTTCAAAATAAACAAAACTTAAGAGTTTTGTTACCTTACCTGATAAAAAATTATACTGAGAATCAAAACTTTGTTGTCGTAGTATAATAATGCGTTTACAATACAAGCGCTCGAAAATCGGGAAGCGGGAAAAGTGACACAGGTCCTACTTCGACGGGCGATAACGCCGTACTTATCCTATATACTATTGTAGTCTTTGGCCGTACTGATTGGTATCCACTTGCGCATCGTAATTTATTGCAATTTAGAGTAGTTTTAAAAATGATCTTATTTCTAATTCAAATAAGCAATTGCCAAAAAAACTTTAGAATTAGATTCTTCAAAGAACATAGTTTACTTAAATATGTATATTTTTTTGAAATTACGCTTTATTGTTACCAAAAAATCGCGATAAATTTGCGATATAAGCCGTATAAATTGGACTAAGTCTTTATTTTTTTGCTAATTAATGTAATCAATAATTGAGAAAATAGTACATTATCTAAAGATTAAAAGATATGTCCTATGCTTACCGTATTTTTTTCACCCAAATTTATAAATATTATTGATAGATTTTGGAATCGGAAATTGTCTCTGCGATGATTTTTCACTAAACGAGTTGTGGGAGATTGATCACCACAGAGCAACGAAGTTGGTTTTCTTAAATGTGATACATTAAAGAACAAGATCAAAGAGTATTCTATAGCTTACATGTATTTTAGAATTTCAAAGTATTACCTAAGATCATAAATTAAGCGACCGAAATCTTAAAAAATTGCGTGAAAACGTGAAATGGCTCTTAACTACATGATCTAAATATTATGAGACGATATCTACGAGCCAATTATTTAAATCGTTTGTACGGACCAATTACTGCACGTGTTACGGCGTCAGCAATTTACTTTAAATTATTTGTGCGATTTTGAATTTACTTATCGAGAAGTCACTCACGAGGCCACTCGTATCTCAATCAAAACCATATTTAAAAAAACATCAAGGACTTTTCACTTATCAAGACGTCAAGGTTCTCGTTCGGTACCATCAAGGCACTGTACGACATGTTTGACATCAAATCTTCATTACTTCCTTACAATTTAGTACCGGTGGATAAAATTTCAGCCTTTTATCTGATGATATGAAATGTGTTACCTTTAGGATATAAACTTCTGACATATATATCTGACATAAAAGTAATTCTTTTAGGTTTTTTTTTTAATATAAATATGTGCAAGCCGAAATCATTTGCCATCTATCACAAAGTCCGGTCGAAGCAAATTGCCTACAACCAACTGATGTGTCTGTGGATGAATTCATATTTCGATAAAAAGGTGTTTGTAATCATTATAAATCATTAATAGCAATCTATCACTAACTTTGATTTGATATCCTAATTTATACTAAACGTTGTAAAAACTGTTGCTAATCTCGACTCCAATAAAACACTGGCCGTAAAACTACGCTTTAATCGTTTATTGCTATAGTTTTTTTTTCTTTTTATTAAATGTACCGTTTATGTTTTAATTTCGTATACCATCAGGTATACGAAGTTCTTTAAAAGAATTGAAAGAATTGTGGATCGTTCGTTTGATCGTGAGAATCGTAGCGTGTGTGGATTGACTATTTAGGCGAAATTTTATTAATTAATGTTTTAATAAACGCGATCTAGGGACATATTGGTTATGCTTAAAAAGAAGTATTCACACTTCTGTAATGGCTGTAATGTATATAAAGATATTTTTGCTAAGCATTTCCGAAAGACCCAATTAAAAAAGTTTGAAATATTATTTTATTTTTCACCTATTTTTGCTTAGTCTCCCGCTTTGCTAATAGGGAATATGCATGTTGTTTAAATTTACTTGATTAATTTTCCCTTGAGTCTTTATTGTCCAGATGTTATGCCTAAACAATTATTTTCTTATTTAGTTCGTGTTTAATTGCAAAAAATATTAATGAATATATGCAAAATAAGGGCGCGAAATTCAACTTTGCAAAACGCTTCACCATTGGTCCAAACAAAACATGACGTGATATTCCACGTTCTGTCATTTATTGGCGCCTATATTCGTAGTGTTACGGAGAAGGATAGGTGTTCCTGTGGTTTTTGCTCTTAGCTTGTGCAATTTAAGCATTCTAGTGATATTAGAAATCATCTAGGACAATGACCGAATGTAGTTTTGTCAAAGCACAATCGGACTATATATTTTGCATCAAATCCAGATTTTACGTCCGCTGAGGTTAAAGGAGTGAAAGCAGCAAGGTAATTATTGTAATACTTGTTATATTATAATCTAAAGGATAGGTAAGATATATATAGTTAGTTATATTCATGAAGTTTTATTGGACTTTTGTTACTTAGTTTAAGTAGAGAAGCAAGTTGCCTTCTGGTTGATATTTCAAACAAACATAAATTACTGCTGACTAATTCACACTATACTAGCAATTAAATTGTAATATGCTTACATTAAAGTGATCTTCACAACAATATAAACACGATATTGAAGATACTTCATCTCTTCTCATTAATGTACACCATTGTTTTCGTATTTTACATTATTATTTTGTACAGGAAAAAATACTGTATTGGGTGTACTTCTTGTAGTGTTTTTACACTTAGGGACAAGGCAATACCTATAAAACGGTTTTTTAACTTTATCTATCGTCTATTAATTACAATAAATAGTAATTACAACTGGAAATCGGTATAAAATTACTGTAACACTTCAAGTAAGTTTATGAAACAAACACTGAGCGTGTAACGTGACGTCATCCAAGGCCCGCGAAATATGGCGGTGTTCAAACAGATCAAATTTTATCGATTTTTTCAATGTTATTTTAAAAATTAATTTGAGCATTACCAAGGTTATTTATATTTTTTATTAGGGTAGAATGTTGGAACAAGTCAATATAAGATAAAAAAAAAATACATGCATATTCCCTATTGTGGGAGTAGATTTATAATATCTCTAATTCCTTCAATATACTTCTGATTAATTTCGTTGCGGTTCCAAGACAGTTCAAATCTCCCCCGGACTTGGACCGGGTCACTGTTGTTGATCTTGTAATACAGGAGTCACAACAGTGGGAATGTAGGTGGAATTAATCACGAACCATTTAAAAAAAGTACGTTTTACAAATGTGTTTAAAATTACAGTTTTTATATAATCTGAATTCCTGATTATCTCAAAACCTGATTTAGAAAAATGTAGAAGTTATTTGACCAGAAAGAGTACACATTTAGAGTGCAGAATGCGTCTTACATTCTGCATTTAAAAGCATTTTCATATTAATCGTAAAACGGAGTCAACCATTGTACTATACGAGTACATTATTCTCGTAATATGTCTCAGCGTTTGTACCACAACAGATTACAACATGAATGAATCGTTATTTATATCGGCATAGTGTGAAATACTATAGTATGGGACAATGAGAACCCCAAAAGAGACACCCCCGTCTATTCACCGCAGTTATTCCACATCTTATCACATGAGAATTGCATAGACACGTCAATGATGCAACAATTTATAATTAATTATTACTAAACATTCGGTGATGTCATTCTTTGAAGAAGTAAATCTAATTAATGTCGTCTGATGCTATTGTTTTTAATCGAATATTAAGTACATCGTAAGTTGTAGATTTCTTGTGAATCTCAAGCTATTTACTTCTTTACCTTATGATCGATTGACATGCATGCTGCCACTAAAAGTATTCAAATTATTTTTCTAGAGATTCTAAATGTTTTAAGGACTCATGTGCACATGTAAGCTGTGATATCAATAACTGTTTGATTACATAATATTTTATATTAAAATTCAATACTTTTCTAGATAGACATAACAGATACCTTGTTTCTGGATGAAAGATATCTTATATCTTTTTATTTACCCCTGACAACGTCTATGTAAAACTTCATGGTGATCTATCAAGTAATTAAAGCGTCAAAGCTCAAACTTACATTATCTCGAAAGTTTCTAATATATTTCTTTTTAATTATATCCTATTTATGGTGAGCAAAAAAGAGTATATCTATCTATCTCATTTAACAAACAAACTTAAGTTTTAAGGATTTCAACTAAATTTAACATTTGTATCGTGTTTCTTGCCATTACGAGTTCTTCGGAGACTTTTGCGAAGGCACTATACTTTTCTTGCGTCCTCAAGGCGTAAGGAAAACCTTTGTTGTTATCAGTCTATATATTTACCGTTTTAACTGTCTTTGATTAGATACCGCGCAGTATGTAATAAAAGTCATATCAATGTCCAATTCCAACTTAAGTTAAGTTTTACTTTCCATTGAGTCTAAAATCATTAGTCACCATTTAACATATAGGTAAATAGTTATCGTTAACGGTAAAATATGATTTTCAAATGAAACTTAGCCATTGTTTCAAAAGTTCGATGTATTATTTATTACCAGCTCTAACAAAATAGGTTCTAGTCACGAAATTTCACCCCTCTGATGTCAGTGTTACGGTGGTAATTTATAAATTTAGGCTTTTGTGTAGTAAGAAACATTACGTAAATTCATTTTTGGTTTGTTTGGTACATTTATGTTAATAGTTAAAGATTGTACGTACAATACAATGACTACAAAATGCTGACATTGACAAACAAATTTCCGTTCAGTCTGTGTTTAAGTTTTCTTTTAAGTTGATCTGCAATTTTTTTGTCAAAATTCCGATGCTATTATTCTTCAGGTTTATGCATAACTAGCAGCGCCCCGCGGTTTCACCCACGTAAGTCCCGATCCCGTGGGAATATGGGCATAAAAAGCCTATATGTTAATCCAGGGCTCCAGTTATCTACATACCAAGTTTCATCGCAATCGGTTCAGTAGTTTTGGGGAGTAAGAGAACAAACATCCATACATCCATACATCCATACAGCCACACATCCATACATCCTCACAAACTTTCACGTTTATGATATTAGTAGGATGTTTGTTATAGACTATCACTGTATTGCAACTTCTTTATATGATGCTCACACAATAATTTTCTTTTGCTTTGCGTGCTTTGTATTTTTGTTTGTACCTAACACAAAATTAACATCCCTAATTATCCGTCATATATTTTCTAACTTTTGTTAATTTATTACTTAAACCTGATGTGTGTCTACTGGCCTGTTGGTCTAGTGGTTAGTGACCCTGACTGCTAAGCCAGAGGTCGTGGGTTCGATTCCCACCCAGGACAAATAATTGTGTGATGAGCACGATAGTTTGTTCTGTGTCTGGATGTAATTTATCTATAATATGTATGTATTTAGAAATATATAAGTATATTTATCAGCAGTTTGGTTACCATAGTACAGGCTCTGCCTAGTTTGGGATCAGACGGTGTGTGAGATGTGTGAAGTTATTATTATTGTTATTATTTATTTCAAACTAATTTAAATTAAGTCGTATAGTAAAAACTCAAGTTGCTGTCTGAAGCAGACGTCTGAGTTATCTCTACACGTGATACTGCATAACTTTAAACCAAAATCCGCTACACGCATGAATAAAATTAACATCACAAAAATATTATAGTAACAGTATACGTGACCGTATCCATACTTTTCTTCCGTTCAACACAACAAACGAAGACACGGAAGCGGCCGAAGTCTCCCGAATATTTATGGTGTTTTTTTTGTTCTCTCTCGCTCTTTCACCATAATGAAAACAAGGCGATTCGAGTTTAGTTCAAAGCTCAAAGCTCGCGTACGAGTAGTCGTATATCGAACGTGTTTCTTCCATCCATAATAAACTGTTTACATTATTGAAACTTTGTTGCGATATATTTGTGTAAGAATACCGGTGTTTATTAAGTAAATTATGTATGTTTTTGTATTGTATGTTCGTGTTATTAATATCGTCTAGAAAATAACCAGTGTATTCAAAATGTGAGTAGAATTAATTTTTGTTTAAAGGTAATGTTTTGGGGTTTACTATGTGTAATGATATGAATCAACCGCAGTCTTAGCATTCCACGTCATTTAATTGTTGGATTTTAAGGCTAGTGTAGAGGCCGGATGTTGTTTTTATCTGGTGTATTGCTTTGGATTTAAAAGTGATTGAACTTTTTCTGTAATGTACATATGCATGTTGGACTAAATTTTTACATTACTATGATATTATATTCTATTGATTTAATCTACATTGATACCTATTTGTCGTAGTATGGACTCGCAAGTAATGTTTTTTAATGTTTCATATAGTATTTAACTGATGAGTTTTTAAGGATATATAAATAATGTGTATTATACATTATTAGTATTCTTGCGAACAATACAAATATAAACAGACTTATGCTGGTAATGTAATTGAGGAGATGGAAAGTAGCAACCTACCAAATTATTATTAACTAACGTCCTAATCCGACATCGCCACGTCTCTGGAGGATCAAATTTCATAAACACGGAGTCATTAATATCATCAATAAGGGAAGTTAATGGTTGATAATGTATTCATTAAGGGTTTTACGTTATATTTTTTTTAATGTAACTAGATGCTTATGATACAAAACGTCATTATGCCTTTTGCTATTCATGTCTAGAGAGACCCGTGGGTCAAGTTTTAAATCCTCTGTTAATGAGGTGGATACTAGTGCCAATATTAGGTAGGTACGCAAAATTCGCTAATATAATAAGTTCGATTCGAACCTACAATCTCCATTAAACTAACATAACTATCAATTATTATAATCAAAACGGCCCCGGTTTAGGCTCATGATAATTACCAATTACCAATAAAGTGCCAAAGTGCCGATGCAGGCTCGGTTGTCGAATTAGAACTGTATCTAATCCTATTTATTAATTAGATTACAGGTCTCTTTCTACATTATTTTGAAATTTAAACCATATAATAGGTATGTCTACCTTGTCTGTCAAAAAACCAAGCTACGTTGAGAGTATTTGTGTTAGCGATGAAGAGATTTTTTTTTTACGATGTCTCTTATGTCTATACATAGTCTGGACAACTGAAGCCCATCTGGCAATTAAATACATAGCTTCTAGTTCAATGTTTCAGAATGGCGTACGCATCGTAATATAATGGTTAAGTTTTTGAGTTGAACCGTTAAATAATGTAATAGATCTGTTAATCTGTAATATTCGTCGTCTAAAATAGTAGGGTTCGTAGTCAAACCACACGGTGTTCCGTCACGAGTGGGTCTATTGCAACGGACCCTGGTATACCCTAAAAAGGAAGCCTCCGGGAACCCCTGCAGACCTTGGTTTGATCAACAGGCGGCCACCTAGGTAGGTACCTACTTGATGCAGATGACAAGACAAACAAGCAGATTCTTTTCTTGGTAACTTTAGTAATCATGTTTTATATTCAATAAATTAAACACTAGATTGGATAAGGAAAACTTAAAAAAATTCATTAATATCCGTCCAGGTATGTCTTAGTCCATGTTACTAAGTTCAAACAAAAGAAACACTTACCTATTTGTAAATACACCCTTGTGATGCATTAAGTATGTTCATTTTCAAAAAATATACCAAAAGGTACACGTACATTATTAAACTGCCACCTAAGCCGGCAGGATCAGGGGAATATCGCGATAGTCACCCTCAATGCGCATGCCTAGTTTCGGTGTTAACAAAAAGTACTGGCAATAGCTTACTACGTAATGGACTGTATGACTCATCATTTGGTTGAGTTGGTTTTGTAATATGTATACATAATACATTTTCCTAAACCAATATACTACTACTAAAATAATATTTAATCATATAACGATTTCATTCGATTCCCACCCATGACAAATATTTATGTGAGCATGATTTGTTCTGTATCTGGGTGTTATTTATCTATAATATTTAAAAATATATAAGTATGTTTATCAGTAGTCTGGTTATCATGGTACAGGCTCTACCTAGTTTGAGATCAGACGGCCGTGTGTGTAATGTGTCAAGTTATTATTATTATTATTACTAATTACAATGCAAATGATCATTTAAACAGCTATTAGTTTCAAAACCGAATATACAATAAGCTATAGCAGTTTCATTAAAAACCAGTCAAGTGAGTGCACTGGACTGGTTTTTAAAGAAACCGGTAATCTACATCAATCATAAAAAATAAATTGTTGACTAGAAAATTACACACGGCTTTCTTTAACTTTTGTAGAGAAAATAAGCTCATACCTGCTAACTTTGCGTGGGAACTGATTATCTATACTAATAATATAAGGCTGAATAATTTGTACATTTGAACGTGCTAACCTTAGGAAATGCTAGCTGCTTTTTTAAAGAATTGACCTGCGATAATGTTAACTTTAAATTGTGTGTAATTAAAAGAGCGGTAAATGTTGTCATCTAGCGGTGTCATCTATATGGTGTACAAAAAAGAATATTCTTTTCTATTATACTCTACTCGTTCTATATGTTTACTTATGCAGAAATATCATATAATAATGAAATGTAAATATTGTAAGTAGAAACAAGTACAAACAACAAGAAATTTACATATACAAGTATTATAAAACTAAAGATTTGAAATGAAATGGCTTAATCTCGATAATTTGTTAAAGTTCTAGTTCACAATTTTGTTCAAAACGAAATATTATACGAAGATCCTAAAGCTATAATATTCTAACCAATAAAAGAAGACTAATAAAAACAGCGTGATATGACGTAATATACAAATAGAAACAGTAGAAAACGGAAGCATTTCACTTTTTGAATTCGGCTGTAAATTTTAATAATATAGTATGAAACTTTATGAAACACGAAGCTCCGGATATAAATTTAAAAATTTCTTTTCTTGTCGTTAAACAAAAACATTTTACACTACAGACGCTACAGTGAAGAATATAAGAGTAATTATAAATAACGAGGTGAGAAGGAAAATGGATGCTTTGTTGTAGATAAATGACAGTAAAGCGATCTTTGTAACAAGCGATCATTGTACCAAATATGCTGTACTCCGTATTTCTGCTGGTGAACTTAACCGCTTTCTCTTTTTAATTGAGGACAAATAGGTGGGCAACTACTCGTGGTTGAAATAAATCATTTAACAATCCTCAGCTAATTATGAAAAACCCAAATAAGTATCCAATAAAAATAAAATTCGTTATTAATTTCACGTTATTGATTTTGAATTTAACTGTCAAACTTAACATTAAAAGTTTGATATAACAATCGCGAGGTGTCACGTCGCGAGCCGCTATTTCATACAAGTTTCAGCAGAATCTACCGTTTTGACGTTTCATAAAGAAAATTGATTTGGGTTGACGGTTTTCTACCGCATTATAGTTATTATTAGTTATAGTTATATAGTGAATTTCTGGATTTTAAATGAGCAACTCCATCTAAGCATTAATAAATGTAAATCAAGAACATTCACCAAAAATATTAACACATTTCATAAAACTATTTCCTCTGTAATAATGCACTGGAAAATGTATCGCTGGTTAGAGACCTTGGAATATACCTGGACTCAAAAAATAAAAATCTTATTTCTCCTCCTTGTGTAATATAATTATATATATATATTATGTACATCATTATGTATACAGTACATAACTAAGGAGGCAAATAATCTTACGTCTCGCTTTATGCTGCTTCACGTTAGTCATCATTTTTCTGAATTTATGCTTCACATCAAACCTAGGGTTGTAAAATTTTATGACACTATGCTACGAACCAGATGCATATAATTAATAATATGGCTTCCTATACTTCAACTAAAGTAATTATTTAGTATCTATACTTTTGATGAATAAACTTGTGTTTTATGTAAACAATATTTGGACATAAATCACACTCCACTAAACTCGCTAAAGGCTACTATGCCTATGCTTATATTCACACAATACACCAATGTGTTTATAAATTAGAGCTTGGATACCATAAAAAATGAGCTTTCACGATTGTCTTTGATGTGCTATTATTTTTACACGCATTTTATTATAGTGACTTCGTATACTAGGTGTCTATCTATGGACGAATATAATGGGATCTTTCATTGGACTTCAAAAAGAACTAAAAGAAAATAACCATACAAACTGTGAGAACAAGACTCTTATGTACACTCACTAAAATGGAGCTTTATTTGTTTAAAAAAACATTTATTATCACATCCATGTTGGCCATGAATCGATCCCTTGTATAGCTGTAAATGGTAAGGCTGAAAACTTAAAAAAAATATGACATTGGTATTTGTAACTGAAGACAGTAAAATGTATTAAAAAAGGGATAAAATTTTTAAAACATGTTTCATCGTATCGTGAAATAAAAAATTACTGTACTGAATATAAATTCAACATTTACTTATCAGTCTTTAGACAAGCATTAAAGACTTCGATTACAACAGGATAAAGTTCGCTAAGGTTTCTGAACTAACAGGGATGCCGTGCAATCGGAGAGTTGTCGATGATTAAAATAGAATACCAAGTAGAAAACCATCGTTTGGCATTTCATATCGCAAACATGAAATTTTTGTTATTCATTGTGTAAACATTGTATGATCCAAAATCATACCTTCAAACTAAAAATATGACGTCCGATACAGTAGTCATGTTTTGTTTCGTATTCCAAACTTTATAAATAAGTTTGACAGAAAGAAGTTTGGAATGTATGGCCATTTTAGACTTCAGAATACAAATCTTTGAATATGAGATTACCATACATTTTTCGTCGATTCTTTGGATCAAGCGACTCAGCTGCGACTGTATTTTTTATTGATTTAGATTACTAGCTTAAATCCTGCAGTACCGTATCTCTCTTGATAAAAAAAAAATGACAAAACCAAGAAGTTTGAAATGTATTTCAATTTTAGACTTCAGAATAGAAATCTTTTATTATAAGATTACCATTTCTTTTCGCCAGTTCCCTGGATTATCCCACTATATATTTTATTAATAGTTGATAGTTATAGTGATATTGATAGAGTGGTCCATGCTTCGGCACGTATGGGCCGGTTAAACTCCGCTCAATACCATGACCTCACAGAAAACCGGCAAAGAAGCAATCATTGCATTGCATTTTACCGCGTGAGTGACGTTACCGGAGGCCCTAACCCTTCTCTCTCCCCTATTCATCCACTATCAATTCAGCGTTACCAACCCCACCCCCTCTCTAAGGAGCACTCTCAGCTCTTTTTCGGTTTCACGTGATTCACTTCTATCAGGTAGTAGTACTTCTCCAAAAGGACCAACGGAACAAACTACTGTGTTGTAGCTCCTCGAATAGATATATAGATAGCGTTCATATCCAGAATCCAGGCTCAATTATAATCAGTAGAAAAGTAGGAATGGTTTCGCGCACAACACCTTCATATTTGGTAGACAGCCAACTACCAGTGATAGAACATCGTTTGGCCAAACACCAAAACCTATAAAAGTTGGTTATGCTATTTCACGCATTTTAACTTTACATCGTTTACATAGGTTTTTTTAAGATGTTACTTACTATGGAACTCTGTGACCATATTCACCAGAAGTAACACAGCTCTAAATTAGTACGGGGCGTCATGTGTATCGCCATCTAACCAAGACAAGCCGAACTGCTATGTAACAACAACTCCTGCATCACATAATAAAAGTTGTCGAGTTAGTTAGAACCATAAACTTACTATGTTCATGGTTAGAACATAGGTACACCTAACCTGGTTGAAAGACCTCTATTTGTATATGTGTTGTTGAGACCTCATACCCTGTTTCTTCACATTACTAGTACATACGGGTTATTCGGGGGTTTAATCAGACCCTAAGGGTAATCTGTTGTACCTTATTTCCTCCAATACTATGTATACGTACTAAGCTGCTTCCGAAAACAATGTATGTTTATGAAAATATTCAATGTAAGCTTTTTGAGTTCTAGGAAATTTCCGTGACGTTCTTGAAAATCAAACAATCAAACATTCTTAACAATCTTATCAAGCAAAGAATCCCGTTAAACCATTTGTCGATTTCTTGTAAAACCGTTAAATAAATTGTTTGTTGGTCACCGCTAGCCACAGCCCTACAATAGAAAAATGTAGGGTGTGTCAACATATCGATGGACATACCAACATAGTAATATGTATGTCGGGTCGAACGTAAGTGAATTCATTAAGGCCGTCTCACACGTGTCTGGTCATAAACTTGTCGTCTTTGTAGCGGTCACACGTAGAAAATTAACAATATTATTTGTGTTGTATATAAGTAATAAAATGTGGTGTAAATAGTGAATTTTTGTGTTGGATATTAAGTAGAATTGAGTTTTATATTTGACTATCTATATATATATATATATATATATATATATATATATATATATATATATATATATATATATTGATATATATATATATATATATATATATATATATATATATATATATATATATATATATATATATATACCATATTCGAATTTGTTTAGTAGTCCTCAAAATTCGCCGAAATGTACAGAAATATAGTCGAACGCCGACACATCCTCTTATACCATTAATTCCAGTTCAAATTTAAATCAGGATGCTTAATTTAATAGATACATCTGTCGTTTTAGATGTCACCAAAATGATGTGATGTCACGTAAATTTTAACTTGCTAAGTACCGCCCGATAATCAGGAAAAGAGTTTTAGTTATCATTTCCCATTTCCAATTTCTTCTTTGCTTCCGCTCTAATTCAGATTTGGCGCAATAAATAGGAGGACATTAATTTGTAGGTATATAGATGATTTTTTTTTAGACTGGTAGAATTTAAAATAGTATTTTATACTTTCAAACTTTCTGATAAATAATGTTTATCCTATTGATTAATTTTTGTATTTTTAAACTTTTTTTGTTTTTACATACATTTATGTTAGTGTTCTTACCAGAATCCATCTCTCAATCGTTTAACAGGTCTTGGATAGGTACATAGCTTAAAATATCTTTGGCACATGTCTTGTACAGCCTTTAGAGTGCAACTAGGCCACGCACGTTTCACTCAAGTCATTACGAGGAAACTATTGTTTGTCGATCATGATCGTCATTCGTCTACGGGCCTGTTGATCATTTTCCCGCTAACAATTGTCACTTGTACCCTCTTTCACGTTCTTGAAATATCTCAATCGCCATGTTTCCGGTACTCCGATGTATGGAACGTCAGAACTTTGTTGTTAAGTCATGTTACGACTCGTACACGGTGATAAACTCGATTCCCACGAAATGTAAATGAAAATAAAATGCTGTGTTACGATTTGAAAACATGATATTTTTGTTTGATGTTAGTTTAGAGTGGATAAGAAGAATGAAAACTATTGAGTTTTACTTTCTGTATTTAATGTTACACTTTAAAACTTTTAAAATTTAATTTATAAGCCTAAAGACATCTAAAGCGTAAGATTACTAAATATCAGTCCCTATATTATATAGTGATCTGATTTATTATTATAAAATAAATAAAATACTTTTTACTTATTTATTGGGGTTGGTTATTTTGTGACCAGTTTTGTATAAATAGCAGGTTCTCCTAACAGCAATGCCCCCAAACTAGCTATCCATGCAACCTAGATAAAAAATTATTTTAATACCTATATTATACATCAATGTCCTTTTATCCAGAATAATTAAAGCTTCGAACTGGCGTTATTACCCATATCTAACATAGCTGGATGGGTCCAACAAAGCGTAGTTTAAATTTTACAAAACGGATAAAACATACTTAGGTACATTATTTTTTGTAAATACATACACATTTTATATAGAAACACACTGTGGCGAAATCCACATAGCCGCTAGACCGTCCACTTTGACAGTTCGAAAAATTAATAATAGTATATATATATATATACGATACTTCAGCGCCATCTCGGGAAGAGAAGCCGAACTACTTAGGAACTACTAATCCTTTAACGCGCAATTAAAGTTCTCGATTAATAGGTATCGTAGTACATGTAATTTTTTTTTTTATTTTTTTTTATGAAGAATTCCATTTAATCAGAAGCGCAGGCCGTATATCTCGTCATGCCAATCTTAACGACATAATCCGTCGTGCTCTTGTTACCGCCGGCGTGCCAGCAGTACGTAAACCCAATGGTCTGGTACGAGACGATGGGAAGAGACCAGATGGTATGTCGTTACTGCCATGGAAGATGGGTAGGCCTTTGGTGTGGGACGCAACCTGCGTTGACACCCTCGCGCCATCACATCTTCCAAGTTAGCTAGTTGTGCTGGCGCTGCTGCTGCATCAGCAGGAAACCTAAATACAATAATTTAATTGGTAACTATGTTTTTGAGCCGTTTGGGGTCGAAACGCTAGGGTCATGGGGTCCGAGTGCTCGTTCCCTTTATAAGGAATTAGCTAAGCGACAGATCGACACTTCTCGTGACCAGAAGGCGGGCCTTTTTCTTGCACAGAGAATTAGCATTGCCATTCAACGTGGCAATGCTGCCAGCCTTCTGGGAACACTGCCAGTAGGCAACGATGTGGAGGAATTTTATGACGCATGCATGTAAATAGCTTATATATAGAAATAGATAAAATTAATGTATAAACTGTGTATATATTTAAAAAGTACATGTAATTATATTTATTAGGATGTAGGTCGTCAAAATATCGTAACAACGGGATTGAATATCTTTTTGGTTTATTAGTCGGTGTTGATCGAAATATACATAAATATTACATGGCAAAATTTATAATGAGCTTTTAAATACATTAGGTCTCAGTAAATGTAACGAGGATTTGAATTAAACTGTAAAACTAAATACTAAGCGTACAGTGACGCTATCTCAACATCTGACTACCGTATGTATGTTATCTGCAATCACTACATTAATTTATCTTACTACTAAAAAATAAAACAAAAAACATGGGTAAGAGAGTTTTATAATAAGATTTATGCAACGTCATAGCTTAATCTCAACGATGTAACAAATAATGTATATCACATGTTATTGCGGGCGCTAATAGAGCGAAGTTATCCACACGTAGTACAGAGTACGGCAGGCTAGCGAGCCGCAACAGTCCAGTTGAAAGGCGCCCATCTCGGTTGAATAGCGGCCCAGCCCTCAGCTCGCTATTTGCAGAACAATGCAGGTTTGATGTGCGCACGCCGCTACCGGGAAAGCGCGGAGGGAAAACGCACGAAGTCGGCAGTCTCGGCCCGCGAGCGCGACCGGCCGCGCGCTGAAGCACGCTACCCGACGCCTGCGCCCTGGCGCACGCCGGCACGCGCCGCGCTCGCCGCGGCGTTACATTTTCCGAATCGACTGCAGACGACAACACTGCCACCGTGACAGAATTTCAGTGTCAAAAGGTTGGTGACCCCCACTATAATGCAACCCAAATACCACCCAAACGCAAGGGTGCACGGCCTGGTTTCCTCCCTCACTAGCGCATGACATCTATCGCTGCGAGTCGTAGTAATTTCCTCGTGCGCCAGAAATGTCAAAACTTACTAATGACGGAAATGCTGTTATTGAGGGTCTGATTTATTTCCCATTTACCTTGGTTTGAAAACTATCAAGTGCACAATTCGATATTGATATGTTTATTAAACGGTGGAATGAAGTTTGCGCCTTTTTCAGTTTTGGAAATGGGTTTTACATTATATAGATTTACTTGTCATAGGATCATTAGAAGAGTTACGTTAGGAAATAGTAATTAAAACAATAACTATTTTCTTGTTATTATTTAATAATAATTAAATCAGGAAACTAAAACTCCTACCTAATTAAAGGAAATAATATCAGCGTTCTATGAAAGTTTTCGGCAGATCTTTCACTCTTTAAATCATAAGGGCTCATAATAACTGTAATCTAATTTTAATAGCTACGTAAACACATTACTGCCGCTTCCATGAAACATTGAGAACCATTGCCTTTATTCCAGAGTTTTTCAAACAGCCTCATAAAAAGGAAATAGTGTACTGTGACCTATTTATCGAGTCTTAAACTGAAATTAGAATGCGTTAATGTGTAAATAGGAATAAACAGTGCCGACCAAAACACGCCAAGGGATATGTCATGCCCCAGAAATAATAATAGTGATACAACAAACGTACTCGTGTATACGAATCGGTGATATCATCGCATGACTTAACACAGCATATTTAAAAAAGTTATTAATAAAATAATAAACAATTTAAAAAAAAAATAACTTCATGGATTTTATGACGCATGCATTAGGTGTATGTAAATTTTATTAATGCAATAAAATAAAATAAATAAATAGCCATCTTAATCTATATACATATATAAAAATCAATGTATGTTTGTTGTCCTCTATGCGTTCCGAAACCATTGATCAGATTGTGATGAAACTTTGGTAGGGTGTTGTATGGATGCCCGCGAGGGTTCCGGTATAAAAGCTTTATAATTTTTATCAAAGGGATAATATCTTTATAAGTTTTACTTTTAACTTATCTATAAATATATAAATTAATCTCTATTTCCCTTGGTCACGGCATTATGCCTAAATGGCTTTATCGATTTCGCTAATTAGTTTTTTTTTTGTGTGTGTTATTGTCAGGAGGAGGTTTTTATGGAAGAAAAATTAAGAAAGTTGAGCGGAAAATTAGAAAACCTAAGAAGGGATTTACGCGGTTGAAGCTGCGGGTGCAGCTAGTTTTAATAAAAATATCTTGTCTACTCTACCTTCAGCAATAATGCGCTTTTATTGCTGGTTAACCGGCTAGTTAGGATCGCCATTGACTACCTGTACCTCGCAGTTTCACCTGCATGGATGGTTACTGCTCCGATTCTAAGAGTCATAGCGTGATGTTACGTAGCCTTATGTTCTTTCTTCCTCAATGAATACTCTATCCAATACAAAAATATTTTTTTTTATTTGGACCGGTAGTTCCAGAGATAAGCGCGTTTAAACAAACAAACAATCAAACAAAAAATCTCTTCTGCTTTATTACGTGCGTGCAACTGATGTTACGTACCAGTATCTATGTATTCCCTCAAAGACCAAACTCAATAACTTAAAAGAAAAACTATTACTATATAATCAATATCATTATTTTTATATTATTACTAGCAATCCGCCCCGGCTTCGCACGGGTACAAATTATATATATTCTGTCTATAAGTGAAAACCGCATGAAAATCCTTTCAGTAGTTTTTCAGTTTATCGCGAACAGACGCGGTGGGGGACTTTGTTTTATAATATGTAGTGATAATGTAAAAATTGGTTATAAACTTTTGCTCGCGGCTTCGCACGAACAATACAATTTTGATAAAAGGTTTCCATGTCCTTATTCTGTATCCTGACAACAATTCATGATGATCGTATAAACGGTACGGCATCGAATAAAACACGAAAAAAACAACATTGATTTTCATTAGCTAGATCAATAAAATAAAAACTTCTATTTAAAATTCAGGATTCATAGTAAAATGGTAAAGGTGAACAAAAAGCACATTTATATCATCGCGTGACAGCAAGACATGGCACAGCTCACGTCACTTGTTTAGTTGATATAGGTCAAACACATTCCTTATACAATTATGTTATGTAAATATTTACTTTGTTTACTATTATAAATGTTATATACAATATGTAGACTGTGTAACAGAAAAACGTGGTCATATTTAAGAATCGTAACGTAAAGGAAATTCGTAATTTTTATTATATAAGTAACTTTGTTTCGAAAAACATTATATTGTAATACATATTCCATTACATTATTTATATTATTTTGTAATCCTACTAACATTATAAACGTGAAAGTGAGGATGTATGGATGTTTGTTACTCTTTCACGCCAAAACTACTAAACCGATTGCGATGAAACTTGGTATAGCTGTATAACAGATAGCTGGAGACCTGGATTAACATATAGGTTATTGGGTGGGCATATCGGGATAATAGGTTTTTATCCAGGGATCCGGGCTTACGCAGGTGAAACGGCGGGGCGCTGCTAGTATATTATATACCAGCTGTGCCCCGTGGTTTTATCTGCGTAAGTCCCGATGCCGTTTGAATATCGGGATAAAAAAGCCTATGTGTTAATCCAGGTGTTCAGCTATCTACATACCAAGTTTCATCGCAATCGGTTCCATACAGCCTCACAAACTTTCACGTTTATAATATAAGTAGGATTAACTTTTTCTAATATTATGGATCAAACAGAGTTAACACCAATTATACGGTAGGAAATATATAAGTATGAATAACGAATGGCTAAAGGAATTTATAAGGCTCCTGTGAGTGGAAGACTTGATACGGGTAAGCCCCGAAAGACGTAATAGACGTAATACTGACCAGATCGGTAGTACACTGAAGTATTGCCTAGTGAAAAGCATCCGTAACCGGCGAGCGTGTATGAAACGTCTGACGAATGTGGAATAAGCGCGAGCTGTATATCAGGATCGTAGGCAAATGGCGTTCTATCCTCTCTGCCTACCCTGGACGGGAGTCAGGCGTGAGCATATGTACGTAGGGCGCTACATAAGTGTGCCTGTAACCTATAATATAGTATTTGTTATTACTAACCTGTATTGTCTTGTTCATCATGCTATATTCTGTTGTGTATAAGTGAGGATTTGTTATTGGATATCTGTTTTCTTGTCCGCTATTATACTGTTTATCTTGGTTGTAAATCTTCCATACTAGATAAATAAATAAATAATATTGTGATTTTATCAATAAACTCTGTATTAAAAAACAAAAACAAATTTAGAGGCAAGTAATCGTTTCTTCGATTTTTAAATTAATTGTCTTCGAGGGAGGGCTTCGGCGGGATTGTTCGTATAATTATTTTTGTGTAACTTTAAGTGTGGCTTAACTAAACTAAAATGTTTCGAAGTAATGAGTAGTGCACTCAGAGAAACTTGTCCATGCGTAAGGACAATAGAACGGTGGTATATTAAATTTTTCTGTAGTAAAAACTTGAAGGATGATACAAAGTCCAGCAAGCCGATAGAAGTATCTTCTGATAAAAATATTCAGACTATATAAAAAACCATGTAAGGTTCACATGTTTTAAGCGCGTTTATTGTTTTTAGATGTAAGTTTGTTTTTATTACTATAAGTATTGTGTGTCTTACGTGTCTAGGAATATTTTTTTCTTTCTTTGTTTTTGTTTCTGACTTTGCAATAATATTTTTATACATACTTTTACAAACTCAATGCGCTTTTGAAATTTGAAATGTATTAAAAATACAAACAAATTTTTTATAGACTTTTCTCGGAACGGAATCCGATGATTTTATGTGAAAAGGCCTATTCAACTTTCATTATTAAAGGTTTCTCGTAGACTGCACGGTGATTATAAAACAAACGCCATTGAACTACGAGCTTTAAGTCATTCATATAGAGTTCGCTATCACCTGCGTGGTAATACTGAAAGGATGAGCAACAGGCAGGTGAAAGTCCAGACACCCGCCACATTTATAAAAGTCTGGATTAAAATTATGCAAATATTTTCCGTATGTTCAAGCACAAAACTTATTTGCTATGAATAGCTTTTCAGGTTTTATCTCTGAAGTGAGAAAATAGTTTTTTTTTAATGTAGGTATGTTTACCGATTACTCTAAAGACGCCTGGACCGATTTGGAAAATTCTTCTTTTGTTTGAAAGGGTATACTTCTATAGGGTATACTATTAGAGAAATCGATGGAACTCTTCAAATTTTATAGGCACACTTGAAGCGATTTGGGTATTTTGAGGCGCATTGAAGTCGGTGATACTTTTATAAAAGATAATTATTCCAAGAAGGATGTAGGCGGCGGCAGATGCAATGAGCGGTAAATTGATAATTATTGCGAGTCTCAGGTAGTCGTTCCAAAAGGATGCAATTTCCGAATGTACATATAGGTTGCATACAAGTCTTGCTTATTTTTTTAATAAATTATTAAGATCAAACCGAGGTAAGGCTGTTAACAGGCCCTCTCCTCCTCACAACTACCTATTTGTTTATACTGCCCCCACCCCACCTAACGAGAACGTTATATTAGCTGGGTCAGTATACTACATAAAGTTCCCCAAACCAAGGTCCCGAGACGCAGGGACCTTTATACGGCAGGTGTAAGACTGTTAACAGTGGGAGTTAAGATGTTAGTCGTATGACGAGATCCATTGAATACATTTTTAAACCTAACATAAGAAATATATACTAAAAAGGAACGCTGTTATATTTGTGTGTAACAGTCCATGTTACTCACATTACAAGGTATAAGAAAAATACCGATTTTTAAAGCACTGTGATGGAAATAAGTCACTCTAGTCCATAGACTAGTAGGTATAGACATTTGCAACATCAAACCAACCTATTTGAAGAATCAAATTAGAAAATATATATGAGGCATAAGCCCCCATTGTTTTCGTAGGTCTCTTTAAACCATAAGAGTTAGGTAGATTTCGAAGAAAAGTCTACCTATTGGTTTTGTACCAGTTCTCGAGTTTTCCAAAAATTGCTTCATAGGAGGTCTAGTTATGATCCCTAAACTTAAGGAGCTTAAACTTAAAGGAGCACGTACTAGTTGTGGTATAACCATAATCTGTGCCTGCGCCGGTACGTATGGGCCGGCTCAACCGGAGTGATACCACGGCCTCACGGAAAACCAGCAGTGAAGCAATGCTGGCAATGCTTATCGCCGAGTGAGTGAGGTTACCGGAAGCCCTAACCCTCCCTTTCTCGCTCCTTATACCCCTACTCCCATCTTAAAGGCCGGCAACGCACTTGTGACTTTTAAGTTGCAGGTGCTCATTGGCGGCAGTAGTAATTTACCATCAGGTGACCCGTCTGCTCGTTTGCCCCGTATACCATAAAAAACTAAAATAATTTATAAACTGCCTCCATCTAAGTTTTCTTGCAGTCGTAAAGCTTACATACCAATCTTTTACAAGGAAAATAATTCAAGTGGTATAAACAATAGCCAACCGCCTTACACCTTCATACACTTCCAAATATTTTCTTTTCATTTTTTCCATCACTACCTGCTACCGCCGTCCAATGCCCATCCTTTCTATAGTTATAGAGGTATAAAAGGCTTCCAGACTTATTTGCGTCGTACAACTTGCCCCTTTGATGTGACGCAGCATGCAGACAGGGGTTCTAAAGCTAAATAAAAAAACTCTATATATGATGCTTTTTTTACCGTTTCGTGGTTATAAAATTAGCTTTTAATCTATGACCAAATATGGAATATATGTAAAATGGTTGTAACCTTTTCTGAATAAAGTTTTTCTTTGATGTGTTTTTATCTCTAACGGAAAAAAGTAAAGTTAATTTTTTTTAATTATATTAAAATCTTTTCGAATGGTTCGATTGGATTTAGATTGGCTTCTGTCAAGGGTTTGCTTACTTGATAATTAATATATAAAATTAATAATATAAGCAAGTCTAAAAGATTTCTGCACAATTAAATTAGTTTCTGCAGATTTCTTCTGGTTCAGTTAGATAAAAGTACGCTAGTATTGCTATTGTTTTCTACGGGTGCGTAGGATCACCAGATATCCACTTGGGGCTATACAGTTCACGTCACCTCGTCATCTATTAGCATAGATTCTCAGCATCACTGAGTGCGACGCTAATGCACCTTCACAAAGGTACGATAATTAGTGGTGAAATGTGTAAAATATTATAACTAGCTTTCGTTTGAGGAAATCTTACGCCAAAAAGCTCTTATTGTATCAATTTAAAATAAAATAAACCAGCTTTTAGTTTTTATTTAGATGACTGTTGATCAAGCGTTGCAGTCTTCATTTGTTTATTTTTCCTTGCTGACGTCATGTCATGGCATCACTTCGATCCTTGATGACCGCCATTATTACGTCATACTCGTACTTGTAGGAACTCTTAGCACAGATTACTAAGTAGTTACTACGTAACCCTTAGCTCCTACTGCAGTTAGATGAAAGAAAATAAGTTTTTTTGTAATATTATATTATATATTTTACATCATGTGTCTGATTAAAATCCGATGTAGGTAAGATATACTAAAAATTGATAAAAATAAGAACCTACCTATCTAAGTGTATTTGTGTTTATGTGAGGGGGAATTTTTTTGGTACCGCCGCCCCGATGGCCAAATAAAGTTTTTATATCGATATGCCTGTGACGCAACAGCTAACAGACAAAACCCCCCAAAGGCCTGGTCACCATTTCTGGCAACGTATCCAGAGACAATGAAATTAATAACATCCCCAATTTTTAAGAAGCATATTGCGGTCCCAAACGCGTTCGTTGATGAAGCAGCAGTTGCTTCTGTGAATTTTATTAGGTTACATACAATCTGATAAATTTAGTAACAGAAAGGCTCTAAAATTAAGTTATAGAACATTTTACGTTCTAATTATACTGAAGAGCTTATATCGTGTTATCGTTTCATGTGTAATACCAAGTTCAGTTTAAGCATTAGTAACATAAAAGTGTTTTTATATCAATCAGATGAAATAAAATGCATCTAAATGAGAGGAATGGGAAGGCTCAGGAACAAAGAACATGAGAAAATGATGTAGGCGGTCTCTGGGTGGGCTTAGACTGCAATGACCTATACTTTTAAAAAAGCCTAGTGGATGCTAACATATAGATAAGTGAATAGTGTTGATATGAGGAATAAAACAAGTCGTGTATTAAGAAATAAATGTACAGCACTTCTTTCTTAAATAAGGATTCTAGCAAATATAACACTATAATATATTGTGTTTTATTGAAAGAGTATTGTTGCCATGTATAGCTTAAACATAATTATTTATATAATAGTTTTTATTATCATATTTATATCGATAACTGTAAGAATTGTATTCAAAGAAAGTTATTATATATTGCAATCTGATGCCTCGAGGACTCCTGTAGTGTTACGAACCTAAGCTCATGATTATTGGCGCAGGAAAAACAAGAATTTGTTTGACTTTGTTTAACATACTTACATTTTTTTTTTTAGATTTGCCAGTAAAAATATATTCATTTGTAAAAATCCAAGCTATTGTAGACCGATGGTCTAGACTAAAAAATTGAAGGTTATGTTTCTTGTATTGATAACTACTTCCAACATAAAATTTTGCGACAAAATCAAATAAACCCCGCAGGAAACGAAAAAACTTTAATCACAATATCTTCGTTTACACTTTGTATAAACTAAAACATGAATTTCAACATATTATTTATAGCATAGCAACGATGTGTCCGATTAGAAGCTAGCCATATTTATAGTGAGGAAGTCAGAAATGAGTCTGTTCATAAACAAAGTCTATCTGATGGACATAGAGCAGGCGATATATAATCTATAGTTTCTTATTCATTTCTGTTTTCGGATTTGCCTACACGTATGATATACTAACACTCATAAAAACATACCTAAAAAAAAATATTGAAAATCTGTTAGTTACTTCATAAATGTAAACGAGTATTAATAATTTTCTCATGAATAAGCAAATTAAGGAAAAGCTGTATATTCCATTTTTACTTATGGGAAGCAACGTAACAAAAGTTAAACATAACGGAAATATCACGTTCATCTTCTCTATCTCTCAATGTTTTTCTTAAAAGGACACATAAAGTTAACAACATCAAAAATCATTTTATGTCATTAAAGAAAACATATCGCAGTGCTAGAATAATAAATCTCTTTATTAATGCCGTACCCAATACTAAAGCTAAATATATAAATAAATAATACCAGTCCCTTATTTTTATTGAACATTGAATTTCATCTTCAGACTATAAATATTAAGAAAAACAAATATAAAATAATTTAATATAGAATCAGATAGAACGCCATACTGCAAAACTAACACAGTTGTACAGACCATCAAAACATTGTAGAAAGCAATAAAACTGCCAAGATGGAATTACAAAATGGTAACAGATGATACGACATGATGACACAGATTGCTCAAACGTGGCAAATTGTATTTCTATATCAGTTTTATATATATGGATATGTAATGGGTAAGTAATTTGCATAGAAAAATATCGTGATACTCTCAAGTTGGACCAAACTGTACCTACACAGTGTCTAAAATTTCATTAAAATCGGTTCATAACTTTAGGAGTTCATCGCGGACAAAGTGACATGAAATTTTTATATATAAAGATAAAGATGTTGAATGTAAAAATAATTTAATGTGTCGACATATTTTTATTATACAAGGGTTTTTTTATATTTGATAAAATATTTATCATTGGTGTGGAATATAGAGATTATCACCGTGCTCTCTGCCCGGTAATGTCAGAAGACTTCATTAGGGAATTACAAAAGACGCATAATTATAAGCATAACAGTTCCAGAAAATATTTAGTTTTTGTCAATGCAACTACGATTAATTTCGAAAATGGAAATAAAGTGAAAGTATGCAAAAAAACTAAGAGAAAAGTATCTTCTTCTCTGAGTTTTTATTATATACCAGCTGACCCGACAGACATTGTCCTGTCTTAACTATGAATATTGAACAATCGCGCCAACTGTCAAACGACTGACTGCTATGTCAAAAGCGCTAAGGTTACATTAGAAAAGTTAATATGGTGGTCGCAAGTTTTCTTAAATTTGCTTGTTTTCGGCGCCACTTTCTTAATTTTTTCATAAGAACCTTCAGACAATAACAACACACAAAAAAAAAATTGTGAAATCGGTCCAGCCATTCACGCGTGATGCCGTGACCGAGGGAAATAGGGATTAATTTTTATATATATATATAGATTTATTTAGGGTAAACTATTCTCGATCACACGTTGATGATATTACATGCTGTTGTTAGTATTACGAATGTTTATATTTACTGACAACCACTTGCCAATAGGTTGTAAGGTGGCATTTAGAAGCATAAAGTAATCTTCTTACTTTATGTAACGGAACTGAGATACCGTTACATAAAACAGTTAAAAGATTTTTTCGAACCATACATTTAAACGTGGAATACCAGTGGATCTTCGAAGTTTAAAGTATTTATCATATAACTTCCGGTAAAGGATTTTAATATAATCCTCTTTTGACAGCTTCACTAAACACAACTTATGCTATGACGATCTCTGTGGCGCGGCGGTGGTGCATTTTACTGCCATGTCGGCGTTGTGGGTTCGTTTACATGTATTAGAATTGGTCTGGGTGTATGTATCTTTATCTGTGTTCTACAAACTATAGTGCAAGCTCTGCTTAGTTTCGGGCTAGATGCAGTGTGCAATATGCAGTATTTTATCATTATTGTTAAACGCATCTAGTCGTTCAAACATACTGGAATATAGCCTTCGTGGTGGTGAATACAAATTAATGGCATTCGATACTGCTGTTATGCAAATGCCCCAGGCTTCTGTCGACGGCTTAGCATTAAATATATTCAATAAGATATTCATTCATTTTACTGCAAATATGAACGGGTAACTTTAAGTATATATTAATTATTTGACATACCCTAAATAAAAAAAACATTATACCCTGTATATTACTAATTTATTATTATACCCTGTACATTAGGAGAGGCCTATGTCCAGCAGTTGATAATGAAAGGCTGATGATGATGATAATGAATTATTTGACAAGGTCTGTTAATATGTGATGTGATGTTGATGTTAATGAGTTTTTTTAGTGATTTTTTTAGTGACTCTTCCTTGCACTTAAAGTTCTGATAATGATAACAAATTATTTTAAACTAAAACACATAGATAATCACCGTAAAGAAGGAATCTTTTATCGGTAACCTTCGGTTTGAAATTTGGTACTTATTGTAAAAAAGAGGTTAGGGTTTTCGGTTTCTGAGTAAAAGTTTTAATAAAATAAGTACTGTAAATATTTTTTTTTATTAATATGTTAATTGGGTACCTATCCGGCATTGCGATTGCAACAGTAGGTAGGTAGATTTGCATCTAAATGTAAGACCACCTCAGCATTGTGTTTATGTAAGTCCATTGAATTTGCTATCAAGTGGTAAGACGAAATGTTGAATGAAGTATTAAGTAAGATTTTCCCCAATATTGTATCCCCCTCTTGTATGACAAGGCATCCGTTGATATTCTTTCAATTTATTGAACAAAAAGCACTAACTTCTCACAAAAAATATACCCTACACCTCTTTTTAACACACTAAGTAACTAGTATAAAACTTACATGTTAATAAGCGGTATTTGTAGTCTTTGCTCCCACGCTAACAACCCTAAAAAGTTTTTCCCCCGTTGACATTTTCTCCATGCTCCCTTCTGGCAGAATTTTAAACTACTTAATCATTGCATTTCACACAGAAACTTTCTAAATATAGCACCAATTTTACGAACGGTCTTATCATCTTATCAAAAGCAAAAAGCCTGTTAACCGCTACCGATCGTTATCTCCGGCAGTTGTGTTTACATTTGACGTTTCCTTTGTTGACAGCTCGCCAAAAGCTCCGCGTTTTCGTTCCATATACGTACAGTTTAAGTAGCTTTCATTCTGTTTTCTTCTATATTTATAATAAACGTTTTTGTCAGTGTTTATTTTATATCATCTTCATCATATCAATAATTGAATTAATACTTTGAGAGAACCAATATCGAGTAAACCTTTTTTTTTTTTTTTCGTGTGTTCCCACGGGTCATCACCTCACAATGGCTCACGGTAAAGTGATATGTCGGAATCGAACCGACTAAAACCACACGGTGTTCCGTCACAAGTGAGCCTATCGCAAGGGACTCGGGTATACCCTAGGAAGGAAGTCCCCGAGAAATATCGAGTATACCTATTATTTAATACCTGCATTCACTAAAGTATGTAACGAAGTGTCATCAACTTCATCAGTCTTGGTTTATACCCTGAAAATGAAAGAAACGGAAGCAACATTTATAAAACTCCAAATAGACTTGACTAGAAAATAGAGAACTACCATATTTCATTTAATGAGATATATTCTTTAGCATTAGCTTTATGTACCTACATTGCACGTACTTATAATATATTTAATTATTTTTTAAAAAAAGTATCACCTCCTTCAATGCGCCTCAAAATACCTAAATCGCTTCAAGTGTGCCTATAAAATTTGAAGAGTTCCCTCAATTTCTCCAGGATCTCATCATCAGATCCTGACCTGATGACCAACGGACCACCTGGGAAGTATACCCTTTCAAACAAAAGAAGAATTTTCGTAATCGGTCTAGGCGTTTTTGAGTAATCAGTGATCATACATAAAAAAAAATATACAGTGGCATTTTGAAGTCGGTTAAAAACACAAAAGGAAATAATTTGTATGTTCACGTATATCTTCTAAATACATAGAAAGATATCCAAAAATTAACAAAACGTTTTTAACCGTAGCAGTATCTTTAAACGATTGTTAACTTTTGTAATATAATACATAAAACGTATATGATTCAAACTTTGTTACATCTAATTTAAAAAGAACAATTAATGTATGGCCATTTTATGATAATTATTATTTAACGAAACAGTAAAAAAATTTCAAAGTCCATTCCGTTTCCAAACTAAGGCTTCTCGCACGTAACTTCAAACCAAAAGCCGTAACAAATTCTAAAGATATTCCTTCTCAAACCAATGCCCTCACGGAAACCAAAATCCGCATTGATAATCTTCCTCAAACTTAACGTAAAACCTAATGAACCAACAGCCCTTTTGTATCAGACACTTGATTCTAAAGACATTGGCCACAATACGTGTACTCTAGAGCTTCTGTAATTAGGGCAAAATTATTAACAGAATTGGAGCAGTTCTACTTTCAACATTAACAGAACATTAATTTCCTAGAGTGAGAAACGTGAACGTCTCTGACGTGGTAGCAACCTACTTCTCGTTTCCGTTTTACGAGACCGGGATATAGGTAAGACCTTGTTTTACTGGAACGTCGAACATTGAAATGGAATTCTACATATGATGTTATCTTGTTTAAGTAAACATGACAAGGTAATAAGGCCTAAGTTTTTAGTATTGTCAATGATCATATAAGAAGGAAGTGTTTGCATCAATAGGATCCTTGAGGTAACTTTCTTCCTATTGGCACTAAAAGTTCGCTGGTCCAATCTCTCCTCCTACCGATCCTCGATTACGCCGATGTCAGCTATCTTGATCTCACTGAGGAGTAATGAAATAAATTGAGTGCCTACAAAAGATCTGTATCAGGTTTATATTTGGTTTACGCAAATATGACCATATTTCTGAATTTCCTATTAAGCTGATGTGGCTTCCTTTATGGCTTCGCCGAAATACTCATATTCTTGCCCTACTTTACTGTTCTCCCACCTACCTTAAAGAACGTTCCGAGTTCCTAAATGACACACATACGGGGTTTTTGAGATCATCGGAAAATCAATATCTGAAAAAACCCTTCTATTCCACAAATTTCCTTCACAATTTTTTTACGGTACTTAGAAAAATGGTCTCTAATCACTTCTGTTACTGTAATATTTCACTTGCTTATAATACAGGATATTATGCAACTAGCCATAAGACCGCCGTTTGTTCCATTATTTGTTTGTCTTTGTAAACGTTGTAACTCATGGTGTGCAATAAAGTTATTTTATTGTATGATTATTGATGAAAATTACTGCAGAGTAGGCCAAAACAGGCTTATAGTATTAAACATAGTTTGTCTGAATGTTTTTTTTCTTGTATAGCTACTAAGCTATACAAGAAAAAAAAAACATTGTGTGTGTAAAAAAAAATATGTAGTGAGACCAGTACCTAGTCTAGTGACTAGGTACTGGTCTCACTACATACATATAATTATTTTTTCGGACTTATATTTTATGGGTTACAATAGGTAATGAATGTCTGGATACAATGACTTCTAAATCAGAGCGTCGATTTATAATTATCTAAAAATTCGAAACCAATTATATAATAAGAGATCACCGTATTTTTCTATACTAGAACTAATACACGTATAAACAGCGCGTCATTGTTTCCTCCATTAATTAGTTTTCTTTTTATCACAAGACAAGCCCAATGTGATTTATCGTAGCGACGCTAATGTCATTTATCAAGATGATTGACACACTGATAAATAATTCAATCGCCGCCATATCAACCGGTACGCGGACCTTTCGTTGAATCGTCGGATGGATGGCAAGTGTAATTGCAACTTACACTTACTGGAAATATTTACCATCATAAATACAAGGTGTCGTTTTATTATACACAAAGAGAGTAACGAAAACATGATTCGAAATTTGATGTTTAGATTCTGACTTTACTATTTTTCGTCTACACATAATAATCCTAAAATATGATCACATACTATTAATGTTACACTCCGTATATGTGTAACATAGTGTAAAATAAGAGCTATTTTTATTAGACTTCGCAAGTGTAAATCGAAAAAGATTTTTATATAATGGTATCGAACTTTTTAGCCATGGTTTATGTCTTGGAGATTACCTAGAAGACACCACGTTGACCTAGTGCGAGTATGAAGACTTTATAAACAAAATAAATTTCTAATACGCTGATAAACTTTCAATTGTCCAAGAGGCTTTGTCTTTGAATCCACTTCGAATTCTCGACATGACATTTATAGATATTAACAGAAGAAGACAACGTAGTTCCTTTCTCCTGTTTGTCATTTTTTTTTTTATCTTCATTAGCTGTTTACGAGTTTTAGTGATTTGAATATGGAAACAGTACCTTCGACGGAGTTTTATTGTTTTCAATAAATTTAATGAATCATGGTCGAATTTCAACTCCTAGTAAACCACCAGATATATTAATTCTTACGTTATGATTTGAAACAAGTCAATATCTGCTTTTATTTGAAAAGACAATTCCGGTTCTTATAAGATCAAACACTGGCCGTCGTATCTTATTTTTTTGCTTCCCTGAATCAGACATGTTGAAATTATATATTCCTCATATATCCTATAATCCGGCAGATTTCTAACACGCTATATTTACATTGTGGTTACCATACGGCTTCATACATTGTTCTAGCGTATGACCTACTTTTTTAATGTTCCTATTTTTACAGTGGCTACATTAGAGTGAGAGGTTAGTTCGCCGTTAAATTTAAAATTGTTTTATCGATCATTTCATGGTTACACACACCATAAAGCACGAGTTGTAGGACCTTGTTTTGTTTCTGGCATATTTTGTTGAGCTTTGTATACATGAGAATGTTTATTACGAGAGCGTAAATAGAGAACTCTTACTATTATTGATACTTACCAATTTGTATTCGTCATATCTTCGAGTCGCCGATCCAACAATCTCTAAAAACGACATATGGAGCCGCAACGTGGACACTCAACGTTGGACTGGTCCACAAGTGTAAAGTCGCTCAGCGTGGGATGGAGCGTGCGATACTCGGGGTTTCTCTAGTCGATAAAATTCAAAATGAAGTTATTCAGTAGTTGCAGAGAACTAGAGTAACCGACATCGCACAGGGAATCAGTTTACTAAAGTGGAAGTGGGCCGGTCATGTCTCCAGGTGGAGACTGCGATCAGGCAAACGTAGTGTTGGGCACCCTGCGACACGGTGGACCAACGACTTGAAGAAAGTGGTTGGCAGCGGTTGGATGCCGACTACCCAAGACCGGGATTGTTAACGCTTACGGGGGCCTTCGTCCAGCAGTAGGCGGCGATAGACTGATGTGAATTTGGATTTTTCATTTCATAACTACAACATTACTTCTACTGGGACGGGTAGAAAAATAGACTGTGAAAACAATCAAAGCCTTTATAAATACCTACTATTACAAATTATTATTACATAATTAATTATATACCTGAGTACATCCTTAAGTTTTCTTCTTTTGGTTCTTCCCTGGCACGTGTCAGGTGAAGATTTTTTTATTACTCTGGTTTAAAATGTCACTCTAGTACATTCGACGAAAATTCTTCATATACCCCAGTCAAATAGCTCCAATTAGAGCAAAAATCTGATCTGCCTTACCTTCTTGTCTTCTTTTCCATAGCGGATGTATGTAGGATTGGTCGTGGTCCTGCCTCTATCATTCTAGGTAATAGGTTTATGTTCTGCTATAGAATTTAAGTGCATTGTTTGGGGTTTTCAAAACAACAATAATAATTTGTCTATTTTAGGTACTCGTATACTGAAAACATTTGGCCACCGAAAACATACATCTTATCACTCTCATTAAAACATATTACCGAAACAGTCTTCAGTGAACAAGTTTTTCTCCATTAAGTAGATAAGAAAATGTCCCTGGGAAACGAAAATGGAACTTGGCACAATTAATTGTCGCTTCGTTTGCATAACTACACCATTACGGTCTGACAAGTATGTGGACGTGGTACATAAAATATGGGGACTGAAATACGCAGGCCTATGTTTGTAATTACATTATACCCGTACAACACATATTGTCTTTCTGTTTCTCTGTTTGTTCACCTTTTTTGTAAAGGTTGCAAGTTATGGATCTTTACAGGGAGGTTTGAAAGTAAATAAGGCTTTAAAAACTGCCACCCTCTTGGCTTAATGCCGGCTGTATGCAAAGGCAAAATACATATTTTTACCAGATTTTCAGGCAATCTAGTGATAGAATTTGCCATACTATGCCTTATCTAGTCAGTGGTTGTCAGTGACAAGAAAAAAGGCTTTAAACTCATAATGTTTAAAGAGTTTGGTGTCCATACATTGGTGTGAAGGAAATTGATGATCTTGCTTTTGCTTACACAAGCAGAGAGGATGTCTTAAAAATTTACTAGTATAAATTCGTTGAAACTTTACCGCCGTAATAGTGTATCTAAACCTTACGGCCCTATTATATCTACCTAAAGGAACGTCTCGTTACATGCCGTGTTACGTATTCAAAGATTAGGTCATATATGAGAGCGTTCATGCGGAAGCGTTTCTTTACGGAAATAAGGAAATTAGCTCATAAATAACTTAACTTAACTTTGCAGAGCTCAATACGGGCGTTAGCAAAATAAAACAGGCTATTTAGCCGTCACCACGCGGAAAATCAAGTTATATATATCCGAAGCTAACACCCACTTAGTTTGACGTCATCCGTCCAAAGAAATCATGAAGAAATTAAAAAAAAAGCATAATTAATTTGTTTACGTTTATTCATTTCGTAATGAAGCATGCGGCCATCTTAATACGATTCTTGCAAAAACCTACACTCCACTAGTATGTGCATTATATGAATAATCCTACTAATATTATAAATGTGAAAGTTTGTGAGGATGTATGGATGTTTGTTACTCTTTCACGCCAAAACTACTGAACCGATTGCGATGAAACTTGGTATGCAGATAGCTGGAGACCTGGATTAACATATAGGCTACTTTTGATCCCGATATTCTTACGGGATCGGGACTTCCGCGGGTGAAACCGCGGGGCGCTGCTAGCTTTAACTAAATATGATTTTTGGAGGGTAAAAAGGGAAAATATTAAGGCAATGTACACCGCTGTTGTCTCAGTTTTTATAGTACTCTATAGCTTGGGGCCTGATATCAAATTTCACTGACAAAGGAACATACAAAATTAATTACTTGAACTACGCACGACCCATCTCATGAACAGATACGTAGAATATGTGACTAGCGTATTGTCGAATCTGTCAAATAGTTTTTGATACTTACAGAATGAAATTTGATGAATTCCATAATAAAGCAAGCAGCAATTCCACAGTTCGAGTATTCTCGAAAAAGAATTGAAAAAATATCCAAATTTCAAATAATATATATATGACAGACCATTCACTCAATGTGCAGAGCAGCTATGTTTAATACAAATATGAGACCAGATCAAGCTCCAACAAAACCTTGATGAATACTAGTTAGATCCGAATCATAAACAGTTAGAACTGATGCTATCATATTTCTTATTAGACTAGCTAGATACTAGTTCGGTGGCCTTGTTCATATATCCTATATATCATATACCTAGATAGTATACAACTAACTTAATGCCTATACGCCTATATTATACATTTGCAAATCACCCCCAAAAAACAGAGCCCTAGTTTGTTCTGCTTTTGGTGGAAGGTATTTCTTAAATAGGATAACTCAAATGTGAGCAAACAATAATGTGCGTTACCTCTTTTAATAGACTTGAATAAAGAACAAAAAAGAAGGATAAAAGTCTCCTGTTTTGTTCTTATTAAAGAAAAAATTTCATTTAAAAGTATATTTTACAGCATGCAGGGATACATTCAGTGCTTTTTTCACATTTCTTAATTAAGCGGGTTAAAAACAGAGTTGTTTTACCATAATCGCGTCTATTATAGGGAGGTTTCCGCTATTAGATATTTAACATAGTTGGTCTCGATCGTACTTTTTTTTTTTAATTATTGTAGATGATTTCTTGTTAAAGACATAGAAATAATACTCAAATCACCAACATGTACCGTACACAACATCGACTATCAACAAGCAATTGACGTCGCTTTACCAACCAAACCAACCAATCCTGAGCGTTTTCAATCACGTGGACTAACTTGAAAGTTTAATGATATTCTTAATGCTTTGCATAAAAATCCTACATTTTTAAATATTGTGTTTAATAAAGTGGTTTAAACAGCATTTTAATCTATATTGTCATTTTAGTCAAATAACCTACTCTTGCTCCCAGGCAGCAGTTGGCAGAAGCAGCTGGCCAGATTGGTCACCTTGCCTAAGGATATATTTTGTAGTTTTTAGCTTAGCTAATTGCTACATAATTGCGTTTTAATTGATTTTAATGTAGTGACTAACGTAATAAAATAATAACTGAATAAAGTAATTACACTATATAAATTATTTAACTTAATACATGTTTGTGATAGTCTTCGGGGATCTATGTAGAAAATTAATGCTTAATGGATATACAAGAAGAACAATGACTTACGGATTGTAGCAAAACGTGAGAAGATTTCAAAACGTTTTCACGCGAAACTATAGAGCTGTCTTACGATGCTTACAAAAAAAAAGTAATGAGCGATCTGCGTTGCGGAGGAAAAAGGTGCCTAATCGACATTTTGTTAAAATACTGTATAGAAGAGATTCTATATCTACTGATCTGAAATATGCGGATTATTTATGTACGGCGTTAGTAGGTTAGGTACATACTGTTCGGATAGAAATTAACATTCGATACTAGCTCGTCCAACAGACTTTGTCCGGGGAAAAAGGATATGGAATATATATTTTTAGTAAAAAAAGCTTAGAGTTATCGATAGATATTCAAATTCAATTCAAATTCAAAATCGTTTATTCATTTAAGACACTAAGTGACATTTATGAACGTTAAATTGAAGCTAGAGTTAAAATCATAGATCGGCGCAAACAGACGCCACAGCATGTGCTGGATTGTTGTTAGGTGAAAACACCAAAATCTACTGCCTGCTTGTGTCGATCTATAACTTCCAGTTTCCAAAATGCGTAGAGCCTTATGAGAAGAATACTGGCAAAGAAACTCATGGCCACTCTTTTTAAAAGTCAGATCTTCAGGTACAATAGTGTTAGTGTTACACCTCACACAATAGTGTTAGTGTTAGTGTGATACCTCAAGGTATCGATATATTTTTCGATGCGATAGTGCGATACCTTTTACGCCATATTATTCATGATGGCTGCCGTATGATGACACGGCCAGCTGTTGCTATCCCTAATATAAATAAATAAATAAAATAAATAATTCAGCGACTTGTACTGGACTTAATTTTTTTTAATATCCGAAATTAAAACTACCAATATTTTACAGTTACTGTTTTCTATCAAATGTGCCGTTTATCTGATTTTTGTACTAATATTTCTTGCATTTTAGTTGTAAAAAAAAGTTGTAAAGATTTTTGTTATAGTCAGTAATTCATTTTGGAGTGCAATGACCTAGTGCCCTTATTTTGCTAAATCGAATAACACTCTGTCCTTCAATTTATACGAACAAAGAAAAAAAATCTATTAATACAAATAAATAAAAGTGTATGTTTATGATGCCTTAAATGCATCCGAATGTTTACACGGTACATATACCAAAAAAACTATTTTTAAAATTGTTATCTGTCTGTCTGTTTGTTCCGGCTAGTCTCGGGAATGGGTGGACCGCTTTTCATGTGACTGTCACTGGCCAATAGCTTTATTTTGGAAAAAGAATTAGGGTTCCGTGCAAAATATAAATATGTACAAGCGAGCAAACCTGCGCGGGGAACAGCTAATTAATATGAAAGCAGTCGAACGAATTCCATTATTATTAAATAACTCAATTTGATCAAACACATATTATCAAATGTTTATAATGCTTTCCCTCAAAGTCACTACAGCATAAGCACTGTTTGTGATACGCGTCGCAACTTCTCAATTACCTTAGCCTTTATCACTAATAAAGATACCTACTCAAGCACCCTAGAATAGGTATCTTTTACTATTAGGCAAACCATGTCTCCCACATGACTTTTTATGGTTCACGATTACTGGATTATTCTAAAATAAATATCTCCCTAGGCAGCACTATATAGACATAAACTAAGGTACGACCACGCGACCGTTTGCCTTTATAAAAGTAAAAACATTTAAATCTAATTATAAAAAGTATATTTAGATGGTCTTAATATTTTATGCAATCTTATATCACATTTGTTAACTTATGGATGTATCAAATGGCTTTATTGTCACACCTACTTACATAAACATGTTAATTGAAACAATAAACCGTTAAGGCTACTACCACATCCATTCATCAATCGTAAAGATACTTGACTTTTTCTCTCAAGTAATTTGTCACATAGACACAATTTGCTAGACTAGGCCAGACGGGTTGGCAAGCCACACAAGTACTACCTCCAGTTCGAGTATTTTCCCCACACAATAAAGATTTCTACCGGAGCAAAAAACATTCTGCATTCAACCAGCTTTCCGAGGGTAAATTAATTCACATAATGCAATGTGGAATGGTTAGAAATATGTTTGTTTCTTACTTTTGCGGATTTTAATTGACTTCCTGGGTCGTCGAAAGCATCTTAATTGAGCACTTTATTTGTAATTATGAAGAGTTCAGATTTATATTTTAAGCGGTTTTAGCAGCTTTATAATTGTCGTAAGCCAAAATTCTTTCAACCATGGAAGAGAATGCCAAAAAAGGCAAACCAAATACAAAAATGGTCAAGCCGACATCACTTATTGATGACACAAGTATGTACCTTGTTTAAATTTATAAAAACTGTTTATAACCTACATACAACACATTCGTCGGTGACATCTGTCTCTTGTCCATATTCAGTTCCAGCTTTCCCGACTTCAGTTTACAGATGAAAACGTTTCGCATTCGACAATGGTTCCGCATGTCTGTCTTATCTTATTGTTCCAGATAAGAACAGTCAGACATTTGAGAGCGTTATAGGTACACTTGATTGCATATTTAAAGTTGTAAACCATGAATATTGAGGAATATTTTTTGCCTTTTAAGTGTTAGAAGCTCGACAGTTGTTTGATAATGAAAACAGATCGAAATGACACACATCTGAACACACAAACATATCTAACAAGGTTTAGATATGTTTGTGTGTTTAGAAGTCACTGCAATTGGATAAAAATCTTTGTTTTCATACTCCATCTCTTAAGTGAGACAAGTTGTTTTTAAGAATTTTGCTTCTTTTTAAAGACGTTTTTCTTTTGCCATTATAAAGATTCATATAAACAGGATGTTTATTAGGCTGAACAAAATAATTTATGACATCTTGGTGTGAAAGAAGTTGAATATTTTAAGTGATTTCAGACAGAAGATGTTTAACATAATAAGAACGACATATTAAATTAATTGATCATCAATTACGACCAATAAAATTCATGGCAACAATTATTCGAAACACATCTAAGATTATCCTGAAAAATTTAGTAAATTATATTCATTACTTTCGTTACCATTTTGCGATAATCTGTGTTGTTTCTTCTATGTATATTTGAATTGTTATCAAGATTATTTTCATTATTTCCGCGTGCATTAAAAAGAGTGTTATTATATCCCAAAAGTCAGAGGACGTGTGTACCACATCGATGCAAATTGACAAATGGCGTTCTATTGTCTCTGCCGTTCCCAGATGGAAATAAGGCGTGAGCATTTGTATGTATGTATATATTGTATGTAAGTAAAAGGTTTTAATGATAATACTTGTCCTTATTAAATGACTAAATAAGTCAGATTGATAGGTACATATAAATAGGGATGGAGCTTATGATACTGTAGGCAGGCTAGGCCCACTCCGGTCAGTAGGTATGAAACTACAGGTACCTAGCAGCGTCGTCGAGACGGACGAAATTCAGTGGGCTGCCACGCGCCGGCTAGGTAGCACGTTACTTCGCTACTCACTCACGCGCTACGTCGCTTAGGAATTACGATAATATTATCTTTCGATCGATTACCTATTAGGCTATTGCACAATATAGTACTAAAAATAACTTAAGTAAAATGAAGGCAAACGCAAATTGCATGGTATTTGGCTGTTATAATAATAACAAGGATCCAAACCTCACGTTTTTCAGACTTCCAAGGGACATCGAAAGGTAAATAAATGCACGTCTACTTATAGGTAATTAGTAGATGCTACCAAGTGCTAACTTTTGTTGTCCTAAATTATGTTTTCCGTATTTACGTAGTTAGATTATATTATTAATTATAATCAGTATAGTTAGATACTTACAAGTTCTGTTTACAAGGTCAAGTTTAGCTTTGATAAGTGTATTTATTTATAAGGACCACAACAACAGATAAAATAAATTTGAAGTGTCCGTTTGTAATGTCATAATGACAGTTTTATACTAAATGCGTATGAATGTTTACACGGTACTTATACAAAATAAATATTTTTACATTTTTGTCTGTCTGTTTGTTCGACTAATCTCCGGAACGGGTAGACCGATTTCCACGGGACTTGCACTGGCAGATAGCTGGTGTTATAAGTCAAGTTTAGCTTTGATAAGTACATTTATTTATTAGGACCACAACAACTGATACACATCTTCTGTAAAAATAAATAAATTTGAAGTGTCCGTTTGTAATGTCATAATGACAGCTTTTTACTTAATGCGTATGAATGTTTACACGATACTTTACCAAAAAAAATATTTTTCACATTTTTGTCTGTCTGTTCCGGCTAACATCCGGAACGGGTGGACCGATTTCCACGGGACTTTCACTGGCAGATAGCTGGTTTTATAAGGAGTAACTTAGGATAGTTTTATTTTGTAAAAAAAATTAGGAACATAAAGATAACATTAAAAAAGTGAGGTAAAACTACAGACAATTTAAGTTCAAACCTAGTAAGTAGGTACATTTACATATATACATAAGAAACTACCCAAGTTTGGACCCAACATAATCTGTTTTCTTAAATCTATAAAGTATAAATACAATAATAGATAAGTAGCTATTTTACTTGTATTTAAATGTTTAGGTAGGTATGTAGTAAGATTTTGATGATGTAGACAAGTTTCATATTTTTTATTTGCCGATTTACGTACTTAGGTAAATAATGATAAATAACGGAGACTAAGCATTTTAAAGTATTAAAAATATAATAGACCAAGAGCTGAGGCAATATTTTTGTAAGCTTGTTTATGACCGTACTACATAGGTTTCCCTTTAACATTATTTTGCTACGAAATCAGTAAGTATGGGTAAGTTGAATCAAACGAAAGTATAGACTATTTTGTAGTACTATTATTCAATCTGTGATTATGCCACGTTTAAATTGTATTTTTTTTAAATACGATTATTACGTATTATATCGCATTTTTTTCACTAACCACTTTTCTGCTCATCTGTACGAATAAATAATTGGAAGTAATAGGCACAACTGGTTATTAAATATTTAGATTAATTCTTCTTACAGAAGACAACCTTAACGGCATCAGAACAGATAAGAGTTATGCGATAGAAAGAGAGGCAAGGTTTAGGTTAATATAGCCCGTTTGGAGTTAGCGGTGTGCGATCTGAATTGCACCTTATTTTATCGGAGCAAGAGTCGCTATTTATTTAAATGGTATTGCGAAGAGGTCCTTCTGTACTAGTACTATTATGTATTCTGTGCTGTAGGTGTACTATAACGTGTTTGCAACTTTGCCTTCATACAACGATATTCCTTCCTGTGGCCTGCAATTTACAGGTCGATTGCTATGCTCATGCATGTGTGAGCTTGCACGTCAGTAAATATGAATTTACGTGTCGATTCGCAGGCATATGGATAAAAAGCTTAATAGTTTCATGCTATAACTTCAAGCTATAACTACTAAATGTTTTATACGTATATTTAGAGAAAGATTGGGCTTATATATTATTATATGATCACTAAGATGGCAAATAAGCGTTCGGTCTGGTTGATGTAAGTTTTGATAAACTATGAACACTTTTGGGTATGGAAGACCTATTTCATTCCGGATGCACGACGTGACGTCATTGCATCAGGAATGAAAACACACAGTATGATGAGTTGGATAACACATGTTACATCTCTATAGCTTGTTTTATTGTACAGTGGACAAAGAAAATGGTCTACCAATTCTGACAAAAGTTTCTGTGTAATCACAATAGCGATAATGTTGAACCTATATCTAACAATGAACTGTCAGAATACTATTGCACGGGAAAATCAACCTTATTGTTTTATGATGTCAACTGATCTTCAAGCGTAGGGTGGTAGGCGATATATTTGGCCGACGGTACATAATTATGTAGGTTGGCTGCGCCATAATACATTCTAATGACAGTTCTCGCTATAGACAATAATTGTTTCTTTAAAAACAGGTAACTGTTAACTGAGCTCCGTGTTCAAGCAAGATGTTCCGACTCTTTAACACATAGATAAAACATGTTATTATTTCCTATGAATATGCTATTATTTGCATTATTAACATTTCCATACTCCAGTTATTAGATGTCTATGTAACACCATTTCAACTAGCTTTCATACATGACCCATAATGAAAGGTCGTTTAAAATAAGTTAAGCTTCTTTGTTAATTAAATTATTCACCTTTTAAAAATTATTTACCACTCGCTACTTAAATAGGTACTTACAATTTATCATACAATCAAATAAACCTTTTTTTACTTACAGCAATTACATTTCCAAATCCATCATTCAAGAGCTTAACATGTCTGAAAAACAAGTTTGTGTAAAATGGCAATGTCATTAATAAAATTGTACCTATATCAGTACCGCACACTAACACCAAGATATACATAGACATAACTCCTTATTTCTTCCAAATATGACTGTAAATTATGTACAATCAATTCAAATATGTATGTCACAATCCATCAAAATTTCTTACATCATGATCCGAAGAAGAACATTCGTATGGCACAAGGAGTTATTTTGAATTCGGCACACGTCTGGTCTACCTTATATAGGAGGGCAATTCACGAAGCGTATCCATTATCACACAAATATGGCGACGTGTGTTCATTCCCACAGGGCGTCATGAATTTTGTTTCCCTATGAAAACGGTGGAAGGTTTAACCTTGGTATTGGCTGTGCGTTGATGGATTCATTTTGCGTAGGAGAAGATATTGATATATCCAGTGATATTTACGAGTTGGTATGTGCCTTAGCTTAAAAATATATTGGAACTGTTGAATGAATGTAAATCCAATTTTTTTTTAAATAGATCTTTAAGCAATAAGCAACTATTCAATTTTATTTTGGCTATTATTAATGGTTATACTTATTCTTTAAATGGAGATTACCCTTGAGGACATAAATCGTGTATTATTTTTTTTTCAAGAAAAGACTACTAGTAACGTGGGTCACACATTACTAGTATTCTTGTTAACCCCTCCAGCTAAGCTAAAATGCTTGTGTTAGGAGTGGGTTCACGTCGGTAGTGCACTGGGTGGGGTTCGAACCCGCAACCTCTCGATCGCAAGTCCGACGCCTTACCCAATACGCTACCGCCGCTTGAAAAATGTAGGTACTACTCTTTTATTTAAAGAAGGATATCGGTAACTAGTGTGGTAGGCACTTACCTCGGATATTGAGCGCTACATTTAAGCCAACAGGAAGTGCTAACAATTCAATCGTATTCAAGTATCAATAAATATATTTATGTTAATTGTTCCCAGGTGCGCGTGCGCGAGTTCTACATCGCGATGCAGCGTTGCCCTTACATCCACGAGATGAAGGAGCGGCTGCTAGGCGCGCCTGTTGAAACCGAGCAAAGAGAGGCTCCACGCGTTGAGCCACAAGAAACGCAGGTCGGCACCATCGTCAAAGTGAGCTCACGTCATTCTCATCTTCATACAATTGCTATGAACATTCTGGCAGTTTTCAAATGTGAAATGTCGTAAAAATGGTTATAATATAACTTTGAATTTTAACTTAGGGCTCGTGTCAAATGTTTCATTTTTGCGTGTGCATTTACAAAAGTATCTTACGCCCTTTTCAAGTAATAATTTGCTCTATATGTATATTACATGGAGAACATTCCTTATATTTCTTTTTAACCAAGTTTCACTCAAAGAGGTATGTGAAATTTGAAAGTTAAAATTTTTAAACAGTACGAGTTAAAATATTTAAAATGTGAAAACGTTTAAAAAATGCTACAAAGCTCGAGTAGGTAAATATCAATGTTGACCTGTCACGGTGAAAGTCTATATAGTGACAGTTCAACTATTACTGGTAATTAATAGCTTGATTTACGTTACAAATGTAATAAAACGTCCAAAATTGAATTAATTACGGTCGAACTTCGACCAACAATCTCTAGTTACTAACTATTAAAGAAGTTTACAAAAGCACATTAGAATTTTTAATCATTTGATGTAATGTATAAGTAAATTATATTGATAGATTAAGCACTCGTTGTGGTTGTGGGTAAACTTAATTCAGTTATGCTTAATGAGGCATAAGGTTGAAAATTAGATGAGGTGTGGAATTAACTTATGCGAATGTTCATGGCAATTACCAAAACACTATACTTTACAAGCAAACAAATAAATTTTGAATTTAATTCTAAAGTGTCTCGAATATACAACATTATGTTTAGTATACCATAAATACAAAAAAACCTAAATATATTTATGAACTGTTTAATTTATTAATTACATTCAGTCATCACATTCACCACGAATTACAAAGGCTTCAATAGATGGCGTTGTGCCTTAACGCTAGAATATCATGTTAAATTTCTCCAACATTTATGACAATTTTTTTTAACTGTATTTAAATGATAGTGAATCGTATTGTATAGGCCATTTAAATTATTACTTTACATATCTTGGTGAACCTTCATGGTTATTATGTACTTCCAAGATTAAAAAAATGTGTATTTTGTTTAAACTTTACGTTTATGGTATACATTGATAATGCTGTACATTGTTATAATCAAAATAATAATATTGAGTAGTATGTAAATTTGGGTCGGGCCCATAGCACAAGATCCTTCTATTATAATAGTATAGTAATATTTGAAAACACTAAATTTATCTAAAGGTTCGAGGGATCATCAAGTTAATCAACATTTGAAATACGGGTTATTTCAGTAGGAAACTGCATCTTCTTCTTTCTTACTAGTCAACAAAAAATTAACATCAACGCAAACGATATTGGAGAGACCAACTTAAACTGAACGGATTATATTTTTCAATCTTCATCAATCTTCAAGTATTTCCTGTCTTAGTTTTTCAAATCAAGACATAACTGTTACACCTTCCTGTCATCGCATTACCGCACGTAGTTGAGTAGTTGATGTAGTGAACAATTATAGATAATTATACGTAGATCCATTAGATATTTTTATAAAATGTAAATCTCGTACTGCTGAATTATAAAATGTTATATCCATAGAAGACATTTTATTATGAATTGTAAAAAAAATAACTTCTATGTATGACAACAAACAATTGTTAAAGTTATTAAGACAAATGGGCACTCTTGGAATGACCGTTATTAGAGGTCTCATTAAAAAGCCCAATTTTTTAAAAATAACAAACATGGTTCATGCTAAAATAGCAATAGGGAATATGCATGTTGTTTAAATTTACTTGATTAATTTTCCCTTGAATCTTTATTGTCCACATATTATGCCTAAACAATTATTTTCTTATTTAGTTCGTCTTTAATTGCAAAAAATATTAATTAAAATATGCAAAATAAGGGAGCGAAATTCAACTTTGCAAAACGCTTCACTATTGGTCGAAACAAAACATGACGTCAAATTCCCCGTCCTGTCATTTATCGGCGCCTATATTCGTAGTGTTACGGAGAAAGATAGGTGTTTCTGTGGTTTTTGCCCTTAGCTAGTGCAATTTAGGCATTCTAGTGATATTAGAAATTATCTAGGACGATGACTGAATGTAGTTTTGTCAAAGAACAATAGGACAATCTACAAAAAATAGATGCATTCATGATGACTACATATTTTGCATCAAATCCAGATTTTACGTCTGCTGAGGTCAAAGGAGTGAAATCCGCAAGGTAATTATTATAATACTTGTTATATTATAATCTAAAGGATAGGTAAGATATGTATAGTTAGTTATATTCATGAAGTTTTATTGGACTTTTGTTACTTAGTTTAAGTAGACAAGCAACTTGCCTTCTGCTTGATATTTAAAACCAACATAAATGACCTACTGCTGACTAATTCACACTATTATAACAATTAAATTGTAATATGCTTACATTAAAGTGATCTTCACAACAATATAAACACGATATTGAAGATACTTCATCTCTTCTCATTAATTTACACCATTGTTTTCGTATTTCACATTATTATTTTGTACAGGAAAAAATACTGTATTGGGTGTACTTCTTATAGTGTTTTTACACTTAGGGACAAGGCAATACTTATAAAATGTTTTTTAAACTTTATCCATCGTCTATTAATTACAATACATAGTAATTACAACTGAAAATCGGTATAAAATTACTGTAACACTTCAAGTAAGTATACTAAGTTTATGAAACAAAGAGCGTGATATCTGACGTCATCCAAGGCCCGCGAAATATGGCGGCGTTTAAACAAATCAAATTTTATCGATGTTTTCAATGTTATTTTAAAAATTAATTTGAACATTTCCGAGGTTTTTTATATTTTTTATTAGGGTAGAATGATGGAACAAGTCAATAAAAGATAAAAAAAAAATACATGCATATTCCCTATTGATAGACCATGTAATCGACCACCTTTGGAAAAGACAAAATCCCGATGAAAAGAAGAAAAGTAATATGTGTTGTGGTAAATGAATTAGCAGTGCATCGAGTATTACTCGTGTTGCTGCTGCATGCTGTATAAGCGTAGAAAGAGGGCCAAGTAACTTGCATTTGTCTAAATGGCCAGGAAGAGACCTCAACGGACTTAGAACTAGTATGATGCAATATTTTTGCAACGGTATCGCATTGCATTGTGTCACCCACTTAGACTTTTTGTTGTTAGTACGTATTCTTCATTAATGGTGCCAAGAGTCACATAGATCAACTAAATGTAGGCCTGTCTAGGTTACCTACTTACATAAATAATTCAAAGGTGATGCAAATTGAACAAACAGTCAAATAAAATATTCAGGTTAGCGTGTGCCAATTATGATCCAGTATCTCTTGAGAGTATCGAGACGATAGACTGTGTTTTAATCAACATTTAGTAGTGTAAATTATGATAGCTTCTCGTCTCTGAGGGGCGAAGAATCCCTATTTACTTTTTTCAGAGTGCATGATGCTGCTGCTGTGTGGTGAAATATAATTATTAAGTATAAACAACCAAGTCTATTCCTCTTTGATCCCGGTCTATTGGATAGCTTGCATACGGACATGGACTTGAAATGAAAACATCCAATACATAGTACCACGTAAGGAAGAGGCTGAATATAATGTAAAAAGGGATTTTTAATATGATTTGGAATGGAAAGTTGTGTCATTATTCTACAGCTACAAAGTCGATTAGCATCTCTTAAAAATAATATTTCACTTATACCTACGGTCTGTGTTTTGTTAGTCAGATCTACTGAGACCAGATAGTTGCCGCTTCTGAAGTTATAGCCTCCTTACCTACTGCAGAAGCAGAAACCTGCAGAAACTTTGCCCCTTCCTGATAGTTCTGTATTCTGGTTCAACCAATTCTGCAGAAATCAGTAACCACCTTATAGTGGCCAAGTACCAATAATATCGTAATATTAGAGTGTATGACTAATTTCCAGCTGAATTCCGACGGGTACGGGTCCCACACTTCGCCGGCGCGTGCACCTCTCGTCACCGACGAGTGTGATGCAGCGCCGGACGAAATCGAAGCCCTCACTCCTACTGAGGTAGTGCTTCGATACAGAGCCTGCTGTCAACCTGAAACCACTCCTAAGAATGCCAAGTAAGTGTTATATTATAGTTTACATATATTTTACAGTTACAGAATCGTTCTTAGTGGTTGGATTTTATATTTTTTCTGATCTGTCTTCTTTCCTAACAAGGTCACCTTAGTGGCTTAAAGATAATTTTGTACCTATATGTAAAAATCTTACCTCCATTGAGTGGCCTATAAGTTTGCAAGAAAGAAAGAAGGAAACAATAATCTTTGTCCCTAGTTAGGGTTGGAAGGGTAATAAGGTGTTAGTGATAAGTAGTGAGGCTCAGTGAAATGGACTTTCAAAGAGGAAAAATGCCAGTCACGTACGCCACATTTATAATACATCCATTTTTATTACACTCGCTTAAACAGTAGTTTATACATTATATACTGATATACGGTTTCTCACAATATCACCTGAAAGTAATCCAAACTTCGTACTTGAATTACTCTTATGTTATAAGACTGGCATCAGAATTGAACCTGTACCTAAATACTGGACTGTTTTGCACATTTGTTTCATATACGGGGCTTCCAAAAATTTCCCTGAAAACTTAGTTTGATTCGTTTTTTTTGGTCATTTATTCCATTTTATTTATATTTTCTTAACATAGATACAAACATCAGATAAAATATCACATTAATGCTCGCTATGTTTGAAAAAGAAGACATGGCGGACAAAGATTTTTTACAAACACTTACACGCATACAAAGATTTATAAGATTAAAGCTTGAAGCATAATAATAACATAATGTGTCAGATCCATTCCTGTCAGTTGCCGTCACTGAGAATAAAATCAGTCCTTCATACGCATTACAATATGGCCGTAATACTTTTAATTAATGTAAAAACATGCACTGGCATACAAACCCGTGTGTTCCATTAGAAGCTGGACGTAGTCAAGTTATATACACCAATCCTATGAATAGATGTAGTTGGTTAGTAGATTGTTTAACATACACTCGTGCCGTCAATGAATTATTTATTATTTGATCTTGTAATAAATCTCAACTAGAACGGTACACAGGAATTTTACAGTGAATCTATCAATCGAAACTACTCATGGGTCATTGATTAAGAACCTTATTGAGGCTACAATATCCGGATTAATTTGCTATTAATAGAAAAGGATATTTTGTTCATTGATAGATTAGGTATGCATTTCCTGTGCACTGCAAATTTGAATACTGCGAAATAGAGTTTCTCGATTCCGCTAACATTTCTACATGGATATACTACCTACAAAGGTGAAGAGTTGTTGATATTTGTTTTTCAATTTGCTAATCTTAGGAACTAATAAGCAGTTGGTTCCGATTCGATGGATAAAAATGTTATTGCTTTAAATAGCCCTTCTGTTTAGGCTGGTTAGATCTTCTATTTAGGATATACAACATCATGCTGTTCCCCTGCTATAAGTCATAGCAATAGTACATTAACCTACAACGTTAACCAATCTTGTAAACTGTTCATAAGTTCGAGAATAATGCAATCACAGCGCAGGTGAAACAACGAAGTACTCACCTACATGTGAGTTTTAAACAACTGACAATGATTAAAAGACCTTACTTGCCGTGCCGGATTGTACCCAAAATCCTAATTTAGATTTTTGTTTATTACCAAGACCAAACAAAAACTTGACAATACTTTATACCGGGTGCGGTGTCACTGAGTTTTGCCAACCATATAAAAAAACGAATGAAACTACGTTTAGGGGGCAAACGAGCACACAGGTCACCTGATGTTAAAAGATGATTACCGCTGCCCATGGGTACCTGTAACTCAAGAGTCAAAAGTGCCTTGCCGACCTTTAAGGTGGGAGTAGGGGAAGAGCGGGAAGAGGGGGGAGGGGGTGGAGAGAGTTAGGGCCTTCGGTAACCCCCACTCAAGTGGTGAAAAGCAATGCAAGCATTGCTTCACTGCCGGTTTTCTGTGAGGCCATGGTATCACTCCGGTCGAGCCGGCCCATACCTACGTGCCAAAGCATGGCTCTCCCACGAACAAATGTGCAAAACAGTCCAGTATGTAAGAACAGGTTCAATTATATATATAGAAGAAGTGCATAAAGCTAAAATTTTAAACAATGTGTCATGTAACATCAAGTTTGACCTATCCAGTACATATTTTGACCTGTCCGGAAAAGTACTGTTACCTATCGTTCTAAGTGTAAATATGAGAATCGAAACGACTAAAGCCACTCGTGATTTCTTGTGGTCAAAGGAAATGTGGAGGAAATTCCTGAGATAAATTCTCATTTGAATTTCGTAGATAGTAACTGATTATCCTAAGAATCTCGGCAATAATTTGTAAGCATTATTCATTTCAGTTATCGAAATTGTATTCGTATATATGAAATACACTAATACGATTTTAAAACTCCAGTAAATTCAAAGACAATAGACATTTATGTTTCGTCTTATCAAGCTTTTTGATATAAGATAATAATAATAATAAATATTTTATTCATAAGAAACACAAAGATATAATACATTGCCTGTAACCCCACACTCCGCAAGCCTGTCCTGTGGGTGCCGATACAATGAATTATGACTTAGTTAAGAATAAGAACCACTTATTTAAGAAATAAATCCAAAGACTTTTGATGTAAGAATGCGAATTATACCAATGAACTATATCCTGAAAATTATTGTCTAATATTCAACTCCGGCCCACGTTTACTGGCAGACATGCACTAAGTAACATAATTAGCAGATTCGTAGTTAGCTTTCAAAATGAATTATTTCATAGTTAAACTTGTAAGCCCGCAACGTAAGTCGCTGTGCCAGTTTTATATGACCGCACTTTGCAGCAAACTCAATAAAATACATTGCAGTTATTAGACAGGCAATTTACATCAGGATATGTATATTTTTGTTTCTGATTAGGAACACATTATTAAAGTGTGTTGTGTCGTCATGATACACTATAATAATGTGTTTCTAACCAAACTAAACGTATGAAACCGATATCTTCTTCACTTCTGCCGCGATACGACACAATACAACACAGTTGTGTGTTTCTTGGGCCTATGTTTATGAGATTACTTCGTTCTGCAAGAAAGTTGGGGTCGGTGGAGAGGTGGGGACAGGACTAGAATACTTTAATTCCACACAAGGGCCTGGAGAGGAGCTTAATACATAGTATTGACTAGCCCTAACCTGTAGACCTGCCACGGATGTACTCCAACCTCCTCCTACTTACTCTTCTATGATTTTAGAGTATTGTAAAAGGCTTAAAAAGGACCTGTCCGTTAACAGAGAACAAATTTAGTTGATTATAATAGAGTTCTTCATATTACTTTACCGACATACCGAAAATTTCCCAAAAGTTTTAAGCGTTGTACCTGTATCAGTTCCGCTGGCTTATATTCAGATTCATACCCTCATTAGGTAAAGCAGTGGCTTCTCTTGGTAGTTCTCGTAGAAAACCCATTTTATTAACGTATTACGCTCTTAATGCTCTTTTGGGCCACTAATTTTTATTATTTTTAATTTAACTTATTAAATACTTTAATTAAAACTGGTACCCAAAAGGAGTCTGTTGTTACAAAGATCTCGTTTTAAAAAGCGTTGTTGATACTATGTGCTAAAGAGGTTACCGATCAACAATGAACAAACACCGATCACATCACATCGTTAATCAAACATTCCTTTGGATAATATCGAGTGATGTCACCAACCCATTACAATTGATACCCGTTCTAATAGCTTAATGACCTTTTTATACGAAAGTGGGACTAACAAATATACTGCTTTTAAATACGTATATGGCGGTCTACTTAACAAAAGGTCCAGGACAAAAAGCATCGATGAACAATTTAAAAATAAATAAAGGGGAGGAAGCTGTAATCAAAGCACTCCTATGTCGCATGGGTGGACAATCGATTAAATGGCTCCCGTACATACCCGTATTAAGCTAAATAGGTCCACGTGTAACTATAAATAAGCAACAGAGTATCAACCTTATTTTCTAATGAACAGAACATACTTTGCTGTTATTGATAGAGCTTAGACAATTTAGTCACGTAAAGCCACAACAAGCTGAGAATATTAGCTCAATATATTAGACTTAAGATTCATTGTAAACTTTTAAATCCTACTAATATTATAAACGTGAAAGTTTGTGAGGATATATGAATGTATGGAAATTTGTTACTCTTTCAAGCAAAAAATACTGAACCAATTGCGATAAAACTTGGTACGTAGATAGCTGGAGACCTGGATTAATACATAAGCTACTTTTTATCCCGATAATCGTACGGCACCGGGACTTACGCGGGTGAAACCGCGGTTCGCAGCTAGTGGTATAAATGGCTAGCAACAAAAAAGAATATTCTGTCTATCCATCGATAGCAGTCTTAAGTAATTAGATATATGCAAATATTATGACATGAAGAAGGTAGTTGTAGAGGACTGGATGCAATAAATGTGGCACCAGATGATTAATGTACCAGCATGGTGCCATAACCAAGTCATAACGTAATAGGTGTCATAACGTTATAGGTTGTTACAAGCCTCGTCATGAACGTAATTGGCAAGACTGATTTTGCACTCTCAAGGATAACAAACCTTCCAAAATCTAAACTTGTGAACTGGGTTTTTTTAATTTATTTGTACTATATAATTTTGCCAGGGTTATTTGTACTATACAGCCGTTTATTTACTTACATATGTAATTTTCATACTAAAAGGTGTACATGTAATGTTGGAGTTGTCACTGAAACTTATTATTTACTAGCCGCGCCCCGCAATTTAACCCCCGTAAGTCCCGGTGCCGTAAGAATATCGGGATAAGAAGTAGCCTATGTGTTAATTCAAATCTTCAGTTACCTACGTTTCAAGTTTCAGTAGTTTTTGCGTGAAAAAGTAACAAACATCCATACATCCATACATCCAGACATCCATACGTCCATACATCCTCACAAACTTTCACGTTTATAATATTACTAGCTGTGCCCCGCGGTTTCACCCGCGTAACTCAGATGCCATTAGAATATCGGGATAAAAAGTAACCTATGTGTTAATCCAGGTCTCCAGCTATCTACATATGAAGTATGATCGCAATCGGTTCAGTAGTTTTTGCGTGAAAGAGTAACAAAAAGCCAAACCTCCTCACAAACTTTCAAATTTTTTTCACATTCAATATCTTCAGTACATATTATAAAATATAAAACAAAGTCCCCCGCTGCGTTTGTCTGTCTGTTTGCGATAAACTAAAAAACTACTGAACGGATTTTCATGCGGTTTTCACTAATAGACAGAGTGATAAGTGTGGAAGGTTTAGGTGTATAATTTCTACCCGTGCGAAGCCGGGGCGGGTTGCTAGTATTATATAAATGTATGTATATAGACCCTTTTAACAAATTGCTAGTGTCTTGAAAATTCCCATTATGAACACGACCGTCAACAACGTCTGCCCTCACGCGTCTGCCTGCCCGGCCTGCCCGCCCGCGTTCGGGTGGCGATGAGCGATGTATGTTTTCCCCCTCCCTCCACCGCACCGCACAATTTTATATTAATTCTATATACCTAGTCGTAACTTTTAAACTATTTGACCAAAGTACGTACTTTAAAAGGCAAAGTTTATCTACTTTGAATATCAGAAACGATGAAAGTATTTATTTTGATGAAAATCACTTTGTTACTGCTAAATGTGAATTGTAAATAAAAAATCTAATTTTATTGTATTTATGGTTCACTATTTTGGTAATAATGGCTTCCACATAAAATATAGATATATACTGTCGCGGCTTTTTTGTAGAACTATTTATGAGAAACAATTCCACCGTACATTATATTCGTGTAACTCTTACAGTTTTCCCACCGCACGCCAGTATAGCTCGCAGATGACAGATTTATTTCCGACTTACTTAACACTTATCGTTATATTTTGGCCAATATACACAAAATCTTCATAAATTATAACCTATGTGTTATTCTGATATATAAGCTTTATTATTGTAAAGATTCATTAAAATCCATACAGTAGTTTTTGCGTGAAAGAGTAACAAACATCCATACATCCTTACATCCTCACAAACTTTCACGTTTATAATATTAGTAGGATTAGTAGGATAGGATAGGATAATATTATAGTAATAGGATGATTGCACATGTTCATACATGGAACAACGTTTAGAATGTGCCTTTCCTTTTTTCTTATCTTCTTTCTTATCTAACACTTTTCCGACTTCATTGGAGATCTGGATGTGATATAGATAATATAAAAGCGTATCAAAAGATATAAAAAATAATATCAGCCTTATTACCTGCGATCCACAATCCAGTTGTGTCATTTGTTTTCGTTAGAACGTAATTTGTAAGAGGGGACCTCGGAAAAGATCCTTAAGTAGATATGAATGTATTGAAAGGGTATTAAGGAGAATATTATAGAGCACTTTTACTTTTGCGATGACGGTAATAAATTTGGATATGATGGGGAGGTCTTATAATTTTGTTACGTTGTTGGGTTTTTTTAGCAATTTACTTAAATATGCTGTACATAAAAGTTACACGCTCGTGGGTTTTCAGCACTGTTATATAGTAAACACAATACAGTAGTCTATGTATAGTAAAAGAACGACTAATTACTAAACAATTATAATCCTACTAATATTATAAACGTGAAAGTTTGTGAGGTTATATGGATGTTTGTTACTCTTTCACGCAAATACTACTGAACCGATTGCAATGAAACCTGGTATGTAGATAGCTGGAGATTTGGATTACCAAAAAGAGTACTTTTTATCCCTCCTTGATATTCCCAAGGCACTGGGACTTACACGATTAAAACCGTAGGGTGCAGCTAGTCATATCATATTTAGGAAGAGCTAAGGTACAATCAAAGTTCTAGTCTAAAGAGGGACCGAAGCCGAAGAAGTTACCCTTCCCTTCTACAGACAGTTTTTGTTTATGAATAGGACGGCTAGCTAGAACTTGGGCTCTAGTTCCTTGCGAGGGGTGAGGTGGGTAGCCTGGCAACCCGTAAATGATACACTGGCGTTGTTGTTGTGTTTTTTTTTTTAGATACCGGTAATTGCTTATCGTTAGATAGGACTTGTTTTTCTTAAGGAACTTAGCGAAATACCGCTAAAATGGTGATGATAAATAGGAATACACTTGCACGCTCTATTATACATCGCATAGCATTTTCAATAGGCTATCGAGTAGTGTGAACTGAATTGAAGACAAATAGTACCTTTAAAAGTACATATATTGCAGTTGACTTCATGTTACAAGGGGCTTCTAATATAAGATAACATTTGGGTTAGACATGATGTGGTTTGATCTACGAAATAAAGTTGCATATATAATCCAATCGCGACTTGCCCCCATCTGGATAGATCCGTCGGGAATGATGTAATCAACAATTTTTGTAGACACAATTATGAATTGTAAAGGCAATCAACCAAAAGATTATGTAAACGTGCATTGTTTTCACAAGGTCGATTGTCTTAAGCTTTGTCATTGTTAGAGATAATTTATTTTGTACGCAATTAGCCGCCGTCTCGCATCAGACTCTAATGTGGTATTTCTGCATCAAGGCAAGTAGTTAATAAAACTACGGTATTGTGTTGTGTCTGTCGAAATATACTGTAACGTAATGTTAATTAATTAGCTCAACACTTAATTGTGTGAATTTAAGTTTTGTGAACATAAATAATCCTAAATTTAATTATTAACGTAACTATTACCTCAAACACAACCAATCAAAACATTTTTATTCATTACTAACAACCCGCCCCGGGTTTGCACGTGTAGCAGAGACATCTTCAACAATAATTAAATCTTAACAAATTATATACCTAAACTTTCAGTAGTTTTTGAGTTTATTGCGAACAGACAGACAGACAGACGCGGTGGATAATATGTAGTGATACAAACTTTATGTACAAATTTCAATATATTACATATTCTTGTTTTACACCGAATAATTAAAGTATTTGATTACATACGTCATAAACTCAGATAATTTCAGTCCTTGAATGGTATCACATATTGACTACTCATAAATGGATCTATGATAAATTGGTCAAAGTTTATCCTACGGCACTGCAAGATTTCAGTCGGATACTATTTGCATCAGCAAGATTCTGAGACTGTGAAACTTTTTACTAATGTCCACGTAAAGCATGATCCCGTACTTTTGATGTCAACTACAGGTCTCACCGAGGAGCAACTTGATGCTTTTAAACATAATGTTTGCATCCGATTCATAATATGCTAAAAGTCACGGAATTCACTTTCGACGGAATGTTCATATTCTTTCTTTACTGTATAGCTTAAGCTTTATGTAGTGATGAAGTGCTCTATTCGGCTACTACAATTTATGATTCGTTACCTACAGTTCCCTTTTAACATTTTAAATAATAGAAATAATTTCTTATGTCTCTATTCATCTTACAAAGGCGTAAAAAGTTTGGCCCTTGCCTCAATCTCGTTGTAATAACAAAGATAAAATGGGCCACGGCCTGCGACATCTTTCAACAACTCCTTAAAAAATTATTCTCGGCTTTCTACCCTAATAAAATAAGCGTTTTATGCAACAAATAGGTCAAGACCTTTGAATAAAGATTTTTAAATACATATCAGATTGTGCACAAAGACTGAATTTGTGATAGTGTCTTTTAATCCCGTTTAAAAGGAGGGCATTCGCGAGCAAAGTATTGCGTAATAAGCTGTTTGCATGCACGTGACAATTTTAGCATGTGTTCAGGTCAATATTGCACTAATTATAGTAAGTTAACTAAATTCTGAACGTGCACTCGAGGTTTTGCAATTATTTCACATAGAAAGGTAAGCCCACGGCTACGCGTTATAAGTGATAATATTTTGAATTACACATTAATATGTTAAATTAAATATACATACAAGTATGTTTGAGAATATGGCTTTATTTTTACTTACCTACCAAGAAAAGGGAATCTATACCAACACAACGATAACTTGCGTGTTTAAATCAACAGTCGTTTTTCAGAAACGAACCATATCGTAATCGTAAATTACGTATTAATGATTTCGTAGTATCGTAAACATCATAACCACGAATGTACTATTTCCACCCACATAGTACGTACCTATAAAAAAAAACAAATAGTTTCGGCACTTGATCTAGTTCATTGAACTCATAAAGCTAAAGAGCACTGGATCGAGCATGCGCATCACTCGCTTCGCCTACCATCCGAATATTATAAATGTATGATTCTTTCTGCTGCCAACCTTCGCTAGTCGGAGAGGCACATCAAGAAGACGAAGAAGAAGAATAATTCTATCAGTTTTAAGTTACACTTTATTTGTGCATTTATTGCAATTTCAAGCCTCCTATAGTATAATATAATGCTTCCATAATAATTTCAAATCTTTCTTACTATGATATGATAAAGATTATAATCTTTATCACATCATGGTACGTTAATATAATCATCATATTTATCGTAAAATAGAAATTAGGGTAGTTGGTATTTAAGGCGAATACACACAACTTCTAGGCTATAACTTAAAATAACTTTTAAACTAAAATTAAGTTATTAGTCGCCTCCCCCTTTCGCAAGGAGGTCTTGATAAGAAAAAAAAGGTGGTAGTGGTTGACCGCTGTCTTCTGCAGGGACTGCAGGTATAGGTGGTAAATGTACCACCTACCCAGTACCGACAGCTTACAAAACTGCCCATATAATTCGAAAAAAAAATACTGTCCCGTGTAAAGGTATATATATAAGATAGGCTCATATAAAAATATTTAACAAATAAATGTCTTATCGAAGGTTGAGTTTGAAGGTTAAAAGGAACCTATATTTAATCAATCCATTTTACATGAACTTTCACCTAAGGATAAATCTGTCCGTTTCGCCTTAAAAACCAGCTCTCTAAAAGCTTAACCAGAGGAACATAAAGGCACAAATAAGCCGTCAGTTGTTTATCCTAGAGTTTAGTCCCGGGGAAGTAAACAATTCGCCTGAGGTCGTATATTTGATGATGTTTATGGAGTGTCAAGAATGAAAATGAGACAAAATAATTGCAAAATACGAATTTTTGATAGGTAAATAAAAATGATTCGAATATTTAACTGTTGTAATCATTTTATACAGTAAGTGAAATCAGAATTGGAGCTGTTTATGACACTGTAATAAATTTTTATTAATTATACGACTGAATAAGATAGCGACCCAAACTTTGATTTTGTAAAGATTAGGCGTAATGCAAATTGTTACCGCCCTAGATTCTATGATTGATTTAAGTCTGCCTACAATTGAGAAAATAATTTAAACCATAAAAAGACTTCCACAATTTTGCGTTATCTCTTTCAACGTCTATGGCCTTGTTCCGTGACATTTCTTTGTCTGCACATTTAATTGCATAGTACCCGTGCATGTGCATTAAGATTGGTGGGTAGTACGTAGTACCGGGGTGTGTTCGGAGGTTGGGGACAAGGGCCAGGTCAGTGGGTCGCTCGCGCAGCCTCCCAAAGCATTCCGGGAGAGACGCGCCTCTATCGACCGCTTGTCGCCACTGCTAGGGCTGTCGAAAATTGCAAATTGAACTTATGTCTTTATGCGACAAATACACATTTATTATATTTATTTAGAAATAGTAACAAAACCGCTTGTATTAATTTTTGTCACATAATGCATTTTATCTAAAATTTATATTTTAAGTAAACCGCTAATTATAACTTAATAATTTAGCAAATAAACTTATTTCATTATTGTAAAATTTTTAGTTTTTTTTTCTTTTATTTATGTCTCTGTAACAAACAATAATCAAAAGTATTATATTTTTATGTCATGTCTATATGAACAAAACCATATTAACAGAATGGCCAAACACTCAAATAGCTTTCAATTACAAGAAGTCGTTAATCTTGTTCTGACAGTATCACTTTAAGATGAATTGTAGTGTAGCTATGAAACGAGATACAATGATATCTTATAATTAAGTATGCAGTTATAAGATATGCTTAGATAATTTACAGACGAGATCTAAACGAATTTAGTTTTTCCGTGTCTGGGAACAAAGTAACAGTGCACATCACACGAAATGAAATATTAAAATTTCATTCGGCTTTCGGCTAGGAATTTTATCTCGTTACTTCCATAAGCAATACAAAACATCCCTCCGCTATTAAACAGTGCAATTTATACAAAATGGGGTTGAATACGGAGGGTCGGTGCCGCCCCTATTTTGGGAGTACAAGTTGCGCGCAGCATCCATTACTGCGCAACTCTCGACACACTCGAGCCAGAAGCACTAGTCGACGCCACACCGCCATACTTCCGACGATCTTTGAAAGTGTTCCTCGATCCTTTGCCTGTCCTTAACCCTGGAGCACTCCGTTATGGGCACTTTGTAATTCCCTTTACTGGCCTAAGTGTTTATAAGTGATGGGGAAAGACAAGCATCCGCCAGCTGAGGCTGAAGTGAAGGTGGCGACAGTGGATCTAGAGGCGGTGGATAATATGGCGACCCTGCCGGTCGGCCAGCATCGGCAACAGGGGAGTGACATCGCAATTGCAGAGAAGCATAACAATGCTAACAAAGAAATGGAGCTCAAATGTGTACAACCAAAGCCATCCAAAAAGTGTGTTTGTTGAAAACGGTTGTTTGTCGAAAACGGTTGTTTGTCTTATGTGATAACACTAATTGTTATAATTTATATAGTTTTTTGTTCACTTTTCATACTTATTTCCTAGTCCTGTCAATAATGTCCGTGTATATAACTAGATTTATACAGAAATTCATAATTTAAAGTAAATAATATGTCTTTGTGTCGACATACTTTAAAAATCTTATTAATTTATTTTTCCATTGTACTCTTTGTGTTACTTTGTGTATATTGAATTAATATTTATTTATTTATACTTTCTTCAAATACTTTGCATAAGGATTTCGTAGGCATTTCCTTTCAGTCAACCTTTGGGTGATGCAGAGACCTGCATGGCAGGTGTATAACTAAAATCTTAAACTTAGTCGGGGATTAAAAAAAAATACATAAATAAGGTTACATATACATACAAACATACAACTATAAAGCAAATAATATTTATGTATATATTAAAATACTCATTTGTAAATTCTGATGCATGAAATAGATGAGGGCCTAGTGCACTTTTTTGAAATAAGGCAGGTAAGAAGGGAAGGTAAAGGAGCTTATACGGATGGACTGTAAGCAATAACTCTAGTAGGTCCAGGGTCCCCATACTTGAACTCGAACTGACTCTTGCCAATAAGTCCGAGGTCTCCAGCATGAGTTAGTGGGACCAAATTATAGCGGATATCCATTGCGGATACAGGCTTGAGTGTATGTATATAAAAAATAGATACATGTCACTGCAAAAGATCATGCAAACAAGCATACGGTGGGCTTATAGTAAGCATTTAGGTAAAGTCTCACGACACTAGAGTTGTTTTACACTCAGGTAGCTGACTATTTTCCCCTCAGCCCTGTTCAATACAAGAACACAGAAGTACTTGTCAATGTTGCATATTTAACGTACCTACTTAATGCGTGATTTATTTCTTCCGCAGAACCTCACTCTTCATCATTTCGAGTTTCATCTACGCCAAGCTTCTCGTCGTAGTCTGTGTAGCCTACGTCATCAGTGATGTTATCACACACAATCTGCCTCTCTATTACTACGAAGGCTTTTTCACCTACCTTTATGGCATGAGCATTTTGTTTTTGTTATACGTCTTCTGCTTCTTACTACAAGGTATGTGTTATTAACCATAGATGATTACATTTTTGTTATATTTTTAGAATTTATTATACAATTTAGTGGATTTATTTAGAGAGTGCATGCTGCAGCGGCAGTCCTCCCAAACCCAAACCTCCTCCAAAAGCTAAGAAGCCGAAGAAAGAAAAGCAAAAGAAAACCAAAGATAAGGAACCTAAAGAAGGCAAAGATGGAAAAGAAGGCAAAGAGGGCAAGAAAGATAAGAAAGAAGGAAAGTCGAAAGAAAAAGGCAAAGACAAAGATGCCGAAAAAGAGAAGCCCTCCAAAGAATGCAAGAAACAAAGTTTCCAGGTGAGTGGTATAATATAATAATGTCATATATATACACAGCACATCCATTTTTTTGTGTTTAACATTTATATTATACACTCTCTTGTCGCTTTTGCGTATCGTACTGTGTTAGATAACCACATTTTTTGATTAATTTCAATCATGTCATTTGTTTAATTTAACTTTTTTTGTGATGCGCACTCGTTCGCAAATTTTTTTTTGGCCGTTCACATTTATTGTCACCTTCAATGCTTCGTTCAAACACATCAGGCCGCATGATCCCCTTTTTTGTTTAAGCTGCCTACTTTTTTTGTTTTTTCCATATCATTTGGGCAGGAGGTGTATCCCCGTAAGATGCGTGATAAAGTTCGTCAACAGCAATTACAATTGCAAATGGCGCAATTGTATGCGTCCGACCAGGTGAGGTACATCTTGGCGCAACCTGCTTGACGTGTATTATATCATTGCGGAAAGCTTTGGATGTGCTGTCGTAGTTCGTTTGTGTATACCGCTTCTGTGTTCGCTATGGTATCACCTTGCTTCGGTCGTAGGCTTCGTATGTATAATCACAAATACATTTTGTTCGGTTTGATTTTAAATGATTAAAATTGCATTGATGTGTCCTAAGTGAATTATAACATTAATTTCGATTTCGTTAATATACTAATTCTTGTATTTACACTAGTTGCATTTGCCACCCTGTTGTTGGAATCATTGAGAAAATCTATCTAGGAGTACAAATTCATATGTAGATACCTTAGTTTTTTCTTTCAGTCTCACGAAATAATCTTTTACTCGTATCGATATTACTTTTATTTTTACTCATGTTTACAGCAACAGCAGCAGCAGCAACAACAACAACAACAACAACAACAACAAGACATTGTTGAACTAGAAGCAGGACCTGTAGCCAGGCCCATCCGTAGGCGCAAAACTTCTCAAAACGACCACAGTCATGGCAGTTTCTTTCTTAGGATCGGCGCTATTGGTAAGACATTATAAATATTACCAGCGTGTTCTTAATAAGTAATCTTATTGAAGGTCGTTATGAAATTTGTAATATTTTTTTAGCGTTTGGACTTGGCACTATGATTTACAATGGATTGGAATTCGGCACGTTTTTTGAATTACCTTTGGACTCACCGTGCTACCTCATCTTAAAAGGGGTTAACCCCGTACTGCAAATGGTTTTTACCTTTATGCAAATGTACTTCATATTTATGAATTCACGGGTAAGATTTTATGTAAATCTAATTACTTGATAAAAAATATTTTCCGTGTGCTAATAATTTAATTATATCTTTTAGCTGAACATACATCGATTTAAAGTAATAGCCCGATTTGGACTAATGCATGTGGTTGCAACAAACATTTGCGTTTGGATTCGCACTTTGGTGTTAGAATCATTAAAGGAAATCACCGATTATCACGTAAAGAATCCTCAGGGTATCTCTGAAGAAGGCGTACTTGGAAGTGAGTAACACATTTTTACCAAAAACTGTATAGCAAATCCTTTCATTTTTCATAACTAAACTAAAACTATTTTTCTATTAATAATATTTATATTTTTATCTAAGTATCCATTGCCCTAATGTCCATCTTCAGAAGTCATCCGTAAGCATACTCTGAGGCATTCAGGAAAAGTGTTCGGTGCTGCTTCTACTGCTGCTACCAGTATCGCATCCACTGTCATTACCACTGCTAAAACTGCTGGAGAACAACTAATGAACGTTGTCAGCTCCACGTCCACTGCTGCTCCTATCACCACTCCCACCACAAGTTAGTATTCACATATTCACGTCCATATGTTTAAATGTTTTCCTGTTCTCATAACATGTGCATGTATGTCTATTAAAATTTGTTTCGGACTAATTTTTCAGCCACTACTACTATCTCATCATATCATAATATGGGTGGCGGGTTCCTTCCTAAATCAAAATTGATCGACACGATTAAGAGTACAATAGGTTACGAGAACGGTATGGAATATGGTCGGGAGTACAGAGAATGGCCAAATGATAATCCTTTCACTACTACCTCTTTTGCACCACTATCAACGGAGTCCCATAAAGTAACTCAAACACAGACGGCCATGTTAGAAGTATTCCAGTGGCTTCATACTTCTACTCTGAAACCGATCATTAACACTATTTCGACTATGATGCCAAGCACGACCACAGGACGAATAGTAACTGATAGAGATGAATGGGGAAATAGTGTTGAAATTTATCGCGTAGATGAGCCACCACACTCGCCAGGTTTGTCGTTGGAGTGTCATACTGATTCTTTATTTCAAACGTTAACCGCAGTTGCACTTTTTATTTGCAAGTTGTAAAATGGTTTTTGTGTTAATTAGACGTCCCACGTCCACGTTCGATGCACATGCGTTTCCACGTAATATTTTACTTTTAGGGCGAAAATTCCTTTGCGTCTTCTGCATGTTCACATTTTTTATAGTTCATAGTAATAGATAAGTTTGTAGATGAGAGAATGTTGTATCTAATACGAACACGCTTATAAGGCAACATTTATCATCAACTTTAATTTCAGTGCCCAACTCGTCAGAGATTTTCGAGTCGTATGATGCCATCAGCCCAGCTGCACTGATCGCCAATATCGATAACACGACGGTGTGCGGCCGGAACCCAATTATGGGTACTATCGTTACTGACTCAGCGCCTTATCTATATCCGTTCATCATTGAGTACTCTCTCATCGGTGCCGCTGTCATTTATGTAATGTGGAAACATATTGGTCGCTATCCCAGGTAACTATAATAATTTCTTATTATATTAGAACCCGTAAATGTATAGTGTAATTTAAACGTAGTTTTAACGACACCACTTTGCATCCCTAACGATTGTAAAACTCTACCTTAAATATTAGCATACTACCTTAACATAGCTACTAAAATTGCACAACATTCCATAGCACTTACATACCTAGTTCTAAATTCATTACACTTAGCGAAAGTTTAGTTTAAAACGAGTTAGCAACGCGTAAATGACTGACAAGGCACGCGTTTCGTTGCAGCGTGGCCAACGATGAAGATCTGGAAAGACGTCTGGAAGCTGTTCTCTCCCGCAGGGCAGCGGCGTTAGCAGCAGCACAACGTGGAAATCGAGTAGATTGCGCTGGAGCTTCAAAGGGACTCTTCTGCGGACTTCTACTCTTGGTTGCCTCATTGATTTGCCTGATACTTTTCTTCGTCCTGATAAGACACCACGAGTTGAAGCGCTTGTCGATCTATTTGGCAGATGTATCCCACTGCGCTCTGATGATTCTCTCAATTCTGGCGATTCTAATTGGATTCATTCGGTAAGATTTAAGTATTTTAGATAAACCTTAGATATTAGTTACTTAGAATGTTGTGTTAATTTTTGTTTGTTATTAGTACGTTAATTTTTTATTTTTGTTCTCTCCAATCCTTTATTCTCATTCCCTATTCCTTTATTCCTCACACTTTGTAAACTGCTCCAATTTATTTGTGACGCACAACGACCGTGCTAACCCCCTTTTGCACCAAAACAATGTCGATATGTACAATTCCTGTTTTCTGTTCTCATTTTAACTTTTTATTGTATGTTTTCCCTTTTTGTTTACCATTTTTGGTTTCATTCAACGTCTTATTAGTGGTCGTGTAATGAAATGGAGCTATACTCCTTCCTCCTGTACCGAGCCTCTTCGCAGGGTGCAATCTTTGAAGTTTCGCTCTGAAGAACAATCTGACTTGAACGACATTCTGCTACGTGTGTCTGCGTTCGGCCTGTTTGTGTATGCCGTGTTCAGCGTCATCGCTGGTGGAATGGGCGCCTTCACACACGAACCAAATCTCCTCGTCATGATTACCGGCTGCTTGAGTGTACTTCAGGTAAGTTTCCTTCAGTAAACCACTTCTTACAGTCTGAAACAGAATTTAAATTAGATAGTGCAGATCATTTATTTCTATGTATATGAATAAATTACAGGTAGTCCTTCAATTACTATTCATCGCTGATGTGTCCCGACGTCGAGTCCATTTGCCGGAACAGGAACGCAGCAAGCCCGCCCGTCAAGCCGTCACCTTCCTCCTTATTTGCAATGTTACCATGTGGCTCATCTACACCTTCGAGGCCCAAAAAGTCCTGGCCAACCCTGTAAGTATCAAATATGAAGCTTTAATTTTTTTTTAATATTAATTTTTAATATGTTTTTTCATCTCCAATCTCTGTTACTTTTCAGGTACAACTTGATTTCTACGGTTTTGTAGCTTGGTCACTTGTTCAACGTTTCACTCTACCGCTTTGTATTTTCCACCGTTTCCACTCAGCTGTCACTCTAGCTGAAATATGGAAGACCAGTTACAAAGCGCGCCTGGAGTGAGCACCTCGTGCGATATCGGAGACCGAAGTCCAATCATCATAAACACATCCTACACCATTAGGATGGATAAAGATTTCGTCCTTCTCCGGGACAGCAATTTTAGTTAGAACGAAAAAAAAAATTGCTGCTAGTTTCAAAATCATCTCGCCATTTCAAGTGTTAGTATAGGTGTGACGAATTTAGGGTGGTAACATTGCATTTTACAATGTAGAAATGAATAAGTAATTGCTCTCCCGGAACGTACTGTAGTTGACACGATATTTCGCACCAGGATCTACCCTACGTATCACTATATATTATTATGTTGGTTATATTTTGCTACTATTCTTACATACTTCATTTATCTTACACATTCCATTCTATTATTACAGTTTCAATAAAAAATAGCTTTCTTGAAAGACTGACTGTGGAGACTTTAAAGCGACCAAACATACATATTTTCAGCTCAGTTTTTTTTTATAGATACGTTAACATAATTGCTCAGATTTCGGAATTTTATACTTGGAAATAATTTTGAATGCTTTCATTCAAACTTACCCTGATTTGATCGAAACACGATAATAATTAAATTCCCAGTTGTGAAAAAGTTCCCTCCTTTGTTAGAAATAATTTGTGTGCCATGGTTTAGGGTTAAGGCTTGATTAAAATTCGACAATATTTTATATTTCTTAAAAAAACTTCAATGTTTTAAACTGAATCTCTTTCTCTGAAGCTGATATCCTTTGTTGTTAATGATTGAAACGTGTTATCGATGAATTTTACATTTCAACAAAATGGGAGCCATTTTGTGTATTTTAAAATCGTAATTATATAGAAGATAAATTTAATGTAAAATTAATTACTATATTAAAGTTTCAGAAGATTTATTAGCCAACATGAGATAAGCAAGTAGGATTACAATGAAAGTTTAATATTATGTGGTATCGTAAAAGGGTAGTTGAAGTGTCGAAAATATTTATATCTAATATGTACTTATTTTAGAGACAGTAGAGATCTGCCGCTTAGGCTACAGGAGGCTTTGTACGGATCATTTGGGTATTTGAGTTTGGGACGGTATTATTGCTGTGGGGCCATAAATAGCCACATTTTTTATCACTAACAAATACATTTTGTCGCTAAATGTAGCGTTTTCGGAAATGTGGTAACATAGAAGTAAGTTTTAAGGAACTATTACTGGCAACATTATTAAATGTTGGGAGGAAATGTTATCTATTTCAATTCTGCGATGTTAAAGAGTAAGTTTCACAGCGTTAAAACGTATAACGTAAGGTACGTTTAAAATTTTCCCAGCAAATATTTTCGTAATGGTTTTTGTGCAATCTATTTTTATAGGCTGACTAATTTACATACCTGTCTATTCGTGTGATGCAATGATCTAACGTGATTTTCGCGTGATATCATGTTCTATGTTATGGATTTTGTATAAAATAGTTCATACTCAATTATTTATATTTATTAATTTTGTAAATTAACTTGTAAGATAAAATTTATAACTTATTGCTCTAGAGTCTGAGAGTAAATAACGTGTGCTTACGATGTGAAAATTTGAGTGAATGTAGTTAGTTTATATGATTTAAATATTTTAATGTTTACACTTAGTAATTTATTAATATAGCCGTGAACAAAAAAAAAAATCGGGAGCTCAAGCGTATTGATTTTTGAGATACTTAATGGCTTAGCAATAACGTTCTAGAACGTTATTGTTAAATAACACCAAAATGCGAGTTTGGCTTGTTTTATCACTGCCGATACTTTTAAACAATAGATAATTGTTAGTAAGTCCTTTGATAAATCTATACTATTTCTAACTTGTTCAATTTTGTAGGTGATATTTAATGTGTACCTTGATGTTTGGAACAATATGTACCGATGTTTAACTCTAGGTTAAAACATTATTATCATACCTATGTGGATACTCAATCAGTGTTATATAGATACCAAAAAACTAAAATTTTGGAAATTCTACTTAAAATATATAATATGTAAATGTCTATTTGAATAAATTAAATAATACTTATACGTGATTACTGGTTTTATTTCATGAAGTAAAAACTGCGAGTGGACCACCCGGTACCACGGCCACGCGTGGACCTCGAGATACCAACGCGCCGGTCCCGAGTAAACCACTCACTCGCAGTTCACTCAAGACCGGCGCCTTGCACATTTCGGGCACCCAATAAGCTTCTCTTTCCTTCTATTCTTTTTTTATTGTTCTTCTTTAAGTGCAATAGCTAGGAGAAAAAAAAACATAATTAGAACTGATTAAGATCGTTTATCGACTACTCGTCAATTCCTGTTTCGTAACGAAACAAACAAACGAAACTTTCGTTAACCACACGGCGTGACGATGGAGTTTGACAATGAGTAGAAGTCGAGCAATGAAGGAGGAGAGGATTGGGTGCCATGCCGGGTTGTTATGTGAGTGATGTGTTTTAACGTGGGAGAGCCATGCTTCGGCACGTATGGGCCGGCTCGACTCCGCTCGATGCCACGGCCTCACAGAAAACCGGCTGTGAAACAATGCTTGCATTGCTTTTCGCCGCGTGAGTGAGGTTACCGGAGGCCCTAACCCTACCCTCTCCCCTATTCCCGTCCTTCCCCTCTCCTCCCTTCTAATCCCCCTCTCCCGTCTTCCCGCTCTTCCCCTATTCCCACCTTAAAGGGTGGCAACGCCAAGTGCGTTCCGTTCGTGACTCTTGAGTTACAGGTGCCCATGGGCGGCGGTAGTCATTTACCATCAGGTGACCCGCCTGCTCGTTTGCCCCCTGTACCATAAAAACAAAACGACCTTTATTGATTTGTTGTATTAATTCGTCAGAGATTCGACCAATAACTAGGATTTCATACGTGCATGTACGCAAAGGGCTTACGCCCTAAGACACGTTCGCTACGATAGTCATTGTTATGACACGCGCCCATTGGCAGCTCTCTTTATAATATAGTTAAGTCAGTTAAGGAGTACATGGTTTTACACTCCATTCGTTTCAAGTTTCAAAACTTAACCCTTATTGGCTGTAAATAGGAATTGTTACTCGAGAGGGCTGCAAGGAATAACTATAACATGTTTACAAAATTATCTAGCTAATTCTGCATCTATGTACCTAGTGTACCTACTACAAAATAAACTTTCCAACCACAGAATATAAGTTTGTAATCACAAACACAATTTTTATATGATATAACCATAAACTTAGTATGTAATAAGTTTATGGATATAACAACAAATTATTGACTGGAATCAAATTGCTAGGACCTCTCCTTACAGTCCTCTTTAGGTTCTAACATGGAATTTTGCACAATTCCCGTGTATGTAAAGAAACTGGAGGACTGGTGGGACGCAAGTTTTCGAGCGATGAGGAGCTCATAGGAGCTTATGAGGAGATATGCGGCTGTGTTCCAGAGGGATACTGGAGCGATATGATCAGCTTCTGGTTTACACGTAGGAAGACCTGTATGCCAGCGGAGAATACTTTGAAATAAAAAAAAGTACGACAAAACTTATGTAGCTCCCTAATACAAGAAGTTTTGTATTACACGTCCATGAGTCAAAAATATTTTTAGAGAAAATTCAACTAAGTTTTGTACCTACAAATAAGTATTGTCGATTCAAAGAGGTATGAGTACATAATTAACTACTTTTACAAAACCTGCGCAATAATTAAAAAAAATAATTAAGTAAATTAGGTAGATAGATGACTTATAATTTTATAAATCATCAAAAAAGTACTTTAAAAGTACTTTTTTGATGATTTATTTACCTATGGAAATTTATAACAAACTGTGCCACGCGCGGCTTCGCTTGCGTAGGTATATAACATATTTATATATTTTGCGCGGAACCATAATTACTTTTCCAAAATAAAAGCTGCTCCTTATAACACCAGCTATCTGCCATTGAAAGTTCCGTGGAAATCAGTCCACCAGTTCTGGAGATTAGTCGGAACAAACAGACAGACAGACAGTTAAAAATGCATTTAGCAAACTGCTGTTATAGTGCAGTCGGTAGAGCAAATGGGATGGTTGTGACTCTGCACAATTACGTTTTTCGTAGGAACCAGAACAACCTATAGTGATTCTTATGGTAGGAATTTTCGTGAATATTTAAAAACTGCAAATTTTACCGAATAATGCCCTTTTTTCAACACATTTTGTCAATTACTCTGGTTTTGTTGAAGATAGTCAAGTTCAAAAAGTCTCAAAATCTTCCTTAAGATGCTGACTATCAAATTTGGTTTATTTTCATTAAAGAAACCATTGAGTTATGCCATTTTGCAACTGAGGCATTTTAAAAAAATAAATAAAGAAATGTTTTTTTTATTTTTATTTTTTAATTTTGGAGTTGTCATCTAAAATATGGATCTTGGATGGAGCATGTGTAAAAAAATCAGGAATATCGATAAGTCGATTTTGTAGCACTGGCGTAGAATTAAATTTTTCAAATTTCTTTCAAATGAATTGTGCAAAAACTATTTTATCGATCCTGACATTCCTGATCAAATTTCGAGGGTAGGTTGAGTATACATGGAAGCACTCAAATATAACGTATTCTTTCATTAATTTTTACTGCCTTGAATTATAGGTACGTGTTTTCACACTTTTTCGCTATTTTTAAATAAACAATTTTTTTTTGTATTTGATTAGTAGCAACTATCTTGTTGCAAAAAGAAAGAGGAACAAAGACGTTCAAACAACTTGACAGGTTAGGTTATTCCATGAGTCTGATGCGTATCCCGATGTGAAGGCTCGTAAACTTAACAAGAACACAACTTTCCTCTTGGAGGCTTATAGGCACACCTCGAGTTATTCACAAAAATGTGTCTAAAAAAGGTATTTTTCGGTTAAATTTGCAGTATTTGAATTTTCACGAAAATTCCTATAAGATAATAAGAATCACTGCGCACCCCCTGCATATTGTTCTTTATGTTGTTCTCGATCGATTCCTACCAAAAACGTAATTGTGCGTAGTCACAATCAAAATTGATAGGATTTGAAGCTCTACCGACTGCACTAGGCACTATTATTATGACGCGATGACGCACGTTACAAACAGACAGTTCAATTTCTTTAATTTTAGATTTGGTAAAACGCTAAAAAGTTATTAGGTATTTTGTGTCGCCCGAAAAGTTTGGATTTTGTGGGCCGCCGCCGTGCATATTTTGTTGATACATTAAAATATGTTAAAGTTTGTAACGTAGTTTAGTGTATCACTTTACTCTTTGGTGTAACCGTTAAGTAGTTACGTTTTGTTATATCGAAATCATTTAAACATACAGCAGCTATTAAAATGCATTATTAGTTGGTATTTTGCTACGAGTTTGAATATAATTCGTTTTTTTTAATCGAAATCGTCTCATACAAATTTAACTTTAAATATTCACTAAATTTAGGGAAAAAATATGTAACAAAATAATGGCTTTTGTGCTACAGGACACGTAATGTCTTATTTGACACAGTAAGTTGATGTCATACTGATTGACATTAGCATTACTCATTTATTTGACAGATCAGTTTATTCCATGAATCTGATGCGTATCCCGATGTGAAGTGTCGTAAACTTAACAAGAACAGAACTTTGAATGATGAGAGTTCAATTTTATAAGTAGTGATCTCTGTGTAATAGATAGCAATTAACGAAAATGCTAGTACATTGTGGTCTTCTGTTGTTGTTTTTGAACTGTGTGCGGACGACAGAGTATGTTTATCGTAATGGTTTAATAAAAGATCGTGTCGCTGAAAGATTTTCCTGGTGGCCATCTGTTCATAATGCCGCAAGTTTGGTGAAAATGAAGCGCGAGGCAGGGCAGCTGGCTCCGGAACAGGCTGTTATAGTCAGCGAAGGTGGTGATAAGTCACCCTTGACGACACCGGCGTCACCCCCCGCTGCGGGAGAGAGTAAGCTTGTGCACACAGAAGATAAACAAACTGTTATTTCAAACACCACAGGTAATTACACAATTTTGCTTTGTGTTGCATCACAGTCTTAACATAAGCTAACCTTTCTCAATTTTTTACTATGAAGTTTTAGTCTAGACGCATTACACACTATACTTACGCTCTTGGTGTGTAGACTGTATCATGTAAATAAGAACTGAATTTCACGAATTGTAAAAGAAAATAATTTTGAAATCATAAAAACAGAATTTCTCACAAGCTTTAAATAGTATTGTTTATTAGAAGTGTCAAGTATACATGCAACCTATTTACTTTAATCTTAATGTTCCTTACAAGCTACTTCCTCAATTTAGAATCCTCATATAGATTTATCGGTTAACAATCCTTCTAGCTTATAAAGTGTAACCTAGTTGTTATTTTGTTGTAGGATTTGAACAGTAAATTAGTATGAAGGTACTGGATAATATGTATTAACAAACCCTATTAATAATATCTAGTTTAGTAGTTTTTCATTTAGTAGTTTGGTTTGCTGATAGTTAAGATTTTTTTTACAGACCGAAATGTGCAAAGCAGAATATTTTTTTTAAATTATTAAACAGTCAACTTTCCTTATAAATTAACTCCGAAACATAATTAGTGCAAGAAGTTCTATAAATATTTTATTAAATATGAGAATTTTCCTTCCTTCTACATGTAATGGTTACTTCAATGTACCTAAACTCAATTCCCTCTCAAAAGATGCCATTAACTTGTGTTCGGTCCCTACAATTAGTATTTCATCTTAAGTGATTTTTATCACATTTAAACCAAGGTTATTGTAAATTAAAAATAACCATTAATATGAATGCTCAAAACTAATGCCAACTCAGATTGCTAGAGTACCCGGTCACCCATGGCAACATAATGAGCAATTAAAATAAAATCACAATTGTTTATTTCAAGAAATTATTCAGTTTTGATGACACCTTTATATTTAAACAATTTTTGTTATCTTATAATCACATAATTAAGTCTCTACTTTTAGTAGCAAAATGTCAACACTTATCCAGGAGTTGCTATAGTTTTTTTCTGGACTTATTATATTATCATCTGGTAACTATATTATATACACTTCTTGCATCCAATTTCAGCTAGGGCAAGTGGCGACAATTAGAATGTAGGGTATTTATTGCCCCGTAATAAATCTACATACTATTACTAATAATTTTTATCATCTTATAATACAATGATAAAAGTAAATGAACACAATAATATGATAAAAAGATACTTTGTACTGAAGAGAAATCTTGAATGCATATCTTAACTTTAGAAACAGGGGAGAAGTCTTACCCTATCACAAACATTAAGTAATATATAATAGGTACCTTAATTAATACAATTGATGAATAAAATGTGTTTATTTATAATAATCTATTTGTGTTATGTAGTTCCAGGGAATGTGAATGTCACAACAGTCTCTCCAGTAGTAAATAACACTGAGATAAAAGGAAACAAGACCATAGAAAAGCCAAAACAGCTTGATTTGAATAATCCTGGTGTTCTAATGAGAGGATTTATAGTCTTTGGAGGATTTGCATTGCTGGCAGTTGCATACTTCATTTTTTACAGGTAAGTACATTAATATTTATATAGAAAATATTATGTATACTATACATACATATCTGCCCTGAGGTACATATTACATACTAGCCGCACCCCACGGTATCACCCGCATGAGTCGCGATGCCGTGGGAATATCAGGATAAAAAGTGTTAATCTAGGTCTCCAGCTATCTACATACCAAGTTTCATCGCAATTGGTTCAGTTATTTTTGTGTGAAAGAGTAACAAACATCCATACATCCTCAAAAACTTTCACGTTTATAATATGAAGTAGGATATTAGTAGGGTAAGTAAAACTTTTGTTAAATTAATGTTAGGCAAACAGTAGTTTTTTCGTAGGAAGTGTTGATAAGTTTATCATTGAAAATTAGGAACAACTATAGTTCATATCTAATGTTTTATATTATTCATTCTTATCTCTAATCATTTTGTTCTTTATACTTTTAAAACTTATGAAGGAAGGATGTGGTTTAAAATGTATGAAAATCTCAAAAAAAATATGGGATCCAGTTTGCTTCCACTTCTCGCTACGACTGCACATGCACTTCAGTAAGACTTACAAAAACTTACACCTAATCACACTTCGTGAACAACCTTACATTAAGTGACGCTCTCTCTAAATTATCGCCCGCTCACCTTCTACTGCAGATTACACATTATTATAGAACTATTCGACCAGCGGCTGTACCATGCACATCTGTCTTTATCGAACTCATTGACTCTTTTTATTCATCAGTTTCTAAACACAGTGCCAATATAATAATAATGTACCTTCATAGAGTTAACTTTTTTTTTAATGGAAATTTCACAACATTCTTGTTATTCTTGATAATGGTATTAAAGTAGCACTGAATTTTACAAATAGAATGTATAATTAAAAACAAAACCAAGTAATTTATAGTGATGAGTAATAGATAAAGTTAAGTTAATTAATAATTTCGTAATAAGGAAATCTATTAGTTATCGATTGTTATCAGTCAAAATAATACAAGACTATTCTCTGGTTTTTATTGATAAGATAATATAATTACAAAATAATCGTTTTAAAGTGTTGTAGCGTACCTACACGTGCTCAATATTGTCACTATCATTCTTACTTATTTTATCAACTTAAAAAAAAAAAAAACCATCCATCGGAAGAGAAATAATTAAAATCGGCAATAAACGTAACAAAATTAAAGTAGTAATTATTTATAACATAACGAATAACAGGATAAATGTTCTTTAGTTGAGGCATTTCCGGTCAGTCTAACACAAAAACAGATCAATACTCTGCTAAATTTAGAGATTAAATGTTCTAAATATTTATTCTACGCAACATAAATTGATTCGCAAACACGACATTGGACACAGTGGAAAGTAAGCTAACTTTGAAGGATATTCTCAACACTTCCTAACTATTTAGTAGACCCACGTCATTTGTATAAAACAAAAAAATCGATTAAGAAAAATCGTAACTAATTGCTTCTAAACAAAATATAATATTGGTTTGCTAAGCGTGTATAATAAAATGTATAGCTTTTTATTAACCGACGAAAGAAAAAAGGAGGTTCTCAATTCGACCGTATAATATTTTTTTATTTTTTTTGTTTTTATGTCTGTTCAGCCCTCACTCCGTTATTTATGAACCGATTTTGATTATTTTTTTTGTTAGATAGGGTATACCTCAAGGGTGGTCCCATGTCAAAGAAGTCAGGATCTGATGATGGGATCCTGATAAAATCGAGAGAAACCCTCGAAATTTGTAGGAACAAATAGTGTTTCTGTTTACTTTTCATTACTTTATCAGGTATTTGCTTCTAGAAATCATCACATCATGTAACTGAGCTGATGATGAAAAAAAATCATAAAATAAAAATCTTTTTAACGAAAAATTAAATCGACGAACAGAACTAAAAAGCAAAAAATAAATAAACCTTAAGTCTTAGTATTGAGCTTATTTACATAAACTACCAAATTTTATATAAACTTATTTTGAGTCGGCGCCAAACCACAAACTGATTAATTATCAGAATTTTATATGTATCTACGTAGAAATGGACATTGCTCTACGTAGGTAATTATCATTAAGTTAAAAAGATTTTTTTACATTTCTATTAACAAGCCAGCTTATTTTTAAAGGTGCGATATGTTTCCCGCGTGTATCTATTCTCTCTCGCACTTTATGCTCTGGCTGCCTGTTCAAAAAGTGGTCAAGGTGTTCGGGGTTCCCCGAGAATTACTTTTTAGGTAATACAAGAGTCCTTGCATTAGTCACCTATGATGGGACACCGTGACTTTAGACTTTTTAATTCCGTCTTAACAATTTATCATTAGCACTAGTGAGGTATTGATAGCGTAAACACTAGGGCGCTACATAAGTTTTGTCGTAATTTGTATTTTACTTGTAGTAATAAAAATCTTCATACGTGTAAACCAGGTGCTGAACACATTGCTCCAGTACCCTCTGGTACACAGCCGAATATCATCGCTCGTCGTTGCGTCACTTGAGTTGTTTTTTTTTTTACATACGGGAATAGTGCAAAGGGCGCTAAATCTAGACTAGAAGGAGGATGTCCCAAAAAATTGATTCTAGCTTGGTGCAATTTTATCGCGTTGGCGTTATCTTGGTGCAAAAGCCAAAAATCGAGTCTTGAGTTTTTCTCTGTCTGTTCTATACCATGTAGCAATAACAGTCTGCCCTTGGCAAGCACAATTAGTTTTTTTTTTTATATTAAGTACACAGAGTTTATGGATATGACATCAAATCACAATATTATGATATCTAGTTTGCATACTACAAAACTTATGTAGCGCTCTACGTATACGATGTATGATCCATGAATGTATCGATCGGCTTCTATTACTCTTTTAGTATTTTGATGTCTAAATACATTTTCTTGAAAACCTACAACTTGTAAACAAAATTATTGTTGCAAATTTTTGCGTCAGTACAGTATCCAAACGTACGTTCGTCTATGTATTAGCTAGATGCAATCTGTTATGATAAGTAATGAATGATGTCATTATAGTGACTGTGAACTTGGGAGCACTCGATAAAATTATACTTATCAACTGGTTTACAAGCCTTTATTTGATTGGCTTCAATAAATCTAAACTGCATATCATTTTAATTAATTTATCTTAAAACTAGTGATTTTGATTAAATATTGCAGATAGGAGTAATCTCTATATATATTAAAAGAAAAGAAATGATTCAGAGTCCATCCGACCGTTCTATCTAAGCGATTTGCATATTTGTTTTTTTTTTTAATGAAAAGTATTGATGCACATACTTGTCATGAAGCTGATAGGAAATCTTCCCCCTTCTCAAGTTACATTTAAACGGATTTCTTTCTCAATATCTTCAGTTCTAATTGAGGTACGTGGTTCGTTTTGTTCTAAGAACATTAGCTAGAACGAGCTCGTTTATTTGAGTTTTTGTCCATTTCATTTGTCTGAGTTGGAGGCGAACTAGGTATAAACATTAACTTAAATTTAATGCTGTCGAGCAGCACGGGTTACTTAATATGATATTAATTAGAGAACACAAAGCATATCTGTTTTTAACCGACTTCTTTGGTTCTATGTTCCACTGTATATATATTTTTTTTATGTATGTTCACCGATTACTCATAGACGCTTGGACGCTTGTTTGAAAGGGTATGGTCATCAGGTCAGGATCTGATGATGGGATCCTGGAGAGATTGAGGGAACCCTTCAAATTTTATAGGCACACTTGAAGCGATTTGGGTATTTTGAGGCGCATTGAAGTCGGTGATACTTTTTTTAAAAGATAATTTCCTTTTTTAATATTTCGCGACCGACATATCAGTGCAATTAGATTAAAACCTCGAGTAAACAACAAGGTATCTTGCCTTATAAATGTCACAAGGTTGTGAACATGGTTAGTTTATAAACAATCTCGCGATGTTAGAAACTCAGGAAAATTGTGAACTGCACCTAACCGTTTACAATTTAACGTATTATTTCTCGATAGTGTTTAAATATAATCTATCAATATAAAAATAATATCTTATAGGTATCCGCATCATTGGCTTGAGTGTGTTGTGTCACGTTTTCATACTGAGTAGGTATGGGAGCTCTTCGAGAAGGAACATCAAGCTCAGCTACAATGTGGGTCAGCTACACGTGGGTGGTACCTCCGGTGTTGTAAGCTTATATAAGTAATGGTTACCAATTACCGCTACATGGCTGTCTTGGTTGGCTTCTTAGTTACCTTGAGAGCTGTCAAAAATATATGTTGCGAGGCAACCACGTTTTAAATGAAAGAATACCAGCAACGTGGGTCACACATTACAAGTATTCTTGTTAACCCCTCGAGTTAAGCTAAATGCTTGTGTTAGGTTAAGGTCACGCGCTGTTCCCGGATCCCTCCTAGTTAAGGCGCAGTACGGCACAGCGTGTGGTTTTAGTCGGTTCGATTCCGACACACCGCTCTACCGAAAACCCCGGTTTGGTGGCGGCCCGAGGGGGTTTCCACACGCACAAAAAAAAAAAAAAAAGGTTGATTGTGACACGGATCCCTCCTTATTAAGGCGCAGTACTATAGGGATAACCCCAGTGGGGTGACGGCCCAATGGGGTTTCCGCACGTAACAAAAACGTTATATTAAATATACTTTACTCTTAAATTCCATTGTCAAGTGTGTGTGTGTCAAGTGTCATATAGAAGTTTTTCTTGATAATTTAATCAATATTGTAGTACTTCCATTTCTTTGAGTTTCCAGTATTTGAATTGTTTCCACACACTCTTGTCACAATAGTAATAAAATAACTCGTGTTCTCTCATTTCCAGGAGAAAAGGCAAGAATAACGAAACGAGCAACGCGCACAACTCAAACGATGCCCATCAATTCCGTTACGGTGTCCTCCAGTCTGAAGACCGGAGAGACAACTTAGAACTGTCCCGTGTACCCCTCACTATGGAATCTGATGATGACGAAGACGAAGACTTGGAGATATTCGACCTCGAACAGAAGAAGAAGTCACTTTCTTATGTAAACTTGCAAACTAATGATGAAGATGTAGTATTTTCCAACAAAGAGTACAGTGAAAATGATAAAGAGAATCTGTTGTTAGATATAGAAGATGGAACTTCTCAGACCCTTATAAATTGGAGTAGTAGTGGAAGTAAGTCAATATTATAATTCTTGACTAGTAGTACATAGTGCTACATTTGTGTGATATAAGAGTGAAATACATTTCGCCATAATCTGATTTTGCAAGTATTTGATTGAATTCGCCAATTGATATGTAAGATTTTAGGGCCGTTCGTCGTCGAATAAAAAAATGTTTTTTTAGTATTTAGTATTTTATTTTGATATTGAAAAAATATGTAACGTAGATATTTCTTTTCTTATAGCCCGTAGACGATGTTAATTAGCTGCTGGCTGGTTTATTTTTGGAGTATTTTGTAGTTGTGTCGATATAATGTACTTATTTTACTATAATTTATGCGTTTATTAAAGATAATACTATTTTACTCACGTGTTTATTTCGGGGATGCCTTTTTTACGGTGTTAGGCGTCACATCCTCGCGGCAGGGCACTTGAAAAGGGCCCCCTTTGGGTCCGAAACTAGTCGGCCATCCCCCGAAATACACACATGAATAAAATCATCTATCTTTAATAAACATTAATACCACTCACGGAAGTTTTAATTCTAATATGAGTTCATACTGAAAATGAGAGTACTAATGATTGTTACATGATGAACAAATTAGAATGTTCTTATTTCGTGAAGTTGATTCTTCACTAAATTACTACACCAGTGATTGATTCGTTAAGTGTAAATAAAACATTACTCCATTTAAACACGCGGTGTATGTCTACCGTTTGTTTTTGTAGCTTATGAATATGTGATTCGGTCGCACTGCCATGAACTATTATATTCTTTACTAGCAGCGCCCCGCGGTTTCAACCGCGTAAGTCCCGATCCCGTAGGAAAATCGGGATAAAAAGTAGCCTATATGTTAATCCAGGTCTCCAGCTATCTACATACCAAGTTTCAGTGCAATCGGTTCAGTAGTTTTGGCGTGAAAGAGTAACAAACATCCATACATCCTCACAAACTTTCACGTTTATAATATTAGTAGGATTGTGTCTTTGGATCAAATAACGAAAAATGTTCTAGAAGTTGAATGTGATTTAAAGGAATCGAATCGTTTAATATATATTTCTGTTTTATTGCATTCACTTATTTAGCTTGTACTTATAGATATAAGTTTTAAATCTTTAAACTGTGTCGTTATCAGCCATTTGAACGAATGCTTTGGTAACACAATTGAATGGAAGTTACTAAAAATATACATATAAAAATGCCACTATTAATATAACATTAGCATTTGTAAGAAATTACAAATCACTAGTTTGATTTTCAATGTTGCTATTATATTGTTTCTTTTTAATTACATATAGTCACTTATATAACAATACAGTTGTGAAATGTCCATTTGACGTTTTATAGTTTCCCCAGCGTTAGTGGTCACTGCTCCACTCCTAAGGCTTCATAGCGTGATGTTATATAGCCTATACTATTCCTCATGAATCAGGGTATCATATACAAAAATATTTTTTTGAATTCAACTGGTAGTTCCAGAGATTCGCGCGTTTTAAATTATTTGGGGTCGTTTTTTTGTTTGTTTGTTTACAAACAAAAAAACGACCCCAAATAATTTTTAAAAAAAGGCTAAGCTAAGCTAATACTTGATCAAGTAAAAATAATTATTTCATTGTTATTGTCCTCTAACGTGTTATTCAAGAGTAAATTTTGATAAGACTAAACTTTTGATATCTAGGCTTAATTTTGTTGAAACAAACACCGCAGAAGTCTTAATTTTGTTGTACGGATACCGCTTAGTTGTCTTCATAAATTGTAGAGTATTAAGTATTGTTTTACCTAATACCATCTAATAAGCTAATATATGTATATACATAAATAGCTTCATGACATATTTTTATGGATTTCATAAGAAATAATCAGTTTTTTCTTTCCTCAAAACTTAATTATTTTAAATAGCGCGGTATTGTTATATAAGCGAAAATATATTGTTGTTTGATTTACGTTTGTCTTCGTAAATATTTAAAATTGGAAGAATTCAAACATTTGACATTTATTTTTATGTAAATTATATTTTTATGTAATAAATCGTTATCCAAATTATAAAACGTGTCATCTTTTTCTTCATAAAATAACAGTTTATGAAAATTAAAGTACAGTACATCATTATGGTCGGCAAAATGAAAAACTATACTTAGTTATATATTATATTGGGCGTAAGACCACTATAATATCGGTTTAGAGTTAGTTAGGGGTTGCCATTAATATTATGTTGCCAGTTTTAAATGATTTTTACGCTGCCTAATAATTCTTGTATTTTTGTATTAATGTACTGTTGGATAGGTGTTACTGGCTTACCATATATTATGAAGTTGATTAGCAACGATGTTATTAAAGATTTTTTTTTAAAATTAAAGCAGGGTTCGAGAATATATATCAATGGATCAAACTGGGTTCGACGATAAATATCAATGGATATATTTCCGATATATATCGCATATGTATCCGATATATATCAAATGTTTATTTTATAATAAATTGCAATACAAAAATGGTTTAAAAATTAATATAATTAAGCAATTTAATTAAATCTAAAAGATTTTATGTTTTTTAGTTGATTTTGCCTTATCTGATATATATCATAAATATCCGATATTTTGATATTTATAATAAATATCGGATATTTTCGAACCCTGAATTAAAATATGGAACACAGACTTGATAATATGCATTTCACTCTTGAATTGTTAATGTTAAAACACTTGTTCAAAATAAAAAAGACGGATTTAGAAATGTTTAAACAAACACTAGGATATTGTAGAAAACAACTTACTAAATTTAATTTTTATCTCACTCCATCGAACGAACGGAACGAACATTCCACACCATGATATAACTATATAATGAGATACATCATCATGTACATTTATCTACAAGAGATCGACGCATCATCCATGTAAAACCCAATGCAAAAAAGGTCATAGATATATACGTATGTGTAGGTAACAAAATAATGATTTTTAATGTCTTACCAAGGTCTCGCACAGAGCGAAGTGTGAACACGTCAAGCACTGCCTACATCATCGAGTTAAATTCGTGTCTGTGACAAGTACCATATGAATTACAATTTAAATAAGTAGCATTAATGATTGTAGTATTGGTATCTTCCCTTACATATCGATAAACTAGGTCCCAAATATATGTAGTATTATAGTAAAAGTTGTGCTTTAGAAAAGCATTTGGTTAAGTTTTTATGTTACTAAAATGTAAGCATTATGTAAGTGCGTCCTGTATTTAACGGCTTGAAAATATTTTTACACATTTGAACACAAGTTTCCACTTAAAAATATAATATACAAGAATAGCATTAAATAGAGGAAAGTAGATAAGTATCAAAATCGTACACACCAATGAGAATTTTTTGATCATCTGTTATCATCTACTTGATCTATTGTTACAAATTCAAATTAAAAAAAAATCTTTATTTCATAAAATTTACCATCAATTATTCGAAATCGTCGATTTAATAAATAATTATTATAATTAAAAATTATAGATCAACACACAGAGTCACCGCAACAATAGTTTGCTTCATCAAATGTAAAATGATTAAAGAAAACAAAATGGATAACATAATATCACATCTGCCTGTTTCGATCTATAACCGCCCGTTTCCAAATGGTTGAGCCTTGTGAGAAGAAATCGGGCAAACAAACTCACAGCCACTTTTTTTAAAAAAGAAAAACCAGACAGTTCAACAATATTCAGTATATACCACATCATTTTGTTGTGTGCTATTATGTTTTTAAAATTAAAAGTGAATAAACTAGAAAAAGAATATGGCACTAGGGAAACTGAAAATTAAGGAAAAAATTAAAAAGAAGAAAAGAAAAACATGAGAGATGGAAAATAAGAAACATATTAGCTCACATTAGATTTCTATTACAATTCTAATAATACTATCGTCTCCACCTACTGGATAGGTACCTACTTAGATTTGAACGGTAATCATATATTATGTATATGCAACGGTGTGCTTTACACAAAATATGCTTGTTTTTATTAAAAACGCATTATTATCCACTTGTTCATATAGGTAGATGAAGTCTAAGATACTCGAAAGCCTTAATAAAGGGCACAAGTATCCAAAGAACTTCTGAAGCTCAAAAGATATAAAACCTGTGCAGTAACAAGAGTCCTCACCGGACACTGCAAACTGAACAAACATATGTTTAACATAAAATTGGGTATAAATAGGTAGATGAATCTCGAAAAATTGAATAAGTAGGTACCTATGCAATAAAAATAATTATGCGTATATAGGCAATGTAAGCGTGCATTCATATTAAGTTGGTGTTGAAAATTCTAAAATAAGTTGTCCTTGAGATGTCGCCTGAGGAATTAGTGTTGTGTGTTTCTTGAACACAAAGTAACTCGCGTTAATCCAAAGTCCGGTGACTTTTGGTAGAGGATCGACTTTTGACATGTCCCACATGACCGTAGATGTTGCAGTTGCAACGGCACGCGACATGTATATTTTGTGGCGGGCAACAAACCCGTAGGACAAATCTCACCTAGTGAAAACGGGACTTTAGTCTGCGATTAGCGAAATAGTTAACGTAACAAAAGATTCAAAAGAAGTTTCAAAAATCCATTGGTTTGTTGTTAACACGCTCAGATTATAATCTGCCTAATTATTTCGTCCTAGAGATTAATTGGTAACAGCAGTCTGTAGTCATCAAGTTAAACTTGCAATTTGATGATAGTCCGTAGGTCTATTCCTAATTTAATACAACAAATCTAGACTCGAGTACCACACTCGCCCTAGCTGAGTAGTAAGATGATCATTAAAAATTTCCTTTCACATTTTTCAAACTATCGCTGTACTCTTGAGCTAAACAGAACTCTGGAATTTTGGCGGCTATATATTTAAACAAATTATATCAGTTTATCCGCAGTCTGGTTACCATAGTATAGGCTCTGCCTAGTTTGGAATCAGACGGCCATGTGTGAGATGTGTGAAGTTATTATTATTATGTAGTATCTCCAGATGTGATTTAAGATCGTTTTTAAAATGTCAAAATACGCAAAGAAAATCGACTATAGAGTCAGTCAGTTGCTATTACATGAGACGATCGAGAAGTCGTTTCTTAATAGTCAATATTTACCTATTAAAAGAGGCTACCTACCTCATTTTGTGATGTTTTACTTTGCATTTCACTAGAATATCTTCAAACCGCTGGAAACTTCGTAACTAATACGAAGTTTCCAGCGGTTTGAAGATATTCTAGTTGGTTGAAAGGCACCGCTTTTCCTGCAATTTTCTTAAACTACGCAGCGCTACTGCGCTGCTATGGCTTAAAAAGCATATAAGTATTCTTCGTCTATGATATGTTGTTTCTTAGAGATGCATGATAAAAATAAGTATTATAATAGATTATAAAAAGTTGTTGTAAATTGTACTGTTCATAAAATGCTTTGCCTTATAGAAACTACGATAAAATTATTTTTAAAACAAATATAGTAGTGTACAGACAGAGTAAGCCTTCTAGGTATAGTTTTTGTAAGTTTCTGAGGGAATGTTTTTAAAACCTTCTATTTGTCAGGACGAATAAAAAAAAAACGAATTTCTAATTAACTTTTTTTTCTGTTTATTTTTTATGAAACAGCTAAATACATATTGCTAATTCATTCATCCAAACAGTTATTGTTCATAAGTGTCAGATAATTATAATAAGTTTACATTTTATTTAATTTTTGATACTGTTAAACTATTGCAAAAGCTATAAAAGAATTGTAACAATGTAAATGTTGAACTTCAAACTCAGTACTGCTGAAGTTTTGGTACTTACGTGATTAGAACTCGATATCAACATGTTTAGTCGATGTTTTGGGAGTTGGCTAAAAAACTGGGAGAAGGAAGCGATAAAAAATATTTGAGCCGTAACAGATCAAAGCGTATTAACTCCGGCCACCGAAATAAGATAGTACGAAACAGATTTTTAATCTTTTTTAAACCTTCTAACTCATGTCTAATTATGACGCATCACACCGTATTGCTTTTTATTATATAAAAGAACCAAAGTACATAACGTTTCAAACAATATTAAATCCAAGTATGGATATAATAAAATTTATAATTACGTATTATGCCTTTATGTCAAAAGTTATATTGACGGAGTTAATACGCTTTGATCTGTTCCTCCTCATTTCTCAATCTTACAACGCATGGGCCATTCCGCAATTTGAAACGGCAGCGGCAGTACGAGGTACCCTGTATCAGGCTTGCTTTAGTGCCTCTCTTAGGGGGTTTGGCAAACAGAACATCGAAAGAAATCAAAGCGGTTCCATTTAAACTGAAGTGCAAGCTGCCCTAAAAAGGGTCATCTTATAATGATGAATATTTAAAAAAAAAACCACACAACTACATCCACATTTCGCTTCGCTATATGCTTAACTATCTGCGCGGCACGGTTACACCCACGTAAGTCCCGATGCCGTGGGAATAACGGGATAAAAAGTAGCCTATGTGTTAATCCAGGTGGTTTATCCAGGTTATTTCACGTTTATAATATTAGTACGAGGAGTCTCCGATGTGACATCATTTACGTTTTATATTGCGTAATATATTAATATAGGAGTTTACGTTCTTATAGGAGAGTGTACGAATAGAAGCACATGGGGCACAATATGGAATTAAATATTCATATTTCTAAATACAAAATATCATAGTATGTACGTACGGGTTAGGGGTACAGGACACTTTCATCTATGGCTTGCTTGTTTGTCAGATTAATTCTAAGAAATTTTATTTTTTGTCTGCTAAGGTAGGTGATACGCATTACAATGTTGTGCAGTTAGGTAATAAATAAACAAAATAAACAATACAAATAAAAGAAGGCACGCGCCCATTATTTTCACCTATTCTATGATTCTTTCCGATTCTTTATCTAAACTAGACTGCAGCGCATCATATTGTATAAAGGAGTTAGGTATACGAGTTAACTTATATTTAGGCAAGTTATCTGTCATACTTGCTACATAGGTATACATATAATTCTAAATGCTTTGAGTCCTCAAAGACATCCTATTTTCATGTGAGGGGCTAGTACATAAATTATTTGAATTTGTTTGAATTTTTTTCAGAACAACGTTTATCTACTTATCTCTCAAAACAAATTTCATGTCTTTTATTGTTAATTTACAGCCACGTGTTGTAATGCAATCTAGCACCGCAACATGTTGCAAAACTGAGCTTAAAGTAAAGTTTGTGAAGAAAAGTAGTAAAAACAGGACAAAATAATGTTTTCCTCAATCTTAAAAAAGAACGAGCAATTTCGCACACATTACAGTGTATAGTTTACAAACTCTGGAAATCCGACATTTTTAAGCAGGAGTTCTAACAACAATTTTTATTTGGCTATAATTTTAGATCACTTTTATGGATCTAAGCCTGTATGCACAGTTATTGACGACCTATACCTATTTGATTAATTACAGCTAGTAACTTTTAGATATTACCACAACTTTGAAAGTATGAACCATTAGTATTTATTTTTATACTTTCAAAACTATGATGCGTTGTTCATATTTTTACTTATAAACTTTTGGTGGTTGCTGTTTCCCATTTTCAAATTTATCTTACATTGCTGTTGACAACTTAAATTGTTTGTCCACTCGTATTCCATTATCACAAGTTTAAAAAAACTCATAATGTATACCTAAACAATTTTTATTTATTTGTGTCATTTCATTTTCAATAGATTAAGTTTTTTTATCAACTGCGTAAAAACTTATCTGCTTAATATAAAAATGGATATTTTTTTATTATCCCGATTTTGAAACTATGAACATCTGGCTGTGCATTTTCAAAATGATGATGTATTTTTATAGATTATCTAATAGTGCTTTTCTACCTGTATAGTTCTTTACTTTTGTATGATCATATCTTTGAAACTATGGACTGTGATAGTAGAGAGTAAATAAAAATATATTTTTTGGAAGTGATCACTGTTCGTATATTTGCTATTGCTCTCTGTCTTATATTTTAAAGGTAAACTAAAACAGCGTAGAACAGGCAGTCAACCCGCATAACTTTCAAGGCCTTGGTAGCAATAAGCTTATGAGTATTACTTAATTAAATATATAATTATGCAAATACAGAATAAGTCAGTACTTAGCTATTTAATATTATAATTCTAACTTAGAAGTTAATTGTACCTAATATAATGTTGTTTTTAATTTAATAAAGATATAATATTTTATGCACGGCTTTTTATTACCAATCTACCAGCTGATTAGGTGTGTCTTATTATAATGTGGGATAGTCAATATTTTAATACCCAGTACTATGTATTTTATTTATGGCAACATTAGTATACCTACCTACCTACTAAAATCAGATGTCATATACTTAAATGCTTTAAGCGGGGGAGCATGCGTGGTTGTCCTTGATGTGTTTTCTACAAGATTGAAATTACCATGAAAATTCATTATTAGAAATGGGCACCTACGCTAGGAAAAGCATTTTTTTTTCCAAAATCCAATTTTTTTAACCTAAATTAACTATTTCTCGGCTACACAACGCTCCTAAAATTTGAACACACCTTTTCCTTTCTGTGACACACTGTATAGAAGAAGTGCAGAAAGTTAAAAAAACTAAACAATTTGTGTAACAAGTTTAAAAAATATGTGAAGCCGCATCAAGCTACACCCGTCCAGTATATAATTTCGTATGTTGACCTGTCATTGTACGGCAAGCTATACAATGGCCACCAGGCGCTCTTTAGTATTAATAAAACGATTAGAGCGCTAACATTAGGTAGATTTTCTTGTATGTACCTAGATGCTAGTGCCGTGCACGATTTCCAAGTCATTATATTTATTCAAGAACTAGAGTTGTCTAATATTAATACCACCATAACATTTTGTTGGTTAACTAATTAGGTAATAAGATCCTACCACTACTTTTTGCGATAGAAAAACTGCGTTGCGAGACTTTTTTACATGTTATGTTTTTGATAGGATCTGATTTCATTTCTTCATTTATCTTCAGATACGTTTATTAAAGGAAACACCGTTCCTCTGTAACTTGCTGCACTGTATTTAGGTAGTGTAAAATTACAGTCTTTGACATTTAACTTGCTATAGACTAAACACTAAGTGTGTTCCAATTTTGAAAAATATTCGTTTTCTAGAACAATAGTACAAGCTCTGCTTAGTTTGGTTCTATCTAGCCGGTTGGCTAGTAGCGTTGTGTAATACGTCCCAGGATAATTTAATTGAAGTACATCTAAGTAAGTACGCTAATACCTATATATCTCACCCTCCCTTCAAATACATATGTCCAATTTACGATTACAAATAATTTTAAAAACATATAATTTGAAAACAGGTTATTCGTTGTTAAGAATCGATTTGTTAGTAAACATTTCATATCGAATTTGGCTGAAGATACAGACTGTCCATCACTAAGAATTGTCAACCTTGTTATCTTCTTTTTTTGTTGCGCACAAATAGCAAAAGTTTTTTTTCGTATTCAGGCTAAAAATCACACTGAAATAAAAAATGTTTTTCACAAAATTGCGGGTGATTAAGATTGTTTTTTTTTTATCTTAAAAGATTAGTTCTTAGGAGTACTATCCAAAAATATTTGATTTTTCACTGGTATTTTTCAAGTAAGTATACAAAACATATTTGAACAACTCCTTTGAGACAATTAAAACACGATAAATTAAAAAAATAAATGTATAATGTCTATAGCAAAAAAAAATATATAATACGGTCGAATTGAGAACCTCCTTTTTTTCGTCGGTTAATAAATATTACAAATAAAAATAATTATTCTAGTTTGGAAATACGTGCATATTCCTAAAAAACGACTACGTTGAAAACGTACCTAGTCGTTTTTTAGGAATATTAATAGTTTTTTGTTCTTTTAAAAATCAAAGAACATTGACACTAAAAAGTTTTTACAGTCGATATTCTTCTTTAGCTTACATTAAAAATGCACCGACCGAAAGAGCATTCGTTACAAAGGTGTACTTACTATTTCAGTCTCGTCTATGTCTGCTGGGCGCACGTACACGCTTGTCCGCCTGCGATATTGAGATAAACGAACCGACACATTGCCTGCCAATGCTACAGCCTAGATGTACGAGATTTATTTTTAAATTTCTCCATTTCTGCTTACACGTATTGCGTAACTGTTTTCATGCGTTGTTTGGAGGCAATTCCAACGAGTCTGTGTAACGCTCCTCATTTTTAAAACATAAAATTTATATTTATATTCTGCTGATTGCATAAATGTTCTATAAATGAAGATGCCCATGGCTTGGCTAAGGTGCCCCCTTATCATCAGGTATATAGTGTACATATACAGGGTGTAAGAGACACCGTACCGAATCTTGAAATAGTGTATTCAGACCACCATTCTGAGTGGAAAATCATTGGACATTTCCGGAAAATTCATATTTTTTTTTTAATTCTTTTTTTTTTTTTTTTGGTTAAAAGTGTGAGTAAACAGAACATTTTACGGAAAAAAAATCAGCAAATATCCCATACGGCCAAAAACAGCAATGTAAATGTGCAACACGCGTAAGCGTATCGCGTTACATTGCGTAGTTCAAAATGAAACTATTGGCTGTAAATCCTTAATCTCGCATTTTTATGATGAACTGTCTTTTGCATTGTGATAAGTATCCCAAGAAAGACGTTTTTATAAATTATTTGCGAAGGTGTTACTTACACGCTGTATATATAAGGTCAGAGGGCTAATTCCGCCATAATTTTTTTAATGCTTATGTTTGATGGCCCATATTCGATAAATGTTTCGTTTTATTGGCAATTGTAGGGTATCAGACAAATAATGTACCTACCTAATCAAATTTTAAACACAGTCATATTTATCTTATTTAATTTATCATATTTATTCACTAAACCTAATTCTAAACGTACCCAATTTAATTCTGAAAATAATAAATATTTGACAAATAAATAAACGATGTCACTAACAGTAACTGTATTACGCATTGAAAATTGAAACACTGGTGTCAGAATTAAGGTAGTATTTACCTCAATCCTGGCAGCGGTTTTAGAATTTTTGTTTATTCTATTAAACTGCTTTATGAAATACATAAAATATAAAATAAAAAATGCTTATTTTGATTGTAAACATTTATTTGAAAATTAAACAATTTTATTAAAAGGAACCAATTCAGAGTTAGTGTTTGATGATTTAACATAATTACATCTTTATGTTTCGTAGACTGTTTTTTTCCTTTTTTAATTTTAGTTGTTATTATCTACTTTTTTCTCTTCTTTTGAACATAAGGATATCGTCATAAGCGATGTCTTCAACACCTGGGGTCAATTTTAGCCGCTTTGTCTTGACTACAAATGACATTTGTAGCACCTCACAGTCGACATGAATGAAAAAGGTTAACGATATCTGAAATGGGGCAAAATATAACGTCATATGCCGATATGACGTTCTTGCCCCATTGAAAATAGACGGAAATAAGCACTTGATGATTTTGACCTTCCAAAGTTAGCACCTGAAAAAAACCAAGCTTTTAGCCGCTGCAAATACTTGATTTTTTGCTAAGAAACGCTTTTCTTAGCAAAAAAAAATACAAAGAACGTTAAAACGGACATTGATCATCTATATTACAGTCTCTCAACACTGCAAGTTGCATTATTTTACATTTACTTTCGATAAAGTACAGTACATATTACTCACACTTCACTTTTGAAATAAAACTGAACTTAAAACACTATTTTACCAAACTACGCCATCTAGGAAATGTTATTTGTAATATAAAGTAATGCTTTTCTACCCACACAGCTACCAAAAAAAGCAGCTTGATTGTAATGTGTTTAATTTAGACGGAATTGGCCACCCTGACCTTATATATATAGTCACACGTCATGGTTGCCAGCGGTGTTTTAAAATTTCACTTGTCGTCACTGGCGCTTGCCGTCATGGTATATACGGATACGAAGCTTACCCCCAATAGATGCTTCACATCAGAATACTGACTGAAAAATACTCTGACTTCTATAATTAATAACCTCAAAATTGGGTTTTGATATTTATTCTCATTAAGAATTATAATACAATTCACTTAACATGAGAACATAATTATTACTAATTAAAATATAATATAATATAAATTTAAGATTGTATATTTCTGTCCAGTTCAATTGGTTGTTGTACTTATGTATCTATACACGGGCTGGTTGCGTAAGAAATGACATTAACGCAAACACAACTGTTTGCATTAATTTAATTTCTTATGCAAAACTGCGCACTGCTCAAAACAAATGAACAATGCTATATTTTTACTGTCATGGCCGCTCACGCAAAACGCGGAATGGAAAAAGGTACAACATTTTTTGAATTATTTTATCTTTTTCGCGATAAAGAGAACGTTTAAAAATACATGATGCATAACATAATGTTTCAAATCATCATTTAAAAGGGCTGCGTGATGAAAACAAGCATGTTTTCGATTTTACACCCGCGTTCATGCTTATACCCAGGTACTCGTTTTCACTCACTTTCTATATGTAGATAGGTATGAATTTATATGTTATAGCGGGGGTGACAAAGGTATCTGTAAGGAAAGTGTAAAGTGTATGTAGGTAGTTAATATTAGGGGAGAATTTATGACAAGTAGAATGGATGTAAATAGAGGAAGGCATTATCCATTGCGGGAAATGGTTGTTCATCAAGAATTATATTGAATGGTAATTGTTTAAGGGACATCGTGTTAATGGCATTTGGTGTAAAAACATTTACGTCGTTTAGAAAGTGCTATCTTCACTACATATTATAAAACAAAGTCCCCCGCCCCATCTGTCAGTCTGTCTGTCTGTTCGCAATAAACTAAAACTATCTAACTAACTAAAACTTCTGAACGGATTTTCATGCGGTCTGCACCAATAGACAGAGTGATTCATGAGGAAGGTTTAGGTGTATAGTTTGTTAAGATTTTGTATAAAATGGCTGAAATATGACGATGATTGTTGAAGATGTCGGAAAAAAATCAATATAATAAATTATGCTCTGCTATCCGTGCAAAGCAGGGGCCAGTTGTTATTTCTATAAAATCCAAAAAAAACATATACTCAATAAACTTGTATAACTGTATGTTTAAAACACACGTGTAGATCTAGTAATTAGGTTCGTCCTTTAGGATCCCTCTATATCTTAATATCTTTAAAATTGCCAAGCTTGGATGTAGGTCTTATTTGGTTGATCGATAAAGATAGTCACGCCCTACATAGGGGATAGGGTGTGACTATATTTATTCTAATTGATTCAAATGCTTGTGTAAAAAGTGCATTTAAGACGGTAGCGCGTTGTGTTTGAATCTTCAACTTCTCGAAAGCAAATCTGTTACCTTGGGCCAAATTTACACTTTCATTCGTACGAGTAAAAACTCGCTTCTCCTATGCTTATTAGACTGCTGTGAATGTGTAATTAACTATTATGCAAAGCAAACTATGAAGCTACTACTTCTTCTTTGAATACAGTATTAAACGAATTAAATAATAGACGGCAAGACTACCTTTTGAAGTTTAAAATATCTTAAACTGAGAATAATACCAAATTCTCTCGTTCGGAAGCCAACTTTAACAATTAGTAGACTATATAATGATGTAAGGGCTAATAAACTATTATTTTAGTTCATTCTACTCTTGCATAGCTCTATAAAACCAGAATTGCGATATTGAGTGGTACAAGTGATGTGCTTAAAAGACGTTTAGTATTTGTAATGATAATTTAGATTGACTCAAAAATCGTAACTCTGAAATGACTGAAAACTAAAATTTTAAATGTTTTACAGATATGCGATGCTGACCTGCTCAAGCTGTTGCCTGTACTCCCCAATCCATCCTTATAAACAATATCTGTTGGTCTAGTGGTTAATGACCCTGACTGCTAAGCCAGAGGTCGTGGGTTCGATTCCCACCCAGGACAAATAATTGTGTGATGATCACGATAATTTGGTCTGTGTTTGGGTGTAGTTTATCTATAATATGTATGTATTTAGAAATATATAAGTATGTTTATCAGCAGTCTGGTTACCACAGTACAGGCTCGGCCTAGCTTGGGATTCGACGGCCGTGTGTGAGATGTGTGTGTATTATTATTATTCTCTTTATTCAACATAAAACTTATTATTTACATTTTTAAATACGTACCTATAAAACAAAATATATATTTAAAAATATAAAAAATAGTATACCACCGACATCGGGTACAGGAACCAAGACACCGGTGGTTAGGGCTCCAGAGATAGAAACCTTCTCACAATGCGTGCCGTATCAAGGAGGACTGCCTTCTGCATCAGGCTCTTAATCCAGCTGCCTAACGTGAATTATTATTAATAATTATTATTATTGAATTATAATTATTATTATTATCCCTTTCCTTCCGGTGTCTTCCTTTCATACCGACCTTTCCCGTTTAATGTAAACAACTTTCCTATATTTATTTCCCAGAGTGCCAGGTTGCCAGGCAATAGGCTTGACTTGTGTGGTACTAAATTATACTTGGCAAATTATAGTGTTTAATAGGTCTCTGCTTGCCCTCTGGGTATACAGACGTGTGTGTATATAAGATTTGCTTAATGTCCTATGACCCCTGGATGGGGCAGAGGGCGTCCACAGTAAACCTCCATCGCGACCGGTCTTGAGCTTCGCGCGTATGTACATTGTGTGTATTTATATCACTAAATATTATAAAACAAAGTTCCCCGCCACGTCTGTATGTTGATATGTGATTCATGAGAAAGGTTTAGGTGTTTAATTTGTTCACGTTTTATGTAAATTGGTTGAAATATGATGATGATTGTTGTGAATTGAAGATGTCTCGACTACCCGTGCGAAGCCCGGGCGGGTTGTTAGGTGTATGTTAAAAATTGTGGGTTGTTCTCTTCAACATGAACTTTATATACTGCTAGAGCTAAGAGAAGGAACCTCTGCTTAACGGAAAGGCGAAAATGTAACCATTTGGCTCAAGGTTATTATTAAATTTCAAAGCAAATAGATGAGATTACTCCCTATTAAGGTACTAAAAACTATTTTCATACTGTCATTATTCTTATAGAGGTAGAGGTATATCTTATCGAGGTAGTCACACACGTAAGACAGTCCAGGATATAAGTTTAAATTCAGTCTCTCGTAAAAGAAAAAATAATTAAAACAGACACGACCATAGATTTCTGAGTTCACAACATCTACTACTACTATAGTCATTTCTTCTAATATACATAATCCTGCGGGTACTATCGATCGTTACCGTAAGTGATCGTAGATTCGATGGCAAAATGTCAGATTCGAATCGACTAAAACAATATAACAAAGCCGAGCACTGGCAGGGATGTATCCATCAGGTCCTTCTTGGTCACTGTTTTTAGCGACCTCGTACATTTGCAGAAGGATACCGACTTCATGGGAGTAGTTTTAGCAAAATTGTGATGGCTGTAATATTTTCTCTGCTTTTCATTTTCGGTCTCTTCCTTAGGATAGAGAGAGATACTTGCTTTTATTAGAGAACTTACAAATAGTTTAACTAAATCAAACTTTTCAGCTTGTCGCTCATAGCTTGTATTCATATTAAGAGGGTCGCACGGGACCGTAGCTCGAGGGCGTGTCCAGTCGGGGCGGAAATGAAAAATAAACACGTCCGGACGTCGAATGGCGCCGGCCGCGGAAAATGAAGGGCTGTCGCCTACGTCACGGCCCGAGACTAGTCATGAGCCTACGGAGTGTTTAGTGTTGACTGGATATAATATGGGAGATGAGGATGTAGTATTATGGTAGCAGAAAATAATCTTAATACCTAAAAGCCCTTGGACTTTTGGTCCACAATACTATGTAAGTGGTCTTAAGACCATCCGAATTTTAGAACAGACAGGTGTATTTGCTGCTGGCGTTGATCTTGATCTTATGAAAATAATAATAGGTAATTATTTCGTTATTTGTCAATGTGAATCTGTAGTTTTACTATATGCCTCTTTAGCCCAAAGTATATACCTACAACCATAAAGCACTAACAATATGTAAATTACAATGTTATGAAAATTGTAATATCATAGACATGACTAAACTATAAATAGGTATTTAATTTTTTGTGTGTTGAAATGCTGATTCAAAAGCAGTTTTCCTTTTCATAAACGTAATCGTTAATCCTGTTTATATGTTAATTAAATTTCATAAATTTTAATAATAACGTACAACTAATCTATACATACATCTATACAAATAAATAAAATTGCGGTGTTTGTAATAGTAATAAATAAGTTCATTTGGATGTATACACGGTACATATTTTTTTTTTTCAATTTTTGTCTGTTTGTTTCGGCTAATCTCCGGAACGGGTGGACCCATTTCCACGGAACTTTCACTGGCAGATGGCTGGTGTAATAAGGAGTAACTTAGGCTAATTTAATTTTGAAAAAAAAAATTTATTAATTAATATGTACACGCGAGCGAAGCCGCGCGGGAATTGCTAGTTGTAAAATAAAATTTGTACGGTGAAAAGTCGAAGTACTCGCAGCGAGGAAATAATTTTTTTCTCCTTTAAATACTAGCTCCAGATTGGCAACGCGCTAGTTATAAGCCTGACATGCAAGTGTTTATGATAAAAGCTTACAATTATTTATATGCTGCGAAGTCGTTGCTATTAATAACGTTAGCTTCTTCGTTACCATAACTTTATTAGTTATAAAACATTTTCAGTGCTCTAATACTTGTTCTATTAATTACGACCTTCATAGCTGTCTTATATTACAAGAAACCCCATTCATAGTACTCCATTATTAAGATAACACCCAGGATAATACCTGTTTCCAATCAATATAACGGTTACGTACACAAATTAATGTCAAAGCAAATTAATTATAGCTATTATTCGATTGATTAGTAACACGGCGAGTAACTGATATTGAATTAATTACCGACCTATTTATGTGTGATGTTATCAGTCCACATTAGTATGATACATGTTCGTAATAGAAATCACTCTGTAGGTATATGCGAGGTTTCGTTGTTTTAAACTCTCGCGGAAAAAACTTATCTCTATATAATAATGGTATACCTATTATAAATGTATGTGAGTGTGTATATTCTCTTCACGACACCGCGGCGCCGGATGAAATCGCGATGTCCTTTACATCCTTTTTTTGGCGTGTGGAAGACTCCACGGGTCACCGTCCACCGTCCCTTCCCACGCGTGAGGGAGAAAGCGTGAAGTGGCATCACAGAGGCTCGGGTATAACCTAAGACAAAAAGACTGATTTGTAACGTCATGCAAAAGATAAAGTAGACTTTTTCTTTTGCATGCCATAACATCATACAAAGTATTACCATCCATCATCATAAGCTTCGTGACGTCACATGTCAAAATCTAAAGTACAAAACACAAAACATTATCTGTAAACGAAAGACTACATACGCAATTAGACTTTTACAAAAAAAGTGGCCCCTAAGTAATGAACTCTTACTACATTAGAACTTGTGTGTATCAGAATAGCTGGTTGCCTGTCTCATTTTGCATCGAGGTAGTAATTAAAAATTGCTACCTATTTGCTTGCTTGCCTTGGCCTGCTCAATCGCCAGATCTCAACCCAATTGAGCACGGATGGGATATGGTCCAAAGAAGAGTACTGCCGAGTATGGATGCCGTGCATAACGCACAACAACTTTTTAACTTGTTAAAAAGAACGTGGGCGGCCATTCCTCAAAGTGATTTTGATGAACTGATTTTAAGCATGCCAAATCGCTGTGATTGTGTGATTCGTGTCAATAATGGATGTAGAGGAACGGGTGTTATGTCCCTCCAACACAAAGGGGGGATCCTCCGACCAGGCGAGGTGATCATGCCTGGCGTTCCGCGGCCCAACGGTTGATGTTGGGAAGTTCTATATATACTAATCAGCGCGATGCAGGATTAGTAGTTACTCCGTAGTTCAACTGGTGTTCGCTAGATAATGTTGGAGTATGTTTTAGCTGTATGTGGAAGTCACCACAGTAGAAACACAGATTATTATTATTTTTATCTTTACTATAAAAAATTAAAAAGTCCTAATTTTTGACATTTAATTAAACAACGTTAACTTAATTAAATTAATAGGTAATTTGTGTAATTCCCACAATGGTCAATTTAGGTAATTTCCCACAATTTGCAAAAATTACATTTTTTCTTAATTTTTACAAAATATAGAGATAAGTTGTTAACTTAAACATTAGAAATTAAAGTAGAAGCCAGTCTGGAGCCATTAATATTTACCAAACCTAGTCTAGATTTGGTAAATATTAATGGGATAATTCTTTATACTTAAAAATGTACTTGATCCCTAGACATTTTTGATGTGTGTATTTTGCTCTTGGATATTTATAAGAACGTTGGCACACCTTATCAGATTGGAACCTGCCAGCCACTGTTTGTCTAAGGTGTACGTTGTACGCCGTTGGTACTTTAGTTTGTGTTTGAAACAACTTTGATTGAAATTCACTTTATTCTCGTAAATTGGTAAAACTTCTACAATTGCTTTTCTTTTTCGTACTTAGTTGAGTTGAGAGCCGTTCAAATCCGGCCAAAAAGTGGTACCTAAATGTTTGATACATCTAGACGTGAATAAGGCTAGCAGACCAGATGGCATTCCTGCAGTGGTTCTGAAGCATTGCGAAGCTGAGTTGTCTCCAGTTTTGGCACGCGTCCATCAAGTCTCAATAGAAACTTGCAAGATCCCAATCCTAATAATAAATCCTAAAAGCTTGCCAACGTTCAACCTATACCCAAAACAGGAAGCCGTGCAGACCCAGCCACTTATCGACCCAAGATGCAAGATTATGGAACGTATATTGAACAACCGTCTTCTCCCATATCTTGAAACCAACGAGCTCCTCAGTGACAGCAAATATGGTTTTCGCAGAAACCGCTCGATTGGTGACCTCTTGATATAGCAAATAGCCGTATCGTTAGACAACTTTTTTTTTTATATTATAGGGGGCAAACGAGCAGACGGGTCACCTGATGGTAAGTAACTACCGTCGCCCATGGACACCTGCAACTCAAGAGTCAAAAGTGCGTTGCCGGCTTTTGAGAAAGGAGTACGCTCTTTTCTTGAAGGTTTGAAGGTCGTATTGGTCCGGAAATACTGCAGGCGACAACTCTAAGGCTTTTGACCGGGTTTGGCACAAGGCTTTATTAAGTAAGCTTCCAGCGTACTAACCGAATTCTGCGTCTAGATATCTGATTTTCTAAGGGAACGGTCGATTCGAGTCGCTTCAGATGGCTACCCTTCCGACCTAATGGCAATTGATGCCGAGCTACCTAATTTGATCGAGGAGAATTCCTTGTCATTTGATGGATAACGAAGCTTTCGTTAAGATAAATATAATTTTGGATAATTGCTGATGATATGCTAGGATGACAGGAAATTTTGATGAGTTTCGCACTGGGTATCGCACCGCTGGAAACCTCAGCGACGCTCAGAAGCAAGTTCAAGTGGAATGGTACCATGATACGATAGTTAAGTTTGGTGCAGGCTTTTCTCAGCGCGCGACATAAAAACAGATCACGAATCTTGGATTTACGATTATCAATACGATCCAGAAACTAAGCGCCAGTCGCCAGTTTTTCTGTTTTAAAATGAGCTAAGGCTTATCAATTACAGCGATCGGAGAGCGCAGCGAATATATAGTTTTTTTTTAACTATGACAGAAAATCTAGTGTCAATACTTTTACAGGATCTAAGTAGCATTAACGCCGATTGCTATACTACTAACTGCTTGCCAGAAGACTTTACTATTAATCCTTACAAAGAAAAAATAAACTACATTAGCACGTATTCTTCTCTTATCTATTATATTTTAATACATTATTGTAACTCTATACAATAAAAGTGTCTCAGTTATTTATGTTGCATTATAGGCAACAATATATAACAAATACGCAAATAAGGAAAATAAAATGAAAGTTAAATTTGGAAGATCTTTTCGCCAGTTAGAAATTAATATAATATACGGATCTTGGGAATTCCCTTTAAATTTAAAGGTTCGAGGCAACTTACTGTGGCAGTTGCTCTTGGCACTACACAGACCGTTTTAGTAAATATAAATTGGATAATTTTATTGGAGAGTTATCAGTGAGGAGTATAGAACATTTTTTTTATATTTCGCAAAATTTACTGAGTGTCCTACGCAGTTATGATGTTAAATGTCTCACACCATCAAGTGCAAAACGCACAGTAACTTTTTTATTTTTAATTCATTTTATGTTCAGTTCAAAATGGAGCTGACGTTGAGTTGTACAATCCAAAGTGGAAAACAAATTCAAGGTTACGCTGTAACAATCAAATACTGAGTTAAAAGAATCTCTGTAATTCAATTGGTCTGGTAATGGTATTTAATTATCCACTGATGTACGAGTTCTGAACGAGTAAAGCGGCTCGCAATGAGAAAATAATAGCGGGGAGGGATCAGTGCTGCGTTCTTATGTCCGCGGTGATATGGAGACTGCGTTTTATATTATTTTTTATAGTGTAAAACCTGAAATCGTAATCTATTAACGAGACAAATTTTTAAAGTGTGTAATACTTAACTTATTAGCAGAATTGCAATGTGTGTGTACAAGGTTGTAGGTGTAATGTATTTCTGTTTACCCACCACTTATAAATTATATATATTGTATGCTACTATATAAGAGGAAATAATTGTAACACGGATCAGTTCGCATTATACGCTAGCTGCCTACCTTCAATCTCGCAGTTTTATTTCAAGACATACAAATACTTCAATATATATATATATATATATTTATATATCGATCGGGCTTTCAGATAAATTAAACAATGGCGGTCGGTAATATTCGGGACTTTGATTTAAAATCAGGGAATTGGACGTTGTACGTGGAGCGGCTGGAGATGTACTTCAAAGTCAATAAGGTCGAGAAGGACATGTGGTTGGCGACATTAATCACCGGTGTGGGTGATGAAACGTACGAGTTACTGAGCACATTGTGTAGTCGCAGCAAACCGGCGGAGATAACGTATGAAATAGCAGTAACACTTTTGAAAAACCATCTACAACCGAAACCCTCAATCATGGCGGAACGTTATCGGTTTAGACAAACAAGACAGAAGAACGACGAAAGTGTTACTCAATACCTCACCGAGCTAAAAAAACTTTCAAAAACTTGTGAGTTCGGCGTGAATTTAGAAGAAAATCTGCGGAAAATCCGCACCAGTTTGTGTGCGGAGTAAAGAGTGACGTCATAAGGCAGAGATTATTTGTAGAAGACAAGTTGACGTACTCGGGGGCAATTAAACTGGCTTGTGGGTTGGAAGCGGCAGAGCGAGATGTGGCAGTAGTAGACGTAAGATCAAACTTGGAGGGATCGGCGTCTGTTCTCACGGGTCACGGCGCGGGTACCAGGCGCGGTCACAGTGCGGGCAGCCAACGCGCTACGCGGGAAACGGAAGCGGGTGCCGCCGGGAGCTGCACGGCGTGCGGTTGGCGCGGGTACACCAGGGACGAGTGCCGCTACAAGCATTTCATATGTAGTAGATGCAAACAGAGTGGACATTTGAAACGCATGTGTCCACGTCCACTACTAAAAGGGAGGAGGCGCGGTGTAAACCACGTGAAAGCAACACGTATGGCGAGCGAGCAGCTGGGTGCGGGAGGTGACCATTCCAGTTCAGACGAACTAGAAGAGCAATTACACCAACTGTGTTTGAACAATTATAATCCGGTGAGCATACCATTGTTAATAGATGACAATAATATAAGATTGGAATTAGATACAGGTTCGGCAGTTCGTATTTAACTCGCTGTAGGAAATACCTATTTGAATTGCATTAAGTTGCTTAGAAGGATTCTAAATAGATAGCGAGGGAATCACTTCAATCCTACAGAAGACAAGATGATATGAGATTAGGTACAGTTTTTTTTCATACCATACGATTTCTTATATAGTGAAGACAATGAATGGTTATTTACTGTAAAAACAGGAATAAAAAAACGTATCTTTTAAAGAAACTCCACAGCAACCAATTCAATAGTATACGGCCATTTAATGATTCAATGGTTACTGCTCCGCAACAAGATATCGTAGCATACAGCATTATTAACCTTTCTCGACAAAACTGAAAATATTTATTTTCGCACTTGCGGTTGCTAAATTTATATTGTTCTAACACAAAAATATGTAGAAGTTTTAGAACGTTCGTTTGTAGATAGAATATTTAAATATTAATTAGCTAACATTGTCACCTGTAATTAAGTAGGTATATTGTTCTGGTCATACCGTCGCCTGTTGTGTTGACACTATGATTATGATGAATGTGTTATCAGCAGTGTTAATAATTATTAATATTGCGCGTCATAAAGTCATTGCTGAAACCTACCTTGTTAGAAATAAGGTATATTTAGTAAACATAAAAAAACACTTTTAATAATTTAAATCTTTGTAACCAATTGGATAAAAACCAATTAGGGACTCGGAGATTCCAGTTTGTCAATATGGTGTCGTATTTTACATGTCTATGTTTCTAAAGATTTTATCTATGTTGTATGTCGACAGATTTCCTTGGGAGACTAGTGCTTAAAGTATAAAAGATTAGGTAAATAAGATTGATTACCAGTGCGTTGTCAAACCTTTCTCAACCCAGTAACGGACCTCTGGCAATCCCTCTCACCAGCAGAATTATACCTATTACTAGTACTATAACTTTTCCCAGATTACAAAATATTTAATATCGTAAAGTTTGCTTCCATGTTATCACTATAAGTTTCAAGAGCAGGTCAATCTTTTATTAACTTTAGTAGATTATAACGAGATAGGTACGGTGCATAAAGATTAACTTCTGCATCCACCGGCTCCTATGCCTCCTATCTTTAAATGAGCTCTTGGATTTGTGAGAGGTCGACAAGGAGACTGATTTTACGAAAGTACAGAAGCTGGTAACTTCGTATTTTTAGATGTATTTCGTGACAATTTTACCAGACTTGAACAAATTTTTTATTTACTTGTATTGGCTTTCTTAAATCCGTTAAATACAGGGAAAACAGTGTTGAGAACTTAAGATATTCATCAAACTCACCAAAGGTCAGTATCATAGTCACAAGATCTCAAACAAAGTCGAATTACTTCAGGTGATAAACTACGGCTTCTTTCTTACATCGCTTGCACTACGCGTTTTCAGAGGAACTTCCTTCCAGCGGCGGTTAAATTGTTGAATGACCTCTCGGCCAAGTAGCCCTACTCGACTGTATGACGACTAAATGAATGCAGTTCGTCAAATAGGCTTGGTAAAAAACCTGGTGTCAAATTATCCCAAGGCTACAGTAACCAATGACAATCAAGTAAGAAAAAGAAAACTTAGCTTAAAGTTTGTAACCTTATTTTAAGATTAAAGCAGGTGTCAGTTTTCCATAATAACCGGGTATAAATTGCAAATGCCGTCTTCGAGTTCTTAGTTGAGAGAGTTTTCTTTTATTCAGTGTAGTGGCAGCCAAGAAAAATAGTTGGTTTACAAAAATGTCGTGGTCTTACGAAACCAATTGTAATCCAGACAAAACGCAGTCTACAAACTTCAGGACAGAAATTAAAAATCTTTTAAAACTTATTTGTTTTCTTGGTAACTTGCAAGGTGTATTAAGTAAAAATATTTTCTTAGTGTTTAGGGATTATTTGTGTAACTTTAAATAGCTGACTTTACAAGCCTTCTTTTTAATACAATTTTATTACGTTCTGATTACAGATATTTACAAAGTTGTGTATTTATTTGAAATGAAATGAATATTTATTTTTGCAGAATATTATTTGAAATTGAAACACTTATAACGAGTTTGCAAAGTCACTCTATGTATATGTATTGTATATTAATATTCAAGTACATTTACATTAGGTACACTCTGCATAGTCTGTACTGCGCATTGAACTGCGTCACCCGAGTGTTTATATTATATACCTACTAGAGAACGACTGGTGGTACTTTCGACCATAATTCATAGTTTAATTTTTATTTGGTATAAACCAAATAAAAATTAAATCAGGCCAATATAAGTTGAACTGTCATTGTAATGATTTTCCGTACCATGGTCAACATACATATTAGATACTGGACGCGTGCAGCTTGATGTAGCAGTTTTCACGTATTTTTTATTTAATATATATTTAATAAATTAAAAAAATAGCATTTTGCTCTTTTTCTGTTTATAATCTTTAAGTCATCCAAATTTCACGTTTTTCGGTTTTTTTTTTCGGAACTTTCTTAAAAATGTGTACCTACAAATAATTATCTTCACGTATTAGTATTAGTAGTATTCAAATTATTAAATCTTCTATCTAATAGAAATATTAGATAGAAGATTTAAGGTGACATGACGATGGCATTTGTAATACAGAGTTGACAGTAATTTAATTGACGAAATTGTGTATATTTAAGATAAATTTTTATATCCCTCTATCAAAATATGCATACGAAATGATAATAAAAGAGTATCATAAATAAATAAACTTTAGCAGTCAATCAAATAAAATATCTCGGGACACAAAGGGCGTATAGCACATTTAATTTTATATGCGATGCGATACGCCCATTGAGCCCCGAGATATCGGTAAAATGCCATTTGTGTTCATTGCGGTATTTGATAAAGGTAGGTTATCACTGAAAAAGGAAATTTTAAATACAATGAAAAACAATCTGGTTAGTATATTTAATAATGGACTATATTACAATAATTTTAAAGTACATTTTAATAAACTAATTGAAAATCTTTAAATAATACGTACATTATGAATGGGTAGGTACGCGCATGTATGCACTATATACATTATACAAATAAATAAAATTGAAGTGTCTGTTTGTAATGTCATAATAACAGCATTTAATGTTTACACGATAAGTACATATATCAAAACTTATTTTTTTTTTTTTCACTGTCTGTCGGTCTGTTTGTTCCGGCTAATCTACGGAACGAGCAGACCGATTTCCACATGACTTTCACTGGCAGATAGCTGCTGTTATAAGGAGTAACTTAGGCTACTTTTATTTTGGAAAAAAAAAATAGGGTTCCGCGCGTGAAGAACAGCTAGTTATCAATATGAAGCCGCGCGGGGCACGAAGGGTTAGACCCTCCGGTAAACTCACTCGGCGAAACACAACACAAGCGTTGCTATGAGCCGGCTCATACGTGCCAAAGCATGGCCCTCCCACTTATATATTATCAATATTGTTTGGACATCCTTACAATATCTACTACGGTGAAACTGTTTTTCGAGTCAAATCTCTCTGACGTGTTAAGCAAATACTGGGCTTCCCTTTCATCTCATCAGAAGCCCGGGGTATTCATAATGAAAAAGACCGCTAGCAAATTGAGTCATACATCAATGGTATTCATTTTAACTAAGCCAGCTAAGCTAATCGTTTGTTTTAGGTGTGGATTCACGTCAGTAGTGTACTCGATGGAATTCGAACCCATAACAAATTGATCGCTAGTCCGACGCCTTAGCTGTAACGCTATCGCCACTTGTTCTTAGTAGTATCACAGAATAATGAATAGTACAGGCACAGAAGTCCCAGTTCGCTAAATCATTTAGATAAATAGCGACTCTTGTTGTAGTACCGAAAAGATCGGCTATGCATAATTTCGGTGAACTAAGAGCAAGTTCGATAACGATATAGTTGCCAAATACTATTGAGCTAGGTTGATGAATGAACTAAATTATTAGCATCCAAAAGTTTAGATTAGGGATAACATATAAAACTTATTCGTTCCCAAATATTCCCTAGACCATTCATTTGTAGTTGCCCGTCTCGATGTAATGTATAAATGATTACTCATTCGGATTACTAGCGAAGGTAATGAGAAAAAGATATCATGGATGTATTTCTTGGGATCAGGTGGCACATACATTAAGGTAAGGATTCCTATTATTAGACAATTACGAGTATTAATGGGACCTTGTGCCCGTAATATTTCGTGAGTAAAATATATTCTTGGCTTGTTTTATTTGTATTGTAACTCAGAACAAGTACCTAGGTATATATTTATTTATCAAAGACGCTAAAATATATTGTTTAGAACATACAATTAAGATGAGAAGATAAAACCATGATTTATTTAACTTTTAAGTACCTATATTTATATTTATTTGATTGATTGATATTTATGTGTAGATTAATTTTAATTTTGCTAGTGATATATTAAATTGATGCGTAACACCTGAATAACCTAGATTACATGGGAACTGATATGTTATAGAGCTATTAACATTCGTCAAGACAAAATAAATAATAGTATTTTTATCTTACTAGCTGACCCGCGTTTGTAAATTTTCAACGTTTTTGCAACATTTTTCAATGATGCTCCGCTCCTATTGGTCGTAGCGTGACGTTATATAGCCTTCCTCGATAAATGGGCTATCCAACACTGAAATAATTTTTCAATTCGAACCAGTAGTTCCTTAGATTAGCGCGTTCAAGCAAACAAACAAAGAAACTCTTCAGCTTTATAATATTAGTATAGATTAAAAGAGTAAGGACAAAAAATCTTATCATTTTTAATATGAACGGATACATTATAATCCTAACTAATATTCTAAATACGAAAATGAGTTTGAATGTATAGAAAATTTTACTGTTCCTGAATGATACGTGAATTGATAGAGAGAATCTACATTCACGCGAACGAAGCCGCGGACAAAAACTAGTATTAGATATTAACCAGGCTAATATTTATACAATTCAGACTTATCGTTCGTGAGATTAGAGTAGTCAAACATGCTGTTTAGCTTTCAAACTCAAATAAATAGGATAATAACAAATTTCAACATAACATTAAAAAAGAGGATACTTATAGAAGACGTTACTAGGTGACAGATAGTATATTTTTTATAAACACGTTTATGAGCATCAGACATACGTGATAAGGCCAACTTTCTTCGTTCTTTACGACAAAGAGAAAAACTGGTAGCTGGCACGTTTTATCGATCAACACCGCTATCAGTACCCAGGTGCCTTCAGCTCTAGTGTAATCCCACACCCTCTTACGAGACCCGCGGGAAAACCTTCACAGACCTCTGGGAACATTCGCCATATTTGTTGGCCGATATCTAAATATACCGTCACGTCCAACCTGACGAGAAGTGTTTGATTTATAATGTTGTATCCTTAGGACCCGCGTCACTCGATTTGTACAATAAATAATCGTTTTCCCGTGACAAGTAACGGCGTACGGATATTTGTTGTTGCGCCCTGAATACAGAGTGGAACTGTTTTTGAAGGATTGGAGAAGAAAAAAGTGCTTTCGGGTATCAGTTATTCTTAGACTGTCTGTGGACTAGAAAGTACTGCTGAGATTTGTTTTACAGAGTTTCATTTCAGAGCAGTTGGCCGCTGAAGCATTTTGTTTATAAATTATCCTAAGTTATTGTAAGGACGGACATTAAATTCCGATGTATTTCTTCACCAGGTTTTTACCTGTTACTACCTGTAGCGAGATCAACATACCTACAGCATAAATTGAAAAGACTCGAAAATCCCTTCACCGATTAGAAAACAGCTGATGATCTTTGAACGGCTGAACAGATTTTCTTGTATCTAAAAACACTCTCGGTCAAATCACCTTTTAAAAAAAAACCGCACTTAAATCGGTATATTCATTTGGGAGCTATGATGCTAATATAGACACACACAGATCAAACTTATAACACCCCTCTTTTTGCGTCCGGGGTTAAAAATACTTCAACGCCGTATTTTTCTCCTACAGCATAATCATTACTTATTTGACTCAATGGCACAATGGTTAAAGTGATCGCCTCCTGACCAGCGCCACCTCGAGACTAAAATATGTCCTGAGTCTGTTCTTAGTGTCTGTTATTTGAATGTGTGTAAATTCTCCGTACAGGAATTAAATGTAAGTGATACCTCATCTTCCTAACTTGTAATAATTATACTGTACAGTATATTATTTGCTGTATATTTAAAAACCAATAACACATTAATGTGAAATGGAATCGTTCACTGATCGCCTGTATAGCTTTGCGGTCGAAACGTCTTTTATGAGGACAATGTCCACTTTTTACAGGAGCTCAATATGTTAGCAGTTCAATTGTATGGAAGTAAGTTCGGTATCTGCAGTCAGCCATTGTTGGAGAATCCACTTGAGGGCTCTTTGTTGTGGATTTTGTCTTATTAGATTTCGAAGTTCATTCGATTTAAGTCGAGTTTGTTATTATAGTTTACTTTTTTATTTATATTTTTATACATTGCAGATCCCTTATAAAACATCCAAAGGTGGATTACCGGTTTAAATAACTGAAATAATTTTGCTTAAATGATTTGAGAATATCGTACACATGTTAAGCTTTCGTAAAATTGTTCCAGTTAAATACCTAATTGTCTATATAGAAAGTGCTAAAGAAAAGGTGCCAATTGAATTGGTAATATAAAGTTTTATTGTTTTCTTAAGCGATAAACAAGATAAAGACAGTCTCAATGAAAATAACAGTTCTTGGCAAACTTGGGCTATTATGACCAACGAAAATAGTTGGGGAAGTTGAGAAAGTTTGCAACTAATGGGTCTCGTTATTGGCTTAGTTTGGCCAATATTTTCTGTGGACAAAAGATGGTTCGTTGTTATAATAACATACTGTTGTATTGTCGACAGATTAGATGGTATTTAGCTGTTGTTCAGGATTTTAGTGTAAGTACACCTTTGGATGCATTGAGGATGTGAATGAGTTTAGGTGTATATATACTGTTATTATTACACCTGTATGTATTTGAAAGATTAGTTTTATATTTACACCATCCTCCGCGCCTTTTCCCAACTAAGTTGGGGTCGGCTTTCAGTCTAACTACGATACGGCCGAACTTTGCTATTTTACGTGAAGCAACTGCCATCAGACCTTCACAACCCAAGTACTAGGCGATATCGAAGTTCTATAGTTAGACCAGGTTGTCGGACTTTTAGGGCTTCAACTTCCCGTTACAAATGCCACAGATGTTCGTATGGCAACCGGGACCGATGGCTTAACGTGCTCTCCGAAGCACGGAGGGGTCTCAATGTGTTAAGAATGTTCACCCATCCTAAGAATGACCTGGCTAGCACTACTTAACTTTGTAATGTGCTAACACACTCGGTTGCCACTTAGCCACGAGCCCTATATTCCGATTTTAACACTACAAATAAATAAATAATTATCGTTATTATTATTAACTAGCTGGTACCCGCGACTTCGTCAGAGTAGAATTTGTAATAATTTTTTTTCTTCAATCTTTTCCATCTTTTGAGGAGAAGTAAGGTCAACAGACAGACAGAGTTACTTTCACATTTATAATATTAGTAAGGATTAAATTTAAGTAATTATATTAATTGAAGGTATACGGTTCACTCACATATGTATTTTCTCGATCTGCCGCGTGGATGCAAGGTACAACCCTGGACTGGTGTCGTCCTTAGCTATTTTTCTGTTGACGACGTTAACGTAAACCAATGGCGTTAATGTAACGTAATTTTTTTTTTAATTATAAGCAGGTAAAAACGAAATACAATTTTTTGGTCAATGACGTTTCTCAATTTTTATTTGTTTCTAAAAAAGTGAAATAAGTTCTATATTAATATTTACCGGATGAAAGCCGCAATGTATATGTGATTCAGTATTCCGTAATGAAGTCTGTATCAACACAAAGGCTGTCAGGGACAGGGGATAGAGCAGGTAGGCAAATTAATCCGATGCAATTTTATCTAGTCGCCTCGTGGCGCCTCTACAGTGGGCGCAAAATTATAGGCTGCAAACTTTATTAATACACTTTCATGTTTTGTAAAACTACAAAAATTATACTCTACAAAGGGGATATATATATATATATATTCTTATGAAATTTATTGCACAGTTATATAATTTTTTATTGTTTTCATAAAAGCGATTTGAATTAACACATTAACTCCTTCTATGTTCTAAGGAGGAGAACACAAAAATATTTAGTGTTCTCTAACTCTGAAATATTGTCCGGTGAAAAAGAAAAAACTTTGATAAGCAATCAATCAATCAATCAAATCATTTATTTGTAAAACATAGGTATTTACAATCAATGTGGTCTTATAAATAAATCTTATTCCGCTATGTTTTGCCATAAAGTATAAGTATTGCTTTTTATTCATACTTTCCTTATTTAAATGTATGATTATGTACAAAAAACGGTTTAAATACAAATAAAAAGTTATATTCCCTCATTTGAAAACCAAGTGTTAAGGTGTTTTAGTTAATAAATATATTAAAACACTAAGTACTACTGAAAAGCTGTCACTGTCATTCGTAAGTAGGTAGTTGTAGCGCCTGAACGTGACTCACGATAGCTAGTCAGTCTTATGGCTATAAATATATAAATTTCTTAAAGCCATTGTAGAACACCGATTCTATATTTAATTGGCCGAGCATAGAATAACCGCCATCCGCGTTGTCCTTTTGTAATATGACGTGACCCCGCAAGGGGTTGTTCTGAAACTAATTGAAATTCAACAATATTTCGTGCTCTACTTGATAAGCTAATGGAACAGATAGCCAAGTTTAAATGTAGGCGTTTAGGCTCAAGAGGTTGAGCTTGTTCTGTCAGGGGGAGATATGAATTTAATTGTCGTCCAACTAACAGTAACTACTAATTTCTATGTTTTTCGAGATAGTGTATATTATTATATAAATGTAATATTATTAGTATACTAACAGCGCCCCGCGGTTTCACCCGCGTAAGTCCGATCCCGTGGGAATATCGGAATAGAAAGTAGCCTATATGTTAATCCAGGTCTCCAGCTATCTACATACCAAGTTTCATCGCTATCGGTTTAGTAGTTTTGGCGTGAAAGAGTAACAAACATCCATACATCCATAGTCACAAACTTTCACGATTATAATATTAGTAGGATAAGAAGTTATAATAAACAAAGTTACGAGAAAACATCGCGCTAGTTGCACTACTTCTCGCATAAAACGACGTATTGGAAACCAGTACCAACCTAAGAGAGCACAGTGGGTACCTGAGAAACTAGTGAACTAACATGAAATACCTACAGTGTGACCTGTGCGTGAGTACCTATAGAGTTTGTTTTCTATTGCACAGATAATTATCAAAGTAAGAAACTTTGTTAATCCTTCTCTAGGAAGAAGACCGAGACGGTTTTATAAGGATTGTCATCGACCTAGGTATACTCAATCTCAATGTTGGTTAAAGTAGTTTGGGCTGAAACTGATAGGTACCTATGCTATATTGTAATAATAACTGACATGAGGTGGTATCATGTATGTGTTTCGTAGAAGCTCGAACGCTGCGGCCCCAAAAAAAAGTTTTGGGTTCGCAGCATCCGCATCCGCACCATCAAGTAAACGGTTACCGTAGCCTATAGACCGTTACAATTCCGTAATAATTAATAATAAAAATAATTAGTAATAAGAATTTGTTTTAATAGATACAACGCCAGGCACAAACACAAAATTTTATCTCTAAAAACTTTATGTCTATAAAAAAAACACTAAAACGTAATATCACGCACTATATAACTAGGTATGTATTTTTACCTGTCAGTTCTAATACTGGATGCTTGTATGACGTGAATGCTTATTTAAATTTAAAATGTCATTCATGCTTAAAATATAAAATACTTAACAATATTAAATATCTTTGTGCGTCACAGGAGCTTCTATCTAAAGCGTAAAAGTCAAGCTAAATTCCCCGTCGTCTCGGTCACTGAAACTGAGTTGTTTTCAATAAAAACAGGGGTTGTCTCATCTCCTCATCCGTGCCCAGATCACGAACACACTTTGTTAACAAAACAGCCTTCCCTTTGACGTATCGGCTAGACATTTTTTTAATGCATAACTTGAACGGAATTATTGATAACTACTTCCGGAGATCTGACAAAGATTTAGCCTTTGAAGTTACTCCAATATGTGCGTTTTATTGTTTTTATTACAACTTTATTTTATTGATTTATCCGCGTGTTGTTTGTAATTCTAGCTATTACTCTTTGTAATCAAATACAATTAAGGAGCCAGATCTAAATTCGTCTATCTCAGTCGATTTAAATAATCCTTAGTTAGTCGGAAAAGAACACTGTCATTATTAAATTCATTTAAAAATAAGCTGGAAGGTAGTATATGATACAAACAAAAAAACCTCAAATTTTAAACCAATTTTTCAGCAGTTGATTTTGAAAATATGTATATTAGAAGTGCTTATGTGGTCATAGGTACACCCTTCGAAGACTGCATGTTGATTCCTATAAAGAATATGTAGGTACTTAGGGCTGTGATACTTACTTATTGCAATTTGAAATTATTAAAACTATATTACTCTTTTAAAACATATAGCCTGTCCGATGCATGGTCTAGACAAGTAATACAGAACAAATAAGTCCTATAGACCCGATCTCTACAAATTTAAATAAAAAACAAATTGCTTTTTCAAATAAGATTATTGATTGTGTTCCACCGAAATAGCTGCACTAGAAATTTAAGAAACCAAGATGGTGACTGCGCAGCGCATCCTTAGACAGAAACACGATCACTTAATATATTAAGTTTATGATCACAACGAATTACGCAACGAACGAATCCGAGAAAAGGTATCTAATAAATAACACAACTCCACTAAACCATAGACATAACATCCGTTACATTTTATTTTTTATTTAATTTTCAAACTTCCAAAAAAGTTTTAACAAATTACTCGTAAGTAAAAGTACTCCGATTTCCAAATTCAAATATCGCGATATCGATATAAGCGATGTCGTTTACAAGAAAATTACAAGTCGGCAAAGTTGACGTTGAAATTGAATAAAAACTTTAGTCATTTTTCAGGGTAACATTGGCCGGGGACCAATGAACCCGATTCGATATTCGAATTTCTTATCCTTCATTCATTAGCAAGTTCAATCAAGGGCCCTAGGACTGCGGTTATTTATTGCCTTGCATCGGCCCTCACAATTACGGCAGAAGGAAAAACTTTCGCCATTACGGACCCCTGAAGGCTTTCATACAAAAAAATAAATTGTACACACAGACGTGTAGTGCGTAATGGATTTTGGGTTTCGATTTCGTTTCTGCCATTGTATAGAGAGTATGGCGGCCGCACGCGAGTATTGGACTGTTTGTATGTATATTTGTGTAAAATGTTTATTTGATTCTATCGACCCGCAGCTTTTTTTGCGAATCGTTTTCTACGCTTATGTTTGTCTGTAAGGGTTCTTCAATCTGATGGTTATTACGTTCTTCTTCACATTTTGTAAGGCTGAGATTTAAGGTTTATTTTATTTTAAGCATAAACTATTCAGCTGGAGTAGTAAGATTAAGTAGTAAATTCTAGTATGATTGTTTGCATCACTTATTTTCAAATAAGTGATACAAACAATCATACTGTCTACCTGATGATAAGCGTTCGCGGTGCCTTTCATCGATTGATTTATGTCTTACGAGTAGCCGACCTTATTTCCCTTTTCTATGAACTCTCATGACGTTGTTCCTAAGTGGTAACACAACAACATTAACGTAGTGCTATGTAGCCGCAATTTTGTAGAACGAAGATATTTTCGTAGTCATTAGACCTAAACCTCGCGAAATACCCATAGCCTTTTGTGGTACTGGTAGATGCCACGTAGGTTTTTATCATGAACTTAACTTTTTTTCAACAACGAAGTCAATTTTACGCGCGAATGTTCAAATATTTAAAAAGTATTCGATTAGAATGTCTAGAAAGCCAGTAGGTGTTAAAACTGAAATGAGGATAATGCGATGGTTAATTGAATTCTACATTCTTATTTAGGTCCATAAGTGTCCCTAAGTTGTCCGTTGTATTTAAGTGCGTTATTACAGTAATAAAAGCATGAGCTATCTTCCAGGTACCAAGTATTTAATTGTAAGGCTATGTCCGCCAAATTCGACATTTTATTTATATTCTAAAATTAATAAAGAATTATACTCCAAACTAAGACCTAACTACTTGTATACGTTTGTTAAATATTTCAGGTCGTCAAGAAGTTCTTTTTGTAATGTATGTATTCCACTGTTTTCGAATAACATTTCTGCTCAATCCGTTTTCGTCACTCGCCTCCCCCTGTCGTTGCTTAAACCCGATAAGACTGTTTTCTGTCGACTTTATTTTCGTGTAATACACTTTACTAAACTTTGTTGCGTTTTTGTTCAGTATTTTTTTTTAGACACATGCGAGTTTTTTTTAGCCTTAATTCTTGTGATCTGTGTACACTACTTTTATTTTATGTATAATAAAAAAAAAACAATGGTACTAAAAAGTAATCGATTTCCAAATTTAAATAGGTATTTAAAAATTAAAAGTCGGCAAAGATGACGTAGATTATACCGCGCTTTATTACGATAGTGTTTATTTATATGTGCCTTTTAAATTTAGTTATATTGTGACTACATAGCTGTAAAATAATAAAAAGGACTATTGAAATTCAATTGTCATTAATTAATAATACTACAATGATCAGTTACATAGGCAGGTCTGAGACATATACCTACTTAATGATAAAATAATGTCGAGAAATTATAGAGTTAAAGTCTGAAGCAATTCTCATACAGCAGTGGTCGCATCTGCTGCACCTATTTCACGAGCTCAGACGGCTGATGATGGATTGCAAAAGTAATGAATAAGTTTGTCCGTTTCTCTGTATCTTTTGTTTTCATGGGCAGTTAAGGTTTTATAGAACATCATAATTAATATAAGAAGGCAGGTGACTTTAAACGTTATAAGGTTTATTTTTGTGAGAACATGCATACGAAATGTTTCAAATATAGTAGATATAAGTTAACGAAATAATAGAAAAAGAAAACAGTGATAGGTACAGCATGTCGCCTCCCGGCAAAAAAGTGTCATAATACTAAAACGATTTCGAGAAAACACGACTTTTATGCCTGTGTATTGAAGAAAACAGCTCAGTGAAAAGGTAACTTTGTTTGCCCCTTTTCACTGCGCTAATAAAGATGTTTTTACAGCTGACCAAATGCAACATTTGCTATTCAATGCTATAATAATGTCAAAACGTTTTTAACAAATGATATGACACTTTTTCGCGGTAGGCGATGTATCGATTACAGATTTAATAGCATAATCACAAATATTGCAGATGAGATCAAAATGGTAGAATCCACTAACCGACATTAACCTACTCTTTTAACATAGTTAAGTCTTAGCATTTCGAAAAGAATACTACTACGCATATAATGCCTTATCATTTCCTTTAATTTTATATTCTACTAGCAATCCGCTCTGGCTTCGCACTGGTAGCAGAGACATCTTCAACAATCATCAACATATTTCAATCAATTTACACAAAATCTTAACAAATTATACACGTAAATCTTCCTCATAAATCACTCTGTCTATTGCTGAAAACTGCATGAAAGTCCGTTCAATAGTTTTTCGCGAACAGACAGACAGACAGATGCGACGGGGGGGACTTTGTTTTATAATATATTATGTAGTGACGGCATCACTCCATTCTGTCCTCATACTGTGTTATTCTGTACGCCATTAATTGAATAAATGGAAACAAGTAGTGGTATTAAAAATATACTTACATTTAAAAGTTTTTATAAGCATGAATTTTTAACTTTGAAGAATTCGGTAGCTCAATCAGTGAATTTGTTTTTTTAGATTATTAATGTATGTTATAGATTCTAGGCTACTTAGGCTATAATATCTAGGTTGAGGTTTGAAGCAATGCAATCACATTGACATGATAGAAAACATTCAATCAAGATCGCTCATTATGTAAGTATTTGAGAGTTTTACTCTCATCTCTACTTTAATAGCTAATTAATATACCTAAAACTAAAGATATTTTTAGTTTTAGATATATTCTGTTATAAGCTAAGGCTTGTGTAGTTATGGTCGCACCTATAAAACTTACATAGAAAAAATATACAACTTGCAAATCATATTGCTAAAAAATATTGTACCTAAAAATACAAGAACCAGTTGTAATGAAAATTATTACGAATTATTTAATTGTAAGGTAAAATAAAATTAAAATAGTCATTATGCAAGCAGAGATTGTAAACATTGACCAACTTACTATGCAAAGGCGAAAAGTAACTTAAGACAGCTATCAAACATGAAAAGATATGTTATGCCCAATTTCAATAGCTTATATGGTATGAATATGTAGATACATACTACCTAAAATTTTCAACAGTTTACCAGATAAAACAGTTAATAAATACATAACAAACCAGCCTTTCTTGAAAACGATGTGAAATTACCTATTACAACAGATAGAACATAAGTACATATTACATAGATAAATATCATAATAGTAGATACATATTGTAAAAATAAACAAAGCGAACTCCCTCTAGCATAAAAACGTCAACGGTTTAAGCGAGCGCTTTAGATTAAAAATATTGTTAATATGTATTGTAAAAGTTTGATCAATAAACAAATGGCTTATACTCAACCGAGTACCATATACCTAGAAGGTTCGCAGAAATCTCCGCCCTCCGTGCAAGTCAGACTTAACAGTGTAACGTTTGCTGAACACGTGGATCGTAATTCAGTCGACAGGTGTACCGACAATCTGAAGACAAGTCATTCAAATTTAATAAAACCTCCCTTCTACATGCTGTGCTTACAATTTACGACTTGTCAGTGTAAACGTGTGAAATCTATTGTAGTTCTGAACATTAGTCAACGCAAATGTTCGTGAATTACGTCATACAAGTGTGTCGACGGTGAAATATTAGGTGTGTGACTGGTTTTTTTTCCTACAAGCAAGCGTTCCGATGTTGTTCGGCCTAAAAATTGTTTTTGGGAGGAAATTTAGTATCAAATCGCTCTTGGTGGAAAAAAATATCCAGATAGGGTGTTACAGAAAGGTGTGGTCATATTTTAGGGTTGTCTAGTAGACCCCGTAAATAACGTAAGGCGCTAATATTTGTCTTCGTGATTTTTAATACACAAATATTATTTTGAAACCTAAAAATTTAACATAACTCTAATATTTCGTATGTCTGCCTTACATGAGTGAAACTATAGGTATTTAATACCAAGGATGTTGATGGAATGTCCAGATTTTTCTGAAAATGTCTGCTTAAAGAAAAAAAACCAAAAACCATTGAAATTTACATGAAAATTAATAATTTGTTATTTAGAAATGTGCACCTACACTAGGCAGCAAAAAGCATTTTCCGAAGAAAAACAAAATCAAGTGCAAAATTCTTTTTTTTTTCATACTGAATCAACTATTTTTCGGCTACACATAACAGTCCTAAAATTTGATCTCATCTTTCCACTCATATCACCACAGCTTGTATAGTAGCAAAAATTTACTGATATTGTGAACCAATGGTTAGTGGTCTTCAGGACACTTTGCAACGCGTAGCAATGGTTAACGTTATAAAAGGTGATTATAAAAGCATCAATATCATTGAGTATTTTATTGTCATTCACTGATGAAAAGTATAAGAGATACATACATAGGATCTACGTATTAGAACATGCAACTAGCTTCACGACTGACCACTGACTGACTGACTGACTACTATTCATGATAATTTAAAATACATATAATTGGTTTAACTGAAATAAATAATTTTGATTTTGATAGAAATGTGACGGTGTGCTGATTACAATAACTATCACCTCACTTAACGTGAAACCATAAAGGCATAAAATACTTGCGCAAACAGCCATGCCCCATAAAGTTTCAAGATTACACAGGCCGTCGCCGCAAGATAGTAAATTCGAATATTCACAACGAGGGCCGAAGAAAGGCCACCTGTGCGGGAAATGTTATTATCTCATTAGAGAAGCCCTTTCTGTTCCCTCAATTTGTTACAAACAAACGGAATTTTAATATTATCCGTATAATAGGTTCTGCTGTTCGTAATCCCGGGGCGTTTTGTTAATGTAAAATAAACTGGAGTGTGTGTGTTTATTTTGTTCTGCATAATTGAAGTCTGTTTGTTTTTATGACATCACTTGTTGAAAACTATTTTGAATGTTATTTATTTTAGTTTATCAAGAGCGTTTATCTCTACTTAATGACTTAAGTTATATCAAGCATTTACTTTGTTTTTATTCAACAACAATACATCTATTTTGTTAAAAGATGCGCACCGCTCTATGAATCTAAGCATACGTAAGACCTGACATCGAGTTCACTTAGACCTTTCTTTAAGAAAACAATTGGAATGGAATTGACAAACATTTCCCTTCTGATGGCAAACCGTTACCGGTGCCTATAGATACTTATAAAGCTGGTGATGTCACTCGCAGTCAACTGTATTCCCTTACTTTAGTGGGGCTGATTAACCGCGGTCTTCAAGAGATCTGTTATAGTTTATAATAATAACTTCGAACATCGCACACACGGCCGTCTGATCCCAAACTAGGCAGAGCCTGTACCATGGTAAGCAAACTGCTGCCAAACACAATTATTTCTAATTACATACATATTTCAGATAAATTACACCAAGACACACACACACACACACAAGACAATTACACAGAACAAATGATCATGCTCATCACTCAATTATTTGTTCTTGGTGGGAAGTGAACCCACGACCTCTGGCTTAGCAATTTAAGTTGGCTCTGTATATGTAAGTAAGCTGACAAAAAGCACACCAGCGATTAAATGGTAAGCGATTATTGGAGAGAATATTGTTAAGAATAATGGTAAGCGATTAGTGGCGAGATTATTGGTAAGAATTGGCGAGCAACACCAGTGGTGTCACTTGTGCGTTGACCACGAAAGAAAAGACTTCGGACTGCCCGGCAAGAGTGAGTGTAGAACCTAATGTAAGAGCCAGTCAGAGACTTCGGGCGTCCCGGCAAGAATGAGTGTAGAATCTAATGTAAGAGCCAGTCAGAGACTTCGGACTGCCCGGCAAGAGTGAGTGTAGAACCTAATGTAAGAGCCAGTCAGAGACTTCGGACTGCCTGGCAAGAGTGAGTGTAGAACCTAATGTAAGAGCCAGTCAGAGACTTCGGACTGCCCGGCAAGAGTGAGTGTAGAACCTAATGTAAGAGCCAGTCAGAGAATTCGGACTGCCCGGCAAGAGTGAGTGTAGAACCTAATGTAAGAGCCAGTCAGAGACTTCGGACTGCCTGGCAAGAGTGAGTGTAGAACCTAATGTAAGAGCCAGTCAGAGACTTCGGACTGCCCCGCAAGAGTGAGTGTAGGACCTAATGTAAGAGCCAGTCAGAGACTTCGGACTGCCCGGCAAGAGTGAGTGTAGAACCTAATGTAAGAGCCAGTCAGAGAATTCGAACTGCCCGGCAAGAGTGAGTGTAGAACCTAATGTAAGAGCCAGTCAGAGACTTCGGACTGCCTGGCAAGAGTGAGTGTAGAATCTAATGTAAGAGCCAGTCAGAGACTTTGGACTGCCCCGCAAGAGTGAGTGTAGAACCTAATGTAAGAGCCAGTCAGAGACTTCGGACTGCCCGGCAAGAGTGAGTGTAGAACCTAATGTAAGACCCAGTCAGATAATTCGGACTGCCCGGCAAGAGTGAGTGTAGAAGGTAATTTAAGAGCCAGTCAGAGACTTCGGACCGCCCGGCAAGAGTGAGTGTAGAACCTAATGTAAGAGCCAGTCAGAGAATTCGAACTGCCCGGCAAGAGTGAGTGTAGAACCTAATGTAAGAGCCAGTCAGAGACTTCGGACTGCCTGGCAAGAGTGAGTGTAGAACCTAATGTAAGAGCCAGTCAGAGACTTCGGACTGCCCCGCAAGAGTGAGTCTAGAACCTAATGTAAGAGTCAGTCAGAGACTTCGGACTGCCCGGCAAGAGTGAGTGTAGAACCTAATGTAAGAGCCAGTCAGAGATTTCGGACTGCCCGGCAAGAGTGAGTGTAGAAGGTAATGTAAGAGCCAGTCAGAGACTTCGGACTGCCCGGCAAGAGTGAGTGTAGAACCTAATGTAAAAGCCAGTCAGAGACTTCAGACTGCCCGGCAAGAGTGAGTGTAGAACCTAATGTAAGAGCCAGTTAGAGACTTCGGACTGCCCGGCAAGAGTGAGTGTAGAACCTAATGTAAGGGCCTGTCAGAGACTACAGACTGCCCGGTAAGAGTGAGTGTAGAACTTAATGTAAGAGCCAGTCAGAGACTTCGGACTGCCCGGCAAGAGTAAGTGTAGAACCTAATGTAAGAGCCAGTCAGAGACTTCGGACTGCCCGGCAAGAATGAGTGTAGAATCTAATGTAAGAGCCAGTTAGAGACCGAACGAATGAGATCGAACTTCCCGGCAAGAGTCAGTTCGAGTTCAGGTATGGGACCTTGACCTGCTCGAGTTATTACTTACATTCCCCAACCCATCCGTATAAGCAATACCCTCCTTCTTCTATTGCCTTCCCTTCTTAACTACCTTTCCCTTAGTTAAAATATACTTACCTTAGTTAAAATATATCAAGGGGTGAGGCGTCCTGCCGCGCCAGTTGCAGGTGCTAAACTGGCACGCCTCAAACCTTGATAAAGGGCTCCCGTCGGGTCCAAAACTAGTCGGGCATCCCCGAAATATACACGTGAGTAAAACCGTTTAAATTAACTAATATCACACTCACTAAAGTTTTTATTCGAGTATACCTTTCCCTTGCAATATACTCCCAATGTTCCAAATATAATATCCATATATTCCAATATTTTATTCCCAAAGTGCCCTGTTGACGGCAAAAGGCTTGCCCCTTATTACGTAATTGGGACCAAATTATACTTGGCCGAATATGAGTGTATGTATACGTATATGTATATATCTATGTACTTAGTTCTGGTTGGAACCACTAGGTAAGCACTGTCGCCCTACAGGCCCTTGGCCAATTTGAGTAGTTTTTATTGTTCTGACAACAATTATATTAATGAAGGTGAGTGATGGGTACCTCTCTATTAATAACGACAGGTGGGAAGCAGTACTGCGACTCAATTTCAAGACTCTACCCGACTTTATATACAGGAACTACCTCTATATGCGGAATTGTGTTTTCTAAGCAGGAAGTAGCTTCTACTAAAGAGTGAGTGTACTGTCAGGTTATTATAGATTACAACTTCCAATCACTCGTTCCAACGCATGATCATCTAGCCTGGTTGAAGGATCCTCCCTTTGTGTAAGAAGAAAATCACATTTCCTGTTTTCCACATCACGTCTATTTCATCTTCTCTTCATATTGTATTTCCGCCATTATGAAATGAACACAGCGGCGTACCTATCTCAAATTGTTCAACATACGATAATGTAACAAAATTACATTACATCGTACAATACACTCACAAATGATACGAAAACGTTTTATAATTAAACCAGGACAGTGCCTCGGGCTTGCGTGCTTGTATAAGCACATCGCGATGTTACGCTAGTCATATGAGAGTGGGATGGATATGATTAAGAGGAATGCAGGATAAGTGAACTATTTTGTATTAGTTATGATAACTTTATGGGTATAGTTAGCGAAGTGTAGGTGTTTAATAGGCCTATACCTACCTATGTATGTATGTATGATTGTTTTCGTATGTATCGGATGAAAGTCACCAGTTGCCGAAGAGCGCAGAGTGATCTCCGGCCTCCGTGACACGTGTCACGACGTGTTCCGCGCGCGCCTCCCTAAATCCGAAGGGAGGCAAAACCCTCTGCACGCAACGGTGTGGCTGCATTCTGATTAAAAAGCACCATTAAGGTCTGTCGGGGTTTTCGGGGACTTCCTTCCTAGAGTATACCCGAGTCCCTTGCAATAGACTCACATGTGACGGAAAACCATGTGGTTTTATTTGGTTCGATTCCGACATACCACTTTACCAGTAGCCCCGGTGAGGTGATGACTCATGGTGGTTTCAACACGATAAAAAGAAATGGACCTAATTAAAGATGCTGCACGAATGGCGCATTGGTTTAAGTGGTCACCTAGTCACTGCGCCGCGCCGAGTGTTGTGGGTTCAAATCCCACACGGAACAAAACTTTGTGTGATCCACAAATAGTTGTCCCGAGTCTGGGTGTCCTTTGTGTCCGTTGTTTGAATGTTTGTGAAGCCCCCTGAGACACAGGAATATTCCTAATGCGGCAGTTGTCTTTAAAAAAAAAATAGATAGTGGTTACTGGTAGGTGTGTATTGTACACTTGCTCAAATAATTTCTGCTCCATGAATATAAGCACTATGGTCCCGTAAGGTGGCGGTGCCGGCAACCCCAGTCTGGTGCTAAACTACGTACTAACTCCTAATCCTGTATCTCGCAATCACAATTCTTACGCTGATTAGTATGTATACAAATAACCTTGGGTTGCGGCCTGTTAGGCACGATCAGTCTAGTCGAAGGATCCTCCCTTTGTGTTGGAGGGACAAATACATCCGTTCCCCCACATAATTAACACCTCAATTTGTATATAGTATGTTAATAATCGTAATTGAATAATTTCATCTTTTACATATCAAGACAATCCATCAAAACTTCACTGGTGTGGCAACCGTGTGTCCCACATTTCTATTTATTTACATTTCATTTGTGGAAATGTGACTCGTACCTACAAGACGCGAGGAAGATATAAAAACCTATGTTCAACACATATGCAAAATAAGAGAACATTCAAGAAATATTTATATTTTTTTCCACGCACTCGAGCTATAGCAACACGACTATCCTTTTTCAACTCTGGCAATCATCAAATTAGTTAAAACAATGTAATCCTCTGTAACCAAGATTACAAAGATATTCACTGAATTTTTAATTACTTACATTTATTCGTGTTCTACATAAAAATCAGATCCATGAATATCAAAAACGATGAGACCATAGACTAACTATAAATGCACGTTCTGCAGAGGATTTGTTGCGCTTCCTCACTCTTTGAACGAGATAGATCATCTTTGAGTAGGAAAAGGGGAGACATTCATAAAAAAAGGTTCCGGTGAATTGAGAACCTCCTCCTGTTGTAAAAGTCGGTTAAAAAGAAAAAAACACTTTCAGAAAATCTATCAATTATCTCATTGGTTTTAGAATTTGAGATACCTAAACACGTAAAGTTGGAATTTTTAAAAATTGTTTATAGTTGCATCAATTGCTTTAAAATGTCATGTATGTGTAATGCGTATACCTTAATTTAATAATAAAATATAAATGTAGGTCTGGACTGAAAAGGACTGTCTGGTAGAAAGCATTTACAAATTGTGTTAAAAAAGGGACGTTTCGTCCGCATTCCATTAGTAAAGTTGGCTATATTTGTTTATATAACTGGAGTTGTTTGTCTTTCTCGCTGCTAACAGCAACTTGTCGTAGACAACCTTTCGTTGTACATATTATTATATTCTACTCAAATACACAAACGACACTAACGTCGTTTGTGTATACTACTACAACACATGTTGTAAATACTACTACATGCCATCTGATGAGAATGATATCTACTCGTAGTTGCAAACAACTGAATACCTCAAATATAAGTTACACCCATTAAAGGACTTCTAAATAAGACCTCTTTGGAGGACCAGCTTAAAAGTCAGCTCCTGTAAGAAAATAATGACAGACTACTACAATGCATTGCAAAACAGTATTGTATGATAGATTTATCCTAACTAATAATATAGATTTATCCGAGTATGAGTTTGTATATTTTTTACGCTTCGCACCTTAATTACTCCGGTGAAGAAGTTATATTTCTATTTTATTTCTAAGTTAAGAGTAAATACGTAATCCCAACACATACTCGTTATGTTAGTAAGTTAAGTGAAAATGTATATAAATATGTTACCTGTCTATAAAGAGATTCACACTGTATTACATTCAGGATTCTTTCAGCAAGGCTTCGTTGTAAATTGCATTGTTATCTAAAACCCGTCCGGCACGTCCACTTCAACTGGTTCCTTATCTCGATGTAAGTAAATCTCAATGGTAGAAGGGAGATTGTGAAATATTGCCGAGGAAATTGCTTTGGATTTGAATAGAATAAGGCAGGTTTCCTTTGAGAGCGATAGTTTAATCATGGAATGTTACCTTTCGTTTGGTCAGATGTGGGGTTAGATTTATAGTTTTCATAGAGATTGATTATTATTCTTAGTTTTTTTTTTATTTTTGCTAAAACAATCGTACATCTTACGGTGTAAATTTCATAATAATTTTTAAAATTAGTGTCCTTTTTACTTGTGCACATTTTAAGGTACTGCCAATATCCAGAAATGGTAAATATACACCATTAGATACTAATATACCTAACTAATGTAAGTCCGAAATTGTTGTACATCAATTAAGTTTATTTCTATTTACGTTTTAGGTTATATAGAATAATACTAATATTATAAACGTGAAAGTTTGTGAGGATGTGTGGATGTATGGATGGGTGGATGTAAGGATGTATGGAGGTTTGTTACTCTTTCACGCCAAAACTACTAAACCGATTGCGGTGAAACTTGGTACGTATATAGCTGGAGACCTGGATTATCATATAGCCTACTTTTATTCCCATATTCCCACGAGATCGGTACTTACACGGGTGAAACCGCGGGGCGCTGCTAGTATAGAATAATACGATAAAGTCTAAGGTAATACAAAAAGTCTTACTACACCAATGTAATGCATACATTTACTTCAAATTTTTTTCAAGATTGTTTACAGCTCTATGTCGGGTAATACTAGCTGAAATCAATCATGATATACAATTCTTGACATATCCTCAAAAAAGGAAGTAGGTAATCCTGTAAAGTCTTCTCCAATTTCACCTCACAGTGTCAGTTGACTTGATTTTCTCGTAACGCGGGTGCGACGTTTCCCGCTTACGTGGAAACGTAAATGTTGCCGGCGTCATGTTTCGCATGCCAAGCATATGCCAAGCGAACAAATTGAGTACGTAGCGTAGTAACACTATCCAGCAAAGTGTCAGTATTTTAAGAGTATTCTAAAAGATGTTTACTGCGTTACACAATACATATAGAACAGTTGATGATGACGATTAATGACTTTAAATAAAATGAAATTTTTATATATAAAAATTTCGTGTCACGTTGTTTGTTCACAATTAAATCCTAAACTAAATGCATTTTAGTCCAACTTGAGAGATAGAATAGTTTTTATCTCAATCTATAGTCACCATATTTTTTATTGTAAATTACTTTGTAAGTAAAATATAAAATGGATAATAGAACTCTGGAGTTCTATAATAGTGCCGAGCTCCAGAACCCAACTCACCAGTTATAGAACTGGTCTAATTGACGAGTGCTTAATAACAAAATTTCCTAACTCAAAAGATTTAAAATTATGTTTTTAATAATAAAATAATATTTAACACCAAGTAGATTAAAGAGATAGCTCTAGGGTAGAGATAATTTATTTCGTTTCAACTAGGTTATTATTAAGAATATAGAATAAAAAATATTTATGAAGATATTTAAGAATCACGTCAAAAATCTTCTTCATTATATCTTTCTCATTAATTCATCATTCTTTCTTTTAGTACAGTTTATTAGGGATTGTCATTGATTTTTTTTATTGTGTTATTATTATATTAAGACAAACTAGGAGTTTGTCTTCCAACTCACCTAATGGAAAGTGGTGATGAAGACGAAGATGGGACACGCCTATCCAAGAGAAACCTAGTCACTATTTGGGCAATTATATCAATGTGTTACTTTTTTATCGTGGAAGTACTATATGTATTCATACTATTCATGACGAAGTTAAAAATTATTGTACAGACTGAGTTATGTAAATACAGACTATTAAGTACAAAAAACTTTACACATCTAACACGGCCTTCTGATCCCAAACTAGGCAGAGCCTGTACCTACTATGGTAACCAGACTGCTGATAAACATACTTATATATTTCTAAATACATAAATATTATAGATAAATTACACCCAGACACAGAACAAATGATCATGCTCATTTGTTTTGGGTGGGAATCGAACCCACGACCTCTGGCTTAGCAGTCAGGGTAACTAACCTAGACTAGACCAACAGGCCAGTAATAATTAAGTATGATTCGTATTCTATGGAATAAATAATAAAATAACTCTCAAAAATAAATAAACGCTATTAACGTAATATTGATGAACTTTAAACTGAGAAAAAAACGTCTAAAACGAAAAAAAATAGTTTCCATATCACGCTAAAGATACAAAATATTATAGCTTTACAAATGAAGGCCTTCATTGTTTTTAAACTTCTGTATTTGTACCTATTACGTGGTGTAGAAACTCGCGACTGAGAGATTGAACTACCCGGTTTGCGATGTGACTATTTTCAAGTTGAGAATTTTATGTATCTGCCCGCGCGGACAGCTGTGGCCAGCACGGGCACGTTCTCAATACAGTTAAATTTACCTTTAGGTACATGTGCTATCGAAAGACTATATGTATTATTTTAGCTCCCCTTAACATACTATGTCAATATTCTCAAATATTCTTACAATTCTGTTGCTGTCATTATAGTGTTATGATATTCCTTTAGATTACAGTCGGTCAGTACATTACAGTTTCGATGTTAATTTCGGTTATGTATCGGTTATAGACTCGCAGTTGTTTTTTAAAAACATAAGAAACACATCTATGCAGTACAAGGCTTTATGAAACAATCTGATATTGCATGTGGGCGTTATGAGCAGACAAATGTACAGTACAATCTTACGAAATACTTTTTTTATGCTAGACAGTTAACATAATATACCTTTTTCAAACACCGGTATTACTCGTTTCTTCAATATTTCTGAAACAAGCTTTTATAATTATATTTTTCAGAGTAAAGGCACTGCCGTGCCGCCGATATTAAAGCAGTAACACAAAATGACGGTAGTGCGAAACCTGAGTCGTACCCATGTTCTCACATTTGACGTTTATGAGGGTACTCTAACAACCTTCTGTGTAATTCGATCTGTCTATAAAATAGACCCTTAAATTTATTAGAGGCTAGTGTGGCCGGTTAATGTGATCACAAACTGTTCATTAGGGTTTTAAGAGTTTGATTAACGGTATAGTTTTATTTTGGCTTCAAAATTACTTCATAGCAATCAAAATGAAGGTTCAGGGTTATTTTACGTAACTGTAAGTTATTTTTCCGTCCTTATTATATGTATAAAAGAAATCCGTACTACGGCTTAACTACATTTGCCGTTGATGCAATAATCACGGTGGCTCATTTATTACTAAACTTTATATGATAATACTCATAAAGATATTATTAAAACCGTAAGCTTAGGAGTATTTACGTAATAAATTGCAACATGGGATTGTTGAGGGATCCAGCCTGTCAAAACTCTTTGTGTTAGTACACAATAGACACTTCGCCGGAGTTCTGAAAGGCTTTGGTAGCTGTAAATTACTTTTACCTCGGAAAAAGTGGTTTATGATCTTCCTTTCTCATTCATTTGAGAGCCTACCTCGTAGTATTTTTAATGTTGGCAGTGAAGGAGAACTACTAATGTATTTTTTATGATATTTTAAGTTATATTTCGAAGAAAAGTCTACCTATTGGTTTTGTACCAGTTGTCGAGTTTTGCTGACTGGCAGATTTTCAAAAATCAGTTTTTTCAGCATAACTTTTTGCCTATGGAAAATTTTTGAACTGTTTAACTATTATAGCATGCCCATAGTAAATACAAACATTTTTTAATTTGAATCCTAAATGATTCCATACTTAACTTGGGGAGGGAGGGGGGGGGGGGAACCTAAGTTTATTGGAAGAAAATTCATAGCTCCGAAACTGTAAACCTTTTTACAATCGGTAATATTTTTGTAATGATATTCTGATTGAGGTATTGATTTATTGTCAAAGTTAAGTGACAGTAATAGTTTGGGGGGATAAGTAGCTTGGATACTTTAAAACCGTCGGTTATCGTGTGAATATTAAACGGTGTTCAAAGTCTAAGCACTTTCATAAAATAATTAAAAAGTAAGCGTATTTATGTAAAAATGAAAAAAAATACTGTCACATTATTACAATATACAATTCGAGTAGGAATCAAGTCTGGACTTCGCTGAGAAAATGATGATGAGGAATATTAAGGAAATTATACGCAGCATGTTTACCGATTTATTTACGTCATAGAATAAAAAAAAAGAAAATGCAATCATGGGACTGCCGACAGAAGTGAAAACTTAAACGAAAAGACGAACTTAAAACATCACATTAGCAGGTTGCTGACATAAATTAATAAGGAGCTGACAGAACCCATTGTTTAGATTAGCACCCTCCATCATCTATGTATGTATTATTAGCGTGACGGTCACGAGTTCAGTGCTTTTCCCCATAGCAAAAGTGCAAAAACGTGCCTAAAGAAGTTTTCACTCCAAAAACAATGCTTTGAGAATGTTGTATGGTAATAAACATTGCCATATATTAAGTATCGGTATTGTAATTAACGACCCGCTGGCAATGAGTCAGCTTTGGTAACTAATTAATTAGAGAAGCTGATAGGAATCGTGTTCCTCCGCCTTCCCAATTTGAGTTTCTAGGTATTTATTATAAGCATCACTTATTCTTATGTGTTAAGTAAGTGAGCTTGGCATAAGTGACAGTATGTTGATGACGAAATTTTTGTCTTGGATGGTATTTGAAAAAAATGCCCTCTTTTGCTACAATAAAACTACACTGCTACAATACCGGCACATATTTTCTTTTTAAAAATTCAAAACTTAATGTACATTGTTTCATTCTCAATATCTTTACCATCAGTTTCAAGTACTTCTCTTTTTTTGTCACCACCGTGTCAGTTATAATGATAACTCACAAGGTGGTGATAAAAAAATGAGGTCAGAAAATAATATAAAACAATACCTATTAATAGACATTAGACAATCAAAATTTTATCGGGTATTTCAGATTTAAAGTAGACAAAAAATAATCTTACTAATACAACTGGTCTGTTGGTAGGGTAGTTAGTGACCCTGACTGCTAAACCAGAGGTCATGGGTTCGATTCCCACCCAGGACAAATAGTTGTGTGATGAGCATGTTCATTTGTTCTGCGTCTGGGTGTAATTTATCTATAATATGTATGTATTTAGAAATATATAAGTAAGTTTATTAGCAGTCTGGTTACCTTAGTACAGGCTATGCCTAGTTTAGGATCAGATGGCCATGTGTGAGATGTGTGGAGTTATAATTAATAATATTATAAAGGCAAAAGTTTGTGAGGACATATGGATGAATGGATAGACATTTGTAACTCTTTCGCGGCAAAACGGCTGAATGGATCTGGATCAAAGTTGGCATAGAAATAGGTTATAGTCTGGAATAGCACATAGGCTTATCCCGGAAAAATGTACGGTTGCCGTGGGATTGATTTCACTAAAATTTCTACGCAAATGAAGTAGTCCTTACCTCAGTATATTTATAAGCCCATAAATTGATTCCTCTGTTATTTAATGTATTTATTATCTAGTGTTTATTAACCCCCGACGCGAAGAGGGGTTATTATAAGTTTAATAATTGCTTCCGGATGTCTTAATACGGCAGTACGGCACACCGTGTGGTTTTAGTCGGTTCGATTCCGACACACCGCCCCACCGAAAACCCCGGGGTGACGGCCCGAGGGGGTTTCTACACGCACAAAAAAAAAAAGTTTAATAATTGTACCTGTGTATCTGTGTGTGTGGAAGGTGACTGATCGAGAGTGGGGTATGGGGTATTTTAATTTATACTTGATTGTTTTGCAACTTGCCTCTGTTTTACGGAACTCTGAAGAGTATATTTTTAACCCCCGACGCAAAAAGAGGGGTGTTATAAGTTTGACGTCAATGTCTGTGTATGTGTGTGTGTGTCTGTCTGCGGCATCATAGGTCTCAAACGGATGGACCGATTTTGCTATGTTTGGTTAATATCTTTACAGCAGCGTAAGAGTTTCAGTTTTCCAAAATGATGTAACGCATTTTTGTTATTATTTTGTGTCGGGCGTTAAATTTTAAATTTATAGTTATTAAGTCTGACTGTTTTCGTTAACAAAAGGGCGGCGACCGATGACAAACTATTCAAATATATACTAATAGTAATAATATTCTGGATCATAGCGGTATCTAAACCTAAATTAAACGTAGCTGGTGTTGCAGGAACTAGAAGAGTACTTCTAATGACTTATGGTGAACGGGTATCTCAGTATTACAATATCAGATTTAAATGGCTAGTTGACAAGTTGTCAAAATTTATATTGAGCTCTAATCACTGGGCTTCTAAGGACGTATTTAGTGTCCATGTACACTTTTACAGGTTAGATAATCGTTAATGTTTTTTTTTACTATTAATTTTCTGCATATGCATGGTCACGTCCTTTTTTATCTGAAGTGCGCATAAGAAGACAAATCGTTAACTAAATGATAATGCGTCAATCTGCATGTCCCTCGTTATTTTAACGTTTCCTATGATCCTGACGTCCCCCATCTGTTGTTTCGAGCGCATCAAACCAAAGGTAGGTGATCCATACGTACTATTGCAAATTAAGGACAAAAATAGTGGAATGTCATTAAATTTGAGAACAATTGTGTGTGTTATCTATAAGTAATATGACTTAACATGGATTTTGAGAGACTATTTAGTGAGGCGGGTCAAACGAGTGGTAAATGTCCACTTTCCTCGATCGGTCTGTGTTCTTAGTAAGCTTAGAATAGCAGGTAATAGATTTGAAAGGTAGTAAAAATTAAAGGCGTCATAAGAACGAAAATGTATTTTATATATTAATACGTGAAGAGAAATCGGCAAGAAAAAGCTACAAGGTAAATACAGTATATATGTTGACCTGTTATCCTACAGAAAGTCTTTACAATGACAGTTCAGGTTATGCTGGTCAATGATATAACATAAAACATTTAAAATTAATAAGTTATGGTTGAAATGCGACCATCAGGCGATCTCTAGTTAGAATTTCAAAGACCCAAATATATATTTTTAAGGGATTTTACAAGCATACAATACAAAGCATAATGTTAAAGCAGCGTTGCTTTAACATTACTCTGCAAAGGAATATGGTAGAGCGTCACCACGTTGGCACGGGCTTATCCTGAGAAATTCCTCCAGCGTGGAGGTACTACTCAAAGCGTATGATAGACGGGGGAATCCCTGTAACTACATTATTCGTGGTCACGTACACTCCATGTGAGGTTTCGGCTTTGTACTGAAATTTTAATTACACATCGGAGGGTACTGTAATATTCGGCAGATGAAGTTCTACTGAGATAATTAGCTCAACCTTTGTTCTATTTTTGACCTGCAAGCTTGTGTGGCTTTAGTGCATGTAGAGGAAACAGAAATATGTTTAGTGAAGTGAGACTATTACTACTACTGTTTCTATAAACAATACGAGAAACTAATAATTTGAAAGAATTCGTATCACTGGCAACGAATGAAAAAATACACATCAAACAGAATAAAAAAAAAATACAATCGAAAACTTTTTTAAGTCCCGGCCTTCTTTAATATTACATTATACAATAGGGAAGCATACATATAATAGGCCAACCACATAAAGCTGTACCAGGGTTGCACAGTTGCGATATGTACCTTAATTTCCCTAATAAACTTACAATAATATTAGACGTTAGCGTATCTATCATTCAATAAATTGTAAAGTTTTTATAATAAACGATATTTAGGGCCAACACAACTGTATCGAGTTGGGCAAACAGTTGGTGCGTTCAGCGTAGCTGCGGTCTCCACAACTCAATAACTTTGTAACCAAGTGACGCTTGGAGTTTCGTGGTATGGGGTGTATTGACTTTGCAAAGTTAGCTCCTATTACGAATGTATGGCTCTATTGGGAAGTGTTTTGGTAGAAACTGAGAAGTGTAGTTAACTCAGAAGCTTCGGTAACTGCTTTGTAGACGCTGTTGTCATCAATTAAATGTGAAACTTAAGGCTTATCGCGTAATCGTAGTTTGATTCAACACGCGCTCTTAAAATGCACCTTACCGTGTGGACGATTTGAACAAAATTCGTGTACTTCTTAACGCGCGTTTAACGCCTTTCATCTGAACCATAGCCTGGGTGAAAAGTCCAGTTCCATCCGTTTCGGAGCTTTGTATATGCCACAGACAGACACAAATACACACATTATACTTATATTACCCCTCCTTTATGCGTCATTGGTTAAAATAACATTGACTTACGAATTATGATTAATAGTGAAATAACCATGTTATAAAAAAACACCGAAAAGTTTACGAAAATTGTCCTGAATCTTTTATTTACGAATAAATCGACACTATTTTACGCTGTCTAGCTCTATATTTTTCTATCTGTATGTGTGTACACCACCCCAAGTCGTAGTTTCCAACATTTGTTGACGATAAAACTTAGTATTATCGTTTCTTGATTGATTTTTTGTTGTTTTTCTTGTAAGTGATTTTTAATACTGTGCTGGTTCCCTCAATAGGGGGAAAATTAGCTATAGCGGTTTTTAAAATGTAATGTCGGGATAAAAAGTAGCCTATGCGTTAATCCAGGTCTCCAGCTATCTACATATCAAGTTTCATCGCATTTTTGTGTGAAAATATTACAAACATACACACAAATGTTTCCTCTTTATAATATTAGTTTAGATAACACGTTCCAGAAACTAGGTTCTGTTGAATACATGCGGAAAAAGGGAAAGGACTCCGCGGCAGTAATAACAATAAGTACTCAATCATATAAACTTATTATTTATTACTTAGTAAAAATATAGTACTTCCTGTATGAGGGGAAAATGTTGTAAACATTTCTAGCTGACGATTAGCTATTGAATTTATTTTTACCATTTATCGTCATTTTATTGTTATCAGACTTACATGTACATACATTGATCTGAGCCTCTCTGCGAGCTACTGCAGTCTCAGCCCCGTTTCCCATCTGAGACTCACGGTATCCCTTACCCTAGGAAGGAACCTTGACCAAATTTACCTTATTTTACCTTTGCCGTCTTAAAACGACTACATTCCTAAGGAGGGTGGGCCTCAGACAGGCGGTCGGCCATAAAAGAAATAAGCAAAACCTTTGCCATGTTATAAATTGCGTCGACCCCAATGAAATTTGGGAAAAGGGCGGGAAGATGATGATGATGGGTTCTACCGATCCCAAGATCTTATAAAGAGAGAGACAGAAGATAATTATAAAGGTCACAAACTCAGCTTTCGTCCCTATTTCGTAGAACAAAGAGTGTCCAATGCTTATATACGGCGTAGTGTCATTGATTTTGACGGGGTAAATATTGCGAGTAACTTAGATTATATATAGGTCCAGATACCGTGACCAGTACAAAAGTCACCGTTTACTTTGAAGCCACTTTTTGGAGCTGCGTGAGTGAATCCCGCCCAACGCGAGTGTCAACGTACAATATCTGCGCTTGTGTGCGTGACGGTTTTACTACCAGTGCATAGAGGTTACCCCAAAATTTAGGGACTTTTTAATGAAACATATTATTTTTTTTTATGTAAGTTATATTATATAAAGACATTTTAAATTTGTTACAAGTATTCGTTTATTTAATTTTTTTTTTATTTAATGGTTTAGTTAAAAAGACAAATGTAAAATAAAAATAAAGCTACTTAGTAGGAACTATTTATATACTCAATGTATCAGGAAACCGGGGCATTGTATTCCAATATTATTGCATTTTAATTCAGCCACTCAAACCATGTAAAGACATTTAACAACAATACTTGGATATTAGTTTTTTTTTGTTTGATTTTATCACGTTCCAACGAATTGATAAGTTGAAAAAATCAATACATATTCTTGTAGGAAATTAAACGATCTACGAAAAAGGCTGGATATGATTTTTCGCTAAGTCAGCTCGTTTAAAAGTTATTCAAGGTTAAATTTCAGTAAACCCGGTTGGAGAGATTGACGTAACTTTAAGTATTATTTACATCTGAATAATGCCATAAAGGTGGCGCTCAGATCGATAACTACAGTGATTTTAGCGGTAAAAAATGAAAATAGTAATAAAAATTAACAATTAGGTTCAACATAGTAGAATTTATAGTTTTTATCATACTTCAAAAAATCATATCTGACCTTTTTTGTCGATCGTTTAATTTCCTACAAGAATATGTATTGATTTTTACAACTTGTCAATTCGATGGAACGCGATAAAATTTTAATTTAAAAAAATATATATCACGTTATTTAAATGGTAAATCAAAAATCCCGAAGCGGCACCTCTTAATAGTAATATTAAGGGCTGCTGTTTTCACGGGCTTGTTTTTACGTTATCTTGAACAATACTTTCATGGTAACTAATGAAAAAAAAATCAAAAGTTTTTTTGGCCCACCCTAATATATATATATATATATATATTTTTTTAAGGACTATCTAGAAACTAGCAAAATTTTACAAGTTCTAAGTGCTCTATAGCTGTATTCGTTTGGAGTAGTAATAATAAGTTATAATACGAGTACAACCCTATAGCCAAAGTATCGTTTGACGGACACATTGAACTCCAGGCGCTAGAGCTTAGAAATTAAGAATATTTTAAAGATTCCAGTTTCGCTAACATTAACAGTAAGCATATTTCTCGTCTTTCTATAAATAACAAGTTTGGCAAAGAAAATTACACATACTGCTAGAATGCGTTATGGGTAAATGAAATTCACGTCCCTGGCAACATCTCTAATAATGGCGTCCGCAATTTTATTATTTTGAAATTTTGTTCTATTGTTTACAAATACATTAGGAAATAGAATGCTTACAAGAGAAATGTGATGTTCGGACACTTATGATTTTTTTGAATATAATTTTTACAGGATGTAACTACACAACCAGGCATTTTTGAATATTATATAAATAGCGGCTCTAGACTTACTACAGCGGCGAACGTTCGCTCGCGTGTGACGAGTGAGTCGCTTGTATTTTTTGGGTTCAGTTTTGGGGCGCGGATTAGGCATCTGGACCTATATATAATCTAAGGCGAGTAACTATTTATGTGCATGACACAATCTCTTACCATACGGTCGCGCTTTAAACAGATGTTAAATATTACATTCATAATTAGAAAAATATCTTAACATCATCTTAACTTCAAAAGCAAAAGCATTAAATTTACCCAAAACGAAATGTAATTTTCATACTATGCAAAAAAAATGCGGAAAAACGTCATTTTGACAAATGAACGTGGTCCGCAACTTTTAAGGAAAATGTGGTCCCATTTTTCTGTTACAATGTTGTCAATCAGTCACAGGCTGTGCCATGCGTTTCCTTTGCCGATTTTACTCCCTACTCTGGTGATTTGATTGAAAACTTTTTTTTGCGCACCTGAGACGCGGGAAGCTAGACGTTCAGCTTAAATAAAATCCGTCTTTGGATGTGTTAATCTCCTTGATAAGTTCGTAATTGAAAAAGATTTTATTTCAGAATTTTACGTTGCAAAATGTGAGAATATTTAATATGCATATGTTTAGCAGTGTTAGAGGAAAATGTACTATATTAACTTAGCCGTCGATAACTATATTCAATATAACACAATTTATTAAAAAAAAATGTATTAGCTATAAGATTAGACCTAGAGGGATCAGTAAGTTTAGACCTTAATTGTCTGGAAGATTAGATATAAAAGTCTGCAACTTATCATAAAATTATACGCATTTTATAAACACAATGAAAAATAGCAAAAAGTTCTGCAGGCGTGGCTGATTTAGCAGGGTAATACAATTATATGACTCATATTTTGGGTAATCCATGTAAAAAAATTTTGCAAGATTCACAAATTGATACTGTAGCATAAAATTTACTGAGAATAGAAATAAACAACAAAACTTATCTCATTACCTTTAATTCGAAAGGTAAAGATGTCACTGTGAACTAACACCGATAACCAGCTAAATTAAAACAAACAGAACCTCATTAAACTGGCATGTAACAACCAAAAATTTTACCTCAGGCAAAGTTAAGCATGGGTTAAAATTGTTCGCTTAAATTCGTTTATTCGTCCCCACTTTGGGTAACAAACGTTGCGATTGGTCCCGAGAGCACGGGGCTCGCGTTAACCCGCGGAACGACTGCTGCGAAATTAGGGCAAGTGTGTGATTTCACGTTGAAATTACTATGGAAAATTTTAATTTTTGAATTGGTATGAAATTGCTTTGAGTTTGAAGTGTGATTGCTTTTTTTTTTTGGATTTCTGTAATCAAGAAACTAATGGTACTTGTGTATTTGGGTTACTGTGTAACAGGTAACACATCAGGAACAAATGGTTCTTATGATACGATTGCCGCGATTATGCGGAAAAGGGTAATTCCCGTTTTCAGTGTACGTAATATATTAAAGGAAATATGTACACCCATTCCAAAAACAAAGAAACTTAAAACCTAGTTACAATACAAAAAAAATAAATATTAGGTATATAGAATATCCAATATTAAATAATAAAATATAATTAAATAGTTCATAATTTGTATGGTATCTTTTTTATTGTAAAAACATCGCATTCGTCTGTGAGCATACAAAACTTTGGCAGAAAAATGGTAAAATAAAATAACATTTGAGTTTTTTTTTTATAATTTATGTATGTAGTGAGTGACAAGAAATTAGGATTCTGTTATTTATAGCATGAAAAATAAAATATTTATTTTCTCTTGTATTGGTTTATGAATTTCATACTCATAGGTATTATAATATATGTATCACATATTTCATGCAATACAAAAATCTCTTGGCAACTTTATTCTGATTTCACTTACGATTCGCAAGACGACGGCCGTCGCTCAGTTCGTAAACTTTTATAGTTTCCCCTTTAAACTTTCATGAATTTAATCAATGCAGGACTTTTTGTAATAATTTTTATGAACAAACTTTCGGAGTGATATGAATATTTACATCGTCGCTGTCCCGACGCTTTGGGGAAAGGTTTATGTTAGTTTCAGTGCTTCGTGAAGTTTATTAACAAACATTATTCTACGAAGTGCTCTTGAATCTTGGTTATTGTGTATTCAGTCACTTACAAAGACTTATGAGAGAGATATAGTTGGTTTTATTACCTTGAATTTGATTTTGTCAAGACCACTATAACCAAAGAGATATGGTGTATGGATGGATGATAGTAGGCATCGTTCTTTTTGTTAATTTATAAAAATTTATGGAATTATGTTTGATATATATTATAAAAGGGATTGGTTGCGTGCGTATGTGTGTTTGAGTACACACTCAAACACACATAGATACGCACGTATTAGATGGTAAATTTGTTATCCATCACGCTCAAGCGCCGCGGCGCTTTTAGATGAAATTTGGAATGGACATAAAGCTTAAATCCTAAAAAACGTATATCCTGAACGAACACACAAGCATACAAGGACCGAAAGCCGCGATAAAATACAAAAATTATATTATAATAATAAGGTAAACAGTTTCTTAGCAGGCACAACATTTTTAGATTTTGTGCTTCCAACTTGGGTAGAACAAAACCTATATTTAAAGATTTGCCCTGTATATTTATACATGTCAGAACATGAACTTATTTTCTACAGAGTGGAAGTTACTGAGACATTTTTACAGAATATCGAAAATAATAACTTTACACATCTCACACACGGCCGTCTGATTTTAAACTAGGCAGAGCCTGCAATATGGTAACCAGACTGATAAACATACTTATATATTTCTAAATACATACACATCATTGAAAAATTACACCCAGACACAGAACAAATGATCATGCTCATCACACAATTATTTGTCCTGGGTGGGTATCGAACCCACGACCTCTGGTTTATTAGTCAGGATCACTAACCACTAGACCAACAGGCCAGTCTCCTTCTTTCGTTAAACGTCGAATAAACAATTAGTCTTACACATTGTAACCAGCTAGTTATCTCAGTTTTGAAGCTTAACGTTATTCATGATTACCCTACTTACACAGTTTTAAATTAAACTCATCTAAAAACATTGTAAAAACTGCAAACTCAAGGGATCAGGCGGTCCTGTAAAAATATACAAATTGCTTGTGTTATTTTATAACAGTAATCGTTGCTGCAGTTCAAATAACAGTACTGAGAAAACGTTTACTTGAATGTTATAGGTAACACTGAGTAATATGAGCGATAACACTGTAAGGAGTGTGGACCAGAAGTTGTAGGTACTTCGATAGCCGTAATGTACAATTTTTTGCAAACACGGAGTAATACATTAACAAGTTTTGCTTTTGCCATATCATCGTCAGGAGCAAATAAGCAGCAAATGAACAGTTTGCATCATTTTAGTTTATGTTTAACCTCACCCGCTTCCATTGGTGGGGTCGACAAACAGAGGATACGTGGGTTTCCCTCTTAAACAACTATTTAGTTCCCGAAACTGTCAAATAGATTTGGAATGTATTTTGTACGAATTACGTGTGTTTAAATTTTATCCTCCAATTGATTTCCAAAGTAAATATTCTTCTATATCTAATTTTATATCCAAAACAATATTAAACAATGAAACCTTTTCACAAAATTATAACTCCAACGCATCGCAGTTCATAAATACTCGTTACTTTAATTGTGTTTGTTATTTCGCTTCATGGGGGCCATTCGGGTTCACACCTTTCTTTATAAGATTTTCGTTACATAACAGAGACTGCATTGTTTACCCTGGGGTTGAACAAATCTAAAGTTAATAAGATTCAAATTCGTTTAGTAAAAGTCAGTAGGTATAGTTAATTTGTGTGGTGTATAAGATATATAAGCTTTTGAGTTTGATGATGATGAATTCTAACAGAATTGTATATTTTATTACTTAATTAGGTATGTATAAAACTTTATTTATAACGCATTGTGCTGACGATGTAAGCCGTCTCACACACTTCAAGGACAGAAAGTCACAGAATGTTACATCAAAATGACCACTTAAAAAAATTATTATGGCTAACCATTATTTACTAGTATTACTATGTTCAAGTTTTTGTAAATATTCTCCTTTCTTTGTACTAAAAAATGTTCATAATACCTACGTTATTGCGTAGCTCAAATGGTAGAGCGCTCGCTTAGCATGCGATGGGTACAGGGGTCGATACTTAGCCCGTTACTTTAAAAAAAAGAAAAGCCAATTTTGAAATCATGAAATATTAAACGAAACTTAAAAAAAGGTTGGCGGCGCCGGACCTATTTTTAAGTTTCGTTTTGATATTTCTTGATTTCAAAATTGGCTTTCCCTTTTTTTACAGTAACAGGCTTTTCTTTTCGGATAGTAATTTATTACTTGCCATGAGACCAATGAGAACAAATCTGTCACATGAAAATGCTGATTTTTGAAAACGGACTGTTTTCAAAATACCACAACTGTTTGAAAAAAAAGTTGAAGTCATATTATGTTACAGTATTGAAAATGCAATGACAACACTCCCAACTCTGCTGACTTTGCCAAAAACTTTAAAACGACTATTAAACGAGCTATCACAAAGTAAACTTTTAAATAAATTCGTTCGTCCGTAACCTGATATTAAATACAGTGAATGACAAAGGAGACACCGTTTCTGTGCCATTCCTCCATCTATCAGAGTGACACGCAATCAAACAATACAATAAAACTTCTCTTCCGAAAAATACTTGAAAATAATTTCTCCATTTAAATTCAGCAGGGGAGAAGCACAAAGCGTCGAAGGGTAATAAGCGAAGGTGCTCAGTACAATGTGCGTTTGGTTGTAAAAAACGAAGTAAGTGCAGAAAGTTGGAAACAAGAGGTGTTTGCTTTTAAAAGACTCGTTTGATTTGTCAAAGAGAATTTGTTTTGGAATTTGTTCTACACGCGTTAAAACAGTACTTTCAACTTTTTCTACCAAAGTTTTGTCATACAATAATAGAGCTTCAACGATTCGCTTACAAAAAAAGATTAAAAAGATACCTAAACGCTACATGACCGGTTAAAAAACAACGACATTTTAAAGATTTTCGCAAAAAGTTTGACAACACACGGAAATGAAAGTGTATCTCTGCTACGGTACAATACTAAAAGTATGCGTATATAAAAAGTACAATTTAAAGCAAAGATGTTTCGAAACATGTTCGATTTTATTACAAAAAGCAATTGTGTTTCTATTATACTGAGAAATCCTTAAGTATCATCATCCTCATCATCAGCCTTTCATTATCCACTGCTGAACATAGGCCTCTCCTAATGTACGCCACTGAGCTCGATCGTCAGCTCTCCTCATCCAGTTTTTCCCCGCCGTTTTGCGTCAATAGAAACGTAGTGTAGGACACCCTGCGGCCAGGTGGAGTGACGATCTGCGCAAAATCCTTAAGTAATTTATTGCAATTATATTTAGAAACAGAATATTTTTATTATGCATTTGTCAGATGGTGTGCACCACATACTTAACACAGGTTTTGGTTCAGGTTCCAGATTTAAAGAATTCAGGCAAGAAATAATCAATGTAATTAAGGTTTGATAATTACAATTTCTTGACTACGGCAATGTTTTTATGACAAAAGAAGTTCATACACCTAGGTTTTACTTATCTAGACTACACACAGTTTTATAATTTTACTACAAACATATGTATTCCTCACATTCAATAAAATATAATGTTTTATTAATGTCATAATATGTTAAATTTGAGAAAATTAAACTCATAACATAATATGTTTGCTTTAAATTCACCATATACAAAACATAAGTCAATTCGTGAATTGTAACACCTGTACGTCTTATTAAATGCGATACTGGTGAACAATATAACTCCTCTACACATTCTTGAACACAAGCCAGCGATCTCGCTTGTTTTCGTCCGAACGGAAGACGATTTCAACGGGATCTTCGAAATGCTTAAAGAACTGTAGAGATTGAATTAATATAAACTCAGTAATATTTACTCAGCTAATTAGCACTAATAAATTCACCAAAACTACTTTATTCACAACTTAGTTTTAATTATACTGTTGGTCTAGTGGTTAATGATCTCTACTGCTGAGCTAGAGGTCTTCGGTTCAATTCCTTCACTGGTCAAATAATTTTTTTATTTTCGGTGTCTGGATATAATATTTCTAATATGTATTATTTAGAAATATATAAGTATGTTAATCAGCAGTCTGGTTACCATAGTACAGGCTCTGCCTAGTTAAAGATCAGACGGACGTGTGTGAAATGTGTCATGTTATTATTAGTTATTAACAAAAGATGACAAGTTGCCCAGCTTTACCTTCAGTTTTTTACTTACAATGTTAATACGACTGACGCGGCATCTTGGGACATAGAACACATGTTTCTTGTCTTTGTGAGAGTTCTTCTTGAATATTATTATTTTAAGGTGAAATGTGCCTCCGATTTTGGGCTGATGTTTATCGGCACGTCTTTTGGTTTAGCAGAAAGTACAATGACAAAATAAAGAGGCCGCAGATGGATTTGCCTACGAGGAAACAATACACAAAGTCTGGCAGAGGTCCGCCAGCTATACAGTAACTCTGACTAGCATTGGACAAGAAAGCTTTTAGTGGGTTCGATGTCTCTGCATTATTTATATTCTAGGCATATGTATATACGAATATGTATGAGTATACATATATGCGTCATCCTTAAATGACATTTCCTAGTCTTCATGTAAAATTTTACAGAATTTTACGTACAATTCACAAATATATACGCAAAGCTTGCATGATTTCTGACTTCAAGACACGAGGCTGATAGTTCTACAAATCTTGTTAAAATTCTTGAATGGTCGTTACATAAAATTAGACTGTCTAAGATTGTGGTCGAGGTAATACGCTTTCAGTCTAGATCGTAATATCAGGCTGAATCATCACACAGATGTGAGCCATCATTACAACCATAACGTTTATTGAACTCATCATCGCGGATATTACTGTAATCGTTGTGAAGGTATGCTCTACTTGGTACCATCGAATAGGGATACGGTGAAATTGCGATAATAAAATTATATGAAAATTGTGTACGTGAAATTTGTACCACATATTGTTTAAAGGTTTAGCTTTCTCCTTTCTTTTTTCTAAACAAATACTTTAAGTATTCCAAATCCACGTTTCCACGAAAAAAAAAATGCGTACAAAGAATTCACTTCATGTATTCATATTTATAGAAGATAGAAGATATCAGTCTGAGAGCGATATCGAACAATCACGCCTAGATAAATTGCTGCTCACTACCTTTCCATAATATATTCTGGGGCTGGGGTTATACATTACCACCTCAAAACGTATATACGACTGTAACCAATTCCTGACGGAGGTAAGTAACAAAAACAATCACGTGTCTCTACAATGGATCAAAGGTAAACAACAAACAGTAGCTCACGAATCAAAGATGGTAGCCAATAGGTCCTGAACCAATTGTACCCGTATTTTCTCGATCATCAATCTATAAGACGAATACTGGGCGAAGGTGGAGTGGATGCATAAAAGCAGAAGGTGGAATGCTCTCGCAAATATGCACGCAAAGCATGTACATGTATTATAATTATAATATATTAAGTTCCTTTCACCATTATAGTCCCTTTTTAATGTGCAGTTTCCTATTTCCAATGGGTTCGATCGTAAGCTGCTTAGAACGCACTGTTCGTGCTACCGCCCACCATCTCTTTGTGTCAAACCTTCTAATAAATCATTCACGATACGATAACCGGTAGATGGTTCATATTGCTAGTTAGGTAAGTTAGTTCATGTCATAAGAAAAAAAAACAAATTATAGTCTACGATATTATAAAAAAATTATGGTGCTATCTGGAAGTATGCCAACAACCTAATGAGACAGAATTTTTATAAGCTTCGTCGTTTCCTTAATTTATATATACAGGGTACTAAGTGGAACAAGTCTCTGGCAATTGCTATCATGCTGCTGTATTACTGCGATTGAGGTGATAATCGTCTTTGTATGTAGATTAGCACAGTTTTGATCTGAATATAAACAAGTGTATTATGTTTTTGGAATGTTAGGATTTAAGGTGGACTCTTAAGAACAGCTTGCGAAATACAGGGATAAATTTTATTTTCGGCTTGAGGCGTAGAGTGTACAGTGTATATACATGGGACATATTTCTTTAACGGTGATCCATATTTTTTTCGAATGTCAATGTCTTTCTATTGGTGAGTTTAATTTTCATCTGTTAAATTACATTAATACCATCATGTGCTAAATGTCCACAAGTCTAAATGTACCTAAGGCTTCATCTGTCATCTGAGTAAATAAATACAAATTGTTTGGCGTTCTGAATGTCTCTTTCTGGGTGCGATTTGTGTTAGTACATCATTTAGTTTTACGTTTGCTAAGTAAGACAAATTTTGTACGCCATTAATTGGCAAAACATAAATACCTGTACCTACTATGCACACCTTTGTGACCTATGTTTACAAAAATAAATATTTGATTGATTGATTGATTCATTCCTGTGTAGCCTGACCTAGTAAAACAGAAAAACAATAGGTAAAATCTACTGAATAAGTAAAAGTATGGCTGCGGTGGGCGTAGTTTCCAAAAACCCTTAAGTTTTTTCTACTTGTCTCGTCTTTGGTTATCCTTAACAGAACGCAAATATATGTGAATATTTATATGATACCAATTTTTTTAATTTCTTGTTTATATTTAGAATGAATTAATGATATTTGATTTAACTATAAATGCTCCCTGAAGCATCATTAACACATAGTATCTGCTTTAGTCATTGAGTTATGTTGATGCAGTCAAGTATCCGATTGTTTTCATATCTACACAAATATATGTACAGAATGTAATGGAACACGATAAAAAATAATACCTTTACGTAATACAACGTTAAATAAGTTAAAACTGACTTAAAATACCTTGTGGATGAACAAAATTCTGCTTGCAAAACATGAACAAAAAATAATGCCTTATTATTTGTACACATTCAACGCTTACGAGATGGCAATCAATCATTTTCAATAGAACCATAGTAAATTATAACGCCTGTTATAATACAATAGCGACTTTATAAACAAGCCGTTCAGTATATTATAAATTTATTAAAGTAACTTTCCCATTACCGCGTTAGTGCTGTTCTCTTCGTAGACTTTGTCTACTTTGTCTGCGCGTCTTAAGTTTTTGTTAGACAGCTTTCAGACTCGTGTTCCTGCTGAAAAAACTATAATATCTTGATGTTGAAAAAGAAAAGAATTGGTAAATTTCTTTTTTCTTTAATAAATAGGGCAAAACCGATGTCTATTTAATTTTTGACAGCCGGACTAGTCCAGTAGATGCCCTTTAAGACCTGCTGTCCTGTGCTCTTTCTTTTTCTACTATTGAAAAGGGCAATCAGAGCTCCATTGTACGTTGGGAGAGGTTTCGCAATGCATACTACCACATAGAGTCCATCCCGTGGAGCAGTTTTTACATCTTTTATGTATATTCAAAATGCACTAATTGATACTTACGTTTTTCTACCCATATTTATTTAGCCATCGCGCCGCGCCGTCTGCGCTTCAGTTGGTCGAGTGTCCCACGCTCACAACATGAGTTTTTATTTAGATTGTAAGACCATGCATAACTGCGTAGTCTCTTCTGCTATCCTTTCTTATTGTTCCCTATCGATAAACAAGAGAAGTATAGACAATAGGCAACATTTATAAGAAAATAAAGATACAAAACTAATAAATTAATTAAAGATGAAAAATTTGTAAGTAGTACTCGGACGTTATTACGTACTTAATTGAATGCTATTTATTGAAGTTTCGATTTTAAATAACTGTAACAAACTTTAGTAAATGTAAGGCTTAGACTAATCGATCAAATTAAAAGAAGATCTTGTGAGTTGTAATACGGCCCATTATAGACTGCACCTGATAAATTTTAATGTTAAATAAATTCCCGGATGAGTTATATTCCAGTTTATTGCAGCGATGAAAGTTACAGACTGACTAGCACTGACTTATGGCGGATGTTTAGTTCTCATTTCGTTTAGTCACTTTCAAACACATAACGGCCACGTATAGGCTCGTAACACGTTCCTTATCCTCAAAGGTGCGGGAAAAAACCACACCGGCGTCATCCGATAAAAACCACACCGGCGTCATCCGATAAAAACCACACCGGCGTCATCCGATCCCATCACATCTGTATTGGTACTGGTATAGGGCTCTGTTTCCGCATTTAGACTCATAGACTCATAGGCAGTCATTATGCGTTCAGATAAGGCTGACTGGTTGAGCCAGCCCAGCTCCTTCCAGAAGCACAAAATGAGCGTTCACAGGCTTGTAGGAGCGACCTCGCACCCGCGAGTATACTTGCCTTTTGTGTGGCCACTCTCTCACATTCCAGGATAACGTGAGCAGCCGTTGCCTCCACGTTGAGATATCCTCTGCATAGAAGACTGTCTGTCGCATTGTAGGTAAATAGGTGCCGGTTCAGGGTGAGATGGCACGTAATTGTTCCTACAACTATCCTGATGTCGAGTCAGTTAAGACTGAGCAGTCTGCAAGTTAAACGTGGTGACACCTCCGTCAGCACCAGTTTAGACTGCCTGCAGCCAGGCATGTCAGCCTAACGACCGTTGTGCGGTTCACGAGTCAGTTGCCTTACCCATGAGCGAACTTGGTTGAAGGGCAGAGCCAGTAGTATAGTTGTTACTGCCGCCAATGCTGCTCATCGGCGGCGTCGTTCTCGAGTGAATCGCTATCCCATCACAACAATATCTAATACCATTATTCTATAGTAATAATTATACTTTCATAATTTTTCTATAGCATTGCGTCATAACGGGTGGGTGTAGAGGATATTACATGAAACACTATAAAGAACCTGTCAGTTAACAAACTCTTTATTAAGTTAAAACATTTAAGTTTAAAAACAAACGTGGGCGTCGCGGTTGAGATTCTGCCAAAATTTTAATCTGGTCTTTTAGACGTCTAGACGCTTTTGAAGCGAAGCATTACCAAAAGGTATTCTCATATAGTAATCTCTGATAAAAGGTTTGGATTAGACTTAGTTAATCTAGTTTGTGCGGCTTTTGCCAAAACATTGCAAATGCCGCAAATGTGACTTTACTCTCGGTAACAGATTCATTTGTTCAGTTTTTGTTAGTGGAATAGGTATACGCATGCAAATTAACATCCAATGCGGTACATGTGTATAAACATACTCTATGATGGGGAGCAAAAGTTCTCGAATGGCGACCACAGACTTGAAAGCGAATGTGGAATTAGGACCTTGCTCGATCTTCCCACAACGTCACAGTCAATTTGCAAAGTACCTATTGCTACTTTGAAGATTGACTGGAGCTGTTGATTAAAGATGGCGCAAGACCTTTCTTTGTCAGAGTTTATGTTTACCTAACTGAGACGATGTTGATTACTTATAATTTCTTTTGAGAACAATCACTAGTACATATGTTTGCTTAGATTTAATCCTAATTAATATTATAAATGCTAATATAAGATTGTTTGTTACGCTTTTACGCTTTAACTGCTTAACCAATCATCATGAAGTTTACTTAGGTACACGTCTTCAGGGGTACAGAATCGGACATATTGTACATGGGCTACTTTGCAACTAAAACAAAAATCCGTTCCTGAGGGATAGATTGATGGACAATATCTATATTATCTAACGCGAGTGATACCGCTCGCAAAAGCTAGTCTTAAACAAAAGCTAGTGAAACGTGCATTCTATGTAGTAGTATTCTAAACAGTGTTAACTGAGTGTTAAATAAGGAAAAAAAATATAAAACCTGCATATCTGAGAGCTCTTCATAATCTTCTTCAAGGTTTGGGATGCCTGTGAACACGCACTAGGCCTGTGTGTTAAACTATGATCAAACCGCCCTCAATGAAAGGAGGCTCGTGCCAAATAGTTGGTCAATTTAAGATGTTCGGCAGATTTAAATAATAGTTATCTTAGAGAATACAACTGACTTTAATGGTTCTCAATTAGGGCAATTGAAATATTCATAAGCTATTTTAAAACTCTTGAAGTTTCATTTTTATGGGTTTCTCTGAAAGTGTTACCTATACAACAAAAAAAAAATATTTAAATCTGTTCACAATTGACAAAGATTTCGTCTGACATACGGGTGTGGGTACACACAAAAAAATATAGTCGAATTTAGAATCACCTAGAAGTCGGTTAAAAACGGGTATAGTAGCTTGGTTTTTTCCGTTACGGATTAAGGACTTACATTTAGGTTAAAACAAATGTAATTTAATACTGACATTTCCATTTAATATTAAGAAAAATTGTTAAAGTATACGCCGCCACTCATTTTGCAATATACTGGTACTCCATGTTTGCTTTCAATTTGTGTGGGATGAGTCTTACGTAGAAGGGAAATTTGTTTTTAATTTAAAATTTGAGGATTAGGTATCAAGTTACGAGATTGCAATTTACTCGGGCCCCAGATTCATGGTTTTAATACCTGTTCAAAATATTAAAAAAATTAATAATAATAATAATAAGTTTTAATACAAAATGATTTAATACAAGAATATGACATGTGATAATTGAATTAAGTGTAGTAAGAGCTCAATAATAAACCTTCTGGATACATTTTACCTATCGTCTGCTATAGACGTAAAAGCTGGTGATGGTGATACATACATATATGTAATAGTTTATTACTGGTTGTATAAAAAAAACAATTCTATGTTTTTTGAACTAAAATTTATATATGATGCAAGAGAGAGTTTGGACCCCACAGATATACGCCATCTTAACAATAAACTGCTTATTTCTTAAATTGCCGCATTTAAATAAATAAATTGTCATGATGGAGATTACCCATTTTTATCATTGACTCTCGATATAATGAGCTAGGTATTTACTCCGAGTTTATTAATAATATCTATCTCAAAACCATTTAAAGTCTTACAAACTTAAGTGAAATTGTTGAAGCGAGTTCAAGAAGTCCTAACGGCCGAACTGAAGGAAAGTCAAAATTTTACAAGCATTTTATCTGGATAACTGAATGTTCCATTACTTGGCAGGAAAAACTTTTAACTTAATCCTGTGATTTCAGCGTTAAATGTTCTAAAACCTCATATTCTGGTACATTACCTGATAAATTTAATAATATAAGTCAATGTACCTCTTATTATAGCAGCGTCAATAATTTATGTAATCAATCTATACTTATAATAAATCTGTAACAGGTCCAATTATGTACATTGAAGATATTTTGAATTTCCTTTTTGAGAGGTACTCTATAATCGATGCTGAAGCCAAATCTATATTTTTTTTAATTTTTGTCTGTCTATCTGTCTGTCTGTGCCATGGCCGCGCATCACGCCGATACTATTGAATGGATTCAAATGAAACTTGGCATGATTTAAGTTCATACTACGAAGTAGGACATGATAAAATGCTTTTTATCCCGAAATTTAGGATGTTCAATTTAAAATGTTCAACTAAAATCTATCACGCAACACGTAACGACATCTGTTGGCCCCAAGTAATACGTAATTTTAGGAGTTATACATTTTAACATAAATATATAAACATATTACATTATACCTGTAAGTAAAAATTTGTAGTGCAATGTTCATCGATAATTTAATAGTTATTAATTCAATCTACATATACTTATTGATTTTGACATGAAACAATAATGTTGAATATTCGTTTATTTTGTAAAAAATGTTAAAGAATATACACTTTTACAGCACAAAAGAAAAATAAGTGTTTACAATGAATATTCGGATAGTGACTTTGCGCTCTTAAGAAAGTGGTGAGGAACGCGAAGCGCATCAGAATCTCCCGTAAAGGATGTGTCTCGAATCGCCCAATTAGTAGACGGAGATCGCTTGTCACCCGCGGGCTAGCGCTGGCCCTGGGTGGACCATTTTTAGGCATGACATCGCAGTATGATGGTCCACTCATTACAGGTGCTGTAAGGCACACCGTATGGTTTTCGTCGGTTTAACTCTGATATACGGCCTCACATCTCACTCTCATAATAGCCTGGTGAGGTGAAATTCCACACGAAAAACAAATGGTTGCTTTTCCCACTTATGTCGTTATTTCGAGAGTAAACAATCAAAACAATATTGTTTTGTATGCTCCAGGTTGTTTCACCGCCTACATATAAAAAAAATCTGCCTGTAGGATTCCCCCCTATCAGGAAGAAGTGCTTCGCTTCTTATAACTGACATAGAGGCGAACGAAGTCACGGGCACAGTTAAAAGTTACAATAATGACATTTGAGTGAATATAGACATTAAATGTTAAAAATAAATTTAATTGGTTTCTAGTAGCAGTTGGATATCCGCAACCCCGAGATACGGGGGTTTTCATTTCAAATTAAAAAAGTAAATCCACCCACGAGACATTTTAAATTTAAAATTGATTTTCAAAAATCCGACATTCAGGCGACTTACATCGAGGTACCTACTACGGTTTTGATATCTCGGTACACAGTACTGCAGTCCCCAGGGAAGCTGCCACAATTACATGGCAACTAAAATGGAATAGAAAAGCCGATTATATAGGAATCAGTGGTTCCACCCCTCAGTCGAACGTCTACCTGTCATGTTATACTCTCGAATTAATAATGAAACTATTTGTGTCAACGGCTTAGGAACCATAATCTGATACGTCTTTCATTATTTAGGGACTTGAGGCCAAATGCGGATTGTTTGTTTGCTTTATTTGTATTAAACCTTTTATCGTAAAAAAAAAATTTTTGCCATATTATCAACAGGTTTTTGATCCATAGATCATACAGGCATAGCACAGCACAGATATCACACCAACACAACTTTGCTCAAGCAGCACGTTCACCTACATTTGCATTACAATAAGAATATATTTTTTTTGTATATAAGCACTAATCTCAAGTTTTTATGAATTCCCAATAGAGGGTAAGGTATTAGGGCAGAAACTCTGTATGAATTCCACCACAAAACTTACTCAATGTGCGGGCAAGGCGATGGTTTAAACCACCGCAGCATCCATGCACTCTTGAATCTCATCTCAAAAAATGGTGAATACTGCGATCGTTGATCTTCTCATTGAACATTCACATGCATTGAATCAACAGGTACTGCTGATTCATATTATTTAAATTAAGATTTGTAAGGCATAAAAATAAATGTTAAAAATCAGTGGTCGTAAGATTTTAAAGTTATATTATTTGCTGAATGGCAATACCTATTGATGTACAAGTCTAATAGTAATTTTAAATATAGAAGCACTTTTTTTTTAAATTTGTCAGTATTTACTTGTGATCTAAATTAATGAAGATTATTCGTGTTCTTTTTCGTTTTTATTCACTAGAAAACAAAGCACTCTAGCATTTGTTGTTTCAAGACTTTGAGTTTCACTCAAACCTAAGACTATAATTGTAAGTAACACAAACCATAATATTTTTTACACGCGTCTGCTTAAAAGAGTTAGCGTAAAAAGTCTCCTCTAAAATTGCTTAAAAATAAACCACGCCAAAGTCGGCTTACTATAATTCTTGAACTGTCGAAAAAATACTGAAAGTTGTTAAAACAGCTTTTAAAATGGATTTAAGTTGTTACTCTGCTCTACAGAATGGACTTGTCCTAGTTTAAGCGTTTAGTTCTTATTTAAAAAATGACTACCACGGTGTTGAAATGTTTTTAATTTAGTACCCGCATTTTGTGGAATTTAGTAAATGTAAATTCAGGCCAGGTGTTCTCCATTTGTTACCACTCTGGGTAGCTTTGGGACTTTCAATTAATATGTCCAGTCTATTTGACTCTAAATTGTGTTAACTTAGACATATTAATTAATTGCTTGCTTTAATTCACAAATCGTCAAATCTCTCGCCGAAAAAGTAATCTTTAACAGTTGACATATTATTATGATTGTCGATCGTCGTTCGACAATAAAAAAACTATCATATCTCTCAAGTTGGACCTAATTGTACACAGTGCAAAATTTCACTAAAATCAGTTCATTAGTTTAAGAGTTCATCGGGAACAAATACCGTGTACGAAATTTATATATATATAGATATACAAGTATTTTTTTTTTTAATATAAATAGACAACTCCCGCATTAGGAATATTCCTGTGTCGCGGGGGGGCTTCACAAACATTCAAACAACGGACACGAAGAACACCCAGACTCGGGACAAATATTTGTGGATCACACAAATTATTGTCCTGTGTGTGATTTGAACCCACAACACTCGGCGCGGCGTAGTGGCGAGGTGACCAGTTAAACCATTGCACCATCGTGCAGTCAATGTGTAGTATGTTTATCAGCCTAGCATAGTCTGGTTACCATAGTACAGGCTCAGCCTAGTGTGGGATCAGACGGCCGTGTGTGGTGTCTTAAATTATATATAAATTATTATAAATTGATAAATCAATTCATATAAATAAAAATTTAAAAATAATAATCTTTTTGAGCGTTATTAAGTACTTTTTAAGAATTTTCTTGAACTAATTCAAAATTTTTTATTTCTATTTATTCCGTAGCTTAGGTACGCTCAATGTAATGTATATTTCTTGTGCTTAAGTTCAAACTCACTAACTCACTCACCAAATACATCATGTCTTTTTTAAAAATAGTTATGTTGTGTTTTATAAATATGGGAACAAAATAATTGCGCTTTGTTAATTCAATCAAATACTTAAAAGATAATTTAATATAATTAATAAGAATCGTTACAATGATAAAAACAAGCCCTGAACATTTTATTTTATTGAAAAAGAAAAAAAGAAAATTCTAACTGACATAGCCAACCCCACTAGCAAACACCTACAAAAATTCAAAGCCATTTTAGAAATAGGCGCTGAAACGCGATTTTTCATGGTCTCTCGTCTCTAGTGCATATTGAATCTGAAATAAACCGCCACGGAAGGGGCGGGCGACAATGGCTGGAGTGACAGCCTCCGAAGGCTTCTACAACGTACCATTTTATTATTTACATCGCATTTTCATAGAGTGTTTGCTTTGAGTCTTACTTTGATTTGGGAAAGTGGTTGGTTTGTGATCTGAATACCTGAGGGGCGCGCTGTGTGTAATAGTTCTGTAGACTCAGGTGGTGTTTGTTTTTGGGGATTAGTTTTTTGGTGAACTGTGAAAGGGTTTGCTTGGAGTTTCACCTGTTAAATATATACTTATGTGTAAATGGGTTCAGCCATTTATATTTCTCTATTATTTTATTACACTATTTCATATTTTTAGAATGAAGGTATTCATCACTACACTAGCAACCCGCCCCGGTTTCGCACAGGTACAAACTATACATCAAAACCTTCCTCATGAATTAGTCTGTCTATTCGTGAAAACCGCATGAAAATCCGTTCAGTAGTTTTTCAGTTTATTGCGAACAGACAGACAGACAGACGCGGCGAGGGACTTTGTTTTATAATATGTAGTGATTAATACGTGAAGAGAATTCTTTGTACCCCATTTTAATAAAACGTACTCGTAGTAACGTGAATTTTGGAATATTTACAGTTTATGTATAAAAGAAGTGCAGAAAGCTAAAATTTTAAACAATGGTGCCGATTCTATTGTACACTCGACTAAACTAAAACCTGACTCAATTTCTTCATATAAAATCAACCTAGTGTTCTTCGTAATAAGGTCTATTTGTTACTAGCATCTATTTCTCAGCGCCGCTAAATTTCACTAAAACCTGTCAACGTATACTCAACTTTATTTCAACGCATCGAGAGTCTCCATTTATTCAAACGCTGTTTAATTGCCGTATAAAAACTTGTTCAAAACGAACAAAGATGACGTGTTTTTAATCTACACCTACGAAGACGCTTACTAAAAACACAGAGCAAAAGAGATGGCATTCAACGGATAGCGGCTCTCGCTACGTAGTATTAAAGTTTATTTAAGCGTATCAGACTTTAGTCGACAAATAAATTGCTTTTTTCTACCTACTTGTTTCCTACTTGTTTCAATTTGAAATAAGACCTTGTTTTGAAGTATACAAAGTTTACATCTTATATGAAGAAAATTTAGTGAATTTTAATTTAGCGAGTGAAGTAACAGAGCTTAATGAAATTACACGCGTCCAGTATATGTGATTACCTGTCATTGTAAGTAAGTCTATACAATGACAGCTCAAGTTATACTGGCCAATGAAAAAACCATAGTCGAAATTCGGCCATAGGGCGATCTCTAGTCATTATAAATGTGTTCAGAAAGATGAGAAAAAAATAATCACATTTTTGATAATATCGTTAAAGATTTTAAGAGAGTCTCCACAAATTCGTAATAAAAAAAAATGTGCCCTGGTGTGTACATTTCGTGGTGACATCTGGCAGGGCGTATAATTTTTTTGTTAACTTATTCCATTTTTTTTTGTTTTAAATTAAAACCTAGTAGTACTAAAATACCAACCTATTCGTTAACTTTTAGGTGTCAATCTCCTTACAGAGTCCTCATTCCAAAGTCACTATTAAAAACGTACATAATTCCTCAAAACCCCTTATATCAACTCACACATAAACTTATATTAAAAAGCAACAGTCCTAAATAATACACTACAATAGCTGGCAACTATATGAACTCATAATGAGCAATCACATGAAAGCTCAGTGAATATGAACACATTGAACGAATTAAATCGCATTAGAACAGACACGTGAAATCATGCAGTTATTTATTACTGCGGGAGAGAATTGTAAGTGAAGTACTGCGAACACGTTGAATTCCAAATGAATAGGCCTCCGTAAGAGAGCATTTACTCAACTTCGTACAGAGGAAACACGCTCCAACGCTTGCAATTATTGTCATAGAGTAATTAATGTTGCAAAAAAAGATTAACATGCAAATTTTTTGTTTAAATTTTTTTCGAAAAGCGGTGTTATTTTATGTTGCATTAAATCAAAGTCTTTTTTTATAAATTATGATAAAATAATTTTAGTAAAGTAATAATTATGGTGAAATAGGATAATATTTTTTTTTAGTACACATGATTGAAAAAAATATGGTAGGGGGTATTGTAGCTTACAACTCTAGGTGTAGTCTCAGGCCTAGACAGAAAAGATAAAAAGGTACTAGTCAACATTGTACTAACAACACAATGACGTCTTACATGTGGTGTTAGTTCTACACGTAACGATTCCTAATATGAACAAACAAACGTAGTATATGTAAAGTAATAATAAAACATACAGTAGAACTTTATCGTAGAAATTGTTTCAACGTTCATAATAAACAGGCTTTTCCAATACTGCTTTGTTGCCTTTAAGATATAAAAATATACGTATGTTGCAATGAAAAACTTGTATTGTTAACTTGTATGTGATTTCGGTATATCTACGTATATTAAATACTTAGACTACGAGTTACTACTCATTAGAGATAATTATTTTAACTTCATCAGAGACCTCTACAACTCTTTAAATTGTGATCGAATCTAATAGACCAATCAAGTTGAAATTTGTATCAGTTTCTGTGGCCCAAACACAAATAAGCAACGTAAATAAATGAATTTTGAATATGGGAGACATTTTTGGGGCCAAATTATAAACATAAAATGCAACCTGTACCGTGTATGTGTACTATACATATCTAAACTAATATTATAAAGAGGAAACATTTGTGTGTATGTTTGTAATGTTTTCACACAAAAAACTACTGGACCGATTGCGATGAGACTTGGTATGTAGATAGCTGGAGACCTGGATTAATGCATAGGCTACTTTTTATCCCGACATTCCCACGGGCTCGGGACTTAAGCGGGTGAAACCGTGAGGCACTGCTAGTATTATATCAAATAAAAGGACTTATTGTGAGGGTTTAAGTTATTTAAGAAAATATATGAAAATTTACAATTTCCACTCTTATCTCCGAGCTCTAAAATTTTTCTCTTCTTCAAACATACTCGTATGCGTAATAATTTTAAATAAAAACATCACATACATGACATAAATATTTCTTTATCACATCAAGAACAATTTAAAAACATGAGTGATTTTAATATCGGTTCCGAGTCCTCAAGCTCACATGATATGCAAAAAACTTAATCTCACTCACTCTTTAAGTTCTGAGTTGACTACAATGCCAGTAACTTAATAATACAATGAGCAATAATAAAATTAATGAAGTTTGACGTGAGAGTAATTAAATGGTAGGTATAATATTCTTTTGATAACTTTAAACGGTATATTATCCCTTCTTCATATCACTTACAAATTTATATCTAAGAATATATTTATTTGTTAGTAGGTTCGATGTCAGCCCATTTATCGTTTACCAGGTAAAGAATGACGCTTCTGTTTAATATTCTACTCTACTCGTAAAAATCTACTCCATGCGAAGCTCTGAGGGTGCTGTTCATTTGTCACGGGAATCGCAAAAAGCTTGTGGTTGGCATTACTGCGCGACTGTCGCCAACATAATGAGTTTAATTTCATCAGCTCTAAGCGGTATTCATTAATAATGTTTCGCAGTAAGTAGCTCATTCGAGAAAAGTTTAGTATAGAAGTTTCTCGCTGAAGTTACTATTGACAATTTATAATACCTTTTGTTCGGAAGACTTGTGTTAAATAAAAATGTTTAGCGACTTTAAAAATCTATAATCTATGTGACTTTTTTCTGATTTAGTTCTCACTTCCCGAAACTTTTTTAGAATTCAGTCCATATAAAAAGTGCTACTCAAGACTCAGAATCTATCTCTGTGCCAAATTTCATCCAGATACGTTTAGCCGTTTTATCGTGATTGAGTAACAAATTCTTAGAAACTTTCGCATTTATATTAGTAGTAAGATCTGCATTACCTTTACTGCAAAAATAGTACAACAACATATTATGTATGAATTTGTAATTATAAAGTTAAGTCAATATAACTGAAGAGTTTTTTTGTTTAAAATGATCTTAGGTCAACTTTAATTTGTATTATAATAGATAGTTCATTAGGAAGTTTATAGGCTGTATGACATCATGCATTAATTGGTCTCTATAGATCGGACAGTAATCATACTTTTATCGTCATCTGTCGGCGAAAAAAATTACCAAATTGGAAAGAGTTTGATACTATGAGATATACGACCGGTTTTTGAATGGCTGTATTTCAAACATCTTGTCAAGTATATAATGAGTTGCTGAAAGTACGATTAGGTACTTTGATTTCATCACCGAATCAGTTAACAGAGCTGTCAAATTTTACTACTAAATCTTATGTCAAATGCTATTCGATTGTTCAATGAAAATGATCATAAATTGGTATATTTATCTTTGAACTACTTTTCAGAAATTTGAACTGATTTGACACCACTGTTAACTTGACAGCTCTGTTGGTTGAACAATGCTGTAACATCAAACATTATAAGAATTAAATGTACCTAATTTTATTTCGAATATTAACATAATTACATACAAAATTAAATGTTAGAGTTATTCCTGTTTAATCGAGAATAGTGTCTACTCACACGAATGAAATTACCTATGTTACTTATTACTGAAATACCTGTTACAATATTGTCTAATACTGTTCGGAAAGCTAATAAATAATTAGCTACTTACCATAATTACTCGATATTATCCTCTTTGCGCTATCTGAATTGAATGGGAACGAAAATCATTGAGCCCGCGGGAGTTTTGCCCCTCGAAATTATCTGTTTCCGATTAGATGTTGGAATAAATTTTATTGCAGGCAGATCTAAGACAAAAGGGCGCAGTCGAGAAACTTTTAAAGATTAATTCTCTCGATAAAATTTCACGCTCGAATTGCTGTAACTAGGTAAAGTAGAGGGCATCGCAACGAACGATACTGTTCGCTTCTGTAGACTTATAATAATATAGAGAAGGTAGATTTTGATTACATTTATAATCCCTGAAGTTACACGACACATTGAACACATTTTTTTTTCTAAAATCCCCAATTGTTGACCAGTAGGTGTTGGTATGAAATGTTAATTCTATTTATTCAGACTGAGAGCTATTTCCCGGCGCCAATCGAGATCTAAAACTGCACTTCTGAGGCAATTAATACTTCGTTATGTAAGCTCAAAAAAATTATGGATAGAATCTGTTGAGGCTGTTGATAATACTTGGACAAATAATATTTCTTACTTATGTGTTATATTATATAGCTACAAATATTAATTTACATGAACTGCAAAACTGAACAGTTAATTTTATTTTATTCTTATTTATTAAGTTATTTTTACTAGACCGGATAATCTGATCAATTAGCAATTGGATTTAAAGTATTATTTTTAGAAAGATTATAAACTACATAATATTAATTCTGTCAACTGTAAAAATGAAGCAGTATTGATACCACAACCACAACTAGTATAACATAGATGTTCTTATACTGTTGATCTATTCACTTAAGTAAATAAAACACAACATTTACTACCGACAATCACGACTATAAGATTGCCCACTCTATACTTTAATTTGACTCGGTGGACTGAGCCTTGTCCCACAGTCCCAGGAGAGTCACGGGACTGCCTTTTATGGCCTCCGCGTAGGCCAACACAGCTTTAATGTTCGCTAAGGAACATTTTATCTTTTTTAGTTTGTCTCTCAAAGAAAAGGGTTCATTTGCTCTGTGACACAGTTCTGATGCCGGATAAGATATCCCATTTCAGTTTTATCAAGTATTTTCCGCTTCGCCGGATTAAAGGTTGGGACCACAAGTTATTTAGGATCTATGTTGGGATTGAGAGCGGTTGGGAAATAATTCAATTTTGTTCTTGATATAGGCGTTTAATGTTTATTTTTAACTAAATTGAGAACGCCAAGTTATTTAATACATTTTACTGTAATTAATCCTTACTAATATTATAAATGCGAAAGTAACTCTGTCTGTCTGTCTGTCGCCCTTTCAAACCAAAACTACTGATCCGATTTAAATGAAATTTTGGTACACAGATAGTCTAGAGCCTGAGAAAGGACATAGACTAATTTTTAATGCGAAAAAAGGGGTGGAAGGGGTTGAAGGGTGGGGATGAAAAGTTGTATGGAAGTATCGTCAGTAATCAAAATAATTAAAAATTCTACCCAAAGACACTATTCCACGCGGACGAAAATATTTTGAAATTTTAATGTTTTCATCATCATCGTCTCGTTAATGGGACTGTGTTAAACTTAGTCGTCTTCTTAAGACTTCTAATTTTACTAATGCCGCGTTCCTATAATCGTGTTCCAATAATCAAGAAACGATTCGTTTTCCTTACGGACGGTAAAATTTTCTTTGAAAATTCAACGAAATTTTACCGTCCTTCTTCTTCCGATCTTGCATGGCTTTCATTCAATACTTTGGTTTATTTTGTGGCAAATATGATTAACATAGATACATGGTTTTTCGGTTCAATTAGTTACATACTAAACAGACTGAGAACTTACTCATCGAAATCAAAGGTAATATTTAACGAAAAGACAGACCCTTCAGCTGAAATACAATCATATGTCCGGGTACACCCTCATCTCATACATCGCTGTAACGACCCATGTGACGTCTACAAACAAAATAAAACAGTAATACAACAACTGGTTTTGTCCTTTATCGTCGAAGGGATGACCCGCCGTAGGGGGCTGGCGCCGACGCAGTTGGAATCGACATTACAGAGAAATTGATATCAATATTCCCTAATAAAATATTATATTAAGCAAAAATATTTTTTCTACAGTAATGATGGTGTAATTTGTGTGTACTGGTAAGCTGACAAGTGTTAGGGTTAATGTTTTTTTCTATAGTACTTTTTTGAAATTAATATCTAAATAATGTAAGTAATTTATATAGGTTTTAATTATGTTGGCCTTGATCCCCTAAAGTCTTGTGTTTGTTACAACATAGTCAGATTCGAAAATAAGCACACTTAACTGGTGCTAACTGTTTATTGTATGTTTACAATGCGTATATGTTGCCGTTCTAAAAAAACCTTTATTGGTACACTAGTAGTTTAAGAACCATTTAGTTTTTGACGTGACAACGTCTTATAATTCGATGGAGCCGGCTGCACGCAAAAAACATGACTCATGCGGCGTTACCTCGCTCTGAGGCGTTTCTATAACGTTGTCACGTTCAACTATCGTCAGTAAAGCGACTTTATAGACAACCGATTTTTTTTCTCAGAGTTCCTTATACTTTTAAACGTATATGTACGTAATTAAGAAAAACATCTAAATTTCTGTATAATTTCTGATCATTACAATTTATTTACTTATTTATTCTTCAGTCCAATAAAACATATACACGACAGTGGGCGAATAGAATTATGTTGTTCAGACGGTTTCTCAACCCAACAAAAGCTATATTATGTACATAATAACGTACATAATTAAATATTTATGTAGTAAGGTCAACTCGCGTACTAATTTACTGTTCGCCCAGCTCAAAATAATAAAAACATTACCCTAAATAAGTAAGACAAACTGTTAGCCAGGGAATATGAACTATTCTAAAATTACAACTTCAATATTGACATAATATGTTATCAACTAGTTATTTAGTTTTTGGGTATACAGCGATTATTTTTGGTTTGTTTAGGTTCTTTACTAGCTGGTCTGTATAGTTAAACATATTTAATTCACCAAAGAGCTTCTAAAGGCCTGTAGGTCTTATGAGGTTCGCTTTCCACCCAGAACAGGATTGTATGATAAGTACGATCATTTGTTCTGTGTCTGGGTGTAATTTATCTATATGTGTATGTTTTGTAGTATATAGGTACATAATATATGTTTATCAGCAGTCCGGTTAACATAGTACAGAATCTGCCTAGTTTGGGATCAGACGACCGTGTGTGACCTCACACAAGTCTCAAGTTATTATTATTATTACATTTAAACCAAATGCTTAACAATAACTTGGTTAGTGAATTTTAAAACAAAGAAAATGCGTACAGATTAATGTAGCTAAGGTAAATCGAACTTTGTTGCATTTGGGATGGTGGATGGTTTAAAAAAACACCACTGAGAAAAATCTCTTTCTAACACAAATATTTGGTTTTGTTTGGCACAATAAAAAAAAAATAAAGTAAGCAGTGATATCTGAGTCGTCGAACCGTTTGGAGATCGCGTATACAGGGTGTATTTGAAAAAGGAACACTTACTTAAATCACTGAAAGCGTATGACTCTAGCATGCAGTTACAATAAGAATCTTTGCAAAAAACCAACCGTTTTCAAGTTATGACCGTTTGAATTTCCAGGTATTTTACCTTTGTTTCTCATTAAAGCATGTGAAACATGTAAAGTTAAAGATTTTAAATAGTACACTTTTTTATTTTGGAACTATTCACTCAGTTATTGAGAAAATCCATAAAAACTAAACTTAAAAAAAAATAGAATTTTTTTTTTACGAATTTTCTTATTAACTATTAAAATATGAACTAAACCTGTTCAATGAAGTACTTAAATGCGCCGGACTAAATTACGAGAACATAAGAAGACCAACAAACCGTTACCTAATCCTATCTTCCAAAAGGCTAATAACTAAAATCCTTTTTATATAGCTGCCCATAAACTAAGTTAACCGAATCGGCAAAATAAAACGTCTGGGTCCCCGTAGACTGCAATTGTTGCTTTTTTTTCGATGTATTTCTGTTTGAAACAAAGAGCAGACAGCAAAGACCAGTAATGAGAAAATGAGAATCGGATTTGCTTTGTCAGCTTTCAGTCGCAACTATGCAAAGGATAAGAAAACAAAGGCTTACAAATTATTATTGCTTTTAATTAATTCTACCAAGTGTTTCCTTTTTTCTTTTCTTAATTAAGGTTAAAGGCATTTTGGTGAATCTTAGTATGTTTTTTAAAATATGTTTTCATGAGAAAATCTTTTGAATTTTTAAAGAAAAAATATTTGTTTCTTTTGGGTCTCCTTTTGGTATTTTTTCAATTAATTGCCATAGGTATAAAAACTTTTTAAATATTTGTATTTCTTAAAGACTATTAAAGTAGTTCACGAAATGTAGGTACATACCTTTTTAGACATTTTCCGTACCTCAATTTACAAGTAATATTTATGTATAATGGATTAAGACTCCTATCAATTTATAATCGATATTGAAAAGCTGATGCCCGCTTTTGCACAATCTTCGATAGGCTAATTTCGGCCGGTAAAACAGATCACAGTAAAAACTAATCACCATATTGTATAAATTTACTTTAACGAAAAACCACCTGAATACACAGGATTGCATATAATTATGAAGTTCTTAGACAAGGGGTGAAAATAATAATAACAATCTGGGATATTACACAGCGCTTTATTATTATAGAACCAAACTAAAGAGAGTTAGCTAAGAGTACTAAGGGGATACACGGATAACTTAGATACATTTTTTTGGAACATACACACATACAGGTAAAGGTTGCCTTTTTTTTTTCGTGTGGAAACCCCACGGGTCGTCACCTCACCATGGCTATCGGTGAAGTGGTATGTCGGAATCGAACCGACTAAAAGCACACAGACGTCACAAGTGAGTCTATCGCAAGGGACTTGGGTATTCCCTAAGGAGGAAGTCCCCGAGAAAGGTAAAGGTTGCCTGGAAGCTAGCGATAAGGCCGCTCATTGTGCATTTTGTGTATAATTTGTTTGTGTATTGTTTTTTTTTTCTCTTTTCTTGGTGTACAATAAAAAGTATTAATTATTTATTATTATTATACAGTCACGCCTTATCCGAGAACGTTTAGGCAAAGACGTATGAAACACTAACATTTTCTCCACTTTAATTTGGTCTGACTCACGTAATGGTGGGCAAACTTATTGCCACCAACGAAATTCGGAGTATATTGAAAAGAAAAAAAAGGTAAGAAGAGAAGGCAATAGAAGTACAAGAATATTGCTTACACGGATGGATTGGGGAGTGTTAGGGTCGCATACCTGTAACTCGAACTGGTCATCGCCCTAAAATTCATCATCATCATCATCATCAGCCGTCCACTGCTGGACAAAGGCCTCTTGATTGCCCGACAATATTTGCTCTAAAATATTTTTTGTAAATACATACCTACATATTATATATAGACACACCCAGAAAAATGCACATGACATATTCATGCATACAAATTTTTGTACTGAGCGAAAATCAAATGGCGCGACCGCCAACGTGGCAGTTGAATATACTGCCGCGCACCGGTGATAGTTTTTACATTAGAGAATTAGAAGCCATTTTGGACTTGAATATTTTATATTAATAGCAAGCGTTGGACTGGCCTATTGGCCTAGTGGTTAGTGACCCTGACTGTCTGTACTGACTGTCGTGGGTTCGATTCCCGCCCGAGTCTGGTAAAACTTTGTGTCCGTTGTTTGTATGTTTGTAAAGTCCCCCGTGACACAGGAGTAATACAAATATGAGTATATACAAATATGAGTTCGCTTTAGTCAAGGACTAGTGTTTTTAATCAAATTTACTAATTAATTACCCTAAAATTAATGCACAGCTCCTGGTACACTCAAAAATTAATCCTAATAAGGTTTTATATCAAATCGTTGTCATGGGGAGCACACCATTGTCATCACTTCGCCATTTTGGAGAATAGCCGATAATGGAAGCAATTAAAATGTATGGAGGCTTAACTGCAGTGCCCTGTGCCGAAATTAATTTATAGCCGGCCAAAATAACATCGGGGTTGCTACCCTTGTATACATTGTAAACGGCGCGTTTAGGTTTTCATGCTTTCAAGATGATTCAATTATTTTATAAAGATCGAATTTATTTGTGATGTAGAATAAATTAGTCGTGGTTTTGTGCGTTGTGTATACTACAAAATTTAATTTGAATAATGAAATATAAATCCAAATTGAATCTTGCTTAAAAATATTCGACAAAGTCTGAAAAAAGATTATTTTTAAAAAGCCTTACTTGATATTTTTCTTTTTTATTTAATGAAATGCGGTGATTGAGCATTCCACTGCCAGGCTAATTCCAACGATTCCAACTCAGTGTAATATTTTTGAGCATAAATATGCACTTATCTACAGTATTAACCACATTTTAATTTAACGTCAACATTACCACCTGTTAAATAAAATAACTCCAGTCCATCCCAAGGTACACTATTGATAAGATACATCTCCTGTTACATTTTCTTTGTATAACCCTGGTGTACAAATAAAGTGTAATCTATCTAATCTATTTTATTAGTAGCTATGTTTTATTTGACTAGATAACTCTGTGTAATATGTCTCAACCAAAATTATTAGTATTTATATATTAATATAAAAAAAATGTGCATACAGATGATCATACGAAATCTTGTTAAAGGTCTCTCTGTCCTCCCATGGTGCAAAAACAGCTTAAGTGTGGTTAGGTTCAGTGTGCCTAGATTGATTCCGAACGTGTCTGAATTGTTCTCTCAACTCAAAACCAATCCTGACCGACAACTGCTGAAGAAAACCTCCTTTACAACACAAGGGAGCGAGGAAGTAGTTTCACTGTTTCCGAGTCTTTTCAAAGACACTGGACGTGGTCTCAAGCATGTCACCTGTGGCGAATATTAAATAATTTTAGGTAGGTAGCCAGCCTCCGCATATGATTAAAATGATGGCAATGGCAATGGACTGGACATGATATAGCGCCTTTTAATGCATTGTTTGTTATTTTTAGAACAAAACATGTTTTGCATTCTCTCGGTCGTTGTGCGCCACTTCCTGGACGTATTGTACACAAGAAAGTTATGCAATAGTGTTGAATTCAATAAAAAAAGTTAATTGTTACAAAAAAGTACAAATGCTTCTTAAATTTTACTGAATAAAATAAAAAAAATGACAATACCAGAATACAGACCAATTTAATTTCCGAGTCAATCCCAATAATTAAATTCTCATTCTCAAACCTTAACGAATCTTAATCAAATAAACACTCAAGTAAGCAACAATTGGGTGGTAGATTTAGGGTGGCAAAGTCAAAACCAACAATTGTTAAGAAAACATAACCACGTGGGGTGAACGCTCCCATTCTAAGCACTTGCCACCATCGGGCATCGGTAATTAAAGCAATTGTGAAATATGTTCAGGGTTGTATGGTAATTTCCCTCGGCCGGTATCAATTTATTGTCACCCTAAAACAGGCAATTTGTCCGTTAGCACCTCCCTCTCTTCACTCCCAATTAGTGGGCACGTCATCGTATAATGTCTCAATACTCGTGACCATCTAGACTGTTTGATATGGCCCATTGCAGACGGTAATGAAAAATAATTATCCATAGGGGATCGTTATTTTTGACAATGCATATTAATTTTCGGACTTAATTTGCCAGACTCTTTATGACCTGCTATGGCCTTGTGCAGCCGATTGGTAACTGGATATTTAAATTTATTATAATAGCTTTTATAGAATGGGAGTTTCTTGAATATATGGCCATTAGCTAAAACCTACCACTTCAAAATGGTAAGGATTGGTAGTTAGCTGTTAAGAACTCGATTATAATTTTGATTAAATTACATTTACTATCAACCAATGATATAAAAATTAAATGCTGTTCATGGGTAAGGTCGTTATTTCTTAACGAAGGACCAATTTATGATGTTCATTTACTCTTAATCTAATTGAAGCTACCCAAAACCTACATTACATTTCTACTAAAAGGATAATTTGAAAGATTTTTAGTTTTCAAGGGGGGTTTTAGTTTGATTTTAGTTATTTAATAGCACAAAAGGGATAAGAGATTTGGACTTAATTAAGAAAAGGTTGTATAATGTATTAGGTCATAAACAAGCATATCTCACATATTTATATAGTTCTTAAGTGGCAAGGATATATCCTTTTTTATTCCACTATCCCACTAATCCTACTAATATTATAAATCTGCAAGTTTGGATGGATGGATGGATGTTTGTTACTCATTCACGCCAAAACTACTGAACCGATTGCCATTAAACTTGGTATGTAGAAAGCTGGAGACCTGGATTAACATATAGCCTAGTCTTCATCCCGATATTCCCACTTGATCGAGACGTATGCGGGTAAAACCGCTGGGCGCTGCTAGTTAAAATATAAGTCCTCTAAATATGTTCGTGTCCGTATTGAAGACAAATTACGTTTAATTTTACTACTAAGTGTTGGCATAGGTAAAAAGATTCATTCAAGATCTAGATCGGTGTATCTTTTACTTTTTATTAGAATTTATTATTTATTATTATTAATAGAATTTATACTTTTGATTAGAATAATCGAGAGATACAGTGTTTTTATGGTCTCTTAAGTAAATAAGTTACCTTTTTCTGTTAAGAAATTCTAAGTAGTACATAGTTTGGAAACGAATTACCTGAAGGCTAATAGGCTTGCCACCTATTTCTTATGAGGGGTAAAACGTATACTGCCCTAAGGGTGTCATGCACGTTTGACTACCCTTTGGTAATTAACTGTGTAAAAATATCCAATAAGTATACAGAAAACTTCAAAATACGAAAACCGTTTGGTTCAAGAATCGTAAAAGCTATTAAGTACGTAGATTAACATTAGTTTCTAACAATTCCAAAGGCAGTTTTTATTATTTGTTCCGTGCCTAGTACAAAGGGCTGGCTTGAAAAAAAAAACAACTAGATACTTCTTTTTATAGTAACCTTCTCAAGATAATGGTTTTCTTCAACTAAATGCACTGGCAAGTTAGCAGCAAAAGAGATGCCATCGAGTATCGATTGATACTTGCAATTTCAAAAGTATGTATCACGAGTAAGTAATAATTTAAATTCTAACTACTGCAATATTGGGAATCTTTTGAAAATCGAAATTGTTTTTGAAGGCAAACCTTTATTCCCCGGGGCCTCAAATAGCATGTGTGTGTGTGTGTGTGTTCTGCTAGTGTTGGTCTACTACATTAATATTTAACTGAGGAGCTGTAAGTCAGTTTAATTACGTAATGCAATATTGCCAGTTGCATTACTAAGCGTTAAGTAGCTCTAAATCTGTTGTGCGATGAACGTTGATTAAAGGCTTGTAATGAAACACTAAACAATTCAGATAGGCCATTTCTACATTATTAGAGATTTGTGGTACTTACTGGTGAGCTGTGTACTGGTGTTAATTTATAGACTGTTAATACAGCTTAACATTGTAGATCGTATTATTGCTATGACAGTTTCTGTGACAACTATGTTCTGTATTGCGCGACTAGGTGGTCATACATATATGGTTTATTGGTATTCTTTATAGCATTGGCACATGATACATTTAATGTAATATATAATTTACGACCCACCCTGGCTTCTAATATACAGCCTATAGCGTCCAAATCTAACATTAATGAGTACCTCATTAAAGTTTTGAAATATAAAAAAGAAAAGGCATTTTTATTTAGGCAGTCGATTATCCTCTACCCTAGACCCACAGAATGAATTAAAATTCACGGAACATTTCTTGTAATTCAATAAAATCAAACACAGGTTTTTAATTTCAGAGCATCAGAGTGTATCTAACCACTTTAAACCTTTACTTACTAGTTTTAAAATAAATATTATTAAATACTTTTTTGTTTGTGTTAAATAACTGGTTACTCGTCTCCGAAATAGGAAAACAATATAATTTATTTATAGTAGCACTCCTTTAGAACATCGTTTCCAATTTAATGAGTATAAGACCGAGGCTCTTATAGAAAACCTATACCACAAAGTCAATAATAAATATTTTCATTCCGAGCCAATTAGGAGAGATGCTATACAGCAATACACCAATGAGGCAACAGATAGGGATCTGAAAGCACCGAGCAGAGTAATTCTATTAAACGATTAAATAATTCAGGGCAGTTCAAAGAAGATGCTCTTTTACAAGCAAAACTGAGCAAATAACATTGTAAATAGGAGGGAGTAAAAATGCGGATACAATCATTTAAATGCGGTGACTGAAGTCGATAGGGAGATAAAAAAGGAATATATTATGGGTTTTAGATTGAAGTTCTAGGAGGACATTAGTATTCATGATAGTTTATAGGACAACATTAATAATATTTTCATCATTTTCATTTAAAATCTTTACATTAAAGATATTACGTTCGTCATATATACTACAAAAATAAGGATATTATGTTTCAAAACATTATCTGAGTCTTCATTGCCGATGTAGTGAATTGTATCTATTACGGATTAACATTTATCGATCCTATGGGTTTATTGGTCATCCGGATATATTCAGCACTCGCTTACTTATTATACACACGCGCCCACGCGCACACGCACACTCTCATACACACACACACGCGCACAAACACACACACACACACACTGGTGTCTTGTAACACAGGTTTTTATACCTATCTCAGGCACCAGCGATCCACAACTGAAATTGACAATTGTTGTAAACTGTATATTATCATTAAAAAAAAAACTTTACTAACATTTAGGCATAACAATTGGCGGTCGTATCACACATGGCAATTTCTTCCAGACTACCTTGAATCCATTTTGAAGGATCCGGTCTAGGAAAGAACTTATAGCCTATTTCTATAGGCTGACTTGTAAGTGTTGTTTTTGGTCTCGGTCCTGTTACAAAGCTACATGAAAATAAGATTGACAGTCACTTATCATTAGGTAGGCCATGTGCTTGTTTGTCAATATAGTTGTATTAAAAAAATATATCTTTGTCTTTTAACATTTTTACCCGTAATTGGTATGTTACCCATTGACATCGACTTTTATTCCAAATTATGTATTGTGATAAGGGTCATTGTTAAAATAAAATGCCTTTTAATATAAATATGTACTATAGGCAAATTAAAACTATCGATAAAACACCTTCCATCACTAAACTAAATGACTCGTTTTCAAAAGGGGACTGCAATAAGGTGCACGGTGCAAATGAGAGCGATTTAACTTTTGAGCGTGTTTCCACCCATGTCATACATAATGGGTGTTTTGATACGTTTCATTGAAATAATAGTTGGACGGAAATTAGAGGGGTTAAAGCCTTTGCATGTTAATGGCGGTAGCGGGTTATGTTATTAACAAGAAAGAAAGGAAGGAAGTAAATTTCCCTTCATAAGAGTTTTTGCTGCAAAGATAAATAGATGAAAAATGCATACACATACACATTATAACTTACAGTATTATTATTGGTCGCGGGTTTAATTACTGCCTAGTGCAGTAATTTGTATGAATGAATATAGCTCCTTGAATTGGTTTGGGTGTTTCTATGTATAACCCGATTTAACTGCACGAACGGCGCAATGGTTTAAGTGGTCACCTCGCCACTACACCCCGCCGAGTGTTGTGGGTTCAAATCCCACACGAGACAAAAATTTGTGTGATCCACAGATAGTTGTCCCGAGTCTGGGTGTTCTTTGTATCCGTTGTTTGAATGTTTGTGAAGCCCCCGCGACACAGGAATATTCCTACTGCGGGAGTTGTCTTTGAAAAAAAAAAAATTGTATTTACAAAAATTAATATTTCCAAGTATGTTTATTTGCGTTCAAAGAACCCATAGTAGAAGCTGATTCATTTGGTTCTAAAAACGATGTGTAATATATTATAGATTTAACTTTAACTAGAGATCGCGTTGGGGTCGAATTTGAACCATGGTTTTTTCGTTGGCCAGTATAACTTGACCTGTTATTGTATAGAGTTACTTACCATGGCAGGTCAACGCAAATACTGGACCCGTGTAATTTCATCAAGCCGTTTTCACGAAATTTTTAAAGTTGTAAAACATATTGTTTAAAAAGTTTAGCTTTCTGCATTTCTTCTTTATATAAACTGTAAGTATTCAAAAATTCACGTTACTACGTTCGCAAAATTTTCTTCGAGACTTCCGATAGCCCCTACTCTAGGTTCCTCTCCCTTCTCATTTTTCCTTATACAAATTAAACTTCTTCCTTCTTTTCCGTCTTAAACCGACTATATTCCCAAGGAAGGTTGGCGTCAGGCAGGCGGCCGGTCATAAAAAAAATACAGCCAAAACGGCAGGAAGACGATGGTGATGAATATTTACAGAGGTAGAATATCGAGTGCATGTTTCACTTTGTTCAGGAGCGTTCACATTTGCACTGAAAATACCTATATAATACCTTAAAATATACGTAGACTCAAATTCACTACACATTTTAAAATAAATAGGTGGCCGGCCTTATAATCTATTAAGCTGTATCACTACACTTAATCACCTGGAACCGTGGGGTGCTAATTATCATTCAATCTGAGCTACAGAGGTGAATAGAACCCGTATTTTAGCCCGATTATATCGCTTGGCTTCTTTGAGCCTTTGACTCTCCTAAGTTACTATTTCAGAATGTAGTCACTTTTAGACACGAAATTTGGGTATTTCATTCGTTCCTCGTTATGTATATTTGGCTGGGAGAATTGTAATGTAACTAATTATTGCAAAGTTAGGACTATAGTAAACAGAATACGTCACAAATCCAGTAATAAGTTTGTTTTTAATTGAGCAGGGCTTTTACTTCAGCGAGAGATATTTCTTGATTTTGCCTGCTGTAAAGTAGTCCTTATTTCAAGTCTTGCTACTTTTCTCAAACTACTCAATAGTCGATACAATAGCAATTAACGGGGGACTATATAAGCGCTATGCCAGACCTGCAGACTTATATAGTAGAGAGCCTGCAGAGTAATATAAGTCTATACTTTTTTTTATCTTTGTTCTTATCCATGATCAAAACACGTTTTAACTCAAAGAAGGAAATTTTTCCGTTTTTTCCTTTTGGTATGCCGAATGACTGTGTTTATAAACATCCGTAATTAAACATCCAACTTGTCTAACCAGACATAAATTTATAAATCAGCCGCAAATCTTTGATATTTCTTTGATAATTATTTGCATCGTTCCCTTTTAGAGCTGGCCCGGAGAAAGGCCCGAGGTGGGATCACCAGTAATTAGGTGAAATTTTTCTTTTGGATCGTGGCACAAACATCCCATTCAATGGCAGATAAAAAATTTTATTCTCCGCAGACCGATCGTTGATGTAAATAACGAACTCATTTCTCTTGGTTTTTATTAAGGAATAAAGGGGAATCTCATTTAATTTTTTCTTGTAATCATTTGTAAACAAACAATAGGACATTATTTTCTTTTGTAAAATGATACATTATTATTTTATAATTTGTTGGTTGCTTTGTCTAATTTAGATAAGAAGCGTTTATGTATTATTATATTACTGATTTCTTTGGTAAATACAATGACGTTTATAAATAACTAATATGTTCAACTAGTTAGAATAATGTGTGTGGACTAAATAATCTGGCCCTCAATATTTTTATAAATTAAAACTTTGACCAATTGTCATTGACAGGTTATAGCATGCTCATATGCGTCACATGATAACGATAACTAACATAATCACAATAATACATACGTAATAGTTGACAGGGGTCAACCCACTATGTGCTTTTACTGGTACTCTGTAAAGACTGTTACCATAGCTAAAGTACTTCACTATTGTAGATGTAGCATTTTTTTTTATTATTATTGAATTTCAATATTAAAAATCTTGTACAGTTTAGTCTTTCTTAGTACTTTCTTCATACTGTCGTTGCCGTCTTATATGAAACTAAGAAGATGCTTTATCTGCCTAATTTTATAATTATTAATATACTTTATTATTACCCGAATTTTTATTGTCTGGCTCTTTTCGGCTTGGCCTCACGTATTGCACTGCAAACTTGGTAGTAATGTTAATAACTTTCTATATTTTTTCTCAGTTCATTTGTGATCTAAATCAATAAACATTTCATTTCATAACGTGAGCAGTTGATCAGTTGGAAGGTACTTGATGAAAAATTAAGATTGTAGATTTTCTTACATAAAGGGATCTATGGTACTATAATTATATTTTGGAAGTTAAATTCTAATGTAAGAGGATTACTTATTCTAAAACAAACATGCATAAACGGATTTACTGGTTTTATAAGGATATTATACTTACTCATAAAGTCTTACTTGTTGCAGCCCTTTCACATCTATGTGTAAGAACAGTACTAGCAATACGTAGCATGTAATATCTCAATACCACACGAAAGCGTTGAACAGAAATCGTTGCTACGACTTTCCGAGGGTTCAAATGTTAATGTTATCATTGAAAACTTGAACGTACCAAGCGGAAAGTTTAATTTAGGTACACAATGGCAATTTTAAAGTTTCACGTTACGCAATTTAGATTCAAAAGGATTTCGGAATTAATTCGATTTTTGTTCAACTTTACAGACAGGATTTTTAAAGATTTAACTTCAAACTCTTACCTTTTATCTTTACTGAGAGATTGGTCGTTAATTAAATTGTCTTAATTTCTTTAGGACTTTCTTACTCAATGACACTGAAGAATTTGTTTGACAATTGATTAGTTTATTACTTTGTAGAATCTTTTAGTGTAGAATGAAGACTGTAAAAACATTTCTTTTTATCTTCATATGTGTAAGGTACAATGTAGATAATCTTAAAACTCAATTTATATTTCAATAGAAAATAAATGGAAAAAAAAATGTTTTCAAATATTAAAGTTACGATTTTGAGTGAATAAATATCAAAAAAATAATGTTATTGTGATAAAGCTTCAAGTATTTTTTAATAATACTTTTAGTTTTTTTTAATCGGCTATGTGTGAATTTATTAATAAATAATTATACTTAGTTTTAAGATACCAAGAGTTTTACTGCTTTACAGTAGAAATACAAAACAACGTACCTATCAGCTCCTTTCCAAGGCTATAAATTGTCGAGTATTTAATGAGTTTCCTTCACCGTAAAGTGGCACCCCCCGCCGTAATACACCGCTATCATAGTACGACATTTTGAGAAACATATGGGACGAGTAGGTTTATAGATTGTAGGGGACACTGCCACAAGTTGTCAAGAATTTTGTAACACGCAAGTTTGGAATAAAATAGAAAGACAAGGCAATTTACTTAAGGACGCAATCTTTTGCTAATTTGACTGAATAGTTGTAATATTTTGATTTTATTGAGATAGAAGTCTAATAAAAATGTTAGAATTATGTATTTCCATGGGAATTAACGCGATCACTAGAAGGTATTACATCTGATTAAATGTATGATGATATCTGTAAAAGTTTAAATACAAACAAATTTTATTGTTGTGTGGCAATGTACACATATGTTACTGTATATAAGTATAAATATAAGAGCTAATGATCTTCGAACGGCTAACCTGATGTTCTTGAATTATAGCTATGAGCACTCTCCATCTCACCTTTCAACCAAAAAATAATAAATCTAAATCAAATGATCCGTTTACGAGCTATGATGTCACAGACAGACACATAGATATACACGATAAATTTACAACACCCCTCCTTTTTGTGTCGGGGGTTAAAAACATACTTCAGCACCATCTAGCGAAGACCACCTGAATTTAGTAGTAACTACCGATTTTGTATCGCGCAATGAAAGATTCCGAATTTCAGGGTTCTTCCCTTTGTGGTGACCCAATATCCTTTCTGTTGTATCCGTGATATGTACAATTATAAAGTATGAGCTCTCAATACATTGAATTAAATAACAACTACAGAGCTAATTAATAAACCAGACTTAATCCATGAAATTACAACATCGTACACAAGATGTATGACTTCTGTAACCTGTTTGATAATATTTTACTAAACATTGAAACTGCATTATCGAATATTACCGAGATGAACCCCTAGACAGTTGTAGGGAGACAGACAGGTTGACTCAAAGAAACCCCGCCTCTTCCGGCTTGATTAATTCGAGGGGCTCATAATCCAGATTAAAAGTTTCTCTATCACCCGCCAAGAATGTATGAATTTATTACACACAATTATTTTCCGATCTTTATTATGAATGTTGAGGATCTTATTAATTTTGGGATAATTAAGTTAAGAACCGGAACTTCGAATAAAACTTTATTCGTTACGATAAGTAGGTGGGTTGAATTGTTTCTTATATTAATTTTGTTTCTTCTTTGTTACTTAGATATGTTCAAGTGAGACAAATTCTATGAGTTAGACTAAGTAAATAAATTAAAAACCATGTAATGTGTAACTTGACTGTTTTAGTTGTCAATTCTCCTTACGCCATGTTGTCTAGAACTGTAAATAGTTGAAGCGATTTGATTGCCTATTTTGATTAAAAATTGATTACAAAAAAATTAGTTAATCTTTAAATACAATTAGTTGTAAGTTTATATAATAAGCATGTGGTGTTTACCTCTAAGTAATTGTTTGTTGTTCTCTCAGTACAAGCTCATGTTTCATGAATGAATGTAAATAATAAAAAAACGCGAATTGAATATGCATATAATCTCATATTCATATGTGTGTAACTAATGCAAATATTCATGCCTATATCCCCAAAGATGTAGGCAGAGGAGTATTAAAAAAATACATTTTGGCGGCTATAATTTGGCCCCACTTACGTAATAGCAAGCCTATTGCCTTCAACTGGGCACTTTGGGAATTAAAGATGGGTAAATTGGGAGTACATTTAAACGTGGGAGAGCCATGCTTCGGCACGTATGGGCCGGCTCGACTCCGCTTGATACCACGGCCTCACAGAAAACCGGCAGTGAAGCAATGTTTCATTGCTTTTCGCCTCGTGAAACGTGAAATACAGTTCATAAAAATATATACATATATAAATATTTTTTCACAATCACTTATAGAAGGAGCACTGTCTGATTGTCAGCGTTTATCAGTGCCTATAAAAAATAGTAAGAAAAGTGTTATCACTCTTATATTGCTAACCCTATCGCTCCCACCGACCTCTAGTGATTCTACTGAATAGCAAGAATATAATACAATAGTGTAGCTATAGTAAAATTATTTACTCGCTGCTGACTCGGTCATAAAACACACGGTCTTAAACACTGATGCTCTGCTCATCAGTGTTGCGGGTATTCGGTGCGGAAGCTTCTTACCGACAAAGGAAAACTTGAAGTGGATGATGAAGATGAATCTGTAGTAGAGTTCTTCAATTTGAATTCGTCTTCAATTTGCTTATAATTGCTTTGAATTATTTAACAAATATGATTTTTTTATTTTCATTCTTTATTTCACTGTTACAACAAAATTTAACATCATCTATATCGACAGCATTTATCGATATATATATATAAATAGTAATTCTCATCCCGCCGCTAGCACAAAATAACCATAACCTACCCGTAAGTGGTAAAGCGAGCGTAATATTGTTATCTCGTTCCGATAATAATTTATGATCGAGCCTGCAACGTGTAAATAATTTTACTGTACAACGATAGCAATGCTGGTTAATCGCAGCTTGTGACGTTTTTACTTGAAATTCAAAGAAGATTTGATGTGTCCTCTACAGTGTTAATTTTGCTCCAGTTTCTTAATAAATTCCATATCGATACTATCATGTGACATGTTTAAAACAGAGTTTAATACCGCAAACATACCGTTGATTAAAAATGCAAATATTCATGAACGATATTATTGAGTAAATAATAGCGTGGATGGCATTACGCACCAATTAACCAATTAAGTAATTAATGAACTGCATAATAAATAACATTGAACGTAAATTTATTACTGGATTCAGCTATGTAAGTGGTATAAGATAAACGCATGCTGCATTTTGCTTTAATAAGAAATTATTAATGCTATTACTTATTGTTGTTATGATATTCCACTAATATTATGAGTGTCAAAGTTTGGATGGATGGATAGATGCTTGTTACTCTTTCACGCCAAAAATACTGAACCGATTGTGATGAATTTTGGTATGTAGATAGCTGGAGACCTGGATTAACACATAGGCTTTAGACTTTTTATCCCGATATTCCCACAGGATCGGGATTTACGCGGGTGAACCCGCGGGGTGCAGCATCTATATATAATCAACGTGTAAAACATAAATTTATAGTGTGATTTTAATTTGTTTTCTTTTTTCGTTTTCGCCTTTTATGCTTATTCCAATCACGTCATCGGCTGTTGATTTTATCAGGGGGTCTTGACTAATTTTGTGATTTTAATATGCAGGTAACATCTTATTAGGTAGTAACCAACCACACGGTCTAATAGCTATGACTATATATAACAGTCGTCATACCAAGAATGTTATTCATTCAGCATCAGGATATGTGTTACTGTAGTAAATTAAGCCTGATTTTAATGTATGTAGTTAATACGGTCTTTTTAATACATGTCAATGCTTCATTTGGGTACTACCGTATCTAACATAAAACCAAAACATAAAAAGCAAAATATTAGCAAAAGCTTAAGTAATAGCTTTGCAGCGTAAATTTAATTACAAGCGGCTCAACGAGCCATGTGATTGTCAAGCCAGGCCGTGCTATGTCACAGCCACGCTCATAACCTCGCTTATTCCATCCGTTAAAATATGATTATATGTTTGGGAATGGTTTTCTGAAACTTCGCAGTAATAAATTATTACTAATTCGTGAATATTAGTTTAATACAAACATTTTTAATGACATTTAGAACCTGCTAGTATCATTACTCCTAAGCTTCTATCAAAAATTCAAAATATTAATTGTTCATTTAATCATAATTACGAGTACATTGTTAATTTCATTAATTTATTTCAACTTTTTCATCTGAGTGTAATCATCAACATCATCAACATCTGAGTATTATAAGAGTACAGAATCGTAGTGTCATAACTTTGCTACTCTAAGTACTCACGTACTAAAGAACGTTTACATTCCGGCTAGTTTACGGCCCCACCGAATTTCGTCCGTCCATGTCCCTACTTTCAGGTAACTGATATTTAGTCCGTCCATCCATTTGACTCAGATGTTATTGTATAACATGCGCAGCCTTTAGAGACTTACACCTGCATAACTACGACAGAATCTCCACCAGGCAGATCACTACCTTTTTTAAGTTGGAAATGGCTGACTCCGGTTCTACCAAGGTTGCGTTACAAGTCCTGGGTATCACCAGGCCCCCTGTCTTGTTAATTGTTATCACAATTAACAAGGCAGGCAACTAACTGGAAAGGAGACTAGTGGAGTCATGCACTCTACCGGTTTACTATTCAAGAGCCAGCATCTTTTTTACCCTTCAGTGCCATACTCTTGGGTCGGTCCCACATTTTCTTCTGTTTTTTTTAAAGGCAACTCAAGTATTGGGTATATTTCTGTGTCACGGGGGGCTTCACAAACATTCAAACAACGGACACAAAGAACACTCAAACTCGGGACAACTATTTGTGGATCACATAAATTTTTGTCCCATGTGGGATATGAACACACAACACTCGGCGAGGTGAACTATTAAACCATTGCACCATCCATGCAGTCAAATTACTGTATCAAGTACAAGCGAAAACGACATGTATCTTGAACTTGAAATCCTAGTAGGTAGATTTTATCATGGTTAAACTCATAAGTTCACGGAAACACAGACCCGCGTGTAATGTTATAAATTTTTTTTTTAAATAAATTCTCTACTATACACGTCAGACCGTACGTGTTTTCGCTCATTACCTATGTTTAAGCCAAGGTTCCTCGTTATAACACTAATTAATCAGAAATCCAGCTCCAAATGTAGTCATTTTTGGTAGTAGTTAATTGTCCTGTCAGACATAGGGCCGCGCAAGCGTAATTACAAAACCCGCCCGCTTCAGCTATGCAATAAATTGTAGGATGCAATTAAGCTTGGGATATGTGGTTTGTGAAAGATTGCCAACGGCAGTATATACCTTTAATATGTCATCGTATAAATTTTAAGATCTAAGGTATGAAACCAAAGTGTCCCCATGCACCCGAACGTACATTTAATCGTTGCCTCCGGGGAAAATTACTAGATGGCGCTGGTCGTTAAGGACCGCTGTAGCCTGGAAGACATAGTAGTTTTCACAGAAATAAAAGGATTGGTAGAGTTATATAGATTCGAGAGCTAGCTCAGTTAGTGCTGTGATATTTTATTACTTACTTAAGTAATGTGATATTTTACTTAAGGTCCTTCTAGAGCTATTTGTAGCCGGTTATAAGTATATTGCGTCGATAAAAAGAGATTACCATAGATACATGTATTTAGTTACTATCGTCATAAAACAGGTAATTTTTTTTTTTGATTAGGAATTAAAATAATAAAACTTGTTAGTATTATTGAAATTGCAACAACAATATTTTAAGTTAAAAGAGCTTTCAAGTATTTGATTTAGTTAGAGGTATTAAAAATCTATAAAACGATTCTTTGTTTGAACTGAATGTTGATTGATCTAAGTTTGCCGTAAATATTTCAATGAAGTAAGTAATTCCTTATAATGTTCAAAAAAGTTTTTGTTTTCCGAATTTCAATAATGTTTATTCATGGAAACTACGACGAAGATCAACGATTAACTCTATTAAGGTTTAACATTGGCGGACAACTATCAAATTAGGGAATTACACGTATTACTTGTTTCCTATCCCAGTTCGGAGTTCCAACACGTAATGTTTGTATTTGGCGTGAGTCAGCAGATAGTGGGTTTTATCTCGTACAGAAAGTTCTATGGTTAATTAACTCGAAAAGCTCTCAAGTTTTCTCGGCACGTTACGCCGCGGGCAACTTGTTACAACATGTTAGTGAGTTTCTGGATGGACATAGAATTTTATTTCGAGGTTTCTATTTACGTATTAAATTATATAAAAAAGGCCAGTTAGCCATAAAACCATTCTTCTGAACACTACTTTTTCTCCTTATCCGAAATTAGCAACCCGATCCGGTTTCGCACGAGCAGCAGAGACACCTTTAACAATCATCATCATATTTCAACCAAGTTGCAGAAAACCTTAACAAACTATATACCTAAACCTTCCTCATGTATCGCTCTCTATTGGTGAAAACCGCATGAAAAACCATTTAGTAGTTTTTGCGTTTATCGCGAACAGACAGACGTGACAGGGGACTTTATTTTATAATAATACTAGCAACCCGCCCCTACTTCGCACAAATTAAACACCTAAACCTTCCTCATGATTCACTCTGTCTATTAGTGAAAACCACATCCGTTCAGTAGTTTTTCAGTTTATCGCAACCGGACAGACAGACAGACAGACGTGGCGGTTGACTTTGTTTTATAATATGTAATAATGATGTAGCTATATGCTATCAATGCCAAGCTTTCGAAAGCTATAATGGATTTTATTACTTATAATCTTAGAAGGCTTGGGATACAATATGGACTAGAAAATATGTTTTCTTTCGCTGCTTTTCGCCTAGTTGACCAAAGAACGCTAGGCCTCGGAGAATTCTCAGGTCTGGATCACTTCATGCTAGTTGACTACGCCCTATCTCAATGTGACCCTCTGAATAACAGACGTTATAGTTGAGTAATTGACAAAGGGTTGGTAATGCTAGCCGTCTTTGGATACGAAAAATGATACCGAAAACAAATTTCGAGAATATCTTCTTTACAGCATCATCTAGGTTGGTGATTACAAAAATCATAGAACATAAAATTTTTTGCAACAGTTTTTGATCAGATTTAGACTGCGAGTTAGAGCGAGGTCAAGCTCGGCAAATTTTTTGTCAAATTTTCAGTATAGATCAATTACTTAATCCATACTACCATTTTTACTAATTACCGAGCCAACATGACCTAAAGTTAGAGTTGTGGTTTTTTTAATGAAGTATTCCCAGTTGACTACGATAGGCTGATTGATTCCCAGTATACTTAATATTTTTATTTTGGAATTTTTTATTCCTTTACTAAGAAAATCCATAAAAACCAAATTTAAAATTTTTTAGTTAGTTTTTTGGATTGTCTCAATTACTGAGTGAATGTTTTCAAAATAAAAAAATATGTACGATTTAAAATCTTTCATTTTATACATTCATTCCTGGAAACTCAAACAGTCATAACTTGTAAGGGATAGCTTACAAGTTATGACTGTACAAATTTGACTGGCCTGTTGACCTAGTGGTTAGTGACTCTGACTAGTCGTCTAGCTAACTAGGTCGTGGGTTCGATTCCCACCCCAGTGTGGGTGTTTCTTGTATCCGTTGTTTGTATGTTTGTAAAGTCCGCCGCGATACAGGACTAATTCCTAATGCGGGAGTTGTTTTTTTATTACTGCTTGCTAGAGTTTCACTGATTCAAGTAAGTGTTCCATTGTCAGGTACATCCTGTATAAAGAGATTAGAGGGCTTGGCCTTCCCAGCAATAGCCGAGCTATAGCTTACGCCTTATACTCTCTAATCCATCTGTATAAGTAATATTCTTTTTCTTCCGTTACCTTACCTTCTTAACTACTTTTCCCTTTCCATATTCTCCCAATTTTTCCACCTTTAATTCTTAAAGTGCCGATCACATATTATATATTAAGAATGATTGAGCACAACGAAACCTGATTGGGAAACTTCTTAAGAAGTTAGGTCTACAGAAGATCGCAACCTTGTATTGTCTTCCTGTGTTTGTGGACAACACTGGTTTACTGGGCAGGGTCTGTATAAACGGTACGACATTTTTCTTTACTATATTCTGTGACGAATGTATTCCAAATGAAGCCACGCAAATCAATCAATTTTAAATCTACAGAATGGGCTACACCTTTTTTTTTAACTTTCTTTTTATAATTTACGTCTAGAGATGCTTTTCTATGAAAACATAAAATTGTTTTCTATAAACAAAATCTTAACAAAAAAAATAATTTTAATGACAGCTAAACTTTAGCACTATCTGCTATACACTAGGCTTATAACAAGTTGCCTTGGTAGCACCAAACTCAAAAAAACCACGATTCGAAATATAAAATTCATACACGTACGTGTTCAATGCTTCCCTCTCTCAATATTTTTAACAAATGTCGTCGGGACTGACACAGTTGCAAGATAACCATTCGGAAACGTTGCAAGGTGTTACACATTTTTCAATCACGCTTGAGTTCAGTTCGTTTCCAGCCAGTGTTTCAATGTATGACGCCGATATTTTTTCGCTGACTGTTTCGGAACGAATTTAGAGCGGAATGCTAATTTTGTGGTGGTGATAAAGGTGATTTTTTTTTTAAATATTAGATTTATAGCGTTTGTACCTGTAATTGAATATTGTAATAGGTAATCCTGGGTGAGCAAAGACACAAAGCTGACGCACAGTGTGTTTTTGACCCAAAAAAACATTGCAATACTACAATTATTTTACATTACAAAACTCTCACATGACCATTGTTTTTTAATATATAGGATGTTACAGAAAGGTGTGGTCAAGCTTTAGGAGCGTTATGTACGAATAGTTGCTTTAGCTTGAAGAAAGGTTACAAAAACAGTCAGTCGTAAGACTGCACGTCAGAAGTGAAAACATAACTTCACAATGTTTTTGCATATACATATATACACACACACACACACACACACACACACACACACACATACACACACACACACACACACACACACACACACACACACACATACACACACATCTGTGTACATATAATTAGGTTAAAAATAAAAAGTAGGTAACAACATTTCTCTAAATGTATGCGATACACCGCCGCTCTTTAGTGTTTGAATTTCGAATGTAATATTTTTTTAAATATAAGAAACTCGGTTCCGTCTTACGAATTTTCGATTAGGGTCACGTGTCCTGACGCGAGTTTAACATTTTTTACCCATCCCAAAAGGTTCACAACGCCGATAAAGAAGTTCACTTCAAAAAACTTTTTTTTTTATTTTGTTGTTTTTCACATTTCCAAACAAGAGGTTATGAATTTTCAAGTCAATTTAATGATTTGGTTTTTCATTGTTTTATGTGTCACGATCACTAGATACTGTTCCTACATAAAAAGGATAAAACTTAACCTAATCAATCTTGCATAACTAATTGCAAATCATACTGCAATCTTACCAACTAATCAATTTTCAAATTATAATCTAATCAGTTTTCATTACATAAAAATAAATTAGCAACATACAAACTGCACGACAGACGCTTACTCCGTATAGCGAACTGTCTTTTCTAGATAATTCGAAAAGATGACTCACCCGAGGCGGCGAGTTCGGTGGCGCGCACGCAGCCATCAGTCGTCTCAACACTGCGCTTGAGACACGACCCGTACTTCAGCTCGGTGCCGACCCTCAGTCTAACCGACAGTTAAACTATTAAACCTCGACTCTCATAAATCTGCTAATAATTATAACAGTTGTTTCTAAGTGCCTTATTTGTTCCCGTACTGGGAACTCCTATGGGGCTTGAGAGCTGCACTCGACTAGAGCTCTCGAGAACCTCCGCTGCTCTCTTCGACTGAGGTGTAACCTCAGTCCTCCTGGGCTACGCTCCGCCAGGCCACGCCAGGCCTCTGCTACTCTCTTCGCCCCAGCTGCTACCTCCGTCTCCCGGGTCCCCGCTCCGCCGGACTACGCCGGGGCCTTGCCAGCTGACACCGACCAGGGGAGTGCAGTATTGTGAGCCTTATACGGGGCCCAACCTTTGTACCGGCCTTTTATTTATTTTTTGTGCGTGTGGAAACCCCCTCGGGCCCTCACCCTACCGGGGTTTTCAGTGGGGCGGTGTGTCGGAATCGAACCGACTAAAACCACACGATGTGCCGTACTGCGCCTTAAGTAGGAGGGATCCGGGAACAGCTTTTATTAAGACATCCGGACCCAACCTTTGTACCGGCCTAACCGAACCCACTACCCACTTTTTACTGTTCATTATTTATTTTTTATTTTACCAACAAATCTTGAACTTGAACTATTTATACTCAAGAATAAAACCTGACATATGCAGACATTTTCTGAAAAATCTAGATATTCCACCAATATCCTTAGTAGGTATTAAATACCCATAGTTTCAATCATGTTAGCCTTTGTAGGCCTTTGCTGCATCGCCAATATAAACTTTTGCCTTGATACGCACATCGATTATTATAGACGCCCACGTTGTACATTGTTCACAAAGTTTAAATTTCATCTTACGGCTTTGGCATTAGATTCAGACTAAAAACAGCCAGACAATCAATCCGTTATGATAACCTATGTTCAGAAGTATTTAAGTTTTATGGACTGGCCTGTTGGTCTAGTGGTTAGTGAGCGTGACTGCTAAGCCAGAGATCGTGGGTTCGATTCCCACCCAGGACAAATAATTGTGTGATGAGCACGATCATTTGTTCTGTGTCTGGGTGTAATTTATCTATAAAAAGTATTATTTAGAAATATATAAGTATGTTTATCAGCAGTCTGGTTAGTTTGGGATCAGACGGCCATGTGTGATATGTGTGGAGTTATTATATTATTATTATTATATTATAGGGTTGACAGAGATAAATAAGAAAATACTCACATCACTGTTGTAGCATGTGTTTACAGGTCCCGGAAACCGCTTACCATCAGGTTAGCTGTGTTTTGTTTTGTACCAACACAGTATTATAATAAAACGCCTTTTCGCACCCACACCTCACTCGTATATTATAATAGAAAGAGACGGAACAAAGAGTGAGAAAGTCGTATGCTTGTAAAACTTCGTCCCTAAAATGATTTGCTTCACAAAAAAAAAATTACAATGTTTTAATTTATATGCGTTTTTTAAGTCAGTTTAAACAAAACATTTAAGAGTATTCAGAAATCTTGTGAAATTTTCAACAACAGATTCCTAGGACCACAAAACGAAACACAAAAGACAAAAAAAACATTCAATCTCAACAGTACCCATTGGAAACAGAACAAAATAAGAGAGATAAAGTAAAGAATCCAATTAAACAAATTGATAGATCGTTGTCCGCACTGAGACCGTTCTCAGTCGCTTTGTGATCGGCATATCGGCGAATCTTCGGCCATCAATCCCTGGTTCCCGTGTACAAAGGTTTTCTTTAAACCTTTGTGATTGTATCAACGAATGATTCGATTGTATTCCGTTATTTTTTCTTTTAGAAGCAAGAGTTTCGAGGCATTGGCTGAATGGTAATGAGTTTGGCGAGGAAGAAGAAATGTTACTTTAAGAAAATTATACTTTACATTATGTGTTTCTGTTTGGTTTTTGAATAAGTTATGTTTTCATTTTGACATATAGATTAACAAATAGTAGAACGGATAACAATCTCGACGCGATTAGGCAGAAAACATTAAACAAAAACCCAATCACTACATATTATATAACAAAATCCCCGCCGCGCCTGTCTGTCTGACTGTTCGCGATAAACTGAAAAACGACTTAACGAATTTTCATGCGGTTTTCACCAATAGATAGAGCGATTCATAAGGAAGGTTTAGGTATATAATTTGTTAAGGTTTTGTGTAAATTGGTTGATGATGATTGTTGGAGATGTCTCTGCTACCCGTGTGAAGCCGGGTTGCTAGTGTTAAATAAAATGCAGTTTGGAGAAAGGAATGAAAACCAATGTAGCTATTATAATAACCTGTGTAATGCTAAGTTAAAGCTTATTGACTTTCCTTTGGAGTTACAACAGTGTTGTGGCATAAATTGTAGTAATGTGTATCATAAAGAGATCATCAATAATATGTATATTAATTTAGTAAACATTTTATGTGAAAGTGCCAGGACGATTGGTAAAATAAAAACCTATACACCCAAGAAACCCCTAGCAGGCTGGAACAAACAAGTAAGCGAGGCTCACGAGGATGCTAGACCGCTCGTCATAGATTAAGATTGTTCAAATATAACATGATATTAATACTGTACCCATAGCATGGGCTTTAACAGTTGATCTAAATGATGAAGGTTGTCAACTCTCGGCACACATTATGGTGTTTTGCTATCAACATATTATATAAAAATGTAATTACAAGTACAAGTAATAAAAAAAACCTTTAATTTACTTCCTCATTTCATTTAAAATTAGGATTCAACGCTATTAAAAATCCATCTCGACGAAATCATTATCTTTAACGAGAGGTTCGCATTAAAAAAACATTTTTTTTCTCATTTTCTTCCGTCCGATTCTGAAATATCAGCTGCCAATATCGCGACTCGATTTTCTATATCTCATTTTGGCCACGCAGGTCATTTATAAAGTAGCACAGGCATAAATCGCCTGGGGTGGGGTGAGATTGAAAAATACACGAGAAACATCTGTCGCACGTAATATTATCAAATTACCTCCGCTAGCCTGACGACGTGGTACGTGATCCAAGGAAGATGAAACATGAACGCGTTAGCGTCGCACTGTTTTGGTTGACTCGTGTTTTGTAGGTTATTGCATTGGAAAATAAGTGAAATATACTTTGTTGTACATGGTTAAAATTTGCTTCCACGGAATCTTAATTTTTAAAAATAAAAAAAAAGTCGTTCTTTATTATACAAAATCAAACGTCACGACCCAAGGTAATGAAAGGCGTATGTTAAATATGTATCTAAAATCTCACGGTGATGCAATAAAGATCAATTCAGTTTCTGTTATTTATAATCAGAGTTAGGTTTTTGTTGGTTCATTGTCGTTGTCGTCATCGTTTCTCAATCATTTGTGAAAGATTGAGAAACGATGACGACAACGACTCTATAAAACTTAAAAATTCAAGTTTTTTAGTAAACCTTTCGCAATGCGCAGTAGGTACGGCCTAAAACTTGTAAAACCTCGTAATTTCCGACTTTTGCGAGTTACAAAAAACTTCAAATTCTTAAAAAAACAAGGAAAACATACCTTAACATCCATAGGTATAGAGCTCCGTAAGTCCAAAGTTCCATTCGTTTTTTTGAGTAAAAGTATTTTTTTACAAACATCAATCTTACTTGAAGGGAAAACTTTTTGAAATGAGGTCATGGTTTACCGCGAAATGCTGATGCCGAAATTTTAAGCATTATTTCTTACAAAACTCAAGGAATTTGTGAAAAAGTTTACAAAGTAGCTAAGCTTTTAGCCGTTTGCTGGCCAAGTGACGGATGTTTAGGTGTACGTACCTATATTTTTATCCCAGACGGAAATTTACTTATTTTTTCATATTTTCTCAGGTATTTTATCACTCGTTGTTTATACAATGGATTCTTCACTTCTAAGATTTGTTATCAAAAGTGTAATAGAACACCCACCGAACGGTAATCTTTCTCGAAATCATCCGACAGAGTTCAATAAAAACAAAAACAGCTATTAGACTTCATTGTAGTCGGTACAGACTTGGTGCGAGATCAACATTGAAATGTACTTTTGCAGTCTCGACAATATTCTGGTTAAATAAATGCGTTAATTCTCTAACCATAGTCAAGAGTATTGGGAATTAAAAGAATTGGGCTCAGAAACGTGGAATCAACGAATACTGAATGAATGAGAAACCATATAGATATGATATGATATAACATTTGCTCTTAAAAGTATCCAAAAATGGAAAGCCTGCAAGAACGCACTATAGAAAGCTCGTCAGATATTAAGGACTCAAGTAAAAAAAGTGCATTTATTTTGTAAACAAGAGATAATGAAAGGCGTATGTTAAATGCTCTCTGTATATGCTTTGTGTAATGCGCTGAAACTTGTGACTCTTGAGTTGCAGGTGTCCATGGGCGACGGTTGTCACACCATCAGGTGTCCCATCTGCTCCTTTGCCCCCTATAATATATGAAAAAAACAAAACCAATAATATTTCATCAAAGCATGACAATTCTTACTACTATTTAGGTTGGGGCCCCTATAAATTTACGCACTCCCAGACTTCATACTTGCATGTCAATTACCTCAACGGGTTACTGAAGACAATGTTTGTTATCAATAATATATATATATTACATGCATTTAAGTTTTATACAGCTTTTTCCAAACCATTTTTAAAATACATGCATTGAATGGCATCTTTAAAAACACTAAATGTTAAATGGGGAGTATTTTTTACTGATAACCAAATTTTTTATCCGTATATTATTTATTCTTTGTTTACTTTTATCCTGTAAAACCCACGGGTATGATTATACCTAGTTACATAAAATGTTCTCCTTTGTTGGAACAACGGAAGATAACATTGAAAGGAATAAAGGTGCGAGAAGTTATTGTTTGCGAAATTAGCTGTCTAATGGATTGATGTATCGTTGTATAAGAAAATACGAATAATAGCAGACAATCGATGGCTGTAATTGAAAGCATTTATAAGAAATAACTTAGAATAAAAATAAATTATCACGAAAAAATAATAATAACAGATTAAGGGAAAAACAAATTTCCAAAGAACTTAATAACATGTCTTTCGCTAATTTTCTTTAAGAAGCAATTTTTTTATTTAATTTACACAGCCTTGAGGCGTTTAAATCTTATAAAATAAACCACAACATATAAAGATATGGGCTTTGAACAATACAATGTTAGATAGAAAGAAACTCCTAGATGATGCACTGAACTTTCTAGAGGATTTTAATCTATTTTATCTATAGCAAACTTTATCACCTGAGAATTTAAATTACAGAACAGAATAATTACAACAATACAAACAATGGTGGTGATTTTTATCACTAGTCAGGCTTGCTGATCTTAGCCAGAGGTCGTGAGGTTTGATTCCTACCCAGGACAAATCACAATCATTATTTGTTCTGTCTAGGTGTAATTTATTTATAATGTGTACATAATATGTATTTAATAATATGTAAATATAATTATCAGCAGTTTGGTTACTATAGTGCATGCAGGCTCTGTGTCGCCTAGCTTAGTGATATGGCATTTCGATAAATCAATTCGTTTGTTTGAAAAAAAAAATCAAAACACTACAAAAAATTATTAATGTAGAAAATAAATGGGTTCCTTTTCCATCAGCTGCTTGATTTTATAAAATAATTTAAACAATAATAGAAAAAAATGTGTACCTACCTAACAATCTACCTGCCTAGAAATGTGTACCTACCAAATATACTATTATAACTATTATACTTACATTACCCATATAAAATACATTAGTACATATACAGTATCATTAATGAAACCTTTTAATGCCTACTCTGTCATTGTATCATAAGACGTGATGACAACCGTGGCAGGTAATAGAACGTTCTGATTGATCGCCAAATGGTTTAGAATTACAATTGCGATTCCGATTCGAGTTTCGTTGTATTTAATTAAAATATCGATTCGATGTATAATAGCATTTTGAGGTGTGAATATTTGTGATGACTGTATTTTACATTCGGGGATGTATTGGTGAAACAAAATATTACCACTTTATATTCAAAATTCGTGGGTTTTATTTGCATAGTTTGTTTGTTTTATAATGTTTTACCATTGATATGACTCTCAGTGTTGTTGCGATAGCGATAGTTTCCCTATCGATAGTTGACCTTGAAAACTAGTAACTTTTTTTATATTGTTATCGAAAATATCGAGTTTTTCAATAGTATCGGAAGACAACATTAGGAAAATACTATTGCTAGCGATCTATGGTATCGACACTATCGATAGTATTATCAAAGTCGATATTTTCTGTAGGACTATCATAGTACGACTGATATTCAAGGCCACTATAGTATCGTGATACTCAACTCGTACCTTCTTGACTTTGCAAACTCACATTCGCACGCGTTCTCGACTTTTTCTTGACGGTTTCGTATATGGCGAGTTTTTCTTGTAAGGTTGCATAGGAGGTGACACCGTACAGTATAGTCTTGTTCGTTTCTAAATCTTGTATCCCATCCACTATATACTGAATAGCCACGTAGTCTGGGAATCTGGCCCGCTTACCTAATTCCTTCATGACTAACATGTACTGATAGTAACTCTCTTCTCGCCTCTTCTTACGTGAACTCATCAGCTCATGCATTTCTTTACTATTCAAAAAATCTGGGAACTCCTTTTGAAGGGCAGCTTTCAGATCGTCGAACGTCTTGTAAGTTTTTTCGGATCGCAACCAGAGCTGGGCCGTACCCGTGAGCGATCTTCGAGCTACAATAAGCTTTTGTTGAGGGGTCCAACCAAAGATCTCAGAGTTGTCCTCAATATCTTGAGCCCATTTTGAAGACGTGTATGTTTTGTCATCGCCACTAAACTTCGCAATGCCATCAGCGACCACGCCAAAAATCGTCCTGTCGTCTTGCAACTTCAAATCGCCTTCCATCTTGTGCAATATCAACTATTTTTGCCAACAATGGCCCCAATTCTGTTACTTCACTCGCTAAATTAAAATTCACAAAATTTTCTTCATATAAGAAGTAAACCTTGTATACTTAGAAACAAGGTCTTATTTCAAATTGAAACAAGTAGGTAACATATGTCGCTATCGAAATAAGCAATTTATTTGTCGACTAAAGTCTGATACGCTTAAATAAACTGTAATACCACGTAGCGAGAGCCGCAATCCGTTGAATGCCATCTCTTTTGCTCTGTGTTTTTAGTAAGCGTCTTTGTAGGTGTACATTAAAAACACGTCATCTTTGTTCGATTTGAACAAGTTTTTATACGGCAATTATACAGCGTTTGAATAAATGAAGACTCTCGCTGCGTGGAAATAAAGTTGAGTATACGTTGACAGGTTTTATTGAAATTTAGCGGCGCTGAGAAATAGATGCTAGTAATAAATAGACCTTATTACGAAGAGCACTAGGTTGATTTCATATGAAGAAATTAAGTCAGGTTTTAGTTTAGTCGAGTGTACAATAGAATCGGCACCAATGTTAAACATTCTATCCCGGACGAGCCCCCAAAATTGTGGGATATATGATTTTCGTTGGATGGCAAAAATAAAAACAAACTTCTTGAGAATAAAAAAAAGAACAACTTTACTCCACCATAGAAACTTTTACACTCCCCCACCCCACTCCACTCTCTCCCTTCCTCCCGTCCATATCATCGACGTTCGGATACTTTCATATTTTTCAATATACAAATTAATAGACAATTAATAGACTAGATCTGTTTGGATATTTTCCTAACCTACATACATATATAACGTTATTACCAGTATTTTACTAGTATTTAAGACAAGCATCGTTTATCTTTGTGTATTTATTCGTTACTTCTTGAAGCCTTTAGTCTGTAGTCAGTGAAACGTAACTTACTTTAGGAGTTTTTGAAACGTAGTCGAGTATTCCGGTCTAGTTCCATTAAAAAGAGACATTAAAAGTTATGATAAAAATACAAGCATGTCCACTTTGCCACCGCCTCGTTGCAGAAAATATGTTTTGTGTTTTTAACAACGCCGAGAAGTCTAAATTGTACCCGAGAGGCTTAAAAGAACTAAACTTGAAACATTACCCTGATGAAGCAAAAAAATATTTAAAACTTTTTAATGTTTACTGAAACTCGAAGGTTTGTTTTTGTCAGCTAACATGGTTTTTATAGCATTTTGAAAGGTAAAAAATTACCGAAAAAAGTGCTAAGAGTGCAAGAAAAAGATAATGTGATACTAATTATGGCCTTTGGGTGGTTCTTAAATTACCGTAAGCCCATAGTTGACACACCTTGAACAGATTCAAAATAGAGTCTCTATTACTCTCTTTATCTGAGGGTTGTCTAGTAAAATCATTATTGACTTCTAGCTCTCTTCTCTTTCCTGGTTTCGTTTAAAAAAAAAGCGAGATGAATCGTTGCGGATTCCTTGCATGTCGATATAGACTTTACAGTTTTCACAAACAACGCTGATCATTTAATATTCTTACTGCTGTAACTTAAGAAGCAGCCTCTTGGAGGAGATAGCCGAACATACTCTCGACAATGATTGTATGAAGCTACGTCGTTTCTTTTAAAATATGTTATGTAAACTCATAAGGCCTTAGAATGTTAGACGGAAGGAAACATACCTCCTACAAGAAATAGCAAAAGATTTGAGCCAATTCCGCTATCCCGATTGCAACATGGGAATGTTTGAAGATATAGTTACACTCGCAAGTAAGAAAAATATCTCACCATCTAACAATACATGATATTATTACATTAGAATAAATAAACCTTATCATAAACTTCATTATCATTAACTCATCAAACACACTATTTACATAACATAATCAAATAAACTACTAATGTTTGTTTTATCTTCCTGAAGGCAAACTGAAACAAACATAAATGTCATATATTTTCGTGAAACAAGCAAAACGTTTTCATAACGGGAACGACATTGAGCACATTAACATAAAAGTACACAGTTATCAAAACATGTTCGCACAAAGCTCACTGTTTTCAGTTTATTTTACTTACTTGTGCTTCATCCTTCTTTAAAATAACATATTATGTAGGTTGGCATTGCAGGAGAATACCAGGTAAATTTAAAGATTCAGAAAACATGTTAGTTCTATTGAAAAGTAAAGTGATCAGTAGGTTAAAATCCTACTAATATTATAAACGTGAAAGTTTGTGAGGATGTATGTATGGATGTTTGTTACTCTTTCACGCCAAAACTATTGAACCGATTGCTATGAAACTTGGTATGTAGATAGCTGGAGACCTGGATTAACATATAGGCTACTTTTTATCCCGACATTCCCACAGGATCGGGGCTTACGCGGGTAAAACTGCGGGCGCTGCTAGTTAAATGTAAAAAAAACTAGCTACGCGTTAATGTAGATTTTATTTACTAATCCCTCGGGAACAGTAACTTATGTCTAGTTGAATAGTTAAGACAAAAGCGTAATAATAAACAAACTTACTTTCGGATTTATAATATTAGTTAGTATTACTGACGGTCTAACGTTTTTTGAAGTGAAAACTTCTTTAGCGGCGCTACGCACTTTTTGGGATGGGTAAAAAATGTTAAACTCGCGACAGGACACGTGACCCTGATCGAAAATTCGTAAGACGCAGCCGAGTTTCATATATTTAAAAAAAATTAACATTCGAAATTCAAACATTTATGAGAGACCAGGAGCGTAGAACCTCCAGTGTAAGCTATGTATACATTCAGAGATGTTATTAATAATAATAATTTATTTTCAGACTAAGTCCATGCTTTTGCATACATTATTTATTACATTAAATTTTATTTAAAATATTAGTAAACAATTCTAATTTAATTTAACAAGACTCGTATGAACCCCTTCATAATTTTGGAGTCATATTTGTCTGCAATAATCTTTAGAATGCTGTTAGTGCTGTCTTGCACTCTTCTTAGCAGAGAAGCAACTATCTTTCGAATGATACCTACTTCTTATTTTAACCTAATTATATATATACAGATGAGTATGTGTGTATATGCAAATACATTGTAAAGTTATGTTTTCACTTCTGACGTGCAATCCTACGACTGACTGTTTTTTTTTTTGTGTCAGGGGGCAAACGAGCAGACGGGTCACCTAATGATAAGTGACTACCACCGCCCATGAGCACCTGCAACTCAAAAGTCACAAGTACGTTACCAGCCTTTAAGGGGTTTAAGTAGGGGAAGAGGGGAAGTGGGGGAGAAGGAAAAGTTAGGGCCTCAGGTAACCTCACTCACTCGGTGAAATACAACGCAAGCTTTGCTTTGCTAATTTAGAATCATTAAATTTATTAATATGAATCGTTACAATTTAAAACCATTTCTAAACGTTTATGTCAATGTTTATTGGACTAAACGTGTGCTCAATGAGGTCGAATCCTTAGGTCGACAGTCGTCCGTGTAGTGGCGAAAGGTTCTAATGACCAAAGTTATCCTTAGCTAATGTTTCTTTAAACGCTCGCTACAAGCCCATTACCGCGAGTAAGGTTCATGTAGCGGTAAAAGAAATAGAGTGGTATTTTTATGATCTTTCTAAAAGAAAACAAAGGTAGGTTATCATTAATGAAGTGGCGATAGCATAATGGGTTTGAGATCAGAGGGATGCTTCATAAGTAATTACTTTAGTTAAAAGTAGTAAACAAAATTGCAAATGCATATGTAATATCTTTAAAAAGTGTTGCTTAAAAAAAAGAAAGAATGGTCGAGTGCTCCCAGGATTTGCGTTTCCGTAGCTGGTTTGAGATCAATTTCAGGCACTACCAGCTTTGACTCTCTATTAAAACACAATTATTATACATTTGAAATGTGAAAAAAGAAATCTTTAAAGTCTTAAAGAGAAAGTCCTTCCCCGGCGTAGAAGTGCTTATAAACAAAGCTGAGTATCAGCCCAAATATGGCAAACGACTCCCTAATATTTTCGGACTTACTCGGTCACCTCTCTGTTATTAACTTACCATTACTTCGCCTAGCCGTCTTTTATCATATTACATAGTAACTGCCTAAAATTTACAACTGCAACATATACTCACACACGTAGTGTGCTGTTTCTCACGTTTATGAGAAAACTAGAATGGAAACAGATTAAGAAAGTTCGCCGCAAAACGTAGCCTACGCTTGTAATGAGGTTTGTCTGTTTAAATTAAACGCAGACATTGAATTCCTACATTACTATGGTTTCAATTAAATGGATTTAAAGAGCATCTGGTTTCGATTGTATGTGAATGTCTTTCTTGTCTAATGTAAGTAGATTATTCATCAGTACATAATCAATTAAAACAGAACATAATATTATGCTCAATCAGTAAAATGGCAACACTTATATATAAGAGGTATTAGGTAAGAAATAAGAGGGATATGTAGGGCTTGTTCGCAAGATGATAGTGGATCTGATTGCAGTGAGTAGCAGTAACAATGGTGAGGTACGACCTGCAATTCGAGGATCTCCTGCTTTTTTTTAAACTTTTCAATAAAAAAATCATCTTATTCTTAGTATTTTTATTGACATATATGCCAGGTTCCCTAGTAACAGCAAAGGACTGAAAATAGAAAAGCTTGACATCCTACATGGTGGAGCTGGTCAAAGTGGCAAGGAGCCGAGGGATCAAATTGGTGCTACGAGTAATTTGTTCTTTGTGAATTTTTTATAAGACCTCTAAATTCAAAAGTGGATATCCTATGTATGGTCAGATAAGTTAAATTGTCATAGATAATCTAATAAACAAAAATACAATAGAAAAAATTTAAGTGCAGGTAAAAGTTGTTTACATTAAACTAACTAACAAACTACTTAACACTCTCAAGTTTGTAAGAATATAGTTCAGTAGTATGTGTTTTGTTTTCTGAACAAGAATACAGTTGAGACATTACAGTTGAGAGACAAACATAAAAGGTTAACATCTATATACGGTAGAATAATTGTTTACATTCCAAGCCACACTGAAAAAAAAAAACAAACCACCGCACGTCGAACTATTTACTTTAGTTGCCACAATAAATATTTTCCGACGATCGTAAACTTGGCCATTCAATTACAGTGTATTCACAAAAAACAGGCCACTGTAAAATAGCCCTTTTGATGTTTCGAGTAAAATGTATTGACATGTACTTCGCTCCCGGCTGTTTCAACCCGTTCACCGAGCGAGTTAAAGTTAATTTCATCATCGAAAAAGGTTTTCGTTTTGTTTAAATTAAGCGTGTTCTTCCAATTAGTTTTTATTTTTAAAACGGTTGTAATGGCTTTATGAGACGTTGATTTGACTTTCATATTTTACTTATCATTCGATAAAAACTTAATTCAAATAACAACTGCGAGATATTAAGTAGATTAAATATAGGACACGAGCTAGACAGCGTACATTGGGTTTTAATAAAGGCAGAGGCTCAGCTCTTAAGAATCTTCAAAACTGCTAGTGTTTGCCAGGATCATTTCTTTGCTATAAATAAAATGTCCGAGAAAAGTTCAGGCTTTCTACACTCTAAAACTATCGTTAACTACTGAAGCAGATTGCAACGACTTGTTAAAAGGTATTTTATTATTCCCTGTCATGTACAACTATCCATACTCACCCTTGACGACATCAGACAGTTTTTCAAAATCAGCTGGTGTTCTTTTACAGTTAACTGCTATGTGAAATTCTTAGCCAGTACTGATTAAAAAAAAATACTATTAAACACCGACTGATAAAAGCGAAAATGGTCGAACAAAAGTGCGTACATAAACCTCCCATAACCCTAGTAAGAACCGGCATAACATTACATGACTGAAGTAAAAATAGTTTCCTTAGTACCGAACCATTAGGAAATGCCTCTTAAATCGAGGTACTGAAGCAACACTACAGGACATTAACATTTACCCATTTTGTTAATTTCTAACAAAGCGGAACATTAGAATTCGTACCAAAACAGCCCCAGGCAAATGGACTGAGTGTAGACCACAACAGCTTGTTTAGACTAAAACTACAAATGGATATTCTGTTGTAAAATTTAATGGAGAAATGCTCGAAGTTTTACAGTTAATTGTTTTACAGTTACTGAAATTAAGTGCAAAGATTTGGTAATCTCATACAGGGAGAATAAATGTTCGTAAAATTTATTAAATAACGGTGATTAAAAAAATTGCTGATATAATTATTCTCGACAATATTTTAGACAACAGAGTAGTAAATTAATTTACACTTCTACTGTATTACATTTCTTTTACAAAAGAAAAACAAAAATTTTGTTAGCTCAGTGTCACAAAACTTGAAAAAAATAATTCTACAATGAAGGTTTACACTTCAACAAGTGATCTGCCTCACGGTAATCGGTTAAACTAGTTTACTATCAATGTAATTGGAGCGTTGCTATTCTATCTCTCTTCAAAAGACCCTCACTCAAACTGAGAAAACACTATATTAGTAGTATTAATTAATCTTGTTCTTCTGAGTGGAGGCACTGCCTCAGTTGGATGCTTGCTTTTAAAGTGCGATAATTAATAGATGAAGTATTTTTAGTTAACAGATTTGTTGCCTCATTGTCTAGCTTTAGTTGAAGCTGTAGGTATAAGAACCCACTAAAATAATCCTAGGTACATAAGTGTGTACATTTTTATTTCAACGCCATTTACTTCTACAGAAATTAACTCTATGATCCATCCATATCCCCTGAGCGGCAAAGCACACATAAGTGAGTCTCAGCTGCTACAACAATACTTTTGTTTAATGTACCAGTTCTAGCTCAAAATAAACTTCAACTTGCGGTTGAATTGTGTTTCACTTTGTTTATTCTATGTCCTGAGGCGTCGAACTCTTTACCTTTGTTTCAAACTTTAGCACTACCTCCCTTCCAGACAATTTCAGTAGAGTAATGTCAAAAGTTAGGAAAATAGAGATATTTTTCAGGTAAACTGTCTCACTAAGAAATATGGTAACGTGAACCTAACGTGATTATAAGTTCGTGAAGTAGGTCGTACATTACAGTATTAGGAATTTATATTAAAACGCTTTTATAAATATATTTCAAAAGTGTAGAACAAAATATAGTGCTTGAAGTAAATGTTTTTATAAATTTTTATATAATATTAGTTATTTTTGTAATTTTTTTTTTCGACACAGAAAAAAAATCCACTGATGTACTTAGGATTACAAAAATCGGTATTTTTTTAAAAAGCAGCCTATCGTTACGTATAATAAAAAAACCACTGCACAGACGTCGCATTTTGACACCTGGTTGATTCTGCATTTTATTACAATTTATACTGATGTTCAACAAACGATGTTTATTTCAACACAATACTGCGATTCAATTTTAAATTTTTCAATAAAATATTAAATCATTTAGATGACTTAATTGTAACGTAAATAATAAATTTTGCAACAGAGCAAAACAAAACTATTTCAAGGAAAAAAAAAATTACTAGACATTTTTACATAAAATGCTCAGTCTTTTGTCACCGTAGTAAACTTGTGTAAATCATTTGACATGAAACAGATACCACAAAACGTAGGCGGAATGTTGCAAACACATTTCAAAACAAGTTAGATAAGAATCTGACAAAAAGGACGGTAAAGTTTTCGTTGTAAATTCAACGAAAATTTTACGTGCGTAAGCAAAACGAATCGTTTCTTATTTATTGGAACGTGGCATAAGTGATTGTATGTCACGTGAGCGTCCGTGTTTTTTGTATTTCAAAACCAGTGATTTTAAATTAAAAATTTAAATTTTCATTGTCAAGAAGAAATAAGTTAATTGTGAGAGACTGGTGTCTGTAGTAGGAAGATCTGAGTTACAGATCACCAGGCTCCCTCTTGGACCAAGTGGAGCGCATAACTTATCAAAAATACAATTAAATTAGAATAATCACAAAGTATATTTTTTTATCATTTCCTTCGGATTAATGCTGGAAGACCTTTATTTAGTAGTTTAGAAAACATACTGTCGAACCGGGTTGTGCTAAAATTTACTTGTTTCAAGGGTTTCATTTCTCAAAATAAAAAAAATAACTCTTTTCTCAGGAACGCATGGACGTTCAAGAAGAAATTACATCAAATACTAATCGCATGCGGTCACTCGAAACTGTTAAATACAAACTTCTTATATTTTTACCAAGCCATCCAATGCTGAAGATTCTTGATGCAACAGAAGACCGCGGTTAGCCAGGACAATTAGCAGTATTGACAATGAGCTTCATGGGCGGATACAATTGGCGACTCCTATGTCACTCCAGTAGTATTACTAGTATTTGCAGTCAGCGGTATCAGCTTACTCATCAGTCGAGCCATGTGCTCATTTTTTAACTAAAATACAACAATTTACAAAAATATCAGTATCTTTAAAATCAGCAAGAAGTAGGTACATAAGTGTAGTAGGCTGTTACCACTCACTACTTCTATAATGTGAACGGTTTCCTTTTAAAAACATTTAGGTTAATTGGAGGGATTAATAATAATAATAGCTACATATGGCCCCGTTACCTTGTTTTGGTTTTATAAATCTCTTCCAGAGGACGTATTTCTTTATTCTGCGGCGAAGGAAGGGTCAAGTCTGCATATGATATATGATTAGAAGTGCCCTTTCTTTGTCCCTGTTAGATAACCACCGAGGACTCGTATTGTCGCTTTAATACATTAATCATTAAAATTGCTGGGAGGCTAGCCCGCAAACTTTAGGGACATTTCGAATGGATTACCTACTTTCTCTTTAATATTATGTTCTGACGTTGACATCATTTTAACCATTTACGTAGACATTTTAACGGTTTAAAATATAATATTCAAGAGTCTTTTCATAAGCCACATGATTTACGTAACCCTGTCATTCGAGTGCAAGTCGTCGAAATAATTATGTAAATGATTGGTTGGTCAGAAGCCGGGTAGTAGTAGGTACCTACGAAGTAGAACTGCTACAAAGTACACATAGACAGAGTGGCTCCTCTGTTTGAGTACTATAAAATCGTATAAATATTTTTTTCTATGCGGATCGACATCATTTTATGTAAGGTTGATTCCAGTGTATATCAGTTGGTTGTTTAGCCTGTTTGGCTGTATTTATACCTCTTATCGATGTAATTTGCAAAATGAAAAAGTCCTCCAAAAATCGTAGGTCTTTAGCTAAAGAGAAATTATGTGAGTTTAACGTCTAGTTTAATATATATAAATGTATTGGAACAGGCTAACTACTAAAGTGTTAATTTAACTTACTGAATTAAAATATTTAGAATTTAATATACTTTTTTAATTACTCTGGAATTATCGTACACGTTTTTATACAATCAATATTTGCTGATAAAAATGTTAATGTCAATAAATATATATTCGCCTTGCTATCGGATATTCCGAATGAATGAAGGTTTTGCTTAGGGGATCAGCAGTTCACGGCCCATGAAGCAGTCAATTTGTTCCTCTTGAGATAAACAACACTGAGTGCGTTCATACGTTTCTTTATTACCGTGATGTATTGTTTTCGTCGCACTATTAAAAAATTCTCTTACATATATTATGATGTTCAGTAAGTCAAGTTTTCGTTGATTATCTTTTAATCTACTCCGTAGTTTACGGTATTTCAAGGAATTATTTCAATTGAATTATTTCAAGGAAACACTACAATATCTACAATTCCTAACCGCAAGCGAATCAAAAAACCATGGATAACGGTTGGACTACTACGTTGTATGAAAAACCGCGACAAACTACACGTAAAGTCAAAGAGAAATCCTAATAACACCATAATCAAGACCACCTACACAAGGTACAGGAATTTCTGTAACTCTCTACTAAAAAAACTAAAACGAGACTACGAAACAAAATCAATTAGTAAGGCGGCTAATACCAGTACCAAAGTGTTATGGGACACCATTAAACAAATAGCATGCACTAATAAAAAGCATACCACAGCCTCTGACCTGCTCTCTTCCACTGACCCTGCCATGTCAGTTAACAAGGTAAATGCATTCTTTGCGTCCATCGGTAAAAACCTCTCCGAAAAAACTATGAACACTAACTCCCGTAATTATCTAACGTATGTCGATTCTCAGCCATTTTCTTTCGTCTTGACTCCCACAGATGAGGCAGAGGTTCAAAACATTATTTTAAACTTAAAAAAAGGCAATTCCATCGGCCGCGATGGTATTTCTGGTTATTTTTTGCAACGGTATTACCAAATACTAGTCGCACCTCTCACATACATATTTAATTCTATGTTCAGTACTGGAGTCTTCCCGATGGAATTTAAATTGGCTGAGGTTATTCCTATCTACAAGAGTGGTGACGTGGGCTGTGTCAATAACTATAGACCTATTTCCATTCTTACTGCCATTTCCAAAATTGCTGAAAAGCTCTTGAACAAACGGCTTGCAAACTATCTCGAGTCAAAAAATCTTCTGTCGAGTTCACAATTTGGATTCAGACCTGGCATCTCCACAAACGATGCTGTACACGAACTGACCGACCATATAGTTCGCAAACTCGACCAGAAGAAGAAAGTAGTGGCAGTATTTCTTGATCTGGCTAAGGCATTTGACACGGTCCGCGTCCCACTCCTATTGAATAAACTTGAGAGGTTGGGGATCCGTAACACTCAACTTAAATTGTTCTCTAACTATTTGACTGGTAGACTGCAGAGAGTTAGAGTGGGTGATATCGTTAGTGATGATCTACCTATCAACTACGGTGTTCCCCAAGGTAGCGTCCTGGGACCTTCGCTCTTTCTGTGCTTCATAAATGACCTGTGCAGTCTCCCACTCACAAATGGTAAGATAGTGACGTATGCCGACGACACTGCATTGGTTTTTCATGGTAACTCTTGGGATGATGCATATGGCTTCGCACAACTTGGACTTAACGTTGTTTCCTTGTGGCTTAAAGATAATGGGCTAACACTGAATCCTGAAAAAACTATTTATATGCCATTTTCTATTAAGAGCAAACCGCCTTCTATGCGGGACAGCCATGGTATAATATATCACACATGCTCACTCTGCCACCCTTGCTCTTGCGCACATCTAACTAAAGCCTCCAGCATTAAGTACCTGGGAGTTGTACTAGATAGTTCCTTGAACTTCTGTCACCACTTGGACCTACTCTCCTCAAGAGTTCGTAAATTAATGTTCGTTTTCAAAAACCTACGACACATAGCAGATGTACAGGTCATTAGAATGGTCTATTTGGCTCTTTGCCAGTCTATAATAAATTACTGTATAACGGTTTGGGGCGGAGCATGTAAGAGCAATCTCATAAAATTAGAAAGAGCTCAACGGGCAGTATTGAAGGTAAGTCGGTCCTTACCATTCCTCTTCCCTACCAAAGACCTGTACCGGCTTACCGACGTACTAACAGTAAGACAACTATTTATCCTGGGAATCACACTGAAACAGCACGCTGCTCTTGCTTATGAGCCCTCTATTCACAATCATAAGCGGCGGAAACATCATGTCTGTGACACAATTACCACTCAATGGACTACAGCGTTCTCCATGAGGTTCTTCGGTTTTCTGGGAAACTATCTCTATAATAAGATCAACAAACAAATTGACATATACTCCTACACGCGTTTCCATTGTAATAAAGCTGTCACATCTTGGCTCAAGTCCCTCAGTTACGATGAAACAGAAAATCTTTTAAATATTCCATCATAATACAACACTATGTGCGCTCTCATATTTACTATTATACACATACATATTTACTCTAAACACATCTTACACTATTGCTATTTACACAATCTCACACACACACACACACACACACACACACACACACACACACACACACACACACACACACACACACACACACACACACACACACCACACGCGCATACATATACTTACATACACTCATTTATAAACGAACACACTGCAGCTTGGTAGTAGTTTTTATACACTCTCAACAATAACACTTACCTGACATCAAGAACTGCACATATCCAGAGCTGGGAGAGGCTGGTAATCTGTCATACAGGCCTGTCCTAGTACAGATACCAGTCTCTCACATAGAAGCATAACAATGTGTCAAAAGTAATTTTGTTTTGTAATGTCTAATGTACTGTGTGAGAGAAACAATAAATTAAATTAAATTAAATAAAAAAATTATTATTTGGAGTTTGGAATTACTTTACATACATCATTAAAATGTTTGCAGAGCAGAAAGTAACAAAGTATAGAAATAAAGCACACAGTGTACTAATCTCAGGAACTACTGGTTCAAATTGCAAATTCTTATTGTGTTGGATAGTCCATTCATCGAGGAAGGCTATAGGGTATATAACATCACCCTACGATAAATAAGAGCGGAGCATCAATGAAAAATGTTGCAAAAACGGGCAAAATTATTCCGTTTGAGAGCTTCTGTTGCGTGCGCTGCGTAAACGGTTAAAGTAAAGCAAAAATCATGTATTGTTCCTCAACATCATACGTCTATCTTTTCTTCTTTAACTCACTATAACCTTTTTTATGTTAATCAAATTAGTTCTAAAATAATGCTATATTTGCGAAAGTGTTTTTTATAAACATGATATTAATCCTTATCAAAAATATACGTTACTCTTCACATGTATTTAATTTTGAACAAACGGGGCACAGCTAGTTATATTATATAATACTAGCCGTATCGACATTGTTCGAAATTTCGGTTCTACCACTGAGGGAAGATAATTTTAATGTAAATTTGAAAGGAAATTCCTGAGCCAACATTTGCTGACTATATTCACAACATGCATGCAGTATGTTTATTTCAGAATTTATTATCAGATGACTTAGGGCGGATCTACTTTGGACCCATTAACTGTTTGCCTGCTATTGAAAAATGTATTTTACAGACTTTTGTTTACACACCTATTCATATAAATTTAATTTGCATATACATAGTACGTTGTTCTACTCATAATGAGTAGTGAATTACCGTAACCAGCATAGCTTAGACTTAATTTTATATCATGGAACCACGAATATTTTTTTTTGTTTTTTTGCACCATGCGGTTTACGCTTTATTCAAATATTTATTCTTATTTTTAAGACAGAAACTTACTCATAAGTAAAAGGAACTGGTATAAAAATAAATAGTAAATTGGGATATCAACCACAAAATTACTCGTTGTCAACCTTGTAACGAAGACTTACTGTAATGGGTGGGTGTGTGGATCAAGTTAAAGTTATCAAATAGCTGAATCATCTCCTGTGGTCCTCTTTTGAATATAAATATGTTGATACTTTTGGTGATTTAGTTTCAACATTATGCATATTGATATTAATAGTAAGCACAACGTAAAAATTGATGATGATTGAAAAAAAAGGAGGCTTCAAAATTCAAAAATATCAATAACAACACACTTTCGGCATTAATCTGTTATTCTTAATGGTTAAGACATTTTCTACAGCTGTACAAAAGTGCTATGTAGAAGATAGATAATAGCTACGGCGTAGCTTATCGTAGCATCTTTCTTCACTTGTACCGCAACCAAAACATTCCGGGTTATGCGGTATTCGGGTCACGAGTTCCGGCTATGGCCCGTGTCCGATAGATCGCTGCTCATCCCAGATCAATCGCCGAGCGGAGGTGTTCTTAATGGAGATTTTACACGTGATTTCCGGGAGCCGTCGACGTTTGAGAAACCTGGTTACGACGCTCTTTAAGTAATGAAAATAGTCTGTTTTTTTTTCGGAATTTTATTTTTGTTAAGTCATTGTCATTTGTGCTATAATTTTTAGCCTATGTAAAGTGTTAATATAGTAATTGACGTTGAATTTTAGCGCTATGATTATAATTCCCCATTTTTTTTTTGTGGAATGGAATCAATTTCATTACTATCAGGTATATAGATTACGTTATCTTCATTTTACGCGTATGCATGTATCTCTAAAGTAAACCGTACCAGCCGTAGGGGTAACCAGGATGGAGCGGTCGCTACAGACATGTGGTATCCCTGTTGAGGCCGAGGATGCTGGCTGGTTGAGACTTGATTACCGCTCATTGCTGTAAGAGTGTATACGATAGTGGCGATGAAGGCTGCTTCATGGAGCAGTCACTGCTGTGGAGGGACGGGTGTTATGTCCCTCCAACACAAAGGGAGGATCCTCCGACCAGGCCAGGTGATCATGCCTGGCGGGCCGCGGCCCAACGGTTGATGTCGGGAAGTTGTATATACTCGTATATACTAATCGGCGCGAGAACTCTTATAGCGCAATGCAGGATTAGTATTTACTTCGTAGTTCAGCTCTTCTTTGCTAAATGATCTTGGAGTATGTTTTTGCTATATATGGAAGTCGCCACAGTCATAAACAAAAGTGTATTTATTACACTTTTACAATTCTCCGGTATATGTCGTCTTATGTTGTTATTAACAATTGCCAGAAATAAAAAAATGCTTGACCCCGGAATACAATCTTCATCCTTCTAATATTATAAACGTTAAAGTTTGTGAGGATGTATGTATGGTTGTTACTCTTGCACGTAAAAACTACTAAACCGATTGCAATGAAACTTAGTATGCGGATAGCTGGCGACCTGAACAAACACATAGGCTACTTTTTATCCCAATATTCCTATAAAAGATTACGCGGGTAAAACAAGGGTTAAAGCTAGTATAATATAAATAAAAGATAGAGAGAATGAAATATATATAAAATTTAAATTTCACGCCTTATAACATCAACTCACACTGACGTTTTTGCATTTATACTCTGTCTAATCAGAGCTATACACGATACTCTCATATTTAGATATCACAGAGCAGTGACATCTAAATATGAGTGTATCGTGTTAAAGAAATTAAACAAATATTTTAATAAAACAGTTTATTTCTAGTTAAAATAACAAATTTGAAAATTATTTTACTAAACACGTTAATTGTTATGAATCTTTTATTATCACAACAAAATCAAAAGTATCACAAAATAGTATAACGAGACAAATAACATACAATAGACAGACAAGACAAGAGATGAAGACAAGAGAAGACAAGACATGGACAGAGGTTGTTGATGTGGCTCAGGAGGCATAGAAGTACTGCCAGCTGGCTGAAAAACAATTTACTGACTCTCAACGCAAGCAAAACAAAACTCATAGCCTTAAATATAACCAAAAGATCTGCTCCTAATCAAGTTCTGAACGTTAAACTGCACACATGTGAGTCTGCCAAGCATCCAACTTCTTTGCAATGCCAATGTCCGACTATTGTACAAGTTTCGTGCATAAAATACTTGGGCCTTAGATTATATATAGGTCCAGATATCGTGACTAGTACAAAAGTCACCGTTTACTTTAAAGCCACTTTTTGGAGCTGTGTGAGTGAATCCCGCCCAACGCGAGTGTCAACATACAATACCTGAGCTTGTGTGCGTGACGGTTTTACTACCAGTGCATAGAGGTTACCCCAAAATTTAGGGACTTTTTTATGAAACATAATAATTTTTTTTTGATGTAAGTTTTTTTAATGTTTGAACAAATAAAGATTATTATTATTATAATACATTACAATAGCATTTTTATTTATTTATTTATCTCTTTATTTATCACTTTTTAAGTAACTATCCAAAAACAATGTAAACATTAAGCCATATCAATTGGCGGTCTTATCGCTCACGGCGATCTCTTCCAGACAACCTTTGTACGGATATTATCAAATATATTTTAGGGTAGTCTGTGGTGTACTGAGATAAGCTAATATTAAAATTTTTGGGTTTATCTAAAAAAAAGTTAATTGTGGGAGAGCCATGCTTCGGAACATATGGACCGGAGTGATGCCTCACAGACCGGAAACTCTAACCTTCCTATTTCTTCTCCTCCCCTAAAAGGCCGGCAACGCAGTTCTGAGTTTTGAGTTGCCACTTGTGACGTGTCCATGGGCGACGGTAGTCACTTACCATCAGGTGACCCGTATGCTCGTTCGCTCCCTATCCCTTAAAGCGTTCTTGCTTAAAAATTTATGGGCACTCGGTAGTTGTTTGAAGTGTGTGTTTCGCCATGCCATAGCCCAAATTTTTTTGGGTATTTTGCAGAAACCTAGAACGTTCTTGTAGTAAAAAAGTAGATAATTTTAACTACATAGTTTTGTGTAGTAGGTCTCACAACATTGTAATAAAAACACACAACAAACTGGTTATTTACATTTTTTTCCAAACAAACAAAAACTAATGTCTTCATTTATAAACAAATAACATTAAAAAGATAAACGATAAATAAATCCCATTAACATCAACAATGTTTTATTAAAACGAACAATATTTTGAGGCTCGTAGGAGCTACGAATTAAGCGAAAAAATACGCCGCATCACGCTCGCTCGCTTAAATGACGTTTTGTATAAGCTTTAGCGGCCAACGCAGATTTCTCAGCTTTATTTTTTCAGGTGATGGATTGCTCTGTGTTTTCTTGTGTAATTTCCGGACACTAATTGCGTCGGGCATCCGTCACGGTTGCGGGGAAATGATGAAAAAACCTCAAGCCTGCTGGTAATAAATAATTGTCCGCGCTGTTGCAGGTAGCAGTTTGTTAGTTTAGATAAACATAGATATTCAGAGTGGTTTCTTATAAATGAACTGGCAACCTGTCTCGGCTTTGCACGGGTACAAATTACACACCTAAATCTTCCTCATGAATCACTCTGTCTATTAGTGAAAACGCATGAAAATCCGTTCAATAGTTTTTTAGTTTATCACGAACAGACAACAAGAACAGTTTTATAATATGTAGTGATAACAAACCTATTAAGAACTTATTTATTGTTTAAATATATTTTATGCTTAAACAGAAGATTACTGTTCCCTGTGCGAGGAAGTAACTAATATGAATTTGTTTGCTTATATAATATGAATAATGTTGGTGCCTCTTGTAAGATTAAATAACCAATAAATGACAGTAAAAATATTGAGTTAATACAAACAATTCAATTGAACATGGAATTTATTTAAGAGCGTCCAGACATAATATTAAAAGATAATATCTCGACCTACGAAAATATTAGGTTTGGTGGTACGTGAAGGGAACGAGAATTTTGCTTCGACTGTTATGATTATTCTCTCCCTCTTATAGTCAGCTTATCCCCCAAGAGATGAGAAATTGAAGTATCCGCTATCGAAGAAGAGAAAGTTTCTGACTACGGAAGCCACCTAGTCCTAGTAGAGTCCTTTTGGTCTTCAGAATACTGTGGTTAACTAGCATTAGTGTGTTGTGTCTTTCTGAAATTTCTATGGTGGCAAGTTTATAGATGTTAACTTCGTGCGAGAGTAAATATGACTGATAAGTGATTCTGTATTAATAGACACCGCTAACCGCTTGCCAATAATTGAGCCTTCTGCTAAATGCTTCGTTTAAAAAAGTATTAGGTACAGTATTGCTTTTGCAATAATTTGAAAATATAGTTATGTATTTTTCCAGGCAGGTATAATCCTGGAAAATTCAAGAGTAGAGTGACGCGGTTTCTCTTGGATAGACGTGTACCATCTTCGTCTTCATCATCACTTCAATTATTCGAAATCGTCAATTTAAAAGAAAATTATAATTAAAATTTGTAGATCAACACACACAGAGTCATTGCAACAAAATGTTGTTTTGTCAAATGTCAAATTATAAAATAAAACGGATAACAAACAACACCATATCTGCTTGTGTCGATCTATAACCGCCCATTTCCAAACGGTTGTGTCTTGTGAGACAAAGGCCTGTTCCTTTTATCAAAAAAAAAAAATACAGTATTATTTTACTTTTTTCAAATTTCGAAGATAATAAAGTTTTTTATAGTTTTCAGTATTCATAAACACTCGTATCGTTAGAACGTTGTATATATAGGTTGTGCTAACCTAGCTAATCTTCCCATTAGGCCCTGTCTCCTCACCTGCAAAAACACAAACGAACACAACAACAAAGATATGATGTATGAATAGTTGGATAAAAAAAAATGTATTTCCAGGGTCTTCAGCGATCGGATTCCGGACCTCTGTCGGTAAATTGCCAAACTAGAACCTGCGGAAGAAAATAGGTGTACTATCATAAGATCAATGACCTTTTCCTCAATTCATGATTGCTATTGTGCAAAGGGCAGCTTACTAACCTTTAACGTTTTTTTAAACTCAAATAAGATCGTCTAAAGTTACAGACTAATATTTTAACTTACAATGTAAAGTCAAATTTTACAAAGTGTAAAACAAGGTAAGCTTAGTTCAGAAGATAACATCCTAACAATGTTGAGACTAAGTTAGGAACTTAGAATTCAGGCGGGTTCAACTTGTCGCCATAACCTACTCGAAGTTCATATTCTAGACTAACAGCCAGGATTTAAACATAACTTTAAACACTCATGATTTGAACAAAACTTTCATAGGAGTTTATATGCAAGCGTCATAAGTACAAAGGTTATAAAGGTGTCTTGGAAATTGAAGTTCGATCACTGATTACGATAAAAAAAAAACCTCTGATTTTATCAATTTCATATCGGAATTTCAAACCAATAAACTTTTAGAGTACTGGTGAAGGAAAATATTGCAAGAAAACTTAAATGCGGGAACGAGAACATAAAAACAAAATAACTAAGATATTTCTATAACACTCTCGAAGTTTTCTTTTCGTTCTTAACGAACCCTATCTCCTGCCTATCTATGGTGGTAACGAGCGAGTGATATCACTTTTGTTACAATTGTTTATAAACCATGACCACTTACTATTAGGTGGGTAATATTCTTGTCCATATTAGCGTGAAAAGCAATACCTTTAAAACAATTCCTATTTTAATAAAAATTGTCTAAAGCGATAAAATGTGTGTCACTTATACATGAAAGGCTTAATTTTTCTTTTCACATTATTACGTAGAAATAAAAAAGTTGCTAAGATTTATAATGTTTTAAGAACTTTACAGTCGCTTTGCCCATTTAAACAATGTTTAATTTTTGTCATAAGGTAAGTAAAAGAAGTGAGGTCTAAGCAGAGAAATCCAAAAAGAAGGGAAAAAGTATTTTCATTTAAATTGGCAGTAAACTTGGAATTGAGTTTTGTTGAAGCAAGTAATCTTATTCCTGAATTATTCATGTAATAACGATTATTTTATTCCCTTTGTCGTTCAAAAGAATTAAATAACTCCTAGAGAAATACCTTAAGGAGTCCTGAAATTTTAGTGTTGTTGTTTACCTTATTAAGTTTGTGGTAGATTTTTCCAAGAACTTGTCTCATTCTGACTATTAAAAAAGGTTTCTTCAAGATCGCTAACGAGCGACTGACTTGGTGCATCTGATTGCCAACCCTGGTCTCAGGGGACCCTAATTACTAACCAACATGAAGCACTATCCTAATTGTTTTAGTTCCTTCCAGGGTGCCCCTGCTTTCGAAATTAAGACATTCCAAATTGAACAGAATAGTTTCCAGTTGTGATTTTTGTTGGTTCTTCTGTAAGTATAAGCCTATATCTTCGTAGGTTAGGATACTTCAATGTGTCTAATTTTAGTAAATTCAAATAAGCTACAAATTCAAATTTAATATCTTTGTTTTATAAAATTGATCATCAATTAATCGAAATCGTCAATAAATAAAAAATCTAAGTAAAAATTATGGATCAACACACAGAGTGACCGCAGCAATAGGTTGCTTTGTCACTTGTAAATAATAAAAAAAAAATTGCATTGCCATTTTTTTAATTTTATTTGATGTTATATTATCATACCGTATCTGCCTGAGTCGATCTATAACCACCTGTTTCGAAATGATTGAGTAAGAAGTAAAGAAGATTGTAAGAAGAAATCGAGCAAACAAACTCACAGCCGTTCTTTGAAGTATCCTTTATCCATCAAATTTCCATACCTATGTATAGTCTAGACTTTAGAAGCAAAAGCTCTAATGCGCCACGATGGACGAGCATTACCAGAAATGTAACGATTAAAAAACTCTTTTTCGACGACCTACGCTACCAACCTTAAACTTCCTACACACACATTTACAAATCGATATAGGTAGGTATATTGAAGAGTTCCCTCGATTTGTCCAGGATCTCATCATCAGATCTTAACCTGATGACAGTGGGACCACCTGAGAACTATACTATTTTAGCTAAAAAATTAATATTTAAAATGGGTCCAATCGTCTTCGAGTAATCGGAGAACATACTTATAAAAAACATTCCGACGAACCTAGAAACCTTATTATTAAAAAAAAAAAAACTTACACCTTGGCAGTTGAAATACTGTTCTAAAATACAACAAAGTTTGTTGCCCGCCTTTCCACTGTTAAATGCAAATAAAAGTGTTCGCGAAATCGATACGCGATCGTGTATTACTGTTTAAAATTCACCGTTCAATACTTCAAAGACATCATTACTGAAAATCATTACCATACAGATATCATTCGACTTTGTGACGACTGTGAAAAATGTAAAGTGCTCGATTTCAATATCGAAATTGGTGAGAATATTAAAATTGTTGAAATGAAATAAATTTAAACATAAGATTTTGCCTTCCCACGTATTGAATTACAACATTAATATAGTATTTAATATCAAATTTTTATGTCTTTGAGTTGAGTTGAATTTTAAGTCTAGTTATTAGTGTATAATCTATGTTTTAAGTAGACATACCTACTTTATAAAATAGATCACAAATAGGATGTTATGGTATAGAATTTGAAGATAGCATTGTTTATTTATATTAAGATTTTATCGCGTAATGTATAATGAGTAAGTATTTAATACAATATATTTTATACATCGCAAAAGTTGCTGATGTTTACTGCCCGAGTTGTCATGTTTAAAATATGAATATAAATTGAGAAACTTTAGGGTAGCTTAAATAAACGGAGAACTTTAAAATTATTAACATTACAATGTTACAGATTTAGTTACTATAAATCTTTTATGTTGACGGGGTAACGCGCATTGAAAATGTATACTTATGTGTAAGGACTTATTTAGCCTGATACCTTCTGTCGTGAATTGTCACAATAGAAGGTATCAGGCTAAATAGGTACTTTGTCTTGACTTTTCGAAAGTACAAAGATAAGGAAGAATACCATACAAGGAAAGCATGAATGATTTTTACTTTTAATAAAGCTATATTTTCAAAAGTAGAATTACATAAATGTGTTTTTCGTAAGATAAACTGTTTACACACATGAAAGATATATGAAAAGAACCACAAACTCACCAAATTTTAAACACTCATTACAAAATTCTCTTTTTAGATATTTTTTTGCCAAAATTACAAGTATTCTAAAAATAGTATGTACTCGTATGTGCAATGATTTAGTAACGAATTTACCAAGATTCGACACCACTAAATATTTTTCGCACATTTCAAATAAAAGTTTAGTTGAAATAGCACATTCTGATCACGTGTCGTGTGTGCGGGGCTACGAATCGGCAGAGACGGCTGAATTTATTTGTGTCTCCAATCAGCCCCTCAGACATTCGAAGACAAAGCGCTATCTTAGATGTACAAAATGACTCGCACAGACATTTTATTTTCCGTCTATACATACCTACTAACACTTTTTTTTTGAGGATGGAAGAATATTATAAACTAAATTGTTAAACCAACTCAAAAGTTGGTTTGGATATAAAGAAAAATTTAAAATGGAACAGAATATATTCGTCAAAACTAAAGTACTTTTTCCATATTTTAAATGAGAGTTTGATTTGCGATGTTTCTAAGATAAAGGCGATAAGGATCTTTTGGTGTTTGATAGTGCATCGCAAGTTTGAATTCATGGAAAATCTCCTTATTTTTTAATTATTTTCAGTTTTCTATTCTATTTATATCTTCACCCCAACTATTTTGAAGTATGTTGAAAAGTGGGCTAAAAACAGGGTATAAAGGCAAGGCCTTTTGGAATATGACGTACTTCCAATATTCGTCACACGTCATAAGACTGTCGCATACGAACCTATAGCTAAAAACAGTTTCGAAACCATACAGAGAAAGTAATCCAACAAAGCTGACAAGCAGAGAGAGTTTATTACTCTCTTCTTGCTTCTACACAGTTAGAGTCGGTAGAAATTGTCAGAGTTGCCAATCTTACGTACGTGCCCTATCATCATCATCATCTTTCTGCCCTTGTTTTATATAAATTTAATGGTAATTTGTAACTTTATACATGTGTCTGCTTCAGTTATTTTTTTTTTAACTTGCCTAGAATTAGGGCTTGTTTCTTTTATGGCCAGCCGCCTACCTGACGCCAACCCTCCTTGGGAATGTAATCGTTTTCAGACGGGATATAGGAAGAAGGTAAACTGGGATGAGGAATACGGATAGGGCGAGGGGCTCCGGAGAGTGTAGTAAGGTATACCGCTAGTCTCGGATGGGCAACCGAGACCGAGACTCGAACAGGCCGGAGTCCGTACACGTATGTCCGTCCTGTGATTGTAGAGGTCACTGGGACAGGAATATCAACTGGAATCTGGAAATGGAAATCTGATATACGTGCCTCTTCAAGCGTTAATAAGGAATAATCGCTCATCAGGTGAGGCGTGTGCTTGTTCGCAAGTATAAAAATATTCACCTTTTCATAACTACATAGCACTTTTAGATAACAGTACCTGAGTAACCAAGCTTTTCTCGGTGTTTTTTTGTTATCGCGAAAATGCGTTATGCCAGGAAAAACACCTATGTTATGTAGATAAACATAAAAAGCAACACAAAAAAATTTATAAAATCGGTAGTCACTTTTCACATATGAATGAAATATAGGTAAGTACACACAATGGTTCGTTTAAAGTTATTAGATAGAATGAATGATTTCCAGCAGACAGATACTCCGTAGTAATAGGTGGGCTCCCAATAATAGACAGGTCAGGATATTGGGCAAAAAACAATAGTCATCTATCAAAAGTACCAAAACTGGGTCAAATACCGTGCGAAATATTTTGTTTTTTGCAACGGTTCATACATCACTTTCCTTGACGTCTAATTTTCTCAACCTAATTTCATTTTACGATCGATTTTTTGTTTAGTAGTATTATATTCATAATTCACTATCTATAATTCCCTATAGGTATGTGTATATTATATTAAATTTGTACAAAATTAACATAATTATAAGTATATAAGTGTGTGTTTATTAAATGTATTTTCTTTCTTTCTTTTTTTCAAAATAATCATAAAAGGATTAACAAAAATCTATATCTTAGTGAACCAACAAATAAACGAATTCATATTTCACGGAATTATAGTTCTCTTTTCGAAATAGTACACTATTCCAATTCGTATTTTTTTAAATATTGTATTTGTAATTACTTAACAATTATTTCCCAAATTTCAAATTAATATTTGGTCATTCGAATGAATTACGGTTAAATTTCGACCAATGGGCAACCACTAGTATCCACAATTAGATTCGATATAAATCGTTTACCTGGAGCTAACTTGTGGTGATTTGCATTAACCAGCAGTCGGTCTAAGTAACGGCCATGTTTCCGTTCTCCGCATACAACTGCACTTAAATTCCACTATAATATACGAAGGAACATTTAATTGCACGTGCTCCAAGTTTGCACAAGACTTTTACTGGACGACTGTTAACTCCGACTTACTACCTCATAAATAAGTCTTGGAAACTTCGTCAAATTGGAATAAACCAAGGAAATTAAAAATACGATGACGATACTTAAATATGAAAATAGAATCAACCACTATTCATGTAACTTCAAACATTCCAATAATTTATCTTATAAAAATCACAATCTGGCCCAGTTATGTTGAAGTAAACGCAAATAGTGGTCCCCTCTAGCAAGCTCACCTGTGGATGTCTCAACACTATTATCTTTTTTTTGTCTATTTTCTCTATGCATACGTCTTTCTCTACCCCGTATTTATCATAGTAAAAGCAGTATAATTATTCTGGTGCTTTATTTAGTTACACATACTTTCAAGAGAGTGTGCAGAGCAGTAAGACATTGTGGGTCTAAAAGTTACATAATAGCAAGCAGGTCAATACATGTGATAGTTTTTTTTTAATACGAGTAAGTGATTTGTCCTATTCTAATCCACGGCCAATTACCATGGAAAAATAGCACTTTTAATTCAATCACATTTTCATAGCGGCACGGTATATCGTTTAAACTATTCCGTACAAGTACACTAGAGTTATGTAAAAATAAAGTTTTCTTTCAAATTTGTTTGATTTTATAGATTGCGAAAGTACTCAGTGTAAATTGTTGTCGTTGTAGCTAATAAATAGCTTCTAAACACAGCTAACGTTCAAAATATAGGAGCTTGTTTTGGTTAAAGGTTAAAGAAAAATTCTCATTTATTAATAACCAACTGAGCGTTTGCCCTTAATACTTAAAGTAGTTTAATGAAGATAGTTTAATGCGTAATCAAATCTGATTTATGGATTTGTAACTATAACTAGTTTGCGATTAAAAATAAATATAATTCTAAAAAAATACAGTATTTTATAGCCACTATTAAAAAACATAATTAGCTGTACGCGACCGCAATTTGAAATGTAAAAATTTTTCAAAAATAAATTATTCATAGAACGTCACTATGGATCGTTAAAATCCGGTATTTTTTTTTCACATTATGACCGATATTATGTCCACGTGGGCAAAAACGATTTCGCTCAGTAATAGGATTACGGATTTTATTACATGCAGCTGAAATGTCGTTAGGAAGGCAATTTTGGCGGCAGATATTGGCTATTAGCGATCGAGGTAATGCCTTCTCGATATTCATGTAGGTATAACGACGTAACTTAGGCATATTTGTGGCTTAGTTCTATGTTAATGCACACTTATACGCGTTTGAACGTGATTATCCGAACTCCGGTATGGGACGGCCACACACAGAATTTACATTTCGTAACCGAATTTGATCCCGTTGCGGTAACTGGCACTAGTTTAGTATAGTAATATCCTATCTTTAGTTTATGTTCTATTTCATCGTATACTTTAGTTAAACTTCATAGTACTTAAGTGAATAGGGCAGCTTGAATGAACCAGTTTCTATTTACGTATCTCACACTTCTAACATAAATGGTTTTTGGAATTGATTTTAAAAAGTTACAATTATGAACTTGAGTGGGTTTATAATTGTAACTTTTAATCACGTCATCCATATATTGGTGATACGACACGATAGGATTAAAGAAGACTACTTTCAAATCATCTAATTGGATTAATATTAACAAGTCTATAACTAAAAATTATTCATCATCATTTTTGGCTTACAAAGTATGGGAACCAAAATGACGATAGATGACTTTTTCATCGTTGCGTGTTAATACATAATGCCAACCAATAAGAATTTCCAAAAAAAAATAAAAAATTTAAATGGCCTAGAAAAGGTCTCAGGTTAGCTTCAGTCAGATCAACTTACTTGGAAGAGCATTTTGAAAGGCACTTTTAATCTCGTCTTAATTTCGGCTTAATTAAAAGTTTACAGAGCTAATGATTCTAAATATATATTTGTATACTTAATTAACTATTACTAGTTAACGCTTTATGACAAAAAAAAAAACAAAAACGTCATTTAACACTCTTGGTCGCGCTTCATTGTTATTTATTTAAGAAGTTATAATAAAAAATAAGGTGCTATAACGGCAGCAAGTAAGTTGTTGCAAAATTGTACACTAAAAGTATAACACCATATGTATTATTAGGTGTAAGAATTATTTAGTTAATTAATTACATAAACTGTTACGTTGTTCACTTACATCTTCACTTTTAATTGTTCATGGGTCCATGCACTTACGTTTATGTTGTGGAAAAAGGGAATGGGACGTTTTTCCAACATAAGAAAACAATCCTCCGAGCAGGCCAAGCGATCATTAATGTTGGGTAGTTGTATATATTCTTATCGTCATGATTAAGTTATCACATATACAATCATTACGTTATGTAGGAGCTACCGAGTAGAGGCGATTGCATTGGTTTGATGGCGGTCAGTGTGTGTGAACAAAGAAAGTTTGTTCTACAGTATTTCTGGATGTAGCTCAGGCGTTTGATAAAGTGTGGCATATAGGTATTTTATACAAATTAGGTAAAATGCTTTCAAAACAGTTTGTGGACATTTTAGAATCTTACTTTACAGAGAGGACATTTAGAGTGAGATATGAGGATGCTTATTCAGATATCAAACAAATAAAAGCTGGGGTACCACAGGGAAGTGTTTTTGGACCTACTCTGTACCTATTGTATACCTGCGATATCCCTGAAACAAAAAACAGCACCATTGCTACCTTTGAAAACGACACCGCTATCATGGTTTAAGGCGTCACTTACAAAGAAGCAGTGGAGAAGGTACAAACTGCCGTCAATGCCATCACCTATTGGACAAAAAAATGGCGAATCAAATTAAATGAGTCAAAATCAACTCATATAGATTTTACAAACCAACGATATGGTATTACACGACTGTTAAACCGGTATATGATTAGATACCGCTTTAACAGTCGTGTAATACCATATGAAAATACGGCGAAATACTTGGGTATGACGCTAGATGCAAAACTTCGCTGGAAGGCTCATCGTCAAAAAGAAACGCCAAGCCTTAGACCTACGCTACAAAAATATGTACTGGCTACTTGGTAAACATTCTACTTTGTCAGTATATAACAAAGTACTTTTATATAAGCAAGTACTCATGCCTGTATGGACATATGGCTTTCAACTTTGGGGCTGCACAAAACGAACTAACGTTGAAATCATTCAAAGATTTCAAAATAAGGTACTTCGGAGTATAGTAAATGCTCCCTGGTACGTTAGAAACGATGATATCTACCGAGACTTAAGAGTAGATCTTGTTAGTGAAGTTATAAAACAATACGCCGAAGCACATGAACAAAGGCTTCTTCAACACATTGTGAACGTTGAGGCTATCCAGCTCCTTGACACCACGGACATAGTTAGAAGACTAAAAAGAACTAAGCCCTTTGAGTTAATTTAGTGAAGTTAGTGTTAAGTAGTGCAGTGAGTGTTACTCTTAAAGAACACAAGATCAAAGTGTCTTTCCATGATAATAGAGACCATAAGAAAAGTGCCAATGGACACATTCTTAACTTTGTTAGTTTTTAGCAAATTAAGTTAAATTTAAATTACTTATTAGCTTCAAGGTCTAGATGGTAATTGTTATGAGTAACCGTTTAATTACGAGTACATCATAATAAAAAAAAAAAAAAGTGTGTGTCACTACAATGAAAAAAAAAAATTCAACAGAAAAGAACATTGCGTGCAACAATATATGCGTATATGTACATGTATGTAAATAGCCCACCTAATATAAATAGTAACCCATATAAATAGTAATCTATAAACCTATATAAATAGTAACCCATTTAGAAAACCTCGAAGACGAGGGCGACGAGTTCCAAAATAGCATAAGTTCATGACCGTGATACGAAAACCATTTAAAACCGATTTTTAAACTTAGTCATCACAAATTTCTTTGATTTTTATACTCAAATGATGTTTCAGGAAGACTTACAAATAAACTAGCACTACATGAAACAACTTGCAAAATGATTAATTTCAAATAAATATTCATCTACAATTCTAAATAAACAAGTTAAGTGAATTATTCATATCAGAGCCTTTTCATTAAGCTTGAACTTTCGCTCTCGACCAGAAAGTAGTTATCCGTTGAAAAGACTCGATGAATCTAATTGAATTTGATTCCTACGCTAACGAGGTAACCGCACTTAGGCAAAAGTTTCAAAGGTATTTAATTTTTACTATAATTATTGCCTCGTGGCTTCGACTTAGCTAATCTGATTTTACATGTCTTTTCATTAATTAATGAGAGCACTCTGGTGATGTAGCCGCGGTCAAAGGCTAGTATAGTCTACAGATATGTAGCAAAACCGAGGCTAGGTCATACTAATGTCTAATAATATTTATCAAGACATGGACAATATGGTACCCCGTAATTAGCCGCCGAAGGGCAATTTGATGTGTTAATGACGATAATGTTCATAACTGACCAGAGTTGGAGACGACTAAGTAGATAAGAATCCGTATTTACTATGTGACATGCTCATATTGAGCAGAAAATCCCCGAGAAGATACGTCATCGAATCGTTAAAGTGAAAATCAGTACATATTAGTTTTGGAAGTATAGTGTGACGTTATAATTACTCAAATACATTATTTTACGTGGGAGAGCCATGCTTCGGCACGTATGGGCCGGCTCGACTCCGCTCGATACCACGGCCTCACAGAAAACCGGCAGTGAAACAATGCTTACATTGCTTTTCGCCGCGTGAGTGAGGTTACCGGAGGCCCTATCCCTTCCTTCTCCCATATTCCCGTCCTTCCCCTCTCCTCCCCTCTAATCCCCCTCTCCCATCTTCCCGCTCTTCCCCCTTCTCCCCCTCTTTCCCTATTCAAACCTTAAAGGGCGGCAACACACTTGTGACTCTTGAGTTACAGGTGCCCATGGACGGCGGTAGTCATTTACTATCAGGTGACCCGTCTGCTAGTTTGCCCCCTATACCATAAAAAAAAATACAGGTTGTATCTGAACACTTACTAAATTACTGATAATTCATAAGAACTAACTTTAAAATTTATGCATTTGCTCAATAACAGACTAAATAATAAAAAAAAAATGATTTAAAATCTTTAACTTTACACATTTCACCTGCTTTTTACAGAAACGGAGGTGATAATACTTGAAAATTCAAATTTATTTATTTATTTTTTTATTTATTTTTTTAATATAAGGCTTACCAACTAAAATACATACTGGGCATTTACATGAAAACATTCATACAAATATATGTATCTGTGTGTGCTTTTAAATTAAAGGTGAGCACAGCAACATTTAACTATTAAGTTATATATACTACACAGGAAAATTAAGGCTAGACTAGAGACTTAATTAAAACTATATTATACTAAACTAAATTATACTATACTAGACTAAATATTGTTTTTTTAAATGTTGCTAGTTTTTCGGAGAAAATGTCTATGTCTGCTTTATTAAAAATATCATTACATTTTCCGAGGATATAGGATAGAGGTGTGTTGCTCCCATATTTGTTACGACTAGTTTTGATAACAAACGGCTTATAATTTACTAACCTAGCAGATGGTCTGGGTATGTTAATATTTATTTTAGATATTAATGGCGTACAATCTACACCATGATTGTATATCTTATGTAGAAACAATAAACCTAGATATTCTCTCCTCCAATATAATGGTTTCATACTGAAATAATTAAGCCTCTCATTATAATCCTGGACAGTACGCCGAATACCGGATACAATAGATAGCCTCCTCACAAACTTTTTTTGTATGCTTTCAATGCGTTGGATATTGTTTTGATATATAGGGTACCACACAATAGAGCAATACTCTATATTACTACGTACTAAGGCGTAATACAAAGTTTTCAGCGCTTTTATGCACTTGAATTGTCGAGTATTACGATTTATGAATTAGCATTCATAAATCGTAATACTCACAATTTTAGATAGTTTTTTTTTATTCCTTTTGTAACTGCATGCTAAAGTCATGTCCTTTCAGAGATTTCTGTAAGTATTCCATTGACAGATAAATCCTGTATAAAATGTTGCAAGTAAAATGACACATAGAAATTGGTTTTTGTTGTTGTTAACATGAGATAGTAAACAAGTTATTCAGTATGCAGGTGAGAGTTTGTTTCGTCTGTACATTTTCAGTTTAATGAAAGCTGATAAATTATGTTGACTTTGCCTCTACGTAATAATGGGTTACGTTATGTAGTAAAGCAAAGATACCATACGATTATCACCAGGTCCGTCGTATATTTTTTCGCCTTTGCCATGTATAAACAATAACTACTACATGTTGTTTAATCTGTGTACAAAACATACAAAGAAAACATATATTATATTGTTATAGCGTACAAACGGACGAATAGTCCCTTTTAGTAAGTATTATAGTGTATATTCGATAGCCAAGAAGGTCGGTCCCCATCTCATTAACTTGTTCATTAAGGGCTCGGACGTGAGCCGAACAGTAATTTTTAACTTTAGCAACCGTGACGAGCTACTTTTGTACAATTTCCAAACTTTTATTATTTTACCTTGTATCTGGTTTAAATTCTGTTTCAGATTCAGAACGGAGAATCTAATTAAAATGTTTAAGATTTTTAAATAGCTTTTTTAGGGATCTGTGATAAGTTCAATCGTTGGTTTAAAAATAAAAATGTATTTATTAAAAAATATTACAGTGCAAGTAGATGAGCCTCGCTAAGGTTCAAAATATATGCATGAAAACAGATAGTATTCATGGAGGTTCCTGGAGGCTTCCTTCTTAGGGTCCCTTGCAATAGATCCACTTGTGACGGAACACCGTGTGGTTTTAGTCGGTTCGATTCCGACATACCACTTCACCGTTAGCTCCGGTGAGGTGATATGACCCGTGGGGGTTTCCACACGAAAAAAAAAAAAAAAAATAGTATTCATGGAACCGAACAAATCGGAATTTTAAAAATTTGTCCTTCAAACGAATAGAAACTAATGGTTTAGTACTATTACGATGATGGATACAGTGGTTATCTTCTTAAAACGTAACGTAAGGACATCATATTGATTTTGATAATAGATACAACTCTTTCCCATTAAATAAATACACAAAATCTTGACGCGCCATTAGCCTACCAACCAATTACAAAAAAAAACCATTACTATTTTTCACGAAATTCTTTATTTAATTTCCACTAACCGTAGCAGCATTGCATCTAAATAACAGACAGATCAATACAATTTTAAATCCGGTGATAGCAATTCCGTATAGTGAATCGAGTGGTCACGGGTGAGCTGGTCAATTAGCGAGGTGTGTCGAAATCTGGCGGGACCAGTACATAGGTGTTTTAATTTGTTCACTGCGTCCATTTTATAGTACAGGTACCTATTTTCTTGAACCAGACCATGGAATTGCCAATCAGTTATGGTAATGAGGCCAGTGATTGGTCGAATGGTTGTTTTTTCATGTTTTGACAGTTTCGAAAGACATGGACACTTTGCTTTCAACACGCGACGCAAGCCCCATCTATTGGAGCTCAATAGCGTCTACGAGTCGGCGTACGGCACCAACGGAAGGCAGTCTTATTGTCGGGTAGAACAGTCATCGTACTCATCGTAGAAACTATCTGTTTCAACTGATGCAATTTAAAATATTTTTCATATTATCTGTACGTGTATGTATGTATGTATTTTTCATCTGTATATATTTTGTTTGTTTAATTATTAAACGTATGTGTATATATACATATAATTATAGTATTTGTTTAATGATATAAATATATTGTTCTGTACCTAAATAGATTTATGCGATGTAATATTCAAATGTATATTGTCACTATTATTCTATTTTTTTTCTACTTCTCTGATCGTACACTTAAGTGCTAGTAAGACAAATGTGCACCACAAATTACCTGTTCCTATTAGATATAGTCCATTTTAAGGTTGCCTGTTAAAGCGATTGCAGACTGCGATAAGGCTGCCCATTGCACTGTTTTAATGTACTTTTTTTCATTGTTGTATACTATTTATGGTGTGCAATAAAGAGTATCTATCTAACGACAATAACTACTAGTCAACCTTAGGGTGGCGTAATAAGTTGTGTACAAGGAAATAATATAGTGGTCGATCCTACAGAAGTTCGTGTTTAGACAAAGCTACTAATAGCGTAGCTCTGACTTTCCTGCTGTAAAATAGAGTTACCAGGAGTTCATGGATTATACTAGATACGATTTGGGACTGACTGAGAGAGGGATATATGAATAGAAAGAGAGTGAGAGGGGATAATTCTTAAATTACATGTAGCATTAGCCTCCTCTATTGCAATTCTGTGTAAGTAGATATAAACAAACAATAAACAAAGTTTCCAAATTTCACTACAACCAACATATTAACGTCACTACAAACATTTGTATCCCTTGGGCGTCCTTCCACACAGCATCACTAAAGTTATCACACGATTCGTTGAGCCCACACTAATGAAATTAACCCCCATTTGGACAAAACGGAACGTTGGTAATGTGGGTGAAACATTCGTAATGAGATGTTCGTTACTAGGCACGTGTTGGAACTAACCTAGAGGTTATTAACGCGATGAAAGCTCATAAATGATGTTGACTTTGTCTCTACGTAATAGTGTTTTTTGTTTGGGCTTCCTTGTTTTTATATTATAAGTAGTTTGGGTGAGGAGAAAACAAAGTTCATTGACTTCTGTAATGTGTAGAAATTTTAATATTTATTCTACTTCGTTGGAAAAAAAACCAAATCTAAGTTATCTGTCTTTTGAGTACATAACCAGGACCCTTATTAGCTATAAATTACATTTGCTTTAGTTCCTTCTCGTTTGTACATTAATTGAAATCTACAGAACTGGCACCAGTTCGTCACAATTCATGATGTATGTAATTCAACGTGCATTAAACATTGTTCCAAAATTATTATGAAATTAAACTGAAGAACTTAACTGATTGATTACTGATTACTTTACAATTATACTGATATTTTCATTTATACTTGGAACATCGTCAAATCAGTTTCAAAATATAGTAGTAAAAAACTTCCAAAAGTTTTAATCTCTTGATGTTTGATCCAATTCAATTTTTAATTTAAATTCAGTCCATAGATTCACTTTTAGTTTAGATTAAAATAAATTGTTTCGCCTTCATGTTTGAAGCCGGTACCATCCACATAAATTATGACATCGTTATTCTCAGTCATCTATCTAAATAGATGTTTTAGATTTTTAAGTTAATCTTCTTTTCTAATTCTTTAAATTATAATTTAGAATATACGATTATAGTCATGCCAATGTTTTGCAAGGAAGTGTACTCGTCAATGTTTAAGACTAGAACGTATTAAATTACTCTAATAAAAATAAAAAAATAACTGTCTATAATATCTCTTCACAAAAATGTTCAACAGTCATTACCGAGTTATTAAAAGCATACTTAATCGCGAGCTGTTATTCTTAATTAAGTCAAGTCTTAAGATCCTGATGAGTAGCTAATAAAAGTGAATTAATTTGTCAGTTGAGTGCCGTAAGGAAAACAAATATTGAACGTTTGAATAACAGATTAGCTGAAGGCAAAAACATGTACAAATAAGGCGTCGTTCACACAGCCCCTCCTACACAACTAAGTTTTTTTTAAATGTTATACGGGGGCAAACGTGATGGTAAATGACTACCGCCGCCCATCGGCAGCTGCAACTCAAGAGTCACAAGTGCGTTGCCGGCCTTTAAGGTGGGAGGTAAGGGAAGGGAGGAAGAGTTAGAGAGAGAGGGAAGGGTTAGGGCCTTCGGTAACCTCACTCGACGTAAAGCAATCTGCTGTCAGAGTCAAGATAATGGTTAAAATATGGGGTGTCTCAGTTAAACTTAAAAAAAAAATTAAGAAGTAAAGAATAATAATTATATTTTATTTAAAATATATATATACATGAGAAGATAATATTGATATTTCCACATTAAATAAAATATCGATTTAAAGGCTACTGTTGCTCTGTTGACAGGACTCATTTGAAAATATTTTACAGTACATTTTGTCATAAGGGCTTCTTGATTCATTATAGAAATTTATTCTTTGAATTCCTTAGTTGTCTCACGGTGGTTCACATAGATCCTACTTTTCAAAAACCCACAGAAAATAAAATATTCAAGATGAATCGTAAATTCTTGGCGGCTAGTTATGGTCTCAGAAACGGAAAATGACACGACCTGGAAACTTGGTTTGCAGCAACGTCATTATTTAACGCGCGGTGTTATAGGTGGCGTTATCCTCTTGAAATCTCATATTGTTAAATTCAATACCGTCTAATTCTTGGCAAAAAAAGTCTTAGCAACATGGCCCGGTAACAATTGCCATGGACGAGCCGAGGCGGCACCGTCAGTATTAAAAAAAATAGGGGACGATATTTCCCCTGCCTGCTTGACACACCATACTGTCAATTTTTGAAGATGTAAAGGAAGTTCTTGAAAGGCTTGTGGATTTTATCTCTCCAGATCCGATAGACGTTAACAAAGAGATATTTGGGCATGCTGCCACAGTGTCTGTCACAGCTGCGATGTTTTCTGCAGGTCTTTTGAATCGATGACGGGTAAGGTCTTTTTCATCTTTAAACGAAAACTTCCGCTTAAATATTTTTATTAAATTTTCAATAGCAGTCCGCGAATTGATCACGTAACTTGCGAATCGTCATAGTAAAGTTTTCCCCATTATTGTATGTGTTTTTACTATTAATGAACGTTCTTCTTAATGTTATTAATCAAACAAATATCAAATATGGCTGACTAGATAAGGGTGCGCTATAACACACCAGATATGGTCGAGGTAGCACTAGGCACTTTAAATAATAATAATAATACTATCCTTCTCTACACGTATCTTTATAAAATATCGGTTCGGGCAATACACAATTGTACACACAGATACATTGACACAGCTACTATACTCACACACAGACACACACACACACTAAACTCGTCGAGCGATTCTGCCCACTCTCTGTAATATGTAGTTTTCTTATATAAGCCGAACACTGTTTCTTATCATACAGGTCACCCTCGAGTAAGAGACACGGTTTATAACGTTTGTTAACATTTTCTTGACTAACTAACTGACTGTCGCATTGTCGCATCTATAAGGTCGACAGTCTAACTTTGTCTTATCCAAGCCCGGTGTACGCCTAAGGTATATTTTTAGATTAATTAAGCTAAACCATGTTTGAACGCGCACGTAATTCATGTTCGTCCCAAGAGAACACACTTTTTCTAAATTATTGTTTTCTTTTGCTCAAAATATATATGTATATGAAGATTGTTTTTTTCTCTTTTAATAAGTAGATTTAAGTTTTGTTGAATTGATCTACTTCATAAGGTAAGATGAAAAGTCAGATTACATTTATTAACTTAAAGGCGACCTGACAATAAAAAGAAAAAAGACAAGAGACTAACTAACAACAAATAATGAAATAAACTTCGCAAGGCTACAAATCTTGGATATAAAACCGACCTAAGGTTAATGTGACAGTGGGAGAGCCATGTTTCGGCACATAAACATAGAAAACCAGCAGTGAAGCAATGATTACATTGCTTTTCGCAGAGTGAGTGAGATCTTTCATAGAAATGCATAGGCAATGGGATTCTTGTCGATTGCTGATTTTCTTTATCACGTCGATCAGCAGTGTTAAGTAACAAGACATTCAGTCTTAAAGCTGAATATTCAGGTGAGATAGGAAAACGCAAAGTTATTGTCAATCGGCGTAAAAAAATTAAAGTGCTCGTATAACTTTTTCACTATAGCGAAAATAAATATCTAACAATGAATGAATGCGGAGGAATTTTATGACGCATGCATGTAAATAGCCCGTATATATATATATATATATATATATATATATATATATTAATTAGTCTAAAAATAGTTTATCTATAAAACTTATATGTGATCTTGCCATCTATTACAAAAACAAATATATTAAAAAACCTTATTATGGTTTTCTCAAAAAAAAAAAACCAAACATAAACTTCCAAATGCTTCGAAATGCCAAAAAATCATTAAGAATGCCGAGGTCCAAGAATCTTAAAGGACTACAATTACTTCATTTTCACCTTTTACCTTTAAAAAAAACTTCAGAATGCAGTCCATTGTCCGTAAAAAGATTGGGGTGCCAAATTAATTATGAATTTCCCTAGTTTGATCTCAAAAAAGTTTTTCTAATCTCGCCTTGGAGAAAAAAGTGATCCATTAGAATCTTTACAATTTTGTTTGACGCCTACATCTCTTGAAATGTATTGTGCGTACTAGGGGAAAATAATGTAATGGCTCTGAACGGAAAAATCCATTATTTTATTGGATTCCATTTTTCTATCGATAAAGATATTCAAATATAAGATTAGATTAAATGAAGAGGCAATGTGGTTCTCGATAGTAATCTTAACTTCAAACATCACATAGAGTATCTAGCAAGCAGAGCACGTAAACTTATTTATATATTTAAAGAACTACGACACTCAGCCGATGCTCACATCATGAAAATGGTCTATCAAGCACTATGCCAATCTATCTTGAGTTACTGTATCACTACGTGGGGTGGTGCCGCAAAAAGTCACATCTTAATATTAGAACGCGCCCAAAGAGCCGTTTTAAAAGTATGCTGTTTTAAGCCCCGCCTGTTTCCTACAAATAAGCTCTACGATTATTGCCAAGTCCTCAGTATTCGGCAACTATTCATAAAAATTACCGTACTAAAACAGCACCCCTTAACCATATTTTCGATCGATAATACTCGTCGCAACCACCCTCCCATTCTATCATTCCGAACCAACACCACTTTCAGTCGTAGGTTCTTTATCTTCTTAGGCCCCTATTTGTACAAAAAAATCCACAAAGCTTTGTCTATATTTAATCTTAATACATATCAATGTAGCATCACCGTAACAGAATGGCTTCAAAATCAAACATACCAAGAAACTAAAGACCTCTTGATGATCCTTCAATAAAATTTTACCAAAAACCATTACTATAATTCAAAAACCATTACAATTCATTTCGGCCCCTTTAGGTCAAAAGTGTTACAAACAGACAAACAACCTGATTCTCGCATTTTTAATATTAGTTATGACAAATGAGCAAACACATATAGATCCTTACTCAAACAAGCACTCGCACACACTCACACGCCCACTTACACACATACACACACTCACACACATACACACACACACACACACACGAACACAAACGCGCGTGTGCGCGCTTTGATGCATTCAGACACCTTATATTATGTTTTTACTATTAATACATCATTGTTCATCAATATAGTACTTCTCTGTAAATATTTTATCAGATTTTTGAAGTTATATATAATTTGTCAAAGTATTAAGTGTGTGAGTGGGGATCTGGTGACCTGTAATACAGGTGATACCCACCTACCTCAGGCACCAGCGATCCACGGCCGGAATATTTTGTATATACTCGTACGTTAGCTAAGTCTTTTCTTTTCTTTTAGTTATTGTTTCATTTTTGTTTTTTTTGTATCATTGTATTTCGGTTTTGGTGAGAAAATAAACGATATTATTATATTATTATTAATGTTTGTCGTAGCCCTGTTATTTAGTTTGGTAAGGTATTATACTTCTGCTGCCTTCATCCAAGATTGCTTTTTGTAGTATCTAAGAGAGACCTATGTTCAGCTTCAGACCTCCAGTGACAAACATGATGATGTTAATGTCGTCAAAATAATATCATCATGTGGTGAAATTTTTTAGTTTTAAAATTATAATTTTAATCTAACGCGTTCAAAGTTCTTATGAAAAAATTAGATAAATAATATAATAATATAATATATAATATTACAAGGACATTGTTTAGTACATATTTTTTGATACATAAATATGTATTCGCTTTTATATAGCATTGTATTTCATCCCCTAACTCCTATTTACCTTTAGCTTCTTACACGACACTCATTTTCGATCTTTGAGATCGTCGGAGAACCTGATACTAAAACTACCTGGACATTCTACGAAATTCGTCGACAATTCCTTCTCTGTCCAAGCCGTTCGGTTATGGAATAACCTGCCTTTGACAATAAGACGTACACAGTCACTGCCTGCTTTTAAGAAATTGGTAAAAGAACATTACCTGGGTGATATCAACATATCATAATTGCCTTCTTATTTGACTTAATGTAGTATGGTCCTATATTTGTATGTTTTATTCGATTTATATGTGAATCCTTTTACCTATATTTGCTTATGTATTTATTTATTTGTTGCTCTCTTGTATGTATATCCTACACTATATGTAAGATACTTCATCTTTATTTAACCTGTATAATAGACCTACTGAGCGTACACCATACTGCCCTTAAATCGATATCCTATGCTCGCTTCATCCCATGGTTGCCTGTAAGAGATTGCCTCAGTGCGATAAGGCTGCCTATTGTATTTACCACAAAACATTGCTATGCTTCTACTCTTCAAAATCATTTTAGTGTCCAATAAAGAGATATATTATTATTAATATTATTATTTATAAAAATAATATCCTGACATGACAATTACTTTATGCGCTAATAATAAAAATTGTCGTAAGTATAAATAAGATTTAACAAAATGACAATATATTTTCTATTTTTTAAATTAAGAAACATACGGTAGTCGTTACTCACAAATAATTGTTACTATCTTAGTGATAGTTTTAGAAGTTTTTGACGTCATTCTGAAATACCAGTCGTAGACAAAGCCCAAAGTTGCCTCAGTTTTCCGAGAGAATATTGAAGTCAAACTACCAAACCCATTGAAGTAAAACTCACAAAACTAAAATGCTAATAAGAAACTTACGATAACTGCTCCACAACTTTTATTATACTTTAATTTGCAGCTGCTTAATCTTTTATGAATATGTCGGAAAAGTTAAAAATATAATCTTTTTACTATCGATTCAAATTCAAATTCAAATTCAAATTTCGTTATTCGATTTTTGTAAACTCCGCTAAACTTCTTATTATAATATATTATTTTACGGTTACCTGATTTCAATAAAATATCCACCAAACTTTGAACTAAGTTCGAAACATAATTTACTATTAAACTATTATTTATTACTGAATGTTTAGTGAATGTGAAAGGGTTACAAACACACACACACACATGCAATGCTCTTGTAACTCTTGAGTTGCAGGTGTCACTTTCCACCAGGTGACCCGCCTTCTCATTTATTAAAAATTAAAACATATTTATAGGGGCCTAGTGTGTACCTGTAAAGTTATTTGTAGCAGACTTGGTTTGTATTTAGCCATGTCTACCTGTTACGCGCCCTCTAGACTTGAGATCAAAGCGTGCGTAAAAAAGAAACATTTTGCTGAGATCAGCCAGATGGAAGCCTTTGAGTAGATAATAAGGTTTCACTAGCAGTCAGAACTGTGGGCAGGTTTTCGTAGGGTGTTATTATGCTACCACTCTATATTATGTCTTGTGGTCGAGATGGGTTAAGAGGGAAATCCATTAGTGTTTTTGTTCCTTTTGCTATTAAATTATATTGTAAATATGTTGAAATAAAATCAATTTTTATATCCTTAGGCTTTACTTTACGAACTAACCTCATTTTTGAATACAATTACGCAATTACGCCCTTTTGTATGCCCGCGAAACTAATAATTTCAATCATATTATACATAAATTTTTTGTGGGAGAGCCATGCTTCGGCACGTATGGGCCGGCTCGACCGGAGTAATACCACTGCCTCACAGAACACCGGCAGTGAAGCAATGTTTCCATTGCTTTCGTTGAGTGAGTTAGGCTACCGGAGGCTCTAACCCTTCCCTCTCCTACTCTCCCCCTCTTCCCCCTTCCCCTAATCCCTTAAAGGCTAGCAATGCACTTTTGATTCTTGAGTTGCAGGTGCCCATGTGCGACGGTAGTCATTTACCATTAGGTGACCCGTCTGCTCGTTTGCCCCCTATACCATAAAAAAAAACAATCTACATATGAGCGTCGAGCAAGTACCGTCAGTGACTTAATACGGAAATAGTGTAAGATAAAAGTCGTGCACTTAGGTGATAGCCCGACTATGAGAATAGTCCCAAAGGGCTGACTACCAGCGCCCCGGGACACACCGGCCTTTGTTCTTGTGGATTAACCACGGCGTCTTATCTCGTCCCGAGTCTTATCGTGCGTCTGACTGCTATCATCTCAGTTTCAAATTTCAACTTCAGTGATTAGCAGAAGGTAGAAAATCGATAGATACCTAGTGTTCATTCGGTGTGGTCGCTGTAGAATAATCTAGAACTCGTCATCTCTTATGTCATATATTTTTAGATTAATATTAGTTGCTAAATTGATGAGGGTAGTGACTTTAATGTTATAAATGATCAAGAATGTAGTATGTAGACCTAACTTCTGTAACCCGGACGTTACTGTCTAATTCTCTAGACCGGTCATTCAATGATTTTAAATTATTATACATACGTAATTTTTTTTTAAATTATACTAATGGTTGAAATAATTTGACTGAGTTGTTTAGTTTAGTTTGATTTCAAAGCACACTCATCACTGTTAATATAAATTTTTATTATATTAAGAACAGAATATTAAAAATCGAATACATAAAAATCATTATTATCGACTCGACTTTAATTTACATGTTTCGAACAACTAAGTTTAGTAGATAACTGACAATTTGCAAAGATGAACACGTTTAAATACAAAGTTGGTTGTTTGTTGTTGTACGGCTAATGAAGGGGGCATATTTTATGTGAGTTACTTATTATGACACATTTATTTGGTCTCATATTTCATAAAGTAAGGTTAACTAAAGTAGATTTATTGGAATATTTTATAGAGATTTGCAATAAATCTATTCAATGCTTTGTGGTATTCATTAACATATTGAAAAGAAATAGAAACAAACCCATTACATGCCATTTACTATATTTAATATATACTTCGATAATTTAGCTTCAAAATCTTTGTACTAAAACGGTGCTCTTTGTGGTTTCAGGAAAGCATATTTACCACGAGAAAACTCCATAATTGCCTGGCGGAAGAGACAGGGACAGCCCGTCAAACAAGCAGCGGCGTGATCTCGTGTTGCACGCTCTCCTTCCAGTAGACAGGGTAGCCAAAAATGGTGGCCTGGTAGTAAGCGGCAAGTAATCACTTCTGCATTGTATTGTATATAAGTCGTACATAATTTTTATCCAGTTTATAGCGAGGGCAGAAGTAATATACCGTAAAATGGAATAAGTTAACACCTTACGGCTTGATTAGCCAGACTGCAACAACGCAATAAAACGTCAAACTTCTTACGAACAAAGTTTTAACAGCCCACTGTGCAAAACCGCAATACCCCCTAGACAAAGCCCTGTTCACAATACGCGCTCAATTACATACATACAGCACGGTGGCACTAACGTATTCACATGTGGCTTATAAATCATGGGCATGCGGTTTGTCTACCAGTTTCAATTTAACTTTTGGCCCAACACGGTGTAACGTGATGTCATAAAATTGGAAGTTCGCTAGTAAATTCGTTGAATGTCAATGTGGTTCATATAAGTTTGTTACATGGCTTAGATACAATACATTTTAACTACATATTTATAAACAAATTGAGTACATAGGCTACTAAATGAGTAGAAAAGACTTAATAATGGAAACAGTCCTATTACCGTCGAGAAGTTCTGGCTGTAAGTTCTCTCAGCCTCGTTCGAGTTTGTTAAATGAAATTTCTGCCGACTGAAACGCTTCTAAAACTTTAGAAATTCTATAAAGAAATCATACGTAAAATTGTTTTTAATATTTCGTTATTACTAGCAAAGTAAGGAATATTTTTTTATTCATGGCATACATAACATTATAAAGTTTTATGTTGAAAAAAAAAACTATAGCAGTTAACTAGCGTAACTATGTTTGTCTTAGGAATTGTTTTAAGTTGGAAGTGTATTCGAACTCGCAAAACTCATTATTACATGTATGATGACGTAGCCAGTGTGCTACCGCCGACTAATATTTTTTTTCACATTTAGAAGAATCCCCCATTGTCTTCACCTGCCCGGTAATAGTGAGGTGGAATGTTGAAATCGAACCTACTAATACCGAATCGTTTTCTTCTTTTATCCCCCCTAAAAACAATAGGAATTTTATTCCAAAATACTGTTAGCAGGGCTCTGATTCTTGCACTACTCGTGCACCAATTTCTTTTATATTTACACGGTTAGCAACGAGCATTGCATGCTTTGTTGTCTGTAGACGTTGACCAATTACTAGTATAACAATTATCTGGTACAAAAAAGTATCGTCGACTGCAATGAGCCTAAATCATGATAAATTGTAATAATCTGTATTTTTCATTCCTTAATTTTCCACTCTAAAAGGTGGAACATGTTCTGCATATTTCAATGGGACTAACCTTGTGTACATGGATGTACGTTGAATGAAAAAAAGAGTTATTGAAATCGGTTCACACATGGCGAAGATATCGTGTAACATACACAAAAAAATATAGTCAGTTTGAGAACCTCCTCCATTTTTGAAGTCGGTAAAAAAAAGAAATTCGGACTCTTATAAGTACACTTTATTTCGGGTAGCAGAGACATCTTTAACAATCATCAACATATTTCAATCAATTTACACAAAATCTTAACAAATTATACACCTAAACCTTCCTTATGAATCACTTTGTCTATTAGTGAAAACCGCATGAAAATCCGTTCAGTAATTTTTCAGTTTATCGCGAACAGACTGTATGTGACAGAATTTAGTGATTATACAAAAAAGAGAATTTTTACATGACTTTAAAACTATACAGTTAATTTCGTGACATATCCTGCACACACATTTTTTTTTTAAATATAAATGACGTTGTTCTATTTATTAAATTCTCAGTAACCAGTGCGTCTGAAAATGTGCCTGGTATACACCAAAAATATAGCTAGTGAAATGTGGCCGCAATACATCTTTGCCTATACAGATTATATTTATTGTATCACTTCATATTATAAAACAAAGTCCCCCGCCGCGTCTGTCTGTTCGCGATAAACTCAAATACTACTGAACAGATTAACATGCGGTTTTCACCAATAGGTAGAGCGATTGATGAGTAAGATTTAGGTATGTAACTTGTTAAGGTTTCGTGTAAATTGGTTGAAATATGCGGGCGGGTTGCTAGAAGGCTTAGTTATAGTAGCAATTAGATATGTACTCGTAGTGCTTAGTTTTAAGCCTCATTGGCTCGGGTAATTAAGCTAACCACTGTCTCGCCGCAGGTGGTACCATGTGATAGTATCTATTTATCTGCGAGAGTAACTGAATTTAATATTAATCTGTAGGTATCATTACGCATCGTACAAAATCGATAGAATACTCACGTTGATAATGATTTCCTATTTTAGTGTAGGTTAATGTTTAAACTAAAATCTTTTCCATTGTGATGACCATGCTATGCTATCTCTATGAAGCATATTCTATCCAATAATGTAGGGACTTAAAATCGAAATTATTCCATAGTGGACGCTGATACTCGGCTTTTGGTATATTTATTTATTTAAAACTTCATGCACATTTGTACAAAGGCGGATTTAATGCCTAGGGCATTCTCTACCAGTCAACCTTAGGGTGACGTAGAACTGCTATAAGGAAGGTGCAGACATACATTTAAAATTATTTATAAAACAAACTAACATTTATATTACCTACATGTACAATTTTCTAAATATCATTACTACATAATATGCACAGTTTCATATACTTATACATAAACATACATAAGTATTTATATTATACCTATACAGAGTACATATATATTCACACATATCATATAAGTAAATACATTATATGCCTTTTACTATACCTACGGGTACCAATGGGATGGTTCTTATTTTATTGCTTTAGTTTTGCCCCCTGATCAATTTTTTTTTGAGTAGAGGGAAAATCTATCACTATCATCTGAATGGGCTTATTCGTCAAAAATCTATTAAGAAGTTTTCAAGTTGCAAATGGATTGTGTGCAAAATATGGACGTCGAGGTTGTAATCGTTAGCTATCCAAAATAAGATGAGCATTTCTACCCTATGACTACTAAAAAGGCTGAGTGACTAAGTAGGTACAAATTGAAAAAAAAAAATATTTGTCATTTATTAAATTGACCAGAGACCAAAATTAACTAGATTTTTGTAAGGATATTTAGATCCGTGACTTCTTACATCGTATATTAATATAACTTTTGGCATTCTTTATTCGAAATAGTAAACAGCTAACATATTTCACAGAGAAACAAATTTGCCGACATAGCTCGCAGAATAAGCTTACTGAAGTGACAATGGCTGGCCACATCTGCCAAAGGACCGGCCATCGGTGGAGCAAACAGGTCCTAGAATGGGGACCGCGAATTGGTAAACGGAAGGTACTACTCCCTTCACCCAGTTGACTAATAACCTGAAGAAGGTAGCTGGGATAGATAATACCGGTTAATATACCGGAAGACGTTGGAAGACGCCTATATCCAGCAGTGGACTGTAATAGGCTGATTGATTGAATAATTGAATCATATTTGATGTTTAGACAATGGTAATGATTCCCAATATCGAGTGAATTTATTGACGAGCTATGTGGCGCGGTGGTTGAATATTCCATATCCGCTTAGAGCAAATATGTTATGTATGCAAGAATAAGTCTATTTGCATTGTTCTGGAGGTTTCTAAATATCATGTTTATGCTGTGTTTATTTTGCAAATAGCTTTTTTAGCAATATTCATATTTTACTCAGATACCAGTTCTTAGAATATTTGAAGGCTGTGGTGACTTCTCACATATATGACTGTCCCTATTCAGTTAGTGTCTAGTGTCTGTATCTAAGCTATTTTTTATTTATTTAAAATAAATCCTAAATGTGATGGTAAAATTGTATCAGTTATATAATCAAATTACTATCAATGTGGGTCATGTTTGAAATTGTCCATTCCGCTCAGCATCAACCGTAATATTTTAATGTTTGCAAATTAGTCAGAATTTGGTCCATAAATTATTTTAAATGAAAATGGCTGTGGGCTAATGGCCGTTATACCATCGACGTTTAGTTACTGATTGCATATAGGCTTAATATATAATTTATGTTTTTGCACAGGTTTCATAAACAAGGACTGAATTAACGATATTAACTTCAATTGATTTTATTCGATGATTTTTATTTTCGAAGCGTCGGGAGGTATCGTAATGGACAAGGCGTCGGACTTGCGATCAAGTGGTTGGGGGTTCGAACCCCACCCAGTGCACTACCGACGTGAGCCCACTCCTAACACAAGCATTTAGCTTAGTTGGAGTGGTTCACAGTTGGGTAGTATATTTTTTCAAAAAAAAATAATTAGCTCTTTATAAAATCAATTCACGGAAAATTTTAAATTTAGAACATAAACCCGATAAGAATAAAAAAATGGGAATCTCTTATAGGGAAATAGCAAAGTTGAATATTTGATATAGATTAATTGGACATGATAAAAATAACTTTAAAACAGAAATTAATAAAATAAAAGCACATTCCATCCCATGTAAAGTCATAAAAAAAATCTTATAAAATAAAATGTAAAATTATAATTATATTCTAATGTTTTAGATATTTTCATTGCATCCAAACGCTTTGCTAATATCGCTTTTTATAAAAAAGTCAACAACACAGTACGCGGTGTACACAAATGCAGATTTATGTCCATGCACGCAGGTAAACAATGGGTAAAAGCCAAAGCCGCACCAGAATTAAGCCCATTATGGCCGGACCGCAACAATCAGCCAGTGTTTCCGGTGTAATGCACCGGTCGACCGCGCCGCCCGCCACGCTGATGCACCTGTGAGCCAATGATTTTGCGACTGTTGGACTGTTGGTAAGTGATATTGGTATTGGATGGTTAAAGTGAGCCTGCGAGCTTAGGATTTGTGTTAATGGTATGATATATTTTTGTTGGACTGACTCGAAGGACCAATTTGTTAACTTTGGTTAACAAATTGGTCCTTCGAGTCAGTCCTACAGTAGCTTAAGATTGAATAGTTTTTTGTTGGTTCGGTCGTTTTACAGTTTGAATCTCTCTTGTATAACAAGAAAGTTTCAGAGGTAAGTTGGAAAAGAGGAGCAATATTTTTTTTTCATACTACTAAGTTGAAAACAAACAATTGAAAAGATGCACGTTAAGCAGAAACCAATATCTATAACCAATAATGTCACTCTTGCGTTAAGAGTATCATTCTTGTGGAACTCCTGGGATCCCACACGCGAGCACATAATCATAGGCCTTAACAAGCAAGGAAAATATTTTGGTACACAAAATACATTTTTTATTGCCATTATAAATAAAATAATTTTAGATTGTGTAGTAAGTTGAAAATAGTCAATATAAGGACCTGAAATATTTTATCCCATAAAGCTTAACTCATTCTACGAGTTAATGCACACTTTCGTGTCATTTGCAATTAATTTCAATAATATTGATTTTTTTTCTTTCTGTTGAAGAAGTTTTAATGTAAAAGTATAAGTAAGGAAGTATTATTCGTTATTTTGAACGGACTTCTACTAAAATATTATTACTTACGACTGTAAATATGATAAATATTTTGTTATATTAACTTAGGCCTTGGTTACCTCACCCTCCTCATAAAACTTCCATTAGTATGTTCTACTTAAATAATATACTCGTACAACGTGTTATTAGGACTACCACTCCCTCTAATAAAACAAGTATCTAAACCTTTTATTACCGAACCTCTCATCAACTGTTACAGCATGACAGAGCGTAGCGCTCTACGACCCGGCTACGACGTAGCGCTACGTCCTGACTAGCCATGACAAATTGGCTACGTCTTTTGTGTGTCGCCTCGTTAATTACGCGCTGTAAATAGGCAACAACAATTATTGTTAAGCTGAGGCAGTTCTACAGAGTTTATTATATGCCCCATGTGTATATTGTTTAATTATATGGCTTATAGTAATCAGAGCCTAGTACTTCTGAATACATTAAAAATAGAAATGTTATGTTTGATTTAACAGTTTGGAATCTATTTAAGTACACAATCTAGTAAATAGATATCTAGATTCTAAACATTTTTATAAGACTTATCACATTAGACGGAATTTAAATATTTCCAAGTGGAAGCGACTGCAAACCTGTACCCCACAGAAAACTGCGGTGTGGACAGAATATCTATCTAAAAATCCCACAGATAGTTCACTACTTAACTCAGTGGTAGTGATGCCATATGGATACATGAAAGTTTTTGGACCATGCTCATGTTCACTACGCTGACGCTCATTTGATTGAAAACTATTGTATATTATAGAATTCGGAATGTAAACCTGTATTGTGCGTTTCAAGAGCAGCCGTATGAAATAGTACTGTTAATGTACCCTAGATGGCAATATCTGTATCTAACTTCAGGGGTATCGCCAGTCGGGATATTTAGTGTTTTTATTTTAAAATGGTTACCCTATCCTATTAACATGAAGATATCCCAAACCCTATGCTTTTTGTGTAAAAATTAGAGATGCTTTTATATACAAATGTTTTATAGGAGCTGTATATTTACGTTTAACAAGAATTCACGCGATCATGCTAGGTTTTATATTCCTTTAATCTGCCTGACGTGTCACGTTTGGCCTAGGTACTTAATATACGTAATGCAGCTATGGTCAAATTCTGGTATTATACATTTTTTATCTTATAATTAATAATATGTAATTTATCTATGTCCCACGGTTTTCATTTAAAGTATTTTAATGGAACCTTTCATCCGTTTTGAAAACGTAATAACTTTTGTATTTGATTAAAAATCAATATCATCTTACATTTTTTGTTTATTTAAATGAAAAATGACAGACCACGTGCATTAAGCACTACTTATATTTGCAATGAAAACTATTATGGATATCTTTCATTGTTCATAACTTTATCTTCACTTAAATGTAACTAATGATTTTGCCATTTTTTTTAAATGACATAACGTATCACAGAACACAATATTTTTATTGACTTACACATTCACGGTTCAAGGAAATAAATTATTAAGATTTAGATTTTCCTACAGAATTCCTCACTATGTCTTGCTTACCATCCGCAACATCGCCCTTTATAATCGTGAAGACAATAGCCAAAGATGCAACAAAACTTTACGTCCCTATTGATCCGATGGGCGGTCTAAATATAAAGTTCAATAAAAGTCCCCTACGCGATACCAAGTCCCGGATTTATCGGGCTAACCCCATGTAAATAAATAAAGTGGAAGAGCATACATTTCTTATAAGCGGTACCGAACAGGTTAGAAAAACTATCGATTTATGACATGAAACCTACAATGCTATGATTGACAGAGTGCTTTGATGGATTTGGCTTTGCTAATAACATTCAATTTTTTGCTTTTTGTAGAAGTAAATGTAGAAGGTATAGCAATTTTCGACACAAATTAAAGTCATCCTCTCGTCTACAAATCGTTAAAGAAAAAGGTTTAAACAGCACATTTGGTCTAGTGATGATTTTTTTGTTAGTGGAGTGACGAAAAGGCGCAAGTGACATCACTTGTGTTCATCGCTATGTGTGTGACCGCTTTTTACAAAACACGCCGTATGCTTTTTTGATAACTTAGTTGCATAAAAATGACAGTCAAATTAAAAGCAGAAAATGTTGTGTTGTGTTATAATTATTGCTAACCAGCAATAAATAGACGTCTAAAGGGATGCTTGTTATGAACACCTGATCGGCAAGAACTATGGACAGTAGAATAGGTAACATGTAATGAGCATGTGATGAGTAAGGTCTCCCTCAAACTAATATAGGTATTAGTTTGAGGGAGATCTTCTGCTTGATATTAATGTATACTAAGACGGAGAAGTTCAAATTTTAAGGCACTTTATGTCTCTGATGTCTATATCTCGTATCTCTGTGATGATTGTTAAAATGAGTCTACCTATACATTCTAAAACTTATTATATTAAAGTTTACAGAATATTTTAGCAGACATGAAAAGTATTAAATGAAAGTTTTCATTAAGAAATCCAATTTATGAACGCCACAATTGAGTACGATTTGCGCAAGTACATTTGCGACTGTAACTCGAACGGTTTACTCGAAGCGATTTATCTAAGTCGTAAGTTCAATCAGATTAAAGTACATTTAACTGTAGGTAAAAGTTCAATTTGGGGAATCCGGAAAAGAAATATGGCGGAGGTAGAGGAAATTCAATTCAATCAGCTCCCTTGGTACCTCTCGCCACGTTATTTTATGAGATTGTTGAAATTTGAAACACCATGTGTGACGCTTTGTGGATACAAGGTGAACGATAGATAAAACCTGATAATTATAATAAAAATATTCTGAGACATTTTAGACTGTACTAAACTAAGCAAAGATTTATAATTATGTATGCACATGGGAATCAACGCCAAGACCTGTTAGTTATTACGTACCTTTTAATTGCTTGATGTTCGAGCAGGTTACACTGGCTGTAGTCACAGGCTGACCGGCTCAGTGGTGCAATATGGATTTTTGAAGTGAAAACTTCTTTAGCGGCTGTGTGCACTTTTTGGGATGAGTAAAAAATTTTAAACTCACGTCAGGACACGTGACCCTGATCAAAAATGTGTCCGAGTTTTATATATTAAAAAAAAAATGTTTACGCCATCTGTCGATTCTGCGCGATACTACTGTAGTTTGATATAAACTAATTATCCATATATTAGTTAAGGCAAATTTCACAGATGGCGTAATTTTAATTTCGACTTTTTACAATATTTACTATAAGGATTTATTTGCACTTCTGTCGGCAGTCCCATGACTGCCTAATTTTTTTTTGTAAATACCTGAAAGTTACCAAGACCAATGCAAACAAATATTGAATATATTTGTTTGCATTGGTCTGGGTAACTTTGCATACAAACATTGTCTTTGGTCAAGACCCAAACCCGCAATCCCTGACATTGCAGTCGAATGCTCTACCAACGCACCTCACATAGCGGATGCATCAATGTAGTGACTGACTTTGTCATTTCGAAAATCTACTCCTACCTCTTATCATGCTTATATCAAATATTTTGTACATTAATACGCGAAAACTTTATTTGCCTTTTTCGAGCATATTGCGGTGAGCAAAAGTGCAAAAAAAAAAAACACGGTACTCAATAAAAGTATACTTTTGAAATATATAGGTACTAGTTAAACATAAGGCAACAATATTTTATGTATTTACATTCGTGTATCTTAAGATAACCCTTGTCCCAACGATAAATATAAAAAGCAGAACACGTACGAAATAAAACATGATTTGTGACTTATTCACGATAAATGTACGAAATCACATTTTTTGGTACATTTTTACGAATGAAGGTTTTTAAATATTCCATTTTTTGGGTAAACAAAAGTCCCGATTGTACCGTTTGTTGCGGAACAATGTTTTCGTTTGCGTGTTCAGAAATGTGGAAGTTCATACTGGGTGTTGATAATGGATTAGTGCCAACGGGAAAACTGGAACTAAATTTATTTTTAAATATAAAACGAGCATGTTCGTTGTAGATTGAAATATATCAATTATTGTTACCTTTTTAACACTAGGGAAAGCTTGTATCATTACCTTCTTCGCCGCAATAATATTAGGGCAGATTGAACCACTCAAATGTCAATCTTTCGTTGTAAAGCGTTACACTACTACTGCAATTCAACTTACAAGAAGTAATCTTGTAAGTTTAAATGACTGGCCGTGAGTTTGTTTGCCCGATTTCTTCTCACAAGGCTCAACCATTTGGAAACGGGCGGTTATAGATCGAAACAGGCAGATGTGACATTATGTTATCCATTTTGTTTTCTTTAATCATTTTACATTTGACGAAGCAAACTATTGTTGCGGTGACTCTGTGTGTGTTGATCTATAATTTTTAATTATAATAATTACTTAAATTGACGATTTCGAATAATTGATGGTCAATTTTATAAAATAAAGATTTTCTTTTTGATTTTGATTTTTTTTACTTTTTATACATTATGGACAAGTCAAATCAAAATTTAAAAATCTCTCGTGTACAGAACTCATGATGGCCGAGACAGGCTAACGTTCCTTAACACTTTGAATTTGGTTTTTTTTTTCAAGCCACTTTGCAGTTAATGGCGTAGATCCGAAAGGAATTATATGAGTATCGTCAATGAGTGAGACTCCTTTACGTTAAACCTTTTTTTTACATATTGGTGATCAAGGTAATTTTGACTGAGCTGTATCAATAATTTTCTACGACCATTTATCTTTTTCCTAAAGTGTACGATCTCCAGACTTAACTTAACGATGTCGCAGGAGATAAGAGAAAGCATTATTAACTTCATAAAACTAGAAAGAGAAGAGTCGCTATTGATAAATATATACGTGGGAGAGCCATGCTTCAGCACGTATGGGCCGGCTCGACTCCGCCCGATACCACGGCCTCACAGACAACCGGCAGTGAAGCAATGCTTGCATTGCATTTCGCCACGTGAGTGAGGTTACCGGAGGCCCTAACCCTTCCCTCTCCCGTAATCCCGTCCATCCCCTCTCCCCCCTCTCCCCTCCTTAAACTCTTCCCTCCATCCCCCTCTTTTCCTACTCCCACCTTAAAGGGCGGCAACGTACTTGTGACTCTTGAGTTACAGGTGCCTATCGGCGGCGGTAGTCATTTACCATCAGGTGACCCGTCTGCTCATTTGCCCCCTACACCATAAAAAAAAATATTTGAAATATATAAATTATTTTGCGGTTATATAAATTAGTTATATAAATTAGTTTTCAAATTAAGCTAGCGCAAAAGTTCAATCATCAATGCGGCAATGGCAATATGAGGGTGAGTGTGGTGACTAGATGAGAAATATTTGAATATGCAGAACATGGTTAGCAAGGTTCTTGCATGCATCTTCTTAAGAACTTCAAACGCTATAAACTTCTTATGCAGATGCTAAAGAACATTACGGTGTTTATCTTGCCTCCATTTTATAGCTTAAGATATAAAACAGACCATGAATATTATAATTCTCTTGAGATAACGTATAACAAGAACAAACCTAGTGGTACTAGAGTAATAATAACAAATGTTAATATTAAACATTATTCTTGCCATTTAAATAAAGAAAAAATAGGAAAAGAATTAAAGCTGCCAACAGTCATAACCATTTTACTTTTACACGCTTTATTCTAGTTTGTTTATAAGAAAATAACTTAACGTACGTTTGCCATTGTGTGTAGATGGCATGGAAAATATAATAGATAGTAATCTGTATAGTTATAGAAGCTAGCTACCACTTACTGATAAATCACGAAATCCATGAAGTATAAATGCTACAAACTTGAAATTTTACAAGAAGTTTCCTCATAAAGAGTAAGAATCTGCTAAGGAATAAAGTCTTTTGACAATGAAGTCCCTAATGGGGTTGAAAAGGGGTTTAAATTTTGTAACTTCAAATTTTAAAGTAGATGATGTACTGTGTGACTGTTTTTCTTAAAGGTATTACAATAGAAAACTATTTATTAATAACTATGTTATTAAGATTTAATTAATATATTTATTAAGGTTTATTTAAATAAGATATAAATAAGACTGGCCTGTTGGCCTAGTGGTTAGTGACCCTGACTGCTATGCCATAGGTCGTGGGTTCGATTCCCACCCCAGTCTGTGTGTTCTTTGTGTCCGTTGTTTGTATGTTTGTAAAGTCCCCCGCTACACAGGAGTAATTCCTATTGCGGGAGTTGTCTTTTCAAAAAAGAAAAGATAAGATTAAGGAGTGCGGAGTTGCATGTGGCCGGAGCAGCAGGCTAATACCCATAGCTAATACCCAATAAAACTAAAGAGCATCTAAACACGTCTAATGGCTGCTTCGAACAATTCAGAAGTGACTGACTTTTATTTAAAAAAAAAAGATAAAAAAATCAAGAGATATCAGAGATCGCTTACACTATTATGGTGGCAAACAGCCTACCGTCTAGTTGCACTCAATCTCAATTACAACTTTACCAACTTTCATCACGGAGTACTGAAAAAGCATCTTAGAAGCAATAACAACTTTTAATAAAAAATTTGAAAATCCCCGACTCAAAAATCCCTTCAATGATTAGAAAAGAGCTGGTGGTCTTTGAACGGAGTTTTCTTGAACTATGGCTAATAACACTCTCAATCAAATCACCTATCAAAAATAAAACTAAATCAAAATCGCTCCATCTGTTTAGGAGCTATGATACCACAGACAGACACGCGTTAAACTTATAACTCCCGTCCCTTTTGCTTCGGGGGTTAAAAACGTAGAGTTATAATAGTCACTGTTCTGAGGGATTAATTGTCCCAAATCTGTTACTTCACTCGCTAAATTAAAATTCACTAAATTTTCTTCATATAAGATGTAAATCTTGTACACTTCAAAACAAGGTCTTATTTCAAATTGAAACAAGTAGGTAACATATCTCGCTATCGAAATAAGCAATTTATTTGTCAACTAAAGTCTGATACGCTTAAATAAACTTTAATACCACGTAGCGAGAGCCGCTATCCGTTGAATGCCATCTCTTTTGCTCTTTGTTTTTAGTAAGCGTCTTCGTAGGTGTAGATTAAAAACACGTCATCCTTGTTCTTTTGAACAAGTTTTTATACGGCAATTATACAGCGTTTGAATAAATGGAGACTCTCGATGCGTTGAAATAAAGTTGAGTATACGTTGACAGGTGTTAGTGAAGTTTAGCGGCACTGAGAAAAAGACGCTAGTAACAAATATACCTTATTACGAAGAGCACTAGGTTGATTTCATATGAAGAAATTAAGTCAGGTTTTAGTTTAGTCGAGTGTACAATAGAATCGGCACCATTGTTAGCTTTATTATGAGCATCCTTTAAGCAATGTCATTATTTTCCTATCCACTATAAACAACTTATTTTTCTCAGGTTAGGCCTGATTTACACGTGTACGTATATACTACATAGATCAACAATTTCCGTAGCATCTCTATTGAATAATTTAAATACCAAACTAATTTAAATCCATAATTACAAGGAAGCAGCTTATCTGTAATTTGGTTCATCTTAATCTAAATTACTCGCCAAATTTAACTTAACTTTGATTAATATTACATTAAATGATGAATCATTAACGCGGTGTTTGAAATTTATTTACGGTAATAATTAATTTTAATTTCATTTCTCATCTTAATATTTTAACTTTGAAGTTTGTTAGGTTTATATTATTACATGGATTTTTATGTTTGTCAATTGATTTCATGACATCTATCTAATAATCGAAATCAATGTAAGTATATTTGTCCTTAATGCATTTGTAAACCGTTGATGAAATTATGAAGAAGCTTTGGCAGGGTCTTCTGAGAACGCCGCGAGGCTTTCTGGCCCAAAAATTTATATTAAAAAAGGCATTGCAACCACGGCCAGGGTAAAGCGAGTTTGGAATAAAAAGTATAACTTCAAATTTAATTTAACATAGAACAAAATGTTGTAATAACTGCAATGTTAATGTTTTTTTTTTCTTTATTTATCCCAGATTAATTCAAAGCTTGTTTTTCTCATAAACTTTCGCTATTTTGTTTTTAATACTTAAATAAATTTTCTTTTTATTTATTTATTTAAACGATATAGGATTTAATAAAATATTCGACGTTTATCAAGCACTGGAACCGTTTGATAACAGTAACTAAAGATCGAACATCAAAAAGGCGGGCCGGCGCGGCTTGTCGATTTGTCAACATCATTGCGGTTATCCGAACGACGTCCAAATAAATTGAACAGGGTTTAAAGGTGCCTACATCTACTATCTACTGTATAATAAATGAGTCCTTGTTTATTTTGCTATTTGTCTGTCATTTGAATAATATCATTTAAGTTGTTGGGTTGCAAAGAGGCTTAGTTCTGCCTCTCGGTGACTGGGGTGTACGGATTTAATGAACAGAGTCAGTTAAATATATCGCGAACAAAGGTATGATAGCCTAGTACTATATAATTAATGACGGCTCATTCAAGAAGTTCGGGCTCCATCGTCAGTCGAGTCACGTACGCAGGAGTGTGTAAATGTGAGCGATGGAATTCAATTTTAACTTGATTTAATGATATAGCACATACCTGAATTACTCCACAATATTCTGAAAGGTTAACAAACTTATTTTTATACGGATGGCCTAGTGTTGGTTGCAGAACTTGGCTAAGGTATACAAATGTTTTATGACTCGAGAAATAACGGATCCTCCTACGTTACCATGTTAGATGCAGATAAGAAATAGTATAAAATAAACATTCGAAGTTCAAACACACGAACCAATGCAAACAAATAAATAAAAATAAAAAACAAAAACAAACGGATACCGAGTCCACGTATCGCATTCCGAACGCATCGTCAAAGGGTTTCGTACCCCGAGGGGTCCTACGTGGTCTAAATGTTTCAGTACTGGATTTACATCCGCGTATAATACCAGTGAAATGTTGAATATTTAGATAGAATGATACTCTTAAGAGTTGTTTTCGGAGTATTAAGACAGCGATAAAATGAGTATGTGATAAATCTTTACTAATATATGCTAACCGTTTGTGTAAGTAGTATGTTCATATCGCATCACCATAGATAGAAACTATGATACTCGTATACATGTATATACACTCTTCTTGTTAAACTTTCTAACTAATACTGTCGCGTCGATAGATATAAACAAGCCCCTAGAAGAAGAATCAAACTCATAAATTGGCTTATATTAATGATTTTATCTACCTGTACTCTCATTGTAAGGGACTGCATTACAATTTGTGGTAAAAAGATTCTAATTAAATTCATATGCAATAATTATTTACGGTTGTGTTTACTATAGTAAATAAATCATAAATCAGTCGAGTTATATGATAAAAAAACCTTTAATTGTATGAATTGAAAAAAATAATAATAATTGGACTTGCAGAAATTTAATTAGGTTGCGTTAGGGTTTAAAATATTTATAGGTTTTATATAAATCACTATAAATGACTTTTTATTGTGTTACTTTTCTCCTGAACCGATACTTATAAAACATACAGTATGTAGACTATGACTGTGAAAACTTATACATCGATATTATGCTTAACTTTAAACATGTATAATAATGATCTTAGACGTTTAGGTGATTATATAACATCTATAGTAATATTATAAAGCTGAACAGTTTGTTCGTTTGTTTGCTTGAACACGCGAATCTCAGGAACTACTGATTTGAATTGAAAAATTCTTTTAGTGTTAAATAGCCCATTTATTGAGGAAGGCTATAGGATATATAACATTATACTACGACTAATAGGAGCGGAGCAGTGACTATAAACGCAGGTGAAACTGCGGGGACAGCTAGTAGTATATAAATATTCTTTTTTCTGACTATTTTGATTATTCTTGATTAAATAAAACGGTAGATGCCTTAAGATTAATAGAAAAAAATATACTTGACTCAAAATGTAAACTTAATAGAGAGAATTATTTATTTTGCTTGTTGAAAAGTCACCACGGCACTAAGAGACCGAGGGGAACCGTCTACAACGTGAAGTCTATGAGGCAAGAAATTGCATCCAATGGACTCAGGTGTGATAGGCAATAGCCCAACATCGTGGACGATTGTGTGAGTTATAAACTTTTGTTTAAAGCTAGTCTATATAGATTTACTTTAGTATTTATGTGTAGAATATTAAAACTATTTAATAATCAAAAACACGTGTGCCATAAATCAAAGTAAGTACTTACAAGAGATAAAGAGAGTATTTGAGGAAAAAAACAAAAATACCACTACAAGTATATTTTTGTTTATCCGTTTTTTAATATGTTAGTTAACACAATTATATAAAAAAAAAACATACTTGTTGTTATATTGACCTAACAAATTTCCTGTTCCTAACAAATGACCTAACAGATTTGGGCATTTAACTCTAAATACGAGCCTAAATTCTAGTACAAAAAAACTATGTAAAATTACAATATTAAAGCCATCTAGATGTGGACTAGATGCACCGATCTTGGTCAAGAGGTCTACCCTGATCGGTGCAATCTGATCGGAACGACGGGTAACCAAAAAGGTATCGTACCTTTTAAATATTATTAAACAATTATTAAAGCCAACACCTAACATTATAAAAAATACCAAATTTCTTTCAAACATAGACGTATATAGCGTGGTACTAGACACATGGGTGCAATGAGCCTCGTACAATTGCCCATTCGTAAACTTCTCGTAGGGGCGAGATATGGAAGGTTTTAAGGGTCCTTACGGGACAATGATGATGCTCAACTTATGCGAGCACAGCCTGCCAAACTACTGGTTGGAGGATGAAAATTTGTAAGAATAGAACTGTTTCAGTTTGTCTGTATTTTAAAGGTGATTGTGTGGAGAAATTATGTCTGAGTTAATTTTGTTGATTAAATCAACAAGCAGCATGTTATTTCTCTACGAAAGGCTCTCGACAATGTAATAATATCTGCTCCGTGGTAATGATATATATATAATTATATCGTAGGTGAAAAGGTAAAATTTACTAAGTGACATTTTTGGTAAAAATTACTTTATTTCATTATCGTCTCTAAATCGGTTAAATTTATCATAGAAAAATCTCAGCAACTGTTCTAATACAGTTATGATTTTTACCTTAAACCAACGAAATATCATATAATAATAGATATATTAACGTACTTAATATCTTTCAATTGCCTGACCATTCAAAGTGGGGAAGTCATGCTTAGGCACGTATGGGCTGGCTCGACCGGAGTGATAAAACTGCCTCACAGAAAACCGACGTAAAGCAATGCGTGCGTTGTGTTTCGCGAATGAGTGCGGTTATACATTTGTTTTTCTTAGCTTTTGATGTACATCATCTTCCGAGCCTTTTCAAAACTAAGTTGGAGTCGGCTTTCAGTCTAACTACGATACGGCTGAACTTCGATATTTTACGTGAAGTGACTGCCATCAGACCTCCACAACCCAAGTAATAGGCGATATCAAAGTTCTGTAGCTGGACCAGGTTGTCAGACTTTACAGTCGGCTCCAACTACCCGTAACGAACGCCACAGATGTTCGTATGGCAACCGGGACCGACGGCTTAACGTACTCTCCAAGACAAGAAGGGGTCTTAGTGAGTTAAGAATCATCATCACTGTAGTAAATTTAAAAATATAGATATATAAAGATAATAGATGATTAGATTAATTATTATTAACCTCCATATCTTAGCAATAAGGTGCGAATTAGCTCGATAATAATCAAATCAAAAATCCACATTGAAAAAAGTATTGCCTATTCATAACTTACGAAGACTGTGTTAAATTTATATACACCAAAATTTATTTTGTTCTGGCCAAAGTTTTTGAAAACGTGATAACTACTAACCTTCTTTAAGTTAATTTTGAAATTCTGCCGTACTTTTATGCTATCTCAAAATAAAAGCCATATCTTAGGAACTTAATTTTTTCCCCATAATAAATCAAGGGATAGTTTATTTACCTAAAAAAATTTGGGGGATAAAGTCCTCAAGTTGGAAACGTCTACGACTTTATGAAGTGTTGACGCATAGGTATAGAGCATTTATATAAAAAAGCTGCTTCATTGATATTCAGACGTAACTCATTCACATGTGTGTAGGTTGAACTATTTTTACCTTGCACGTCATCTTTAGTTGGTAGTGCACAGATAATTTAGAAGCTCATAGGTACTAACCTAAAATACCTATGTAGGTAGAAAGCGGTTTCGGTTCTTGTAGTCTAATGTTTACTTTGTACTGTATTTTATTACTTAAAGAATAGACCAACATCATCACATATCACTACATCACTACATATCATAAAACAAAGTCTGTCTGTTTGTTCACGATAAACTGAAAATCGGTTTTCACTAATTTCTTTTTTTTTTTTTTTTTAAACTAAAAACTAATAGACAGAGTGTTTCATGAGGAAGGTTTAGGTGTGTAATTTGTTAATATTTAGTTTAAATTAATTTAAATATATTGATGATTGTTGAAGATGTCTCAGCTATCCGTGCGAAACCGAGGCCGGTTGCTAGTATTATTATAAAATAAAAACCCCCGCCACGTCTGAACGCGATAAACTCAAAGGTAAGAAATGGATTTTCATAGGGTAATCAACAATGGATAGAGTCGCTCATGAGGAAGGTTCAGGTGTATAATTCACTACGGTTTTGTATACATTTGCTGAAATATGACGACGATTACTGTATTAATTTTTTTTTTCCGACATATACAGTCTGTATATGTCGGAAAAAAAAAATTAGTTTTACTGGTGTATGCCACGTAAATAAATAGTTTTACTTATAAAAATAATGCATTATAGAATTATTCCTCTTAAAAAGATCTATTAAAATATAACAACGCTATAATAATATGTCCACCTTATAAGATTTACACACAATAACAAAAAAATATTGCTAGTAAATCTTAAAATTCAGTGATTTTTTTGTTGTTTTCTGTATTATATCTAGATTAAAATTGATCCTTTCCCCAACAATTCGGTTCGTAAATAAATTTTCACAAGTGTGTTTTTACATTTTAATCTAACAGACATGTTCAAGCAACAGGCTGATACGACACTAAGCCTGGTGGGTTGCTAATAAATCATAATATAATCAGACCATTCATTAAGGGAATCGAAAAGGAAGTAACGGGCATTACAGGTTTCAGCAAAAACTCTTGCTGTCTGACTGCATGTTACTGCAACAAAAAACTCGTAAACAGGCGTGTGAAGTACTTTCAAGGAGTAGTTGATACAATACAGTTTTTTAATGTAGCGTTTTTTAAAACTTACCGGTAACTTTACCGCACTTGTGACTCTTGAGTTGCAGGTGTCCATGGGCGACGGTAGTCACTTACCGTCAGGTGACCCGTCTGCTCGTTTGCCCCCTATATTATAAAAAAAAACCTTAGTGTTTAACCTTAAAACTTAAAGCTAAGAAAGAAAGATAAGTCGTAGGACTGCACGTCAGAAGTGAAAATGTAACTTTCATATATATACATATACGCACACATCTGCATATATGTATCTGAGCGTAATGGTCACGCGAGTTCAGTGCTTTTTTCCCATACCAAAAGTGCCCAATGTACCTACGAAGTATTACCATAATATATACATCACAGTTTCCCAAAATATTAAATTCGAGAAAAATATCTCGTTATACTATCAAGCATATTACTAAGATTAATATGCTCCACAATATGAATAATGTATAAACTATTGTTTCAAGTTCGAACAAAAACACATTTGAGGGTAGTTTAATGTTGACAATGCAGGAAATTCGTAGGAAAGGATTTGTGGCCTCAACACCGAGTATGTAGAAGATTATAATTTTGGAGTTTCTGCCACATATAAATAGATAAAGTTTGGACATGGGACTACCGTTGTTAATTAGAATAACAATATAGAGTACTCGTATTTAGAATATAATTTAAGGTACTGTACTATGCATTCAATGAGTTTTATATATGGACATGGCCTGCATTTTATTTATAGGTTAAATGTATGTAGTATGTTCTCAAAAGATGTCTGAATAAGCATATTAATGTAGATTATAGCGCCGATTTGTTCCATTTTTTTGTAAATGTATATAGTTTTGACTCAGAGCGACGAAAGTTGTTTCCAGACCGCGGTGCTAGGGAAGTACCCATATTAACAGTGAGGAAAATGTACGAATATAAGAAACAAGTACGGAAAATATACCTTAGCAATCAAACCATTAGAACTCCAAACGGGGCAAACCAGGATACAGTTCAATAGATCCTGATGTTTAGAGTGTACCTAAGGATAAGATTAAGAATTCATATTGTTTTTTGACCGAAAAGCCTAGGACACTGTTTATATTCCTAACTACAGCGACACTATGCATTATTTGTTAAAATATAAACTGAATATAAGAGATTTATTAATAGCATGTTGTTATGGCTCACCTCAGAGCGGTTGATTGGTTGGTTTTAAATATACTTTAATCACTTAAGTGAAAAAGTTTCGACTGTCTAAGGCAACTAAAATGACAAAAAAACATCTATAAAGTTCATTTGGAAGTTTGAGACGGTGAGTTTCTCATTTTGTATCTCCTTTATGGTGTGTCAAGTAGTAAAGATGATAGCCTAAGCAGAGCACTCTCTGCTTAGGCTATCATCTAACCGAATAGACTACTCACTAGTAGTCTATTCGGCTAAATAACCCAACACTACGATTTTAAAAACTTAGGACTGCAGAAAGCGTTTTTCCTTTTGTACAGTCTATAAATAAATTATACCTATAACTAAACTCATATACTAGATTTAGGACGTCTAAAAAACACGTCAATGATTAGTATTCCAAAACCTACACATAAAATTTGAATATTAATTAATAATCTGGGTATAAAAGCCGCGAAACTCGTTAAGAACTCATCACATTTGTACAGGGGTTTCTATCGTCTGCTGCTACTACTGGTTATAAATCAGTGACGTTGGAGAGTAAAATATATAATACTCTATCATCATGAAGTTTTGCTTGGTATTGTTGCTGGTAGGTCTATTTTCATCATACAGCCTGGCGGAACAAGGTGCCAGTGTATACTGTGGACGAAAACTTGCAACTGCACTTGCTACACTCTGCTGGACTAACGATAACATGATCAAACGTGACGCTGGTTGGTGGAGCCCTCGTGGTGGCCTGGATGCAAGGATGCTAGGAGGTACTCGGGGCAAGCGTGGACCCGTCGACGAATGCTGCGACAAGCCTTGCACTGTCGATGAACTACTTACCTATTGCTAGTATTATTGAAAAAGAAACCTAAATTTGATAATAATATGGCGATAAAAAACTATTTATATTTTTGATTACGAGTAAATAAACTGTAAACTCAGATTTTATGGTATTTTATGTCTTTCTTTTCTTATTACTAATCCCAGGTTAGAGAATAAAACTGATCTTGTGGATTTTTGATCTAGACTAGATTCACAAAACCCAAAAGTTCCATCCAGTGTTTCTGAAAAACATGGTCATAACTCGGGCCACGCTTGGAATCGTCTTGAAATTAGAGATTAAGAAATTAAAGTACCCTATATACAGCCCTGTATACAGATGACGTCAGCGATGCAAGGATGCAGTGATTATGAATGTACCATTTCGTACTAAATAAGAGTGCTTTAACAGCTTTTGCCGCTGTTGGGCAGTATTCCAGCACTTTAAACAGAGCTACTTTGACGTTAATAACGTTTGAAACTCTCGTAGTCCATCGCTGTCAGCTGACTTGTAGTGCTGTACTTGTTGCTCTTATTTGGTTAGCAGAGGAAGTCTAGGCCGTGTGAAAGACTAAACTCGGCCTTTGTAAGTATCATGGTCCTTATCTTCAGGAGTTGTTGTTCTTGATCGTGGTATTGAGAATGTTGATGGTATTAGTTGGGTAATATTCATTTTATAGAAAAACAGATATCTCAATACCTATCGACCAATAAAACAGATTTAAAAATATCACCACTACTCGTCGCTAGACGCTAAATACACCAACACAAGCTCAACTCAAAATAATGGAAAAAATACATGAACAAACGCATAAGTACATTGTTAAGCAATGGGAAAATAACTATAGAAATCCAATTTTCAGCCCCAAAACATGATTAAAACATATCCTACAATATCTTTCTTTTAGTTGCATATAAAAAGCATTTATCTATACAACAGTAATTACTTTTTGCCTTTTCTGAAAAAAGTGCTTTTTTGAGGTAATACATGTTTAGATCTATATTATATCTGCCTGTGTCGATCTTTAACCGCCCGTTTCCAAATGGTTGAGCCTTGTGAGAAGCAATCAGGTAAACAAACTCACGACAAAAACACTAAACCTGGTATTTGTCTTCTATTGCTATATATGATGAGTTTTACCACCCTTTCCTAGGGTGTAGGACAATGTTTGTAGTATCAAAGTCAGACGACTTCAAACAGACTTTATAATGTTACCTATTATTTTAAAAGTGTTACATCTATTATTCGTAAAACTTAATTAAAAAGACTACATCTTTTTAATTAAGTTAAGAAATGAGTAATTTTTCACTTTTCAGTACCCTTTCTTAATGCTTTTTGAAGTATGTTTACCTTTTGTTTTAAAAGTATTAAGATAACGCTAACTTACAAACTAAAAACGAATTAATTCGAATTTAGTAAAATAGACCAGAGCAAATATTACAATGTTTGGAAGGACCACATTATCCCTTCACCTCAAGAGCGTCACAGTACCCTTTCTAAAACCCAATAGGGTTTTCTAATAATATTCCGTCGATGAAGTTATCATAAGTTGGTCGTCCTTCATAAGCCACTCACATTAGTGGATTACAAGCGAAAGCTTTTCGTTCCTAAGGCGACCTGTAATCGGCTTTCTGACCCTTTCCTTATATAAATAGTTGTTGGTATCTGTCACGGTTAAAACTCGTATATTGATTTTTAGTAAATTACTGACACGACTTTTGTTCACGTTACATCAAAAATAATATTGTTGTGATAATGCTTTTGAGTTAAATTAGCAAGATCAATTTTTTTCGTCAAGTTATTTTTTTTTATAACGGTGAAGTAGAACTTTTTTATGAGAAATTCTTATTTAATATTTTTAGTTAGTGAGCTCGGACTTGCAATAGCCAGTTAAAGTTACAGATGTGCGATCTGAGATTCTCGATCCTTTGCTTATCCTTCTGTAAGCAATATCCTTTTCCTTTTTCATGCCTACTCAATCCTTTCAATATACCGCCAATTTTACTATTTAATTAGAAAGAAAAAAAGAAATATATTTTATTTGTATCTTCAATTATAACATTAAAAATTATATGACTTAGGACTAGGGTGGTACTGAAGACCAAATAGGGTACCTGCGTCAGCTAGTGTCGCAGATCGCTCTGCAACGCTGGTATTCTCGCAAGCCCCAATTAAATTTAAATATTTATATTATTATATATACATATTATAATTATATTCATATTTTACATATAAATAATATCAATAATGTTGTATAAATAATCATATACTATACATAAATACTTGTATTTCACACTATTTAACAAAACAAATTAAATAATTATAATTTTCCTGTATTCATAGGTGTATTTTCGAACGCATCTGTCATCTGTCAGATAATATTAATATATTATTTTTATTGGATTGGTAGTTAGTGAAATTGTTTATTGTATTATGTAATTGAAAGTAACAATGTTAGTGTATATCTGAAACTATGTCTTTCTATAATATGGATACCATAAAAGTAAGTAAAGTTGCCGAAATAATAATTCCCAAAGCACCCGGTTGGCGGCAATATGCTTAGGCAGGTTTAATATGCAATTAAGTAGGTTGAACTACATTATACTTACAAAATGTGGGTGTTTAATATGTCTCTGCCTACACCTTCGGGGATACAGGCGTGGGTGTATGTATGTACATATATATTTACTTTGAGGTTGAATGTCATTCTGTGCAATTAAATTGTAATCTATGACATCATTATTCTAATGATAGCTATCTCTTTCACTTATATTCTTTCAGTATCACTGCCGTATAAATCTTCCCGACAGGTTGTCCACACCAGGTTTGAAGAGAATAGGGTAGTCTATGTATAAAATAAATTACTTAACATTCCTCGTGAAATTAAGTGTTAATTTTAAATTAAAACCTTTTTATTTGTAAAACCAAATATTAAATGATTTGATGATTGCAAACCATGACGTCACGGGTTATTATTTCATTCAAGTTTATACTGAACGTATTAAAGTTTAATAACAAGAAACTGATTTATATGAACTATAAACAAAATATATAACACTGAAATGGACTGGCAACTTATATTTTTAGCGCAGCGCCTCTTCACGCAAACTACATTTAGTTCCCTACTTCACGTATAGACGCGCTTGCAAGACTTTCAAGAGCAATAGTAAGCCTAGATTAACTGTCACTGTCACCACATTCATTTTGACTGTGTGAACATTGTTGACTTTGTACCAATTTGTAACGATAAATACACTAATATTACAATAAATAATAACACTTTTAATGCAAACAACAAATAACTCAAATAGTGTAACACACCAGCGATTTTTTTTTCTGACATTTGAAGCAATAATTTCATAATAAAAATATGAATGTATAAAATATTTCAACCTTTTTTTACTTAATATTAATCAAAGCATTATAACTTAACGAAAAGTACGTACAAACTTAACGAGTTGTATAAAATACCATAAATATAGTAAAAATATTTTAACCTAGAATAACTATTTTCAATGTTTCACTTGAATCAAGTGCAGATGGCTCTTTTAACAAAATGAAAATTTGTTTCCTAGTTGCCAGGGCATTAATTTGACGGGACAATCAATCAATCACCTTATTGACCGCGTGACAAAATTTTTGACTTCAAATATTATGAGCGTAACAAACCTGTAGTAATGCCATTGGACTAGCTCAATAGAATAAAAATCTTTTTAATAATATAAAATAAGAAAAGTAATAATACATAGGGACTTAGGAAAAACTCTAGTTATGTATCCTTACCGCGACAATATTCACTCAAAAGAATTTCTATTCTGAATGCACTTCGAAGAATAACGGCTTAAGAGCCTGACTCGAATTTGAAAATGATTTTACGACGCTATGACTTTCACATGCGACATTTGAAACTCAGATCTGCATATAATAAAATTATGTAAGAATATTCTATACCCATATGCAGCGCATAATAGAAGACAGAAAATTTGGTACCTAAATAAGAGAAAGATAATGTGATTAGTCGAGTAATAAGACATGACATATTCATCATCCAGTGTCGATGAATAGACGGAAAAATAGAAGCAAAAGAAAAAGAAGAATGCCGAGAAAGAATGGTGAAAGATAGATTGAGGGAGATAATTGCAGAAAAATAATTGACTTATCGTAATTAATTTTAGTGTGTCCCTTCGTCCAAGTGCTGCTGTATTAAAAAACATACTATTTATATTATTATTTTATAACGTGTCATTCCTTTCTAAACATACGTTATTACACTCCAACAAATTTCCAAAGGTTGTCTGTAAGAGATTGATTCAGTAAATAAATAAAACATTGAAGGCAATACATATATTATGAACAATTTCAACTCTACTACAACCACGAATTCGTATGTATTACGTCATATTCAATAAAGCAGAACACTAATGGAATAATGATAATAAATATGTGTGTATTAATATAACTCATACACACACAACAGAAACATATTTTAAATGACATAGGCGGAAGGTACAAAACCAATATTATTTCTAATACAAAAGTTAACCGAAGTTTTGTTTTTTCCGTATCATACAGTATTTTTACCACAAAGTTTACTAACGTTCGCTTGACGTGAGAATCAAAGTGATGCTCAAAGGTAGTTGGCGGAAAATGGCTTGTAAATAATAAAGGGATTTAGGGCCGCACGTGGAAACCTTTTCTTGGATATGTTTTCCCTTTCAACGAGTTGCGTGTTCTGTTTTTAAGTTCGCTGCTTATCCATTGTGTGGTTTTCTTAACGATCTTCAAATGTGCGTTACATAAAAAATAAATTAAATTTATTAGGGGATGCTTTATAATGTTATCTTTGTGTGGGTTGGAAAAACAAATTGGAGTAATGGGGTGATCAGCACGCACTGGACTGTTGTCATTCTTGATTTGTCTTCTGTGATAAAAATATTTGGTGATGTTTCATAACGCTTATTGTTATGTATTATTTAACTTGCACTGACTTCAACAAAACAATCAAATCTCAATAATTCTTCTATCCTTCGTGCTTGAATATACGTATTATTTACTTAATTTAGTTAACTAATAAATAATCAAGAAGAAAATAAAAAGTACAAATAATTTATTATATTCTCGTCTTTATGCTACTAAGGTGGCAAATAAATAAGCAGTCTATCTGATAGAAAGCAGAAACTTTACCCTTTTTACACGTCTCGTGTTACCCAAATAGTTGTTTACTATTTAAATTGAACTGATACAAGACAGAATTACGAATGTTTTCACTTATGGTATTATGCTTTTCAAGTAGTAAAATTAAACGCTAGTTTTTGACTGAAGTGCTTTCTTTTTCTATATGTTGTAATAACAGTTTACTTATATATTTTCTTGAAAATATTTAAATCAATTGTTGTACTACTTTATCTTATATAACTCTGTTTAGTACAAAGATTTCAAAAGTTGCACGGCTTTTATCGTCTATTTAGTCAACATAGAAATATGTATGTGTATTTGAAACGACAGTTACCCAAGAGCATCTACCCGAAATCGTGTTTGCATCCAGCTTCTCTGGCGATAATCTTGTACGTGAACTTTTCTGTTTATTTTCTCTTCCAATTTCGCAGGAGTGCCTGCCAAGGTGTTGTCTGATGTCGGCTTACGATATGCAATATACGGACTGATATTACTGCCAGCAATACGCGACAAACCATAAACTTATAACATTTTACCTGGATTTGCGTTATGGGATTTGCGTAGAGGGTTCCCGAAAGAGACAGACAAGGAAAATAAGAAATTATGTGTATTTAGTTTCGACCTATATTTTTTATTTATACTTATATTATTCAATTAGTAGTAAAGTAATTTAGGGTTTTAGTTCGTAACTAGTAATGCTATGGAGAAGAAAATAAAATACCGGAATAATATGATAGTAGAATTTCTTCTAGTGCAACTAACTATTTTAGTAGTCAACATTTAGTATTTTTTCATAAACAATAACATTTTCTTGAAAAAAAACCATAACCCTTAGTAATCAGGCTTTAATAATGACAGAGATCATACATCTTTTATAAGCCTGTGGTCGACTTTGTCTTCATGTTACAGTATTTTATAGTTTCTTTCTAAGTCATTTTATTTGAATCTGATATTTATTTTTCTGCCTTCTTATTTTCTTTTATTTCGAGTATTTCTTTTATTATATAAGTATAAGTTACATAAATTAATCAATAAATAAATGTGCTACATTTTATAATAATATAATCTTCATTTAATTCCGACTCTTGTGTTTCAGAAAATATTGGCTGCCTGCCTGTACAAGGCAATTTTGTGACATGGATGTTTGTCTTCAAATGGTACCGAGCAATCAACCAACAGTAATATGTTTGGTTATGACATCCGCCATAGCTTTAATATTCTGTGCTCTGTACTTTTCCATTTTTCCTAACAAAGTATCTGAAACAAAAGTCACTATTAATATAATACTATAGTAAAAAAAGCTCAGAGTCAAAGTAATATTTGTTGTTAGCCCACGGTAAAGCGAAATGTTTCTGATTACCCTTAACGGATTGTTCGTGATTACCCCACAGGATCAAAACAAAAATCAGTCAGCGCTGTGTAAGTTTCATAGCAATCTTTAATTAGGGACCATTACAATTTGTAAAAGTTATAAATATATATTATATTTATAAAACCAAAATCAAGTTACTTAATTGAAAATTTAACATCGAAATGCGCAATAATTTATGTCCAGCACCACTGTGTCTAGCAATTAACGTGATCTTCAAGATGGTGGTGAACAAAATACTAAAATCCCTGCCTGCCTACTGGTGTCAGTCGACCAATAGTATCAGTTCGTTCCGTTCAATTTAGGGACGAGAATACAGTATTGTATTGTAAAAGGTAGTAATGCAAAACTTACACCATTAATATTATAAGTATCCTTAACCCACAGTAACCGATTATTGTAAAAGACCCTTGTTTCTCCTGAAGAAAATATAAAAACGTCATCTTTAATAAAATAAAATGGTAATATCTGTTTACTTACGTAGATAATTCACAGCCGGTAATTTTATCTGGAAGGCAACAGATAGCAGCAGCAGCTGAAGGTGGCTTTAGAGTACTTCACCTTTTAAACCCTTCGCATGTATTTTAACAATATTGTTGACAGTTGAAAACTAATCAAGTGGTTTTTTCATGGGCAATTTTGAGTCCGTATGTACACCGGCTTAACCAGCTTTTAAGTTTTCTAGCAGTTTCACGCTAGCGCACAACTTTGTATTTAAAATCTATAAACTTTCGCCCGCTCCGCTAGTTCTGTTTACTTTATTGTTTTTTTTTTTAATCAATTAAAGTTTCAGCAACGTAAATTAATCATTCCAACAGATGATTAGGCAAAATCTTCGTATCAATTAAAGCAAAGTAGCTTCTAATGTACTCTGTTGATATGAACGTTTATGTACATGTGTAAGCTCCACTGGCATATTATATATCTGGCTGACCTCTGAAAATACTACCTATAACATTTTTATCATTTTGGTTAGTATTTTAGCAATCCTTTATAATAGTTTAAACAGGTTTTCTTGTTTATTTTATGAAAATATCCCCTTTTCTAGAAAACGATCAGGAGTTATTACAATTTAGATAGAAGTGTAACCCGTACGAGTGAAACTTGAATAATTAATTCAGAAATCTAATGTACTTCAGAAATTGAAAAGAGAAAAGAATTGTAATGTATTTCAGAAATCATATTTAATAGCGTCAACGTTATTACGGATGTGCTTTCTAGTCACCAACTCCAGTGTGGCTACACCCCTCCGAGGTAGCAGCCTTTAATTTGGCTCTTAAGACATCTGTGGACGAAAACCGTAACATAATGATAATTGACCCGCAATGGGATCATGCTACCCTTCCTATCAGGTTGGGTGGCTTGAGGAAAAGACGCGTTTAGGATTTGGGTTTGCCGACGTGTTTGTCGTCTGCTCATGGAGTTGTGGGTCATGTTGCTATTATTTTGTCTTGAAACGACGGCCAGGTTACCATTTCTTAGGTGGCCTTATGAAGCCATTGATGCACCTAAAGTCCTCAATACGGGGTGTTCAACGTGGTGGGAGCCAAAAAGGGGAGCTTAATTGGGCAGACTCAGGGTCTGCAGAACAGAATCAGAGGCATGGTTTCATGCGTTGCCTTCTCCAAACCTAGGCCACGCTTCTAGACAGGGAATTGTTGCGTGAGGCTGTGGCTTTCCGCCTGGGCCACCATGTATTCCAACCTCATCCATGAAATTGCCGTTCCATGGTGGAGGCCAGTTGCTATGCGCTGACCGCAAATGGCTAGATTTCTTGACTATTATTTATTACCTTCGCTATAAGTCGTCCGCCTGAAACCATGTGAATCGGTGGTGTAGCTGCTGAAGCTGCCCAAACACCTCAAGTAGGCGTAAATAATTGTGCTTTTGATACATATTAGATGTGTAACTCGGGACTTAATCGCGATAATATTTAAAAGGTACAATACCACGAGTGACCACGATTGGTGCAATTCGATCTAAACGTCGGGTAACCGAGAGGAATTGTACCTTTTAAATGTTCGACTGCACGGATGGCGTAACGGTTTAAGTGGTCACCTCGCCACTACGCCGCGTCGAGTGTTGTGGGTTCAAATACACAGGACAAAAATTTGTGTGATCCACAAATATTTGTGCTGAGTCTGGATGTTCTTTGTGTCCGTTGTTTGAATGTTTGTGAAGCCCCCCGCGACACAGGAATATTCCTAATGCGGAAGTTGTCTTTTTAAAAAGAGAAAAAAAAAAAGAGAAATATTATCGCGATTATGTCCCGAGTTTCACATATAATATTTGTGCCTGTGGCTTGCTGTCTTCATTAAGGAAATCGCCCGCTGACTTCAATGGCTGGATTTGGCAGCTGCTCCAAAGCTTTTCTCTTGCAGCGGCTGTCAGTGGTGGTATAGCGCGGCAACGCTGCCAGCCTTTTGGGTAACCTCTGGTCGGAGGCAATGGGGGATACCTGGTACTTAAAATTATTGCAATTATTATTAATTGAATGTATGTAATATAATTTCATGAAGATAACCTGAAATAGTGTAATGTATAGTAAGTTAATATTATGTACCAATGTAAGAAAATTATAACAATTGTTAATGATTTAATTTGTCACTATATTTGTAAGTGTGTTTAGCATAACTAAAAAACACGTATTAATAGCGGACTGAATTACAAATTAAACAATTACGAGTGAACAGTATAAACAGAATTGCACTATACCGTCAATTTAACTCGACATAATACTCGTATATCTGAAATCAGTGTTGTTCAGAAAGCAAACCTACATAAAAATAAACGCGTAAGCTACGTCATATTTATGTATGAAGCTAGCCAAAGAACCTGTCTTGGTTTCATGATCATAAATAAAAGAAGACAACTATATATTAACTACTAAGATAATAGTAATAAATACAGACACAATCATTTATATTATTACTTGGAAAAGGCAAAGGTCAAACTTCATTCAAACACAGATAAAAATATATCTTAGAAAACCGACTTCTTTGACCTTTACATGTCTCATTTTTATTCATAATGGGCATAGGCAATATTGAGTTTGGTCATAGTTTAACTAGGTCACCTAGAATATTCGTTTTCCAATGAAGCTACTACCAACTTGAAAGGGCAACTAGCTTATGTTGAGTGCCAAAGTATTTAAAGCTTATTATAATATGTAAAAATTGTGTTTATTGACAGTACACGCTTTGCTTTAATACATACCTCGCTGGCATTACTTATCTTAAAAAAACTGCAATTTGATATTTCAAAATAGTATAATTATTTCTGACTCACTTCTTTAAAAAAGAGACGCAATAACTATTTATTTGCTAACGTAATCACGTATGAATATTGTTATCAGGTTTCATGTAATTAATTTTGATCAAGCCTCAAGCGTTCATGTGTCGTCTTCATGCATCGCCTACCGTTGGGAAGGTCTTTAGTCCATCTACTAAATAGATGTCTCATGTTCCAATCCATTGTTGCTATCCCGTATCATCTCGTCGAGAGTACGATTACAACTATGTGTGATGTTACTGTCAAAAGATATTCAGTTTTCCGTCCTTAAGGCTTATCTGTGGTTTCAATTCCAGACAAGAAGGAGTGCGAGCAACCTTTTTAAATAGTTTGTTACGTCAGGAAACACAATATCACTTCCAACATTGCAAAATTTCTCTAAACCCATAGAGTATTCCGTACAAGTGACAATACTTATCCAGTAACAAACATTGCTGATGTTAAATAAAAGCCGCAGAAATCCTAGCCAGGAGTTGGGTGCGACAGCTCCAGGTCAGTTTCCCGCGGGATGATGAAGGCGCGTAATTTACTGTGTCCCGGTTACACTGTGACAGATGGCCGGCTATGTCGCATGAGGATGACATGGAGTTTAGAAGTTAAGATTTGGAGGTGATATGTTTACAAATTACTTATTTCTTTACTAAAATGATATTGTGATACTTTTATAATACGAATATGAAACCTATACAATAGTGTGTCTCATTACTGTAGGTTTGTTGGCTGCATGGTTTTTCCTGTCACAAGTTTTCACTAATGTTCGTCTTGTGTTTGGGGAATCAAACACAAGACGAACATTGGTCTGATAAATTATTCTTGGGCTTTTCCGTCAGAAATTCTCAGTTACTTAGTACACGTGTTCGGTAGATTCTAATTAATCTATCAGGTATTACCTGTCACCACAAATGTAGCTGGCAAAATGTGAATGTGACACTTCTGACAACCCATTTTCAATATAATGTATCGAGTAAATAAGGCAATAAGAATATATATTAGGGCAATAGCCTGTAGTAATTGTAGACTTATATTGTAGTCGCAGCGGCGGCAAAACTAGTTTTCCTTATTGGTATGCTTTTAACCCGCGCTGTTGTTAATTCACAAGCAATCAGTGATTTTATGGATGGTCCGGTTGACATGATCCTGGCCAAATGAAACCTGAACAAATGCAATATGTCTTGTACCACTTTACAATAAGTTGAACCACGTGACACTACTCGTGCGTACACATCTTCAGGAAACCCGTGGGCTTTTGAACCGCGCATGAACATTAAAATTTAAAGGAATATATTTTTGGGTTCACCAAAGATCTAAAGGTACACCTATGTACGCATTTCTAAAATATTATTCTTAAACCCGTTTAATTGTTTTGCTATAATTAATCCACTCGACCAACATATCATGTAACTCCAAACAAATTCCAAACTATCACCAAGATATAACACTTTTTTATTCTAGTGCGCTGCAAATATTCTATTGTAACAATAATTATTTTATTCTTCCAAGAAAAATACTGATCGTGCACCAAATATTTACTGCTTACACTCCCAACCCATCAGTATGTACAATATCCTCCCCTTTCCTTCTAATCCCTTTCCTTCTTAGATACCGTTCCCTTTCTAGGTACTCCCAATTTTCAAATCTTTAATTCCTAAATTGCCCGGTTGACGGCAATAGTCTTGCCCCTAATAGGTGAGTGGAACGAAATAGTTGGCAAAATGTGGATTTAATACAGCTCTGCCCACCCCTTTGAGGATACAGGCGTGAAAATATTGTAAAGCCTAAACCACGTGTAAAGCCTCTGGTACTTCTTCCAATTGAAGGAGTATGCAAGCTGTGCGAGAGGTCCCGTCACTACAATATGTATGTTAAGTTATAAATATATTACTATTTTATATACCCATTGGCATTTTTTTAGGATATTAAATATATATTGTAGTGTTCAAACCTCCTTTGAAATTGCTAGAAGCTGGCTGCTAATATGACGTCTAAGGCGAATAGCTGCGAATTATTAAATTTATATAGAGAATAGGAAAAAACAAGATGCAGTAGCAGAGTCTTGAGTAGATGTTAGAGGGATAAGATGTGCCTCTGATTTCAAGAAGTGTTCGTTTTATATTAAAGTGTATGCATTAGTTAGAACAAACAATATAATAATTATTGACAGTTCCCATTGCCAGTTCCCATTGCCAGTTCCCATTGCCAGTTCCCATTGCCAGTTCCCATGGCATATGCCAATCGAGTCTACAGTAGATATGTATTAACTCTGCTATTCCTACATAGTTATCAAACTACGTAATAAAGAATCACAGATATTTGATGATCTTCAACATGCCTCCTCCAAACATTCTAACTTCAGAAATAACTTTAGTAACTCAGTAGAAACGTAGGCCTCATTTACTAAAATATCCGGGCCATCTGCGACCTCATGACTGTTTAAGAATATTTATCATTTGTGCTGTACCATGTTAGGATATTATATTCTTGGAGTACAATTTATTTGAATTATAATACGTATTTGGACATAACTAAGACTGTTTGCTTTCAACTGTTGTTTATGGTGAATCATGTCGAAAAATGAGTGTTCAATATGGTATTAAATGTTTAATACAAGGTTTTAGTCATCTAAAGTCATAAATATTTTGAAAAAGAAGAAAGAGACTTTAAAAATTTACGGCAAAATTTTATGAAAAGTAATTTCACTACAGATAAAAGTAATCGATATATATATAAATTGTTGTATGTATGTATGTTCCCTATGGACTCCAAAACGGATGAACTGATTTTGGTAAAATTTTGAGGCAATCTTCAGATTGGCCTAGCGGGTGATCTTATTAGAATGGTAAAAATGGACGAAACAACAGTTTTCTTTTTCTTTTCTTGGTATCGGACGTCTTGCTAGTAAAATATATAGTAATGATAATAAGCACATATTTATTAAAAGCTCTTGTTAATATATTGAAATGCAGTAGGTACAGTTATTAAAATAACTCTAAATCAACCATTCTTGTTAAATATATACATGTATATTTCCTGCAACTCGCAAACGGTTCTATCGATTCGGGTCAAACTTTGTATTTAGATAAGGTTTTCCTTTACTTAATCTACATCGGTGACTTTACTACAAAAACACGAATTGTACAAAATAGTGATTACATTTTATTTATTTTTTTATATTATAGGGGCAAACGAGCAGACGGGTCACCTGATGGTAAGTAGCTACCGTCACCCATGGACACCTACAACTCAAGAGTCGCAAGTGCGTTGCCGGCCTTTGAGATGATTGAAATGCAATAGATTACTACTCGAGTCAGAGCCACCTGTTCCGTCCTGACTGTCAGTAACCCACTGAAGACAGTAACTAAACCACACGACTCACATACTGTTATGATTTTGCTTCTTTGAGGCTTTATCTGATTAAAAAACCGGACAAGTGCGAGTCTTACTCGCGTACCGAGGGTTCCGTAAGCAAACAAACTTGTATGTAGATAGTACGTCCGTCTCGGGAATCAATTCTCCAAAATGTTTGCCTGTCTTTTCCGAAAAAAAAATTTAACTTTCCGTTTCTAAACATACTTGCCCATAGATCGATATTTTATATGTACCTACGTAGGCTCTACGTCGGTAATTAATCGCAGTCGTATCGTAGGTACATATAAAATTTTGATAATTTATCAGTTTGTTGTTTGGCGCCGACTCAATATTAGTTTATATAAAATTTTATAGTTTATGTAAATAAGGTCAATACTTAAGACTTAAAGTTTATTTATTTTTTTCTTTTTAGTTCTTTTCGTCAGTTTAATTTTTTGTTACAACAAACAACAAATTAACGACTTTCAGATTTTATCATTTACTTGTGCTGTCAGACCTTGCTTCTTACCAAATTTCATGACTCTTGGTCAATCGGAAGTACCCTATAGGTTTTGATTTACCTGCAAAATATCCAAATTTGTTAAAATCTAAGGCTGGCCGCATCACTTGATTGCTTGGACTTAGAAGCTTGGTTTTTTACAGCGTCAAGGGACCGCTGACATAAGTATTTGGTAATAATTTCAACTTGATACGTCCACGGGTGCCTGAGAAAAAGGGTCTTAACAGACAGACAGACGGACAACAAAGTGATCTCATAAGGTTTCCTTTTTTTCCTTTTGAGGAACGTGACCCTAAAAAACAATGCATTAAGATTCTTGCAAAGTCTTAACAAAATTAATCTTGAAGTCTTAACAAAATTAATCTTGAGGTCGATAAACAACCAAAGGGTTAATCAAAATATTATAAATCAATCGTCTTTAACGTGTTAAAATAAATGACATGGAACCTTAGTTGTTATAACACGGCAGCTAACACCACAGTATGTACAAAATGTACACGCTAAGTAGACACTATTAACAAAGTCAACTAAGGAAAAGTGGGTCACTCAATTTTGCTAGCTCGGCCAAAACCCAGTATGTTATTAATATGAACCTTCTACCAAAATATTTCGACCACCAATTTGCTTAGGTAGGGATTATTGGGACAATGTCTGATGAGGTTGTGATGAAACGAAACCAGATATTATCTCCTCTATTTTATTTATTGTTTTATTATTTTGTATAAAGTACGATGTTCTGCATTGCAACGATACTGTCTTATGAACAACGCAAAGGCTTCTTTTTTTACAAAAAAGAATATGTAGCTCAAACATTCAACACAATTTGAAATAGTCCTAATTTTCAAGACATCTAATAGGCGATGGTTTAATTAAAAAAAACTTAATATGTTTGAACCTCTTACGAGTATGTCATTACCGGCCCTATACATATTTTATCTCTTTACATTTTTTAAGAATAACTAATCATTCCCACCAGATTCACTTCACATTCGCATCAGTCTCTTTTCTGTTCCTAAGGGTTCAAATCGTAATCCTAAGAGTATTCAAATCGGACTGTTAGCTCTAGAGAATAGCGCGTTTAACAAAACAACCAAAACTCATTAGCTTTTTTTTATATTAGAATAGATGAGAAAGACGAAACGACGAATTCAAAAAGTTTTGCTAATCTTATATAATTGCGTAATAAATAAATATATTAAGAATACTAGCAATGTGAGAATTACTGCCAGTAAAAGACAAAAATTTGTTAATTTTAAAAATTTATTAAAACCGTCTGTCGTCTTCCTAAAGACTGTGATGGTGTTAGGTCCCTCCAACACAAAGGGAGGATCCTCCGAGGTGATCATGCCTGGCGGACCGAGGTTCTATGGTTGATGTTGGGAAGTTGTATACTCGTATACTTACTATTTTTCTATAATAATATGATGATTACTACTATTACTATATGATGTTGAAGTATGTTTTTGTGGAAGTCGCCACAAGACAAAAATGCATTGCATTTTGTGTTTGCCGAATGATTAAAGGACAATTGAATCAATAGGGTATATAATCATACCTTGCAATTGATATAGATTGGGTAATTTTAAATCTAAAGATTTTAGATTAGGTCAAGTATTTATTATAGCTCTATAGACCATAAAGCAACTGAAACATAAAACTTGACTGACCTATGTAGCTTGATTTCTCTTTATTATAATGAGATTGGCGTTTACCTGCATATCATCAGAATAAAAAAAAAACATTCAGACTGCTTACGTCATAATTATCCTGTTGGTTTCAAAATAACAGGGTAAAATAAATATAAGACATCCTTTTATTCATACGTAATTACGTCTGAAGCATTATGTGATTAGCGTTGGAAGGTATAACAGAGAAAACATCAGGATAATACTCATATAATATGCTTTGATACACTTATTGTACATATAAAATATTGGATAGAAATGGGAACATTAGGTTAATCTTATATAGGACGTGCGTGTCTATTATTTCGTCATACCGTTATCACTTCAATATGTTATTCATGAGAATAGAAGATGGTAACAATAAGTGTAGTTGAAGTGTAATATCAAGTCATAGTTTTTTTTTTCTTAGAATTTACTAATAGCCAACTGTGAAAGATATTAAAATATAACTATTCTGGGCATAAACAAATTGATTATGACCAGAATAGTTATAAGTTACTAGTTAATTTTGTTTGCCTCGATTTTAATTTAGAATAAATTTACTGATAGCCAGCCGTGATAGAGACTGAATTATAACTATTCTGGGCATAAGCAAATTCCTTATGAACAGAATATTTTTAAGTCACAAGTTAGTTTTGTTTGCCTCAATTTTAATAAAAAAAAATTCACCTTACTAGACCATGTCTATGTTATGTTTTTGGGGTCGCTGAATCTGAATCTGTGGTCTGTTTAAGCCCATTAGATGATGATTTTGATTTGGAATCGTTTTGTTTCTTGTGATGAAAAAATGATCCTGTAAGAAAACTCTCACCACAATGGTTGAACCCAAAAGAACCGGCCAAATCTTGCCCCAGGCCAAAGTTCAAATAAAGGTCCTGGTGAGTGTCTGGTGGACCAGTGCCGGCATTATTTACTTCAGCTTTCTAAAATCTGGCCACACAATTACGCCAGAACTGTATTGTCAACAATTACAAACAATGGTGGAAGAAGCTAGACGTTAAACAACCGAGACTAGTCAATTGCTCTAGCCCATTGTTACTTCAAGACAACACTAGACCACACAATGCACAACAGACGATCGCAAAATTAGAGGAGCTGCGATTGGAATGTCTCCAAACGTCCTCGAACCTTGCTTCAACATTTGTTCCGGAATTTCGACAATTTCTTGCGAGGGAAAAAAAACAATTTCACACCGCCTGCAAAGATTTAATGGATTCTAGCTCTCGCAATTTTTTGAGCATTTTTTCAGCAAGGTAGTTAATGAACTTCCTATAAAATGGCAAAAGTGCATAGATAACAGTGGCACATACTTTGATTAATTAAATATATAACATCATAAAAATAATCGTTTTCAAATGTAAACCCCTAGTATTAATAAACAATTTCAATAATACTCATGTTTTATTACATAAGGTATGTCATTTTCTGTTATTGTGTTATTTGATAAATACAAGAAGCGATGAATCTCAATAATTTTCCTCCTTCTACCTCGCTACTTCCGTAGTATTTCGTCAGATTACATTTTTAATAATTTATAGTGTATCTATATAAACAACATAAAAAATGAACGCTTTTCATCTTTTTGAAAGAGATTAATTACTTTCGTTACAAATATTTATTCTAGTTATGAAGAATGTGTAATCGCAGAAAGCTGCATAACTGAAAGAGGTGTAGTTGAAATTGTTCAATGCATTTAACTATCTAACACGAAGATACATACATGTATGAGTCAAACGTATTGGGTAATATAATTAATTTTATATTAAATTAATTAAGTTACATATTGTTATAAAGGTTACGAGTAGAGGATTTCATAAAAGGTTACGATTACCTAAAGTGAGATGCACGCCATTTTGATGGAAAGCGGAACTAGTAGCCTATTTGTAGAACTACAATATATTAGATTCCTACATTATATTATAAAACTCCAGAATGCTTTCGAGTTTTCGGGCAATATCACGAACTCTCCACGAAATAACTCTCCGGGTATATAAGACGCACGCTATATGTATACGCACGTTATGAAGTGAGTTTTAGTTGAGCGAACAGCGAGTAAACAAGTGCGAAGTGTAAGTGAATTTAGAAGTAAAAATAATGATAATTAATTGTATTGTGTTATTTGTGAATTATTAAAATAAATTGTGTCTATTTTATTAATAAATTGGTGTAACTTTCTAATCCCGAACCACAGCTCGTAACAATATCTTGTTGCACGTGTGTAAACAAATGTATGTAACAGAAACGCTTAAGCACTTATGTATATGCATACTAGTTGTTCTCTGCAGTCTCACTTGCGTTTATGGTCCCTGCTCCGCTTCTAAGGGTCATATAATGATGTTTAAGTCCTCAAAAATTGGGCTTGGTCAAATAAAAAGAAAAAGATTGTTTCAGATCCGACTGGTAGTTTGAGACATTATTACGTTCAACAAAAAAAACATACTTTTCAACATTATTATATTAGTAAAGATTGTGATGTATATTTTTCATTACGGTTTATCGATTTCACATAAAGTATTATTATAAGCTACGCAGTAACAATAAAAATAATGCCTAATTGCTCGAAGTTGATCATGTAAATGGTCCATTAGCCGAACCAATCACAATATACCCTGACATAATTACGAACGATTGATCAAAAGAAAAAAATGAGTTTTAGTGGTACCGTTAATATTTCAAACAAATTGGTTTCCACAAAACTGTAATTTAGTTTGGATTTTATGTTTACATATTTATAGTCAAAAAGAATTGACGATACATAGACGTAAATATAGTATACACTATTATTTGCATGGAATTATAAGTGCCACGTAAATTCAAATCAGACGGTGCGGTGCTCATTTAATTAATAGTGGTGGTGGTGGCCAAAATGATATAAATCAAATATCTATTGATATAGTATGTACGTGGGGTAGACTGAAAGTTTTGCGTAACTCATTAATAAAACAATTTACATGTGAAGTAATATATTTACTGCTTTTCGAAGTATTCTCCATCACATTTTTAACACTTTGTCATTCGGTCAAACCATTTTTGAAAACATGAGGACCATTGGTCTAAGGTATATTTTTCACGTGCTGGTTGAAAGCTCTTCCGGCCATGTAAATATCATACCCCTCATCAAATCTTTAATTTTTGGGAAAATAAAGAAATCGTATGGGGCCTGGTGTAGACTATGTGCGGGATGGGCAACTAGCTCTACCTTTTCAGAAGCCAAAAATTACTTTGTCTTGTTCGCGGTGTCCGAAGCATTATCATGGTGCAATAGGATGCGACTTCGTGGCCGTTTCTCCTTAACTTTTTCAAACGTACGCGGCAAACAAATGGTAATGTACCACTCAGCATTAACTGTCTTTTGTGCTTCGAGTGGGATCGTGCAGACAGGATGACTCATCTGCTCTTTTAGGAAAGGGTTTACTCATTACTAATTAACTCCTCACATTCACGCAAAAAGGACGACTGTAGAGTGTACGCCTATTTTTTCAGTTTTAATAACTCATAATGTCAACATTATGAGTTATTAAAATAGATTTTAAGATGTTGCCATAAGTTACAAAATGAAAATGAATGAGTAGAAATTCGATTCCCGAACGATATTAAATTTTTAGCAAATAACGACAATCTATCAAGTGAATAAACAAAATATAAACACAGAATTGGAAAATGCTATTCTCTTATTTCCGCATTTTAATAAAGGGGATTTTGATACGCAAAACAGAATAATTTCCTGATTTAAAGAACGTTCGAGTGTGAAACAGTTCGTTATTAAAATGCTACTTCAAGTGAGTGACGTAATGACTGTGCTATTTTTATTCGTTACGTTATTACATTTGAAGGTTTGATGGGACGAGTCTTGCTGCTCCCTTCGCCAATGTTTGCGACATCGCGTTCCAACTATTCAGCTATAACTTGAGAAGAGTATCTACGGTTCGCCAAAGAAACATTAATTCAACTAATTCGGTGTTGGATACTTTTCGTATTATATTTTATTCTAGGCAACAGCGATGTTAGTAAAAACAAAAAAAAGTTGGCTATGTATAATTTATATTTGTTAATCGTCTTACTTATAAATTGATCCTTCGTTGGTATTTGATTGTATACTACGCTTTTCAAGTATTAAATTTTTTTTGTTAATTAAACATGAAGATGTTTCCTACATTCGGCATAGATGTACATGGACCTTAAATATTGTACAATACTACTCGTATGTATTATAGATCGGTTATATCAAAAGTAATTTTACTAAATCATTATTTATACACTGAGTATATAGACCGAGTTTTTGACCGACGTATATAGACCGACTGGCCTGTTGGTCTAGCGGTTAGTGACCCTGACTGCTGAGCCAGAGGTCGTGGGATCGATTCCCACCCGAGTCTGGGTGTTCTTTGTGTCCGTTGTTTGTATGTTTGTAAAATTCCCCGGGACACAGGAGTAATTCCTAATGCGGGAGTTGTCTTTAAAAGAAAAAATAAAGAAACAATATGTAGTTTAGGATTACAATTATAGGAATTAAACTATGTTGACACTAGATGGTGCTCTTAAACATGCTTAGAATTGCAAGTTAACAAACAACAGGATCCATAATGACGCCTAATTGTTCTACCACCTGATTTATATAGTGAATTGCAAATAAAGAATACTGAAATACTCTCAGTCATCTCAAACACAGATTGATTTGTATTTTTTACACTCCTCTTGTACTACAATGTTATTACACACAAACGTACGTACAAATTTAACTATGCCATTCTAAAAATACTTTCTCTATGTATACGTCACAGTAAACTTATCAAGCGCAAAACTCCAACTTGAAACCTTCCCGCCGTAATGAGAAAAAGGGTCAGACAGACACACAGACAAACGGACAACGAAGTGATGCTATAAGGGTTCCTATTTCCTTTTGAGAAATATGAGTGTAAGATATCATTGTTAACCACAAGTTTATCAAGCATTTTGCCACCATGTGAGTGAAGCTATCTTCACTTCCAGCAATGTCATAATCGAAAAATAATAAATCCATCATTAATATTACTAAAATTTTGTTAAAACACATAACATCAGTGACAGGCTATGTATAATGGTAGGTATTATATACAGTGTTACCAACGTAGATATACCAAGAAACAAATCAATGGAGTGTAAAATCAGTGGTATTATATTCGAATCGCCGTAGTACAGGCTCATAGTGGTGCGTTAAGGAATGCTCAGTGTTGCATTGACAATCCCCTCTATCTCAGAGTCTCACGCCGCACAGAAGCGAATTATCCAATAAACATAATGAAAATTTAAGCCTACCAGACGCTGAGGATACCGTCGGGACGTCTCTTGCAGATAATCCTTACACTGGTTTAGTCAGAGCGGAATAATGCGCAAATTATACTAAAATGAAACGCATTTTGAAGATAATAATGGCATCGATTGTGTTCTGTGAAAGACGGACTGAGGAATTGTTATTTGTTTTAGATATCATTTCTGTGAAGATATTTAGGTATGAATTGTATCTTATCCTTTAGTATTTAGGATATTAAACTACCTATTGCCCGTGACTTCGTTCGCGTCGAAATTTTACTGAAATCATTTACATTTTTCCGTGATAAAAAGTAGACTATGTGCTATTCCAGACTATATGATTAATCTCTGTGCCAAATTTATTCAGATCTGTTCAGCCGTTTTTGTGTGAAAGAGTAACAAACATTCATCCATGCATCCATCCTGATCCTGACAAACATTCGGCTTTATAATAGTATTAGAAAGATTTAATAGTAACATTGTCGGACAGTATAGCGACGTGCACGAACATTGATTATTAAGATAAAGAACCTATTGGAGGCAGTGGACTATAATTTTTTTTGAAGTGAAAACTTCTTTAGGCACGTTTGTGCACTTTTGCTATGGGGAAAAAGCACTGAAGTCGTGACCGGCACGCTAATAATATATATATTGATCCACTAGATCCGCTAATCTAAACATTGAGTTCTGTCAACTAGTTATTAATTAATGTGACCAACCGGCTAATGTGACGTTATAAGTTCGTCGTTTCGTTTAAGTTTTCACTTCTGTCGGCAGTCCCATGACTGCCTATTTTGTTGTTTGTTGGGTCGCTTGTAAATAAAATCTTTTGATTAGATAGAGGTGGTTATATTGTCACTTAACAGAGTTAATAGAGAGCGCATACGCTGCAACTACACAATTTTAATACAATTATCTTCATTCAGTGTTGCCACACTAAAATAAAATTAATACTATTTTGTTTATGAGTGCCAGAACAGAACCTAGAATTCTATTTTGGTTCTGCTCAATATTTATATATTTAGGGGAAGAATTCTTAAAAGTCCTTTCTTAACAGTAATTTACTTTAATTAAAATAAAACTGCTGTGTGTATACCACTATAACAAAAAAAGGTTTGTGGTATTTTTGTATCATTTGGACTAAGTAGGAACCAAATACATAAAAATACTACGACTAATTTTAAATCTAATATAACATTTATATATTTTACGTGACTTTGTGGATGCAGTAGAGAATGCATTACAAAGCAGGCATGCAGGCGGTGTTCATATTTAGGTTGACTGAAATAAACCTTACAAACTGACCGTTTTGGAAGTGCATGTAAGTCACATTGAAAAAGGTTAAAAACCCATGCATTTGACAACCGCACACTGACCTCTATTGTACAATAGAGGTCAGTGCAACCGCATGATTTCTAAACTTTTATTTTAACCACATTTGAATTGATTCAACAAGTGAAACCTATAAAGACAGAGTTTCGTAATGTTTGTTTGTTGAACATCGCAAATCTCCCAAAGTTCTTGAACGATCGTTTTGAAATTACACAACGTTGTATTTATATACGCGCATAGTTTTTAATATTTATTTCTTTTTCCATTTCCATGTATGTTTGTTCGTAGTTTATGCGCTACCGTACCGTTTATACGATCATCATAAAGCATGTACGTTACCAGTGATACAGAATAAGACATAGGGTACTTTTCAACCAATTAAAAGTGCTGTTCCCGAGTGACTTTTACGCTAGCGAAGCCGCGGGAAAAAGCTAGTTTCTATATAATTAAAAATGAAAAATTCAGAATGGCTATAGCGATTTCCCAAATTTATTGTTTTAAATTGGTTGTAGTAGTCCCAACAAAGTTTTTAGGAAAATAAAGAAAAAAGTTGCCAAAAAATTTGAAAATCTGGGATAAATGAAAGCGCTTTGTTCCATTGGATTTTTGTAACTTAGACAGGACAACGTCTGAAGGGTTAGCTAGCATTTTATAAAACTTATTTTAAGTGCACGTCAAAATAACTAAAACGTAATTGATTATTTCGAATTAATTGCGGGACCCGCACGACGTGACATGATTACCCTAATCCTGTACTCTCGTTAACGAATAAAACATTTACAGGGGTTCTGCACACCCCATGAATATTAAAGGCTTTACTTTCTCTACCTGGAAGTTTATTTCATTACTGGAACTCGAAGGCACGGACAGCAATATTGTATTTTATATGTATGTTATTTTACAGTGTTATTTAATCAGTGTAATGACGAATATTGTATATGTATATTGTGAATGCTCCCTAATAAAAAAATAGTGTATGCTATTAGCTAGTAACAGACACTATTAAAGGATTTTTAATTTATTTCGCCAACAAATGATACACATTTCTTACATCTAGATAATAATTTACAGACATCCCTTGTGCTCACTTATTTACAGGCAACCACATCTAACACAGATATAACCTTAGCCACAGAAATTAATTAAGCAGTTTTACATGTACATAAAACATTAAAATAAAATTAAAAAGGATATAGAAACATTAACTAAAAATAGAAATTTAAACCTAACCTAGTATGGTATCATAATTATCGAAGCTTGGAACTCAGGCACGTATTAAGTGATTTTTTTCTTAAATACAAACAAATTGTCACCAAAGATATTCAAATCTGCCAGTCGCTGAGAACTATTATATGATTTGGCTATTCTTGCTAAAGGTGAATTAGGACAGATGTTAGTACTGTATCTACAGACAATGAGCACCTAGTAGACACTCGAGCGCGGTAACCTACTTGGAGTCGAGATATTATTTTTGTCAAAATGATGCCATGTAAAAAAAAAATTGATATCTTAAAAGGCTTTTTTCTTTTTACGGTTATAAGGAGTTTTGAAATAAATTCATTTGTTATTTTGTCAGTCCTAGATTTAGTATTTATGAACTTCGAAATAGCGATTATCTTTCACGGGAAGTAGGCGAATTGGAGCCTGGGAAAGAGATTTGTCAGAAGAGGGAGTTCACAGAGGACTTTTTTAAGGGATAAGTTGGAATAGGCGTTTGTTTTCCACGCTTATCCAAAAGAAACCTATTCACTCTACTGTTGAATGGAGTTTATTTCATTATCATTATCAGCGTGGTGGTGTTTTTCTGACTAAGAGTAGACTTGCCAAAGTTCTATTTAAGACGGACTTACGGTTGGCAACGCACGTGTAGCCAGTAATAAGTGGTTTTACAACTTAATGGTATACACAATATCGTAATGATAATTATTTTAATTTTTAAATTTTATTTTATGAGGTAAATAAATGAGTGCAAGATTAACCATCTAGTCTTAGTACTATAGGGGAAAATATATTTTTTTTTTTTCATGGTATAGGGGACAAACGAGCAGACGGGTGGGAAACGGGACGTAAGATTTATTATTCTATATCCTCTTCTACTCCCACCTTAAAGGTCGGCAACGCACTTGTGACTCTTGAGTTGCAGGTGCCCATGGGCAGCGGTAGTCACTTACCATCAGGTGAGTCGTCTGCTTGTTTGACCAGCATTCCATAAAAATAAAGTTATTTTTACTTATTCTGTATGTAGATTACTTATATTCTAGACTATTATATAATATTAATCGCTATCATAAACATTATACAAGACAGTTCAAACTTTTAAAACTTGGAGTAACTCTCATAGATTAAATAGGCCTTTATTTGTTGCCAGACTACTAGGGAAGCGTGACCTTATAAATTAGCAAGTTAGTTCGCCATAGCCATTAAGTTAATAAGGCATAATTAAATGAGGCCCAAGCGTGATTGTGTTAACAATGCTAGCACGATATCGTAGAACCCGCTTGTTGTGCCCGCGTCTTATATTTCAGCGGAGTGTAGCGTGAATACACAAATAGAATGATAGATACATATATAACACTTTATTTGTACACCATTGTCCAGTAGCAGAATGATATATATACATAACTAGCAGCGCCTCGCGGCTTCACCCGCGTAAGACCCGATCCCGTGGGAATGTCGGGATATAAAGTAGCCTATGCGTTCATCCAGGTCTCCAGTTATCTACACACCAAGTTTCGTCGCAATCGGTCCAGTAGCTTTTGTGTGAAAACATTACAAACATACATACAAAAACACAAATGTTTCCTCTTTATAATATTAGTTTAGATATTAGTTTAACAGATAAGTCAAACAGATAATGAAATAATCATCAATTTAAAAATTTCAAACTCCCCCCACTTGGAAACCCCTTCAACGATTAGAAAAGAGGTAATGATCTTCGAACTTTTGAACAGATTTTCTTGAAGTATATTTAAGAAAAGTCACCTTTCAAACAAACAAAAAAACGCAATTAAATCGGTCCATTACTTTGAAGGCTACGATGCTACAAACAGATACACAGACACACAGACACGTCAAACTTATAACACTACTCTCTTTGCGTCGGGGGTTAAAAAGAGTGGCCTTATTACTAAATGCAATCTCTTACAGGCAACTATGATTCGATCAATCGAACGAAGATTCGGAAAGACAGTGGTAGTTGGTGGTGCATTTAAAAAAAATTAATGAAACCTATAATTGCTAATACACATAATTTTATAAAAAAATATTGTGATAGATTTTCAAAAGCATTAGTACGACGTGATTGATTTTCACGGTGCAGCTACAGAAGGATTTATGATTTAAAAATGCGAGTTAGACCATTTTTAATCCATCAAACAGGCTGTTTTGGGGTGTTTTGTTAGTTATTTATAACTCCCGACGCAAAAAGGAGGGGTGTTAGAAGTTTAACGTGTGTATTTCTGTGTCTCTCTGTGGCATCGTAGCTCCTAAAAGGATGAACCGATTTTAATTTAGTTTACTTTGTTTGAAAGATGACTTAAGACATAGTTTGATGAGACTTAATCGAGAGTATATTAGCTATAATTCAAGAAAATCTATTCAGTCATTCAAAGATCAACAGATATTTTCTTATTGTTGAAGGGATTTTTGAGTCGGGGGTTTTATTTCAAGTTTATACTTGTTACACTACTAAAATAGCAAAACAATTATGACGTTTTGAGCCTTTACAACGCATTTGATAGCGCTGCTGTTACAAGTAGTCCTCACCCACTTACACTACTTATTGTTCGATTTTTTTTTTGTGGTATAGGGTATTGGGGGCAAACGTGCAGACGGGTCACCTGATGGTAAATGACTACCGCCGCTCATGGGTATCTACAACTCTAGAGTCACAAGTGCGTTGCCGGCCTTTAAGGTGGGAGTGGAGGGGGAGAGGACAGGGTTATGGCAACCTCACTCACGTGGCGAAATGCAATGCAATCATTGCTTTACTGCCGGTTTTCAGTGAGGCCGTGGTATCACTCATGGCCCATACGTGCTGAAGCATGGCTCTCCGAAATTCTTACAGACATCTACACGAGGACAGAACCACTATATTCTATTGGTTGAATCTTTTGTCTACGATGGGGTAAATCACCACTCCCTATTCGTTAAAAAGTACTTCGAGTGATGTCCTAACTATACTTTATAATATGTATTAAGAAAAAAAATCTTCAAAATATTTCAAGAAATATGTATCAATATTGCAAGTATTACACGCTTCGTACAGTTATAAAATTCACTCCAACTTATTTGAAATATTTCAAGTTCCCATAGGTTGAATATTACATTCTTATTGCAGTACCTGAGTTTCTTCGGTACCTATAATTCAACCGCACGAAGAGAAACAGTGATTTTTATTGCTGTATCAATTGATATGAAATACTTCGAGATATTTCTGAGCTTTTATTACATATATTCGATACCGTATTTCAAGATTTGTCTATTCATGTGATTTCATAATATTGTTATGAATAAATGTAGGTATATTTTTTATTTATCGAAAGTCGACTTTTTAGGTTAATTAACTAAGGTTATTTGCTCCCGTGTTGAAAGTTAATTTTTACATTAATAACAATATTTACAACACAGATTTCATTTTAAAACATCTTGCTGTATCCATAAACGAGACCTGGGAGACCGAGCTTTGCTCCGTAGCTTTCTTTAAATTGTTGGAGCCGTTTCCTAGATTCAGATAATATATATGTACACATATATACAAAAATTGCTCGTTTAAAGGTATTAGATTAGATTGACAAAACTAACTGAGGCAGTGAAATATTGTACTGTGGAGGTAGAGGTGTTGTGTTCCTCCAACACAAAAGGAGATAATCATGCATCATCAGACCACGGCCTAACGGTTGATCTTGGCAAGTTCTGTAATACTTATCGTTGCCAGAATTCCCCACAACTACCATTTATCCTAAAAACGCAGACAAAAACGATCACTAAATAATGTTTCCAATAATAAAATTACTCAAATCTGACTACAAATTGTTTATATATATATACGCTTTAGAAATATTCCCAATTATTTACCTTGCTGTAGTAAGTACGTAGTACCGGTGTGTTCCATTCAAAATGCAATGTAATAAATCACTGAATAAAAAATATTTAATAAAAAAATCAGAATTATTTTTTGATATAAAAGCTGCAATTTCCGATACATATACCTACCTCTGACTGCAACTATGCTATTCATCGTGTTCGATTTTTAGTTCACTATTTTATCTATAACAAAAAATCTTACAAAACACATTCCAATACAAAAAAAGAAACAGAAATCTCACTGATTACTATCTTTATCGACATTGGTTTACCCTGCGAGTGTATTCCACGAGAACCCTTAGAAATGGAAGTACCAAACATCACACCAGGGATGCTATGTAAATAGAAGGTTGTATGAATATAAATGCCATTTAAGTAGGCATACGCGGTAGGCTTATGTCGTTACCTTAGGTTATTGGTGCTCTTTGCTACGTGAAAGTGTTCCGTGATAGTATTAATACTATCCTCTAAGTATATTGGGACAATACATGGGATATTGAAGGACGCCGATATTTGGCTTTATGTGTCTTGGGAATATGACGCTTTTAGCGACATGGATCTGCAAGCGTAGCAATTGTCATAGAAGCACAGATCTTGTTGGGTATAACTATAAAATAATAGGATATTTATATGTATATAATAATTTGTATGTAAATATTCAATTATTATTGATCAAAATTGATAATAAATGATTTATTATCTGTCCATTACTAAAATAAATAATAATATTCTAAGAACATTAAATTAAATCTAATTATTAGTATTATTATATTGATGTAAGCCTGAATAGTTCTGTGTAATTTAATTTGTAAGTTTTGTTATTGTCAAACTTTGCTGTGCCCAAACAGGGTCCACAATGAAACATGATTGTAAGTTCTACCACCTGATTTACATAGTGGAATTGCGAATATGGAATACTGAATACTATACTCGTATGTAAAAGGTTTTATAAAAATATGACAAATATAAAAATATTTCAGGAGTTGAGGCTCCTAAAATATGCCCGATGTGATATGGCCGAAAAACAATAGTTTAAAAAAATTTAGTTCTTTAAAAGATAATAGGTTATTCCATATTATATTACTTATTTAAATCAGCAAAATGTGTAAATACATCTTGAAAATGTTGTATTTCACCCTGCAATCAATCAACTTGTTATGATAATATAAAACTTCCTACTTATGCAAGATTTATCTACACGTTCAAGCAAACTTCCACTTTTATTAAAAATATAACTACCAAGACTCAGGTATATACATACACGCACGACAAGGGTTGAGAGCACTGTGAATATGCATATTGTCTGCGGCGAGGAGTCGCGAGAGCACTTCACTTCACTACAATAGGCCGGCGTAATTTTGTGTTTTTATAGACTTATTGTGCATGCCATCCGTCGACTACCTAGACAATATACTCGACAGTATTGCGAACTTTTTAATTTCAGATAACGTCTTGTTACTTATGGTTGTCCAAAAGTTACATTACTTTTTGTTTAAATAGATAGATAACTCTTAATTGCACAAAAAATAAACAATTTGTTTACATAGGTTTATATTCTTTTAAATTAAAGTTAAAGCCAAAAAAAATAATTGTAAAGAAAACATTGTACAATTGGCGGCCTTATCGCGATTTGCGATCTCTTCCAGGCAATCAGGAGATCGTTTGCCTGAGGGTGATGGGATGGGTTACCCGTCGCCCTATCAGAAGCAGGCCCGAGACGGCGGCGCGACGTGTTCCACGCGCACCTCTCTAAATCGGAGGGGGCAAGGCCCCCGCGCGAAATTGTGAGGTCGCCTGTTGTCGAGCAGGCGGCCAAGTCTGCCGGGGCTCACAGGGACTTCCTTTCTAGGGTAACCTGAGTCCCCGGCAATAGGACCCCGTGACGGAACACCGTGTGGTTTTAGTCGGTTCGAGTCCGACATACTACCTTACCGTTAGCCCCGGTGAGGTGATGACCCGTGGGGGTTACCACACGTTAAAAAAAAAAAAGGCAATCAGGAGATGGAAATAGAGAATAAGAATGAAATGAGGAGTTGCAGAACTCTCAGATACAGATACAATATATTATACATTTGTGTTTTTTTATAGTAGGTATATAATTATAACTGTTATTATCATTGTCATAGGTATTACCTTAATTTTTTAATTTTACCTTTTTTACATTCTTCTCAAAGTCCGCTCTGAAATGTGTTAATGACTCCAGGATTTATTTTATTGAATATTGTAAACTATCTTTTTATATTAGTCTCAGGCTGTATCCAATTTTCGTAATGTAATCTTGTTATTGTTTATATTAAAATCTGTGTCAGTGTAGGCTGGCGGGTGGTGCACAAATGTGAGTATTGCATTCATTCATGCTATTCTAATATTATAAGTCCGGAGATATATTGCGTAACAAGTTTAACCAAGCATTTAATCGACTCTTCAATGTGTGTCACATAAATGCTCAAAGCATTCCTAGTCTCTATAGTGACTTATGGGAAACTTTCAATGGGTCAAACGTACACGCCATCCTGATTTCAGAAACATGGCTCAAACCTTAACTTCTATCGACCACTTACCCCCTTCCAGGTTTCGTTCTCATCCGGAATGATCGGGTGAACAAAAGAAGCGTTGGTGTTGCAATTTACCTACGCTCTGACTTTTCTTACAATGTTTTTTCTGAATCGCAACCTAATTCGTCTGCTGAGTATCTTTTTCTTGAGGTTTGTGTCAAGGGAGCAAAAATCATCACAGTTGTGTCAGTGTCGTATACTGTCCACCAACCGTTGATTACTTCACTGAATTCGAATCGGTCTTGGAATCTCTAGGGTCTGAGTATGAGCACCACATTATCGTGGGCGACTTTAATACTGATCTTCTTTCTCACAATACTCTTCGCTCTCGTAAACTCTTAAACATTTTAGAATCATCAAGTTTACACATCCTACCCCTTCAGGCCACCCACCATAATTTCGATGGGGAAGACACCTTGTTGGACCTGATTATCACTTCATCTCTTGCCCTTGTTTCAACGCATGGACAATACCCAGCACCTGGCTTCTCCCATCACGATCTTATTTTTATTTCTTATAAAATTAAACAGCTAAAGCCTAAACCTAAAGTGATGTTCAGGGGCTGTTTTCGACGTATGGATTTGGAGAGACTTCGGGAAGATGCTTCTGGCATCAACTGGGAACCCCTAACAGCAGCAGTCTCCGTTGACGAAAAGGTTCAAACATTCTGAGCTTATATAATAATCATGCGCCATTAAAGAAAATTAAAATAAAACATCCACCCGCACCTTGGCTGACGGATGGGATCCGCAGCGTAATGCGAAGCAGAGACCGTGCTTTCCGGCGTTTTAAGAGGGATCAGTGTGAGGATAAAAGGCTCGCCTACAAGACTGCCAGAAATAAGTGCAATCAGGTGATATGTAACGCTAAACGCCGCTATACTCTTGACAATATCTCTACATCTTCCTCTGCCGACATCTGGAAGTTCCTAGGAACTCTTGGCATCGGTAAAGAGCGCCATGCTTTAGATGATATCAACCTCCATTTCTCCTCACCCACTATGATGGATCATCAAATCAAAGTTCGAACTATCGATCATGTAGCCAGTTTGTCTAGGCCCAACGTAGACTTTTTTCAATTTTCTCAAGCTGCAACAGAGGAGGTCAAACAATTTGTACTTTCCATCAAATCTAAGGCTATTGGGTGTGACGACATTAGTCGACACATGGTAACCACTATTCTGGATCAGGTTTTACCCGCCCTTACTCACATTATTAATTATTCTCTCGACTCAAATGTTTTTCCATCCTTATGGCGAAAAGCTTACATACGTCCATTAGCTAAAGTACCTAACCCTTCTCTCCCTAATCACTTTCGTCCTATTTCAATTCTTCCTTTCCTCTCCAAAGTCCTAGAAGCCTGCGTTCACAAGCAACTTTCTCGTTTTGTTCATCAAAACAATTTGCTTAGTACATACCAGTCAGGATTCCGACCTGGACATAGTACAGGATCTGCGTTACTAAAAGTGACTCTCGATATTAAGGCGACTGTCGAGGAAGGTAAAATAACTGTACTAGTCCTAATTGACTTTTCAAACGCCTTTAATACCGTGAGTCACGACATTTTATTAACAATGCTTTCCCACCTCTTGATCTCCGATAATGCACTGGAATGGTTCTCGTCCTATCTTCGGGGACGCCAGCAGTCTGTCCGAACCGATGAGTCTTCATCGACGTGGCGTGAATTCGACTCTGGTGTTCCACAAGGCGGTATTCTTTCTCCTCTCCTCTTTTCGTTATTTATAAACTTCATAACCCATGAACTTCAGTGTGCGTATCACTTGTATGCAGACGATTTGCAGATTTACTCACATGCAAGAGTAGACAATTTAGATGAACAGTAAACCCATCTAAATGCCAAGCGATCTTTATAGGGAGCCCTAGGATGATAAGCAGAATCGATAATAATACTATAACTGAAATCATTTTTAATGACTCAGTGTTGCCCATTAGTCCCTCGTTTAAGGATCTCGGTCTGCACATTGACTCAACCCTCAATTGGCAAACTCAGGTATCACACGTTAGCCAGAGAGTAACTAATATATTACGATGCCTTTATCGACTAAAAAATTTTCTTCCAGTCAAGACAAAGACAATGCTTGTGCAAACTTTGGTTTTCCCAGTCATCGACTATGGTGATGTAAGCTATCTCGACTTGAATGCAGATCTGCTCAACAAACTAGATCGACTTCTCAACAATTGCATTCGATTCATATTCAACTTGCGTAAGTACGACCATGTATCTACTTATCGTACCCAATTGTCATGGCTACCTACAAGACAACGCCGCAGTTTAAGGGCGCTGACTATGTTATTCTCCCTTCTCCACCCACCTAACTCACCTACTTATCTAACATCTTACTTCTAATATCTCTGCTCTAACCATGCCAAGAATCTCCGCTCTTCTGATAATCTTCTCCTTCTCTGTCCTTCTCACAATTCTAGTATGGTTCATTCTTCCTTTGCTGTCCAGGCTGTAAACCTTTGGAATGCGCTACCACAAGAAATCAGGATGTCCACTAACCAGTTCTCATTTAAGTTTAAAGTACGTAAGCTCTACAGCGATTTATTGGAGGAGTCATGGGAATGATACTCCGCAAGTTTTTACTTTATTCTGTATGTATGTATATAATTATATTAGTTATAACTTTATGTATATGTAGTACATTATATGTAGAACATTTTATAGGAGCTTATTTACGTAACCCATTCTTAGGATTCTTATCTCATGACTCTTAAATACCCACCTGCCACACACATCTCTGCATCGCCCAAAGGTTGACTGGGAGAAAATGCCTATGGCATTAAGTCCGCCTTGTGCATATGTATTTGCAGGAAGTTTAAATAAATAAATAAATATTACGTATCACACATGGGACATGCATCGAAACATATACACATATAAATATATATCCATACACATACATACACATTTACATATGGGTATATTTACAAAAAATTATAAATAAACAAAAAAATAGGCACACGTATAAATTGCATGGTATCCTGAGACCACTCGGGAACTCGAGTAGTGTTCTATAAAGAAGGGGAGCCCACGATGCTAAATGTGTATTTACTCCAGCGTCGTTGGGACCTATTGGATTTTGAAGATTAGATAGTAGAAAAAAAAAGAGTTCAGGCGATGTATCCGTTTCATTTGTGGCTTCTACAGGCTTTTAAAGATGTAAAAAAAGTAGTAAAATGGACTCACTCTAGCGTGTCAGATATTAATAGTGTAGATACCCTACATGTCTCTGATAATGGGGGTAGGTTAATCTGCCCATTTGTATGGTGGGAGTGGCCGTATGGAAGGGTAGAAAATGGGAAAAAAAAATTATTCGAGCGCGTCAGATATTAAGAGGGGATGTTAAGTACACACGAAAGAAACCCCCATTCAATAATCTGACGATTCGGAAGTGACGCAAGCTCGCAGCGGCTTTTTGAAAATGCAAAAAAAAATCGGCGTTTTGACCAAATTGAGGGCGTCAGATTTTCATACAGATGGTTCATCTTAATGTCCTAGACAAGCTGACCAATAATCTGACGATTATTACGAGGGATTCTCTTAATCTGACGATTTGTAAAAAAAAAAATATGTATTTTTATCATTAAATGTGTCAAATGTGCACGGAAAATAGCATGCAAATACAAATAGACTTAACTATTTATCAATTATCAAATTATCAAAATGTACACTTGTCAGCATGTAATTAACCCCCCTTATAATAATCTGCCGCGCAGGAGTAAATGCAAAAAATCCCTTAACGGCCTCCCCTACTATTAGCAATTTCGATTGAAATAGAATGGTTGGTGTTTCAAATTTCGAATCCAAAGATCATTTTTCAAGTTTGGCATAGTACACGTGTAAACTATTAAAAATTTATAGAAATTTACTAAAATGTCAGAAATTTAATGTGTTGTTTTCAGATCTCAAAATATTTAGAAAAGTTGAGCAGTGTTTACGTCACAAAAAATATATACATTATTTTCATACGCTGTAATAATTGTCAAATAAGTACAGGAACCATCTGGTAGAATTATTTAACCCCATTAAAACTCGTAATATCATTAGTGTTTCTAGCGCGTTGACAATGTTGTGTTGTTGTCACGGAACCCTGACAGCAGTTTCAGTTCAGTCCCAGTATTTTGTAAGACTTATTGGTATTTTGTGGTCTTATCATAATAACTATATCATATCATAGTGAAATGTCGAATATTCTTTTATTACTTTCTACGCAAAAAGCAGTAACAAAAAAAAGGTTGAGATACATTTTCAGTCGGACAGTTTCTATTTTTTGCTGTGCCTTTCTTCCTATGTTTAAAATGTTTAATTTTTGTAATGTGTATTAAAAAAGTTAAGTTCATCTGTACTGCACTTCGTATAGAGTATACAGTTATTTGAATACATCTATATATTTAAGAGCCGACGGGTCATTTATGATAATTAAAGTTAATGTATATGTAGGAGAAATGCAGAAAGCTGAATTTAGAAAGTACTTGGCAACAAGCTATACGTGTCTAGTATACAAGCTGCTACAGAAAGGTATGGTCAAATATTAGGAGCGTTATGTGGAGCCGACAAATAGTTGATTTAGCTTGAAAAAAATTGATGTATCTTTTTTTTTTCTTCAGGAAATGCTTTTGTAGTGTATTTCTAAATAATACATTATGAATTTTCATGTTCAATTTTTTCAATTTCGAAGAAGATTTCTGTGTTAAATATTTACAAATATATATAATACGAATTTTCATAAAATTGTTAGCGCTTTACGATATTAACGGGGTCTACTATACAACCCTGGAATATGAGCACTTCTTTCTATAACACCCTGGATATGTTGACCTGATACTGTACGTAAGTCTTTACAATGACAGTCAAAGTTAAACTGGCTCATAAAATAAACTCAAAATCCAACTGACTCAAAAAAAAAAGCAAAAATAAATTATGGTCGAAATTCGACCACCAGGCGATCTCGAGTAATAATAAATCGGGAGTAAATCGCACCACTATTCGTGCTTCGACTTCTCGTGGAAGACACTGAGGGTGAAATTAAACAGAATTTTTTTTTTACTTTAATTGTAATTGTTAACTTCTCAAATTACGAGTATCTATTTTTGCTAGCAATCGACCACTTTGACTGAGATGTTACTATTTATTGAGCTTTAGAATGTTGGTATACGTTAAAAAAAACATGAAATTTTTACAAAACCAACTTTTGAAGTAGAACGTAACATTATGCCTCGTATTAATGTACCCTGCTGTCCTTTACAAATACAGTAGTACCTTTACAGACATCCCGAGCTTTCAAGCCATAGTGTGCATTTTCTATTCTAGGTATCAAGACCTGGATGAAATAAACTTAATAGATAACTCTAAAAAAAGAACGTTTTTCAAAAAGCGAATCCATTTAATCCAGTCCGGTCGTAGTTGCAGCATTAGTGAAACGAGATACCGTCTGACTTCTTACGACATTTTTGTGCAAAATACCCCAAGGAAGAAATTTCTTTATTCAAAAAGTTGAAAAAGAAAATGAAATTATTTAAAAGAAAAAAAGATAGAAAACGATTTTTAGCCCAGTCAAGGAACTAAAATACCCAAATTTTGGATTACCACGCATATTTTATTTTTGAATAAATAGTAAAAAAATGCGCTAAAAAAATTTCGATAGCCGCAGTCTGGACAAGTGCGCCGTCATTTTTTTTTTAACAATTTAATACAAAAAAAAGACTATTTTAAACATTTCGTGTGATATCTCGTTTTCAGTACGTTTTTCGGCATTTGTACCCCAAAGCATTTTTGGTTTTCCATTACATTACCTACAAAATGAGATCTGTTTAAAGTCACTAAATGCTTTTTTTAAAAGCAAATGAAGGTCAAAGTTAAAAAGAGAGTTTTTTTTCAACATTTAATAATTTTGAAAGGAACGTACGTAGAAGTCTGAAACTTTCTGAAATTGTAGCTTGTAATGATAATAAAAAGTGCTATAAATTTCAGCTAGATCGGTTTTAAACTTTTGAAATTATTAACGATCATTTTATTTTTTTAGCCTTAATTGCAAAATGCGCCATTTTTTTTCTAAAGTACTAAAACTAGGCGGAGCAGTTTAGAAAATTCATAAAACCATTTAGGTTTATGAACCCGTTGAATTTTGTTAGAAATATCGATTTTAACCTATTTTATAACGAAATTTTGAGATATACCTTTTTTTAAAGCGATGACCCGTTTGGTAAAGTAAAGCTGTGATGAATCACACCGGCGCGGCGCTAGACCACCAAACAGTAACGATCACTTTACTAGGGGTAAGTTTTCTTTAAAGACATTGTATAGGTGCCGAACCAGGATTCAACCAACTTGCTGAGCGCTTGCGATTGTCAAACAGAATCCATCTTCGTCGCTGGTAACAATGTGGTTCAAAATTCCTTCGTATGTGTGCCTGTTAAGCAGTGCAAGGCTCGTCTCGACGCGTACTTCGCGATGGCGATTATTGAGTTCGTGAGGCACCCATTTGTCAAGATTTTTTTACCTTGCCAATTTAACGCAAATGGACCAATATTGTTTTGAGGTTAACGTCGAAAGCTGTTGCTAATTCAGTCGTAGATTGAGTATCATCAGCATCCATAATTGTCTTTAATTCGTCATTGTCGACCAACAGACGACCACGAGGTTCATTTTTCAGGTCGAAATTTCCAGAACGGAAGCGGGCAAACCAATAACAGGCGGTGCGTTGATTTGTAGTGTTAGCTTCGTAAATGTCGTTAACGTTGCGTGCAGCTTACATTACACCCAGACATAGAACAAATGATCGTGCTTATCACACAAATATTTGTCCTGGGTGGGAATCGAACCCACGCCTTCTGTTTCAGAAGTCAGGATCACCAACCAATAGACCAACGTAGAACCTTAATCGCCCTAAAGATTTAAATTAGGAGCAAATGTTCTATGACTAAACAAGGGTTTTGCCAGTTTTTTCTCTTTTAGATATAAAAATCTTTTACGATATGAAAAACCCACGTATTTAACCTTTTTTCAATAAACAAATGTTACAACTACTGTACGAAAACTCGTGTCCAATAAAAACAGAAAAGGAAACCAAACATTTTAATATTTCGCTTGTTCTAAGTCTAATATTTCAAATTCCAATTTAATTAAGCTATAAATATTTCCAACATAAAATAGCTTTTCCAATAAAAAATATTAAACAAATAATTTTCTTCGCAAGCAGAGAACACAATAGAGAGTAGCAGTTTTAATTAAACACACAAAAGAAGCCCGAGCACGTATAGGAAAAAGATGGCGAAATGCTATTAGAATGTTTAATAAAATCCCAACGACAAGTTCTAGTTAAAGGACAAAAGAAAGAAAAAGAAAGCTTCGATACTCGTAATACATGAAATAGACGCCGGCGATAATAGTATTAGTGTAATATTAGTTAGGTAAACAATGTTAGGAAAGCAATTTCGGGTTCGTATATTGTCTATTATCAAGTACTTATTACTTTCTACTTTATTATTTTCGGATGAGCGTATGGAGGTCAAATGGAATATTGTCCCGGGAACATTATTATTTACAAATAGATTTTGTTTCTAATAATTGTTTTAAAACGTCTTCAGAAACACTTGGGATTCATGTCAATATCATTTGTGTGTTATGTATATCATATATGTATAAAACCTTCTATTTATGACAAAATCAAACTGCGTCGCCTGCGTTGCAGCACAAGTGAATCATCTCCTATCCAGCACACGCGAATTCAACGGAAAGTTACAGTTTTTGAACAACAACGTTTTTTTTTATTTACTAGCTTATATCAAATTTGCGCTTCGTATCAGTGGATCCTGGTGTCCTATGACTAATCTAAGGAATAAGATATATTTATTCCAAATTTTAAGCCAGCAGTTGCAGAGTGAAGAAGTAACACAATACAAATCCACGAAAATCGCATTTATAGTATTTGGATGATACTTAAATATTGATACAATACGAAGGGCTGCTTCCTAATCTAAACTTAGGCCTATTTCTTGGAAAACAGTGTTCGGCCAACTGAGTTTTGTGAGAGAATTTGTGAGACGTAAAAGCTTTTTATTACGTTTGGTGAGACAAGTTAAAATAACACTATGCTGCTTTCTTAGAACAGATTCGAGCACAAACAGCTGTGAACGCAAAAATATTTATTTTAAATATTAATTATGTATAAAAAATATTAAAAGTAATGATCATTATGTCATCCGCTTAGAAAAGGCATTACACGACACTAAATAATATTAAACATGCGCTAAATATATCAAGTCCAAAATTATGACGCAATAAACGCGCCGTATCCTTGAATGGGCTCACAGTAACTAATGGCCCCAGATATAAGATTTTGAACAATAAGTTACGTGCTATCTGAGAAATGTTTCTTACTCAATTCCCTTACAAAAATATGGCAAGTTAGCAAATCGTCAGCGCACCTGCGCTTGAATAACGTTTTCCCATTTTCGTATAATATCTTTAATAAATCCGAATAAGGTGGAATATATTCATACTTCTTTTATGGTTATCAATCGTGACAAAGTTTCGCTTTTAAATAATATTTCCTGTGTCACGCTTCGGTGGCTTTCACAGTAATTTTGAGTTTGAAACATTCTGTTCGAAATAACTTTGTTTTCATTGAAATACGAGTTGATTCCCTCTGAATAATTAAAATAGTTGTTTTAAACGAATGCATGAATGTCGACCGCATATTTTCAACACATCTTGCTTGATTAAAAACCACAGACGGAATTAATTACAAAATACATTACTCATTTCGTTAAAATGCACCATTGTGAGTTCAGGTAATTATAGAAAGAGAATATTATTCTGCCACTAATTTAATATCATTCGTTGTTCAGCAGCAATATTATTTATCGATGATTATACGATGGAGTAACAGTTTCTTTTGTAAGTAATAATGGCTACCCATCCATCGGTTTTCTGTGTTTATTTTATTTTTACGCCATCTGTGAATTCTGCGTGATACTACTGTGACATCTTGTATACTAATTATTATCCGTATGTCCCTGAACATCTATGTAATCTATGCAATATCTATATGATATGTAATATTTAACATTCTTTTGTCTTCTGTTTTAAGAATGTATGGATTACGTAGAAGACAGTTTTAGCTTCCTCGCTCGTTCAGTGATATACTCCGTGTTTTTGGATCAAGTGTACATTAGTCACAGCAATGGGAGACAGAAATTAGCTCCATAAGGAATTCTGACTAGCATGAACACAAAACTTTGATATAAATAGCTTTTTTTTCGTTTTTGACCTATAACTTAGTAAAAGTTGTTATGCCTCACTTATTGTAAACTAGCAGCGCCCCGCGGTTTCACCTGCGTAAGTCCCGATCTCGTGGGAATAGCCTATGTGTTAATCTAGGTTTCCAGCTATCAACATACCAAGTTTCATCGAAATCGGTTCAGTAGTTTTGGCGTGAAAAAGTAACAAACATCCATATATACATACATCCTCACAAACATTTGAGACGTCAGTATTACTGTCAGTAGTCAAGTCAAGTCATACTAATAAAAGTAGGTATCTAAAATTATTTTACGGGTTTTAATATTTTGATAGATGAAACTTAATTCAGCCGACCTTATTCAATACTAAAAGGTTTTGTATGTCACAACACACATTTCAGCCCACAAGCGCCATCTAAAAACCAACTAATCAATAACTTGTATACCTCGACATATTAATCAAAAGATATCCCGTTTTTTTGCAAGCAAAGGGTGAGTTTGAATGGCACCCCGTCCAAATATTGGTTTTTGTCGGTCCTATACCCGGCGTCCAGTAAAGAGCAAAGCCATGTTTTTCGATTTATAGCCGTACGCACGTTCGCGATATCTTACGCATTGGATAAAGGCATTATAGTGAAAATGTTTTATAGTGCTACGTCATTAAACTCTGAATATAAAGTGGGGTATGACAAAACATGAATTAATTTGAGATATGTCGCACGGTACGATGCACACCCTAATATGTAATACACACGGACATAAATGTTTTCAACAACAAATTAAGACTTAACGATTAAGAAATTATTTAAACTGATTTTGGAAAACAAATTAGTTATTGAAGCATGTTTCCCAAATCGCGGAATTTACAATTTAGTGTATTATGGACTATGGTAGGTAATATTCAAAACTGTAATAGATAAAAGTATGTATCTAGTGTTCAAAGTTAAATGCTAGTTCCAACTCTAACTACTCTAGACGAAAAGGCAAAAGTTTTAAAAGCTTCATTTCACGGTTGGAAAATTGAATAGGTACCTAATATTTAAATTTTGTTGTAGAAGCAGGAAGTTCATTCAATTTTGAATGCTTTTAATCGTGATTAGACAAAACATAACTATTATACTAAATACTCCCTTTACGTCAATATAAATTGGAACTATATAACGAAACGTGCTTAATAGTAAAACGCAACGCAATAGTATGCTACTAATGCCGTTTCAAAGCAAACTTCTGTAGACTTCGAAGTTTTGTTTCTGGACTCGTAAAAAGATCTGCAGTTTTTTTCTTTTTCATTCATTTGGGTCCTTTAAGGCTATAACAACCTTGGTGTTTCTATGAACTGTCTCAGTTGCACAGTTTGCTCTGTAAAACCATTGTACATACAGTTTCTTGTATCGTCTTTGGGCATAGAAATAGTCAATTGCAGTCGCGAATTCTAAAATTACAACAGATAAGTGTAAATATAGCGTCTGACTCTCATAAGTGTTCATTTGTTTTGTACAATAATAAATAATTGTTTTTTTACTTCGTACTTTTACAAATATACAAATTATACTAATTTTGCTTTCATGTGTATGACTATTGAACTTACGTAAATAATAATTCAGAATAAATAGCATTTACAAGAAGTAGACATGAATCGTTAATTTAAGTTCTAGATTAAAGTCTGATGTGTAAGACTTCTTGCTGTCCTACCCTTAAAAAGTCACTGTAAGTGGTAAAAGGATATGGTACTGTTTTTTTTTTAATTTTTGGGGACATAAAAGTACAGCCAGTACAGGTATGAAATTTGTGAGAATTATTGACCAAGCGTGGCCAAAATATTTCGAAAATTAGCCAAAATAAAAGGCAGTGTGTCACAGTTGTTGGTTTACATGATAACACTACCCCATGAGGGAAAGTGAGGAAATTCGCTCAATTATGTATCCCTACAGCTTTTTAGCTTATTTATCAATCAATCTCTGATTCAGGGCTGATAAACAACACCTCAATGTCAACATACGAATGTTCTGTCAATTCACTATACTTAATGGATTACATTACTTAAGTTTCATTGCTGTAATGCACTTTGGGGTTATGCTATGTACGTGGAAATAATGTGCTAATGTATATACTTATAGCTAAACACGGAAACGCTTGGCTGAGCGTCAGTCTTACTAATATTTTTTTTTGTATTTTGTAATTGGGTAAAGGTGTAGGCATGTTTTAGAAGCTTTATTTATAGCTAATAAATAAATCATAAATCTTTATTGCAAAGACGTGGTGAATTATGTGTTAATGTAATGTATAGGTTTTTGTTCGTGTACATTTGCCATTCCTATTTATGTCACACAATAACCAACCCCTGTATCTAACGAAATTAACTTATTCTAAAAATACAAGCACATTAAAAACAGATTATCGTGAAAAAGGAAATGAAAACAAAAAAGAAATTTAGAATTTGCCATTTCTAATATAGATACACACTTCTGCACCACACTATACAATATATTTTCGTGTATTCAATGATTTTATGTATGAACATTTTTGGACAAATCCGGACATTCCATCTACAGGCTTGGAATTTTATATTTATAGTTTTACTCATGTCAACCCTCTCTCTCAGCTTTATCGTTCAATTTTCAAATTCAATTTGTCAGTTTCAAAATTAGATTTAAATTTACAAGTTTTTCATTAATTTACCTTAAATTGCTAGATTTTTACATGGTTTACGGAATCTAACACAAGACCTTAAAATGTCATCACGCCTGTTTGTTATACCTTCTAAACTTTTAAGCTATTAAGGTATTCATAACGTTGAATAAACTACAATAATGAAATTCTTGTAATAAGATTCTTATTAATATTATACCACACAAAATCACAATAAATACAAAATAATATAATTTTTTTATCATATGTTATTTCTATAAGATGTTTTGTTCGGCTTATTATGAATCGTCTTCAGATCTCTCTAGACCTCTTCAGGCAAAATAATAAGGCTGTAATGTGAACATAGTCGTATTAACATGTTCTCATTATCCCACGCATTTTAGGTATATTTCGAAGAAAAGTCTACCTATTGGTTTTCTACTAGTTTTCTGCACAAGAGGTCTAGTTTTGATCCCTAGACTATATATATATATATATATATATATATATATATATATATATATATATATATATATATATATATATATATATATATATATATATATATATATATATATATATATATATATATATATATAAATATATATGTACGTACCTCAATTTTACCGGCACGATAGAGGTCGCAATTATGCACCGATTGCTTTCAAACTTGGACGACAAATCAACAGGGCAAAAATGAAGGTTTGTGAATGGGGGATATTTCCCCAAAGGGGGGGACTGAGGTAAAAAAACACGAAATATACCTATGCGGGCCTTCTGCGGGACCGGTTTTTTTTAAGGGTCTCCGTTTCTCTTTTCGAAGACAACTCTGAGAAATACTTATCAAAATACATATTAACGTTTCTGCTTGTGCCAACTACATTGACTTGCCTTGTTTCATTATCTAGTTCTATAGAAACATTGGAAGAATGATAGACAATCAGTCTAATTTTCGTTTTTAATTCTGCCTTGCTGAAGTATTTTCTATGAAAAATATACTTATTATATACATCACAACACACTACAGATTTATTGATGTAAGGTATGCATGTAAGTGTGTAACGTTTTTTATCTTGCACTTCAATAAAAAACAGGACTCACAAGACACTTTTCTTCACCCTTTGCTTACTGATCGTCAAATGAGTCCTGCCAATTTGCCAAGCACTCCAGGCTCGGTATTACACATTAGAGGTTATGTCGGCGCGTGGCTGACACGTGTCGAGACGAGAACACGTCATTAGCTACACTACTCGTCTCCGGGGAGTGCTATGATGTGACTTTTTTGTTTGCAACAACTTGTGGTATAAGGGAGAAGAAATACGGAGCTTTTTTCCCATATTAAGATTATATAAACTATTTGGTTATTAAGATATGAATTATCTTATAGCTACTGCACAACTTCTCTCCAAGATTCAGTTACGACGAGTCCTAATAGATCTGTTAGAATAACTTTTCTTCATCTTAACGTCGATCGATTAAGACGATCCATTAAGTGCTGTAGCACTGCACAATAGGTTGGTTGACTTTTCTGAACTTGACTTATAAACTACTAAGCCGAATGTATTTAATCAACCCTTTTTAATTCGAATTGTTTCAATAACTGTGTATATGCACTTCATGACGTATTGTTATGAGTGAGGTAGTATTATAGTTAGCAAAGATAGTTAGGTATAAGTATACACCATCATTGTAATCATTTCTTTTTTTCTTAAACAAACAAGCTTCATTGTTATTTAAATTCGAAAACATGTAATTGGTAACTAGCTATATTATTTGTTTTTATCTTTAAGTTGTTAATACTGTTTGTTTTCCGATTAAAATAAAATAAAAAATATATTTGCATACGTAAACAATAAAACTTTCCCAGTAATCTACATGTTTTGTTTAGGAAAATTTTCTAATGAAGGTTAATTTACAATACAACTTATCTACCCCCACCTAACTGATAGGAACGGAGTCACGTCGGAGATGCCAAATGTAAAAACTATGAATAAATTTATCTAAAAAACAGATTGCAGCAGGCCTGCCACGCGGCAGTAACGTGAACAGGAACCCCAGTAGAGGTCGGTACCGAAAACTGCCACCCACGGTAATATCATAAATGCTAGCTAGATAACAGTGTGGCTACTTAGGTTCGATTCTTAAACTTCGTATCTTTGATTTCGTCGGTTCGTCAAATAATAAAAAGGTTTACAACATTACGGTCTTTCCAGAAATGAACAGTACTTTCCTTTATGGAAAGACCGTACTTAAATGCTTGCTTTACGATTTTTAATGGAGTGAATGTCTAACCTAACTTTAATTGGGTAAAACAGAGCAAGATGGCAAGAAAAGTAAACAATCATCAAAGTTCAACCAGTATAATCAAATTATATCCAACATTTTTTAGAACAAAAACAGTGATATCAAAGTATCAACGCTCAGAACTTTAAGAGTTAGAAACCTGTATTGATATTCAACTATAGCATTTTTATCTCTCGCTTTTCTTCTGTAAGTTATAACTCTTTAAAACTACTAAAGGCTCGCAGAAAAAGAGGTTAGCTTTTTAAATTTGTAAGAGGACGGTAATTGGACTACTCATTACTCTGTTATTTAGTCGTTATCACTTTGAAAAGTTTGTTTTAAATATACTAGGTCGACTTTTTACGCGGTCGAACTTACCTATGTACTTTTAATTCCGTTTTTGATGTGAAATATCTATGCCATAAGGTCAAATGGTATGTCGCTCTCTTATGCCGTCATGTCCCTTCTCACACAAGGGAGTGGTGACTATTACTCTTATATATATATATAACACGTATAATACATATTTCTATTAAATTTTTTTTCAATAACCAAGTAATTTTAATGGCACATATCTGACGGGCATCCCAAGTAGCAATTTATTTTTTTACAGATTAAAAAATAAATTGCTACTGAGGAGGGTACAAGGCTAGAGGACGACCAAAGAACAGATGGATGGACTGGGTCAAGGAGGAGGATGGAAAGGTGTAATATATTTTTAGCGGCTATACAAGACTATTAAAACAACAAAATATGTATACGTCTGGAGGTCTTATTTACGACCACAAAAACAATTAATTACATACATACCAGAAGTAGATAAACAACAAATGTTGCCTTAAAAAATAATTATAAAGATAATAATGAACCATTATGTGACCACATCCTATCGACATCCTAATAAATCATTGGCCTTATCACTCGACCGAGATATCGCCAAAAATAATAAGAGCCCTTTTAGACTGTTGACGGAAGAACTCCTTTCCTAAATAATAGCTGTCGACTTCCTGCGATATATTTCCGCTATCTCACTGCCAATATGGCGGCCACTTTTCCGTTTGACCGTTATGGAGTGTTAATCGAGCATTATGTCTGAACAGATGAAAAACTATCTTTGGGGAACTCAGCGGTGTGGATAATTTTTATTGATATTATGTCGTATGATTTAATGTCACCTTTGCATGAGAGGTAAGTAGTACTTAATATAGAGAGCATTTAAACTGAAAAACTGCTTTTCAAAATGTGTAAAAAGTAGGTTTCATATAATAATTTCCAACAGCGGTGATATTAAAGTTAGAAAAAGCCAATGAAGTCTTGGAAAGTAATAGTATTGATTAGAAGAATTTGTGAAACCACATTAACAGAATGATCATTATCTTTTGCAGAAGAACATAAGTAGTGTAACTTAAAAGCCTAAATTTATTGTTCATTGATTTATTTTATTGATAAATCAATGATTAAGTCTTGAATACAGTCAGCAATGACTTTTACTCATAAACCATCGGTCACCAAGTCACCAGTAAATTCACGACACAAAAGCGGCAAATATATTTGAAATAAAATATATTTAACTAGCAGCGCCCCGCGGATTCACCCGCATAAGTCCCGATCCTATGGGAATATCGGAATAAAAAGTAGCCTATATGTTAATCCAGATCTCCAGCTATCTACATACCAAGTTTCATCGCAATCGGTTCTGTAGTTTTGGCATGAAAGAGTAATAAACATCCATCCGTCCATCCATTCATCCATCCAAACTTTCACATTCATAATATTAGTGGAATAACCTTGCAGTATCTACATTTTAATTCTACTTCAACTACTCATATTCGTATAGTGGTCTGTGTGTTTGGTGTGGTTTCATTTCAAAATTAAATAATTAAATCCAAATATGACAATGATTTTGCATGAAAGCCGTGGTATACATAATTATAGCTTAATTATATATGTAATTAGGTATCCTTTAGCTTTTCACACTGCAATTGATTTTTGATGACGTGAATGGGAAACATCCAAGCGATGGTTTCATAGCAGACGTCATTGTTTGCTTCCCCCGTAGAACCTTTTGTTACTACGGCCTTTTCTTCAAAACAAAAGGACTAGCTAGACACACAAAGACGTAATTACAGGGAAGGGTTGAGAAGAAAAATTCTAAATTTTATTATCTAATTTTTCAACGATATCTTTTGAGTAGTCAAATGTTTCCTTTGTATAAAGAACGTGGAGAAAGAATCTAAAGTTTAATTTTTACAGCATTGTTCACGTCTTTGGAATATATCGTTACGTTTTAAATAAACATAGTATAATAAAATTATCCATTGAGGTTTGAGTTTTAATGGTATTCGTACTTAATAATATACAAACCGTGCATCACTAGTGATAACCCAGAGGGGGTTATCACTAGTGATGCAACAGACCTCAGCTTCAGCTTCCGCAACAGCCAATGTTCTGCACGTTTTTCGAAACTCGTTTCTGATTCTGTTGCTTTGCTACAACTTTTAACCGATAGGCGCGGACAGGCGGTGTATTCCAGCCAATTGTATTTATGAGAAAAAATACTTTTTACTGTATTTATAATAAAAAACAAAATATTTTTTATCGAAGTATTTGTACTACCGCATCCGTTTCCGCTAAAATTTACTTTATACATCTGTTTGCGCTTCTGTTTCCGTTATAATATGACACTTCTATTGCATCACTAGTTATCACCTCATCACGACTAACTGATGATATTGATTTTCTATTACACATTATTCACCTATGTATATATTCAAGAAGGAATGGGCTAAGGAGCACATCTTACCAGCTAACTTTTTGGTCCGGGTCCTACTTTATTATGTTCTTAAATGCCTCTTTAAATTCCCAAAAAACCTCTAACTCTCAAAAGCCTATAAAGCTTTCAATTTCATATGCGTAACAAGGACTAACAACTGCAGTCAAATTAAGTACAAACGATTCTTTATATCTCATAAAATATGGAATATTGTATGCGGCAATGCAAAAATCAATTGCAACCAGAGGTTATCAACCTTCGACTCGTGGGTACAATATGATATAATCCAGTTGACAACGATTTGCCAATTACGTAGACGGTACTGCGCTTTGTAGTCTATAATTTTACTTTTTTATGCATAAGGCGCATTTCTTAGCCAATTATATACTCTTTAATATATTATTGATAGCTGGTTGACGTAATGACAAAGTTGACTCTTGATTTATTACATCAACCAGCAGAAGGAAATAAATAAGTAGTTTCAATTATTTCGCAAAATAATCTAATGTAAGTATGGTATAAATTTCTTTGCCCTTTTTTTAATTTTGAAATGAGTATGTATGTCAATAGGAAATTCAATAATCAAACTAGAAAAGGGTTTTTTCTAGTTTGACGTTTATTAATCCTAAGTCAAATGCGACATATTCTTTTAGATGTTTTATTAACCGTTAAATATAACATCTGCAAAAAAATATCATGAAGGTCAATTAAGGGTAATAATAATATAATCTTGTACCTGAATTTCACACTGCAAAGTTGTGCTCCGCACGACGCGACGTGACGATTCGCTGTAAAGCTACAAGTTTTCCTATTATATTATATATGTACATAAATGAATCCCTATTTCCTTTGGTCACGGCATCTCGCGTGAACGGCTCGACCGATTTCGCTAATTCTTTTTTTCTGTGTTTGTTATTGTCAGGAGAAGCTTCTTATGAAAGAAAAAAATAAGAAAGTTGTGTCGAAAATTAGAAAATTTAAGAAAACTTAACGAGGTGAAACCGTGGGGCGCAGCTATATGTAAAAATTTCGTGTCACGTTATTTGCTCGTGATGATTTTTAAACTAATGAACCGATTTTGATGAAACACAAAATATTTATTGCAAATTACTTAGCCACAAACTTATTTGCCTAACAATTTTACTGCATCATGAATTTGTTTACACTTTTAAGTGTAATATAGCAATGCGTTCAGATGATCTTCAATTATAAAGATTTTAAACATCATCTAATCATCCTCCGCGGTGTTTCCCAAATAAGTTGCGGTCGGCTTTCAGTCTAACTATAATACGGCCGAATTTTGATATTTTACCTGAAGCGTCTGAATCAGAAATCAGACCTCCACAACACAAGTACTAGGTAATATCAAAGTTATTTAGTTAGATCAGGTGCCAACTACCCGTAACGAATGCCACAGATGTTCGTAGGGCAACCGGGATCAAGGTGTTAAGATTGGTCTCCCATTCTAAGACTGACCTGGCTAGTATAAATTAACTTTGTAATGTGCCAACATACTCGTTTACCACTTAGCCATGAGCCCCTCTAATAAAAGTCTATTTGCTTCATTAAAAAACTACCAAGAACTTAACCAAAAAGGTCTAGACTCATAATTGAGAAAAACAGCGGCTCCCCGCAAAATTAATTGTCATATTGTTGAATTATTATAAGTGAAGAAACATTACAACATACATTCTGACAGAAAGCCTCAGAAATTTGGAGTCTGCCAAAAATCCATGTTAATATGACCTATTTTATACGAACCATACATTACTCACATGAATATTATATTGTACACTCAGGTCCTGTTGATTTATAATTCCGTTTGACCCTGGCTGAGATCCGTCGTTATGGCAGATTATCCTGCCCTGGCCACCTGGATTACTGCGAGAAGTATGTCAGAGCTGTAAAATATTCATGTAAAAAGCTTACATTTCAGTGTTGGTTATGTAACATAAAGAAACGACGTCACTTTGTACATAACTTACTTCTAACACTATAAAACCAATAAAACAAAACAGTGAAGTTACCTATGGAAACTAATTAGTCGTTTTAAAAAAGGAATACCGATGTTAACCAAGTTAAATAAATTAGGCCTTTAGGTAAAACCACTGCCGCGCAGCGCAAGATCTGCAATGCCCTCTCTGCACTTTTCTGCAGAGAGGGCTGGGGTTTGTGGCAGTAGAGTGGGGTCCCCATGGTCATTGTGGGCAGGTACATATCTCCAAACTGCGGCCTCCCCGTATTCGAGGCGTACTTGGACGGACTTAGGAGTTGCATTTGCCTGTCCCGTCCAGTACTTGTACTGGGCGATGTCAACGCTCGCTCCACACAGTGGGGTGATCGCCTGGACAACATAAAAGGAGATACACTCATTGAGTGGGCGGTGGGACTCAACCTCGGCATTTTGAACCGGGGTTTGGTCAGCACCTGTGTGCGATGGCAGGGAGAGTCGATCGTCGACCTGACGTGGGCGACTCCCTCGGTCATTGACCAGGTGTCAGGATGGAGGGTGGCGGAGGAGGTGGTCACTTTGTCGGACCACCGACACATCGTATTTGATGTAGCCATCCGGCGCCCGGGCGCAGCCCCGGACTGTCGCAGTAGCGGTCCTCCGCGACGATGGGCCCTCAAGCGGATGAACCGAGATATGCTCGTTGCCGCAGCCATCGTCGCGGATTGGCCAGAGAAGGAGGAAGTACAGGTCTTACCCGAACCAGAAGCGCAGGCTGCTTGGTTCCGTGGCGTCATGACTGACGTCTGTGACGCGTCAATGCCACAGGTCAGGCTGAAGGGTAGGAGAGGTTCTCTGTACTGGTGGACACCGGAACTCGAGCAGCTTTGCACAGCATGTTCGAGAGCCCGTCGCCGATTTCAGAGAACCTGAAGACGACGACGAGCCACAGCCGAGGAGATCGCTGAAGTGAGGCGAGAGTATGGCGCTGCTGCTAAGGCCATTAGCCTTGCGATAGCAGAAGCCAAGGCTCGGTCCTGGAAGGGGCTTATAGAGGGACTGGACAGGGACCCATGGGCGCGCCCTTACAAAATTGCACTGGGCAAGCTCAGACCGTGGGTCCCGCCGGTGACGCAGACCTTGGACCCGGAGTTTGTGCGAAGAGTGGTAGATACCCTCTTCCCCGAGTACCGGGTCATTCCCTCACGCCCTCCGTTGCCGTCGGCACCAGCTACGACGACGACTTTGACGGGACGGAGGAAGAGTGACTCGCCGCCCGCAACACCGACCCAGGCCCTGATGGGATCCCGAGCCGAGCATGGGTGTGCGCTTTGGAGATACCAGGGAATAGGCTGAGGCGGCTGTTTACCAGCTGCCTCCGTAATAGCGTATTCCCTTCCGGAAGGAAGCCAGGCTGGTACTTATCCAGAAACCTGGTCTTGACATTGTCAACGCCTCTAACTCTCTCCTGTGGTGGGCGATTAGGGAGGCGCTTGTGTATCACCAGTAGCCTCCATACCTGCGGGACATTATCGGGGTTTATCTCCGTGACAGGTCTACATCGTATATGGGTCGGAACGGCGAAGACTGTCGAAGGGAGGTCACATCCGGGGTTCCCCAGGGGTCTGTCCTAGGACCTCTTCTGTGGAACCTCACGTATGATGCCGTCCTGAGAACCAGCCTTCCCCCAGGATTGAGTGTAGTCTGCTACGCGGACGACACTCTGGTACTAGCTGGAGTTAGGGGTGGCTTGTGTCGTCCAAGGGATCAGTGGTCTGGGTCTACGGGTTGCACCTCATAAGACAGAAGCCCTGTGGTTTCACAGGAAACGCAGAGGTGCAGTTCCCACCCGCTCGCTTATTAGAGTGGGGGGAACAGAGGTCGAGGTCAGGCGGTATATTAAATACCTCGGCCTCACTCTAGACAGCCGTTGGTACTTCGAGGAGCATTTCGAGTGGATGTTCCCTCGAGTTCGCAGGGTAGCGGGCTCCTTACAGAGGCTGTTGCATAATCTCCCCTAGATTAGACTAGTCCGCGGGAGGAGGTTCGCTGCCTCTACTGTGCGGTGATACGATCCATGGCCCTCTATGGAGCGCCGATAATGGCCAAGCGCCTTTCGGCCTCCTCCCGCTGCCGAGCTAAGCTCAATCAAGTGCAGCGTGTAGCGGCCATTAGGATCGTACGAGGCTACCGCACAATTTGTCGGAGGCGGCAACCGTCCTGGCACGTTTCCCGCCTTTTGATATCCTGGCGGATATGGTCGCGAGGGTCTATGATCAGACTTGCGCGATCCGCCGGGGTAAGAGTGGGGAAGACCAGGACCAGCTCGAAATGCGGCGGAACGCTCACCGGAATCACGCGGAATGTGCGCCAACACGCTGTCGGTGCCGTTTTGCCTAACCTCGAAGCTTGGGTAGGTAGGGTCGCGTCACCTACCGACTGACGCAGGATCTCACTGGGCATGGTTGCTTCGGTGAGTACCTGAATCAGATTGGACGCGAGGAGACGGCACAATGCCACCACTACGCAGCCAACTGGGCGTGGCGGGCCCACGTGGGTGTCTGAACGCGATGTCCCCGCCTGCAATCATTGCTGCCATGCTGGCGGGTGAGGAGGACTGGGGCGCAGTGGTCTCTTTCTGTGAAGCTGTAATGCTCCAGAAAGCGATCGCTGAACGGGATCGGGAAAGGGCCGATCCCGAGCGTAGAGGACGTCGGCGGCGGTATCAACCGTCGACGGGGCTGCAAGCTGCCAGAGAGTGGGGACCTCTGGTGGCAAATCGCGCGGCCAGATCGCATTTTTGCGATCGGGCCGCAACACACATTGATAAGGCCAATAGGCGTGGGGAAGCCTGCTTTCCCCGGGATAGGGCTAGGCTAGGCGCGGCGTCAATCGGGGTGCTGTCTAGAAAACCTCCACGTGGTGCACCCTGGAAACGTTGGCGATGACGCTGCCTTTTCTTCCTCCGTTTTGAGGAGGGCGTCATCGTCAACGGCTAATATTCTAGTACGAAGAGGAGGCCATTTTTCTTCGGCTGGTTGACTCGGTCGAGGCTTGGCCCAACAGAGCGGGTGTGTCTGCCGATTCCTCTGTTGGCTCTTCGCTCTTCGGAGCAATGAGGAAGTATGAACCTCGGTAAAAAATCATGGAGGTGGGACCCTGCCATGGGTCGGAGTTTCTCTACTGTCCACAGTGGAGAAGGAGGACGGGCTCGGCGTGCACTCACACTGCCACCGAGCAGGCATGGGAAATTTAGTTTCCTTGTCACCGTCGGCATATCGTAATCCCGAAAGGAGTCGTGGTCATGTCTCGCGACTCCGATCGGGGACGAGGGTCTTGGCTTAGCCGCCCGGACTGCGAGGAAGAAAACCTCTCTAAAAAATTACCCCGAATCCCGTGTTCTGGTGCGTGACCAGGGGATGCATGGCTGATGGGTAGTTCAGTCGCAAGCGCACTCCCAGCCGGGGCACCTGCGGACCCCTCGGTTGGGCATAAATCTTCGCTTGCCCGGGTATTGGGGATCTCTGCCCGGGTCGACTTTTAGTTCTCCCCGTCTCGTGGGTCTATTATGGAAACTGAAATACTTAAAACTAAAATCATCGAAGAAAAAAAGAAGGAGAAAAGTGTGAGGAAGAAGAAAAATGAGAAGGCGGACGACACCTCGTCTAATGACGAGGAGGTGTTAACCAGGACGCCTATCTCGGAGAAGCTCCCAGAAGTTAATCCGACTCCTGGGAGCAGCAGAAGATTCTCGGAACGTCTCCGTTCCAGGTCTGTCGTATCATCAGACGGAAATACCGATACGACGGTAGACAACATGGAGGTGATGGAAGTGGAGGTTCGCGGCAACGACAGTCGAAAACGCGGACGCTCCACGGACGAGGATGCCGACACGTCCCAGGCGATGCTCCCTCCAAAAGTCGCTACCAGCCTAAGAGGGAGGTCGAGATCGCGTACGCCAATCTCAGCTCCGGCGGGTTCCGCGTTTTCTAAGGCGGAAGTGTATGCGCGAGCTCGTGCAGAGGGCGAAATAGTCGCGGAGGAGGAGATCGCGGATCTACTTACTAAGATCCGTGCGCCGGTGGAAGGGGGTTCAGTCCCTCAATCACCGGCGACGTTGAAGGAGAGGACGTGCGCAGCGGTGGCCATCTTATACAAAGTGGCCACCAAATCCACCAACCTGAAGGGTTCTTTCGTCAGAGCCCTGAAGGACTCCTCCTCCGCCGTGTCTGTGGCCGTTGAAAGCCTCATCGAAGACGTGGCGCGCCTTCAAGAGGCAATTGACCGCCTTACGGCATCAAACGACCGCCTCACGAAGCAGGTTGCCGAACTGAGCGCTCAGTTTGCCCAGTTTCGAGCACGCTCGGAAGTCCCTGGGCCACTGAGCCCGGTTGCGGCGCGGCCTCCTCCCTGCGCCACCTCTCCCTCTGAAGTTCCGGATTCCCACCTGCGTCAGGTTATTGACGCAGTGTGGAGGATGATGGACGGGCGTCTTGCGGGACTCGAAGCAAGGCTGCCACCGGCCCCCATCGTTCGACCGCCACTTGCAGCAGATAAGCTGAAGACCGCATCAGCCCCTACGCCGCTTCCTGTATCGGGTGGCCGCGTCACAGGTTCCTTTGCGGCGGCGGTGTCAGCGCCGGTCTCTGCAGCCGCGCCGAAGGCCGGGCGACCAGTTAAGGCCTCAACAAAGGCGGCTGCACCAAAAGCCGGGCAACTAGCTCAGGCCACAAATAAAGCAGTGGTGGAGTTCCCTCCGCTCCCCACTGCTACACCTAACGGGACCAGCACGACAGTCCCTACTGGTGCAAAAACTGTGCCTGGCCCTTCAGCATCGACCCCCTCAAACGATGGTTGGGAAGTGGTCGCGGGGGGTAAGAAGTCCCGAAAGCGGGGTAAGAAGGCTGCCAAGAAGGCGGCCTCTACACCGCAGTCGGTGGTAGTGGCCACCACGAAGAAGGCACGAAAACTGCAACCGCCTAGAACAGCGGCTGTGGTGATCACTGTGTCGCCGGAGGCGACAGACGGTGGGCTGTCATACGCGGCCGTTTTCAAAAAGGCCCGAGACAGCCTCGCCGGAGAGTTCGGGACTGTAGGCGTGAAGATGCGACTGGCCCAGACTGGAGCTCGAGTTTTAGAGTTCCCCGGGGCTGAAGGCGCAAAGACGGCTGACACTTTCGCTGAGAAGCTGCGGGGTATTTTTGCAACGACGGATGGTGTTAAGATCGCCAGGCCCACCAAGTGCGCAGAACTGCGCATTTCGGGCCTGGACGACTCTGTGACGGTGGAAGATGTCCGCGTTGCCGTTCAGGAGAAGACGGGATGTAACGCGGACAGCATCAGAGTCGGTACCATCCGCCCCGGTCCAGGGGGCCTTGGCGCGGTATGGGTCAGCTGTCCCGTCGCGTCGGCCAAAGTTTTGGGCGATGCCGGCAAGGTCCTCATCGGTTTCGTGAACGCCAGAGTCACAGTTCTGACGGCGAGACCGATGAGGTGTTTTAAATGCCTAGGGTCGGGACACACCCGCGTCAAGTGTTCGAGTTGTTTTGACTGCAGCGGATTATGTTTTCGCTGCGGTCAACCGGGGCACAAGGCGGCGGAATGTTCCGCCGCCCCTCACTGCCCAGCGTGTGCGGCGGGTAATCTGCCCGCCAATCACCAGATGGGGCAGGGGGTCTGCAAGCCTCCCCGCGCTTCTCAGAAAACATCGGGGGCTAGCCAGTCGACCCAGGCTACCTCCGATGTCAGTCGTGCGTCGGCGTCGTCGCCCATGGAGGTGGCTGTAGAGGCGATCCAATAAATGGACCAAGTCTCCAGCCTCCTCGTCCAGACGAATCTCAACCACTCTGCCGGTGCGCAAGATCTTTTCTTGCAAACCATGGCGGAGTGGTCGGTCGGTATAGCCGTGGCTGCGGAGCCCTATTACGTTCCTCCCCGTCCCAACTGGACGGCTCCGTGGCAGTCGTCGGCTCCACGGCGGCTCATTCCCCGCCCTTGTCGCTAAGAGACAAGGGTAATGGATATGTTGCCGCCGAATGGGGGGGGATCACCATATATGGTATCTACTTCTCCCCCAACCGGAGTCTGAGCGACTTCGAGGTTTTCCTCAACAACTTGGAGACCTCGATGCGGCGACTAGCGTCTGGGCACGTCCTAGTGCTGGGGGACTTCAACGCAAAGTCCGTTGCGTGGGGTTCCCCCAGGACGGACGCACGGGGCGATGCCGTGGAGGAGTGGGCGGCATCGGTGGGCCTCTGTCTCCTAAACAGAGGCTCCACCAACACGTGCGTGCGACAGCAGGGGGGGTCGATAGTGGACCTTTCGTTCGCTACCCCTGCTCTCGCCGCACGAGTAAGGAACTGGCGTGTCCTGGAAGAGGTTGAGACGCTCTCGGATCACCTCTATATCCGATTCGAGCTCTCCCGGACCCAGGACCCCAGAAGGGGTCACACGGCGCGGCGTTCTTCCCGGCTGCCGCGGTGGGCTATTACCAAGTTGGATAGGGACCTACTGCAGGAGGCAGCCATCATTTACTCATGGCTGTCTCCGCAGCCTCTGACTGAGGAGGTAGACATGGGGGCAGGCCGCTTTCGCGATGCGATTACGCAGATTTGCGATGCGGCCATGCCCCGCATCCGAGGTCGTCGGCCTCCAAGGAAGGAGGTCTACTGGTGGTCCCAGGAGTTGGCGGACCTCCGTGCGGCCTGTACTCGTGCCCGGAGGTCCTACACCCGCAGCCGGCGTCGTCACCGCGAGGAGGCTGAAGAGGACCAGCTTCATGAGGAGTACCGAGAAGCGCGGAAAACTCTGAAGCTGGCCATTAGCCGCGCCAAAGAGGAGAAGAGAAAGGAGATGCTGGAGGGCCTCGATCGTGACCCCTGGGGTCGCCCATATCGCGCGGCGCAACGTAAGCTCCGCGCGTCGGGCCCCCCCCTTACGGAGACTCCAGCCCAGCTTCCTGCAGGAAGTGGTTGAGGGCCTTTTCCCGCAACGGGCGGAACCCACACCCCCGTCGATGGCCCCCTTGGCCGGAGACGACGGGGAGAACGAGGAGGATGGTGTTCCGCCCATCACGGAGGCGGAGGTAGGGGCGGTTGTTCTACGGATCCGTTCCAAAAACACCGCCCCCGGGCCAGACGAGATCCCTGCCCGAGTGTTGGCCCTCGCCCTCGACCACATGTCCGACCGCCTCAGGGAGGTGTTCGACGCTTGCTTGGCGTCCGGGCGCTTCCCTGACTGCTGGAAGAACGGGAAGCTGGTCCTTTTAAGGAAGCCGGGACGGCTTACCGACTCGGTTGCGGCCTACAGGCCCATCGTGTTGCTGGACGAGGCGGGTAAATTGTTTGAGAGGGTTTTCTCTGCCCGCATCGTCCGGCACCTGTGCGAGGTCGGCCCCGATTTGTCGGACGCCCAATTCGGTTTTCGAGCGGGGCGTTCGACGGTCGGTGCTATGTTGCGCCTGAGGGCCGTGACCGAAGAGGTAGTGAGCTGTGGCGGCGTGCTGTTGGCGGTGTCGCTGGACATCACCAACGCGTTCAACAGTCTGCCATTTAGCTGCATCAGGGAAGCACTCCACTATCACGGAGTGCCAGGGTGCCTGAGGCGGCTAGTGGCAGACTATTAAGAGGAGCGTACCGTCATGTACGAGGACCGAGATAGAGTTTTGAGTTGTCGGCCCATGTCGTGCGGTGTTCCGCAGGGGTCTGTCCTTGGACCACTCCTGTGGAACATGGGGTACGACTGGGCCCTTCGAGGCGACTTCCCCCCCGGGCTCGGCGTAATCTGTTACACTTTGGTCACAGCCCGGAGGGTTAACTTTCAGGAGGCGGCGTGCCTGGCCACCAGGGGAGTCTCTCTGGTGGTCGGGCGCATCGAGGCGCTGGGTTTGCGGGTGGCCCTGGATAAGACGGAGGCCCTGTTATTTCATGGGCCCCGTCGTGGTCCACCCCCTGGCGCCTCTATCGAGGTCAACTCGGTCCTCGTACCGGTTCAGGCCCACATAAAATATCTGGGCCTGATCCTCGACGGTAGGTGGCGCTTCGACGAGCACTTCCTGCAGCTTGCTCCAAGGCTGGTCGGCGCTGCGTCCGCCCTTGGGCGACTCTTGCCCAATTTGGGTGGACCCAGCGTCGCTACGAGACGGCTGTACACGGGGGTTGTCCAGTCAATGGCACTGTACGGTGCACCGGTGTGGGCGGGGGCTCTGACCGCCCAGAATAGGGCGCGCCTCTAGCGCCCTCAGAGGGTGATGGCGGTTAGAGCCATACGCGGATACCGCACCGTGTCAACGGAGGCGGCGTGCGCGTTGGCCGGGACTGCCCCGTAGGATTTGGAGGCGGAAGTGCTCGCCGAAGTATATCGGCGAACGACTGAGTTCCGGGCGGGAAGCGGCAGTCGGCCCCCGCCCGAAGAGGTACGCGAATGGCGTGAGGCCGCTCGCCGAGCCACCATGGCTCGTTGGTCGTCCCGGCTGGAGGCTCCACGTGCTGGCTTTGCCGCCGTGGAGGCGCTCCAGCCGGTCACCGTCGAGTGGGCAGGGCGGCAGCACGGGACCCTTTCCTTCCGACTGACGCAGGTTCTTTCCGGGCACGGCTGCTTCGGGAAGTACCTGCACTCGGTCGCTAGGAGGGAATTGAGTCCCGCCTGTCACCACTGCGACTGCAGTGAGGACTCGGCTCAGCACACGCTGGCGGTTTGCCCCAGTTGGGCGCCGCAGCGTCGGGCCCTCACTGCAGTCATCGGAGTGGATCTGTCGCTACCGGCTGTCATTCGCTCCATGGCCGGTAGCGACAGGAATTTTACCGCGGTCGCAACCTTCTGTGAGGAAGTCATCTCGCAGAAGGAGGCGGCGGAAAGGGTCCGGGAGGACGACCTCCACTCGGACCTAATTCGCCGCCGGCGAACCGGGTGGCGGAGGCGCGCTTACCAGCGCCTCATGCCGCCCTGAGTGTGGCCGCGGGTGGACGGGACGGGTTTTCCCCTTCACCCGCTATAGTGGCCCCCCGCGAGGTGGCGGCGTCCGCGTGTGCCTGGACGTCGCCTAAATGAGAAGTTTTTACCCGAAGGTGGTGCCCGCGCTTTTGCGGGCAGGCGCTAGGAGGGTTCCGGATGTCTTAATAAAAGCTGTTCCCGGATCCCTCCTATTTAAGGCGCAGTACGGCACACCGTGTGGTTTTAGTCGGTTCGATTCCGACACACCGCCCCATCGTAAACCCTGGTGGGGTGACGGCCCGAGGGGGTTTCCACACGCACAAAAAAAAAAAAAAGGCGCGGCGTCAATCCGGGGTTGACCTGAAATAATATGGTCCGGGTCCTCCCCAGAACAGGGCGCCTGAGAACGGCTGTCGGGGTGGTTTTTAAACTACCGCTAGTTAAAAAGTTTATATGTATATATGTGTGTACCTCAATTTTACCGGCACGATAGAGGTCGCAATAATGCACCGATTGCTTTCAAACAAATCGACAGGGCAAAAATGAAGGTTTTGTTCGTGAATGGGGCTATTCCCCCAAAGGGACTGGGGGACAGATTTTCAAAAAAAAACACGAAATCTACCTCTGCGGGCCTGCTGCGGGCCCGGTTTTTTTATTTATTTGCACTTTTGAGACAAAGACGTTTTAATACTAAACATGCATAACCAAGATATTAATTTTCATAAGAATTGTAATGATTATGTTTTTTATGCAGACGTTTTCTGAAAAGTCTGGACGTTCCATCAACATCCTTGATATCAAATACCTATATTTTCATTTATGTCAGCGCTCTACCGTTCGAAATTGTAAAATTTTTATGAAAACCATATCAACTAGAACATCCTTAAGACTAATAATAGTTCAGGTGCTCTTTATTAAAAACAACCATTTACATAGATAGCTGGCATTGGTTGGTTATATTCAGTGAGGTACTGCTCGTATGTATGCCTCATTGTCGGTTTGATTTCAAGATTCGCTATTTCTTTAAATGTTTTCAATGCCAATAATAATAACAACCTACTACTTTAGGCGATTACAGATTGGTAGACGTCACAAACCATAGAGAATATTTTTGAAAGACTCTTAGGTATTAAACAAATCAACCAAGTGCGCTTATTGTTATTATTATTATTGTTTTAAGTGCCTAGTGCTACCTCGACTATTTCTGGTCTTTTGTAGCGCACTCTTGCTTTATAGTTCACTCACAACCTCCAGATAGAGAGATCAAGTGCACTTAAACGCCAATCATAATCCCGGAACGTTGAAGAGTAGAATGAATAGGCTTCTCTTGGATAGGCGTGTACCATCTTTGTCTTCATCTTAACTTACCATCAGATGAGTTGGAAGACAAACGCATATTCCATTCCCCATTAAAAAAAATACTGGCGGCCTAAAAACATTACCAATGCTTGACATTTTCCTACCGAACCTGTGTTCCATAGAGCTGAGTTCTGTAGGATATCGGATATCTACTATCTAGGAATGTGCTATGACCTGCCTCTTTACAACTAATCAAACCTCATTCAGACCCTGGGTTATGTGATTATAAAAAGTACATAATTAAACGGCAGCATTACTGCTCTCTTACATGAAAAACTAAATGTTTAGTCTCTTGTCTCAGATATCGTACATTATTTTACAGACTAATTTAGGTGCTTGTATGTATTCAGTCAATTTTGTACACAACTGTGTGAATGCTTCATTCTTTGAAAAACTTAATTAAATGCCCTATGTCTAATTAGTCTGAGACGCACAATGTGCTCAGAACTTGTAAGACGGCAAGGGGAATAATTAAAATATTACCGTACAAAGTCAGATGGTTTCGTCCGCTTATTACAGCAGCTCAACAAGTTGAACTTTACAACATTTGTAGTAGACTGAAAAGAAATTGTGGAAAGGTACTGTAGGTGAAATGAGTTGTAAAATTGTTTTTTTTTTTATATTTTTGTTTTCAACTATAAATTGAGTATCTATTTACGACTATAATTTTTTAAAATTTTAACATAACATATTTAAACACTTTTGTTCGAGATCAACAAGAACTTACGAGAAAAGTTAACAATTGAATTGACGAGTGACGTAACATTTAGCATCTCATAACGACGCGGCGACGGTCACACACGGACGGGACAATTTTCTGTCCCCAAATGTTTTAGAAATGATTTATAAAGCAGCTTTAATGGTAAAAAAAAAACACAACAAAGAGCGCAGTACAACATTTATATATATTACGGCGGTTATAGATCGAAACAGGCAGATGTGATATTATGTTATCCATTTTGTTTTCTTTACTCATTTTACATTTGACGAAGCAAACTATTGTTGCGGTGACTCTGTGTGTGTTGATCTATAATTTTTAATTATAATAATTATTTATTAAATCGACGATTTCGAATAATTGATGGTCAATTTTATGAAATAAAGATTTTTTTTTGAATTTGAATTAGCAACCTGCCCCGGCTTCGCACGGGTAACAGAGACATCTTCAACAATCAACAACATATTTCAATCAATTTACACAAAATCTTAACAAATTATACGCCTAAACCTTTCTCATGAATCACTCTGTCTATTAGTGCAAACCGAATGAAAATCCGTTCAGCAGTTTTTCAGTTTATCGCGAACAGGCAGACAGACAGACGCGGCGGGGGACTTTGTTTTATAATTTGTGGTAATAAGATTTTTATATGAAATTTTCAAAGGTTGTAAACTATACCTAATCTCAATATACCAGTGTACTGGACACATTTTTAACCCCTTCTCATAGTAGGAAAAAGCTCTTGCTTGACACTGGAACATTTTAAACAGTTTGTCTTTGTCCAATATACCTGTTATCCAGAAATACAGACTCTCCGTCTCGTTTCGGCACCAGTCTCCACCATTACATCTAAGTTAAATAAACTTATGTTTCACCAACATCAAAGGTAATGTATCTCTACTGTATTGTGGTGAGAAAATAAATCATTATTTTTATTACTATTAATATATATATATATATATATATATATATATTTATTTACTTAGTGTGTACGTCTGCTAAAGACTTCGACAAAGAACGGTCTGGCAACCCTTTATCCCACAGTCCTATGTCATGTTAAAGATTTAGAATTTTCCTACAGACATTCAAATGTGATCATTAAACTAAGCAACATTTTTAGTATACTTAACTATTTACACGGGAATTGACGCGATCACGAAATATGTATTACATACCCCTGGATTGCCAGAAATACATATATATCATGGCACCCGAAAATTTAAAAGTTAACATTTTTGGTGTTCCAGTTCGAAAAGGTAACATGTATTTCAAAATTGACGAAACTATTCATTCCTGTATTGTATATGTACATAGTTATAGCACACGTGGCTACCTTTAGTCGTATCGTATTGTAACATCAACAACAGTTGTTTATGCAATTTTATGTTTTTGTAACGTTACAATATTTTCTGGTAGTCGATCCAAGGTTCAGGAGGGTACAGTCACGAGCAAAACACGTTTGTCTCAATATTTGGCCACGTGCGCGCTCCCACGAACATCCACTGTTATCATCATGTTAATTCTGAACATACAGTATTATTGTTACTAACTTTTATCCGTTACCTTTGCGCAATTCTAACAGGTTTTTTGACAGCTTTTTATGAATAATGTGCGAATTTGAGTTTACTGAAAAATGTCTACCAGGAGACTTATTAAACATAAAACTAACGATCTAACAGTTCATTTAGATTCAGAATTCAGTCCCAAGTTTGGGGTTACACAAGTATATTTTCGCTGTACAGAAAGCTGTCTTTATATACTAAATGGTAACAAAAATTAAAATGTCAATATTGTAAGAATTTATATATATTTTCGAGAGACGTCAATGAGTTTCTTTAAAGATTTTTTTACATTACGTTTGCGTTGTGACTTGAAACTTGTAAAAAATTAATTGCAAATTTTATGTAATCAATATTAATGTTTTACGAAATAAAGAACTTAGGTCACATTTTTTTTAGATGTAAATTATCTTTTACCGCTGAATATATGGTATGGTATGTACGCAGCTTGACTTCGTCAATTATTCAATGTATTATTATACCCGAATTCGGTCAATTCTACGTAGGTATAATTTTATTGGAATCATGCCCAATGGATCAAATCGGTCGAATGTGGCACTTGTTAAAATCATTTCGATAGTGGTTTTATATTGAATATTGAAATATTTTCATATATTTATGTTAAGGATGTTTTTTGTTTATTGTTTTATAGAAGATTGTCTGACGTCATATGTATTAAGTTGAATAGGATAGACGCAAATCAGTTGAATATGACTTACGAGATTGTTTGTAACTATTAAATTCTGGAGAATGTCGGTAAAAGGACGCTTAGGTTTAGGTTTTTCTTTTATTGAGAATAAATTCTTCTTTAAACCTAAAAGGACGCTTATATATAACCAATTATTACACTTGGATAAGCTGAAATAGATTTAAAAAAGTAAACTATTACCTATATTGTTATAATTGATTTTATATACTTTTTTTAACTGTTTAAATTTTATTTAAGATTTGTGTCCACTGATAGTGTTAGTACTAGTCAAGCTGCTCCAATTCAAGTAAAAGTCTGCTATGCCATCTTCTGGTAAAATAAAAACAGCTCGTTCTCTATATTTCTTCTAATTATATTTTAAAGTGTTGTATCTCGATGGCGACAAGAATCGGTAGAACACTTTCAAAGGCGTTAATGGTATCGGTAATCATGCCACATTGATAGTAAGAAAAGTGTATAAAAAGTAAACTCTCACTACTACAAGATGTGTACTTATTTTAAAAAGATCACGATATGTCGCTACAAACAGACGTAAAACCAAATTGTAACAAAAAAATCTAATATTCCTCTTTCAAAGCCCAATTACACATCTCAGTATCATATTAAGCTTGTAAGAGGAAGTAAGTTTCCACATAACCGTCAATTCCACAATAGAACTTCCTGAACGTAGCAAAACTTGTGACTCTAACTTTGTCCTACAATAAACAATCATGTATTCTTCAACTATATGATAGACAAAGTCGTTTGGCAAATTTTGATACTGGGTACTTTTGCCCCTAATTTGCCTGTGGTAGTTATAGTTCAGGATAGTTATTAATTGACTAATAATAATTGCTAAATTTGTGAATTATTTTTACACCGATTGTAACCTGTTTTGATTTTTTTTACACAAATCTGCATATCGCATCATCATTCTTAATATATTCTTGATTACTTTAATTCCATATTCTCAGTTTCAAAACTTTCTACTTCTTTCAGTTTCTAAATTTAATCAACAGATGTATATATTAATATACATAGTTTAGATTTTCAATTGACTAATAATCGGAAAGAGAAATCTTAAAATAACTTCAATTGTTATTTTTTTTTAATAAGTCATGGACGGTCCACATTCGGTATTTTATGTATTATGGGGATTCTAATTAGTTTTGGGGCAGGATACTCTCCCAGGAAGCAAAGCGTGCTGTGCGTTGATGACGTGGATACCATTAACAACATAAATTATAATTATGTACCTTATACAACTGATTTAAATAAAAAGATGTAAGCGGTAAATCGTCACCCTAATTAAAAATTCACACATTGGATGGTAGTAGTAGAGGAATTTTTCATTTCACTCCATTGCAGCCCTCCACGACTGCGTGGTCTATTCCCTACAATACCAAGAGGTGGCAAATGACCAATTTATACAGTTTATAATCAGGACTGCTTGGTTGCATGGTTAGAACTGTATCAAAATAATATACATTTACTTAAATCAGAACTTATGCATTACAAAACAAATAAATAATTAATCAATATTGAAAATTTATTCGACAAAAATTTGTAATAGACGTATCTTATAAACATTCCACAACAGTAGTTTTATATACTACGTATCTACAATAAGTGCTTTAAGAAATTAAAAAACATCTTATATTTCAATAAAATGTCTGTTTGTCAGGAAACATTTTGAATTTTAGTTACTAAAGTCCAATGCAAATACTTCCCCTAGAACTTCCAAGTCAAGTCGTTCTAAAACTTATCAGTAGATGCAAGGGGCGCATCAGCCCCGTCTCATTTGCCATAGACATCGAATAGGCGGCACCGGCCGTCAGCCAACTAGATATCTACTCAATTATTTACGATAATTGACAAGCGCATTTGTACCGGTAAATGGCGCTATCTGGAAAAGCTTTGATAAAAACAAAATATTGTACATAAATGCTTTTCTGATAAGGGGCACAAAATTGTGAAGCGATGGTGTTTGATTTTTGTGATTGTTGCTTTGCTAATGATTATTTTTATCAGATCTAAAATAGATTTTTGCTTTGCAATTCTGGTCTGCTAAAGAAGAGATCGCCGTCAATGACACCCCAGCTTATTTGTATCACAATATATTGTAATGTTCGTAAATAAATCGAATAACCCTGTGAAAAGTTATGCGTGGTCATATATAAATATATATGGGTTGACTTGAGAACTTCCCCCGTTTTTTCGTTGGTTACAAATGGTGTACAATAAAAAGAGAAACACACAAACGCTTCCGTGTTCGTTCCGTCACAAACGGTTAACAACATTAAACGGTTTAATGTCTATCTCCTTGACTAACACATGAACCACAGTCTGAACTAACGGCATATAAAAGCACATTCTTCGGGAAACCATTACTATTTCTAATCTGACCAGACACGTACTACAGAAACATGGCGTCCAAAGCAACAGTCACACAGATTGCGTGTATTATTTATTAGCAGTACAAGACCCCAGCAATTTCGTTCCAACTTGCCCTTCCTTCCTCATACAAATTTCGCAATGTTGAAAAAATATGACGATATTATTGAACGGGTCGAGTTATGAGGACCGGTCAGGGATAACATAATTTAGATGCGTGATGAAAATTTTTTGGACATATATGAGTAATATGAATTTGAATTAGGAATTCATAGGTTTGGATGCGGGATGACCGTTTGAGTGTGACTTTTGATTAGATGGGTGGACCAATTCAGAAATATATGATTTTAATATTTGAATTTCATATGGGTTTGATTATACTCGTATAATTAGTCTGTTTTTCGATGGTAGGTAGTTGTGTTATAAATATTAAACTTTACTCGTTATGTAAGTGCGATGTGTTCTCGGCGTAAATAATAGTCGTACGGATGTGAATAATCACAATTAATTTGATACTTACTTAGGTACTGGAAATATTTCAAAAGAAATAAAAAGTAAAAACTAAATATAATGTTGTGTACTATAGCAACTTTATTATTGAGTCTCAAGTGTATAAGACTTAATTTTATTTATTTTATTTCAATTGAAAAAGGAACCAATTTATCCCATTAGTGAGTGTGTATTAGTGATGAGTTAAAAAAGTTCACCTTATCTCATACATATTAATGAGATTACTTTACTTTACGTTCTAAGATTACCTACTTAACATCCCAGTACTTAAATATACTCACGTGGGCGAGCATGTTTCGGCACGTATGGGTCGGCTCGACTCGGCAGTGAAACAATGCTTGCATTGCTTTTCGCCGCGTGAGTGAGGTTACCGGAGGCCCTAACCGTTCCCTCTCCCCTATTCCCGTCCTTTCCCTCTCCGTCCTCTAATCCCCCTCTCCCGTCTTCAGGCTCTTCCCCTCTTCCCCTACTCCCACCTTAAAGGGCGGCAACGCACTTGCGACTATTGAGTTACAGGTGCCCATGGGTGGAGGTAGTCATTTACCATCAGGTGACACGTCTGCTCGTTTGCCCCCTATACCATAAAAAAAAATACACTAAAAATAATTAAAGTTTACATCACAACACCCGCTTTTCCACTAACGTGGCGATTCAACATAGTCTTCAGTTCTTTTATTATTAAGACATTGTTTGAGGGGTTATAATAATAAAAGCAGCCTTCTTCGGTATTCAAATTATGTTTCAATATTCACGTGACTCTCGACGCTGTTATTTTAAAATTAAACTACCCATTTACATGATACCAGGAGCGATGCAACAGTAAATTAAATTCCAAGAGGTCCTTTCTTATACCATAATCCTGATATTTTAAGTATGTATAAAAAGTATTTACTTTTGAAAATCTTTTTCTTACGGTTGGTACGGCAGGAATTTAATAAATAAGACCAATTCGGCATTTTGCTGAGACGAAAGGAATTCTATCTTGACCTTTTAAAATTTCTTGAATTTATATCGTGGAATATTTGTAATAATTTGAGGACATAAACCTCAAAACATCTGTCACTATAATTAGATATTTTCTTTATTGCTTGTCTTGTACTTTTACACAAACTTGAAATATACTCACGGGTTAAGGTTATCCTACTAATATTATGAACGTCCATACGTTTTGTTTTGTTTGTTTCAGTAGTTTAATTTAAATTTAATTGGTTCAGTAGTTTTTGCGTGAAAGATTACTCTTTCATGCAAAAACTACTGAACCAATTGCGATGAAACTTGGTATGTAGATAGCTGGAGACCCTGATTAACACATAGGCTACTCTTTTAACCCGATAATCCCATGTCACCGGGACTTACGCAGGTGAAACCGTGAGGCGCAGCTTGTCTACAATATTTTTGATAGATACGATCTCATTAAACGCAAAACTAAACTCTTATAAAAGTGAAAAGTACTTTAAAAAATGCCCCTAAAAGAATACGCCATCACCAATAACGTATTATAATAATAACAATATAATCATTAACTAAGTTTAACGAGAAGTTAATCAACATCATTCTGTCACGAGTACCAAGACGGTTTGTATGTAGTTCATTGAGCATTATTAATAAATGTTTTTGAAATATGTAAATTGTTTATTATTTAGCAGTTCATATGTTTCATTGGTCATCATCATCATGATATATTTTTTAAATATAATCTACTTCGTCTACTAATCTAATCTACGTCGTTTATCTAAGGTAAGAACTTATTGTACATTAATTCCTACTGAAACGGTATGAACTTTTTCATAATTATAAGAAGCACGAACAATATGATTTTTTAAAATATAATTATGTACATTTACCACAATCGTGATCGATCCAAATAAGCCGAAATTTTGAGTAAATATAAACCGTTGTTGACGCCCGATTTATGTAACACACGTAGGTGTATCAACAGTGAAAACTGTAAACATCTTAAATATTGCATAAAATGAAACTAACGCTCAATCTAACACGAAGGCACGCAGCATCAAATTCAAGTTGACCTGTTTACAAGGGGAACGCTGAAAATTTAGCATAGTCCGCGACTCACGGTATTACATATTTATGAGCCTCAACCGAGATCGCAGAGAAAGTCAAACATTAATGAAAGCTTAAATATTCCGTACATGTAGATAAAGAAATGAATTTTTACATCATAATGGAAAGTATTGGTATGCAAATTGCGTTTTCTGGTGCTTTGTTTCTTATCTTTTGTTTTCGATTGAACTGTGTTTTTTATTTCAAATACATAAGCTTCAGTTTAAAGTATATGACACTTAATGAGACTGTTTAGTAAGTTACGGGTATACATGTGGACGCACTTCACTTATTGTACAAAAAGTAAACCACCATCTAACTGAAAATATTGTATTGATAGGTAACCTTAATCGGACTATAAGAAATAGAACATCAATTTGAAATATCAATAATAAATAGAAATTCAATTCAAATCTTCAAAATTTCTGTCTTTTTACAACTTTAAGATCTTTAATTGATAAACTACGTAGCACTTAGCGTAAATAAAACTTTTTGACTTTTTTATAATCCTTACTCTTATATGACTTCAAATTACCAACTTTGATGCCTGAAGTTGAAAAAACAATTAAAAAGACAAAAAATACCCTTACACAGAAATATTAAAGATAGGCAAGGAAGAGAATATCACTGACCACGAGTGTAAGCTGAAACGAATCACAGTTGAAGATATTATATACGCTGCATGTGGTCTTTATGATCCCAGTAACAATGGGAGGTCAACTGTTTTCACTCTCTAGAGAATTATCACTTAATCGCTTCTAATCCGATGTGGGTTTCGCAATAGGATAGTTATATCAACGTACATAAACTGAAGTAATTAAGAAAATTGGTTGATTTGTCATACAATTTAAGACACATGTTATATTTAGTACTTATGCATACATTGCTAATTATAATAGTCATGAACAACAAAACAACAAAAAGTAAGAAAAATCGTTTTATCTGGGTATTTCTATGACTAATTGTATGTAGGGGTTAAAAATAATACCTTCCAAACTACTAAATATTACTCGTGAACGTTTTACTGGCCGTGGTCACTGTGCAACCTGGTCGAAACATTAGGCAATTTAGAGGTATATAATACCTATTTCGTGATCGCGTCAATTCCCATATGCTTACATAATTATGCAAATTTTTATTTGGATTTTTTTTTATTTTTATTAAGTTTTTAAATTTAGGTTACGTCATATACACATATATTAATCATATTCGAAAGCTTTGTATCAGTTGTAACTTTTACACCTAAAACTTTAAACTTTGGATCGAGGTCGACTTGAGCAAAAAAATTGGTCCAAGTTGTTTTTTTTTTAGGGTATCGGAGGCAATCGAGCACACGGGTCATCTGGTGGTAAATGACAACCGCTGCAAATGGGCACCTGCAACTCAAAAGTCACAGGTGCGTTGCCGGCCTTTAAAGGTGAGAGTACGGGAAGGGTGGAAGTAGGGGGGAGGGGGATGTTAGGGAGAACTCTTTCACCGAAAAGTAGTGCAATCATTGCTTCACTGCCGGTTTTCTGTGAGGCCATGGTATCACTCCAGTCAAGCCGGCCCAGACGTGTCGAAGCATGGCTCTCCCACGGTTTGATGATGTGAACCTCTTGCAAGTATGTAACTCGCCAACTCGCAAAAAGAGATAAGCGCCTTTGACAACGTGGTGTATTCAATAATATTCAAATCAATAAACTAGCCTAGGATAGGTCACAGTCTGGCTCATCTGATAACAGTCAGGCTATATTAAATTTATAGTATGAAGTTAGACGGTGATATGCTCATATCATTTAAACTAAATATATTATGAACTCGGTTGGTTCTTGTCAGACTTCAAGAAAGCAGTCAGACAAATGTTCCTGTACTATCTTATTACCTACATACTGGAATTCTAATGATAAGTCAATCTGAATTCTTTTACAAAGGATTGGCTGGAAACTGTATTACAAAGGTCTTTAGTGAAGACTTGTGGGCAAACGAGCAGACGGGTCACCTGATGGTAAAACTACCGCCGCCTATGGGCACCTACAACTGAAGAGTCACAAGTGCGTTGCCGGCCTTTAAGGTAGGAGTTGGGGAAAGTTGGGAGTGGGAAGAGGGGGGAGAGAAGGGTTAGGGCCTCTGGTAACCTCACTCACTCGGCGAAGAGTAATGCAACATTGCCTCACTGCCGGTTTTCTGTGAGGCCGTGGTATCACTCCGGTCGAGCAAGTTCATACGTACCGAGGCATGGCTGTGCCACGATTATTGCAAACATCTAATAAAAAAACTTTATTTAAGTTTTGAAATATTTTAAACCGACATCGACCTTAGTTTTCAATTAACAATCAACATTTCTTTTAAAACTAAATACATACAACAGCTAAAAACTAACAAGACATTAAGCCCCTACTGATTAGCTATGATTCATTGAGCGATCAACTGACCGGGGCGATCGAACACACACAAGCGGAAATACATTCTCCGGAAGTGGTCGGCCATAACTCAAAGAGAGAACGTCCGGTTTGCAGCTGATAGCGCATCCTACTTCGACCTGAGAACCTCCTTTTGTCGTTTTAAGCGCTGCAAGGGTATTAGTATAAAAGCTGTAGGTGGGAATTTATTTTGAAAAAGATTGTGCTAAGATAGAATAAAAGAGCTTTTTGTTGTAAAGAGATCTTAGTATCGAGAACTTTAAGAGATTTTCCAATAGCAGCATTTGTTGAAACATAAATAACATATTATTGAACTTAGTTTAAAAGTTTTTTGCTCTGATATCTATGATTTAACATAATAATAATAATAACTGGACACATCTCACACACAGCCGTCTGATCCCAAACTAGGCAGGGACTGTATTATTGTAACCAGACTGCTGATAAACATACTTATATATTTCTAAATGCATACAGAAATATAAACAGACTAAATATAGACAGATATGTCCAAACACTGCACACATACTTTTTCTGCTTTACATTAGACTCAAGTTTTATGTCAACTGCAATTACGGCTTGCAAACTTGCTTACTCTTAATTGCTTGATTGCGTGAATAGCTATTTATTACCCCGGGGGTACCTGGTGGGGTGTCACAGACCCACCCCTGCAATTATTAGTTATGTTTCTCTCTCTCTCTCCGACGTAGGACGTTTAGTGCTGAACATCAGAATCTGAGCATTACGAATGATTTCGACAATAAAATAAAAAGTTCATCTCCTCAGATTTAGTTTAGTATACTAAACTCAATGCGTGGAAAACTCCGTCTCCACAGTCGCATTTATAAGATTAAATAAACATAAAGTAATAAGATTTTTTTTAAATTAGTTTTTAGAATTAACATAATGGAATGTATACTTTTGTGAGAGTTATTAAGAATATTTATGAAATTTATGTAGTAATAATATTAACTAAACATGGCATTACTACTCCAAAAATAATAGTGTTGTATTTTATGACTTCAAGCAAGCACACACAGTTGTGTTGTGTACATTTTAGGATAGGCATAAGGAGGCGTGATCCGTATTCAGTAAAAATGAAGAAGAGAAACATTGATATTAATAATTTATGTAAGCAAACTTTGTAAAAAGAACAAAATAACTCTAAAAAAGGAATAAACGCTTGTAATAATCAAAACATAGTATTAAAACGTTAAAAGATTTTAACACTTCAGTAATACCCTAATTCTCTAAAGAAACCAGATACAAAATTGTCTCAAAAAATAAACATAAAATACGGCAGATAAGAGAAAATTTAAGGGCACTCCAAACATATTATCGCCGTACCTAATTTGACTTAATCTTTAAGGAAAATCGTCCATTTTCTCAGCATTTCACGACTTTAAATAAGAAACAAAAAATTTAGAACAAAGTCGCTTAAATAATTACCTACGTGATGTTTGACCCCTCGTTTTAAGCCACGAAACCTACCTGCGGCAGATGTTGCCAGATTTAAAGTAGTTCCCCTAAATTAGTGGAAGCTGTGATTACATTGAACTAGATAATAAAGGATTTAAACAATTCTTTATAAAAAATATATATATCTTCTTCTTGTATACAAGGAGCATTAGCATAGAAAGGAATCGAGACAATAAGCATTAACAGTCGAGGACGATCGATCGATCGATTTTGCATTTGATCTTCTAAAAGTACCTACTTGAGTTGAGTGACTATAAATAGAGTGCATATTATATTGCTATGACTTTGCTTTAAACAAATTCACAAGTGAAAAAGAACTCCACTGTCTGATGCTGCAGCATCAGGCCGTTGTTACTAAGCCCAATCTGTTAGACTCATCAAGACGAATCATATGAGTCCAAACTAGCGGGGTTTATTAGTAGACACTGAAGAGTTCCACTATCCACCTCCTGGCTCAGGATCATTCCAGGATATGTTTACATAGGTTTACAAGTGAAGCTATCAAAACCGTGTTAATGATTAAAAACATATTTTTACAATAGATAGATAGATTGAAAAATCTTTATTTCTGTCACACTGTGACAGAAATTAACATAGTTTGTAACAGTTTAGTAGCAACATACTAATCGGCAAGTACAATAGGCGGTCTTATCGCTAAAAGTGATGTCTTCCAATAGCTGTAAATGTTATAAAATTTGACGGTAATTAGCCAAGTAATATATATAACCAAATTCTATAGGAATAAGTTTTTGCTGCCGGAGAAGGTGTATTGATTTTTGTCTACTAATGACACAAAATGGGAGAGAGTAGAACACAAATACACAAAAGATAACTATTTACAGTCAGGTTTAGAAAATAAAAGAGTCGTAAGCATCGGCTTCGTACATAATATTGGTGATTTCTATCATTAATAATAATATTTTTTCGTATCCAAGTCAGTCAAAGTGAAAGACGTTGACTGCTGCAGTCAAGAATAATAAGTTTGGAAAAAATAATATGATGTAAAACAATCAGCAACTCATTAAACTATAGAAATGTTTACAAAACTCATCTCCGGTCGTTCAGTACGCTCACGATAAATTGGCGTTTATAATTCAACAAGGCAGCATTTTGAGTGACGTCAGTTAAATCAATGGACTACAATCTTCTTAGATTGTAAAAAAGAATAATAAAAGATGAAGCGCACGAGATTTTAAATTCAAAATCTGGTAACCCTGAACAGTAGCTCGTGCGTAACAGCTTGCTGTAACAGATATTTATGAACGAACCCGAGATTTGGGCAGTTAAAAAAAGTTTTTCCATTACCGAACTTAACCGAAATACGGTGCAAGATACCGAATCATGAATAATAATTAAATTTTTGTTTAAAACGTAGTAATACTGTTAATACACACTCTATTTCGCTGAACACGGAAGAGCCATCATTACTCTGTGTTTAAACTATCTCACAGCTGATCTTGGGCGTACCTACTCGTCGAACGAACGAACAAACAGTCGTTACGAGGAGGTAAGACACAGTACGTTTCTGCTCAAATTGGAGCTGCCTGACTGTCTATAAGTTCCTTGCAGATAAAGGGGGTTAGTTGGTATTACTAATAATAATAATAATAATCTTTATTGACATAATGTGGTACAATTTATAGTAGGATACTCTGACACCTGCGCTAGTAAAGACTGTGTTGCAGATGTCAGTGTCTTCCCCCCAATGTATTGACATACACTAACGTAGTACTATTCTATTTTGCTGGTCAGGAGAATAGATAATTTTTTTGCGACAATTATTTTATAAAAGTAATTTATTTTATATATGATACAAGAAATAGAGTCATTTTGTTATCAAAACATGTCCGAAAATAGCACCTGATTAAAAATTCATAGCACAAACTGTGCAAAGTGAAATAATGTTGCTCTTATTATTTTCAAAGGCGTCTACCTACATTCCTTTAGATTTTAGTAACAACCAACTCATTTCAAAAGATGGACAGGAAAGAAGTGTCTTGAATAAAACCAGATGTCCCCTACAACGAACAGACCTCGCCCTACCACATAAATTACGTCATGTCGTGCCCTTGTTTCTTACGTGAACGTTCAACATAATTTTACGTAATAACAGTCCGTAGAGAATTACCGTGATGAGATAAGATAATAATATACAATAAAGAGAAAATTTGTTAACATTATTCTTAAATTTTTACCCTTTATTTTATGCATGTTTTGACGTTAGTCATTATTTTTTTTACATTATGGTTGTAATATAAACGATGATAGCTAGAACATAAGTTAAGGGAAGCGTGTCTAAGTGGTAACCGATTAGGTTAGCACATTACAAGGTTAACTAATACTAGCTAGGGCAGTCTAAGGATGGGTGACCATTCTCTTAACACATTGAAACCCCTGACTCGGAGAGCACGTTATGCCGTCGATCCCGGTGGCCATACGAACATCTATGATTATATATATTATTATATAAGGTGACTTGATCGAGTGTTTTTATAAATAATTAGTTTGTGTTTAAAACTTTAAATTTATCCCAATTTTATTTGGGGTCAGCGCAATGTGTAGGTATTATAGCTACTTTTTTTTATTATTAATAAAAAAAAAATAAACATTCCAAAGGCTTTTGGCTTATTTCGGATGCCAACCCTCCTTGGGAATGTAGTCGTTTTCAGACGGGACGAAGGAAGAAGATAAATTAGGTTAAACGAATAGGGCGAATAAGCTAGGGTATAGGATACCATAGGCTTGGGAGGGGAAAATGTGACTGAGACTGCAGTAGCTCGAAGAAGCTTTGGTCGCGTACCTGAATGTCCATCCGGTGATTGGAGAGGCCACTAGGACAGGAACATCAACGTATACAATATACAATATGAACAAACAAACATGGATTTTTAAATATCAGATACCAGCTGTTTTTAGCAGTTTCACCCGCGTTTATGGTCACTGCATCACTTCTAACACATACATACATAGCCTAAAAATATCTTCAATAAATACTCTATCCAATACAAAAATATATTTTTAAGCCGACTGGTAGTTCCAGTGTTAAGCGCGTTTAAACAAACAAACATTATTATCCTCCGCACCTTTTCCCAACTAAGTTGGGGTCGGCTTTCAGTCTAACTATGATACGGCCGAAATTTGATATTTTTCGTGAAGCGACTACCATCAGACCTCCACAACCCGAAGGACTACTAGGCAATGTCAAAGTTCTGTAGTTAGACCAGGTTGTCGGACATTTTAGGGCTCCAACTACCCGTAAACAAACAAACAAAAAACAAACGAAATACCTCTACAGACTTATGACAAGTAGGTATGTTAGTATAGATCAGATTAGGCAAACATTTGTTTGAGGAGACTCAATAACATCGAAGTAGTTACAAAAACTGTTTATTTGTACTCGTAAACACTGTAATTTCCTTTGACTGCCAAAAATGCAAGCATTAGCGAAAGTTTTGTTCAACGCTAAGTATCTAAGCATAGTTGTCTAGTTAATTGTGTAAAACAACAAGCCAGATTGGCTTGGCTCATAGCCGACGGCTGATGGCGGCTCCTAAGTTTCTTACAACTTGATCTACGAGACAGAGGTGGAGTTTATTCCGGGCTTTTCGCTAAGAAATTGTATGAAGTAAAGTTATATTTTAATTCCTTTATTTATACTATATATTTTTATGAAATTGAAAAGCTTATTTGTTTCAGTGTACTAGTCTTTAACACTGTATATCCAATTTGCATTTATTTTTTCATTTAATAAGTAAGGGGCCGTCCATTAATCACGTGATTTTTTAACACCTCCTACCCTCTGGTGGTACATGGTGAGGTTTTAGACTAACCCAACCCCCCCTAGCCAAAATTAAGCGTATTTTTTTAATTCCCATATTTAAAAAAATCAGAATATTATCCTTAAATACGCGATATAATAACGCGTTTTACGAAAAAATAAATACATGTGATTTCTCACTAGACCCCCCTTCCCCCTTATGATATTTCGTGATTTTGACTCCCTCCGCCCCTTTCGAGCCTCACGTGATTAGTGAACAATCCCTAAAGAGGACTACCTCTACCCGGAATGCGTAGCAATGCTTTTTCTTTTAGATTTTTTGAGCCATGTCCACTGGTGAACACTGACCTCTCTCAATAACTGCCGCTAGATTGAGACATGAGCAGTATCAATACACTAAACGGCTCGGCTAAAACTTTGATCCGTCATCAGTATCGCATCGAAATTATCATTTCAGTTTTCTAATTGTGTAGGCTATATTGACTACTTTGTTTAGTAATAAAATAAACTGTATATCGTTCTAATTGTTCGCTTATTTGCTATAGTGTCAATATGTTTTCTTTTTGTGTATCGAAATTTTTAATAATAAACGTATCTCACCGCCGATTCAAAAGTTTGTCTGCAAGGAATTAATATTCCTCTTTATGAAATAAGTTTAATGATTAACTAGGATAGGGATTAGGAGACACGCACAGAAATCTGGTGAGCCTTCACGTAACACACACACTTAAAATAAGTAATATACGATATGAAATGAAATGCAGATGGCATCAGCTTGCATCCTGTTTACCTTTCGTTTAACACTAACACTATTGTACCTGAAAATATGACTTTTAAAAAGAGTGGCCATGAGTTTCTTTTCCAGTATTCTTCTCCTATGGCTCTACGCATTTTGGAAACTTGAAGTTATAGATCGACACAAGCAGGCAGTAGATTTTGGTGTTTTCACCTAATTTACCTCGACAATCCAGTACATGCTGTGGCGTCTGTTTGCGTCGATCTATGATTCTAACTGTAGCTTCAATTTAACGTTCATAAATGTCACTTAGTGTCTTAATTGAATAAATGATTTTAAATTGAATTGAAAAGGTATTTTTATAGATAATACAACACTTGAAATCGCCTTATCGCTGAGGGGTATATCCTTCAGGAATTTTCCAAGACATATTTTTCTATCATAACGGCAAAAAAATATCTTAAAAATATCATTTTATAATCTGGTTGTGTTATTCAAGTATCTCACCCTAGACAGAGGTTCTATTACATAAATGCGCCTGACATGCCACATGAAATTGGATTTTGAGGATCCCTCTGTGATGGTCATAGCCTGTTGGTCAGTCATGGCTCTAAACACAAAATGACATTTACACCACCACCCCCTCCTTTTTAAATCTGGTAAGATTTAAATAGATAGATAGATAGATAGAATATTCTTTTTTTGTACACTATTAATAAAGTACAGTTGAAACAAATAATCATCTCACAAAACAGAGTACAATGGGCGGTCTTATCGTTAAAAGCAATCTCTACTAGACAACCTTTGGATGGGAATAATAACTCAATTATTTAATAAAACATAGTAGTGGATGGCGTACTAATTGAGATATAGCCAAATACTAATAGATAAATAGATATATTATATAGTATTTTAGTAGAGATAATATAGTCTCAGATTTAAAAAAAACATGGCTGGGTGTTGACAAAATCTCCAAAATTTAAATTACAAAACATTCCATGCCCCCAAGCTTTACGATCAATTCATAAATTTATTTCTGCATAATATATACATGTACTTATGTAAACAGCTTTTAAAAATGATCTGGAAAATAATAAGAAGGCAGCTTAGCTCTAAGCGGAGGCAAAACATTGCAAGGTTACGAAGGCTTCTATCTCAGGGGACTCGTAGCGCCTCTACGACCCGTAGCACAGACGTACTGACTACCGTAAGGCTACATAGAGTTTATAATATATCAGAGGCGTTGTATGATCAGAAACATATTTTTTCAAATTACTATTTATTAGTAGTAGTTGTATTCTTTTAAGATATGTTGACACTAAAGATTTCATAGTCTTAATCGTAATCGCAAATAAATACCTCTAATTGCCTAATGTTTCTACCGATCGGTGTCACGGCTCACCATGGTGAAGTTTAATTTTGGTTGTGACGTGACGTCAACAATTTTTATTATCTGATGATAAACTATTCTCTTGTATAGGTGTATGGAACTTGATAAAGGTGATAATGTATTTGTAGTATTCATACACATCATAATATTATGTTATGAGGTAGTTATATTTTGTAGTATAAACGCCACGGATATAAAACTAACTATTGTTATCCTATTCAAAAACTGTAGTTCTCCACTACCATAATTGACACTAAAGGTTAAGTAAATAACACCAATAAAAATAATAACTTGACACACCTTACACACGGCCGTTTAATGCCAAACTAGGCAGAGCCTGTACTATAATAACCAGATTACTGATAAATATACTTATATATATTTTAAAATACATACATATCACTACATTTAATAAAACAAAGTCCCCCGCCGCATCTGTCTGTCTGCGATAAGTCAAAAACTACTGAACGGATTTTCATGCGGTTTTAACCAATAAATAGAACGATTTATGAGAAAAGTTTAAGTATATAATTTGTTAAGGTTTTGTGGAAATCGGTTGAAATATGATGATGATAGTTGAAGCTGCCTCTGCTACCCGTGCGAAGGTTGCTAGTTATAGATAAATTACACCCAGACACAGACCTAATGATCATGTTCATCACACAATTGGTTGCCTTTTTACTTGCGATCAAGTAGTTGCGGGTTCGAACCCCACCCAGTGCACTACCGACGTGAACCCACTCCTAACACAAGCATTTTAGCTTAGCTGGAGGGGTTAACAAAAATACTAGTAATGTGTGACCCACGTTGCTAGTATTCTTTTATTAAAAAAAAAAATGTCCTATAATCGGACCCACGACCTCCGGCTCAGTATTCAGGATCACTAACCACTAGACCAACAGACTAGTCTTAATAAATTATAAAATATTAAAATTTATAATAACACTTCGATGACGTTGACTCTCTTTTCGTCTTAATTAATCGTTGAAGAATCTAGTCACAGTGGTCTCAGTGTTTTTACAGTTCTTTAACCTTAATATGGTATTACCTTTCTCTACTACTACGTAACTATAGATAGTAGAGTGGTTACACTGATTGTTACTATTTGAAAGATACACTGTAATACGATTAAACCCTTAGAGTAAATTTAACATACATATAATTATGCTGTAGTGCTTGTATAAGCACGTGTATGCCCACTTGGCTCAGGAGAGGGTTTATCCAGAAAAGTGGTGTATTTGTTAATGAAATTCTAGATAGCTGTATTCTAGTAGTAGCTGTAAATAGACCTGTACCTATTGGGAGCGAAGTAAAAAAGTTTAAATCTTCTTCGTCTTCTCTTGTTTTTCCTTTGTCTATCAAGTTAAGTCATCCAAAAGTAAGTCAACGTGGCGACATTCGACTTAGCTACTCACAAACCAGCACTAAGCGTAGTAAATACCTACAATAAGTTGAGAATTGTATATCTGTCAAAAATGTTGAGCTTGTCTAAAATTCATAGGTCTGAGTCGAGACGAACGTAATCAGTATCGTTCATCGCCCCACGCAACCGGTAGTTGGATTTCTTGAACCGTGAAATTTTATCAAGTGAATTAATCTCGTGAAACTTTTCCCTTGGACATAGCTTTTTTATTTTTTGATTCAAACAAAATTGATTTTAGTATTTTTAAAAACAATCTTTTAATTTAAAATTCAATCAAAGTAAACTATCGAGTGGTTTTTTTAAATAACTGATGTAACTAAATTCAACTGTAAAGTGATATGTTCGCCGGCTCGCCACCGACATATTTTTGAGATGTTGCCGTGGCTACAGGTAAGTATCCAGTAAATGGTGTAGTAATTCGGGTATATACACCTTTATATTTTATATTTATAAGTATATATATACAGAATATTATACTGTACAGCGTCTACAAATGATGAGAGAGAGAGAGAGAGAGAGAAAAGAGAGAGGGAGAGGGAGAAAGCCTCCAGTAAATTGAAAACTCCAGTCGTGCGTCGGAGCTGACACACACCTTTTTTCTTTACGTCCACCGATTGAACAGAATAATTCTATATAATGATTAAAAGTGATTTAGTTTGCGCTACCTTGTATATCGATACTAATATATAAAGCTGAAGAGTGTTTGTTTGTTTGCTCATCTCAGGAACTACTGGTCCGATTTGAAAAACTCTTTCAGTGTTAGATAGCCCATTTATTGAGGAAGGCTATAGCCTTCTCTCCTACGACCAACAGGAGAGGAGCAGTGAACATGAACGCACGTTAAACTGCGTATACGGCTAGTACTACTTATAAAGGTCTAAGGTACCTTTAGAAATAAAACCTTATTAAAATTTTATTGTGAGAAAATAATCAATGTCTAAAAACTTTTTGCTTTTGTTACAAGTTTCAGATTGCACAGTGTTAACAAAAAGCATAATATAACCTTCGTTTAACTATAAACGAAAGTTATATTAGTTATATTAAAGATATACAGTTGCACTCACTGCCATGTTTCGGGAAAACCGAACTAGTTACATGCTTGACAGGCGGTTCGTATTAAGGGGTGAAGAAGTATTGCGTCGGCGTGTAGCGCGTGACAACTATTTAAATAAGAAAGAAAAATCATCTCGGAATCTTTCAGTTAAACCAATTTATAGACATTTTTAATCCTAGAATACTAAAAATCGCCTTTTAGGCCTCTAATTTTCTAATTACTTCAATGTGCCGCAATGTGTGTTCTCGCCAACAAGGTATACTCCGAAACATGGTGGCAAGTGACCGTGTGTTTCCCGGGGAACACTTCAGTATCTGACCCCTTAGTCGCCTATGGGCCGATGGTTACTTTTGACTTTTTAAAATTTTTGCATTGTTCTCTTTATTTATTGCTTATAAAAAGTTGAAATTGAATTATTTTCATTCATAAAAGAAACTCCATTAAAGCCCGATCATATATTATTTAGAAAAAGAAAGTTTGGCCTGTGAAAATGAAATGGGAATTTTTAAAAGTAACCGGGTTTGTATAAAGCGAGCGAAGTATGTACAGCTTTTGCCCTGCCAAGAAAATGTGAAACATCAACATAAACTGCCACCACATTGCTGTTATGCTATACTTCCGATGAAAAGTCATAGTTTGATTTTGATTTACTTTCGCGCTGAAAATACCATTAGAATAGTTTTTCTAAATGAAAAACAAAGTCTTCACAAACAAACATTGTTGTTGGTTTGTGAAGACTTGGTAATAATTTATTTTAGGTATGATTTTGATTTTGAAGACTATCTTAATAAGGGTAATATTAGATTTAAGGTGGAGTTGTATACTGTTTTTTGGTAGATTTTTCGAAGAAAAGTCTACCTATTGGTTTTGTACCAGTTGTCGAGTTTCCCAAAAATTTCTTCACAGGAGGTCTAGGTCTAGTAGTAAAATTGAGGTACATACATATATACATATTGTATTTACCTCAATTTTACCGGTACGATAGAGGTCGCAATTATGCACCGATTGCTTTCAAACTTGGACGACAAATCAACAGGGCAAAAATGAAGGTTAAGGTCGTGAATGTGGGATATTCCCCCAACTGGACTGGGGGGTAGATTTTCAAAAATGAGTTTTTTCAGCATACCTTTTTTCTATGGAATTTTTTTTGACCATTTAACTTTAATAGCGTGCCCATAGTAAATACAAACATTTTTTCATATGAACCCTAAATAATTCCATCCTTAACTTGGCCCAAACCAAAATTTGTTAGGAAAAAATTCAGAGCTCCGAAACTGTTAACCTTTTTTACAATCGGTAATATTTTTAAATGAAAGCTAATTTTTTATTTTACTCTACAATGTAGACGTTTAATGTTTTTAATGCGACTTATATTTTGGAGATAAAAATTAAAAAAACACGAAATCTATCTCTGCAGGCCTGCTGCGGGCCCAGTTTTTTTTTATGAGAATTGTGATATAATTGTGATATTTTAAGGAAGGCAGGGCTACAATTGTTATTTTATAGGGTTTGATTTTAATTTTAATAAATATTATATATAAAGTCTTGTATTATTTATTAAGTAGCCTCCCAAGCGATGGTTAGTATTAACAAGTTATACATTTATGTTAGCATACTAGAGTTAAATTGTCAGGAATAGAAGTCAATTAAAACCAGTCAGTCGTGAAACTACTACATTACATACATTCTTACATACAACTAATTACTTATAGAGTATAAAAAGCAAGAAACTCCGCGGACACTCTTTTCCACAAACAAGTTTTCATGCTAATTTCTTTTTTTATTCATAAAAACTACATAGGTAACATAATTTGAACTGTTGACGCTATAAACGATAGATATTTTAATATTATATGCCTTAAAAAGTTCTAAATGACAATAACAAGAACGACAATGACGATAAAACTCAATTCATTACATTAAAACACTGCAACAGATACAAGGCGACGTGTAATTGTTATTTGCGACATGCAAAAGGCGTTGCTGTTTCCTTCGTATAATCGCATAAAAAGTTCCACATACACTGTACACCTTTCCCATAATCATGCTAACAATGGATTTATATTTATAGCTTACTTATAAACTTTAAAAAAATCAATTTGCTTTGCATGACATTACTCATTTGTCGTCCACTGCCCGACTTAGTAAATAATTATTAATGAAAAAAATATTGAAAATTAATTTACAGCAAGTAAAAAAGTAAACCATCTACAAACGCTCCAAAGTGCATGGTTATCATTGACCTTTTTTAATGTAGGGATTACCTGTTAAAATATGTTATTGAAAATAGAAAAAACCAACTAACTTTGTTCCCCTAAAAATGGACAACGACAGAAAGCTTTTAAAATTATGACATGGTGGTTTAATTATTATTTCAGTTAGACTCCTTACCAAAGAAAAGTGGCCCAAATACGATATTAAAATCAAAAGGAACCAAATATGGTTTCTTTGGAACCATATTTCAATATGCTTCAATATGGTTTTCATTAATAATTCAATTCTAATTCAATAATTTCTATTGAATTAGTATTTTCAATAGAAAATACTAATATCTGTATGATTTGTTTAGATTTTGAAATAAAACACTTATATTCATAATATTCATATTATTTATCTACTAATCATGTAAGGTTTCAAATCACGTGCGTATTTAAGAAATACCGACCATATTTCGTGAACTTATGCACCCCTGTAATTACTGAAGTCAGCTAATAAACTTCATGTATGATATATGATTATAAAAATAAAAGAGGCGTATTCTTTTTGCAGGCCATGTACCAGTGACACACCCACCAAACACTACCTACGTTGTTTTTTTAAATAATAGACATAAACATTTCTAGCTTAAATATTCTCAAAAAGTACCGATCGTACTAGGTAAACACCGTATGTCTATAGAATGGTGTGTGAATACCCATCAAACATATAATTAACTGTCGACCCCTTTCTTCAATGAAATGTGTTTATTGCCTTTGCTTTCAAACTACCACTTATTAACATTTCCATCGGTACTTAGTGGATTGAGTTTTCATTTTCATGAAATGACTATCAAATTGTTTTGTATTTTTTTGTATGAAAATCACACCTGTTGAAGTTCTTTTAAAGCGAAGTGTTTTATGTTTTTACTATGTTACTAAAAAGAGTTTCTTTCAATGCTTTGACATAAGTTTGCGCTTGTGTTTACATCTGCATCTACATACAGTGTTTAATGCCTCCCTAAATTATAAAAAAAGTATGTGGAAAAACAGTAGGTACCAAATAGATTAATATAAATCTCTGCCTACATTTTCGCCAAATTTGAGTTGGTCTTTGAGTAAATTTAAGTGCTTTCTTGTAACTTTTATGCGCTTAGCTCAAAATCGCTGATGACAGACGACAAGAAAACAAATAAAAATAATGGTATACAAAAGCTTTTAAAAAGATGTAACAATGATATTTAGATGTCACAATAAAAGTCAACGGGGATACAAACTCAGCCTGAAATAAATAAGTACATACGTCGTTTACCATTACACGGAAACTTGTTTTTATTTCCACATTAACAAACCTTTGGAGACTAGCATAGAGCTTTTGTTCTACCGAGGTGCTCATAAATAACGTTGAAGACGTTGAATATTTTATAAATCCTCCGCCATTATCGGATGGGGTACGAGTGGGGGTAGAATGTCCGCCTCGCTTCGATCCGGGAAATCTGTTGTTACCATTGATATTTCGTGTGTGTTTTGCAGTGAGGTGGTGGTACAGAATTATATATGAAACGATAATGATCATATCATTGTCCTAAAACACAGGTACAAGAAGTGCAAAGTTCTATTTAACGCTTTACTAAAATCTAATTATTGAGCAATAGCTCTTCGCTATAAAAGATCGATCTATAAATGTAACAAAATACTTCTAGAAAATACTCCTAAAACTCAACTGTGAAGACGCGCGAAGCTAATCTAGGTTATACACAAAACGTGCACACAAGCAGATTTGTTAAGATCACTTACTATAAGAATAATATGTACATACAAAAGCGTTAAAAAAGAAACCAGAATTTAAACGTAGACGTGCACGTACACGACAGAAATATCTAAGAATTTTGTATTATTTTCTTACATTATAATTTAATATGAGCCTCAAATAGTGCATTTCGTAGAGAACTGTAACTGACTTGGGCCCTGGTTAAATTGTTTAGAAGTTAACTTATCTTAAATTGAAAATTACTTATAAATATAAAATATTCACATCACAAAGGCTTCTAGAGTTCATAAAATTTTATATCTTCCTAAAATACAAAACAAATTTCTAGGTTTGATCCATCAAATTAACCCCACCCTATTTGCAATGAGAACTCACAGGTTTTTCGTTAATTAAAACAATAATTATTGTAAGAAGAAATAACATTTTGAGATACTACTAAACTTCTTCATAAAAGTTAAGAAAAAATGGGTTAAGTTTTTAGGCTCTTTATCCTTTTTTTTTTTTTTAATGTGTAGAAACCCACACGGGTCAGCACCTCACCGGGGCCAGGCGGCGAGGTGGTATGTCGGACTCGAACCGACTAAAACCACACAGTGTTCCGTCACCGGGTCTTATAGCCGGGGCCTCAGGTGTACCCTAGAAATCAAATCCCTGTGAACCCCAGCAGACTTGGTCGACCCTACTTTGAGGTGCAGATGGTTCTGTCCCCTCTAGTTTAGAGAGGCGCGCGCGGAACACGAGGCTCTTTATCCTAGGAAATAGCCTAAAATCCTGCTCATTTTTTATGAGTTTATCTCCGCCATTTGGGTGACGATGTAAATGGTCTTTTAGAAAAATAAACCGGTTCCAAAAATTGTACTGCAATTGACTTTAGAATTCACAAATTTTTAGGTATACATAGATTCTTTCAAGGTTTTTTCTGCAATGTAGCTACGTAATTCAGAATGATTATAGTCATAAAGCTAAACTGTCAAGAATCGTATTTTAGACTATTTATTACTGACAGATTATCTATTTATTATTACGTGAAGATAATTCTTTGTACACGTTTTTAGGATAATTTTGCAAACGCATTAACATGAAAATTTTAATAGGTACTTACAGGTAATATATAGGAGAAGTGCAGAAAGTTACCAATTTGAAACAATATGTTTTACATATTCAAAAATTGGTAGATATATCTGTTGACCTGTGATGGTATGTAAGTCTATACAATGACGGTTCAAGTTACACTGGACATTAAAATAAACCATGGGCGAAATTCGACCACCAGGCGATACTAAGTACCTATATGCTAAATATCGTATAAAAATTGTTAATGATAGATTAGGCGCATAGAAGTCGGTTTTGCTTTATTTCAAGAATATTATGTGTATGTTAACTAACTTGTTTATTTATACTAATCGACGCGAGATTTCATTAAACGATCAAGATCAGTAGTATAGTAACTGATGGTGAACGTAATGATAGTTTTGCTGTATGTGAAGCTCGCGACAGTAGTATTAACAATTCTATACATACAAGGTGTCATAGAATGATCTGGTCGTATTTAAAAGGGGATTATAGTAGACCCACAGAATAACGTAATGTAACAGTTTCGTTACCTTTCAAATGCTTAATTACTAAATATTAATACTTAACCTACTTATTCAATAATCTTACCCTAAAAAAATGTAATCACACGAAGCCAAGCCAGGTCTCACGATATGTTTCATACATATTGTTGAATATAACTGTAGGTAATTAGCGCTGTGTGACCTGAATTGCGCCTTTATTGTGTCGGAGCAAGAGTCGCTATTTATTGAAATGATTTTGCGTTTGAGTGAGACATACTCGTATGTACTTGTACTGTATTCTGTGCCTCGGCCACTGACGATGGACAGTGGTGCTTTTTCTACCAGCCTGTTACACATTTTTGACTCGTGGGTGTTCTCAGAACTACCCTTGGGACTTCTAGGACCTTAAAATTTGTATTTTTGTTAAATAAAATATAAATACCTGATTTTGAAACTGATAATATGGTAATAATTTATCGATAAATCTAATATTTTTTTAAGAGAAGACTGTTTAGAATAATATAAAAATACGAAAAACTAAAGATATTAATAGAATTCGTATAAAAATAAAAATACTTTCAAATTTTCTTCAAAATTAATAAACACATTGTTTAGAAATGTGCACCTACATGAAGAAAAGCTTTTCCCATATAAAATTTTTTTTTTTTTTTTTAATTATTTTTTCAGGCTTAGTTAACTATCTTAAAACGATCTTAAAATATGACAACAGCTATGTGAAATACGTTATTTTTAATAACTACTTATATAGTTCAAAAATATAAAACTCCTATCAAAATGATAAAGAAAAGTAACCAACCTAAAAAAAGTCTGTGAAATGCGCGAACAATAATATTTTTGGTCTTTGGCGATGAAAGGTGTGATCGAGCCGGCGTGGCATATCACCCGTGACTTATAAAACATTCATGACCTCTTCTTTACTCATTCATGATGCCCGAAGCCGAGCTCCGATCACAAAGCAGGATAAGGCGACGGTTATCCATACTGCATTTAAAGTTTGGAAATTTTGTTTTGTCTTTTTATTCGACGTAGTTTAGAGTTTATTTTAAACATATTTAATTTAAAAAAATAATCGTCTAGAGTAATTTTTTTAAAAATATAAGTGGTTAAAACTATTTAACATTTATATCACCCTTGATATTTTTTAACCGACTTCAAAAAAGGAGGAGGTTCTATGTTCCACTGTATATATTTTTTTATGTATGCTCACCGATTACTCAAAGACACCTGCACCGATTTGGAAAATTCTTCTTTTGTTTGAAAGGGTATACTTTCCAGATGGTCCCATGGACATCAGATCAGTATCTGATTATGGGATCCTGGAGAAAACGAGGGGACTTTTCAAATTTTAAAAGATAATCTTACTAGGAAGATGTTTGAAATAAAAATGGAAATGAAAAATGTCTGGCTTCATAAATTTGGTTGTTTTAACTGACGAAAGAGAAAAAACAAAAAGTTTTTAGTTGGAAATACCTTTTACTCATCCTGAATGAGTAACGTAATATCCACTGTCTAAAATTATGTTAGCTCAGCAACCAATACCAAAAAAGTAAAATATTGTTCGAGGATATATGCTTCTGAAAATGCTTAACACCTTCCTACTTATATGGTAATCTACAGTTAGTTTCTAAAGTGGCCTAAGGACGCTTAATACGTTAATCGCCTGTTCATGTCGTGGTTCTTATGTGCTATTTTTGTTGTTGAACACATTTCAGGTTTTAATATAATAGGTATTCTTTTTTACTTAATAGCAAGGATAAGCGCTTTATAGTACAGTATGTGGTTATATTATCTTGTCAGATCAAAAACGGCTTTTACAGACAAGTTGGAAACCTTGTAAAAGGTGTAAAAATTTAGAATGTACAAAAAGATAAGGGCTGTATACTTATTTGCTACCTTATGGTATATAATAATTCCCTCACTAACAGCAGAGACTTAATTCGGTATAGGATCAGTTCATGAGGTTGTTTTGGTTATGATCTCTTTAGTAGACAATCAACAAATCTACTTTCTCCATTTTACAAAAAATCTTCTTCTTGTCGTCGTATCTTCGTTCATTTATCGTCATAAGGCATCTGGTAAATACTGCTTACATAACTTCTTGAAATACTTCATATTATAACTTTTTTAAATGTTTATAAAATTACATATGCGTATATCTAAATACAAAAATAAATAAACGTATTAAACTACTGTACGTATGGTCTAAAACAGAAATAGATTATCTCACTACTTACCAACCATTCGTTTGTTGAAGTTTACTTATGAATTCAGTCGGACATTTGCGAAAGATACACCTGCTTGCGTATTGGTAGCTAGTATCACATACATTTGTCGAAGGGGCTGTCAGTAATAGGGCTACTTTTGTACTTCCCAAGTATGTCATAGAAAGGGGTTTTTCTGGCGTCTTGGTATCTTGTTGTTATTATTTACATAGTGAACTTGCTGCGTACGTCTAAGAAGTATGTATCTAAATTCCCTCTCAACTACTAAACGGCTTAATTTTGATTAATGATATGTAGTTAGATTGGTCGTAATTGCACGAGTATGACTGTGATGTATCAAAATGAAAGGTTTGAAAAGGTGATTACAAAAATAAAAAATAACTTATGTTTACTTGTTAGTATTTTTAACACAGTCGGGTTTTTTGTTTCATTTAACGATTTATTATGACTAGGTTTAAAGCTAATGAATCTACTCCACATCAATCAAGCCCGCGATTGGATAGCAGTACCAGTGGTGTGTTGTATGTCTCCAGCTGAATGCAGTCTTCACAATTCTGTAAAGTAATTTCAACTCGTGAGTAACACTGGTGTAGAGAATGCTTACAGATATCTTTAACCGCTCATCATCATAGTGACTGTGTGCTTGTTTGTTACCTTAATTATATAAGAAAACTATTAAACACCAGTAAAAACAAAAATAGAGGAGAAACATTTGTAACAAAAGTCTAACATTAACAAGAATACTAGCTAAGCCCATACTTTTCTCTAAAACAGAAAAATTCTGTTCAAATTCAAAAGCTTTTGTACGCTTCTAACTTGTCAATAAAGTCTTTTAATTCATTAAATGCTGCTTGCGGAAATGCACTATGCATATTACTAATTTAAGAGTAATACCGCCCTTAATGGAATTTCCCAAAACAACAAATAAAACTTGTAGTACCTATGTCTGTCCAGGTACCTACGCGTTATTGCAATCAATCAATAGTTACTACAGACGTAGGTAGTAAAAATTATTACATACATACGTTTCCCTTGATTTATTTAAACTGTGTAATCGTGAACTCTCAGGGGAACGGAATAAGGCTTGTTTATGTTCGGATATCACGTTGGCTCTCATCTTACACTGACGAGTTTTGATGAATCGCGCAGCTTTATGCAGTGTTGCCAGTTAACGCCTTGTACCTCTATATCTAACAGATTTTTAGGAATGGGTTTAACTTCCTTGTGTAAACTTTAAGTCATTTTCAGAAACTAAAAAATATAACATTCACTACTTTAAAAATAAACTGGACTTAACTATGACTATAATTAAACCCATACCAACATTGCATTAGACATTGTTTAACAAATGTTATCAATTAAAACATTTTCATTTTAACGTAATTTTTCCTTATTAAAATAAGTAGTGTCTACAACGTACAGTGTACACAATTATCATATTAATAATAAAATACGCTTACAAAATAGTATTAAGAATTTCAGTTCAAAAAGTCACATTTAATTAATAGTATTACAGCATGGACTAATAGCTTCTGTGAACACTACTAGAAACAAAAATGTTTTAAAGAAATAAAACAGCATGTCTGTGCATGAATTAATATTTTTTTGTTTATCTTTAAGAAAAATTACTTAATAACGTTAAATGGTGTGTCAATAACACACCATTTAACGTTATTAAGTAATTTTTCACCTACCACGGTATTTGATATTCAAAATGTTATATATATATAGTTAAAAAAATATTAATCTAGACTTCCTTCACGCTGAATTGAGGCACTTTCATGCGAGAGCGTTGGCAACTCTACACCCTCCGCCAGTCACCCTGCGCGACGCGGGGAGAAGAGACGCGCTTGCAGGCATAGCACCTGCACATGATTATTTTGCATCGTTTCTATTTACATTTTCTGTGCACGTTTATAGTAATATTACTTAGGTACATTTTACGATTATTACTTCTCTGTCTCTTTGGTTACATCGAAAACACGATTTTAATGTAACTGGATTCAATAGTAGATATCAAAATGGCGTCAGAGCATTTTCTGTCTCGCTCACCTAGAACCGTCTATGTATTGGTGAATGTTCAACAAATTGACATTTTTTTTTATATTTGTCATAATATATTAATTACCTTTTAGTTCAAATTATCCTGGAAGAAACTTTTGCGTAAAAAACATCTACTTATTAGTGCAATTTTTAAAAAATTTGAGTGGGAGTTTAAACTTAGACAAGGAAAAAAAATCAATATTATTTACATTTTTTTTCTGACGGTACGTACATGTTGTTTAGGGAAGAATTGCCACTTTGATATCTTTCATTGAATAATATTACTAATACTACTACTACGTAAATAGATTTCGCTATTTTGTGACAAATTGTTTCAAATTGTTTTGTAGGCAAACTAGTTCTATCTAGGCAAAATCAGGTCACTGTAGTTTTGTGACCCTTTCTAGTGTGTGCATTCACTCATATTTTTATTAACTTCGTTTCGTGGTTTGCATAGTTTGATCCTAGTTGCTTGTCTATTATTAATTATTCAATTTGCTTAGGCAAAACTAGTTTGGCCTTGGATTTTGATGGTAGGAGAACCAAATATATACTTTTAGAGATTTTTAAAGGCTTTGTTAATGTGGGTCATGTGAGTACACATTGTTTCTTCTTTACAGGTAATGGATTCAATGAAACATTCAGGTAAAAGACAGAGATGTAGACCGAAGAAAAATTGTAAAATGCTCCAACCGAAAACCGAAAATGAAGAACAATCGACGTCTACAAAAAATCTTGCAGCAGTGAAGAAGATGAAGGTTGTTGACTACTTGATAACTTCCTTGTTTCCCTCAACATCTTCTGTGTCACATCAAGGAATCATAAGGATAGGTAACACCTTCTTTTTACTTAACGGTGGACTTCTCATTCCGAAAGACCAAATACTATACGGCAAAGGTATTAACCGAGGGTTACAATTTCTACCCTCATATCAATGGAGTACTGTGCCACCCCATCCACAACAACTACCTGTACGTTATATGGTACCATATGGAGCTGGGGCTATAGGACCAGGCAGAGAAATAAAAACTGAACTTGCAGCATTCCATATATACGTTACTGAGAAAATGTTGCAAACAATTTTGACTCATACCAATGATGAAATTAATATAGCACAATACTATATTTTGCCTAAACCGAGATGTGTATATCCTTTGAGTATTACAGAGTTAAAAGCCTTTATTGGCATATTATTATTATCAGCCATGAAAAAGGACAATAAACTACCACCTTCTTTCTTGTGGGGCATCTGCGGCAGTGATATCTACAGTGCAGTTATGTCAGAAGAACGCTTTCAATATTTGGCTCAATGTTTACGTTTTGATGAATACAGTACAAGAAATATAAGAGAAAATCTTGATTCTTTCGGTCATATTCGAGAAATCTGGGACAATTTTATTACAAAATGCTCCGAAGTTTTCCGACCGTCTATGAACTGCACCATCGATGAAATATTTGTGGACTTCAATGGGAACTGCAGATTTAAGTTACCTTTACCCAAACAACCTCAAAAACATGGCATACAAATAATATTATTATCTGACTCCAAACACCGTTATATAATATCTGGTATTCCATACCTAGATGAAAATAATAACGGTCGAATGCCCCTAGCGGAATATATGGTGGAAAAATTGACGAGACCGGTACGAGGTACGCATATTAATATCACATATGCCAATGACATGTTTACTTCAATTCCTCTTGCTAGAAGGATGTTAAAGCTGTACAAACTTACAACTATCGGGACTTTTCATAAAGACCATATCGAGATTCCACCTGACATGATCTCACCAGAAAACCGACCTGTAGGCAGTTTTATATTTGTTTATAATACTGAAGATGAGCTACAACTTTGTACGTACTGTTCTAAGTTAGGACAAGTTGACGCAATACTGTCTAGCAAAGATTTTGCATCAGTGACTAAAGAGACAGAACGTAAGCCCAAAGTTATAGATTACTATAACTCTACCAAGAGGGGCGTAGATGCGATTAGGAAAATGTGCTGCAGTTATAGTTGCTCAAGACCAACAAAACATTGGTACCTTGCTATTTTCTATACTATCTTAGATTTGGCAGCAATAAACTCCTTCACGATTCTTAACTTAAACAGAGAAAGATGGGGCAAACCACAGATACGTCAAGTTGATTTTCTTTATAAACTTGCATTAGATTTAATGCTGCCTCATATGGAGGAAAGGCTAACTGATCCAGACATTAGTGATTCTATCAAAAATAAAATTAGGAGTATTATGGACGAGCGTCTTAAATTAAATATTGAGTCAAATCCACCCAAGTGTACTTTGAAACAAATTAATGCAAACAAGGCACAAAAACCAACAAAGATGACCGTTCAACAAATCCAAGACTTGTATCCACCCATTGTTAGTAGCATACCGGTAAAATCAGTTGTGGCAGAATTAAATTTAAGAGATAAATCTGCAAAACTAAGTATACGGCAAATTCAAGATAAGTATCCACCTATTTATGGTTATACACTGTTTGAACCAGTAATGCCACATCTAAGACAGAATTCAGCAACCCTAAGTATTCAACAGATTCAAGAAATGTATCCACCTGTTCCCTCTAATATATTAACTAAATCAAATGTGCTAAGTCTGAATGTAAATTGGAACCAAATCCAAGCTTTATATCCGCCTGTTCAATTTTCAGTTGCACCTAATATGTATACACAATTTTTTCCACCAATACAACCTAATTTTGCATCTTACCAGGACTTCTGGTCGAATTTTAGAGATATCCTCATGCAACAAATTCAAGCGTTTTATGCATTAATGCAACCTACTATGTCTATGCCAATACAAACCGTTACAATGAATGTACTCCAGCGCTCTACTTCACTTGCTGAAACAATTTTAACAGCGCCATCAGGAAAGCCCTTTTCTGATATAAAACTTGAGTTATGTGCGTGTGGAGTTTGCAATTATGTTGGTAATCAAAATAATTTTGTAAGATGCGCTAAATGTGCAGTTATAGTATGTACTATTCATCGGCAGATACTCTGCACAAATTGTTGTTATAACCTGCCAGTTGCACCAAATCTGTATGCAGCTGTCTCAATAAAAGATGAATGTGGAATTTGCCATGTCTCTTTGCAAGATTTCTTGCTATACACACCGAAATGTTACAAATGTTCTCAGCGTTTATGCTTACAGCACAGCCGTATGCTGTGCTGTTTCTGTGCTAATATTTAAATAGCAAGTAACGTTTGAATTCTCAAACTTTTACGTCATCATTTTTGTGATGTTGTAATGACCATATATTTAATTTGGTTAGGATACTTAATAAGTCGTATAGAATAGTTGACATACGTCAAAGAACAATAACAATTATTTAAGAAATATGTAAATATTGGAACCTAAATGTGATGTATTTGTAATTTTGTAAGTATTTAGTTACTGTTCATAACTCTTCTTAGAAAATATATTGTTTTTCCTTATACTTACTATTTAAAAGACTGCTTCTATTTACAGAAAAATAAATGAGAACATTATTTCAATGATTTACAATAAAATTGGTATTACTAAAAGACTATCGATATAATTATAGATATATATTTTGGAAAACTTTTTCTGTAGCTTTACAGTCATAATTGTCAATTGTTCTACTTGTGTTTAATTAATACTGAGGTAAAGACTGTTTCGTTTTTTACTAAAAAAGATATCGACAACTAATCCCATGAATTAATCATAGGCCAATTTCTTGGAACGACGTAAGATGTTTGTTCGTTTTAACACTAATGTTGTATCGTATCATGCCCTTTGTAAGGTCCATCGCACACAACTTTTTAACGAAAACCCGATCCAGCGACTGATTGATTTGATCTAATTCTATATCGCAGCCAATCGTTCAATATTATGCAACCGTTACGATTATCGTACATATATGCATAGTCACACTAACATGATTGACAGACAATAATTTCAAAAATCAGAAATGGCCACAACGGGATGCAGCTTTAGTACGCGATGGTACCAAGATGACACTTCTTAGAATTGTCGTACTTTTTTTAAAAGTATTTAATATAAACTTTGTATTACTAATTAATTGTAAATTGATGTATACAATGAAAAAAAAAATGACGTTTATAAATAAAATTGGTGTAATATTTGGATTGTATAATTTTTTTCGCTTTAAGTTTTTAGAACCCTTCGGTTTACTGTATATTAGTGCAATAATTAAGTTTCTGATACTAACCTAAACCTGGTCCATAACTAGAAATCACAAGCATTTACTGTAGTTGTAGATGTTAGCAATATTACCCACTAGTAATTAGAGGATACCCCTAGATATTAAGCAGAGCAAAACATGCCAAAATTAAGTCGACATAAGCGGTGTGGCGGTAAAATAATCGACTGCAACGTGAGTTGGTGGCGGGTATGATTCCCGTTTATTGTAAATATTTGACTGATTCTGTAGTAGTTAAGTGTATTTTTGACTAAGAGTGTCAGTCAAACCACTTTTAACCGATAATTTTCAGTAACTACTTCTGACCAGCCGGTTCAGTCAGAAGTACTTTTGATTGTTTTTTAAGTTAAAAGTACCTAATTTTGACTGATTAAGAGTTTTGACTGTAACTGGAAAACTCAGAAGAGTAGGAGGATAATCTATATAGATAGAGGGAATATAAGGACTAATTTATATGACGGGACCGATGAGGCAGTCTCACATATTTTTATATTATTTTTTTAATCAATACTTCTTGTTTCTTGGTATACACATTTTTATACAACTTTATTAAAGATATAATTCTTTTTTTATACAAGTATGTTGGCAAACAAGCTCATGGCTTGCCCAATTTGTAGAGATCATCGGTATCTTTCAACACTTGCAACACCATCCCCATAGTGTTGTTTAATTGAAGTTTTCTGTAGTTTTGGTTTTGGACCAATTGATGTTCTCCAATTCGAGCAGAAATCTGTGGTGTCCTATTCACGTTTTTCTAGATAATTTATATTACTTTTGCATTTTAATAATTACCTTAACCCCACGAGCGTATTTTTTATGTACCATAGAAGGGTAACCACTGAGACAAAAACATTTTGAATTCATTTGAGTTCGAGGCGAATTGTATTCTTGTAACAGTATAATCCGTGGCGAGACATCTCGAATTTTCATTACCAATACGAACCAGGCTGAAGCGAGGGGTGGATTATAAATGTAAGAGCCAGTTTATTGCCAACTTATTAGAGAAGTATGTAATAAGAGTGGCATCTGTCTGTTTGCCTGAAGTATTTTGTCTGGAGATAAGATTAAAATGAATTGAGCTCTGTTGTTCAGGAAATAATAGTTAATTTAATATTTAGGCTGTTTTTGTTTGCCAACTTAATTCTATAACAACAGTTATTGCACTAATTTCAAATATAAAATTAATATTAATATTAATATAATAATAATTAAAATATGTACCTAGTATTTTTCCAGAACAGAAATTTTAACGACCTATGAAGTGCGTGGTTGAGCAATCAGATGTAATAATTTCATCTCCACTTACTGCAAATATTCGTGAATATGAATTTATATGACTGCGCGTTTCTAATATATTGATTTCTATACGATAGATATGAATATTTAAAACAAAAAAATCGTAGTATATTTGTCTCTTTTATAAATAATGTGTATGATGACTCTTGATAACTACGTAATATACCTTTGATCAAAGATCACATTTAACACATTAAGTAAATGTAAGTTAACACTTATGTTATTACGTTAATCACTACATATTATAAAACAAAGTCCCCCGCTACGTCTGACTGTCTGTCTGTTCGCGATAAACTAAAAAACTACTGATTTTCATGTGGTTTTCACTAATAGATAGAGTTATTCATGAGGAAGGTTTAGGTTTATAATTTGTTAAGATTTTGTGTAAATTGGTTGAATAAGATGATGATTGTTGAACACGTCTCCGATACCCGTACAAAGCCGGGGCGGATTTCTAGTAAGAATATAGATACTAAGATATATCTCTACAGTGGGGATTTTGTAAACTAATGCATAAAATATTAATAAAAATGACCTCTACCATGCTTTTCACAAAGGGCTGTAAGTTCCTTTAAAGAACAATAGAGGTTTTTACTTCGTTAATTAATAAATGATTTTTTATTGTCAATGTCAATAAAAAGAATGACCAAGAATGACAGACATAAAGTTTTTTTTTGTACTTGTGGAAACCCCTCGGGCCGTCACCCCACCGGAGTTTTCGGTGGATTTCAAGCTATCTTTTTCAAATATTCGGCTATGAGAATTTTTGATTATATTGGCATGTCAAATGTCTACCAGCTATCCTAAAGAATGTCTGCCAGCAAGAGGACGTATTTAACAACGCTTAACAGATCTTCCAATCACAACATTTTCATTAAATTAAAGCCTTCCATTACACTGATCAAGATTATCATTTGTTGTTTTAAATAACAGAAATAACATAGTTTTAGTGAGGAAATGTAACTGTTTACAAGTATGTATAAATGAAAGTTCTATTGAAACGAAAGAAAACAGTATTTACTTCACAGAGTCTTTTGATTAAGACTAATAAGATTAATAGAATTATTGAATTAACACCATTAAAAAAAAAAAGAACTAAACTGAAATTAATATCTTGTGTATTTCTATGAGAGCAGACTAAAAACCAATAAAACAATAGTTTATCCGAAATAAAAATAAAAATAATTAGTTAATGAAAAAAAAGTGCGACAGTTCGCAGACTTGAGTCATGAAATATTTTATTTTAAGAATTTTCTAATTAATTAGCAGCACTTCAACCACTAGGGGCTTCTTTGAAAAGCAGTGACTATTTATTTGCACCTTAAAAAGGCAACTCCATTAGCAGAATGAACGTGGGGAATGAATAGATCATTCAGGAGATGTCGACTGTCGCGAAAACTAAGCGGAAAGAGAGGGGGCACTGGAACGTGTATACACACGGTGTAGATATTTGAGTAAGTACAGCATCCTATACCAAGGTGAATAAACTTGGTACTTTTTAATACAAGTTTTTACAAAAGGTGTGGTAATATTCTAAGATAGTATAGGGGACGGGGAGATTACAATTTTAGGACAAATTTTGTTTTTGAAACTATTAATAATACTAATATAAAATGAAAAATTACCTTAAAGCTATTTCATTATACGAGGGCTAACATTAATGACACTATAATATATGTATTTAATACCCATGATGTTAATGGAATGTCCGGATTTAGTCCAAAATATCCGCATAAAATATAAAAAAAACTGTATCACGAAAATTTACATGACAATTGATAATATGCTTTTTAGAAATGTGCACCTATACTAGAAATACCTACAAACGAAGAATAAAACAATCTAATTTTTTTGGGTTTTTTCAATATTTTTTCGGCTATACATAACACTCCATACTTCTTTCTAAAACACCTAGTATATATTATAAACTGTTGAAAATCCGCATTTTGGCTGGCCTGTTGGTTTAGTGGTTAGTGACCCTGACTGCTGAGCCAGAGGTCGTGGGTTCGATTCCCACCTAAGTTTGGGTGTTCTTTGTGTCCGTTGCTTGTATGTTTGTAAAGTCCCACGCGACACAGGAGTAATTCATAATGCGGGAGTTGTCTTTTCGAAAAAAACAAACAAACAAAAAAAATAAGGACTAATAACACACTAGGACAAGCAGGAGTTCAAAATGATATACATATTCCTACTTCTATGGATACCAGTAAGTTGATCAGACATTTAGCTATTAATAGCTTAAATCAATGAATGAACTAAAGAGTTTAAAACCACCTTTCCGTTGATATTCCTAAAATAAATCTCCCGCATAAAATAAAAGTTGTCCATTGATGTCGAACACACAGTAGATTGAGCCGCGAACGGTAATAAATCAATTGTGTCGGCTATTTATGTATCGAATTGAGCTACATTTATAACTTCAATCTCTGTACGATATGTAGGATACAGGCATGTAGATATTATTGTGGATATCCATTCATCATTCATCCTGTGTAAAAATATAAAAATATTTTATGCAGATAAGGTAAAAACTGATGCAGTTACAGGTCATACAGTAATTTTTTTTAAGAGGTAATGCGAATGTATGAGAATACAGGGAAAGTATCAAAACTTCGTTCAAGGTCCTAATTTTGTTACTTCAAATTATATTTTTCATTACTTTAGGTACGCATTTGTTCTTTTTTTAGATATTTATTCACCTTACTGAAGGACAGATAACACCATACTGGAGGCAGATTCATCTCAAACCATGTAGAACTTGGCAACAAACAAACGATACAGATTCATTCTATAAAAAATATAAAACATTGGAAAAAAAACAGGCAGTCATGGGACGGCCGACAGAAGTGAAAACTTAAACGATACTAAAATTTTCTCTCTCTCTCTCTCTCTCTCCCCTCTCCCTCTCTCTCTCTCTCTCTCTCTCTCTCTCTCTCTCTCTCTCCCCTCTCCCTCTCTCTCTCTCTCTCTCTCTCTCTCTCCCCTCTCCCCCCCTCTCTCTCTCTCTCTCTCTCTCTCTCTCTCACTCTCTCTCTCTCGTTCTCTACGCTCCCTCTCACGCTGTATATGTCAATATAACAAACTCGGCTCCGTCGTATGAATTGTCGATAGGGACCAACCACAGGGTCACGTGTCCTGACGCGAGTTTAACATTTTTTACAGATCTAAAAGTGCACAATGCCGCTAAAGATGTTTTCACTTAAAAAAGAAATAAAAGTTAAGGAAGTGGCTACCATGTGCAAATAGTACCTATGTTACAATTTATATTAATAGGCGTAAGCATATTAGTATATAACAAGCTTTATATAATTTTCTAGCCTTCTTTAAAGGCGTTCATATGTCTCCGAATAAAAAAAATGGTTTCTATGAAAATAAAAACAATTACTGGATTTTATTGAAATCTGCAAATTTTTTAAAAACGTCCTTAAGAATACCTAAAGTGTTGAATCGCAAAGATAAAAGAAAAATATCAAAATTAATTTAATTTCAAATTCAAGTCGATTGTCTCATCCCCCCATTCCATCGCTTTAGATGCAAGTAGGTAGCCGGATACGGATATGCGATAACGAATGCAATTTTCCGACTCCGTGAACAGAGTTTAGGCGGGGCCCGCACTGATCCGGCCTCTTACTGCTACCTGCCTTGCACTGTTTGCTGTCTTATTACGTTGCTAGGTAATATTGTAAAAAGCCCACCGCCGCACTATATACACAGGGTGTATTTGAAAATAGAAGACTTAAATTAAACTACTAACTAGCACCTTTGTTTATATGTGAGTTCCGGTTTGGAGGAGGATTTTACGTTGCCCCATCTGTCATCAAATTTTAAAGCTATTTTTTTTTAACTCCACACATCACACACACGACCGTCTGATCCCAAACTAGGCAGAGTCTATACTATGGTAACCAGACTGCTGATAAACATACTTATATATTTCTAAATACATACATATTATAGATAAATTACACCCAGACACAGAACAAATTATCGTGCTAATCACACACTTATTTGTACTGGGTGGGAATCGAACCCACGACCTCTGGCTCAGCAGTCAGGGTCACTAACCACTAGACCCACAGGCCAGCCAAACTTAAAGTTATATATATACAAGAAGTACAGAAAGCTTCATTTTTGAAAAATATATGTTACAAATTAAAAAATTACGTGAAAATGTCTACATCAAGCTACAAGCAAGTAATATATATGTTGACATGTCACGGTACGTAAGTCTATACAATGACAGGTAAAGTTATATTGGCGAATGATGTAGTAGAAAACAGTTAAAACTTAATAAATGACCAGATGATCTCTAGTTATTTGCAACCACAATTTCTCTGCTACAAATGTGACAACTTCGCCATTACCCTACCATGTCACTTCAACATGCAGCTATTATTTATAATGTCGAATAAATTCCACCCAAACATATGAACGGGAATATCTCATTGACTACGGTCAAATGCATTGAATCAATCAATATCAGCACAGTTGGTTGGCATTAAAGAGCTTACAACTAATTCTATATGAAATAATCGATCGCCCTACGAATGTCCTAACATTACGCACATGCGATCCCTTCATTTAATTTACATGAAAGTATTGGCTATTCATTTTTCTGTAAAAGGGGATTATCCGTACTAAATAGAGGTCTCTCGGGCATTAAGTATATTATGATACATCGATGGCCGTCACAAGCAATGGAATTTCTCAGAAAATAACTGAAAATGCCTAATTTAACGGAAAAAAATTGACATTAAAAGCTTTTTCTTTTTTGTTCAGAGAGTTGAAAGCCGAATATCACTAACAAAGTTAATATAAATGCGGTACTCGATTTAATACAATTGAATGTGAGACTTATTGACTCGCTCCTGTTAAATGGAGTTTTAGAATTCTAGATTTAGGTTTGTTTCATGTAACTGTGTGTTAGTTAGTGAAGTTTAGGCAATGGTTATATTTAATTATATTTTAATATGCTATTACAATCAATAAATTATTGTTATTAATTTCTGAAAAATCAAACTGCGAAATGAGACTTCAGTCAAGACGATTATCTATACACTGAATGTATACAAAAGCCATCTCCGTACGCGTATGTAGAAATGAATTGATTTGATTACTAAGCTATAATAAAGATTTCATTAAATAAATTTGAACTTGAATCGTAGGACATGAGTGACGTATATATGAAGAAGACTTTAAAGAACCATAATAAATAGGTATGAGACATCATTTAAATGAAACAGAAATATAATATACAAATATCTATCATAAATCTAGCAATATTTGAATCCGTCACCACTCTAAAACCAGCGGCTAAGTTATTCTCGCCACACGCACATACTTTCCCGTTAAGCCCGAAAATCGATGGGGACGCCGGTGCGGCTCGCAAGAAACTTTCTAACGACATAACCACTTGCAATTGATATGCCCCAAGAGTAGGGCCCATTGTAAAGAAAGGAAAATCCCGATCCGAAAATCTTGGGAGAGTTAGAAGCCGCGGCTGCATCAGTATTCTGAGGCCGTACACTCCCCGGTGTCGGTTGCCTCCCGCTCAACCCTCTAGATGCGGTAAACTCCTTCAGTAATTTGACTTTGTTGTTATAACTCAGTTTTAGTTGTTTGTCGTTGGCAGATTTATTGCTTTAGTGAATTCCGCTAAACAGTGACAAGTATTGTTGTATCTGAATGTGCTGCTTTGTCGTGCTAACTACTTGTGGTTTTTAGAATCAGATTTTGCGTAGACGTATATGTTTGGCGAATTCCTGAGTGCTTCTTTAATATTATTTATTGTGAGTATTGTCAAACATAAAATCATTATGGATTTTGCTACTCACAAGTAATTTTATATTTCAGATGACTTGTACAAATTTTGTGTTTCCTGTTTATTATTAAAAAGGAATATCATAATATGTCTACCTGTAATAAGACTTAATGTGAAGCGATTCTTTTAAAAGTCTTAAACGTAATTAACCTGCCCTTTCTGCTCTTTAAACAATTTTTTATTTGTTTAGCTATGCACGGGGTTAACCATCCTAAGAAATGGTTATTTTTGTTTTTGTAATTTTAAAGTATTTTTTTTTTTGTAATATGTAAGTCTATATTAATGTTTTTTCAAATCAAGCGATACTTAGAACACAAGTTAGAGTTAAACATCGAATTATAACCAAAATCATCTAATGTAATGATTGATGCTTCTATTATAGCAACATATTTACGATGCCATTAATGACATTATACATACAAACTGTTGTTGTTAAATTTTCTATCAAACCAACGAAACCAAGGCAAGCTTTGATCATAGCTGAAATTCCTCTTATATTAACCCAATTATCAAACGCCGAATACGATGATATCCAGGCAGCACGTGAAGTATGTAAACCAGTATTTCGCTGCGGTTCTATTAAATCATAGCATTGTCGTGGGCAATCCTATTCAGTTTGAATAGGGTACACCGCGTTGGCTTCATCAAATTGCATTGAATGGACGTTAGAGCACTCATCGAGCATGCCCACGACTCTGAGGGTAAAAATTTGAATGGAATATACGTACAGGGTGGCATGAAAGGTACCGGTGACGCCTACTCGTTGCGTTCATAGTGCATACTTCCGTCCACTCGGACATTGCTCACAATAGATAGGCACGGACTCAATCAGATATTGAAATTGGAGCTGAACTAACTTCGGTTTTCTTTTATCCGACCTACAGTTTAGCACGGAATCCAATCAATGGATATGTAATAGAATAATGTTTTTTAGTGATGAAAATTTATTTGGAATAAAGTTCAATCTGTAAGATTATAATTAAAATTTAGTTTTTATACAGGTATATCTGTTCTGTATCGATACTTTCTTCCTCAATGTTTCTCTATGTATCTCTATGCTGGCTACTAAGCTTATAAGAAGGAGTAGGCGGGAGTCGAATTCTTAACCACAAACCCCGGACGTGACTGTCATCAAGAATGTTTTTGTGATAATATTTTATTTTAAAGGAAACCTCTGGGTACCAACCGAGGCACTTTGCAGTGTTTATAACGTAGTTGAATCGACTAACTAAAAAAAAACAGAAAACGTCATTGCAAAACAATTTTTACTAATATATAAACAAGTTAAAGTTTGTTTAGTAAGTAACTAAACAAACTTTTTAACAAAGACTTTTTTGACACTTCCAAAATAGCTTAAAATCTTATAAACAAACTCAAAATGTCGCTCAATGCATTCAAAGTCACGGCTTCCCCCGATCGTCCGACATTAATGATGCCATCCCTTATGCTAAGCAGAAATGTAGGTTACTGTGCAAACAGATCTGGGGTGGGTGCCCTTTAGGTTGGTTGGGCTTAAGACGTGGTATACGAGGATAAAGTTTATTGTCTATTTTAATTACTAGCTCAGGGAGTTTGTCTCTGCTATTGATGTACGGTAATAGAAGGTTTGTTCGCGAGTTTCGTTGAAGCGGGTTTATTAAATGTTCTTGAGTATTTTTGAGTTTTGTGAGAAGCTATGTCAGCTCGACGTAACAAACTAACTTTAATTAGATATGTTTTTTTGGATTTGTGGTCGATTCGCAAGGTTTCGATGGACTTCGATGGAAATCAAGCTTCTAAGTCAACACAATCAAAAAATACTGCTATTTAAGCTTTATAACTTATAACAGTTATAACACTTGAAAAAATCTTCAATTGTATGTATATTTTTTTCCGATTACAAACCTATATTTTTTGGTATAGGGAAGTATTTTTAGAACGTTAAAATTAGGTTTGTCTTTCAGACATACTCCTTAAAACGGGCAAAAATCTTCGAGAATCGATTCCTGAGATTGGGCGAACTATCTACGTATAAATTTGTCCGGAATCCAGACTAGCATTTGTTAGATTTTTATTTTCGTAGAATATCAAGATCAAAATTAATAGTTAAACGCGTAACTCTGAAATTCAATGTCATGATTGTATTTGGAAACCAGAATTAGTCGAAATCATTTCTTGGAACTCGTTCTAAAGATGTAAAAGTATTAAAACTATATTTAAACAAGTCGTATCGATATTATTTGATAGTAAACATGATTTACAGTGTTATAACGTATAACTCATGAAAACAAACATTTAGTTTACATTCGGTCCCTCATAGATAATTTATGTTTGACGTAATTTATTGTTAGTAAAAATAAAAGGAGGCTTAGAGTAATATAGAATAAAATATTTAAGATAATGTTGACAATGGATAACCACCCTTTTCTTGGTCACCATAAATTAAATGCACTCGTGTACTGAACGAATGCATAGACCATTAGACGCCCCACGCATGCACAAATCAGTTACCCTGATCGTATGCGCATTTTTTGCTTCAATGAATACCTCATAGAAATTTTAACCTAATTATTAAAGGAGCAGAGAACAGTTTACTTTGAACAGCTAGTTTGCAGTTAGAAAATATGAAAATTGAACTTTATGCAAACACAATAAGTGAATACTATACAATAGGACTAGGAAATCATAGATAGCATAGTGACCTACATCTCTAGAGAAAGACTAAATAGCATTAGAGGTCTCGGAGGGAACATTCATTGTGTGCATTATGCACATGACACTTTTATGTTTTCGGCGTTCGCTTGATAGAGAACCATTGTTGCTTCCTTTTTAGGGTTCCTTATTTGGAAAATTCGCCTGCAGTTATCCATTAATCATTCTGCATGAATGGCTAATATTTTCATGTGTGCATTAGAATTGATTAAAGAGTAATGAAATATATCTATATGATATAATTTTTTTAAAGTAGTTATTCGTTATTAATTAACTGATTGAATAATAAACTAGTTTTTGTAGATTACTTACTTGTTTTTATTTATATACAATGGTTTCCATTTAGAATTTTGAAATTTCAACTGTATTTTCTAAATCTGATTTCGTTACGCGAGAAGTAGCGTGATTTACGCAATAGCTATATCAATAACTTAATGTAGATAGTTTTTATCCAACCCATTTTTTATAGTAATTTACAAAATACTGAAACCATATTAAAATTACAAATAATTAAAACAAAGAAAGAACGCCCAGATAGAAATTCCGAAAAGGTTACAGCCCCAGGGAGGTTAAAAAGAAGGTTCTTGGAATAAGAAATCCTGAGTGGAATTTTTCATATTCTTTATAGAACCAAATATATACCCAAGGAGAAGAACGGGATTCTATATATTGGGAATTTTCATTACCTCATTTATCTGTCAAAAGGGCTCAGGTGGTATCACTTTATCAGTCACCAACAAAACAAAAGCGGGCCTTCTAGGTCTTGGCGTATTTCGTAGGAACACGAAATTATTGTTTAATTCTTGTCCCCATCTCAAAAGGGACGACGCAGCTGGCTTTCAATTGTCTACCAAATTGCTGTTTGGATTTCACTACAATGTTATTTGCACATGCAAATCAGCATTTTGTTTTCATCTTGGAGAGAGATGACGACAGAAAGGGATAGAAGATTTGCTCAGGAACCGTTTGACATAGATTTGCATAAACTATTAAGAATTAACAGCTGAGTATAATATATTCTTGTCTAAATATTTAGACGACGCGTTGTTTTAGCAAACTTTGGGGGAGGCGAGTCTGCTCGTTGGTTGGTAGTATAAAGGACTTCAAGTTTCACAGCATGCAAGTTCCTAATATTTTAAGTTCGGAGATTTTAGCACTACAGCGAAAGTAGACCACTGTCCCACAGCTGAAATAAATTATTAAAAAAAAAATAGGCAGTCATAGGACTGCCGACAGAAGTGAAAATAAATACCTTTAGCAAATATTGTGAAAAGTCGAAATTAAAATTGCGCCATCTGTGAAATTTACCTTAAATAATATATGGATACTTAGTATATATCAAAATACAGTAGTATCGCGCAGAATTCACAGATGGCGTAAAAATATATATTATATTTAAATATATGAAACTCGGACACATTTTCGATCAGGGTCACGTGTACTGACGTTTACACATTTTCGATCAGGATCACGTGTCCTGACGCGAGTTGAACATTTTTTACCCATCCCAAAAAGTGCACAACGCGGCTAAAAAGTTTTCACTTCAAAAATTACAACGTCAATAATAAAATGTAAATATAACCATTCAATGGTTGCCTAGAAGAGATCTCAAAAGGCAATAAGGCCTCTAATTGCTCAAGGTCTTTAGTTTCTAAGACTATGTATATTACGGCTTTGTATCATTCCTTATGTTTTTGTACAATAAAGAGTTTATCTGTCATAATGTTACTAGGGGTTATTTCATCCAAGATTTTGCCGACACTATCATTTTGACGTTTAATAAAAATATATACTAATTTCACTTAAGAGTCCACAGCAGTATTGTTTCCAATAACAGGGGTGTCACTTGAACATAGCCGAACCTACGATACACTCAGAACAACGTATTGTAATAACGTATCATATAAATTAAGCACATTTTTACAAACAAAGTAAAGTTTGATAGTACGGTGAATATTGAGAATAAAAAATAAATATACACTAGTATAAATAAAGCCTTTTAAATTTAAATTCACATACATACATAACATATACAAATATGTCCCGAAAATTTATATATGTGAGTAAATACAAACTAAAAATAGACTCAGGATCTCTTTTATCAAACGCGCCAAAAATGTATAACTACGAAACATCTGTAGTATTACACAGCGTTTCACAAGTGGTTTATAGTAATACTTGCGGCACACAAGCATTACCACAAACATTAGTCGCTAAACGCCAATTTTAATGATATGTAGAACTAACAAACTTTTGAGGTTTAAATTATCGTTCGGTTTGGATGTTTACTTATTCAAATATCCATTAAGAAAGTTCGTATACCGATGCGGTTTGAAGAGATAAAGTTAACTGTTATAATCACACTATGTTGTTGCGTAATCTAATGAGGGCAACCGAAATATAAACAAGTTAAATGTTTATCGTGTTGTTAATTTTATTTGAATTACGAAAATAAGTAAGTCACAGTACGATGGCATCTTTGAAATTGTGTTAGACCTCAATGATTCTTCTAAACCACAAGGGATTTCTAGTCAAAATATTGTAAGAAGTTCATGTACCTATTGGATGAGGTATTACCGTGTATAAATTACAATAAAAACGTATTATTATTTGCAAGTTTCAAACTAATAATAAAAAACCAAGAAATAAGTTTATTTTATTTCATAACCGATATTGAGCAGCATTGGTTTATTGGCGAGATGTTACGAATATAATTGAAGAAAAAGCATTTTATTTTAATAAATTGATTAAGGCTTCTGCATATACATGTACATAATATGTTTGTGTATATTGTATGGAATATAAATAATAAATTAATATCGTAAATCGTCCCCTGAATTGCAATGATGGATGGCAAACCACATATCTTTGAGCAACATCGCTGACCGTGTCAAGTTTTGCCTTTTGTTGTGGTGTTCATCAATCAGGTAAAGGGGTTCCATTTAGAATAGGGAAGAGGGATGAGGGGTCAGTTTTTGGCCGGAGATAATGTAACCAGTGTTAAGATTTATTTGTAGGTATTTAAATACCTTATTTAAGATACAATATTAAAAACTAATACAGAGAGTTGGGGCACAGCAGTCCAATCTATAGAAGACCGTAGTTACGTAGCATTTTACTAGTTGTGCTAGTTAGGAGTAGGAAGGAGTGAATCAGGTAGACAACGCACAAATTACATCACTATTGTTGGGAGTATTTATAAGCGCCGTTAATCTTTTACCAACTTAGTGATATAATAACAAAATATAACCGATAATATTTATTATAATTTTGACCAAAAATTTTACTAGAATTTTTTATCTGTAGGTTTTGGTATAAATTATTAACATAATAAATAATATGTATCAATAGAAGTTACTAAATATTACGGCTTGTCTTCATTACTTGACACTAAGGTGTATTTTGATGTAAAAGGACATCGCCACAATACTATAATAGTTTGCTTTTAAAGTAACACTGTTTTAACACAACAATTTTAACGGGACCAACCTTGAGTACAACGAATTCACTTAAAAAGAATTATTGAAATCGGTTCACTAATGGCGAAGATATCGCATACACACACGTAAAAATATATTCAGTCGAATTGAGAACCATTATGTAAATTTCATGTTTGTAGTTACGTAAACCTAAGTCAATCTGATTTCCAACTAATTTAATTGGATATCCTAAGTGAAACTCTACTAGATTACATTGTATTTCACCTATATTTTCCATTTAAACGGTTCACACGGAATTCGACGAACACCGCGCGCGCTAAAACGAATTAAACACAACTCGTTATACAAAATGAGGACTTTCAGCGGCATCCAAAGTTTCGTACAATGAATAATTACAGTCACCGACAAATGTATGCCATATTTACGTGTCTAGACAGCGTACTGTAATGAAGGGGGCTGGTGAATAAAGTAATACACAATTTATTTCTTTATTTATGTTTATTAGTAAAGTATACGCAAGAGTTTTAACACGATCATAATATATACACTTCTGAAAATGCTCTTTGCGTCTGTCGCTCTTATACAATCAACATGCCAACTACCTTTACAAATGTCGCTAACCACATCGTAAGACTTATCATCACTTGGTAACGTAACGGACCCCAGTGACGTCGATGTGAAATGACATCTGAAAACACATTTTAAGTTCACTGCTAGAATCTATCTGAACTACCTGACCCCTTAGCGCAATGTAGCGGGTATAACTTATTTTTTTTACTTCGATCATTATAACTTTGTGATTTTTCTATTGTACTCACGTACACATACTTTAGATGGCTATGATTATGAAGCTGTGACTTTGAAGTTTTATACTTGATAAATACAAGCTGTTTTATGTCATAGGAGTATCTTCACTAAGACAAAATGGTTAATGGGCGTTTTGTATAGACTTATGCGAAACCACCACAACCTCAGTTCTGGTATTAATTACTAAAAAGATATTAAATTTACTTATAAAACATCCCAAGCGTACCATTAAATCTCAAATAACTAATGTTACGAAAATTGCCTTGCCACTTATACTTCGATCAGATAACAAGTTAAATTTAGACGGAGTACTCCTCATATTTCAGAGCAGCCGTCGGAAAACTTTAATACGATCAAGTTTGTGAGTAATAGACGCTTGTTGTCGACACACCGGTTTAATTTGCCGGTTGTTGGACAAAATCTGACCGTTGTCAGACAGAATGTGACCAATAATGTGGCGGATGGCAACTAAACTTTTGAATTTTGCAAATTTTAGCCGCTTAGGTTCTGGATTCACAGACTTAGTTTGCTACTTGTGTTTGGTGAAATTGAATTTAATTTCGCTTAATAATCATGGTTTTACTTAAAAACTTAATTAAACTTAAAGGCTTAATTTAAAGACTTCCTATTATTTTTCTTTACTTGAACAAACAGATACAATATTATTTTTCTTTACTTGAATAAACAGATTACGTGGTCAATTTTTTTTTCTATTTCGCTGTTCTAGGTTATTGTCCTTTTCTGAATACGCAGTTTGTTTTCATTACATTTAGCCTTACGTTTTTTTTCTAGTGACTCTTAGTTGTAAGTCCTTTTAAGGAAGAGGTAATGATTTTGAAGAGAAAGGTGCCGTCTTCAACTAGTCTGAACTTTTTTGTGTCTTGGTTTGGTTTCATTTTACTTAACTCATTTTCATTGAGTGACCAAAAAAAGGTAACATGCTATGTGTTTCACATATTTTTCTCATGTATGTTCACTGTGTTTTTGGCTTAACAAATTTCAAAAGAGTTTAGGAGAACATTGTTCACTAGGAGAGCAGAAATGTGTACTTTACTAATTGAGAACAACAGCAAGTGAGCCCACGAAGAGCTTGTATTATAACATGTATAAACATTTTGAAGTAATCGCCGGTACTGATGAAGAATTCCATATAGGTAGACAGTTATGTGTGTACATGTGGACGTCAGCCAAACTATTCAACGCCGCTGTTAATACCAAATAACACCATAGATTTCATAGATAATCCCCAATCCAACCCTCTAATATTAACCCGTCCGAGCTAACGACTCCACTATCGCTCATGGGCACACACATGCGTCTGACAGAACTGTTATTACGTCATTAATAAAATTACAAAAGTACGGCCCCATGTGCCATGCTATTCGAAGTTTAGAGCCCGTTTTACCCCATTGCAGCAAAAGGGTTGGCATGCAGTACGTAATTAAATTTGGACAATCGTCGCACTGTATTTGTTAGGTCCTTACTTTGACAGTGACCCCGAAGAGAATTAAGGAAATTAAATTGAAACACGTACGTGTATTGATGCAGGCGTGAGTTGCGCTTACTTAACGAGTTTATGAAACTGATTGACTTCGTTTAAAGTGAGCTGTCGTGTAATGGACATTCGTACATATACTACAACCAGGGTTGAGTTTATCAAAAATGCTAGGAAATAAAGTATATAGTATGTGTTATTCTGGGTCTGACTGTAATTTATCTATTATAAGTATGTATTTAGTAATATATAATTATGTTTATCAGCTGTCTGATTACCATAGTACAGGCTCTGCCTAGTTTGGGATCAGACGGCCGTGTGTGAAGTGTTTCAGGTTATTATTTAATTTGTAATATGTGTTTAAGGTGTAATAGGTAAAGACTACAGACTACTTGCAAAAATAATCTATTATTCCTTTTAAAGCAACTCCTGCGAATCACCCAATTTATCATACTCGTATAACGTCACAATTTTTAACGCAGAGGTGGCAGGCATTTAAACCTAACAGCTTTTTAAGCAGTCCTCCGGTTCTCCGTGTCTCCGTGTCCGGTCTCAGGGTATGTTCTCCGTGTTCGACGCCTACCAGCCATCCTATTAACGTTCGCCTTATATACTTGTCTTGTCATACTTTTCACAGTTATTCTTTCCACGTGTGGAAACCACCTCAGCATACCCTTTTCAATTTTCCTAACTACGTCCTCATTTAAGCCACACTAGGAAAATCTATATTCACAGACAGACTTCGAGCCTAGCTTAGGCACCAGTTTCCCATAATAGAAGGCTTTATTATATTTTATATTATAAGGCTTTTATTTTATTTATATTTTTTAAATGTAACGTTTACTTTATTGTGGTGAAAAAATAAATAATCATAATATTATTATTCCTCTATCTATCAAACAATCTTACTGCGCACATACTTCGCAGTGATCTCATCTCAACATGCAAATATTTATATACATGAATATGTCTATATGCATATGCATATAGATATATTCATGCATATACATACTGGGACATACTGGGTTTGGGTGTACTAGAATCCATAGTACAAGTTATGTTTAGTTTAGTTCTAGAAAGCTATGTCTAATCCATAATATCCATATTATTATGATTATTATTTATTTATTTAATTGAGAGAGTACCTATTAAGGTTGCTAACGCGAAAATGACACAGATGAAACACGTTTGTAATTTTTAACCTACTTCAAAAAAGGAGGAGGTTCTCAATTCGTCTTTTTTTATATATTATGTTTACCGATTACTCGAAGACGCCTGAACCAATTTGGAATATACTTTTTTGTATTCTTTCAAAGTGTATACTTCCCAGATGATCACTTAAATTTCATCGAAATCAGTCGAGCGGTTTTAAATAATATCATTTAATTAATATCTAAAAATTGTATACCTACATCGATAATATTGTCGTTTGCTCCGAAACATTAACTGTCTGCATTGGAGCAGTGCGTTTAGTTGGTCTACCCATATTATATTTAAACAAAATACATCTACTTTCCACTAAAAAGCACATTGAAGTCGGTGATACTTTTTTTAAAAGATGGACGTTTGTAATGTTGGTTTTTTTTTTATGGTATTGGGGGCAAACGAGCAGACGGGTCACCTAATGGTAAATGAATACCGCCGCCCATGGGCACCTGTAACTCAAGAGTCACAAGTGCGTTGCCGACCTTTAAGGTGGGAATAGAGGAAGAGGGGAAGAGCGGGAAGACGGGAGAGGGGGATTAGAGGGGAGGAGAGGTCAAGGACGGGAATAAGAGAGAGGGAGGGGTTAGGGCCTCCGATAACATCACTCACGCGGAGAAAAGCAATGCAAGCATGGTTTCACTGCCGGTTTTCTGTGAGGCCGAGCGGAGTCGAGCCGGCCCACACGTGCCGAAGCATGGCTCTCCCACGTAAAAAGATTTTGAACGTTGGTTTTGTAAAGTAAAGCACATTGTTAACAATAAACAGCCCCAGTGACCTGAGTACGGTTTAGCACACATACAGTCCATAGTACTAGTGCAAAAGTGAAATCAAATAGATCACAGATACTAACTTTTAAATTAAGGATAATTGAATTATGTTAACGGGAATTAACGCGATCACTGGTGTTTAAAAAGTTTTACATACTTTTGATTTGCCTGACATTTCAACCAGGTTGTACTAGACATGTTCACAGGCTCTGATATCACAGATATACACAAATTGCACAATTTTAATTACACTATTATTTATGAACACTACGAAAAGCAACATAACTCTCGACTATTTTACTTTAAAACGTTTTAAACATAAGTCAATCCCTGCACTTTTATAAAAAGAACACCGGAATTAACTGCAAACGCTATTAAAAACGGTAACAGTTAAGAGATCCGATAAGCACGTCTAGGGGTGCGATATTAAAAGGCTTAAGAGTGTTGCCCTGAAAAGCCTCTGAACATTTCTGAAGCTCGCCCACTTAAGCACAGTATTAAGGGCACTTTCGGCTTAAGGACCACCATATATGGCTACCGTCCTATATGACAGGTTTGTTTGCTGTAAGTGCATTTCATTTTAATGTATGTATATTTTTTGTAAGGAATGTTTATTATTAACCGACTGAATTACTTCTCTTCAGATGAACCGGGCACAATCTGTTATATCATCATGCATAAGATAACTGATGATTTTCATACATTTCATTGCCTTATCATTTCGTTACCTTAGACGATGTTGATGCCAGGCGGATTAATGCCTTCCTGCGTCTGCGTTTCATGTTGATGGAATATCCAGAAATAGCAAAAAATTAAAAAAACTTAATCATTGAAATTGACATTTAAATTGATTGTATTTTGTTTAGAAATGTAGTGTACATTTCTAAACAAAACAACACATAATTATAATCTATCATAAAAAAAATTCAGGCTATTTCAACTATTTTACGGCCAAACATAATGCTCCTAAAATATGACTACACCTTTTTGTAATAACTTGTAAAATATATTCAGACAGAAGCTTGATATATATCTATAAATATAAATTGTTTTAAATTTTTTTGTAAAGTTCAAAGCTATTAATATAAAATTCCTCTGCTTACTCCCACTAATTGATTGACAATTTCATCGATCACTTTTACACAATCCACTTAAACGTCATTGACATTGGCCGCACAGTTTTCCATTACCTTAATTGGTTCGGAAAATACTTTACCTGATCAAATCATATCAGGCAAAAGGACAAACTCGATGCGGGAGACACTTCATTTAGCAATTAACCTCTAATTCAATCATATACGTCATTGGGTTTGACTTTGAGTAGCTCGTAGGATTTGACGTATTGACAAAGAGCGAGCAGTTCTTTACCTATATTTTCCCTTTTAATTTACGGTTAAATATTAACTATGTATTTTTCGGTTTTTAGTTTGGCAAAGGAAATATATAAGCAAACAATTCCCGTTCGACCACTTGATAATACAGGATACAAAATTTCGATTATAGTTTGATGCTAGTGATAATATAAGAATATCGGTCTGGTTTTTTGAAGGAGCGGGATGTAGTCATAAGAACTTTTCATGTCAAGGGAACAAATTTGTTCACTTAAGTACATGTTCCCGAAACGGTAAAGAAATAAATTATGAAATCGCATAAGAAATTACATGAAATAGCATTCCATATTTCATATCAGCTGACACTATCTCAGCTAGGTCACTTCATTAAATATAGAGCACTCACACAATAAAAATATTCACAACAGTTTACTCCACATTCATACATCTTTATTCTAGCAGGCGTTCTGCAACCCTCGGGTCGTGAACGTTGATCAGTTAACTTTTAAACCTCATTAAAATAGATGGTTCATTCGTTTCGTGTAAATTTTCAGGCTGGCGGAAAATTAAAATGGCTCCCGAGGCTACACACACTGATGCTGTACACACCTATTGTGGCAATATGAAAAAAAAGGTGACGAGTGAAAGATACTTCACGTGTTTTTGCAGGCTTCTCTCGCGTTACAAATTTTATCGGAGTGAGTAGTTAGATGGAATTCGTATTGTTTGAATGTGCGTGACTAATAATACGATTAGTGCTTGATATTAGTATTGAACTATTTTAAATGTTGTTTTTACTTTAAATTTTCTTAACATAATTTACAATCGCGCTTGTAACATATCGTGCATTTCTCGTTTTCTTGTTAAACTTATGTGTTTTGATCTAATCATTGTTTTTAATTAAAATTAAAAACGTTAAAAACCTGTAAATAATCTGATGAATTTGTTGATATCTTTTAGAGCCTTTCTTTGGTTCCAAAATCCTGTACTCGTACGAGTGACTTTTAAGTCTACAGAATATTTATTTATGAATGCTTTTAGAAACTAACCCCAGAACAAGACAAAGAGCAATCCAATCGTCATGTGCGTGAATATGTGTTAGTTATCTGCACATTACAGGCAAGCAGACCGGCCACAAGCCGGTATTAAAGCGCTTTGCACACCACGTCGTTAAATCGTCGTTAAGTTTTATGCTATACAAACCCACGGATTTTATTATATTATGATATACTGAAAATCTATTATGTGACTTTTTACTGATTACTGAAAAGTATATGGTAATTTTTATCTGTATCCAACAGTGGGTATCCTGTGACTAAAATTATATTGATATTTTTTTTTTCTGCAATTTATACAGTGAAGGTAAGGGTAGAGAGAACGGTGAAGTAGAAGTAGGATACGGCTGATATATTTCAAAAGTCAAAAAATTTACTTAAAGTATTTTATAAGAATATAACGTACTGTGTGTGTATTTGTGCTCTGCTTAGCATACATAGCCTTGATAAATATAAAGTTTGCAGATGTGGTACAATATTTAGTAAGATGAAATATAAACATAGTTATGTGCACTACTACATAATAATAAATTCCTTTAAATGCTTTCCAAGAATTCGTGCTGTGTGTTAAGATGATCTTCGCTACGTGTAATAAAAGTACTGTCATAAAACTATCACTAATATAGATAGAACATTAAAGTCAAAAGTGTCATTCATTTCACTAGTGTCACAATGTCGCTTCCGTCCGTCCGCTGTGTGTATGCAGCTTTAAAGCCCTAAATACCCGTCAATACTATACTTATGATGAGTGTACGACAGAGATTTGCGAGCTCATAAATTGAATGAGCTTTCTGACAATGGCTGTTCATGTTCACCGCGATTAAAATTTTCATTTATACTTAATGCTTTTGTTGGTGGACGCCATTGAGTTTAATTACGGGAATTAGATAAGGATGACAATGATTTGCTGACCGGACTTTACGAGAGATTTATTTTTAAATGAAAATTAAGCACGTTTTGTAACTTTGAGTTGAAAAAGGGTGTTTATGTAACTTTTAACTGCGACTAAAATATGCACAGTAATTGTAAAATAAGGTAAGCTGCAATTGCAACTTATTATTGTCAGCTTGCAACTCGACGTCCAAGTTATCCGTTATTTTGAATTTCATTTAGCATATACAAAATACTACTAAAATACTAATGTTTTCTTCTATTAGCATGGCATGCATGGCATGCATGGCAAAGTATCACCTTGCTATGCATTGCTTAGCCCAGGCGGGATCTGTTTTCTTTTGGATAAGTCGGAGAGTATAATAGATTTTTGTTGAGTTCGTCCAAAAAGTTAAAAGAAATAATAATTTCACTGTACGCTAATACGTTTGAACAAACAATCGTTTATCCTTCTATATTTTCACATATCTCAGTTAATACGAATCCCAACAAAAAATGTAAACATGATACACTTTTTCCGAATACTCATGTTACTTGTATAACTTCCATACTTATCAAGAGAAAAGTTCATAATTGCTAAATATACTCACCAAATTTCATAAAGATCAGAGCTTAGTTTTTGAAATAGTTGTGCAGCCTAAAGGTTTGATAATAAAAATCTAATTGTTGTCGAGGCCAATCTTTTTGAATAAAAAAAACCGCTCTTTAGGAGAGCCTTGGTAATTGTTTAAAGTTTTTCATTTTGATTTGTTTATAAACAAATAGAATAACTTCAAAGGAATATAACAAAATTATGTAGGTATTGAAAGAACTCGAAAAGATCCTTAATTTGAGAGCAAAATCATCTCGATTCGTTTATAAAAGCCGGAGCTACGATATCTCAAATTTTAACTGTTTTTTCACCAATACCTTTGTTAGTACTTTGTGTGAGTTTGCAATAATCACACTCATTTTTTTTATATAGTATAGTAGGCAAACGAGTAGACGATTCACCTGATGGTAAGTTACTACCTTCACCCATGGACACCTGAAACTCAATAGTCACAAGTGCAATGCCGGCCTTTGAGGTGGGAGTACGCTCTATTCTTGAAGGTTTGAAGGTCGTATCGGTCCGGAAATAACACAGGCCACAATTTGTTCTACAGATTGGTTGTGCGAGGCAAATAGTTTCTAGAGAACACACGCACAGTGCCCAACCCACAGCAAAAAAAACCTAATTAAAAAAAATTAAAAATTGTGCAAATCCTTTGCACAATTATTTCGCGAAGACCACTAATCCGATCTTTATGAAACTTGGTGGATTATATATATTTATCATATGAATGACGTTCCTCTTGACAACTATGGAAGTTCTAAGAGCAACATGAGTATTGTTAAAACTATTTGAAAATACTGTAACACTTTCGCCTTTTTATGCGATTTTTACTATTTTTGTAATAGTATTTTTTTTTATATATTTTGAAAATAATTATTCAAATGTAATTATGCAATCTTTTTTATTCCGGCAAACTTTTCTTTATGACTCATAATTACTGCTACAAAAAAAACAGGGTTGTTTTTAAAAAAATCGCGTTTTGTTTTGTTTAGCTCATTTGAACTCATGGGCTTAATTTTTTGCACAATGAAAAAAAATGCATTGTGCAACATATTAAGCCAAGTATGTGCATAGCGAAATTCTCATAAAAAAGCATCAAATAGTTTTATCGATAATGAAGATTCATGGGGCAGGACCATGTATGAATTGTAGAAGTAAAGTCAAAACATTTAACAGTTTGGGCCAAACTGTGATAAAAAATTACAAATGAAACCAAATTTAGAGTATTTTATAGTTTATAAACCAACTATTAGGCTATCGCCACCATTGATAAATTATGAACTAAGAAATTAGAAAAGACAAAATGCGTTCTACATTTGTTTTAAGGTACTGCAAACGCACCACCTCCCGTAAGATTGCTTTGGTTTTCCAGGAGGCTAGAACAGAGAGATTAAAACTGACTGGACTTTTGAAGAACACCCAAACTAAGGAACCTTGTTGAGGTAGAAGTTTCTGTTTAGACGTTTGAGATGTCACCATACTCCATCATTCACACTAACGCCCCAAGCCTGGTTTTGCAACCATCTGCAAGCTGCAATAACGAGCTATTGATGGGTTGTTAGTTATTATTGACGACAGCTTTTTCTCACTACCACACAAAAGTAAACTTTTGCTCTATAATAGAAGTGGTTTTAAATAAGTTTTACTTAGTTACTTCCTGTTTAAAACCTTGAAGAATGTTGCCAAACTTGCACATGTAGTTACCGATGCCAATTAACACTCCGTAGAGCTCTACTCTAGGAAAAAAAATCTAAAATTGTCTACTTCTCGAATCTAAACTAGCATTTGAATTAACAGTGGTTTTCTGATTTAAGAAGTAAGAAAGAACTTCTATTGGCTCTGGTAGGAGCTGAAACCACAAGTACGTTTTTAACACAATATTCTCAATTTTATAAAAAAAAAGACAACAGCACTAGTATTTAAATTGTTTTATTAAAAATAGGTATCCAAAGACTAATACAAAAATTAAAATCCGACAAAGTTCATACAATAAAGTGTATTGTTACCTATTTCAAAGTATGGTCGTATGTTGCACGTAAAAGTAGTTATTTTGGGTTTTATACAATAATCTCTTTATGGAATCTAACGAACTCTGATCGACATTACGCCTTAGCAATAATATTGGTTAGGCATATTTTTAGTGTATTAAAAGTAATATTTTGCAGTGACACCTTCCTATATTATAATATTATCGTGTTTTTTTTTTGTTTACCTAAATCACTGTGATTAAGTTGATCTACACAAAGAAAGTTACTGATTTACTCCATTCATTGAATACAATATACTTAGTTTTTTTTCATGGCGGCATTATTGTGAGCTTATACATATTTGTGTAACAAAAATAATCAGAATTGACTAACAGATTTCTTTTTGGTATAAGGTGGCGTAGAAATGAAATATAATTTGTTTCTAATAGTTATAAAAGCCATACATAGTATAGCTTTGATGTGTAGATCGACTTTAGGATTTAAAGTTATATTAATAGACGATCATAATCAAGCCTCGGTATTATGCAAATAATTTGGGTTTATAGTCATAAAACAAGATTTATAAACACATATAAACGTGTTTTATTTTTATTCCGTAAGACATAAATATAAGTAACAATAGTAAACAATAATATTCTAATATTAGAATTACTATGTGAAATGCCTTCTCTGGAACATAGTGCAAAAGTAGGCGCTACAAACAATTCTGTAGCAGAAGCTGATTTGCAGAAGTGTAGTGTCTACTTTATGTTAATATAAATTTGCTGCACATAGTAAAGGTAAAGCAAGGTAACTTAAATAAGGGTAACGACATGATGTATCAGTATCGTATTAAGACGATGCCAAGCGGTCAAAAAAGACAAATAAATTCAAACTAAATGAACGAGGTATTTATTGTAGAACACCCTTTGTGGCTTTCTCTACAGTTAAATCAATGACTGCCTACCGTTTGGTCGCTTGTCACCACAAGTCGCAATCCTTGTGATCTCTGTCTAAAATAGTTTGTTTAACAGTTGAAACTAAAAAGAAAACACTCGAAACATTCACGTTGAAGTATAAAAGGCGAGTCAACTTCATTTGACATATTTTATTTACAAAATGAAGGACGATTACACGTTTCGTATTTTCTCTTTCAGATATGGAAGCGTCCTAATTAATAACATTTTTAACTATTACATGACTAATACATTTGATATGCAATACAAGTCGTGCTATTTAATATTATAACAAGTGGCTATAAAATCATATCACAATATCTTACGTAGATTATAACTTCAGTTTTGTAAAAGCTTCCTTTGAATTTCATTTCACAACTCGAATGTTACTTTATTAATATTCAGCTATGAACTTCTATATATGGCACATTAAATAAACTAAATAATAATACTAATTGAATATAGTTAATAGAAGTAATAATTATCTTTTATCCAAATAAATATTTTTGTCTAAATCTGTAATACATAAAACCAAAACACTATTACTTAAGTTTCAAGTCTATATTATTTCTATTTACAATGCTATGAACTCCATTTAATAAGGTTAAGTATGTTATTTCAAATTATTGCCAAGCGTTAATTTGTTGTTTCTATTAATTATTATTTGTTACACTTACACTAATGATATAGGATTACAAATTCGTTTATTGATATTCAGACGGACATATCAATTGAATTTCCAATTCCAACAATAACATTGTAAACATTTATTAGAGTTGATATTTTAACTTGATCAAGTATTATCTTCAAGAACATAATTCGTAGTTGTTAAGTTATTTGTTTTTATTTACATAATTTACATATTCTTTACAAAGACTAGGAATACTTTGAAAATATTAATAATATAATTTATTTCAAATAAGGAATCAATGTCTGTTATTGTGCGCTGTCAAAAATAGGCCAGTCACTCATCACATTAGGCCTTAGCGGTCCACAGAAAACCAAAATACATCAGTCCCTCACTGTCACTTCTACGTTAAATAAAAACCAATGAACAGTCTTTTACACAAAAATAATGGCACTGTACAACGTGAGGAAGAACTGTGATCTCTCTCAGTGACGTCACTACACTAGTAGGAAAGAAAATCGGTCTATACGTCCGTTTGGCACAGGTCGCCGAAAACCGGCAAGGCGTGATACTACCGTGTCACAGAGTCCACGCGAAGATGAGGTGCCGGTGGTGGATGCGGTGGCGCAAGGGACGGCTTTGAACTACCAGTCAGACTCTGGCCCTGTCTAAATGAGGTCAGACGGGCCAAAGTTCTAGTTCCATCATTGTCAAAATTAGGCCTTTCGTACTGATGTTGTGGTCTTTGTCTCTGAGGTTGCATAGCTTGTAACTCATCATAACCACCATCTTCAGGATAATTCTCCTCATCGGTGTCCTCTTCCCCGAATGCTCTATATGTAGATTCAGTTTCAGAGTTTTTCCTGGAACTAATTCCGTAAGTGCGACCTATTAAGGATTGTGTGACATCAGTCTTCGAGTTCTTCTCGATTTTTCTTTCATCTAAACTCTGGTTGTATCTTAATTGGGCCTTCTGTGTTTTGTCTAATGAAGGCAGATCATAAAATTTCAGTACATTCGGATGGCCTTGAAAGTATTTTTCACTATACACATTTCTGTTATAGTACCCTCCGTTACTAGCTGGGTACATTTCCTCCTCTGGAGCATATCGGTTCTCGAAGGATTCAACATTTTTCCCAGTAGGGGGAAACCAGCCCTGCAAAAAAACATAATTACTTATTGCGAAAATAATTAAGCTAAGCACTCTCATTAGCACTTGTGTAAATCAGTCCAGAATCTAAACATGTTTACAGTAAACATCTCGTTGGTTTAATATTATTTTAGTAATATCGTCAAGTTAATAAACTAAATGGCATAAATTTACAGTTGGCATGACTTCCAATTTTCAAAACCGAGAACATTATATAAACTGGACACTTACCAATGAACTTACACATTGCCTTGTATTGGCAACAAGAGTAACCGAGGCATACGCCGCTGGAGAAGTTGCAGTTTTACTTGTATTCCATTCATTTGCATTCGCACGTGAAGATGTCACTTCGGCATATTCAGGTAACTGTTGAGCAACTTTGTCGTATTCAGAATTAGTTTTCTCTTTAACACTCTGATTTGTTTGATTGCCGGACATGCATAAACCCGGTTGATTCTCCATCCACAACAGTGACTCAGTTTTGGTCACAGTGTTCTTATTGTAGCAGCTGCTAAGAGGATGTGACAAAGACACTGCCGCTTTAATGTTCATTTGAGTCACTAAACTTGTCCCGTTGGAATCTATAACAACGTCTTTAATTAGGTATTTCGAAGTTTGTTTAGAATGCTTTTTATCAACGATTTCATAAACCGCATGCAAATACTGTCGTTTACTCAACATTATTGAAAAGATGGAAAACATAATATTAAATAAACAAAGCGAAGGAAATTGGCTTAAAGGTAACTGGGTAAGTCAACAAACGAATCGCCTGGAGAAAACAAAATAGAAAACATTTACATTTACTGGGTCTTTATTTCTCGGATTTGTATCATTCCTTTGTACCCCGAACGTGAATGCAAAGTGAAAGAGATCCACTGCGCTCACGAGAGGGCTCGCGCTACCTTTCAACTCGAAAGTAATCTAGCTCCCCTCCCTTACCGTCGCATGGCAAAGCCTCCGTCAAACAAACGCTCGCGCCCTGTACCACCCTATGACACCCGAGGAATGTTTTTAATTTTGAAATTCTGATGCTGATTCCAGGGAAAAAAACATAACAGATAAGCTGAATAACTGTTTCTTCTTGAGTTAACTTATGTTGTTTTATGTGAGCACGTTCCAAGCAATCAAAGATATACGAGAGCCATTTATTATTATCGTTGTGAAGGGTGGCACTCCAAAATACACTGGTACTTACCATAAATGTTTGGGAGAGCAGATTTCTTCGCAAAAATATTATGTTTCCGTACGTAAATAATGCCGCCAATCACAATTATTTTGAACAGAACAATCGCTCCAATCAAAAAGTAAAACCATGTTTCCATAACGAAGTCCCCTGCCACTATAGACACTTCTCCGTTTATCGGATATCTGAAATGAATTGAAAACGTCATATTATTATATACATCAAATAAATACATAAACCATATTTCATATGTCTACTTTATTTTTGATTAAAATTACCTCGACAAAGGATCAAGTCCAACTGAGCGAGAGTCTATATTTAAATATACTTTTTGACTGTACGGTCCGAGACCGACGATGGTATCGGCAGCGATTTGAACAGAATAGCTAACACCAGATGTTAAATTGGTCATAATTAGACTCGTTGTTTGGTGGACCGTCGTGTTGATGGCCACCATGGATTTGTTCGCAGGTATGTCCAACCAATTAACCAGTACATTGTAGCCAGTTATAATTCCATTTTGTAAATGTGCCTCCGGAGGGGACCATTTTAAATGAACTGTCGTGGTATTTAAAATGAACATTTCTATGTTAATTGGCGGTCCATCGGGAACTGTAAAAAAATAATTAATGATAAAAAAATGTTCTGCGACATCGGCTGGGTATAGAATTTAATATGATTTAAGTATTTACCATCATCTAATGTTTGAGCCACTCTGGAATTTGACGGCTTCCCCTCGAACTTCTTATAAAAAGGTATGAGGAAAAACTCGTATTTGGTATATTTTCTCAAAGACGTTATCTCATATCCGGAGACATCGTTGGAATGCAAAATAGTTTTCATTTCATATTCAGTCGTTATATTATCTAGGGATCTAAAATATATGAATAAACCCTCCAAATAGTAGAAATTAAGTATTTCCCACATGAGCTTTATAGTTTTGGAGTCTATAGGAGTTGCTTCAATCAATTCTACAATATTATCAGTCAGAATGTTATTTCTGAATTCGGTATTGTTTGAAAATACTCCGGTTTCCCACAGTGAATTAGCATTGTCGCCAATAGTGACCGCCTCGGAAACAGGACTCGGTCCGGATAGCCCATGGGAATTTTCCGTTCGCACAATGAACATATATGTCACCCCAGGCACTAATGATTTTGCTACATATTGTGTATGATGAACCCGTCGCGCTAATACCGTCCAACCTCTTGAATTTCTTGGAGTATTATTCCCTGATAGAGTTTCTCTAGAAAATACTTCCACCTGATAGCCTAATATTGAAGATGACCCAATTTTATTGTTTTGATTCCAGGTTATTGTAACGGATGAGTCTGTTATATTATATATTAGCGGCTTTGTTGGTGGACCGGGTAGTGATGATACATCGGCTGCTCGAAAAAAATGAATATTAGGATTTATGGGACTGTCTACCAACAAAACCCCGCTCCATACATATTTGCCGTGATGCGAAGAAGACACACATGTGTAAGTGCCGCTATCAGATTTATCCAAATCCTTCAATATGAGAGTACCGTCATTAGTTACATTCCTTCTATGATTTTGTATTAATGCTTCCCCTTCAAAATACCAAGCGATGATTGGTTCAGGTGTACCGACGGCTGTACAGGGGAAAACTGCCATCGATTTTATAGGTAACGTTTGGTTAGAGGGCCCGTTTGTTATGATTGGTGGTGGGCGGTCATCGTCTGACGTTACGGTTAGTTTCCCTCTAATAAACGAACTGCCAGCAAAGTTTACCGCTGAACAAACTATCGTGTTTCCACTGTCATTTTTATTTGTTTCGTTGATTGTTAGCACAGTGACACCGTCCAGTACAGCCGTTGCGTGATATTTATCTCTCGATGTGCCAGGTAAAATGATGCTTCTGTTTCCTTCAATGCTCCAGAACATTGTCGGTTCTGGTCTACCTGTGGCAGTACAAATGAATGTCGCTGATGTTCCACTTTCAACATTCATTGAATTTGGTCTTATTGTAATTGAAGGAGGATCTAGAACAAAATTGTATTATGGGTATAAGAATTAGGACTTGTGCAATAAGTGTTCCGTACAGCTATTTAATAATACATCATTATCTGTTACGGGTTTTAATTACGGATCAATAAATACTGCCAATACCTATCTTTTTAGCCATATAAAATAAACAATCCAATGTAGCGCAATCTTATAGTGAATCTATCTGTAAATATATATCTATAACTTAATTATTGACTATCACACTTAAAATAATTTTATTTGAATGCCATTACATACATAAAATATCGAATTTATTAAAAAATAGCTTAAATTTATAATTCCTTAATATATATTCAGGAAGAATATTAGAAGAAACCAACTAACCTAAAAAGTATTTCTCAATGATCAACGCACGACAAAGTTGGTGAAAGTTCAAGTTTGATCATAATTCATAAAATTTTGAATATTCTGTTTTATTTCATTGAGCTATCGAATCAAGATATTAATTTTTCAGTATAAATTGAGCAGTCCCTGTTATTGTATTGACTTTCCGTACCATGACAGGTCAACATATGTATATGCTGGACCTGTGTAGCTTTCTAAACCGACAAAAAAAAGGATGAGGTTCTCAATTAGACCGTTTGTATTTTTTTTATGTATGTTCAGCCCTCGCTCCGTTATTTATAAACCGATTTTGATGATTATTCTTTTGTTAGATAGGGTACCTCCGTGGAGCCTTCTCCATTTTTACGTACATATAAAATTTAGATAATTAATCAGTTTGTTTTATAGTTTTAAATTAGTTTAAATAAAATTTAATAGTTTATGTAAATAGCTCAATACTCAAGACTTAAAAGGTTTATTTATTTTTTGCTTTTTAGTTCTTTTCGTCGGTTTAATTTTTTGTTAGAAAGTTTTTTATGCGGCCGTTTTCACATCATTTTTAAATTTATATTATAACACATATTTTTAAAGAATTTAACTTGCTGCACTTCGCTAACACTTTAACTGCTCCAAATTTCCCATTTCCCCGTGCGCGAAATTTGCTTAATAAGGCGTACAAATAATGCTCTTTACGTTTTAATATATAGAGGAGCCATACGCCTTTAGACCACCAGCTATGGACATATTCCATATATATTTACAAATATGTTTAGGCACGTTTTTAGATAATACTGAAAACTTACCGTACACGGTCAAATAGCCACTAGCACTTACAGCTCCGACTGAATTATCAGCCTCACAACTGTATTCACCCTCATCCGCTAAAATAACGTTGTCGAGTCTAAGGCTCCGGTCGTCTTGAACTTTGACACGTCCAAGTGGCATGTTCCCTCCTCCAGCGGTTCTCCGCCATAACACGTCTGGGAGGGGATCTCCACCCACCCGACACTGGAATGTGACGCTACCGCCGGTCTGCGCCACAACGTCCTCGGGCCCCGTGATTAAGTATGGCTTAACTGTACAACGAGAAACGTCTGCTGAATTACACTGAAACACTTTTGTCTTTTGCTTACAAACGTAAAATCACTTCAGCAAACCAGGTTATGAGTTATGTAATTGTAAACGGCAAGAAGTTAAAGTTATGAACGTAATAAATCAATGTCGTGTGCCACTTACTGTGTATTCTGAGTACAGCAACAGTAGATTCTCTCGTCCCTGCTGCATTTCTCGCAATACACTGATATCTGCCATCATCGGCTTGCCTAGCGTCTTGTATTACGAGATTACCACCGTCTACTAAATGCATCCTGTCGTAATAAAACAACATACATTATCGTCTATAGTAAACATTTGTTTCAATATTAATAATGAACTCTTTATTTGTTCGAACAAAAAGCATAGTAACAAAGTCATTCAAATGTGGGTCGGAATTATTCAATGGGAAATTAACATTTAATAAAGGGTCCGGTGAGTCACTATTGAGATTTTTACTTGATTGCTTGTCGAGCTCTTCAAATATCCCCTTCTTTTATAACTTTGATGTACCTACCCTTGCGCGCACGGTTGTTAATTATTTTTATGCTCCACCATACGTAACAACGCGCCCTCAAGATGTAACGCTCATAAAAATTCATAGAGTTGAGTGAAAATTTTGTAATAAAAGTTCTGAGTGTTATTGAATTCGCATCAGGATTAGATAACGCCTGTAGCAGTGAATAAGATTTAACTATTAGATATTAATGATCCCATCAAAAACATAACTTATAAAAAACCCAAGTTTATATCAAACTATACGTAAATCTATAGAGATTTACCGCAAAATATTCTGACTTTATATATATTCTAGAACATGTCCATTATTATTGCATCTTTTTTCTACAGATAATAACGTACTACAATACTCGTAAATAATTAAGTCAATTACAATGTTTTTGTAGTAAAAAAATCTACTACTATGAGAATGAAAATACACTCATAGCTAATGCAAAATATATAAATGGAACACATTGTTTCGAAACAAGACTTCGAAGAGGACTAACTGAAATTATACTAACTTCTAAACTTTCGCGTTCCATGAAATAATTATGTACATGTACGGGAATTAACGTGATCACGTAATAACATGCCTTTTCGAGTTGAGTCAGCCTGTTACCACGACCAGTGCAACCTGTTCGAAACGTCAGGCAATTCAGAGGTATGTAATACCTATTACGTGACTGCGTTAATGCCTGTACATATACATAATTATAACTTAAATTATACTTAGTAATTTTTATAAAGAAAGACTAATATTCAGATATGTTGCCAAAAAATTTTAACAATCAAAACAATTATGTTTTTATTACATATAAAATCAATAAGGTAAGTACCTAGAGATTTTTAGTAAGACAAATCAACAACCTCTGCAATTGCGTCCGTTAAGATAATAAAGTGTTTTAAACATTTAACAATCAAACAGAGTTTCGCATAAAAACACTAAGTATTATTATACAAATCAATACTCAAAAGATCTTAATCAAGCTGATATCAAAAGACCTTGGAAATTATATATACGTCCAAGAATAGATGGCGATAATTATAAATATACTTTTTAAAAAGTCTTGATTTTCTAGTTACTTCTGCATAAATTAGCTAGTTTTATTACTAAAACTACACGGTAGAATTTATATGACGCAAGTACGAGATATCGGATATCAAACGACTCTATTCAAGTAGCTATTCAAGAATATCACGTTTCCACCATCCCACTTGGGTACGTAAGAGCACTCGCGCATACCCTCGAATTTGCTTCAAACTACGCCTTATCATAGACGACGTAACTTTTCCTGGATATCTCAAACTCTTATTCTAAATGCAAACTTGGTTTTTAAAAGTTTTTTTTCTATGAGACATTATTGCTATTATAGGCATTATTACCTTAATGATTTACATTTGAAAAGTTACTTTTTAAATCTAGTAAGTAGGTTTTATTTGCAAAAAACTATTAATTTTAGTTAAGATTTAAAAAGTAACGTCGCCGATATATTTAAATTTCGAACTTAACTGAGGATTACTAACGTACCTGCCTACATAATATTTTCGTTACTCCTCTATTATTTATCCTATTAGGTATTATTTTGATGACTAGTTATTTTAATAACTTTTATTAATTGTTTTTTTTTAATGTCTATTTGACTCCCTACTTGGTAATACATAATTGCTTTATGCAATTTATAAGTTACTGATTATAATGTGGAATAGATTGTTACGTTAAATTAAAGATATGATAATCTTCGATTAATCATTTGAGGCGACTAGAATCGTATTATAATAATAAAAAATTATTATAAAACATCTGTTTTACCTAGAATCACCATCAAAGTGCAAAATCTGTCCATTTTTCTTCCAATAGACAGTTGGTTCTGGTGAACCTCTTGGTGCCAAACATTCTAGTATCACAGTGTCTCCTTGTGCAGACTGAGTAGATACTGGCTCTAATCTGAACTCCTCGCGAAGGACTGTAAACAAAATAAATTATAGTAGCTATCGGTTTTGGTTAGAAAGCCTAATATAAAGAGACTTTATATATATTCGCACGGGTAGCAGAGACATCTTCAGCAATCATCAACATATTTCAATCAATTTACACAAAATCTAAACAAATTATACACCTAAACCTTCCTCATGAATCACTCTGTCTATTAGTGAAAACTGCGTAAAAATCCGTTTCGTAGAGTTCACCACAAACAGACAGACAGACAGACGGCTTTGTTTTATAATATGTAGTGATGTATATACAAACGCTATCTTTAATTGAATTTTTCTGCGCTCGAGGTATATAATGTTTATATTCTTACTGACGACTGTACTTTATCTGTGATTCTTTCTTGTTCCGGTTACAATGTTAAATTTTGTTACATTGAAAAGTAGATTACTCGTTATAAAGTGCATTTACACAACACCAAGACATTTTCTGCATTTAAACAACTGCATATTTAAAACTTACCAGCAACATGTAAAGTTGCATTTCTGCTTCTAGCCGTCCCATATGGATTATTTGCTTCGCACCAGTATACACCTGCATCTGAATGAGCTCTTCCATGAGTAGTTCTCAGGAAAAATAACCCGCCCGCTGGTAGAAGGCTTCTATGAGTGTCTGAGACGACAAGAACTCCTCCTTTATACCATCTGATGGTCGGAGGAGGGGATCCGCCAGCTCTGCAGTTGAGGGTTGCAGGCTGGTGACGTGCGACTGTGACGTCAATGGGCTGCTCGATGATGTATGGCGCCTCTCCACTGCTGACGTAGTCATCGCTCATACCGCCTTTTACTGGACCTGTTGAATGATACATGATTAATGTCTTTATTATCGGGCTCGAATTTTCCAACTTGATAAATGTGGTACATTTAATATTGATGAGTGGACTTTTTGCATGTTGGCTTAAATGGGCTTTATCTTGTTTGGCTTTTAAAGGTTATTGATTTTCTTCTTACTCTTGGGTGAAGGATTTTCTTGAATATAAAGTTTTTCTTAGTTTCACAAAATCACAATGATCGCAGAGGGTTGATAGAACTTTAAACAAGTAGTTGCATTTTACCAGATATATCTTTTAAATATTAGCTTTGTTATATTCTAGTAAACAATTAACCCAAAATCTGTAAGGCAAATTTTTAGTACAAGTAAATACACGTTCAGACACGTTCTTTTGTCTCAGTGTAGTACATCAGCAAAGCCACTTAAACGTCACCACCATCCCTAACAATATAAATTACAGTGTAAACACTTATGTATTCAAGTATTTATGCAGTAGCGTGTTGCCCAAGCTTAATGAAAGGCAGCGTTCGACATTCGACCCACCCACAGCAATTTCTCACAGCATACTAGTTTTATTTTAATTTTTTACGCAACAAAAGACCTTTCTAGACTACGGTTTACTTTAATAATAGGTGGAGTATGGCATTTGCAGTTACTATAAAGCGTCGCACAATAATAATGAGCTATAAACACATAGGCTTGCCGATAGAGGGTCCCCCAAGGATGCTGGGTTACCCCACTCTTTTACTCTGTTTACAACGAAACGCGCAGATGTTAGTTTTTGACACTCGAATTGATGTATGTCTATTGTTATAGGGCACTATTGTAACGACGTAAAAATCGATGCGAAAAAAATTCGATTCGGTGTCCGATTTTTGCAAAATGAACCTTTATAATCGATATGCGAGTCGATTTCATAGGCGATGTTGTGTTTTGTGAGCGAAATCAATAGGGATTATTCTTTTGTGTGTAGTAATTGTGTTTATTTATTCACGTGTCCCAACGTTGTGAATGCGGTGCCATACAAGGGCTAATCTATAATTGAATCTCCATTCGATTTGCTATCTTTCGATTCTTGTGTGTTTAGACCTATTTTGATTTCGTGTTTTTGGATTAATTTGAGCTAATTATAATAAAGCTGTGATAACAAAAAGTAGTGATAGTTTTCTCCCGCCCGAGGGTCTTGTTCCATCACTGCTGATGCACCTTTAAATTGTAGAAGTTTACGACGCAGCCCTCATTTGTAGAGTTGGAGGCGAGTGAAACACGATGGTCGAAAGTGTTTGTGTAAGGGTATATGCTATACCATGCTTTTATACGAACGCTCAATACTTAACGCTTGAGGGCCGCTACTCGATATTAATAAAAACTTTCTGTAATACCACGAGGAGACTAGCGTATCTATCGGACTAGTGATGGTTGTTTTTTAAAGTAATTTTATATAAGATGTACATAATATGCTCTTTTGTATTTATTATTATTTTCTTTATTATTAAAACTTCATGCACAAATTGTACAAAGGTGAACTTAATGCCTTAGGCATTCTCTGCCAGTCAACCTCGGGGTGTAGCAGAAATAAACAGTGGTAGGTGCAAAGATATGGTAAAGAGTACGGATTTTTAAGTTCTTATAATAATAAATTTAACAAGTCATTACCTGAATATACACATAACATGAAATATACACATTATACTGATACATAATCTACTAATACTTATACAAACATACATACATATACATACACATACACACATACATATACACATACATACATATACTATGAATATCAAGTCAGAGATTCATGTACTAGCACTGTCACAGTTGTGCCAACCCGTTGTGGAGGAGATCACGTACCCTCCTTTTAAATATAAAGCGGTTTGTGGACATCCTGATTTCGAGAGGGATTTATTTGTTACATGGAACAATAGAAAATAATTTTAATACAGTTAATAATTTAGTACCTTGATGACCGAGGTTTTACCTGTTTTATTTTACGTTTTCTAAAAATGAAACCTAGCTGGATCGATTTATCGCCCCGGAAACCCCCTGCATACTAAATTTCATGAAAATCGTTGGAGCCGTTTCCGAGATTTAGATTATATTACATATATACAAAAATTGCTCGTTTAAAGGTATTAAGATAGATACATGTCATTCAGCTGTGACCGGAATTTTTTCTTTAATTGTTTTGCAAAATGCAAATTAACAGTCGGAAATGTCTTCAGGAAAAGTTGGTAAACTAGGATTTCTTAGGAAGTTGCTTTGTTTATCTGGACTTAAGGATCAGATTACCACAAAATTCATATGGGATCGTCTCGCTAGTAGCCGATTCATAGACACAAAAATTACATAAATCTACTCAGATATCTGAAACTCAGTGTAGGTACGTAAATCATAATAACTTGATAAATTGGAAACGTCCTCCTTTTATGGAGTCGCTTAATTATAAGAAGACTCAACAATTAATTTCAAATATCTACGGAAAAAGTTATGTTTAACTGAAAAAAAAATTAAATTTCCAAGTAATTTTATGTACTACTACCGCCCCTTACTTGTTTTAGTACATTAACGTGAATATATATTTATTTATAGCCAGGATCCCTATTTCCTACCTTAAAACCAATTTTAATTTATATTTGAAACTAGCAACCCACCCCGGCTTTGCACGGGTAGCAAAGCATATAATATACCCATGTATCGATTTTTTCCGACATCTTCAACAATCATCGTCATAAAATGTCAGCTATTTTACACAAAACGTTAACAAATTATACACCTAAACCTTCCTCATGAATCACTCTGTCTATTGGTTTGTCTGTCTGTTTAGTTTTTTAGTTTATCGCGAAGATACAGACAAACACGGTGCCGGACTTCGTTTTATAATATGTAGTGATATATTTATTATATTATATAATTATTATAATATAAAAATTGTAAGTATTGGCTACTTGAGAAATTAATTTACTAATTAAATAAATATTTTTTTTAAATTTATATGGCAAGTAATAAAATATATACCGTAAAGCTATAAACCCAAGGAAAGATTTATCAAGTGTAATGTCTAATAATCGATATAGTTCTAACGCACAGACGTACGATAAAGTTAGTTTTATGTGCGATAAAGTAACATATCTAGATAAACATAAACAATATTTTATGTGCCACGCAATCTGCTAAATCTTATTTTTATCTCCGCACGTCTAGGAATGTTGAGCCATGATAATTGCGATTTTTATGTCATGAAGTTGTCGTCATGTATAAAATCGTAAAACATTATTGTTATAATTAATTAGGTACGACCAATAGAAATACTAGTAATATTTACCAGTGTTTACAAAAAAAAAACATAACTTATATTTTTATTAATTTACATAAGTAATGTTTAAAATTCAGTTTTATTACTAAAACTGGTTATTTGGAATTTCATTTCGCAACTAAAAAATAAAGGAACACTACGCACCATCTAACGAAAACGAGCTAAACAACGCCTTTACTCCATTTACTATATAAGCCGTCCAACATTAACCGGCCCGCTTCTCATCAAACATCATCACCAAGCCTTGTCGGAGGAGCCTTTCTTTGTGTAATGGGACATCACACGCCGTTCCACATTTATAAATTAATTTCTTTATTCACCATCATTTTAAAACCCATATGCTCTCCCACTCCTCACCAGCTAATACAGAAATCGCTGTTAAAAAAGCGTTGTTTCGGTACCCACTAACTTAATGGCCCACACTTCGTATCTATGTAGTGAGCCGTATCATATCGGCGTTTTCTTTACGATGGCGACAGTTAATTTATAGCTGTCACACTGGCGTTGTATGGACAGTATTTTTTGCTCCATATACATTCATCTGGCAACTTCTATATATTCTTTCTCTAAAATTTTTAGGTCGGTATTGACTGAAATATATTTTAAATTTTAAACTTTCGCGTTCCATTACGCGATCACGAAAAGGTTACATACCTTTTTGTGATCGCGTTAGTTCAAGTTTAAAGACATTTTTTTTTTCTTTTTTAATTATAAAATATTTTTTTTGAAAAGAAACTTGTTGTGTTTTCTTTATATGACCAAGGTATCAAACTGATAAACGATCAGTGTGATGGTTATCGGTTTCCCTAAGGAATCGCAAAACGCGCGCGTTCCTAACCTACTCCCCTTCATATAAAGTTACCACACTTTAATTCAATACCACTTATAGGAAACTACGCGAGTGGTATACGTTGCCACAGTCGCCTATCGACTACGCCGCGCGAGTGTTGTGGCTTCGATTCCCACACGGGACAAAAAATTGTGTGATCCAATAATTATTGTCCGGAGTCTGGGTGTTCTTTGACACAGGAATAATTTGTTGGGAGTTGTCCTTTTAAAAAGAAAAAAAAAAGCTTTTACTACTTCTGTGGTGCGGCAGTAGTGCGACTCCTACATCGTGGGTCGCGGGTTCGATTCCCGCTAAGTGTAAATATTTTTATGCATTAATATATTTATTTGCGTTGGTTTTAATGGTTTTATGTATTATATATATGTATTTACGAAAAAATTATCTAAGAATATTTATCCGTGTCCTAGAAGCCATTGTAGAAGCTTTACTTAGTTCGAGTCTAGACAGCGATCGTAATATGTCCCAGATGATAATTATTGTTTATATTTTTAATAAATAAATACTAATAAACTAAGTTGACAAAAAATGCAACTATTTACCGAATCGGGTAGTTAAAACTGGAACAGAAATTTGCCGTGTATTACATATTTGTGGATTTTTGTGAGGGATAATGTTAGCATCCCAAAACAAATATCGAATTTAGAAGATACAATTTTAACTTAGAAGCGTAGATTCTTTCTAGAGTTTATATAAATTAAATTATAGTTCAAAACACAAGGCGACTGGCCTGTTGGTCTAGTGGTTAGTGACTCTGACTGCTGAGCCAGAGGTCGTGGGTTCGATTCCCACCCTAGTCTGGGTGTTCTTTGTGTCCGTTGTTTATATGTTTGTAAAGTCCCCCGCGACACAGGAGTAATTCCTAATGCGGGAGTCGTCTTTAAAAAAAACAAAAATAACACATTTTATTAAGAAATAAATAAATATACTTTAAGTTTTATTCCAAAACTGTTTCAATGGTAAGTAGAAAAGTTTAGTAACAAGTTTTAAAACCAACTGTAACCTGTAAGTTCAATTCGTAACAATGTGCTTATTATAAGCACACATTCTTCTTGCAATATTAGTGAGACATTAAAAATGTTATTTATAGAGTCTACCCACGATCTACATGCAAACGCCAAACGGGAGTGACTTTTAAACTCGCACGCACATAGTTATGCTCTATTGTTCAAAAATCTTTGTTATAAAAAGTTTGCGAGGGTGATTCGTGTCCCCTACTAATTTACTACAGGCACATGTCGACACGCGTCGAAAAAGAAAAATAAATAAAAAAATCGGTTACAGAGACACGGGTTTCGCATTTAAGTCGTCTGACACGCGGCCGAAGTGTTGCAAGTCCGTTTGAACTGATCCGTTAATGTTTTTTGTCGGTTTGAAATTGATAGCTCTCGTGTGGAAATGTCCGAAGTAATAAAGTTTTAAAACATACGATTACACTCTATTCAATCGATTTTCGGTTGAATGTAAAAACTAGAACACCTCTTGATTTCGATACTGCAATAAAACTGTCAGTGAATATAATCTTCAAAGATTTTAAAAATCCTTTGATCGTTTATTGCTCTAATTTACACAGAAAAATCAAATTGCATCAATGTAATTGCATAATTACGGAGTGAGTGAACATTTCCAACGTTCATAACTGTCACCCTAAGTAATTTGATAGCCGTTTGAATTTCGAATATCTAATTCTAATGGCCGTGATTGGCTCCCTTAGGAGGTAATCATGATTTTTCGAATGAACACGTGTTCAATTTTGGACCCCCTTGCAATATGAAGCGGGTGACGTTATTACTTGCCAGTTTTAACGAGTACACGCAATAAGTGCAAAATCGAAGCATATTTTGCAAATCTACATTTTTTCATTCATCATTGCTGTTCTTCACCATAATCTTCGACATATTTATGTATGAGTTACAATTTAAAATAAGAAAAACTATAAAACCCTTATTAACATAAAATACATAAATACGTTCCGTAGAATAGAGACAAACTTAATTGTGGTAAAATAGTTAAGTATTGTTTGTACTAGGAGCGTTTTACAGTGGTTTCCCCAATTGAGGCCAATGGACACATCAGGGGCAAATTATTCGCATCATTATCGACATGTAATTTTTGAAAAACAATGTCTAAACTAACATTTAATAATTATAGTGACTACCCCGGGTTTCAAGAAGCACTTGATGCTGTAATGCTTGAAGAAGACGATGTTACAGAGATAGATTTAGTAGCAATTCCTGCAGAACCAAGTGTGTTTACCTATAAATAAGATGGTGATGTGGACCATATACAAAGCATAGCTATTCCGCAAGACATACCAAGTAAGAACTGAAGTATTAACGAATAGAGATGCAGAGGACAGGAAAGGAAAGTAGCAATGATGAACTGTTCGCTAGAACTGATTTTGCGGAACCTTGCGGAACCCCGCTGGTGTAAAACAGAGGCCTTCCTTGAAATGATAAGCTTATAGTTTCACTAATGGTAATTTGCAAGCGAAACTTGATTAATTGATGGAAGTGCTGAAAAAACCAAAATAGTTGCAGTGTAAGATATGAAGAAGAAAACCTGTGCTGATCTTGATTTCGTTTCGACCAAAATTTATTCGTACGTTGGATCGGCAATAGTGTCTGCGTCATGGGGTCAAACTAACCTAACCGTGACAAACTCATGCCACCTTTTCCTTGCAACTAATGATATCAAGTTAGAGCAGCTTTAATTTCGTCGCAATATTGCTCAACACTATTTGAGACATACAAGCAGTGAAAATTTGCATCCAACAGCTTCTGTGGTGCCAATTTTGCAGAATGGTGGAGTAGCTCACCTCCACCTAGGTCCTCAAAAACTTTACCAACAACTTCTTTTTATCATTTGTCATAAAAATGCATGTTCGAAATACAAAAAGCGTGTTAAAACTTTATGCATTAAAAGAAAATGTTTTGAAAATTTATACACCGTTTTAGCCCATTGTCCCTATTTGAGGACGGCTTTTTTTCCCAATGAAGGAAAATATATTTTTTTAGTTTCTTTAGGTTTTTGTTATAATAATATTAGTTTCTACCAATTAATGAAGAAATTTTGTTATTTCCACTGTAAATTTGTATTTGGGTCCAAATGGGATAATGGAATCTAATACTGATTTTGATTCCAAAAAATAAATGAGGTTAATCAAACCCAGATAAAACTACGTCGTATGAGACCAAAAATAAAAACCTGGTATCGAAATAACGAAATTTATAAGTAATAAATCAATAATCTTAGCTAAGAGACTCTAAAAGCAGAGATACGATAACTCTAAAGTATATTATCCAACATTTTAGCATTTTATTAAAAGACTTAACACATTTAGGTCACACTCACATGTGAAACTGATGTAATAAATGAACCTCACAAGCACAAAATAGCCAACAAAGTCACGCTCAATGAAATAACACTTATATTTTACGGTGCAAAAAACTTAAACACATGTGTTCAGAATTAGTTCAACGGATGGACGGATTACATAAATGTGTTTTTCGTGAGATATACTGTTTGTCTTGTAAGGCGTCTAATGCATGAGGGACAAATTGTTGACGTAGTGTCATCTTTCTTGGGGATCGATACCTGGTTCTAACTGGGACACCCGTGCAATAAATGAAATGAAATTCCGGCAGCGATAGCGCGTCTTTCGATTTTAGACTCTAAAGTGTTGTGTCAAAGTTTAAAAACTTTTCAAGAATTTACTGTTGGTGGTATAGTTTGTTTGGTTTTGCTAGTAGCCGTTTCGTAGCGATGTTTACGGAAATGCGTCGGCGACAGTCGCGTCGCGTTTTGTTATGTGACGGCGGGCGCGTGGGCAGATGGGATAACAAACTTTGATACTTACTACAAAAATCTGTTACATCAAATATATTCTATGTTATACACAGCTTGAATAAATTGTAAATTCTATACATAGTATTGTAAGACGCCTCTCACAAATTTTAAAAGATTATTTTACATATTGTTTGACATTGTTTACTTTAAAGTTGCAGGCACCATAACATTGTGATGTGTGTACGGAACATTGTAATGTGATTCAAAACAGAGAAAGACCATGGAACATACTACTTACATAAAAAAAAACCTTAAAAAAGATTTTATACAAATCATTCTCCCAGTAACTAATCAATTCTCACATCTAATGCGCAAAAACCAAAACCCCATACTCCTAACAAGGTTGAATGAATGCTACCGAAAAAAAAAACAAATCGGAAGACGGCCTGTTATTCTTCCATGTTTAAATAAAAACTCAAAAAACCTTATATCAAGTTTGCGAACGAAAGTTATCTGATCTTAGGAACAAAAACTTTTTGGCGACCGCTCTTGCTTACTGATTGGCAAGAGAGGTCTATATTTAGGGACGAGATAAGATCCGCTCTCGACAAATCGAATACCTGAATTACTTGTAATTTTTTTACTGTACGTTTTGAACTACTAAAACATAATTACGTCATCATGTTAAGATAATTAAAGTGTTTTTTAACACGCAAATCAAAGTAAATCGCTTACATGAAATAATAATTTAATACACGCTACTTTAAAACCTTCTTTTGTATGCTTTACAAGGTAGTCGTCATTTTGAGAATTAATTGTGATTATTGTACGATTATTTTCATTGAAAGGCTGTATGGACAGGTATGTCATTAATTAGCGAAACGTTTCATACTTGACTTCACATTCATACTTTGAAAATGTATGTTTATTTATCAAAGGTTTCGATTACCAAATACCTAATAATAATAATAATTACTTGAGACACCCCACACACTGTCGTCTGATACCAAACTAGGCAGAGCCTGTACTATGGTAATCAGACTACTGATAAACATACTTATATATTACTAAATAAATACATACATAGTATAAACAAATTACACCCAGACACAGAACAAATGATCGTGCTCATCACACAATTATTACCTAGGTGGTAATCGATCCCAACAACCTCTGGCTCAGCAGTGAGGATCACTAACGACTAGACCATCAGGCCCGTCAAATTATTATACCTATAGTAAAAATTTAAAACATAATTTATACTCGTATAGGAAAAAGATTTTATAGGGGTCAGTGCAAGTGACAGCATTCATAAATGTCACTGCATTGTTTAGTGTTGTGTTTAAGATACGGCATATTTCGAACTATCGAACAATGAAGGCACTAAACGTCCATTGTACCCTGTTATTTTTTACTGTAGCCTTTTTGGCTCTGTTAAATGATGAACAAGCATTGAGTTTGTTAGTATATGAAAGGCGCTACAGAATACATATAAACTGTTGTCTGTATGATAATGTTGATAACTTCCCCTAGGTCATTTAAACCAAATAACTTGAAAACAATAACGCATTGTATTTTTTCATTTGAATACGAAACGTTTTATTAAAAATTGATAACGATTTTCTGCCATTATAAATGTGAAAGTTTGGATGGATGGATGTTTGTTACTCTTTCACGCAAAAACCACTGAACCAATTGCGATGAAACTTGGTATGTAGATAGCTAGAGACCCACGAAGTGGTTCTCTAGCTATCATTGTCGGAGGGCCTTTTATCCAGAAAAAAAACACTGTCCCCGAGGAATACAATCAATTCATTGGCTATATCAACATTACCGCTAGCGACGCCGCGGACAATAGGTACCTAGTGGGTACTATAAACTATTGATCCTTATGAGTATATAGTTTCGACACGTAACATAATAAACCAAATAGGTATAGAAAAAGAAATTAACGAACCATATACACGCTAGAAGTAGAAGAACAAAATAATTAGCCCTGTTTCATTTTACTTTGAGTGCAAAACTGAGAGTAATATACGATAATGAGGAACTCGCTATAAAATGTTCCATAAAAATTTTTATTTCTCTCATGAAGAAAAGTGTTTCAAAACTACTTTTAAAAGGCTATTTTCACAAGGCCATATAAAGGACATAACTCCATTAAAGCTCTGCCAATACATTTTACGTGTAAACAAACAGACTACACACATCCTGAATATGACGTAACACACGTCACTTTGAGATCGATAGTTGTTCCGTTTGTTCGGTCTAGTAATTTCTGAAATAGGGGGCAAATATGTCTCTTGGAGCCGTTGTGTCAATGTAAGAGCTAAATTGTAAGTCAGACATTTATTTCTCGTCAGTTGTAGGCTCTTCATGTGTATAATATTGAACAAAAAAATTTAAGAGTTAAGAAAACAGAATTCACGAAGAAATTTTCAATTAGACTCCTATCACGTTAAGTGGTGTTGTGCAATAATGAAAGGTGTAGCGATGATATCTATTCATATTAAGTTACAGGCATTTTTAAGTTCATCTGTAAACAGCTGAACAAGCGAGTGCATAAACTCTGAAAATCATACCTCAAAGCAGATATATTATACTATATTAACAAACCATGACTGACACTATAAACACAAACAAATATAACAAAAATAAAAATGTTAGATGGAGATAAAAAAAATATACTTTGCCTTTCTACCTACTTTTAACTTTCAATATACCCCAAAATTTCGTGAGTGAGTCCAAAATATGGGTATTTAATACGCTGTCTAACCCCTCAAGGATACAGGCGTAAGTGTATGTATGTATGTATGTATGTTAATATGTACTTACAATTATGTACACTTTAATCATGTTTCATATGGCCTGAAGATATCACTTATTCAGGCTCCAGTCTCGCCCACCCGACATACGTAGATAATGTTTTACCGACATTTATCCCTTGAGATTAACACATTCAGGCAGATAAGAAGAAGCAGGCCACTATACCTCGCAGTACTTCTTTGTTTGTATTGTTAGCACATAAATACAAAGATGAAACTTTTAAAATTCATCCGTGTTTTGTGTCAACTGAACCATTTTACTACATCACAATCGTAACAAAAGTTATTTCACAATAAAAAATCTCAATGTTTGTGATTTAGTTCAGCTGCTATTGTGTGCTAGTTTTTTTGTTACGCAGTGTAACGCATTAGACACAAAAGATAAGCGTCGTTTAACATTAGCTTAACTTCTTTACGCTTTGATAGACGCCACGGGTGCGAGGCCGGGGTTAGGGTTCTTGAGTGAGATAATACGGGTTGTACGTTTTATTGAAATATTTATACGTATTTGAATATACAGATCGTAGGCCTAGGAAGAAAGTAATATATTAAAAAAAAAAAAAGTTCTTTCCCTTCGTTGTGTTTAGGCTCCGATCTCCTAAATCTAAAATTGAATAAATTATTATTTATGTTTAACTAAGGTAGTAAAGACTCATACAGTACGCCTGATGGTAAGTGGTTAACGATGCCTATGCAGACTCGTAATGCCAGTGGTGTAACTTGTGCGTTTAAAGCTCTGATTCCTCCTATGGAACTCTGGCAGCCCCACTGCGGTTGCAGGTAAAAATCAGGACTATGTCAGTAGTTCTGTCTAACCGCCTTCTGTTAAAAGGAACACTGATGTGTCCTACTCCCTCCCTATTACAGACATTCCCTGTATAATAAACTAGCCGTGTTCCGCAACTTCACCAGCATTTATGGCCACTGCCCCACTTCTAAGAGTCGTAGCGTGATGTTACATAGCCTCTACTATTCCTCATGAATCTTGCTATCATATACAAAAAAATATTCGAATCCGACTGGTAGTTCCAGAGATTATCTCATTTAAACAAACAAGCAAATAAGAAATCAAACAAAAACCCTTCAGGTATCGTCATATTAGTATACATTATTTCTATTGTGGTTATAAGTTCTACTACATAAATAAATATCAATCTAAAAAGTTTCTAAAGCCTAGCCTCTGGCTTCAATATCGGCCTATAACCTCATTAGCTACAAATGTATGAGTACACGCACTACTCCATGAGGAATTTAATCACTAATCGCTCCAAAGATTTGTCGAGGCCTCTCAACAAGTCCTCAACAGGGCCATGGATGTATTCTAGGACTTCGCACATTTTGTAGTCTAAGGTCCAGGTCGAGACTGGACAAGGACCCGTTTTAACTTTTATGAAGTAAAACATTGTTATCGCCGCAGGTTCGTTCACTAGAAATACAGTCTTACCGAAATGTTTTAATGAACGCTATCCAATACCTTTTAAGGCTATAGAACCTGCCTACTAAGGTCTTAATTATAATAATAATAATAAATGTATTTCTCTCATCACAAATTGTAGAAGCTTTGTAATGGCATTTATTTTATTTTAGAATCCTAGTTCAATCCAACCAGTATTCCTTCGATAAATCCACTCTTATCCAAGACCACAACCATTCTGTTAACAAATGACCCACGTTAATATTCAAAAATAGAACCCATTGGTGTCCAGATACAGTATTTTTATACGCCGATTATAAAATATGCGATAGGCAGATGCGGGACACACATGTGTTTTGTTAACCTAATGAGATTTGTCAATAAGTTACGCTTCCCGCCTTCTATGAGCCCCGAGAGTATCGTTATGGTGTGTTTATTTGTAAAACACCACTTTTACCGACTCGTGGCCGTTTTTTCTTATATTCTTTTAGAGTTTTTTTATTGAGTGATAGTTGGTTTCATTGAGTGAAGTAAAGTTTATTATGCGGGAATATTTTTAAAGTATTTTAAGTTTGGGATTGGACTTACTTACTTGTTGAATATGTTTCAAAAACAATATTTATTTGTTAAGTCTAGTGTAGAATTATTCAAGCATGCAGTTTCTAATACTAACGTATAAGAAAATTGGTTAGGATGGGATGATAAGTTTTAACGGTCAACATATAGTGGTCAACAGACGGAAAATTTGTTGGAAGTTGGTCACCCAATCGCAGGCCTTGTGGCAAAAACATCTTTTCTAAATGTCAATACATTTAGAAAACAATAAAATAACTGACATTCAGGCGATAAAAATTAGAGATGATCCTGTTTTAGGTAGATTCCGAAGAAATTCTACCTATTGGTTTTGTACCAGTTGTCGAGTTTTCCAAAAATTTCTTCACGGAGGTCTAGTTATGATCCCTAGACCCCAAAACAATCGAAAGTTAAAAAGTATATATATACATATCTATCTAGTACCTCAATTTTAAGGGCATGATAGAGGTCGCAATTATGCACCGATTAAAATGATTAAATTTAAACTTGGACGACAAATCAACAGGGCAACAATCAAGGTTAAGTTCGTGAATGGGGGATATTCTTCATTCATTCATTTAATTTAAAGTAACGGGAAATGACAATAACGAAAGAAAAACAGGAGAGGAATGGTAATATATTATTCTTTTCTTCCCTACTTCACTTTTTACTCTACTTATCAATGAAAAAAAAAATAGATATTCTGACCTTTGCACTAAATTAAGTAATTTTTATAATCCCGTCGGCTTCTTTGAATACATTCCAAAATAAAAAAAAAAGCAGTGAAAGTCGATTTATGACATTTTTCAAAGTGTACTTAAAATAGAATCGTGCTGAAAATTGGCCAATTATACAAAATTATATGAACAATTACCCAAAAGTATCATTGAAGTCAAGGTTCAATCGTAATGGGGCTCAGTCCCAGGGGGCTGCGATCCCCTTCAGATATTTAGTACCTTGCCGTACCATCTTTTAGCTGTGGCAACACTTCGCCACAAAAATAACTGAGTCACTCCCCATTGCTTTATTTATCACTTTGCGGAACTTTTCTTGACGGATAGGGTATGATATCTTCTTCTCTATCTACATCTAAGGTTATATTTTATATCAAAATGGGGTCAAGTGTTTGAAGATTACCTAATACTTACGGGGTTTGTATTTCAGTCGGAAGCTTTATATATTTTGAACAACATAACATCAGTATTGGTATTGGTTAAGGTCTCTGTTTCTGCATTAAGACTCAAAAATGGTCTATTATGCGGTCATTTATGGCTGCCTAGTTGAGCCAGCCTAGCTCTCTCCAGAAGCACAAAAGCTTCCTGGGGTGTTCACAGGCTTTTAGGAGCAACCTTGTATCCACGAGGATTTTTGCTCGTTGTGTTGAAACTCCAGGATATCGTGGGCTAACTGGCTAACTTCTCAATATGATTAGGTTTTTAAAGCGAATATTATTCTTATCTTTTATCGGGATGTCTACAGATTATTCTCTTAGTTTATTTCGCTACAGAATAAAAATTCAGTTTTTTTGTATGTTTCAGTATCTTACCTGAGCAAAAGCATATCAGTCCGAGCAAGGACGTTATTGTGGTGAGAAGATCCATACCGATGATCAACTACCACATTCTCAGCTTAACCAATGATGTTGAGCACGAAGAATATTTAACATTTTCTGTTTTTTCTTTCATCTGGAACAAAGACAAACAAAACTTTTAACTTTAAGGAGCATCTTAAATTTTAACTTACGGGTAAAAATACAACCAAATCAGACAAAACAAAAGACTATCAAAAACAATTCGGTCGAATACAATGTTTAATAGACCTTAACCAGTCTTACTTCATAATGTTTAAAATGTTTACTGTGTACATTTTATGTCTATTGTGTTTTAAATATTATAAACTAGCAACAATCATCATCATATTTCAACCAATTTACACAAAACGTTAACAAATTAAACACTTAAACCTTCCTCATGAATCACTCTGTCTATTGGTGAAAACCGCATGAAAATCCGTTAAGTCATTTTTCAGTTTATCGCGAACAGACAGAAAGACTTTTTACATTCAGATATTTAAAAAAAGTTTTCAAATATCTACAATCTACAGAATTGGACCTGTTACAGTTTTATTATGAGTATAGATTTATCGGTACTTAAATTTGTCTCGTTGGCGCTTTAAACATAGGGGGTTTCCACTATTTACGAAAAATAAAAAAAAATTAATAATAATAACATCCTCGCACATTGTATTATATTTAATCGGTATTTAGACCCAAACCAAAGTGGGTTCTTTTTCTTGGGTATTTTTGTAAATACATACATATTTTACATAGAAATACCCAGACCTATGCAAATAGACACATTCACACACTGAACGGGAATCGAACCCGCGACCTCCGGTGTGGCAGTCGCATACAATGCCACCGCGCCACAGAAATCGTCTTAAAAACTGACATGTTATCATAAAGAGTAATTAGTCACTTTCATGTTGGTCTAGCGGTTAGTGATCCTGACTGCTGAGCTGGTCGTGGGTTCGATTCCCACCCAGGACAAATAATTATGGAATGAGCATGATCGTTTGTTCTGTGTCTGAGTGTAATTTATCTATCATATATATGTATTTAGAAATTTATAAGTATGTTTATCAGCAGTCTGGTTACCATAGTACAGGCTCTGCCTAGTTTGGGATCAGACGGCCGTGTGTGAGGTGTGTTAAGTTATTATTATAATACAGAATATGTATATGTGTATATTTTAGCTCTCAGTTACGATTGCTCAGACTATCTATTAGAGGCCCTTATGTGCCGAAAATTCTGATTAACACACAATTAGTCTCTATTGTTAAATTGTTATACTCTAAAGTAAACAACAAATACCTTAATAAGCTTAAAATAACTCTTGATAACACATAGCAAATTACTACCAATCCCGTCCACCGCAGAGTAAATATCTTAAAAACATTATTTAAATTTGCACGCGTTAATTTGGTTACATTCATCACTTTAGGACCTTCGTAATTTAGTTTCGTTATACATTGGATTTGATAAAACCCTTGCCTTTTATTCAATAATATAACGAGATAACAGGACCCGTGGGTCCGGTTGTAAATTTGAGGAGTGAGTGCTTCCGTCTATTTATCTATTAGATTCTGTGAGGGACTCCAATTTAATTTATCTTTTATATTTTTATTTCGTAAAAGAAATTTTGATAAAAAGATAGATGAATGACTTGAATAACAATTTTATGTTAAAAATAGGTAAGTCATAAAGAAGTATATATATCTTGATATCGCTGTTCACGGTTTTAATAATATCCTCTATCCAATAACGTACTAATCCCACTGATACTATAAATGTGAAAGTGCAGGATGCATATGCAGGATAGATGGATGGATGTTTGGGACTCTTTCACGCAAAAATCACTGAACCGATTGCGATGAAACTTGGTGTATAGATAACTGTATACCTGGATTAACATAGGATTAGCATAGGCTACTTTTTATCCCGATATTCAAACGGGATCGTGACCTTCGCGGGTAAAACCGCGGGGCGCTGCTAGTCTAATACAAATCTAAGCTATTTCGATTAAATACAGGTTTTTAAATTTGGGACCTTATATTAAAGAATAATTAATTAAACATTCGGGTTTGCACAATAAAATAAATTCAACCGCTCTGTTTGAGTTACATCTTTCGAAGTTTTAAACTAACAAACCTAAGCAGAAACCTAGTCAATGTTAAACCTACGCCTAGCATAAATTGTAAAACAATAAAGAAATACAACGGAAATTTTAAGATAATTTTGATAAAATTTAACTTGGTATTTGATTATGTCAAACGGATAGCGACAACCATTTGTCACGTTCTATATATGTTTATATTTACATAAATGTTATGCAGTTTACAAGTCTTTTCAAATATATATTTTGTTTATATAATTTACTAAAAGAAACACAATTCGGATATAGTTAAAAATGATGATTATTAATTTTGTTCCACTTAATTTTGAGCCAGGAATTGAGTAATCTTAAGAAATATTATGTTTGTTTATTATTTCAAATTATTTGACACGCTATTTTATTAATAGATGCCTTATTTTATATATAAAGTTGTTTCAAATATTTTATAAATCAGGATTTTGAGAAACATGATTGGCTAGAGAGGCGGCGTGGCAGCCATTCCTACCGGATGACTGGACATGGCTGTTTTAAGAACTTTCTGTGTCGGATAGGCCGGGAGCCAACGCCTGTGTGCCACCACTGCGGGGGCTGCCGCGAGGATAACGCACTCCACACTCTAGTAGAGTGCCCTGCATGGACGCAGCAGCGTGTTGATCTCGCGACGGCCGTAGGTATGGGTAGCCTCTCGCTGGAGACCATGATTATGTCCAGAGCGAGAGCGCGTGTTATTAGGCCTCCTCGTTTTGCGAGGAGGTAATGTATGAAAAGGAGGCGGCAGAAAGGAACCGGGAGAGAACTATTACTCTTCCATCCCGCAAAAGACGCACCAGGTTGGAGAGAGCAAGTGGATTTCCGGCTGCCATGAGCGCTTGCCTGAGGGCGACGGACAGGGTCATCCGGCATTTGTCTAAAAACTGTTAGGTAGGGATTCTTTGAAAATCGCTTAAAGAAATAAATTACCAAACAAAGGACTTGTTTGGTAGTTTTGTCATTTAAACGATTTCCATCTTTGCGCATAATTTTTAAAATGAGTTATCACGATATTTTCGGCGATTGGTCGTGCTGGCAATTGATTTTACTGAGGATCGAAAACGTTATGTCTTAATTATTCCATGTCTAATTTGATAAACTAAAGTCACAAGTCTAATCCTCATACACTGGGAAAGCAATCTTAAATCTAAATTTTAATTTCGACATTTTTAGGTGCTCCCTGCCTGACGAGCATTTGCCTGTAATGTAACATTTATGATTCGATTTTGAGCATAACGTTACAATACTGCATACCTGACTGACGAGCATTAGCCTGAAATGTAACATTTATGATTCGAGTTGATTAGTTGATTCCACAATGTCAGACGAAGCGGTCGTTGTGCTGAGCGCGGCAGTATTAATTCGAAATTGTTATTTACGTAAAAAAACAAAAGAAACGATATTGGTGTCATGAATTATTTCAAAACCAACGAAACACAGGTGGTTGTACTAGTTGTATCAAAATATTACTGATTGTATCATTATAGGTTGCGTACTGTAATGCTTGGTTCTCCTCCCTCACTGATGTAATGCTCGGATCTGTAACGTTACATTACAGGCGAAAGCTCCCGGTTAGGGAGCACATTTTCAGTTTTAACTGGAACGTTTCAACTGTACGGTTCGACTGTTTAGTTAAATTGTATGTGTGCAGGCAAAACTGAGAACTGTACACAGCTGTTGAACTAAAAATGTAAACAAATTTTCAGAATATAAAACTGAATGTATGGAGCAAAAACCTACGCAGTTGGGCAGTTTTGCCGAAGCATTGTTGGTGTGAGTATGTACAACATCTTGGAAATTAAAATGGCAAATCAACTTTATTGCACTTATATTAATATCTATTACGATGTTATATGTTTTGATGAATATGAATATAAAGATTTTAGATTTAAAACATCATTAGTCGATGCAACGGCTACTGACTTCTGATAAGACTGTGAGATTTTAACATAATTGATTTTCATAGTTTCAAAATCAGAAATTAAACGTTGGCTGCTCAGGGAATACCGCTGAACCATCACCGGTAAAGTAAAGCTATCAGCCATAGCATGTCACCGCTCATTCTGCGAATACTATACAAACATTAGCTTTCCTCGTAAACTACCGAGACCTGGAGTAGTGATATCTTGCTTGCCTATTATTTCTTTGTCTCTTTTTAAACATTTGTGAAACTGGCTACATCCACCTACACGTGTTTAGTATATATGTTGACCTGTCATGATATGGAAGGTCTATACAATGACGGTTCAGCTTATACTGGATATGCATAGCTTAATTTATGTATGAATTTTGTATTTATTTGGTGTCTATAAATGTCTAACTTTTATCGTGAAATAATTTTTTGAGAGCAGGACTCGTCTGATGTTGCAAACGTCCATGGGTGAGGGCGCTATTCTAACACCTTAGTGGTTTAAAATATTCACAATACATCATGTGGTTTTCCTTCAATAAGAAATCTGTGAAATGTTCGATAGAAATTAAGATCACAGTTCGTCACTAAAACAATACATAGATATTACTACCACAATATCGTTATAACATACCCACTTGGTCTCAATCACATAATTATAACACGTAAAGTACTTTGGAATCTCTCCCATATTTCGACGATCTTCAAAAGCTGTTGATTAACAAGGATGTTTCAATTAAAACTGACAGTTTCTCCATTGATCCAATAATATCAATATGCCTGATTGGTAGCAAATATTCAATACTCGGGTTAAAATGAAAAGCGTTTGGTTATCCCTGATAATGTGGTAAGGGAATTTGAACTTAAAGTTTTGTTGAAATGATTGGATATAGGTTGCATAGTAATTATCTGCGGGTTATGTTTTGTTAACCCTATGACAGGATTTAGTGAGTTGTGTTTATTATAAACAATCGAACAAGAAAGAGTTTGTATGGCCGTCATCCGGTTTCAAAATCAGGCCCACAACATCATCCCACCAGTCCAAAATTCACGGATGTAATTTTATTCTGCTGTTCTGGAGATCTTCTATCTCTATCTTTAGAACAGGTACATGATCCCATGAAGCTATTGAAAGGAATAGCTTCATGGGATCATAAACCTGTTCTAAAGATAGTGTTTCTTTTCTAATGTATTATTTTATCCCTATCCTTAGATAGGGATAAGAAAATACATCATAAAATAAATAAGAAAAGTGGGATAACCCTTCAGGTTATAAAAGTACACCACGAATTTCAAGTAAGAAAGAGATGAAAAATAATTAATAAATTTGATACCGGAAACACAATGTAACGTTAATAAAAGCTTGATTAATAAATAGTTGCTGATCTTTAAATTAATCCACTTACAATTTTGGAACATTAACTAATAGGTGGCTGTTTAAACTGTTCAAACCAAAAAGTTTAATTATTTAATTAATTTTCATACTATTAAACATGTTAAAACATCATGTTATACATTTTTAAAAACTTTTGTGCTACTTTTTGCTTCTAATTTAAATTGTGTTTAAAATAACAAATCTCATGATGAGACTTGAGTCGATGATAGTGCCCAAGAATTGCGTTGATCTGTAGAATTGAATGAGGCCGATAATTCTATACTAATAGGTTTAAATTCACGTCCACTTTTAAAGCGTAAAATTACGTTGATTGCTTTTACATTGCCTTAGATATATCCAGTAATTTCTGCATCGATTTGTTGTTGTTGATTTCTAAACTAGAGTACACTTATTAAAGTTTTAGATACACAAATATCACATGTATTAAATCTCTGTACACGAGATCAGTATTGAATATATGACCCTGAATTAACTTTTGACTGGCACAAATTAGTTTATCCAAACTCAAGTGGCTCTGACGACTTCCGTTGGCGGGTGGGTACAGTGGGTACTGCTCGCTTATTGAGTTGTTCTATGAGTTGATATTGTATTATATTGAATTGTAAATAAATACAAGATATTATAAACACTAGTGAGTGACGTGTATGGATTTAGTAAAGTATAAATATAAAATAACAACTCTAACAGGGCTGTTGGTCTAGTGGTTAGTGATACTAACTGCTGAGCCAAAGGTCGTGGGTTTGATTCCCACCCAGGATATATATATATATATATATATATATATATATATATATATATATGTCTGTATTACTATGTATTTAGTAATACGTATATATATATATATATATATATATATATATATATACGTATTACTAAATACATAGTAATACAGACATATATATATATATGTGTGTATGTCTGTATTACTATGTTTTTTAGCACTCCGGTTATCATATTAAAGACTCTGCCTAGTTTGAAATGATACAGTCGTGTGTGAGGTGTCTCAAGTTATTATGATAAATCTATTAATCATGACTGTATTTTATTGACTGACTTCAAAAAAGGAGGAGGTTCTATGTTCCACTGTATATATATATAACCAATTACTCAAAGACGCCTGGACCGATTTGGTAATTTCTTCTTTTGTTTGAAAGGGTATACTTCCCAAGTGGTCCATGGTCATCAGGTCAGGATCTGGTGATGAGATCCTGGAGAAATCGAGAAATTTTAAAGGCACACGTGGAGTGATTTGGGTCTTTTGAGACGCATTGAAGTCGGTGATACTTTTTTTAAAGTCAAACATTTATGTAATAACGACGATAAAACACACACACTGATTATTTGGCAGGCAGACCGCAGGGCACAGAAGATTTGCGCCTGAATAGAAAGCGACCTACTTGTGAATGAGCTCTAAGCCAACCGTAATGAAATTTGTCAAAAAAATTTGGAAAAAATTATTGAAAACGTGCTCACTTTTTGCATTAGAGATATAGACACGCTTAATACTACATTAGATTAATCTTCTTGTTAACTCCTCCGGCTAACCTAAATGCTTGTATTAGAAGTAGATTGACGTCGCCGCATCCGTTGTGTACAGGGTGAGGTTCGAACCGGCCACCACTCGATGGCAAGTCGGACGTCTTCATTGTCCCTACGATACCACCGCTGTATTTTATCAATGTGGAATTTTTATCTATTATTTATGCCTATAGCACGCGGATGAAGTCACCGGCAATCGCTAGCACGGAATCTTAAGAAAATATGTGCGTTCCAATATTAAAATTCCAACCTAATACGCATACCTACCTTCGTTATCTAAAATATAGACCGCTGTGATTGCAGCCATAACTTATTCTTTCGAAAATATTTTCTTATAATATTATCCTGTAATAATAGCCTTAGCCGCCTGATAAGATACCGACCGGTTGTAAATAAAAGGATTATGGGAACATAACAATTTCAACGTAGTATGTTTCGTAAGGATCTAATTAGTTCAACACTTTGAAAATTATATGGAGGTCGAGATGATGCGCCTCATTATTGACAGAACACCGTGACTCGGGAGGTTTTGAGGCCTATAACAAAAATAAACTGGACATGAGGGTTCGTGTTCTGAGGGTTCTGTATAAACTTTCATTTAGTTCATAATTAATTGTATGTAGGTAAAGTTACCAACTTAGGTTTATTTTTTATGGAAAATTAAAATGTTCTACCATATATCTATATATCACAGTATGCTCTTTAATTTGACATACGTCACGGTACATTATACACCTGAAAATGTAATACAACTTAATGCATTTCAGATTCTAACATTCGCTTGTGCTGTAAAGAGCTTCGGATGTGAAACTCGAAGCGTGGAACGTCGCACAACTAGATGGACTGAAGACCTGCTTTGGGGAGATGGGGGGAGTGAAAAATCGCTCTGTGAGGCAAACTTCTACTTCTCCTTTCTTCTTCTGGAAGGGTCTAAGTAAATCAGTGGACATTACGTAGTTAAGATCATGATGGTAAACAGACATATTATGACCTCATAATGCAAAGGTGTTACCGATGCTTAATTCGCAAAACCGGAAATCACACATAATGTTAACACACAACCCCTACCAACATAATAACTGTGAAGACAAACTTACAAATATAAAACTACAGTGTTCTGATTCTAGCAGAGATCTGTCCTAAATAGCATTAGTTTATTAAGCTATCACTGCGAAATATTAAATCGTTCAGTATATTTTACGCTGTAGTTAAATTAAATATGGTCAGGTGATAACCCAGGTAAGGCAACACCAATAAAGCTATTTAATCGCGACAACGGATGCAATTCCCTTTAACGATACATTATGTTGCAATAGGAAACTGTTAACAACCAATAAACCTAATTGTATCGAAATAGTAGCAGTCCACACTTTCAGTAATCTTCTATATTAGTTCATTATACTGATGGATAATTCCCAGCTATTTGGAATTCAATCTAAAATCAGTTCCGATAGCAATTTGGCTGTGTCATATTTTAGTTAGAGGGAATTTTGATTTCCGATTGAATTATTTAGATACTGATTTCTGGATTATGTAATGAAATATCGTGCTGATGCTGGATTTTCAAAAGGTAGTTCAGGTTTATTACATCTGATCTATATAACATATTTATCCGACTTCTAAAAATGAAGAGGTTCTCAATTCGACTGTATTTTTTGCATGTTATGCGATATCTTCGCCAATCATAAATAGGTGTTAATTAGTCTTCTTTTGGTGGATATCTAATTAATTCTTGTGGTTTTATACAAATTTAAAAATAAAAATCCAATCCTAACGGTGGGAAAATAGCTAATGAAAAATTAAAGTTGGTCTTTTTTGTTATAAATTACACATTTATGTAAATAAAAATTTCATAATTTTTTTTTTTTAAGTGGGCAACTCTCGAGAGCCACATGTAGTGTCGCAGCCATTTACAGACAATGGTAACTGCGCACTATTATGCCTTTGTAGTACATAAAAAAAATGACAAATCTCGATTACTTAGATATTTCTAACGTAATCCAACTAGCTATAATTAAATCCTTAGTTGTATGCAAACAGTAGAGCTCTCTCAACTTATACAACGTGCTTACTGAACAAACAATCAAAGCCCCCAAAGTATATAAAACTACCTACAAATAATAAAATATGTATTTCTCACGCAGTGCGTATGCGGCTAGACACATGCGTCTATAAAGCTTGCATATGCGATGCGTCTAGACGCTGAACTTAAACAAACGTCCAAGGTTAAGTTTATAATTTATGGCCACTTGAATGATGACAGCCAAGTTTTGGTTCAAAATAATTGTTTGTAAACAATGGCTTCATTCAAGAGAAGTGCCATTAAATTATGATTGCGTCGGCGTATGTTTTGTTAATTACTGTTGAAGAGTTGAGGAAGGTTACTATTTGTGACATGTATTTCAACGACGATGCACTGTCATTGTACTTCAGATACATTTGTTATTGTCGATGACCCAAGTGTTGATTGGCAATTGACATAAACGTTTTTTTTTTTATATAAAAGAAGTTGCAGTAGACACAATAACGACAACAATCATCTGTCAAGATGTAGATGCCAATGACTTACTGCAATTGTTCCAGGATAAAATATGGATAAAAGATGCATAGCTAAAATATTTTTTTTAATTTAATTACCTTCCAATGTTATTTATATTATAATTTTCTGTGCATGTTTTCACAAACAGTCCGCATTTGATATTTTAATAATAACCAGAGATCGCTTGTCTAGTCGTCCAATTTCGACTATTCGAATTCATTAAGTTATGAATGTTTTGTTTTATTTCATTGACCAGTATTATATTCAACTGTTATTGTGCTACTAGCCGTCCGCCGTCCGTGGAGCAGTCACTGCTTCACTTCTATTGGTCGTAGCTTGATGTTATATAGCCTCTATAGGCTCCTTCCTCGATAAATGGGCTACACTGAAAGAATTTTTCAAATAGGACCAGTAGTTCTTGAGATTAGCGCAAGCAAACAAACAAACACACTCTTCAGCTTTATATGTTAGTATAGATTGAAATACTTTATTTAAATACATACCCTACATTATACATAGAAACATACAGAACACTAGAACTACACATATTCATGTTTACAATATGACAACACAAACACATATACAACGTGTGACATTATAGTCGAATGCTCTACCGCGGCACCACATACTTGTTATGTTGCAAAAATACTTAAGATAACTCTAGAGACCTAACTAGAGAAATAAATCCTTTTGCTAGCGCAAGCCTAACACCTAGACAATAGACTGACACACACTACCTACATAAAACTAAACACAGTAGGGGACCGTGGCTCTCTAGGGAGCCTTTTCTAAAAGACAAAAAAAACAGGTAATATTATTACAGTTGAAGTAACTTCTGGCATATTTATTCTAGAAAAGGCGTATCGTAAATGAGCGTGGGTGGTGGAAGTCGAAAATAAGTTAGTAAAACTTATAAAACTCTCGTAATGTTATTTTAAGGAGTAGATGTGCCAACAATCTTAGTTAGTTCAGACGACACTCCAAAATATAATAGAATTGTTGACGTTTTACTTCCAGAGCGCCGTTTGGTTATATCTTTAGCAACCACACTAAGTCGTTGCACTTCATGCTGTTGATTTTTCACATACTAACATTGTCAACACAGTTTATTAACAGTCAATATTACAGAACCTGTTAATACTAGCCTCAGAATTAGAAAAAAAATGTAATGTAAAACTAATTCTGTTACCTTTTTACACGGTGTAACTTTCTTTTTCTTTGTCCCTTAATTTAGGGTGTAGTAAGTAGTTTGATTTTTGTAACGGAAAGTCTTAAAGGATGGTGGAGATATCGTAAGGGAGATATCGTAAGGGCGAAATGTTAGGTTAGATAGATAGATCTTTTAGGTTAGCAACACTGTTTGAAGACTAATCATCTAAGCCGGTTGTGGTTAAATTTATTAAAAGTAAACTGGAGAAGAAGCTCAAGCTATTTTATACCATGAAAAAAGCATATCAACGTATTTTTTGAAGTGCTAGAGGCGGGTCTGCAGATGAAATTTAAATATCAATAAAACCATTTTGTTGATACTCAGTAATAATTGCGTAGTTGGCAAAATCTTAAAAAAGAACTTATAGCTGAGTTACAGGAAACATTTCAAATATTGTTTTTCACCGAAAAATTACAAATTCATGCGATAAGTATTATGTGTTTCTTCGGACCCAAATCTTTTTAAGTCTTTTTTTAATTCATTATCTATCTTAATAAATGTCTAACAAAACAAATAACAACCAGGTTATAAAACATGCTAACTGCCATAACTGCATACTTGTGTCTCAAGCGTACGTGATATATTGTAAGAAAATAGAAACTAGTGTTTGTATACATAATTGTAAAATTATAAGCATAACTAACCTACAAACAGAAGGTCAAACCCTGTATCGAATATTTGAAAATATTGTGACAGCTACCTTAAACGGTTATAGGAAAGTCTCACGAAACCTGCCTGCTCGTAACGATCACACGCGGTTACTTTAAACGTGGGTGTTATTATAAAAATAAATAAAAACATACATATTGAATAATGTTTGTTTTGAAGGGCCGTAACTGTGGAGGCGGTGACGACGCGGACCCACACAAAGAGGGATTGATCGTTCAAATCCACTAAAATATGAACCGTTCTACTTTTGGAATTGATTAATTGTCAGTTGCGCGTAAGATGTGAGTGCCTGTTCCAATTTAAGAACAGTCCCAAACGTATTTGTCGACAGCGCTAGTTTTTAATTGCTGGGACCATCAATCCCTCAATGCCGACGTTGATTTACAAGGCAAAGATCCATCTTAATGGACAATCGGAATATTTGAAATAAAATAGACATTTCGTGTGAAAAGTGTTTGACAAGGGACGATTACTTTTTTCGGTATTGCGACATGCTAAGAAGGGTATTGTGTAAGTACTTTGCGTCGCCGCGTCGGTGCGTACAACTGAAATTGCACAAGTTTTTACGAAAGTTCTGGTACAAAGCGCGTCTCGTCGTTCACAATGGTATATTTTTGTTCGTGCGGTCGGTACTGACAGATCGCGTGATGTATTGGGCTTGGGTAGAGGATTATTTTTACCCATTTCACAAAGTTTGCATGCATCTATTGTACGCGACGGAAGCGGCTTCACAAAGCTACCAAAAGATTATTGTTAGGGAGAATTTAGGATGCTTATGAATGATTGGGGATTTGAAATATAATATTGGCAATGTATAATCAGCTTACATATTCGTTCTTTTTGATAATTGCTTTCAATGAAACAAATATAAATACATTTTTCTGAATGCTAATGATTTGGATGTTCTCGGCATATCATTCACAACTCACGAAAGATAAGAATTCCTGAGATAGTGAGAGTTGAAAAGCAAAGTAAGTAAATAAATATAAAAGGGTTTAATACGGAGGCGTCAAAAGACAACATGGCAAGTGACAAAAAATAACAATGTGTTCACCTTTTTAGACCCCTGCTTTTATTGTGGTGCTAAGTTTTATAGTGTTCATACCTGTATAAAACACTAAAAAAATAAAGAAGTATACGGCTTCAGTAACGCATTGTGTATTGTATACGACTGCTATACAGGGGGACTGGCTTCCATTCCAGGAGTAGCATGGAGTTTTTCTGAGTCTAGAATTGTCAAAATTTGGTATTGTGCTTAACATACGGCAATATCCTGATTTAACTTATGCTTATGCACTGCGGGTGCTAGATAAACCTCTATATCATTGTAAAAAAATATAGCTATATATTACTTAATTATTTACGTATGTTGTATTTGATTATACATAGATAGCATCATCGTCTTTCTGCGATATTTTTAGTATATTTTAACAAATACTGATTCTAAATTGAAAACAACAACCTTTGTATTTAATTGAAAAGAATCCTTAGCAACTTAATTTTTTTCTTAGTATCGACATACAGTATTGGTAACATAATTAAATACTTACATTTAATCATGTCTCTAATAAATATTAACCCTTTTTGATCTAAATAAAATGTTCATCTATGATCAAAACTCTGCCGTATAGTGCCAACTTGAGTGTCATAAATATTAGATAATACCAGCCAACTTTGATGTCGTTCAAAAGGTTGTCGAAACAGCCGAAGAAGCAAAGTTTATGCCTGTTTGAGTTTACCGATCAAAGTTCTGGATTCCTTTGCGGTTGCCGATACTAAATATAAATGTGAAAAATATTTTATGATATCATTTAGTTTTATTACGTTCGTGTGTTGTAAGCAAAATTGTGTCGTTTTATTTCATTTCCTATCATATCGAAAGTTCAATTAAAAGCATATATTCTATTTAATAAGTATCTTTCACTGAAGATTACATTTCACAAATACAATGACAATTAAGTTTACCAAAATACTGTAGGTATTTGACATAGTGCCTTGATAAACCTCGAACTCAACTTGATTGACTTCGAATTCAGCAGAAAAAAGAATTATCTGACAAAAATGCTCTTATTCTGCCAAATCATTCGTGGAGATGCCTTGTGTAGAGGGTACTATTATGTATTCTGTGGTAGAGGCAAAACCCGCGTAGAGATATAATTTTATGGCAGCGGAAGTTTTCAAATTACAGCTTTGGAGGTGACTGCCACTTTGGAGGTAGCTTGAGGCTATTCGTTGGCAATTCGTTGAGGTTTATCTTCTGTTGTTGTCATCATCGGGGCTTACAAACCTAGGGTATGCAGTGGGTTTTCCATCTTCAATTACTATTTAAGTTACAAAAACTTCATTATTCCATAGCATTTATCACTGTACTAGATAACAGATGCAAACGACAGCCTCTTTTTATGGTTAAGTGTGTATCTGGCTATGTCAAACTATTATACAATAAATTGCATTATAAGATAATAATTAAGTATTCTATTTATAGAATAGTTATTCAGTTGACCCGTTAGCTGTGTTTACGAACAATTTTAATTGACTTCATTAACACGTTCAATGCTTTTATTCTAACATTGTCATTTACACAACAGCAGCTTTCATAAATAAATTGTTCCATTGAGATAAACTCGTACAGCTATTGCATTAGATAACCTTTCTGATTATCCACGGTTATCGTTAAATTCTTGGTCTGTTTGTTAGGGCGACGATAATGTTTATTAGTAATGACGATGGAATTTTTTAGCTGGCTGTATGTGTGGGCTACTGCATAAATTCCACCTTTAAGTAATTACCTCGCCTCTGATACCTACTTAGTAATTATTTTCGATTGATAAATCTTAATTGTACCCCTAACAATAATTGGATAGTATATGTACATACATACGTATATGTATAGTCTATTTATGAATGAAAGGCAATTGATTGGTTATATTATGTGTTCTGTGTTTTCGCTAAGACTTCTAATGAGCTTTTCACCTCGCACCGTAAAATAAGTTTAGCTGAAATGAAAACTACTGTTTATTGTAGGTACAACTGCCAGTTGAACGAACAAACAGTCAATAAATTAATGAAAATATTTCAGGTTAGGACGTAAAGCTGGAAAATTTAAGACCTATTGTGTCCAAGATATTTTGGCCTGCAGAAATTGGAGATTGAGTCTAAACTACCGCGTCCAGTGTAGACCAGTGAACGACCTCATTTACCAATTATTTTTTGACTGACCTGTGGGTCTAGTGGTTAGTGACCCTGACTACTGAGCCAGAGGTCGTGGATTTGATTCCCACACAGGACAAATAATTGTGTGATGAGCATGATCGTTTGTTCTGTGTCAGGGTGTAATTTATCTATAATATGTATGTATTTAGAAATATATATGTATGTATGTTTATCAGCAGTCTGGTTACCTCCGTACAGGCTCTGCCTAGTATGGGATCAAACGGCCCTGTGAGAGATGTGTGACGTTATTATTATTATTGTTTTTACTTATTTTAACTCGAATGATAATTAATCATACTCACACGGAGACAGTTAAGATGATACAATTTCTAAACGTGGCCAATCTTTTATTAAATGTATGACCAGTTCATGAAATTAAAATTAAGCGTGTCAGTGTTCGGAATTTATTTATAAACAAATGCAAACGCAACTTTTACACAATGAGTTCAATTAAGGAGGTTTGGGATTTTCTTTATATACCTATTATGTTTGAAACTGCGTTTTTGAAGTGAAACCTTCTTTAGGCACGTTGTGCACTTTTGGTATGGAGAAAAAGCACTGAACTCGCGGGACCGCTCAGATGCATATATACATATACAGATGTGTGTGTGTGTGTTTTCACTTCTGACATGCAGTCCTACGACTAACAGTTATTGTTTTTTTTTTATTGAGTAATGGAATTATTGTTATCTGATATAATTATGTCAATTAACATCGTCAGAATTTGTCGTGGAGGTGACATCGTCGGCAACGCGTATGTTAAATATTAGCTGTAAGTAATAAAAATCAGGTAAAACGTGTTTGTTTGCCACCTTATTAGCTTAAAAAGCATTGTTTTCGCGTATCCTTTAGGTCTATAAATCATTTAAATCTAATTTTGTACCTACTATGTCACACTGTCTGCATCGCATTAAAGAAATAATGTAGCTGAATGCATATCTTTTAGTTCACGATCATATAGTATAATGAAGCATATTTTTATTAGGCCGTTTTATTTTGTCTCGTGTACGATGTGTGTCAAATATATTATACGTGTGTTTGTGTTTAATGAGACTGATCGATTTTAAATCATTATATGATCAAGTCACTCACGGACAAAAAAACATCTTTAGACGAAACGATTGGAGCATAGGTAACTACTAGTAGTAGGTACTAAGATTTTTGAGAAGTATCAATTAATAGGCCATATTAAAAAAATAATAATTAGGAAACGAAAGATACTTCCAAATTCGCAGTTTAAGTGGGCACCTAACTGCTACCACGTCAAGTGTCGCATTCAACGTTTTAGGTCGTTTCAAGATCTTCAACCAAAGGCAGTTGCAATAGGATACGACTTTGTAACCAACGGTTATGTGGAGTCCTGAGCACACTTGAAATTCTTCCATTTGAAATACTTAATGCTTAGAATAAGCAAGAAGTATAATTGCATTTTTATGAAATTATCGGCCAAAGGTACAATAAAAAAATGCCGTTAATCTCACTAATATTATAAATGTAAAAGTTTGGATGGATGGATGTTTGTTACTCTTTCACGCCAAAACTACTGAACCGATTGCGATTGAACTTGGTATGTAGATAGCTGGGGACCTGGATTAACATATAGGCTACTTTTTCGGGGTCGGAACTTACGCGGGTGAAATCGCAGGGCGCTGCTAGTGTTATATAAAGCTACAATACACAAGAAAGTGATATTAGGCTAATGTGGCCGTAGACATACGTAGGACTTACTCTTGAAGTGTCGGTGTACATCACCAGGTCAACCAAAACTACATTATTTTTTATTTTGTTTATTAACATTATCCACAGACATGACAAAGCACTGTCGAAGATGGAGACACCGTGTGGTTTAGGCCAGTTGCTTAAGCCGTGAATATTACCACTCTAGGTGAGAGGTCACGAGGTCTGAATCTTTTACCGGGAGAAATGTATACCCATGCAAACCAAAATATCACAGCCTATATTGTATAATTGTTATTAAAAAGCTATCTTTGAAAATATACAAATGTACCTAATTTTAATATGTGATGGAAAATAACAAACTATATTTTACTTTCAAGTAAAGTTGTATCGAAATTATTCAGAAAATTAAATTGTAAATATTTTATACTTATTCGAAATTCTTTGTAAAAGGTAAGGCTGTATGTGTACAAACACGTGTGTTGTTACGTCGCCTGGAGACCCGAAGCGTTGAGGCAGCGAGGCAGCTGCGTGTAAATCTTTTCGGGCCGTAAATAAAATTCGGAATAATTTGTGCCTCACCCACCGCCCTCGGCCAAGTGTCAAATTTTCCACGTCATTAAACATCGCCCTTAACTTTAAAAGGAGAATTTTGAAAAATTACAAATTTTTTTACTTACTCAAGCTGTGTCGGGATCACTGTTTTATTTATGATAAAATTATTAACTTAACTAATTACTATAAAACTGTACCGAAAGCAGAATTATCGCTATATGCAGTCAGTTTTATTTACCTTAGCATAAATACGGAAGTTATAACATTTGTCGTGTTTATTTCATTATGAATAATTATTCCCAAAGAACCTATCTGCTCCACGTTACATTAATAACATAATTATGAATGACGCGCAAAGACTCTCCAATCAAAATAGCTGACGCTCCGAACGATGTACGAAATATAAAATATCTTGTTCCGCGAAACCCGCCTTTGATGTTAAGGAATTTCTCAAGTTAGCGGTTGATTCATCGTGGTGTATATTTTTAGCGCCTGAATCCGTGACTTGTACGAGAGCGTGGCGAAAGAGCGGTCACATTTGTTTTGCCGTACGAGCTTATACATACCGCAATGATTAAACACCCATAACATGGTTGCACATTGCACAATATTTGACCACATGTTTCAACCCATCGTACCACGCGCACTATCAAAATATTGACCTTCCTATCCGCATCGACGCTGCACTTTGGTTTGTACAAGTGTATCCTACTTCTTATTTACTTACCCTATTAGTGACCACTTAATGTCTAGGCAGGCAGCGTTTAAAGTATTAACTTAAGTGGCGTCGAGAAGACGAGAATCAAAAAATGTCCTCTTATCATACACGAATTTAAATTATCTGCAGCTACCTACTACGTTTTTTGTTTCGCTAAACTCCTCGTTAAAGTCATTTATTTAGGATGATTTTTTGTTCAAAAGGGACGTACTTAACCATAAAGGGTGGGCTGCAACAATTAAGGAGCCGTTACAGCTAAAAAATGTCACCCTTTAGAGACCTCTTTGTGTGTGCACTGTCCAAAAAAGTGGACAATTTTATCACCTGGGATGGAAGTCACAAAATGTTTATCGCCACTCGACGCCATGTTGATTTATATTTCCACCCCAAGGACGGGTCCCAACCGAAATGAATTAGATTGTTTAATTGGTCATTTATTTCCGATGATAACGCGGTCAGCGGCGGTGTTGAGTGATTTTGGCCCACTGGAATGGCGCTTCAACGAAAATCAAATATGATTTAACCTCTTTTTAAAATTACCCGAATATTTTTGGTCGTAAAAGCATAATGTCTACAATAAACTGAGTTAATAATGTGTAATTTAACAAAAAAATAAGAAACAAGCTAATGAACTTTTCAAAACAATTTTATTTTGCAATAACATCAACAAATAGCTTGGCTACAAAATCTTCTAGTTATGTGTTATACTTGTGCCTTAGATTTTAAAACATGTATATCGTTAAAACAACTTTTAATTAAACAAACAGTTATCTAATGTACGATTATACCATTAACACTTCAAGGCAGTCTCAGTTAGCGAGCTATTCACGTAACGATTCCGTCATCCTGTGCATTGTATATAATGATATTATAGCTATGGACCTTACTGTGTAATATGAGAAGAGCTACTAGTAATAGTAACAATATCGAATCAGATTATATTCTACAGGAAAAATAAATCTTATATAGGTTTCCATAAAAGCAGTTTAAAAGTAATCTTGCAAACCTCAGTCTAAGCAAGCTATCGCGAGAAATAAAACACTTCAAAACCTTTTCAAAGCATATTGAGGTATCAGCTGTTGAATTTAAGTTAAGATTTATTACACATAATTGCTATGAGGAGCATGGCCTCTCATGTATTATGAAATAAGCTCGAGAAAATATGATGTGCTTTAAAACAAAAGGTAGAAAGTGAACAAAAAGTGCCTAATGACTGCCTTACACTTACTTTGAGCCCACCCGTGACGTAAAAATTAAAGGCTTATCTCGAATTATGTTTAATTGAAGGGTCTAAAAACACAGATTGAATATCAAAGGCTTTGATTAATAGCTTTGACTTTAATTTAATGTTTTAGATAAGACCATTTTTATATTTGAAGCACTACTTTCTTATATCTTACTTACTTTCTTGCCTGTCATAACACCTATCACTGGAGACACAATACCCTTCCAAATTTATATGTATATGTGTATGCGTATCTGTGTATATATGTAAGTGTATATGTGTATTATATGAGTATACATTTCTACGTTCGATTTGAATTATTGATTTGTTTTTATTTAATGAATATTAATCTAACTTGTAAAGGTATATTGAATACGAGGCTTTAGCTAAACACTGTCTCTTGAGTCACAGGTAGTCCTAGTTTCGGAGACAGAGTCCAATCACACTGTCAATGCAAATGTAAAATGGTTTTCTGATATAGAGATTATTATTGTTATCTGTTTAATTTGATTTGATTATCTGTTTGATTTAGATAAATTCCTGTTATAGGTATTTAAATTTGTCTATAGCTAACATAATGTGCAGAGACTCAGAAGATACAAGACATTCGATTTCTGGCCACTATGAGTCAAGACATTTTTTTTAGCTCATAGCCGAAAAGGCATTTCTACGGAATGTTTTGTTTTTATGGTAATACTGATGTCTTTACAAATAATTACATTTCACATTAGCAAAATTATTTATTGCCACTTAGGTTTCTTATTTGCAAAAGAACAAAAAATACCTTGCACTAACACATGAATCCTTACTGTGAATTATTTATGGCTACAATTTTAACTACACTAGATTTTAAACACTAAACGTCCTTAGTAAGGTATCCAAACAAAACAATTATTTCTGCTTCCTTCATATTTTAATTTGGGAACAATAGTTGCAAAATGCAATTTGTAAGCTTTTATTTAAAATATGTATACGTATATTATAATGAAATACGTCAATACCAGAGAAGCACGCACTGTGAAGTGGGGGTCAAGGCTAAGTGCTATTTACTAGTACTTTAACTATATTTAAAAAAAATCCCCCTTCGTGACTATCGAACATCCATAAAATACTTGTACTTCGAATACAGAACTTCCCCCGTTGTTAAATTCAGTTAATTCAATAAACTTGTCCTCAGGCTATTTATTAGGCTTATTATCATAGGATACGTAACACCGCATAGTCACAAATGCCCAATAAAAATGTTTGATATCTACACCGAAGATGCGAGGTGACCGAAACGAGGAAGTGGTATTATAAATTTAAAAAAATCCTAGAGTAACCGATATATCTAATCTGTTACAAAAAAGACGGAAAGTGTAATAAAAGTTTGGTAATAATATCAAAGCACTATCTTTAATCATATGAAAGGATTTGCTCCCTCATAAAGTTAATCAGTATCTTAGGCATTGACACAAAACATTAAAATGTCACAGTGTTGTCTACTGAGTTTAAATGTATTATTAAATAGCACATTGTTGAAGGTCAAGTGAGAAATAAAGTTTAAAGTGCCTTATAGATTTTCTGCATTTACCCGTTTTTGCCTAAAATTTCATTAACGTTGGGCCTAAGGCACGTCATCACCATTGAATAGATCTTAATAGATGTGATTTAAATGGTTTTGAACACTTTCATACGTATTGTGAGTTAAAAGTTGAGCCTAATCGATTTGGGGGAGGTCTCAAAGCATATTAGTTATTTAAGCTTTTGATATTTGGTACATTTTATATATAACTCAGAAAATCTGTCTTTTTTATAATTTAGAATGGTACACAGAGCTTAAAAAGACTGACTGACTGATTTACTTTAGATTATGTAGTAGGTAATTTAACAAACCAATAAACACAGACAATAAACCTTACGAAATATTCACTTTATTTAATTAAGCCTCTTCTTCCTAAAATTATAATTTGAATTAGACTCGACTAGTAATTTCACTTGTGATGACATTAACAAGTAACCACAAAATGCATGGATGTATTGCTTAGAGAACACGACACGGCCCGCCACATTAAGGGAGATAAATCCCTCTTAAGTAGTTAGTGTATTTAGAGACTATTGTATGTTGGAACTTACTTGATCATTCTATTTACTTTGAGTCTCCATTACGTTATTCTCTTTGAAATAAGAATGTTTAGCAGGGAAAGATTATTTGTTTCTATTCCGTCATTGGTGTTGAGTGACTGTTTTCCCATAGTAGTTTGTATTTTTGAAGTGAAAGTAATAAAACTAATATAATAAAGCTAAAGAGGTTTTTTGTTTGTTTGAACGCGCTAATCTGTGAAACTGTCAGTCAGATTTGAATAATTATTTTGTATTGGATAGAGTAGGTATTCATTGAAGAAGGGTATAGGCTAAAATCCCGCCTACGCTACTGCGGGACACAGCCACTATACAATAAATCGCAAGTCAGCATACAGCTGGCAAAACGACAAGCGTCTACCAGAACATACAAATACTCGCAACATCAGTGATGTCACTTGTGTTTAGACAAGGAATCCCGCTATTATGCAATTCCAGTGACCTTACTAGCCAGCGGAAAAGCAGCATGAATATTGCTCGTTGACCGCAATCTACGGTTTAATGGAGCAAATATGCTTATATTAATGGCTTATACCCTTCGAAGTTCAAAACAAAAAAAATAACTAAAGTAACATGTCAGTACACGTATTTTTAGTTCGTGTATTTTTTGTTCTAAAACCAGCAAAACATTTCAAAACGGTAATCAAATCCCGTTAATATTCAGAGCTCCGGTTTCACAACGAATGCTTTATGAATTCGGTTTAGAGATTCCATTTTGTTATTTATAGCTAAATCGACTAAAATTTATGGTATAAGTAATTACGTACATTTGCATTTTAGTGTTTGTTTTCCCATACATTTATTTCCTGTTTAATAAATCATTTTGTGATACTGTTGTTACTGGGTTGTGTGTCTAACTATTGATTCGATTGGACAAAATAAATGTTCTGTTGCGTAACATAATATCGGTTATGTTAAAACAGTTTTAGCGCTACTTCTTGCTAGTTCAACATAATAATATACACATTTAAAATATGTATGTAATAGGCATAGCATGTATAGTATTGTCTAATTTTGTTTTACCTATTCCCAGTTGTGGTTTTTGATGGACTAATTCAATGTGCAATCGCAAGGTCCTTGATGCAATTCTCGGATCGGATGAATTGTTATTGGATTTATTTTTATAATTTTTTGGTATCAGAACGGTTGTGGGTTAACCACAAGCCCCTATTTCATGAAACACTCGTTCCATCTCCCTTTATATGAAGGTCTTAGACTTACTTAGTACAAGAGAAAAAGTACTACTTTATTATGCTATCTAAATGGCCTATTTTATAAGGCGTAGGTTTTCCCTAAGGCAGATTTGTATCCTTATTTTCAAGGATTATCATGACCATGTTCCGTTTAGAAAAGTAGTTTTCCAGAGTTGAAATTGAAAAAAAAGGTATATCTTCAACATTTACTTTAGAAAAGTTCTGACACTAGAAAAAATTTATAAGTTGATAGAAAATTTCGCTGTATCGTCTCTAACTCGTTTGTTTTTCTAGTTCTGTCGTAAAACAAGTAATACTTCCACCAAAGAACTAAACCAGCCTCATCTTCTAACAAGAACGTTGCAAGAAATTCACACAAAAAACCTTTTAAGGAAAACACACTTTCTTATAGATCGAAGCACAAAAACTTAATAAAAGTAGCTTTGTTTAACCATCTGTTGTTGAATGCCTTTATACTTTTCTCAAGAGCTGTTTTTGTTGAACTAATTAAAGTGAAACTGCTTCGTATGTTATTGAAATTCACGGATCGCAGACGGCTCTTCATTTAGAAGATTTAGTGGGAATTAGGGAGAATAGTGCATGCATTGTAGATGAATACAATGTGGTATTGTTTTAGGTTTTGTGTTAATAACTGCTGCATTGTGGGGTCGGTTACGTGTTTCGGTATTGTTGCGCTTTCAGCAGAGTGGAAGTTTGAAACATACGTTCACATTCTCTAAGATTTATAAGGGGTAAATAGTAACAAACTTTACTATTGTGTACAAAAATACGTTATGTTTTATAAAATACTGCTACTAATCTTGGCACTTTAGTTTCAATAATATATGATAGATATTTTACACATAATAACGCAGTAAAGGTTTTGCTTCAATTTTCAAAACAATTAAGATGAACTATTCCACATCAATGTAAATGTTCGCACGTACTTTCCTTCTTTAAAATGTATCATCCAGTTGTCATCATGGATATATCAGCAAACGCAATCGTCATCGACGACTCACAACTCGACAACACTCAACAATCGTCGTAATTGTAGTGTGTTGAAGTACTAATAATGAAGATCAAGTGCGGGTAGTTGCCGAAACTCTTACCAGTTTACGAATAACCACGACCGGTGCAATTCGGTCGAACCGTCTGGTAACCAAAAAGGTATCCTACCATATATATTATTGCGAGTAAGTCCCGATTTACACATCTCATATACGAGTTTCAAACGATGTTTGTAGAGTGAGAAGCCAATCAAAGTTTCGAGTGCAGTACAAAGTGGTACGTATAAAATTAATATACTTAATCTGATCCGCACAGCATAGCATATTCATAAAATAATCATGAATTTTAACAAATAATCACTATAATGTAAATATTTACAGAAAAGAACAGACCTAGATAATAATAATTTTATTAGGGAACGTTTCATTAAGTACATAAAATTTAGGTAATAGCTTCAGTTGTATAATAAAATTGTTTAGAAAGAATTATGTAAAGAATTTATAATCTCAGATTCAAATTCAAAATAAAAGTAAATTAAATTATCACACACCTACGCCTTTTTCTATTAGGACAGTATTCGATAAAAATATCGTATGGTCATTATCACACTTCATGATCACCTACCGAGACGGATTCAATAGATTCATAACTTTAGCAAAATGGAAATCTCTGGCTAGCGTCAATGGAGCGAATTGGACAAAGTAGAGATGGCCATCGGATGTGGGCGGGGAATGAGACAGTTAATTCTAATTATGGCCGTATTGTGCGGCGAAATTTTATTACTATCTCATTGGCGCGCTCATTACGAAGCCCGGCGTAGTAATTGTGCTCTATTGTGCACTCTGCCATTCGGCAGGCGACATTTTTTTCCCCAAACCGTGTGAATCTGGACCGAGGAGGGTCGTAATTTGCGTGAAGTTTGCTGACTTCACTACATTTATTGAAACTTTGTAGATTTTTTGTCTTTATATCATAGTCCTATTGATTAATATATACATATACACATTTATGTACAGAGTTATTGTATTCAGTTATATAAATGGCAACTTTTATATCCAAATATATGTATTTGTGCAAAATACTTTAATTGCTTCGAGTGCGAGTTGGACACCCAAACGGAAAATATTTCGTGATATTTTTGTCTCTGTTTTCCATGTTTAATCGGCGAGTTAAGAATATAATATTGACATAAGAAAATACAAAAAAAAAATTAATAATATTTGCTTATCTGGTACGTTTCATTTCAATTTAACCCATTTTCATGGATTTTGACAATGTCTGTAATGAAATTTGATAGAAAAGTATCCTGGAGATGTTCTTCACATTGGAATCCCGAGCAAAACCTTAAACACACACAGGGTTAATCGAGGGATTATTTAAAGCAAGCCACTACACACATCAGTATATAAGGTATAAAAGAATATAAAAAAAAGGATCTTCCATTTAAAAAACGATCCGGAAAATATGACAAAACTACCCAATAGTGTTGGTGCAACTAATCCGATAAATCGATTTAACAACATCGAATTCATAAATCGAAGACGTTGAAATCCTTATTCAAACATAGAATGCGGTTCGTTAAAAGTAACGATCTCTCTAGGGCTTTCGCTAAAAGGATAACAATATAAATAACTACTATTATTGTGTTGCTATTTTTGAACACACATTGGCCTTTTAGAAGACCACTGATGGATTCTGAAGTTTCATCGCGGCCTGTCAGAGCGATTAGCACTCTGACAGCTAATTTATATACCCAACTTACTGTTCTATTCCCGGAGGGAAGGTTGTAGACCTCGTTACGTGTAGACGCGCCAAATAAATTTGTATAAATAAACTTTAGAATCAGTTCAATAATATTTTAAACAGTCAAGAACAAATAACTTATTGCAGTGTGGTATTTAATTGTAACAGCATCTAAAAAAGCTATTTTCGATATTGCAAACAATGTGGAGTTAAAACATCTTTAAGAAAAATTTATTGTTTTTCTACAAGTTCATACAAACCAAACTATTTTTAATACTTTGCTACACTATTTACTTATTTAATTTGATCTATATTGAAAAAACTAAACTTGAATTTTTAATAAATAAGAAGGCAACCAACACAGCGCATAAATTTGGTGATTTTGGTGCGTAGCGCTAAAGCAACATAAACAGTCGCATCAACAAGCGAAAACCCCGACCAAAGCTGAATTTCACTGCACATTTAAGCTTCTGACCACTAACGTCCACCAATAAACATACATATAATAACCATATTAATTTGCCCGACAACCAATTGCTATCAGTATCATAAATTTGGCTAAAACCAGCGCTTGTGTGGAACATACGATCATTATCGTGCGCAACACTGGCAGATGCAACAAACTCACACCTCATTGCTTTTTCCGTGACATCGCACGATGCTATAAAAGATATTGACTTTTATAATAATAGCACGTTGATTTATTGCTGTATGAGATGTTACTGTTTTTTCAGAATGCATCTCAGAGACCATTTTTTTATTTTTGAGTAGATTTCATATAAAGTTATCCGATAATACGGTAGTTGACTATTAAGTTTGTTCAGTTTCTCTTTAGTAAACATCAAAACTGTAGGGTCGCTACTTGTATGAATTAACTTATGACGTCACAAATCGCTATCGTCAGATCACTTAATTTGAATTTTTGGGTTTGAAAATAAAAACGAATCAAAATTTTCAGCCTTATAACATATTTTTTTTAACCAGAAGAGACCAAACATTTGATTAACATTGCTGATGTTGGTTCTTATTCTTTCTACATTATATAGCTAGAATTTTTATAAGACTCAACAATATAATTCTAATTGATTTATATTGGTATACTTCTATAGTATACTACATTGGTTGGCGTTCATAGCATATATCACAAAAAGTTCAAGCATGCAAGTATCGTAAGCATATCTCGAGATAAAAATGCTTCCACAAACAGAGTCCTAAGCTTTAAAATATTAGATTTATTATGTAATAGATACATTTTTATTTATCTATTATTCGATTATCTTAGAGGAACGTAGTGTAACGTATTCTATTTGATATAATATGGCGCGGCGATTGAGTAATGTTAATTCATGTTCTAGAACCTATTGTACAAGCTATACTTAGTTCGGGTCTAGAAAGTACTGTGCAATGACGTCACAAAATGGCAAAAGCACAAGCCGTGCGAAGCCAAGCCATGAAAAAAAAAAGAACGTCACATTTCCCTAGCGTATGTCTTATATATAATATAGAATTACGTATACCTATGTCCGCAATTCTATGAGATTATAACCCCAATACTAGCAGACATTGTCTTAAATCGGAACATTGCCGCATTCGACCCCTTTGGCTCTAAATCTGGAACAATTTTCGGAATGGACCGTCTTGACAAATAATTTGGGGACAAATTGGTCCAACAGTTCAACTATTAAATGGTTTTGTTTATGTCGTTAAATATTTCACACGTCTACGACGAAATAAAGCTTTAAGTATCTACTTTTATGTTAAAGGAATGTTAATATTTATGGTTTAAGAAAGTACAATATATATATATTTATATGTTTATTTACTAAGAGGCATTTAATAAGAAATAAATCAAAACTTTTAATTCATAGTATAGTAATAATAAACTACTCTTTTATATACTACCATCAGAGTTTAAAGCCATCATGCCGGTGGACTTAAAACAAAAGGAATTAAATTTGTAAGTCTAAATTCATATTCATTATTAATTGCCTCGAGCGTTTTACCACCTATTCTACTAAACACCGTAATTTGAGTTACTATTTAGATCGCTATCAAGATATTTCTGGTACGGCTAATTTCGTACCGTACATGTTTCTAAATTCTCCAAACTCGTGTGTGAATATCGTAGTACCATCACTTATCATCTTTAAAGGGACATAAATTCACGAAAAATCGTTATTCCAGGCCATCACCCTAAAAGCAGGGCTGCTTGTGTGTATTGCATGCTCGTAAATTACCCTACGACGACACACTAAAATAGCGTAACACCCCAATGCCATGGGAACGAAGGACCCACCCTTCGACCTCACGCTAAATGCCTACAAATCTGTCGTACGGGTTCGAATCAAAAAGACATCGAGATAGACGTGACGCCGCGATTAGAAACGCCCGTTCAATAAACAATTTATAGACTGTAAATAAAATTCTCAAACACGAAAATGATAAATGCATCAGTCATGCAATGAAAGAAGTGCGTAAATTGGTATGAGGTGAAAGGCTGAACAATGAAAGCGAGGAGTAGGGAGGGGCTCAGCCGGAAGCATCGTAGATTTTTCCCTGTTATCTCAACAACAATGGAAGTCAGTCTCAATACTCACCTAGGCTGCACGACGTCTTTTGTTTAATTAATTATCCAACGGACAAAATAATTAAGCTCGAATTCGAGGCCGTGATTAAAGCCTCTTTATTTTAAAATATTAATAATATCAGGTGCACATTGTTTGGTTGTTAAATGGAGGTAATTATCTGCGTGCTCCTTGTAAATTTATTGCATGAATTTTATCAAAGACCACCCCTGCGGAGAATTATCTGAACGTATTTGTTTATTAAAATATTTAATCAGAGTTCTATGGACTTTACGTTTTCAATTATTGCTCTGTCGGTGAGTGTGAATCGAATAGCAGACATCGACGATCAGTCATTCTGGGACATCAGTCTCCATGGAGTGTCGGTCAATGGCGCGAGAAGCATCTATGATTTCATGGCACCAGTGCTATCAATCAGTAACTTGGCAATACGGCCAATAATGTATCGCCAACAACCCAACATTTAATTGTTGATGGATCGCTACGAATCCCCGGCGGGAGAATTTATACGGCTGAGTATAATATTATCGTGCGAAGAATTTTTTCATTCGTTCCAGCCGTGCATATTCGATACGGATTTATTATTTTCATCTTTACATCTTACCCTCTTTTGGGCTCGGAAGTGATACGTGAAATGACGGAAGATATGAAGGGCGGTAATAGGGGAAAATTGTACTTTATTCGATTTTGATAGACTGGATGGCGGATTTAGGTCCCGCTGTCACTGAAGGGTTTCAACGAGCTGTGATACGATTTGATTATAAGCATTTTTTTGTTTAAAAATGGAAATAAGACATACTTAAATATTTTTAAATAATGTGAAATGTTTTCTAACCTAGTGCTTAGAATACAAAAAACGACTTCTTCAGTGTATTTTTTAATTTTTTCCGACCAACAATATTTTTTTACATAAATCACGTATTCGAATATTCAATAGACTCGTTAAAAAAAGAGAAAACCATCGCGAAATCTCCTTAAGTAATAGCGCCACATAACTGGCTTGAAGATAAATGAACGCCAACTTCACACAAAAAGCACTAATTAAAAGTCAAAATCGGTGTAAATTCCATGTTTATATTTTTTTCTAGTATAAACAATGCCGCAATAGCTACTAAGAGTAAGATTCGGTGTAAAATTATTGTTACGTATTCTACGTAGTCAGACATGATACTTCCCTTCTTATCATATATTTTGTCAATTCCTGAAAAGTATTTTCTGAGTAGCTCTAAATTAAGTGCTCTACCCTGATTAAAATAATAAAATATTTTTACTGTTCTTTTGTCTATTATTAATTCAATGTATGTCCTCCAATAACTGATCATTAAACACAAATCTGTAGAATAACTGACAAAAACATGTAAAATAAAAACAAATGCAATTATAAAACCTGTTTCGCGTTGGGTGTTCTCATTTATGGCTTTTATGACATTATTTTAAGACAACGCTATCTTAGTTCAACAAAGACAACTTCTTAAGTAGCATTATGGTATATTTGTCGTACCTTAGAGATAAGCTACGGACTCAAATGTCAGTCTCATTTGTAAACTGGGTAAACAGTTTTCCTAATAACACAAGAAAATAAATATTATACGAGTATGACTGTGATCTTATCTTTTGAAAAATCTTTAAGGCGTTGACTCATTTTGTCAGTTTAACTTTTTGAATGTATCACAACGTAACTCATTGCATCGGGAGAAGAATTCTGCCCTGCTAACACTTTTTTTTTAAATTTTGTTTATAATATCGTTATTTGACCATTTAGGGTTAATGCAATTAAAAAAAAAACACGTTAACGGTAATTATAGTTAAAAGCCAGATTAGTACTTAAAATATGAACGGTTTTTAATCTTATTAATCTTATTAATAATTTCAAAATTCTCATGACCCGGTATTAAGGACTGATCTAAAAGCCAGAACTAATAAAAGGACGTAAAGCAGCAGATTTGTATCATTTAGTCGAAACCACTCGATGGAGTTAAGATTGTATAATTTAATTTATGGGCTGATATCGATAACCCATGCGTTATGGAAGCGGTCGCCCACATACCCAATTACCTATACGATAAGCGACTTATTTACGACCGGAGCGGCTAAAGGAATTAAAATTCATTGTTTCTTATCCTGAAAATACGTACCTATAGATATGCTAAGGTCAGGAGATATCTTCGTCTTATCTGTAACAAGAATAGCCTTTTAAAACGAGAGAGGTCTGATAGGAAGTAGAATAATTACGTGACCTTTTGAAATTGGAAATTTTCGATGCGGACAGGATTCTCGGAGATCTATTTGTTTCACAGATAAAGTGATATCGGATTTCGTGAATGAATTTGAACTTCGTTTTGATTATCGGGTGTTAGATGACAATTGTCGATAAGGACCGTTTTATGGCTGAGATGTTCTCGTAAAGTGACAATAAAAGTTTCATTTCATAGAGTGAAATGTTTATGGCAACTGATTCTTTGTATCTACTTTTATTTGTGTGATAACATTTATATTGTTTGGATTTGTATGGTTGTGAATTGGTTTGTTCACTTTCCATATTTTCCAAGTCATCGACTTATTTGTGGCAATAGATATGTCTTCTACAAGCTGACTAGATTTCTTAAATGCCTTTGTCTGCCTTTTAGAAGCCCTAGAACACACAGCCAAAATAAATGATTGTAGAAGATTGTAGAAGTGACAAAGTCTCGGTTGAATCATATATTCTACATAATATTCTACAAGACTGCTGGATCAGGTTAGCATAGTTTTTGATTGATGAGATGAGTTTCACGGTAGGATTGTTGTATATCTTAATACAATGAATTACATTTTACTATCATATTACAAATGTATAGTCAATATTACCACTTATATAATAGTTATTATAAAGTAACATACTTTTTATATCAATACCTAATGTTGACATTTACTAGAGAAAACAAAAACTTGTGTTAATCCGCATGCAACAAATAGATTAAGATACATACATATATGTCCGTAGGTATATATTTACTGAAGTAGTTAAAATAAAACCAATATCTCAGATTTTCAAATAACAATAGTAAGTGCAGTGCAGTGCTTCAGCCATTTACTCGTAATGAGGGCAAAGAAAACAGAAATAGCTGTTTAATGTTGCTCATTGTTACCGAGCAATACTTCGCCAAAATGTCAATTATTATTGTGTAGACAGTTTGCCCGATTACCATGCATATTTTTACATCCATAAATGTTGCTCTGCCATATTCAAACTATCATACAAAGCGAATTAAACAGTTCCGTATTCAGATACGTAGATTCCGTATTCAGTAACATAGGTTTTTTTGTAAGTATGACTCATTACATAGGAAGAAACATAAAAAAGGAACATTTCCAAATATCTATTAAAATTATATTTTTGATAACTTTTCATTTTGCTAACAGCACGTACTGTAAAGAGGTAAGTGGGCAGACAGTGATGCTGTAAATATGCGCATGTACTTATTCTGCATTGTATGTAAAGTGCGTAGACACTGTTACCGATGACCCCGTACAATGCATAGATTTACAGTTTTGAGAGAAACATGAGTCATCAATGTTATGTTGCTGGCTGAAGATGAATCAATGGTAGTAAAAGATGAATTAAAAATATAAACTTTCACTATAATGAAATTCGAAAACTTTTTCTAAACTAATTTAATATTATAAAGAGGAAACTTTTGTGTGTATGTTTGTAATGTTTTCGCACAAAAACTACTGGACCTATTGCGATTATATGAAACTTGGTATGTAGATAGCTGGAGACCTGGATTAACGCATAGGCTACTTTTTATCCCGACATTCTCACGGGATCGGGACTTACGCGGGTGAAACCGCGAGGCGCTGCTACATACGCACTTAGATACATTTTTCGTAAGTACATATATATACATATTCAACAAGCATACCTAACAAAAAATTTGGCCAAGTATCTATGTATCAAAACAATATAATGTTTTATCATTATTGTATCCGCGGGTGGAGAACTGGTGACCTGTAACACAAGTTGTTTTCAAACCTACCTCAGGCACCAGTCTCTCACAATAAATCTTAAAACTATATATGAACTTAAACATTATTGTCATCTTCTTGCTAAGACAACATTTTGGAAGAAAATTTAGAAAAATTAAAATATTTATATGAAAATAGACAATTTGTACGGACTAACCCGTTTTGCTAGTTTATTTCGTAGTTTGTGCCTTGCTCCGTGCACAAAACAATTGCTCTCTAAGCGTTACTATGTTAAAAAAAATTCAATTTAAAAAGAAAACATTGTTATTTTTTTAATATCCCATCGCGATAAGTAAAAGGTAGAAAATGAAAGTATCAGATGTTCATGTTACAAGAACTAATGTATCTATTTGTAACTTGCGTTTCCGGCTTTTTGCTGTCCCGGTGTGGAACTGAGCAATTACGTTGATTTGTGGTACTGTTTCAATACATTTTTTATGGCTGAGCAAACTCTTATAAGGATGTGTAGAGGCGTTTTTATGCCGTCGTATTTATTTGTTTGATTTTTATTAATTATTAGTTTAGTTTAATGTTGTTCTGTGATCTTAGTGATAACGCATACTCTTCTTCTTAACCTTGACAAATTATAGTATTCTTTAGCTATTGGTTTCTTGAAAAAAAAAAAGGTTTGTGGTACTCCTAAATACAGACTTTTCTACTTTTAAATACATTAAAACTTCTAAAAAAAAATCTAAATAACTGAAATATTTCACATATTTCGTTTTTTTTGTGACTATTACTCACTAAAGTAGCAGATACTTTAGTGAGCTACCTTTTTCCAAATCACGATCGTTTCATTTCAGCGTTATTCTTTTTAATAGTTATCAATAGCTCCCCGGTGACTGCAAAGGAACCTGATAAGCGAATAAGCCTAATAAGCTGGCCCCTTATGTAGTACCAAAAAATAAATAATTTAAAAGAGCTGTTAATTGCAGTCCTTAATTTTAATAAAACCTTAAAATTATGTTCTATTATATACGTTTATTTACATTTTACAATTTAAAAATTACACCCGATTTTATTAAACTTGAATCAAGTCATGTCACAACCTTCCGGAGCTTTCATCTAAGAACTTTTTTCTGACGTGTTCGTAAAAACTTACAACCTACTTATAATTAAACTTCGAGTCATGTATCAAAAATCGACTTTTTATATTCTTTTACTTTTAGTACATTTTTTTAATTAATCTAGTCCCTCAATGGCGACGATAAGCGGTTGGCGGCTCGACCGGAACTCACTTTTTCATCTCGTAAACTCTCGAGAACCTTGCAAAATGTCTTCAAAATGACTTTTTCTCCTTTAAGTACATTGCGAGGTTTTTCTACAAGTGCGGTGAGTTGGACCAAATGTTTGTAAATCATTTAAAGGCGATTGAAATAAATTTTGATTTAGTAGAGATTAAAGTAAATGCATAAAAAATAAGCTAACTACATTTTAAAAGTCGACTAATGGATTACCATTAAATAAAAATGTCCTAAGTTATGTGCATACAATTTTAAAGGAATATTATTTTAATAATATTTGAAAGTAATTTCTATTATTTAACTTACATGAATCATTAATCCAAATATTTCAAGAGGAACAGTCTCTCAATTAGTCACTTAAACACAAAACAATGCACTAGAATTCAATATTAAAAGTCACGTATAAACGCACAGAAGTTTGAAATTCGCGCCAAACGCTCGACGCGCGACGCACCCTTCCCGTACGAAAACTGGGAAACAACTAAGTTGGTCCCGCCGTTAGTCTAGACAAGGGCGGCCAGGGGCGAGCGTAGGAGGGGGCCAGCCAGGGCGAATCAACCCCGGCCAACATTTGCTCAGAAAACGGCCAAGCTCGAACATCAATAAGGAAGTATCTTATTAAGCATTAATAACGTCGACTTTGTACTTCAATTAGATAAAATTATTTGACATGATATCCTAAACAGAGATTTGAGGCCGCAAGGCAAATCTGATGCAAGATAATTAAGGTATTTTCGGTTTTTGAAAACTTTGACTTTGCCGTCAGCAAAGTTTTTACTTATTGTTTATTTGTAGGTTAAATAACTTTTTATACTTCGTTTAGTCTTTTGAGATTAAATTTGTCTTAAATTAAAGACATTGTTCAAAGCTCGAGTTTTCATTAATAAAAGTTCACTTAATCTTGTCGAAACACTTTTGTTAATATTTTCTGATTTAATTATTTATTCATGTAATTACACAAACCTTAATATTTATTTTTCTCATTTCTTTTCTTATGAACATAGTTCTTTCAAATGACACTTCGTTGTTTTTAAAATTTTAATTATAAAATAATTTACATAAGAACTGACACCCATAATATACATTGGGGTCAATCGTGAATTACCAAATAGAAGATTGGGCTCACTTCTCGTCTTTTTTATCTTCTCACAAGCAGAAATGCAACAACTTATGTCCTCACAGAAGTGACGCAAAGTAGAAAACAAATTCGTCCCTATTTATTATGCATGCCGTTGCAAAAATTACTACGTAAAATATATTTAAATTGTAATAGATATTTTGTGGTGATAATAATAATTCTGTTAGCTCTACTCAATAATAGGAATACAACACTACTTATATACGTAGGCGATTGTTTCTACAGGTTTTATTTGTTTTTTTGAAGATACAGTCAATTAAGATTAAATTTAGAATTTTAAAGTGGGAACCATGTTACACCATAATTATTTTCACATATAAACCAACATTCAATCATTTATATTAATTAACTATCTGTAAGATTGATTTCGTCTTAATAATGGCCTTCTTTCGGTACCTATACTGTCATAATATATCTCTAAAAGTAAATGATCGAACGTTAGGTACAAATAATAAACTAGGGCTCACTAAAGAATTATCCATATCCCATATATAATAATTTTATGATGAAAATTCTAGAAATATCATTCTTTGTGTAAGACATATGCTTAAGGCTTCGTAATTCCTAATTCAGGAGGCGGCTAAGGTCTGCAGGGGTTCCCGGAGGCTTCCTTCTTAGGGTATACCCGGGTCCCTTGCAATATCACTTGTGACGAAACAACGTGTGGTTTTAGCTGGTTCGATAACTTTATTATGGTTTAACGGGCAAACGAGAAGCCGGGTCATCTGATGGTAAATGACTACCGCCGCCCATGGGCACCTGCAACTGAAGAGTCACAAGTGCGTTGCTGGCCTTTTAGGTGGGAGTAGGGGAAGAGGGGGAGAGGGGGGAAGGAAGTGTTCTGGCCTCCTGTAACCTCACTCACTCGGCGAAGAGCAATGCAACCATTGCTTCATTGCCGGTTTTCGATGAGGCCGTGGTATCAACATACTATTTCCAATATACCATTTCACCGTTTTTTTCGGTGAATCTGCAGAAGTAAGTTTATTAGTTTTGTTTGATAAGCTTTCACGCTTTAATCAGTGATCTGATCATAATGAAATTTTGCATACGTCATGTTGTCAGGGATACAGAAAAGGACATAGGGTGCCTTTTATCCAGAAAAAAGTACTCTACCCGAGGGATAAACGATCTGATTGACTAATGCCCGGTTTCTGTAATCGAGAAACGATTTGTTTTGCTTACGGACGATAAAATTTACGTTGAAAATTCAAAGAAATTTTTTATAGGTTTTGATTTACTTGCAAAATGATCAAATTTGGTCAAATCTGAAGCTAAATGACCCTGTCTTTTGATGGCGTTGACTTAGAAGCTTGATTTTAGTACAGCTTTATGGGGGAAAAATCTTTATGAATTTTCAGTATGTATTAATGTGTCCACGGGTTCCTGAGAGGGTCTAGGAAAAGAGTCTTGAGAGACAGACGGACAACAAAGTGATAATATAAGGGTTCCTTTTTTCCTTTTGAGGAACGGAACCCTAAGAATAACAGTGCTAGGATACAATATGATGCACGCGTTGCTAGGCAATCCTAATACTAAGCTAAAATAGTGTGGAATGGAGTGGAGGTTCCTTCCAGGTCAGGTGGCTATAATATATAGCAAAATTTGGTATTCCTTACCTAACACATAAAACCTACTGTCGTAAACCTGTACTGATACCATCATGTAGCTTAATAGGTAAATAAATATACGAGCAAGTTTCAAGGCTAATATTAAAAAAATAACCAAGGTATATACTTGTACAAAGTACAGCTTTATAACATATGGCCCGATAAAAGTCAATCTGTATTGCAGCCCACGTTCTCATCAGTCTGAAATAACTAATAGATAGGAACTCTATTAATAAAATGTCTGCATTGCTCTGGAAGCTGAGAATAATCCGTATTGATCTAGTTTAAATTTAGTACGGTACAGCAAAGGAAATGCTTAGTAGTTTTGTACGCGCAGACTCATTGGACTCAGTTCGAAAATCGTTTAGATTTGGAACTGTTTTACTGTAACAGCGTATTGGATTTATTTCGTTCAATACCATTAAATAGTCCCCCGTTGAAGTAAAAAGGACACAGCAAATGTTCGTAAAATAAAAGTACTTCCTCTTAGCTGTAATGTAGGAGGAACAACTGTGAATTGGTTTGTTCTTTTTCAGATGTTAAAAAGGTATAGTTTAAAACGTAGTCGTCTGAAAAACTACTGAATTTAAGGAATAAACAAAATCAAAGTGACGATATAGATCAACCGATTTCAGTTCTATTATGAATTGTCTCAATGCTGAGCTCAAATCTCCAAAAACTGTGAACTTAAGAACAATATTTACTCCCTCGTCGTACGTGCTGCATAAGTTTGAGTAGATATTGTGTGAGGGCTTTGGGTTACATTGTCAGGTAGGGTAAATTGTTATGTTGTTTTTTTTATTTAGAAAATTTTACCAACTATATGATAATAGACTAAACTATTGTTAGGTGATATCTGAAGTATATGTATGCTGGTGAGTCTAATACGCCTATCTGTCCTGTGATGTACATAAATAGGCTTGAATGTAGTGATTATCACTACGTATTTAAAACAAAGTCCCCCACCGCGTCTGTCTGTCTGTTCCCGATAAACTCAAAAACTACTGAACGGTTTTTCATGGATCTAAGTTATATTAATTGCAAAAGTCAACAATTTGGCACCTGTTTCTCTTCTTTGTTAATAAAAAGTTGTGTTTTTGATTACAACATTCATATAACACAGAGATCTTCAAATTCCTCACACTTAGTCAATCGTATAAACATATTTACAATAGTTACTTTTAAAACAACAGAACCGAAGATTAAGTAGTGATCCCACGTAATCCATCCCGTGTAGGAGATGCGGGCAAAATGACAAATTGATGCACTTATGACACGTCATTTTAATACAACGCAGTTTATACTGGCACTGAATAATAGAGCCGTGATGATAAAGCAAAAATACATAGCAACAATGTGTGTTTAAAATAGTGGCAGTTGAATAACATAATATTAAGCATGTAACTTTCTATGGTGATAGGTAGAAGTGTGTAAAATATATTTCGCTACTAATTTTAAAATTGGCCATCCTTCAATACTTTTTTTTTCTCTTATCGTGTGGAAACCCCCACGGGTCACCTCACCGGAGCTAACGGTAAGATGGTATATCGGAATCGAACCGACTAAAACCACACGGTGTTCCGTCACAAGTGGGTCTATTGCAGGAGGACCCGGGTATACCCTAGGAAGGAGTCCTCCGGGAACCCCTGCAGACTTTGGTCGCCTTCAGCAGGCAACTCCAGATTAGAGAGGTGAGCGTGGAACACGTCGCGTAACCGTCTTGGGCTTGCTTCTGCATCCTTCAATACCTACGAGATCGTAAATACTTCCCTTATTTTTCAGATTATTGTATAAGCATCGGTATATATTGTTTTAGCAATTGTAACATAAAATAATATTAAGTAATTAAACTCAAAAATCCATTGCTAGGTCTTCATGTCATGCCAGTTAGCCCTGAATCCAAAAAAATCTGAAACTGGATCCAAATCTGTAGATTTTAAAAGTCATAGTCAAGATGAAAATAATAAAAATATTTAAATTACTTTAACTATTTAAAAATTTGGAACTACTTTTTGGGTTATATAATGAATGTATAATTATGTGTCAACTTGTGAGATGGTCTAGGTTCAACCTAGACCATCTCACAAGTTGACACATATTATACTTTAAAGGCTTTTGAACTCAATAGCTTATCAAATATTTCCCTAAATATTTATAACATTAGTAAACGTCAAGAGATCAATCAATTTGATGCTCTATTATTATTACGGCAGGGTTGCAAATAAACATTAGAGAATAAAAGGGTACGCCTAAAATATGTGTAAGAGTCTTAAGACTACTAAGTATAATAAATTTTACCACAAAAAAAAAATCAAGCTTAAGATACTGTACCAAAAGTCCGTGTCAATACATATCTCTGCCTCACGTTCTAAGAAAAGACTTGAATGTTTACGTAAATGTGTTCTGACATGTACAGACGGGTTAATCGCAAAGTTTACGTGTTACTAGTACCAGTTAATCCTCTCTACTCACATAATCTTCTAAAGATAAAGCTTGTAGCCGGCCTTATGGCGCCGCTTCGTGTATTTCATTATCTTTTGTGCATACATGAATTTTCTATCAACACGTCTTGTATTCAATGTTACTTGTCGATTAACATACTAATAAATGACTTTACAGATAAAAGATGTACTGCAATATGTAAAGGACTATGAAACATTCCCTTACGAAATTGTACGAAGTTCCTGCAATAAGTAATTTGTCAAACGTCCATTTTATCGCTTTTTTCTACTTAAATCAGCAAGTATGCAAACGCGCTACAGAGTTGAAATACTTAAAAAAAAAAACACTTTCATTCTTAAATACTGCCACCGTAAAGTTAATAATAAATAATCTTATAGCCATAATGGCTGTGGGTATTATTATTTTCCCAATTTTTTGTGTATCAAAATAATACTATATAATCCTAGAGATTGATTTTAGAATTACTTTTATATAACATTATATTTCCACAACTTTGTATATATGTGTTATTCCGAGGTATTTCATTCAGTAAAGCGCGGCTAGAGGCCATTGTCCAACTCGGTTTGCTTAAGCGGGTTAATAAACTTCACAAACCTTTGAAAATATGAAATAAAAGTTACAGATATACAGGTTTTCTTACTGATTCTCAAAATATGAGATTCAGAGTTCTTCGTATATGACTACTGTGTCAGTTATTTTAAAAACATGATTTCAAGGTAGTTAGTTATATATACCCTAGGTTTTCTGAAAGTATTCATGAGGCGAACGGATGCTAGTTTGTAATGACAATGGTGATTGACTATCACTCGCACCGTGGGTGTATGACGACGATGGTTATATGCTTTTACTTGCTGCACTGCAACTAAAATTATCATGAATAATTATATCAAGAGTCAAATATCTTTTGTATATCTCATGATTTCTCGAAATTTTTACTCGAATTGTAGTTCCGACTGAGGTAACTCGGATGTATTACCTCAATTTGGAGTCCTACAGGAGCTGTAAGTCAGCATCAATAGCTAAAACCTAGTAAGTAGGTTTGCCAGAGAGGTGAACCGTATCTGGGTTGGTAAGAAGTGGCCTCACTGATGTTACAGGTGTCTCAAGCCTCATTTGTTTTCTTGCTTGTCTCTTAGTTGTATAAATAATAATATATATTATCTATAAGACCTTTTTAGCAATAATTCAACCTAATTCCTCATAATAACTGTTTCTCTTAGTATCATAATAATATGATTAAAGTTGTATTTTATTGCCCGTTTGAAGTGTAACACAGTTAGATCAGCAATTAATTACGTTCACACAAACGTTTTATGTCAGTGCTACTAGAGAAGGGCGTGCGTATCGCCGACATCTATAGACAATAAAACAATGGTAGATACAGTCGGAAACGCTTCCTTCCCAAACCCATTAACTCAGCTGCTGCCGACGGATTTGGGAATTAATAATTATTGGATATATAGATGATTTTACTTTTAACTTATAAATCACCAGCAGCGCCTCGCGGTTTAACCCGCGTAAGTTCCGATCCCGTGGAAATATCGGGATAAAAATGCCTATGCGTTAATCCAGGTCTCCAGCTATCTACATACTAAGTTTCATCGCAATCGGTTCAGTGGTTTTTGCGTTAAAGAGTAACAAACATCCATCCATCCCAACTTTGACATTTATATTATTAGTGGGATAGTAGGGTTACACAACGAAAGTATCATATCGTCTAACCAGATACCTGTAATATCCGTAGGTGATCATTGCGTTTTGCCAACTCATTCAAAAAGCTCTATCTATACCAAAACACCATGCAAAATAATGACTAATTAGCTAATAGAAGAACTTAATACGAAAAAGGTGACCTAAAACCTCTTAGTCCTCAATCAACCAAACCAAACCAGGGATACAAAACGTTCCCACTGACAACTTAACATCTTGTGCAGTGCTTAAATTGTATTATCAACTTTCTTCTCTCGATGGAATATTTTCATTGAAATATTCTGACCCATATTACATATCACTTTTAGGCTCAAATCACGCATAGTTTGTACTATGGGTTCTAGAAACTAATTAATGCAAAAACTTGCGAGAGTGGGAATTGAATTCGCGACCCTTTAAATGCTCTACCACAGTCACTTTCACCACCATCACCCTCTACCACTAGTCAGGAGGAACGATTTCTGACAAACAGATTTACAGACTTGCTACTTTCAAACTGAAGTTTCCGCTAGAATGGTCTGATTTATTTATCTATTAGGTCTGATTCATATTTCTCTGATTACCGGTGTGTGTTCTGTGTAACGAGAGAAATATTTTTTATTTAAAATAAATAACTTCAGTTCGTTGTTCTAGAAGAAAGTAATGCTTTATAAAGCAAAGGTAAAATAACCCAATTTAAACAGGTAAATTTATCAGTGCAAGAAGATCCCCCTCGGACTAAGATTTAACTAATTAAATTAATGTTCTCTGAAGACTGCAAGTTAATTAAAACTCAATTGAAGTAAAGTTTCTAATCTGGGACAGGCAACAATTTATTTGAAGTGATAAATAGTACTGCTATTAAAAGTGACACAAGAAAAGAAGGAAATAACTAAAACAAGATTGACATTTTTACTCACAGGCCGCTAACAAGCATACTGTCTTCTTTTTTACGCTTGCAACATGTGAGTCATATATTTTTACATTTGTCGTGTAGAAACCCGCCGTAAAATTAAAAAAAAATGACGGGTTGCCATAAATGTAGTCAGACATCATTTACTTCATCTACATCATCATTTACTTCCTTAGTAACATCGGTTATATCTGTTGCAGTACGGGATTATGTAATAATATAATAATAACTCCTATAAGTCTGATCCCAAACTAGGCAGAGCCTGTACTATGGTAACCAGACTGCTGATAAACAAACTTATATATTTCTAAATACATACATATTATAGATAAATTACACCCAGACACAGAACAAATTATCGTGCTCATCACACAATTATTTGTCCTGGGTGGGAACCGAACCCACGACTTCTGGCTTAGCAGTCAGGGTCACTAACCACCAGACCAACAGGCGAAAATTATATGATATATATGTGTGGGTTTCCACGTGACAAAAAAGGGTATCTTTTATACAATGATGAATTAATAACCGAAGGCCTTGGAAATCTAACTCTTTGCTAAAAAAAAGCATAGGGTTCATAACTGTAATGTTTTGGAAGGGAATTGTACTTCCCCAGCCGAAGTACATTTAATTATAATCATGGAACGTTCAATAGTAGAGTGAATAGGTTTCTCTTGGATAAGCGTGTACCATCTTCGTCTTCATCGTCACTTTCCATCAGGTGAGTTGTAAAACAAACGCCTATTTCATTAACCAAAAAAAAAAGACGGAACAAGGGTAATTGATGGTTCTATTACTTCACATGACTTTTATTCTATCGTCAATTATCCGCGGTAAAACAGGTTTAACTTCAACAAATGTCACAATCCACCTAATTGTGCAGAATGAAGCAATTTTGATTACTTTAAGTCAATATTAATTAAGAAACATGAGCCAGAAGTTTAAGAAGTCTAAATATAATAAATTTCTAACTTGTTTCATTATTTTACCTTAAGATTCTTAGCTTTATGCTGCAAAGTTTCAGAACTTACGAGACTAAGAAGTTAAAAGTAAAATAAGGCGAGACGTGGCATGAATACAGTAACAAAGCGGTGGCATTATTTTGGTAAGTACATACGTGTAATATTCAAGAGCTGGTCGGGGGCCTGTGTTGTCTTATTATGTGACATTACTATAACATGTTATTTTATAACCGCAAAAATATTGTTCTGCTTTTGTCGCAAATGTTTTGCTTTTGTTTTAAAATTTGCAAAATACAAAGCTTGTTTCTTTTTATGCAAAAGGTGCTCGTTGCTTTATAGCACTCCTAGTTTAGTAGTGAATAAAAGAATCCCGATTTTTAAAGGAAATTCCACTCTTTTGCAGCTGCACATCTAAGAGGCACTTAAATAAAATCTCTGTAGAAGGATGAGAAAAGTGCGTCTTCATAGATTTCAGTCGAGTTTAAAAACACACAAGTCCTCAAAAATATCTTAGTAAACAGTCTGTGATGAATTTTTTTTTGACTTCTTAGAAGAAAATTCAATAATCCTAAACTTTATCTCGTATCTAATGGAAATGTAATGTAGATAAGAATATAAAATAGTGTGTTTCAAGTATCTGTAACATAGAATGTGTTGAGCAAATTTCGTTGCTAGCTGTACTAAGCCTTCCTAAGCTTGTTTTATTTGCTACGGTAAACTTATAAATTCAGAAATCTTTAAATTACGTTCCAGAACTTACATTGGTAGACATACTTTAAGTAAAACTCAAAACATGTTATATTTCGCCATATATAATTATATAAGTAAATATAATACAATCATTTTTTACACCTTAGACAATCAATTGGTTTGATATATTTATTGTCACCCGAATCACCGACCTTACCCTAACAGTCCCTTACAATCCAAATAAGACCCATAATAGTATCGAAAGGAGCTAGTGGACTGGACGTAGTGAGTTTAGTGTGTCAACAAACGAATCGTTTAAGCGTTTCAGAAGTAAGTGACTTAAAGTTCTCAAGCACTACTTCACGACGCCGTTATGCATTACATTCGCACTTTATTGCCATTGGGTTTACTTACTTCAGTGACATTTTGCTGATGAAACATAAAATTTTTGTGTATTCAAGACCTGATTGGCAATAATAATAGTAGAACGAAATCAAACGCTCAAAGGACTGACCATCTTGGCAGCTATGAGCTTCGTATCTCGATTTGTGTTTTGGAGATGTTTTGATTGGCTCCCCTGTATTAAAACACAGCAAACCATTTTTTATTGTGGTATAGAAAAAAAAAATGAATTTCAATAAATGTCAAAACTTTATGAAGAACTAATTTGAATTTAGAATCCTAAATAGAACGAAAGTTACCGATTTCATAGGTTATTCGATTCAATTTGAAATTTCAAAAGTAAATACTTCACAAGAAAGATTCTGATGACATATCGGGAAATCTAGACAAAACAAAACAAAACGAAATACTAGCGACCGTAATACATGCAGCTTATAAAACAGGACACTCAACTAAATTAGTTTCGCCACCACCGTCAGCATAAGTCGCAAACACAATTGTCAACTGGTCAACTTCCAAAATGTTTACAAGACATCTTGGAACAGTTCCAAAGTTTCACTACCTCTCATTACTGTGGTGGTGTTAACGTAGAATGCCCCTGAAATCTTTCAGCGAGCACTCCACCTGTTTTAATTCTGTCTGTCTGTCCGTCTACAGAGCTTCGTTAAGCTCGAGAGGTTATTTGGCTCATATTTCAGACTAGCAGTTCGTTATTTAAATTTTGTTGTGAGCAAATTATAAGGGAGCTCTCACTTTACTATTATGGCTTTTTAATATGCTTGCAACACGGATTAAATTTTAAAAGCTAAAACTATGTAAATAGTAGTATAGCAATTTATTTACAACTCTTTTAATGGAATAGAAACGTACTTGCCTCCTCGCATCTATTAATATTGAGGATTTATGTAAAACAGGCTTGTGGTTTAAATATAGAACAAGTCCACTAAAAACAAAAAAGCAGCTAAGCTACTAGGAACAATCATAACAATACAATTGTAATTCTGTTGGTGTTTCATCGGAGTGGGAATAAAGTTGACAACTTGTAAGTACCTAGAATTAACATTTATATCGGTAGTTATTTATTAGTAAGCGAGCCCTCTTGTTGTGCACCACGTAGAATTGTTGTCGAGAAAGAAACAACATAAATATTATGTAGAATATTTACCCTTCATAGTTCTTTGATTATACTGTTAAAATTGGAACTACCCAACAGAAGACCGTATAAAAGACCGCGCTTTAAGACAACATTTACTAGTGCAGTGCAGCAGTGAGCCATGGATTGTTACGGTTGGTAATGGTAACCACTTACCATCAGGCAGGACACCACCACATACATTTTTGAGGTTCGGTATTAATAAATAAAAGAAACAAAGCCTTATAGGATCACTTTGCTGTATATCTGTTCGTCTGTCACGGGTTAATATCTAGTCTAGTTTAGTGAACAAATCTTGTACTGATAAACGTATAAAAACAAATGTTCGCTTTCAAGAGTTCCATTTAAGAATTTGGAACACCTGATTTCGAGACCGTATTTTTGACGTGATAACGTCTAATAAATCGATGAACGCCGGCTGCATGCATGAAAAATTGTCACGTTCCGCATGCAATCGAGAGCGCGGTACAAGCGATAAAGAGGCACGATCGGCCTAAGCGTTCGGCTTGTGACGCATCTATCTCTCTTCCACTCCATCGGCCAAAGCGTAAAGGTTGTGGAATGCACTACCTATTCAAATAAGAAAAGCTGAAAAGTCACTACCTAAACTCATAGCTCCATTAGCAGGTATACTGTAACTGTCAATTGTTGTTTTAATATTTATGTGCTGAATATTGATAATATGTATTCTCTCAGTATATGATTATTTATATTATTACATCGGTATGTATGTAGGTATATATATGTATATTGTATGTATATGTTAGTTCTGTATATATTTAGTTATGTGTATATTTAGATGTAGTACACCGACAGCTACCACGTACTATATCCAGTCACTATATCCATCCTAAGGTTGTCTGGTAGAGATCGCTTTTAGCGATAAGACCGCCCATTGTACCTAACACTAATATTAGTATTAAGATCATTTGTATTTCTATGTATAAGGTGTACAATAAAGCATATTGTATTCTATTCTATTCTAGAAGAGAGACAGTGGCAGCACACAACCTACACGTGAACTGTTTTGTCAACTGTTTATAAAGTGAAGTGAAAAGTTATTTTGGTTTCCTTTGATTATTACAACAAAATGAAAAATTAATATTTTAACCAGAGTTTTAAAAATATTGTGTTTTCTTATGACGTTATCACGTAAAAATATCGTCCGTAAAACGAGTTTACAGATAACCAATATTTTCTTTTTCAATAAATAATTCAATATCAATGGTATCTAAAATTCAAAGATTATCTGAATGATATTTCGCACAGTAAAATACCCTGTTAAAAAAACATTTAAACGTCTAAAAAACATGAAAGAGTACGATCATTAATTATGTTTTATATCTACCCTGGCTCTATCAATATACATACCGCATCTCGGTCCAATAGACATCCTTTCCAAAAATACAGCTGCCATCAACAAAGAGTGTATTCCCGATGGTCACTTATTGTTCAACACCGGTCACGAACAAAGGATACATCACAGATCACCCGTCTCCCGGCAACAATGCAACTTCGGTTTTGAAATAAGCTTTAGGACCGATCACAACTATATACCTCAACAATAACACTTTTTTGACTTTATACGGAATATTATACAGGATGTCTTTTAGTATTATTTTGCTTACATCCATCTCTAACTACAGAAAAGTTGTTAATATACAATACAATATTTACTTACATTTTAATTTATCCCGCTAATATTATAAATGTGAAAGTTTGGATGGATGGTGGTGATGATGGATGTTTGGATGGCAAAAAACACTGAACCGATTGCGATGAAACTGTAACTGAACGAAGTTTGATAGTGATGAGGTGATGACGACTGACAACGCAAAGTCAACAACAAAATTTTTATGTATAACTAACTGTTGCCAGAGACTTCGTTCATTTTTCTGCTATAAAAAGTAGGCCATGACCTTCCCCAGTATATGGCCTAACTCCTTTCCAAATCCGTTCAGCCGTTTAGTCGTGAAAAGGTAACACACAAACAAACCAACAGATTTACTTTCGCATTTATAATATTAGTATGGATTTTTGTGACAACGCTAATATACTTATAGTAAGATTTCTTTATAATAATATTTTATTAGAAAATAGAAAATCAGAATGAATAAAATTTACTCGAACATTATTATCAATAAAAAGATACAGAATTCACTACAGAAGAAAAAAACCACATAATTTTAAACTCAGCCTGTGGAGGTCCAAAGAGTGCTATTGAAGTAAAATGGTCTTATAGAAACATATGAATGTAATGGTGATTTATTTTAGCCGTATAGAGTGTTTTTCGATGTGTTAGATTCCCCTGTTACGCGTAGGTTGAAGTCGTTTTATTTTGACAACGGACGTGAATGCCCTTGCCTTTGTTGTCTTTAGTACGATATATCAACGGTTGACACTTAATTCTATACGAAAAAAATACCAAAATGGAAACTTTTTCGAATGTGAATCAATAAAGTTTCAAATTGACGATATTGAATAGAGCATATTCATTTTTTATTGACTTGAAGTCACTTCCATATATTCAAAATTCTATTATTAAAGCGTTCTAACTTTTTACGATACGATTTACGGTTCTCAAACTAGTGGGAAATTGTTCTGATTTACATAAAAATGTCACCTGTTGTTACAGTAATAATTAAAGAAACAGATTCTACTGATTTATCATCACACCAATAGAATTTCAATAGAGTCGACCACCCGCCGTACGCACTAACGATGTCATTCCGTAGACAATAGTTCGTGGTACAATGCAAGAATAACGACCTTCCCAGACACTCTGCCATTGATACTGATGCTAGCTAAACAGCCAAAAACAAAAGACGATTATAAATCACTGGGTACACGCGTCCAAATGCAAATAAACTGCCCTTCTATCCATCAAATAAAGCACTCTAAACCGATACATTTAAAGGTCTTTATTCTAAGAACGTAAAATTGGAGTTAAAATTTTGAATTGTGATGCTAACAGTTACCGCTTCTGTGTAAACAATGGTCTTTACAATGTCGGCATTATTAGGTTGGTAACATAATTATTGGTCCATTGTTGGTCTTACATTTCTCAAAAACGCACCATGGGTGTAAATGTTCATACAATTGTGTGCGGGTGGACGAAATCGGATAAAATATTTTTACCGCAACGCGTAACAAATTAACTCTAAGAAGGTTCAATTGTATTTTTGTTAAAGCTTTAAATGGGAAGACAACTTTTAAAACTATTCAGTATAATTTATGGTCATTAGGCTGAATAAAGAAATAACACAGTTTAATAAATAGTTTTTAGATTATGGTATGTAAAGTGTGGCAGATTTATTGCCCACTATTACAATACAATACAATATTCTTTATTGTACGCCATAGAAAAGTTACAACATAAATGAAAACATTGAATAATGGTACAATCGGCGGTCTTATCGCTAGCTGCGATTTCTTGCAAACAACCTTAAGATGGATTAGTGCATAGGGCAGTTTGCAGGTGTACAAACTCAGTTCAGCAGCTTATTGAACTTTACCAATGTTAGCGAAAATAGATACATAATAATCATATATACCTTAAATACATTTTATAGGTTCAAAAAAATATATAAAATAGCTATAAATACATACATATACACATTCTAATATTATTATTATATACATACATACTATATATACATACTATTATTAAGTTTTGTTTGCAAAAGTCTACGTTAGGTAAAATTTTGTGTTTAAAATCATGTGTCTGTTTAACTGTTCGTATATAAGCACCTTTAAAGTGGCACCAAAATTACTTTTATATATAATTATATCGCTAGTACCTTTTACATTTAATTTTATACAATAATGATACAATTGATATCCCAAATAATAACAAAAGCTATTAACGGGAATTTACATGAATATTTTTAGTGTACCTCGAGCTATGGCAAACTCGTAAACCTGACCACAGGCCGAGCCTAATTATCCCTACTCCTGTCTCCCTCACTGTCTAGGGATCGGACAGGGAGATACAATTCGATAGACACCCCCTTGCCAACAGTTTACGGGCGAGGAGCGTTGCTGTTAATCTAATTGGCGCTTTCACGTTTAGTTGCCCGTTGCCTTGACCTTAGTAAATGCGTTTTGTATGTTTTGTAGCACTGACGTGTAACAATTAACCACTTTGATACTGGACATTTTAATGTGTTTAGAAGTTTTGGGATGATTTTACTTTAAGGGTGCATTAATTTGAACTTTTGTATTGACTTTAATATAATATAGAAAATAATAAATCAAGTATTTTTTTCTTATTAGACCACATTTTTTAAAAGGCTACTAGTAACGTGGAAAACACATTACTAGTATTCTTGTTAACCCCTCCAGCTATGCTAAGTGCATATGTTAGGAGTAAGTTCACGTCGGTAGTGCACTGGGTAGGGTTTGAACTCGAACCCATTCGAAGTCCGACGCCTTAGCCATTACGCTACCGCCGCTTAAAGCTTTAGCGTGGGTTACTAATATCTTAGGTACCCGCAACCACTCGATCGCAAGCCTTAGCAATTATGCTACGTTTTGCTAACTGGCTTTTGGTTCTTACTCCATTACTAACGTCTCTCTCTCTCTCTCTTCCTCCCTGAAAGAAATTAGAAAACATGTATACCTTGCAATGAATAGATATGATTTCAGTAATATTATTAAATAACATTGTAATATTCGAAAAACCATTTCAAATCCATTTCAAAATTACCTACGTATTCCAGAACTCGTCAACAATTTGATTGACGTGTTCCGGATAATACGTAGGTAGGAAAAATATACAAAAGTGATTAGAAAAACGCTTTTTTTTTCTCATGCACGCAAAACGGAATTGCGTGTGTACCTTTTATAAGCATCCCCAATCTAGACATTGTTGTTACTCATCGCATGACAGGCCAAATTAACACATCGTCCGAGCCTTGTCCATTGCATGTACCTACGTTCTGTATATTTATACGTATATACATACATATATGTGTATGAAAGGGAAGTTTGCTAATTGATGAATTGGTGTGCATAGATGAATGAAAAATATATAAGTTAGAAAAGGTGTACAAGTTTCTTCGATAACTTCGAGAACTTTGATATTTATAAGTATTTGTTAGTTTTTCAGTACTTATCTTTTTTCGTCGGTGTAAGTGTTCGTCAAAAGATATTTTTTCTTTAGGGCTAGAGTTTTAAAGCTTAAAAAACATTTTAAAAAGTTATAACCAGGTTACACGTAAAACGAATGTATACCTTCCTTTTTGTTAATATTTAGTGAAAAAAATATACTTACTTACTTTCAAAAGTCAGAATTTACATAAATATATAATAGGGTCACGCAAAAAAAAAAAAGAAACACCAGTGATAAACGTATTGATTTTCAATACGTTTGTCATTTGCTCGTCTATAATACAATAATAATAATTATTATTATTATTTCTAAATTTAGACCTGTTAGTAGGCACCAGCACAGTCTAGAGTATGTATTGTATGCTCATAAGGACTGTGTCATAGACACATACAAATATCATTTGTCCTGTAGTTACGGGTATTCTTGATAATCTACATCAAAAAATACCTAACATATATCCCCAAACGTCTATGATCGCTTAACTTCTACAGATACTATTTCGTCATATCCATGACGAAATGGGGATCCCCTAATATATATTAAAGCAAAAATAAAACACCATCACCACAATATTACCTACAAACCCTATCAACACACTATTCAATCATCAATCGGTAATGATCCACCTGTGAGAATACATAACAGACACTACGTACCTTCTACGTAATCTGTTAGTATTACGAAATTTTAGTATCGCGTGCGCAAACCTGGGGGACTTATCACGCGATCATTTTCTTTACTGAAGAAAACTCGCGTGAGTTATCACCACGCTTTGTATTGCGAATGTTTTATATAGACGTAGGAAGGAGTTATGCGAGCAATTTTAGCCCAAGGTTGATCGGACTTTTTTTATGGTATAGGGGGCAAACAAGCAGACGGGTTACTTGATGGTAAGTGACTACCGCCGCCCATGGACACCTGCAGCTTGAGAGTCACAAGTGCGTTGCCGGCCTTGAAGGTGGGACTTGGGAAAGGGGGAAGAAGGGGAGAAGGGATGCGGGAGGGAGGGGGGATGGGGGGAGGAGAGATAAGGGGTAGGGCTTTCGGTAACCACACTCATTTGCCGAAAAACAATGCAAACATTGCTTTACTCCCGGTTTTCTGTGAGGCCGTGGTATCACTCCGGTCGAGCCGGCCCATACGTGCCAAAGCATTGATCTCCCACAAATTTTTCAAGGCGAAAATATAACTTGTGTTATATTTTCGCAAGTTTGGAAATAAGTATCTTTGTTTTTGTAAAAACCTCGTAATTAACTGGGTCTCTTTATTTGAGCTTAACTATCACTTAAAGTATTTAATCCTTTTAGAACCATATCTTGTACATGTGTGAGTAATCTATCAGCACTCATTTCTTGTGTTGCAATTGTTTGATGGTCATGAAGCTCTTTTTACATAATATAACCCATTTTGACATTACCAAAGAGACATTTGTACCTACCGTGAGCTGATAGGTGATAAAAGAAGTGAAAATCACGAAATACATAAAAGAGCACCATTGCTCTTCAGTGTTTTTTTAAGATTACTAGTAGTATGGATCACAAACAGGCTTGTGTTCCATGCTTAAAAAAAAAGCTGTCAGTTGTGACAGTGGGACTGCACGTCAGAACTGAAAACATAACTTACATGTAACATAATATACTTAAACTTTCAAACATAACTTATATACACGTACACATCTATATATATGTATCTAAGCGTGACGATGACGGTCACGTGAGTTTAGTGCTTTTTCCTCATACCAAAAGTGTCTAACGTGCCTAAACAAGTTTTCACTTCAAAAACTATCCTATATCTCAAGTTGGACCAAACTGCACATAGTCTTCAAAAATTCATTAAAATCGGTTCATTAGTTTAGGAGTTCATAGCGGACAAACAACGCGACACGTTTTTTTTTATATATGGATAATCTCAAGTCTTGTTAATGTAACAGCTACAAAAAATATGTATAAAAAACTGTAACCCGACTACGAAAAAATGAAAGAGAATAAAAATATTTCATTCAAAGATAAGACATAGGCACATAAATGGTCTTTAGGGAATTTTTGTGGCCCGGATCATTTTTACGAATTTATTGACACCGCATTCATTATAATCGGTTCAATAGTTTAAGCGCTACTGTGGAACACATGTAAATAAAAACATACTTAAATACATACATAGAATGCTAAAATCATTATCCTTCCTTTTGGCTTTACCATAGTCTGGTAAAAATAAATAGTACATAATTCTCTCGACGATTAACGATTACTACTCACTTAACAGGTTCTATAGAGACAAATCCCGTGAGGCGCACGTGGCAAACAATAGGTTACCAAACTAAATAACATGTTGTCATGGTGAACACTGATCTTTATGGTATTGTTATCCCGGATTTTTATTTTTATATCCTGACATTCTATTGTACTCGGTGCTTTTAAATGAACACTGTTAGCAAATAATGAACATCGGCAATGCCTCAAAACGAAATTGTTCGATCAGTGCCTCCTAGTCCTCCTACCTGTTATGATATTATCATGGTACCGAGACGTGGACACTAACGGTGGGGATAGTCCACAAAGTAAAAGTCACGCAGCGGGCTATGGAGCGAGCTATGCTTGGGGTCTCTGTGAAGAATTAAGCCGAAGGACCGATGGCCGTTGGAGCAGACGGGTCCTAAAGTGCAGACCGCGAATCGGTAAATGGAAGGTAGAAGGGATTGATTAATTGACACATCGAAGTGGTATATAAAACTTTTAGTATATTGAATAAAGTTAAAAGATTAACATATTCTTATGAAATTATTCCACTCATACTGGGAACAATGTTACTGCAGTTTATCGTGATTCCATAATTTGTACCTATTCACGCAATTATCTATGAAACAATTTATTTCAACTTTCTGTTTGCACACACGATCATGATTGACTACGATCAGTTTAATTTTAATACTACACTAATTAATTTGACTGACCTATTGGTCTAGTGGTTAGTCCAATCCTGACTGCTAAGCCAGAGTTCGTGAGTTCCATTCCAAATGATTGTGTGATGAGCATGATTATTTGCCCTGTGTTTGGGTGTAATTTATTTTTTTAATATGTATGTATTTTGTAATATATAAGTAGGTTTATCATCAGTCTGATGACCGTAGTATAGCCTAGCCTCTGCCTAGTTTGGGATCAGATGGCCGTGTGTGAGATGTGCCACGTTATTACTATATAATAAAAAAAAAACAATGTGTGTTATAATTAAAAATTATGGGAAAACGGCTGCAAAAAGCTACAAAGTGCGGTATACTTTGATTTGTCATAGTGCTGAAACTCTATATATTCAAAAACAAGTTAAAAAAAATTAAGATAGTGAATTATTGCCGAAATTGGACCACCAAGCGATCTCTAATATTTATAAATACTCAATAGATCTTTATAAATACTTCATTATATTTGTTATTATAATTTAAGTTGGGGTATTACGAAATTGCGTGTTACAATTGGACCCTCACCGGATAGAATTTTGTGTAAGCCTCGAAACAATTTATGGACTGCATTAATTTTGAATTTTCTGAACAACTTGGTATAATGGAGGAAATAATAGTTAAAATTAGATTCTTACGGTTTCGCCATCATCACATTGTAATATTTTAATTTATTTGTTTATTTTTAACTTCGAATTCCATTTTCAAATTTAAATCTAGAATTAGAGGAAGAGTTACTGTTCCCCTAGTTTACCGTTCTTTTAAATTAACACCTTTGCCGTACTAAGTCGAAAATAACACAAACGCTATTACATTAAGAGGACGAGCCTATCATCTCTTCGATCACCTTTGGGACTGCGACTAAGTAGACATTTCATTGATTAAAGTTTAGAAAAAACTCAATATTGCCCGATCTGTAAATTGTACCCAAGACATTACAATACGCTACACTCAGCGCCACGGAGAAAATAAAAAAAATACTTTTAATAATTAAATAAAACCGGATAAGTGAGAGTAGCACTCCCGTAGCCTGGCCTGAGGATTCCACATACAAAGTAAAATAAATGGATAGTTGATAGTTCAAACATCCCGGGAATCATCATGAGTCTAATTAACCGATTACCGGTACTCATAAATAAATTATGTGTAAGGTTAGCACCAAACATATTTAATTTTACATTGGGAATAAAAGTTATGTCAAACAGCAAATGTAAGTTATCAGGATTTAATTTTACACGCATCGATTTGGCCGATACGTCAACCCTACATAAGACCGTGGTTAAACAACACTACCATCGAAGTGCTGTTTACCAGACCCCTATTACAGTGTTTAAGGCTCAAAGGTAACCAATATTGCGTAGATTGTTTATGAGCATAAGTGACCGCTACCATTTAAGTGCCAAGTCAGAAGCCGCAAACAGAGTAAGCTTAGTTAAATATATTCAACACATGATTATTTTATTATTTTATGATATAAAATTCTTATTTTTCAAGAGGCGTGGATGATTTTCAACACAAACAGATACATTTAGGGACATTGGCCGAATCTCAACTCCTTAAAAACTAAAATTCATATATTAAGTTTTTATTAGACAGTATAATCTAAACGCCAATGCCATCCTCCGAGCCTTTTTATAACTAAGTTGGGGTCGGCTATCAGTCTAACTACGAAACGGCCGAACTTCGAAATTTTACGTGAACAATCCGAGTACTAGGCGATATTGAAGTTTTGTACTACAACTACCCGTAACAAATGATGTTCGTATGGCAACCGCACCAGATGGCTTAACGTGCTCTCCGAGGGACTGAGGGGTCTCAATGGTTTAAGAATGGTCACCCATCTTAAGACTGACCTGGCTATTATTAATTAACCTAGAAATGTGCTAACCTACTCGGTTACCACTTAGCCAGGAGCCCTCCAATAATAATACGCAAATAATAATTAAAAAACCATTCAACTTTTAAGTGATAGGTAGGTACCGATGAACATTAATTTTCACGAGCAACGAATAGGAATGATTTTAAACTGCTACTCTTCTTTCTCATGTTTTAAGGAATAGTTTTAACTATCTTAGTATTCTTGCCGGGAGCTCGCTAGGAAAATAGCGGGTGCATAACTTCTGTTAATTGCAAAGCACATTACGTCGTACTTAACACGCTATGAATAGATTTTATGAGTCGTCTAACGGTGCACTAATACTTAAAGTAGCACTACTGCTTTCAAACTCGAAAGCTATATACTTATGTAAGTGATGTATCAAGTATTTTTTTAATAAAATAAACGCACTTCATTATGGATTTTACTTTTTAGCAATGTTTATAAGGAACATAACAATCACTCATCGAATCATTTTCTGAAGTGAAACTTCTTTGGAATAGTTGTGATTTAAAATTCGATAAAACGAAAAACTCACACTAAAAAGAGACAAACAAGACAAACATTCATATATAGGATTTAGACTGCGAGAGAATCAGATAGAATACACTTGTATTCTATCTGATTCTCTCGCAGTCTAAATCCTATTAAAAAAGATTATAGAGATTATAGGAAACACTGTATACTTATACAGTGTTTCCTATAATCTCTATAATCTTTAAAAAGAGACAAACATTTTCATAAACAGGAATTAACCTGCGAGGGAATGAGATAGAATACAAGTATCAGTGTTTCCTATAATCTTTATCTTAGCGCCTGCTTACTACGAAGCTTTCAGAAAATGCGTCAATGTCAACGTTGTGTCATTTTTGTGGTCAAAATTCGTTGGTAAATTGATTTATGTTACATCTGTGTTAATTTGACCAATAACTTTTATATAAATTATTTAAATTAAATTTATTAACATTAGTAAATTATTGGTGTTGATTATACTTTTTATTTCTCATTCTTTCGTAGGCTACTTTTCTGAAGTTTCACTTCTGCCGTGTGTGAATTGCACACACACACTTTTGTTTTTACCTCTCACTTCTCGCCACTCATATCGGTAACTATTATTCTAATTAAATAAGCTATGTACAATTCATATTTGCATGTCGTTAAACGACAAAATGTATCTGGCAATGTATGTTAAACATTTGTCTGTTCCTGCTGTACCTACATATTAAGCAAATACGCGTATTGTATTCCATTCTTTGTAGGTGATTTGAACAGTACAAGCGACTGAAAAGAAACTGTGCTAAATTATATCTAAAGTCTATGATATCAAAGGGCATATTTAATAACTCCGGGTATACTCGTAGCTCAATCAGTCAGTTATACAATCAGCCGGTAGATGTCCAAGTATATCTGTTTTTATGTCCAGTCAATTGCACCGAGCGTGGTCATTGGTGGACTATGGTACCTTGTAATTATTATCGCGATTAACTCCCTATTTACCACCAATGCCGGTTACTTTAAGAACAGTAGTGAATTTATTACAGGATAAGCTGCCTAAGATTACTTTACTCTTCCGTGATTGGATAGAAACTAACCGGTTTTCAACCTTTCGTTCTTTTTTTATTCTATCAACCACCTCTGATAACGATGAATATAAATTCACAAATTTGAAACGGATGTTGCCAGTCCTGTAAAGACCTCACTCAAGCTACCCCGCTTTAGGTTTCCGACCGGTATAATATATGTAACTGTTAACCCCCATATATCTATTAGCTAATTGTAGATTTTACGTGGGTATATTATGTACCTTAAATGTCTGCGAATAATTTTAGTTCTTTCTTTCTTTTTTCCTGAATCTTCAGGTTTATCAACATAAGCTCATTGTAGGGCTTTTGTATGTACATTGTGTATCTTAAATGTCTGCGAATAATTCTATTTCTTTCTTTCCTTTTTTCTAAATGTTCGGGTTTATCAACATGAGTTGTTAAATTTAAAGTTGTATAAAAATGTCGCGAGATTTAGTTTCTGTAACAGGTTGTAAGATAGTGCTGTAAAACATATATTAGGGATAATATATTCGTTTAGTTTTCCCGAGTCTATTTGGACGATCTAGCAATGAACAAAATAGGAGAACACTACCTACAGTTACCTAGTACCAGTAACCTTCTCTCAGTTTATTAAAAAGACCGCTTTCATCACTGTGTTCGTATCATTATGTTTCCCTATTACTTTCATAATATTTATTTTCACATGGTCCAGATAGCTATAAGCAAAAATGAACGTTGTCCTTGATAAAATAGCGTTCTTTTTAAGGTTATATAAGGTGAGTGTAGGACAATTTTGGGTTGAGCGAGTCCATTTCTTTCACCGCTTATAATAATGTATGGTGATTTATCAAATCGCAATTTTGTCATAGATACCGGCTTGGTATAACGGATGTTTAAACTATATAATAAATTGTTCTTTCATTTAAGGCAAATTGAAACTGTCGTTTGGTCAATGAAGTACTATTTCTGAATTCTGAAATTAATTAATTCACAGATTTTACGCCACATTTTTAGGAAAAGGCGTCACCTAACAATTTCACCTAACAACACCTTCATTCTATGTACATTTTTGCATATAGGTAAACAGGTACACTACGGGGAGTCCCATAATTGCTTCCGTGTGAAATATAAATTACTAGCAGCGCTCGATCCCGTGAGAATATCGGGTTAAAAAGTAACCTATATGTTCATCCAGATCTCCAGCTATCTACATACCCTGTTTCATCGCAATCAGTTAATATAATCAATATTAGTGGGATTATTTGCATCCTCATACAAAGCTACAGATTAATATAATGTAGTACTGGAACTTACACAATTACGTGACCTTTACAGTTACTGCTTCATTTCTATATATTGAAACACGGTGTTACCATAAAGTTTACTTTTGTCTAAATCTAAACCAACCTAAAGGAGAAATATTATATTTGTCATCGAATATAAAGAGCCTAATTGATTATTGGATCAATCAAATGTCACTCTTCAGGTTTATAACTTTTATAGTTTGTTTAATTCTGCAAATTATCATGCAAATTAACCTCAGATTATATTGGGAGAGAAGAGGTAAATAACACCGTTTCAATGAGTTACTTCAGAAACTGTCAATGCATTGAGTGGTAGATACTCGTTCGAATATCAAATATTTTGATTATTAAACCTACGTAGTGTTCGTTAATATTAAGTCTAGGAAGCCCTAAAAAAACAGGGATTATCTTTCCTTTCAACAGGAGATAAAAAGTTATAATATTTTTTAGAGAATTAAATAAAAAAACCGGCCAAGTGTGAGTCGGACTCGCGCACCGAGGGTTCCGTAAAATATTTTTATTAGATGATGTAACTAAAAATTTACGGTTTTCGCAATTTTTCCTTTATCCGTGCTATAAGACGTTGCTTCGTAGCAAATTTCAAGATTCTGAGTCCACGGGAAGTACCCTGTAGGTTTTGATACCCTTGCGAGTGTCGAAAATTTGCGGAAATTTGCGGCATAAACGTCTGTATCTTTTGATTGCGTTGGCTTAGAAGTTTGATTTTTTTACAGCTCCAAGGGACAGTAGACTTGAGTATTTGATATAAATTCCAGCTTGATCCTTTAGGCGTTCCTGACAAAAAGTGTCTTGTCAGACAGACTGACGGACGGACAGACGGACAAAAAAGTGATCCTATAAGGGTTCCGTTTTTTCCTTTCGACTTACGGAACCCTAAACAGCAATAAAGCAGATTATTAGAAGTTTCAATGTAGTATATTATTGTAATAAGTATTACACAAAAATAAATCCAGCAATATAATTTTAGATATAATGTACACAAAGACACCGAATAAAAGCGTAGGCCGTATATAAACGTTATAATATCTTTTGTTACAGCCTTTGTATCCCGCTATCTGTTTTATCGCTACCTTTGTGAAACACCAACTGTAAAATTACAGTCAACTTTTTTACTATCTATCCCAAAACTAAAGGCCGTAAGGTTTATTTTCGGATAACTAAAATCTTCTCACTATTGTTTTCTTTAGTATACTAAAAGATGACAATAGATTTAAATGACTTTATTCCTGATGGCTCGTGTCCGGTTTTCTCGTGTTTAAAGGCGTAAGTATTTCATGTTGATCTTTTTTAAATTCGTGTTTGGTGATGTTGGTACAAGTGAAACAGATAGGGTCTAAGAATAATATTTGAATAATCGTGAGTCAGATCTCGTAGTGATATTTTTGTTTGCTGATGACCTTTGCTTTTGTATTCACGGCTTCAAGGAAAAATATATTCGAAATTCGAATACGGGTGGTGTTTTTTTTTTCTTAAAGATATTGTCTTTTAAATGATATGTCGGTATACGTGTAAGATTTTTATGTTCCCATGCCTTTTTCGATCTTTTGAAATATTTTTTGATGATTACGAATAGGTCACTCGTATTTTGTTCATCGTCCTGCTTCCCGCATCTTATAACACAAACTAAAATTTATAGACCCCCTAAGACATCTAAATGTTTCTTGATTAAATTTTAATACACATTTCATCCTTGTAAAATGTTTTTTATCATTTATTTCCTTGTCCTTACATCATTTGGTATTTAACTGGCAATAAACCATTTCAAAATTATGATTAAACAGCTTCTAGTTCTGTAATTATTTTAACTAGGTACAGTAGATTTTTTTTTTCAACTGTAACGAATTATATTAACAAGAAGAAATATTTAAAATGAAAGGACTTACAAACAACTAATTAACTGTTATTAATAGATTAAGACTTGCGGCAAATGCCATTTTGAAGTTTCTCTTTAATACTAATCTTTAAATTGCTTTAGTTTATTTTTGCCTTAAGTGAAAAGTTTTAAAATAAAATAAGACTAATGTCCAAACGTGCAATACATGTCATATTGGTTATATAAAAAAACGCAGGCTCAAAATTGAATAAAGTTAAGTCGTAAGCAAATTAAAATAATTCATGTGTTATGTAATTATAGTGCAGCAATGTAATGGGTTAAATATTTTCTTGGCAAATAATAAGTCTCAGGTTTAAATCTCAAGAAAACAAAAATGGATAACATAATATCACATCTGCCTTATTCGATCTATAACCGCCCGTTTCCAAATGGTTGAGCCTTGTGAGAAGAAATCGGGCAAAAAGTCAGTCGTAGAACTGCACTTCGGAAATGAAAACTTCATAATAGATATGTGTATCTGAGGGTGACTGTCACGCAAGTTCAATGCTTTTTCCCTATCCCAAAAGTACCCAGCGTGCCTAAAGAAGTTTTCACTTCAACAAACAAAAAAAACTTATTGTTTAAACCCATAGTATGACAAGCTCTGCTGAGTTCGGATCTGGATAGCGTTGTGTAATTGTGTTTCCTACAATATTATTATTTCGTAATATTATGTATTTTACAAACTCATCTGGAACGCAATAGTAAATACACAAAAACTCGACAATTATTTCGTGACTTTTTTTAATGACGATGTGTTCTGATTTTACATAACCACACTTTAAAGTCTATCAAATTAATTACACATAAAACTTTTCTAAAACTATCTAAGGCTAAATACACTAATTATCATTGTAATTAAAGTGTTATTTAAATAAAACAAATAACATTTACTAAGGCCATTAACAAATAATATCACGCCATGGTTGCGCTTTATTAGGTCGTTACCATGCAGCACTTTACAGCGAATTGTTTTATTACTTCATGTTTCATTTCTAACCTGCAGTTTTATCATTAGAGGAAATAAGAATAATAATTTATTATTATGACTGCATTTTACGGTGGCATTATATTGAATTTTACATATAAGTAAACGTCAAAAAACGCCATCAATAGAATTATTTGTCCAAATGACCAAATTGAAGTTTGACTAAAGTAGGTAAAACTATGCGTTTAATTACGTACAACAGCAATATTCGAATTTCGAATTTACTTGTATAAAGTAAGTATAGTAAAGGATTCGTTATATATTATTTTACATAATAAATAGCAAAACATTATAAATAGTGTTTCTTATAAGACGAATCATGACATCGTCGTATCATGACGTAAAAATATGTGAAAGGTAAGTAAAATGAAATGTGTACTATTTACCTATTTGTAATTGTACTTAAAGTTAAATATGAAAAATAATACATAAATAAATAAATTATCTGCTGTTTTAAAGTTTTTTATTAAAAAAAAATCCTATTCATTGGAGGGGTGCAGTCTAGGCACTGTTACCACGTTGGATAGACGGATTAATAAAGGGTTTCTAAAAAGAAGAAAAAAGCTCTATTTAATTTTAGCGACAATCATTTTAATAAAATTCCATAAAATTGTATAAAATTACTAAATAATTATATTAGCTAACTTATTACCAGTAAAGTTATTTACTCAATACACTACACTTCATAGATCGAATTGACTTACAGACCGCTCCTACGTATTTCAATCAGATCAACATCTTCAATACTAATATATTTTAGTTGTTCATCTTACGATTTTTCTAATTAATGAGTTACAAGTTGATTGTTCATAAAATAAAAACAAAATACATAACTAAACCGTTCAAAATAAATACTTTAGTCGTAAATTAGGGTACGATATTCGATAATTCATATGAAATACTTTTTAAAATTTTGTGTGTACCTATCTCAACATATTTCTGAATAAGTATATTTTTTTAAATCGAATAGGAACTAACTTACCACAAACATCCATTCAAAAAGTCCAATCACATAGTCAGTTCACAACACAACACTCAAAAAACCGACGTTACGTGTTCTCGTGGGCGGATTCGCCGCCCAAACGCGTGCACCCTTCCTGGCAGGCAAAGTGGTACTGAGGGTAACTGCGGGGAGGGTTTCAGTGTCCCGAAGGCTAGACGCGCGCATCCGTACCTTAAGTTGTATATTAAGGGCTCAGCCTTCATATGTTAGAAGGTACTAGGGCTCGAAAACGGTACAGCTGTTCCTTCAGTTTACGATCGCTTAGAACAATTTAGAGCGGGATAAGGGCCTGGCAATCCCAAATTCTGGTTGATTCAACCGTGTAAATGTATTTAGAAAATTTGCTTGAAAATTCTAACAAGACTTTTGATAGTATTGTGTGAAAATATATTTTTTAGATTTGATTTTATATTTGTTTGTAATTTTAAATATAGTAGACTTTAACTACATATTATTGAAAACACAGGCTTGTCGGAAGAACAATTTTATGACTTCGGTTACTGTATGGAGGAAAACAAAATAATAATATATTTTATATAAACAGTATGGTATACGTGAGTATAATCTTCACAGAATATATTCACAAACACGAGACTTGTAATGTAGACTAAACATGTTTGTGTGTTTGTCGATTAATTATTTATTATATAGTAAGGTACCTCCTATCCACTGAATTTTAAAGAATGTGATCCAGGTAGTCATACATTGCTTCAAGTCAGAAAAATAATCTAACTATTAATACTAAAATATTGTTCTCAAAGCTTTTAGGTAATATTTTTCATTTTCTCATTAGTTTTTTAAGTTTACTAGCAACGTGGGTCACTCATTACTGGTATTCTTGTTAACCCCTCCTGATAAGCTAAATGCTTGTGTTAGAAGTGGGTTCACGTCGGTAATGCACTGGGTGGGGTTCGAACACGCAACCCCTCGATCGCAAGGCCGACGCCTTAGCCATTACGCTACCGCCGCTTTAGTTCTACACACGTGTTTGGCTATTTGGAATTTGGCTCTATTAGAATTGATTTATTGTCAAATCTAATTCAGACGAAAACTGAACAAACCCAATGTGAACCCACTGCAAACAAAATCAAAATTTTGGAAGGGTTTCGGAGAATGCTAATAATATGTAGATATCACCCTTAAAGTGAAGTATACGCGAACAAAGTTCCATCACAGTGTGTACATCTATTATGCTATAATATTCTAATCATATAGATAGAGACTTAACATAGTATTTACAATAACTAAGTACGTCTTTTTGAGGGTGCTAATGTATTTAAACACATTATTATTTGTCTTGTATACTAATATTATAAAGCTGAAGAGTTTGTTTGGTTGAACGCATTAATCTCAGGAACTACTGTTTCGAATTGAAAATTTATTTCAGTGATGGATAGCCCATTTATTGAGGAAGGCTATAGGCTTTTTAATATCATGCTATGACCAATAGGAGCGGAGAAGTGACCATAAAAGCAGGTGAAACGGCGGGGACGGCTAGTAAAAAATAAGAGGAGTAGTTAGCCAATACTGTGTTGTATGTAGGTACCTCTAAAATATTCAACGCACGCTGTTGAAATTCTCGTACATCTTTACATAATCGTTAAGTAATCTAATATATCTTAGTTCACTTAACATTATAACGTAAAGAAGAGTATTTTTTCCATTTAAGTTGAGAACAATAAATATATAGATTTAAAGTAGTATATACATGTATGGATAGTATCATACATACATGTGTTTTACAGATAATGTACAAAGGGCGGCTTTATTGCTTAATCAATCTCTTCCATTCAACCTTAGGATGGATCAAAATGATTTGGAGAGATAGTTAAAGGTGTATTTCAGTTTGAAAACTATAATTACTAATTAATATAAATGTATACAAATATTTTATTTAAATGTAGGTACTAGCAGCGCCCCGCGGTTTCACCCGCGTAAGTCCCGATCCCGTGGGAATATCGGGATAAAAAGTAGACCTGGATTAACGCATAGGGCGTTAATCCAGGTCTCCAGCTATCTACATACCAAGTTTCATCGCAATCGGTTCAGTGGTTTTTGCGTGAAAGAGAAATAAACATCCATCCATCCTAACTTTCACATTTATAATATTAGTGGAATATACAAATGCTTCCATATAATTGTAAATACATAAACAAAACATACATAAACATAAATACATATATATTTGTCTGTTCAATGTCAAATCGAAAACACTAAGAGTAAAACAGTATGTCAAAAAATATCAGAAAAAGTAATTCAAAGGGTTAGTACTTTTAATACGTAACACAATAGCCCTACAAAATAACAAACTCGCAACTGTAAGTACCTACTTAATGGTTTGCAGAAACCAACGAAGCATAATTTTTATTGCCCTCAAGATAAATGCATTCATTGTGTCACATGTCTACTAAAAGCACGATATATTTTTGGGGAAAAGGAAAAATTACGCACAATAAAAACTTGAGTTACCCGCAAAATTAACGATGTACCAGTTGACAGCACAACTCGCCTTATCTGTGGTTTTAATGGACCAGGGAAATTAATGTATATTTAGCTTACATTACTGTATTTGGCTGCTTAAAAAAGTAACAAGAAGAAACGAATGCTTTCAAATAGACTTTGACTCATTACAAAACTTGAACGACGTCGTATTGGAACAAGAAAGAATACGGCAAATGTTTTCAAACCCAAATCTAACATTCTCCGACCTGGAAAGATATCGTATAAAAATATTAACGTGGTAATATTTTGTCGCGATGCACGATGAGTTATTTCGAGGTATCTTAGATTATTCGCTATATGGTGTTGAGTTAATAATATAGCTGCCATCAAATATACAGTCAAAATAAACGTGCATCCCCCATCGATTTCAGTATTTATTTGACTTAAAAGTTTGAAACTGCCTTTCGGCTGCCTCACATTTTCCCAGTAACTTTATTTGTGACAATATGGAAGTTACTTTGGAAAGTTCCAAGACTCGTGTGTAGTGTTTGTATAAGTTCGTTCCCTTTACGTTACTTTACTGAAATAAGATATCTGATATGTGGTAGTATTGAACTATAGTGGGCTATAATTTTAGAAATGCTACAGCATTATAGTAAGTGCTTATAAAAATATGTGTGATTTTTGTAACGTAAGCTAAGTTTGCTTTCGGTTAAGTATCATTGGGTTGCCTTAACAGACCATTACTTTTTTTTTCATGAAATGTTTAGATCATTAAAATGCTTTTCTTTTTAATTTTCAGTCATCCTATTGTGGTGTAGTTACACTTGCGAGTAACAGTCCTAAAGGTGGTATGACTACACAGTTGAACATATTTGTAGCTCGTTATAAAATAAATATAAACCGCAAACCACAGAGTTATGTACACCCTTAATACTAATAATGTGGCAATGACACGAGTGATTCCGTTTAGAGCTTTACCACTGTACTGAACGCACTTTTGAAAACACCTTGTAGTCCAAACTAGCAAGATCCATGGTCGTACTATACTGTACCCCTCGCTACAAACAATCTAAACGACAAAGCAAGGGGAAGTAGTTCTTTTAATAGTGGTCGGGGAATAAAAAGTGAGATACATGTTCCTCTTTGGACTATTAATCAATGTCCTCTAAAAGCCTCTGTGCTACACAAAAAATTAACGCAGTACAATTGTATGGGAGAAAAACGATGCGTTCATATGTATGTACCTTTGTTATAGAACCTTTTATCTGGCTATAGGTATGTATATTAGCCATTTTGCTATCCCTAACGGTCATCTGTGGGAGTGAAATGGGGACAAAAAGTATACATACTTGTCCGTCGTTAGTCATTCTTTGTTGTAGTTTTTGTACGTTGAGAAACAATCATTTCATTTTGCCACTGCAAAACTTATCTACATAAATGATTCATAAAGAACATTAAGGTAGTGTTTAGATATGAGGTTTTTACGAGCTGTGAAAGTTTGCAGTTTGTGCTAATCTTACTTTTACTTATAGACATATTTAAATTATTCCATAAACGAATTACTTTTAGTGATATTGGATTTTTTCGAAATATTGATTAGTGGAATGGCATTTCAGTTTCTAATTCTAATTTTGATCAAGCACGTGTATAAAGAAGGAACTCAAATGCCGTTTATAATCTCAGAGAAGTTCATCTGTTGTTTACATAAAATACGATTTTTATAAAATGCAAGAATGAAAAGATGGCCACAAGTATTTTCAAAAAATAATGAATTATTTCTTAACAATGACATTTCGATTTTTAATACATTGCATTGCAGTTGTACTTCAAAATTCCTAGCCGACGGTAAGCAATATTAATGTATGTAAATAATTAAACGCATAGTTAGCTTTTGGTTTGATAGCGTCAATTTATTCTAGAAATTTGAAATCAGCCATGAACCCCGTGGTCTATTAAAGATGAAATCAATCATTCAATCAATATTCATCAATCATCAATATTAAGGAATTCAAACTAAAAGCCACCGTGAAAACAAGGCTTCACAAACCACGTAGAAACTACCATTAGCCTTGATTTATTTACGTTAAACTGAAAAGGTAAAGCTCATAAAGGGCTATGAACTCACTGAACAACAACAACAAAATTGCATCGAAACTTCCTGTAACTTGTTGAACAAGCCAACAAATGAAGGTATGATGCAATAAGACTGTCACTTATGATAAAAAGCGGATTCTACATGATAATCAAAGTATCCGACGCACTTGTTGGACAGCCGAACCATCTTCAAAACGCAAATTGTATCAATAAAAACTGCTTATGGGCATTTGGTGGACCTGTGCCAGCAATAATCGTAACAGTTTCTTGAGACCCAGCACAACAATTGGAAGGAATTATAAATTGTAATTGGCAGCCAAGACTTCTCACTTGCTTTAGTCCGCGAAAAAACTAAATCAACACCAAACCATTACAGCAAACTAAAAGTTGAATTTAAAAAATATTATGTTCTAGAAAGTAACAGCCTAGAAACTACAATTATCCTATTAGTCAAAATATATGGTTATTCTTTTACTATCCACATTACATACGCATAGTGTGACCTGAATAATATAAAATAGTAATGTCACTCTTCCAAAAGATATCTTACTCGTATATGTACCTACAACTTTCGGAATATTGATCTGAATTGGATACCGGAGTTGGTGAGTATCCAGTTTTTTTTTTTAGTAAAGAAAGAGCCAGATATAGTCGAAGGCCATAGAACTAACCAGCAGAAACTTATGACATTTACGCTCCATTTGTCATATACCGGTATATGACAAATGGAGTGTGAATGTCATGAGCTTCTGCCTACCTCTTCAGACGACAAACCTTAATTTTTGTCATAATTTATCAAATAAAGACTTACTTTTGTTTTAATAAATAAAACGATGCGGGTATGTCACATTCAGACGTCACAATGACATCTAATCCATTTGCTAATCCATTTCGGTATTTGTCTGAAGGTAACTAAGATTCTTAGAGGTTATAATCCTAGACCTATTTAGGAACATATTCTTTGTAATTACGTGTTCGTTTTACGAGAGATTAAAAAATGCTGTTGGAGTGTTGCGGAATTGGCACTTTTGCAAAATGAAAAGAAAGAAAGACCGAGCGCTGAACATTCCGTTTCATACTATTCTTTTTCATCTATGTCCAAGGAAATATTATTTAAAGGCCAAGTATTTAGAAACCTAATGCCACAAAGAGCCCTAAATAAAACAAACTGAAAAGAACACAATGTTCATATTTTTTTAACATAATTAAAATGACTAATGATGGTAGGACTAAGGATGTATGACTAGCCTACAGACTACAGAAGAGTCAGTAGGCTAGCACTATTTGCGTTGTATTGTTTTTCTTTCTTCTGGTAATTGTGGCTAATAGAGATTACAAAAAGATGTAGTATATAAAACAACATACTATCTTGCACGCATAAAACAATACCACTTTCACATAACAACATCGTATGTGTAAACGACCGCTTTATTTTGGATATAAAGTGCGGTGCAGTCAGCTCCGGCGGCTGATCAAGCCTACTCCAATTACGTTGTCTAGCGAACATCGCTCCGAGAGCTGGCCGATAAATAACTGTACACCCTCTATGTTCGAGAATGTTCTAAAAGATATGAAAATGGTTTTAGCGCTCTTTCAGTAAGGTTTTCGTCGATGTAAGGTCTTTTGAAACCTTTTTGCAAACTTTTGAATGGTTAACCAGACCATTTATATTTTTACTCAAATTGGGTTCTCAATTATAGCTACCCTGGCGACATGTAAAAAAACATTTATTAACATAGAATAAACATGAAAAAGTTGTTTGGTAGGAATCTTAGCCTACGAACTTGCAACACGTGATATCACGTATGCATCACAGTACCTATAATAAAAGTTATTGAAGAATTTAATATGCAAGGTAACTGTCATAAAAGCTTTTCTGTCACCTGAATATTGTACAAACATTCATAAGATACGTTTTTACTTATTAAATAATTTTATAATGGGCTGACATGAATAGTACCTACCTTGTAATGTTCAGACACCTTTTAACTTAGGTTTACATATATATGTACATTATTGTACATACAACAGATTAGCAAGTTAAAGTGGCAGTGGGCATGGCACGTAGCTCGCAGAACGGATGGCCGATGGGGCTGAAAGGTTCAGAAGGGGAGACCACGGATCGGAAAGCGCAGCTTACCAGATGGACAGATGACATGATGTTGGATGTAGGCCGTTTCCAACCAGTCTTTTTGGAAGTCATTGAGGGAGGCCTGTTCTGCAGTTGACGTCATATGGCTGAAATGATGATGGTGATGATTGTACATACTATCCACATATGTGATAAATGATAAACCTATTTTATTTTTTTAATGGTACTAGTGGATGGGACTACTATTTCAATTTTAACGAGATTACCCTGAAGTTTCACCCGTTTTAAATTTCGGATGCTATAATAAATAGGGATAAGGATTTTTACGTAAATCGTACTGATAGATGATGAGGTTAGATGGATTGACGTATATGGTTACTGCGCCGCACCTTTAGCTTAAAATCTGGTACTTTATGAGTTCCAATAAAAATATTATTATTATTGTATCAACTGTAGCGATATTCACAAATAACAAATCATATTTTGAAGACAAGCTTAGCGCCATCTAGCGAAGACAAGATGAACTATATATCAGAGGATCCTCCCTTTGTGGTAGACACACCATAAGACGAATACTTACAATCAAAATTTAATTAGTATTGTAAAAAATATTGTATCACGGAGATAGTGTAGGACTATTTTTAAAGTATTTAGTATTGAGAGTCTCTGATACACGATATGTATATGAGATTCAAATGGTTGTCAAAAGATAATTTTCAATTATTAGTGTCTCAGACATATGTATAAATACAGATATACACTCCTGCCTTAATCTCAGAAGATGTTACTACAGGTGTATTAATCATACCACCTTCTGATCACCAGGTACAGTCCCAGAATGGTCCCTAGCCAGCTAGCAAGCCTATTACCGTCAACCAGGCACTGTGGGTATTAAAGATTCGAAAATTAGGAGTATAATAAAAGGGACAGTATTTTATAATGGAAGGCAATGGAGTGCTTATACGGGTGGATTGCGATTCGAGTGTAAGCAATGACTAGAACAGGTCAGGGTACCTGTAAGTAAAACTGGCTGTTGTAGGGAATTCCAAGCCCTCATTAGCTCAGGTTTCATGCGATGACAAACTACGCGACACTAACTGTGACTAAGATAGGATCGAGGTGGGGTGCGTGATATCGTCTATCGATTCAAACGGAACCATTGATAGTGGTCGACGTTATTGGAAGTAAATTTTACGATAGCGAATATTTATTTTGTTATTGCGGAATAAAAAGCGATTTTTTTTTTTTGTAATAATTTTAAACGGTTTTTAGAGCTCTGTCATATTGTCATGGCCAGCATTCGGTCGCCCTATTTGTTCTTCTTATTGAGCTGTTACTGCTTAGCAAAGATGGGACCCGGACCATGGGTCTCAGATCCTGCCTCAGCACCTCCTTGCACCATTGATACACCGAGGCAACCGTCCTCGCCTCTAGGTTCCATGGCAGAAACCGGCGAGGAAACGTCGCTTCCAATGCGGCCGTGCGATATCCTCGTAAATATAGCTAAAACAAAGGATATACCGGAAAAATTATCAGTAACTGATTACAATCTCAAATCGTTTAGCTATCTCAGAAAAGCAAAAAAACATCGTTATTGAACACATGCATAACGATCAAAAATGTAAACTCAAAAAACTGAAGTTAATGCAAAATATCCAATAAAAATGTTAATGGAAAGAGAAACAGATAACAAAAGATTTATTATAGCCAAACAGGCAAAATAAGGCTAGGTAGACGAAGGTCGCATGAAACGTGGAATTTAATTTTGTATAGTGAAGTCGCTCGTGTAATCTGATAGGCGTTAGCTCAAAAATGTCTGTAAGGCTGCAGTGAATGAATGACAAACACTTGATTTCCATATTTGAAATGTTTTATTGATACTACGGTTAAGAAAAATAGTATTAATATGCAACACAGGTTACATTGTTAAAATATATCGATTAACTCCCTAAATAAAATCCATCAAAATCCAACTTAGATTTCTATATATTTTATCTTTAAATTCTGATTTACTCACCTTCACCAAAACCGAAAAATGGACAAAAAATTGGTAAAACGTAACAATCGTAAAAAATAATCCAACAAAAGCGCATCAGAACCCTCTAAATTCCAAAACAAGAGAATGCATTAATTAATAAGTTCCATACTTAAGCAGTGGATTTCATTTAAAAAGGCTTTCGTCTGGAGTTTCTCAGTTCCCGTAGCGAACACTCATTGACGCACTTAATCCCATCGCTGGCCATCGAAGCCCGAAAAAGTGTTGCCAAGCGTTGAAAATTGGGATTACAGCTGTAATCTCGAATAATGCAGCAGAATATACTGCACACTGTCAATGTACCGGTGCAGGATTTTCATCGTTAAATTGCTTGAAAACGTTGACAGGTGAAGTCAACTATGAAATACGAGAACCTATGTCGGTACTACGTTGATTGATAGTATAAATGTAGTCTCCTATTTTAATTTTATTCAAAATAAAGCGTACGATTTACTACAATGGTTACAATAGCTTGTTAATACACAAGCTGTGGTAGCGTAAAGAAGTTTTGAGATGGACGAAGAAGTTTTGAGATGGACAAAGAAGGATGAGAAGACAAGAACATTACAAGGTTAAGTAATACTAGACGGGTCAGTCTTAGGATGGGCGAACATTCTTAACACATTGAGACCCCTAAATGCCTCGGAGAGCACGTTAAGCCGTCGGTCCTGGTCCCCATACGAACATCTGTGGCAGTCGTTACGGGTAGTTGGAGCCCTAATAAGTCCGACAACCTGGTCTAACTACAGAACTTTGATATCACCTAGTACTTGGGTTGTGGAGGTCTGATGGCACTTTCTTCACGTAAAATATCGAAGTTCGACCGCATCGTAGTTAGACTGAAAGCCGACCCCGACTAAGTTTCGAAAAGACGCGGAGAATGACAAGCATTTCGACATATGACGCGGTCATAAGTCTGATTAAATTCCATGTCCTATTTTATTTTAATCTTAAAACATGAGTATCCTCATTATGTAAGACATACATAAGAATTCTAGTTTTATTCTTCAATTAAAACATGAAAGCTATATCGCTTGACAAACTTCCAAAGATCTTTGAGAACAAAGCAATCACTTAATGAAGCGTTGTAGATATACATATTTTAACATTATAAAATTGAAAATCACATCTCGCTCATCATCGCACATTTGCAATTAAATTTTGAAACCCCTTTGAAGAGTTTAAAGTACCACCTATCTAGAGGTGAAAACTCGAAATTCGAAACAAATTGTGTTAAAATGTAATAGAAACTCGTTTCCCGTAAAAGTTTCCATCAGATTAGGACGCAAATTCAATATTTAAGATTGATTTGGGCAGATGTTAGAGGGGCATGTCGTCTTACGAAAAGGGCAAGGATGATTACAGAATCACCTTTCCCTTTTTGTAAAGAAACGTAAAACAAATGCATATCTTGGTTAGATATGTAATACATATCTTGGTTAGATATGTATTTGTTATTTTTCTTTTAAAGAGTTTTTGTTTGTTTTTCTGACAATACTATTTTTGTGAAGTCAACTGAGCTTCACTTGAGATCCAAGTGATGCTCAGTACCATAATCACTTAGAATAACAGTATTAGTAAATAAAACCTTAGAGATTGAATATTGAATAACTTATAATATAAAACGAAGAAAAATAATTTTAAAATGAACCTCTCATTAATAATCAAAAAAACATCCCAATTACTGCCAGAGTTTTTATGATATTGTAGATGAGCATAAAAATACTCAATAAAAGACCTAAACCAATTTATTTCAATAAAAAGCATCAGTAAGCTTTAGCAAAATCTCATATTCTATTACAGAATATTTAGAACCATTAGAGGCCTCATTTTAAAAGTATAATGTACAAAAAGTCTCAGTCAATTAAGCATTTAGCCTGAAAAATAGTCAAGCCTTTGTTAACTTTGTAAGCGAGACGAATTTAAAAGCTTTTTTACGATATGACCCGATACTTCAAGGAAACGAAAGGAAAAATAAAGAATTTTATACGAAAAACTTAGTAATGCGAAGCGTATTTAGTAGAAAAACTCGATGTAAAAATTTAATCAGAAAGAGTTATCAAACAATCACACGGCTCGACTAAGGTTACATCAGCCGTCTTGAAACCTAAATAGGTGTTTTTTTATTTACTCACATTGTAATACATATTTATGATAATTTCTGTCATAATTTTTTTGACTCACACAATGTTTAACATGAATTGAACATAAATACTATATATTTAAGACTACTTGAAAACAAGTAATAAACTGCGGCATAAAGTGAGATTTGTTTTAAAGTTACCCATGTACGGAAAAACCAGAGAAGAGAACAGAAGAGACTGTTTTACTCCAATTTAATTTAGCTTCTCTCAAAATTGAAGGCACATTTCGTGTCTTCATCCACAACTATTTATTTATACGTGTATATATTTGTGTATATATTTATATATATCTGTTCATATTTTATTCTTCCTAGTATTTTTCTACTCAAATGTAGTGCACCTATTCACTCATTTTTGTCAGCATCACTCTAGGGCAGACGGGTACAAAACGCCTAAGACATTAAGTAATTTTTTTGTGTATAGTGTTAAATAAAAAAATTCAAAATAAGGAACAGATTTTCAACAGAACCTCCTAAAACCTGATAAAATGATGATGACAATAATGAGATTACTTTTTTAGCGTAGGAGGTAGGGGTACAAAATTTCAGCTAACGACTGCTGCATTGATTAACATTAGATTTGTAACAAAAGAAAAGAAACTAATCGCGATTTCCAAGATCCGTATAAGTCTTCAAATCCACATGGTATATCCAAGAATCGAATGTATCGAGTACTCGGTCGGTAGCATCCCTATCCGAGTTGTAGAAATTTGCATGATATTACAGCTCATCTGGCTTCGCGAGCTTTGTGTACAGTACAGCGGTAAACGATCCGAAACAGAATTTTGAATTTTTCCTTTGAATTACTGAAGAATTGCTAATTAGATCAGCGGTATTTCTGAACGAGAAATCTCTTTTAAACTGATTCTGACTTAATGGTATCTCGGCATTTTCATATTCAAAAATATTCCGCTTTGCAACTTTGTTTGGTTGAGAACGTATCTAGAATTAGCTTTCGTTTTTGTTGAAAGGCAGACGAAGTTATCCCTGAATGTTTATTTCTTTCGTATCTCAAACTGGAGGAATCAATTAGGCGAAGCAATGAGTATCTTTGCTAACAGGAGAAGTTCTGCGAAACAAAAAAGTTTCAAAGTTTTAGCTCAATCTTGAAGGAGGTATGCCACTTCTTGCCACCCTCCTGGGTTAGTACTTCCACCCTATGGAAGACTAAATTTAAGTGCCGCTTCAAACGTTATTGTCGTTTTGCTGGTGAGAAGGAGGGTCACTAGATTTTCTTTCTGGCAACGCACATGTGACACCGCTTACTATGTGGCGGTCCATCTACTTGTTTGCCTACTTAGGTTTATAAAAACCTCTTTGGAACAAAACAATACATAATACGTATAGAATAGTGGTCTCCCCCTCAACAAATGAAGCGTGTCATCGTAGTTTGAACACACGCATACATATATACAAGCGTGTATATTCTAATCCACCACTCTTTTTTGTCTGTAAACGCCCCGAAGCGTCCAATTTACAGAAAAAGAATCCCACAAACACAGTGTTACTCGCTCCAGATCACACCATGCACTATTTGAATTTTCTCCCAAGGGAGGGTGGAATCAATTTAAATTTTAACTCACACTTAATACACCCTTGTTTGGTGTCTAAGTGGTGTGTTTGAGTCACCCTCTGTTTGGTGCGAATAATAAGTTTGGAAGACAACGTCGGTGAAATACTCTAAACGAAAATTCTACTTGCATTTAACTGTATTTACTTAGTGGCGTGTGTAAATGTGTTGTAGGGTGCAGTTACTACTTCTAAAACTATGAAAGCTTGTAAACTTACGTAAGATGTATCTCGGCAAAATTGCACAGTCCATGTGTAATATGCTCTTAATATATATTTCATATTAAATAACGAAATCTAATGAATTGATTGAATTTCATATTTGCGTGTGATAGTAAACTCTTTGAAATTTCAATATTAGTCATCAGTTTATACATTCAGAGACTGAAACTCTTCATATCCGTTCGTTTACTTAGAACGTCAGCATAAATGTGCATATAAACATACCATTCCCGTTAAAAGATCGCTCGAATATCAACTGAGCTTAACGAATTCAATAAGGACGTGTTCAGAATAGGCAATCTATTTGGAACTGACTCATTACACAGTGTGTAGCAATATTTTTCTTTTTTAAATATTATGAATGATATAATATGAATAAAGATATCAATAAAAAATTAAGGAAAGTGACTTATGCCGCGTTCCAATAAACAAAAAACGATTCGTTTTGCAAACGGACGGTAAAATTTTCGTTGAAATTAAACGAAATTTTACCGTACGTAAGCAAAATGAATCGTTTCTTGTTTATTGGAACGCGGCATAAAAGTGTAATTAATTACAATTTGTTAAAAGCATCTATAATGTATTTGTACAAGATATTTTAGCGAATTTTGTTGAATTCAGTTATACACTAATTCTATTCAACTGAATTTGCTTAAACAAAAATTTTCATATTTATGAAAGGTATAATCATACTATTAGAATTCTAAGACCGTAGTTATTTTTCTGAGTCATAATACGAGTGCAGTAGTTCTGTATTATTTACTCCAATTAGATCCATATGTTTGAAATTTTAGGTAGGTAGGTTTAATGAACAATACAATAATGCGTTTGTCTTAACTTGTGGTTATATGACTTATCTGTTAATATTACTTAGGTACCCTCTACCATTGCTAACCTGTGATCGATCTTTTAACTGAACTTATCAGCTTTCATCATCATCATTTCAGCCCTTGTACGACTTGTATAAGCCTCCCACAACGACTTCCAAGAATACCAGTTAAAGGCATGCATCCACCAATAACTTGTGACCTTCACCAGGTCAGCTTTAGTTTAATAATAAAACTAAATTTCAATGAAACCATTACCTTCTGTATTAGCGATTGTATTTAGCAAATTGTTGGTGACTTACTGTTTGCATTATCTTTACATATTATGTTACAAGGTTACAGCTAGTATGCACCTCTAGATTGCACTATATGAGTACTTAGCGCGCAAATAGAAATTGTAAATTTCCCAAACGCTTAGCAGTTCCCACCCATTCTCATGTTCTTCCATGACCTGTATATTATAAATTCATGGTTCCATCTTTGTGAGTACGTAATTAAAATATCGGCTCGAATAGTTTCGAAGTAAGTATAAGGTCGGGGGAAAAGTTTCTTCGTATTTTAAACGCAAATTCAAGACATTTTTTACATTACATTTAATTCGATAACTTGTTGCCATCATAAAGGTAGTGACATAATCCCGTTGCTGTAGAAATCTTGGGATTTGTGATAAAAAACTGCGAAAAGTAGTTTTGTCAGTCCTCTCTTGATGTTAACATAACACTACCCAAAGAATTCTGAAGAGACCGGAACAGGTAAAACTCTGAGGGTGCAAGGTCAGGACTATATGGTGCATACAACACTTCCCCACCAAGCTCTCTCAATTTTTGCTGAGTGGCCATCGATGTGTGTGGTCTGGCATTAGGTATCATGATGAAAGACCACTCCTTTTCTGTTGATTAATTCCGACCGTTTTTTCTTAGATAGATAGATAGAATAATCTTTATTGTACACCAGTAATAAAATACAGTTGAAAAATAAATAACTTACAAACTATAGTACAATGGGCGGTCTTATTGCTAAATGCAATCTCTACCAGACAATCTTTAGGATGGAGATAATTTCAAAATTAAATAAAAACATAGTAGTTGATGGCGTACTATTCTAGATATTGACAAATACTAATTAATTACATACATATCCACATTCACACACATATATACAGCTACTTATTGGATATAATTGACTGACCTGTTGGTCTAGTGGTTAGTGACCCTGACTGCTAAGCCAGAGGTCGTGGGTTCGATTCCCACCCAGGACAAATAATTGTGTGATGAGCACGATAATTTGTTCTGTGTCTGGGTGTAATTTATCTATAATATGTATGTATTTAGAAATATATATGTATGTTTATCAGCAGTCTGGCTACCATAGCACAGGCTCTGCCTAGTTTGGGGTCAGACGGCCGTGTGTGAGATGTGTGAAAAAAAAAAAAAATAGTATTATAGACAGCAATTTAGATCTTAGATATTGTAAAGAATAGAATAGTATTATAGTTACAGATAATGATGCTTGACCAAATTTTTAAAAACTATAAAGGTTTCAGCTTGCCGAATTTGTACCGGTAATTTATTCCACAAACGAACGGAGAGAACCATAAATGATTTATCAAAGAAAGTTGTTGAATGTACCGGCACTTTCAATATCAGATTTTCTGATGATCGTAAGAACTTCGTATGCGTATCGTGAAGGAACTCAAATCGTCCTTTTAAATAGAAAGGTGTATGAGGTACTAACTTTTAAACTTTCGCGTTCCATGATATAATATTATCTACGTATTAACGGGAATTAACGCGATCACGAAAAGGTATTATATACCTCTGAATTGCCTGACGTTTCGACCAGGTTGCACTGGCCGTGGTCACAGCCTGACTGGCTCAGCGGTGCACGCCCTCCGTCGTCGACATCGTGAGGTAGAAGGTTCTTCATCCACCTTCACTTTTTTGATATTTTTGATATTTTCGTTTCGCCACGTACCGTCACATACTATACTAACAGTGTCCCTATTCTGTAAGCAGACCGATGTGGCCCTATTCTGGTGTTCACCCGACTGCGCATAAAAGCGAGGTGGCATGTTTTTTATCACTGGATTCCACGCTGTAGATAATTTGAAACCATCTTCCCGATTGAAAGTTTTGTGGTTTTTAATTTCAATTGCTTCACGTACAACTCTTGAGTAAAAGTGACGTTCCGTGGAGAGGACTTGCGGACGATGCAATTAAATCCAGTGATGCGTGCCCGCTTCGAGTGCATGTTCTGCAATCGCTGATTTGCTAATCTTTCGGTTCTTAACCGACAATGAGACGCAAGCATCCGGAGGTGAACAGACAACCAGCCTACATGCCATATGTCAAAGGAGTAACGGATAAGATCGGCTCCGTATTAAAGAAATACTCCATTCCGACAGTATACACACCAGGCATAAAGGTTCAAGACATCGTGGGTACACCGAAGGACATCTTGCCGTTACAAACTCCAGGTGTCTACAAAATAAACTGCAGCTGTGGTAGTTCCTACATAGGCCAAACATAGACACTGTTAGTATAGTATGTGACGGTACCTACGTGGCGAAACGAAAATATCAAAAATATCAAAAAAGTGGAGGTGGATGAAGAACCTTCTACCTCACGATGTCGACGACGAAGGGCGTGCACCGCTGAGCCAGTCAGCCTGTTACCACGGCCAGTGCAACCTTGTCGAAACGTCAGGCAATTCAGATGTATGTAATACCTTTTCGTGATCGTGTTAATGCCCGTTAATACGTAGATAATATTATAAGGTGTATGAGGGTTAAACAGTATACTATATAGCAAAGAGAGAATATGAGCGTTAATTTCTTGCTTGAGTCTTATGAGTTGTTGGCAGTAGAGATCCGAATCGGCGATAAAAGCTCATATTGAACGATGACCTTCCAATCCCACCATACGCACAGCATCACCTTATTGCGTGTTAATTCAGGTTTCGCTACAGTCTGTGGAGCTTGACTACTTTGGACCATGATCTTTTTCGCACACTCTTGTCATAGGTGATTCACTTTTCATCACCTCTTTTCAAAAATGGTTCGGTTTCATTGCGTTTCAATGGAGAATCGCAGGTTTCTTTCAATGAGGTCGTGTGGCACTCACATATCGAGTTTTTTTGTTGTAGACTTTTTCAAATGGGTCAAAACTGTTTTGTGGGCAATTCTCAGTTCCTCGGCTACGTCGTAACTTCTAATATGCCAATCTTGCTCCACTTTTTCAAAAATGGCATCAACTTTGTGGTGACTTCCGCATACAGTAAAAACATACTCCAACATCATCTAGTGAAGACGAGCTGAACTACGGAGTAACTATTAATCCTGCATCGCGCTATGAAAGTTCTCGCGCCGATTAGTATAATATATATACAACTTCCCAACTTCAACCGTTGGCCCGCCAGGCATGATCACCTCGTCTGGTCGGAATATTCTCCCTTTGCGTTGGCGGTAACACCCATTCCTTCACAACTTTATGCGTATGAGGACGAGCTGAATCTTTGGCATCAAAATTACCGGACTGAAAACGCTTAAACCAATTGTGTGCTACTCTTACTGGCACTGCATTAGGGTGCAAATTTTTTTTGCGGCTCGAGTTGCATTTTTACCTTTTTTGTAGGATTAGTTAGTTCCTTTTAACCGTATGTATAACTTTTTAACATTTAAAATTTATAATTTTAGCTGAATTAGTAAATGTCCAAAAACATTTATATTATACATCACTTCGTATCTGCGTCCAAACTGAACTGAAATACACACAAAACTACACTAAAATGTTCAAAACTAACATTAAAAAATAGCACCGTTTCCCTTCCCAAGCAAAGAAAAATACAGAACTGCGTAAAAATAATACAGACACAAAAAGGTTGCCCATCCATGTGATCCATAATAATCCTTTACCTTTCAGTTTATCCCACAGAACATGAGCTTCAAACATGCTTGAAGGCATAGCCTTTGTTTTCATATCAACATGAATGTATTTTATCATGTTATACGCAATACGGTCTAGCGGTTGAACTAGTTGCTTCAGTATTAAAAGCATATACGTTACGAGTCTTGACAAATATATTTTCATATTATTACTGTTGCACATATGTATGTATATCGATAAAGGTTTTAGTATCCTAATTGAAAGTGGTATCAGTAAAAACTTTTAATTTCTCAAACTTGTTGTTGAATTATTATTGTTTGTAGTTCTCGTAATTTATTTGGGTTTAATATGGAAAGCTATTCGCTTCTAACTTACGATCATAGTAAGTCTAATTTGGCTCTTTTTTTCTTACGGGTTTCTTATAGTTTAAAAATAGGTTAGACAGGTTTGACAATTAGAACACTTTTGTTGCATACAGTGTAACTCGCTAATAAACTTCACATATCTCTTTCAAATACCTTTTGACACATAGAAATAATGCTCTTATCTTTCTAATTTTATTTCCTCTCATTTACTGTCTTAATTGTTCAAGTAATTGACGCGATATAAAAGTCGTAAAACGTCACGCATTCTGATAAAAACAATTAGTTTATGGTAAAGTTTAATTAATGGTGGCGTTTCTTGAAACATGTTCATTAAGTGATAAAATTAGATGTCTGGACTTGATGGACTATCATTTTGCGTGTTAATATATTAGTGTGAGACTGGCTGGTACAAATGTCTTAGCATTGTGTGAAAGATTGGTTAAAGATTAGATGCATTTAGAATTTTCTTTTATAATCTGTTTCTGTTTTAAAAAGACAACTCCCTACAACTAGGAATGACTCTGGTGTCGCGGGGGACTTTACAAACATACAAACAATGGACTGAACACGCATACTCGGGTGGGAATCAAACCCACGACCTGTGGCGTAGCAGTCAGGGTCACTAACCACTAGACCAACAGGGCAGTAATATTTGTCAACAAAGAAAACTATTAATCAACAACGCCTATAAAATGTGATAAGAGATTGCATAGGATATAATTATTTTTTAAATATTACTAGTAACTTGAGTTTGATACTACTACCTAGTATTTTTAGTAATAACGTAAAATAAATTAAAGCTTACACTTTTTTAATATCGGCAGGCATGGGATATTCATTAGAAAAGAACTCCTGTTAAAAAAATATATATAGACGACTAGGTTTTGCCCGTGGCTTAGCCCGCGTTAAAGATATTTTAAAACCTCGGGAACAGTAGATTTTTTCTAGACAAAATTTCGTTACGACCGTTTGACTTGTTAAGGCGTGAAAGCTTTACCAACAAAGAAACAAACTCTTTATCACCTCTGTGTGGTCTAAAGCACACTCGCTTTTTTTTAAAGGAAGAAGTCTTTTGTCACAAACATTTCTCAATATACTCATGATTAGGTGATGAACCTATTGCCGTCTGCTGAGCAGACTCCCTGCAATTGTGAACTTCCGAACAGAAAAACCCTATAAAATTTTTCCCAAAACAGGAATCAAACCCAAAATCTCACCAGGAAACGTAAACATATACGCCAATTCCTAAAAAAGTACAAGACAGTCCGTCTAATCTCAGTAAAACATAATAAGTGCTCATCTAAAGCAAAAAGCTCCCATCTACATATTAACTCAATTCAGTCAAATACAAATTCGTCAACAAATCCTAATATATTCCCGTTCATCAAATTACGTCAAGATTCTTATAAAGTAAAGGGAGTAGGCATATAATTCCATCGTCAATTTACCATGGTAATTCGCCATTCAAGTGAGAATAGCCTCTGAATGCAGCCGGCGTTCTGCAATTGCTTCAAGATGTTTAGCATAATACGGTCATACCATTAAGACACAAAAGACCTTCGAGAATCGAGAGCCATCTCAAATGACTGCTAGAAAATGGTCAAGTATCTGCATAAGAAAATTAACTGCATAAAATACGGGATAGTTATATTATTTATTGACATTTAAACTAAAGGAAGTTTTTATTAATATATATGTACGTGACATTATTTAAAATAAAAAAAAAATCAGGCAGCAAGCTACTTTTTCATGATATTTAAATTATGCCTTATGTCTGAAATATTAAGGTTATGTTAAAGTTGAAGTTCTATTCAGTATTAGCAATTAATGGAATAAATAAAAAAACGAATTTTTCAAGGTTCTGTAAACCTATAAATAGTTGGTATTGGTGTAGTGTTCGACATGTTTGCGCATAACCATGAATACTATTTAGTAAAGGCTGAAAGGCTGTCACTGTTCTGGTAAATAACTCATATCCATTACAAAGTCATTCATGGTTTAATTGGCCAAGTGTGGATAAATCAATAACGTTCGTAGTACTTTTTCTAACTTTAGACTACCTCGTATGACGCATTGCATTAGTCTGTGTTTAATAATAAGAATAACTTTTTTTATTTCATACAGGTATAAATTACAACAATTATTGTTGGAGACTCCTTTTAAGCATGGTGCATATATTTGTATGCAATCGTGTAGTCCTGTGTGTAGATAGGTTTTTTCTTAGAATTCCTAAGCAGCAGCTCAGTGTCTGGAAACGTGCCCGTCAAACTGCAATAGACACGCCTCTGGTAATTAAGACCAAAATAAAGTTTTCGAAATGTGTGGTGGTGGTGTGGATGGGTGTGGTGTACGACATTTTTTGTGCAGAAAGTGCAAGAAAACACTACTACTATTTATAAAAGTACAGCGTCATCACTCTTCGAAATTCACTGCAATAGCTTAATCTTAAGAAGACTCTCAAAGATTTTGAATACATATAACAGTTGACAGAAACCAACAAATCTCCAGCAACCATAAGAATACAATTATAATAACAATGATAGCGTTCCGAGTGGCTAATGGGTACTTAAGTGCCGTATGCAGGTGCTCAGCTATTTATTTATTCAGATTTTAACCCGTTACGACAGTGTGTGCACAGTTGCCAGTAATGCCGTGGGAGAAGCACTGTTTTCATTATACCAAGTCCCTGTGTTTTCTTTTGTGTCATTATTAAAATTTACGCCCGCGCTTTTATGGGAGTGGCGTTTTTTAACTGGAAATATGGGATAAATTAAGAAAAACATTGTGAGGGAAATGCGTATTCTTTTTTTTATTCAAATTTGCCTGAAATGTGGTTTTAAGTAGATGAATTTTTCAGAAACGAGATCCTTGTTTATTAGTTGGCCACGTTTATTACTTATAACAGTTGGTTAGGTTGACTTATAAAATGTTAACTGTTGCTGATTTACTTAATTTTCCATTTTAAACAGATATATTTAATGGAATCAGTGTTACAACTATTCCCTTCTTTAACAGAATCTTGTATTCAATCGAAAAACTGTTGAATATTATTATTTTTTTATCTCACCATGGTTACATAGAAATATACGGTTACTTTGTAGCATTTAAGATATTTGGTTTTATAATGTACTAGCCAAGTATTTTTTATTTATCTTTTCAGTCAGGCCCATACAGTATAAGTACGATATCATTATGTTGTACACATATTACCCAACTTAAAAATATTGCATAGTCGATGTCTTTACTTCTAGCTATTACGAGGGCGGCACTGAAAATTTCGGGAATCAAGGAAGTGACACAACATTACTATTTAAAAATGTATTTATTGCTTTTCGAAGTATTCTCCGCGAAATTTGACACATTTTTCCATACGATGGAACCAATCATTGAAGCAACCATTCCATTCGGAAGTTGGGGTCTCCAAAATGGCCGTTTGTAGGCGTCCACAGCTTCTTCAGGTGATGAAAATCTCTGACCACGCAATTTATTCTTTATTTTAGGGAAAGTATAGAAATCATTAGGGCTTAGGTCGGGGCTGTACGGCGGATGGTCTAATAATTCTATGTTTTCTTGCTTTAAAAACTCTTTTGTTCTGTGCGCGGTGTGAGAACTCACATTGTCGTGATGGAGGATGATGTGGCGGTTGCAGTTCTCTTTACGGAGTTCAGAAACGACTATGATAATGCTAGCATACCATTCTGCATTAAACGTTCTTTGTCCCTCAAGAGAAATAGTCGCAACATGGCCGGTTTTGGAGACAAACGTGGCCACCATTTTTTTTGCAACACTCCGTGAACGAACAATTTCTGTTGGCTTTAACTCATTTTCGAACACCCAAACTCGTGACTGGTTTTTTGTTTCGGGTTCGTACGCGTATATCCAGGATTCGTCACCTGATATGATGTTGTATACAGCATTTGAGGATCCTGCGTGGAATCTTTCGAGAGTTCTGACGCACCAAGTAACGCGAGCCGCTTTTTGCTCTTCACAGAGCGAATGCGGTATCCATCGGGAAAACAACTTTTTTACACCTAATTGTTCATGCAAGATTATTTGTATTTGACTCATGCCAATGTCTAAAGTTGCCTAAATTTCGCGGTATGTCACATGTCGATCTTCCTCAATCAGCTTACGCACAGCATCAACGTTTTCTTGGGTGACTGCAGTTTTTGGACGACCTTGACGGGGATCATCACTGAGGTTGACACGTCCACGTTGAAATTCAGCAAACCAGCGATAAATTGTGGTTTTGGATGGGGCTTCATCACCAAATGCAGAAATCATCCGGTCAACACACTGTTTTTGCGTTAAACCACTTCGAAAGTCATAATAAATCATCGCTCTTGAATTTTCTCGAGCCAATTCCATTTTCTCAACGACTAAACAAGTTTGACAAAACCTTGTGATAAGACCGAGAGTCTTTTTTTAAAAAAATAAATGGTATTCGATTTTTAAAACCAAGGAGTTTTCAATTAAAAAGATTTTAACATGACAGAAACAGTGGAAATATTCCATTCCCGATACTTTTAGTGCAGCCTATGTATCAATAAACAATCGATTGGATTACGCGAATATGACAGGTACCTGTATCTCGGTCACCACTAGGATAATTTATTTAATAATAACAGCATAACACTTATTGAAATACTTTTAATCAAAGTTTAAAAGGCCTTGATTTAAAATAATCTAGGCAGGCATGAATTCTGGAATTCATAAGTAATTTTTTATTTACCCTAAGTATCAAAGGCATTTGGACACCATTTGCCTTTATTTTTAAACAATGAAAGCTCGAAGTTTTTCATAAATTCTTTGTAACAAGTGATATTTTAGTAGATTAATTATATCGGAAATATCATAGATGTTTTTAAACTTTCGCGTCTTTGATACATACTAGATGTGTAATTCGGGACTTAATCGTGATAATATTTAAAAGGTACAATACCTCTTCTCCACTCGTGACCACGATCGGTGCAATTCGATCGAAACGTCGGGTAACCAAGAGGTATTGTACCTTTTAAATATTATCGCGATTAAGTCCCGAATTAGACATCTAGTATATATCATAGATATTTGACTGTATCCATTATTAAAAACGTTAAAAACTACGAAAGTAGAACCTAAAACGTAAATCATAATCTATAAGTATATCTAAGTTCCCAATCTAATATAGAGAAATAATTTTGTGTCGATTTAAAAAACCTACATTAAATATTCTGAGAACAAACAATAACAGGATTGTAGAGGCCTTATTTTTATTACTGGGGACCTACTAGTAGATATACCACAGAATTAAGTTCGACTCGTATACAAATATATAAACAAAAACACAACTCCAATTCATTTTATTTATTACCGTCACACAATTCTAACTTTATCATTGCTTTATATTTACTTCACATCAGCAAAACCATTCCAAGATCCAACACAATATAGCAATACAACCAAATATTACCATAAATGAAATTTATCGCATTTCTCGAACAGATAAAGAGATAAACCCAAGTGAGATATGGAAACAACAAATAGTAAGAACATAAGTTGCCAGGAGCGCTAGCACCGAACCTCGTTCACGTTTATTTTGTGATGATTTCATTTATCGAGTAAATTCGAAACATGAAACACTACTTCGTAGGTAAGTGTGTGAAGTGCCTCAGGACACATTAGCATCCTGGTGTTCGCATACGAGCGATTTTGCTTTTCAATTCCTGTGGGCATTTCGAAAGTAACTGTCAGACGATGTACTAGTGGGAGAGGTAGGTATGTAATATTTGAACATCGAATTGGTAAAAAACTAATAAACATCGGTTAGATTAAACAACCTTTTGATAACAAAGATTTTAATTTATTATGTTTACTTATTGCTTACTGAACCTAAACTTTTATTGCAATCGACAAATTAAACGATTGGAGAAGTACCTTTTCCAGAGAAAACTGTTACTGTGTATAACTCTATGTGTGGATGGCAATACCCAAGTGACATAATTAGTAATGCAAATCTATGCAAGCCTCCCCTTTTTTATTGAATGATAGTCACGTGGGTAACACACAAAGTACATACTACTTATTTAAAAAAATATTCTTAAATTTAATCTATGGTTAGCAATGCAATGCTTTTGGCCTATGACAAAAAAAAAACAGAACATAAAAAATAACGGCCACTGTTCTTTATTTTTAAACAGATGAGACAAAATTGAGGTGTCGGAACTTAATAGAACAAAAATGTAAAAAATGACTTTATAAGAATAAAAAAATCACGTAAAACCGTAAATATCCAATACTATCAAGGACCATGAAGTGTTTAAAGTACACCTTAAGAGTCGCAAACAAAACCTTCAAGATCTCTTTAAAATTTAGATAAAATATTAATCGTAAAATAGCTCTTTCGAATAAGATGCTGGTTGACAGAACCCTTAAATCACTGCGCATACAATTTTTTTTTTATTCGGCAACGGAAACATAAACAGTTGCTGACGTGGTTGTCGCGAGACAGCGAGTGCTATCGCGGGTCACGAGGTTCATCAATCTGACACAGAATAAAATGAACACAAAAGCTTTACTGAGCAATATAGTATAAAGTAACTTAAACGTCACTTTCATAAATGCTTTTTATTTACCTACCATTAATATTGAGGCTCTTGCTTGCCAGGAGTCATACCAAAGAGGTAATGGTACACCAGAATTCGTGATTACATTCTCACGATTGATATTAATTAATATTTTGCGTAAGGTAGTGATAGTTGGCGTCAAGTGATATTTAAACTGATGCACTAAACTATTTTAAACTAGCAACCCGCCCCGGCTTCGCACGGGTACAAATAATACACTTAAATCCTCCTCATGAATCACTCTGCCTATTAGTGAAAACCGCATAAAAATCCGTTCAGTAGTATTTCAGTTTATCGCAAACAGACAGACAGATGCGGCGGGGGTCTTTGTTTTATGATATGTATTGATAAACGTAATGTGCTAAAATTTAGTATTTAAAACGCTCGTCTGCAACTCAAACAATACAAACTTTTATTTCTTTAGAATGGCGTTCATTGAAAGCTGTAACGCGATAAAAGGGTATTTTTTTAAGATAGATATCAACTAGTTGGTTAAGTTATCTTAATAAGAAAGATAAGATAGAGAAATACACTTAAGTGATATACTCTCGTGCTTGGATGCCGATATTAGCTACAGAGTGTATATAATTAAGTTGTTTGTTTCAGCTTTTTGTGTTTGAAAATATGGTACTTCGAAATAAATATAAATACTTTCTGTAGATTCCGAATAAATATTGTACTTTTTGATTCCTATAGGTTTTAGAAAGAGGCGGAGTAGGTACAACAGACTTATGCTCGAATTAAAGATGTTTGAATGGTTAAGCATTTCCACCCTAAAAAAGACCGTTGCTAGTGATAACATTGTACACCACCAGGACGGATCCAACAACAACAAATAAACAATATTTAAATTAGTTTTCAATTTACTCCCTTGCAAACCAGGTCCTAGGTAATTATTGTAACGAGGTATACCCTGTTCTCCCAAAATAGAACGCTGTGTTGTAACACTTTGTGTTTTTATGGATATTTTGTTTTAACCTTTTCTTTTTTTGGACGTATGGAAATCCGCTCGGGCCGTCTTCCCCCCGGGGTTTTCGGTGGAGCGGTGTATCGGAATCGAACCGACTAAAACCACACGATGTGCCGTCCTGTGTTAAATAGGTGGGATCCGAACAGCTTTTATTAAGACATTTGGACCACCACAACCTCATAATTTACATCTATGTGAAATTAAGTGTAAACGGGAACCTTAGCTAGAAAATCTCATCGATTTGATTCTTCACAAAATGGGGATTTTTGGTTGATGAGGGACTTGCAGAAATTTCCTATTAACTGCTCCGGCTTTCATTTGGGCAATACAGCGGAGAAACGTGAAGTGGGTTGAATTCCGGATGGGCCGATTCTGGATTTTTTTGCAGCAGTTGACATGGTTGGATCGATTCAAACCGTAACCCAGACCAGTAATAGATGGATATGGTGGTTTTTGAGGGCTACAGGGAAGAAAAGCTCTCGTCAACAATTACCCTGGGGAGACGAGTGGGTATCATCAGGCACAGACCTGTCCAAGCAGTAACCCTGACGAACGGATAAAAATTGTGGCTTATTTTAAAAATTAATTAACAATATCCGTGTGTTATGTTCTGCTTTACATAATTAATAGATTCACAATATTCATTATGATGGAGCCAGGAGGTAGAAAGTATCTCTTCAGTGGCAACTAGTAAACCTCTGGAGTTAGGACTCGTGTTATTCGTTGAAGTCGCACAGATTGGTTTTGGCAACCAAACGATGGTCTGATAATGTAACCACGAGGTGGACAATGAAACTCTTTTTTAAACGGTTTTATTAAACGTTTTAATTAAGCTTTTCTTGTTTATATCTTGTGTGGATCAAATCTAGTAATTGAAATCTAGTAATTGAATAAATAGTGATTGAATACGCCCTTTATGTTGACCGATTGATCTGAAAATTGGTATACACCTGTAGTTCTAACACAATACAATACAATATGTATATTCAGTATCATTGTAAACCTAAGATGGCCGCCGCCACAAAATGTCGGATTACATATTTTTTTACAACCCTTTCAATATATATATTAAATAAAAGGGGTTGATTAGTAGAATGCACATCATCATGAAAAAAATCATTTATTAAGTGACTAAATATAAAATTAAAAACTTGAAAACCTACATTATATATATTTACTCAGATTACGCTACACCCCACAAATTTATTTTCAAATATTTTCTTAACTTTTAGTACATTATCTGCATCATTAATATGTTTATTTACAATAAACCTATTTTACTTCAAAATATTTTTAAATATTTTAATACACGTGTTTGTTTAGTTTTTTAAGTATACCTAATTATAAAGCGTAAATTTCACATGCGCAACTCTTAAGCTAGTTCAGTAGCGAAGTGATCACAAGGGCTATCACAATTAATATATTACGCCTCCAATAACTAAAACCAACAAAACGTAGCGTTTGCTACGTCCAAACACAAAGTCGTAAAGCCAAATAATATTTTTCTTTCCGAACGAAACATGAATTAGTAAAACAAGGCTGCTTTCTGATAAAATGTGAGATATGAAATTGAACATAGAAATAAAACTTATATCAAAGAGTATCTTTTATCATGGCCCATTCAGTACGAACAAAATAAACCTGAACACAAAATAGTAGACAAAAGGCCTCTTCCATTAGTCCCCGAGAGAAATCTGCTTTTTTTTTTATTATTCGAAACGACAAAACTTTTGCTCTCTTGAGTTGGCGTCTACAAATCACTTTAATTTATAGAGACGAAAGCCAAGAACACTTAAGGTTGCGGAATTACGAGCTTGCTATTAGGGTTGACGAATGTTACTTTGAAACGACATACAGAAGTTGTTACAATTAATTGCCTCTTACAAATTACAGTCGTTTGCACAACAAACTTTGAACGCATCAATTTTATGCTAAAAATGAGCCTAGGGGCGTAATTGATAACGCCTTCAACTTTATACTAAATTTGAGGTTATTTGTTTACCGTATTTTTAGATGTATTACTTTGAGGCTATATCTCGGATGCCCAGCTTATGCGTTCTCTTATCGTAACTTACTTTCCCTAAGAAAAGTATGACCCTTAAATTCCTGCCTCTCCAACAATTTCCTATTTAGTAACTTGAGACACCTCACACACGGCAGTCTGGTCCCAAACTAAGCAAAGTATGTACTATGGTAACAATATTGCTGAGAAACATACTTATATATTACTAAATACATACATATTACAGATAAATTACACCCAGCACAGAACACATAATCGTGCTCATCACAAAATTATTTGTCCTGTGTGGGAATCAAACCCACGACCTCTGGCTAAGCAATCATTATCACTAACCACTAGACCAACAGGACCAACTATCGTTTTACATCTTTTAACAACTTGATATGTAACATTGCCCTACGCAATATTACATTTCATATGTAACATTACCCAAATCTATCCTGTGAAATTTTCTATTTTAGTTAAATTCAGCATCCGACGACTATTTCCTCATGAAGTAAAATAAATACAGCTCTGAATCTTCTTACTAAAGGTTAAATATTATTTTAACTACATATTATACGGAATTTAATTTTATTATATGACCAGGATATATATTCATTCATTAATTTTTCTATTCTATATTTTATTTTCAGCTACCTTACTGCGAATCATGCACCAATAAAAAATCAAGGCAACGCAAACACTCACAAAATAGTATTTCCTTTGTTAAGTGATGAATAACGTCACACCGCATAAAAGAAGGTAAAGCGAATGCTTTTCGAGAATAATCTTTAATTGCCTTTAGGCATGTAGCACTATTTAAAAATTATAAGTTAATCATGAAAATACTGCTAAAATTCTGTTTCTTCATTACTTGATTGAAAAGTAACATTAAGTTGATTTTTTTCCTTTCAAAAATGTTTAGAAACTCAAACAAATCAAGCGAGCACTTAGAGCGAACAAACTTGAGGCTGCAGACGCCAAACTTTAATTGTTCTCTGGTCTTTTACTTAACTTGCTTTCGATGTTCTTATGTAAGACCATCTGGATTTGAAGTAGCTGTCCAAAGTTCAATTAAATAAAACCTTTTAATATATGATAATTAATCCATGTTATTTCTAAAAATCATTTTGGTGTCAATCACATTATGGGATATGGCGTTTACAAAAACCTTCAAAACCACGCACTTAGTGTTAGGTTAGCTATACATCGGAAATGCGGGGCCCATGGCTAAGTGGTAACCGAATAGGTTAGCAGATTGCAAGGTTAAGTAATACTAGCCAGTCAGTCGTACACGTAAAATATCGAAGTTCAGGCGTACCGTAGTTAGACTAAAAGCCAACTCCAACTTAGTTATGAAAAGGTGCGGAGGACGGAGAATGATGTTATATGCTGATGAATCACAGTTATGGAACTGTGATTCATCAGCATATAACATCATTCTCCTCCTCTTCATAAGGATGAAGAGGAGGGTTTTCCTAAGAGAAGCATTATGCCATGTATGTTATGGAAGTTATCATATTTTCGTCGCCTCAGCTAAATCAATCGACTGTAAATTTGCATATTAGACTAAATCCCATCCCACTATCCCACTAATATTATAAATGTGAAAGTTTGGATGGATGGATGGATGTTTGTTACTCTTTCACGCAAAAACCACTGAACCTATTGCAATGAAACTTGGTATGTAGATAGCTGGAGACCTGGATTAACGCATAGGCTACTCTTTATCCCGATATTCCTATGGGATCGGGACTTACGTGGGTGAAACCGCTGGGCGCTGCTAGTGTTAATATATATATTAAGTCGTGAAGATAATTCTTTTACGCATTTTAAAGAAAATTTCGTGAATGAAGGAACATGGAATTTGAAATACTTAAAGTTTATATATAGAAAAGTGCAGAAAGCTAACCTTTTAAGAACATGTGTTACAAATATAAAAAAATATATGAAAACGCCTACATTAATATTAATATTTAAAATCATTCAGACAATACTATATCAGACATGTTGTCGCCACATCTAAAACTCATTCTTATGGTTAAATATGCCTTTAAAGTGATGTTAATAACTGGTTTTTGTTGATATATGAAGTAGTAATAAAAAGTGTGTTTAACATCCCAATCCTGTTAAAAGCTTTTAAAGTAAATTTATACTCTCTAGTTTCGCAAAAGTAGTCTGTTACGCATTAAGCAGAAATACTATTAGTGCCTGTTCTCCGCTGATATCAAACAAAAAAAGAAAGAATTGGTTTTTATCAGTTCAATTCCTAGGTGCTAATGTTTTATCAGACACTTAAGCAATACAGTCAGGCCAGGCCGAGCTTCACAGGAAAAGAAGTACAACCACGTCGAAAAACTTGGTCAGGCATAAAACGAACCAGTGGCTATCAAACATTAAGAACAACATGTGCTTAAATATAGATTGGACTTGGACTAAATTAGCAGAACTGGATGAAAACCACCTGAAGTTGGATATACCAGGATGTTGGCCGGTATTTATATATCTGTATTTGTGAAATCTGCCTAGTACATAATTATGACTGTGTCATAATTTTGTTGACTGATATTTGAGAGAAGTATGTATGATGATAGACTTAAGAGTGAGGAATAAGAACATAAAAAAATATGTATGATATTTAGTCTAGTACATTTGCTTCGGACAATACTGTGTAACCTATATGCGGAATTTACTCGTGTAAAGTCAGACGTTAAGACCCGTTGTGATATGCAACTAGGGTTGGCCAAAGGCATCGCCTAGGGGAAGCTTCGGGTGCTTGACGCTGGCTGTATAACTTACCGCCGATGGAATAGTTATACACGCACGAGTAAATTCTTACAGCCAGATGTTAAGACTTGTTGTGATATGCAACTAGGGTTGGCCAAAGGCATCGCCTAGTCTTAACGTTGGCTGTATAACTGACCGCCGATGGAACAGTTATGTAAGCATTAAGGTCGTAGTAGTGTCCGGGGATTGTCTAAATGAAGCGGCGAGCTCTTTATCTACTGGCCGTCGATGGAATAGTAATTGGAAGAGCCCTCGTTGCTGTTAACCAAAAAAAGTGATTGATGCAAAGAAATTTATTGAAGTAGATAGATACAATCTAATGGTAAATACTTTGTCCTCAGCAACTATACCACACCATGACGCTATCCGGGACGGATGCGCACGCAGGAGGGCCGTGTTGTCGCCACATCTAAAACTCTTATTTATTTTATTAAATATAGGGCCAAACTATAATAGATGATAACACAGTTCACTATTTAATAAAAATAAGTTAATAGATATTATTTTGACTGGTTATACCGGTAACGCAATACTATTGGTCGATTGATAAATATTAACAAATTGTGGGTTTATAAAAGGAGAAATAAGATGAGAACTTCACTTGAGTGCAAACAGAGGTACGAACAACTTGGCAGTTGCTGTTAGTTAGTGATTTTCATAGTTTATATCAGTGGTTTTGAGACTGTTTCTAACAGACATAATATATTATCTTCTCAGTACATAGTTTGACTGCAGGGTTCGGAGGATAAACTATTCAAAAACTTGGGCAGCATAATATTTATTTATTTATTTTTTACTACAAACACTATTATTACAGATAGACCCAATACAATAGTGTAGGACTTACTTTCCTAAAAAAACAATACATTTATATACCACAAAGAGATCCTTAACAATAATAAAACAATTAATTTGTGGTATATAATATTAACTATTAACTAGTGCGTTAGTACGCAATAAGTGGCCTTTGTGAACTCATTTAGCGAACACGAAAACAGGTCAATGTGGTTCGCCACTGCATTGAGCGCATGCAGCAGGTTTGTGCGCGCGCTTGCCACCTCCAGCAGGCACGGGCGCCGCCGCCGCACTCGTTCGGTGCGCTTAGTCTGACCTCCCGCAGGATGGTTGGGTATGGACGGAATACCTTGAAGACGTACGTGGCTAAAGCTACCTCCCTTCTTACCTTCAACTTGTAGTATCCTACCATACCCAAAATAAATAATGTAGGATACAACAATGGATACCCTGGTACACGCCGTATAGCTTAAGATCATCGAATAAATTTATTCTGTATGCGTTCCAGTATTAATTTGTATTTAGCTTCGTAGGGGGACCAGATTGCTGCATTACATTCCAGGTGATATATATTCCCACGTCCGTGTACCATAGACATTAGTATGTTTAGGCAAAATTAAAAGTAGGTAAGTATGAAAAGCAACGTAGTGATTCATACCTCACATTTTTTTCTACATTTACAATGTTGTGGCATAGATACGTATAACATATACACACTGCAATATACTAATTATGACCACACTAGCTGAGCTGGTCGTAGGATGTTTCAATTTAACTTTTTGTTAGCAGCATCGACCGAAACCGTGCGATGGCTTGCGGCTTTTTACTCTAGCTTCATTAGGGCACAGCTAGATACGAACATAGTTACAGAATAGTTTTGACGTGAACACGAGCATGATTTTGTCACGTTATAATGAAATTAACAAAGTAAGAACGAGATTACAACTTGTTTAAAATTTTCGTAACCAAGTAACTAATAATGTAAAAAAAAATTAAAGTTTGAGTAGTTTCGATTGTAACAGCGACGTACCCTGTAAGTTTTGGCATTCCTTTCGTGTAAAGCAACATGTTATAACTACTCCTCGTACCAGGATCATCATATTGATTTTTATCGGTTTGTGTATATGTTAAAATTATAATTTCGTTTCGTTACAGTCCAATAATCAAAACTACGACACTGCCACAGAACAGAACAGTAAAACACGACCGATAGTTGAAATATGAGACTCCGATCATCAGTCTTGCTTTTTTATCTTCATTAATTGTTTTAGTTGTGTAACTAAATTTGTTTTATCAGCATACAAATATTACATCAATACAGAAGAAAATAAGTAAATAACTTCCTAAGTAATAATAAGTATAAGCGGTGGTAGCGTAATGGCTTAGGCGTTGGACTTGCGATAAAGTGGTTGCGGGCTCGAACCCCACCCAGTGAACTACCGGCGTGAACCCACTCCTAACACAAGCATTTTAGCTTAGATGGAGGGGTTAACAAGAATACTAGTGATATGTGACCCACGTTACTAGTATTCTTTTATTTAAAAAAAAAAAAAAGTTGATAAAAACTTTGGCTTTCGCAAATACAACACAATCACACGATTACAACTTAAATTACGATTATTCAAAACAATTAATACGATTGTATAATTGAAAAAAGTTACCAAGCAGGTACTTATCAGCTCTGATCACACACTCGTCTTAGAAAATATCCTTAATGCAGTCAAAATACGAGTATGATGCGAAGCGTAAAATGTAGTCAGTCCTTAACCCTTTAACGAGACGTAGGTTCATTTTTTGTTCGCAACCATGTTATGAGTTTTGTAAAGGCGAATATAATAGAATGTCGTGTCACGCATTGACAATTTTTTGTATCATGTTCACAGCTTTACGCCGTAATTTTTTGTCTTTCCTGTGACCCTATTGTGTTTATAAATTATGTAAACCGAAAGCTGCCTGTTTTGTTTATGTATATAATATATAGCTTCTACTAACTTGGAAGGGAAATTTCGGCAAAACATTAGAGCATGTGAATGAATCGTAAATACGAGTATTGTATTGTTTTGGAGTATAGTCAAAGGACAATAGGTATGGTAAATAGTGGTGGAATTAATGTGTTACAAACTTTGATATTATTTTACATAACTATTTTAGTTATTAACGCTGTTATGAACTTTAGCCGACTGTGTACTCAAATTTTATTATCCTAGCACATTTATGATTAGTTCCTTAACACTATTCTCGTAATTGGTCGTCTCGTAAAAAAGTCGTTATGAAAATGACAGTATCATCTTGAGATTTAACAAAATCTTATAATCGAGTAGTATTTGAGTACAAGGACCTTAATTTCGTAATTTAACATTACCATTTTAAGTGACTGAGAAGGCAATCTTTTTGAAATTATTTTGTTACGCGTTGAAGTACTAAATGAAATCCTGAAACTAAATCTAAAACTACCAAATATAACAAAAAAAACTAAAATTACATTAAAACATATTAATACATAAAATAAAAACCATTTATAAAAATATAATAAAAGTATGCTTTAACAAACTACAGTACCGTAAGTGACATAAGTGACGTAAGTGACATACAATGGCACTCCATAGCAATTAATAAAATGTACGCAAATTGGTAAAATTTTGGAAAATCAACAGAACTACACGCTGAACACTATCAGTTTTTGATCACATTAAAAAAACAGTACAGTTCTTAATACAATCTTGTACCGTTTTATGTTAATATTAATACTATACCCTTTACCTCACTATCATAAGAAGAAAATAACAAAACATCTTCATTGTAAGACTTCCTTAAGACTTATAAGCTTCATTATATGAATTTCAAGAAATGTTTTAATTGAGATCGAAGTCGATTGAGTTCGTTTGATACTGAGTTAAAATATAATTAGTATCGTTATCTGCTATGAACTTAAAGAGGTATTATTACCTACTACAGTTACTACGCTGTAGCTTAAATGTGTAGAAATTTCGTAGATTGTAACGTATTGGAATTTGTTCAGAAAATGCCTGATTGAATCTTTTCACATATTTGTAAGTACTGTATCTTTCTTTGCATTAATGTTTGATTATATTTTACCTCGCTTAGCCACGGTTTGTGGAAATGATTCGTTTTGACAGTAAAATCCCTCGGACCCTCTATAAATTCGGTAACGCGATTAACACACTTTTTTATTGAGCGAAGCACATGAGTCTCCTGCAAATGTTCATAAACACCGCTTACCGTCATGGAGGTTTAGTTTTTGTTTTCTAATGTGGTTGCGATATATTTGTATTTTTGGCCGGTTCAATTCTAAAACAAATATTTATATTGTGTTGAGTGGTGCTCGTTTGAAAAGCAAAAAATTAAACCTCCAATATTTTTTAATCTTGCCCCTATTCGCTCAAACGCAGGTAGAAGCTTAAAAATATAATTTATTATGATTAAAAAAAGGTTGGAGTTGAAAGAAATTGGTTTTATTTTAGCGGAAAATTGGAGATCTCTTTGCTTTTGTGATCATACGAAAATAAAGTACTATTAGTTTGACATGTTAAATAAAGGGCTAAAGTTGAAATGGACACCTGATTCTGATGTTAATGTTGAAATGAGAAATAATGCTAACAAGGGTCAACACGTCTCTGAATTATTATTATTAAGGATTTCCTTTGTCTTGTCTCGTCGAATTTTGGTTTTTGGAATATTCTGGATTTAAGAACTAGTATTAAAATATTTGAAATAAAGTTGATAACATTCTAAGAGGTTCGGAAGTTATCTAAAGAAAAACTATCGAAATTACTTCTCGGTTCGGCAAGTGTATATAAACAACTGCAAGCCGCTCAGCCGACAGTCAGTAAAGGCTAAAGAAGCAAAAAGAGGAAGAAGAGTGGTGAATGTTTAGTGGGTACTTAGTGAGTGTTTAGTGCGGTGTTACTATAAACTGGACGTCCTACGTTAGTACGGGCCATGCCAAAGCTTTGTCAAGCGACGCTAAAAAAAAAAAGAAAAAAAAAGAGGAACACATCACTCAGTCTCCATAGATATGATAACTAACATCTTGAATGGCCTCTCAGTTAAGCTGATATTCTTTAACAGAAAATAGCAATCTGACCAAAAATCGAATTCGGGACCAAAAATGCAGTAAGCAAGTTTGTCTAAAACTAATCTACCAAAACTATCACCATTGCATTTTTCCTAAAATTTATTCATCAGTAGCAAAACCCTTTTTTTTAGACAATTACCGCATTAGGAATGACTCCTGGATCGCGGGGTACTTTACAAACAACGGACACAAAGAACACTCAGACTCCTGATTTAATTATATATTAAAACTGTTATTTTGCCTAAAACAATATGACTACTATAGGTGTTACCCATCCAACTAAGCGACGTGGCATTCACAAACCAGTTATTATGTTGTCAGTAAACTACTAACGCAAAAAGATAACTCCCGTCCTTGTGCTTATGATTTTTCATAAAACTAACAGAGCACTTTTATCCCCCATTCTCTCACGTTATACAAAGCCTATTCTCCGTTGGTGGCTCGTCGGCTGATTTCCTTCGTGTAATTTTTTCCCCGGCTGCATATTGCCGAGGGCAGGTAATTCTATTTGCTAGAAAATCTCCTCTAAATATCGTTGCGATTATAAAAACTGTTGCTCTTAATATAATATATTATTAAGACACGTTCGTATAAATTTTCCTGTTTATAACATAATTTATCTAGATTTTGATTAAAGAATCTAATCATTTATTGACTTAGAACTAATTGTGGTCGCTTAAGATTTCCACGCTTCTATTAAACCGGAATCCAGGATGTGTCCTGTAACATTCAGAAGACTCAATTTTGAGACAGTATGTACTTAGAAATTAGAATAGTTATTGGTGTCACAACAGTGCTCATGCCACCCTAAGTATGACCATAGGTACGAGTAGAAGAGAGTTACTAACCGCAGTAGAGACTTGAGATCTTATTGTTGCAAAACCAGCAATCATTTTATTTTAGGTGTGCAGTATCGCACACTGAATGGTTTTAGACGGTTGAACTTTAGTTTACGGTCACCTTTAGTGGTAGGTGGTGCTAGTGTGGTTTCTACACAAAAACGGTGAACATTGACGGTCTTTTACAGTTGTGAGCTCTGGAGATCATAGATTTTAGACCACAAATATCTGGATATTTGTAGTCAAAAATCTATGATAAATGGTATAAAGCAAAGTTCTCTCTTTCTAAATCTGTATTATTTTTCCTCTTTAATTCACGCGTTGAAAAAAAGTTAAAATTGTGTTACTAAATAAACGAATTTGTAGTTCTAATCAAAATTTGCAATCATAAACCAAAATCGATTTACTTGGAGGGATAACAAATTGTTAAAATTTTAGTTGTAACAAGTTATACGTACTTAATCATCCCCTTATAATTCACCCCGTCTGTTAGCACACCTATCGACATGCGCCTATGTAACCCAGTTAGTAAGGAAATTGTCGTCGAGTATTAGGAAATAATGTCATTAAAACACTGCTTACGCGACGTGATTGATGCGTCTTCGTTTATTCTTCATTACCGGTTTGAAATAACGGTAATGAAGTTTCAAAGTAACGCATCTTTGTTCGTGACTGAAAAGGAAAGGTAAACTTATTGTAGCATCGGTGAGCCATTTAATTATAAATAAGTCAGTTTACTTTAGACTTTAAATAATATCATGTACTAACTTTTGCCTGCTGCTTCGCTAGCATAAAAGTTATTTTTATACCTTAAGGATAGAACTTTTTTGGATAAAACGGCAACGTGAATGCAAAGTTTTACGATACTCGGCTCAGTAGTTAAGGCGTGGAAGCGTAACAACCAGACAAAACAAACAAACTCACATTTGCATTTATAATATTAGTTAGGATAACACATGACTTTTAAAGTGTTTTTTATTTGTCATTTAACTTTTATAAATAACGGTAACATTTCTAAGGATATTGCTTGCTATATAACATATATCATCTCCCACATTATAAGGAACCGACGTATGCATCCAATTTTTTGCAGACATAATTATTTGTTTCACATGGTTGCCAAACAAGATTTTTTATATGAAAAAAGAATTTTTATTTCACCGAATCAATGAGGGAACAAAAAGTCGATTTACTGAAACAGCTATTACATTATGCAAAGAAAACACATCAGTCACCGTTGTACCGACACATTTTCGTACCCTTTCAGCGATATTAAATTGAAGAAAGAAGTTGCAACTCAAATGTATTAGTTCCCTTATGAAACAAGTTTTGGGCCACCTTGTTATGTTTTTCTTGCCTTTTTTTTCGAAGTTTATTTAATCTGTCTCGCATTTTCTTTTACAACTGTTTCTAAATGCACTTGATAAATGTTCTTTTTTTTGTATCTGTAAACTTTATGAAATGCTTGTTTATTTTCTCACTGGTTTTCATGTCGTAGTACTGATTCATCAAATAAACTGCTCTAACTGACAACACTTATTTTTCATTTAAATATTTACAGGCCAACTTATCAGCTTCAGTGTCGTAATTAGAAAACTTTTAAAACCATAATTACGAATGGTTGCGCCAGAAAATTTGTAAAATTCTGTAATAATATTATCACAGAAGTTTTTGGTTTTTAATTGCGTCGTTTACCGGGTTGTTGGACTTTTGTAACTTGTTTCGAGCATTTCAAACAATTTCTAATATGCTTGCAAGCAAGCAAACATTGCAAGCTTTATATTTCAAGTTGAAATATATGTTATTGAATGCTTATACGTGAAGACGCAATAGATCATTTACGTGTTTTAGAGAGGGAATAGGATCGTCCTACAAGTCTAGGTGATCTAGCCTAGTGGGTGAGTCCCAGCAGTTGATGTTGAATTTTAAATTATATAGTAATCAATACAAGAATAGAATCTAAATAAGATAAACAGAGTGTTACAGAAAGGTGCGGTCATATTTTATATAGTACTAGCAGCGCCCCGCGATTGCCGTTTGTATATCGGGATGAAAAGTAGCCTATGCGTTAATCCAGGTCTCCAGCTATCTCCATACCAAGTTTTATCGCAATCGGTTCAGTGGTTTTTGCGTGAAAGAGTAACAAACATCGATCCATCGATCTAAACTTTCACATTTATAATATTAGTGGGATTAGTGGGATATTAGTAGAATAGTATAGTAGGGGTATAGTAGACCCCGTGAATAACGTATAGTGCTAACATTTTTGTTATTTTTAATACAAAAATCTTATTTTGAAACATAAAAATTAAACTTGAAAATTGGCATATAAAGGGCTGTCATTAATGAAACTATAGGTAGGTATTTGAACCAAAGATGTAGATGCAATGTCCGGATTTTTTTGAAAATTTCTGCATAAAAAAAAAAATCATTGAAATTGAAATGAAAATGCATAATTTGTTATTAAGAAATGTGTCACCTGATGGTAAACGACTATCGCCGCCCATGGGCACCTGTTACTCAAGAGTCACAAGTGCGTTGCCGCCCTTTAAGGTGGGAATAGGGGAAGAATGGGAGAGTATGGAAGATGGGAGAGGAGGATTAGAGGGGAGGAGAGGGGGAGAGGGGAAGGACGGGAATAGGGGGGAGGGAAGGGTTAGGGCCTCCGGTAACTTCGAAAAGCAATGTAATCATTGTTACACTACCGGTTTTCTGTGAAGCCGTGGTATCCAGCGGAGTCGAGCCGGCCCATACGTGCCGAAGCATGGCTCTTCCACGTTGTCAGCATAACTCTCCTAAAATTTTACCACACCTTTCTGTAGCATCCTGTTTATATTGATTATGGCTTTATGAATCTTATACTGAAGAACAAGATTAATTCTTTGATTTTATATATTTACATTGAGAAAATATTATAATCTAGTAATGATAAAAACATACGCGAAACATAATAGAACAAGGAAACACAAATGCATATTATTTTACAAAGTAAACAAAATTAATATCAGGGCTTTGTTCGGAACATCCCATTTGTATTTACAATTTGGTAATATTGCACAGTGAGCTATTAATTTGAGCCCAAGCGTTCTGTGCAAGGAGAAATCGGTAATATAATAAAGCCTCCCCTCAACCTAAGTTCTCGTAGCAATTTCCCCTAAAAAATTGAATTAATTTTTGCCAAACAATCGAAGGCATCAATATTAATGAGATATGTAACTGGAGAATTTTTTGCTCATTTGTGTTCATCCGAATATTTTGTGAGTATGTAGGGATTGTATTACATGAAGATTTTTAACCGACTTCAAAAAAAGGAGGAGGTTCTATGTTCGGCTGTATGTATTTGTTTTTTATGTATGTTCAAAATGCCCTTTTTTCTTTGAAAGGGTATGGTCCCAAGGTGGTCCCATTTCACAAAATTCGTATCTGATGCTGATATCTGAGGAAAACTACGGAAACCCTCAGAAATTAAGGACAGATGTCTTGTATTTGTTGATTTTTATATAAATTACATTACATTGACGTATAAAATTATGAATGTTATTGTTTTCAAGCGATTTAAAAAAGGAGGAGGTTATACGTTTGACTTTATGTATCTTTTTTATAACTTATTCAATCAAGTGCAGTAAGTTGCTAGAGAAACTAAAAATTATTTTTAAAATAAAGTATCAAGTTTATGTTACTAAAGTTCACATTATCTTACGTACTGCGGTTCGATAACTTACATTACAGTGAGTAAATTTCTAAATACCGTGTCTACTCAGTACGTTATAACCTTACACTAAAAATGGAGAAATAAACACTTTTAATAAAAAGTTAAACCGATTACAAAAAGCACTAACAATTGATCGAATTGATAATTTTTCACTGTTCAGTGCCCAGAAAAGTGAAAAATAATCGATTGCAACCTTAAAAATACTCATAGACAAGTATATAAAATTCAATATCATTTGAGACATGTGTCAACGACGTCTCTCCGTTTGAAGCCCCTCGCAGCCACCGCGGTGTACCTTGCCTATCTGTCAAGTACCTATTTGGCTTGGCACTGACTTCAAACAGACCAGTACCTGTGACCAGTGCCTTTATATTATTAACTATTATAATAAAAGTGTCACATGCATTGTAGTATTTTCAATTATGTTTGCAATCGATTTTATTTTTCACTTTTAGTGCCACCGTAAATAAACGCTATCACTAACAAAGTGATAGTGTTTATTTACGGTGAACTGGTTTTTGTGTTAAAGTGTACTTTTGTATAAAGTTGTAGACATAGATACATAAATCCCAACCAAACCAATCCTTATGGTAATAATAACAGTATATAACGCAGAACGACATTAGATTAAGTAACTTACAATACATATTATGTATGTAGTTAAGCCATTCTAAACTTTATATTATAAGTAAAAGCGATACATTTGTACAAATATACAAAATGAAGCCTTCCATAACAAATCTGGTAATTACGATTGCAACCCACATCTTATCTACAATTGCATATCTACAACATTACAATAGCGGTCCCAGCTAAGCTCCCTGGTTTACACCAACGTTTAGTATTACATCATATTCTTATCTCTGCACAGACACGTGCCATACATGTCGATACAGGCTTAATCCATCACCCCAGAACTCTTTGATGTTGTTCACAATAGGGGATAGTTTCCCAACTAAAAGATGAAAGTATGGGCAGTGGGCGGCGTGCGCACTATACAATGCCTGTTTTGAAATTTATGAAATTTAATAAAAATGCTACTAATTTTAATAAACTCAATTGATATTTGTTTTTTTTTCTTTACATAAGTTGCTCAGAGATGTTTTATAAAGACGTTGCCAGACCGTTCTTTGTTGAAATTTGTTAACATTTCATTTTATATTTTGCCTTTATTCCCTAAGTACTGCTATAATTTTTTTAAACTGGCTACATAAATTGACTGAACAGTGACTTATAAATAAGTACACTTGATCATCGGTTGTGATTCTTGAGCTAGATAGCCTAATTAGATACTAATATAAAATACGTCACAGGAATTTCGTTCAGTTTTTCATTTCTACTATCAATAAGACAACCCGCGACGTGGTCTCTTTGTAGTCCGTACATAACGTACATTTTACCAATAGTGTAATTTATCTATATGTTTGTGATTAGTAAAATATAAGTAGGTTTATCAGCAGTCTGGTTACCATAGTGTATAACATCTGATTAAAATCATAGTAACAATAAAGAATAAACCAATTCGCCACATACTCGCAATAGTAATATATAAAATGTTTAAGTGCAAATATTTTTTTTCAGAGCCACCAATTTAGCGTTATTCTTGGGTGCAGAGGGTAAATCAGTAATGCAATTCTTTATTATCTCTGTCTTATGGGTGTTCCCCATTGAGCTAAATGTTATAGATACCGCGGATAAACATCGCAATGTAATGTTTTTATTTGATTTCATTGGGGTGAAAACCGAGGGTGTCCTGTGTCACATTGACCGTCTCATGTCAGTCTATTAGGGCCTATAAACGACAAAGTTATCGTAATGGCAACTCTGAAAGACATTTATTTGTGTGAATATTTGAAATTACATTGTTTAGATTGATTGAGGTTTACTTGCAAAATTTATAATAACGAAGGATAGCTTAATTAATCAAATGAAGTGGATAGTGTTATAATAATTTTACACAGTGCAGGTATAAAGCTACAAGTACACGACACGGTCGACTAATCGTGCCTAAATTCAATGGGCTGCCGCACGCCGCTTGGGCCGCACGTTTATTCAATGCTCACTCACGCACTTTGTCGCGTCATCCGGTCATATCTAGACTATCGAGTTATTAGTACCTAGTCTAGGTTTATATGTTCATAAAAATAGAGGAATAGGCACATAACTTACTGTTAATTAAATATTTAGATTAATTATATCTATAAAAAAGACAACCCTAACGTCGCGGCGTCGTCAGAACAGATAAAAGACAAGTGGTGCTATAGAAAGAGAGGCAACTGTTAGGTGAATATAACTGTAGATAATTTGCGGTGACCTGAATTGGGACTTTACTGTGTTCAAACAAGATTTGGCAGTGTAGGACTTCTGTACCTGTACGATTATGTATTCTGTGGTGTTACCAAAGTTCAACTGGTTAATTACTGTTTATAAAGAAACCGGGCCCGCAGTAGGCCCGCAGAGGTAGAGTTCGTGTTTTTTTTAATGTTCAAAAATATAAGTCGCATTAAAAACTTTAAATTGCTACATTGTTGAGTAAAGTAAAATTTTTCATTTAAAAATATTAACGATTGTTAAAAGGTTTACAGTTTCGGAGCTATGATTTTTTTTCCAACCGATTTTGGTTTCTACCAGATCAACAGGGTAAAAATTAAGGTTAAGTTCGTGAATGGGGGGATATTCCTTTTAACATTAATAGCATGCTTTTTAACTTTTTAACTTCCGGTTGTTTTAGGGTTTAGGGATAATAACTGGACCTCCTGTGAAGAATTTTTTGAAAACTCGACAACTGGTACAAAACCAATAGGCAGACTTTTCTTCGAAATCTACCTAATATTTAGTTTTTTTTTGTTAGAACCATTGTAATGTCACAGCTCCATTTCAGTGGACTGGACTGTGTGATTATATTACACTAGCTTTTGCCTTTGATTGAATGTAGATTTGGTTAATTAATGTAGGTATTGCTGAGAATGGTATTTTTTCAAGATGAAAGGAACCATAAGTGCCTTTCAGTACCTCCAACGATGTTTATACAAAATTGTATGATGACCGGTTGAGTAGTTAAGGCGTGTAAGCCTAGAAATGATATAAAACAGCCATGATTCCATTAATGTTAGAATCTGTAAATTATACATTAGACCAAAGATTTATTAATTCAATCTAAAGCTAAAATCACAAACATTGAACATGCAGTCTTCTAAATGTTCTAAGGTTAACTGCTACGCCATTTGAGTCGTTAACATATCTACCCCCTCTATTCTTATTCGTTCAGTATTCGAGGAACTTACACTAGCATATCAAACCGCAGCCCGGGGCTGGCGAGTATAACTGAACGGTACCACGTGACCAAACTTGCAAATTTCCGTAAAGATATAGTAGCGGGTAGTTTTTGTTATCTGTCATGCCTTCTGTGATTTTTTATATAGAAATATTTTTTCGATTATATTTGAAATTGTGGAGTGTAATTTTTGTCGATTTGATTGCCTTTCCCAAACCTTCTTTGGGAGACAAAAACAAAGTTACATAGAACTGAAACATATTAAAGTCCCGCAGTGTAACGTCGATTCGTCACAGTGCAGCGGTGGTTTAGCCGCATCGTGAATCATCATCTACTGCATAGGGTATAGTAAAGAAATCTGGCGTGCTCCCGACCAGGGTCACCGGAAAGATTTTGTTTGGTTGGTTTTTATTTTGTTTAAATAATAAATCTCTTTAATATTATTTTGAATAATAGTACATCCAAAAAAAATATACGTATAACTTAAATTACATTAAGATAGTCAAAGTAACCGATCCCGCATCACTCCTGGCACAAAAGTGCCAATGATGCTGGCAGCGTTGCCTCGCTGAATGGCAATGGACAACCTTTGCACCAGGAAAGACCCGGAACGGGAGTCACCATTCCTATCCCTAATCCTAATACTACTTTTTACAAACAAATATAAAAGTCATGATACGTAGAATTCTAGGCGTAACGAAACTGAACTCAAAGTACTCTAAAAGTGTTTTATTTTGTAAACCAAGCTAAACGTGATTTATAAAACTAATAACGACTATCATGAAACACCGAATAACAACCAATATGTACATAGTTCATCCTGTACCATACCTATGTACTAACGAAAGCCGTATCCTAAATTTAAGAGTGGAAGACTGGCAACATTATCCAACAAAATAACCCGTTAAAATGTAAAACTTCCAAAGCCAACTCAATTACCCTCTAATCGTCTCTCTTCAACAGCCTTTAACAGTGCATTCATAAGTAAGGAAGAGCAGGTAAGCAACAATAATTTTTAACTAAACTTGGCACGAGCGGCAAAGCCTAAGTTAGATTAACGGCGGGGCGGGCGAGGGCAGTAATTACAGACATTATTGGCAATCGATGGGATCCGCAGATTTAGTGGACGACTTACCACGGTGAGGTTTGGTGAGATAGGAAATGTTTGTCTTTATTTGCAAGTAATGATCCTATTTAAGGAATTTGGTGAATTGAGTTGATGACATTAGCATGAATTTTATATTAGTTGACGGTTGATGATTCACATTAGATACTTCTTCTTTAACTTAAGGAACTCTTGATCTTGCTAGGCCTTTGAAGTAAAGTACTTGATTCTGCTGATTGAATTTTGTATCTGAACTAAAACTACTTAAGTATGAAGTTATTTTATACTTGTCTAATGGCAACATATTGATGCTTCAAAACAGAAATGTTAGAAAAATATTTTGGATGGCGTGAAGCAAATCTTCATGGCATATGACTTTATATATTATGTATAAATTCATAATCATGGCATTGCAGGTAGGTAATGTACATAAACATATAGAGAAAGTTCATTATCGCGAGAGAAAGCTTGAAACTGTGTTTTAGAAATTTAAAAACAAATGTCCAAGATTTCACACAGGCCTTTTATACTTAATTCAAAACTCACTAGGTATCATATAGTAGTTAGTTCTGGGTGTGATTCTGGGTAGATTTTCTTTTTGAAAATTCTCAGTCTCAACACGGAGTACAGAAACGTGACCAATATATAACAATTGCCTCGCCCACTATTACGTGTACTTGTAATACTTCGTAACTGCGCTACCTAACCCTGCCGTATGGTAAAGAAAAAACAAAATTTAAATAAGTATCTGAATCTAGAATTAATCCATACCACACTTTAAACGTTTAAAACACAGCCAAAATGTGCGACACTCCATTTCATAGACAATAATGTAACTTCCCACCCGACCAGCCTTTAGGTCATATGGATGCAGATTCATAAATCATTAGACCGTCACATTATTCTTGACCACCAGTCGTAACCACATTGGGTGCGACACTTTATCTTACCGCAAAGGCGTAGGAATTATTCTACCCGCATCGGTTTGATGACAACCTTCACGGCTAAGTGGACCTGGGTATTAGAGTGACCAGGCTATGAGTAAATTTGGAATTTGGCTAAGTGATAAATAAATGATAAGAGAAAAACTGGTTGTAGTCTATGTAATGTAACTTTTTAAAGAAAAGTATTTTTTATCAATGCGTTGTAAAGGCAAAGTATTAACGGATTATTATTAACACCTGAATAAAAACCCCACTGAAAAGCCAAATAAAATTGTTAACTAATTACTTCGTTTACTTACTATTTATTAAGTATCAAATAAACTATTTGGTTAGATTTTATACAAGTCTTACAAATTTAAAAACTTAACATTATGTGTATTGAAATGCACACGTTAAACGTAATTTTTTAAAAAGGTTTTGCAAACTGATGATTATGTTTTTTCAGCGATGGGTGCAAGGTTTACTTTTGCAGAAAACAAATAAGACAATGCAATAGTTTTTATTGTTAAAGTGTTTCTGAAGACAAGAATTTTATTTGAATATGAAGCTACTCAACAATTTCAATTCATATTCAACTGTACATAATAATCCTTGAAACTCAAAATGTCTGGTCACGCTGCACCGTATCGATCTATGAGAGTCCATAGCGTCAAGGAAATATTGCCTAACTTTGTCTCAATCTTTAATCTCCACTGACAATTAACTTAGACCTTTCGGTTGACGTTATGTAGATAACTGAACTGAACCTTCAGAACCATCTATCAGTAGTGATAGATGGTTCTGAAGGTTCAAAATATAAGACATTTTCGCCAGCACCTTAAAATTACAGGAAAGTTTCGACGCCTATTCGTGTAACGTTTCATAAATGTATCTAAATTGTAGTATTCGTGCTTACCTTACCTTTAGGATAATAGGAACACAGGGCTGCAATGACATCATGATTTTTTGTTATTTCTTATGCTGCGATCCGTATGCATGTGAATCTAGCGACACAGTGCAGTTTGGCGAAATAATTATGTGTGAAAGATGGATTGCTTTTGTGAAATAAATGAATTTAAGAAAAAATAAAACGTAGGTCCACGTAAAGATTTTTTTAGGTTTTGCGAAATCGACTAGCTGTTGCGGTTGCAGTTTGAAGTACTGAAAAACCTAATAATTATTTTTACATAGAATTATGATCACATGATTTTACAAAATATATATGAGATTAGTACTTATGACTTACGACACCTAAGCTTTAGCCTGTCTTAGACAAAAATCAGAGATTGGTATTTCCTTTGTTATTAAGAGACAGGTGTTCAGTTGGTTTTCCGAACTGCCTACATAAATCAAAATGGAATATTTAAAATACTGATTACACTATCGAATATTCAAAAATAACCTAAATACCCCTGAATCACGACTCCTTTTAACACAAATTCACTCTATAAACCAAATATAAGTAACAATATTAAATCTTATTTTATAGGATTGAGGTTATTTTGGCAACTATTTATCAAAATGGCAACAAAGCGTTCAAGTTCAATATCGTAACATGTCAAAAAATATTTAGAATGATAGAAGTTGAGTCGAATAACGTCGGAAGGCACTATCTTGCGGCTTTTCCGCCCCATTGAAAACGATGCATAGAGAACGATGACGCGTGAAAAAATATCACCCTTCACTACAGGTATTAGCTTGAAGAGATATGAAAGCTCTTAAAACTCATGCGTAAGCCAAGTTGTTACTTGCATATCGAGGTTATTTTCTTCCTAAATTGGCTTGTTAGATGTTATAATTCTATCATTTCAGTCTTAATTATAAACTAGTATCTTTACTGCCGACTCGAGTAATTGACAAACTTGGATTAGAATTTTTACTGGTACAAAATTTATAAAAATAAAGTAAAAAAATATATTTTAATATTCATTGATGTGCAAATTTAAGACTGGAAATCCTTCGAAATCAGTATTAAATCTATTTTTTTTATTTATTTACAAAACTTTAACGACTTAGTTTAAAATTATACTGATTAGCATCACATAATTATATAAACCCACAAAAAGGGAAGAGACGTATTTCACAACCGCATTTAGTCAGTTAAATTTTTGTTCCCACGTAATAAAGGGCCATCCTATTGCCATCTACGTACAACAGGCACATTTTCAGACTCCATGCTGTTCCTCAGAATTTCAACACTTGTGAGGACCTTACGAGCGCACGCGCGACATACTTCGCAGAATCAGCAAAATTATTATTAATATTATTAAAGTATTTTGTACTATTATTTTATTATTGGTTTCGAACAGTGGCGGATTTACGAGTAGGTTGAGAAGGCTGAATAGATAGACCGGTAGGGGAAATTTGGGCGGCAAATTTGAGGCCTACATTATTTTTTATGTCTTGTCCTGGGGACCTGGGGTTTTGAATTAGATAGACCGATCGGTAGGGGCGGCAAAATTTTAATAGCCTACTGGCGGCAACTGTGTAATTCCGCTGCTGGTTTTGAAACTCATGTTAATAATACATCTCTAATATTCTATCTGAATTCGTTAACAAATCTTAATCTTGATTTCTTAACTAATATCATAAAATGCGAATGTGAGTGTGTTTGTTTATTTCTTTACGCTTCACGCCTTAACAACTCAACCAATCGTCATTAAATTTTACAAACACATTGTCAGCGATACAGAAAAAGTACTTTCATCCGGAAAATATATTGTTACCTAGGGACAGAGAAAACAAATTGCGAGCAAAGCATTCCACCTCTAGTTTAATACATAAACTGATACTTAAAAGATTAGAAATCACACGGACGATATTCAATGCAATCCCTTTTCTCACGCTAAGTATTTAGTAAACACCGTCGTAGATTTAGAATTAGATTACCACTTGATACCAGCTTACTGTAAAAATTGGTCGACCCTAAGTAAATTCCATTTTATTCTATTCACACGCTCTTTGAGCAAACAATTACTTACCTGGCCATTAAACCTTTTATCCAGAGACCTAATGTATTTATTTTGTTCTATTTATTAACACCAAATAAATTGATATTGTTGATGTAGTTGTTGTTTATATCTTGATGGGTTTTTTAAAATCACTACGTTAACGTATCATATTATGTAGTTGTTTCTTGGAGAACATAATTCCATCTAAAAAAAACTCTAGTGATGTTAGTGATAGTAGATAGATTTCAGATTGATATTAAAAACGAAGACTAGAAAAATATTTTTTTTTCTTCTTAGATTTTAAGCTTATCATATTTTAGTCTAATGACATCTTGGTACATTTTCTTAAATGTCTTTTAAACTTAAAACATTATAAAAATATCGGATCTTCTTAGTCCGTATAATGAGTATATTATGTTTGAACCTTTTACGTACAGTAGATGCAGAAAATTGGTTACAAAAGCTGTTAAGAATCCGAAAAAGAAATAGTATACTGAATACCCCAACCACGTAATGTAGAAGAAATATGAGGGTTTAATCTAACAAAGCTTCGTTTGTATCATATACATTGCATTTGATTGATAACAAATATCTAAAGATGATATTTTAAATAGTTAAGTAGGACCATACTAACACATAAAAATGAGCCAACAATGTTTGAATTAAGAAATCTTTCTTTTTAAAGCCGGTTATAAAAGGATTCATATTGCAATCCTTGCTCAATGTCGAAAACTTTGTCCCAAACTCTAAGGAAATCGAAAAGGTCTTCGAATTTCAAATGCTTAGCATAAATCACGGTCTGTAATCACAGAATCCCATTAGTTGAATGTCCGAATGTCCTAGAGTTCGAACAAGGAGGTTTTTCCTATCTAAAGCGTTTTGGCTGTGTGCCAGATATCGAGCCGAGCCCTTATTTATTGCCAGTTAATAATTTGCTTCAATTTATATCTTTGAGAACATCTTAAGTCTCATATTGCTAATCAATTTTATATGTCTTCGCACGCATTGTATCATTGAATTTTTTTTCTTAGTACTTTTGGATACATCTTGTCTTATTATTAACAGAAATTGCTTCTTACCCTCAGGTTTGCTTGTTTGATTTCTATGTGCCTATGCAGGACAAAATATATATGTGGGTATACCAAATTTTGTCCAATCTGTTAAACAATTAGGGCGTAAATGACGAACATATTTTCAAACTTTAACATAATTAGAATGTAACAACAAATTTCAAACTTGTTTAGATTTACAACTTTGACCTAATAGTTGATTATTCATAGATTTAAATGCTCAAAAATTTTATCCATTTTAAACGAAAATAGTGTTGTTTTCATTGTCTTTACGAGTAGAACTGGCTAGCCATGAATCGGCTTATAAGGAGTTATCTTTTAATTCCGAATAAACAATTTATATACATATGTCGGTATTCATCTAAAGTTGAAGTGCCTGTATATACATGCCTAAGAAGTAATCGGGATAACTGCAGGATAATAATTGATTTAGGATTGTTTTTCAACCAATCTTTCGAAGCAATGATTACAATCCAACCTCAAGTCTTTATTATATCCTAGCTATGTACTATAATTATTGTCATGTGTCATGTCGTAGCAATCTGTTGAATACTAAGTAAAAGGGTAACAAAAAAACAAACAATCTCACTTTCGCATTGATAAGAGTGACTAGAATATAACGTGGGAAAGCCATGCTTCGGCACGTATGGGCCGGCTCGACTCCGCTCGATACCACGGCCTCACAGAAAACCGGTAGTGAAGCAATGCTTGCATTGCATTTCGCCGCGTGAGTGAGGTTACCGGAGGCCCTAACCCTTCCCTCTCCCCTATTCCCGTCCTTCCCCTATCCCCTCTGCCCACTCATCCCCCCCTTACCCTCTTCTCCTACTCCCACCTTAAAGGGCGGCAACGCACTTGTGACTCTTGAGTTACAGGTGCTCATGGGCGGCGGTAGTCAATTACCATCAGGTGACCCGTCTGCTCGTTTGCCCCCTATTCCGTAAAAAAAAAAAAAATAAAGAAAGAAGAAGAAGCGAATGTAAGTTTGTTTGTTTGTTCGTTACCCTTTCACGCATTAACTACTTAACTGATTATCATGAAATTTTGCATATGTGTTGTCAAGGGTAGAGAAAAAGAAATAGAGTAGCTTTCATATAAAAAAAAAATTGTGCCCGAGGGATAGTGAACTGATACACAAAATATGCAATAACAAGAGCGATGACGCGGTCAAAAACCATGATAATATAATTAGTAAATTTAATAAAAGTCGAAAAGTAAAAAATATGAATATTATGTATTCTTTACAATATACCCAAACGATAGCTGATAGGATATGTTATATTTGATATTTATTTTGATGAAGTTTCTTATCGCACATTACACTTCAGACGTTCGGCGGCCCGCCAGCTCGACAATTAGTAAAGAAAAAAGAACAAAAAAAGACATAGAAAAATTAGTTGACCCTTAGTTGAATTTTTACACCATCGGTAGATTCTGTCATACTACTGTCACACCTCACGTGTTTTTTATTATGCAACCATCGAAAGTAATAATGTTGTATTAAGACAGATTTTTATTTATTTATTTGTTCTATGGAAGACTTACAGCTAAATCAACAGATTAACAGTACAATAGTCTTAGAAAGTCAACAGGTCTTCACTTTTATAAACTATACTAACATTTACATAAGTGTGACTGGTTCAGGTTATTCGAACAGTACAGTCAGCGACATACATACAATGTTTAATTATTTTAACTTCAAGATAACATATTTGCAAAAATAATTAGGTAAGTATATCTAGAATAGTATACATAATGTCATTCAATTAGAGAAAAAATTAATACTCAAGCATCTTATTCAAAAACTCACTTGGCAAACATTTATCTTTCACATACATTTTACTCACATCTTTGTATATCATCATACAAAAGAAATTAGTAGACATATTTAGTTCCAACATAGGTAAAAGCTATTCCGATGAGGTATGCGCTCACTGGAACGTATTCAAATTACTCTACTAGATACCTAGACCCTCGCTACGTGCCCAGTATTTCAGAGTTCATTCAATAAATCAAATTCTTGTAATGAAACGTCCGAATTTAACCGATTCACTGCTCATTCAAACGTTGTAACAAGTTGTGCTCTATTTAATTCGGTAGTATTATCTTTGCTTTTAAATTAGAATTGTTGTAGTGGTTGGTTAACTTGCAATGTGATTTGATGCACGATACAGTATGTGATGTTTGTTTTTAAACTTTCGCGACTTGTATACATGTTAGTGTGAATGCTTATATTCACAACGAACTGCATCTTAACATCCATTAATTGCGTAATATTAGTAAATGTTAAGATGCACCGGTGAATGTCGACAATCACCAATTGCGATGGTGTAAGTCCGAAATTGTTTCAGCAATTTATTAGAATCGAACATACACCGGCGAATATATACACCAAGGCGACTCCGAGAATCTAACATTTAGCAAATTACGCGTAATGTAAGATTTTTTTCAGGTGGATACTTCATCCTCAAAAATATATGGAATCTAAATTTGGAGGACAAGAATATAAGCGCTGCCATTGAACATAACAATTACAACAAACAAGAAACAATTTCTGATTCATTTATGACTTTAATTGTTGTAACAATTGCTGACTTCATTTTATAATTTCCCATAACTTCTGTTTTTGCATATATTTTTTTAATCAGTAGCTATCAGTAATCAATAGCAAAATATTACGACGATACACTGAGTCGTCGTGGTGTATGATAACATTCACTGGTAAAAAACCGAAATCGTCATGAATATAACAAATAATGGTCATTCACCAGCTAACAGACACCAGTGAATCTTAACATGTACAGCGCTTTGCATATTTACAGTGTAACACATCTAACATCGTGATAGTATTTAAAAGGTGCGATAAGTTTTTGTTTACCCGACGTTTTGATCGAACTCCACTGATTGTGTTCACGCGCGGACTAATGATTGAATAGGAGTCTGCGATGATGCTAATATAGGATATGATTTTTTCATTTAAAAAAAAAAAAAATTGTAATGTTATAAGCTCGCTTCTTTATCAAGTAAAGAATTTACGTTATCATTTAATTGGGAATTCTCTGCTTTGAACAGTTAGTGAGGTCGAGCTTAACCCTTATATCGCCATGTACCTACTCGATTGTAACGCTAATGGAAAACAGATGTGAAGCAATCAATACATACCTATTTAGTACGGGTTATATTGGCGTGTTAGTAAAGGTGTTTGAATGAGTTGCTTAGATTAAGTCTTCAGAATTTACTAGCGAATTTAACATTTATGTAAAGGTAGTGTCTTTGTGGTTATTTCTTTCTAGTTGTAAAAATAGATTGATACGTGTGGTAACGTCACTTTATTTTCTAGTACTAAACGTACAAGAAATGCAGTCCAATTTTTAACCTCCGACGCAAAAAAGCGCGATGTTATAAGTTTGATGTGTGTATCTGTATATCGGTGTATGTCGTAGCCACATAGCTCCATCGGAGAGACCGATTTTAATTTAGTTTGCTTTTATTTGAAAGGTGACTTCATTGTTTTTAAACTTTCGCGACTTTCATACATATTACATATGTAATTCGGGACTTAATCAAGTGGACTTGTGACCACGATCGGTGCAATCCGATTGAAACGTCGGGTAACCAAGAGGTATTGTACCTTTTAAATATCATCGCGATTAAGTCCCGAATTACACACCTAAAAGACGACTTAATCGATAGTGTATAGCTATATATCAATAAAATATGTTCCGCCGTTTGAAGGTCATCAACTCTTTTCTAATCAGTGAAGCGATTATCAAATCGATGGTATATTGTTACTTAATAAGGTTGGAATCAAGCACACGATGATAAACGGCTACTAGTGCCTTTAAACACTTGCAATTGCTCTTGTATATTACTAACTAGCTGCACCCCGCGGTTTCACCTACGTAAGTCCCGATCCCGTGGGAATATCGGGATAAAAAGTAGCCTATATGTTAATCCAGGTCTCCAGCTACATACGAAGTTTCATCGCAATCGGTTCAGTAGTTTTGACTTGAAAGAGTAACAAACATCCACGAAGCTCACGTTAGGCAGCTGGATTAAGAGCCTGATACAGAAGGCAGTCCTCCTTTTTTGTGAATTTATTTAAAAATGTAATTTAAATGTATATTAAGTGAATAAAGAGAATAATAATAATAACTCCACACATCTCACACACGGTAGTCTGATCCCAAACTAGGCAGTGCCTGTACTACGGTAACCAGACTGCTGATAAACATACTTATATATTTCTTAATACATACATATTATGGAAAAATTACACCCAGACACAGACGAAATGATCGTGCTCATCACACAATTATTTGTCCTGGGTGGGATTCGAACCCACGACCTCTGGGTTGGCAGTCAGGGTCACTAACCACTAGACCAACAGGCCAGTCAATAATATTAGTGGGATGAGCTTTGGTGACCCTATTAATTAACAGAAAAAAAACAATTGTTCTGTGGGATGGAGGTAGATATTAATAACCAAAGTTAAAGGGTAAAGCACAACAGATTCCTGAAAATTGGTATGTTGGACTCCGACCCATACTTTATTGATTTGCAGAAAAATTCGTTGACTTTTTGCTCCTTTGTTGCGTTAAAATTGAAAACCAATAAACACACTTTTATAGTTATAAAATTAATAATAATACATCGATCATTAAAGTAGTATCTAATAACAAAACCGATTTAAACCTTTTTGAAATCAAAAATTGTTGATCTTAACTTTAAGCACCCCATGCGTTTTTATAGTCAAAAATTATTTTCTACTTTTTGTTTGTTTTTTTTTTTAATATTAAAGCATGTTTTTTAAATATAATTTATTACTGGTTAGGAGGATGTGGTAAAGACGACGTGAAAGAGCTCCATGGGAGAGACATGATTATCAACGTACAAGTAACATCACTGGTGATCCAAATGTATAGGAACACTGGTGATCGGTCACTGCTTACCATCAGACGGCCAATGTACTTTCATAAAAAAAAAGTTGAAGTAAACTACTTTTCAGTTAAGAGCTAAGATTTCTTTGAACTTGAAACAAACTGAAACTTCATTTGAAATACTTCAAAGTGTCGCTATAAAGAACACAGTGTTGTTTTACTATTGTTAGTTTAAAAAATGCAATCTGCGAGTTTATGATGTCGAGAACATTTCTTATTACGAGCGGGGGCGTAGGAAGTTGGGCGTTGTTTTTATTGCCCACTAGACAAGCGCTCATCCGTGAAACTTGTGAGGATGACTCTTGTAACTAAGTAGAGGTGAGACTTTCCTCTATCTAAATGTGAATATTATATTACTGTTTTTCTATGAGTTCCTGATAAAGCACTGTGACGTCACTAACAGTGTCGAGAAGTAACTTACCTCAGAGAGGAATTGTTTGATAGCGTTAAGTTCAAATTTTGAATAGACAGAGAAGAATGACAGAGACAGAAAAGATAGAATGATTAAAAGTAAAAAACGTATTTGTATTGCTTTAAGTCATTTGGTTCTTATTATAATTAAGAATTTTAGGAGACCCCCAAATCCTTAACAAGTTAATCACACGTTATTTATTATATGCTAGCAACCCACCCTGGCTTCGCTCGGGTAGTAGAGACATCTTCAATATTCGTCAACATATTTCAATCAATTTACACAAAATCTTAACAAATTATACACTTATACCTTCCTCATGAATCATTCTATCTATTAGTGAAAACCGCATGAAAATCCGTTCAGTACTCTTTGAGTTTATCGCGAACAGACAGACAGACAGACGCGGCGGGAGATTTTGTTTTATAATATGTAGTGACAAGTATAGGTTTGCCACTCAAATTAATGTAGCTCAAAATAGAATACGATGGTAAATAAAAATCGAGCTTTAGCTCCACTGTGGTAGAATTGGTCCCGTTAAGTAACAATTGCTCCAAAACCATAAAATAATAGACTTTACTTCGATAATACTATGCCGCAAATTTAATATAAATGAAATAAATGACTTCAATTTGACCCTGTTCAATAAAATCGCAACATATATCATGTGGCTGTAATCAGATTTGATGCTCCAGCCTGGTCGCTGTGATCCTCCCTTCAACTTGAAGAAAAATCTCCACTCCACAGTCCTAGGTCTAGTCTAATCAAAGTCAAGCTCTTTTCTTTCGATTCCCAGAGTTAGATATCCGTATTTGTTAAAATCGAAAGAGGAATCATTGAGATATGTCTAACCATTTGCATCTCACTAACTGTTTAGACTCGATTCCCTGACACGAACCTCTGACATTTTCACATTCATTTATATTATATAAATTAACTATTACTTGCTTTAACAGCCATGCAATATTGTCGTTAATCTGCATACGGAGAATTCTCCAAAGGTTCGTGAATTCGGCCCTGGTTTTTAGCTTTTTAGTTTTTAGCCAAACTCAGCAGAGATTATAAAAAGGTTAAATAAAGACCTGATTAAAAATACCTTTATTGTTGAATTACCGATAAATCGAATAATCATTTTATGTTAAAATACTTTATCAGCATTTTGTGCCAAAATTTTCTCCCTGTATTTACTATCTCAAAATAAATGAAATTGCAAGCTCACGAAACTAGTACAATTTATAAAGCAATTTTAAACAACGTCGATCCTCTATAAATCAATGTTGTACCGAAACTAGCCCCACATTTATTATGTTTAAAGGATGAAAAACGTCAATACATTTACGTACCTAACCATTTAAAATAGACCGATTTACAGCTGATATTTTAAAACATTATGGTAGAATAAAAGACCTCAAACACTACGAAAATTGGAATTGTATTTTTAATTTGGTTATCCTCAGGTAGCTAGAATCAACATGGCGTTATAAAATGATGATCCTGATAAAATAAACATATTCTTTCATTACGACTTTGATCCTTAAAGAAATTCAGAAGCTTGGACATGGCTTATATCCAAGCTTCTGAATTTCTGCCTCCTTTAATGATTTCTGAGAAGACCTGTTGGAAGCGGCCTGCGTTCATGATCTTCCTGCGATTTTTACCAGGTCGTCTGTCCACCTTGTTGATGGACATCCTACGCGCATATAAACACAAAGTTAGATAAATCAAGCTATCAAGCTACCAAAATAGCTCTGTGCTGCCAAACAACAAAGTGATTAATTATCAAAATTTTATATGTACGTAGAAATCTACAAGGCTTTATTAGGCAAATCAACATTTTATTACTTGGCGCGCCGGCTCAAAATTAGTTTATATACAATTTGATGGTTTATGTTATCAACATAAACCACTCAATACTCAAGACTTAAAATGTTTAGTTATTTTTTGATTTTTCATTCTTTTTTGTCGATATAATTTTTTGTTTAAAAGATTTCTTTTTATGATTTTTTGTGACTCGCGTCATCTTTTAATACTCTACCAAAGGGAGAACAGTAAACTTCTGCTTGAAACGGGTCGCCTTGGAAGGGATGTACGTTCAACGTACAGAGTACTACGGCTTAACAGTGCTATTGTCATACAGCTTTTGAGTTACAACTGAATAATGTAATAAGCTTGAAGCTTTCAACTGACACATTTGTGTTATACAAAACTAATACAGGAAAGTGACTACCAAGCAAATTAATATCCATACATAATCGAGGCATACAATGCCATAGAGAACCATGTCAGTAAATTCCAGCATGGTGTTCAGATCGATAGCTACTACAGTCGCGACGCCTCGTTAGGGCTACGTGATCACAATCGGGATTGCCTATTTATACACATTGTCGGCTTCAACGGCACTCCCGACTTCCGACGTCATAACCAGTGTATGCAGACCTCTCATAACTTCCAAACTAACACTTCAACTACCCTGGTGTATAGAGTCAGCTCGGGGTGTGGAAGGTATTGTAAGCTGGATATTTCCTAAAAAAAATCGAAATGAAGCAGTTTTCGCGAATTCGATCGGGATAAAAAGAGTGGAATGAAACTAAGTTCGACGTTAACTCAGCGATGAATGAGAACTTTTCATACGGATAGTGATTACTTGTCAGTTTTTATTTTTACATCGTTCCAATACGATGGCATTCATTCCGTGTTGAGAATATAGTTGAACAAAAATACTGCGGATTTGTTTCGTTTGATTTGAAGTTCTTTTAAATAGGACTTTTATCCTGTAATGATGAATCGTATTTATTAAAATATAAAAACTTACAAATATACAATTTCAATCACGTGTTTATTTCAAAGATGCTCGACTAGTTGCGGGTGTAACGGGATTCTTTAGCAATGGCTGAATGTCAGGCGCCACTCCATGTGAATACTACTATTACTTACTAATCTTATAAATCTAAAGAGACTTTTGATTGCTTCCGTGGTTTTAGGGTAAGTTCCTAAGGAAAAGGAACCCTTTGTTGTCCGTCTGTCAAGACCCGTAGGTACACAAATTATCGAGTGGTGCGGTGTAAGGCATCTCAGACAATAAGTACGCTCAGGCATTTTGCCGATTATGCATTTCTTTTAGATTCTATTTAGAATTTTACTTGTACATAGTCTACGTGCATCTTAGCCATTCAAGTGTTTTTTTTCCTCTTCTTTTCCTTTCCTTCCTTCTGATGTTAATGTCACCGTAAGAATTTAAACATTGTTAGTTTATAAACCATCTCGTGATATTATAAACTGACGAAATGTTATGAGCTGCATCTAACCGTTAACGTTAGTTTATAATCGCTCAATGTCAAATTGTAAACGAGTCCGTAAGGCTCATAATCTATCGGATTATATGATATGATGTCTGATTGGTTGGTCAAATAAAAATAACCTTTTTTCTTTGTGACAAGGTGGAAGGTCCTCATGGATGTCCTCCGCCCTTAGGGAGTCGAAGGGGTCTGTCGGACTCTTACCGACTAAAAACCACCGAGGTGTTCCTCTACTAGCCTATGATCGAAGGAGCGGGAATCGCTATTGCATTCTTCTGCAACCCCCAATAGGTATTGACCCGTCTCACCCTAGACGGGTCCCGTCCCGGTTCCTGTATCTGTTCGGACGACGACTTGCCCAAAAGCTCGCCGCCCGAAAACCACTTTTCCTAAGGTGTGCGGCGCCCAGTGCGTCGCGTGCCCAATGAATCAGTGCGCAAGGTGCGTTTTGTCACGTGCCAGTTAGATATCAGTTCACAATTTGACGGTTAGACATTGATGAAACTAACGAGAAATAGTACGTTAAATTGTGGGTGCAGTTTATAATTTTCGGTCACTTTATAATATCGCCAGTCAGTTTATAAACTAACGATGTTCACAATCTTACAGTGACATTAATACATCAATATTTGTATTTGTGCACAAATGTGTTTAAAATATGGCCAAATATAGTTTTGTGATAATTCTAAGTTTGCTACATGTTAATAAAGTAATAAAACTGATAGATGTACCTACTAGTTTAATACAACAACGTCATTATGTTTTTAGCTTTGTAATAATATCTAGTTATAAAAGAGACAATTAACACTTAACAGATATGTAGATACTCGTATATCACCCATTTTTTTCAACGGGGTAGGGGAAAACTGCTGTGAAATCGGAGCTGTTCGTCTGGACCAAAATCTTCAGCCAACCGAAAACCATCCTTAGACATTGCTTACAGAGAGGCAGACAGACAGACAGCACTACTACCGTAACTCATTTTTTAGCAGGTGCGTGAGTTAAGAAAGAAACACATTACATTAGGAAGTAACATTTTTGTTTTTACAAATTTAGTATGGTTAGAAACACATTATTACATTGTACTTCGTCGACACAACACACGGTTAAAAGTAGAAACAAGAACCCATGAACATGATTTAAAAAGTCTAAACTTCATTATCTAAATACTGCTACCCAAAGTGTCATCTAACATAGCCATATAAAATACTATCACAAACTACTTCGAAAATTCACAAAGCGTCAACGTAATTGCTTAAAAATGTGTACAAAAATTTTTAATAGTAAGGCAACAACTTACCGACTACAAATATATTTGAACGAAGTAGTTTTTTTCTGAAAATATCAATCAATCTCTTTCAATCATACAAGTAATTACGTAATTAAAAACATGCATTGAAAACCAGCCAATCAGAATGCCGCGTTCGAATGAGACCGGTCCACCAGACCGTTCTCGTAGGACAAAACGCACGTAGGATTAATATAATCGGGCTTTTGGACCCGTCCAGACACGGTTGCACGCAAAATGACCTGAGTTGAATACTAAATCGGAAATACGGGAGGTAATATGTTCGTAAATGCAGTATTGGATTCTATAAAAGAGATTGAGGTCTACAAAAGGGTGGAATAAATATAGAGGACGAAGTGTAGCAGGCCTACCTACGATATAACAAAAGCTAGGGATTCGTTTTGTTTTATTTTGGGTCTTAAGTGTCCTTAGTTGCTTTAAGCTACCAAGATTCCAATTTCAAATTCGAACACAATGTTAGGTATACTGCTTAAGATGAAATCTAGTTATTGAGGGGTACTAGCGATTGTGTATAGGTCTAAATTATAATCTAAACTTGCAATTTTATAAAGGATGAACTGTAAAAGTGGACGCTTTTAGACATTAGCATCCAAGTGATCATAAGAGTAGAAGTACTCTACAACGATGGACTATGACATTACATACACCAAACTATTATAGTCTTAACGGGATCCGTTTCAAATAACATGCAATAATATCTATAGGTTCTAAAATCGAATAAAAAACTGGATGTTTTTAGGAAATACTGGTTACCGACCAATATTTTAGAGTTATCGAGTTATATCTAAGTTAAAGTTTAGATCGCTGTAGTAGTAGTAGTTTAGTAGAGTAAATAAAAGTAAATTAACTTGCGACTAACGAGTTTCCTGCCTGTGTATTAATCCAGAGAATAATATAGAATAATAGAGAATACCTCTATTCTAATTTGAAAGTGGCTCATTGATAAATGTTTTTACACTATCTAAAAGTTTATGGCATACAAGGATAGACAGTGAGAATAGTTATTCATAATTTATTCCCTAACTAGCAGCGCCCCGCAGTTTCACCCGCGTAAATCCCGATCGCGTTTGAATATCGGGATAAAAAATAGCCTATGCGTTAATCCAGATCTCCAGCTATCTACATACCAAGTTTCAGGTTCAGTGGTTTTTGCATGAAAGAGTAACAAACATCCATCCATCCATCCATCCATACTTTCACATTATAATATTACAGTGGGATTAGTGGGATTGGATCTTAAATATAATTTGACTATGTAAATTCATATATATTTTATGGTAATTTCTATTCATTTTTGAAATTGTGTTATCAGGGATGTGTAATTATTTGATAGATATGTAAGTAATGTTAGACAGTTTTAGACCAATCTCCTATATTGCATACCGATTGTCCGGTGAGACATGTTGTGCCATCATTATTATTGTAACATCTTATTGTACCATGTTTCAAGCAAATAAAGTATTCTTATTCATTCAAATCCATATTCATAAAATGTCACGTGTTATAAAACAAAAACCCTCATACCTAGATCGCATCACGGTCACGTCAAAAAACATTCAGTTCCAAATTCCTAATATTCCATGTTCCATAGAAAGGTGGAACATAACAGCGTGCCAAGTGCGAACAGTAAAGTCGAAGCACCTCGAATGCATCGGCCATTGTTCGCGTGTCTCCGTACCATTATCCGAGTATCCGAGACGAACCTCTTGGGGGCTGACCTACTTCGAGCCATATCCCTAAGTGCTTACGCATCTAGGTTATTGTTCTATAAGATCGGTTTCGCTTGTATATGGTTCATTGATCCATATTAAAGTATTGGTTAGTGATTTTTCAGTTTCTTAAGAATTTGATAAATATTGGAATTAACCTTGAGAATGAGATCATTGCCAGTTCGATTAAAAGTTAAATGGCATTGATAAGTCCCAAACTTTTCAACTCCCCCTCTTCTTTTTTAATGAACGCAAAAAAAAAATTGGAATAAAACAAAAGAGGTTTATTTTGTCATTTTAGTCAGTTCTAAACAATCAAGTTGACCTATACTCGCTGTAAGACTTAATGGCAGGTCATTTTAGCACCCTATACACTCAACATGTAATTGTACATATATTATATGATATTTGAGGAAGGCCAGTTACTTTCGCATAATTATTCACACGAATCCAACACTAGGTTAATGTGGTAGTATTGAAGGAAGTCTTCAACCGCCCATCCTAACCTCAGGTAACTTCTGTAGTCCCCAAGAAGATGTCAATTAAGAAGGTGCACCTGACGAATGTATATTGATCCGATGTATACACAGATAGTTGGCACTCACCGAAATACATACTTGATAATAACTAAATAATGATACTAATTTGTACTTAATATAAAAACGCTGAAGAGTTTTCTTGTTTGATTGTTTGTTTAAACCCACTAATCTCTGGAACTATCAAACAGATTGAATAATTTATTTTGTATTGAATAGAGGATTTACTGGGGTATATTATAGGCTATATAACATCATGCTACGACCCTTAGGAGCTGAGTAGTGACGAGAAAACGAAATGGCTAGTTTATCTATAAAACCATAAAAAGTACTTTTTTTTATTTTGAGATTATATCTTAATGCAAGTGATGAAGTCAACAGAACGACAAAATAACAAATCCCACCAATATTGAATTCGATAGCCTGATATACTGTATCGAATATCGTACGCTTTTACCGCAGATTGCGTAAATGGAAATCTGGCTTTTGTGTCGAAAAAACAATGTTCTCTTGCCAAATTGAGGCGGTTATCCCGTAAAGTAAAAACATCCACATTTTTTTCTCAATATATTTACAACATATTTTTTTTTCGATGGCTTTTAACCTATAGGTTTCCAATCCAATTAATACATCCTTTTTAATAGGTATACCTATTAAAAAGGATGTATTTATTGGTTGTATACATTTTTAAATTTTACACCATTTTGTAAAACAGTAAGGTAAGGAATTTATCTATTAATTTATCCACTTTTAAATAATATTATTGAATCTCATTTTAAAAGTATTTTGAAAGGGCATATGCCCAGCATTGGACTTAACTTAATTGTATTAACGGGGGTTAGTGCTGATCAATGATGAACGACCTATTTCTTAAATGATGGCGATAGTACTGCCGTGGTAATCAAGATAGCAGTAAGTCAGGATGACGCCTCTTCTGACTCACTGCTCTCACGATCACCACTGCAGAATTTAACCAGTGTCTGTCTCGTACAACGTTCTAGAACTTATCGAGTTAACTTCTTAAGGCACTCATGTGTTTTTGCCTTGCATAGTGAATAGTTGCACATTTACATGTTTGCCTCGTGCAAAGTTCTATGCCCGTAACACAAACAACCTGCGGTTACAGGAACGTTAAATAATAACAAAAAAACTGTCAGTCGTAGGACTCCACGTCAGAACTGAAAATATAACTTGCTTATCTTATCTGTGCCCATACCAAATGTGCTCAACGTACCTAAAGAAGTTTTCAGTTCAAAAACATTGTGCGGCACCTGTAAATATTATAAGATAATTTTACGTAACCTTCTATTACTACAATTGGTATTATGCCGCGTGAATTTTCAACGAAAATTTTACCGTCTGTAAGCAAAACGAATCGTTTTCTGTTTATTGAAACACGGCAATGTAAACTACCAATGACGTCACGTTAAGTATTACTTCCATGCTTTGCCAAGATGATTCCCGCTGAAAATAGATACCTCTTTTATGGAGCTTCAAAAAATAATCTTTTCTGTAGGAAAATAAGCTTTCTTACTTTAGCTTTTAACCATAATTGCAAAGTGAGCTCTTCATTTTACTTCATTTAAGAACTGTTTAGAATAATGATGATTTTATTTTCACAACAAACTCCAACACGGCATGTTACTGTAACCCCTCATTATTGTCATCACCGTTGAACTATTAATTTTACTGTGGCTAGCTGCAACTAATAGTTGATAATATACCATGAATTTATACATAAAATCAGTTTCCTAACTAAAGACATTATTCAACACTAATTACATAACCTGACCTGACTACAAAATATGCTTGCTAGACATACGGCGATTATTCGCATAGTCAAAAAAAAACTCAAACCACACTTTGCAAACAGCCTTATCTTTGCTTTTAAAAGCTTACAAGTAATAGATATCCTATTTCACGGCAAATCCCATGATAGTTGAGACTAGTTGCATTGTCAACTCTTGTTAGCAATAGTTATACTCATGCACGTGTTCAAAAGAATGCCAGGCAATTTGAGACTTTATGATAAAACAAATAAGGTTGGGGCGAATATTTTAGTATGGTAAAATTGTCATGGTTGATATAAAGCAGAGTAATGTCAGCACGTGGCGCAGACGCAGTCATGTTTAATCTTCATCCCTTGCCTTTGATGTGAACGGTCCCCATGTTTGTCTAAACACCGGTTTAATTACAAGCTCATTTATTTTGTACTATTTACCGTTGAAAGAAGTGCCTGGACTTTCAGTGACGTTGAATTACTGCCGGCCATAATTTGGTAAGTAGATGCTTTGGTTTTGGCTTTCATGTTGTTGGCAAACACATCTATGTTTAATTAGGCATATCGATCACAAGGTTGGGAATGTATGGTTTTCTGTTCAATTGAATATTTATATTTGTTATTCAACAAAGTTGGCAATATAGTTTGAGGGTTAGTAATTAGTTAACTAATAGTACTCCGTACTATAGAGCTCTGGGAACTTCAAATTCAAATTATTTATTTGATTTAAATGGGGTAACAAAGTGTGGTATTACAAAATTGATATAAATCGAACAGGCCCATTTAGCGATAAAAATAGCATGCAAAGATTTAACAAATTATTCAGTCAACTAGATCACATGAAGCACTCGTAGTGCTATCTAATAATGTTCTTTTACAGTCAAACGACTTAAATTCAAATAAAAATCGCTGTACTCTACTTCTTTCAAATCTTACTCCTTTATATTTCGAAACCTGTTTTGTAATATTTAGGATTATTATTTTCAGTACTATTATTAAGGGACTACTGAACCTTTTTGGGAGATTCCTAAAATTCTAACGACTATCATGAAACGCCAAACGAGACGTCATCTAAAAACTAGTATACTTTCTTTTCATACAACAAATTATCTCCCTGAACCGACTACGAAAAATGAGATGAAGTGCAGGCAACACTGCGATTCAAAAGTGTACTAGCGGTCAAACAAATGACAAATTTTGAGATTGATATTTTGATGTCACATTCACTAAATGAACAGTCCACACCAATTGTACACACGAAAATTCTTCAAATGTCATATATAAACATTTATAATATGGTGCGTGAAAGACAAATCCAATTCCCCTCTGACAACATTACTACATCTAATAATTAGAATGTTCTTCATCATAATCATTACTTTACAATAGTATTTACCAAAAATAGGTAGGTTAGTACAATAAGGTATAAAAACAGCAAGCACTTACTTCAAATTGCTTGGTTGACAACTTCATTTATGGCTTCATAAATATGACAGGGTCAGTTTTGGCTAGACTCCAAGCATGAAAACAGCCATAGTACAATCCCAGGACATAAAGGAATAATTTAGAACATAAGCGCGTGTTGTCAACACGATAGTAATCCCACCCGACTATACGCTAGACTCTAACACGTAAAGTGAATTCTGCTGCCAATACAGAATACGTCTTTATCATATCTCAAATTCTTACCAATATTATAAATGTGAATTTGAGTTTGTTTGCTTCCTACACTTTTACGCTCTAACTACTCTTTCGATCATCATAAGTTTTAGTTGTCAAAGGTACAAAAAATAACATAGAATACCATATTCGATAACATAAAATATCATCCAGGAAAAAAAGTCTTGTTCCCTATGCATGAAAATAACTTTCAGACAGATGTGCGCGTTGACAAAATAATAATAATAATAACTTCACGCATCTCACACACGGCCTTCTGATTCCAAACTAGGCAGAGCCTGTACTACGGTAACCAGACTGCTGATAAACATACTTATATATTTCTAAATACATACATATTGTAGATAATTATACCCAGACACAGAACAAATGATCATGCTCATCACACAATAACTTGTCCTGGGTGGGAATCGAACCCACGACCTCTGATTCAGCAGCCAGGGTCCACTAACCACTAGACCAACAGACCAGGCCAAAATCTATATTAATACGAGTGAAGCCGCAGTGAAGAAGTATAATATAAATTTGTACATTTTCTTACACGTTCGCCGAACGAGATGTTCTATTAAAGTAAGAAGATTTTCGCACTTCCAACAAATTCATATTCATATTGATTTGTCATGACAGACATAAAATAGGATAATACATATACAGGGTGTGTATGACAATGGAACACTTACTTAAGTCACGGAAAGGGCATAACTCTAGCATGCAGGTACAAAAAGATTTTTTTAAAAAACTATCCGTTTACAAGTTATGACTGTTTGAATTTCCAGGTATTTTAACTCCGTGTCTCATAAAAGCAGGTGGAACGTGTAAAGTTAAAGATGAATAAATCGTAAATATGTTTTATTTTTGAATTCTTCTTTCCGTTACTAAGAAAATCCATAAAAACTAATTTGGAAAACTTTTAAAGTTAGTTTTTATGGATTTTCTCAATACACTCTCATACAATACAATATACATCATGGTAACAATTTTATAGCTTTATTTGTTTTAATAGACACAGACAATATTTACACTGTCCACCACAACCCAAATAATGTGACAAATATTGACCAATCGTCTGCCGATACCAGTTACACTTTTTCATAGAGGGTTGATATTTATTTGATTTTGCGTTGTCATTACGATGTATGTAAATCAAAGGTAAATTACTTTTGTAACAGCAGATGTATCATTGTTGTTGCAGTCATTTTATCAATTTCAGTATATTTATAAATTCTAAAAGTTGAGAGCTTGCACTTCCTGGCAATAGCCTGATTGACATATAATAATATATCCGCTTCCTTCCATTACCTTCCCCTCTTGAATACCTTTAAATATACTCCCAATTCGTGGTAGTGGGTTCGATTCATACCCAGGACAAATAATTGTGTGATGATTACGATACTTTGTTCTGTGTCTGGTATAAGTATGTTTATCAGAAGTCTAGTTACTATAGTACAGGCTCTGCCTAGTTTGGGATCAGACGGCAGTGCGTGTGATGTGTGAAGTTATTATTATTATTAATTCTCGGTGTTAGTTCTCGGTTGGCGGTGTGGTAATGGGCTTATTAAATGTTTGATTTAACTATAAAATAATAATAACTTGAAACACCTCACACACGGCCGTCTCATCCCAAACTAGGCAGAGCCTGTTTTATATTAACAGACTGCTGATAAACATACTTATATATTATTGAATATGTTATAGATAAACTACACCAAGACACAGAACCAATGATCATGTTCATCACACAATTATTTATCCTGGGAACCCACGACCTCTGGCTCAGCAGTCATCATTACACCACTAGACCAACAGGCCAGTCCACTTTTAAAATACACTTAATAGTGTATTATAATAAAAATCTTTAGAAACCCCTACAAAAAGTTGACGCAGACTACAAGTTTTTAAGTCAAACCACATTTTCTTAAAGTTAGATTTAAGTTCTACTTTTATATTTTAAAGTAATTGAAAAAACAATCCGCAAACGTTTAGTATATACAATCAAAACCTCTTCAAAACAACAGAGAGCGCAACCAATTTGCATAAATAAATACATACCGAGCATCTCGTTGCAACCGCCACATCACCCCAGACAAAAACAAGTAAGGAAACTTCTAACGTTTATTTAATAGCTAGTCGACTCCTGCAATAATCCTTATAATGACACAAAATGCGCAAACTGCGTACCCTGCTGCATACTGAGCAGATGTTCCTAAATTAGCATTGTTTGGGACACAAACCAAATTTGTTATAATTATAGTGAATCGACACGACTGGGTTCGCGCGAAGGTTTCTCAGTAATGAATAAAGATGCAGGAAGTGTGGATAATGGGAAATTAAATGTGCTTATCAATGAGTATGGTAATTTGAAAATATATCGTACTAATATTATAAACGTGAAAGTTTGTGAAGATGTATGGATATGTGCATGTATGGATGTTTGTTACTCTTACACGCAAAAGTTACTGTATGAATTTTAATGAAACTTGCTATGTAGATAGCTGGAGACCTGGATTAACACATAGGCTACTTTTTATCCCGTTATTCTTACAGTATCGAGACTTACGTGGGTGAAACCGAGAGACGCAGCTAGTATAACAATAGAGTATGTGCTTATCAATGACTATTAATGCTTTGTAGTGGTTACAAATTTAAAAGTAAATTTTTGTAGAATTCTAATATTTTGGGGCTGGAATTTGACGTTTTATTATAGGGTTCAGTACATGTTATACTACATAACTCTATATGACTTTACTGTCAGTCTGTCTGTCTGGCAATACTTCTTACATAGGAAGCTATGGATGACTTATTTAACCTAGACCTATGATCTCTTGACGCTGTAGTTTTGTGGTATAGAAAAACTTTTTTTTTTATAGTAAAAGTTTTCAACTAATAAAATTAATTTGGTGACAACAACAACATTTAAATAATATTTTTAGATACGTCTAGTAAAATATAAAACCTGAAAATAGCTAATAAAAAAGCTAGCAAGAAAGATGTATGCTTATTACAAATTTAATTCACTATGACATACGTTACAAGAAATTACGTGACCTAGTGTGTATAGATATACTTGTAAATACTATGTTGACAATCAAATAAGGAATATTGTGGGTGTATCCTCATTTACAATCAAATAATTTCTTTTAATAAATCTGTAGGAGTATTTTATATAATCATCCACTAACATATCGACAATACTTCAGTTTATCAATCCACAAAGTAGATAAGCTTGACATCAACTTACACTTAATGTTCGGGCCTACTACATAATAAATTACGAGTAATCCCATAAATCACAATGCTAAGTCGTACAAGTTCTCTGTCATTACTAACTCGTATTAATCAAAATGTCTAGTGAATTACGAAAACGGGGTAAAGAGAAAATGTTCGTATTGCGAGTGTTATCTCCTAAAAGCAGGTGACGCCATAGGGTTGTCAGTAAGAGTGTGACAAACTCTAAATCGATTTAAGTGGGAGGTTACAAGAATTAAAGTTCTAGATATAAAATTGGTGGCTGTCTTTTACTAGAATTATATCTCAAAAATAAGTGTTTTATTTTTATTTACCAACTTCAAAAAATTCGACTTTTTAATTTAACTGTATATTTCGTGCGTATATTACGCGGTAACATAGCCAATCGTAAATATATTTTAATTATTGTTGTTATTTGTTTTTAATAAATAAGCTATATCTCCAAAGTCTTTCAAGGTCTTCTAAAAAATTAGAAAGAATTCAACCCTAATCCATTTAAAAGATCGAAGAAAAGTGTTCACTGGCATGATTTAAATGTATTAAAATCTCGTTATACTTTTTAATCCTAATTTTATAAATCCGAAAGTGAGTTTAAAGCCACGTGCAAAAGCTAGCTTTTTATATAGTAGGACGTAGTGCACATTTAACAAAATTCTAAGATCTGTAAACAAACCTATGTTATACAAATAAATAAATGAATACTGAATAGATATAGCTTTAAAGGTAATATGTGTATACCTACATATTTATATATATTTTAGGTACATTTAAATAGTAATGGTATATATATCATCTTCTAAAGAAACTCTGTCGGATTCCTATCTTAAGGATCTTGAGTCACCTTTTCTAGTTTTTACGCTTTTCAGGTTTATTAGAATCATAACTTTCAGATTCAGTTTCAGTGAAGGAAAGCATTCTTTAACTAAAACCTTAAAGTATATCGAACTATTTAATTCCAGGTTACAGATTAAGAGATGTATCTATATTTTGCTGTCTTAGTTTCACAAAAACAGTAACTGAGGCTCGGAGCACAACGATCAAATCTAATCTATACTTCAGCTTTAAACCTCTAACGACCCTATTTAAATTTAAAGAGCCTTTTCAGCTAAGAGATTTTTCAGTTTTTGAAAGCTATTTTCAAAAAATTTCTCAACCCTATTTAAAAGCGAGAAAATAAAGTGTCCGACAGTAGTGTCGGACATCTTGCGACATTATTCATGTTTATCGCCTCAATGCCGGCCGTACGACGCCGCAATTAGAGGATTTCCTTCTTTCGCTTTGTACACAGAGCCTTTTAAACTTGATGTTTTTGTTTTTAAATGCGTTGATGCGAAGGAGGGTTGTCGAGGGAATGAAAAATATTTTTATGGGAATGTCTTTGTTGGTACTTGGTAATTAGATGTGAATGATATGAAAGGATCACTTTGCTTTCAAAGGTACAAAATGTAGATTATGTATAAAGTCAGCTTAAATAAATTTTCTTTTTACAATATGTTTTCTAGTGTTTCATAATATAGAATTTATATTATTTTATTTTAGATAAAACCAGGAATTAGTGGGTTTGTACAATTAAAAATCGTCTGTGACACGATATTATAATTCTATATTTTTTCCTTGACATTTCTAGTCAGTAAGTATATTTTCTACTTATTTCGATAATTGGACCAACTAATATCTCTGCAAATTGCCATTAGGACCTGAAAATCCATTCGCACCAAAAAGTTTCGCATTTTAAAATATGATTGAGTTCTAACAAGCAATTTTTTGTATGTACTTTGTGAAAATTTCAAGAGTTCTTTAGTTACATAATTTAACAGTCAACATACAGAGATTTTCTGAAAAACATGTAATATTTGTTGTATACCAACATTGTGTTATACTTATATGATATTTGAAACCTTTCTAAAATTGGAAGCCAAAGTCCATTTCATGTATACCACCGGTACACAATTTAATTTGCCCGTCTATCGTCCACTTAATGGCTTACACCTCTACGTACAAGCTTACTAATTAAAACAAAACAAAATAGCACAGCAGAAAACAAAACACGTTCGACAAAGTTGGAATATTAATGTAGCCTGCGACAACGGTCCAGGATAGGGCTGTCAAGTAACGGGAAATTGACCGTAAAATTATAGGCACATTCCAATTTACACGTCATGTTTCTCTAACTTTTTAGAGCTTTCGTGAGTTTAAATTATTCTAAACAGAATTTATTGCTCTGTAATTATTTAGATAAAGGAAAGAACTGAAAATTCTTATGAACATGTCTGTACCTACCTAAACATAGCTACATTATTATAACACATGAACTAATAAAAATATTCAAATTAAAACGAAATTAAATTTAAAAATGTGTACATTTCCTTTTCTTTAAGTAATCGTTATAATAACATTTAGCTGACTAGGACAGTCTTTCAATAATTATATAATTCCACGGGAATTAACGCGATCACGGCCAGTGCAACCTGGTCGAAACGTCAGGCAATTCAGAGGTATGTAATACCTTTTCGTGATCGCGTTAATTCCCGTGGAAATACATAATTATATCATGGAATGCGAAATTGTAAAAGTTAGTATAGTCTTTCAATAAATTTTGACACGAGTACACCATAGTTTACACCATACACAATACACCATAATTCTCCACATTAGACAGTCTTTTCAAATCACCCACAAAAACACACACCCCCCTCACTTACGCACACACGAACACACACGACACACACACACACGAATACACATAAAATATACATACAACCAAATACTCCCACATCATTTTCATTTTAGGTTTTGTTTTTTATTTTACTACAATAATTAGTTAATATTAGTTTATCAATACTGTAATTGTTCCATACTTCTTTTTGTAAGATTGTTTATGATGGAAGTCTGACGGCCCCAGGCTGGAGGTGGCGTTAATTTCTGCGATACAGCTTTTAACTAATGCAGACATTATCGTATATATTTATGTTATTGTACTACTGGCTAATTTTCTTCTTTTCCTTTTTTTTTATTATTTATAGTAGTACAAAAAAACAATTTTTTTGTGAATAATACTATATATCTATTAAATTCCAGATTTATTAAATAAGTTTAAAAAGTTAAGCATTTTGTCATTTGCATTATATGGTAGGTGAATTGTTCTAAAAAAATGACATAAAACGAATAAACTTACAAAAATAGTGGTTCCGCACTGAAGAGTACAACACTAGTTTCATTCGCAGACCTCACTAATACCAATGATCTCTCTATCGAGGTAGTTGTAACCGGATAAATCCCCAACAAAGCACCGGCACGTCTAATGCGATTATACGAACTTTGTTCTATGTTTGTGAATTAGTTACAAGCAACCAATGTTTTTAGTGACGAATTACTTACTATTTTACTGTCAAAAAGATGTGCGTGAATAATACCTATATAAAAAAATGGCATCTTGGCGCAGAGATTGATATTACAATAATTAAAATTTTAGGCAAAGTATTTTTACGAAAAGTACGTTAAAAACCATCAATGCGATGTACCTTTAAGATATTTTATTTACTTTGTGGCACATATTACAAATAACTACCAGGACTAGGCTGCGGCTTCCCCCTACGACACAGGCATATTCCTAATGCGGGAGGGAGTTGTCTTTTCAAAAAAGAAAAATATTTTAAAAGTAAATATTACTTATATCTTGGTTGTCCATCGCCGTACAGCGGGGAAACGCGGCCTGTGTAATGGCCAGCTTTGCGTCGGGTGGGGATCGGGGTGGCCTCTTTTAGTTTTAAGTATTTTTTGTTAAAAATTGTAAACCTGTTGTCTTTTATTTTAGTAATAAACTGTATTCCTAGTCATAAAAAATAAACTTGTTTAGCCACTTATAGTAAATTTCGGTTTAATTTTTTGATATACAGTTTTTTTTATTATTTTTGGCTTAAAGGATACTTAATAGTAACTTTTTAAAATGTTTACTTACCTAACTTAATCAAATTAATTAACTAATATATATAATACTTTACGTATTCATTGTTATATATTCATAAATAAACAACAAACTTATATCTTATTACATTAAACGAGCAATTCTTTATGTATGTATTTATTTATATTTCGGGTACCTCGGCAACGGCTCTAACGATTTTGATGAAATTTTGTATACAGATACAGTTTTGCATTTTAAGTTGAACTGCATAGTTGTATTTCCTTTAAAAACGCTACCGGTTTCCCAGGTACAATAGTTTAAAGTGAGCAACAAAAGTAATATCAAATCAAATCAAAATCAGATATTTCAATTAAACCCATTATAGGTATTTTTGTATTGTCAGGAGTAGTAGTCAGTCAGACTAAGTCAGTCGTGAAGCTAAATACCTGTTCCAATAAGTAGATCCTGTGGAGAAGAACAGGCAAGAAACTCGAAGGACACTCTATTTCAACATTTTTTTACAACTCTTTGGTTACATTGCTTACACGCGCAGATTAAATGTGAGGACAATGTAACGTATTGTTCTAAACTATAAGAGTCGCGCAAACCACTACTATATGTAAGTAATAGCAGTTCAGAGATGACCAGCCCCAACCAACGGCACTCGTTCACGAGCATGACGCACGCGCCAGCCATCGTCCACTTCAACCATATCAAAAGGAGCCGAACGACCCGACACATACGCCACCATCGGCAGGACTAGAATAAAATTATTAATCTATTTTTACTATCCTATACTTAATAGGAGGAGGAGGTCTTGGGGCTTTCACCTTTTAATCAATTAATTAATTTAACAAAAAACAAAGTTACTATTTCGGGAAAGCACGGGCCACAAAAAAAATTTAATTGAAATTATTTTTATAAAGTTAAAAAATATTTCTTTACTTTAAAAAAATCACAATATTTTAGTTACTAAATTTATGGGGGAAGATGACGACACGCATCGTAGACTTACATGGCGTAGATCTAAAATTTCAATTATTTAAGAGGCCACTTGAAGGAAGGTGCACAACAAAAAGAAAAAAAATCTTAAGTTAAATCGCATAACCATATCTGTAAGGCGTAACATCAAAGACAAATTGTAAATATTTCTCAAAGCCTTAAGTAAAATGAGCAGGCGACACCGCAACGCCCTTTATTTTCCCATTGATTACCAGTCCTCTCACCTTGGGGTAGGATAATACAATTACGGCCAATCGATGCCTCCCTGCGTGCCCAACACGCGGGGGCTGACATCATGCTGGGATATTTATAGGAGAATTTTTAAAACACTGCAATAAAGTCATTTTATTAAGGCGGAGGATTAAAAAAAATCTTCCATTGTACTAACACAGCCATTTTTTACAGAACCATACGAAAATTTAACTAACGGCCAAAACTACTTTTTCATATTGCACTATTTCCCAGTTGATAAAACTTTATTGTATTAAGAAAAATAAAACATTATTAGTATTTTGCTAGACCCTGATATCACCCAATGAGCGCAACCGGCTATGTCTAATCACTTAGCCTGATTCACCAATCATGAATAACGCACCCATTTCCTTATAAAACGCTTACATTGGATGAAAAGTTGAGGAGCAGTTATTGTGATGATCAAAATGTGGTGAAGAGAGATGTATGGAAATTAACGGATACCAGAGTAAATAAAAGAAGGATGGACTGCATGTAAGTAAAATAAGGCTAATAATATTTTTTATTTTTAATAATTAATTTTTTTACAAAGCCATTGTTACAATACATTGGAACCCTGCCTCCTGTGGTAGGTGATAACCTGTGTTACAGGAAACAGTGTCTTCACCCATTTTATTATATAAGCCATACATTAAAAATATAGTTAAGAGTGTGTGTGTATGTGTGTGCGTGCGCGTGCGTGCTTGTGTGTGCATGTGCGTGTTCATTTTAACTAGTTTTCTGTTTGTGTGTAGTCTAGTGTTAGTAACTATGATTTATTTTAGTTTTGACGTCCTTTGTTGCCAGTAGATTAATGAGCAGAGTTTTGTTAATTTTATTACGTATGTGTATAGCTAGGTATAAGCATTGCCGTCTTGCTGATGCAATTATACCTTTTAAGGGTTTGCAAACGTTGGTAATAGTACGCTTATTTATGTTGTCGTGATTGATTGGTGTAACTTATGTTGCATGATTGTGAGACTGAGAACATACAATTGCCTTACTGTAAGTAGTTCGCAGTTTTCATATAGTGACTTTGTTGGGAATCGATATGGTTCAAAAGTCATAACCTTAAGTAGCGATGTTTAGGCTCTTTCTAGATGTAGTCTTTCATCATCTAGGTTTTGCAGGCCCCTCCCCATATCGTTATACAATAGTTGATGAATGATTGTGCTAGTGAAAAATATATAGATCGAAGTAGGGTAAAATCCGCTACATGCCGAAGTCTCTTAAAAATCCAGATGAGCTTTCTAACCTGTGACATAGTTTGGTCTATATGTGGGCACCAGTTTAAGTTTGCGTCTAGTACAACTCCCAAATATCTTAGTGTATTTTTTTAGGATAGTGATGGACACGAGCAATTGCCAGTAGAGTTGTGTGGAGGCTTGCATTCGTGTACTTTTAGTTTTACTTCTGGAGGTTTAGTTTTGGCGAATGTGAAATATGACAGCAGTGTCGTCCGCATAGCTAAATATTTTACCCATATGGAGAGACTGCCGACATAGATCATTTACGTAGATCAGAAAGAGCCTAGGAGAGATACAACCGTAAGTTACTCCAATCTCTTGACTAACTGCTTCACCAATTTTGACCTTCTGTGTCCGATTCTTGAGAAAATCTGTGAATATACTGAGCGGTTTACCCCGAATTCCAATGTGTTCCAAAGGCTAGAAAGAGAGTAAGCAGTAAAATGACGAATGATAGAGTAGAATGGAGGAAGAGAACACATTGCAAGGACCCCAAATACATTTGTGAAACGGTCGAGATGATGATTGTTTTGTATGTATAAAGGGTGTTATGGTGTGTGATATTTTGGGGTCGTATAGTAGACCCCCTGAATAACATATAGCTCTATCAATTATTTAAAAATTCATGATTTTTCATACAGAAATCTAAATTTGAAACTAAAATTGAAATTAGATTAATTAGAGAATTAGATTAGATTAAACTTGAAAATTGATCGCTAAAGCTAATATATTGTATGTGAGAGGACTGACATGAATGAAACTATACGTATTTAATACCAAGGATGCTGATTGAATGCCAAGCATATTCTGAAAATGTCTGCATAAAAAATAAAAAACAATGCTTTGAGATGGACTCAAAAATTCATAGTGCGTTTTTAAAATGTACACCTACACAAGTAGCAGCATTTTCCGAAGAAAATATGTTTATTTTTCTTCGGAAAATGCTTTTTTTTTTCAATATATATTTTTTAAGCCAAAGCTGTGTACTTTGTTACAATAAAGTATAATTATATCATAATAGCCTAATGCCGTATCAGGATTTTTTTTAGGTTAGGTCCACCATGTCAGCCTAGTCTAGACTGGCAGAATTAAAAAATCATTGAAAATATATAATTCGCAGGTTTTCTGTTACCTTAGAAAGAAGTGATTATTAGTTTCTCATACTCGTATACACGTTTACTAAAATCAGATATGCGCTTACGGAGATCGTACTTAAGACGCCCGCGCCGTCGCACCGTGAAAAGCCAATGGTACTCTGTACTCACTGATCATAATCAGTGATAAGTGATTGTCATTAGTGTCTGATAATTATCCGTCAATAATTAGATATACAAGGACTAGTTAAGGAGCATTGGTATACGGTGTTTTATAGCCTGGACTAAAACTGGATAGTTTTTCCCCGTTCTTGTTTTTCGTACCGTGGTGTGCCAGTAATCTTAATAATATAAATAATGAGCAACAAAATAAATAACAAGAACAATTAATAATATAAACAAGCTATCTAAGTAAAAATATTTTGAAAAAATACTAATTAATGCTTTGAAAGCCAAAATACAAATATATCAAATAAAAATCTGCTTTAGACTGGTCGCATTAAGTTTAGATTTTCCTTGTATATCTCGCTTCCAGAACTTGTCAACAGATATCCAGACTGCTGCACGGTATGCTGCCCGATATGCTTCCATGGGGCAAGATGTTTATATAGTATGCAATTTTTTTTTCAAATATGACGGCAATGTTGACCTTTGTGCTAGTCCATTTTTTAATGTTTTTTTTAATTTTTTTTTTTATTTTTACGGTATAGGAGGCAAACGAGCAGACGGGTCACGTGATGGTAAATGACTACCGCCGCCCATGGGCACCTGTAACTCGAAAAGTCACAAGTGCGTTACCGCCCTATAAGGTGGAAGTAGGAGAAGAGGGGGAGGGGGGAAGAGGGGAGAAGGGAACATGACCATGAGTAAAGTATCAAGTTAAGTGGCACACTGACGTCATTAGAAGCCACTTGTCTGAGTGACTGTCAATTTAGGGCGGACATGTTTGCCAAGTCTAACATGAAGGTAATTTCTATTTTTGGCACGCTTTTTCTTGTGTGACGTCATAGTGATATAGTTGCGATATTTCTGTGACGTCGAGGAATGAGCCTGATAAAAATGTGCATGCGTTTTTGGAACACTACAGTACTTTTTGAAATTAGAATATATATTAGAATATATATTCTATATTAATATTAGAATATAGCGTAGGTCTGGATCCTGTGGTAATATCGGGATAAAAAGTAGCCTATATGTTAATCAAAGTCTCCAGCCATCGACATATCAAGTTTCATAGTAATCGGTTAAGTAGTTTTGGCGTAAAAGAGTAACAAACATCCATCCATCCAAACTTTCACATTTATAATATTAGTGGGATTATGTATTTGTTGCAATGTCTTCATTGCAATGTTTTCGTAATGTGGGCGGGATAGTTTGATAAATTAATTAATAAACAATATAACAACATGATAATTATTTCACAATTTATTAAAATCATGTCGATGTTTTAAAAAACCTAAGAAAACGTAAAGATTTGATTTGACAATCAGCTTCAGGCACAGCAGATTTCTACTTAAATCGTGTACGCCAGACTGGGATCATTAGTACTTTACAAGTGTCCGTTGTTAAACGGTACTACAAAGACATAATATATAAGATATATGTATACGCTTTCCAAATTTATGCGAATATGGCTGTGAGAACTGATTAATCAAGCGAAATTTGGACACATGCTAACAATACAAGTTATTAACTAAAAGTTTATAAAAAAGGCATTGAAAAAATAATAATTTAATAATGTTCCTATACCAACGCAACGTTTTACCATTATTGCGTTTTGAGTAGATCGTACGAGACTTTTATTCATAGATTATATCATATTTTAAATCTAAAACATCATACCCTAAAACACCATACATCCCAACAAAATCAACAAAAAATATTTCAAGCTTTTTATCACTGGGAAAATGCGTTATGTATTCGGAGATATTTCACAGATCACGATTCTAAGTACGAATGAAAAGAACAACATCATTCATCACGCAAGACGGCTCAAGGGATTGCCGGTCTATTCCATTCACGAGTGAACGAAATCTTTTTGCGTTTCTCTCGCGGTTCGCTTCGACTTTGTGCGAGATGACGAATGTGAGCTCGTGAATAGGTGTCACTGAGTAGATGTAATAGGCTTTTGGGGGATGCTTAACTTATTCATAGTGATGGAACATGTTTTGTTTTGAAGCGTATTGTATTCTTAGAGCTGCTGATCTTGATTGAAGGGTAAGGTGTAAACTGAAGGAAGTAATGTTTAAGTCGAGTTAGAAGTGGTTACATATCCTCTAGCCTCGTTAAAGTATGGACTCGTTCTAAGAGTGGCCTTTAACTCTTTTTAAATATTAGTAGCTATATAATACTCTGGCAAGAATGTACTGGGAAATGGTCAATAAATAACAAAATGTAACTATTCTTCCAAATTTATTGTATCACCTTTAAAGTAGGCACCTTCAGAAAGAATAAACTTACGCGAACGAATTATCAAAACATTTTTTAAATGCATTTTCCGGAATCGAACTCAGTTCTCGCCGCGAATTCTCTTTGATATCTTCTATCGACTGAAAACGGGTACCTCGAATTGGTAATTTGAGTTTTGGAAAGAGAAAAAAGTCGGCCGGAGACATATCCGGTAAATACGGTGGTTGTTCGATGGTATTTGTTGAGGTTTTGGTCAAAAATTGGTTCACAATGATGGCCTTTTGCGATGGCGCGTTGTCGTGGTGTTAATATCCAAGAGTTTTCTTTCCACAAATTTGGTCTTTTTTGAAGAATTTGCTCTCTCAAACGCCTCATAATGTTCAAATAGTATTCTTTATTTACAGTCTGTCCTTCTGGCGAGAATTCTGAGTGCAGAACATCTCGATGGTCAAAGAAAACAGTCAACATGACCTTGACTTTTGATCGACTTTGTCGTGGTTTTTTCGGTTTTGGTTCAGTTGGAAGTCGCCATTCCGAAGCTTGTTGACTAGTTTGCATGTCAAACTCGTAAACCGATGTCTCATCACCAGTAACAACACGTTTTACTATTTACTTATTTGACATGCTAGAACGAGTCAATTCCGACCCGGAATTTACTCGTTCTAGTTTTTGAAGAAAATTCAGATCTTTCGGGACAAGTCGAGCAGCAACGTGTTTCATGCCCAAGCGATCGTTTAAAATGGTACGAATCGATTTGTGAGACACAAAAAGTTCAGTGGCTATCTCTCTCAAACTTGAATGAAGATTTTCAGTCACAATTTCCTTTACTTTAGCGATATTACAAAACACTCTTGAGGTGAGCTTACAAAATCGAGTACCATACTGTAAACAAACTAAATGACAGGTATTTCTCACACTTTGCGCCAATATAGAAAACAGTTATGCCAACTTAACCACAAAAGAATTATTTGAATTGAATTTGGAATTATAATTAAATTATCAATTCCCGATCCTTTTTTGACAGAATGTATGTATAACTGCCAAAGCAAAGCAATCTTACAACTTAGGATAAATAACAGTTGTTGCCAAGAAAGTTCAGCTGATATTCCTATGAATGTATGCATACAAAGTTATTGGCCCGATAATCGATATCCAAGGATAACAAAAGTTAACAACTGCCGCGTCATTACCCGTCGACCCTTCAGGGTTCACCGACCTTGACATTCGAAACGAATATCCGTATTCAAACATCGAACGTTTCACCGGCCATTTTATGCGTTTTATTCAAAAATTTCTGACGTGTTCAAATAAAAGGGATGAATTTTACCGGTTATGTGAAGCCCTCGAAATTCTAAATATACGGGTATTTAGAGATCCTGTTTAATCCTTTATTTACGGCGTTCGTCAGTATAAATAATTTTCGTGGGCCGGACACGCCGCAGGATTAATTCGAGCACGAATACAAAATGGCTGCCAGGTAGAGTTAAAACTTCTAATGCAAGTTGTAGCGGGAAGCACGGATTATGAAGTGTTGAATAATATAACGAACAGTGCATCTTAAAAGGGTAGAGGCGCGATTTAATAAATTATAGTCATTTATTATGTACCTCCAACGTATTACATTGTTTTTCCTACGTATTAAATGTTTATTTTAGTTGGTTTTATTAAGGACTTTATACTACGTGTTACCTTTTCATAAAAATGTCAAATAAGTGTTTAGTAAATGTTATTACAAAGTCGAGAAACGAGAAATGTTTTATTTTTAAATTTTGGTATCGATTTTCATTATGACACTCGTATCTATATAATATCTATATAATCTTTAAAAGAAAAAAAGAAAATTACTACACTTTACAACAAAGCACATTATTTCTTTCTAATGTACCTATAGCGGGCAAACGAACAGACCCAAGTGCCCCCTGCGTGCATTCTGTGACACGTGCATTGCCGGCCGATAAGGTAGGAGTAGGATCAAGGCGAAGAGGGGGTGAGGGAGTGCTGAAGCATGGCTCTCCCACGTTTATTTATTTTGTCTTTTGTGTATAGGAATATATATACTGTCTATAATAAACATATTCAGTCACATGCTTCACAGGTATTTAGGATTCAAACTAGGCCTAGGTTATGTACTGTGGTTTATAAAACACTAATAAACTTAACATTTCTAGTTTTTTACATTATTTGTTAAAAAGCTGTTATTATGACATTACAAAAAGACACTTCAATTATATTTATTTGTATAAGTAGGGTGTTATGGCGCGTCATCTGGTGTGAATTTCGGTACCCGATTTTTGTGTATAATATAATGCTATGCTTCCTGTAAACAAATTGACAAGTATATAGTTCGTAAAATCTTATGAGATATTTGCACTCACTAACTGTTTCAGTAAATTTCGCCTTCGAACATGATAACTGACGTCAACCATGCTATTACGTCATCATTATGTCATAAACTCATGAAGCGTCAGCTCAGTTTTCAGAAGTTTATTAGGTACACTTGCGCAGTTTTTATGTTTTATGTTTTTGTAAATTATGTGTGTATTGGTGATTCTGTGTATGTGGTAGATAACATTTTTTATCGAAAAACAAACCGACATCAACAAAATTTATTGTAAAAAATAAAATAATTAGTGAATCCTAATATATAATATACTAAAACCTTTCTGAAAATATGTAGAATAGGTTAATAAAACAATCATAATATTTAGTCCATTACTTTTTAAGACAATCGCAGATTTACAAACATACATACGGATCGAGTACAGAAACTCTTTTTTTGAAGCCGGTTAAAAATACATCTATAGTTAAATTGGCAAAGATAACACCATTTTACTTTTCCGTTTGTAAATCTATTTTCTTTTGTATTTAGTAGCTATTGAATGTTTTATTCTTGTATATAATTTAATGGATATTTATTTGTTTTTTATTTTTATCTATATTGTTTTTTTTTCTTTTAATTATGAATTACGGTCACTTTTCGACTTCTGGGCGATTTAACTGGTTTGACATAATTTACTCTTATAGGAGCTATACTATTTTAGATTAAAGGGAGCTGGCCGATGTGTGGTATCCCCTATACCTTACCTTGTCATAACTATGAATTTAGCACTAAATTTTTCACTCAATACACCCTTGCATAAACAATCGTTTCAACCAAATCAGAGCTCACAATAAAATATTCAGTTGCGAACCTTAGCCATCAAACTACAACCGTCACGTCCACCAGGCTATAGGGGAGAATGAGACACCGCTTGATTTATTCGCTGTTCGCTACGCACGACGATGGTAGCGTGTCGTAATTCGAACGTGAGCGTAAATTTTTGTTGATCTCGGAACTATTGGAGACTAGATATGGACAGGACCTTTAACTTATTCATAAAAGGAGCAATGTAAGCGTATTTATCTAATAAACAAGCATTTCCTGTATATATAATATAAATTATTTCGTGTATCTCGAATATGTCTCTAAAAATTTTGATCTTATTTTGTATTTAGATAAAGTTTTGCTTTTGTTTGTTTTGTATGTTTTTAAGCTTATCTATATAGGTGTGTTTACGAAAAAACACCTGTAGCTTAATCGATTCACGGTGATTAAACTGACACCGAGAAATAGTGTAGAGAGGTGCTTAATATACTTGCAGCACTGTCATGACTAAAGAATAAGACTTCTTTTTATAAACCAGATAATTACTGTTAAGTTAGCGCCGACTGTTTTCTATGATCGATGACATGACGCCGGATGTGTCTGTTTGTATGTTTCTATGTATAAAGTGTATTTTTTTTTTGTGTAAAAAAGGAATATAAATAACTTGACACATCTCACACACGGCCGTCTGATCTTTAACTAGGCAGAGCCCGTACTATGGTATCTAGACTGCTGATAAACATACTTATACTTCTCACATATATTTCTAAATACATACATATTACAAATAAATTACGCCCAGACATATAACAAATGACCATGTTCATCACACAATTGATTATTTGTACATATTTATTTGTCCTGGGTGGGAATAGAACCCAGCTCCTCCACCTTTAGCGCAGCAGTCAGGATCACTAACCACTAGATCAACAGGCTACTCATTAGTCAAATGTGTCTAAATATGTTTATTAATGCTCTAAATTCTATTGTATTGTATTGAATGTTACTAATTCGAGAATCTTACTAATAGTATATAGATGAAAGTTGGTTAACTCAAAACGGCTAAACTGATCTAGATGAAATTTGGCACAGAGATAACAAATGAAGATAGATCTGGAATAGTACATAGGCCCTTTTGATAGATTTCACCAACATTCCACGCGAACGAAGCCGGCAGCAGATAGAATTATTATAAAAATTAAATTAAAAAAGACCGTTTTCTAGATAATATACATCTGCGTTTTGTTTCTAACTACTGATGGTGGATATTTGTAGGAAACGACAATACACACTGATAAACTGTGTGCCCTCAAGGCATTTATGCGATGTTAATAGGGCCCGCTGCTTCCCACAATTCGTGTAAAGATATTAAGTTCATGTAATAAATGATGAAATTGTGTTTGTGAAACTTCGTTTAGAAACTCATTTACTTAGGTTAATAGACAATTGTATGTCTTTTGAATAATATTTCTAAGCAAAGTAAAAATATATTTGATATTACTCTCTATTAAAAGCCGTATTTTAGCTTTCATTGGCAGTTTTGCTATATATTTTATTTTATTTTATTTATGCTACTTTTATGACTAGTGCAGTCATGAATACAACAAATACAAATAAATAAAATTGAAGTGTCTATTTGTCAAAATAATAGTTTTTAAGCTCATATATTTATTTCGAAGACGCACCAGGCGCCGGAGAGCGCTGAATGATCTCCGTCCTCCATGAGCGCTGGCCTGGGGGTAGCGGGTTGGGCTGACCGTTACCCCAGCAGAAGCAGGCCTAAGACGGTGGCGCGACGGGTTCCGCACGCGCCACTCCCATCTGTGTGGTCGCCTGCTGATCAGGAGGCCATAGTCTACAGGGGTTCCCGGAAGCTTCCTTCCTAGGGTATCCCGGGTCCCCTGCAATAGACTCACTTGTGACGGAACACCGTGTGCTTTTAGTTGGTTCGAGTCCGAAATACCACTTCACCCTCGGTGAGGTGATGACCCGTAGGGGTTTCCACACAATGAAAAAAAAAATAAAAAATAAATAAATGCCTAAAAATCTGTTTCTAAGTTTTTTATCTGTCGGTTTGTTCCAGCTAGTCTCCGGAACGGGTGGACTGATTTCCACGGGACTTTGGCAGATATCTGGTGTTGTAAGAAGTAACTTAGGCTACTTTTATTTTGGAAGAAGATTTAGGGTTCCGCGCAAAATATATAAATATGTACACGCGAGCGAAGCCGCGCGGAAACTGCTCGTAAGAGTATTTGAAATATGTTCAATATGGGTTAGGCTATATATTTGATTTCATATAAATAAACTGTTTTTTAAAAAATAGCTGTTTTGTGTTCTTTCACGTGGTCTTATTGCCAGCAATTACCAGAAATTACCAGCAAGTAACAACAATTACATCACCAGTAATAAAAATAATACTTTGGAACATATTAAACATCGCTATCTAGATCCACACTAAGCATTGCTTCCTCTGTGGATTCTACAACACGGATAAACATACATACAGATTTTTTTGCAATTACATATTCATTATACATAAAAACACCAGATCAATGCAAAGACACTTGCATACAATCATTTGCACAGTCGGAATCGAACCCGCGATCCCCGGCGTGATTACGTGCACTACGGCCGCGCCACTGGAAGTTCCTGAGAATCCCGGCAGATCCTTACTTAATATACTAGTAGCTGTATACAGCTTTGTCTTAAAACCTCCAGTCCCTACAAAATACTGGGTTTTAAGATACAGCTGGGCAGCTACTAGGTTCGAATTCGAGCAGAAATTTATTATTACTTCACATTCATAATTTGTTTTTCATTTTCACTAAAAAAACATAAAAGTTATAACTACAAAATATACTGCGGAGATCATTTCCAATTATATCATTAACCAAATACAAGTAGCATTACAAAAATGTAGCACTAGCTACGGCTACGGCGTAGGCAGTGCTACGTGGGCTTACATTACTTTGTGTCAACTTATAAATGTATGTATGTGTATGTGTGTACGTACGTAGGGGTGCATAAATCATGACTACGGTGCGGTTGGGAGCAATGAATATCTAAGAAGAGTTGAAATCAAAGTCTGTTATACTACTGATGCATGGACCTGATCCTGTTATGGTTAAATATCATCCTACATAAAAAATCGTGATATATGTTACTAGTAACGATAGTAATGATTTATTAATAAAAAATGGTACAAATAATATGAAAGAAAAACACACGGCTCGTGTAATGGTAAGCTATTACACGTGCCTATAAACACTTGCAAGACCAGTGAGGCCGCTTCTCTTCTACCGCTGTTTTCCACTTCTTCTTCCTCGTTTTCATAAAACTCTGGTGTCTCCAATTACATCCGCATATCTAACACTATAAATACTACTAATCACTAAAAATCACTATTATTTCTGGTAAAATGTATTTTTGGTTCCTCCTATTACAGCAGAAATCTGTAATGCTTTATGTCCCTCACATGCCCACTTTTTTTAAATTAACTATGGGTTACCTCGCAGTTACAAAACCACTGACTGTTCTAAATAACATCTCTGAACACGACTAAAAATAGTATTAAAGTACACTCCTCACAAAGCATCGCTTGCATGCATTATTGCACCTTTGTGACATAATGATTAAATTATAATTTAGAAAAACTAAAAAAGCACGCTTCAATAGCGAAACAAATTAAAAAGTAGAGATTAACTATCCACCTCGTAACTACATCATCAGACCAATTAACCCATCTGTTGGACTCATTTAAAACGAATGATGAAAAGTTCCTTTATTCACCTCATGGCGTCATCCTCAGATCAGCTCTAAGATGTCTTATTCTAATTCTAGCAACCCGCCCCGGCTCCGCACGGTTACAACTTATACACCTAAACCTTCTTCATACAAATTATACACCTAAACCTTCTTCACACGTTTTTCAGTTTATCGCGAACAGACAAACAGACAGACAGACAAACAGACAGACGCTGCGAGGGACTTTCTTTAATAATATGTAGTGATTACCATCGTAAATACATAAACATACAAAGTTTAAATTTGATACGACAATTAGAAGCAGAAAAGTTAAAATTGATTGCCAAGATTTGTTTACATAGTTATTTAATTACAAGTGAAGCCTTTAAAAACGTCTTAAAAATACACTTCGACATAACTTTGTATAGGAGGCAAAGTATACAGACTTTGCCTGAGACAAAGAGGACAGAATTCCCTTATTGAACCTTTTGAAGCCATTCACTTTCCAAGAACTCATCGAGCTACTCCGATAAACATACCCACCTTTAGTAAACTATGAACAACATTTTAACTTAAGACAAACATACAAAATACTCAACTTAAACCAGCTATATTGCACACCTACACCCACGCTTACTGCGAGCCTTACTGCACCCTCTACAGCGATATATGTACATATATATATATACAATAACATCGGAGATATAACAGTCGGCAAGTCTTAAGCGGTGTTTATGTCTAAATCGACAAAAAATCCAGCGGAGGGTCCCTTCTCCTCAAGTTAGCGCCACCTGCGTTGCAAGTTTACTGATGTACTAAAATGTTTTGCTTTTGATAGCGTTTCAGCCTGATGTTATTTTTATGTTCTTTTTGGATTTACAGTTAATTTTATTATTTTTTTATGATTCGAAGGATTTTTTCATAAAACTAAATATTGTGTTCATAGAAAAAGAACTAGTAAAATTTCACATATTATTTTGATGTAAGTCTCTTTCAGACGTTTTTTTTTTTTGTGAAATTGCATCGGCGTTTGTCTTTCAACTCACCTGATGAAAAGTGACGATGAAGACGAAGATGGTACACTTGAACGTTCCAGGATTATAATTGACTGTAAAACTAGACGCAGGCAGTTCATTTCACACTTTGGCGACTGAACTATCCAAAAAAGGAGCTGTGAAAGCGTTTAGTTAGACTTTTTGGCGTTTCGACAACGAAAGGATGGAACCACTTTATACGTATTTCAGAGGGTTTATTGGGATAAACCCTGTTGAAATAATTCTGCCTTAAATAGTACTGCAGTTAATTCACTTGACAGATATTTCATGTCCCCCAGGTTCCTTCAGTCCGTCTCTGAAAACATGTCAGAATTAAAAAGAAGTTTAAAATGTTATACGCCTTTTTGAATGTATTAATATTTATGCAACCCATTCACATATTGCATAAATCCCTACAAAATTCTTCTTTGAAACGTACCACGTAAATCGTAACACTCCTGTCCATCCAAAGTTTGTCTGGAAGATATTGCTTCTTGCGATAAGGCTGGCCATTGTGCATTTTATGTATAATCTTTTTGTGTATATTTGTTTCCTTTTTTTGGTGTACAATAAAGAGTATTTATTATTATTACTAAATTCAAACTAACTTTAATTTAAATAGTGTTTTAAATAGTTGTGAAGTCTATTACTTTGTATCACGAGGCCTCTTACCACCTAAATTCCTCTCACACTAAGGAAAGACCTGTGTCTAGTATTAGGACAGTCTCTATCTAAGACTGTCATCAGTATAAATAAAAAATAAATCATATCCTTGAAAGTTTCCTTCGTACGTTCGTGTACACATATGAAGAGAGGGCATCGTGCAATTTTCTACCCTCTTCCTGATGATCCGCCAAGCTGTGATATTTCAACTTTGAAACATCACTTTAAATATTAAATTATTGTTTAGATAATACATATGAACATAAGTGTTATTTTTATTTTCATATCATTTAAGATTTTATTTCAAACAATATTTATCAGAAAATCTGTTTGTGTTGTCTCAGTGTCTTAAATCCCGTTTGAAATAGAATAACATAGGCAGTGACCCCACCCTAGAGGAAATCGAAACCCTATTTTGTATTTTCGTACTGATAAGGGTTTTCAGGGCTAAATGGAACGGAACTATACGCTTGACAAACATCAGGAAAGCCGTATGTTTACTTGTTATAATTAATTATGATACACAAAACTAGATGTATTCCCGAACAATTCTAAGCTTGGGTACCTACGGCTCCAGATGTTTAGAAGTACCCAAATATTAGTTGGTTATAAAACCTTTCGATGTCAGTAAAAATTTACCATACGAGATGAACTATGCTTGCTCTTACAGCAATACCCCTTTTCCAAACAATAGCAACAATAACAATATTATTAAATATATCCATCCCAATTGTATATTAAATAACATGCACAGACAGACAAAGTGTATGGGCGGGCATCAATACATTTTTGTTCACGATGATTTTGTATTCACGACGCATATGTATTTTATTATAACAGCAACATTTTTATAGCATCGTGTGGCAACATGAGAGTACAACCTCGCCTCAATATTTCTTCTCTCTCGACAAATTCTCGCTAATTCGTTCATAGGGTGATGAACTAACTGCCCTCTTTACCGCCACTGGGTCTTCTGCCAGACTACCTTGCTGGCTGTCTTTCACATATTTAATTTTTTTTTATATCCAAGAAAGTCCGAGCACCTGTCTGTTGTTGACCAGGGTTACAGCTTGGAAAGAAGGTGATCTGCATCACACCAAAATGATAATTTCTAAACTAATTCAATGATGGTGAAATTTAGATGATAATTGATATGAAAATAGTTTTTAAGATAAGCATTGAAATTCGTGCTTATAGTTCCACCACCAAGTTAACCAGTTTTAAGCGCAAACTTGTTTATTCCTATATTCCACTACTCTTAACTACAATTATTATCAAATTTCTATCTGTAATGAATGTACGAACCGATTTATCGTTTGCAAGTAACTCACTATACGTCACCTGTTACATTGGACCAATATAATTAGACCTTTCTAAGTCCGATGTATTCCCTTCGGGGATCCGAAATTACATTGGATAGAGAGGAAATGGTAGGTCTCATAATGTTGGTAGAGCAAACACCTCCATGTCGATATTAATAAAATTAATTAGTGTGAGATAACGCCTTCACCCGCAATACACGAGCTCGTGTCATACTCGGGTAGCATAGTTGGCTAATAGTTAAGACCGATAGTGTACATCATAATAAAGATATTCAGTATTCTTTTTTAATATAAATTTTAGAAAAAATAAATGCCAATAATAATGAAGAAAAAATATTTTCTTTGTGGCCCGAGACCTCGCCTGTTTAATTTCAGTGTAAAAACGCGCTGCTACAACGTTCGGGAGACTGAGTGCAAGAGTTTGGACTAACAGTAATCTTACGACAAAGACACAAATGGTACTTTACCAAACGTGTGTCCTAAGCGCACTTGTACGGAGCTGTAACTTGGACATAATATGCAAAGTAAGAAAGAAAACTAAATAACTGTCACATGCTGTCTTCGTAGTATACTAAACATCACTCGGCGAGATAAGGTAACGTTGAGAGAATGTTACAAATTGCAGATCTTCCCAATACTGGCGCAATGCTTAAACAGCAGCGTAGATTGCGATGGTTGAGGTATGTGTATCAAATGGATGCCACTCGTTTAAGAAGACGTGCCTTTCACCAACAGACCCATGTTACCTTTCAAGAAATACACAAAACGCGACATACTGGCTTTTGGGATACCTAGCTTATGACCGAAAAAGTCTAGGAAGTCTCTGGTTATGAGATACAAAACCCATTATAGGTACGGGTTGCAGACTTTAACTGACAATCGCAATAAGAGACACATGAATACAAGGTCACTACACCAACTCAGACGTCAAATTATCTTCAGTTAAGATGCCAATCATGCACATAATACTGTCGCTCAGTCATTATACAGCCACCGTTTACTACTGTTTGAATCATTTGATTAAGATGCAAAGGCTTTTATATTTATATAGTATAAGTACCCAATGCCACGGAGCCGTTTCAGTGGAGTCCGGATCCAGGAAAAGCTGGACGTAGACTAGAAATATTAGCAGGCGCCCCTTAGGATGTCGCTGATGTTAGTAAGTTTGCTGAGACACATAATAAAGACTCCTTTATTACGCATTTAATTATTCTAAATGAATTAGGTACTTCCTCTCACAATGACTGACATTGCTGCACCACATTGGCCAAAATAAATCTTTATAAATAAAACTTGATCATCGCTTGAGAACAGCTTGATCACTTTGGCTTATTATATTTTTTAAATATTTGCAATACTTTAAAAATAATTAAAAACTATTCAGAAGTTTATGCTCAAAATAATAATCATAAGCGTTGGAAAAATTTAAATGTTGTCTACCTCTGACTGAATGTTTGCAGGCTCGCGTTTCTACTAAGAAGTTCTTAGCGAATAACCTGATAACAGCCAGCCTCTGAATTGAGTCGAAAACTTCAAGTCAATACGGAAATAACAAGAGAAACTAATTCTACAAGATTATCAAAGCAATCTGAAAGAGCTGTGTAATATTGCTGCATTCATTATTAACATAAAATATATTATAGTTTACTACCAACGTAAAACAAGATAAAATTTGCAATGCTGAGCGAGCGGCCTTTACTACTACTGCAAGTAAAATTTGCCATGTTGAGTGGCTGTGAAACCTCTCGCTTCCAAAACCCAACGCTCACTATTGAATCTAACATTTCTATTTCCGGTGTAACATTGTACTGCACACTGTTTTAAGTCATTTGCCGCTCGGAAATAATGGTCAAAGTTATAATATATATTCAATCTGAAATCAAATAATATATTATAGGATATTTCGGAATCGTATAACAGTTTAAATACTTAGTTAGTATTGCGTAAAACTAATGGGTTAATAAACATTGTTTGTATAGAGCAACCAATACCTACTCAAACACTGTTACAGTACCATTCTCTTATACTAATTCCAATACCTGTAATGCCCGCAACTGAAATTGGCTAAGGTTTATAACTGAAATCACTACTTACCACCCTAGAAATGTTAAACTTTTACCTTAAACATACACACAACCAAAATTATAAAAACTGCACTTTTATAAGTACTAAAAAAATCAAGCCAGTTTAGACAATTAAAAATTACATATTCGTTTTATGTTTGATGATAAGAAACTGACAAGAAACTAACTTTAATTCCTTAAAATATCTACTACTTAATTCAGTTTTTATACAACAAAGAATAATTTGGTCTTAACGATAGATTCAAGAACTACGTTGAAACAGGAAAAATGGTTATCGAAATAATTATGTTCATATTGAATTCTATTCAGCACACGGTGCATGGATTGCACTGTCAATCACTGCCTCACGGGAAGCCGTAGGGACTATCACAGTTCGTCATCAACACGGGGTGCCTACTCTGCCTCTTTCGCTCCCGTACGAACGAACGAGACAAACGATCTTGGGTTCAGTTGGCACCGGATATTTATTCCGGATCTTATTTACTGCTTCAACAGCTTGCTGGAACAGAATTTCATTTTCATATGCATATTGATGCATGCTCAACAAACGTGTTAACGTCCTTACTACCTTTGCTCGCAATGAATTCAATTTCAAAGTTATATTGAGCAGTACATTTCTATAATGAAGACAAATTGGAAATGTAATATTCAGTATATATTTTTTTTTATTGTAAAGACTGCTATAATAATGTACGTACTTTGGTATTAATTGACTTAATGTATCTGAATTTGTATAGACGTACTATATTATACTTATCTGTCATAGAAGTTAAATCAGTCAGTTTTCGTGGTCTTAAGGTTTATGAAGGCCATACAGAAAAATTTGTAACGCGGGAGATGTAAATTTTACATCGTTCAAACCTTTGCAGTTCACCATCCAACTCTAGCAAAATTGCAGTTTTCATTTTCATTAAACCAATCTACGCAGCTACGTCTAGTAAGTTGACGTTGATGACTACTGTCTTGTACAACTAAATTTGATGTTATGTTTCAATAAATTCAAGACAAGTGACAAAAATTTTAAATCAGAATGCTCTGACATGACATAATTAAGAAAAAAACTGATTTAAATGTTGCCTAAAGAATTTTCTAAATTAATCTTCGTAGTTACCGGTCTCCAAATACTTCGGCCTACAATCAACTACTTTTTTTAATTTTTCAGACTTTAACGTCTGTTCGCTATTAGCTTATAGTACATACTTAAAGAGTTATGTTTTAACATTTTATATATCCTTAGTAAAAAAAATCTGATGAAATGATGTTTGAAAGCAGTAAGAACACGAATGCAATGGGAAACTATATACTTAGGTTTTCAATAAACTGTTCTCTGAATGTAATTCACTTAAATTAAACATCCTGTAACGACTGCTACGTTGTCATATTGCTACAATATCTTTACGAATCAGCAAAAGCGAATATTCCCGTTGGCCATTCATAGAATTCCTGTGCCATCAAAGCTTGCTTTAGGGTGGTACAAAAGGAAAATTGCAAAACATCCGGACCCCGAGCAGAAGTATACTTCGTATACTGTATGGACTGCACACAGTAGGTACTAACCTAATGAATGCGACGTTACTCCACGTTTGACAGCCTCTCTAATTTGAGCGAAATAAACGAAGCTTGAATTTGGAATATGTGTACATACTTCTTTTGGGTACCGAGAATTTTTTTAATGTTTAATTTGAGGTTTCAAACTTATTGTTTATAATTAAAAACACTTTTATGGAATGGCATTTTTTTATGCAGTCGTTTTAAATGACTTTTAATATATTAATCGGTGACGCTCCAATAAAATTAAAACATAAAGTTGAGCATACATTGTAGTCCTGCTAATATTATAAACGTGAAAGTTTATGAGGATGTATGGATGTTTATTGCTCTTTCACGCAAAAACTGCTGAACCGATTGCGATGAAACTTATTACCTAAATAACACATAAGCAACTTTTTATCCCGATGTACACACGGCATCGGGATTTAAGCGGGTGAAATCGAATGGGCGAATGAATATAATAAACCTGAACAGTTAATTTGTTTGCGTAGTAGTTAAACAACTATTTAGTTCGAACGCACCAATGTCCGTAATCTGAATAGATAAGTATAAATGTCCAAATTATAAATGAACTCTTTAATACATTAAATCTAAAGAAGAATCAGTCACCTAGTGCTCAACAATTTTCATTCCAGATATTCTTTTTAGCGAAAGTCTTGTCATTAGTCAGTAAGATGAAGTGGCATTACCCATAGAGATCTCAGAAAGAAAGATTCTATAGTGGTAACCACTTACTAAGAAATGAAGCGTAAGAGGTTTCCTAAACTATATGGAACCACAAGTTAGTCAAAGTGCTGGGGAAACTTTGTTTGTTTAATGATGCAGATCGTGTTTGTTGAAGTCTTTCGGACGTCTCGTAGCTGAGATAAAACGAGTTAGAAATTATATGTATCAGTTTATCAGTTGTACCATGCATACGCAATAAAAAGAACTGAAAAACTGCGGCAGTTGCTTAAAGGAAACCCTTCCCATCGAACCGAGTTTCACTTACCATCAAGATGAAAAGGTCATGTCGTCTGACCTCACTAACCGCTACTATTCAAAATTCCTTAAACACGCAACGTAGTGTTTAATTTTGCACTAAAATACATGCGTACATGTTTAATAGAGACAACCTGAATACTCTTACAAAGCGGTACAGAATTCGTTATGAAAATTATTTAATATTATACATGAATTTTCAGGTACGGACGTATATTTTTGTGGGATTATATGAAAAGCAGCTTAATTTTGTATCCTCTTAATCAGTAATGATGAGGGTTGTTTTTACGAAAAGCGTTGAGAATTAAAAACACATTTATTTTTTCTTTTGTTACATGATTTCAGTTATGGTAACCGCATGGTCTGTGGTACAGTGGTTGAGCATTTTACAGCAACTCATTCTACTGCCGCTCAGTGCAAATATGTATTTGCAACAATAAGTATTTTGGTCTATATATTTCTAGCAAGAACTAGAAACAAGTTATGCTATGAAATAGCAAGGCACACCGTGTGGATTTAGTCTGTACGAGTCTGACAAACTGCCCCACCGACAACCCCGGTGGTGATCACGACCTGTGGGGATTAACGAACCGTTATTATTTAAGAATATAAATAATATTAAATACATTTGTTTCTATCGAAGACTTCCACCCTGTTGCTGTTGCTATTTTTTATAGGCACGCTAGCTTACCACACGACCGCCGTTGTGCTACATTTTGAAATTAGTTGCATAAACAAACATGAAACAAGAGGATTCATTTACAGCAATTTTTTACTCGAATCGATTGTGCCTCGGAAAGTACCTCAACCCTGCGGAGGATAGAGTTGATTTTCATAGGATTTGTCGTTATTCTGGTACGTCGTCGAAAAGTCATCAGTTCCAGTGGCAGGGGGACAGCATTGACAACATTCCGGTAGTTGGTACTTATGAGTACTGCAAAGTATCTATTGTGTTTTTTTGTGTCGCCATCAGGCCAGAGGTACACTTAAGTATTACCTTCGCAATAGAAAAAAAAACGTACATGTTAGCAAGAACATTTTCCCCTTGCTATGAGCGACACAAACACAATAACTATTATAAAGCCAAACCGATAAAGGGGTCGATCACAAAAATTTGATTTAGAACAACGAAGGTGCAACATCGTAAATACAAATAAGTTTTGCTCGTAACAGTATAACAGTGATATAAAGTTATGTCGTAAAAACCCTCTAAAAATGTTTGAGGCTGTAAAAATTCACGACTGTGTATCGAAAACGTTATTTAAAAGCATAGGCTTTTGTTGAAATTATGACGGATGAAAACCGGAGATTTCGCGGTTTCGGCTTTCTGTGTCGGAGGCGAGGGAATCCCTTGAGCCTTCTCGTAAGACACCATTTTCCCCCTCACCGTCGGGCTGACGACTTTCCTTTTCTGTCGGTACTATAAATTGTTTAAGCAAGTTTTAGTGATGATGGTTAGTTTAAAAGTGTTGTATCTAAACTTTCTAGATGCTTGTTTTTGAAGTGAAAACTTCTATAGGCACGTTAGTGCTCTTTTGCTATGGGGAAAAAGCAATGAACTCGTGACCGTCACACTAATAATATATATATATAGATACATACACTAGAGGGCGCTAATCTTAACATTGAGTTCTGTCAATTCCTTATTAATTAATGTCACCAACCTGCTAATGTGACGTTTTAAGTTCGTCGTTTAAGTTTTTACTTCTGTTGGCAGTCCCATGACTGATTTTTTTTTAAGATTTATACTCGCTATATGCTTCACGGCGTCGATTTTTTTTTTTATATTATAGTTGGCAAAGAGAGCATGACGTCGATTTATAACAAGTCGATGGCGCAAGACGATCACCTCGCCAACTGTTACACCGTCACAATGTCAATATTCAATACTCAATACATTTATTGCGTTCCATAATGTGATAATGTGACACAGATGTCAAGCTTATAATTAGGTTACAATTATGGACCCTGTCGGGCACAGAACAATGTTAGGAGAGAGGAAGAGTTTGTTACAATTATTATTATTAATGCATAGACAAAGTTTACAATTGTAAATAATAATAAAATTATTCTATATTGTGTCAATATGGTATTAAATATCATTCACACAGGTGTATATACATTCAAAAATCATATTTATTTGTTTTTAGTAGTATTTATAATTTAGTCAATATTAATTAAAATTCAATATTAATTAGTATGTCATATAAAATTTATTTCGTAGATATTTATTAACCGACTTCATTTTGAGTCTAATGTTACATTGTTTCTTTACTATATACTTGAAAACCCCTCCGTGATACAGACGTAATTCTGTGAGTCGGAATTGGGCTACCTACAAATCCAATTTGTATCTGCGTGTGCTCTCTACTGTCAACTTACTACCAACGTAATAAAAGCAGAAAGTGCTGGTAAACAATTTTTCACATCATTATAATTACGCACACCTAAATCTAAAGGGAGCTATCTCAAAAAAGCACTTTTTTCAAAAAAGGTGAAAAATTAACTGTGCACTGCAGAAGTTTTGAAGTTTTATATGCAGCTAGAAGAAAGATATAGTAAGATTCTTGTGTTTTAATCATGTTTTGGGGCTGAAAATGGATTTTTATAGTTATCTCTCTATTGCTTAACAATGTATGTATATTTTATTTATTTTTATTTTTTTGAGTTGCGGTCGTGTTGGTACTTTTAAATCTGGTTTATTGGTTGGTAGGTATGGAGATAAGGAATTCGATGGTGTGCATAAGTCAAAAATTTTAGCTTTTGAATTAGCTTACTTTAGATCTTGGTGTGCGATTATTTATTTTACAAAGATAATTATGCAAGAGCGACGATCATTGTAAAAAAAAACAGTCCGTTTTCGTATATTTGTACATACACACACGCACGCACGCACGCACTCACGCACACACATACACAACATACGAACATACATACGTTGAGATGCATAGACGTTAATTTATACTCGCTAACACCATAGATAAATATATATCTCTAAGTAACTGTACTGGTTACTGTTTAACTGGCTAATAAATGATTTGACTTATCCCCGGTATATGCTTTGAAACTCATTGAGAAACGCCCCTAGACAAAAAATAACTCTTCAACATCTTTCCAACGTTCGTTCCTGTCCGTTTTATGATATAATAGAAAGTAAATACCGTGTTGAGACTTAATTTAAATATTTCAAAGTATTGCACTACACGCTTCGACTTACATTGAAAAATGCAAATACTCGTACCTGGGTTGCACCCTCATCACATTTGGTTCATACATCTCGCTTTGCGTAGTTGTCAAAGATATACTTTATTTTTACTATATTGGTTAAAGTTTATGCTTAGGTACTGTTCCCCTCCTATGACTCGTTGTGCAGTGTTATATAGTCTAGGAATCGAAATCGTTTGTCATATTAGTATTGATTGGTTTAGTTCAAATATTAGGCCAATAGGTTTCTCTTCCCTTCCATTATAATTTTTTTCGAAGTTTATATGTTTTTTTATATTAATGTAGTTTATCTGTTTAAATAATATTCTCAAACATTTAAAAGCCATTAGCTGCAATTATCTCTTTCAACGTTATTGCAATTATCTATTTATTCATCTAGTTTTTTTTTATTCATCAAACACAACTTTGCTGTTTGTAGCTCAGTCTTCGGTATTCGGTCACTAATATATATTATCTGAGTTTTTTTTTTGCATAAAATGAACACAATTTATTACGTACTAGGAAACTCTAGAAATCATTTTTGAAGAAGAAATAAATAGTTATAACACAAACATTTAAAGTTATAGCTGCGTAACTATTGATGTTATAAGAATTTTCATTCAGTCGGTAATCCGTGTGGAATCACTAAAACTAATTTAGGAAATCCATATTTGTTCAGCGGTTAGAGCAGCAGCATGATTGTGAACAAACATCCAAACGTCTTCACAAATATTGATTATAAATGCTATTAATTTATTTTTCTTACACCATTTCTTGGCGTTAGTGCTCATTTATAAAATGAATAAAATAAATTGATCACAGAATTTTAAAATAATCTTTACTAGAATGTTTCTGTCGAAGTGTTCGTATTGGATAACAAATTCAATAGGGTGACACAGATTTCAATCAATTGTAGTAAATTCAAGTCAAGTCAACTGTAGTAAAATCATCAGGAAATACACCGCACCTTTCCTTTAACTTACCTTTAGTTTGTTAAATTGAGAGTATATTTTTTATTGCTTATTAAACATTTAATCACAATATATGGATATCTTAAATCCTATAGCGAATTATAAACGAACAATCTTTTTAATTGGGACCACTTTTGAAGTAGTCCCATTAAAATTTCCATACAAGATTCTAAATGCGAACGTGTCAAAATAGCAGATGAAAGTATAGGTTGCAAAATTTATACGCAATGAAGTCACTTTAACATTACCAACAGTTAATTAATTATTCACATGAAGTTAAAATCTTGCACTTGAAATCAGTAGAATGTGTATGTAAATTCCTGTAGATTCCTTAAAAGTTCTTCTTCGCCGTAATTACTTTCTATCACAACTGATTGCATTGACAAACGCCTGACGGACCAGGCGGTCCGGGAAACCCAACTGGGCCAGGAATTCCCATTTCGCCCTTTATTCCCGGTAAGCCTTGATTGTCATTAATTGATGCCTTGAAGCCATCAGGCCCTAAAGGACCGTGTCTTCCAAACAGGTCATCGTCCAGAACTAATCTGCAGCTTCTAATTTGTGTAGTACATTGACCCTCCGTGGTTATAGTAGGTATAATATACATTACTAGAAGTGACACAAATACTATTAGATTTAAACACTTTACGTCCATCATTGAGCTCGTCTGCAGCTAAACTGCAGTAATTAGTGTTGGTAACATTATTTCTAATTCCATACAATACAAAACAAAACAACATTATTTTTATAGATAATATAATTTTATTTCTCATTTCTGCGGTTATTTCTGACGCTTACTGAGATATGAAATTATTTTTGCGGTGAGCGGTAATATTCTTTGTTTAGTGTTTTCCTGGTCATCACTATTTTACATAAACCTCTACGTATTATGCATTTAAACAACAAGTTTATTTAAATATTTATGCATGTTTATGTAGCTATATTTAACTTATTATTGAAAGAGGACACTATAATAATGAGTATTATGAAAACTTCTAAATATTAAGTAGCGTTCATTATTCTTAAGAAAGAGGCTGGAAGAAAAACAAATTGTTTTCATATTGCAAAAAAGCTAATAAACTATCAAAGAAAAGCATTATGGGGCGGCGGTATACTATTCAACTGCTAAATCAAGTTTTGCGGCTTCGACTCCCTCAGCACACATATTAATAGGCATGATTATGTGTATTTGCATTGAACATTATTGAGAAAAATATATTAATCAAGCCACATCTGTAACTATGTTCAATCTACAGAATGCCTTTTTTTGGCTAGTGTATAGCATCTCCAGAACTCAACCCAACTCCTCCAAAAAGGTTTGCAACAAGGCAAGTCACCTGTCATCGCTTACCATTAGCTTAACCCCATTTGTTCGCCAAGTTATCGATTTAAAAAGAGATCTTTTCCTTGCGATTCTTAATAAAATATGTTCGCTGATTTACCTGTAACATAACATATTAACCAACTAGATAGATGGATTAATTAAAGTGTTTTAATCTACATGTTTATACCAGATACCGTATATTATTAAAATGTATTACATACTTCCCCTTTTCCTAGAAAATCAGAACATGGAAAACCCATGTTCTCTTCTTGTTAGTAGACACGAACAAAAAACAAATCCTATAATCACCCGGTCGTCAACAAACCTAATAATACCACTACAAGGAAAATAATAAGTGAGTAAAATAAATCCTTCCTTCCTTAGATTTACTTGTATAAGCGTTAATTATAATTGTTTGTTTTGTAGTGGTTGTTTCAGTAGGAAAGATTGCTCATTTTATTTATACGAACTACTACGAACGATAATTTTTTTGTATTAAACACTTCAAAGGACTTTAATTTCAAGAGCTTCTTTCTATTATAACATAAGTCCTTAAACAATCTGAATTGTTACAAGCTTTACTAATGATAGAGACCAATGACTGTATTTTACCAGAAGTGTTTTGTACAAACCATTTTGTATACTAAGTTTTTTTTTATATTATAGGGGGCAAACGAGCAGACGAGTCACCTGATGGTAAATGACTACCGTCGCCCATGGACACCTGCAACTTAAGAGTCACAAGTAAAGTAAGTAAGTACAAATAAATAATATTTTTTGGGTTGCACCGGGGTGAATGACTAAGATACAACTCATGTCGTATCACAGTATATGGCCTGAATCAACCATCACTGTATGTTTATCTACTACTAAAGGTTTGACGTTAACTTCTAACGTTGTCCATCATTGTAAGTTTTAAAATTCTCAATTTAAGTCTTTATATTGCAAATCTTGTATATTTAAATAATGACAGACAGTTCTATAGTTTTTCATACCTGACGAAATTTGAAATCAGCTATGAGTTGGTACTGTGTTGGAGAGTAAAGTTTGTAAGTGATCTGCCTTACACTTCTTAAAATATATAAAACTAAACTTTGTAATCCATCTATCAACAAAACGGTTTAACCAATTCACAATACTGAAAAAAAAGAAAAAGTTGTCAGACTAAGGATGACGGAGAAAATGGCGTCTTACGAGTAGGCTCCAGCGATTGCCTCGTCTCGGACATGGAAAGTTAAAACTGAAAATCTCTAGGTAGCTACAGACACAATTTCAACCACCATTTCGAAACATACTCGGGAATTTTAAAAGTATCAAACATTTACATTACTTTTATATCTCTGGTTTATAGAACATCGTAAATACAAAAGAAATTTGTATTTACGACATTGCATCTTATTTTTTCTATATTTTTTTTGTGATCGACGCCTTTATCGGTTTGGCAGCTAATTGTGTCGAAGATAATAAGAGAAAATAGTTTTTAACTTTTATTCAATATGAAGACATTGGCATTTTTAAAAGCATTCAGGGCTGGCAGATTGAATAATTGGATACAATGTCATTACTGATGTTATAGCGTAATAAGTACGTACATACAAATAGAGATACTTAAAACAAATCATGTCTCTGGTAAACTGTTAAATCCTTATACGTTAAAGTTAAAACACCTTTTATTGAAATCCCCAGAGTGAGTTACTATAGTTGTACAATACTGATTTTGTATAATAGTGTAAACGTGAATTTGATTATGTTCTGAGACTCGGCGGTATGAAATAACTTATCCTTACTGGTAGCCCTGAAAGCATTTAAGATAATATATCTTTGAATATCTATACCGATAATATCTCGGTGCCAAAATTCATCCAGAAGCGTTCAGCCGTTTTTGCGTAAAAGTGTTACAACCATCCATGCATGCATCCATCCATAGTCACAAACGTTCGGCTTTATAATATTAGTAAGATGTTAGAAATATCATAAATCCTAAATCATAAAATAAAACTTATCCTTTCATCAGACAAATGAAACACTTGAATATACAAATAGGTGAAAATTTATCACCAATTAAAAAAGTAAGGGCACCACACTAAGCAAGCGCTTTCCTGTTGGTGTTTGGTCTTCATTTATACTTTATACATTTCAACGACTTCCGATACTGGCCGTAGTTTGTGTTACTTTCTTACAACATCACGATGATTCTTTAAGCAACTTTTACTCCAAATAATCTGAAAACAGACGTACATTATAACTATCACAAAATCAGCATTTTCAAATTCTCAGGTGGGGTAACAAAAACTATATCAGCGGAACAAGAAAGACAAATAGCGGCACGCCAAAATGAAATAATGCTAAATAAGCAATATGTAAAGTGTTAGAGAAGGAGTGCAGAATCAATATGACAGCAGGTGCAAGTTATAAACTTATGTCGATTTTCTCATTTTACATTGGTAAAGCGATTAATATCTTTACATCTTTAAAATAAACATGTCATATTTTCGTACAAAAGTGGCATTATTAAAACTTAAATGTACAATAATTATGAGTATTATTATTATTATTTTTGTTTCAAGTGCTAAGTGCCTAGTACACTGCTCAGACTTATATTAATAATTGCGAGATAACGATAGCTTAAATAAGCTATCTTTTTACGCACAGTTTTATTATATTGTGCACTAAGAGCCGATTATAAATTATCAACTTAATTGTACAGTCACATAATACTTTGAGATTGAGACTGCAATACAGGGTGTGAGTAAACAATGTTTTTACAAATTCGTAAGTTAAGAGCAGTTGTTTATTCTTTTGCATTTAATTTTGATTGAATAGAAACTTGTACCTTTTTTTTCGTGGCTATTGGTGAAGTGGTAGATCGGAATCGAACCGACTAAAATCACACGGCGGTTCCGTCACAAGCGAGTCTATCGCAAGGGACTTAGAAAGGAAGTCCCCGAGAACCCTGGCAGACTTTTGCCGCCCTCAAATAGAAGGCAGCCACACCCTTGGTAGCGGATGACCTTGGCCACGCTGAGCACTCCACAAGAGTGCAACTAAGATACAACTACAATAATGTAAAAAATAAATGAAAATCATAAACAAGTACAATTTTTTTATTTAAACTATGGATTGTCAAAGAACTCAAGCATGAACATTTTCTAGTTAGATAAATTAGGTGCATTGTCAGTATTAGTGAATTTATACTTTTGACCAAACTGACTTCTATTAACATAATATAATTACTATGCATTTATATTTTAATTTTCGCATTTAAGTAAATTTTATTCGTTGAATTAAAAAAATATATACTCAAGGATTAAAAACCGGCCAAGAGGTTTACGTAAAATGTTTTTATTACATGATGTAACTGTTTGTATTGACAGACAGACAGACGGACGGACGGACAACAAAGTGATCCTATAAGGGTTCCGTTTTTTCCCTTAGATTTAGGGAACCCTAAAAATTAACGTGTTCGAAGTAAACTTTGAACACGTTAATTTGTAACATTAATACTGTATGTTTTAAATACATAATTATATTATAAAATCGAATAGTGCGGTAGGGTATCATGATGAAATAAAAGAAATAAAATGGTAAAGTAAACGAATGCACACAAAAATCTTAAGAATACACAAAATTATTTTACAAAGACACCATTTACTTAGTTTATTTTTCAACAACGCTTACGTAACATTTTATGCAGTATCGATACTAATATAATAAAGCTGAAGAGTTTCTTTTTGTTTGATTGTGTTTGTGTTTAAACGAGCTAATCTCTTGAACTATCATTCAGATATGTATAAGTTATGTAACATCACGCTACGATCCTTAGATGCGGAACAGGGACCATAAACGCAAGAACTGAGAACGGCTATTATACGATAAAACGCGATACTTGTATCACTTGCACTGTAACCCGAAAGGTTAGGTTAAGGGTAACGGAGCAAATAGCTTCAGGGTAAGTAAATACGCTGACGAAGACACGGGTACACCGCGCCACCAAATCCGACGTTTTTATCTGTCACCGGCAGCCGTGGGCAGAGTTTAGTTGAGTCCTTTGATAGCGTTGACATAGCACGGTTTGTCTATAGTTAGAGTTTACTTTACCTTTATTTTGTATCCCTGCGAATCGGCAAACCGCGACAAGGATTGTTTGCTATACGTAAAGTTGTAGGCGCTTTGCTAGTTTGTGTATTATTATTTTTTAATATTGTTGATGTTCGTTATTTAAATATGTTGCAGTTTATAACCAATTTGCTACAGTTCTAATACCCTGCTATGGTTTGAATGACATAATTTAATTGGTTCGGTGTTTATCAACTGTCATTACGTATCAAATCTATACTAATACAGTTACCCGGCCACGCGTTGCTGTGGCTAGAGAATTTGCAATTAAAAACTAAAATTATTCCTATCTTCTCTTAAGTTTAACCAAACTGCATACATTGTGCAAAATTTCATTAAAATCGGTTCATTCGTTTAGGAGTTCATCACGAACAAACAACGTGATACCAAATTTTATATACATAGATAATATAGCTAAAGCTTTTTTGTTTGTTTGTTTAAACGCGCTAATATCTGGAACTACACGTCGGATTTGAAAAATCTTTTTGTATATGATAGCCAGATTCAAGGGGAATAATACAGGATATGTAACATCATGTTAACCCTTAAGAGTGGGGCAGCGACCATAAATGCCGGTGAAACTGCAAGCGACTGAATTCAACTGTCTTAACAATAGTTTGACCGACTTCGATTAGTCGTATCTCTACGTCTTCGTAGTTAGGTTTTTAGACTAGATATCACCTGGTGGTCGAAGTTCAACCATAATTTATTGCTCAATTCAATTTTGAATGTTTGACCAGTACTGTCATTGTATAGCTTTCCGAACAAGTACAGGTCAACATAAGACTAGATGATTGTAGATTGCTGTAGCAGTTTTCACGTAATTTTTAAATTTGTAACTCATGTTGTTTAAAAATGTTTGCTTTCTGCACTTCGTCTACCTATAAACTTTGGGTATTTTAAATAACATGCTCCTTCGCTGACGTTATTTTCCTAAAAATGCTTACAAAGTATTCTTTCACATATAAATAGTAATATATATTTTTTTTTGTACAATGTAATATAAAACGTCGTGTATATGTAATGTATGTAATGTAATGCTAAAGTCATGCCTTTTTAGTGAATTAATAAAATGTTCCATTGTTATATACACCCTGTATGTTTTTTCGTGGGAGAACCAAGCTTCGGCACGTATAAGTCGGTTCGGCCGGAGTAATACCACGGCTTCACTGAAAACCGGCAGTGACGCAATGCTGGCGTTGTGTTTCGATGAGTGAGTGAGGTTAGCGGAGGCCCTAACTCTTCCCTCTCCCCTTTTCCCTATTCCTTCCCCTTCTCCCACCTTAAAGGCCGGCAACGCATTTGTGACTCTTGAGTTGCAGGCGCCCATGGCGATGGTAGTCACTTACTATCAGGTGACCAGTCTGCTCGTTTGCCCCCATCAAAAAAAAATGTGTAAGTCTTTACAAAACAATGTATATATATATATACATTATTGTTGTGTATGACCCAAATAGCGATGTCTAATATATCCCAAGATATTATTATTATTTAAACCACTGTAGCATTCGTGGAGTTAATTATCTACCTCCTTATCTCGTACCATCTCTTTATTATGATCTGTTGTTGGTATTATTACAATTAAAACTAAATTACATTCGCAAAGGAAAATCCAATACCTACTATGATTTTGATTTTAAATTAATGATGTAGGTAAACTAATCATTTTGCGAGATAGGTATGTTTTTTGTAAGTAAAATTAATAATGATTGTTTTATGATATCGATATATACGATACGTTAAGTCGAAAATGTAGTAACTACTCGCCAGTTTCATCCTGAAATCGTTTCATTATCCAAATAGTGAACGACTGTTTTCCCATATCCGTTCCAGGACGTCACCATTTTCTTATTACCTTCATACTTTTGGTTTGGTGCGCTTATTGCCCATACAAAACACTCGTCTAAAGAGGCCGTGACGGAACTTACCCCCATGTGCTAAGTCAGCACTACAGGATTGAGAGGGCGTCGAAGCTCTTTGGCGTGTAACGACCAGTCTGGGAAGGATTAGTGAATAAAATATTCCAAAACATTGCTTTGTTGTCAGTACGAATGTTTGGTTATTACCTCACTTAGAATATTATTATGCACATTGTAACCGTAAATCACCTAACTAATATTTTATCTATACATTTTAGGTTAAGTTATGGTGTTAAAATGATAAGTGGAGAACCTCTCTCCTAGCGGTATGATGATATGATTTTGTATTTTATATGCCTTACTCGCCAGGTTATCACCAGGTAATGATAGGCAGGGTATCGAAGTTAGGCGCCTCAACTTTAAACTGAAATCTACTATGCCCTACCTAAAGTATAGTTTCATAATTATTTATGTAGATCACATGTATAAATGGAAAATAATTAAGCAATACTTGTTGCTTTATTTTGTAGCTTGTTCAAGAGCAGTGGAACGAGTAATTTTGTCAACGGGAACTAACGCGATCACGTATTTAAAAGGTATTACATACCTTTGATTTGCCTGACGTTTCGACCAGGTTCCATTTACATGATTGCCTTTTAACACAATTATACTGTCATGGAACGTGAAAGTTAAAAGTTAGAGTAAAACAAACGTAGAGTGTTGGCGGTCGTGATGATAATAATAATAATAACTTAAGATAACTCACGCACGGCCGTCTGATCCCAAACTAGGCAGAGGCAAGATAACCAGACTGCTGATAAACATACTTATATATTTCTAAATAATTACATATTATAGATAAATTACACCCATACACAGAGATTACACCAGAACAAATGATCGTGCTCATCACACAATTATTTATCCTAGGTGGGAATCGAACCTACGACCTCTGGCCCAGCAGTAAGGATCACTAACCACTAGACCAACAGGCCAGTCAAACAACATCATGATGATTAACACAAGATCTACTTAATACACTTTCTATTCTTTTAGGATCAAAAACGTATTATTTACATATGTTAATTTCGACAAGTATTTATCTTTTCAACATGGTAAGTAGTGAGCGATGATGTTGAAAGAGTTACAGCCTAAAATGAAGATGTAATAGCTACAAAACTTCTAAAGCGCTTACTACGATAAGACACGCATTAATCAGCAGTTCAACACAAAATTAATACACGAACATTCCTCATAAATCCATTTACATAGCGAGTAACTCATCAAGTAACATTACAGAACTGTCAGAACAGTTCATCACAAACTTCACAGCGGTTAAAGTTTGGGTATACCAAAAACGATTTAACTGAAACTGTCGCATTCACAACTAGGGTGTGTCCATACGAAAGAATTTCCATTAGCGTCAGCTAGGGTGACCACGCGGTACCCACGTCGGCCCGTGTCACTAATAGAACCAGGAAACATGAACCCTCTGTTGTTCTAAACTCGTTAATGTCATTTCTAAAAGACATTCTTTCAGTTTCAACAACTTTTGATATTTTCGAACAATAGCTGTCGCCCACGGCTCCGCTCGCGTAAAAGATATTTTTCTATCCCTCGGGAACTGTAGGTATTTCTCTATCCCTCGGGAACTGCAGGTATTTTTCTACCCCTTAGCAACTGTAGGTATTTTTTATACCTCAGGAACTATAGATATTTCTCTATCCCTCGAGAACTGCAGATATTTCTCTATCCCTCGAGAACTGCAGGTATTTTTCTATCCCTCAAGTACTGTAGGTATTTTTCTATCCCTCAAGAACTGTAGGTATATTTCTATCCCTCGGGAACTGTAGGTATTTCTCTATCCCTCAAGAACTGCAGGTATTTTTCTATCCCTCGGGAACTGCAGGTATTGTTCTATCCCTCGGGAACTGTAGATTTTTCTGGCAGAAAAAGTAGCCTATGTTTTATTCCTGACTATAATCTATCTCTCTGCCAAATTTCATGCAGGTCTGTTTAGCTGTTTTTACGTAAAAGAGTAACAAACTTTCATCTATCCATCCTTACACATTTTCTCGTTTATAATATTAGTAAGATTAGTTAGGATAGTAGAGTCAAGTGACTAAATTTTTTATTGCAAAAGTAGATAATTTTGTTTGAAAATAAGTTTGATTTATTAATATAAAAAAATATTATTTTTACCTTAGTAAATCAGTTAAATTATAATATATACATAGCCATACATACCTACAAGTCTTCCGCGACACAGATATAATGCGGAAGTTGTCTTTTTAAAATAGAAAAAAATAGTAAAAAAATGGATTATGTAAGCAGACAATATTAAAATGTGATAGTAGTTATTTTTGTTACAAATTCATAACGGCCTTAGTGGTATGTTCAATATTTCAAATTTAAAATTGTAAGGCATGCAATGTTTCGTGATTTATTTTATAATATCACTAAGCGCTCGCGCATCCAAGTGCAATGTCCACACTCGTGTCGTAGTTATTTTAAATATAACTATTTATATATTACATATACATAAAACCTAGGCCATTCTCTGCAAGTCAACGTTGTGCTAATGTAAACGGCCTAACCTCTCTCACATTGAGAGGATACCGTTCCATGCAGTCGGATAATCTGTAAACAGGGCTATTATCGATTCCCCACAACCTTTGTTAATACACTTTGGAATCATAAAACAAAGAAGATAGGTACACTATAACACTACGGGACATATAAACCGATTTCCGTCGCTTTCCATTACAAGACGTGCTTATCACTATAACTAAACCACCGAGGCACTTAAACGGAACAAGCCTTCATTTATAAACCACGAAAAAAGTTATCGTTTCGGTAAGAATACGTCTATTTTATTAAGTATATAAAAGTCAAGTAGGTAGATCGTAATTTAGGACAATAAAGCGAGGGTGACCGTGTTCGTTTCAATTGTCTTTATACGCACTTACGGCTCTGTCTGCCGGGGATATAACAGATTTTATAGTAACATCTCATACTGACGGCATACTAGAACATTTATAAGATTTTCGTAAGTTACCTTTGTTTTAACAATACTCGTTATAGTTAGGTACGTCTAAGTATCTTATAAAGGCATCACCATAACGTGTTCTCGTAGAAAGCGTGAGCCTCCTTTCCGTTGAAGCCAAGCCATAATAATATAGAACCAATTTAAATTAGTACTTTGTTAAATATCTATAAACAATAACTCACACTGTCATTACCTTCTAATCTAGATCCTAGTTTTAAAAATACACATAGATACCTACAAACCTCTACAGCCTACTACCTAGAAACTTATTGTTGAAATTGGAATGGAATGTTTAACAACAATATAAAAAGACAATTCTTTATCTACATGCCAATGATAGATGGAATATGATATTACATGAAGGATTTGGACGCAAATGCTTGAATGATTTTTTCACTTGAGCTGTCATTGTATAGACTTGCTTACCATGACAGGTCAACGCATATACTGGACGCATGTAATTTCATTAAGCCGTTTTCACGTAATTTTTGAAGTTGGAAGAAGGTATTGTTTAAAAATTTTAGCTTTTTGCACTTCTTCTAATATATTAACTGTAAATATTCCAAAATTCACGTTACTACGTTCGCGAAATTTTCTTAAAAAGCTGTACAAAGGATTCTCTTCACGTATTAATATAATATATATAATTATATTAAATCGTCTATATGTAATCATTACACAATTTAGACAAACAGATAGACATATATATTTGGTTAAAAGCCATAACGCTTGTTGTGATATATACATAATTACAACTGCAACTATTTATCGGCTATAAATATTTATCCTAAAGTAAATGACCACACTTTTATGTAACACGTTGCATATACTGAGTGGGATGACAATTTGCATCCTCTTTATTAATTTACTACTCCGAAGCTGTTGCAGCCATAATTAGTAAGTTAGTTAGTAGTTGTTTATGGACTCTCGCGTGTAAAATCAAAGTAATTATTAAGTTTATAGTGATGCGTAAAAATACACGTGAAGGAGAAGGTGAATGACAAAACAAATCAGTGTCAAAACATAGTTTAGATACATTTTTGTATGAAATAGTAAGGCACAGCATCATGCCTTACTGGTGTAAAGTCATTAAATGTCGATTGACAATTATACAAGAAAAAAACAAAGAAATTTTTTCGCAGTATTTTGCTGATGCTTAATAATTATTGCCTGTCGCAGGCGAAATAATTTATTTTGAATTCAGGAATATTTCGAATTCCTACATACGAATCCTACCCTACCATAAACAAATTTATTTAACAAAGGGTATTTTACAACATTATATTAAAAGTTTAAATTAGATATTAATTTGAAAATTTTCATAATAAACAAGATCGTGTTAATACTACGAATGAACTTTTAATTAATTTTCTAATCATAACTTGCATGGTTGATGCGAGTGAGCAAACTCATTGTTTGGTTAGCCAACAACAATATTTGTTGATGGTAGCACAAGTTGTTCTATCGTAGCGCTACCGGAGCCGCAGTGTTTGCTACGGGCAGCTACTAACGCAACGGTTTTGCTACGTAATATAATTTAGATTAGGGTTTCCCTTACTAAATGATAATTATTTAATAAAAAAAAAAATTAAGACTTAATAACCGTAATTAATATTTTTGTACGTAAGAACTTTTGCTTACTAACAGGTTCACAGTCCAAGTTTCGCTCATACGTCCAGTTATGTTTTGTGAAAATCGGCATCGTAAGGGTTTAGGTAAATAAATAATGTTGTAAAATATATATATACAAAACTGAAAATAGTTTATTAAAGCATATAACATATGTCTGGTCTGTGATCAAGTCCACGTCAAATTAATGCCATTTTTCCAACGTCAACTGTTCTAAACACCCTGAAAGTTGTATGGACGAACATACCACATAATATGGTCTGTGAACTGGTAGTGCTTTCCGTCTACAGAGCGTATATGGTCTGGGGTCTGAAACAGTAAGAAAGAAATAGCAAGGTTGTTGAGCGAGTGTCAGGATTTGATAGTTAAATTGTAAATTTATACGAATATAAATAAATATATATTTTTTTATTTATATTCTTCAGGTTGACTTATGCCGCGTTCCTATAATCAAGAAACGATTCGTTTTGCTTATGACAAAGTAGCCACGTATAAATCCTCAAATTTTACTACACCTTTACTGTATAATATTAGCCTTTTCGCCCCAAAATGTACTTATACCTTTACTGTATTATTACATTACAGTTATATTACTAACATTTTGCAGTTTAGCAGAAATATCCTCATGACCTTACAATCATAAGTTTATTTTGTATGTATGTATTTATATATGTATGTATGTATTTATTTATATATGTTTATATTTATCTGCAAGGATGTATATGTATATTTTTGTATTCGGCTATTTATTATTATGTAGCATTGTTAATTGTCTTGTGCACATAACAGAGTGTGTTATCAGCTTATTGTCAAGTATGATTTTTTTTTATTTTCTCCCTAAACACCTGCCATGTCCCTCACTGAATCATCCAAAGGTTGACTGGTAGATAATGCCATGTGGCTTTAAGTCCGCCCCGTGCAATGTAAAATGCAGGAAGTATTAAAAAAATAAATAAATTTTGTGTCGAAAATAGTAATATAACTGTAAAGTATAACTACACTATAAATATAATATAATATCCTGGACCATATTACACCTTGCAATCTAAACCCCAGTAAGTAGAGCTTCTGCTATGGGTCCTGGAACTTGAATACATAGATAAATTTTTTGTAACATACATATTATAAATATAAACACCCAGACCCAGAATTAAAACCGCGATCATGCGTTTGCATGGCAGTCGAATGCACAACCGCCGCGCCACAGTGGTAGTCAAAATATATAATTATATTTTCCAGGAAAAAGCTCCACCTAGAAATATTTCAGTGCGTCGCGCCACCCGACAAATAAATTGACGAGCGAACAAACATACGTCACATCTAATGATATTATTTCCTTTCCCTTCACGTTATCAAAGGGGGAGTATTTCAGCGAGGTAATAAAGATCTTAATCTTCGACTGTTTTATGTTATCCTAGTACCAACCATAAATGACTCTTTTGCATAAAGATTTATGTGAGGGATGAGGAAATACATAATATAAGTATATGTAAACTCCGTATACTTGGCGACTCGACTTATACAGGACTGTGCATGCTAACTGCCTATCGGTTCTCCCTGATATTCTCTTTTTGAACATGCATTGCCATTCAGGGAAGTTTCCATTTCATTGCGTACTTGCTGTCCTGTAGTATATACTGTGGTTTGCACTAATATACGAATAATTTTCGATATCTGAACGGCTACTGTTCTGCTGCAGTTAACAAAAAAACTTTCTCGTCCTTAGACTCATTCAAAAAAAATATTTTTTTAGTAGTTCTGTTCTCATGCAAGTAACTAACGTAGTGTTTGTATACTCCTTGCAAGTAACAGTCAGATGGTTGACATTAAAAAGCATTATATAAAAGAACAGTTATCGTACTTCTTTATGATTTATTTATTTATTTAAAACTTCATGCACATTTGTACAAAGGCGGACTTAATGCCCAAGGCATTCTCTACCAGTCAACCTTAGGGTGATGTAGAAATGTTATACGGTAGGTGCAAATATGTGTCGAATGATCCATTTGAAGTTATTTATATATATAAGTTAAAATAATCAATACAAATTAAAATACATATATAATATACGGGATACACACTATTATTTACATATGTATATAGAAACATAATATACGTCATTAATACATTATATATACACAAATCCATAATATGTACACATACATACATAATATATATATATAAAGATGCATAAACTATGAGTAGGTACTGCAGTACGGGGTCTTGTACTAGCGTTCAGCTTATTCTGCTAACTCGTTGAGGAGGAGATCGCGGACTTTCTTCTTAAATATAAAACGGTTTGTGGACATCCTGATTTCGACTGGGAGCGCATTCCAGAGAAGAACAGATTGTACGAAGAACGAAGAGTTGATGAAATCGGTGGAGTGAGGGGGGCACAGGAGAAGTAGATTATTTGTTGATCGAAGATTTCGGTCGTGGTTTGAGCACAAGAGCTGGAATTACTATGTGTGTGGTGGCATTTGCAAAATATATCATGTTTTCCGATTTAAGAAACAGTTTGTTTTTATGCGAAAACCCATGTTGTGACTTTTCACGTCTTTGATAGAGCTTCTACTGTGGTACAGAAGTATTTTAACTTTTCCAATTCTCATAAATGACTGAATCACGTGACCCCATGTCATGTTGAATAGTTTTTGAGCGGCATGACATTGAAAGGGCTGATATTGTTTGATGTTACTATTTATACAATTTAATTTGAGGGACTATTGTGTCATTTTGATATGGATTATATTTAGAATCAACATCTATCTAACTATAATCTTAATCTTAAAACAAAATTTAAAAGTAACTGGAAGTGCACTGAGGTTTGAAAAATGATAATTATCTTATTAGGAGTATAAAACATAAAATTATCAAACAACTCTAAAGACCCTATCTGCTACTTCAGGTGAGTCCCCACGTACGAACGTGAGACCTTCTCAAAGTAAGGAATAACAAAATACTATTCTTATGGAAGGCCATTTAGCTACAATTCTGTATTTCCGAAGAGTAAAGCGAGAGGTACATCAGGCCGACGCACACGTCTGAAACGTGTTACACGTTAAGGTTGGTGTGCACATAAAATCGACGCAACCGTGTCATTCAAGAATTCTTCAAATTCACTGTCTGATTCATTCATTTTTAAGTAACTGATGATAACAGAGTCGAAAACGTCAAAAAAGTCTTACATATATTTAGTTTTAAATAAAGTTAGGAGTGGGTTCACGTCGGTAGAGCACTGGGTGGGGTTCAAACAACACTCGATCGCAAGTCCGACGCCTTAGCCATTACGCTACCGCCGCTTGAATTTACTGTATGCCCACGATGTTCTCGCTATAGATCATGTTATCATGTTTTCCAGTACCCTGACCGGCTCTAGATATTGCTTACAGTCTCCAATCCATCCGTATGAGCAATAATATTTTTTATTTTCTTTCATTGCCTTCCCGTTTTACCTACCTCTCCCAAATTTTCCCATCTTTTATTTCCAAAGTGTCCAGCTCCCGGCAATATGCTTGCTCTAATACGGGGAAAAAAAATATAGTTGGCAAAATGTGGATGGTTATTATGAATCTGAAAATCCTTACGGGAATATAGGCGTGAGTGTATGTATGTGTGCTGTCAGTAGACATCGAAAACGGTTTAGTCCGAGAGCATCTACAAGAAGAATAACGACAATATCTAAGAGATTTTACCACGGTGCACACTAATGGCGTAATCAAGAAGTAATCAACGTATCAACGTAGTAGAACACATACCAAAAGTACAATTGTGTCTTGGGCTGGTTTCAATTGACACCAAGTACTAATAGGAATTTTTATATCATAAAGTGCATTTAATCAACAATTATATTATACATTAATTGTTGATTTTATGCACTTTTAAAATAATAAAAATAATTTATTTTTCAAATATATCACATAACATGTTATATTCACTAGGCAGAGCCTGTGTCATGGCGTCAAACAATACGATTGTCTTATGCCTAGGACTTAGACTTCTTGTTTTTGGTTGTATGTTGGTGTGCGTGTGTGTGTGTGTGTGTGTGTGTGTATGTGTGTGAGTGTGTGTGTGTGTGTGTGTTTTTAAGAGTTGTTCTGTATCCTTATAATCTAAGCTGGTGATAAAATATTTAATTTTAATTTCAGCTTAATGCTTTGTGAATTAATTGAATTGCTACTTTGTTAAATAAGTAGGGAAACATATATAGGAAACCTCTTTGCGAACTCGTTGTACATTTTGTGGTAGTGGGCAAGTTTTTTACAAAGTGGTATCAAACTAGGCTGGCAGTGTGTAGGTATGTACTCGTAATTTTTTACTGTTTATATTTTTATTTTTTCTATAACTTATGTTATAGAAAATTTAAGCAAAAGTTATAACATCTGATTTGGAATCGTGTAATCACAATAATTATCCTTTATCACATAAATTAACACTATTAAAGAAGTGTATCTTTTCCATTAACAGGATCTTTTATATAGTTTGTGTTGTTAACCTAGCCGTAATAACTGTAGACGTAACATGTTTAAAAAACACGTATTATAAAATTACCATATCACATATCAAATTACGCTGAAAACTTAATTGATTGCTTCATCCTTGATTCTACAATGTATAATTTAGTTTTATTCCTCCCTGGCAACAATGATGATGTAACTCTACATAGAACCGATTGAGTCGATTTGAGTGTTTTTGTTTACACCGTCAAATTCGAATGATTTTACAAAAGTTGCCATGTGTATCCAATCTTGGTTTGAACAAGAAAGTAAATTTTTTTGACAAACTAAGTTGGCCATTACTTTTATTTAAAGAAAACAACATTTTTTATAACATTTGTAATGATTATGGTAACAATTATGATGCTTTGATAAATGTTACACATAAAATACGGTAATTTACAGACATGTTCCAGAAAACATCAAGCTGTATTTTTGGTCAAGCATGGTTTTTCCATAACAATGAACAAAGTGGTACGTACTATTTATACCACATCCTTTGATTTGAAAAATAGACCTTTTGGCATACATTGTCAATTTCGCTTTGTTTATTAATTTGCACATTGTCTCTTTTATTATGTTTAATGACTTAGATGATTATGGCATTACGCCATTTAAATGGATACTAAAATTTTAAATTACATATTTTTTTCTTTTTATTGACGCTATTGACCTTTTAAAAAAAGGAAAAAAATGTATTTTTTCTGTAATGGTTTCGAAATTGTGTTTAAGAAAGACAGAAACCTTTACTCCTACACGGCACGGCCTATTTTATTAAAAATATGATAATTGATATCACTTAACATTATAGGAACGATCTCTATAGGTACATACAATATTACGTTCCAAAATTCGTATTAAAAATATCTAGAAATGAGGACATATAGAGAACGCACAAAGGTTATGCAATTATAATAAACTAGTACTTTGTATAATATGTACATATTATAGTATAGCTACTGCTACACACTTAGTACCTATAAACTGAACTGTAACTTACACATATGATATATGTATAAATGACTGAGAGCTGTAAAGCTGCGTCTATGGCGAGTCTCTAACAATAAAAAAATATTAGTTCTCATAATATTAATATTTTCATTAGTCATTTACGTAACGAAATATAAGTATATTGACCTACTTACTGGTCATTTTCCTAAGTATGTTTAGACGAAGTATTATTTTGTTTTATAGATAAGTGCAACAAAAGCCGAAAACAAGGAGGACAGCATGACCAAATTGCATGACCAGCAATTTCGACCATAAACACGGCGGCATGACTATGAAAAAGGACATCTAGCTTTTTTTCCTATATCAATGCATTATGCATATTAGACATATTTTAACAGTAGACGGACTTACAAGTAGGTACATGGTGACATTGTTTGTAATTCAATTGGCAACCAAGGTCAGTCGGAGATTGAGGTTTATTCCTTTATACCTGTTCTATTGTCGTCTATTCCTCATCATAGTGATCTCTACCGTCACAGGAAATACTGAACATTCGGGTACGCGACCCCGGCCTGTGCGAGCTACTGCAGTCTCAGTCCCATTCCACATCCGAGACTTGCGGTATCTCTTACCCTAGGTTCCTCTCCCTACCCATTTTTCGTCATACAAATTTACTTCTTGCTTCTTTCGCGTCCTAAAATAACTCCATTCCTAAGGATCGTTGGCGTCAGGCAGGCGTCCGGCCATAAAAGAAACAAGCCAAAACCCTTTGCAACATTCCACTTTGCACTGACCCTGATGAAAATTGAGAAAAGGGCAGAAAGATTATGATGATGATATTATATGTTGTCTCGTCTATTTTCGTCATCATGATTCTATTATTTCCATGTTATAAATGGCTTATATTTATAAAGATAAATTTATTTGTCTGAAGGTAGAGTGTAAATAGCTTAATAGTCATAGAATAAGAATGCCTCAAATATGTAAAATAGGCAGTGTGGGCCTGGACAAAGATTTTTTTATAAGTGACTAGCAACCCGCCATGGCCATGGTAGCAGAGACATCTTCAACAATCATCAACATGTTTCAATCAATTCACACAAAATCTTAACAAATTATACACCTAAACTTTCCACATGAATCACTCTGTCTATTAGTGTAAAAGGCCTGAAAATCCGTTCAGTAGTTTTCAGTTTATTGCGAACAAATAGACAGACACACAGACACGGCGGGGAACTTTGTTTTATAATATGTAGTGATGATCAAACTAATCGCACCAATATCGCTCGGGAAATTCCCGAGCGATATCGGATAAGTAAGAATAGGATATATTAATGTGATATAATGTTATCTTAATATTACATTATCATAAAATATTTTAGTTAACATTTTTCCTTGTAGTTCAGGACAAAACATGAGCTGATGACACGGCTTTAGGAAACAAGGCTTTCAAACCAAGTCATTAGTCTAAGGCACTGTTGAGAGTTGATTACTCGGTATTTGGCACGAGTGCGTAGGACAAAGCAAACGCATTAGTGCACCGATCTACGTTTAATATGCTCTGGCTTATTGAATTGGCCGGCACAGATTTAGTTTTCGAATAGAAGTGGTTTTGTGAGAAATGGTTTCACCTTTATGTATAGGTATATGCAATCTCATTAATGTTGTAGAGTGAGATAGTTCTGTAAAATATTACTAACTAGCAGCGCCCCGTGGTTTCGACCACGTAAGTCCCGATCCCATGGGTATATCGGAATAAATAGTAGCCTATATTTTAATCCAGGTCTCCAGCTATCTACATACCAAGTTTCATCGCATTCGGTTCAGTAGTTTTGGCGTGAAAGAGTAACAAACATCCATACATACATACATCCATACATCCTCACAAACATTCACGTTTATAATATTAGTAGGATGTACTTATCGAAAGGCTATAAATTGATGTTCTGAGTAATTGATTTTTAAAGTTGAGTCATATTAACAGTAATTGTATGATAAGTGTCAGAACTAGAGTATATGATAAGATAATTTAGTACATTTAGAGTACATAGCGTCATCAGTTGTTCCGGGCGGAAATATGTCATTTGCCCAGTTATTCCACTTTTCTTATTGTTGTGACTAGAGTTCATTGGTTTTAAACCCGACGTAAAACGACACAAAACCTTCTGTGTATCTGTGTGTCTACGTGTGGCATCATAGTTCCTAAGCGGATTGACCGGTTTCAATTTTGTTTTTTTAAAGGTGGCTTGTCGAGAGTTACAATTCAAGAAATTCTGTTCAGCCGTTCGAAGATCATCTGAACTGTTTTCTGGCTGTTTTGAATCGTTGAGTGGATTTTTGGGTCGTGATTATTTTTAATTTATACTTGTTTTTAAGTAATATAGGTACCTACATAAATAATAATCGTGTTATTTATGTTTATGTATATTATGCATTACAGAGAAATAGTCCACGAGCCAGGTACAAATTTCGTCAGTCATTTCCTCTCTTGCGATAATTCGTAAAATGCTTCAGAAAGTTGTATCATGAAGCCTCGTGAACGTCAGCTGCGGTTCCGTTGGGGGTTGAGGAGCAGCAGCCTCCCGTGTCCGTAGAAAAAGATCATTTTTAGTCATTTCCTCCAATTGTATCAAATTATAGCTAATACAATATCTTGAAGAAAAAGAAAAGTCAGCTGACTATAGAGTGGTGGTTTATAGGTCAGCTGGTCACAATATGCTATGTAACAGGATCTTAAGATGTGCTGGAACATTACAATATAATTAAATCTTTCAGTCAGTGTAAGGAGCATAATATCGGATAACTTTAGATATGTCATATCCTCCCGGATGAAAATTCGTAAACTGCTGGTAAATATGATCTTGTAGGTTACAAAAAAATCAGCTGGCAGTAGGTATGCCGAGGGAAAACTCGTCATCTGGTGCATTTAATTACGCCATAGATACTGCCGTCTGGCTCCTGCGTTCCACCTTTCAGGGCATCAGCTGACTATCTTTCCACCGAGATACAGCCAGCTGACATTTGTATTTATTCGCAATAGCATAAAAAACTATCATCTTATAAATTTTCAATTGAGAAGAAATCACTGAACGTATAAGTACCTACATATTTTTTTCACGTTCATGTGACCAGCTGACGTATAACCCACCACTCTATAATCAGCTGACATGTCTTTTTATTGAACATATTGTGTTAACTATAATTTGATACAATTCTCAATCGGGAAGAAATGACTAAAAATAATATTTTTTCTACGGACGCGGGAGGCTGCTGCTCCTCAACCCCCCAACGGAACTGCAGCTGAAGTTCACGAGGCTTCATGATACAACTCTCTGAAGCATTTTACGAGTTTTCGCCCGAGAGGTTATTGGTCATGTAAATATGTTGCTGGCTCGCGGGCCATAAGTAAGTAAATCATTTTAAATTTTAGCTATACACTCATTAATAGTACAATCAGCAGAGAAAGGATGTGATTTAAGATTTTAAATTCAGAAATACTTCCTATGTCTCAGTTAAAACCGTTTCCACTTCTCTTTTTCTTCTTCTAATCAATACAAATAAAAAAAATTGAAGTGTATGTTTGTAATGCCAAAATAATTGTGTTTTTTAAGCTCATGCAGGTATTTGCACGATAATTATGTCTAAATATCAGTTTTTTTTTTGTCTGTCTGTTTGTTGCGGCTAATCTCCGGAACGGGTTTACCGAATTCCACGGGACTTTCACTGGCAGGTAGCTAGTGTTATAGGGAGTAACTCAGGCTACTTTTATTTTGGAAAAAGAATTAGGGTGCCGCGCAAAATATATAAATATGTTCACGCGAGCGAAGCCGCGCGGGAACTGCTAGTTACTTTATTAACATTGAAATAAATAAAATCTTATGAATGTTCTTCACTGCTAGAGATGCTTCGCAAGAAAACCTTCTCGATTTGCACCCTGCTACTACAGCTCATTCTGCTCGGCCATCATTACGTCACGGTCTAAATTACCTCGGCGTCCATATTGTTCCCTACACGGAAACTAATCAATTAGTAATCAACGCACAATGTATTGACTTTACAATATGTACCAGTGTACGCATATAATGAGGGGAATGTTCAACATTAATTGGTTTGCAAATCCAATTAGGTTGGCCCAGTACGTATTAAGCACGTTCAGATCATTATGAATCTCTAATGACCCGTCGAACTTGCATTGCTGTTCTAATTACATGTTAATTCGTTGTTTTCTCAAATAATTAAACTTGGATAATGGTGAAACCGAAATAAAAATATTGTTAAGGAAATGAGCTGACATTCTTGTAAGATGGCAGACCTACGCAATTTCATTTCAAAAGTAAAATACGACCATTTTTATAGTCAGTAATCGTGTCGCCACATATCATATACCTACATATCTTCACATATCTTGTTTGTGGATTACTGTCCACATATTATATGGGTAAATTGATGCTTAATCGCGATATTGAGTTCGAATAAATATTTTCGAGATCAGTACTCGATTTACACGTCTTTTATTAATGTTTACAAGTCGGGAAAGCTTAAAAACAATTATAACTGTCCACATTTAAACGGCATCTTACACTAATAAAAGTTACATGACGTTATTACGTACATAACGTATTAAAAAAATCATATTCTGCAAGACATTTTACTGAACATACTTTTCTTTCTGAAAAGGAAACTTCGTTAAGAAAGGTGTTCATTAACAACTACTGTTTGTAATTTTTTTAGTTTAGACTCGATAGATGGCGTTGTGCGATTTACGGAATCGGGTTATTAAGGTTCCACGGACCACTATATTAATTCCGAAAAGCTATAGAGAAGTTATCCTTGCTTTCGTATGTGTTTCACTTCTAATCCACATTCCTGAAGGCGAGTGTTACAATTAAAGTCCACAAGGTTTTTGATAACTGTTTTTTTTTCAATATTAATAATTACAATGAACAATACTTTTACAGGAATCGAAAAATAAGAACGAACTAATGAAAGCATACATATGTCATTCCAAATCAAAGTGGTGTTTGATACAGTAGATGCAAAGTAAACTGTTCGTGTGTTTGTTCACTTCGAGTGCTACTTGTATTTACCCCGTGTATTTGATTACCGGAGGCACCCTGCGATTTTCATGCTTGTCTTGTCGTGACGTAGGTATTAATGAACATTCGTATTATGTTCTTGGATATGGGAAGTGATATAAGGTGTAGTGTAAGAAAACTATTAATTTCTTTATCGATACTTCGGTCCTATTACTAACAACTCTTTTTTTGTTTACTACGAGGTGTTGCCCGCAACTTCGTTCGCGTGGAAATTCAAATATATCAAACAGGAATCGATTTTCTGCTTAATTTTATTAATTTTTCGTTACGTAAGAACCTTCTACAAAGTATTCGAAAACATAAAAAAGTACAAATGAAATCGGTTAAGTCGTTCTCAAGTTATGGCGTGACCAAGGAAAATAAGGATTCGTTTATATATATATATATATTGATTATGAATGTAACATTTTAATCAATCAATCAATCGATCAAAATCGTTTATTTCAACTAAACCATTATGGGTATTTTTGAATTGTCAGGAGTAGTAGTCAGTCAGACTAAGTCAGTCCTGCAGCTAGTTGCCTGTTCCAATTCGTAGATCCAGTGGAGAAAAACAGGCAATAAACTCCAAGGACACTCTTTTTCAACATGTTTTTTACATACCACGCAAGTTAAATGTGAGGACAATGTAACGTATTGTTCTAAACTATAAGCAGTCGCGCAAACTACTACTATATGTAAGTAATAGCAGTTCAGAAATGACCAGTCCCAACCAACGGCACTCTTTCACGAGCATGACGCACGCGCCAGCCATCGTCCACTTCAACCATATGATGTTAATTGATATCAAAGGGAGTCGAACGACCCGACACGACCCGACACATTTTATCGACTGCTATTAAATGATGATGTAAACTAGTTGTGTAACCTAGTAATGATCTCCTCAGGAACCCCGTAGACCCTGGCTGTCTGTTGTCATCAAGCGGCGACGCCGTGGAGTTTAAGGGGTTTTTGCATCTCTAGTCCAGAAAGGCGTGCGCGGAACTGGTCGATAGGCCTGCTTTTGTATGAGCAACAAGTAGACCGTAGATTCTTTTGCACTCTCCGGTGCCTTGTGATTGTGCGTCTTCTCTGGATTCTTCTGAATTTAAGAGCAGTAAAGTAACGAAAATGCTTTAAAATATATAAGACTATAGGCAGTGTTTTAGTGTCTGTAGCGGCACTATACTGGAACCAAAGTATTGTAATGTAGCGCCTTTTTAAATATTTTTGATATGACGGTCACCATTACGTTTCCCCACGCAGTTGTCTCTCTGCAAGCTATTTGTCAGGTCATGCCATAATTTATTTTAAATATATTTATTATATATTTTTTATCAAGAAAGACCGCAGGACTAATGCCCCCTAGTAAAAACGGGGCTTTTAGATGTCGACCAACTTTCAGCTGAGAATGTAACACAGGTTATATATAAGATACTAGCTGCGCTCCGCGGTTTCAACCGTGTAAGTCCCAGTGCCGTCTGAATATCTTGATAAAATACTTATGTGTTAATTCATGTCTCCAGCTATCTACATACCAAGTTTCATCGCAATCGGTTACGTAGTTTTTGCGTAAAAGAGTAACAAACATCCATACATCCTCACAAACTTTCACGTTTATAATATTAATAGGATTATACAAGGAACTCTAAAGGTAAGCTATGACGTTCATGAGTATATAAACACTCTTTAGTTTCGAAGAATACTTACGAGAATGAAATACCATGACTAACAACGGTGATTCAGACTTGAGAGTTGTTTACGGTTTTGTTACTTTGTCATTTTAAGTGTTATTCAGTTTAGATAGACTGTGATAAGCCATTTGATTGATTAAAGTTATTATATACAAAAGATGTTTTAATTACATTAATATATTTATTATTAATACCGTGAGAGCGTTTTGTGACCCCAAGCCTAATTAAAGACCCATGTGGCGCAGTGGTAGTGCATTCTGTCAACCATAACAGAAGTAATGGGAACGATACTACGGTACGATACTGTACATTCAATTTTTCTAAATATATATATATATATGTGTCTATATGTTAGTTTATACATAGAATAGTATGTTTAACCGTGTCCTAAAACCCATAGTGCTGGCTATACTTAGTTTGGATCTAGGAAGCCTAGTATGACCCAGAAAATTATTATTATTTAAAGTGTTCGATAAATTAGGTCGAGTAATATGTTTCGAGAATTTTCTCACTAAAATGATCCGGAACTTATAACCGTCATATACAAACAGTAGATTTACGGTTATAGGCGACACGTGAAGACAAATGTGTATAGATAGGTATGATGTAAAGATCCCAAAACGTAGACAGACCAGGTTCTCGAATATGATAATATATCCTTTACGCCAAACTAACGTTATTGTACACTCACAGAACTACTGCAACTTAGTGAACCATTTCTATAGTACGCTCAGTATTGGTACTGGCGTTATCCACTTGCTTTGAACAAGCAATAATTTGATTGCTCGTCTCTTGCAAGTATCCGCCTCGGTTCAATGGACAAGTTTGTGGCTTGAGGCTTAAGTTCTACTGAGTGAAGATACATGTTTTAGGATTGTTTAATTAATATCTATATAGATTCGCTACACTGACGGCTATATCATCATCAGAAGAGAACAAAAATGAGAAAAGAAAACCAAAACAATATAATGCAATGCGGGTAATAAGAAAGCATCCCAAGTGAGATCAAACAGATCATGCAACACCTACATAACAAAAGTAGTTTTGGGATCGATGAGATACCTCTGCATGTTTCTATCATAATAAAGAAACATTATACCAATGTTACTACTCAATGGGGTTCTTTCATGTAAAATGCTCATCTAGTTTAAAAACTTTGTACTAAGTAGCATAAACACCGCAAGACCGCACCACAACTAAATAGCAAATTTGCATAAACAAAGCGAAATAAACTTCTATCTATATCGTAATATATTTAGTCATTTTATTAAATACTAGCTGAGCTGCGCGGTTTCACCCGCGTAAGTCCCGATGCCATGGGAATATCGGAATAAAAAGTAGCCTATGACAGGCCAGGCCCACTCTACGATGTAGGTATAAAGCTACAAAATGGCGGGGTCAACCAAACGTGCCAAAATTTTGTGGGCTGCCGCGCGCCGGCCGGGCCGCACGTTAGTTCAATACTCACGCACTGCGTTGCGTCATCCATTCGTATCTAGACTATCGAGTTTTTAGTACCTAGCTTAGGTTTATTTGTTCAAAGAATGGAGTAATAGGCACATAACTTATTGGTAATTAAATATTCAGATTAATTATACGTTGAAAAAAGACACCCCTTATGTCACGGTGTCTTCAGAACAGACAAGAGTTAAGTTACGGGATAGAAAGAGAGGCAATTTCTAGGTGAATATAACTGTAGGTAATTTGCGCTGTGTAACCTAAATTGCGACTTTATTGTGTCGGAACAAGAGTCGCTATTTATTTAAATGATTTGGCGAAGTGGGACTTCTGTACCTGTACCCTTATATATCTTGTGCCTTTGTGTTAATCCAGGTCTGCAGCTATCTATACACCAAGTTTCATCGCAATCCGTTCAGTAGTTTTTGCGTGAAAGAGTAACAAACATCCATACATCTTCACAAACTTTCACGTTTATAATATTAGTAGGATACAATTTCATATCATTAAATTATATTACTCAAAGCAATATTATTTATTGTCTTCATGTCTTAAAAGATTTTTATCGGGTAATATACTATATTAAATATGTGTGTGTAACGTTTGAAATAATAACAAAAGTTCTAATGATCATAAATGGCCAAATTTCATTTAATATGCTGTTTAATCTTCTTGCCATCCAGCTAAACCTCAATCTGCAAAGATTTACTATTCCACGTTTTGAAATGTATCACATTGTAATCTTGGAAATATTTAATTACCATATTATAATTCCAAATTTACCTTCTATTTGTCATAATGTTCGATAATAATGGTTGAATTATCTGCAAACAGGATACACTGGTACCTAAAGGATTAAGTCATTTACGTAAACAAGAAATAAGAATGGCTCCAGAATGCTACCTTGTGGTACTCACAACTCGCTAATTCGTAGTGCAGAATCAATATTTTCTATAGTGCTAGTATTATTAATTATTTTAGTTAAATGTGGTGTAGATAAATGTGCAGTCATACATGTAAAGAGAGGTGGGATTGTGTCACACCTTATGTCTTTCCGCAAATTAAACTTGTATAAGTATCTAGGTATATCCCGGGCGTTAGGAGTAAATGAATTAAGTGTGTAGCAATCGTTACAGGAACGCTTCTTTGGCTGCCTGAAAAAAGTATTTAAAAGTCTTTTGTCAGGTGGTACTTAGTAAGGGGCGGGTGGTACATTATTTTTTATAATACCAGTCTTGATCTACTCCTTTGACACATATAGATGGTCAATATTTGAATGTCATGAGTAAAGTTTATCAGGAAATTACAGACGAAAATAAAAACATAGGGTTTATCGATACAGTTTAGGTATCCCTATATTTCCGTAGGTTATTTCACTAAATTTGTGGTTTAGTGTACTGGCCTCCCCGATATGTTTTTGTTCTGGCGTTCAAAAGATGAACAGTCAGTCTTCTGAGGTACCAAGATACTAAACCGTATCTTCTTTCAATGCAGACGCGAGAACTTTACTTTAATTGTGTTATTTGTGTATTTTTTTTTTCCTGTATTTAAATATTTCACATTATCTCTTTAGTAATACACATACACTGATTATGATTAATGATTTTTTTTTTCTTCTTTCCTCCCTGGAGCTATCCTACTACTTGCTTCTTTATTTTATTTTCTTATCGTACTACGTTCTTACAGTACTATTGAAGGTACTTGGAAAATGTATGATCTTGTTGATCCTCATTGATAATAATCGATCGATTACTGTTGTATAAATGAATGTTAAGGTTGTGAAAACGTGTTTGAGCAAGTATTCTGTAATAGTTGTCTCTTGTTTGATAAGTTGAAATACCATAAGGAGACCTGTCTGCTCAGTTCCCATTCCATTAAAAAAATCCCCCTAGTAATCTCAAAGTTTATCAGCTGTACCTTAGTCACCAATGTAAACCCTTTATTTTATTATGTCATGCCTGCACTTCTAAAGGTTGACTTAAAGAGATATGTAACTAAAAATATATTTTTTTATGTGCAATAAAGATACCTCATGATTATTTAAATCATCTACTGATAGTGATACAAAATCAAGATAAGTTAAATTTACACATATTTTTATAAACAATTTTACACGTATGAAATGTATAATACAGATATATTTTTTGGAAACCGATAAACTGAACAATTAATATTAATCATAAGATTAATAACAGTATAGGTATTTAAAAACCGAGGATTTCGATGGCATACTTTTCGGATATATGGAAATAAATGTACGCACAAAAAATCCTTGAAATTGACATGAAAATAATTGTTAAACACGTTTCCAAAATTATTCTTTAACATAACACTCCGGATTATCCTACTTTCCTTACTGTAACACGTTATAGGTATTTATAAGTTAACATAAGAGTTTTATGCAGCTGTCGTTAAAAAACCATCTTAACAACAAATTGTCGTGTATTTTGCCAGTCACAGTCGACAATTTGCATCGCCTGTGTTCCGATTACTTTATACTACCTGAATACATGCCACCGTTTCTGTCTTTGGAATAGTAAGCGTTTTAGTGTTATTGCGTTGCGGCTCTCGCTACTCGCTAAGGCAATGTGAAAGCATGAATGAAACGGACACGAGTAGAAACTACAGTTTATAACTTTGAAGGTTTGGCATTTAATGGTGACATAAGCACATAAATACGATTCATTTCCTGTGTGAGTACGACAATTGATACTAATTTGTTGCCCGCCACGTTTTTCACGTGATAAAAAAACATATAAGTCATTTTTTGAACCTTGCCATATTTATTTCCAGTTTAAAAAAGTCATAATTTGTACTTTGTCACGTTAACATTCCGTTCATGCTGGATGTAATGCGCAATAAATTTTGGCTCGATTTGGAAGACAGTGGAAATACTCTAAAGATGTTTTCCTGCTAGTGAGGAGCTTGCTACACCACCACGGGAATAAGAAAGGATTGGCAATGCATATGAGACACCATACTGGTTTTGCCAGTGTCTATATGTTGCCAGTGGAGTCTATAATTGTTTGGTAACTGTTGTGGCTGCATGTCTAAATAACATTAATTGTTTTTAAACTTTCGCGACTTTGATACATGTTAGATGTGTAAATCGAGACTTAATCGCGATTATATTTAAAGGGTACCTTGGTTTTGTAATCCAAGTATATAATAAAGTTATTATATATAAAAAATATATAATAAAGTGTGTAATAAAGTTGCCGAAAAAGTAAGATATATATATATATATATATATATATATATATATATATATATATATATATATATATATATATATATAATCTTTATTAGATCGTAAATAGGTAGTACTGCATATACCAAATAACTAGTAAACAAGTACTGATTACTGTGAACAGTAGGTTTGCAATCATGTTTCAGATACTTTAATCCTGTAATCCATGAAACAGTAGGTAGTTATTAATAATAAATATCATTTCAAACATGGGCAGAATTTTCATTACGTTTTCTTCTGTAGCAATTCAAATAGCTTCATAAGTTTTTTCTAAAGATCGTAAAAGAACCCACGTGAGTCTGTTCTAGACATGTGTAGTTCCAGAGCGTAATAGTTCTAACTATGAACTAGGAACTATGTCCGCAGTCGGAACTATGTCAGTTCTTTCCGACTTGCTCAACCTAATAGTTCTTCGGAACGATCACACGGATTGGAAAAGCGGCCAGAGCGGTATTGAATGATGGAACAAATAACAAACTGTCCGTGTGACGTAGGTACTCCGGGCCGTCCACCGCTACTTCTGTTCCGTGCAAGGGTATATTTTAAAAAGCAGGCCTAACTTTAACGGACAGAAGGCAACGATTGAAGGCATCAAAGGTGCTTGAGCTGCTTTTTAATTATAAATAAAATAAATATTCTGGCCAAATATGAAACTACTTTAGAAACAAATGTCAGCCCTACCAACTACTTGCACTCGATCGTTTACATAAAGCTGGTAGTTCCGCCACGCTACTAGCGCCGCGGCGCGGCCGGACGCAGAGGCGTGTGACAGATATTTTTATGTGCGGAAACACTTGCGCAGTTTATTGCGGAACTACCACCATCGCTGTGTCGGCGTCTTCGCGATGTCAAGTTTAATAAAAAAGTTATATACGTACTAACCACGACACAGTCTTGTAAAATGTTTTGTAGTAAGGAAATTTTGTTTTGTACTTGGATTACTACGGACTATAAATACAGCTATTCAAAATACTAGTTAGTTCTAAGTAGTTCTTTAAGTAATGCTTATTATTATGTATATCGTATAAGGAAGGTTAGGTAAATAAGGTGTAAATGCCTTTGACATGCCTTTTACATTATTCATTTATTTTTTGTGTATAAAAAATATAATAAAATGAAATAGGTATAATATACTCTTAGAAGTAATTTGGATATATGTCTTATAAAGTTTAATAAGTTTTGTTCTTAATATTTCAGTTTTTTAATCAAAATAAAATGTTTCAAGAGCATTTTTTTTATATATATTTATGATTACATATTACATAATCTCATTCAAAAAGTACAAAACGTGCATAAACAACACTTCAGTGTAGGCACTCTTCATTTTAAAAGTGAGAAATACCAAAGATACAGTTTTAGTTTTACATCAGAAACCTTTAAAAATAGAACAGCTTGACAAAGTTTTTATTCATACTATGTTAGTTGATTCGTCTGAATTTAGTTTAAAAACCTTCAATATATCCTATAATACACATAATCTTAATATAAAAGTGACTTCGTGAAGATCAGCGAGCCTACCGCTGATAAGTTCCTAAGAACGAGTTGCAGTTGGGGCAGTAATGGTCTGCATTCTGACACGAATTCACGCAGTAAGGTACACATACGCACGGCCAGCACCTAAAACAAGCAAAATACACATTATTAAAAAATTAAAAAAACTCATCGATTAAAGATAATGAAAATATAAAGATAGATGAAAACCTTTTCAGAGTAGATAGTTCAGTTTTCCACCATGACGACGCAGTATAAGGAGTAAGGGGACTTCAAATGGAAGGATGTGAGGAAAAATTCTTTCAAAAAATCATGTTACTTAGCGACTATTGACATTTATGTTTTCAGACTGTGAAAGTTATCAATACGGAGGAAAATTCTACAGAAGCGCCTTAAATGTAAAAATACGTCTAATCTATGAACAGTCACCACTGTGAGCTCGTGAGCTGATTTTATATCTTGATTACTGATGCATGAAATGTTGAATAATTAAACTCAAGTAACGGAGTAAAACGCGTCTGCGATTAGAACGCTAAAAAAACTAAGTGTAGTGTGATCGATGCCAAGATAAACGAAATTTTAATTTTAAAACGTTAAAATAGATCACATTGAAAATCTGTGGAATCATTTTGTCTTCAGGTACAGTTGTTTTATGTCTTTCGTCTATTAATTGAAATCAGGACTTAGTATACTTAACCTACGAAGCCTTTTTCTAAAACAAGTATTGCAAAAGAAACACTATGCAACGATTAAATTTGCTTGTAATAATAATCGACCTCTCGAGCGTCTCTATCTGTTCGAACAGACAATCTTGTTTATTTTTACTCATCGATAAATGGCTTATTTACTAAATCAATTCAAGAAGATTTGATAATCGTTTGAATATTAAAACGAAGTGTGATTTCTCTGCAGCATAATAATAGTCAAAATAGTAGTCGCTCTATTTTAAAAATCTGACGCATACTCCACTTTTTTTACTCAGTAAGCTTTACACGTGTTCATAATATAGCACAGCCATTACAGTATTAGGAACGTTGTCAGTCCGATAAAACGAATAAACGCAGTTGTTTTCTTTAAGAAAAATTCGGACACTTGAATCTGGATCAGTATTGGTAGGTCAAACAAATGACTTCATATTTCTTTCTTTCTCTGCATAGGTATGTAATGTTACAGGATATAACGATTTTTACTTGTTGAACTTTTACGTGCTGACCTGGCATCAAATAATTTGTTGACTAATGGTCATGCTGCGATAACTCAAATTAAACAAATTACCGTGTTCCAGGTATAACTTGTCGTCATATACCATTTTTCCTAAATAGATATACAGATCTGTTTCGCTATGATTTATAGGAAAATATTTATTCTGAAGAGGATAATGTATATTCTTGAGTTTTGGATACAGTCCAATAAATGTGTAAAAATAGACACCAACGTCTGATCTCCACATTCACTACAAAAAAAAATCTACATTGATAAAACTTCGATGATGTCATTAAAAGTACAAGTTTATAATATTTTTTTATTCGTTATGGTAGTGAAAGATCTGTCATTCGACTGCTTGAAATTAAATACACCATTGATGACGCAAGAGAGTAAGGTTTTAAAGAAGATCAAAGTTGATATAACAATGTAGATGAATGTAAAGGCAAGGAAGATTGATTTTCTGTTAATTTTCTTTATACGGGTTTCTGATCTAGATTTCAGTCAATCTACATTAAAAAACACACGCTTCCTTCAACCGTTGTTTTACTGTTTTGCAAAATATTAATAGTAACCTGGTTAAACATTACTGATATAGGTAATCCTACCGTTAAGGCTAAATGCTACGAAGCTAATCGTTGGCTTCAAACTTTTTATCGTAAATGACTCCTTATTTATGTAAATTCAACTTAAACCAGTAACTATTGACACTGATAAAATATTTTTCATTTCTGTACCAAACTGTGTCGTTGTCATATGTTTATGTATGCCTAATGTACGTTTCCATAACCACTTTATATTATTATTATCGTGACAACACATCCGTTTACCCGTTCCATTTTTTCAGTGCAAACAGACATGAAGGCCACTATGATGTCATATTATATTCAATATTGGAACATTTTGTTATAAATGTTCGGTCAAAATGATGTTATAAATAATTCTAGGATTTATTAATCTTTTGTAAACCACAAATGGTATTGTGGCGACTTCCACATACCGCAAAAAAAAAAAGAAACGTCTACTACCTACTTAATCCTGCATCGCGCTATGAGAGTTCTCGCGCCGATTAGTATATATATATAACTTCCCAACATCGACCGTTGGCCAGCGGCCCGCCAGGCATGATCACCTCGCCTGGTCGGAGGATCCTCTCTTTGTGTTGGAGGAACATGACACCCGTTCCTCCACAGTATGAACATGTTTGCATTATATGTAGGAACGCGTTTAATTTAGAAATACATAAATATGTTAGAAGCAGTTGTTAAAATGATTCATCAGCTAGTGGTCACTTACATGAAAAACTATTTGTGTAATGCATAGTTGTCCTAAGTTAGACTGGTATGCCGGTCTTGTATCAATTAATTGAACATAACTTTATCCGGGATTGGAGAAATCTGATAATTTGCACTAGGAAAGCATTATGGGCTATGGACTGACCCCTCATAATCAGAGTGCACTGTTTTTAAAGTCTTAACTTAGTTATATTGTTATACTAACTGGGTAATTAATTAGATATTGAACACCTTTTAAAAATATGCTTAACTGGACATTATCAGTCGGGGTTCAATTCTTATCCCGATAGTAACCCACAAACATATCTATGTTGACAAATATCCATTCCGAGAACCGGGAGTTATATTGAACTTACTCATAGCTAAATACTCAAACGGTACTCAATTGTAATAGATTATTAAGGTTCATGGTGAATTGGTGACACTATAATTTTAGAGTGAATTCAAGAAATAGAACGAAGCGTTTCATTACACGGCCATCCGGCAAGAAGATTCAAAACCGAGTAAATACCTAAAAAAATAAAAAATATTTGGGATTTAAGAACAAACACGACTTGGTTGTAAAATTAAATATTTCCCATCCCATCAGTCTCCTTCACAGACGATTTTAAAACTCGATATCATAAGTTATTATTATTGAGGCCAGCATGGGTGCTAATTCTCATAGCCTTTTTTATAAATATACGTAAATGGAAATCTTGTGAAACACGTTTCATTAAATATCAGTTCTAAAACAGCGCGACAATAAAATTATCATAAATAAATATTAAAGATTAGGCCGCAACAATAGTCTATATAAGTATACGTTATCAGGCCTGACATTGAGTACTCTAGCACTCATCAGTGACAATTACTGTAATTGCGCAAAATGTTTCACATTGGTTAATTGCTATTTCTGGTAAGTACTTGATGAACAGACTCATTCTCACTAGGTGACAAAGATCAAATAGTATAACCCAGAAACATCAAACACTTTAACGAGGGCAAAGATAAATAAAAACAAAAAAATGCTTCATTCATTTATATCCTAAAGCAACTGTTTGTATAATTATATGCTTCTATATGCATTCAGAAGAGAATAGTAACAAAAACTCGAGACCAATCTTTTTCATTTGTTTACTACACGACACGTGTAATAAGTAATAATAATAATAATAACTTCACACATCTCACACACGGCCTTCTGATCCCAAACTAGGCAGAGCCTGTACTATGGTAACCAGACTGCTGATAAACATACTTATATATTTCTAAATACAAACATATTATAGATAAATTACACCCAGACACAGAACAAATTATCGTACTCATCACATAATTATTTGTAGTGGGTGGGAATCGAACCCACGACCTCTGGCTTAGCAGTCAGGGTCACTAACCACTAGACCAACAGGCCAGTCAAATACTAAATAATGTGTACAGACACTTAAGTAAATAGCGACTATAACAATTACTTAATTAAGTGCAAACAAATTCGAAAAGAGATAATGTTTTTTTTTATTTATCTATCGTTAGCTCGCGTAAGCTATTAGGTATGTGCCGAATCTCTTCTTCTCTTGGGGTTCTTTATCTTTGTACTCAACATTTATACCTATATCTTGAGTACAAAGATAAAAGAAAGACGTCCCGGTAGATGTCATTTGACGAATCTTTATAAAATTGCCATAACAATCCAGCACGCGTGCTACACTCCATTGATTCAAGACATCTGAGAGGTCTGGCGGCGTGGCCGGCAATGAAGACGCCTGTCATCGTTACTAATCGACTAATCGTCCCTTCTCAGACCTAGCACAATCAATTTCAGAATTGTCAACAACGCTATTCAAGTAGGTTACTTCAATAATCAAGTATGGGGATATAACAGGAAAATTGATGGAGAACTTAAAGACCAAGTTATTTTAGATGTTGTTGTATACCGTTTTTAAACCACATTTTTCCTCGTGCAAACTGAGGGAGGGCAGAATCAAAGCGTTTTGGCATTTTCCGACTTATTATGAATTGTCGGACTGGCTGATTACTTCTCTTTACACTACAGACCAACTCAGTAAATAACTTGTATAGTCTTGTATTCGTGATAAGTAATACTGCAATGTAGCTTACTTGATATAAGTTGGCACTTATGTTATGCGATAGTAAAGTCCTGGTTTCGGCAAAATTATATTGAGTTTCTCAGTAGCAGTTTAGAGTGTAGAGATATTTAATGAATAGGACCAAAAATGTAACTATCGAGAAGCTAACCTAACCCTTTGTGTAAACTTTGACATATGAAGATTTGACCAGCGCTTTCAAAGAAGACAGACATTATTGACAGCCACACCTTTGAAATTTTCAGCGTTACAAGCATCGATACTCACTTATTATCTTACTATTGAAAAACGCAGTTATTTTATTTACCAAACGATACCTATTGTAAAGCTGGCAACGAGTCTCACGTGTTGTACTAGGTAATTATCAACATACATAGGTACATAAATAAATTACACTACAATAAATTATTGTTTTTTTATTATATACGATGAGATAGTGTAACATATACTTCACAAAATATTGTAAACAGACACTCACAACATCCTACAATAGAGATAAACCCATCCGGGGCTGACGCACGCACTCTGTTTAACCATCATCAATTTGAAAATTCAACGAAATTTTACTGTCCGTAAGTAAAACGAATCGTTTCTTGTTTATTGGAACGCGGCATTAGTCAATTCAACTTTTGCTAGAAGATGAAATTAGGTGTCATTATGACGTCAATAGTCGACGAAAAAAATTTTCCGCGAGAATATTATTAATGTAGGTATAGTTTTTATTATACATATTTTAAAACAACCCATTGTTGCGGCAACAATGTACCTATGTTGTTGAGAGATTGTATGAAATAAAGATGATTGATTTGACTAAAAGAGTTACCAATATGTAAAACTTTAACAAAAAAAAAACATTTATAGTTTTGTACTTACGGTTCACGGTTTTTTTAAATTTCCATCTCTTTAAAAGTCAAATTTCAATTCCTCACTTGTTAGGTAGGTACCTCACTAATTGGTAGTGTTGACCTTAATTCTCTGATATTACTAAAATAATAGTCTTATGAAACTTAATTCTGTACTTTTTCTGTACTACCGTTTTAAGTAGTGATTATAGGTTTTTATATTTATTATTTTGTCCAGAAAATCTGAGAATTACCTCCACAATAAGGTTTTAAAAATTAATGATGAATGGTGAGTTGGCTTGTTGTAGTTTTCAACAGAAAGTGTGTTAATCTAAACTAATATTATAAAGAGAAAACATTTGTGTTTTTGTATGTATGTTTGTAATGTTTTCACACAAAAACTACTCCACCGATTGCGATGAAACTTGGTATGTAGATAGCTAGAGACCTGGATTAACGCATAGGCTACTTTTTATCCCGACATTCCCACGGGATCGGGACTCATGCGGGTGAAACCGCGAGGCGCTGCTAGTTTTACATATTTGTATTAATAAAGGAAAGGAACACTGGCTACATCTATAAAAATGAATTTTAAAGAGACAGCTCATTACTAATAACATTAGACTGATGTGGGACTAGGGAATTGATTACTAATATTTTTAATTATAAACTAATTCAGTTCTTCCAGATAGAAATTTCAAACCATGTTTACATAATCAAAGCTGCTCTGGGCAATACAAATATATAAAATTGAAGTGTCTGTTTGTAATCATCAATACAAATAAACAAAATTGAAGTGTCTGTTTCTAATGTCAAAATAAAAGTGTTTTTTTATGCTAATACAGTTATTTGCACGATACCTATGCCTAAAAATATTTTTTTTTTATGTTCTTTGTCTGTCTGTTTGTTTGTTTAATATTATAAAGCTGAAGAGTTTGTTTGTTTGGTTCTAATCTCAGGAACTACTGGTTCGGATTGAAAAATCATTTTAGTGTTGGATAGCCTATTTATCGAGGAAGGTTTTAGGCTATATAACATCACGCTACAACTAATAGGAGCGGGGCATCAACGAAAAATGTTACAAAAACGGGGAAAATTTACAAACGTGGACGAAGTTGCGCGAGTCAGCTAGTAAGTCAGTCAAAAGCTTCACTCATCCATCACCCAAACGAATACAATGCGCTCGCTGTAATATGAACTAAATGATATCATATAACTTCTGGTACGTGTAATGTGTTTAGTTGATATAATAATCAAGCCCATGTTTGTACTCTGATAAACACCATGCAAAACAGGATTACTGATATAGCAATGTGACGTACCGATCATGTTTCTTACAACTAGTAAATACCTGGTAATTACATACTGAGTATTCACATTTATAAAACTCCATTCGGAATTCTAACCGTTTTTTGGTGCCATTCAAATGTTGCTATTCTTATAAAATACCATAACCATCTGCTGTACTATTAATTGTGTTGGTATTTTCTGTACTCATGACAACGACATGTGAAAACGTTAAGACAACAAATAAAGTCACATTCGTATTTAGAACTAGCTGCGCCCCACGGTTTCACACGCGCACGTCCCGATGCCGTGGGAAAATCGGGATAAAAAGTAACCTATGTGTTAATCCAGGTCTCCAGCTATCTACATACCAAGTTTCATCGCAATTGGTTCTGTAGTTTTTACGTGAAAGGGTTTGTTGGTATGATGCAATCATGACCTTGAGGATGGCGTGCATATATTGTAAGCTCAAAGTTGCCTGCTAATGCAACTTTAAACGGTCCCTAGACGATCATGCGGCATGACATGCGTTACGTGCTGTCATACATGCATGATCGTTTAATCGTATTGATTGATGCGAATGACATGCAAACTACGTGCATGATACGCAAACTACGTGCTGGCAGTTCATTGACAATTCCTTTTATACCAAGCCAATTATTATGCTGCATGATAGACTCTCAATAGGTCTTTTATGCAGCATGATGATTGAGCATGTCATGCCGCATGATCGTCAAGGGACCGCTTTAGGAATGTTAAATGACTATGAGTGTTTCCTTTTAAGTTGTTTGTTAGTGTGTAACTATGTAGTACATCTACCCAATGTTAATAATTGTGGAGGACAAATATTTCTTCAATCCTAGAGTTAAACGAGGAATATAAACAAGCGAGTAGTAACAGAGATAAGAAGACGGAAAATACCATTTGTTGATTAATTATTTAATTTGTCATTTTATTACTTTAAATAGTGTATGAGATGCGTCAAGTTATTATTATTATTATAGTTTGCTACGTTTAATTTCATTTATGACGCTTATTTTCATAATTATTTGATAATTCATATGTATGTCGTAATTTTTTGTGTTGGAGGTGGAGGTGGACCAGATTCTTATTCTCTCTTATCCAATCCTTTCCTCAGTTAGACGAATAACTATTATCACGTGACTGCAAACACCAACCAGATCCATTTAATTTGAAAAATTATAATAAATTCAATTAAACTGGTTAAAAAACTATTTTCTTAAATTCAACAACATTGATTAAACAAGGCTGAAATAGTCTACCTAGTGACTATTTTCTTACGTATTCTTCAACCTAATATATCGCTAATCCAACAAGGTATTGAAATCATTTAGGTACTGTTGTACCCTCAAGGTTTCTGTATTCTTAACCTCCCCTCAAAACTTCATTATTAACCCCATATAGGCTAATATAGGAATATTAGCTTTAGATAGTGAGAAGTCGGTATTCTTAATTTGAATACATAATACTCACAGACACAGACAGAGGATAAGAGCTATGACGTGGGTCTTTGTTGTTGCCTTCCTCTCCACTTTTGTGACGATCACTGCCCTGCAAGACGGACAGGTCACCTGGGAGGGATCAGGTCCAACTGGCACTATGTTCATATTGAAGTCTGTAAAGATAAATACAATACTTTTAGCATATGGAAGCCGATGTCACCTACTTCTTTTGTTCAAAAATTACACATGTTAGTTTTCATGGATTTTCTTGAATAATTCCAAAATAAAAAAAAAGTTCGATTTAAAATCTTTAACTTTACACATTTTATCATCTTTTATGAGAAACGGAGGTGATAATACCTGAAAATTCAAACGGTCATAACTTTTAAGGGATAGTATTTTCAAAAAATATTTTTGTAACTGCATGTTCCATTATCAGATACATCTTGGAATAATTTATATTATTAATATAAAGCTACTTCATTTACTTAGGCTACTACAGCTACGGTGACACATCATTCTCGAATTTATATATGTACAAAATAAATAATACCCTGATCAAATTGGTGATGTTCTGAAGAAAGGGCATGTCAGAAACCCGGCGGGCTTGTATGAAAGGTTTATTGACAGCAGAGGACGGTCGTGAGGTATGCAAGTGGTGGGCTGTTGCCTCTGCCTACCACTACCTAGTGAGAAAGGCGTGCATTTGTGCAGGTATTTTATTATTATTTTAAGTGCATAATGCCTCGATCATTTCTCGTCTTTTGTAGCGCACTTTTGCTTTAAAGTTCACTGCTCAGACTTATGGCTTCGAGAAATCCAGATCCAGATCCTATTAGCAGTGATTGTTTGTATTTCCAGCGGTTGCATGAAGTGCAACCCTAGATTAATACTTCGGTGCCGCATTAGTGGGCCACAAAAGCATAATATGCATTGCAGTTTCTTCTGCCTCTCGACAGAATCTGCATTTTGTTTTCTCGATCAACTTTAGGTTGAACATATGTTTGTTCAGTTTGCAGTGTCCGGTGAGGATTCGTGTTACTGCACAGGTTTTGTATCTTTCGCGATACATACATTGTTTTCATAGCCTTTTATTAAAGCTTTCGAGTGTCTTAGACCAGTTCTGGTCTTCCATCTCTTAAGTGCCATTGATGTTTATTGGACGTTTTATATTGAACATTGAGGTTGAAGCTTAATCATTAAGAGTAGGATTAATTAACACTATGCATTAGTAAATATATTTATTAATTCTATGTCATGAATATAATTATAACCATAGCATATGCATACTTATAGAGGTAACATATAGTTAATTGCTATGCAAAGTTTGTCGCTTTCAGACACCACGAACTGTACGAGCGTCAATCAAAGTTATCATCTATTTTTCACGATGGATGGTGTTAATAATTTTATTATTCAATGAAATAAATACAATGATAATCAACTTCAACCTAATTAAATAGATTAGTCATTAGTGTAGTAGTAGCGTAGAAAAGACAATAAAACACCATTTTTTCTAAATCAGACATTGTATTTGCTAAAACACCATGGAACACACCTAGGTATATAAAATGTCGACCTATTAAAAGATATGTTGAGCAATTTACTTTTATTAACGAACATACGTACAACATTCTCAATAGTGCCACAATAAATTCTTCTAATCAACATTTAGTTTATATCAATTGATCGTAATGACATTATTAATGTGTACTAGTAGTTACAAACCATGTAGGCGTCACAAAACATTATTCATTTAGTTTCAAATGCTTTCTAATTGGTTAGGTAGTTAAAAGTCAATAATCAACAAACTTGGATGATAGCAATGTAGAGGCGGCTATGTAGTGATTCTCCTCCGTACGTCAATACAAAAAAGGTTATATTCAACTTTTTTAATGACTGACGTGACAAATTGGCGATCAACCCGACTTAACATGTTTCTATACATAGACTATGAACGCATATGTTTCCCATGGTATCACTTGCGTGTTGTCGTAACTATAATATGTATACGTATATTTTGCCCCCTAGCACAGAATACATAGTAGTACAGGTAGAGAAGTCCCACTCCGCCAAATCATGTAAATAATATAATAAAGTTTCAATTCAGGTAGCACAGCGCAATTACCTTCAGCTAAAAGTTGCCTCTCTTTCTAACGCGTTAACTCTTATCTGATCTAACGACGGCGACGTCGCGACGTTAGGGTTGTCTTTTTTAAGAAATAATTAAGCTGAATATTTAATTACCAGTAAGTTATGTGCCTATTACTCTATTTTTGTGAACATATAAACCTAGGCTAAGTACTAATAACTTGACAGTCTAGATACGAAGGGATGCCGCGACGCAGCGTGTGAAAGAGTATCCAACTAAAGTGCGGCCCGGCTGGCGCGGTCGTGTACTTGTAACTTTATACCTACACTGCGGAGTAGACTTGGCATTTGTTTATATAATCACGTAGTACGTATACGTAGTAATAATAAAGAGGCGGCAGCTCTTGAAGCTCTGAAGATGCACACACGTTCAAAATCTTCGATAAACGATTCCCGTGATGGACGAACTATCTACAGACAAGTTTACGCAGATACCTCGGTGCGCCAGTCAGACTCGAACTTGTCCGGTTTTTTTATGTATATAATATATACAATTGGTTTTGTACGAATAAGTACAAAGGCGGATTTAATGCCAGGATCCAAATAGCACCAACACAATTTAATATGAAGCAAAGCAATAGCGATAGCGTAAATGCTACAGATCTGTGCAAAATAGTGACACACAAACGATCGCTGTTTGGCATTAAATTTGCTCTTGTTTTTATTGTTAAGGGATAATACTTTTTTGTCGGTGAGTCAAATAAAAATACGGTAAACACTGAAATGCTTCTCAAACTTACTCAATTATATATTAAACGTAATCAACGTTGCAGTCAACACGTGGAACAAAAGTGCAATACGGCATCGCTTATGTGTGTGGTTACGCGTAATGCATTACGTCATTAAGTGTTTCATTTAAATAACCAAGATACAACCAACAAGTAGGTAGCTAAATAATGTTTGTACATTCCGTCGGTTTACTGCTGTGGCCTAAACATTAATTTAATTTAGATGTAAACGAAAGCTCTATATTTTCTGTCAAAACGAGTGATAACACACTAAATCTTATGCACTATTAAAATCTATAGCACTATTTGCATTTTTGTGTATAAGCAAATTTTCTTTATCTGTATGTTCAGTATGGCTCTTTTTTACATTTATACATACACACACACACGTAAGATCCAGGCATATCACCTATAAGATACAGTAAAGAGACGCAGACCTTTAAATATTCATCATTGCTAACCAGACAATGTTATATGTATAATATGTTATACATATAAACATGTATTGAAAGTAACAATGTGGTTTCTTAGTATTGCACGTAGTCATTTGATACGGGTTAAGCTACGGGCATATTCAGTCTATACTCATTTATCATGTTTTGTTAGGTATCATAAAAAGATATACCTACCTACGTATCTATTTCTATTTGAAAATAAAAACGATTATTCATCCGATGACTTCTTTTTGTTCCCGAACATCAATACGCTAAGACTGCTTAGTATTTTGATAAAACTTTAAGTAATCAGCGTGTTTCTTTGTTTCCTACGTTGTTAGCCTCTGCCATACTCTTCGAAAAGGTCAAGATTACATAGAGCGGTGTACTAAATGGTGAGAATTACATGTACAATCAAATTATGCTAACACAGAATATGCAATCCAATATGAATCCATTTATTTCGCGTGAGCACATCGCATCGTGGGCAGTAGGTGCCTGTTATATGGCCTAGAAGGATGTTTATTAATGTGTTTAAGTATAATTTTGTATAAATTTATAAGTACACTAAACACATGTCGCTTAAATAAAATAGGTTGAGCAAGTTTAGGCATGTGAATTATACAAGTGTACGATTATAATTGTTTCAAAAAATTATATTCAATGTGCCTGAAGCATTTTACTAGTTCATACACTCAATGAAATTAATATGTTTTTTTACCCTTACATTTTTTTTTTCGGCTGAATTATTGTTTTTAAAGTTTATGGAACTTTTTAGGAGAACGTCTTTGGAGATATAATTTAACCAACTTGAAAAAAATGCCGAATTGCATTTATACTTATTTTAAAAGTATTTTTATATTAGACAAACTAGTGACCTGACTTTAAATTATAATATATGTTATGTTTGGAGTTTTAACTGCGACATTACATACCTAACGTTTTCCTTCAGTTGTACGGAAGACATAACTGTTGTGTTGTTTTTGGATGTACCTTACTGATTTAGAGAATCTCGAATAACTCACATGCATGAATAGCTTACTATATTATATTGCTCTTTGTATGTTTATCCTGGTGCCGTATGCTTATCATTATAAACATTACTGCCTGTTGCACAAGTGGCGGATCGTTCTAGGTGATTTGTTCCGGACAATTACTAATAATAAAAAAAATCTTAAAGGAAACTTAATACATTGAATATTTTTTAAACTAGTTAATTTTGCTACGTAATAATGTACGAGTACGATATCTGCCTGCCATCGTCAAAACTTTTTCCCAGTAAGTAGGATGTTTTCAACTGAAATTCGAGGACGAACGATACCTTATCAAAAAAATTATTGATTTTATTGTACTATTCTATATCCCATAAAAGGTTCACCAACTCACAGCAATCAGAGCGAAACAGGTCGATGAAGCCACACGAAATGCGTGAAATGTACACCAAAGCAACATAACAAGTAACATATGATTATGCAACAGAACAGAGGCACAGTAACAGAGGTATACAATAGAATTCGATTCGTTTGTTATTGTTGACTGTTGATACCAAGGACGGGTTTCCGTCAACAGCACAATAGAAGTTCAAGATTTCACGACCTAGAAGTGAATAAAAAAGTCTTCCGTATCAACTGTCTTTGACAAAACTTAGATACTCTACCAATTCAGAATAAAAAAAATATAAGGAAAAGATAACAATTACTTCAATCGATCGATCTAAAATGGTTGTGTTACAAAAAACATGTTCTCATAATGGCCTTGTAAGAATAATCCACTGCCTTATCGCATATATAGGTAGCTTATATGTATATATATATATAAGTTATCACTTATATTACCTATTAATCTCTGCATACATCGATTCGATTTGTCTTTTTGCTTTGCTGAAAACATGCAGATTTCGCAAAAAAATAGTTATTTATGAAAGCCGGATCTAAAATATACCGGTCTACGATACAAAAGGCTTAAGAATATTTGATTACTATTAATCATTGTTTTTATATGATAAATTTAGCCATCCTTAATACCATATCTAATGTAAAGCTGGACCCCATACTACTTTGAGAGAATAAGAAGGAGTATGCAAGGTTATTCGAGCATTTTAGAGATTATTGAAAATGTTACGATAAAACAATAGCATAGACTATGAATAAAATTACCATATCAACCAATCTTTCAAGTTTTAATACTTATTGATTTAATATCCTAAACTCATTATGTTTTTAACAAGCATTTTAACATAGTCCTGTGAATGTTAAGATTTTCTATAAACACTTTTATATTTAAATATATACTTGTTATATTTCATACTTCATATTAAAAATAACATATTAAAGAACTGACAAACTGTTATTTTTATCAGTTGTTTGAATGTTTGTAAAGTCCCCCAAGTTACAGGAATCAGTCTAAGTGCGCGATTGTCATCACTACATGAGACTGTCAACCTTGTATAACACGAATTATTGTTTAATACGGCGAAATAATGAATACCATTTACATAACTTATAAGTGTAAAATTTGTCATTACGATAATACGGTCTCATTAACCAGTGAATCCATTCATAGCTCTATTTGCTAGTAACTAAGAGCGTTAAATTATCTGAAACTGTTGGCGTCTGTGGCAGTGAATGAAACCGTTTAAATATGTATGTTTATTCGCGTGTGTGCACGTCTGCCACGTCACGGAATGGAAACTCGTGTATGTTCTAGCTTTACCTTCGCCTTTTAAATAAGTTGCACCCAGGCACAGAACAACTGATCGCGTTCATCACACAATTATTTGTCACTACAACACTAGATCAACAGGCTCGGCCCGTAGATGTTTTCAAGTTTTGCATCCTAGATCAACTATCTATAAATATATACTGGCATGGCACATCACATGGTGAATTTGTGAAAACATTTCAGTTAATTGCTTAAAGGAAAACTAACCTAAAGAAACAAATGTGAAGATAGATTTTCATTTGGATGCATATGTTTAGCATTATATTGGCACATAAGCGCCGCCGTATAAAGTGCCAACATTATAAAAATACATGTTACACACCTAGTTTAGTTTCATTGATTTTTAATGAATTGAGTTTAAAATTATTACTAGTACTGTAGCCGTACAAGGCAATAAAGCTATTCAATTAGGTGAGTCCTATTTAAATTTATGAGGAAATGAGGTGTAGTACTGTCCCAAAAATGAGTCTTAAAAGGTTAACCATCTTTTGAGATTTATACTTTCACACAAGTGTCAAGTGTGCGAACGAAATCTATACAAAGTTTACAATAAAATATACAAACTGTTTGTCTTTGCGCCACACAAAAAGCCACAAACAAATTGGATAATCGTTATGTGTTCTAGCCTTAAAGACTTGTGTTTATCTTTTCTTGCTATTGGTAGTTCGAGAATATGGTTGAAGCCGTATCGTGTAAGCCAGCGTTGCCAAACTTATCCAAATTAGTTAAATTCCGATTTGTTATATATCTATACTTAATGTTATAAAGCTGAAGAGTTTATTTGTCTGAGATTACCGCGTTTAACACGCGGTTATCTCAGGAACTACTGGATCGAATTGAAAAATTCTTTTAGTGTTAATATAGCCCATTTACGGAGGAAGGCTATAAGTTATATAACATCACGCAACGATCAATAGGAGCAGAGCAGTGACCATAAACGCAAGTGAAACTGTGGGGATGGCTAGTTACTAATAAAATAATGATATTTGACGATGATGATGATGACGATGACAATTTGCAATTGAATTTTGTAGCATGGCACCATATTTCTTTTGCAAAAATTCTTTTACAAACATGACCATGCATACATATTTTATATTTTAATTTATCAAATACGTAGTGAGTGACACATTAGTAATTATCACCTCACAGATCGATATTGGTGGGTAATGAACTAGCATTTGTGTACATTTTATGGTGCTAAAATGTTTCAAGTGTCATAAAAAAGTATCTGAGTAAATATTTCTTAATTTAAGTCATTAAAATGTAACAAATCTATAATTAAGCATTGGTAAACGTTCTATAATTTTAACTTAATACGTATGCAGTAGTTGTACGTATACATATGTATATGCGCTTCAACTCCCAAGACCTCAACTGACAGTCCCGAAGAGAAATAGCATTTATATGACTTAGTATTGTGAGTTGATTTCCTTTTATTAATTATTCGCTTAGGTGTTGTTTGTCATATATTTAGCTAAAAAACAAAGCACTATGAGGTAAAATAAAAAAAAAGTATTTTAAAATAACCTCGACTCAAAAATTCCATCAACAAATAGCCAAGAACTGATGATCTAAATGGGTGAACAGGTTTTTTGAATTATAGCTAAGAACACTCGATCAAACCTTTTTGACTTTCACCCATGTGTCCGGGATTTTAGTTTTTATCCTGCGGTGTCGGCATGCTGGCAGGCCAACACTTACAACACCCATCATTATTACGTCAGAGGTTAACAAAACAAAAACGGACATTCGCCTAATGAATGACAGAGACCGTTGAGATAATTTTGTCTCTTTCTGGTAGGTACAAAACAGAGCCATCTGTGACACGAGTAAACTTTAATGTGACAAACTCGCGTCTATTTCTTTATTTTCACCATTTTCCAGGGTACTGTCGTCAAATTTATTGTTTTTAGCTAGTATGAAGATAACACTTTTTTACATATTTAGTACAGCAAAAATTTGTGTTCATTAATTTTGTGAGTCCCCACTTAATTGAGGCTACTTTAAACAAAAATAATCTCCAAATGTACGGTTTAAAAAAATATAAAAATATTATTGAAATAAAAAATAATGTATCACCTACTGTAAATTAAGCGCATCCATCGAGATTATAATGTACGTTAAGTACCTAGGTACGTAATATCTCGATGAACGTAACTAAAATCAAACGATCTTGCGCATCCTCCCAAAAAATAAAGTATTCAAGTTTAAGGTATCTGGAAGGTATTTGATAGATATTTAGTAGGTATATTAAAATGTAATTGTGTAGATTTAACTTGAACGTTAAAGATTCAACCCAAATAAAATTTACGACGACGCGGCGACGCAACAAATAATAATAGGTAGGTACCTACCTACCTATTAGGTTCTTAGAAAATAAGAACAATAGGCCGAATAGGTAGATATACCGGATTCTTTAAACGAGTTTATTGATATATTTCTCGTTCTACATAGCTATATAGGACAGGAATTTAAAGACGTTTTAATGGCTAGGCGGCATCTAAAAATAAACAAAAATCGTGTTGATACTACACGGCGCGTCTTACTCTAAAATCGATTTTTGGCCATGAGGGATTATTATAATATCCATTACGTATTCAGAACGTATTAAAATACCACGCATTAAGCCTATTCAAATTAACTATGTAGGTACCTACACGGTGCTCCGCCATTTTGCTTTTTTTTTATAATGTTGAACAACTTTATGATGAATGTATTGAACTATTATACCTACAACCTACCTGTAACATTTATTAAAAAAATATTAACATAATATATTCTAATTAAAAACAACAACATTTAGAATTTAATGTATACACAAAAACACGCATAATTAAAGATAGTGAATGTTTACTATACTGACGACAATTATACTTTACACTATTTTAAACATAATTTGTATAAACCAGATTCACCAAGACACTGTAATGCACAAAAGCGTAAAAAAACCCACCACACCCTTTTAAAATTCAAACCACGCTTATCATAAATATGACGAATACTTAGACACAATGCTGTTTTTTGTTCAGCAAAAGTTCAACCACAAAAATCTTTATTCAAAAACTTCTTAACAGGCTCAGGAATGATTACCGTACACTTTATCTTTGCCAAGATCGTAAAAGGCAACGAGAGAATATTGTAAACATACCTATTCCACACAAAACTCAAAACACAAACGTACTAACATAATATTGTAATTACGGCACATGGTAACAAGATGTTTACAGTAAATAAATGAACGTACCTTTTTAAAGATTGGAATATAGAGAAAGAGGCAATAGTTGTTTTATTACGCCGAAGCGAGCGCACAGAAACAGTATCGACGCACTACTGGCGTTGGACCATTTCTGGTCGGTTGAGCACGAGTCATTAGCTGTACTCTTTGGTAGTAAAGTGAGTCATCCGTTAAGGACGCGTCACACTTGTGCTTCTTTTTAATTATATTCTGCATAACAAATAATGAAAAAAGAATTTGCTGTAAGTTGATTTTTTTCGTGCCTTGACCTATACCTATCAAATTTAATTATAACTCTATATTAACTTCAGTCGACATCGTTTAAAACTTTTAGACACATATTATGAAAATAAAAAAAAGCAATTTTACTCATCAAAATACGTTAAAAATTAAAATTAAAAAAGTTTTAAACTAACTAACTAAACTGCCTAAATTACTGATGCATTTATCATGCTAATAATAACACCTAAGTGTCATTGAACTATAATTTTATAAAATTGTAATAGACGATAAAATAGAAGTAAATCTAAAAGCCAATTTCTATAAAAATTTAGGTGTTTAACACTTCTATGACTTTTCAAATCTGGTTTTTAACTCGTTTACCTTTTTTAAGACTGACTCCTTAGAGGTTAATTAACTATAAAAATACCGAAAACTGACTGACCAATATCAGTGTTTTAGTCCGTTTGAAATATCCCTCAGGGTTTATTAAAATTTATAAAAAAGGTATTGATTAAAATAACAACAATGCTACAAACGTTATATCTAACTAATACAGTAATAGTTGTAGTAGTAATAATAAGTAAATAATACGTAAGTATTTAAACTACAAACCAATTACAAACTTAATTTAATAAATTGTAGGTCAATAATACATTCGTTTGGTTACTAACTGTTGATTCAAGTCTAGATAACCTACTTAAAAGGAAGTTCAACTTTCAAGTGTTTAATTGAACTGTTTATAATAAAATCATAATTTTAATACATTTTAATAAAGACACTAACGCAAACATATGTGTACTGTGTAATAAACAATACTAGAACCTTACAGATGGCCTTTTTGCTAAATTAAAGGATATGAGCATAATTGACAATGTGCGGAAATGTTGTATGTCGTAGCTACCCAGCCACAACTAATTTTAAACAAAAGTGTTTTTAACTAGACATAATGACGTTGACTTTTTGAAATTTTATTAAATTTTTTTGCCCGTAAGTGCGTGTGTGTTTTTTTATGGCTCACTTTTCGTGTCGCAACTAACAGTCCATGTGTTTAATTACTGAAAAAGAACCAAAATGAATCTAGCTACTTCTATATATTTTATAGATTTTTAATATATCTACTAAAACTACAACTAAAGCTATACTTTAATAATTAAAAAAAAATGCCGTTAACGCCATTTATTGAAGGCAACACCACAGCGCCGCATCGGGGTTTCCCCAATTAATGTTTTTATTTTATACGTAATATCACGCTCAACAAAATTACATTATAGATCTGGGACCCAGTGGTTCCGAGGATGGAAAAGCCATACATAATAATTAATAACAATAGGATATCATGGTAGGCCAGACGTACCTACCCACTTTTAGTAGAATTTCGAAATCGTTATTGTTACAAAACTGGCAACTTTTTTCATGGATGTAGCCACAAACTAGATTGCCGTAACGGCAACACGGCTTACCAACATTATTTCATTTTATTCATTAGATGATGAATATGTATTTAAATTTAAAACAATGAATCATGATGTATTTAGACCTTATCTTTAGTGACTGCCTCCATAGATACACAAGGAAAATAAAAGCTCTTCCAACTGGGTATGTTATGGCGCCAACAGTATGGGCCCCTTATCATGACGTCACCGCGTCGGTCTATTCTTGTGATTAGCTTTGCTGTCCACATTATTATTGGACAATGTTGCCGGGTGCTTCAAAAGAAAAGAATCCCGTTATTTATAACACGTTCATGGAAACAATTATTACAGCCGTACATTTTGCTTTGTTCGTTATGACTTATGAGGTATAAACTTACTACTATCTTATCTGCGTCGATAGGTACAGGAAAATGTCACAAAACGCTCACATGGGCAATCAATAATAATCAGATAATTATAATACATTAACTTTGATAACAGACTATTATTACGCATTTCAATAGATTAAAATATTTTTCTTGTCTTGTCCTTAAAAATTTCGATATGCGATGTTAATTAAAAAATAATTACACTGGTTGAAGAATAAGTCGCAAATTACAGTTTAAGTATAAAATTCATAACATTTGAAATGAAAAAATAAATAAGCACAAAATAATATATTGTTATATATTTTATGCTTATTTCTCAGGGATGGCCCTGATAAATAAACCAATTACTTTAATGCAGCATTGATAACTTTGATTGATATTCGGCGATACGAACAGCCAACCTTCGTGACGTCATCTCATCACTAAAAAAGCCTTCCGCACCTGCGCACAGCGGAGTGGTCAAGGTCAGGAATATACTAGCCCCATGCAATGGAAACTAAAGTAATGTATTTTGTCCAGCAATGTTTTATTTCTTCCATGCCTGTCATTTTTGTGAGAGAGAGGTTTGTACCTATATTCTATAGGTATTGTCACATTTTATATTATTTAATTTTATGTAAATGTTCTACTTAATTTCTTTATGAGATGTAAATGTTAGGCCAGTAATATCTACTGTTTTAAAAAAAAATTACATATATGGTTAGAGTTATTTTTAAATTAAACATCTTATAACCTAGTTTATATATACTTTTATCATACCATAATATGATACAAGAATAAACTATTGATTGATTGAATGATAATTTATGTTATATTTTGCAGTGGGAGAGCCATGCTTCGGCACATATTGGCCGGCTCGACCGGAATGGTACGGCCTCACAGAAAACCTGCAGTAAAATAATGCTTCGTTGTGAGATTACCGGAGGCCCTAACCCCTTCCTCTTCCCCTCTTCCCCCTCACCCCCACTCGCCACCATCTCCCCCTCTTCCCTCCCTTCCTGTACTCTCACCTTAAAGTCCGGCAATGCACGTGTGACTCTCGAGATACCGTGACTACCGCTGCCCATGGGCAACGGTAGTCACTTACTATTACCGTCTGGTCGTTTGCCAAAAAAGGAAGAGGCGAAAGTGTCGGAAAATGTAAACATAATTATATTATTTCCGTTCTCCTCGCTTTTCTCTTTGCGAAAATCCTTGATAGATTCTTTATGGTCTTTTTTTTATCGTGAGTTATCCCCCAGGCGTTATCAGCTGACCGAGGCTGGCGGTGAAGTGGTAGGGCGGGATTCGGGATCAAACCGACTAAAACCATATCTTGTTCCGACACAAATGGTTCTATTGCAAAGAACTCGGGTATACCCTAGGAAGGAAGTCCCCGAGAACCCCGTTCTATATGGTCTAATAAGGCCTTCTCTATATTCTTGCTAAATTTGTTAACCTTTCGTACCTCATTGTTGAGCACAGGTAATATTTTATCATTTGTATTCGTAATGCTTTGATGATGTTGGGCATAAGGCTGGCAGATTGATCAAATATATAAATTGGAGTTTTCATTACATCATTATTACTTTTTTGTAAAAGTCTGACATGACATAATTGCTTTACATAAATCAACGGCGTTCATATCCAATGAATAATTCGCTGAAAGTTTTTCTTGCAAATGATTCTGAGCTGATTCTTAATCCACTTTGATTTTGGTCATATTCAGTTCAAATAAAAAAGTAAACACGTACAAATGATTAAATAATTAAATCTATCGTCTATAGTGAATAAAGCGACAAGCTCTGGAATTTTCAATTCATGAGATGGCTTGATCAACAATCTCATTTACAAGTTAATGAAAATCTAGGATATCTTGCCGACCTTTTTCATTAGAAATTTTCAATTACAAATTTGAGTTTTAACATGGGGCATTATATATTATGAAAAAATGTGTGTTGGATGATGAAGATTCAAAACTTTTATACATTTGGTGAAGTTTAACACACAAAAAAAAGTTTAGAATTCAAAACCGTTTGTAGAATTTATTATTACAACAAAATATAATGTTGCCGAATATTTGAAGTAAATATTTGCAGTTTGATTATAAAAATAATAATTATACATGATGGCTTTCTATACTAATATAAATTTAACTGAATTCCTCAACGTACAACGTACCTTTCACCCGACGCCGACGATAAGCAATATAGCGATTTTAACGCAGAAACTACTTAGTAATCTGTGCCAGAGGTCATAATTAATGTAAACTAAAACCCGAGACGTAAACATTCTGTCAGAACAAATAATGTAAACTTGAACCACAGTCGTAATCTTGTCTCGGAGACATACGAGTATACCTACTCAATTATCAATACTTAACTATACTAACTAATTTATTCTATAAAAAGAATAATTCCAACTAATTGGCCCTAGCATTTCATTCGGCCGTACGTAAAAATAATCACAACCGTATTTATAACACTATATTACGTTTCCATAAAAACTTGAAAGATTTATCTACATTGAAATTGTAACTATAAAATCCTTCTAATATTATAAACGCGAAAGTTTGTGAGGATGTAGCGACGTATGGATGTTTGTTACTCTTTCACGCAAAAACTACTGAACCGATTGCGATAAAACTTGGTATGTAGACAGCTGGAGATCTGGATTAACACATAGGATACTTTTTATTCCGATATTCCGATGGCATTGGGACTTACGCGATTGAAACCGCGGGGTGCAGCTAGTAGATAATAGTGTTAAAATTCGAAATGCTTTAAGCTATAAGTCCCATTGTGATCTTAGTAGTAAGTGCTTATTGTCAACCACGATTGTTCTCTAACACCATCTAGTGTCAATATAACGTAACTCTTTAGAAGAGTTATGTTAGATTGACGACATCTGACGATGAACTGATTGTTTTGCTTGAAGCAAAACAAGTAGTAAGTGTGTATATTTGTGGTAGGTGTATTAAACTTATAAAGTAACGTTTTGACCTGTTTAAAAAATGGGATGCAATGCTGTCAATAGATTTGAGTTGCAATATTATGATGCAGTTTCCAGGGTACCTCAAGGGTCGCATCTGGGGCCCCTATTCTGCCTTATATTTATTAACCGTAAGCACTGTAAAATGTCATTATTTACCGCTAAATTATATCATTCAGGGATTCTAAACTAATTAAAGACGATCTTAATAAAAGCTTAGACTGGTGCAATGCAAACTGTATGGAACTCAATATAAATAATTCATATTAAATTCACCCGCGAAAAGAAACCACTTGTTACGAAGTACGAGATTGGCTACACATATTTAAGCAAAGTAAACGAAATCCGTGTTTGGGTGTGATCATCGATAGAAAGCTACCATTCAAATCACACGTTGACAAAAGCAGCCCAAATGCTCGGATTTCTGAGAAGAAACACTGTTGGCTTTAGGAATATTAGCACCAAAGTACTCTTATATAACAGTCTCATGCCCAGCCATCTCAAGTTTGCTAGTATCGTATGGTCACCGTATTATGTTGTCCATCCGGAACGGATTGAAGGCATTCAGCGAGCCTTCACCAGAAATATTTCATTATTTTATTCTCTTACAGGAAACCATATGATGAGCGGTTATCTAAATTTGAAATGATCAGTCTTTGTGATCGTAGACGAATATTTGACCTTCTTTTTGTAAATAAATTGATAAGCAATAGGATTCAGTGCAGTTGTCTTTTGGAAAAGGTACCATTGGCCATTCCCCACTCTTATTCAGACATAGACTTATTAGAACGTTTCATGTACCATTCTGTGGAACTAATTGTGGCATGCAATCGCCTATAAATTGTGTTCTTATTCAGTGCAATACTATTGAAACACGCAATCAAAACATTGACATCTTTGATGATTCATTAAAAAAAATTTAAGACTAAACTCCGAAAAATATTTTATAGTATCTCAAATAACTAATATTATTTAAATTTTTAAATTTCTTTAGCTTATTTAAATTATACGGTTTTACTCGCGTGTATATTTCGGGGATGCCCGACTAGTTTTTATTTCTTTAGCTTGTTCATTTGTTCACTCTTTGTTATTTTTATTTGGTTCTTTAACACTCTACTGTAACTAGCCAATGATATGTACACCGTGAATAGTATATAATATAATTTGTAAATGTATTAATATGTATGATAGGTCACTTTACATATCTATTAACATATTCTGTTAAAACATGAACTAACAGTGTTCACTACAGCCTTATACAAAACCAATTTCACATTGATCAAGCACCTACTCAATAAGCCAATGCAACGATACACAAATATGAGGTATTACTCTTAAATTTTAAAGGCACCTTGTCTCGGCATGATCATTTGTACATCAATGTAGAATACGAATGACTGCATGTAATAGCAACACATGATTAGTCTGTACCTTTTTTGCACTAAGGGTTGTATACAAAACTTTAAATTTGTGACGCACCTACTTCTAAATATTTATACGACTAGTAACTTACGCATAAAAACTCATAGAACTACATATATATAATGAATGCCCAAACATTCGTAAGATCATATTGTTGTGTGTTTTATGTCAGGCGCTTCTCCTTTTCACATACTGGCGATGATTCCAATTGAGTGCTAATGCAGATATATGTGTATAGCTAATCTCCTTTTATATTGAGATATGTTAAAAAGGATAGAAAAATTTAACAATGTTTTATAAATTATGTGAAAACGGCTACAAAACGCTACACAAGTGCATACATAATATATGTTAATCTGCCTTGGTACGATCTCGAAAATCTAAACAATATAATTCATGTTTAAAAAAGGTGAATGACAATCAAATATAACAATCAAAATTTTATAAATCATGTTCAAAATTCGATCTCTAGTTCTTGTAGTAAGTCTACGCTGTTAGATTTTGATTATGTGGTTATGAACAGATTTGAATTAAATTTGTCACACAGGTAATTTACTATTTGATTTGGATTACCACAAAGAATACTTCTTATCGCGGGCAAATGTTGTGTTCGTATGGGATTATCAAAACATTAACTACAAGACGTATCCAGCCCGTCGTAGTTTTCTTCTTCAGCAATTATCAATTTCTTTTCCGAACTCTATTGACTGCTCAATATCTCGTTAACAATAGAAGCTGACATACGGTTACTTTGGTGTTTCCACAAGTTTCTTTATTTTAAATCATATCTTGTAGGCAATCGCTAAGTTGGTCCCTTTAAATAGATCGTTATATAGAAAGGCCTTTGAAAACGTCAAAAGAGTTTGAGAGGGGATAGCAATTCTCAGTTCTATAGATAATTACTCTGAAAGTCCTAAAGCTTTGGAGTTAATAGAAAGAAAAAATTTACGGAATTTCCCAAACGCTAAAATAGTCACATCATCAGTTTTTATTTTAATTTATTTATTTATTTTGCCAAAGAAAAATTAAGAAAAAAGATTGGGAGAAAATAAAGGACAATAGGTAACAAGAAAAATCATGGTGTTCGAAACTAAGAATCATAATGAAGAATGCATAAATTAGTCGTAGTTTAGCATGAAAAATAAAAACTGTTTAAATGAAAAAAAAAAATTATAATTAAAAAAAAATAAACATCAACTTTAAATTTATTTAAAGAAATCATAAAATAAATTTTACCTATGTAATAATAACATTATTACGTAATATGCTTGCATGTATAATGTATAATGTTGCATGCTCTTTGTAAGGCCGAATATAAGAAAGTCGTTGCTATTGCCTTGCAATGACAAAATCCTTGTACTCACACTAACACTCATCGAACTTAAAGACACAGCGAATCAGACAGTAGCGAGTGGCTCGCGCCCCTATTTGGCACTGCGGCACCAAATACATAATAGTACAGGTAATTGCGGTCCCTCGCTTTGTTGACTTCTGTTGTCGAAGTTAAAATTATAATATGCGCTCACAGCAAAACGTAAGTTTTCAAAGAAATAACCTATTATATCATTAATCAATATTTTTTTTACTCTGAATTGATTTATAAAGGTTTACTAAAGTACTAAAGAACAACATTATTACTTTATTTCTATTTTAGTTAAAGTTCAAATGGTGGTAGGAAAGCCAATGGTTCCTTGTACGGCCAAATTAAAAATTGATAGTTGACCTTGCTAGGGCAGACTGACTATGTGCCACTATGTTCAATAAAATTGTTTTGTTGATTAAAAAACTTTGGCTTTCTTAGGATAATTTTGGCCGACACGAAACGAACCCATAAGAAGGCCACTTTGGTCAGTTATATTTTTTCCCGTTTCATTATAAAAGTTATTGGAAACTTATCTGATATCGATATGTTCGTTGAGTATTTATATATATATATTGTTTATAGCCTTATTCCTTGCAAGGCCGTTTGCGAGAGTTTAATAAAACGAAATTTAATAAATAATCATTAACACCACATTTTTTATGGCAGACCATAAAAAATGTTTTACAAGTGACACAATAAAACAAAGTGTTACTTGATAATTTGTTTGTTTCATTTATCCAGTAAATAAAGGAATAATAACAGTTTAAATATTTATTGTAGTGGCCTTCCATGGTCCACCCACCTTATATTTATTTAAATGTTAAAGTTAAAATGTTAGTTGCTCAGTTATTAAAAAAAATATAAAATGCCACACTTAATATCTAAGAATGTCTCCGCAGTACAGTCAGTTTTAACCCGTGTAGCTGCCAATATAGGATTTGCAGCTTGGACAGTAATGATCCACGTCGTTGCAGGAGGGCGTACAATAAGGAATTGCAAAACACGGCCACAATCTGTAAATGAAAAAAAAATGTATTAGGGAATATCTTTACCGCCGACGCTTATCGTTTTCCAACAGCTAAAAAATAAGAGATAAGGCAAGGCGAGAAATGAAAATTGAATGGCAAAATTTTTATTAGCAAAATTTAGGGAATCAAAATTTGTCTGAATGAAAATGAAAATGACTGGCCTGTTGGTCTAGTGGTTAGTTACCCTGTTAGTGGTGCGTTGTCTTTTAAAAAAAAAAAATTACCATATACCTAGATAGAATTTAACGTAGACCGGTAGGATTTCTATGTCTCATAAAATTCAGTTGTTACCTTACTTTAGCTGTCATTTTGAATCTAAATCAGCTTGTGGACTCTAGTCATATTAATCGTAAAATGAGACACGATGTCACTTAAATTGGCTTCACTGCACTACGAGTGTCTCAAACTAATGACAAATCACACTAGCGTTTGACAACATTTTAGTTTTTTTTAAAGTAAAGTTTCAATTTGATAGACACGTCTAAACTGATGTTCAATTGTATGATGTAATAGCTAGTACTCAAACTTACCCACAAAGACATAATAACAAAGCACACATATGAGTCCTCATCGCAGGTTTCATCACACTTAGAGTCGTGATCATTTGGTTACAAGTCGAACATACAACAACCGATGGTTCTTCTGTCAATCCTCCTCTGAGTCCACCCCCGTGTATCACGTGGGTCTGTGTATCTACTATGTATACGACCTGCGGCTGAGGTTGGCTTTGAACTGGGTCTGTTCGTACTCCTTGTGAGTATATCGCGTCGTAAGGCGGGGGACCTGCTGGCTGGCTCATTGTTGCTGAAAAAGATATTTGGAGTGTTATTTAGGTGAAGTTTCAAGTGTTACTGTTACAGAAACACTCGGTCGATCTGATGGCATACAGTTGCCTACGCCATTAAACAGTCGCAAGAGAGTTTTAGTTGTGCAATGCTAACCGTACCAAATACGTATACTTAGCCATACTTAGCTTTATCCAGATAATTCAGAAATAAAATAGAATTTCTGATCCTTACCTCTCTGCACCACTGTATTGGCAAGCTCAAAACATATATTTTTTATCGGCCAGACATATTTATCACACTTTTATCATTATAAGTGATAAACAAAATAAAAATTAAACATAAAACAAACTGAATTAGATACAATTTGTTTCCCTATATATTCATACTAGCTTTTGCCCGCGACTTCGTCCGCGTGATGGCGGACATCAGACATCGTAGAGTGTAGGTAATCTAATTTAGAGTACAACTGAGGCCCCGGCCATAAGACCCGGTGACGGAACACTGTATGGTTTTAGGCCAACATACCACCTTGTTGTTTGGCCCCGGAGACGTGAGGACCCGTAGGGGTTAGATAATATTTGCTAGATAGTAATTGAGGAGGGAAAACACACCAGTCACCTTCAGTTTGTAGACCAAAACGATGAGCGCAGCTGAGGATAAACCTAAACGAATTGCCATATGCATATTTTACTTTGCTGCCAAATATTCCCGAGGACGCCCCGGGGCCTCGTTTAGCGATGAAACACTGGTCGAACTATTATTACATGCCAGCGGAAGATTTCAATTTAAGGCTTAAGGCTTTGCAGATACATGCAACGCCTGGTAAGTATATCTCACTGTGGAGGGTGTTCAGTTTGGATTCCCTGTCTATGGCAATTCGTCGAGTGATACTAATATCCGTGAAGGTGTTTTTTTCTCGGGATCCCGAGATCTTCATCACATCTTCACCAAATTCGCATGGTAACAAAATCGGTTCATATTTGACGGAGACCTGAGGTAACATACACAAAAAAATACCTACATGAGCGTCAAATTGAGAAAAACCCTTTTTTTAAGCCCAAAGTTTCTTACAAACTTTAACCCTTTTCTTTCTAACCATTAGCTCACTTTAACATTTCTAATTTAAAAAATGGCAAAGTTTAATGCAAACTTTCGTTTCCCTTGACCTTGACCCTTTAAGGAATGAATTTTCAAATTACTTTTTTTCACGTAAGAAACACATCCTCCAATTATTATTTACTAATAATTATTTTTATTTTTACGAAAACTGAAAATAATATTATAATATAAAATTCTCAAACCTTTTTTTTTTCATTTATTATAACGCCATCTATTATCGCCTTGTATTTATAATTTATAACCTTTGCAGTTTTGAGTAAAAATATTTGTGGAGTGAAAACTTCTTAAGGCACGTTGGGCACTTTTGGTATGGAAAAAAAAGCACTGAACTCGAAAGCGTCACGCTCAGGTGACATATATTGTCATGATGACATATGCTGTCATGATGACATATATAGATGTGGGTGTATATCTGTTTTCACTTCTGACGTGCAGTCCCACGACTGACAGTTCTTCTTTTTTATTTCTTAAAGTGTGTTTTAAATATTAAATAATTTTTTGTGCTGTATAACAATGGCTACAGTCTTGCAATATTTTTTTCACAAAATTCTGAAATGTATAGAGTCATAAAGTTATACATGTGTATCAAATCAAATCAAATCAAAATCATTTATTTCAATTAAACCACTATGGGTATTTTTGAATTGTCAGGGTAGAAGTCAGTCAGACTAAGTCAGTTGTGAAGCTAGTTGCCTGTTCCAATTCGTAGATCCAGTGGAGAAGAACAGGCAAGAAACTCCAAGGACTCTTTTTTAACATGTTTTTTACAAATCTCTGGTTACATTGCTTATATGCGCAAGTTAAATGTAAGGACAATGTAACGTATTGTTCTAAATTATTAACTACTACTATATACATGTAACAGCAGTTCGGAAATGACCAGCCAGAACCAACGGCTCTTGTTCACGAGCATGACGCACGCGCCAGCTATCGTCCACTTCAACCATATGATATCAATTGATATCAAGGGGAGCCGAACGAACCGACACGTACGCCACCATCGGCAGGACGTCTAAACGATCATGGCATACTCAGAACTGCCAGGCAACATAGAAAATGAACTTAATATGTTATTGACTACACAGTTCTCACATGTACAATTCAAAATTTACAAAATGTAACATAAAAAATATATATCAAAATATAAGATGATGTCTATTTTTTGCAAAGTTAGCAATGTCAATAGTAATTATTAAAATATTAATAAATAGCATGTCAAATAAAAACTAGTATACAAGTGAATATTCATATTTCTTAGGACCACCACTCATTTACAGTTTGTTACTAGCAGGTATATAGTTTGTTACTAGCAGGGCCCGCGGTTTCACCAGCGTAAGTCCCGATCCCGTGGGAATATTGGGATAAAAATATATATGTGCTAATCCAGGTCTCCAGCTATTGACATACGAAGTATCATCGCAATCGGTTCAGTAGTTTTTGCGTGAAAGAGTTACAAACATCCATACATTCTCACAAACTTTAATTTTTTGTTGACATTAATAATAATAAATCATTTATTCACTAGAATGTAGTTACATATTGGTGTTTATTTTGTGTTTAGACCTCTCACATTCTACCATTACAATGATGTGTAAATACGTAAATATATATATTCTGGGACAAAATTCGAAGCAAGACCTTGGTTTATTATTAAAATCGAAATGTCAAATAAAGTATTACAAATTATGTCAAACTAAATATTAAAGTAACACGTATTGAGATTAAATTATAGGTAATTATGTGCAATTAAATAATGAAATTAAATAAATAACATTAATTAAATGAGATATTATCTTTAAATTTAATAAATTCATTTAAATTATAAAAAGATTTTTCAATTAGCCACTGTGCAAAATTGTTGTCTACGTAGAACTCGAAAGATAATTATACATCTTCAGGGAATTCCCCTAAAATTTATTTAAGGGTTTCCAGTACAGAAAGCAAATTAGTACAAAATTTTAAAAATGTACAGTTTTATAAACATTGCTAATACAGTAACACACTAAACAGCAACTCATACAAATTGTAAATGTTGTGTTTGTTAATCAAGTAAATTTTCTGCTGATATGTTATTTGATTCTGTCAAAAACTGCGATCTTTTCAAATCTGCGACACAATCTACTAAGCCATAAATTGGGGATCTAATTCTGCTAAAATCGCAGAATTCTGCTAAATCTGGTCACACATTGTTTCCCCCCCCCCCCCTCTCGCCCGCAGTGCGCCCAACCGCCCTGCGCACGCCAGACCGCAGAATTTTATATAGTCGTAACTTTTAATATATTTGACCAAATTAGGTACTTTAAAAGACAAAGTTTATCTACTTTGAATATCAGAAGCGATAAAAGTATTTATTTTAATAAAAATCAATTTGCTACTGCTAAATGTGAATTGGAAATAAACAATCAAATTTTATTGTATTTATTGTTCACTATTTTGGTAATAATGGCTTACGCATAAAAGATAGATGTATACTGACGCGGACTTTTTTGTAGAACTATTTAGGAGAAACAATCCCGCCGTACATTATATTCGTGTAACTTTTACGGGTTTCCCACCGCACGCCAGAATAGCTCGCAGATGACAGATTTTTTTCCGCCTTACTTAACATTTATCGTTATATTTTGACCAATATACACAATATGTTCATAAATTTTAGCCTATGTGTTATTCTGATATATAAGCTATATTATTGTAAGGTTTCATTAAAATCCATACACCACTTTTTGCGTGAAAGAGTAACAAACATCCATACGTCCATACATCCACACAAACTTTCACGTTTATAAAATTAGTAGGAAATATACATTTTATATAATATATATAAATAACATGACTAAGGACGATTAGGATTTCTGCGATCGTGACTCCTAATAATAAATAAGTAATTACGATCCGCAGAATAGACTTTGATCGACTTTGCAGGTCAGGCGCTAGCAAAAGCTTTTGAAAATTGGACTTTGCCCTGAACTGGAAACCACTTTCTGAACGAGTTAGGATGTTTGGGCGTGGAAGCAGTTTTCTTGTATTTTACATACGTCCATTGCAGGGCCTCAACATCTATCCTTTTCGCGTTTTATGTTGAGGCCTGTGGATGTACCTACTGAGGCTTGATTTAGTTACGAAAGCAACCCACAAAATTCTATAAATAATAAAAGTTCCTGATCCTTATCATCGATGCTACTTAGGTATAGATAGGCAAAGATAAAACAGTTCAGCACCTTTTTCTTCTTCGTTCGTCAATCGATTTCCTTTATTATTAATTTTCTTTTAATAGCTGTTGACGAACGAGAAGAAATAGTAATAAGCAAACGCTAGTAGGTATATAAAAAGTTCCATGTTGCACTGAATAACATTTGAAAATAGTACGATTCCAATCTATAGGAACGATAGGCAAAGGTAACCAAGAGACAATTATAACAATTTAATTGTGTTTGTTCATATTGTTTCTAACATACGCTATTTAGCACGATATTACAAAATATGGTCGAGTTGTTACTTGATTAAAAGATAATAAGTACTCACGAAAGTAAATAAAATTGGTATGTAAATGATGACTGTTTTATTTTTTTTTGTCACAGAAATAAATCAGTAGTGACAAAACCTTATAATTCTCCTCGAATTCACGTTATCTAACACTTCAACAAAGGCATAACAATAAAAAGTTTTTAACCTGTCTTCCGGAATGACACTAATGGCACTAAAACCTATATCGAATAAATGGTTTTATTAGTAAAATGATAAAAGGTGTAGACGTCACGATAAATGTTTATCAAAAACGAGTGCGAGGTGAGATTATATTGATATACCTAAGCTGTTGTGTACAATGGCAAACTTTACTCTTCACCCTCACAGACATTTTGAAGCCATATTTTGACAAGCATGAGTTCAAAATGATTTATATCGATAAAGCATTTAATATGTTGTTAGGTGTTTAGACTTCCCTATTATGTCTCTCCCACCAAGGTGAGAACTTGCTTGACCGATCATTCACACATGCTGAAAGAAATAAATATGAACATTCCGACCGCGCAGGATCGGACTAGGCTACGGAAAACAAGCTTGAGATGACGGTCGACGCCATACTATCGGATAATAATCAAATATACATATTTTAATTAATTTTCAATCGTATACCCAATGTTATTAGATAACAAATACAGTGCAAACAATCTCAACTAGAACCAAACAGTTTAGCACCTCCTTTCTTTGCCATGCCATTAAAATGCGGAATGCATTACCAGCACACGTGTTCCCTTCGACATGTAATCCCGGGTCCTTTAAGAGGAGCGTGAAAAAGCATCTCTCGAGGCCGTCAAGCTGAGGGCCACCATTTTACTATCATCCGTATCTACAATGGTGATCCTCAGTCTTTGGACCTCACTCTAGCTTTCCATCAGACGGTTTCAGGTCATTCTGTCTCATAATAAAAAAACAAATAGTGCCAGTTACTTATAATATAGGTAACAAATCTGCACCTAGCCAGTATTTTTTTTTAAAGCAAGTCGACTGAGGAAGTTTTGTAAATATAAAAAATGAAATTTTCAAAAATATAAAATTATTTTTCACTTAAGTCTAGTTTGCCATCCAACGTAAGCGTGTTTTTAAATTTTATTTTTTATTTTATTAAATTGTAGGGAATCTCCGTTGTCTTTTTAAAACTTTTGAACGGATTTGATATACGGTATTTGACGTTATTTGTTGAGGAAAAGAGCTGATTTTAGAAATTTAGTCGTTTAAAAGATTTTAATAAAACATACTTACTTTAAATTGTCTTCAATAACATAATTTTTAATATAGGGATAAAGTGTTTAACAAAAATTGCACGCACTCAGAAGTCCTATATGAGGTGATTGAAGAGTAACTAATCTTATTGGGGGTAAGTGACACATTTCCAAAGCAATTTGTTTGTTACAAAAAGTATAAAATACAGCTGAACGAAGATCTTAAATAAGGTATTAATGTGAAAGGTCTAGCATCTTCGGCAGCATTTTAAGTGTTTTTTTTTGGGGGGGGGGGTCCACACCATATACGATGACTGAAAAGCCCGATAGCAAACTAACATATGTTGGCGCATCGAACACAAAAATGTGGGGAGTTCTGAGGTGGTCCGGCAGCACTTGTAGTCTTCTTTGTAGCCGTTAATGTCTCGCTTGCAGGAGTTCTTAAACATTAACAAGGGGCGTCCAACTGGTCTCTTGGTGTCTACAATCTGTGGATTGGACACAAGTTTACTATTTTGCAGACCACACCCAGAGCACACAAGTTAAAAATTCAAAAAGAAAAGCAGAATCTAAAGACCATTACGCATACCTACTTACAGTGTGGCTGTAGAGCGGGACCAGCATTTTTCTAAGCATTTTACAGCTACATAATTATATCTAGTTTATTATATGCTTGTTTGCAGCCTTTTAATTATTTAAATCTTTACTGTCCAAGGATTTAAGACTAGGTATGATTTTACTTTGTTTCATGAGATCAGCGAAGACTCCTTCACCTACACATAAATTAAATTATAGCACTGAGCAGGGAGCGGAAGTTGCAATAATAGATTGGCAAATTTTGATAGAATAGGATCGATTAAAATTTATACGATAAAATTTATCCTATTATATAAATTAAAGTGAAAATGGGAGTTGTTTACAAGTAACAAAACATTACTATCGTTTTTTTATTTATTAAAAACTATACGGTTTTACTCACGTTTGTATTTCGGAGATGACTAGTTTCGGACCCGACGGGGGCTCTTTCTCAAGGAGTGAAACGTCCTGCCGCGACGGTGTCAGGCGTCACTATCGTTGCCGGATTCCTTTTTCTTTCTACGACAATGTTCCTAGGTTCTGCAAAAATAGAAAAGGAAAACAAAATAAAATCGCTTTTGAGTGGGTTGCTTTGTAATTTATCTAAGTTGCAAATATTGCTTTTCTCGATGAAGGAAAATTAATGGTTGAGGATTCCTCCTGGTACTTCATCATCAGCCTTACTTCACCATATGCATTGTCAGGCGAACAAATTGTTTAGCACCCACATTGAAATAATTATTATTGAGTAGTTGACCCCCGTAAAATACTTATTATTGAGTAGTTCCGGTAGCCCTCTATATGCCCACTTCACAAAATAGTGCTTTCCGAGATCAATAATTGCAACAAATTAGCAAAACCGTTGTAAGTTTTTCCTTCTTCCTGTAAAGATTTCCTTCGATTTCTCCAGGATCCCATCATCAATTCCTGACCAGATAACAATGAGACCGACTGGGATGAACTATACCCTTGCAAACAAATATTTTTTTTACGCTCCGATTTATTCTGTCTCTTTCTCACACCTAGGTTGTTGTATAAGGCTAAGTATCTCACTCGCACCCATTGTTCGCCTAGTACACTAAGTTTATGGCTATAAGAATAATCTATTGTCACAAATAAAACTCAGTAGTGCTGTAGTCGGCTGTCAAGTATACATTTTAGTTAGTAGGATTTATACAAGTTTTTAAAAACAACAGTTAAATAACAGATTGAGGTATTTACAAACGAAATGTAATTGTGAACTACCGAATATTAATTATTTCAAATAATAAATATAAATATTTTGTGATTTCAGTGGTTACTTCGAACATTAGATGTTACCCTGTTTATAAACTTATCCTGTGCATATTCCCTGACTATTTTTTTTTTCACCGTTAAGGTAAGTAATAATATTGTTTTTATACGCATATTAACACTATCGATAAACACTTTAATAAAAAAAATAGTATTTTAATAAGTTAACTACTTTATTTACTCTATAAATCGAAAACTTACCTGTAAAAAAATATTGAGTCATTTTTGACAAAACTGTTGTGATCATTTTAATTATTTTTAAAATCGACTATATTTTTCTTTTGAATATATATCTCAATGGGTTATGTATTCAGAATGATTAATATTAGTATAGATAGATAGATAGATAAAACTTTATTTGTACATTAGCATTACAGTGGAAGATACATTTATATAATTTCATTAAACAGATAAAATGTATAAAGGGCGGCCTTATTGCTAGATGCAATCTCTTCCAGGCAACCTTAGGATGGATCAAGATCATAGTATATTACCGAGCACACAAATGTATACATTGAGTGGTCGCCCAGAGGTCCAAATTGTACCGTAATTCATTTAATTATTATTAACGGTAATAAAGGTGAGCGTAGAAGAAAAAAAAATTTTACTCATAACAATAAAGCTCGTCAATAGCTATTAAACAAAAAAATAATTAATAAAATCGATTCACAAAAAGTACTGGACTGTATTTACCTATTTATTTGTACATAGTTTAGGGATTCAATAACTTGACAGAAGCTTTTTATTGATAGCCGTGCGGTCTAGCAGTTGACGTTTAATCAAATTTTGCAGTATGATCTATAATTATAACCCAACACTGACTCTTCAAAGTTCATAAGCCAATAATGATAACTTTCTTTAGCGGTTAGCATACATATCTAAAAATAAAAGCTGTTATTCTCCAACATTTTCAGCGTAGTGGATTGGCCTAACCCCTCTTTTAGGGGAAGGCCTCTGATCTTTATTGGGACAGTTCATAAATAGGACTGTTATTGTAAAGAATTCAATGAATACGCCTAATTTTTGTTCTAATGATGAATGGTCAAAATTGGTATTTTTATATTTATTCCAGATACTAGTTAAAGGAAAAGGAGAAATAATCATGTCACGTCCTGCACCAATGATTGCCGTAGGGCCAAAATCGTCGACTGTGGTCTGCCCCTCCTGTCATGCTCAAGTCCAGACTACAGTGAATAAAACCATCGAGAACCGTGCCCATCTCTGGGCTTTTTTGCTTTGTATATGTGGGTAAGGCTTTAGTATATATTCTTTTTTTATTGTACATTTATACATATATTATATTCAAGATTATATCCCAAAATGGGAAGGCAGAGGCGTATTAAATACCAAGATTTTGCCAACTATAATTTGGTTCCAATCGCGTAATAATTTGTATGCCTATTGCCGTCAACCGGACCCTTTTCAGAATTAAAGATGGACAAATTAGGTGTATATTAAAAGGGAAAGATAGCTAGGAAGGAAAGTCAATCGTTATTATTAGTTAACTAGAAGATTCAAATTATTTTCAGATTGACTCAATTATTTATAGACTTTACATCCTACTAATATTATAAACGTGAAAGTTTGTGAGGATGTATGAATATTTTTTACTCTTTTACGCAAAAACTACTGATCCGATTGCAATGAAACTTAGTACGTAGATAGCTGGAGACCTAGATTAACACAGTGGCTACTATTTATACCGATATTACCACGGTACCGGGAATTAAGCGGGTAAAACCGCGGGCCGCTGCTAGTATTACATACATGCGGTTTCACCCGCGTAAGTCCCGATGCCATGTTAATATCGGAATAAAAAGGAGCCTATGTGTTAATCCAGATCTCCAGCTATCTACATACCAAGTTTTATCGCAATCGGTTCTGTAGTTTTTGCGTTAAAGAGTAACAAACATCCATACATCCACACATCCATACATCCATACATCCTCACAAACTTTCACGTTTATAATATTAGTAGGATATCTACAAAAAATAATAAATCAAATAAAAAAAATTAAAGTCATTTGCTTAAAACATTATAGGCAAAGATAAATCAAACAGTCATGAGTTTTATCATTTTAGGTATTTAACAGTTATTTTGTTTTCAGGTGCTGGCCGTGTTGCCTGATTCCCTACTGCATGGACTCATGTCAGAATTCTGTTCACTACTGCCCCAACTGCAATGCTTACCTTGGCACTTACGAAACGCATTAGTTATGGTCGCAATCTGTGCGGCTCGAGAAACAACCTTACCTACTTATTTCTTTCTTAAAATAATAAATAATTATAAATTATATTAATTTGGTTTTTATTTTAGTAGGGGTTTTGGCAAAAAACATCGGATATTTCTGTACTAAATAGTTGATAATCTCGCGTCTGTAACCAGAAATACATATAAGTAGCGTGATAACTTGGATGCTAACTGCACTGTAAGCCTTTATAATAATAGTGAATGTAAACATGGGCACAAAAAAGTACAATCCATATTCTAGACAAAGAACTAAGAAACAGTTTCGTAATGTTTGTAATGTTAGTACATTTATAAGAAAAAAACCGGGAAGGTATAAGAACGGTAAAATTTTCGTTGTAAATTCAACGAAATTTTTCCGTCAGAAAACCAAAACAAATCATTTCTTGGCATAGGTATTTTTCTTTTTAGGAACGGAAAATACATACAATGCTGAAATAACAACCATTTTTGTCTCATTATAAAATAATAATTTTCTATAATATCTTTAATGCTTATAATTTTTTATCTTTTCTAAATTAAATTTCCATTAAAATGGGGGTGCTAGTTGATTTTAGAGCGTCCTTTATCGGCAGCAACCATTGCGACGTTTGCTAGCTTACGATTTAGTCAATAATCAATTAGCGATTATTATTGTTAGGTATGTTACAAATTCTCTAGATTTAATTAAAATCGTTTTCCTTTTATTTTGACGTCGTTGGAAATAACGCCTCATCAGTATATAATATGTACATTATTATGCGCATTCAAGGTGTTAGTGGCTGTTGACATATTTTGCATGAGTATTGTTGTTGATTTATAATATAAGGAAAATATATTATTTAAGGAAAAATATCCGTGGTATAGACCTCTTAAACGATCTCGGCTTAGTTTAAGTTTAGGTAGCGTTGTGTAATTTCTCCCAGAATATTATTATTAATACACACCTGCACTTCAGTACCAGCTTCTCCCTCTAGAACACATTCAAAGGAGAGTGACTCGAATCATCGATTGCTTAAAGGTGTAGCTTCACTCTGCATTCTCGATCGCTTATTTTACAGGGTGTGCTCGGAAGAATTGTGTCGTGTCTTTCCGCCATCGTTTAACACCACGTTTACTAATATATGGAACAAATTGTGACCTGCGGTATATCCGGACCTTCGGACCATCACATTTTATTGTTTTAGATAAAATATATATTGGAATGGAAGTTACAGAGAATACGGAGAACTTAAAGATATCAATATTAAACGTTCAGGAATTGCATATTTTATGGAATATGCCAACTTATATATTGAATTGACCAGTGGCTGGCTGACCGGGTATCTATCTGATAATCCATCTGAAGCCCAGCAATTGAAAATCAAATCACAGAACCGACTCAAAATTAGTTTTTATATTTTGTATTTTTATGTATTTTATAAAATTTAATAGTTTATGTAAATAAGTTCAATATTCAAGACTTAAAAGGTTTATTTATTTTTTACCTTTTAGTTCTTTTCGTCGGTGTAATTTTTTTTTTAAGTTTTTTATTTTATGTCTTTTTATGGCTTGCATCACTTTTTATTTGTATTTAAAACTAGCTATCGGAAAACAACAATATGCCTGGTGTGCCTCACAGCGCCTGTAAGGAGTGGACCGTCGGTACTGCAACGTTGTGCCTCCAATGGTACACCTAGAGCCAGCCTGCGGGTGGTAAGCGGCCTCTGTCTACTAACTGGGTGATATCCAGACGCACCCTTCACGGGAGATTCTGCTGCGGGTGAAAGACACATAAAACCTGTATCATCCACCCTCGGCCACTGTTAGGGTACACACGTGAGCGTGAGTGAAACGGTTCCGCCTGGAGGTCTTCCTACCGGATCCACTCCGCCAATAACAACAAAGTAAGGATTTTCGGGGTTTTCCTTTACTTGTGCTGTGCGACCTTGCTTCTCACTAAATTTCATGATTGTATTTCAATGGGGAATACCCTACAGGTTTAGATATACCTGTGAAGAGTTAAAATAGGTTAAAATATAAGATTTTATTGGCTTTATCTTTGAACCCTAAAAACACAAAATGACGCTCGACAAGAGCTGTATACGTTTGAAGCCAAAATTTATGTTCAGCCTTGTATGAGAACTGCATATGACGGCATTCATTTTTTTTAAAGAATTGTCATTTTAAAAATATTAGGTTCAATGGTAAAAGACTAGAGCTAAGGAGTTGTGCAATTTGTGCATGTTATGTAACAAGTTGTTTTGTTTTAATTGAACGCTAATCCCAAACATTCCATTCCAAATTCAAATTCGAGACCTAAGGAGTTGGGCATGTTAGGTTTGTTGTAATGTTTTAATAGAACGTTAATCCCAATATTCCAAATTCGAAAGCTAAGAAGTTGTGCATGTTACCTTTGATGTTATGTTTTAATAGAACGGTAATCATCAGCTAGTGTATTAGTTAAAAAGCTAGTGTATTAGTAAAATCAGCAGCTACAATCAGCTCAGCTAGTGTATTAATATTCAACTGGCTTGATAATATTAATGAACGGATACAATACATATACCTAACATATTGTGAACACAAAATAAGGAAATGCTCTATAAGGAAATTTAAATATATGGACTACAGTAGGTACATGTAATAATAATTGACTTGTGGTCGCCCAGAAGTCGAAAATCGACTATACACATGCTTTCTATGATATCCGTATATTAGGCTTATTAAATTATTAAAATTGGTGAACAAGAAAGTTTAGTTCTACTCAAAAAAAAAAAAACATTCTACTCTGAACTGTTCTATCTTTTCTGATTTACCTATTTATTGTTATTATAGAGAAAATGTCGATGTTCTAGAAATATCTTGTAAACCTTTAGAATATTATTAGGTCTACAAAAAGACCCCCAGGATACCATGCCCCAGCATTTATATGCTATTCTTTATTGAACATTATTTAAATAACATAGTATACTAAATACGGTATGGTATGTACCACAAAACTGAGATTAAGTAAAAAATGCGATATGTGCAGGGCAGGCGCGCTGAAGTTATGATCAAACGCTCACAATTATAAGAAACACGTGCAAACATTTTCGTACTCGCGTATATACTTTCGCCGGGAACGTAGCTGCTTCAAAAAACAATAAGAAAAAGAAGTCGGAACTACAGTGTGTCCAAAGTACGGACATAATTTCATTGGTAAGTCCTAAAACAAAGTATTATGAAGTTCATTATTTTTATGATATATATACTCAAAATCGTTATACATTGAGTACTATCTATATTGGTCTAGAAACTAGAAGAGCACGCACTAAACTAAATTATTTACAGGAATGATCGCAAACATTTAGCACAAAAATATTTAGTAAATGTCAAAATACCAATTTCGTAGAAGTTTAGTTGGTTTAGTTAGTTAGTTTAGTTTTTTCATTCCAAAAACTCTCGCGTACAAAAGTAGACAAAAGATTTAGATATATGATATTCACTTTGAATCTTTTGTGTTTTTATAAAGAGTGTATATGAAAAAGGAAAACTTACTTTAATCACTAAAAGGGCATGAATCTAGCATGGAGATATAATAAGTATTTTTGAAAAAAAAAACTGCGAGTCGGACTCTCGCACCGAGAGTTCCTTAAATTATTTTTATAATATTATGTACCTAAAAATTTACGGTTTTCGCAATTTTTCCTTTATCTGTGCTATAAGACGTTACTTCGTATAAAATTTCAAGATTCTGAGTTCACGGGAAGTATCCTGTAGGTTTTGATTCCCTTGCGAGTGTCGAAAATTTGCAGAAATTTGCGGCATAAGCGGCTGTATCTTTTGATTACGTTGACTTAGAAGTTTGATTTTTTCACAGCTCTAAGGGATTGTAGACTTGAGTGTTTGATATAAATTTCAGCTTGATACCTCCACGCGTTCCTGAGAAAAAGGGTCTTGACAGACAGACAGACGTTCGGACGGACGGACAACAAAGTGATCCTATAAGTGTTTCGTTTTTTCTTTTCGAGGTACGGAACCCTAAAAACTATCCGTTTACAAGTTATGACGGTTTGAATTTCTAGGTACTTTTGCCTCCGTTTTTCAAAAAATTTGGTGGAATGTGTAAAGTTAAAGATTTTAAATCGTAAGTATTTTTTTTTATTTAAGAAAATTTCATTGCATTACTAAGAAAATCCATAAAAAACTGACTTCGAAAATTTTTTAAGTTAGTTTTTATGGATTTGAATTAAGTTATTTATGACAGTTGAATTTCCACGTTTTTTTGCCTCCGTTTTTCATAAAAACAGGTAGAATGTGTAAAGTGAAAGATTTTAAATCGTACATATTTTTTTTATTTTGAAACTGTTCACTCAGTTTTTAGGAAAATCCAGAAAAACTAATTAAAAAAAATCGAAGTTAGTTTTTATGGATTTTCTTAGTAACGGAATGAAAAACTCCAAAATAAACAAATATGTACGATTTAAAATCTTTCACTTTACACATTGTAAAAATACCTAAAAATTTAAACAGTTAGAACTTGTAAACCGCTTGTTTAAAAAAAATCTTATTGTTATTGCATGCTACAGCCATGCCCTTTCAGTGGTTTAAGTAAGTGTTCCTTTTTCAAAAACACTATATTGAAGGGAATTAACGCGATTGCACAATAGATATTGAATACCTTCCAATTGCCTGACGTTTCTACCAGGTTGCACTGGCCGGGGTCACAGGCTGACTGGCTCAGTGGCAAAGGTATGTAGTGCCTTTTACGTGATCGCGTTAATCCCCGTTAAAAATATGATATACGTAATGGATAAGTGATTATTCGGCGAAGTATTTACTTTCTTTGGATTTAATAAGCAAGACAATATTTTCAAAGAATCAGATAAGTATAAAAATTTGAAAACAATTTGAATCAATCAGCCTATTGCAGTCGTCTGTTGGACATGGGCGTCTTTCAATATGCGCCATAACACCCAGCCGTCCGCCTTTCGTATCCAATTCATTCCAAAAAAATAAACATACTAAAAAATACTATAGGTTTTTAAATATCATAATATGCAATGCTACTAATAACCATTACCTACAATTTCTTAATTTATTTACAATTTTATAATATCGCTGACAGATAGTCGAAGAAGAAAACAGATTATTTGACATGCAAATTAAACAATAGTAATAGGTAGATAATAATAAATAAAAATTCAGAAATAATTATCGCAGTAATATATTAAAGAACTTTGGCAACTATGGATTTAACTGAAAACCATTTGCTGGAATACATTAAAAGAATAAAAATAGAACGCTCTAAAGAGAGAGAGTCATTGAAATTGTATATTCTTTTTACTAGTAACATTACTAGTCTTTCTAAATAAAACGTACAAGTATAAGAAATTGTGCAGGTGTATTATCCTCTACTCAAATACAGGATTATCATAGCTATCCTCCGTGTAAACGGAATCTTGAGGGAACTGAAGGAATATGTTTCAGAGTAATTTGTACGTGCTCAGCTCCGATATAACAATCGTTCTATGTAGATAACCATGCATCAGTGGTAATGAATTATAGATTAAATTAACTAAGAACAACTTCACCTATCATAAATCAAACTAGAAAATCTATACCTGATCTATGATAATATGAGCAGATGGTAATGTATATGATGACACAATTTGTCATCTGCTCGATCTTACAGAAATTGGTCTCACAAAAATTGCAAAATATTATTTAACAATTTATAAAAAATACATAATACATAACAATGATTACAAGTAAATTCTATAAGCATTCGCCTATGTATATCAGTTCAGATTAAAGCATTGCATCAGTGAGTATGAAGAACCGAGTATTACAGTGCGCAACCTGTAATGATAAAATTTGGAACACCCATGAGACAACGTGTACCATCAACGCGCCCAATTTGAAATGATTTGGTCATTTTGAAATAAGTTGTGATCTAAATTGCTTCTTTAAGGTTAACAACATAATCGAATTAATATTACCGTGCTCGGCAGTGTGACCGGTGGTTCGTCCGACAATGTAAAAACAATTTTTCGACTGTTGGCGAAAGTTCAAAATTGCTCCTGGATTATTCCATTACTCGTCCGTCATGACTGACTACTGGCAGTATGTAACGTAATGCTTAAAATAGAATCTTGGACTGTTACATTATAGGCAAATGCTCCCAGTGAGGGAACGCCTAAATCGGGGTAAAAAGGGTACGTTAGACTCGATTGAAACCTTACCGGATAATAAAACATAAAAAAAAATTATTTCGAGTCGACAACATAAATCCGCAAAATTCGCTTGGCAGTCGCTATATTGGCCACTCGGATGCCATCTTGAGTTCGTTAAGGCCGATTCACACGTATATCTTGATACCTATATTATTACCTATATTTTGTAAAAGATTGCGAGCGAAGCCGGGTTTTCATCTAGTAAAAAAAAACAATAGATCGCCATATGCTGTTAACGGCGCATATATATTTGTAGGGAATATCTTAACATAAGTACGTTAGTATTTAAAGATTTTACACCTTCTACAATTTTATATTACCTACTCCTTACTCCTGATTTAAAACGATCCTTAAATTAAATCTAAAATCATTTTCTACTATTCTTAACTACTATTTCGATACAATTTCAACATTCCACATCGCCTTATAAAATAGATGGTAAAAAAGTAAATAACTGTCAGTAAATGTCTATCACAACTCATCATCTAAAAAAATGTTTTCTAAGAGCAAAGCAATTAGGTAATTACAACAATATGTCAAAGACCCTAGAAAAACCAAAATAAACCTACGAGAATATTACAAAAAGATAAATTAGTAGTAGTTTAATCGACGTAACTTCCTATATAAGAGTTGCAACTTGGACAGTAGTGGTTAGCGCTATTGCAGGAGTCCATGCAGTAAGGTAAACACGCAAATGGCCAACATCTGAAAACGAACAACAGTTTCAACAATATATCTCAGATCGCAACAAAACATAAATGTTGTATAAAATACTCTGCTACTTATAACCCTATTTAGAAACAGCTATATGATAACTTACATTATTTCTAATTGTAAATAGTGTAGTTCTTTTGTTGAAATGATAGTTCAAAGACCAGATGCAAAACCGGATTGTAACAATGATGTCCATTACGTCAACAGCTAATTATTAGAATAAAAAATGTGTAGAGTTAACCAGTTGTGTTCACGCATTAGCGTATCGAGGAGGAGGTGGGGGGTAGCTGCCCCCTACCTTTTGCAAGCTTACGTACGCTTAGTACTAAGGTAATTTTGAGTCAAATTTATGACGCCCCCCCTGGACTAAAAGCTGGGTACGCCCATGTATTCACGTAATTCTAAACTCATATTAATACAATGTATCATCACTACTACAGAATCACATAGATGATTTTCCAGAATTCAATATTGGTTCCAATTTTTACACAATACCTCTATTTCGCTGAACAAGACCTAGGTACAACTTACCCTATTAAGCATAGTACAAGAGCAAACAGATGTGTCTTCGTAGTTGGTTGGAATTCCACTCTGGTCTGTATCTGATGATTGCAAGATTTGCACACAATGGTTGTAGATCTAGGTCCCATTTGTTGCACTATCACTGTGTGAACAACTGGTCCCATGGGTGGTGTTGGTGGAATAGTCACATTACTAGCTGCTGGATTATGAAAACTTTCTGAGTACGGTGGAGGTTTATCTGGAACACCACCGGCCATTTTACCTGAAAACAATAACAATATATTTAGGCATTATCGTGTGAACTGTGAGTCGTCTTCTGCTGAACACACATTGATATCATCTATAGATTTATATAATATAGAGGTATATCAAGCTAGCACTACAAAGTTAAGTTTCCTGTTCCTAATTGGCACTATAATTTGTCGCTAATTTGTCGCTAATTTGTTACCAAATCTAAAAATTTGTCGCTCTAGCCATTTAATAATAAATCGACATGGTGCTAGCTTGATATCAAGCTAGCACTACATTTGCGTATCTCCGCGTAGGAGCGGCGTAAAGCAATCATACAGGTACCAAAATTTGTCGCTAATTTGTCGCTGAACGATGGCACTATTTCCGATTTTGTCGCGAGCCCAGGGTCCAGCTGACCAGCGAAAAACGTCTCAGAAGATATCAAGCTAGCACTACATTAGCGTATCTCCGCGTAGGAGCGGCATAAAGCATTCATACAGGTACCAAAATTTGTCGCTAATTTGTCGCTGAACGATGGCACTATCACCGATTTTGTCGCTAGCCCAGGGTTCAGCTGATCAGCGAAAAACATCTCAGAAGATATCAAGCTAGCACTACATTAGCGTATCTCTGCGTAGGAGCGGCGTAAAGCATTCATACAGGTACCAAAATTTGTCGCTAATTTGTCGCTGAACGATGGCACTATCGCCGATTTTGTCGCTAGCCCAGGGTCGAGCTGATCAGCGAAAAACGTCTCAGAAGATATCAAGCTAGCACTACATAAGCGTATCTCCGCGTAGGAGCGGCGTAAAGCTATCATACAGGCACCAAAATTTGTCGCTAATTTGTCGCTGAACGATGGCACTATTTCCGATTTTGTCGCGAGCCCAGGGTCCAGCTGACCAGCGAAAAACGTCTCAGAAGATATCAAGCTAGCACTACATTAGCGTATCTCCGCGTAGGAATGGCATAAAGCATTCATACAGGTACCAAAATTTGTCGCTAATTTGTCGCTGAACGATGGCACTATCACCGATTTTGTCGCTAGCCCAGGGTTCAGCTGATCAGCGAAAAGCATCTCAGAAGATATCAAGCTAGCACTACATTAGCGTATCTCCGCGTAGGAGCGGCGTAAAGCAATCATACAGGCACCAAAATTTGTCGCTATTATGCCGCTGTACGATGGCGTTATCGTAGATTTTGTCGCTAGCCCAGGGTCCAGCTGATCAGCGAAAAACGTCTCAGAAGATATCAAGCTAGCACTACATTAGCGTATCTCCGCGTAGGAGCGGCGTAAAGCTATCATACAGGCACCAAAATTTGTCGCTATTATGCCGCTGTATGATGGCGTTATTGCTGATTTTGTCGCTAGCCCAGGGTTCAGCTGATCAGCGAAAAACATCTCAGAAAATATCAAGCTAGCACTACATTAGCGTATCTCCCCGTAGGAGCGGCGTAAAGCAATCATACAGGCACCAAAATTTGTTGCGATTATGCCGCTGTACGATGGCGTCATCGCAGATTTTGTCGCTAGCCCAGGGTCCAGCTGATCAGCGAAAAACGTCTCAGAAGATTTCAAGCTAGAACTACATTAGCGTATCTCCACGTAGGAGCGGCGTAAAGCAATCACACAGGCATCAAAATTTGTCGCTAATTTGTTGCTGAACGATGGCACTATCGCCGATTTTGTCGCTAGCCCAGGGTCCAGCTGATCAGCGAAAAACGTCTCAGAAGACATCAAGCTAGCACTACATTAGCGTATCTCCGCGTAGGAGCGGCGTAAAGCATTCATACAGGCATCAAAATTTGTTGCTAATTTGTCGCTGAACGATGGCACTATCGCCGATTTTGTCGCTAGCCCAGGGTCGAGCTGATCAGTGAAAAACGTCTCAGAAGATATCAAGCTAGCACTACATTAGCGTATCTCCGCGTAGGAGCGGCGTAAAGCTATCATACAGGCACCAAAATTTGTCGCTAATTTGTCGCTGAACGATGGCACTATTTCCGATTTTGTCGCGAGCCCAGGGTCCAGCTGACCAGCGAAAAACGTCTCAGAAGATATCAAGCTAGCACTACATTAGCGTATCTCCGCGTAGGAGCGGCGTAAAGCAATCATACAGGCACCAAAATTTGTCGCTAGTATGCCACTGTACGATGGCACTATTGCCGATTTTGTCGCCTGCCCAGGGTCCAGCTGACCAGCGAAAAACATTTTAGAAAATATCAAGCTAGAACTACATTAGCGTATCTCCGCGTAGGAGCGGCGTAAAGCATTCATACAGGCACCAAAATTTGTCGCAAATTTATCGCTAAACGATGGCTAAATGTAGTGCTAGCCTTAAATCTTCTGAGATGTTTTTCGCTGATCAGCTAAACCCTGGGCTAGCGACAAAATCGGTGATAGTGCCATCGTTCAGCGACAAATTAGTGACAAATTTGGTACATGTATGAATGCTTTACGCCGCTCCTACGCGGAGATACGCTAATGTAGTTCTAGCTTGATATCTTCTGAGGCGTTTTTCGCTGGTCAGCTGGACCCTGGGCTAGCGACAAAATCGGCGATAGTGCCATGGTTCAGCGACAAATTAGCTACAAATTTTGGTGCCTGTATGAATGCCATACGCCGCTCCTACGCGGAGATACGCTAATGTAGTGCTAGCTTGATATCTTCTGAGACGTTTTTCGCCGATCAGCTGGACCCTGGGCTAGCGACAAAATCTGCGATAACGCCATCGTACAGCGGCATAATAGCGACAAATTTTGGTGCCTGTATGATTGCTTTACGCCGCTCCTACGCGGAGATACGCTAATGTAGTGCTAGCTTGATATCTTCTGAGATGTTTTTCGCTGATCAGCTGAACCCTGGGCTAACGACGAAATCGGTGATAGTGCCATCGTTCAGCGACAAATTAGCGACAAATTTTGGTGCCTGTATGAATGCTTTACGCCGCTCCTACGCGGAGATACGCTAATGTAGTGCTACCTTGATATCTTCTGAGACGTTTTTCGCTGGTCAGCTGGACCCTGGGCTCGCGACAAAATCGGCGATAGTGCCATCGTTCAGCGACAAATTAGCGACAAATTTTGGTGCCTGTATGAATGCCATACGCCGCTCCTACGCGGAGATACGCTAATGTAGTGCTAGCTTGATATCTTCTGAGACGTTTTTCGCCGATCAACTGGACCCTGGGCTAGCGACAAAATCTGCGATAACGCCATCGTACAGCGGCATAATAGCGACAAATTTTGGTGCCTGTATGATTGCTTTACGCCGCTCCTACGCGGAGATACGCTAATGTAGTGCTAGCTTGATATCTTCTGAGATGTTTTTCGCTGATCAGCTGAACCCTGGGCTAGCGACAAAATCGGTGATAGTGCCATCGTTCAGCGACAAATTAGCGACAAATTTTGGTACCTGTATGAATGCTTTACGCCGCTCCTACGCGGAGAAACGCTAATGTAGTGCTAGCTTGATATCTTCTGAGACGTTTTTCGCTGATCAGCTGGACCCTGGGCTAGCGACAAAATCGGCGATAGTGCCATCGTTCAGCGACAAATTAGAGACAAATTTTGGTGCCTGTATGATAGCTTTACGCCGCTCCTACGAGGAGATACGCTAATGTAGTGCTAGCTTGATATCTTCTGAGATGTTTTTCGCTGATCAGCTGAACCCTGGGCTAGCGACAAAATCGGTGATAGTGCCATCGTTCAGCGACAAATTAGCGACAAATTTTGGTACCTGTATGAATGCTTTACGTTGCTCCTACGCGGAGAAACGCTAATGTAGTGCTAGCTTGATATCTTCTGAGACGTTTTTCGCTGATCAGCTGGACCCTGGGCTAGCGACAAAATCGGCGATAGTGCCATCGTTCAGCGACAAATTAGCGACAAATTTTGGTGCCTGTATGATAGCTTTACGCCGCTCCTACGTGGAGATACGCTAATGTAGTTCTAGCTTGATATCTTCTGAGACGTTTTTCGCTGATCAGCTGGACCCTGGGCTAGCGACAAAATCTGCGATAACGCCATCGTACAGCGGCATAATAGCGACAAATTTTGGTGCCTGTATGATTGCTTTACGCCGCTCCTACGCGGAGATACGCTAATGTAGTGCTAGCTTGATATCTTCTGAGATGTTTTTCGCTGATCAGCTGAACCCTGGGCTAGCGACAAAATCGGTGATAGTGCCATCGTTCAGCGACAAATTAGCGACAAATTTTGGTGCCTGTATGAATGCTTTACGCCGCTCCTACGCGGAGATACGCTAATGTAGTGCTAGCTTGATATCTTCTGAGACGTTTTTCGCTGGTCAGCTGGACCCTGGGCTCGCGACAAAATCGGAAATAGTGCCATCGTTCAGCGACAAATTAGCGACAAATTTTGGTACCTGTATGATTGCTTTACGCCGCTCCTACGCGGAGATACGCAAATGTAGTGCTAGCTTGATATCAAGCTAGCACCATGTCGATTTATTATTAAATGGCTAGAGCGACAAATTGTTAGATTTGGTAACAAATTAGCGACAAATTAGCGACAAATTATAGTGCCAATTAGGAACAGGAAACTTAACTTTGTAGTGCTAGCTTGATATACCTATAATATAGTATGTTATATATAAGTAAAGATTTTTAAGCTCTATGTAAAGAAACAAAAAAACGGTTTTGTACCGTCTACACCAAATGCCTCTGCCAATTTGATCAGGTGCAGGTCGTCAGCTCTTCTAGATGGAGGACTTTAATCATATTATATCCTATGCATAATTCAGGCGTGACAGTAAAGCTATGAAGAATAGTTTGTTGCATTTGCCCAATGAATAAAAGCTGTACCAGTGTGTGGTGAGTGTTAATATGTGACAAGATAAAGATAAACATGTTATAAGTTACTTCAAGGCCTCATAAATTTCCGCATTTCTCAAAATCATTTATTTGCCAATGAAAAGTGGTTATGTCAAAATAAGCGGAAATGTACATTGTACACTCCGAAAACTAGAAGTCTCTCGAGCGTTGCCTATCTTGTTCTCCTTCAAGTACAACATATTGCAAATATTGTTAATTTTGCTGCGGTTCGCAGTAGGATTGGTATTGGTATAAGGCTCTGTTTCCGCAATTAGACTCATAGGCGGTCCATTATGCGTTCGAATAAGCTGACTAGTTGAGCCAACCTAGCTCCTTCCAGAAGCACAGAAGCCTCCTGGGGCGTTCACAGGCTTCTAGGAGCGACCTCGCACCCGCGAGGATACGTGCCCGTTGTGTGGCCACTCCCTCACACTCCAGCATAACGTGGGCGGCCGTTTCCTCCACGTTGAGACATCCTCTGCATAGGGGACTGTCTGTCGCACTGATGGTGAATAGGTGCCGGTTTAGGGCCAAGCAGTAGGATAAAAAATACCCTAATCGTTCGGTTATAATACCAAATGGGAAATTCCGTTAATTTAATTTTATGTTTGGTACCCAGATAGAGCTTTACGAAAATACCGCAGATACCAAACCATGATATGTGTTCGGCACTTCAAGAAGCATTTGTTCACGAGCATGACGCACAGACCGGCTACAGTGGGAGAACCATGCTTCAGCACGTATGGGCCAGCTCGACCGGAGTGATACCACGGCCTCACAGACGGCCGGCAGTGAAGCAATGCTTAGGCCCTAACCCTCCCTCCCCTCTTCTTCCCCTTCCCCTACTCCTACCTTAAAGGCCGGCAAGACACTTGCGACTCTTGAGTTACAGGTGCCCATGGGCAGTCATTTACCGTCAGGTGACCCGTCTGCTCGTTTGCCCCTATATCATAAAAAACAAGAAGATATCCTGCTCTAAACTATAAGGCACTATGCTGACTGTTGTCATAAAGGATGAGGAAAGGATTTTAGGAAGGGTCTATAATTTGTTGAATTATTTTTAAAACCTGACAAACTCAGATTTCAGATCACAACGCTCAAGTCTCTTTGGGATAATTTCGTGGAAACGCTATCAAAATCGTGCTGTGCCGGGCGGGAAGTAAACACGTTCTTTATTTAATGCTGTGTTTTCCCAGTCCATGTTCCTTATTATCACTGATTCCATTGTGTAACTGTTTAAATCTCAAATGCAAACAGACCAACTGTTTGTAGTTTGTAGACTCTATATTTAGATTGTGTAACACTGAATACAGAGTATGCTCGGTAATGGTTCACATCAACAACTATAAAAGTTTTGGAAAACCATTAAAATGCAATCATAATCATAAATACTGTTGAATATCGATTTCTAATCCTCTCGCTTGCTGTCTGTAACGGCGAAATGGCCGATTAGAAAGTTATGCATAACAAATAAATAATAATATATGGAATATAAGAAATGTTTTCATCAATTAACTATAAAAGTCTCCAGCGCACATAAACCTTCAAGAAATTCTTAACAATTGACCTAGTTCATCTATAAAATAAATAATAAAAATCAGACAATTCCTGAAATTACAGACAGGTAGATTGAGCAATTTTTGAACCTATTCAACTCATAGTCGAGGATGAAATTTCTGACGTAATAATAATTAACGTAATAGTATCTAATCGTACTCTTAAAATCAATTCTTAAAATGAAAACCAAGTAGCTCTTAAAGTCATTAAATCATAAATCATTTATTTGCATAAACATGGTTAAAAAAGAAAATGTTACAGTTTCTAATTACCGCCATATTCTATCTACCTCAGTAGGTGTGGAAATTTTGCCATACACTAGTAGGAACATTTATATTGCATCATGTTTTAAGGCAAGTATCACTATTTAAAACTACACTTTGTCTAAAATGTAAACGACTAATGACATTATTTATAAGGTAAAATTCCATCTAAAGGTTAAAAACATTTTTTTAAGAAATGCCACGACAACTTTTATGTAAAATACAACTATACTACGTAATTGAAATGTGTTCTTATTAAATATAAGCACACTATTAAATAATTAAAATAACAATTTAAGTACTTACTCTCTCTCAATTCCATTTTGTCCGCTTTAATTTGCTTATCACAAATACAATTTTAAAAAATCACATTAGCCATTGAATGTGGCTTGTAAATATTCGACACAGAACTGACCAAAGCCGTCTATAACGCACTAAGGAGAATATACAACGTGAAGATATAAATAAAACATACGATAACCTGTTATTCTGTTTCGACTCATTAAATTTGAACTCGTTTGCCTTGAAATTCTTTTTGCCAAAGATTATTTGTTTAAAGAATAAGGAAGATCTTTTGAAATAATAGTTGTTTAGATATTAAAGAATGTTAAATAAAGTGTTCATTTCTTTTATTCACTCATAGAAAAAAACAGAATGAACACACGATATATTTTCCATATTAGACACTATGTTTATTGTAATAAGTCATGGAACATCTCGTTATAACCAATTTTAATATAGCTGAACAACATAAATTTAATGAGCATGACAATTAAGTAGGCATTAATTTCTTCAGACAATTTTTTTTTATAATTTCATCTTTATATACTTTTATACAAACAATTTTTTTATAGCTGCTCTATCGCACGAACGCAGAAAACATCCAATAATTTTCATTTTAGATTTTATTTAATATGATTAAATAATTAAACAAGAACAAAATAAAAATTAATAATCTATATCTATACTTATAATATAATAAATCTGTAGCGGGATGAATTCTGTACATTAAATATATTTTAAAAAAATCGGCTGAGGGGTATTAAGATATCGATACTGATGCCGAATATGCGATTCAAACAATTTTTGTCTGTCTGTCTGTCTGTCTGTCTTTCTGTCCGTCTGTTTGTATGTTCACGATAAACTCAGAAGTTACTGAAGGGATATGCTTGAAACTTGGTATAATATTAGTTTGAGTGCCTGCGCAGGTTATAGGGTACTTTTTATCCCGGGTTAAACTTTGGTTCGTACAGGAAAATCAATGAAAGCTGTAATAACATACAATGTTATATTATTATAGAATTTTGTGTGTATGAAATGAATGTTATATTGTTATTATAGAATGTATATACTTATTTCTAACTAAATCTCAGGGAGCGTTTAGCTTATCTGGTGTAGAGTACGCAATCTACTAGGTTAGGTATCGGATCGAATCCTTCTTTGATACTCTTTCCTTTTTTTGCACTTTTTTTAATATTAATAAACCAATTTACTTTTTAAAATTAGGTATCGTTTTTAACCGACGAAAAAAAGGAGGTTCTCAATTCGACCATTTATGTACATATTTATTTCTTTTTTTATGTATGTTCGCCCTCTCCGTTATTTATGAACCGATTTTAATTATTCTTCAAGGAAGGCAGGATCTGATGATTGAATTCTGATAAAATTGAGAGAAACCCTCTAAAATTGTAGAAACGAATAGTGTTTCTGTTTACTTTTCATTACTTTATCAGGTCATCATGTAGCCGAGTTGATGATGAAAAAAATAGCTGGTTCTTGACTATGCCAACGAGCTATTTTGCCTCTCGCAGCCATTAAATTCATAAATATGTTTCAGGGCATTAATAATAATAACAACTTCACACACCTCATACACGGCCGTCTGATCCTAAACTAGGCAGAGCCTGTACGGTATGGTAGCCAGACTGCTGATAAACATACTTATATATTTCTAAATACATAATTACATTAAATACATAATTCTAATTCACGATCTCTGGCTCAGCAGCCAGGGACACTAACCACTAGACCAACAGGCCAGTTCAGTAAATATACATATATTTATAAATAGAGTTATAGAAAAAGAAGATCCAAACTTTTAAACTTTAGCGTTCCATGATAATATAATTATGTTGACGGGAATTCATGCGATCACGTATTTAAAAGTATTATACAAGCCTGTCATCACGGCCACGACCACGGCAAAGCAAAGGTATGTCATACCTTTTAAATACGTGATCGCGTTGATTCCCGTCAAACTTTACAAAAACAAAAGAATTTTTATTTAAAGCATCTATGACTTAGTTGTTAGTTTAATGAAGTTTGTTAGTATTACAATATTTTACTATACTAAATGCATGGCAGACACTATCGCCAAAAAAATTACATCTAAGCTGAAATATTGTCATGTAACCGGTGAAGTTTTTTTTTGACACTTTCAGGCCATTTATTTTCCGTTCGGTTACAGTAGTGTGAAATCTTATGTTACACCGTGACTAAACAAAGCATAAAAAGAAGCAAACATTTATCTGTTAGATATACCGAGGGGGGCCATAGTTTCTAGGAAGCAGCACTGACTGACTGACTATAGCAAGAGTCTTCCAATTGGTCGGACGAATCGAGATGTTAGGTCGTCACAGTTGTTTTATGACGATTTTCTGCGAGGAAAACAACTCTCGCGCAAGGAGGAGGTGACAGTGTGGATTCGGTAGAAAAAGTTCCAACCATTTCCCTCGCGCTCTCATGCGTACGCTAAGAGTGGCCGTGGGTGTATGAGACGAGTTTTATGTTTTTCACCCGAAGCAGAGTCCCCCGTGAAGAGGGTGTTTAGACATCGCCCAGTTGCCGTCCGCAAGCCAGCGCTGGGTGAATCATTGAAGGCAAAACGTCGCCGTACCGACGGTCAACTCATAAATGGTGCTGTGAGGCACACCGTGTGGTTTTAGTTGGTTTAAGCCTGATATACGGTCTCACCAATAGCCCGGTGAGGTGAGCTTCCACACGAAAAACAAATGAGTAATGTTACCACGACCAAATTATGTCGTTATTTCACGTGTAAGCAACCAAAACAACCTTTTTTGTACGCTCCAGGTTGTTTCACCGCCAATACAGTATCAGAAATACTGCCTGGAGAAAGAGGTACTATGCAATAAGCGACAAATTGCTGTTTACCGAAAAAACCGCGAACGAAGTTGCGGGCACAGCTAGTTAATAAATAAATTTATTACCTTTGATTATATACCAGTCTAGATAGAGTAACTCTAACAAATAGTGCACAGAAAATGGGATACACTACACGCACTATGTGTGAGTACGCACGTGTAGTTATTGTCAACAAATTGTCATTGTGTGCGTGTTTAGGGGTGCCTGCTCTAAATTATTTATTTACCTTGTTTTATTATAGTAAGGAAATGAATGGTATATAAAATAATGATATAAGAGAATAATAATTTATTACAAAACGTATTAATTAACAAAAACATAATAAAAAATAAGAAGGGTTTTTAAATATCGGTAAGTGTTAATGTTCTTCATCTGCTAGAAACGAAAAATGACCGACTTAATTCAAATTACAATAATACCAATATAAAGTTAAAAAAGTGATTAAAAATTAAAGAGTTTGTGGCGACTTCCGTATACATGTTTGCGTTCTAGTATTATCTTTCGGCGAAATGCATGGCGTAATTTTGCTTTGCCTGGCGAGTCAAATATTGATTCTAAATCTGAAAAATCGTGCAAGATGGTTTCCGGCACTTCATTTACTGTATCCCTTGAACAGGAAGGTTTCGGTTCAGTGTAAATATCAATCCCTATATTGGAAGTAGACTGGACCTGGTTAAAACAAAAAATTTGAATTATTAGATTAAATTAGTCGTAATTAGAAATTACCAAGCGTAGTGTGTGGATATTATGATTTTTTTTTTATGGTATAGGGGGCAAACGAGCAGACGGGTCACCTGATGGTAAATGACTACCGCCGCCCATGGGCACCTGTAACTCAAGAGTCACAAGTGCGTTACCGCCCTTAAAGTGGGAGTAGGAGAAGAGAGGGAGGGGGGGAAGAGTGAGAAGAGGGGCTCTCTCTCGGGAAGGACGGGTTACGACCTCCGGTAACCTCACTCACGCGGCGAAATGCAATGCAAGCATTGCTTCACTACCGGTTTTCTGTGAGGCCGTGGTATCGAGTGGAGTCGAGCCAGCCCACACGTGCCGAAGCATGGCTCTCCCACGAATTTATAAAATGTTTTAAAAAGCCATATGTTTAAAATAACCCTCCACATAGTGACTTAATACTAAACCCACTCGGGCATTATTATGTAAGAAATAAATAGTAATAAGTCAACAGCGTCATCGGTTTACGATTACCCATAGTATTTGTAAAATTACTCCGTAATAAGCTGACAACACCGGCTAATCTGACAGATTAGCCGGTGTTGTAATCTGACATACAAATATTGAAATATTTATTCGTCATTTCTAAGAAAATAATGTAAATTAAAACAAAACTTACCGATGAAAGTAATCTTAGTGTTGTTTTTATTTTTTCCAAGATAGTTTTGGCATAATTAATTGTTTTCCGTAAGCTCACCGCCCATTACAGATTCAAATGACAATGATGTCTATGACACGCGACTCTACGAAATATAGTCGTCTTTTTTAGCGCCGTTCTATGCGGCCGAATATGTCATCTAGACATGTATATAATCAAAGTTTATTACATACTTTCATATACTGACGCTTATACCCCGGAAGGGGGCAGAGGCGTAATTAAACACCCGCATTTTGCCATCTATAATTTGGCCCCGCGCACGTTATAGGAGGCAAACCTATACATTGGCAGTAATTCTTTGACACACTCACTAAACTATAATCTGACTTAATATCTTCATATGAAATCAACCTTGTCATCTTCGTAACAAGGTCTATTTATTACTCGCATTTATTTCTCAGCGCCACTAAATTTCAGCAAAACCTGCCAACGTATGCTCAACTTTATTTCCACGCAGCGAGAGTCCCCATTTATTCAAATGCCGTATAATTGCCACGCAGCAATAGTTCTCATTTATTCAAATGCCATATAAAAACTTGTTTAAAACGCTTGTTGACGTTATTTTAATCGACACCTGCGAAGACGGCTACTAAAGACACAGAGCAAAAGAGATGGCATTCAACGGATAGCGGCGCACGTTACGTGGTATTAAAGTTTATTTAGGCGTATCAGACTACAGTCGACAAATAAATTGCTTATTTCGATAGCGACATATGTCACCTACTTGTTTAAATTTGAAATAAGATCTTGTTTCAAAGTGTACAAGGTTTACATATTATATAAAGAAAATTTAGTCAGATTATATTTTTGAGAGTGGTGTTACAGAATCGGCACTATTGCCGTTAATGATGTTGATGATGATTAATGAGATGGGAAATTCCGGAGTAAATTGAAAGGCGAAGATAAGAAGGAAAGGCAATGTAAGGGAAGGTATGGTTTGGGGAATATAAACAATATCTCTAGTAGGATCGCATACCTGTAATTTGAACTGGCTAATGTCGAGCCCTCTAATATGTCTATTTTTTTTTGTAAATAAAATATATCGCATTGTGCTATTACAAGAGTGTATCAACTCAAAATGAAGCTTTTTTCAGAAACGACAGAAAACTGATTACTCGCTTCTTGTTAAAGATTATAAAAAGTGAACACTGTATATAGATTATTGATGAAATTAAGGGATTTCTGTATTAATTAATTATTGAAGAGATTGCAGGTTATCAAGTTATTTCCAATTTTTGACTCAATACTCTATTGTCTTAACAAATTTAAAAAAAAATATGAATTATTTTTAGTGGTTTTTTTTTTTAATATTGGCTTATTACAATTTATTATTATTATTTTATATTTACTGACGCATTTATCTCAATTTTACCCTATTTTGAGTTGATACAGTCTCGTAATAGCAGTGCGATATGGATGTAGGACATGTAGGTACATAATTACCTATGGGAGGAAGGTGCCTTACAATATTTACTGTTATGGTCCATATTATCGTTTCCTAAAACACTATATACTTTCACTCTACTTACAGTTCAAGTACAGAACGGTGACTTTCGCGCATTAATAATGAAGTTTCTTATCTCGAACTTCTTATATTGAAACATAACCTCTTTGGATCATTTTTTCAGTCAAATAAGATTAGTAAGAGCTATTTTACAGTTAGCCCAGGCGGGTTGTGTTTTGCTTACTATTTACGTTTTGTTAAAATCGCTCAGGAAAGTCCTAAAAAATTATAATTTCACTACGCGCTCCCTTGAAACCACGAGCTTAATTTTTTATTCAACAAAATGTGAAAATTTTGAAAATAAAATAACCCTGTTTTTCTTTTTTATTTTCTCGCATATCTCAGTATATACTTAATATTTATTGTAGAGAAGAGTTTACCAGAATAAAGTATTGCGTAATTAAATTTTACATCAGATACGATTAACTGGAGTACAACAAAAATATTTTGCTATTGCAAAATTAGTGACAATCGCAAAAAAATACATAAAAATAGTACACTATTTCGAAATAGTTTTAACAATACTTTTGCTAGTAGTACTTTTATCAAAAGTTTTTAATGTGACAAATATACCCACCAAGATTCATAAAGATCGGACTAGTGGTTTTTTACACCATTATCCTGTAATCAAAACATTAAAATTAAAAAAAAAATGGGTACCTAATTGTTTCTCAGGCTTAATCTTTGTCAACTATGAACTTGATAATGAGTAGAGCAATTAATACAAGTGTCTAAAGTTTCATGCCCATTTTACAAGGACAATGTTATCGATTGTTACACCCAATGTTGCAAGCATTCTAATGTTACTCATTATCGCATTCTTCTATAATCTAAATCATTGCGACAGTTGTTGTGAATTCCAAAAAAAATACTACTAAAAATATGTCTAATTTTTATGTTTATTAAGATAGTTTACTATCCTATACATACCGTAGAGGATAATAAACTATCGGAAATAATGCAAGCCTCTAACCATGTACGGTCATTACTACTTCTTCTTCTTATAGTACTCTTTCTAAAGGTTGGCTGTCAGTTTCTTACATTCTTCCTTGGCCATACCATAAAACGGATGTACACAATAAAAGCCTAAAACAGTCCGACTGGTAGCTCAGAAACTTTCTACCCTTTTTGTTCAAAAAATCATGACAAAACCCAGTTATACTCCATCCTGTTTACTTTACTGTAAATAACGTGAAAAAGAAACAATGATGACGATAATGAAACATTCTTTGTTCTATTTCACTCAATAAACTAATAACAGATGGCGTTGTAATCAACTCCCATTTTCCCTCTTTTTTTCTTTAATAAAATATACAATGAAAATGGTGGCCAATGGTTTTTAAGAATGGGGGAAGGTCCACATTCAGTATTGCAGTAGTAAACCTGCGTCCTAGCTAAGATGATTACAGATGTAAATGTTGAGAATTTTGACTTACTTTGAAAGAACCGCTTTAAAAAGCTCCTTTACATACTCATCGCTTAATAATAATGCCTAGTATTATCCATCTAGAAATAATAAACAAGATTTAATTTCGATATTTTTATTATTAGAATCAACGTTATTAAGTACCTTAGCCTTTTTTAAACAGATGTATGCATGGCTACCTATTTATTAAAAAATAATACGTATATCACAGTAAAGGAAGTTACTGCACGTTGCATGGTATTCAAATCAAGAAAATTAGAGTGCTTCTAATACGAATATTACAGACGTCTTCCCTAATTTTCTGGCTGAAGCCAGTATAAGTTTATTAAAGGTCATGCCAGAAGAAAAGATCATTAGTAATTTAACTGATGTAACTGCCAATATAAGCGTTGCAGTTAGGGCAGTAGTGGTCAGCATTGTTGCAGGAATCCATGCAGTACGGCACGCACGCAAACGGCCAACAACTGAAAATGAATAATAACTTATTTTTTCTTTGCATTCTCAAAAAAAAAACAATAGTTTAAAAATACACGTGTCATTTTCATAGTAAGCTTATCTGATTAACTAACAAACTACTGCATTTACTTTTCTTATATTATGTATAAGTAATGCTAACAATACAGATAAACAAGCGTATATATACGAGTACTTATTAAGTAGGTACTCGTACTATAAATGGTAGGTAGGTACTCGGTATTATAAATGATATGATGAATTGCTGAAAAATCGGTACACAGTTAGCCTTAGAAGGGCCTTCGCCTATAAATACAATTTGAAGTCTATCAAACGATTCTTCCGGGCTACATTTACACACGGTTACATTTGAAATCGTAAAATTATCATCGCGAGAAAATGTTCTCGAGTTAGCTCCATTTTTTAGTGAGACACAATAATTACATTTAGTTTGAAGGTGTTGTAAATGTGTTGTAACAGTACTCATTGTAAAGGGTTTTTCAATAGCGACGTTCGAACTTCGACATCGTATAGCCGCTATCTTGGTAAAGCGATAGCTGTCAAATTTGACAAGAATACTCAGGTATCTTGACATTTCAGCATGAAATGCTACAACAACGCGTTGAAATAGTTAACATTTATTATCAAAATCAGTGCTCTGTTCACCTAACGTTCCGTGCATTGCATATAGCTTATGGCATTTATGGCCGTCTTGCAGAGTCCACGATGTGTCGTTTAGTAATTAAATTTGAGACAGCCGGGTCGGTGATCGATGAAGCATGCTTCTACGTCAAAGATCTTAAAAAGATCATTGGAGAGACATCAACTGGCCACCAAGTTCGTGCGACTTAACAGTGCTAAACTACAACTAATTGCTGCCCTGAAGGCCAACATAACTCATTGATATGTTTCATTTCAAAGTTTTTATGAGTTTTGACAGTTTACTTATACATTAAACGCAGTCGATTTACCGACATTTTTCGACAGTGCCCTTGACGAAAATAATTCCGAACCAAAATAAAGTATGCAGAGATTCGATGATGATCATCGTTCATGTAAACATTGGAAAGTCTACTGGTAGTGCCATAAACGAATATGATTTCCTCCCTGAGAGTACTGCATCCTACAAAGGAACTCTAGACCGACGAGTCACCATTATAGTGGCTGTTTTAGAATTACACCCTAGAGAAATAATATTTATTATTGACAAGAGATATTCGAATCAAAACATATTTATTATTATGATTTAGGATATAATTCCGCAGTGCCCCACTTCTCTTTATTACAAAAAAAAAGTAAGAATCCTGCAGACCCTATAAAATATTCATTAGCATTTTATTATTTTGAATTAAAATCACTACTTACCCTATCACACATAGTATTAAAGCAAAAAGATGAGTCCTCATCGTGGGTTTGGTTTCCACTCGCGTCACTATTTGATGATTACAGGACTTGCAAACAGTGCTTGCTGGTACCGAGCCCATCTGCTGTACGACCACTGTATGGACCATTGCTCTCGGTTGTGCTGCCACAAAGACATGAGTTTGACCTTGAGGAGTTGTATATGGGCCTGGGCCTGGAGGTGCAGCAGAAAACGACGTTTGGCCTGGAGGTGCAGCTGAAAATGACGTCTGGCCCGGTGGTTCAGCAGTGTATGGTGGAGGGTTACCATGAGGAGGTGCGGCTGCTGCTTTAACTGTAATAAAAAATAAAGTTTGTGGAAACTATATACATACGCCTCAATCCTCGAAGGAATAGACAGAAGTGTATTAAACACCTACATTTTGCCAACCATAGTTTAGTTTTTTAGTTTAGTTTCTTCCATAGACACGTAATGGGGCAAGCCTATTGCCGTCATCCGGGCACATAGGGAATTGTGATATGACGATAGATGGGAAAATTGGGAGAATATTGAAAGGAAAAAGTACCTTTCTCTTCCATCCTTAGAAGTAATATTATTTTACTTCCATTGAAGGAACAGCATATTACTTATAGGGATGGATAAGTATGTATGTGGATGGATAGAATGTAAGCAATAGCTTGCATACTCCAATGGTCCGTTCTACGTTGCGTACGTTTCACGTGCAGAATTATCGATATTGAATATTTACATTATAAATAAATAACATTCGGGGTCATTAGGGGTCGGCAAGTCGCGACAAGACACGATTCCTAAAAATTTTGACATTGATCTACTGAATCAACATTTCTCGGCTTCGTCCAATTTTAATAGGACTACCAAGGCTAACACGATAAACTATCTTTCATCTTTGCCAACCCCTAGTTATCCATCATTCTCTAAAACGATTGAGAAATTTTTTACCAACTGCCACCAACACTGCCCTTGCAAATTCACTTCTTCTTCCAATTCTTGACTATGCGGATGCCAGCTATCCAGACCTCACCAAAAACCAATTAGATAAACTAGAGCGACTTCAAAACTTTTGTATTAGATTCATATTTGGACTGCGTAAATATGATCATGTCTCTGAATTCCGAAAAAAGCTCAAGTGGCCTATTCGTCTTCGCCGGAACGCTCATATTCTCTCTTTGCTATACAGTATACTGTTTAACCCTCGTACACCTTCCTATTTAAAAGGACGATTTGAGTTCCTTCACGATACGCATACGAAGTTCTTACGATCATCAGAAAATCTGATATTGAAAGTGCCGGTAAATTCAACAACTTTCTTTGATAAATCATTTATAGTTCTCTCCGTTCGTTTGTGGAATGAATTACCAGTACAAATTCGACAAGCTGAAACCCTTACATCTTTTAAAAATTTGGTAAAGCAACATTATCTGTCACTATAATTATATCCACTAAGTAGCTGTAATGTGTGTGAATGTGTATATGTATGTAATTAATTAGTATTTGTCAATATTTAGAATAGTACGCCATCAACTACTATGTTTTTATTAAATAATTTTGAAATTATCTCCATCCTAAAGGTTGTCTGGTAGAGATTGTACTCTAGTTTGTAAGTTATTTATTTTCAACTGTTTTTTATTAATGGTGTACAATAAAGATTATTCTATCTATTCTATCTATCTAACAATACTGCGACTTTTTTTCTATGTAATTTTGTCAATAAGTAAAGAAAAGTTTTAGAGGAAGAAAAGCGGCTAATCATTGATTACTTATAAAAGTTTTTTGTTTAAAATAACAGTGAACGTATACATTGATTTGCGAATTAATTAGTTCCTTACGGTTTTTGAAGTGATAACTTCTTACGGGAGGGTAAACCGCTTAGTTACGTAACGCGTTACGGCGCCAGTCTGTCTGGCGTTTAAGTTATCACTTCTGTCTGGCGTCACACACACGTTTTTTTTAATGTGTTACGAAATTGCTCTTCTAACCAGTTTTAAGGCAGCAAAACTCAAAGGAAGTATTTTTACATTCTAACCATTTGTAACGATTTGTAAAATAACTGTTGGTCTAGTGGTTAGTGACCCTGATTGCTAAGCCAGAGGCTGTGGGTTCGATTCCCATCCAGGACAAATAATTGTGTGATGACCATGATCATTGGTTCTGTGCCTGGGTGTAATTTATCTATAACATGTATGTATTTAGAAATATATATATGTATGTTTATCTGCAGTCAAGTTACCATAGTATAGGCTCTGCCTAGTTTAGGATCAGACGGCCGTGTGTGAGATGTGTGAAGTTATTATTATTATAAAAATGTTTATATTCGAATAATAAACACAAAATCAATCGACTTGAATTGACTTGATGAATCGAATCGAATATTATTATCCGTGTTTTGGAAACTAATCTTCTAATCACGTGTTTAAATACTGTTTATACAAGTAGATTCAAATATATTATGTTCTTCAAATTTTAATGACTTCAGCCTTGTTTGAATAAAATTTCTAGGTGAAATTACAAAGTTGTTTTTAAGTGATCCGGGTCAGGATTCCGTTTGGATAGTATACGAGTTGCAGGATTTTCATTTTGTTCCGTCTTATTGGGAGTATAGTAAAAAGGGCAAGGGTATTTTAATAATGTTCCAAACACCACTGATTGACAAACACTTGATTGTAAGTGGTCAAGGTTGCCGATAGATGCTCGCAATATTATCAAGTTATCAGTTGCGCATTACCGTTATAAAAACATTGGTGTAAATTCTTCAATGTATATTTCGTAACACTGCACTCATACTTAACTAAATGGATGGCACAACGATTAGGTGAACAGCTCACGAACCGTAACGACTGTTTAGTCGTAACCAGTTACCAATACTTTTGTAAATATTAGATAGTTGTTCTAAAACAGCCCGTCTTGTTTATTTTTTAACGTTGAAAATTCAACAAATTTTTACCATCTGTAAGAAAAACGAATTGTTTCTTGATTATAAGAACCGGGCATAAATGTTTTTCTAGATGTTAACATCTAGAAAAACATTTATGCCCGGTTCTTTATTTATATATTTATGTCCGGTTAACCAAGAGCTATATTCCTAATAATAATCGAAAATTTACTAAAATAAAAAGAACCATTTCTTTTTGAAAAAATAAAACTATATTTTATATATCGTATGCTCTTATATTTAGATACAGCTGTTCAGGTACCGGATGAGTATTTTACTAATTGTATAACTCATAAAAAAATTAGTTATTGATAGTCGATTGATTTTGTGTTTATTATTCGAATATAAACATTTTTATAATAATAATAACTTCACACATCTCACACACGGCCGTCTGATCCTAAACTAGGCAGAGCCTATACTATGGTAACTTGACTGCAGATAAACATACATATATATATTTCTAAATACATACATGTTATAGATAAATTACACCCAGGCACAGAACCAATGATCATGGTCATCACACAATTATTTGTCCTGGATGGGAATCGAACCCACAGCCTCTGGCTTAGCAATCAGGGTCACTAACCACTAGACCAACAGTTATTTTACAAATCGTTACAAATGGTTAGAATGTAAAAATACTTCCTTTGAGTTTTGCTGCCTTAAAACTGGTTAGAAGAGCAATTTCGTAACACATTAAAAAAAACGTGTGTGTGACGCCAGACAGAAGTGATAACTTAAACGCCAGACAGACTGGCGCCGTAACGCGTTACGTAACTAAGCGGTTTACCCTCCCGTAAGAAGTTATCACTTCAAAAACCGTAAGGAACTAATTAATTCGCAAATCAATGTATACGTTCACTGTTATTTTAAACAAAAAACTTTTATAAGTAATCAATGATTAGCCGCTTTTCTTCCTCTAAAACTTTTCTTTACTTATTGACAAAATTGATTGGTAAGTAACTGCAAAATACCTGATGAATCATGCGACAGTAGTACACTTTTTATGATGTGACTTATTGTTACTCCTAATTTCGATAAACTAATCAAAATACGTCATCGCCACACTTCATTTTTCGGAATTAGTTGAATGGATTTATTTTACCAATTATAGGATATAAGGATATTTTTAGTTCATATTACTTAGGTGGTTCTGTAGTGGGTTGTGCTTTTCAGGGACTCAATTTCAAGGTTACTAAAGGGGTTTCGCCAAAAGGGCCCCGTGACAGAACGCCGTATGATTTTATTGGGTTCGAGCCCGACATATCAAGTCACCGTGAATCAAGTTCTTTTGTTTTATGTGAAAACCCTTTACAAATGGGATATTTACTTCCCCAATTGTGTGGTTTCGATGCTAGCACATCTACGGTGCTCTAACTCCTACTAACAGCTGACATGATAATCGTGATTGACTTTTTATATGTAGGTATTGTCTATAATGTGATGGATGTAACAGGAGGAGTCTTTTGCTCCAAATGAAAACTCTTTTCCAGTAACTTGTTTTCTCTAATATATATAGTCGAGTTGAGATCCCCTGCTATTTTATTTATATATTTATTTATTAAGTATTTTAATTTAACATTCCTATTATAATCTTCCTTAATAAACGGTCCATCTAACGCCAAAAGATTATTTTCGATAATTGTGTAATTAGCGCAAACAACCAAACTTTAAACTTTAATAAAAAATAAATTTTAAAGTCCATTGAAAATTATTTGTTAAAATAGGTACAATCATGCTTTAAGTAACTATATTATTATGCACCCACTGTTATCACAACATAAATAATAGATTTTACACTACTCTGAGAAGAAGAAGGTGAAGCTGGATCATGCTCTTTTTTTCTTATTATTTCCGATTGTTACGTCACCAATAACAAAGATTATAATTTAAATATTACCAAGAAATAGGAGTTTTATAATTGGCCAATGAAGGGATTTTAAAAGCAAATATAAGAAATGTTATATACACACTTAAATTTAAATCTAAAACTCTATTTTTTTTTGTTGCGCATGCAAATTTCAGAAAACATATGTACGGCACCAAAGATTTATTTACTTATCGGATGTAGCTGTGGTTTTATACAAATGACTCACATGAAAGAATAACACTAACTTATACATATATAGACCATGTTCCACTTTTAAATAAAATATGTATGTGTAGTACTTACTATCTTTGAATTCCATTTTGTATAAAAACAAGCACGCACAGTATACGTATTGAATATTCTTTGTTATGAACTATCGAATATAAGGTAGTAAAGATCCGATATGAAACAAACTAAAGTCGTTCTGGTGTGATATGAATTCGTAGATAAAACATCCATAGATAACGCAAACATGAAGATAAGGCCCTGAGTTAGCTTTGTATGAAATGCTATGGTACAAACTGCTAGTTTAGGTTCGGCAAAATAATTACGTTTTTTACCATTAAGTGATATGGGGACTATAGTAATTTGTTATATAAGTAATTTTTAAAAAGGTCACAAATAAATAAAACGTATTTTCAATGTTTCATAATTTTATTTTTGTCTCATATTACACATTATGTTCCTAGAACGATACTAAAAGAATGACGTTTACTATATTATTTTATACCTAACTAGCAACCCACCCCGGCTTGGCACGGGTAGCAGAGACATCTTCAACAATCATCATCATTTTTCAATCAATTTACACAACATTTTAACAAATTATACACTTAAACTTTCCTTATGAATCACTCTGTATATTCGGGAAAACCGCATGAAAATCCTTTCAGTTTATCGCGAACAGACAGACAGATAGACGCGGTGGGACACTTTGTTGTATAATATGTAGTAATATTTTATTCAACAAAACAATTCAAAACGCTATTATAACGAACGCTATATAATTAAAAACCGATCTACCCCTTACGCAGTCCAAATGTTTAATGTGCAAGTTACATGACAATTCAAGTTTACATACCTATAAAATAAAGCCCCAGGAGACATTATGCCAGCTATCATAATGGGCACATTGGGCACTAATATAAGCACTTAAATTAAATTTACGTATTAATAACTTATAACTAGTATACACTCTTTTTAATGATGACGATGACGCCGAAACATTCATGGTCGCCCCAGGTCATTAAAAGCTTGTCTTTCAACCATAATCCTCGCAAAGGGACTTGACTCCTTGCCTAAATGTTGTCATAATTTTCAATAAGTGGTGACAAAAAACGTGATGACCAGAATGTCGTATACGTATAGTCCTTCACTGGAAACAACGCTCTTAAGTCCGTCTATTCAAAGACGAGCTGGAGTGGACGGTGGAAGGTCTCCTGAATGCGATGATGTAGGCGTGAGTGCGTAGAATCTTAAAGCCCGTCAGAACATGAACTGAGTTTAAATTGTAAGTGATTGTCACTTACAATTCAAACTCAACACTCAGATTAAATTAAATTAGTGGATTTACACTTGCCCCGTAACTCACTAAAATTTTATGCGTAGAGAGGAAAACAAAAATTATTGAATCCATGAGCCACATTATCAGAAATAGAACCAAAATTGCGTCAAAAGTCGTAAATTTTATCAATAATATTCCGTTGTCGGTGAATACCCGGCAGACACTGAAATTGAATTCACTGACGAAAGCAAGCTATGGTAAATGACTAACACCTACGGAATATTTTTTTTTTTCTAATTCAAACAATGATAAAGTCTAAAGTTCCACACAAAAAGAAACGTGTGACGAGTTGCAGAATGAAAATATTATTTATTTTTGATTTTCTGCAGGTCGTCCTAAATGGGCCGTAGGCATGTAGGACTAGTTGAAAAATTACCCGCTCAAGGAGTGCGCTTGGAGTAGGTTATGGTGTCAAAGATAAAACTAAAACTGTACAGATGTGACACATATATCTTTTTCTCTTGATTTCTGCCGACTCGATTTATTTAAATAAACCACGGTAAGTAAAACAAATAAATTTTGGTAGCAAAATAGAGTTTATTTTCCTTTAAACAAAATAAGTTTTTAAGTTTTTGGCGGTCTGAAAAATAATCATTGACTTAAGCTTCGTGTTGTAAACGAGTTGTTGTATATTTATGAATTACGAGCTGCCCCGACAGACTTCGTTCTGTCAAAACGATAAATGTTTGACAGCTGGTGTTTTAATTATTATTTACTCTGTGTTTTGTGTATAGGAAAAAAAAAGTGTGATTTTTGCTATTTTCCTCGCTACTTTTACGCTTTTTCTCTCTATAAGAACCTTGCTTGTGCCTTGACGGAAATATGAAAAATAAATTTAAATTAGATATAGGTATTTACCTATACCTAATTTATATACGTATATTTTTAAGTATCCAAAAAGAAATTCCGAAACTACTAAATAATTGAGTCCATGAGATAAAAAAACATAAATAAGTCCAAGATATAAACTTGCCGCTTGTTTTTGAAGATCAGAAAAAACTGTTAACCTTTGAAAGATAAATCTGTGTAGTAACCAGTTTTATTTACTGTCTTCGAGACTTGTTTAAGCACTTTAATTAGTATAGCTGCCGATGTAGGCATTGCAGTTTGGGCAGTAGTGGTCAGCGTTCTGGCAAGAGTCCACACAGTAAGGTACGCATACACAACACCAACATCTGAAAAGGAAATAAAAATATAACTCTGTTGAGTTATTTTAAGGGTTCTTTGACTTAAAATAATTTTATTTGTAACAGCAAGAGTTTCTACTAATCCTATCCTATCTGGACACCGATTATTATCCAAAAAAAGTGTCATTCAATCCTATAAGACTATAGCACAATGGCTATAGTCATTTAGGATTGAATGACACTTTTTATTAAATTTTAAAATTGGATCTTACCAATCACTACATATTATAAAACAAAGTCCCCCGCCGCGTTTGTCGGTCCGCGATAAACTCAAAAACTACTGAATAGATTTTCATGCGGTTTTCCCCAAGGTTTAGGTTTATAATTCGTTAAGGTTTGTGTAAATTGGTTGAAATATGATGATGATGATGGGCGGGTTGCTAGTATACATATATTTTGGAGTTTCATCGAATACTGTTTTTTTAACTAATACCTAACAGAATAAAATTGATATAGTTGTCGTTGGATATCAACAACTACAATATCAATAAGTTTATTTCCATCACATCTCTCAGATCACATTGATCAGGCCTATACAATTGTTTCTCTTAAAAAACATAATAAATGTTTAGTTAACATTAAGAATTATTTAAAAGATAACAATATTAATTATTTTCAAATAGATAATTTAATTGGAAAACTAAAACTAGAGATAAACTAAAGATTTATGACTCAACTGCTTACCCTAAAAAGCAAAGTAAAAGAGCAAAAAGATGTGTCTTCGTTGTTGTTTTCTTCTCCACCCTGGTCACAACTTGAGCATGACAAGATTCGCATGCAAATGGAGCTGGTTTTGGTCCCATCTGACGTCCCACCACTACGGGGACCATGACTGGGATGTTTGTCTGAATTACCTGTGGGCCCATAACTACACCAGGCATGTTGATATGGGGTGGTTCTGGAGGGAAGGCTGAATATGCTGGAGGGTTTTCTCCTCTGGAAAGTTTTTCTGAAATTAAGGTATAGGGTGAAATTAAGGGAATAATGTATATATTTATCACAGTTTTAGGTTAATAACTTTTGAGTTGTGATAGCTCAATAAATATTTGACTGGCCTGTTCGTCTAGTGGTTAGTAATCCTGACTGCTAAGCCAAAGACCGTGGGTTCGATTTTTACCCAGGACAAATAATATTGTGTGATGAGCATGACAATTGTTCTGGCAGTTATTGTGTGTGTGTGTCAAGTTATTATTATTTATGTAGGAAAATCAAGTAGGCTGTGAAAGCTGTTTTCATTGCTTATACAACATGTACTAAAAAAAATATTGCGAAAACCCGAAAATAGTTTGAAAACGAGATTTCGACAACATAATCGATTTCGGTAATTTTAAACATTTACTTTCTACAAAGTAAATTATTTGCGTCCCTGAGACGTCAAAGAATCAAAATCAACTCGTACAAGTTCAGCTTTAAGGTTGCTAAACTAAAAGCTAGTACTATTGATATCTTAGGCTCATAATTATCGCTTTCCGTCAAAAATAAAAATACTATTTTTATTAGATATAAACCATTTATAAAACAAACTTAAAAATAAACTTGTTTTAATTCATATTTTGTAATTAAAACGTCTTTTGTGCAGAAATAAAACTTAATAGCCATTAACGTCTAATTTATTTATTAAAATACAAAAACATTTTTTCCATATTACCTACTAGCAGCGCCCCGCGGTTTCACCCACGTAAGTCCCGATCCCGTAAGAATATCGGGATAAAAAGTAGACTATATGTTAATCCAGGTCTCCAGCTATCTACGTAACAAGTTTCATTGCAATCGGTTCAGTAGTTTTGGCGTGAAAGAGTAACAAACATCCATACATCCTCATAAACTTTCACGTTTATAATATTAGTAGGATTTCTTAATTTCATTCGTATGTACAAAAAAACCATACTATACAAATTTTAGAGGAGAAAGATTTTTTTAAGTTTTTCTTCGGTAATGACTTTAATAATATCAGAGTTTTTAAGCTTGCAACAACTAGTCAATGTATTAAGTCGTTGCAAGTTTAAAGTTTCAATAACTTGACATTAAATTTGTTTTATGGAGTGCAATTTATAATTATTATTCATGTATTTTATTTACCACAATGCAATCATTAAGTTCGATATTATTGATTTATTTCATTCGTATTTCCTTAAGTAGTGAATGTGCACTGCTGAGTGTAAAGTCATTTTTGCATGCCAGCAACGAAGCAATGATAAAACTCTTCTCACTACGAATCAGTTTAGGGTAAATATCAATCCGAACTATATTATAAATGTGAAAGTTTAAAATTGTCGGTCCATCTTATTGTTACATTTTTAGGAATAAAGCACTGAATAGAGATAGCAGTATCATTTGGCATTTTTGATACAAAAAAAATAACATGATCCCGATAACAGACAGCCTGCCACATCCAATGATTACAAAATATTTAACAGAAAGGTGAATCATATTATGATGGTTAGTTGAGCTGATAAATAGTTAAAACAAAGTTTTGAAAACAGGATTATGCACAATTATTATTAGGTAGATTTTCGAAGAAAAGTCTACCTATTGGTTTAGTACCAGTTGTCGAGTTTTCAAAAATCTTCACAGGAGGTCTAGTTATGATCTATAGAACCCAAAACAACCGCCAGTTAAAAGTATATATATATATATATATATATATATAAAATAGAGGTCTATTTTACCGGCACGATAGAGGTCGCAATTATGCACCGATTGCTTTCAAACTTGGACGACAAATCAACAGTGCAAAAATAAAGGTTAAGTTCGTGAATAGGGGATATTCTCCAAAGGGCGGGACTGGGGGGCAGATTTTCAAAAATCAGTTTTTTCAGCATAACTTTTTTCCTGTTGAATTTTTTTGGACCGTTTAACATTAATAGCATGCCCATAGTAAATACTAACATTTTTTAATATGAACCCTAAATGATTCCATCCTTAACTTGGGGAGGGGAAAAACCATAGCTCCGAAACTGTAAACCTTTTTACAATCGGTAATATTTTTAAATGAAATCAATTTTTTTATTTTACTCTACAATGTACATTTAAAGTTTTTAATGCGACTTATATTTTTGGAGATAAAATAAAAAAACACAAAATCTAGCCCGGTTTTTTTTTCTTGTAAATATGTGTTGTGTATTATGCTTATGTAGAGTTTAGTGATGTACCGTATTATGCTTATGTAGAGTTTAGTGTATAATATTTCTTTATAAAAAATAGTGCTTTACGTTTAATACTATGTACATTAAAATGTGACTTAATCTATTTGTAACACAGTGATAAACAGGCACCCACAATATTTTCTTCTGGAAGTGGTACTAGCTTTATTAGATAATCTACGTATATAAGATATATTGAATAATAAAACTTACCATTATAGGATTCCATATTAACAAGACAATATTAAGAAAGATAATGTAAATTTAAAATATTTGATCGACTTCACCTACAACTTTTGCGGTTGAAAACAAAACAGAACTGAATAGATATTGCCCAGATATTATGAGTAAAAATAAATATAGATAACGAGTGACGAGGAACAGACGTTACAACAGATAATAAATAGTTTTATCTCGCTATAGCGCGGTCTGTCGAGCTATAATTATTTCATTTGTTGGTGTTCTAAACTACATTTAATTAAATATTTTTTGATACAGTTCAATCAAACCTTACAGGGATCCTTAAATTTAAGAGATGACAGATGATCTCGTAAAGATTTCAGGTCGTCAGTGGATACAGGCCAATTCCAAACGGTATTTTGGAAGTCATTGAGGAAGGCCTATGTCCAACAGTGGAGACCCTAAAGGGGTGATAGACGATCTCGTAAAGATTTCAGGTCTTCGGGGGATGCAAACCGTCTCCAATCGGTCTTCTTGGAAGTCATTGAGGAAGGACTATGTACAGCAGTGGTGGCCGAAATGATGATGATTACATGGTTCCCCTAATCCAGGGGTTAAAAATGTTTAAGTAGTTCTAAAGATTAGCGCATTCAACCAAACAAACAAACTTTTCAGTTTTATTATTGGTATAGATTAATTATGTTCGTGTCGTTTAGTCAATCTCGGTCCCTGGCCGACTGACACATATGACTTGCTTCCTTTTCTTCTTCATTCATTCATAAAGGATGATGACTTTCGTAACTAAAATGGCTTCTCCTTTTTTGGCGTATGGCGTATTAGTTTTGGTTTTAATAGAGGTACTTTTGATTTCTGTTATTATCACACGGCTATATTATAAGCAGCTATATTGTGAATATGTAGGAGTACCAGGCGGGTTACAATTGTTTTAATAATATTAGTACCTGGGTAATGAGCTTCGCTGGGCTTTTTTTTTAAATCTCATTTTTTATAAAGATAAACCTAAAAGCAAAACCTTATTTAAATACAAAATTTCATATAAATCGTTATAGCCATTATACTTACTTATACAGGTAATAGAACAATTGCTCTTTTAAATTATTTATTAGAAGATAGATTAGATATAGACAGAACATTTTTAAGTGGCGGCGGATTTGCGATTAAGTGGTTGCGGGTTCGAACCCCACCCAGTGCACTACCGGCGTGAACCCAATCCTAACACAATCATTTAGCTTAGCTGGAGGGGTTAACTAGAATACTAGTAATGTGTGACCCACGTTACTAGTATTTTTTTATAAAAAAATATGTCCAGCCATGTTTAAACATGTCTGATAACAAGAAATAAAAACAGTTTAATATCAGTGTTCATCCTTTTAATTTTTTGTGTATAATAAAAGCTGACTTTGTACATATTTTCCTTACGAGTATATAATTATAAAATATACAGTTTTTATTATCTTTTACTTTCAATTCAACTGAACACAGTTATACCACTTAAATTTGCACAAAACTGTGTAACCACAAAAATGGTGTAAAACAAAAATAGTATGAATAATTCATCTCATACCATTTTGTTAGTAACAAAAGTAAAACAAAATGGAAAGGTAATGTAACCTTACCATTTTGTTTTACTTCTTTTACCAAATTAATGTTTACCTATGTATTGATGGTTATATCATTAATTAATTTTAGTGAGAAAGCCCTGAGGATTTCAAGTTACCCCGAGCCGGGCCTGGTCCGATATATCTATCCGATATATATATATACCTATTGATCATTTATGTATATAGGGTACATAATTTAACAGAATATTGTGATAATAACATTAAAGAATATATTAATTATGAAAATAAATGAAATAATTCATACTTATTTATACAAAGAATAAAAGATAATTTTAAAAGGTTTTCTTATCAAAAGTATTTTCTTACATTTCATCGAAATACGATTTAAAGAAAGTGCAGTAACACGTAGATAAAATTTTTCGTTATGTTTACATATTAAGCAAAATAATAATAATAAAATACCGTTCGACACATTTTCATTAAGAAATATCCTCAAAAGTCATAGCGTTTTTTTTAATTATTCTACTCTTTATAAAACAATGGATGTAGCTACTTCTGACATATTATTTAGATTTCTGAGAAAGTTAAAATTCTAAAACATAGTTACTGTACCATTTTTTTGATGTCCATTCTGGGCCCAACATACTAAGGAGAATGGGAATTCCTCTTCGGAAGCAGCTTTGATTAATTTGTTTTTAAAATTATAAAAAGCGTTCAAGTATTTTTCTAGTAGGCTTCTTGCTCTCAAAACCTTCACATATAGAAATTTTACCAAATAATGTTCACTCCTTGTCACTGATATAATCGTATCAAGAACAAGTACTAAAGTTTTATAAATTATCGGAAAAGTCATACTTTTGTACACAACAAATGATCATTCAATGGAGGCTTATCCTAACTCGACACGATTTTCTAAAATCTCGTACAAATGCATTTGGTAAAAACATAAATTATCTTATTTTTTTAATTGTCATAGCTTCCGATATAAGCGTTGCAGTTAGGACAGTAATGGTCAGCGTTGTTGCAGGAATCCACACAGTAAGGTATACATACACAAGGCCAAAATCTGAAAATGATATAAAAGTTTATAAGAAGTTGATAACTTCGTATCTTCTTATATTAAATATATTTGAGATACGTAGTAGCTGATACTAAAGGAGTACAGATACCGGCACGAGTCGTGAGCACAAATTTACAAAAATTCACAAAAATAAACTAGCGTACAGTACAGTAAATTATACGGTAGCCGAATGATACGCGCGAACCCAATAGACGACGAGCATCGACGGACAAACCAATCACGTGTAGCATCAACGTGGTCAACGTCATATAGACCAATAAAAAGTGTGCTCTCGACTCATGTCGGTAACTGTACGGTATAGCCATTCTTATTTAAATCTCCCGGATATTTAACGCCCTCACTACTCGAAAATAATTGTGTTTTGCAGTTGTTCAAACAAATTTTTTGTTTTTATAACCGAGTTAAAAAAAGTAAAGTTTCAAAAATATTTTTAAGTTGAATTTTCATTTGCAAAACACATTTGCACGATATATGGGTGACTAAGGTTTAACATAACAACCACTTTTGAGAATTATTATGATTTTCTTTAATCATATATTTAACCCTTAGGGGTTATGTTTCTAAAAAAAATTAAAAAGAAAATACAAATACGCAACTAGTAAAAAAACTAAGAAAAGTCGCTAGGTATGATTTAGGTGCATTAAAGTAGGTTATTTTTCTTTTTAAAACAAGATATTTCATTTCAAACAAATGTAGACCGAGATCGCTTAGCACGCAATTATAAAGGCTTATAATAAAATCACTTACCCGAAAACACAGAGTAAAAGTGCGAAAAGATGAGTCCTCAACGTGGGTTTCGTTTCTACCCTGGTAACAATCTGAGCATGACATGATTTGCAAACAAAAGGAGTTGGTTGTGGTCCCATTCGCTGTGCTACTACTACAGGCACGACGACGGCACCCACGTTTCCATGGACTACGGGTGAGGCTACAAACACACCAGACGTTTGCGGAGGAGGTACTCCTGCAGGATACTCTGAATATGCAGGAGGCTGGCTTATTCTGGACACTTTTTCTGAAAGTAACGTCAAAGGAACATATTTTTATCAATTTTGGCGGCAGAAACAAAAATATTAATGGCAAAATCTACTGCCGCCAGTCAATTGTTTTGAAAATGATATGTAATAATGACTCTGAAACCCCGTATATGTGGTAATTATGTTTAACTAACATATTTATAATTTTCCGAATGAAATATAGACGCATAGGAACTGCTTTGTGAAAATTACTTGTATTGAGGAAATCGCTTCAGTATTTACAATTATGAGTCACGGCCCTAAAAATCCTTTCAATATAGTTTTCGAACGTCTGTTGTAGAAGTTGCTATCATCAGAATGTATAATATGTTATGTATAATATATGCCTAAAATGACATTACTATCATGTTGTTAAGGTATTCTAACATAGGATTTACCCGAAATTTAATACCTAAGGTTATCCCCGGACCGTGGAATGACGGATAACCCGTGACAGAACACTGTGATTTAACCGGTTCAATTCTAACGCAACACTTCACTGATTGTCCACTAAATTGATAAACTGCGGCCCACTCCCGTAGTTTCAACACACAAAAAAACCTTTTTTATATAACTAAGTTGCGAAAACTAAGTCCATTTGAAGTTATTATAAGCGACGAGCTTTTGCCTTGCCTTTACCTCGAGAACAGTGCTTTTTTCTGGATGGAAGGTACCTACTTTCTATCCTTATCGATCGAAGATTGAAGATCGGATAAAAAAAAATACGGTACGGCAGGGCATAAAATACGAACAAACATATATTGATTTTTAAATATTAGATATATTATTGATAAGCGGTCAGCGAAAACATTCGCGACACCAGATACGTCACTCGTAGATATCCAACTCTGTTTCTACTCTTTTGAAAACCTGGCATCCCAACTGGTTGAGAAGTGTGTAAATGGAATATAATATCCAAGTTATATAATTATAATGTACTAGCTATTCCCCGCAGTTTCGCTGGCTGGGTAGCCCTAGAGTTGGCCCAATTTACAACTACTTAGAAAATAAGGAATGGACTTAAGTAATTAACTATCAGTTACAAAAAAAATTTTTTAATCCGACGGTAGTTCTAGAGATATACGCGTAACCAAAACTCTTTGGCTTTACTATACTCGTAAATATAAGTAGCCTCTTACATTCATATAATTTCGAAATCGAAGCGAGCAATAAGACCACCGTTTGTGTACAAATAAAGAATATTGTATTGTACTTCAGCCGTGCTGCTTAAACGCGGTTATAAGGTACTGGCATTGAGGGCTCCAATACGAGTAGAATCTCCTACAAAGCTCCAATACTAGTAGAGTTTTTACCAAGTAATAGTCATCATATTTTGTTCACTACTATTAAAAATATCGACCCGCCCTAAGCTTCTTGATCAAACTATCATATGCATTGTCCACTTACCATTATTGTTTTCCATTTTATAATAAGCACAAGGATAAAAATTTATAATTTATAAATGAATTTAGTATTTTTGGCAGGGCTTTGTCACCAACAACTTTTACGAAATGAATATGAGAACTAATACTTGTTTGATAAGATAGGGATTTATAGCTAAAAATGGGTACCGATAAGTAGTGACGAATGATGGAAAATGATATCGTTATCTAACTTTATCCGACTTTGTCATGATCAGATTTATTTATTTGTAAGCTTATTGGTCCAAAATGTAATAAAATCATCTTATAATAAAACTAAACTAACTATTTGATCATCTTTTTATTGCCAAGGGTCTTATTTCTTATAAAAAGAAAAACACATGCCATCAGATAACACTTTTTTTTTTTGATGACGAGTATGAAGATCCTCATGGATGTCCTCCGCCCTTGGGGGGGCGAAGGGGTCTGTCGGACTCTTACCGACTAAAAACCACCCCGGTGTTCCACTGCTTGCCCGTGATCGGGGGAGCGAGAATCGCCATTGCATTCTTCCGCAACCTCCGACAGGCATTGACCCGTCTCACCCAAGACGGGTCCCGTCACCGCCATCAGATAACACTGGTCAACAAATTTCAACTTATTTTTTGTTTTAAATACTCATATCAATATTATTGTATATGGGTGAGGTAAGTTTGGAAATCATACTGTTTTTCTCTTAACAGCTCTAATTTTTTATTTAAGGGCGAACCCCTAGATAATCTAAAAGTCTATCACCTGTGGTACTACTAACATCGACTTCAACAACTTTAAAACGAAACGAAACTTTTTTTTTAATTTCATACCTAGTCAAGTAACAAATTCCTACCCTTTAATCAAAGAATTAAACAACTTAGGTAGGGTCTTCAGTTCACAAAGATCCCAATTTTGTTGATTGCATGAATGAACTCGAAAAGAGATCCATCATAAATTAGTTTTTGTAATCCAAAATGTAGTAGATAATCTTAAGCAGAAAGCCATTTTCAATTAATACTCCTGTGCTGATTGTAAATGGCTTATCATATTCAGCTTTGGCTATGGCTCTCATATTTGAGAGATCTAGGGTGTAACATTAGCATTGAAATTCATTATCTATATTCTCATTTGGATCGATTTCCTGAAAATATGAAAGATGTTTGTGAGGAGGTGTGATAAATTTCACCAGGATATACGAATAATTTAAGAACAATATCAAGGAATATAGGATATCAACATGATGCCCGATTACTGGTGAACCTTTGTCAGGATCTAAGGGAGACTCCTTAAACAAGAAAGTTCTATATATGACAGTTTTGTACGGATTATCATTGACTCATTAAATTAAAATGTGTAAAAACATACATTTTTGTATGAATTTAACACCTGTGTGTAATTTAAAAACAAGAGCTGCTAGAAAAAGACAAATGTTGTTTTCTTAATCAGTACCCTTAATTTAACCAAAAATCATTAATAGAAGTGATAATCGTGTAATTATCACTTCAATATTTTCGGCACGATTAGGATAACGTATCGATTTCATGACCACTCCGCCACCGTAATCAGACATTTGAGTAGGCCAATGAAAACAATTAAGACTGCCAGTCTGTTATGAGGCCTACGAAAATTATTATCTGAAATAAAAACCATTATTTACAAACAAAATTCTTATCAAAATGTTTAGAAAATAATAAAAAACTTGTCACAGATTAAAGAAAGTGAAGTGAATTTGATAAATGTAAAAAAAATTGAATCATTTAAGACACCATAAATAATGTCAAACATAAAGTGGGATCAAAATAGAGCATATTAATGCCAAACATATTATATTCATGATGAAAACTCATTCATTAATAAAAATTTTAATTGCCTTTATTATCAAAAGGCAATTACGAGTATACTGACACCCAGTAGACAAACTGCATCCTTGTCTTGAGTTCCATTCGCAGTAAAAACAGAAAAAACCTCTTACGAAGAATAGTAGGCAAATGTTTTTGATTATAGATTTTTGATTTTATACTTTCCGAACTAATAGCGATAGCGATTCTTGGAGATAAGGAATACATAATTCCTTATCTCTCAGAATCGCTATTTACTGAGGTGTACTGAGAACGTGACTCATGTATTGTCTAACCAGTGACACAGCTCATTCTCTCTAACGAGACTTCTTTTGGATTACTGGTATTATTATTGTTTTAAGTGCCTAGTGCTACCTCGACGATTTCTGGTCTTTTGTAGCGCACTCCTGGTTTACACTTCACTGCTCAGACTTATGGCTTCGAGAAACTTCTAGATCCTATCAGCAGTGATTGTTTGTATTTCCTGCGGTTGCATGATGTGCAACCCTAGGTAAATACTTCGGTGCCGCATTAGTGGGCCACAAGAGCATAAAATATGCATTGCAGTCTCATAGATTACTCTAACTCTCTCTCTTAACTTACGTCGAAAAAATATGGTTTCGCTTATCATCAATTTTCACAAAGTAGATAGGTACCTATATCTACGAGAAATACTTAATTCAACTAGATCAGTGAATGAGGAGTTGTATTTTCAAAATGGTAAAAATTAAGGATTTAATCTAATTATGCCGTTATAGGAAAACTTCACATTTTTCTATCTTGTTTTTACTATCTTGGTTGGTCCATTTGGTCGCACGAGAGTTAGCGGCGGAGGATCAACGCGAGGTTGCCTTTTGCGCTCTCACTCTAACATAATATGATTTCTCATTTGAACAAATGCTGGCCAGCGGATCACCAGCCGCATGATAGCCGAGCCGCTTCGCTTAGTTGCCGAGAGCGGCCACGGGTAGCGTTTACGAGCGCGTTGCTTCGCAGTTTAGCAACAATGATATTATTATAAAAAACAGCGTTACAGATTTTAATAAAGTATTAAAAATAAAAGGGATCACTATATACATAAAAATAAGATTTAATTATTACTTTTCTTTTCTAAGAGAATTCACAGATTTACTTACTCGGGTTGCCATAACGGAAATTTTTATCTAGGTACTTAAGTATTTTATTGCATTATGGCATTTTTTTTAAATGAGCCGTTAATTTCATTTGAGTTCGACACTCGGCTGTGTGTTGATTGGCAGCGCAAGATAAGTGCCTTGTTCTGTATTTTATGTGATCTGTTGAAATCAAAATTATGGTTACCCTACTCGAGCATTGTATGAGATAATATATTTTTGAGATTACACGCGTTGAAAACTGTCCTGAGGGTAAAACGGTATGTCATTCTAATGCGGTTAATATGTCGAATAAATATATGTTTACACCGAAATCCTAGCAATTATAGATAATGTGATATCAGCGTACAAAGTTACGTTTTGATCGCGCGGCCACGTTCTTTTTGTTTTGGACTGGTTTCGTCTAATTAACTCAATTTTAGTAGTATTTATTGCTTTCGTTAGTTTTGACAAATTAAGACTTTTCTTCTTGTAACACTTTTACTGTACCTACCTATGATTTCTTAAGTTTTAAATAAATAATCAACAATAAAGAAACAGCAAGTGAAGGATTGTACGGACATAACTTCCAAGATGAATATTTCGTAAAATATTGAACTAGAGATCAATTGACAAAAAAAAAAGTAGATTCACCGTATGCTTTCTGTAATATTTTCAACGACTCTGAACATGAAATTCTATTTGCAATGCAAAATTTGAGACAAACTCTTTGTCCGATGTTTTTATCCATAATAAAAATCGCAAAACACTCTTGAGATGAGCTTACAAAATCTGTACTGTAAACAAACTAAATGACAGATATTGCTCAAACTTCGCGCCAATATAGAAAACAGTTGTGCCAACTTAACCACAAAAAAGAATTATTTGAATTGAATTGGGAATTAGAATTAAATTATCAATTACCGATACTTTTTGACAGAATGTAGTTCAGTCGACTAAGCTGTTTGTATTTGCTGAGGTATTTGCTTTTTCGAACGTAGTCTCCAACTTTGAACTTAGGCTTCCACTGAATTGATGTATGTTTATGTGAGTCTTTTAATATTTTCTTTTATTTGAAGCTCATTACATTTATTGACATCGATTGGTTTACATTTAATAGTGCCATGCTTAGTGCTATTATATGTTTTCACGACACCTTTCAATAATCCTAGCCAGTTATAGCTTCCATTTAAACCAAAACATTTGCATAATTTATTTTAAATTATGCAAATGTTTTGCCATTGCGAAGATAAAATCGGGTACCCGGGTATTTGCACTCCCCCTCTTCCCCCTTCTCCTACTCCCACCTTAGAAGCCGGCAACGCACTTGTGACTTGCAGGTGCTCATGGGCGGCGGTAGGCACTTGTAGGTGCTCGTTTGCCCCCTATACCATAGAAAAAATTAAATAAAAACAAAACACGGCGACATAACCAAACCTAACCTAAAATTTTCGGCATTGTTCTAAAAAATCCACTCCTAACACAAGCATTTAGCTTAGCTGGAGGGGTTAACAAGAATACTAGTAATGTGTTACTACCCACGTTATTAGTATTGTTTTTTTTTTAAAGAGAAGGATTTTGATGTATTCTTTGATCAAAGTGAGTACCCGGGTACCCGGGTCTGACAATATAATAGTACCCAGGTACTATAAATTCCATATACCCAGGTATACTCAGACCCGAAAAAAACCCTAATTACATCATACATGTACATCGACTGCACGGATGCCGCAAGGGTTTAAGTTCTCACCTCACCTGTGGGATTTGAACCCACTCGGCACGGCGTCACTACGCCGTGCCGAGTGGGTTCAAATCCCACACGGGACAAAAATTTGTGTGATTCACAAATAGTTGTCCCGAGTCCTTTGTGTTCGTTGTGTAAATATTTGTGAGGCCCCCCGAGACACAGGAATATTTGTAATGCGGGAGTTGTCTTTTTAAAACAAACAAATTATTAAAAAAAAAATATTTACTTTTATCAGTGGTTAGTTTTTAACATCAGCATACAAAGAATGCAAAAAAACGCAGAATTCTTCATCTTTCATAACTTCCTATGTAAGCATTGCAGTTGGGGCAGTAGTGGTCAATATTTTTGCAAGAGTCTAGAAAGTAAGGTATCCACACACAACACAAACCCCTGAAAATAAAATGAATCATGAATCTTTTTAAGTCTTATGAAAATAAATTTATTAGTAACCACTACACTAGTTTAATATATCCAAATTACCCAATTATCGTTCATAGCATGCATTACTAGCTATGCTTACATATACATGTATCAAATATATCATAATCTCTCTTATCTTATTGTAACTATTGTTAATAAGAAAAATTAACAGCAATTGTCTTTCGCGACTTAATCGAGGTAATATTCATAAGGCGCTATAACTTTTGTTTACACAACCCAAACCCGTGACTACGATTGCCATAATTCGGTCAAAATGTCGAAAATTCAAAAATATTTCGTATCGTTTAAATATTAGTGCGATTGAGGTCCAATTTACAAACCTAATACGCATGCAAATCGCGGAGTCTAAAACAATTAGTAGACACACACCGAACACGGGTATGATAACCGGGCAAGGCGTCATTACGTGTCCAAGTTACTATGAACTGCTTAACCGTGATCTTTTTGATAATATTCTTATTTTGTAACAAATGTGACGTTTAAAAGATATCTTTAATTTGGGAACCAACACTACTCCGCGTATAGAAATAGCAACTAAAACTACTCTATCACCTCACTACTAGCATACAGTTTTTTGATTTTTTACTTACCCTAAAAAGCAAAGTAAACCAGCAAAGAGATGAGTTTTCGTTGTCACTTTCGTCTCCACTCTAGTCACAACCTGAGCATGACACGACTCGCATACATATGGACTCGGTTCTGTTCCCATCTTCGTACCAACTACTATGGGTACGACGACTTCTGCCTTTGCTACTACTACTGGTGAAGTCTGTTCAAAAGTAGACATTTGGACGGGAGATGGTCCGGGAGACTTGCCTGAATATGGAGGAGGGTTGCCAGCTGTGCTGCTTTTTTCTGAAATAAAGATAAGATAAATTTTAACATGTTAACTCACATGGTCAACTAGAACCTCATAGGAAAATAGGGAAATCAAAATGCGTAGTGTGCAGGGAATTTGGATTGAACGATCTTGACACTGATTCTTTTTTTATATTCTTTTAAAAACATTTTTGTTTGTGGAGATATGAACATAGATATAGTTCCAAACTGTCCCGATCCGCGCTCATTTAACGATCTTAACATCTTAGCCAGCCACGGCATGCTCCCTGGCGATACTTTACAGACACGTCAATGATTAACATGTTTGGATCACATGATCCTTAAAATTCAAATGGATGCCATATGTTTTGTGTTCGAATCAGCCACCACTGATCAAGAATGTGCGGGTGTTAGCTGTAGACGAAAATCGCGACTGAGTTATCTAAATAAAACATATTGCAAAGTTAACTTTCAAAATTTAGATGGAGTTGTGCAAACTATGAACTTTCAGCCAATCCTTGACCGTCAAGATGCAAAAATATGCACTGATCTACTGGTGACATACCTATCTACTGCCAGGAAAACTCCTAAGTGATTAAAACCTTCAATAGGAAACTGATTACGAAACCGTGGATTACTGTAGGGCTACCTCGTTGTATGAGAAACCGTGACAATGTGTATAAAAAACTAAAACGGAATCCGAAATAATTAGGACTACCTACACACGCTATCGAAATTTTTGTGACTCTCAGCTAAAAAAGGCTAAAAGGGTAATAAAGAGCAACTTTGGGACGTCATTAACATTTGCGGATCTAGTAATAGTACAGACTATTCATCTTTTCTGCTGACAACTAACAGCCTTACTCTGATATAAACCAAATTAATCGGTTCTTTGCAAACGTTGGAGCCAACTTGGCCGAAAATATCCCCGCCTCAAAAAAAATACCCTCACCTTCTCAGGCTGAATTTCAACCTTCGACAAAGCTTCTTAATTCATTTGCCATTCTTCCTGCGGATGAGGCAGAAATATCTTCTCTTATCAAAGGCCTAAAAGATAACTGTGCCATTGTAATTGATCACATAACAATGATCAAAAAATGTGCGAATATCCTCACACCTCCAAATGGGTTTTAAAAAAAAACTTTTCATAATTGGAAAGATCATCATCAGTAGGTATATGAGTTTTATAACAAAACTATTATTTGTTTTTGTCATTTGTTAATTTTAAAAAGGTATAACAAATTTAAAATAATGTTTTAAACTCAGTACCGAAAACACACCGACAGTTCCCAACTAACCCGAGCGCGCGTGACATCATAATGTTAATGTCTACTAACCATTACATGCAGTTGATAGTGTTTTACGTTTTCATCAATTAAGTCTTATTATTATCGTCAATTTACTGACGATATTAACAGGTAAAGATAAACGTTTAACTACGTACAGCAGCCGATTGCAACACTTTAGGATGCACACACTGTTGACACGCAGAGATGTAGCTGACGCATTGCTCCTATTTAAATTGGTTAGAAACAAGATTAATACCCCAGATTTGCTGAATCTCATAAGGTTCCGTGCTCCCTCTAGATATCCTAGGAATAGTGTGACACCATTATGCCCACCATTAAGAAGAACGGGCTCAGGTTCTAACTCGATCATACTTAGATCTTGCAAAATTCTGAACAGATTTGAGCGATTCACACCTTGACAGTATCGGCAAACTTTACAAAACTGTTGTCAATCAACTTCCATATGCAAATTTCTAATAATACCTATCTCATTTCAATCTTTATTTTATTATATTATGAATTAATCTAATCTTATATATATAAAAATCTTGTGTCACGATGTATGTTCATAATAAACTCCAAAACTACTGAACCGATTTCAATCAAATTTCACATGTACCCGTATTTTGGTCTAACTTACTGGATAGGATAGTTATCATCTCAATTATTCGCTTATGTCGTGAATGTAAACGAATAAAATGTATCAATTAATTGTTTCTTAAGCAAGTGTTTAGTTTTATGAAGTTCTCATAGATGGCGGTGCACGTTGATTCATCGATAAAATTCTTCAATATTGTTTGACATCTAGGTTGCAAATACACCCAATAGATGGCGCTGTGTTCTGTTTCTTAGAATATAAATTCTATTACTTTATTTCACGTAATATTTATTTATGTTCACAATATAACCGTATTATTTTAATGGTTTGTGACTAATATTTTTATAATTATACTGCGTATTATGTTACAATATTATTACCATTAATAACAAAAAAAAAATTGTAATATTTTTGTTAGAGAATTATTAAAGTTTAAAAAATGTATTAAGGACAAGAACTGCGCGACAACAGAATATAGCCAGATTTAGAGAACTCGAAAGAACGAGGTAACAAACCAGTCGCGCATTAACACGTGCATCATTCTTTCGCCTTGCGTTCGAGTATGAACCAGACATTAATTACTCTGCACATTCGAAGATTACAATTGGTGCGATGGATAAAATATGCCAATATTGCCACGCGTTGAAATTCCGAAATGAAACAACCGGTATGTGTTGTGCATCAGGAAAAATTGTACTGCCACCTCTTCCTACTCCACCGGAACCTTTGAAATCACTTTTTGCTGGCGAATCAGACGATTCAAAATTATTTTTACGTAAGACACGTAAATTTAATTCTTGCTTTCAAATGACATCTTTTGGTGCAACTGAAATTTGCGATTTAACATCTGATGGACGAGTCATTTTGTACAACAATATGAATTTTTCAATTGAGTACTCCAGTTTTATTTTCAATTTAGCTAATTCGATTTTACCGGAAGGGTTTTATTTCCTTAGTTGCGATTAGAGAAATAAAATATGGCGGTACGAAGTTCGCCGGGTCAGCTAGTCTACGTATAAATGTTTAATTAGTTATTGTTGTGTTATATTTTTGAATTTATTTTACTATTTGGGATAATAATGTGTTATTAACTTGTTATATATGTATTTAAATGTTGTTAATATATGTAGGTAATTAATTATGAGAACACATATTATATATCATGATTTATTGTATGTGGTATTAGCCTGTTAGTGATTGTTACACTCACACATGCTTACTTTATCTAATACCTTTAAACGAGCAATTCTTGTATATAGAGATATATATATATATATATATATCTCTATATACAAGAATTGCTCGTGTACATATATATGTATATATATATAATCTGAATCTCGGAAACGGCTCCAACGATTTTCATGAAATTTAGTACACAGGAGGTTTCGGGGGCGATAGTTTTTAGATAGGTTTCATTTTTAGAAAACGTAAAAAAAACCTCGGTCATCCAGGTACTATTATAGTAATAATGTTAATGTATAGTGTAATAATCTAATAAATAAATCAGCAACCATTAAAGTTTTACGGTGTATTTAAATAAAAAATGGTCTTTTAACAAACTTACATTGATGCTTTAGCACCTCTTACGTCAGCTGAATTAAACCGAATATCATTTTTAAGAAAATCTGTTATCAGAAATATATCCACACTAAAGGTATATTATCAGGCTTTGCTTTTACAAATTCTTTATCACACATTATTCACTCGATAAAATTTAATAACAAACAATAATTTTATTTGCACTAAATTTCTGATATTATTTATCAATACATAATGTAGAAACCGTCGACCGTGTACCTAGGTGGATTAACTTTAACATTATAATGTCACAAATAAGACGGCCAATCATGGTGCATTTGAAGTCACTTGATTCTTTTTAAAATTTTATCACTTTTAAATTGTTTATAATTATTTGAAAAAATGTTTTTCAATTGTTTTTGTTTTAATAATCTAAATTATTTTTAATAACGTTTTAAAATAAGTACATGAAAAAAACGATAATTTTTTTGTTTTCAAATACCCAATTACACATACGAGGATGCGTTTTTAAGTTAGCGGAATGGCGGGGATGGAGGGTGGTGGGGGTGCTCGCTTAGGTCCTAACGTGTTCAGTGACTAATCATTAGTATATATACCGAGTATTATCATAATGAGGTCATTAGTCTTTGAACTATCGTCGATCAAGCAACTAAATCCGGAAGAAATTGTGAAGTATGGAGAAAGTCGAGTTACGCGCCGTTATAAAGTTCCTTACCAAGCAAGGAAAAAGTGTTCAAATCATATTGGAAGAGATGCAATCTGTTTACGGGGACTCTTGTCCAATAAAAACGATGGTATACAAGTGGCACAACTTTGTTAAGCAAGGCAGGGAATCAATTAAAGACGATTAACGATCTGGGCGGTCTGTTGAAGTCACCACTTCAGATCTCATCGAAAAATTAATATTGGAGGATGCGCGTTTGAAGAAAAACCAACTCGCATAAACGGTTGGAGTATCTAAAAAAAACATTTTTAACGTCCTACATAATCATCTCGGCATGACAAAAGTCAGTGCAAGTGCCTAGAATGCTCATACCGCCACAAAAACAGCAGTGCGTCGAGTGTTCGCGTGCGTTTTTGAACCAGTGTAATGAAGACATGGATGGTTTTTTGGAGCGAATTGTTACTGGGGATGAACCTTGGGTTCATCACTATGAACCTGAGTCTAAACAAGATTCCATGCAGTGGCATAAAAAGGGTACACTAGGTACCGCCTAAGAAATTCAAGGTGTCGCAGTCGGCGGGAAAGCTCATGGCGACAGTTTTCTGGAACACAGAAAGAATTTTATTGATTGATTATAAGGAAAAAGGTGTTTCTATAACCGGAGAATACTACGCTTTAATTTTAAAGAAGTTAAAGAGGCTTTCGGAAAGAAAAGAAGAGGAAAATTAACCAAAGGTGTCCTCCTTTTGCACGACAATGCTCCAGTTCACAAGAGTCGAGTTGCATTGGCTGCTTTGCATCAGGTGGGCTTCGATATCATTGACGACTATTATCTCTTTCCAAATCTAAAAAAAGAGCTTCGAGGAAAGAAATTTTCTACCGATGAAGAAGTGAAGGATGCAATTTCAGCGTAGGTATTTTTCAGAAAAAGTTAAATCATTTTTTATGAAGGTATCCACAATTTAATTCATAGATCTGAGAAATGTATTAGGGTTGCAGGTGATTATATTGAAAAAGAAAACAATTTTGTTAAATTATTTCATCCCCTTCTATTCCATTCCGCGAACTTAAAAACGCACCCTCGTAAATGCAACGTGGCGATATCAACAGGGGGTCTTTCCAAGGGCAGTTAAAACTGCTGTCATAAAACATATTCTTAAGAGCGGCGGAATAGACTGTGTATGAAACCATTGTGGAGAAATTCGCTAAAAACTGATTCCGCTGGGCGAACGTTGTCCTGGCTTAACTTTTTTAATCCATGGACTTAGAATAAAAAAAATGTGTCCAAAAATTAGTGTGTATTTGTGTGTAATTATGTATGTATGAATAAAATTAGTGCATGCATAAACTTCGGAGAAATTCAAGTTTCCGCTACGCGAACGTTTGGCCATTAGCTAGTTTTCATATAAACCGCTTATATAGAGAGCTGTAGATTTTTACATACGTTGTTTTGAATTTGTTTATATTTGTTTAAAAAACAGATTTAGATATAAACGTAAAATACGCTTATTAGGTCTTAGTTCGTAAAGTATGCACTTTAGGGTCTAGATTTTCCCGTTTATGCAAACCTTGTAAGTGTCTGCAACATGTTGCCAAGTATCAATGATGTTCCGTTAGTAATTAAAGAGTTCTAGGACAATTTACCATGTGCATTGTAGTGCATTGTAAATAGACCACTGTTTACAATGCAGTCAAATATCACAACGTTCTAAAGGAATTGCATAGTAAAATGTATTCCAATAATTAGTGTATTAATTCAACTACTCACATGCAAAATTTCATCTCATTAAATTCAGTAATTAAAGAGAAACAATTAAAATACTGACAAAGCATCGAAAACCTACATAACCCGACCAAGTTCGGATGGCTACAAAAAACCGGCCGTACAATATACTGTAACATTCTAAAATTTACAGTATAATACTGGTATTGAATTGGTACAGGTGATAACACAATTGTTGTTTCGATATAATATATAGGTCATTTATTTTTCTACACCTGCTTTTTTAAATGTATTTGACTATGACAGTAAGTACTATTTACGTAGGTACTTTATTTAAGTATGCGCTTGAGACTTTCTCAGTATATGATATTACCGTTGTACTGGTAGTGACTTATGTATGTATGCATTTTAAGTCTATTGCTGTCTCTAACCAATGACAGAGTATGTTTAGCAACCGTTTGTTGTTGTTGTTAAGTTTTTATAAACAAGAGACTAGTCATGACAAGCGCCTCAGCTGCGCTCCCGATACGCTCAAAATACACGGGCCTGTGCGCGCACATGAGTTGTATGCCAAGTTCTGCCGTTACTGGGGCGCGCGCCCCAGGGATTGTCATGACTAAGAGGGTTAGAAATTTTGAGGTTAGTTTCTGTATTTTCATTCATTCATTCATATGCTCACGGCTGTTGTCCCAGAAGGGGTAGGCAGAGATGTGACATTTCTGTGACACCCACATTTCGCCAATTTTTGGGTTTCTACGTAACAGGTGGCGAGAAATAAATAATAATTATTACATGTAATTAAAAATATTTTTGTACACGGATGTTTAATTAGAGAAGTATGTGTTAAATAGTGGACTAAATCTTTTTATTCATACATACTCCAACAGCTTTCTTCGACAGTATCTGTGCCTTCATCACTGAAGGACGATGCCATGACCATAACTAGTGACCAAAAGACAGTAGCCAATTTGTTTGCCAAACAATTTGAAAAATCATACACTATAGAACCACCAAACACACCAATGCCATGTATTAAAATGCCGCGCATTGATAAAGCCATTGAAACTATCACAATTTCACCGGACATTGTTTGTAAAACCTTGAAATCATTTAGTGATACAACATCAAAGGGGCCAGATTCTCTGCCCTCTATAGTATTAAAACAATGTAGCAAAGTACTCTGTCATCAGCTGGCACATATAATGAATGTGTCTCTTAAGGCAGGAAGACTGCCGCAGGAGTGGAAGGAAGCTCATGTTACACCAATATACAAAAAGGGTGACAAATGCCTCGCAGCCAACTACCGCCCTATCAGCCTCACAAGTATAGCCTGCAAAACAATGGAAACAATTATAGCAGCCAAGTTAAGACAATTTATCTGTATGGAGAACATTATTATTGAAGAACAGCATGGGTTTGTTCCAAAGAGATCCACTGTCACAAATCTGCTTTCTTGTCTTGACAGATGGACATGTAACTGGAATAACAATCAACCAACTGATACTATTTACTTGGATTATGAAAAAGCTTTCGATCGAGTTCCCATTAAAAGGTTAATAGCAAAACTTGAGCACTTGGGAATCCGTGGACAACTTCTCCAATGGAATATGACTTCTTAACAAATAGGAAATTCAAAGTTAGAGTGGGAGATACATTGTCGGAAGCCCACAATGTGCACAGCGGAGTTCCGCAGGGTTCTGTGATTGGACCTATTTTGTTTGAAATCTTCATTACTGACCTGAAAAGCGCAATCAAATCAGACTTATCCATATTTGCAGATGACAACAAAATAATGGGAAACCCTCTCATCAGTCACAATGTTATTCAACAGGACTTGGATCGTATTGTACAATGGACACAGGATTGGTTAATTCCATCGAATGCAACAAAGTGTACAGTTTTACACATAGGCAGTAACAACTCAAAGTTACAATACAAGATTGGTTCTGTGGCAATGCAACCTGTAAGTAGCCAAAGAGATCTAGGAGTAACCATCACACATAACCTCAAGTGGGATGTACACATCACAAATATAGTGAAGAGGGCCAATTCCATGTTGTATGTGATAAGAAAAGCATTTAACGTCATTACAAAAGATTTGTTGTTAAAAATCTACAAAACATAGATCCGTCCGCTCTTGAAGTATGCATTCCAAATATGGAATCCATACTTCACGAAAGACATAGAAATGCTCGAGAAAGTCCAACGAAGGGCTACAAAAATGGTTACTCCACTGAAAAACAAGACCTATGAAGAACGTCTTAGTGAACTTAACTTGACTACATTGGAACAACGTAGGCAACGGGGAGATCTGATAGAAACATTCAAAATATTAACTGGACACTACAATTTAATAGATATCAGCAATCTCTATACTATGAATCCAAATATCCAGTTAAGAGGACACTCATTAAAGGTTACTAGGTCTCCGTCTGCTAGCAATCCTAGAAGATACTTTTTGCCAAATCGGGTGGTGACCATGTGGAACAGTTTACCAGAAAATGTAATTAGTGCACAATCAGTGAACAGTTTTAAAAATAGACTTGACGAACACTTAAAAACACAAAGTTAAACACAAGTGCAGTGATATGCATGCATCAGATCAAGGATCTGCTAGTGCATTATTTAAATAATAATAATAATAATTGAAGATTTATTTTCATCGTAGATAGTGGCGTTATTATTAAAAAAATATTTGTCATTCAAGAAACAACAATTCGTATCACACTGAATTGTTGTTTCTTTAGGACATTGTTATTTTATTGTTGACGTTTTATTATCATACGACATAAGTTATATTTTGAATGACTGAATACTAATTATTGTTTCCCTAAAATATTCACACTTTTGACATTATATTAATATTATAGTTTATTTAATTAACATAATATGATAATTTTAATGTAAGTTTAATAAATTTCTTAATTAATTATTTTGTTATCGCTTTGCATGCCTAATGGTAGAATATGGTAAAAGTACAGAAAATTGTATTAGCTTTTAAGATCTGCAAATGAAAACCCCCTGAATGAATGAATAAATAAATAAATGAAAAAAAAGAAATACAATTGTTTTATTTTTTCCTAACGCTTGTGTACGCAACTGTACCAAATTAATAAATACTATACTGGAAGGTTAAGAACGTTACTTAGATTGGTCGGGTTATGTAGGTTTTCGATGCTTTGTCAGTATTTCGATTGTTTCTCTTTAATTACTGAATTGCATGAGATGAAATTTTGCATGTGAGTAGTTGAATTAATACACTAATTATTGGAATACATTTTACTATGCAATTCCTTTAGAACGTCATGATGTTTGACTGCTTTGTAAACAGTGGTCTATTCATGGTAAATTGTCCTATAACTCTTTAATTACTTACGGAACATCATTGATACTTGGCAACATGTTGCACACTCTTACAAGGTTTGTATAAACGTGAAAATCTAGACCCCAAAGTGCATACTTTACAAACTAAGACCCAATAAGCGTATTTTTCGTTTATATTTTTATCTTTTAAACCATACGATTTTTTCTAAATCTGATTTTTAAACAAATATAAACAAATTCAAAACAACGTATGTAAAAATCTACAGCTCTCTATATAAGCGCTTTATATGAAAACTAGCTAATGGCCAAACGTTCGCGTGGCGGAAACTTGAATTTCTCCGAAGTTTATGCATGCACTAATTTTTGGACACATTTTTTTTCTTCTAAGTCCATGGATTAAAAAAAGTTCCGCCAGGACAACGTTCGCCCAGCTGAATCAGTTTTTAGCGAATTTCTCCACAATGGCTGCATGCACAATTTTTTTTTTACCATACACAATTACACGACGTCATACACTAAATATCTTTAAAATTAAAATCTTTAAATTCAACTGCATTCAGCTGCGCGAACGCACACCTCTAGACCAACAGGCCAGAATTTTATACCTACGTAGAAATGGACATGGTTCTATGTAGGTAATCATTTTATTATTTGGCGCCGACTCATAATAAGTTTATATAAAATTTGATAGTTTATGTAAATAAGCTCAATACTTAAGTCTTAAGGTTTATTTATTTTTTGCTTTTTAGTTCTTTTCGTCAGTTTAATCTTTTGTTAAAAAGATTTTTATTTTATAATTTTTTTTTATCATTCAAATATTAAACATCTTGGCATAATCATTGATCAACACCTATTCTCCAACCACACATACAGACACAGACCCTTGTGCCAAGATTGCTCAAACTTATGTATATAGGTATTTAAAACATTAAGACTTTCCGCCGATAGCAGGATTATCAAGATGGTCTACTATGCATTATGCCATCCCTTAGTATCTACTAAGCATCGCATCACTTCATGGGGAGGTGCTGCCAAAACGCATATGATTGAAGTAGAAAGGGTACAGCGTGCAATACTTAAGGTTGGTGCAGGTCTCCCCTTTCGATCCGGATGTCTTATAAAAGCTGTTCCCGAATTCCTCCTCCTCCCCCGGTTTTAAACGGTTCGATTCCAACACACCGCCCACCGAAAACCCCGGTGGGATGACGGCCCGAGGGGGTTTACACACGCACAAAAAAAAAAGGTCTCCCCTTCGGATACTCGACTGTAGATCTCTATAGGGAGTGGGAAATCCTCACGGTTCGACTGACCACCATTCTGCGTATTGTCATTAAAAAACATTATAAACTGCAATTTGACGCGAATCTGCTGAAACAACGTAGAGTGAAGGTGTTTCCCGCAATTTAATTCAGAACAACCTTCTCCAAAAAAATTTTCTGCTTCCTTGGAAATTATTTATTCAATAAATTAAATAAAATTCTTAATAATATACCCTCAACCAATATTTCGCTGTAAAACATTTAACATATATTTCAAAATGCTTGACTACAAAGAAACTTAGAATCTTTTATCAATACTCTCATAAAGTAATAATTTATCACCCTTTATCTCTTCACTCTCAACTGTTCCATCACATCATACTCGCCTCCATCACTACACTCTTACATTCACTATCGCCCACTCATATACACTTATCCACTACATTCATAAACCAGGTTTTCAATTAAAAACCTACATCGGGCACCAGTTTCTCACATAGGTCAAATTTTAAGAGAATGTCATAGATTACATACTCATTTATATGACCTTTACCTATTCTAAAGAGAAAATAAATTAATTTACTATTATTATTATATATAATTATTTAGTGTTTATAAATAAGTAGTGTAATATAGTTTGTTTCTAAACATTATATACTTTCATGTTACTTATTAGCTGTGGGCGAGATTCCACACACATTTTAAGTATAGGTAGGTAGGTATATACCAAGTTCATGCACCAGTTTCAATATGAGAAAATATGTATAAACACAACAACATTCTGGGGCAACAATTTTAGTATAGTAAGTTTATTAATATTACAAATGTTATAAGACTGTTACCTTTTCACAGCTAAGTTACTGAACAAATTATAATGAAATTGGGAATGTACATCATAGTCTGATGTGATATACAAAGGAGGACATAGGCTACATTTTATCCCGAAATTTCTAAGAGTCCCTAAAAGAGAGCTGGCAAGGCGGCGGGAGGCAGGCTTATAGGAAAATGCAGATTTAAATTTTTAAAAAATCTTAATGCTCTTTATTCATCGGGTTTAGATAAGATGATGAAGTTAGAGAGGTATTTATTACAAATCTCTCTTCCAGACTTAATTATTCGATCTTGCTCCATGAAATTATTTTCGATTTTCTTTACATGTTGATGACATTTTTCGTAGCAACTTTTTGCTTCGTTATGCCACAAATCATCTTTATAGATTTAATGTGCATATCTTCACATTCATAACAATTAGTCAATGTCTTCATACATTTGGGATAAGCTATTCTGTCACGAATTTTGTCTAATTTATTATCCTAAATTCATATCGTGTGGTGATAGATAAAGTTTTTGACCTGTACACCCCATGTTGGTTTTCCAGCACTTGTTCACGGAAAATTGAGAACATGAACCATGAATGTAGGTACCACAAAATCTCAGGAGCGATTAACAAATTTCCTAATTTGACATGACAGGTGACAGTTGATAGTCCGGTAGGAATATAACTGTTTTTAAAATTATTTTTCTGCCACTGTTATTATGTTCCATGTTTTTAAAATAAAATTAATTTGAAATTAGAATTCTTAGCCTGAAAAAAAATATATTTTTATTTCAAATAGTCAGTACTGCAGAACGGCAATTTCATACGTAAAGATCACTGACCTCTATTATTCATACTTATCTATTAGAGGTCAGTGGTAAAGACCTAAAACTAGTTACCACCCAGCCACGCATTGCTGTAACTTCTATCTTGAGCCAAATTGGATGTGGAATCCTTGTAAACAAACCATATGTCATCATATTTAGGGTTGTCATAATTAGAATGCAGAAATATTGTAATTTTACCTCCATTTCTTAGTTATACTTCATGATTTTATTGTCATTGCTTTAGCTGAAACTTAGTATTACCGCCAAATACGTAATATGTTAAAAAATACCTTAAAATAAGAATAAGCAAATAAAAAATACCAACTATACGCATTACAACCCTATAACTCTACAACAATTTGGTTATTTATAATGAATATTTACTTTATATGAGTACTGATATATACCTACTATTTAATTTATATGCGAAAGACTCCACAATACAATATTGAAAATATTTTTTTTCTATCCTTTTTAATAATAACAGGTACGTTTTATGACTTTTATTTTCATAAATCAATAAAGAATCAAACACGTCGTGGTCCTTGACCTCACAGAAAAAGCACGCTGAAATGTCAGCTTTAAATCACACGAACCTGGATGTGGTTTTAAATTTTTTGCTGTTGATTGATATTGGTGATGACGTGTTATATTTTTTTCCGGTAATGCAATGAGATACGGAATCGTCCAAAAGAATACAAAAATATTCACTATTAATCGTCAAATTAAAGAAGGTATGCAGTGCTACTATAGTACATAGCCACTACCGCTGTTTTTTTTTTAGTATTATAATGGCGATATAACCATACCAAGTTGAAAAGGTAAAAATTTCATTACACACGGAACACTTAAATAAAATAAATAACGTATAAATTATACTAATATATTAGAATTCATAAATATGTGTAATTTATTTTTCGTCTATAATTTCATTTATCCTTATTAAAAAAGTAAATGAACTTTTTCAATTTATTTCATTTTGTTGTGGAAGTCGCCTTATTGGCGTGGGCCTCCCCCAAGTCTCCCATCTGCCTCTATCTTTGGATTGTTTTCTCCAGAGTACTCCACTCCTATCTTTGAAAATATCCTCCCACCGTTTCCTTGGTCTACCTCGGGGTCTTTGGCTTTCTCTGGCTACCCATTCCGATAGTTTTTTAGCCCATCTATCGTAAGTCATTCTGTAGACATGTCCAGCCCAGTTCCATTTCATATTCCTAACCCTTTCTCGTATATCTGTTATTCCCGTTTTCTTTCTTATTGTTTCGTTTCATAATCTATCTTGTAATTTTATGCCTAACATGCTTCTCTCCATTTTTCTTTAATGTATTGCCAGCTTTGCTTCGTCTTGTTTACGTAAAGTCCATGTTTGAGGGCTGTAAGTTAGCCGTAAGTGTACGGCTTACACAGAACACTTACACAAAAGAAAAATATTATAGCCTGACTCAGAAAATAAAAAACCTCGTCTTGAAAACTAATTTCTTTTAATGGCAACAGTAAATTTAAAACGTCATTAACATGTAATCATTGTTTATTGTTGATTGCTGTCAAAGGTTAATCGTGTGGTCTATTTTTGTATTTTCGTAAGATTTTGTGTGTCTAAAAACTATTCATAGTCGTGAGAGACACGTGGCTAACAATGTATTTAAGTATTTGTGGAAAAGAAAGTTGAAGGGATTGGGCTTTATTTCCCTAAATAAAATTTCAGATTTAGTTGGCAACATGACTGGTCGGTACAATCATATAATATAATATGTATCTTAAATCGTAGTAGGCCTCGACGCTCTAGATTAATCTAGATGCTAAAGTTAGTGGCTGCTTTAGTATTTTAGTATTATTCTCATCTATTAACATTCGGGTCACCTGATGGTAAGTAACTACCGCCGCCCATGTGCACCTGCAACTCGAGAGTCACAAGTGCCTTGCCAGCCTTTAAGGGGATAGGAAGATAGGGGGGAAGATAGAGAGGGGGAAGGGTTAGGGCCACCGGTAGCCTCACTCGCTTGGCGAAGCATTGCTTTACTGCCGGTTTTCTGTGAGGCCATGATATCACTCCTTTGTGCACGTGCCGAAGCATGGCTCTCCCACTGTTAAACTTTGAATATGTCAGTTCAGTTAATGAAGTACTTTGAATTAAGCAAATAAATGGTTGGTGTTTTGTTATTTTTATAGGCCGTCAATAGACCACAGCGCTCCATTCTTCTTTCAGTCATAGACCCCATCCCCACAATAAGTTAGTTATTTTTATTTGACTACCAAAATATTCATTAGAAATAATTAATATGGCAAAACAACGTGTGCCGGGTCAGCTAGTTTTTATATAATAGATTAATATATTTTTATCATAAACATCAGCTTAGAAAAATCGTATTTGTTCAGAGAGCTATTCATAAATAACTTTAACTAAAACCTACTTGAGTCTTTAAGCTCGTTGTGAACGTAAGTAGGTACTATTCTTCATCGCAAATATTATGGTACAAGAGCTAGCAAGGTCGAGAAAAAGTTTATTTTCTATTCGACTGGTTTTTGTTACATTATTCTTAATGGAATGTAGAAAGAGATGCACTAAGTCTGGCACTTTACTTTCACACAAGAAATGTCTTAATATCAGTTAAAATATCTGATATTAAGACATTTCTATTCTTTTGCATCTTATTGTGTGCCTTTTTTGGTAATATGAATTCACAAGTGCACGCCAGTTGTTTTTAATACGCCTCTGGGCCTACCCCTTCGGTAATACAGGCATAAGTGGTATGGTTAAGTAAGTATGTATGTACATAATAAACAGTTTGCTTCTGGCAGGCATTCGGTAAGGACGTGTCGATAATTTTGTGTCTATGAACTAAAAACTGAGCCAAAGTGAAGTGTACCTAATTTCAAATTCAAAAGTTCAAGTTGTCAAATGTGTAACACGCAAGTGATAAACAACCTTATAGTGCTACGCTGAGTACGCTGATACCGTGTCCTCTTCACCCCCTCGAGGAAAAGAAAGGAGTTCTGTGATCGAAATAATTCATCTCACTCTACGCGGTGCGGTCGAGGACCGTATAAAACTATATATATAACTGGTAACATGTCCGTCCAACGCTCACCAACGAAATCCCGACTTAATACGTATGGTGATAGCAATGATAGCAATACCGGACGTGGTGAATCACAACCAAACTTAACACAAATACCATTGTTGGAAGGTGAATCTAGACAGATTACGTACCGTAAGAGAAAACAACCAGAGGACGATTTGTCAAATAAACTTGACAACTTCGAAAGTAAAATAATGGCCATGTTAACTGGAATAGCTCAATCGCAATCCGAAAAGCTAGACAAAATATCCCACGATATATCTAATATAACGGAACAGATGACTCAATTGAAGTCTACAACAAGTCAGCTCATCTTAGAACAAAACAGGCTTAATCTAGAACTAAAGGACATTAAGCAATTCAAAACTGATATAGAGATAAAGATAGAAGTCATTTCAAGTGATCTTGCCAACCTTAAAACCGAAATGGTTAAATCAAATCCTGGTCCTTCCACGTCAAACCTACCCAGTCTATTAGATACGTCTACAACATGTGAAAATATGTATTTTGAATTTCAGGAACGCTCTCGAAGGGATAAGAATGTCATACTCAGTGGAATAATAGAAATTAATTCCAAAGATTCAACAGAAAGACTCACTTACGATAAAAAAGAAGTTGCAAAAATAATACAATTAATTGATCCTACTTATCCTGAGCCGACCAGAGTGCAGAGACTAGGTAAATACGCTCCTGACAAGTGTCGTCCCATAAAGGCTTATTTCACTTCATCGGACGTAGCCAAATCAATCCTTCGTAATAAGTCCAAAGTAGCTAATATAAGTCGAGTCAACTGCTATTCCGATCAAACACCCTCTCAGAAGAAACTTTTAAATAGTACTCGAGCCGAACTAAAACGTCGTATAGATGGCGGAGAGCATTGTCTTACCATCAAATACATTAGAGGTACCCCCAAAATTATTCAGTCTCGACCAAAAAACGGGATCGAACATCAAGTAATACAGAACATTTAACAGGCTGTACCATCACCTACAACTTAACAAACACACACTCTTATATGATAATAAATGACACTAAATCCCTGAAATTTTTATATGCTAATGTACGCAGTTTAGTAAAACAAGGAAAGTTGGATGAACTTAAATGCATAATACTTTCAGTACAAAGGCCCTTACACATAATTGTGTTGGTCGAGACCTGGATAAAGTCTGAATCTGAAGCGGAAAGCCTAAGACTAGCAAATTACACCCATTACTACAATTTCAGGAAGAACACAAGAGGAGGTGGAGTTTCGATTTACGTGCACAATAGCTTGAAACATAACTATATTGAAGAACTTTGTGAAAATGACAACCATTATCTCTGGGTTCATTTAAACCGGTTTTCTATTGATGTTGGCGCTGTCTACAAACCTGAAAGAACAAACAATACGGAATTCTTAGACATTTACTCACAGCAACTACTAAAACGAAAAAGGGCAATAGTGTTTGGAGACTACAATTACAATCTACTTAGTAATAATCAAGCAATTTCTAATTACAAACGAATAATACAAGAAGGTGGTTATTTTCTGCTGAACAAACTCGACCCAATCCACAGTTGACATGCACTACTAAAACCATTCTCGACCATGTTAGCAGTAATCTCAAAAATAATGACTTTCACCTAGCAATAGTGGAGTCGGCTATGTCGGACCACAAACATATTTACCTGGAACTACACAAATACAAACCATTAAAAAATATCAAAGTCACCTACACAGGCATGGGTTATAATAAACTGTATCAAACTGTAGAAAAATCTTTACCTAACGGAATTTCACTTAGCTATGAGCAACTTGAAGTAATTATGACTTCAGCTGTTAAAGAGTGCAAAATGAAAGTCCAAAACCCACCTCGCTCTGACTGGATCAATAAAGACATCATTTTGGTGATTGAAAAAAGAAATCAACTGTGGTCCTCATATCTCAAATCACCAGCCAACGATGTCAAACTTGAAGAGTTAAGACTAGTAAGAAACGAAGTGCGTGACAAAATCGAAACAGCAAAAAACCAATTTTATTATAAATCATTTAAGGACTGCGACAAGAAACCGTTAAAGATGTGGAGACTCATCAATGACCTATGCTCAAACAAAACGAAATTTAGCAGTGCTCCATCAAAACTCGAGACGCAATCAGGCCCTACTACTGACATCACCGAAATATGCAACTGTTATAATTCTTACTTTGCTAATATAGGTTACATTCTCGCAAATAACATTCCACGTAAATACCATGATAGTTTAAATTATAATAAATTATACAACAAACAAGTAGATATTTCTATAGCGGAACTAACTGAATTCGCGCCAGCAACAACTGAGGAAATTGGTAAGCTTATTGACAAACTAAATCCGAACACTAGTGCCGGTCTGGATGGCATAACAGTTAAATCCTTAAAATGCGTGAAAAGCGTTATACTTGATACACTAACAACTAGTCTCAATAGCTGTCTAAAAAATGATTACTTTCCCGATTCCTTAAAACGTGCTAAATTGAGCCCCATTTAAAAGTCCGGAAACAGAAACGAACCAGAGAACTATAGACCAATCTCAGTGCTCCCTATTATATCCAAGGTCTTTGAAAAAGTCGTATACAATCGCTTAGACAAATACCTAGAGTCTATAAATTACATTTATAGCAAACAGTACGGTTTCCGTTCAAAGTCAAATACTCTCTCAGCCTGTGGTGATTTAATTACAAATCTTAAAAGTAATATTGATAACAAGCAAGTAGCTCTCGGAGTTTTTATAGACCTGAAAAAAGCATTCGACACAATTAGTCATAACTTGCTACTTAACAAATTATATCACATAGGAATCCAAGGATCGGCTCTTAATCTACTACAGTCGTACTTATCTAATAGGTCTCAAATAGTTAAAATTCTCGATAACCAAAGTACAACAAAACTAATTACATATGGGGTGCCCCAAGGCTCGATCCTTGGGCCCCTATTATTTTTAATCTACATAAATAATATAAAAGAACTTGGTCTTTCAGGGGATGTCACATTATACGCAGATGATACTTCCCTCTTTTATTTTGGTAATGATGTTCACACAGTAACAAAACGTGCCCAGGATGATTTAAATATATTAAGTACCTGGTTCAGCTATAACTTCCTTACTGTAAATGTAGCCAAGACCAATTATATGATTTTCTCGCCAAAAAACAAAAAAATACCTGACCACGCCCAGTTGTGCATTGGTACTACACCAATAACAAAAGTGGAGTCGGAAAAATACCTTGGCCTTGTTCTTGATAGCCAAATTACTTGGAGGCCTCATTTTGCAAAAATTCAATCCAAATTATCCGCACTTATGGGTAGGCTTCGTGGGTCGGTTCGTAGCTTCCCTAGATCCGTTTCTTATATTATATACAATTCGCCAGTTAAGTCTAAAACAGTTGCTAATGTAAATTATTGCTATGAGATACCAATATTGTTCCGTTACTTAATAAGGGCCTTCGTCGAGAGTGTGATGCCGATAGCGATATTGACAAATTGTTTTTGTTGTACCCACTTTATTTGTGATTTTATGATATGTTTGTTTTTATTGTTTACAGTGTTTGCTAATACCCATGCTAATTATATACGTCCTTCTGAATACTTGCTAGTTAAGTTTAGGTTTAAATTAAGTAATCCTGTGTTTCTCAGATAAATGAAATGTATTCTTTATGAGAAATAAATGTCTTAAACCATAATGATTCTATATGTAATAACAATCACTGCCTGCTTTGTATAAAGTGCCAAACTACTACTAACTAATATGTAATGAATGTAGTTTCTTATTTTAAGTAAACTGAAGTTTTTATTAGAAAATAAAGTTCTTTAAACCTTCTTCATCTTCCGGCCTTATCCCATCTCTATTTAGGGTCAGCTCTCTTAACCATTCTTCTCCACGAATATCTTTTCTGGGTCGATCTGGGGTCGACACCGATACCCTTATCTTCCATGTCTGTCCTAACTACATCCATCCATGTAAGTCAAGGTCTCTCGCGCTGTTTCGGTTCTGACTTGTGATCGAGCACGTTCCTGATCATGTGAATTACCGGTCTCCTCATGACATGGCCGTACCATCGCAGTTGTGGTTCTGCTAATTTATTTTGGCCATACGATTGGCACTTTATCCATAAGGGTGACTCTTTAAACCGAAGTGTATATATAAACCGATGTATGTATGTCTTAGTGACAATATATACATACAGGGTATAAGCGACACCCTCCCGAAAACGAAGACACACGATAGTGCTATAACACCAAAGACACCTTTGATTATGGGTCAGAAAAAAATCGATCCCGGTGAAAAAAGAATCATCTTTTATCGTTTTATATAAATAAAAATCTTAAGCTACGCGAATTGCGGTCCATGGACCGTAACTACATCAGTCGGAGTTTACGCTCAGCAGCATTTGAACGTATTTACCTAACTTTCAGGTATCAAAAAAATGCCAAGTTGTGTTTTAAAAACGTGTACAAACCATTCAAGAGCGAAAAAAAGAAAGTGGTATGACATTTCAAGGGTAAGTGAACAAACTTTAACTAAAACCAACACAAAACAAGAAACTAAAATCATACTTTTGGCTTGGCGGCACCCCGCCATTTTCTAAGCACATCATAGATCAATAAAAAATGCACACAGAACTGACACCGAGTTTAAAACTACTTAGGACACCTGTAACAAGATAACACGTGAATTACACTGTCACAACTGGATTATTGAGTTGGTCTTTATTTAATTTGATTATCTCGGGTATAACACACAACAAAACAACAAACACATAACCAAATATGAATGTCATGCAAAAATTTTAAGTCGCTCGAGTTTGTCTAATTGAGTTTCGGTGAGATATGGATAGCTGACATCTGCGTAGGAGCAAATTCGCAAGTGCAATTTTGGTGACAGTAAGAAGAAAGATGCGTAGCCGTCTCAGTGAAGCAGCATTTTACGGCTTAATTTCTCTAATTGTGGGCTCCAAGATAATTGAGGGTTAATAAATATTCCTAAATTTTGTACCTTTCGACTGATTGGTATCGGGGTACCATCAAAAATAATCTGCGGAAGCTGTGACCAGATAAAAAATAAAATCTTTCTAGAACTGCCAACAACAATAAGTTGAGTTTTGGTTGGGTTTACTGTGAAAACATGTGATAAACTCCAATTACGGATTTGAGCCAGATCTTTATTAATATTGTCAAATGCATCGGACCGTTTTTCTAGAGGTGCTTGAGAGTATATCTGAAGGTCTTTTGCATAAAGGTGGTAGTGAGAAAAGAGTTGATTAGAGATTCAATTTATAAAAATTGCGCAAAGAAGAGGAAATGGAACGCTACCCTGGGGTACGCCGGATATGTTACACCAAGATGAATGAGTGTTGTCAATGCATATACGCTGTCAACGTCCGCACAGGTTACTACAAAGCCAATCAATTGCCGTTGGAGATATGTTAAGGGAGTTAAGAATACTGAGCAAAATGTAGAAATCTACTGTGCTAAAAGCATTGGAAAAGTCAAGGAGAACAAGGACAGTAAGATTTCCATTTTCCATTCCGGTTCTTATGTCATCCGTAATATTTACCAGGACTGTGACGGGGCTATGACCGAGATGGAAACTAGATTGATGGGAGTTAAGAAGGCTATTGTTGTTAAGGAATGAACTGAGTAAGTTATGGACGAGACGCTCGAGGACTTTAGAAAGGAAAGGCAGTATCGAGATAGGACGGTAATCAGAATGTGATGCTGCATTAGGTTTTTTAGGTATAGGAGTAATTTGGGCCTGAGGTGATTGAAGATATGAGTGATAATGGGGAGAATGTCGTCTAGAATAGGAAGGATCATATTACGGCTGACATAATCACTTCCAACAGCGTTGGAAGTAATTCCCATAATGCTCTTCTTAACATCTTTATATAATAGGCTTTAGATAGATTGTTTAGTGTATTTGCCTTATCAGTTCTATCAAAATTGGACAAGGCAGTGGAGTGCTGATTAAGTAAATCAATACTGAAAGCTTTTGGAATAATATTAAGCCGTAACTTTCCAACTCCTAGTGTCTTCTGAAATTTCCAAACTTTAACTGGGTCACCGTTTTGAACAGAGTTGTAAATATGTTGGCGTAGTGCGTCTCCATACACCTTATTGCAGTGATTTCGAATGGAAATATACTTTGCTTTGTTGATTTCGTTAAGTCTTATCTTCAGTTTGTATTTAGCTGCAACTTTTTTCGAAAGGAGTGCTTTAATCTCACTTGTTAGCCACGGTGATGGCGCATGTTTTAATGTGAAAGGTCGTATGGGAGCATGATTTTCATACAGTTGTAAAATAGAGGTGGTAAAAAAGTTAACTTCATTATCTAGAGAATCGGCAGTAAACAATGATGACCAGTCAATACTATTAACATCATCACCATATAACATTGAATTGTTAATTAATATCCATGCAACCAAAATTTCGCAGCATTAGTATTTTGGGTTTAAATTTAGGAGGGCAAACTTTGTAGGAAAGTAATAGATCATAGGAGAATGCGTCGGCTGAGTACTGACTGTACTTGGCGACGTGATCTTTAGAAAAAACTAGAATAAGGTCAAGAAGAGATGGAATAGAGTTAGGAAACTGATGAGTGGAATTAAGATGAAGTGAATGCTTAGTGGATTGAAGTATCGAGGCAAGAGAGGAGGATCGGGAGTCATTTTTTAATAAACAAGTATTGAAGTCACCCATGACTATTGTGTGTGTATAAGATGGGATCAAGTTCCCCAAAAGATTTTCAAATGAATAGAAGAAATTAATACGTAGGGAAGGACTGTAGTATACACCGAGACTATAGTGTGATGGAGCTCGACATCTAAGAAAAGATGTTTTACCCGCATCTGGTGGACCCCTCCACCAGTGGTTGTAACGATATGCATATTTACAATATTGTAAGGAATATGAGTTCTAAGACTTATAACTACACCGCCACCGCCAGCAGTCTCGCAATCAGACAGCACGGATGGCGCAATGGTTTAAGTGGTCACCTCGCCACTACGCCGCGCCGAGTGTTGTGGGTTCAAATCCCACACGGGACAAAAATTTGTGTGATCCACAAATAGTTGTCCCGAGTCTGGGTGTCCTTTGTGTCCGTTGTTTGAATGTTTGTGAAGCTCCCCGCGACACAGGAATATTCCTAATGCGGGAGTTGTCTTTTTAAAAAAATAAAAAAAAATAAAATAAAATCATTTCTTATAAGCTCAAACCTAGGAAGAGAGTATAAAGAGAAGGGGAAACATGTTTTCAACCAAGACTCAGAAACGAGGATTGTGTGTAAATTTTTAATACTAAAAGTCGCCAGCATATCCGAGAAGTGTGCCGGAATACTGTAGGCATTGATATGAATCACATTAACATTCCTAAGGATATCAGAAAGCTGTACTTCTAGGTTATCATACAAGGACGGAATACTGACAAAACTACTTTCATTGCTAGTGGGTAGTGGCACCGCACTAGTGGCTGAGAAATAACTTTCACTGTCACTGTTACCAGACATGTTTAAGTTTCAATAATAATATAATAATAAATAGAACAAAAATTAAAATAATATAAGTTAAATAAAAATATAAACAAAATAAAATAATAGTATGAATAAATGTGAACAACAATTTTTTATCCCCCTGCCAGTAGTATTATTCTACAACAATTAACTTACTACAATCCTTAACTACTACTAAACTATTTGATAAAGAGTGAATTAGTCATTCCGGGCAATATCCAGGTTTAACTTCTTAATAGTTAGAATATAAAATTTTATGTAACATCTATAAAAAATACATAAAAATTAAACCCAACAATCACTAAAGTCCAAAAGAAAACAAGATAAAGGGTAAAAAGAAAAAAAAAAATTATTGAAAGACAATCCCAATAAATGTTATCGTTGACCATATTGCCATCTTTTGCGATATTTAACGGTAAAAAGCTAATCTATTATGTCTAATATAGTAACTATTAATTTAAAAGGTAGAAAGAGAAAATAATAATAATATTTTAGTACAGTAATTGAATAATAGCAAAATCGTCGCTAGCCAAACAATGGAACGCCGACATATTAAAAAAAAACGAATTTCATAAAAAAAGTTGAAATGACAATAGCAGGTCCAGGTTATGTTTACATTGTACAGTGTATAAACAATAAGTATAATATACTGAGAATATGTGAAAATTAAATGCAGTAGCTTACTGCCGGTAGTATAAAAATTTGTGTACCCGGACTAGAAATTACTGCAAAACAAAAAAAAAATAGAACATTACTTTTTGTTAGCACCACGCTTTACTTTGGAAGCCGGTTTTAACATGATGTTTGGCTTTGTAACTTCCTTTTCGTCAATCGCACAAGGAACCTTGTTTAACTCAGCAAGAGAGACCACCCGATGCTTAGATCACAGTAACAAAAATAACGCCATCTCTAGTTTAGCAGTGATTGTCGCCAAATCGCTCTCTGGCGGTCATAAACGTTTCATACCGCTGCTTAGTTAGAAACTCAATTATGGTTATGTCGAAACCTTTGAGTTTGATCTTGGCAAACCATATTCTATCCCTGACTGAGGCACTCTCCAGTTTTATGGCAATGGTCCTTGGCTTGTTCTCACCTGAAGAGCGACCCATCCTGTGATAACGCCTGATGTCCTTGGTAGAGAAGTCTGCCAACTGCAGGTGCCCAGGTTGACAACTTCAGCCCCCCCAGTGAAGTAACAGCATGTTCATACGGCTTCGCATCTGTATCTACTTGACTGCAAAGACCTCAATTTGACACTGTAAGGTGCTCTAAGTGTCCTCGATTAAGAGTTTAAAAGTGTTGAACTTCGTAGCCAGTGCAGATTTTGTGTCTGAGAATCCAGGTTTTTCTGGGAGCTTTGCTTCAAAATGTGCCATCCTTGTGTTAAATGATGCAGTGAGCTGTTCCAATTATTTATGTAGAAGCTCAACTTCCATTGTGTGACAAAATTAGAAAGAGTGAAGTAGTGACGAAAAATTAAACACTAACATTAATATATCTATAATGTTAAAATTGATTAAATTTAATCAGAACAAAACTTTTACACCTCTTTCCCAACTACCTCATAATTGAATATCACATTATTTACTGGAAAATTAAAAGAATTTTTATTAAAAAAGAGAAAAATTCTTTAATGCATCTAAATAATGTCTTGCAGGTTGTTTTTTTACATTTTACATTAGACCTGCTAAGATGTCAAAATTTAAAAGAAACTTGTCATCAGAACCATTTCAGAAGTGAAGAAACACAGAAACAATGTACAAACTGGTAACATTTTCCAACTTCAATGTCTTTGAAGTCAGTTTTATTTATCAGTATGACCTATTGATACTACCCTGTAATGTCTAAAAGCCGTTGTTATTTGTTATTATAAAAAGACAACTCCCGCATTAGGAATTACTCCTGTGTTGCGGGGGACTTTACAGACATACAAACAACGGACACAGAGAACACCCAGACTCAGGTGGGAATTGAACCCACAACCTATGGCATAGCAGTCAGAGTCACTAACCACTAGGCCAATACATAGTATTTTCCAGTGAAAGTTGTTTTCCCACTTGATTTCTCTTATCTCCCACGGATGGAGTTCTTTAATGAATTTTTACTAATCTCTGGAGCCAAACCCTACTCGTAATATCCCTTAAAAGACACAAAAATTAAAGATGTTTAAAAACCACTCACCATCATTTATTTCCATTTTAACACGCTGATAATTTTAAAAGATGTGTTTATATTTTTAATCTTGGTATAACCCGTTGTTAAAACCTCAGTGATTTGAACACAAAACAGAACCAATACTCATCTGATACCTATATAACAGATTTATAAGTGACAAAAACTACAAATAATACTAGAACTAGCACCCTGAGGGTTCTGTACAAAATTTTAATGTTGATAGAAAGTTAATGAAACTTAAGAAAGTGATTAAGTAAATACTTATTGTCACCCATATGTACTAAGTGACGCGCTGGACATAGCTAATAATGAAAAAAGTTGGATGCCAAACTTATCTTTAGAGTGCAATAAAATGTTTGCGTCTTTGATTATACTAAATATGTTAACTTCAACTTTTGATTTGTGACTTTGTGGAGCTATATATATTATATGTGCTTGAGACCGTGTCACATTGAGACAGGCGTCATAGATACGGCTCCTCTATGTTATCCTAGTGTGCGTACAGGCTTTTTTTTACACTGGCACCACATTGTGTTTGTATACTCTTTGCTGGCACCTATATATATTCTGGTAAAACCAGAAGATACTTAAAAACCTGACTCTGTTCTTGAGATTGATATACTTTTATGGTAATTCACTGCTTGGTATTTAAATAATGCATTTTAAAATATGATTTAACTCATCGAACATTTTAAGGTTATTTTTTTCAATTCGAGTTGAAAATTTCTATCAGAACTATGAAAATGAATTAAGAGAAGATTGTAAATTTAAAAGATATACACAAATGTAATTATATTATTTATTTATTTACGGGAATTAACGCGATCACGAAAAGGTATTACATACCTCTGAATTGCCTGACGTGCCTGACACAGCCGTAAATAAATAAATAATATTATATCATGGAACGCGAAAGTTTAAAAGTTAGTACAAATGTAATTTAAAAATATACACTTTTTTGTTTTAGGAAATTGAAAAATATTTTAGCTGGATTGAACAGACTCGTGAATGTGTTGGCGTTGGTCTTTCCTACACACCTTACTGCAGTGATTTCGTATGGATATATATTTGTCTAGGTTGTGCTGCGTCGCGTCGCCGTCGGTCGGCGTTTGTATGTCGGTTTAGCTGCAGCTTTTTTTGCAATGATAGCTTAAATCTCTTGCGTAAGCCATGGTGACGGAAGGTGTTTTAATTTAATTTCTCGAACAGGAGAAATTGAAATTGTATTTGAAGATGAGATAATTTTTTTTGCGATAATTTTAATATTTGGTGCTAACGAATATTTTTTTGAAAACAGAAATACCTACTTGTATTCAATTAATATTTTTTTTTGCATCTTCAATATTAAATCATTATTTGTGCGGTGAAATCTTTCTTCTTAGATTTTCTCTTCTGATTGCTATTCTATAAAAGTTTACTAAAGAGACAATAGTTTTGCAGGTTTGAAGACCATATCCAATAAAGTGATCCCAAAAATGTGTTTATCTTTTCAGCTACCGAACCCTAAATAGTAATATAGATAACGAGGCGAGTAATAGATAAACATTTAGCAAGCTTTCGTAGTTTCATAATATATTAAGTATGAAATATATAAGTACTTATTGCATTGTACATTTCAGCCCCTCTTTTCATCTATGTTTCTCTATCCATCCAATGGTTGCCTTGAAGAAATCGCAAATTGCGATAAGGGCGCCAATTGTACGTAACATTAGCAAGTGAGTAGATATAATGAAAAATGTGAAACCTATTGTTTTGCGTACAATAAAGAGTACATATATCTATCTAAATCGCCAATCGGATATTTGGCAAAAATAAAATTAAAACGTTGTTAGAAAGAAAACGTGTATAATTTTATTAAAACCATTGTCTAAGTGATATAGGTTGTGGAATTTACGAAGGGAGGCCAAAATTCAGGTGGAGCGTCAATCTGGGAACAGAGGCCTCTGTCTTTCAGGCTAAGCTCTCCGCATTAAATAGATGCGTGGAAATCAACCTTGAAAGAAAAGTACGACATCAACACACCTACATCAACTTAGACAGCCAAGCGGCGCTATTGGCACTATGCAATTTTGAGACTAGCTTAAAACTAATACAAAATTGCAAGAAAAACCTGAAGACACTGGTCCACTCAAAAGCCGTAATAAAGAGCTATGGTAACAAAGTATGAAAATAAGTTCTGGAGCTCAAAAGACACAAAACCTGTGCAGTAACAAGAAGCCTCACCGGACACTGTGAAGTGAAGAAACATTATGTTAAACCTAAAGTTAGGCGAGAACACAATATGCAGATTCTGTCGAGAGGCAGAAGAAACTACAATTCATATTCTATGCTTTCGGGGCCCACTAATGCAACACCGAAGTATTAACCTAGGGTTGCACCACAAACAATCATTGCTTGCTAATAGGATCTAGAGGTTTCTCGAAGCCATAAGTCTGAGCGGTGAAATTTAAAGCAAGAGTTTGCTACAAAAGACCATAAATGGTCGAGGTAGCACTAGGCACTTAAAATAATAATAAATAATAATTGTGACTGTAGGCGAAAAAAAGAGTGATGTCACACATCATCTAATATCAGGTTGAGGTTTGAGGTTCAGCTAGACTCTATACTGCATCGGACGGCGAGCATAACGAGTCTAACGTGAGCAGTATCTTATTCTTCATTTGTTTTGTTTTACTATGTCTCTATATGTGTGAAAATATTGTTCTACTTTTTAAAGTCCTTTTCATTTCAGTCAAAACAATGTTATACTTAATTTAATAAAATCTTAAATATTTTTAATCTCACCTTTGCTCAACGCGAAACAAAGCGCACGTCGGATGTCATTTGAAAGTCAGTCAGTAATCAAACATGTGGTTTAATCAAAACTAGAGATGGCCTGGTGGTCGCATTTCGACCATAATTAATCGGGTTTTGAATGTTTTGTTTTATTTCCATGACCAGTATAACCTTGTACTGTCATTGTATAATTAGTTCAGTCATATAAAAGGTGCTTATACAACGAGAAATAATATTGGGACATTCTTTATTTTATTTACTTTTGTAATAAAATAAATTGTGTAGTCCTCGTAGGAATTAAGGCAGACATTGATAAGATGTAGCGATTTGTAATCGATCAGTAAATTTTTGTATTCATACATCAGTTGTACCTATATAAATATCGATGGGTAAGTAGTACATATTTTTATGATGACAATCAAAATCAATTAAAATAAAAATTAAGTACAAAAATTAAAACCCAACTACTGAAAAAGCACGCTCTAAAAAGTATGAAACAAGAAAATATTGTCATCTGAAATTGTTGTACAAATACGGATTGCAATCTGGCACCGATTTCAAACCGACCGAATCCAGCCGGAGCCGGCCGGATTGACATTGGCATTATCATCACTTTTTTTTTTGGTAGCAATATAAACTGTATAAAAGAGATTTAAGAGAGTTATCATAAATTTTATGCAAAATACCTTTTAGACAGACAATCAACTGTCTTATTGCCGACCAACAATTATAATCTAGTTTCTAATGTAATTAGTTAAATCTCAGTGTTTGTATTAGTAATGTTGATCTCTATTGAGTTCATTCTTTCTAGAGTTCATGCATGACTTCAGTAAAAATTATTCAAATGTAATTTTACTTAAATGTAACTGAATCAGACATGATCACCTTAGACTACAATAACTATGTAGTTCTATCTAAATTATTAATTATTTTTGGTATACGATTTTAAATTGTAGCAAACAAACAGTTGATGTCGCCACATCAAAAACTCTTACTTATTTTATTAAAAATAGGGCCAAACTATAATAGATGATTGATAACACAGTTTACTATTTAATAAAAATAAGTTAAAATAGATATCATTTTGACTGGTTATACCAGTAACGCAATACTATTGGTCGATGGATAAATATTAACAAATTGTCTGATTATAAAAGGGTAGGAATATGTTTAGAACTTTGACTTGAATGCAAACAGAGGTACGAACAACTTGGCAGTTACTGTTAGTTAGTGATTTTCATAGTTTATATCAGTGGTTGTGAGACTGTTTCTTACATCAGAAGTGAGATAAAGAACGCGCCCCAATTGAAAGAAAAAAAAGTGTTAGTAAGTAAAAAGTTTCTTTTTAGGTTTCTTTAAAGATTTTGCTATTCGTAAATCCCAACGTCCTCATCATGGTGTTCATTAAGCAATTGGGATGCAATGAGTATGCATCTAACAGTAAGCAAAAACGTTTTTATTAGTAATTTCCGAGTGTGTGTTTATTCTAATGTAGGTAGTTGTGATAGAAGCGAATACTCGTACTATCGGATTCATTATTGTGATTTTCTTACTGTTAAGTTGAAAGCTTAACTATTATTTATAATTTACTAATTTGTTTAAAAAAAATCTACGGATTGCAATAGGTACCTGTATTTTATTTAAAAAAGAGGGTATATGGATAAAATCAGGTGTTCGAATATTTCTATATTCGTAGAAACTATTTGCCACAAAAACATAACTGTTAATACTTTGATTCCTTTGATTAATTTTTGCATGACAAAATGGTTAAAAACGGGTTTTACGAGTTATTACGTTAAGAACTTTATAAAAATAAAATAAAATAATTCGGACTTTAATTCGAAGTGTGTTTATCAAAAGTACTAGTAGTATGTACCTACTAAGAAGAAATTCGAAAATGAAGCATGGTTAAATATATGATTAACGAATAAGTAAAAAAAAACCCTTTAAAGAATAAATAACTGGTTTTTGTTGATATATGAAGTAGTCACAAAAAGTGTGTTGAACACCCCAATCCTGTTAAAAGCTTTTAAAGTAGATTTATACTCTCTAGTTTCGCAAAAGTAGTCTATTAACGCTTTAAGCAGAAATACTATTAGTGCCTGTTCTGCGCTGATATCAAACAAAAAAGAAAGAATTGGTTTTTATCAGTGCAATTGCTTGGTGCTAATGTTTTATTAGACACTTAAAGTCAGGCCAGGCCGAGCTTCACAGGAAAAGGAAGTACAACCACGTCGAAAATCTTGATCAGGCATAAAACGAACCAGTGGCTATCAAACATTAAGAACAACATGTGTTTAAATATAGATACCTTGGACTAAATTAGCAGAACTGGATAAAGACCACCTGAAATTGGATGGACCAGGATGTTGTCCGGTATTTATAAATCGGTATTCGTAAAATCTGCCTAGTACGTATTTTGACTGTTTCATAATTTTGTTGAAAAAAAAAAAGAGAATTTTAATGAGAATATAAGAAAACATGAATGATATTTAGTCTAGTAAATTTGCTTCGGACTATACTGGGTAACCTATATGCGGAATTTACTCGTGTAAAGTCAGACGTTAAGACCCGTTGTGATATGCAACTAGGGTTGGCCAAAGGCATCGCCTAGGGGAAGCTTCGGGTGCTTGACGCTGGCTATATAACTTACCGCCGATGGAATACGAGTAGTTATACACGCACGAGTAAATTCTCACAGCCAGATGTTAAGACTTGTTGTGATATGCAACTAGGGTTGGCCAAAGGCATCGCCTAGGGTAAACTTCGAGTCTTAACGTTGGCTGTATAACTGACCGCCGATGGAACAGTTATGTAAGCATTAAGGTTCTAGTAGTGTCTGGGGATTGTCTAAATGAAGCGGGGAGCTCTTAATCTACTGGCCGTCGATGGAATAGTAGATGGAAGAGCCCTCGTTGCTGTTTACAAAAAAAAAGTGATCGATGCAAAGAAATATATTGAAATAGATACATTCTAATGGTAAATACTTTGTCCTCAGCAACTATACCACACCATGACGCTATCCGAGACGGATGCGTACGCAGGAGGGCCGTGTTGTCGCCACATCAAAAACTCTTACTTATTTTATTAAAAATAGGGCCAAAGTATAATAGATGATTGATAACACAGTTCACTATTTAATAAAAATAATTTAATAGATATTATTTTGACTGGTTATACCGGTAACGCAATACTATTGGTTGATGGATAAATATTAACAAATTGTCTGATTATAAAAGGGTAGGAATATGTTTAGAACTTTGACTTGAGTGCAAACAGAGGTACGCACAACTTGGCAGTTACTGTTAGTTAGTGATTTTCATAGTTTATATCAGTGGTTGTGAGACTGTTTCTTACACAGTGTTACTCGTGTCGTTTGCAGATTGACTTTTCAAACAGTTGCAAGTTGCAAATATAGCCAGCGCTTTAGAAGGCCATTTCAGCTTCTATACATGTCGGTTGTGGACTTGCAACCTAATATGGAGTAAGGTTGGGCACGTGCAGAGTGCGGTAGTGATTGCACAATTAACAATGCACGGAAATCCTTCCAAAAATTGGGTTCGTTATTTTTTTGCCGAATCCGGTGACCGGACCCGGTAAAATGATACTGGATCCGGTTAACGTCTAATGGTGCCGGATCCACCGCAAATCCGCCGGATTGCAATTCCCTCTGTACAAACTATGCAATAAACGTAATATGTTATTCATAGTGATGTTCAGAGGATAGCCGTGGTCATCGATTATGGTATGTAACTATAAATACTGTAGACGGCTGTGTTTAACTTAATGTGACGTCACATAGCCTATAACCAGTTTCCAACGATAAGTAGTTTAGAAACTCATTTGTCAAATTACGATAAGTAGTTTAGAAATGCTGTGGGAACAAATGAACATGTATATCTACTAACTTATTTATTGATATGCGAACAGTGAAATAGTAACTCGTACTTAACTTTTTAAAAATAATTTGGATAGTGACGCGACGTACAAACTGTAGTTTGAGATCACGGAACCCACTACCAAGGTAGTCTTTCTTTGCTATTTTTAACATTCAAATTTTTCGTTTTGATTAGGAACGGGTGTGATGTCCCTGTAATACAAAGTGAAAGTCCTTCGACCAGACTTATTATTAATGCCCATTCGACTGCGAATACTAATCGGCGCAAGAACTTTCATTGCGCGGTACAGGAACAGTCGTTGCTACGTAGTTTGACTTGTCTTCGCTAGATGGCGGTGAAGTAAATTTCTGTCGTACGTAAATGTCGCCACAATTTATTGTGACCTGTTTACCTGCTTATTTTAATGTAGGAACATTTTTTTTTCTTTAACTCAAGTAAAGCATTATGTTGTAATTATTGTAAGTCGCTATCAATGTTTTATTTGTTTTTTAAGATGTATGTATTGTTTTTGTACTTTTTATTAAGTATTCCAAGTAATTAAAATGAATATCACTAACGGTGAAGACCGTGTGTGGTTCGAGTCGATTCAACTCCGATATGACCACTTAATTATGGCCCTGCGCGGGACATTTTCACACAAAACCACTGGGTTATCACTGCCTTTCATACGTGATATATATATATCGATTTTTGTATATTTTTTTGTGTAAGTATTTAATATAAGTGATAAATTGATAAAAGTGCTAATAATACTTGAAGTTCATTGTACAAATATGTAGTGTGATACAGAAAATGTTGATATTGGTAACCGCTGTTTTGACGTCGCTTTGCTCTTTATCGCTTCCCAAAGTTCACAGGTTCACCTGCACACATTACAATTGTTAGAGGACGTTTGATTAACCAAGTCATAAATTAAATAAACACATGATATGGGATACATGCTATTATTTAATGTGTTTATACAAGCAAAACCAAAGCTATGTAATGTTAATGTGTTTATTAAAGTTATAACATATTTGCTGGAACTCTCCTCCGCGCCTTTTCTCAACTAAGTTGAGGTCGGCTTTTAGTCTACCTACGATACGGCCGAACTTCGATATTTTAGGTGAAGCAAGTACCATCAGACCACCACAACCCAAGTAGGAGGTGAGATCGAAGTTCTGTAGTTAGCCCAGGTTGTCGAACTTGTTAGGGCGCCAACTACCCGTAAAGAAAGCCACAGACGTTCGTATCGCAACCAGGACCGACGTCTTAACGTGCTGTCCGAGGCACGGAGGGGTCTCAATGTGTCAAGAATAGTCAACTATCCTAAGACTGATCTGACTAGTATTACTTAACCTTGTAATGTGCTAACCTACTCGGTTACCACTTAGCCACGAGAACGTACTACACAAGCATTTACTGGAACTATAATAACAATATATTTATGACGCACAGGTATTAAGTTTTATCAAATGATCTCTAAATATGAGTCGGACACTAAACGCATAAATAATTTGTTGATAAGTATTACAATTTGTGTAAGCTGCAATTTAAAATTTGTTAATTCTTGTTTTAAAGTATTTTTACGTTTCGGACATTTTTCAGAAAAATCCACCATTGTAGATTTAACATGTCCTGTGACTGACAGTTATTTATTCAGAGAATATATTTTTTCCCGACTTTAAATGAAAACATTTTTTTTTTTGAAGTGGAATTCCCATAACGTGACGTAAATTTTCTGAAAAACGCCCTCTTACTTGGTGGTTAGATTGACTCCCAGCAGACGCAATGACAGTAAAATCGTGCGTAACTAGGAAATAGAGATAAATATACAATATTTCAGCATTCTAATTATGACAACCCTAAACATGATCACATATCGTCTGTTTACAAAGATTCCATATCCAATTTAGCTCAAGTATATAGTCTAACTGCCGATACAACTGACAGTGTACTAGTTACGTGTGACTAAACACTGTTACATTTATGCCTGAAGTGCGAACAAAGTTAGTCACATTAAATGCATATTTATCATAGTACCCTATGTTTACCATAGTAATTAATTACGTTACTAAATTAAATTGTATTGTTTGAAGTATACAATATGGTTTGCCAGACAAGATTTTCACAGATAGGCTTAAAAAGGGTAAAAAAAAACATCAAACTAAGTCAAATTGTTACATAAAAATATATTATCGTTCTAAAATATACAAAAAAATATTTGTTTGTAACAAAAAAATTGATTTCTTTCTTTTCTCGATACAGCAATATCTACTTAGCTTACTTGAAGTTGAAAATCACACTTTAAAATATACAATTTTTTGTCGATATACATACAGTCATACAATTTTGTAACATTAAAATAAATTACTTTATACAAAAGCGATCTCGACTATTACTAACACTAACATAACTAATACTAACATCCTACAGTTTGAAAATATTTTTCAATACTTTCCCTGTGGCTATAGAGCACGTGTCAAAGCGCATTTAGTAGGCAGGCACATTCTGTACTCTTATAAGAGATAGCAAATTGTGTTAAGTAATTAGAAAATCAGTGCCCACATTCACTGTCAATTAACTGCAAACTCAGTCAGTACACCTAGATCTTAAGGGAGTTAAATTTAAATTTTTGAGTTATGCACATAATCGAATTTCTTATCTCAATACCTACCGACCAATAAAACAGATTTAAAAATATCACCATTCACCAACATGGGCTCTACTCAAAATAATAAAACAAATTTACATACATTGTTAAGCAATAGGTCAAATTTTCAACCAAATCCAAAACATAATTAAAACATAAGCTTCGTACAATATCTTTCTTCTAGCTACATATAAAAAGCATAAAAATCTAAACAGAAAACTCCTGCAATGCACAGGGACGATTTAGTTTTTCACCTTTTCTGAGAAAAAGTGTTTTTTTAGATCTAGGTGTGCGACATATCTTATGTACGTTATTAATCAATTTTTCTTTACTTTTATCAATGGTTCATTTTTAACATCAGCCGTACAAATAAGGCTGAATAACGCAGAATTCTTCAGTTTGTATAACTTCCTATGTAAGCATCGCAGTTGGGGCAGTAGTGGTCAACATTTTTGCAAGAGTTTACATAGTAAGGTATCCACACACAACACAAACCCCTGAAAATAAATTGAATCATTAATAATTATAAGTCTTAAGAAAATAAATTTATTTGTAACTACTACACTAGTTTAAATTATCCCAATTACCCAATTATCGTTCATAGCATGCATTACTAGGTATTATGTTTTTTTTTATTTATCCGATACTTTCACTATTACTACTAATAGTGAAAGTATCTATATATAACTTATAAACCATCCATTTATACTTGTTTTTTTTTAAAGTAGGTCTAAATTTTTTGCACGTTTGGTGCCTAATAGCTGCCGAAGCCACCATGATCCAAAGTTCATACTCGGCCACCGTTCCTACCTCGGTTGGGTGCATGAACAGAAAAACTATCAGCTTTTATAAAATGACGAAGGTCTGGCGTTCGCTGGCTCTTGGACTATTGTAACTATTGTTAAGTAGAAAAATCTACAGCAATTGTCTTTCTAGCGACTTAATCGAGGTAATATTCACAAAGCGCGATATCTTGTATTTACCCAACCCAAACCCGTGACAACGATTGGCATAATTCGGTCAAAATGTTGAATATTCAAAAATATATCGTTTAACTATTAGTGCGATTAAGGTCCAATTACAAACCTAATATGCATGCAAATCGCGAAGTCTAAAAAGAACTAGCAGACACACACCGAACACGGATATGATAACCGGGCTAGGCATCATTACGTGTCCAAGTTACTATGAACTGCTTAACCGTGATCTTTTTGATAATATTCTTATTTTGTAACAAATTTCACATTTAAAATAGATCTTTAATTTGGGAACCAACACTACTCTACGTATAAAAATAGAAACTCAAACAGTTCCATCACCTCACTACTATCATAGAGTTTTGATTTTATACTTACCCTAAAAAGCAAAGTAAACCAGCAAAGAGATGAGTTTTCGTCGTCGCTTTTGTCTCCACTCTAGTTACAATCTGAGCATGACACGACTCGCATACATATGGACCTGGTTTTGATCCCATCTTCGGTCCAACTACTATGACTCCTGCATTTGCTACTACTACTGGTGAAGTGTTTACAACAGTAGACATTTGGGGTGGTCCGGGAGAATCACCGGAATATGGAGGTGGGTTGCCGGCTGTATTGATTTTTTCTGAAACAAAGATAAAATAAATTTTAATATTGTAATAACGCACCTTATAGGTCCACTAGAATTTCATAGGAAAATCAGAATTCGTAGTGTGCAATACCAGGGAATTTGGATGAAACGATCTTGACACTGATTATTTTTTTTATGTTTAAGTATTTAATATTTAAAAATAAGTAGTGTATTATAGTTGGTTTCTAAATATTATATACTTTCATATTACTTAATTGCTGTGCCCGTAGTTCCATACGCGTTTTAATTATTCATCATGCACCATCTTTACTTTTGTGGATTGCAGCATGATTGAAAAATGTCAACGGTTCCACGCTTCTGACATGACAGCAATCACATTCGGAAAAATTACACCACGCTATGGTTTCGGCATGAGAAGATCTGTATAAACACAACTAATTTCTGGGATTGATATTCTGGGGCAACGATTTTATTATAATAAGTTTATTAATATTACAAATGTTATAGTAAATCTGTTACCTTTTCACAGCTAAGTTACTGTACAAATTATTATGAAATTGGAAATGTAGTATCATTGTAGGCAGTCAACGTATGATCAGGAGGCTAGACCTAGATAGACTACCATATGTAACCTTCAACGGATCCAATATACCTTATAGGCCCCTTATTTTTTTTTTTTTTTTTTTTTTTTTTCTTGTGCGTGTGGAAACCCCCTCGGGCCGTCACCCCACCGGGGTTTTCGGTGGGGCGGTGTGTCGGAATCGAACCGACTAAAACCACACGGTGTGCCGTACTGCGCCTTAAGTAGGAGGGATCCGGGAACAGCTTTTATTAAGACATCCGGAACCCTCCTAGCGCCTGCCCGCAAAAGCGCGGGCACCACCTTCGGGTAGAAACCTCTCAAATAGGCGACGTCCAGGCACACGCGGACGCCGTCTCCTCGCGGGGGCCACTATAGCAGGTAGGAGGGGAAAAAACCCGTCCCGTCCACCCGCGGCCACACTCAGGGCGGCATGAGGCGCTATACCTTATAGTCCCTCCGTCAAGGATCTAGGCCTCATTATTGATACCAACCTAAACTGGCAAACCCAGGTTACTAGTGTCAGCCAAAGAGTTACAGGCACACTGCGTGCGTTATACCGTCTTAAAAACTTTCTTCCATCTAAGACCAAAGCTATGTTAGTTCAGACTCTGATTATCCCCATTATTGATTATGGTGATGTATGCTACTATGACCTGAATGCAGATCTTCTCAACAAATACGCCCGTCTTCTGAATGACTGCATTCGATTCATTTTTAATCTTCGTAAGTATGATCATGTTTCTTCTTTTCGTTCTGAATTAAAGTGGCTTCCTATTCGTTTCTCTCACCACTCTGTATTCAATTCTCAACTCTCCCACCTCTCCTACATATCTTACCTCCATTCTCCAGTATCTTTGCTCTAATCATCACAGAAATCTCCGCTCTTCAAATAATCTTCTCCTATTATGTCCCAGCCATTCTTCAGCGTGTGTCAACTCTTCTTTCATTATTCAGTCTGTCCTCCTCTGGAACGCTCTACCGCAGGAAATAAGGATGGCACCTAGTCGCCTATCATTTAAAACAAAGGTTCGTGCTCTCCTCTTGAGTAAACTAGCAGAATCATCAGAACAGTAGAAAAAAAATATGTTTATGTATCTATTATTTATATAACTATATTTATATATTCAATTCAATGATATATTTATATGTAAATATTTATTTATTTCTTTTTGTATATATATATTTATTTCTTCTGATATTACACTCATCCGTATGCTTCCCAATGCACCTACTTCATTATTTTCTACACCACCCTAGGTACCACCACCTAAGGTAGACTGGCAGAGAATGCCTTTGGCATTAAGTCCGCCTGTGTACATGTTGTGCATAAAGTATTAATTAAAAAAAAAAATTAAAAAAAATAATTTGCCAGAAATTCTGTTGTGTAAAAGGAGCCCGGAGAGGAGAAATATTAAATTTGTAACTCGCAACAAGCCTTTGCATGTGAATTCAAATTCAAAATCATTTATTCAATTAAGACACTAAGTGACATTTATGAACGTTAAATTGAAGCTAGAGTTAAAATCATAGATCGGCACAAACAGACGCCACAGCATATACTGGATTGTCAAGGTAAATTAGGTGAAAAACACCAAAATCTACTGCCTGTTTGTGTCGATCTATAACTTCCAGTTTCCAAAATGCGTAGGGCCTTATGAGAAGAATACTGGCAAAGAAACTCATGGCCACTCTTTTTAAAAGTCAGATCTTCAGGTACAATAGTGTTAGTGTTACACGAAAGGTAAACAGGATGCAAGCTGATGCCACCTGAATTTCATTTTATTGAAATGCTCCAAAAGCTAACGTACTAAAAAATAAAAATCACTCAGTGATACCGTTGAAGGTTTGAACCTATTAAACATAGAAATCATTCAAGGTGCACATCTACCTTCATTCAGTTGCAAAATCTACTGTTAAAAATAAGAAGTTAAAAATAAAAAGAGTTGCAGTTGATCGAACCAAAATAATAGTATAGGCTAAAGCATCGCTGACTAGGCCGACCAGTCACCCCAAGCAGCACCCGTTCACGAGTATGACGCATGGACCAGCCATCATCTCCTTCGCCATATCAGAGAGAAAGAAATGACCCGCCCCATGACGACGCCGCAAGCAATGACATTTTAGTGAGCAGGACGAACCATAGTCGAGATACTGATAAAAATTACTAATAGTCAAATTACCATAATAATCGTCACGCAGTACTTTCAACTGACAATGGTTTGTTAATAATTTAGCTTAATTATAAGACAAAGAAGTTTGTGTGTATATACCTAATGACACCTTAAGCCCAAGACTGTTTGTCGTTTAGATAATCGTTGATCGTATAGTAGGATTTCCTAATAAGGTGATTTTTTACCGTTCGCTTGAATTTATCTACAGGAAGGTCGATTACATGTATAGGAATTTTATTATAAAAACGTATACCAAGACCTTCGAACGAGTTGTGTACTTTATGTAAGCGATGATAGGTCCCAACGAGTTTAGACTTGTTTCTTGTATTAATATTGTGTATATCACTGTTTTTCTTATAATTATTAATGTTGTGCCTAACAAACATAATATTTGCAAATATATACTGTGATGCAACAGTTAAAATACCTATATCCTTAAACAACTTTCGAAGAGAGACTCTAGTACCTAAGTTGTATATGGAGCGGATGGCTCGTTTTTGGAGAATAAAAATCGTTTCAACATCAGCCGCCTTGCCCCAAAGTAGTATACCATAGGACATAACGCTGTGAAAGTAACTAAAATAAACTAGCCTAGCTGTGTCCGTATCAGTGAGCTGACGTACCTTCTAAACTGCATAAGCTGCCGAACTAAGCCTACCTGCAAGGCTGTCTATCTGGGCTCCCCATTGTAGTTTACTGTCTAATGTAATTCCTAAGAATACTGTTGAGTCTACAATACTTAACATTTCATTATTTAGAGTTAAATTAGTACCTGGCTGTTTTACATTTGGCATAGTAAATCTCACACACTTTGTTTTATTTGCATTTAGTAAGAGATTGTTAGTTGAAAACCAATATAATACATCATTTTTTCACATCGTCAAAAACTGTTTTCTTACGATCGACTTTAAAAATAAGTGACGTATCATCAGCAAATAGAACTATATCACAGAGATCTTTTAAATAATAAGGTAAATCGTTTATATATATCCGAAAAAGTAGAGGACCTAATATAGAGCCCTGAGGAACGCCCATAGTAACCGGTAATCCAGAAGACCTCGCACCATTGACATCTACATGTTAAATTCTATCCTTCAAGTAGGAAACAATTAGTTCCAAAGCAATACCGTTAACACCATAATGTTTAAGTTTAAGAAAAAGCGTGTTATGTTCTACACAGTCAAAAGCTTTTGAGAGATCGCAAAATACACCTATCGCATCTTGCGAATTCTCCCATGCATTAAATATATGTCTCACAAGAGTTGCACCAGCATCAATTGTTGAACGACCCTTTGTAAAGCCAAATTGTTGTTTGTGAAATAGATTATTTAGATTAAAATGGCTTTCTAGTTGTTGCAAAATAACTTTTTCAAAAATTTTACTAATAGCCGGCAACATTGAGATTGGCCTAAAGTTACTTCGTTCAGTTGTACAACCCTTCTTGAATAAAGGTATTACTTTACTATACTTCATCAGGTTAGGAAAAACACCAGAATCAACACATCGATTGAATGTTATAGCTAGAAATGGTGCTATATCAATTATAATAGTTTCTATTAATTTAACAGAAATTCCCCATAAATCCCCTGAATTCTTAGAATTAAGAGACTTAAACGTTTTTATAATGTCTGTGGGGTTTATGAATTCAAATTCAAATAAATTCTTACATTCGTTTACATTGGCCCTTAACAACAATTCAGACCTTGACGCACAAGAATGAAACGAGTATATCCCACTGTACAGTTTTAAATTTTTGTTTTAGTTTCTAATTTGTCTTGAAAATAATGGTCACTACCATTATATTCAAAATTAATTTATTTACTTTACACATCTGCGTTTGGGTCACAGGATTTGATAAGAGTACAAAATTTCAACTTAATCGGTATAGTAGATTCGGAGGTAATTGTGTGTAACAGACGGATAGACGGACACACGAGTGATGATATAAGGGTTTCATTTTTTCATTCAGGCATACGGAACCATAAAAAGTATCTCAGTATGTTTACCCCCTAGGCTATGATTAGTTTGGGTACTATGTATACAGCATGTTACAGAAAGGTGGGGTCAAATTTTAGGGAGCGTTATTTGTAGCCGACAAATTTAGCTGTACAAAAAGAAAGATTTTTGGGAAATGGCTACATCAAACTACACGTGTCTAGTATTTGATCTGTCATTTCAACGGATAGTCTAGCTGCCTAGCGCCTCGCGGTTTCACCCGCTTAAGTCCCGATGCCGTGGGAATATCGGGATAAAAAGTTGCCTATGTGTTAATCCAGGTCTCCAGCTATCTATATACCAAGTTTCATCGCAATCGGTTTAGCAGTTTTTGCGTGAAAAAGCAACAAACATCCATACATCTTCATAAACTTTCACGTTTATAATATTAGTAGGATTAATAGCTTAATTTATGCAAATAGGTCAATGAAATAAAATAAACCGTTCGAAAATTTTATGACTTATGGTCGAAATAACAAAATTCGATATTTCTTTTTAAAGTATTTTTTATCAGATAAAGTCATATTCGATAAAAATACTTTCGAGATTAATACATATATTAAATCATTCGAATAGATTTTTGTTTCTAAGATATGATATTGAAAGATCACCTAATTTACTGGACAATTATTAAAAATAATTTGTATTCAATAAGAGAAAAAAATGTGAATGCGTCTAAATAATGCTTAAAATAATGTCCTACAGGTTTTTTTTTGAAGTTATACATCTTTTGGCGCGTTAGGGAAAAATTATGAGCGTAAATTTTTACGATGCTCGCGCACACCGTCACGAAAAACCAACACCCTAAAGTTAGCTAGTCAACATTTTAGTTTTTAAAAAAAGTTACCAACTTCACAATATTTATTCAAGTGTTTCTGAATCTATAACACGTGTTTTGTATTAGTCCGAATAAAATATATATAAATAGTAGCAGCGCCCCGAAACCGTTCACCCGCGTTAGTCGCCATCCCGTGGGAATATCGGGATAAAAAGCTTATATGTTAATCCAGGTCTCCAGCTATCTACATACAAAGTTTCATCGTAATTAGTTCAATAGTTTTGGTCGTGAAAGAGTAACAAATATCTATTCATCCATACATTCTCACAAACTTTCACGTTTATAATATTAGTAGGATACATGAATATATATTTTTTCAAATAATATATCGTGGTGACTGATATTTATTAACAATTTATTGATTTTAAGATAATTTACTGTGATTTTAAGTGATAATAATGGTTTTTACATATTACTTTGAGTATGTTCGTAGAATTTGAGATTAGTTGACGGTATGTATTTATTTATTATTATATTTAAATGAATTTTATTTAACTAGCGCCAAAGAAGTATAAATTCTTACGTGCGTACATAAGTACACACACTTTTTTATTTACATTAGAACCGGTAAGACGTCAAAATTTAATAAAAACAAGTCATCAGAACCATTTCAGAAGTGAAGAAACACAGAAACAACGAACCGACTGGTAACCTTTTCCATCTTTGAAGTCAGTTAAATATATCAGTCGGTATGAACTAATGACACTACCTAAAATCTAAAAGTAGTTGTATTAAATACATAGTATTTTTCAGTGACAGTTGTTTTCCGACCAGACTTCTCTTCTCTCCCACGGATGGAGTTCTTTAATTTTTTTTTTAAATTTTTACTAATCTCTGAAGCCATAACCTACTCGTAATATCCCTTAAAAGACACAAAAATTAAAGATGTTTAAAAACCACTTGCCGTCATTTATATCCATTTTAACGCGTAGATAATTTTTAAATATATGTTTATATATTTTTAATCTTGGTATAACCCGTTGCTTTGAACACAAAACAGAACTAATACTTATCTGATATAACACGAATTTATAAGTAGCAAAAACTGTACAAATAATACTAGAACTAGCACCCTGAGGGTTCAGTACATAATTTAAAATTGATAGAAACTTAATGAAAGTCGTATAAATAATACAGAGTGAGTGACGCGTTGGACATAGCTAATATTGGAAAACTTAAAGGCCAAACTTTAGATTAGAGATGAATAAAATGTTTTCCTATTTATCGGCAATTAAGTACATACATACATAAACTTACACCTGCAAGGTAGGCAGAGATAAGAGCTTGTTTCCATCTTTACATGGCCCGCTGGGTTCGGGTACTTCTGACCTGCCCTTTCTTCAGAACATCACCAATTTGTTTAGGGTATGTTCTTCGTAATCGACCTCTATCGGCCATCGCACTAACATCCCCCATACACAGGGCACACTGAAAGTTCTGCGCTCCTGGCCGCTCATAAATGTTTGAATTTCCAATGTTACATTTTTTTAAACATAAGAAAGTCAAACATTGATTAAAAAAAAATTGGCGGGAAATCGCGTGTCACTTGTTTTTTATCACAAGTTGAAGTTCATCATCCGTAGTAAAAATGGAATTAACGCGAAAGGGCGAAGGGAAATTTTAGGGCAATGACTTTTTATGACTTTAAAAGTTAATTTTTTCTGATTTTAAAAGTTCACTGACTCCGCAAGACTGCACTGCTCGTCTTCAAAATGCTTTTGGGAAGGAAGCAGTAAGGCGTTGGTACACAGAATTTGATCGTGGCCGTTTTTATCTCCATGATGAAATTCGTGAAGGCCGGCCCTCAACTGCGATCACTGAGGAAAATGTGGCTACTGTCAGGCAACTAATTGAAAAAAAAAAACGGTGTATAACCTATGAGGAGATTCGAGGATATTGTGGGATTTGTATGAGCCAAATTCAAAAAATCTTACATCAACATTTAAAAGTTAGAAAATTTTGTTGCCACTGGATTCCTCATGAAAAAACCGGACTCGTGTTGATTGGTGTAAAAAAATGTACTATCACGGACGTTCAAATGCTATCTATGTATGACATTGTGACAGGAGGTGAAACATGGATATATTTCCATATATTTATATTTACATGCCGGAAAGGAAGCAAAAGTCTTCTGTATGGGTGTTCGAAGGCGAAAGCAATCCGACACGGAGGCAGGCGAGAAACGTAGGCAACAAAATGATTGCGTTTTTTTTTCTCCCGGACGGGTTCAGTGTGCACGATCCCACTTAAAGAACAAAAGACAGTTAATGCTGAGTGGTACACCACCTTTTGTTCGCCCAGTGCCTTTGAACAAGTTAAGGGAAAACGACGAAGAAGTCGCATCCTACTGCACCATGATAATGCTTCGGTGCACACCGCGAATAAGACAAAGTCATTTTTGACTTCTGAAAAGGTAGAGCTAGTGACCCATCCCGCACAAAGTCCAGATCTGGCACCATGTGATTTACTTTTTTTTTAACAAAAATTAAAGATTTGATAAGAGGTATGACATTTACGGGGCCGGAAGAGGCTTGAATTACAACCAGCACGTGAAAAACATGCCCTTACACCAATAGTCCTCATGTTTTGAAAAATGGTTTGACCGAATGAAAAAGTGTTTCAAATATAATAGGGAACACTTTGAAAATCAGTAAATATATTACTTTACATGTAAATTATTTTATTAATGAGTTACGCAAAACTTTTTGCTATGTCCCAAACCACCTCAGCGTACCACACTGTTCCCGAATTTCTACATCCCTCTTTCTCTCAACCAATCCTACTGTTCTGATGATCACTGCAAAGTATGTGCACTTGGCAGTGATCTAATCTCAATATAAATTATTCTATTTTCATAATTTTTTTTCATATCTTACTCTCGCTACCATACATAAGGTGTCATGTAGTATGAGCGGTATTTAAAAGAAATGTAGCAAATGCATCTGCTGCTGCTGTTGATGTATGTGGTGTGAGTAAAAGAATAAATAAAAATTTGTAAGAAGGATAACTCTGTTGGGATGATATAACAAGCAGAATGGTAGGAGAAAAAAAGAAAGGCTGGCAGGATATGAAGGCAGGAGAAGAAAACAATTGAATCGTTTGATGGCCACCGGGCCACTTGTCTCAACAGTTGTGATTTAAGAGAAGATGAGATTAATTTTTTCCCAATAATTTTAATATTGGGTGCTAACAGTTTTTTTTTTTGAAAACAGAAATATCACATTTACTTGTATTCAATTAATAATAATTATTTGCTTCTTCAATATCAAATCATTATTTGTGCTGAGAAATCTTTCTTCTTACGTTTTCTCTTCTGAATGCTATTCTATAGAAGTTTACCAAAGAAACCATAGTTTTGAATATTAATTTCATCGCGATACCTGTACCTGTAGGTTTGACGACCATATCCAACAGACGGGTAAGATAAAAGTAAATAGGTAACAAAGTGATTCCAAAAATGTGTTTATCTTTTCAGCTAAAGAACCCTAAATATGAATATAGATAACGAGGCGAATAAAAGATAAACGATAGCTTTATCTACATTTAGCAAGCTCTTCCGTAGTTTCATATTATATATTTTTTTTTTTAAAGAAAGAATACTAGCAAGGTGGGTCACACATTACTAGTATTCTTGTTAACCCCTCCAGCTAAGCTAAATGCTTATGTTAGGAGTGAGTTCACGCCGGTAGTGCACTGGGTGGGGTTCGAACCCGCAACCACTTGATCGCAAGTCCGACGCCTTAGCCATTACGCTACCGCGCTTATATTCATTTCTTAGTTTGTATTCCGAACACTTACTAAATCGTCGATTATACCTATACAGCGAGGAATAATATTTGGACGTTATTTATTTTATTTGCTTTTTTAATAAAGTAAATTGTGTAGTCCTTGTACGAATTAAGGCAGACATTGATAAGATGCAGCGATTTGTAATCGATCAGTAAATTTTTATATTCATATATCAATTGTGTTTATTATATTGGGCTCGTGGCTAAGTGGTAACCGAGTAGGTTAACACATTACAAAGTTAAGTAATAATAGCCAGGTCAGTCTAGGATGGGTGACCATTCTTAACACATTGAGACCCCTCCGTGCCTCGGAGAGCACGTTAAACCGTCTTTCCCGGGTGCCATACAAACATCTATGGCATTCGTTACGGGTAGTTGGAGCCCTAAAAAGTCCGACAACCTGGTCTAACTACAGAACTTCGATATCGCCTAGTACTTGGGTTGTGGAGGTCTGATGGCAGTCGCTTCACGTAAAATATCAAAGTTCGGCCGTGTCGTAGTTAGATTGAAAGCCGACCCCAACTTAGTTGGGAAAAGGCGCGGAGAATGATATCAATTGTATATAAATATCTATAGGTAGTATATATTATTATGATAACAATCAAAATCAATTATGATATATATGTATATATGTCGTAGCCAACTGGCTTAATCAGCCGTTCAATTAACAGCCTAGCCTCTTTACTATACGGCACCGTTCAACTAGCGGCCTCAATGATATTCAGCCGTAGCAACTATTACACTATTTAATGAACTGGCTGGCTCATGCTTAGGCCATTTACACTATAGGGTGACCATGTGACAAAAACTAAAAAAATATGAAATATCTGACATTAGAAAATAAAGTTAAAACCCATATTGTTTATTCGTCTAATGGAATATTAAGTTGGAGACGATTTGTTGTGGATCAATTGAACAGAAATGGCTAGGTTTAGGTTAGGTTAGAACTGTGACCATTACGCACGAGCCGAGCGAGCGAAGCGAGCATGCCGCGGCAGCGGCCGGCGAGTGACAGAACCAACAGAACCGAATTCTATGACAAACGAAGTACTTGGTATGAATAGGCTAGGCAAGTAGTTAAACGTTATCGAACCAAATCATTTCTCTAGCTGTTTGATTAAATGGCTGAAGCTATATGATAAGTTCAAAAATGAAAACCAGACTACTGAAAAAACACGCTTTAAAAAGTATGAAACAAGAAAATATTCTCATCTGAAATTGTCATGTACAAACTATGCAATATTTATCGTCTATTAAACAAACAACTCATACGTTATATGTTTTAATGTATTTAATAATATTCATAGTGATGTTCATAGGATAGCCGTGGTCAATGTAGTCATCGATTGTGGTATGTGACTTTATATCCTCTAGAGGACGATATATTCAATTCAATGTGACGTCACATAGCCTATAACCAGTTTCCAACGATACCTCACTTGCTTATCACTGCTTTTCATACGTGATATATATCGATTTTTGATATAAAAATATTGGCGTGTAAATGTGTGATACGTGATAAATTTATGAAAGCGCAAATAATACTCGAAGTTTATAATATAAATATGTAGTGTAATACAGAAAATTTTTAAGATTTTGGTAACCGCTGTTTTTACGTCGCTTTGCTCTTTATCGCTCGCCAAAGTTCACAGATTCACCTCCATACATTTTGTTAGAGGACGTTTAATTATTCAAGTCATAAATTAAATAAACACATTATATGGGATACACGCTATTACTTACTTAGCCTGTTTATAAAAGTAAAATCTAAGTTATGTAATGTGTTTTTAGAGTTATAACATATTTGCTGGAACTCGTCCGCAGCGCCTTTTCCCAACTAAGTTGAGGTCGGCTTTTAGTCTACCTACGATACGGCCGAACTTCGATATTTTAAGTGCAGCGACTGCCATCAGACCTCCACCACCCAAGTAGTAAGCGAGATCGAAGTTCTGTAGTTAGACCAGGTTGTCGACCTTTTAGGGCTCCAACTACCCGAAAGCTACATAATTATGTTCGTATGGCTACTGGGACCGACGGCTTAACGTGCTGTCCGAAGCCCGGGGGGGTCTCAATGTGTTAAGTATAGTCAACTATCCTAACACTGATCTGACTAGTATTACTTAACCTTGTAATGTGCTAACCTACTCGGTTACCACTTAGCCACGAGAACTTACTACACAAGCATTTACTGGAACTATAATAACAATTATAATTTGGTCCATACCTACTCACGTAATATTGAGCAAGCTTGTTGCCGGCAGCCGGGAAATTAAAGATAGGACATTGTGTATATTGAAAGAGAAAAATACGCAAGAATGGTAAAAACAAAGAATATTGCTTATAAGGATGGATTAGGCAGTGTAAGCTGTAGCATGAGATAGTCAGGGTCCTATGAGAATTGTAGTATTACTTTCCTTCACTACGAGCTGGTAAAGTTGCCAGAAGTAAGAACGTTGACACTTATACATAAGGCCTCAAATATACATATAATCACTGATACAGGCTGTTAGTGAAACGCTCCTGAAAACGAAGACAGCAGCGCAGAAGGCCGCGCGAGCTGGGCACCCGTCCGAGTCCGTTGACCCGAGCGTCAGCTGTTTTTGATTTCTTTTTTATGAAATTATCGTTTCATTTAGCTGTACTAACATGATGAACCGTGAAAAATGCTAATAAAAAACACGTTTTTTTTTTCTGATCCATCATCAAAGGTATCATTGGCACTATGGTTTGTCTTTATTTTCGGGAGCGTTTCACTGACACCTGGTATGTAAATATTTATTCCTACTCTAGTCCACTCATTTCTTACAACAATTAGTGTACCCGTAACCCCGTACACAGCTGACCGTTTCAAAACTATAGGAGGTACTACTGAAACGTCACCATCACAAACACTTTACTCCCAGTGATTACTAGTTTTGTTGAATACAAAGGTAAATGTCAAATCCGAATTTAAAGGATGCAAAAAGGGCTTTTAAAAAGTTCATTGTCTCCTCGCCAGGATTTCTATACCACAGCGATGAATGATCTTTAATTAAAAATGTTTAAAACAAAGAGCGTGAACAGTAATATTTTTTTATGAAAAGTGTGTTTTTAATTATTAAATATATATTTTCATTAAAAAAACTTTTTTCTAAATAAAACGGCAATTTCTGGTTTATCGTGAAAATAAACTTGGTTTTGTTTTCGTGTGAGCAAGCTGTATTGTAAAATCTTTTATTTTATTAAATGCAAGAGACGAGACGAGAAATATAAATTTAAAAATGTTGCCCTAAAATATTATTCACTTTTGAATGAAAGTCATTTGATAAAAAAAAGCCTTTCTTTATTGATACTTTAAAACGCTTAGAGAATGTATGGTTTTTATAAATAATAGGCCGGAGAAAAGTCTTTTCGTATTTGGTATGTATAAAATTGAAGAAATATCTTATTAGATGTACCGCTACGAAGCCGCGAAAAATTTTTCGCGGCTTCGTAGCGGTACATCTAATAAGATATTTCTTATTGAATTAAATAATTAATAACAAAATAACACTACTTTTTAAATTTTCAAATATATTTTTTTTGTGAATGTATTTTAAACTGTAAGTTATAAATAAAGAGAATAATAATAATATTAATTCTACACACCTCACACGGCCGTCTGATCTAAAACGGATAGTCGATACTATTTTTGAAAAAGTGGAGCAAGGTCGGTGGCATATTAGTAATTACGACATAGCTGGAGGAGGAGGAGAGGAACTGAGGATTGACCACAAAACAGTTTTGGCCCATTTGAAAAAGTCTGGCTATACAAAAAAGCTCGATATATTGGGTGTCACACGAGCTCACTGATAGAAACCTAATGAATCGTGTACTCATTTGCGATTCTCTATTGAAACGTAATTAAACCGAACCATTATGAAAAGATTGATCACTGGTGATAAAAAGTGGATCACCTACGACAAGAACGTGTAAAAAAGCTCCACAGACTGTAGCGGAACCCAGATTAACACGCAATAAAGTGACGCTTGTGTATGGTGGGATTGGGAGGGCATCGTTCATTATGAGTTTTTACTGCCGGGCAAAACCATCGATTTGGATCTCTACTGCCAACAACTAATGAGATTCAAGCTAGAAATTAATAAAAAAAAGGGCCGGAATTGATCAACAGAAAAAGAGTGGTCTTTCATTAGATAACGCCCGACCACACACATATTTGGCCACGCAGCAAAGTTTGAGGTAGCTTGTTTAGGAAGTGTTAATGCATTTTTGCAACCTCAGATTTTCACCAGTTTCGGTCTCTTCAGAATTCTTTTGGTAGTCTTAAGTTAACATTAAAAGACTAAGACAAAACTACTGGTCGCAGTTTTTTATCAAAAATCACAAGATTTCTACAACAACGGGATTGTGACACTACCTTCAAAATGGCAACAAGTTATCGAACATAATGGCACATATTATATATTATAATTAGAAGTAATTAAACTTTGAAAAAAATGTTATGAATTTGTATATTATAAAATACGAAGAAAATTTTTCCCCGACCTTATACGTAATACTGTTATGGAATCAAATTCTATACGCGATAGAATATTTTGACTACCTGTAGTGAAACGAACAAGTCATCACTCCCAATTATCAAAAAAAAAATGTACACTGCTTACAATATTAAAGACTGGCTGGCCTGTTGGTCTAGTGGTTAGTGACCCTGACTGCTGGGCCAGAGGTCGTGGGTTCGATTCCCACCTAAGTCTGGGTGTTCTTTGTGTCCGTTGCTTGTATGTTTGTAAAGTCCCCCGCGACACAGGAGTAATTCCTAATGCGGGAGTTGTCTTTTTGAAAAAAAAAAATTAAAAATGAAAAAAAATATTAAAGACTATAATCACTGTTATTTCTTGTGACTAAAATATGATATCAATTCTCCTTCTATCTTCATTACAAGTACAACGGCAGGTGTATTTGTTGTAAACGGCTTTACAAAACTTTAACTGACAGGCTAACTAAAAGTTTAAGAAGTGCCTTTCTAACAGCATCCTGTGGCAGACCCTTTCTTGCGCGGCGATGCGAAAACACAAGCCGGTAGAAGGGGTCCGTTTTTGACTCCTCAATACACACGGTTAGATATTTTGTGCAATTTTATCAAATAAATATGCTCCTAAATAGAAGAATAAATAAAGTATAAAAAGGATTTCAAGAGATTGTTAATGTCCTAACAAAACCTAGTTTATGTAAGAGTCTTCTAACACAGTCGTTGCAGTACCGTCGTGAAGACACTGTTAATCAAAATGGGAAGAACGTTTAAGGACAAGACTACTCATTTTAACATCCGCGGAAGGGCTTTAAGAGCCGATGCTTTAATTGTAGTCTCTCTGTCACGTCTTATAGTAGGCAGCTCTAATGCATTCCGACTAGTGAGTACTGTAAAAGAGTTGACAATACCACGCGCTTAGTTTTTTGTAACAAAAGTGATCCATGCTAGTAGTGGGTTATATTAGCTTTCTAACTTTGGCAAAACTTTAGAACCATTCACTTTCATATTCCTATGCTCATATTTACGGCCATTTGTAACAAATACCTGCAAACTTGAAGACACATGGCTGGAAGCCAGGAAACGTTTAATTAGCCCGTTATTCGTAATCGAGAGGGTCTTGATAAGTCACAAGCGGCCAACATTGAATGAAGATATCTCTTTAGTTGAATTTTAAGGTGTGTGGAAACCGCAGTTTCAAACTTGGAAACTTTGTAAGCACTTTGGGAATTCAGTCGCTTTATCTTTAATTATAGTTACTATATTTCCATAAATTAATGGTCGTGGCAAATAATGGTGTAGAAGTTAGTTATTGCTTGTATATTGTATGTACTTCATTCCACCGTCGCGTTGGCCTCAATATACACAAAATCGATTAATGACTCGGGCTATATTACTTCTTTAGTATCGCTATCTTTTTTGTATAGGTTTCCTTTTCCCATCACTCAATAGTGCTTGTGTCATTATAGTAGGTATTAAGGTAGTCAAAATAAAAACACTTAAAAAACTGAAAAGTAAAAAATACACAGAGCATAAACCTAATTGAACAAGTAATTAAATGGGTTATGTAAAGCGTAGAATATTGTTATTATTCAATGCTGTTCTTTTTCACAAAACTATTATCCATGTATGTATTAAGTTAATATAGATTTACTGGATTATTTTAGTATCCAGTCAGGTTAATATTTGTAACCCGGAATTTGAAGACCGGCCGGGCACGCAGCTTCCCTCGCACGCATTCGATTCTTTAAGCTTTATATAGTTCTTACCATACTATTCAGAAAAACTATTTATTGAAGCACAATATGTCATGGTTCTTCCATTATCTTTGAGACTGATTTTTAAATTATTGTTTTATAATTACTTGATTCTTTGATTCTAAACTGTGATTGTTTTATATAAAATTTATTAATATGGTATAATTATCATGTTATTGGGCAATCGTGAACATTTTATAATTTTCTGGCTATCTAGGGTATACTTAAGTTCTCCCAACAAAAACACAACGACGAGTTATTTATTTAAAAAATTGTACAATGGTCATGATTTATATTTATTTATAATTCGTAGGCTAAACGTTGAATTGGGCCGATCGAGATCTGATTGACTGAGGTCAACCATTGGTCACGACATACACAAGGAATACTTAGAAAATACTTTTAAAAAGTTATCTTATTAAAAGTATTTTCTACCATTTTACAGATACACTTTGGAAAAAGTGCAGTAAAAGTTAGATAAAATCAAATTCCTATTTGCAAAACTAATTTGTCTAAAATTTCAATAACTTCTGAACAAGTTTTCAAATACAATGTAATGCTTATTATCGGATTGCACTTTTGAAGCATTTCATTTCATTTATTTCTGTAAACATGTGTCATAATGGTGTTAAATTTTTTTGTTGTATCAACATGTTTTGCCCAGAGGCGTACAAAAATGTAGTAAATCTAATGTCACAAGATAAATACTTAACACATGTCTAAAAGTTATGCAATCAATTTTATCCTGGTCATATTTTTGTAAACGTCAACAGCAATTAATAAAAAAATATAATAAAAATAGTAACAATAAATAATAAAGATAAAGGAATAAACAAATCAATTAGGTATGTCCATATTATAAAATTTTAAATTCAGAATGTGTCATTAAGGAAATCAGCTATATCATAGTAACATTTACTGCCTAGTATATCCCTGAAGGATATTTTGAAAACATTAATGGGTAAGTCTTTGATAGTATTAGGTAATCTTAATATATATAAATCTCGTGTCACAATGTTTGTCCTCAATGGACTCCTAAACCACTTAACCGATTATAATAAAATTCGCACACCATGTGCAGTTCGATCCAACTTGAGAGATAGGATAGTTTAAATCTCAAATTATAGTCGCAATTTTAATTTATTGCTAATTATTTGTCTGTTATTATTTGACAGTCACAATTATCTGTTAACTCCAAATGATTCTAATAGATGTCGATACCTTTCGACTGGGTTGAGTAAGTAATCAATAGATGGCGCTGCTATGGTAAATCTACGAACGTGTCATATAAGCTACATTTTAACAGCATAATTACCACGTGTTGTTGACGCTATAAAATTCATTAAATTTATTTTGTAGTGAACGAAATACCGTATAATTCAGCTAATTATTTGTCTGTTATTTGCGATTTAACATCTGATGGACGTCATTTTGTACAACAATATGAATTTTTCAATTGAGTACTTTAGTTTTATTTTCAATTTAGCTAATTAGATTTTACCGGAAGGGTTTTATTTCCTTAGTTGCGATTAGAGAAATAAAATATGGCGGTACGAAGTTCGCCGGATCAGCTATCTGATGGACGAGTCATTTTGTACAACAATATGAATTTTTCAATTGAGTACTTTAGTTTTATTTTCAATTTAGCTAATTAGATTTTACCGGAAGGGTTTTATTTCCTTAGTTGCGATTAGAGAAATAAAATATGGCGGTACGAAGTTCGCCGGGTCAGCTAGTTTATTATAGATCTTAGGAGCTAGGCAGAAGATGCTCTTGTTCATAAGTGTCGTTTTGGCACTTTGTATTCTCAGCCTACTGATGTTCCTTTGACTGCGTGTGGCACCATCAGTCAATCGGGGAAACAGATCAGGATTGAACTTTACAAATAAGGCAGTCTCATATATATATAATGGCGGAAGTGTTAGAATTTTATACGTTTTAAAATATGTTTTACAACTATCTGCTTTTTTAAGATTGAAAATCGACCTAATACAGCGTTTCTGATTCTGGTAGGCGGTAAGTAGGGCATCTATGTTAATTATTGGAGAGAGCTTGTACAACGCGTAAGCAGATTAGAAAACAGTGTTAATTTAGAAGCTTTGATTAATTTATGTTTTCAAAATTATAAAAAGCGTTTAACGCGTAATTTTAAGAAAATTAACCGTTTCTTAAAATTACTACTCTCCGACACTCACTCACAAGCGCACACACAGAAGAAAATATCACTTCATAGTATGAATGTGCCAAGGCTGACGATAGTAAATTTAAATATTTTTCTGATTTTTCTTGTTCTCAAAACCTTCGTGTGTCACTGATATAATAGTAGAACAACTAAAGTTTTACCAAATCATTGGTAAAGTCGTACCATTGGAAACGATCGAAAAACGAACAATGCATTTACTTTCATAAATTCTTATCCTAATTCTAAATGATTTTCAAAACCTCGTAGGAAAAATGCATTTGGTAAAAATATAAATGATCCGGTATGTTTTCAGTTGACATAGTTTCCGATATAAGCGTTGCAGTTGGGACAGCAATGTTCAACGTTGTTGCAGGAATCCATACAGTAAGGTATACATACACAAGGCCAAAACCTGTAAATGAAATAAAAGTATATACATCAAGTTCCCATCTTCTAAATTAAATATATTTATAATACACAGTAGGTGCAGTATACGTAGCACAGGTGTCGCATATTATTTAAGGAGGTGGATGTAGGGTATAGTTTCCATTCTCATTTAAATCTTCATGATATTGATAACCCTCACTGTTCGTTTAGAATTGTGATTTGAATTGTCCAAACAAATTGTTAGTTAGTTTTAGCCTACTTCAAAAAATAATAAAATAAAATACCTAACGGATTTTCATACGGTTTTCACCTATAGACGGAGTGATTCATGAGGAAGGTTCAGGTGTATAATTCATTTAGGTTTTTTGTAAAATGGCTAAAATATGACAATAATTGTTGAAGATATCTGTCAGAATCAATATGCTTTGCTACCCGTGCGCAGCCGGGGCGGGTTGCTAGTGGGGAAATAAGTTTTAGCATAGCAACTGCTTTTGAGAATCATTAAACAATGTTCCTAAAAAAATTAAATAGACCAGAAGACTGGTAAAATAGCTAAGAAAAGTCTCGATCATAAACACTTATAATAAAACCACTTACCCTATAAAACAGAGTAAAAGTGCGAAAAGATGAGTCCTTAACGTGGGTCTCGTTTTAATCCTGGTAACAATCTGAGCATGACATGATTTGCAAACAAAAGGAGTTGGTTCTGATCCCATTCGCCATTGCTACTACTACAGGCACGACGACGGGTGAGGCTACAACCACGCCAGCCGTTTGTGGAGGAGGTACTCCTGCAGGATACTCTGAATATGCAGGAGGCTGACTTATTCTGGACGCTATGTCTGAAAGTAACAGCAAAGGAATATTTTTAACAATTTCGCCTGCAGAAAAAAAATTACCTTGGCAGCAAAATCTACTGCCGCAAGTTAATTTCGTCGATTTTTTAATTGCAGATAATTATGATATTAGAATGTACGTCAGTTGTCAATCTTGTTGCCAAGTATTTATTTTATATAACTTGTGAAAAGATACAAAATCCATATGCCCTGCTCTTGATAAGCGTTCTACAGTGCACATAAACCTAAAACACACTGGTTGATAAGCATGTAAATATAGGGTTTGTACCATAGAAGCATTGAGGGCTCCAATACAAGTATAATACTACTAAGCTACGAACACTAGGCTAACATACGAGTAGAATCTTCTACCTAGCTCCAAATACTACTAGAATTTTACCAATTTTACGAAATAAAGGTTGGGACAGACAGAAGGTGGGTCGGGACGGCGACGGCGTCGTAAGCAAGTTGCAATGTACTAGTTAACTAGTTAATTAGAAGATGTCAACATCGCCACGTCGCACAGTGGGCTGAAAATCGACGTTTTTTGTTGGATACGGCAAAAAATCATAAATAATTAGTACTATGACACCCCCCCCCCCCGAAAGATATTATGGTTTGCCTTGCGGTTCCAAAGATAATCGGATTTTTCATGCAAGCTTAAAAAAAATTGTAATTTATCTGTTTATCCTCTAAATTAACTTTTTTGACTTATTTGATCATAGTTAGCCGTATCCAACAAAAAAACGACACATAAAATTGAAATCCCTATGTCTATGAAAATCGATTTTCAGCCCACAGTGCGTCGCCGTCGCCGTTTCATCCTGCCTGATGTCTGCCCCGTTAATAGTTGTCATAATATTTTGTACTAAAAGCGACGACCCGCCATAAGCTTCTTGATCAAATTATCTTAATTAAGCATCTTCAACTTACCTTTATTGTTTTCCATTTTACAATAAACACAAGTATTTTTGGTAGGGCCAGTCACCAACAATATTTTTGGCAATCACCAACAACTTTAACGGATTGGATACGGATACCAGATCTAATATTAGATGCTAAGGTAGGGATTTATAGGTAAAAATGCGTACCGATAAGTAATGACGAATGATGGATAAACGACATCGTTATGTAACTTTATCCAACTTTGCCATTTGTCCATAATGTATAGTAAGTCATCTTATAAAGAAGAAAAACGTATGCCATCAGATAATCGTTTTACTTATCTCTTCAATATTTTTGGCACGATGAGGATAACGTATCGATTTAATGACCGGCCCGCTACCGTAATCAGACATTCGAGTAGGCCAATGAAAACACTTAATACTACCCGCCTGTTAGCCTGCCAGTTATGAAGCCTTCGCTTGAAATGATTATCCAAAATGGTATGGTATGCTATCAAAATGAAATAAATAACTTGCTCCAGATTAAAAAAGGAATACAGAATTTCAGGTGTCAATATAAAATTGACTTATTCGGCACCATAAATAACGAAAAATATACGCATACACTCGAAGAAAATAGAGTATATTAATCCCAATGTAACTGTGTTGTATCTTTTACCACAGAGATTTTATTTGACTTTATTATTAAATGGCAGTTACGAGTAAACTGACACCCAGTAGCAAAATAACATCCTTTTAGACTTTCTTTTGTCAGATAGAACATTATTTATTGTACACCACAGTTAGACAGAACTTAACACAGTTTAGTAGCAACATACTAAGCGGCAAGTACAATGGGCGGTCTTATCGCTAAAAGCGATGTCTTCCAGACAACCTTTGTATGGGAACAACAGAGGAAGATAATCGGTAGCTGGTGGCGTACCAAAAATATTTAGAACTGTAACAATCAAATAATAATAAAGGAAATTAGGTAAAAAGGAATACGTGAGGTATCTTCTACACATACGTACAAATAAACACATACATATATATACATATACACACATACAGATATATAGTGATCCTTTTATCTTGAGTTCAATTCGTGGTTGGAACATAAAGAACTCCTACGAAGAAAGATAGGCAATGTTTTTTTAATTTGGATTGTGGATTTTATTTTTTCCTATTTTTTATGATATAGGGGGGGGGGGGGGGCAAACGAGCAGACGGTTCACTTGATGGTAAGTGACTATTTTCGCTTGGCCTTGAATACTTGCAACTCAAGAGTCACAAGTGAGTTGCCGGCCTTTAAGGTTGGAGTATGTCTTAATAAAAGCTGTTCCCGGATCCCTTACATTTAAGGCGCAGGACGCCCCACTGAAAACCCCGATGGGGTGACTGACCAAGCGTGTTTCCAAAGTCATAAAAAAGGGGGAAGGGTGGGAGTAAGAGAAGAAGGGGAGGGGGTTTGGGCATCCGGTAATCTTACTCACTCCGTGAAACACAATGCAAGCTTGCTTCACGGCCGGTTTTCTATGAGGTATCACTCAGGTCGGCTCGGTCCGGTCGGTCTGGCTCTCCCACTTACCAATAGCTAGCTTTCCTAGCTAATTTGTACTTAATTACCTATCGAGAGTCGCTATTTATTGAGGTGCCTTCAGTGAGGGATACTTAGTATATATTAGTTGTTATTATATATTATATTATATATGTAATTTAGAACAGCGGGATATGAAGTCACGTAGTAGAGGTAACCAGAATATGACGTCACCGTTTGTAAATTGTGGTCATTACATTTTTTATTTGTTTGTTGTATTGACTGGCCTGTTGCTCTAGTGGTTAGTGACCCTGACTGCTAAGTCAGAGGTTGTAGGTTCGATTCCCACCCAGGACAAATAATTGTGTGATGAGCACGATCATTTGTTCTGTGTCTGGGTGTAATTTATCTATAATAATATGTATGTATTTAGAAATATATAAGTACATTTATCAGCAGTCTGGTTACCCTAGGTTAACCAGATTGCTGATAAACATACTTATATATTTCTAGCCTAAACTAGGCAGAGCCTGTACTATTACATTCTCTGCCTAGTTTGGAATTAGACGGCCATGTGTGAGATGTGTGAAGTTATTATTATTTTTATTAGCGGATCTCAGTAGTATTGTCAATAGTCCAAGGCCGCTTTCCATCAAGTGTGATCGATACTTGTTTAAGACAAGCAAATATCTTTATATATCCTGAACCGATACGTTATCTATGAGGATGTGACTCATGTGCTTGAAAGCTTATTTTGTCTAATCATTGATATCATGTCTTATTCCATTTATGACGCGTTAAAATAAACAAAAACGATTCGTTTTTGCTTGCGGACGGTAAAATTTTCATTGAAAATTCAACGAAATTTTACGGTCCGTAAGCAAAACGAATCACTTCTAGTTTATTGGAACGCGCCATTAATGAGACTTAGAGGGATTAACGATTCTTAACTCAGGCCGGAAACATATGCTATAACTCGCATGTAGTAAAAATGTTGCTAGTACCTACTTACAGGCTGTAACGTAACGTAGTTCGTAAGACTACTGAGTGTGGCGCCTGACACCGATGCGGCAGGATGCTTCAACCCCTTGATATCCTTTATTACCAAAGTCGCTCCTGAATTTCTAGTAACACTTACAGGCTCTGTCGCCGGTGTGTTTGCTTGCACACTTTATAGTATAAATAAAACTACGAATATTGTCCGCATCCAGTGTCAGACCTCAAATATATGTTGTAGTTAGTATGGCAAGCAAGTCAATGCAAATAAGTAAGTTAGGCCTTCTATATTCTTCTGTGTCATGCATGTGCCTTGTGCTCAAGTTGACCGTCAATCTGGCAAACGCAGACCTGAGACGGCGCTAATTACAATATCATCTTTACAAGACTAAACCATAGGAGACTAAAGACTCTCACACTCCAAAACGAGGAGATAGAAATACTGAGATAACCATGCTGAAATGTGGAACCACTAAGTATGCCACCATATCGATCATAAGAAAACAAAGCCTATTGGCGATTTTGATAAACCAACTTTAAGAACGCAAGGTAAATAAATAAAATATCCAGTAAAAATAAAATAATCTGAAGTCAAAGATCGGTGAAGATCTAGAAAAATTGCTAAAGTGTTTTGGTGGTATCTTTTTTAAAGTTACTTGTAACTTGCACTGAAATAATCATTAAACATATTTGTATTTAAAACAAACGATTTTTATAAGACGCTACACTATTTACGTATTGTAATAATGTTGTTATTTGAAAAGAAGATAACTTTCTGCAGTCTAAAATTAAAACTGGACTTACAATCACGTTAAATATATATTTATCACCTAATCAATTAACTAACTACATCTAAATGTCATTGATCAGAGTGTCTCATGTAATTTACCAGAGCTATTTTCAAACAGGTAGGCTTTATTCAAAAAGTTAAAACGGTAAAAGGTGAACATCAAAATAGGTAAAACTTTTACAAAAACAAAAATAATTTTTTTCAAAAAACAACAAAATAATATATATTTGTAAGAACAAATGTAAGTATTTCTTTCTTTTTCGTTACAAAAATACTGTGACGCACTTGACGTTTAAGAATGATACCTATAAAGCATACAATTATTAGTTGAGATCACTGACCTCTATTGTACAAGTTGTACAATAGAGGTCAGTGGGTGAGATACATACAATTGTAACATACAAGTGAATTACAAAGAAGATCTCATCTATTGAACTTATGTTACGTTACTATGTAACGCCAAAATCCTACAGTTAAAAATATTTTTAAATACTTTCCCTGTAGATAAATTATTATACACGTGTCAAAATGAATTTAAACACATTTCTTATACATATTTCTTTCACACATTTAGTATTTATAAACTTCGAATAATAATCTTCTTGGAAAAAAAATTAAACTTCGAAGATATTAAATTACAAGCATCTTGTGCTGAGTAATTAAAAGAACAGTTCTCACATTCACTGCCAATAAATGGCAAACTCAATCATTCCACACATATTGCGTGTATTCTTTTCTTTTTTTTTATTTATTTTAGAAAAGTTTACAGACAAATAATGGTTAAATTACACCAGTTGTACATATCAAAGGAAAAAAGAAGAATATTGCTTAAGTAAATTAACATTTAAAAATATGAGGTATAGAATCTCTAAACATAAAATGTAAAAATAATGAATCAAGGGAGAAAAAACAAACAAAAATAAAATACATAACCTCTCTCACTATAGCTACCGATCACTGTCAAAGAAATTATTAATAAAAAGTTTTTTAACTGCGATTGAGGTATTACAAAATAAATCTAAATTAAATATGTACGATACTGTATTATTTATAACTTTTAGCACAACGCATAAGATATGATTTTCGTCTATATCTAGTCGCAGCATAAGGAACATGTAATAGGGGAAGTTGTGACAAGCATGATTTATATTTATATTTTCTATTAGTGGTTAATTTTTGACATCAGTCGTAATACACTACGCCTAGATAATGTTGAATCCTTTAGCTAGAGTAACTTCCGATGTAAGAGTTGCAGTTCGGGCAGTAGTGGTCAGCATTTCGGCAGGAGTCTACGCAGTAAGGTATGCACACACAACACCAACATCTTAAAATAAAATGAGAAAATAATTATGTTGAAAGAATAATAAATGTATTCATAAATTCCACTAATATTATAAATGTGAAAGTTTGGATGGATGGATGGATGGATTGTTATCTACTCTTTCACGCAAAAACCACTGAACCGATTGCGATGAAACTTGTTATGGAGATAGCTGGAGAAGTGGATGAATGCATAAGCTACTTTTTATCCAGATATTCAGGGATCGGGACTTACGTGATTGAAACCGCGGGGCGCTGCTAGTTGAAAATAAATATGTTAGCAACTACGCAGCAGTGATACTAGATTACGTTATCGTAGATAATATTAATTACTACATATTATAAACAAAGTGATACAGAAGGGCGTTGTCTTATTTTAGCGTCATATGTTAGACCCCGAGAATGCACCGCATAAAGCACAAACAATTTTAGGAAAGTTCATGATTTTTAATACAGAAATTGACAAAATTTCTGACAAATAGATTAAGCTAATATTTCGCAAGAGCTGCAAGTGCTGACATGAATGAAATTACATAGTTTCATTCATATATTATTAGGCTAGGTTGTGTGGTTCCAGATTTGTGGAAACAAAATCATAGAACTTGACATGACATTTAATAATCCGTTAATTAGAAATTTAATGTACAACTCGAAGGACTCTAAGAAATAAAAATTAATATATTTGATTTTTTTTTTGAGCTCAAACAGTATTTTTTTTCTACATATTGTAGTGTTCAAATCTCCGTTGAACTTGTCAGAAGAAGGCCTCATAACATTATATTTGAATCCCTGATTGTAGTATATTTTAAATATGTATAATTGGTAGATTTGATAACGTATGGTGCCAGGGTCTGAAGTGGAACGTCAGACGAAGTGGACGTTCCCCAATTTTCAGGAACTCTTTATTGTGTTTCTTGATTGTTAAATTATTGAATTTAACTCCCAATATAATAACCATTTTACAGGCCTGATGTTTGATTCCAAACTTGCTTGTTTACCCATTAATACACCACGCTCTACGGCTACATCAACTCTCATTGCCAAGCGAGTCTCTACAATATTATAACGGGTTGTAAAATACCACCAAACTTTTCTGTAAGACTTTTTCTAGTACACTAAGATGACTTTGATAATCATCGAGGTCATCATACTTACCTACTAGGTATCTAAGAAGAATTTAGATCGCGGTAATATTTCACAATGTCACGATTATTAAGTAAACGTCGAATAAACAAAAAACGTATCGTACTTCATAAATATTACCGCATATATTACATAGATAATATGTACGCAATTCTCGAAGTTCAAAAACAATTAGAAGACACACCGACCTCGGATATGACAACCGGGCAAAGCGTCATAAAGTGATCATTTCGATAACATTCTCATCTTGTGATAAATGTAATGCTTAAAATAGACCTTTTATTTGGGGATCGAGAACTACTATGGGTATAAAAATTAAAACTAAAGCTACCCCATCATCTGACGACTATTCTAAAACTTTGTGATTAGAATAATTACCCTAGAATGCAAAGTAAAGCAGCGAAGAGATGTGTTTTGGTTGTCGTTTTCGTCTCCACTCTAGTCACAACCTGAGCATTACAGGACTTGCATACGTATGGACCCGGTTTTGGTCCCATCCTCGGTCCCACCACTACGGGTACGACGATTCCTGTTTGTGAATGAACTACTGGCGTAGTTATTGTAACACTAGACATTTGGACGTGAGGTGGTCCGGGAGAATTATTTGAATATGGAGGAGGGTTGCCAGCTGGGTAGTGTTTTTCTGAAATGAAGTTAAAATAAATGTCAGTATTGTTAATATTTACATAATTACGTATGTGAATCATCTGTGTTGTATACAGAGCAATTTACTTATAAAATGAGATCGCTATGGATTTTATTTTTTTTATAAAATATTTTAACGGAAGCTACCATTTCTTATGGCACATATTAAGTGAAGCTTAGACAACCTTTCACATAATGATATAATCACCAAAATATTTAGCATTTAAGTTAATGATGACCTTTGTGCACTGTTATCGCAGCGTTAGAGCATTCGATTACAACCTCGCAGCTCGTGGGTTCGATGGGCGCTCAGTGCTATTTTTTAAGAGCATTAAAATATGTATTTGCGGTAATATAAGTATTTCTGTGTAAAAAACCGGCTAAGTGCGAGTTGAACACGCGTAGAGAGGGTCAAGGGTCACGAGTGCGTTATCGGCCTTTAAGGTGGGAGTAGGGGAAGGGGTAAGACGGCTAGAGGAGGGGATAGGAAGGGTTAGCGCCTCCGGTAACTTCACTCTGTGTTTTCTGTGAGGCCGAGGTATCACTCCGGTCGAGTGCGAAGCATGGCTCTCCCACGAAATAAAACAAAACGTTCCAAATTTAATGGCCGAATAAAACAATTCTATTTTTATCTTTAAAGTATTTTTATCAGATATAACTATAGAGTGATTAGATTTTTGTCTCTTGACATTGAAATATTACGTCATTTCCTAGACAATAAATAGCCTTTGACAAGTAATTTGTCCATCCCCCGGGAATAGTACTTTTTTTTACTAAAATTTCAGACGACCAGGTGAACAGTACGGCAGCGTATAAAATACGAACAAACATACACAGATTTTAATATAAAAAAAAAAAATGAAAAGTTATTAAAAAACATGTGCGTATATGAATTCAACTTTGTCTAAAAACTACAAAGCGATCGGTAAAGAGCTTTGGGAAATTTGGGATTTAGAACGAAGATTTTTATTTAAAAAGAAAAAAAATACTTTAGTGCGTCTAAATAATGCCTCAAATAATCTGTTACGTGTTGTTTTTTGTTAACATTGGACCGGCTAAGACGTAAAATTTAATAAACACATAGTTATCATAAGAATCATTTCATAATGCGAAAACATTGCGTAGCATAAACACACAACGAACCGAATGATAACCTCCTCCATATTTGAAGTCGCTTAAATTTATACTTCTCTCTCACGGATGGAGTTATTTTTTCTGCAATTTTTGCTAATCTCTGGAGGCATGGCTCTCCCTACCTATCCAAAATATCCATTAATGCCCCGTTTCTATAATCAAGAAACGATTTGTTTTGTATACGGACGTTAAAATTTCTTTGAAATTTCATCGAAATTTTTACCGTCCGTAAGGAAAACGAATCGTTTCTCGATTATAGGAACGGGGCATTAAAACACACAAAAATTAAGTCGTTTTAAAATCACTTACCGTTATTTAAATCCATTTTAACACGAAAGCTGTTTTGAAAGATGTGTTAATATATTTAAAATCCTTTTATAACTTGTTTCTTGTTTTAAAACTTTCGTGGTTTGAACACAAAACAGAACTAATACTCGTCTGATATAACATGGATTTATAAGTGGAAAAAACTGGACAAGTAATAGTGGAACTAGCGCCCTGAGGGTTCCGTGCAAAATTTTAATATTTATTCGATCAATATGTTATATCTACGTACTACGTTTTTCTATGTATGTGTGATGAATACCTAGGTAATGAAAGTCCTATATATAATACTAGCGGACCCGACAGACGTTGTCCTGCCTGAACTTAAAAAATATTATTCCCGTAAACCTATCGCAGCGCTATCTACCGCCATCTAATTGTAAATCTAAACCATTCTCAAATCCACCTGAAGACACAATTTTTTTATTAAAATCGGTCAATCCGTTTAGGAGTAGTTCAGTGACATACACACGCACAGAAGAGATATAAAAATATAGTAAGTAGTGTAGATTAAATAAATAGGTACCTATTGTCACTAATGCTAAGTAAAGTACTGGACTTTGCTATAAAAATAGAACATATAATATTAGAATATCGAACATTTAATGGACAAATATTTAGGTTAAACTTTGAATTAATTTTTAATAACAATTATAATCATTTATTTCATGGCTGCATAAGCCTATAGATAAATACCTTAATCTAAATATCCATACTAAAACATTCTGTGTTAGTAAATAAAACTTAAAAATAAGTTAGTCACACTTCACTTGCACTAAGTCTTTGTGCGGTCTGTTGGTATTTGTCCGCGGAAGCGACGGAGTACCACACCTTGCGGCCAAAAGCTTTCATCTAACACCTAGTGCAGATTACAATTGGATACTCGTACCACGAACGCCTTGAAGTTGTCGTTGCGGAGTAGCTGCACTCTCGGCGCGTAAGTAAGCTTCTGGCTGGTAATTAAAATTATGACAATATATTCTTTTTATCCAGAAAAATAATATCTAACATACTTCCTACATTGAAAATGGAAGAACTTGAAGAAAAACGCCCTACTTTCACTGACCACGAGAATACAGGCGAATACACGAGAATACCTTCATAGGATTCATCATCAGCCTTTCATTATCCACTGCTGGACATAGGCCTAATGTACGCCACTGAGCTTGATCATCAGCTCTTCTCATCCAGCTTTTCTCCGCCGTTTTGCGCAGATCTTCACTCCACCTGGCCGCAGGGCGTCCTACACTACGTTTCCCTTGACGTGGTCTCCACTCCAGAGCTCGTCTACCCCAGCGGTTATCGGTTCTGCGGGCAATGTGGCATGTGGGATTGGCAGAAGTATTCTATGAATTTTCATTCTTTAGAACTGTGGATCGAAAAGCTGAACGCTGGAAAACGAATGCCAGATTCTTTGAAAGCAAGCCAATACCAAAACACAACAAACCGGTTTGGTAGCTTTTAGGCACGTTCTGTCGTTCAAGGTTCAAGCCACATTTAAAATTTTAATCAGGTCTTTAATCGCTTCTTGTGTTGTATAACATGCTACAACCACTCAGAGTAACAGAACACGTGGTCATGTTAAAGATTAATTTAACTGTCGAAAAGTTTTGTATTCTCTTTCTCTCTCTTTCTCTTCTACAAATGGATCGTAGGTTTCTTTAAAAAATTATGGCCACCGGGTTAATTGTCTTAGTAATTGTGATTTAAGTAAAGATTAAGATTTAAGAGAATATAAGATTAATTTGTGAGTGCATTTTTCTCAATAAATATATTTTAAATTAATAATATAATAAATTTAAATATATTTTACAAACAAAAATATCACATTTACTTGTAATTAATTAATTAAATTTTGCTTCTTTAATAGCAAGTCATTATTTGGGCTGTAAGATATTTCTTCTAAGAAATTTCTCTTCTGATTGTTATTTAATTTTAACTTAATACTTGTATCCGCCTCCTAGTTAAGCTCTTCAAATATAGGTGAATAACAAGGTGGTCCCAAAACGGTGATGATTCTTTTGAGCAACCGAACCCTAAATATTAATATAGATATCGAGTGACGAGTACCAGATAACCGATAGCTTTATCTACATTTAGCAAGCTATTTTGTAGTTACATACATTTATTTATTCTATATATAATCTTAGAATTAATCGCCAATCGAACTATTGTCAAAAATAATACTAAAACCTTAGATTATATTATATATATTCTTATCTAGTTTTAGAAAAAAACCATTGTCTCAGAAGTTTTAAGTAGACATTTATAAGTAATCAAATGCGGTGAATATGAACTTGTTTATTTTAAGTGTAATTAAAATAATATATTTTTGGATTCAATACGACCGCCTACGCCCCGAATAGCTTTTGCTACTGCGATAGACTTTGTAACTGGGCATTGTTTGTCCAGATGCGTTTGACGTCACATGTAATAAAATAAATCTGAAACCGTTTAAAGAAAACATTAACTTAACAAAAAAATATTTCTCAAGTTTATCATTTTCACGGCTGTATTTAATTGGTATAGTTAGTTTTGAAAACTTTCTGGATTTTCCAGGTTCCCTATCAATCTATACCTAACAGCAATCATGGCACAATTTCAATTTCTTGCTTGTGTGCTGGCCTAGCGCCAGTGACATTTTTATATTTAATTCTTGTGAAAAAACTTCGGCTCCAGTCCCTGACCCCATCTTGTAACCGACCGTGTAGATCCGGACTTCATTTATGCCAGATTGATCTCGGTCGTTTTCGTATTCACCACTTCCTTCCGAAGATGTGTTGCTTAGGGACCCTGTTGCATGGGGCAACTATTAGTGGTTGATATTACACTAATTGATTCCATAGTTTGGAATGGGGACCCTCTACGTTGTACCACAGACCCAGGTGTTTAAGTCTGATGGCTGCCACAGATGCTTCCTATTGTATTTACAGGTCTAGTGGTGGTAGATCTAGAGCCACTTCAAGGGCAGCTGTGGGAGTAGTGCGCATGCAACCAGTTACGGCTGCACATGTGAGTCTCTGGAATTGCTGCAGTTTGTTTCTGACAGTGCTTAGTTCTGTTCTCTGCCACCAGGCAAAAGTACCATACGTGTTGATTGGCCGTATAACCGTTTTGTATAGCCATAGTGTGATTTTTGGTAATAGTCCCCAGCTTTTGCCGAGTAGTCGCTTACATTGGCAGAAAATAAATTGGAAAAAATAAATTGGCCTTGTTCAGTTTTACGTCCAGGTGCCTCTTCCATAGGAGTTTGATGTCTAACATAACTCCTAGATACTTGTTTATGAGGATGGTCAGGTCGTCTGCATAGCCCACTGTAAGGAACTTGTGGTCATTGAATTGAGTGATAAGCTCATTGACCACAATGTTCCACAGGAGAGGAGAGAGAACTTGACCTTGCGGACGCACCCCTCTCGTTGTGTCGCTCACAGTAAATTGTATGTATGTATATAATTTTTTTTTTTTGGATCGTCTACAACTGGTACACAATTCTAACATCTAGATAATAATTTACAAACATGCCTTGTGCTTACTACTTACAGGCAACCACATCTAACACAGATAAAATTTTCATCACAGGTTTTACATGTAAAACTTTAAAATAAAATTAAAAAAGAAATAGAAACATTAACTAAAAATATAAATTTAAACATAGCCCAGTATGGTATCATAATTACCGAAGCTTGGAACTCAGGTATTCAGTGATTTTTTTCTTAAATCCAAAGAAATTATCACCAAAGATATCCAAATCTGCCAATAGCTGAATACTATTATATGATTTGTCTATTGTTGCCAAAGGTGAATTAAGATCAATGTTAGTCCTGTATCTACAGACATGAGCAGCCTGTAGACACTCGAGCGCGGTAACCTACTTGGAGTCGAGATATTACTTTTTGGACAATAATTCAGGACAATCTATTCTATTGTTTAATAAGTTAAATAAGAACAATATATCAAGTAGTTGACGTGTATCGTCCAACAAAACCATTTCAAAGTGTTCAAGACGAGAACTGAACGATTTGAGTGAATGATGTAATTTCATGTCAAAAGCAAGATGGCTGACGATTCTCCTTTGTGTTCGTTCAAGTCGGATTGGGGAACCTCATAAAATGAAGACCAAACATGGGAGCAGTATTCTAGTATGCTACGGACTAAAATAATAATCTATGTACTTATAATATCTAGCGGGATGAATTCTGTACATTGAATATATTTGAAAAAAATCGACTGAGGGGTATTAAGATATCGATACTGATGCCGAATATGCGATCCAAACAATTTTTGTCCGTCTGTCTTTCTGTCTGTCTGTTTGTATGTTCACGATAAACTCAGAAGTTACTAAAGGGATATGCTTGAAACTTAGTATAATAATAGTTTGAGTGCCTGAGCAGATTATAGGGTACTTTTTATCCCGGGTTAAACCTTGGTTCCCACAGGAAAATCAATGAAAGCTGTAATAACATTGTAACGTTAGTAGAATGGATATGCTTATTTCGTATTACACTACAGCGAGCGTTTAGCTTATCTGGTGTAGAGAACGATTTTTACTAAGTTGGGTGCCGGATCGAATCCCTCTTTCACACTCTTTTCTTTTTTTGCACTTTTTTTAATATATAAACTTATTTACTTTTTTTAATTAGATATCGTTTTTAACCGACGAAAAAAAGGAGGAGACCGTTTATATACATATTTCTACTTTTTTTTTTATGTAGGTATGTCCAGCCCTCTCCGTTATTTATGAACCGATTTTGATTATTCTTTTTTGTTAGATAGGGTATACCTCAAGGGTGGTCCCATGTCAAGGAAGTCAGGATCTGATGATGGAATTCTGATATAATTGAGAGAAACCCTCCAAAATTGTTGAAACGAATAGTGTTTCTGTTTACTTTTCATTACTTTATCAGGTACTTGCGTTTAGAAATCATCACATCATGTAGCCGAGCTGATGATGAAAAAAAAATCATAAACAATAATCTTTTTAACAAAAATTTAAACGAAAGAAAAAAACTAAAAAGCAAAATATAAATAAATCTTTTAAATAAGCTTAATACTTACGACTTAAAAGGTTTATTTATATTTTGCGTTTTAGTTCTTTTCGTCGGTTTAATTTTTATTTTTTATAAAACCACTCAATTTAATTAACTTATAAATATTAAGAGTAAAAGGAATCGATTTTTACCTTTGATTTAAAGAAATATTATTAGTTACATTAGATTTTACCTGCAAATAATCATGTCTGTTTGAAGGATTACGAGTGAATTTATATTTTCAATCGTAGGATATCATAGGGGAATGAGCTTGTCTGTGGTGTGTTGTGTGTGGCGGCTTGTGATGGCTGAAGCAGTAGGATTTTTTTTTCTTTGTTTGGTGATCCCAGAGTAATCGATAGCTGGTTCTTGACTATGCCAACGAGCTATTTTGCCTCTCGCAGCCATTAAATTCATAAATATGTTTCAGGGCATTAATAATAATAATAACTTCACACACCTCATACACGGCCGTCTGATCCTAAACTAGGCAGAGCCTGTACTATGGTAACCAGACTGCTGATAAACATACTTAACTATTTCTAAATACATACATATTATAAATAAATTACACCCAGATAGAGAATAATTCGTCCTGGGTGGAAATCGAACCCACGACCTCTGGCTCAGCAGTCAGGGTCACTAACCACTAGACCATCAGGCCAGTCCAGTAAATATACATATATTTATAAATAGAGTTATAGAAAAGGAAGATCCAAACTTTTAAACTTTTGCGTTCCATGATGATATAATTATGTTCACGGGAATTCACGAGACGCCTGATATACGGCCGGAATAGCCCGGTGAAGTGCCAACCAAAACAACCTTTTTTGTACGCTCCAGGTTGTTTCACCGCCAATACAGTATAAAAATCCAACCTAAGAAAGAGGTACTGTGCAATAAGCAACAAACTGCTGTTTTCCGAAAAAAACGCGAACGAAGTCGCGGGCACAGCTAGTATAAAATAATCTTGGTTCTAGACTGCAAGAACCGTTTAGAATGGTACAAATGGCAATAAAGCCACACATTTTAGTCGCATTCAGTATTATTTTATCTAAGTGTGCATTGAAGGTAAGTTTACTGTTTCTAAGCATGCTGTCGATCCACCAGGCAATTGTGAAGTCGACAGCATGTCTTGATAGAGCCTGGCTAATGCTGGTGAAGTTGGTTTTGTTGAAGGCACTTTCGATATCGATGAAGGTTCCAAGACATCTCGATGGAGGGCAGATTCAGTTGATTTGCCCATCGAGTAAGCATGTTGGTTGGGGATCCAAAGGGTAGTTGACTAGTGCAGTAAACCTGATTTCCCTTCTATTAGTCTCTCCAGCACTTTGAGTAAGACTGATGTGAGACTGATAGGTCTGAATGATTTCGGTTGTGTGTAATCTTCTTTGCCGGTTTTAGGAATGAAGACTACTTTGACTTCTCTCCATTTCAAGGGGATACAGCGGTGTGCCAAGCAGTTACCGTAGATGATCCGGAGATGATCTATTAGCGATCCATCGTACCATCTTAGTAGGCCTGGGAAAATACCATCTAATCCTGCCACTTTGTATGGATGGAAGCTGTGATCACCCAGTGTAAATTTTCATGATTCACGATTTTACGGGCGGTGGTAGAGTCTGAATGGTTCACCTGGTGTATTTTCCTTACTATCTTTCCATGTGTCCTTCTCATCTGATATTCGACATCCTGGGAAGTGAGTTGTCATTAACAGTTCTGAGGTTTCTGAATCTGTTTTTGTATAAGTCCCATCAGGTTTTTTCAAGAAGCCAACCCTGTCTCTTCTTTTACCGCACATGATGTTTTTGACTCTGTTGGCCTGATTGTAAGACAGTCATTGATAAGACGTAGCGCTTGGTAATTGATCAGTAAATTTTTGTATTCATTTGTCAATTGAGTATAAATAGCTGTGTAGTGTATATTTTTATGATAACAATCAAAATCAATTAAGATTATCAAATGTCTACGTCCAAAAACGATCCATTATCTATAAGAATAAGATACTTCTTTAATGATATGCATTTTTTTTTCAGTCAAATGGTATTTCATTCCCAACAATAACTTTTAAAAAGTGATTTAGACTGTGACACACAAATTCTTTGAGATTTTGGTTTGAGATTGTGTAACCCACTACCAAGGTTCAGTTTCTTTTCGTTTTGTGGAGGAACGGGTGTGATGTCCCTAGTACCGTAACTAGGGCCGGTGCCAGCGGTGCCTAGCACAAGGCGTAGAAGCTGAAGGGACGCAGAAATGACTAAACCGGACCAAGTTTTAGATTTTTTTTTTCTTTTTTCTTTTTAGGATTAGGAATAATCCTGTGTCGCGGGGGGCTTCACAAACATTCAAACAACGGACACAAAGAACACGCAGACTTGGGACAACTATTTGTGGATCACACAAATTTTTGTCCCGTGTAGGATTCGAACCCACAACACTCGGCGCGGCGTAGTGGCGAGGTGACCACTTAAACCATAGCGCCATCCGTGCAGTCATTTATCATTCAGTCATTTATTAGATCATGTATGGTAGTTAGTAATAATAGGAGTAAAGTCCGGCCTAGCAATTTTGTATATTGAACATAACATGGCAGACTTCTCAAATGTTATTAAATACTTTGTAATGAGAAAGCGCGTAAAGAAAATCTTTGAGTAGCCATTTCTCGATTTTTTTGGATTTGTTGCTGGCCTGCATGAACTGTATACCTTCGCGGGATGTTATAACACAAACCACAGACAGTTATCATTACTATTCCAAGATGATATGTACCGATTTTTTGATAAAAGGAATATTTGTATAGTACAGTGTATAGTACAGTACAGTACAGTAACGTGTATATAGTGTATAAGTAATAAACTGATAACAGGGCAAATAATACTTTGATTGCATAACACAAAAAATGTTTAAGATATTGGTAACCACTGTTTTTACGTCGCTTTGCTCGGAATCACGTATAAATTTGCCTTAACTTGTTGAATCTTTAATTCATAAAAGCATTTTATTTCATCCTATAAATCGCTTACAGAATGTGTGATTGAATTGAATTATATAAATACGTTATACGCAATGGATTAATATTTACGTAATAGAATATTTTCACTACAAGTAGCCAAGTGGCCTGTTGGTCTAGTGGTTAGTGACCCTGACTGCTGAGCCAGAGGTCATGGGTTCGATTCCCATCTGAGTCTGGGTGTTCTTTGTGTCCGTTATTTGTATGTTTGTAAAGTCCCCCGCGACACAGGAGTAATTCCTAATGCGGGAGTTGTCTTTAAAAAAAAAATAATAATAAAAGAACAAGTCGTCACTCTCATTTACTGATAGTATTAAAAACCACATATTAGGCTTTTTCACTACATCTTGAGACGAAAATATGATATCAGTCCTCCTTTGATCTTCATAATTTAAGAGCAAGTACAACGGCAGATGTATTCATTATAAACATCTTTACTAAACTTTAACTGACAGGCTAAAGACTTAAGACGTGCCTTCTAACAGCATCCTGTGGCAGACCCTTTCTTGCGCGGCGATGCGAAAACACAAGCCGGTAGAAGGGGTCCGTGTTTGACTCCTCATTGGGGTAAAACAAGATAATTTGCTTGAATGTATTCATATACAGACGGCAAGACATTTTGTCCGACTTTTTCACTTAAATATGTTATTAAATAGGTACTTTTGTTGGGTTTTGGTATTATATTAGGAGATATTTAAATTACAATGCATATTAACAATAATTTACAACTCAATCTGTATATCAAGACCCAGAAGTCTACCCCAGGCTACAGACAAACAGACATCTTAGCATCCAGCGTAAACATTAATAACGTTTAAAGTTATCCGATAAGGCACAATATTTTTTGCTCTGAACTATGACTGAAACTGTGTATTTTGCGCCAATGCATCCAATTTATATTCAGTTACAGTAATCTACTAGAGACCATTTGATCATATATATGTCGCATCTTCGGTCATTAGTACGGATGATTAGAGCATCCTCTATAATAAATTCACCAGAAGGAACACAAGCGCCATCTATCGGCGTTACGCAGATTCTAGGCGGAGGGTGTTGGCGTGCGGAAGGAACGAGTTCACTTTACGTTTGGTCCTCGTCGAGTCAGCACTAACCTGGTCTAACCTAGGAACTTTACAGTGTTTCTTTGCGTGTTTACAATGCATCAGTGGTTGAGTATCACAAGGGAATTTTCTCATCGCCCGTATCCACTTCGTGCCCACATTGTGCCTAGTCCTGTGCCTGAGGATTCTACATATAAATACAAAGTTATTATATATGAGTTATATACGAGAGTACAATGGTTGTTAACTTAAGAAAAGTCTCGAAAAAATCAGGTCTGTCCTCGTATACCTAAGGATATGATACGCATTTATTTTACAGTTACACTTTGTTTACAGGAAAAAAAACTTTATGACAATTGAAATATTTTTTTAATTTCTTTTATATAACTCCTTCTTCTTCTAACTTATTTCTCGTCTTCTTATCATTGTCATGTCATCACCATAGTTCAAATAAAGCAACTTTATTATTCAGTACTAATTTATTTTCATTTTTTAAAGTAACTTTAGAATCACTCCCTTTCATCATCACTTAGTTTTTATACTCGTATATCCGTGCTCTACTAGATATACGGCCGTATGTCACAAATACCTGCAAACTTGAAGACACATGGCTGAGAGCCAGGAAACGTTTAATTAGCCCGTTATTCGTAATCGAGAGGGTCTTGATAAGTCACAAGCGGCCAACATTGAATGAAGATATCTCTTTAGTTGAATTTTAAGGTGTGTGGAAACCGAAGTTTCAACTTGGAAACTTTGTAAGCACTTTGGGAATTCAGTCGCTTTATCTTTAATTATAGTTACTATACTTCCATATAATAATGGTCATGGTAAATAATGGTGGAGAAGTAAGAAATACCGTTCGTAAGTTTTGTTTTAAATATTAGGTTGATTTAAAAAAGTGGGCGAGCCATGCTTTGGCACATATGAGCTGGTTTCACCGGAGTGATACCACGGCCTCACAGAAAAACCGGCGTGAACCAATTCGCCGAGCGAGTAAGGTTACCGGAGACCCAAATTCCCCTCCTTCCACTAAAGGCCAGTAACGCACCTATGACTCTTGAGTTGCAGATGTTCATGAGTGACGGTAGTCACTTACCATCAGGGAACCCGTCTCCTCGTTCGCCCATTATCCCATAAAAATACTTCAATCTAAATGGAAATTATCCTCAATTTTTTTTCGTTCTCAGGAAAGAAATTACTCAAATATACAATTACAATAATATATCAAATTAAAGCGGGCTACACTTCCTATTTTTAAAAAAAGTAATGAAATCGAATAACATAAATAGTAATACGATTTACGTTAAGCTTCATAGTTTATACAAAATCACAATTAGGTACACCCACTAACACTAAGAAATATAAATCTAACTAAAAATCATAACATGAGTATTATAACACTGCCCTATGACACGATTCCTAGTCGATTTCTTTTAAAACCGTACTAACATTATAGTAGTATTAGTAAGCACGCAATGAGTAACCATAAATGAGGCCTGTTCCATTTCATAAAAACTATAAACCAACTATGCATTAAGTTAGCATTAGTTCAATTTATTAAAATTAGGTGTGTCAACACCAAGTCTATCGTAAATTAATAGCGCTAATATTTGTGATGCGGAATTTAGAGCCCATCTCAAGCAGAACGTATTTTAAGATTCTACATCCATCCATTTTACTAAGGCAGAAAGCAAGTTTACGTTTCCAGGTTTACGTTATAGAAATAATAGTTTTCTACCAATATTTTCCGAATAGAATAACAAGATTTTACAACCATTTTACGATCTTTTGACGTTATTTTGATATTGAGCCACGATTCACACAGCTGTAAAACGTTTATATATCATCAAGGAAAATATTCGGAAAAGTATTCTGAATTTAAAAACTGGAATATGGTTTTGATAACTTCTGACTATAAATATATAAAAAATAAATTAAAATACGTGATAAGTACGCTTTCTAATATACGTTATATGTATTTAATACTTTAATACATGCTTGTTTATAACCATTTTCAATTTAAATCTTATCACAGCCCTACCATAAAGTTCAATTTGAATAACATACACAATTCATATGTAATAGCATAGACAATGAACTTAAAGGTCCAGAATTAATAGGAGCATGATCACAAACCGTATTGTCACAGCTAGCCTTCGTTAGTAAAGACCCTGAAAAGATCACTCATAAAAATAAGGTCAGCCGTTGAAGAAGTAATAGTAATATAAGCCAGACACAAAAGAAAAGTTCCTACAATAATTATTATTCTTATATTGACGACGCTTGTCTACGATACCGACAACTTGGTCTGTTTGCCCAAATTTGGCAAATGCTTCCTCAATTTCTTTCCACTCTGTTCTGTTTAGCGATTGAAAGAAGTATAGTTTATTAAGAGATCATAAAATAGAAGCAAAGAGCATAGAATCATATTTTTTAGAAAACCTAATAAAAAAAAAACTACTTCAGAAAACGTAACGAAATGTATTTTCCGAACAGACCCACAAAAACAATCCAACAAGGATCAAAACGAAATATGAAAACAAAACATTTCTCTTTCTAGCTATCCATCCGTAAAGTTTTTCTACGCGTAAAAGCCCCAATAGCAACATTCAACATGCACTCTCAAAAATCGAACCCCAACGTTACCAACGAAGCGAGAGGGCACCAAGCGGGAGAGTCCATCCGGAAGTGACGTTGCAGGTAGATAATAACCGTGGTTGGGCGCGCCACCCTAGCATTGTGCAGCTTCCGGTCCACGCAGGGTTCTGACAGCGATAATCTTCGACGTACGTAATTTTCAAATTGGACAGGGAAAACTTGGAGAGACTTTTCAGCGTGTTGTTTTTAAGAATAAATATTATTATGGAGAACCTCATAATAATGTTAAGTCTTACGTTATACATAAAAAGTACACGTTCACGGATATGTCCTCATCTATTGACCGATTTTATTTATTTTTGTTTGATATACTCCCAAGATGTTCCCATTGTCACCAAGTCTAGATCTGATTATGGTATCTAAGGGAAAACGAGGGAAACACTCCCAAATTAACATGTAGTGTGGGGATACTACATGAGGATATGTGGTGTGTTTGTTGATTTTCCTTGAAATTAAGCAACGTTGACGTTTAAAGGGATGAATGTTATTCTTATTCACCGACGAATTAGCTACAGTACTAGATGTTGTTTGAAATCTTAATGACAATCATATCAAATTATTCAGACCATAATGGTCTGAATAACTTTGAGATAGTAAAACACGTATTTAAAGCACGGCATTGCAGTAAAAAATGGTTTTTAATGAAATTTACTAAATAATTAAAAGTGAAAATCACTTACTAATACTGCGAGATTTTTGATAACTTCTAACAAAATTAACAATATTCTACCTAATAAATTACGTACAATAAAGACTCCGCGTCTTTTGCTACTCTCGGCACCCTTCGTTATTTGGCAGCATGACCTCTGCGCCCTGCTAACAGTTCTACACCTGAGCTCTATACTCTTAAGTACACTCAACAAAACAAGCTAATGAAACATACACAGTACAAGCTTGTTATGGTTGGCCTTTTCGTGAGACAATATATTTTGATTGTAACGAGATTCAACATGGAATAGAAAATATGATTAGTTGCAATTTTTGAACAACAACATACCCAAAGTACGATTTAACGGCTATTTAGTTTTTAAACGACAAACAACGAATTAATTCTAAAGAAACCGATTTTGTTTATTCTATTTTTATTGTATAGCATAAATTGACAAAAAGCTAGACAACCCTTAGGGTAAAAAATTAAGGTAATTTTTTTTTACTTAAATTCAAATTCGGATGAAATGATGAACGAAAAAAAAGAACCTGTTAACCAATAATTAATAAATTTTAATAACTAAGTAATTTAGCAAACTACCTACCTTTTCAACAAAATATAACAACATTTTACAACAACGCTTTACGTAATTCAGTAACTCCTTTGTTGATTTAGCGCTGACTAATTATGTACATGTTACATTAATTTCGGACCTTACTTATTAAAACTTGTTTAGTTTTTGCTTTTCAGGTGCTTTTTCCTCGGTTTTCCGTAAAGAGTATAACATTTTATTTTATTTTAATGTACAATACAAATATATGTTACAAACATTTGAGGTATAAAAATTGGCGATATAATCACTCACGTTGTTTTCTTTTATAAATCTATTTATTTCCATTGGCAAATAACAAATATTGGAATACTTATTGTAAAATAACTATTAAGAGCGTATAACGTCGCCATTACACCAACTGTTGAGCATATTTGCTGAAATTTGTAATGTTCCTATATTCTTATAACAAACTCCCACTACATAGGGATATTTCTCAAGTGCGCTTTTGGTTTATTTCTTTTCTAAAGAAAAAACTCTGCATTTCGACTAATGTCATGTTTATAATTTTAAAATGATAATTTAAAACACATTTTAATGACAAAAAGTAATTTTATTTTTTATTTTTCAATTCATAAGCAAAATCATGGTCTTAAGAAAAGAAAGAACTGCCAAGTACGTAACATTTTACATAGAAAGGTGATAGTGTCTCATGAATATAAATAAAAACAAACAGTCATAAACCCTTAAGTGGCCGTAGGAGTCGCCTCCCTAGTTTAGTTGACACAGTAAATACTATCAAAGCTCGCCAGCGCTTCCCCTTCGAAAAAAAATTAGACACTTTTAGCTCATAAATAAAATGCCAACGATACACATTTCAAGGTTTAAACTTTTTCCCTTAAAAAGTCAGTCTATCTGAAATAAATTCGTATATTGGCCGCAGTATTTATGGCGTGTTATGTTGCCACCATATCTCTGACTTTCCACACACTTCCACAACATTGAACGGCCATAAACTAAACACAAAAAGGGACACTATAGCCTTTTGACAAAAAATAATGGTCGGACCCTTCGTTATTGCAGTTAAAAAATAAACCCGAGCGATATCTTTGTGAAAAATGTTCAGTGTTAAATATCTTTTATAAATAAAGTGGAAAAACAGTAATATTCGAATGACGTGCTGTTCAATTTCTAAATCTCACAAAGCCTCAATTACTAACCTTTAAAAAAATTCTCTAAGTGTATTCATACGAAATTAATAGCATAATATTAGTAACGCATATAAACACCATTTCTTAAGATAACTATGAATAATCTGTATAGAAAAGATAAATAAATTTTTTTTTCATGCACTTTTAACGTGAATATCTGAAAAGCAGGAATCACAATTACGCGAGGTTTTCCCAACAGATATGTCACAATTATCGAGACGTATTCATACGAACATTGCACCGAACCAAACTCAACTTCGTATGGTCTCGGGGAGATCGGACCAAATTGCTCTGACACGATAACTAAACAACGGTGCACAACGACGAGCGCACTCGCTAATTGATCTTATACCCCACACTTCGAACGAAACGAGATGCTGTTTCGCTTGTGTAATCCTAGCTTAGATTGTTTGGTTTGAATATGTTACTACTGTATCCTAGCTAAGCTTTGGCTACCCTAATTGCCAGCAAGAATACGTGATATGTTTAATGAGTGTTGTTTAACTCATGTTTTCTTGTACAATATTCTTTAATTTCAATACATTTATTTATGACAAGATTCATAACTAATTCAACCTTGAGGACGCGTAGGCACATTATAGTCATATCTGGTCACATGTCCTAATTTGAGTAAAACATAATTATATGTATTAAGTAAGTACTAGTTTACTTCGTTCGTATGGAAATTCAAATTTATTCCACGGGAACCGAACCGTTTTTTTGGGATAAAAGTAGCCTTTCCCAGGATATGGTCTATCTCCTCTCCAAATTTCATTCCGATCGGTTCAACCGTTTAGCCGTGAAAAGGTAACAATAAGTATTATTGTAATTTGATACATTATTTAATAATAAGTCTTATTCTTAGAGATAGACAGATGATGATTCTTAGAGATAAGTATGGTCTATGTGTATGTTAGACTGCTATTGAACTTATTTCGACGGATTTACGAGAAAAAGAAACAGAATATAAAAAACACGTCGAGACCTTTCAAACCAACAGCATTTGCGAACGTGCCTAAATAGCAAATCGACTTTTGTAAAAATCCACTGCAAACTTGGATTATTTTATATATATAGACTGCACGGATGGCGTAATGGTTTAAGTGGTCACCTCGCCACTACGCCGCGCCGAGTGTTGTGGGTTCAAATCCCATACGGGACAAAAATTTGTGTGATCCACAAATAGTTGTCCCGAGTCTGGGTGTCCTTTGTGTTCGTTGTTTGAATGTTTGTGAAGCCCCCCGCGACACAGGAATATTCCTAATGCGGGAGTTGTCTTTTAAAAAAAAAAAAAAAAATTTGTTTACCATAAAATATTGTGAAAAAGGTTACCAATCACAACAACAATAAAAAAAAACTGAAATCACTTCGCAAATGCCTAAAACTAGAATAAATTATTCTCAAAGAACAAAACACTGTGTACGGATGTATGTATTCTCTCGTTTAATCCTTAATTTAAATATTTAGTCTAAGCTTTTAAGCTCCTGTAGGTATGTTCCCCATGCAAATAAGTGATACCCCAAATAATGCAAATTATAAAGAGGGAATTAAAGTTTGTTAACTGGACACAGGCCCTTTGTTTAATTTGTAGCATAACTAAATATGTAATGGTTTACTAAAGTAATGGACTTACAATACTTAATAATAATAATTTCACACATCTTATACACGGCCGTCTAATCCCAAACTAGGCAGAGCCTGTACTATGGTAACCAGACTGCTGATAAACATACTTAAATATTTCGAAATACATACATATTATATATAAATTACACCGTTATACTAGTTTAAAACTCCATAGAAAAAGTCCGATACTTCTGCTTGGATTCCACACTGCAAAACGAGAATACTATTCAATTTAAAAATACTTAAGTGTTATAAACACTCTCACCACTATTGCTATATACTAAGAAAATCACTAAATAACAGTAACTGCTATGTTGTTCGTATCTATTCGTACTCAAGTGACTATTATCAGCTTATAATGCATTCCTAGCCTTTTATAACCCCACTATTTATCAACCGACCGTTACCGTTACCGGTACTAGACTTTATTATGACTTAACTAGCTATAATAAAGTCTTTTTACTAATTTTGATTAAATAGTGAACTGTTTTATCATCTTTTATCGTTTTCCCCTATTTTTAATAAAACAAATAAGAGTTTTTGATGTGGCGACAACATAAGTAGTCTATTCTATAAAAGGCGGAACGATGTTTTTCTTTCAACTACAAAGATAACAAACACATAACGATGCGTTTCGTGCAGTTAGTTCGGTTAAGAAAATTAAAACTGCCAAAAAACAGACAAATTCAATTCAAATTTCGAAATTTATAAAATAGATATCATGGCATTTTACGCCTATGTTTGCATACGATTGTTTAAATGAAGTGATGTCCATCCTCTCTGAGATTTACAGGTCTTTTACACCTGTACATATAAAGAATAAAAAAAAATAAACAGAAGCTACGAGGTAACCCTAAATCAAAACATTTTCTATCTTATGGTGCCTTAATACTGCGTATGACCACGGAAAATTCATGTTTCCGTCAGGAGCGGGAACGTAATGGACTCCAAAGTCACGTCCCAACACCTGTACCGGTCTAATCAGTTGCTATTATTTATTCTGAACACGCTCCCGAACCAAATAGTTCTCGGCCGCACTGAAATAACAGACTTTCTAACGTTGCGGTAACATCTGATTGAGCTTAATCTGTGTCTTTATTATAGTCGTGGCTATAAGAGAGATTTGTATCTTACAGGAAAATGCGAAGAACAGATTGTGTTTATTTTAAGAAAACCGTGATGCTGTTAAAATATCGTTAAGAAATATTTTATTTTATTATATTTTATATATTCAGTTATTTCTGTTTGAATCCGTTTTTTTAACCTTAGATGCATAAACATTCGTCTCACGCGCTCGAAGTGTTTTTTTTTTTTTTATCAATTGGTGAGCTCTTTGTTCACTTAGCAGTAAAGTGTACATTAGTGCAAACCCTAGTAAAGTGGTTGGTGTGCGTATAAACATGCATACTTTACAACAGAAGTTCAGATTCAATATATTTATTTCATAAAATTACTCATCAAATATTTGAAATCTTCCTTTTTTAAATATTAAAATTATAGACCAACACATACAAAGCCAATGCAAAAATATGTTGTTTTGTCAATAGTAAAGTTATTAAAACAATGGCTAACAAATAGTAGGTACGTATCTCCCATAGTCTATCTAGAACCGCCCGTTTTTAAATGGTTTAGTCTTGTGAGAAGAAATCGGGCTAACCAACTCACGGCCACTCTTTTTAATCACCAGATGCAGAGCACTTCTGTGTTGTGTTCTAAGATTAAAAGTAAATTAACTTAAATAAAGCTTTAAAAATAAGGAAACTGAAAAATTAAAAAAAATATATGAAAAACATAAAAATGATAAATATTTTACATTTCTATACAGTATTTGAAATAGCCTGTGAATCCAAAACAATCCACTATTATCAGTATATGTATTATTATATATCCACTATTGAGAAATAACCCTTAAAACATATTTTATTTAGTTTGTACTTGTTATTTTTTTTAGTTATTGAACAAGGTTATGAACATTTATCGTACAAACCATATATGTACATGAAGTGACTTACTGCTTTTGTGGTATACCGTAAAACATGGCAACTTTGAACAACAAATGTAAATATTATTTTAGAAATTTCGATTTTTTTGATAAGCGTGAAGATATTCCAAATTGTGTTTGTACCGCACAACAGTTTATGTTAAACTCTTCATATTAAATACTAAAAATATTCAAATATGAAAATGTGAAAAAAAAAAAAAATTGTGCTGGGCAGAAAATTATATGTTCTTGGTGACTTTGCCCTTTTACAAGTAATAAATCTCCGTTTTTTTAAATCGTCTAACCAATCTTAAGTGCATTTTATTTTTATTTATAAGACATTCTTGTAAATCAAGGGAGTAGCTACTGATCCTCGCAAATAACGGACTTTCATCAATCAATACGTTACACTCAAATTTATATACAGCTTACATTTGGAAGGAAATCAAAATTATGCTAGTGTAAAATGCCTTGTCGTAGATTTTTTTAAGTTCAAAATGGAATATTCGAATGCCGACCTATTATCCCAACTATCTACTACAAAACACGTATTCAACAAACAGCGCGTACAGTTGTTAAACTAATTTGGGATAGTGATATAAGTGCCAGTATATTTTATGATCCGTACGTGTTTGTCAGTTACCATATTTAAATGTGTTTTGTTTTATACCTGTCATTAGGAGCCGCCCGGTAATCTGGTGGCTATTGGTCCTAATATTTTTTTTTATAAATAGCTGTAATGTATCTGATATCACGTGAAACTAAAGAAACTAACTCAAGCAAACTAAGTGTTTCTGAACCGGAAAAAAAATATCTCAAATCAGATCAAAAACATATGTGAATGTTAGGGCAAGTTCTTTGCCACTAAAAAAATAAAACAAATCAGAATTTAGCATCCAAGTTCAATCATATTACAATGTAAATTTTGTAAATTGTTTAATGTAAACTTAAAATTACTTTCATGTGGGCTACAAAGGTGTTACGTATTGCTCTCAGTTTTCATGAAAACGCAAAACTTCAATAATTTTACAAATTAATTTATTTTTTTATTTGCAATTAAAATAATATAGTCTATGTTAGCCACTAGACTTTAAATCAATACTTGTATATAAGTAAGTTTTGTAACAGTTGATTTGAACAAACTAACTTATTTCATTGCTCATATTGAACTGCAGCAGTACCGTGCTATGGATTTACGTCGAATTTTCAATTTGCGAACGTTGTCGGTTTTAAAAGATAGTACCAAATAGGTACCTAATTGGTCTGCCAGTTGCTGATATAGATTAGTCGACCCCGCGATGGCTATTACAAGCAACTGTAACTTGACCATCCAATAAATAACTTCTGCACCATACATTTAAGTACGTGATCAATTTATTGGTCACGTCTTTAAAAATTATTGCCTTTCCATAAGTTCCTTATCTGGTTTTTCTCAGTAAAAAAGATGGAGACGACGAAGACAAAGGTAGAAAATTGGCTTAATCTGAGTGGGTATCACCACACTAATCGTAACACAGTATTGAAATATTTGAGGAGTGGTTCAGTATAAATAATTTAAAACTTAATATAAATAAAACTAAATGTGTATTGTTCAAGGCTACAGTAATAAATAATGCCAACCTCCAAGTAGTGTCTTCTGGTAATAAAGTAGAAGTGATTGATAACGTTAAATTTTTAGGAGTTAAAGAGGCGAGGAGACGATGACCATAACCAAGTCTATTAGTTCTGCATGGTATGCGATTAAAAGCTTAAGAGAAGAACTCGGTCTAGATCAATTAAGGATGGTATACTTTACCTTGGTAGAATCCAAGCTGAGATACATAATTTTGCTCTGGGCAAAACAGCCACCAATATAATGTACATACGACATTTGTAATACAGAAAAGAGCTATCAGAACAATGCTCCGCTTTAAACAAACGGAATCATGCAGAGACTTCGTAACTCTAAAAATCTTGACGGTTCCATGTTCCATGTCTCTATATTCTTGTTTTAATAGTAAATTAAGAATCTGCATAGGTTTGAAACCAATAATGAAAGAAAGATTAGAGAAAGCACGAGACGAAAAGATATACCGTCTACAATTCAACCAAAACTTATTCTAGTTAAACATAGCCCTAGAGTCCAACCAGTCTTTCTTTATAATAAACTACCTTCAGCAGAACTTAAAAGTATATATAGTACAAAGTACAGTACAAATTTAAAAACCAATTAAGTTTTTTTTTACTTTTTAAATGGTATTTTAGCTTAATTTTAATTGTTTCTGATGTTGTCATTAAATACTGATGAACTGTTGAATCTATTTACGCAAAACATCTAATTTCACACAGTTTTATGCAATAAAAAATGTATATGTCTATGTCTAAAAGTGTCTTATATCGTATAATGTAATGTAATTATTTAATTTAATGTAATGCAATGTTAAAAAATTTATTCGTGTACCAATTTTCAATACAATGTATGTTATGAAATAAATTACTTATGACTTTATTAGAAAAATGATTTATTATACCATAAAAAAACAGTAATATTTAACCACTACCCTCCAAAAGCTAGAGAGGCAAATTAAAGAAACAACATAGTGTTTAGAGAGGTTTTCCTCCTTTATGTAGTAAAACAACAATAGTTTCGGGTGGAAAAGAACACAAAAATTATTTTTTTGGTAGAAATCTTTTATTGTCACCGTATAATTCTTTAACCAATACATTTAATGGTAAATATCATAACCTATACTTATATTAAATATGATCCCAATCATCGGACATCCCCTGGCAAAATAAGTATCTGTTAAACAGCACTGTTAATGTATTAAAATTAATAAAATAAAATACAAAATTTGAACTGTTTACAAGGTTTGTTGGGTACTCATGGAGAAACAATCACTTTATATCTCTTTGCCTTTATTTCAATTTAAAATATAAAAAGCCAAAGGCAGGTTTTAATTTAAAGCAAATCCTGTGAACGGATACTGACAGTAATTACTGTCGTTAATAAAAGCAGTGTGAACAAACATTAAACATTCCTCATTTCAAAGAGAACCCAACAAACGTTTTGGTAAACCTACTCATAACATTGCGCATAAGGCCATAAAATTTGAGTTTTCTAATTACTTGTAAATTTTTTCCTTGATGAATACTCTCTCTCTTTTCTCTCGACTCTTAAAAATATAAAAAAATCCTATTTTATGTATTATGCGTTAGTTAACGTAAATTAGAGCACCGATAAAAAGGTTAATTACCAATATCTAGCCGATCAGTTAAAGCTAAAAAAGTATTTCGGTTACTCCAGTCAATTTGTAAATTTCTTAAATAATACGTTGATTATAAATGCATGAAGTTAATGTTAACGTTGTTTAGTGTCAAATAAATATATGTGCATAAATAGGCCTGAATTTAATATTGCTTCTTCTATAGTCCATATATGTTCAGAATTCCATATATCATATATATTACTAGCAGCGCCCCGCGGTTTCACCCGCGTAAGTCCCAAACCCGTGGGAATATCGGAATAAAAAGTAACCTATATGTTAATCCAGGTCTTCAGCTATCTACATACCAAGTTTCATTAGAATCCGTTCAGTAGTTTTTGCTTGAAAGAGTAACAAACATCCATACATCCTCACAAACTTTCACGTTTATAATATTAGTAGGATGTTATGGTATTTTACAAAAACGTGTCGTAAAATAAAAAAACCTCCATCCGCTTTGCTCATGGCCACAGTACTCACAGTAATGGACTCATCTTCGATGACACGTGACCACGCCTATCTCCCGGCCGCTTTGATGTAAGCTCGTGTCCACTCAATGCTGTCTAAAGCCCTGTTTAATTGCTGTCTCGTTATTTCAGGATTATTTACAGAGTGAAAACGATTTTAATCACAACGTTTGTCTTATCGAGAAACATCAAACGGACTTCCCCATATGGCAGCTAATTGCCGTTAAATCGATGCACGTTATATCGTTTTTAATTGTAAAATATAAAGGGGTTGTTCCAAAACTGTGTGCAGTGTGCCGCTAGCTATAAAATACTGTACCGTTAAACTCCATAGCGATGTATTACAAGAAAAAAGGTTATTCTATTATTTTTTATAAATACATGACGTATAAAGGGGTCATACGAAATTTTAGTTGAAGTGCCTAATTTAAAAATGTTTTGTTGAAGCGTTTATTATGCAGAATTAAAAACCACAGCTTTTTTCCATAAAAATGAAGAGGAATGGACTTATGTTAGAAAGGGCTTTATGTTAAGTCACAATGGTATGTCTGGTCTGGGAATGTGGTGCGTTTCTTCTATCCCAGAAAGTTATAAGATCTAATGTCTCCAACCAAGCAATCAAGTCGTCATTCAAATCTGAGCATTAAAACGTGGTCATATAATATATTTCATAATGTCAATATGAAAAAGCCAACGGCGGGCAGTAAGCGCGCTTGCTGAAGCCATACAACTCAACTCGCAGACGGTACGGGACTGTAAGCTCGCTTACAACGTGCGGTCCGCGTGCTTACGGAGCGCGCCGATTGCGAGCGGCCAGCGAAAAAACTGAAATTAGCTTGCACCTCGCGGGCGGCGCGCGGACTGCGAGCTTGCACCTACGGGCGACGCGCTGGCGGCTAGCGGCAGCGTCACTTTCAGGCGGCGCCGTGCTGGAGCTGTGCCATTGCAGTGCCGTTATAGTGTGTGATGACTTGATGACCTTGAGTCGGTTAATTTATTCATTTCATTAATATCTATAGAACCATCTATTTAACAACTTTGTCACAAATTATCACTTAATTAGATATATATGTGATTATATATATGATATTTATGATTTATATTATAAGATCAAATTCAAAAAGAAAAAATATTAGATATGCGGCTTTCTTACTTCCAAACGTCCGTCTAGCACAGAAAATGAAATCAAATGAAAAGTGTCGGTTTAATTGTTACGTGTCGACGCGAAATCTGTTCTTATGCCATTTCAATCATAAATCTGATCAGGTAGTATTTTTGTCGTGTGGATGCGGTTTTATGGTCGTGTGCATAAATTTGACCCGCTATGTTCAATTACGAGTTTTTAAAATTATTGATTATTGTTATGTGATTATTATGTGTATCATCATCTCTCGCCTACATTGCACCACTGAGGCAGAAGATGAATTACGTGTGTCAGAAGCTGAATTACGCGCCGAGAGTGCAGCTGCTGGAGTCGCGCCGCAACGTCAACTTCAAGGCGTTTCTGGTGCGAGTACCCAACTGTTTTCTGCACCAGGTGTTAGATGAAAGTTTATGGCCGCAAGGTGTGGTATTTCGTCGCTTCAACGGACAAGTACCAATGGACCGCACAAAGACATAGTGCAAGTAGTGAAGTGTTACTTAGTTTTAAGATATATTTACTAACACATAAAGTTTTAGTATGTATATTTATATTAAGGTATTTATCTATGGGCCTATGCAGCCTGAAATAAATGATTATTGTTATTATTATTATATTGGCAGTACGCCAAGTTATATCCTAGGAAGGTCTTATGTTTTGATGAGATATACATTATATTACATCAACCGAAGCAGTTACACAATGTACATAAGATTCGTCAGACTCAAGTACATTTAGACATAGATACAATATGCGGTTAAATAACATCATAATAAGCTATAAAAATAATAAAAAAACCTAGGAAAATTCTGAACTGTGCATCGTAGCCGTCGTTTAATAGCAAATGTGGGACATTCGTATTCACAGTTAATTCGTTCCCATTGTCTGCCTTTTTTCGTTCTTCTAATCTCGTTAGGCAAATCTGGTGGAAGCTGTGGAAATCGTGACAAGGGTCCCGGGGCCATATTAACACATATATTTTTGTTACCTGTCTGTTATATGTATTTTATTAAAAAAAGTAAACGTAAATGGTGATCATTGTGCAAGCCACGTATGTTTCAAGTATATCTACATCCTAGACGTTTGTTAAAAATTCATTTCAATCTACATCTATAGTAACATAAGTGAATAAACAAATCTCCATTCAATTAACTTTTAACATATAGATATTTCGGGTTTGAGTTAAAATTTTGGGGCGTACGTAGTTATTAACAACAAACTGTGTTAATCAGACATTTAAAATCGAACATTTTAAATGTCTGATTAACACAGTTTTAAATTTATCTGTGGTTTCTGTCTGACGGTTCTTGGTTGCACAAGTAAGTGGTTTTGGGAATGACCTTTGTCCCAAAGCTCGCAAGATTCCTGAAACACACATGTCATTTGCAATTCTAACAAATAATAAACTAACACTACCACACACTACCATAAGCTTTACTATAAAAGGTTATCCTCGACAAATGTTTAAGTAATACTGATGACGTCCACCTAATAGCCATGCTCAACATAACCCTGTGAACACTTTGCCAGATGTTCACAGTTGAAAGAAACACTCACGAAACGAATACACTCATAACAGATGGCATTTGTAAGAAACTATGTCGTCGGATAACAAGTTAGACGACTAAGTACGATTTGATATCTTCAACTTACCTCGTTACAATAAAAATGAACCGTGATCCCCAATTCAGAGTCAATTATCGTGAAGTATTCCTAGCGCATCTTCAAAAATACACAATAAGGTTTAAAACGTATGTGTAGACATGTCTAAGTCGAATCGGCTAACAAGACAAACTTGCGTCTAGTCGCTAACAAGTCTGCAGAGTGCTAGGGGTGACTGTCACTCGAATATTGTAATCGGCTTAGTTACTCGTACCAGTGCAACCCTCAAATAGGATTATACCTATATTATGTACCGAAATATTGTGATACTAAATTTGTTGTTATTGTGTATTGAGTCTTTAGATATATTTCGTTTGTGGATCTCGTTTCATTCCGAGATCGTAATCCTACTTAACTAGATATGAACTAAAGTATTAATGCTCTTTTATTATTTTTGATAGCTTAATGAATTTATTATTTCAATAATTTCTCGGGCATAATAAGAAAATAAGCTTTTACGAAGTACAGCTTAAAATTAAATGCTACAAGCAGCCAAGACAATATTTTCTAGATATAAATAATCACTTTTAAACTTTCGCGTTCCATAATATAATATTATTTACGTGATTTACGGGAATTAACGCGATTACAAAAAGGTATTACATACCTCTGAATTGCCTGAGTCAGCCTGTGACCACGGCCAGTGCAACCTGGTCGAAATGTCAGGCAATTCAGAGGGGCATTTTCGTGGTCGCGTTAATTCCCGTAAATACGTAAATAATATTATAAGGTATCACTTCAGTCAGTAACATGAGGCCTTCCATGAACAATCTTTTCAAAATTTCATGAATAAAGGAGTAAGTAAAGACAAATATTTTGTTTGTATAATATGTACATATACAAACATCAAGTAACTGAGTTCAGCTATTGTTTATATGAACCCTCAACATCCATGATACAAAAGGGTTACATAAAAAATATGAATTAAAAACAGATGAGATGACGCATTAAGACGATAAGACCATTGGTTTTTTGGTGATGACTTGCTTAAAAAAAGTATCGATACTGTTCTGATACTGATACTGTTGCTAATAAGGCAATAAGGATTGTCAAAAATGAATAGACCAGTTTAGATTCGTTTCTTAAAGTAAATTAAAGCCTATTTATTACTTACTTCCCATTAACCTAGAACCATGAAGTTTGATAAAAGCAAGGTCTGACAACACAAGTAAAGGAAAAAATCCGAAAATCGTTAATTTGTTGTTATATCACATAAAAAATTGTTTGTTTCAAACTTATATTTTGCGGTTGGAAAGTTGACTTTGTCGTATATCGACAAAACGGGCAAAAATCTTCGAGAATTGATACCCGAGACGTCCGTCCGGAGGTGTACTATCTACATACAATTTGTTTGCTTATGGAACCCTGAGTGCGCGAGTCCGACTCGCACTTGTCCAGTTTTTTTATTAGTACATACATTCCATTTCGTATCTAAGTATAATCTTTTACTAAAAAATATAACACTTACAGTCCCTCCAGTATTGGGTACCTAGTGTACCTACCTACAGAAATCAAGAAGAGTAGGAAATAGTTCTAGTTGGCCAATATCTCTAGCCTGGCCTTCTGAAAGTGCCTTTGTACTTTACTTATTTCAATGTTTATGGATGCCTGTAGACCAGCAGCTCATACTCTTGTATAGAATAGACTAGACGCAAAATAAATAGTAAGTAGAACATTAAAAGAGGATACCAAGACTTATAGAAAGATTTACAAAATATTTTGAGTCATTGCTCTCCTGCCACGAATATCAAAAAATTGATTTATATTTTGCCTCACAGAAAAAATACCAACAATAATTAATCATCGATAATTATTTTTATAATTAAGTAAGTAGCTATACCTAACTTGTAAAAAGTTAACTGAAGTCAGTTAATAAAACAAACTAGTCGTTAGAAATCTATTATAAGATTAAGATTAAAAAAAAGGTTTATATTATATACATATAAAAAACATTAACAATAATACATTCAAAACAGCTTAACACATTTTCACCCTTGTTAGATAAGCTTCCTATAGAAAATTGTAGCAAATTCAAATCGTTCCATCCGTATAGGAGTTATATTGGCACAAAGGGACATAATTTCATCTGTCTAGGTTAATGAATTTAATTGTCAAATTACTTTATACTTCTAAACCTCGACCTAAATCACATTGCATTTGCCTTTGTTTCAAAACAAACAATCTCCAAACTTGGAAACAGCAGAGCACTTGATCTTGAAGACTTAGTGCATTATCATCGATCGCCAACATTGTCTCGGGGCTGCACAATAAAAGATAAGTAGATATAGAGCTGCCAAGTAACCCGGGTTCGCGGGACACGAAACATATTCCGAGAAGTGTTTCTTTAGTCTTGCTGTAAATATTTTCGTCTTTTTATTGATTTTATTTGAGTGAAGTTGAATTAATTAATAAATATTAAACATTTATTTACATACTTACTAAACAAACGAACCTGTAACCATTATAATATTAGTAGTTGGCCATAATTAATCTATGAGACTGAATGTTAATGAAGATTCACGTTTAGTCTGCATCAATATTAGAAATAACTAAATACAAATAATACATTACGTACATTATCTATATAGTATAAATACATTTCTTCATCCTACAGTCACTAGTTATTCATAGATAACAATATCACAAATCCTCATAATTAACCACTGTTATCACACTGCAAATCCCGTGTATAATCCGATTCCCGGGACTTTTAGCGTAGCAACACTATTTCGAACCCTTCTTAACAGTTACGTGAGGTATTAAGAATTTAGTGAGAGTTCTCCGGAAGCCCTCTTCATCGATTCGACGCCAGGTTGTTGCTTTTATAACCTTGTTGTGATTGTTGTCTTCACGGCAACAGTTTACGGCTCAATACGTATCGGCTATCAGAATTTCGTAGTAAAATTTTGATGGTGTTCCTGTTTATAACTGTCTTAAATTATGAAAAGTGCCGTTAGAAATTGTTATAACTTTGTTCGGGAGATAAAAGTAATTTTAGATTTTTATATTGTAACAAGCTGTGTCATCATAAGTTCATAACTTTAATGCATTAAGAAAAAGAGACATTAGAAACAGCGGCGCCCTGTTTAGTTACATTGTTTAAAACACAAATTGCAACAAACCTATATCAGATTATTCTAATTTGTTTTTGTTTTTTTCTTTACCTACCTTGATTAGCGTTCAACGTAGCCTTAAGATCTTTGATCTTAAAGGCCACCAGCGCCTGTTTCCAAGTACTTACTCTTGAGGGGCTCAAAGATACATAACAGGACATTGTACCAACATCCCTGTTAGAAACAATCTCACCACTATGGCTTTAAGCTATCCAAATCACTAAATCACAGTAACTGCTATGTTGTTCATACCTCCCTCAGCACTCAAGTGATTGGTATCAACTTATAAAACATGCCTGTCCTTTTAACTCCCCACTATTGTCAACCGACCAACACCGTAGCACTACCGGTATAACTAGTCATAATAATATTTATTAACTCATTTTGATTAAATAGTGAACTGTTTTATCATCTATTATAGTTTGCCCCTCGCATTTATTTTTAATAAAATAAATACAAGGTTTTGATGTGGCGATAACATCCCTCATATTTTTGGGTTCGATGTCAGCCCTTTCTTTAAGAAAAAACAATATTGTATTTTTTTTAAATCCGTGTTACAAGTTTCAATATAATATTGCTTCACCAATAAAACAACACTATTCATTACTTACGATAATCCTATAAGCCTTTAAAATACAACTACTCTTCTCAGTAGCTTAATATACTCGTATGTATACTGAGTATGTATTGTCTGTAATCTTCCTATCCACCACCCTCTAAATTTAATAAAAAACAAATATTCCAACAACATAATAAAATTACCTCCTCTAATTAAACAAGCTTCCTTTCAGCATAGAGTGTTGTATAAACGGCAAATTACATACATAAAGATCCGGCAGCCCCTGCAAAACGTCGCAATTTATGGAGGGTTGCAGACGCATTAAAAGAACGAAAACTGAGGATAGGTATCTTGCTGTACAATTGGGATAAAGTGATTAATTGAAATGATCAATGAAAGTAACGTCTCTTTTCTATACAAAGAATCAGGCTGTTGTGTCGTGAACGCAATCAAATGTAAATAAACTAAAATTTATAGTGAAAAGATATATTTAACGTGTCTCTTTCACACTTACAGAGCGTGTAAGACAGTGTAAAGAAATTAGAAATTTACACCACATTTCTGCTGGAATTAGATGCGCTTGAATAAGGTAGTCAAGTAGCATAGGTTAATGAGTGTCATATACCAAATTTAACTCTATCCAAATTATCCATCAATCCATCCACAATACATATTTTTCAAACAATTATTTTTCGTTTATTTTGTACTTGTTCAATGTAAAATTACTAGGTACTAATAATAATTCACATGCATGCGTGATAGACACATTAATGGGATTAATACACGACATAACTAAATAATAATGTATCATTATTAATATATCTATGAGGAAGCTCGAGGTGAAGCCGACTAGTTTTAGACCTACAATTCCTAGAATTATTTTTGCAAATATGTATGTAGATATATTTTCGTGCCAAGTTAATCTTTGGGCCAACTTGCATAATTATCTTTTTTTATACAATTATCATTATGTGTCCGTAAAGTATTTCTTATTACAACCAACAGGGTATAATTAATAAGTAGTAGTACTCAATGTACACAGTTTTACGGTGGGGCCCTTCATGATCTCCTTGTCACTTTACGATCGACTTTATGACACGAACAATAATAAGTATATACTACCCCAAACTAATCCTTAATTAGTTATTTTTATTATGCAATTCATTTAGCGCCGTTAGACAGTTTAACGAAAAATTTATTACACTAATAACGAATAAAATGATGCTCCATTCCACGTAAAAATATAGCGATTTCGTTCGCGTGGAAATTATTTTTTTAGGGATAAAACCTATGTGATATTTCAGACTATAATCTCTTTCTGGGCCCAATTTCATCCAGATCCGTTCCGTCGTTCTGGTGTTTTTGAGTAACAAACATCCAAACTTTCGCATTTGTAATAGTAGTAAGATTCAAAACTGTTAAGTAAATCTTTTAACTTTTTCAAATTCCCTAAATTGTTGTGATTGTGGTTATTTGACAAAAAGCAACTTAGTATCGCATGGTTTCTGTAAGTCTGTCTCACACTTGAACACGTGGATATGTAGTCGGACAATCAAAGCACGGGAAGTGTATGTTACATATATTAATTATATTGATATGATGTTACTGTGACGGTCTCTTTGGTCACATAACTGCCACCTAAATTCTAACAGCACACACAACCGACTAACAGTGTAATGTACATGTTTATTACAATTGTAACACTGGATTTATTTATAACAATATTAACTGGCATAGATTACGAGGTATGCAAAAACCTTTTGCACGGAAAATAAATCAATTATTAAAAATTATAATACTAACTAGGTACTACTAACACAAAGCCATTCTTCATGGACTAAAAATGTCCAATAAACATCTCAATCCTCTATAACCCTGGTAAACAAAACGCGTAGGCTTCACGAGACCATGCAAAGCGTACACGACGACGAATATGTCACCCCCGTGATATATGACAGGCTCCTGCTAGCTGTTAACTTATAGAGTTCTCTGCTTTAGGGATGCGTGGTGTAGAGCAACCAATATCGATAAGTTTCTTTTTTATCGGTATATTTGAGAACTGATTGTAATTACAATTATTATCTATTTTCTTAAATAACTTTTTTTTTCGATGTACGTCTGTATTTGGGTCACAGGAATAGATATGTGTACTCAATTTTAATTTAATCGGTCCTGAAGATTCAAATTAGCTGTGACAAAAAAAAACAGAAAGCCACACTAGTGTTTTTTAACAAGGACTGACTGATCCCTAAAAATACAGTATACTATTATATAGCCTCCTATTTCTTCCTTAATATTTACAATTTGAATTACATTTTAGATAATACGATTTACAATAATAATTGCAGTATTCATTATTCTATTTCATTATTTCATATTTAAATTGTTTATATTTTAATTAATTTCATAATTGGATATTTTCATACATATTATACATTTATTGCATGCCAAGTCTTCGCTTGATGTCATAAAGACCTCCTGCATTTTCCTCCACTTATCCCTATCGTTGCCATTTTTGTCCAGTAATTTCCTGCAAATTTAAAAAAACATACAACAATGTTATTCCGTGTTCTAGAACCAGGTATTTTAAGTTTAGGTCTGGAAAACGCTGTGTAGTATGTGCTAGAATATTACTATGAATAATATAAAAATATACACCAATGTCAGTGTTCGTTTCTAAAGGGTTAAAAGAGCTGTTCTAGCATCCGACAATTATATATGCTTATATCGATGGGACTTTACAAATAGACAGTTAACAAACACAGAATACGCAATGACCATGATTACACTTAACAATGATCTATGAAATACAGAAATATTTTTTTATAATTCTATTTATAATATAATATATATCTTCTGTTTGGGAATCATAAACCACAATACTTAAAGCGGTGCAAAAGTAACTAGAAAGCTATTTTGATGGTAAAAACTTAGTACCTCTTCAGTTAGAGAACATACAGAGAACAATGCATTTGAACAGTATCACACAGTTCCACTCCGCACATCTGACCATTCGAATGAAAATCGCGGGTGAAGTATAATACTTCCATTACTAACCAACAGTATTTTCCACTGTCTACATCAAAAGTCATCACGCTCCCAGTTTCATTTATAACTATAGTAAGGTATGACAAAAAATATGATTTTGTCTCCTATTCACAATATCGACAGTTCTCAAATCCCATCCCTAGCTAACCACTTTACATTCAACGTGCTCGCCCAACGCTGGCAAACGACTAATCTCCTGATATATCGCCGCTCACCTGAGCTCATCTAAGGAGATCTACGAAAAAGTAGTCCTTTATTACCCCCTGTACTGATGTACCCCATAAAGCTTGAGATCACAGTATAATGGACTTAAGGAAAATAATCATACGCCTTTTATGTACCGGCAACGGCTAAAGTGTTATATTTTTTAATATTTTTGGATGTGTTTATGGGAGTCTGGTTATCAGGTTTCCCCATTATTTTGCGTTTATAAAGCATATTATTTGTTTCTTATGTTTTTCTGTTCTGCCTTTCTTTATTAGTATAAAAATTATGGCAATGCTGCATATAGGCCTCCAATTATGAGATCAGTTAGCCGTACAGACCTTATTTGGGCTAGCAAATTGAAAATATTGGTGTGCATAATTTCTATGTTTAGATTGAGTGTAGATAGTGCTGTGTGAGCTAAATATGTTCCAAAATATTACTGAATATCATACAGTTTACATGACTGCACGGATGGCGCAATGGTTTAAGTGGTCACCTCGCCACCACGCCGCGCCGAGTGTTGTGGGTTCGAATCCTACACGGGACAAAAATTTGTGTGATCCACAAATAGCCGTCCCGAGTCTGGGTGTCCTTTGTGTCCGTTGTTTGAATGTTTGTGAAGCCCCTCGCGACACAGGATTATTCCTAACACCTAACGTTACAGTTGATTGCTTTACCATAGGGCATCATTACGATCAAGGAACTTTCCGTAACCTGTTACCTCCGTAACATGGAACCTAAGCTTTTCACAGTGAAATGCTCAGAATTATGTCTCAGAATATCACGGCCAATGAGATACATTTATTTTTAAATTGAAAGTTATTTTTAAGTTTCAACATTAATATTATTTTCATAAGCATAGCAACTGTTAAATTAAACGTGTTGATGTGAACTTTTAATATTGTAATTCGAAGTCTCTAAAATCAAATATTTCTAAACTATATCTATAGAGAAGCCCAAACAAAAAATAATATATCATATCATTACACTTCAAAACACAACAACATAATCCACCTGCATTTTAAAAGACTTCCAAAGAAAAATAACAACGCCAAAGTTAGCCGAAACAAATGCAGTCGGTTATCTAGCCAGCGTCGAAGTCGGGTAACTTTGACAAAGCATTTATTGTTAGGAAGAAGTAGAAGGTTTGAGCTTGCGCGCCACGATAACGACTTCTAAACTTAGCAACTCCTCTAATACTCTTCATGTTTTAAATTTGTAAGTCATTTTAAATGTGACTTATTTATGACGAATATTCGCGTGTATATTTTTCACCTGTTTAAGTGCACTGCGTGTTGATCACGCACAATGAAGAGTTAACATTTTGTGTTAACAATTTTAATTATTTATTCATCATATTGTCGGAAAAAAACATGTTTGTATTCCAAAGACAGTGTAAAAAAAAAGTTACGAGTGATAATTAGTTGATGATTGATTAATAAATTACAATTTTTGCAATTGGTCACTGAGACATTGAAGCAACCCTTCATACTTAGCAACAAAAGCCTATTATATGTAAGTGCATCTTGAGATGTATGGTTTAATCACTGTACACTTATCCGTACTTGAGCCGACGAACACGTACCACTTGAGGGCTCAGATCGTACCTACTACCTAGGTAGGTAGGTTGGTATTACATGAATGTAAGTGGGATAGCATAGGTATAAGTATAACTGTACGATGTTTTGAAGGGTTATTGATTGGAATATTAGTGTTGAAAGGCAGTTTGTTTCCGATCTTAAGTCATATACATGGCCCACGTTTTAGCCTTCAAGATTTAATTCTTGGGTTGTGCCGTTACGTAAGCATTACGCTTTTTTCCTTGAAAATATAAGTAAAGCAGGTTCTAGACAATAATTTTTCCTTACTTGTTTTCGTTATGTATGTAAAAAGATGCAAGCCTATGCAATGCTATCTACAGTATGCAATTTCAAACTTCGGAACTGCTACTGAAGTACTGAGTAATTGGCTACTACTTGGCCGAAAAACCCAAGAGCGCTAACCTTGGGAATTAAACTCTCAATCTCCGCCCCCTTATACATTGAACAATGCCACCACCGACGCAGTCATACAAATACCAACAGATTTCATAACGTTCATAGACACTTCTTTTATAGTGTGTGTATAAACTAAATCTAAATTTGTAAAACTAATTTGTAAAACCGAAAAAATGCGGTTGTAAAGGATATAATTTTGATGACGACCAAGTAATGCACACCATATTTCAACATTAAAATGATGCTTCCTAGAGTAGTTTACGACCATAACTTCCAGTAAAGAACTACAAAACCCGAAAGTTAAAAATAAAACAAAAATTTAAAAACTAGATAACGTAGGGAAATAATAACCATTAAGTAAATCAAATGCTATAAATAATCGGTGCACACATTTATATGGACTGCAATCATTTATCATTTACATCCCCAATAGGTCTCGACCTCCACAGACTGCAAAATACACTTCAATGCCATCTAGCGAAGATAAATCGTAACTTTAATCTGTAATGTTCTCACACTGCTAAGTATATATGGTTGATGTTGGAATGTTTTAACGAATCATTAACAGTTAGGCCGTGGACAACCAGGCATGTTACTCTACATAGGTACTTTTATTATACCTATTACCGGATCCTTAAGTATTCTTTTCACAGAAATAAGAAACCAGAAAAAAGTTTGACATACACATGCGTCCGTATTGTCTAAGTAACAGATGACTTTTTTAGAAACTTGGTTTAGAACTTTAGAAGTGCAGAATATTTATATAAATAATATTTGTATAAATATTCTGTACTCCTAAATTTTTAAAGTAATCATTCCTCAGTGGTTCGAGAAATGTTATTAAAATGCATTTTTCAATGCAATTGTTAGTCATATCGCAATTTAATCAATAAAAATGAAACAAAGCATTAAAACTCATATTTCCATTCACCTGAGCAATAAATGTCAACTCAGGGTAATATATGGGGCCGAGCAATCTCCAACTTATGTATAACTTTTTGTAATTTATACTATGGTAGGTGCGTAATTTTAAAATTCGTAGTACCATATTTTATGTTTTCATCAAAGTTTACTGGCCACATCACATACAAAAATATACTAATATTAACAGACTCTGAAAACTAAATTCAGTTCACGTCAAATTCTAAAAAGATAAGGGCATCATAGCCTCAAATATATGAATTTAATGACTTATTTACAGTCATTAACAACAATTGTTATAGCAACACTAGTGTGCACAGAACATAATCAGAGCAAAAACCAACTTTGCACCGGCCATAAGTAATTATTTAAGCCATAAGTTAATTCTCGTAAAAACGTAGATAATATTACATAAATTATTAGGTATAAAAAAAAACATGTAATACCTATTAACCTTGAAAGTACAACACCTAGTTAGTGACTTTGAAGCGATTATTTAATTTTGTATTGCCATTATTTTAAGTAGTCGCGTTGAATTTTCTTCTTAACAAAATTACAAACACTGTCTCCTTTCCTTGAAATTGACGTCACCCTAAAAATATTAAATTAAAGTAGACTCTGAAATCGATAATTTTACTTTTATAAACGATATTACTAAATACTTTAACAAATCCTTCATTTTTGTGCGATTACATTTATCCTCATAAACCAACATGAAAAAGGTAAATAAATACTCTTCATCCGTCGAGATGTTATCAAAGCGACAGAATTATGAACTTTGGCTATTTTTCTAGTGAAACTATCCTGATTAATAGCTAAGAAGTCCACAATATATTCAGTCCGATAACCGCCCGATGACGAAGTGTATCGCATTATGTTAAACTGCACCCATTTCTTTGGCAACAATTCGGGACTAGTACTTTATCTAGCTCCATACATCATGGAAAGTCGCGCTTTCTGTATTCTAGAAGCGGTTGGTTTGCGATTTGGATTTAGTGCCTTACTTTTTTGGTATCTGCTTGGAGCTAGATAAATGAAAGTAACGCAACAATTAAAATCGAAATATTTCATATCTGTTTCATTATTCGTGTTATAAAAAAATGACTTAAACCAGCTGCGATTGCCTGCTTATCAGTGAGTGCTTTAACTTTGGTAATTTAAAGCTGTAATTGCTAAGCAAATATCCGCAATCTTCTTAATCTCAAATTCCCTTTATTTTTAGAGTTCCATGGTTTTGATGGTGAATTGATAGCAATCAAAATAAACACGTGGAAGAAAAAAAACAGTTCTCAATAAATTTATCATTTATGGGCTATAAATTTTGCTAAATGTTGGTTTGCTGCTATTTTTTTAAGTTACAAATACAACCCACATGTTGACTATAACGTACCTCACGGGCCAATAACTTCTAGCACTTGATCAGATAAACACACTGTTATATAAAAACTGAATAAATATAAAAAAGAAATGTTAAGATTTTTTTAAATAGTATTTTTTTAAAACCTTGACTTGGTGAGTGATCGATTTTAAAACATATGATTGTACTTGTGACAACAATTATCTTTTAGAAAGAAACTTCTTTAATGTAAAAACTGTTTAAATGTAACGAAATTCTGCTGCACTACGTACTGTGTAAATGAGGACAACGCGTGTATGTAACATATTAGGTCCGGTCTAGATAAGTGTGATGGCAAACTTGGAATAGGACCAGGAGTCCGGTGGCGCCCGCTGGTATCTGTTTATGACACCACTTGGTGCTGCATTAATTTAAAAAACAAATAGACTGTTTGGAAAATACTATCTGATATATAGTTTTGTTAGCCTCTTTGAGAAGTAAAACACCATCAATCAAAACTTTTCAATATTGTTTTCTGTTTTCTACTTTTGGAATTGATATTAAAGCGTTTGACATTTGCATTAATGTACTACCATTGGCTTCCTTACGCAAGTAAGGCCCACAACTCAGCGGGACTTAAGTGTATGTTGTCTATAGTCTGCCACACGAACATGTTCAACTGTTACATTTGGAAGTATCTGAATGGGACACATGTCAGATATTTATTTCAAAAGCAACTAATTTCTTAACCACCTTTAGAAAGAGGAGTATGGATAATATTACTAAATGTTTATTTTGTGTGTATATTCGAGCACCAATTTTATTAATTGTTTTTTATTGGCTAGACCTCAATAGTTATCGTGACAATCTGACATTTTTTTGTTTCATATTATGCGCGACAGGCGACGGGCGTAAATTTTACGTGAAAAACTTGACACTACTGTTTTATGACACAGCAAATAGTCATCCCCATTGATCACGACATTTCGATATTTGTAGAATTGTATTACACATGGCCTTACCCTGTGATGCATAATCATTAGAAGAGATCGCTTTTAGCGATAAGACCGCCCATTGTACCTAACACTAACATTAATATTTAGATCTTTGTAATTCTATGTATAAGGTGTGTAATAAAGCATATTATTTGATTCTATTCTATTCTAGAAGGCGTTGAAAGCTGAATAAAGAAATGGTGCACATACTTGTGTGATTCTGTGCAAATATAACCGAGACGGCATTAACGATCATTCAAAAGTAAAGTTAACTTTTCTTCCTTGGTAACAGATTTCACCTTTAACGAAACTTCCGTCGAATATTTATTTAATAAAATTAGCAATCAACTAGAACATGATACAAACAGATCAGTTTGAACTGGATGCGTTGTGGTTCACAGTACCATAATATTGGTGACACACATGGACTCAGTAAAACAACCGTACATCGTTGCAAAAGACGTGTGTGAAGCCTTGTGTGAACAGTGAATTGCTTGGTCCAGTTCAGAGAGGACAGTCTTCAGGCCAGCATCTGAAAACTATAACCGAATACCAACACTTTTCGTGAAGTATAATATACCTAAAAGCGCTGGTATTGTTGATGGCTCGGGATTGATATTATGATGGTATGCGGACCAAACTTAGACATTTTCTATGCATCTACAAGATGGGCTGGCTCTGTACTTGACGCCAAAATAATAAGATGCTCTTCCTAAGCACCATTTTCTAACGCAATAACCTTGGGAGTGGGCACTTTAAAAACGGGCCTCTTAACGCCTAATATACCAATACTAATACCAAGAATAACAGCACTGGAAAGATTCTTGCGTGTTTTCAAATAAATGGGGAATGGTGGAAAATTCTTCGGGTATCTTAAAAGAAAAAACTTCCATGTCTAAATTATGTAGGTACCTAAAGGTTCAGCCGATGATTGTAAACAATATTATTTTACATAATGCATGGTTTTACATAATGTTGAAAAGAGGTTACGCTTGGAATATTATAAGCTCTACTCGTGGCAAGATAATACCAGAAACGATAATAAGATAGTTGCAGATTATAACGATGTAGAAAATGTTTTTTGACGATGACATATTAATGACTAAAATGAACAGTCGTATAACGTATTAATGTCTTCAATACTGTAGTACTGCAGGCATTAATACAACTGTTTATATATATTTTGTTTGTAATGTAACCTTTTATTAATTTTTATTTTTTTATTCATTTTTTACCTACCGTCGAGTTTTCTGGAACACGTTTACAGTGCTGGGACATATTTGCTACCTTTATGGAACAAGCCTAGAGCGAAAATCAAATTTGTCAGATTGACAGCTTTATGAAACAAGGCTTAGGTTTTCAGAAATACCTTGGAGTCTGACGAACCTGAATAATATGTTTTATTTAAATTAATATTATAAAACGTATAAACGCTGTATGAGTCCTTCATTTGTTCTCCGCCAGAACAACAGTAATATAAACTAAGAGTCATGTCATAATTAATAATAATTAACGTATATAATCTTAAATTATTTTGATTATTTATAATTTTAACTATTCACAGAATAAATAGTTGTATGTAATAATGTTTTTTTTAGTCACCGTATGTAAATTCATATTTTTCTTTTATTCTCTCTAAGCTGTAGAGGAATAAAGCACCTCACACACGAGGTCTCTTGATTTCTCACAGGGGACTAAAGTCTATCGGAAGTTTAAGAATTTCTTACCTAAGTATTAACAGGCGTTCTTACGAAACGTGCGGTTTTCAACGGGTAAATTCCGAACATCACCTCTGTAATGATGGCTGATATATTGGCCGAGGATACGGTGAAACACGATGAGAAGTACAAAACTATGCAGGATATACCTCTACTTATTATTTATTTAATAAAATATAAACGTCTAATGAAACCCTATAGTTATAAACTTAGCCATAAATAATTAGCTTGACATTATTTGATTGGCACTTGACTGTTAGCCAGCAATTGTTAGTGACAATCGTCCCTTAAACGCCCTTAAACATGCACGCCTCCAGCCCGTTTGTAGTTCACGTTTAGTTTGACATCGCCCACCTACTCTATCCATTTCCGTTCTAGAAATTATGGTGCTTAGTCATGGGTTTTATTGTTAAATAGCTATACTAGTTGTGAAAACGACTGCAAAGATTTCGATGTTCGCCAGCTGTCGCTGCTTCGAGTGTTTTGTATCGTTTTCCTACAACAACGATATTATATGATTTACAGATAATAATTTAATTATTCCGAGTCTGGAAATACGTTTATTGAATATATGTATGTTTTGTTTACAGTTTGAAGGCAATGATAGCCGCTTGCAATTGTTAGTGTACTTATTTAACGTAAGGCGTAAAAAACATAGGTCGGATCGGTCTTAAATAGTTAAAATTCCAACATTTTGAAAATACAGTTAAAATGGAGATAAGTTTACAGTTGGTCTTGCCAGATCTTAGTGTCCATCATTCTAGGGACCTCGGTGTAGCAACAAAACAAGGTATTATTAAATTTAATTGTAAATCAGGTTATCAAAATTTAGAAAATATTTTTCAGTTTCACAATTATAACTCTTTATACGTTTTACTATACTATACATTTCTGTACATTACGTTATATAGTACTCAGAATACGAACACTTGGTGACATAATCAGATTAGTTAAAATACGAAAACCGAAGTTTGCAGTAAAAACATGTTCTCCCATACATCGACATAATTATGTACATAAACATTTTCTATTTATTATTGGGTACTAATCCTGGAAATGTTAAAAGTCTGTGTGTTGACTACCATTTTTTCTCCATATTAAAAGAATCAGTATTCTCATTTTAAAATGCGCAACATAACACTACAAAATTGAAAACAAAAGAAAATATTTCTACCGGAAGAAAACAGAACACTAAATAAATTGCAGCAGTCGCTAGAAATCGCGTACGTTGAACGCGATTTCTAGAAGTACGAAGATAGCGCTATAAATTAAAGTAAAGAACGTAGCAACAATGGATTAGACAAAGGTGCAATGCATATCGTATATCGTGGCACACAATCTTTCGCCGCTTGCCTGCAGCTACGTCTTTACAGGTGCAAAAACACCGGTGTGAGTGCAGGACGATAACCTATATGCGAGGAATGCAGAAACTTAATACAAATGCGGTACGATTCTAAATTTAAAAGCAAAATAGGGTTTGCAATTGACATTAAGCGTAGTATTTAATTATGACAACGTGCAAAAAGGACTCACACCCGTATTTACAAGCAATACTTTGGGTAGCGTGAAAGCAACGCTAAGCTAAATAAGGAATTTCTCATAGCGTTTGTTGTGGCCAGTTTAGTCATTTACAAACGATACTCAAGTTACCCTTTGCTAGTCGAACGCTCTGCATCAAATACTGATCTGTGATTGGTCCATTTCCGTTGCTAAGGTCTCTCCGGTATTTGACTGACAGATGTGTGTAGGACATAAATACAACATAATATATAGTACGAGCGCCCATGATACGGTCAAAACGTAAAAACAGTATAAAATCGGTAGATTTGGTTATTCTGATTCCAAAAATACCATGACCACATTTTTAAATATGTTTAAAAATTTTACTGAACTGTTTCATTGCATCTGTCTGATGGACATTGGACATGGTCTTGGTCGTAGGCTCTCTTACTAAAATTAATCATGTGGAGATTTTTGTGTGCTAAAGAAAAATTGGTGTAGTTTCAACATTCAACTATAAAGATGCAGAGAGAGAAAATATTTATAGAAATAGTCAAGAATATGTTATAATATTGAAAAGAACTTCATCATTTACAAAAATAAAATGTTAAGGGCACAAGTAATTGACAAAAAGCCGGCATTAGAAAGCCCCTTTTAGTTAATTTTATTGGATTGAAATTAATAAACGGTGAAACGGAGTACAAAGAGTACAGTATACTACCTTCCTGTAGTAATTGCAAGGAGTTTGAAAATCTTCGTAATTATTGTCCTCTGTTCTGTCAAGATTATGAAATAAAAGAACAATTTTCATAATTGTCACTCCCACTGATGCTATGCTTTGCGTAAAATAGCTGTCGAGCTACGTTACATGAGGATTTCTTTTAATGAACGCATACCGTTGTCCATCGCTGAAGTATTGTTTAAGAATTGAAATCACCGACTCTGTGTCCGGGCCCACTGTGAGTCCTCATACCATTGCTGCCGTCCTTTAACTAGAAAGCCGTTAAGCCCAACAAGTTGCTTGAAGGTTAACGGCTTTTTAGATATTTTAGATAAAGGACGGCAGATTGATTGAGAATATAGGTGTCAGCTTAACAGCATTCAATCACCAACTTTATGAAAATCGTTAGCTAAATAACTTAAATTTATCGTCTTCTGTGAAATTGTAAAATTGGCATGGGACATAAAAGCCTAAAATTATGAATAATAAATAAGTATACTTGTATCAAGTCTTTTTTTTTTGCACGTACGACTTAAAATGGCTCTTGAATTCGCCTCTCTTGTGAGCGCCTTTCTTTCAATTACTGGGCCGCCAGAGCTTAAACTCGCATTAACGTGTTATAAAACTCAAAACAGTCGGTTTCTTTTTCCTATATCCGACGACGGTAGAATACAGAACACTATCATAAACGCATAATAAGGGAATTCGATAGGATCTATTCCTTCAATTGGAATTTCATGGAATTTATCTTTGTGAAAATCATCGTGTGGTAACATTCCCAAAAGAATAAAAACCTTTTTACGTTAAAAGTGCAATGTTGTTTTCTGCTAGGAATAAGTTCATCAGTTTTCATTTTCTTTTCATTGTTTTTTCATGTTTTTAAAAAGACAACTCCCGCATTAGGAATTACTCCTGTGTCGCGGGGGACTTTACAAACATACAAATAACGGACACAAAGAACACCCAGACTCAGATGGGAATCGAACCCACGACCTCTGGCTCAGCAGTCAGGGTCTAACCTAACCTAACCTAACCTAACCATTTTTTTTCTTTTTTTTTGTGCGTGTGGAAACCCCCTCGGGCCGTCACCCCACCGGGGTTTTCGGTGGGGCGGTGTGTCGGAATCGAACCGACTAAAACCACACGGTGTGCCGTACTGCGCCTTAAGTAGGAGGGATCCGGGAACAGCTTTTATTAAGACATCCGGACCCCCCCTAGCGCCTGCCCCCAAAAGCGCGGGCACCACCTTCGGGTGAAGAACCTCTCAATTAGGCGACGTCCAGGCACACGCGGACGCCGCCTCCTCGCGGGGGGCCACTATAGCGGGTGGAGGGGAAAAACCCGTCCCGTCCACCCGCGGCCTCACTCAGGGCGGCATGAGGCGCTGGTAAGCGCGCCTCCGCCGCCCGGTTCGCCGGCGGCGAATTAAGTCCGAGTGGAGGTCGTCCTCCTGGACCCTTTCCGCCGCCTCCTTCTGCGAGATGACTTCCTCACAGAAGGTAGCGACCGCGGTAAAATTCCTGTCGCTACCGGCCATGGAGCGTATGACAGCCGGTAGCGACAGATCCACTCCGATGACTGCAGTGAGGGCCCGACGCTGCGCCGCCCAACTGGGGCAAACCGCCAGCGTGTGCTGAGCCGAGTCCTCACTGCAGTCGCAGTGGTGACAGGCGGGACTCAACTCCCTCCTAGCGACCGAGTGCAGGTACTTCCCGAAGCAGCCGTGCCCGGAAAGAACCTGCGTCAGTCGGAAGGAAAGGGTCCCGTGCTGCCGCCCTGCCCACTCGACGATGACCGGCTGGAGCGGCTCCACGGCGGCAAAGCCAGCACGTGGAGCCTCCAGCCGGGACGACCAACGAGCCATGGTGGCTCGGCGAGCGGCCTCGCGCCACTCGCGTACCTCTTCGGGCGGGGGCCGACTGCCGCTTCCCGCCCGGAACTCAGTCGTCCGCCGATAAACTTCGGCGAGCACTTCCGCCTCCAAATCCCACGGGGGAGTTCCGGCCAACGCGCACGCCGCCTCCGTCGACACGGTGCGGTAGCCGCGTATGGCTCTAACCGCCATAACCCTCTGAGGGAACCTAACCTAACCTAACCTAACCACTAGACCAACAGGCCAGCCAAATAAACGTCAAATAATCGTTTAAAGACTTGAGAATCCACCTCAATTGCAGCTTTAAGGCGATTTTCAGGTCAACCTATATTTACGTCAGATTAACAAGATAATATATGAAGCTTGCTTTGGAGTATATTTATATGAGTTTTAAATCGAAGCCTCAAGCATTTTAATTATAGTTTTAATGCTTTTTGAAATTTTACCCATTAACTAACGAAACTGACAAAATTTTACTTAATTTAACTTTCTCAACTTGTACACATTACACATATTACACAGTTTTATTTAAAACTGCAACTTAATGACAGTAGAGTACACCAAAATATTTACGGATACTTCCATGAGGCATGTAAATATTTTAAAGTTTAAAAGAACATAGGTAAATCGTTTTCATAACAAAAGAAAAAGAGTTGAGTGAAATGGACTTTTCGTAATCCAGACTCCATCATAAACAAATATTCGACCTTGTAATAAATTAACGTACACTACTTTTATGCCATCGCATACATTGACAGCATTATAATCCGGATAAACGACAAAGATAAAGTGTAATTCAATAAACGAAAACAGGACACGATGAAATTGAAAAAGATTTACGTAACTTTAACGTTTAATATCACTGAAAGCTTAAAGCGGGATCCTAAGGAGAACGACATAAATGTCTTCTACAAAAATGAAGATGCGTCCCAGAGACTGGAAGATTTATACACTCGAGGCACTCCGAGTTTGAAACCAAAGACAATGGAAAGGTCTCGACAAAGTTATTTAAATTACGCGACAATTTTCTTGGGCCATAACGTTTAAGTGGCGAAGGCGTCGAGACCGGACTAAATGAGGTTTTAAACCGTCGTTTTCATGAAAAGGGATTCGCAAAGCAGATTTGAAGCAGACGATCTGGTACGCCATACACAATGCCGCCGTTCATCCTCTTTAGCCGGTGACAGGCTACACAATCATTGCATTGTTTTATGAATATACCGTGGCTTATGACACTTCAAATTAAGCGAGACGAGTTTTGCCCTTTGTTCCTATTATAATGGAGTTAGCTTTGTTATTATGTTATGCTTATTTGCGACGCGGGATCTTTCCTTCGTCTCTTACATTATGTATCCATCTTAGATGTATAACCCCGTTCAAAAACGAGTTTAAACTTAAAGCATCCATAAACAAAGACAAGGGAAGTAAAACACCCCATTGAATAAGTCCAAAGAAGGTATTGGCAAAAGAAAAGTAGCTGAAATGTTATACGCCTGGACTAACAGACTTTATGGTCCGCAGCTCGCAATGATATAATACGTTACACATTGTTGCAGAATCTATTGCATACTCACTAAACTATAACCTGACTTAATTTCTTCATATGAAATCGACTTTGTCTTCTTCGTAACATGGTCTATGTGTTAGTGGCATCTATTTCTCAGCGCCACTAAATTTCACGAAAACCTGTCAACGTATTACTCAACTTTATTTCCACGCAGCGGGAGTCCCCATTTATTCAAATGCCGTATAATTGCCACGCAGCGATAGTCCCCAATTATTCAAATGCTGTATAAAAATTTGTTCAAAACGAACTAAGATGACGTTATTTTAATCGACACCTACGAAGACACTTACTAAAAACACAGAGCAAAAGAGATAGCATTCAACGGATAGCGGCTCTCACTACGTGGTATTAAAGTTTATTTAAGCGTGTCGGACTATAGTCGACAAATTAGTTGCTTATTTCGATAGCGACATATATTACCTACTCGTTTAAATTTGAAATAAGACCTTGTTTCGAAGTGTACAAGGTTTACATTTTATAGGAAGAAAATTTAGTCAATTATAGTTTAGAGAGTGATGTAACAGAATCGGCACCATTGTTCTTCCTTAGCTAAATCCTTAGTAAAATCACTTAATTAATGATTTAAACAATAAGCACATTCATAAAAAAATCATAATCTCTTTGTTCAATAATTTAAATATTTGATTACGAAATAGTTACTAACTTTTTAATTACGTAAAAAATAGATTTGACATTTGGCCTGATTTTTTTTACCACTATTCCACGTATAGTGTAATGTGCCTTATTTCTTTTGCATGCTGTGGTTTTCTATAATTAAGAAAACACATGAACCACCATTTTATGTTTAGTTTTTTTTTAAGAAAGATGTGTATTTCTTGTTGAAGACCCTAAAATAAATTCATAAATAAATAAATATAGTTTAGAAGAAGTTATCTCAACAGTCAAATTTAAATTAAGTCGTTATTGTATTGTATTATTATTATTATTATTATATTATAGTATTATTGTATTATTAGTCTGTTTATTGAAATTTGCTTTTTGTAACTTTTGCTTAAATTCTTACGAGTTTTCATTCATTCTCAATTTTATTGTGCGACAGTTATGTCTTCGAGACGCTAGCTGGAAGCGATGCATTTCGAATGCATTCAATATGTAAAAGACACGTCCATAACGCTATGAAATCGTACTTTATTATAATTTGGGATGTTCGCGGGTATCTGATCCTTTTAGTTGCAATAGCTATTGTTTAGCCGCAGACATTTTTATTACTATCTAAAATGGCGACGGCTTTTATTAACTTTGCAATTTAGTGGATTCGGCTTTAATTTTAGTGTTATTGTCCTCCAGATAATCTTTTATTTCTTCTAAAATACGCAAGTACAAAACATATGGCTTGTTTCTAAATAACTTTATTACAATTTTTACACTAGTTTAATTCTAAAAAACAATGCTGCAATGCTTGATAGGTGTCATCATAAATGTTATTCTGTAAAATGTCTTGATAAATATTAAATATATTCGCTTCTACGGTCCGTTTAATCGTATTAATTACATTAAATATGAGTTCGCTTACATAGCCCCTAATAGTATATCTATAACAAGAGAAAGTTAGTATAAATGATAACTTTGCCTTATAGTTTAAAAATAAATACCTTCAATAACAGCTATTGTAAAAAATGCAAGGTCCAAATCAGTAACTATATTAATAATTTTTAAGTCCTTTAAAAATATTGTACTGCAAACCTTACATGTATTGTCATTAATCATCTCAAATTAATTACTAAATATTTATTTTATAAGTTGGTGTATGCCGGGTTCCTATTATCAAGAAACAATTTTTGCTTACGGACGGTTAAATTTTCAACGAAAATTTTACCGTTCGCAAGCAAAACGAATCGTTTCGATCGTGGGTATTACAGTGTTATTTTGATACTCCCAACGTCGGTTGGGTGTCTTATTGATTACTGTATGCTGTTTATAAGCACTTTAACGGTAAATTTTATGTTCATTTGAAGTTCAGTACTACAAGTCCACAAACCGCAAAATACAATTCCTAGAGAACTCTGTTCGGTCATTAATAAACAACAACTCCATATTTGACTGGTCTGTTGGTCTAGTGGTTGGTGATTCTGACTGCTAAGCCAGAGGTCGTGGGTTCGATTCTCACCCAGGACAAATAATTATGAGATGAGCATGATTATTTGTTCTGTGTCTGGGTGTAATTTATCTATAATATGTGTGTATTTATTTAGAAATCTATAAGTACCTATGTTTGTCAGCAGTCTGGTTACCATAGTGCAGGCTCTGCCTTGTTTGGGATCAGACGGCCGTGTGTGAGATGTGTCAAGTTATGTTATTATTATTTTATAATTTCAGTCTAGCAATCGATTTCAAAATTAATTAGCTTACAAATTTAACAGTAACTAACACAAGTTACACTTCACAAATACAGTTTGGTGAATATGAGAGGACGTCAAAGGCATTCAGGTATGATAGCTCCAGAATTCAAACAACTGGTAACGTTAATTGGAAAGCGAACGAGAGGTATTTGTTTAGTACTCACGGTGACCAGACTGTGTGCTCAGCTCTTGTGCAACTTGTGTCAAAGACAACGATCGTGTTTACTTGAACATATCGATTCGAAAAAGGTTGCTTATTTTTTCGACAACAATTTCTCTTGTTTTAATAAAAAATTCAAATAATAAAACTGTTTAAGACTTTATTAAGACATTTAACAACACATTGTTAAATTTCTTAAAGTAATTATAAAGCTAAAAAGGTCAATATATGTTTTAACGCGATCGCAAGCAATCGCTGCTATTGTGAGGTCTTGACTCCTGGGTTTAATTCCCGTGTGGTTCAATAGCAGCTCGGAATCTGGAAACATACCCGGTGCACGACAAAATATGCAGGCGTTGTTACCTAGACATATAGATGCTGAAAAGTGGATATAGGCTGTAGGATCCCTGATCTCTTTTGTATCTGATTACAGTTTTCTTAATGGCAGCCTTTTTTTTTTTTGTGCGTGTGGAAACCCCCTTGGGCCGTCACCCCACCGGGGTTGTCGGTGGGGCGGTGTGTCGGAATCGAACCGACTAAAACCACACGGTGTGCCGTACTGCGCCTTAAGTAGGAGGGATCCGGGAACAGCTTTTATTAAGACATCCGGTTCTTAATGGCAGCCTGGACCAACCCATGTTTTTTTCTATTTTATTTCATAGTAAAAAATTGGGACAACGGTCTGCGTCACACTATATTCTGTCGCTCTAAAAAATTCAAGAGTCAGTTAACTCTGCGACCGTGTCCGTTTTATTCCTTATTCTTATATGTTAAAAAAAAAAAACAATGCCCTCGGCTATTCGATATACGAATAGCTGCCAATTTAAAAAAAAAGGAAACGTTTGATTAGTTAGAGTATAAGGTTTTTAAGTTATTTAATGGGTCAACAATTGTTAAGTGTATTAGATAATCTACAATGTCATAAATAATTAAGAGAAGGACATATTATTTTATTGTGAATACACTCGTTTAAAGTGTGTCTACGTGTCAAGTGGCAAGTTTGAAATGGCAGTGGGCAGGACACATGGCTTGTGGGGCAAAGTGGTCTTAGAATGGAGACCTTAGGGTGAAAAAAGACCTACAGGAAGATCACGAATGCGATAAAAGGATGACGTCAAGAAATCTGCATTCACGAGATGGATGGAAGTAGCACAAGACCGGGTTAGGTGGCGCAATCTGAAGGAGACCTACGCCAAACTGGTTTAGGCCGGCTGAGAAGATGAAGAAAATAAATAATATTATCTTTAGTTATTTCTGTATCTGACTACCAATATTTAGTATCATCTCACTCATCATTACTCTTCCCGATAAGTTAAATTCTATTTTTATTAGCATATATAGGATACACAAACTATTTACCTTTACCAGCAATGGATTTGAAGTCTTAATATATAAGTAGGGTAATTTAAAAACTATTATTATAGGTATACTGTGTTTACTTTTTTACAGACGCACATGCAAATACACATGTGCGTATTAATATTAGCCAAGTCAAGGAACTAAAATTCCTAAATTTTTAATTACCACGTATTTTTATTTTTGGATTAATAGTAAAAAATGCACTGATTAAGAATTTCGATACCCGCAGTCCAGGCAAGTATGGCGTCATTTTTTTATTTAACTATTTGACGAAAAAAAGACTTCTGAAATTGTAGCTTGTGATGATATTAAAAATAGCTTTAAATTTCAGCGAGTTCGGTTTTAAACTTTTAAAATTTTTTTAGTCTTAATTGCAAAATGCGCCATTCTTTCTAAACTACTAACTAACTAAAACCAGTCGAACCAGCTTAAAAAATTCAAATAACCAATTAAGTTTTTGAGCCTGTTGGAATTTTAAGAATAAATATCGATTTTATAACGATATTTTGAGGTATACTTTTTTTTACTTTTTATACTTCGAGTAAAAAAGTGTATACCTCAAAATATCGTTGTAAAAACTTTCTGAAATAATTTCAAAGCTTACATGATTTGTTATATAAGTTTTCTGTAAAACGCAGTGTTATATCCGCACTTGAACATGCACCAGTTTAAAACATTTTAACTGCGCTGTAAAGCATTTAAGTATTATATTTTTAAGGGTATTTCTCTACCATATACGTACACGTAAATAAGATAGACCATAGCAACGAAGTTCACACGACTTAAAGACCTTAACAACTAGAGATATTATTATTTTCCTTCCCCAACATAGCATAACGACTTTCATTAATGTTCTGAAAAGTCAAAGGCACTGATGTACACGTTATTATATTAATCCAAATTCAAAGTTCAAAGCAACAGTTGACAGTCACCGGCGACTAATCAACTTAATCACTGAAACGCTATAAACTTTAAACCGCCTGAACTCAAACCAAATTGGTTAATGGAGCTCATTGAAATCTGTCTTCATCCCGCTAATCAATAAACATAAACGTCGATTCAGAGATTCGTACACGTAAACCCCTTGTACCTACTCGTAACACGCAGAGGGGAAAGTTCAAAGACTTTCCAATTTGGAGTCAGGGCCGGATTTAGATTAGATTGGGGTGTCGCGACCGCTCTAAGTAATGGCGATATCATGCCCAAGATAAATCATGTTTTTTAACGTTAATTTCTGACCTTGTTCTGGCGTTTAGCCAGTTTGCGCAGGTAATATCGATCATGGTGACTTTTTGAATAAATGGTGGCAGCATCTGAGTAATATTTCACATCAGATCAGAGAAGCTGCATAATAATATTATATGTGCCTATTATTTCCGCCATGATCACTATTAACTTGTCAGTTATTCAATAGCTTTTGAAAAAAAAGCTCTCTGTCTCTCTCTCTCTCTCTTTCACCCTATAACGCTGATTTTTTTTTATATCATTCTAAATTGAAACTAACGAAGAAATCTAATCATCATCTAATACTTGTAACTGTCTGAAAAGACGCTTGGAGTATATTAAACGTTAAAGAATATGTCAAACTTATGTCACATTTCCACTAACTCAGTTCTATTCCAAGTCCAGCCCCGTAGGAATGTAGCGCAGCGGCTGCAAAGGTTAAACTACGCCCGTTAGACGGTAGTGCGACGTGCGCTATATGAAGCGCTTAGTGCTGGGGTCCTTAGAACCTCTTCTAAAGCTCGGTATATATCTTTAAGAAAGATTAACGATCTTCAGGTAGTAGAGAGCCGGGGTCGGGTAGTCGGGCTATAATTAAACGCAATAGATGGAGCTTCCCCAAAGATTTAGCACGAGGGGTTGGCGTCTTGCTGAGTTATGATTTCACACGAGACGATGTGATTGGCACCCCTGTAATGAACATGGTGAATCGACTTTTTGATCGAAATACTTCGGGAAATCTTTATTAGAAAAGTTTCCTAAAACATTAAGCTGACGTTTGACTTAAGATGTTCTTTTTTGGTGAGTGATTTGATATTAAATTGTTGAAAGTTTTGTAAGCTAATTTCTTTGCAAGTTGCATTTTGCTACTTCGTTGATTCTAATCTGAATAAACAACTATCAACAAAAGTACTCATTCGCATTTAAATATAATACTTAATTTAATATATTCTCATAATCATCCCACTGAGCATATTTTCTTAGTTATGGCCACTATATTTTGTCTGTTTATTTAACTTTTGAGTAGACAACTTTTGTTCGTAAATAGGTATTTTATTCGTATTGGAAATAAAGGCCCGGTGGTTCTATATTATGTGATGTGTCTCTAGAATAATGTTCATACATATTAAAGGTCTCGAAAGGTTACATTTCTTCCTCGCTTCACGGAGCGTGTCCACGCTGTCACGTATTTTACTCGCCCTAGAGTACCCCCACCCTAAGCGATGGGATGTACAACATTAGAACCTTTATATAAGTTTATAATATGTTTGTTGTTTTCTCAATTTAACTTTAATACAACTTCTGAAAAAAGTTTTTGGACAGATAATAGTTTGGTAATCATCTTATGTTGGAAGCTTATTAGATATTTTTTTACTGATGACACATGAAACAAGCTCGTCTGCCTACGTTATTTTTTACCAACTTCACAAAAGAAGAAGGGTCTCAATTCTACTGAGTATTGCTTTTTTTGTGTATGTTACGCGATATCTTCGCCATTTGTGAACCGGTTTCAATCATTTCTTTTTTAATTAAATTAGTTTAAATAAAAAAATAAATAAAAAAAACGAATTGAAAATATTCCACCTTGAAGGGTGGAAAATTAAGGGATGAATAATTGAGTTTATTACAGTTTAGCATGATTTAGACGCATCGAAGTTGGTATTACGTTTTTAAAAGTTAATTTTATAACAGTGTTCGCCCGAATATAATGCAATACTATTATTACCCGTCGAAGTTAGGTTTATTTATACGTAGAGAAACACAAACAAACGAAAGAAAATCGGTTGACACACAGAGGACGACAAGGCACTGAACTGTTTTGTCTTTAGCTATCTAACAAAACTCTACCCAATAAACAGATATGAGGAAGAACAAAATAACTATGAATACGAAAACTCGTAACGAAGTACTATGTTCTATATACTATAATGTATTAACACTCCTTGTTATATATAACATAGATATAGTTTATCATTTTATAAAAGTACTACATGTACAACTAACTCAAGTAATAATATTCCTTCAGTTTATAATTTCAGAACACTCCTCTCAAATGAGTTCTGTTTTGTACACGACACGACATCACGTGCGCAAATAGTCGACTAGACAGAGTTTACTATTCGCAGTCTAATTTAATTCCTCGTACACTCAGACGGCCTAAAAAATACTCTCATTTGAAATTCGAATGCAATTGCAAAACGTGTCCTTTTTATAAACCCATTTGGATGCACTCCGGGACGCCTCGATTAGGGCAAGCCGAAAGTCTCTGTTTACGAAATTACACCGGCCAGTATGAATTTTTATACTGTAAATATTCACAAACGAATCTAATTCAGAGATAAAGTCCTGCATCGCTGGAAATGTACGAAACCGTTTTATGCCAGGTTAGTAAAAATTCTTTCGTTTTTGAAATGATACCAACTGAAATGCGGAAGTTTTAAAATTGAACCTGTTTTCAGTATGTTATTCTTCGTCAATTTCAAATTCGAATCCTCAACCACTGGTGAAGGATATATAAAATATATGTTTACAAATCTTTATATATATATATTTCTTCTATGCGTGTGTATGTTACTGAACTCCTCCTAAACGGATGGAAAGATTTTAATGATATTTTTTGTGTATCTTCAGGTGGATTCGAGAATGGTTTAGATTTACAATTGGACCCGGTAGACAGCGCTGCGATAGGGTTAAAGGAAAAAAATATATTTTGTACGTTCAGGCAGGACAACGTGTTGCGGAAGAATGCAATGGCGGTTCTCGCTCCCCCGATCATGGGCAAGCAGTGGAACATCGGGGTGGTTTTTAGTCGGTAACAGTCCGACAGACCTCTTCCCCAAAAGGCGGAGGACATCCATGAGGATCTTCCACCACGTCATCAAAAAAGGCAGGACAACGTTTACCATAGCGCTTTTGACATAGATAACTGTCAGTCGTTTACATACATAACAGACAGTTGGCGCGATTGACAGAATGAGCGCTGCAAATATAGTTTAAAACAGATTTCACTGAAAAATTTTCACCCTTAGGGTAGTAAAATAGGGGACGAATGATTGTTCACACATTGATTTTTTACCTGTGTTCCAATTTTGTTTAAACTTAGCACACATTATGTAGTTCTAACTACACTACAACAAGATTTTACCTTTAGTTCATTTGATAATGGCTGCGGTATTTTTTCACAAGATTTTACATTAAAAATCGTCAACTAATCAAAACCACCTTGTTGTTTACATTTCAGGCAACGTTTAAAGTTGTAATATTCACAACGTCTAAAAGGCATGGTCACGGGTGGATTCCGCTAGGTGTAAAATTAATTGGTTCACATAAAAGTATGTATAAATGTTTGGCCGGGCCCCGGCAGGACCTCTCTAAAATACCTGGCTAGGGGCAGCACCTCTATACTAATTAATAGTAGGTAATTAAAAAAAGGTAGGTAAGTAAAACACGCGTTTTTAAATTTGGAATTCCATTTCTAACATACCAGTTGTAAAACAGTTTTGTAAAATTCCGTCAAATATTTCTCATAGTAAACTAACTAGCTTTATCCAGCCAAGTACAAAATGCAATTCATTTGAATGAATTTTCTTCGTAAAGTACGCACAATCGCTTCCGAGTAACGTCACATTTGCATGATAGGCTAAAGTTTCACTATTCAAACGTGGAACTGCAGCGTAGATTCACTGAATGCGTGTTCTGATAAAAAGTTGCTCTAAAATTAGTTTTAAACTCGCATGTAAATCGTAAGTAGAACAAGAACAGTTTGCGTTTTTAGACTTTAAATCTAAATTAGAGAGATTCTATGTCGTTAGTGTAGTGTGTATAAGAAAATGTAACGGTTATTTTCTAAACTCGTTACTATTATCCAATATAGGTATTTGCCAGTAAATGCACTACTTCAAACTGTCCAAAATCTTTAGCTTAAGGCTATCATTTCGTTAAAGATGTATTTTTGAATTTGTATTCGGAACGTCATCAAATTATTTGACAAATCATCATCATCAGCCTTTCATCATCGTCCACTGCGTCGAAAGCGGCGGTAGCGTAATGGCTAAGGCGTCGGACTTGCGATCAAGTGGTTGCGGGTTCGAACCCCACCCAGTGCACTACCGGCGTAAACCCACTCCTTTTTTTTTTTTTTGTGCGTGTGGAAACCCCCTCGGGCCGTCACCCCATCGGGGTTTACGATGGGGCGGTGTGTCGGAATCGAACCGACTAAAACCACACGGTGTGCCGTACTGCGCCTTAAATAGGAGGGATCCGGGAACAGCTTTTATTAAGACATCCGGAACCCTCCTAGCGCCTGCCCGCAAAAGCGCGGGCACCACCTTCGGGTAAAAACCTCTCATTTAGGCGACGTCCAGGCACACTCGGACGCCGCCTCCTCGCGGGGGGCCACTATAGCGGGTGAAGGGGAAAACCCGTCCCGTCCACCCGCGGCCACACTCAGGGCGGCATGAGACGCTGGTAAGCGCGCCTCCGCCGCCCGGTTCGCCGGCGGCGAATTAGGTCCGAGTGGAGGTCGTCCTCCCGGACCCTTTCCGCCGCCTCCTTCTGCGAGATGACTTCCTCACAGAAGGTTGCGACCGCGGTAAAATTCCTGTCGCTACCGGCCATGGAGCGAATGACAGCCGGTAGCGACAGATCCACTCCGATGACTGCAGTGAGGGCCCGACGCTGCGTCGCCCAACTGGGGCAAACCGCCAGCGTGTGCTGAGCCGAGTCCTCACTGCAGTCGCAGTGGTGACAGGCGGGACTCAATTCCCTCCTAGCGACCGAGTGCAGGTACTTCCCGAAGCAGCCGTGCCCGGAAAGAACCTGCGTCAGTCGGAAGGAAAGGGTCCCGTGCTGCCGCCCTGCCCACTCGACGATGACCGGCTGGAGCGCCTCCACGGCGGCAAAGCCAGCACGTGGAGCCTCCAGCCGGGACGACCAACGAGCCATGGTGGCTCGGCGAGCGGCCTCACGCCATTCGCGTACCTCTTCGGGCGGGGGCCGACTGCCGCTTCCCGCCCGGAACTCAGCCGTTCGCCGATATACTTCGGCGAGCACTTCCGCCTCCAAATCCCACGGGGGAGTCCCGGCCAACGCGCACGCCGCCTCTGTTGACACGGTGCGGTATCCGCGTATGGCTCTAACCGCCATCACCCTCTGAGGGCGCCAGAGGCGCGCCCTATTCTGGGCGGTCAGAGCCTCCGCCCACACCGGTGCACCGTACAATGCCATTGACCGGACAACCCCCGTGTACAGCCGTCTTGTAGCGACGCTGGGTCCACCCAAATTGGGCAAGAGTCGCCCAAGGGCGGACGCAGCGGCGACCAGCCTTGGAGCAAGCTGCAGGAAGTGCTCGTCGAAGCGCCACCTACCGTCGAGGATCAGGCCCAGATATTTTATGTGGGCCTGAACCGGTACGAGGACCGAGTTGACCTCGATAGAGGCGCCAGGGGGTGGACCACGACGGGGCCCATGAAATAACAGGGCCTCCGTCTTATCCAGGGCCACCCGCAAACCCAGCGCCTCGATGCGCCCGACCACCAGAGAGACTCCCCTGGTAGCCAGGCACGCCGCCTCCTGAAAGTTTACCCCCCGGGCTGTGACCAAAGTGTCATCGGCGTAACAGATTACGCCGAGCCCGGGGGGGAAGTCGCCTCGAAGGGCCCAGTCGTACCCCATGTTCCACAGGAGTGGTCCAAGGACAGACCCCTGCGGAACACCGCACGACATGGGCCGACGACTCAAAACTCCATCTCGGTCCTCGTACATGACGGTACGCTCCTCTAAATAGTCTGCCACTTGCCGCCTCAGGTACCCTGGCACTCCGTGATAGTGGAGTGCTTCCCTGATGCAGCTAAATGGCAGACTGTTGAACGCGTTGGCGATGTCCAGCGACACCGCCAACAGCACGCCGCCACAGCTCACTACCTCTTCGGTCACGGCCCTCAGGCGCAACATAGCACCGACCGTCGAACGCCCCGCTCGAAAACCGAATTGTGCGTCCGACAAATCGGGGCCGACCTCGCACAGGTGCCGGACGATGCGGGCAGAGAGGACCCTCTCAAACAATTTACCCGCCTCGTCCAACAACACGATGGGCCTGTAGGCCGCAACCGAGTCATTAGGCCGTCCCGGCTTCCTTAAAAGGACCAGCTTCCCGCTCTTCCAGCAGTCAGGGAAGCGCCCGGACGCCAAGCAAGCGTCGAACACCTCCCTGAGGCGGTCGGACATGTGGTCGAGGGCTAGGGCCAACACTCGGGCAGGGATCCCGTCTGGCCCGGGGGCGGTGTTCTTGGAACGGATCCGTAGAACAACCGCCCCTACCTCCGCCTCCGTGACGGGCGGAACACCATCCTCCTCGTTCTCCCCGTCGTCTCCAGCCAAGGGGGCCATCGACGGGGGTACGTGCTCCACCCGTTGCGGGAAAAGGCCCTCAACCACTCCCCGCAGGAAGCTGGGCTGGAGAGTCTCCGTAAGGGGGGGGCCCGACGCACGGAGCTTTAGTTGCGCCGCGCGATATGGGCGACCCCAGGGGTCACGATCGAGACTCTCCAGCATCTCCTTTCTTTTTTCCTCTTTGGCGCGACTAATGGCCAGCTTCAGAGTTTGCCGCGCATCTCGGTACTGCTCATGAAGCTGGCCCTCTCCCCCATCATCGCGGTGACGCCGCCGGCTGCGGGTGTAGGACCTCCGGGCACGAGTACAGGCCGCGCGGAGGTCCGCCAACTCCTGGGACCACCAGTAGACCTCCTTCCTTGGAGGCCGACGACCTCGAACGCGGGGCATGGCCGCATCGCAAATCTGCGTGATCGCATCGCGAAAGCGGCCCGCCCCCATGTCTGCCTCCTCGGTCAGAGGCCGCGGAGACAGCCAAGAATAAATAATAGCTGCCTCCTCCAGTAAGTCCCTGTCCAACTTGGTAACAGCCCACCGCGGGAAACGGGAAGAACGCCGCGCCGTGTGACCCCTTCTGGGGTCCTGGGTCCGGGAGAGCTCGAATCGGATATAGAGGTGATCCGAGAGCGTCTCAACCTCTTCCAGGACACGCCAGTTCCTTATTCGTGCGGCGAGAGCAGGGGTAGCGAACGAAAGGTCCACTATCGACCCCCCCTGCTGTCGCACGCACGTGTTGGTGGAGCCTCTGTTTAGAAGACAGAGGCCCACCGAAGCCGCCCACTCCTCTACGGCTTCGCCCCGTGCGTCCGTCCTGGGGGAACCCCACGCAACGGACTTTGCGTTGAAGTCCCCCAGCACTAGGAAGTGCCCAGACGCTAGTCGCCGCATCGAGGTCTCCAGGTTGTTAAGAAAAACCTCGAAGTCGCTCAAACTCCTGTTGGGGGAGAAGTAGACACCATATATGGTGATCCCCCCCCATTCGGCAGCAACATATCCATTACCCTTGTCTCTTAGCGACAAGGGCGGGGAATGAGCTGCCGTGGAGCCGACGACTGCCACGGAGCCGTCCCGGTCACTCATCCAGTTGGAACGGGGAGGAACGTAATAGGGCTCCGCAGCTACGGCTACACTGACCGACCACTCCGCCATAGTTTGCAAGAAAAGATCTTGCGCACCGGCAGAGTGGTTGAGATTCGTCTGGACAAGGAAGCTGGAGACTTGGTCCATTTATGAAACCATCTCTACAGCCTCCTCCATAGGCGACGACGTTGACGCACGGCTGACATCGGCGGTAGCCTGGGTCGACTGGCTAACCCCCGATGTTTGCTGAGAAGCGCGGGCAGGCTTGCAGCCCCCCTGGCCCATCTGGTGATTGGCGGGCAGATTACCCGCCGCACATGCTGGGCAGTGAGGGGCGGCGGAACATTCCGCCGCCTTGTGCCCCGGTCGACCGCAGCGGAAGCAAAGTCCGCTGCAGTCAAAGCAACTTGCGCACTTGACGCGTGTGTGCCCCGATGATAGGCATTTGAAACACCTCATCAGTCTCGCCGTCAGGACTGTGACTCTGGCGTTCACAAAACCGATGAGGAGCCTGCCGGCGTCGCCCAAGGTTTTGGCCGACGCCACGGGACAACTGACCCACACCGCGTCAAGGCCCCCTGGACCGGGACGGATGGTGCCAACCCTGATGTGGTCCGCGTTGCAACCCGTCCTCTCCCGAACTGCAACGCGGACATCCTCGACCGTGACAGAATCGTCCAGGCCCGAAATGCGCAGCTCCGCGCACTTGGTGGGCCTGGCAATCTTCACGCCATCCGTCATTGGGAATAATCCCCGCAGCTTCTCAGCAAAAGTGTCGGCCGCCCTCACACCTTCAGCCCCGGGGAACTCTAAGACCCGAGCTCCCGTCTGGGCGAGGCGCATCCTTACACCTGAAGCCCCGAATTCACTGGCGAGGCTATCCCGGGCTTTTTTAAACACGGCCGCGTAGGATAGCCCGCCATCTGCCGCCTCCGGTGACACGGTGATCACCACAGCCGCCGTTTTTGGCGGCTTCAGTTTTCGCGACCTCTTTGTAGTCACTGCCACCGATGGCGACTGCGGTGTAGAGGCTGCTTTATTGGCAGCCTTCTTATTCCGCTTTCGGGACTTCTTCTTGCTTCCCTCGACTTTTTCCCACCCGTCGTTAGAGGGGATAGATGTCGAGGGGCCAGATGCGGAGGGGCCAGATGCCGAGGGGCCAGACACAATTTTGGCACCAGAAGGAACTGTCGTTCCTTTAGGTGCCGGAGTCGGAAGGGGAGGAAACGCCGCCGCTACCTTAGCCGAGGCCTTAGTGGGCTGCCCGGCTTTCGACGCCACTGCTTTTGCTGCGGCCTTAGCCGGTCTTCCGGTCTTCGGCGCAGCTGTAGGGACTGGCGCTGATGTCGCCGCGGCATAGGAGACCGCGACGCGGCCACCCGAGACGGGAAGTGGCGTCGGGCTCGATGCAGCCTTGGGCTTATCACCGGCTAGAGGCGGTCGGATGATGGGGGCCGGAGGAAGCCTTGCCTCCAGGCCCGCGAGGCGCCCGTCCATCATCCTCCACACCGCGTCAATGATTTGACGCAGGTGGGAGTCTGGAACTTCGGAGGGAGAGGGGGCGGAGGGAACAGTCTGCGCCGCAACAGGTCTCAGTGAGTCAGGGCACTCCGAACGCGCCCGAAACTGGGCAAACTGAGCGCTCAGTTCGGCAACCTGCTTCGTCAGGCGATCGTTTGACGCCGTAAGGCGGTCATTCGCCTCTCGAAGGCAAGCTACGTCTTCCATGAGGCTCTCAACGACCCCAGATACGGTGGAGGAGGAGTCCTTCAGGGCCCTGACGAACGAACCCTTCAGGTTCGTGGACTTGGTGGCCACTTTGTTTATAATGGCCACCGCTGCGTATGTCCTCTCCTTTAATGTCACCGGTGATTGAGGGACGGAACCCCCTTCCACCGGTGCACGGATCTTCATCAGGAGATCCGCGATCTCCTCCTCCGCAACGATTTCGCCCTCCGCACGAGCTCGCGCGTACACTCCCGCCTTAGAGAAGGCGGAACCAGCCGGAGCTGGAATCGGTGTACGCGACCTTGACCTCCCTCTTTGGCTACTAGCCATTTTGGGAGGGAGCATTTCTGTAGATGGTTCATCATCTTCGTCCCTTGAGCGACCTCGCTTTCGGCTGTCGAGGTCGCGGAGCTCAAGCTCCATCTCCACAACCTCAGGATTGGGATTTGCCACTTCCGTGGAAGATCCGGCCTTGGAGCGTAATCGCTCCGACTGTCTGCTCCCAGGAGTCATACTGACTTCTGGGAGCTCCACCGAACGAGTAGTCAGACATGAAACTTCATCGTCGGTTGACGAAGCTTCAGACGCTACCTTCCTACTTCTCTGGCTTTTTTTTGTTTCTTTTATCTCCTTCTTTTTTTCCACAGTTATGTTTTTTGTTGTTTGTTTTAAGTTTTCCATTTTTAGACCCACGATTGGGGGAGAAATAAAGGTCGACCCGGGCAGAGATCCCCCAATACCCGGGCAAGCGAAATTTTATGCCCAACCGAGGGGGCCGCAGGTGCCCCGGCTGGGAGTGCGCTTGCGACTGAACTACCCATCAGCCATGCATCCCCTGGTCACGCACCAGAACACGGGATTCGGGGTGATTTTTAGAGAGGTTTTCTTCCTCGCAGTCCGGGCGGCTAAGCCAAGACCCTCGTCCCCGATTGGAGTCGCAAAACATGACCACGACTCCTTTCGGGATTACGATATGCCAACGGTGGCCAGGAAACTAAATTCCCCATGCCTGCTCGGTGGCAGTGTGAGTGCACGCCGAGCCCGTCTTCGCTCTCTACTGAGGACAGGGGAGAAACTCCGACCCATGGAAGGGTCCCTCCTTCGTGATTTTTTACCGAGGTTTTCATCCTCATAGCTCCGAAGAGCGAAGAGCCAACAGAGGAATCGGCAGAAACGCCTGCTCTGTTGGACCAAGCCTCGACCGAGTGGCCGAAGAAAAATGGCCTCCTCTCCTTACTAGAATATTAGCCGTCTGCGATGACGCCCTCCCCAAACACGGAGGAGGAAAAGGAAACGTCATCGCCAACGTTTCCAGGGTGCACCGCGTGGAGGTTTTCTAGACAGCACCCCGGCGTAAACCCACTCCTAACACAAGCATTTAGCTTAGCTGGAGGGGTTAACAAGAATACTAATAATTTTGCGCTGATCGTCACTCCACCAAGCCGTAGGGTATCCTACCCTACATTTAGACGCGGTTGCCACTCCAAAACTCGTCTACCCCAGTGGGTATCGGTTCTGCGGGCAATGTGGCCAGCACACTGGCACTTCAGCTTGCAACCATTGTTGCAAACATAAGAATTGAAATCTCTAGATATAATGTAACATAATTTATACTAATAATTTTCCTAAAAATGTTGTCATTATAAAAAGTTAATTATACTCGCAGATTATTATGATTGATAGAATTAAGTACTGCAAATAATATGATCACACACCTATTCCTGAACGTCAACTCAACAAGATCATCGTTATCAAACTGCTGACCAAAAAATTTAATTGTAAGTATAAAAATAGCACCCTCCGTAATGATTGCACAAACCTTGAACTGCAGGGGCGGGTGATAATGTGTCTTGAATAAATGATACGCCGCAAATAGATCGCCTCGTATGTGCATGATCGCGACCACGGAACCGTAGGACCGCACTACTGCAAGAGTGGGCGACACGAAAGCAGTAATTACTTTTGTAATTGCTAACATACACGTAAACTTATCCCACGACTTCTCGAGGGGAAGTATCCAGAAGTCGTGTTTTTCTTAAAATAGACAGGATTGCCAAAATTATTGGCCATTATTTCTGTCAAAATTTTTTAAGTTTAGTTGCACCGCTAATAAGCCGGCTCTGTCGGCAGCTGGTAGGACACCATGTGGTTCGTAGGGTTCTCAAGGCGTTGATCTACAAGAAATAAATATGGTTATAATGGTATCTATATATTATTAAAGGGACGTAATCTTACAACTACCTAACACCGCGTTGGAGGTACTGTTTGCTGCTCAGTATTAAGTATTAAGATAACAAATTCTTAAATGTATTCGAATTACCTGCAATAATAATCTCTTAACGGCATTTTGAAGCATATATTATTAAGCATATCTTAGATCCGTACCTTTGAAATTGCTTTTTTAAATAGAAAAATCAAACGTTTTTAAGGCCTCCTCGAATGTGAACTTTCCGAACTTTTCTATCTTTCGAATTTGAGATAAATAAATCAGTATCATTTTATCACTGATTTTGTTACACAATGTAGGTACCTACTTCATGTGTTCATTTCGACGTGATTGGAGATGAGTCTGCTTCCACTTGCAATTGCTTCGGCTTTTAAAATCGACATTTCCATACTAAAAGCGATCAAACCAAAAATACATACTACGTTCACTTGCCATATTGCCATCTGTGCTATGACGGAAATTGTGGAACTTGAAATTGGAAAATAGGGCGCAATTTAATTTTTTTCCATGATCAAACAAACAGTGGTATCAAGAACAATCGAACGGAACGAAACGGAAGAATAAAAAGGAAAGAGCTATACTTACCTATTATAATTAAACTAATTTGAATCTGGTATTCTAACACCCGGTTTCTGAGAGGCTGATCAAAATATTGTTCCACTAACAAGGCTGTCAAGTTAACAGTGGTGTCAAATCAATTCGAGTGAAACGTTGATCAAAGAAAAAAATACTAATCTATGATCAATTTGATATAGGATTTTGCAATAAAATTTGACATTTGACATAAGCTCTGTAACCTGATCCAATGATCGAATCAAAGTACCTTATCATGCTTTTAGCAACTCGATATACATACATATACTTAACAAGAGATTTGACATACGATTAGTTAATTTTTGCGTTGATCAGCCTTCCTAAAACCGCGCGTTAGTAGGATATACATATGCAAACATAAATAAATAAATTCCAAAATCTATAAAAATAGGTATAATTTAGAACTTAAATTCTTTTGCGGTTATAAATGAAAGTCAAGTCAAGAGGAATAATTCTTCCCAAATAAAATAAATCTTAAAAGCACTAGAATATCAAATAAATCTCTCAAAGTCATAGTAATTCGTACAGGAAAAAATGAGTTCAAATCATTGATTTATTACGGGCTTTGGGAACGGCCTTAAGCATTGATAATTCAATATTAACGGCTATTTTATCGGCAAATTAACGTACAATTTCGCAATTTAACTAGCAGAATACGGAATGATTTATCATTCCATGATATTTTATTGAGGTTATAAAACATACCCGCGTCACAAGGAAACCCTTCCTTTATGTTTCAAGACATAATTTCCTTGAGCGCTGACAATATTGCCAATTGTAAAAAAATATATTTTGTACATTATTTTTCTCAGTGTGCTCGTTACGAGACATTGTTTGGTAAATTGGGTCATTTTATTTCGGTTTAAAGGTTAATGTTGTTCGTTTTGGATTAATATTATTCGTTTAGTGACTTTTTGTATGTGTATTTGACCGATTTTTTAAATGAATTAGCAACGCCGTTACTCACAAAGCCTTTGTCTATTTTAGACTAAACATATATACCTACATGTTAAACAAAAAAAAATGTTAATTATAAATGCTACTGTAAACTAGCTATTGCCCACGGCTTCATTCGCGGTAATATAGATTTTGTCAATCAGTCTACATCGGGAACAATCGTTTTTTTCTGTATGAAAGGTATGTAATTTCCTATACCTCTGACGTGTGTGCAATGTTTGCAAAGATGAGTAGTTAAGACGCGAAATTGTAAGAAACAAAAAACTTTTTATAATCAAAGTGTTATAAATTTCAAAATTGATGACATTGCCTTCATCATCGTCCCGTTCGCCGGGACGTGATTTGTTGATTTTTAGACTATTGACTATTATATATACAGGGTGTATTTGAAAAAGGAACACTTACTTAAATGACTGAGAGGGCATGACTCTAGCATGCAGTTACAATGAGAATTTTTGAAGAAACCTATCCGTTTACAAGCTATGATCGTTTGAATTTCCAGGTATTTTTACCTAGGTTATTCATAAAAACAGGTGGAACGAGTAAAGTTAAAGATTTTAAACCGTACATATTTTTTCATTTTGGAACTACTCACTCAGTTATTCATGAATTCAGAAAATCCATAAAAACTAACTTAAAAAAAAATCGAAGTCAGTTTTTATGAGTTTTATTAGTAACGGAATGAACAATTCCAAAACTGTGTATACGTATTTATTTCGTAAACAGAAGTAATCCTGCGAACTTTCAAAGGGATACATCTCTTTTATATCATTCTATATATAAATTTTAAACCTTTTTTTTTTCTAAAAATCTGTTTTTAACTGGAACTTACGTCATAATCACTATATGTATGCCAAATTTTAACCTAATCCGTACAGCCGAGCTATGCATTGATTGATCAGTCAGTTATATATACACAGATTATATAACAATACCAAATATTTTCTAACCAGTTACAATGTCGCATACACTGTATACTTATGTCAAGCGTAAACTCCAAGCTAAAAATTTTATCTCTGTTTTTAAAACAATGCTATCCATTACAAAGCATATTTCGTTGAGATAAAATCCCACAATTTTTAACTAGAATAAAGGAAGCTGTACAATAAAAGCGTGCATGGTGCCAAAATATGTATCTTTTGCAAGATTCTCGTGAAGGAAGTTCAAACGTCTGGGCCCATGCCCCGCCGCGTCGTCGCCGACGGCATTAAGTTGCCTCTCTTCTAGGATGCCTAAAATGTTCACAAACTTAAGGCTCTAACAAGACTTTTAAGTAAAGAAGGTAGTGTTCTTTAAGTCAATTGAATACTTAGAACTTTCTTGATAATGTGCCTGATTAAAATTTCAAGTTATAAGAGAAATATATTTTGCTTAAGTCTCGCTTGTAATTTCAAGCCTTAGAGCATGTCATATGTAATCTAACCATAATCACTTTATACTCAGCCTCTGTACTTTGAATGTCATAGCTAGTATTTATTTATTTATTTTTTTTTTTTTTCTTCCACAAAGGCAACTACAGTTCAGTTATATTACACAATAAATAATATTTACAACAACAGTTTCCATTGTGAGAGACTGGTGTCTGCAGTAGGAAGACCTGTGTTACAGATCACCAGGCTCCCTCTTGGACCAAGTGGGGTGCATGAGTTATCAAAGAGTAAGTATGAAATAACGCTTTACTAGTACATACATATATATATATATATATATATATATATATATATATATATATATATATATATATATATATATATATATAGCCCGCTTGAAAAATAGAAGTTGAGTGCGATTGCTCTGGAGTGTAAATCGCAGCTTAACTGAACAGCTTTGAAGGTACCTCGACGTAGCTCTTCTAGAATTTACCACGCAAACATGCACAGGGTCAATTGACTTTGTGTGTTATAATCTCTTTAATACTAATTAGTATTAAAGCGACATTTTAACACCCCCATTTTGCCATCTAGCCTGTAATTGCCAAATTTATAGCACCCTACACTAACGCAATTGTGGTCTGCGACGGTGGCATGTATCACTCCAAATTAGATTCAGAGGAAACCAGCAAAATGGTTGTCAGTGAAAGTGGGAGTCACGTTATTTATCGTTGGTTGCAATGCAAAGCTTGTTGACAACGCGGTGTTTTATGGCACAAAGATACCAATAGCTTCGTGTAAACACTTATAATCATATTAACGTGTTAGGATTGAAATCCAGTAAGACGGCAAAGTTACAAATTATTCGTATAACTTTTCGTTGTGTACAATCGTCACTTCACCAACAAAAGTTCAATGAAAAGAAAAAAAAAAACAATTTGTATGGAACAGTGCTTCATTAGGCTGTCGCTTCAGTTCCAGGTAGCAGCCTTATAGTAATATCGATAAGTTCAACTTACGAAACTGGTACCTAATACGAGTCTTAATAGTCTTTCCGACACTCACCTATACATTTGTTGTCTACCTAATAATATTGTATTTCTTCCTAGTTAAATGTGTATCTATAATGGATGCCATTCACCGCTCATTCAGTATCTCAATCGGTTCGGGAAGCTTCAACGCTGCCCGAGTATTATTTTTTTAAAGATAACTCCTGCTTTAAGAATATTCTTATAACACGGGGGCTTTACAAACATTTAAACAATGGACACAAATAACACCCAGACTCAGAACAACAATTTGTGGACAATACAAATTTTTGTCCAATGCGTAGTAGCGTAGTGCCGAGGCGACCACTTAAACCACTGCGCCATCCGTGCAGTTAACATCTTGACTTACCTAATCTTTTTTCATCATATTTAGATTCGATGGCTTGAATAATGTATACAAAATCACAAACTTTTTGCAACGCTATAACCATCGCACAGCACTGATAAGAAGTCCGACACATAACATTTCAGAACAGGTGAAAGTTATGAACAATAAGCACGTTCCAGGAATGAAAACTGGCAAACAAATCCTTTGAAAATTCCATCTAAACAGCTCTTTAAACTGTGTTGAACATCTAACTGCCGGTTCGCCAGTTTGTTCTCAACTCTGGACGCTCCGGGCGTCTTCTTTAATTTATTTTCGAAATTAACCTCAACTCGCTACGTAGACCAACTTGTGAGTTGAGATAACTCTTACCTTGTACACCGGGGTTACCAGGGCGCTTTGTTAAAATACCCAGTTTTTATACTTTTTAATTCCAGTCATCATTTCCTGAATTTTGTCCCCATACAGCAATGTATGTGTATACGTATGTGGTCAACACTTTAAAATCGAGTTGTCGTTAAGACAATGAAATAATTTGCTTAATAGGAATAATATAGCATAGGATTATTTCTCTAACTATTTACAAATAACGGCTTAGTCTAACTGCGAACTTCAAAAACGTTGTAATTACTTTAGACTCTAAAACTGTCATTTGTCGGATAGATCAGTATTTGCCACGGAAGTCAATTTACGTCACGCTGAGCTAAATTGACGAGCACTCAAAAGACAGTATACTAAAGAGTACTTACTGGTTATTAAAGACGTTAAAGTATATTTTAATAAATATAGAAAATATTTGCGTGCAATTCGGCACTGAAATATTTTTTAGCTATGAAATTTTTTGTTATACTTCAACTTATTTTATTTAATATCCAATCTAACTTATGATTTCTTTTCTACTTTACTACACTATTAATTTTATTTCATTCAAAGCCTTTACAATAAGGCTCTGGAAAGCATACAAACTCAAATATTAAGGTAAAATATTAACTGGCAACACCGTCGTACAAATGAGACTCACATGAAGGAACTTTGAAATTCATAACAACACAAAAGGGTCCTTATTTCACATTGTTGTTTAATTTTCAGAGATATGAAATAACAGTCGTCCTTGCATCTCATTTAAAATTTTCTTTTGTACTGAGATTTTTGAACTTAGATCATTATGTGGTACGGTTGGTTAACGTACAAAAGAAACTTTTCATTTTGTTTACAGGAGCACCGGTCATTCAGAAAACAATTAGACGGTGTGTTTTTTATGTTTTTTTTTTTGCATATCGTTTTCTTATAGATGAGCATTAGAATATATGATGCAACTTTTTAAATAATCTAACTACTCCACGACTTCATGAATATGTGTGAAGATTAGCTGTCCAGGTACCAGCTTTACCATTTTCACACAAAAAGCTTAGAAGTGATGTGATGACAATCATATCTTGAAAGTATTACAAAATGACGGTATTTTTATCAAATGTCTAGACTTAATATAATTAGAAGCATTAAAAATAGCTTAAAAAATTTATATCAATTATCATGCTTATTTTTATCCACATTCATTTTATCATTCCCGCCAGATACACTAATTAATTAATAACATAGATTGCTTAATAAGTACATATTATTAATTGCAATTAACCGTTGTGTATTGGAAACAACGAGATTTAAGATGATATAATTGTTTTTAAACTTTCGCAACTTTGATACATTATAGAAGTGTAACTCGGGACTTAATCGCGATATACTCGTATAACCAAAAAGGTATTGTACCTTATAAATATTACCGCCATTAAGCCCGAGTTACACATCTAATAAAAACAAGGACAAAATAAATGATGTATAAGAAAATTAGTATTACAACCCACACAATGATCCACATCAATCAGTAAAGTTTAGAATAATCTGTCATTGATTGGTAATTACATAATAAAGCATGTGTCAATCCAAACATTAAATCTAAAACAACTTTAACAAAATGATAGCTCTTATATTTGAGCCCAGTTACTCACACACAAGTCCCATAAAGGAGCACGAGGAGATTGGACCACAGAGCACAATACCGTTCATTGTCATTGGTACAAAGGGATGGATCTATTAATTAACCCATGGACAGAACGCTCTCATGTTACACTATGCAATAGTAAATGTGTTTCACATGGCGTCTACACTACGCTCAGTGAGTATTCTTAGTGGCTGAATGTTGTAAAACTACTTCTGAAGAAAGCTATACCATTTTTCTTGGTCTTGGTTAAGACCATCCTAGAAATTCGTTGAAATCAAGTATAAAAAAAACTGGACTGGTTAAAATGTCCAATGATACTTCTTATAGAGATAAAAAAGATCTTACAGGATAGGCAACGCGTGTTAGTTGCCACATTAAAACTCCGACACGTGCACACATACCTAGTATTGGTTGCTAAATGTTCTAATACTACTACTGATAAAAACTATACCATGGGCTTGATTCAGAAGAGATGGAATAAGCATATCCTAGATAACTTTTGAAATGTGGATAGAATGAAATTTAAAAAAAAAATCTTTAAAAGGTTCTCACAGGATTGGATCATCAAACGGGCTGTATCTATCACCTGTGAGGTATAAAAATGGATTATTCTTGCAATGACCTTTCATCAAACCACTTTCAAGTTAAATATGAGTTTCAGACATAAATGATATGTTTAAATTACGAACTAATAAATTACATTCTACCTCCACACAAAATAATGTTACTATAACAATTTAATTGTATACAAGTAAAAAAGTAAATTTCAAGAAGACATCAACTCGGAACATTACCTCTTAAAACTTTAGATATTCCACGTGCACCCGTAAATCGTCCACGATGTGTCGGTATTTAGAGTATAAGAGCACCGAGCATGTGGAGAACACTTTATTACCTAGTCTTATCCCTTACAACTTAAGAGCTGGCAACCATTTTACAGAATTTAAATATTTCAATTAAAATTATTTGACATTGTGACTTACCGTGTCACTGTCATTGATAATTATATATATATTAACACACTTTTATAAGCTTCGCTTGTGAGTTGTGACCTAACTACCAAAGTAATCGAATCTTGGTATTTTGAATCGAAATAAAACTTTGTATGTATTTGTAGTTCGCATGATAATACTATTATTTGGCATCTTGCAGATGATCTGATGACGGAGCAAAGAGGTGCATAGTGGAACTCTTCAGTGGCTACTATTAAACTCATGTTGAGACTCACATAAGTTATTTTGATCAAATTGGGCTTGGCAACGACGGTCTTAGGATGAAACCAGAAGGTAAATAGTGGAATTATTTTCTACTTTTTTATTAGTTCACTATCAAAGTGTGTTTCTATAGTTTTTCTAAACTATAATTTACCAGCTGTTGTCCGCTACTTCGTTCACGTGGAAATTTTGGTAAAATCTTTCCCAAGGCAACTGTACATTATTCCGGAATAAAAAGCGACCTATATGCTGTTCCAAATCTACCTCTGTGCCAAGTTTCATCCTAATCCGTTTAGCCATTTTTGCGTGAAAGAGTAACTACGTTTAGCCTTTATAATATTAGTAAGATTCTGTTAATGTTTTAATAACCCAACAGAATACTCTTACCGTTAATAAACTTTCGTAAATTATCTAATATACAGCTGCGTAAATCGGATCTTAGTCGCGGGCGTGGTTATATCAATACGTTTCGTTTCGATCGTATTAAACCGAACTGTAGTCGCGGGTGGCCACGTTTAAACATCGGATAAACAATGAGGTTATCGTACGTCATTGATATTACGATTAAGTTTCGATTTACACATCTAATAGGCATACAAGACAAGTTGCGAAAGTTTAAAATAATAAAATTCTATCATTACCTAGCTAGATGTGTGTTTGTAACTAACGAACTAAGTTTTAATTTGCTGCATGTATATCAAAGAATTATATCGATTTTCTTCATTATGAACGACTCTTGATTGCATTAGAGGAAATTTTTATTATGATACAGTAAGAAGGTATAGAATACTATTTTCCTATTTCATCATGTACTTATTAACTCACTTTGTAAGTGCCTATGAAATTGATGATACTTCACACGCTCATCTACGAACTACCTTGGTTGCTCACTGAACAGAAGAGTTTCTTTGCATATTTTTCTCTGCCAGTAGAAAGGTAAATAAAACATATTTATAAAAACGGACTGTCAGCTCTCGGGCTATGACTCTCCTTTACTTACGTTAACTCTTACTCTGCTTATAAGCAGACGGACGGCAGACAGTATCCTTATAATAAAGTATGTATATGCTTTCTGTACAAAAAATGGAGAAAAAATTTTGGTACAACTTTGTAGTGAAAATTTCATGTTACTTTTTAACATTTCAGTTTTGTGAGGATGATGTAACAAGACAATGTTTCAATTATAAATTATCGAATAGAAGTTAGTATTCTGAAAATGATTTTATTCAAAAACATAATTAGCACCTAAACAACACATACTCGTAGACGTCACGGTCGGCAAATGCCTTTAAAATGATTAAGTAATACCATTCAAGTATGACATATTATGTTACCTGATTTAAAAGGTATATTTTTCAATTTACCCTCTGGAATTAATTATTTATTAGTTGTCTTATAATTTCACGTTGTTGAATATTCACATACCTAATCTTTCTTGTGAAATTAATTTTTTGTACTTTTAAATAGTCTTTCTTGTGATATTCTTAATTTTTTTATTAATATATTAAGAGTTATTAAACAATAAGCATATAGCTTCTGTTGGCAGTAACCATCCGTACATTTTATTAGAACAAGGCAATGGGAGCAATTAATTTTATTACGGCGTGATGCGGGACGCGTTTGTGCGAACTCGTGGTTACGCGTCGCAGAGCCAGAGGGCTCTTCGGGGAGACGTCAAATAAACTTTGCAATCCCTCTCATAAAGCTTAATCAAAGAATCTATAAGTTCAGACACTAACACCTTTATTATTTACCTTACCTTAAAGGCAGTTGCATAATATATTCTACTAATATTATAAACGTGAAAGTTTGTGAGGATGTATGGATGTATGGATGTTTGTTACTCTTTCACGCCAAAACTACTGAACCGATTGAGATGAAACTAGGTATGTAGATAGCTGGAGACCTGGATTAACATATAGGCTACTTTTTATCCCGATATTCCCACGGGATCGGGACTTACGCGGGTGAAACCGCGGGGCGCTGCTAGTAGGAAATAAAAGTAACAAGGTCTCAATACATCAATCAATCAATCAGCCTATCGTAGTCCTCTGCTAGACTTAGGCCTCTCCCAATGCGCAATACACCTAAAATTAACAATGGTTGTAGGTTTTTTTTATGTTATAGGGGGCAATCGAGCAGAGGGGTCACCTGAAGGTAAATGACTACCGCCGCCCATGGGCACCTGTAACTCAAGAGTCACAAGTGCGTTGCCGCCCTTTAAGGTTTGAATAGGAGAGGAGGGTGAAGAGTGGGCAGAGTGGGAGGGGGGAGACGGGAAGGACGGGAATAGGGGAGTAGGAAGGGTTAGGGCCTCCGGTAACCTTACTCACGCGGCGAAATGCAATACAATGCTAATGCTTGCTTCACTGCCGGTTTTCTGTGAGGCCGTGGTATCGAGCTGAGTGGAGCCGGCCCATACGTCGTGCCGAAGCATGGCTCTCCCACGTTACTATACTCTGCTTTTTGTCATGAAGCATGATTTTTCAAAATTTCAGATGATTCTAATAGCAATTTAATAATTGTAGTCATATTTCGTCTAGTTTTTGGTGTCGGAATTCATCAGTCAATACTTTTACAAATTTTATTATAATAAACAAATAAAAATAGATAAGTTCTATTTTTTATTAGAGAACTGTATCACTTCTGCTTTTTACTCTTTGACCGGTACACAACATGCACTCGACAACAGGGTAATAATTAAAGGCAAAACGGCTAATCCTTGCCGACGAGCAAAACACGCTCGCGTTGGTTACATTGCTGTATATCGCGAATAAATATTTAACGCCGCCCGCCAAAACAATGGCTCACCTCCGTTTGTAAAATGCAAATATTGTTTTTATTTTTCGGACCTTATAGATAACACTGTACTAAAACGATCTATTTTAGTATTTTACAAAATTAATTACATAATTATAGTAATATTGTAAAGACTTAAACATAAAATAATTTTTAACAAAAAAGGGAAACTGTAGAAGAACGGAAAAAAGTTGTAACAAGAAGGTACTTGTTCAAGGTGCGGATGGATATGTTTTGTTATGGCGCTCCCAGAGGTCGGTCAGACTTCTGGGAACAGTGGGCAGTCCGAATTTCTAGGTCCTCGGTCCTTGCTTCATCTAATAATATATGAATGGCAAACTTAAGACCGTCTAGATGTCAAAAAAAAACGATTATGAGAGGCAAAAATATTATCACGTTTATTTTCATTCCGTTCATTTATTTTACTATGGGTGTCAAATTCAATATTGTTACCTTTAAATAATAACTATTGAAAGTTAACAAATATATCCACTACAGATAAATAATATTTTACAAAAATATGCCATACGGAAAAACATACACGTCAAATGGTTTCAAGCCCACATTCTAAAACTGAAAACAAACCAAAAAAGCGAACGTCGGGTCGTTACGGGTGATCTAAAAATCAATTAGATTCTCTATGACGATGATATCACTTTGTCACGTGAAGTGGACTCACTGATTGATGGCAGTTGATGTGAATTTATTTTACCCCCATAACCCTTCTCGCGCCCATACATCGATGTCATTGGGAATTGATTGCTTATGAAAAATGCCAAAAGTCGAGCTGCGTGAATTAATAGCCGTGCGTTAAATAAGTAACTCGCACGTTTTGCGTTTATTCGGAACACTTTTTCACCCGACTTAAAAAGCAAAAGGTTTTCATTTCTACTGTTTTTTTTTAGTGTATCTTTGTCATTTGAGAACCGATTTCAATAATTCTTTTTGTGATTGAATTTGTTGTACTCAAGGTTGATCTTATTCATAAAGAGTACAGCTACTAACATTTTTTTTTTATTTCAGCTCAAAAGAGGAAATATTTTGTTTTATGCATTTGTTATTTAAGAGTAGGCTAGTCCATGGTGGTCAGAACGGGCTACTAAACGTGGCTAAAAATATACACCATCTTTAAATTAAAATTGTTGCGCCTCCACAGTTTAGCGTCCATTACTAAAGTTTTCGTTTTTAGTAGGCAGTACATTAAAAGAACTGCATCAATTAATGTAAACTTGTGAGTTAGTACTTTTTATACTATTTATTGGCTCTAACTTTTCATCATCTCTAACAAACAATAGTAAAGCAGTTTAAAATAACCTTAGACTCGAATTTCAAGAATTTTACAAAATTGACTCCAATGCTGTGTGTATGCATTAAACATTTCAACTTTAAAAACTTAATCCTCTTATGACCAAAAAATTCTCAAAAAGATCATTCATATTTATCACCATGTTTTGAGTACAACAAGTCACAAATGGCAGCCAATGAGGTCGATAACAGAGCGAAGCCTCGAAATTACCTTGGTTTAAATTCGTTTGTCGGCAACACGAGGTGAAAAAATCAAATTTACATGGAATCGTATTGTCTCTGATCCATATTTTGAGGGCACGCAACCTTATCGGAAATAGGCCAGGGTCTTACGTAAGTTTGTACAGGCTGAAATATTTTTGTGACTATTGCCAGCGAACAAGTAGAGAGAACAAAAAGGTAATTCACCACACAAGTAACACTTCGACATACTTCGTTACTCTGACTCTATCGTCTGACTTTATTCGCCTAATTTGTATTAACTCCTGAAATTATGATGTTATAGTACCATGGTTTCTTAGTGCTCCTACGAAGAAAAGTTTAAAAAATATAAACCAATTATTTCTGATTCATTTTTGCAAAAGACCGACCCCGAACTATACAAAATGTGAAACTGTGTAGAAGCGTAAACAACATCTTATAGAGCACCAAAGTGTAACAATGTTAGAGATGGGGGAACTTTATGACATTCTTTAGCTCAATACATAGCTGCTATCTGGAAGCACTATTATGAAGTATGCAGATTTGAGCCACCGCCCGACTGTGACTTGTGTACTTCCACCTTGAATATGACTGCAGTTAGCTAGCTTCTCTGGGTGGACTGTTATTTTTCTTCTGCTCAGTAGAGTAGCAAAACATCAGAGTTCCTTGAGACGAGATGGCATAGAATCGGCAACGTACAAGTGCTACCACGGTTTCCCACATTCCGCTTAGATTCCTTTCGAGCAAGCTTCAGTATGTTGGTTGGTAAATTCAGATGTTATTTCAAATATTTGCGCTACGAAATTTTAAAATGATTTGATGAGAAAGCAACCTGTATAATACCCAGACATGTATGGAAATATATCTTAGCGGAATCAAACCGATTTCGCATGCGACCGCGCGACAGGCGTTTTGTGAATATCTTGGCGGAATGACACGCTAATGTTGGCACCGCACGGCATGTTCCTCGACCTACATAACTGCCAAGAGGTTGTTTTTGTTTTAAGAACAAAGGAGAAAAAGGTTCTCACTTTGTTCCATTGATAGAATTATTCTATTTTGTGCTTTGGCTACTATCTCTCAGGACAGGTTTTGTGAAGCCTGCAAAAGAAGACATCTTGCCAAAAACCGGGCTAAATAGTGTTGTTAGATGAAATACCACTTTTAACACAAGTTAATTGTAAATTAAGGGCTTAACTCAATTACACTACTAATGTGTGACCAACCTTGTATGCATAGTCTTTAAAAAGTTGTAAGTAATTAATTGTAGGTAAAAAGTCCTTACGCAAATAAACTCTTTTCAGGTCTATGCAATTTGTTTTTTTTTTGTGATTCACAAACCAGAAAACCGCATTCGAACGGCACCAATTCAATCAGAAAACTGCTAGAAGAACCTGTCTTGACTTACATAGAATCTATCATTTTTTAAGTTTCAATCGAACGCTAACATAAAAATCAGTTTTTTTTCCGGAAAGGGGTATGCAGATATCAGTTACTTTTAACTTTGTTATTGGGACTCACGAAATAAATGCATTTAAAGTAAATCACTCATCATTAGAAGGTGTAATTTATATATAACCTGGACACACCAGACCAGACAGCGCCCAACAAAGTAATAACCAAGAAAAAGGCGACTTCTACATTACAATATTGTGTAACTACACCATAAAATCAACTGAATAGAAAACCGTTTCATTTTAAAGTTTATTTAAAATGAGAATATGTATTCGTCACCTCTTTTATACATCTAAATTCAGAACAAACGGGCCCCACAATACTGTTCAACCACCACGAAATTACCCCTAGACGCAATAAAAAAACGTCTAAAGACCAGTAAACGCGTAATATTGCCGTGGCGTGCTCACATATGCCCCAAGATTTATAACCAACCTTTTTAACCATCACACTGCCTGCATTAAAAAAACTGAGCGAAGTGTGAGACAAGCTAGCAGAAGAAGGGTCCGTTCTATACAATTGTAATAATTAAAAAAAAATCTAGATATTCCGTTCTTTCTTCTATTATTCTTTCTTCAATTCGTTACATTGGTACCTAAAAAAAATTTCAACATAAATCTATTAAACTGTTTAGTCCGTTATGTTGAGAATCCTTTGTTGTAATTTCTTATTACTGATTAATTAAGTAATCAGTCACCTAAAATATAACTATACACTTAAATAATAAAAAACTCGCTTGATTCAAGATCCCACTATTGAAGGAAGGCAGCGAAATTAGCTAGTTTTACAAAATGTTACATTTCTTATTAGCGTATGTAGTCCCCACGTACTTCGGAATGAATTCCTAATTTTCAGGCCTATGTTTTAATCTTCGATTGACATTGTGATCATCAATCACTCTACCGATCGTTTATCGTAGGTAAGGTATAAAGGGCGGTAAAGACTCCCTCTCCAACCTGTCTGTCTAACATAACTTCTTTGATTAGTTTTTGACCTTATTTATTATATAACGTACGTATTCACGTTAGTGTTTGAAGAACTAATAGCTTTCGCTTCTGTTTACCTTGTACCTCCTTGCACAAAAAATCTTTTTTAAAACAACCACCGTCTTGATAGATGTAAGAGTATATATTAGCTTTGGTATTTTAAATTAAGTACTGAACCCTAAAAAATCCACAAGGAAGCTCTCACGGGCAGAAGGTTTGGAGTGAAATACATTTTGTATCTTTTCAAAATTGTGATTGGGGTTTAGGGAGCGATAACTTTCACATTATAACCCAATTTTTGTCGGATAAACAACGAAATTTGGAATTTTATCGCAATCCAACAACGGCGGTCGTTATCGGCTCAAGCTTTTTGAATATTAATTTTATATGGATGTGTGTTTTTACCGTAATTATTGTTTTCCGATAACCCGATTATGTCAAACATAAACAGTGTGAGAAGTGGTGATATTAAATTGTGTCTGAACTCTATAATTGTGAAACTTTACATATTATTGTATTGTTATCTAGTAGAACAGTCTCGTGCAAGCTGTTTTTACAAAAAATGTATACAAGTATTTTGTTATAGGTATTTTTAACCTATAGTACAAACTAAGCTTAGTATGGGTCTAAATACATCTCGGGCGGAACACACACCCCCGTCGATGGCCCTGTTGGCCGGACACGACGGGGAGGTCGAAAGTGAGGACGTTCCGCCCGTCACGGAGGCGGAGGTAGGGGCGGTTGTTCTACGGATCCGTTCCAAGAACACCGCCCCCGGGCCAGACGGGATCCCTGCCCGAGTGTTGGCCCTTGCCCTCGATCACATGTCCGACCGCCTCAGGGAGGTGTTCGACGCTAGCTTGGCGTCCGGGCGCTTCCCTGACTGCTGGAAGAGCGGGAAGCTGGTCCTTTTAAGGAAGCCGGGACGGCCTACCGACTCGGTCGCGGCCTACAGGCCCATCGTGTTGCTGGACGAGGCGGGTAAATTGTTTGAGAGGGTCCTCTCTGCCCGCATCGTCCGGCACCTTGGCGAGGTCGGCCCCGATTTGTCGGACGCCCAATTCGGTTTTCGAGCGGGGCGTTCGACGGTCGGCGCTGTGTTGCGCCTGAGGGCCGTGACAGAAGAGGTAGTGAGGTGTGGCGGCGTGTTGTTGGCGGTGTCGTTGGACATCGCCAACGCATTCAATAGTCTGCCATTGAGCTGCATCAGGGAAGCACTCCACTATCACGGAGTGCCAGGGCACCTGAGGCGGCTAGTGGCAGACTATTTAGAGGAGCGTACCGTCATGTACGAGGACCGAGATGGAGTTTTGAGTCGTCGGCCCATGTCGTGCGGTGTTCCGCAGGGGTCTGTCCTTGGACCACTCCTGTGGAACATGGGGTACGACTGGGCCCTCCGAGGCGACTTCCCCCCCGGGCTTGGCGTAATTTGTTACGCCGATGACACGTTGGTCACAGCCCGGGGGGCGAACTTTCAGGAGGCGGCGCGCTTGGCCACCAGGGGAGTCTCTCTGGTGGTCGGGCGCATAGAGGCGCTGGGTTTTGCGGGTGGCCCTGGATAAGACGGAGGCCCTATTATTTCATGGGCCCCGTCGTGGTCCACCCCCTGGCGCCTCTATTGAGGTCAACTCGGTCCTCGTACCGGTTCAGGCCCACATCAAGTATCTGGGCCTGATCCTTGACGGAAGGTGGCGCTTCGACGAGCACTTCCTGCAGCTTGCTCCAAAGCTGGTCGGCGCTGCGTCCGCCCTTGGGCGACTCTTGCCCAATTTGGGTGGACCCAGCGTCGCTACGAGACGGCTGTACACGGGGGTTGTCCGGTCAATGGCACTTTACGGTGCACCGGTGTGGGCGGAGGCTCTGACCGCCCAGAATAGGGCGCGCCTCTGGCACCCTCAGAGGGTTATGGCGGTTAGAGCCATACGCGGCTACCGCACCGTGTCGACGGAGGTGGCGTGCGCGTTGGCCGGAACTCCCCCGTGGGATTTGGAGGCGGAAGTGCTCGCCGAAGTTTATCGGCGGACGACTGAGTTCCGGGCGGGAAGCGGCAGTCGGCCCCCGCCCGAAGAGGTACGCGAGTGGCGTGAGGCCGCTCGCCGAGCCACGATGGCTCGTTGGTCGTCCCGGCTGGAGGCTCCACGTGCTGGCTTTGCCGCCGTGGAGGCGCTCCAGCCGGTCATCGTCGAGTGGGCAGGGCGGCAGCACGGGACCCTTTCCTTCCGACTGACGCAGGTTCTTTCCGGGCACGGCTGCTTCGGGAAGTACCTGCACTCGGTCGCTAGGAGGGAATTGAGTCCCGCCTGTCACCACTGCGACTGTAGTGAGGACTCGGCTCAGCACACGCTGGCGGTTTGCTCCGCCTGGGCGACGCAGCGTCGGGCCCTCACTGCAGTCATCGGAGGGGATCTCTCGCTACCGGCCGTCATACGCTCCATGGCCGGTAGCGACAGGAATTTTACCGCGGTCGCCACCTTCTGTGAGGACGTCATCTCGCAGAAGGAGGCGGCGGAAAGGGTCCGGGAGGACGATCTCCACTCGGACCTAATTCGCCGCCGGCGAACCGGGCGGCGGAGGCGCGCTTACCAGCGCCTCATGCCGCCCTGAGTGTGGCCGCGGGTGGACGGGACGGGTTTTTCCCCTCCACCCGCTATAGTGGCCCCCCGCGAGGAGGCGGCGTCCGCGTGTGCCTGGACGTTGCCTAATTGAGAGGTTTTTACCCGAAGGTGGTGCCCGCGCTTTTGCGGGCAGGCGCTAGGGGGGTCCGGATGTCTTAATAAAAGCTGTTCCCGGATCCCTCCTACTTAGGGCGCAGTACGGCACACCGTGTGGTTTTAGTCGGTTCGATTCCGACACACCGCCCCACCGAAAACCCCGGTGGGGTGACGGCCCGAGGGGGTTTCCACACTCACAAAAAAAAAAAAAAAAGGGTCTAAATACATCTAAGAAAAACTACACTATAGCGCGAAACTATTCTTGTGCTGAGTATATCAAGGCATGATATACGAAGACATGTGAAATGTCAAACAGTGCAGAGTTTTCCTCAAAGCAACTAAAATAAGTTCGAACGCCTCGAGGTAAGATCCAAACAACTCGGAAAGTTCAAATTCAGTACTGCAATTTGATGAAAGTTAAAACATCAAATATAAAGAATACATCTTAGTATTCGTATAATCGATTTCTGAGCCGATCATTACGGATTGTCACTACTCATCACGATCATTTTATCACTAGATAGAAGTGATTGAATCGAGGAAGCGAGTGTATCACCCGATTTATACTCATACATTTGTTTCTCCTTTTTGTGTTTGTTAATTGAATAATTGGAAAGTCTCCCGTGGCATATATTCCCTATTGAAGAAAGCGAATTAAGAAAGGGTAGGAAAATAATTCACACGGCCCTGCGGGAAAGCGTTTCACGAGTTCCGGCCTTCAGGATCACAACTCTGCGATTTTGGGATGAGGTGTGCCTATAACGTATTACATTTTCTATTACTGCTACTTAATGAATATTTAGAATTGACTAACGGCACTGCCTTACAAACATGTTTCATAAAACAAATCAATTGAATCAGGCCACTTCGCATCCTGCCGAGACAACTCATATCTAACTCACCAAGTGTAAAGGTGCTTTAATATTACAACTGTAGTGCATTCAAATATGATTTCAATGTCCAAAACGCCGACGTCTGCTTTAAGGAAACAGCACTGTCATGCAAATTTAATGATCTTCGGAACTAATTACTCCTCTCTGAGATAAAGCCAGCGTGTTTGTTTAGTGGGGAACATTCTAGACTAAAGTTAGAAACATCCTAGTGTAGTTTGTTCAAGGTGTAAGTTTCTCGAACGTAAGTAATATAGAAGTTGGTTCAGGAGTTAGGGTTTATTATTGAGTGAATGAAAATTTTGAAGTCTGAGATACCTTGTGATTTTAGAGCTTAAGTATTCTGTCCGCGGTGAAACATTTAGCTAAGTACACCTTATTGTCTTTGACGACAAGTATATAATCAAAGCGTATTGTTATATTCCGTATAGCAGTTTTGTTATTTAAGACTACGTTGTATGAGTACCGTTATATATCGTTACGTATTGTCATATTCATTTTAAACAGGAGTGTTTAAAGCCTGATCGTTTTGATATCTCTAACTGTCATTGCGACAATTTAGCAACTGATTTTCGGTTACAGATCAGATTAAGTTTTAATTATTATTGCATGCGCATAGAATAAAATAAACAGTGCCACATACTTCTGGCATTGTCATCAAAAAAAATATCTAAATTGTTTAAATTAACGTTTTTTACGTTTAAACCCAAATCCCTAAAGTATAATATTACTTCTACTTTTCTGTAAATCTAATCTCTCTCTCTAATCTTGCCGAAAATCAACAGCATTTTTACTTAAGAAATAGAAAGAAATAAAGCCATAATATTGGGTCTATATGCTCGGGTGTAAGGCGTTTATTAACAAATCACTAAATGCAACTAACGACGGCAGTAATGTAAGACAACGCTAAATTTTATAATCAGCAAGTCACCAGGAAACTGAAATTAGCTCCAAGCTTGAAGTAGATTATCAAAGTAAAGTCTACTGCCCTATATATCTGTATATATATAATAGTATATTGAATGTATTTAAAATATTTCTATAAATAGTCGATGGTATATAATAATTTTTTTAGTTTATTTTTTCTTCCTTTTATTGTTTGTCTATTTAAGATTGGTCCAAAATAGTAGAAACAGGAGTAATAGTATAAAGTTTGTATAGTTTACAATTATTAATTGTTCTTTGTTGCATGCTTTGGTTGGATCATTGGTTTGCCGCACATTCGTTCACATGAGCGTGCGTTTTCAAAGTAACAACTATAAGCCCATTGAAATAAAAGTCCGTAACCCGATTGTCACATGGCATGAGTTCGGTGACACTTCGTTTCATACATTTCACGTAGTTTATTTTTGTATAAAATACTAGATAATTTCAGAACTCGAACTGAACTGCGCGCGTTCAACGCCCAAAAAACGCGTTCGATGTGCTGCCAATGCCCGTCATCTGAACACAGTCTAAAAGTTGCATAAAACTGATTTTCAACCGTTCCGTTTTCCGTTTCCGTTCATAACACTTTTAATTTTCGAATCATTTTTTTTTTGTATTCAAATACGAATTCTTTTTTTACACATACAGCGACCGTTATCCCTACCCAACACATTATGGATTAGAGAAATTCAAAATGAATTCCAAGATTTTACAAATTTGTAACAGCTAGCACATTTTGGCAATAAATATGTGTTCAGCATACAGCAGTTCCGAATGCAAGTATGCTGGTAACATTCTACGCACTCTGTGACGCAAATTACACATTTCTGCGTGACGTACCCTACGCATGCCATGATGAAATGCAAACGCTGCTGCTGGCTCTAACAGAACGCAAATTTCACTGTACCAAGTCTGTCTGTTTATATTTATTCGAGTTTCTGTTCAATTTAGTACATTAGACACAAAAACGTTGCATTGAGTTTGGGATTTATAAGTCGCAAAAATGCCTTTAATAGGTGATTTTTTTCATCAAATTTATATATTCGCTACCAGGATTTTGTTATAACCGTGATATAATTTATGTTATTTTTCTGTTCCATATTACTAAGACAGTCGAGAGACGTTAACGATAACCACCGATAATGCAAATGCCTACGTCCCCTGCAAGGCATTAGGCACTAGGAGAGGCTATTTTGTACAGTCGGTTAAAAAATATAGCTTAAAAAAATGTATTTACAACAAAGACAACTATTGATTTAGCTTTACAAATAAAATGAAAAATATATAATTCTTTGTATGACGAATCTTACGATAGTATAAAATCCGTAGGAAAAATTTGATCGAATCTTAGCAACCCAAGTTTTTTATGTGACTGTACAAACGAGCTTCTTGTCATGGTATCCGAATCGTCAGTGAAAAAATAATTAAAATTAAAAAACGTCTATTCGGACAAGTGTCCGAATTTATTAAGTGTCCGAATCGTCAGCAACCCATTTTTTTTTTGTTGATTACTCTTTTGCAAGACAGGAACGAGTGTTGCGAGTGTTTATAGACATTGGTAACCGCTTACTTTCAGGGGAGCCCTGTGTTTGTTTACTAATTTAATTGTAAAAAAACTTACAAAAAGAGTTTAAAAAACACCGTATCAAAAGTTAACACCCTAGTTAATATTCCAAGTTTAAAACAGCTCTGATATTCAAAAGTTACGCTCAGATGGGCCTCAATATTGCAATGTTGGCAAATATAGGTCATGCACATTTTGTGGAGTATGCACAATAGCTAAATGGAACTGTTGTCAGCCCCAAGCATTGTCCGATGTCGACTCGATGCAGATTTATGGCTTCCGTTCAAAGTAGCTTTGAAAGAAAATATTACGATAGATACACCGTCCTTAATATTTATTTTAGTGTCTGTGTATGTGTTATTTTTAATAAAAAAACTACTATTAGAGTTGGTTCACATCGTATGATAATTGATGGGGTGGATGGGGATGGGGAGACCCCGCAAAAACTTCGATCAAAATCACAAGTCGTCGACGATCAAAATCGCGAGTCTTCGACGCTTTAAGACCATTGCCGCTACATGATTGTGTTCTAGGAGTTCAAAGATTAGTAGACGGAATGTATCCAGATCGAAGTCTCACTAACATTTTATATGATTTCTATGAATGTTGCTTCCTATAAACCATCACCAAATAAAATTACATACTTAATGAAAAAGAAAAACTCTCGTAACTTATTCGAAGTGAAAGGGAATGTACATTGTATCAAGAACCGAACAGAAATAGAAACATTGAATTTAAACCAATTTGACTGCAGAAATCGTGCAGACTATTCTTTCGCTACCAATATCTAAGGTATCAAAACAGCTGTGTATCAGCGGTTCAATGCTTTCACAGTAACTAATTATGTAGAGGATACAATGGGGTTGACATAACTGTACATAATAAAACGCCAAATCAACACTAGATAAAAAAATATTAGTAGACCACGTGAGCAGTGGGTTGTATTAAAAAAATACCAATCTCATCTTAGAAAAAAACACCATATTTTTCTCCAACTTTAAAATTTTCTCAAATATTAGTACTTTGTGTTACTACATTCCTGCGGTTACGCGGTTTTGGCATGATATACACCAAGTTTCTTTTACGATATTCTTCCAATCCTCTTTGAGAGCAAGCAGTCAGCTTACAACAACCAAGAAGTTTTATCACTTTCTTATGGAGTGTTTAATTGTCTATTAGACACAATTTGTTTCGCTGGGCTGGCATTGCTGGTTTCCAGGATTTTCGTTTGTCTTTATGTGATCCGGATTCATTGCTCTCTAGCGTATATATGCCACACAGACTGCTAAGACTTCTTTTCTCTTGAACAGGTTTGGCAACACACAACTTTTTTTTTTTCCTTTTTCTTTCTTTTGATACCACCTGTTTTGCGAATATTTTATAGGCTCCGCTAACACTATATGCGATGTGTGTTTGTTGGCCAACCCATTTCTTTAAAAAAGTATGAATACTATGTAAAGCTACACAGGCTTCAATCACCATCACAAACAACATTGGAAAATGGTATCAATAACACAAACACGGTTAGCATCGCATGTCTCCCGACACTAACATTACTATGATAGCAGGCTTATACCAATCTAAACACATAGAATCCATTGATAACCAATCGCAAAGATAAATCAATACGTACAATTGAATTCTATTTTTAAAATATTTTTTTTTATGGCAACAATGTTCTAATGTTAACGCTAAGGTAACTTTAGTAAAGTCCTAATTGCTGGACATTTAGGCAATGAAAAAAAAACGATTTTAAGGGTTCCTTAAAGAAAATTCGTTACTTACTGACATGTTTCATTAATAAAAGCCAGTTGTTCTTTAGTCCCCCCTCTTTGCCCTCCCCTCTTTTTATCTCTTCCCCCCCCCCCCTATTAATTCGACTTTAATCAAATCAGTTGATGAAATTCGTTGCGAGATCCAGAACCATTTAATTTACTCGGACTTGCTGAATCTAACGATCGAAATTTTAAATCTGTGTAGGACTTCCAGCAATGAGAGTGGTAGTTTGGTTTGTCTCATAAAAAACCGGACAAGTGCGAGTCTGGCTCGCGCACCAAGGGCACAAACTTGTATGGAAATAGATTCGTTCATCTCGGGAATCGATTCTCGAAGTTTTTTGCATGTTAAAGTGGTAAACTTAACTTTGCCGTTCTAAACGTACTCTCCCATACATCGATATACGCCACAGTCAATTTTGCAACTGCAAAATATAAGTTTGTAATAGTGAAAAATAATTTTTAATATGATATAAGTAACTATAAAATAACGGTCTTTGGATTTTTTCCTTACCTTATAGGAGACCTTGCTTCTCGCCAAATTTCATGTTTCTAGGTCGATGGAAAGTACCTTATAGGTTTTGAATTACAGCTACAAGGAACCTCCACGTATTCCTGAGAAAAAGTGTCTTAACAGACAGACAGACGGACAACAAAGTGATCCTAAAAGGGTTCCTTTTTCCTTTTGAGGGACGGAACCCTAAAAAGGCGTTATTATGTTACGGAGTCTTTATGTCTTGGTGAGTGCAATTACTCGGTTTTCGTCAATTAATACTTTTAACACAATAAATTGAGGTATCTACATTACTTCTAGTTCTAATAAACTTCAATAAGTAATAAATCACCGCTTACAGACCCAATATTTGTGTAGGAAGCAAAATATTAAGAAATTAAATCAATATTTGAGTATTTTCAATATTACCCGGTTATCGTCGGTACCCAGCCTTCAACAGACATTTAATCTCTGAAATGAACACGTCTGTTTGGTATAATATTTGTGTTGCCAATAGAATAAATTAATGGATCATATAAAATCCAACCATTTCGCGGTATTTCATAATTTGAATATAGAATAATATAATTTCAGTAGGAACGATCTACCGCCAGAAATTTACTTTTTAATCGATTTCAGATAACAATTGACACAGGCCACTGGAACGACACATTCAGAGCATCAGCAAACAATGAAGAAATGTGTTGATGCTAAAAGCTAATTAAATCTATATTTAAACTACAATTGAGAATTCGTTATTGACCGGCTTGTTCACAATTTCTACGTAATTTACAATTTTAAAAAGTTTTAGTTTAGCCAGTTACATTTCGAAAACTTTGCTTTATCTTGCTAACCCCAACTGGATAACACCAAAGTTACGTCACCTTACCAGTGCTGACGGCATGCCATCATGCCGTCAGCACTGGTAAGGTGACGTGTTATTGTGTTATTAATGTGTTGAGTTTGAACTGACAAAATCATGCAGTGTTTGTTCACGCCGAACTTGCTTGTTTAGAATACAATATACCGGATACTTGCCATTATTTTTCCTCAAACGATCAATAACCTTATTGCAGACCTCCGCATGGTGTGATCAGATTTCATCAGGCACCTTCAGGAAACGTCGATGTTTGTGCAGAAAGATCAGCATTAGGATTCTTTAATTTCTACCACGTGACCTGTATCCTGTTTTTCACGATAAGAAAATAAAAATTGTATTATAAAGATTGAAAAGTTTTCTTATTAACTTTTTAAAAATAAACTAACAATGATTCTAGCCTAGTATAGACAAAGAAACATACTATCGAGCAACAATTCATTACATAAGTATCTATTAAATTATGAAAGTCAACCATTTTTTCATATGTCACACTGTACGTACAACCCAATTCATATGTAAATCATAAGCTTTCAGGCAGTAATAACTCTTAATTTATGTCCACGAAATAAATTCACGTTTATAACGAATAAATTTTACAAACAAATATTTCGGTGACAAAGTACAATTGTTTTTACTGCAAACATTACAAATATAGAACGTAGAACATACGTAAATTATAACAACAATACGTACTGTACAAAACACATTACAAATGGTTATATCATAGCCCGGAATCGTCAATAATTCAGCAAAGTGGCAGTATAGTCAAACAACAGCCGGAAATAAAAGGAAACAGTATGAGGGAGTACGGTTTACGCAAATAAATGAAAATTCATCCAAGCAAACAATGGTGGGATCTTGTGCTCGTTCGTATGAAAGTAAACATCTTAAAGCAGCCCCTTTAAAATGGCTTCCGATGGTATTAACATTGTCATGGAGTTTCCTACATTACATTAGCGAGGTTAATTTTCATTTCATATATAATTTTACCGGAATACGGTGTTAAGTAAAATTTTAAAGCCAGATATACAAATGGCGAATGATGTTTTAGTACCTTAGATCAATAAATTTTACACTTTGTGAATATTTTCTACTTATAAAATGAACATTGGAGTGGACGCAGGCCGTCACGACTCACGAAAGAACAAATAACTTCAAAACTGTGTTTATGCCACTAATATTATTGATGTGAAAGTTAGGATGGATGGATGGATGAATGTAACAAACATTTCACTCTTTTACGCAAAAATCACTGAACTGATGGTGATGAAACTTGGTATGTGTGAAAGCTGGAGACCTGGATTAACGCATAGGCTACTTTTTATCCCGATATTCCCACGGGATCGGGACTTACGCTACTAATAGTACTTAAATCATAAAATCAAACCTAACAAACTGCATCTTTATCATGTTTAGTGCACAAACCTACAAAAATAGCAAAAACAACAGACGCCTGAGGCATTGGTAACGAAACTAAAATTTTTTTGGTAACTAAAGTCATAAAAAACTGATTGAGCTGTCTTATTTTGATAAATATTACTTTCCACTACTGTAGTAGGCTAACTTGCACAAAATTAAACATTGAAATTGCTGCCGCAATCCTGTAGCATATATACCTACATAAAAGTAATATTGATGATATATTAAGGTACTAAAATTTTAAAGCAAAAGGGCAATGTCACAAAACAATGACAAGCACTTTAATAACGCAACTGCGAATGGTACTTACGGCCTGATGTGAAAGTATCCTTTTGAAATATTATTTTAGACATCGGTGTTCCGCGGTGGACGTACTACGGCTGAGATAATAATAGAATTACTTATGAATGTTCATAGTGCATGAGTACGACTTCAACAATCATCGCATCATCCTCCGCGCCTTTTCCCAACTAAGTTGGGGTCAGCTTTCGGTCTAACTTTAACTTTACGTGAAGCAACTCCCATCAGACCTTCACAACCCAAGTAGGTACGAAGCGAAATCGAAGTTCTGTAGTTAGACCAGGTTGTCGGACTTTTTAGGGCTCCAACTACCGGTAACGAATACCACAGATATTCGTATGGCAACCGAGACACCGGGACATGAAGGGGTCTCAATGTGTTAAGAATAGTCACCCATCCTAAGACTGACCTGGCTAGTATTACTTAACCTTGTAATATGCTAACCTACTCAGTTACCACGTAGCCACGAGCTCTCTTTTAACAATCACCCCATATTTTATTTATTTCGCTTGCCAGTAAAGCAAATAGTAAAAAAGCCCTTAGTAATAAACGTAATACGTTATCGCCGTTTATGTAGGCGTTTTTTTTTTTTTTTCGTGTGGATACCCCCACGGGTCATCACCTCACCTGAGCTAATGGTGAAGTGGTATGTCGGAATCAAACCGACTAAAACCACACGGTGTTCCATCACAAGTGGGTCTATTGCAGGGGACCCGGGAATACCCTAAGAAGGAAGCCTCCGGGAACCCCTGCAGACCTTGGCCGCCTCTTGGTCAGTAGGCGGCCACACCATAGAGTACGGGGGCCTTGCCCGCCTCTGGTTTAGAGGGGCGCAATGGTGCGTCTTCTGCGGGACGGGAGAGTACTCGTCCTCTCCCTCCCTCTTTAGCCAACATCACCTCCTCGCAAAATGAGGCAGCGGAATTCCACGCACTCTCGCTTCGGACCATAGACAGAACTATGGTCTCCAGCGAGAGGCTTACCCCACCGATAGCCGTCGCGAGGTTGAGGCGATGCTGCACCCACGCTGAACACTCCACTAAGGCGTGGAGTGCAGTGTCCTGGCGACAGCCTCCGCAGTGGTGGCACGCAGACGTTGGCTCCCGTCCTATACGACACAGGTACTTACCGAGGCAGCCGTGTCCGGTAAGTACCTGCGTCAGACGGTAGGAGAGGCTGCCATGTCGCCTCTCTAGCCAATCCTCCATGACTGGCCTTACCGCCACAATTGTGGCGTGCCCACTGTTTATGTAGGCCTACATCTAAGACAAAAATATATATGGTAAGTTACCTATTTACCTACCACATACAATTTCAAAGTATTTTTATACAAATCTAAGTGGATTCTCGTTGTACATGTTCCTGTTTACATATAACTCGTTTAAATAAGCATGACTGTACTTAGGTACAAATATTTTATTTTAATACGAATAAAGCAAAGACAGCAAAATATACAATCGTAATCTGACTAAGAAATTGTTAAATACATAAATAAAAAAGTATAACACCTGAGTACTTATATTTTTTTGCCGATCGCACTCAAAGTGCTACTTACAAAGTTCAAGATTTTCCCTGTTATTATTAAACGCTTAAAAGCGTGCGAACAAGCATAATCGCCTTTTGTTCTAAGACTTATCGCCGTGGTGAAAGCTTTCACAACCTTTTCAGCGGACTTTTATAATAAAAACCGCAACATTCGAATTATTTATTGTTTCCATTTGCAATTTTGCCTCGTTTAAGATATTCGACGATGGCGATTGTGGTACGTAACAATACGACAGTTCACAATGTAGACGAGTCGATCATCTACTGAATCTACTAAATCCCGGTTTCAATGCTTCTTGACTTGAATACGGAGAGTATTTCATTTTTGATTTTCTACTGAATTTCTTTCGTGTTGTCACCTCAGTTTCAGTCACTCTTCAGTGGTTTGAAAAAGCTTTGTGTTATTTGTCTTTATGGATTTCAGATTAAAATAAATTTGTTTTCAAGGAGCTTATTACATCAAAGATTATTCTGTTGAATATAAATCGGTTACATGAAATATTTAAACGCAAAAGTAGATAGGTCGGTATGCACTTTCAACCTTTTCATAGGTTGTATAGAAGTAACTAGTTAATTGAAATAAATTGCTAACACTGTTACATTCTTGATGTCCACAGAAGTATTAAAAATCTATATTTCTGTATAAATTATCAGTTACGAATTATCTTTTAGCGTACACACGCTATAATTCTTACAAAAATAACATTAAATAAAAATAGAAAGTGCAACACGCACCGATTCCATCCAAAGGCAATTTAACGCCATGTCCTCGCAAATCTCTATTATAATTTGTTCTAGATTTAAATATGTCTAACGCGACAATGAAAAATTCCATCCATTACAGTATTGCAGTATCAGACCCGAGAAAAAAAACGAGAAGAGGAATTTTTGCGGGAAAAGTAACACGCATACATTCAGGAAATCACTTTAAACTTTTCGGTTATATTACCACGTGAGAGTTGTACAGTCAGTTTTTTGCAGTTGTAGCAAACAAAAAATCACTTTCAAAAACCGATAAATCTCTTAATATACTTAAGATATGGTTTGAAATCACTTGTTACAGATCGTGATACAGACAAAATTCATTTTTATAAACTATGTCAATAACAGTTTATTAGACAATAAGTCTTAACTACATACACACACCACAGCTATTATAGTAAATACAACTTTAATTATTACCTATTAAAATAACATCTCTATTCCACAACATACTTCCAAAAGATTCGAATTTCAAACTCAAGTCCATAGAGAAACAAAACATTGCTGTGAAATTTTACCCATTAACCTCTCTATTAGTTTAGTTAAGTCGACTATACCCACTGCAGGCATCCGTGCATAAATTAGTCTTGTTAAGTGCAGTACAGGAATTTAATCCTCATATTTCGTCTGCACCCAGTTCGGCATATCTTTTCAGGTCTAAAATAAATTGTACATGAGGTTACTTACTCAATTTAACTTAGACTTTATAACCTGACGACAAAGTTCGTATTCGAATGCAATATTTTAGGTTTCTACTCCCTTTACATTTCAATATTTTTAATAAAGCTGTCAGTGGATTTGAGACTGTATTTGAATATGTATAAATAAAATTTTACAGTGTAAAATATGTGATTTTAATCCATTTCGGGTATTTTAAGTTTGATGTTTAATGGTGCTCATTACTTGCTGAATGAAATCGGATTACCAGACGGCAACTAAGCTTGATCTCTGACTGAAACATGAGGGGTTTTAATATTGAATGTGTAATAATCGAACTTTTTAGGGAATTTCAAAGATCAATACTCGTCCTCGAATAAAAGGGTGGATTGTGTATTGCTCCTTTAATATTGAAGTTGTATTCAAATAAAATATATTACCTGTTAGAGTTGGCCAGGTATTGTTCTGGAAATATTTAATAGACTTGTCAAGAGACTTTTTTCTTTTCATCAACTAGAAATAAATCGTCAATATTACAAATTATTTTTTTTGTCTTATGAGCCCCATGACTAGAGATCGGATATTCGGATGCATATTTACCTAAAGTTGAGATGTTGGTTATTATGGAGAGCACTTTTTTATCGAAAGAATCCCGCGATTCCAGGAAATTCAAATTTAAGTGTACCTATACTCCGTGAGATGTAATAAACCCCAGTTTGACACAAATGACACTTGCTCTGTTACAACGTATAATGGTTGCTTTTCCCTACTTTTATTGTCAGTGATTTTTGACGAAACAAAAACAACCTTATAACGTTGTAACAAGGGTCAAATCGGGCCTATTAAACCCCAGGAAATGTAAGCATTTTGTAAGAGTGCCAGTGAGACGGCAAATTATACTTGCTTGTGCGCAAGTAGCGACGCGACAATACAACTGCATTCGTAAATGAAAATATACTTAGAAGCCGCTTCCATAATTTGTTATCCAAAAAATAACTTTAGGTAAATATGCATCCGATTATCCGATCTTTACCCATGACATAAATTGACACTTGTGTTTCTCGGGTTTGATTCCCGGATTGTCAAATTATTATTTGTTGTCAGTGTTAGGAAATTCCCAATAGTAGCAAGTTATCTGAACACGTGCCCGGTTGCGTATATGTAAATCCTACTTCAATACATCCCCGCGGGCTGAGACGACCTGAACTAGTATTTCCAGACGATAAACACGCGTAAACTGTTGATATATACCTTCCTACATAAATTCATAATACCTACCTACTAATATATAAGTTCATATAGTTAGTTAGTTATACAAGAAAATTTAAAAGAAAAAGCCTCTCTCTCTCCTTCTCTCTCTCTTTCTCTCTTCTTCTCTCTCTCTCTCTTTCTCTGTCTCTCTCTCTGTGTGTCTCTCTCTCTCTTTTAAATTTACACACACACGCTTTTATGCACATATGCGACTTCAGAGTGACAGAAAACGTTTTCAGTTAACACTTTTATTAATATCACTCCTCATAAAATTTTAATACAAACTGCTTCAAAAAATTACACAATGAATTGGTGACAAAAAACATTGGTTACAATGTGAAACATACCAAGATCCATTTCTATTATATAGCCCAGTCAAGGAATTAAAACACCTAAATTTTGGATTACCACTTATTTTTATTTTTGGATAAATAGTAAAAAAAATGCGCTGATTAAGAATTTCGATATCCGCAGTCTGGACAAGTGGGGCGTCATTTTTTTTTAACAATTTAATGGAAAAGAATACTTTTTTTTACATTTCGTGTGATATCTCGTTTTCAGTACGTTTTTCGTCATTTGTGCCCAAAGCATTTTAGTTCTCCATTAAATTACCTACAAAATGAAATCTGTTAAAAGTCACTAAGTGCTTTTGTTTAACAGCAAATGAAGGTCAAATTTAAAAGTGTTTTTTTCAACATTTAATAACTTTGAAAGAGACGTACGTAGAAGTCTCAAAGTTGCTACAATTGTAGCAAAAAACACAAAATGTAAAAAAAAGGATTTTAAAATTCTTAATCAGCGCTTTTTTTACTATTAATACAAAAATAAAAATGCATGGTAATCGAAATGTCCATTTTTGATCATAAAACAGCTATCTGGTCTGGGCTAATATGTATAGGAAGGCTATGGGCTATATCATGACACTATTTAAAAACTCTTGTTAAAATAGGCGGCACATAAAAACAGGCAGCCTTCAAATAAATGCCTAATAACGGATCTAATGTTAATGAATACTCTCAAGACTTTGTCACTGACCTAACATACAGGATGTATTGGAAAATAGAACACTTACTTAAATCACGGAGAGGGTATGACTCTAGCATGCAGTTACAATAAAAAAAAATCAAAAAGAACTATCCGTTTTCAAGTTATGTCCGTTTAAATTTCCAGGTATTTTTACCTCGGTTTCTCAAAAAGCAGGTGGAGCGTATAAAGTTAAAGCTTTTAAATCGTACGTTTGTTACACTTGTAACAAACAAACAAACTCGCTTTCGCATTTATAATACTGGAGAAATCTGTCCCACGCAAAGCCTATGGTAGCCTATGTGCTTTTCCACACTATAATCTATCTCTGTGCCAAATTTCTACCAGATCCGTTCTGCCGTTTTTGCGTGAAAGAGTTATAAACATCCACCCATCCATCAATCCATACTCACACTTTCGCTTTCATAATATTAGTAAGATTATAGTTAGGAAGTTACTGGGATGCTACTTCTGGATAAAGTAGCTTTTTGATGATGTATGGAATCGGTTAAGTAGTTTCAGAGTTAGTTAGTTATAGATCATACAAAATCTTTCTTGATACTGGTGAGGCTTGACTGAACGCTCCAACTCCAATCAATCTTAGTTGAATGCACCCATTAATCGAACACGTAACAAGGTTTGTCAATAATTGCCAATGTAGATAATTGTGTCTACATAGGTATCATTGATTTATGGACCACCTCCATGGCACAGCGAATTTTTTGCTCAAATTTGAGCTGCTCAACGTTGGAAATATATCATCCTTACTGTTGACCACGGTGGACCATCGCCACTATGCAGATGCAGGTTGTTACGTTAAAATGTAGATACATAAATAGAATATTCTTTATTGTACACTATTAATAAAATACAATTGAAAAATAATTATCTTACAAATTAAAGTACAAAGGGTGGCCTTATCGCTAAAAACGATCTCTACCAGACAACCTCAGGAATGAGATAATATCAAAATTATTTAATAAAAACACAGTAGTTTAAAGTGTAGCTGGAAAATTTATTAATTTAGCTTAAAAAAATAGATGTTGAAATTGCTTTACCTAGTATAGGTGAATATGTCTATAACTTATTATGGATTTTCTTGTCAATTTAAAAGATTTTGTTTTTTTATGCAGATATTTTTAAAAAAATCTTGAGAACCCATAGTTTCATTCATGTCAGATCTCTCTCATACGAAATATCAGCTTTATCGGTCAATGTTTAAGTTCAATTCGTCAATTTCAAAATAACATTTCTGTATTAAAAATCACGTGCTTTTCTAAAATTGTTAGCGCTTTAGTTTATTTACAGGGTCTGCTATACGACCCTATATTATAACCTCAACCTTCTGTAACATCCTGTACTTATAGTTTTTTGCTGCTTATTTAATACCCTAATATTAGTAATAGAGCTCTATAAGGAATAGGCTCTATAGGAGGATACTGCATAATCGCAAAAATTACACCACTGATTTTGATAGCTTGACTTTTTGTGGGACGTTTAATTGTTTGCTATCATAGTTATAGAAAAGATGACAATTGTCATTTAACCATACATTTAGCTTTAATACCACGGTAAACATGTAAGTACAACAACGCTATATTTAATATTTGTAAAAAAGTGTTTCAACAATGTCTAATATATTATCATAATATATTATTTGAGTTCTATTATGACTATTTACACCCAAAGATATACCCATTACTAGGTCTCTTAAAGTTATATTTTAATAATAATAAAAGATGGCATACAAGTTATGTAGTAACAAAGGTAATCAAATGGCAACATTTTGAATGTTTTTTTTTATTTCATTGAAACAGCATTCCATTTCCAAATATTCCGTCAAGCGCTTTACACATAAACGAGGGCCATAATCTTTATAATCGTCTCACGTCTATCAAATGAAAATCCAACGGTTTTTATTGTTTACCGCCTTTTATACGATTGGGACTTCGCTGTTTTTATGTTTCAAGTGTTTATGTGGTGGAAATTACTGATACATACGAATGTATTTTTATTTTAACGTCGTATATCCAAAAACATTGTTCTTAAATATACATATAGGTATGTGTATGGTCGGCCATTTGATTCTGCAATAGAAACAAAGAAATCTAAAGATTTATCAGATTTAAATTAATATTTATATTTAAATTAATTGAAATGTTTAGTAAAACTAGTGCTACTAACTTTCTTTGTTTTTTTTTTTTGGGCTAAAGCAAGTTAACTCTTATTGATTACTTAAATATTTTCGCCACCATTTATTGACAGACCGCATCTGGAGGTTAATTTACGAAAGTAAATACCTACTTACTCCTATTACAACATGTATAGTGGAAGCTAAAACCATTTCCTTATTGTTTTATTATGATATTAAAATAATCGCCGTGACCTTTTTCTCGCTGGCTCTACTATGCATTGCGAACATGTTAATATAAATCAGGGATGTCATGGATATGACATTTCGGATCTGAATACGGATATATGAATAATATTATACCGATTTCAGATACTGTTACGGATATGAAATTATTTCGGATTATCCGATAGTTTTGGATAATTTTAGTTACGGATATTAGGTTTTTTAAGGGATACTTGTAATAGGGAAATAAGTAGAAATAGGTAATAGTTTGGCTTTAATTCTAGATTTGTCAAACAACAACAGCTACAAATTTTTAAGTGTTGTCTACTTCAAAGTGCAAAAACTAAATTATAATAAACAAAAAACAACATAATACAATAATTTCAATCGTGTAGAAATAATAAAAACATGCCATAGCGTGTCTCAATCAGACTCCACTCCTATCTGAAACTTTTATATCAGATTCGGTTACGGTTTTAGATTTTATTTTGGATATCCGATAGTTACGAAGCTCCATAGCATCCCTGATATAAATGTAGATTCTCTTCTTCTTCATAAGTATTATTTTGTGATGGATTGATAAGTAAATTATTAAACGTTGGCTGGCTAGACATGACGGCTACCATAGCTAAGCAGACATCAAAAGTATCATAAGTACGTACACCAAATACTTTTATGTACGTAACATGGATGAAGCCTCTTTGTATTATACTAGTTGTAATTTCTTCGCAGACGAGCCTCGCGACAATCCGGACTTATCTTTGTTCCTTGACAACACTTTCCCTTGGGTCTGGACCTACTGACAAATTAGACTTTGCACCGTACGTGAACCATATTACGAAGTTATAAAGTATATTTTCAAATGTTACAAGACAAAGGTGTGTTAGCTAAGACAGTGCTGGATTTATAGCAGAACTTCGCAACTCTTGTAGCTTTTGTTTCACACACTAGTAAATATTCTCGCTTGTTTGTTGTTATTGTGTGATATTTAACTGTGTCAGATAATAAAAAAATTTTGGTGACTGTTTTCAGTTTTATCTAATTGCAGCCGCTTTTCTGTCTCGTTAGTTTGAATTGTAGTTTCATTTTGAAACACTGCAATAGAAATATAGTATGTACTCTTAAAATATATTTCTAAAATGTAAGTACCTGCGTAAGTTCTTGTTTGTTCTTACTAATAAAAAAAAATACTACCAAGTGTCAAGTGCATGTTGTTAGCAATATTATAACATTTTTACGCAACAACAACGCAAAGGACTTGATTTTTTTTTTGCATTTGTGTGTGATACTTATAATAGTTAGTTATTACAACCGCGAAAGCCTAGCGATGGATGTTCTCGTAAGCAAATATAAGAAAAGAACAAAACCGCAGAGTACTGGTTAAAAATTCAACTCAATTTTCTAAAACAACGAACTGAAAACTACGACCAAATTTAAAAATAGAACGCGCGCTTTCCTTTCCGCGTAAATTAGCTCACAGAGCCCGTCTGCGCGGGTTGTCCTAATGCCTGTAATGTATGACTGACTCCCGCTGTGAGAGACATATAAATTGCAACACACTTCTATGTTTGAACATTTTGAATAGAAATCGTCAGAATGCAGTTGCGGGAAGCTTTCCTTTGCTAGACGGAAACTGTGCTTGGCGTCGTGTGAATATATCTGTTATAAGCAGGCTTTCTATCGACTGTCAGTTTTGCACTGGGTGCAAAGTTACACAAGAGATAAGTAACAAATGCGAAGGAGTTTTGTTTACTGTTTAGTTTATATAATATAAGTGTCTATGTACGTACTTGGAATAAGCTTTACTTTTATTATATTACTTATACGAAAACGGGTTAATATTTTATAATTTTTATAGAGAAAATTTTGAACATTTGAAGTCCCTTCTGATTTAATTAATTTATTTTTTCTAAACACTATTAGTGTTAAAACGCTAGACGCCATGTTGCTCAATGGTCATAAGTGCATGCAGTAAAAGTGTGAATCATTGCAATTTTGCCCAATTTAAAATAAGTTACTATCCTTACGATTGGTGGTGGAGATATAACAATAGATTCCTATCGATGTTTCAACATTCCCTAATTTGGCGAAACAAAAATCGGGACTTAAGGTAAACAAAATCCTATCATAAAAGAGCTTATTCTGAGTGGATTTATACTTTCTGCTTTTACAAAAACCGGTCTCCATGATAATATTTAAGTTAACCACACGGGAAGAATAAAATATTCAAAAATTACAAAAATTACAATTTACTTAGTTTTTTAATGACGTGAGGACGTAATGTCATGGCGGCTTGCGTTTTGCATGTACATATATAAAACATATAAAAAAACTGAAAACTTTAAAATTAACTATCAAATTTAATTTCTAATTTTATGAACTGAAATTAATGTTTTCCGATTGGCTATTACCTAAACTTTCTAGTTTAGGCAATAGCCAATCGGAAAATAAACATAATAGTAGTATTCTATTTTACTCTATGAATATATCATTGTATTCATAGAGTAAAATACCCTATTACCTTGACTAAGAAAAAACATTTGCAGCACCAGGTGTCATGGGTCTACCGAGCGGAGGACAAGGCAGATGCCCTCGCTGACATTGGTATGTATATGCATGTATATATTACCTCCCCCGGGCTAAAAGTTAAGTACGACCATGCCAAGCGTGTTTCTGTTTTTGAGAAATGCACACTGTAGTACCTACAGACAATCCTTATCAGGGAGGTCATTCTACCATTGGAGTATCCGTGAGAATAATTCCTTTTAAACCGGATAGCACAGGACCATTCCGGTGTTACAGAGTAAGGATGAACGCCCTGGCGGCGATGAAAGATGTGAAGCATGCTCATGTTCAGATAATTCTTCAGAATGCATCCAATTTTATAATTGGCAGTGGGTACAAGCAAAATCTCTCGTAAGACTAACCGTCCTATACCGTTGCCGAGCTTATGGTTATCGACAAGGATCGTTTTTTTTTAAGAATACCAGTAACGTAATTACGTAAGTCACACACTACTAGACATCTTGTTAACTGCTTGTGCTAGGAGTCATCAGTGTAATTTGATTATACGACCACTTGATCTTGAGTTCGACATTTAGGAATTACCGCCGCTTAACAGTCTTTGTAGAGAATCAAAAGGCCATATCTGGTATACGGATGCCCTCTTAACAGGTAAACACGATTTCTTGCGTCTAATTAAGGATCAGTTAATCTTCAAAAACACTATGAACACTCATTATATTATTATATATAATATAATTGTAATAGAATCAACATAAATAACAAGCCTACTTAAAAATGAATGAGAGAAAATATGGAAATATATACACTGACTAAAAAACTGAATCTGCATCAGATTCCACCGCCGGCCACGTTTTAATAATTACATTTTAATATCAGACTCACATCCCCTTTTTTCTAAAATTATGAGTGTAATAAATCAACTGTCTGCACAGCAAACGTCTGGCCACTAAAACAAAGACATCACGTGCCAAGAGATGATAAAATAAATTTTGAACATCCCTCCATTACAAAGCTAATGGGCTGTATCTCGAAAGCTAGGGAATAAAAGATCCGTCGATTAGAAACTTTATGTTTGCAATTTTCCGGAGTCCCCCAAGAGCCTTGTGAACCTTGAAAATGCTTATGTGTGTGTACTACGAAAACTCGCTACAGTCTATCTAAAAGATTCGTTCGATATTTATTAATTAATTTTAAAGTCATTAGAGTTACTTTAAAAGCTTAGTGATAATTAATTACATTATTAAAAACGTAGAGAATGAGAAAACGGAGTCAGTAGTACATAGCAAAAAATAAATATTACTTTATCTATTTACTTTACACTCAGAAACTTTTAGCGCAACAAAATATTGTGGGCACAAAAAAAAACAATTTGTTAAGTTGTGTTACTTAATGAAATAAAAGCATTGGTAAATATATTAAAAGTCGACATTTATTACGACAATGCGACAATTTTGTTACGGACAATTATTTGTCATAGAACAACAACGGTTTTCGACAATTGTCGAGTGTTATGAAACACGTTTACAGTTGTGAGAATTTGTTATAATGTTACCTGTCCATGTCAGCCATATTTGTCACCTTTATGAAACAAGCGTAGAGCAGTCAGTTTTTGACAAATTTGTCATGACCTCGACTTGAACTTATTTTGACTTGACTCTGGCTTTATAAACTACGGCCTAGGTTACACACCAATTGAGGCTGAAAAGTATTAAGTACCTCAACACATAGCACCTAAAAATCTAGGGGGAGTTAGCTCTTTGCGTGTTTTTGAATTTAGCTGCTCCATCGCTACTTAAATTTGCATATTAATCATACTCCATAGTATATATAATAAATGTTAAGATAGAAAAATTTAATGCGACTATCAAAAAAGAAAATGTGCGAAATGCACTCATGTCGTAGTTCTAAAATATACCTATTTACTGCCAAGTGCATTTGGCTCCATCCAGACCAAGGATATGTTATGGAAATGAATCAGGAAATAAACTCAATTACCTACATATGGATTGGCTATCAATCTAATACCACAACTCAGGGTCTACAAACGTGAGAAATGGTGCGATATCCTAAGAAATAAATATTTTAGTCATACAAAGCAGAAATAAAGAACGCATTAGTTTTTTTACAAATTGAATTGATAAAAATAATACAAAATACTGACACATACATTTTATGTATCATAAAATACACAATGGACAGCGTTACTTATCACTGAAAGCCTTTAAAGCCTGTAAGCCTCTGTTTCGTAAACTTTCATTGTTAACTCTACCGGGTCTTTATATATATGAAACATGTATTTTCATTAAAAACAATATTACCTTATTTCATTTGAAGAATGATATGTCCAAATTCAATACATAATATCCAAATAATCTTGTGCTTCCCCCAATAAAAACTGATATATGTAGTCGAAATAGTTATGCAATGTCAGTGCGCTTCTACAATCACCTACCTGAAGATGCTAGACATCTACATATAACTGTTCAGATGGCTTGTTGACAGATGTTTCTAATCTGTTACCGAATATTTAAATTATAAATACAAATAATATTATTGGTCTATTTATTAGTACTAGCATAATCATTGGTCATTTAAATTACATATTTGTACGCCATGAATTGAATACGGCAAATGTGATGGATGTATTTTTGTAGTATATTTACCAACTTTGTATTACCACATGTCAGCAAATAAACGAATTGAATGGAATTGAAAGCCTGACTTACCTATAGCACTTTCTGAGTAAGACCTGATTCATACAGCTGTGAAGTAGAAGTATTTTGACTCTTTTCTTCGAATATGAATACTATGTGAGATGTTTTCTCACTTGTACTCAACAAAGTGTAAGGAAGTTTAATAGATATTTACCATACCACATACATCTATCGAGCTTCCGACCAACGGAGGCACATCTTCGGAGTAGGTACACACAGAACTTCACTGTTAGTCAAATCATCCATTAGACTGATCAAAGGGAACGATTCCATGTAGTAATGATAGTGTATAACCGGGTACGTATTTGTAATGTGTTTTAGTTAAGATGTGTGTACTTCTGATGTTAACAGCACCTATTACATAAAGTAGTACACACGTAAGTACAAGCAGTTACCTTTAGTAATTGTGAAAAGACAACAAACATTCATCCACCCATCCATCCAAACTTTCACATTTATAATACTAGCAGCGCCCACGGTTTCACCCGCGGAAGTCCTGATCCCGTGAGAATATCGGCATAAAAAGTAGCCTATATGTTAATCCAGGTCTCCAGCTATCTACATACAAAGTTTCATCACAATCGGTTTAGTAGTTTTGGCGTAAAAGAGTAACGGTCCTTGTGCCTATTCGACTATTGACTATTCGACCCGTTACCAGTGACCTCAAATGTTTAAAAAAAGTTAAAAATTGCAACCAAGTTTCCAAGTAAATATAATAGTGCTTTCGGCCGTTCGAAATTCGAATTGAATTTGATTTTGCCACAAAAAGCTGCAGGTAAGAAAGAACAAACTAAATAAAATGATAGAATAATCCACTTCGATTGTGCTTCATTTTCAATCCTCTCATAAATTAATTTTTTAAAAGGCCTTTGACAAAGAAATGACTGCTGGGATTTTAAATCAAAAAGACTGATGCTGTGTAAAGTAATGAAGAGATTGGTTGATTATTCCCGGGAATAATCATCCGGGAATAATCGACGCTGTGACAAACGACACTCGGCGACCGCCTCAGCGCCTCGGGAACCTTTTTAATTTTCCGCTAGCCTTCAGATTTATATGTTTTCAGTGCGCCCGTCAATTTTCGCGATTTTTAATTTAAGCGCTACGATGCCTCCGAAAAAGGTGGTCATTTTCATTATTTTACCACTTTTTGTGATTTATTTTTATAATGATTCATAGACGGTGTTTTAAGATAATTGTTCCGGGACTGTCGTCTTTCATTGTTCCTCTTTTGAGAATATTTCGTAAAAAAGTTGGTTTTTTCTATAATTATCCTGCATTATATACAGCCATTATGAGTATGACTTGCATTCAGTGTGATTTATTTTCATTAAAGATTCGCCAATTGAAGGCCTATTTGATATTTCGCAAGAAATCCTAATGGTTAATTTCCCATTCACAAATACAATTTTTTAACGGACAGAAATGGTCTTTTGGACAATATTTTCTTAGCTAATCGTGGTAGCGTAATATTCAGTTATGCGGATTGCTGCGTATTTTACAATTTCAATATGTTTAAATCATCTATGCAGTACGGTGCAGTTCTTATTCTTTAACTGTAATTTTGTGCGAAGTATTTAAGTTAGTTATAAAGTAATAATTGTAATTTACTAGTCTACTACTAGTTTGATAAGGACTGAAGAACAGTATATAAAAAATCCATTCCGGTTCGATTTCACAGTATTATAAGTAAACGTGAAGGCAATAATACAAAACACATTTACAAAGGTCGTCGAAGTAACGTGCCATTTCTTCAAATTCCCGATAGGTACTCGCGCAATCGTTTTGTTAACGATGCACTAATGCGTTTGCACTGTTCCCATTAAGCCTAGACGTGGGGCCCGTTCATTAATATCACTCTATTAATATTAAGTTGTATGTAGTAATGCTTTAATTATTGATATTAGTCCTCATGGGTTATGGCTAGCTAGTGTGTTAAGGACCCTGTGTTTTATTCTACGTCATAGTATAAAAGTATTGCTTTCTGCGTGAGAAAGAACGCTTGGGCAATAAGGCTTATATTACTGAATCGCATTGGCCAAGACAGGACTACTAAACATCCCCAACGGTTAGGGGCTGAATTGGGTCTATCCTGGTCAAAGGAAAGATCCTTCGTTCCAAACTTTGAAATGCAACTTTGGAAAAGAAGTTACAATAAAAAAATGCTCGCTGAATACAGTCACCTGGTTTTAAGAAAAAACTCTTTCACTTACAGATAGACTTAATATAGATTAAGCAAATAATAATAACGTTTATTGTAGATTGGATTATTGAACTAGTTACGATTAGGTAAAATTGATTTAATTAAAAAGGAATTATCGCGGTAGCTGATACACGTTACGATTAAATGTAATCTGTATATAAATTACGGAGCCTTAAAAACAAATATTGTAAAATATATTTAGGATAAGTGTTTGCTGAAAACAATCCTTGCAAATGATCCTACATACCTTTTATACGTATTGGTGAAATTACTTCAAAATTTGAAATGTTAGAGATTAATTAAGCTCGAGACTTTAGAGACTAATTAAGTTAGTTAAGCTCTTTAAAATCTCTAATTGAATTTGTCTATAGAGTTGACCTCTATTTAAAAAAAATTAATTGACTTTGTCTTAGAGTTAAGCTCTTTATAAAAATTTCAAAAGTTTTTATACAAAGAGTGAGGAAAATATAATGGACAGTATTCAGTGAATTTTTCTCACTCATTCCCCCATTACATTTGAGGACGCTTTTCATGCATGCATTTTACGTACACTGTACATTTTGAACAACTATAAAATAAAATTAAACCCAACATAACAGTCCCTATAAACATTCAAAAGCTATTTATTTTCCTCAATGTGATTTGGACTATGGCCTGGATCCCTTCATAAAGAATTCTAAACGTGCATTCGCGCATTACGCCATCTTGAGATTTATAGCAACCCGCTGTCCACCATATTGTACCAAATTTAAAAATATTTATTTTCCTGTCGATCCTATAACAACCCTATCTAAATGGTTGTTTTGGTAAACATTGAGTGGACTTTGGAGACTTGATGTTGGTTTTATTTTAATAGGCCCTCGCTGCGGTCACTTGGTTTTTAATGGTGATGCCAAACATTTGAAATCGCAATTTAAATTTAAAAAAAGAAAAGAAAAAAGTGAAGAGTAAACCTAAAAACCCTTTGCTAGTACCTAATTGCCAATGATATCAACTGTTATATATAGTGATCATATATAATATACATGTAGAGATACCGTCCCATGTCACGTCATGCCTTAGAGTATGTACCTATATAAAGAAGATTAGCGTGGTCCAGTCAAGAAACAGAAAATATAAAAAAAGCATCAGGCCAAGGTTAATCATAAAACAAAATATTAAAGGACTGTACTGACTTAATATTTATCTCCTTTGTACACCAAAATGTTGCACAGTGGTGCTTGAAGTTCATCTATCAATACTAATCATGGAAAGTATCAAGATGAAATTCATACGCTAAGAAACAGACCTACTTACCGATAAAATATACACTTGGTTGGCAAATAAAGATTGATTTGATTTGATTAATTAATTAAGAAATTACATTAGAAGTACTTGTATACTAAAACGTAAAAGTACTACTAACTAAACTAATTCTTAAAAAACGAATACTATTAATAAGAAGTAAAAAAAACGTGTTCGTCTCGGGACGCCCGACAGAAGTGATAACCGATAACGAAGCGGTTAACCGTCCTATAAGAAGTTATCACGTCAAAAAGAAAGAATATATCCATAACTATACACCTGCTCCTCCCGCTTTCTCCCGTAAATATGCACATAAATAAGCACATATGTATAGTCGAGACTCGAGTTTGCAAAAGGAAAGTATTACAGATAATGCCAAAAATATTATTAACACACCTGTATAAGCTGTGTTTGCATAAAATGTCGTAAAAAATAACATTCGTACAAAAACGGGACGGTATCGCCGGTTGAAACGTATAAATTTAAAACGTAGCGGAAAATTAAAACGACTCCCGCGGTGAGGAGGTAACTGAAATAACGGTATATACAATACATTGTAACAAACAATGTGAAAATACAATATTCTCATGAAAAATTGCCCAAAGACGCTCTTATATTTATCACATACAATATTGGCCCTATAATGCGGTGACCGTTTTTTTTTATAATTTCGTAGGTATCATTAATTTTATTGTAGGATTTTTATTGAATACCTACTTTGATTTATACTGTTAATAGTTTATTCCTAGTTGGTGGACATAAAAAATACGTCTGCATTTTCATAGTTTGTCAGTTCCTGTTCCTGTTTCAGAGTTCCTGTAAATAAATCACGTAATTAAAACAAAAATATATAAGAAAACAAAAGAGCTAATTCTTGAAATCCATTTCCACTCCGCCGATTTTTTTTTTTTGCCGAAAAACTAAAGTAACAGCTTACAGCACATTTTCGCTAAGTCGTAATTATTATTTATGCAGTTCTACAATACAATTATTTATCAAGATTTAAGTCTAGATGTGCACTTTTATGAAATGCTGCAATTTCCTTGTTTGTAACACAATCAGCCACACTTGTTGCAGGAACCAAAAAAATAAAATTACGTAACATTGTTCGAATTTACGTCAAGCAACTAACAGACTTGCATAATTTTGTTTCTAACGTATTTATAACGCAATCACTGACTGATGTTAAAAAAGCCAAACATATAATCTACTTAGATGGTGATTGAATTTTAATTATTTACATGTTTGCTAGATAGTTTTTTTATGAATCACAAACTCAAACTCTTTTTACTATTTTTTTTTAACCTAGTTTCGGTCGCCACGATTCTATTTATTACCCGTATTTTTGCCGCACCTTCATCTGACAGTGATATAGGACAGAATGATGCCTCCTGACAAAACCTGTAAATATACATTACTCTGTTAAGTATGAGCCCAGTAACACAATAAAACGATACAGATAAGGAAATCCGGGGAATTTTAAATTGTTGCGAGAAAATCTAATAATCCCTACTACCGGGGTAGACACGGGCCCGCATCAGGCAATTGATCAATGACAGGAATTCTCTGAATTATTGAGAAATTGTTCTTATTCGATTATAGAGTACCACTCGGATCTCAGATCTCGCCAACGTGAAGGAATTCTTTCAGGCGCTTTGGAATAATAACTGGGTTTAAATTGAAAATAAAATACCTTGTCTGAACGGGAATGCGACTGTTTCGGAAGGACAATGAGAGGCGATGATGGAGTAAAGAGAGTTGATTTCTTATAAAGTACTACATCTCGCCACTTCAGAAAATCTAAACAAATATCTAACGATAAGAGAAACAATTTGCAGTGAGAATGCTGACTGTGTGCGAACCGCTAAGTTGAAAGATTTTATATATAAACTGAATAACTATTTCTCTCTTTAGAAGAATGTGATGTCGTACAGGACAAAGAAAATGAATGACGTTAGTATACTACATTTGTATATTACATATTCCTTCTGCATTTTCCTAGAAAACATCGAAACTCATTCTGTTGTACCTACGGACACAAAATATAAATCTGACTTCTGAAATTCATGTTTTACGTAATAAAATATTTTTGAAATTTGCTTTTCCGCGGAGGATAACAGCCCGTGAAGTGATTCTGCGTGAGTATTCAGAAATGCTAAACCTTAGTCCCATATGAAAATTCAAAGGCAATTATAGTATGAACAGAGTAACTAACGGTCAGGTATCTCTACGAGTAATGTATTTTTGCAATTCAGGACATCTTATATAGTCAAAAAACCAGCCAAGTGCGAGGTAAACTAATGGGTTCCTAGAGGGTTCCATACGATTAACTACAAATGTAAGTTTGTACGTATAATATTCAGAGATTTTTTGAGGTCTGGTTACCATAGTACAGGCTCTGTCTAGTTTGAATTGGGATCAGACGGCCGTGTGTGAGATGTGTAAAGTTATTATTATTTGCCATGTTATTTCAAGACTTCTTATAGATTTTTCTATAATTTACGTAATATAAGTAAATAACTATTTTCTGTATTATTTCCAAAATTTTAGTTTCAGTAATTTCGGAGATTAGGGAAGTAGGTGTAATTTTTTATCTATTTTCTTAAATAACTTTGAAACTATTAATCTTACAATTATAAAAATATATAATATATTTGAGACCGTCACTACAAGCCTTTCATTTGATTTATCACATGGCTGTACCGTGTGTGTGTTTGCAAATATAATTTTATAAATTTTCTACTTTGGCCCCCAAAAGTAAAAAAATGTGTCACCTGCCATGCCTGTGGAATCGGATAAAGGCTAAAATTACATTAAATACTTTTTACAAAAAAATGTAGTTTAGCCTTCTTCTTGTCTTTTAATGTAAAAAGTTATTTATTCAAAATTCGTACCCAGGAAAATTAATTTAAATATACGGCATGAATTTAATTTCAAGTCCACCATTTTGATTGAAATTAACAAAATTCCTCTCAGAAACTGTCTTCAAAAAGTCTAACGCAACAATAGACAACAATTTAACCCCTTCTAAAGTTGTCAGATCTCAAAGATTAGACGTCTACCCCTTAAAGAAATTAACCGCTGGCCTGCAAACAACATAATTGAGTTAACCTGTAAATGTCATGTCACAGTCAACCCTTTTCTGCTCACGTTATTGTGTTCACTTGCGGTTTGTGTTTTTCAAGATTTCTGTTTTATATTTCTGATGAAAAGCTTTCTTATACCACTTAACTCGAAGTAACTTTCTTCATTTACATCACTCATTTCGTTGTCTATAATAATTTTGGAAACAGGTAGCACTGCATATTCTTGAATACATGCCTATTAAGTTACCTTGATTATGATACTGGGCATGGAAAGACAGTTCTACTAACGTAAAGCAGTTTTTATCTAAGGCCTTTGTTAGACGATGCGAAAGTTTTTACAGCCACCGTGCGGTCGCGTCGCAGCATTTCATGTTATATTAATGGCGAATGTGTATTCTATTTCCTAGACAACAACATTTAAATTCCTAAACTTGCCGCGCGAGCGTTAAGCAGGAGACGCGCGGCCGCCGTAGTTAAACAAAAAATAACGTTAATATAGCGGGCAACGTGGCAAGGCGGGAGCGGCAAAGAATTGGCCACATGTGACAGTACAAATGTTAACAGACTGAACTGTACTTAAGTATTGGTACAGTAACCAAAGTGACAGCACTCTGTTACATTGGTTGGCAGGTGGGCAGGTTCTTTCTTTTTTTATTTTTTTATTTGTAAGGTACAGTTACAGACAACAGATTAATGAGTTCTTAAGTTAAATGTAACTTAATACAATTTGTAAACCTGGAGTTTTTTTTTTAATTAGGATATTTTTCATGGAAAACATCTACTCGAGAGCATATGCTATTATATTGCTTAAACATTCTAACAAATAGATTGTTCTGGGATACATTATGTTAGAAGTAGGAATGCTAAACAATTGTGAGTATAGTGGCCTGTTGTTCTAGGGGTTAGTGTTTCTGACTACTGAGCCAAAGGTTGTGGGTTCGATCATATAAGTAGAATGTTCCTAAAAAGTGATTAATTAAAACAAGTTAAAGGTCTTCCAGAACCTAATAGCAAATAGAGAAATCAACATTCGTAGTGAGCAATACCAGTGAAATTGGTTTGAACAATCTTGACACTGGTTCTTTTTTAGAATGTAAGTATTTAGTGTTTATCAATAAGTAGAGTATTATAGTTATTTTCCAAACATAATATACTTTCATATTATTTACTAGGTGTCCCCGCGGTTCCACGCGTTTTAGTTGTAGGTAGGTATATACCAAGTTCATGCACTATCCCATATTCTACAACTACTGAATTTTCTTTTATTTTTATGGTCGGCTTCATGAATCGCAGCATTTATAGCCTTCCTTAATAAAGATGCAAAAACAAATGTGAATTTTCAAATGGGCGGTCCCATTAGCGTTCAACGCGTGTGAACATTTACAGTCTTAGGACTTCTGCTTTTTAGGGGTCCGTTCTTCAAAAGCAAAAAGGAACCCTTATTGGATCACTTAGTTGTCCGTCCGTCTGTCTGTCTGTCTGTCTGTTAAGACCCTTTTTCTCGGGAACCCGTAGACGCATCAAGTTGAAATTAATACCAAATACTTATGTCAGCGGTCTCTTGAAGCTGTAAAAAAATCAAGCTTCTTAGGCATCGCAATTAAAAGATACGGCTATTTAAGCTTTAGATTTGACTAATTTTAAACATTTCACAGGTAAATCTAAATACATAGGGTCCTAGAATCATGAAATTTGGTAAGAAGCAAGGTCTGGCAGCATAAGAAAAGGAAAGGATTCATCTATCTCATATACTTGTATGCTTGTTTTGTTTCAAGTAGTTGACATTTACGCCATTTGACATCATCGTAATAAACATCATTTGGGCGCCATTCTTTTATATCAGCGATACGATTAGCTTGTGTGGGTGGTTTGTTAATCTGTACAGAATGATAGCTAGCGTTACCCATAGCAATTAGTGAACTTCTGGAAAAGCTTTGGAATAAGCTTATCTGTCAGCCATTTTGTAAAATTATCCTTATTCATATCGTGGTGATAGTCAGCAGATAAACTTTTTGATTTTTACACTAGATAACAATTTGGTACGAAGCCATTTCTCCACTATCGTTTACAATAATCCATCTCGTATTAAAACTCATGTGGTTTGCCACATGAGTTTTATTACGTTACTGCAAGTGTTTTGCTCGAAATTTGTAAAAACTTTATTTTTTCAATTTCTTCTTTTTTATTTTATTTTTTTTATTTACAATATGTATTATTTTTTGTGTTAAATAAGAGCCTGGCTTCACTACATATTAAAAAACAAAGTCCCCCGCCGTCTGTCTGTCTGTCTGTTCGCGATAAACTGAAAAACTACTGAACGGATTTTCCTACGGTTTTCACCAGTGAGTGATTCATGAGGAAGGTTTAGGTGTATAATTTGTTAACGTTTTGTGTAAATTGGTTGAAATATAATGATGAATTTTGAATATGTCTCTACTACCCGTGCGAAGCCGGGGCGGGTTGCTAGTAATAAAATAAAATAAAAGCAGTTCCGAAAATTTGTCCACATCCCTATTCTAATTATTAAAAAAAAAACGATCCTGAACAGAATGCGGCCTTCATTCCGTAATATCTTTTTAAATTAAAACACGCTTCCCACCGTTTGAAATCGTTCCAAAAAAACAAACCATTTCTTGGCAAGGTAAACATCAAATCGTACGTTCTGTGGAACAAATGAAGAAATATCATTCCTAAGTCCATAATTTCATATTTTGCGAGCATTTTTCCTTCATTACACGTTTCCCGAGACAAGAGTCTAATCTCGAGCGAACCCGGACTGTCTCAGGGAATTAAATTATGCCTTTCCATGAATATTATACCCGATGTCACAATCTTTTTGCGTTACTTAACTGAGAGTCGGCTGTGAAAAAATGTCAATGAATCATAATATAAAATCCTTTAGGGCCCAGGGTGCGTATAACGAAGAAATCCTATCTATATCTATAGCTAGCGTAAGACTTGATATGAATATATATTTCTTACCGGGGTAATATTTGTGGTTTTTATAACAGCCAAAGCAATATGTAATTCCACCCCACAGAAGCTCATCAGTAGATGTAACATAATGGGTGTTACGATCAAAGTACCTACCTGTTTATGTAGTCGGTCAATCTCCCTTGATTTCGACACTTTACTTCAAAGTATAGAGTCGCTCAACAAGCTATGGAAAGGGCTATGCTTGGTGTTTCTCTGCGCGATCGAATAAGAAATGAGGAGATGCGCAGACGAACGAAGGTTACCGACATAGCCGAACGGTCAGTTAATTGAAGTGGCAATGGACGTTGCACATAGCACGTAGAACGGATGGTCGATGAGCCCGAAAAGTTCTTGAATATAGACCACGGACCGGAAAGCGCAGCGTAGGACGCCCATTATCGCGGTGGACAGACGACCTAGTTAAGATCACAGGACGTCGGTGGATGTTCCAACCGGTCTTTTTGGAAGTCATTAAGGGAGGCCTATGTCCAACAATGGACGTCCTGTGGCTGATATGATGATGGTGATAATGATGACATCAAAGAATTAGTGTAGGTAAAACTTTTTGTGTTTTACAAAAATGTTGTAATTATGAAGTAGCATAAACAATTAAACAACTTCAGATACTTTCTTTGCTTTAGTAACCTTTTATATTAAGATTATTACAAACATAATATACCTCGACTTAACTCAAAACAGGCTTACGAATATGTTATAAGTTTAGAGCCCTACTAGTGCTTCCTCAGTCACTACAAATTACTACTCAAACAGATCTCAAATTTACTAGAAATATGTCACACTGATGGAGAGACCATCTTATTATTACAACAACATAGTGTAAGTCTTATTTTAATATCATAAGAAATTATAGCAGTGAAACAAAGAATATTTTCCAAACGTAAAATTTTGGAGGATTGAAATGCAAAAATAAGCTACATCATGTCCAATTTCGCGGAAAGCAAATAATCACAGCAATGTATCCGTCGCGCTTGCCCTACGGCGCCGTAGTTTTTTATCGTAGAGCCGAGATAAATGTCCGGTTAGCAGGGGTCCAACGTTGATTTATACTGGACGTCCGTCAGGGCAACGAATTACGTAGGCTACGATGTAAATCACCTAACGTTGGAGTCGAATCGATAGCTTTAATACCATATCAATGTGTATTTTTAGAAGGTGTTTTGGGATTCCCGGTCTTTACTAGCTTTGGCCCGCGGTTTCGCTTTTTCTACCCCTTGGAAACAGTTTTTTTTGGGAACAGAACCTACCGAAAGATATGATGACGCTTGCTGAACTTGAGAAATGTTTTGAAGTTACAGTTTCGCCTAAAGTAAAGCCGTAAAGTAGCCTCCAAGATTCCGTCAATGTCTATACCAAAATTCATCAAAGTTGATTTAGTGGTTACGTGTGAAAACAGACAGACAAAAATGAAAAATAAATAAACTGCTTCATACAAAATGAATCTGAATACCAACCAACCAAGAACGAAACATTTCAAATTTAGCGAAATTCTAAGTCCACACGTTCCACTCATTAAACGCTCTTGTTAAAAGTTAACTTGCTTTACACACGTTACAATATAATATTAAACAGGTTAACTTTCATAAATTAAAACAATAAGTAACTTAGTAGAAAGGTAGTGAGCACGTTCATTATACTGATGTTTATTGCCACGTACAAGGAACTTTTTGTTACAAAAATAAAGAACAAGTTGACGATCGTAAAACATGTACAGGTAGATTAAAAAAGGGCCAAGTTTTGGACTTTTTGGGGAGCGGCTTGGGGGCCGACCAGGATTTACTTAACGAGCTTCGTAAACTGAGAAGTTAAAACTGTCCTTAAACTGAGTTTATTTTTGTTCTTGTATTGTAACAGCTTGTTACCTAGTTGAATTATAACACATACTTAACGTATATAAATATGGAGCTGTTTTTAAATATTTAAGTATTGTTATTGATTGAAATTTCTGACTTCCTATAATTAAGATACCATTTACATTACGATCTCGAACATCTATTTCCTTGAATATAAAATTATTCCTCCCAGGTTCAATTGACCAGACATTGCGTTAGCATCATATTAGGAAGTTAGATTACAAATACAACCCGGATTAAACAAAAGATGATACAAAAGAATACAATTATTATTATTTTTTATAAAATACATATACTTATTAGAATATAAGTTTAAGATAAAGCAAGGTAATCTACGTATTAACACACCTAGGGCACGCCATAATCGTCATCAAGAGGCAGCACAGCGACTTCTCCTATCTGTGTTGTATAGGACAGGAAGCCTGTGTTCCATCACTGCGAAAACTATGACGGGGCACCGCGCTCCATACCCTAGAGAGTGTTCTGCGTGAATCACAGAATATTTAGATGCAGCAAAAATTGAAACTACGGCTGCTTTTTTATGACATATCATTTCAGGGTTGCCAGATTTCATCCCACTTTTACATTACTTTTTTCAGCAAAAGTTCTGTCTTCTACTTCAAATTTTTGCAAATTCCCTTCAAACCATTACTTTTTATAACGTATTATAATTTCCTTCTGGAATGTAAAGCAAAAAATAATGTGCAAAATCTGATTTTATTAACTGGTACCAAAAAAACTTTTCTCACTATAACATTGTTGGTGCTGCAAAATTATTGACATTGACGCAAGGTTTTTGAACTATATACCTAAACAGAGCTATCCGTCAAAAGTATTCTATGTCACTAAGACAATCCTGGTATCTTTCATATTCATTACTGAAGCGGTGCCAGCGTTATCTCAGATACTATAATTGGAGTACGACATTCAACATAGAAAAATAAGAACCCTATGCATATAGAATTACAGTTGATATTCGAATGAGGTTGTTATACAAACGTTTCACTTTTAAAAACGCCTCGGAAGTTGAGTGGAGGCTCGAGCGCTTTAAGATCGGAATGGGTGTGAAAAATGGAAAGAATACCCGTACCACTCTCAGCATAACATGAATTAAAAAGATTGTTTTCATCGGTTTAAAAAGAATTGTGAATGAAAAGGATTTTTAAATGCTTTTTTTTTTAATTCCACCCCAGATTTACTCATTATAATAAGATCGCGGGAAACCCGTACATGATCGTGTGAGTAAGGTTACTTGGACCACTGTAGTCGCTAATGGAGAGCAAACTACACGCTCAAAGATACTAACTTTTCCTAAATACCATAAACAACTATTAATTATTGCGCTTTATGCAATACTTGCCTTCCTTTCTATTGAAAGAGATATAAGAGCACAAATAACTGCAAAAGTTATTTGATAATGATAACACAAGTAGTGACAAGATTAATCAAATAACAAGGCAACACAGTTGTTCAGTTATAACCACATTATAAAAACATTTCTGCTACTGAAACACCCCTTTCCAAACCGGCACCCTTCGTTCATAAAAATAATAATAATCTTGCCGAAACAAACTAATCCATAAAAGCCATTCGCACATGACAACCTACGTTTTGAAGCAAAAAGTTTAATTTAGCCCTTGAGTTATAACTGGCAACGGGTGTTTCGTAGGGCCACTCGCAAAAAGATACGTCTTAAAAAAATGGCAACGATAATGTACAGACGGCATAGTAGGTACGGCATGTCTTTTTAAAACTACTTACTTCTTTTATCCGTAAAAGAAGTCAATATTTTAAAGGCTTTTGAATGCCACAGAACGTGTGGCCCTCCTGAAGGAAAGATATACTTTATCACTTCCAATCTCGTACTGTATTACAGATCATGCTGAACAGCTTTTATGATTCTAGTGTCAGATTCGGCAAGTAATCCCTACGGGTACTTATCTGTTTTTAATGGACGTCGCATCGAACGAAAAGTCAATTATATAATTTTATACAAACTAACCTATCATGATAAAGTACTCTAGTCCCACTAATCCTACTAATATTATAAATGTTAAAGTTTGGATGGATGGATGGATGGACGTTTGTTAGTCTTTCACGCAAAAACTACTGAACCGATTGCGATGAAACTTGGTATGTGTATAGCTGGAGACCTGGATTAACATATAGGCTACTTTTATCCCGATATTCCCAAGAGATCGTTACTTACACGGGTGAAACCGCGGGGCGCTGCTAAGTGCTAGTAATAAAATAATCTATCGTTATTGTGAATTTTATAAAAATTGCTTCCCAATAACAAGAAATCCACCGCGGGATCTCGTAAAGTTATGTTATAGCCCTTAAAGATCATGCAGGAGATCCGAGCTACACTTTAGTTCGTAACCAATTTATGATCACATAACGAAGTTTGTAAAAAAAAAAAAGGGTAAAAATTTAAAAGGAGTTCCTCCATATTGCAGTTTTAGTACCTATTATAAATTCTTGATTGTTTATTGCAATTCAGATTGATGATTGATGAGTTGATAATACCTAGCCTAACAAAAAATCATAACCTAAATAAAAAAGTACATTCTACACTTACGACTAGTCAATAATATCATGAAAAAGATTGCGGACATTTTTCTTTTTGTCGCCCCTAAACGTGGGTGTTATTGGGCGAACATTGCAATATGGGCGCCGAGAAAAATTACAAGTGGGATTTCTCGAGCACCCTCAAAGTGCACCAGGGGGAGAGTGACGACTGAAAACGCCTCGTGATAATGAAAACGGCGGATTTTGTTCTATGTATAAGTAGATCAGGCATATAGCTCTTTCATACAATGCACTTGTGTTCATTGTTTCAAGAGAGTATTGAGTGTTTATAATTTCTAAATATGAATTGTCTTCTTTTTTGGGCCTAGAGTAAAGTGGTTACTTTTAACATAATTAAATACTTGTGTTAGCGAGTATGTGTAATATCTGCACCTGAAGTTGGAAACCACAACCTGTTGTTTGGAAAACCGACTGAGGTATTGGGTTATTATTGCTTGCCAATTAGACGACGGCCCCCCTACAGAAAGAAGACCATGGTATTTCTGATGGTGAATAGAATTTGTCGCAAAAGCAATTGGGATATTGTTGGCTACGATTGAAGATTGATTGTAGGCAATTCAGATTATATAATACCTATTTCGTGATCGCGTTAATACCGTGTAAATACATAATTATATCTTGGAACGCGAAAGTTTAAAAATTAGCATAGATGTAGGGATTATAGGTATCGGTAAAAGGTGAACAGAACTATCAGCTAGACTATGGCCTTATTTGCTGACATAGTAGGTAGTATAGAAAAACGAAGTATTGGTGGCAATCTAAACGCAAGATTTTGATACAACAACTGTTTGACATTACTACTGTGTTTTGTTTAAAGTTTTATAATATTTTGTAGGTTGTTAAAAGTTGTTTATTATTTTTGTAATAAATGAAAAACCTTTTCGTATAAAAACTTTTGTGAGGCTAAACTATTCGGGCATCCTTGAAATACACCAGTTAGTAAAACCGTATATCCTTAATCAAAATGAAAAACTGTTTCGTCAGGAGCATATAGTTCTCAGAAAACTACGAGAAATAAGTTGGTAAATTGGTACAAATAGGCGATGTATCTTACACAGTACATTACCGGTTAGCTTAACAGTTTAGTTTTCTTTAAAAAAAAAAGAGACAACTCCCGCATTAGGAATGACTCCTGTGTTGCGGGGGACTTTACAAACATACAAACAAAGAACAACCAGACTCAGGTGGAATTCGAACCCACGACCTGTAGCATAGCAGTCAGCGTCACTAACTTCTAGGCCAAGAGGCCAGTAAAAAAAGAAGTAATTTTAAAATTTAGTGCCTACAGATCACAGAAAAAACATGAAAATGAAATGGTACCTACTCATGATTTTCATATTTCCTTCTATCTATCTATATTATAATACTTGATAGACCGAGCGAAGCTGGGTAGGTTTTTGTAAAATCATCATTTTTATTTTTTTGTAAAATTGCGTTTTCATAGGAAAAACAACTATGCAGTTAAATTAGTTAGAACTTAAATGCAAAACTGTATTATTATACAAAATTTCATCAAAATCGTTAGAGCCGTTTCCGAGATACCGGAAATATAAATCCATACACACAAGAAATGCTCGTTTAAAGTAATAAGATATATATATAAATACGAACTCCGTTGCCACGCGTTGTTGTGGTCAGTATTAAGCATTGTCGGTATAATCAAAATACTATCAGAGCGCAAAAGCTATTGTGGTAACCAAAAGTCATAATCAGAGGATACACTCTGATGAAAACAGAGTTCAACCGTGTGAAGCTGACTTGTCAGAGTGCTCTAAGAATAAACTGCGTGGTTGTGTAGACAAAGCTCTTTAGTTTACGGTTATGGTGTCGTTCGACCCTCTTATGCCATCTTCTGTTAGATCCCACTGTTCTAAGAACCTCTTTTTTTTTTAGAAAAGCATACTAGCAACGTAGGTCACACATTACTAGTATTCTTGTTAACCCCTCCAGCTAAGCTAAATGCTTGTGTTAGAAGTGGGTTTACGTCGATAGTGCACTGTGTGGGGTTCGAACCCGCAACCACTTGATCGCAAGTCCGACGCCTTAGCCATTACGCTACCGCCACTTAAAACCTTACCTCCTCCTTATAAACGCAAAACTCTCTTTCGCCTGTTTAGTATATGGATGACGTGGTAACACTATCTCTTAGCCTAGTATTTCGACCAAATCTAGTCCATTGGCTGTAATTAAGACGCGACATAAAACTGTACTACAGTAGTACAAGACAAATAAAGCCCTAACCAGTTCACTCGTTTACCCGGCTAATTTTGCAGTGTCCCAGCCTCTAACCCGGTTTTAAAGGTACCTTTATTCTACAGTAACTGACAAGGTGCGCCACCTGCTCGGACCGGTCAACATCCGGGCTGACCGGACGTCATTTCAGAACCGGAAAATCGCCAATCTCCTCTCCCTGATTTTTTTTTTATTTTACGCTTTATGTTCCTGACATCTGGCTCCGAGTACTTTGTACAATATAGTAGTTTCTGTACGAGTGTACTCGTTATTTTCTGTAGGCAATGCTACCTGTTTAGGTCATTGTATTAAAAATAAACACTAGGTGTGTTACAATACACTTTGATCAGTACATTTTACGTAGAGCATTAAATAAAAAAAGTTATGTATGATCGTGTTCAAGAAATTATTGGTATATTTTTACCATGGCTATAGGCTAAGTATAACTTTCAGTCTGAGATACTGCTTATAGTTAATCTGCTTTTATAATTTGTTGTTAATGCAGCAAATAATAAAAACACAATTAGACGATATTATATTAAATTATTATACCTAACCCTTTATCGGTAGAGCCATTCCTGAGGAAGGTTTAGGTATATAATTTGTTAAGATTTTGTGTAAATTAGTTGAAATATGATGATTATTGTTGAAGATGTCTCTAATACCCGTGCGAAGCCGGGGCGGGTTGCTAGTAAATCAATAATAAAACTTATAAGTCTAACCAAATATAAGATTTTCCATAAAATCCCTTACCTGGTCCAAGTTGGCAATATATCATGATTTATAGTCAAGAGGATATTTATTAGGCCAATAAAATTTTTCCTTACCTCACACGAAATCCACCTTCTTGAAACGTCTGGCAAAATTCCTTTTGATACATATGTGCAATAGTGAATGATAAAAATCTTAATCTAATATTTATAGGTGAAGTTTTTTATAATACCGTATTGAGATCTTAAAAAAACTACCTATAGAATGAACACCAACGCTGCCGGGCCATGAAACACCAAATACGTAACCGCCAATATTGCATCCTAACTGGTAAATCATGAAATAAAATAATACGGAACTGAAATACGATAATAAAGTACTTTTTGTACGCAAAACTATAGAAAATATAATAATATAGGTACTAGCCGTCTTTTCATGACAAAATTGAGATTTATTTGGTAACTGGAGGCAATTAACGGCTACAAAATTGACACGTTGAATGAGATGAATGAGATAAACAAGCGATTGCTGTGTGTAAATTTACTCGGATAGTATATTATTTTTATTTTACCTCACAGTAACAGTATGGTGACGGGGACCAATCGTAGTTATATAGTAGAATTCTAAGGTCAAGGATGTCGGTAAAGCATTAAAAATAAGTGTAGGTTACATTATTAAGGAAAATATAGCCTCCACTCTGGGGCATTGTGAGGCAATGGAAAATAAAAATACTGAATAATAAACCTATATATTTTTGAAATCATCTGTAAAACCCTTTATTTAGATACCCCTCTCGACAGGATTGGAAGAATACGTGAGTAAGTAAGTAAGTACCAGTGATACTTGCGGAACAAATACGAATCTAACGACATATCATTCATCAAAATCGGTTAAGCCATTTACTAGTTACAAGGGACGACATAAGGACGAACATACGCGTACATACATTAATTACGATTAATAATATTATATATAATTAATTTAAAAGTGAGATATAAAAATTAAGAATTATTATTACTTATACTAACAGTCGTTAGAGATCGAAATTTGATCGTAATTAATTTAATTATTGGTACCAGTACTTAGGTAAAGTAGGTCTTCAGGTCCATCTGGCTGGGGGGTGATAATTCAAATTCAAATTCAAAATCATTTATTCAATTAAGACACTAAGTGACATTTATGAACGTTAAATTGAAGCTATAGTTAAAAATCATAGATCGACGCAAACAGACGCCACAGCATTATATATTAAACATGCGAATTTTTTTTTTGAAATTTGTATTTTAATGAAATTATTATCATGTATCATATATTTTGCTTAGTTCAGACTGCTAGCGTAACGACATCTAAGCAAATCCGAATTAAACACGGTTTGACACAATAAGCTGTACTAGTTATTCCTCCGGGCCATAGATGGCGTTAGAAGTACGTGCGTTAGCTGTTATTGCACTTATTGCTTCATTATATTTATTTCTCTTATATTATATTTATTTATTAGTTTATATTATATTTTTAGCTGTATCTGTATTCTCCCACAGATTGTGGTACGGGAAATCAGAATTTTCTCAAAATGTACGTTACTTAGTCAGAATCCTACCTGAATTCTGACTCTGAGAAACTCGATGATAATTGATGATGATTTTTGTTTTTAGAATACTAGTGACGTGGGTCACACATTACGAGTATTCTTGTTAAACCCTCCAGCTAAGCTAAATGCTTGTTAGGAGTGGGTTCACGCAGGTAGTGCACTAGGACCCATGTCGTGCGGTGTTCTGCAGGGGTCTGTCCTTGGACCACTCCTGTGGAACATGGGATACGACTGGGCCCTTCGAGGCGACTTCCCCTCCGGGCTCGGCGTAATCTGTTACGCCGATGACACGTTGGTCACAGCCCGGGGAGACCTTTCAGGAGGCGGCGCGCCTGGCCACCAGGGGAGTCTCTCTGGTGGTCGGGCGCATCGAGGCGCTGGGTTTGAGGGTGGCCCTAGATAAGACCGAGGCCCTTTTATTTCATGGGCCCCGTCGTGGTCCACCCCCTGGCGCCTCTATCGAGGTCAACTCAGTCCTCGTACCGGTTCAGGCCCACATCAAGTATCTGGGCCTGATCCTTGACGGAAGGTGGCGCTTCGACGAGCACTTCCTGCAGCTGGCTCCAAGGCTGGCCGGTGCTGCGTCCGCTCTTGGGCGACTCTTGCCAAATTTGGGTGGACCCAGCGTCGCTACAAGACGGCTCTACACGGGGGTTGTCTGGTCAATGACACTTTACGGTGCACCGGTGTAGGCGGAGGCTCTGACTGCCCAGAATAGGGCGCGCTAAGGCGTCCTCAGAGGGTTATGGCGGTTAGAGCCATACGCGGCTACCGCACCGTGTCGACGGAGTCGGGACTCCCCCGTGGGATTTGGAGGCGGAAGTGCTCGCGGAAGTTTATCGGCGGACGACTGAGTTCCGGGTAGAAAGCGGCAGACAGCCCCCGCCCGAAGAGGTACGCGAGTGGCGTGAGGCCGCTCGCCGAGCCACGATGGCTCGTTGGTCGTCCCGGCTGGAGGCTCCACGTGCTGGCTTTGCCGCCGTGGAGGCGCTCCAGCCGGTCATTGTCGAGTGGGCAGGGCGGCAGCACGGGACCCTTTCCTTCCGACTGACGCATGTTCTTTCCGGGCACGGCTGCTTCGGGAAGTACCTGCACTCGGTCGCTAGGAGGGAATTGAGTCCCGCCTGTCACCACTGCGACTGCAGTGAGGACTCGGCCACGCTGCAAGCACGAGACGCTGGCGGTCTGCTCTGCTTGGGCAACGCAGCGTCAGGCCCTCCCTGCAGTTATCGGAGGGGATCTCTCGCTACCGGCCGTCATACGCCATGGCCGGTAGCGACAGGAATTTTACCACAGTCGCGACCTTCTGTGAGGACGTCATCTCGCAGAAGGAGGCGGCGGAACGGGTCCGGGAGAACGATCTCCACTCGGACCTAATTCGCCGCCGGCGAACTGGGCGGCGGAGGCGCGCTTTCCAGCGCCTCATGCCGCCCTGAGTGTGGCCGCGGGTGGTCAGGACGGGTTTTCCCTTCCACCCACTATAGTGGCCCCCCGCGAGGAGGCGGCGTCCGCGTGTGCCTGGACGTTGCCTACTTGAGAGGTGGTGCCCGCGCTTTTGCGGGCAGGCACTAGGAGGGGTCCGGATGTCCGGATGTCTTAATAAAGCTGTTCCCGGATCCCTCCTATTAAGGCGCACAAAAAAAAAAGGAAAGGTAGTGCACTGGGTGGGGTTCGAACCCGCAACCACTTGAAATCCGACGCCTTAGCCATTACGCTACCGCTGCTTAACTTTGGGTAAATTGATTGAAATGCGAAGCCGGGGTGGGTTACTTGTCTAATATAATGTCTTCTGCATGTATGGAGTCCAATACCAGTCTTGCTTTACTCCTTGGTAGGCATTTCTACTTATAAAAAATGTATGTTTTACCTTTGTGGGTTATGCTAGATTGTCAACAATCCAGTGAGCAATTAGTGACGAGCATATTGAACTGGCAATAAAACCAAAATTATCAACTAAAATTATATTTAATAACAACACTAAATATCTCTATGTATAATTAATTTTTATACTTCATCAACAAGTTTAAACCTCTGGTGCTGTGGTTTCGGTATTACATGAAAGTACTTCTTCATTATAGTCTGCTGGTCTCTACCTCCATAGATCCTCTGAACCCAGGTATGTTCCCAATTTGGTTCAAATTTCTCACAAGTTACAAGGACTTTGCCTGCCTCCATGGCAAATAATGTACCATTGCGGCCAAATCCAACCTGGAATTCAATTACAATCATCATTTGTCAATCTCATAAATAAATAGACAAATATTATAGTTTATCCAATACACGATTTGTTCTATATGAATAAAAATTAAAATGCTATTCAATAGCGCAGCACTTGAAAACAGATGGATTGAGTTAACTAATTCTTACTTTTGTATGTTGGTAATAGTTCAAACATGGTTTTTAGGGAATGGGGAAATTCTAAGAAGCCCTTTTTTTTATAAATTAATAACAAATTTATTTAAAGAAATATATTTAGACATCTATTACAATGTAAACAAATAGGAAAATTTGTTCCTAGATGACCTATAATTTAATAAAAGAAATTATTGTTTTCCTGCTGATCTTTTTATAGTAACTGTGGATATGTTTTAACCCTTTCTATTCTAGCCTTGTTTACATTTAATAAATGTTTCATCTCAGGTTTTTGTTATAATATAGGAAGTGGATATTCTGTTTACACAAAAACATTGTATGGAGCACTTTACTTTGTGCAAAAATAAATATATAATACCTGGAATATTAAATAATTGGACCTGGAACAGATTACATGTATTTCTGATACCCTAGTTTTATCACAAGGTTGACATAGTGCACTGTAAATGTACCTAAATTAGAACAGATCAATGTGATCAATATACATTAATAAAAAATATGTACACTGTTATAAAATAATACATTTTACAATAAGATAAAATAAGTTTGTGTCTGGAATTCTTATTTGTTATTAAGTGACTTCCTTGCAATCAATTTATTATCTTTTATGGTAGTTAACTTGTAACTAAGCGTTGGCATGAGGTGTTTACCTATAATTGTTTGTTACATTATGGTTATACTAGCTGGTTGAGTTTCACCCGAGGTTTCACCCACATAAGTCCCGGTGCTGTAAGAATATTGGGATAAAAAGTAGCCTGTGTTAATCCAAGTCTCCAGCTATCTACATACCATACCAAGTTTCATCGCAATCGGTTCAGTAGTTTTGGCGTAAAAGAGCAACAAACATACATACATAATCACAAACTTTCACGTTTGTAATAGTAGTAGATAGATGTATTTTTGTGAATGTATTAAATATTAAAGTGTAAACAGCCATTTGTGAACCTAATGAATAAAATAAAATATTAAATGATGATTTTTTTAGGATTGCATTACGTACGTTTAGTCCAGGATGAAATCTAGGAGTTCTCTGGGTAGCCAGCATATGACCAGCCTGTACATAATGTCCATCTTGCACCTTCCACCCTCTACGTTTCGGCTTTACTTTACAATTAGTATTCTGTGTACTACCACCGGTTTTCTTGCTAGCGTTACGAACGAATTCTAAAATATAAATCAGTTATGTTTACTTTACGACTTCTAACCTCACATCTTGTGCCATTGTATTTAAAATTTTACCTTTGAGGGCTGAATTTACTTTACTGGTACTTAATAGAAAATTAAGAGACATTTTTCATAAATAAGTTTCTCAGCCTCAATTTCATAAAGATAGACGAACGAACGATAGATACAAATAGATATAAATTATTTTAGTGTACAATTTGATTTTTTATTGTTACCAGTGTGACCAGATAACATTTTACGAAAATACCAAAGCACCTCAAAAAAATACTGAAATAATATATCGACCGGGCGAATATACTAATACTGGGCGAATAAAGATACTGATTTTCGTGGCGGGAAGAAGTAATTTTTTTACAATTTTTTTTTGGTATTTCAACTGTTCGATAACTGTTCATCATTGTAAATGTACAATCAATTTTTTTTTTGTTCATTCTTAGTTTTTTTTTTAATAAAATAAAAAATTACCCTCAAGTTAAAATATGCAAAAATATTGTAAAAAATTTACTTTTCCCCGCGAACTTAAGACAGTCCATACGAGAACTGAACACTGAACAGTAGCGATGGAATAATTAGCATTAACATTCATATTAACTTTGTGAATTGTGATTTAGCAATTAGCAAATTAATTGAACTTGTGGAATTTCGTGAACGTATTAATTCATTGCACTTCGTTCGTTAACGCTTCACATTAACACAGCGTGTGCTCTCCCTCGCATCCGCGTGCTAACTAAAGGAAATTAAATAAATCGTCGTGCCGTTGCTATTTTGCTAAAGCGCTTATTACACTTGGCTGAATTCAGTCGTCTGAATTCAGTAACTACTGAATTCAGAAGTTACTTAGTTCATAAGCTAACTTACTAAATGCTATTACACTTGACTGAATTCAGTAACGACTGAATTCAGACGACTGAATTCAGCCAAATGTAATAAGCGATTAATGCCTACTGCTAAATGCTAATTTACCTACGTCACACCAGTGAAATAGCAGAGAGGCCGTGCATAGGAGTTATTATTTTCTTAAAAGAAATGCCCGAATTTAGAGTTGCATTTTGCATGAATGCGTATCATTTCCTAATTATTATTGTTTATTAATTTTGGTAGGTAATAGGTATGTGACTTGATGTATATCCGATTGTTTTGTTGATCTTTAGTACGGTTTAGTAATTGACCGTGGGAGGTTTGTTTACGTATTCTTTAGTTTTTTAACTTGTCTGTTTTTTATTGTGCCTTTATATATAATATTTTGTTATTAATTGTCTTTATATATAATATAGTTTCAACGATTTACTATTCATTAAGTTATATCTATATTTTTTATTACCGAATTAGCAAATAGCATTAGCATTAGCCAATAGCATGCTAAGACATGAGAATTCGCATGATCGTGAAATTAAAGTGAATTAGCATTAATTTCCATTACTACTGAACAGTACTCGCAGTGTATATCGGAATATACCCAAGTCAGCAAGTTATTCTCTGTGATGTGATCTCTGTCAAAAAAATTCTTTCAGATTTCAGGTAGTGAGGTAGGTGATTGTGTGTAGTAATTAGAGGAGTAAAATCTAAGTAAAATAAATAAATGAATCATGAGTTCTGATCCCTTAAATGTTGCAAGACGCAAGCTAAACGATGTTCTCGGTGATAAATCTACAAAATATTTTAACCACATGAAACAGTGGTTTCGTATGAAACTGACTAAAGAAGAATTTGACGCCGAAGCTCGAAAACTATTATTCTCTGACCAAGTGCATTATCATAACGAATTTTTATTGGCGCTGTTAAATAAGGTGGAAGGCTTGGCAGAAACATCGATTAGCATAGCTCAGGAAAAAGCCAGTAGTCACAATAGGAACAGTAGAAGACACAAAAGGAGTTCCCGAACCTCAGAGAAATCTAACTTTGAACCTGTTGACTTGCTGGAGTATCTACCGCCGAGTTCACCTCCGGGTGCAGGAAGCGATGGTGTTAAATACGCCGCACAGGTATTGAATCTTTTATATTTTTAATGGTGTCGCCTTCTATATTCAAAACGTAACTCCATTTAGCCTCAAATGCCCTAAATACTGTGTATTACTGTGTACCACCGAACTGATGACCGTCATGCTAATAATACATATATAGATCCACTAGAGGGTGCTAATGTAAACATTGAGTTGTCAGCTCCTTATTAATTAATGCCACCAACCTGCTAATGTGACGTTTTAAGTTCGTCATTTCATTTAAACTTTCACTTCTGTCAGCAATCCCATGACTGCCTATTTTTTTTATTATTTACAGGAAATATTCTTGCCTGACCATGCTCTTGTGGTTGGGCGGTTCATGTTAGCAGCCTGGGAGCTAGGGCTTGAAGGTGCTGAAGATGATGCTGCTGACATAATTGTAGTTGCTGTTCAGAACTTTCTCAAGAATATAATTGCAGCTATATTATCTCAACGTAAAGGTTACAAAATCCACAACAGACACTTCATGTATGATATTGGAGGAGACATGCCTAATATGTGGTTAAGAAATACATTGAAACTGTATGATCCACAAAGTGAAGGAAGACTTAATGTAGATGATGCTATGAGTGATTGTCTGGGTCCTAGATGCCCGCCCACTATTGATGAGATGGAACAGTCTGCTGTTTTCGAGATTGCTTGCAGGTAAGATTTACAAACTTAATTAATAGTGTAATAATAGCTAGCTAGATAAATACTTATGACATATGCAAGACTTCAATGATATATGTACCTATATCTAATACCTTTAAACAAGCAATTCTTGTATATATGTATATAATCTGAATCTAGGAAACAGCTCCAACGATTTTGATGACATTTTGTATACAGATACAGTTTTGCATTTTATGTTCAACTGCACAGTTGTATTTTCTGTAAAAATGCAATTTTACAAAAAAAAAAAATTACATAAAGCCACCGAGCAAAGCTTGGTCTCTGAGGTACTCTTAATTAAATGAGTATGTCAACCATTACAATAGTATATGAAGTCTCAGCATTCTGCAGGTTCTTTTCATCCAATTTAAGATTGTATAGTATCTTAAAAGTATTTAACTGTGTACGCTTCAAATTAAATTCTGCATAAGGTGAAAACAAAAGAAAGTTCTTTTCTTAAAGATTAATCAGTTCCTGGCAACAGGTGCATAAATAAGAACAGTTAAAATTATAGAGGTAGTGTACAATCATTGTGTAGAATTGTAGATAATTATATACCGGTCAGTTCGATGTATAGTTATACATATCAAAAATATCTCTATGTTTCAGTACACCAAATGTGGAGCTAAATGATGACAAACTAACCATAGATGAATTGTACAATACTCTACTTACAAATAAAAATATTATTGCCTGTCATTCAGTGTATGCTGTCAATATGGAAAGATTAGCAGTTATGTTGAATCATCCTAGTGTGTAGAATATATTTTTATATACTTCTATTAAATATTGCTAAGTTAGTCAGTAATATGTACAGTAATGGCAAATGTATGCTTAGAATATATTATTGTAAATAGCTAATATTATTGTGAATTTAAGTACATAAAAGCCTATGTCTTATGTAAATAAAGTGCTTTAGTGAATCCCAACGACACACTAACGACGCAAACCTTATCATTATGTTCGTAAACACTACACTGGACTGTTTCTTAAAGAGAATGTTATTGATTAGTAGTTCCATCAACAGATTAAGGTCCGTTTGCAGTATGCGAGCGATGAGATAAATTTAAATTCATGAGAATATAATAAAATATGTCTTTTTAATATTTGACCTATTATTTAACACTAATGAATTCATATAAACATGTGATAGCAATACATTTTTTTATTAAATTTTAATTAACGTCAATAACATTATAATAAAAATTCATTAACCAACTCAATATAAATGGTGGAACATGTGTGGCTGTGTCCCAAATTATTTTTATTATTATTCTCCTTATTAACTTAAATATACTTGCATATAAATTACAATTTGAAATACATTTAGAAATATGAAAAAAATATTGAAATATATTATTATTAAGTATAGTATATGATTGTATGGTCAGCAACAAAATAAATATTACATATTACATCAAATATAATAGCAGATACTAAAGAGAATGATTATCGAGACTTATTTTTAATTTGTTTTATCTCATTGCTGACGGCACCACTTTATCCTTATTTATATTTACAATATTAAAAATAATCGAATTCTCAGGCTTCTTGTTGTCCAAAGGAAAGACCCCTGCACACTATAGCCGGATCGTCTGTTACTCAACAGGCGGCCAAGTCTGGCGGGGTTCTTAGGGATTTCCTTTCGAAATTACACCTGAGGCCCCGGCAATAAGACTACGGGACGCAAAAAAACAGGCTTCTTGTTGTTAAAAAAAAAAACTTATTTATATCAGAGTCACTAGAATTATGATTTGGCAAAGTTGATAAAAGCTTACATAGGAAAGAGGGGTGAATAAGATTCAGGAAGAATAAAAGTAACATAAAATAAATAGTTTTAAAAGGTTATGTTCTAAAGATTCAGATAAAACAGTATTTACGACTATTTGATAATTGAGAAGAATGAGTAATGAGCCACATTCGGTCTTTATATTTTTTTTCCAGATTAATATTGTATATTATTTTTAATTTATCCTTGGAGTCCGATTGGTAATCAACGGTTCACTGGGAACAGCAATGTTTTGATCCTAGATAACAATCTATAATGCACCATTTAAACGAAATTATTTAATATAACATGAATGTAATGGCCTGAAGATATTAAATTGTTATGGATTTAATGTATTTACACAACGAGAATAAGGCCTTGACTTCTTGGAAAGACTCGGCAAATGGCCATGTAATGAGCGAAATGCGATACACAGTGTTACATTATGGACCATTTACATAAGGGCCTTTGCATTATTGAACTAAATTACGAACCAGGCAATTTGATGAACCATTCCAATAAGAGAAGCCATTTATTACAGTTGTGGAAATATAGACAGGCCCTTACAATAGAGTTATGAGACTGAGTGATATCGCCGGAAGACAGTGAATTGTAATGGATTGTCTTTATTTAGGTACACAACGCCAATAATTTAGCATGGCTTAGTAGAATGGCTCGTCAAATTGCCATGTATCTTGCTGTACTTATCTATAAATGGTCGTTAGAGGCTATTTGTATCGGCGCTGATATTTGGACATACTCAGTTCTAATTTATTGGATTCACTTGCCTGAAGGCATTCCATTGTAATGGCTTGTCTGCAGTTACCCGAGGACACTATTTGACAAGGGATGGTCTATATTTACACGACGCGAATAAATTGCTTGGTTAAGCGAAATTGTCTCGTGTAAATGGTCCATTATATGTAGGTATGTAAATCGTCCGTAATTTATAACTTAGTTGAATATCACTAGATTAAAATTTTACACTGTGCTTAAGACTCGAAAACCCCACTTTGCGCACAATATCGAATAAATTTTTACATTGGTAATTAGGGCATTTAGCACTCTTCTGCGGATACATGGGGTGTCGTCGTTCCAGGTTCAGAAGGCTCAGACGGCGATTCAATAACGACTGATGGGACACTTCTTCCTGGTTGAGGAGTTGAGATTGTTCTGCTAGGTGTAGCCTCAGTTGGTAACTGTTCGAGTTCATGAGTTTCTGTAGTCTCTTGACGTCTTCGAATGCTGCCGAGGAACCGTTGATTCTTCCAAGCGAAAAACCCGAGTAAGGATAATAAGGCTATTAAGCCGATTGCTCCGAATGTTATGCCTGTTGCTGATGCGTTTGACATTGTGTACAGACCTGTGGTGATATTAAAACACCTATTAAATCGCGTATATTATAATAAACATTTCGCCAACAAAATTAGTTTTATGTATAGGCTGCAAAGTCATTGCAGCATTGTCATTTACGTGACAAGATTGGACACTGGTAAGTTAACAACAGATATGATATAGGTACCTTGGACCATACCATTTCTACCTCGGACATACTAGGATCAAAAGATGATAAATATTTGCAGGTACTAATGACTTGGATAAATGGCTCATTATTCTACTTTCTTGGTCATCCGTCAAAACAATCTTTACAGAAGAACACCAGGCATAGATATAGTCTCCTGGCGTACCTTCTGGTGCTCTATGAATTATAAAGTACGAGCTGGGCCTCGCGGTTTCACCCGCGAAGTCCCGGTGCCGTGGGGATGTCGGGATAAAAGCCTATGTGTTAATCTAGGTCTCCAGCTATCTACATACCAAGTTTCATCGCAATCGGTTCAGTAGTTATTACGTGAAAGAGTAACAAACATTCATACATCCTCCCAAACTTTCACGTTTATAATATTAGTAGGATCTGACAGTACCTAACCGGAAAATTTTTTGGAGGGTTGTATAATGTTGACTTACACATACGAAGACATACGGCACAAGTAAATTAAGACTGGCTGCGTTAAGAAACCTTAATTGCTGAACGTAGACTACTTAGTGCAAGTTAGTTAGCAATTAAAGCCATACGAAAAAAAATAAGAACCTTCAACTTTAAAGTTAATGACATCAGTATACTCGTGGCCGTTGTCCAAGCCAGCGCCACAGGTCCATGTGCCGAGATCTTCGTACTTCACTTTTCTTATCGTCACAGCACAATCCCCACGGTCTAAACTCTTGTTGTTTGGAAAATAATATCTTTTTAGAAGAGGTCTAGAAACGAACAAAACAAAGATTTTGTAAGTCGTTGTAAGTTTTATACTTAAGTTACCTCAGGTCCCAGGATATTATTGGTATAATATAACATTTCAATAATAATTCAATTCAGAAATTTCGCCATGGTTTTTTTTTTAATTTTCGTCGGAAATGTGTTCTCTCGTTTTATATTATTTTAAGTTAATAGATTAAAAGATAAAACGCGAGTTAAATTATTTACATACATACTTTGATTCTGTTTAAATAAAATACTAATATGGATATAACTGATGGATTCATTCATCCGGCGCCCCTATTGCCCTGGCGCCTGTGTGCGCCGCACACTTCGCACTTATGGGCGGCTCGGCCCTGTCTGTCTATGGTCCGAAGAGAGAATGCGTGGGATTCCGCTTAATTTTGCGAGGAGGTGATGTTGGCTAAAGGCTCCCGGGTCCCCTGCAATAGGCGGTCACTTGTGACGGAACACCTTGTGGTTTTAGTCGGATCGATTCCGACATACCACTTCACCATTAGCTCCGGTGAATTGATGACACACGAATAGAAAAAAAACGTAAATTTCAAAGGTTTTATTTATGCAAATAGTTTCAAAAAAATCTGGACATTTCACAAAACCTTTGGTAATAAATAACCATAGTTTTATTCATGTCAGCCCTCTCTTGCGAAATATGAGCTTTATCGGTAAAGTTTCAAGTTCAATTTGTCAGTTTCAAATCATGATTTTTTCTAAGATTGTTAGCGCTTTACGGTTCTCACAGGGCTTACTAGACGACCCTAAAATATGACCACAACTTTTTGTAACATCTGTATAAAAATTTCGTGTCACGTTCTTTGTCCGCGATGAACTAAACTAATGAACCAATTTTAATAAAATTTTGCATTGTACAACTTGAGAGCTAAGATAGTTTTTATCTTAATTTAGAGTCCCAATATTTTTTATTGCAAATGACTTAATCACAGCAACCGTACAAGTGGCCGGGTAGCTAGTATCACATAAAAATCTTGCCGATGTAACTCATATTATAATTTAAATGTGACATCTATAAATACATATAAAAATTGAATAATTATTTCCTTTGGTCACGGCATCACACATGAACGGCTGGACCGATTACGCTAACTCTTTTTTTTTGTGTTTTTTATTGTCAGGATTTTATAGCAGGTTGTTATGAAAGAAAAGAATAAGAAAGTTGCGCGAAAAATTACAAAATTTAAAGAAAACTTAACGACCAGAGATAACTATATATTGTACTACTTAACGACTATATTAACTTTTCTAACCTTAGCGCTTTTGACATTGACATAACTCAGTAGTGACAATTGGCACTTGCACTGACGATTGACAGAATGCGCGCTGCAAATTATACCAATTCGAATTCAATATTCATAGTTAAGACTATAGATAAATTAAGACAGGACAACGTCTGTCGGGTCAGCTAGTCTATAATAAATCATAGGTATTTGAAATCTATTAATTCACAAGCAGGTAGGAAGGTACTCACTTTGATTCCGTCACACTCGAATCTATACTAAACGGCAGAGCATTTGGTGGTTCGAAACGGCAGTAACTCAAAGGTATGAAACCTTTAGTAGTTGTACAGTACAATGTGTATGACTTTCCATGCACAGCCGTGATATTTGACACCACTGCAGCGATCTCGCCAACCACCCTAAGTTGAATGATCTTCATCATCTCCACGCCAACTGATCGGCTGCCGATATGACAACGCCACGTCCCTGCGTCATTCGACGTTGCAGTTATTTTAATGGAGCATTTCCCTTCGTAGGTAGATTGCCCTGTAAATCTAAAATAGTTGTGTTAATTATGTTGTCCCGGTATGTACCTATATTATAACCTGTGTGTCGGTAGGTAGGAAGCACAGGAGACACGGTCGTTCTAGTCTCTGATCTTCGTTAGATATCTAGTCTAGGCAAGCCGTAACTCTGTTACTGGCAACAGATAGAAACGAATGAAGAAAACCTATGTAAGTAAATAGTGATTCAGACGGCCCGTGGTGGTCGCGAAAAGAGCAGCTTATAAACCGAAACGCGGGCAGAATTTGTTCTACTGATGGCCAGGGCCTGGTAGGCGATATTGGGTACCGCCACATCGCCTCACCAGTAAAATGTATTAAGTATATCGGAGACACCATGTGCATAATTTTAATCGGTTTCGATGAATCGATATTGATTCCCCTACTATAATGTGGCTATAAACTAGCAGCTCCCGCGTGGCTTCGCTCATGTTTACCTACATATTTATATATTTTGCGTGGAACCCTAATTCTTATTTATTATTATTTTTTAATTAACCCAATTTATTCTTTATAACACCAACTATCTGACAGTGAAATTCCTGTGGAAATGAGTTCACCCGCTCCGGAGATTAGCTGGAACAACCAGACAGACAGACAACAAAAATTTTAAAAACTGGTTTGTATTCATAGATAGGTATCAATATTTTGACATTACAAACCATAAACTTAATATAGGTACTATCGTAAAGTATACTTACTAAGTTTATGTTACAAATCACTGACCTCTATTATACACTTGTACAATAGAGGTCAGTGTTACAAATAGACACTTCAATTTTGTTTATTTGTATCGATTGTAGTATCTATCTAAATTATCTATATCAAATCGAATCAAAATAATTTATTTCAATTGAACCAATTATAGGTATTTTTAAATTGTCTAGAGTACCTAGTAGTCAGTCAGACTAAGTCAGTCGTGAAGCTAGTTGCCTGCAATACGTAGATTCTGTGCGGAGAAGAACAGGCAAGAAACTGCAAGGACACCCTTTTCCAACATGTTTTTTTACAAGTCTCTGATTACATTGCTTATAAGCGCAAATTAAATGTGAAGACAATGTCCTCACATTAATATGTAAAAATAGAAACAGTCGCGCAAATTACTACTATACTTATGTAAGTAATAGCAGTTCCGAGTTGACCAGCCCCGACCAACGGCACTCATTTACGATGACCCACGCGCCAGCCATCGTCCACCTCAACCATATTACAATTATATATTTATAACATAAATATAGAAGTGAGTATATAGAAGAATGTACCTACGTAAATGCATAGATATAATATTAAAAAATTGTTCAATGATAAGAATAAACTAAGTACCTACCTACTTCATTAACTTAGCATAATGTGACTTGAACTACATATCATTAAGGTGAAGATAACTTACCCAGTCGTTCAAGTTGCGTATCGCTTAATCATTAACTTTACACTAATTATACTGTAGTTGGGATAGCTGTCTTAAACAAATAAGCGGCGATAGCGCAATGACTAAAGGATGCGGGTTCGAACCTTATCCATTGCACTACCAAAGTGAACTCACTCCTAGCTTCCTAACATAAACATTTCAGCTTATCTGAAGGAGTTAACAAGAATAGGTATTAGTAATGTGTTCATCACGTCCCTAGTATTGTACACGAGTGATTATTATTGCGGACCCTATCCCCTCCACCGCTCAACCCTGGTAAAGATACTATTTACGCTAGTAAAGGTGTATAACTACATTCTTTTAGAGGGTTGATGCTCTTTCCTAAGAGGGTACTCACTCCTCGTCTGAAAAAAACCCAGCTAGCGATCATTGCGAAATCTAATATCAACGATAATAACGCTTAACCACTCTTGAGCCTATTTGTAAGTGTTATACATATATATGAATTTCAATAATGTAAAGCTAACACAGTAGCCGTCTTGGTCTGAATTTTAAAGGATTAGTACATTATTTCGTTTCTTGATTACCAAATGATTTACCAACTTCACCAATAATCAAGGCAATCAATTAACTAACTACTAGATTCGAACGAGCGAGAGAAATGAACGAGCAGACAGATCACCTGATGGTAAGTGACTACCGCCGCCTAAGGACACCCACAACTCAAGAGTCACAACTGCGTTGACGGCTGCGTTAAGGGGGAAGATGGGAGGGGTTGGGGCGTGCGATTTTCTGTGAGGCCGTGGTATCACTCCGGTCGAGCCGGCATATACCTACGTGCCGAAGCTTGGCTCTCCCACGACAATATTATTAAATTAATTTTAGTTCATGTTGTGGTTACTTGAGACCAGGCTCAGCTTTTAAAGAAAACATGAAGATGATATATCTATATAAGGTAATAACCTCTATTCTATGTATTAATCAGGGTAAGTTAGAAATATTCCTACTTACGAATATCGCTTTCCACTGGGATGCATAAATCCACAATATCTCATCGGCATATCCGTTCTACATTCCATATTAAGTTTCTCATTCTGAAGAGCCAGAATAGTTTCCACTCCATTCTCGTAGATCGTTCTAAAAGCTGTAAGAATAATGCTAATAACGCCTCCGTATAAAAAATCGTCATATTCTACGGTACGAATAATATTACATATGTTACAGAAATAAACCTGATCACTATTATGAATAGTTTAGAATTAGATTACACACTAACAGGTAGCACTGGCGGTGGTCATATATAAAAACTATAAAATTATATCATATTCTCGGTACTTCATACCTTTTGTATGTAAAGGATAGTCGTTCACTGTTATTATTGCTAAAAATACGCTTACCAAGTTGTATTTACACATTTTACCATAGTCTCTGGCATGAATACGACTGACGGAATGTGTTCCTGCCCACTACAAATGAGCTACCCTCTAAAAACTGATACAGTAATTACACGTCAATAGGTCGCGTTTAATGACGTGATAACCTAACACATTACACTTGAATTATTATTTAATAACATGTTAAGACACCTATTTATGTGATAATATTATCATAGCAGATAAAAAAACATTGATTGATTGAGGTACCTATGTCATTGTTAATGAGCAAAAGGATAAGGCCCTGAAACAAATCCATATAGATACTAACTTTTAAACTTTTGCGTCCCATATATGATATTTATATATACGGAAATTAATGCCATCACAAAATAGGTATTACATGCGCAGTCGGATAAACTGTGATAAACACCAAAATAAGGACACATCGGTTTGCTTACAAAATATGGACACTATTAGTATAGTAGGTATGTGATGGTCTGATGGTACATGGCGAAACAAAAATATTAAAGATATCAAAATGTGCGGGTGGATGAAGAACCTTCTACTTCACGGTCTTGACGACGACGGAGGGCGTGCACCACTGATCCAGTCAGCCTGTGACCATGGCCAGTGCAACCTGGTCGAGACGTCAGGCAATTCAGAAGCGTATAACACCTATTTCGTGATCGCGTTAATTCCCGTATATATACATAATTAAATTCTACATAATTGTAGGACAGGGAAACTATCTCTACACTTAAAATATTCTAGGTAAACGGTTGATTTGCTTTAATACACTTAACAAGTTTAGTGCTTAATTGACCATTTGCAGTGTTTACACTGCTGTTTATGTTTGTGATAAAGGTTACTGTATTACCAGGCTAGGCCCACTCCGGTCAGTAGGTATGAAGCTGGTAGGTACCAAGCAGCGGCGACGAGTCGGGCGAAATTCAGTGGGCTGCCATGCGCCGGCCAGGTAGCACGTTACTTCGATACTCACTCACGCGCTACGTCGCTTCGTCCGTTCGTCGCTTACGAATTACGTTTCCCGTATTTACGTAGTTAGATTATATTATTAATTATAATCAGTATAGTTAGATATTTACAAGTTCTGTTTACAAGGTCAACTTTAGCTATGATAAGTATATTTATTTATTAGGACCAAAACAACTGATACACATCTTCTATCTATACATCTATACTCTATAGAAATAAATAAAATTGGCGTGTCTGTTTGTAATATTAAAATAACCACTTTTTACTAAGTGCATTTGGATGTATATAAGCTACATATACCAAAACAATATGTTTTACAATTTTTGTCTGTCTGTCTGTTTGTTTCGGTTAATCCCCGGAACAGGTAGACCGATTTCCCTGGGACTTTCACTGGCAGATGGCTGATGTTAAAAGGAGTAAGTTATGCTTTGATTTTGGAAAAAGAATGAGGGTTCTGCGCAAAATATATAAATATGTACACGCGAGGGAAGCCGAGCGGGAACTGCTAGTAAATAATAAATTTGAAGTGTCCGTTTGTAATTTCATAATGACAGTTTTTTACTAAATGCATCTCAATGTTAGCACGGTACTTATACCAAAAAAATATTTTTTCACATTTTTGCCTGTCTGCCTGTTTGTTCCGGCTAATCTACGGAACGGGTGAACCGATTTTCACGGGACTTTCACTAACAGATAAGCTGGTGTTATAAGGAGTAACTTACCCAAGTTTAGCTGTGATAAGTTTAGGACTACAACAATTTTGTCTGTCTGTCTGTTTGTTCACCTAATCTCCGCAACGGGTGGACCGATTTACAGGGGACTTTCACTGGCAAATAGCTGGTGTTATAAGAAGTAGGGTTCCGCGATTTATTTTTGCATATACCTACCTAGCTAAACACCTAAAAGAGATATTTTCATTCCAAGGTACACACTAACGTATGGCAAATGCCTATCTTCTTAGAGACTAAAGTATCTATGCAGAGATTGTGAAATAAAATAGTTTTCTTTAATATAAGTTACATCTACGTAGGTACTACTAAGTAAATACCTAGCCTAGGTTTATTTGAAACTTCAATTGTTCACAGAAGTAAAGTAATAGGCACATAACTGGTCATTAAATATTTAGATTAATTCTTCTTACAGAAGACAACCTTATCGGCATTAGAACAGTTAAGAGTTATGCGATTGAAAGAGAGGCAAATTTTAGGTTAATATACCTCATTTGGAATTAGCGGTGTGCGATCTGAATTACACCTTATTGTTTAGGAGCAAGAGTCGCTATTTATTTAAATGGTATTGCGAAGAGGTCCTTCTGTACTGGTACTATTATGTATTCTGTGGTATTACTAAAGATTGTGATTAGGAACTGATGTGAAAAGCACTTGTATGTACGAGTATTATAGTAGTATTTAACTAAATTATTTCAAAAAAAGATAATTTAAAAAAAATATAATAGTTCTAATTATGTATTGAAACTTAGGATTATGGAATTTGCAATACACAACAAAAAAATGTCTTTAATTTCTGCCATTTTTTTCTTATAGGAAATCGAATACGTAAGTCTACTTAATGGAATAGGGTCTACCCTATGGTACTTTTTTTTATACGTCGCGTCAAAAAGGTATACCTACTTACCTCAAAGTATCATAAAATGGCTCATAAACTTAAATGGTTCTTTGACTTTTCTAAGCTGTTTAGACCCATTTTAATAGTTAAAAAAAAAATTAGGCATTTTGCAGTTAAGGCTAAAAAAAAAATTCGTTATTAATTTAAAAAGTTTAAAACCGATCTCGCTGAAATTTATAGCGCTCTTTAATATCATCAAAAGCTACAATTTCAGAAAGTTTCAGACTTCTACATATGTTCCTTTCAAAGTTATTGAATGTTGAAAAAAACGCTCTTTTTCAACTTTGATCTTCATTTGCTGTTAAACTATAGCACTTAGCGACTTAGAACAGGTCTCATTTTGTAGGTAATTTAATGGAGAACAAAAAAGCTTTGGACACATGATGAAAAACATACTGGAAACGAGATATCACACGAAATGTCTTTCTTTTCGTTATATTGTTAAATTAAAAAATGACACCGCACTTGCCCAGACGCTGGTATCGAAATTCTTAATCAGCGCATTTTTTTACTATTTATCCAAAAATAAAAATGCGTGGTAATCGAAATGCCCATTTTGATCATAAAACCGCTAGGTTGACTGCACTTTAATCCCTTAAACTTCTAGTTAAGTTAGAGTACCTAAGTATATATTTTTTTAATTGTGCCACCCAGTGCACTACCGACGTGAACCCACTCCTAACACAAGCATTTAGTTTGTAATGTGTGATCCACATTACTAGCAGTCTTTAAAAAAAAAAAAAACTAATGAGTTGCGAGATGGAAAACTGAAGTGTTCATTGAAAAGGTTTAAACCATTTAATCAAAAAAAAATAAGTTAATAGGACTTTATTAGGACTAAAATGAATTCTTATAAATACTTTTTACACCATACTCGTAGATTATAGTCTTAATAGCCAAGTGACATCGTTTGGCTGGCACTGGGTTACCATGTGGCGGGATTGACCGGCGGGAAGAAAAAAAAAAAAATTTCCATTTCTCGTCTTTGAGTGTTATCTAAGTTACCATAGCCTTTTATAAACTGGTCATCACCTTTTACAAAATATAACCTTTCCCGGTGCAGGTACGTTAATTGTTGAGGAGCTCTCCTAGTAGTCCACCATTAACCCGGTAATTGTGACGAGCATAAATTACTTAGCAACCATATTAAAGTAATCGAATCGCAACCCGTAAAATACTCATTATTGAGTAGTTCCGGAGGCCATCTGTGCTCTCCACCATCAGTTCCACTTCTTCAACTGCTGCTTTCCGAGAGCAAATGCACGAGTTACTATAAAAATATCCAAATCGCTATAGGTGGGCACTATAATATTTGAAGAGTACCCTCGATTTCTCATTTCTCCAAGATCCCGTCATCAGATCCTGACCTGATGGCAACACGACCAACTGGGAGGAAAAAGAACGTATGAGGTGTCTGGTACACCCGATTGGAACGTAATTTTTTTCGCTATATATAAGTATCTTAATGGATTGAATAAATTTTATCAACATATAGTAAATATGGTAAAAACTCGAAATTAAAATTGCGCGATCTGTGAAGGTGGCCCGAACTAATAGTACAGTAGTATCGCGCAGAATCCACAGATAGAGATAAAACAAATCAACTCGCGGTCAGCATTTTTCGTTGCGCTAACCCTTTTTCCGTCTAGCCCGCCGTCAGCCGAGCGTCTGAAGTTTAACGTGCGATGGTACTTCGTTCCAAAAAGAATTTCGAAAGGCCCACACTTATACCTTGTTATCATAAAACTCGGGAGTATTTTTTTTTTTTTTATTAGTAATTAAATAAAACATGGCGAAAAATTTTAGTCAATCATCTCTGTCTAATATTTGGGTAAATAATCTTGTTTATTTAGAAGACATAAAATAAAACAAAACTGTTTATACGGGAACATTTAATTAAACGTATGTACCTACTTCTTTTATCTCAAGGCTATTTACAAAAAAAAATAACATCATTTCCTCCTATTTCTATTATTTCTACTCTTTGGTTCAGCCTTTTTATCCACGGTGAGCTCTTGCTGCAGTTTCTTCAACATTTGTGGTGTGATTAGACCCTGTAATTAAAATAAAATGTTTTATACGGTTACCGTCCTACCGCGTCGGTTGGACTCAAGGGTCGGAAGTTGGATTGGCGCCGGACTCTCTCTCAACTCACACTCAAACCTTGAAAAAAGCCCCGTAACTAGTCGGGCATCACCGAAATATATACGTGAGTAAAACCGTATATAAGGTTTTAATATAAATACTAAAATACCACTCACGAAAGTTTATATTCGAATGTTTTACGAAAATTTATATCCAAGAGCGGGCAATGAACTATGTAATTAGTTCTCTCACAAGAGTTCTTTCAAGAGAACTTTAAGTTGTTGGATAACATACACACACACACAGTTTTAAGCACTACCGACACTTTAAGAGGCCGTATACGAAATTTTGCCAATTTCGCTGATTTACGTGGTTTTACAGACGTGATTTTACAGTTAAAATACTATATTTCTATAAGTTTTTATAAACAACATAAAAGATCATTTCAATTTAGATCTAATGTATGAGCCACTTTTTTACTTTTATTATTCAATTTTGATTAATCGACCTCAAACCGGTGACTGTTTTGTAAATTTTGCCGTAAGAGGTTTAGAATATCACATATTTACGAACTGTTTTGAAGTACCAACGGTATGAAAAAATTACAATGTATTGCTGTAAAAGTCGTCTATACAATGTATGAAACACTTTTTATAATTTTAATATAAAATTTTTTAGTAAAAAAATGTTTAACTTAGTCAAATTTTACAGAAAATGGACAAAGTTTTGCTTTTGATTTCGGCTGCGTGGAACTTTCATTCATAAAATTACAACAACAGAAATAAACTTCAGTTCAAAGTTAACCCATTTTCTGAAAAAAAATTGCAAAAAATTTAAAAAATATGGTAATAAAAAATGTTTTAAAACAACCTAAATCTCGCATTATTATTTTTAATAAAAGTAAAAAAGTGGTTTACTCATTAGATCTAAATTAAAGTGATCTTTTATGTTGTTCATAAAAACTTATAGAAATATAGTATTTTAACTGTAAAATCACGTCTGTAAAACCACGTAAATCAGCGAAATTGGCAAAATTTCGTATACGGCCTCTTAATCAAGATAAAGAGGTTACTTTTGACTGATGTTTACACTTACATCTGCCATTTATCATCTTTAGGACAATATTTTTATACTAATTGTCTACTAGAACTATTTTTTTTTTTATATTATAGGGGGCAAAACGAACAGATGGTCACCTGATGGTAAGTGACTACCTTCACCCATGGACACCTGCAACTCAAGAGTCACAAGTGCGTTGGCGGCCTTTGAGATGGGCTATGCTACTGAACAATTTAGTCTATATTTGCCTCCGTTCTTCATAAAAGTAGGTGGAATGTGTAAAGTTGAATATTTTTTTTATTTTAAAGGTAAAAATACCTGTAAATTCATCAATCAGGTCATTACTTGTAAACGGATAGTTTTTTTTCAAAAATTCTTATTGTAACTGTATGCTAGAGACATGCCCTTTCAGTGATTAAAAAGTTGCAGGGACTTGGGTACTTACCCTAGCAACAAGCATATCGGAGAGTTTCCCTTTGTCTTCGCCTTTATGTCTATGCTGCGAACCGCCTCTCAGAGGTCGCCTGTTTGCTAGATGTGAGTCCTCATCGGGATAGAATACCTGCTCAGAGTTTCTCAGCAACCTGCCATTACAAAGATAAGTTTTTGAGTAACGTTTATTTAGGCATATTATTAATTATGTCAAACACGTACCATATACGAGTCAAATGGTATATACTAATATTTGTGGAGAGTGTTATTGGCACATGAAGGGAGAACCGTAGCCATGTGAACAGGTTGATGTTGTATACTTATATACTCTTCGGTGGGAGAATTTTCCTTGCGCGATGCAGGATGAGTAGTTACTAAGTAGTTCGAATTGTTTCAGTTAGATAGCGCTGCGAATATTACCACGTAACATATAAAAATTATATAATAATAATAGTAAAACATGTCGACCTGGTTATTTGGAATATTCCTTGCTGTATTATTCCATCAAGTTCTGTTTCCATGTCGCGTACCAACTTGACGTCCGGGAACATATCGGCAAATCGATAGCTGCGAATAAAGTTTTTAATTGATTACGATGGTATTCATTAAAATTGTATGAAAAGTGTAGTTCTAAAATTAAACGATTACTCTTTTGAAACAAAAACTACGTACTTAGTTGTTTTCAAAAGAAATAAAATCTCCATTTCAAAGTGCTCGAAATTATTTATCAATGACAGTTTCTAGCACCGCCGCCGCCTTTTCACTTCGTATCCTACTATTTATATTGTTTTTGTTATCTTAAACTATATTTAAAATATCACTACTTTTATTTACAGTATAGCGGCTATGTACCTAGTTTTCTTTTTGTAAAAGGAAGAGAATGGACGTGTCCCCTTCGGATTATAGTATATAAATATTTTCAATTCTCACCTTAACCATAGATAAAGTTCAAGTACATCGAACACAGACTCGAGATGCACTAGGTCCATGATTGTCTTCGGCGAAGGTAAGGGCCAATCCACACAGTTACACAGCCAGTTTTTCGTTAGGGGCTCGTTTCGACTGTATTGGCGAACCATCTGCCGGTAGACGAGAATATTTAATGTACCTAGTAATTAGGTAGTTGTCTATGTTTAAAATAAATTATTTCATAGTACTAGAACGCAAACGATTTTTTTTATCAGAAACTAATTAAATTTTTATTATAACAAAAAAAAATTTACAAATAAAAAGCGATTTTTTTTTATGTTTACTAGCCGTACCCCGCAGTCGAACCTGCGTTTATGGTCACTGGTCCGCTGCTAAGGGTTATAGCATGATGTTACATAGCCTACAACGTTCCTCAATGAACTCTATCCAATACAAAAATAATTATTCAAATCTAACCCCTAGCTTTTGTATTGTTGAGCCAAATTACGGTCCCCGTTTGATATAAAAACAAATTTTGCCTCCCCTAGGCCAACAAAAAATAAATTGCCTGCTCCTGGGCGGAAAGCTGGATACGCCCATGGTTGTAATTGTCAAAAAATGTGTGCAGATACCTTGAGGAATGTAGCGCAGACGAAGGGCAGTTTGTTGTTGATGGGCGCGCAACAGAACACGTAGCGAGCGCGGAGCGGCAGCGGCACGTGCTGGATCATCTCCGCCAGGAACTTGAACCCCTCCGTGTTGCACATAAAGTACAGCGAGTCGTCCACCGTGCACAGGTGCACGAAGATGTCCTGACCACACATGTACCTCGTGAGTATTAGCGTCACGTGCGAGCTGTCTTGTTATATTATTACGATAACTGACTACACGCAAGAGTTTTTTTTTTATTGTATAGGGGACAAACGAGCAGACGTGTCACCTGATGGTAAATGACTACTGCCGCCCATAAGCACCTGCAAGAGGCACAAGGCTTTATGGATGGAGTAGGAGACGAGTGGAAGAGGGGGAGAGGCGGGAATACGAGGAAGGGTTAAGGCCTCTGGTAGCCTCACTCGGCGAAAAGCAATGCAAGCATTGCTTCACTGCCGGTTTTCTGTGAGGCCGTGGTATCACTCCGTTGGAGCCGTATGGGCATGCGTGCCGAAGCACGGCTCTCCCACGATAATTAAATGACATTCTTAAATCTTAAGCACACATCGCGGTCAGAAGAAAAGAAACAACCGCTTAATTGCGTAGTTTCAGAGCTTCTCTATTTATTTGTCACTAATACAGCCAAAAATGTACAAACCAACCTCATTAGAGAAAAAAATTTTGTAGAGAATAGAGTATGTGAAATAATTATGGGTAATGTTCATTAATAAAACTTGATTGTGAATCACACTATAAAATGTTTTAAATTAGTGAGCAATAACCACGTAGGGGTACCTCTTCTACTATGACGAGAGCCAGCCCTTTAGATTCTTATAAGATCATCGTACGTAAGCAGAAATATTAGTAATAGGACACTCGCCCTATTCAAGTAACGCAAACTGTAAAATAAACTAAACATACCATTAAGCTGCTAAGTGTAGCATGAGGTAGATGATAAGCGTACAACTCCAATTGTTCGGCAGTGGGGTGGAGACCCGCCTGAGTCACTTTGTCTGGTGGCTTGGATAACAACTGCTTGAGAGTGGCCAGATCTTCTGGCTTGTATGTTGTGACGTAGCCGGTTTCCCACGCGCTACCGTATCGACCTGCCCGACCTATACGCCGAAGACAAGTTTAAAACTATTATATTTACTGTTTAAAAAGTAATTTTCTGAAAATTACATATATATATTTTAAATTGAAAGACCGCTTATTGTACTGCTACTGGTCAAATAGTGTATGAGATCAACCCATATAGATAAAAAAACATGTTTCATATAAGTAATAAAAGAAATATATAAAACACATAGAGACTGTATTTTCAAGAATACTGTGTGAAGCAATTGACCACTTAGCTACTACACTTTTATCAAAGAATATGAAGGAATCAATGACTGCAGAGGACCTTAAGGAGCAAATTGTACTGTAATTGAATTATTTGAATCGAATTGAATTGAATTGAATTTGAATTGAATGGAATTTGAATTGAATTTTAGGGTAATAAAACTTACCAGCAATTTGTAAAGCCTGAGATATACTGATGACATCCATTTCTTTATCACCATCTTCATTAATCACTGGCTTTACTAACGAATAGAATATTATTCTTCGTATACTCCTGAAAAGTGTAGTATTATATTTTGTAAAATAACTTACAAATAAAGTTGTTAAACACAGAAAATGCAAGGAATTAGCGTAAGAAATAACTATTGCTTAATATTTTAATTTTATTGGCTAAACGTATAATTTTCTATTTAAATCTTAATAAATTATTCTTTCTTTATACAATATTATTACTTCCTTAATAGCTGTTATATCATTCATGCATGATATGAATGATCTCTGACTTAAAATAAATCTTTCAAACATCATTCGTTTCATTTAAATAATTGTTCTAACAATATTTTTCATTAGTAAGGAAATAGGGATTACAAACTTACAAATTAATACCAAGTCCTATAGCATCCGTGGCCACCATCACTTTGCAAGCACTGTTGGGGTCATTGAATTTATTTGCTTGTGCCAACTTAGTGCCAGGTGGAAGACTACCGTAAATTACTGCTACTTCTCGACCCCTAAAATAAAACGATATTTAAAAAGAAATATACATATGTATGTGGAAATTTAATGTTGAGAAACAGGATTTTGAGCATCTCGGCCCAGGTCGGGGCAGAGACATGGAGGAATAACTTAGTGATCTTGTGACAATTTTATGTTTATCTTTTTATTGTTTGTACCTTTTGATAACCTAAACAATAGAAGTAGTTCCGAGTGTAAAAATACATATATGTCGAATCCTCAGGCACAGGACTAGCCACGATGTGGGCGATGAGAAAACTCCCTTTTGATACTCTGATGTATTACAAACACGCAAAGTAACATTGTACAGTTCCTAGGTTAGTGTTGACTCGGCGGTGAGCAAACGTAAAGTGAACTCGTCCGCACGCCAACACCCTCCGCCTAGACTCTGCGTAACGCCGATAGATGGCGCTCTTGTTCCTTTCCGGTGAATTTATTATAAAGGGCACTCTAAGCTAATGATCGGTCATTAGCTTAGAGTGCCCGCGCGTGCGACATATATGTAATAGGCATACTAATTCGAGAAACCTTCTGCAAGACGGTGGGCGTGTCCAAAACTTTATATTTGATTAGGATTAGGATTGTAATCTGACAAATAATGAAAAGTAGGGTTAAACTGATAATTTAACACAATCCCTAATTAATGCTCTACTTTTCAAGTTAGAGAAATAACAGTTTTTCAGAAGATTTACGGTTACTTATTTTGTTGGCACATGTGAGTATTAAATGGAATGGTGTGGAAACATCGGTGCAATTAAATCGAAATATTGATTTAATGAAAAGCGTATAATAACTTATATACCATGCAGTCCCAATGTATATATCTGAGATACTTCCAGTGCTGCAATTGCTAAACAATAACGGCCCCATACCCAATTACCACCAAGAAAGACAGGAGCACATCTTGGATAAACACTTTTTACGGAGACTATGTATCTTTCCTGCAATACTTTATATTAATTGGATACCTGCCTCACATGGGACTGACCTCTGTTCTATGGCTCGACTTACACTGTATATGTCGTTTTTATTGAAACACACGATACAGTCGCCTTCCTTTACTTTATCCAGAGATCCTAATGCTGAATCCTCAACTTTCAGTTCTGTTAATCTTTTGTATGTTCGGACCTGTAAGCAATAACACACTTTATGACATATGAGTCTGTACTCGTTATTGAATGAAGAAGATGATCAGCCATCGTGGGGCATGCGACACCGGCTTACCGGCTAACGGAAGAAGTATATTCTCAGATTGAGATATAGTTAAACCATCTCCTGACAATAGCTCTGATGTCAAAGATACCAGCAAGTTATATCGGTTCGACTACTAAACTACTTTGTATAAAAAGGCTTAATGCCGGCGCCGGAGACAGCAAAAATATTTGAACGTTTTTTTGAGCACTTTTTTGAACATTTGTCAGGCATGGTTTTTGGGTATTTTTTCAAGATTTTATTAAATATTTGTACTTTTTTTTTCGAGTTTTCGAGCGCACATTAAAGCTTGCAAAGTTTAAATGTGTGCGTAGCCTGCTACACTTGCGCAAAGTTCAGTTGCTCGATTAATCACCTAGTGTTTCGGTCGCTTTTTTCAGTCGCAAGATGAATTGGAGCAACGAAAGTGTCCTCCACATGTGATAAGTAATTTCATATACTTAAATAATACAGGTATGCTGAGTGTAAAAAATTGTCGTCCATCCTGTTTGTTCTCTATTTGAATACTATGAAGTGAACGTGCCCGCAAAGCATGTCTGGCAGGCAGTGGCAGGTGCAACAAACATGTGTTCAAATGGGGGAATAGAGTCTTTCGAAGTCTTTGTTTAAATATTTATTCATAATCCATGAATTGACTTGACTACAGTCAAGTCAAAGTTAAGGCCATAACCACAGAATCGATTAATATGATCTGTTGATCTTCTCTCACCTCTAGTTCCTCGCCAGTTGTATTGCATATTTCTTCTATCAGTTCTATAGATCCAGCTTCGCCACACAAATGGAGCTCGTCCGCTTGTAATCCTGAAATTCGAGAAATCAAATTTAATATCTATTAAATTATATAAAAAGCCTGATTGTAATTTGAATATAATGATTACCTAAAATAGCTCTTGTCCACGCCCATCCTCTTCCTCTGTCACCAATCATTTGAATTTCATCTATAATTGCAACTTCATCTGGTAACAAAAATACAAATACATATCACTACATATTATATAATTATCTTTTAAAAAAAGTATCACCTACTTCAATGTGCTTTTTAGTGGAAAGTAGATGTATTTTGTTTTTTTTTTATGTTATAGGGGGCAAACGAGCAGACGGGTCACCTGATAGCAAATGACTACCGCCGCCCATTTGCACCTGTAACTTAAGAGTCACAAGTGCGTTGCCGCCCTTTAAGGTGGGAGTAGGAGAAGAGGGGGAGGGGGCGGAGAGTGGGAAGAGGGGAGAGGGGGTTACAGGGGAGGAAAGGACGGGAATAGGGGAGAGGGAAGGGTTAGGGCCTCCGGTAACCTCACTCACGAAAACATCATCGTCGTATACAATTTTTAGATATTTGTTGATTTTTAAGAAACCGCTCGACTGATTTCGATAAAATTTAAATGGGACCACCTGGAAAGTATTGGTTCAGGCGTCTTCGAGTAATCGGTGAAAATACATAAAAAAAAAGATTCCGACGAATTGAGAACCTCCTCCTTTTTGGAAGTCGGTTAAAAAGTCCCCCGCCGCGTCTGTCTGTCTGTTCAAGATAAACTGAAAAACTATTCTGAACGGATTTTCATGCGGTTTTCACTAATAGACAGAGTGATTCATGAGGAAGGTTTAGGTGTATAATTTGTTTAGATTTTGTGTAAATTGATTGAAATATGTTGATTATTGTTGAAGATGTCTCTGCTACCCGTGTGAAACCAGGGCGGGTTGCTAGTTATAATTTGGTTGACGGTAATTAACGCAATCACGTATCAAGCCAGTCAGCCCATAAACTAAAATATATTATACTGAAAAGTCAGCCTGTGTCCACAGCCGGTGCCACCTGGTCGAAACGTGGAGCAAATCAAAGGTGTAATACCTTTTAAATACGTGATCGCGTTAATTCCCGTCAACATAACATATTATCATGGAACGCGAAAGTTAAAGAGTTCGTAATAATACAAATTGTTATTCATGTGTCGAAGATTGAACACTGTTTACACATTAAAACACGCACATTAGATAAAGGTTGAACATTGTTTACACATTAATCCTGCACATTCCAAACCATATTATTATGCGCTTATCATTACAGTTGGTTATATAGTATGAACTGTAAATATTTCAATCAATGTAAATCAACTCACTGCCAACAGTGATTATAATTCTGAAATCCAGGTTGCCAGTAAATAAAAAAACATTATCTAATACCTTTAAACAAGCAAATCATTAAAGCTTACTAGGTCTGCTAGCAATCCTAGAAGATACTTTTTGCCAAATCAGGTGGTGACCATGTGGAACAGTTTACCAGAAAATGTAATTAGTGCACAATCAGTGAACAGTTTTAAAAATAGACTTTACGAACACTTAAAAAAACCAACTTAAACACAAGTGCAGTGATATGCATGCATCAGATCAAGGATCTGCTAGTGCATTATTTAAATAATAAAATAATAATAATAATAATAATTCTTGTATATAAATATAAGAAAGTATATATAATCTGAATCTCGGAAACGGCTCCAACGATTTTCATGAAATTTAGTATGCAGGGGTTTTCGGGCGCGATAAATCGATCTAGCTAGGTTTAATTTTTAGAAATCGTAAAAAAAAGGTCATCCAGGTACTTATATTAGTACATACAGTTTTTTTTATCACAGAATACAACTTTATTCGTAATCAACATAGTATCAATTATAATTTATATATTTATTTATGTCTTTTTTGTACACCAAGTGAATCCAAGTATATCAATCGGCGGTCTTATAATTAACTTTTCAACAATATTATAATGGTGACTTACATGCGTGATTTAATGACGTCATTTCTACAGTACATGCCACGTGATTTGACGGGGTCAGTTCTATTTCTTTGTTTAACAATGGTTCTGTTTCTTGCGTGTCAGTTATTTGTTCATTCATTAGTACATTGTATAGTGATGCATGTCTTCTCTCTTCACCTGTTATTAAGTCGCATGGTGTACCCTGTAAAGATTTTATAAGGCTGCTGATCACAGTATAGGGAGTAGAGGCTGGGGACATTATAGAAGAACGCCAACTTTGGCAGCTGGGAATACTAGCATAATGCAGAAGATGAAGAAATAAAAAAGTTAATTTATACATATTAGTGCTCGACCATAATCATTATTGAAAATTTGAGAAGAATATAATTATATGAATTGCATGTGTCTAACATTTTTGTCATGAACTGTTATACATTCTTGGAATGAAAATCTGAGACCATACATTTTTAAAACACTAAATACATGTCAGAGGTAGAAAAAAAAACATTTTTGTTTCATTTTTACTACTACTGCTAAAGCTGTCAATAGCTGCTAATCCAAAAAAATCAGTTGACCAACAGAAGAGCAAAAGATACTGAACTGTTTTGTTTTTACCATAAAAGAATAACTTTTTCCAATTTCTTTTATTCATAACACTAAAACTCGTGCATAGCTGCTAAAAAAATCGGTTAACCAACAGAAGAGAAAAAGGTTTTGTCTATTCCAAAAAAAATATTACCCAATTTTTTTATATTGTAACATCTACAGCTACAATAATATGTACTAAACAAAAGAAAAAAAAACGGTTGACAAGCAAAGAACAGAAAGCTACTGCACTGTTGTCTTTTACTATCTACATAAAAAAATATCAACACAACAATAAAGAGGTATATTTATTATTGTTTAAGAATTTTAGCTTTCTGCGCTTTAGCCATATATAAAGTTAAAGTATTTCAGATTTAAAATTCCTGTCTGTGCATTCTCCTCACATAGTAATAAATAGATATACATATATATAGAAGATATACTTACACGCTTATTAGCCTTATGATAAATTTCAGTTGCCAATAACTTTAGAGGACCACAATAGACACCAGATTTGGCTTCTAAAAACCTTTCCATAGCATGATAAGTCTTTCCAGAGTTTGTTGGACCAGCATGGAAGATTATTTTTCGTGTCTTACTTCTTGCCTCTGGGTACCTTGATACAATAAATTTATAACTATGAAATTATATTCCTCAAGTATTATAGTAATATTTTTAAATAGCTAACTTGGCAAATAAGTACAAGATGAGCTTAGTGGTAAGCGGTTACATTACACCAACACGACATTTAGATGAATAGCAAATCTCGCAATCACTACATATTATAAAACAAAGTCCCACACAGCGTCTGTCTGTCCGCGATAAACTCAAAAACTGATTTTCATGCGATTTTCACCAATAGATAGAGCGATTCATGAGGAAGGTTTAGGTATATAATTTGTTAAGGAGTAGTGTAAATTGGTTGAAGCATGATGATGATTATTGATGACATCTCTGCGGCCCGTGCGAAGCCGAGGCGGGTTGCTAGTCTACATATAATATATAAAAGCGAGTCTATTTATATTCTATACAGTTTTTTCTACTACGATCTGAAATATGGCAGTTTATAGGTAGGACACGTCTAAGGGCTCACGCAAGTCTATATTATGTTGTCTTTTTCTGAATTTTTAAACAATCATAGTCATATTTCTGGCATATTACACATAACCTTGATTATACACCTAAACCTTTCTCATCAAATCACGCCTGTCTAGTGGTGAAAATGGTATGAAAATTTGTTTAGTAGTTATTGAGTTTATTGCGAACAGATAGAGAAACAGATGCGGCGGGGCCTTTGTTTTATAATATGTATTGATACTAACCAATTGGCAGGTGTCCTTAAGTCTGATATTTGTTTTAAATCCTCTAAGCAGTCTAAATGAGGAAACGCCTGTCTTGCATGTCTTAAGAAGTATGGAAATAAATCATTAACATGTCCAGCACCTGAAAAAGAAAACATGTTATCTGTTTAATTGCAAATTATTATTAACAGAGGTTTGGACAGCAGTTAATAGTACTACATGGGCAATGAAAGCAGCATTGCCTCTTCTCTATGGATGCTGAGACATGACCACTTTCCAGAGTGTGTTTGTAGCTCATACATGGCATATATCAAAATGATTTGATTTACTTATAAAAACTTTAGCGGTTTAAGTGAGCAGTTTGGGTTAAAAATATTGTTAAAATGTATTGTAACAGTTTGAATAATAAAGGAAAAAAAAAGTATTTTTTTACGTTAATGTATACCAAATTTTGAGAATGCGTGCGAGAGAAAAAAACAAAGAATACTACAACATAAGACAATAAATAATATATAATCATCTAATACTATGAGTAGCCAATTTATAAACAACATAGCCTAATAAAACATTCAAATTAAATTCAAATCATTAATGCGAATAAAAACTAATTACCTTGTAATATATCGCTAATGGTTATGTGCAAATCTGGAGGAAGATCATGTTCCAAGCAATGTCTTCTGAACGACAAAAACGCTTGATGCAATAACTGATCGTCTAACCCATTTTCGGAAGCAAGCCCGCGAACTTCAGGTTTTTGGTAGAACTTGTTTAGAATTTTAAGTAAATCTTGTTTCTTCAGACGTCCCGTGAATTCTTCTCCAATGTTTATGTCATCTGGATTCGGTTTCACAGGAACAGGAACAAAGAGTGCCAAAGGATGACCGCGATCGTGTTTTTTGGTCCTCACAAAAATATAACCTAAACGACCTAATTTGTCTTTATGGGTGCAAATTACGTTGCTGGTAAGAAAAGGGTAAACATTTTGTACTTTATTACAACGATAAAGGGCCAATATTTTTGTAAATCCTTTATACATATTAATTAATTAAACAAAATAAATTTACTAAAAATTTTCGATACGGTATTCGTCCTCGGCTGTCATTCCCGTAGTTTTTAGACAGTGACAGACTATATTTAGTATTGCCAAAATGCTGAACTCGTTTTCCTCTAAAAGTAGATTAAAATCCAGATAATAATTATGCCAGTAGAGTAATTGACGTAACAATGGCTGTCTTAAGTTGGCGGAGGGAAGTAATTTGTTTATAATTTTGTTTTGCTATTTCAACTGTTCGTTAACTGTCCTTCATTGTTCGATAAACTCAAAGACAAGGTGTTAAAGGCGTTGGCGATGTCAAGGCATACCCCCAAGACGACCTCACCCCGGGCAACTGCATCCTCCGTCAGAGTCCTAACACGTATGATGGCATCCACGGTAGAGCGCCCCTGGCGAAACCCAAACTGGTTGTCGGCCAGATCCGGACCTACCCCAGTTAAGTGCTGAACGTTCCACCCAGGTCACGTCGGGCATATATTCGTCACTTTGGTCGTCGTCAGCGCCGCGAACAATGGGCTGGCATCCGGAGCTGAGTCGTTTGAGCTGACAGTCGAGCATTCTCTGCCTGCAGCCGGGCCGTTACCTCTGACGAGGTCCTCGTGTCCAGCACCTCCAAGTGCTCCAATATAAGGGTTGAATGGTGCTTGAGGGCCTTCTGATAGATTCCCTTCAAACCTATGGACACGGCACATTACTCGGCATTATAGGTGCCTATGTCTACCTATTATAATATATATATATTAGGTACAGTGGCGGATTTACCAGTAAGCTGAGTAGGCTGAAGCCTAGGGCGGCAGATTTTAGGGGCGGCGAATTTGGGAAAATATTTTTTTTGTCTTACAAAAATTTAAAATTTACTGTGACCAGGGCCAGTGTAACCTGGTCTAAACGACAGGCAATTCAGAGGTATGTAATACCTTTTCGTGATCGCGTTAATTCCCGTAAATACGTAAATAATATTATAAAAATTAAAAAGATTTATATTTACATATATACCTAACTACCTAAATGTCAATAGGTTCACAAACAATTCAACATTTAAAATGTTTCACATGTTTAAATATAATATTGTATTATATTTAATATTTGCATGTCACTACAATGACAAGTGTTTTGGATCTGTCACTAATTTAAAGACCTCTGTATCAACACTTTTAGGCAAAAAAAGATTTTATTTTATGGTTTTTTTTCATCATCAGCTTAGCTACATGATGTGATGATTTCTAAACGCAATACCTGATAAAGTAATGAAAAGTAAACAGAAACACTACTCGTTCCTACAATTTTACGGTTTCTCTCAATTTTTTCAAGATCCCATCATCAGATCCTGACTTCCTTGACATGGGACCACCCTTGAGGTATACCCTATCTAACAAAAAAAGATTAATCAAAATCAGTTCATAAATAACAGAGTGAGGGCTGAACAGACATAAAAAACAAAATATTATGCGGTCGAATTGAGAACCTCTTTTTTTTCGTAGGTTAAAAATGGAAATAACGCGGAAAGATTTTAGGGTGATGATTTTTTATGATTTTTAAAGTTCATTGACTATGCAAGACTGCACTTCTCGTCTGCAAAATACTTTTGGGAGGAAAGCACCTCATTTGAGCACCGTAAGGCGTTGCTACGCAAAATTTGATCGTGGCCGTGTTTCTCTCCATGATGAAATTTGTGAAGGTTGGCCCTAAACTGCGATCACTGAGGAAAATGTGGCTACTGTCAGGCAAGTAATTGAAGAAAACTTGCGTATCACCTATGAAGAGATTCGAGTAGATTGGTTTGAGCTAAATTCAAAAAATCTTACATCAACATTTAAAAGTTAGAAAACTTTGTTGCCGCTGGATTTCTCATGAACTCCCAACAGAATAAAAACGGACTCGTGTTGATTGGTGTAAAAAAATGTTGTTAAAGTACGATCACAGACGTTCAAAATGCTGTGTATGACATTGCGACAGGAGATGAAACATGGATATATTGTTATATGTGTTCGAAGGCGAGAAACGTAGGCAATAAATGATTGCATTTTTTTCTCCTGGTCCTGTCTGCACGATCCCACTTGAAGAACAAAAGACAGCTAGTGCTGAGTGGTACACCATTATTTGTTTGCCCAGTGTCTTTGAAAAAGTTAGGGAAAAAACGACCAAGAAGTCGCATCCTATTGCACCATGACAATGCTTTGACGCACACCGCGAACAAGGCAAAGTTATTTTTGGCTTCTGAAAAGGTAGAGCTGGTGACCCATTCCGCACATAGTCCATACCTGGCACCATGCGATTTCTTTATTTTTCCAAAAAGTTAAGATTTCATGAGAGGCATGACATTTACGGGGCCGGAAGAGGCCGTGATAGCTTTCAAACATGCCCTTAGACCAATGGCCCTCATGTTTTCAAAAATGGTTTGACGAAATGAAAAAGTGTATAAAATGTAATGGAAAATACTTCGAAAAGCAGTAAATATATTAATTTAGATGCAAAATTGTTTTATTTATGAGTTACGGAAAACTTTCGGTGTACCCCACGTAGATTGAGCACGTTATCCAGCTCGGTAGAAACAACTTCGAGAAAAATCACCCGAAGGATCCTATTAGGATGGGCAGCAATTGTAAAGCTACGTTGAGTTTTCTCATCACCCTTGCAGCAATCCTCGAAACGAAGGTCTTTGTAAAACCAGAGCGTCCTACCTCTTGACATACGGTGCTGAGACTGTGGGGTGTGGTTGTTAGTGCAGACATCACTCACTTTAGAAAGCTTGTGGACTACCACAAGCTTTCTATAGTTGCGCAGTGGGATGCTTGGAGGATTTCTATGAAGGATCAAATTCGTAATGAGGTCAGCCGACTAAGAAGCAATGTTCCCGGCATAGTTTGCACAATAAGCATGCTGACGTGGCCTGGCATGGTCCTTTGGCAAACGGGTCCTAGAGTGGAGACCGCGAACTGGTAAACGGAAGGTCGGACACCCCCCAGCGAGATGGACTAACGAACTGAGAAAGGTAGCTCGGATTGATTGTATGCGAAAGGCGAAGAACCGGGTGCTAAATGCTGATGGATTGAACGTTTATTGAATGTACATGTGTAAGTAGTATTAAGGCATACCCATCTTAACAGTAGTACATGATTGAGCTTTTTTATTAGTTCAGAAATAAAGGTACCATAAAAACAATAAATCTTAGCTAAAACGTTGGGTTGTAAAAAAAATCTAGAAACTGAGACATCGATCTCCTAGTTTTACAATGATGATGATTTGTGCGCTAATTACACCATTAATTAGTGCACAAATAATTGACAAAAAAAAAGTTGTAATCAAAGAGGATGTAGGGGTGGCAAAATTTAACTAGCCTACAGGCGGCAAATTTGTAAACCCACCGATTAGGTACCTACCTAGGGAAGTCCTCTCTCGACTCTCAATGATTGATTTGCCTATATCAATCTATATGTACTCTATTTTCTTGCATTTCTTGTTACCAGGATAAAAAATTCGCAAAAAAAGTCAGTGCCAGAGAGTATATGTATTCTGTGGTCAGTGCAGTGACGTGACGTGAGTGCAGGTCGGACACGACGACGTCTCGATTGTAATAATTTTCGGCTGAAACAACTGTCCTGTGCTTTTCATCACATTTCACATGATAGAATACACAAATTATACGATAATAGGCCACTACATTCCTGGGATCGTGACTTAATATCATAGCATACTATCATAATGGGGAAGGCTAAAAAAGGGAAGAAGAACCTGACTGCAGACGATGGGTAAGATTCGTCAATGGCATATGTTTATGTTACTTCTTGCCAATTATATGCACGGAAACTAACATTATACAATTCGTTGCAGCGACAGTGATGCAGAAACCACTAACATTGATAATATTAAACCGGCGCAGAAGGGGAAGAAGTAAGTAATTTTAGGTTAGCCAGTCACAAATTTTATAAGAACTGGGTACAATTCATTGATTCTTAATATACATACTTATCTCTTAGAATAACAGGTATGAAGTGAATTTAGATAAAATTTATTGTATGTTCAATATTGATAGCATTTTTTCAATACTTTAGGAACAGATTAGTGATGAGTTAGTAAAAATGTCATGTTCTCAATATTTCTGATTCATTATACTGCTACGATTTTAATTTAAATTAGTTCTTTGTTGTTTTTAGTGTGAAATATATTTCAACAAATTTGTAATACACAATTATATTTATAAAATGATATTGCAATATTCATAAAATAAAAGTGCTACTTTTATTTTTTAATATGTGGGAAATGTTTTATTTACAGCATAACACTTTGAGTAACTATAAGATTGTGTAAGTTTGATTGTTAGGAATACTTGAACAATTTATAAAAAAAAAATGTACAAAAATTACATGTTAATACTTACATACAAAATATAATGTTACGTATATGGTGATGTTAGCTAACTTGTTTGTTTTTTGCTCAAGTCAGATAAGTTCTATTCTAGTTAGATCCACTTTATCTAGTCAGATAAATATAATTTCAAAGCTCAAAAGTAACATAACAGTTCAGAAAATTGGTATTATTGGTGGCAATAAACTCAAAAGTGACTGCACAGATTTTCATGTGGTTTTCACCAATAGATAGAGCAATTCATGAATAAAGTTTAGGTATAAAATTTGTTAAGGTTTGTGTAAATTGGTTGAAATATGATGATGATTGTTGAAGATGTTTCTGCTATCCATGCAAAGGCCGGCCGGGTTGCTAGTATTAACTATAATGCCAATATAAAATGATTAAGAAATTAATCAAACTATCATTAGCATATTGGTTTTATTGTTGAAATTATTACACCAAAAAGAAAATATAAAATTGATTGACTAGTTAATACCTTTAGTTAGGACAATGTCTGTCCGCTAATAGTTTATAAAATAAACTACTAAATTGTTAACATATTTTAAATGAGTTACAAAATATCAAGGATTATTCTTTTTAGATAGATAGATGGGTACTCTTTATTCCACACCAAAAAAAAGTATTATACAATCTAGAAATTTAATAATAAGTAAGTAGTACAATGGGCGGTCTTATGCAGTCTGCGATCTCTTACAGACAACCTTAGGATGGACTATTTTTACTACGTTCACAACAGAAATCTCCAACTTGGGAATACAGCAATCACATTTAGTGGTATTTGTGTATTGGATATGACCTGTACCTGCATTGTAAAAATATTTGTTACATTATTTATTTTATTTATAAATATTTAAGTGTCTGAAGTAAGGGAGCATCCATTTATTACGAGAACTGTTTTGTTTCGGACTCCTCCTGCTCCTCCTCCTGGTGAGATATAGTCAGATTCGATTCTACACTCACTTCTTCTAACGTGAGGTTGTTAACATCTACAGTTGTTAAAACATTTTTTTTATTAAACTAAAACAATGAAGTGTACGTACGGAGTAGCCCTCGTCACGTGCTTAATGGATGCTCCCTAACTCCGACACATTTCACACAGCATAAAGTATTTGATAGTCACATTTCTCATTCTTTTAGAATATCAGTAGACTCGGACAGTGAAGAAGAGAAGCCTAAACCTAAGGCAAAACACAAGAAATCGGTTGATGAAGATGTCAAAGAAGTCACAAAGAATATAAAAAATGTTTCTATCTCGAATAAATCAAAAAAGAAAAAAGATGTTAGCAGTGATGAAGGTATGCAGATTTAAAAAAATCATAAATTTTAAACTTCAGCTTCTTACATACATAAAATGAAGTAAGGGAGCAGCTAATAAATATGAAATATACAATTGTGTCAATTTTAACATATATTTATGCCAGTTTAACTATTGATTATGATGACATCATCAAGCTGACCCATTTTACTATATGAAAGTAATTGAGTATATGAAAGTTTTTTTCATTATAACATAAGTTCTCTAAGACTCATACTAATTTCTGATGCTATCTATACTAATATAATAAAGGTGATGTTTTTTTTTGTTTGTTTAAACATGCTTATCTCTGGAACTATCAGACAGATTTGAATAATTCTCTTTGTGTTAAATAGAGTATTCATTGAGGGAAGTTGTAGGCTATGTAACAACACGCTACGACCCTAAGAAGTGTAGCAGTCACCATAAACGGAGATCAACGTGAAAATGCTGGAAATGTCTAGTTGTTAAATAAAATGTGAATGCTCTTATGTAAAATAATAGTTTTACTTTTTAGATGAATCAGAAGAGGAGGAAAAGCCAAAAAAAAGTAAAAAGAAGGAGGAGAAGAAAAGTGCTTTTTCACTTTTAGATATAGAAGATGCAGATATTTCTCCACCAGAAGCCCCACCTTCATCAGAGGATGAGAGACCTGTTCAAAAACAGCAAAAGAAACCTGTTCAGGACAAAAAAGAGCCTGCTGGTAAGAAAGGAAAGAAATCAAAGAGAAAGAAGGATGATAGTGATGATGATTTAGAAAAAGTATTAGCAGAGTTAGAAATGGAGTATGCTGGAATAAAAACAGAAGCAGCTCCTGCCCCTGATCCAGAAAAAGCTGAGGTAGTTGTAGAAGAAAAAACAAAAACAAAGAAAAAAGGAAAGAAGGACGAGCCAAAAATAGAGTCTGAAGATCAAGAAGATAAAGAAGGTAGTGATAATGAGAATGATGTTACTATAAAAACTGCAGCCCAAAAAAAGAAAGAGAAAAAAGAAAGGGAGAAATTAAAAAAGCAGGAATCTAAAAAGAAAGAGAAGGATCAAGAGCCTAAAAAAGAGTCAACTGATGACAAACCAACAGCTCCAGAAAAGATAGAAAGCAAACCTGAGGAGGTACCTATAGATGTTAAAGCTCCATCGGAAGAAAAGGAAGCGGAAGGAGATACTCCTGCAGCAGAAGGTAAAAAAAAGAAGAAAAAGGGTGAAAAAGTTGAAAAGGATGATAAAGGAAAGAAGGGCCCTACCAAAAAGACAATTGCTGCAATGCAAGAAGCTTTAAAAAAAGTGCAGGAAGAAGAAGAGCGAATGAGAAAAGAAGAAGAAGAAAGGATAAAACAAGAAGAAGAGAGAGAACTTCAGCGATTGGAAGCAATTCGATTAGAAAAAGAAAGGAAAGAAAGGAAAAAGCAAAAAGAAAAGGAGAGAAAAGAAAGACTTAAAGCTGAGGGGAAATTGTTGACTCCTAAGCAAAAGGCTGAGAAGGCGAGAGCTCAAGCTTTATTAGATTCCTTGAAGGCTCAAGGTATAGAAATTGGGTCAGCGGAAAAGAAACCGCAAAGGCCTGGGACTAGAGTAAAGCCTGGTAGACTAAAGTCCCAACTATCACAAGATACACCTTCAACTCCATCTGAAGAAAAAAAAGAGTTGGAAATTGGAGAAAAAAAGGTAAGTTATTGCTTATTCTTTCAGGTGAAACATTACTCAATCTGTATTAATTAGAAAAACTAGTATCAGTTGTGATTTTTTCCCAATTTTATTTGGGGTCGGCGCAAAATGTTTTCTTCTATTCTCTTTCACGCAGTCCGTCCATCTTTTTCCTCCTCCCTACTCCACTCTGATACCCATCAAGTTCCACACATATAAAAACTTTTTGACAAACAAAAAATGAAACCAACGAAAAAAGAAAGGAACTGAAGAGTGAAAAATAAATTTGTTAGCCTAACTAAATTCCCACACTAATGTAAATAGCTAAATAATTATTATGAGTCGGCGCCGATTTTATTAATACACTGATATTATTCTGAGTACTTCACGTTGTTTGTCCTCCTAAACAAATAAATCGATTTTGCATACTGAATCCTGCCGATGGTGGCGTAGATGTCGGGTCGTTCGGTTCCCTTCAATGTGGTTGATCTGTACGATGGCTGGCGTGTGCGTCATGCTCGTGAACGGGTGCCGTTGGTCGGGGCTGGTCATCTCTGGACTGCTATTACTTAAATATGTATAGTAGTTAGCGCGTCTATTTATATTTTAGAATAATAGGTACGTTACATTGTCCTCACATTTCATTTACGCTTATAAGCAATGTAACCAGAAATTTGTAAACACATTTTGAAAAAGAGTGTCCTTGGAGTTTCTTGCCTGTTCTTCTCAATAGGATCTACGTATTGGAACAGGCAACTAGCTTCACGACTGACTTAGTTTGACTGACTCCTACTCCTGACAATTAAAAATACCTATTATTGGTTCAATTGAAATAAATGGTTTTGATTTGATTTGATTTGAAATTTTGCACACTGTGTGCAGTTTGGTCCAACTTGAGAAATTTTTAATGATTTAGTCACTTTATTTTTTTAATGCATATTACTTAGCCTTAACAGTGTGATGTATTCCCTAAAATAACTAATGTAGAAAGATTTAATAAAGGTAGAAAATAAATAATCATAATAAAATTTTGAATATTGAAATGGACTTTTTGAGTACTTGAAAGACAAATGTTACATTAACAGTTATTTATACCTCTGTATCTTTTGCACAATTTAAAAATTGAATTGACCATCTCCTCCAGTAAAAAATAGGTTATACCTACTGTTTTTTTTTGTGAGAATACTGGTTATATTTTAACTAAAGTATGTAATATCATTTAGTGCCATGGGTATGGTAGCTTCATTATTTTACTCATATACTCTAAACTGCTCTATCTCCCTTAAATTAACCTAGATCATAATTATATTGTTAAACAATTCGACAGGAGGAGGTACCTAAGCCCAGCGAAAAGAAAGAGTCTGATACTGAGTCTGTAAAAGACGCGTGGGACGCTGAGTCTTCAGACGAAGAGGCGGAACCGCCACCGAAAGAAGAACCACCGAAAACGCCCGTCAAAGGGGAGAAGACTCCTACTGCTTCAGTGGAGAAATCTAAAGAGGTAATTAAAATATGTTTATTATATAGTTAAGAAATGTTCTTATTTCATGAGTATAATAATAATAATAACTTCACACATCTCGCACACGGCTGTCTGATCCCAAACTAGGCAGAGCCTGTACTATGGTAACCAGACTGCTGATAAACATATATATATTACTAAATACATACATATTATAGATAAATTACACCCAGACATAGACAAAGTTTTCGTGCTCATCACACAATTATTTGTCCTGGGTGGGAATCGAACCCACGACCTCTGGCTTAGCAGTCAGGGTCACTAACCACTAGACCAACAGGCCAGTCGTGTATGTGAGATGACTTTCTTTACAAATTATAATGCAATGTAGTGTCGTGTTGTTAACATTTATAAAATAGGATACCCCTTTTAATATCTGCTATCAATGGGATGTTATTCTCGTTTTCTTTATTGAGTATCTTTAGTATGTAGTATATTATATTGAACATAAAAAATTTAAATTACGGAAATAATTTCCTTACCAGAAAGAGGAAGACGCAGAGAGTTCTTCTGAAGAAGATGAGAGTTCTGAAGAAGACAGCAGTTCTGAGGAAGAATCCGATGAAGAGATGACTGATGCACAGAAAAAGAGAGAAGTTATACTCAAGAGATTAGAGGTAAGGTTAATTAAACTTAAAATTTATTTTATTGTTTGTACCCTTTATTATTACTGTGTCACCTCATTCCCACACGCAATTAATGTACACAAATTGCCACTAGGATCTCAGTATTCTTAACATTCTGTTACTAAAAAAAAAGACCAAGTACAAGTTGAACACGCGTAGAGAGGGTTGCGTACGATAAATATTACTACCAGGTTTTTTTTCAATAAAATTTGTCCCAAGAACAATCTTATGGTACTTTTCAACTGCACATGTATATCCACAATATCTAGAGATTTTCCATGTTATTTTAAGACCATACATTTCTTATAGGTTTTCCTGTAATCCAAAAGTTTAGGATTATTTTTCATTTCTTATATTTTTAGGCTCAGATACTTCTTAAATAAGGATCAATTTTCATCTATTATTTGAGACCCTAACAATAAGCACTTTCATTTGATATGCCACACGGAACATGTTGGCTAAATACATTTTTAATTCTCAAATTTTTCCTAAATGGATCCCAATATTCAAAACTTATCCTGTGTTTGGGTCACAGGATAAGTGTACCAAATTTCATCTTAATCGGTCTACTGGATTCCGAGAAAATTAACCGTGACAAATGGGCAGACAGACGCACAAGTGATCCTATAAGGATTCCGTTTTTCCATTTGGATGTACGAAACCCTAAAAAATTACGCATTACTAGCAGCGCCCTACGGGTTTACCCGCGTAAGTCCCGATCCCGTTGGAATATCGGGATAAAAAGTAGCCTATATTTTAATCCAGGTCTCCAGCTATTTACATACCAAGTTTCCTCGCAATCGGTTCAGTAGTTTTGGCGTGAAAGAGTGACAAACATCCATACATACATACATCCTCATAAACTTTCACGTTTATAATATTAGTAGGATGGGTCCATGTTTAACCAACAATCAGCCTGTCTGACAAAAAAAAAATGTATTTTCATTACATTGAAGTGAACTGGTAACCTTGTTTTTTTGTATCCTAAAGGGGGAGCTACCATTAATTTAATTTACTACTTTTAATTTTTTACGTTTATAAGTTGGCTACCACAGAAACCAGAGCCCATTTTTTTTTCTAATCTACAGAAACGCAAACAAGAAAATGAAGCTAACAAAGCCAATAATTCACTTCGCGCTGCTGTTGTGTGCGTTCTCGGGCACGTAGATACTGGCAAGACCAAGATCCTGGACAAGCTGCGTCGTACCAACGTCCAAGATGGAGAGGCAGGCGGTATCACGCAGCAAATCGGTGCCACGAATGTCCCTATCGAGAATATCAAGGAACAGACGAAACATGTTAAAGGGGTGAGTTTATTGACAGAAAAGACCTATTAAATCCTAAACGTTATATAATATTACAATAGAAAAGCTTACTTTAACATGACATTTATATAAAAATAAACTCTAGCTTCAAACTAATAAAGTTGAATCTTGATTGTTTGCCAACTACTTATTATAAGTTATTTTTTTATAGGTCAGTGAAATATCTTTCAAGTTGCCTGGTTTGTTAATTATCGACACGCCTGGTCACGAGTCCTTCAGTAACTTAAGAAATAGAGGATCTTCGCTTTGCGATATTGCCATTTTAGTAAGTTAATTTATCATCTTGTTCATAACGGTCTGTGAAAAACAGTGTACCATACTAAAGCATTCTCATTTTGACGACCTAACTCGCTTATAAAACGTCATATACATATTGTAATGTTTTTATTTGCAAATCAAACAAAGCTATTACTCATTATAATTCTGCTGTTATTAAGATACGCTATTAATCCCAATAGGGAACTTTTGGGCATGTTTCTACAGTAAAAAAAATTAAAACTACAGCTACTTTCGTATGACTTAAAACGCCGCCACTTCTGTGCGCTTTTTTGTAACGTCAAGAACCACGCACGTCTTGGATGCTTTATTTATTTATGACTAGCAGCGGCCCGCGGTTTCACCCGCGTAAGTCCCAATCCCGTGGGAATCTCAATTCGACTGTATAATATATATATATATATATTTTTTTTTTTTTTATGTCTTTTCAGCCCTTACTCCGTTATTTATGAACCGATTTTGATTATTCTTTTTTTGTTAGATAGGGTATATCTCAAGGGTGGTCCCATGTCAAGGAAGTCAGGATCTGATGATGGGATCCTGAAAACTATCTAATTTTATATAAAATTATTTTGAGTCGGCGCCAAATAAAATTTTGATAATTAATCAGTTTGTTTTTTGGCGCCGACTCAAAATAAGTTTATATAAAATTAGATAGTTTATGTAAATAAGCTCAATACTTAAGACTTAAGGTTTATTTATTTTTTGCTTTTTAGTTCTTTTCGTCGGTTTAATTTTTTGTTAAAAAGATTTTATTATTTATTGTATTGTATGATGCTAAAATATGATCAGAATTGCTCTTGACGTAGTGTATTTGCATATACCGCGTGATGCAAATTTCATCTAATAACGTTGCGTTTTAGAAATTTGCAAGAGATTTTTTCAAAAATAAATGTAAAGGTATACTTCTAAAACAATAAATACTGCGAATAAAATATTTAGGCTATTTTGGAGTCACGTACATATTCTCTATTACGCTTGTATTGTAATAGAAGTGGGATCCCTCAGCTTGAACAAGTAATATATGTAATAAATAATATGTAATCTACCTGCTGAAAATATTTTGTGCTAACACTCCGATTTGTTTTTCAGGTAGTAGACATTATGCACGGTCTAGAGCCTCAAACAATCGAGTCAATAAACTTATTGAAGCAAAAGAAAACACCGTTTTTGGTTGCTTTGAACAAAATTGACCGTTTGTACGACTGGCAAAGTGCTCAACGTAAGGATCTGCGTGATATACTGAAGATGCAGCAACCCAATACTCAACTGGAGTTCGAAAAGCGAAGCAAGGATGTTATGTTGCAGTTTGCTGAACAGGTAACGTACCTACAAAACTTGTCAACCTAGTCATTGTTAGCAAACAATCTCACCACCATTGCTATAAACTATCAGAATCACTAAATAACAGTAACTGCTATGTTGTTTATACTGATACCTCAACTGGGCACTCAAGTGATTATTATCAACTTATAATGCATGCCTAGCCTTTTATCACCCACCAATGTTAACCGACCAATAGCGAGACTCTACCGGTATAACTAGTTATAATAATGTCTATTAACTCATTTTTATTAAATAGTGTACTATTTATAATAAAATAAATTCGAGTTTTTATATGGCGACAACATCATTTATAACTAGGCAATTTTTTAAATATCTAAGAAGGTGATTTATCTGCCTTAGGCGTGTCTCTCGACGGGCCAGACTCTCTAGATAATATGACATTTAAGGCTACTGGTTTTTGCGAGTAGATGTGAGCTTGCCCTAAGTGAGGACAACTTGTACTCGAACCTCCCATGCCCGGCCATGTTACATACTTGCGCATGACATGATGCAACATAATTTAGTTTTCAAATAATCGTATTATAATTTTTCTCTTACCTTGTTATTTTAATTTACAAATCAACTTGAGGGTTTCTTGGCCCTCAAGTTGATTTACGCTACTTTATAATATCAGGTTTGCTTTTATTACATGCTACTATTCCGACATTGATATGGCTAACATATAAACATACTCCTCACGCCTGTGTGTGTAGGCAGAGATATATTAACCACCACATTTTGCCAACTATAATTTAATCCCAAGCTAAGGGGCCGTCCATTAATCACGTGATGTTTTTTTTAGCAACTTTTAACCCGGGAGGGCCCCCCTGGTGATACGTGGTGAGGTTTTAGACTAACCCCACACCCCCTAGCCAAAATCACTTGTATTTTTTATTTTCAATTATATTAAAAAAATTAAGAATATTATAGTTAAATACAGATATAAGTAATAGCGCGTTTAACGACAAAATTAATACGTGATAACTCATCACACCCCTTCTCCCCCTTGTGAAATTTCGTGATTTTTTTCTGAACCCCCTCCCCCTCCTTTCGAGCCTTACGTCATTAATGGACAATCCTTAATTGCCATCAACCGGGTATTTAGGACATTTAGGAATAGGTAATATCCCTTATATTGCTTATACGGATGGATTGGAGAGGGAAGGGAACCCGGGGAAGCCTATAACTCAAACTTGCTGTTGCTGGGAGCTCCGAGCCCTCTATCTGTATGGGTATATGGCTAATTTGCAATTTTTTTATTCCTCAGGGTCTTAACGCAGCGCTCTTCTACGAGAACCCAGACCCTCGAACTTACGTGTCGCTAGTACCTACGTCGGCCGTAACAGGTGAAGGTATGGGCAACTTGCTCGCGATGATCGTACAAGCCTGCGAGGGACCACTTCACAAGCGACTTATATTTTCACAACAACTGCTCGCTACTGTGCTTGAGGTATTTGTTATAAACGTTACATTAAAATAAGATTTTTTTCCCACCCTCAGAGAGCTAAGTTAAATCAATATGTACTCTGTCTAGTATTTAATAAAAGATTTTAGTGTTACAAAAGTAGCCTATGGGTTAATCCAGGTCTCCAGGTATCTACATATTAAGTATCATCCGAATCGGTTCAGTGGTTTTTGCATGAAAGAGTAACAAACATCCATCCGTCCATTCCTCCAATCAAACTTTCACATTTATAATATTAGTGGGTTACGTCTAGATATTTTTGTTACTGACTGTACATTTTTAGTACTTAAGCTTAAATACCTCTCATGAATATAACGCTAATATATAATCAATCTTTTAATTAATAGGAAAGGTCGTGAGGTAATTGGAGCCCATTAACTGAATATCCCACTCACACAAGCCCCACTAAGTGGCTAATAATACTATGATTTTCGAATAGGAGAATAATGTTAACCAACTGCAACTTCTGTAATGACCTGACCTTAATATTTATGTTATGTATCCAACAGGTCAAAGCCATTCCTGGCCTGGGTACAACTATAGATACGATCCTGATCAATGGAACGCTGCACGAAGGTGACACAATGATATTAGCGGGTACCGATGGGCCCATTGTCACACAAATACGTTCGCTACTCATGCCGCAACCTATGAAGGAGTTACGAGTTAAGGTGAGAATTTGAATAATACAAAGAATCTGATTTTTTAAGAAGTGTTAAAACAGAGCACAAAATATAACAAGCACTCGGTGTCAACAAATTTAGAAAACGAGTATGTATGTGTGTGTAAACCGTGGACAGCAAAATCCAGTTTGTGTCCAGCATTACAAATACTAAAAGGAGTAGTTGTGTTGGACATTTTTATAATTCATCTAGTATTTTCCATTTTCCTCTGTCTGATTCGCTTTCTTCACCTGTTGGAATAGTTCCAGTGTGACTATGATATTTAGAACTAGCTTACCCGCGCAATTTCGTCTGCGTTTGTAAATTTTCTCCGTTTTTGAAACTTTTTTTCATTGATGCTCCGCTATAGCCTTCCTCGATATCTATCTATCTATCCAACACTAAAATAAAATACTCAATTCGAACCAGTAGTTCCTGAGATTAGCGCGTTCAACCAACCAAACAAACAAACAAACTTCAGCTTTATAGTATTAGTATATTTTAAATTTCCCCTACATGTAGCTTAGATTTTTGTATATTTAAAAAAAAATCAGGTTATTTTTCTTTGCGGATGTTTCTTTTGTAAAGTATATTTTTATAATCGTGTAGATTACTTTCAAGTCCAATCAGTATCTTTTTATTAAACGTCAAAACGATAGAATATTTTTGAATAAAATACTAACAGGCAAAATAAAATAAATTTTATTTATGGTGAAATAATTATTTTGAGCATAGGCCCAATAGATCATACTCATAAGTTTTCCAAATCGAGATTCTTTGCTCTTTGGATATTTTCTTTTTTTTGGTTTATAGTTAAAATTTTCTTTCGTATTTAGAATGCCTACATTGAACACAAAGAAGTCATTGGCGCCCAAGGAGTGAAGATCGCAGCCAAGGAGTTGGAGAAAGCCATTGCTGGACTAAACCTTTACGTAGCGCAAAAGCCTGATGAAGTTGACGTGATGAAGTAAGCCCGCAGCATTACCTATCATTATTAATTTTGAAGTCCTGCTTCTCACCTACTAGAATTTATTAAAGATCGATGACGGTGTTGAAATATTAGTTCAAGTTATTTGTGTCATAATCAATCGTTTGTCATAAAGCTAAAACTATACAATAGTACAAAATAAAAATACTAGGGATTAAACTGCTTTCTGTCACAAACAAACAATAAAAAAAAAACTCAAATTAATAAAATGTTTTAGATTAATTTTAACATTACTTAATTAAATAATTATTTTTAAGGGAAGAGGTAGCTCGCGAGTTGAAATCTGCACTGTCATCTATCAAGTTGACGGAGAGAGGTGTGTACGTGCAAGCCTCCACGCTGGGATCACTTGAAGCTTTACTTGAATTCCTACGAACCAGCAAAATTCCTGTTAGTATATTTTTGTTCTATTTATCACGATACACACTAGATTTTTAAGTTCTTTGGCACAACAGGTTTTTGCTGGAGCCACGCGCTTGCTTAAAAAAAAGCACGACTGACGTAGCTTTATATGCCTTATATGCTTTATACGCCATATGCGACGAAACTTCCATCGCTCCCATACATCCCATGGGATAATTGAGTGCCAAAACACCACCAATCTGTGGAACAAATTTTCGCCTGCGGTATTTCCGGATCGATACGACCTTCCAACCTTCAAGAACAGAGTGTCAACGCACTTGTGACTCTCGATATGCGGGTGTCCGGCGATGCGGCGGGTGAGCAGCGGTAGTCACTTACCATCAGGTGAACCGTCTGTAAATAAAAGCAAGGTCTTACAGCACAAGTAAAGGGAAAATTCCGAAAAATAAAAAAAGTTGAAAATTAAGGTAAATTTTGGTACTTACAAGTTTTCGTGAAAATCTAAATTTGCCCATATCTTTTTATCTTTACCTCAGTATCTGGTATAAATTTCAACTTGCTAGGTCCAGACAGACGGACAAGAGAGTGATCTTATAAGGGTTCTTTTTTTTACATTTTAAAATACGGAACCCTAAAAAGTAAAAAAATTAAGCTACACACTCTGTGGTATAGTTTAGGTGGTACCGTTTTTAGATTAAGGTATTTTTCTTCAAAACGTATTATTCTTTATTTTTATTTATTAAAGAACTAATAGAAAGCAAGATCTACCAACTACTTATAATAATATTATATTATCACATATTATGTGAAGGGAGTATATACCTATTGCTATACTGTTATAATTAGAGATCGGATAATCGGATGCATGTTTACCTAAAGTTATTTTTTGGATAACAAATTATGGAAGCGGCTACTAAGTATATTTTTATTTAAAATAAAATTCCGGGATTCCGGGATCGCATAACTAATCAGATGTGTATTTACTTTAAGTTAAGGTGTTTCCCATTCGAGTATGTACGTATGTAAGGTGTAAGAGAAATGGTGGTGTGGTAAATAAGAAAACATAAATTAATATAAACTTATTTATTCATTACATCACATAATATTTTTATGTTGTACACACAGAAACTACATAGAAGAGAAATGAAAGATAGAAAAGTTGTACATGGGCACTTTGGGCAATATACATAAATAATTGTCATTCAAGAATTATTGTTGCTCAAGTTATTGTGTGGTTTTCTTTACAAGTAGCCATGACATGCACTTCTTACATAGCTAATATAAAGAAAATAAAAACATAAAACTAGCACATTTTATATTTCATTTTTAAAGTGGCAGCGAGATAAATGTGGAGAGATTTGAAAGAGGCCTATATATATGCTCAGCATTAGGTGGCTAAAGATTGAAGAAGAAAGATTACCCCAGTGACAATATCTTTAATCACTATCTATGACTATGGTTCGGTCACTGAAACCTGTCATTTCTGTATCTGTTTGCGTTGAACATGATGGTGTTACGTCTGGTTCTACTGACTATTCAAAAGTTCTTAATTTAGGATTATTCAGAGAATTGTAGTGTACGATAATAATTTTCTCGAGGTTATCATTTGTTAGTCTATTTCTTTTCATATTAAGGATCCACTTGTAGGTTGAAAACGATCTCTCCACGTCTAAAGAAGTAAGTGGGCAAATTTGTAAATACTAGAGTCATTTTCTTTATTACATGTTTCACTTATTTCCCTAAGAACATCAAAATCAGGGTTTCTATCCATAAGTTTAAGTATGTAGTGTAAGTTTCTATTATCGACAGGTCACTTTTTTCTAATTTTACTATTGCAATACGTAAAATTTCGAAATACTCATATATATACTCTAATTCATTCTTCAAATTAGGTTAAGTTAGTACTTCCCTAGCATTTCTAATAGATATGGCTTCGTTGCTATCCAATAAAGCTACAACACTCGATATTTTGTCCAAATGTTTGGCATAGTAAAATGCCGCCTCTAACCATGTTCCCCACCTAGTGATAACTGGCTCTGGAGGCAAAGGCAAATTTGGATGTTGTTCGTTTAAAATTCGTGCTCTGTTGGGAGCTTTTAAAAATATTTTTTTGACATTATTAATTAGAGTGTCTACATCGCCATAGCTTTAACGTATTGTCTCTGTTAATCTGTGCAGGGCGTGAGCCAAACACGTAAAATGTTTTATATTGGGAAATGTATTTTTTTATATTTTCCCAGCCAGTAACATATATGTTACGCTGTCGCTACACAACATTAAGACGTCTTGCACTTTATTGTTGAATTGGTCCCCCCATAAGTTTTTTAGACATTTAATCACAAACTCGGACACAGTACGACCGTTAACCACTTCTAAAGTTTGTCAATTTAACAAGTAAATTCGTCCCGAGTAGTTATTTAATGGTTTGACTAAAAAATTTACAACATTTCGTCCCAGAAAGTCAGTGGTTTCGTCTAAAGATATCCATATCTTATTGTTTTGTACTTCACTGTGGATAAATTTCATTTTATCTTCATAAACATGGCCCAAGTATTTCTTCCTTAACAAAGACTCACTTGGAAATGTTCTTTCTTGATTTTTACAGTTACACATGTATTTTTAAAAAAAACTACGAAAATTGGGGTTTTCAACTTTTGACCACGGTATGTTGCACATAATGAGAAAATTAATCAAGTCAATATGATTTAACTCATTTGGCGATGCTGCCTGAATTCCTCGATGTTTTTGTGATTTTAGATGCCGATTCAAAATGGTTTTCTTCGCTTTTAATGTTGTTTCACATTTCGTACAGCTTATAGTTCCAGTTGATGGGTCGTAAAACATCTCTGGGTGATTTCGTAGCCAGGACTGAGCAATGTCTTCTCTTTGAGTTAAATCCGCCATCATGGTAGCGAATAATACCTGTGAAGTAAAAAAGATCATAATTTGATGGTTTGAAGAGGTGAGTCGAAATTATAGATATAAGGCCGGTTTAAAACCAATTAAACCCATCCGTTTAAAACGAAAAAACGTTTTTCTTTATCATTTAAAACAGTTGGTGTTGATGAATATGTTTTTCTTAATTATAAGTAGGTACATTTTCTTGATTTTACCGAGGCGAGGTAGGGATATGACGGAGTACCTATAAACTATGTAAAGATTTTTTATATGTTTGATAAATTGATATACCTAGCGTGTTTAGTTCTAGTTGGTTCGTCCGACCAAGCTTAGGTATTACCTACCTAAGTTATAATAACTCTATTGATAAGTTAAAAACTCTGTGTTAGTAAATAAACATTTTTTCATTGTTTTCAAACGATATAAATATAATCAATTTGATTTGGTTTAAAACCAAACTCACAATCTCGCACTCTCGTTGACGTCGTCACGAAGGCCTTGAAAACATAACGTTGTCTCTTTCATGCGCAAGTAAAACGGACGGCATTGTGTTAATGATGTCTTCTAATCTAGTGTGTGTAATATAATAAATAAGTATAGGTAGGTATACCTACATACTTAAGTTTTCGTGTAGTAGGTAATGTAGGTAGGTACTTTCTATTGATTTTCTATAAACTAATTAAAACAAAACATGACGCCAGGTGACCAGAAATTGCACACAATGAAGTGTAAAACACAGTTCTTTTATTTTTGTAGGCGAGTTTTCAACCGTTTAAAACTATTTATTTGGGGTTTAGAACGGCAACATTTTATTTAAAACGTTTTAAATCGGTTGTTTTACATCTATAGTCGAAATACAGTATCAGATAACCACACAACCCAGCGCATTATTTTAAAACTACCTGATATACAGCAAATCTGTTTAAACAATAGTCCCTTAATACAACAGTCGACCAATCAGAGAGCAGAACATGTTACTATCTGGCGAAACTACCATTACTCAGGTACATTTGACTTTACTACGAGTTATTTATTATATTATACATATTTCTATAGTCAAAATCTGTTTTCCAGCTATATACAAATAGGTACAATGTTTTTAAATAATTTTGTAAAAAGAAATAATTCTTACCTTGTTAATAAAAGAAATAAGAGGTCCAAGCCGCAGAGCAGGTAAATCCAGGATTCGTGGCACAAAAGTCGTCGTTTCAAGTAAAACAAAAATCCAAATCACGATGCAAATCAGAAACCGTTATTCAATAGCCAAGTAAGTAGTCGTAGAAATGAGAAAAACTTGAGAAACACACCCGAACGCATAGCAAGAGCGACGAATGCAGTTGTATTGTCGCGTCGCTACTTGCGCACAAGCAAGTATAATTTGCCGTCTCACTCGCACTCTTACAAAATGCTTACATTTCCTGGGGTTTAATAGGCCCGATTTGACACTTGTTACAACGTAATAAGGTTGTTTTTGCTTCGTCAAAAATCACTAACAATAAAAGTAGGGATAAGCAACCATTATACGTTGTAACAGAGCAAGTGTCATTTGTGTCAAACTGGGGTTTATTACATCTCACGGAGTATAGGTACACTTAAATTTGAATTTCCCGGAATCGCGGGATTCTTTCGATAAAAAAGTGCTTTCCATAATAGCCAACATCTCAACTTTAGGTAAATATGCATCCGAATATCCGATCTCTAGTCTTCTTAGTCTAGTCTCTAGTCTTATTTGTATGGAATATATTATTTGTATATAATATATCATAATGGAAGTATTTCACCTTTTTTGTTCTAGTATTCCGCAATCAGAATAGGACCGGTGGTAAAGCGTGACGTCATGAAGGCATCCGCCATGTTGGAACACGACTCTCAATACGCCACTATATTGGCTTTCGATGTCAAGGTATGACGTTTTCCAATTCTTTCCTTTAATAGGTAATCCGTCCCTTTGGTATACATCATTGCCCTGCAAGACATATTGCACATTTTCAGTGTATGTATTTCATATTTGTTGTGGGATTGCCCACTGCCCATAGAAAAACAATAATATTTAATTTAATTATTACAATTGTTATATATGCATATTTTATTTTACAACAAATAATAATATTTTAATCATGACCAAAATAAAGACATGCATTAGAAATGATGATTAGTTGCTAAACCTACTTCAAATGCTCCACGCGTCCTGTAATTGAGAGTATTGCATAGATACTATTAACTTAAGACTTATATGAACCTTCCAAACAGATTGAACGTGATGCTCAAGAAATGGCTGACAATTTAGGCGTAAAAATCTTTGCTGCGGACATCATTTACCACTTGTTTGATAAGTTCACGGCTTATCGCGAAGAGCTTAAGCAGAGGAAGCGAGAGGAGTTCAAGCACATCGCCGTCTTCCCCTGTAAACTGAAGGTAGGTTATTTTATTTTAAAGGAATGTGAGAGTATCAGAAAGTCCCTACATACGTTTAATATTGAATGCAAAACACTTAAATTTTATTGGCAGGTATTGTTAAATTATTAACCATTATATATTATGTAATATTATCTCATAGGCTCACCCTTATCTTACATCTTTGTAGGGAGTAATTTGTATAATTATAAAACACTTGACATTTGCGGAATTCCTGCGCTGATTCTTCACGCGGGGTAGAGTCCATAATAAAATAATATATATATGTTACATCTATAAACAGGTGTTGCCGCAGTTTGTCTTCAATTCCCGTGACCCCATTGTCTGTGGTGTGATGATTGAAGCTGGTATTGTAAAGGAGGGAACACCAATTTGCGTACCTAGTCAAGAAGTAAGTTTCGTTTATTATTCGGTTTTTTTTTCATGTCAACCACGTGCTCAGTGTCACAATGTGATGTGTCGTTACTCTCAAGTAAATATCTAAAGTATATACGTATGTATAAAATGTATGTATTTACAAAAAAAAGCATGTTTATAAATGTGAACTTATAATATAAATTCAGCCTAGTTTGGGTCTATAATGTGTTTTATCTTACGAATGTTATTTGGTTAACAGAACAAATTAGACGAGTTACACGTTTTTGGTTTGGGTTTTTAGTTATTTGAAAAACACATAAGATCTGAATAACACTAAAACACTGCTTCTAATTATTTGCATATGCTTCTAATATAATATGCATTTAAACATTATTTTTGTTTAAAATCGAAATATTGTGAGAATCAATTTCCACAGATAAATTAGGAAGATTACAATTTGACATTTCGAAATGCTATTTTGTCTTTAGATTGCAGAGATGGGACACACTAATGAGTTGCGAGATGGAAAACTGAAAAGTGTTGATTAAAAAGGTTTAAACCATTTAATCAAAAATGTTGAAGTTAATAGGACTTCATCAGGACAAAAAAAAATCACTATAAATATCAGTATGGCAACTACATGCTGGTACCTACACAGTTCACTTACGTGTTTCACGAGGAAAACAGCTGTTAGACGAGCTAACAGCTGTTTTCCTGTAAAACATTTTTAGAGTTATTTCTATCCCAAATTTTTGATTGTGATCATTTTAAAAATCATTCGTTAACAGTTTGTGGAGCTGGGCATAGTGACATCAATTGAGGTGAATCACAAACAAGTAGAGACGGCTCGCAAGGGACAGGAGGTGTGCATCAAGATAGAGCCTATTCCCGGCGAGTCTCCCAAGATGTTCGGCAGACATTTCGATGAGACTGATTTTCTAGTCAGCAAGGTAAGTTATAGTATTATATTATCTGTATATCAAGTAGTAAAATAATACTACTATTTATGTCCGGTTTACTTCTTTACTCTGCCCTTTTCAAGCTAAAGGGCGGAATACTTACGAAATTTTATAAAATATAAAAAAAAAAAAAATATATGATAGTCAAATTTTAGGGACGTCGACTTGACCTTAATAATGCAAAACGCTAACAATTTTAGGAAAATTTGTGATTTTTAACACAAAAATCTTATTTTGAAAGTGATCAATTGATCTTAAAAAATTATAACGCAATACTGCGTAAGAGGGAGGGCAGACGTGAGTATAACTATTAATACCAAGAAATTTAATAGATTGTCGCATACGCATAAAGGAATCGATGAAACTGACATGGAAATTCATAATATGTTGTTTGGTAATATACATCTACACACAAAAAAAAAACGGCTTCGGCTTCACGTAACGCTCATAAAATTTGATTACACCTTACTGTAACAGTCTGTATCATGTGTATTATATATGTACATATATTATGTATAATGTATCGATATACTAGATTCGTATTTTTACCACTTAGATCATCTATATGTATAAAAATCAATTGCCACGTTTTTTTCGGTGCATCACTTGAGAACGACTCGACCGATTTGGATGATTTTCTTTTTGTTGTGTTCGTAAGATTTGTATGAACGATTTTTTTTATTTGCCATATTTCCACAGTTCGGAAATTTTAAAGGTGTTTTTATAAGGAAAAAATCTATCAACTTTTGACGTTTTGATATTGAATTTTATCACGTGAAACGAGGTACACATGAAGAGTTCTGCCGTCATATGTCTCCATAACAGAAATCAATTGGTTGGCATAAAGGTCTCTTGTAAACAAGCTATTAAAATCTAGTAAAATGGTATATTTTTCGAAGTCACTTCATTATTATGATTATTGTGTTATCGGTCGTGTGTTGAAAATAATATTTAAATCATCTATGGACCTACTTAAACACACAATAAAAATATCAAATGGCTAGTCATCACAATAATTCCTTTGAGGACAAGGACTTATTGTGATATCTTCCATCCATAAATGACGTCACACGAATTTCATGATTTTTGGACCCTCTGCCGTCCTTGTCACAGGCTGTCGCATTTGTGAGACAACCTGGTGTGACGTCACATATTTGGCAATTTTACACCCAGACCTAAAAAGAGCAGTTCTAAAATTATAATTTTTTTAATAAAAGTGTAATGGCGTGTAGTTTTTCGTTTACAGGTAATGTTTTGTGTTCAATACTTAAGAATTTGACATATGACGTCACGAAGTTTATGACCCCCCACCCCTTGTCACACTTTGTTGACCCCCCCCCCCCCCCCTTAACGTGTAACGTCATTTATGGATGGCCCCTAGTATGGCTCTTCAGGATAAGCCAGGTCCTTAGAAATTCTGATGATGAAATCGATCAACATTGTTCTCTTTATTTACGCAATTTTTCTGTATGTGTGTTTGTTGCTGAACTCCTCCTAAACGGCTGGACCGATTTTTCTGCCATTTTTTATGTGTGTTTGATTGGGTTTCAGTGTTTATGGTTTACATTCACGATTGTACCCGGTACGTGGCACTGCAACCGGAATCTAGAAATAATATTTTTTAATTCTTGACCAGTGTCACTGTTATATTTTTCTTCTTTATTGGCTATATCTTTATTTGCTTTATTGTCGCAATCAATGTTAAACAGCTTTCACAGATGATCCGAGGCCTGTCAAACAGCTTTTTTTATCAATATAAATAAATACCCTTTGCGGTTATAAATGTGTGACGTAGAGCTATATAACTTTCCTAGTAGAAAACTATTATTACTGTACACAAACTGTATTTGAAGTGTTCACTCCAGCTATCAAACCTTCAAAAAGACCAAGTTCAACACTATAAATAAAAACGGGAAATATTTGTATTATATTTTGTTCAAATGTTTGTCAGCAATGCCCTGGCAAGGAAAATCATCTACGTCACAGGAATTCCCAGAAAGTGGCCTTGAATATAGTGGCAATAAAAGCTGTTGTTTTCCAACAAATGCTCAAAATAAAATCAAATGATTAAATTGGATGGGGAATGGACGTCTTTGGTCTTGCTTGTGACGTAGTTTAGACGCATTGTCATAGTAATGAATGACGTTGTCTTATGATCTATTTAGATCTGGTAATTTAACAGGCACAGAATTAGTGACTATGGATGTTTGAAACTGATATCGGTAAAATAAACCCCTACTGTTTGCTACTCTGCCGTCGTAAATGAAAACACAGTAACTACAGTTATCTGTAGTTAGTATCGATAGGACGAACACAGTAAAAGTTTAAGTAACTTGAAGTCTTTCACAAAGCGCATTCTTGCGCCGCCTACATCCAACTATTACATGTCATTTTGACCGGATCAGTGGCCCCGTCTTTGGGGAGTAGATGTCTTTTTGGTTCGTGGTTACCCCTTGAGAACCTTTAGTAGCATTCAATGTACCACTAAATTTGTAGATGGCAAGAGTAATTTAATTTCTTTCAAAATTTTTGGCCGAGAAAAATTCCTTCTTAACCGCAAATTACGCAATTAATTTGGTTTTTATTGCGTGAGAGTGAAGTCCTTGCCGCTGGCGAGTGGTGTTACAGTGAAAAGTAGCCTTCACAATCTTCAGCAATTTCGTAAATAGAACACGGTTAGAGGTTTAATACAGTGTGTGAATTTGGGATCTTCGAAAATTATTCTGAAGCCTCGTCTTGGCATCGAGGCAAAACCCAGCCGCTCGCAGGTGACACCAGTTCTATATGTGAGGCTGATTTTGCGACTAAAACATTTTCAAACATAGCAACAATTTCCCAAATTAGTTACAATTGTAACTTTTTATTAATATAAACCGCAATGTAATTAATGACTTTGTCATCAATTGATAAAATTTTAGTACTTGGTAGTCGCCCAATAGACACCGCAGACGAGCAATATACGCCACGACTTTTAATTAGATCACTCAATGAAGGGCTCGAGACTAAATGATAGGTATCACACAGTTTAGTAATAGTGTACCCATCTACTTGTTAAAGTACCAACACGTCGTTTAGTCCCGTGATACGTGACGATAACGTAGGATGATAAACAGATTTAGTGTAATAAAATGATCTATATAACACAGAACTACAAATTAGTTTTTTTTCCTTTTTTGATTCTAGTGCTGATTTATTGGGTTTCGGGACAAACGAACATATATATACATACTTACATACATATATAGGTATAATATGTACGTATTATATTTGTGTTATGGTGTATATACACAATTCTGTGTTTCTATTCTATTAATGAATAGAGTTGCCGGAATTCTTTTGCGGATAGGGCCGAAGCGATCTGACATTTTTGTTTCTCCGAGCATTAGGATACGGATCGAGAAACAACATTGTTTTTTATAAAAAATATTATTTTTCTTACTTGTAAGACGCTTCAACATGTTGACTCATACTTTGTTGTTGACCGCATCACCTGAAGAATTTCGCATGAATCATGAAATCTACCACCATCCTATAACGATGACATATACATGTGTATAATCTATCATAGTTTTCAGATCTAGATTCTAAAAATGTTAAACGTACATTGCAATGGAAATAAACAGCTCGTTTCGGTATTGGTATTGGTATTGGTATTCGGTATATCGTTTGAAATGCTACTAGGTACTCTGTTATAGGAAAACGTTACTGTTTCGACAGGAATTTGTTGACAAACACTTCATTTCATCGCCATCATCATGAGACAATTCATTAACATCATAATGAGACACGAAGTAAACCGTGACTCAAAACAATGCTATCTATGTATTACAGTATAGTTGTCTCCAGATGGGGCATACAAAATTCGTCGCGGCGGTAGCTAGACGAATTGTCTTTAAATCCACTACCTCCCTGTAGTTGAATATAAAATTGAACAAAAAATATGCAAGAAAAAAAAATGAGAAATACTCATTGTGTGTAGGCACCCACCACTCAGTTTCGATCACGCAACACAACGGTGGCAAAAGCTAAGAATAAACCTCAACGAATTCTAATAAATATTTCATTATATAAACAGGGACTATTTATCATGTATTGTTATTATGACGAAAGTACTTTTTTATAAGCGTACATCATTACTAGACAAATGAATTGCCTAGGTTGACACGTCAAGGACCGATTTCAAATCCTATACTTAATTTGCTCAGTCTTTATTTAATTGTAAATCTTATAATTTAAAAAACAATGCTGGTCGTCATCGATACAGACCGTCATGTGAGCACACCCTGTGTAACTTGTGACGGTCTAATGAATGAGCTGCACATTGCACAAGATATCGCAGTATTCTATTCCAGTTTAATAGACAAATGGCACCGATTGATACGGCTATTATTAGAATGTATTGACTTCGACACAGAGGATAGTTTATTTACGAGGCTACTTTGTAATACCAGATTAAATACGTTATGCTTAGAGTATTCCGAGGGGCTAGGGGTTAGCACATTACAAAGTTAAGTAATACTAGCCAGGTCATTTTAGGATGGGTGACCATTCTTAACACATTTAGACCCCTCCGTGCCTCGGAGAGCACGATAAACCGTCGGTCCCGGTTGCCATACGAACATCTGTGGCATTCGTTACGGGTAGTAGGGTAGTTGGAGCCCTAAAAAGTCCGACAAACCTGGTCTAACTACAGAACTTCGATATCGCCTAGTACTTGGGTTGTGGAGGACTGATGGCAGTCGCTCCACGTAAAATATCAAAGTTCGGCCGTATCGTAGTTAGATTGAAAGCCGACCCCAACTTAGTTGGGAAAAGGCGCGGAGAATGATGATGCTTGGAGTATTCCGAGTTTTTTTTTAAACGTCCTATTGCACTCTTACAGTATAGAGAAACAATCAGTACTTCCGTAGGCCAAAGACTTTCATAAAGCCCAGAACACCGCAAGTAGTAATCATTTTATTATTTAGGGCCGACTCAAAATAAGTTTATATAAAAATTTATAGTTTATGCAAATAAGCTCAATACTTAGGACTTAAAAGGTTTATTTATTTTTTGCTTTTTTGTTCTTTTCGTTGGTTTAATTTTTTGTTAGAAATATTTTTATTTATATTTCCTTGCCATGGGACCAACCTTGAGGTATACCGTCTAACAAAAAAGAATAATCAAAATCGGTTCATAAATAACGGAGAGAGGCTGAATATATATATATATATATATATATATATATATATATATATATATATATACGGTCGAATTGAGAACCTCCTTTTTTTCGTCGATTAAAAATCAATAGGTATAATGATTAAAGCATGACTTGAACCACAGAACTGAGCGTAAGAAAGAAGTGCGATGTGTTCGGGGCACGCGCGCCGAAGCTATGAACAAACGCTAATAGCTTCGGCAAACACGTGCAAACATTTTCGTATGTAGTCCAAAGTCCAAAGTTACTTATTTTATTGTCATATCCTTTTTTAGTTTATTTACTTTTAATTTTAAAAACGTAATAGGACACAATAAAAGAATGTAATAAAACTTACTGAATATTGTTAAAACTGTCTGGTTTTTTAAAAAGAGTGGTCTTGAGTTTGTTTGCCCGATTTCTTCTCACAACGTTATAGATTATAGATTTTACATTTTACAAAGCAAACTATTGTTGCGGTGATTCTGTGTGTGTTGATCTATAATTATTTTAAATTATAATACCTATGTTTTAAATTGACGGTTTCGAATAGTAATTGATGATAAATTTTGTGAAATAAAGATATTGAATTTACTTGTACTTCTATCATAAATCTTATTACTTTAAACGAGCAATTCTTGTATGTATGTATTTATTTATGTATGTATGTATTTATATTTCGGATATCTCGGAAACTGCTCTAAAAATTTTGATAAAATCTTTGAATTTTTGACTACGTTTGCTAAATTTTCTTAAAAAGAATTCCCTTCACGTATTAATATAATGATTCTGTTCCATTTGTTTGAATTTTTTTTAATTTTGTTTATGTCAATTTGTAATATTTGTTTTCATTTTTTTTTTCACTTCTCTGATAGATTCTGCTAGATCAATTTGTGTTGATTTTAAAATGGTTGCCATATTTTTTACATGTTACTCACTATTATTGTAGATAGATTTCGCTAGTTTTACTACTCAATCCTAGATGGCGTTGAGTGTAGTTTCGTCGATATGTTTTTGTGGAATGACTTTAAAATATGTATTAGTTAGATTAGATCTTATTGTCTTGGCGGCACTTCTTACTATGTTGTACTTACTCTGTACTTTTTCTTACACATTTTTCATTATTTTTAAACAGTTTTAGTAAAGTTCTTATATTTTCACTAATCTGTTACTGTTGGACTATATACGTTTTGACTTTTTGTTTTTGTTGTTTTTATTTAAATTATTGGTTGAATTTTACTTGTATCATAGTTTTAGTTTTTACTATAGTTTTAAGCTTACTTTGTCATTCTTTTGAACGCAGTTAACTATTTATTTAATTCTTTTATTACGGCACTCGCAAAACATTTATTAACACTCGACTGAGTGGCGACCTCACTTTAATTAAAAATTAAATTTTTGTGCCTAATATCGATTCTTTCTTCAAATTAAATTATATAGTTTCGAGTACTCAATCGACATTCTTAAGTTAAATTTTATCATTACTACACTCGAGAGCAATGAATCCAAGTCAATTAAAGATCGGAATTCGGTATACCTAAAAATCTCAGAGACCGATAATGCTAGCTTAGTGGAATAAATCGTATTTGATGGACGGTTAAATGCTCCTTAAATTAAAGTAATAAAATTTATTTGTAAGTTTGTATTAAATTCGTAAGAATTTACATAAAGATAAAAATAACCAATCTCATCTTAAAACAAAAACACCATACTTTTCCACAACTTACTAACTTAACTAACCCTTTCACAAATTTTAGTACTATGTGTTACCTCCACGTGCTGCCATTAGTGCGGTTATATGGCGTGGTACGCTGTAAGTCCGCCAATGTACCAAATGTGCATAAAGTATAAAATAAATAAATAAATAAAATAACTTCACAACAACCAAGAATTTTTATTACTTTTATTAAAGAAGTGTTTAATTGTCTTTATTAAACACATATCGTTTCGCTGGGCTGGCATTGTTAGTTTTCGGGATTTTCGAGTGTCTTTACGTGACACTAAGTTTTATAAACCTCGATTTTATGTCAAGTCCTTTTTTTTCTTAAATACTACAGTTATTATCATTAGAAATATCAGAGTAAAGCTCTCGAATCGATACGGCTTTTTTCTCTGTGGATTTATTCAGTACAATCAAATTTAAACAAAATCATCAAGTTTGCATTCAAACTTTTTTTTTGTAATTTCATGACCCGGATATACGTAAACTTTGATATTTAAAAAAAAAATGTAGAAGCCGTATCGACGCGGGAGTTTTCTTTTGATGTTTCTAATGATACAAACAATAGGATTTAAAAAAAAAAGGACTTGACACAAAATCGAGGTCTCTAAAACATAGTGCGTGGCCCGGATTCGTTGCTCTCGAGTGTACATCTCTAATAACTTCAAATAAAAAATAGGAGACATTTTATTTAAGAACCACCACAGAATCCTATTGAGATGGTAGCAGCCTCTAAGGTAATTGAACGCGCAACTAAAGACATGAGGTTTTCTTAAACATTGTTGCAAGTAACGTTGTAACTTATATATATATTTGAGTAAGAATGCTGCAGGAAATAGTACTTACACTATTATTGAGTATTCATTCAGATATTATCGGTACGACACCTATATGCCACATCGTTTGCCGGGAAGTCTGTGCCGGATCGTGTCCACCTTCTCTGAACGAATCCAAACACGGTGAAGCCGCTCTCTATCGCTGGATATTATTTTCTGAGGTTATTTCGTCTTCGTTTTCGTTTCGATCAGATATAATGCAAGCTTCTTTTCTACATACACGTGTTTAGAATTTCATTGAAATGTTTAAAGCAGCAAGTGGTACGTAATCAATTCAGGTTTAGCATATCGCTACGGCCGCAGGTATTGAGTGCAAATGTTTGTATTCTAGATGTGAACGGAAGCGATGTGTCACAATTGAATATGTTTTGTTGCCTTTCGGCAACATTGTTACAACTGTTGATAGGCATCGTATACATAAACAGACGTAGTCCTACTGCCAATTTAACTTGTTGAATAAAAAGTACAGTATAATACCAACATAGAATATTACCAGGTGTTTACATGAACGTCAACCCGCGTTTATTCTTTTTCCAAAACTGTACAGCTATACTCTAGATTAGTCTGTTGCTGTATTTACTAGTCATGAAGATGCGAAGAAAACATTTCAGTAATCAAGTTCAGTGTTGAACTTAGAATTAGGTACAGTTTATCGATTTTGGGAAAAGGTTACATGAATGTATGTACAGCGCAGACGCCGGCGCCGCCGCCGCCACAACGTGACGGGAGCTTCGCTTTTTTTCTGCAGTCGCTTGTACGCGGTATATAATATACTACAATTTTTGATATCGTTTCGGTATTATCGTGAACAAAATGGATTCCGATGACGAAAAAAAAAATCGTTGCGGAAACGAAAAACCAGTCGCATCTTAGGAACTTCATCAAGTAAAGGGTGAATCATCTTCAGTTAAAGCCAGCTTGAACTGCAGTTCTCTATTTAATTGTACAACTTGAACGTTAAAGATACAATATTCTATCCCCAGATTATGTAAATTGTGGAGTGATAACGTAAACATTTATCTTGAGTTCGAAGCGTGCGCAGTTTGCATAATATAGATGCGCTAGACATACCTACATTGGCATCATATAGTATAATATCGTATACAGAAGACTTTTTAAGTACAAGTCTATAAAATATGACAAATCTTACTAGTATTAGAACCTTACCGAATAAATAATATTTTTTTTAAATAAAGGTAGCGTCTTACTAGGTTTACAAGGGGTCCGCCTTAACCACGACGTTATGGACATTTTACAATTAATCTCAGACATCAGACCTTAGCATACCTAAGTGGGCACTTTTCCGTGAAAGAGCGTAGGGCAAAGGGCCCAGTGAAACAGCCAGGAGGCATTGCAAGGTTTCCTAGCCAAACGCCCGAAAGTATTAAGATGGATTTATGGTGATAAATTCCTTTTTTTCGTAGTTGGTTGTAAACGGTCGAGTCGAGCCGTTGGTGATGACTTGAAAAATAATTAAATATATACCCTAACCTTGCGTTCCACTTTGCCCCTAATTTTTGTTAGAACTACACACGCAGTTCATGAGAGCGATCATAGACTATATTAAAATCTAACAAATAAGTAAGCAGAATAGCAAAATAAAAATCGATTCAAAACCTATAAGTATACTTAAGCCCACAAAAATTTGTATTTCGATACTAATTTTAACGGAGCGTCTGGTGTAAAGTACTTATAGAAAGAGCGTATAATCTCGAAAAAAAAAACCTAAACATAGTAAATTTTATCCCATCAAAAACATAAATGTGAAAATGGGAGCCAAGATCAATATTAAGAATATACGTGGTTATCGGCTACACCTACAAAAGAATTGAGATCTAAATGGTTGCCAAGTTCTGTAGATAATCCTGAAGATTTGACTTAGTTTTCATATCCAAGTTTTTATATTTGGCTAAACTTATCTCCTTTATTTTATACGGAAGTTGCTACATAGTGCTGTATTTATATTGTAAGGTCAACATATCTTACTCTTCTAAAATATGATGTGCTGTAAAAACTAGCCTAGTCAAATCTTCAGGATTATCTACAGAACTTGGCAATCATTTAGATCTCAATTCATTCGTATTTGTAGTCGATAGCCACGTATATTCTTAATATTGAACTTGGCTCCCATTTTCACATTTATGTTTTTGATGGGATATCATTACTTTTCTGTAAAGAAATTTTTGTTATTCGTCATTCAAAAGTGATCTGTAAAATTAATATTTATTTGCGTTTACGTTGTATAGTTTTCTTTTTTTTTTGCTATTTTATAAATTTTCTTGAACATCAGAAATATTAGGGCGCATTGCCCATTTATTGATAAATCCTTCCTTACGTAACCTACATTTTTGGTAGTGATTCTGCGCATTGTCAGTGTCTGTTAAAAGTTAAAATGAGTAAAAATTCAGTTTTCTGATTTTTTACTTTGAATACAAATAATTACCCAGCTAGACGCCAAATTTAAAAGAAGTTTAAAAATATTGTATATTGAATAAATGTTCAGATGTTTTTTACGAGGCAAAATTTTATTTATCCAAAATTATTATTATTGCATATGAAGTAAGGTACGTGTTTCCGATGAGTGGACCTGAGATATCACACTCTTATTTTTAAGCTTAGTGATAAGTTCGACTCATCGACTAGCGTGCTCTTCACGATGTCTCTCGAACAAGAGGACAACTTAGAATAGTGCTTCATTGTAAGGACACGTGTCTAATTTATCTTAGTCGTACCACGTGTAATTCTGTAGATTTAAATTGTATGACTCACAACAACCGCTGAGTCAAGGCATCTTAAATATGGATAGTTATTACGAGCAATCGCGTTTGTCTAGTCTAGTATGTAGCTATCTTCTTGAACCATGAATGTGCGATTGTCTAACTTTTAATATACATATACCACAAGCGCGATTACCGCATTCAGTCACCACCACAGCCTGTAGATATATGCTTACAATACCAAGGGTGTCAATTGCGCGTTGACGGCCGTATAGAAACCATGAACGGCCTTTTAAATTTTTTGTTAACTTTTTTCTATGCGCGGAAATCACATTTATTTGTGAGGTTATTGGTGAGAAACGCTGGGAACGATAGCAATTGATTCAATAACGTATGGTTCACAACAGTTACTTGCTAGATTGGTACGTAATTTATATAAATGTGTATTTGAGATGCATTGTTTCCAATTCGGATTAAAAACTAACACGAATTTCTGTCAGTTCCGTCAGAGTTCAGCCGTGATTTTGGTCTATGATAGTCTGATTCTGAAATGGCTGATTCAACAAAGACTTATGTTTATATTTCTTCTAAATAAACTATTCTTATCTGTACTATGAACCTCATAACTACGCTATAAATTTAAAGTTTAACCACATTAAAGTGACAGATGGCTTAATTATTTTTATACTTACATAGGAAACTCAACAACACCAGCAAAAGTCTCTTGTTTAAAAAAATACTGCATAGTGTAACTACGTATGTATGGGTGCGTGCAAATGTATGTCCGTGTTTTGTCACGCAGAACTAACGTAAAGAAACTCATTGAAGGATTTTCATTCATTCTTACCGAAGCATTGTATCAATGCAAGTAGAAGGTTAGCCTGAATGGTGAAGGGGGCTCGGTTCCATTGATCGCTGCAGCGGGGGGTGGCGGTGAGAGGGGATGCCCGGGTCACTAGGTCGGCGGGGAATTCGACACGGGTGGGGGAACATTGCAGTTATATGATATTCGTACTTCACTACCATTCTGTTGCCAGGCTTGATCTTACGCCAGATATTCAGAGTTTGTTTATGCTTACATTTTTCTCACCTCCTTTACTTTTTTTACCAGAATAAAATTATACAACGTGTCAGAAAATGTTTTGAAACATGAAACACAAGTTTGAAATTGCTGCTTTAAAAAATATATATATTGGGTTGAGATTATGATTAATGTAACCTAAATTTTGTGCCCGCTATTGTACTTGTATTGTTGTGTTTAGGTTTTTATATACTAAGCATTCTTCATAGTCTTCATTGTTATTTAGTATTTGTACACGGCTGTACTCCCGTGTGTGTTTAACCCCGTCTAATTTAGGGCCCGAAAGATTCAAAACAGCTTATCGAGCGTATAATTATATTTAATACCAAAACATTTATTTGGCTTTTCCTCCTTTGAAAGAGTAAAAATAAACAATTGAAAACCAGAAGGTTGTTGAAATTATCAGAATCATTAGCGTTATGTATACAATCAGACTCGGAATCTAGAGCTTTTGCGAGTTCGAACCTATGATTATAACAAGCATCTTGTTTATATTACTAGGTTAATTAAAATAAGTAGGTATATTGTTATGGATTTCTCTGAATTGTTCTTTACGGAGCAGTACGTGATGCATTGTGGTCAAAGCGTCCAGGCACTGATGATACACTGTTGTTCATATAAATACAACGATATTTAAGTCACTAAAGTCCTAAATTACAATGCTCGTTGCATCAATCCTTACGTCGCCATCGCCGCGTCGCTTTGCTCCTTAATAAATAGGTACTCGACTCCTACAAATAAGATCGAATGGACAACACGCAATAATCACATGAGACATTTAATTGAAATACAGACATGCTTCACATGCAACTTTATTGCAAATGATTGTACCTACTTAACACTAGTGGCAATATTTTTATAGAAATGGCATTCATTAATGGGTTCATGTAAAATATAGGTTGTGTTAATATTTTTGTTAGGGGGATTATTTTTAGTGGGATTAGTCCACTCATGTTCCCATCTATCTTTCTTAAAACTGCAAAAAACAAAAGCACAAAAATACATTTTTCATATTAAACAACTCATTTCGTACTTTGACGAAATTCAATTATACACATATATCAGCTGGCCTGGTATCTAGTCTTTTCAATGAAAAACAGTTGCTGCCGGCTCTCAATACCAGTGACAGTCGGTATGAGGAGTTAGTACCCTCAAATATCGTGACGAATTAGCCTGACCATAAAATATTCCTTAACGTTTTGCTTGCAGTCCTCAGATGGTAGTCATCTCGTGAAACAACTAATGTTTTTCAACATCTTGCTAAATTTGCATTCTTTTTAAAATTCTTCAGATAAATTGATATTCTTACAGAGTCTTATACTACTGGTCATAGATTTCCTGTTACTATTTAAGATTGCTTTATTAAATCCGGGACCTCGCGATGGGAAGCAGCATTTATAAGGCTAGAGAAAATATTGTACAAATAAAAAAATATTCACATTATTCATTTTCGTAATATGATTAAGCCAATCAATACTTCGGTCAACTATTTAGTATAGTTCATCTACACTCTAATCTAACTGTTTATTCTACATGCTCTCAATTAATATCAGGTTATACAAAGCCCCCTAACACTGCATAAAAGCTTCCTGTTTTGTTTTGGATTAGTGGAAAACATCAATCTTTCCTTCACACAATATAAAAGCACTCAATGTAGACTCGACGATTTTCCGTCAACCGAAGGTCGGTGTATTTTTGGATGTGTGTGACGTCATATTATCCATACGATCTTCTAGCCACTTGCATGAACTGAATCACTTTGATGTCAAATTATTGGAGTCATTATGTGTTTTTAACAGTTTTGGGGAGCAAAAAAAAGTAATAAAAGCTCTTCTCTTCCAAATTGCTACGTCTGTATGTCTGATCGTACTTTATGCCGTGCGGTCGGTCGTTATTGCAATATCAAATTGTTTCTGAAAAACTTAGGGAAATAATACCTATGTGTGTATATCGTGAGTAGATTTGGTTGCAGCTATGATAACCTCCTTTTTCTATATTTTATTTATAGATGTAATATATTGTAGGTGTAAACATTTGTGATATGTAGTTTGCATATTTAATAAACTATTTTTTTTTTTGCACCTTCCTGCTTTATCTGCGTCACCCGGTGGTGGACGGGCAGAAAATGCTGGAGGCATTAAGTCCGTCTCTATTCTTTATGTGCATAAAGTTACAAAAAACACTTTAAAGTTTAAAGCCTAGTTTTTCAACGTCACTGTTCGGTTAATATTCATAATGGAAACAGACATCGAATAATGTCGTGATTAAAGTCGCGTACACTATATTATATAATAAATTCATGTAAGTAAGTACTTTTATCCTTTTGTACTTCCTCAAAGGAAGTATAAACAGTTTTTTTACGTGTCATATGCCGAAAACATAGAGGATTTTCAGTCTAGCCCCATCAAATATAGTGTTTCTGCTTGAATTAACAGTTAGCCAATTAATATTATCTCTCAATTATACATAATGAATTATGAAATAGGAACCTTCCGAGGATACGGTAGGCCCATGGACGATTAGCAACTGCCATTCATTTGACACTTGACTCATGATCTTGCGCAATATATGAACGGTTGCTCTATACGCATCTTTCGATATCAACCTTATTTATGGTCCTGCAAAACAAGGATAACGTTAAACTTTCCATTACCAAAAGTAGTTAGCAAACGTAATCACAATTCAGAACTTGTCGTACTCTATAGTTGATAATTGATTTCGCTCCCAGTACACGTAGTCTTGTAAGTATGTACTTAATAGTGTACTTCTTACTAAGTGAAGAACCATATTGTATGAAATGCGATATTTAGTTAAAATCTAACTTACATTTTACCCATACACAATACATATATTATTACATGATATACTTGAAGTTTTCTTTTGTTGTACCCAGGCGACGGCAGCACGAAGTCAGCTAGTGAACGTTCACTGAATGTACTCTTCTAACGACTTTCACTGTTATATGCGCTTCCAAGTTCCGACTGAATATCGACCAACTCATCCCGTTCTTTGTTCTTGCTCTTGGTAGCCACTTGTAACCTCGGTTTCTACCAATGGGTGGCGGTTAGTTCTCCTTAGATTTCTTCGTAAATTTCTCATATGGCAACTACTGTATGTAACACAAGATCATATTAAAAGGGAATGACATTTGCTAAGATCACCAAATAGATGTTCTCATTCTCTTAAGTGATTGAATCGGAGTGCAACCCATTCAAACTCGAACGGTAAAATTACAGGACGGTATTTATCCGATGCGTATGATACATAAATTTTTATGCTCTTTCATAAAAAAGTGAAAAACTTCCTAAAATATTTACATTAATATCGAAGTATTAAAATTTTAGAAAATTGTAGTTGTAAAAAAAATATGGTGTTTTTCTATTTTTGTTTTAAGATAAGATTAGTTCACTTAGCTAGCCTTATTAGTTTTCATTATTCGTCATTGAGATTTTCAGGTATCTTTACGTGACCCGGATTCATCGTTCTCGAGTGTATATTGTTCGATACAACTGTCAGAAGACAAAGAAACGCATTTCATTATATTATTATTTATTATACCTTTAGTGTTTTTTCTTTTAATTTTCAAAATAAAATTGTCAATCAGTAATGCAGTAGACATCACGTAGAAAGGGACAGTACTAAATTCAAATTGAAAAACGTATTTCATAACATAGTTTAAGAAGGACCACGCGACATCACGTTTCGCTAGCTCCGCACGTCGCAATGAACACACAACAGACGCAACTGCTCGCACACAAGCGCGGTGACCGGGTCAGGGCGTCAGACCCATTGTAGAAGCCCCATTGAGATTTCGCTGTGCGGTTTCATTGATGAAACTGACATTGTTCTGCTCCGTACTCCGCTTTATTACCATGGAAATTAGTTTGCTTTTAAAGTAGTCATTCCTCTCACCCACAACATTGAATGATATAAGTATAAACATTAATTTATTACTTTTATTTCTGTAGTAGTGTTCTCAAAAAGTAAGGCTGTCAACCTCCCTAACTTCCGTCGTAATAAAGTCCTCAACAATTTCGCCAATCAGACACCTTTAACTGAAAATTATTACCATCGAATAGAACCGATATACAACGATATTTATGAGTTCCATTTTATTTGTAAACAGAATTATTACACAGAAATTAAGGTCCGTGCCATACATGCTATGACGTCACATAATATATAAATTTAAGTAACCTACGACGTTTCACCTTGTAAGTCTTATTTATGCTTTGTCCCTCAACTTAAAAATATCTGGCATTTTCTCTACATTTCCAACGGCTAATAATATGATTTCCTAGCCAGTTCCAATGTCGCTAGCGGCGGCGACGAGGCCCGGCGTACGGTGCACCGGGCATGGCGCGGCGGGGTTACGGGCGCGGGGAGTTCTTCTGACCTAATTCCTTACTTGCACAACCTGTTCTATTTTCCCTATGACGTCAAAACCACCCATTCACCCCAAACTCCTGAATCAATGCGCCTTAAACTGGGTCAATCTGAATGAACCACTCGTACATTCAACATGGACCAGCTATTTTTAGCTCCGAAGGTGTCTCGATCGGGTCTCAGGTCGAACCAGTTCTTACGGATGTATTGATAGGACAATTAAACTTTGCAATTTTAAAATTAAATATGACTTCCAATGGTTATATATAGTGGCTTTTAATTAACTTTACTCTGGTTTATAGCTTCTTTGTTCTATTACTATGCAGTGTTGGTATGGTGTCATGTGCGTATATAACCCCTATCTTCTGTATTAATATTATAAGGAGGTAAACATTTTTCCGGACGTAGTGTTAGATAGGGTAGAATAAACAATTCGTGTAGCGTGTGCCTTTAGGAACTGGTAACCGCATACGATGAAGTAGTCGGTGTAGTCAGTTTGCTCGTTTACTGAGACCTTGAGCCTTATATTCTCAGCAAATGATATGCCAATTGGATTATGTATATTAACAGGTAATGTGTCTAGTATTATTTTAATAGTGGCTTCTTTTGTTGCAGATTTCGCGAGCCAGTATCGATGCTTGCAAGGATTATTTCCGCGACGACTTGGTCAAGACCGATTGGCAATTAATGGTGGAGCTCAAAAAACTCTTCCAGATACTGTAAATATGTACTTTCTTCTGCCTATCTCACATACGGTGAAGCTCTCCGATAAGTTATATTGTGTCCTAGATCCATCAGCCTTGTCTGTTCCATCTAACAATTAGCCCTTTCCCATGTATCATAGAATCTCACCATACGTTTTTTATCCGTTTTGTATACTAACGTGATTTTAGTTGAAATTGTGTTGAATGTTATTGGTGGGAAAATGCAGATGTCAATGTCACGGCTAGGCCTTTTATTTTTAACTTATAGTTTTTGCAATTCATGAATTCACGCTGTGTGACTACTTTTAGAAACAATGTAACATAAAAACAAAATGAACTGAATTAAATTTACAATATGTTCCGGGACATGACGATAAAAAATGGATGCAAGAAATAGGTCATAAAAGGTCATAAAGTGTTCGAAACGTTTGTTTGTTAAGTCCCGTAAAATTTACTATTACATAATTACTAGTTGTTGTTGATTTACACATTTATTTAGAAGTAGTTAGTACATACAAAAGCAGAGTTCATAGATTGCAAGAGATATATAGGTACCCAATGTTTTACAATTGTCAAGGTAATAACCGATGTCGCAATGGAACATCTATATTATACTTCGTGAAGCATTGTAAATAGTATTATTCATGATTATTTATTAACAAAAGTGTTTTCGTGATTGGACAAACGATCAGACAGGTATTGTCGAAATAGTTTTTAACGAAAATGTATGTAGATGAACATTTGAATGATGATCCTTTGTATATAAAATATTCACATGGGTCGTTTACACTAAAATTCAGTAGTTTTATGTAAATAAAATGTAATGAGAAATCCTTTCATGTCTTAATTGTAAAGTAGTGCAATATACGATCTCAATTTCTTGTGTCTTTGAAGGCGAGACCTTTTAGCGGTGCTCCTGATGTAGATAAAAATATTATACGATTTCAATACAACTACAATTCATATTCCATTGGAGACACTTGTGTGTTCGATTCTTAGGAGGTCGTTTATTGTATGAAAATATTCTATTTTCGTTAAAATTTGAAGGCTTCTGGAAATATCATCCAAGTATGTGACACATACAGGGATCGAGAACTGAATTTGGTGGTGATCGGAATAGTTGTCCAATGAAGGTTGTATTTTGTATGTAGGTATTTTCCCTTTTTGAAATGCTTTGTATTATATAGATGGAATCGGACATATTCTTATATTGAAGAACTTTTATTAAATTACAAAGTAATATGTTTTTGTATTATTTAAACATGTAAATATCGCATATGAGCTTAAGCTGTTAATTTCAGGAAACAAAATGGTTTTTCAAATAATATTCACTTGAAAATTTCTGACGTTTTCCATTCGTTAACAAAGGTATTTAAACAGTCAGTGCGGTTTCAGAGTTTGGCTACTGTTTTGTCTTCGATCCAGGTATTTCAGATCTGGTATTTGTTTATTAGTACAGTACAGTACAGTAAAGGATGAAACACTTTTCTCGTTTCTTCATCAATTTTCAATTTGCGCCGTCATAATTTGAAATGGTACACTGCTGACCCTTAATCCAAAAGAAACTTGGTTAGTATGGTGTAATGGTTAGTATTAAGGTTAGTTAGGTTACCACTAGGTTAGTGATACCTGACTGCTGAGCCAGAGGTCGGGGGTTCGAGTCCCACCCAGGACAAATAATTGTGTGATGAGCATGATCATTTGTTCTGTGTCTGGGTGTAATTTATCTATAATACGTATGTAGAAATTTATAAGTATGTTTATCAGCAGCGTGGTTACTCAGGCTCTGCCTAGTTTGGAATCAGACAGCCGTGTGTGAGATGTGTAAAAGGGACAGAAGATTCCTTTCGTATTGAAACCACCCGCTTGGGGTAGTAAATCCAGCCGCTGGTGAGTTGGGTGGCCAGAGCTCTATGGCCCTGTGGAGGATAGAATTGGCAACGCAAAAATGTCATGTTCTTCACGAACGCAAAGTAAGTACAGTTAGAAGAAATGTCTTTGGATGCAAGACGCTACTCAGCGCACTGGCAGTGACGAGGAATCTGGCTAAACCATTATTACGAGTATATCCGCTCAATCAAAGTCCAAGTGTCTATAATATACGCCTGCTCTTCGAATTAAGAAATTAAGGTAATTCGAGCAATCGTTAATCTGCCATCAAGTAGATAGCGCTGATAGCCTAGTAATAAAAGCTGACATCTGACAGGTTTTACTCCTAATCCAGGCATCGTGCTTACTTTTTTGCTGTAGTGTAATTTGCTTAATGGAAAACCAGAGGCGTGTTCAGATTTGGAATCATTGTGTCGGTTTAAAACTTCGTAATCGTAACATGGCGGTAAGCCATAATATCGTACCAATGAAGGAATTATGTTTTATACATCGTAAAGCTCGAGAAGCTTACGGATGGATGGAGGTGTTTACAAGAATAATAGTCTAAGATCTCTCCAGAAATGCATGAAGGTATATATACATGATAATAGAAGATAATACAGCAGAGTTGCCCAGCAAAATGTAGCCGCAATAACCTTTACTTAATTTTAGTAACTGAGATTTTTGAAGGAAAATAATCTAGGGAACAGGAAAAACCAATGGCTGCCAGTTCTTAGTCAGCCGCAATCTATGGCAACCCAGCTGTTGTCGCAATTAAAGGTTGTCATCATTTGAATTAACTTATCCCACTCTGATAACTGTATGCGAGAGAGAAAAAATGTGCGCTGCTTCATGTTGAAGGGAAAATTATAATGTACACACATACATTTACAAGTAAAGTCATTTTTTATTAAAACTTGTTAAAGTTTACCGATTACTCGAAGAGGGCAGGACTGATCTGGAAAACTCTTTTTTGATTAAAAGATATCTTACATCTTAGGTAGTCCCATTGCAGTCAGGGCAGGATCTGATAATGGAATCCTGCAGAAATTAAAGGGAACTCCAATATTTTTATGATTAGGGTATTTTTTTAAAGTTACTCGTGCATTTGCTATCGGAAAACAACATTTGGTTAATAAAACTGATGTTTCTTCATTACACTCATATGGCTAGATGGCACTAGAACTACTCAATAATTAGTATTTTACTGGTTACGATTCGATTATTTCGATCGATACTTTAATATGGTTGCTAAGCCGTTTATGCTCGTCACAATGCATATGGTGAAGTATCAGGAGAACTCCTCAACAATTAATGAACCTGCATAGGGAAAACAATATTTTATAAAAGGTGAAGAGCAGTTCACATGAGGCTATTGTACCTTTTATCTAGTCTGTCGAATATTAGGGTTTTATCAAAAAACAGATACCTGCATCCTCGTACTGTATAATAGCAATATAAAAATTGTCTTTATAAGTGCCGTAAGGGTATTTAAAATTTACTTATGATTATGATATGTCTATATTATATTACCGATATCTCGTAATGTACATATGTTATAATATAATAATACCTACTGGTAAGAAAATGATCACTTATTGAGTCACTTCGCTAACCGCCACTGAGATACAGTGGAATAGATTCACATGGGGGACAAGTACCTATTTGTAATGCCTCTGAGCAGAGGATCGCCTGTAATACTTATATCACCGGGATAAGAGGCCTTATGAGACGCAGAGAATATACAGATTTCTGCTCGAAATGAAGGTATAGGCTAATATATGATTTAGTACCGATGGGTGAGATGCTGCTCGCTACAAAAGACTGAAGCCTCACCGTAAAAAAATACCGAATTGAGAACCTCCTCCTTTTCGAAGTTGGTTAAAACAAATGAGGATTTACAAAGTTGCGTTGTTGTAGATTAAATTGTCTGCAATTTCCGATGATTTTTTTTTTGCAACCATTCGCCAGTGTTATAGCTACTTCTTATTTCCAGTGAATGATCAGAAAAAATTATGTAATTAACAAATAATTTAAATAACATTATAGTAGTGAGAGTATAAAGAGAAGTTTTGAATTTCAATTGTAGTTGAGAATACAGAACTGAAACTAAAAACTGACTGTGCACACAGACAACTTGCACTTGAAGCGTAGTCGTTTATCAGTGTTGTTGCAGACAGACAGAAGATATCATTAGGGCCTATTAATATACGGTACATCATAAATCCTTGTTTGAGGATTATTCTTATGACCCATTAACAAATTTAAACACTAAACATTTTTATCTTTAACTATATAAACCCTCCCTGGCTTAGATGCTAATGACTGAATGATTGAAACTTTACTTATTAACTTTTAATGTGTCCTAGAATAGTGCAGGAAATAAAATAGATAGCTCGTCTATCGATATGCAGCTAAAATAGCGGTTTCTTTTGAAGCAACTGTCACCGTATCTGATTACCGCAAGCGACTATAAGACAACAAGAAAGGGGCCATTTATAAAAATGATTCAGGTAATTCTGAGATCGGAAATTGAGCAATCTGTATCTATGATTACTTCGAAATGTATTTGTTAGCCTTCCTGTCATTAAGTAGGAAACTTACAACTAAACAGCTTGATTCACTATCGTTCTGATAGTTGGTGATCGTTTGTAATCGTATTTTAATAATGCTGTTGCTTACCAGGAAATGATTTAAAAGACCTTAGACTTTCTCAGATGTGAAGTAAGATTAATGTGTTACGTAATTGACGATGATTGGCGGTGTGATCATGATCACATCACTTCGTTTTCACGTTATAGAAGGTACTTTTAGTGCGTAAAATCTTGTTTATTGGAGCGCATATTATTTAAAAAAAAAGACAGGCAAAATTCACCCATAAAATACTCAAGCATCAAAGCTCACATATATGTTAGTCTGGAGGTTTTTTTTTGTAAATATGTTTATCTGAGATCTGAAAGTAATACCTTTATTGGTGTGCTCCAAGGGCTTCTTGAGGATTTCATTTCCTCTTAATCCAACGCGACTTGTGTCAGCTGTTAAAGTCAGTTCTTGTGTTGCTTTAATTTTAATACCATTCCTTAGTCAGAGCAGAAGCTTCAACGATACAACCATGATTAATTTATTACACGTTCACATAATTTGTGAACTTATCATCCATGAACTTTGGCAAATACCAATTGTGCTAGCTTAGATCGTACGTGAGTCAGGGCCATACGGTTCAGATTAACTACAATATGTTCAACTTACTTACAATATAATTCTTAATAATTTAATATTAGCACAGATAATATAATACTACACTAGTAATATTAGTATCTCAGCTGTTAGAATCGTAGAAACGTTCGTTGATAAACACCTAGCGATACCCAATACCCAGCTTTCTCGATAGATATGAACACATCACTTCATCAGCATTGAAGCTTTTATTATCCTTTACAAACAAATTGATATCGCAAAATAGGTACTAGGCATTTTAATAATAAAAAAAATGACATTAAAATTACCAATCCACTTTTTTCAACCCTTGCAAAATAACTTGCTCATTAACTCACCACCAAGAACAAAGATTGATAGATTGATTGGTTACAAAGGGTTATAATTATCATCAGGTTTTGTTATAGGTATTGGGCTCAGTTTCCGCATTTAGACTCATAGGCGGCCAATTATGCTTTCAGACAAGGCTGACTAGTTGAGCCAGCCTAGCTCCTTCCAGAAGCCCAGAAGCCTCCTGGGGCTTTCACAGGCTTCTAGAAGATATTTGCCCGTTGTGTGGCCACTCCCTCGCACTCCGGGATAACGTGGAGTTTTGTTATACGTGGGTATAGCTATAACAAAACCTAATGATACCTACACTTTAAGAACTTTCCAGTACGTAATTGTTCTTAATTTAAAAACATCTAAACTGTTTGAAATTATTTTCAGTATTCGATCATTTTCTGGTTAGTTACTGGTTACCGGCCGTCGGGTGGCCGGTGACGTGGCAGCAGTGGCATGATCTATAAATTTGTCATCCTGCAGCTGTCGTAGTCTGAAGTAAACATAACATAACATAACAGTAAACTTACAACGGTAGGTAGATACGTAAAATCCAGAGCAGGATAACTTCTTAAATTAATCTTTGATTAGGAACAGGAGCTTCATTTTACCGTAGTTATGTTTCTTGTATTCTAAAACTAATATGTTTTTGTTCAATGTTTTTCTTTTTTACCTTTTTATTTCAATATTTTTTTCCTTATTTTTCAGTTTCCCTATTTTTATAGCCTAATTTTACTTTTAATCTTAACAACACAATAGAGCACAACAAAACAATACTGTAATACAATTGACCAAATATTGTTATAAGTAGTTATAACTATCTGGAGTTTGTTTGCCCGATTTCTTTTGACAAAGCCCAAAAATTTGGAAACCGGCATAGGCATTATACGTTGATCGACACCGGCAGAGATAGACCAGGGTAGAAGCCTTTAAAAATAATGAAAAGTGAAAAAAAATTATAATAGAATGAAACCCATTAGAAAAGGAGGGAAATATGATAAAAATGAAAGGAAAAATAATTTACGGGCGATCTGAGGTTGGGAAGGGGATGGGGGTGAGTTTTTAAGGGTAAAAAACGGTTTTTCTCGATTTCCGGCAAAACTAAAAGTCCTATCGAAAAAAGTCAAATGGAAAAGTTGTAGATAATAAAAAGATCTAAAACTTTTGTATTTACACTTTTTTCACATAACCTCAAAATTTATGTGAAAAATTCAAAAAACCAAGTTTTTGGTTTTTTATTTTTATCTTTTACAAAAATGTTTTTTTTTTAACGAAATTTTGTGAAAACTTACCTTTTTATGTCTCAAATACGCTGTAATTTATTTTATTAAAAATATTTATTTTTTCACCTTATTTTGAATTAATATCGAAAAAACACCCTAATTTTCAATCGAAAATTCACCCGTCAAAATATCAGCTTTTTTCAAAAAGTTGGTGTGGTTTCTGTTCGTTGAAATCTCTACTTTCCGATGGTGAAAAAAAAAATATATGTTACTATGGTAAATCTTCTCAGAAAACGCAAAAATTAAAAAAAAACTTGAATTTGAAAAATTTTTTTTAATTATTATAAATAATTTTGAGCTATTTATTAAAATTTAGACTTTAATTACTCGAAAAACGTTAGATTACATGTGACGTTGATAACAAAAAAATTGCAAATAAAAATATACTACTATCTCTATTTTTATCTGTATCAATCAACTCAACCATAAAAATCGTAATATTTTCTTTAAAAAATAGTATGCTTAACTTAACATAACCTAAAGATTGAAATTAAATGATATTTTAGTACAAGATTTTTTATAAGAAAGATGCAAGTAACGAAGAAATAAAAAAAAATGGGTTACAACTAATCAAATCTATTTATAAATGTAAAAATGAAAAAATTACACTGAATCAATTAAGGTTTAAAAAATATCAATTGGCAAAAATTAAATCATCTTTCGTTTTGGCAAACCTCCCACCTACAGAAGGAGCAGCAGAACAACATTGTTACAGGGCATATTATCAGCTTCAAACTTGGTTGGGTAACGAACTAACAGCAACAGATTGGGGCTGGAAGCAATTTCAACGTGGAATTATGCCCAAATTTACACAAAAAGAATTAATTCCGGAAATATTGCTCAAAACAATTTGCTGCAGCTGTGAAACTGGATGTAACAGTTTAAAATGTGGTTGCCGAAAACATGGTTTAAAATGCACAAATTTGTGTTCAAACTGTCATGGTTCTGAGAATTGCTCCAATATTGAAAAAGAAACCTATAACCTGAAGTTAATGATTCAGAAGATATTGTGGATGAAGAACCAACGCAGTCTGGAAGTAATGTTGGAGAGGAAGAAGGTGATAATCATGAAGATTTCGAAGATCTACTAGAATCGGAGATGTTTGACGAATCTAACGATGAAGAAATGCCATCAAAAAGACAAAAACTTATGAATAAGTGATTAGAATTGAAGATAAGGTATTTATGAATGATGAGATTAATGTGTTTAAAAATATTGTAATGAATAACGTAATGAGAATAAAGCATCTATCTATTTAATAGTACGATTTACATTTATATTTATCTATAATGAGATTTTCTATGACATAATTGTAATTAGAATTAAATAAATCAACTTTTTAATAGAAACAAATTGCAGCAATCACATTTTTTAGATGAAATTATTTATAATAATTAAAAAAAATTTTTCGAATTCAAGTTTTTTTTTAATTTTTGCATTTTCTGAGAAGATTTACCATAGTAACATATATTTTTTTTTTTACCATCGGAAAGTAGAGATTCCAACGAACAGAAACCACACCAACTTTTTGAAAAAAGCTGATATTTTGACGGGTGAATTTTCGATTGAAAATTAGGGTGTTTTTTCGATATTAATTCAAAATAAGGTGAAAAAATAAATATTTTTAATTAAATAAATTACAGCGTATTTGGGACATAAAAAGGTAAGTTTTCACAAAATTTCGTTAAAAAAAAAAAATTTTTGTAAAAGATAAAAATAAAAAACCAAAAACTTGGTTTTTTGAATTTTTCACATAAATTTTGAGGTTATGTGAAAAAAGTGTAAATACAAAAGTTTTAGATCTTTTTATTATCTACAACTTTTCCATTTGACTTTTTTCGATAGGACTTTTAGTTTTGCCGGAAATCGAGAAAAACCGTTTTTTACCCTTAAAAACTCACCCCCATCCCTTTCCCAACCTCAGATCGCCCGTAAATTATTTTTCCTTTCATTTTTATCATATTTCCCTCCTTTTCTAATGGGTTTCATCCTATTATGATTTTTTTTGGTTTTAAAAATTATCGACCCTGGACTAAGACGGCATTATCGTTTATCAATTTTTTTACACACCACATTTGACAAACCAACCTATTGTTGCGGTGATTGTGTGTTTTGATCTACAATTTATTCCTATATACCTATTTATATTTTTTAAATTGACGATTTCGAATAATAAATTGTTGATCAATTTTATGAAAAAAGATATTGAATTTGAAATTTGAACATATTTATAATAAAAATAGTCTGAGATATATTGCGCCCATGCCACATAAAATTGTATGAGACAATTAGGTATAGGCAGACGATGATGAGTCTGCGACATATTATGCAACACTATCTGGATCCAGGATATGCATATTGCATAGCTTGTATTGTGGGTTTTGAGAACATGGATAAATAGACTGATATTTTTTTTTTGTAAATATGTATATACATTAAAAGTAGAAGCATCTAGATCACTGCACGTAAGTAGATCCTATAGATTTATGCACCTTTTTAATTCACATTTGAAACGTGGCGATAACGCTCAGTTCTTTGATCGACCGGACTTTGACGCGCACTTACCATTAGGGGAACATGGCATGGCATTTATTCACTTATCCTAACAAATAAAATAGAACTCCGGTTTGCAGTTGACGATGACGACAGACGTTAGCGCCAACTTCACCTTTTCTCTGTATTTTTTACAGACCTATATTTCTATTTCAAAAATATTAAAAGTTCTTGTACTTGTAATGTTAAAGATTAGATTCATTCTAAGTTAGCCAAGCCGCATTATCCTTGCACGAGGCTTTACCAACTTAACAAAGTTCATTTATTAGTATGTGTATCACGGAAACTACGAACACGATGACAACAAAATGCATTAGATATTATGCATTAAACAACGTGCGTTGGTTTCCAATACAATGAGTAAATAAACATTTAGTGAACTTTGCAGTGCTGTTGCGTCCTTGGTGATTGTAAATTGACAAGTAAAATCCAGGCGTGTATTCTATGATAGAATACGACAAATACGAATACATGTTTATTCATTAGATAATGTAAAAACATTGCTTCTACATTTTCATTTCATATTTTCAACACTCTAGCGAAAGAGTCGCTGAGAAATGAGCATGGCAATAAAACTTGTGGCCACTCTGTTTCAATTCCACTTTAAGTACACCACTTAATAGAATATTCACAAAATGTATGCAATGTTCATTATATCAAACGATAGGTAGTAGTTAAAAAAAAGTGATTGTTTAAACGCAATGTTTTTATAAAAATACAATCTGGATAATCCGATTGATATAAGTAGATGTAAGACACTCTTAAAGTAACTTTACAGATAAAATCATATTAAACTAAAGTTATTGTAAAACTGGACACTCCAACAGAAAACACTTTTTATCATAACGCTAGTACAGTTTAAAAAAAAAAAATCCAGACAGAAATCCACTAGACATATAAATTCCATTAAACTTTCCGTTTTTTCCTTTGAAAATTTGTATAGATATGTACGAGTATATGGACTTGCAGCGACAATTTGCACAATAACAATACAGCAACAATAAAACTTGCACATTAGACCCCAATACAGTTATTTCTTATTGGACTCTATAGGATTAATTTAACAGGGTTTCAGAGGCGTCCTCTGATGCTAGGAGAAATCGAATAATATCGAAACGAAATAAGAGAGAATACTGCATCCTGTTGGTGAGGACGGTTTGCAGAGCCACTTGAAGATTATACCATTGTCGACAAGTGTAGTGTTTACCACCTTAGTAGTATAAAGCGGTGACAAAAGTAGTACTTTATTACCCGTATTCTTTAACAGGTTGCAATACTAACTGGGTAGGGCCTGTTTGTCATCAATAAATCACGGAGAAGGTCATCTGCATTTCTCATACCATCCAAGGAAACACCAATGCGAGGCAGGCAGCATTGTTGGTTGGGTGGAGCCACCAATGTAGGCACTGATCTACTTTCTTTACTGCGTTTCCGTGTGACACATTTTGCATCTTCATCGGATGTTACATAATCTATTAATGACCCAAAAAAGTTGGAAAACTACAGATTATATAGAATATTTGGTCCCTGACTGCGGTTTGAAGGTGAATTTCTATGTTTTTCCCGGGGTTTTTTTGGTTGTTTTTCGAGGTTGTAACCATGGAAACTAGGTGTGCGTGGGCGAGGGGGTGTTTTCAGGGTCTAGGTCACGCCCCAGTGTCCCCAACGCATGCGCGGGCTACGAGCAGCTCCCGTTCAGGAACTAGCCCGTTCAAAGCGCATCGGACTTCCTCGTGAAAGGAGCCTCGGTCTGTCGGGAAAGAACAAGTTTTGTTTATAATTCAGTTATAAGTGATTGATGTGTGGAAGAAAATACAGTTTAAAACTTTGGTGAAGTGTATTTTGAAAAACCTGGTTTTGCTTTTCTACAGTTATAGCTGTCTGTAAGTACTGCAAATTAGTTTTAATTATAATATTTTTTCGTATGTACAAAGGTATGATGAATATTAATATAATATAGTCTAAATTAATCTCAATAATGATTCTTGAAATTAATATAATTTTGCAGGTAGGCCTAAAAAGGCCGTCGCAAAATTGCTAAAATTTATTTCCGGGTTCTTCTGATTCCTGTAATTGTAATTGTTATGAATCTATTATTATGTTATCCCTACAGATAAACATATTCAATACTACAGTTTATCTTTAGTAATATCACATGTAAATATTTTTATTTTATTATTATTTACAAATAAATACAATTGTTAGTAAAGAATAACATAGATAGATAAATGAATTGTTTATTTATGTACTTTTGTTTTATCAGAACTTATCTACTAATTACAAACGTTGCAATGATGATAATAAATATTCTAGTAATGAATTTTTGTATTTTACGGCTAAGTTTAGAAAGCATTACTTTATACACACACAGTAAATTATGTTACAACTAACACATTAATCGGTTTTAGAATGTGATAAAGGACTAGATACATTAAATTTGTAAAACACATAGATAGGTACTTCAAAATAATCACTAGTGTCACACTGACAGTTTCTGGATTCTGATAAAGTAAAATGTTTATAACGTCAATTTCCTACATTAAACTGCAATTTATATGTTATGGGCCAAGTAATTAAACATTGCATTATTTATTACATAAACTTAACGCTAGTATGCTAAATCATCAATACAAATAAATAAAATGGAAGGGTCTGTTTGTAATGTCAAAATAATAGTTTTTTAAGCCTATACAGTTATTTGCACGATACCTATGCCTAAAAATCAGTTTTTTTTTATTTTTGTCTGTATGTTTGTTCCGGCTAATCACAGAACAGGTGGATTTTTTCGGAACATTTCGCCGGGATTCACGATTTTAGGCTACTTTTATTTTGGAAAAAGAATTAGGGTTCCGTGCAAAATATATAAAAATGTACACGCGAGCGAACCCGCTTGCTAGTGATATAATAAATTACTTAATAAATTAATTATGCATACATACGCCTTGTTTCCGTCCGCGGTAGGCAGAGACAATAGAGCGCTATTTGCCACGATCCTGACACACAGCTACGAAGACCATGAAGGTCTGATGCACGCTCAAGGGTTAAGAGTGTTTTAACTTGCCCCTTCTTCAGTATACTGCTATGTGGACAGTATCCGTCGTTCGCTTCGTAACACACCCGAACCGACTCATCCACTCAGAGAGGAACATTATTAATTCTCTTTTCACTCATCCTTTCAACATGCCAGCATTCCTTTCTCAATATTTCAACCAACGGTGTAATGTCATCATTATTCACTCTATCAGTCTATCTTACATTACACATACTTCTCAATGAACGCATTTCCTTCAGCATTCACTTTACTCTCATGTTTCTATGAAACGTATTCATATTTCATACAAAACTAGCTGCACCCCGCGGTATTACCCGCGTAAGTCCCGATGTCGTAGGAATATCTGGATTAAAAGTAGCCAATGTGTTAATCCAGATCCCCAGCTATCTACATACCAAGTTTCACCGCAATAGGTTCAGTAGTTTTTGCAACAAACATCCGTCCATCCTCACAAACATTCACGTTTATAATATTAGTAGGATTAAGTTAAGTGCACATAATCTCTCGTGAACCGCCAGATGTGCCATTATGGACACGTTCTGACTTTTCACAAAGGACTGCAGGGCTATTAATTGAGTTTCTCTGTTGGACTCTTCTTTCAATGTCTTTATCATGCTTTCCATCCCTTGTAAACCAACTTCAAATGTAATTAATACTTTTATAAACTTCATTATTTACCAGTGTCTGGCCATTATGAATATTGGTACATAACTGCTGGGCAATGTGTTAATTAAAGTATATTATGCATGACGATAAGACTAACAACATACATGGCAGTCCATGTCATTTACAAACAACCCCTCAGTAGCCTATGTACTTAAAAGCAAATAAAGCCGACCGGTTTATATTGTTGATATCTCGAATGAAAACGTTAGTAACGTTCGGTAAATCGTGTTATACTAAGTAATTAGGTCTTAAAAAATATGTATCAGAATAAACATAATAAAAGTGTGTTAGAATGGTGTCAGGAGAAAGACATTTAGAATACAATCGACGTAGTTGTAACGGTGGAATAGATCTGAGAGATGTAATGAAATGCCATCAAAATGATAAGGACATGTCATCACCTCACCGGGGTTTACCTTAAAGTGATATGTCGACATGAAACCAACTAAAACCACACACGTCACAAGTGTCTGTTTGTTGTTAAACAAAAGACTGACCACTTAAGCTTAAAAAACAAATACCTACTTGTTTTTTTATGATTTTTTACATAAATAGTATTCGTTCTTACCTACCATATTGATTTTATGATAATATATGTTATTGTTAAAATAATTGAATAAGTAGAACCTTTGTATCTGCGTACAACACATATTGTTATTACTTTGCCCAATAGGTCAGGGACATTATTCATACAGCCCGGTCAATTTGTTGTTTTCAGTCGCTTTTATCAATCTTTCTGAAGATTATGAATAATGCTCTTTTAATCACTTGATCCATAAAATTTATACACTTTGGATACCTTATGATCGTTGGAAAAAGCAGTTGACTATAGGTGAAGATGCTTCTAGGATCATGGACTGTGTACAGTAGATCCCACATTAAAAAAAAACAAAAATATTACAGAGAGCAATGTCCATACTGTGCAGCTGAATATATATGTAGATGTACAGAGTGGTACAGAAAGATGTGGTCATATTTCAGGAGCGTTATGTGTAGTTGTGTTCTTGTGTCTTAGCACCGAAATAAATGGATTTTCTTTCTTTCTTTCTAATAGCAAAATAGGACCTAAGTATATTTAACTAATTTTTTTCTCATGTAAAGGATTTTAGGACCTACTTAAGAACATGTTATAATGTTTTATGTAAATTTTAAGTATTTTGTTTTTTTTATGCATCCACTTTCGGAAAAATCCGGACTTACCATCAATATTCTTAGTATTAAACACACACAGTTTTATTTATGTCAGCGCTCTGTCTTACAAAATATTAGCGTTATCAATCAATTTTCAAGTTAAATTTCAAGATGCCATTCCTGCATTAAAATTACGAGTTTTCCTTAAATTGTTAGCCCTATAAGTTATTCATGACGTCTACTATTTATGACACGAAAATATAACAAAACCTTTCTGTAATATTCTGTAAATAAATAGTCCAACCCCCTCCTTCAATGGAAAAACGCCATACTCTACAAATTTAGGTTTAATACTTATGACGTTTTTGAAGGAGGGATCAGATTTACTGAAGTGATGAGAATGGCCAAATTGTTGCGTGGGTGCCTATTTAATGTAAATCCACAAAAGAAGAAAAAAACAATAATTTTACATACTTCTCTTTCTCTCTCTCTTCCTCAGATTGGCTTCCACTGAATGAATTAAATAGAAACTTATGTACGGTAAAAATTATCGATGCTAAACTAACTGCAAACGCTACTGAGAAAGAATATAGCAATAAAAACTAGGGGTCAGTACAATTGTCGTTATAACTAACCGTCAGCGCAGTTTCACCTGCGTTTAAGGTCACTGCTCTGCTCCTGTAGTTCGTAGCGTGATGCTATATAGCCTATAATCTTCCTCGATATATGGGCTCTCCAACACTGAAATAATTTTTCAATTCGAACTAGCAGTTCCTGAGATTAGCGCGTTCAACCAAACAAAGAAACTCATCAGCTTTATGATGTTAGTATAGATTACATCAAAATATATATATTAAAAAATTACCTCCAGCCCTACGTATTTCCTATCATTAAAGAACGTTACTCATCGTACTAATATTATAAACGTGAAAGTTTGTGAGGATGTATGGATGTGTGGATGTATGGATGTATGGATGTTTGTTACTCTTTCACGCCAAAACTACTTAACCGATTGCGATGAAACTTGGAGTGTAGATACCTGGAGACCTGGATTAACATATAGGCTACTTTTATCCCGATATTTCCACGGGATCGGGACTTACGCGGCTGAAACTGCGGGGCGCTGCTAGTATGTCATATTTATAATATTGTTGTTCCCTTAACAATCAAGTGTGTGTGTGTGTGTGTGTGTGTGGGTGGTACGTATGTGAAAGCATATTGTAAACTTTCCTCATGCAAATGTACAATGTTATAAGAATTTACTTACATATATATAAACTAGTTGAAATGGCTGCCATGCTAGTGGTTATGTCCTGGTGTACCAAACGTTCATAGGCTGGCTGCCTAACAATTTGTTTTTAATGTTCATGCATTACTCTCTGAGTACCTTGGCTCCTCAATTCTGATATTTAGATTGAGGGACCTCATTTACATTAATATAACTTTTGACTATTACTACAAATTCCAAAATTTATCCTACAAAATCAGCTGATTGCCTACAAAAATAAATATGTGGAATTCCTTTTTAAATCGCGAGTGGCTTCTCACTATGGTACAATGAAGATACAGCATGCAAGGTGAAAGCTTAAACTTTCATAGATCCCCAATAATCCCTTCAAGAATTTCAACCAACGAGTACCTGCCTATTATTCCTTTCCCCAAGAAAGCATATTATACCGTGGTTGGTGAGCAATGACTAGTCTGTGCGATAGTCTAGACGCGTTGGCAAGGTCGACTCAGCAGTTTTCGCTACTGCCGCCCTCCTAGACGACAGTTTCAGTAATTTTTTACCACGTGCTAAACGTCGTTCATTCATGCGTGTGAATGAATAGGGCGCATCGCAAGCGCTGAAACAGTCGGCCGCCGCACGCCCGCGCGCACGTCGCGCAGCGCACGCAGGCGCCCCTGCGCACCGCGAGTGACACTCCTCAGTCCACACACGTCACATTGTGCCACTGCCTCCACCTACCACTACACCGGATCTTCTCTCGGTGCGTCATCTATTTATACCACTACTTAAAACATGAGCTACTAAACAGCGACCTTGAATAAAATGTGCTGCGGTTTCATTCATTAAAATTATCACTTTCAAACGTGTCTCAGACGCAAAACGTTCTATTCTAACATACGATGACGGACGACTCACTAATTGGAGATAATTTATTAGATATATGTACCTATAACAGTTGTTAAGATGATATTAATTGGGTGACTGGCATCAATTTCGTCCATTTAACCTACTGTAGACTTGTTTCCTACACACTGCGGTCACTCAATTCCATTGCGAGGCAAGTATGTATTCAAACTTAAAATTGCCCCCTTGTTCATGCAAGCCGGAGCTGACGATCGCATGTCAAGTCATCTTTATCTAAGTACCGAGTCGATTTTTACAGAGGTCCATACAAAACATTAACAGGGAATTCCGCCGCGTTGACGCTAGCACCAACGCGCAACGGGACACTATCGCACCCAGGTTGTTTCATACATAAATGTTAGGGCAGACAGCGGGCGAGGCGGGACGATGACGTCACGCGGTGGCGGCGTGAGCGGTTGAACCAAGCGACATCTTCTATAATTAACTGGTACACTGCTCACCCCGCGTCACCGTCCCACCTCGCACGCTGTCTGCACAAACCTTATGTGAAGACCGCTAGACAGCCCGCGACGGTGTACTGATACCCTACACCTACTCGATTAATACAGGAAGCGGATCTCCTCTTTCATCGTTTCCAAGTATGAATCAGCTACTCCCACTAGGTATGTCAAAGCGGTTCAATTTATGATACCTGGATATCAAACAATACAACAAAACGCGTGCCAAATGGTTACCTTCAACAAAAAATCATCTATCCGGATACGGTTTCAGATAAAAATCTTTTAAGGGCTTCTAACGAGATACCGTTGCGTTGCTCTAAAAAATTACCTTATCTCTCTTAAAACTACCTAAAATCCAATATGACGGGCCTTAAAAGAAACATCGTCGGTTATCATCAGTGTGGCGCCAGTATTGTTTTTTGCCAAGATAATGCTGAGTAAACTGTAAAAAAATATAAGTCGCCAAGACCAGATATTTAAAAAGTTTACCAATAAATATTTGTAAGCTTTTTAAATATATTTTGCTTTTTTTATAGTTAAAAACAAAGAAGCGTTGAATTGAATATTCAAATCCCATTTAAGACTCAATAAAGAATAAAACATGCTGTTAGATATTGCAAGACGTCGTCGCTCGTCGCAGTCATCGCTGACCAAATGGGGAGGTCCTTTTCGCGGAAACAGATTTCGCTGAATGACAAACAGAGCAGTGTTTGTGTCTTGGTCTTTCCGTTTATAAATAATTCCTTTTAGTACAAATTGGTTCTGTTGAAAGCTGTGACAGGATACTGATTAATCTCAGAGCTTTGTATTGTAATTTTGTCAGTAGTTTTAGGTACGTGTCGTTTTGCGCGGGAGTGCGCGCGCGCGCGCGTGACTAGCGGATCGGCGAGCGGACAGCGCGACCTCGTCCAGATAAATCTATCAATGAGCACGATAAGGGGAGCGCGTGTCACGCAACCGCAGGAAGTACCCAACTCGCCTCCTGCACTCTGAACTGAACTCGACGCACCATATCGTCCGCAATACATCATTCACGACTTTTGAATGCATTCCGCTGGATGTACTTGTGTTACGTATCATTTAAAATATAGGTAAGATTAGTCTTGTCGACGAATATTGCAAAATTGTGTTACACTTCTCACATTGATTCCGTATTGTACATGCATCGGTATTTTATTACAAGCATTTTCTTTATCTACTCAGCGTATCTATTAACACCTACATATTTTTTTTAAATATAAAATTTCTTGATGTATGCAATTTGGAATGTTCCACGACAGCGTTGCACAGTTTGATAGCTAATTTCTTCTAAGTAGTCGTTTAGATGCTGTATAGGTAATAAAGTGATAAGAGACATCAGTTGGTCCGGCTATAATCGTGTTATGTTTACTGCAATGCTACGTTAATATCAAATTCAAGTTAGTACAAAAAAGCAAATTAGAATGAAACTAATATGAGGTCATCTAATCAATTTTAAATAAAATTTACATGTTAGTCTCGAATAATTGATGTATTTACATGTTTTAAACATGCCAATATTACTGTTAATTGCAATTTAAAACGACAAGCTAACTTATTGGAATAATGCTTTCTAAAGGAAAAATCAGCTAAGTATTTGTGACTACCATCCTACCAACTGAAACCCGTTGTGTAACCTTGATATCCAACACAGGCTAATTTTACAAAAGTCTGCTACTTGCTTAGATCCTTGTTCTTTGTCAGTTGAAGATACAGCGAAAGAACTAATTTGATGGATTAATTAATCCTTAACATCTCGAATTTTAACATCCCTAAACTAGATACGTTAAGCTCGAATTGAAATACATTTTACTCTTTGATTCGTTTGTCATTTGATGACGCTGTTTATATCAAATAATCGAACAAGCGTAGGTAGTGGGTAGTCACTGCGCCTTTTTACGGAAACTTTAAATGTAACAAAAATATCATGGCGTAAACAAATCGTTATTCTCATTTCGAGAAATATAGCAACACTTGAGGTTGCTTATTGAGTCGGTAGGCGTAGTGGACGACTGAAGGATACTTTGCCTTTTAAAATGTAGACACCTCGTCAAAATAAAGTCATAAACTATAATTCAAATATTTTATGGACGTTCTAAGCGTTGGGGGACGTTTGCCGTATTGTGTGCCAATTCTATAGGATCAGCGAAGATTTACTTACCTATCGATTATCTTAACAATCAACAATGTACTCATAGTCACATATCATAACAATAAATTATCACGACGCTTTCTAAATTTGTCGGTTAATTGTACCTTTAAAACCATATTTTAAATTATCGACTTTATCTCAATTCCTTGTAGTCCTTGTACTGGCTGGCAAGTAATAGGATCACCAACGCGTTACCTCTTGGTGCAGCACCTTTAACTAGAAAACAGTAATCACCTGCTAAATGATTGTTAGATAACGCCTATTTATAATCTACATAATAGCAGCACCCCGCGGTTTCACCCGCGTAAGTCCCGATCCCGTGGGAATATCGGAATAAAAAGTACTCTATATGTTAATACAGGTCTCCAGCTATCTACATACCACATTTTATCGCAATCGGTTCTTTAACTTTTGCATGAAAGAGTAACAAACATCCATCCAAACTTTCACATTTATAATACTAGCAGCGCCCCGCGGTTTCACCCGCATACGTCCCGATCCCGTCAGAATAGCGGGATAAAAAGTAGCCTATGTGTTAATCCAGGTCTCCGGCTATCTACATACCAAGTTTCATCGCAATCTGTTCAGTAGTTTTGGCGTGAAAGAGTAACAAACATCCATCCATCCATCCATCTAAACTTTCACATTTATAATATTAGTGGGATTAGTGGGATTCTTTCTTGAGAAGAGTGGGTAGAATGTCTGAATTTCTTTTATGCAAAAGTGGACATCTTCATACATCTTCTTGCTTATTAGACCTTGAGAAAAAGGCTGTATATCGAACAGATGCGTAGTACACAGAGGCCTGTAGTCAAAAAGTTGTGTTTAAAATCTTTTTGTACTGTATGTTGGGCAAAGTAGGTAACGCTTTTATCTTTGTCTAAAAGGAATTAATTACTCTAATTTTTGCATGTTGTGAAAATCAAGTATAACGGACTCACTTGTTGTAACATTATAACTGCATACATTATAATTTTTTCGCAAAAAAAGGTGTGTGATAGATTCACACACCTTTTTTGTCACGTCTATAAATTTCATGAATCGAATTGTACGTAAATGTGACGTTAAAATTTTGGATGACAAAACAACACAACTCAATGGGTGAAAGGACGACGAATTTTAACTTTAAATATGTAGAGATCAGTGATGCTCATGGTATTATTATAACATTACTTGCTTACCCCTGGTATGAGTGGTCATACTGAATTAATAACTCTAGTATAACTATGGTGAAACTAGATAAATACTTAATTTTCTCCTTACTCTCTTCTTTCAGTTACATTGTAGCATGATTATGTAATTTCTTTATTTAGTATCGTGTACTTAATTACTGTACTTAATTAGTTTTAAACTTATACTAAACTAGCAACCCGCCCCGGTTTCACACGGATAGCAGAGAATCGTTTTATCTAGTGGTGCAAACCGCATGAAAATCCGTTCAGTACTTTTTGAATTTATCGCGAACAGGCAGACAGACAGATGCGGCGGATATTCGCATAAGCAGCAATATCCCTTTCCTTCCCTTCAGTGGCGTAACAATAGGGTGGCAGAGCGGGCAAAATGAATACAGAAGGCACTAATTACAAAATATTTTAATGAATTAACCACGGGCGTCAGTTGGTATAGTTACGCAACTGTTTTCCTTCTTAACTATCTTTCTTTCATAATACTAGGAGTATTATACTTTCCCAGCTTTGATTGCCAAAGTCCCCGTTTGACGGCAATAGTCTTGCCCCTATTACGTGTGTAAAAACAAATAATAATTGCTAAAATGTGGGTTAAACACCTATACATCTCTGCCTACCTCTTTTGATAGGTGTGAATGTAATGTCTAAACTAATCTAAACTAATATTATAAAGAGGAAACATTTGTGTTTTTGTATGTATGTTTGTAATGTTTTCACACAAAAACTACTTTACCGATTGCGATGAAACTTGGTATGTAGATAGCTGGAGACCTGGATTAACGCATAGGCAACTTTTTATCCCGACATTCCCACGGGATCGGGACTTACGCGGGTGAAACCGCGAGGCGCTGCTAGTACTAAATAATTCATATCTGTATTTTGTAAACTCAATCATGTTGCTTCACTGTACCTGCTACTAATTTTAGAGTGTGCATTTTGTATGCATGTATGCATACTAGATGTGGAAAACGGGCCATATTCGTGGTGACCTTTATAAGGGCCGATAACATTGCATCGATTGTCCACCCGTCAACATCGGTAGTATCACAACGAATTATATCTAAATTACACAGGATTAAATTAAATAATATCTTGTCTATAAACCTACTACTGCTACATGAACATTCATCCATTATTTTCAATTTAATTTTTTTTCCGGTTTCATACAACCTTTAGTTTGTTAACCGACTTCAAAAAAGGAAGTTACCAGATCGACACGTATGTATGTGATAATTTAATATTGGAGCTTGTATTGAATATAAGTAATATAGCAATTTATTAGGGCTTCCAAACAAATATACAAAATTTTAAAAGTGTACGTTTGTATGTTTGTCCACGTTAAAGTCCAAAAATAATGATCGAATTGTTACCTTTATATTTTATTTGCTTACATTTACTTCAACTTAAGAAACGGTAAAGATTTCATCAAAATCAGTGCAGTAGTTTTTATGGTATGGACTAATACGTGTAAGTGTAACGGCCTGGCTTACCGATACGAGCTACGGGTGTGGTATAAAAGACAAAACATCTCAAAATCGTGATCAAATTTTAGAGCATTCTAGAACACATGTTAGAACATCAGGATGGGCGTAACCACACACTGATCTCATAATACAAATACGCCCCGAGAACTAAATATTAATAAGAAAGAAGGGCGATCTATGGAAGCTATTAATATTATTCAACAACAAACTAGATGATTGTAGCAGTAGATTTGTTAATTAATACATTTCTTGGTATGATCGTAGAACGTGAGGTTTTGTAATCGACTCCCCAATTGATTTAAAAAACCGCATTCGCACCATCGCAGATTTAATACTAAGTATGTAGGTAGGTACTTTTTTTTGGCCATTAATAAGATCGTAGAAAACAAGCCAAAAAAAACACGTTTCTATTAGGAGATTCCCGTTTAATTTTCAATTTTTTGTTATTATTTGTTGTTATAGGCGGTTGTTATAACAGAAATACATATTCTGTGAAAATTTCGACTGTCTACCTATTAAGGATCATGAGATACAGCTAGCTGACAGACAGATGAACGGACAGATAGCGGAGGCTTAGTTATTACTAGTTATCGAAGGGTAATCAACGGGACGAAATTCGGGTACAGAACACTAAAAAATTTCGCACTTAGCAAATAAACTTTGCCTAAATTTATAACTGCAGTTTCGAGCGTTGTGCCCTGTAACTTAGTTATAGCGCAACTTAGTATATGAGCGGTAACATGCGTCGTTTCACGTCACCTTAAGTACAAATGTTACCGGGATTGGAGATATTGATACATAACCATCTCCGTCTCTTAATTTTAAACCGATGGAAGCGTCATCTAGTGGAACACTACATGAAGCAACTCTACTTCTTCCAGTTATTCATGCCTTAGTGCAGGCCACCGCGGAATCATTAAAAAACGGTGGTGCAACCTGTTCCGCGGGCCTCTATAATCTGAAAGATGACAAGTCATGTCCGGGTCATGACCGCCTGCTTACCAAGATGTGGCCAAGGTCTGCAGGAGTTCTCAGAGGCGTGCTTCTTAGGGTATTCCTAGGTATCCAGCAAAAGATCTGTTGTGACGTAGCACCGTGAGATTTTAGTCGATTCGATTCCGACATACTTACCACTTAACCGTTCGCTCCAGTAAAGCTGCACCTTTTGGAAGATATCTCCCCACTTTATTAATAAACTACACGTTATCAAGAAGTATAAGAAAATTTCAAGAATCTCTAAATATAAAAAATTTACTATTACTACATAGGTACTTAATACAAAAAAATATACCTACCAGTTTAGTTAAAATCTTGAAATATGTATAATAACAAAACTATTACTACTTATTACAAAAAAACTATTCCATAATTTACTTGAAACTAAAAATTACGTAATAAAAGGTACCTAAGTAATTAAAAATTCATTCATTAAAGAACAAAAGCTAAATGAAAAGTAGGTACGTGAAAAAAAAAACCTATAATTTTTTTTTTGAGGTCAGTGCCACTAAGCCTTAGCATATAAAACTTTTTAAGACTCACGTAGGACACACGTTTTGGTTATTCTTTAAAAGCAATCTCTTCTTGGCTTGGTTTTATATCGTCGCCAAAGGCTTTGCTAGCACCGACCTCAAAAAAAAATATTGTGAGTAATTTTTTATCACCTACTTTTGGTTTAGTTTCGTGTATAAATAAAAATATATTTTATTCTTTTTGGTTGATTTTTTTTTTATTTTGATTCAGTATTCAGCTGTATTTTCTTACTACGACCTTTACCTGGTATTACCCACCTAATGCTATGAGTGTAGCAAAAAGTTGTCAAACTATAAATAAAAAAATCTTGTAAGTAGTTCCCTTTTAATATAGATATAAAAGAAATCATATCAGATTTCAGATTTTGCAAAAATGTCAAGGTGGACAATAGGTTTATGACTTTTAAGAAGTGTAGTAAATGCCATCGCCTTGTGAAGGACAATGCTACAACTTTCGCATCCAATAAGGTGCATACCATATTGATGTGTTGCATAACAGTCAAGTATTGACAGTCCACTTTCCACCTGCCCACGGCTTACTCTGTGGGTTAAGAATTTGGTACTAACAGCCAGGCATGGATTGTGTCCGTTGCGAAACGACACTACCAAATTGGAGGTAGAACAGCGATACGTAGGCGAGCTGAATAGAACGCTGCCCACGAGTTTTATAATCGAGTCCCCATATTAACATTAGGCAAAGGTGCTTAGGTAATTCCGAAGCCTTTTACTAAAACGGTATTTTAACAACTATCTCTAGCTGTCGTTTATCTACTTCTAGAAATTCAACAGATTATTGATGCATAATTAGCTTGTCTTTTAAACTTCTGATTATGTCATTGTTTCCTGGAAGATTGGCAAACACTTTATAGTTGGATGCAGTTGCCTCATCAAATTAGGAACAATGAAATTCACTGAATTACAATGGTTGCGAGTAAAACTTCTCGGAATTTTGTCAAATGAATAAAATGATTTTTACTGTTTTTACATGTATGTAGGTTACCATGTTTACATAATTGTGCAATGTATATTTCCAATTTTTTATAGTTTTATTTTCTTTGACTACGTCCGACTCAACTTAACCATTTTATGTACTTGCCTATGTTTACAACCAATTATTTAACAAACCCGATCGAATTTGTTGTTCATATTTTTTAATTCTAAAACCGAAAAATAAAGTAAGTACCTATCAAAATTTCTTTATATGTTTTAATAAAATAATTAACAGACGGCAAAGTATGACGTCGCAAGCTGTTATTTCATATTAATTTTTTCAAAACGTTTTGACGTTTAGTAAAATTAAAAAGAAACTGATATGATTGCAGTCAACTAGCGTATTCATAGTTTTTCTCAACAAACGCGTCAAGAATAACATCAAGTACCAGGAAGTTTCCATAAACTATTGATTGTATGCAATCATCCATGTATTGTGCGACAGTTATTATGTGTTTACCTGTGAATTTAATATCAATGGTTGTGCAAGTATAGTAGGTGGGACCACATTCTCTGAATAGGGATACATTAGGCCTCGTAGGTGTGGGTACCACCGTGGGTGCGCCGACGCGACTAAGGTATTATTCCATTTATTATCTATACATTAACACACACGCACATATTGTGTTATTTCGTTAAGCACTAAATAAAATTATAATATTTATTAGTCATTATAACATCTCAAAATTCTGGGTTATATAAGTGCATTTGCAAACAAAGACGCAGATTATTTTTGTCGTATACAATTTATTTTTCACAAATTACTAAAATTAAAGCATGAATTGTTAGATTAAAGACAAAACAAATCTGTATCTTTTTGTCCTCTGTCAATCGATTTTCATTTTTGTAGATATTGGCGAGCTTAATAAAAATAAAAACCGGACAAGTGCGAGCCTGACTCGCGCACCGAGGGTTCCGTAAGCAAACAAACTTGTATGTAGATAGTATGTTCATCTCGGGAATCAATTCTCAAAGATTTTTGTCCGTCTTTTCCGAAAGACAAACTTAACTTTGCGGCTCTAAAAATACTCTCCTATGCACGTATATCGACGTAGGACAAAGTCAACTTGTGTTAGTTTGTAATCAAAACGATTTTTTATGTGATATAAAAACAAAACTTTCAGATTTTTTCCTTTGCTTGTGCTCTCAAACCTTGCTTCTTACCCAGTTTAACGATTCTAGGCCAATGGGAAGTGGCCTATTATAGGTTGTGATTTAGCTGCGAAATGTTCAAATTTGTTAAAATCTAGGGTTTAATAGCCGTATCTTATGATAGTGTTGACTTAGAAGGTTGATTCTTTTACAGCTTCAAGTAACCGCTAACGTAAGTGTTTGATGTTGTTTTCAACTTGATGCCTCTATGGGTTCCTGAGGAAAAGGGTCTTGACAGACACAGACAGACAGATAAAACAACAAATTAACAACTTTCGGATTTTTTCCGCTACTTGTGCTGTGAGACCTTTCTTCTTACCAATTTTCGTGATTATAGGTCAATGGGAAGTACCCTAGATACCTGATTACCCTAGATTTACCTGCAAAATGTTTCAATTTGGTCAAATCTAAGACTTAAATGGCCATATTTTTTGATTGCGTTAAAGCTTGATTTTTTTACAGCTTCAAGGGACTGCAGACATAAGTATTGACTATTATTTTAAACTTGATGCGTCCACAGGTTTCTGAGAAAAAGGGTCTTGAAAGACAGACAGACGGACAACAAAGAGATAAGGGTTCCTTTTTTCCTCTTGAACGGAACCCTAATAGTTTTTTTTCCTAACTTAAACGGAGCTTGTAATGAATCAATCAAATCATTAAATTTAATTAATTGCGGCCAAACATCCCCACCCCAATCACTAGTTTTCTTTTATAGATTTGACTTATCTATATTTACTGTTTCTCAATTTACACACGCAAAGAAAGAGCACCAATAGTCAAATTACAAGTAAAATAAATCTATTCTAAAAGTAGTTATTACGTTATTTATATAATAAAAGTAATAACTAGCTACAATATGAACTTCATTACAAAAATACATTTGAACGTATAGACAGACGCGAGACGCTCGAAAGGTCGATACGGAAATATGCGCCAAGTCATCGATCTAGTCCAGATCCATGTCTAACTAACTATAATCTAAACGTTAATAGATTGCAGTCTGATATAAATGTTTATAATCAAGACTTGTTACATAGTTTTAACAAGCTGGTGCAATTGAATTCAGAAATCGTTGGGTTGCTGTCTTGAAATATGTAAATTGGTATTGAATGATGGATGACAAACATCCAAATGTAGCGAATGATAACAGGGCTGCCAGTTATGCCATTTTGTAACCCCCGACTGTGGTTAAAACAATTAAACTTTGCCTTAATTGTTTCTCGACACACATCGAATTTATTATTTATTTTTTTGGTAATTTAATATGTAGACTAAAGATATTTCTCGTTTGAAAAAGTCATTGTTTGCAAAGAAGGTTAATTGTACGTGTAACGAAGTGTGGCTAATTGTTTTATATAATACAACTAAGTCGAAAAAAACAGGGCTCTTAAAGGTTACAACAACAACAGTACCCCTCATTCTCATAGAGCTCTGCCTTCTCCTATCTTCTCTTCTCACCTGTCTCGATCAGAAAACACAGTCCTAGGCTAACAGTGCTATCTGACCGCCATCTTCAAAAAGAAAGGACTTCCCTTGTCGGGCGGATGCAGTTACAGCAAAAAACTGCTGTGCTATATCTCCGTATGAAATATGTCGAAGTAATAAAACATAGTTGGGTGTAGCAACCTACTTCAATATTAACAGCATATTTACAGTTTAAAAGAAGTTATTACAACATCTGAAATATACTTTTCTATTATATGTAGCAGTTATTGACCTTTTTAACTTCTGTTTCATACCATACGTTACAAATCACGCGGGCGTCAGAGATAGAATTTATTTCCTGAAGCGTAAGTTTAAACCAGCTTGAAATAGTTTTAGATAGTTCTAGACTGAAATTAAGGCACTCGCCGGATTCGATATACTATAATATCTACTAAAACCCGACATGTCATATGGTAATCACAAGGCGCCGGAAACAGGAATGTCTGGTCGTATAACCGCTTAAGTGTGCATCTCAGAAATGGGAGTCGTAAGGGGAAAAGCCCACGTATGGACTTCAGGACGGACATTCCGTTGGTGTTGGTCTACAACATTACGTTACGGTTCATTATACTAGTTTAATGTTAACTTTGAGTAATATTGCAAATAAAATGTTGTACTTACATAAATATCTTTACTGTTACTGCGTACTTGTTTTTAATGCAATCCCTATAACGAGTAGGTAGCTTATTTTTATATAATTTACATATATTATAATATTGTAGTAGGAAGTATGTAGGCACATCTGATGTAGGCACATGACATCTTGAATTTCGCATGAAAAATTTGATTCCAAAGAAGTGTATACATGTTTATTAGGTGAATTTTAATTCATAGATATAAACCGTCTAGAACCACGTGATATGATGCTGAACAAATGGTATCAGTTAGTTACAAAATTATTAATTATATACTTTGATAACACAAGAACCAGGTCCATTTCCTTGCCCTATTGCAGGAATTAATGAGATTTCAATCATAAAACCTCACATACTTTACACCGTTGGCTTGAGAGCCAACGGTGTAAAGTATGGTTGTGATGGTAGACTGAGGTCTACCATCACAACCATATCAATCTTAACAGTGTTATTAGGGTTCCGTACCCGAAGGGTAACAAACGGGATCCCATTCTGTCTGTCAGCGGGCTGTATCTCATGATCCGTAATAGGTAGATAGTTGAAAATTTTACAGAATGTGTAGGTATATCTGTTGCCGTTATAATAACAAATAAAAATAAATTAAAAATTAAAGAGGGCTCCCCTACTAGAAACGTATTTTTTGGCTTATAGTATTAAATATTGTACGATGATGCGGAACCCTTCATGCGCGAGTCCGACTCGCACTTGGCTGGTTTTTTTTTTCTATAATATGGGGCTTGGAACCACGAGAGATCTGTCTGCAGAAACATACTCCTCATTCCCATACTGATAAATGCGTTACACTGCTAAATGCTTTATCTATAAAATATTCGACTATATATACACATCAACGTACACGATGTGTTATGTACATATTAGTTATTACGCACTGATAAACTAATAAGTCTGGTAACTAACAGCATTTGCATCCACTCGGATAGCTGATGTTAAGTTCTGAGAATTCTTAATAATGTGATGATGTTTCATGGTGAAACATCCGAGAACGATTAATGTGTTGAGAACACAATGCGTACAGTTTTTAATTCCTAAAGCAGTAAACATTAGTTTGTTGACGATTTAGTATATTTCGACTTTAATAATGATAATATAATCTATATATAAACAGGTAAAAACAAAACGGTTCGGTACCTTTTTCTACTCCGTTTGTCAAGCGCTATGTTGACTAGTGCTATGAATAAAACAATTCCAACAGTATTTTCCCTACCATCAACAGACAAAGCAGAGCTTCATTGTTCTTCAGTGTTTAAATGCTCATTCGGCACAATCATGGCTCAATTTCTTTTTTAACCGACTTAAAAAAAGGAGTAGGTTCTCAATTCGTCGGAATCTTTTTTGTTTATGTATGTTCACCGATTACTCGAAGGCGTCTGAACCAGGGCTACATCTCTCGCTCGAGGTCGCGTTTTATATACCTACCAATTTAGCTTACCGTCCACGGTAAAAGTGTCAGTAGGGGCGACAATGCGTAGCTGAGAGCACCCACGCACGGCAGAACGGTATTCTCCGTAAATTAAAACAAAATGTCAAATCGAACTTATTATGAACTGGAGATGTTTTGTCATTGCTACGAGTATATGTATTTATTATGTTAAATTGCGTTATTGTTAGACGTTAGTGATCTGTAAATTCCTTTAAAAATGAGTTGCAAATTGATTTTAGCTATTACTTTTTTTGTCAATCCTTACTAATATTATAAATGCGAAAGTAACTCTGTCTGTCTGTCGCCCTTTCACGCCAAAACTACTGAACCGAATTCAATGAAATTTGGTACACAGATATTCTAGAGCCTGAGAAAGGACATGCTACTTTTTAATGTGAAAAAAGGGGTGTAAAGGATTGAAAGGTGGGGCTGAAAAGTTGTATGGAAGTATCGTCATATTTAGAGCTAGAAGCTTGAAACTCTTATTTTAGGCTGTTGATTCGATATAAATACACTATTCAACGCAGACGAAGTCGCGGGCACAACTAGTATAATATAAAAACATCTCCATATCAGGTGTTTATTCTTTACTCGCCATTGCTGCGTGGCTGTACTAATAATAAATAATAGTTATCTTCACAACAAAAAAATAAATGTTGCTTATATAAATTCTATACGATGTTGATAAATGATGATGATGTAATAAATGTAGTTTATTAAACCGTCAATAATAAACCCATAATTTCTACGAAAGGTGACGAACTTAGTAGGTGTGAACTGCCAGCGTCTTAATTTGTTGTAACTTGTAGGCAAGGCGAACTGACGGCTGCTTCTCTCACACAATATGTGATATAGTGAGAAATATAGTGAAAATAATAATAAGAGCTACTGAAATGTAAAACATATTGAGACCGGCACGGATTGAGTTTTTTATTGTTATTTAATACTTTTGCGTAACATATTGTGTTATACAAAGTTTAAATTATCAGAGTATCTTTCTCTAGTCTACGCAACAGCCATTACTAGCAACCCGCCCCAGCTTCGCACGGGTATCAGACATCTTCAACAATTGTGATCATATTTCAACCAACTTACACAAAACCTTAACAAATTACATGCCTAAACCTTCCTCATAAATCGCTCTATCTATTGATGACAACCGCATGAAAATCTGTTAAGTAGTTTATGAGTTTATCGTGAACAGATAGACAGACAGACAAACGCGGCGGGGGACTTTGTTTTATAATATGTAGTGATGTATATGTCTACAGCATCAACATTTTATGTTACCATCGAAAGTTTAAGGGATACTTTAATTGCCTATAAAAATTAAAGATATAAATTTCATATGGGAAATAATTTTATTTATCATTATATAAAACTCACCCATAAATTTGATTATCAAGTGTGTGTTCCGATATGCACTGCGAGCACTATAAGGAGAGACGTCAATTTAATATACTGCGAAGCTCTTCCTTTATAATTAGCTATACTGGTTACTGTTTAACACGGAACGCAGTCCAGTATACTGTCATGTCATCTATGTTTTTGGCGCTGTTTTGACGTGGAAATAATTATCATATATTTGTACAAGTTATCTGTTCAACAAGAAAAATTATTGTGTGTAATTTTATATTCAAGTCAATTGTCAATTGAATTACTCGCATAATAAAAGTAAGTTTACTTTTTATTAAAAGAAAATATTGTTTTTCAAGTAACCAAATGCATAGTAACTTTATAACCGAATTATTTAAATGGGGCTATGTACGTTAAAAGTGATGAACATATTTCGACAAATAATTGTTTACTATTTAACTGGAAAAAATTGTAGTTGATCACGTAATCAAAGCACAGAGAGCACCTTTCCTCGAAAACGCCAGTGCTCATAGTACAAAAATGGCGACGATTTATGACGTCATATATTTCCCTAGGATACTGTGGCAGTATACTGTCAGTCCATAACGAAACGGATTTTTGCGCGGTAAGAGCACTGAACAGTGCTCGCAGTGTATATCGGAACATACCCCAAATAAATATTTTATTTCATTATTTGTGTACTTTGTACAACCCTAGAGTGTCCGGCAGTTCGGCTACACACACAGACGAAGGTCACGCGGTGGGCAAGGCGTTCTCAACTTTCGAGAAGCGTAAATAAGATATATTTCTGGTCGCAGCTAACGCCAGGTATTATTATTTAAATTTTGTAGGCTATTATAACGTAGGTATTTTCAGTTTTGTATGGGAGTGATGTATCTGTTACGAAGTAACTATTATCTTATCTGTGCCTGAACCAATTTGGAAAATTCTTTTTTTGTTTCGAAGGGTACACTTTCCAGGGACCACCCATTTAAATATTATCGAAATCGGTAGAGCGGTTTTTAAAAAATTGTATACATTGATGATATTTTCCTTTACTCCGAAACCTCGCTGTCTCTTTGGAGCGGTGCGTTTAGTTGGCCTACCCATTTTATATTTAAACAAAATACATCTACTTTTCACAAGAAATTTCAAATTAAAACTAATATTTAACCTACTTCAAAAAAGGAGGAGCTTATCTCCCGGTGAATACCTTTCGTCAGAAAAGAGATTTCTCAATCCGTGCTTTTCTGCTAATGCTTGTTCATTGTGGGGTTTACTTAACAATTTATTTTTATTTTTATTTATTTTTACTTTAAACTTTATGCACATTTATTACATTGGCGGACTTAATGCCTAAGGCATTCTCTACCAGTCAACCATTGGGTGGTGCAGAGAAAAGAAGAAGTAGGTGCAAATAAAAATTATGTTAAATAATTGTACAGTAAATGGAGTACATACTAACATTTATCCCCATAAACACAAATATACGTAACTTGTAGCCTGATACATATATATATATATCTAAAGTTTCGAATGTGCTGAGAGCTTCGTATACTTTTAATAATAATTTATACTTTAACAGTTTTAAGTTCTGGGTGTAAAATTGCAAAATATGTGACGTCTCACAGTGATGGGGAGGGGGGGGGGTTCCAGAAATGTGACCACCTGTTCCACAAGGGCGGGGGGGGAGGATGTCCAAAATTCGTGTGACGGAATTTATGGATGGCCCCTTATTACAATTTATCATGACTTAAGCACATTGAAGGCGATGATACTTTAGGCTGGCCTGTTGGTCTAGTGGTTAGTGACCCTGACTACTGAGCCAGAGGTCGTGGGTTCGATTCCCACCTAAGTCTGGGTGTTCTTTGTGTCCGTTGCTTGTATGTTTGTAAAGTCCCCCGCGACACAGGAGTAATTCCTAATGCGGGAGTTGTCTTTTTAAAATAAATAAATAAAATAAAATACTTTTTTTTTAATATAATAAGCTTCAGTAACGCCTTGACTTTTTTGTACAAAGTAGGTATAAGCATCTTATTATTAATCATCTTAAGGAGAAGCATTAAGAGAAAAAGAAGTTCCTTAGAATAAACTTTATCCTTTTTATCAAAATTTTTACTATATCCCCGCGGCTAACCATAATATCCGGAAGGCTCCACTGTAGTATGTCCAGAGTTGTGGCGTCAGTCTTTCGTGTTTTTCTACTTCGCTACAGTGTCATCGACATGATCTTTGAAAACTCAAACACTACATTTTTACTAAATGTAAGTAAATGTAAAAGATTATTTGTTTAGTGAGTATGTATAGATTGTGTTTCATTGCCTTGTCGTTGACAAGATTTCAAATCTGACTTAAGCATTAATTTGACGTTAAGCTAGACAGCTAGGCAGAGATGGGCAAAAAGTAATCACATGAATAATTACAAATTACAGTTATATTGTATATAGTTATTGAAATACTTTGAATTTTAAATTGAAATACATTGTAATTCATTTCATTGCACATCCAAATTAATTCTAATCACAATGTAATTGAATACTGTGTAATAACGATGAAATATATTACATTTTAATAAAATTATTTTGTAATTCAATTATTATTTAGATTACATAAGTAACTAGTTACGCCCATATGTTAGTAAATTCTACAAATACATATATGAGGCTACCTAAACATACAAGAAAAAACTAAGGTTGGTTTTAGTTATAAGGGAAGATGTTAGAAAAAGGGAACGGACCAAATCAGATATTGGTGCCGATTCCGTTGTACACTCGACTAAACTAAAACCTGACATAATTTCTTCATATGAAATCAACCTAGTGTTCTTCGTAATAAGGACTATTTGTTACTAGCATCTATTTCTCAGCGCCGTTAAATTTCACTAACACTCTGTCAACGTATACTCAACTTTATTTTCACGCAGCGAGAGTCTCCATTTATTCAAACGCTGTATAATTGCCGTATAAAAACTTGTTCAAAACGACGTGTTTTTAATCTACACCTACGAAGACGCTTACTAAAAACAAAGAGCAAAAGAGATGGCATTCAACGGATAGCGGCTCTCGCTACGTGGTATTAAAGTTTATTTAAGCGTATCAGACTTTAGTTGACAAATAAATTGCTTATTTCGATAGCGACATATGTTACCTACTTGTTTCAATTTGAAATAAGACCTTGTTTTGAAGTGCACAAGGTTTACATCTTATATGAAGAAAATTTAGTGAATTTTAATTTAGCGAGTGAAGTAACAGAATTGGGACCATATTGTGGAGTTATAATTTTTAAATGGTGCAAGTAGTAATGACAATGTATGAAAAAAAACAACATAATCCGATTTTAATACCTAGCTAAAATACATTCTACAGATGAAGTACAATACATTTTAAACATCAATAAATGACATAAAAATTTTAATTGATGCACTTACTTTTATAAAATAGGATATCTACACATTTAGTGAAAAGCAATAAATCTTGTTTATTACAATAACAATACCTATTAAAAAGGAAGTGTGCGTGTAAGCCGAGAGTAAAAGTGACCTGTATCATAAGCAGAGAAAGGATTGGATCGCAGTATAGTTCCAATATTTCGGTGTGCCAGGGCGCAGGGTCGTCGACCGCACTCTTCGGTGTTGGTGCCGTGCTATTTCGAGGCGGCGAACGACAGCGAGCGCGCCCGACTCGGGCCGATCGCGCGATGTGTTGCGCACGCGTAAACAAACATGGCCGAACTGTCATTCACTAATTCATTCATAAGTGATCATTGTATTTGACAAACTGAGTCGCAGTCCTTATCTTTGTAACTCAATAAACACTGTTCACGGATACATTGTATTATTTTTTAAGCTTATTATTACAACATCTAATGCGCTAAACTGACGTTGTGTCACTGCACATCTCGATGGCATTATATTCATCGTTATGTCATGCATGTTACAAGAATTGAAATAAAAATGCTAATACAATTTGATTACTAATTAAAATTCTAATCCAAACTACATAAATAGATAACAATTTGTATTTGCTAACAACAAATAAAAATCTAAACGTCAATGATGTGTGAATGATCAGCCAATTGTTACCTATATCACACAATACATAATAGTACCAGTACCTAAATGTTAAAAACGCGTCGGTATGCTATTTTACTCAATTGGTGTACATATCAGAGATAAATAATAAATAAGTTTTATGTGTTGGTTACCAATTTAAAAGGAACCATTTACATAACAAACCTTTGCCATACATAACAGGTGCTATTTATTACCTACTCTCCAAAATTCGTAATGTTAATATTATTTGCGCATAAACCTGTGTTAAAATGATTAACATATTAATTAATAAGTGGTTGAATCTTTATTATATTGCGATCGTGTCCAACATTTCTTGTAATATGAGTTTGTACTATCAAATGATTGCTTAGATATTATTTAAGAAGCGTAACGAATTATTACTGTCTCGCTAACGAGTGTTATGTCTCGCGGCCGATGAAGGCAAGCATTGTTCGTGACATATGGACCAGATAGCACATCTGTAGTGCATATTCAGACGCGCCTTTTGTTCGAACCCTGACCATGTGGCTCGCGGTAGGACCGCGCTGGTTTTTGTCACATTTTCTCAATACCTATACGAAAAGTTCTTAAGAATAATTATATCAGATTGTACATGGGACTAAAAATACCCTGTCACTTATACCGGTCCAGTGTAAATATATAATACTTAATCATCCTACTTACATATATATAGTGATCATGCCTGCCTGATGTATGTCAGCATTTGCTAGTCGCCCCTAAGGTTGAATCTCTAAACGGGATCAGGTAGAAATAAATTCAATTACGTTCACGACGTAATATAGGTAATTAACTTGAAACATACAAACTATGGGTATAATAACTTCATTATATTATGTAGCACTCGAAAATCTAAGTATTCCGTAAAACACGATTGGCCACAAATCTCATTTTATTAAAAATAATGTAGTAAAAAATATTTTGATCTATCATATTTTAAAATATAGGTGCCTATATTGATACCACTGTAGATAGCTTCAGAGAAGTCTGTCTCAGAGAGATCAGGTTAGACTCTGATGGTAACGGATACGGGATAACGGATGGTAGAGGAATGGAGCCGGACTTCTGAGCCTACACAGAATAAAGTTTATTATTTTAATATGTTTTGTTATGCACGTGTATAATTTAATAATGTGTAACATTGTATTGTACGTAAAACTGTTGGTCATCACTGCATATTATAAAACTAAGTCCCTCGCAAAACTGAAAACTACTGAACGGATATTCGTACGGTTTTCACCAATAGACAGAGTGATTCATGAGGAAGGTTTAGGTGTGTAATTTGTTAACGTTTTGTGTAAATTGGTTGAAATACGATGATGATTGTGGAAGATATCTCTACTACCCGTGCAAAGCGGGTTACTAGTTCGAAATAAATAAATAAGGGTCTTGACGCCTAAACTGATTTATACCGTCGTAGTACCTGCGTCAAATGATTCTTTGTTTATTAAAAAATGTTATTTTAAATTAACATACATATTGTGATATTAAGCCAACTGAAAAACAGATTATTTAAATCTAGTAAACCTACCTTCATAAACTACCTTTATCAAAATTTAGATACTTGTAGTAGTCATATTTATCGCAATGTCAACGCGAAAAATCTCAAAATATAGAGGTGTTATTACCATTTGATTACATGTAACCTAAGTATCTATATAAAATTATTCATTATCATAATGCTTGTGGTGTATCGCAAATCACAAATGAGCAGTGTCGTCGGTGGCACCACGTGGTAGTCTTAGTTGAAGAGTTGCCAACGCTCGCTTACCCGATACCACTTCCTGTTTACCGCCGCCGTCTGTTCTACACCACGCTTCCACGGAGCTTAGTGGAATTACCCAAAAGCTATTTTACGTCACAATTGGGAAACATGGGCGTGTTTAAAAGTATTACGAAGAATCAGAAACTGTTATGCTCTCCTGTTACCTCATTTTCGAATTGATACAAATTGTTAATTGTGTTTGATTATTTGATAATATACCGAATATTTAAGCTGTCTTTTCAGATTAATTGAAACTCAGAAATATTTACAATTTATGTTCCTTGTCAGGTCCTTGACTTATGGCAAGATTATACTCAAGTATATTGTATGCACATGTATAGAGATAGGAGTACAATATAAAAAATTAAACGAAGTGTAAGAAACCTAGACAGCAGCGGGACACAACACGAAGTCTATTATGTCGTGACTTGCTCTGGGAAGAAACTCACTCAAATTAAAGCCCTTTGTGTTTCTTGTAAAGTGTCTGCAGTCAATTATATACCTAAACAGTTTTCACTAACATGCCATAATGTGATAGAACAAACACAGAGATGAGCTTCTAACCATGGTTAGTCATGAATGTTTACTATACTAATAATGTTATTAAAATTCATTTCTTGACTTAGTCAGTACCCTTTAAATGTCCGCAACAACTTATTTGACATTGCTTAACTTGGCACGCATCAAATATATCAAAAACTTATTGTAGAATCGAGAGTTCCGCGTAAGGCGTGGCCTTGATAGATTTTGACTAAATATTTTTTCTCGTTCTCGTGTAGCGTAGGTAGGTACACAGATAACACATTGTGTCACCTTATCAAAGCTACCAATAACGACTGAATTATACTTGAGAATTTGGCAATATTATTAATATATCAATATCGTAGTTTTTAACAGCTCAGTGTGTAGATAAATATAAATATTAGTATTATATTCAACGCAGATGTTTAATTTCAGTCGCAATTCGTTTTATCATTTAAATTCAGAAAGTTTCATTCATATCTTTTGACTTACAAAACAACTGCATAAGATAACGATACGAAACTTGGTTTACCTACTATGTTTTATTAAGTTTCGAATGGAATTGAATAGTGGTTATGTTGAGCGTTACATCTGTGCTCTCACCTCTACCACATTCAAGCGCGGGATAGGCTTAACGGAGGACGCAATTATGATGATTAAATGAAACTGGTTCTTCGGCGACCGCTCCGTTGCCTGGATGTCGATGTGTATAGAATACATTCTACACCTACTCGTACCTTTACTAAGTATTGCATGTCTTACAGAACGTTTCTAACTCTCAGATTATTAGATGTAAAATAGATTTACGGTCCTCGTTTTGTAAAGCACATTACAATAATTTAATGAGGGAGAAACAACTGTATCCAGATAGAGCACAAGATGAACTGTTTAATTGTAAAACCAGCGATTATTATCTATTATCTTTTAACAGACCGTGACGTGCTATCAATGCATCAGCCGACTTCTCCGAAACATTGAAAATAATATGTTTCAATGTATGATCTGTCCAAAAAACTTACCACGTGAACTAAAATAAAAGTAGTCATTTAATAAAAGAAAACAGCTTAAATTTGATATGGCCTCTCACAACATTAGAATTGATTTAATATCTGAGAAGCGAATGTAGGTGATTGCCACTCAGATCCTGTACAACTTTCGACATCCGTGACCGCTGGTTTGATAGTTCAGTATAATAGTTTCTCTCGCTAAAACAAGATAAGCGTGGATGTCTCGCCCATCAACTTACTTGCAGCCTTTTAGTATTCCATAGACACATACATGACGTACACTAGATATTAGTACTATGGATATTAGGCTGCTTAAAATCTGTTAAGAATAAATAATGTTTACCGATATGGCTATAATCTTGACACAATTATTATATTTAATTCAAATAGTGCATTGGTTGTGTTAAATATTTAAGACGGAAATTAAGTAAACTTCAACAGTGAAAATAGTATTAGCGGCCGCTTCAAAGGGATATAAATACTTTACGGTGCGGCGCCGCCCGGTCCACGACAACGTACGGAACTCTTCATCTTGACAGCCGATCTTGCAGTAAGATAGACGATGTAATAGGTGCAGTCAGTCCTCCTGCTGTCTTTGAGCCCCCAAATTCTAATCTCAAATAATGTTCGGTTAACCGTAAGGACCAATCCCGTAGAATTTACGATCATTCCGTAAATTCTGCCTTCGAAGGTTCAGTAGCAAAGTGATAGGTTGTCATTTAGCAGATATCAACGACTGTGTTTCGATACATAGCTGACAATAAAAACATAACTTTGATTTGTTACATTATCATATCTTACACCCTTAAAGTTTTTTCTTGTCAATAATACACACAGTCTACGCTTTGTGTGCGGTATTGCGACCTTCAAGGTAAGCTTTGATATGAAACTTTGCTACATGAGCTTACTTCACCTTAGTCTGACGATTAACAGACAATTTGTGTCTGTTGATCGTGTGTCGATGGAATCGGAATATTTATGATTAACGTCGGATAGAAAATTGCTAAGCTGGCGGATGTTAATTCTCAAAGTAGTAATTACTTACTAAAGCAAGCAATTTCAACTCTCTACCTGGCATTAATCGATCATTTGCAGAGCAACAAAGTTACGCTTTCCAAAACAGTGCTAGGTTATTGAAATTATATGACACAATTTGTAGTTCTCGATAGGTTAGATATTCACTTTGGAAAGTTTAGTGGACATTAGTTCGTATAAAATTATTTATCTGTAAAGTAATATTCTCGATAGACCGGGTGGGCGGTCGAGAACGTGGATATTTCGGGCCATTATCACGCACCCACGCTTTGCTATTGGCAGAAAAATGTTACAAAAATACATCGTCGCAAATTACAGTACGTCTTATACGGGGGTCAGCTATTGACATTAATACCATCTTTCGTTGCCTCTGCAGTAGGTGAACGAGGGTACTTCGTGTTCTTTACAGTATTGTAAATATATTTTAATTAAGATTTGTGGAAAATTGTTTTTTTAAGAAACTAAATGTCGTAGATCTTGTTTTAACATTGCGTGTTATCTGTATCCCTTATCATTATTACTGAGAACCGAGAGACAGACGTAATGGAAGATATGTGTTCCAGAGCAGTGTGTTCTCTAGCCCGTTTCCGGTGGTTGTTTACAAAAAATATAATATAAACTCTTGTCCAAAGCGGCTATACGAACCGGCCGGCCGAGATACTTGCTACGATTAAAAATCGTTACAACTTCCGTTCGGGTCCGAGACGCTAAGCGAAGCTCCAGATAAAAAAAAAAAAATAAAGATCGATACGGTGGAACGGCGCTACCTGTTTTTTCATCGTGTTTAGCTTGCGGCCATCAAGCTTTTCTTGAATATACCACAGGCGTCCACAAGCTTGTCATGATTGCCCACTTTACTTATACACTAGGCACGTGAAAAAAATAACATGGAAACATTAAATAGTCATATTCATAAAATGATCATTGAATGTATTTTTATTGTTCAAGAAAGAAAAGTGTTAAGTAATATCGGATGAACTTCTTTTTCTTCAGATGAACTTCCAGAAATAACATTACTCACCAATAAGAGTCGGAGGGAATACAAAGAGTTTTTGTAACAACTGATATATAGAAATTAAATCAATTTCTATAGGTGATTATTGACGTAATACCGCCTAACCTGTCTTTAATACGGTATCCATTAGTCTATGAAGAACTCTAATAAAACGATCGATTCCTTTGAAGATTTATAACGCTAAATGATAGCGCCGTCTGGGAGAATTAGCATCACATGATGTCATGTATCCGGCTGCATCCATAAGAGGGGCTATAAATCGAACGGGTTAGACGTTTTACTTCAGCGCAACCGGTAATGGAAGATATCAGATTAATAAAAGATGTCGGTGAGACCAGGTGATATGCACAGTAATTTCACGAGTGCTGCGCCATGATAATTAAGTGTTCGAATGGTGTGTATATGTAGTATGTAGTGTGGTGTGCGTGGGCTCGCCACTCTGAGCTCGTCGCTGAGTCGATACGGCGCGCGGTGCGGAGCAGGCATATCAAGTCTGGTAAGTCTGGTAACTATGCGGCGTAACTCCGGTAGCGGCGCAACAGGTCTGTGGAGGGACGCGGCCGCGGGCGCGGGGCGGTAGGAAATCCTTCGCGCACGCACGCACACTACGCGGTGTATGCTTGTGTGCACTATCCGGTTTTGTTTGCGTGTGAGCAATGTGTACACTTGAACTGCGCCTGTAGTGCGCTGTATCGAGTCGATCGATCAATGAGCTCGACATCGACTCGGACTCTTGCCTGCATGCAACTCATTGATTAACGCTATGAACGTAGAATTGTTTATTCATTCATGATGAATATTTTATATTAAATGGACGTTTTTGTTATCCGTATTTATTTTTCAATTATTTCCTCATAACAATACACTTCTTGTCACTTGCGCTGGTTTGAGTCAAACGTATGCGCAATAATAGACACTGTTCCGCTTACCTTAAAAGCTACAATGGTATATGCCTCCAATAAGATTAACGTAGAGTAGCTCTATGTATAAATATTCATTACAAACATTCAAATTATTCACAACAATAATTAAAAAACAAAACGCATCTCGATTTGATTTGTGTGCTCCTAACCATAGCAATTTTAAGTTACGAACGTTAAAAGTTCATAATATTTACAGATGTTGAATTAAACAGTGCTCACGTAGTAGGTACCTACCTAATATGTAGGTGAGTATGACATTTTAAATATTGTAAGTAAATAGTACTTAAGTAAAAATAAAAAATCCTTATAAATATGGATGAATCTAAACCAAAAACATACCATGCGATACGATACCTACATCCACTGCCGTGATGACATTAGACCAGTGATTCCCAATTAGTTTTTCTACTACTTACTACGTACCACTTCAAGAAAGACCTTAAACTCGCGTAACCCTTATCGCAGATAAATAAAATAACTGTTTTTTTTATATTTCTTCAAATTTTACGCTACGATCTTCTCGGTGGAGCAATCGCCAATCCTCTCTCTCGTCTTCATAAGACTCGACTCCTATTTTCTCCTTCAATTGTTGTATAAAATCTTCTCTTCTAGGCCTTCCTTGTTTTCGCTTTCCCTCAATTTTAACTTCCAATATTGTTTTAAAAAGTTATCGCGTCTTATCAAGTGGCCAACCATTTTCCCCCTTCTGTTATCTATAGTTTCAAACAATTGTCTCTCTTCTTTTATCATTACTTGCTGCCAACCCTGTATCTGTTTCTTTGGGTTAGCGTCCATGTTTTGCAGTTATAAAGTGCAATGTTCCATATGTACGTATTTCGATGTTGATTTTGGCTGGAATATTTGTTTTTTTTTTGCGGTTGAAGGCTTGTTTAGCGATTGCGATTCTTTCTATAATATCAGGACTTCAGGAGAACATTATTCGGCTATCTAAATATTTGAAGCTGTCCACTTGCTCTATATGAGTATTTTCGATTTTAATTTTATAGATATGAATGGAAGTTTTGAGTTGATAAGAATTTTAGTTTAGTTCATGTATATTTTTAACCCCAATTCCCTAAAAGTATCGTTAATTATTATTAACAGTTGTTCCAAATTTTATGTGTTGTCGGCTGTTGCTGCTATGTCTCCTCATTAAATTTGACCCCTCCCTTACCTGCTTTTAGAATGTTCCTTATGGCACACTCAATAAAAATGTTAAAAATCAAAGATGACAGAGCGCAACCCTGTCTGACTGCCTGTTTTATTTTTGCTCTTTGTTTGTTATCCCCAATTTCTATTATTATTTGTTGGATTTTATGCAGTTAGTAAATAATATTTCCTGTCTCTGTAATCAAATCCTACTATTACTACTATCCTTTCAAAAATTTCATCATTTTCGTCCAGTTTACCTTATTACATTCGTAGCCTTTATTGACTCAGAGGAGGCATCTAAGTCAATAAAGGCTACGAATGTTGGAAGGCTTAATTCCATGCGCCTGTCTATATTTTTTTATGTGTATTTCTATTTTTGGTTTATTTATTAATGAATGAATATTATGAATCTTGTGTCCGAAGTATAGATTTATTATTATTACAATTAGCCGGACGGTTAATATAGCTAGCTATATTTCTTCTACCTTTTTTTGTCTGAAACCATGTAGAACAGGCTCTAAGTAGTTCTCTACATGTAGTCTTATTCTATTTTTAATAGTATTTTAGATGCTTGAGAGACCAAGCTAAGGGTTCTCTTCTTCTTCACATTTAAGGATGTTTTGTTTTTCCGTAAGGCGACTGTGCTATTAATTTGAAAATCTTGCGGCGCGGGACCAGTTGTGTACTTCATCTCGATCAAGTAGTAAATTTCGTCAAACAAAAGCTCACAAACTGCATAATTAATCTGTTCTATGTATAACCGATCATATCCCGTAACTTTTTCATTTTGGATAGAATTCAAAGCTTTGTTGAATTCCTCCTTTAACATTACATGACCTAATTTGTCCTCATCTACAAGATCTTCTCGTTGTATATCATCTCTTTTCATTCCTTGACCTTTATACAATCCAGTACCGTTTCCAACATTCAACTATGTCTTTGCTGTTAATTAATATGTTACCGTCTTCATCTAAAATTGCGACGCTCTTAGCAAAAGGTGGTGTCAGCTTAATAAAGCGTGCAAACTATTTAAGCAAATTAACTGGACACTGATCGATAAAAAATATATTGTGACAATTGCTGGTTGCTTAATTTTTTTAATGTTTTAATTTTCTTAGTCAAGTGATTACTCCGCGTACCCGTTGATGTAACCTCGCGTACTCAAGAAGTACGCGTACCACTAATTGGGAAACACTACATTAGACTAACGATGCGTGCACAACAATGCGGTAATATGATGTATATCTTCATGATTCACAAAAAATCGTAGGTATTCAGTATACTAATATGTGTACTCTGTAAAAACGAAAATTGAGAGTTCTGTTTGATTTGAAAAACAAAAAAGAGATGAATTCCTAAGTCAATCATAAATAAACTTAAATATCTAACTACTAGGGGGATTACCTGAAAACTTGTTTTCAAATAGAATAGTTTGCATCAAAATGAATGTTTGAAAGCGATTGTAGGAATACAATAATTGATTTATAGCAGCTTGTGGATCTGGTGTTAATGATTAAAGTTGATAAAGAAATGCAAATTTTAAAAACCATGACCGCAACTCTTCTGGCCGATATCACACTTTACTTGCAATAAATTATGATGTTATAAATTTACGCACAGTTTATTTTGAAACATATATTATTAAAACATAATACAAAAACTACACTATTTTCAGATGGCATTTTAATTTCAATGCAATAAAAAGTAGTCACTTAGCACAATGACAGTCTTACCGATTATTAATTTTCAAGGTGAAAATACTTGGAAGAGCTTGTTACCAATGCGCATCATCTTTGAATGCCATTTTATTTTCTTTGGTTAATGTTAAGGAAAACATTAGTGACGAAAGGAAACAAATAAGGCAGTAGACAGAGTCTTAAGACTCTGTCTGTCTTATAATGATCAAGAAGGTTTTTGGGACAACACTGACAGGTTTTTGTTTAGTATAGTTTATGAAGTCATTAGAACTCCATAAGTCAAGAGGATCTACTTACGGGGGGGTTTGAATCTACTTAGGGTGTGGGCAGAGTTACTATTTAGGACATTACATCGTTCCTGTTTATAGGAACATTATTCTTAGAGAAGGTTGAGCACATAAACAATTACTAAATTAAAACTGAGTAACCCTGAGATCTACATTAGTGATGTAACATATGTTGGATTTTCAAATTCGCATAGCGAATTCGAATATTTATCTCATGTATATTTATTCCTTAGAAAAGCGCGAGCAAAATTCTTGAAATTTTTGACATTTTGCGTCGGTTTTTATTGATCCCAGATTAAAAATTTGTACAAAAACAGAGATCAGATCATGAAATTATTCTAGATTTCATTGGGAATGACGACTCAAGCTTGCAAGATCAAATACAAAGCGTCCTAAAATTACTAATATGGTTCAAAAACTTTATTTAATAATGGTAGTTATAATCGGCTACATAAAAAAAAGGAAACCGGCTATTATATATCACAAGGTTTACCAAACATAGATATTGGTTTTTTCATTAGTTTATATGTTTTATGTGTTCGAGAACCCATAGTACAAGTTCGTAGTTTGGGTAGCGAGTGTGATAATTTAGATTTTTTTTAAATGTAACGATGGATTTTTTTTTAGGTGTAGGTATTTTGTATATATTTTAAGTAAACGAATACTAACAAAGGAATTATTTCTATATAATCATGTCACAAAAAATACTTTATTCATACATAATTTGTTTTCTGTTTGCCATACATTCGCTAAACATTCGCATCGTTTCTTGTGAATACGTTTGCGAATGTTGAAATTTATGCCAATGCGAATGCGAATAATCGTTACTTCACTAATCTACATATCGTACTAGTACTGGAGTGCTGTTTATTGAAGTCCGAGAATTGAGGATTATTCTCATAGAATTTGACTAGTACTGGAACAGAATAGACACTGCAGGGAGAGAAAACCCAAAAATCACGACACTCAACGTATGGCACTGGAAAATTTTGTAATATATTTCTGGTATACTTATTACGTACGGTATCTAGAGACCTTAAGCCACTACAGGTGTGGGTTGGTAGTGTTGGCTCGGAATTTGCGACGACGACGCTGCTTGACGCCCAGCGCTAAAACGCGAGAGGTACCTACCTACGTAGGCGGCGGTTGGCCCGTTCGCCCACGACGCCGCACCTAGCCGCGTCGCCGCCAAGGTTTAAATCACTATATAGGTACCTCCGACGCATCACTATTTACCACCAGCCGACCAGTCATCAAACGGGCCTAAGCCGGATTTTATCGGTTCAGTCATACACATACTAACATAGAATGGGTACCGGATACGTAATAATGCTATAAATTATAAAGGCTAAGCAAAATACGAATTGCTACGAGTGCATACTTTCTGACAGCTACTTCAACAAACAAGATAATGATATTTTGAATAACAAAAATAATTGGCTTACGACAAAAGTAAATGTACTAAATTATAATTACATTACCACGTGTATATTACCTACACATAATAAGGCAATAATGTTGTATTATATTTTTTACGTAAATTTCTCAACAACGGCGTAAAAGATAATCAGTTTATAATTTACCTATTATTGTTTCGCAGAATCCGATCTTAAGTGCTGTGGGAACATAATAAAAAAATGCAAAATCGCTTCTTATGATTCCGAAATTACACTATCATCAGAGGGATTCTTTAAAAGGTGAACCCTTGACTTGTTATAAATGCCCGCAACCAAAGAATGGCATGTTTTAAATTATAGATGAATCCGTGTAAATTAGGAAAGAATTTGCAGAGCCTTCTGGGTTCTTACATTATACAATAACTTTGTAACTGATGTATATCTATTTATTTAAGTTGAGGCGGACCAACATTATTTTATAACAGGCTAATTAATGCTTTTCTATGGATTAAGTACGAAAAATAAGAACTCTCTCTACATAGATTTTTTCAAAGGTAGGTATCCTACTAATATTACAAACGTGAAAGTTTGTGAGGATGTTTGGATGTTTGTTGCTCTTTCACCCAAAAAGACAAAACCGATTGCGATGAAACCTGGTATGTAGATAGCTGGACACCTGGATTAACATATAGGGTACTTTTAATCCCGATACTCTCACGGCATCGGGACTTACGCGGGTGAAACCGCGGGGCGCAGCTAGTTTGAAATAAAATAATCTGTACATTCAATCATCGAGGTCACAAAGTAACACTTATGAATATCGGAAGTTGTAATTACATTTAATACCAGGTTCGCAATGGAACAGGTACAGTCGGCGAGAAAAGCACCGGGCTATACACAACTAATGGTCACTCATTTGCAATTGTGTTTTATAATAATAAAATAAGCTTTTATTCAGACACAAAAAAGTTTTTACAATTCTAAAAGTTATTGACGATTCTATTGAGTCTACGACATCGACAACTATGTATGTCTGTTTGCTCAACTTTGGCAAAGTCCTCCTCCGATTGCTTTCCACTCTGTTGTGTTTAATTAATAAATTATTAAATAATTGTGTTTACAACACCATACACACCGAAAGAAAATTATCAATATATGTACTGAACCGGCACTATAAAGATTTTTTTTAACATTTCAAAGTAGCATATGAAAACATTTTAAACCATTACATGGTAGATAGGTACACACTATTTTAATTTTTCAACTTGGACAGATAGGACTGTAGAAATAATGCTACATGTTGCGATCGATGGAAATAATGCAGTAAAACGTGTAACGTTGAAAACAAGGTTGTGATCTATTTCATGAGTCATAAAGTTTAGTATGATATGGCGGCGTAAGATAGTTAAGGCATACTCAAGGTGAAAAGTGATGTCATTGGCCCTACTGCGTGCTGTGGACGTTCTACAATTCTACTCGCTCTCTGTCACAGCTACTTTTGCTTTTCGAGTGAACATTGCCCATTCTTGCCGCGTACGTCATTACTGTGGTATTTTCTAATCATGACTTAGATACCAAATAATTTTAGAGAATATTATAAGACCTACATAAGTTATTCATACAAAATCTTTGGTTATATCCCGATTGACTGGCCTGAAGTACTTGCTAAAGTCTGATGAACTTGACCAAATTATGACTATCTTACAGTAAAACCACTCAATACATATATATATAGAATAGCACAAACTAGAAAAGATGAAAAAAAAAATTAATAAGAAGCAAATACAATAAAGATAATGAGAATGAGTCTTCAAGAATACATCATTACCCTCTTAGATGACACGCCCTATCCTATAATTACAATATAAATAAACAAATTTCAACTATTTATTAAATACTTTTTAACCGACGAAAAAAAAGGAGGTTCTCAATTCGACCGTATTATATTTTTTTTTGTTTTAAACGGACAATATTGAGATTTATAGATGAGTGTAAAGTATATAGTTATTTTCATATTTGTATCATTGAGTTCCTGAAAAAAATATAGTTTTAGTTCATATATCCTTCATCTGGTACCATTACTAATTGTTATCTGTATTTTTATAGAGTAAATGATTAAATCAAGCTGTTGCTGTAAAATTTAATTTCAAAAGGAAGTTTTGGTTAAAACTTTATCAAAGGCCATTACGAACCTACCGTCAATTTGGTACGTCAGTGTTAGTTTGACATGCGGGCCGAGTGAAGCGGTGTGGCTTCCTGCGTTTGTTGCCCGCTCGATCGCCGGGAGCTGTAATAGTCGTCGCGATGGTAAGCAGCGGAGTGGCACGGAGGGCCGGCGAACGACGGACGCGGACGGACGGCCTCACGGAAGGTCGACTGCCTCGTCCGCACCGCGCCACTCACCGCCCGTCCCACCTCACCCGACCGCTACGTGGAATTTATATAATTGCTTTCAATTAAAACATAATAAGATAGAATACACGGAATACCATCTTTGATACACAAATATAGATGTACATTCTTAATTACTATACATCGTTTAGTCACTGAACAAACTGTATGAACAATATTTTATCAGCTTAAACATACGTCAAGGAATATTCGCTACTATACCTTCACTACAGAACGGCTTATCGTAAAATAACAATTTTAGTTAGGTATACTATCCAGCAATTGAGCAAAACTACGCTATTGTCGTCCCTATGTGTGTTGAGGTATCATTACTATATTTATGTAGCGAAGTGATTTTGATACGCAATATAAATGATTAGTTTGGCGTGTGTATTAAATAACCGCATGGGATAGGAACAGCTAAGGTCACCGGCAATGAATGTGTGCCATGAATGAACCGAGTCGTGCGCGATACTCAACCATTCAACGAGATCCTTCATTCTAGCTTTTGTTATTACGTAATGGTACGTTCTTATTAATCAATGAAATAAACATATTGATGCTAATATTAAACAATGAAATAAACATATTGATGCTAAAACATGTACCTTAGCGATTTTTATCTTCTAACATGTAGGTAAGTATAAACCTAGTTACAATAAACGTAAAGTTAATTTTAAGTTATTATACGAATATCAATTGATAAGAACTGCTTGTTTATTTAAAAATTTAGAAATAGGTATTTAAGTTTTTGTCAAAATTTTAACCATCTTTCTCCAGACTTTACGAGGGAGAAATTTGAAATTTAGCACAATGATAAAACGTTGACCCCTGCCAGTTAACACTTGAATATATTTATCATCGGACATGTGATACTATTCTATATTTTATGCGCGGTTTCGGCAATAATAACGATCTTTCAAACATAATTAATAAAAACCACTTGTATTATACAAGCATAATAAGTCTTAAATTATAGGTAATATGGAATGGAAGATTTTATACTTTCTATAAGATAGGCGTCACTTACTGAGATGAGTAGCATTTGGGATAGGTATATGATTTTGTTTTATTTTACATTAAAGACCAGCTTTTAGTACGTACTAGGGTACATCAGAAGAGAAAATCATACAAAACGTATTTGTAGCTATATTAATGACTTGCAATACTGCCTGACCAATAGCATAGTATGTATTCTGTGCCAATAGTCTCTGGAAAAGTCTTTATCGTCCAAAAAGGTAGGTACCAGAAGGAAGAATTGGATGCGTTTCTCTACGAGATGAAGCCAATAACCAAAAATAATTGAAATTTCTAAATAAAAACTGTTAGATTGAAATTACAGAATTAAGACATTGGTATAATTCTTTAACATCTAAATGCATAAGTTATTACTATTACCCTAAAACGTTGAAAGTTGCCTATAAAAATAAATCCGAAGAGCGACGAACGGACGCAAAATATGCGCGGATCACACCAACATTAGTCGTAACGTAACGCTCTCATTCACATTTCTTTTATCTGTGACAAACATCCGGTATTATTTTCAACGCGTCCACTGCGTTAGTACTCCAATAGTATTCAACGATTCGACTGTACAATACGATAATGTATTTAGACAAACAGCACACATATAAACTGTTTATCAGCTCTGAAATGAGCAAAGGTAATACTGATATTCAAAACCATATTATGTATCGCTATTATGTAATTAGTCAAGCCATTTCGTTGTGTAGGTAGGTGTAGATATACTCGAATGAACAAATAAATACATTCAATTCTTATCGTTTCTTTATTATTGCAAAATTTTGCATGAAATCTTGGAATGTAGAGAAGAGATAACAGGCCCAGGAAGTTTATAGCTGATAAAATCATTTGAGGAACAATACTGCAGAATACACGACGTAAAAACCATCATTTGGGTATTTAATAAACGACACATTTATGATATAGTTAGTTCTTTTAGCATTATTGAACGACCTAAAACGGATAATATTTATAAGTACGTACTAAGTATTATTTAATACACTGAGTCCCTTCTCTTATTAAGACTAATATTACAATAATGTAGTCCTAAGAATATGGTGTAGTCCATAAAACATAGAAGTTATAAAACAGATGGGATCAATTTAGCTGCATAGGTGCAAGCAATGGCGGATGGAAAGTGCGGGCAGGCGAAGGCGGCTTCCGCTTCGACTCGACTCGCACCGCCTTCAGAATAACAAACGAAACCTGATTTCTATCGACTGGGCCAATGATTACACCGCCTACTCTACCATGAGAACACTTTTATCCGTAATGATTCAAGCTATAACTATTATTAGCACAAAATTTTAAGGAGAAATTATACATGTACTTAACTTCAATGCTAATACGATTACAACAAATAATAATGATAAATGCATACAATTTAATTGGAAGAAGCAGTGTTAATGCTCTTAAAGTCTATAGAAATATAACAATGAGAAACAAGAGCCGCGTTCAGAGAAAATCGTGTTCTTATTAATTCCATTGTCTGGATACGGATCTAGGTGGTAGGTTGACCATTCCATGAATTGGTTCCATCGTCCAACTTGGAAGGCAATGATATCATTTTCACTACGACGTATAGGTAGGTACCAATTTAAGCCAACCATTGTCACTGCTATTGTTCTTCCACGATGGGCATCGATTTTCGTTACTCATGAATTCAAAGAGGCGCTGCTACTTGCAATAATTGGAATTGTTGAATGCACAAACAAAAGAATTAATATTTAGTTAATATGAAGCATGTAAGGACTAGTAGTTTATTTTTATAATTATTAGCTTGATATATTATATTAGGATAAAATTATTGTTGACATCAAAAGCAGACTAGTAACAAAACGGGAAAAGATAAAATGTATTGATATTTAGTTACAAAGCTAGGGAGGATAGGTTTCTACATAAAAAAATAATTTTGTTGATCCGATACTTTCTTTAAAGTGAAACAAACAGCCACAACGTGTTGGCGGACCAACACGTGTAACAATAGAATTTAAAGCGAATGTACAAACTCAGGTAGAGAAAGATTTTTTCTGAAACCATAGCCATTCTTTCGTCCCAACCATTCAACATCGCAGTGACTGCTCTTTTGTTCTAATTTGGTTAATATTTATATCCTTAGGCAGTTTCCACTTAGCCGGATGAATGGTTTTTTTGTTTATTCATAATAATTATATTGTAGATGCTGTTTTTGGAGAATGAATTGCTTGGTCTCTAAAAAATGGATAAGTGAATGGGAACGTTGTTTTAGACTACCAGACTTTAATTTATATAGTTGCGCTATTTTTTAGTAATTGAATTAAATTGTAATGTTTAGATTTTTTAAACTTAAAAATGCATTGTATTCCATTCTAGCATTATCAACGTATAAAAACGATAAACGGAAGCGCTAGTGTAGTGAAAGAATAGGCACCTACATATTTATCGTCTTTTTGTAGATTCTTAATCTTGAAAGAATAACATTATCGTATTCCTTCCTAAATCTTAGAATATTAATATGCTTTTTGATAGAGCTATAAAATTAGTACCTACTGTATTTAATGGTGATAGGTAGTATGTATGTTATGTGTGACATCCGTGGCGGTGTGGCGCTGCGTTATCGCTTGTCCTTGACACAGAGACGCGGCGTGCACAACACGCCTTATTGTCGCTGCAACCTTGCGAAAATTACCGCTTGCGATAACAGATGCCGTCGTCGTCGTCGACAACGCGTCTCTCAAACACGCGCTTACCAAAATATAGTAGTGAATGGAAATGTTACGTGCCCATGAATTTCAAAACATCGTTAACCTGAAATAGAATGCATATGATATTTGACTCTGTATAAATAAAAATATAACTGTGGGCACTGGCGTATGGGCATATTGACTTTGGCTTTATCGCATGGTATGTAATGTAATTTTGCATGTTGTCTCATTGATATTGGATATAGGCCGTACTGGCTTCTTATTTTTTGTCTTAAAGTGTTATGCAGTTGCAGGAAAAATGTGGGTGGTATCCCGGTGGTACGACTCTCGTTAACCGGAAACCCAATTCCCGGATGCGGCTGCGCGGGGGGATCTCGCCGGAAGCTTGGTAAACGAGCACATCCGCTGCCGCCGCCCGCGCCGCAAAATTTGGCACCGCGAGCGCTCGCAGCCCGCTTCCGGCCTCCGTCCCCCGGGCCCCTAACGCCGCTCTCGCCCGCAAAAATAGCGGCCAACCGCTCCGTGTACGCGGTTCATTCAGTATGGCCGCCTTCCATTCATAAAAAGGCGAGGCGCGGGCGGTGTGTGGCGCGGTGAAGGGAGGGCGGCCTCTCCCGCCGACCCGCACCCGCGGCCGACGCCAGTGCGGAATGTGCCAGCGAACGGAACGGTCGTTTCGTCGGAGCGTAGCCCTAACGCTCCCGGTTTTCCATTAAAATGTGTATAAGAATAAGTGCAGTGAATCCGCACGAGTTCGGAACGGTTACAAAAAACGCCGTCGTCGAGATCAGGAGTAGAAATCAACGAAGAACTTCAGCGAGGAAGTGAGTAGCGGCCATATTGCAGTGATAACCGCGCGGCGGGCGGACGAGAATCGAGGCCGGTGCGTGGGCCGCCCCCCGCCCGCGCCAGGTGCCGCTCCGGACCGCGCCGGTCTCATGAACCTTCCCGTGGATTTGCGCGGCCGAAATCCGGTGGTTCTGCCGTATTTTTGAGTGTCAGTGTATCTTCCGGCGTGGTTTCGGTGCGGTACGATCATTTGGTCGCCAAGCGATAAGTTGCCTAAGTGATGAGTGTTGGGCCACTTGGTCCCAGTGCCCTTGTGTGTGGAGCGATGTTTGTAGGAGACGTGTGACCGTGGAATGTCTGCTTCGTAAGTACATTAGTCGTCTTGACGTGGGACTTCTCGCCCACCGGTCAAAACCGACTATTTGCTCGGTTACTAAATGCGCGCCGTCACAAGTAGCTTTCTGCTCGTAGATCACGAATTCATGTGTAGGTTGTAATTATATGAATTGAGAAGAAATCGAGCTAACATGAATGATCAGTGGCGACGCTCCGCGCCGCCTGGCGACCGGCACACGTGCAGCGATCAGCGCTAATAGCGAGAACGTTCTCAACAAACGAGTTAATAATAATGCTTTCATTTATTGTATGATTCAAACCTATTTATACGACGTTTGTAATTTATACTGTACAAAAAAATTTATAGCACAGTACTCTAAATTTCACCTAAATAGTATGAATGCAACTACCGTTTTAGAATGTGTTTCTTGTAAGTCGAAAAACAACTAGCTCATTATGCACAATAATGTAATAAAAAAAAAAACAGCAAAACAATTTTAATATACATCTAATAGCGTTATTATAGCAACAGTGAACGAATTTCGACAGGGAGTTGATAACTGTGAACACAGATAAAGAATAAATTGTAAACAATAGCTACATAAAGTGTTAATATCTTGTAACGAACTCTTCAGATAAGAAGTATATTTAGACAAAACAAATCAGAATGTTTTATTAAATGTAACGGATGGTTTAACGCAAGTTTTATTTTTGCAATAAGGACATTGCTTGCATTAAAAATGAAATCAGCAAAATGAAAACAATAAAAATTGCTTTTATATTTCTCGTTTTTTCGCTCCAATTTTCATGAAACTATGAGCAGTATTTATAAATATTTCTAGATATGCTAGAAATATAGGTCGTGATAGGCCTATGTAAGGTTTAGACAATTTTGGCTATTAATTATCAAATGTCTATGAAACAGACACTAAAGTAGGTTAACTTTCTGTTTCAACTATTATTTTAAGTATATATAGTAGTCTGAGGTAATGTAGAGTAAAACGTTATTTAATAATGTCATTTTTTATCAACCAAATTCAACTGACTACTAATAAAATTCATTCGTGTTTTGAATATATTCTGACAGACATTGTGAACTTCAAAAAAAATCACCTGCGAAGTATTAAACTAATCAGTATTATATACAATTATTAATTATACATATATATAATTATGTTTTATAATTGACATTTAATCATCTTAGTTAAGAAACATTAAGAATTCATCTACGAACATAATTGACTATAAAATGGCTATTTGTTTGCTATTTAATCGGATATACGAAAATAGGTTTTTAAAAAGAAGTTTCTGTCAAATTTACTTTTTTCATGTTTTCTGTTCAGAATAAAGTAAAAATAGACTAGAGAATATTTTTAAATAACTGACAAATTCCAAAATAAATGTGAAAGCTATAAGGAGCATTCTTTAAAAATAAAAGAACTGATGACATAATATAGAAACAACTTAAAAGTAAGCACATAGGACGTGGTATTACTTGAATATAAGTATCATCATAAAAACTTTAGCTCAAAGCAGTGTATTGGAATGGCCAAGAGAAAAGCGTGCAGTATTCTTTACAACAAAACAGGTTAAACCTGTCAGTACCTATTTCGTGCCTGCCTACATTTTTTTTAAATAAAAAATTATCTACATTTAATCGTATTAATAATTTTATCGAATTAACTTATGACATGACTGATGTTGATAAAGCTCTGAATAAAGTAACGTTAAAGTATTGTTTATTTCAATCACATCATCAGTCATTACAATATTGAGAAAATCAAACTGTAAATCGGAATAGTCATAATAATCATTTTTAGCGTAATAAAACTCCTCATAACTTGACTCAACTATAAAAACAAGAATAATGTTAAAAAAACGACCCATTTTTTTTCTTTACTAACTCAAATCAGTTAATAGAAGTACCTAACAATATTTAAATAATATAAAAGAAAAATGCAAGTAGGATCGTACGGCACTGAATTTAGCAACCAGCCTGTCATTTTCATGAAACAAAATTTGGTGGTAATACATTATTTTCGTATTTATCAAACATAATAATACTTAAAGCTACTAACTTTAAAAACATTTAACACTAAATATTACAATAAAATATATAAATATCATATAAAAATGTGTACCAACTATGAATGAATTATTATTAATATGATGTCATGATGTTATTTAATAAGACTGTATTTCCTTTACCATAGAACTCAGAACACAATTGTATTATGTACTTACCTACTTTTGGTAAACGCATATCAATCATACGTGGCATAAGAATTTATCTAAAAATCAAATAAACTCGTGTAAAAATAAATGTAACGATGCTGCGACAAGGTTCCAGTTCCTTAGGCAGACGAAAACCAGAAAATCTAAGATATCAACACCTTTTTACAACGTTGAAATTGAAGAACCTTTACGCAAAAAATAAAGTAATTGGCTAGGTTTCACTGTGATGTAATGAATGGTGATGAAAGTGAGAACGTGTAATGATTTTATTATCTGCTAATGTGTTCCGGGTGTTCGCAGGTGGGGACGATGAGGGAACAGGAAGGCGACGGCCCGGAGAGCCGTTAGCCGTACTCGATGGATGAGTATGGCGGGCCGGCGGCGCCGCCCCGGCCGCCCAAGCCGGCGGCGCGCGTCCACAGGCCGACGGGCGCGCGCCAGCCCACCGTGTCACTGCTGCGGCCCCGGCCCGAGGCCGAGCGCGAGCGCAACGCCTACGTGGAGGCGCCGCGAAGAGCGCACGCCGCCGCGCCGGTGCCCTCGGCTGCGCACCAGCCCCTCAAGCCGGTGACGACGCAGCCGGCCGCCGCGGCCGACAAGCGGCGCGCCGGCGCCCTACCGGCCGACTCGATCGTGTGCGAGACCTGCGGACGCTGCCGCTGTGAGCAGTGCGCCCGCCCGAGGCCGCTGCCCTCGCGCTGGCTGTGCGGCTCTTGCTTGTGCAGCGCCGAGGCCTGTGTCGACTACGCATCGTGCATGTGTTGCGTGAAAGCGCTGTTCTACCACTGCGGGAGCGGCGAGGAGGAAGCGGGCGAGCCGTGCGCGTGCGGGCCGCGGCTGGCGTGCGTTGGCGCGCTGGCGGTGCCGCTGCCGTGCCTGTGGCTGTACTGGCCGCTGCGGGGCTGTGCGGCGGCGGGGCAGGCGCTATATGCGCGCTGCCGCCGGTCCGGCTGCCGCTGCCCGGAGCCTCCGCCGCGGCTCTCCAGTATTATCTAGTCCCGCCGCGCGCCGCCCGCGCACTCCGAAGTGCCGAGTCGAACGGCGCGACCGCCTTGTACAAATATTTATTTGCGAGCGGAGAGCTTCGGACCGCGCGGGGGTGGACTCAGTGATCGCTGTGCCTGATCCGAGTGGTGTGTGGTGGCGCGGGGCCGGCGTCGGACGAGAGCCCCGCGCTCACTGAGTGAATCGTCTACGAGTACCTTGTAAATATAGTCGTATAGTGTGAATGTACGTGAACGTGTCGCCCGAACGTCGAAAGTCTCAAATTTTCTTGAGACCGTAACGTGTCATAAGAAAACGTTAACGTTAGTATTTTGGATTCCACACAAATCCAGAGAAGATTAAGAAATGAGATATAAAACATACTTATTAAGATGTAGATAATTTACCATTTATTTATTAACTGAATTTGTATTTATTTGTAAATAAAACAACAACATTATATTATAAATACGAATGTTTACTACACTATGTTTGTTTTTTTCTATTCCTTTAATTTCTTCAACTGCTGGTAGTTGTACTATTAATATGCAAGAAGAGTTAATTATAAGCTGGACATACATGTATATATATCTATTTTATCTTGATGTTTCTTGCAGGTGATTTAATCACCAAACCAGATGAAAATAAATGTATAAATAACCTGACAGAGGGCACTACCCTGTCAAAAACGTATAATGCTCCCCTGTCACATGCTCTTTACTGTATACTTGTACATATTATAACAGAATTGAAATATTATTTACAAAGGCATGGGGTATATTTACATATTTGTAAGACAAAAATAAATATACCATGATGAGACTGACCCATGTGTATATTTTATTAGGATATAAGTTCTCCTAAACTACAGATAAAATAAGGGAAAATAGCACATTAGAACAATTTCAAAGTATGTGAGCAGAAGCACCAAATCTTACAAAAGTTATAATCTTATACACAATATAACTAACACTCACCGTAGAATGTAGAATAAGCTTCTAAGCAAATTGCTGATTGCACTTACTAACAGCTGTTAGGTATTTATATTCGGGAACAACACAGGAAAGAGATTTAATTTTCATATTAGGAAGCTGTAAAATACCTACTAATCATTTAACAGTTTATAGCAATATAACGAATTCGTTCGCACACCGCTACATAAAGCAATAATCTAAATACAGTAGCATTAATTTAAAAGAAAAATATTTGCGTTAGCGTTACACACCACGTCAAAATTCACGTTTTTTTCAAGTAATTATAAATTGTCAATAATGTCAATGTGACATAATACCAACTCCAATTAACGATTTCCAAATTTGAAATTATATTTCTAGTAAAACAAATGATACCTACCTAATATGACATCTTAGAGAAATTAAAGTCATATAGAACGACGGTAAAAAAATTAAATTTCATACATCTCAATTTAGTTTTAAACAAAAAAAAACATTTTAAATATGAGAATATTTAATATAACTATGTTGTGTTGCCTATAAAAATCAAAGTAAAACACTAATAGAATCAGTGCCAAAATAAATTCAATATTTAAGTAGGTATATATTTTATAAAATTTAACATTTACCTATTTTTATTTTTGTAAATATTGAATAAATTTTCGTTTAAATTAGCTTCTGATAGCGCAATATCTATTACAAATGTTCATATTTATTTCAGCAGTATTACTATTATAGATAATACGAATACATTTGTGATAGGCCAGCTTTAACAAATTAACGCGTTGAGCAATATGATGGTATAAGAATTTATATAATAAAAACAATGTGATATATGTAATGTATATATAATGTGATCATTCCTCTTTTTTTTATTTTTTTAAATTAATAGAATCATAGACCTGAAATGACAACTAGTTGTTGGCAACACTGGGGTTTACTTATTAATTTAAAAAATATACTATAGGTACACGAAATCACGAATCCTTCCTAACATTTTAACACAAAATATCTAATCATCACAGAAAACCCGTGAAATATCTTTTTTAAATACACTGCAGTGTTCTTTTGATTTTTTTGAATTGATTTGATTTTCTTCGCCTTATCAGTGTGTGTAAATTATAACTAGATGTTAAATTCTAATTACAAGATATTTAAAACGAAGAATTACTTAAGAGGAAGAACTTAGTTTTAGCATAAAACAATCTGTAATATTTATTATCTCCTTATTGAATAGATAGATATACTTTAAAGGAAGTGACGGTGGGTCGGCGCAAGTCGCGTCATCAGCGGTGCGCTTTGTCCCGCCTGTTTCCTTTACCGTCACCATCCGGGATGCACGGAGCACGCCTCTTATTAGACGGCTTCCTTCTACCCTCACGTACAGAATCAATTAAATATAGAGACAGAAAATTAACTAACGTTTTTACAATGAAAATAATATTGTGTTTGCTTTGAAGTTATTAGTAGGTAGGTAATCTTACAAGTGGAGGTAAAATATTCTCACTTGCATTGGTTTTTGTTAATTTATAAACGAAATTTAAATAGAAGCAAGACATTCTCAATAAAATTCGTCTGCATATTATTTTCGGTAAGTATCTATTAATAGTTAAGCGCGGAATAAAAATCAATAACGACACACGCATCGTAAATACACGGTTTACACCACACCTAATTACTATTTTACTCTACAGTGTAATTGATTCCACTACAATAATATGTTCCCAGCATGGCCTGAATTGTTCCCCGCTGCTAATTTAACACGTTAGGAGTGCGTACCACTCGGCTACTGTAGATCGTTTTAAATTGGAACAACAGATGTTGACAGGCTGTCGACATCGCTTTTGATGGCCGGATGGGGCCTGGCTATGTGATTAAAGAATTGGTTATTGAACGTAGTAGTAAAAAGAGTTTTAAAGTTGTTTTGGTTTATTATAATTTTATATGGTACAAATATGATCAGATTTTAGACTGATCACTGATCACGAAATATAACATTATATAATATGGGATTATAGCTTTATTTAAAAGCGAAATAGCTATATTACAGGTGAAGTTGGATAAGATACATAGGCGGTTTATGGACTTATAAGCTTTTACAAAATAAAGCCATTAAATATTCTGACACATTAGTTGTGAATTCAGCTGAATGATTATGTCTTACTTATTCTATAAAGGCGAAAGTTTGTGTATATTATTTTATATAATGTAATAGACTAGCTGTTGGCTGCGACTTCGTTCGCGTGGAAATTTTGGTTTGGAAAATATATTATGTTTTCCCTGACTTCCCAATTTCTTTTTAAACCTAAAACCACAAGCATGTAGAACTCGCGGCCTGGAAATAATAACATTATTTAACTTACTAAATACTGTTCTACATAAGTTTTGCTATTCACAGAACATCAAATTCTAAAAACGAAATTCAATTTACAAAGTTAAAACTTTCGCGTTCCATGATACAATGCTATTTACGTATTTACGGGAATTAACGCGACGAGTGCAACCTGTCTGTGACCACGGCCAGTGCAACCTGGTCGAAACGTCAGGCAATTCAGAGGTATGTAATACCTTTTCGTGATCGCGTTAATTCCCGTAAATAATACGTAAATGAAATTCAATATAATTATTATTCCTTCCCTCCAATGGACGTGTTTAGAATATGCGTGGATAAAAGTCTGATATACAAAAAAATAACGGACTCAAAGAATATGTCAGGGCCAACCATAGATTGGTCCGGATGTCTTAATATAAGCTGTTCCCGGATCCCTTCTGTTTTAGGCACAGTACGGCACACCGTGTGGTTTTAGTCGGTTCGATTCCGACACATCGCCCGACCGAAAACTCCGGTGGGGTGACGGCCCGAGGGGGTTTCCACAAGCTCAAAAAAGAAGAGCCGAATAGATTGATCAGAGTGTTTTAGTTTAGTAGTACATTGTTTGTACGGTAAATTTGCTCCTGATATATTTACTTTGTGCTCGAATTGAGTATTACTTTGCTTATATATTATAATACACGTCTGTTCTAATACTACGTTACGTCAGATTAAACTCGTTAAAACACCCTGAAATGAAATTAAATAAGTATAAACTTTAAACGAGATCTTTCTTTGAAAATTAATATGCCCTTTTAGGTTTTAATTTCATGATAGATATATGAACCTAGTAACCTCATATTTAAACATTTTTAATGTACTTACCTATTTGTTCAACTTTGTCTACGTACACTCACTGAAACTTCGCTCATAATTTGTAATATGTATTGTAGAAAAACAACTGTAGGGTACTTTATTTCTCGATTTCTTTGGGCCCATGATTTTACATATTTATATAATCTAAGATTAATTCATGCTGATCAAATCAAACATTAATTAATGCTGATCAAATCAAAGATTAATAAACTCATGTTACATGCTGTACCTACTTGATCGAGATACTTATAGAATTTTAAAATAAAAAAAAAACCTCGATTTATTTTGTAATCTTCCATAAATATGTCAACATTGATATAGGTACTTAAATCTACATTTTATAGTTCAATAGACGTATCTTTTTGTTACAGGTGAACAATTATTAAAAAAAGATCTGAAATGCGTCAGACTTGATGTGGCTCGTTTGACCTTTGATACGGAGGAGTTAGATGGATCATTCGTGCCATTGTGAGGTTGATTTGTAACCACGGCAGCCATTTATGGTACATTCTGGTTGTGATGTAGCCTTTGTACTGTTATGTGTATGTACATGGCTATCGTTATTTCACTGTCAAATCATGCCAGTTATCGAGCGCATTCCTTGACCTGTGGCCTGTGACGCATCTTGCACTACCACTTGAATTTCTTTTGTGTTTGCTTAATGTTGTTGTGCTTGTTCTCCAATTTTACGCAGGTAGGAAGGTACTTAATTAACTAGGTTTCCTTCGCCTATAGCTTTTAAAACTCAGTTACTTTGTCTAAATGTACAAAGTAAAAAGTTTTAGATGATACATTTATGGCTAGCTTTGCTCACTAAGCTATTTATAAGGCAGGTTTATTAAAAATACGGCTGGTGTACTGTCATAAGAATCCCATATAAAGAATATAATGGGACGAACCTGACAGCTTTCGATCATTGGCTGAACATTCCGATCCAGTGACACACGCTATTGTGTTTTCTAACGTTAAAATATTCTTTATAAACGACAGGTTTGAAAAATTAACAATTGAAATGTTTATAGGTACTCGCATGTGTGAGATTATCAAACAATGAAGAGGAGGTACATCGTGAACTTGTGTGGCAACTTTGATTGTAATCACTGGTATTTTATTTGAACCTATAGATATATTGAATATATCATATCGCTCATTGTTAATTTAATACATATAGACTTTTCTTTTTATTGTCGTTGTCATTGGAAAACAAGAAAGAATTTCAGTTTTTGGAATAGTGTTGTTGGTATTCCAATGCAAAGAGGGGAAACAATATAATGTTAGGCGAGTGGCCCGTGGCACGTAGCTGCAACGAACGTCCAGCCGATAGTGGACAGGTCATCGCTCAGGAAGTTGCGGCGCTTCAAACGGGCTACACTCTGCCAACGGACAGATAACAACTGTTGGGTAATGGGTAATCAGTAAGAACAGCGACCACTCACAGTTCCTATGCTATCTCATCTTACATTGCGGAAATTATGCTAAAAAGAAATGATGCTAGAAGCGCTACCGAAGTAGCATAAATTTTACTCATTCATAGGCAAAGGTATTACATGGGCTCTTGAGCACAGAGGATGTAGCTGCTATTCATAACAAACAAGCCGTCGGATTTTTGACAGTGAAATAAAGTCTCTTTGAATTCATAAAATCAGTACTGATTTTATGAATTCAAAGAGACTTTATTTTTTTCCCATTTAAGATTCCTGACGTCAAGCGGGCACATAAACAGTGTCTGCTCAACAAAACCATAAATCGATTCATTCATATACGACGTTTCGCTTCATCAATCAATCGTCTATAAATAAAAGATCGAGACACGAAGGAAGCGGCTTCCACTTCGAGTACTGACGTCAAGTCAAATGGACGAGATGTTTTTTATTCATCACTAAAATATTATCGGTGTTAAAATTAAATTAATATATTAATTAGGAGCTACCCATTCTTAGTAATAAACGAAATAGGTGCATCAAACACACCTTGCCTTGGTTGATGTCGGCAGTTTATTTTATTTACTCAAGAACTACAAAAGAAAACTTATTAGGTATAATAAATCAACTATGTGTGTGTGTTGAAGTCTCATTTTCTTTACTTTGTCATTTTACTTTTGCTAACACCAACTAACAACCGTAGTCCTAAAAATTAAAATGAGTACTCGCAGTGCCGACGAACGCTCAAGGGTTAGTTAATATTTTCTTTGTGAACAGACCTGACCTTATGCGTTAGCGGGATCTTCCTGCAAAATATTTAAAGCGGTTTGTATAGGTGTATTTATATTATTTTCTACTCCACTTAGACGAGTATTGTTTGTGAATGCGTCGTAAATTGTACGGGCATGGATTCGGGTGGTAGTGTCCTATGTGTCAAGTTCGACACCTCAACCATTACGCATAGGCAATGCTAAGAAAACTTGTCATATTGTAACGGGCTAGATTCTAAATAGCTTTCAGTATTTGTCGTACCTAAGATAAGTACAGATAGATTAAAAACATATTATAGAATAAAAAACAATTTACGTAAGTCTAAATTTAATCAAGCAGTTCATAATATTTTGATTTATATTAAGCAATAACACAGCATACTAGTCATCAATTTCGCTTTCAGAGTTTCGCTATCTCATCTCAATAGATAGGTATACCTACATATATTATATAGTGTGAGTGGGCAGTTGAGTCGGTACGACGCCATTCATTTTATCGACTCCAGTACATAAACGTCGTTCTATACACAACAGTTTCAATGATATTTCATATTCTCGAAAAGAATATTTATATTACATAAATGTGCAGACGCGGAAGTTGGTAAAATATTTCTATAATCTAGGATCTTGAGGTCCATAAATCTGTTGCATGACAACCGTTTCTCAATTGTTTTTTGAAGTGAAAACTTCTTTAGGCACGTTTGTGCACTTTTGTTATGGGGAAAAAGCACTGAACTCGTGACCGTCACGCTAATAATACATATATAGATCCACTAGAGGGCGCTAATCTAAACATTGAGTTCTGTCAGCTCCTTATTAATTAATGTCACCTACCTGCTAATGTGACTTTTTAAGTTCGTCGTTTTGTTTAAGTTTTCACTTCTGTCGGCAGTCCCATGACTGCCTATTTTTTTTAAGTTTTTAATCTGTGGTCGACTTGCGATCGACTGTGTATTGACTAATGTTCGATGAACATTACGTGGGTCACACACACTGAAAGTTTTTAGAATAGGCCAGTAAGAAAAGCAGCAGGAATCTGTAGATGTTTAATGATTTCATATGTCATTTGTTTTTACAAAGTGTCGGCAATTTAAAAAGTGTCTGTCGTGCATCGAAATTTCGAAATGGATTTGACTAGAGAAAATTTTTGCTGAATTATTTATTACGACTTTCGTTGCGGTCTTACTCAACAACAATGTTACGATAGACTTCGATTGGCATTTCAATACGAAGCCGTATATCGTGCCACTGTTTACAACTGGTTTAATGAGTTTAAACGTGGTCGAAGCAAACTCACTGATGGTTCTCTATTAGGACCTCCTTCTACGGTGACTACTGAAGATAATAATAAAGGACGGCACAATTGACAGTTGTCGGGCGTGTCATCGTCCCGGAGAAACCCTCAGGCATATAATTTCTGGTTGTTCTCGTCTTGCCAACGGCGAGTACTTGCATAGACATAACCAAGTGGCCAGGATAGTCCATCAGCAACTTGCTGTTAAATATAATCTTGTGGCTGTCGAGTTACCGTACTACAGGTATGTGCCCGACCCAGTTCTCGAAAATGGTCGTGCAACATTGTACTGGGATCGATCTATCATCACCGATAGGACTATTGTTGCCAATAAGCCTGATATAGTGGTGATAGACCGATTAGAGCGCCGAGCAATGATTATTGACATCACCATTCCCCATGACGACAATCTCTTAAAAGCCGAAAAAGATAAAGAAATAAAATATTTGGACCTAGCTCACGAGATTGTCGACATGTGGGATGTGGATTCAGCAATCATTGTGCCGATAGTCATTTCGGCCTATGGGTTAATTGCTAAGAGCCTCGACCAACACCTTCAGAGGCTCACGTTAGGCAGCTGGATTAAGAGCCTGATTCAGAAGGCAGTCCTCCTTGATACGGCACGCATTGTGAGGAGGTTTCTATCTCTGGAACCCTAACCACCGGTAGCTTGGGACCAAGATACCCGATACCGGTGGGACACTATTTTTTATATTTTTAAATATATTTTGTTTTTTTTTTTAATATTATAAGTGTATTTAAAAATGTAATTTATGTGTATATAAAATAAATAAAGAGAATAATAATAATATAATAATAACTCCACACATCTCACGCACGGCCGTCTGATCCCAAACTAGGCAGATGCTATGGTAACCAGACTGCTGATAAACATACTTATATATTTCTAAATACATACATACTATAGATACATTACACCCAGACACAGAACAAATGATCGTGCTTATCACACAATAATTTGTCCTGGGTGGAAATCGAACCCACGACCCTCTGGTTTAGCAGTCAGGGTCACTAACCACTAGACCAACAGGCCAGTCTGTGCGGCTAATGTGAGTGCTGTGCGGCTAATGATAGAAGCTGATAGAAGGGTGCCATTTCAACAGATTCGGGCAGCTTTAGGCATAGGCATGAGTTAAGTACAAAAAGTCTTACGTGAACATTAAGGCGTCAGAAAGCTTTGTACTAGATCGGTACCTCATAATTTGATGGAAGATCAAAAACGCTGTCGTTTGGATTGGTGCCGCTCAATGCATGAACAGTATCACGGAGGTGACTCAAATACTGTATATGACATCGTCACAGGTGATGAAAGCTGGATATAGATTTACGAACCCAAAGACAATCTGTGCAATGGATGTTTCTATTCGAAGATTTGCCGACAAAAGTAAAAAAGACGATTGCCTCATTCTTTGGACAGACGGGTCATTTCGCAACAATCATTCTAGAAGATAAAAGGACTGTCACCGCAGATAGGTATGTCAGTCATTGTCTAATAGTTGTGTTGGAAAATATTAGACAGCTGCTCCCAAGAAGCAGGATCCTCCTCCACCACGACAACGCACAGTTCACTCCGCCAGACGGACTATCGAATATTTATCTATCGAAGGTGTGGAGCTAGTCAGTCATCCTCCTTACAGTCCCGACCTGGCACCTACCACCTGAAATACCTACCATGAATTTGTGAAATACCGAAGAATAATAATAAAAAAATTATGAAGCAGTAATTAATTGTATTTGAATGTAAAAATAAGTAGGTACCTAGTATGTTGACGTGCGAGGTCACTATAGTTACTTGGCAGCGACGTGAATTATCTATGGCAGGATCTGGTCGATATCTATTACAAATTACCGACGTTGCATCGCTTGCTTGCTATGCATGCTATGTTGATGCGTCCATATTATATTCTAGATAAAAAGTTCTCTTCAATGTCAAGAACCGTGTCAGGTACCGTAACGACTGTGTGATCTGTATGTAGTGACTAGTCTCTGAGCCGCTCTCACTCATTCATATCGTATTTTATCTATATTTATACCTACCTACGGAGTAGTTTAAGTAGTTGCCGTAAAAGCCCTTCTCATCGGTGTCGTTGTTTACATGCCAATCTTATCTATTACTTGAGTTGTAAATTTTTTATTTAATAACATTATGTGTGTGTGTGTGTGTGTGTGTGTGTGTGTGTGTGTGTGTGTGTGCGTGTGCGTGCGCGTGCGTGTGCGTGTGTGCGCGTGTGTGTGTGTGTGTGTGTGTGTGTGTGTGTATATATCTGTATAAGTTATATTTTTACTTCTGATGTGTAGTCCTACGACTGATAGTTATTTCTTTAATCATACCACTCTTGAACCTTCCTACTAAAATTTTAATCAGCCTCCGTTTGAAGTCGGTTAAAAATAGTAAAGATTAGGTAATTTTTATATCAATCCATAAAAACAAATTGTTACCTTACTCATTAACGTCTGAAGAGGAGTGTGGTAATCTACAGCCACAGCACATAGACCTTCATCGTATTGCTCTGTTCACAGAACGGTAACGGTAAGCCGCTCTTGACAGCTCGTCTCTGCGATCAAGAAAGCTTCTTCAAAATCATTTAAATTTCATTCAAAGCCGATAGATTCGGTAGAACTAACTGGGAATTGATGGTAACGGTTACGCTTTATTTATCATTATCATCAGCTCAGTGATGATATGTTCACCGCTGAACATATGCCAATCCTAAAATTCTTTCACTTCGACCGATATTGCGACGCCTCCATCGGCATAGGTTTATGGGGTTCGTGGTCGCTACCCGAGCGCCTTCCTTCCCCAACAGTGGCCATCAATGGCCAAGGCTATATGGTCTGCCCATTGCTTACTTTACTTCGCTCATTCGGTCTGTGCCTCTCCAGCAATAACTCCTCGTATAAAATCGTCTAAGCAGAAGAAGTCTGTGTGTTATTTAGAATGAGCAAAAAATTTCAATTTACCAAAAAGATTCAAGTTGTGTCGTCATAAAATAAAAAGTTTCTGACTGGCCTATTGATCTAGTCTAGTGGTTAGTGAACCTGACTGCTGAGCCGTGGGTTCGATTCCCACCCAGGACAAATACTTGTGTGATGTGATGAGCATGATCATTTTTGTTTTGTGTCTGGGTATAATTTATCAATACGACGATATAATACCGATACGGCCTTCAAACCTTCAAGAAAAGAGCGTACTCCTATCTCAAAGGCCGGCAACGCACTTGTAACTCTTGAATTGCAGGTGTGCATGAGCGAAAGTAGTCACTTACCATCAGGTGACCCGTCTGCTCGTTTGCCCCCTATAATATAATTAAAAAAAATCAATAGTATGTATGTATTTAGAAATATATAAGTATGTTTATCAGCAGTCTGGTCACCATAGGATGGGATCAGACGGCCGTGTGTGAGATTTGTGAAGTTATTATGTTTTAAAGAAGTTGTGCTCTTGAGAACTATATGTCTTTTCGCATAAAAAAACACATCATAGGCTAATTCCGAGCTCCTTAAGCAATGTAGTCAGCAATTTTATTTTAGAAAAGTACTTGTCTTTTCCTTTCCATGAGAAGGTAAAGTTGTGAGACATATTGTTTAAATTTTTTAGCTTTCTGCACTCCTTCTATATATAAGCTGTAAGTATTCCAAAATTTACGTTACTACGTTAACGAAATTTTCATAAAAAGGGGTACAAAGAATTCTCTTCACGTAATTATATAATGATAATCCTCAATTTTCATAATAATATTTGATAAAACCTTTTGCTTATTAGCGGAAACTGAGTGGGAGTAACTAGGTTGAACTCTAGAATTACTGAGCAAATATCCGGTTCGACGTGAGGAAACTGACACTGTCACTTGTATGTGGGCACAGCAACGGGGGCGAAAGTTAATAACGACACAACATTCTAGAATATACTATGTTTCTACCTAAATTAACATTGAAAAATAAAGACGGTTTTGTACATTTTGAAAGTTTTGTTGCTACTTATACGAGTAAGTATGGTGTCGATCAGTACAAATTAAGGTATAGTCATTCAAAGGCCTTAGCGAAGTCAACTTTGCTTCGTTAGGAACGCGAGTGTCACCCTTTCAATAGAAACGTCTTGGCGCGAACAAGTTTTTACGTGGGTTGACTCGTGGGAGCCGCACTTCGTCCTATTATACCTATGTGTTATACGTTACTATTTAACTTATGCTAACTGGTTTTCGCTGAGATTTTTTTAGCTATAGCGAATACTAGATTGGTATGTACTTAAACGAGAACAGTCACATTTTCTGCTAAAAAGTACCAAATTAAACAAATGTGTTGTTTAATTCGAGGTACTTTTTTGAGTTATGACAATAAAAACCACTTTCAGCTTACCTACAGTACTGTTGAATGATTATTTCGCGCTACAGATACTATATTTTTTTTTTAATGCTATCCTTTTCTACTGTTGTGTAGGTCATGGGAAGGGGGATTGTTTGTTAATTCAAAAGTGATACCATTGTTGCAATTGAAAATTAGCACCGATTACTGTTCAAAAAAGGAATACAGATAATAGTGCTATCGCATCTTTAGTCGGGTGGGCCCAATTTAAGCAGTAATCTTCTGTGTTCTGCATCCTTGACTACGGAATAGGAGCTAAGGGCTAGGGGCATGTACAGTACTTGTCTAGTGTCTTGTAATTGAGATGACGATCTTGAAAATGAACGGTCATTAATCTCTATTAAATTTTATGTCCCAGAAAGTCCCATCGATTTATTAATAACTTTAGTAATATCCTCTCTACGATTTAATGTCAAAGTATTACATAATTCGCTGATTCATTACAGGAAGTCTCGTCAGGGGAGACCTCAAACGATTAAAGAGTCATTCAGTAACAATGTTTAACTACCATTACTTCCCGCAATGGTTTGATTACACCTTTGACCCAAGGAGCTCAATTACCTATTAAAACAAATAGTGTTGAACAATAACACACATTCATATTTTTGGTAAGTAGTCTGTTGTTTATGTTTAATAAATAAACTATTTGAATATAAACTTGGTTACTTAAAACTAAATTTAATGTTTAGCACGGAATAGATACATATTTAGCTTTCATACGACTTATATTTGCAAATTAATATGAGTTGATTAGATTTAAAATTTTTAAAATGTCGAACTGTATTCTTAAATTCTGTTGTATTTTTGCAGAATTTTCGGATACGGGATTTATCTGTATGCGAGCGTCATTTGATGAAGGCAATTTTGGACATATTTTCATTAGCTGTCAGAAAAACCTGATCCCTGGTTCTGTATAAGCTACCTAGTAAAAGTATATGTATAGTCCCATCGCTACTAACTTTTCTACTCGTCTTACCTAATTATTACCAGGTCTGCATGAATGACTTTTTTGTTGTTACGCTCTTAAACCAGTGTATTCGTTTTAATATTAATTGGTATGATATGGTTTTAACTAATTTTATTTATTTATTTTATATTATTGTTATAAATATATACCTATTATTATATAGAAAAGTATTGCCGAATATTTATAAGTTGTACAAATCCTATTAAGATGTTAAACAACGTAGGTTGATCGCAGTATCGTCGCCGCATCGTCTGTAGGTGTAGTGAAAGCTTGATTACTATTATACTATCTTGAAATAACTAAAACAGAGAACTGTCTTATTTTGATCAGGACAAGCGTGGTAGTAACTGAAGCTCATAATTAAATTTCCGTTGAAATCTTTTAGGGTTCCGTTCGTCAAAAGGAAAAAAGCACCCCTTATAGGATTACATTGTTGTCCGTCTGGCTGTCTGTCTGTTAAGAACCTTTCCTCAGGAACCGGTGGACGCATCATGTTGAAATTAATATTAAATACTTATTTCTGCGGTCTTTTGAAGCTGTAAAAAATCAAGCTTCTAAGTCAACACACTCAAAAAATACGGCTCTTAAGCCTTACATTTTAACAAAAAACATTTCGCAAGTAAATCAAAACTTATAGGCTACTTCCCATTGACATAGAATCATGAAATTTGGTAAGAAGTAAGGTCTACAACACAAGTAAAAAAAAATCTGAAAGTGGTTAATTTGCGATCTTGGCATGATAAATGGTAGAGTATATTTAGAACTGCAAAGTTAAGTTTTTTTTACGAAAATAACGGGCAAACATCTTCGAGAATTGATTCCCGAGATGTACTATCTATATACATATAAGTTCGTTTTCTAACGGAACTATCGGTGCGCGAGTCAGACTCGCACTTGTCCGGTTTTTATTATTTTTATTACTTTATCTTAGAATTAATAAGATTTGGTATTTTTAATAACTAACTACTTTATTTTTTGTGTTTTTACTCTTTAATCAATGAAAACAAATAATAAATAAAAAGCACAAATAGTTGTTCTACTACTCAAACATAGGATTCAAAGAGTACTCACAAATTGCCGGAGTAAAATAGGTACAACAATTATAAAAAGCTCCAAAAAAACTTATATAAATAAATATAAACAAGTCAGGGTGACTCGGGACAACTATTTGTGATTAACAAAATTTTGCCCCATTTGGAATTCAAACCCCAATACTCGGCTTGCCGTAGTGGCGATATGATCACTTAAACCATTACACTATCTGTACAGTTGGGTCACCAGAGCTTTGAAGCTCCCCCATCCTACCTTCAAAGCCAATTGTCAGGGGGATAGTTATAACTGTATTCATCTGGAATATTCCAACGACTTTCTAAGAACACTAATGGATGGAATACAAAATATAAATAAAAATAGGTGTCGTTCGCGAGGTTATCGCTTAGAGTATGCCTACTGTTCTAATAATTGTATTATTAGAATGCATTTTGTATCGCAGTACACAGGAAGAGCTCGCGTTACGACATCGACTAGTTCTATATGACGGAGATAAAATCACAATTCATATAAATGAAATACTTCTAGAAATAAATGTTGTGCAAGTTTTTACTCTATAAGTACCTATCTTTCAATCTCCACTTACTATAAACACCGGTTTTAAGAAAGGCTGTTCAAAATATTGTTCAACTAACAGAAGTTTTGCAGTATAATTTGACAGCTCTGTTAAGTGTTCCGATGATCAAACCAAAGTACTTAATCATGCTTTCAGCAACTAAATATAATACTTGACAAGAGATTTGTGTAAATCCATAAAATAAAATATTTGACTTTTTGGTTCGCCGATATTACTGAAAAATATTTCTTTTTACTTATCTTACCAAATAAACCTAAATCCCTTTAAATTTGAAGAAGAATCCAAATAAAATCTACAAATTATATCAAACAAAGTCAAATCCATTATATCCTTTTTACCTGATGAAGCCAAATCCATTCGAACCAATGCGCAAACTCCATTTATGCAACATGGCCGTCAGTTGACTTAGACACGTGTCAAAAGTTTCTCATCGCATCTCCAGGTTTTTACGTGTTTAATTAAATTTATAGTGAATTTAACGGATAACTTTATAAAAATTGTATCCCCACCTAAGGTACCTACATAGTTCACTCCTCGCCTTGCTTTTTCAATAATGGCTAAATCTCACCCTGTTCTAACGAACAAGGATAACTCCAAAGTAAATACGCATTTTTTTGTTTTCTGGGATGTGTATCGTTATTTTGATTATAGAATTCAACTATTTACTATTTATTTCCTCAAATATAATTTAATTTTTCTAAAAGTCTAAATCTTGATAAGAATTGATTTTTTACCTAGGTATATCTCGCGATGACATAAAACGCATTTACCTACGTTTGAAGTTACGCGACACATTTCACATACACGATAAGTTAATTTTGCGTTGCAAAATATATTAGAAAACTAAGTCTTTTTATTTTATTTTCCAAATTGATGTTTGGACATGAATTTTATAGAGGTAATTTTCGAAAACGATCGGAAACGTGCAATTTATTAATGTGAGCTGAGGATTACGGATTACACAAACTTAATGATATACCTATTTAGTTCAAAGTTTATATATATATTCCGGAATGCTAAGTCCAATTACCTTTCTGATATTTGAAGTAAATTTGGCACTAGACTTTGACACTTGAATAATATTCTCTGTAACTGCAAATAGAGTTTGAAGGGATAGTTCACAATTATATGGTCAAGAACTCCATTGTTTAGACACCCACGTTACCCATGGCCATATGTCATAGAAATGCCATAAAATATGTTGTAATATTATAAGATCATTTTGTACTACTAATTTAGGAAATTGGGATATAAGCAAGCCACAGGATTACAGGTTACACTCTTAAACGGCCGATCCCATTTAACTGTTTTGGTGATTGTCGACAACACCACGTCACGATGTCGTCAACGTGAAACAGTGCGATGTCGCGGCGCAGCACGTTGACGTGCGTGCACGGTACGTTGTCGTGGAACGACGCGTCGGCCGTCGCGACGGTTAGAAGCGGCACGTGGCTATTATAGGCTCGCTCAGTTGATGTTTCATTATATCTAGAGACTGCTATTTCACAGGTTCGTGACTGTAGCGGAATTTTACAAGACACTACAACGTGTAACGTTACGTCATCGTGACGTGCGTTTTTACCTCAAAGTAACGTAAATTTGCACGTCACGTCAACGTGCCGCGCCGCGACATCGCACCGTTTCACGTTGTAGAAATCATGACGTGGTGTTGTGGAGAAGCCCTTATTTGTCTCTAGAAACGTTACCACGGCGGGTTACAAGTACAATGGACAAAGTTATTACGCGACAATACGAGTGTGGATTCCAACGTAATCGGATGTGGCGGTACAAAGCGGACGCGCGTCCGTCCGTTGGACCGGACAGGCGGATACCGGCCGATGCCGAGATATCAACCTCTCCCGCATCCGCCAACTACTCGACAATGTGACCTTTGTTTATGAAATGTGTTACACTAACATTACGATGAACTGTGCCTATGTACTTGTAGGCTTAACTAGTCATTTTGGCGAGGAAAAACGTTCGGAGACGCGCAAGCGATCAATGACGTTAAGCAACTTGCTATGAAGCGAACCGAATATTTTATAAAAAAATTTATAATTCGCCATCAATCTGTATCAGCAAATATCTGGTCCGTATCCATAAATTCTGCATTTCGGGGTCAAATGATAGTTCATCATCATTATTTCAGTCATAACACGTCCATTGCTCGACATAGAAATAGAAGACCGTTTTTGGAGGCGGCCTGCATCCACCAAAATGACAGTAATTGTTCGTGAAATAAAATATTAATATTCATCTAGATCAGATTAAATATGGTAGTAAAGCTACAAATAAGTTGCTAAGAATAAAATGTTCTCTAGACCTAAATCAACTATTAAACTAAATGTCACATAGTAAATTATATAGGTATTTATATAGGAAGTGGACGATGACTGTCGCGTGCGTCATGCTCGTGAACGAGTCCCGTTGGTTGGGGCTGGTCATCTCCGAACTACCACGGGGTGCCGAAGTACCTGAGGCGGCTGGTGGCGGACTACTTAGAGGAGCGTACCGTCATGTACGAGGACCGAGAAGGAAATCTGAGACGTCGGCCCATGTCGTGCGGTGTTCCACAGAGGTCTGTTCTTGGACCGCTCCTGTGGAACATGGGGTACGACTGGGCCCTCCGTGGTGACTTCCTCCCCGGGATTGGTGTCATTTGTTACGCCGACGATACTGTCGTTACAGCCCGGGGGGCAAATTTTCAACAGGCGGCGCGCTTGGCCACTAGAGGAGTCTCTCTGGTGGTCGAGCGCATCGAGGCGCTAGGCTTACGGGTGGCCCTGGAAAAGACGGAGGCCCTTTTATTTCATAGGCACCGTCGTGGTCCACCCCCTGGCGCCTCGATTGAAGTCAACTCGGTCCTCGTACCGGTTCAGGCCCAGATGAAGTACCTGGGTCTGATCCTTGACGGGCGGTGGCGTCAAGGATTCGATTCGATTCCGACACACCGCCTCACCAAAAACTCCGATGGGGTGACGGCCCGAGGGGGTTTGCCAGCATGACGGACGGGTGCTGTGAATTGTCAGTTAGTCTGTAATTAATTATTAATTAATATTATAATATGCCTTTAATATTTTATTGAATGACGTAAGATATAACATTCACCATAAGCAAAGATGTCGCAAAAGTACTCAAATACAGTCAACATACAATAAAAACTGTTTGCAGTAAACACAGAAACTGTATTGTGGTGACGAACTGTATTGTCAGCAAAAAAGACTTTTTGGTTTTAGTCATGCCAGTTTACTGATTCTATTTACCTTTTTAGATCGGGTCTGGTGTAGCTAGCGTGTGTACATAATCCAACCCTCAATGAATTGCTGGCGAAGTGTTACGATAAAATTTATTTGTAATGAAATAGTACCTACCCAACTCTTTACTAAGCCTACAACTGCTAATATTAACAAAAGTGTGAATAGACGCCTCCATCCTGAGACGGATTTCAACACGATATCCACTTGCATAAATCTACTTATTGTTAAGTGCTTATTCCGTGCGTAACCTTTCAAATGTAAAGTACTAGCTAACTCAACCTACGTCAGAACTACGTAGGTTTTTATTAAAACACATTCTCAAAATTCAACCTTAAAATGCTTTTATTCATCGTCTATCGTGTTGGAAATCACATTAAGCGTTGCTGACGCGGCATGTGACGCGGTTTATGTTCATTCATAGCTGCCTACGCTCACCCCATCCCCTCGCCATTCAATGATTTGTAGGGTTACATAAACTGCTATAGTTTCGCTTAACACGCTCGATAAAGCGATTCTTGTTCAGAATATGTTTTATACGTCAGTTTTTCGTCTTTACATTTATCGTAGTCGGTCCTGTCTTATATTAGATCTATTACTTAACGAATATTACATAATATGCATGAAACGCGTATTATGGCAAAACAGTAGATATTGACTGACGTCTGCTGCGTCCACAAAGCAAGTCAATAAGAAAAAAATACCGAAATCATTTGTCAGGGGATTTCCAACTTTGTCTCTTGAATATGATTATGCAAATACTTTTCGGTACACATCGTAATCTCGGCCCCTCTCGACCTACCTAGTGAATGAAGGGGTGAAGTAAATGAGAGGATGGGGTAGGCACTCCCCTCTCCATAACCCCATTTTTAGTAAAGACTTAATTTGTAATAGTTCTACACGGCTATACTTACGCATACTTTTTCTGAATTTCTAAGGTCAGCTGTATAAATGAATGTAAGATGAAACAGAATGCCAACTAACATTATAAAAATGCAACATTGAAACTTGTTCTTTAATAACAGAATCTGTGGTCAAATCGCAATGAAACTTGGAGGTTTGGGTAGGCTACTTCACATGATGAATATTAAAAGAAATAATACTGTTTCGATAAGCTATTTCAGAGTGTGATTTGCAGATTTTTGTTCTAAGTTCTAGGCTGTTTGTGTCTCTTAATAAAATTGTATGTTATTAAAGTCTCCCGCGACACAGGCAAAGTTGTATTTAAAAACAATTCATATACATGTTGTCGCCACATTACAAACTCTTATTTATTTTATTAAAAATAGGGACCAACTATAATAGATGATAATGATAACACAGTTCACTATTTAATAAAAATAAGTTTATAGACATTATTTTGACTGGTTATACCGGTAACGCAATACTATTGGTAGATTGATAAATATTAACGAATAGTGGGATTATAAAAGGGTAGGAATAAGTGGAGAATGATTGACTTGAATGCGAATAGAGGTACGAACATTTTGGCAGTTACTGTTAGTGATTTTCATAGTTTATATTAATGGTTGTGAGACTGTTTTTTTACATACGCAATATTCTATAATATTTAAATTACATAAAAATCTTTACGATTCTTTACTTTTTTCCTGATGTAGGTACACCTAATACAAATTGTTTTCCTTTTACCTGTCTTAGAGATATAGCCCTTTCCAATCCTTGAAAATCTTTTATTTATATGTATCCGTATGTCTCGTACCGCAAATATCATAACTACTTGGGTACTATTAAATGCTGAGTCATCTGTTTATGTATTACTAGCAACCTGCCCCGGCTTCACACGGGTAGCAAAGCATATATTGATTTTTTCCGACATCTTCAACAATCATCGTCATATTTCAGCCATTTTACACAAAACCTTAATGCATTATACACCTAAACCTTCCTCATGAATCACTCCGTCTCTTTATGAAAACCGTATGAAAATCCGTTCGGCAGTTATTGAGTTGAACAGACAGACAGACCGTCAGACGCAGCGGGGGACTTTGTTTTATAATATGTAGTGATGTAGTGGTAAAAAAAAATATAATATCCAAAACGGTGCATTTCAAACATGAATTTCGTGATATTGTTAACCGATTCTGAATGACGTAAGGCTCCATTGATTTATGCTGTGCCCGATATTGATTCATAATTTTAGGTATAGTGTTTCGACATGAGAAACTTTTCAATGTCGTCAATTTGTAGGATTTCTATTGCGTTGTTGGGGAAAATTTGGTATTAAATTATTACAAGGTTAGTCTGAGCCCTATTAGTCTGGTTTCCTTTCACTACACAATAATCTTTCACAAATAGCAAAATCAACATTTTTATTAAAATAAATGTGCAAAATATAATTATATGTAAAAATATATATGTAATAAAAAAAAAACAACAAACTGTTAAAATTACCCAGACTCAATGTCTGGGTAATTTTAACAGTTTGTTGTTTTTTTTTTCTCTAATACTCACGGCAAGAGGGCGAGATATTGTAAAAGCACAATGTCACGTCTATATTCCTTGCTAAGGTTAGGCAGGAAGTTTCTCGAGGACTTCCTTCTTAGGGTATACCCGAGTCCCTTGCGATAGACTCACTTGTGACGGAACACAGTGTGGTTTTTGTCGGTTCGATATCGACATACGATAGCGATGGTGTACATACGATCGTATATACGATCCGATAGCAATGGTGAAGTGATGACCCGTGGGGCTTTCCACACGAAAAAAGAAAAGGCAGGAGGTGGGTATTAAATAATTTTGTGTGTTATTTCCGATATAGGAGACATACCATACACTGTGAAAATATCGCTCTTCCAGAAACCTTCTTGGTTAAATTCCAAAATGTTTAGAGTTACTCTTACCATACTATCGTGGTATTGAGACAAATAATTGCCTCAATGTTGTAGTAGTTTATATTTAGTAGTAACAGTCACCCCAAAGCATAAAGAGTTATGTCAACCTGGAATGCTAAGACTATTTAAACAGTTGATCAACCTCAAATTTGTTCTAACATATTTTGGAGTTTGTTATCTCAAAACGTCATATAAATGGTTGTTATAATAATTCTGTGTCATACAACCGGTACTAGCGATACGAGAATGATAATGACAGTAGTCTACAAACTAATTAATTCTGCGAGTAAGTCTAGAAACAATTCGTGTTGGCGCAATTGAATCGGCTTGTCGCTCGCCCCTTGTTCGACACAAAAGGATAAGCTCAAAGATTAAGCACAGCGAAGAAATTTAGTTATAGTTTTTTATTAAGAGTCTATGTACTATTTAGATTTTTTTATTTAGGTTAGACGTACCTAATAACAATCACGAGAGGGTTTAACATCCACGTAGACAAAGCCTTATCGATTTTGAGTGTCGAAGCATATTCTATGACTATTCTTAAGCCTACTTATCTAATACCTTTAAAGGAGTATTTCTTGTATATATGTTTGTATAAATATAATCTGGCTCTCGGAAACGGCTCCAACGATTTTCATGAAATTTTGTATGCAGGGGGTTTCGGCGGCGATAGATCGATCTAGCTAGGTTTCATTTTTAGAAAACTTAAAAAAAAGCAAAGCTCGGTCATCCTACCTGGCTGACCGAGTTTCTCTATTAGAATTAGAATAGCCTTTATTTCACTGACATTTCATTTTACATTTTAAATTTGCAACATAAATCATTTAAATTAAACAGTAAATAAATTCATATTTTTTTTCTCTTCCTGTTGCTCGTCAGGTTGTCTATTGACAAAGGCCTCCTCCATTTGATGTCATATTTCCCTGTCTTGATAGGCTCTCCTTCATCCCTTGGGTAGGTCGTCTTCCCAGCGTTTAAACTGCCTGCCTCTTTTCCTTTTTCCATCTCTTACCATTAGTGATATCTTTTGTCGATTTTCTCTAGTTTGTCCTCATCATGTGTCCTGTCCAACGCCACTATAGTTTTCTAATTTTTTGGGTTACATCCGTCACGTCTGTAGCTTTTCTAATCTTAGTTAGTCTCCATTTATCCTTCAATCTGATGTTAAGCACGCTTCTTTCCATTTTTTGCTGACATACCTTTAGTTTCTGTGTATTGAGTTTGCTTAAAGCCCAGGTTTGACATCCATATGTCTTCACTGGCAGTATGCAGGCATTGTATACTCTTGCTTTTTCTAAGATTGGTATGGACTTGTTTTTCATCACTTCTTTAAGTGACCAGTATCGTGACCAGCTGCTTGTTATTATTCTTTGGGTTTCCTTTGTCATTTGTTGGTTGGGTGAAATTATGTGTCCCAGATATATATATTCATCCACATATTCGATTTTCGGGTTTCCTATTATTATGGTTTCTTTGTTTTGATTTGTCATTGCTTTCGTTTTGAAGTGTTCATTATTAGTCCCGCTTTTCTCTATATACCAAGTTTCATCGCAATCGGTTGAGTGGTTTTTGCGTGAAACAGTAACAAACATCCATCCATCCATCCAAACATCCAAACTTTCAAATTTATAATATTAGTGGGATTATATCAGAAGGACCCACAATTAGTTATTTTTCACTTTTATTGTAATTATAACATAGGCTAGTATGCTCATTTATTAACCCACCGAACTAAGCTTGATTCATGTGTCGGAAGTGGGATCACGTCGGTAATGTTTTGGGTAGGGTCCGACCTAGCAGTCTCTTGATCGCAAGTCTAATGTCTTAGTTAGCTATTACGTTGATGCGCCGTTTCAAATCGATGATCATATTACTTATTGAAATTGTGGAATGCATTACCAGCAAACGTGTTCCCTTCGACATATAATCCCGGACCCTTTAAGCGGGGCGCGTGAAAAAGCATCTTTCGAGTCCGTCAAGCTGAACCATTTTAATATCATCCGTATCTATAATGGTGGCCCTAAGTCTTTGGACCTCACTCTAGCTTTCCATCAGGCGGTTTGAGGTCATTCTGATGTTTCATAAAAAAAAATATTTACGTCTGAAGTGTAGTGTCCTGTCTGTAAAATACATAATCTAGCGCCCATAATATGAGCCTACGCTACTACGTCCGTCTGAGATCAAGAGGAGCTGGAGGGAGGCGTGGGCGATGCGTAGGTTGTGCGTGGGCGAATCGCCATTTATATCTATAACTATACACAAATACTATAATAAAATGTTATTCGCATTTGGGCAATTAATGAGCGTGTCGCGATAGGGCACTGACGTCAACATATTTTTAAAATGTGGTTGCCAATTAATCCATTGATAAAATACTTATATATTGCGTGACTGGGCTGGGGTATTTCTGTGTTTAGGAGTAGAATTAGTCAATGTGGTCTAGAAAAGAAAAGTGTTTTTCGGTTATATTTTAGATTAACTCGTTATGTAATAAAATATGTTATTAAGAAGTTGCAAAAATATGTAGGTAATAATAAATACTTTATTTTTTATTCCTACTAGTCCGTCCGTACCTACTTGACTTTATTAAATAAAATTTGACATAGATGAAGATAAATAGATACTTACGTCAGATAAAGTGAACATAAACCACAACTGACGACAAGTGGAATACATTAGACATATATACATAAGAATTATCTAATGTTTTATTTAGTTACGTGTTTACGCGCAAAACATTTTCCATTTTTCTTGACGTGTAATCAGAATGAAAAATCATAGCGCGCTAGCTCTTACTTTGGCTCCGTCGCGTCAGAGCGGGTTGGGTTCGTTCGTTCGTGCCCGATCGGCCACGGTCGGGCGCGCTCGGCTGCGCGTGCGACGCTCTCGGCCCTGCAGGAAACAGGAAGTGGACTAACCGCGGGCTTCCGCTCCCATTCGCGTCGCTCGCCGGTTTGCCGGACGCGCACTGTTTCATTCACAACTCTTGTATTTTGTATCGTTGAAGTAATATTATCTAGTCGCGGGTAATGTTGTGAGCTTGGAATTACACACCGTGCTATCCGGAAACCTAAGCGTAACACGAGACTGTTTACGAAACCATTGACGGCTATCCCTACCGATTTATGATTGTAACATGTAATTTAATACACGTTAAAATTATTTATTTATGTAACCTGACATGAATGGAGGTATTTCACAGTGACGTAAACATAGTCTTCTAATTACGACAAGAGTAATACACCTTGATCCACTGTATTTTGATACTCACAGATTGCTTAACAAGTTAACAACGCATAATAGGTATGTTGTCAATTTGTCAACTATTTTTATTTTATAGCTAGGCCCTAATTTAACAGAATAATAATATAATCTATTAAAAAAAGAAAAAAACTAAAATAAAAGTGCAAGTCTGGTCAACCGAGGGTTCCGGCAAAAAAACTTGTATGTATCTACGTTCATCTCGGGAATCAATTCTCGAAGATTTTTGTCAGTCTTTTCCGAAAGGCATACTTAACTTTGCAGTTCTAAAAATACTCTCCCATACATCGATTTACGACAAAGTCAACTTAATATAATGATACCAAGACAGCAGGGAGCTTATTTATCGGTTAGTGACGTAATGGATCTGGTTGGTGTTTAGTGTGGTGATAATAGTTACTATTTAAGCCTTTTTCAGTCTATTTTATTAAATGCTTTATAGTTTATTTAATTAAATTATGTGGTTTTAGGTTTTTAAACATCACAGTCCCTTACATGCCTACTTTATTGTAGTATATTTTTAGTAGTAAAGTGCTTACTTATCTATACCATTACAACGTCTGTGCCCACAGTGGCTGCTCGTATAGACGAAAGACGTAATCCCTTTATTATGTCATTGAAAGTCATTGTATCCGCTTACACCAAAGAACAATAACGATCGACACTGCTAATATCAACTAGAAAAAAATTATCCTCTTATTCATAAACTTATTAATAGCACTTTATTATATATGGGGCAAAGGGGCAAACGAGCAATATAAAAACTGTCAGTCGTAGGACTGCACGTCAGAAGTGAAAACATAACTGACACATGTCATCTGGGCGTGACGGTCACGCGAGTTCAGTGCTTTTCCCCCACACCAAAAGTGCCCAACGTGCGTAAAGAAGTTTTCACTTCAATAAAATATATAGAATGAATATTAAAATATCGCCCGCGTATAATATACACTGAAACGCTTGACTTAAGAGTGAGTTTACATCGATAGTGTACTGGGTACGGTAAACCCGCAACCACTTGATCACAAGCCCGACGCCTTAAGTCGTTGCAAAAAGAAAACAAAATGTAACACTATATGACGTATAAGTTATAATTCTTGAGGGGTCTACTTTTTACCAAAGAGTTTACACACACTACGCTTTTAACAATGACATCTAATTTATGAAATGGAATTTTGTTTACTGTGACGTAATTACTTTGACGTCACTGCCTGGGTGGAGTAATTAACAGGGGTGAGGGGGATGCATAACATCTCAATGAACGAAGGGGTGCTCTGTTACGTCACGATGAACAAAGTTACAACTACACACCGTAGGTTATCTAATAATCCTTATGTAATTGCGATAGAGTCTGAATTATTGTGATATTGGTATTATTAAGGGAAATGTTGTCTGGTTTGTGGAATGACGTGTTTCCCTGGATTGTTTGGTTGACCAATATTTAGTTTTCACATTTTTTTATTTCTTATTCTTATTTAATTTTTTATAAATAAAAACAGAGTAAAAATATACTCACTCAATACTTCTAGCTACACTTTATATTTTAGTTACTGTATGTTTTTAGCCTACGAGTACCTAAGTAACGTTTAATAGCCTTTTAGAGTTACTTTTTTATTAAGAATCAAAATCATCAATCAATCTAAAAAAAAAGCATTTATTGAAATTGGTTCGCCAATTCGATATCGCGGAATGTACACACAAAAAAAAATTGCCAAATTGAAAATCTCGACTAAATATCAACTGCTCATCACCTTTTACAAAATATTGTATTATCTCACACTCACTGACACTTAACGCGTCTAAAACAAAACTCATCACATTCTCACTTAAATCCTCATCACAACCGATAAGACCAATTATTCTACAAGCACACACCTGCTACCAACCAACTGTAACTGTCCATCGATAACTTCTACCGATACTATCAAATACCTTGGGATCACACTTGACAAGCACCTTAATTTTAGAACACACATCATACACCTAGCAAATCGAGTACGAAAACTCATCTTCATTTTTAAAACACTTAGACACATTGCCAATACTCACATCATTCGTACCGTGTATTATGCTATGTGTCAGTCAATTATTTGCTACTGTATCACAAATTGGGGTGGTGCCGCTAAAACGCTTTTAAAACCACTGGAGGTAGCTCAGAGAGCCGTACTTAAAGTTACTACTTTTCGCCCTATACGTTATCTCACTTTCGAATTATATCAAAACTGCAACGTTCTTACGGTTCGACAACTATTCATACTAAATTCTATACTCCAGCAACACACTCAAGCTCCACACACACACATGATCACACTAAACCTACACGAAGAATAAAAATGTATACCACACCTCACCCATACTTTACTTTCACAAAACGATTCTTTTACTACCTAGGGCCATTTCTGTATATTAAATTAAACCAAATCTTTCCGATACACAAATCCTCTTATGCTTCAATAAAAACTCAAATTACTAAATATCTCATCAAGAAAAACTATATTGAAACGGAAAATTTAATGACACCAAAAAGCCTTTTATAACTCCATAATTCAATAGACACACACACACACACACACACACACACACACACACACACACACACACACACACACACACACACCATTTAATGTAATCTAGTATTAAAATTATATACCTATGTACCTTTTCTTAATTTTGTGGAACTCAGTAAAGGATTGTTCTTAATACAGGCTATTTGAGTAGCCTAGCTAGAACGTCTATGACCATAATGTAAAGGCTGTATATTTATGAAATAAATTTATTATTATTATTATTCTCTTTATTTACTTAATATACATATAAATTACATTTTTAAATACATTCACTATAAAAAAATAAAAACAAATATATTTAAAAATATAAAAAATAGTGTCCCACCGGTATCGGGTACAGGGACCAAGCTACCGGTGGTTAGGGTTCCAGAGATAGAAACCTCCTCACTATGCGTGCCGTATCAAGGAGGACTGCCTTCTGCATCAGGCTCTTAATCCAGCTGCCTAACGTGAGCTTCTGAAGTTGTTGGTCGAGGCTCTTAGCAATTAACCCATGGGCCGAAATGACTATCGGCACAATGATTGCTGAATCCACATCCAACATGTTGACAATCTCGTGAGCTAGGTCCAAATATTTTATTTCTTTATCTTTTTCGGCTTTTAAGAGATTGTCGTCATGGGGAATGGTCTATCACCACTATATCAGGCTTATTGGCAACAATAGTCCTATCAGTGATGATAGATCGATCCGAGTACAATGTTGCACGACCATTTTCAAGAACTGGGTCGGGCACATACCTGTAGTACGGTAACTCGACAGCCACAAGATTATATTTAACAGCAAGTTGCTGATGGACTATCCTGGCCACTTCGTTATGTCTATGCAAGTACTCGCCGTTGGCAAGACGAGAACAACCAGAAATTATATGCCTGAGGGTTTCTCCGGGACGATGACACGCCCGACAAATGCCAATTGTGCCGTCCTTCAGGATATATCTCCGATAGTTATTCGTCATAACAACTTCATCTGTAATTGCACAGACAAAACCTTCAGTTTCTCCGAAGAGGTCACCGAACCGTAGCCAGGATACTGATGCTAATAAATCTATATCGGGCCCATTTAAGGCCCGATAAAAACGTCCATGCAACGCCTTGCTCTTCCATATCTCCCTGCGGTCTGTAATAGTAAGTACTGCTGGTTTGCGCCAGTTCTCTTTTCCTAGAGCAAGCGGAGGGAGTCAGTTGTCAACTGCCACCACATCCCGATACACATCCAGGTCAACGGAGAGGAAGTAATCTCTAAGGTTGCATACCTCGCGGTTATGGAGGGTCTTGGCATTTAAAAAACCACGACCCCCACATTTCTGCGGGATATACAATCTCATGACCGATGAACGTGGATGGTGCATTCGGTACGCGGTAAGCAGTGTACGAACTCTTCTATCCAGGGCATCTAGTTCAGTCTGAGTCCATCTAAGTATGCCCAAGGAGTAGGTTAGGACTGGTATGACCCAATCATTATAGGCCCGCACCTTATTACCACCTGACAAAAGACTTTCAATACTTTTTTCAGGCGGCCAAAGAAACGTTCCTGTAACGATTGCTTCATAGTCAATTCATTTACACCTAACGCCTGTGTCATACCTAGATACTTGTAAGTTTCGTTGGCGGAAAGACATCTAAGGTGTGTGGAATCTGAGAGTTCCATCCCCTCAGATTCCACAATCCTGCCTCTTTTTACATGCATGACTGCACATTTATCCACACCAAATTCCATCCTGATACATTTACTAAAGGTTTCAGTTACCTCAAGTAATTTTATCAATTGGAAATTGTTGCAGGCAAACAGTTTCAAATCATCCATGAAAAGGAGATGGGATATAACCTGACCTTCTTTCCGTAAACGATAGCCTAGACCTGAACTCTCCAGTAAAGTGCTGAGAGGATTCAAAGCTAAGCAAAACCACAAGGGACTCAAACTGTCATCCTGAAATATACCCCGCCTTATCTTAATATACTCGCCGTAACCCTGAGACCGCCGACATCCTGGATAGTAGAGTACCGTTCTCCATTGCCGCATACATGCCTTCAAGAAAGTGCATAGAGTTGTATCTACCTTGTACAACTCCATCACTCTCAAGAGCCACGTATGCGGCACAGAGTCATAGGCTTTTTTGTAATCTATCCAACATGTCGTCAAATCCTTTCGATTACGACGAACTTGTTGGTTAATGGTCGTGTCAATAATAAGGAGCTCTTTATTATTATTATTGCTTTTTCCGATGCAGGGACGTTGATGATTGTTTCAGAGTTCTCCTTTTACTTTACCATCAGCTCCACTTCACCATATGCATTGTGATGAACACAAATAGCTTAGCAATCACATTAAAGTAATCGAATCGCAACCCCGATGGCCATCTGTGGTCTTCATCATCAGTTCTACTTCACCAAACGATTTCTGAGAGTAAATATATGCATATAGGTTATAGGTGTACCTATATTTGAAGAGTTTCCCATCCCCCTATCAGATCCTGACCTGATGACCATGGGACCAACTAGAAAGTATACCCATTCAAACAAAAAAAATTATTTCTAAATCGGTTCAGTCATCTTCGAATAATCAGGTAACATACATAAAAAAAATATTCCGACGAACTGAGAACCTCCTCCTTTCTTGAATTCAAATAAAGAGACAAGTTAATATGTATGTACGAGATGTGATCAACCAAATCAATTTTGCATTTACTAATTTGATTCAAAAACATTATTTTATCAACGTCATACCATGCAACTTAGTCAAAACGGGGGACTTCTACAACAGGGTCAAATGTTTAAAGATCCATATAATGAATTTACTTAACAGACAAAAACAGTTCTGAATGCCATTTGTCACTAAGTAAGAAAAAGTATATGGAGTAATGTTGCAAGCCGACGTTAGTATCAGATCAAATAACAAAAATATTGCAGTGGATGACACCAGAAGAGCAAAAAAAGTATTTTAAGAAATGAAAGACCAATTGTTCTCGCATGTTTTATTAAATTTTACGATAAAAACCATTAAACTTAAATTTTATTGATTTGTTTATGATCAATCATAATAATGAATAAGTAAAAGACTCACAGCAGCTATTTGTGTCGTTGATACCGCCGAAAACTTTAATGAATGAACCATGCCTCTATTATATGATATATTTACACTTCCGCTATCTATCCCTGTCGCTCCTTTATTAAAATTAGTGTATTAACCGAGACAACATGTTACTACTTATTCAGTCAGTACAATCCAGACAATAATATGGACTATTTTGCCTTTCGAAAACAAATTCTACAAAACAATGAATGAAAGAAGAACTCATCTGTACAGTTAATTGTTGCATATTGGATAACAATTTACTCACAATTTTAGAATGTCTCACAAAAATAAAAAGTAAACTGTAAATAAGTATGTAGAAATGTAAAGTACAAGTAAACCTACTAAAACTCATACTTACGTAAAAAAGCTACGTTGTGCATGTGTTCGTAAATTGTTGTCTACATTGTATAAAATTATTTAAAAAAAAACCTATTTAAACCGAATTCAAAGCTGATTGGAAGTAGATTTACATTGTGCAATCAGATATGACGTGACGTTAGTGTACGAACAAATCTTTTTGGTTTTTGTTACAATAATTAGTTTAAAAAATAAAATGTAAACATTGTAATTAACTAAAATAAAAATAAAAAAGATTATTTAAATTCACCATGAAATCACAAGTTGTATTCTCCCTTAATTTTCCACGATTAGAGGAGGAATATTTTCTTTAAATTCCGTTCTAGAAAGTATTATTAAAATCGGTTTACAATTGGTGAAGATATCGCGTAACACCACGAAAAAAATCAGTCCAATTGAGACCCTCCTAATTTTTTTTAGTCGGTAAAAAAATAACCATATTGTATGAAACGAATTCAAGGAGAGTAGATTATTTATATATCTCAAACCTATTGTATGTTAAATCATAACGCTGATATATATACAGTTTTGTACATCAGAAGGGGTCATTGACTGACCTGTTGATCTAGTGGTTAGTGACCCTTACTGCTGAGCCAGAGGTCGTGGGTTCGATTCCCACCCAGGACAAATAATTGTGTGATGAGCATGGTCATTTGTTCTGTGTCTGGGTGTAATTTATCTAGAATATGTATGTAATTAGAAATATATAAGTATGTTTATCAGCTGCCTGGTTGCCATAGTACAGGCTCTGCCTAGTTTGGGATCAGACGGCCGTGTGTGAAATGTGTGAAGTTATTATTATTATTTCAATTTTGTACTATACATAATCGTTTCAGTTAAATATGGAGAGATTATGGTACCTATTTCTATACAGTCTGTCTACATGCCCGCAAATCTGAAAGAAATTTTTATAACAAAACTGTTTTGGCAAATTCCGGTAAGCAAAACCCACGTTCGTTTTTCTTTTTATAGGCTACCGACAACGCAATACATACCGATAATACATGCATTAATAATGCTACTATTAAATAAATATATACATCAATCAATCAACTAGCCTATCGTAGTCCACCTATGTCCAGATAGGCCTCGCCCAATGTGAGCCAAAGCACCCGGTCCTCCGCCTTCCGTATCCAGTCCATCCCAGCGATGTCGTCCTTCACATATTAAATGTGGAAATGCAAAATACGCGGTGATAACACAAAGCTTGGGTACAATTGGTCTTCAAGAAAGAACACAGGAGATTTACAACATACGGCAAACAGTAAAAATGAAAGATATCTATACTAATTTTATAAAGAGGTAAAGTTTGTGAGTTTGGATGTTTGGGGTAATCTCCGGTACTACTGATCCGATTTTGGAAATTCTTTTAGTGTTGGATAGCCCATTAATGGAGGAAGGCTATAGGCTATTTAACATCACACTGTAACCAATATGAGCGGAGCATCAGTGAAAAATGTTGCAAAAACGGGGAAAATTTACAAACGCAGACGAAGTCTATAAAGTTTATATCGAGAATTAGTGCAGAAAGCAACTCTTTTATATATCATATGTTAACACATACGATATATAAAAGAGTTGCTTTCTACTTCTAAAACATAACTGTTTTACATCAATGTACGTTCATATTTCCAATGTCGAACACGTAATGTGTGTAGTTTGTTTGCGTATGACGTATGTATTTGTAAACGGTTGATAGACGTAAAACTATGACAAAAGAACCTCATGAATGTTCAAAGTTAAAGAAATAATAATTTCGACCATTGTAAATACTAGGTAAATACCTGAAATAATTTAAAAATTATTTTATCTAATACATAAACAGATTTTATTTGAAGATGTTAAAAATTAAGCTTTTATAAAAGGAAACATTAAGAAGGAAATAATAATTGATACGAACAGGGAACATGCGTATCCGGTGACGACCGGAAGTAACGCCATACGCCTCACTCCGGAAATGACGCGCCCCTTTCTTTCACTACTTGAATCATGTGCAAGGGCACTCCATTCATGCAACCGTGGGAGACTTGTGAACGGAACTAACCGTAACTTCTAATTCATGAATGAAAATAAAACGACAATTTACAAAGGTACGCGGGTATTTAAATAAAATTAAGTGTATAACTGTTTTTCATTTGGTCGGTTTCTCCCACCGTGTGCGAGTGAATGAATTCCAGGGGAGGATATTTTTATACAGCGACCAACTGCGAGTTTCTTGTACTATTTTTATTACGGTATTATCTGAATGCATCTGTAAAAAAAGATAGAGGTTATTTAAAAGTCTCGTAGGTATAAATTTGCTTATATAATGTGATGTTAACCTGCCACGGATTCAAGCAAGATAAGAAATACATAAATGCGTGTGTATGTGTAATGATTGTGATCGCGTTGACATGACAGATGTCATCAATGTTACCTACCAGTAATTACCTCTAATATGAGCACGACTTCTCCATTCATTTGCTGCCGGTAATGGCGGCTAACTAAAATAATTTCTAGAAAGAATTTATAATACTCATCATAGGTGTAAACTGTAAAACGCATAGCAGGATTACAGAAAAGTACGTAAGTTTTCTTCCCAAACAACCGAACCGTACGACTGGCATGGCACGACTAAAACAGATTTTATATGGATGATTGAAAAGTATCTAATTACAACAAAAAAGTTGTGACTTTCAATATGAATATATCAAGTTAAATACCGCTATTTCAAATCAATTTAATTATGCCTACTCACTTTTACATTTAAATGTAAATGTCCGGGAAACGATCTAAAACTTGGTAGTGTAATGGAATAAAGTCTTTACGTAAACCTCAAAGCAATAAAAAGCATAGAAATATCCGTAATACGTTTTGAGTAATTTGTATTTTTTTAGTAGGTATGGAACGCATTCCGTTCCGCAGCCGTGTTCCGACAAATTATATGTCATTATATATTTAAGGAACTGTATTAATTATACTTAAAGAGATATTTATTGACAAAAAAATTATGGATTTGTATTTTGCTCAAATTACATATATACCTACCCTAAGCGTGGCTTTAATGGTTGTCTGAGAGAATAATGGTAATTTTTGGAATAAAATACCCGGAACTTCTGTGAATCATGTTTAAAGTTCCATCGAAGCTTGTTTTGTTTTCCGGGTTTCTTGACCTCACTATCTGTTACAAGCATATTAAATTGAAGAAAAAACTTACAGTAATAATAATTACTTTATTTCTACCTAGGTATAACTTGCAATTTAATAAAATGAAATTGATTAAAAACACGAACTGTCAAAAATAGATGAATGGCCAACATTATAGCAATAAAATATTTTTTTTTCTGTATTTGAAATTCGAAAGAACTAAAAAGGTAATATAGTCAAGGAGGTCGATAAATAAATACGTTCGTATTGCTAGTGACTGATTTATGTTTTCAAATGGCACGTCTTCATAATTAATAGGTCCGGTAGGCTTATTTGGTATTCGTGGCATTAACATTGCTAGTGGTCTGGACAATCTAGTTTTCCATTACATGTAATATACATAATTATAACATAACGTTTAGATGTGCCGACGGAACTTGTTGAGAACGTGTATTGACTTCATATTGAATTGTGTATCTTAGGAGTGCTTGGCTACCGTAAGATGTGATCTAAGTGGTCGCAACGGCTTTGTTGTCTGAGATATAACCGTTTACCTACTGTTTGTATGTGATATGCATGCTTGCGATGCCTAACAATGAGTGTTTAAAGAAACCGGAGCCATTATTAAGAATCCACGTTATGAGAACTCAACTAAAGCTGCAAAACACAGCCTGCTATTATCTATTATCCGACTTGAGTGCATTCGTGTTTATGGAATATTCCGATACTCGGAACCTAACAAGGAGACTCATTGTATATGGACAAGAAAACATAAAAAAAATCAGTACCAATATATAATTCCCGTATATTTAAGAACACAACAGTGAAATGTGAAATTACCACAAAAATCTAAAATAATGAGACTACAAAGTAAGAAATAGATTTGATGGATCGACGACGTTAATTAGTTCTAATTTGTTTTGGAAATGACAGACAGAGACTTGAAGCTTAAAGAACATCAAGAGGAGCATTCCAAGAATGAACCATGGTACAATACACAAATAGTGCCTACAGTGTACAATACAGATTTGTCGAAAGCATCTGAAAATTTAGTCAAGTAACTATTTTCATTAACACTACACTATCTACCCATAAAGTCATTCAATAGAAAATACATTAAATATACAACACACAATCTTATAATAATATACATACATATATGTGTATAGGTCGGTCAGTAGATAGTATCTAATTCATTCAGCAGATTAATTTGTGACCCGTTTAGAATTCAAATCAATATATTTATAACAATGAGCACGTTAATAAAAAAACTGAGTCCATTGATATGATCAACAGATATTTGTGAAATACAATGCCTATAAAAGTGTAGTGTAGGTTGCTTTGCTACGGGCAGCTGCTGCTTCATTCAGTTCAAAAGTATTTGATGTCCATACGCCACAACTAACCGTATACCTCTAAACAAAATAAGACTTTATGTGACTTAACTAAAAGTTAAAACCAATTGTAGTCTGTCTTTACATATTTGTTGCGATTCAAAGCAAACAAGGTTTACCAATAATTATGTAAGTTCCGTTACAGGCAGAATGCCCGTAGCGTTTTCATTAATAAAGAAACTAGTGTGTCGAAGCGAATTAGTTTTGTATCGTCGTAAACAAAATGAGTTGCACGCGAAGGTTAGATCTGCACGCAAGTATGTATATGCTTCTAAATACGGTTACTTATTTATCCAGCAGACGTGTTTTTACTTCAACGTGGAGGAAATAAAAACGTGGCATCTAGAAATAGTTGCCCTAAAATACAATCAGCTGGAAGTCTGGGAACAAACTTAGTCATTCAACCGCACCGGCTTGCTCGACATTGAACTAAATTATTCCACAAACTATTACATACCACAGAAAAATGACTGTGCGTCAATATACACTTGACCTAGGGTGCCGCATTTGGTAATAAATATTAAGGAGTAGGTATAGGTACATATGTGTCACGGTAATGTGTAATATCTAATATTACCGTGTCTGAGTTGTCAAACAACACCGGTGCTGATCACCGTCGAGGAACGGTTTTCATAACAATTAAGCGTGAAGGGACGATTCTCCACTCCTCTCCTCTTACTTTCCTTCAACTGTGATACAGTCCCTTCAACGTTTTTCTAACTTTTCAATTCCATGTGTGTAGATCGATTCATCTTTGGCATCAAAATAAGCCTCTGTTGCTGCGATTATCCACTCTGCTGACTGCCGATTGGATTCCGGAGTGAAATGGTGAATCCATATTGCATCCATTGTCACATACCGACATAAATAAATATTTTTATTACTATTGAAGAGTATAAACAGCGCTCTGAATCATTGATACATTGTTGTTTTCGAGCAATTATTAGCAAACACGGCACCCATTTAGAAAAAAGCGTTTTCATGGTCAAATTTTGATGTAAAATAGTGAAAACACTACCAGTTGAAATCTTCGCTATCACAGCTATCTCGTGCACTTTTACCTTTCGATCTTCCTTCACGATTTTTAGGACTTGGTTGATGTTTTGTTGAGTTACTGTTACTGAGTTACTTTATGAGTGTTTAGCTTCATTTGTGTCTATACGACCGCGTTTGAAATCGACATACCACCGACAAGCGGTTGGTTTAGACGCAGATTCCGGGTAACATTTTATAATCGACTGCTGTGCTTGAACGGTGTTTTTTCCCATTAAAAACAATGTTTTATCAACACACGAACATGTTTTTTCATTTGTTTTCGAAATTACAAGTCACGTAAATATCTGTAACTCAGCATTTCATTGTTCAATTAAAAAAATATATACATATCATTTGATGGCCAGTACTTTTTAAAAATAAAAATAAAACATTTAAATATGCGCCATCTCCAAGTATTATTATTGAATGTTATATTACTACGTAAATTGGCTGTTCGTCGCTGAGGTGGATAATACGGTCAAAATAACTGCTTGCGACTTTTCTATCGTCAAATTGTTTATGTTTCAAAAAATAATAACAAAATTGAAAATAGTAACGAATAATTTTTTTTAGGTTTTCAATAACACTAAATTACATGAGGGCTGTTAAATATTTGTTTTACCTTATGCGATTACTGAAATAATGAGGAAGAAGCGAGAATGTGCAATTCGTCCCTATGTATGCATACACTCGCTTCGCACTCCGTACGACATGCATTTACAGACTGACCAGTGACATTAGCTAAGTTTCAAGAGGAGACGATATAAAATATTTTATTTACGCATAAGGTGATCTATGTCATTTTATCTGCTTGTATCGTTTCCTTATTGCTGGGGATGATGGCTTCCAGAATACGACTGCATCTGCATTTTAGTAGATTAACGTTGATGCCAGTTTTCCACGGTGGCGTCTTTAAAAGTAGCGTCCATCTAATCCAGACATACGGTTTGTGTCGTGATTCGATAGATGTAAGGTTTGTGTCGCTTCTACGAGTATGTTCTGCAGGTACGATGGCATGTCTTCACATTATATTCGTGAATGGGTGCTATTTATTTGTGTGGTATAAACTAAAGGTACATGGAGCACGTGTTAACGGCCCCGACCACATGGGAGCCCAAAATGAAGACCATTCACACCAGTGCCGGATTTACACATTTGCCGCCAGTAGGCTAGTTAAATTTTGCCGCCCCTACCTCTTCTTCGATTACAACTTTTTGTCAATGATTTGTTTTCCCATAATTATTATGATTGTGAATTAGAAGATCGATGTCTCAGTTTCTAGTTTTCGTTTTACAACCCAACGATTTAGCTAAGATTGAATGTTTTTAGGGTTCCGTACCTCAAAATGTCCGTACCTCAATGTACGTGGGGCATACTGAAAGTTTTGCGTAACTCATTAATAAAACGATTTACATGTAAAGTAATATATTACTGCTTTTCGAAGTATTTCTCCATTACATTTTAACCACTTTTTCATTCGGTCAAACCATTTTTGAAAACATGAGGAACATTGGTCTAAGGGCATGTTTTTCACGTGCTGGCTATCACGGCCTCTTCCGGCCCCGTAAATGTCATGCCTCTCATGAAATCTTTAAATTTTGGGAAAATAAAGAAATCACAGCCAGGTCTGGATTATGTACGGGATGGTCCACTAGCTCTACCTTTTCACAAGCCAAAAATGACTTTGAGTTCTTCGCGGTGTACGCCGAAGCATCAAAATACAATAGGATGTGATTTCTTGGTCGTTTTCCCATAACTTTTTCAACGACACTGGGCAAACAAATGGTGGTGTACCACTCAGCACTAACTGACTTTTGTTCTTCAAGTGGGATCGTGCTGACAGGGCCCGTCCGGGAGAAAAAATGCAATAATTTTTTGCCTACGTATCTCGCCTGCCTAAATTTTGTTAGTTTGCTGTCATCTTCGAACACATATAACAATATATCCATGTTTCATCTCCTGTCACAATGCCATACACAGCATTTGAACGTTCGTGATCTAACGTCGTGATTTAACAACATTTTTTTACACCAATCACCATGAGTCCGTTTTTGTTCTGGGGGTGAGTTCAAAAGAAAACCAGCGGCAACAAAGTTTTCTAACTTTTAAATGTTGATGTATGATTTTTAAATTTGGCTCATACCAATCCCCTCGAATCTCCTCATATTTGATACGCCGGATATCTTCAATTAGTTGCCTGACAGTGGCCATATTTTCCTCAGTGATCGCAGTTGAGGGCCGACCTTCACGAATTCCATCATGGAGAGAAATACGATCAAATTCTGCGTAGCAACGCCTTAGGGTGCTCAAATGATGTGCTTCCCTCCCTAAAGCATTTTGAAGACGAGCATTGCAGTCAGTCTTGCGGAGTCAATGAACTTTTAAAATCATAAAAAATCATCGCCCTAAAATCTTTCCGCGTTAATTCCATTTATGCTACGGACAACGATCTTCAACTTGTGATAAAAAACAATTGACACGCAATTTGTCAAATGATTGAGTTTCTTAAAAAAATATAACATCGAAATTGAAACATTTATGGGCGGCCAGGAGCGCAGAACTTTCAGTGTGCCCTATGTAGACATATTACTGAACAACTTCGAGCGTCAACCCTTCGAAGTCAATCGGTCTGGGTGCGACTTGTTCATGAACATAACCTTACTTTTGTCCAAGCTTATAACAAGATCATGGCGTCGAGATGCTCCATTTAAATTTCTCCATTTGCTCCATTGTGAGTGAGCGTGTGTACATGTGTGAGTGTCATTTTTTTATTTTTTTCGCTCAGGTGCCCCAGCGACTCTGCTATTAGAACGATGTCACCGGCAAACCGAAAGTGTAAGATGTACTCGACGTTTATATTAATTCCCCGTCTAGCCCAATCTAGTGTCTTGAAGACTTCTCAAGGGTGTTGATGAATAGTTTTGAGATAAAATTCCCTTGTCTAACTAAACGCTGCAAGTTTATCTGATTTGTCCTCTTGTCTTGGAGCTGTACGGCCATCGTGTTGGTGTCATATAAGCTTTCAGCACGTCGATATATCGCCAGTCGACACGTCATTGCAGAGTATCCAAAACTGCCCAGATCTCGATGGAGTTCGACTCCATCGAGATCTGGGCAGTTTTGGATACTCGTAGTCCACAAAAGCCGTACACAGCGGCTGAAAATACTTCTTGGTCTTTTGCACAATCTGTCGAACAGTATGGTACGGTACGGTACGGTTCACGATGCCGTAGCATTTTCAAAACCCGACTTGTTACGGTGGCTGGTATTCATCGAGTTATCTCGCGAGACGGTTTTTTCAGACTCTCGGAAAGAACTTGTAGATATGGTTCAGGAGTGAGATGGGTCTATAGTTCTTCAACATGATGTTATCTCCTCTTTTGAAGAAAATTACCCCAGGTTCAACATCTAGGTGTTAAACCTTGTTAGAGGACGGAACTAAACTACTACCAATTATTATTATTATTGTTTTTAGTGTCTAATGCTACCTCAACCATTTTTGGTCTTTTGTAACGCACTTTTGCTTTATAGTTCACTGCTCAGACTTATAGCTTCGAGAGACCTCCAGATCTTATCACGGTTGCATGATGTACAACCCTAGGTTAATACCTCGGTACTGCATTAGTGGGCCACAAGAGCATAGAATATGTATTGCAGTTCCTTCTGCATCTCGAGAGAATCTGCATATTGTGTTCTCGCTAACTTTAGGTTGAAAATATGCTTGTTTAGTTTGCAGTGTCCGGTGACGATTGAGAAGGAGCTCAGGTTTTGTATCTCTTGAGCTCTAGAAGTTCTTTTGATACTTTGTTATCATAGCTCTTTATTAAGACTTTCGAGTGTCTTAGACCAGTCGCGGTCTTCCATCTCTTAATTGCCATTGATATTTATTGGGAGTTTATGATTGAATAAGCTCGCCGCAGAATGGTTCCGATCCATGCTGTATGTCTGCAGCAGCTCTGGCGAGTTCATCGGCTTTTTCATTGCTACTTAACTTAGACTCGCTAGCTCTTTCAGGAATTGCATCTGGCCTACCTTTAGAGCTCGGAAGATCCCCAGGAGGTTTTCTCACTGTGGATCAGGTATGTCCTCCATGTAATGGCACGTTAAAGGGGTTCTGTGATCTTCATCACTGAGTCTCGTTGGTTCTATTATCCGTGATGTGTATATCTATCCATAAAACTTCTCGATCTCATCGAGAATCTGGCACTTTGAGTTGACTGCCATTCTTAGTTTTGAGTTTCGTCAGATGGGGAGGCCATGTGCTGAACGAACACTTAACCCGCTGTTCCACTTAATTGTATTCTCTATTGTGTGAATGTTGAAGCTTCGGAGGTCGCGTCATAGCAATATTTTAGGCTCTCCTGTTTGACGAAGACGGCTGAGTGGCTGATAGCTCGCGCATTTTACTCATAAGTTCGAGAGTCTTGGGAGAGAGTTTAGACTGTTGCTCTTTGCGTTTCCCGGGGAACAGCTTTCGAGACTTAAACATAATAAAATATTTTAATTGCGCTTAAAAATTTTTATTTAATTATTTGGTAACAATCCGCCTGATGATGACGATGAAATTAAATTAAATTATAAAAGTTCTTGGCTTAAGGTAGATTTTAGATAACTTTTTAATCGTGTTTTAAGTTAAAAATCTTCTCTCACTCAAACTGTGTTGGCCAGACACACTAGTGAACGGTCGTGTCACTCCTTCCCGCCCGCAACCAAACTAGACTTCGAAAATACAATTGTAGAAACATTTATATAGGTGGTGAAACATTTTACGTGTTGAATTGTTTGTGTACCTATTGACATTTAGGTAATTAGGTATATATGTAAATATTAATCTTTTTAATTTTTGTAAGACAAAAAAAAATGTTTTTTCCAAATTCGCCGCCCCTAAAATCTGCCGCCCTAGGCTTCAGCCTACTCAGCCTAATGGTAAATCCGCCACTGATTCACACTCATAAATTACGTTACGCTTATTTTCGCATCTAGTCGAGAAGTGTAATATCTGTTGTGTAAAATCGTTAGAAAAAATAGAGAATTATGGGCGATAGCTTATTCGACGCGAAATAAAATTCTGAGAAAGGCGTATTTTTATTTTTTTCTGCAAATGAAAAATATTCATATACGTCTTTTTCACAATTTCATTCCGCGTCAAATGAGCCGTCGCCCATAATTTTCTGAATTTTCTAGCGATTTTTCGCAGATTATTACACTTCTCAACTAGACTAATATTTTCGAACTCTATGTTTCACGAACGAACGGCTTAATTGTCAATGGTAAGTAAGATAAATTATTGTAAACAATTGTCGTTTACATATATTGTAATATTCACAAAAAATTGAGGTTAGGTATAACATGAGGTTTTACCAACCAGAAGTGCCCGAAATGAACCACTATTGTAACCAATCCAAACCAATAAAACAAATTGTGGTTGAAATCAGTATCATATTAAAATTTATAAGAGTAGGCATGAGCCCTTGCTTCTGAGGTTGACCATTTACAAATAGTTGATCAATTTCATAATTTGACGGACACGTAACTTTGGATAAGTGAAAGTATGATTATGTCAAAAGAGTATCACATTTAGTTTAAGATATGTTATGGAATACGTTCTAAGAAAGAAGAAACGGTTATCGGAAAACAGTTACTACCATGCATTAACGAGTTTTTCTCCTGTAATAGCGTTCGTGGAACATCAACATCGCCTTGATGTAAGTTCACACTGTATGGCGTTTTATTGCGGTATTGTCTTCAGAGTCTATTGACTCTAATATGCTACTGAACGGTATAAACTCAGTTAGTAACAATAATACGTGTTTGTCAACAGTTATTTCTCTTTGAATTTTTTTTTAAGATTGTCGACAGTTACACGAGACGACAGGCTCCGACGACCTATGTAGCAGATATAGTGTATTATCTATGTACCTATGTGTTCGACCTACGGTCACTGGATTGTTTACCAACTTTATGGTATTGACTCTATTTAAATCATTAACTCTTTATGAAGTTTTAGAGGCAATAGAAATGCCAAATGCATATACAAGGTTATTTTAGCTGCAATTTCCTATAAAGTGAAATCGTTTGTAACACAAGTAGACTGAGAATAGTGAATAACTGTCATACAGTTTGCGACCGCTGCTTAAGTGTACACATGAACTTTGCTTCTGCCGATTGGCGTCACGACTTGGGAAGCGCACGGTTTTCTTGATAGTAGTAGTTAAGAGCGTCGCACTCACAGCACCATCATTAACTTTGCCAACACTATTCTTCCTCTGTTTTAATCTCTGGCAAATACATTAAACTACGCTAAAGGTAAAGGTCCACTGTCACGCTCTGTAGGCTAAACCTACTCCCGGTTCCGATTTGAACAATGCCATAATGTGTCCCCTTCCTCTTGTGTAAGTCTTGAGTGAGGGACTTTTCTTATTGAAAAGTAAAATGTTGCTTGGAGTCTATAAAAGTGCGTCATGTTATAAGAAGCCAGAAACAATGCATATAAAGCGACATATTAATAATTATAGGAAAAAGGTTTTGTTTCTTATAAGGCACAATATTAGCAAACTGTTCTTCCTAACTTTTTGTTTAGACTTCTTAGAGATTTTCAAAAGATTTTTGAACGAGAAAGACTTAAGTGAGCACATCTGTAAAATAAAAGTCGATTGTTCAGAATACAAAAACCAATGTTGCCATAATTTCCAAAGAACCTCGTCGCACTTTGTATAAACTTGGTAGGTACACAATTCCAAAGAAATAAATAAATTAGGCAGTGGACTAGAAACGTGAGATTAAACTATGGTATAGAATAGAAATCTGTCGTATAATAAAAACTCATAGTTACTAGTTTTGAGCACGTGAACATTACCTAAACTTAAAACATGAATAGCAGCTGATACACTATGTCAGTCAGAGATCGTCACTCAGAGATAACAAAGTGGATTTATTTGCCAAGTTATCACAGAAGTTATGAATGAACTGTTCCGATAACGGTAAGTATGTAGTTGTTGTTAATTTGTTTTGATACAGAGCTCACTCGTGTTTGTTTCAACAATATCTAATGCAAATAACATTATGAATATTTACGGTAAGCTTTGCTTGTTCCGGTGTGATTGCTACAATCAGCTTCGAGGTCACAGTGCCTAGATAATCTTATGTTGGGTTAATGTGTGGTGTACAAAAATAATTATGGACGTAGTTCCTGGTTTACTAAATCCCGTTCGGCAAAAGCTATAACGAAGATCGGCTGATTGGTGTCCTTAATTTCTTATTGCATTTCAGTGGGTTAGGTGACGACTCCAATACTTTCAAAATTTAGGATTGATAAAGTGAGCGAAAACGATAATACTTGCACACTAATTACAATTTTCTTGATTTATATAGATATCATCGATACAAACGAGTTTCTTTTTAATACGGGCATTATTTGCTTAAAGGGAAGCTCCAATCACGAATATTGTTATACCTACACATTTTTGGTAACGAAATAAAACATTTTGCACTTTGCACACAAAAAAACAAATGAATCCCGAAGGTTAGTTGAATTGATTGACGAAGCTGAAGGCAAAAGCTAGCCTAGTAATAACTTACATATAATAATAGTAAATAAAAATCGCCAAAGTTAAGGTACGTGATAATAAAAATTATAAGAAACAACATACTTGATCCGTGGATCAGGGATTAATTTAATTTATTAGACATTTGATTTTTATTTAATATCACTTAATTATTGACAGGTGGTGCACCAACATGAGCTTTAACTACATATCTGTACTGTACGTGCTTTCAATCAGTGTTGTGGCATTAAGGGTAAATAAAACGGCTATAAATTAGGGACCTAAAGATATGAAGACTTTGAAATATAATTCGAACTTGAGATGAGAACTCCAGTCTTAGCCAAAGTTGCTCAGTGTTGTTTTACTACCTTTCTACTACCAAGAAAGAATAAATAACTTTATTAGAAAGTATAATAAGGTATGGAATGAACTACCTGCGTCTTTTTCTCCAATCAATTATAATCCTGGAGCGTTCAAGTCCAGAGTGAATAGGTTTCTTTTAGATAGGCGTGTACCATCTTCGTCTTCATCAGGTGAGTTGGAAGACAAACGCCTATGCCATTTCTCAATAAAAAAAATTTACAAATCCGGTAATATCCACTTGCAAAGGTGCATCCAACAACATCATTCCAGTTGCAATGTTTGGCTCCAATAGGCCAGGTGACCAGGGTTGTTTTCTTTTTGTGGTATTTTTAAAGTGGACCAATTCAAAAATCGAGGTTGAGACACGAAGGTAGGATGGCGTAGTAAAGCTTGCAAATGTTTTTTTATGGTACTGTCTGATTATCTAATTAAATCTTTACACCCACTTAAATTAAACCTATTGAACATGACATGTAAAATGGTGGTTGCAGATCGGTGTAGGAATGAATCACCCCTAACTTTTACGAATTCAAACTTGGAATTTGCAATTAAATATGTAATGACATTCTACTTTTCAAATGATGTATCATTACCTTTTCAAATACCTAGTCCAACAAGTTTTCTTTAGTCTAAAGTTTATAATTAGGCATTATTTCACTCAGTACCTAAAATGCTGCAACATGGAACGAAAATGTTTTTCCTTAAAACTATTTCTTTAACGTCTTTCTCATCTACCTGCCTCTACTTAAAAATAATATCTTATTGATAAAAAATATCTAGTGAATGGGCCGAGAGTGGAGCGTCCGCAATTCATAAAATTCAGCGGGGCCTGAATGAGAGCATCTGGAACGCCAGGTGTGTCGACAGCTTGCTACTCGACGTGACAGGCACACAAAGGGTGAACCACTTCTGCTAAAATGTCTAGGAGATTGTACAGATATCGATACTTGCCAATAGAACATTGTAAAAATTGTTCAGGAAATGATTTTTTGTATATCAGTGGACCAAGAAGCACACGACAAGCCTACTAAGATTGGCCATAATGTTCTTTACCTATCAATACTTGTAACGAACTTGTCAGGTTGGTTGTAAAACCAAAATTTGTTCATTTGATTTTCTTATCATAACTAGCAATCTTCTTTCTGAGAGGACTTGTCATTGTCCCCATTTATGACCTGTACTTCAATGTGCAGTGTAGTTATAAATTATATGTAGGTACACAGCTTTAATGTAAGCTAAAACGTAAGAAATCCATTAAAATGTTAACTACAGACTGGACCAAGGCAATAAACTTAAAACAAACGAGAATCACATTCAGAAATCAAGTTCATGCATTATACATAATGGAGCCACTTCCTTCGCATAAGGTTGTTGGAGCCAGTCAATAAGTAGTTAGCCACTCTCCCTGTTAGTATCTAGCACGGATCTCTATTTTTACATGCCGCAAACTTAAATTAATTAGTGCCCGTCATTTAATCTGAGGAGCAGTCTCGTAGGTGGGTGCGCGCGTTCCCACGGTGCGCCCGCGTCGCCGGAAACCGTCACCCCGCACCCCGCGCCCTCCACACCGCCCCCCTTGGTTCCCCGGCCCCCGGCCCATGACGCCCGCGCAATGCTGCTAAGCTCCGAATCGATCCATCGCTCACGCACTCACTTCCCATCAAAACTAAAAACCGCCTGATTCTCATTCAGCTGCGAAACCATGCCGAAGTCACGGATAGCGAAATATCTATTCATAAAGCGACACCCGGCAATCCCTTTTACAGCTCTATTGCGCTTCCTTCCGTTTTTGTCCTGTACACAATCATCCCGGCTTATAACATATGTTAAATGTCTCACTCTATTATAGCTTCTAGGTAAAAGTTATACAGATTAAAGTCGCTTACAGCTAGTTTCAAAATCGACACTGAATTAGAAACTTCGCACATAAACATGTACAAGCCGATTGTTGTTTATTAATGAATAGTCAAAAAATGCCTGTCGGGGTTACACAATGGGTGTTTCTCAAAGGTCCGGAAGGAAGTAATGTATTCGAAAATTATTAGTGTACCTAGTAGCAAAATGCTGCCCATGATTTTGAATACGAAAATACTTCCGCCGTATCATTGTACCTTATTTTGGAATTAAGTGTTTGCCGGCCATACAATGATAGAATATTAGATATAAAAAAACTGTTAACTTCGGCGGACAATGGATGGAAACGGATCTGAGGTCGTTAATGCCATTATCGTATTGTGATGATTAGTTTAAAGTATGGATTGTTCTTTCAATATCAAAGAATAATTTTTGTTTCGCATAGAAACAAGGAAGTAGGTTTACAAGACAAAACAAACTTCTTAACGGTACACAATGTTTGTTTGCTACACTTTAAGTTTTATTTTGGGTCCATATCCATAGTCATGTTCTATTTTCCTATCGATGACCCTTAGCCTGTAATCGTTGGCTTAATACATATTTAGAAAAGCAACAATACGTGAATTCATTTACTTCCGATGACCTATGTTGTATGTGTACGCTGACTACTACTCTTTGTTGATATTAGTAAAGATATACGGTTTTACTCACGTGTATACTTCGGGGATGCCCGACTAGTTTCGGACCCGACGGGGGCCCTTGATCAAGGGGTGAGGCGTCCTACCGCACCGGTTGCAGGTTCTTAGTCTTTACTAATATGAATACCACTCTCGAAAGTTTTTATTCGAGTACTCTTTGTTGGTCTGTAAGAGCAAAATAATTTTACGTCGACGTCACCCTAAGTAAGCACATAATTTCAGATGAGAGAGATCGATCAGCTTTCAGCAGGGAAATCAGTGAAGATTAAAATTAAGAAGTCTTCATACGGTTGAACGAGTTTGCTATCAGTTTTCTAGGGTGACTTTATCAACCCTGGAATACGTTGTCTCTCTTCATCACGTCTGCTACTTTGTTTAACCGGATCACTTCCAATATTCATGTAGTCCAGTTTTAAAGAATCACAGATTCGCATGTTACCACAAACGAAATCTAGACGATCCGATCACGACCTGCATCTTCATGTCTCGAAAGCACCGAAAGCCGTCAGAAAGTATAATTCAGTAAGAAGGTTTAGGTATTAACCAGGCTTAGTTTATTATTACACCATATTCAACACTTATTCTAGTAATTCTTTACCTAGGCAGAGTTATCATTGCATCACCAGAAGTTAAAATGCTAGAAAACGCAAACATTAACGCATTGTGCACTAATTTTGTGTGAAAGGAGCTAAAATTAAAGAAAAATACGAAGAAATAGTCTAGCAAATAAATTAAAAAACAATATTTTTCTGAGTTAGAACTAGTTCTAGCGAAATCTAGATCACCATCCAGCGGAATGAATTCTAGTTTACTTCCTTAGGAATATAAAGGAAACCTTATCGGTTGTGTTTCAGAATTTCAGAGTATACCTCACCTAACCACAAATACAGAGCATTGTATTGTCTCAGATAGTTTGATCAGTGTTTCTACGTAACAAAAATACTGAAATTCTAACAAATTCATTTTGAACCGAGATATAGACAGTTCTATAAACATCTGCCTTGAATTTTTTGAACATTTCAAAATCAAAATTGAAACCGTAATCCACAAGACATGACTAGTTGGACAAAAAACTCTCTACGTTGCCTCTACATATAATATTACCTTATAATATATAAAAAAAAAACATACCTACATGGACATAAAGTGTCCGTTTGGCGGCGTACACTATTGTAATGTTAATTTCTTTTATTTAATTGAATTGATTAATACATTAGTATACCATACATTAGAGTTAATTAAATAAATAAAAAAAACACTAAACGACTGCAAAGAGACGTCATTTCGTGCTCACGACTTATACTGTAATTAATTACAGCAACTTCTTACAAGAAAACTTCACGTTCTTACAAGAAAACTTCAAGAGAATGTCTTGCTTTTACACTGCCAAAGTGGTAAAGGAGAACCGGTCCCCCTCCACAACACCAGTCTCTCTATATTTCCTTCCAAAAAATGTCTGGCCCTCATACTTTAGACAATATATAAAAACATACAAAAGGATACTGTAGATGTTTCCGATTTTTCTTTGTGAAACATGTGTTTCGTTGAACGCGAAAGCCTGCCAAAAGACGGTAACGTGTTTCGCACGGAGACAATGTATGCACCTATGTCCAATTCTTTTTTACGGTATAGGAGCTCTACCCCTACGATTAAACCGTTTGACGAATTTATACATAAATGAGGTGTCATTGAATTCATATCAGTTGTGTTAGTGACATAGGGTACATTTTGTTCGTTTTTTAATACTTACTTATTTTTTAACGAAGTCAGATTTTTTGTTTTTTATTAATTTCTTTCTGCCCTAAAGATGTTCGATTACAGTGAAGATTAAATCATCATCATCATTGCAGTCTTAGGACGTTCACTACTAGACATAAGCTTCCCTCAATGGCTTCCAAGAAGACTGATTGGAGGCTGCCTGCCTACATCGTCGACCCGCCATCTTTATAAGGTCATCTGCCCCATCTTGTTGATGGACGTCGTACGCTGCGCTTTCCGGTTCTTGATCTCCAAACGTAATATAAGTATAGTTAAATTTTATTTAAGTGTTATTGTAATTGCTGGCGATTGATAAACGTTGACCTGAGATTTGATTATCTTTTCTTTTCTTCTAATTAATTTCATGTTTACTGTAAATACTTAACTTAAGATTTGTTTTAAATTCATAAATATGGTAAATATATGACTACTAGCAACTTTTTTATAGATTACTGAAAACACTTTTTTATTGAAAACTAGCAACGGGGCGGGTTGCTGGTGTTAAGGCTTCGTACGGGTACAAATTATACACCTAAACCTTCCTCGTGAATCACTCTGTCTATTAGTGAAAACCGCATAAAAATCCGGTCAGTAGTTTTTCAGTTCATCGCGAACAGACAGGCTTTGTTTTATAATATGTAGTGATGATACAAGTAATACTTTATTCAGGTAACCATAGCAATAAACTTGTCTCACACAAAAAAAAAACTGAAATGTTTTTAAAACTAAACGTATTGCAACAAAAATAAGCAATCTATCTCATTTCATTTCTCTCAAGGACTAAGCCGTAAGGCTTGTGGGTAAATATTGTGTAAATAAAGGGCTTGAGGCCGCCCGCTCGACCTTAAAGGTTGTGACGCGGGCATCGAACCTCGTAACTCGTTATATAACGCAAAACGCAAACTGACGCGTTTGCGTCCATATAAGTTTGTTGTAATATGTATCACACGCTCATATATACAGATTAAATTAAAGTAAGATAAACTGGCTCACAAGAGTATTAAATTTCGACAGTGAATCTTTCAAATGCATTTTTTTTTAAATATCAAGGCTTAACCACTTCTCTCCCTCGGAAGAGATTTTACCTCCCTATATGAGTTGTTCTAAGGAATTATGTTCTCCGATGACACTCATCGCATGGTATTCACTATCGGCATGCAATCTTAAAACCTCAATTTCAATTTCGCTGTGTCTCTGGCCACTCTTCTCTAAGAAGTTACCTTGCCCATACACCTAAGATTTTCCTCGACACAGTCTCTCCACCGCCGTGCAAGTGCCGTCGTCAATGGCCTAAAGATATTTCTTAAAACTTTTTTTTCAAACAATTCCGAATTAAGTTCATTTATTTACGTCAGCGTTTAATTTTCGTGGATAGGTCACAACAGGTTGAAATGGTTTTATTCGAAACTAGCTGACGCAACTTCATCCGCGTTTGTAAATTTTCCCCGTTTTTGCAACATTTTTCATGGATGCTCTGCTCCTATTGATTGTAGCGTGATATATGTATAAATATAGCCTTCCTCGATAAATGGGCTATCCAAAAGAATTTTTCAATTCGAAGCCGTAGTTCTTGAGTCAAAGTTCGATCAAACAAACTTTTCAGCTTTATAATATTAGTATAGATATCGTGAGTTATTACACTTGGTAGACAGAGGAGTTGCTTAACATGGCGCTGTAAAACAACCTATTTCCGGGGTTATACGATACGGCGACTTTAATGTACTAAGGGATTATTTAAATTCAGGGGGTTTAGATTTGACCCTAGTATCAGAATCCCTATTATTTATGACACTTGATTACCTTATATAATTTATATTACACGTATTTGCAACCCAAACTGAGCCGATTCTATCCATAGGGTCACTCCTTGGTTAATCATTTTTGCTTGGCCTACCTAGTTATCATAATGTCACTACACTACATTATATTATAGTCGATAAGCCCCCTGAGCTTGAATTTTCGTGTGACGACTTCCATCACTAGGTTAAAGATGATTATCAATAGCTTCTCTCTGCTTTACTCCTGTGTCAATGGCGAACGGCTCCAATTGTTAGTTTTGAATACGAGACTTGCATTGTTCTTGTCTTGTCTCGCACCTACGAGCCGAGCAATCTTGATTGGTACCCCAAGCATCAACATGCTGCAAAAGAAAAGTTAGTTGTACTCTATTGAAAGCCTGCTTCTAGTCGAATAGATGGTGCAAATTGATGTAATATTCACAGGCACGCTATAGAGTTTTTTGCTTGAGGACGATTTGGTCTGTGGTGGAGCGGCTTAGTATGAAGCCGCACTGATATACGCTTAAGATTTCCTGCGAAAACATTGTACACAACACAGGTGATAGAATGGTGATACCTCTGTGATTAGAGCAGACTGACTAGGCTATTATTATATACTGTTAACGTTGTTAGAGCAATATTTGAAGGATTGAAGATTGAAACAGTTTACGTAAGTTGAACGTTATTCTACCCTTAACTCCAAATACATTAAGTATATAAATTAATACAGTCAAACATGCACTGAGTTAGGTACAGCGATAGATTTACAACAATACTTCCTGTTAATAATTTTAACATGTTATAGCAGATAATAACAATGTTTTTGTATACATATAGTTATTATTACCATACGTAAAAAATTAAATTATAATTTCCGTCTTACAATTTACTTCTCAAAGCCATCGCAGTAAAGCCAGCCAGACACGTCCAATTACAGTATGTGTAAATACAAAACGAAAAAGTCTACTAGTATACGTTAAAAGCAAACATTTGAAAGAGTGACCAGGGCTTGCGCGGGAGTGGATCCTGTGTTGTAGGCAGCGCGCGCGTGCCTGCAAACAAAGCGGCCGAGTCCTCCCCGCGCGCCGCTCACCCCGACTACATCCCCGCCGTCACAAATAATAAGCAAATACACTTTGTTCCCTCACATACTGTATTTTTTATTTTAAAAGTACCCAGCTTTTTATTCAAAATTACCTTAGTACTACATAAGCTTGTGTGACCGATTTCAGCCAAGGTTCACATACATATATTAAGTATGTCTAGGGTCTATTACAGGTAACATTAATTTCATAAAAGTTAGATATCGACTCAAATCATGTTAGCATAGTCTAAAGTCTAAATCTATTAATAATGCTCTTCTGATTATTTGTATCTGATAGCCAAACTTAACCCACAAAATACGCACTATGTTCATTGTTATTATTAAAAACAGATATTTTCAATGAATGACGGCCCAAAAAAATGAATAAAATATGTAGCTACATCTGATAACGAATTCAAACATGGCCATAAGCGGCACCTAACTATGATTTAGTGAGAACAAAAAGTGAATCAGGTGCCTGTGTTAAAGTTGATGAATTAAATCTTCATTGTTTTTTTATGTTTCGAAGGTGATGTGGTGGCTACTAAAATTGGTTGGGTGTTGTCGAAGTTTGGGGAAGGAATGTTACGGCAGGTGTGTGAGTCGTGGACAAGTAAGGATTGTAAGGACATGCTTCCAACTAACAAATTTTGCGTAAATCAAAACTTTTTTGGTGAGTGCACGCGTTATTTATTAAAAAATAAAATTTTAAAAATCTCTTTTTAAATGTACATAGTAGATACCTGCTACTGTTCTCTTAAGAGACAGTATGTGATTTCATTTACAACGATTTGATTATTATAAAATTTCGTTTGCAAAAAAGTCAAATTGCGATACACAATATCTTAATTTGAAAAGGGCATCACTAACACTAAGTTTTAATAATTCTAATTCATTTGAATTAGAATAATAATTATTTACAGGGTGACAACTTAAGTATAAAGATAACTTGAAAAAATACCAACCACAGTGCGTATCTTATTGCAAGCCGTCAGTTCAAGAGGTTTGATATGATTAGATGTTCATGTCAACCGACATTCGACATAACATTGAATATAAGAATTTATTTATAGAATTAGATTTATTTTCTTACACTAAATTTAGAGGAGCTGATCGAGAGTCATATGATTCATATGTAACTCTTTTTTTTCTTTTAAAGACTATAATTGCGATTAAATAAGCGCTAGTTAAATATTTATGCTGCTCTATTAACATTTGCATAGATAGGATGTTGAAATTTTCGACACAACATTGTAAACACTTATATATGAGATGACTTACTCCTGTGTTTCTACACTTATGTACTACTGTGTTGTACTGTGTATAATTGTAATTTTAAATGTGGAATGTTTATAAAATATCAATTTGTAGTCAAAAACATAAATCATCATTTGAAATATTAAGCTCCTTAACTATAGTGCTCGTATGCTAATTGATAAATCTACATGATATACCAAATATTGTATCTCGCGTTGTACCGAAGTTCACCTTTGCTAATAATCACGAATAATTTATGTTTATGGGAAAAAACATTCGCTGCTGAAACAATTATTCCAACCCATGTGCATTGTACTATACACGTATAACGCTATCATTGTCTCATCTACATTATTCTTTCAGACCAAAATTCGGGCACCACATGTCATTTCCTTTACGACCCCATGCGGGGCGGGTATGTATGCAGTGATTTTAATAAAAAAACTATATTTACTTACCAAGAAGGGTTATATTGCAAAATAGGTAAGTAAATAAAACTAACACAAGGCGTACCTAAGTGTAAAGCCTAGAAAGACAAGTTGAGGTACTCTGAATTTAAATAACAAATATTTCATTTGTAACATTTGAAAATAATTGCTTAGGTTGTCCGTCGATTTTGGATTTAAACTATGTGTGTAATACAGAATGGTGCAAAAGTAATATCATAATGTGAATTGGCTACTATTTTGTTAGAAATAGAAAAAAGACGAGCTCTGGATGATGTGCAATTGATGACAATAAGTTGAGAAAACACCTGGCTCCAAATTGGCCATTTCCTTTTCAATGTTAACTTTCAATTTTAGCTTTTGTTGTGTTAATCCCGAGATTTCAAGAGATATAGTTATTAATATTTAAATAAAATAGTAATTTTCAATTGAAGACATAGAAGATAAATGTAACATAATGACGACTGTTTGTCCTTAAGTAGTTGAAAACTGGAATCTAGAAACCTAGAAACATCTTTTCGAAGTACCTCATCAATTCAGAAGACGATGATTAAACAGGACTACTGCTGCAGACTCGGTCATTAAGCACCGACGCAAATGCGGATGTGTTGTGTTGCGGCGCTGGCGCAATCTCGTTATCGATAAATGAGAAGTTAAAGATGCAGTGACGATGAATCTGTCGTAGAATTCCTTTTATATTTAATATGGTTTATTTTTATTATGAATTATTTTAAAACAATGCTTTTTTATTTCATTCCCGTCTGCTCGTTTGCCGCCTATAATATAAAAAAAAAAACTTTATTTTACTGTTATAGTAGTATTTAACATCAGCTATATCGATAGCATGTATAAACTATTTGTATATATAGTAATTCTCATCCCGCCGCTACCACAAAAGAGCCATAACCTACTCATAAATGGAAAAGAGAGAGCAATATTGTTATCCCGCTTAGATGATTTATGACCGAGTTTGCAGTGTATAATTTTACTATAGGTAAACCACAGAATATCTAATAGTACAGGTACTAGAATATAGTATTTTTGTTAATGTGTAGAGTCGCGCCGGCTCCATCGGGAAAGGGATAAATTTCATCGCGCGAGTGACTGTTAATATTTCGAGGGTTTATTGGCATTGATAGCTAGACTAACACTTGTTAGCCACTTCAGTTATAAAAAAAAAACAGGGGAACTTTTTGTTTTTAAGGCAATTTAAAATATCCAATAGGTATTTTACTTAAATTTGACCATAACAACAACAACAGCATTCGAATCCAATCAGAGGAATACAGATACTCATCAAGACATCCTTTTATAACGTAGGATAATGAGAATATCGTAGGTAAAGCCACGGATGGCAGTAATGGTAGATACTAAAATGATGATAAAGTGACGATCGTCAGCGACTGCGCAGCCGTGCAGTCTCATATGGACATCACTCGTGACGAGAATACGATGATCATGTATGTGGAATAGACAAAAACCATTTCCAAAGTAGCCTTGACAAACTACTATATTTATATCATGCGGTCAATCGTATTTTGTGAATACAAAAAATTGCGTCACATTTGGCCGTTTCCTTATTGTATCACTTGGTTTTTAGTATTTCTGGTAAAAGGAAATACTGTACTAATGCTATACTAAGATAATAAAATGGAAGAGTTTATTTTTTAACACGCTTTTATTCCTTCCCTTTGTAACTATGAAAACAAATCTTGGAAGTCGATTTTACTTCTAATTGTCGTATAGAAATGTATGTCGGATAGAAATTACTATAATATGGTGTCTATCTCTGAGTATGTGAGATCGGGCCAGGAAGTGGATAGAAGAACTCTTTAGTGGCTAGTAGTAAACCCCTCAAGTTTGGGCTCATATAATTAGTTTTGAGGAGTCCAACAGATTGGACTTAGTATTGTTAGTCTGAGCTGGATAGTGGAACTCTTTTTTTATTTGGTTCACTTTTAAATCGTGTTTTTTAGTTTTTTCTAAACTATTTTTGCATTTGAAATCCCAATTTTTGAGGAAGTTTATTTAAGGCCAGGATGTAAAAGGCTAAGCTACTTTATCATTTATTTACGGCCCTTATAAGCGGAGCAGTAATCGTAAACGACTGTCAAACAACAGGAAACGGGAAGTGTTACCTATAACTCGTTTCATTTCCTGTAAGTTTAATCCATTTTTTAAATTCCCAATAACCAATGACGGCAAACTTTACAGTAATTTATTATGAACTTTAAACTTTGAATGACTGGCGTATGTTCTATTTTTCCAGTCCTCAGAAGTTTTTGTTTGATACGATGCCGAACATTAAGTTTGACAATCGCACCGCTCACCGTCGCGAGAGATTTCATCGTCACATGGAAATTTGATAAATCGCCTACTGTGCAGTTCGAAATTAACTTCCTTCTGCAAACAAGTGGCCCCCCTACCATGGTGTTCTGAAATGACTGCAGTTTGAGGTTCTTCACAATAGAATTAAAAATAGTACTTACATAGTCTGTAACTGTAACCGCTTTCAAACAGACGGGTCGTATGCTTGTATTTTCGTTGAAAATTCAACGAGATTCTACCGTCCGTAAGCAAAAGGAATCGTTTCTTGATTATAGGAACCGGGCATTTGTGTATAAAAGGTACGTTTTATAGTACTTTGCAAGAAACTGACGAAACACACAGTGTGAGCTTCTTTAAAATATAATTAAAAAGGAATTAACAGGATCGACAACGCGGGTGTGACATTCTGGTGTAGCAAATGGCTATTGGCCATAATTAACGCTTAAAATTACGTGGGTATTGTTACTTACTGGTTTGCCACTTATGGTATAAAAAAAAACGGTTTCTAGGTATTGCTTGCTTGTTTGCGTATTGTTAAGAGGAAGCCAACGAAATATGTATTAAGTAAGTGCTCCACTAATCATATAATTTTTTTACGAAGACACATTTCTACGGAGTTTGACATCCGCACAATACAGCTAATTTGATTGATCTGAAAGCTCATTGCGTTGTGACTTGTAATTTTTTTTAAACTTTTTTTTTCGGAAAATGCTTTTTCTTATGTGAACACATTTACAACATATTTTGAATTTTTATGTCAATTTCAATGATTTTATTTTTTTGTGCAGACATTTTCAGAAAAATCTGGACATTCCATGAACATCCTTGGTATTAAATACCTAAAGTTGCATTCATGTCAGCCCTCTCACATACGAAATATTAGCTGTATCACTTCCAAGTTTAATTTTTCAGTTTCAAAATAAGATTTCTGTATTAAAAATCGCAAATTTTCAAAAAAAATAAATAAGTGCTTTAGGTTATTCACGAGGTCTACTATACGCCCCTAAAATATGACCACATCTTTCTGTAACATCCTGTAAATACAAGTCACCACGCAGTTTTTACTCAACATTTTTAATAAAAAGAATTTAAAAAAAAAAGAACAAGTAAAATATACTTATTGTTATCTACCATCTTTGGTTCTCCGGAACAAAGCTTATAATTGCGTGAGATCCTAAGGACCAGTATTCGATTGGCGGGTCAGGAAATTCTCAATAGCAGTGTTTTTTTTTTATGTTATAGGGGCAAACGAGCAGACGGGTCACCTGATGGTAAATGACTACCGCCGCCCATGGGCAAGTATCACAAGTGAGGAACTAGATCCTGAAAGTGGTAACAAACCCGCAACTATCCCTAAACATTAAATAATAATTACTTCTAAGAGTTCTTATATAATAATATACTGGTGTATCTACCGGCCTCTACATTATTTGTATAGTGCATGTGCCAGAAACAGAAGATGAAAAAAGAAATTACAACGCTTTTATGTTACCACCCTACAGACACTGATGAAACAAACGTCGAAGTGGAACGCACATGCTTCAAACAGGACACAGCGCATACGCAAACATTAGCATGCAGCAACACGCACTCGCAGGAAGCCGCGCGCGGGAACCACCGCGTACTTATATCCAAGATGGTGGCGCACTTACGATGAATCGATAATTAATCGATAACCGACTTCATATTTCATATCCAACGCGCCTTATTAACGAAGTGTGATGTAACCTGGACTTGGAATCCATAATAGGAAGACATGCCACAATAGAATCAGAATGCGTACCATGCAGGATCCTTGAGCGCACCAAATGGATCCCACGAAATTGATCAGTTGAATCATTAAACTGTTTTGTTTTATGGGAGGTCGCCCGAAGTACATGTGTACGTTTTTATTGTTTTGTTGTCTTATTTATCAGGTATTCGGCAACAACTACTCCTAGTTACTGCATCCATTTTTGTTACCTCCTTACTAATTCCCCGCGGCTTTGTTCGCGTGGAAATTCAAATTTTCTTAGCAGTTTTCTTAATTTTTGGTTCCGTAAGAACCTTATAAAAAGTATTAGAAAATATAAGAAAAATATGAATGACTTCGGTTAAATCGTTCTCAATTTATGGCGCGACCAAGGATAGGGATTCATTTTATTAATATATATAGGCATATACAATATATACATTCTCTGGTAAACTCTGTGAAATTGCCAATTGCTTGATATGTTTTATATAATAGATATTATCAATAGATGAGGAGGGCCTATATCGGTTTGAAATAAACTAAAATTAATATCCTTTTATAAAAAGAAAATGGAATAAATATTGCCCCTTGAGCCGCGTCCACACCCTATGTTGCGGTAGAAATTATTTATTACCTTTTTTTCTATAAAAGAAGGTACGTTAGGTTTCTACAAAGAAATAGTTGATTGTTTACTCAAATTATAACGTTACTTATAAATAATACGCGTTATCAGAGAGAGAAGTTATAACTAGTTGTATTCGCGTCCGTCATTTCTAATTGATATCGGTGGCTCACACTGATCCGCTCCGCAAATACATACATACATAAGATTATATATTATGTATGTATGAATACGTGACGTAAACGTGAAGCGAAATTTTTGTGCCCCTTTATAAGAAAATTTCGCGAACATAGTAACGTGAATTTTGGAATATATAGAATTTTTTAAACAATATGTCTTACAACTTTAAAAATTACACGAAACCTCAAATTCAGGTCTAGGGATAGACCTGAATTTGAAGTTGTTTCTTCACATTCCAAAAATCGAAGAATCCACCGATTCTCTTCACCGCAGAATGTCTGCTGTAGTCACAGGTTTTAATAGTATAACACAACCGTATCATTTTCGTTGAAAATTCAACGAAATTTTACAAACAAATCATTTCTTGATTATAAGAACCGGTCATTCGTTGATGTTTAACATTCAATTCCGATCTTGAACTGATCTGTTTTTCTAGCTTAAAACAACTAGATAAATTCTTGTGTTGTGTTGAGTGTTAGTAAGTGTATCCCTGACAATCGTAAAGCCCTATTACATTATAACCACGACATCTCAACCAGTGTTGCTAGATCTACTAACTTTTTGTAGATCTACTTATTTTGTCTCCAGTCTTCTTCTAATTACCGCTACCTATTAAAAAACTTAATCTGTCACTTTAAGGTAAATTGTAGGTAGTGACAGGACATTAGAAATAACGACATATTATAATCGTGCACCATTTAAATATTAGGTCGCAAGGTTTGTAATATTCATAGCTACTTGATATAAAATGTGCTGAATAAGATCGAGCATGGTATTTGAGTAAAAGAAAGTGTCGGTGATTGCGTTTGCACCTTTGATTAAAGTTTTTTTAAACAGCTACACTGAAAATACATTTCTTTAACAACTAAGTAAACACGGTCCGTCTGATGGTAAGCGGTTCCTGGTAATTACAAAGTCGTAACACCAATTTTTCTGTAGATTGGAGATAATCCACTTCGAGGTGAATTCAACTGCATCCAAGTTTATAGAGCATAGAAAACTACTGACAATATCTTCACACTCTACCGATTTCTATAAGCTTTTGAAACTGTGCCTAAAAATCCTAATTTTGAAATGGTAACACTGATCTCTACCGAAATAGAATCATCGGTAAAAGAAAGTATCGCTCGGATTGGATACTGTCATAGATGAGCGCACATAGTTTTTTACAGCTACCCTCGGTGATGGTCCAGTGCGCGCGCTCCCGGAGTTGTCACGACCACCGCAACTGAACTGTCATCTTGACAACATAGACACTGGTGTGTATTTTTATTACGACATCAAAGGATAAAGGCTAATTTTGTTTTTGTGTGTTATAAAAGAGTTATTGGTTAGCTAAATATGAATTTAACAAGCCGCTATGGTTCTGTTACCGCATTAATTGGATGAATTAGTTCACTTAATGCCATATTAATTTTATCTTAAATCCATAGTCTTTAGATTAAAGTTATAGTGTTTACTGAAGTTATAACTTCTTATGGGAGGGTAAACCGCTTCGTTACGTAACGCGTTACGGCGTCAGTCTATCTGGCGTTTAAGTTATCACTTCTGTCGGGCGTCCCGAGACGCACACGTTTTTTATTAAATTCAAGAAGCAATGATGGACATTAATGAGGCTGGTTAACTATATCCTAGAGAAATTTATTGCATCTTGTGTTCCAAATGTCAATAAAATATTTGATAATGTTTTATTGACATTCGGAATACAAAACAAACATGACATCTACAACGAACATGGTATTATTGGTTTAAAATAAAAAAAACGGGTTAGACTCCGGGAGTGCCGGCAGAAGTGAAAACTTGAACATTAACGTTGTGCATTTTTGAATATTTTGGAATGGTTAGGGAATAATTTCGCACGAATTGCTTTATTTGCGTGAGGTATCCTTCGGACACCCGGTTGGAACGAAGTTCATATACATATCTAGATTTAATGGATTGAATAAATTGTACCAAAATAAATACTTGTAAAAATATTGTAAAAAGTCGAAATTAAAATTGCGCCATCTGTGAACTTTGCCTTAACTAATATATGGATAATAGTATATTTATATCAAACTACAGTAGTATCGCGCAGAAACGGACGGCGGAAAAAAAAAAATTAATATATGAAACTCGGACACATTTTCGATCAGGGTCACGTGTCCTGACGCGAATTTTACTTTTTTTGCCCATCCTAAAAAGTGCACAACCCCGATAAAGAAGTTTTCACTTCAAAAAATCTGGTTTACCTACGCCTACTGGCCTAAACTCGACCATAATCATTACTGTAAATTCGAGAAAAATAATGAATTTGCATTTTTCTAACACTGTTCGTCCACTCTTATACATTCGTGCATTGTACATCTGACACCATAAGCTTTTATTACAAAAAAAAAAGATAAAGCTCGTCAACAGCTATTTTGTAATAAAAAAAATATTTTTTTGACTTTGTCATAAATGTAGGGATGAAATACTTAAAGATTAGTAATGTCAGTCGATACATGTCAAATTTAAAAATTATGTTCCAAATGACATCACATCATGATATATAGTAGATATAATTCGGGACCTAATTGCGATACTATGCATTGGGTAAAATACCACTTTATTTACATTTCTATTAAATTAACTGTGGCGACTTCCACATACAGCAGCAAGAAACAACCTACTAATCCTGCATCGCGCTATGAGAGTTCTCGCGCCGATTAGTATATATACAACTTCCCAAAATCAACCGTTGGGCCGCGGCCCGCCAGGCATGATCACCTCGCCTGGTCGGAGGATCCTCCCTTTGTGTTGGAGGAACATGACACTCGTTCCTCCACAGTGGTGACCCCGACGTGATTGGAAGCAGCCTTCATGAAGCAGATCAGCAGCATCATCATCGCCACCATCGTATACACTCCTACAGCAATGAGCGGTAATCAAGTCTCAGCCAGCCAGCATCCTCGGCCTCAACAGGGATACCACACGCCTGCAGCGACCGCTCCAGCCTGGTTACCCCTACGGCCTCATCAGCGTCTAGGCACAGCACACTGCACCTACGGTCCACGTAAGAAGAGCATCTCTCTCCCGTCTACGCAGCAGCCAGCCACTACGCAGCAACCGCCCCGACTCACTGGGGACTTCACCGCAGCATCGCAACACCGCACGCGGCCCCGACTCACTGGGACCAGCGGACTTCAGCCCCGACTCACTGGGACTAGCGGCATTCAGTTCCGACTCACTGGAACTAGCGGAATACAGTTCCGACTCACTGGAACTTGCGGCACTCAGTTCCGACTCACCGGAACAACTCACTGCTGGCCCTGGCACGCTCTTAAAAATAGAGCATAGACAGCTGACTCATCAAGATATCGACCTCCGGTCTTGGAGGGGAGTGATGTGGCGACTTCCACATACAGCAACAAGAAACAACCTACTAATCCTGCATCGCGCTATGAGAGTTCTCGCGCCGATTAGTATATATACAACTTCCCAACATCAACCGTTGGGCCGCGGCCCGCCAGGCATGATCACCTCGCCTGGTCGGAGGATCCTCCCTTTGTGTTGGAGGAACATGACACTCGTTCCTCCACATAACTAATACATACACTAATATAGTGATGAAAATGGAAAATAGAAAACTTCTTAAGAAAGAGCATTATTATTTGGCGAATATGTGATTTGTAATAAAGACTGAAGACAGAAAGAAGTTTTTACTTCAAAAACTTAGGATGTTTTTGTCATTAGTTATGTTTAAAAAGAAACGTAAAAAGTTTTTTTCTTTCTTACCTTCGTAAACGGTGTTAGTTTGTACCATTATAATCTCACACCAGGGTTAAATATAGATATATCTATAATATACTTACATAATATCGAGAATGTTCATCAGTTCACATTTCTACGCTTTCTTCATTATATAATTTTGAACAGGACATTCATTCCAGTAAATTCAATAATTAAGGCAAGGTTTTCATATTGACGCCCAACGAGATTGACCCAGATTATGGCGATAACTGTGATAAGTCAGCCAGTAAAAATTGTTTGAAAACGTATTTTTTTTAAACTTAAAATCATAGATCCTGACAATATCATCGCAACAACAGGTTGCTTTGTCGAAAGTAAAACAACTCTATACTAATATTATAAAGCTGAAGTTATATTATAAAGTTTGTTTGTTTGTTTGGTTGAACGCGCTAATCTCAGGAACTACTGGTTCGAATTAAAAAATTAATTTAGTATTGGGTAGCCCATTTATCGAGAAAGGCTTAAAGGGTATATTTAGGAGCGAAGCATTAATGGAAAATGTAACAAAAACGGGGAAAATTTACAAACGCCAACGAAGTGGCGTGGGTCAGCTAGTAATTTATAAAATAAATAATACCGTGTTGCAAAAGGTTAGGTCGCTATCTGCCAATATTAAGCTGTAACCGACCTGCCCGTTGTCAAGTACTTGACCCTTGTGAGAAGAAGACAGACAAACAAACTCACAACCATTATTTTAAATCACCAGATAGTTTAACAATATTAAGTGAAATAACGTAATACAGCACTATTTTATCGTGCAGCATATGTATATTTCGACCGACTTCTCGACCTTTCGATTTGACTAAAATCTTTGTAAAGACGATCATGTCTCGCTCTTTCAATAAATAATATAATAAATAAATAAACCCTGATGAGAGACATTAATACCACTGTTATATGATCTACTAGCTGACCTGAATTTTCTTAGTCTGAAAACTAATGAGATTTTTAACATGTAAAAGAAACAGTGAGTCAAATCGGTCCAGATGCTCTTAAGGTACGCATTTGAGGTGCAGGAGTCCATGGGCAACAGTAGTCACTTACCATCAGGTGACCGGTCTGATGGTTTGCCTTTGCCCACTATACCTAAAAAAAATATATATACATATCTCTGTATGTCTACTTCATTCTACCCATGACATAACTTTGGGGTTTATGTTTGCGTACAATCGTGAAATCTTGGCTTTAATTCCCGGATCGAGCAAGTTTTTGCTGTTTTTTTCGAATTTGGAATTGGCTATTACGTAAAATGTAATACTTAAGTATGTATAAGTAGTATATATTCTCAAGCCCTACTCCCGTCCGGGGTAGGAAGAGACGATAGAGCGCCATTCACCACGATCCTAACACACAGCTCGCACGTCTCCCACACCACTCAGACCTTTCATATATGCTCCGGTTACGGCCTAGGCCCTTCTTCAGTATACTGCAGATTAGATAATATACATCTTTAGCTCGTCACTCATCCTCTCAACATGCCCAAACTAACGCAGCACTCCTTTCTCAATTCTTGTCACTACATCTTATTTCAGCCCACACCGTTTTTTTATGTTTTCTTTCCTCAGTCTATCAGATAATCTTACATTACACATAGGTACTTTTCGGTGAACGCATTTCCACGCCATTAATTTGATCTTCATGTTTCTTCTGCCATATCCAAATCTCGCTGCCATATATCAAAGATGAACTCAATTGACTGACCTGTTGGTCTAGTTGTCAATTCCCACCCAGGACAAATAATTGTGTGTTGAGCATGATCATTTGTTCTGTGTCTAATTTTATTTTACTAGAATATGTTAGAAATATATATACGTATGTATGAAAGAGTACAACAAGTGAATGAGCTTGTTTATCTTGGAAGCATGATAAAGACATTAAAAGAACACTCCAAAAGGGAAACTCGAAAAACGGTGCCCTGTAGTCCTTTGTGAAAGGTCAGACCGTGTCTATAAAAGCTCGTCTGGCGATTTACGAGTTTTAAATAATAATAATAATAACTCCACACATCTCACACCCGACCGTCTGATTCCATACTAGGCAGAGCCTGTAGTATGTTAACCAGACTGTTGATAAACATACTTATATATTTCTAAATACACACATTTTATTGATATTCTAAAGAAAGTTTAGAAATCAAATCGAATATTGGTTGTAAAAACTGTGACATTGTCTGATAAAGCTGGAGCCCGCAAGTGACGTAGCAGTCGTGACGTAGCGGGAGACGTGCGGGGGGAGGAGGCGCGAGGACGCTGACCCGCGGGCTCTCACTGCCACCGCCGCCGCCGCCCCGTATCCTGGCCAACATGCGTTATTTATTCTGCCCATGCTCACAAATCATAGATTCACTGTTTTTTTTTAGTTCAAGTTGCTTTTTATTAATTCAAGTAAATAACTACCCTAAGTTTTTCTGATATTGTTTGAAACAAGTAGCGTATAGAATTGACTTGTCTGTGTTAATAAGCATAGAAGAAAGAAAAGCGACTTACTGAATCGTCAGGTCATTTTACATAGAAAAACTAAACCAAACCTGAACCAATATTTGCACTCAGCGGGAATCAAACCCGCCATCCCCGACGTGGCAGTCGAATGAATTCTCTACCGCAGCACCACATACATCGGCACATATTATTATAAGTCTACATAGGTTTATTTAGTACATGGATGGCATAGGCATTTTTTAGCACACTGAAAGTTCTGCGCTCCTGGCCGCTCATAAATATTTGAATTTCGAACGTTAGATTTTTTAAACCTAAGAACTTCAAACATTGATTTAAAAAAATTGTCGGGAAATCGCGTGTGAATTATTTTTTTATCACAAGTGAAGAACGTTGTCCGTAGCACAAATGGAATTAATTAACGCGAAAACATTTTAGGGCGATGATTTTTTATGATTTTAAAATTTCACTGACTCCGCAACACTGCTCGTCGAAGGAAGCACCTCATTTGAGCACCGTAAGGCGTATCACGTCACGTATAATATGAGGAGATTCGAGGACATTTGAAATGTGTTCGAAAGTAACAGCAAACCAACAAAATTGAGGCAGGCGAGAAACGTAGGCAAAAAAATTATTTCTCCTGGACGGCACCTGTCTACACGACCCCACTTGAAGAATAAAAGACAGTTAATGCTGAGTATTACACCACCATTTGTTTGCCCAGTGTCTTTGGAAAAGTTAGGGAAAAACGACCAAGAAGTCGCATCCTATTGCACCATTACAATGCTTCGGCGCACACCACGAACAAGACAAAGTCATTTTTGGCTTCTGAAAATGTAGAGCTAGTGACCCATCCCGCATATAGTCCAGACCTGGCACCATGCGATTTCTTTATTTTCCTAAAAACTTAAGATTTGATGAGAGGTATGACATTTACGGAAAAGACAGGGATAGCTTTCAACCAGCACGAGAAAAACATGCCTTTAGATTTAGACCAATGGTCCTCATGTTTTCAAAAATGGTTTGACCGAATGAAGTATTTAAAATGCAATGGAGAATACTTCGAAAAGCAGTAATTATATTACTTTACTAGTAAACTGTTTTATTAATGTGCAAAACTTTCAGTGTACCCCACGTACATGATCAGTAGTGAAAGCCGAGATAACCACTGGTGAGATAACAATTGTAAAAAACATTACACAACTATATCCATGGGCGTCTCAGCTTTTGATCCGGGGCTATTTAAAAAATTTTACTTAAAGGTTACTCCTCCCCTCTGATTACGCCCATGAGTGTACCTATGATAGTTGTGAAATTATAAACTTATTTTACGGAGTGTCTTAGTAAAAACATTGATTTTTGTAACTTAAGGCACAAGACACAGAAAATAACGTTCAAATTGGGATGAACGCTATTAAACCGCACATAACATGACACGTAAGGAGTAGATAGAACAGTAGAGTGCTAACGGGAAGTTCCTAAACCGGTGTCCGTTGGTAGATGATTTCATTACTGTGGAATTGTGAGGGTCACGGCAGAATCTTGACTGAGAACAAGGACGCTGAAACATATCTATATCTGTGATATTAGCTTATTTGTTCTCGCCTTGTTTTTTATCCCCGACGCAAAAAGAAGGGTGTGGTAAGTTTGACGTGTCTGTGTGTGTCTGTGGCATCATAGCTCCCAAACGGACGAACTGATTTGAGTGCGGTTTTTGAAGTGAAAACTTCTTTAGACACGTTTGTGCACTTTTGCAAATAATAATAATATAACAATAATAAATTTATGTATTTATAGTTGGTACACATTAAAAGCACTGAACTCGTTACCGTCACGCTAATAATACATATATAGATCCATTAGAGGGCGCCAATCTAAACATTTAGTTTTGTCAGCTCCTTATTAATTAATCTTTAAAAATAAAAATAGTGACAAAATTAACGAGAGGAAATATCCAGGGATACCGGAAATTTGTATGATGATGTCACTAGTAGATGGCATCACTTTTTGAAGTGAAAACTTTAGGCATGTTGGGCACTTTTGGTATGGGGAAAAAGCACAGAACTCGCATGACCGTCACGCTCAGCTGACATATATTGTCATGATGACATATTGATGTGTCTGTGTATATGTATATATATGTGGGTATGTGTTTTCACTTACACAGTTTTTTTTTTGTGAATTGAAAAATTCTTTTAGTGTTGGATAGCTCATTTATCGAGGAAGGCTATAGGCTATATTACAAGGCTATATATAACAAGGCTATAGGCTATATAACAATAATAAAGTGCGATTGTCTAAGGTAAGGTTTATAAGGTGTCTGTGAGTGGGCTAGCAGGTGCAGGTAGGCCCCGAAAGACGTACATTGTTTAGATCGGTAGTATACCGAAGAAGGGCCAAGCTAAAATTACCCGTGACCAGCGAAGGTGACGGCTATTTAACATCACCCTACGACCAATAAGACCCGAGCATCAATGAAAAATGTTGCAAAAATGGGGAAAATTAACAAACGCAGACGAAGTTGCGCGGGTCGGCAAGTAATGTATAAATTACATTTCAAACGCAGACGAAGTTGCGCGGGTCGGCAAGTAATGTATAAATTACAACCTACAGGAACTTTGGAACTTTTATTAAATTTTGCAACTCATATGGTATAGATCGCATAAGAGCCCCTATGTATCTTTGATCTTGTAGACCAATATCTGCAAGATTAAATATCTATATAAGGGCTCTTAAAGCTTTCGTCAAAACTTGTGAGTTTATCAAAATGCTATAAAATTACATGAAATCACGACTGCTACAATTTTAATCCCAAACGAAAATAAACGCGGCTTAAATCACATTCTATAAAGCGATTTACATGTCATCGAGCAAGCACTATTAATTATTCATCACTAATTAGCAGTTTTGTATGGGAGCTGGTCGGCAGATCAGAGCGGTTCGTTCATGCCGGAAACAGGAAGAGGGCAATCAACATTCCTAAAAATATCACACATTTGGTGTTCATCCGGCGAACGCGACGTGCAGGCGTCGCGTCGTCGCTGCTTTACTACGACTTTAGAACTCAGAGAGCTCATTTGATACGTACATACCTGACATAATTATGTATTACACAAAAAACTGTTTTATTAATAAACACTGACATGTAAGTCATTCAGGGGGATGAAGTTTCATCATTACATAATCAATATTTTGCGCGGAACCCTAATACTTTTTCAAAGTAAAAGTAGCCTAAGTTATAAAACCAGCTATCTGCAATCGGTCCACCCGTTCCGGAGATAGACAAACAGTCAACAATTTTAAAAACTGATTTTTAGTCATAGGTATCGTGCAAATAACTCTATGAGCTTAAAAACTATTACTTTGACATTACAAACAGACACTTCAGTTTTATTTATTTGTATTAATGACTAGCCGTTGCCCGCGACTTCGTTCTCGTGGAAATTTTGATGAAATCTATACCACGATATACCTTTTTCCGGGATAAAAAGTAGTCTATGTACTATTCCAGACTAATCCATCTCTGTGCAACAAATTTCATCTAGAACCGTTCAGCCGTTTTTGTGTGAAAGCTTAACAAACATCCATCCATCCGCATAACTTTTCGCCTTTATAATATTTTTATATATTTTTTTTATTTAAAAGACAACTCATGCATTAGGAATTACTCCTGTGTACTTTACAGTACTCCGGGGGACTTTACAAACATATAAACAACGGACACAAAGAACACCCAGACTCAGGTGTGAATCGAACCCACGACCAGTAGCATAGCAGTCAGGGTCACTAACCACTAGGCCAACAAGCCAGCCAAATACTCGTATTAGTAAGATATTAGATTAGATAGACTAGATAGTTAGGATCTTTTCATAAATTTTACTGACTTACATAATAAAAATCAATGTTTTTCCAACATACTGCTTATATACATAATAGTTATAAAAATAGAATACATAATAGTTGTCTATACTCAAACTCATGGCATAGTATTCACGGGCTAATCCACAACTCAACGTCTGTTGTGCGCCTGTTTTGTGTGACGGTGGACGGCTACTATAGCCATCCCAACTACTCAAAATAATTTATCAAAACTCTGATGTCACCGATAACCTCGGGGAGAGTCCATGGTGACCCCAGGGGTTCGGCCACAATCGTGCTCTCCAGAAGGATGTGCTCTGTTAAGCTGTCGGCTGCAAGGCTGTCGGTTACATCTATATTAAACAGATGTTTGTTTAAAGGACCTTGACCTGTAATCACTTGAGTTATTTTTCGTAATTTTGGTAATGGAAGTTTTTGTAGCTTGCTGGACAGTATCCGGTCTATGCAAGGAAGAACCTTCTTTGCTTATCTGCATCACCTCCGTGAAGTATTTGTCGTGCAATACCTTAGTGTAACGCCGCATAAGTGATGTGGGCCATCCAGAAGGGAGGGGAACAATCGGTTCAGCACCAATTGCTACCACCTCCGATCCACTTCTGGCTAGTTCATCAGCGGCATCATTGCCTCGTGAGGTACCTTTAATCCATTGTCGTGCTCAAATTTGACTGGCTTGTTGGTCTAGTGGTTAGTGATCCTGACTGCTGAACCAAAGGTTGTGGGTTCGATTCCCACCCAGGACAAATAAATGTGTGATGAGTATGATCAATTGTTCTGTGTCTGGGTGTAATTTATCTATAATATGTGTGTATTTAGAAACATATAAGTATGTTTATCAGCAGTCTGGTTAGCATAGTACAGGCTCTGCCTAGTTTGGGATCAGGCGGCCCTGTGTGAGGCGGCCATGTATAATTAATCTATAAGAAGTGTCCAACGTGGAACAAATTGTTATACTTCAAATATAGTAGTAGCTTTTATTAATTGGGTGTTTTTTGAGTTCACGTTTGACATGCATGCATGCACATTTAGTTGTTTAAGATGTATGGGTACTTTATCGTAGATTATAGGTGCCTTACTTAATATACTTTATAATGAGTGCATACAATCATGCATAAATTACTCATAGTAACAAATACGAACGGTAAAGCTATTATAGCGTAGTGCCCTGCGTCGACTCCTGACGCCACCAATTTTTTAAAGAATTTTGTAAATAAATAAAAAGTAACGTATCAAGCGGTTACCTAAGCATATGGTGTAGATACTTAGGTAGCTTATCATTACATTACAATGTGTAATAGCTGTAACCGATAACATCGACCTTCCTATCGAAAAAAACGTTCAATATTTATCATAATGTCATCGTTATTATTATTGTTCAGTGGGCACAGCTAATATTATAATTCCTGACAAGTACGAGCCTAGTACTCGCCGGCGCATAATTAGATAATTTCTATTATTTATATGCGAAGTGTCGCGTGTGACGTGCATTCAAACAATACTGCTTCCTCCGCGACGGTGAGTTACGAAGAAATCCATCGGTCGCTTCTGGCTAAAAAGGATGTACGCATCGCCACCAATGATTTCATTTACTAAAAGTTCCTGTCGTGAGTGAAGCTTTTACTGCGAGTATCAGACACGTAAAGCGCTTTTCATTTCCTCTATGATAATATTATTAAACGTGTCAGCGTACTAATGAGATACGGTATCGAGTCACGATTTACCAATAGCTAAATAACACGCCTTGTATCTTGTATGAATGGTATTATTCATTTATTAAAGGTTGTGAGAATCTCGTATGGTCGGTATTCACGTGTAGCAGGTACGCCTACTATTGTGTGCCAAAGCAATTGTAGTTATTATAAGAATGACTAACTATGAGATCACATTAAATATCGCAGTAAACCTGTAAATCTTTTCTTCTTAAGTTCTCATTTTGAAAAAGCCATTGTGTACATTTTTAGAGACCATGTAGGTATGTATAGTATAATGTTGCTCTACCATGTCGTAAGCAACGGGTATAATGCAACTAACGTAATCTTTCTCTCATAAATCTTCTTCCTATAGGTACTAACCATGTACAGATAACCACAAGCCGGCATTCTGAGAAGACTTTATATATAAATTTTGAAGAATTTTATATTTAAATAATATTCAAGCGATAACCATATTATGATTTATTAAAATCGATTGTTGATCATGTGGGTAGTTCGCACAAGCAGAAACTGCATATTAGAGAACAGCAAGACACTGCCACCTAGTACAACACTTTCGAACTGTTAATAAACAAGTAAGAAGTCAGTAACTAGTAACTACTCGCTACAGTACTGGCTTTATTGTATAGATGGCGTTACTAGTAACCTTTTTTTAAGTCGATTACATTATATAACTATTATATCATTCGTTTCACAGCAAGAATGATTCTTCAGATTCTTCTTTCTGTCTGTCATCAAGCATACATCACCGTGGTTACGTAAAAACAATTGTTTTAAACATTGGAATGCGTCCTCGAAACATTGAGGAATCGTATGAAGTCCTCGAATATATTTCGAGAAAGACCTTAATTTTTAGGTGTAGTCAAAAAGACTCCTGAAATGCGGAATGTGAAGATAATATTTAAAATGACAAAATGGTTGGAAAAAGCTCTAAACACCAACATGTAAGATCAAGGCTTATGACATAATAAAAAATCAATATAGATACCACTTACAAATTTAATTATATTAAGAACTTAACTAATAATACTTTTAAAAATATTACTTATTAATGCATAATAATTACGTTTCCTGTATTTTTATGATTATGTATGTATGTGCCAATTTTATATAAACCAGTTACTACTTACTACATTATTATGATTTAAATCACACAAATATACTATTAAAATATTTTCTACATACTCCCTAATGTATCAAAACTTATAACAGTTTCATAGCTATTGTGTTTTATCTCCATGTCTGTGGGACCACGACAATTATATATATCAGTTAGCCTTCGGTAATGTGCATTAGCTAAGAGATCATAGTAATTTTTACTTGGTCAGTCCTAACAACTGCAACCATCAGCAAGACGTCTAAACAATGGCATAAGCCTAATTTCGAGTAGACTAAAGTAACTGCTCATTTTGGAGTAAATTTTATATCTAAAGTAAACCCACGATTTTAGTCTGATCAATTTTGTGTTTCTATATTGATGAGGGGAGTGGTGCGATGACTTTAATATTTTTCAGTACATTTTCATTATTATGTTTCTTTACAATAAAACTGTTTAACTTAAACATATTTATACTTTTTTTATTTAATTAGTACTCCTCATTCTATCTATCTAACTATCTTTTTCTATGGTGTATTATATTCTAATAGTCAAGCCCTTTTGAAGGACAGCCATTTTGTGGCAGTGGCCATCTTGGATTTACAATGAAACTGAATATACATAATTCGTTGCAGTCGTAGAAAAACGGCGGATTTGATTTTTTGACGATTGTTGTTTTTGACATAAGCCTACCGAAAACATGATACTTTATCATAAAACAAAACATTTTTCAAAACTCATACACACAGTAACATTTTCAGATTTCATTAACAGAAACAGCCGTTTTCAAAATATTATGTAAAACATAATTTGAAAGCTTTAAACTGCTCTAATGGAAAGTTACTAAAAATCAAATCCGTCGTTTTTCAAAGACGGCGACGAATTGTATTGCCATCAAAACAAAAGGTATGTAACAAATTTCAGATAAATCGGTAAAATTTCGAATATTAGATGAGACCCACAAGGCAAGATAGATAAAACCGTTAAATAAAAAAAAACTACTATTATTATAAATGAAAATTAAAGTCAAACTACAAACTTATTTTTCTTGTAAAGTTGCTCTTCGTTTCGATTTTTTTTTTTTTTTTAAAAGATTACTAGTAACGTGGGTCACACATTACTAGTATTCTTGTTAACCCCTCCAGCTAAGCTTAACGCTTGTGTTAGGAGTGGGTTCACGACGGTAGTGCACTGGGTGGGGTTCGAACCCGCAACCACTTGATCGCAAGTCCGACGCCTTAGCCATTACGCTACCGCCGATTGTCCAGACAAATTGGTGTGAAAAGTTAAAAGGGTGCGCGTCAATCTGTACGAAATTTCACGATAAGAGACCACTGTACACTGGCGTCAACAGAGACCAGAATGTTGGTGAGTTATTACATATGGCTTGAGTAGCGTTAGATACCTAATATAGACAGAAAAATGCATTAATGTCTCCCGATTTACTACACGACAAAACTTACAGTACGTTTAAGCATGGGTTCTAAAAAGTAAGTATATGATAGAGTAAATGTTCAATGCGCAAACATTCACCCACTGACTCACTTTTCGTGCTTAGTAATACTTTAATAAAACGCTCAATAGCTAAGACACTGAAATTAAGTGTTTACGAGTTAAATATAATTGATTCCCGTAAGCTCGCGTCATGCACGGGTCTGTGTTGTAACAAGAACTCATCTATATACATACAAATTAATCCCTATTTCCCTTGGTCACGCCATAACTTGAGAACGACCTAACCGATTTCATTCATCTCTTTTTTATGTTTTCTAATACTTCTTTGAAGTGATAACTTCTTATGGGAGGGTAAACCACTTCGTTTCGTAATGCGTTACGGCGCCAGTCTCTCTGGCGTTTAAGTTATCACTTCTGTCGGGCGTCCCGAGACGTACACGTTTTTTTTTTCAAATTCTAAGAAGTGTGAAAAATTAAGAAAATTGAGCAGAAAATCGGATCCCGTGAGATAAATGTGAATTTCCACGCGAACGAAGTCACGTACAACAGCTAGCATCTATAGGTATATTAATACGTGAAGAGAATAATTTGTACGCATTTTTAAGAAAAAAATCGGGAACGCAGGGACGTCAAATATTGTTTACTTAAAGTACCGAAGTGCAGAAACATAAATATTTTAAACAATATATTTTTTTTAATTAGGATATGAAAATGACTAATGCCGCGTTCCTATAATCAAGAAACGATTCGTTTTGATTACGGACGGTAAAATTTCGTTAAATTATATTATCAATAAAAAAAAAATCATGGTTTCACTATACAGAATGTTCGGTACCTGGATGTAGGTTTTGCTTCCTTCGTGAGTCTGTTTCAATTACATTGATTTCTTTTTGCGATGTAGTAACACGTCATATCGTTAGTACGTGGTTCCCGTAACCTTAACAGTACACAAACCCCCTTTGGTAGAAGTAGCAGCGCGAGCTTACAGGTGCTCATTAATAGAAACAAAAGACCTATCTGTCTTGACATACATTTATTTATGTTATATTATATTATATAAATTAAAATTACGTTTTATGTCATTACAAAATTGGGAATCTATTTAGCATAAAGGACATAAAAAATGCATCATACAAAAATAATTATAAAAGCTACAAATGTACTAATAATAATTAGAGATTTAAATTGAATTGACTAATTTTAGGGACTTTTATCGGTAAAAAGATTTACGTACAATATTCGTTTTTGTGCTGTTCTACAAAAAAAAAACTCTTCTTCCTGTCCAAAATTTAAATAAATGTTAATATAGGGTAGGTATTATTTTGAGCATAGCCATCTACCCTATTGTATGGAAGTTGGTTATTTCACATATTCGTTGAGTATCTACGAAGTTTCAAATTAATGTCTTTTTCGGAGAGCAAACTTTATATTATTATTATTTTTTAAAAGAATACTAGTGACGTGGGTCACACATTACTAGTATTCTTGTTAACCCCTCCAGCTAAGCTAAATGCTTGTGTTAGGAGTGGGTTCAGGTGGGGTTCAACCCGCAACCACTTGATCGCAAGGCCGACGCCTTAGCCATTATGCTACCGCCGCTTAACTTAAACTGTATTATACTTAACATAGGCATAATACCTTAAACAGCAGAAATCGACTGATACGCAATAAATAATAATTCCACCACCATAATACGAATACAATCAGTAAAAATTTCAAAAGTGGATTCTTCATTACTCTGTCGAGAGACTAATAATAACTTTTTAATACTGATTTCTGAGTCTTTTTTATAATGAGACACAGATATAACATGAAAAGTGTACGTAAATCTTACTAATAATTCACATAAAGGTGCCAATTTACCAAATCCTAAGGTCACTTGTGATTTTGATTGAAATGGGGCATGACTGCATTAACATTTAAAAGATGTAACAAAAATAATAAGTACATTCAGAGGAAATGCATTAAAAAGTTTTGACTAGTAAATGCTTAGTTTGTTGAACATATTATGCTTTATACGTAGAACAGTCTGACTCGAGATGTGGTAATCAGCGTATCTCCATCGAAGAACTTGGTTTCAATGACGACGTTCCCGCTGTGAAAAATATACGGTATGTTAAATTACATGAAAATTACATGAATCAACATAAAAACATTTAATTAATAATATCTTGGATCATTAGATACAACACTATCTAAAAAATTAAAATGATAGGTCTGTTGGTCAAGTGATTTGTGATCCTGACTGTCAGCAATCAGGATCACAAACCACTAGACCAACAGGCCTATCAGGTCGTGGGTTCGTTTCCCACCCAGAACAAATAATTGTGTGATGATGGGTGGGTGTAAAGGTGCTCCCTCAACGGGAGCATTCGCCTGTAATGTAACTTTTATGATTCGATTTCCAGCATTACATAACAATACAGACAGTATGACTGACAAGTATTGACTTGTAATGTAAAATTAATGATTCGAGTTGATTAGTTGATTCCACAATGTCAGACGAAGCGGTCGTTGTGCTTAGCGCGGCAATATTAATGCGAAATTGTTATTTACATAAAAACATCAGTAGAAACCATATCGGTATCAATAATTATTTCAAAACCGAAGAAACAAAGACGGTTTCACAAGTTGTATCAAAATATTACAGAGTGTATCATTACAGGTTGCGCACTGTAATCTGTAATGCTTGGTTCTCCTCCCTCACTGATGTATTTCTCGGATCTGTAACGTTACATTACAGGCGAATGCTCCCGGGGAGGGAGCACCTTAATTTATTTATAATATGTATGTATTGAGTAATATATAAGTATGCTTATCACCAGTCTGGTTAACATGGTACAGGCTCTGCCTAGTTTGGTTTCGGAGCCTAGATTGCAGCGGGTGTGAAGTGTCTCAAGTTTTTATTATTGCGTGCGTGCGTGCCTGTGTGTGTGTGCCTGTGTGTGTGCGTGCGCGCGTGGGTGTGGGTGTGTGCGTGCGTGCGTGCGTGCGTGCGTGCGTGCGTGCGTGCGTGCGTGCGTGCGTGCATGCGTGTGTGTGTAGGTATTGTCCCAGTCACGAGGCTCCAATAGGGATGTTGACACTAATCACAAATGTATGTTACGTTGAAAAATTAATGATGAATTGTGATGTTTTAAAACCTGAAACCGTTATTTTTATTTCCAAAACTATAGTAAGCTTAATAAAATTGTTTAAAAAGGGCATAAATAGTCACTATTATCGCGTTGCTATATTTACACCAACAAGATCATACCTACATATACTATTTTTGGAACACATAGTTTAGTGACGTCATCAAACTCATGTGGCAGATGCCGAGTGTTTTAGCGTGTTTAATTTCGAAAGTAGAATTTTTATTTATTTTTTGCGTTAAATAATAGATAATAATATAAAACGAAAGCACTTTAAAAAAAAATTCAATAACCCTATTACAACAAAAACGAATTACGCCGTACCTTTGCCTCTTATTTTACAGTGTATTTTGTTTACCATTCACCAAATAGTCCAGAAAGATCATGACGTCATTTATTTAACTTTCGAAAAGTCTCTTTTTAAACACACACACGTATCGATCAGAGCGAAGGAAACGGATGAGTGTTAGGTCTAACTTATCACTCAATAACATAATTTGCATACATGCCTTATCAATATTTAAAAATAGAAGTGACTTACTTGAGAACGTTGGCAGGCATCATCTGAGATTCAGGAGCGGATTCGATAACTGACTGCCAGGTGTTGGTCGAGTTGGGAATCACGTAGCCGAATTCAAAGAACCACTCCTCCAAACATCGTCCCTTGAACAGCACTTTCTGAAAATTAGCAAAATGAGGTAAATTACAGAAACGTATAAGGCTACTACCGACGCCTTTACCTGCGAAAGCTACTGCAGGAAGCGATTCAGTTCTGAATTGGGAGCGATAGGTTTAACAACTGTGCCTTTAATACAACAATTAGTGTAGCCCATGTATTTTCTCCATACAGCTCGCCATTACATTTATTTTTTCTAATAATTACCAGCTCCTAAGCGCTCCCTGCATTTTGACCGTAGAGCTGCAAGTAATTAGTTGGAACTCACCGGCCTGGGACCCTTGTCGCCCGTCTACTAAATTTTATTAAGTCATTTTTTTTTTAAGTTGTTTTATTAAAGTGTTTTTTTTTTATTTCCTTTACTTCTCTGTCTGTCTCTTTTCTGTAGCATTATACGTTGTATTTTAAAAGTCTTTGATATTTTTATACAATTTAATGTAGTCGACATCATCTTTCCTCCAGGTGCTTTATATTTTCGTGTAAACCAGGCGATAACTGCCAATTTAATGTAGCTGTGTGTGTAGTTAGTGTTTTACAATTATTGTCAACTCACGATTGAGGGGCTCGTGGCTTAGTGGTAACTGAGTAGGTTAGCACATTACAAGGTTCAGTAATACGCGCCAGGTCAGTCATAGGATGGGTGGCCATTCTCAACATATTGAGACATCTCGGGACTCGGGAGAGTACGTTAAGCCGTTTGTTACGGATATTTGGAGCCCTAAAAAAGTTCGACAACCTGGTCTAACTACAGAACTTCGATATCGCGTAGTACTTGGGTTGTGGAGGTCTTCACGTAAAATATCGAAGTTCGGCCGTATCGTAGTTATACTGAATGCCGACCCCAACTTAGTTCAGAAAAAGCGCGGAGGATGATGTCAACTCACGATTAAATAAAGGATTAAAAGATCTGGGTATATATTTAACCTGTTCTAAACGGAACTTTTCCATAGCTTCAGTGGAGCTAAAATTCATTTCGCGGGAGACGCAACGACACTTCAGGATACGTTTCGGTACTCGTGCCTCGTGCTCCACGTCCGGGCTTGACATATCTTCATTGTTCTGCCAGAGGATCTTGCCTGCAGGGCAGAGAAAAAGATATTAGTTATAGGCTTTTTCCTTAATAGTTACCCCTTAACTACCTATTGTTTCGGAAATACCAATATTTTTACACACTACACACTACACTGATCAATAAAAAAGTTTAGGTAGAAGACTCTGGTGTATTGTAAGGGCCTACATCAGATAAAGAATGGGTAAGACGGGTGGTAATTTCGTATTTTAAACTGTTTTATTTTTTTACATAAAATAATAATTATTAAACTTCTTCCCTTTTCTAAAATCTCTATAATTAATTAAACTTCATGGTGGAAAATATTCTAAATCCTATTCCTAGGGTTCCGTACCTCCAAAGATAAAAAAGAAACCCTTATAAGATCACTCTCTTGTCCGTTCTGTCTGTCTGTAAGTGTGTCACCACCGATTTTCTCAGGAACGGGTGGACCTAGCAAGTTGAAATTTATACCAGATACTGAGATCTATAGTCCCTATTAGGTGTATAAAAATCAAGGTCCTGAGTCAACACGACAAAAAGATATAGGCAAATTTAGATTTACTTGTGCTGTAAGACCTTGCTTTGACTAAAATTGACAATTCTAGGTCAACCGGAAGTACCCTATAGGTTTTCGACCCAAAACCTACTTAGGGTACTTCCCATTCACCTAGAGTCATGAAATTTTGCAAGAAGCAAGGTCTGAATCGTTAATTCGTTGTTATATCACATAATATAAGTTTGTAGTCACAAAAAGTTTTTGTGATTACAAACTTATATTTTACGGTTGGTTTGTTCACTTTGTCGTACATCGCAACAGCAAAGTTAAGTTTGTCTTTCGAAAAAGACCGGCAAACGTTTTTGAGAATTGATTCCTGAGGTATATAAGTTTGTTTGCTTACGGAACCCTCGGTCAGTCAGCGTCGGCGAGTCAGACTCGCACTTGTCCGGTTTTTTTAATAAATTATCTTGAATTTTACATTAAGTATGTTTTAAAAAAATATTTCAATACCATGTCAAATTACGTTATTCGAACTTTAAAAATAAAAGCGTGTACGCGCGATGCAGCTGTCAGTTGTCGGCAACAGTCGAGTGACTGCGGTAAGGTCCGTCGGATCAGCGGAGTGCGCGCCAGTATATCGAGTGACAGAGTCCTGCTATTACTGTTTCGATAGCTTCGGAAACCCTATTTTCTAAACCTGGTCAACATGTGTAACCACAACGTAACAGAGCAAAAGGACAACTATTGTCTAGTAAAATTCAATTTTTTTTTCAGAATGTACATTGAAAGATCTAGCTAGCATCGTTAGATTTTCTACTTTGCATGATTAATGTTTTTTTGCACCTGACACATCGATGTTTTCTTTTTCATATTTATTGCACATAGATTTCATAGACTGATATTACAAAAAAATTGACGTCAACATCGATGTTTTTCTAATATATATCGATAATCCCTAATGCATCACAACTAATGGGTTAATTACAAAAAGGGAATTAGGTAATGAAGTAAATTTGATTGCTTGGATTACCTAGTCACTGTTTCTGGTTAAAGTATTGTTACGTAAGTTATAGTGCTTTCACATGGTTTCAATGTTAATGACATTATACATTTGTCCTCGAGACATTTTCACCGATCTATAATGTGTTCATTCAATAGAAAAAAGTTACCATAAGAGGTTAACCTTTTTTGGTATTGTTATTGGTTAAGGGTTCTGTTTCCGCATTTAGACTCAAAAACGGTCCATTATGCGTGCAGAGCCTAGCTCCTTCCAGAAGCACAGAAGCCTCCTAGAGTGTTCACAGGCTTCTAGGAGCGACCTCGCATCCGCGAGGATATTTGCCCGTTGTGTGGCCACTCCCTCGCACTCCAGGATAACCTAGGGCGACCGTTTCCTCTGCGTTGAGTCATCCTCTGCATAGAAGGCTGTCTGTCGCATTAATAGTGAATAGATGCCGATCTAGGGCCAAATGTCCCGTAATGGTTCCTACAACTATTCTGAAGTCGAGTTGGTTAAGACTGCAAGTCTGGTGAGACCTTCGTTGGCGCCAGATTAGACTTCCTGCAGCAAGGTATGTCGGCCCAGCGACCGTTGTGCGCTTCACGAGTCCGTTGCCTTACCCATGAGCAAAATTGGTTAAAGAGAAGTGGCAGCAGTAAATTTGGGCCTGCCGCTGACGTTGTAGATCCCTTCCTTGCCAGCTCATCGGCGACATCGTTCTTGAGTGAGTCACTATGCCTTTTGATCCATTTAAGAATTACCCTCGCTCCAGCATCTGGTGGCATTCATGATAGGAAATCCAGGGCCCTTAGGACGACCATACTGTCTGACAGTAAACGGATGTTGTACTCCATTATACCTTTTAACATTATCGCAGTGGCGGCGTAGATTATTGCAACACCCTCGCTTTGACACATGGAACTGTGTTGGCCAAGCGCCAGTGATATTTTTATATTAAAGTCTTGTGAGAAAATCCGGACCCAGTCCCTGACCCTATCTTGAATCCGTCCGTATAGATTCGCACTTCATGTATGCCCGATTGATCTCGGTCGTTTTCAAATAGTTGTATATGGTACTTCCTCTCGAAGATGTGTTGTTTCGGGATCCTGTCGCATGGGGCAGCTATTAGTGGTTGATATTCCACTAATTGATTCTATAGTTTGATATGGGGACCCTCTCGGTTGTACCACAGACCCAGGTGTTTAAGTCTGATGGCTGCCACAACTGCCTTCTGTGGTATATACAGGTCTAGTGGGGCTAAATCAAGAGCCACCTGAAGTCCAGCTGTGGGAGTTGTACGCATGCAACCAATGACAGCAGTACATGCTAGTCTCTGGAATTGGTGCAGTTTGTTTTTGACAGTGCTTAAGTCTGTTCTCTAACACCAGGCGATAGCACCATACGTGATGATTGGCAGTGTAATCATTTTGTAAACCCATTTTTAGTGATAGCACCCAGCTTCTGCCGAGAAGTCGCTTGCATTGGCAGAAAATAATGCAGGCTTTGTTGAGTTCTAAGTCCAAGTGCCTGTTCCATAGGAGTTTATTGTCCAGTACTATTCCTAGATACTTGACCTCCTTGATTGAGACGGATGTCAAATAGTTTAGGTAGTCTTACTTCTGCTTAACTGTGTTTATTTGTGAAGATAATCATCTCTGTCTTTGTCGGGTTCACTGTTAAGTTGTATTTTAGCACGACTATTTTATGCCTTCAAAGCGACTTCATTCGGTTGCATACCACACTCTCAAAGTGGCCACTGATGAGGACTGTCAGGTTGTCTGCATAGCCCACAAAACAAAAGCAGAATTTGATATAGGTCATTGTTAAATATTACATGAATGTGTACAAGTAGCTCTAGTCACACCCTAACTAATTTTGCGTGTACATACATCACTACATATTATAAAACAAAATCCCCTGCTGCGTCTGTCTGTCTGTTTGCAATAAACTCAAATACTACTAAACGGATTTGCATGCGCTTTTCACCAATAGACAGAGTGATTCATGAGGAAGGTTTAGGTATATAATTTGTTAAAGTTTTATGTAAATTGGTTGAAATATGATGATTGTTGAAGATGTCTCCGCTACCCGTGCGAAGCCGGGACAGGTTGCTGGTATACTATGTAATTAATTATTCTGGTACTTTTAGAGATGTGATGAAAGAAAGAAATATGTTGAATAAGAAAAGTGTATGTCTATAAAGACTCTTAGTAGAATCCTACTTGTATTACTTAGATTAGGTATAAATTTGAACTTACCTGAATCAGCATCACGCAAATTCATCCAGTTTCTGATTTAAACTGAGGTCAAGGAAAAATATAGTTCAATTTTTCTATTATATCTTTCAATTTTTATACACTTAATTACAAACATAGACAACCAGATCACTGGATACAACTTATATAAGGAGGTTGAGCACTGACAACCACATGTCGAGAGGCAGGTTGTGTGCTTGATTTTTAACTTGTTTATCTAACTATGAATGTTTATCAAAGCAGAAGCAGTGACTGCTTTATAAGAGAATTATTATAGATTTATTGTAATTCTTCAAAGATGCACTTAAAAGCTATCCAGTTGTCAAATTAATAGTTGCCCTTTGCTGAGAATCCTGTTTTATTTTGCAAAAAAAGATAGTATTTCTGTAATATACTGAATATTATAATGATATATTAATAAATATTTATGTTTGCACTGCCTGTAAGTACATTGCTTATCATAGACTTGATGCAATAGTAAATTTCTTGTTTCTATAGCATTAAGTTTGCAAACAAAAACACGGATCTCTTGATGGTAGCTGGACCCATATGGAAAAGTAATAATAAAATTAAATGACAATATAAATTGGAAAGATTTTAATTAACACATTTATATCTGATTTATATAACACAAAATGAAAAATAAAAGTCAATACACCCACGCATTCTACAGTTGAATTGATTATAAAAAGGATACACTTGAAATCCTCTAAGGATATCATCTACTCGCTCGTGGTCTGTGGTATCTTCGGAGGCAATTATTTCCGTCATTGTATTAGGTGTTGAAGATACCAGCAGCTCTAACTTACTTTTTATTAGATTACCAATAATTTGATAGTTTTGATTTACACTACAACCTGTATACGCTAAAATACAAATTCACATAGCGTATGTCACAAGTGTCAATGTGTGACGTACTGACAATGACTGACATGACTTAGACACAGAGTACCAAAGAGTATACAAACACTCAGAGTACAGCTTTAAAGTTATCTCATCATTGCTGCCAGTAAGGACACCTTATTTTATATCGCCGAGTCTCAGAAATTATAGAAAATCACGTACTATTATACAAAATCAGTGTTGTACAACTATTCGTGATTCTTTATGAAATTCAACAAAAGGTGTTTTAACTTTAACGTATAAGGATTTAACAGTTTAAAACAGACATGATTTGTTTTAAGTATATCTATGTGTATGTAGGTACGTAATTATTACGCTATAACATCAGTAACGAGATTGTATCCAATTACACTATGCAATCTGCTATATAAATAGGATACAAAAGAGAACCGAATTATACGAATTTTGTATCCAATATAGCAATACTACTATCTGACAGCCCTGAATCTCATAAACATAAAAGACAAGAGGGAACAATAAAATATCGTTTGATTGGCATAACATTTAGTCGATTTTTTGTTATATACCGCTGTTTCTTTTCACGCTAGATATCTTAAAATGTAAACCTAGTCGTTTTTAATAATAATTGGAACTATAATTTTAGAGAAAATGAAACGTATATTGGTTAAAAAAAAGTGTATAACAGCAAATAATTATTCGTGAATATGACGAAGTAAAAATGTAGATTATTGGTAGTCATAACACTTTATGAATAAAACAGCAGAATAATTTTGCGTTAAACGTAGAAAAAAAAAATTCAAAATGGTTGACAAAATTGACAGAATATAGAATAGAATGGAAGAGAATAGAGCAGTTGTTGGTATTTTTATGTACCTTAAGTGTATTTAAAAAAACAATAAAGATAGATAATTGGCGAATGTACAGATTTAGCTCTCTGCATTTATGTAACGTTTCGATTAGGGGTTGTTTTGTTTTAGAGAGTATTAATTTCTATGAACTCGAAAAGCGAAACTGACGAAGCTTCAAGGTGATTTTATTTTTATTTTTTAGTTCGAATGTATATATGAATTCTGTTATAGCTCTATTTAAGTAGCCTTAAGGCATAGCTTAATCCAATATTCAGCTATATTTATCTGATGCGTAATAATAACAGAGGTTAGGTCAGGCATTACTTGCTGTTTTTGTTCTTTGTTTTCTGCCAAAATTGCATCATTACGAGTAAAGGATTCCGGCGTTATTTTTGTGTAACTGTATTGTAGGGGGAGCGAAGCATCATCGTCAAAAACTCCAGCCCCTAATAATACTGAAGAGGAATCTACATCAGGTTTATGCTCAGATACAGTGACCAACCGTACACAAGACATTATGAAGCGTGCTGCAGCTAAACAGCTGATTGAGAGATATTTCTATCAGTTACTGGATGGATGTGGCAAGCCTGACTGTGACAATAAGTACTGTGCATCTAGTGGAGAGGTAATATGCTCATTTCCTTTACTTCTGTTGTTTTAAACCCTTTGTGTTATTGGTGGGCTATCAATTTTTATTGGTCGTAAAGAGGTCATGTTTAATTGATTAACCTTTTGAACACCTTTACATACATACATAATTCGAAATTATCACTTACATTAGTGAAAAGAAACATTAATTTTTATTTGTCCCATATATGGTGGCAGTTGTGTTCAAGGGCCTAATAGAATAATAAATTATTCTTGGTTAAATTTTAGTCTTCAATACCTAACTATAATAATAAACAAAATATTTAAAACAAAAATTAGTAAATAAGTTTAAATACAAGTTATCATTGCTTATTAATATCAGATCCCATCTAGGTTTGTTTAGGTCTTATCAACCACCATGCAATACAAAATTTCATTAATTTAGTGCTGCATACTCAAATGCTACTTAATTGTACAATGTTCTAAGGTTTTATTCTGAAACTGTAATTCTAACTAATATTATTAATTGGAAGGTGAGTTTGTTTGTTTGCTTTCACACCTTAATTACTCCACTGGTCATCATGAAATTTTGTTTACATGTCGTCAGGGGTACTTAAAAAGACATAGGATTACTTTCACCCACATAAAAAGTATTGTTCCCAAAGGATAGAAAAATATCTTAATTACAATATCCAATACTTTTTAAATATATTGCGTAACTAACATTTTTGTTTAGAATAAATATAATTCGCACCCCTAGATCTAAAGGGGGATAACTCAAAAATTTTAATTTTTCAGTTATGCACAATATCATATTCCTTATCTCAATACCTACCAACCAATAAACCAAATTAAAAAATATCACCACTATCGGCGCTAGACACTAAACTTACCAACACGGGCTCAACTCAAAAACTAAACAAATATACACACAACATTGTTAAGCAATAGGGAAATAACTTCAACTTCAAAAATCCATTTTCCAGCCCCAAAACATGATTAAAATACATGATTCCCACAATTATCTTTCTTCTAGTTCCATATAAAACTCCCGCAGTGCACAGTTAGTTTTCGCCTTTTCTGAAAAAATGCTTTGTTGAGTTAGCTCCCTTTAGATCTAGGTGTGCGTATAATCTCCTCTTAAACATAAGCTCAAAGGAGGATTAAGTTTGACTTACAACTTCTATACATTTTGATAGAAAAGATCGGTATAATTCGTTTCTAAACATAGGGTAAACAAATAGTTACAGTATTTGTAATGTAGATCTTACAAATATTTTATGCAATGGCGTGTCAGACTGCAGACCCAGAGCACTACCAATGTGAACCCACTCCTAACACAAGCATTTAGCTTAGCTCGAGGGGTTAACAAGAATACTAGTAATGTGTGACCCATGTTGCTAGTACGCTTTTCAAAATAAAATATTTAAAAGCTGAAGAGTTTTCTTTTCTGAGTTGTTTAAACTCTTTAACTTAGTTGGATTTTAATAATTCTTTTTTAGGAAAGAGTATTTATTGAGGAATTTAGGCTATCTAATATCTTAGGAGGGGAGCAGTGATCATAAACGCATTTGATACTGCAGGAATGGCTACGGAATGGCTAGTACATAACTACATAAACAACTGAAGTGTATTTCACATAATAATGAAGTGCATCAATTAATTTTAACTATTAAAGGGGTTGTACCAGGCCTATGTCACTTGATTAATAAACTACTTCTCTTTTATTAAATCTCGAATTTTCTTAAACTGTTCATGGAAAATATTCTACATCTTACAAAAAGTTTTAATGAATAATTTGAGGGCTTTTTTCTCATACGTTTTCTATATATATCTTATACTGCACATAAACCACCGTGTCAATTTTCAATATTAATGTTACAGTGTTTTAAGAATATAGGAATATATAATATAATCGAATACGTTTTTTGAACTTTAAAAATAATATTATGTACATCAAGGAGCAACTTTATTTTTAGGAGACCAGGAGGTAAAAAAAAAGTATCGTTTTTTTTATATAAATTTATTAACCACATGTCTGAGTCATACATATACCAATCAATAATGATTTTAAAATATTTATGTGACCATGGCCTTTCTACGCAATTACACTCTGTATTTGATCAAGTGATACACAAACAGTATTGTTCGTTTTATCATGTTTTGATACAAAATATTACATTTGATGCTTGAAATTAAAAACCACATTGTAGTAAAAATATCAACATTTTCATTTAGTATAATTTATTTCTGATAATGATGTACCTAGGAAATAATTAACAGGTAATGGGATAGTAAGTACCTACACAACTTTGTTCACAAAAAATGTTTATACACACACTGCTTAACAAATACTTAATGACAAATTTAGTTTCAGTGTTGAAAGTAACTTACTTTTAATTTCATGGAATCTGTATACAAATACGTGAAGAGATTTCTTTCTACGTATTTTAAAAAAAAATTCGCTTGAAAATTTAAAAAACTTCAAGTTTGTGTTTGTGAATACGGCTACATATAAAGAAACACGCATCCAGTGTATACATATATACGTTATACGCATACGGGCCAATGAAATAAACCAAAAACATTAAAATGTAATGAATTATGGTCGAAATTAGACCACCAAACGACCTGTAGTACACATATACATTTTCTATAAACGAGTAAATAGCTTAGGCACTAATAAAAGTTATAATGGTATCGTATTTTTAGGGTTCTGTTCCTCAAAAGGAAAAAAGGAACCCTTATAGGATCACTCTATTGTCCTTCTGTCTGTTGAAATCGACATTAAATAAGTATGTCTGCGGTCTCTTAAAGCTGTAAAAAAATCAAGCTTCTAAGTCAACGCAATCAAAATATACGGTGATTTAAGCCTTATATTTTAACAAATTTGAACATTTCGCAGGTAAATCAAAACCTATATAGGGTATTGATCTAGAATCAGAAATTTGGTAATTAGCAAGGTCTCACAACATAAGTAAAGGAGAAAATCCGAAAATCGTTAATTTGTTGTTATATCACATAAAAACCTTTTTTTTATGATTACAAATTTATATTTTGCTGTTGGAAAGTTGCCTTTGTTGTATATTGATGTATGGGAGAGTATTTTTATAACTGCAAAGTTAAGTTTGACTTTCGAAAAATAGGGCAAAAATCTTCCAAAATAGATTTCCGAGACGTACTAGTTTAAGTTTGTTTGCTTACGGAACCCTCGGTACGCACGTCGGACTCGCACATGCCCGGTTTTTTTTTACTATAGAGCTACTATGAGTGTACCTAATATTGATAAAATAAATATTATGATTATCATCTCACTCATGGGACGGAAAAAAAGAGAAACAATAAATATTTTTTTTCAACACGCAACATGGATCCTTTGTAATATAACTTCACAAACATTTTGTCTTAATCATAAAATGTAATGTTAATTTGTGTAAATTTTTCTTTTTAGGCAAGAAATCTGTCTCCAAATGAAGCAGCAGCAGAAGCTATAAAACTGTTCTATAAAGAGGCTCGCCTCTGTGACACACTGCCTAATAAAGTGCCTCGCACAGAGTCCAGTCCCTGCGACTCTAGTTCTAGGTAAGCATTTACGACTATACTAGCTGACCCGCGCAACTTCGTCCGCGTTTGTAAATTTTTCCCGTTCTTGCAACATTTTTCATTGATGCTCCGCTCCTATTGGTTGTAGCGTGATGTTGATATAGCCTATAGCCTTCCTAGATGAATGGGCTATCCAAAACGTAAATAATTTTTCAATGCAAACCAGTTTTTCCTGAGATTAGAGCGTACAACCAAACAAACAAACTCTTCAGCTTTATATTATTAGTGTAGATGAAATGCATTTCACGGTTTACTTTGGATGTTAAAGGGTATCCATTACTCCTATATGGGATACACATCACATTCGGTTTTTATGCATTAGCTCTGGTTGAGCTTCACTCGTCATATAAAGTATTACATTTGCCATGGATGGTTCATGCATGTAGTGTATAAGCTGTACACATAAAGCTTGTATGAAAATTACAGTCACAATTCGCAAACACACATGACATAAAGTATTACATAATGTATAGTAAAATCTCACTCCATACCGTTACATCGTAGGACTCGCATCAGACTCCACGGTGTAGGTACATGCCTTATCTCCCGCCCTTCCTGCAACGACGCATGCGCTCCAACGATGACCGCTCTAACAAATAGTGCACGTTCAAATCGTCCTCATGACGCGACAGATACTAGTCTTTTGTCACTAACTAGTAATGACTTATGAGAATTCACTCAAAAGAAGTGAGTACTCATATTGTATTATATATTCTATCTAAATGCAGTATGATTTCTTGAGAGTGGAATCTGTTTGGCTCAGGTACAAATCATAATTATCAGAACATTATTAACCCTATATAGCCCAGTCAACCTAACTGTTTTATGATCAAAAATGGACATTTCCTTTACCACGCATTTCTATTTTTGGATAAGTAGTAAAGAAATGCCCTGATTAAGAATTTCAATACCTGCAGTCTGGACAAGTAGGGTTTTTAACAATTTAACGAAAAAGGAAATACTTTTCTACATGTAGGTATTTTAGTTCCTTGATTAGCTCACTAATAGGGAAATAAATGGGTAAACACATGTTGATGATCACTATGAGAAATTTCAATAAAAAAAGAATATTTTATAAAATAAATTTATCAATACTTTATGAATTGGTATTTTTTCTTTACTTTAAAAAGACAACTCCCCGCATTAGGAATTACTCCTGTGTCGCGGGGGACTTTACAAACATACAAACAACGGACACAAAGAACACCCAGACTCAGGTGGGAATCGAACCCACGACCTCTGGCTCAGCAGTCAGGGTCACTAACCACTAGACCAACAGGCCAGTCTATCTATATCATATCTATATATATCAGTATTGATAGTATACATTAATATTTTTAGACGTTAATTGCATTTAACCAACTAAAATCCTACTCTATTAAGTGAAATGCTACCATTTTACTTAATTAGTAAAACATTTTAGACTTGAAGCATTTAATCAATTAACTAGGATTTAATTTTCACATTTCCAATGTCATTTCCGTTTACAATAAAAATTTAGATATTTGCAGCATCAATGGTAACTGGGTCAACATGTGGTGACTGATTTCTCTCTTACTCTAATGTTTACCTTGTAACCAAATAATGGTAACATTCCAGCACAACATGTAATACGTCAAATGCAAAAGACAAAGAAGATAACAAACAAAAGGAAGAAATTCCAGAGTCCAGCCCTATGTCATCTAAAGAGAGCACATCGAAGGAAGAGGAACCACAAACTAGTCATAATGTAACTCACCAAGAGGAGCCCAAAACTCGTAGTTATAACAGTAAGAATCAGATGCTCTTGCGCTTAATTAATAACAATTGTAAGTAACAGTTTCATAATCTTTAGATGTTGGAATCTACTAACATACCACAAGATTTGTGGCAACCTCGTATCTCCCTTCTATTCATTCTTCTTTTCATATTGCGTCTTTGGGCTGTAAAAGTGTGGTAATTTAGTGGGTGTGGGGACTCTGGCACGAGGCCAGGGTAGTGTGATCTTTAAAATGTTGTGGTAGAGTAGTAGATTTGTAATCATATTGTACATACTTTCAGTATAGCAGCTACTCTCATGCTTAAATCAAACCTAGAATTAAATAACTAACTCAATGATTCAGAATAATGGAATGTGTTTTGGATTAGTTGCTGAATGTGACTAAAATAAATGACTAAATTTAATCTATCCAAGTCAGAGTTCATGTTTTTGTGTAGGTATGTGTAATGTTATTGACGAATAAAGCACATCTTGTTTAAGTAAGGCGATGACACACTCATACTCTGTCTTCTATGCAATGAAAACCAAACAAAAATGTAAAAACTTCTATAAAATCAGCGACCAAGTAAGAGCTTAAAATCTGTGCAACTACGAAATAAAGGAAGGTCGTACTTACAAGCAAAATTTATAAATTATTTTGCTTACAAGTACCTACTTACAAACTTTTAGTCCCAATCAGCAACAATCCTTAAACATAATGCAATTAAATTATAGCAAAAGTTAAAAAAGTAATAATTTGTTAGTATTAGTAATACTTAATTAGTTATTCCTTAGAACAATGGACCACGCATAATAAGTTATAGGGTAGAGTAATTAAGGTAAATATAGATAATTAATATTAATAGCCATACTTACGTTAAGTACTTTCCCCTAATTTATATAAAAACACAAATCTCATTTATAAAAATATCAGTTGCAATGCACCTTCCAACTAGAAAATCTAAAATGGATCTACCATTATTCATTAATTTGGTAACGAAACTTGACGAGTTGATAATTGCGTTATTAGATGGTGCCCCGTTGACTGAAGAGAGAGTGTATCAGTTGTGTGAAGATTGTCTTCAAACGAAAGTGAGACAACCATTAATCAGGGCACTGGGGGAAGCGTTCACAACACCAGCCATATTAGCGAGAAGTTTCGCTAGTAAAGTTGTAGATAATAATGAAGCAACTCCTGGCAAAAGCAGTGGTAAGTTTTTGTTATGTAATTGTTATTGTAGTGCTTTAAATGTAAATGAAAGTACATTTTTCCGCACATCTATTTACACACAAGTCACAAGTGTTTCCACACAAAATATAAAATTTCAGATAAAGAATCAAAGGCAATGTGTTTATCGAGTGATCCAGACAAAGACGTAGATAGTGTGACGGGACCTGAGTTAGACGTGGCCTCGTGTCGCAGAGCCTTTCAATACCTTGCCAAAGTAAGTATAAGTATTATGAGAATATAAGGACTACTGAAAGAAACGGAACTAGATATTTTGAAACAGGGATTGACTAACATAATTGGCAGAACATTAGTCATAATAATAGAATAGAAAAACTTAATTGTATGTACATGAATTACGGTCAACGTCTCCCACAAAGGCACAGACATTGTTTTTGCCAAAGTTTACTAAGCAAAAATCGGTCCAGTAGTTTTAGTGTTTATCTACTACAAAAAGAAAACAAATCTTTTCTCTGTAAAACATTAGTATATGTATATGGGTCGGCAATATCCGACATTCGCCAATAACCGACAAAAGCAAATTTTTGCCGGTCATTGCCGAATTGTACAATATCTTTTAATATATATAAATCTCGTGTCACAATGTTTGTCCTCAATGGACTCCTAAACCACTTAACCGATTATAATAAAATTCGCACACCATGTGCAGTTCGATCCAACTTGAGAGATAGGATAGTTTAAATCTCAAATTATAGTCGCAATTTTAATTTATTGCTAATTATTTGTCTGTTATTATTTGACAGTCACAATTATCTGTTAACTCCAAATGATTCTAACAGATGTCGATACGTTTCGACTGGGTTGAGTAAGTAATCAATAGATGGCGCTGCTATGGTAAATCTACGAACGTGTCATATAAGCTACATTTTAACAGCATAATTACCACGTGTTGTTGACGCTATAAAATTAATTAAATTTATTTTGTAGTGAACGAAATACCGTATAATTCAGCTAATTATTTGTCTGTTATTTGCGATTTAACATCTGATGGACGAGTCATTTTGTACAACAATATGAATTTTTCAATTGAGTACTTTAGTTTTATTTTCAATTTAGCTAATTAGATTTTACCGGAAGGGTTTTATTTCCTTAGTTGCGATTAGAGAAATAAAATATGGCGGTACGAAGTTCGCCGGGTCAGCTAGTAAATATATAAAAATAACTTTTGTGTGTTCTTTTTAGCTATTATTTTTAAACACAATGATCTATTATTTGTATAGTATTCGAAGGTAAAACAATGCATCTCATTTAATAGTAGAACACCGATAATTTCATCATTATCATGGGTGACTTTAACACATGCCTTGTGAAGAAAGATCACCGTTCTTCTCAACTACAGGCAATTTCTGAATCATGCAACCTCTCAATCCTTCCTCTAAGTCCAACTCACCATTTTCCTAATTCTGTTCCGTCGCTACTTGACCTTATCCTAGTTTCTTCCAAAGATCATGTTGCAAAGCATGGACAATGTCCTACAGATGTTTTCTCTTTTCACGATTTACTCTTCCTTTCCTACAAAATTCGCCCACCTAAATCCAAGTCCAAAGTCCTGATGCAACGCAATTTTGGCGGCATAAACATATAAGATCTCCGTGAAGATGCCAGCAACATTGACTGGTCACCGCTGTTCACTTCTGGGACGGTAGATGAGCAAGTAGACGTTTTTACTTCAAATCTGATACAAATATACGACATACATGCTCCTGTTCGACCGGTTAAAATCAAGCACGCTCCTTCTCCTTGGCTAACAGATGATATCCGGTCGCTTATATCTAAGAAAGTTGCAGCCAGATTTAAGACATTCCTAAAAATATAAACATTGATTTATTAAATCAACGCTTCTCGGCCTCGTCCCTTTCTAATAGGACTATAAAGGCAAACACAATAAACTATCTTTCAGCTCTGCCAACCCCTAGCTAGCTATCCCTCATTTGTCTTTAGTCAATTCACTACTTGTGATGTTAAGAAGAGTATTATGTCAATCACATCCAATGCGGTTGGAAGTGACTGTGTCAGCCGTAATATGATCCTTCCCATTCTTGATGAGATTCTTCCAGTCATCTGTCACATCCTTAATTCCTCTCTCTCCAGTGGTGTATTTCCAAGCTTATGGAAAAATGCACAGATCATTCCCCTACCTAAAAAAAAATCCTACTTCTTTCTGAATTCCGAAAAAAGCTCAAGTGGTTACCTATTCGTCTTCGCCGGAATGCCCATGTTCTCTCTTTGCTATGCAGCATACTGTTTAACCCTCATACACCTTCCTACTTAAAAGGACGATTTGAGTTCCTTCATGGTACCCATACGAAATGCCTAAGATCATCGGAAAGTCTGATATTAGAGGTGCCGGTGCATTCAACAACTTTTTTTGAAAAATCTTTTATGGTTCTGGCTGTTCGTTTATGGAATGAATTACCAGTACAAATACGGCAAGCTGAATCCCTTACAGCCTTTAAAAATATGGTCAAGCAATACTATCTATCACTGTAATACCTTTATTTTATTCTTTATTTTTATTCCATCTCACATTAAGATCAAAATTACTTTAGATTTTACTATGTAATCTCTACTGAATAGCTGGATTATTTAAGTATATATGTATGTGTGTATGTATGTATGTGTATTTATGTGTGTATGTATGTATATTTATATATATGTATATGTGTATATATATATATATGTATATGTGTATATATATATATATATATATATATATATATATATATATATATATATATATATATATATATATATTAATACGTGTAAATACTTGTCTGTATTTTCTATATAGTACGCCATCAACTATTGCTTTTATTTAATACTTCTATAATTATCTCCATCAAAAGGTTGTCTGGTAGAGATCGCTATTAGCGATAAGACCGCCCATTGTACTAATTGCCTTAAAATTAGTACAATGGGCGTACAATTAATTAAGCCATGATCTGTTCCAATTAATTTTATTTAATGGTGTACAATAAATATTCTATCTATCTATCTAATTAAAAACATCATCTCGAAATGCAAGTTTTGACGTGCTAATCACGCCAAAGTGGGCAATAACCTACAGCTAGCGATGAGTAAGAAAGGAAACTCTGTTTAAATGTTATCGAAAAACTTACTGAAAAAAAAAAAATAGTTTACGACCTTGTTGCTCAAACTATTTTTCATTATCTTTTTTTTAAGCTTTTAGTTTGACCTGTACTGGTATATAATTAATTACTATATTATACAACTACTATATAATTAAAACTGGTATTAATGATTCCTAAAATTTCAAAATATTTATCATACAATTAAGAACTTTCATCAGTCCCTCTTCGTTCATTCGAATATTGTCGACAAGTAGTTTGCCACGTGTTACATATCTAAATGGAATGCGGGAATTTTGCAAATGTCAAAGCTGAGGATGACGTCACGAACGCGACCAATGCTGTAACTAAGTAATTTGAAATATATGAATTACATTTTCTTAATATTTTGTTTGTTCATGCATAACTTGGTAACTACTGTGTAATCGTAATTTTTTTGGGAAATAACATGATATTGAATGAAACTTCATGCTGTAAGTGATATTTTACAGTACAGAAAATAGGAGATAAACAGTAATAATTAGTTGGTTATGTTTTTGTAGGTATTTGAAGTGAATTTATGGTTTGGCCTCGCCGATGCATTTACGCTCTGGCGGTCAAAGAATTAATCTAAATCCGACAGTCAACAATACACATCGCAATCTTGACTGAAATGTTATTAATGATAATATACGTACATAAATTAACCTATAATTTTTTTTACAGGTGCCATCAGAAAACTACAGTTCAGCCTTAGTGACAGCCCTCAAAACGCTAGCCGATAACATGTTGATAGACCTACGGATAACTAAAAAGCTGCTAATGGACGACGCCGTGAATTGCTTCGTGATAGCGTTCGAGGTGCCAGATCTTGGTTGTAGCGATTACCTGGAGATAGCCTTGCCCGCGTTATGTCATGCTGCCGAACATTTGTCTGTTAAAGGTAACAATATATGTCTGTGTATTATCTGTTCTTTTTTAATAAGTATAAATGTTGATTAAATGGGTAATTTTATTACTCATATTGTAAGAGACTACATGCAAATCTTTGTTTTTACTTAGATACTTTTTACAAGCTTTTATTTAACTTGTAATGTTCGTATGTATGTTTGTTCAGGTCAAATGTTGCAACTGGATTTTAAAACAATGCTTAAACTATGTATACACGTTTAGTTGGGATGACAATAAATAAATAAAATAAAAAATAATTTATAACTAGCTTATCTTTAATAATATTTTTTGTTACTATTAATTTGTTGTTCTTTTTCTTGCACTATTTAATTACTTATCTCATAGCAGGGCAGTACCACTCCGCAGTGTAGGTATAAAGCTAGTATAAAGTACACGGTGGGGTCTGTAATCGTTCCAAAGTTCAATGGTCTGCCGCGCGCCGGCCGCACTGCGGCCGCACTGCACGATAGTTCGGCGCTCACTCACGAGCTGCGTTGCGTCATCCATTCGTATCTATCCAGTTATTAATTCCTAACCTAGGCTTATTTGTTGACAAAAATAGAGTTATAGGCACATAACTTCTGGTATTTAAATATTCAGAAAATTAATTCTTTAAAAAAGACAACTCTAACGTCGCGGAGTCGTCAGACCAAATAAGAATTACACGATAGAAAGAGAGGCAACTTCTAGGTGAATATAACTATAGGTAATTAGCGCTGTGCAACTTGAATTGCGACTTTATTGTGTCGGAACAAGAGTCGCTATTTATTTAAATCATTTGGCGGAGTGAGACTTCTTTACTTGTACTATTATGTATTCTGTGCCCATAGTTCTTTTTTCACCGATTTACTTTATCCGATGAGCCTGCTTTAAAACAGTATGAATATGCAATGTGTCAGTTCTGATTTCATAGCCAATCTTTGTGTGTATAAAGTAAGTTGGTTTAAGCATTCATTGATTTTACCACTGTGAAGAATTCAAATGCTTTTATTGATTGTACTGTTAACCATTCCTAACATAAATAATGTAACACTATTTATAAAAATAACTACCATAATAATTAAAAAACTTCTTATTTCCAGGTCAAGCGAAACTGGCGCGTATCTGGGCACAGCACTGTAAGGACAGCTTACGTCACATCCTAGAGACTCTCCAACAGCTCATAACGCTCAGGGTTATTTCTACAAATTACACACGACAGTTCCAGGTGCAAGACGACGAAGTTGTTACTTGTGCCACAAAGTTTATGAAGGTACGTATACTATTGTTTTGAGCATACGGCAAGCAGCTCATCATCATCATCTGCCAACTCTTCTCCCAAGTTTCACTCTACTCTACCTTACGGTATGCAACTAAGGCCAATAAAGTAAATTAAGTAATAAAAAAATAGATTAATAATTTCAGTAATTTTATTTCTCGTAATTTAGCTACTTTTGTTGCTGGCCGTACAACAAACAGACATGTACTTAAGTTGCTAAGCTCAGTCTACAGAATAAATAACATTGACATAACAATGTACATCAAATGTTTAGTGACGTAACGTGACTCTAAAAACTGCGTCACATAAACATTATAAAAAATTTAAATTCTTTTACAGATAGTATATTACGCAAATTTGTTAGCGGGCTCGATGGAGTCCAACTCGTTGCGCGAGGAACCAATCGTTATCAATAACCAACAGGATCCACTGGAAAATGTGTTAGGACATCTCTACCCACCCACCTCTATGAAGGGCTCTAAGCATTCACAGCCTGATGACCCCTTAGGTATTGTATTTAGCCTTTATCATAATATTTAAAGTATGGATAAATCCATCTGCTTTTATGTATTATAATATTTTTTGGCGTACCATAAACCGCTAGGTAGTATATTAGAAAGTAGCTAGTGAGTGAGATTGGTAGTGCTTGTTAGGGAAGGAGATATGTTCAAATCAAATTATGGGTATTTTTGAATTGTCAGGAGTAGCAGTCAGTCAAAATAAGTCAGTCGTAAAGCTAGTTGTCTGTTCCAATATGAAGATCATACGGAGAAGAATAGGCAAGAAATTCTAAGGAAACTCTTTTTCAACGTTTGTAGGGTTCCGTTCCTTAAAAGATAAAAAAAGGAACCCTTATAGGATCACTTTGTTGTCCGTCTGTCTGTCTGTTAGTCAGTCAAGACTCGTGCGATCCCTTGAAGCTGTAAAAAAAACAAGCTTCTAAGTCAACGCAATGAAAAGATGCGGATATTTAAGCCTTAGATTTGACCAAATTTGAACATTTCGCAGATAAATCAAAACCTATAGAGTACTTCCCATTGACCTAGAATCATGAAATTTGGTAAGAAGCAAGGTTTGGCAGCAGTTTATCTTCCGTATACGGAAAAAAATGGGCAAAAAACTTCGAGAATTTATTTCCGAGATGGACGAATTATCTACATACAAGTTTAGTTGTTTACGGAATCCTCGGTGCGCGAGTCAGACTCGCACTTGCCCGGTTTATTTTTTCATTTTTATGGTTACATTGTATGTATGTATACTTATAAGTGAAAATGATAATAATATGTAACGACAATGCAACACAATGTCCAAAAATACAAAGTCCCGGAAATTAATACTGCAGTGCAGAGATGACCAATTCGGTCGGCAAATCCATGATGCCTTCTTGAAGATATCGGTAACTAATCATAACGCAAGAAGCCTTTTTTTTTTGTTGGCGTGGTGGAAGATACTACATAGATGTCCTCCGCCTTGGGGAGGCGAAGGAGTCTGTCGGACTCTTACCGACTAAAAACTACCCCGGCGTTCCACTATTTGTTCCTATGATCATTGGATCGAGAATCGCTATTGCATTCTTCCGCAACCAACGCAAGGAGCCCTGTTTTAACACTAGTTTAACTTGTTACTAACTATGTAAACAGATCTTGAAGTCCATTTCAACCTACTTCTAATTGTCGACAATACTATAATTTGGCATCTTGGAGCTCTGGCAGTACAGATTTGGCCAGGAGGTAGATGATAGTGGAACTCAATTTAATTTTTAATTCACCATCAAAGTTTCTAGTTTTTCCAAACTAATTATTTCACAACTACTCCTGGTCTATACGCAACCATCGAAGCTCATATCAATTGAGTGCAGCGCGTTTCCTGAGTTGTTTGATGGTATTACGGCAAACAATTACACCAACAATAAGTATGGCTCGCTCGCCCAACGCAGCAAGACGACAAATCACGACATCTAGAATCAGTGAAGTGTGGCGATATAGGGGATATCGCCACACTTCACTGATTCTAGATGTCGTGATTTGTCGTCTCTACTCTAGCATAATTATTATGACAGTTATACCTACACTTATTCATAATGACACTTTTAACTTGGTTAAAATAAAAAAATAACTCCAGAGATTTGAGTCTAGACTTTCGCTATAAATGGTAAATTATTTACTTGCCCTAATTTTTTAAAAGGGCTCCAAGAATAGTACGACCATTTTCGAAAAGATAAGTCGAACATTACTAAAAAACTAGTTTATAAATAATTGTAATGTGTAAAACATTTTGTTTCAGCCATTGAATTAGAAATAAATGTATTAGATGCTAGAAAACCATACCTGCCATTTGAGGAATTCTACAACGAACCTCTTAGTGATACAATTGAAATGGATATAGACTTTGGTAATTTTAAGACGGAAATAAGTAAAGGTAAGAATCAAAACGAAGGGGAGCTTGTACTCTGGGTTCCAGAACACGGATACACACACATAATAATATGTAGATACAATTTTTTTTAATAACTATATTACACATAGAAACACCTAAGTCCAATGTAAATAAGATAATAATATATTCATGAATACCAATATTTACACTGAATGGGAAACAAACCTGTGTGGTTACAAGTAATAAGGTTACTAGGTGTTTTAGAAAAGAATTGGTAGATAAATAAAGTTATTTATTCTATTCTCAATCACGATGACATAAATTATTATTGGAATATCCAGTTGGTGTTGTTCAACATATCAGCATCACTACGTCAAAGTTTTTTTGTTAAGTATAATAAAGCATAACAGCAAATGTAATGTCTATAGAAGTGTTTCTTTGTTAATCAGTTGATTGTAAGGAATAATATAGTAAGCTTTATCTTTCCGAAATCGATATGCGTCTTTACAAGGTGACTGATATTGATGTCTTTTAATAATAATAATATAACTCTTTATTGTACACCAGAAACATTAAAAAGCAAAATTTCTTAAAATTACGGGTAATACAATTGGCGGCCTTATCGCTCTATGGCAATCTCTTACAGGCAACCAACAAAGGATGTTGACCTCGTACCCAATACCTGAACTTTAACTAAAACCCTGATTTGCCTTGTTGAGCATAATTATCTGCAACAGAACCAGAAATTGACGATTAAAGTTTTGCCGTTTTTGAATTTTCTCGAAAATTTCTACCATAAAAATCACTGCGCAACCCTTACATATTGTTGTATAGGTTGTTCCCAATCGATTGCTATCAAAAACGTAATTGTGTAACTAATACTATGGTAACCAGACTGCGGATAAATATATTTAGATATTTCTAAATACATATTACAGCTAAATGAATCAAAAACCCGGAATAAATCATCACGCTCATCACACAATTATTTGTCCTGGGTAGGAATCGAACCCACGATCTCTGGCTCATCAGTCAGGATCATTAACCACTAGACCAACAGTCACTAGGCCAGTCTAAATCACACATTGAAACATTTGTAATTCCAGGTAAAAAGTTCGCGTTTCTAAAATACCCGTTCATTCTGACGGTGGCGACGAAGTCCCTGGGCCTGTACTACGAGAACCGCATCCGCATGTACTCGGAGCGGCGCGTGTCGCTGCTGCACGCCGTGGTGGGCGCCGCGCCGCCCATGCCCTTCCTGCGCCTCAAGGTGCGGCGCTCGCACATCATCGACGACGCGCTGGTCGGGGTCAGTACTTCACACTTACACACTATCTAGTACTATCTACCTATTACGTGAAGAGATTTTTTTTGTACCCCTTTTGAAGAAATTTAATGGTGGCGCTTGGTGGCTGCGAGGAGGCAAAATGGTTCGTATGCATAGCCAAGAACCGGCTACCGATTACTCAGGGATCACCAAACAACAAAAAAAAAAACTCCTGCTATTTCCACAATCACCACAGAAAGGACACTAATGTGTACCGGTCAGTCATATTTCCCTGTGTGCACTGGATTTAATTTTGTTTGACAGAGACAAAATTGAAAAAAAAATAGTTTTGTTTTCAGTATCAATTATGATGCCCCAAAATTTTTTTTCTAAATATCTTCAATGTACAGGATTTGACCTGTTACAGTTTTATTATAAGTATAGATGTATTTTTTAGCTGGAAATGGTGGCCATGGAGCGAGCACTAGACCTGAAAAAGCAACTAGTCGTAGAATTCGAGGGTGAACAAGGCGTGGATGAAGGTGGAGTCAGTAAGGAGTTCTTCCAATTGATAGTGGAAGAAATCTTCAATCCAGACTATGGAATGTTTACGCAACAGCCTGATTCTCTCACTGTGTGGTATGTTTTCCTTTTTTATATTGTTGTCAAACAATAACTCTCAATTTTTAACAGAAGGTTCATAAGTTAGCCTGGATAAAAACGAAATTTGGGAAACATTCATTGCGGTGAGTTTTTGTGAGGAGGCTGTAAAAACCTCTGAATGTAAAATAATACGTCGACACCGATTTTCTTTAGTATATAAGTTGTTATTTTCAGCTAATGTACTGTCGAAGACTCGAGGAAGCAGTGACTCAAATTTCTCACTGCTTTGTTATTTAATAGAGCTAATACGACTAGGGGTCGGACGGGCTTACCGTTACTAGATGCTATGAGAAGAGTAAACAGCGACGAACTATCCCTTTAAATGTGACAATGTTTTTCCAGGTTCAACATGACATCATTCGAAACTGAAGCGCAGTTCACACTGATTGGTATAGTGTTAGGTCTGGCGATATACAACAACGTTATTCTTGCCGTCAATTTTCCAATGGTGGTATATAGGAAGCTCATGGGCAAGAAAGGGTCGTTCAAAGACTTGGCTGACTGGAACCCCGTAAGTACTCTCACAAGCACTCTCAGCCGCAAACGGCAAGCCGGCTTACATGAAACTTGCGCCTTTCTCTAACTTTACAACTAGTTTTCGCCTGCGGTGTCGCTCACGTCAATTTGTTCGTCAATTCAGTATATTTTTTTCGGGATAGAAGATACTCTATTGTCCTTTTTTTTTCCTCTGACTACGTATATGCAAGTTCCCGCGGGGCTTCGCTTGCGTGTACATATTTATATATTTTGCGCGGAACCCTAATTCTTTTTCAAAAATAAAAGTTAAAATATAAGTTACTCTTTATAACACTAGCTATCCCGTGGAAATCGTTCCACCCGTTTCGGAGATTAACCGGAACTAACAGACAGACAAGAATTTTAAAAACTGATTTTTAAACATAGGTGTTCGTGCAAATACGGGTACTTCTGAAGTACCCGTTTGTCATTTCAAAATATAAATTTTTTTAAACTCGTACAGTTATTTGCTGGTTTATTTATTGGTTTCAGACATTGTACAATGGTTTAAAAGACATGTTAGAATACGAGGGCAGTGATTTAGAAGAAGCATATTACCAAACGTTCAGGATATGTTACCAGGATGTGTTCGGAAATGCTATATTTCATGATCTTAAAGAGGATGGCGACAATAAATTCGTCACGCAGGAAAATAAAAGGGTAAGTCGATCTTTTTTTTTACAACTCTCATGTCGCCAAAAAATACAGAAGAGCCTAAATGGTGTCACAGCCGAAGTTCGATGGATAGAGGAAACCATTCTGCAAGGGTATCCTTTGCTTTCAGGCACAGCACCGCGACATACCACCGTATTTTTAATCAGTTCTATAATCTATATTCCTGTATTTTTCCTGATTTTAAAGTAACTATAATATAATATATAAATTTCAGGAATTCGTGGAGTTGTATTCAAATTTCTTGCTAAACGATTCAGTGGACACGCAGTTCAGAGCGTTCAGGCGCGGCTTCTTGATGGTCACGGACGAGAGTCCACTAGCAGCGTTGTTTAGGCCAGAGGAAGTAGAGATGCTTGTATGTGGTAGTAAGGTAAGTGTTCTGCCATGTTACACGATAGACAACCGATATACCGGTGAAATAGCAATTTGAGACAACTTACACACGCCCGCCTTATCCCAAACTAGGTGAGAGAGAGACAGAGAGAGGTCAGAGAGAACGTGTACTATAGGATCCAGACTGCTGATATTCATACTTATATAAAGCTACAAGTACATGGTAGGGTTTTTTTTTCTATGGTACAGGGGGCAAACGAGCAGACGGGTCACCTGATAGTAAATGACTACCGCCGCCCATGGGCTCCTGTAACTCAAGAGTCAAGTGCATTGCTGCCCTTTAGGGTGGGAATAGGGGGAAGAGCGGGAAGACGGGAGAGAGGGATTAAAGAGGAGGAGAGGGGGGAAGGACGGGAATAGGGGAGAGGGAAGGTTTAGAAAAGCAATGCAAGCATTGTTTTACTGCCGGTTTTCTGTGAGGCCGTGGTATCGAGCTGAGTGGAGCCGGCCCATACGTGCTTTTTATCAACAGCTGTATTCCATGAAAAGAGCTTCGGCTCTACCCCTTCTGTCATTCCTTATATAAAAACAATGTATTTTCCAGAACTTCGACTTCAATGAATTAGAAAAATCAACAGAATACGATGGCGGCTACACATCAGACTCTCAAACTATCAAAGACTTCTGGAGCATCGTTCACAGTTTGCCACTGGACGATAAGAGAAAACTCTTACAATTCACTACCGGCTCTGACAGAGTTCCTGTTGGGGGACTAAGTCACCTTAAGCTCGTGATCGCAAGAAATGGTCCAGACTGTGATAGGCTACCTACCGCCCACACCTGTTTTAATGTTCTCCTTCTACCAGAGTATGAAACCAAGGACAAATTACAAGACAGACTGATGAAAGCAATAAGCTACTCTAAAGGCTTCGGAATGCTTTAACATAGTTTATTGACGTTGAACAAACGATTGTTGTAAATGAGCCAGGCGGTCTTTGTAACATTAATAAATAAAGTTTGTTTTATTTATACACAACTCGTGTTTTTATTGCATTTTTATGTGCGAATTTGTGACTCTTATAACAGTATATTAAAGTTGTCTTTCGTAATGAAATATTATGCCGAGATTTTATTTAATGAAAAAACAAAATTATCTGTAATGAAATATTATGCCGAGATTTTATTTAATGAAAAAACAAAATTATCTTGTTTTCTCGATATAAGTAATTTCACGTTCTGTAATTATAGTTATAAAAAAAGGTATACAACTAATGCCGTCGGTCTTCAAAAACTTTACAATAGGTCTATGTGCCTTACTATAATTTAATTCGTGAACAAAGCTGTCTCCTCAAATGAAGTTGCCCATTTGCCCATTTGATAAAAATATAAACGTAAAATAAGCTTATTAGGTCTTAGTTCGTAAAGTATGCACTTTGGGGTCCAGATTTTCACGTTTATTCAAACCTTGTAAGTGTCTGCAACATGTTGCCAAGTATCAATGATGTTCCGTTAGTAATTAAAGAGTTATAGGACAATTTACCATGAACAGACCACTGTTTACAATGCAGTCAAATATCACGACGTTCTAAAGGAATTGCATAGTAAAATGTGTTCCAATAATTAGTGTATTAATTCAACTACTCACATGCAAAATTTCATCTCATTAAATTCAGTAATTAAAGAGAAACAATTAAAATACTGACAAAGCATCGAAAACCTACATAATCCGACCAAGTTCGGATGGCTACTAAAAAGCGGCCGTGCAATATATTTGGTAACATTCTAAAATTTACAGTATAATACCGGTATTGAATTGGTACAGGTGACAACACAATTGTTGTTTCGATATAATTTATAGGTCATTTATTTTTCTACACCTGCTTTTTTAAATGTATTTGACTATGACAGTAAGTACTATTTACGTAGGGACTTTATTTAAGTATGCGCTTGAGACTTGCGTCAGTATATGATATTACCGTTGTACTGGTAGTGACTTATGTATGTATGCATTTTAAATCTATTGCTGTCTCTAACCGCGCTGCTGACAGCAGTTCCGCGCGCTCACGCTTTTATTTTTGAATTTTTACGTAATTCGAAATTGTATTTTTATACCTTTATATATTTTAAATACAGACAAATTGACATGGTTTCTGGTAGTTTATTTGCTGTACATGGACGTAGATCCAGTAAGAGAAAAAATTAACAAAATTTGTAATTGTTTTTGTTTTCAAATATATTTTGTTCTATTTTGATGTTTTGGTTTCTGTTACAAATAAATAAGAGTTAATACGGTTTTCACTGTCACATAGAGTTGTTTTTTAGATAAGGTTTTTTATGCAATTTCTTTAATATACAAATACCTACTTAATTCGAATGGTAAACCATTCGAATTTTACAATTTATTTAATTAATCAAGTGTTTGTTTCGAATACAAATAGTTAATTCTGTAATAAAAGTAATTAATAATGGTTTACAATTCTTATTAAATATTTATAATAGTAAAGAAAATACGTAATTTTGAAATGGTTTTAAGATTCTATTTATGGAAAAAATATATACCGTAAGTAGAAGTACTAAATACCTTATTTTTATTATTTTTAAGTAAATGCTACTTTTATTAGTTTATATTTATATGAATGCCATAACTACAAGAAATAAAATCTTTAGTACCTAGGTGCCTTATTTTTTTCTAAAGCAAAATGCCACCGCGCTAGCGGTGCGTCCAGCTGACCAAAACTTTTCGTTTTTAGATTTTGTCGGCACTATTGTCGTCAAGGACAACGACGCATCTACTCGTGTAGTGAATTCCACGCGTTTGATTGGGAAAAGATTTGGATGTAGGTACTCAACTTTAATTAAGGAGCATCAATATCAACTACATCACATCTATACTAATATTATAAAGCTAAAGAGTTCGTTTGTTTGGTTGAAGCGCCAATCTCAGGAACTGCTGGTTCGAATTGAAAAATTCTTAAAATGTTGTGTTGGATGGACTATCCATTTAAAGAGGAAGGCTATAGGCTATTTCTTTTTTATTGATGTTTCTCGTTAGAAGTTGTGTGTGAAGTGTTGCGGTGACTCTGTGTGTGTTGATCTATAATTTTTAATTATAATAATTATTTATTAAATCGACGATTTCGATGGTCAATTTTATGAAATAAAGATTTTTTTGAATGAAAGAAGTTTGGTTAATAAGCAAGGTCGCGTGGCTTCGGCAATAAGTTTTTCGGAGAAGCGATTTGTCGTTAAGTGTTTCGTATTAGTAAACTTACGGGGACGTGGTATTAAGTGTTACACTTTTCTAAGTAAGGTCACGCACCCGATTTTTTGTGTAATAAAACTTACTTAATTAACATAGCCTTTTTTTATAAAAATTACATAAAAAGAGGTAACCCTAAACTCACTTACGGCAACGCAACCATGCGTTATTGCGAGGCAATAATAATCGTGTTTTAAGAATATTAAAGATCATTTTCGCATGCAGGGGTCGGCGCTCGGAAAGAGTAGCTAATTAAAACAGTAGGTATGGACGTTTTTGTAGGGAGTGATTTATCTGTTACGTAGTAACTACTTACTTAGTAATCTGTGCCCATAGTAAATACGTAATTTTTTTTAATATGAACCTTAAATGAATCCTTAACTTGGGGAGGGGCGGGGGAAAACCAAAATTTGTTGGAAAGAAATTCATAGCTCCGAAACTGTATAGGATCATAGGAAGAAAGTTATGCTAAAAAAACTGATTTTTGAAAATCTGCTCCCTAGTCCCCCCCTTTGGCAGAATATTCCCCATTCACGAACTTAACCTTCATTTTTGCCCTGTTGATTTGTCGTCCAAGTTTGAAAGCAATCGGTGCATAATTGCGACCTCTTATCGTGCCGGTAAAATTGAGGAGATGGTAATTGAATATGTCAAGATCTTGGTAAATTCGAAAAAGAGGTTTATCGAGGTATTTATAAACCGCTCTGTAGTTCAAACCTCAGACCTGTTAGGTAGTTGTACTTACGTGTAAAATTTCTGTTCGAATTCAAGTGATCTAAGTAGGAAAACCATCCATCGAGTTGAATAGATCGTCCACTTGAGTATTGATGGGATAGCTAAGGTTTCCCTATCGACAGTTGACCTTGAACAATAGTAACTTACTGTTTTAGTATAATAATTCTATCAAAAGTATCGAAAAGGAATAATATCGATCTTTAGCAATAGTATTTTCTTAATGTAGGTAGACATTCGATATCGATAGTATTGTCGAAGTCGATATTTTCGATAGGACTATCGATCGTACGACAAGGTGACATTAGTATCACGATACTATCGATAGACTATCGCTATCGCAACCACACTAATCCACTTCCTGTCGACGATCCCCTCGACTGCTGAACAAGTGAGGTCGGTCCAGATTTATCTCAATATCGTATTAGCTATAACTAGATAGAATGAGATTCGGGAAAGAAAGGTCACAATTCAAATGAAACTAACGTTGTGTTTTGTGGCTATATTCTGAAATAAACTATTCTCTAAAAGTATTTTTTTTTTTAATTTTCCGATCCTATATAAAATACAATAACATCAAAACATGTATCTATTTATCCCCGAGTGAGGCAGTTTCGACATTTTTTGTTTTGTTAGCAACTATGCGTTCGCGTTAGCATGTTTAGTAAATACACGAATAATAAAATGTGTACAGCACTTCAAACATTTTTCATACAACATCGAATATGTGTCCGTAATATTGGTGTTAGGTAGACGGTCTATATTTTATTACATAACCTTTGCATCGTTGTTTTGAAGCTCTTGTTATGAAGCGCTTACTTTGTGGTGGTTGGTAATTGAGTTATGGAGACGTAAGTCTTGCACAACGAGTGGGAACGGACGGCGACATGCTGGTTGAGAGAGCCGCGGCGATGGAATATTCACGGATTTGCGTCGATATCTGGAAACAGTACAATGCACTATAAAGGTTCGTATTTATTTAAATACAGCGAGGTTTAACTTGATAGTATGCACTATATTAACACCTAATGACATTGGACATATCTACCTATATGTATATTGATGGACAATCTTAAAATTTAAAAAATACACAGATAAGTGGGTTCTTTATGGAGATGTGATAAAATACTGAGATAGTAAGGGCCTTATGGTGATGGAAAATATGAACCTACAAAAAAAACATTAAAGGTACATAACTTTGCAATCAAGAACCTGGGGGGTTCCAGTAGCAGTTGTTAGCAATACCGAAGGGAACTAAGTAACTCAAGTATTTTGATGAATACAATATCTACTTCTTTAAATTTGAAATAAACACTTACTAGCTTACGCCCGCGGCTCAGATAGACTAGACAGGGTTAGATCTTTAAAACTATACGCAACGGATTTTAATGCAGTTTTCACCAATAGACGAAGTGATTCATGAGGAAGGTTTTGTGTAAAATTACTGAAATATGACGATGATTGTTGAAGATGTTGGAAAAAAATAAATATAGTCAAGAGGCAACAGTGGTTATAGCCGCAACAGTGGCGCAGGCCGTTGTCTAGAAAGTATCAGAGATAGCTTTCTATGTCTCTCATTTTTCGGAAGGTCTCCCGATAGGTACATGTTACATCCAGTTCGACCAGTTCGCTCGCGTCGGCGGTGTAACTAATATGTGTATTGAGTGTTTTTTTTTGTTTTGACGAAAGAAAAAGTGAGTTTTAAGGTAAGATGTATTTGTATTTCTTCACGAACCTTTCGTTATATCAATAAATTAATATTTTTCCTAAGAAATAAGTTTAATCGAGGTCATTTTGGACTATAATTCACTGAGACTTACGCAAATCCGACGCGTGTGGCATAGGTTAAATCCAAAATGGCGGTTTTGTAGTGGCTCAAATCCCTTGAGTACACAGTGGATCGTGATCCAGTGTGTACTATACTGATAATAACAGTTACCCCCACATTCATTTAATTTCAGAAAAATTTACAAAATGCTATAATTTTTGTTTACTTTCCTTTTTAGGATGGGTCGTCTAGTAAAGCCCCGTAAAATCGGGAAACACACAGCTGATGACGTTGAGACTGAAGTAGTCAAGCTAAAGTTACCTGATTATTAATTTTAAGTTTAATAAAGACAAAAAGGACTTAGGTTGCGATTTTGTTTGCAAAATACTGAATAAGTAGTGTTAGGCTTGAAGTTACCAGTTGATTACTTAATAACTAAAAGAGAGAAGAGCTAAATTATTTGATTTTTAAATTTTAGGACTGAAAAGTCACTTTGAAATTATCTGATTATTATTTTAAGGCTAAAAGAGTCATTACTAACTTTTAAACTTTCGCGTTCCATGATATAATATTATCTACGTATGAACGGGAATTAACGCGATCACGAAAAGGTATTACATACCTCTGAATTGCCTGACGTTTCGACCAGGTTGCACTGGCCGTGGTCACAGGCTGACTGGCTCAGCGGTGCACGCCCTCCGTCGCCGACATCGTGAGGTAGAAGGTTCTTCATCCACCTCCACTTTTTTGATATTTTTGATATTTTCGTTTCGCCATGTACCGTCACATACTATACTAACAGTGTCCCTATTCTGTAAGCAAACCGATGTGGCCCTATTCTGGTGTTCACCCGACTGCGCATAAAAGCGAGGTGGCATGTTTTTTATCACTGGATTCCACGCTGTAGATAATTTGAAACCATCTTCCCGATTGAAAGTTTTGTGTTTTTTTAATTTCAATCGCTTCACGTACAACTCTTGAGTAAAAGTGACGTTCCGTGGAGAGGACTTGCGTACGGTGAAATTCAATCCAGTGATTGGTGCCCGCTTCGAGTGCATGTTCTGCAATCGCTGATTTGCTAATCTGTCGGTTCTTCACAGCAGCGATGTGTTCTTTGACCCTTTCAGCAATGGTCCGCTTTGTTTGGCCTATGTAGGAACTACCACAGCTGCAGTTTATTCTGTAGACACCTGGAGTTTGTAACGGCAAGACGTCCTTCGGTGTACCCACGATGTTTTGAATTTCACCGTACGCAAGTCCTCTCCACGGAACGTCACTTTTACTCAAGAGTTGTACGTGAAGCGATTGAAATTAAAAAACACAAAACTTTCAATCGGGAAGATGGTTTCAAATTATCTACAGCGTGGAATCCAGTGATGAAAAACATGCCACCTCGCTTTTATGCGCAGTCGGGTGAACACCAGAATAGGGCCACATCGGTTTGCTTACAGAATAGGGACACTGTTAGTATAGTATGTGACGGTACATGGCGAAACGAAAATATCAAAAATATCAAAAAAGTGGAGGTGGATGAAGAACCTTCTACCTCACGATGTCGGCGACGGAGGGCGTGCACCGCTGAGCCAGTCAGCCTGTGACCACGGCCAGTGCAACCTGGTCGAAACGTCAGGCAATTCAGAGGTATGTAATACCTTTTCGTGATCGCGTTAATTCCCGTTCATACGTAGATAATATTATAAAAGAGTCATTATGTTTCACGTGGCATATATTGTTTTGGATAAAATTATAAATAAAGATTGATGTAAAGCCAAAAACTGCATTATTATTTGGTTTATATTATTTATGATTCACTGTGAACTGAGGGTCGATTCACTGTATCCGACCCCCAGTACACAGTAGCTCAAATTAGTTTTTTTTTAACCGACAAAAAAAAAGGAGGTTCTCAATTCGACCGTATTATATATATATATTTTTTTTATGTCTGTTCAGCCCTTACTCCGTTATTTGTGAACCGATTTTGATTATTCTTTTTTTGTTAGATAGGGTATACCTCAAGGGTGGTCCCATGTCAAGGAAGTCAGGATTTGATGATGGGATCCTGAAAAAATTGAGAGAAACCCTCGAAAATTGTAGGAACGAATAGTGTTTCTGTTTACTTTTCATTACTTTATCAGGTATTTGCGTTTAGAAATCATCACATCATGTAGCTGTGCTGATGATAAAAAAAAACCATAAAATAAAAATCTTTAACAAAAAAATTAAACCGACGAAAAGAACTAAAAAGCAAACAATAAATAAACCTTAAGTCTTATGTATTGAGCTTATTTACATAAACTATAAAATTTTATATAAACTTATTTTGAGTCGGCGCCAATTAATAAAATGATTAATTACTTACGTAGGTACACATAAAATTTTGATAATTAATCAGTTTGTTGTTTGGCGCCGACTCAAAATAAGTTTATATAAAATTTGATAGTTTATGTAAATAAGCTCAATACTTAAGACTTTAAGGTTTATTTATTTTTTGATTTTTAGTTGGTTGAATTTTTTGTTAAAACGATTTTTATTTAAATACTGTTTATCTCCAAATATACTGCATTGTTGAAATAAATCTATTAAAATTATGAATATACATTAGTTACACTATATATTAAACCATTCACATCTTCCCAATACCCTTCCAAATCAAGTCCAGGTCACTAAAAAAAAAGTGAACCACTGTTGCCGCCTTGACCTCTGCTACAAGTGCGAAGCCCGGACGGGTTGCTAGTTTATGATAATTATGATACAGGTAATATAAGTTGTGATTACTTGTGCCTCGCATCACAGGTGCAGGCCGCGGCGGAGATGGCGGCGGCGGCGGCGTGCCTGCGCGCGTGGCGCTCGCACACCAGGCGCTGCTCGAGGGAGCCGCGGCGCGGCAGCTCGCGCGCCGGCTCCAGCCAGCCCGGCGCGCTGCCGCGCCGCGTCGAGCGCGACAGCGACGCGTACGTCGGGGCCGCTACTCGTTCCACCTGAACACCCACCCTTATTATTTACATTAGACTAGTCGTCTCCCTCAGATTCACCCGGCTTGCAAATGCCAAAGGATTTTTTTTTAAATCCGACAGGTAGTTCCAGAGCCTTCCGTTCCTTCATTATGGGTAGACACATGATGCCATTTACAGATGTCAGAGTTTAGAAGTTTGTAAAATATGTAGATAAATCCAAGATAAGTAGATAGATACTTAGCTACTAGTACTGCTCTGCTCAGGTGTTTGGTTAATAATATTATTCAGTACACACTTAAGTAGTCCTATGGATTAACGATCCTAGGAACTTGTCATTTTTGGATCAATGATCCTGACATGACGACGACACAACGTTGTCGATTAAACATAAAGACATGTGACCTACAATTAGTCTAAAATAGATTTTGAAACAACATATTTTCATCGGAAAATGCTTCTTACAGTATTCATTTATAAACAGTGTGCTATCCATACCTATTCATTTAAATTTCAAAGATTAAAAGATTGTGTTCGTATGTCATACGACAATACCAGACAAATCCGAGCGTTATATCAACATCCAACGGAATATTAGTTTATTTTTAAGTAACTTCATACTTTCAGTTTTTAAGTGTGGTTTCCGTACCTAATATTGCAAAACGCTTTACAATATTTACAAGGTTTACCATATCACCTTAAAGTACCTACCTATGACTACACTTTTCTTTAATACATTGTAAGTAGGTACTATATATGGCAATAGTTTTAAAAGTATTAAAATATTTTTTGCAAGAGTCGATTCCTTGTTGAATAAATAATGAACCCACCTGAAAAATATCCATAACTACATCACTACTCTGTTCAAAAGCAAAGAGTACTACCTCAAAAGTTGGTTGCTTTCTTCTATGTCGTTTGGGTGATAAAGTGGCGGGCTCCTTCTTGCGTCTGTGCGGCGGCGGCGCGGACGAGGCCGGCCCGAACAACCCGCGATCTTCCGCGACCCGGATCATATACTTAGCATCAAGTCGGGTGATCTCCTGTAGTCAACCTATCGTTGTGCAATCAGCTCTACGGTTGCGACACCAATACGTAAAATAGAACTGAATATTGTCAGTTAACAACGAACAACGCCTTTAGATATCACACCTACATCGTTCTTATATTTAAAATAGCTTAAAATTGTGTGTTAGTAATAGTTAGGCCCTTAATCATTTAGTGACTTGAGGGCCTAATTGTAAATCTTATTGTAATTACTATTATTACTGTAGAGTGTAGAGTTAGTGACACTAAACTATAATGTCACTCTACAAACGGATTATATTCAGCGATCATAAACATTAATCTTTTGGTGGCTTGAATGACTTAATTATGGCAACTTCGGTGTTACAATTATAATATATCAAAGGTAACCGTAATACGGATTATGAAAAAAAATAGGGAACTAAAGAAAGTTTCGCTGGTGGAATATTCCCCATGAAAGTTTGCAGTTTGCCAATCAAGTATTTTAACAGTATTTTAATTCAATATACAAGTAATAGTAAAGTGTTACATACCTTCCTTTGAATAAGACCAAGGTAGCATCCGTCCCTATCAAGTATGTAATTGATATCTAATCCATTACCTAAATTCGGCAACGTTGTAACTTCAAACAGGTCACTATTTGGTACCTGCAACATAACCGTGAGTTTACCAACAAACCACTGCGTATGTGTAAATTACAAAGTACATTGCTGAGGCACAGTAGGTGTACTTAAATTTCTCAATGTGTCTACTAAAAGCTATTGCAAAGATCCATTTATGAATTGTTGTGTACTATCGTGTAGGTACAATTTGTTCACACAATCCATTAAATAAATTGTTTTCAATGGATTTTAGTGGAAAATAAGAATATTTCGAGCAACTAATTTCTTTTCTTATACATTCAAATTCCAGTTTACAGCTTACGCGTGATGAGAAAAGACTACAACAAGCCGTAATGATTAAACAAATTTCTGTACTATTTCGATCTCACCCAGATAGAGTCAGATAATAAAGATTAAGTGAAATAAACACCTGAGTATATTACCCAACTACTAGTTATGGACTCAGCATAAATCATATTCCAACACGCTGCGAGTTGACGATGGAGGATTATGGAGTATTCTCTGCTTAGATTTCGGGTAAGATTTCCTCATCGTGTTTGTCTTCACCGTAACAGCAAGTGATAGTTAATTTATAATACGTTATACTACGCACACAAACTTCAAGTCAAAGTCTCAAAAGTTTGTTTCAAGACATTAAGAAAAAAAAGTATCCCAATCGGGTATCAAACCTAGACTTCAATGATTAATCAACTACGACTGAATAATCATCTTAAAACATAAATTTTATACTTACAAAAATGTTAGGATTATCTTTATCAGGGTCATGCGGCATTTCACTGGTGGGAAGTGCAGGAATTGGTCTAGCTTTTGTAGTTCCCGGTCGAGAATGTCTCTCTAAACTGTCTACTCTTTTTCTCAATCGATCTGGGGTGGATAATTTGGTTCTTGCTGTACTAGTTCTCGAACTGGGTCTTGAACTTCGCTGCTTGGAAGCTGAATCCGGCCGGGAAGTCGATACAGTTTTCATTGTCGATTGGGATTCACTAAATGCAATATCGGACGGATCCTCTTTATCGTCGTCTGAGCGAGAGGTATCAAAAGATGTTGTAGAGGGAGTAGTTACTGTCTCGTTTTCAGCTATGGCTGCATGCTTTTTCGGACTCTGTGAAATCAAAAGACTTACTAATGAGTTAAATGTAAATGGCTACGTCGCGTTGCCTTCTCTTCACTTTTTCATCAACCGGTCATTTATTAATTTATGTGTCAAAACTCACAACCATAAATAATAATATACTAAGTGTGAAAAAAACTAGGCCCATACCGATACTCGATGTTTTTTCTTTAGCCACATATGTCGCTCGCGCGCCAACCTGTTTGCTTCAGCCACCGCTCGCGTCACTTGAGCCTGGTTCTCCGCCTCCAAGGCCGAGTGAGTTTCATAAAGAATCAGTTGTATCTGAAATACCACTTGAATAAAATAACTTTCGACTTCCTTTTTTTATCATTATGTGAAGTGTAACAAAATGTAGAAAAAATTTTCCCGCATTAAGACACTGTTTAAATGTCTTTAAAAAAATTGTTATATTATTTCTGTAGTTTTAGAGTAAGTTAAAATGACTAGCGTCCAAGAAAGGAAATAAACCGATCAGCAAATGAGTCCTTGAGACCACTCTTGGTGCCGGCCAAGCGAATTGTTGGAAAAGGAAAGGAGGAATGGCGTCCTTAATTTTTCGTTCAGAACGGCAGCGGCAGTCAGTCTGTCTTTCAGTCTTTGTCTGGGGAAGACGGAGGAAGACTCGACTCCCTTTGATATCATATGGTTGAAGTGGACGATGGCTGGCGCGTGCGTCATGCTCGTGAACGAGTGCCGTTGGTTGGGACTTGTCATTTCTGAACTGCTATTACTTACATATAGTAGTAGTTTGCGCGACTGTTTATAGTTTAGAACAATACGTTACATTGTCCTCACATTTAACTTGCGCATATAAGCAATGTAACCAGTGATATGTAAAAAACATGTTGAAAAAGAGTGTCCTTGGAGTTTCTTGCCTGTGCTTCTCCACTGGATCTACGAATTGGAACAGGCAACTAGCTGCACGACTGACTTAGTCTAACTGACTACTACTCCTGACAATTCAAAAATACCCATAATGGTTTAGTTGAAATAAATGATTTTGATTTTGATTTTGATTTTGAAGACTTAAAATGGGCCATGTCGGTCAGAGCACTGTAATAGGCCAAATTCATGATTATTACATTTTAAAGACGCTATTTTTACCTGAGGCTTGGACAGTAGCGTTTTCAGTGTTTTCTTTTGTTCTTCTAATATCATCTGGACTCGAGTCTTGCCATCCATATCTATTTCCGATTCAGTTAGGATCTGTAGAAGACAGTTTTATTTTATACGACGATTCATGAATTATTGATTGGATATTAACATATCTACATGTTTCTGTAGCCTAAAAATCTAAAAGGTACTTCGATATTAGTAAATATTTTTCTTATTGGACTAAATCCATCCGAATATTACATGAAGGTATGGGTATTATAAGACCAATTTCAAAATGAAGTTTAACTAAAACACTTGTAGTTTACAAACTAATCGGGCCGTAAAGGTTATTTATTACCATTCTAATTAATAAAAGTTTTGATGATTATGCTACTATTTATCGCTCGTTGTTTGTGAAATCCTTAACCATCTAGGGAATAGATTTCCCTTCTGTATCTGTCAATTTTGTTTAAAAAAATAACAAAAACCATTGAGGTGTTTGAATGCTTGCCTGTGCCTGTGCCGTATATCAGAAGATATTTATATTTTTTTAAATTACCATACTACTACTACAAAATAATTACCTCTAACATTGCAAGATCTCCTCCTCTGCCGCATACCAGATCAATGGGATCCGTAACAGCAGAATATGAGTTGGGTGGGGTGGCCAGAGCCGCCACTACTCCATCTAATGCGCTGATGACAGTTGGGGTGTCACAGTGCACCGGATCGCTGAGTATAAGTACTGAGGCACCAGACTGTGGAGCTTGTGATGCCTCGATGCCTAGTTCCCGGAGTGCACCAATATAACTCTCAACTCTATAATGGAAGATAAAATAGGTAACATAGTTTATATTATATTTCCTAGAAAGTCTTTGCGGCGTGGTTTTTGAAAAAAAGTGTTTTTTTTATATACATATTAGTCTCTTCGACAACTAAGACACTGCAGAACTTCCAAAGTTTAGTGGAATCAAAGGCTTTCTCAGAGTCTAGCTAGTGACAAGATTTGTAATAACCCTCGACTTGTAAATATGTGACTCAGAAGTGAGATGGGTCTTTAATTCTTTAATAAAATAATTATAATAACTATAATACAATATTAAACTTCATTCTATTGTGCTCCGAGTCCACAGCAGTCTTCTCGTGACAATAGTGAGTGTCGTAGACTCGTAGCAAGAGGGAATGATCTCCGAACAATATTGTGGGATTAAGTTTCTAGAAATTTTTTTCACGTTTTTATTTTACAATGGTTATGTCACATCACGATATTTAGTTGGAGCCTTGAACTACGAGTCTATGACCCTACCATACGTAACATACGTTCGCGTCATCAACGCGGTAGCTTTTTAAAAATTTCCGGACCTAAAAGTGATAATTTTAACTTCTGCTTTAACAAACTATGGATGAACATGTTTAATAGACATAAATGAGTAAATAATAAAAAAGTGATGTTTCCATATGCAAAAAATAAATTTATCCATTTAGTTCAATTTGCTATGTTGTCAAATACTTGCATTTGCAATAGATAATCGTTATTTAATATTGTGTTAGTCTTTGTTTCTTCCATATTTAACACAGGGATAGACAGAGAGAGAGACACATGGCGCTTGTTTAGCTGTTATTACTATTAATTGTTTATGTTGCCATCAATCACTTCATCTGGCTTCTGTAACTATTGAAATTGCTACGAAGCAAAAACAAGATATTTAATAAACGAAGATACTTACTTGTCTCCAGCACCAAATACAACAAGTTTTCCAAGAGTAGGTGTAGCGGGTGCTGCTGGTGTTTTCGCTTTTAAAACTGCTGCTAAATCTCGGAGTTGTGCGGCAAGATAAGCTGAACAACGGGGCGATGATGCGTGTGTTTGTGCCACTACACCTTGGAGACAGTTTGCGCGAAGAGCTCTACACAGAGTTGAGGCACCTTCGCAGAATTCACGTTCCTGGAAAGACAACACAAAAGACAGGCAGTTTGAACTATGGACTATCGGACATTTTTTGTTAACGACCTCAGTAGTAAGCCAGTAAAACACGAATCGGGTAAATAAGTATGTTGTATTCTGATTTAATTAATTACCTGAAGCACAATGGTTCCTTGCTTCACCAGATCCAACTGCCCAATGCTCACATTTGATGGTGGTCGCAGTGTTATAAATCTGAATGAAAAGATAAAAATAAATTATAATATCTATCGGATTAAATTGCCTAATTGACAACAGTGAAAAGGCCACCGAGACTTTGGAAACGGCAGCATCTTTTTGATATTTGATGCTTTAATATGTTATCGTTTTAATAATAACCGATATACTAGATGGACCCGGTTGAAAAGGCGTTGGATGAAGATGACACCAAACTGCAGTTTGTGGAAGACAGAATAAATGAAATTTTTCATTGTTATCCTATGGTTTAAATAGAGACTTTTCTTTGTCAACGTTACGTTATACAACGGCATGTTTAACTCATATGACTGGAAACGCATGTAGTTAGTTTAAATGTTAGATTCCTTTTTATTTAGACAATTAATCAAACTTTTTTTTTAAGGAAAAGTACCTATAAGTATATTTCAATAAGCGAAGTTTTTTGAAATCCTGATAAAGGGAATCACTAAACTCTTTGATCTTATTGGATTGGAAATGTTTTTTCTGTAAAAGGGTATTAATTAAAAAAAAACGAATTTATATGGAATTCAAGATATAAGGATTGCCATAATACAGCGAGCATGCCTCACTGCACTGATTCAATAAGTCTGAGATGTCTAGCGGCTTCAAAGAGATTGTGATACGCTTCCTAAGGAATAGAGACTCGGTCAACAGTGTAGGGTGATCCTAACTTAACCTGAACTTAATGTGTTACAAACCTTGGACATACTCGATCAAATCTGTACTCTCCTGCGCAAAGTTGCCGCGAGTTGCTGTAAGAATAGCCAAGTTCGTGCAGCCTTTTTACGAGTAAAGCCACTTTCCTAGAAAATAAAAGATATTCCACTTAGTTACAATATAGTTAAATGATCTACAGGAAACCCAGGTGTAAGTTGGTGCAATGTCAGTGAGTTGGATGTGTCATAATAATTGAACTAATATTACGATTTATTCTTATCTTAAAATATTTTTTAACTTATGTTTTAGCTTAGTTATTAATCTAAGTAACAGTTTTAATAATTGTTAGTAGTCAGTGTAAGCTTTAGGCATAACTAATGCTGTGGGCGTCTATAATAAATGACGCACATAAAAGAGATGTCAGGTCATGATAAATGTAATGAACAATGTTGCATATGTTTATTGTTGATGATCCTTAATAAATAAACCCATGACAATACGATACACAGCTCGCTCACTATAAACCCAGCACCGAATGTGGCAGAAAACTTCAGTAGCGTAATGACTATAGCTTGCTTATACTTGCGATCGAGTGGATACGGGTATGAACCCCACTCAATACACAGTCGAAGAAAACCCTCTGCTTACACAAAGATAGAGCTTATTTTGATAAGTTAACGATAATACTAAGTAGTTATGTGTCACTACAAAATACTGCTAAACATACTTAGCTTTAAAAATGTTGACCCATCCTGTCACTGTCTCTCTATTGGCGCACGCAGACCGTTCCTCACGCAGATGTGCTGGCAACAGTTCCGATAATCTACATACAATATAACAACACTGTTACATGATTCAGTTTTCTTTATTTACTCTTCAAAACGTTAGCATAACATGCTTGTACCCAACTGTCGTAGTCGAAATAAAAATAGTGTATTGATAGACCGTGCTGCTTAGAAATAATTCAATTAAATTAAGGAGGTACTACAATGTTTTCAAAGGACCGATAACATTTTAGATCTACTTCTTTCTTTATGTCAACTATAAACATTGAGCGATTTACGGTTGTGAGTTATTTCAATATTAGAATTGCTGGTTAATAATGCACATACGAGTAGCTACTGATCTCCTGATACCGTTACGCAGAAGTTCTATCACATTCAAATCCTTTCAAATAGAAGCACGTAAGTTAATGATTAGCATTATCTCTATTTGTGATATATAATAGCAAGTGTAAAATCGCTTGTGACATACGTAAAGGCCTTATTCTTGATACGTATTCTGGCAATGGCAGCCGCGAAGTGTACTCTCTCCTCCCAGACAATATTCTCAATTTCTTTAAACGGTGAACCGACTTCATTCAGGAGCTCTGCTGCTCGATCCATCTCGTTCCTTGGTCTTGCTCCCCATCGGCGACGCGCTAACTCCATTAAAAACAGCCATAGTAGGTGTCGGTGAGTGGAAAACTAAAATGTTGAAAATGGATTAAGACTATCGAGAGAGAGAGAGAGAGACAGAGAATAGAGGTCTTACAGAAAGGTGAGGTCAAATGAGCGTTATGTATAGCCACGGAGCAGCTCCGTGTGTGGCATTTTTTTTCAAAATAAAATCAACTATTTAATATATAAATAGTTGATGTTGGTTTGAAAAAAATGATTTAGAAAAATGCTTTTCCTAGTGTAGGTGCACATTTCTAAACAACACATTATGAATTTTCATGTCAATTTCAATGATTTTGTTTTTGAAATTTTTAATGCAGACATTTTCAGAAAAATCTAGACATTCATCATCATATGCTACGATCATCTTTGGTATTAAATACCTATAGTTTCATTTAATGTTAGCCCTCTCACAAACAAAATATAATGGTAAATTTTCATGTTTACTTTTTCAGTTTTTCAAAATAAGATTTCTTTACTAAAAATGTTGAATTTTCATAAAATTTCGCTACCCTAAAATATGACTACACTTTTCTGTAACACTCTGTATATTACAGATCTATTTTATTACCGATCTATTTTATCACGGATCTATTTTAAAATTAATTAGGTACTGTAGACACTGGACCATTTGTCCATTATAGTTAAAAAATCAAATTAAAATTATTCTTTAATTTCTAACCCCCGACTTAATTGTTAAGTATATTATAACGTGTGTATCTGTCTGTGGCATCATAGTTTCTAAACGTATATACTGGTTTTTATTTAGTTTTTCTTATTTAAAATTGAAGACATTAGACGAAGATAGTTCTGCCCTTCGACGATCAGTAGCTCATTTCTATTCTCGCGGGTATTTTTTTTTATTTATACTTGTTGTCTCTACTAGAACTTACAGGCTCCTTGATATATTTCATCTTGTGTAATATAGTTACAGCCAGATATTGAATAAAATAAGAGAATAGAATTATAATAAATAAAATAAGTACATAATTACAGTGCCCTGTAGTTAACAGTCTATTCGTTGGTAATTGGAAACAGAAAACGGAATATCGGCATAGCTAAGCCCTTGTCTACCTACCAATACTTTGCCGTACTCAATTAAATACTTAGGCGACAGAGACAGTTGTTTCAGCTCTCTAAAAAATCAACAAAACTTCAATGATACTCATTTTAAGTGTCACAAACTACGCGAGGTTCACAAAGTAGTCTTTGGAAGCTAAGTATACACTTCAAAAATTATAAAATAAGCGAAGGTATTTAATCACATTAATGATTGCTAAAGCTGACTCCGGCACCATACCAATTAGTAGGCGCCTTACTGAACGACCTCACCACAAAGTTTCGTGTTTTTATTAATAGAACCTATTTATCAGTCTCAAAAATCTTGAAATACCGATTCTTTTCGTTGGTACACAAACGAATTGTCATAAATATAAACCCCATTTTCGTGCGCCTTCAGAAAGAAATCGCTTTGGTCACGAGAAAGCCATTTAATGTGAGTTAGATGGGGCATACTTTTATTGTAACATCTTGTCGAACCTACCTTAACTGGAGGTTATTACTGTTCGGTAACGAGCCCTAAATATACAACCTTGATAACCGCAACTGTAATAAGACCTTCATCAATCTATTTACAAGTTCAAGAACAGCATATAAATTTAAAATTCATGAATGTCTTCAGAATATTCGTTTGCATAGCGCATGTGACGACTTGTCAGCGGCGCAGCAAATAGGAAGTTTTAATTTCTATTCCAGTAAGATTTCAAAGTACTTGTGTTTTCTGTTTGACTGATGTTGAAAAAGTTAGTTTTTAAATAGCTGAGACGCTACATTTAGTACCTATACTGTCGTTCCTTGTTCAGCGTTCTGCGTTTGTTTGATCTAAGATGCTTTTATCTCTGGCTATCCGTAGCAGTCCTTCTATGTTTTGTGAAATTTAAATTTGATTTCAACAATTTCTAAGTTGTAGACAAAGTTCGTAAACGTAAGAACGGAGAAATCAGCGGCTATAAATATGCAATAATTTCATATTCGCACATGAACAATTGCAAAATTTACAAATCAATAATCTCAAAAAGAAGCAGGTTTAGTTGTTGCAAATTACCGTTAGACGAGTAACAATAAAGATAAAAGGAAGTAATATACATAAAAAATCATATTAAACAACTAGGATAAAAGTATATTTCCTAATCATCTTCGTATCTTCATTGTCATCACGTTAGTATTTGAAAGTTGAACGCGCAATTAGTTCAGTGTGCTAAAGTCATCATACCTATGTCTAGGAATGATTTTCGCACACTACAGATTAGTATTATCACAGATAACTGAATAGTTATGGTATTACTACAGGTATAGTACCCAATACGAGTGTAAATTAAAAAAACTACCGAAAGTAGTGTTTACCTACTAACTTATTAACCTATGGAATCCGCTAGAGGATACTACTAGATGATACCAAGCTAATAGGGGTAAAGTCCTGTATAAATAAGCTTAACGAAAGTTAATGATCATATTCATATCTAAACATTTATATTAATCGTGGTAATATCCGATATGGGTCGTCAACCATATCAAGGTTTTGATTTCTGAAGTTCGCGTGTTGCAAGCCGTACATTATATCATTATATGACATGTGAAGTTAAAACATATTGAACAGAGGCTTATATTCTTAATTTAACAAATGAATGACTTACCTCTGGGTGATAGATAAAGAATTCAGTATCTTTAAGCGTTTGATCCAATATGCTTTTATCTGAAAACATTTTTGGCAAAATAATAAATGGTTGAATATACCTAATGCAAATAAAATCACAAAAAAATTGTCGCGTGACCAAAAACTTCTGTATGAGGAGACATTCAAAGTGCTGAATAATAAAAAGGCCAAATAGTTTAGAATTCATGGTCTTTTTATTTCGACATAGACAGATCGGCTTTATGTAAGAAACGGTGACAATATATTATCTATACGTTCCAGGTACCGTTTGAACATATTTGCCAGCTTTGATTGATGACAATCTGCAAGAATTTTACCCGAAATCAATCCTGATCTAACAACACAGTTGCTAACAACTGCCTTGTTTTGTTATTGGTATATAATTACATATGTTGGTATGTACAACTACGCGCTCCTACTAATCCTACTGATATTATAAACAACGGATCGGGACTTACGCGGGTGAAACCGCGTAGTATAAAACAAAATAATTCTGTCACTGATTTACTGAGTGCCTCATTGGTTCTGTAGCCATAACTTATTATGAATTCGTTTCCAGGTTCGAGCACATTATGTAGTTATTGTGCGTTTTGTAATAGAAAATTGTAAGTGTGTAACACACCTATAAGTGCTCTCATATACGTGAGTATAATGATTTGACGATATCAATACAAATAAATAAAACTGAAGTGTCTGTTTGTAATGTCAAAATAATAGTTTTTTTAAGCTCATACAGTTATTTGCTCGATACCTATGCCTAAAAATCAGTTTTTAAAATTTTTGTCTGTCTGTCTGTCCGTCTTTCTGTCTGTCGCTTCTTTGTTCCGGCTTGGTTCATTATACCTTCCTTAAGAATCACTGCATCTATTGGTAAAAACCGTATGAAAATCCGTTTGGTAGTTATTGACTTTATCGCAAACCGACAGACAGACAGACGCGGCGGAGGACTTTGTTTTATAATGTGTAGCGATGTAGTGATAATAATCTACAAAGTCATCCTAACATAAAAAAAACCTTACGAAACTGTTATAAGTAAACAGGACTAAGTTGTGTTAATTTGTTCTAATTTTAATTAGTACCTATTAATTTGAAAGAAACTAGACTAGTATTAAAAATAATCGAATTTTCCGAAGACATGACATAACACATCATGACTAAACAAAGAACTTAGCGTAGCACTTTAATCAATTTACCTATTGGTAAAGAAAAATACCCAACAGTTCGTTCCAATGAACATTTTTCTTTGAATAACTTGAGACCCCTCACACACGGCCGTCTGATCCCAAACTAGAGAGAGCCTGTACTATGATAACCAGACTGCTGATAAATATATATACTATATACATATTATAGATAAATTACACCCAGACAAAGAACAAATGTTCGTGCTCATCACATAATTATTTGTCCTGTGTGAGAATCGAAGAGCCAGAGGCCAGAGGTCGTGGACCTCTGGCTTATCAGTCATGATCACTAACCATTAGACCAACAGCCAACAGGCCCATGATCTTTTATTAATTAAGTCTAGGTATATACATATACTAGTATACACACTTAGTACTCTAGATGGAACTAGCCGAGATTAACGTGTTTCGACTTTGTTGAAGGTTTTGTATAAGCTAGCCACATGTAACTAAACCGGCGCGACAAATATGCCCTATAGCACACGAGCTGCGACAAGCGAATGATATTTTTAAACCATGCTTTAAATCGAATTAATAATAACAGCATTTTACTAAATGCATCTGAATCACATGATAATACTAATGGAAACGGTAATTACCAAAAAATTAATTTATAAAATTTTAGTCGTGTCTGTTTGTTCCGACCAATGTCTGGAACAGGTGGACCGTTTTTCACGGGACTTTCTCTGGTAGATACCAGGTGTTATAAGGAGTCACTTAGGCTACTTTTATTTAGGAAAAAAAATAGGGTTCCGCGCAAAATATATAAATATGTACACGCGAGCGAAGCCGCGTGGGGAACAGCCAGTATAAATTAAAAAAACTGTCAGAATAGAAAAAAAGCACATCTAGCAGATGTTAACTGAGATTCAGTTACCTATATTTACATGAGAGTCTGATTGGGTCACTGCCTAACTCATAGCTCCATTAGCAGATATACTGTAACTGTCAATTGTTGTTTTAATGTTTATCATTTATATGACTTGTTTTTATATGGTTGGTCTAGTAGTTAGTGACCCTGACTGCTAAACCAAAGGTCGTGGATTCGATTCAAACCCAGGACAAATAATTGTGTGATAAGCACGATCATTTGTTCTGTGTCTGGGTGTAATTTATCTATAATATGTATGTCTTTAGAAAAATATAAGTATGTTTATCAGCAGTCTGGTTACCATAGTACAGGCTCTGCCTATTTTGGGATATATTTGTATAAATATGTATATATTGTATATATTTGTATTTATATGTATAAATCTGGGTATATATTTGTGTTGTATGTATGTATATATTGTATATATTTGTATTTATATGTATAAATCTGGGTATATATTTGTGTTGTATGTATGTATATATTTAGCTATGTGTATATTTATATGAAGTCCACCGACAGCTACCACTTACTCCAGTCACTAAATCCATCCTAAGGTTGTCTGGTAGAGATCGCTCTTAGCGATGACCGCCCATTGTACCTAAAACTAACATTAGTATTAAGATCAAGGTGTACAATAAACCATATTCTACTATATTCTATTCTAAGTTTTTCCAGTCTAGGAATATTTTATCTTTTGATTGCGTTTTAGGAAAGTCTACGTTAACCCTTCCAAAAACTAGTTTTAAAAAACCTGGCTAATTAGGTAATCCAAAAGGATTTTTGACTGCTCCGTTTAGGCACATAAGGTATAAAAAGTGGTTTAGGACAGGCTATCACTACCGTCGTTGTAAATTGTAGAATAACACACGCTATGCTTTCAGTTAGTTTATTGCAGTTACAAAATGTTATTTAAGTTTATCAACTGGATGGCTACACGATAAAGCTGTGATATATAGCGCCAACTTTCCAACCAGTTCCCCTTCAATTAAAATGTTTTGTTTCTATTTTCGTAAATTGAGATTGGAAATAAAAACAGGAACTTATTTTTTGTGGACCTTACAATGTTCAACAAAAATGCGATAATACTAATTTGTGTAAATATAAAACCCTAATTAATTTTTTGTACCAACCAAGTAGGTACCTCAGTGTGTACCCAAACAAAAAATCAATTTCTCGAGAACGACTTAACCAATTCGACGTTTTTTTTATCGTATTTGAAACTAGCAGCGTCCCGCGGTTTCACCCCCGTAAGTCCCGAACCCGTTGGAATATCGGGATAAAAAGTAGCCTATATGTTAATCCAGGTCTCCAGCTATCTACATAACAAGTTTCATCGCAATGGGTTCAGTAGTTTTGGCGTGAAAGAGTAACAAACATCCATACATCCGTACATCCTTACAAACTTTCACGTTTATAATATTAGTAGAATAATTTTATATTTTTCCAGGAAGGGAAAAAATACTTATTTAAATAATTTTATAACTTTAGATAAAGAGCACCAATTTTGATTAATTAAATCCTAAATGCCATCCTTATCGTTTTTTATTAATCCCTCGAAAATCATTTTTCTGTTTTCAACGCCAACGTACGTTTACTTGACTGGTATGTCGGAATCAAACCGACTAAAATCACACGGTGTTCCGTCACAAATGAGTCTATCGCAAGGGACTCGGGTATACCCTAGGAAGGAAATCCCCAAAAAATTATCATTTCACCTGGAAATTCATCTTTAAGCAATTGTTACAGGCCTTAAATGATAATAATAATATTATCTCTTATATCCGAATGTATACAAAAAAATAGTTATACAAAAATATATTATTATTTATTATTATTTATCTCTTTATTGTACACCTTCAATATAAGATACAATCAATAAAAGATAATAGTATATAATATATAGTATGTATAGTATATAATAAGTTGAAAAACCTCACTCACGGCCGTCTGATCCCAAACTAGGCAGAACCTGTACTATGGTAACCAGACTGCTGATAAAGATACTTATATATTTTTCAGTACATACATATTATAGATACACCCAGACACAGAACAAAAATGATCATGCTCACCAATTATTAGCTATGGGAATCGAATCGAGAACCTCTGGCTCAGCAGTCGGGATCACTAAACACTAGACCAACAGGTCCGTCGCCCAATAATACATATGCTGCTGTGGCTAATTAAGACCGGTATTTTAGCTGGCATTCTTAAAACCACCAAATTGGTCTCAGACAAATGTATTTCTTTTGTATCTGCAACATTGTGTATTAGACACAATGTACGGTTTTAAAAGTTGGCCCCCAAAGAGAACAGATGAAAGACTCCTGCACGTAGCTAAAATATGAATGTTGAGATGGATGTGTGGTGTAACCAAATCCCACACGGGACAACAATTTGTAGAACCCACAAGAATTTGTTTCGAGTCTGGATGTTCTGTGTCCGGTGTTTAAATGTTTGTGAAGCCCCCTGCGACACAGGAATATTCCTAATGCGGGAGTTAAAAAAATTATGAAAGATAGAATAAAATGAAAAAATCAAACATATTGCGCCGCTCCTAATAAAATGGGGACAAGAGTAGGCAGATGATCGCTTACAATTACTTTTAACTAGTAGACTTACGCGGTTGAAACCGCAGGGCGCTCCCCGCGATTTTACCCGCGTAAGTCCCGATCCGGTAGAAATATCGGGATAAAAAGTAGCCTATATGTTAATCCAGGTCTCCAGCTATCTACATACCAAGTTTCATCGCAATTGATTTAGTAGTTTTGGCGTGAAAGAGTAACCAACATCCATCCATCCAAACTTTCACATTTGTAATATTAGTGGGATAACAGATTACAATTTAAGAGATAAAAATGTCCAACTGCATCATTCTATGTGTATTTAAAAAAATATGTAGACTACATAAAATTGAAGGTATACTTATAGTACATTTTCTTATGTCGGGTATAGGTCGGTTAGTAAGGTGAACACGAAAATAGCATCTTGATCAATAGGTATTTTATGACCGAACTTTTTTATTCGCTCTACGTCACCTTGACCTATAACTCATGTACTGATGAACTACGTACTTGAACCTCATTCAATCTTCATCCTCTTCGAAACAAGTGATTTTTTAAGTTTAAATTAGTTTCAGTAGCTATATAAAAATACATATAGAGATATAAAAAATATGGTCGTAAACTAACATCCATATATTGCAATGTTTTGGACGCTCGCTCCCTGTAAATTCGTTTTAACTTGAGGAGACTAGGACATGGAATATCGGCGGATTTAAGAAACATCTGTATTCTTGATTAGGTACACGATATGTACAAAATAAATATGTTGACCATGATATTTTATTTATATAATGATAATCTCTAAAACAATGATAGGTAGATGGTTTAGAAATAAGAGTACATTTTTAACCAAATCTACAAGTAGGTAAAGCCAGATAATATGTTACTATGTTCTATTATAATGTCATGTCTCCTTTTAAAGTTCATTAAGATTACAAAGGTAAATGGGTTAAAGCTTATAAGGGACTATGGTATTGTTACAATGTTTCAAGTCAGAATCCTACTAATATTATAAACGTGAAAGTTTGTGAGGATGTATGGATGTATGGATGTATGGATGTTTGTTACTCTTTCACGCAAAAACTACTGAACCGATTGCGATAAAACTTGGTACGTGGAGATCTGGATTAACACATAGGCTACTTTTTATCCCGATATTCCCATCATCAGCATCGGCACTTACGCGGGTGAAACGGCGGGGCGCAGCTAGTACATTATATTTGTACGAAATCTTTTATATAACACGCTGAACGAAATGGCACTCTTTACTTTTGTCACGCTTCGAGTTCCTGTGAGTTCGTGACACTCACTCAAGTCGTAGACGATTTTTCTTTTAATAAAGGGTTTTTGGGACGTTAAACAGACTTTTTACGACTTTTATATGGTACTTATCAACCACTTACAACAACATTCACGCAAGGAAACTTATTTTTCGTCGTGTTTTGAGTTTTATACTCAGTTTGTTGAGTGTCGGAGGTATTCGTAATTTACTGTGTTTTGTTACTGTAAAAATAACTTCAGACGAACGCAATTATATGTTACATATAGTTATGCATTTGGTCTATTACGTCTAAGAGCTACAGAAACAATGCAGGCGCTAATAACAAAGTGCAAAGTGAAATAACAATGTGTTACTTCCATGGGTTAACAGATAAAAAAAAAATGGCCAAGTTCAAATTCAAAACTGAAAATTAGCTCTGACCAAATAGGCTATTGGTATACCATTAGGGTAGTATTCATTTTGAGTTCGCTGGGTTAAAGTCTCATCAAAGCCATGAACAAAATGGTTATATGGATATATAACGGATAATAACTTAATTTTAGTATAATGACCCACATTAGGTAATAATCTCGGTTACACATTTTCTTAATTAAATTTGAAATTTTATTGATGGAAAGATAAATAAAGTATTGTATACTCAGTTGTATAATGTGATTTAAAATACGCAGGTAGGTACCTACGTATTTTAAATCACATTATTGTCATTATTAGTCATTATTGAGGATCATTATGATTACCCGACAAATAGCAGTTAGTATGACATAAAACTGGAATTTGGAAAAAAACTTTGCTTTTCTGTATAAAATGTTTTTCGTGATGGTGCTACACATTTCAAATTTCTGTGCATTATTAAAAAATCATAAGTACATAACACGTGAATTACAAATTTTATATGTATCTCTACTACAACTACTAACTGCTACAAATCTATACCAATATTATAAAGCTGCAGAGTTTGTTTGTTTGATCTCAGGAAGTACTGGAGGAAGGCTATAGGCTATATATCATTACGCTACAACCCAAAGGAGCGGAGCATCTATGAAAAATGATGCAAAAACGGGGAAAATTTACAAACACGGACGAAGTTGCGCGGGTCAGCTAGTTTAATATAAGTTTTGAAGAAACTTACATCGAAACACGTCGTATATGAGTGAATACACACAGCGCATATCTTGCTCATCCATGAAGTTTACAGGCATCGGTGGCTTGCACAGTAAGCGAGCGGCTTTTAATACCTGCAGTCAAAATATAATACTGACACTTAAATCTGTAAGAGTTTGCCCTACTCGGTAAGCCATTGAGTAGCGGGCTGTCGACTCAGGATTTGCACACTACATGTGGAAGTGAGCCAGGCCTGGTCACCGCAATATCAATTTTTCTTCATTATATCAACTTCTCAAACTAAATTATTAATAAGGAAATTAAGTTTTTATATAAGACTGAAAAATTATTAATCATTATTTTAAAGTTTGTGATTATTGGCAACCTTTAAAACCAAGCAATAAAAGTAAACGATTTGGCTACCAAAAAGAAACAAATTTAGCGTGAAAGACCAGTTCGGAAGCATACTATTTTCAATAAAAGAAATCGGACAAGTGCGAGTTTGACTCGCACACCGAGGGTTCCGTAAGCAAACAAACTTGTAGGTAGATAGTACGTCTATCTCAGGAATCAATTCTCGAAGATTTTTGCTCGTCTTTTCCGAAAGACAAACTTAACTTTGCGTTTCTAAACATACTCTCCCATGCATCGTTGTACGACAAAGATAACTTTCCAACCGCTAAATATAAGTTTGTAATCACAAAAAACTAATGTTTTCATGTGATATAACAACATATTAGGTACCGACTTTCAGATTTTTACCTTTACTTGTGCTATCAGATCTTGCTTCTTACGAAATTTCATGATTCTAGGTCAATAAGAAGTACCCTATAGCTTTTGATTTACCTACGAAATGTTCGAATTTGTTAAAATCTAAGGCTTGACGGCCGTATGATTGCGTTGACCTAGAAGCTTGACTTTTTTACAGCTTCAAGGAGACAGGAGTATTTTTAACTTGATGAAAACGTTCCTGAGAAAAAGAGTCTTGACAGACAGACAGACGGACAACAAAGTGATTTTTTTTTTATGCTATAGAGGGCAAACGAGCAGACGGGTCACCTGATGGTAAATGACTCCCGCCGCCCATGGGCACCTGTAACTCAAGAGTCACAAGTGTGTTGCCGCCCTTTAAGGTGGGAATAGGGGAAGAGGGGGAAAGGGGGGAAAGGGGGAAGAGCGGTAAGACGGGAGAGGGGGGTTAGAGGGGAGAAGAGGGGTGAGGGGAAGGACGGGAATAGGAGAGAGGGAAGGGTTAGAGCCTCCGGTAACCTCACTCACGCGGCGAAAAGCAATGCAAGCATTGTTTCACTGCCGGTTTTCTGTGAGGCCGTGGTATCGAGCGGAGTCGAGCCGGCCCATACGTGCCGAAGCATGGCTCTCCCACGTAAAGGTTCCTATTAGGGTTCCTTTTTGGCGGAGCCCTAAAAATGAATGTAACAGCATGATTCACATATGTTTAAAGGTGGATCCACACTAAACAGATCGTGGAATAACAAAAGCGTCACCTAGTAAAAAGTAAAGTCAATACCTGTTCTATATCCCAAGCAGGACCAGGAGCCGTCTTCACGGCGACAGGTGGCGGTGCGTGAGGGTTTTTGAGCGGCAGAACCAGGGTCCATGGTGCCCATTCCTCTGGCGGTTCCTCAGCCGCTTCTTGCGGTTTTTCAATTTCATCCTCCCTGTGTCATCGGCAATCAGAGTAAAATTCAACCATTAATATAGATCTTTACTTAACCAGTACTATTATGTATTCTGTGACTTAACGTTGACTTTAATAGTTTTGAAATTAGCTAAATTAGTAAAATGATCTCATGTGTTCTAAATTACCTTGATGTTGTACCTTAAACTTTAAAGAAAGGAAAAGACAAAATTGCCGCCAGACACGGTTAGTTTCTGGATCGGGGGAATGGATCAACAGCTATACATATAACCTTTTTTTGGTTGGCCGAAATGAAAGCGTTACATTGAACGTTACAATACATGAAAACACCCCAAATATATCCAATAAAAATATCGTAATACATCTACTTATGGCGCGGCGTAGTGGCGAGCTGACCACTTAAACCAATGCGAGCAGTTACAGCCAGGCCATAGAAAATATATACCTACTCACAAGCCAGGCTATGCAATATACGACAATATTTTGAGTGTGGCCCGGCCATGTAGCCACACACTTTTAGCACAGTATAATGATGTATATATACATCATTATATATGTACATCATGATGTACAACATTATACTGTGCTTTTAGTATGGCCTATGCATTTTTATGTGTTCCCGGCCGATCACATGAGAATACTGGTAGGGAGATATTGCCCGGCCATCTCTATTGTTGTTTCGTTATGATGTGGCTAAGGTGGTATACTCTTCTAAAGTGACAAAGGTGGTTGTTACACTTAGACATTCTTGTAAAATATTTGAGCAATTGCTTATCCAAGCTTATTTTTTACTTAGCGTATCTAAAGTATCACGCCTATTAAAGTAAAGTCGCACCCATAATTTGTTTTTTAATTTCTTTCATCTTTCAAAATAAATAATTATATAAGCCGACGCCGCAGATGATTTCTCAGCCATTGTTGCCTGACTTTGTTAGACAAATATATGTTTGTATATGACGTAGTGATTCAGACATGCCGCGATTTATAGTTTTCAGACAATCTGCATTAATAATATAATTTAGTAAGAAAATGTCTTCATGATACATCGCGTGTACACATTCGCATGTGAGAACTTAGCTTGAATTACCAATTATTAATAATATACTATCTTGTACATGTGCTGACGATTTAATAATTCAGAACTACAAAAAAAGTTTTATAACTTTAAACATTACTTTAGACGCATAAGTACATTTTAGAACAACATTTTATTTAACGCATCTAACAATATGATAGGAATTTAAATGAGGGAAAAGCAATAATATAGAACACTGGTTGAAGAAAGAGAAACAAATATATGAAAACCTGTATGTGTCTAATGCAGCATGGCAGCAGGTTTTAATGACCTGGCTTTGTTGTATCCTTTCCATTCTGCCTCATAGAAACGTGTCAGGGTACGAACAGCCCTCGTGGCTGAGAACGAGGGCATTGTTTCATCAATTCCATGAACAACCCTCAGCTTAAATGCTCATACGAAATGGTATCATTATTGCATTACAACTACTCAAAATTAACATTAAAATTTACACATTAAGATGTAAACTCCTAAGACGAAGACCTTCTAGGTCTCCTTATTTCATCAGCCGATCTGGTTCATTAGACTTACTTAATTTTTTCCAAGTTGTCGTTTTCTGTCATTGTCTCCAGTCTGCACACGCCATTATATAGATATATTACCACAACACAATTTTAAATAGTTTACAGTATCCATTACACAGGAGTTTTTATAAAGCGATATATTAAACTATAACTATATTAAAAACACAAAATAATTTTCGTAGGTTTCTTCAACACTTTTTTTGTTTCAAGATGTTTCGTTGACCTGGTGCTTGTTTGCTGACGTAATGCCCGTTGCATTTGTCAAAAAATGTTTGAAGGCAAACCGTACTAAATAGTTTTTAGTTTAATTTATAACCAGTGTTAAAGTATGGTGACAATAACATCTATATATATAAAAATGAATCAATATTTCTGTTGGTCACGACATCACGCGTGAACGACTGAACCGATTTCGCTAATTCTTTTTTTTTACGTTTGTTATTGTCAAGAGAAGGTTCTTATTAAAAGAAAAAATTAAGCAAGTTGCGCAGAAAATTAAAAAAATTAAGAAAACTTAACGAGGGACTTACGAGGGCGCAGCTAGTCTGCAATAGTAATGAGCACAGTGCACTTAAAAAAAAATAGTTTAAATTTTCTTAATTATTAAAGCGTGTCAGCAACGTAATTTTCTTTTTTCTTGCTCTATGTAACAGTTTAATAGAAAACTAACTTTTAAACTTTCGCGTTCAATGATATAATAATGTATTTAAGGGAATTAACGCGATGGACACAAGCTGACTGTGACCACGGCCAACCTGGTCGAAACGTCAGGCAATTCAGAGGTATGTAATACCTTTTCGTGATCGCGTTAATTCCCGTAAATACATAATTAATAGAAAACTTTTGTATGAGTACTATTATGTATGTGGAATGAGGTTGACTTAAACTCAATTTAAAAAAAAAAACCTCACGTTCTCCACGTGCTTTGAGGCAGTTTTGAAAAAGAAAGAAACTTGTACTTCCGAACGTAGTATTGTAAATTTTTTATCTATACTCTAAAGTATAGAATAAATATGCAATTTTTGTACAGAATCTATACACGCTTTGTTCAAGCGTGAGCAGTAGCTATCCATCGTATTTCGCGTTATCGGCATACAGCAATTTACAGTAGAATTCAGTAGGTCATAGGTGCATGAACGTAATTGTATTGAGGTATTACATGCAAGGAGTATTGGAAAATTTATATCTACAGACATATGGAATCACAACACGTTATTTACGTAACTTTAGAGCAAAATGCACGTTTTGAAATAAAAAAAATGAATTAAGGGTCCACTCCAAATTGCGTTCTAACTGTAAAACAAGACGACTTTATAAATTAAGGGTAGCCACGCCACGCTAGGCTTTGAGATCGAAGGTCCTAAGGTAATCTATTTGTTTGGTTGGACAGTAGGTACAGGACCGGAAATACGGGGTTCCTATTTATTGGTTTCTACGTAATAATTACTTTAGAGAAGACGAGAACCGAAAAAGTTATAAGGAAGTGATACACACAGCTTTTAAGCAAAACTGTTTTCGGATTAAACTGACGATAGAAACTTAGGATGGATATTAATATGTGACTGTGACGAACGTGCCTAAATTTGGATCGTGGTATAATTTCTTCGTGTGTACCTTCTATAACCAGGTAGTCAGTTATATAGAATCCAATTAACCATTATGACATTTTGTGCTAACGTATGGTGTAGTGAAGCGCGCCATGGTGTTATTACGTGTAGGTCAGGGTCGCCCTATGCTCGTAGGGGACGACGCAATCAACGTTATTGCTGTTGGTTTAGCTGAACAGCCCCATTTAAACTGTAATGAGTTTTGTGTAGAAACTTAAGTAGGTAATTCTAACTAATGTTATAAATGCAAAAGAAAGTTTGTTTGTTACGCCTTCACGCCCTAACTACTGAACCAATCATCAAGAAACTTTGTATATATGTTGTCAAGGGCACAGAACAGGAGATGAGGTACCTTTGAACCCGAAAAAATACCGTTCACGAGGGATACGTAATAACTCTAACGCCGAAGCCGAATTTTACATGAGGGACTAATAATAAATACCTACTTAATAATAATTCTCTTTATTGTACCCAAGATACAATAAGTAACTAAATAACTATTTTTTTTTTAAGACAGAAAAGACTGGCTTGTTGGTCTAGTGGTAAGTGACCCTGACTGCTATGCTACAGGTCGTGGGTTCGATTCCCAGTTGAGTCTGGGTGTTCTTTGTGTCCGTTGTTTGTATGTTTGTAAAGACCCCGCGACACAGGATTGTAATTCCTAATGCGGGGAGTTGTCTAAAAAAAAAAGAACTAAATAACTATAAATAATTTGTACAACTGGCGGCCTAATCGCACAAGGCAATCGCTTACAGGCAACCACAGGATGGAGAGTATAATTATGTGATAATGAATAATTATAGGGCATTTCTGGTATGTTGAGAATAAAATCGAAAGAGATTGGATGTTAATAAAATGTTATATATACAATATATGATAGTAGAAATGCTGAACAGATATTAAACGCATACCATATACATATATAGTGAGTACTGAAAGGGTTTGCTTTTGTAACCGAAGTAGAGGAGATTTAGAATGTGCTAATTAAATGGAAATCGCGTGAAAAAAATAATTGCGTTTTTTTCTAACGGGCTTGTCCTATCTGCACGATCCCACTTGAAAAACAAAAGACAATTACTGCTGAGTGGTACACCACCATTTGTTTGTCCAGTGTATTTGAAAAAGTTAGGGAAAAACGACGAAGAAGTTGAAGAAATGTTTTGACCGAATGAAAAAGTGTTTAAAATGTATAAATGGAGAATACTTCGAAAAGCAGTAAATATATTACTTTACATGTAAATTGTTTTATTAATGCAATGTTACGCAAAAGTTTTGTAAACGTAAAACCTAATTTCGATTACTGCGATTGCTAAACCTCATAAATGATACCATGTAGATACAGAATGCAAGGTTCTCAAATTTAATCAAAAATCACATACCTACTTTTTCATAGAATTTGTAAAGATCGTTTAACTCGTATATAATTTGAACTTCGACTTTTTTCGCAGGATAATTATAATAAATTGTGTTTATTCATATTCGATAAAATCAAAATAGGAAGGTACTATTTATGTTGTACGAAAATTAAACTTATGTAGGACTAGTTGTGGCCAGGGCACGCCACAATTGTGGCGGTAAGACCCATCATGAAGGATTGGCTGGAGAGGCAGCATGGCAGCCTCTCCGCCCGGCTGAAGCAGGTGCTGACCGGCCACGGCTGTTTTAGAAAGTACCTGTGTCGCATAGGCCGGGATCCAACGCCTGCTTGCCATCGCTGCGGAGGCTGTCGCGAGGATACTGCATTCCACATTTTAGTGGAGTGCTCAGCGTGAATACAACAACGCCGCGACCTCGCAGCGGCTATTGGAGTGGGAAGCCTCTCGCTGGAGATCATGGTTCTCATGGATCATGGATCATGGTTCTGTCCATGGTCCAAAGTGGGAGTGCGTGGGAATTTGCCACCTCTCTTTGTGAGGAAGTGATGTCCGCTAATGAGGCGGTAGAAAGGGAACGGGAGAGGGCTAGTACCCTCCCGGTTCGAAGGAGAGGCACCAGGCGCCGAAGATCGCAAAATGATCTAAGGCCTCCATGAGCGCTGGCCTGGAGGTAACGGATGAGGCTGGCCGTTACTCTAGCAGAAGCAGGCCTGAGATGATGGCGCGCCGTGTTCCGCTCACGCCTCTCTAAACCGGAAGGGCTGCCTGCTTTTGTTTAGAAGGCGGCCAAGGTCTGCCGGGTTTCTCGGGGACTTCCTTCCTAGGGTATACCCAAGTTCCTTGCAATAGACTCTTTTGTGACGCAACACCGTGTGGTTTTAGTCGGTTCGATCCCGACATACCACTTCACCGGTGCACTACGAAGAAGTAAAGGCGAAAAGTAATTAGAAAGGAAGTCCAACGAATTCTTTTCGCGTGTCATTCTGAAATAAAATTGTATCGATACTTGGAACAATAGAAAATTAAGATTAAGTACCAAGTTAGGTACTATTTATTAAGGCAGGAAGTATTATAAAAAGTTAAGGTACTTGGATATCAGCACAACTTACCTACTAGTTGCAACTCAAACAACATAGGTTATTTAACTATTTAGGTTGGTATTTTTTTTCATCGAACACAGAACACTTTTAAATAAATTTTTTTTTATTTTACTACTTTCTTAAGCAAGATAACTAAGATAATGATGAAAAGATAAGATGAGATAGACCTAAATTATATATACTGAGTGTTTATTAAAATTAAATGTTATTATCACTACAGTCTGTCAGACAGTTATATCAGTCTGCCTGTCTGTCTGTTCGTGATAGACTGAAAAACTACTGAACGGATTTTCATGCGGTTTTCACTAATAGACAGAGTGATTCATGAGGAAGGTTTAGGTGTGTAATTTGGACCCGTGCGAAGCCGGGGCAGGTTGCAAGTTACTTTATAAAAATGCTGTGCCCGTCAGGGTCTAAGTATATCTTGTTTTTAACCGACTTGAAAAAAAGGAGGAGGTTCTAAATTCGTTGGAATCCTTTTTTGTATGTATGTTCACCTTATTACTCGAAGATGGTTCAGGCGGAACCAATTTTGGAAAATTCTTTTTTTGTTTCAAAGGGTCCCATTAAAATTTTATCGAAATCAGTCAAGTGATTTTGGAAAATCAACAAATATCTAAAAATTATATACGTCGATGATATTTTCGTTTGCTCCGAAACATCGCTGTCTCATTGAAGCAGTGCGTTTGGTTGGCCTACCCATATTACATAAAAAAAAAATAGCACGTTGAAATCGGTGATATTTTTTATTTAAAGATAATTATGTTTATACATCTATGCAAAATATTTTGAAATGCATAATAAAGAATTTAATTGAATTGAACCTGATGGTAAGTGGACGTTACATATAATCACTCGTGGCATCAAATAGCTTACTCTATAGAAAGAAGCTACGTCCCCAGGATACACAGGTTGCAAAATAGCATACGAATGTCGTTGTAGACGCTTCACTGTAGAGTATAATCAACATATTATTGAAAGTATCTTTAATTTTGAGTATTGTGTTTCATAAAAAAACAGTTCAAAAACTGTTACACGGTATATGACACTTTTGAAAGTTGTTAATTTGTTCTTATATCTGTGTGTGTGACTGTCAAGAACCTTTTCCTCAGAAACCCGTGGATGCATCAAGTTGAAGTTGACATCAAATACTTATATCTGCGGTCCCCTGAAGTTGTGAAAAAATTAAGCTTCATACGTCCATAAGCTTTCGATTTTAACAAATTTGAACATTTAATCAAAACCTATATTATTAGAGTATACTTCCCATTGACCTACAATCATGAAATTTGGTAAGAAGCAAGGTCTGACAGCACAAGTAAAGGAAAAAATCCGAAAGTCGTTAATTTATTGTAACATATAAAAATTGTTTTTGTAATTACAAACTTATATTTTGCGGTTGGAAAATTGACTTTGTCGTAAATCGATGTATGGGAGAGTATTTTTAGAACTGCAAAGATAAGTTTGTCTTTCGGAAAGACGGGCAAAAATCTTTGAGAATTGATTTCCGAGATGGACGTACTATTTTTATATAAGTTTGTTTTCTTACGGAACCCTCGCTGCGTTAGTCAGACACGTACTTGTCCGGTTTTTTATTCATTATTTAAAAAAAGTGTATGTTTGCTAATAATCTTAAAACATAAATCATAAAAAAATAAAAATCTGTTAGTACTTTTCATTGTCTTAAACAACGCTATCAGATAAAAAGTATTCCCAATCTGGCTATGACCCACGACCCACCCTCAAAAATTACATACTAACGACTAACTTTTTTCTTTGTTGTCATTGTACTTCTTTTGTTTAGATTTCCTGAAAGACAGGGAGTTAGAAGATGTTTTGTTCAACAATACACCTTCAATTGTTAAAAATCTACTGCGACTATGTAATAAAAATACTTGCTTGTCTAAATTCTTCTGTAGAGCGACAAGGGCGAAGTATTGTGTCAGTCTGTACTCCTTATCGCTGGGCAGAACCAGTTTTTCCGCCTCACTGAAGTCGCCTTCCTGCCTCGCAGCCTCTTCCTGTAGAAATAACTCTGCCAGCAACTTCGGGTACACTTCAAAAATGTTTCCATCACTGATCTCATTAAGAGCCACCCATAAAGTGTTCGGATCATACTTGACTGCCATAGTTCCGACATTACGTTAGATAGAAATAAATTAATTCAAAAACCTTTTTCAAATATAAAATAAACTACATATCTAACCATTTTAGTAACGTTCATTTACTTAGTTTTTTTTTATTTTATAAAAAAGTTAAAAATATAGTTTTACTAAAACGCAAGTGTACGTAATAATATACCAAAAGCTTTCAGCAAGAGCCTCCCGCGTACTGAATGGCTGAAGGCGCTCAACGAAGTCGTAACCACTTGTTGCGTCTTGTAATACACTAGCGACCCGCCACGGCTTCAGTGTCAGTGTGGAGTGATTAATAATATTACTATTATGATTAGACTATATTACATTGTCTTTATATACAATGTTTACAGCTATTTTTTCGTGAGACAATACAAGCATGTGCTTTTCAAACTCCACCTAATTTGTATCAATTTTTTTACACATTAAAATGGTTATAGAAAGCTCATAATATGGCATAACAGTCTTTTTGAAGTAGTCCTAATAAAGCGGAACAATTCCATACATTATTTTGTTATATTTCAAAAGAATAAGACAGCATTTTCGATGTAAGCTCTCAGTCTGCTTGATTTCTTCCGACATCTTCAACAGTTTTCGTCATATTTCAACAAATTAACACTACAATATTAAACTATAAAGGTTTATACCTTTCTCTTGAATCACTCTATTTATTGATGAAAACCGCATTAAAATCCGTTTGCGTAGTTTAAAAGATGTAAGCATACAGAGGGACAGACGGCGGGAAGCGACTTTGTCTTTTATAGTACCAGCTGCACCCAGCATGCGTTGCGATGCTATTTTCTTTATATATATAAAGATTTTTTGGGCCAGGAACCCTCGCAGGCGTCCCCAGAACACCCTTCCACGCAGGCGTCCCCAGAACACCCTTCCACGCAGGCGTCCCCAGAACACCCTTCCACGCAGGCGTCCCCAGAACACCCTTCCAAAGTTTCGTCACAGTCGCCTATGCGTTTCTAGTCTTCATTAGTGTTCGCCGCCCTCTACTCGAGTTTATTTTCCGAATGTTGACGCTTCCGTACGCTGCAACATACCTAATTTTTTAACACTATCTTCAAATCACAATCTTATATCCCAAGGGTACAGTTATTTAAATGCTGATCCATGGCTTATTAATGAAAAGAAAACAAACGTCTTAAAATTAGTTTAAAATTAGGTATTTTTACCTACCGGAAGTGGATGGACACTGGTAAACGCAATCGCTCTGAGATGACAAACGTACTGCACACCGCTCTTGTACCATAAGGTTCCATACAAACTTATTCTAAACACAAATTAAACTGGGCCAAAAAATAATTTAATTCATAGACAACAATTGTCACATGTCTAGAACATGATCCGGGGAACCAAATTATTCGCAAAAAATGTAACAAGCAAAACAAAAAACAAAACAATGAAAAAATAAAAAAATATAAATACAAAATTGTGCAAGATTCATCAATGTGAATCTTGCAATAAATAGCTGAGTGGTAAATGCACTGGGAACATTCAGAGTAAATAAAAATGGAATTGATAGCAACGGAAGATAGCTACGCTGACAGACGTCAACTCTTCAAGGACATCTGGGACACGGCCATGCTGATGGAGGAGAAGGAGACCGATATCTTAAACAAACCTAAAGTCATCAAGTACGTGTGAATTGTCTATCAAAAAAATCACTACCCCCAAAAAAGTAGTGTTGTAGGTATGTTTGTCTGGTCGTAAGTCCTCTCATCAGGGATGAGAGAGACTGTTAGACATGACAAATTCAACCAGCTAACCTAAATACGATGGACGTGTTTTACTTATTTTAGGCGTTTCTATCTGGCCCTCTCCCGGTTATAACGGGTGTAAGAACGGCCGGCCGAATCTTGAAATAGTAGATTCAGATCATCATTTGTGGAAAATCATTGGAATTTTCTGCCGGAAAATACATCATTTTCTTTTTTAATTTAATTTTTTTTTGTTAAAAGTTATGTTACAAATTTACTATGAGTAAACAGAACATTTTACCAAAAAAATCATTTAATAAGTATCCCATACGGCAAAAAACTGCAATGTAATCAACTAAATAACATTTATGCAACCAGCTGCGACGCGGCTCGACGGCGCCGAACGTTTAAGGTCATTCACCGTACCGCACAAAAATGATACCTACGTTACGTTACATTTACATTGCGTAGCGTAAATTGCGTAGCATTACCACCTGCTAATCTAATCTAACTAATGACTAAATCCTTGATGAACTGACTTGCATTGTGATAAGTATCCACAGAAAGACGTTGTTGTAAGTTCTTCGCGTATATTGTATATACGCTGTATATTGTAGGTACATTCAATAATGAACTCAAATATCTAACACATTTGACCGCACTTTGCTTAAGAACCGGTAAAATAAAGATTCCTCAGGTTCCACACAAGTCTGCACTGCACGCTACGGAACTGCATCGGGAGCATATCAGCAAATGCTTTGCCTTAATAACTATATGAACAGTCTTTCAGGCAGTGTGTAAGATGATTTTTTTTCGAATTTCTTGAAAGTATATATACCTATCATGTTTTCAGAACTTTAAGACTGGATGATGACGAGAAATTCGTAATAGGTAAAAAGAAAAAAGAACGGATTAAGAACTTGCGGACAGTGTGTAATAAGATATTGGACTATTGTGACCGCCAAGATGCAGACGAAGTCTTGGACAACCAGGTGAGATTACGCAGTCACATGTTGGTATCTATACTAATGTTATAAACCTGAAAAGTTTAGTTATAAGGGCATGACAGTCTAGTCCTATACAAAAATCGTAGCAGTGGTCTTATAGATGACTAGCAGCGCCCCGCGGTTTCACCTGCGTAAGTCCCGATCCCGCTGGAATATCGGGATAAAAAGTAGCCCCTATGTTAATCCAGGTCTCCAGCTATCTACATACCAAGTTTCATTGCAATCGGTTCAATAGTTTTGACGTGAAAGAGTAACAAACATCCATACATCCATACATCCTCACAAACTTTCACGTTTATAATATTAGTAGGATTACATACAGTAGTTCTTTGAAGAAACAAACAAAGGACGTCGCTTGGTGGCTAGCTCACTGCCTGATAAGCAATACTTAAAATTTTATGGCAAAACTTTATTTGTCTCCTTCCTAATCGTCTGTGAAAATGGTCCGGATTGGTGCAAATTATTAAAGTGCATTGCTGCACACATTATTTTATTTTATTATTTTCTTGCGTTGTTTAGCACAAGCTATCGGTTTCTCCCTAAATTTTAATTCTGTTATATAAATAATAGCTCTTTTGCGTGTTCATAGTTTACCAGAAGTAGTATTTCCCCAATGACAACTTCCGTTTGAGCTGAGATTACTACATTTCGTTAAACTGCCTGCAAATCGAATAACTTCAATGAGAAACAAACATCTTCTATATTTAAAGTTACGAGAGGATAACAGCTTTTAAGAGTTCGGCAGGTTCAGCTCATTTAAAAATCGTAAAAACAGCTGCAATTAAATGAATGGAACGTGAAGTTGCCTAATATTGAAAACAACCACTTGACTATAATGAAATATAAACATTCTAACTAACAATACAGCTGTTAGACAGTTCGAGTAAAAAAAATTCTAAATAAAATATTTTAAAGCTGTATGTAACTCGCCACGACAGTACGTAACTAGTTTGTTTAAATTAAAAAGGCGGTAATCTACAATACTGGAATTTAGAAACTGAAGTGCTTAAGATGATACCCAAAGTCAGTCCGAATGAAGTTGGGGATCTGAAATTACTTACCATGAAATAAATAGCTATAAATTATGTATATTTTTCTCATTTATTTTTAAATTATCTTAACTCGTGCGAGGTAGGAACTTTGTCCTATTAATACGCTTAAATTTAATTCATTTTTTTAGATAACTGGAGTACAAAACCCAGTGCGCCACAATTTAAAATTGAAACCAAAGAAATTAAAAACACACCGAAAGAAAAAGAAAATAACACACACCAAAAGTTTGCATGCGCCAACCGTCACTAAAACAGCTGCTGAACAAGAAACTGTATCTCCAATTAAGCCTGCAATATCTGATAGAAAGGATAACGTAACCGCTAAGCCTGGTTTTAAGTATAATAAAACATCAATTATTAGAAGGACTTTAGTGACAAATTATAATGTAAAGGGTAAACCAGCTACGGCAACAGCAAAAGTTAACACTTTTAATAATACACATACGATTCGCCGTAAAGTAATTAAGAAGAAACATAGCAAAAGAAAGAAGCCGAAAGGATCATCGGATAGTATAGATGTGCCAGAAGAATGGGATAAATTAGAAAACGCTCAGAATGACGTAGAGGATTTGTAATTTATCTCGAACAGTCCTTAGAATGAACCATGTAAAGGATATTTTACTCATAACTGTAAGTAAATGTACCTAAAGTGATGAAATAAATACTCATGTCTGCCTTCAATGCTCGATTTGACTATTGCAAGCGTTGAGTAGTGCTTACATTGCTTGTTTTGTACTGACCATTCGTCATTTATCAAATCAATAGAGTAAGCAATGTATTGTTTAACACTTGCATCGATGTACTGATCAGTGTAACCAACTATTAATCAGGGGTGTGGATCCAGCAATGTCATAGTCAGGTGGAGGAAGGGCGTCTGTTCTAAACAGGGAAAACCCTGTGTAAATGTGATTAATTTGTTATTACTCGACAATTTTTTCATGGGCTCAACTTATGAAGTTTTTTGAAGAGTTCCGAAAGATTTAGTAAAACTTGTTCAAATTCGAATCTATATATAAGAATCTATGTGTATGAGTAAAGACTGGATAAAGAAAGTATTGAAAATGTTAAATTACATGATAACCATGAAACTATAGTAATATATAATTCCCGTACCTACCTATAAAACCCCAACTCCATGAGCTTTAGACTTTTTCGTCCACTCCTTCCGCCTGGATCCACACTTTTGATTCTACTCTATTTAACTTCTAGTTAATAAATATATAAAAATACAATCTTATCTTTGTTTCAATGTAATTTGCCATATACATGTAGCCAAATCATTAAAACAAAAGGAATTCATATTATGTTCTGTAAGTTTGATCTTCATGCACCAATAAAGCACAACAAAGCGTTAAAGCGGTACGCTGCCCTCCGATCACTAAATTTTACTCTTCATATTTTTTTCATACCCAGCGCCTTATATGAAAATCGATTCTTAAAGAGTAAACTCCAAAAATAGGAACAGCAGAATTCAAGGAAATAAACAAAGAAACCAAACGTAGGGGGGCAAACGAGCAGACGGGTCACCTGATGGTAAATGACTACCTCCCGCCGCCCATGGGCACCTGTAACTCGAGAGTCACAAGTGCGTTGCCGCCCTTTAAGGTGGGAATAGGGGAAGAGGGGGTGGGGAGAAGAGCGGGAAGACGGGAGAGTCGGATTAGAGGCTAGGAGAGGGGAGAGGGGAAGGACGGGAATAGGGGAGAGGGAAGGGTAGGGCCTCCGGTAACCTCACCCACGCGGTGAAAAGCAATGCAAGCATTGTTTCACTGCCGGTTTTTTGTGAGGCCGTGGTATCGAGTGGAGTCGGGCCGGCCCATACGTGCCGAAGCATGGCTCTCCTACGTAAGTTTGAGAGAGTTAAAACAAGGAATCACAAAGGAAGAGTTTGGATAAAAGGTTAAATAGACAATGACAGCATAACACTATAGTACACGTAAAATTCTAGAAATAACCACCACATTTTACAAATCTTTATATTCCCATTACTCTACGCCGATTGCTAATAGAGATTACACAGTTTACAGATTTTAAGTGAATAAGACACTACTATATGCTGTGCTAGAAGATAGAAGTCCTGAGGAGGACGAAATTACAACCAAAGCTCTCAAAGTTGGCTTTTCTGCTACTACCTCACCTAACAAACCTGTATAACAGTATACTACAATCAGGAAAAGCCCCATAATACCTATATATACAATGTACCAATCTAATATAATCCTGTTGCAGAAGACAGGACAAAAGTGACACAAAGTAAAATTTCGTTGTGGTCCTATACAACCGTATAGATGGAAATCTGCAAGAGCATCGGCCCCTGCTTCGCAACAACACTGCCTACCTGACTCCATTAAACTCCAAACACAATACCAACTCTTAGAAAAATCTGGTCTTCGTAGATCATACGAAGCAGACCGTTTCAATTTTCAGGTATTATCACCTCTAGTTCTCATAAAAGCAAGTGAAAATCTACAGATCCGGTGTGGTGATGACCCATGGGGGTTTCCACACGATAAAAAAGGGTGAAAATTTCTAAAAACTAACATTAAAAACAAGGCATATTTTTTTAAGTTACTGTTTATGGATTTTCTAATAACGGAGTGAATAATTCTAAAAAAAAAATGTTCTTAGTCTTTTTCAGTGATTTAAGCAAGTGTCGCATTGTTAGATACACTCTGTATACCCAGTGCCAGCCTTACTACATATGGCGCCCTTAGACAAATTTTATAGGGTACTATACTCTCTAGAATACAATTTGAAAAAATGATTTCTCCCCTGGTGTCATGGCGCCCCTACCAACTGGGCGCCCCTAAGCAAGCATGGTTTTGCCCCCCCAAGGCTGGCGCTGTGAATATCTACAATAACTTCGCAAACATTAAACTAAATAGTGACGGACCTGGTTTCGAAATTCAAAAGGGTGTTAGACCGTGGGATCCGCTTTGTCCCAAATAATTCACGAGCTAACTTGAGGAGGTATTCAGGCAATCAATAATCAAACCTTTGATTTGCCGACGATATTGACCTTTTCGCCCCCTCCTAACCTAGGGTGCTCAGGTGCTCAGACCTGGTCACTCACCGGTAAGCCAAATACGCAACGACCGCTGAGTAATAGCTCCATGGAATGGGTACCTGAAATGGAAAGCGCCCCGGGGAGGTTGGCCCAGATAGACGCGGTAAAATGATCTCGAAACATACCGCCAGGGAAAAAAAATTGATCCCCAAAATGCCGACAATGTAACCGCTAATTAAGTAGGTAGGTAGCTAACTAATAATGAGTTATAGAGTTCTGCGTGATATTGATTAGGCACAACCGCATAAATCACTGTAGATCATAATAGTTACGCCTTTCGTAGATCATACGAATGAGTTTCACAGAGTTCACATTTTTATTACCACTAGTGTACAGTATTCAAACACTACGTAGTTGTCCCTTATTATACTTTATTGTCCCGTTTTTTCTATTATTTTTAATTTTTGATCTTTTAATGAATTTATTGTGTTATCATCGGTCCTTATTACTTAAATCAATAGTAATATTCTGAATTCAGTTGTCTGATCGTATGTAAATTTCTAACCATTGATTTCAATTATGATAAATGAATGAATGAATATAATTGATATTTTATGTAACGGCATCCAATAAATTCTGTTCAAGGCTATTTACAACATTTTATATAATTTTATTTTAAGTTTAAACTTGCACATAGTCGATTTCTGGAGGAATTCATACGAGTAATCGATTTTCAGACTTTACGGTAACGTCACCATTTTTATACGACTATTTCTAAATGAATGCTTAATTGACACTTTTATAGTTGCCTCTCTTTTTAATATGTCGATTTCGTATGTAGTGTAGCTGTCAAACTTTTTAGTCAAAGTCTTCGCAATTTAGTTATTCTACCTTTTGAATGATGCATAAAAATTGAATTGACCCAGTAAAATAAAAAAATAAAATCAAGCCGAGATTCATCCAAAATTGTATTATGGAGTGAAAATTAAGTACACAGTGAGTTATCGGGAACTGTCCTTTGGTAAGCCAAACAGTAATACGTTGGAAGTGTCCCCTGTGTCGTAACTGTGTTGTTTAAATTCAAAGTTTTTGTGTAAATGTTAAGTGCTCATCGCTAAGCAGTGGTATTATTGTTTTAATTCCCACGCTCGTTTTGTGAATGTTGTAGATACATGTTGAAGGAAGACCGATTATGTCTGACTACGATCTTCAGTTCCAAGCGGATTTGGAAAAGGCGCAGGCTTTGAGTTTAGAAAGTCTAGCTCTAGAACAGTTTCGTAGGCAGAAGCTACTGTCGACTGCAGGTAACTGACGTAACTTTGTTTACTCCGTCAGATTAGTGATGACCCAAGGCCTCCTAATTGTTATTTCGTAAAACAACCTTTCAGTTTTGTATATTATTAATGTAATTTACCATTTTTGTTTTTTAACCACCTACACTAATACATATTAATTTCAAATTAATTCGCCTGAGATGTATATTAATTTGCTATATTGAAGTACTTTAAGTCTACACAATAACTACAAAAATCTAAAATATTATTTACTTTGAAATTCACATCTAAGTATCTAGTTTTAGAAGTAAAATATTTAGAAGCATTTTGGATAATCTCTAGTGTCATAAACTAATTATGATGAATATTACAATCAACACAAATAGAAAACAGGTTGTATGGGTACACCCTGTTTCACTGAGTGTTCTATTTCTCCATCTTGCAGCTATCATTTAAGTAAATACATCAATGATTCTTTAATTTTTCTACACTCACTATGCTATATAGCTAGCTTACTCTGTAAGCGATGTCCATAGAATGTTGGTTGAGCAATGGTTTCTTTTCTTGCTATGAGTATTTTAAAGTTTGTGTATGATTAATGTTGTCAATTATCTCCATACATAACATAGTACTATATAAATCATATTCTGGTTCATTACTTTTCACATGGGAGCTGTGAGCAAACAAATAGAAAAAATTTATGTTGCTAAGATTGTCATCAATCTTCACGTAAACTAAAAGGTCATACTAGAGGTGTTTGAATTGTTCATCTGACAGCTGGTGGCCAGCAGTAGCAATTTTTATGTTACAGTTCAATACATATTACAACAGGTGAGATAAAATGAGCATAACAATCTTTAGAAGGCTGATAACTATTTTTATGTGATCTTATTAAAGGTGTAATAAAAACAGTTTTGTAGTTAGTGACAATATTTAAAATTAAAAATTTTCAGTATAATCTTTTTATTTGGATGGAATATATCTTATTCTTCTAGTCAGGTGGTTGAGTGAGGTTGATTTATTAGGTGTAGGGAATCCTGTATTCAAGTTCTGTGTATTAAGTCTGTTTATCCTAAGAGTGTTCCCTAAATATTAATTGGCATTTGGACTTGGCATCAACTTCAAACAGCCCAGTAGGTACCTTGTGCTTTAATACTGGCCTGTTGGTCTAGTGGTTAGTGACCCTGACTGCTAAGTCAGAGGTCGTGGGTTCGATTCCCACCCAGGACAAATAATTGTGTGATGAGCAACATGACAGAACAAAATAATGATCATTTATTTTGTTCTCTGTCTGGGTGTAATTTATCTATAATATGTATGTATTTAGAAATATATAGGGTTATATGAAGTAAATAATTAAAACAACTGTTAATTGGATGTATAATAATCTATTATTATGTACATAAAATATCCTATTCATTGTTATAATATGATAAGTCAGTTGTGATGGGCATATAAACAAAAAAAAAAAAACACTCAGTGTTACATTGAGTTTTCCATTTCTCCACCTTGTAGGCATTTTCAAAGTAGTTTTTTTTTTAAGTTTTCCTGATTCATTTAGGTTGTTGTCAGTGGATTATCACAAACCCAGAACAAGTAAAAATTTTACACGGCACCAAACATGAGTATTAAAGTGACTAATGGCACCTTTATTGAGACAATGAGACCAATTGAAGCTGTGTAAACAAGAAATATTAATAAGCATCGTGAGTTCAGCAAAATGTCTGTATGTACATCAATCTGAAGGGAAGTGAAAGGTCAATGACATAAAAACATGCAGCACTGATTGTGAATCATGATAACACACTTGCCTTGTAATCATATTCTCCCCACCCAAATCGGCCGTAGTAGTTAGACTGAAAGCTGACCCAACTTATTTTAAAAAACGCGTGGAGGGTGATGATTTCTCTAATTCTGTGTAGATACAGTAGCCATATTGCTAGATATCTACCAAATGAACCAGCATTTGAATGACCTCTGAGTGATAATAAATTCTTTTTTTGTTGGTAAAACCACTGATAAAAAAGTATAACATATAGCATACATACTTTACTGGATCGCACGCCAACTCACCACTACCAGATCTAATATCCTTAACAGTGGCACGTGGGCCGTAACGTGTGCCTAATCACTCACACATGCTCGAGAGCGTTTTTTACTTCGATAGCCACCGATCGGTAGTGTTCGCGATGTAGGTACTATTGATTGGTTAGGCCAACCTTTTTCCTCCAGAAATCTCCCTTTATATTACCTTATCAGGTACACTCGATAAAGTAGAATAAAAGGGTATCCGTTTCTATAAAGTGATTATATTGGAATTGAATCAATTAAAAGAGCGCAATGTTACCGACCCCCCTTTCAGAATTAGGAAGGGTTAATCCACATCCTGGATTCTCACTAATTAGCAGGTCCTATCCACATTTTTAAGTATTCACCGTCCTTTTAGAGGAGAGTGAAGAACCCGTTTCCTCGAAGTCGTCCGTTCCTGATCTTGTCGGTCTAGGTTTTAAATTTCATTCAGCATTCAGGTTTGAGACAAAATGAAAACAATTTACGAGTACTCAAATTATTTCTATTGGTTTTTATGCCTTAGACAGTTTAAACCATTACAATTGAATTATTTAACAAGAGCATATAGTTTTGTTTATGTTTTGCATCAAGCTGCGTTGAATGTTTATGAAGACTTTCTCCCAGCATTTGGACTATTTTAACAGGGACTCTGTTTTGAGTCAGAGTTACCGTACCTATCCATTCCCAGACAGGGTTACAGTTGAAGAGAACCTAGGTTAAAGCCAGACTATGCCTACTGCTCTGATAAAATTCAAAGGCAGCGTAAACATTACGTAATCATTGCTTTTCACTTTGTATGCAGAGAGCACACCAAATGCGGACCATTTATAAATAAAAAACAACCTATAAATAATTTCATCAACTGCGGATGGTGTGGTGCCTTTTTTAACCGACGTAAAAACGGAGGAGGTTCTCAAGTCGACCCGTATATATTTTTTTTTTTGTATGACCACGCATAACTTTTTACAGGGTAGTCCGATTTCGGTAATTCTCTTACTTCGAAGTTGGTCCCATTTAATTTTAAACAAATATTTCAACTCTAAGGGTGGAAAAATAGGGAATGTATAATTTTTCACCCATTGACTTTTCAGCTGTGAGCCGATTTTGTTGAAACTTAGCACACACATGTAATTCTAATGATACTATAACATGACGGAGACCTGTAGCTGATTATTTTAGCCACAAAAACTATAAAATAAAAAAATGTTTGTTAAAAAGTTTTTTTTCTAATACAATCAAGTGATCCTAACATGACAAGGGTATTGAGTTTTCAATTTCAACATTTTTTATAAGCAATCCACTCCTTACCAAAAGTTTGATTATAATATGATTGTATTTACAAATAGACTATTAAATATGTTTCCTTACACAAGTTGTCTTAGGAAATATTTATGAACGAAGTTTATCGTACGTTACACTTCAGACGCTCGGCGGTCGGCTGGCTAGCCGGACAAATTATTAGCGTAACGAAAAATGGTGACCGCGAGTATTTTATTTTTACGCCATCTGTGGATTCTGCGCGATACTACTGTAATATCTTGTATACTAAGTATCCGTATAACAGTTACGGCAACTTTCACAGATGACGATCACAATTTTAATGTCGAATTTTTACAATATTTTGCTATACTTTGATACATTAAATCCATCAAATATATAATATATACATATGCAAAAGGAACTTGTCTCAAAGACACCTTATAAGCAGGCCTGAGACGGTGGTTTCCACACGATAAACAAAAAAAAAAAGACACCTCATGCGTTCTTTTCCTGTAAGCCTTTATCTCTAAACTGACCCAGTTCAAATAACTATACGTCTACAAAAACAAAAATAATATTGTTTACATAAGATAACTTGTTTATTAGATACCTTTTTTATCTGTTGTATGGCTATATCTATAAAAGAATATTTGTAGATTGGCAATGGTGATCATGGATGATTATTGGACAGTCACTTGTCTTATCATAGTGATATTATTCAGATAATGTGCGTGACGTGGGCAGCATTAGTGCGCGCAGGCGCGACGAGAACGACGGCCCGCCACCAGCCTTACCTCCACCGCCGAGGAATCCGCGAGGCAGATCTTCTATATCCGAAGGTCCCAGGTGAAAATAAACTTTCTTCTATTATCTTTATAATGTAGGAAGAGTAAGCTATCTGAATACAATGTAATAATGTACCTATTTAGTACTGGATGAGTAGAACTCCAAAATTGTTTTTAAACTTTCGCGACTTTGATACATATTACGTGTGTAACTTGGGTCTTTATCCCGTTAATATTTATAAGGTCCTTTGGCCTTTTTGGTCACTCGACGTTTCGATCAAATTGTACCGATCTTGGTTACGGGTGGACTGTTGAGATCTCAGCGACTATCGCGGTTAAGTCCCGAGTTACACATCTAATATAAATTGACAAGCAAGCCACCAGCTAAAAACCCTGTTCCTTGTTGAATTACCCGTTATTGATAGAGTTTCCAATAATTAGGCATGAGGAGTGCGACGTGTATGTCTGTGTACCGGATAAACTGAAAGACGAAACCCACATCTTTTTTGTTTGTAGTCGGCTAATATTCACAGTGTGAACACAGTCCATGTTGTGTCATCTATGCATTGCTGTACAGTGTAGTAAGTGGCCGTAGTACCCGAGATGTGGTCGAAACGTTAGGAAATTTAAGGCAACACAATGACAAGCTGTTATCACTGCTTATCGGGTATTGATAAACTTTATTATGAGCTGTTTATAAATTAAATTCCAGTAATTTTTTACATCACAACGTTTATCATATATGTATGGGTGGAGGGAGAAATCTTTTGTTTTCTTTTACTTTGATTAGTACTTAATTAAAGTACTTTCTTAAAATTCTGTCGACCGAATACTTTAGAATTGTTTGACAGTATTTCTGTATCGTACAAACTATTGTCTACGTCAGGATCGAACCGAACGACACATTGCAGGTTCTCTTGTACCGCCGACATAGTACGTCCCCTGCTGAATATAGACTTTCATAAAGACTAACATTGAGACATTTAGTAAAGAATTATAGTATCTTCTCTATATATAAATATATATTAAAAAGTAATTATTAGTATCTTTCTTCAGTTCGTTAATACTTGGATATATGGTGGTGTTAATAAAGAGGGGCTTGTGGCTAAGTGTTAACCGAGTAGGTTAGCACATTACAAAGTTAGGTAATACTAGCCAGGCCGTCTTAGGATGGGTGACCATTCTTAACACATTGAGACATCTCCGTGCATCGGAGAGTAAGTACATTAAGCCGTCAGTCCCGGTTGCACATGAACGTTTGTAGCATTTCGTTACGGCTAGTCGGAGCCCTAAAAAATCCGACGTCCTTCGAATTACAGAACTTCGATATCGCCTAGTACTTGGGTTGTGGAGGTCTTATGACAGTCGCTTCAAGTAAAATATCTAAAGTTCGGCCGTATCGTAGTTAGACTGAAAGCCGACTCCAACCTAGTTGGGAAAAGGCGCCGAGGATGATGGTGGTGTTAATAAAATGATTCGATCATATAAAAAATAAAACAACTAAAAACATTAAGGGTAAATAATGTAAGCATTTTAAATCGTGGTAAATAAAATCTGTTGAACTTCTAAATATGCCGGTTATATGCTTCTCACCCCCCGCAAACCAGGGGTATTACGATAGTTTCCGATAGTTTCAGTTACGGATATTAGATTTCTAAGAAATTTTAAAAAGAAAATAGAGGTAGGATATCTTTAGCCTTTATTTCTAGGTTATCACTTGTTAGTAAAATCACAATAAACAACAATTATTTAAAATCGCACACATTGAACCCGAAACGACTTGGAGCCTAGAGGCAGGTATAACAAGTTAATGTGCATGACGTGTGCTAAAAGAGTGTATATTGTTTCACTTTTGTTTAAAACTGGTCTTTATTTTAATGAACATAAATCAAATTTTCATAGATGTACTGACAAGCCACCGTCATTACGCTTATTTCTTTAAATTTCTGACTTAGTGAATCACGACTGTCTTAGTTATAAATTGCTCCGACAGCCCTCTTCTGCAGCTCGAAGATATATTGAATTTAGGCCTCAGTCGACATTATGCTATGAAAATAACTAAAACAGACTAATCTGGCTGTCTCAATATAAGTCAGTTCACGAATTTTTCTAACTGGGTATGCTCAGAGCTGAGTTTATTCGATATCAAAGTATTTTTTATTTCATTAAATTCTTTAAAAAATGTTTGAAAACGTCTTTTTTTTAACTAAATTTTAAATATTATAGATCAAAAGAATTACAGAACAGAATCACCGCAACAATAGGTTGCTTTGTCAAATGCAAAATTATAAAATAAACAAAATAGATAACAGACATCTGCCTGTGTCTATCTACCTATAACCGCCCGAAGAGCCTTGTGAGAAGAAATCTGGCAAACAAACTCACTGGCACTCTTTTACATCAACAGACGGATGTTGTATATACATATTTAATGAAATAATATAATAAAACACTGTTTTATAATGCGCTATTATGTTATTAAAATAAAAAGTAAGCAAAGTAAAATTAAGCTTTGAAAGTATGGAAACTGAAAACTATACAAGATAAAATTTAAATATGAAAAGAAAGACATAAAAGACAGTAGATGAAAAACATATTAACTCACGTTACATTTGTATTAAGTATTTGAAATAGCCTGTGAATTTAAAAATAATTTAGTGTTAAGCGTTTTTGTCCTGCATATAATCCACCACGGAGTAATAGCCCTTCAAGCATAGTTGTGTCGACTTAAGGTTTGTACATTATTTGGGATTTTATTATAAATCGCACTCATTGACCCCGAAATGACTTGTTAACTTTTTGGAGCCTGGAGGCAGTTAAATAATTTATCAACTCATCGTCTTTATAGTGGTTTACACCTTTTTCACGTTTGGAGTAGTGAACTGTAGGAAACCTCTTTCAAAATAGCGGTGTTTACATCGTCACACTTTTTTCTGCGATAGTGGGCACACGAGCAGACAGGTCACCTGATGGTAAGTGACTACCGCCGCCCGTGAACACTTACAACTCAAGAATCACAAGTACGTTGCCGGTGTTTAAGGTGGGAGTAGAAGAAGGAGGAGAGGGGGATTAGGGCCTCCTGTAACATAACTCGGCGAAACACAACACAAGCCTTGCTTCACGTCGGTTTTCTGTGATGCCCTGGTATAATTCCAATCGAGCCGGCCCATACGTCCCGAAGCATGGCTTTCCCACAATAAATTATACGTTATAGTGTAAATAAAAGTGTAGTATCATCTGCTAACAATAGTATCTCGTAATTGTCATTCGCAAATTCTCAGTTATCATTAAAATTACAATAATAATCCTCACTAATATTATACATGGGAAAGTGAGTTTGTTTGTTACAATTTTACGCATTAACTACTCAACCGATCGTCATGATTTGCATATAGGGTGGGTGCCTTTGATCCAAAATATTGTTGCCGAGTGAATTACCTGAATTAAGTGACAAACTTTACATTCATGCGAGCGAGCGGACAAAAGCTAATTTTTGTTTAATAAATAGGGATGTGACATTGTTATCTTTTGACGTAGCCTTGGCAATACACGTGTTTTATTCAACTCGCTATTTACTCTACTCTATTTAGCACTTACGACACACATGATAAATATTGTTTACTTTTTTTTTGTTATGCAGGGTTTTTTAACGTTACGGATGTGACGTTCCTGCTCCTGTGTGACAGTGGCAGACGGCAGGCAGGAGCATCGCAGCTATTTAGTTACTTTGTATGATACTTAGCTAATGGTTGATAATTTGATTGAATGCAATCGATAAGGTGGGAGATTTTGGTACAGTGATCTAATGCGTAAACTACACGATGCACTCGCTACATATAGCAATATTGATGATTGATGTTTTAGAATAATTTATAGTTGTTGAAACGTTTTTACTCTCATTTCACTTTTCCTGTCATTGAATATCCTTATTTCCCTAATCAGTCACTCACTGATAAAATATTATATTTCAAAGCCCTCATTCCAATGACATGAGATTACATGATATTGGAAACTGCTATTGCAAATACCATGATGGCCAATCTAAATAAATTATCTCCAGGGTTACACAATCCATTAGTTATATATAAATATATTTACATTGTGACAGATCACCTGGAACTAGTCCAACACGGGACCAGAGCAGCGACTTGATATCATTCACGAGCCCCACCTCCAAGCATGCGCCCAATGAACCGCACCTCAAACTCAAGGAGTGCATCGATCAAATAAACAAGTATGTATAATAATAACCCATTTGTAGTACAAAATCGTGTTCACATATAGGGTTGTCAAGTTTTAGTTTCACATTTCACTCGTAACAGAGAATAATTACTAGGTGCTACATAAGTTTTTTCGTACTTTGTGATTTCTTTTTCAAAATAACCTCCACTGGCAGTACAGGTCTTCATACGTGTAAACCAGATGCTGAACACATTGCTCCAATATCCCTCTGGAACACAGCCGCATATCTCCTCAAAAGCTTAAGCTCATCACCTCTCTAAAACCTGCGTCCCTTCAATTGTTTTTGTAGATACGGGAACAGTGGTGCAAAGTCGCATGGCACTAAATGCGGACTATAAGGAAGGTGTCCCATCACTTTGATTACAGCTTAGTGCAAATAGTCAGGTGGGGGACATTATCTTGATGCAAAAGTAAAGGATCGAGTCTTGAGTTTGTCCCTCATTTTTTAAGGCTTCTAATACTTGAGGTAAACTTTCATCTGTATACCATGAAGCAGGAACAGTCTTCCCTTTATCAAGCACAACCGTAGCCAATATTCCTCTCTTAGTAAAAAATACAGCAACCATTCTTTTCTTTACGGATCGGTACATTTTCACAGACGACGGCGGTTGTTCATCTTTAAACACCCACACTCTACTCGGATTTAGTAGGAACGTCGCGTAATCAAGTTTCGTCACATGTAGCAATGCCGTTTACGTAGTTAAATCAGCCGTCATCAATTTTTTTACATATTACGAGACCAAGTCACACCCTGCTCCCTCAGCTCATAAGTCATCAAATGTATACCCAGAGTGAACAAAGATTCCGGACTTTCAAATGCGGACCATTTGAAAGTCCGGAATCTTTGTTCTTACAGAAGGCACATTTTATTTTTTATACATTCCGTAATGTATAAATGCTGAACTATTATACATTAATACAACTAAACGGTTAAAGGTTGTCAATTATCATCCTAAAATAATGAAAATTAATTATGTCTGTGCCGAGGATTCTTCACGCTCACTATAAATTGCAAAACCTAGAGTCCGGCGCTGACCTTCATTTGAAAACTGTCAATTGATGTTTGTATAGATTATTGATGAAACAGCTGTGCCGCCGATGTTATTACTAAAAATAGTAGTAGTGTTACTATTGCACAACCCTACTTAAAAGTGACGACGTTCATATGTTAAGACAGTAAGCTTCTTGTTTGACCTTGCATAGACAGTTACAACGCGCAATACATTTATATTAAAATAAAATTGCAAATATTTACAAATTGCTTTCAGTTTTTATATAGTATTCAATATGCGATTAGATACATTTCATTTCATATAGGTAAAGGACGTCTCTCGTAAATATGTATGTATTCCATCTCCGTTGTAAATATAAGTAAAGCAATAAAGTATCGATCAATTAAATATGTTTATTAATTAGTTTAATAATAAATAATGTACATTAATTTAAAAATAAACCAAATGTATGAAAGGAAATATTTTATTTTGCGTCGTCATTTTCGAAATTCGTGTTAATGATGCTCTAAGTAAAGACATCATTCATGTAAAAAAATGACATCATTGTAAGTAGTCTCCAATCTACATTAATTTATGTATATTCTATTGAAATAATTCTAATGTGGAAAAAGTCAACATTGCGTATGTACTTATAACCTACTTTAAATATAATCATTTTGTACCACAAGTCGTATAATTTCACAGGTTAAGTCAACAAACAGAAGAGCTAGTAATAAACGTCGCACAAACGGAACAGTCGACTGTCGCAATGAACAACCAGAACTACAATCAACGTCCGGGCTATAATTACGCGGCGGCGCAATACCCTTTCAACTACCAACAGCCTTATACACCTATGCCGCCATACCCCACACAGCCTTACGGCATGCCCACACCTATGCCCAACTATGGGTATTACCCACCACCTATGATTCCACCAGATACATCTCAAACATTTGTCCCTGTCAATCCCCCAATGTATGGACAACCCGTACAGTATAGTCAAACGCGAATGGCGTCCCCAACGCCGTATCCGCCGTACCATGCACCTCCTGCTTACAATTATACTACGACTAATATGATATCAAGGCCTACAAGACCTGCATATTACCCTCATGTCGGACATGGACAATATTACCCACCATTGCCTCCGAGCTCATCGAGCAACACCGTAAATAACGGTGTGAACCAAGCCGTCGTTATCCCAGATACACCCAAGGAAACTAATGAAAGAAGTTCTAGAAAACTGTCCGAAGTCAGTAATGCGGTGAGTCCGTAGCATTTATTATTGAATATTTTAATTAGTTATTACTCAAATTCAAAATTGTTTATTTTATAAGCAGAGGTAGGTATGTTATGTTATTAATTTTAAAATCTATTTTTATCGTAAGAAGGTTTTCAAATGTATTTTCTAAGTATGCCTGTCGATACAATATAGAAGGAACTAAGAAAAACTTATCTACATGCCATCGCAAATACCACGTCCTTCGCGGAGGCTTCCTTCTTAGTGTATACCCGGGTCACTTGAAATAGTATAAACCTCATACTTGCATTGCGTAATTGTACAGAAGAAAAAAAATGTCTAGTAAAAAAAAATAAGAATTTTAAACACATGCGCATCTGTTTAATAGCAATTACTTTTGTGGCTATATTTTAAATACCTATGTGATTTTTATGAGCATTCAGGGGTCTGAAAGCATATACGAGGTTTTCCTAGTAAAATAAGTACATCAAGGTAGTGCATAATAAGGTTTAACAATATAAAACAACTTCTATATCAATATCTGATATTTTTTTAATTGAGTTTTTTTGGATTTTCTCAATAACACATTGAATAATTCCAAAACAAATAAAAAATATGTTCGATTTGAAATCTTAAACTTTACACAGTGAGAAACGGAGGTGATAACTGCCCCATACATAACTCCATTGCATCTGTCCATCTAAAGGTTGTCTGTAAGAAATCGCAACTAGCGATAAGACCGCCGTTTGTACCATTATTTTTTGTCTTTGTAAATATTTTGAAATGTTCCTCATGGAGTACAATAAAGAGTATTGTATTGTATTGTATTGTATTGTAATACCTGGAAATTCAAACGGTCATGACTTTAAACGGATAGTTTAAAAAAATCGTTTTGTGACTGCATGCTAGGGAGTAGGGTCATTTTCAGTGATTTAAGTAAGTGTTCTATTTTCAAATGCAAGAATAGAATAGAATTAACTTTACTAACTGTACACAAGTAAATATTGCTTACAGTAAGTTTACAAAAATATGTGCAAAGGGGTTGCCTTATCGTTAAAAGCAATTTCTTCCAGGCACCGTGGCGGAACACCGTGTGGTTTTAGTACCGTTAGCCCCGGTGAGGTGATGACCCGTGGGGGTTTCCACACGTAAAAAAAAAACCCGTTTCACTGGCATTTAAGGTCACTACTAAACTCCCAAGGGTCGTAGCGTGATGTTACATATCCTATACTATTCCTCATGAATCTGGCTATTATATATAAAACGATTTTTTGGAATCTTATTGTTCGAAATTATTGTTTTTTTTTCAGTCAAATGAGTCCAACGACACTGTAGGTAGTCTTCCAAAGTCGATGAATCTGATTGACTTCGGTCGCAACACCAACGCGCAAGGTAGCGTAAGAGTCAGTGTGCTAGAAGCGTTTGATCCACTATTAACTCAGAAAAATAATATCGGTGAGTGGCTTGTATTTCATTAACGACTTGGAAATGAGAAGTATAAATATACGGTATATATCATGTTTTATAACATATGCACCAATCTGAACCACATATATAGCGTGTAAGTATCACCGTAGCGAATAACTTACAAAAACGTCTTTCTTTCGATACTTATCACAATGCAAAAGTTCATCATAAAATGCGACATTAAGGATTTACAGTCATTAGTTTGAATTTGCGCTACGCAATGGAAACGCAACACGCGTACGGTGCGTTACGGTGAATGACGCATAAATGAATTTTCCGGCAGAAAATTCCAATGATTTTCCACTCAGAATAATGGTCTGAATACATTATTTCAGGATTCGGAACGGTGTCGCTTCCACCCTAAATACAGAATTTGTAATAGCAAAAATATATTTTTTATGTGATGTGATATAACAAAAATATTTTTTTTTTTCCTAACTTGTGCTGTGAGGTCTTGTTTCGCGCCAAATTTCATGATTCTAGGTCAATGGCAAGTACCTACCCCATAGGTTTTTACCTATGTGGTAGGTTTTTACCTATACCCCATTAGAAGCTTGATTTTTAGGGTTACGTACCTTAAAAGGTAAAAAAAGAAACCCTTATAAGATCACTCTTTTGTCCGTTGTCTGTCTGTCCGTGTGTCACCACCGATTTTCTCAGGAACGGGTGAACCTAGCTAGTTGCAATTTATACCAGATACTGAGGTCTATAGTCCCTATTAGGTGTGTAAAAATCAAGGTCCTGAGTCAACATGATAAAAAGAAATGGGCAAATTTAGATCGTCGTTAATATGTTGTTATATCACATAAAAGTTTTTGTGATTACAAACTTATATTTTGCAGTTGGATTGTTCGCTTTGTCGTACATCGTAACCGCAAAGTTAAGTTTGTCTTTCGAAAAAGACGGGCAAAAGTCTTTGAGAATTGATTCCCGAGATGGACGTATACAATTTGCTTATGGAACCCTCGGTGCGCGAGTCAGACTCGCACTTGTCAGGTTTTTTTATAGCTTCAAGAGACCGCAAACAAATATTTGATGTTAATTTCAACTTGATATACGACGCGTTCATAAGAAAAATAGTCTTGATAGATAGACGGACAATGAAGTGATCCTTTAAGGGTTTTTCCTTTTGAGTTACGGAACTCTAAAAACTTAATGAATTTGTCGTACTTTAATAAGTATAGAATATTTTTTTGTAAAGGAACTGACGAGAATTGCCATCTTTGTACCTTATACCGTTTCCATTTCTAGTAAAATTTATATATAAGTTAAACATATACGAGGGGTGATCAAAAAGTAATGATAAACGGATATTTCTAGTAATAATAAAATTCTAAAAAAATATTTTTTCAACTCCCTAATCCTTCACAACTTCCCTGATAAAAAATGGTATAAATAGGACGTCATTTTTAAAATATACATTCATTTGAATACTAGCAGTCGGAGTGATAACATCAAAATGGAGAAACATGAAGTGCGAAGCGTCATCAAATACCTGTGCTTGAAAAAAATGTCCACCAAAGACATTCATACTGACTTGGTGAAAACATTGGGAGACTCTGCTCCTCCATATTCTACAACTGCACGCTGGTGCAAGGAGTTTAAGATGGGAAGAACATCCACGGAAGACGAACACCGCGAAGGCCGTCCGTCCTCCTCCCTCACTGAAGAAAACGTCAAAAAAGTTCAAGATCTGGTTTTGGCAGACCGAAGAGTGACCATTCGTCATTTAGCTGAGAACACAGGCATTTCATTTGGTAGCATTCAAAGGATCTTAACTACCGAGATGAACATGAGAAAGGTCTCTGCACGTTGGGTCCCGAGAATGTTAACCGACGAACAAAAGAAGAAACGATTCGACATTTCAAGGACCAATCTTGAAATGTTCCAGGCGGATCAAGATATTTTTTTGGCTCGATTTGTGACTATGGACGAAACGTGGATTCATCATTTTGATCCCGAAACCAAACAACAGTCAATGACATGGAAAAGGCCATCTTCACCGACTCCCAAGAAATTCAAAGTTTCAAGCTCTGCCGGCAAGGTTATGGCGTCTGTTTTCTGGGATGCTGAGGGAATAATTATGGTTGAATACCTTGATAAGGGCGCTACCATAACAGGCTCCTACTATGCTGACCAAATCAAAAGATTGCGAGAGGCCATCAAGGAAAAAAGACGGGGTAAACTGCGCGCAAAAGTTCTGTTCCATCAAGACAATGCACCTGCACACAAAGCTGAAGTTGCGATGGCTGCCATTCAAGAAGCTGGCTTCCAGCTGCTTGAACACCCACCCTATTCTCCAGATCTAGCCCCCAGCGACTTTTATTTGTTTCCTCGGCTCAAGGAACACCTCCGGGGCCAGAAATTTGAGGATAACGGCGAAGTGATGGCCGCTGTAGAGGCATTTTGGGAGAGTCAAGATAAAGATTTTTTTTTGAAGGGTATCGTTGGTTTAGAAAAGAGATGGACTAAATGTATTGACCTATTAGGAGACTATGTAGAAAAATAAATTTTATTTTTAAGTATATAGTTATTTTAATGTACCCATTCTCATTACTTTTGGATCACCCCTCGTAGTTATATGTATTCATTTATTAAAATGTTTAAATTTTTTCGTTACAAATTAAAATGCATTTTCGTATGATGTTAATGTTAAAAATCTTTTCTCATTTCAAAGTCGTACCCCATAATTCATTTTTAAGGTTCCATTGTAGAAATAAAAACATTACTAAGGTATTGACCACCAACTAGCATGTATTTGTGTTTATAACTTGTGTGGGAAATGTCCTCACACACTCACATCATGTGTTAAATTGTTTCTAATAAATGTTGGAAATATCCGGTTTATTTTGCATTTTATTATTCTAAAGGGACTACTCACCAACATTTCATTCATGCTATAAAGACTGTCTTGTTCGAGACATTCTTAACACGTAATTATTGGCATTTGGTCATTGCACTTTCTTGTTTTGGAAATAAGTCATTGAATCGCTGCCCAGACGGCCTCCTTATACTGCCCCAAAGACGGAATTGATTATGTTCACAAATAAACGTAGTTTAGGAGAACTAAGACTACCTAAACTATTCGACACCCGCCTAGTCCTTATCAAGAAGGTCTAGTATCTAGGAGTGATACTTGACAGTAAACTCCTATGGGACAGGCACCTGGACACGAAACTGAACAAAGCCAGCGTTATTTTCTGCCAATGCAAGCGACTCCTCTTCAAAAGCTGGGGCTTATCACCAAAAATCACCCTATGGCTGTACAAAACGGTTATACGGCCTAGAGAGCTCAGCACCGTCAGTAACAAGTCGCAGCAATTCCAGAGACTCGCATGTGCTGCCACAACTGGATGCATGCGCACGACTCCCACAGCTGCCCTGGAAGTAGCTCTAGACCTAGCACCACTAGACCTATTTATACAGCAGGAAGCAGCTGCGGCAGCCATCAGACTCAAACACCTGGGTCTGTGGTACAACCGAGAGGGGACCCCTTCCAAACTATGGAATTAATTAGAGGAATATCAAACACTGATAGCTGCCCCATGCGATAGGATCCCCAAACAACACATCTTCGAAAGGAGATACCGAATACAGCTATATGAAAACGACCGAGATCAATCTGGCATAAATGAAGTCCGAATATACACGGACGGTTCTAAGATGGGGACAGGGACTGGAGCCGGAATTTTCTCACAAGACCTGAACATAACAATATCACTGGCGTTAGGGCAGCACAGCTCCATATTTCAATGTGAGTGCGTTGCGATAATCCACGCCGGATTTACGGAGTATAACATCCGCATACTGTCAGACAGTATGGCCGTCCTAAAAGCCCTGGAGGGCCACACCATGAACTCCGGTCGTATATACGAATGCCACCAGACACTGGAACGTCTAGCCTCCGACAACAGGCTAATCCTCCAATGGATCAAGGGGTATAGTGACTCACTCGGGCACGATGTCGCCGATGAGCTGGCAAGGAGGGGATCTGCAACGTCAGTAACAGGTCCAACTACACTGTTGCCACTTCCCTTTAGTCAACTTCCCTCATGGGTAAGACAACGGACTCGGGAAGCACACAACAACCGCTTTGCCGACACACCTGGCTTTAGGCAATCCAAACTGGTGCTGACGAAGGTCTCACCACGTTTGACTTGCAGATTGCTCAGTCTCAACCGACTTGACATCAGAATAGTGGTAGGAAATATTACGGGCCATTTGGCCCTAAATCGACACCTATTCACCATCAATGCGACAAACAGCCCTCTATGCAGAGGCTGTCTCAACGCGGAGGAAACGGCTGCCCACGTTGTCCTGGAGTGCGAGGCAGTGGCCTAACAATGGGCAAGTATCCTCGCGGGAGCGACGTCGCTCCTAGAAGCCTGTGAATGCCCCAGGAGGCTTCTGCGCTTCTGGAAGGAGCTAGGCTGGCTCAACTAGTCAGCCTACCTGTACGCATAATGGACCGCTTATGAGTCTAAATGCGGAAACAGAGCCCTATGCCAGTACTCCCCCAAAGATTGTACTTACTCTGCAGTCTACTTCAGCCGGAGAAAACTTCACTATTACCATAGACAAGAACGACTCGTAATTACTCTTGGTTATGTTGCTCCATAAATGTTGTTTAGGTAATTTGTACGTAACATTTTTTTTAAGTTTGTAAAGTTTTTGTATTTGTGAAAATTTTATATCTATAATTGGTATTTTCTAACAATATTTTAGAGTTCACTACATCAAACTCAATATTTTGGTGAAACATTGCAAGTCATTATTATTTCATTAAATATCATTATTCTTCATTAGTGGTAGTGGCTTGCTAGTTAGTAATAATATAATACTAAATACTATTATATTAATCAATATAAAGACTTGCCAAAGTCTGTATCAGAAGTGAGTACCCAATACACTTTTTCAAATTAAAATTCAAAATCATTTATTCAATTGTGACATTTATGACACTAAGTGACATTTATGAACGTTAAATTGAAGCTAGAGTTAAAATCATAGATCGGCACAAACAGACGCCACAGCATGTACTGGATTGTCAATGTAATTTAGGTGAAAAACACCAAAATCTACTGCCTGTTGGTGTCGATCTATAACTTCCAGTTTCCAAAATGCGTAGGGCCTTATGAGAAGAATACTGGCAAAGAAACTCATGGCCACTATAATTAGTAAAGTGATATATTGAATAAAAATGCAGATATAATATTATGTAGATCTTAAAAAAAAATCGTAAAAAAAGTTATTTAGTATTACTATCCATTAAAAAGTTACTTAAAAACTAATTAGACGTAATAATTTATCTTTTAAATTATTACGGTGGTTGTAAATCACAACATTTTTTATAGAACATTAATAAATCCACATGTCAAATCACACACTTTTCTGTCCCACACCCTCGGCAAGTTAACCAATATTATTCACAGAAAATGCCGCCGCGTCAAGTGACTGTGGCAGCAGCGTGTACGAAGAGTACGACCCTTTGGACTTCCTGTACGGCGAGACGGAAATGCGCGAAGCCGTGTACGCGGCCGTCACTAAAAAGGACACGTTGCCCTCCCCGCCACCTAAGTCCATACCAAGCGTACCGGCCGTGGCGATTAGGTCTACCACTGTAAGTTAGCTGTATAATAGCATTTTATAGTCGGTTCATATGTGAAAGTCTCGTAGATGGAACGGCGACGTGGTCAAGGTGGAGGGGCTGTTCTTTGTGGAAGTGCTACCGACGAGGTTTTCAGAAAAAAATATCACTGTTAATAGTCTAATCCTTCTCATTTGAGGACACAATAAATAGTAAATTAAAACCAACGGTCTGAAGAAACTCTTGATTTTAATTCACTCACACCTAGTATGGAGATGTGTGTCATTATTCACGGACGGTTTCACCGACACGCTTTTGAAATTAGTCTGTGTTCAAGAAGTTTTTAAATATTTTTAACTATTTTTTTTATGTTTCAGAATAAATTGTACGATTGTATAGTAAAATCGCGATCTAGAAATCATGATAGTGAGCACAAAGCGTTTCTCAAAATGGTCCTGGATGTCAGAAGTAAGTAATTAAGTAGTTTTTCTGGCAATAGAAAAAAAAATAGAATGACGATTTAGTGATTTTAAATAGTGCAATTGACACATTATTTGTATAGAGCATTATTGATAGTTCAACTATCGATAGTTGACCTCAAAAGTCAGTTAAAAATTTAAACAATAGTATCAAATTACTACCATTAGTATTTCGTTTTTGATATCGATATTTGATACTGCAGTTGCATTCACATGAATGTCTGATTATTTTACAGAAAGATTCGTCTACTCTGATGAAAAGACGAACCCCGGTCACGTGATAGCTTCCCGATCGGGCGGCAAATACCCGCCAAATACGAGTATCAAGATTCTAGTCCACCATGCGCACTCCGATGAACCATTCACCTTTACATCTGATGGTGAGATAGATACCACCTTATTTTCATCACTTTAAAGTTTGGGTTTAAAACGGTAAAAAAACTTTTAGTGACTGTGTGGCTAAAATAAAAAAGCTTATGATTTTGCTGCTTTAACCTTTTTAAAAAATGCGTTAAACCTTTTACCTTAGGAACTGTTTAAAATTAAGTTCTGTTACCGCTTAGAGGGCGCTTAAAAGAAAAGAAAAAAAAAATGTTAAACATGCGTGATGAGGAAAATTTGACTTTAAAGCTTCGGATATAAGGTTTATATATTTTTTTCAGTTGAATCGACTGTGGAACATGTGATATTAACTGTAGTGTGTTCTCTTGATGAGGATATTAGAGAAGATATGTCAGAATATATGCTAAGGGTAAGTTGGGATATGTATCTCATACACACAATAATGAGTCTCATGTCTCGGTTTCTTTTTAATTATAAATAAAAGTATGTACGAAACTCAATTTAAATATTTCTGTATAGTTGAATATTTGAACACTTCCATAATACAGTAAACAATTCTGAAGAACAAAATTTCGTAGTTATTCAATGAAATCAATTCGATTAACAGCAAAAATATTTCCCCATGAATTAATATATTTTTCCATATTTTCAGGTATGGGGAGCGAAGGAATATCTAACGCCAGGAAGCTCCTTGAGCGAATATGATTATATTCGGGAATGCGTTAGACTAGAAAAAGATGTCACGCTCAGTCTCAACGAGGGAAGAGACAATGCGCTAGGCAGGACAGAGAGGGACGATGCTAGAGATAGTTATTTAAGTTTAGATGATTTAATACCGTGTCAAGGCGCCACGCCGTTATTATCATTTGATAATTTGTCTATTTTACTTGGTAAGTAATTTTTTATCTCTTATTGATTTAAAGATATATACTTAATATTAACTGGTTATTAGCCAACCCTATCAAGAGCGATAGGGTTGCCACGCGCAAAGTGTTTATAGTCGCCGGTAACTGGCTAGCGGGCTGGATTTGCCAATGAAATAGTATAAAAAATACAACTGCGAACTGGTTAGTAAGCCGCACAATAGGCTTCGTACTGACTTAGACTGAACATTAAACAATTACCATACAATTAAAATTACAGAAACATTAGAAGGTGAATTTTCTCGAGCGATAGGCGTAACGGGAGCCGAAGGAACATGCTCCCCGAAAGCCGTATTCCAAGCGGTTAAGGCCATTTGTGCACTGGCAGGCGGCGTGGAAACATTACACGTCACACATACGCTCAACGCGTTCGCTCAAACGTGCACTACACATGTGAGTATTTATACAGTTTCTCTAACCAATGACTAATGCAAAAATATTCATGTATACAAATATTTGTATAGAGCCAGAGTCAAAACCGCGACACCCGACGTGGCAGTTAAATGATCTACCGCCGCGCTATATAGGTCGTCATTTAGCGCTTTGCCATTTGGTTTTTTTTTTTCAGATCTAATTTTACTCTGAAATCCCACTACTGCGTTTCCAACAGGAGCGACTAACAAAACACCGCTTTTCATTCTGTAATTTTTTTTTTTTTTTTTTATGATCAGGCCTGACAGCTAGGTACTCTTATTAGGTGTTCTCTCTCTCTCCCGCTACAGTGAGGGGTGCTGGACGAATACTAAATTTGATTGAACACAGGGCAGCAACATGGTGACTCCCGAGATCGGCGCGGACGCGGGCCCGTATTGCGGCGTGGCGCTGCGCGGCGCCACGCGGCGCGAGGCCGTGGCGGCGCAGTGCGCGCGCCTGCGCGACGCCGTGCGCGCGCTGCTCGCGCTGTACTGCAGGAGCCGGCTGCTCGACTTCCAGCTCACCGACACGCACTACCTCGCGCCCTGCAATATAGATAGTGAGTTTTTCTAGTATTGCACATTTTGCTCATTTTTAGATCCAATCTGAGCGGAAAAAAATGTAATGAGGATAATTAATTTTTTAACTACGATGTGTATCCAAGTTTCGTGCGAATACATGTTTCTTTCTTTTAATTTTCTACCACCGGACACATCTCTACGTGAAATTAAATAAAATAAAAATGTTTCAATTACAGAAGCCGTCCCAGCCCACACGATATCGGAAACGACTCTATTCTGCATCGAAGCGGTCCACTGCCTTCCACTTTCCTGGAACCACGACGACTATCTGTTCCACACACAAGTGTACTACGGAACACGAGCCCTCAACTCTCTGCACGTGACCCATCCTTCCAATATCGAGAGTGCCTCCTTTTATCCTAGGATAATATTTGATACTTGGTTAGTTCACATACATAAAAATAACTAAATTACATAATTTGTATGATTAAGTGAGTTAATTTAATGTTTGTTTTTCAAATCTGTTTAGAAAAGTTTTTCAAACATTCAATTATTTTGGCCAAATATGTTTAATTAAATATAAATTTTATTTGGAATGAAAAGATTATATAAATTTAAAATTGTTAACCTTCTATTACTTAGTATGGCTGTATGGTTAAGAAGGTATGGTTATAGTTATAGCACAAAAATTATATGACCACCATATAATTTTTGTGCTATAAAGAATATGGTTTATGGAGGTTCCAAGAACTTCATGTCTAGTAATTATTGTAAGGAACTTACACATTTTGTATTTGCTTATTCCGCTGCTAAAAGTTGTTTTCTGTATCCCTGGCAACAGTTTTTTATGGGATAGGTGGCAAACGAGCAGATAGGTCACCTGATGTTTAGTGACTACCACTATCCATGGACACTTGCAACTCAAGAGCCACAAATGCGTTGCCAACCTTTAAGGCGGAAGTAGGGAAGGGCGGAATAGAGGGGGGACAGTAACGAAGAGGGGGAGAAGGGGAGAGAGGGATGGGTTAGGGCTTTCAGTAACCTCACTCACTTGGAGAAACTACGAAAACGTTGTTATGAGGCCGGGCTATCACTCCGGTCGAGCCGGCCCATACGTGCCGAATCATGGATCTCCCACTTATAATGATGATGGTGATCGGATGAATGGTATTGCAGCGCATAAAATATAAATAAACAAACATTGTTTTTTAAATGTAATATAAAATAATTAAGGTTATTATAGGGACTGTAGGCAGTATTCATAAATCTGAGTCATGATGTGGTGCAATTTTATCCCTTACAGGCTTAACCTCGAAGATCTACCAGTGAACACATTACCTCGAGAGTCGCGCTTAGTTTTCACTTTGTATGGTCGGTCACAACGCACCGTCGACAGCCAACAACACCCGAACCAGGCCGATAGCAACCAACAAAGCGGACAAGAAGACGAAGAAAAGAACGATGTTCAATTTGAGCTTGTCGAGTTGGGATGGGCGGCGATACAGCTGTTTGACTATGATGGGTTCGTACCCATTGCATATTATTATAATATTTTTATTGAGGCTCTAGTTGGGCCTCTTTAATTTTGCCGCTTAATAATATAAATGCGATAAACCGACAACCAAATATGAATATAGTCCGGCACTTAAGTTAACATTTTGAAAATTATTCTAATAGCTTCTATTCTTGATTCTAAACATAATATTTTCAGGTTTGCCGTTGCATCAAATACATGAAAGAATGTCTTTACTCACTTTTAGCAGGACCACGTTATCTTGAAAAATTAATCTTATTTTTGTGTCATTAATATATTTGACGTATAAAGTAAATTAAACTCATTAGGATTAAGCGTCAATGTGCGGAAAAGCTCAAGCTCAGATTCATCTAAATATTAATACGTGGCATCTTCATGTGATGCATATTCAGTAGTCGATATTAAATTCATTCTCTTCGCTATAAGCAATACACATAGAATACACAGGAACATAACACAGGAATATTTATATTTTCTATTACACTCTTGCAAGTGATTGATTATATTTTGAACTGTGGCCGAATGGTGACATATTTATTTACATCGTGAAGCTTTTACATGTTCTTTTTCATTTTGCAGTATGTTAGCGTCAGGCAACTACGTGTTACCGCTGTGGCCGACCTACTGCGACCGTCGCATCGGGCCCGCACCACATCCTACGCACTCACCAACTACCCCACACCCTGTCGTTAACATTGGTATGTGATATTGAACATATCTAAAGTATTCAGAATGTTATTGATGTTGAACAGCAAACTAGTAAATTATACATATATATTCATAAATACATAAAAAAAAAACAATTTGAACTTTTGTAACAAAATAAATTGTTGTAACCGAACTACACAAATTGCTGGCATGATAGAAAAGTAAAAAACTACATTTATGTGTTGTTAATGTGTGCAGTCTATTATGTGACTAGTTGCTATATGCTAGAGTTTCTTTTGCTCTGACCATGGTCTACGTTTTGCATATTCTTATGTATATAATTTCACCTGATGCACCTTTATCTCAAATAGGTACCTAATGATAGCCATACTTTTAAAGGAGATACATTATGAAGTTGCTATCTAATGCTGGGTTTTATGACAGGTATACTACGAGCTAAGTTCATCATTTGATCATTTTACGCAGATATAAGCCTGCTTGTCGTATTGTGATAATCACAACAGCAAGCACTTCTATCGACTAGTGCCGTCGTTGCTTACTGAGTATTTCGACTCGTAATAGGAACGGGCCTAATATCTAGTAATGTTATAAAATACTCATACTTCTTAGTAGTTGTGAAAACTTGCTTATTTTACTTTCAGAAATTCCCCTATACGCGCACACCGGTGTGAGATGGGTGGAGAGTGAAGATAGCAAGCAGAGAACGCTCACACTCAACAACCTACCAAAGTTCGACAGCCTGGACGGACATACTCAGTCACAGTTGTTACTTCTTACTGAACAAGGTGCTTACCAGAGGATGCCTACCGAATGTAGGGAGGTAATATTTATTTTATTTATTATCTTCAATCTAACCTGTAAAAAAAATTGTGATGGCATTATGACCTTGGCATTAGGTTTATAGTTAATCGAAACTTGACATAATTTAAAAACAATAGGTTTAGATTGAAACATACATACACGCCTGTATCCCCGTAGGAGTAAGAGGAGTATGAAACACCCATATTTATCCAACTATAATATGGTCCCACCCACGTAATAAAGGGAAGCCTAATAACCATCAACTGGGCACTATTAGAAGGAAAATTGGTAGTATATTAAAAGGAAAGGTAAATAACAAAGGAAAGCTATAAGGGAAATTGAGTTTTATCGTTCGTAGAGCCATGCTTCGAAATGTATGGGCCGGCTCGATCCTAGTGATACCATGGCCTCACAGAAAACTGGCAGTGAAGCAATGGTGGCATTGCTTTGCACTGAGTTCGTGAGATTACCGGAGATCCTAACCCACCCCCCCCTCTTCCACCCTTCTCTTCTCCCTGTCCCACCTTTCCCTACACCCTTCCCCCCTTCCACTTTGTCGCCGGGAAGTCCTCTAACATTTAGACAAAACAGATTATTACATTAATTCAGATGTTTCATTACTCTTTACCACCTCAGCACAGACTTGCCAAGTTATCCTGACATCTCTATAATATTGCTTATTTAGTTTACATGTTTACACAATTAAAAAAATTAAGAAAGTTCTTTTTTAGTTAAGTTTTTGTGTAGTGTAAAACAAATGTAAATTATGTGCTAGTTGTGTTTGCTTCAATGTGGTTGTGCATTAACCTAAGATTCTTATGTGTATTTTTTAGATTAAGTAATTCAAATTCAAAATCATTTATTCAATTAAGACACTAAGTGACATTTATGAACGTTAAATTAGTGACATTTATGAACGTTAAATTGAAGCTAGAGTTAAAATCATAGATCGGCACAAACAGACGCCACAGCATGTACTGGCTTGTCAAGGTAAATTAGGTGAAAACACCAAAATCTACTGTCCTGCTTGGGCCTTATGAGAAGAATACTGGCAAAGAAACTCATGGCCACTATTTTTAAAAGTCAGATCTCAAGGTACAATAGTGTTAGTGTTACACGAGAGGTAAACAGGATGCAAGCTGATGCCACCTGAGTAATGTTACAAGTGTAAGTAATCTTTAAATAAATAAATCTCCTTTTAAAAATAAACACAGGTGTTAAGTTTCATCATAAGCCATTGAACACAAAAGGTACACCAAGATCAGTAGTTGTTTGTCTGTTGTCCTCCGAACGTAGTGTTAATATTTTTTTTTATGTTTCCAGATAATGTGGGAGAAACGACAATACCTAGTTGAGTTGCCCGGTGCTCTGCCGCTGATACTGATGGCGGCCACCAACTGGTACGGAGAACACCGAGATCAGTTACTCGCGTTACTTCGATTGTGGGAAAAACCATCACCGTTAAATGCTATGCACTTACTGTTGCCTTGGTAAGATAAATGTTTTTTTTTGCGGCCTTATTTCTAGGAATGATGTAGATTTACATTTATCATAAATTCCACACACACACATATATACTAAATCATAAAAAATTTACAGCTTTCCAGATATAGTGGTTCGGCGGACAGCTGCTAAACTTATCAATGGCATGTCGGACGACGAGCTGTGCCGCGTCATGCTGCAACTGACGCAGGCCCTGCGGTATGACACGTATGAAGCTAGTCCCGTTGCTGGTTAGTGGCCATAATACTGATATATACTTTTATGTATACGTGTGCAATACAAGATTAAATTGGCTTTTACATTCGCTTAAAAAAACCTAAACAAGTAAATGAGGTTACTTTTACCAATAGGGGTGTAGACACCAACTGATTATAAATACAGATTAACTTTTAAACTCTCGCGTTCCATGATATAATTATGTATTAACACGGTAATTAACTCGTTCACGAAATAGGTATAATAAATAAATGCAGATTTTTTTAAGTGAAAACATTATATTTTTTATTCAAAAAAGAAACTTTTAATTTTACATTTTATCACGTGATCTCGAACGAGATGTTTGCAGCACTAACCCCTGTAAACATCTGACATTTTGGTTGTTATTTAGTTAGTTTTCTAAGTTAATAGTGTGGTGTGTTATATACTGTAAACTGCGTAGGAGCATTTGTACCCAATATTTCATCAGTTTACGAGAGGCAATAGTTTAATCCAATTAATTTAATTAAGTATATTTTTCTGTGATAGATTAGAAGTTATGTTTCTAAACATCAGATAATTAGGGTGTTTTTATTATCGTACTTTGTAATGCATGACGTAGGTCGTGACGACGGCTGTGACGTATAATGTTATAGATCGGAAGTTCATTAATTCCTAACATTCCTTTAGGAGGTTATTAATATTGTGATGTTATACATACGTAACATACTACGTATGATAACCTATATTAATTCCTATATAAGCACTTGTATTCCGTCAGAATATATAGTTATTCTACAGTTCTAACAAGAAGTTGTTGCATTTGAACTAGTGATAATCCCCTCGTACTTAAATTTTTGCACAGGAGCTTTGTGGCATGTGACGCCATTCCTACGTCAGGACAGATCATATACATTTTGGTAGTAAAAGTTAAAAGTTAAAACTAGAAATAAAAATAAATAAGTGTACTTTCATTTAAAATGTATAGACACTACGTTGTTTGATTTCATAAAGAAAATAAAACAATGTGAAATCATTTATTTGGCTTGTTAGTTTTGCGGTTCGATTCCTATTTGTTATGAGCATGAAATATATAAGTATGTTTATCAGTAGTCTGGTTACTATAATACAGGTTTTGTCTAGTTTGGGATCAGACGGCCGTGTGTGAGACGTGTCAAGTTATTATTATCTCCTTTTACAGAACTGCTACTATACCGTGCCCTCGCTTCGCCTGCGGTAGCTCATAGATTGTTTTGGCTGTTAGTGCATTCTCTACCAAATATACCACAGGTATGTAATCAACAAAGAACTGCTGTGTGATTCTTGTAGCGGTTAAACTAGGTCAATTTCAAAATTCATTTGTTATAACATTTTTGATAATATCACGGTAATGTAGGCGCCGAACCAGGAGTTCCTCGGTATAAGCCTGGAGGAGAGCGGCGGCGACTCGGCGATGGACGACAGCAGCATGACGTGCTCCTGGCGCTACCGCCTGCTGCTGCGGGCGCTTCTGGCCGTGGTCGGCGAGTCTCTGCAGCACACCCTTCTGCGGCAACAGCTCCTAGTCAAGGTAACTCTGTCACCGTGCTGCGAGAGAAATAACAACAAAACCGTCTCAATGAGTAGCCGTATTTAACGTGTGGTCGATGGCAGACGCTGTCGGAGATGGCGCAGGCGGTGAAGGACGCGAAGGAGGGCGGGCGGCAGCGCGCGCTGGGCGCGGGCAGCGCGCGTCTGGCGGCGCAGCTGCGCCACGCGCCCGCCGCGCTGCCGCTGGCGCTGCACAAGTACGTGCACGACGTCGACATCAAGTGAGTTCTACTCTTGCCCGCCGCTTTCGCATGGAAATTTTGGTGAAATCTATCCCACGGGAACCGTACATTTTTCCGGAATAAAAAATATCCTATGTATGTACACACGCATACACACAAAATTAACTTAATCAAGTGTTATTCTTCTAAATACCTTGTGCAGAGTGATGACGCTGGTGATTTGTCACACGGATCTAGTTCAGAGACCAGTCTGTCACAGAAGCTAACTTACTTGAAATTAACAAATGTACAATAACTAGATTAAGCATAAAAATTACTGTAAACATTCTAGGTGAGAAAAAAAAAATTATTATTATCACCTCTGTGCCAAATTTCATCCAGATCCGTTAAGCCGTTTTTGCGTGAAAGAGTATCAAACATCCATCCACCCTCACAAACTTTCACCTTTATAATACTAGTAAGACTACCTTTTACCCGCAACTTCATTCGCGTTCAATTCATTTTTATATCTCTCGGAAACAGTTTTCTTTTGTGGATGGATACCCTATGTCTTTTTCGATACTCCGGACGACGTGTATATGAAATTTCATAAAGATCGGTTGAGTAGTTAAGGCGTGGAAACGTAACAAACCACCAAATGCACATACAATATATATATATATATATATATATATATATATATATATATATATATATATATATATATATATATATATATATATATATATATATATCGGTTCTCCAAAAATATTTTGTCGCTGTTACCACCCACCACTCATACCATAACCTATATTATGTGCATTTTTAATTTAACCCTTTTCATTTTTGAATTTACATTTTTCAATAAAAATTTACAGGTCCTGTATGTACTTCGCTTCAAATACTCTGCCTCTCAAGATCAACTTTATTGGTAGTGATAATGCAGTAATTCCTGCTATGTTCAAGGTAATTTGTATTTTAAAACATTCTATGACTGACATGTTAGGAAGGACTATATTGAAATAGGAATATTGCTATAACTAATATTATTATTATAAAATTTGCGGTATTTATTATTAAAACGATCTAAATAATCTACACCCAACTCTTGCATAAATCTCATATCAATATAATTTATAAACTAAATTTTACACGTATATATTTCTTTCACAAGGTCGGCGATGACTTACGGCAAGACGCTTTAGTACTGCAAGTGATTAAAGTGATGGACAGTCTATGGTTAAAGGCGGGGCTTGATCTACGGATAGTAACCTTCCAAGCGTTACCTACAAGCGACAAGAGAGGTAAGTACCTATCTGGTACAGTTATATCATAATAGAGCTGAATTTATTAACCTTGTAAGTTACGTGGCACTAGGCCTAATATTTTCACACAAATTTTAGGATACACGTGACATAATTACATCTAAAAATAGGCTTGATATCAATTTGTCGGTTCGTTCGTGATGTCAATAGTCAAATAAAAAGTGATATAAAAGATATAATCGTACCTAGATCCGTATCACACACAATAATTTTAATATATTTATTTTATTTTATTCAAAAGGTACAGATACAGACAACAGATTAAGATATACATAGAATGGCCTTAACAGTAAATAGTAAGCAAACCTGAAGTCCAGTTACAACTGTACACAACTTTCAAAACATACAATACTTCCTTCAATATGGGCTAGGTAGTAAAAAGTAAATGTGAAATATGGGGGGAAAACAACTAAAATAAAATAATAAATGATTAAAACTTAAATTAACTAAAAAGGTCACATAAGGTTGTAATGTAGCAGGAAAGATTTGAAAACCTTAAATTTGTCGTCAAAAATGTCTACCTGTGAGCAAATGGCATTATAGTTTTTACACATTCTGTGCAAAGGATTATTCTGAGACACATTGTTCTTGCTTGTGGGGATACTATGCAGCTGTGGAAAACGCACAGATCGAGTTGGTATTTTGGCATATATACCTACGCCTATTAAATATGACTGAATTAAATAAATGAACTTTATATTATTCACCAATAAAATGCAGTATTTGCTCACATAGGTCACAAATATGTTATAAAAAGATGCACCAAAACACGAAATAAACTCTTCAAATCATTGCCATTGCCACTAACCTGGTGACACTGGTTTTTCAAAGGACTGTCCACTCGTTATATTAATAAGATTGACATCACTTTGGTACCACAAATAACTTTTTTTAATCCTGTTTCGCAGGAATGATCGAAATAGTGTCCGAAGCTGAAACTCTTCGAGCCATACAGACAGAATGGGGTCTGACGGGGTCTTTCAAGGATAAGCCTATAGCTGAATGGCTGGCGAAACACAACCCTTCTGAACTCGAATACCAAAGGGCGAGGGACAATTTCACTGGTAAGTTATTTTTGTTGTTTTTTACAAAAAAAAAGGTTACAAAAATTGCAAAGGCAAATATTTAAAACGACAAGGCACAAATTGACCTTATCAGTTTTTTATTTCGATGTTTTTGTTTTAATTCCTCACATCTAATAGCTGTATGAATTTGAATGAAACTATTGTTCATAGGTATATTTAATTTAAAAACTTATATACGTTTTATTTATGTTTGAATAAAAAATGGGTCAATAATTAATTACTGTGTTTATGAAAATGTTAAGCCCATATCTGACTACAGCATTTCCAAAACTCGTTTGTAAAGTAAATGTTGATTGAGGCATTAGCAGGCAAAGAAAATAACCTTTCTACTATTTTGAGTGACAGTCCAAATTGGCCTTCCTACTAGCCTGTTTGTAATAATTATTCCATAGAAATCAGTCAAGTCAAGCAATATGTCGGTATATGATCTCCATCTGCATCATGTAAATTATATCATCCGTGTAAACCATGGTACGGGATAACTGCATAGTAGTCCATTATTGCTTCAACGACCCTGCTAGGCTATGTTTCAACAAGGTCTGCTATTCTTGTGCTGTATTTCTTCTGCAGCTTCGTGTGCGGGATACAGCGTAGCAACATATTTACTGGGTATCTGCGATCGTCACAACGACAATATCATGTTGAAAACATCCGGACACCTCTTCCATATCGACTTCGGCAAGTTCCTTGGAGATGCGCAGATGTTTGGCAATTTTAAAAGGTATTAATAATAAATCTCTTGCCATTCAAATTGCTTCAGTTTCATAAAGTTAGAACTCGAAGAAGCTTGTAGAGGATAATTCTGCACCTGTAGACAAAGTAACTTAAACTTTGCTCATCGATTAACGATCATTTCATTCCACTGGTCCAAAAACGCCAATGTTGTAGTCATATTGTATTTTAATGCTGTTCCTAAACTTGATAATGCATTTTAGCATGAGATTTGCTTTATTATATTTATATAATAATACTTCATTACTTCATTTAAACCTTTCTTTACACAATGTAAAATGCTAATCAATCACACAACCACTTGAGTGTTGTCATACCTTTCTTCAACCAGACGGCGCTCTGACTTACCAACAAGAAAAAACACTAGGCTAGAAATGTGTCTAACTAACTGAGTAAATAGTTTAATTAGAATATTACTTTAAATAGGAAACCGTAAAAACATAGACAATATTTAAAAAAAAATTAAGAGTTGTTGTAAAAAAAGCGTGGTGTGCTCTTTACTATATTTCAATAATAATCGTAGTTTTATAAATAGGTACCAACTAATTTATTTGTAACATTTGATGTCAAGCACACTACGTCTTTTATAATAAAAAAATATTTTCTACTTTTAACTTATTTTTTATTCTTGTATTGTCATCGATCCTTGAAACGTGTGCAACTTTTCAAGTTAATTGTACGTCTTGAAGTTGGTGAAAACTACCTTTTTTCTACGTTCCATGGATAGATATGTGCCAAGCTAATATAAAGCATGTAAAAACATCTAATCTGTAGGCTGAAGGTCAGGTGAACTTGGAAGAGTCATGCTTCGGCACCTATGGGCCGGTTCGGCCGGAGTGATACCACAGCTTCACAGAAAATCGGCGTGAAGCAATGCTTGTTGTATTTCGCCGTGTGATTGAAGTTACCGGAAGCCCTCCTTTCCGTCTCCTCTTTACCCTACTCCCACCTTAAAGGCCGGCTACGCGGCTACGCCGGCGGTAGTCACTTACCATCAGGTGACTCGCCTGCTCGTTTGCCCCCTATCCGAAAAAACAAAGATATCTGCCCTTCTTCCTATAGATTGTAAGACAATAACTCTGGGACCATTTTTGTATTGTAACAATAACTCTACATTATAAAATATACTAACGGGTAATATTTTTTCTTGAACAGAGACCGCGCGCCGTTCGTGTTAACCCATGATATGGTGTACGTTATCAATGGAGGAGAACGTCCCACACAACGGTTCCAGCATTTTGTTGAGCTGTGCTGTATGGCATTTAACATTGTACGAGCTCACCACGATCATATACTTGACTTGTTCGCGTTGGTTAGTACTTTCAGCTTAATATTAGTTAGTAAAATTTGATGCAAGATGTTTAAACGACATGAATATTTTTGTATCTTTCCTTTTGTTGTGAAAGTGATGTATGTATTATGTGTTTTTGAATAATTTTGTATAAAGGTATGCATGTGTTGTATGTATAGAGTTGCTGGATATTCATAAGCTTGGTTGCTTCAAATATAGTCTTTATTGGTGTTAAGTAGCCATAGTGGTACAGGATTTTTATTATTTTATTTTGTAGTATTTGGATCGGTTTTATATTAGTTTTAACTGCGCTACGCTATTTCAATGAGATAAAATACATGAGGTTTTGCTAGTGCATTATATATGAGCGGTTGAGGTTGGTGTGGTATGCATCTTGCCATGTCGTGTAGTGATCCCACTAGAGATGGAAGTTTGTTTTGTATGCGTTGTATGTGTGCATTCCATGTCAGGTTTTTGTCCAATGTTAGGCCAAGGTATTTTTCTTGAGTCGTTTTTTTAAGAATTTGTCCATTTATGACATGATTGGGGAGTTTCTTATTTTTAGCGCAAAAAAATATATATGAAATTTTTTAAATATTTTTAGTAAGGAGCTGGTATTGAAACCTTTTGTACGAAATATTTTAATCATGTTGAGCTAGTTGAATAATAAACTATCTGGAAACGTGCTTTCGGTCAGTAATCTATTCAGACAGTCTGTTAAATTTTGAAGAATTAGATTTTTGATACATTTTAAGGCCATACTGTCTATGATTTTGGATATTTCGTTAATCGTGCACGGAGGGAATAGGGAATATGCATGTATTTTTTTTATCTTTTATTGACTTGTTCCATCATTCTACCCTAATAAAAAATATAAATAACCTTGGCAATGTTCAAATGAATTTTTAAAATAACATTGAAAACATCGATAAAATTTGATCTGTTTGAACGCTGCCAAATTTGCGGGCCTTGGATGACGTCACGTTCCACGCTTAGTGTTTGTTTCATAAACTTACTTGAAGTGTTACAGTAATTTTATACCGATTTCCAGTTGTCATTACTATTTATTGTAATTAATAGACGATGAATAAAGTTAAAAAACCATTTTATAGGTATTGCCTTGTCCCTAAGTGTAAAAACACTATAAGAAGTACACCCAATACAGTATTTTTTCCTGTCCAAATAATAATGTAAAATACGAAAACAATGGTGTACATTAATGAGAAGAGATGAAGTATCTTCAATATCGTGTTTATATTGTTGTGAAGATCACTTTAATGGAACCATATTACAATTTATTTGCTAGAATAGTGTGAATTAGTCAGCAGTAATTTATGTTTGTTTTAAATATCAAGCAGAAGGCAACTTGCTTGTTACTTAAACTAGGTAACAAAAGATCAATAAAATTTGATGAATATAACTAACTATACATATCTAACCTGTCCTTTAGATTATAATATTTATAATATAACAAGTATTATAATAATTACCTTGCGGCTTTCACTCCTTTAACCTCAAAGAACGTAAAATCTGGATTTGATGCAAAATATATAGTCATCATGAATGCACCTATTTTCGGTAGATTGTCCGATTGTGATTTGACAAAACTACATTCAGTCATTGTCCTAGATGATTTCTAATATCACTAGAATACTTAAATTGCACTAGCTAAGAGTAAAAACCACAGGAACACCTATCTTTCTCCGTAAGACTACGAATCTAGGCGCCGATAAATGACAGAACGTGGAATGTCACGTCATGTTTTGTTTCGACCAATGGTGAAGCGTTTTGCAAAGTTGAATTTCGCGCCCTTATTTTGCATGTTTAAATTAATATTTTTTGCTATTTAACACGAAATAAATAAGAAAATAATTGTTTAGGCAAAATATCTGGACAATAAAGATTCAAGGGAAAATTGATCAAGTAAATTTTAACAACATGCATATTCCCTATGGAGAAAAATTTACCACAGTTTACAGTATAAAACTAATTCTGGCTGTGTGTGCTTATGCATAGAATGTGTAACCGGGATGTTATACGAGAGTTGTGTGCAGATGGCCATGTCGGGCGTGTGCGGCGTGAGCAGCGCGGCCGTGAGCTACGTGCGCAAGGCGCTGCTGCCGGCCGCCACCAACGCCGAGGCCGCCGCCGCCTTCGCGAGACTCATACACTCCTCGCTCAAGAGCAAGTACGTACATTTATTTCACTACTTATTTTTCATTTTCAATGAGACACGCGTACGTCATCGCCATTGTCATTCAGACACCGTAAGAATCGCTAATAGTAAAAAATATTGTTACTATTGAGGGTAGAGATAAGGACCACCATCTCCGTATATGAAAAGTGTTCGTCAAAAGTGTGTATTTAAATGGCGTTAGCGTAGCCAGGGGATGTAGTAATTGGCGTACTTTTTAGAATATACATCAATAGGAAAACAACGTGTGGCGACCGACATCCACATACAACAAAAAAACCAGCCGAACTACACAGTAACTACTGATCCTGCAACGCGCAATGAAAGTTTAGTTCTTTCCATCATCAGCCGTTGTCCGCGATCCATTAATCATGATCCCCTAGCCCTTTGTGTTGGTGGGACAACAAACCCCCCCCCCCCCCATAACGAGAATTAACATAAATTAATTAGTAGTGACAATTTTTTTGCTAACATTCATCTTTTAAGCGCATACCTATTCTAGTCACCAAAAATTAAAGAAGATTGCCCATTTCAGTATGAAAATCAGTTTCACACTTTTTATGCTGCGTCAAATATGTATAAACTGCATTATTAAGCCTACACTGAGTATTATCTGAAATATAAACGTATATCGTAACATAACTTAGGGTTATTGATAAATTAAATGCTTATATTAGGTTGAAAAAAAAAACAACGATAAGTACGATAACAGCAACGAGAAAATATTGTGACTCTGACGTTAGTTATCTTTTTAATAATGTTTGTGCCTAAGAGCAATAATTTTATTGCTCTGAGGTTTGTGGCATCATGTTTTTAACAGGGATACCATGTATAAATTAAGGCAAAACTAACACTGAAGTATGCATTCACTACATAAACTACGACTACATACACGAAATAATAAGATATTTAAACTGCAATATATTTTAATGTGACATTACGAATTATTATCACGTATATTATTATTTAACCATTTTATTTTAAAACGATGTTTATTTGAATTCAACCATTAATGGTTTATTTTACGTAATGGCAACATTTCACTTAAAATGGAAACGGTCATTGTTTCAAGTTTTAGTATTTTGAAGATTTAATTTCAAACACCATATCTTATATCACATTAAAATCTATGTTTTTTTTTAACATTTGAAATAATGACGCGAACGTTTACAAGTGGAACCATGAATGGGCATTCTCTTTTAACTTTTTCTTGAGTTGTTATTTACTGCTTTCAGCAGGACACTTTTTTCATTTTGCCGCCCATACAATTTGGTGCTCCTTACCCTCCATGGTTTTTACGTTGTAAAAAAATCATTTAATTTAATTTATTGGCATGTCTGTTGATACAGGTTCACACCGATTAACTTCTTCATTCACAATTTGGCGCAACTCCGTGCAAGCGGCGACCAGAGCAGTAACCCTTCAGAGCTACTATCGTTTATGCCGCGTACATACACGTAAGCACTATATTCTGCTATAATGGAAACTTAACACAACAAATTATATGAAAAAGTACCTTATGTTCTAACTCAAAATGTTGAAACTTAGTATTTGTAATCAAAATTAAAATGTTTTTTTTTTCAATTCTAAACAGAATGCACTGTATTAAAAATAAAAAGCAAATCCTTATTTTTTTTAGAATGGCCCAAGAAGGCCGTCTCCTGAGCGTAGAATGTCTTGGCTACGAGAAGCGCTACGACCCAGAAAAGCACTACGTATATGCTCTACGGATATTCAGACAAGGGCAGACTACGCCGATTGTGTTGTATCGCTCGTACAAACACTTTACCGAGCTGTACCAGAAGATATGTCTTCACTTTCCGTTAGCCAAAGTTCACAGGTGAGTTAACAATTTATCGATTTTTAGTACAGGAGTCACTATCTTTTGTATCTTATTTATAAATTTATGTTAAGTAAGGACATGATAGTAACTATAATTGTAGACAGCTTTACTCGTTGGAACCGGCATTGAATTAAAAAAAAATGAGTTTTTAATTTGTTTTTGTTTATACTTTTTTTAAATTTATAACTTTCTCATGTGTATGCGAGTGAAAATTTAAGGTACTATTTTTATGTACGTTATATAAAACGCAGTTTATACTATACTAGAGATCACCCAAAAGTCGAAATTCAACCGTAATTTATTTAATTATTAATATCAATTAGTGTGTAAGGAAAAAAAAACTTTCCACAATTTTCAATTCATTTAATATCACTAAAGCTCGTCAATGCTACTAAACAAAAAAAAATAACATCGGTTGTTGAGAGAACTGAACTGGTTGTCTTTTCCTTTTATTTTTTATAATTAGATTAGGTTGGCGATTAAAGTGAAACCTGGTACACGCGCGTTTTTAATTATGTGACTTGACTAAGTGACGCATTAATCCTCTCTTCTTGATACGGCTAAGAAGTGATATACATAAATAGATAAGATATAAAAATAGTACCTGGAATGAAGTAAATACATTACGTAAAACATATGTAATTGCTATGATAAAAAATATTTCATTACTTCAGGGGAAATACAAAAATCGATTAAGAATGTAAAAATATATAATCATTTAATTTAAACATTTATTTAATAAATATTTGTACTATGACGAATTATAAATAAGATTATTTTTTACATTAATATACACGGTTACGAAATACCTTTGATGCTAGACTATTACACAAGTCTTACATAGCTCGTACATAGTTCAAATTGTCTCCACTTCGGTGGAAACTCACCTTTATTTAATAACAAGCGATAATTTTCTTGTGCAGTTGTTTTTATATTTAATGGGCTTTACGTTTTGAAAAGTCTAAGATCATGTAAGTTATCTTCATGAACCCTCCAAAAATATTTTTTTTCGCTTTGCCCACTATGTGCCAATGTCTTTTAGCAGTTTCTATGCCTATTAAATCCGTAATGTGCACACATGGAATTAAGCATCACTTTTTCCTTCACCCAAATTAAAGTTTAAATCCATTGTAGTTTGGCCTTTTAGAGATTGCGTTGGATTCGCATGTTTATTTATAATGACATTCTGCCTATGCTGTGACACCAAATCCCAGCTATCTGGTTCAACGGGCTTACTAAATTGCACATTACTATTTGTCTCATTCTCCCTGCTCTCTGGCTGTGGAACTTGTGAATAAGGCGGCGGACCACTTGTCTTACTGATAGAGCTATTTAAAGTATTGGTAGAATATGGAACAGCACTTGGCTGAGCTGTTGGATTACTAGTCGCCTGGGAAGAAGATTGCGCCAAAGGATTTGCTAAAGGCCTCTGTGGTGCTTGTTTCTTGTTCTTCTTATCCTTCTTTAATTGCTCTGCCTCTTTCTTCTCCCTCTCTTTTCTTAACTTTTCCTGCTTTGCTTGCTCCTGTAATGCTAATTTCTGACTTTTCTTTTGTTCTTCTAATCGTTTCTTCTCCAATTTTTTCTGCTCCTCTAACCTTTTCTTTTCTAACTTCTTTTGTTCCTCGAGTCTCTTTTTTTCTACTCTTTTATATGCGTCTAGTTGTTGTTTACCATTATTTGGATCTACTGATGGACCTTTACTATTTCTCCTGGGTTCACTTGCTCCTTGTGGGCTTAAAGATACCCCAGACGGCGCTTGAGGTATTGGTGGCGGTGGATTCTTGGTCTTTACTACATCCCTGGAGGTTTTTGTTTGTCGATTTGATTCTGATATTTGTTGAGATGGGATCGGAGGAGGCACTGGAGGCAATGGAGCCGCGTCTTTTACTTTTCCTTGCGACTCTGAATAGTTGCCATACACTGTAACACAGTTCAGAAAACATGTAATTTAATTCGTCAATAAAGCATATTTTTAAGGTTCTAAGTTATTACTTGATGTGTACAAATATTAAGTATTAACCTTGGATAATTCATGATAAAATTTAAAGCAAACTTAATAAGTCGATTAAATATCGTAAAGGTAGTGTCTACAACTTAAAATGTACATCACTAACAATGTTAAATAAATCGTTGAAGCTTGTAATTTATCTACAGTGTTAATAACACTGAGTTTCCAACTTAAAAGACCTTGTCTAAAATATAGTCGACAGACTGCCATTGGAGTACTGCTCATAAGTTAAGGCTCTTTTTTGTGTTTGATGGTGGCCAATAGTTGATATTCAAATTCTCAACATTTCGATTGCTAAGCCGATTTCTTCAAGTAGTGAGGTAGTGAAATCGTTAGGGAACAGGTTTATTGGATTAGGAACTGCCCGACAGTATCCGGGCCGTGTGTTTTTTAAGTGTATAAATAAAAATAATTAGAAATAGTTTATTACATATGTGTGAGTTGATACATGTGTTGATAAATGACTCAAATTATTTAAGAAAATATGTTGGTTGTATATAAAAACTTACTTGAGAACTCATTTCTATTAGCTCTGTAAGCTCCACTTAGGGACGACGTCCCATAACTGATTTGTTCTTGATGTCCGCCCTTTGTGGTCCCATTGTACACATTAAAGGTACTCTTAAATTTTCCAAACTTAAACATGAGGAGGCCGCGTGATGTCCAATGAAAAAAATACTTTTGTTGCTGCGTAATCACTGTATTTTGTATCTGAAAAATAAAAATAAGTATTTTTATCATAACAAATGCTATCAAAATGAGACATATATGCAAAATAAAAACTGTAATGTGATTGTAATGATAAACATTTTTATGTATCTGTATGTTTACTGTCAAAGTCTCTAAATATTGTTACTTACCGGTTTCGAATAATTTTTCAATTATTAAAAGCTAAACAAATATGCAAACATAAAGTGTAAACGATGACAATAGTTGTTCGTCCATTACTGTTTAAATCAATACGTACTTTTGTGTGATAAGATAAGTACGGTACACAGTACGAATAATAGTTATCTTATCACTTTGAAATTCTTATAATCACTTTGTACGATATTCAGGTGCCATACTCGTTAGAAGAGTCTATTAATTCCATGTCCTTTGATGAAATAATGACGTTCTATGCAAAGAGATGTATTTACAGAATTCATATTAATATTTTGTAAATCTGAAGGCACCACTGCTTTAAATTTTATAGGTTCCAAAGGAAACAAATATTATTTAACAGTCGTTTCCTAGTTATGAATATCTTGGTTATCATAAATCTAATAAATGTAATGACTTGTAAACAACATACTTACCTTTATGACGTAGACTGATCGTTGAATTGGGTCGATCGCGATATGCCTGGGCTGATCATTTCGTGATTTGGTCGATTATTTCATGATATGCCTTACTAGTTATTTGGCCTCATCGGGATATGGCTGTGCGTATAGTAATATAGTATCCGATTCGTTTTGTGACGCTAATGGCGCTTACCCCACACGGTTACCCCACATATCAAGCATGGCCGGGTAAATCTTATCATCTAAATTTCATTCTAATTGCAACTAGTTGACCCGACAGACGTTTTCCTGTCGATTTTCAATGAATTTGTTTGTAGTAGTATTCAGTCAATAGAAAAAGCACTTCCAGTTCTTTACAAATTTTCCATTTTAGTTTTGTCCAAAAACCTAGTTGTTTTCAAACCGAATTTAGAAAATTTCATCCATCCATTATCAAGTGATGCACTTAACAACGAACAGCATTTAATTTTTAAGATACATTAATTTGATCACACACTTACAAAATTGATTTGCCCAAACATCTACAAAATCTACAAAAATTACACTACACTGCAAAAAAAGTGATCACAAAAACTTATAGGTTAAGATTTTTTCAACTTCTACGGTTCCCAATAGGAGAATATTAGACACATGCAATGCACTGCCTCATATTGCAAGTACCTAACTAAAAAGGTATACAATCATTTGCATACAGATTTAACTCATGGTATGATAAAAAATACTCTGTATCTTTCACGTGTTTACAATATGTTTTCCAGCTTTCTGCTAGCTTCCCTCTTTCCCCTCACCCATGTACAACTAGACAGTTGCCATAGATATAAGATAGATATTCTTATATATCTATGCCAGTTGCCCTCTTGAGCAGCAACCAATCACAGCGCTCGGCTAGAAAGAAATAGAGAGGACACTCGGCGACCATCTCTTTTTTTCCTTTATCGCTCCCGCTTACGTGAAGTGGTATCATTAGCGCACTCTATTCTTATATTTGTATGAGTATAACAGACATTTCTGTAAATCTGTATAGATTGAAAAAAATACCTATCAGACATATCGTTATAGGTACCACTGCATCCGTCTGCCTATTCAAAAACCGTTATCTTTTATTTTTCCGCACTTTTTAAACTACTATTCGTCTTTTCAGTCTACCTTCCGGTCTTCACGTGGGAAGGTCCAATACTCGTCAAGTAGCAGACAGGCGCTTCAACGATGTTCAAGCTTTTCTGACGTCATTGTTTAGTTTGGCAGACGAAATCGCTCACTCGGACCTCGTGTACACATTCTTCCATCCACTTCTGCGGGATCAACAGGATGTGGATCAAATGAATAGGAAAGGTAGAATTTATTTCTTTTTACGCCGTGCCGTTTAATTGTCAAGTTTATGCACCATACTCTTTGTATTCACCAAAACGCGTAACTTTGTTAATAATCATTCATTCCTAATTTTATATATCTTAAATTTTGTACTTTTTTAAGGGTAGTCGCTGATACTCTTTAATATTATGAGTCAAAATAATGAATCCTGATAAATAAAACTTTTTATGGATGATATTATTAAAGTGCTATGATTAATAAATCAATCTTTAATAAACTTAGCAACAAAAATCAAGTAATCACTTTTTTTTGCCTTAACATTAGATATACAACAGTTTACTAACTTACTATACTAACATACAGCGAACAACGAAAGTCCATCACTCATGAAATAAGAAAAAGCTACTAGCATTAAATAGATCTTATTGTTACATAAATATACAGTAAAAAGACCTATTCTATTATATGCATTAAAACTGTTTTCTTGTCAGGCGAATCAACGGAACCTGAAACGAGTGGTTCGGGGTCTCTGAAGCTGTCGGTGCAGTACGCGGGCGGGGTGCTGTCCGTGCTCATCCTGCACGCGCAGTCGCTCGCGCTCACTCCGCAGGGCCTGCCGCCCAACCCTTATGTTAAGGTACCACTTTTACATCTTCCACTTGATTGTTTAATATTTGAACATTGAATTAAATTGCCGTCTAGAAATTAAAAAAAAAAGAAATGCTCGAATCTGGTTTGACAGGCAAAATTGAGTCAAATAAGTCTCTTGGGTCAATTCATCCATCCATCTATCAATCAAATGGAATCTCCACCTTTTAGGTTTAAAGTTAAATCGATTTGACCTGGTTTCAGCTTTACGAAACTGTATTAAGTTACAGTATATAGCAGTCGGACGTTCTTTGAAATGTTAGTTGCTAATGTCGGCGGTAGCATAGTGGCTAGAGGGTTGTACTAGCGATCAAGTGGTTTCTGTTTTCACCCAATACACTACTGATATAAACTCTACGTGAACACTTAACACAGCAATAAGTGATTCACTTTATTAGTCGTCTATAAAAAGAAAATATTTTAGCTGTGCTATTTGTCAATGGAGATTTTGAAAACAACAGAAAGCTTTCTTGGTGTTCCTGTATGTAAATATGGCTTCCATAGAGTACATTACAGTATTACTGGTAAAATAGTTTTTATTTTTTTTATTTATTTTTATTTATTATACACTTTTAAGTAGTAAATAGTGCAAACAAGTTACTAATATTTAGCTGTAACAATCGGCTTATCACACACGGCGATTTCTTCCACGCAACCTCTGTACGGATATTGTCAAATATAATTGAGGGTAGGTAGTCTGTGGTGTACTAATAATATTAGGGTATATTAACTATAAACATATAACATATATATATTTTTATTTCATTTCTTTCCAGGTATATCTAGTACCTGATCCGACGAAAGAAACGAAGCGAAAAACCCGCGTTTTAAAACGAAACTCGCACCCTTCATTCATGGAAATGCTTGAATACCGCCTTCCTCTAGATGTCATTAAGAACAGAAGCCTTCAGGCTACAGTATGGAACTATGATTCTTTACAAGAAAACCAGTTCCTAGGTGGAGTGGTGATACCATTAAGTTCTTTACCTTTGAAGGAAGAAACTGTAGCTTGGTATCCTTTAGAGTATATCCCACGGTAGCTAGTACTCGCCGGCTCCGCGATATGGAGCACGGATTGTTGCATGTGATAGGTTAATTAAAACAAAATAAACGCTCTTTCACGGGAGTTTTAATTACAAAGAAGATGAGAATCGGTTTGTTTTTACCTTCACAAAGCGACAGTTATGAAGATATTAGGTTTTGTATATAACTAAAAGGTTTTTTTATACAATAATGTAGCAAATGTGTTTAGGTAATCTTCAAGATCTGAAGAGAGTGTTCCCATCCCTTACATAGTATGGACGTATAAGACAAAAGTATAATAATCATAATGTTTTACTAAATGTATATATTACTCTTAAAATAAAAATAAAAATTTAGGTGTAAGCTTTTTGTAAAATCTGAGGAATATGTTTGGGTACAATATAAACCTTAATTATTATTATTATATTATATATATTATATATTTTCCAGAACGAAAAGGCAAGTCGAAAATTGGGTATTTTCTTCATGTGAGTATTATGATAATACCAATGAAAAAAGTTGGTTGCTTAAACCGTTGCTTAAAAGACATTTATTAATTTGTATTACACGTGTATTGGATGAAGTAATGGTCAGCTTCGAGCAAAATTTATCATAAATCGTATGTGGTAATAGTTTAAAAACTCTAAAAGTAAAAAGCTCCCGTGAAATTAGCACCAAAGTCATCAATAGCGGATTATATAAAAGTATTTTTAACTTTTATACGTTATTTAAAAAAATATACTACTTATTTAATTCTCTATATCAAGAATGTCGGTTAGCAAATCGTAAACATTCTTGCTTATACCTACTCGATGAATAAAAAAATTGAGCCTTAACTATATCAATTTTAATAATTAAGTAGAAAACAAAATCAATTGTACGGTACTCTGCGCCTTCTCTGTATAACTATAGAACAACCCACTACTAATATTGCAATAGAAAAAACTAATAATTCCTACAAAATAGTTAAACATAAGCTAGTGCAGTAAACAAGAATATACCTATAAAATGACATCAACTGAAATAAAAAAGTAAATCTCACTGTTGCAAAATAAAATCTTCTCAGGAAGTCTGGTTAGGCATAAAGCTAGCAAGAGATTATGGCGGGAAAATAAACTATGAAAAGAGGAAAAAATGTAAACATTTCATTTATTAATAATCGTAAAAACACTAGACAGTGGTAGACTTATCTTCGGCAATATAGTGTCTTCGTTTATTAGTAAGAAAATCTTAATCAAGGCGAGTTTTTGAGATAATTAAGTTTTTAGTTACTTGTCTTACCAATTTCCACAATTAAATAATTACAGCGAGAATTAATTTAGTCAGTAACTAGAAATAATTACGTAGGGAAATTGGACACCGAAGTAACTATAGAACAAACCTTTATCGAGATGTCTTACTACTGCACAAAGGCATTGCAAACTAAAAAAAACAGCTGTTAAATTTGAATGACCGGTCCTCCGCCTTCCGCATTCAGTCCCTCGAAGCTACCTTCCTCAGGTTGTCGGTCCATCTGGCTGGAGGCGTCCTACCTTCCGTTTACCGATTTGCGGTCTCTATTCTAAGACCTGTTTGCTCCAACGGCCATTTTAAATATCAATATTCTTATTTAAAATGAAGTTTCCAGTGCAGTTGATTTTTTTAGTTTAAAGATACAATTTAAATTTAATTAATATATAAAATAAAGGTTAGTAATTTATCAAAATTGAAGAATAATAAAATTTCTATTGCGTTACGCTACAAAATATAAACTTCTGAAATTCTAAAACTGATTTGAGTTTCATATAAAATTAATGACATATCATATTTGAAAAAAATCACTTACTAAAGTTAGATCATTGATTTAAATGATTTGTATGATAATGGATTAAATCCTCCGGGTACACATCTTTAAGTATCCCATATCAATATAATTGATCGGTAAAATGAAAATCTTTCTGAAACAGACTTGGAACATTTTTTCATTATTTTCTTCTGATGCGAATCAAAGAAAATAATAAAAAATAACCACAACATAACAGTTAAATCAGGTTGAACACTCTTAAGTCTCATTCACAATTTGTTTTGTATCATGTGATGAAATTCAATCATTACTCTGTTATAATTTTAATTTAGTACATGCATAATATAATACATATTTGTTCTTTAAACAAAGCAAACGTGTGCATGAGGCTTTATAATGTATTTTTTGCATAAAGACAGTTTCATAAGTAAATCTCCTGCTATTTCTTATTATCTCTGTAAGAGACTGAAGTGTACGTAAATAAAATAAGAGGTTTCTTATCTTGGGCCAGTTCTAGCTTAAATTCTAAATAGACCTTCACATTTCCTAAGTTACAAAAAAAGTTAGTAGCATAGAAATGTGAAAGATCCATGTTTAATTGGCATCTATATTTTAGTCACATTCCAATATAAATCCTATTTTTAGATAACTTTATATAGATTAGAAGTGAATTGCTTAAACTTACTAACGCGAATAATTCTGAGGACACTTTCACACGAGAATTATTTCTTGCATTCTTGTTTTATACCTGTTCTCGCTGATTCATATTCTTGAAATTATCTTCGTGTAATTGAGTCTTGATCTAGCCCACGCAGGTTGGGTTTTCACATTCTTTTACCAAATACGTCTTTCATGTTATGGCACTCGAAAGCCTACCGCATACATTCGTTTTTTTTTAAGAAATTTTATCGAACGTGCGCGCTTTTACTGTTTGCATAACATGCTTCAATTGCGTAAAAACATAATACGTATTCGAAAATAGAATTAATAAACCAAACGTATGCAGCAGGCCTTTATATATTTAATATAATTATTTAGAGATCTGTATGAATGGTTGTCGATTGTCACACACTATTGCTTAGTTTCTATGTAATACATATTCTTTACTCTACTACGTATATCTGTGTTATTTGATGGTTATCCTTAATAGGTTATTATTAGATTAGCTATTTATTGGAAAATGTAACGATGTATTTAAAATAACATTTTTACTATAACGCTATTGATATTACGTTATATTATTACAAAAATGTATTGGAAATATTAGGATGATGTGTTTATATAAATATAACTGCGCATCGTATAACACTATTATAACAAGAAACTCTGTTAACGACTGGGGATTGATTAGATGACAGTGAGCGTGAATAAAAACTTCTGGGAAGATAATTGCAGTCCATGTAGGTTCAAATATTGATTTATTGGCCAATAATTCTTTATACTTCTCTGTTATCAAACAAACACGGCCATATACCTGTCGACCCATCCGGCATCCCTACTCACTAGCAAACAGTAACTGAGGCAATAGTGCTGTCTTTGTAGTTTAGAGAGGCACAGTCGGGCGACTTCTAGTCGGAGTTCGAAACGGTAAACTGATTTAAAACAACATAAAAAGTAGTAACTAATGACGTTAACCGATTTTAATAATTATTTAAAAAAAACGGAATTAAAATACACAATGACAATGAGATCTAGAAATCCGTACAAGGATGATATACTTTAGTATTAAAATACATTTCAATCAATACAACTTGACAATGAAATCTATAAAGTAAGAACTTGATGAAGACAAAAGAATTTTTTAATCTTGAAATACTAAGCGCCTAATAAACACCACAATTTACAATTCAAATATTTTTATTTATAACATCGCAAAACATTTTCGTAAACTAGTTTCCCCACATGAAATCTAAATTATTTGACCTAGACCTATCAAATATAATGTCCATTATTGATGATTTTTGCAATAATGTACATCATTGTTTTTAAATTTCCACTATAAAACAATTCCTTTCGATATTTAAACTATAAATAGATACAAGGTACATATCCATATCATATCCCTTGTCAGTTTACTTCTACTATTATTTTTCCTGCTAAAAAAAGTGAAATTAAAAAATAATACTTAGTATAAAAATGCTTTACTGTGCCAAGTTTGATTGCACCGAGAGGTCCCGTGTCACCTCTTCGAAAACTTATACAAGTGTTAAGTCATAAGGGTTAAGCTCCACTTAGCTGCATGAACGGTTCTTATAAGCACATTTAATTTAACCTATTATAACTCATGATGAACCGCATTACTTATAAATACCAAAACATAGTATATTCAAGTCTTAGGCTCCCTTCACACTAGTGTTTGTCCAGCGTATCAACGACAACGCGACTTACACGTCACGTGGTCACGGCGTCTGCGCTGCGCATACGTTTGGACAAACGCTACTGGCCTAAGGCCCTCTACACAATAGCGTTTACTTACTTTACTTTAAACAATAATATAATTATCGTAGTTTTGACTCTTCAGGGTTACTCGCTATTTCTTGTGATATATTAGTATTTAAAAATGAAAAGTACGAATGAGTGCCGAATTTTACGGTTATATGTTATTTTTTTATCTTACGTACTGATTACGTGATCTTAGGAGGAAAATCGTGAAAGAGGTATACCTATTTAATCTAATTTTAATCTACGATACTTTTTAATTATAGATAATCTTCACGGCTTCAGTTTTTTTAACTTGTACGAAGGCATGCAGCTAAGTGAGGTTCAACTTTCATTTATCCCAATTTCAGTTGAATTAAATTATGAATAAGTCAATATATAATATCAAATGTAATGTCCGAATTTCAATGTAGTGTGTATAATATAATGTTAGTTAACATGAATGGCTTCCAAGCGTTGGTCAACGGCGACCGTAGTTCACAGTGAGCTTATACTGACTGAACTTAACCAATGTATTGTCGTAATGTACATAATACGTTCGTAGTTAGATTTTGTACCGAAGCAGTCTTTCGGCCTAACTGAAACATAATAACTAGTTGTTGTTAATACGTATTGTGATGAAATTTACAATAAAGTTGCTCTTGTATTAATTACTTGTTGGTTTTATTTAAACACTAGATGAAAACCCGGCTTTGCTCGGGTGAATAGTATTAGCGCTTTGTGACACGAGAAAGTCATCTCCCTCTCCGGTGGAGCTCATCTGAGGTGTTCTGTAAGGTGTAGGTATTATTATATTACCAGTCGGGCGGCTAAAATTTAAGCATAAATCTGCTGTACCGTAACACGCACTAGGAAACTGTAACTGTTTATAGCTGTTTAGTTAGTGACTGATGATGATGTATAACTATCTGGCAAATACTCCTAACGTGGATCTAGTGCCGTCTGATAAAAACGCCGTTTAGAGCGTTGGATAATTAGTTATTTATTTTGTACTTTTACTTTAAAGATCTACAGGTTTAAGGTCTAGGTTTAGTAAAATAAACAAATTATATGAATGTTATATAGTAATATCTTCATCTGGAGAAGGCCTTAACAAATAATCATTCACTCCATATTTTCGTTTCTTCAATCCATTTAATCCTAAATAATACGGTGAAGCGGTGTCTGTTGGTAAGTAAAATATTCCTGTCTTATTAAAGTTTGTCTTTGGTCCAAGCACATTTGTTTTTATTTTCCCTTCGTAACAGTTTCCATGGCGGACTTCTGCAACCGAATCGCAACCGACAGCGACAAATTGGTCCGGGTTGGTGTACGCTAAGAGGAAATAGAATCCAGCTCGAATATGGCTGCACAGTTGGAAACACGGAAGGACGAATTTTTCTTTTATAGCTGGTTGAAATTCGCCTGAAATGAAGTTTGTGCCTACGTTAGGTTTTTATACTATTACAAAATTTATAGTTAGGTACTTCTATTTCACACGGAAATTTTAATACTATTTATTACATTATATATACATTACGTAGCGTAGGTAGGAAATTAAAATGAAATTAATATCTGAAATATAAAAGTGGTAAAATAAAATCTGGGACCCGTTATTTTATGAATTAATCTTCCATTTTTAAGAAGATAAACTACTCTGGAATTAAATTTGACAACATGTGCGTATTTGTTCAGCACATTCCGAGCCCATTGGGATAAAAATGTGCAGGGTTTTTTAGAGCAGGGTTAATATAGCTTGTTAGATTAGGTATATTATGTAGATACCGTACATATGGATTATGTACGACGTGCGACGGACAGATTTTTTTCAAGTAATAGCAAAGATACCTAAGATATAGCTACTTCGTAAGTAATAGTAGTAATAATGAGTCTACTACTATACCTTTTTTTTTTTTGTGCGTGTGGAAACCCCCTCGGGTCGTCACCCCACCGGGGTTTTCGGTGGGGCGGTGTGTCGGAATCAAATCGACTAAAACCACACGGTGTGCCGTACTGCGCCTTAAGTAGGAGGGATCCGGGAACAGCTTTTATTAAGACATCCGGACCGTCTACTACTATACCTTCTTTAACCATGTAGCAAGTAATTACGGAAACGCTTGTAAAGTTAAGTAAGCCTCACCTCCATTAGCATAAAAGTCGACATGTCCTAACGGCTCAGCTATGCCAAACCCATCAATATTAGTGTGCAGTACATCCACCTTCTCTGCGACGCCTGCGTGTAGTCTCGCCTTTACAGGCAGGTTGCGGAAACACGGCCCGGCGGGGTCTAAACCTGGAACGAGAGGTCTTTAGCCCTTACGTATAACTGGTTTTATTGTAATGTCGCACTAATAACAAGTACCAATGAGCCTCTCATTAGTGAGATCCGCAGGATGTCCGAGTTTTTTTTATACTTAGGATACTGGCCGCACACATTGTTAATTTGAATAGTTGTCTAAGACTTATAAGAAAAGTACTCCTTTTTCCTGTACCGTTTTTTTCTGATGAACGTTGCAATTTTTTGTTGGTCGAAAGGATTGCAGATAGATAAAAAAATCTAGATTTAGAAGATATTCCTAATATGGATTAAAATAAATGATCTATGAAATTACTTGGTTCGGTTGAGTTTTGGCTTTGAGTATTATAAAATATAAGCATTCAGCAAACCGGCATACAAGATGCCATGCTATGTAAGTGTTAATATTAAGTTCTCGAATCTCCAAGGGGTACGTAGAAGGGCGTTTCCAAACTCGATGCTAGATAACTTCCTAACAAAAAATCCAAGAAAATTATACCTATTCTATCTATGGCTTGAACCCCCCACGACCTTACGATATTGAGTAAACAACAGCGCCAACTTATGCCACAAGTCCAACGATATTGTAATATTTACTTAAAATGCACAGTCTAGTTAAAAGTATCAACTGAGGGGCTATTGAATACAATAATTGATTGCTTACATAGAAAGCTCGATTTGTTTAAACATACCGGTAACCCTAGCGGGTCGTTGTCCTGTCAGGCGGTAATATTCTACAGCAGCGTGTGATGCAATGTGGGCGCCTAAGCTAGCGCCCACCAGCTCAAGTCGACTCGGAGACAGGCCCTTGCGGGTAAGCGACGCGAGTAACTGTCCTACTAGTTCGCCTAATGGCTTCGTCAAGCGTGCGGCTCTGTAAAATTGTATATTGTTTAAATTTTAAATATAATATGGGCAGGCCGACTAAACGCACTGCTCCAATGAGACAGCGAGGTTTCGTAAACGAAAATATCATCAATGTGTAATTTTTTTTAGATATTTGTTGATTTTTCAGAAACCGCTCAACCGATTTCGATAAAATTTAAAAGGGACCACCTGGAAAGTATACCCTTTGAAACAAAAAAAAAAGAATTTTCTAAATTGGTTCAGGCGTCTTCGAGTAATCGGTGAACATACATAGAAAAAAAAAAGATTCCGACGATTTCAGAGCGAGTTTTTAACCGACTTCAAAAAAGGAGGGGGCTCCTTTTTTGATGTCGGTTAAAAACTCGCTCTGAAAATATCAGCACATACTGTGCACTCACACTAGTAGCACATATACTTACATAAATATATTTACATAAGACGTTTATCAATTCGATTCAATTCTATGATAGATGTACCGGGCCATTGTTTTTATCATACTCGCAGTTTGTATGTATTAGTTAAAGTTTTGAATCAGAATGTTATGTGTTAGGTACCTGTTGAACGGATCATATATATGTAAGAAAAGCTACTCGCATCTGCCCAATACTGAGCCGATTTCAATGAAACATTTTTTCAAATCAGCAATAAGATTCTCAACCCTCAGTATTTACTAATACGTTCGGCCTCTGTCACTGAAACCTATACATATACCTACCTACACTCCTATTATAATTACAAATCGATGGAGACGTAGCTATTGCACATTTCCTTTTGCATGTGCCAGATGCAAACAAAATGTAGTAAAATGATAACAATGTGCGTTGCACGTGTGCTTGAGAACTCATGGGAATTAAGTTAGTCATTCTAAGACTAGAAAATCAGGTCCCTTTATATATCTTGCTCTTGCATTTATTATTATTTTTCTTGTTTGAGATAATTCTAATCACAACCATAATTAACGGTATTTGTTCAACAATAAATTAAAATTTAAAACGTATAGGTACTAATGTAAGTAGTATATAAGTATAGTATATAAGAGTATAGTAATTTAAGATAAAATAAAAATCAAAACAGTATAAAGATCAATCCTAGTTATTTAAGGTTGACCTTGAAATTGTTTTCAGTTTTCCACACACTTCGTGTGGAATGTGATGGCTAATTTCAAGTTCTGGATGGAATCCCAAATTGTTAGGATATTTCCTTGATTGCTGTTTTTTTTGTTGTCAAATAATAGAGAACTTTTTTACAAACGCTAGCACTATCAGGTCTATGAGGATAAAGATGTCCCGTAGAACATTAAAATCTGTCAATATGAAACGCTTAAAAGAAAAAATTATGTATTGGATTCTTTTGATTAAAAGACGTCAAAATAAAAAATCGAGATCATATATACCTACAAATATTCTAACTGATTATGCTCTACCCCATTTGCAGATCCATAGTTAGATTTAAATACAGTAGACACTCACAATGGGTATGATCGAACCAGCACAGGAAAGGTATCCAACACGAGGACGTTCCTCTTCATCTCCAGGTACTGAGCGATGAAAGAGCGGAGTAAAGGTGAGAATGTTGCATCCAAATAGCCGCTTATTAATACCTACATAAATAATAATATTAACTTCCTTGAACATGCTTAAAGATTACTTGTGAAGGTGGCTGACTACTACGAACTACTGACTACTGCTCAATAGCTGAAAACCGACTAATCTTACATACACATTACTCAGATAAGTTGTTTTGTAGCTATTCACCATCTTTGACGCTACAGACGCTACAGTGAAGATTGTACCTTATATATGTAAATATGAAGTAATGAGAAAAAATTATTAGTAAATCATTTTAAGGTCAGCTCTTCTAAATTGTTTTTTTTCTTCACAAATGTTTTGTTTTTTTGTTATTTTATTTACTTATTTATTTATTGTCATCGTGTATGCAAAATTTCAGCCTAATCGATTGATGATAACTGCTTCAAAATTCAGTTGCAACATTTGACCCGGACAAACATACATACAAACATTGCAAATAAAGGCTTGTGAAAAGATGAAACTACATTGCACCCAGACATTTATTGCTTGCATGCCTAGTTAATGTAGTTACTATAAAGCGGTCAAATAAAAGACAAAACGCTTCTTCAATTCAAGTTTTTCACTGCAAATTCTCAACAAGACCTGCTCAAATACCTTTACCGAGATATTATCGCCCTTTGCATTCTTTACTAACACACTATTCAACAATAAAACACGAAACTATTTCGAAAGTTCTCTGCTCTAGAACATTTTATCGACATGGAATAAATACTTGGTGATTAAGCACCATTTAACACGAGCATAGAGAAAACGCCTACTTCCTCCTCCTCGTGGAGGTCTATCGAATGTTTTTACCTTAAAATCTATCACAAAAGCCTTGATTGATTCGTTTAGCTTTAGGATATCATGAAATCTAATTGTGAATACTTTCATTCAGCCTTAATACGTTTAGCTTTAGTATATTTGAGAGTTTATTCAAATGATATAAAATAATTCTACTATTATCATAAACGTGAAAGTTTGTGAGGATGTATGGATGTTTGTTACTCTTTCACGCAAAACTATTGAATCGATTGCAATGAAATTTGGTATGTAAAAAGCTGGAGACCTGGATTAACATACGAGGGGTGATCCAAAAGTAATGAGAATGGGTACATTAAAATAACTATATACTTAAAAATAAAATTTATTTTTCTACATAGTCTCCTAATAGGTCAATACATTTAGTCCATCTCTTTTCTAAACCAACGATACCCTTCAAAAAAAAATCTTTATCTTGACTCTCCCAAAATGCCTCTACAGCGGCCATCACTTCGCCGTTATCCTCAAATTTCTGGCCCCGGAGGTGTTCCTTGAGCCGAGGAAACAAATAAAAGTCGCTGGGGGCTAGATCTGGAGAATAGGGTGGGTGTTCAAGCAGCTGGAAGCCAGCTTCTTGAATGGCAGCCATCGCAACTTCAGCTTTGTGTGCAGGTGCATTGTCTTGATGGAACAGAACTTTTGCGCGCAGTTTACCCCGTCTTTTTTCCTTGATGGCCTCTCGCAATCTTTTGATTTGGTCAGCATAGTAGGAGCCTGTTATGGTAGCGCCCTTATCAAGGTATTCAACCATAATTATTCCCTCAGCATCCCAGAAAACAGACGCCATAACCTTGCCGGCAGAGCTTGAAACTTTGAATTTCTTGGGAGTCGGTGAAGATGGCCTTTTCCATGTCATTGACTGTTGTTTGGTTTCGGGATCAAAATGATGAATCCACGTTTCGTCCATAGTCACAAATCGAGCCAAAAAAATATCTTGATCCGCCTGGAACATTTCAAGATTGGTCCTTGAAATGTCGAATCGTTTCTTCTTTTGTTCGTCGGTTAACATTCTCGGGACCCAACGTGCAGAGACCTTTCTCATGTTCATCTCGGTAGTTAAGATCCTTTGAATGCTACCAAATGAAATGCCTGTGTTCTCAGCTAAATGACGAATGGTCACTCTTCGGTCTGCCAAAACCAGATCTTGAACTTTTTTGACGTTTTCTTCAGTGAGGGAGGAGGACGGACGGCCTTCGCGGTGTTCGTCTTCCGTGGATGTTCTTCCCATCTTAAACTCCTTGCACCAGCGTGCAGTTGTAGAATATGGAGGAGCAGAGTCTCCCAATGTTTCCACCAAGTCAGTATGAATGTCTTTGGTGGACATTTTTTTCAAGCACAGGTATTTGATGACGCTTCGCACTTCATGTTTCTCCATTTTGATGTTATCACTCCGACTGCTAGTATTCAAATGAATGTATATTTTAAAAATGACGTCCTATTTATACCATTTTTTGTCAGGGAAGTTGTGAAGGATTAGGGAGTTGAAAAAATATTTTTTTAGAATTTTATTATTACTAGAAATATCCGTTTATCATTACTTTTTGATCACCCCTCGTATATGCTACTTTTTATCCCGATATTTCCACGACACCCGGACTTAATCGGGTGAAACTGCGGGGCGCTGCTAGTAACTATATATACACTAAATTATTCTTGGTTAAACTCTACCTGTGTCACCTTCTCTGGGAAGTTGATATGTTTGGCCACACATTCGGCATCATCGACCCGACACTTTACGTCCTGATATCGCAGCAGGAAGTTTGTAGTCGGGAGGACTATTACTACAGAGACGGAGCGCTTCTTTTCATCTGATAGAGTGGTAGTGTGGTTCATTCCTGGACCTGATGTATAAAAATAATGAATAACCAATAAATAACCAATGGTAATTTAAAAAACAACAACTCATTATAACCTTTTAGGTACCTATTTCATTTTAGTAGATAAGAAGGAAAATAAATAACTAAGTTCAATAAGAAAATGCCACATAAATGACTAATTTATTAATGTTATATGAGCTGATAATATTTTAAGAGAATAACTATTGGTGCTAAGCTCTAGAACTGATAGTCTACAAGAAAATGACTTCATAGAGATATATTCGTGGCAGAGCCATGCTTCGGCACCTATGGGCCGGTTCGACCGGAGTGATACCACGGTCTCACAATAAACCGGCAGTGAAGCAATGCCGGGTCAGCATTATTATCAATAAAATAACTTACAATCAGCCATAAGCCCTGCAGGATACCCGGTGTCCATTGCTTGATAACTTAACCCACACATCCACACTAGAAGAAAAATGCGCACTATCATTATCAAATTTATTAAACTTCTGACATAATAGTAATTTAAACTAAACTTTAGACTGTGTGAGCTGTTAACAATTGATCACTGAACTAACTGGGCCTAAGTATTGAATTTCGTTTGTAAAGGTCGGCTGGTGGTGCGTCAAAACAGATCAGTCGTATCCGGTGCGTGGATCGTGTATATAATAGCCTCTAAGAACGCAAGTTTGCTGATAATTAGGTAGTCAATTATATGGAATGTAATCGGTCTACATGGGCGCAATGTTCCATGGCTTGACTCTTGGGAGTAGGATAAATTAGTGTTATTGTTTTTTTCAGAACTATAAAATGTATGTCTTTGAGGTCAAGTCATTTTGCTGCCTATATTTAGCAATGGACGCCTCATGGCTGATCAGATGACTTTTGCAGAGTTAGATTTTTCTAATGGGATATAATTTCGAGTTTTGTTTTAATAATCTTAGTATAGTCTTTAAATGTCCTTCATCATCAGGCTATCGCCGTCTACTTATCAATGAAAGTGAGTTGTATGTATATTGTAAATAAATTCAAAATTATTTTTCTTACAAAAATCCTGTGTTGAGCTACAGAAAACTAATAAAAATTGACTTTAACCAATCTAAAATCGCCACTTCAGAAACTTCTCAGATATTTTTTCCAACCTTTCCAGATTTAAGATACATTTTTTGTGGCCTAGTGAAGATAGAAAAAGGATAATTAAAAATGGTTTACTTATGGATCGTACGAAAAAAGAACAAGAAACAAAACACGAGTTAGCTCCGGTGAGGTGATGACTCGTGGGGGTTTCCACACAATAAAAAAAAAAGAAAAGGGGTCGTACGAAAAAAGACCAAGAAATAAGAAACAAAAACTGTTTCGTTGTATCGTGACGTGTTAAGTTTGCTTGCAATCGTGAGGGTTCCATTTTTGGGTCGGGCTAACTGCTATTGAGTTTTTCTGTTAGGAAGTTCTCAATCGCAGCATTAATAATTCTGCCACCACCTATCAAAGTATGAAAAATAGATCGGTAAAAATTTATGTGCCTCTTCCTGCGTATCCTTTTCGTGGGAGACAGGCGTATCTATAAATAATAGATATTACGTGACATTGTTTCCCATATATTATTATGTATTTTTGTGTTATGAAGAGGCACTAGTTCTTTGCGTGACCCTTGCTGATTTAGTAGCCTACGAAACGTCCATCCTGCATTAATTTATAATCAGCTTTACAAGAACACGATACAATTATCAAATAAGTGATGTAGGTACCCCTTTTGTGCTAAGCTGAAAGGGCATACAGGTAACAGTTTAACTGGTGGAATAGAAGCTGTCTAAAACCTAATAAGGTCTGTTTCTTTGCTTTGGATACCTTAAACTGTAAGGATTAAGAATGTTAAAATAAATATGATGGATAAAATAAATTACATAAAAAAATACAAGCTGAAATCGTCTTTACAATATTACGAGGGACTTGCGAACGAGTCGTTACGGCCCTACGAAACCTGTCCGGGACAGTTTCCGGTGTTTGCTCAGAGAAACTCTTCGTGGTTCGTGGCAAAGCCTCTTGCCTCTCTTCTCCCATTACTGCTGCCAGCTACTATTATGCCTAGGCATGATTAACCAAAACGTTTATGCCCTGCGTTCCTCTGCACGTACATTCACCCTCACAGGATATTGTTTGACCGCCATCCTGTAATATTTACAGGAAACGAATCCAGACTCTATAGGATACAAAAAAAAAAAACACTTACCTGTATATACGACAGCGAAATAATTAGAGGTTGCAGTCCCCATCACCTTGACCACTAGTTTAGAGAAGAAGCTCAAGGCTCAAGGCACATCGTTAATAAACCGCCTCTCCTGACAACAGGACTGGTGTTTGTGAATGTGTGCATTTTCAGTCAGCTCAATTTCTACATAATCAGTTCGTGTCTTCGGCGGTGTAGGTAGTAGGTACTCACGACGGGGATATCCTTATACCCAAGCTTTGTAAGTACACTTCTTTTCATTTTAATGCTAACCCTAAACACAAGTCAACCTGTTTTACACTGTTAAACAAGTAAGTCACACAAGTCTTTAAGAGTTCCGCTCATATACCTATATGTATAAACATAGTGAGCTTGGTGGAAAAATAAATTGCATAGGCACCGATGACGCAGCCACTTATGTAGGATACCTAGCCAGGTATCCTATGACTGACAGTTTTTTTCATGTGGGGATCAATCCACACAACTCAAATCAATGGCAGTTAGCAGTTAGCCAACTGCCATAGGACTGAACGTCAGAAGTGAAAACAAACACACACCCATATATGTCATCTGAGCGTGACGGTCACGCGAATTCAGTGCTCTTTTCCCCATACCAAAAGAGCCCAATGTGCCTAAAGAAGTTTTCACTCCAAACGTTATTTGTGAGATTTGCTTAAGTTTGTGCAGTGATCACGACATGATAGAATTAATTTCCTACTAGGAACTTAACTACTTATGTAATATTTGAATACTTGATCGCCTTTTGTAAGCCCGGCTTATAAAAATAATGTCTGACATTACATATAAGCCTTGGCTTGCCTCAGTTAAGATTTTGTAAAGTAATTTACAAAATAAGACAACATAGGATTTATTTTTCAGGTGGCATAAATTTACGTTTATTATCGTGTGGTCTGGTTTTGGTTTCCACTTTAGAATAATTTTTATTTTATTCTACTAATTTTCTAACTCTCAGTAGCACCATAGAGTGTTTCAAACCTGCCCATTACACCAACCGTTTCGGTGAAAATGTGTACACCCTTTTTTATGCAGGCGCTTCAAAAATGCACACGCATATTCACATATTGTAATAAAAATCGGTTGTCTGTAAAGTCGGTTTACTGACGATAGTTGAATGCGACAACGTCATAGGAACGCCTCAGAGCGAGGTAACGCCGCATGAGTCATGTTTTTTCGTGCGTGCAGCCGGCTCCATCGAATTATAAGACGTTGTCACGTCAAAACGAAGATGTTCATGATGCTATGTATAGATATTTCCATTTAAAATAAGCAAATCATAAGAAAATCATCACTCAAAGGCAAACGACCTATCGCTTGATGCGCTTTCATTTGATTATTCCCAAGATTTCCAGATATCGAAGCAGACAGCTTATTATTTATAAGCGTATGGGCTGGCGTTCAGACGACACGCCGCACCGGTTCTGCGACGGCAATCAGAACCGACGACTGGTGAATCAGTCACATTCTATTCCGTGTTACGGACAGTCGCGTTCACAGAAAATAAAAAAAAACGTTAAATGTAAAATGGTTTCCGATCTGTGACAGTTGAATTGTGCAGTTTATACAACGTCGTCTTCGGGAAAAGTTTCAAATATTTAAAATATAAATTAGTGATCATGAACGATTCCGTGGGTGTTGCGAATGACACTTGGCAGTGGTACAAGGAAGTGATCAAATCGTGGCTTGAGGATCCAGGAGTGGTGGATTATGAGGGTCTTAATATAACAGCTTTGAACAGAGACCAGGGTTATATGACGGGGATTTCGGCTCTGAATGTCGGTGTCTACAGTGTGTCTGATGATTGTTTTCGGGTAAGTTTAAATTATAAAGCCAGATTAATTTAAAAATTTAAAGTTTTTAAACAAAATTAAAAGGCGGAATTGGTACAGGTATTTCCTATCTGTAAACCTTGGACGATTCAATTCTAAATAAAGTGAAAGATAGCGTTAATTTAATAATAATTAATTTTCATTTACATGTTTTAATATATATATATCCAATATATCAATAAAGCAATTTATAATAGCTGCGGCTCGTGTTAGTAGAACTTCGATGTCCGTTTGTCTGTGATATAATCTATCTCTGAAAGAAATGTCATCAAAATCTGTTCAGCCGTTAAGCGAGAATAAAAAACAAAATATGCGTACTTACTTACACATAAACACACATGCGCACTCACATACATTCGCATTTACGATATAGGTAACCGAAATTATAATTTCGTTATGATACAATACATACAATATAACAAAGATGTGCACCTATACCTACTGTGGTTACTGAGTTTAGAATAATTCTAATATGTTTTTGTGTGTTATGCACGTATTTTTTTTTTAATATATTGATGCACAGTGCACAATGGTTGTTTATATGAACATGGAAGATTTTACATATCAAACCAGAAATATACAAACCTATAACCTCAGAAGGAACGTATCTACACAACTCTCTACGTCCAATATTATCCTTGATGTCGAAAAAAACCTGTTATTAACTTTTTTCCCTTTTACTGCAGTGAAGTTAAACATTTCGGTGATCGGCGGAAAATTAGCAAAACGGAATATTCATGGGATTATATAAATACGTACGTGTCTTTTAAAAAGTATCTTCGTAAAATATGAACACTCAAATAATATCAAGTTGACAAGTTTGAAGGTTTGGTTTTCTATGGGTTCTCTCGAATTCAAAGGAATTCAAAATTTCAAAGTAGTCTTAGAGATAGGTACTTATCTAAAATATTGAAGAAATGGATATTTATAATGATTTTACGATCTTCAGTTCCTATGTAATTAAGTAACGACCGAATACTTAAACAAGGTTCTGTCAATCAAATTAAATCAAAATTATTTATTTCAATTAAACCCATTATGGGTATTTTTGAATTGTCAGGAGTAGTAGTCAGTCACACTAAGTCAGTCGTGATGCTAGTTGCCGTAGCTAGTAGATTGAGTGACATTGCAGCCGTAATTGTGTCAAAATATATTAATTAATATGTAATAATAATATTATTTTACTTCGGGCAAGCCCATATCATTTCAGTTACAATGTTACTTACAGATGGGCGTTTTTTACGCGTTTTAAGCTCGATTTACCATACGCGCCTACATTTCGCGCTTCAATTAGCCGGACTCCGTGCACGCGCGTTTGCTCGATCCAGTGGGTCGGTTTGTAGAACATACGTATATGCGTTATTAGTACAAACATTGCTATTTACGTTACTTAAAAAAAAAATTGTAGACTGAAAAGACCTAGACCTTGCTGGAGGTTTTCGAAGATTGATCAAGATTGGAAAGTATGTAGTAATTTTTGAAGAATGTGCCCAGACTTGCATAAAGATTCTAAAGGAATAAAAAGTAATGAACTTATAAGTGAATCAATGAGAATTTAGATGATGCACTTATGCCTGCGTACATAAACGAGTTTTGCTAATCATTAACTGCTTTAAATATATAACACAGTTATGTAAATGTTATGTTACCTATATGAATATTTATTGTGGAGGCAAATATGAAAATTTTAGGTGTTGGTTAATGTTATACAGCCTTTTATAATTAGTTATTGTGAGAAAGGCAAATGAAGTTTTTGTTATTGCAATTTTAAGAAATATACAAAAATGGATTGCATCTTTTATTCTAAGGCCGAAAATATTTAAAACGCTTGTATTTTACAGAAAAACCCAAACGACAAACGATAGACAGGACTTTTATATTTATAGTAAGTATTCTCTCCTCGTCCAACTTGCTCTTGACCGGATCAGACCGGACTAGTGTTGTGTTGAAACTAATGATGGGATTACGACGAATTGACGGCTTATAATGTAGATTGTTTTTGACGTCACGACAGAATAAATTAAGACACTTAAGGCTAGTGTAGTGCGTTTGTCGTTTGTCAAACAAAAATTTGGTCTACCTCTGAATTAGTAATAAATAAAAGTGGATACAGTGAAAGAGTGTTTTTGTGTTAGTGTCATCATCATCATTCACACTAGCCTTTGAATCCAAAGGCTCGCCTAAGTAACTGTGGTGGAGTGTATTCGGGTCGCCTCGTTCCCTGCGAAATGGTAGGAGGGTTTGTAACGAGAAAACTAATATTTACACTGATACGGAAGGATCTGAATAGGGAATAGTAATAATACTTAGTTTTAATAATTCAGCGGTCAACTTAATGTATGTGTATCTTTGCCTAACAAACGAACAAGCAAATGTAAACGTAAAGTCTGAATTCACGTCATTTCTTTGTTAATTGTTTTAGTGTAGTCGTTTGATGGTGACTCAAAATTTGTTAGTTGTATAATTATAAAGAACTAGCAGTGCCCCGCAGTTTCACCCGCTTAAGTCCCGATCCCGTTGGAATATCGGGATAAAAATTAGCCTATATGTTAATCCAGGTCTCCAGCTATCTACATACTAAGTTTCATTGCAATCGGTTCAGTAGTTTTGGCGTGAAAGAGTAACAAACATCCATACATCCATACATCCATACATCCATACATCCATACATCCATACATCCATACATCCATACATCCATACATCCATACATCCATACATCCATACATCCATACATCCATAAATCCATACATCCATACATCCATACATCCATACATCCATACATCCATACATCCATACATCCATAAATCCATACATCCATACATCCATACATCCATACATCCATACATCCATACATCCATACATCCATACATCCTCACAAACTTTCACGTTTATAATATAAGTAGGATTATTGTTATAGATCTTTAAATTTCACTTTTATTTTCATTACATGCTATGTTAAATGCTATGTTAAACTTTTATTACATCTGGATGTAATAAAAATTTAGTTTTTAGTTAGTTAGTTTAGTTTTATTATGTTTTAAATTTTAACGAAAAATTAACCAGCCCTAGTAAAGGAAAACCATTAAAAATGTGAAGAAGTGAAAACTTCTTTAGGCACGTTGGACACTTTTGGTACGGTGAAAAACTGAACTCGCGTGACCGTCACGCTAAGATGACAGATCTGTCAGTTATGTTTTCATTTCTGACGTGCAGTCCTACGACTGACAGTTTTTATATTTAAATAAATGACACGAACTATGAGGACGACATAAAAAAATAAATATGCATCGAATTGAAAACCTTTCTTTATCGGATTGAAAACATGACAATTGATTATTGTTAATAGTTTATTTGTTAAGCTGTTGTTGCACATAATGCTTAGTTATTCTGGTAAATTGAATATGTCGCAGCACAGTTTTGAGACCAACTTTATACATTCAAAGACGATTTGGTAAAGATCTCAATTTTGTATTGTTAGTCCCCCATTGTCTGTGAATTTTCCCTCGTAGAAACTCCTTTCTTTCCATAGTAGATTTTCATAGGGTTAGTAACTGACACACACACCAGACGGCTCCGTCCACGATACGCGCGCGTATCGTGGACGGAGCCGTCTGGTGTTTGAGGCGTCCATGTTATTGTTTCCTGGACACGTTATTTTACACTTTACATACGTTACCCCCAAAATATAATATAGTTAAATAAAGACCGTTATTGATTTAAGTTTCAGTGCAATTAGATGTTAATGGTTAAATGTTTATGCACATAAATATATCCATGATCAACCGGCGTTCACTGACCACAATTTTAGTGTACCTATTGTTTTTTTCTTTAGTGATGAGGTAAACATATTATGTATATGATTTATTCGTCTGTTGTTTGTATGCATATGTAGGAATATCGCTCAAGCTATCTCGGATAGAAGTTATGGATCTGTTTTTTTACTAGCAAGGGTCTATATTCTATAAATGTTATAAACTTATCCAAACGTAGAATCCGGTTAACACTAAGAAATAATTATTAAAAGAAAATTCCGTCACTGCTAATTTATACTTTACAAGTAGGAAGTACTAGAAAGTATTAACCAACATTGCTTGTTATACCAGAAGATTACTATAAATGCTAGAGATTCATACTATCGCATTTCTACATCTTAACCAATTACTATTCCTCTTTCAGACTTTGTTTAACGTAAAAAATGTAAAACTACAAACCATTAATAAACATTAGCACACCCACACCTGACTTTATTGTCCATTTGTAATTTCAGTACCTCCATTTTAGTTAAACATTATGCAACTTCCGAATACATTGTTGTATTACGCAATGTGAGTGAACAATGTAGATCTCGAAATAAAATCTTGCAAATAATTTTGTCTATGTCGTGTTTATGATTTTGTTGTTTGCTACCCTGTGCTGAATCCAGATTTTCATACTACGTTTTCTAAGGAAATCAATCGATACATCACGATCTTAACGCACGAGATATTCAATTATGTTTCATTACATGTAAATTTCAAGTATGTATGTAGTTAGTAAGTATGCGGCGTAGACTATGTCCTATCTATGGCCAATAATGGTTATTTCGTTAATACACAGCATTGATATTTAACTGAAATGGATCCAAATATATTTTTAGAGGCGCTGTACTGTCTTGTTCTATGTATATTCCTATCTTCTGTTCGTCCCTGAGCATTTAAGAGAGTTAGTTTAAACTCGTTGATCATTAATCAATACATCAATACAAACCAATACATTAATACAAATAACTGTCCGTCTGTCTGTCAGTTTGTTTCGGCTAATCTCCGGAACGGGTGGACCGATTTTCACGGGACTTTTACTGACAGATAGCTGGTGTTACAAGGAGTAATCTAGGCTACTTTTATTTTGAAAAAAGATTAGGGTTCCACGCAAAATATATAAATATGTACACGCGAGCAAAGCCGCGCGGGAACGTGCGCGCGGGAACGCCGTGCTAGTTTAAATTAAATCTGTAGAGGCTTTATAAATATATTGTGTTTAAACGTAAACACTTAAGTACATACTCAAATACAAATCCAATAAAATAATAAACCATATAAGTAGGTATATGTATATAAACCATTTCAATAGTAGCGTTTATCAATTTTTGCTTTAAGTTAGTTCTCAAAGTTCCACTCACAGATCAAAAAACAACATAGCAAGAGTTAAGTGCGATGATAGAAATAAATAGTAGTAGGTGTATTCTTGCGAAGAACAGCATCACCAACACATCACACAATCGTTGTCCTTCGCAGGTTCACTACCACAAAAGCTTGCACCAACTTTGGTAGGCCAACTCCCGACTTTTGGATATTAACGTTATTATTAGACATTAATAATATTCACAAATAGGTACGTATAACATATCGACTTATTCTTTGTATAGGTAACCATATATTATGTGCTATATTTCTGGTATGTTAAATTTTATTGATTAAAATAGATATCTACTTACGTTAAGTTCCGTCTTCATTTCGTTCCCTCTTTCCCCAAATCTTACTTTCTTTAGTTGAATGGTTTAATACATACATTTAAAAATAAATAACTTCCCCCAAAGATGTAAAAGATAATAAAATATCATGTACCTTGTAGTGGTATATTTACTTTCTTTTCAAAGTGCGGCGTGATTGATACTTTGTAATTAATTTTATGATTCTATATCTCCTCAATCTACTTTTAAATGTGACTATCTAGTCAGATAGCTATTTATGCCAAGGATTTTTACAAAACAATATACACGCAGTATACATATATGTACCTACCTAACAAAGGCCTCCTTTCTATTAAAATGCAGAACGCGTAAATAAATATTACTGAAGGTACTCTCGTTACGGACATTACATAAGAACATTTATACCAATAAAATTGTCTAATGTAATTGCGGTTAGTTTCTCATTTATTTTTCTTTATGATTGTATTAGTTCCGTTACTACTAACTAATGTTTTATTGTTAATGCATTTCTCTATGTATAAGAGTCAAGACAATGAAGTTAGATAATGGTTTAACCATACTATTAGAGAGGAATAGAAAGAAGAACAACAACTAAATCTATGTAACCTAATTATCGATTTTTATAAAAAAGCAACGTTTCTCCCGATAAAGGTTTCTGACATGTAAGAGAATTTTTTTTTTTAATAACTATCATATACTTAGTTTAATTTTAGTTAAGTTTTTTTTATTTACTAAAGAAAAGAAAAAGAATATGACTAGTGCCTAAAAATTTATTGAGGGATTGATTACATTCAATATAATATATATTTCAGTTTCGTAACACTCAGGTAATTTACTAAATGATTCGGACTTAACATAACATTTAACGATAATGCTCTTTCACAATACTTTGGAAGCAAAACGTTGCACTTTAAAATAATATTATTACTTTAAATAAATGTTTATGTAACAATTTAAACTTATAATTTGTTATTACAATGGCCATGAATTATAAACTGCGCTTTTTTATTTAGTGTTTGGTGCAATCACTTGTCTTGTCATAAAAAAGAAAGGAAAGCAGGTTGTGTCGAATGCTACGTGTGTAGCGTAACTGCCACATTTATTGCCACTTTTTGTACGTTGTGGCGACAAGTTTCCCAGGCGATTGGCAATTAAAAGGTCTTTCACATATTGTCTAAGTAATTACATGTAGGTAAGTACTTAATGAAACACCGCTTTATTTACAAACCTTCGACTTATAAATTTTCGTACCGATAACGAACAAATATGTAAATCATCAAAGACAAAATTCATAAGCAATATCGACGGATAAAGGGAAAATCTCTGTGTTTAATTATAACAACTAGGTAACAATGGTAAGGGATATCAACACCATTGATACCACTTGCACGTCTGTAAAAACTTAAAACAAATATTACCTACCCAAATGTGATAGTGATAAGAATTCGAGCTTTATTTTACATACAGTTAGTACTTGGCCACAAAACCTTTTCATATGCTGTAAAGTCCGTGAACAACTTATTACTAGAGGGAGTAATTCTTTTTTCTGCAAATGATCTATTTCTTATCCTTCTGCCTAGCCTGTTACGGCACGGTGTTTTAATTCCTTCAGAGCGGTGGACTTGATGAGGTATAGTTTAGATCTTTATTGACTGTCAACGTCTAGTTTTCAAGTATAAAAAATACTTACAGCACTCAAGTGTCATCCGATGTGTGGTGCATCTGTACTGGGCTGCGTAAGAAACATGCAAAATTCGTCATTTTGAAAATAAAAATGACTTAATTACTTCCTCTGTAGAAAAAGGTCCATCTATTGATATTATAGTTGAGATCAGTAGGTAGGCAAACCACTATCATTTATTAACTACACATTTTTCTTTCACGGTTGAATTCAAATTCAAATTCAAATTCAAAATCATTTATTCAATTAAGACACTAAGTGACATTTATGAACGTTAAATTGAAGCTAGAGTTAAAATCATAGATCGGCACAAACAGACGCCACAGCATGTACTGGATTGTCAAGGTAAATTAGGTGAAAAACACCAAAATCTACTGCCTGTTTGTGTCGATCTATAACTTCCAGTTTCCAAAATGCGTAGGGTCTTATGAGAAGAATACTGGCAAAGAAACTCATGGCCACTCTTTTTAAAAGTCAGATCTTCAGGTACAATAGTGTTAGTGTTACACGAAAGGTAAACAGGATGCAAGCTGATGCCACCTGAATTTCATTTTATTGAAGTTATATTAACAAAGTTTTAGTATGCTGACTACCACGCTAGCCGGGTTTTTGTTACTCCTCTTACTGATATATAATACAAGAGAAGATCAGGAACTTTTCGATTTTTTGTTATAATTTCCTGGTTTCATTAAACGAACATTAGTATCGGCACTCACATTCCTGTTAACTTTTTGACAGCCTTCTCAAATGATTGTATTTAGTAGTCGGTTCTGAATAGGACGGCGGCGACTACTGGCTAGGAGATATCTGTAAAATTTTCAATACAAATCCAATACCTTAACCGAGAATTATAAATATTTAACGCTAACTTTCACCCTCGGCGAATCGTGCTACGAGTATTTCAACACATAAGTAAAAATAATTCGGGGTACAATTTATCTCTATAGGAATTTTCATTTAAAGCGATCTTCACAAACTTTCTCTTCTGGATCCTGTGTGCTTATGTGTTAATTAACGAAACAATCTATCCGTGATTCATATTTCATCGAATCCGTTCAGCATTTTTAATATTAGGGCTTCGACTCAAGCGGCAGGTCAATGACGTCTCTCGTAGGTATCAATATCGATCAACGCGCTGTGTCATCGGGATTTCCAAGGGAAACAAACCCGCATGTCGATAATTGTAGAGAGGGTCAATTTGTGTTTTAGTTCCACGTTCAATTTAAAACATGATTTATTTTTATAATGTATAGTTATAGTAATTGATTAGACTAATTTTAACCTAATATAAAAAAACGTGTTTGACGACCTCTGTGGGCCGACGGTAGTGCATTCGACTGCCGCCCCGGGGGTCGGGGTTTCTTTTACCGCTCAGTGCAAGTATATGCTTTGGTCTGGGAGTTTCTATTTATATTATGTATGTATGTTTTCTAGAAACAATAGCACAAGTACTATTTAGTTTGGGTCTAGATAGTGATGCGCAATAAATGTCCCGGGATATTATTTAAATACTAACGGTCCGCCCCGGTTTTGTCCGGGTTGAACAATTAATATAATTAATTAAATCAGTCTTAAGTAGACATTGGGTGGGTATTATTTATTTTAACGTCAGCTATCGCGTGGTGGTCTTTTAATAAAGAACTACCTAATCATTCCAAAAAGTAACGACACATACAAAAAGAAACCTTTTCGTCAAGTTATTGGTCCCACGAAACGTCCCAGACTCTGTGTAGGGTAAATCCTGGATATATAGGTATGGACACCGACTTTATGCTTGTGTTTACGGAGTATTTCCAATATAAATCATAAAGCACACAGTAAAATACAGCAAGGGATAAAAGTTATTAAGGGCCGAAAGTATTTAACAAAGTAAAATAACGACTGTTTGACTCGTCACAGTCGTCACTATTTCTAGCGTCACAGATACTATAACTTACTATACTAGATAATATAATTTACTAGCGCTCTTACGCTAATCGCACGCGGCACGGCAATGTTTTGTGGCAGGTATAAGTGAGGGAGAGGCGCATTCGTCCTAATGAGACATTCTTTTGTTTTTGGGTTTAGTTTTCACAAACGCGTTCTTAGGCGAACTTTTGACCTGAAGAAGACGACCAGACTCAGAAGACCTTACTGAGAACTTTTATAAATGTGGGTCCAAAAAGTGAATCGAACGCAGCATGAATCGCCTTTGCACCTTATATACATGTATTTTGCTGATACTATGTAGCATTTTATTATAATTTAGACCTGTGTAAAAAAAAATTGGTCTGAAATACCAGGTTAATAAAGTAAAATAATAAAAGTATTTAGTAAAAAAAAATGTAAAATATGTTTATTATCGTGTCCTTGTAAATTTTTCAGACAACAATAACTGACTAATGAAGTCATTTTTTGTCGCTAAAATGTTTTTATGGATTTCTTTATTATTTTCTTACTGTTTTATAAAAAAAAATTGTCTATTGTTAATCATCTTCAGTTTTCTTTTCTTTACTTTCTATTTCTTTCTATAAGTTTGTACAGTCTTTAACATCATCATTTCAATGAAAACTGTTAAAAAAAACACACTTTTTATAAATGTAAATATTCTCATTAAATATAGTTATAATGTTTTTTGCTAACTGTACTTTAAGTACAAGATGCTTAAGGTAATATGGGGCGAAACTGGAAAAAATACAGGACGAAAAAGCTAATTTTATGAATAAGTATGTGTCTAAAAAGCGAGTCGAACGCGGATGTAGTAGTTCCTGCACCGCATTTACCTACTTACTCGTACATAATTATATATTTTGATTCGAGTAGTACCTGGGTATTCTCATGTTTTTGAACTCATTAGTCTAATACGGGTAATTAAGATGCTAGAAGCTAAGTATATGTAAACAAATTTGATGTTAATTACATACGAGTTGAGTTAGCAGGTTTTGACAACAATAGAACGAAACATCCGACGAAGGTTAGTACAAATAACAAAGTCGAGCGATTTTCGATTCGTTAGCCACAGATGTCCCAATTGGAAGCCATTGACATAAGTCGGTCACAACTTGTACAAACGCAACGCAACCAACTTCCATGCGTTTAAATCATGCTAAAATTTGTCTTTTATTGTTGTTGTTGGTGTTTTACGGTTGTTATCGTGGCGTTAGAGTTTTAGGGTTCCGTTCCTCAAAAAACAAAGGAACCCTTATAGGGTCATGTTATCCGTCTGTCTGTCTGTCTGTCAAGATCCTTTTACTCAGGAGCCTGTGAACACATCAAGTTGAAATTAATATCTAATACGCGGTCTGCGGTCCTTTAAAGCTGTAAAAAATTAAGCTTCTAAGTCAACGCAATGAAAAAATATAGCCACTTAAGCCTTAGATTAAAAAAATTGAACATTTCGCAGGTAAATCAAAACCTATAGGGTACTTCCCGTTGACCTAGAATCATGAAATTTGGTAAGTAGCAAGGTCTGACAGCACAAGTAAAGGGAAAAATCCGAAAGTCGTTAATTTGTTGTTATATCACATGAAAAATTGTTTTTGTAATTACAAACATATATTTTGCGGTGCGAAAGTGGACTTTGTCGTACATCGCAACCGCAAAGTTAAGTTTGTCTTTTGTTAAAAAGACTGGTAAAAGTCTTAGAGAATTGATTCTCGAGTTGGACGTACTATTTACGTAGAAGTTTGTTTGCTTACGGAACCCTCGGACTCGCACTCACACTTGTTATGGGTCCACTGCACGAATGCAATAAAGAAAAAAATTATTCAAATCTGTACATAAAACTACTTTTTTAAGTCAGTGAAAAATATATAAAAGACACTCAACTTGGCATCAGTTAATAGCCACTAAATGGCACTAGTGAAGATACTACACATCAACTAAGAAATTAGGCAGAATAGGGTACGTCCGCAAAATTGAAAGCCGACCAAACTTTTTGTGAGATGATTAGGCAATACTTGCAGATTTAACTGTAAAGTACCTTAACCTACATCCTCGTCCATATGGAGTGAATAATACACCGGTAAGGTTATTGTTTTTAAACAATCTTCGTGTACAATGCTGTCAGTGTAAGTAATATTTACTTAAATCCACGCACGAGTCAGTCGGCGCGCCACTCAGTTACGAGAGAAAATACCGGTTTGACTACTTAAAGTGTAATGAGTACAGATCGCAGCACATGGAGTTATTTATGACGTTAGAGTAATCTCGTTTTAATAACACGATAGATCGTACTAAGAAACGCGTAACTTAACTGTATGTCGCTACAACATGGTACGTCGTTTGGGTTGGATTCCTTTAACGCGGGGCTTTTATAAATATTCTAACAACGGGCACAAATAACACCCAGACTCGGGACAACTATTTGTGGATCGCACAATTAAAAAATAATATATATTAATTCTGCTTGTCTTCATGACAATTTCCCTAAAGTGGTTGTATGAGGTATCTATACCTAATGGTGGTGACGAATGAACTCTCAATGTCAATTAGTAATCAAGTAGTTGTTGCTAATGTTATTTACCTTTATTTTTTTTACTCCTTCAAATAAATAAGTCACTAGAAGCCCACGACCTGCTTAAACAGTCTTTAAATGGTTTACGGCATTTATAAACACTTATTTTAATAAAAGTAAGCAACTCAACCAAAGTTTTCCACAATGTGCGGTCAAAGCTCCCTACGTATCTAAGTATTTAGTGAGAAACCATCAAACTATAGGGCATCAGACGGTTTCTCACCAGATATCATCATAGTATTGAGTGGACTCACGTCCGCGAAAGCTAGAATTAGTCGATCTGATGTTTAATACATTGCCTATTGCTTTAACATTTGCACATATTATCCCTTAGCCTCGGAATACGTCGCCTATTGCGCAAACTGCATCCTAGCCTCTTGGCACACTTTTTTTAATAACTACTCATATCATGACAGATGTGAGTTCATGTGAGACACTTGCCATGTTCAAGTATTATTCTTTAGGAAAACAAATGAAATATTAATTATTTTTATCATTTTAAATGATTTAAAAAGATATTAAATAATATTTACTTCCATGAAAGATTTTTAAATCGTACCAGTTCCTAATAATTCTTTGTATCTTTAGAGTGTACCACTTAAGTTCTAATTTAAGTAGTGAAACTCCAAATGTGCATAGGAGACATAACTCATAGAGTTCAAAAGTTGCCAATCTCCTTCTACATTTCGCGGGCGAATGGAACCGGTAGACACTTTCACCAATATTTTTGCTAGTTAGGAAAGGAAGGTTGGCTCTCCTCCAAGTGCATGGTAGTTGTGGAAGGCTGGTAGTTTAGTAGCCGCAATACGGGTATGCTCGATTTCTGGGTAATAGGTCTAATGTTGGAAACATTGTGTGGTTTTCATCACGTCCTCGGCCTGGTGGAACCCGGGATTTTTACAAGAAAAAGAAGGCGGTGATCCCTATAACAGTCATAATATATTAAACTTATGTTCAACATATAAAAAAAACAGAATGAAATGTACGTTCTAGATATCGATCACTGATGTTCATAAGTTAGGAGATTGATAATAAGCGGAAAAGGAAAGTAGAAGTATACAGCCATGTGGAATATTTGAGTCACGCTAACAAAGTCACACTTACGAATCATCATCAGAAAACATAAGGTAAAAATCAGCGTCATAGGTGTTCGAAAATCTACTAAAACAAGGACAGCTGTTTTGCCTTCCTCTAATCTAGCGTTCATAGGCCCGTCACGTCTAGCACTGCGGAAACTGTGCTATGCGGAGGACTGGATTGCGATTAAGTGTTCATCAAAACAACAAACTTTGTTGTTTCGATGAACCCACCGAGAAAGTTGTTTATAAATAAGTTTGCACTTAAATAGAAACGAACGAAAGGGATGAAATTCATAGACAGAGTATTTCTATTCACCATAAAGTTAAATAAACACCCGAATCGAGTAAGAAATTAATGATTTTAGCTATTTCTGATAGGTGATGGTCTAAGGTAGTCATATTCCGGATACTAATGGAGAAAACTTAAAAGTATCTTAGTCCGAGAAAGACTAGCTAAATAGTTAATAAAAGACTTACTATTTATTTAGCTAGACTTGAGCATGTGTTGTTTTGATAGGTATGGCAGAAAAACCATGAGAGTAGAAACAACACCAAACATCTTCACACAAGCATTTTAGCTTACATAATTGGAGAGGTAACAAGAATACTAGTAATATATGACCCACATTTCGTATATTCTTAAATGAAATAAAATATTTATAAGCGTTGACAAAGACGCATTAACTAAATTTCCTCGTATGATTACTAAAAGAGTGTTAAGAGGTTTAAGCAAGGCAAGACCATCAAATTAGACCAATAATAAAATTAATGATATCGGCAATTAATAACGGTACAGGAAGTTCGTGGGGTACATTTACAATACAAGGCACTAACTTAAATGGAGTGCAAACGTCATGCTATTGTGTGGCCGTACACTCCTTTGGAACTTTAGTGGCACAAATAAATAAAATATATTTTCATTTAATTAATGGTGCATCCACCATATTCATAAATACTACATCTATAACTATTACTAATTGTTTATGTATAATATTAATAAACCAATTGATGATTAAGCGATAAACGCAACCTCGTAGTAGCGTAGTGGTTATGAATACGGGTGTAATACAACCGCTTAAAGCATTATTACTCACATTTCAAGCACTGGAAGCATGTGTCACACAAGTAGAATTTTTATTTTGAGGTTGGACAATGGATTGGAACGAAATTGTTTACTTTTACAATACCACTGATTGTTGAATAGCTATTTAAGTAGTTATATTGTTTATCACGTCGCAACGCATTGGCGACTAAGGCTCATCGAAGTTAGATAAAACTGTTTCTCATAGATTTTCCCTTTGTCTAAGTTTTACAGCACTTTAGGACTCTTAGAGCGTCTTATTTGGACAGTCCGATTCTGACGAACTAGGACGATCACCGTCTCTTAGAGACTAGTACTACTAATTGTGCGGCGAACGTACGTTCTTTTACTGGACTTAACCTTAACGCATACGACGACGTTCACGGTTAGCCACGAATCAAAATGGATTATTTTTGAGATGATGAATCCTCAATTCACAAAGGCCATATTGATTTGAATAACCATAAATCCGAAATTTATGATTTAAAGTTTCATATTTTAATTGTACATGATGGTCTATCATGATATTCAAGGTACTCGGCCTTGCTAAAGGAACGGTTTATGATTAATTGAGATAGGTACACAATTCACTAACATCATGAATGTGTATTCTCTCTGTATAGGTAATTGTGTCTCTAAGTAGATTTCTCCGAATTTACTTAACACATGAATTATGTATTTTATAATTACTTACGTAGCTGCGTAGGAAATACCAAGCAACGATGGTCGCAGGGTTATTTCCCTTTGTTACATACTTACTTAATAATTTAAATGTTCGCACATAAATGAGATAACACACGATTATGTAGTTTTTATGAAGGCTGTGTGCTCATTTCCTGTTTCTTAAGTTTACGACAACACGATGCGTAAGTCCCTATGTATCTAATCGATAATCATTGAATAATTATAATGGCCTTTGTAGTTTGTGTATGATGATAGCTGTCTTACAAATATTAACTAAAAACTTACGTAATGATTACCTCAGCAGTTGTAGTTTTTGGTAAGTCACAAAACATATATTTATTTGTATATTTTAAATACTTGCTTTCGATGTCATTAGGCATTCATTAAGGAAGACATTTAAAAAAAACGTGAACGTGGGAGAGCCATGCTTCGGCCGGCTCGACTCCGCTCGATACCACGGCCTCACAGAATACCGGTAGTGAAGATTGCATTGGCTTGCATTGCATTTCGCCGCGTGAGTGAGGTTACCAGAGGCCCTAACCCTTCCCTCTCCCATATTCCCATCCTTCCCTTCTACCCTCTTCCCACTCTTCCCCCCTCCCCCTCTTCTCCTAATCCCACCTTAAAGGGCGGCAACGCACTTGTAACTCTTGAGTTACAGGTGCCCATGGAAGGCGGTAGTCATTTACCATCAGGTGACCCGTCTGCTCGTTTGCCCCCTATACCATAAAAAAAACACATTAAAACCTCAATAATACATATGGAAGATAAAATTCTTAGCGAATATAAATAGTATTCTTTATTTCCTTACAGTGTCCTTTCGAATGGCAGAAGACGCTGTTAGCTAATGCGGAAGGTTCGTGGAAGGTCCAGACCGCTAGACGTTCAACTTGGCGAGTGTATGCGGACCTTACAGATGAATTCGTTAGCCCGGGAAATACTTCGTAAGTATTCTAACCGACATTCTTTTTCTAAGACTACTTTCGTTTACCACTAAGGTAAACGAAATTCTGCTACTAACCGGCAACATATATTATGTATACATTTATCTTATGTATCGGAAATGGCTGTAAAGATTTCGATAAAATTTTGTATTTAGATAAGGTTTTGTTTTTTAAGTTTTACTGTAGTACCTGGGAGACTTTAACTTTTTGTAAAATCGTAATTGTTTTTTTTTTTTAATAAGTATTTTTTTTTTGTACTTTTTTTACAGGAAATACAACTATGCAGTTGAACTTAAAATGCAGAACTATATCTGTATATAAACTTTCATCAAAATCGTTACAGCCGTTTCCGTGATAGCCGAAATATAAATATAAATAAATACATACATACAAGAATTGCTCGTTTAAAGAAATAAGATGTACTCGTATGTGCGTCACACTGAAAGTTTTTAGAATAGGCCAAGTAAGAAAAACAACAGATGAAAAATTTATTTTAATGTCGATTTAGGAACTCTTTGGAAATCTGTAGATATTTATTGATTTCATATGTCATTTGTTTTCATACATTGGCGACCGGCAACTTAAAAAGTGTCTGTCGTGCACCGAAATGGATTTGACTAGAGAAAATTTTCCCTCAATTAATTATAAGACTTTCATCACAGTCTTACTCAACAACAATGTAATGTAGACTTCTAGGCGTCTACTAAATATAACGTGAGTGCTGTGCGGCTAATGCTAGAAGTTGATAGTAGGGTGACATATTTCGGGCAGCTTTAGGTATGAGTTATGTACAATAGAAAGCTTTGTGCTAGATGGATACCTCATAATTTGACTCATAAAACGCCGTCGTTTGAATTGGTGCCGCTCAATGCTTGAAAAGTATGACGGAGGTGATATGACTCGAATGCTGTATATGACATCGTCACAGCTGATAAAAGCTAGACATATAATTACGAACTCGAAACCAAAAGACAATCTGTGCAATGGATATTTCCATTTGAAGATTTGCCGACTAAAGTAAAGAAGGGCAGAAGTCAAGGGCAAAAGATGATTGCCTTATTCTTTGGACGGACGGGTCATTTCGCAACAATAGATAATCTAAAAGATAAGAGGACTGTGTATTGCAGATTGGTATGTCAGTCATTGTCTTGGAAAATGTTAGACAGCAGCGCCTAGCAAGCAGGATCCTCCTCCACTACGACAACGCTCCAGTTCACTCCACCAGACGCACTATCGAATATTTGTCTATCGAAGGCGTGGAGCTAGTGAGTCATCCTCCTTACAGTCCCGACCTGGCACATTGTGACTTTTATTTATTTCCAAACATAAAAGATAATCTTCGAGGAATTCGTTTTATAAACCCTGAAGATGCCGTGCCTGCATTTGAAAAAGGCGTGGAAGAGATCCCTATGTTATCTATTTGTCTTTACAGAAAAAACGCAATTTTCCAAAAAATAAATACGCCGAGCGGAGCACAGTCGCCCAAGTACTGCAATATTTATAAATAGATAAATAGTAAAATAAAATGATATTTGTGTTCAAGAACCGTTACACCCTATTGTCTGTAGGTACCGTTAATGTCGCATACTTCACGGCAATTTTAAAGAAAAATGTGTTATATAACTACCTTCCTGTTCAAGAAAATAACTTATTTTCCTATGAAACATAACAATATACATAATGATATGTACGTAACTTGTGACAAAACTGAGAAAGTGCAACTTTCTTATAACAGTAATGAAAGTATCTTGTAAAACAAAAATTACGCACATATGACTATGCATTAAATTGGCAGTCGTTGTCTCGCGATCGTTAACTTTCAACCATTACGAGCTAAAAGGTAATTTTAGTTAACGGCTATTAGTCAGTTTAAAGGTTAAATTCAAATTTAAGTATTTATTATTACTTAAGCAAGTACGAGTGTGTTTGGCAAACCAGAATATCTATGATGTTAAAGTGCAATTCTGAAGCGCAGAACCATGGTCTGTAAATATATTTCTTACTTCAAACCGATTTCTGTCGAGGGGGATCGTAGTTTAGTTTTGATCTAACGCGTGTCTCAGTAAGAGTGCACTTTTCCATTTTAAAATAAAAACAAGTATTTTATGACAGAGTTGTGATATTTTTATTGTATTCTAAAGAAGACACGTTCCGATTAAGTATGGAATAAAATATCCCGCAAATGACCCCCACGGCTCCGATGACAGGCCATTACTCTTTTCATGAAATTTTCCATGACTTTTGCACAGAGATGTGGCTGTATCTCACCGATGACGCGTTGGATATCCGTTTTGAGCTCAGGAATTGTTTCGGGTTTATTCGCATAAATCCGAGATTTCACAAAACCCCAAAGAAAAAAATCGCACGGCATTAAATCGCACGATCTTGGTGGCCAGTTGACATCAGAATTTCATGAGATCGATCAATCGACTTATTGCAGCAAAGATTTCCAGAACACATTATCTGGAAATCGTTGCTGCAATATGTAGATTGTTTCATGCTCGGTGTGGCAGGTTGCGCCGTCCTGCTAAAACCACATGTTGTCCAGGTTCATGCCGTCCAGTTGAGGCCACAAGAAGTCCGTAATCATATTCCTGTAACGAATGCCGTTCACAGTCACTGCAATTTCGGCCTCATTTTCAAAAAAGTAAGGTCCAATCACGCCGCCTGACCAAAATCCGCACCAGACAGTTACTCGTTGTGGGTGCATTTGTTTCTCATGGATTGCATGAGGATTTTCCCAAATTCGACAATTTTGTGTATTCACGAAGCCATTCATATGGAAATGCGCTTCATCGGAGAAAATTACCTATGTGAAATTTGAAGTTGTTGAGAACGATGCCGAATTGATGTTTTCGGGTTTTCGGCGACACTCTCGTTTACAGCAATGTTTTCGAGAGACCGACCGGTACGTTGACGCAAAGGATTTTTATTATCCATAATCGACCCCGTTTCTTCAAATTTTTTGACCACTCTTCGAATGGTTGACACATTAGGTGCACTTTCTCGGCTGAAAATTTGGTGAAGTTTGCGTGCGGTTTCATCGTAACTTTCCCTATTTTTGTAATGAGTTTTTACAATAATAACGCGTTGTTCTTTCGAAAAGCGCTCTATTTTTAATAATCGGAATAAACAGAGGTGACAGCTGTCAAATTTCAGAGTTGCCACTTGCATGAAAAAAAAAAATTGCAATTTTAAAAAGTGTACTCTTACTGAGACACCCTTTATGTATAAATTGTAAAAGACAAAACAGGCTTTATTCAGCAGGTTTTCTTTTTTTTTGTTGTTTTTATTACTGGTTTAAGTAGCGTAAAAGAAAACAAAATTACTTGTATTATTAGCGATTTATAAGTAATTTTTATTTATAATAATGTAAATATAAGTGATTCCAAACTGCCACATTACATTAGAAAATGATTTTTGTCCGACTTTTCCGAAAGACACACTTAAGTTTGCAGTTCTAGAAATTCTCTCCCATACATCGATATACGACAAAGTCAACTTTTAAAATTTAACAAAAAAATTTCCTTTACTTGTGCTGTCAGACCTTGCTATTTCCCAAATTTCATGATTCTAAGTCAATGGGAAGTACCGTATAAGGTTCGATTTACCTGCGAAATGTTTAAATTTGTTAAAGCTTAAGGCTTAATGGCCGTATCTTTTGATTGACTTAGAAGCTTGATTTTTTAACAGCTTCAAGGGACCGCAGACATAACTATTTAAGTGATCCTATAAGGGTTCAATTTTCTCCTTTTGAGGAACGCAACCCTAAAAAACCAACTTAGTTTATGAATAATATACTATAACATATTACGGCTAACTGTCGCTGAGGTTCTTGATCGGTCTTTGATCTTTCACCTCTGATCTTGAAGAAATCTTTATCCTTGAGAATTCGCATTAATTTTCAAAAGACTAAAGGCTCCAAGTCCACTTTAGTCCAGTTTGGTAGACAATCGACTATCCCATGTTAACCCCGTGAACGCCATTGTCACATTTATGTGACGTGTATTGGTGCATCTTATTTTTATCACCTTTTGGACGGTAGATTTAGATAGTTTATAAACAGGTTAGACCATTCGGACGTTTGAAATACTTAACAGAATTAGACCTGACGTTAGTTATATGTTTTTATTTTGTTAGCAAGGTACTGTCAAATCTTACACATCTTAGCATTTGTGTGTTTGGTATAATGTCTTGTTAATCGACCCATGACGTCGCCACCGGTGTAAACGCCTGTTGCCGGTCGTTGATCTCTCCTAAAACTTTTTATCTTAATGATTACTAAGACTCTGGAATTGTTTTAGAATGGTTTATTTTTTAGAATAGAGATTAAAGTTAAAAAAGCGTAAACACATTCCGCAACTGTGTATAACTACACCAAAAAAAAATCTTGCTTAAAAAAAATGCCTGTGTTTTACTTCGTTCAAAATCGTTTCTCCATATTAAAAACACTAAAAAGGAGCGTAATTAATATCTCTATAAAATATATACACCTATTTATTTACCATTTGTGGCTTTAGAGTAGCTATGTCAAGAAAATATCACTTTTAAACAAATTCTCCGCCCTTATTTCCTATTCCGTCTGTTGATGATAAGCTTTGCAATAAGCAGTGTCAACAGTATCTCCCATCCCACCTCATGAACCTGTAACCTTCCGCATCAGAAACATAAAACTACGACTTCTATTTGACCAAAAATACGTTGTATATGATTGTTATACAGAGATAAGAGAATGTTATCAGTATTTATATAGTTTTATACTAGGTGGTCGAATACCGACCACAATTAATTAAGTTGTAACTGTTTTATTTTATATCAGTGACACATTTATAACTTAAACTGTCATTGTAAATACGCTTTTAATGAAATGACAGTTCAACATATATTATATCTTTTAAATTTCGAATAGTCTGCTTGCAAAATAATTTAGTGCGCAAAATTTGCTTAGAAATGCATCGGTACAAAGAAATCTCTTTACGTTTTAATACTAAACATTAGATAGATATGTATTAGATACTACTGACTACGTTATATGACGTACATTCCATTGAATTCTTAAGTAAATAAATGTGTCACTGAAATAATTAAATGCATGTCTAGAGTAATAAGCCCAGATACAAGTATGCGACCCTGAACAGAGTACCGAGAATACAGACGTGAAAGTATTTATGTATGTATTATATGGGGATACTTCACAGATCCCTGCTACTTTGACCAGGTCTGTTTCATGGGGAGACGTCCCACACTGAGTATTCGCATATAAAATATTGTATGCCCTTGACCTAATTAGAAAATCTTACACAATGTATAATTATTCTCCAATTATTTGCGTGTAGCATAGGAGTTAATGGCGGGAAAGAAACAATTACATGATACAAAGGTTTTATTCATGTGTCCATGTTCCAACAGTACGAGACAATCATACCGTTTTCGCTGTCGTTTGGTGACTCGTCCGGTTTCTTTAAAGGATGATTCGATTTCAAAACCAAAAAAAAATCGAATTGTAAGTACCCTGCTACTCGAAGTTGTATAAGGTAAAATCATTCAAAATGAAGGCTTGCCCAACTAATTCATTGGTTGATACTGTCCGTCCAAAAGAAAGCGTGATATCAATTTGTGTGGTCGCTATAAAATAGTAAAACAAGCACTAAAGAAACAAGCATTAAAGATGATAAAACTCCCATTTCAACTTAAAACTTTTATCATATCTTTCACCGTTATACTTTAAAAAGAGAGGTCAGAGTGTCCTGATTAAACTGCATCCTAATCACTTAATTACTCTTACCAGAAAATTGATCGTCTTGATTCTCTTTTTACTTCTAACATTTATAAAATTATAGCTATTGCCCGCGGATTCACTCGCAGTTATCAATTTTCTGCTTATCAAGTAATTAATCCCTCGGGAAATATACTTTTTTCTGGATGAAGAATACCCCATGTCCTTATATGTATACCTGGCAACGTGAATGCAACTTATGATGATTGGTTCAGTAGTTAAGAGTTTGAGTGTAAGTTCGTATTTATAATATTACTAGCTGTGCCTCGCGGTTTCACCTGCGTAAGCCCCGGTGCCGTCGGAATATCGGGATAAAAAGTAGCCTATGTATAAATCAAGGTCTCCAGCTATCTACATACCAAGTTTTTATAGCTACAGTCAAATCAAAAATCGGTTCAATAGTTTTTGCGTGAAAGAATTACAAACATTCATACATGCTCACAAACTTTCACGTTAATAATATTATTAGGATTTAGGATTGTGTTTTTTTTTGACGAAAGTCAGTGATGTATTTATATGTCTACAGAGGGCTAATATGCCAGCTGCGGCCTCAGCTGGGCGAGTTCGGCGTATACAAGCTAAATGTAACAATGGATGGATGTGACGTACGCACTACTAAGGAACCTGTTGATATTTATATGCGTAAGTACTTTTACTGCTTACTTGTTGAATACAACTACTAATAAAAAAAGGCTCTTATATCAGGACTACCAGCTCGTGGAAAGAGGTCTATGGAAATAAGCGTTATATAAACAAGTCTGCAAGAGTTATAGAAACAAGTAGGTATGCTTCTATCAGGCAATTTCCGCTCCCGTAGGTCCCTACCAAGTTGGGAGCTCCCAAGTTGCCTTGCTGACTTTTTTGTAAGCATTAAGTGCCACAATTAGATGATAAAAAGTTCGACTTTACCACAAGAAGTAGAATAGTATTGTTTGACTGAGATCTTCTCCTAAGCGGAAGTAATCAATTTTGACACCTATGCTGATATCCTATTTTTTCTTTAATGACTTGGTTTTGCTCTTTACAACTGGTTTTTACAACAACATCATATCATTACCTTATTGTATCACTCAGCTGCTACGGTTCGATTGTTACGTTACGTCTGTTCTTCGAACAATTAAAATGGCAAATGAACAAACGGCTTGGTTCACAGTAGTAGGTGGGGTATTTCTGGTGGCAAGGTGAGTGTCAGTACTGAGGTTACAGCTGTTTAAAGAACCGCTTTCTATGAAGCAGGCTGTGCGCTTCTTTGTCAACTTAAGAGTGTAATAAAAGATAAGTGTACACCAACACTTTGTTGATCCTACAAACACCCATAGTGAGAAGTATTACTGCGAGCTGTCAAAATTAAATCGGTCATAAATTATACAACTCACTTCGAGACCTAACTCGTTTTGCTTACACATGTCTGTCTCACAGTCCCCACTCACTATGGCCGCCACTTACTCAGACACAAAAAAGCTAAATAAAATGATTTGTTTTAGACTGGTTGATGACTCGCATACTTATGGCGACGCATTTTATACATATTTGACGTTCGTTACCGACAGGATGATGGTATGGGACTTAGGATGTCCATTGTCCACAGGAAACGCGCTGGAAAGCGACAAATACATAAGAACTTAGTGAACCGACATAACTTCGACAGTATTTAGCTTTCCGTTGGTGACTCTAGTCGGAAGGGCTGTGTAAGGGATAGAACTACAACAACGCTTAGAAACACCGTGGTTATTAAAAAGTAAAAGCTGGATATTATTAGAAAAGACTATTTTAGTCGTTTCTAATATTATCCATTTTGCATGCATGTTGAGTTTTGTGGTATTTTAAAAACAGTAATAAAATAGAAAAAGAAATAAAGTTGGTTCAGGAGAAACTGCTCATTAATTTGTTTACTAAGTAAATAAGGCATAAATAAGACATTATTATGTAAATAAGACATTTAAATATTAATTACAATCCTAACTAATATTATAAATTCGAATGTGAGCTTGTGGACCGGGAGCCGACCGCAAGAATATCTATCTCATCGGTAACCTGCTCAAACTTTGTAATATAAAGGCAATCAAACCCCTAAAAACAATGGGCTATGGCAACCCTATGAGACCGGGTGATATAATGAAGGGGGGGTAATATGAAATCCAAAATTGGGGTACTAACCTATCTCATCGGGAACCTCATAATTTTTGCGGAAAATTATAGCTTTTAATATACCTTTTCAAGGAAAAATGGGTTACTAGTCCAAATCGGGTGAAAAAGCTTGGCAACCCCCTTACGAAATCTGAATAAGTATAGCAATTCCGTTGTTGGCGAGACGTTTAAAACGTGAAAAAAAAATGGTGAGTAGTAGAAATGACAAACGATGCTTTTAGTCCTTAGATACGATGTCAAGATATTATTATGCAGAAAAAAAATATACAATGCCTGTGGTACTTACAACATACTACTAAACGGTCGTAGAATAAAGAGTGTGTCATTTTATTTTTCACGTTTTAAACGTCTCGCCAACAACGAAATTTTTTTACCCGATTTGGACTAGCAACCCATTTTTCCTTGAAAAGGTATATTAAAATAATTTCCCTATATATATATATATATATACATATAATTTCCCGCAAAACTTATGAGGTTACCGATGAGATAGGTTAGTACCCCAATTTTGGATTGCATATTACCTTTATTATATCACCCGGCCTCATAGGGTTGCCATAGCCCATTGTTTTTAGGGGTTTGATTGCCTTTATATTAGAAAGTTTGAGCAGGTTACCGATGAGATAGGTATTCTTGCGGTCGGCTCCCGGTCCATTGCTTATTCGTTTGTCGAAAGCGTACTTTCACGCCTTAACTACTTAAACGATTATCATGAAATTTTTCATAAATGTTGCCAGGGATGCAGAAAAAGTCATAGGCCCTTTATTCAGAACTGTTCCCGAGGGATAAAAGAAAAAGAAACACTAGACGTAAATAATCTTCTTACATAAATTGCGGTGATGATGTGTCTCGTGAATGTAGTAGGTACCTCATTCTCATTTGCGTTTGCCCGTTTGTCCGTTACCGTGCTTATACTTGTAGTACGAGTTGAACCACTTATCCGATATTACGTAGGGCCTTTAAATTTACCTTTCGTTCGTGTATCGTTCACTAATGCTAATGTTAGTTATTCGTTAACTGACAAGAACACTTTAGTATTGAGTGCTACATTCTCTCCGTAGATAAGGACAGGTGTAATAGAAGATGTGATTATATTTTATGTAAAGCGCTAACAATTTCGGGGAATAGGTGATTTTTAAAATAGAAATCTCATTTTTAACCGACGTAAAAAAAGGAGGTTCTCAATTCGACCGTATTATATTTTTTTTTGTCTGTTCAGCCCTCACTCCGTTATTTATGAACCAATTTCGATTATTCTTTTTGTGTTAGATAGGGTGGTCCTGATGATGGGATCCTGATAAAATTGAGAGAAACCCTCGAAAATTGTAGGAACGAATAGTGTTTCTGTTTATTTTTCATTACTTTATCAGGTATTTGCGTTTAGAAATCATCACATCATGTAGCTAAGCTGATGATAAAAAAAAAAACTAAAAATAAAAATCAAATTAAACCGACGAAAAGAACTAAAAAGTAAAAAATAAATATATTTATTTATTTTTTAAAAAGTAAAAAATATATATATTTATTTATTTTTTACTTTTTAGTTCTTTTCGTCAGTTAAATTTTTTGTTAAAAAGATTTTTATAAAACTGACAAATCGAATTTGAAAATTCACCAATAAAGCTAATATTTCGTAAGAGGGGTGATGGAACTAAATTAACCGGTATAATTGAACATGTTAAATTGTTTGAAATATGATGATCATTGTTGAAAATGTCTCTGCCTCCCGAGCGAAGCCGAAGCGGGTTGCTATAGGACCACTATTGACACACCTTGACTCAATCTATATACTTATAATAAAACTGTAACAGGTCGAATTCTGTACATTGAAGATATTTAGAATTTTGTTTTGGAGGGCACTCTATAATCGATACTGAAGCCAAGGCCATATTTTTTAAATTTTTGTCTGTCTGTCTGTATCATGGCCGCGCATCACGCCGAAACTACTTTGATATTTTGCGCCCTCGCAGCCACCAAGCGCCAGCAATAAATTCAAAAATATTTTTTCGGGGCTGTAAGGACTGTAAACATACCTTTACATTTATAAATAAGGTTATAGAACAAGAAGATCCCACACACTATCTGCAACAAAATTACATCTAAGCTGAAATATTGACAGATAGCCGGTAAGTAGTTTTTATACATTTCCAGAAAATTGATTTTCCTTTCGGTTACATTAGTGTGAAATCTTATGTGTGTACGTGACTAAATAAAGCTCAGAACCAAACATTTCTTTGTTGCGGGGGTAAAGATAATTCTATATTTGGTACTAAATAATGCTCCTAACTAACAATTTTTTAACACAGATTTTCTCTCTCTCTTTTATTACTTACCTTTTTAGGAGAGAGCAATAGATGGAGAAGCAATGGCACTTGACAACGAACCAAAACACTATTTAAAACGTTAATACTGATACCAGGAGATTAAAGATTTGCAATCAGATAAAACCATCACAACACATATCAAGAGTTCCTTGACATACAAAACAATCGTTGTCCTTTACATATCAAATCCAACACTGATATCAATTACAAGAGAACTTATCGGAGAATTCTTCTTTATCGAGGATATTTTTTTTTTGTTTTATCTGTCAATATATAATATTGACCTCGTTTGTTTTATAATTTTGTTGCACAATTACCTTATTTTACTTTAAGACGATTCCTTTTTACAAGGGAATAAGTAAACCTCTGCTTGAATTGAGCCCCTCCAATGTCCAAGCACTTAATGGAGTGCTGTGTTTCAGTTTTAGTTTTCCAAAGTGCTCTGTTTCGATTTTATAATGAGTTGAATTTGTTTTTGAAGCTAAATAAACTTTGCCACTAAAGTTTATTTAGCTGCACGCCTACGAGTCAGTTTACGAAACTGATTATAAAATCAGTTATAAAATAGCCGAGAGTTTTATATTTACTTAGTTCTTTAAATAAACTGAGGTGTTTCCGCTGGTATATTTTGACTCACAAGAAGCACTTTTAAGTCATTAGACATTAAAAATCTGAACCGTGAAAAACGTTTTACCGCCTTTTAATTTAATTGTTTTATTGATTTTACGATTGGAAACAAGCTCTCCTTTTCAATATTTTGTTATTAATGCGTACAACTCTTTAACAGTGTACATGTTTGTATTGTACCTTTGTAGCTACGATTGCAGATACGGCCTCTATTTTCCTTTATGCTACCTGTCAAGGTCATTGTACTTATATGTACTCAGGAGGTTATGTTAATGCTCGAAGTGAATCAATGAACGAGATACGATTGACCCAAATGCGAAAATTACTCTGGCTTACAATGATATGCCATATAGTGGATAATGTGCGTCAGGTATTATACGATATGGGTGGGTCCTGTTATCGTTGACTATTAACTACTAAATAATAATACTAAGTAAGGTTTGAGTGTTCGGGGATTCTCGGCCTTAGTATACCTACACTAATCCATTCTGAACACAACTTAGATTATTGCATTGGCGTGTCGAGCTTCGACCTAATCTAAGGGAATGCCATCCAATGATGGCATTCCCAATAAAAATTAAACAACCGATCTCTATTAATAACGAGCATGAGATGTTTTAATATTGTGTGTATGTGTGTAACATTGCTTATTAATTTCAATTGTTGATTAATACCAAGAATTCGAATTCGTTTTGTAGATAAGTCAGAGCATAATGTCTACGAAAATTTCGACAAATCAATTTCATCGCAATATTATGCGAAAGTGTTGGTAAGAATGTATTGCTAAAGAACACCGCAAATTGATTAAATAATAAATTGATAAGTCAAAACGAGTGAGTCACGCACTAAAGGACGGAGAAAACTGTGAAAATCTGGCGCAACTAATATTAGCGCTGGAACGATGTGCCTCGAGAAAGTATCGAACTTGCCATGATTGCTTAATCTTTAACTTACAAGAAAGTAACCACATTATCTCCCAATCGTATAATATTATCTTAGCAAAGTTGTAATAGTATCTTATTATTATATTATATTGGCAAAATATTTTATTAGCAAAGTTATGACTTTTTCTTTATAATTTCATGAAATTGAATGTTGTTGTATGTGTCACGCAATGCCTTAAAAATAAATAAAAAATCAAATATTCACTGCGAAATTCGAGAATCATCAGACTATTACAAAATGCTAGAAGATTATTAAATAATAATAAAATAAGAAGTGGTGGTTATTTGATCTTAGGAAAAGCCAATAATATCCTTGTCAAGTATGTGAAAATATGCAGGTAACTACTTTTATTGCTAGGGGCTGACATTTGCGTCATGCTCGTGAACGGATGGTACATTTGTCGGCTTTGCTGGTCTTGCTCATAATGCATGTATTGATTGTAAGGCAAAGATAACTTGCTAGGCCTATAGTCCTTGTGTATGTAGTCAACGGCAATCACTCGACACGTAGAACCTGTAGAAATACATTAAAAAAAGCTTTTTAACGACTTAAAGCATCCCATTTGTATACTCAAAATTATACTAGACTTCTAAAGTGAAGCTGTGTTTGTAGCGCGACGCTATACAGTCATTAATCATCGTGGTCTACTCTCACATATCAGGTCGTTGAAGCATGTTATAATTGCTAGCTGTGGTACTAGTAGATAATTTATTTTATTGTAATACAAGTATGTATGTATATTGGGGTAGGTAGATCTTGCGCAGTAACGCATCATTAAAAAGAAAAGGTTTGACTCAAATATTTTTACTTTTATTCACTAAATTTAAAGTCAATGGTGTAAGTAGAACCTAAAGATGTAAAAGTTTTATACTTTACCCGTTTTCGAAACGCCTCAATAACATTGAAACAACCTTTGACCGAAGCAATGAGTTACTTCTTTCGAGGCAGTTCCTCAAAAGGAAGAAAAGGAACCCTTATATGATCACTTTGTTATCCGTCTGTCTGTCAAGACCCTTTTTCTTAGGAACCCGTGAACGCATCAAGTTAAAATGCATACCAAATACATAATCTGCAGTCCCTTGAAGCTGTAAAAAAATCAAGCTTCTAAGTCACTTCAGTCTTAGATTTGACCAAATTTGAATATTTCGCAGGTAAATCAAAACCTATAGGGTACTTCCCATTGACCTAGAATCATGAAATTTGGTAAGGTCTCAAAGCACAAGTAAAGAAATAAATCTAAAAGTCCTTAATGTGTTGTTATATCTGCCTGCCTTTGGTCGATGAATTCATTGCAAGTAAATTGTGTTTCAGTTTTATGTTAATCTATAAAAATATATAAATGAATCCCTATTTCCTTTGGTCACGCCATAACTTGAAAGCAACTTAACCGATTTAATTTATATTTTTTTATGTTTTCTAATACTTTGTAGAAAGTCCTTAAGAAACAAAAAATTAAGGAAATTGGTCAGAAACCCGGTTGACGTGGGATAAATTTGAATTTCCACGCGAACGAATTCGTGGGCAACAGCTAAAATCTAATAATTAGCAAATTTTCAAAAATACACTTCTGTTGTAAATAACAACACTTTTTGAATTTAAATGAAATTGAAAAAATATAATAAAATTAAATTAATTAATTATTTTATTTAAATGAATTACTCTTACTTCTTTCACTTTAAACATTATAGAAAGTTTCTGCCTCTATTACTATTAAATTAAATTAGTACTTGGTGCTAATTTCAATCAGTCACTGAATAATAAAGTCTGTGTGGTACCTATGTAGGTATTGTAATAACCAATTATATTATAGTTCATCTGCAAACCTCCGCGCAAGGGAGCCACCATCAAAATTCCTTTATTACCTGGAAATCGTTCTTCACATATTTTGGCGCTCCTTGCCACCTGGCGCGTAGGGCCATCACTCCTCTTGCTGTACCCCAAGGCCGGCGCTGACTAATATTAATTCTTACCTAGTAATACACTGAACATTGTCAATAGACCCTCCTGAGAGAACACTGTTTTATTCAAGCGTTCTGGATATACATTTAAATATAAGTGGATCCGTGTCGATTTGTTGGCATGTAAAAAAAGTTACATAAACGATATAAGTACGAAAACGTGTCAACCCACCTTGGGTTTGACAAGGCAGCCGAAATCAGTATAAGAAATGACAAAAGAACCAGCTTCAGACATAATCCATAATATACTAATAGTTTACAAAATTCATATGAACTTGTGAAAAATAAATTATTTTTATTACCCATCCAATGATGGACACCACACAGTCTTGAAAGTGACAAACATTGCGAAAGAAAACAGCGTCTTGACAGTCTTGTTTGATTCGCTCATTACATGAAAACACATAGCAAATAGGTCTTCCTTCATAGTAATTTTTGCAAAGGATATACCAAACTACGTTCATGACGACATTCATTTATTTCTGCACATCCCATTATTAAGAAAAATACAGCTTCAATCTCGACAAACCAGTCACTCTAAGTGGTTTTGTCGTGGGCGAGAGGCGGTTGTTGGCCCAAATCCTTTGTGTCGCCGATTGTCTTGATGAGCACCATCCGGACATGAGAAACGACCCAGAACGAAACCACTGACTTACTATTGTATTAACGAGAGTTTAACCTATCGGTATCATACACAACAATTACGAATGAAATGTATTGTATTAAGTTCACTAGAGTAGATGTAAAAAAAAACTCGATTGCAGTTACGAGTACATGACGTGATCGGACGTAGGTCAAAAATATAACCCTCGTTCTCGAAACTCAATTTTTTACAATCCGATAAACAGTCAAGACCTACTTAGTTGTAGTTCAGACTGAGGTGTTTTGTCGGTATGTCGTTAGAGTGTTGTCTCGCAATATAATCGATATTATGATAACTGCGAATGACTTCGACGGTTAAGTGTCATTAAATATGAAACAATAACAACACGATGCGTCGCAGCAGATCATTTTGCCGTCCGTTAAGAATTATATTAGATGCTTTTCTATATATGCTTAACTATGGTATTTACCTGAAATACAATCCTTTAATACAGAATATGAAAATTTATATTAGGATAAAAATAGTTCAAATAAATTTTTACTAAATAATTTATATATTAGTATAAAATTAATTTAATATCTAGACCAACAATTAATAAGTATTAATCTGTAAGCCATTTGACAAAAATATATTCGTAATATTCGTAAGAAAAACTCCTTTTAACATTGTACTCAATTATTTGATCACACAGAACCACTTAGTAAAACTTAACAACAAATGTAGGGGTTATCAGAGCAGTTCCGTAAAAGCTTGGTGAAGTTGCCATACATAGAGTAGAAGAGATCCCAAAATGCCATTCTTTCTTGATAGACCCTCCCTTCCATTCGCAGATCTGTATCGATAATCATGGTAGGATGGTTGCCATCTGTGACCGGAGTCCAACTGAGAGGGATTAGTTCTGTTGGAGACGGTGTAGGATTTCTGTAAAGTAATTTATAAATTTTAGTCATCATTAACATCATCTTTCAACAAAATAATCCAGTTAATGACCAATTTATAATCGTCAACTTAATTTCTATTGCATTCACGCCACTTATTTCAACTATAACTTGTGCATTTACTACCTGTAATGTCAGTTTTCAAACAACCCTTTCATTTATTCCAGGAAGATTGTGTCAATTATCACTTTGGTATGAGTATCACTAGGAAATCCTTCTCCTAGTCTTAAAGTCTTACACCAAAAGAACATGAGCCGGAATGCTCATATTCTCTCTTTACTATACAACATACGGTTAAACCCTCATACACTTTCCTATTTAAAAGGACGATTTGATTTCCTTCATGGTACCCATACGAAGTGCTTACGATCATCACAAAATAGAATAGAATAGAATATACTACGAGTATGTAATCTCTACTAACTAGCTATATATATATATGTATGTATCTATATGTGTAAATTATTGTCTGTATATTCAATAGCACGCCATCAACTAGTATGTTTTTATTTAATATTTCTGTAATTATTTCCATTTAAAGGTTGTCTGGTAGAGATCGGTATTAGCGATAATACCGCCCATTGTACTTTAATATTTTATATAAGATCTGTTTCACCTGTATGTTATTAATGGTGTACGGTGTACAATAAAGAATATTCTATCTGTCTATCTAACATTCCGCTTCCCAAGTTTTACTTGTGATCGGGTCGACTTCTAGACTTCCCCTGCTATAATTCATTACTTTAATTTCTTATCAAAACACACACTGATAATAGAGCTCTACAGTTGGCAGTGTGGCACTGATATAAGAAGCGTTTATATCATGGTTAAAAACCCACTATCGTATAGGCCAGTGTATCCCAATTAGTGGTACGCGGACCCCAAGGGGTACGCTAGGTTGCATCAAGGGGTACGCGGAGCTAGGAGTAGATATTAATAACATGTAATAGAAAAGAACTAAGGCAGGGAGAGTTAAAGCAGAATTAAAAAAAAAAAAACCAAATTTAATAAATTTAAAGATACTATTTGTATTTTAAACTCACCCATATTTAACGAAATTAGTCCATAATGTGGTAAGGCGCTCAACAATCAGTTGATCTTCTTCACTGATACTAACACCTTCCATATTAAATAAATAATTCAGTTCAGAGGAATGACCAGCACCTTCAGCCTTATTCCTACCAACATAGCTAAACAAATATTGATAAATTTCGCTAAGATTTTCTTGTAATAGTTGATTTACTTGTCTTTCCGAAGGATGATTGTATTTAAAATCTGATTCGAACATTTTTAACTCCGTCGCAACTTCTTCAGATACTGCTTTGTCACCAATATAAAACTGCCTTACAATTTTAGCAGTATTTTTTAAAACTTCATCAGAGAGATTAAAATTGTTTTGCAATTTTTCATAAAACGGATCTGAATCAAAGTACTCGCTGCTCAATGAATGACCTTCATTACTGGTATATCCAATTAATATAGATGTTCGAAAATTCTTCGTATTTGTAAGTGAGTAAGGATCATTTTGTACAAAGTTCTCGACACCACTAAAAGACCTTTCTCTACAAGGCTTTAGTTGTAAGTTTAAATCATATGCAGCAGCTGTCACTAATTCATGGCGTGTAGCTTTAAGAAAATGTAGTGCTTCTGTTGTATCAGTTGTGTTTACCCCCAAACGGCCGGCTATTTTAATAGGAACGCTTTCGTCAGCGCTAACAAACATCCCCTCATTCTGAGGTGTACCACTCTCTACTATTGCTTTTTTGAAATATCTATCCTTATCAGAATATATATGTAACAAAACAGATGTAGCTCCTGCGTCTTGGCCCGCAACAGTTATATTGTAAGGATTACCTCCAAATGAACCTATGTGAGTCCTCATCCATTTTAATGCTGCATATTGATCCTTCAGTCCTTGATTTCCAGGTACTCCAGGAATATCTAGGCACATGAAGCCATAGGGCCCTAGACGATAGTTCAAAGTTACTACAACAACATCATGTCTGACTAAATTTGACACACCGTATTCTCCACCGCTGCCACGGCCAAAATCTCCTCCATGAAACCAGACTAGTACAGGGAGAGGGTTGGTGGAACTGGCTTGAAATGGAACGTAAATATTTAGGCGGAGACAGTCCAGGTTTTCGTTATCGCTAGGTGAATGTTCATTAGTCATTTGCGGGCACTTGACAGACCCATCCCTAGCATAGTAGATTATCTCACTAAATGCTGTCGGTTCTTGAGCAGGCTGAAATAAATAGCAAAATGTAATTTAATCGTATTTATCTGTCACTATATAACAAACTGGAGACACTATATACTGCGAGGAGAGTCAAAATGTAATGCAGTGTAATGAGATAGATATCGTTATCTTTTAACAATGTATTAAGGAACGCAAAATACTTTTAAGCTGTTTATAGGACCAAGTTATGATATGAAAATTTTATATGAAGTAAGGTTATTTTTTATCCGCTTCCAACCGGTCTTGTTGGATGTCATTGAGGGCGGCCTGGATCCTGCAGTGGACGTCTTATGGCTGAAAAGATGACGAGGATGATAAAGTTGTATTTTTTGTAACCATTTTATGGATTAAAATAAAAAGCCTGATTGTAGGTTTAAAAATAACTTAAACATCAGACAAAACTCTCAAATATACGACGTTAGAAGCAAAATATGATAATTAATTTCTAAGAAAACTATGAAAAGAAAAAGGTGGCCGGCGACCGAGACTATGGGCCTGAAATTATTTATATTTACACGTAGTCAAACTATTTTCTATAAAAAAAATCTGTTGATAAAAAGAGGACGACAGATATAAAAAAAATAGATTTGCAGCAAGATAGATTACATGCTAGATTAGCAAATATTCATACGGGAACCAAGTCTCACATGAGCGAAATCGCAGTAGAAAGGTACCTAGTTACACAATAATATAACGATTAATGGTCTTATATTACCATTAAGCTTGAATCCTATCATATTATTTTTAACTAAAAATAAACACTTTCTCCATCCATCAACAGTTCAATGAGTCAATCATAGTTCAATGAGTTCGACAACCCATCATTATCGGCGTATAATAGCACTATTAGTAAGACAATGTAAAAATAACTATAATGACCAAACCCAGCTGCATCAGAGCATGAGTACTCAACATATATAATTATTTTAAACAAAAAATTCTTAAATGTTTCTTAAAGTGTTATTTTTTGTTTATATTTCGAACGAACATCAAATATTTAATAAACATTACATAAGAAGTAATGGAATTTAAACGTCAGAATTTAAATCTCTAGATGTCAGATTGTATTAAATAATATCTCGCGATAAATGGGACGATTATTGACCTTCCGACAGACGGAGAGCAATAAAAATATTGTAGGTATTTATTTGATGACCTTGCCTACAGACAGATACTACAGATATTGAATTACAAACAGAAATATTTAGAACCTGAAAAATTTAATCAGTTTAAGGAACTTGTGTTTTTTGTTGTAAATATTTAGGCAAGTATACCTTTTTCTATTCAAAAGACTAAGTTTAGACTTAAATATTATTCTTAATGATAAAAGTACATCGTATTACAATAAACGATGAATAACAGGGTTAATATATGCATGTATGTTTAAAGATCGTAGCATAATCTTCCTAAATAAACTAACTCTATATTTTCCGTACAACCCTGCTGTAATTTGTATCACTGTAAATTTTCTCAAATGGTAACGGCACTAAATATTATCATCACACCATCATTACACACTTTATTATCATTAAGCTATCACTGCTCCAATTTAATTGATGGGTATCGAATTTAATGATACTCGTATATCGAGATATAAGAGAAATGTTTAGATAGCATAGTTTATCAAGTTATACTTAGCACTAATTCTCCCTAGTATAGGTAGGTACTTTAAAAAAATATTTAACAGTCACATGCGATGAACATCGATATGATGATGAAAAAAATATTATGGAAATGAATCACTGTTTTTAGGTTAATTATGATGTTTGTGACCTCGACTCTAAGGTCTCAAGGAAAAATATGAGCCTAATATATTTATATTTTTAGATACTCACGCCTACGCGCCTGTATATCGGCCAAGGATATACCCATTTTTCATCCGTTATATCGATATTGCAGTGTGAAAACATGTAATATTCTGTATGCTATGGTTACTGAAACGAAGCAAATAAACTCAACCCTCGTTTTACAAATAGTTTCTTCAGCCAACTACTATGTCAAATGGTTTTAACAAGAAAGGCCAAAGAGGAGATTGGTATTAGATACAGTTTATACGAGATCTACCATGACTTATAAAGAAACCAATCACTCAAAGTTGACCTTTGAATATATTTAAAGGATAACACGCTTTGAACCTTTTAAGCTTTAAAATTTTATGTGCTATCTTTAGTTCGTTATAGTTTTTATATCTAGATACTAAATAAGTCTGAATAGCAAATATGTTTAGTTGACTGTTCTTGGTGACTGCCAGTTTAGGCCAGTGGTGGCCAAGTGAAAATCTGTTAATTAGATCTGATTCAGAATGGTTATATGGTATAATATCAAATGATACAAATCTTGACATATTTATAGCTAGCAACGCCACGCGGTTTCACATACGTAAGTTCCGATCCCGTAGGAATATTATAATCCAGGTCTCCAGCTATCTACATACCAAATTTCATCGCAAACGGTTCAGTGGTTTTTGCGTGAAAGAGTAACACGTATCCATCCATCCATCCAAACTTTCACATTTATAATATTAGTGGAATAGTGGAATGTCAACTTTTTCAAAGATATCAATTAAAAAAAGTTAATTATAAAAACCCAAGGTAGGTATTAATTATATTTTTGGAATCAGTTTTTCCTTATTCTTGACATTGTGTAAACTGAAAATATTTTTTACAGTAGAAAACATTTGATATTAAATACAAGAAGTTGTAATTATGCCAAATGGTTTAAAAAAACTGACGTATTGAAGAAACATTATTTTCTATCACTAGGATAACAGGCATATTTACAAGTAATTGCCCTTAGCCGCACATTTTATAAAAAAAATGTTGCACAACACATGCATGCACTGACTGAAGAGACACCCACGCCTTGCCACATGACATGACATACAATAGATGGGTCTCTCAATGGAGAGCCTTTCTTCAAACTACCACAAATCTGCTCATAGTAAGTACCTAGTGCTGCATAATAAAATAGTAAGAATAAAAAACAAGAACTTACCCCAAAAGGATCTTCAGGGTTAACTTTTGCGTATGGTATACCCAAAAATACAGAGTACTCGCCATCAGAAGCTTTATAGCCCCTTACCAACCCTTGCCCATTGAGTAGTACAAGCGGATCAACCCGCACATCACACAAAACATTTCTTGTTATAAATAAGTTAAATAACACTAAAAACCAAGTTCTTTCCATCTTTTAACTAACCCTTCTTTGTTTAAAACAGATCGATTATTTCCAATTTTCTTTTTCATACTGAAGATACAGAACATGGACTTGTCATTATATAGTTATTTTATCTAGACGTTTTCAATAAGATGTATCTTGAATTATCAGAGCGGATAAAGTGGTTACGTTTCGATAAACTGAAGATTCGTTGGCGGTACCGATTTTGTTTGAACTAGCCAAGGAAAAGTAATTTCAATGGCAATAAAACTATACGAGGCAGAGCGGTTTTCCTTTAGGTTAGTGTTTCTGCCTGATTTGGGGAGCATATTTCCCTAATACAGCATAAATGATTCAAACACTACCAAAATATAAATATGTTAAATGAAAGGATAAAGATCCCAATTACTAAAGTTACAAATAGGCAAGTTTTAGTGTGTGGGAACAAATAGCTTATACCCTGCATAAACAAATAGCATACAGGCACCGAGATCTACACGTACAAAATCTAGTAACATTATGATTATCAACGTTTCAGCTAGACACAAAAATCGTCATATTAATATTAACGTTTTAAAATAAGATGTTTTAGTTTTTGTTGGGATGGCTTACATACATATGTTTTAGAATTATTGTGAATAAGAATCAATCGATATATGTTAAACGCAAACATGTAAAACAAAAAAATTAATTCGATGCAGTCATATGTCCGATCTGATCAGATTAGATTAGATTCGCTTTTAGCTTAAGTATACTTTATAACTTTTATCCCTTATTACGTAATAAATTAGGCTACGAAATTTCTTAAGAGATATCTATAGATATTAATACCTTTTTAGCAGCTTGACATGTGCTTAAATTTGAATTCAAAATACTAAAGCGGCCTTAATAAATCTAGCATTTTATTGTTATTTAGCAATGCAGATAAATTTCTCTGTTCATTTAATGACCATGACATAAAACCAGACCAGTTTTAAATGCCATCTAAATGAAATATTTTGACAAAAAAACGTAAATAAGTATGTAGTGATTATTATCATTGTAATGTAATTGTGTTTTTTAATGTTCACTTACGATACACAAATTAATACATGGCGTAGAACATGGATCATGGATCATAATTTTTCCGAGTATATTTTTTATAAAAGACTACCTACTACTATTAAGCTACCTGGGCACGCGTTGCTGTGCCTAGGTAATAAAAAAAACTATCCTATTCAAGTTTAGAAGTTCATCGCGAACAAACAACGTGACACGTAATTTTTACATATAAGAAGATATAAGATGTGGTGTGTTTTGTAAATTTGAGCACAGGCAGAATAAAACGACTCATAAGTATATGGAATAATTAAATAAACTTTATTTTCGTAATGTCTGTTTGCAAAATTTATAAAAAGACACAAAGTGAGACTCGATAAAAATAGTTTAAAAATAAAACGCGACTACGACTACCAAGAAAACATAAACGAAAGATGAATATGATGTGTATGTATGTATACGTATGTTTATATATGTTTCGCGTGTATTTTACAAAAAAAATAAAAGCGAGTAATTCAAATTCAAATAATTTATCTATATTCGTATTTAGTATAGGTCTTCTTAGCGCTGTGTAATGTCTGATTTTAATTGTTCTCATAAGAAACGACAATCAATATTTTAGTCTTTGTCTAAATTACTTGTGAGAAAACAAAACGACCTCACTAGTTAAAACTCATTTCATTTCCATTTAACAACTGTACCAAAATCATTGGAACCGTTATAATTAATTCACTATTCGTCTCATTCAACAACCGTTTGAATGAACTTGGTTCAAAAGCCAGGGCGTGGACGATCAAGGTCTGAATTTGGACTGTTACCTCGTCCATTAAATATTCCAATGTAAACAGTCTAAAATGTGTAATAATACAGCCTATTGCGATCCTGAAGTACAATAGCTTGGATTTGAATTTTAATTTAATATTGTAAGGGTTTATTTTGGCAGGATAATTGGTATTTAGTCTTAAAACCACACAGTTTGTCTAATACATCTCTGCAGACCCCTTTGGAAGAACACCGGCGTGAGTATAAATGCGGGTTATGTCGATAAGCACAACATTTTTCAAACTGTTCTATAATGCATTCTTTTCATTAGCGGATGTTACATTTTCTATTGAAATATTTATATCGCAATAATATAAAATAAGGTATTTATCTGTGTGCCTATGCAGCCTAAAATAAATGATTATTAATAAAAGAAGTGAAGAGTATCCATATTCACCTTAACTTCTCTATCCTCTCAGGAGCATTTATGACAATTGATATAACCGAATAATTTGAATGTACTTACGTGTGTAATTAAATGAAGAACGCGTAAGATTGTCTTCTTACTTTTACTATAGAATTGTTATTTATTGTACATTGTATTGTTCTTGGGAGAGCCATGCTTCGGCACGTATGGGCCGGCTCGACCGGAATGTTACCACAGCCTCGCAGAAAACCGGCAGTGAAGCAATGCTAACATTGCTTTTCGCCGAGTGAGTGTAGTTTCCGGAGGCCCTAACTCTTCCCTCTGCCTCTCTCCCCTTTTCGCTCCAAATTACCCCCTTCCCCTACTCCCACCTCAAAGGCCGACAACGCACTCGTGACTCTTGAGTTGGGTGCTCATAGGCCGCGGTAGTTATTTACCATCAGGTGGCCCGTCTGCTCGTTTGCCCCCTATAACATAAAAAAAACATGTAACATTACAATAGATCTTAAAATAAATTTTAACGTTAGGCAAATGGGCGGTCTTATCGCTAAAAGCGATCTCTATCAGACAACCTTTGGATGGATTTAGTGACAGGATGGATTTACTATCACTATCTTTCGACTTTTATTTTGAATTTTCTTTATTTTCAGGTACTAGTTAGAACTTACACAAGGGACCGAAAATAGCCACTGTTACTTCTGGCTTCCCTTGTGTGGGTTGTCTAAAGGGTGACATACACTTTATGTCATCTTTTAGAGCACATAGCAAAATGTAAATTAGTATCTGACCGTTATTTTCGTTACCTCAAGCCAACAATACTGGTGTTAAGATACTCAACAATTTTTTTTAACTGTATTTACTTATTCTCTCACATCTCAGTGAGAGATAATATATTTTTGTATTACCTGTTAATCAGGTTTTCATGCCATGAAATGAGTTTATTATCTCACGCTAGTTACGAGTTGTTATACAAAAGAATGTTATGACTATACTAGTTTTTATATTAGTACTAATATTAGTATTAGTTATCTACATACCTATTACGTATACGATGCCATACCAGTATGGTGTACTGTAAGGCTTTATAGGTTTATTAGTTAAAACAGAAATGTCGTATAGTATTTTCAGTAATGATTTTACTGAAAATATTTTTGTTCTTAAAACTTAAACTAAGCTTACTTGTAATATGGGTTCTCGAAAACACAATAACACACTTAGATAATTAGTTTTTTTTTTGTAAATACCTAATACATAGAAACACCCATACCAAAGATATGTTTAAGAATACAAATATATACACTGAGCTGGAATAGAACCTATCGGCCCCTGCTGTGCAGTCTTATCTACTACCGCAAAGCCAAAGAGGGCGTCGTAAATATCTTTGTACAAGAATGCTCGTCATGTTTCAGGGAATATTAATATTGAGGTACACTAGGTTTTTGAGCAAGTTTCTGCCAGTGTTTTGGTGACAGTAATATTAAAATGATGGAGGTATTTCCTCAATCAGATATATCCATTTCTAGAGATATCTACAGCGTCCTATGTCCTGACAATTTGTGATGTGCCATGTACTTTATCAAAAATAATTTACTTTCTATCAGCTCTTCTGCTGTTGCTGGGATTCTTGCTGGCAATATGGGTGCTGTACGGCATTGGAAAGCTCATCATGTCGCGTATAAGACGAACAGGCAAGTTACGGTATGGAGACAAAGAGCTGGCAATACAACAAAGATTACGGGCGCTAGACACGTTTAGAGGGTGAGTAGATTTAATTATGAAAAAACACAGTTTCGTATTCTACTATACGAAATAAGTTGATGTAAGTTAGTTTCTCTTAATACCTGGAACTATATTTGTCAATAAATAGGTTATCTAACGAACCTGAGATAAGCGCGTTAAAAAACTATAAAGCGATCATCATATTGCTTATAAGGCGAATTGTGCGGAACTCGTCTTGATTTTTGTACTTTCAACTGCGTTTTATCAACAATCATACCACGCAAATAAACTAATACTTAATAGTTACAAATAAGGAAGCAATTTTTTTTGTAAGAGATAAAGGTTGGGTACAGTTTGCAAGATTAAGAGTAGAATCACCAATAGGCCTGGTCTAGACTTTCGCTACTTTGGCTAAGTATTGTATATTAAACCATTTAAGAATATCTCTACCATGCAGCTATGTATTCCAGCATGGCAATAGTCTCCATGATCTTCGTGAATGATGGAGCAGGCGGCTACTGGTGGCTGGAGCATGCCACGTGGAACGGCCTTGTGGCAGGCGACCTGGTCTTCCCCGCCTTCCTATGGATCATGGGTGTGTGTATTCCGCTGTCTGTGAAGAGCTCCTTCGCGAAGGGTGTGCCGAGATGGAAGATTGTGATGCATATTGTTAGGGTACGTATGTATTTTAATTCAAACGTAATTTAGGTCTATGTATGTGATCATTATTTCTTAAAAATTAACTTAGTCATCAGTCATCATTACAATTTTAATGTCTTTTTAATTATCAATGTACACATTTGCTCTCACTTTTTTATTAATAAAAGTTGGCAGATGTGTGTCGTTTGTCAAAGATTGCAAACTTCCGGCGCTATTAAACAGATCTCTCTAACAATAATATCAAAAATAATGTAGCTATCACAACGCTCTGATTATTTTATGACGCTTCATTTAAACATGCGGAAATCCATTGTAACCAGATATGACTTTTACTCAATTTGGAGACGCTTGTAGTCAGATAAGAGTACAAAACAATACTTCTGGATCCCCGCAAGGAACGGAACTGTAGTTATCTGACCCTTCGGTAAAGAACATACCATAACCATGTTAGCGGCGACTGATGTAACATAATTAGTTTTTCTAAATATCATAACTTCAATTTAAAACAAAGTGTGACGTAAATAATATCCGAAAAAAAATATTTAAAAAATACCAATCGAATTGAGAACCTCTTTTTGAAGTCGATTAAATAAAACAAAGGTTACAAAAATATTATGAAATAATCGAAAAATATATACTACTAACGGTTCCCGGGCGGGTTCTTTTTACAAAATAAAAGTAGCTTAAGTTACTCCTTATAAAACCAGCTATGTGTCATTGAAAGTCCTGTGGAAATCGATCTACCCGTTCCGGAGATTAGCCGGAACAAACAGCAGACAGGCAAAAATTTTGAAACTGATTTTTAGGCATATCTAATATGTATCGGGCAAATAACCGTATGAACTTATAAAAATACTATTATTTTGACATTACAAACAGACACTTCAATCTTATTTATTTGTATTGATTGATGATGATAGCGGTATTAAGGTAAAGCTATTATTACCTTTTAATAAGCTGCTGATAAGTGGCGTTTTTTAAAGCCTTTCTAACACCAAAGATTTGATCCTGCTTACTACCAGGGTTAGATGTTTAGATCAGGTGACTACTACTGGCTTCGGCACTTTAGTTAACGCCATGAATAACAGAGCGGAATATTGGGCACCTCATTCGGCATGTCTTTTTCTTTTTAAAAAATAATACTGGAAACTTGGGTCGGACATTACTAGTATTCCTGTTAACAACTCCAGCTAAGCTAAATATTTGTGTTAGAAGTGGGTTCACGTCGGTAGTGCTATCATATCAAGTCCGACGCCTTAGCCATTACGCCACCGCTGTCAGGTAAGCGGCTGTTGAGAACGTGACATTTTGCTAACAGCGGCTTAACTGACGACAGTAGCTGGTAACAATGACTTTTACTGTGTTAGGCACACGCTTTTGACTTTTGTAAATATTATATCCTTTACTCGTAGTGTTAGTAAAAGTCTCACCACCACTGCTCTAAACTATGAAAATCACTAACTAACAGTAACTACCATGTTGTTCGTACCTCACTCCGCACTTAATAGATTGTTATCAACTTATACATTCCTAGCCTTATATAACCCCACTATTCATCAATATTTTTCAACCGACCAATAGTATTGCTTTACCGGTATAACTAGTCACAATAATGTCAATTAACACATTTTTATGCAATAGTAAACTGTTTTATCATCTATTATAGTTTGCCATTATTTTTAATAAAATATTTATGAGTTTTTGATGTGGCGACAACAGTTGTAATAAGAAATCTTTATAAAGTTCGTGGTAGTTGTGTAACTTCTGAATGCCTTAATCAACTAAGACATTATACAAACATATATTTATATTGTATAAACAATGGGTCAATGATTCATAGTTATATAAAATTACGACCTATAAGGCTCCGTAAGAGCAGACATCCGTAATCTTTAGACTTTTATGGGTTGCGACAGACGTACAGCCCACCACATTGATAATACTCATAGTAGGTAGATAGTTACGAGTACTACAATACTTGGCAGATAAAACCACAGCGCCAAGTTGTTATGTTTATTTTTATTTTTTAACCCCTGACGCAAAGTTATAACTTTGACGTGTTTGTGTATCTGTGTGTCTGTCTGTGTATCAAAACTCCAAAACGGATGAACCGATTTGAGTGCGGTTTTTTTTTATGAAAGGGAACTTGATCGAGAGTATTTTTAGATGTAATTCTAGAAAATCTGTTCAGCTCTTTGAAGATAATCAGCTCTTTTGTAGTCCTTGAAGGGACTTTTGACTCCAGGGTATTTTTGTATTAACGTCACAAATTAAGTAATAGGTATATTATGTAAGTAAGTACTTAATGATATATAAATATGATAATAAGGTGTAAATGTGACAAAAACGAACGATGTTATTTATTACGCATTATAATTATTTTTTGGAATTAGCCTCATTCTTAGTATACAAGTAGGTATCCTTAAAATTATTAAGCTTACTATTATTTTACTGATTACTTTTAAAAGATGCCGAGTGAGCGTCGAAAGTGAAAGAGGGAGAAAGATTTTGTGAATGCTAAAACGACTGTTAGAATGGTTAGTTAGGCGTTGGGATGGACTTCGAGAAAAAAAATCACTGCAGAGATATACCAAAGAGGTTCCGGGTTCTCTACGTCTGATTTAATTTGAAGCGGTACACGGTCTGTTAACTCTTTCATACCATTCATACGTTCCAGCAAGTGACAAGGATGAGGGCTTTTCTTCAGGCAGTAGGTAAACCGCACTTCATTTGGCAAGATATGTCCGCGGCGGTGTGTGGCTTCTAGTGTGAGACCGAGGTGCGTGTGAGATCTGTTAGCTCCGTCAGCAATAATAATTGCCAAAAAGAAGTAACCAAACCTACCAAAATATGGTTTATTAACTACTACTAACCACAACTTGTAGACTTAAAAAGCGACGATAATGATTCTTGAAACCTTGTTTAGTAAAAGTATTATACCAATCGGGGTGTTTCATGTTAGATCTTGGATTCCAATACAGTTTGCCTTATTACATATAAATGCGTTTGCGCTCGTTGTTATAATATCAAGTATGCTTCTCGCAAGTGCATTTACGTAAGCATCGGCATCAGTGGCTAACTGTGAAAGGGGTGTATAAGGTCAGGCTTCAGAACCTGTTATTATGCAAGCGTTACGAAGTCTGATGCGTGCTCACGACTATAGAAAGATCTTAAGATCTTATTGACTTGTTCGAAGATATTCTTTAAAATACGTTGAGTTTGCTACGTTCGGAGCTTGTTTGATATCTGAAAGGCTTATAGTTTTTCGCAATATGTGACGATTCCACTTTCCACTTGAACCGCTGGTATTGTGAGAGTTTGTAGGATAACCATTTGGCATTGGGCTTGCCGTGTGGGTAAGTGTGTGGCTATCTTAATGGCAATGCATTGCACCTATAACTTGCTATTCTTAGCTTTGTGTTAGAACTGCCTGTAAAGTTGTGTAATGTTTTTTTAAAGAAAGTTTTCATAATTTAAATAAATTGTGTATTTCCATCAATGAAAGAGCTACTCTTTGTAAATACTACATGTAAATGCTACACAAAATCAGCTTTTTACTACAAAATAATGTACGTTATATTGTAAAATAACTTTCATAGATCTTAACAATGCTGGTTTTATAATGAGAAACTAAAAATAATCTCACGCAGATCGCAATAAGTGATTAATGTGGTCCTCAATAAGAATAGGTACATTTTACATGCACTGCACGCGATCCGTTCACTTTCATTACATCACAATCACCTATACGTCACCTATACGAGGCTAATACTTCCGTACACTATATACTTAGAAACGATCTCGAATGTTTAATTTTGTCGCTGTGCGCACTCCACAGTTTTTTCAACAACATTTTTCACTGGAAATTCTGTTCGCGTGATAGCATTCATACAGCTCTCACCTAACGCTACTTCTCTGACAACGCTACACATAACATCCGAGCCTATTTTCTATACAATTACTTACAGTCATGGACGTCAATGTACATCATGTGCGTGCAGATAATCAGTCTATATGTGTTATATACAAGTTATTCGATATACTAACCTAGTAACGGACATGCTCTGGTTTAGATCGTGTTATACATATACGTAAAACAATTGAAGTGTCATGAAATAAATTAAGCTATTGAGCCGTTATTCGGCATATGATAGAACAACTTGTTCTTTAGAATTTGGCCTGGAATGGAATATATTACTAGGTTAATACAGTCTGTAGTGAAACGTAGTAATTATGTCGGTAGTCGGTATTATAATAGCTTGAGAGAAGAGCAAACTCTGCGGGTATCATAAACAATAATAATTGAGAATTCTATTAAACAATTAAACACAGTGTATTCAATTGAAAACGCTATGGGTGACATGGATTACTACACGGATAGAAACCCTTAAGCACTGTGTCTGATCAGTATCTGAAAGGAAATATTGATCGATGATTTCTTCTTAGGAGAATTCCGACTTATACCGCATAATTCATATCATGAATAGCATAACACCAAAAATTCTGGGAAAACTGCCTGAAAATATGGACTTGAGAATAATATTTTTTTCATGTGGAAACCCTCATGTGTTACGAGTATCAATTCGGCGGCGCTAGCGTCGAAGTGATATGTCGGAATCAAACTGACTACGGTGATCCTTCACAAGTTAGTATATTGCAAATGACCCGGGTATACCCTATAAAGGAAGCTTCCGGGGACCCCTACAGACCTTAGCCATCTCTTAGCCAGCAGGCGGCCACAACGTGGAGTACGAGAGGCGCACGCCACCGCACCGTGTCGTAGGAGACGGCCTCTCTCGTAAATGAGAGGCCTGGCATAAATAATATTAATATCAAAAATATTAGTACAATGTCCTTATTTGTTAAGAAATATCATCTATATAGACATTTCTAATGAACAAAACATCACACAAAAACACGTTGTACTCGTAAATAAATATGTCAGTTAAAATAAAGTTGGTTTGACAACACCAACCGGTATGGAGGAGCACCAGATGTGCGATTAGGTGCCCATATTAGCTGCCTCTTACAAAATTCTGCAAAGCGCATTGCAAACATTTGTAACATAAGACCACGATTTGTACGTTCATGTTCATGTTTTACTTATTTGTACATTTGGTTGTGTGATGCACAAATAAAAGTATTGTATTATAACGTTTACTTTGGCTAAAAAAATAGTAAGTTTTGTGACATCGCGTGTGTAAATGTAAATAATTGTCTACTTACGATGTTGACTGGTTGGCTGATTGTTGACTGTCTCCGAACTTCAGAATAATTATAGAGTGTTTGTTTGTTCTCATTATCTGCATTATAGCTACCTGCAACGAATCAATAGGTTTTATGCATAAGCATAGTATATTAAGCGTTCATTTTACACGTTCGGTTAAGCGGATTTTATTTGAGAGGGAAATAATATTATACTTAGAAAATTATACATAGTTGTATTGTACGAAAGTAGTAGTAAAAAATATTAACTAATTACTTTCTTTCCTGATTCCAAGGTAGTATTTACCTACGTAATTCAAAGGCAGGTTATAGCTACAATTGTTCTTTACCAAGAGTTGTCATTTTTTCTCTGAAACTTTAGAATGAACATGTTTTGAGAACAATATCTTGGAATTTGCGCAACATGCGACAAGTCTGCAAGGTGCCCGCAGTGAATATCCATTTTCTTTGCAATATTAAGCAATAGTAGCCATAGCTACTATACTCTATGAGACCTATGGATCTGTTTTTACTTAATGCCCTTGTCTCTTAAGTGGGGGGTTAGATCCCAATAGCAATACTACTTAACTTGTATTTAATAGTATTGACTTGATCCAAACACACCAACATATATATATATGGTTAAAATTATTTCCTTCGTACACATCGTCAACGTCACAATACAAAATACACTAAATACCCTTGTTTATCTTTTTTATTATTATGTATAGATACATGGATAGAATACTTTGTACCGCTCGCTTTTTAAAGCAAGTTTCGCGCACAGAGGAATGTGAAGTTTGGGATACTTAAATTTCATATAGGGAGGAAGTTATAATGCTAACATTGACAACTAAAAATATGCGAAAACATCAACATCGGGTACATCAAGCTACACGTGTCCAGTATATACATATGTTGACCTGTCATGGTACGCAGTCTATACAATGATAGTTCAACTTATATGGCTTAATTTATGTAACAAATAGGCATATGAAATAAAACAAAACATGCAAAATTTTATGAATCATGGTCGAATTCGGACCACCAGGAACTTTAGTCTACTTTAAAATGCTAAAAGAACATGATACAATAATTTTCGGTAAGGGGCCATCCATAAATTACGTCACCCGTGTTGTGACGTAACACATATATTTTTAATTTTTCACCCAGAACTGAAAAGAGCAGTTCTACATTTTTTTTACAGGTAATGTTTTGTGTTTAATACTTTATTTAGATTTCGACATGTTCCGTCACGAAGCTTATGACCCTCCCTCGTTGTCACACAATGTTACACATCGTTGACCCCCCCCCCCCTTAACGTGTGACTTAATTTATGGATGACCCCTAAGTACATAGAAATAACAAAAACTTAACAAAACATGTCTCATTTGGATCCGCCCCTATAAGAAAATATTCGAAACTTTTATATTAGATGTGGTAACGGTTTCGGAAAGATTTTTATTTCGGATATCCGATGGTTTCGCTTTCGGATACGGAGCCCCATAATATGCCTGTCTTCGAATATCAAATAACTTTTTTACCGAAATGTGTTTAAAGCGTCCGGATTACAAAAAAAAACTGGATAACAAAAATGCGATTCTGACTCGTGCACCGAAATAGAAATTCTATAAGAAATATCTAATAAGAAATTACATCTATAACAAACATGATATTATGTAGTCAAATGATTCAAATAATTTCAAATATTATTAAAAATGGTCGTTAAGAAACGTAGTTCGGCAAAGCGTTGTGAGTTTTACAATAAAAATGATGACATTTTAAATTTGTTTTAGAGTAAAGCCATTCTTTTTTATAATGGGTTGATTGGTATGACTGACCGTTTGACTGGTCGTACTTTCACTCTACCAAGTAAGACGTTACAATATTACTCTTGGCACTGATATTGTTTTAAAACCATCAGCTCTATTTTTTTTCCTATGAGAGGTGCGAGTCTAACGGCAAACCTCATTTGTGCATCCGAAAGCCAGCCAAGTCACCAACGGCCGTGTCACTGCATATCAAGAGTCAGCACAATTAATTACAATTAGTCATGCAGTTTTGTTTACTTGTTTACGAGTATGACGCATGGATCAGCCGTAATTAGAGAATAGGGGACTATGACACCTCCTCCAATTATGTTACTAAGAAAGACAAGACGCTTCTCTATGAACAAAAGGAATGGAAATTAAATAATATAGGTAATGTGGAATGCTATTAGAGAATGACATGTCATTATCAATCGTATATGTATTTGAAATTTGTCAATAGGTGTGGCATTAACCTCTCAAGAGGTTTACGCAACTCTTTCATAAGATAATAAAATTGTTGAGTATTGCAGCTTTTGTCTTTGTCTGTGAAGATACTAGAGATATGTTGATGTAGCTGATAGTATTGGTATCACGTTGAAGTGCCTAATGTTCAAGTGATCTGATGTAATTTCGTGTTTAGATACCGTTCCCGAAGAATTCATATAAAGAATGAGATAAATATCAAATTCGGGAATTACATTTCATCGTTAAAGTAATTACTTATGAGTTTCGCTTGACAATGCACGTCTAGCGATATTTAATCGTTAAAAAAATATGTCTATAAGCAGTATAGTAATAAGTCCTTAGTCCTTACTTATGATATGACTTGGCATAATAGAGCATAGTGATGCCTTGTCTATAGAGATTATGGGCACCAACGAAAAATTTGAAATCGGTTGAAGCAAGGTCTGATGGTTGGAGTCGAAGAATTTCAGCCGTCCTCTAGTTTCCGAGACGGTCCCGTGTATAGTGTGTTTGCTAGGGTTACTGTGAAATAGGAGTGAACTATATCAATAAAAAATCTCGATTGTTTGACAGCGAGCTTGTTCATCATCATTAGCAATTATTCACAGTACACCTCTGCAGTAAGAAGCTGTATGATCACTGCCAGCACAGGTATACAGTCGCCATCAGCTTCTTTTGACTCAATTTGCCGTTGCTCTGGGCCGTGATTTTGTAAGATATTGATTCAGCACATTATTTCTGGATCCGTCCGACATTAAATTACCTTTCTTATAAACATACTTTTACTTTACTTTTTATTTTGAAGATGATTTTTTGTAATTTTGGGTGGATTATTCAAAGTCGGTTTCTTTTAAAAAAATATTTATAAACATGACATTCCTTCAGATTTTATAAACGGTTCATGGAAGCACTCTTGAAATATATGTATAAAATGTATTCTGTTTACATTTCAGCGTGCCTTCCTGATGTTTCTCCTGGGCATGTCTTTGAACACGAGGTTCGGGTCTAACATGCTGTCTGAGCTGCGTATCTTTGGTGTTTTGCAGCGCTTAGCAGTGGCATACCTTGTAGCAGCTGGATTTTATGCACTCACGGCACCTAAATACTATACACCACCAAGGGTAAGTTGGTAAGACTAGTAGAGAGGGTGCAAGTGAGAAGTAGCAGTTAGACTGCTTATTATGTGCTGACTATTCCCCATGTCCAATTATTGTCTCATTACAAACTTACCATATTACAAAAGTAGTATATCCAAAGAGTAAATAAAGGTGTTTTAGATTTGTTGGAGGCCAAGGGGGATCATGGTAACAGGTGGTCAGCTTACCCAGTTTAGTAATCCTATTAAAAATGTCACTGCCAAAGACCTTGCTTTTTTACTACACCGACTGTAAGAATGGTTAGTTCTTTTGATGGCTTTTTATTTTGCAAAGATTGATAGATTGTCGTTGAATTTCTTATCTTGTATTTATACTATATCTGACCCACAACTAAATTAAATTACAAGATTTATTTCAAGCTGAGACTAATATAATAACATCCTAGTATGTTAATTTTAATTGTGTATTACGCCAAAAACAAGTTTTATGGCATCATGTCACCGTGTAAACTAGACGCTGACGCGTCTGCGCCACAGCATCTGTTCGCCGCCCCGTTGTTCTTTAATTTTGCCATGTTAATTTTTAGTATTGCTGGCCACGAACATCACGAGTTTCACATGTTTCATGTTTCACAAATTTAAAGTGTTTGCATAGCAAAGTAGTAGATGAATCAGAAAATAGGTCCACGTTTGCCAATCTAATGAAAACTGTGGGCGAGGTTTTCAACATTCGTAATATATAGGCATTTCTTAGCAAAGGAATATGTCGAAAAACATATCAATGAGCTAGATGCTGGACCTCGTACGGCAAAGTTTATGTTCGAAAAAAATAACTTGAGAAGCTCCTCTCTGACTCTGACTCCTATCAGCAACCAGGGGAGGGTCATGTTTGTACCACGTGATACTAAAAACAAAACTAACATTCACATTCACTTTACATATTAGTATTACTGATCACGAAGTTATACTAGTTTGTCTTGTAAATCAAGGTTCTGTTCAGGTAATTTTTATAGTTATAAAAATATTACCAAATACAGTAAAGAAAATTTTAAAATAAAATATATATATTATATTTTATAACAAAAGGCGCATTCTTGACCTTCTCACGGTACATTTATGCCACCCGATGAAATACGCAAGACAATTTATTTATCTGGCATTTGAAAAATGGTACTTAAAATTTACAAACGTAACAACCTACGACACGCAAAGATAAGATGAACATTTCGTTGTCATGCACAACACGTAGCGGTAACGATGCCGATGTAACTAATCTCCATCAGTTATCTAGTTTTGAACACGTACTGAATAAAAATCTATTAGATGTGTAAATTGGGATTTTGCGATAATATTTGTAAAGTATGATACCTTACACAACGTTTCATTGGTATGAATTGGTAGACTCCCGTATAATTGACAGCTCTCATTTGTATGGAAGTAGCGAAAATTTAAAAACAATTATGAAAATATACCTACTTATTATAAATCAATAAGGGAAGTTTGTTGTATGCTTAAAGGGCGCATGCGGGCAGGCACTCAAGGATGTGCTGTCCTGTTTGTGGTGCTGGGTCCTGGCTGGCGTGCTAGTGACTGCTCACAGTGTTATCACCTTCACTATTCATCACCCCGATTGTCCTGCGTGAGTTTTTTCGAATTATATTCCCTTATATTATGCTCCTCTTCATAATAATGTCTTTTACGATTCTAGCGGTAATGGTCGAACCACTTTTAACGTTAAATTATATTTCAAATTCAGCCCAACAGCTTCCTTAGTACGACTTCTCAAATTAACTTACGGTTTTGAAAGCTCTCAGAGGTACAAAAACTATATCATACAGTTCTCATCGAGACATGTATTGGGTATAAGGGGAAACTAGAGGTTTTATAGGATTTGAGCCCACGAACCTCACTGTGCAGTGTGAAAACTGATGCTACGGGTTACTGCATAAACTTAGAATACTTTTAGCTATAAGTATACTAAGTTTATGGGTTACTAAATCTTAGCTACCTTCACTATGAAATATACTACTGACAGTGTTGTCAACTCTTGAACTCTTTGTCTCTTAGTCTTACTATGTGTATAAAATCTGGTAACCCTGGTGGTTTGGGTTTGTTCGGGAATATCCTTCGAGCGTAGTGAGGTGAGGTTTGATAAACGAATGATGGTATGATGTGCCAATAAAAAGTTTTCAGCGCTGAACTTTAGTTTTTAACAATAAGTGACGATTACACATTTCTAGATCCAAGTAAAAGAATGAAATGTTACATTTTATAATTAATATTTAAGCGGGGAATCGGCACTAACCCGAATCAGCCTTTATATGCATAAAGCCCGATTCAGGTTAATGGCGATTCCCCCGTTCCCGTTTCCCCCCGAAACGTTATCTGGTCTACAATAACTTTTTATTACACGAAGGGAAGTAGTCAAATGAAAAAAGACTTAAATAATCTTAATAAAATATCGAAAATAATGAGTTTTATTTTGTATTACAATTCCAACATAGTTTGTATTACAGGTATCGTAAATTTTAAAATTATTTATTTTTATAAGCTTTTCAATAAAAAAAAATTACTAATAATAAAAAAATAATAAATTAATCTGCAAAATAAGCATAGATTTAATTATACATAGGTAACATTTAAAGCAGGGCACGCCACGATTGTGGTGGTAAGACCCAGTAGGAGGATTGGCTGGAGAGGCGGCACGGAAGCCTCTCCTACCGGATGACGCAAGTGCTTACGGGACACGGCTGCTTCGGAAAGTACCTGTGTCGCATAGACCGGGACCCAACGCCTGTGTGCCACCACTGCAGCGAGGATACTGCACTTCACACTCCGGTGGAGTGCACTGCGTGGACGCAGCACCGCGTCGACCTCGCTGCGGCCATTGGTGTGGGTAGCCTCTCGCTAGAAACCATGGTTATGGCCATGGTCCGGTGCGAGAGAGCATGGGATTCCGCTGCCTCGTTCTGTAAGGAAGTGATGTATGCCAAAGAGGCGGCGGAAAGGGAACGGGAGAGAACTACTTCTCTATCGTCCCGCAGAAGACGCACCAGGCGCCGGAGAGTGCAAAATAATCTCCGGCCTCCATGAGCGCTGGCCTGAGTATGATGAGCTGGGTTACCCGTCGCCCTAGCAGAAGCAGGGCCGAGACGGCGGTGCGCCGTGTTCCACGCGCACCTCTCTAAATCGGCGGGGGATAGGCCCCCGCACCAAATTGTGGGGTCGCCTGTTGTCGAGCAGGCGGCCAAGTCTGCCGGGGCTTACAGGGATTTCATTTCTAGGGTACACCTGAGTCCATGGCATTAGGATCCGTGACGAAACACGGTGTGGTTTTAGTCGGTTCTAGTCCGACATACCACCTTGCCGTTGACCCAGGTGAGGTGATGACCCGTGAGGGTTTCCACACAAAAAAAAAGGTAACGTTTAAAGCGACACAGAATGGTGTTATTTAAATTTATATAAGAAGAGTCGAATTCAACTTCGTATAAATGTAAGTGTGTCTCTTAAATAGATAATTATACCTAATAGAAGATCAGATGCTAAAAATAATGTGATGTGTGTAACGTTTGAAATAATAACAAAAGTTCTAATGATCATTTGACCTAATTTCAATCAATCAATTTCTTTATTTGCGAGAATGGGTAGGTATAAGGGTGTTATAATTATATAAAGCTGCTCCATCTTCCACCTATTATGGTATGCAAATATTAACAATACTCTATTTTGTTTTTGTCATGCAGTCAACAATTTCTTACCCTAAAATTAAATTAAAATGTCAGACGTAAAAACACAGTCTATGCTTAAAATATGTACCTAAACTAATTATGTCACCACGAAATATAGTTACTTAAAATTATAATCATAAATTCATTCAAAGTTATTCTTATCGTCTAAATATTCTTTAATAGTATAGTATGCCTTGTGAATAATAATGTTTTTTTTTTGTTTTAGCTTAATAAATCTATTTGTTCTATTTTACACAGCTCAGTCGGTAACTTATTATATATTCTTGATACCATACAATAAACACTTTTATTTAAGAGGGTGGTTTTATTGGGAATTGTTCGTATTTTATGCTGATGCCGGCGACTGTTTAGCGTTTCAAACAGTTGTGCATTATTTTTTACGAACGTAGCCACTTCCAGTATATATATGCTCGGTAGGGTGAGCAACTTTAAGGCTTTGAAATGTGGCTTACAGCTCTCTGTTCTTTTAAGCCTTAATATTGCTCGTATGCATCGCTTTGAGCTATAAAGACAGTCTCCCAGTTGGTAGAATTTCCCCAGAAAATTACGCCATATCGAAGTGATGATTCCACATAAGCATAGTATGCAGATAGCAGTGTCGTTATATCGACCGTTTTAGATAAGGAGTATAAAGCATAGGAACTTTTATATAGTTTTGTGCAAGTATGACCTATATGTGCTTTCCAATTTAAATTGCAGTCTACATGCAAACCCAAAAATTTTGCAACCTCAACCTCTTTTATCTGTGTGCCTGAGTATTATATTTCAAAATCATTAGGTAAGTGTCTGATGCGATTTTTAAAAACCATTATATTAGTTTTATTTAAGTTTATTACTAGGTTGTTGATCTTCAGCCAGTCTACTATATCTGTTAATTGATTATTTATATTGCTTTTTAAAATTACTTTGATTTTGATTTGAAAAAACAACAGTACTATAATCTGCAAATAGGAACATTGGTGAAGTTACGGCTTTAGGAAAGTCGTTTATATAAATAAGAAATAATAAAGGGCCCAAAACGCTACCTTGGGGCACACCATATTTAACTTGTCTATATTCAGACGTATATACTAATTCCTTTCTCATCGTATGGCTTACTTTAGTGATAGATGTCGCTTTATATCTATTATTAAGATGCGACATGATTAGTTTTAAGACGTTGCCCCAGATGCCATTTGCGTAAAGCTTATTTTTCAAAATTCTGTGGTCTACGCAGTATAAAGCTTTGGTGAGGTCCATAAATAGTGCACCAACTGGTGTATTTTTGTCGAGGTTGTTCATTATTTCTGCAAAAAAATTGAATATAGCTTGATTAATAGTTTTAGTTTTTTGAAAACCTGTTTGTGCTTCTGTGATTATTTTATATTTTTCTAGGTAGCTATTTAAGTTTTCGTGTATAATTTTTTCTAGTACTTTGGCAAATATAGGAATAAGAGCAATTGGCCTATAGAACGTCATATTTTTACGGTCTTGTTTTTTGAAAAGTGGTTTTATAATTGTAGTCTTGAGTTTGGAAGGAAATACCCCGTGTAAAATACATAAATTAAACAAATGGCATAGTACTGGTGATATTACGTGACTAACATATTTTAATACGTTCGTGGCGATCTCATCGTAACCCGTGCTAGAGGTGTTTTTTAAAGATTGAATGATTCTGTTAATGTCATGTGGTGTTGTGGGATTTATAAATATAGAATTATAATTATTGCATGTATTCAATGTAAATTTATTATTTAATGTCAAATTATTGTTTAATGTCAAGTTACTGTTTAATGTCAAATTACAGTTTAATGTCAAATTACTACTTGATGTCAAATTATTGTTTAATGACAAATTACTGTTTAATGTCAAGTTATTAGCAGATGTCAGTGATTTTGTCTGGTCAATAAAAAAATTGTTAAATTGTTCAGCAATTTTATTAGGATCAGTTATTATTTTTCCGTTGACATTTAATCTTGTAATGTAGTCTTTTGGAATATTTAACTTATTTTTATTCATTATATTCGTACTAGCTTTTGATTTATTTCTACAATTATGAATGTAACGGCTATTTTGAACATTTTTGTGAGAGTAATTATTTTATTTAATCTCGAGGAATATGTTTTAAAGTTTGTTTTGTCAATTTTACTTTTGGACTTTCTATATTTCCATAGTAAATACCTTTTACGTTTTGAGCATAATTTAACCCCTTTACTGATTCACTTTTGTCGACGTCTCATAGTTATTTTACGTTTTACTATCGGAAAGCATAATCTGTACAAGAGACAAAATAGCTCGTGGAAATCATTAAATGCTGTTTCGGGATCATAGTTATTATATATCTCATTAAAACTTAAAAAGCTGAGATATTTTTTAATAATTTTGTAAGGTTTTCTTTACTATAATCCCTCTTTTCCACACTCCATTGTTCCAACCTGGGAATTATTTTAATTGGGCAGGTTATAATCTGTGCTGTATGGTCCGAAAGAGCTAGGTCAAATATATCAGTCCGACTGCCACGAATGTTTTGGATTATATGATCGATATAAGTTTTACTTGACAAACGAGTTGGAGATTTAACGGCCCATCTTATTTAGTAATTAGTGTTGATATTAAAATCCCCACATATTATTATTTTCTTGCCCTTGAGACAAAAGTAATGTGAGACATAATTAAATTTGTACAGAAACGCATCTATATCGTCTGTTTTGCTGTGAGGTGGCCGGTAGACACAAATGACTAATATGTTATGGTCAGTCAGTTTAACTGCACTACACTCGAATATGATAAGCAGTTGAAACTTTTTTATTTCTTCTATAGCTTTTATTTTATGACGCTGATGAACAAATATACAGGACCCGCCGTATCTGTTGTTTCTATTACAAGTACTTACGAGAGTAAATGAGGGTATGCATATTAATGTTGTATCCTGTTCATCATATTATGTTCAGTGATACAAATAACATCAACGTCAATATTTTTATCTAATTATTCATTTAAGTTTACATTGAGAAGGTCTAATTTGCTTAAGAGTCCGTTAATATTCTGGTGAATAATATTTAAATATTTAGTTACGAAAAAACGAATCTTTATTTATTTCCAATTCAGACCCATTATTTTATTCAGATTATTTTTTCGAAACGGAAGATATTGTTTGTGTTGCTTTATCGAACTGTACTACATTTTTATAAATTAGATTGCACAATATAATTAGCGAATAAGGTTTGGTTGTAAATGCATAGAATTTCCTTATGTAGATTTCATTTAATGTACTTTTTTTTTATCAAATTATATAATGAATTACTGATATCATTTAATTTTACCTAATCATCAATTTACTTCATAATCATTTGGGTTAGATGAGATTATAACAGTATGATGTTTTCTGATATTTACTTATTCATTAGAGAATTTTGGCTAAAAAATTGTAAAGATGAAAATTAGGTCAATTGAACGTTATATAAAAAGAGCATTATACAAATTGAACATTATATAAAATGAGCGTTATTCTGAATGTTATTAGAGCAAATGAAGGTTATATAACATATAACATTAGATTCACATGAAATTAGGTTCCAGTTATATTCGAAACAGTTTTTTAACAATTATATAAAAATAATAATAATTATGTTGCCAGAGGATATCTAGGACCTGGTGGTAAACATGATGATTGGGTAGCACCAGGATGCAGTGGCGGCGCGGCAGGATACATCGATCGGCTGCTACTTGGAGAGTCACATCTCTACCAACATAGTGACGCAAGACGAGTTTACGGAGGACCTCCAACGGACCCTGAAGGATTGTTGGGTAAGATATCGAAAAAAAACACTCGAGTTTTCAAATCAACATATTTATATTGATGATGGGCGTATTGGAACTGATGGGCATATTGGAAATGATGGGCGTATTGGATATATGGTATATTGGAAATGGCGGACAATTGCTACGCAATTTACTTCAAAAGATTTCTTTAACTAGTATGACAGACTGACAGAATGGTCGAAATGAAATATTGTTAATCTGTATAAGAGATACAGACAAGTCAGACAACTCATAGTTAAAGTCTCTAATTTATGCTACCTTACCTATTGTTTCAAGCAAAATACACTTTTAATGAGTCGGAAAGCGTTTTCCTACCATAATATATTTATCTCTTATCTGATCGACTTTTATTAATTATTACATATATTTATTACTCTGCGTTACTTTTACAGGTTGTTTAACATCAGCAGTTCAGGCCCTACTGGGCGTGCAGGCTGGAGCTACGGTGCTACTGCAACGTTCCCATAAAGCTCGCATCTCTCGATGGCTGGCGTGGGGCTTAGTCTTCGCCTTAGCTGGAGCATTACTTGCTGGTTTCTCTCGGGAGCATGGAGTGATCCCCATTAATAAAAATTTATGGTATGTATTTATATGGTATGTTAAGGTTTAGAGCAGGATGAAAACTCATGAATAAAACCAATAAAACAAACGCCTATGAGCATGTGTGTTTGATGCCTTTACATATCGGACTTTGCGACTGAAATGCTAAGGGCTTGTCTGCTAGTTCGTTCGTAGTAAGCGTGCTGTCACGGTTCGTAGGCGTTCTCATATGACAGAATAGTACGTCAACAATGATTAAATATGATTTATTTATATTCTAGGTCAATGTCCTTCGTGCTTGTTACGTCTGCGTGCTGCTTAATCCTTTTATGCTTCTGCTACACCCTGACTGACGCTTGGCGGCTCTGGGATGGCGGACCCTTCCGAGCTCCAGGGCTGAACGCCATAGCTCTCTACGTCGGACACTCCATCTGCGCCGAGCTTTTCCCATTCCACTGGAGGGTACCCTTCATGAGAACACACACACTACGTTTAGTAGAAGCTGTCTGGGGTACAGCTCTATGGGTTATTATAGCCCATATAATGGCAAAGAAAAAAGTCTTTATAACACTTTAAAATGTATACTTGTAACTCGTTGCGGAAATATGTTAATATTTTGCTGATATGTTATTTATCAGTTGTTTACGGTTGTTAGTTACGGTGACAATATTATTCATTTAAATTTGTTTATTGTCTTTACTTCTGATATAAAACTGAAATACGTTGTAAATATTTTAATATAAGTTCTGTTAACTGCTCGCACTGACGCGTTATTTTATTTTCATACAATGTTACTTTAAGGTTTTCTATTTGTTATTAATATCAAACCTTTGAAGCTTACGTCTGTGTCTAATTTTTCAATTGTTTGAGAATGTTGTCTCAATAATTAGGTCTTTATATAAATTGGTTTTAGATAAGTCGTTGCCATTGCGGGGACTATTTGGACACGATTGATATAGATTTTCTAAAATTAATTTAATACCTGTCTTTGTTAGTTGCCATAGTTAATATAATATCTTGACTGTCTATTTAAATAATATCTATTTTATTTTGTTTTAAAAACACATTATTGTATTTCTGTATCGGCTATAGCATTCATCTTCAAACGGCCAAAAAGAGGTATTTTCAGGGTCAACAACGGTTTTGTCGGAAAGTCTGTAATGTAGAATGGAGAGAATTATGGCTAATACCTATACTATTATCAATAATATTGAAGCGAATTATGATGTAGGTACATATATTATATTATTGGGAATCATAAGACAACCTTAGACTCAAAGACAATAAAAACGGTAACAAACACTTTTCGCACTTTTGGCAGTCGCTCAGTAAAAAAAGTGTTTGCAACCCAGTGGTTTTTAGGCATTGCAACCGCGCCCGCCTCTAGAATATTCTAAGTTAAAAACATATTTCTAGATTGTGAATCTTATAAATTGTACGGTGAGTGTACTAAGTCCGTAACATGCTATTCACTTTTTCATTAATTGTTAATTTTTATTTCAGAGCCTTAGACCTTGTTTACACTTTAATGACGTTAAGTACTAATTACACTGCTTGTTTTGTACTGTGAATATACATTTCAAATTAATACACGTATACAACTAATGTGTTAAGTCGTTTATTATAAGAAAATGTCTGACTTTCTTCATGAGCAACTGTAATCAAAGTTGTTTTATGTATAAAGTAGTTAAGTAGGTAGGTACTACTAAACAGTTGCACTTATCAAAGGTATAAAGCAAAGACTGAGCGTTAATAACATAGTTGCTCCATTTTTCTAAAATCTTTTGGGTTTCATTATTTTGTATAAAAATCTAGTCTTAAATGCATGTTTTGAGGTTGTCTACAGAATGGTATGTAGGTGTACCATATAATTATTATTAGTTAAGTAAGCTTTGTAAGATATATTGAACTTTAAAAAAATTGTTTCATTTTTCTTTAAAAAAAAAAGCTCTGTAAAAAAAATTAAGTCAAATTAGAGGATTAGAACAATTATCGATAAATTTCTCGTTAAATTGATCTCGAAAAATTTGTTCCATGTAGAAATGGAAACGGCGCATTCCTTTCGTGACGCGTGGTATTCCCTGCGTTAGTTGCGTCGCGTGTCTTTGTTGAGGTGAACACTTTAGCCATTATTCCTTTCGAGAATACATAAAAGCCACACCTTTCTCCGTTCGACTTTCGAGGTAGGTTATCAGCCTTTACTATCATTAAACCTTTGATACAACCCCTCCCCCCGTTTCGGGGACTTCTGACGTATCCTTCATTCAAAAATCAAAAAAAAATATCAGGCTATGTTCTGCGTAGTCGAACCCCTTCCGAGCGGTATAGACCAAATTCCTAGGGCCACTTATTACTTATTTATTTTCTGGCGAACTAAATGTGTCGTATTGAGCAGTAATCGTAGAGACTCTGATGTTATGCATACCTAAGCTACAAGCTAAAACCCAAGCTAGCATACACATGCTAGCTTGGGCCGGGGGCCAGTTTTCAGGTACCAGGTGCTAAAGTTACATAAAATTATAGGTAATTTATCTTAATTTTCTGTGTGCTGATTGTTATTAATATAGTATACAACATCATTGATATCAATATTGTCAGACAGTTTCCATGACCGGTTATTTACGCCTGACGCTCTAAAGCTTATTGTCCAAGTCCTGATTTTTATATCTGATGTTTAGCTAACTTGATTGATGATTTTAACTTTAGCACCTGGCATCTGAAAATTGCGAGGATGCTTAACGAGCTGTGAAATGATGTAAGCATTTCCACCAGAGATTTGCTAGGCCGCTAAACGGTAAGGGGATGCCTTAGCGACGCTGTGAAACAGTGCGAGAATGTGTCGCGTGTATGTTTTCCCACTGATCAATGTTTTCGCTTCGAACAATACAGTAGTTTTTTACGTACAAAAACCTCGCTCCGCTAAGCCACAGGTGCTGCACAGAGCGAGGCTGGGTAAATGAAGCGATTGTATTGGGTCTTAACAAACACATCTCTCGCTACGCATCCTCGCACATCTCTTGTTGAAACGCAGCCTAATACTATTCCATACAACACATTTTGTTTGTCAGAAAATAAGTAAGGTCTGGCGGCTCTGGGATCTTACTCTAGTACAATACAATACGGATAGTGCACGTATTGTATATTCACCAAATCAGTTAACAGGTGGTCAAACTCAAGTGCACAAAAACAAAGTATATAGGGTACGGGGCGAGGAAAAAAACAATCGATATTACAATATTTGACGTTTTATTAGAAGGGTGACAGAAATCCGCAATGTCATTGAAAAATAATAATAAAACAAACGATTCAACAAATCATGACTCAAGGTAACGCATAGTTTTAACAAATAAAACTATCAATAAAATTACACTTTAGTAAATAACAAGTATGGTCGGCCACACACAAGGGACCTCCCATATACGTTCAGATTACGACCCATTTGAGATTAGAACACCATCAAGATAAGCGAGCTTCTAAACAATTACTTGATGGTACCTATTCGCTCGATCGAATCGTAACATTGTCACCCAATAAGTATGGTGCATACTGACGTACAAAGTAAGTATGTTTGGCATTTCTTTTACATTACAAGTGATTATGTCATAATAAGCCCGGTGCACACGCACCTCTCTCATATATATTAAATTTCATTATAAGTTAAATATAATCTAACATCAGTTAATTCATCATAATCCCTATAAAATCACTTTTGCAGACGGTAAATGCCATATTAGGAATTGAATATTTCATATATTTAAATAATTGTATTTTCTATAAAGGATACGTTTCGATAACTTTTTTCTATCCTAAAGGTACTTATCCCTTTACAATCAAATAGCTGACAGGTAGGCACACAATGCAGTTTCAATAATAAACTTGTATGTAGATACTATCAATACATTAACTAGAGACCTAACTTGTATAGTGATAAAGACATGTAAAACAGTATTTATATTTTTATATATTTATATATATATCTAAAACTTCCTTAGAAAAAATATCTTAAAATATATCTCAATTCTTTTAAACGTTCCCTGATGGTTCAGGATAATAATAATGACCATATATTAATTCAGCGCTATATAAATAGAACATTTACTTATATTACTAATTAGGAAGAACCTTTACAAGTGTATAAGAGAACAAATTCATTGCACAGACAGTTAATTATTAAAACAAAGTAATGATAAATACCTCAACAATAGGTATTTAAACATTATAATATGTGAGAGATATTTACAGCCCAAAAACATCATTAGGTTTCACGTCACACGGTTACAAGACATACCCGAACCAATAATCAAATCGCTATCACTACTCAACAAAGATATTAAAATCAAATATAGTGCCCTGTTTTTGTTCCGTGTGAACGCGCCTTTAAATTTGGATAAATATATAGTTAATTTAATCTTATATTATGTCAAATTAGTTAATTTTTTTTAAATGTTGATAACTGTGCATCCAGTATTTTCTATATACCATTTTCTTTTAATTTGACGTCATAATGACACAATAACAGTAATATTGGCTAGTCATATAAATTTACCTAGCGAAAATTTATAACAGCACACATTTATCTATTTCTCAAATGTGATTTTGTTAGGTAGGTGTTACATAAAGTCTACGATTAGTGTAAGTACTTGAGCTCACTTTAAGTCACTCATATTACTAAGAAATGGAATGTTTAGTATGTAAAGAATGTTAGATAGATCACTAGCAGAATATTACTATTTATATACTTCACACGTTATTAAACAAAACTATAGTGATTAGTTTTTCTTTCAGAGGTGTCATGGTGCCTTCAGATAATAAGTGACATAGGCATGGTTCACACAGCTGTCAGAGCCAGACAATCGTTAAAAGTAAGTACAACCATAAATGGCCGCCAACCAGGTCCAGCCACTGTGGCAGGCAGCTAAATTTTTTTCATTTGTGTGTTAGAGCATGATGCATACAAAAAGTTTTTAATACCCAACATCTGCTATGTTATTGAAATAACGGCAGATTGGCAAGACCATTACGAACATAAAGTAATATGATATTCTCTGGAAATTATTTTGCTACTGGGTGAAAAACTTAGGTGAGCTTTTGATGTTTGGCAACAAAGGTAGAAGAAATGGTGTGAGTTAATTGACAGATAGAGAATACTGCCTCCACCTTGTGATCAATAATAATATAATTAATGCCCGGCAAGGATAAAGGTAATCCAAGGAGACAACACTTGTTAAACGACAAAGCGCGCGGGATTATCGCATGAAGCCATAGAGCCGCCACGTAACTAAAACCACACACCGGTTGAGTCAAAGTTTAATAAGGAACCCTTTATTGCCCATATAAGTACTTCCGTACTCTAATGCCTAATGTGGTGCAGTAACCATTAAAAGTAATAGGTCACAGAAGTAATACTATTAACACAGGATTTTGAACTTTAATATAACTGCAATGGAGATAATTTGGTTTGATATTAAGAGATTTGGCTTGAATGCCATGTAAATAACAAGTTTCTGTGATGCTTACTACGTTACTAGAGCACATGAATATTCGATGAAAGTATATTAATATCTAAGCTCTCTTGAGGGTCCTTATTTTTATACATATATTTAGGGATGTTTTGAAGTGGTCCACGTGTTAATTCTCACCGATTATGTTGCATGTAATTTTCTACCAATGCTAAGATTTTAGTTTTTAGTGTATGTGAAGCCAGATATCTCTAAAATACTGCATATAAATACACATGTGAGTAAGCTTTACAGTTAGTTGCAATATTTCAATTGAAGGCATGCCATTATTTGTACTTGTCGAACCATAGAGCGCAGTATGAGCTGAGATGTATCTAGCTAATGTATATATAGACCTCCACAACGAGGCCTAAGGTTCCAGAGACTAGACATAACCAAATATACTTGTCATACAAATCGGCTTTTATTAGCTCCTTTATTTAGATAGGTACATAAAAACTAACTTTATCTTAAATACAAGGTAAAATCTCTAGGACAATACACATTTCGCTATAAATGCAAATTCATGGAATTCAATATTAAACAGTAAGAACGCATCTTGGTACATTGCGAGCCTTACATTATTATGCTACTAAAATTCCGATCATAACGAAACCAATGACGTCATAAACCATGTTCGTACGTTCGGAAACTATATTAAGTAGTTCAGTAGTCGCTATTGGTTAATCTAATGTCAAATACCATTAAAAGTATTAGGCCACGTACAGACAGGCGGCCTGTTCACAGTAGGCGATGTTCCAACGATGGAAGCAGCGACACAAGTGCAATGTATGCTTTGGGTAACAATAAAATCCTTAACCTAATTGCTCATATTTTCAATGAAAACACGCAAAGAATAAAACTTAAAAACTATTTATCGCCATTACAGCGTTATCGCCGTTACAACGTTATGATATATTACGAGATTTCAAACAACACGCGTAAGTAAATAGTTATCGGTACTTATCTAAACCCCAGTACTAAAATTCCCTGTGTAGTCATCGCTCCCCGCATGTTCGTTGAACTAAAACTGTTTTTAGAGTTGTATAAAATAAATATCTAGTGTGGCACTTGACAGTTTGCATACCGATGGGTGTCGGAGCCAGCACCACAGAATACCTATTTACTAACAAATACAGTGAGCAACCATTCAAACGCTGACAGTACCTCCCTCGGACGCGTACTTAAATGTAAATACATCCAAAATATACATATTCCGTTTTGGGACAGCGTTACAATTTCGACAGACGATATCTGAGCTTGAGAGCTTGTCTCCTAGCCTGATCTGGCACGCGGCCAATTCGAACACAGATTAAAGAAAATTCTAGAATTTGTATTCTAACTGGACGGCGAAACTGAATCTTGATATCTGTTGACGTCGAGTGGGTTACGTGCGCGAGTCGCGACCCGGCACGGTACAGCGAAGTGTGACGTCACGCGAGCTGCATCGCTTATGACGTCACTTCCTGGTGCCGCGCGCCACTATGGCCTGCAGGGACGCCACCTGGCTCAGCAGGCTTGCGTTCTTCTGTTCAAGGGTGTCCACCCTCTTTCTGTAGTCTGTGTTTTCGGAGATAAGAACCTCGACTTTCCTCTCGAGCTGATCCATGTATTCCTTCTTTTTGCGTCTACTTTCTTGGGCTGATATCTGAAAAAAAAAAAAGAAATACCTTATGAAGAAGGTACATACTTTATTTACTTTATCATACTTTATTTTTAAAGAATAAGATATGACTATCATAGACAAAGTTGAATACATTTAACCACTTATCCTTGTCAAGTAGTATGCTAACAACACACGCGTTTCCTAATACTTTAGATTATAAAACAGCTATACTGTGGGTGATAATACTGCTATTAATAGATGCCTTATACGAAGGTATATTAGTCTATCCTCCGATGGAAATACAGTATTATGGTTGTTGAATTTTTTTTATCGATTCTTGTCGATAATAAACCGATATCATTTTTATCAACTTCCGAAAAGGTGTTCAAGTCGTTTAAATATGTATTTGTTTTTATCAATATTCAGAGATAATTATTTACCATGTTATTCGATGTAAATTATAATATTTTTTTTAGAGTGAAGTGCTTTCCAGGTAAATCATTTTAAAAACAAAACCCATGAAGATGGTAAAGTTAGTAAAGTCGATTGTAGTTTTTAAATTAAAATTATTTGTTAACAATTTATAGAGCGGTAAAATGAATATCCGATACAGATTCATAGCGGCAAGTATCACCGATCAAACTCTACGCGTGTCTCTCTGATTACTAGAGGATACAAGTAAATAAATGGAGGAGGCCGGGCACAAAGTAGTCGCTGTTTTCGGGGGTAAAAAACAGCCTGTCGAATCTTGAAATAGTAGATTCAGATCATCATTCTGAGTGGAAAATCGTTGGAAATTTCTGTCGGAAAATTCATATTTTTTGTTTTTTTAATTTTTTGGTTAAAAGTGATATTACAATGAGTAAAGAGAACCATTAACAGCCAAAAACTGCAATGTAATCAATTAAACAACATTTATGCAATCAGATGCTTCGACGGCGCCGAACGTTTAAGGCCATTCACCGTAACGCACAAATATGTGCAAGAACTGACATTTCTTAATGTCGCATTTTTATGATGAACTGACTTTTGCATTGTGTTAAGTATCCAAATAAAGATGTTTTTGTAAGTTATTCGTGACGGTGATACTTACACGCTGTACAGTCTCTCTCGGCAATAGCTCAGTTCTTGCACCGTGTGGTTTTACTCTGATATAATGACTCCCACATAACCTCGCGAGGTGGTTTCCAGACTACAACATAAAACTATAAAATATCTACGTACCTTATTCTTTATTTTCCTTCTGATTTTCTTGAGTGATTTCTCTTCGGCCTTGGTAAGTGGTAAACGGGTGGGGACGGGGTATCCTTCAGCGAGTAGCGTGCGTTTTTCTTCTTCTGTCAGCACCAACGTGCCAGTTGAGCCTTTCTATAATTGTTTTAAAACAAATCTGATGATAAGAAGTTGTAGTAACAGTATGAAAGAATAAAAATGAAGTTTAATTTAAATAAAAATAAAATTTAAGTTTATTTACATACAAGCACCCTTTTTAGCAGTTTATCAATGATTTTCAATGATCAGTAATCAATCTAGCACAGGTCAATTAGAGAAGAGTGTCGTGGTAGCCAGGGACGAGGTGCTCAGAATCCCGTGGCCAGAGATAAAGCTGTTGGTGTTGACCAATTAATCCAGTAACATTTAGACAAAGGGCAAAAGAGATATTGGTCGGAAATGGGATACTAGGGTGAAAATTGGTGAGTGAAGAGACCTTACTTAAACAAGTTTCCATGGATTAAACCGATCATTAAACAAATATTGTTGAATATTTCAAAAAGGATTCTTGTATCTATCTAATACCTTTAAACGAGCAATTCTTGTATATATGTATATTTATATATATCTATAATCTGAATCTCGGAAACGGCTCCAACGATTTTCATGAAATTTAGTATCCAGGGGGTTTCGGGGGCGATAAATGGATCTAGTTAGGTTTCATTTTTAGAAAACGTAAAAAAAACCGAGCAATGCTCGGTCATCCAGGTACCTATTATTAACATTGAAAGCCTTGTAGTATTACAATGGCTTTATATGGTTCCTATTAATAATTATAAAATTATGAATATTTCATCACGTGCGCATGCGCAGTCAGTTCCAAAAACAATGACTGCACCTTTATATTCAACGGTCATAAATATTTTGGGCACTTTTATTGCTTTCGTATAATCAGGGGACTCTTATTGATTCAGTTTATGCTCCATTCACTTCACCATATGCAATATTTATGCGACGAAATCGAAAGAGTGTGACACTGCAATGTTCTTTATTGCCTGCAACATTTTAAGAGATAAATATTTAGGAGTATGGTGATAAAATAAACATAATTTGAGCTTTATTGAAACGGAAGGTAGGACGCCCGCCAGCCAGATCGACCGACCTGAGGAAGGTACCTGGGGAAAGACTGGATGGAAGGCGGAGGACTGGGTGCTATGGCGCACATTGAAAGAGGCCTATGTCCAGCAGTGGACTAGAGTATTATATACATATTTGATTGAAGCCTTATTGAGAAACTTAAATTTCAATCTGACCTATTAGGACTAGGCGCTTCACTAACAGGAAATCTCAATCAATGAAGTTTATTTGCATAACACATTGCTACAGTTTACGGAATTGGATCGGCAGGTCGGGAGGCACGCTTCAGGTATTGCCAGCATTTATAGAAACTGGTAATCGTATGACTTCCTCGATCTTTTACTTGTAAAATAGTAAATAAAATAGTAGAAAATAATATAGAAGTATATTTGTTCACCCCTTCTCTTAATAACTTAAAACATACCGACGAGTACATAAACGGAACAGCAACGTGTATAACAATAGATCACAAGATCGCCACTCATTTATCTGTATTATTCACACTGCAATCGAAAACGACTTTCTAGTGCACAACACAACGAATACAGATGATTTACGATGTCGCTGTAATGTCTGTTGAAACACTAAGTTGGTGATCTAAAGAAATAGCTGGATATGTTAAGATACATCCGCGTATCGCTGTAAACCGGAGCTACCTGAAACTGGTCCGGTATGATGACTTACCGGTTGACTGCTAATGAGTGGCGTGTTGATTGGCTGTCTCGTGTGATGCGACACGTACAGGTGCGAGCGACGCGCGGGGGCTGCAGGGGGTGCGAGGGGAGCGGCCGACGCCTCGTGTGCAGGGGAGAGAGCTCCCTCGCTGTCTGATGATGAGAGAGATGAAGGCGGTGTGGGCGGTAAGTTGAAGCCTGGAAGAGATATGCGTAGATTCTTTTGTAAACCTTTGTCGTCTCATTCGTTATTATACAGGGTAGCGTTAGTTTCCTATAACAATTTATGTTAAGCAGACTGGGTTAGTAAATTAAGCCTGAAATATAGCAGAAGGGTGCAAGTTCAGTATATTGCAGCCATAACATCTATGCAGTTTATTGTATCCGACAATCGAATTGACTGATTGAGGTTTATTAGCAACAGTTTAATCAGGTGATGAAGTCGAAAGGAAAAACTCATTTAGATTGACTGACTGTAGCTCAAATCGCAAATTACTTCGATCATGGATGAAACCCCAGGTGTCGAGCTGTCGGAAATAAAAAAGGAGCAATAAACATTTAGTGCACCTCTACCAGCCTCTGAAATGTTTTTTACCTTGGCGATTTTACGGGGGTGGTCTATACCTTAGTTGGAAAGTGGAGGGAGTCAATCCCGACTTACCCGAAGCACCTGAGCTGGAAGTGACCTTGATGGATAACTTGTTAGAGTTAAGGGAAGTGGCGAGGCGCGGTGCGGCGCTCAGTAACAGTTGGGGCATGCCCGCCGCACCAACTTTCTGTAACACTGCTTGTGGCATGTGGATTGTTCCAGTCTGGAAATAAAATGTAAGTTGTCTATACTAATATATAATACAAGTTAGTTTGCTTTAAGGCCGAGCCAAACAGCGGGCGGTGCGGGACGGCGACGCGGCGTGAGCAGGATGTATGTAATGTTACATACATACAACCGCGTCCGCCGCGTCGCTGTTCCACCCCGCCCGCTGTCTGCCCAATCTTTAACCTATCTCTGGTAGAAAACAAGCACACAGCCCCCTGTTGGTAAGCCATCACGATAGCCTTTAGACACACTATCTCTAGACACTTGCAATAACAGGAATATCACTTACAAAAAGAATATAATTTATAAATATTTTTAAAGCAGTCGGCCAAATTATTAAAAAAATTCACCATTAAAAAATTCCCACCATTTTGCTTACTGTTCCTACAATCAATCGTAAAAGAATTCGACCTAAAGATATTTACCGAGACATGGTTATGAACAGAGAGAGAATTATCTGAACAATTACCGGAGACACCAATAGACAGAGTGATTCATGAAGAAGGTTTAGGTGTATAATTCGTTAACGATGATGAATGTTGAAGATGTCTCTACTACTCGTGCGAAGCCGGGGCGGGTTGCTGGTTTATAATAATCAGAGGTATGTTGTAGTTAAATATGGTTAAGAAGTTTTAGAAGACGAGAGCGATTCATGAGGAAGGTTTAGGTATATAATTTGTTAAGGTTTTGTGATGTCTCTGCTACCCGTGCGAAGCCAGGGCGGATTGCTAGTTAATTTATAGAATAATAACATACGCTTTTGCTGAAAAATTTTATAACTTGCTCGATAAGTATCGATGCCACTATAAAAAACCATTTACAACAGCGGAACCCTAAACCACAAACGATTTGAAGGTCCGTACAGGTGAAAGCTGCAAAGCGAGATACACGAAATGTTTGAACTCAAACGACCTTTGCTTTTGTTGAGTTATCACGCGCCTAGAGACACGATGGTGCCATGAAAGACACGTGACCAGGCAGATCGCATGACGTTCCCATATTTATAAATGCTCTTAACTACTCGCTGGGCAACGTGTGTCAGTTAGATCGTGATTGAGATATCGAAAAGAAATTCAAAGAGATAAAAAGAAAAAAAAAATTGTCTGTTCGTAATGTTAAAATAATAGTTTTATTTAAGCTAAACTCATACAGTTATTTGCACGACATCTATGCCTAAAAAACAGTTTGTAATTTTGTCTGTCTGTGTTCTTCTTTTGAAAACAGCCTAGAAAACTTAACTCCTTATTCTATAAGAAGGAGTTAACACAAAAATAGATATATATATATATTTTTTGGAAATTGATTATCCTCACTCAAATTTTAACGTGGCATATTTACAAGTGCCACAGGTGAGGACAAAAGTAAGGCGGCGGTAGTGTAATGGCTAGGACGTCGGACATGCGATCGAGTGGTTGCGGGTTCGAACCCCACCCAGTGCACTACCGACGTAAACCTGCTTCTAACACAAGTATATTTAGCTTAGCTGGAGGGGTTAACAAGAATACTTGTAATGTGTAACCCACGTTACTAGTAGTCTTACTAAAAAAAAACTCTTTAAATTTCAATGGAAACCAAATGTAGAAACCTAGTAGGGAGTAATAGTTGCACATTACTATTCACAAAATAGTCGTGCGTCAGTAGTGCACTGGGTGGGGTTCGGACCCGCAACCACTCGATCGCAAGTCCGACGTCTTAGCCATTACACTACCGCCACTTTACTTTTGTCCTCACCTGTGGCACTTGTAAATAAGCCACGTTAAAATTTTAGTTGGGATAATCAATTTCCGAAAACAAAATTATATATATCTATTTTTGTATTTCGATTTTCCCTATCTCTTTTAATCAAAATGAGTATTTTCACTCTAATTACTATAAAACAGAGGAAATTCTGTATCCAACTCAGTTATAAACAGTCTGTGATAGATTGAATTAGACAGAAACCAGAGTTATTCCACAAGGGTTCGTTTTATTATCGATTCTATTCGATTTATCGTTTATAGATTCCTGTATCGTCTGACATACAGAACTTGTACACTTCTTGTACAGAAGATATAGAGAGGAACAGAAACATAAAAATTAGTTAAAACTCTTAAGTGTAGTATCAGTTACGAACCAGGTTTTAAATTGAACAAAAGCATATGTAATATTTTATCAGGTTCTCGCTTTTTTATACCTCAGTGTAAAAGAACATCCTCACCGTGTGGTCAATAACATAGTCGAGGTGTGCGACAGGTGTGCCAGGTGTAGGTGAAGGAGGGCAGGACGAGGCAGGTGACTCCGGTTCAGATTTCGGTTCAGCTTTCACCTCCCGCGGGGGTGAATCACTGGACCGCCGTCGACTACTCCACGCACTCGCTGGCATCGCTGGGTAGCACTCGTCTTCCATGTCTGTGAAAGATAGTGCTTTAGAAAGAATTTAATTGTTTGGTTCACTAGGTGAGAGAATGATTTTAAAGCGGATGACTATGAATACTCGTAAATACATGTAAGTTACTACAGTAGCAAACAGCTCCTGAATTTTGTGGGTCCTATTTCCACATTAGGAGACAAATGTTTTTATGACTTCTAAATGCTATTGATCGCGGTAAAATATACATGAACTCTGGGGTTCTGATCATACAGCCATACAGCATAAGTTTTAAATGTGGTCTTGCTTCTAGCTTATAGTACTCAACGATAGATGAATACTATCAGCCAGATGTAGTAGTAGTTACGTAGTAACTACTTAGTAATAATAAAAATATAATATAATAATAACTCCACACATCTAAATCACACATAAACTAGTTATACTTAGTTGTAATTTGTGATAGTAGATAGTAGCTCTGTGTTATAAAGATATTTATAACGAAAAGCTTTGGATACGCGTTGGATACGCACTTGTGTATCCAAAGCTCTTGTTTATGAAGATATTTATAGCCAAGAGTTATATATACACAAGTGGATGCATAGAACACGATAAATTTGCAAGAAATTAATTTCATCTTTCCTCCAGGTTGTATCTAAACATCCTAACAGGTTACAGAGGTTGGATACAGAAAAGGTTTCATAAACAATAAATCGCAATAACGCCCTAAACGTTTAGATGGGAAGTGCAGTACTTGCGTGTTATTAATATCTTTAAACATTCGTGTACATGATTATACCGTTTCTTTATCAATTAGGCATGGCATGCGCGTATTGCCGTATTGTGGGTGATTATAACACACTGCCCGCTGTGTGTTGTAATTGATTGTGTTTGGAGGATGAGCAGCATCTATATGGGTGGTAATTAAATTCGTATTATGACCATGAACTTCTTAGGTTTATGAATATTACTGTAATCTTTACGAGTTATACGACACCATCGTTTAACTCCATGAATGCCAATGACACTTTGAATGTCATGTAAAAGGTAATAAAATATCTATTGTTTGGTGCCCAGATTTGCTTAAAGTTAAACGCCATTACAGACTAGTTTTCTCGCCTTTGACCGGGTATATCATGGTTCTAAAATCTAAATAATGGGCATAATTTTTTATGAATTTGGGACCATTGGGACAGGACCATATTTGCAGTGAGTTCTATAGAACGGGTGCGTATCGCATAGCGGGTACATTGTTTATAACAATGATTTTGATAACCTATCATAAAGTCATAACTACTTAAATAAGTGAAATTTAAAAATTACTAGCATTTGCCTGCAGCTATGTCTTCACAATAATGATGATTTTACAACAAAGATGTCACGAAATATAAGAGATTTAGGAAACTATTTGATAGCAAATCAGATAAGAAAATTGACATCTGTCAAAAATAAACCTTTCTTTTTTTGTAATAAAAATGTTTCTATTTATGGTTTGGGTTGCCAGCGTTTTTTGTAACAATTAGAAACAATTTTACATTAGTGACGTAAGATTAATTCACAAATAGCCTAACAATATTATCCTACTAATCCTACTTAATATTATAAACGTGAATGTTTGTGAGGATGTATGGATGTTTGTTACTCTTTCACGTAAAAACTACTGAACCGATTGCGATGAAATTTGGATAGATAGCTGGAGACCTGAATTAACACATAGGCTTTTTATCCCAATATTCCCAGAGGACCGGGACTTACGCGGGTGAAACCGCAAAGCGCAGTATTATATATATACTTTTTTTATTGTGTAATGGTATAGGTGTTTGTCTTCGCGATCATATTTGAATATTAGGTATAATAGTAGAATAGTATTCACACTATTGCCGTCGATCCAAATTGATACGTGTAGCGCTATCTGTTATCGCATAGCGGAACTAATAGAATGTTCCAAGAATATTCCACGATATTCTAGAAGTTTCCAGAGGGGTGTCGAGTCAGTTGGGCTATTACGATATTTTTCAGGAAAGTGGATGGCACTTTCTATGAGATTATATACATATAAGGAATCCGCCATCCGGTGGCATTACTCAGAGTTCTGCGATACAACGAGTAAACAAGTGCGAATAATAGCGAATTATTGTTAACTGTGGATTATTGATTATAGCCATCAAATTAAATAAATTGTTTCTATTTCGTGTATAAATCAGTGTTATTTAGGATATTGACTGCCGTTGCTACTAAATATCTTCACGAACGTAGTAGCCGTAAATAACAAAGTCTAATTTGTTTAAAATTTAGAAACCCAGCATAGCATTGTGCTAGACCACGTAAATCCAGTTATCGACAAGAATTCGGTGATTACCTGATCCAATTATTATCAAATCATTGAAATTAAGACAGTCAGAAGAAGTGGAGCATCATGTATTTTTAAGAAGTCGGTTAAACATATTTGTGACAGCAAAACCGCGATTGACGTATTTGTGAGTATTTGACTCTCTTCCAGCGTCAGTAGATGAAATCATTGCCATGTATCTAAGTCATTAATGCTTCGCTTTCTTCATTTGTTTAGATGTAAATGACGTACGTAAGATGACTGGAAATGCAATAATTATTTTCTCTTTTATTCCTATTTACTCGGGTTTGTCATACAAGTTATTTATAAAACACGTTAGTCCATTTTTAGGTATTACGTAAGCTAATGACGTATACTTCAGGAATCGTTTTGTGTTAAAGTTTGATTGTCCAGCCGTCAAGTACACACAAAGAAAATCTTGATAGGCTTGTAGACATAAGTCAATTGTTGTAAATCTAATTTCTTTTGTATTTTATGCTCTATAACACAGCTAGCAGCGTCCCGCGGTTTCACCCGCTTAAGTCCCGATCCTGTGGGAATATCAGGATAAAAAGAAGCCTATATGTTAATTTAGGTCTCCAGCTATCTACATACCAAGTTTCAACGTAATCGGTTTAGTAGTTTTAGCGTGAAAGAGTAACAAAGATCCATCCATCCATCCATCCATCTAAACTTTCACATTTATAATATTAGTGGGAAGATCGATGGTAAGTGGTTACCGTATAGCTTATAATACGAAGGGTATTTATTGGTGCGTTAAAGACTGAAAAAAAAAAACTTTTGTAGCATCGCAAAGGTAATTAATTTATTTACTTGCAACATGCACTTCACTGGCATGTTGTTTTGACGTGAACGCAGTATCGTCATATAATTGGTGTAGTAATTCATTTAAATAATTGGGTACAAAGTAACTAGCTTGTAATAACATAATTAATGTGTTTACGCACTTTACCCAATCGATTATTATTCTTTTTTTTACAGTTACACAATTGAATATGGAACGAACACGCGTGATTGAACTGGTAAATAGTTGCAGTTAATTTCTAGAACAGAATATACATGCAGGTATGAATAATAACACTAGGTATACATTACACTTCAATAACTCATTCTGAGGTTACGTGTTTGGCATATCTATACTTGAAGACCATTGACCACATTTAGAAGAAGCAGGGCACCGCAGTCTTGTGCTGGTACTTTTGGTGAGAAAAGTCACCAAATTTCGATTGCAAGGTTTTCTAACAGGCGCGTGGAATGTTTGATCAACCAATAATTTTGTATTAAAAACATATTCAACAAATAGTCATGCAAAACAGAGGCTTGATATTATTCCTTCATTAAAGAATTAAGGTGGAGTATGTAGCCCGAGTGGTAGATATTGGAGCATAAAACTTACAGCATCAGATACATCGGGAATCGGGATCGCGAATGGAATATTTCCACTGTTTCTGTCATATTAAAATCTTTGTAATTGAAAACACCTTGGTTTTAAAAATCGAATACCATTTATTTATTTAAAAAATGATTCTCGGTCTTATCACAAGGTTATGTCAAACTTGTTTAGTCGTTGAGAAAATGGAATTGACTCGAGAAAATTCAAGAGCGATGATTTATTATGACTTTCGAAGTGGTTTAACGCAAAAACAGTGTGTTGACCGGATGATTTCTGCATTTGGTGATGAAGCCCCATCCAAAACCACAATTTAGCGCTGGTTTGCTGAATTTCAACGTGGACATGTCAAGCTCAGTGATGATCCCCGTCAAGGTCGTCCAAAAACTGCAGTCACCCAAGAAAACGTTGATGCTGTGCGTAAGCTGATTGAGGAAGATCGACATGTGACATACCGCGAAATTCAGGCAACTTTAGACATTGGCATGAGTCAAATACAAATAATCTTGCATGAACAATTAGGTGTAAAAAAGTTGTTTTCCCGATGGATACCGCATTCGCTCTGTGAAGAGCAAAAAGCGGCTCGCGTTATTTGGTGCGTCAGAACTCTCAAAAGATTCCACGCAGGATTCTCAAATGCTGTATACAACATCGTATCGGGTGACGAATCCTGGATATACGCGTACGAACCCGAAACAAAAAACCAGTCACGAGTTTGGGTGTTCAAAAATGAGTTAAAGCCAACAAAAATTGTTCGTTCACGGAGTGTTGCAAAAAAAATGGTGGCCACGTTTGTCTCCAAAACCGGCCATGTTGCGACTATTTCTCTTGAGGGACAAAGAACGGTTAATGCAGAATGGTATGCTAGCATTTGTTTGCCACAGGTCGTTTCTGAACTCCGTAAAGAGAACTGAACGCCGCATCATCCTCCATCACGACAATGCGAGTTCTCACACCGCGCATAGAACAAAAGAGTTTTTAAAGCAAGAAAACATAGAATTATTAGACCAGCCGCCGTACAGCCCCGACCTAAGCCCTAATGATTTCTATACTTTCCCTAAAATAAAGAATAAATTGCGTGGTCAGAGATTTTCATCACCTGAAGAAGCTGTGGACGCCTACAACACGGCCGTTTTGGAGACCCAACTTCCGAATGGAATGGTTGCTTCAATGATTGGTTCCATCGTATTGAAAAATGTGTCAAATTTCGCGGAGAATACTTCGAAAAGCAATAAATACATTTTTAAATAGTAATGTTGTATCACTTCCTTGATTCCCGAAATTTTCAGTGCCGCCCCGTACGTAATACATGCGTTCTCAATTTTGTGTTTTGAAAAGTACACCAAGGAGGAAGTTAATGTATTCCCAAGAGCAGAATTTCAAGTAAAATAATATTCAATTACAAATGTTGAGTTCACCTTGTTTTCTCCAAAAGACTATTTTATTTTATTCACATGAAACGATTTTTTGTGAAAAAAATAAATTCAGAATATACGCATGGCCAGAATATACAATACTAGCAACCCGCCCCGGCTTCGCACGGGTACAAATTATACTTAGGTGTATAATTCCTACCTTCCTCATGAATCACTCTGTCTATTAGTGAAAACCGCATGAAAATCCGTTCAGTAATTTTTCAGTTTATCGCGAACAGACAGACAAACAGACGTGGCGGTGAACTTTGTTTTATAATATGTAGTGTTAAGCATCATTATTATTGTCAGTCCACATCAACCCACTGCCAGATATAGGAGTCTTGCACCAATCATCAAGGTTGTCCAGTTCGGTAAGAGTGATTGACGATGCCATCATTCTGTCAGGCTAACAATCTAGATTTTTCACCATTACTCAGTGACTGCCTTGTCCACGGTCCGTTATTCAGTCTCGGCCACTCATCATCAGCCAAATAGCCTGCCAACCTCCATCATAGTCCCGTTGTCCATTCACTCAGGTCTTTAATTCGGTAAAATTTCAACCATTGATACCCGGTCCACGGAAGAGATGCCTGATATAGAACCCTTAATTTTGTGCATTGGCTGTTTAGCGTACCTACACATTTTGACACGCTATGACAGCTTAGATTGAAAGAAGTCTTCCAATGAATAAACATTTGTCAGCCAATACTTATACCGCGACTCTAAACATGAACCATTGTTTAAGACCATTTCTTCGATAATAAATTGGTCAATTGTCCTCTCTACGTGCATCTTGTGACATCACTTTGTTATGGACTATCATCTGTCTTACTAGTCTTTATTTTGACAGGATGCTAGCACAAACAGCGCTTCCATCTTGGATTGTTAATAATTAATGATGATTTAAATCTACGATAGTGGTTTTAACTGATCAAAACTGATAAGGTTGTCTGCCTTTTTATGTATGTATTGTTAACGAATACAGCAGGTAAAAAGGCACAACAGTAACTGTAAACGCAACACTGTAATTGAGCAATTGAAAAAAGAGTGTTTTTGCCGTTTTTCCTTTTCGCAGACTCTACGTTACACCACAGCAATAAATAAAACTGTGTTTCTAACATTTTTAATTGTTACTGTGGTACCTAGATGAACACCTAAATTATTAATATTATGTTGAATGTATTAATTGCAGCCATATATGATACAGGTATTATGAAATATAGGAAACCAGACTTTGATTAATAAGAATATATTTTATAATACATAATTATATACCAATTAATTATTGATTGGTACCATATTAGTACTTCCTAATACAAATGCTTCATGTTTATTATCATTTTACTTAGAGTTAGAAAACGGCGCATCATAATCTAACATTCCGTAATCATCATTGTATATTACTGTTTTATTATAACACTAGCAGTTCCGGTTTCGCTCGCATGTACATATTTGTATATTTTGTCCGAAACCCTAATTCTTTTTCCAAAATAAAAGTAGCCTATGTTACTCCTTAACACCAGCTATCTGCCAGTGAAAGTCTCGTGGAAACCGGTCCACCCGTTCCGGAGATTAGCCAGAACAAAGAGACAGACAAATAGACAAACAGACAGACAAAAATTTAAAAAACACATTGTATGAGCTAAAAAAAAGACTATTATTGTGATATTACAAACAGACACTTCAATTTTATTTATTTGTATTGATGTATTGATATGTATTGATAATTACTATATACTTTTTGATGAGGCAAGTAGCTACACGTTTATGGGCTTTATCTATAACATAATATTTCATTATAACATATAAGTCCCTACCTACATATAAGTATGACCACAGTCAAATACAGATTTATGATTAAGATTAAAAGATAAAATATTATAGCTTCTTTCTAATAATTGATTATGTCCATTATGACTAAAATAACATTTTAAAGCTGTCCCAAATTTATTTATTCTTTGCAATTCCGAAAACATTTTTACTGCTAAAAACCGGTAACGAACGGTCAGTTACCGTGTTTTAAAACAAAATTTAAACTATTCCATGAATAAATAATATGTGAATAATAAAACCGTATCCAATGAATATTACTATTACGGTATGGTGATGCATTAAATAACCGGATTTTTACCCGTTAGCCGTATTTTTCGCTGGTTTGATCCTTAAATGTTACTTAGAAAATAGTTAAATTTATCCCTGACATATTTTCAAGTAAAAGGTAAGTGAAGAAAAGACATTGGTTACTATTTTTACAATTTGAAATAATGATTCTAGTCGTCTTTTGAAAAAACGAAGTAGACTAATGGTTCTGTGCTCAGTAGAATTCGCAACAATGGGGTAAATTATATTAGAAATCTCTGGAACTCTCCACTACCTATACCTTCCCGAAAAAAATAAAAACCATTTTTTTCAGGTATCGTACACTCTAGCGTTGTTCCGATATCCGGATACTGGTTTCCGACAAAATTTCTATTTAAATCATTGTTTTTGATGCACGCAGTTTGATAAAACATAAATGAACTTAAACCTTATTACTAATATATTTTAAGAACGCTTCACAGTTAAAGCATTCCAAAAAGGGAATTAACATACATTTTTAAACTTGGTCATTGCCGTTGACTATGACTTCATAGTTTTAAGAGACTTGCAAGATAAATCTTTAATTTGGATTTCGAAGTTGTCCGTCTTGGGACGTTAACCCGTAACTCCTTTCACCAAAATCAGTTGCAAATTAAAGACTCTGAGTGGTCATGATTAAATTTAATGATTGGTTCGCGTATAACGGTGTGTCGATAGTTATAAACCTGGGAAAATAAATATTATTGTGGGCGACTTTGTTAGCCGCCGAGATAAAACATCTCAAGAGTTCAACTGCGTTCTGATCGTTGAACAGATAATGTTTGAACTTATATAGATAGATATGGATTTTAATGGTAAGCAACCATTGAAAGGTTTCAGAAGAAATAATCTGTATTGTAGGTAAAACATAAAAGGTTTTTGTGCTACGGCGTTGCAGCGTTCCGTGGGTTTGATTTTGTACAACGAGTTAGGTAGTTGACTGTTCTTGTTTTTCATGGTTTTACTTTTTGTGTAGGTAGAGGAAAATTGTCGGGATCGAGTTTGCACTTTATATGTACCGTACGTTATCACTTTTCATGTACCGGAATGAGCGTCGACGTAAATTTATTAAGCATACTACTATAAATAATTGAGATATTTTTTATATATAATAGAAATATTTATATACAATTATTATTTATTATTACATTGATCTTACGAAGGTTTTTTTACTTGTTGCCATATAGCAACTCTAGTCCGTTATAAGTAGGCACATTATTTCCCAAAAAAGTGTTATTTTTTTCGTTTAACGATGAAGCTGCATAATGTTGCGGATTTGTTGGAACAAGAGAATAATAGTGATTTACATTTATATACAGCCTCCTGAAGTGACAACATATGAGGATTCTACTGAAGATTTGCGTGGGCTGATAGAATATTTGACAATGGTCAACTGGTCTCCCTGTCAAATATTTGACTGGCGCAGAAATTGTTTCACACACCATAATTATAACTTGTTAGAGATGGATGGTAACTCAGGTGTTACTCTTACTTCTAGAGATCACAAGTCCAGTAGGATTGGCGAATAGGTTAACCAGGCCAGTCAATAAAAAATAAAAGTACTGAGGCCTAATCTTATAGCGGTGTATAATCAGTACACGAGAGGCACAGTCCTTTCGATGCACGTATAAATAATGATTGGATTGGGATTCGAGGCAAGAAGAACTGGTGGTGGCCTATTTTTACATGCCTTGTAAACATACAGGTGTCTGCATACATACCTTATGGATAATACGCAAATCAGGAAAAGATATTTCACTGCTGAATAACCGACGTGAGATAGTTCTAAGCACATTTCAAAAATATGGAATCCTTCCTAAATCTGGTGGGCGACCATCTACTTCCAAGTGTAGATCTACGGTTTTAGAAAGTATACTGTTCGATGGACAGAATCACTTTCCTAAATCAGTGAAAAGGAAACGTAGATGTGTTGTAGCTAATTCTATAACTATTATAACAGTTGTATGTTCAAAATTACGTTGGTCTGTCATAAATATTTTGAATATTATCATTATAAGAAGATACTTACATATATTTTTTTATTTTCATATACCTATTCACTAAAATAAGTAAAAAATATCAGTTTAAACAACTTCGGTTTTTATTTCTGTTAAAGCAATAAAATCGATTTTTAGTACTTCTTATGACCTAGCGTTGACATATGGCAACAGTCCAAAGCTTAAAAATTGGAAGTCATAAAAATTAAAAAAAAAAAAAATTGTGCTAAGGTACCTGCGGGTAAGAAGAGCCGGCGTTTTGCAAGAGCCACTACTAAAAAAACACACTTCCAACGTATTTATTAGATCACGTTTACGCACACATATAAAAGACCAATAGAAAGGATTAATTACGAGGACGCGTGATCGTACGATCCGCCATCTTTTCAGTAGCCAAGAATCCGTCCTGGCAGTTGGTCTGCGTCACTCATTATTTAAAATCTCTCCACGAAGGTGATACAATGTGCGTTAAATAGCTTACTGTTTGTAATAATTGCCGTTTAATAGTAAAACATAGTGATTTGTGTTAACTAATCAAGGTAAGTTTAATCGCTATATTGACATTTAACAAATTTACATCGAAAAACGTAAGCTTAGTCTCATAGTCTAATAAGGGCCACTTTCAAGGCTGGTTATTAGAGCCGGCCCTTATTAAACTTAGTTATTGCCTAGTTTTCCTGACATATGCACAATTTTTTTCTATATTTTCAAGCTTTTAATTTTAAAATATTGTTCACAACCTCATGAGTTAATATTGTATTGTAATTTTTGTTTTATTCATCTATATTTGATTTGCCCGAAGGTATTTATTTGTTTTTCAGATTACTTGAATTAATTATGGAACCTCCTACTAAAAAACGGCGAGGACTTTGGTCGCTTCAGCAATTACAAGCTGCAATGGCTTGTGTTCAAGGAGGACTGATGGCTGAACGTGCGGCGTCTGCGCTGTAGTCTATATCTGGAAAAGTTGAAAAACAAATAGGACGTCGTACAGTTTTAACACCAGAGCAAGAAAATTATTTGGCGTCGAGAATCAAGACTTGCTTTCATAGGATTTCCTTTAACGCCAAATGTCTTTCGTCGTCAAGCAGCTGTACAAGCCTATTGTTGTGCAGCATTTTGATGAATATAAGAAAATATACGAAGAGCTAGAGATCGGGCAACATCCGCAACGCTTACATGGATGAAAAAGGCTGCCATCTCACCATTAACAACCAGGCAGTGGTATTGGCACAGAAAGGTGCTAAAAGAGCGCATATGGTTGCACCAGAGCACGCAAAGAATGATACTGTGGCTGCGTGTGTAATTCTATAAATTTACGAAGCGCATCACAAAGACTTGCTAGTGATAGTTCAGATTCTGAGAAGATATTTTTGAAGAGCAAGAAATTGATCGGTCTTTACAAAACTCGCCAACTCCTAGTAGTGTATTAATTTACAAAAAAAGCATAAAAAGTCTTAAAGTCTCCTTTTCGACAGTTAATACCAACAACGAATTTTGCTGTGGTGAAACAAAAGAAGCCAAGATGTAAAGCAATCAATTATAAAGCGAGGATAGCGACTAAAGATTTGTTTGCTGAGTTAATAAACAAGAAAATAATACGAAACAGCAACATAAGAAAAGAACAGAGGATGACCAGCCACATGCAAAAAGAACAGCAGTCAAAGAAGAATGAAAAATGTGTAAAAAAACTCACGTCCAGTTAAGACAAATAAAAAAAAGAGGTTAAATAAAGAACAGGAGTTAGGAAACAAGACAATAATGAAGAAATAAATGATTCAGCCAAATAGATTTTACTGATAAATCGTACTCTCACGCTTGTAACGCATAGGGAGTCGAAGACATGCGACAGGGCCCAGGCGACAAAATAGGATATTGATTTTGAATGTCATAAGTAGAGGGCGGCACTGAAAATTTCGGGAATCAAGGAAGTGACACAACATTACTATTTAAAAATGTATTTATTGCTTTTCGAAGTATTCTCCGCGAAATTTGACACATTTTTCCATACGATGGAACCAATCATTGAAGCAACCATTCCATTCGGAAGTTGGGGTCTCCAAAATGGCCGTTTTGTAGGCGTCCACAGCTTCTTCAGGTGATGAAAATCTCTGACCACGCAGTTTATTCTTTATTTTAGGGAAAGTATAGAAATCATTAGGGCTTAGCTCGGGGCTGTACGGCGGATGGTCTAATAATCCTATGTTTTCTTGCTTTAAAAACTTTTTTGTTCTGTGCGCGGTGTGAGAACTCGCATTGTCGAGATGGAGGATGATGCGGCGGTTGCAGTTCTCTTTACGGAGTTCAGAAACGACCCGTGGCAAACAAAAGCTAGCATACCATTCTGCATTAACCGTTCTTTGTCCCTTAAGAGAAATAGTCGCAACATGGCCGGTTTTGGAGACAAACGTGGCCACCATGTTTTTTGCAACACTCCGTGAACGAATAATTTTTGTTGGCTTTAACTCATTTTCGAACACCCAAACTCGTGACTGGTTTTTTGTTTCGGGTTCGTACGCGTATATCCAGGATTCGTCACCTGATACGATGTTGTATACAGCATTTGAGGATCCTGCGTGGAATCTTTCGAGAGTTCTGACGCACCAAGTAACGCGAACCGCTTTTTGCTCTTCACAGAGCGAATGCGGTATCCATCGGGAAAACAACTTTTTTACACCTAATTGTTCATGCAAGATTATTTGTATTTGACTCATTCCAAAGTCTAAAGTTGCCTGAATTTCGCGGTATGTCACATGTCGATCTTCCTCAATCAGCTTACGAACAGCATCAACGTTTTCTTGGGTGACTGCAGTTTTTGGACGACCTTGACGGGGATCATCACTGAGCTTAACACGTCCACGTTGAAATTTAGCAAACCAGCGATAAATTGTGGTTTTGGATTTGGCTTCATCACCAACTACAGAAATTATCCGGTCAACACACTGTTTTTGCGTTAAACCACTTCGAAAGTCATAATAAATCATCGCTCTTGAATTTTCTCGAGTCAATTCCATTTTCTCAACGACTAAACAAGTTTGACAAAACCTTGTGATATCTTTTTTTAAATAAATAAATGGTATTCGATTTTCAAAATCAAGGAGTTTTCAATTAAAAAGATTTTAATATGACAGAAACAGTGGAAATATTCCATTCCCGATACTTTTAGTGCAGCCTATGTACGTGCGATTAGTTGACCAAAGCCGAAAAAAATATTTTAAAGCTAGGTATATAGTTTCTTTAGTACCAGTTAAGACTTCAGTGCTATTTGTTATAATAGTTTATTTTAATATCATGATGTTAGATCTCATTAGTATAATAAGGGCCACAAATTTTATATTAAAAAAAAATTGTTTTAATTTTCTTTGCTTTTGTTAAAGATTTAAATAGTGTTACGAACAATTTTTAAAAAAAATATGAATATTTTAGATAAATCGTCTATTTAATACTGTTTAATGCAAATTTTTGTTACGTTATTCTAATAAGGCTCATCGATGTTTTTCTGATTAATTAAGATTTGTCGAAAGCGTGATTTGTTAGAAAATGATAATTTACATTAACTGAAAAGAGAAGACGTTGTATTCCTACTGATAAAACTTAATAAAACTGTATTTTGATGCGGTCCTTTTTAAACCACCTGGGTTTATTATGGGCCAGAAAGAGGGTTTTAAAAATACTTATTTGTAAAGTCAAATTATTCAAGAAACCAAATAAATTGTACTTGTTTGAACTTTTAATAAAGCAAATATTCGTCTGATGCCTTGTTTTCTATTCGTATCGTTTAAATATTGAAAATATTGAGTTTTTAATTAAGGGGGCTCTTATTTGCCGCAGGTACCTTATTTGGACGACATTTAACCAAAACATTGATAAAAAACGAAAAAAAAAATACTTCGATAACTGAGTTAATTCATGACAGACAAGGCCTAGGGCGTGGTCTAGCATGAATATCTATGGCGGGGGCACAGCGTCGAATCGGATAAATGAAGATCGGGCACGGGTAAAGGCTGATTAACGTTGCACCGGATCGTGGTCAGACCGTGTTCGGTCCGTGCCCCAACCGTGCCACGGCCTGATGTCATGAATCATTCCAACCAGGTGAGTAAAACCTTGCATACTTATCACGCATGCACACGCACGCTTGCATGGTCACCCACTCGCAACAAATACGAGCGACTACACACTTACATACATTCTCCAATTAGAATTAATGAAATATGATCACGTCTCTTACACGGAAATTGGCGTTAATAGCTGTGCCAGTGTCCAACCATTATCGAATTCATATATATACTAAATACACACTTACGCTGGTCAGGTAGCATTTCGTATACATACTGGCACGCCTTTACGTTCAAGATAGCGGTATGTCAAAAGAGAGCTAACGAGTGTGCATCTTAACATTTACCAAATATTTTCATGCAAAATGTGTAGCAATATTCCTGTAAGCAATGTATTTCATTGCGTGCTGTCGCAGTTCCAATATAGTTAGTAAGCAAATTTGATACGCAATGTATAACTGTTTTAGTAGATTAGGTCATAACGTGTTTTCTCTTAAATTACATAACACTTTGTGAATTTTTGTCAATATTACTTAAAAACAAAAGTTTATGGACTTACTGCAGTCCTAATTTCTTTTTCGATAAATAATTACCGCGCAACCCGGCATAATTATTGTTTTTACACCCAGCTACGACCCTGGTGAAAGTATATACTACCCGGTGAAAGTAGTACGAAAATGTTTGCACGTGTTTGCTGAAGCTGCGTCGAAACTATGAGCATATAGGTATCTGTGCGCCCTGAGATCAATATGTTGACATGTACAAATTCTTCATCTTTCCTGCTATTAAACTTTTATGGAATCGAAGTTCAGACTATAATGTCAGTCACATTATAGTCCTATTCCGTATTTAATTATGATAGATTTTTCTTTTGCTCTAAACCTCACCTAATCTACAAACTACACCGTTACTAGTAGTGCAAATGTGCAATAACAGAAATAAATATGGCTCCGCTAATAATCACGTACAAGTGATAAAAATGAGGTTGAAAAGCTTTACGTTTTGAAGATAATGATTATTTAGCGCATTATGTATATCTGTAACGACGATATTAGCCACCTAATTAATAATAATAATCATTGTAATTTATCTATAGCATGTATGTATTTAGAAATATATAAGTATGTATATCAGCAGTCTAGTTACCATAGTACAGGCTCTGCCTAGTTTGGGATCAGACGGCCGTGTGTGAGATGTGTGGAGTTATTATTATTATTATTACTTGGACACAAGTGACGTTATTCGACGGAAGTGACACATTGGCATTGCGTTTGAATAACGTTCAATACTTACATAGTACTTGGTAACAAAGCTATTTAGAACAGTTGAGTGCATTATATCGAAAAAAACTACTTAACATTACATTTATTTTAGTTTTTTTAACCCGTTAATTGGAGGTTCAATAGGTTGAACTCCGATTTTGGGCAAAGCAGATTTTGCCAACGTGGTTGTGTAAAAAAATATATGTTTCAGTAACCAAACCTAAGTCAAAGTTATCTTCACTACATCACTACATATTATAAAACAAAGCCCCCGCCGCGTCTGTCTGTCTGTCTGTTAGCGATAAATTGAAAAACTACTGAACGGATTGTCATGCGGTTTTCACCAATAGATAGAGTGATTCAGGAGGAAGGTTTAGGTGTATAACTTGTTACCGTTTTGTGTAAATTGTTTGAAATATGATGATGATTGTTGAAGATGTCCCTACTACCCATGCGAAGCCCTTATTTGGAAGTCTTTATACAGTAGGTGCTCGTAGATACGGAAAAATTAGAATTATATATAAATTCTAATTTTCCCGTATCTTTTATGTTTATGTTTAGGTATGAATGAAAATACCAGTACGTCACTGTGTTTCAAAGCTGTTATTATCTTACATCCAAATCGAACACTTAATTTGATAACGTATCAAAGAATTTTTATTCTGCTTCCGCTGTTTGATATATTTTGATGATACCTGAATTTGACCATAAAACGAAATAGTTTCAACACTTCGTTATATAAAACATCTAGAGAAGACGAAAACTAGAAAAGTAGGGTGAACTTTTACCCATTCCTTGTCAGCATACGACTAGAGGTGCGTTTTTAACGTTAGCTACACAACATGCAAATCATATTATTTTATGTATTTTTTTTATTCATACATTAAATAAATCTGTTTGTCGGCATTAGTTCTCGTTTAACAATGAATACAAATTTTGTTATTTTACTTAATTATGTGCTAACATATTATATACATTGTTTTACATTTTACGATTCTAATGTTTAAACCCTGTATTTATTTGTTAATTTCAACTTTATACACATTTGGTAAAATTGTAAAATAAATGGAATGCAAATAAAAATAGGACAAATAATTACACGTACAAGTATACGGAACTTGTACACTTGTACACACTTGTTGAACATATACGTATATACATACATATACACACACATACATAACTATATAATGCATACATATCCACTTATGAATACATCTATTGTTATACGTTAAATTATGAACTATTGACGAGTCGATTCTGCCAATTCTTTGAATAAGAGCAGCTTGAAATATACATTTTGATTTGATTTTTGTTAATCCCTCAATTGTTGTGTCAACGCATAACATCATCATAACCGATAATTTTAACATTAGTTTAGTATTTTGTTACTTACACACTAACTAACGTAGAACATTTTTTATTGGAAATGATTAAATTTAGAATAATTTCCTTTCAAAAATGTCCTTGAGCCATAATCGATACAGATCTTAAAGTTCAAATGTTAAAAATGACAAGACGATTGACATTATTGTGGTCTTTGCTCATGACAACAATATTATTTTTATACTTAGCAACAGTAAATTTTCACGATTCATTCTGGAATTTTAAGTGTTCAAAAATTAGTATTTAAATTGTCCAAACTGCATGGCAATAAATTTCATAAAATGGCAAACGAATGTAGGTAAGTAGGTAAGTTATGTTATACATTATGTAAATAATAAGTATTTGTATTTTTTATAAATAAGTTTTGCATTATAAATTTCTATTCTATTTATGGAGGTAAGTAGGTAATAATAATAATAACTTCACACATCTCGCACACGGCTGTCTGATCCCAAACTAGGCAGAACCTGTACTGTGGTAACCAGACTGCTGATAAACATACCTACTTTTATATTTCTAAATACATACATATTATAGATAAATTACACCCAGACACAGAAATAATTATCATGTTCATCACACAATTATTTGTCCTGGGTGGGAATCGAACCCACGATCTCTGGCTCAGCAGTCAGGGTCACTAACTAGTAGACCAACAGGCCAGTCAAAAGTAGATAGGTAGGATTAGGGCTGCCATCCGTCCGGATTTCCCCGGATTTGTCCTAGTATAGAGGGCGTCCGAGGAGCTGCCGGGCGGGGTTTTCAAGAACTGTCCGGGTAAAACCCTGTCCGGATTTTTTTTAAGTTTTTGTCTAGCGTCGGCAATTTAAGTGATAGCAGGCCTAGGTAGGATCAACACACAAAAGTAAGAATTTTTGCGACATCGCAGAAAGCTATGATGGGAATTGCTGTCTTATTCACTGTGCTGCACGAATTAATATCCTTCGGTGCTGTCAATCCGCGTCGTAAGAACTCGCATTTGTGTTTTGACCCTTAAAGTCCATGTAGAATGTAAATAAAGACTACAATGTACAATATTTGCTTATATCTATCTAAAAAGTACCTACACGTATGATTCGTTAATATATATTCATATCAATATAGTTTTATTATCCTACTAATATTATAAATGTGAAAGTTTGTGAGGATGTATGTATGTATGGATGTTTGTTACTCTTTCACGCCCAAACTACTGAACGGATTGCGATGAAACTTGGTATGTAGATAGCTGGAGACCTGGATTAACATATAGGCTATCTAGCTTTTTATCCCGATATTCCCACGGGATCGGGACTTACGCGGGTGAAACCTCGGGGTGCTGCTAGTGCTAAATATAAGTGTCTTTTAATTTTCTAATTAAAGTTAAAGGCTGTTTATAGTCTTATGATGCTTATAAATACATATTTATTTAGCAGCAGTGCAGTTTGCTTTCAGATATTTTCAAATTAACCTCCAGAATTCTAACCGATAAAGACGATTAAATGATTAAATAAATTAAAGTCCAAGAAAATAAAGTACACACTAAAGGTGATGCAGTGCCGTATTTTCTTGAAGTAAATGGAGCTGGTTCTATGGACATGAGTAAGAAACAGCATTAAACTAGGTGGTTGTTTATTTTTGTAATGTTTGAACTCCACGCTCTTTCAATAACCGCTTTCATCAGGAATGCGCTGTGAACTGTCTTTATGACTCAACTTGGAGACTATTCAAGCCTCAAGCCCTTTGCGAAGTGTCAGTTTACACACAATAAATTACAAAATGTACATAGTTTGTGTTTTTTTTTTCGTTTAGTATCTGAAGGCAAATGAAGAACTGATTGTTTGTTGTTATTGTGTATCTTGATCATGTATGTATAAGTAAACAGGTATTCCTGCCCTGCTAAGAAAAACCAACTTTATGTTAATATTGACTTGGTTGAAATTGAACAAAACCAATAAATCTTCGGTAGTTTATAAAATAGATAATGTAGCACTACTGACCTGGCCTTATATATGTCGCCGCATCATTAATTAGATGATTGTATTATTATAAGTTCATATTAATTCAATAAGAAACAATTCTAGATTTAATAAACAATTGTAATTCGAGTTCAACTATGACATTACATAGAACTATGTAAGTATTTAATTGTGTGGGTATTTATTAGAAAATCACTTCCTAACATTATTACCTCAATATTACTAAACATAATTTACGTACTTAGTAGTTGTTAAACAGTTTCTAAAAGATTATAAGTAACTAATATTTGATTGTTCCGGAAGTGTTATTATTAGGAATGTAAAAGCCTTTTTAATTAATTCAAAATAACCTTTAATAAACCTTCGGACTTTATGTGCTAAATCATTCTTGATTTAATTAGCTAAATTATCAAACATTATAACGTCAAATAGTAATTTTGTAATAAAACTCCAGCCACGTGTTAATGTGACGTAAACTTTGAAATGGCGGGGAGTACATTATAAAAGCCAGTGATTTGAGTCGAGAGGCTCACTTTACTGGCGACATCGGAAGGAGCAACATTGTGAGTAAACTATGTTAATTTGATTTTAAATAAATAGATGTTCTAATGTTTAATTTACTTGCTTTTTATTGCTAAACCTATTTCTGTAAATATTTTACTAGCTTATATATGCATCGTATAACAATTATAGAAGTATCAATCCTATGATAATGTAAGCAGATCCGATGGCCCAAACAGGGTCAGCGGGTCTGCCCTTTTTTTAATAACCCCTCATAATTATATTCGACATCAGAAGTGGGATACTTACTTACAGTCTACTGTCTTTGATAATTTATTTTTCAGATTCTTCTAAACTACCCACATAAACGTTACTTTTGTAACCATTACATCCACCACACCAGAATGGAAGCAAAAAACACGTCTCCGGCATTGCCACCTACGCCAACATGTCCTGTGGCTGTACCCGATAATTCCAGTACCAGTGCATCTTCCAATAGCAACGTACTGACGCTACAGCAGCAGAGCGGTAACGTACCACCTGAATTTTACTTAAATATGATTACAATGATGCAAAATATGAGTGAACGGCTATCGAGCCAACACGAGAAGATTAAAATTACCGATATATTTCTACCTTCGTACGACCCAGACGGTAACGTAGGGGTCCGCGAGTGGTGTAATCATATTTCCTCTGCTAAAACTAATTACAAACTCAGTGATTACGATATACGTATGAAAGTAACTAGCCTGCTCAAGGGCCGTGCTAAGATGTGGGCGGACGATTGGCTTGTTACTACGTCCTCCTGGGATGAATTACGTCAAAGTATTATAACGACGTTTGAACCTGAAAACCGTTACTCTCGTGATGTGCTGAAGTTTAAAGAACATAACTATGACCCTTCTATAGATATTGCGGAGTTTTTATCGAAATCATGGATTCTGTGGCGACGCGTCACAAAAGATAAGCTAGACAATGATGATGCTGTGGAAGCGGTGATAGGAACTGTTAGTGACGAACGCCTCAGAATTGAATTAATGAATGCCAGAGCCACCTCGGTGCCAGAGTTGATTTCGGTCGCTTCATCTATACGTATTAAGCGTCCAAATGCAAATTACAATCCACCACCTTTGAAACGTTTCAAATATTCAATTGACAATAGAAATACTCCTTATTGTAACTTCTGCAGAAAATCGGGCCATACTATTCGTGACTGCCGTCATAAAAATACACCAATAATCTCTGAGAAGCACACGACTGATAAAACCCCCGGTGTACCATCAACACCGGTACCTAGGCAAAACGACAATAGGTTTTGTTCATTTTGTTCAAGAACGGGTCATACGTTTGATACGTGTTTTCGCCGCGAAAAACAGATAACCTCTAACGTAAATTCAGTTTCCAATAATAAATCTAGCTTAAACACCATGCGTATGCGAGTGGGTGAAGCAACTATTGATGCCATTTTTGATAGTGGTGCCGAATGCTCATTGATCCGCGAATCTATTGCAAACAAATTGCCGGGAAGCCGAAGACGGGTCGTTAACTATTTACGTGGAATAGGACCATTTCCTGTTGTTTCTATTAGTATGCTGACAACAGTGTGTATTATTGATCTTATAAACGTCGAAATTGAATTTCATGTTTTACCAGATTACGAAATGACGTCGGACGTATTAATAGGTGCAAATTTATTAAATGGTACAGGTTTAAGCGTAATTGTCACACAAGATAGAGCGACATTATGTTCCCCAACCCGCGTCATGCACATGCAAACAAAAACTGACTTGTTTTACAAAATAAATCATGATCTTGGCAGCGAAGACGAGGTTAACGAACTCCTCATACTGCTTAATAAATACTCTGATATATTTACTCGTGGTTTTTCAAAGACACGTGTCAATACGGGTCAGTTGGAGATTCGTCTCAAAAACCCGGATAAATTTGTCGAAAGAAGACCTTATAGGTTAAGCCCAGTTGAGCGCGAAAAAGTTAAGCAAATAATTAAAGAGTTACTCGAAAATGGCATTGTTCAGGAAAGTAAATCTCCATACTCTAGTCCGATAATTTTAGTGAAGAAAAAGAACGGTGACGATCGCATGTGCGTGGATTACAGAGAATTAAACGCGAATACTGTACGCGATCATTATCCTATACCCTTAATCGCTGACCAAATCGATCAATTAGCTGGTGGCCTATACTACTCCACATTAGATATGGCATCTGGTTTCCATCAGATCCCAGTTGCTCCTGATTCAATGGAAAAGACCGCTTTCGTCACTCCGGACGGTCTTTACCTTTATAAAACTATGCCCTTCGGCTTAACCAATGCACCAGCAGTCTATCAAAGATGCATCAATCGCGCTCTTGGTAATCTTTTAAACCCAGGCAGTGCTGACAAAACACATAACGACAGCGTAGCTCAGGTCTATATCGATGACGTCATTAGCAAATGTCGGGATTTTCCGTCCGGCCTCGGACACCTAGAACGAATTCTAATAGCATTACGTAAATCAGGATTTTCGGTCAATATCGATAAATGTTTGTTCTTTAAGCGATCTATCGAGTATTTAGGTAACGTAATAGAGAACGGTCAAGTACGTCCTAGTCCTAAAAAGGTTGAAGCTTTAGTGAAAGCCCCTGTACCGACTAACGCTAAACAGATTCGGCAATTTAATGGCCTAGCAGGATACTTTCGCCGCTTTATACCAAATTTTGCTCGCACTATGGCTCCTTTATACGAGCTGACTAAGCAAGGCGCGAGGTGGCAGTGGACTCATGTTCACGAGGAGGCACGTCAGAAGATTATCCATCATTTAACTTCCACGCCTGTCCTTACAATATTCCAAGAAGGCGAATCGATTGAACTATTTACAGACGCAAGTAGTCTTGGTTTCGGAGCAATACTTGTTCAGGTCATTAAGGGTCGGCAACACGTTGTGGCCTACTTCAGCATGCGTACAACAGACACGGAAAGTCGGTATCACTCTTACGAACTGGAGACACTTGCAGTAGTTCGAGCGATAAAACATTTTCGGCATTTCCTATATGGGCGTCACTTTAAAGTGATTACCGACTGTAACGCTCTCAAAGCCTCTAAGCACAAGAAAGACTTGTTACCCCGTATCCATCGATGGTGGGCATACCTCCAAAATTTTGATTTTGAAATGGAATACAGGAAGGGCGAGCGGATGCAGCATGCAGACTTCCTAAGTAGAAATCCAGATCCCTTGACAGTCAACGTGATGACCAATAACTTGGACTGGATAAACATCGAACAACGTCGAGATAACCATTTGCGTGGTATTATCGATGCCTTGTGTAGAGGTGAAGTTGTTCCCGGATACCAAATGCAAGGAAATGTGCTTAAGTTTGAGAAACACGATCCCATTTTTGGTACACAAAGACTGATTGTTGTACCTAGATCTTTTCAGTGGAGTCTAATTAACACATTTCACAGTGCCCTTAAACACACAGGCTGGGAGAAGACCCTTCATAAAATAAGGGAATGTTATTATTTTGACAAAATGAGCACCATCGTTAGGGACTTTGTTGATAACTGCATTATATGCAGAACATCTAAACAAACATCCGGCGCAACGCAAGTACAGTTGCATCCTATCGTCAAACCAACTGTGCCATTTGAAGTGATACATATGGACGTAACAGGTAAACTGGGTACTCCACATGAACAAGAGTACGTCGTGGTCAGTGGACGCTTTTACTAAATATGTTTTGCTTCGTCACACCAATGACAAAAGTCAACACAGCACCCTAGCTGCACTAAAACAAGTAGTTCATCTTTTCGGAGCTCCTAGAAAAGTTATCGTTGATGGAGGACGTGAGTTCCTAGGGGAATATAAACATTATTGTGATGTGTTCGGCATAAACATTCACGCCATATCCCCAGGAATCAGCAGAGCTAACGGGCAAGTGGAGCGAGTGATGGCGACATTAAAGAACAGTCTTGTCATGATCAAAAACTACGAGACTCCAGACTGGCACACTGCATTAGAAAGCCTTCAACTTGCTCTTAACTGCACAGTACACAGAACTACAGGGGTAGCTCCACTTACTTTACTTACTAGACGTCAAAACTGCGTACCAGCAGAGCTGCTTAACTTGGTCAACCTTGATAATACCTCAATTGACTTCGAAGCTTTCGAACGGCATGTACGACAGCGAATGACCGAGGTATCAGCTAAAGACAAGGCTAGATTTGATAGTGGCCGCGCAAAAATTCACCATTTTCAGCGTGGCGACTTTGTTCTGATTAAGAATAACCCTAGGAATCAGACCTCTCTTGATCTCAAATTTAGTGTTCCTTACGAAGTTCACAGGGTGCTTGAAAACGACCGCTACCTTGTAAAGAAAGTAGTGGGACACCATGGACGAGCACGGAAGGTCGCACACGATCAGTTGCGGCGCGCCCCTCAACCTGGTGACGCTCAGACGACCGTGTCGCCCCCAGATAATCAGCAACCTGGGCCATCGGGTGTGGTGGAAGCACTGCACGCGCTAGCCACAACTGATAAAGTTTCCGAATCCTCCAGCACAACAGATTAAACATCTGGTGAGAACTTTTCATTCTGTTCTTTATTAAATATGCACTAAAGCATATACACAAACAAAACAAAAAAATTATAAAAAAAAAAAAAAAAAAAAATAATACTTATTGGCGCGTGGAGGCGACCAATAAGTCTGTTACTATAATTCAGAACATAAAAAGATGCTTATTTGGCGTGTGGAGCCGACCAATAAGCCAATTAATCATGTTCTGACCAAAAGATGCTTATTGGCGTGTGGAGCCGACCAATAAAGCCACTAATGAACCTATCCTGAAAGAATTAAAAATCCCCTGTGTACCACGGCGTACTAGACCGCCTAGAGCACAGCATCGACCTTTACCACTATCCTTTAGGGCCTCTGCATTTTGCAGCACCAACCTCACCCACACCTATCCTATTATCCAAAAAAAAAAAATAAAAAAAAAAAATAAAAAAAAAAGATAAAAAAAAAAATAATAATAATAATAAAAAATGGACATGTTACTGTTGTCATGTGGAATGAGCAGTAATAACTACAGTAATAATCTACCTTACTGTTTTCATGTGAAATGAACAGTAATCATTTTAGTAATTCTACCGCACTGTTTTCATGTGGAATGACCAGTGATGCATATAACCAGTTACAATAAACATTTTTCAATTTTAGGCTTGTGTGTACTGTGGAAGTGCCAAGCCTCACAAAATTATATTCCTCTTACAGAAAGAGCCGTCTGCGATGCAGAGCGCGCATCGCAAATCAGTATGGCCGTGTCGCCGCATCATTAATTAGATGATTGTATTATTATAAGTTCATATTAATTCAATAAGAAACAATTCTAGATTTAATAAACAATTGTAATTCGAGTTCAACTATGACATTACATAGAACTATGTAAGTATTTAATTGTGTGGGTATTTATTAGAAAATCACTTCCTAACATTATTACCTCAATATTACTAAACATAATTTACGTACTTAGTAGTTGTTAAACAGTTTCTAAAAGATTATAAGTAACTAATATTTGATTGTTCCGGAAGTGTTATTATTAGGAATGTAAAAGCCTTTTTAATTAATTCAAAATAACCTTTAATAAACCTTCGGACTTTATGTGCTAAATCATTCTTGATTTAATTAGCTAAATTATCAAACATTATAACGTCAAATAGTAATTTTGTAATAAAACTCCAGCCACGTGTTAATGTGACGTAAACTTTGAAATGGCGGGGAGTACATTATAAAAGCCAGTGATTTGAGTCGAGAGGCTCACTTTACTGGCGACATCGGAAGGAGCAACATTGTGAGTAAACTATGTTAATTTGATTTTAAATAAATAGATGTTCTAATGTTTAATTTACTTGCTTTTTATTGCTAAACCTATTTCTGTAAATATTTTACTAGCTTATATATGCATCGTATAACAATTATAGAAGTATCAATCCTATGATAATGTAAGCAGATCCGATGGCCCAAACAGGGTCAGCGGGTCTGCCCTTTTTTTAATAACCCCTCATAATTATATTCGACATATATGATGCTTGAAGCACAATATACAATATTTGAGGTTATGAATTATATTAAACTTGCCCGCAACGTTCTTTGCTCTTATATTATGTACTTATATTTTATAGTACCTATGTACTAAGATTGGTCATGCTCATTGTAAATGTCATTACGTTTACTTATTAAATATTGCTGATTTCTGAACGAAGTAGCCAGAGTTATGATAAGATTGCGACGGCCTTAATAACCTTAAAAAAAATCATTATTCGGGGTGCATTGCGAACTGGTGTTTTAGCAGGGCACCCGCCCTGCTAAAATGCTCACTAGCATAATTTACAACTCAATTTTGTAATGTTATGCTTAATGTATTAAAAACACAATTTTGTCAATCACGAGACAATAAAATATGTTTACGAACATTGCATACATAGGGATATAGTTCAACTTGGCTTCTTAGACGTGTATTGTACTATTTTATAATCACATTTTACAATACAATATATTACTTTCAATATTGGAGGACACAATTAATGAAATAAATATACAACCAAGTTAAATTAAATTTGAAAGAACATTAAAGTGACGCTATACGCCTTTGTAACCAGCTGTTAAAACTACAGAGTCGCGTACTGAATAAACTTTAATAATAATAATGACTTACTTCAGCGATGATTTGTAAAGGTTTAAGTAAATACAGATTATGCAAGGTCAAGGTAATAAAACAAGGGCATATATATATATATATATATATATATTTATATATATATATATATATATATATATATACAGTTACATTAGTTAGTTCTTTAGTGTACCACGAGCACTACCTTCAATCGCGAGGGTATGAAAGGTCTTAAGCGTTAAGCGAGGGACTTAATGCTAGAACACTAAGTGCTAAGAGGTATTCAAGCTGGCCCAAAATTGAGGTTTTTAAAACAATATTACCTATACAATTTTTTGGGAAAAAAGCACTGAACTCGTGACCGTCACGCTAATAATACGTATATAGATCCACTAGAGGGCGCTAATCTAAACATTGAGTTCTGTCAGCTCCTTATCAATAAATTAATGTCAACAAGATCGTCGTTTCGTTTAAGTTTTCACTTCTGTTGACAGTCCCATGACTGCCTATTTTTTATTTAACTATCTCTTCGGGTTCATTTTATATATTATATTTTTATTCTATACAAAAAATCAAGTGCATGAAATGGATGAAAACAAGAGTCACAGAACTTTTGCTATGTGAAAAATAGTATATTATGTACTTACCTATAATGTATTCAACTATGTAAATACCATAAGAGTGATGTTATTTTTTTTTTTTTTATGTTTTACTTACTCAACACTTGGCAAATAGAAATATAAGATATAGTTATATAATAGAAGAAATAGTTTCTAGTGCTACTTTTTAAATTTATGTGTTCAGAGGTCATAAAATATCTAATGAAAGTTCCAAGCATGACTGACACGTGTTGAAGTTCAAGTTACACTGGTCGTAGATATAAAAATAAAAACTTAAAGTCGATGAATTATGGTCAAAATTCGACAGCCGATCTCTAAGTACCTTAGTATAAATGTATAGCGATCATAATAAAGCTACCAATTCTAATTTCGTTTTGAACTTAAACCGTTACGAATATGACAGATATAAATTAAGCTACTATAATAAAGTTATCTACAAGCTAATAGTATAAATGCGATAAAATATTTACATTCATGAATCATGTCATTTTTGCTATATTTTAGATACTGGATAATATATGTACTCGAACATAACTAAGGCTGTTTTTATAGTGAGAATATGCGCAGCTGATACGCACGTTTTAAACGCCCGCGGTTTTCACGCGAACTATATGACTATTTAGTATCGCCACAAAATAAGTTATACTTCTGTAAATGGCTTACCTATTGAAGATACTTAAATAGCAGTCTTCGCAACCACACAATTAAGTGCAAACTAGCTCGACAAAATTAAAGTATCATAAAACAGTTGCCTATCGCAAAGGCCCGTCGGCGTTTTCAATGTAGCGAGTGTGACACACCCCACTGATTCTAGAGGATTGAAATGTAAATATTGTCTTAATATAGACTGTGTTAGTAGTTTGTTGTCTTGGTGGAGTTGTCAAAATAAACATCGTTTTTACTTGCTGTGGAAAAGAATCCACGACGTCTCGTGAGTACATCCCTGTAACGCTAATAGAGCCCTCCCTGAAAGCTTTCTCATAATCACTACATATTATAAAACAAAGTCAACCTGCCGCATCTGTCTGTCTGTCTGTTCGCGATAAACTGAAAAACTACCGAACGGATTTTCATGCTGTTTTCACTAATAGACAGAGTGATTCATGAGAAAGGTTTAGGTGTATAATTTGTACCCGTGCGAAGCCGGGGCGGGTTGTCCCAATTCCTTCAGCATCTTTGCTTTGTACGATTGCACAGTTCATGTGACTGAATCCTACGAATATCTTTGTCAGCAGACGTAGTCTATCGTCGTCTTATGTGAATAGTTGTCATAGAAAGTTTTAAATCAAACTGTCCAAGCAGCGCGTCCGATCATCGTCAACATGTGCGGAACACCGCTTCGCAAAGCGATGGTATCATTAATGCGTGGTTTACTGACGGTGCGAGATAGACGCGCAAGGATAGCAGTAGATACTCACAGATATCCCAAGTGCGGTCTAAAAGCGTCAGCATGAAATCAACCTAAGCATCGCTTATTACACCAAGATACCTACGTGCTATTTTATTTTCGCTTACGTAGATATTTATGAAGTAGTTGTCTTGACATTGTTAATTATTCCTGACAAGAGAAATAAATGCTAATAGTTGTTTTTTGTAGTCTCGTCAATTGCTTCCGCGTCGAGAGATGAGAGTTTGATCCCAACATGGGGCACATAATTGTGACATCCACTTATTCTTCACTTATTCTAAAGTATATATATGAAGTCGTTCAACACAATTATTTAATTTCATGGTGTAAGCAGGCGTTTATTTTATTAGAGAGGACTGACAAATACTTATCATTAGATACAGAGTGCAAAAATTAAATCATAAACCTACACAGAAATATAAACATATTTAGATTTTTGTGTAAATCTCCCATTTTTAAATAATATCACACTGATCCCAAATTACACGTATTGGTTTTGCTTAAAAACTTTGTCAACTAAAACGCGGATTATTCAAAATATAGAGTAACAGTTATGTTATTGGACTAAAATTTTGTTACGTGTGTTAAATAAACAAGGAAACAATGCAGTAAAATTTATTTAAATTTATCGATTGACCTACTGATAATATAATTAGTTTGTTCGACTTATCGTTATTTTTGTTGGTACAGTTTTTTAGTAATAATCTGGATAATTAGCACATAAGAGTTTTCTTTTATATTTGTTTTGTATTTTTGTAAATCATTTCTAATATATGGTCATAGGAAATATAGTGTATCGTCGCTGCTTACTTATTCGTCTTCACGAACGATCAAGAGTTTAAACTTTTAAGTAGTAAAAGTAAGAAGTAAAAGTTAAAGTAAAATTAGTGTATCCATAGATTATATTTATTATTTTACAATTTAAAATGTATTATTCTCTTTTTCTGAATTTAAATTTCGAATACGTTTGACACCTAAAATGAGTTGAAATAATTTTTTTTTTTACGAAAAAAAATTAACGTCATTCCGACACTATTGATGCAATGGCTAATTCAGTACTTCAAGTCGTCATTAGCCAATGAGATTAAAATCCTATATTAAAACCGAAGGCGATAACTCTCTTATTAGTTTTAAGTTCCGAACGTAATATTATGGCTAATTGGCTATAACTTCCTGAAGATTGAACATTAAAGAAATAACATATTGTTTCTCTTACATAGTAATCGGTATTTTTACTACTCTACTGTACATATACAGTCAAAAATTTTATTAAAAGTAAAACAAAATACCCGCCTACATAAAAAGCGAACTATATAAATAGAGAAACAAAATGACGTAGGCAACGTAGAAAACTAAAACCGGGTAATTACGCAAGACAAAATATTGTTATAGGAGTCCCAGTTTCATGTTTTAATTTCTACAACTGCTGATAAATTTATTACACAATCCGAAAATACTTTTTTAAAAATTTTTGTTTTAACTTTTAGGTGGTGTACTTACCTATTCGTTAAACGCTGGAGGTTATTACTGAACATGGGTGTCTTGAAAACATCTTGATGTCAGAAGATTTTTATGACACAAGAATACATAGAAAATGGCAACCGCCCTAAAATTTCACACCATTTGTACAATGGCGGATTCTCTCAAAAAAAATTAGGTAAAACGGTCTTCTTGAAAAAACTTGTGTTTTTTATTTAATTTCAAAAAGTCATTAATTAAAACAATAGAAAAGCCAAATGCATACATTTTCCATCGTTACTTACCACCTTTTTTGATTAACAGCTCTTAATGAAGTTATTATTTTTTACACCGAGCTAAGTTCTCACGGCGCACATCATACAAAAGTTAACACAAACGATTGAATATACATAAAACAGTTTATGATTTAACAATAGCGTTCTGTAATGTAGGCTTTCATTGGTACCAAGGTCGTTGTTTGTTGACAATGAACGAGGTCGTAGATTGCTACTATTGTCTTATTTTGTAAAATTTTCATGATTCCCATAACGTAAAAATATTATGGCGACATCCATATATAGTGAAATATATTTCAGCGCTATCTGACCAAGATAAACCGAACTTCATAGTAACTACTAATCCTGTATCGCGCAATAAAAGTTCTCGCGCCCCTTAGTGTTTATTTTATTTATTCCCACCCAGGACAAATAATTGTGCGATGAGTAATTTGTTCTGTGTCTGGGTGTAATTTATCTATAATATGTATGTATTTAGAAATATATAAGTATGTTTATCAGCAGTCTGGTTACCATAGTACAGGCTCTGCCTGGTTTGGGATCAGACGGCTGTGTGTCAGATGTGTGGAGTTATTATATTATATTATTTTTATATAAAACTTTCAACATCCACCGTTGAGCGGCGGTCCGCCAGAAATGATCGCGTAGCGTGGTCGGACTTCGTGTTATGGACGAGTGTTACGTCTATATAGAACATAACACTCGTTAAACTATGTATGTAAACTTGTATATATTTGCAAAGTTGAAAACTTGTTCATCCGTATGCTAAGTAAAGCGTTGAAAGTGTACGGTTTAGCATCAGGAAGAAATGAAGACCGCAGATGAGCAATAACGATTCAACTCTTAATAGGCGATTGGATTTTAGTCATCGAACTAACTTTCTCAACTATTATATTAGGATTACAGTTAGGAGACAGATTCAAAATTTCTTCTCTAAGATGTACCTCGTCCTGTCACATTTATGTGTGTTGTTATGTTTAAGTGTGTCCTAAAAATAAAGTTCAAAAGAAGCTATTTCCTCGGTAGGACTAGTGGGTAGCAACTTTAACAATGATCAGTGATAAGTACCGTTTACGAATAGGGGTTACTAACTTGTTTATCAGAGAGTAAACTAATAAATAAACTGTCCCACCACTGGGCATGGGTCTTCTCTCAGTATGAAAGATATTATAGGAAACTCTCAGATATGGAGGTTTTTCTCGCAATGTTTTCCATCACTGTTAAAGCAAGTAAATTACCGGTTTGTGAAGTCAATGGTAAACAGTAGGATGTCTCGACAATGACATCGTAAACCAGTAAAATTCAAAAGTGTTGACAAGAAATATCAGTGCTTCTGAATTTTGCTGGCTTACGACAAATTTTTAAAAACAAAATAACGCGCAAAAAGCATCTTATTGTCTTTTAACAATAACAAATGATAGTTATACTAGTTATAGTGCAATAAAAAGTGTAACAAATGCGAATGCAGGAGTTAAAGTGATCACATTTATAATGTCTATGAACATTTGTTTATCTCATCATACGCAATCGTAAATAAGACTGTTGCGACATAATAATAAAGATAGGTAAGTTACACTCGTATTTGTTCATGAAAGATTATGTTTCGTAATAATTTTATTCTTTTATGTACAATTTGTCTGACCCCGATGTTTAAAAACGCTTTGTATGTGCAATAATTATCATTATTGCAATTCCATCATATTTTACGTCTGGCGAGACAGAAAATGCGGTAGATCTTTCACCGTAACTAATAAATTGTATCATTTCTATACTTGCAAATAAGTATAGAAATTATGAAATTTACAGTTTAGCAATTTAATTAAAATACAGTTATTTTTTGTAAGTAAGGATGCTTTCACCTTCGTGTTTCGATTTATAAATCTCATGAAGTTCTCATCTCGTGAAATTGACATTTTGAAACAGTCGCTCATTACAGTCACGATTACGGAAATTAAAGAAACTGACTCGTTATATTAAACCAAAGAACCCCAAACTCGAGCATATAAAAGAGTTGCATTGTTCGTCGACCGACTCTACTATATAAATGTTTTGTTATCGGGATAACAAAACCACAGACGTAATAATTGCACAGATTCAAATTGATGAGAAATTTAATTACAACTGGATGAAAATCGGTTTCCGAGATTTGCTTTCATAGTTACGCGTTGCGTGCGTAAGGGAACGTACCCATACTACGTGACCCGTTCTGGGGGGGAGGGGAGGTCTTCAAAATACCACGCTTGGTCACGGGGGCGGAGGGGGGGGGGCTTAGATTATCGTCTAGATTATCGTCACGTAGTCAATATCTCGTGCTATTTCGAGCTATACTCAAGTGACCCGCAGCGTTTATCGCTTTTTATACTCACCGGTAGCAACAAGCAAGCGTTTAGCGTTTTTTAACTTTCCGTCGGCAAAAAATGATTTAAAATCATATTTATAAATGACTACGTGAAAATTAGAAGGAAGGGGGGGCCTTGACATATACTACGGTTGGTCACCGATGGGGGCAAGGGTATAAAAAATGTAAAAAAATGGGTCACGTAGTATGGGTATGTTCCCTAAGAAGTGGAGTGCGGTTTGTACGAACGGGCGCGGTCAGAAATCGCTTCGAATGAAAATGTCCTTGCACCGTGTTACATGGTAACAAGTCGAATGTTTTAATGCAAATATCACCGACAAACGAGTTTTTTAAACTGTTTATTATCAAATGTTCATTAGTTAGGCTGTAGGTTTTCTATACACCATTAATTCCCAAACTAATGGGTTTTATCGAGCAAATTGAAGAATTGTTGTAAAGGAAAGCATTGGATTTTGTATTATAGGTATAAATTATTTACACCTGATACTTATAAATGTCTATATATTGTGTTTAAATTATAGGGTATGTTTATTAAATATTTGATTTATTAATATTACCTTTTAAACTTTGACTGTAATACAATAATTTATATTGATGAATAGGCTTATTGTATTCTGTATTACCTAACAAATGATTAAGCAACAGACAAATGCGATGTCTAACATTAATCACCAAGACCGACTACTGCATGGATTAACGACAACTTTTATATGGATTACTTAACTACGGGTAACATAATTATGTAAATGTTTAGAAAGAGCAAGCTAACCCAGAATTTAGCATCTTATTGTAAATATGAATTTCAATCATACTCAAAGAACAGGGCCCTTGTGCACAGCAAGTAACACTGTACTTCCCTGTCATAGACAGAGGCCAGGCCGCGAGGTATCTGAAACTGTTTAGTCGACTCGTTATCAACTAAACGACACGTTTGAGTTCCTGTCGATAACAGGATATTAATTAACAAACGCAATAATTCCACTGCTGAGGTAGGCATAAGCAGAAACAATGAAGTGCTACTTTGTTGCTACACTACACTGAAAGTTTTTAGAATAAGCCAGTAAGAAAAGCAGCCGATGAAAAATTTATTTAAATTTCGAATCAGGAACTCTTTGGGTATCTGTAGATGTAAAATGATTTCATAATGTATGTCATTTGTTTTTAGAAATTGGCGGAAATTTAAAAAGTATCTGTTGTGAGTCGAAATGGATTTGACTAGAGAAAATTTGGTTGGTTCCATCGCATGCGACGGTGCTTAGAAAGTAACGGAGACTACTTCGAAAAGAAATAAAAATATGTACAGGCTTCTATATCATTCCGGTTTTAATTTTCTAAAAATTTTCACTGTGACCACCGTACATCCACTGCTTTACTTACAAATCATATTATCATATTTTATTACTTTCCCTGTGCACCAGAGCTTTTTTGTGGGATGAGGAATGGAATGTATACTGTGATTATTTCTAGGTTTCTACTATTTCATCTAGGTTGAAAATAAATTAAGCATAAAAAAAAAAAAAACTACATTCGCATCATAAATTTCTGTAGTCACACTTGTCTCATTACAAACATTCTATCATTACCATCAATTAATGTATTAGTCATAGATGCTATCTTTTGAATTCTTACACCCTTATTTATTCTCTGTCAAACGACCTATTTCATGTTTGACATAATTCCTTACCAATTTTTGACCAGGGTGTTCAATATTCGTAATAATGGTAGCAAGAAAAAGTTTCTATAATAAACTCACCGTCGACTTTGGTATGATGTGGCGAAGGGGGTGAGGACTCGACATCTGAATGTAGACTGTATGAGTGCTCTGTCTTGATAGGTGCGGCGCCTAACGCGGCATCTGTCATTAGTCTGTCGTGCAAAACAACACCGGATTTTGAATCGCGCTCAATCAGCCAGTCAGTCATCTCTGAGTCTTCATCAAGAACATCTCCATGCATCTCCTGGAACAAAGAATATTTAATGTTAGCTTTGCTGGCTGGCCCAAATTTAAGTGATATCTCAGTAGCTTGTCTCTTTTCACACAAACACTCGAGGCGTAGAGTTTGAAGAGTTCTGCTATCCACCTTCTGGCTCCCAGTTCAAACCAGTTTATTACCGAAAATTTTGGTGAAATTTTTCCGTTGGTCCGTACATTTTGCCAGGATAAAAAGTAGCCTATGTGCTACTGCAGACTATAATCTACTTGTTTCCTAAATTTCATCAAGAGATCCTTTCAACCGTTTTTACGCGAACAAACATCTATCCATCCTCATAAACTTTCGCCTTTAGAGTATTAGTAAGAAGAGACAGCAACGGTTATTTATTTATGAAACCAATAATTTATTACGCCATATAGATGATTTATGTTTTTCAAGTTGTAGTTAAAAATTTATTTCATTTTAAATCTCCGAGTGCATAATCGATTTTGATATTCAATAATTATTAGCTAAGTATTTAATAGAAGGCAGGTGTCATTAAACATTTATTATTGTCATTTTAGAGTTTACGTAGTCAGTGAGTACATGAATTATAATATTTATAGATACACTGTCTACTAATTTATATGAATTCATTTGAATACGATATTTACGCAGGAACCGCCATTTTTCCGTATACCGTCTAACTGGGATTGATCACAGCTTTTCAATAAAGAGTTTCGTTCAGACAAAGAAGGGTTTTTTGTTATTATCAACCGAAATATCTAGAATCATAGAAACTGTTATAAGGCACAAATTGTGTGTGTGTATAGTAGTGTGAAATTGGTAATGTTCTAAAGTGAGGTAATGACTCGTAAGACAAAATAGATAAAAACTCATAAGGTTTCCGTTGTCATTAAAAAAATTACCGCTGATAGTAAAAATTTGGGCATGAAGTTCGTTTGAGAATAATGAAAATTTTGTTTCGTATAGAAAAGCATCTTCTCTTTCCATTTCTTGCTTAATTTAATGAATAAGTCATAGACTTACAAAAACCTATAATTTTGTATTGCACAGAAACAGTCGATGAAAGAGTCATTATTATCATTAACACTCCAAAAGTATTTCTTTACGCTTAGCAAGCGGCTTGATGAACATCATGAAGATGAAACACCTATGAAAAGTGACAGGTCGGTGTTTATAAAAATTGGGTTACACTGCATAAAAACGCTAAATCAAGATAACCGAGGCAAACGTTATTTGAAAAATAAAACAGATTTGAAATGGTTCGAAATTTGGCGTACAATTAGGGTTGCCAACTACTTTTTACTGTTAAAAAAAATAAAGTATCCAAAATACTGTTTTCTTTTGACTTTGAGTCTAGCTTCTCCTTTCCTCCTTTTAATTGAAAAGGAAATTTCATACTTAGAGAAATGGTTTAATTTTAGTGAGACTAACAATTGGCTTTCCTTAAGATCAGGCACTCTAAAATAATTTCCAAGCAAGCTCCGCCCCCATGCACCCGCCACCCCGCACTCATGTCCCGCGAGTGACCGCGTCGACTCAAAATTCTAATTTTATGAATTTTGATTTTAGAATAGCGAACATAGGTGGGATGGAGGCACCTTTATTTATTTTTTAGATTTAGACATTTTAGAAATTATGATTTTTTATTGAACACTAACTACCACATCAATACAAATAAATAAAATTGAAGTGTCTGTTTGTAATGTCAAAATAATAGTTTTTTTAGGCTTATACAGTTATTTGCACGAAACCTTTGCCTAAAAATCGTTTTTTTTAATTTTTGTTTGTCTGCCTGTCCGTTTGTTCCGGCTAATCTCCGGAACGGGTAGTCTGATTTCCACAGGACTTTTACTGGCAGATAGCTGGTGTTATAAGCAATAACTTGGCTACTTTTATTTTGGAAAAAGAATTAGGATTCCGCGCGAAATATATAAATATGTACACGCGAGTGAAGCCGCGTGGAAACTGCTAGTACTAGCACTAGCTAGTACTAGCTACTTACTACACACAGAGACATGCACATTATATATATGGTTTTTCTTACTAGAGCAGGAATCTGCAACTTTAGGAGATACAGGGAAACTATTTTTAGAAACTAGGTACAAATTGGTCTTTTATAAGTATATTTTTTTATTTAAGAAAAAGAACCAATAAATCATATGCTAAAATTCCATTTTGATTGTATGCGTGACTGTTTCAGAATATTAACGCAAACTAACATAAAATTTTGGGAGTCTGCCTAGCCTCTTAATTAGTTGCTTATCTCTAAAGTCTGTGGTCATATTCGATCATTTTGAGAACATAATTCAGAATTTAAATTTGTACAGATTAAATATTAACATGGATAATTTGTATTACGAATTAATTAATTTCAAAATGATTTATGAAAAAGCATCAGAAGATATAAATTTTATTGAAATTAGTACTGGCCAAAAATGGAGCTATTTACTGGTTAATACAGACCAAGAATTAAATAATATAAATAAAATAGTCTCATACTTACTGTCTGTTCCCGCCACCTCAGCATTTACTGAAAGGGTATTTTCAGTTATGAATGCGAAGTGGCGGGACGATAGAATTACAGCGAATATCAATTTGGTAAAAAATTAGCTCCTCATTTATTTTAATTTCAATTATAATTGTGGTGGTATTACATGAGGTTTTCCATAAATAATAAATATGTATTCAAAACATTAAATAAATAAATAATACATAAAATACTGTTCATTTTCCTAAAATACTGTTTACTATCCTTCATAGACCTAAATATACTTCAATTCTTGAAAAAAAGTTGGCAACCCTACGTACAATGTGTAATAACTTTTTACAGTGTTGTATTTGCAAACTATGAAAAAATTGAATTCAAGAAAAATAAATGATTACAAAAACAAGACGCGCATTTTGCATAAATCTGTGCTTTTAAAAAAAATCGAATTTAGTACCTAATTGTTTAGCCAAAATGTTTTTAGAAATTGTCGTCCCGTGTGCACGTATTACATTCATTGTATCTTCAGTTTGAAATTTCTCCGTTTTTTTTTAATCAAGTATGCAATCGCTCTAAATTATTTTTGTTGCATGCAAGTTTGCCGAATTTTTAGGCCGTCATTTTGTTTACCTATATGTAATTGCAACATCATGTAGGCAGCGAACCAGCCGCGGTCAATGGACTTGGTCGCCGTTACGCCAGCTCGAATAAAAAAAATATAATACATTACTAAGAACGGTGTTCGCAACACTTTAGACTCCACTATTTAGTTTATTGTTGTTTTTTATAAGTCGTTTATTTAATATATTGTGTGATTTGAATAAAAATTTTCGTAAACACATCTAAAACCATTCAAGAATATTGTTTTTATTTAATTAATTAATTAATAAGAATTTAGAAAGTTTTAAAATATAATCTTGGAAGTAATTATAACTAATTTACATTTAAATAAAAAAGAGAAAAGTAAATAAAAAGCGAATACAAGATTAATATTATCTAGGCAAACATTTATTCAGGTAAGCAAAATTATAACTCATTAGTCGAAAACGCCTCACGACATTTTATGGGGTCAAGAGAAATAGGTTGACATTTATTTTGGCATGCGATACTAAAGGGTTGGTTTTGTTCGAACTCTGGATCCGGTAAACTGTTTTCTATTATTATTGAGTTTTTCTGTTAACAGGATCGCAGTAGTAATTCCAACTCCTGAAATCGTGGCAATAGCTCGCCTCCTAACGTGGCAACAACTGGGATATAGCGCGAGTATAATAATAAAATCCATCCACACATCCATAATTAATTATATGAGCGAAAAAAAAATTGCTGAATGTTTTTAATTCCGGTAAAGTACTAATATGGTAAATGTACTCGTTATTTATTTTTAATAAAAATACGGACGTTAGTCATAAAAAAGATATGAAACTCATTGTTATATATATAAAACAGTAATAAAACCCAATTGTGAAACTTGTTCATCGGTTCAACGGTTATTAAATTGTGTTCAAATAGATTCATTATTGGGTGGGTGTTGTTTATTTTATCTATGGTTGTTTCTACCGTAGAACAGAATATTCAAATCATGAGTATAAAAATTCTGAATTCTAAGACAGTAAATGTATGGATTTTATTCTCTTTGGTACTTTATTTGTGTTTCTCAAAAAGAATGAATTTGGAGATTTGATTTCCTACTTGTAAATGTGAGTAAGTTTTACGGGAACCTTCGCTATTGTCACTAGAAGGGATAGATGTACGTGAGATGTTGCTTAGTCGTTGTTTATCTAAATCTTAACTCAATCTCTTAACTCACATTTGCGCTAACTAGTTACATTAAGACTTTCTTATATAATATAAACAGCTACATGATATAATAATGTAACTAAAAAATTCTAAAACATTTAAAATCTAATTGATCAAGTTTTTAGTTACGTTTTAGTCCATGTTTGCCTTTAGATGGTGGCCCTCACCTCGGCAGTGAGTGTAAATAGAGACTTACGAATAGTGGAGGCGAATGAACGGCCATGGAGCCGAACTCGGTCGCCGACCTCTGGCGAACGCCTTCCGACTGCCTGATGAGCTGCCGACGCTATGTTCAAACTGCCTTTACCAGTTATGCCTCAAAAAAGGGGTATACTATTTTGAATGCCTACGCATTTGTATGCGTATACTAATTAAAGATCAATTAATGTTTTTGATAGTTGTCATCAACATCAAAAAGTAATGTCAAGTCCTCATTGGTTTTTAGTGTCGCTACCTAGATTATACATCCACCTTTAGATCACTTTACTTTAGATCATGTCGGGGTCAAAACGTCTTTTACCGCCAACAAACTGGTTAACAGTTTGGCGATGTTTGTAATTATTATTATTATAACTCCATGTTTTTGGTGCATAAGTAAATACAAAAAAGAAAATACTAACAAACAAAGAACTAATTCCTACTGCAAGAAATGCGATGGACAAAAATGTGAAGAAACTTTATGCGATAAAATAATAAAAACAAATTAACAATTAAGTGTACAGGCAATAACAGTTGCTACGTAATAAATTTATCATTATCGAGATAGTTCTTATGACAAGAATCACTTATTTTAGCTAACTATTGTATTATAATATTGTACAAACAATCCGCTTGCCAAGATAACTTTTAGCACGCTCAATATTTATACAAATATTTTCATGGAGGTAATGCTATTAAATCTTCAAGGGTAATGAACCTTCTAAACTATTGATCTTCAGTTCTGGTGGGAAAAACCCGAATAGAATCCGTGATAAACATTTTAATTTTGTACGGAACGTGGGCTCCCTAACACCTGGAAGTGATTGTCTTGTTCAAAAATGTTTAGTGAATGAATTATGAATATAAGGCGCATCTCAGTATAGAAACGTTTCGATAAATCTTTATGTTTACGTTGTATTATTTATGTTACTGTGTTCTACAAAATCTTTAATATCTATGATACGTTCACGTGTTTTTAAACTCGGTCTTATTGTATGTACCTTTTGCATTAAGTTGCAAAACAAACGTGTTTTGTTGATTGTGTAATTATTTAGAAAGATATGTTTAACTTGCTGCTTAGGTACTTATTTATGATCAGCATGTGTGCAAAATGAAACTTAGGTATAATTTAATTCATTTAATGACAGTTTTAAGAATGATAAAACAGTCCGAAATTAAGATACGCACATTTATTTATCAACTAGCTGTTGCCCGCGAATTCGTTGCGTGGTTCATATTCATCCCACGGTAACCGATTTTCTGCTTAATTTTAAGAAAATTACAAATATACAAAGTATTAGAAAACATAAAAAAAGATAAATAAAATCGGTTAAATCGTTCTAAAGTTATGGCGTGACCAAGGGAAATTGGGATAAATTTTTAACCTACGAAAAAACAGAGGAGGTCCTTAAGTCAACCCGTACACGTTTTTTTTACACTGAATAATGTTTCATCTGCAAGTTGTAAAACGAGTCCATAACAAGTTGCCTACAAAGTTAGTTTTTTAATTCAAATAAATAATAATTAATTAATTATTTAAAAAAAATGTAAATTGTTTACTATTTATTTATTAATTCTTTAAATATAATGTATTCGCACTTCCTATCCGAAAGCTTAAAATGCTTTTGATATTATTACCTCAATTACCGTTTTAACAAGAGACTTTTTATCTATGACTGTGGCTGGGCAAGTTTTAATTATAAAATTGTTGGATCCGCGGTCAAACTAAGCAGAACCTTTTATTCAGCTCACAGAAATAAAGGTTATACAAAATCACATCTTTGGTTTTTATATTTTACTATGACACGAATTTTGAAAGCACTTCATTATAACCATGAAAAAATATTTTCGTGAAGGAACGTGATACATACAGCGGATTTCTTGTTCTTCTGCATGTGATGTATTTAAAACTAGTCCACTTACCAAGGGTGTAGACTGTAGCCGTCTAGTACCATGATAGTAGAACATGTGCATAGCTGAAGCTCTACTCACTGTGATATAGCAAGGGCAAAGTCACACCGATCCTGGAGGATTTCATAATTATCATTAAAAAATCCTCTTACTTACCTCTTTTCAGCTAAAAACCAACTGACAATTTCCCTTGTGTTCAGATATACGCCTTTCTGGCCAAGTTTGATATTTATAATTGTAATTAATCACGGCAATAAATATCACCTTTCTCCTACAGATCTCTAATATCTTAACGGTATCTGTCCATTAGTTAAAGTTTCGGGGCAGCCTTACTTGTTACGGAGACTGCAGATCATCTTGCACTGCAACTGGCGCATCTTTTGCAGATCTGCAGAATAGAAGAGTACTAGCCGTCTCCCATCACCATCACTTCTTTAGTGTACTTACCTCCTTAAAAACAAGGCGGTGAAATCATAACCACTTTAATTTTGGACAATGGACGGAACCTTGGTTTCCATCGAAAGACTCCAGGGTAGCTGTCGCAAGGCTGAGACTGTTATCAGGAATAGACTCAACCCGGTATAAAGTACACGCTTATTATTATTAGCAATTATTTGATAAGAAAAGTTTTCACAAATTGAGTTACAATTTTAGATTGGTTCAAGTCTTCCAATCAATTCTCCATTTGGGAGCAACTTGTTAGATCGACGCTAATTAAATTTCCACTCGGATAGAATCCACATACAACGGTATCATTCGTTTAAATACTCGGCAAAACGGATCTAACAAGATAAATAATTGGTATGAATAGAACCGTTCTATTCTGTTCTTTTATGTCCGTACATATGACGGATATTTAGTTGGACCAAGTTTGTTTTTTCAATTTCATTTACTAATGCAATTTTTTTAAATATTGAATTATAGAGTGTGTATCTAACAATTCGACACTTGCTTAAATCACTGAAGTTTACTTAAGTTTTTTTTTTTTTTTTTCAAAATTCTTATTGTAACTGCATGCTAGAATTATGGCCTTTAAGTGATTTGAGCAAGTGTCGCATTGACAGATACACCCTGTAGAAAGACTCGTGTATTGTAAAAAACATAGTGTCAGTGAATAATTCGACCACTTTTCGACTTTTACGAGTACAAACTCTAATAGATATGTATAATTTTTCGTGTATGATATGATATGAGTAATTTGGAGAGGCTAAATGGTAACTGAGTAGGGTAGCAAATTGCAAGGTAGTAATACAAGCAAGGTCAGTCTTAGGATGGGAGGCCATTCTTAACACATTGAGCCCCTTCGTGCCTCGGAGAGTAGGTTAGGCCGTCGGTCCCAGTTGCCATACGAATATCTGTCGCATCTTTACGGGTAGTAGTTAAAAAAGTCCTACAATCTGGTCTACAGAACTTCGATATCGCCTAGTACTTGGGTTGTGTAGGTCTGATGGCAGCTTCACGTAAAATATCGAAGTTCGGCCGTATCGTAGTTAGACTGAAAGCCGACCCCAACTTAGGCAAAGGCGCGGAGGAGGAATAGATAGGTATGTATAAATGTTAAACATTCTGTTTTATATATTATTGTAATTTTTTTTTGCCATCGATCAGTGCCAAAAAGCAATGCTGCTGTGGTCATATCAGGATGGAAAATCAAATGTCAAGAGAATTTCAAAGCTCGTCATTATGTTACTTAGCAGGGATAGCACTTGGGCTGGGCTGGATTGGGAACTTAGATGTTTATTATAAGTGGTTATGACGAACCAAAACTATGTTGATTACACGTGTTCTAGATATACAGTCACGTTAAGAGAAACGTGTTTGAGCACACCCAAATCTATCATTTGCATATAGCTCTGCAGATTTAAGTTGTAAGTACGTAAACGAATGACTATAGAAGTGATAAGAATAACTCGAATTTAAAAAAAATCTTTAATTCTATTGTCGCCACATTAAACTCTTATTTATTTTATTAAATATAGGGACAAACTATAATAGATGATATCACAGTTCACCATTTAATAAAAATAAGTTATTAGACATTATTTAGACTGGTTATGCCGGTGCCGCAATACTATTGGTCGATTGACAAATATTAACCAATAGTGGGATTATAAAAGGGTAGAAATAAGATAAGAACTTCACTTGAGTGCAAATAGAGGTACGAATAACTTGGCAGTTACTGTTAGTTAGTGATTTTCATAGTTTATATCAGTGGTTTCGAGACTGTTTTTTACAATTCTATCATAATCATGGCAGCAAAAATGTTGCTTCTGGTACTTTCTTTGAACTATTCCTTGAGAAGCTCGAAAATTTATTAAAAGTGTATATGATGCGTCACGACTCACGGTATGCGTACAAGGGTGTGAACTTTGAGGAATAGTTTTGATTTGACCCAGTGAGTGTCCACGTTACCATGAACTATCCACAGGTCTTTCACTTCTAGCTTTTTTTTTATGGTATTAGGGGGCAAACGAGCAGACGGGTCACCTGATGGTAAATGACTATAGCCGCCCATGGGCACCTGCAACTCAAGAGTCACAAGTGCGTTACCGGCCTTTAAGGTGGGAGCAGGGGAAAGGTGGAAGAGGGGGAGAGGAGGGAGGGGAAAGGGTTAGGGCCTCCGGTAACCTCACTCACTCGGCAAAAAGCAATGCAACTTTGCTTCATTGCTGGTTTTCTGTGAGGTCGTGGTATCACTCCAGTCGAGCCGGCCCATACGTGCCGAAGCATGGCTCTCCCACGATAATAGTGTAAAGCAAATGATTAACTTATCCTAGGTACATTAGTAGCCGGTAGATATACAAACGCTACGTGTTGCACTGTCAACTGTTAAAAAAGGGACCTACTTTTTTAACAGTTGACAGCAGCGAATATAAGCCTTTTCCGGGATATATGCCATATAAGTAGACAGGCTTCGCTCAGAATTTAGAATTAGCGCGTAGTGTAAAGAAGATTTTCAGATCAAGCTTTGGGTATGGAATTAACCAACATTTTGCCGAAAACCGCGACGCCTGATGAATAAATATTTAAAGCCAAGTCGACAACTTCGAAGTTAGTTTCTTTTTCCAAACACTCCTAGGAGCTAATTAAAGTTTTTCACAATATTATCATCACAGTTATTTCTACGACGTCAATACTTGGGGCGACACTCGATTCCGTCAACGGTAACGGGTAATCCACAATAATTTAGTACCGCCCTGGTATGGCGATAGAAGCCAAGTCGAGTCCGATCCTGAGTGTTGATTTTTCTATGGAGAAATCGTTCTCTCCATCTCTAAATAGTTAAGACTGAACGCCACGTTTTAAGTTTATTAAGTAGTTTGCTTCGTATCCTTAGCAGTGGCCACAAATAAGGGCGGGCTTGATTTTTCTTAATACAACTCAATTGGCAGACAAGCATATTATGATAATGTCTGATAGTAACCGATTACCGGCGTGATCAAACAGAAGGAACCCTCCTTTCTGTTTCTAAGATGGGATCGCTAGAAATGATATCCAACCATTTCTAGATGGCAGATGTGGCACAAGCTCCGACTCTATGTTTAACGCACACCAATTTAGATCGTCGCTTGCTTCGTTCGACGAGGTGATACGCTATCTAGATGAGTAATTATTTCATTAAAACCTATACCTACACCTTGTTTACTTTAATTGTGGATAGTGTCTGTAAATCATTCTCTATGCGTTATTCCTCACGTTATATTGTGCATAATATTGAGAGTGTAACCACACTTGCCGAATCAATTTTTAAAAATAGATAATAATGTTTTTTAATAGATAATAATATTTAGTTCAATCCCACAAAAAAAAACCAAAATATTTTACAAAAGTTTTACAATGTACATAAATGTTTATATGATGTTGTTAGAAGGACCAAAAAATTTGTGGGAGTCAGGAGTCTAAACTAAGATACTCTGTGCTATGGCCTCCTGGCGCACCCTTCTCAGATTTGGAAATTAGTTTTACTAATGGGTGAATAAAATAAATATATAGAAAACGCAAACTTAAAAGATACCAATATAACAAAACAAGTTCCAAAATTAAAAAACTCAAAATTGTGTGAGTGTCTCTGTCTGTATGTGTAGTGTGTGTATTATGTAAGTGTGTGTATGTGGATGCATGTATGTGTGTGTGAGTGTGCCTGTAGGGTGTATGTAAGTGTGTGTGTGTGTTGTGTGAGTTTGTGTGCTTATCTAACTTAATACAGAAAGATAAAGTATAAGAAAATAAATAAATAAAGTAAAAATGTTTAGAAATATATAAGTATTTTTAAATAATTTCTTTGTGATTATAGTATCTACAAATATATAATATTTTTGAATTAAATTTACCTTTTTTAATAAGTACATTATGTACGCTAGTCGAATTTGCTTTTAAAAATTAGTGTTAATATCAAGATATGATATATATTTTTGTAAATCTATTTTTCGAATATAAAAATCAAGGAACAAATAATAGTAAACGTTCTTATATTTAGTATGTGATACAAACTAAATCCACAATCACTTAGCTATATGTTAATTCAGTGTGAATTCGGTTGAATTCTTTGTACGCATATTTTAAGCAAACGCTCACAGACAAGAATGGAAAATTTGCAATACTTAAAGTTTGTATTTAGAAGAAGTGCAGAAAGACAATTTTTAAACAATATCCTACTAATATTATAAACGTGAAAGTTTGTGAGGATGTTTGGATGTTTTGGAAGTATGTTTCACGTAAAAACTACTATAAAAACTACTAAACCGATTACAATGAAACTTGATATGTAGATAACTGGAGACCTGGATTAACACATAGCCTACTTTTTATCCCGATATTCCTACGGCATCTGGACTTACGCGGGTGAAACAGCGGGGCTATGCTACTAAGTTAAAAAATGTGTAAAAACGCCTACATAAAGCTATAGGGGTCCAGTATTTACGTCCTGTCAGAGTACAAAAGTCTATACAATAACAGTTCAAGTTAAACTGGACGAATTTTCAATTATTAGTCCCTAAAGCAGACTGCGCCATCCATTATCAACAAAACTATACTTGATAGGTTTTTATTTGTACTTTTAGTAATCATTTCCCGCATTGTAATGCACTTACCGGATAAACCTGCTTTACTTCATTTTAGTATATCAACACACAACAAGACAATTAGCATTTTTTATTTATTTATTTACCTCTTTATTGTACACCTTTTAAGTGAGATACAATCCAAAAACAATATAACCATTTCAGGTATATCTAATAAATATAATGCTGATAAATGTTTTCAACAAATGTGGCCGCACTTTACTATAAATTTAACTATTGGGCAAGAGGCAAGACTCGTGATCGTGACTAAGTCATAGAGTTGTTTGGCAATACTCATCAATAACTGTGTGCTGTTACAAAGCTATACTGTCTAAAGTTTTAGTAAGGACTTATAATCACATAAAAATAATTTTATGTGATGATATTAAGAAAATTTACACTCTAAAGTATCTTGTATATTTGTGAAAGTTTGTTGTTATGTTGATTTCTTTCTATAGGAGTGCTCATTAAAAGTTATTTAAAGATATTTTCTTAAAAGAAATATGTTAAATTGTTAAAAGAAACCCTAAAAGTATATTACAATGAGTAGGTATTTATTCTTAAACTTTATCTTTTCTCTGTGATTAATTGATTATCGACCTTAATACTTAAATTAATCTATAATATTTCTAATTAATTTAATCTTGAATCTTTAGAAGTAAGTAAGATACGTGATATCAGAACATCCATCATCAAAATATAAGATACGCTTATACTCTGTCCATTCGTTTATTTTCTTTTTGTCAGTCGTTTGAGAACGTAACTGTGCCAGAGATTATTAAATTAAACTTTAAAACGCGCAATTAGAAAAATATATAGATTTACTAACTGCGGGCCGCGGTTTCACCCGCGTAAGACCCGATGCTGTGGGAATATATAGCCTATGTGTTTATCCATTCTCCAGCTATCTACATAACAACTTTCATCGCAATCGATTCAGTAGTTTTTGCGTAACAGAGCAACAAATTGTTAATGACATTTGCCCTTCTAAAAACTATGAAGTAATCTTTTGTGGGGAAGCCTTATCACTAATGTATACATTGTATACAACATTATACATCAATAATAAGTGTAGGAAAAATTACTATATTTTCACAGACTGTATGTTTCCCATGGTTGTACTGTATCCGAAACCATAGGACATAGACAGTGTCTATGTTTATTACATGCATCAATTAAAGATGAGTAATGAAAAAAAAAAATATAATACCCCTCAAAAATCCTATCTACGATTAGAAAAGTGCCGATGATGACTGAACAGATTTTCTTAAATTATACCTTTCAAACAAAAAAACTAATTCAAAATCGGTCTATCCGTATAGGAGCTATGATGGCACAGACAAACACACAAATACACACACACGCGTTAAACTTATAACACCGGGTTTAAAAAACCTTGTGTTTAGCATCGTGTGAGAGCCATGCTTGGGCAAGTATGGGCCGGCTCGACCGGAGTGATACCAGCCTACCAGAAAATCGGCAGTGAAGCAAATGCTTGCATTGCTTTTCGCCGAGTGAGCGAGGTTACCAGAGGCCCTAACCCTTCCCTTTCCCCCTCTTCCCCTACTCCCACCTTAAAGGCTGACAATGCACTTGTGACTCTTGAGTTGCAGGTGTCCATGGGTGGCGGTAGTCATTTACCATCAGGTGACCTGTCTGCTTGTTTACCCCCTATAAAATAAAAAAAAACAAAAACAAAAAACATAAAAAAGGTTTAGTTTGAATATATATTAGGTTTCTGTACCGACTATGTTGTGATTAAAGGCATCAAAAGCCGTAGTCAAATCCAAAAGATATAATGTCTACCAAACTTGGCCGTAGCAACAGTTATCGTTCAATGTTTGATTAAGTACTAACAACAGCTTAATATCTGAGGCACTTACAAATGACTTTGAACCGTAAAACCATCAGAAAATACTTTAATTCCATGTAAAAGCACGTGTGAAAAATCTTTCGTAAAACTGAAAGATATGACTACCTTACATTGTGTTGCTAAATGATCGAAACTATTAATAGACTGCCTACAACTTCACACACGTATGCCACATGTTTATTAATATATGTATGTACAATGATGCAACTGGACCACGAAACCGGTCTGCGGGCCAATTATTAAAGACGACTTGTGTAACATAACTTAATGGCAATATTGTACAACGTACTCTGCACACTACAATACACGCTAGTCTTAGGCTAATCTAGATTTTGCAGTTTATTAATCGCACTCGCACTAAGTCGATATAGCATAAACCAATGGATTACGAAAATTAAATGACGTAATGTATTATATCGATTGAGTAGGATTGTGAGCTCAGTTACTGGTCGATGAACGCAGAATGTGGAATAATAACCTATACTGAAAAATTTAATTATATATTATGATATAATAATAATAACTTGACACATCTCGCACACGGCCATCTGATCCCAAACTAGGCAGAGCCTGTACTATAGTAATCAGACTGCTGATAAACATACTTATATTTTTCTAAATACCTACACATTGTAGATAAATTACACCCAGACACAGAACAAATGATCATGCTCATCACACAATTAATTTTTCTGGGTGGGAATTGAACCCACGACCTCTGAAGATATAGATATAGGATATATTATAGATGATCTCGATCGCAATTTCATGTAAAAATGCTTACGATTCAATTTCATCTACTTCAACAAGATATAATTTAAAAAGGCTATAAGAAAATTACCCAGTGTATTTGGACCCTGATTCGGCGTCGTTCAATTTCTCCAAGAACTGAAATGCCATGAATTTACATAATTTTTGGTAAGTATATGCTACTGTGAATATAAAATAGAGTAAAAGTAACAACAACATAAAGATACACATGTGTGCATGTGAAGGAAAGAGAAAGGTTTATCGAATCAAACGTGGACATTATAGCAATAAACGTATAAACAGCTATCAACGATACATTATTAGCTCTGTGTACCTAAAAATACATATATGTACTGTTACAAAAGCCGTAAGTAAGTTTATCAAAACAATTTATCATCTCTTTCATTGTGAACGGTCGTGTGAGAGCTGAGAGCTTCAAAGAAAACAATCCACAAACACTGTTCTTCTCTCACTCTGTGGTTATGGATACTCAAAATGTAAGAAAGAAACAAACGTTTATTAAACCGCTAGCATTTTAAACACATTAATCAATTAGAGTCAGTTCCAAGCACATTTCTTTGATTTTTTATTGCATTGTTCTTCTACGGGCAATTAAATTTGATTTTTTTCGGTAAGTTGTATGAGAATGTTCACTGTTAGTAGATGTGAGTGTGGCATGCCTAAACGATATCACTTTTTTGTAGATGATAAAGTAGGTACATAAAATAATTACAAAATATAAACATATTAAGTGTACGAGTATTTTATAACAATTTAAAAAATAGCGACCTGAAGAAGGTAGCTGAGACGGATAGGTGAGGAAGGCGGAGGACCAGGTGCTGGGTGCGCATTGTTAGAGGCCTATGTCCAGCAGTGGACTGCGATAGGCTGATTGATTGATTGGTTGAAAAAAAATCGAATTAAGAATAAAAATAAAAACGCTGCAAGCTGTTTTAAGGAAAATAAATGTATCTTCACCATGTAGGTGAAGCTATGTTTATCAAGTACAAAACCTGGATTGACGCTGAAATTAAATTCCGGTCGTATGCTTCTAATTTGGAAGTGCAAAACTTGTCAAATAAGAAATATTGAAATAAATATGGTATCAGTCAGGTATGGTACCAATAAATAAGTGCCCTATATTGATTAATAAATTATTGTTTCATTTTTTATATTCATTCCACGATTAACCAAAAGGAATACACTTTAATAAGAAACATCGATCAAATGTGCGAAACATCGTCCACCCAAAGAGTACATGTCAAATTCTAATAATATCTATATCTTTTCTCCCTATTACAAACGTAATAAACAATTGAGTAACGATACCAAATCAGCATAAAGTATAAAGAAAAAATCTTATCGTTCTTACCTACTTTGTGGCGTGTATTAAAAACATATCGCCCCCATTATTATTACGGTTTATGTTCCCAGTATTATAATCAAACAAACTTGAGGTCACCTAGTATGTTACACGTTCACATAAATTGGGTAAAGTACCCGGTATTAATTAACAATCTATAAGCCCTCCGCGGATCGTTCGGCAAGGACAACTTCAATACTTCGACTTAGGTAAAATTACTTGAAATATTCCTTCCTTTCACTTACGTATTTCAAAGTGTATATAACTTTTAAACTTTTCGGACCAATGTTAGTAATTTTCTATTAGGTGAAGTATAAAAGTCATTTTGATTTCAGAATTAAAACTCTTTTGTAGAATAGGTTAGAAAGTTTATCACTTTTTTTTTGGCTGTTGTCGATAATCACTGAACCGATTTTAATCGTTCTTTCACTATTAGAAAGCTACTTTATCCAGAAGTAACATAAGCTATATTTTATTTCTGGTAAAGGAGCGCGAAGTCGCAGATACAGCTTGTTTAAAATAATTTAAGCAAAATGAATACCAATGAAACTAAAACACAGAGCTCTGCAGTTTCCTAAACGACACTAAAAGTTTATTTTAGACACTATTTAAGTCTTAGTACAACAGGATATGGAGCAACTTTATAGGTAAGACAAAATGCTCTAGAATTTGGAGCATGTATTGCAGCCGCTCGTAAAACAAGCCGCCTGCATGCTGATGTCACCGTCTGATAGTAAAAGACGTTCTTGCTTTCAAATGGACTACACACATAAATGACAGTTATGAATTAACATTTTCTGGAAAGTATCCGGCCCTCATTTTAGTTGTAGTATATATAATTTGGTTATTAAGCAATGGTTCCTTTTAAATCTGACGTGTTCTGATCGATATTTTAAAAGTTATACGCTGAACCAAAAACCTGATCAAGCAAGCCAAAACAGGCCGACACACATGCACATTTTGAATCAAGTGAATGTCTCATGAAATATCAACCAGCGCAAGGAATGGGAGCATTTTTTGTAGCATCTACTTTCACCGGCCGATAGTGGATTCGCATCCGGTTCATTCTGTACCGTTGTCGGATCGACCATTATCGCAATGGTGCCGGTGCATTTTGTCTTGATCTTGTTAAATTCTCCGATGTTGTTGACGCACTGTCATTTTAATTATATGGCCATTATTTTTCTGTTTTGTAACCAAGTTTTTGATGAAAATTTAAATTCGTTGAGTCATGAACTTTAAGTAAGAACGCGTTCGCAGATTTTACTGACTGAGGTAAAGATAATGGTTTATTTAAGTGTTTTATTAACAAACTTTTAAGTGTTACAGATAAGTTTATTAATGAAATACTTAACTCTCATTTGCACGGTATGTCACGTCACACATGGTACGGTATGTGACTCAAATTAAGTTTATATAAGATTTGATTGTTTATGTAAATAAGCTCAATACTTAAGACTTAAGGTTTATTTATTTTCTGCTTTTTAGTTCTTTTCGTCAGTTTAATTTTTGTTAATAAAAAAAATTATTTAATATTTTTTTTTTCAATAATCAGCTCAGCTACATAATGTGATGATTTCTAAACGCAAATACCTGATAAATTAATGAAAAGTAAACAGAAACACTATTCGTTAATACAATTTTCAAGGGTTTCTCTCAATTTTATCAGGATCCCATCATCAGATACTGACTTTCTTGACATGGGACCACCCTTGAGGTATACCCTATTTAACAAAAAAAGAATAATCAAAATCGGTTCATAAATAACGGAGGTAGGGCTGAACATTCATATAAAAAAAATATATATATAGATGCGGGCGAATTGAGAACCTCCTTTTTTTCGTCGGTTAAAAATCGTGCGGAAACTTACATTCCAAAGAGTTTTATTTTTTATTTATTTTTTACTTATTTATTTATTTACTTTCTTTTCTTTTTCTACATACGTATGCATAGAGTCATGATACATACAAGAAAAAACAATTTTCGAATCTTGATTTAACAGCGGTTTCCGCACTAAGCTCGTGGCTTGTGTCGCGTCAACCAAATTATTGTACATTGTTCATTGACACTTTATAACGGACATCGATTCCAGATAATAGAGTAGTTACATATTTAATTTAGCTAGTTAATTAGAATTTAAAACAAAATTATAAACTCAAACAGGCTTTCGACAACATATTAATATAAACACTTCAAATTAAAAAAGTTAAAATAATAAATTAAAGTTAAATTATAATAATAATTATTTTACACATATAATATAACACACGGTTGTCTGATCCCAAACTGTACTATGCTAACTAGACTGCTCATAAACATACTTATATATTTCTAAATACATACATAATTATCACTACATATTATAAAAAAAAAATATACGGTCGAATTGAGAACCTCCTTATTTTTCGTCGGTTAAAAACAAAGTCACCACAGCGTCTGTCTGTCTGTCTATTCGTGATAAACTCAATAACTACCTAACGGATTTTCATACGGTTTTCACCAATAAACGGAGTGATTCATGAGGAAGGTTTAGGTGCATTGGGGTTTTGTTTTAAACGGCTGAAATATGATGATGATTGTTGAAGATGTCGGAAAAATCAATACATGCTCTGCTACCCGTGCGAAGCCGGGGCGGGTTGCTAGTTATAGATAAATTACACCCAGACACAGAACAAATGATCATGCTCATGACACAATTATTTGTCCTAGGTTGGAATTGAACCCACGACCTCTGGCTCAGCAGTCAGGGTCACTAACCAATAGACCAACAGGCCAGTCAAAATTAAATTCTCACGCATTTTTTAATACTGTCAACTCACACTAGACCGGTCTGATGGGCCCATGACCTAATCTCTATCATATCCGCAATTATAATTACTACCGGTCACCGATTAATAAGTTATGAGAATACTTGTCTTAAAAAAACGTGTGCGTCTCGGGACGCCTGACAGAAGTGATAACTTAAACGCCAGACAGACTGGCGCCATAACGCGTTACGTAACGAGAAGTTTACCCTCCCATAAGAAGTTATCACTTCAAAAAACACAGATCAAGTCACCTTTCAAACAAAAAGAAAACAAAAAACAAAATCGGTCTATCCGTTTAGGAACACTGAATTATGTAATAATAACTCAGTGGATACCACAAACAGATTCACAGATACACAAGTTAAACTTTTAAGACCTCCATTTTTTGCGTTGGGGGTTACAAAACATCATGACATAAATACACTGTTCTTTAAAGTTATAGTACTGTGTCTCTAGCAGTATTTTCAAAGTACTACATCCTCATTTATTACTTCTATGGTACTATTTCACATTTATAGTTCAAGCTAACTTGAACATCTGTTGTGACATGTTGGACATTGAGCGTGGTGCGAAATAGGTCACTTTAAATCGTCATCTTATGAGAATTTCAGAACAATGAAATTGAAGCTATCGTTATGTATTTGTTCGTATATTATTACAATTTCGGGTGAAACAATGGTTTTGTTGTTATTATGTTCTGGTTTCCTCATTTCGGAGGTTTAAAGCTGGTGATGAGCGTGAATGTGACAACAGATAATATTGTATTTTGATTAGTTACAGCAACTTACAGCGCTTCTAATTTCGTAAGGAAGTTTCGTAAAGGCGATAGGAATATTTTAAATCTTCGTAGTTAACACTTGACTTTAACTAATTTTAAATAAGTGTATGTTTTTAGTGCGCTGCAGTCAATAGAGATCGAGCCTGTCGCTGTCTACCAGACATAACTGCAGACTCCGTACTGCTATTGACAATTTGTGACAGAAAAAAAAACAATACCAATTAGCCCGACCTTAGAATCGCATCGAGGTCCTTATACATACATAAGCCACACGCCATACAGCTTTACAAATATATTAATATTGCCTTCACCTCTAGTATGAGAGCTTGGGACCTACAAGTTGCGATTACATTATTTATTTCTCTTGGATAGGCGTATAAGAAGTGAGTTGAAAGACAAAACGTCTATACCATTAGCCATTAAAAAAAATTACAATCATATATAATATAGACAGTCTCGACGCTTGCACTGAAACGGAACCACAGGTTCCCGTGTAGTTACTACGTACGGAACTGCTTCAAATTATTAACAAAAGCAACAAAAGTTCTATTTTGAAATAGCAGTTTTGACACGAAAAATGTCCGTTGTAATCCTAACAAAATATAAACGTGAAAGTTTGTGAGGATGTATGGATTTTTGGTGCTCTTTCTCGAAAAAACTACTGACTCGATTTCGATTGGTATGTAGATGGCTTGAGACCTGGATTGATGAAAGCTACTTTTTATCCCGATATTCGACTCGGTACTAACGCGGGTGAAACGTAAGAATTTGTTTATACTACTTTATATACTTCAACACTACAATAGTCTAATTGATATACATATATATAAGTTAAACACTCAATATTCATTTTGAGTGTTTAACTTAGTTATCTCCATCCAATCCTGATAATCATTTCCGTTTTCCCTGTAAACATCTCTTTACCTATATATCATGATGACTGTATATTGACAGATTACACGTCCAATGTGATAAAACCTGTGAAAATATATGGGTACCTAGCAACAACTACATACACCATGACCCTGTCTAGACAATAGATTGAAGATTATTGCTTTAACCACCATCTGATCCCATTCGCGTCGCCACTCCTGTTACTAACGTATTTTAATCCATCGATCATCCTACATCGCCTACTTTATCAAAAAACATGTGGGAAACGAATTAACTGAACAAGTAATGGTTTATGTCCAACCAAAATTTCCTGTCCGTAATTGGGTCCGACGTTGTGTGATAGTGACGCCACTCGATCCATGTTATCTTTTGTCGAAAAGACGAAAATGCCTAAATAACATGTTTGGTTGAATTTAGCGACGCCTCATCAATTTTAATGAAAGAAAATTGTGTTTTACTTCGGTTAGTATTGAATTATTATAAAGAAGAAAGGGAGTATATATAGATGATTTTTGTGGCTTTTTTATTTGTAGCTTGACGTATTTAAAGTAGTAGCCTTATCTAAAAAAATACTACCACCACGTTTAAAAACATTTCTACAGACTATAAATGCACTAAGTTCCGGAAATAGGTCCATAAGAATAAGTAAAAACAGTTTTGGTCTTATACCTAAGTGCGCTTAATGTGTATATTATTAAAAATGTTACAATATTAAGTTAATGAGTTCCAGAAGAAATAGCTAGATGTAATTTTGCGAACATCAGACTATGTAAAGGCTTTTAGCTAGCTTACTCTTAAACCTACCCCTATTTGAAATGGATTTTTTAAATCCGACGGGTATTTTTAGAGATTACTATGTCAACAAGTTCTATTATTTTAGTGTAGTAATTAAATCCATGGTCAATCATCATCATCCTCCGCGCCTTTTCCTAACTAAGTTGGGGTCGGCTTTCAGTCTAACTACGATACGCCGAACTTTGATATTTTACGTGAAGCGACTGCCATCAGACCTCCACAACCCAAGTACTGGACGATACCGAAGTTCTGTAGTTAGACCAGGTTGTCAGACTATTTACGGCTCCAACTACCCGTAACGAATGCCTCAGATGTTTGTATGACACCCATGACCGACGGTTAAACGTGGTCTCCGAGGCACGGAGGGACTCGACTCCGACTCCAGAACCCACTTCCGTACGTCAATGCTTTTATTTATTTACACCTTATGGACGTCTGGTACATAGGCGAACGGCATTCTCTACCCGTCAACCATTGGGTGATGCAAAGAATGCAGGAAATAGGTGGATTAAATATTGTCAAAACATACTAAATATAATATGTAGGTACTATGTGTATACACATATATAATCAAATCACATACTTACCTACACACATACATACATACCGATATGTTATTATTTAATCTTAAAAAAGATGAGTTACAATAATCTCATGGTTTTTGTTTAATCCATAAAGGATTTAATCAAATTAAATTAGTACCTACTGCCCACCAAAAAATCATTTAACCGTAATTGATAATTTACACCAACCCATGATTTTTACGTATTAAATTCGCCGGATATGATTATATTACTACCTTCAATATTTATGTGTTATGTTAAAGTGGATGAAGTTTCTGATAAACTTTCCCGTAAAAACGTAGGTTTTCAATGTTCATGACGTCATTGAAATCACATAAAATTTGTCTAGACGTCCTATGACGTAGTGTCCATTTTTGTTCATGCAATAGGGAATATGCATGTTGTTTAAATTTACTTGATTAAATTTCCCTTCAATCTTTATTGTCCAGATATTATGCCTAAACAATTATTTTCTTATTTAGTTCGTGTTTAATTGCAAAAAAATATTAATTAAAGTATGCAAAATAGGGGCGCGAAATTCAACTTTGCAAAACGCTTCACCATTGGTCGAAACAAAACATGACGTGAAATTCCACGTTCTGTCATTTATCGGCGCCTATATTCGTAGTGTTACGGAGAAAGATAGGTGTTCCTGTGGTTTTTGCTCTTAGCTAGTGCAATTTAAGCATTCTAGTGATATTAGAAATCATCTAGGACAATGACTGAATGTAGTTTTGTCAAAGCATAATCAGACAATCTACCGAAAATAGGTGCATTCATGATGACTATATATTTTGCATCAAATCCATATTTTACGTCTGCTGAGGTCAAAGGAGTGAGCCGCAAGGTAATTATTATAATACTTGTTATATTATAATCTAAAGGATAGGTAAGATATGTATAGTTATATTTATGAAGTTTTATTGGATTTTGTTACCTAGTTTAAGTAGACATGCAAGTTGCCTTCTGCTTGATATTTAAAACAAACATAAATTACTGCTGACTAATTCACACTATACTAGCAATTAAATTGTAATATGCTTACATTAAAGTGATCTTCACAACAATATAAACACGATATTGAAGATACTTCATCTCTTCTCATTAATGTACACCATTGTTTTCGTATTTTACATTATTATTTTGTACAGGAAAAATTCTGTATTGGGTGTACTTCTTATAGTGTTTTTACACTAAGGGACAAGGCAATACCTATAAAATGGTTTTATAACTTTATCCATCGTCTATTAATAACAATAAATAGTAATTACTACTGGAAATCGGTATAACATTACTTTCACACTTCAAGTAAGTTTATGAAACAAACACTGAGCGTGGAACTTGACGTCATCCAAGGCCCGCGAAATATGGCGGCGTTCAAACAGATCAAATTTTATCGATGTTTTCAATGTTATTTTAAAAATTAATTTGAACATTGCTAAGGTTATTTATATTTTTTATTAGGGTAGAATGATGGAACAAGTCAATATAAGATAAAAAAAAATGCATGCATATTCCCTACTGTTCTTTTTATATTTTGATCATCGTTTCGTTTGAAATTTGATGTTATAATTGGGCTCACTTTTCTGATTACATTATTATTCTGCCAAAAGTTTAGATTTCACTTTATCGAATGTTGTAATCAAAGCTAAAAGATATTTCATGGTTTAGGATAAAAGTGACGTTCGTAATGAAAGCAAAAAACTATATGTTTTTATAACACACAAAAGACTATTCATCAGGAAAAATGAATGCTAAATTTATAAAGTATTTGTATCTGTGCAGGCAAAGTTTACTCCATAAAAAGATTTAAAACAGATAACACTTCTAAAAACATGCTCTCGCTTTCGCTTTCAATTCCACGATTCATTGAAAAATAAGTAATTTTCCAGCTGTGTAGCCACAGCTACCCGATACTGGTGACGTAACGGAGAATTGTTAGGGCTTTTACGCGTTGTACTTAATAGAAATAATTGATCAAAATGAATCTTAAATTGCGAGGCTAGATGAAGATGCGGCTAAAGATCTTTAGCTAAATTAGATGTGCGTTCAATAAGAATGCCTTATGCCGTTACCGTTGGAACTACTTTTATTTTAAGGGCAGTCCTTAAGATTTTCCAATTATAAAAATCATTTACACTTTATAGTGTTACCAAAAGATATTGATTTTTGTAACTTCAGGCCGACACAATTAATATAAAAACGGCTATCAACTTAAAAGATATTACTCCACTTTTATTAAATTTCGATCTTTCAAACAAACTTCACGACATAAATATTGATGGTGTTAATAATAATTCTTGTAATAACAGTGTTCAGTCTATCGGAGGCACGTTGATGATGTCACGGGGCGCCATGTCGTCACGGCCACCCCGCCCTCACCCCGCTATAACCCCTTTCTCGCCCGTTGTGCCTACGCAGTACCGTTCCATTTCTCTCAATTTTCCGCGTCTCAAACGCCGCCTGCGCCCACGTAGATAACGCGTGCGTAACACAAATTGAATTTCGCTCTATTTATAGTCATTTGTCACTTACAAGCTTTTGAAACCTATTTAAGAATAAAATGTTACATGTTCTATTGTTTTGTGTTAATGATGTGATAATGATAAATACAAAGAAAGTCTATTTTCAGAGACAATTACGCACAAAACAAATTTGGAATAAGACTTTATCTCTAAAGCAACTCCTATCAAATAAGAGTCTCAGTCTTTTTGCCGAGCGGCACATGCCGCCGGCTTTTCCCGGGCTTCTGTGCCGCCGGCACGCCGCAGAAACATGCACAAAGCCGCCGAGCATCGTTCCAGTTGTGGCAGACGTATAGAACGCTAGTGGGGTTCACATTTTGTGATTGGTTATCGATTACGATAAGTCTTTAACATTTCGATCGCAGCTGTAGCTTTTATTTTAATATGTAAAAAAAATTAAAGAAGAAGAAGAATATTTTGGATTTGGATGGATAAGAATAGTTTAGAATATAGAAAGAGGCAAAACGGTACAGCAATGATAGACAATTATAAAATACATGATTCGGGGTGTCGACATTCGCGCAACAGTATTCTTTGGGTTTTTAGGAATGATATATGAAGATTTAATTTTTCTTGCGTACACTACAAAAAAAAACTCGTTGAAGAGAATACATACCTGCTAAAGAAGGTTGGCAGCAACAATGCGGTTTTTAGCTACAGGAGAAAGTTTTTGAAAATATGAAACCCGCGCGACACGCGGTGGCATACTCGGGCGGCCATACCGGCGGTTTCTTTGTGCGGCAAAGCCGGCGGAATTATAAGCCGCCGGACGCACCGCGGCTTGCCCGGCGGCACTGTGTGTGGGAACCTTTACTCACCTTCCATCTATTATTATTATGTAATCAATCAAATAGCTACCGTAGTGTTCACTGGACACAGACAAATTTTATCCTTTAATAACATTTCAAGTATATTATCTTGCTCATTGCTTGCTGCGCGATCTTTAATTTGTAGTTTAGTCTAGCATTATTGGCCTACATTATTTTTTAAAGTTGTTTAGAAGCTGCATGTTCTAACTATATCAGGTGCGGCGGTTAAGCAGCAAGAGGGGCGCTATGAACCATTTATGCAAAACCATAACGGAAGAGTAAAAACAAGATTGCTAAGTGCCACATAACGGTCGCTCGTGTGTCACCATGGGGAGATCGACAACATTCATTTAATTTCGAAACATAAAAAATAGAATGAAAGCGAAAACTTTAAAAGAAAAAATAGAATGGCCACAAATTAAACGTAGGGTAATTTCTCCTTATTCTCATAGACAAGTGGGGATGAGTGGAGAGTAATTCTACTCAAAATTTGTTATACTTTCGTTTGAATAATCAAATCAAAACAAAATGACAATATATGGACACATTTCAATATGTTATGAAAAACAAAAGAGTGACATTCAAGTGTCAAGTTACTTAAAAGTCGCGGCTCACCGAATTGTTGACATATGTTAATAGGATTTTATCAGCATAATAACATAATGGGATCTTCGTAAACATGTTACTTGAAAACTTAGAAATTATTCAGAAATTGGGAATAAGTATAAATTGTTTAGTTGTGTTCATACTTCAATGGGTGGACAAGGTTTGGATAAAAGGTGCTCAGAGACTTCCATAGGACTACGCCTCCTTACGGTTACGAGGTTTTCGCCAGTTTGACCAAAGTATAGCTTCACCGTTAGTCCTGGTTATAACTAGATAATCTGTGGGGGTTTCCACACGACAAAAAGAATGGCGTATTCATAAGATACACCCATTAACGCAATAATATTTATATTGAGTAAAATATTTCGCGATTATTATAAAAAAATAAAATTAATTCGATTCGAAAACAATGAATCGATTTTTATAACTTAAATAGAAGTACCTACTCAGTACTTACTGAGTACATACTAAGTTAAAAGTATCAGTAATGACAGAAGAGTCAACGTCTATTTTTTATTATAAAGAGGTTTACCAACCGAGGTCTGTATAAGAAAGTTATATTTTCTAGATACTTTTAAGCATCTTAAAGCTAGAAAGATTAAAAACCCATTACATTGTAATTGTTCGGTTATACCGAAGACATATTTGCGCGAAGTGATTCAAATCTAACGAGTCTCAAAAAATTTTATCATATTAATATTATACACGTTATGATAATCAAAAACTATTAATTTTATTGGTGTTACCTCATTATCAATGCCATTGATATATATATATATACGTTTGATGATTAAACTATTTCATTGTCAATGCCTATATCTCTCAATGCCAACGTTATTGATTTTTGTGCTTCCTCGTTCTAACACCAAAAACAAATGCCTACTACAATAATACTACCAGGGCAATAAATTCCTAATAGCGTCTTAATTTACATGTATGTATATCCGTCTTTAAATTATAATCGATGATAAGTATTTATCTATCCCAACATCCATTATTAAGTCTTTATCAGCTTTATTAAAGAAGATTGACAAAATATGTTTCGGCTATTCGATAAGGATATCCTGTTTGTGCCCTTATATTTTGTAATGCCATTATAATATACTAGCTGTCCCGCGCAACTTTGTTTGCATTTGTAAATTTTCCCCGTTTTTGAAATATTTTTCATTGATGTTCCGCTCATATTGGTCGTAGCAGGATGTTATATAGCCTATAGCCTTCATCGATAAATGGGCTATCCAACACTAAAATATTTTTATCAATTCGAACTATTAGTTCCTGAAATTAGCACGTTCAACCAAACAAACTTCAGATTTAAAATATTAGTATAGATTAAGTAAAAGCATGATCGGACTCGAAATGGAGGGATATATATATAGGTGGCCATCTCCCCGCAAACCGGCAAAAAACTGTATTAAAAATATTAACACAATAAGATGATGACTATTTATTGCTTAGATTAACAAGAAGAATGACTTCTATAAATTATAAAGAGCCACCGTTGCAATCAAAAGAAAACACTTTCAAATAAACGTAGTCTGTAGAGTCTTGCAACACCTGGAACTTTACTTAGCCGACTTATAGAAACTTTTTCATTAAATATTTTTAAGAACACTAGTTAGTCTGTAAGGCAAATCGTAATCGGGTGGTCATTCCACAATTCTTCTGTGGCTTCTGCGGGAAGAAATAACGTCCAAACTCGACTATTCCGATTTAAAAGTGTGTACATTATTCAAAATAGTAGCCGTTCTACTATAATTGAATTATATAATTTTGTATCTCACAGTCTATCTAGTTTTATATCTATAGTGCACACGGATAAATAACTCCCATATTGTAATGCAGCATATATTACAATAACACAAACTACACTAATGTTGATACAAATAAATATATCATATTATTATCTAACTAGAGCAATATCTATTAATTGTATTGATAGTTTTAACATTATTGAATATCCAAAGTATTATTTATTACCCACGGCTGTAGTTCTAACAATATTATAAATGTGATATTTTGTAGTTACTATATTTACAGCGTATGATATACTTTGGCTGTTAAAGTTTAGCATATAATTTGTTTCCTGGATCCACAGGCAAAACCGGTGAAATTAGTACGTGAATAGTGCATTATTTTTAGTGAATTATCTAGCTTCACGTAATCAGAAACCTTTTGTGAATTCATTCCGTGCGTATATTCAGCAGTGTCACAATTTTTTTATTTTTTTCATTTTTTTAGAAAGAATACTAGTAACGAGGGTCACACATTACTAGTATTCTCGTTAACCCCTCCAGCTAAGCTAAAATGCTTGTGTTAGGAGTGGGTTCACGTCGGTAGTGTACTGGGTGGGGTTCGAACCCGCAACCACTTGATTGCAAGTCCGATGCCTTAGCCATTACGCTACCGCCGCTTTAACAATCTTTGTAATTAATAATTTACTTATGATTGAAAAAATAATTCGTACTTTATTTATCTTAATTCAGTGTTCGTCAACCTACAGCCTGGTAACAACACAGAGTAAATAAACTACATATAAAAAGAAAGAATAATTATAGTTTAGTAAAACAAAAAAAAAACCACTTTAAAGGCCAACCAACCAATTTAACCAAACTCAAGGGGTTTACTAACCACTGAACAGTTCCACTATCCACCTCCTGGCTCCATCATCAAATCAGCTCCAAGATGACAAATTATAGCATTGTTTATCAAACTACAAAAACATACAATGTTAGAAGTAGGTTATAATTTACTTCCAAGTTTTGTTTACATAACTAGTTAGTTATGAGTGAAGCTAATAAAAAGCATGTTAAAAACCATACCAACCAACCAACCATATTACCTACATATTTAGGATATTATTTGTGTTTATTTTAGTTTCTCTTATTTCAGTGACTCTATTAAGTTTTTGACGTCCATTAAACAGATAACAAACGATGGCTTAATTATCAACATTCGTAACTCCAAAATATTCTATATTTATTATTTGGATGTCATCCAGTTTAAAATGCCATAACGAACACGATGGAATCACTCTTTCTTTTTTTTTTATAGTTTCTTTTTGCTAAATAGCAAAAATAAATAAATACAAAAAAATAAACTACGTACATCGAAAGTCAGTTTATTTAATCATATTATTAGATAATAAATTATAATTAAAACAAAGATAAGCACAAATAAAATTTAAATACAGCTGTTTTTGTTTCCTCCTGTAAAATTTTACCAAATGGAAATATGAAGGTTGATAATTAAGCCATCGCAATGATATAAGTATGTTTAATATAGCTATGTACTCGTACGTCATAACAATACGAGTAAAATAGACCGATATAGATAAAAAACGATAATGACGGAAGGAAACTGACTTATCAACGGAAATATGCCTCAACATTTTGAGCAACTAAATCAATGTAATTGAGCTTAGAATTTAAAATGGCATCAAATACATTAATAGATAATTTATTTAATTAATGGGATTTCTCATAGTTTTAAACCACCACTTCCGCAAAACGCAGTCTACAGCTAGGGGCTTCTATCACGATGCAGAAGAATGCAAGTGTAATTATCGCTCCCCCGATCAAGCAAGCCGTGCAGCAATGGTTTTCATCGACAGGCCCTTTCGTCCAGCCAAGGGCGGAGGACATCCATGAGAAACCTTCTGACGTGCTTCTGACGTGGTGGTTGCTAGGCTCTGTTCACTTCAGAACTTTCCTTTCGTATCATAATAGGGGTTAACCTGAAATTTTGCCTGTCTATTGCCATTTTATGTAGGCGATAAAATGGCAATGGACAGTCTGACGACAGTAGTTATGTCTTCCGACGAACTGCTGTACTAAACTAAATTATCTATAATAATTATAATCACATTTAATATTTAGGTTATGGATATGGTTCCTGCACACGACTGGGCAACCTGTTAAGGAATATATACCTCATTCAAAGAAATGAGTAAAACATTTGATCTGTTAACATGGGCGTACCGAGGAGGGGCGGGGGAGGGCAACTGCCCCCCTGGCTTTAGCAAGCTTACGTAGTATTTTAATTAATTAATTTTGAGTCAATGTTTTTTATTTGTGGACCCTGGACTCTGGACCGACAACATCAAATTTTGGACTAAAGGCTGGGTACGCCCATGTCTGTTAATACAATACTTATTTAATAAATAATACAAGCCCTTAGACACAAGCTATTGCCAGCGGGGTCTTTTTATGTATTAAAATGATCAATCAAAATTTTTATAATAAATAGCGGTTTTAAATCTATTTACAAGGCCTCACTAATATGTCCAACGCCGCATTTAGCGGTGTATTTAAAGACTACTTTATGAGCTATTAAGTTGTAGTTAAAACGCTGCAAAGAAATAAAGGTTTAATTTAATGAAAATTCTTCTTTACAATCCTTATTTATTGTATAATAAATCTGAATATAGCTTGAGTGACTCTAATTAGCGTGTAATAAATTGACTCAATTAGTTTCACACATTAAAGGGTCGCGATGCCTGTTGGTTCACATTTCTACGCAAACAGATCGAATCCAATTTCAGTTATGTAACAAATATACGGATCCAATATTAACCCGCTGAAGGTCTTGTTTGATAGACACGTGTTCCCGCCAGAAATACATAGACTAAAGGCATGGTCCAACTATAATAATCAAAGTTGTATTTACAGTAGAAAAGCAACTTTTGCTTTGGTTGTGACAAGAAGTATTAACAATAATATTTTGGGACATTCTACAAGCACATCTCTACCTAGACCCAAACAAATATTTGTGCTATGGGTTCTAGAACAAGGACTCATATACTTAGATACATTTTCTACACCGAGACTACTCCAAATATACTATTCATTCATTAAAATGTGTAATTAAACCCGCTTTCTCTGACGTAGAAGTCGAATGTACTACGTCGTCGAAATAATTAGAATATGTGGATATAGATGTTGTCGTCTAATTTGTCGACAGACATAATTGTGCCTCTAAAAAAGTTAGCAATTATAGTAATTAGTTTCATCGGTGTCCCATTATTTATTTATTTATTAAAACTTTAAGCACAAAAATGTACAATAGCGGACTTAATGCCGTAAGCATTCCCTACCATCATTATCATAATTCAGTAAGCCTATCGCCGTCCACTGCGATTTTTTTTTCTACCAGTCTACCCATTAAACTCGAAGTAGTCAGTGTTGATTTCAACCCTTTAAAACTGTACATTAACAGTTTGCGATTGAGACCAACATTATTTGTAACGGTTAAGCCATTACGCAACCGACATTCTTTGGTGACGTCCCGGATCGTATGAATTTATGTGACAATAATTAAATGCACGTCGAACACGATTCGAATAACGCGTCTATTGACGTTCTATAGGAAATTTTGGGAAATTATATTAGATATTGTAGAGTGGACACTTAAAGACACTTAAAGATATTAAATAATGAACAATGATATTGAAAAATATAATAGAAGTTATCCCACTAATATTATAAATGTGAAAGTTTGGATGTATGGATGTTTGTTACTCTTTCACACAAAAACCACTAAACCGATTGCTATGAAACTTGGTACGTAGAGAGTTGGAGACCTGGGTTAACGCATAGGCTACTTTTTATCCCCATATTCTTACGGGATCGGGACTTACGCGGGTGAAACCGCGGGGGGCTGCTAGTGTTCTATAAATAATATAATCTTACTAATATTATAAGGGCGAAAGTTTGTGAGGATCTATGGATGTTTGTTACTCTTTCACGCAAAAACGGCTGAACGGATCTGAGTCAAATTTGGCACAGAGATAGATTATAGTCTGAAATAGCATATAGATTACTTTTCTTGTGGGACCGATATCACATAAAATTCCACGCGAACGAAGTCGCGGGCAACAGCTAGTAAACTATAAAGCGGGTCCTTTCGTTAGTTGCCGGATCCAATTCAAGTAGATTTTAGGCATTTATAATATTCTTATTTAGTTACTTTTTCTTTTTCGAAATTTTGTGTTAAAATATCATAAAGCCAAATCTGAAAGCCAACTTCAACCTGCTTGGGAATAAGGCTCCAGGAGATTGTTGCGTTAGCCACAATGAAGGAAAATAAATTGGTTTCTTTACGTCACATATACGAGTATCATTCCCTAAGGGGATTTACTGTTACCTTTTTAACAATAACTGTAATAATTTGAAATGATTTCAGTAGGCAATATCTATTCAGATCAAGTCAACTTAGGTTATTTTGATATTTTAGAAGGAATGCTATATCTTATATTCACATTTCAAAAAGTTTTTACTCTCCTACAACAAGTAGGAGAGTAAAAACTTAGAATATATACCTGAAAATTATAAAAAATCTTGATCTATAATTTTTCATCGTGATATTTTTAGTTCCGTCATTATTTCCGTTTATCTACTTAACTAATTGATTTCCGTTTAAAAAAAAATCATCTAAACGAATTCCAACTGCCCTTTTTTTGTGTTGAAACCCCCTCGGACCGTCGTCCCGGCGGGGTTTTCGGTGGGGCGGTGTGTCGGCATCGAACCGACTTAAACCACACGGCCTTAAGTAGGAGGGATCCGGGAAGCCCTATTTCAACCATATTACATAGTGTCACTGGTGCAGCTGGCATCATTTGTTGTGTACGAGTGTCTGTCTAATAAAGTCTGTGCAAGCTCAGAATTGTAAATACTTTGTTTTTTATTTCTCTCAAATCATTTCATAACGTTTGGAATATAAAACAAAAATAATCATCAAATCGGACATCGGCACCACTTGTTGTTTCTCTATTCGTTGACATAAATACGCTAGCTTAGTAACTGGGATTAAAAGGAATACTATTAATGATGACCAGTGGTCAGCGTAGGTACTGTGGTACTGTTGTGTAAGTAGACTGGCCACACACCTAATAATATGTTAATAAAAGAGAATCATTATATAACTTAAAAAAAACTTTTGTTTAAAATAATAAAATCTTTGGATTTTTGAAATAAAAACTGTGTGCAACAAAAATGGGGTTCTTACGACACTGGGACCTGATAAGCTGGCTTCAGTAGACGTCGAACGATCCTTTTCTATTTATAAGTGGATTCTGAATGTAAAAAGAAATTCTTTGAAGGTAGAAAATATTGAAAAAAATATCGTTATTTATTTTAATTCAAAAAATGAGGAAATATGTGATTTTGAAAAAGAGATAGATTAAATTACCTACTTAAATAGTAATTATGTTCTCATAATTTATCTATAATATGTATGTATTTAGAAATATATAAGTATGTTTATCAGCAGTCTGGTTACTATAGTACAGGCTCTGCCTAGTTTGGGATCAGACGGCCGTGTGTGAGATGTGTGAAGTTATTATTATTATTATAAAACATAACCAGTATAGCCATTATATCTCATCGCTTTTGTATTATACTAGCAACCCGCCCCGGCTTCGTACGGATACAAATTATACACCTAAACCTTCCTCATGAATCACTCTGTCTATTAGTGAAAACCGCATGAAAATCCGTTCAGTAGATTTTCAGTTTATCGCGAACAGACAGACAGACAAACGCGGCGGGGGCCTTTGTTTTATAATATGTAGCGATTTTGTATAATATATTAATAAGTTTGATTAAATTTGTGTTAAATTTACGATAATTTATATGTTGACAAATTGTACTTTTTGTTAAATAAATGTTGATAAATATTTAGATTTATTGGTATATCGCTAACCCCTACATAAATCTAAATCGCTCTAAACCGCTAAACCCTCAACACTCCTTTATTATATTAATTTACGTACACAGTGTACAGTTTAAAACAGTTCACAAAGATGAGCATTAAAACCGCTTCAGTATAAGGGTAGGTACTGTACATATAATTAAAAAAACAAATTTCCTACAGTTAAGTTCAGAGGGAAGTCTAACTAAGTGAACTCGAATCGACTCGAATTTTAAAATGCAGGAATCTCGGGGTATATCCATGTTATTATAACATTTGAGGTCATTCATCCTAAATAGCACTACCTACGCCGACCACTGATGATGACCGACGAAGCTATTAATCTAATTAAAATGTAAGCAAATCTGACTATTGCTACAGTTTACTCTCCTCTAAATTGATGGGAACACTAAAAGTGACAGCCAGGACCCGTTAAGATAGGTTCCCACCTACAGTCATACTGCAGATGAACAACCACTATCAGCAAAGAACTAGGATTTAAAACATCACCAACTGTAATATAAAATATAAACTATATAACTCCTGGATACGAGTATAAACAATCTAGCAACTGTTCTTAATTCAAAATTGGAAACAAAATACTACAACAACAAAACAAAACAAACAAAAAGTACTTAATTCCTACCGTAAATAACTAACAACAAAGCGACAGTAAAGTTATTTTGTAATTGGTCAATTATCACGCTAACCGTATCCTAGAGCCGATAACACAGTACAGGGCATTGGTGTATGCGCTACTCGGCCACAGTGGCCCAGATTCCTTTGACATTGTGCCAAATACTAGCCTAACCATTCATTGTGAAGTTTCATAGTCATGCATGCTCTTTAGGGATTAATTGAGCCTACTATTACGCTGCATTTACTTTTAGCGTATAATTAATACGTCCTGGGGTTTTATTTTGCTTTATTTTGTTTGTGTTTATAATATCTTATAATTTAAAATGCATTTAAATAAAGATGTTTTGTCTGTGTATGTAAAAATAAAGGTTTTAATATATCTTTACATATAACAATTTATTGTCACATTGTTGGTCCGCGATGAACTAAACTAATTTTAATGAAATTTTTAACACTATGTTCAGTTTTGTGCAAGTTGAAATGCCACAATATTTTATTTTTTTGCAAGTTACATACACAACAAAGTGTGGTCGAGAAACTAGTAGATCATAGTATTCTATTCTTTTTTATATACTGACAGTTTGTACAGTCAGTACTCTATTATACACATACATACCAACGTTTTCGATTTGAGACACGACCAGACTGCTAATTAAACAATTAACTTAATTAACGATTTAATCTAACCGCTGAGAAGCGCGAAATCATTTCACAATGTTAATAGGTTAATAGGTATCACTGAACAGTTTCAAATACGAATGGGGAAGAAATTAGTCCATACAGCAGCTCTGAATAATCGCATACAGAACTAAATATTTTTACAGGGAAATGACGCAACGCCGTAATCCGCTTGTGGTAATTAGTATTCGTGTCACAGAAAACCACGTGTACCTTCCATCGACCAGTTAACTTCACTACTCTAATCCCCCGTAATAAAGTCTAAGCTAGAGTGTCAGTTGCGTTTGTAAGTGTGGTTCTATCGCGATGCGTGTCCGAGTATCGGCATAATTTCACATTCACGGCAAAGCAATGTCGGTACGTGATCGTCCCAGTGCTGAAGGGCCGTGAGAAAGCTGCGTGCCAACGTGTCTTTTACCAAATACGTGAAATATGCACGCTTCCTTGTGTATACTAATGTAGGAAAATCCGTAGATGAAATGCAATTAGAATATATTCGTTTTTAAAAAAGATAAGACTGGCCTGTTGGTCTAGTGGTTGGTGAACCTGACTAAACCAGTGGTCGTGGGTTCGATTCCCACCCTAGACAAATAATTGTGTGATGAACACGATAAATTGTTCTGTGTTTGGATGTAATTTATCTATAATATGTATGTATTTAGAAATATATAAGTATGTTTATTAGCAGTCTGGTTACCATGGTACAGGCTCTGCCTAGTTTGGGATCAGACGTCCGTGTGTGAGATGTGTAAAGTTATTATTATATGCCTTATCTGGCTTCTATCCTATGTAAATACAGTTTAAAATAAAATAATGTGGGTAGATACTAGGAGTTATAAATATATTTGTACACCCACAATCAAAGCCAGATTAAAATATTATCCTAATTAAACATACTTCCCGCATAACGGTGAGTGGTTACCATTAAACCCTCGCAGCAGAAATTGTGTCAATTGTGCGTTTCCGCCTTAGCTACTACAAGAGTAAAAAAGTAGATGGATAGTGATAATTACCTAACACCTTACAGTTCCCAAAACGTATTTCCAGAAATTAGTAAAAAAAATATGTGATACGGTCTTCGGTACGGTACGGGTACTTCGGTCATAAAATTTACGGTAGCCAGAATACTAAGGCTTGGGCCAGTTCACAGCGTAACTATTTATTATTATATCAGATGCGTCATCTGGGTTAAATCAGAGTGGAATCGGCAAGTTTTAACCTACTAACAAAAGTCATATGACCACTGATACCAATGTCGCTGTTCATTTTAATTGGATTTTTAAAGTAAATTGTTCTACTTAAAGAATTAAGTCAATTCTTTATTTATAAGTGGGATTCCCAAAGAGGGTTTTTATATGCGTACCTGCAATCCTGGGAAACCCTAACTGAACTTCTCGGAAAACACTCGTGTGCTGGACAGTTCACAACGATTACGTTTGGATAACAGTCTGTCAATACAATAGTGTGCTTTGATGTTTCTACGTTTCAATATTTATTCAGGTATAATTTTGTGAAATTTAAGGCTTAAATGGCCGTATCTTTTGATTGCGTTGAAAAAATCAAGCTTCTAAAGCTTGATTTTTTTTACAGCTTCAAGAGACCGCAGACTTATGTATTTGGTATAAATTTCAACTTGATGCGTCCACGGGTTCCTGAGGGTTGCTTTTTTTCTATTGAGGAAGGGAACCCTAAAGAAGCAACTCTTTTAAGAAAGCTGTAATATATACCAAGGTAAGTACGAAATTTTAAGTGTTTAATTAAATAAATTAAGACTTTAAATACAATATAAGTACCTTATAAACTATAGTTTGCTCTGTTGAATGTTTTTTGTTTAATTTTACAATACTCTTACGTGAAATAATCACTACATATTGTAAAACAGAGTCCCCCGCCGCGTCTATCTGTTTGTCTGTACGCGATAAACTGAAAAACTACTAAACGGATTTTCATGCGGTTTTCACCAATGGACAGAGTGAATCATGAGGAAGGTTTAGGTGTATAATTTGTTAAGATTTTGTGTAAATTGATTGAAATATGTTGATGATTGTTGAAGATGTCTCTGCTACCCGTGCGAAGCCGGGGCGGGTTGCTAGTACACAATAAATTAGATGCAAACCGAATTAGGAGCTCATAGTTTAGCAAGAGTGCGCCTCGTCCGTCAGTTGACAATCGAATCTTTAATTGTGATTTTTTCTGACAAAAAATGCTACTCTATTCGGGGTTGCCTGCTCTTACTCCAATTATATATTTATATTTTTCTAAATGATTACAAAATAAATAAAATTTGAACCAAAACATATTCCAATAACTAAATAATATAATCAACCTAAATGTGTAATTTATAATCAATACAAAACAATTATTATATATTATAAGCTAATTGAAAATGTTGTCAAGTTATCAAACTTGACACATCTCACACGGCCGTCTGATCCCAAACTAGGCAGAGCCTGTACTATAGTAACCAGACAGCTTATAAACATACCTTCTTATATATTTCTAAATACATACATATTATAGATAAATTACACCCAGACACAGAACAAATGATCATGCTCATCACACATTATTTGTTCTGGGTGGGAATCGAATCCACGACCTCTGGTTCTGCAGTCAGGATCACTAACCAGTAACCACTAGACCAACAGGCCAGCCAATTAATCCACTATCTGCACCCGGCATGCGTTGCAATGCCTTCTTTTATATTTTTTTTTCGGCCAAGAACCCTCGCGATATATAGATATATTTAAATATTAGTATGAACAGTCATAAGCAACTGATAGTCAAATATACAAGCTTATAAAAACTTTGTCAATATTACCCGCCATTGTAAAAAAGGCAGTTCTAAATTCAAATCCCGAAGTCTCATTAAGTGATTATAATAACAGAACACACACTGAAAGGTTCAACGGTTGTTTAATTATACACGTAATCTGATTGTTATTCCAGTCACAGAGTATTTAATTGGTCCTCATTACGAACAATGAGGACATGATGTGAACAATAACTCATTCGCATTATGTGCCCGTCTAATTCTGAAGAAAGGATCTATTCACAGAATAACAAAGCTTCGCATTCATACGCGCGTTTTTTGGCAAACGCAATCATAGACAATAAACAGCGAAGGGGCGCATTATATACCTTTCGCGATCAATGGGGTCTTTGGTTATCTTTATTGTTTAGTACCAAGTCATAGCTTTTGAGAGCGTATTTGTTAGAGAGTTAGAGATCGAGAGAGAGTATTTTACCCCAGCCCACCGCCTACAACTTTATAAGGCGCAGGTTCGGCCGCATATGGAATATTGTTCTCATATCTATGCAGGAATACCCGAGTACCAGCTTCTCCCTCTGGACCGCATTCAACAGCGAGTGACTTGAATCGTCGATTGCCAGGATATTTCAGATCGACTTGACTCTTTGGCGTTGCGTAGAGATGTAGCTTCACTCTGCATTCTCTATCGCCTGCATCATGGGGAGTCCTCCGAGCAATTGTCCGGACTTATACCGGCCGCAGCGTTTCGATCTCGTTCAACGCGACAAAACTTTCATCCCCATCACCTAGATAATATAATATAAAAAAAAATACAAATCTACTAAATCAAATTTGGTCAACCAAATTTCTCTTGATGTCATAAACAGGGTAGGGTCTTTAAAAATTATATTTTACTTCGTACGTACGGAAGATTACTTATATTATTTTCCGAGTATCTTCCACCAATACCGCCTAATGTGAATCGCAGTAATTTCTTTTTGTTTCGATTAATGACTAGAGTCTCTACAATTCTATGCTGTCAATAGGCGACTTACTTTGTCCCTTGTACAGCCCGTGTTAAAACACTTTCAATGTTTTTTTTTTTCAGAGTTATCTCGTCGTCTTCCGTAATGATTTTATTAACTGAACATGAACCGTGTTTCCTGCTACTTTGTCGACATAAAAGATAACAGCCTCTCGTCCATCAACGAATCGACCTTTATGACTATCGTGTAACAACTAGGTATTTAAATGCGAATCCAAGTGAGTGAGCAAGATGAGAGAGTGGGGAACAAGGACGATGGCAATGTATTTATTCTCCATAATTTATTAAGTTTCAAATTCTTTTCATGTCGTTTAATAGAATGATACCTGAACTATAATATGTTGAATGTCCGATAAGATTAGATACCATATTGATAATGTCACTCCGTTTATGGAAATCCTATGTTAAATAATTATCTTTTAAAAAAAGTATCACCGACTTCAATGTGCTTTTTAGTAGAAAGTAGATGTATTTTGTTGAAATATAATATGGATAGGCCAACTAAACGCACTGCTCCAATGAGACAGCGATGTTTCAAAGCAAACGAAAATATCATTTGTTGATTTTCCAAAAACCGCTCGACTGATTTCGATAAAATTTAAATGGGACCACCTGGGAAGTATACCCTTTGAACCAAATAAAGAATTTCTCAAATTGATTCAGGCGTCTTCGAGTAATCGGTGAACATACATAAAAAAAAGATTCCGACGAATTGAGAACCTCCACCTTTTTGGAAGGCGGTTAATGAATACTAAAAAAATAAACAAGTTTTCAAGTTTACTGTTAGCGTCTTGGAGCTTAAAACAAAGTTTGAAAATGTCAGCAATGACTTGCCCTTTTATATTGAAATGAGAATGGAACTACCATTTCTTCTACCGAGCGTGGGGCTCCCGAGTCTCCTAGAAATTAATTTTTGACAGCCTTCATTCACCTTTTTACTGACTTTATATGGTCATATCACAGTCATGTCAACTGCCCACGACGCCGATGCAGCAATGTTGGCATGGCTTGGCCTTTGGGAACTTGAATGTATCTCACGATATTACATATTTAATTTGAAAAAATAAATATGGTTTACTTTTAAAATACTAGTGAGACGGCGGCACGTCACTGACATTTTTCTTTCATTTCAATTACGTATACATATTGTGTCAAAAATATCTATTACATTTTATTTTTTTTTTTCATGAAATCAGATTTTTAGAGAATAAGGCCGTGTTTTTAACAAAACAGTTTAGCAAATCCAAGCTTTCACAAACCATGGAGTTATTAAAGTAAAGTATTATTTGTGAAAATTTTATTATAATAAGTTTTATTAACAAGATATTATTATTATTACCAGCATACTTTTGTAAAGGTATATCACTACATATTATAAAACAAAGTCCCCCGCCGCCTCTGTCTGTCTGTCCGCGATAAACTGAAAAACTACTGAACGGATTTTCATGCGGTTTTTACTAATAGACAGAGGTATTCATGAGGAAGGTTTAGGTGTATAATTTATACACGTGCGAAGTCGGGGCGGGTTGCTAGTCCTTTAATATTTTACAAGTGATTAAATTGTAATGGTTGATTGTTAAACAGTAAGAAGGTAAACTACAAAATAAAAAATATATATTTATCAGATATGACAATTCATAAAAGTGTTTATCACGATAATTTAATCTGGATATCTATACATATAAATTTTTGCACTTTGTCCTTATGAAATAAAAAGATAATGAATATGTGATACAATAATAATTAAATTTTATGCAAAATAATTATCATTTTAATTTAAAAAAGTAAACAGAGTTGATGATTGTGACGATGCCGTAATATTGCCCATGAGAAATGTATGCGGAACTCCTTATTAACGATGTTATTATGACAATGTGTCAATGACATAAACATTTTTTTTTAATATTCTTACATCCTACAATGACTATTTGAACAAATATAGACAGTACAACTTACTTTACCACAGGAAACCTGAAGCAGGTTAGGAAATTTAATAATACATATCAGTAGATAAAGAATTGGTTTTGATGGTTAAAACCCTGTGTGTGTATTTTATGTGAAAAATGTATGTCCCTTAAGAGGGGAGCAAGTGTAAGAAGTAATTCGGAGTATCAGAATTCTTGGTGCTGATTCAGATAGCTAATATTGTAAATGCTTTATTTATAAAGTTAGCCGACATCATTAAATGCAAATGCTATCCAGATTTGAATGTTCGTTCTTAAAAATATAAAAATGTAGTGAATACTGAAATAAAAAAATAACAATAAACTGGGCAAGTGCGAGCTTTGCGAGTCGAACTCGTGCACGGAAGGTTCCGTACCATCGTAAAAGATTTGATACTGTGTGCTTTTTAATTATTTCGTAAAACAACCAAGAGAGGCGCTATGACAATATGTAAATATTTGTAGAAACACACACTCTGTGAACATTTCAAGCGTTTACCAATTCTCATTATTAAAATCTAACAAAAAACGAAGTTCTAATAGGGTGGGGGTTGCTTTGTTTTCTAATTTTATTATTTGTTGTCATAGAAACTATAGTAATACTCATAATGAAAATTTCTACCTATTACGGTTCAAAAGATAAAAGCCATTATTAAGATCGAGCAAAAACGAAAGTTATGAGAACTGCCTTAAATGTTCAACTTTAATTCATATTTCTTGTTATAGTAGCACAATAAACACTTTATGATAAATTCAATTGTCTTCGTATTACACAGGTTCATGAGATACAGCCCGCTGACAGACAGACGGGCAACGGACGCCTAATAATAGGGTTCTGTTGGCACCCTTTGGATTTACCCGTTTACCCAAGTACGGAACCCTAAAAATGACACCAAGAATAAATTAATGGAAGTATCTTGCTTTAAACACGGTAATTGCACGCCGCGCTGTAGCAAGATGAATGGAGTATTCATCTCTTAATAGTGATAGTACAACGGGACTCTTGAGTTCGATTCAAGTGCCGACCGCCGACCGCCTTACTTCTGCGATTTGGTTCATGATACCGCACGAGTCAAGCTTTCCTATTACCCTGTGCAGGAAACTAGCAACTTCACATTCTAGGAAACAATGGTGCATATTTTTGTGTAATAAACGTGCAGTATCCGATCCGTAGACGAATGTATAACGCCATCATTGAACTTCATGTCTTACAGATGGAAATCTATAGATGCGCCCTGGATTATCAGAATATTTTGAAATTTTATAATGGCAACATTTAAAAATAATTAAGTCTAAGTTTATCTACACGCATCAGGTATTATTGTCTGAATGCTTTTAAGTATTCTACTTTTATTATTTATATTATTATCCTTATCTATCATTTTGAACATATTTTTTCAGTTTAAAACGTCATATTCTTGACATCTGAGTCTCAGTGCCGCCTTGATTTGCATTGAGACTGTCTCGAAGCAGAACTAGTTTATGTCCCGTCTCCATACATTATTCAGACAGTTTAGTGTAGTATACAGCAGCGAATACTAATCATTTATTGTTATACTGTAAAAGGTTAGACCTCGTGAAATGTTTACTTTATGCCTTGGTTTACTCATTCATCAGTAAGTACTTATGCCACTTTGTAACTACAGGCTATCTTCAAATTTCGAGGCCAAGTCAAACAGAGGTTATTCTTTTTTCGGCAGAGCCACGGACCCAAAAAGGCACAAGAAGCTTTACAATTTTTTTTTGCAAACACAATATTTCAAGCAGGAAATTCCAGGCGTTCAAAATTGCAATGTTTTGAAATCTGTTACCAATCATCTTCTACTGAGAAGTTTAAAAAATATATAGAAATTAATAATAGCGAGTTTAATCACTAGTAGTCTTTAAAAATTGTAGATACCGCAGATAATAATCATGCTACTCAAAACGGCATTAATTACTTTTTGAATGCAGCAACATTCTTTTTGAAAATAGAAACATACCTATGTGGTTAGAGACGGTCACTAATATGTGGTCATGATCGTAATGGGTATTAAGATTATTAACTACCGTTAACCTACATCGTGGCGATTGCTATCAATGGCCTAATCGATTATTTATATAACAATGAATCGTAATTCGAACGTGTTTAATTGATTTTACGTTATTCCGTTAAATTGTCAGTCATGAAAGCTTAGAAAATAAACTTCAGTTACCTCGACTTTAACCAAATCAATTGAACTGTTTTATCGAATCCGGGAGGCACGATCGTATTGTGATAAGATCCGTGAAGATATCTCATAACAGTGTCCGTGAAATATCAATACTTGTGTAAGATTCAAACGTATTCTGACAGGTGTTGTCAACAGTAAGTAAAGTAAAATTAAACGAACTAGAAGCCACACAATCCTTTACCGCATTGAGATTCATCAGTAATTTCTTATATTCCTAAATCGAACGAACGTCGAATGAACGGATTAATCCAATTAGTTTTCACCTAGTTTTGGTTGTAGAACTTTCTTTTACATGAAATGGCATTTTATTCTTTAAATTTAGGGCATTAAGAAGTTGTCAGGAAAAGTTTTTATTCAATCGAGAATAAATCGAGTACTGCCTCAATCGAGTCGTGATAACGTTAACGGTTAGCTATCAATTCGAAATACGTAACGGTATCAAAAAACTGGCGGTCCATTGTCACTTGTGACACAACCTTTACTATTTAAGATACGAAATGTTTTTTGAATACGATTGAATTGAATGAATACAATTTGTCGTTTTCGCATATTAATTTTATAAATGATTTATGCGAAACGGACACTTTAATTGTCTGTCATTTTGAATGGTTTGGACTGTGAGACTTGTGTAAATCTATACTAACATATAAAGCTGAAGAGTTTGTTTGTTTGTTTGCTTGAACGCGCTAATCTCAGGAACTACTAGTACGATTTGAAAAATTCTTTCAGTGTTGGATAGCCCATTTATCGAGGAAGGCTATAGGCTATATAAGATCACGCTACGACCAATAGGAGCGGAGCAGTGACCATAAACGCAGGTGAAACTGCGGGAACGGCTAGTATAATATAAGCAGGCATATTTACATTTGTTTTATAAAATAGAGGGCTACTGGAAATCATCATCAAAAAAGATATATAGATAGATATAAGAATACAGTATAAGTACCTATATATTTTCTTTAAATTACCTTACAACAGTTAGTATACTATACAATATATGTAATTTAAAAATTGTATAGAATTCAATATAAGTTAAAACATTTGTACGTTTCTATTTATAATTCAAAAAGGTTGTAGGACCAAAGAGAACAAACACCTGCTTCACCTGTGAACAGCGTAACCAGGTAATGTATTACACGGAATTACACCATTCCCATTCAATTAAATCGCACTTTAAGAACATTGTGTTATTGACATATTTCATCTTAATTCAGTTCTTAAGTCCTCAAGAACGTAGCGATGATCTAAATAGAATCTTTTCACCTTTACCGCTAAAACCAAAATTAAATATACAGAATAACTGAATATATCTAGCCGTTAATATCTCACATCTATTTACTCGTGCTTAACAACGACATCACTAAAAGAATTCGAGATTAGTCATTATAGAATGAAGAATTTGCAGCGAAAACAAGCCGTGAATATAATCAAAAGTAAGTACATTCATGCACAGAAGTCGGATAAGGCACGCACAAAAGTCAAACTAACATATCATCCTTCCTGCTAATTATCATTACATAAATTGTCATTTTGTACTGATGTTATTTAATTATTTTTTTTATTCTGAATAAGTTCTTCAACGCAAAAACGCCAATTTGTCAGATACGATAGCGGGGAGGGCTGTTGGTCACATTTAGACATTTTGGCCTTAAGAAGCCGTTTGTATCGTGCCGTGATTTGTTAGATATACAGAAAGAAACTTCTTTCAGTAAATTTGTTAAAATGAAAAACGTTCAGCAGCCCATGTATACATCAAAATGTTATTCAGGCCACATACGGGCGTTCGAATTTATGATAATAGTACTAACTATATCGGATAATGTACAGCCTACTTAAATAAATGCGTCGATAAGCTACGATCTACTACATAATGTCCTCCTTTCCGGATATCTAAGAAAATCGGAAAAGATGCACTAAACGTTTTTGAATGTTTAAAAATGTATCAATAATGCTATACAAATAAAAAAATGAATACAGATAATCTGAAGAACATCCTCGATAAACGCCAAAACGCTCATCGTGTTGATTTATCGACACAACATTGAAATGGAACAATGATATCGACTAGACCAATTAGCTAAGTTATATAGTAATTCATAATCAATCTAACTTTTTTTTACTTACAACATCATTCAATTAAACTGGCTTCATTTGATGACTTCTGTTTATGATTGTACCAAATTCTTACTGCAATGACTGTAGTAGTACTCCGTGGTTCGTTGACTCATAACTTACCTGCAAAAGGAAAAAAAGTATTTATAATGCTTGTTTATAAACACATTTACTGAAGTATCTTGTAAACAGCTTGTACATTGAATGCTCAAGTCATTTAGGAATGAATCGGGTTAGATTAATTATTTGTTCATTGAAAGCGGTGTTCTAAATTTGAATTGAATAGCAATTGTTTGGTATGTTACATAAATTTAAGAGAATTAATTTCTCAGAAATTGCTTTAGGAAACATTCAGTTGTACCAAATCATTCAAATATTATTTTTGGAAACTAACATTACATATAGGCGTGATGATGTGTCACCATACTCTTCGCTGCTTTGATAAGTCATCAAAGGCCCATCTACCACAAGGGGAGGCGGGCAAACTCAGTCTTAAAATTATTTGGTTATTAATTTCTCTATAGGGATTGATGAGTGCGCGACATCTTATTTGATCGTTTTTATACTTTAATAATTATCTTTATTCATATGAAAAACCTTTGACACTTTGCTTAGAAACTAATATACAATATTTTTTATAGTTAAGGTCACACCGTTAGAGTAACCCTAGCTCCCAAACTAGGTGTTCCTGTGACTTAGGAGCTAGTGTTCTGCGGTCACAATCACACATTCATTAAAGGTTATAAACCCAAAGAGAAACATATAAAGAGGGAAGTAGTGTGAGTGTGTGTGTGTGTGTGTGTGTGATACGCTTTTTTGCCCTGTTGATTTGTCGTCCAAGTTTGAAAGCAATCGGTGCATAATTGCGACCTCTATCGTACCGGTAAAATTGAGGTACATACATATATACATATATATATAAACTTTTTAACTGGCGGACTAGACCTCCTGTGAAGAAATTTTTGGAAAACTTGACAACTGGTACAAAACCAATAGGTAGACTTTTCTTCGAAATCTACCTAACACAAGATTTCTACAAATCCTACAATATATTTCTTCTAGGTGCTGTGTAGTGCTGTTTTAAGTTAGCTCCCTTTAGATTTAGGTGTGCAATATGTCGTCCATCAAGTTAAATAAATTAGAGTTGAATTTGGAAGAATTCTAGCCCTAACTTCAATGATTTGGGTTTTGCAGATCAAAATGCAGTCAAAATCAAAATTATTTTATTTTTCATTATTGTGAATACATACCTACATATGTCATCCGGTTATCGCACGGGAGTTGAACAGACAATTATGAAAAAAAAATAGGGCACTAGAATTTACGTCGTTGACTCGTCTATCTTATCTATGTTTGCTTGTGTTATTTGCCTTCAATTCAAGTGTGTACGAATGGTTTCTCAATAAAATGTACTGTTTTGATGTATGTCAATTTATCAAGACAATTCTTATTAATTTATAATAGTAATAAAACAAAAGTCCTATCACAGAAATCTAAATATAGATTTCAATTGGTGCTATAGGTATAAGAAGGGGTTAATGGTTGGCCACTAGATAGGCCCCGACAACTTCTTCAAAACACGATTGGTAGAGAAGACAATAGGAAGGCCTAGAAGAAGTTTTATCCAACCAGTGAAAGAGAAAGCGGGAGTCGAGACTTATGAAGAGGTCTAAAAGATCGCAGAGGGTAGAGAGGAGTGGCGATTGCACCAACGACAAGAGCGTAGCTTTTAAATTTTAATAGAAAAGAGAATAATAATACTGAAGTTTGTTTGTATATACAGCTACGACTCTTAAGAGAGAAGCAATCACTAACAACGCGGGTGATACATCAGACTGCGAAAAATGGCTAGAAATTAATACAAGTCACCCAACAACTTAACTATACATGTTAGCTCTGGCGTTTGGATTTTGGATTAAACTGCACAGCTTTGTGCCTCATCCACACGTTACCTACAATCTCATGATCGACAAAGGAGTCTGATGGTAAGTCGTTACCAACGCTTAAATCGTTTGAGCTCACGATAGCCCGCGTTTTACATGGAAGAAAGCTTTTGGTAAACACTGTCCGCAATTTTCTCCCTTCCAATCACTCTATTAAGCCGGCGGAAATTATCAACACAATGATGTTCTTAATTTATAATCACTTTAATGACTCCTGCCATTCAACCGTAATATAATAACGTTAAGATCACTAGCACCTATACAGTACATATAAGAGACCTTTGCGAGACTACTTTCACCGCGATACAGTTGTGTTAACCTATTGTAGAAGGACAATAGCGGTTTTCCGCTTTCACACGCCCGCGCCCTATGGCGGGCACCCATTCATCTATAAATGATCCATGAATAATATTGCGTTGACATTAATTGAAGAGCTGTTAACGTGTGTAACAGCTCTATAACTTCAAAGTGTAGTATGTGTGTTAGTGACAGGATTGCAAGAAGTTCCACTACTGCTGGACCAGACTCCTTCAACCAATTCAGAATATGTCACACTAATAAATGAAGTGGGAGAGCGTTCCATTTAAGAACCATCATAAAAAAATTCACAAGTTTTACTTTAAAAGAGAAAGGAGCGAACCTTGTGGTATTTAATCATCTATAACGCGGTTCTCGAAATATGCGGTTCTGATTTTGTCGGTATATATTTTATGTTCAGCGATAATTCTTGACCGCTTTGTCCGATTAAAATGATGTCATTATAGTATCACTCAAGTATTCACTCAAGTGATCCCATAAAAATATGTAAAGGATCAAACCCTCAAGGGAGCAAAATTTCTAGTGCCATGATGTAGATGCAAAAAAACATTCGTACCATTTTGTAGGTACAGCTTGTCGTCGTACGTGTTCTTATATTTATTAATAAGTAACAGTATTGCTGTGAATACGTTTATTGCCTTCAGTTCTTCCATTTTCTTACACCGGATCAGGAAACTAAACTTTATTTTAAGCGGTTTCTAAAAGCTTCTAGCTTCTAGCAAGTAGGCCTTTAGGCCTGCTTGCTAGAAGCTTTAGCCCCAGGCCTAAAGATTTACAAAGTTTAGATTACTAAGTAACTACTAATAAATATAATAGCTTTACATAGTTATATGTGCAAGTTTTAGTAATTGTACGTGAACATTATATTCGACTTGCAATACGGATTTAATTCCACATTTCCTTGACATTTTGCATAAGTAGTGCGATAAAATTAAATTAAATTTTATGCGTTTCACGTTACAGCTTTATTTATTCTCATTATCGATATTTTCGCAGGCATAAATTACGCATTGACTGTCTCTGATAATTACAGCAGACGCTTACTATTTCGGACCTTCACGACAGCACCATTTCGTGTGTGGTGGTGGAGTTGGTGGACAAAACTAATTGCACCTTTTAGATATCTGACAGGCATGTCAGAATTTATCTGGTCAAAAGTCTAAGAAATCAAGAAGGATAAGTTAACTACGCACTATTTCAGGTTCTATTTTTCTGTTTAATAATAACCGTAAATAGTACCGTAATGCCATGCGGGAATAAGCTGGGTGCTAGTTAGAACCTTACCTGAATTAAAGAAAGAACATGTAAGTTAAGATATTAATCTTGACACATCTCACACACACGGCCATCAGATTTCAAACTAGGCAGAGCCTATACCTACTATAGTAACCAGACTGCTGATAAACATACTTATATATTACTAAATACATACACATTATAGATAAATTACAACCAGACACAGAACAAATGATCGTGCTTATCACACAATTGTTTTTCCTGAGATGGTATTGAATCCACGACCACAGGCTTAGCAGTCAGGATCAATAACCACTAGACCCACAGGCCTGTCCTTAATATTTTGAAGAATTTATGATTTCAGTAGTTATAGTAGTTATTACTGGAACTATTATAAATGGTTCCTATGGATTACCTTGATCTACAAGAAAATAGATGTCATAATACATATGTATATGTTTGAGTAAAATAGTTTTCGCGTTTAAAGGTTGCTCATAAATTCTTATCACTTCATCGCATTATAAATCAACTTATTTCTGGTCTTATTTCTTGGGCTGTTAAAGTGTTAGTAGTTCTAGTACCAGTATATACGATATTTGGTTACGAGGTTGGTTGACATGTTTTAAAGATCAACTGTCATAATCATAAATTTTATCAAAATTGCACGTGTGTTACAACATTTTCAATAAAATCGACCTGCAAGTGTGACAGTTGAACTCAGTCACCTTGGTGCGCCACCCCAAACGACATTCCAGCCTTTTTTTTTTTTGTGCGTTTGGAAACCCCCTTCTGGCCGTCACCCCACCGGGGTTTTCGGTTGGGCGGTGTGTCGGAATCGAACCGACTAAAACCACACGGTGTGCTGTACTGCGCCTTAAGTAGGAGGGATCCGGGAACAGCTTTTATTAAGACATCCGGAACCATTCCAGCCTATTTGGACCTATAGCTGACCTTGTACAAATATGGAGTTTAGTGCACGGAGCCGATCTTATCCGTTACTCCCTTGGTATATGGAAGCTTGCGTCTTATTGTCGGTTGCGTCCGACTTCCACTGACTTGATATTCGTTAAGTTTGATGGTAAGGATAAAATTTGTAACGTACAATTTAAACAATTTACAACAAAAATAAAATATTTCTTGCAATTCAGAAAAAAAAGTGCCCATGAAGCAACAATGACACTGACCTGCGATAATGTACGAGTGTTTGACAAAAACAGAGAGAAGAAAGTTATGAAATTGTTTCTCACTGACTTGAGTGACGTTAATGGTATTCCTTTCTTTACAAATTTATAACAGTACCTAACAAGAAACAATTTGTAAAACAAAAGTAAGAAAATTGAAAAGTTCTGACAATTGGCAAAACCCCACAAAAGTTCGTACAAAAGTCTTTTCATCCGCATTTTTAACTTAGAAGTAAGTTTTATTCCTTTTTCATTAATTGAAGACTTAATAAAGACTTAAAATTTTGTCCGTAACCAACTGATGAAACCAATACTTGGGTAGGTAAAGTGATCAACTGGACTAGACTTGCCAGCTTTATTTTATAATAATGTATCATACGTTATTCTGATACGTAATAATAATAATAAACCTCTTTATTTATTTTTTAAATTAAAAACAAGCTGTCATTTGTAACAACCAATATCTTTAAAAATGATAACAAAGTGCATACAGTATCAAAATTTGCAAAATCTTTTCTCTTATTATCTTATGCGAGTATATTCTACTTATCTGGAAAAAGTGATTTGTTACTTGGAAAAGTGTCTTACTCTAGAGTTACCTATCCTAGGGTTACCTACCCTAGAGAAGGAATTAAAAATATAAAAATTCTAGGGTTTACCTACCCAGGAGAAAGAATTAAAAATATGAGAATTTTGACTAAAGACCGGCTGGAATCCTATTAAATGTCCAAAACTTGGTAACCCTTTGTGAAATAAGGCCTATTAATAGTTAAGACTAATAAGCATATTACATTATAGATTACGAAATAATTGTTTATTCAAACGTTTCGTTAATGTTATTATAACCCACTTTGTTTTGCTAATTCATTAAATAAGTGCACATCGTCGTTCTGACAACATACATAGCTAAGTAGAAATCGATGTTATTTAACGAAAAATTTATTATCAGCAATTAATTTGTTTGTTGGATTACAAAATACCAACCAGAGACTGATAGATTACCTTACTTATTAACACAAAGGACAATTGGGTGTGGACAATTTTTTTTCATAGGTTTTATATTTATATATATGTATAGGACATAGGTATTAGTTCCAAATTTCCCTCAACCCACAGTCAATTCGCAATAATACATTCGCAAATCAATGAAGTCATAAAATAACACTTGGACATGTTAGAGGGTATTAATGAAAAATGCACAGAGGTTACAAACCTCTGTATTTTCTTTTTGTGAGAGCTTTTAATAAGTTGTATATTACATGTTCTAATTAAACTTGAGGGTTAAAATACTTATTTAAGAATCAGGTTACGTTGCCTGGAAGTTGCTGATGATCACCGGGTTTTATGTTTATCGCATCTCTTAATAATAGATTTGACGTCGACGTCGTCATGATGTTTTAATCGGTGCGTCTTCGTCACAATCGGTACGTCCTACCCTCAGCGAGGTAGTATTCGGATGTTACCATAGAGAAAAGAGATATAATGCACAAGGAAAATATATATAAGGAGGCTAAAAATAAAAGGAAAACATTCATTTGCACTCGTAAAGAGTAATAAAGATACCTTTATTGCCGTGCAATTCAAGTTATTTTAGGAACAGAAAGTTGGTTTTTGTTTTTTTTATAGGATAGGGACAAACGAGCAGACGGGTCACCTGATGGTAAATGACTACCGCCGCCCATGGGCACTTGTAACTCAAGAGTCACAAGTGCGTTGCCGGCCTTTAAGGTGGGAGTAGGGGAAAGGGGGAAAAGGGGTAGAGGGGAAAGGGGGAAAAGGGGGAGAGGGGAAAGAGGGGGAGATGAAAGGGTTAGGGACTCCGGTAACGTCACTCACTCGGCAAAAAACAATAAAATCGTTGCTTCACTGCCGGTTTTCTGGGTATCACTCCGGTCGAGCCGGTCCATAAAATGGTACCAAAAAATGGTAGTCAGTTGGAGTAACGTCTGGCGAGTACGGAAGATGACGTATGGTTTCTAACTGTAGCTCCTGTAAAGTTACAACGGTGTCCCGTGAACTGTGTGAGGTCTTGCGTTATCATGGAGCAATAATGGCGAAGATCGATTTACGGGGATCACGGATTCACTGCCAGTTTCGCCATTATTGTTCGAAGTTCGGCACAGTAAACATCTGCCGATATTGCTTGACCAGACCTGAGGAAGCTATAGTGAATAACACCATGAAGAGACCACCAAAAAGTTACCATTACCTTTGTAAAGAATCCACTGTTCGTCACTTGTCACAATTCGATCATATATTCCTTTATTTCTGTACAGATTCAACATGGCAGCGCAAGTTTTAACACGCGTTTCTTTCTGCAGATCAGTCAAATCATGAGGCACCCATTTTCCATATTTGTTTATCTTATTGATTTGATGCAAATGAGTCAATATTGTAGGTAAGGTAACGTTAAACCATGCTTCTAATTCCTGGGTAGTTTGACTCGGATCTACTTCCACCAGCTTCCTCCTACAATTCGGCGTTATTCACCAGTGTGGACAGTCCTCTATGGTTCGTTCTTCAAGTCGAAGTTTCCATTACGAAAGCGTTTAAACCAAAAACGCACGGTGCGTTCATTAGCAAACTCCTCTCCAAACGCAGCATTGATATTGCGAGCCGTTTCTGCCGCTTTAGTTCCGCGTCGGAACTCGTGTTAAAAATTACTCGGTTTTTCGAAGTTATCATCTTTTTCGTCAAGTTGAATAAAAAAAAACAATTGAAAATCGAATACTGCACATTTTTTAAAAGAAAAATCTCATAAGTATAATGTAAAAAAAGTTTCACTCGAATATCTCACACCATGAAGGTTTAATGTCAATTCAAAGTATCTATTACTATAAAACGGCAACTTCATACTTTAACCCCTATTACTTATGTATTTGTATTTATGTATGTATGCACATATGTTTAAATGTACGTATGTTTATCTATATATAGCACATTTATGTAAACTTATTTATGTAATCCATTTATTTATTCCTTTTTCTTGTGGCTATTACCTGCCACACACGGTTCTGCATCACCTAAAGGTTGACTGTAAGAAAATGCCTATGGATTTAAGTTCGCCTTATGCAATTTATTTGCAGGAAGTATAAATAAATAAATAATTAATATTATTTTATTGCCTAGCGTTTTATGTCTCATAGAAGTTATGAAAAGCAGGGTATAAATAAGGACAAGGCTGCCAGCTATTGCACCCAGACCTTGCATTGGCCAAGAACGGGGGAAAGTTTTCCACAAATGTCGCTCCGACCAGACCACATACCAAAATGACGGAAGACCGTGTGATTTTAGTCAGTTTTGATAGCCCTCGACAACAGCTAACACGTTAAAACAGGAAATAAAATGTAATTAGCGAGAAATCATTTCAAATTATTTATCTACTTTCCATACATGAATGTTACTTACTTCAAAATAATGCTGAGGTATAAACTGGTTTCATATCCACTGGCTAGTTTCTAGGGTTGTCGAGCCAGTCACCCAAGCATTTTAATTCTCTTGTTCAATGTAGTACAGAAATAGGTTGCTTGTTTTTAAAAGTAGGTACATGCCGCCATATTTGAGTCATGAAAATTGTACTTGTTTTACATTATCATAAGGTATCATTACATCAGGGTTAACAGTGTAATAGCAGTGTACGATCGTTGGTAACGTATTTTATTACAATTGATTAATTTTTAGTTCAAAATTCCTCAGTGCTTAAAAACAATTAATGTTTTGGACCAGTGTGTGTAGTGGTGAACTGATGACTTATGGATCCGAAACGTGGCCTCTTACTATGGGCTTGATAAGCAATCTCAGAGTCGCTCAACGAGCTGTAGAGAGGGCTGCTATGCTTGGTGTTTCTCTACGGGATCGAATCAGAAATTACGAGATACGTAGACGAACAAAAGTTACTGACATAGCCGAACGGAACAACTGAACTGAACTGAACTGAGCAAATTGAACTGGCAGGGTTCGAAAATTCTCAAATAAGGTCCACGGAAAGGAAAGCGCCGCGTACGTGGACAAACAACCTAGTAAAGAACGCAGGCCGCCGGTGGATGCAGGCAGCCTCCAACTGGTCTTCTTGGAAGTCATTAAAGGAGGCCTAAGTCAGATATGACGGATTTTTTATCCCCCGACGCAAAAAGAGGGGTGTTATAAGTTTGACATCGATGTATGTGTGTGGCATCGTAGCTCTTAAACGGATGGACCGATTTCGATGCGGTTATTTCCATTTGAAAACCAGTTTCCTTGCGGTGGTTCTAAGCTGTTTCGTTAATATCGGTTAAGCAGAGTAAGTAGTAAGAGTATCAGCTCTTTTCCAAAATGATGTAAGGCATTTTTGTTATTATTTTGTGTCGGGGGTTTTTTAAATTTTTAATTTATAGTTATTTCACTATTAAGAACCTACACACGGTCTGCCTGACGGTAAGCGGCCATCAGATATTATATTAACATTTCCAATACCAGACGTGACATTTGCCTTCCTCATGGGTCTCTGGCAACCCTGTTCACCAGCATGAATACAGCACAATTAGTGTTAGGTAAGCGTAATATTTTGCTGTGCCCTGCATAACTTGCTACATTTTGAACTGATGCTAAAGTGGAAAAAAGTCTGTCTATGCTGTGCAGCATTAGGCATCGCAAGAAAAGAAAACCTGTATTAAATTCCTGATAATGCTGATCGTGCCGCAGCCCTATAAAGATGATACTAATTTTGGATTTTGCCATCAAGTGTTGTCGACACTCGCAGTCAAGGACGGTTGAGCGTCGAAATTATGTTAAAACCTGTTTATGAGACGTACATATACTATAAGTAGCCATTGACCACTTGACGATATGATGCGTGACCGACACAGACCATATAAATATCACATCAAGATGTCGGCCATCAACTGTCAATTTATTGATGAGTTTATTAAGTGTATAGGTACCTTATCTTAAACGTAAATGCTTAGCGTTATTTTAGTAAAATTTATCTGAGATCTGTACACACAGATAATTTAATATCTAAGTCACTGTCATTTGTAAGTAACTATCTTAGTTAGACCCGAGTCGAGACTCACGCCAAAGTATGATTTAAACGAGAGAGATGTTTTGTAAAAGTTTATACAGTTTTAATGCGAATAAATAAATAGGAATATTTATAAATCATAATAAAAGTATTATATGGGTAACAAACAGGCAGCTAATATAATAATTTATCAACAAACTAGAAAAACTTAAACAATTATTTTAATTATCGTTCTTTTTTTAACTGCTGGACAAGGTTATATACCGCACCCCTTATTTTTTTATAATAAAGAGATTTTATTATAGTTTAGCTTTAGCACTTATAAGTTATTACCTATTAGCCACTAATGGCCGAAAACAATAATCAGGTCGATCAACCGTCCCTTCCAAATGTCAAATATTGATTTGGCAATCGTCGAAGTCCTAACAGCCTTATTCAATTATTAATTTCCTTCATATAATATCACCACATTCAGCGCAGCTTCCCCCGCGTTTATAATTAGTGCTCCACTCCTAAACGCCGTAGCGTGATGTTACGTAACGTATACAGTTCCTCATGAATCTGACTATCATACACAAGAAGATTTTTTCGAATTCGACTGTTAGTTCCAGAGATTAGCGCTAACAAACAAACAATAAAAAAAACTCTTCAGATTTTTTATATAAGTATATTATATAGTTTATCATTTGATTTTGTTATAACTATTTTATGTTAATAATGGTAGGTTATTATATATACCACCATCTATCTAAGATTCTAAAATAGAATAGAATAATCTTTATTGAAATAAATACACAAAGTGGATGTGTACAATAGGTGGCCTTACATACTTCTGTAACTGTAGCTTTTTTAGTTATATCGACTAAATTATTTATTGAGACTTCTGAAGCTGACTGAGACTTATTACGTAGGTACTATGTGGTCTTATATGCATACCATCAACCTTGTAGACGACGTTTGATTAGTTGAGCAGAATGAATATCATGACATGCAGTCATTTTTCATAATATGGTCAGGCTAGTCCAACAATGCGAGTGCACTTCAACAAATTACTTACTTTACTACATCACTTATTCTACAGCCCATGCAATTATTTATTCTGTACCAAACGTACACATTATGACTTTGAAACTCATTTTTTATTTGAAAGACTAGCCAAGAATGTAGAACGAATTTTATGACTATGATGCAGAATGCAGAATGAAATGATAAACAAGTCAGTTCGTAATTTAAAACGCAAAAAGGATGTAGCATCGTCGTTATACTTTTTATTAATTATAGCAATACATTATTGTCATTGCTGTACTTGCTTTTGCTTGCTACCGAGGAAAAGGAAGTGTTTGGAACATGGCGAAAAAGACAGATCGTTAATTTATAAGTTTCTTACCAAATTAGGTAATGGGCTATTGAGCGGGCACTAATTGCACAAAAATTTGCTTAATACGACTTCAGTTACACTTACAAGAACAGCAAAAATGACAATGTTCAGGTTGTAACTAATAGAATATAATCCCTATCCCAGATATCTATAGGGAAACTTAAAAATAAAACGAAATAGATTAATTTAGGTACTACGTTCATTACACTTTTAGAAAAATGAATAGGTACGTAATGGAATGCGAAAGTTTCAATGTTAGTACTTAGTTGTATCATCATATTTATCTATCTATCTCTATAATACACAAGGAAAAATAAAGAAAAAATTAAAACCGGATAGCTTGTGCAATCTATATGCTACATAAACTGATATTTATTTCCCAACAAAGAGAACATGGCAAGAGTGCAAGTGGTTATCACGAATCATCTTGCTATTACAAGAGCTAATAATGCGAACAAAACAATCGATTTAATTTCGAACCGATCAATCGGTATGCATCGAGATATCGGTTCGATAAATTTGTAATTATAAGACAATAAATAGGTCAAATCGGTTGCATCACTTGAAAGGGCTGTCGTAACAATGGACTGTTAAGGTCGATTTAAACATTACCGTGGAACGTTGTAACCTGTTTAGCGCGAAAATACACGTGCCCTTGTGCATTCCATCATCAATACTTAAGACAGAATGTTGAAAATCTGACTGTTAGTGGTTATTTAATCACTTGAATCAATAAAAGCACCGGTTACGGTTATATGAATATGAATGGAATAGTCATAAATCAAGTTGTCAATAATGTTATGTGACTACTCTATAAAGATTAGTTAATATAATTAGCGTAACAAGTCTTTTATAAAGTTGTAAATATTTTATCCAGTCGAACTATATCTATAGATATATACTACATTAGACATCAAATTATAATACTATGATTACAAAAACAGTGAAAATTTTACTGGATAGCTGCTTTTTTTTGCTGCTATACTGGATTAATGAACTATGAAAATCTGATAAATCTAGGTGAACCTGATAATATTCTTGTCCAAGGTTTAATTTTTACATCATCTTACTATATTAGTACAATCTTCAAAATCTGCTATGCCATTCCTCATCCTAAACACTTATCATTGAATTTTGAACTGTAATGCTGAGGATATAAAATATCCGATTAGAAATCGCATTAAGCCAGACTAATCACAAATCATGACAATAGTACTACGGGTGGAACTACTTCCAAATATCGCTGGGAACTGAATACAACAAACAAATTAATGTACTATTAACGTCAAAACTTATTTTCCTGTCGCTACAATTGAATAGAAGTTGCAGTATCTTAGTAGCAGGTCTTATCTGTTTCATAACCAGACGCGGTGTATGGGTTCATCTACAGGTACATTAACTACAAGGTTATATATTGCTAGTCAAACTATACTTGCCAAGTAATTCGCAAAAGGTATTTTGGTGTGGTTCCAAGCGATGTATCAACACATTTATATGCATCAACTGAGATGGAACTTGTATCAACTGTTCGACGGCAAAAGGAGCAAGGAGTTGTTATACAAATGAAACAAAGCCACCCTGTACGAGGAGAGGAGTACAGTTTCTATATTTATTATTCTATATTATATATGATTGTAAGGTTTTGAATAAAGTTCAGAAAAATCTTCCATGCGCCGTGCCGTTGTTTAATTAGCAAGATTTTATTCCAACACGTAGTACATCAACATGTCTTATTAAAGGTGGTATAGTGACCCGAACTTATCGGTCACACCACCAATAATTTCCTTATTGTTCTAAAATGCAATAACTACATTGACTACTTGAATTTATATATTAAATATTATTTATTGCTCACTGGCTTGTTGACAACGCACGGTTAAGAAACATGAAAATTTGCGTAGGACTTTCATCATCATCCTCCGCGCCATCCCCACTAAGTTGGGGTCGGCTTTCAGTCTAACTACGATACGACAGAACTTCGATATTTTACGTGAAGCGACTGCCATCAGACCGCCACAACCCATGTAGGTACTTGGCGATTTTATTTAATTTTTTATGGTATAGAGGGCAAACGAGCAGACGGGTCACCTGATGGTAAATGACTACCGCCGCCCATGGGCACCTGCAACTCAAGAGTCACAAGTGCGTTACCAGCCTTTAAGGTGGGAATAGGAGAAAGGCGGAAGAGGGGACAGGGGGGAGGGAAGGGTTAGGACCTCCGGTAACCTCACTCACTCGGCGTAGGACTGTACTGTAGGACTTTTTGGGGCTCCGACTACCCCGTAACGAATGCCACAGATGTTCGTATGGCAACCAGGACTGACAACTAACGTGCTCCCCGAGGCACGGAGGGGTCTCAATGTGTTAAGAATGGTCACCCATCCTAAGACTGACCTGGCTAGTATTAATTAACGTTGTAATATGCTAAACTACTCGGTAACCACTTAGGTAATCACTTAGCCACTAGCCCCTCTTTGCGTAGGACTTACTTGGGTGAAGATTTTAGAATATCCCTATGGTTGCCGAAGCATTTCGTGGTTTACTGAAGAAAGGGGCTAAGTGAACAAAATAAGGGATGGGAAATCCTATGAAGCACTCGGCTAGTTACAAATATTTTAGTCGAATAGCCGATAAGCATTTGCCGCACTAAAAACATGTCATTGTCTAATTGTGAGTAGTTTTAATCGGCCAGTCATTGTGTGTCGATGAAAACAATGTATTGTATGGGTGTAGTAGAAAGAAATGGCTTATATTCATGGGGTACAAAGGTAAGTGTTTTATTTTGGGAAAAGATTAAAGTTAAGTCGTGGATGGTTGAAAATAATCTGCATCACTACATATTATAAAACAAAGTCCCCCGCCGCGTCTGTCTGTTCGCGATAAACTAAAATACTACTGAACGGATTTCCATGCGGTTTTCACCAATAGACAGAATGATTCATGAGGAAGGTTTAGGTGTATAATTTGTTAACGTTTTGTGTAAATTAGTTAAAATATGATGCTGATTGTTGAAGATGTCTCTACTACCCGTCCAAACCGAGGTGGGTTACTAGTATGGTATACAATACATCTCCTAAGAAAGTTACATAAAAAACTATTATATTTCTTTTTCTGAACCCTATATTGTCAAAGTTATATCAGTCGAAATATCAAAAAAAAATGTTTTGAATGATTAAATAACAATTTTAATTGGAACATTTGCAGTTGCAGTGTCGTTCTAGACAGCAATATTCCCACTTCTTTATATAGGACGAAAAATGGCTGTGTTAAATATATTTAGATTTGATATTGTGGCACTTCGCTAGGGAGCAGCGAGAAGTAGTCTGGAAGGGATGTGTGAAGAGGCAAGGTTCGAATCAAACACTGGGAGTTGTGTATTATTGTATTGTACGTTAAAATAAATACTTTCACATGCAAATACAACAATGACTTCTTAAAAGCTGATGTACGTCCACTTTGTCTGACGGCCATATCCAGACTTAGACTTTATATTAGCAGACAGCTATTAGCCAGTTCAAATGAGGTTTGAACACTACACTACATATACAGGCGCGTGAATAATAAATAAAAAAATACATACCTGAGGGTTTATTTTTTTGAATAAAATACAAAATATGAGACTCAAATTACAAGTTCGCACCTCTGTCGTTCAATAAATTTTATTGTAATAATACGTTATATATTGAAACACATGTAATAAATCAATTGAACAATATACTATACATAATCCGAATGAGTTTGCACAGCCGAGTCTGGAGATATTATCGACACAACCGTAAATAATCCCATTGTATAATGTCTTATGATACGAGAATAATAATACTGTTTAATTACTCGAGTCCAAACGCATGTGATTCTCTCGACTCTCGATCACGTCGTGATCATGTGATTAAAACTTTCTAAATCATATCTTAACACTAGCCATAATCCGTGACTTCATTTGCACATTCTAAAATAAATATTTAGTTATGAATATATAACAGATTTCAACAGTTTTTTGGAATGCTGTGTTAATTTTACTGAGATTGCTGACTACGTCTAAGCCAGGTTCGCATTCCAATTGATATAAAACTGGCAAAACCTTAGCAAGGATTGTATTAATTGCAGCCGTAACGACTTCAGTGTCATAGAAGATGTAATTCACTTGGATTGCATCTTCTTTCATCTAGTAATAAGGATCCAATGGTATATACTCGTACATATAACTTTATAGCGAGAAAAGCGCGAGAAGCCGGCGGCGCTTACGCAGCACCTGCCCTTAATTTATTAGGATCTTCCCAGACAATTTCCCTATATATAGAAGATCCCGATGAAATAATTTTAAAAATCAATATATATTCCTTTTTCGTAAAAAAAAATCCTTGTGGATTTTAAGGAAAGACTTGGTAAAAGTTTAGCAATAAAGTACGATTTTACGATAGAATGGATTTTACGATAGGGCCGGATTAATGAGGTATAAGGGCTCTCGCGAATTTATATGAATATCCTTAGTTTTTCCTACAAGAGACCTGAAATTTGGCAGGGACGTGGTTTATAGATAGGACAAGTCAGCTAAAAACGGATTTTGTGACAGGACTGGATTAAGAAGATTTAAGGGCTGCCGGAAATGTATATGAAAGTCCGCAAATAAATTTTAGATGATACGAAGTTCACTGGGTCATCCAGTCGATAATATATCTGAGTATTACCTAAGGTCTAAGTTGGTTCATCTAGTCTAGTCTACTAACGTTAAACGTCTGAAAGTGGATGCTGTTTCGGTGCGTTGCTTTCACCTTATTTATTGTTATAAATAGATAGATAGCATCTGTAGTATCGCCTGTATGTTTAACAGTACTAGAATATTGAGATAATTCTATAACAAATCGGACAGGGTTCGATTTTGCGTCTGGCATCTCCCAGAAGAATGATTAGTGCTCGGCGTTGGTTTATAATAAAACAAATTAAGTATGGTTGTCTCAATCGTATTGAAGCGGTAGATAGGTTAATCAAGCAGGAAAAGATAACATTTTTTATCTAATCACAACTATTAGTTCCTTAATTCCCACATGTGTAGCGCAGCTAAATTCTACAATTCTGGGAAATACAATGTTTACTTACAATTGGGATCTACGCCAGTCGTTAAGGTCGTCGTAAGGTTACAATAACAACAATTTTAAAATACCCATTTACGTAGCCATTGACTTTGTACTTCTTTGTACTTCAGATCCTGTACATAATATGTGACATAATCAAATGATGATAAAGTTATCTTAGCTAGTAAAAACATTTATAAAAAGGATCGCTTACTTCTGTTATATATGTATGTATACTTTATTGTATATTACAAATATTGTAATAGTGTAAAATGTATTGTTGTGTGAACAACCCATATGGCAAGGTGACATACCACCACGGATATCCTCTGAACACCACTATGTCAACGTATTAAATTAAAATGTATTTGAAATTATAAATATTTCATAGTTTGTATTTTCTTGTTTCATATTTTTCAGAACGCGATTTTTACGTAGTTTACGAGTTTTAGTTTTTAAACTTATTTTACTATTTTGATTTTAAAATTCTTCTTCTTTGCTAAGCTTCTGCCCGCGGCTTCGCTCGCTAAAATGTAATTTTTCCATCCTTTTCTGTATCCCTGGCAACATGTTTGCATAAAATACGAACAAGCAAACAATCATTGATTTGTATATATTAGGCTAGCCGTCCCCGCAGTTTGACCTGCGTTTATGGTCACCGTTCCGCTTCTATTGATTGTAGCGTGTTGTTATATAGCCTATAGCCTTCCTCGTTAAATGGGCTATCCAACAATAAAATATTTTTTCAATTCATACCAGTAGTTTTTGAGATAAGCGCGTTCAACCAAACAAACAAACTCTTCAGCTTTATAGTATTAGTATAGATTATCACGAATCTTACTCTACGTGCCTTATCACGATGGCCAAAAGTGTTGAGGACCTATTTGTCGGTTGGCTTAGACGTGATGCCATGGTCTAGAAAGGCGCACGAGTTAATTTCTTGCTTCTCAGTGGACAATGACCCACTAGGTCATGAATGGAGATTGGCCACGGCCACTTTTCGGACTGCATTCAATGTGAATATTCAAAACAAAAAAGACAACAAAAAAAAATAATATCAAGATATTTTTTCCATACCACTAAGATAGCAAACAAGGATACATCCTGCTTAAAGGTCAGCAGTTCCCATAGCCTAAGGTCTTTTGCAAGTTTACAACCCTAGGGTAAAACCACTTTCCTTACTTTAACCAAGTACCACAAAGACATTTGTATTCAAAATAGTGAAAGTATTAAATGCGTTATATTTCAAATATCAACTTGAGTATCTCCCTGACCAATTCGTAGAGTATGTATAACCTATCAAATATACTTTAGTAGAATAATATCAAAAAGAAATTACACTTTTTGTAAAGATCTACCGCAACGTCATATATATATTGCAAAATAAGTCTGGCTTGGAAGTGTGAAGTAACGCATTCATGTAGAAAATTGTAATGTCATTATGAACGAAAACATTATAAATGAATGAACGCATGCGATGTGCGGATGTTGTGGGACGCTCGAGTGAACTAGTGATATCAGATGGAGCTGATAAGATAGCAGCGGTGGGAAAATATATTAATTGTGAGAGTGACGCAGGTATCGAATGAACGGTATCTCGTTGGGAAGCGTTACGTGAATGAAGATGTACCACACTGTCTTGAGAATGGGAACCTTTGGGCTTCTCATTGGTGGAGCGTATGTGTATCTTTTGTTTTGCAATTGTGTAACTGAAGTGATTGTATTTTTTTTGGTTCGTTACATTTTGAAGCTACAAAAAAGGTACTAATTATACATATGATCCGAGTTTGGTCATGATTCATGGGTCAGGCCAATTTGCCGTTGCTTTCTGGTAGGAAATTCTCAGTAACAGCACGTAGTCCAGGGATGTACACTGTAAAACTTCTTTTAATCTTCATGATTCGAACTAAATCTATTCATTGTATTTCAATTATTAAATGATTAAATGATGAGTATTATCCGGCTATCGACAAACTTTGCAAGATCACCCTTTACAGAATAGATAGTATTATGTCCCTTTCTGTACAGACCATTCTTTCTCAGCACCACCCAGAATTATGACTGTGTTCCTTGGGCCCCAAGGAGAGAATTCATAAGTAACCTAACCCATTGGGGCTAAAAGTATGGAAGTTTGCGCGGGTGTTGAGCATAGCTGACGTCACAATCTTTGACGTCACTCGTGCTCGTCCAAAAAATCTTTTGTAACGTTTAAACATAGTAAATGTCAAACCCAAACTGCACAAATGTTAAACTTTACGCCATCGAACTGGTCACAGAGCTAGTTGAATGATAATAATCAGGCACTAATGTTATAAGAATTAGCTTTCCATGATGTCAAAAGACGACAACTAATAATTATTACTGACAGCTCAATCGCTGTTGTTATCGATTGTTTTGCTTATGCTAAAAAGATTTAATTTGATTACAACCAACCGAGTTGATAATCACGGCATTGTTTACAGAGAAACCTTTCTGATTAGATCTAAGAGGAAACCAGCGGTTTGTTCGTATCGAAGGAGAATGATGTCGTCTAAACTCATCCATTGACTTCATATTGTTACCTAGTTAAACTAGATTACTGAATGATGAAGTCTCAAAATAAAAGAAATAGAAATAAGTAGACACTATTTCAGAAAATTATTTTGGGAAAATTTGCAGTCGAGTCGCTTGAGAATTCAAATTTGTTCAGTTCTAAGTACTACTACTTATTACTTATTATAAAATAATAAGTTTTTGATCACAACAATATCAATCATAATCATAAAACATCTATCACTAAGTACATATTATAAAACAAAGACCCCCGCCGCGTCTGTCTGTCTGTCTGTTCGTGATAAACTGAAAAACTACTAAACGGATTTTCATGCGGTTTTCACTAATAGACAGAGTGATTCATGATGAAGGTTCAGTGGTATAATTTGTTAAGATTTTGTGTAAATTGGTTGAAATATGTTAATGATTGTTCAATATGTCTCTGCTACCCGTGAGAAACGGGGGCGGGTTGCTAGTTTTTAAATAAAATCAGCAGAATTAAATGCGTTCTAACCACACTTTAGTGATGCTCACCATCAAACAATAAAATACCCAAGTGTTCCACATTATATTAGGTAGATAATATCATACCTAATGTTACAAAAAAAACAACATCAATAAAATATCGGAGCGTAATACTGAAGCCATTTTCTTGGCTCAGTTACCATTATCAGGATTACTTTGGTACGGCACGTCTGTTTTTTATCAGTACTTATAATGGACAATTTATATTAGTAGAAATATGATAGCATCGCATACCTAGTGATAAACTACACAAATACAGGGTAGAGAAGGAAAGCATTCAATGTTTATTATTCTTTGTTTTCTTATTATTTTCAACTAGCCGTTCCCTAACTACTCTAAGTAGTAGACTAAATTACTCCTTAAAAAACCAGTTATCTGTGAGTGAAAGTCCACCCGATCCAGAGATTAGCCGGAAGAAACAGACAGACAGACAAAATTTTGAAAAATGTTTTTTTCTACTATTTATATGTATGTATTTAGTAAAATTATGTTATTATGACATTAGAAACAGACACTTCAATTTTAGTTATTAGTTATTTGTATTTGTGTAGGAAACTTAGAACCTATGGTTATCAATTTCCTACAAATCTATACAAAGAACTAAACTATGTCAACATAGATGTCTATTACCCAAGGAACCTAACCCAAAGGACCTCAATTGGACTGTGGTTTATTTATCAATATTTTTGTATTTTCATAAAACATATTTCTAAGATACTAAAAACGAATATACTTTATCTTATCTTTATTATGATAATCTACTTTATCTACTACTATAATTATTATCAGTCGATAATAATCGACACGTTTATATTATCAACACACAAATTTAATATACGAGTACTATAAATACGCAAAATAATAATATCAAGATGTATTTTCCATACCACTAAGGTAGCAAACAAGGATACATCCTGCTTGAAGGTCAGCAATCCCCATAGCCTAAGGTCTTTTGCAAGTTCACAACCCTAGGGTAAAACCACTTTCCTTACTTTAACCAAGTACCACAAAGACATTTGTATTCAAGGTTCGTAGCTTGAATGAAGTACATGGAAATATAACATTTAATTAAAAGTAAATTAAATGGGTTTGAAGTATGTATAATGAATCTACTTCCTTACTTAGCAAAGCGGGACGCGAAAGAATAAAATGTAGGTGATGGGCTAAAAAGTGAAAGGACAAATTTCTAAGTGATTCAATCCAGGAAATTTTATATAGGACTTTGTTTAACTCGACTAATTAAAGTGATTAAAATATCTTTAAAGCCTTAGTTTACTAACAATGCTTTTACTTCCGATCTTATATCTCCCTACTTCATTGTGGTTTCCTTCTCACCAAGCCAGCCTAATGCTATACCAAAAAGTGGCTGCAATAGCGATATTCTATACCCTGCTCGTTTTCAAAACCTAGTAAGTACGTTTGACTATTAAGCATACTAAGTACGATTTAAAATCTAACAATTCCATCGGAGCAATTCACTATAGCAAGTTGGTATGGTATTTCCTGACAGTCGGAAGCAACGTCTCTACGTCTTAGGGTGATCGGAGTCTTAAGGATTTATATAGCGTATTTGCATTCATTGCTTTTTTTAACACAAGGCGTAGGACTTCAATTTGAACAAACCGTTAAGGAATTTAGAACTACTCTGTTTAAACGCCATAAATTATAGAAGTCACTGATATCGTATCTCGGCATCGTAATACTGTCAATCATTCACGGAATAGTACTACGAACGGTACATTTCAAGTTATTTTGTACTACAATTACCTCCGCGACTTTCATAAAGATAAGTTTGAGATAAATGTATCAATTGTAACAGTTACAACTAATACTAGCTCTCACGAGCTTCACGCTAATTTGCGAGTTGTTTGAGTTTTACATCGATCCCGTTATCTAAGGTGATTATCTCATTCTTGTATAACATTTTTTTCAGTTCTTGATCAGTAACTGAAATCATTTATAGGCCTAATAAACAGTTGAGACTTGAAAAATATTCGTCCAATGTTGTATATATTTTGTGTTATAAAGAATGAGAGAAAAAAAAGATGAATGTTTTTTTCTTAATACCTCTACTCGTATAAATGAATTATCTCATTATATTACAGCCATATCTTATTACCACATTTATTCAAAACTCCGCGATAGGTAGAGTAATGTTTAGATATCATGACAGCGATACATATCATGATTTAGCAAGGTGTCAACTCGATAGACCGTAGCGGCATCTCAGGCAAATGTTGGGTTTCGATACGCTTTCCTACGCTTACGGTGCGTAGGGCTGTGCTAACATGGAACTGTTATTTTTCGAGTAGCTGTACTCGGGAAACTAGTGCAAATGGCTCATCAGATTGTAATTACGCTCGCTCTTTTATAGTTAACCGTAGTAATAGTGAATAAATTAAGTCTCCTTGTACAGATCAAATCGTAAATATAAATAAAGAAATGTTTTTTTTATCACAATTGAAACCCTATTTAGTTCATTTTAAGATTTACTGACCCGTATGCACATGTGTAAAAACGCACGTAGCGCATGATATATTCATAGTCATATATATATCTGCTTGTGAATAGGAATGCTAGGGTTGATATCAGTGACATCGGTAACAGTTGTAAAGAAGATAAAAAAAAACATTTACTAGTTTATTCAATTTTCAGATTGACAACCCTTTACATTGCATTGTGTGTAATTGCGTGAACAAAATTGACACATTTTTATAAAATTTATCTAAGTAAGTGAAGATGACTAAAAAAGAGTGATTAAACAGACCGGCAGAGAACTTAGCAGATGCTTGAGGAAAAGATAGCCGAAACCTCAATGCAACCAGAGAAAGTTCTACTTTTGTTGCGCGTTTTTCTTTATGAAGTTTATAAATTATAAGAAATGGAACGACGAACGATACACTAGTTAGCGACTTTGTGGATTTAATTCACACATTTGACAAGTCACAAAAAGATTCCAATAATCTAACGGTTTTTTTTTAGTACCTCTGAATTAGGAATTTATCACACGGTTAAATATCGCACTACCTTTCTCAAGAGCACTAGGTTAATACAAGTTATATGCGTCTAATTTAATCAATTCTAATGAAAAATACTTGTTACATTAGTAAGTGACAATTAATATCTGTTATTTGTCTATCAAAAATATCTGTGACCACATCACCCGAGTGAGGTGAACGCACTGAGCTCATATTTTCGCTCCATAATTTTTAAGAGCAGACGCTATGTACGTAATTATTACCATCGAAGCTAATCTGTGTATGTTTTAAATATGTATGTAATTTCTGTTCCAAATTATTTTGTTCTATACGGTCAGGTTTATTCTTTTTTGTTTATGATATGTCGCTTTTCCTTATAGTTTTTTTTTTTCATTACTCGTCCAGTAGTCCGAGGTACGCTGAGTTGTACAATTAAATTACCTTATTTTTTTATGTACCTAGAGATGAGTATCAAATGAAAATTACTGAAAGCAGATAACGATCTCCATCCTCCGCGCCTTTTCCCAACTAAGTTAGGGTCGGCTTTTAGTCCAACCACGATACGGCCGAACTTCAATATTTTACGTGAAGCGACTGCCATCAGACCTCCTCCCTATTAGGTGATATCGAAGTATGTAGTTAGTATAGGTTGTCGGAATTTTTTAGGACTCCTAACTACCCGTAACGAATACTACTGATGTTCGTATGGCAACCGGGCCCGACGGCTTAACGTACTGTCCGAGGCACAGAGTGGTCTCAATGTGTTAAGAATGGTCACCCATCCTAAGACTGACCTAGCTAGTATTACTTAACCTTATAATGTGCTAACCTACTCGGATAAAACTTAGCCACGAGCCACGACCAGATAACGATCGCTTCATAAAATATTTTGGTACATATCTATCATGAAGTATATCACTATCAAAAATCGAGGAGCACTATCTTATCAAGTATTATAGGACATTTTCTAATCATCAAAATAAATTAATAAAAATAATTAAGAAATAGAATGACCGAATTAAAATATTTTAGAAATAATCTCCGCGCTATTCTTTTTTTAAACGTCACACTAAAAGTAACTGTATTGACAACAGTAACCGTTGACGTCACACCTTGTCATTTAAAAAGGCCTACCACAGCTTTGACATATGAGCAAAAAAAATTATATGACTTGTCAGTCACACTCACTAACCCCATTATCTGGAGGCATGAAAAAATGTGAGAAAAAACTTCGCAATTCATATTATCTTTCACACCTAAACCTGCATTATTACTCCAACGGCGATCCTTAATTGAGTCAGTGTTGCCTTATCTCGAACAAATTATAGAAATAGTATTATAAAGATTCTTTCTTCTTTTGTTTTATATAAATAACTATCGCCGTGCAAAATTACTGAAGCTTGTTCTTCAACATTAACAACTGTAACGAAATTAGTCGTTCGTTCATTTTTATTGCTCCATCAAAACCATTGTGTCAAATGTTACCTGCATTCTGTCAAAAACCTACCATTGCCTGACAATAACGAATATTCTAAGCGGGTTTGTTAAGAACCGTGCAATGTTGCACAACAGTTCCGTATCACTTCGATCAGTGTAAGTGTTAAGTAGTACCTAATACATTGCTTATTTTGTACTGTCTATTGGATTTGTATAGTTATCAAATAAGTACAGAACAAGCAATGTAGGTATTACTTAATATAAACACCCACTACTTAACGACAACATGATATTGTTACCCCCTAAAAAAGTAAAATTAGGGATGCACCATTACAAAGCAAATTAAAATATGTATGTATTTAAAAAAAATTATCTTAGTGCGCTTATAAATGATCTAAAACCCATTGTAAAAGTTATGCTCTTTTTGGGTCAAAGAACATATTATACATCTAAATAGATCGTAAATCGTAGTTATTTTCTTGCGTTTCTCTTAGATTATTGAACGTTACACAATTTCCGTATAGCATTTAATGACATCTTAACGCCTGAACTGTTCACTGAGCTTATATAGAAATTCGCATCCTCTTCTCAACACCTATAAAATTATGTTTTGTAAGAGCTACGAAAATCGTTGCACACGTAATTTCCAAACGTCGCAGTTGAAATCAGACAGTCAAGTGAAATATGGAATATGTATTTATTAGACAGTAGTCTGTCTACTTGGACCCAAGATAGACACAATGTCCTTGGTTCTTGTATGCTTATGAGCGTGATTGAGTAACAAATATCTTGACTTCCATAGAAAAAGACCGCGTCGTTGTTTTTCCGAATTTTATACCTTTTCGGGCTTATTCATATTATGCTTTGCCATTCCTTCTTTAGCTGCTTAACTCGTAACCTTCATAAGTTATTCTCGTAAACAAAAGAATCATCAAACAAACAATATTATACAATTAAATAAAATCTAGGTATTTTATTTAATTGTATAATACTGTTTGATTACCGAATTTTTTGTTTTCATCAGTCAAATGTCAACATTAACAGTTTAATGATTGACTAGTGTTATTAAAGACTTTCACAGACGCAATGTCCATTACTGACCTGATAGATGTACTTGACAATAACTGGGTACATAAGACGAGGTCCGACTGCAGCGAGAGCGAGAGCGGAACGCACCAAGTATTTATTGTTGCAATTCGTTTTTAAGACGTAAAACGGAGGGGTGTTATTAATCAGTTCGTGTGTATCTGTGTGTCTGTCTGTGGCATCATAGCTACTAAACGGATGGGCCTATATTGATTCAGTTTTTTGTTTAAAAGGTGAGTTGATCGAGAGCGTTCTTAGCTATTCAAGAAAATCTGTTCAGCCGTTCAAAAATGAACAGCTCTTTTCTAATCGTTTTATTTTTAAATTGTATTTGTGAATATTTTGTTTAATACTTAGGTGATACGAAGGTGAAGCACAAGCGCCCTTGATGATAAGCGGTTACTGGTTCCTCTAAACGTTTTGTTATAGAAAAGAAACTGAGAATCAAAGGACTTCCATACATACCTTTAAAACACATGATGTAATAAGAATGCGAGATTAGATATCACGTCTCAATAATTTTTTTGTCAAATGTTCTAATGTAGGTAAAAAAAAAAACAAATTTAAAACTGTCTTAGTCTAATAATTTAGAATTTGAAACATTAACAGTGGCCAAAATGCACATGTTTCTCAAGAGAGTGGACGTAAGTAAATTGATTGTTAAAACTACTAAATACATCGCTTATCTCCGCTTCAGTCGCACCTCTGCCTTATAACTGTTGATGCGGCCATAAATGGGACTTAAATTGGACTCAGCTAACCGAAGAGTGACGGTACTTTGGGCTGCTAGTTAGCTATGATTTAGGATGAAGAAAGCTTTGTGTGTATGATTACCTTATTACTATCATGTTGCCAAGTGTGGGTACAATCAATGAATGAAAGCCGATACAAGATTTTTTCCGTCCGTCCGTCCGTCTGATCGCAAACTAGGCAGAGCCTATAATATGGTAACCAGACTGCTGATAAACATACTTATATATTTCTAAATATTATAGATAAATTACAACCAGACACAGAACAAATGATCATGCTCATCACACAATTATTTGTCCTGGGTGGGAATCGGTGGTTGCTAACTCAAGATCACATCTAAAGGTAAAGCCAACAGCCAGAAAAAAATGTGTTTTTGAATCTGTGAACATGTTTGAGTATATTTATAACACATGTTGGTATTAATTTCTAATAAAGTCACAATGGTGCCGATTCTATTGTACACTCGACTAAACTAAAACCTGACTTAATTTCTTCATATGAAATCAACCTAGTGTTCTTCGTAATAAGGTCTATTTGTTACTAGCATGTATTTCTCATCGCCTCTAAATTTCAATAAAACCTGTCAACGTATACTCAACTTTATTTCCACGCAGCGAGAGTCTTCATTTATTCAAACGCTGTATAATTGCCGTATAAAAACTTGTTCAAAACGAACAAGGATGACGTGTTTTTAATCTACACCTACGAAGACGTTTACTAAAAACACAGAGCGAAAGAGATGGCATTCAACGGATAGCGGCTCTCGCTACGTGGTATTAAAGTTTATTTAAGCGTATCAGACTTTAGTCGACAAATAAATTGCTTATTTCGATAGCGACATATGTTACCTACTTGTTTTAATTTGAAATAAGACCATGTTTCTAAGTGTACACGGTTTACTTCTTATATGAAGAAAATTTAGTGAATTTTAATTTAGCGAGTGAAGTGACAGAATTGGGGCCAATGTCTTCAAAATTACCAACTTTCATAATTTTCTGTCTATCGAATCATTTTGTAAAGACACTAAAGACTATGAAAGTTAGTCTATGAAAAATAAAACGTTAAATATCGATACAAAAAATCTCAACCAAGAAAAAAAAAATACAGGTTGTCAACATTTAAGAATACTGTCACCATCAAATGCAATCATCATCACAAACACGTAGTTCGCCAGCGTACGGCCATCATAAGTATAAAATGTTGAAGCAAACAGAAATGTAGACAGAACAAGTTCGAGTATAAAAGAACTCGCAAATCACGGACACGTCGCTGATCACAGTATATTCAAACGGTTGTCAGGCAAGCATCGTATCTTACACAATCAACTCCCGATGTATAACCAATACCTACAAATTTCATTGTAAGTCCTTTATTTCAGCAATAAACTTCCTACGGCTGACATCATGGTGACATAATTACGTGTGAGTGTTTACAGCACACGGAGGTGAAGTATTTCTCGGCCAAGATTCACACCTAAGCACTAAAACAAAAATGTATACTACTTTTAATATACATAATAATAATATTATAGTAATAATATTAAGGCTGAAAAGTTAGATTTTTTAGTTGAGCGCACTGATTTTCGAATATTTTATTTCTCCCGTGTATTTTACTTAAATATTACCATGGACAACAGTTTTTTGACGTGATAACGTCTTATAAATCGATGAACGCCGGCTACACGCACGAAAAAGCATGACTCACTGTCATGTTCCGCCTTAGCCGCAAGCGGGAGCGCGGAGCAAGCGATAGAGAGGCACGATCGGCCTAAGCGTTCGGCTCGTGGCGCATCTATCTCTCTTCCACTGTTTTCTTATGACGTTATCACGTAAAATTATCGTCCGTATACCGACTTTACAGACAACCAATTTCTTTTTAAAGGTAAAAAGTACAAATCTACCCGGAATGAGCTCTTTTATTTTCTTTCATTGGATTTTTTTGACATTAATCCCGATATCGATTCGTTACCTCACTTAATGGGTTTGGTTCGGTGGAGATGTATTTGAAAGACGTCTAAAACACCACAGACTAAGATTTCTTTATACAAATATGTTGGTAAACATGCTCACGGCCAGACTAAGTATAAGCGTTCCAAACAAATAGGTAGTAGGCTCCATAAAACTAGTGATGTCACTCACACGTTTGCAAATACAAAATATCATCCACACCAACAGAAATACGCTTGTAGTGTTGGGTAAACGCTATCTTGGTTTGACCTGCCTCCTACTAAAGGCTAAGCGCTGCTAATAAGTTGTTAGCAGCGCTTAGCCTATCTACATAATATACAGGGTGTATTTGAAAAAGGAACACTTACTTCAATCACTGAAAGGGCATGACTCTAGCACATGCAGTTACAATAAGAATAAAAAAAAAAAAACATGTGCTTATAAGTTATGACTATGACCGTTAAAAATACCTGGAAATTCAAACGGTCATAACTTGTAAACGGACAGTTTTTTTTTTCAAAAATACTTTTTCTTACTGCATGCTACAATCATGCCCTTTCACTCATTGAAGTAAGTGTTCCTTTTTCAAATACATCCTGTATATACATAATAAACATATATGTATATCATATTATATTATACCATGTATACAGGAAATAGGAGTAACTGTCTATTATATTTCCTTTTCCATTTGCAAATTATTATAGTAATTTACAATTGTGATGGTGATTGTCACAATTAGCCATTCATGAATTGCTAGTCGTAGTAGTTAAAATTAACGATTAATTAATCGTTAATCGTAGTAGTTACATTTAACGATTAATTACGTATGAATAATTTAATTTTGCACATTACTGCTAACAACCTAGTGTAAACTTCTCTGCCGCATACAAGTAACCACAAACATTCAATGTTCTTTACTAGGGAAAATAACGAGAGGATGCGAAAAATGTACCTAATACGTATACTGATAATTATAGATTACACATCAGAAAACGCCTAACACGTAAACATTAATATAATACTTATTTATAAAAAATGTAACTTATACGTATACTGATAATTATAAATTACACATCAGAAAACGCCTAACACGTAAACATTAATATAATACTTATTTATAAAAAATGTACCTAATACGTATACTGATAATTATAAATTACACATCAGAAAACGATTAACGCGTAAACATTAATATAATACTTATTTATAAAAAATGTACCTAATACGTATACTGATAATTATAAATTACACATCAGAAAACGCCTAACACGTAAACATTAATATAATACTTATTTATAAAAAACCGGTACAAATCCAGTACTAATCGAAGATTCTTAAATACATATGTAATTCAACGACATTCAATAAACTGGTCGTTTTGACGAAAAGGGTTGTTCACCTCTGCGTCTATTGAACTACGGAGTAAAAGCCTCGTTCAAGGCTATCGACATGCGAATGTCCGCCCATTTTTAAGGTTAGTCCTTGTAGAAGTTGAATATATGTTCAGGTTTTCCAAAAAAAGTGACCAAACTACTCAAAACTAAACCGAAGAAATAATAAACTGAAAAGTGTAATATTAACTAACTCCTCAAAACTGCAAAACAATAGAATCAATTGATTTTGAGTTAGCGTCTAACCAAATAAAACGTAAGATAATATTATTATGTTTTGTTTAAAGTTTTTAGTGTACCTACATGGTTCGACTCAATTTAGTTGCATTGGTTTCAGAACTTAATTGTTAACATCTATTACTTTTTACTTTTCTGTGTGTTTTTTTTGCGGTTTATATATTTTGATAAAAATTTAACTAATGTGGCCACACCGAACTACTTACCTATGTTTCCCAAGTATTAAATAAAAAAATCATATCTATTTTTCTACCCATAAAGTTGTTTTTCTTTTAATTCGAATTGGACAATTTCTAGGAATCTCATTTAAATGAGACTTCTCTTTAAAAATTTATTTGCGATCATACAAAGTTGTATTTTGGGTTTTGTCTTTTAAAATAATGGTATTTCCCGAACGTACATATATTTTATGCTGCAGGCTCACGTAAGCTATACAACATTTTGTTAAATATTAAATAGCTTTTGTTTAGAACGCTATACCTATTTCCCACATAAAATGTCAAATCCTGCCAAAGGCGGCACGCGTCTTACCACACTGACTCACTCACGCGTAGGTCCGGTATTTTAATTTTAAACCTAAACTCGTAGAACTTAGAATAAGTAAGAATTAACTGACGTCAATGCAACTTCGTATTGTTAATCATAAAACTAAGTTATTATCCTTGCAATTCGTAGGTAATTGTCTGCTTGTGCGCATGTGTGTTGTACAGTCATGTTATATTATATGTGGTTTTAATGATTTTACATGCGTAATCTCAACATTCTCACTTTAAAATTAAAAGACACGGCTCAAGTGGTGTGGCACTAGAGATGATGCTCAAAAATGTCGTAACCGTTAAATATCGATATATCGTATAACGCCGATTCGATCGATGTTCCGATGTATCAAATATCTGGCATGCCCATATAGCAAATTTTATTTACTATTCTTTGACCTGATTGCGTTTTGTGTTAATTTGTTCCGCATTCACAAAAAGCCTTCCTCATTCCATATTTTATAAGTAGTCTTTTTTTTAAATTAAAATTTATTGTGACCATTTTTTAAACCTAATTCTAATACAAAGGTCCACAAAACTGTTTAACAGTTTGACTGTGGACTTTCCGTTGCCGTCGTAAAATAACTTTTTAGTATTTTATTCTTATTTTACAGAATTTGTGTTCTTTTAACATCTCCTTGAGTTTTTAATTCTTCTACAAATGTTGTACATTCATTCTATGTATAATCTGCAACGATGACTCATGATAACACAAATGTAAAAACAACTGATTTAAGTATTTACTTATTATAATTACATACTAAATATAAAATTCATGTTGTTCTAATAATGTTATTTTACTGTCCAAAGTTTACATAAGAAAAAAGTTTCAACTGAGTTGTTGTTTTTACCAATGGCAAAGTGATAAATATTGAAACGAACTATATTGTCGCATTTCGCTTCAGTTTAACAGTACAGCAGTTTTAATTGTTTCTCCGTACAATTAAGCGATTAGCGAGGTTCACCCTTTTGCAAGGTCTCAACGCAGAGGAAACGGTCGCCCACTTTATCCTGAAGTGCGAGGGAGTGGCTACACAACGGGTAAATATGCTCTCCTAGAAGCCTGTGAACGCCCCCGGAGGCTTCTGTGCTTCTGGAAGGAGCTAGGCTGGCTCAAGTAGCCAGCCTTATCTGCACGCATAATGAACCAATACTGTTTTGCAGTCGAAGAAATCGATTTCCGAAAATCGATATTGTCGGCAGTCGACTTCTTGCTGCTGTGCTTGAAGTACTTCAGTGTGAAATTACCATGAAATTACTAGTTGTCAATTGCCTGTTTTATGCTTATGTCAAATAAAATTATAAGAATAAACACACAGAGGTGACAGTAGTTGACTTTGTTCAAATATTGTTTTAACATACACAGACACTGTGACATGATGAAGTATTTTTGTCAAGATACCATTTGCCTAAAATGCTTTTTTTTTATTATAAAGTCTTAGTTTCATAGACAACTAGAAGTCCTTTGATGGCTTCTTTTGAATGAAACCAAAAATATACTTAGCTATAGTCGAACCATCGTATCGATACGACATACGAAATTACAGATTATGAGGACCATCCGAACAGGCAAGATTAAATTTAATTAAAATTAAATAATAAAAAAATATCTTAAAATCTCCGTTAAATTCGGAAACGTTTCGAAATTCGAAAATAATAATATATTTAAATAATTTAATAATCAAACTTGTTCTAAGTTAAGCTATGTTTAATCTATATTAATCTATCTATGTTCAATGTTGAGGATTTCAATTTGAACTTAAAATTCAAATCCTCAACATTGAACACACTAACAACAATTCAAAAGAAATTGGAAAGGAATTTCAGAGAAATCGTCATTAATTCAAATGAAATCGAAGTTATAAAGCGCTTTGACAAATTGAAATTTGAGTGCAGTGAAATCTTTCAAACGGACCCGTATTTTATTAGATTATTCTTTTAATATAGGTACGGCAAAAACACGAAATGCTTTGTGAGAAATTTGATTATATTAACTTTCGATTCCGTGTGATACGAATCGGATATTAATAAGATTTTTGAGTCATACAATTCCTTTAAGACAACTCTCACGCCATTTGAACTACATAGTTACATAATAATATAATTATGTAGCACATACCTTATGTAGCTAAACTACAGTCTATTTGTTGAACTATAATAAGAAATGCTAACAAACGCCTTATCAATTCTTTTGGACCAACGACTTTTTCGATGAAAATGCAACAACATGCAAACAATGCTCGATTGAAAGTCTTTTAGATAGAAATTTGATAGAAATGATTTCATTTGTTTGCGTAGATGCACGTCATAGTTAAATAGTTGTGCTGTACATGTACGTCATACTTACACAGTTTAAATAATAAAAATATTGTGACGACAGAACGATGTTCGTACTTCGCCAATGGTTAGCGAAATATGATTGTTTAGTCAAAGCAATAACTTTTAAACAAGGTAAATAGTAAAAAAAACGTGAAAAAAAATCATTGCATTACATAACGTTTACAGAATGGCCTGATTTGATAGCGTTTTAGCGAAACTAATGATGGAATAATGAGTAAATGCGTTTATTTACATTATACGGGTGACATTTGATGCGGGTCACATGTTACAAGGTGTCATTTAAATGTTCGGCTACGTTTCTTTAACATTGATACAACAGCTAACATGTTCGTTGTTAATCAGAACGTTAAAACTATATCATTTATTAACACTAGACATTAATGTGTTACGACTAGAATCGCTATTAGAATTTTATTACAGCAAAATTCATGCTCTAAATGGTATACTTTAGCTTATTTGTAAGGACGCTCAGTCCCTTACTTTCCAAGCTACATTTGACCTGTCTGTTAGGTAAAATCAGGTTGGTCTACTAATAGGTCATTTGTATAGAACTGACGCCCCGTCGGCGTAGCTTTTAATTCCGTCCCATAGCCTGGACGTGGCAAACCTGACAAAACTCCATATGCATCCATATATTCGCTATCTACAGTTGTATGTCTCCTGTCCCATGGAGCACAACGTGTTACTAAGCCGAATGAATCACACTTCAAAAATGGTAATAAAAGTATTTCATATATTTTCGAACATCACTGAAATCAACCTGTATGTAAGTAAATGAACGCAAAATATGTGAGAATTATCGTCAACGATGTTAATACCAAATAACACCTAGAAAATCATTTACTCGTTCATTTCGATCTAATAAGGTTTAGTTATTCTAAGAATCTTTACATATAAACTTTACCTTGTTTTAAGTCTTTTATGTATATATGTAACAAGTTTAGCACATTATTAAAATATATTTTTATAAATTCTAATTACATTCCTACGTAATAAACTGTGTGACAGGGACAACAGCCCGCCAGTTGCTTCTATCTTTTCACATCTCCCAAACTTTGTCTACTACCATTAAATCTTTCATTCGAACCGGCCAGTTTCGGGAGTTTCTGACCATCCTTCCATCCATCCATCATCGGCATCCTTCAGAACATTACTAAATAGTTTTTTTTTTTAATAAAGAATACTAGTAAAAAAGACAAACTAGTACTGGGTCACCCACCCACGTTTATTACTAGTTTGTCTTTTTTACTAGTATTCTTATTAACCCCTCCAACTAAGCTTAACCCTTGTGTTAGGAGTGGGCTCACGACGGTAGTGCACTGGGTGGGGTTCGAACCCGCAACCACTTGAATGCAAGTCCGACGCCTCAGCAATTACGCTACCGCCGCTTTAATTTAATTAGATTATATTATATTCTGCTTGTTCGACCCCTACCGGCCATCCCACTAACGTTTGTCTTATATACTTGTTTTGTCATTGGATATGTACTCTGATGACTCTCCTACTAGCAACAACACGTAGCTGTGTAAGTAGCGTTGATTCGCTACAGTAAGTTATAAGGTGAATGTACTTCCAGTCAGGTATCTTACGCGTTGACATCATAAATTAGCACCCGGCAAGTAGGACGTATTGGACTGTAGTGTATTTGGGTTTTAGGTGTCATGGGATCTTAACAGTTGTAATTTAGGAATAAAATTTAGCGTGTCTTCTGCTATTGAGTATATGTAGTCAACAGAGCTCAAAAAGGGATGCAAATATATGCCTAATGCCGCTTATAATACGATAAGGCCGTGTGCTTCTTTGTCATCTTAATATATTTAAAAAAATATATATATATTATTTTGGGCGCAAATTTCTGTAGATCAATCTGTTTTGAGATTATCTCAATAATGTAAAACAGCCGCGGTTTGAAATGCAATTGGGTCCAATTTCAAACACAATTTACTTCTAATAGATTTTTGTTAGAGATGATTCTGAATAGTCACAACTACTTAATAAATATTTTATGCTACAACTATAGATGGGTAATCCCCCGGGTTTTTGCCCAGAAATGGGTTTTAACGCGGGTGATTACACATCTCTAGCTGCATCACTTACTCTAACATTATATATTTCTTAAATTCGTTTGCAACGGATATTAAGATTGCTATTTCATTTAAACAAATTCCTATACAACATATAAAAAAATATATACATGAAAGTAATAAACATGTAAATAAAACTAATTTACAGAAGATTAAATACGTAGCACCGAAGTGTTTCTAACTTTGTTAAAAAAATATCAACTAGAACCTTAGGCATAGAATATACGTACAGACTAATGATTATTATCTTATCTATGGTAATAGTATATGTACAGAAGGTTCACTCATAGAAGATACTCAAACAAATAGGGACTCTCACAGACACCCAATAAAGTGCGTTACAATAAACAATAATCTCAAATGTACTTAAGCATATGCATAAGCAATATGCTTTTGACTGGCCTGTTGGTCTAGTGGTTAGTGATCCTGACTGCTGAGCCAGAGGTCGTGGGTTCGATTCCCACCTGAGTCTGAGTGTTCTTTGTGTTCGTTATTTGTATATTTGTAAAGTCCCCCGCGAAGCAGGAGTAATTCCTAATGCGGGAGTTGTCTTTTTATACAAAATCAAAAAAAAAAAAAAATATGCCCAACACAGTCTATCAGGGCTCTGTGAGTCTGTGATTGTTAACCGCATCGTTATTCACGAGAATTTATTTTGCATTGATCGATCAATGTGCTCTTTAAGTTGGCGGACAATAGATGACTTTGAATTTGTAGCCGAATACAGTGATCTCTAAAAATCAGCATCAGTTTTCCTGCTTAACTATTATTAGGTACATAACAGATTTCTGTCCTGTAGCGCGTTCATTTAATGGTCTTTCGAAGAGGCATTTATTCAAGGCCATAACAGGATAAATATAGAACAATCAGATACACTAATTTATTAGTGTGTGTTGCCTAAAGAACCACAGCAGATAAGTTGCATTATAGAATTAATTGAATAAAAGCATATTTTAGTCATCTACTAGCACAACCCACCCGGCTTCGCACGGGTAGCAGAGACATCCTCAACCATTATCATCATATTTCAACCAATTTACACAAAACCTTAACAAATTATATACCTAAACCTTCCTCACGAATCGCTATATCTATTGGTGAATACCGCATGAAAATCCGTTTAGTAGTTTTTGAGTTTAACGCGAACAGACAGACAGACGCGGCGGGGGACTTTGTTTTATAATTATGTAGTGATATTGTGACAATGTACGCCAGTTAGTTGTTGGGCTTTAAATAATAAACATAATAAAGGAGGCCTTTTCAGTAGATGGATGGATTTTTCTACTATACTACTATTATTTTTTAATTAAGAATACTAGCAACAGGGGAACACCTTACTTCCTTACTAGTATTCTTGTTAACCCCTCCAGCTAAGCTAAATGTTTGTGTTAGGAGTGGGTTCACGTCACGTAGTGCACTGGGTGGGGTTCGAACCCGCAACCACTTGATCGCAAGTCGGACGCCTTAGCTATTACGCTACCGCCGATTAATTAGACTTATGACGTCTAATTAAGCGGCGGTAGAGTGATGGCCAAAGTGTCTAAAATTTAAATTAAATCGCCTAATATTAATTGATTTTACGAAAAAGAAATGCAATAGTTTAGAGTAAACTGTTGTATTTTAAACCATTATAGTGATGCGATAAAATTGTATTTACAATAATAATAATACATTTTAAAATTCAGTGTACTATTTTTTCGTCCTGTATCCGTGGTCAGATCGCTTTGTTAGATTGATCTGACCACGGACACCGTTTAGTGTCCTTGTTCAGATTGATTCAATTCCAGTATCCTTATTTAGACTACTGGCCTTACTATAACAACTGCAACTCCATATTTCAATAAAAAAAAACAATGAGAAATGTAGTTACAACGAAGATTAACATCTGCATTACGCAATTAGTTTATTGATAAAAAAATAGTTCCGCGATTCAGTGGTAGTCATAAAGTTCGATAAACAACCACTTCTAGGTAGTTAGATCGGCGCGTGAGCATTGATCATGAACAGAACTGTACTAAGTACCTACAATTATTAATTTTTAATGTAACTATTATCTGGAATCAGTTTTATAGTCATCTATAATATAACAAGAATAATTTAAAGGTTTTATTTACGACGTGCACTATGGGATAATTTTACTGCTGGTTCAGTTAAAAATCGTATGATTAATGGCATACTATATATATATCTATATATATATATATATATATATATATATATATATAGTCATATAATGATTTTTGTCATCATTATATGACAATAAACGTCTAATATGTAGTTGAACTGCTGCTAAATACTTAACTGTGTATGTAAATTTCAGCATTTAGTGAAATAATCCAAACCATAAGACGACATAAGTATAGGTAGGATTTCAGGGTTATTCCAAGATTCTTAAATCCTAGGAATTGCGCTTCACTGCTTAAATACATACATCTCAATAACTTAGAACGTCGTGCATCCTCCTTTGATTATATCAGCAGCTGTTAATATTATGTAAATACCAAACTCCGCAAGGTTAAATATTTTTTGATATTTGAATGTATACTGCATTTTACAGCGTTCTATCTTGGGGTTTTTACACGGATTTTCATACTGAAACATATTTTATGAATACTTACATATATAAAACCACCTAAGCTAAAAATAATTATGCACATAAATATTTACACTTTTATAATTCTTTAAACCTTAACAGCTACGAATATATACCTACTTATATCCTACTAATATTATAAACGTGAAAGTTTGTGAGGATGTATGGTTGTTTGTTACTCTTTCACGCAAAAACTACTGAACCGATTGGGCTGTAACTTGGTATGTAGATAACTGGAGACCTGGATTAACACATAGGCTACTTTTTATCCCGATATACCCACGGCATCGAGACTTACGCGGGTGAAACCGAGGGGCGCAGCTATTATTTCATATAAAAACCTGTTATATTGGGAGTTGTCTTTTCTAAAAAAAATAAAAAAACCTTAGGCGTTACAAACAAACAAACTCATATACTCATTTATAATATTACTTAGGATTGTTATTCCACAGATACGTATATGTGTATGCTTATATATAGTTGTGTAGTAGCATCTTAACAATAAGACGGATAATTTGTTATTATATAAGTATTCTTCAAACTTGTGTTTAATCGTAATCAGCTAGTTGCATACTATAAAATAATAATAACAAGGGAAAATACCACCTTTTTATATCATCCAAATTGCAATCAAAAGAAATGTACACAACAAGCATGTACATATATCGGTGGTACTATCTGTGCAGGAAAACTGACCGTCCGAAGTACAAATAATTTTGTATAATAAGTACTTATTTATGTAAGTCAAACATTATTAATATTACTCGTGTTTGACTCCGCGTTAGATGGTATTGAGATTAAACCAGTTCCACTCAAATATTTACTTTTAGCGAGCCCCTGCCGGCATTAGAATAAGTGTAATGTCACGCGCTCTCTACGACACAATGATGTTAAGTTCATCTTACTACGACACGTACAATACATACAATTGACTGGCCTGTTGGTCTAGTGGTTAGTGACCCTGACTGCTGAGCCAGAGGTCGTGGGTTCGATTCCCACATTAGTCTGGGTGTTCTTTGTGTCCGTTGTTTGTATGTTTGTAAAGTCCCCCGCGCCACAGGAGTAATTCCTAATGCGGGAGTTGTCTTTTTTCTAATAAAAAAAAAAAAAAAATTGTCAAATTGTTGGTTATGGCGGAGTTATACCGGTTAATGCCGGTTACGATAATCAAGAAACGATTCGTTTTGCTTACGGCCTTTGCTTACGGACGTTTGTAAGCAAAACGAATCGTTTCTTGATTATAGGAACCGGGCATAAGTCCACACAATGTCTCTAACATCAGACTTATTGTAAGAAGATGAGGTTCACGTAGTTTCGGTTGACCTACTAACCACCGGCAGGTCTTAAGCACACGTTTTATAAAGACCCGTGTACTGGGTCAACCCTGAAGTTGTAACCCTGTAACCCTGCACTTTATTGCATGGTTGTGATTTTTTCGCTAGTGTATTACTATTTATTAGATATCCGTATTTATTTATGTGTCAGTCAGTGCATCTTCTGTATTTATTAATATTTATTTAGTGATACGACGATGATATGAAACTGAAACCAACACAGGACCCGTGCGGTAAAAATCAATTGAAATTTGTGTCAATTCAAGTCAACCAGGAAAGCATGCGTGATATTTAAACCAATCACGCAAGGCAGCCATGGTTCAATATTGTAATTTCATTACATATCTATTTCAAAGTTGAACGCAATTGTTTACAATGTTGTCATTACGTAATAGGTCAGTGGGTTTTCAAGTCTGTGATATGAAAATGAACACAACATAAACACACACGGCACGTGTCTATTTCACGATGGAATAACTTCATGATGACAATAACATGGGATAGCTGTCACAGATTTTGAACATAAATGTTAAATAATGTTATTATTTGTCCAAATTTGGACACAAGCTTGAAACTACATTTGCGCAGTTTCTGCAGTTGACAAAGCCTTAGAGACAACCTAGACCTCATTCTGCGGTATGATAGTGACTTATTTATCTTAGTTGAACTAGTTTTATATCTAAATATAAATAATTTGCCCTCTGTTTGCTTCTGGAAGAAGCTAGGCTCGCTCAATTAGTCAGCATTATCGGAACGCATAAGGGACCGCCTATGAGTCTAAATGCGGAAACAGAGCCCTATACCAATACCAATTTATTCATAACAGTCTCATTAAATACCGTTTTGTCATGAGGTAAACTTACATACATACATTCACACCTGTATCCCGGAAAGGATAGGCAAAGGGGTATTAAACCAAATTTTACCAACTATCATTTCGTCGCAGTCATAGAAAAACAGCGGATTTGATTTTTTGTCGATTTTTCTTTTTGTCATTAGCCTACTGAAACAAAACATTTATCTTCCAACCTGCTGAAAACATTATACTTTACAACAAATAAAAACATTTTTCAAAACTCATACACATTGTAACATTTTCAGATTTCATTAACAGAAACAGCCGCCAAAACATCATTTGAAAACTTTAAAGCGCTCTCCTGTAAAGTTACTAAATATAAAATCCGTCGTTTTTCTACGACGACGGCGATTTGGTCTCATTCACGTAGGGGACAAGCTTATTGTCGTGAACCGGGCACTTTGGGAATTAAAGATTAGGAGAATTGGGAGTTTATTGAAAGGCATATTAGAAGGGAAGGTAATGGAATGTAGGGGATATTGCTGTACGGATAGAGCGTAAGTAAGAGCTCGAGCAGGTTTCATACTGTAATTGCTGTTAGGTCCGAGTCGTCTAAAATGCAAACTTCCGCGAGAAAAAACTAAACGTCATCGAATCCCTTCGATGACGTTTAGTTTTTTCTGTGTATGTGACAGCAAGGCAACAAGATTCCAAGATACCTTGTATGGAGCTTGACTCAACAAATGGCAATGAGGCAAAGTAACTACATTCCGTTTTGTAATCACTATTAATATTATCTTTAAGACAACAACTCTGTATTATTATCAATATAGGTAGAAGATTTATTTATCAATAATCTAATAAAACAAAACATGGAGAGAGACTCGAAATTGAAGCTTCAGAAGAATTATGTGCATAATCAATATCATAGAAGCAACAAAGTGGCCAAACAACACAGATTATATAACTTTTATCAGTTGCTCTAGCTCTAGAAACAAGACCAGGTTTTCAGGATTAATCAGCGGAAGAAGCAATAAAATTAATGACGTAATACAAATAAATTCCGACTGTTCTTGTTACCACACCTTGAATAATCTCGTTTCTCACCTGTGAGCTAGTAAACACAGGAAATTATAATTACAAAGATAAGATTATTTCTTTAACTGATGTTTTGGCAGGAAATTGTAGGAATTAATCAGATAGGAAGCGTTCACTTTCCATTATATTGCATGTTACTTCTAAGTACGTGACTTATGACGTAAAGTGCGAAAGTAGTTAGTTGTTGTCACAGAACTACGATTGCGAAGGGGTTCAAAAGAGGTTTTAAACCCAGTGCATAGAGTACACTCGGATACGTTGTAAAAAGAAAAAAAACAGTCAGTCGTAGGAATGCACGTCAGAAGTGAAAACATAACTTCACAACGTATTTGCATATACATACAACATACACACATATGTATATATATAATAAGGTTAAAAATAAAAAGTAGGTAATAACATACGCTAACACGCTCCTGGCCGCTCATAAATGTTTGAATTTCGAATGTTATATTTTTTTAAATATAAGAAACTCGGCTCCGTCTTACGAATTTTAGATCAGGGTCACGTGTCCTGACGCGAATTTAACATTTTTTACCCATCCCAAAAAGTGCACAACGCCGCTAAAGAAGTTTTCACTTCAAAAATTCCCAAACGTCCTTAACACGCTTTGATTGTAACATAATACGTAAGTATAAAGACAGTAGAAGCAAGGGGGTCTAGAAGGAAGTGAGGACGAGTATAATGACGTTTCCGTGCTCTTTGGGGGCAAACGGTGTACAGGATGTTAAATGGCTTAAACTTTACTTAACAGAAACTTTATTTTAGTTTCAAAAAGGTCTAGAAATCGAATTGACCAAAACTATACTGTATGCAGGAATTTCAATAGCTAGGCTCAAAGTATTTTACTTGACAGTAACTTTATTATATTCTCATAAGTTCTGGAAATCGAATCGACCACAAAACAAAAACTAAACTTCCTGTATTTGAAAGAGTTAATCGTAAGCTATTTCCTAAGCAGTAAATTGTATTTATATTTTAAATATTATACTTGAATTTAAAACGAAGGACGACTGATTCAGATATTACTACCAGACATTAAGATAATCGCTTAGATCGCAAGAGCAGAATTTCTGCCGTGTCGTGTCTTGTAATAGGATTCTTAAAGTGACCTATATAATACATATAAGTGAGTGTGCCTTATTTACTTCCGAACTACTTCGCATAAAGAAATACGTACCGCTAAACGGATAATATGTATTATTTATCTTTCTCTTCTTATTTGTTACCCCATTGCTGAGGATCGTGACTCCTAAGGCGATCGATGTTCTGCCGGTCCGACGTTATTTATCTTTAATTGATATAAGTTAAGATTGATTCCTGTGCAGTTTTAAATTGGTAAAACCAGCCTTTATCAAAGACATTAATAATTACGATAATACACTTAATTTAGCTTTTGTGATATGCAACTAGAAGGCCTTGGTTCATAATCTCAGATTATTTAAATTTGGAATAAGTAATATCAACAGGCGTCTCGTCCTAGCAGATATGATTCAAGGAGACCGAGGAATGCATTGTCTATTCAACGGCTCTAGCTATCAATATCAATCCTACTAATATTACAAACGTGAAAGTTTGTGAGGATGTATGGATGTTTGTTACTCTTTCACGCAATAACTATTAAACCGATTCAGATGAAACTTGGTATGTAGATAGTTGGAGACCTGGATTAACACGTAGGCTTTTTATCCCGATATTCCCACAGCACTGGGACTTACGCGGGTGAAACCACGGGGCGCAGTGATACTTTTTTTTATCGTTACTTTTTTTACTTTGATTTTATCCCGATATTAACACGGGATCGGGACTTACGAGGGTGAAACTGCGGGGCGCAGCTAGTGTACAATACCACTGTTAGGTAACATGTCAATAGATAGCAACAATCATAACTATTTCTATTGCTAATTCATTCATATTGAATACCAACCAAAATGTCAAATGCGCAATAATACATCTTGTCTTGCAAATTTAAATTAGAAACGGTAATATAAAAGGCTTTGAACCATTTCGTTCAGATACGGTTGCGTGCGTGTTTGTGAGAATATTGGTGTGCGTTTAGTGTGTGCGTATTTGTACGTACATATTTGGCGGGCTTTGACCTCTGCTCGTGACTGGCGATTTAACTAGTTACTTATTTGTGTAATGAAGTTGACGCTAAGAATTTGCGTTTTTATGACTAATTTACAGCTTTGTATAAATTGTTTTTGTATACAATTTATTTATTATTCTATAAGACAAAAGGTACTGTTTGAGTATGAATGGATGTAATGTAATTATGAATGGAAATTAACATAACAAGCGCAATATCTACTTACCTGATTTCTTGTAGTGGGATATGAGTACTGTCTGTCTCGAAGTACATCAAAGTGAGTACATCTCCTGTTTAAGTTAATATACCCTAATTCCTTCTATAGAATGTAGGTACTAAATATCTTTAGCGTTTTAAAAATGCGACATTTTATCGAAGTTTTCAGTAATTGAGGAAACTAAGCTATACAATTAATACATTAACATATAAAAACACGTGCCGCGGTTGATAAGGATAACTAGCGTTTTTTTTTATTTTATTACGTGGGAGAGCCGTGCTTCGGCACGTATGGGCCGGCTCGACTCCGCTCGATACCACGGCCTCACAGAAAACCTTCCCTCTCCCCTATTCCCGACCTTCCCCTCTCCTCTCTCTCCTCCCCTCTAATCCCCCTCTCCCGTCTTCCCACTCTTCCCCCCTCCTTCCCCTATTCACACCTTAAAGGGCGGCAACGCACTTGTAACTCTTGAGTTACAGGTGCCCATGGGCGGCGGTAGTCATTTACCATCAGGTGACCCCTCTGCTCGTTTGGCCCCTATACCATAAAAAAAAACTATTCCTCTTCGATATAAAGCAAATTTAATTATATTTAGATATCTAAGTAATATTTCCGTTTTATGTTTTTCATATCCGTGTTTAAAATATCGGTTTTATATTAATTAGTAGCAATCACAGATTAGAAAATAAATGTCACCTGCCTCACTATTACTTCTTTTGTAAAATAATATTTTTCTAACAATTAGCAAATAAGCACACCTGGGCACCTAGCAAATAAGCGGTTACCGGTGCCTCTAAACAATTTCAACACTACTGGTAATGGGTTGCCAGCGTCACGGGAACGGTGATCAGCAAAATACAAAATTACGCTAGTAGAACTTTTTTATAAGGCGGTTAAAGAGCAACCAAAAAAATACCTATTGTCGATCACATGTAAACAAATATTGCAAATTTCAATAGTTTTGTTTTAAAACAGATAATTCTGTCCTCTAGAGGGCGCTCTAGAATATTCGATCAGACGATTACGAATAGTGTAACGTCACATAGCCTGTAACCATCGGACGGTCAAGACGCTTCTAATAATAATAATAATCTTTGTTTTTCATTAAGAAGTGACATAAAGTGTACATAGTTTACTACGATAGCAATATCAACTTTTTGTCTACCGCAGTCGCAACCCCGCCGGGGAACCACTCCCGTGCTAGGAATAAACCTGTGTGATAGCTTATTTGTCAAATTATAATAGGTAGTTTAAAAGATATGAGAGAACACGTGAGTATTCAAAAACTGCTAAAACCTGTAGTTGGGTGAAAACCGATTGTTCCACTGGCATAGGAAGCCGACCTGATAAATATAACTATTGTTTATAAACACATATTTATCAGGTTCTTACTTTTTCCCGCCATTTAAAGGAATAAAGTAACCAATGGTACCAACCTTGAAAACTTCCGATGCATAAAAACGTAACCTAAAATGGAGTTAACTCAAAACAGCAATGATTAATTGTACTTCCATTTACATGATGTTGGATGAAAGGCAATAATGTATGTCAGTTACTTGCCTTCGTATTTAATAGAAGGGCGCATAAACTACTTTCTCGAGTTGTTTTTTAAGTAATCTTTAACTTGGGTGTGCCTTATTTTAATTTTTGCAACACCCACAGAGTTTTGAGTTTTTTGAGTGTGCTATCAACTATCATCCGAATTTTTACTAAAACCCTGAGGGTCCGTTTCGTTCCGATAGAAGGAAAGAAGAAGTCGATAGCTTGGACACCGCAACCTCTCAGACTACCTTCGAAGTCCGCCAGGCAATTCAAAGGTAAAGATACCTATACCTGAAAACCCGTAAACAGCGGCCTCTGTTGTTTTTAACGGGTATATATTACTAGAACTCGAACGTTAAAAAATTATGACTAAATAATTCGTCGTCGTCGTAGAAAAACGACGGATTTGATTTTATTTAGTAATTTTGCAGGAGAGCGCTTTAAAGTTTTCAAATAATGTTTTACGTAATATTTTGAAAACGGCTGTTTCTGTTAATGAAATCTGCAAATGTTACTGTGTGTATCATCCTTGAAAACTGTTTTTATTTATGGTAAAGTATAATGTTTTCAGCAGGTTGATGTCAAAAACAAAAATCGTAAAAATTGCCACCGTCAGCTGCCCCCCCTCGCCCCCTTACCCTCGGTACGTCCATCGGCGTGATTATATGTACTCGTATATATTACTATGTTCTACTTACTATGTGACAAAGTTTATCTACAAACTGTGACAATTTAGAGAATTCCGAATGATATCTATTAATTGCTATGTCTTGTCTCTAATATACATATGCATGTTATGATGACAGGTACGAATACTGTTACACTTAAATACAGTGCAGCGGCATTATCTCTTGTGCTTACCTAACGAGTAATACCGGAAGAAAAGGTATACTCGAAACGACATTCCATTTACGCCAACTTACCTGAAAATAAAAACAAAAACTAGTGAGTAAAAAGAAACAAACTAGAAACTACCAGTTGTCAGGGAAATGAAAAGTAACAAAAATTTGCATAAAGAGTGTTATCGCTCCGATATCAAGTGTTTTCGCCACACTCCGGTAAACTTGTCGAGTTCTGTGTGAAACGAAAACATTGACATGTACTCGCATAGTAATTGGTTTGTTTTCCCTTTCCACATTTGGTGAATGCTTAAATTGGTTTATAAATAGACAAAATACACTTAAGTTTTTTTAATGTTGAATGTACAATATTAATTACACTCATTCTTAAACATAAATATGTAATTTGGGTCTTTCCTTATGTTCGTGTTTTCCGTCTGAAGTCCAGCTTTAATTTACTCTGGTTTCTTTTTAAATTAGCATGTTTTTGAAATATACACAATAACATATATCCTTCGACTCATGGCTATATGTATAATAATAATATTCGTGGATATATTGCACGCTGCATAGATAGATCAAACTAAGCACAACTGTAATAGAAACTGATAAACTTTTTTTCTTATCTATATATGGATAAATACTTAAAAATAAATAGGCAACGATAAAACCGTTACGAACCGTTTTCGCCTGTTTGTCAACCAATGTACTTTATTTTTTTTTTGTTTAGTTTCGTAACTATCGACGAGCCTTAGTGATATATATATATATATATATATTTAAATAGATGTGATGATTATGCTCTATATTCAATTTCAATTGGTCTTTAGTACCTTAATAGAAACACCTAATGGAAACAGACATATACATGCACACAATAGTTGTACTAACTACTAAGAATATCTATAGTAATTATTTCGTCGACCGTCCCTGGCCGGGGAAAAAACGTGTGTCTGTCATTTCGAAAAACTTTGCGGCTAAAATCAAAATAAAATTTGAAACCAATGTAACATGATCCTGCTAATTAATATCAGCAGGATACATATGTTGACAATCAAATCCGATGTCATAATAATTATCGCCACCCCGACATCTCATTCATAGTGTATAGGATACACGCCAGATGTCGCCTATATCCTCTTGGGATCAATTGACCCGTGGTGTCGGTTGAAAACTGATAAGTAGGGTAATAATAAATCAAATTACTGTCCGTTAAATAGTGTACAAATGGTAATGTGTTTGAAAGCTAAAAACTGTAACGTATTCATAAATAATATAAATATACGATACAGCTCTAATATTACACTGTAAATAATTAAGTTTAAAATGAATTAAGTACGCAAAGTGTGGGAGGCATATTCTTATATTTGTATGTGAATTTATAACATCAAAATTTTCGGTTTAGTTTTTTCGTACAGATTTTTCGTTCACTGTTATCTTGAGCGGATTGAGAATGGCGGGAAAACAATTATTCACACCTAAGTAGTAGTTGTAGTTAGAACGCGAGTTTGGTGCAGTTGCGTTATTTATACAGTTCTGAGAATAATGACAGGCATTAAATTAGTCCTTGGGCAAGAAGTGTAACCACTTAGTAAGTTTTAAGGGCAACAAGATTAACAGTTATGGCCAGAAAGTAGAGGTCTCGTGGAAGACTGCAAACCATTGTAATTGTCTTGCTTTTGCTAGATAATTCTACTCAAATAGTTGTACAGTCACATAATTATATTTCAGATCTGTTTCGTTAAGGAAATAACAACTTTTGAAATCGTTTTATCTGATAAAAGATAACGTTATCTATGTTATCATTATTGAAGATTAGAAACGTTCTGGTAGCGGGACAAATAGTAGTAAAAAAAGGAATGTAAAGTATGGGTTTTACGACAAAAGGGAAGTCACGACATCGAAGTTCAGACAACATTAGATTCTTGTCCCTCCCCTTCAACACAAAGGGAGGATCTTCCGACCAGGCCAGGTGACCGTACCTGGCGGACCGCCGCCCAACGGTTGATGTTGGAAAGTTGTATGTATACTCAGATTATAGAAACAAGGACAACAACCTTGTTTCTATGATCTGTGTATATAATATATATCATAGAAACAAGGTTAATATATTATATTAACCGGCGCGAGTACTTTCATTGCGCGATGCAAGATTAGTAGTTACTACGTAGCTCAGCTCATCTTCGCTAGATGATCTTGAAGTATGTTTTTACCGTATGTGGCAGTCGCCACACAATCTTCTCTCAAAGTTTGAATGTTATTCACTGAATGCTTACTGAATAGGACAATATGAATCTATGTCTGGAACACATTTTTATACGAAGTCGGTAAGGCGCTCATGACACAAATGGTGTTGCAAAAATATCACTCAAAAGATCCTACTTAAAGTCACTTTTGTCTTCCTAGTCGGTGAGATGGTTTCCGGAGCTAATACTAGCTCATCTTCTCAATTATCCGTTGGATGCTCAGAATGTTCAGCTTCTAGCATCACTATCGCATCCATTGTTGTCACAGGGTCGATGTTGTCCGTTTTACGTCGGATAACAGGCAAGACTTCTTTGCTTCAGAACACTTCCAGTGCGACTCCGGTGCGACTTGTTTTCCATCTCAGTAGGGTGAAATTAAATTTCTATATTAGTAATCGTAAATAAGATTTATCGTTTTATTAATCAGGAAAATATTTTAATCTCGTCAGCATATGTAATATGATAAAATATTCGAGCCTGTTGTTATTTTAAAGCTGTTAAGCTAATTTTAATACCGTTTTTGCTATCCTTTGATGAATTGATAAACAGATAAAATATCAGTAGAAAGATCTAAGAAAATCCACATAATTAAATTAATTTAAGTCCCGGATTAAACGCGGTTATTTCGTTATCCAATCGCTACAGTTCAATCAAAATCAACATCAGTAGCGAAAAGGTGACAAGCTCCATTTTTTACAATTTGAATTACTTTTTTTTTTATGGTATAGGGGGCAAACGAGCAGACGGGTCACCTGATGGTAAATGACTACCGCCGCCCATGGGCACCTGCAACTCAAGAGTCACAAGTGCGTTGCTGCCCTTTAAGGTGGGAATAGGGGAAGAGGGGGAGAGGGAGAAAGAGCGGGAAGACGGGAGAGGGGATTAGAGGTGAGGAGGGGAGGAGAGGGGGAGAGGGGAAGGACGGGAATAGGGGAGAGGGAAGGGTTAGGGCCTCCGGTAATGAGGTTACCGGAGGCCACGCTCACGCGGCGAAAAACTTTATATCATATTTCCCGTGTTATATATTTTTTTATCAGATTTTCCAATGTAATAATAGTCGTATGGGTATTTATTGTACTGATTGTTTTGGTGGGGTTTTCGTATTTAATCGCCCATAAAAATGTGCAACTGAAGATTTTGGTGAAACTGCTCGAGCTACTGTTTTAATTGACCCACCCTTCATGAAAAGCCTTGAAGGAGATTACCGAAGTCCTAAACACTCTATAAAAAACTTAAACTAAAATTCCTTGGGCTTGTAACCCTGTGGTCATAACTACACATGGTGTTGAGCGTATAAACTCCCTTTGTCGTAACCTCTTTTTTACCTAAATCGGAGTCACATCATTTTCACCGCAAAGCCTTTCTGTTCATTTTTGTAGACACAGTATATTTTTTTAAGTTTTTATACTCTACATTTAATTGAAAACAGAATAAATACTTCAATAAGTATTACGGTATATCGCTCAGTGTACATCTAAAAAAGATAACGATTTTTAACAAGAAAAACCTAACAGTTTGTTGTAATTTTGCGGTATGCGCTGACAAAATCTTTGTTATTGTTCGAGCGCATTGCGCCCGCGCAGCCGTAGAACCCAGTGTCGTAACCACATTTTAACGTTGCAACGAAGCCACTGCTTTTGCCACAAAACGTAATTGAAGAACCTCCTGCGACCTAATCAAACCAACACAACTTTACCTCTTCTATCAATTAGTGGCGAACAAATTTGTTTGTAGTCGCAGGTCTAGTTATCTGGTCCAGCTGACTGTTATTACAATATTCATTTCCGTAATTGCATATAATGCAAAGTAATTATTTGGTAATTTAAATTTCAGGCCCAGGTTTCTTTATTATTAAACGGCACTACGTTTAACTAATGATAACATTACCATATGCACTAGTACAGTCAGGCCCTGTTACTCAGATATAGCAACTTTCGATATGATAACGCATACAAGCCTAACTATAGACACACGTGCAAAAATCTACCTAGAAACAACACACATTCACTTTATACATACTACTACATACCTCACAAGCTGCTTATACCTTCATTCCTTTATTCATTCCATTAATTGAGTACTTAATTCGTTTTATTTATGGAAGAAACAAATATTACTAAACGCGCTCAACTCGGGATAAAAATTTGAAACCATGCAGAGTCCTGAAGGAGCCCACATGATACACTACTAGGGTATTTTAGCTTTTGCAATAGACCCACTTGTGATGGAACACCGTGTACTTTTAGTCGGTCCGATTCCGACATACCACTTTGCCGTTAGCTCCGATGAGGTGATGACCCACCCGTGGGGTTTCCACACGAAAAAAAAAATTTAGTTTCATCGCAATCCGTTCAGTAGTTTTGACGTGAAAGAGTAACAAACATCCATACATAATGATTCGGGACTATTTAAAGGAATTTACCTGACGGTAGGTAATGAATGTTTAACTGCAATAGGAATTATAACAAGTTACGTGAAATATTTAATACACTTAAATGATGGGAATATAATATGGATATAGATGATTGGAACGGACTCACTGTTATTCGCTCGTAATTGCCTTTGTATCCAAATCACTGATCTGTTTGATGTATTTTTTATATATAAGGCTGATTTTAAATGACTTCTGTTGCTCCTTAGCTGGTTAGCTTATTACTCCTGTTTTCCTGATAGGCGCTTCTTGAATACCGCTGTAATATTATATCCGCTCTAAAGGACCATGTGGACTATGGTGTCAATGTATATTTGTGGCTTGATGTATCTTTGTAGAAGTAAAACTGCGATTTCGGCGTAACAAACTTGTATGTATTTATACAATATTACATTTGTACTAGTGAATAGCGAACAATATGGAACAATAAATTGGAGTATAAAAATTGTATGCGCTAACAGCGAGCGACGGTGCAAAAGTGTTGATCTATTTAATTTAAATCCAGATGGCGCGAGCTCCGCGTCATTTCATACTCATTCCCTGCCGTTATGCTCGTACGCTTGACTGACTGTCATTCTTAACATACATCTTAACAAACTTTCACGTATAAAATATTAATAGGATTCCAGGGCAAAAGACGGAGAGCCTGATGTCCTTTGCCTAATCTATTTTCCAAATACATATTACATAAATACTGGCTGTTGACGTTCATAAATTTCCTGGAAATATTGTTATTGCGGCGGACAGGACAACGAAAGAATCTTATTCTTCTTTACATGGTCAGCAGGTAAATGATTAGTCGCACTGCTAATCAGACGTTGTGCCGACGCTCGGCCGTATGCGGGGAAGCCCTATCGACTTACATTTTATTTGCAATTGAATACAAATTACTACCATTGAGAGTATACATGTGGTATTTATAAATAATCTTGCAAAGTGTTCAATGTCTATTTTTTTAAAGTAGTTATTACTTACATTTACCATTTTAGTAGATAAAGTTGTATTTTTAGTTGCCTAAACCAGGAGGAGTTTTATTCGACAGTAACAGGGAAATGAAACTTTAAATAATGATACTTTATCTTAAATTTTTGGTAGATACATTAAACATTTCGGAGGCATTCGAATATCATATTCATTATCAAAAATAAAGTCTTGATAGATTTGATAAATAATTTTGGATTTTTGATAGAGATATTTGTATTCCTGAATATCCTCCAAAATTAAAAATGTTTTAGATAGATTGCATGTTGATAAATATTCATGACCCACAAGGCCACAATACAAATTGACAAATAAAATTGATGTCATTTTACCGTTGTAACCACGGAGCAGATACAAAGTATCTTTTCTTTGTATCTGCTCCGATGTTGTAACCTATCTACATTTCTTTAATTATTATACTTAGCACTGTAAAAGATAAATCTGTATGAACTACCGACATTTTAGAATTTAGTGAAGGCACTATAATGTCATGTAAACCAAATTCTAAATTCAAACTACAAACGATTCAACAAACTCATTCAGAACTTTCTAGACCCACACAATCTTATCTGTGTGACGTTCCATTCTATTTTGAAAACAGTTTTTTCCCAACAGTCGGAGCGTAAAGCACACAAAATAAACAAAACCGCATTGGTGAGACGGGGCCGCCGGGTAACGGTACAAAGGAATGCAGACAACCGGGTGGATCTATAGACGACCTACGTGCTTGACGCCAATTATTTTCTGCGATAGACTGAAATAAACATGACATGTCAAAGTCGAATCAACCAACCACCTGCTATTACCGACGCGACACCGGCAACCTGATAATTCGCTTTCGCTTTTTTAAAGGAAGTAATTTGCTTAAATGTTGTATTTATTTCCGATGTAATTAAAAATGCAAGCGGCATGTTACGTCAAGATAAAGTTATGAAAAAGTGTGTAATTGCATCTTATACCTACTACTCATTTAGGAGAAGTCAATATTATTGTTACTAGTGCAATATTTTAATTTTTCTTTTTACATTTTTTTATTTAGTTCCTTTATTTTTAATTGTATCCAATTAGTTAATTTATGTAAGTAAGCAACGTTTCCTGACGTAAGAGTTTTACAGTTGCACAGTATGATATCAGTGGTTTATATTCCTTCTACACGCTTTTAATCTGTAACCATGTAGCGTATCTGTATGTATGTATTTATCGGTAAATGAAACGTAATCTTGCAGCTTAATTACTAGCTTATTCCAGGCGGATTTTTCTTATTTTGTACACTCAATACGCCCGCCCTTTCTTTAGTTAACTACGACACTCCTTTGCTCCTCCTTCGTATCTTTGCAATTGACAGTACGAAAAGAAAATAAAAATGTTAAAACAATTAAGCAAGCAGGAAACTGCTTTGCTTTGCCTTTATTTAAAAGTATAAATATAAGATGACGACGTAGACAGGTAGGTACTAGACTAACAGGATGTTTTCGTCTATTCATTTTTGTGTTAAAATACAAAGGACTTCAAGTTTTTATTATTTTCTGAATACGACACATCGAAAAGCGCATAAATAACTAGCCATTAAGGGATGGAGGCTAAAGAACTAAAATGGCAAAACCAACAGACCCTATTATTTACCAATGATAGGGTCTGTTCTAGGTCTTTTATTGTCTCTTTCGAAAGTTGAAACTTACTTATTTCGCTGACTATATTGAATATTAGCCTATAAATTTAAGCGTGCAATGAATGATGAATCAAAATAAGGAAAAAATCAAGAACGAAATACACTGACCTTGTTACTAAGGTACATAATAATCCTATTAGATCATAACATAATTTATCATTACCATTTGTTCAAGTGTTTTTAATGGGTTGAGTTCGAAAAAGGTTTCAGCTGGATTTTTTAAATTCAACAAGCAGATCATTTACAACTGAAGCCTCTGTAAGGAAAAGACAGATATTTTTTTTTATAAAGGCATCCACATTAACAACCAGACTAGCAATAAAGTAGAAAGAACCGGTGAGAAAGGAATCTGGTAATAAAAATTTACTTCTACTATTTTTATATACCGACAATATTACTATTTTTATTACAAACTAGCAACCCGACATCTTCAACAATCATGAACATATTTCAACCAATTCACACAAAATCTTAATAAATTATACACCTAAACCTTCTTCATGAATCACTCTGTCTATTAGTGAAAACCACATGAAAATCCGTTCAGTTGTTTTGCAGTTTATCAGACAGACAGACGCGGCGGGGGACTTTGTTTTATAATATGTAGTGATAATATCCCATAACCAAATCAACCAATCGTTACTACTATTGTTTTGGCATAAACTCTTTAAAGTTGACCCATGAAGTGATTTAGACCGTTTAGTGTAACTGAAATAGTAGGTTTATAAATAATGTACATCCAATTAACCTTAACTTACCCAATCTTCTCACTCTTATCAACTTCACTTATCAATACATGGAACATCATTAATATCCTATGGATGAAAGCACTTTAATACCGTATCATCAATCCTATTCTTCTATTTTATAATTACATATATATTCTCTGAAGGCCTATTAGCTCTTCAGGTATAATTTTCTATCTATAAAACATTATTAAGACTTTACTTGATTAACTCTTAACTCAAATTTTATGATAGAAACAGATCTAAACCGACGCAGTGGCGACGTCGAAACGACTTTTTTTTTAAAGCCAGCCAGCTACTTCTACAAGTAACTTATCTTTGTTTTTAAACATTTATACCCAAGCATGCATGTTTAAGATATTGGCACGCTGGTGATTTTGACACATTAAAAATATACAATTTATTAACTGTTAAATTACTTCGATGTTTTCATTGACTAATTAATTACCTATTACGATAGTTTAAGAGAAAAAATAGGCAGTTAGAGTGACGGTCACGAGTTCAGTGCTTTTTCGTCATAGAAAAATTCAGACAGTCACAAGCGAACCCATACACACAATAAAGAAAATAAAGAGGTTGCAGTTATCGGTGTCCAGGTACTAATATTAGATCTTATACGGTTTCTCAAAGTAAACCGTTTATCTAACCATGTACAAATTATTGAGAAATATTGTAATAAGTTGTTCAATTTCGTTAACTCGAAGACGCCTCTAAACAACTAGACGATCATGGGCTTATCGTCATACTTCATACTGTTAATAATTAACTAGCTTTTGATCACGGTTTTGCCCGCGTTAATGTAGATTTTGTCTATCAATTCAGGTTTCCTTCGCGTAACTTTTGCAACGACGCTCTGTGGGCCAAGACGGAAAAAATGTTAGTGTTGATTTATTTTATTTACGTCATCTGTGGTTATATACTAATTATCCATATATTAGTATCCATTCCAGTCCAGTCCATTAAATATATTTATACGTAGCAAAGGGAACTTCGTTACAACCGGGGGGTGTCCCAAAGACCCCTTACGCGTTTTTTTTTTCTGGAAAGTACCTTATGTATTTGCTGTACCTATCGGTTGAACAGTTAAGGTGTGAAAGCTTAACAAATAACAAACTCATATTCGCATTTATAATATCAGTTTGGAGTTAGGATTAGGAAGTTAGGAAGTACAATACAAGTAAAAAAAGTATTTTAATTCCATGTCTATACATATAGGTTCATGATAATTTTTTTTAACATAGGTGGTTTTGACCCACAATCAATCTGCTAGCTGGTGCATAGATAGACTTTAGGCGATATTGACGTATTACCAACACTGAATAATTAAATTATATTATGCACGGCAAAAGTGTGACTTAATTTTCTTAATGAATTTAAATCAATTAAAAGTTAATTTTAAGGCAATTACATGAAACAAATGAACATATATTCATATAACTTAACTATGAAATTCCTAATTTTTATACTGGCAAGTGTAAAGATCAATAAACTCCAAATTCAAATTAATTTTATAAGATGCTTCATAATTCAAAAATCAGTTATTCATTTGTTTTCACACTGTTCGATTTTTGTTTCAATAGACCAGCCCACCGCAGTCCACCGATGGACAGAGGTCTCTGCTAATGCGCGCCAATACAAAGTTGAAATTGCGCGAGTTCCGTCGTCTCACCAACCCGGTATGGCTCTGTTTGCCGTTAGGTTCCGCAACTGAACACACAGTGCATTTTTGGTGTGGTCGCTTTCAATTTGGACATTTTAATATAAAGTATCTAAACAATGCGCCTCTTGATCGACCGGAGACGAAAGTCGATAACTATGGATTGAAAGACATAGTAAAAGCAGCAATGTGGGTACGTATGGCCTCACTTAACAACAACAACAATAACAACAAATCTCGTGAAAGATTGTCTCAACTTGTTGCATAGGCACACTTGTTGAATAGGAATAGGACCTTTGCCGCCGTCGTTCTTTACAGTTTCAACGTATTCGGCTGTTATTTTTATTAAATAAGGAAAATTTTCTTCTATTCGCAAACAGCGCACGCACGTTGATAAAACAATATATTCACAAAACAAGGCATGTTTCATTGTTTAGATTATGACAAAGGTATATGTTTGTTTGTAGAAAGGTTCTTGAGGATTCTCCACGCTCCCACCTCACAAGCGTTAAACGTTTTTTATAATAAACACAGTGAATAAACTGTGAGTTTACTCAATCTTCTGCCCTGAATACTTGTCAAATGCGGTGTTACAACGCTATCCTGTTATGCTAACGAAGTAGCTCTATTTAATCTAGGCGTGTCAAATAAATACCTCATATAATGTTCATTGGTACAACTATGTAACCTACATGATAACAGATCGGAATCGATTGGATATGATTTCTGCATACCTCTGATAAACTTGCTACACTTACATTAATTGCTTAGCACATTTAAATGAATGACAAACGGTGCCTTATTCTAGTGTAACCAGGTAATAATGTTTCTGTATGAGCTAAATATGGTTTTAGGGCAATTATCACCAAATCCACTGAGGTTGTTCTATACATCACACGCTATTGTGAGATTAACACATTTAAAGTTTTTTTTTGTGCTCACATATCCATACGATTACATGTCTCAATGGAAACATTACGAAAATACATGTTTACCATCTAAAAATCATTTTCACAACTCCGTGACTATGAAGACTATGAAGCATGGTCAGACCATTTGGTCAATATTTAATATTCATTATTTACAAATACTAAACAGCAAAATTGTGACAAAGAGCTAAAAAACTATTGTGTTGCATGATATATATTATTACCCTAAAATTAAGTTCACTTCGTACCCATAATGCCTTTTCATAGAACGTCCGGTTATTAAGAAAAGTAATGAGCTGTATATCATAACATAACCCAACGACTAGTAGGAATAATACAAATTTTACGCGTGTGAAACTGCAGAAAACAACTGGGGTGAAATAAAAATTTACCGATTGAAAATCCCAGTAAGATGTAAGTAAGACATATATTACAACAGAAAACGTTTTCAAAATGACTAAAATATACGAGTACTTAGAGTGTAGCTACAGAATCTCTCAAGAAATCGGTCCCACCTGTTCTTGTACCGTAGGCGTTCTATACAGAAGATAATTAAGCTCATTATATAACGGAGCAACTGATGTGAGAAACTGAACAGATGAGGGAACACACGTGTGCGCGACAACAAACTTGACAATTGGCGAGCTACTTTTACTTCAGTTATTTGGCTAGCAAACTGTTACACCTAAAACAGGTGAAATAGTTTTGGTTGCACTTAGTCTTTTATATATAGTAGTAGTGCGTAGTAGAAAAATAGCATAGCTATTGTTGTGATCCTGCTAGTGACTGGTGAATAAGTTCGCCAGATATCCGGGGAAAAGGGTTTATGAAGTGACATCTGGAGTGCAGTAAAGGTTTGAACTGTTTCAAATTTTAGCTACAATATCCGGCAACACGCCTACGGGTATATCTGATCTACTTTTTGTTACGTTTTGAAACACGTCTACGGGTGATCAGCTAACGGAATTTCGAGGAGGGGAAGGAAGAGAAGAATTATATATAAATATAATTTCAAAGATAGAAAGCTTATTAAAAAAGTAAATTGTTCGTTGAACGATTATTTAATTGAAACATTATTTTTTATCGTTTGTAAGTAACGTGTAAACATTATGAGATACCCACAAACTGTGGCATAATGATTCCATAACATCAAAGCAGGTTCGCATTCCACAAGTCAAATGAAAGTAGCAATGATTAACTAAGTGTATTTTACTTTCATTCCACTCAGGAATCCAGTGTCTGTATTTAATACTTTTAATTATATTAGAGGTAAAGAGGATGTAGCAGAAGTAAAAAACTGTGTACTCCGTTCACTCTTTACAAGTCTCAAGTCTTCCACTTCTCAAATTAGTGCAGACAGAATTGAGTATGTAAATATCAGGACCATATTTTATTAATTGTTTTAGGCTTAGAAGAGCTCATTATTATAATATATACTAGCAACCCGCCCCAGTTTCACAAATTATACACCTAAACCTTCCTCATGAATCACTCTGTCTATTAGTGAAAAATAAAAACCCGTTCAGTAGTTTTTCAGTTTATCGCGAACAGACAAACAGATTCCTTCTCCCCCACTTTCCCTCTTCCCCACACAAGAGCGTTGCAGGTGCCCATGGGCGGCGGTAGTAACTTACCATCAGGTGACCCGTCTGCTCGTTTGCCCCCAAAAAGGAAAACTCTATAGATTCGCTTTTGTTTCAATTCAATATTCCACTACATTTACCACTGTAAAATATCAAAGTATTTTTTGTATGTTGTTATCAAAACTAAGGCGAGAGACAAACCTGCTATAGATTGGTTTTTGTTAGTGTGCTGGGTACCACCCAAAAATACAATTTCTCGTTTGTATTACATATCGCACTGCTATTACAAGAGTGTATCAACTCAAAATGAAGTTCTTTTCAGAAACGACAGAAAACTGATTACTCGCTTCTTGTTAAAGATTATAAAATTATTGATAAAATTAAGGGATTTCTGTATTAATGAGTTATTTAAGAGATTACTGGTTATCAAGTTATTTCCAATTTTTGACTCAATACTCTATTGTCTTAACAAATTAATAAAAAAAATGAATTATTTTTAGTGTTTTTGTTCAAAAATTTGACTTATTACAATTTATTATTATTATTTTATGTTTATTGACGCGTAGGGAATTGATATTTACGTATGCAAAATGAATTTTCTCAAGTTTACCCTATTTTGAGTTGATACAGTCTCGTAATAGCAGTGCGATATATTCATATATATCATTACTACTGGGTTTTTAAAACTTAAATGCTGAAGTGTCCTATTGAACAAAAATTTTTAAGTAAAAACTTTTGCAAGCTTATTTGCCTTTCTATAGTTTTTTGACGAATTCTACTTTTATTGTCATTCTAAAATGGACCATATTAGACGTAAGGCATAGTAAATATTAGAATGACTTTTAATAGCTATTGTCGTTAACAGGAGAACATGAAGCACTGATTCACAAACCTCTTACCTAACAACTTCGTCGAACCATTCGCGCAACATTTTTCGTCAGCATTCAACGATGACTCGCTTTTCCTTGAAGAAATCAACCGAATCCAGGCCAAATAGTTTCGATGAAAATTCGACTTTAACAGTTAAATTTTAAGAGTTAAAGCTTTCTGTAAACTGAAAATAATAGCCAACAATAAAATTAAAAGGAGCTCGTCTCACAAAACATTATTTTATTTAATAGAGTGTAAGAGTCAATGAACTCCACATATCGGAACTATCAGCGAATGTTCTTTTTTTGTTGTAATACCGCTACGCCATCGTTCATGATGCTAGTCTCCAACATTGAGAGAAATAATTGCCTTTAATACATCAAGAAGGTTGAAAGTCTCTACGTTTTTGCGCAAAGTGTAATTTGTAGACAAAGCAATAGTTTTCACCTTCAGTCAATACTATCAGTGCATTTTTGGTTTGGTCGCTTCCAATCTCGAAATTGTGATCTAAACAATGCGCAACTTGATCAACCGGTGACGATTAAGATACACAGTTAAGTGGCTAAGCTGTGTGAAACTTATGATTGTGTGTCTTGATAAAATCTTTTTAACAAAAAATTAAACCGACGAAAAGAACTAAAAAGCAAAAAATTTAAGTATTGAGCTTATTTACATAAACTATCTAATTTTATATAAACTTATTTTGAGTCGGCGCCAAACAAGAAACTGATTAATTATCAAAATTTTATTTGGCGCCGACTAAACCAAGTTCTACGTATCGGCTTGAAAATGCCAGTGTGACAACAATGTATTTCTTACTTACATTATTGGGTGACAAGAAATTTTTTAAATAACCATCATCTGCCTGACCTTTTTCCAATTTTGCTTGGGGTCGGTGCAATGTGTAATATTGCAAAGGCGTTTTGGCTGGTTTTGTTTATGGCCCGCCGCCTGACTGACGCTAACCCAAGGAGGGTAAATAAATGTAATGGTTTTCAGACGGGACAAGGTAAATGAGGTAAGAGGGACTGAGACTGCAGTAGCTCGAAGAGGCCGGGGTCCCGTACCCTTATGTTCGTCCTGTGATTGGAGAAGCTACTAGGAGAGGGACCACAACTGGCTTTAAAATAATAAAATACATTATATCTAAGTAAGTAACTAATAATAGGTACATCGTATCTCCAGAAACACAATAACGGTTACAGAAGCTGTTTACAAAAACGTTTTCTCACGAGGGGCCACGGGTTGAAAGAGCAGCGTGGAATGTCATCCATAAATTACGTCATACGAATTTCATGATCTTTGGACAAGTCTGTTCGGTGACGAATTACTTTTTTTTAATAAAAGTGTAGTAGCGTGTGTACTTGTGTAGTCCTTAGTTTACAGGTAATTTTTTGTGTTTAATACTTTAGCTTTTAACATATGACGTCACGAAGCTTATGTGTGTCGTAATTTATGGATGGCCCCTTATACACAAATATTAGGTCCTAGCTTTTCCCCGCGGCTTCGCTCTTGTGCTTTTTTCTGCCTGAAAGGTACCCTATGTTCTTTTCAATGAGCAATTAACGGCAATAGGCTTGTCCACTGTTACGTGAGCGGGACCAAGTTTTAGATAACAAGGTGTGGGGGCTCAATACACCTCTGCGTCCTCCTTCGGGGATACAGGATACAGGTGTAAGGTATGTATGGTTGCACATCACTACAATGTTACATAAATACAAATACTTAAATAAAATTGAAGTGTCTGTTTGTAATGTCAAAATAATAGTTTTTTTTAAGCTCATAAAGTTATTTGCACGATACCTATACCTAAAAATTCGTTTTTAAAATTTTTGTCCGTCTGTTTGTTCCCGCTAATCTCTAGAACGGGTGGACTGTTTTGCACGGGACGTTCACTGGCAGATAGCTGGTGTTATAAGAAGTAACTTAGGCTACTTTTAATTTGGGAAAATATATAAAGTTCCGCGCAAAATATATAAATATGTACACGCGAGGGAAGCTGCTAGTTTATAATACGAACAATTTTTCATTCTTATCGATTGCGAAACAAAAAATAACACACTCATTTTCTCTCTAATCACAGTTTCCTGTGTAAAAAAACTGTATTCAACCATTTTGTTGTGTCATAAATACTACACATAGATCAAACTGGTCGCAATTTTTGTAATACGTCAAGCACAACGCACGTGCTATGGCATACATAAAAACATGTTAACGTTGGTTGGTAATGGCTAGCGTATTAATACGTGGAACTATCTAGAATAAGAATGCGAAACGGTATGTAGAAAAAATATAGTTTAAGAGAAAAAAACACGCTTTAATAGTGAATCGAATTAAAAAGTAAAGTGTTCCACTTCCCACCTCCTAACTCCGTCATCAAATCACTTCGAAAATGCCAAACAATCCTACTAATATTATAAACGTGAAAGTTTGTGAGGATGTATGGATGTATGGATGTGTGGATCTATGGATGTATGGATGTGTGGATGTATGGATGTGTGGATGTATGGATGTGTGGATGTATGGATATTTGTTACTCTTTCACGCCAAAACTACTGAACCGATTGCGATGAAACTAGGTATATAGATAGCTGGAGGACCTGGATTAACATAAAGGCTACTTTTTATCTCGATATTCCATCGGGATCGGGACTTACGTGGGTGAAACCGCGGGGCGCTGCTAGTAGTACATATACATACATAGTTTCATTTCGATACGACACGACAGTTAAAGTCATGGGTGTTTTATATTTATGATTATCACCTGATAATCATAAATATAAAACACCCATGACTCGAAAATCCCTTCAACGATTACAAAAGAGCTGATGATTTTCAAACGGCTGAACAGATTTTCTTTAATTATATCTAAGAACACTCTCGATCAAGTCACCTTTCAAACAAAAAAAATGCACTCAAATCGGTTCATCCGAAGCTACGATGCCACAGACAGACACACAGATACGTCAAACTTATTACTTCCCTCTTGTGGACTTCCAAGATTTGTTCACTTACCTAGTTAGTTAGAAGAGAAGCTAATAAATCGTGTGAAAACACTTATACAGTATTGTCAGGGCTAAAAATAAAAAATAAAGCAACATTAAAAAAATTATATTCATTGAATTAATTATATATTTCAACATTATTACAATTAGAACCTTAGTAGGTAAGCAATGCAAAATGTAATGCATTGAAATGCAAAGTAATAACTTGGACAAAATAACACAATTTTAAGTAAAAATTAACACTTCAAAAAGGCTAACATTTCCTTTGCACTTTGAACATCCTATTTTTTGTTTTAATACATGATAACGCCGTGTGTAACACATCTACTTACAAATTTCCGATTTAAAAATACCGGATAATCACGATTACCCAACATCCGGTCAGGTCTATACCAATACACTGTTTATTGTTTCCATCGTAACCTGGCAGCACTGGCATTGATTGGAAGAAAAAACGGATAAATCGACATTGATGGAAGCACCGCACCGTAATCGATTATTTGTCACTCAGTTATTGTGAAAGTTGAAGTTCGATTTATTTTGTGTCAACCTTTTCCGGCGTTTGTTTTCTTCGTATGCTAATAAAGCCCGTTTTCTGAGACATGTTTCAAGGTTCTTCAAATGTTGATAGCAATTTTTATTGAGTTGCATAATAATTTTTGAAAGTAAAACTGATGTAATTTTTATTTTGATTGATTGATTGATTGATTGATGATTGATGATCTCCGTCACATTATAAATTCTGTATTGTTCTGTAGCACTAGTTAAGAACGGGCTTGGGCTGTCACTGTCTAAAGCTTTCATAGAAAGGAATCTACTAGATGGGGGTGCGTATTTCAAACAAAATGAATTATTTAAGGATATGTTCTGAAAAAAGGGTAGGTCAAAAGTATGAAATGTTTAATGGTAGTACTCTCTACACTTTGCATCATTCAAAGGTGCTGATTATTTAATCTATTGCTATTTGTATTTTTTTTTATACTGTACTTTACAAGGTCACAGAAGGTTAGTCTTAGTATACCGTTGATATTTCGATTGTTTTTCTTTATGTATTTCAAATACAATCAAGTAAAGTTAATTGTATTTTTTCAGCACACTTGATATGAATCATTTATAGTCGCTCCTTTATACATGTAGATCAATAAATTAACGTACTTAGATACAGTTACAGATTAATTACAGTCACCTTTTATCGACACAATGCCTTAGCAACTCTAAAACGTTAAGTCCACCACAGAATACATAACAGTACAGGTACAGAAGTCCCACTGCGCCTAATCATTGAAATAAATAGCGACTCTTGTTCCGACACAATAAAGTCGCAATTTGGGTCACACAGCGCTTATTACCTACAGTTATATTCACCTAGAAGTTGCCTCTCTTTGTATAACACTTATCTGCTCTTACGACGCCGGGGCGTTAGGGTTGTCTTTTTTAATGAATTAATTAATCTGAATCAAGTTATGTGCTATTACCCTATTTTTGTGAACAAATAAATCTAGGCTAGTTTCTAATAACTCGATAGTCTAGATACGAACGTATGACGACGACGCAGCTGGTGAGTGAGCATTGAACTATCGTGCGGCCGGGCCGGAGCGCGGCAGCCTTCTGAATTTTGGCACATTTAGTCAACCCCGCCGTTGTACTTGTAGTTTTATACCCTGTGGAGAGGACCTGGCTTGCCAGAACAGGACGAAGCTTTATACAACCGCGTTAAGATAGGTAGGTACACTACTACAAGCTTGAGGCGCGCGTGTGAGTGAGCACTGGCGACTTCGTCGCGTACGGAAACAAACCGGTTTATACCGACTAGGCCAGTGCTCACCTTCAGGGCTCGTCTCATGGTACACGTTGTCTTAGGTACACTTATTGATGCAATAATAGTCCATGAGTAACAAACATTTTTTTTCATTCATTTTACTAAATAAAACAGTTTAAGTCATCCAATACATCCATTCGTAACTAAATTATTATTTAAATGAAATAATAAACAGTCCAATAAAGTACAATATGGCCGATGTCAAGACTTATAAAACATTAATGAATGACGTTTTAAATTCAGTCGTTGATAGCTCATTGTATAAGATTGTAAAGGTATTTTATCATCATCTCTAAAATTCATGATTGACGAATGATTGTCTGTGATTGATAGTTATATCGACATTAGACGCTCAATCTAATTGACCGTCAATCATACCAGAGATTTTGCAGAGAAATACACGTGTTCATTCAAGATTATAATTTTATGGATATTCATAAAAAAAGCCTGTATTGCAATTTTGATTGAAAGAGTTGGGTGAAAGATTAGGTATGATAAAAGGGATCACTGTAGCTATATTTTAGATGACATAATACTTTTTTCAGCTCTCTCCGGTAATTTGATCGAATGGTATTTATTTTCTTTTTAACATCCTCTAATGAAGATCAATCATTCGTCAATCATGACTTTTAGAATTGATTGACGCTTGCATGAGTGTCTAATGGACGCTATAGAGCAATTCTTTACAACGCATTCCATTCCGTTCAACTAAGCGGATAAATGCGACCGACGCGCGACCCAAGTCGCAAGCCAATCTTAACATAATTATGTCTCGTGGCAACACTGCTACTTCAGACTTGTCTATAGTTTATGACGTCAGAAGAAGGTACATTTGAAAATTTAAATGTGGAATCTTGAAAATTTTAATGTGCAACAATGTCATGTTCTGAGACTGACTCGTCCTCAATAAAACTTTATAAAGGAAACTTTAATTAAGTAATTTTATTGTAACACAAAATTTGTATCAGCGTAATTCCAAGAATATTTAACAATTTTAACACCTTCCCGTGTGGAATATATTATAAATATGTAATATAATTATAAACATAAAATATCTAACTTCACTTCTTTTGGTATTACTGTCTTCTGTAACACTATACACACGGACATCCGCTTATCATCAGCTGTATGAGAAAAGAACTCATAATTAATATATTTTACCGCATCACTCCCCGATATGTGTATAGACCCTATACATAATAAGCAATTGATATTTGTACACAAAAATGTAACAAATTTTCAAAAGTATAAGGTATATATTCAAAAGTAAAGTAATAATAAGTAAGTATGTAAAGTAATAGTAAGTAAAAATAGGTAAAGTAGTCAAAAAACGTAATAGCAAATCATTCAGCTGTTTTCGAGACCGCTCCTTTACAAAAATACACGTCAAATTGAGAAGTTCCTACTATTTTGAGGTCTGTTCATTGATACGGAACGATTTATTCAGCATAATCAGCTCCAAGCATGCGATGCGCAAGGCAAATCAAGGAAAAATTGATTCATATTTAGTTATAAAGTAGCTGTACCGGTTTTTCGGCACAATTAGCTTCAAATGTTTGTAAACCCGACATTTGTGAAGTTTCTAAAAATACTTTTGAACATAAATAAATGATTTTTACCAGTATTTTTTTTTTACGACTTATATGCATAAAATCGAGCCAACTATTCAAGGCTTGATAGGTCAGCAGTCAAGTACCGTTCCAACAAGAGTGCTGTCATTCGTCGTTTAACGACCTTGTAAGTATCAGCCCTTTTGAAGAATTCTGAGAGTCTGTGGGGAAAACCAAACCTTCGTAATTATAGACAGACTAGCTGTTACTTCTCTCATTCTGCGAAACGCTTGTGAAACTGGACAGTCACGGGCTAATCGGGACAGACACATTATGCCGTTTAACAACGTGAGACTTCAATCGAGTTTCACCGTTAACAATTTCTCATACTTACCGACTTTTATTTAGGTTTTTAACGTCTTTATATTGAACGTAATTCCTGTAGTAATTGGGTACCTACTGTAACCTTTGCTCTGACAAGCTCTGACAAGGACATAGCTCGGAATTTGTTGATTTCTTTACTGATATTCCAATTAAAACTACTAAAACTTTGGATTCCTCCCCTGCCCATTCTATCACTCTTCTTAGAAAAAATGTTCGTACCTGTCCCGTAGTTTTTAGTTTCAAACATATAAACCCTACAATAGTAATAAAAGCTTTTAAGAATATTAAGATAAAAATGACTGAAGATCTGTGGGGAATGTCCATCAAAACTTGTCAGTCTATTATTGTAACTTCTGCTCCCTACTTAGCCTTAACATTTAATTTGTGTGTAGATCAAGGAGTTTTCCCTGATCTCATTAAACACAGTAAAGTCATACCCCTTTTTAAATCCGGAAACACTAAAGATTCTAATAATTATAGACCAGTTTCAATCCTGCCGGTATTTAGCAAGATTTTTGAAAGGATCATGCTTAATCAAATGCTTCTTCCTTTTAATAAAAACAACATCCTTCACGATCAACAATACGGTTTCACTAAGGGGCGTTGTACAACTGACGCCGGTGTTACCTTGCTACAGCATATTTTTAGCGCCTGGGAGGAAGCTCAGGATGCTCTAGGTATCTTTTGCGACCTCTCAAAAGCATTTGATTGCGTGAGTCATGAAACGCTGCTGCTAAAACTTGAGCATTATGGACTTTGTAAGCAGGCCCTCTGTTTGCTTAAATCTTACCTGAGTGATAGACAACAGCAGGTTCAGATAAATGGTGTCAATTCATTAGGATCAAAGTTGAAAATGGGCGTGCCACAGGGATCGATATTAGGCCCGTTTCTATTTTTCGTTTATATTAATCATCTCCCCCATTTACTAGATAACCAACCCAAAATAGTATTATTTGCTGACGACACATTATTAATTTTTAAAATAGATAGACGCGCCGATAACTTTGACGATGTAAATAATATTATTCAGCGAGTACACGGTTGGTTTACTGCAAATAATTTAGTGCTAAATGGGAAAAAAACTAAATGTATAAGATTCTCTTTGCCTAACGTAAGACATACGGAATGTGACATCTTATTAAATAACGAAAACATGGATTTTGTGAATGAAACTGTCTGTTTAGGGATAACGCTAGATTCTCGACTACAATGGGGCTCTCACTTAACATCTCTCTCTAAGCGGCTAAGCTCTGCAGCATATGCGGTAAGGAAAGTCCGCCAATTTACAGACATAGATACTGCACGACTAGTTTATTTTAGTTATTTCCACATGTCTTATGGCATTTTATTATGGGGGCGTGCCGCTGATATAGAATCTATATTCGTTTTGCAGAAAAGAGCTATCAGAGCCATTTACAATTGACGTAGTCGCGATTCCCTCAGGGATCTATTTAAAAGGAATCAACATCCTGACCGTGCCTAGTCAGTATATTTATGAAAACATCATGTATGTCAGAAAAAATTTGCATCTCTTTACAAAACGGTGTGAAAGACATAATTATATTACTAGAGATGGAAATAAATTAGTTCAACCTAAATTTAGATTAACAAAAGTGCAAAAGTCTTTTATGGGGTACTGTGTTAAGTTCTATAATAAAATACCTCCTAATATTTTTGAACTAAGTGAGAAAAAATTTAAAACTTGTATAAAACGCACACTATGTAAACAAGCATATTATAAACTTGATGAATATATGGCTGATAACACTGTTTGGCAAAATGCTGGTCCAGCTCCACAGCACTGTACATGGGGGGTAGTTATGGTGGTCTTTAGATTCTGCTTTTTCTGAATTTTCACTTTTGAATTTTATTTTTTATTTGACTTTTTATAGATATTTTCATTCTTAATTGTGACATTGTTAATTTTACACAACATTGATATTATCTATAGGTATACTGTATTTTTTACATAACATTGATATGATCTACAGTTATACTGTGTTGACATTGAAAGTATTACATTTTTTTAGTTATTATTATGATTTTTTAAGCTTAATTTAGAAAATTTTGAATTGTTCATGTGAGAACTGTGTAGTCACTTATGTAGTTAAATTTCCTATGTTGTTTGGCAGTTCTGAGTATGTCATGCTCGCCTAGAAGTCCAGTCCTGCCTATGGTGGCGTATATGTCTGGTCGTTCGGTTCCCTTCAATATGGTTGATCTGTACGATGGCTGGCGTGTGCGTCATGCTCATCATGCTGGTCATCTCCGGACTGTTATTACTTAAATATGTATAGTAGTAATTAGCGCGTCTATTTATATTTTAGAATAACAGGTATGTTACATTGTCCTCACATTTCATTTACGCTTATAAGCAATGTAACCAGAAATTTGTAAAAACATTTTGAAAAAGAGTGTCCTTGGAGTTTCTTGCCTGTTCTTCTCCATAGGATCTACGTATTGGAACAGGCAACTAGCTTCACGACTGACTTAGTCTGACTGACTTCTACTCCTGACAATCCAAAAATACCTATTATTGGTTTAATTGAAATAAATGATTTTGATTTGACTTTCAGAGACCCATTTCGATAAAAATTACAGTAGGTACATATTAACGACACATAATAAATTAAAAAAAAAAAGCACAAATAGGTAACCGAACTAAAAATAGAAAGTATTTTTTAAGAATGAAGATTTTGTTTTACAAAGAATTTGCGATGAAAAGTTTACTCATTAATTATAATATCATATTTTACTAAATCCTACTAATATTATAAACGTGAAAGTTTGTGAGGATGTATGGATGTATGGATGTACTGATGTTTGTTACTCTTTACCGCAAAAAGTACTGTATGGATTTTAATGAAACTTTACAATAATATAGCTTATATATCAAAATAACACATAGGCTATAATTTATGAAGGTATTGGGTACTATATTGGCCAATATACAACGATAAGTGTTAAGTAAATCGGAAAAAAATCTGTCTTCTGCGAGCTATTCTGGCGTGCGGTGCGAAAACTATAAGAGTTACACGAATATAATGTACGGTGGGATTGTTTCTCCTAAATGGTTCTACAAAAAAGTCCGCGACAGTATATATCTATCTTTTATGTGTAAGCCATTATTACCAAAATAGTGAACTATAAATACAATAACATTTGATTTTTTATTTCCAATTCACATTTAGCAGTAACAAATTGATTTTTATCAAAATAAATACTTTTATCGCTTCTGATATTCAAAGTAGATACACTTTGCCTTTTAAAGTACGTAATTTGGTCAAATATTTGAAAAGTTACGACGATATAAAATTAATATAAAATTGTGCGGTGCGGTGGAGGGGGGGACATCGCTCATCGCCGCGTGACGTGAGCCGTCCGAGTCCCGAACGCGGGCAGGCAGACGCGTGAGGGCAGACGTTGTTGACGGTCGTGTCCGTAATGGGAATTTTCAAGACACTAGCGATTTGTTAAAAGGCTCAGTATACATACATTTTTATAACTACAAATTATACACCTAAACCTTCCTCATGAATCACTGTCTATTAGTGAAAATGCATGAAATTCCGTTCAGTATTTTTTTAGTTTATCACAAACAGACAGACAGACAGACAAACGCAGCGGGGGACTTTGTTTTATATTTTATAATGTGTAGTGAAGATATGATAAAAAAAAATGAAAGTTTGTGAGGAGGTTTGGATGTTTGTTACTCTTTCACGCAAAAACTACTAAACCGATTGCGATGATACTTCGTATGTAGATAGCTGGAGACCTGGATTAACACATAGGCTACTTTTATCCCGATATTCCCATGGCATCTGAGTTACGCGGGTGAAACCGCGGGGCACAGCTAGTTTAAAATAAGAATACAGTGATTTTCTAGAAAAACACATTTCTCTTTGCACCTAAATTGGATAAAACCACGTAATCATTTTATTTCTCAACAAAATTTATATGAAACACTCTATACCCGACTGCGCAAGAAGAAGGGTTGGTTTTTGTTAGTTTATGTATGTTTTATACAATATTTTCATAGTTTCTTTTAATTATTATCATTATTTAAAAACAGGAATAGAAGACGTTTTGCACGACTCGTGGTTCCCTCCCATTAGCAAAAATTTTACAGCCTCTAGTATAGCCTTAACTAATATAATATTTTGATTTCTCTTAAAAGACTTGCTCGTTAAAGTTTCTCTGTTTCCAACTAAAACGCGCTAATTAGTCGAATTACCATATAACTATCCACACACGCCGTCACGTGCATTATGGTCATCGATTGTCGGCACGAGTCATTCATTAGAAAATCGAATACAGTTTTTATAACTAGCAACATTGATGTAATGATTTCTCGTCATAGATTTATTCGGAAGTTTTTATCCTATACACTCAAGTACTTTACGAACGTTCTGCCACATGGCCGAAAACAAAACTACTACTATCATTTATAGAAATGTCACTTTATCATATTTAACAGTGGAGTCAAAAAACGTTACGCGCACTCCAAATATCTGGAATTTTAAAAAAGATTATATATTTTTAATAATAAAAATAATAGTCTTAAATTCTTGATGCATAATGTATTATTATTCCCTGAAAGCTAGATGATTTTATTGACTGGCAACATTAAGTCGTCAATGTCATCCACGTCCATGTGCCAATAGATAGTTATCACACTATTGTTGTACCTACTTGTTTTTCTTTATTATTTTTCCCTGCCATTAAATGTATGTTTCTAATAAATACATATCAAATTCACATTCCAAACACATGTACGGCCTTTTACGATGTTTAGTTACAACATGACTTTATAAGATCCTGTGATATTTGTTGGCGGATAATTTATTGATTTTAATTAATGTTTTATATAAGAAGTATCGCAATAAGGCAACGGCCTAACTTAGTCATTTAGTAAGTTTCTATAAGAAGTCCTAGTACGGTTTACAAATCGTTACAAATCATGTTTATTACATGTTGTCTGACTAAACAAAGATTTAGGTTTAATTTGTACATACTTATTACTACTTTATATCCCGATATTCCCACGGGATCGGGACTTACGCGGGTGAAACCGCGGGGCGCTGCTAGTATTTATTAAAGAATTACATTCACAGTCAGAAATGATGGACAGCAAGTTAAAAAAACAATCTTAACAATTTAATACCACCTAAAAATATCCTGGTGCTTTAAAATTCTAACCTTATAACTCAAGTGTTTGATCCACCCTGACTTAGTATTCCATTGACCCACTTCAACAAGTGATCAGCTCCACAAGTAGTCCAGCAGACGCGACGTCACGTCGGGACAAATTACACACGGTTCATGGCGCGTCCCATTTACCTTAATGTAATAGGTACATTCGGGTTTGTTTGGGATAGCTCGGGGATGTGCTCAACCATTGTGTAGGTTTAAAGGTCAGGAGGCGAAGCTTTTGTTATAGTATTTCATAGGTACAATAGGTTAGTACAAGCGATTCTTTGCGTGGGCAGTTTAAGTCGTAATGTTACGTTTCCAGCAGTTGTTTTTTAATATTTTTGCGTTTGTGCACTTTTGCTATGGGGAAAAGCACCCGTTACCGTCACGCTAATAATACATTATTATATAGATCCACTAACTACTAATCCACTAGAGGACGCTAATCTAAACATTGAGTTTTGTCAGCTTATTATATATAGATATAATTGTATGTGTGTGTGTGTGTGTGTGTGTGTGTGTGTACGTATGTTTTCACTTCTGACGTGCAGTCCTACGACTGACAGGTTTTTTTCATATGGCCACGCGGGATATACGATATTGCCAATGGTTATCAGTAAACGCTTCCGACTACAGTATTCCTATTTGTTGCTTCTTATTGCGTTGTTTTAAATAAAAAGGTCTCACAAATATGAAGTACCGTGCAGGTGACGCACGGCGACAGCTTCGCTTCGAGCTTCGGTGATTTTTAGTTATTGTTACATTGTGCCCTACAAATTGCTATAAGTACCTCTTGGATCAGTTTTCTTAGTTTAGTTTACAGATTATATTGTTCCTTATTTATTACATACCATTCCTAAGGTTTCAGGAACTATTTATTCAACTCCTTATAAGTTGGTAGCGTTGAACAACATTTTGAAGCTTTATTAGTGTTGTTTCAAAATTAGTTCATTGTATTAAGTTTAATTTCATACCATTGTTTTGTTTAATTTATGTAATTAGTATGAAAATCACTTTTAGTTATGTAAAATGTAAGGCTAGTGCGTAATAAATACATTGGGACTTGCAATCGTGTGTTGGGTTGTATTGTTTGTGTGGTTAGTGATTATGACTTCTGACCCAAAGGTCGTGGGTTCGATTCCAACCCACGACAAATAGTTGTGTGATGAGCATTTCTTCTGTGTTTCGGTGTAATTTATGTACAATATGTATGTATTTAGAAATATATAAGTATGTTTATCAGCAGTCTGGTTACTATAGTACAGGATCTGCCTAGTTTGGGATCAGACGGCTGTGTGTGAGATGTGTCGAGTTATTATTATTACTACTGTCAGAAATAGAAATAGAATAGAAACATTTCTTAGATGGTTGTGGTACAAGAACACGAGCTAAGTCGCGAAGCAAAAGTTATCCCACTAATATCCCACAAATATTATAATTGTGAAAGTTTGGATGGATGGATGGATGGATGTTTGTTTCTCTTTCACGCCAAAACTACTGAACCGATGAAACTTGGTACATAGATATCTGGAGACCTGGATTAACATATAGGCTACCTTTTATCCCGATATTCCCACGGGATCGGGACTTACGCGGTGAAACCGCGGGGCGCTGCTAGTTTATTATACACCGAAGTAGCGACTTATAGATGATCCCCTTTCATTTTGTAAATAACCCTAGTTTTAACGTAGTACGTTAGCATCTTTGTTTAGTAAAAGAACTGCTAACTATAAGGTTTTACCAGTTACGATAGCAGACAATAATAGTAAACGAACGAGGCAAAGTAGTGTGTACTTATTATTATGATACAATAAGAAACCGAACGCATTGTCGACTAATTAACAAAACGCAATGTTAAAACGGTTAGGAATTGCTACATTTGATCACGACATCTTTTGAAAATGTTAAATTTCGGTACTAAAAGTCGGCGTAACAATTAGAAATATAGCGGTTAATGAAAGAATTCCATGATTTATACTTAACTTTACATCGCTCCTGAAGAATTAAACGATGTGGAATTTAAGAGTTCAAATAACAACACTGGTAATTGCATTCTCATTTACATTCTTTGTATTAGGTAGTGTTTATTGAGGAACATTATTTCCAACAACGTCAAAACAGATATACTTATTTTACATGCGGTATGTTAAAATTATACTACAATAAAGAAAAACTTAATATGAATAGCAAAAGAATAGACTTTCATAAAAGAAAACCCACGCTTCAATGGAGTAAAACGTAAAAATACCCAAAATAATTTTCTTTCAATGAGTCGGACATACACAAATGTATACTACTATTCTTGTATTCTTGTTACTAGTATTCTTGTTAACCCCTCTAACCCCTAAAATTTATTTATTTATTTAGCAACAGCTAAAATATAATTGCAATGTGTTAAAAGTATATATAGATTCATCTTCCTAAATATTTTTAAATTGTATTTATATCTATATTTAGGTATGTATATGTGTATATATGTATATATATATATATATATATATATATATATATATATATATATATATATATATATATATATATATATATATATATATATATATATATATATAATGTATATATGTATATACATATTTTGATAATTTATTTTTTCATTTGTATTTAATTTTTTTATAATATTGCCTGTATTGTATTTACTCACACCTCTATAAACACCTACTAATAAACACGCAGGCCCTATCAAAATACCAGCGCTGCAGTTTCTCAGGCTTCATTTTTATTTTTGTTGTAGATAACAATTGAGTGCGGTCCTATGAATGTCAGAATACATGTTTCTCTTTCTTTCTTTCTAACTAAGCTTAATGCTTGTGTTAGGAGTGGGTTCACGTCGGTAGTACCTACATTGGGTGGACCATTAGCCATTACGCTACTGCCGCTTAAATAATAAGCGCATGATAATTTTGTATAACTATTTTCAATATTCCACCGTTAGAGCTCCATTGGGTTGTAGCAAGCAAAAACTAGTACTACGGTAATATTTACGATTTACACATTAGTTCAAGTGCGACGCACAAATTAAAGTGTAAACAAGCCGTTAGCTAGTGTGCTACAAGGTGCACAACGTGCGAGGTCCCTTATTCATTACGTGCATTGCAATGTTGCAGTGAAGCGGAACAGCGACAGCAGCTATCCTGCTCGTGTTTCTATCCGAGCGAAGGAAATGATGACCTGTTCGATTTCCAATGAGTAATCTAGAAAACCGGATATGTTGCTCATCATCATTTTGTTATATACTCTTTCTAACCGACTTCTTCGGACACGCAGTGTTTATTTAGTGTACGCCGTAGCCAATCCTGAGTTCGATTTATATTTCTGGTTTTCTCAATTTTTGCAAATGCTCAGTTGCAGTGTCGTATTTATGTAGTAATTCTCTGCCTACCGCTTCGGGTATTAAAGCGTGATGCGTATATGATATCGATTATGTCTTTTAACCAATATGAAGGACAAGTTTGTATAACAAATTTATCGGCTTTAATTCATTTCTTAAGCCATGCTTATTTAATAAAGATTTCTTTTGTCGTGCTCTTTACGCCCTTGATGTAGGAATCTCAGACATGAAAATAACTTTATAAATATTTATAATATTACCTTGAATAGATTATATGACATTTGAATGAAAACGTCAATATTAATGTTGAGTTAAAGAATCGAAAAGTACTTTAAAATCCTGATATTTGCTCTAACCGGCATTTATCTACTAAGATATTTATAGAAAACAATATTTACCTCCGTAATTAGAAACTCATCGAAGATTTTACCCATCTCGTGTCGAAAATATTGTATTAAAACTGCAGTATTTATAATGCTCACTTCTCTTGATATTATAAACGGACTAAAGGCCAATTGCACTCTGTAACTTATGACTAGTTATGACTCATCGTAAAACCACACGTTGCTTTAAATTTTATAACAGAATAAACGTTCTAACCAATTAGCATAACCTGAACCAAAGACCTATCCTAGACGTAACAAACACAGATCACACAACAACCCAAAATCATAAAAAAAAATTCAGTCGTATGACTGCACGCCTGAAGTAAAAACACGTACACATATATATATATATATATACATATACACAGACACATCTATATGTCATGGTAACAATATATGTCATCTGAGCGTGACGGTCACGCGAGTTCAGTGCTTTTTTCCAAATACTAAAAGTGCCCAACGTGCCTAAAGAAGTTTTCACTTCAAAAAGTCATGCCAACTACTTGTGACATCATCATAAGTACATACAGATACGGTATCCCTGGATATTTATTGTCGTTCATTTTCTCACTACGTATTTAATTCACAAGTTTATTAAAGTAAAGATAACACTTCCAAAGACAAATTAGTATATTGTTTTCACTTTTATTAAACTAATTATATTTATAAAGATTAATTAATAAGGAGCTGCCAAACTCAATGTTTAGATTAGCACCCTCTAGTGGATCTATATTTGTATTATTAGCGTGACGGTAATGAGTTCGGTGCTTTGTCCCCATAGCAAAAGTGCACAAATGTGCCTAAACAGTTTTCACGTCAAAAATGAAAGATATTTATTAGCTATTGCTTGTGTCATATTTGTCGACTGAGAGAGATACATCGACAGCACATGAAATCTATCCGTCCTAACTAATATTATTGTTCACAGATCATCATGAAATTATGCATACTCGTTGTGAAGGCTACAGAAAAGAAAACTGTAAAGGGTACTGTTCCCGAGAGACAGCAACATGACTCTCACGATAGTGAATTCACGTGCAAAAGCTAGTACTAGTATATTAAAACAATAGTTTTTTGGTTGAACGCAATAATCTCTATGAGGTACTTCTATTCGGATTTGTAAAAAAGCTTTTTACATTTGATAATTACGTCCGCTATTGTAAAGGCAATAAGTCCGCAACTGTACAGGTATTAAGTCGGCAATTGTACAGGCATTAAGTCCGCGATTGAACAGGCATTAAGTCCGTTATTGTACATTTTAAATAAATAAAAAACAAAATCATTATCTTACCTTGACATGTTAAACAAGACGGAAAAAGACCGATCGTACATGATCGCTGTATGAGTAACGGGGCTTTTTTTTTATCTTGTAGTCAAAAGTAGTCCTTGAAAAGATAACTCTTGGACTACAAACCTAGAGATAATAAACACTATACATGTATAGACAGGCCCAGAAAATGTATATACCAATTAAACTTACTTATTTGTGTCCTATAAGGCCCTAGCGGATATGCCCAATAATGTAAATAAAATCCATCCTAACAGCAATTCTGGGCGACACGACAATCGGTTGTATTTGGATAAAATAAATTATGGAAGTCTTTAAAAATTAAATTCGTTGATATTTCAAGTGTATTAAAAATGTAAAACCAAAATTGTAAAATTGTAAATTGTAAAACCAAACATTAAAAGTGAATGATTTGACCATAGCAAAGTATTACGTAACAGGTTGTTATTTCGGACAGAATCTGCAGAAGCTACGGTTTTGAAGTTTTATAAAGATGAACTGAATTGACAGTCAACTACTTTTACAATCATGGTCATATGCCGCATAGACCGCGCTAGTAAAGAGAGAGAAGAAGAAAAAGAGAAGAGAAGTCAGAAAAAACAGAGGAAACTTGGAATTTTTTAGATTATGAGAGGACTACAGGATGCGCCACACTAAACAGAAATAACGCCAATAACACCAGAGTCCAACAGCTATAAACACATCAACGAAGAAGATATACAAGTTGTATATCTGCAAGGACGCTTGTAAAAAGAGTGTTCTACGAGTATGTACAATTCCGTGATCAAAAGTACTATCTGTTGCCAATTGGCTTCAGATTATTTCCTACATCGTGAATGCCGTATGTAAGTGATGTTCTAGGAATGCTCACGCGTCTAAAGATCTATGGGTGAAGATATAGAGAAAATGGAAAAGTCAAGGATTTTGAACAAAAATGATTTAGCAACCGTCCAACTAAATTGGTGACAGATGATCATAATATAATATTATCTACGTATTTACGGGAATTAACGCGATCACGAAAAGGTATTACATACCTCTGAATTGCCTGACGTTTCGACCAGGTTGCACTGGCCGTGGTCACAGGCTGACTGGCTCAGCGGCTTCAGAGGTATGTAATACCTTTTCGTGATCGCGTTAATTCCCGTAAATACGTAGATAATATTATATCATGGAACGCGAAAGTTTAAAAGTTAGATCATAATATTTTTTCCGGGTAATAAATAATTAGGACGAACTTATTTTTGAGTTATGCACACCATCGAATACCTTATCTTAATACCTACCGACCAATAAAACAAATTTAAAAATATCAGCACTGTTGGACCTAGACGCTAACTAAATTCACCAACACGGGCTCAACTGAAAATAATGATACAAATATATCGCATATTTCAGCAATAAACCATGATTAAAACACAAGATTCCTACGATATTTTTCTTCTAGCTGCATATAAAAAGCATAAATCTATACATACCAATAATTAGCTTTTGACCTTTTCTGAAAAAAAATGCTTTTTTGAGTTAATACCTTTTATTTAGATCTAAGTGTGCAATATGTATGTAGCTTAACCACGACCGATGGATAGCACACAAAAACGTAAATGGATTACTTGAACCATCCATGACTTCAAAAAATACTATAATATAACGGTAATTTCTAATATTAGGTACATACATGGTCTAGCATAAGAAGTTCTCTGTATAATAAATATAAACCGAATAATAAGGACGTAACTACACGTCCTAACAAGGTACTATTTGCAATTTATACAGTAATCCAATTTTGTCTGCTTCTAGTGCAAATTCTCAATTTATAGTTTAATTCCGCCTACTAAACCACTGAATCTAATTTGTCGAACACAACTGCGCTCATGCTACTGCCAATTTAACGCTCTTGCATTATCTTGTAAATCTGTATATCTTTGTGACCGGACATGAGCAATAAGCGACAATGGGCGACACTGCGGGGACGCGTATATATACGTAATTCATGTCTTTACATTGTACGATGTCCGCTTGCTCTTGACTGTAATGTCGTATAGTGTCGAACGGAATTTAATTGTCGGTAATTCTGAATCTAGATCGCGTTTATTATAATGACTGCAAATAAACACAACGATAATGTAGATGTAGATAGCATTCTTTTTTTAATATTTAACTTATGACCTCTTCAATTTATAATTATAATAATCAATCCATTTTTTATAAAAAAAACCCTTTCAAATTTATTTATTGTTGAACAAAGATAATTTACTTGTGGGAGAGCAATGCTTCGGCACGTGTGAGCCGGCTCGACTCCGCTCGATACCACGGCCTCACAGAAAACCGGCAGTGAAACAATGGTTTCATTGCTTTTCGCCGCGTGAGTGAGGTTACCGGAGGCCCTAACCCTTCCCTCTCCCCTATTCGCCTTTCCCCCCTCTAATCCCCCTCTCCCGTCTTCCTGCTTTTCCCCCCTCTCCCCCTCTTCCCATATTCAGATCTTAAAGGGCGGCAACACCCTTGTGACTCTTGAGTTACAGGTGCCCATGGGCGGCGGTGGTCATTTACCATCAGGTGACCCGTCTGCTCGTTTGCCCCCTACACCATAAAAAAAAAAATTTAATACATTTAGGCGTGTACCTTATACATGGTACAATATTATGTCTGTGTCGTGCAAATGACATATTATATTTAATTTAAAAGTGGTAATATTTTACCACTAATAGATAATTAAAAATAAAGAAGTTAATTTAAATTACACATTAATTTCAAATTATAGATACTAAATCGGAGTTGCGAAGGTTATTTCGTAACTTCAATTATGTCATCGATAGTTAATTAATATTATGTATCATTAGATTACTCATTTATGAAAATAGTATAACTCAGTTCTTAGTACCTAATGTCATTAGCTATTTTCAAAATGTACTTATATATTACATTTATTACTTTATAATGGGCTTCCGTAGTTTATTTCACACAGGGACTAAGACAGTGTTAAATAATAATTGATTATATTTGTGGAATCTTTGTATTTCTGTTTCATTGAATTTTACAAAACAATAATGCAATTTGCTAAGTTTTGGTAAAATAAAATAATATAATCTATTGGTTTGCGTGTGCCTTTAAAATTACACCTCCACCTTTAAAACCACAATAAAATTCGTTTATTAGTTTTCGATGCTAAAAATGTAGTAAAATACTGAATATCGCTGGGTTCGACGACCAATAAACATGTTTTTGTTGCAGAAATAATGTATTTGGTTCCTTCAAATATACGAGTAACTATATTGAAATGACACCTCATGGAAATTAGTCCACATAGTACGTTACTTTCTATCTCACTATTTTTGTATGAACGCTAGCAACGTGGGCAGAGGCAGCCTTAGCCATTGTCAAGCCCCGGGCGATAGAATTTTGCGAGGCCCTTATCTTTTGAGGAATTTATGTCAATTGAACCTGTCTTTAATGTTTATGCTTGACAAGATATGCAAAAAAAATATAGTTTATATAGCAAATTGACATATTTATTTTGTATTTATTTATTATTATTAACCATGGTCGTCCCACAGCAGGGCAAAGGCCTCTCTACCCTCCTTCCACTCCTCACGGTTTAGAGCTTTCTGTCGCCAATCTTCCCAAACGGCATCCAGTTCATCCCGCCATCTCTTTTTGGGCCTGCCGCGACACGTCGTTTAACGTTGCGTGGGCACCACTCGGTGCTGACGTAACTTATGTCAATTTCCTTTACTTTTCTATAAAATGGTATTGATTAACCAATTGACAATCTGTTTATTTTTCCGCTAAATCTTTCAAAACATTACCTATATCGCTTAGTTCATATTTCGACTCTACACTGCATCCCACCTAATTTATTATATCGGTTTTAGAGTTAAATATGTTACGTGTGCCTTCTCCGACTTCAGCCAGCAAAGAGATTTTTCTACTTGGGTTATTGTGCGAGGGCGCAGCCACTGAACGTGGGTACTAGTATTTGTGTAAATCCCCCCTCCATCCAAGCTAGCCGCTTCAGTCATATTTATTAAATAACCTTTCTTTTTTTGCGTGTTGAAACCTCCTCGAGCCGTCACTTTACCGGAGTTTTCGGTGGGGTGGTGTGTCGGAATCGAACCAACTCAAACCACACGGTGTGTCATACTGCGTCTAAAGTAGGAAGATAGGAGAACAGCTTTTATTAAGAAATCCGGAGTTTTTAAGATCCTATCTTAACTAACTTTTCCAACACCCTCTGTAGATGTTCAGTAGTCATTTCTGTATATCAAAAACACTTTCAAGTAAATGAGCTGAGAATACCTACCTCTTGGTTACCCGACGTTTCGATCGAATTCCACCGATCGTGGTCACGAGTGGACTAAGTCGCGATTAAGTCCCGAGTTACACATCTAATATGTATCAAAGTCGCGAAAGTTTAAAAACAATAATGCTGTAGCTAAAAATATAGAAATAACACATATTATTTTTTGTGTAATGATTGACACATTTTATGAACTTAGAGCTCAGAAACAGTGTTCATGTAACAGTTTGAAAATTTGCACTCAACATAAACTTTAACAACTCGTTTTCTTGTCTCTCTGTTTGTTCACATAGATTTCAAACTAATTATTAACTGGTGAACTAAAGAAAATAGTTAAAACTATAAAGGTAGCTTAGAATAAGATCCTACTATACCTTACTAAAAACAAAAAAAAAATTAATAAAAAATAATTTTACGCATTTAAAAATAAAATTTCATTGTTTTCATTGTTTAGTCCGTTTTGAGAAAATGGTACCTGTATAAAAAAATGTTCCGAACTGAATGCATGAGTAGTAATAAAAACTATAATATACAAATACCTATCCAGCTTCAGTAACCTTGGTAACCTAAGTTATTCCGTAAATTCGCAACGGGTTTTATATGGAATTTTTATGGCAACGCACGTATCGAAACGCTCACATGGCTTCGATAAACCTCACACGTGGTACCCGATAGCTACGCTGTTACGTAAAAAATTGTAAGAAAATTTACTAAACGCATACCTCTCCTTTCGACACGGTTGTACTTCATGACTTTAATAATCTAAAACAATTTTACATAACACCTCGCTTGGTGTTATTAACAAGGCTGCCGGACTTTGGACGTACTAATGGCGAAATGTCACTATGTTCTTGCCAGTTTGCCCGAGGTAAAGGATTGTCTATATCAGGGATTACGACGTGTTGGGGAAAGGAGGTGTCATATACTCGTGTACGACCATGACGTACACGAGTATATGATAATAAATACTTCAATAAATACGAATAAAACAAGAGAAGTAATACGTAAGGGATCACTCTCTTGTGTGTCACAATAATGCGGTTATCCGCAAAATTTATCTCTATTAGCCAGACTCACTGTATCACGACTTCGGAGCGCGTTAAATCACTAATCACCTCATTAGGGTTTTGTGCAAATACGTGAATTTGGCAATGCCGTTTCACGAACGAAATAAGCACTATTAACATTTCCTTTTGCCTTTATTATTCTCTGCTCAATGCAAGGCATCGTTTTCAAGTAGAATCTAAACTCGATCTCCTGAGCATTAGATCCAAACGACAGAACATCATGTATTTTTTTTATTTATTGTATTATGTATTTTGTATGTATTTTTCTCTTTGAGTGTTCCTCTTTTTATTTATCCTGACTTATTAATTATGTAATAGCAAGACTCGGCGGTTGAATATATATGTTAGGTTACAAAAAAATCACAATTTTCTACTGGTTTTACTTTTACAGTGGCCTTTTCCAATAAATAAATTACACACCAATCGCAGACCTAATTCTATTGTTCCGCTTGAGACGAGTATCTCGTTAGCCTTGTTTAAACTAGTTGGAGTAACAGTAACAAGTTGAAGCTGGTAGCTAACCATGGATAATCTGTTCGCTACACTAACAGAAATAAAAATCAACATAGTGATTTTGAACGACTCATATGTAATCCACTTATTTCATTTCTCACCAAATTTTAGATTTTAAATTGCGTCCAATCAAGATTTTACTGTAGCACAACTACTGCCCTGGCATGGATGATCAGCTTACGGTATTTGCTTAATTTGATTTTAGTAATGCGTTTGACACTGTCGCCTTTGGTACCTTTCTTTGAATACGATTTCTCTTTTAACATATCTTCGACATTTTGATTTCTCCGTAGTTGTCTTTATGGTGACTGACTGCCGATATGTATTAAATAAAATTTCTTCTTCTTTTATTGGTGCACTACAACTGTTGGCGTTCCACATGGCAGCGTTATATCCCCACTACTAATCGCAGTCGACTTTTCGTCTACTAATCGACTATTTTCTTTTAATATATTTATGCAAACGACCTCGAGATACATTTAGAATTCTCTAGAAGGATTGGTTGAATCTCTTTGAATAGAATTATCCCAATTTATTAAAACTTTAAATTAAAATACAGTCTAGTAGTAATTCTCTGTCCTCAATTCTTATTTGACATAAAATTAAGGTAAAGACGAACCGAAAATTAATTTCGAAGGCCGGAAAAAGTTTTCCACAATCTATTAAAATACTTTCTGGTGCTCGAAATAATTTTGAACAACTAAACAAGTTCTTATATATGACATGTAATTAAATTGCTATCTATACTTAATACATTTTTTATATAAATGTTACTGATAAATTTCTTGGAATTATAATAAAACCAATCAGTTACATTTTTAAGATTCGTAGAATAACTACACTATCAAAAAGTATGTTTACTATCGACGCGGATTCGTATCGATTGTAACATCTAATCATAATCTAATCAATCTGAAAGTTCCGCCGTATTATTGCTATAATGGTAAATTAATCACTGGGACGGAACTGGAAATGTGCTATCTAAAATACAATATTTGTAGACGTTAATTGTCATCAAAAATGTTGCGATAACCTTTCTTAAGTCTCTTGATAATGTGTTTCCCAAACTTGCTCTAATTGTTGTTCCAATATATAACTTCAGATAATTAACAAGAATAAATTGACAAAAAACCACAGTACGAGTCTGACTCGCGCAACCGAGGGTTCCGTAAGCAAACAAAGTTGTATATAGATAGTACGTTCATCTCAGGAATTAATTCTCGAAGATTTTTGCCCGTCTTTTCCAAAAGACAAACATAACTTTGCAGTTCTAAAAATACTCTCCCATACATCGATTTACGATGAAATCTACTTTCCAACCGCAAAATATAAGTTTGTAATCACACATACTATTTTGGGAAGTACCCTATAGGTATTAATTTACCTGCGAAATGTTCAACAAATTTGAGCATTGCACACAAATCTAAGGCTTGCTTTATAGTTTCAAGGGGCGGTCCCAGACATTAGTATTTGATAGTAATTTCAACTTGATGTGTCTACACCCCTGAGAAAAAGGATCTCGACAGACAGACCGACAGACAACAAAGTGATCCTATAAGGGTTCTTTTTTTGCTTTTGAGGAACGGAACCCTAATAAACAGGTGATTTCTTTTTTATTCTAAAGAGGCAAACAAGCGGTTGGTCTGCCTGAGAAGCAACCGTATCTTATGAATACTTGCCAACCAGAAATATCTCTAAAATCTTTTTGTAGAAACTTATTTCTTAGTCTTAAAGGGCATACTGTAATCAACCTACTTCTAATGTTAGAAACAAACCACACTTTATTCCTTGTAACATAATTTAAGTATTTAATTTAAGGATTCCTTAAGGAATGAGGCAAATACATACTGGACACAACATGAATGTCAAGTCCACCTAGTTCGAATCATCCCATCTTCCTTGTAAATATCAATGACCTTAACCTTGATCATGTATAAGATAACTAGGTATATAGTTGGGTTCGTGTTCAGGTTTTCTTTGCGTAAAAATTTAAAGCCAACCTTTATTTATTTACCCAAAGCCTTGGTAAATGGCTATAAGTCTATACGCAAATAAATACGATGTATATCTTCAGCAGGAAAACATAATTTTCCTGTATTAAGGTACGTAATATTATACAATGTTTTACGTGAAATGATTTGCAATTAATAAACATTCTGTAACTCATCCCACGCTTCGCTTTTCATTTTAATGGTTGCAACCATTGAAGTAAGGTGACACAGTACTGCTTTTTGTGTCTTTGGAAGAACCTTTTGTTCACCAGTGCACATCCATGGCTGAGAAAATTATGAGACTACGCGCTACGGGAACTACACAGATGACAACTTACAACCTACTCACAAAATCACACATCACTATATAATAATCCAAATATAGTTCCTAGCATCTGGACTTTCTTCGTATTTGTTAATTTTATGATTTCGAGATTTTTATGGAAGTATATTTTGATATATTTTATACACACTATTATGATAGGCTTGATTTTTTTGCAGACACTGCTTTATCTTAGACTGTTAAACCAAACAAAAAATCCCTAACCAGGATTGATAGTGACCGACCCTAAATAGGAATTGTTGATCAACCACTACTGTCTTGAAATTCTAGTACGAAAATAAATAACAACAAAAAAACTGCAAAATTATTCTCACCTTATAAAAATGTCTTATATCAGCGTATTCAAATCATAGTTGAATTCACATCGCGGGCGTACAGAGGTAGACACGGTCACCTTCACTTGTTTGTAATGAATTACGTTCCGTTTATTAAATGCAGTTTCAAATTATTAATATTAATACCTAATAATTCCTATAGACAACGCTTTATCACGACTTAATTTAAACCGGTTTTTCAAATTAAGAAAACATTTTTGGATTCCCTCGACCATGTTTAAAATAATATTGTGTATTTATGACTCTATCAAATTGCATTATGAATAATTAATATGATTGCAGCCGAAGGAATAATAACTAAGGTGATGCGTAAATATTAACATTTTCCTCGTTGTTGCTACATGTTTATAATAAGGACACAATGTGATGGATTGATTGAACCGGACATTAATACTGACAGAGCTTTATTGAAAACTTTCAAAATACCTTACAACAAAACAATTAGAATCTAATAAATAATTCTCGGTTATCTAAGGCTCGGGTAGACGGGTTATTTTTTTTTCACTATTTTATTACACTCGTGCATTATGCCTAATGCCTAAATTATTTCACAGTCATATTTAAATTTTTAATTTTCATATATCGCACACCTAGATCTAAACGGGTGTTAACTCTAAAAATCATACTTGTCAGAAATGGCGAAAAAACTAATTACTGTGTGTGTTTATTTATGCTTTTTATATGCAGCTAGAAGAAAGGTTTTGTAGGAATCTTGTGTTTAAATCACATTTTGGGACTGAAAATTGGATTTTTGTAGTTATTTCCCTACTGCTTAACAATGTATGTATATTTGTTTTATTATTTTGAGTTGAAGTCCGTGTTGGTGAATTTAGCGTCTAGCATCGAGTGTTGGTGATATTATTGAATCTGTTTTATCGATCAGTAGGTATTGAGATAAGGAATTCGATGGTGTGCATAACTCAAAAATAGAAATTTTTGAGTTAGCTCCCTATAGAGCTAGGTGTTGCTATTTGAGAATTAGGAAAAAACTATTCGTTATTATTTTAACGTTTGTTATTATTTTTAAATGTTAACCCAAACATTAAAAGAAAATTATTGAAATGATTAAATTGGTATTTCATACAAGTTATATAGAACATACCATTTCGACATTTAAGAAAGAGTACCTAACGGATTTGACTTTGACTGTACGGATGGCGCAATGGTTTCAGTGGTCACCTCGCCACTACGCCGCTCCGAGTGTTGTGGGTTCAAATACCACACGGGACAAAAATTAGTGTGATCCACAAATAGTTGTCCCGAGTCAGTCTGGATGTTGTGTGTTATTTTAATGTTTGTGAAGCCCCTGCGACACAGGAATATTCCTAATGCGGAAGTTGTCTTTAAAAAAAAACCGGCAAAGTGCGATTCGGACTCGCGCACCGAGGGATCCGTAAAATATTTTTATTATATGATGTAACTAAAAAATTGCGGTTTTCGCAATTTTTCCTTTATCTGTGCTATAAGACGTTGCTTCGTACCCAATTTCAAGATTATGAGTTCACGGGAAGTACCCTGTATGTTTTGATTCCCTTGCGAGTGTCAAAAATTTGCGGCATAAGCGGCTGTATCGGTAGGTATTAGAAGTTTGATTTTTTCACAGCTCCAAGGGACAGTAAACCTGAGTATTTGATATAAATTCCAGCTTGATACCTCGACGCGTTCCTGAGAAAAAGAGCCTTGACAGTCAGACAGACGGACGGACGGACGGACAGCAAAGTGATACTATTAGGGTTCCGTTTTTTCCTTTCGAGGTACGGAACCTTAAGAAAGAAAAGAATTTGACTACCTAATTGCCATTAAAGTATTTCATACCGAATAGTATCGGATATCAGGTTTGTTTTTAGGAGCCATATTTAATTCAGCTTGCAGCAATTGTGATGTTACCAATTCCGAAGTCACGATTCTTTGGAGAGCCTGATCACGTTCGGAGGACAACTCGACGACCTCAACATTTAAACCGTAGGTATGTGCCGTATGACAGAAACAGAGCAAGTTTCAAAACTGCAACCGGATTCGCTCCAGTCAGTTTCACCCAGTGGCGAAAGCACTTTATGTAACAACACTATCCAATACAAAAACCGTTCGCTTAGTTAAGTGTTATCAAGCGATAAATTTTATTCGCTCACGGTCGAATAATCGACTTATACCGTGGTGATAACGAAATATTATTACATGGCCCGCACCAGCGATAGTCGATTCGTACATTGTTTTGAGTTATTGGAATACTAGGCAACAAAAAAAAAATACTTCAAAGCTGATAATGTGCTACGTTTTTTTAAAGCTATGGAAATATTCTTTTTTTTAAAGAATTGTTCAGGTACGCTTATCCGTTGAAAGTCTACTGATAAGGAAGAATTATAAGTAATTATGTATCGGTAATTGTAATACCGTGTACTCTTGTTTTTCTTTTTGGTTTACATTTTTTTTAAGTGAAACTTCTTCGTTTCTCGTCGAGAATCGTTGTGATTTGAAATTCGATGAAACGAAAAACTCAAACTAAAAAGAGACAAACATAACAAACATAAATAGGATTTAGCCTGCGAGAGAATGAGATAGAATACAAGTATCAATGTTTGCTATAATCTTTGAAGAGACAAACATATTCATAAATAGGATTATAACCTGCGAGAGAATGAGATAGAATACAAGTTAACTGTGTTTTCTATAATCTTTGTCTTTGCGCCTGCTTACTACGAAGCCTTCAGAAAATGCGTCAATGTCAACGTGGTGTCATTTTTGTGCATTTGCGTATAACAATTCATTGGTTTATTAATTTATGTTCATTATTTAACACATTTGTGTTAATTTGACCAATAACTTTTATATAAGTTTAAATTTATTAACATTAGTAAAATATTTTTGTTGATTCCACTTTTTATTTCTCATTCGCTCGTAGGCTACTTTTCTGAAATTTCACACTTTTTTTATGGTATTGGGAGCAAACCAGCAGACGGTCACCTGATGGTAAATAAGGTAATTACCGCCGCCCACGGGCACCTGTAAGTCGAGAGTCACAAGTGAGTTGCCGGCCCTTACCGTGGAAGTAGGGGAAGGCGGGGAAGAGGGAGTGTGCGGGAAGGGGGGAAGAAAGGTTAGGGCCTCCGGTAACCTCACTCACTCGGCGAAATACAATGAAAGTATTGCTTAACTGCCGGTTTTCTGTGAGGCAGTGGTATCACACCGGTCGAGCCAGCCCATACGTGTCGAAGCATGGCTCTCCCACTTATAACATAATTACATATTAGACAATAACTTAAATTCAGGCATATATTTAGTGGCTATATATTTTTTATCTGTGACGTCCAACGTTTGACTCGACTACATTGAATTTCTATTCAGCGATCAATTAGCCACGTCACGCTTTTCAAAAAATCATTTTAGAATAAGTATGTCAATGAAACTACATTTTACGTGCTGCTTGTATCCATTACGCTAAACGTCATGAATAATTCGTGCAGTATCACGCCAGACGTTCTACTTGCATGCTTTTTGATTTTCTCACATGAACTGGAAATCAACGTTGGTTGAACAAGTAACTAGTTATTTATGCTTGTTTCACACGACTAAATTCTTTGGAGCAGTAACATATTATATGTAACAAGTTAGGTTTCAAAAAGGGTTAAGAGAATCAATTTATGAGTTTGTAATTACCGCAGAAATTTAAAAATAGATTCTACGTCGTACTCGTACTAAAGAATTTATTATTATTCCTCGTGGTAGTCAAAATATTTTAGGTAATTCAGAAGTGACATTGTGTTGATGTTGGCAAAAGAAAAGAGTACTTCACCTATGATATTTATTTAAATAATCAAAATAACTACTCAGTAATCTGGCGTTCTCGTGAACGGCTGCCATTGGTCGGGGCTGGTCATCTCCAGATTGCTATTACTTAAATATGTATAGTAGTAATTATCGCGTCTATTTATATTTTTTTTTGAATAATAGGTATGTTACATTGTTCTCACATTTCATTTACGCTTAGAAGCAATGTAACCAGAAATTTGTAAAAACCATTTTGAAAAAGAGTGTTCTTGCCTGTTCTTCTCCACAGGATCTCCGTATTGGTACAGGCAACTAGCTTCACGACTCATGACTCACTACACACACTGACTCCTACTCCTGACAGTTCAAAAATACATATTATTGGTTTAATTTAAATAAATGGTTTTGATTGATTTGATCTGTGGTACTAGGTATTGGATGCCAGGATTGCCAACCGTTTAGATATTATGTATCCATACTGATTTTAAGAAGTATTGTAACAAACTCGTTGTTTTAAATCTAGGCAGATAAGTAAATTGAAGTGTGTTTATAAAGTCATAATTACAGCTATTTTACTGAATGCATCCGAATGTTTACACGGCACATATACCTAAAAATCTATTTTTAAATTTTTTTTCTGTCTGTCTGTTTGTTCCAGCTAATCTCCGAAATGAGTGTACTGATTTCTTTTTTTCAGGCTACTTTCATTTTGGAAAAAGAATGAAATGAAATACCGGTTTTTCTTTTAGGTTGGATTACTATTTTATACAACATGTTTTATTATAAAGTAGCGACAGATTTTATGTTAAACAGTGATTGTGCACTGACCTTGACCTGACCATGAAATGTTCATAATTGTTTAAGCAAATTTATATTAAAAGAAAAACATTGTTGCTGTCTCGTATTAATGCAAAAAGTGAACGAAATGATATATCGCTTCTTACAAGAAATGCCTCAGTCACACCAAAATACGTTTCTTTAATGAGTTGAGAGAGCGTCTTGCCGCTATATGTAATCGATATTTAATTCATATAATATTAATTTTATATAATATTCAAAATCGAATGACATTTAAAATATTGCGTGCCTGCCTACCCATATGTGCGCAGCAGAGTGTTCTCATTATAGAATATTACACAAAATTCTTTAGTGAAATGAATGAAATTAAAAAATTATTATACGTAATAATAAAACAATAATAAAAACATGAACCAGGATAACATTATAAATCTATGTATAAAGAAATTTATGGAATCTAAATTTCTGACTATTACCAACTTGACTAAATATGACAAATTGACAGATTTTCATGTCTAACCTGTCGTGACGGAACTACAACACTACATTTTTAGTTTGTACTTTTATATATTCTGTGGTTTTAGTATCAAGGAAAAGTTTAAACAACAATTATTTGTGATGATTTTTAAGCCTGGTATCTTTTTTTTTATTCTTTTTTATCAGACAATTACTGATACAACATTCGCTTTACGTTCTGTATGTGACATATCTGCAAATGCGTTTTGTACTGACGTTACCAACTTATTTATTTACCGTCTAACCCATTAATTGAGAGTTAGTCATAAATTTAACACGGGTGAAAACGCGAAGCCGTAACTAATAAATTTAGCCGTATAAACTTTAACTTAATATTACAAAATACCTAAGTCTACTCAGTAGGTATATTTCTCTCTCTGTGATATTAAGTAGGTATGTAATCAGTAGGCTTCGCTCTTCTCATTGAACTTATGAAACTAATCATGTTTTAATCAAAATATTACAACTTTAAAACGAATAAAAAATCGGTAGTCAAAAGCATGCCCATGATTCCTGCCACTTACTATTTGATTTATAGGGAAATTGAGATACCTATTCCTGTTTTACTTTAGGGTCGTTACGACACCAATCGTTCCATGAGATCCCGTGGGTGCTGTTCGTCAGAAATAAGGGCTCATGTCCATACGCAGTAATGGTCGGTGTAAGGGTCGATTCACTTTTCATGAACTCAATTACATACGTAGATTTTTGCCATTAAATTCAAATTTCTTGTGAAAATATCATGACTAATCGTAACTGTCTTTTATTGATGGCCGAAAGCTAACAGTTGTTAAAGCGTTCGACTCCAACCAAGAAGTCCTACTGGTGTACATAGGAACCCATTCTCCAATACTCTAAAGATAGAACAAACAGAGATATCATGTCAACCCGTGAACACAATAAAATTGATGTAAGTCGATCACAACGTAAAGGTTATCTCAAGTAGTAAACGCATTTGTGAGCTGTTGTCTTTATTTTTTAATATAACAGGTCTGTACTTGTAATCTGTACAACTGGTATGTCTTAGTTATAGAATTTTATCAGATATATAAGTTAATTTTGTGTATAATACGTCTGTATTTATAGTATATTTCATAACAGAGAATGGTCGAAAAACTAACATTACATTTGACATTTCAGACAAAAATTAAATCGTAGTGAATCAGCGAACATCAATGCTAACTTCTTCATAGAAACCATTATATACTTGTATATGTATAAAGGTAAAATTTCCAACACGGTCGAATATTCAAAAGATACTTTACTAGACGTCGTTAAACGGTAAAATCGTTGTTTATTATGTTATGTTTATCGTTGTTAAATTTTGTGCGTGTGGAAACCCCCTCGGGCACCCCACCGGGGTTTTCGGTGGGGCGGTGTGTGTGGACCATTTTAAAATTCATTATGCATAAGTTCTTAATAATGCTTATTGCATGGTCCTAAAGGACACTCTTGGGGATGCTCAACCTACGGAATGAACTTCTTGTCGTGGTTTTATTAGACATATTATAGGGTTCTTCTGAAACGCTATTTAAAGGTACTAAAACGACAACGCGCGAGTGACTACTTGAAACCCAATGAAAGTGTCGTTAGTCATCTCGTCCTTTTCTTGGAAATCATTAAAAGTTTCGTTGATTTTACAGTTAAGAAGAAAACTTTTCAAGGTATTAAAATAAAAGTCAAGAATCCTTTATCTTTAGTTCCTATTAAAACATACAATATTATTAATACACAATATTAATACTGTAATACACAAATAATAATATTAATTTCGAAATTCGTCAACTCGTCACAACGGGCCGCGTTTGTTTTCGGACGAGATGACGAAGGGTCCGAATGCCATGAATGAAACGCCTTGTTACCATTAATTTATGATGCAATCCTCACTTTCTCACTCACTTTTCTTCCAGAACGTGTAAAACATTATGATAGGTTTTATAGCTTCCCTAATTATGTATTTTGTTTTGACATAAAGCCATTGCCGATGAGTAATAGAGGAAGTAAAAAATAGCATTTAAAACTTTCTAAGAAAAAACTGGCATACGCATAACAGGTATCACTACATACTCGTATTACAAAACAAAGTCCCCCACCGCGTCTGTCTGTCTGTTCGCGATAAACTGGAAAACTATTGAACGGATTTTTATGTGGTTTTTACCAATAGACAGAGTGATTAATGAGGAAGGTTTGGGTGTATAATTTGTTAAAGTTTCGTGTAAGTTTAATGATGATTTGTGTAAATTTGATGATGATCGATGTTACCTGTGCGAAGCCGGGATGGGTTGCAAGTAAAAGTATTGTAAAGACCCGCGCAAACCGTTCAACTAAAATAGGTACCCATTTTATTCTATCTTCGTATTTTGCTTTGTTTATGTTATAAATATATTATCATTTATTCATTTGAATGTTTCCACAAAGATAATATTCATCTCTTTACGTAAACAACGGAGCGCTTATCAAACACTACATTTACATTTTTTTCTCAAAATAAACAAGTAGATAGGTAAATCCCATATTCCAAACCACAACCATAACAAAGTTAGTCACATTAAGTTTGGTTTACGTAATGTGTCTTTACTGATGGTCTTTACATGAGTCAATTTTATTTAAAAACTAAACGAAAACTTTAAAAAAAATAGAACTTCAAAATAAAAACAGGTAGGTACATAGTGTTCTTATTTCAATTAACACCGCACTATTGTTTTTACTTTATTTTTTGTTTAAGTTGATTGAAACTAGTATTTATAGTTTAAAAGAAAAACAGGGGTTTTAAAAAGTATGGGTACAAGATTTCAAGTACTTAATTCGGAAGTTTAGAAGTAGATGAATTATTGTAAGATTTCGCCCCATTGATATAAGAAATATGTTAGTCAAGGATTGCCTTGACTAACATATTTCTTCGTTTATTTTAAACATATTATTTCGTTTATTTTGGGGTTATTACGCACTGTACAAAAAAGTTTCCAAATTGCCTCAGGAACTCAAATACCAGTCATTCGGTTGCTTTTCTTCAAAATGAAATTACGCATCATTGCATTGAATATGTAGCTAATCGTAAATGTACAAAAAGCGTTTAAATAAAGAATTTCGAAATTCAAAATTCAACCAAACAAAATGAAAGCGAATTCAAGTAACACCCACAAGATAAAGTCGGTAAATTAAGTCGGTAGGTCGGTAAGGTAACTGCTATCAGGGACGCGTTATCAGAGGTCGTAGTCTGATTGATACAATGCCGTTATATAATAGCGGTACTCTACAATAATTTAAGCTAATACCGATATTATGTTTTGTGTACCGTATAGAAGTGTTTGCTGGAGCAACACTGTTACAACCACAAAAAAAATACTAAAATCTTAAATTTGAACGCTATAGCACAGATTACTAAGTAGTTACTACGGCTATAGTATTCCACTTTTAACTGCACCTTTAGAAAACATAGATGTCTAAAAAAGAAATAATTATAGTACATCGTCAGATAAGTAATACTAATAAGTAATTCTGTCATTATTTGGCTACCTTTAAGTTGTCAAAATTAAATAATTTCGTTGAAAACAATGTCTGTTGTGTATGCGACTTTACGACCAAAGACTTTTACTATTATTTTTTTGTGATGGACATTATCAATATGAACATATACAATTAATATTTTATTACTTTAATATATATAATTTAAATAATATAATTTTTTTTTTATTTCTCAACTCACTCTTTAATTATTATTATCGTTAATTAAATATGATTTCACTTTATGTCACTATTTACCACTGCTAAACTGATGGTTTTTGTGATATATTTATTTTTGTCAATGAATTTACTTAACTATTAATAATAAAAAACAAAAAATAAACTCATGCGTTATATATATGATTAAAAATAGAACCAAGATTTCTCTTCACGTAAGTATTTGCAATAAGCCTATTGGGATAGTGCACGACAGTAGCGCCACTTAGCATGCGCAACTATTCGGGTTTATGTCAAATACTGACATGCAAATGTTTTATTATTTTCTAATAAGTAAAGTAATTAGTATTAAAGGTACATAGAAAGACTAGAAACAGTTTTTTAAAGGAATTTGTTAGAAACAGTTTATAGAAAAATGGATATAATTATAAAAACCGGTTTTGAATGTATAAAACAACATAAGTTTTCAACATTAAACTCTGTTCAAAGGAAATAAATTAGTTTTAGCTCAACATGTAAGAAATGTTAAAGACCTACGAAATAATGGCAGTAGTTATTTAATAAGAGCCCACACCATTCAATAAACATCGGTGATATTAACACCCTATAAAACAAGTTTAAAAGTAAGTACTTAGAGTCCATATATAAAAAAAAAAAAGTAAGTACTCTCAAAATGCTTTGACGTAATGTAGGCTACATTACGTTGTACTTTATGTTATTAATAATAGTAATTAAGTGTGCTACATTATGTAGCACACTTAATTTAGTATTTTACGGTAGGTTAGGTACTTTAACAATTTTTTGCAGTTTACGACACAACAACAATTATGGTCCTTTTAAAATTACAAACAAATTGTAGGAAATCTCAAAGGATTTTGTTTGACTGATATGATAGACTATCCCGTATTATTACAAATTTCTGCCACGCCATGCGCTGCGATCCCTTTATATAACCCCCACCATGCACTTCGCACATAGTGAATAGGTTAAGTAAATATGTACGTCCATATAAAAAGGTTATATAAAGCCAGATTAACGTAAAACACTTGTCTTATACAGTTAAATAGGTATTATCTTGCATCGCATATGATCAGAAATAGGTATGCACCAGAGATATATGAAAGCCGAATATGAGTGCGTTGAGAATATGATGGTTATCAAATTAGTTTATAACCGTCACATACGTCACAAAATAAAAAAAAATTAAGTGTGAAAGAGACAAAATTAGTAGTAAAATTCCATGATATTCCGTTAACGCGCGTAAAAGAACCTTTCATTTAAATTATATTTATTGAATATGATGGTACATTTGTAGATTAGTTTTAAATAATACTATACTAGTAAAAATAGGGCAAACAATCAGACGAGTTACCTGATGGTAAGTGACTACCGCCGCCCATGGGCACCGGTTGCCGGCCTTTAAGTTGGAAGTAGGGGAAGGGGGGAAGAGGGGGAGAGGGAAGGGTTTGGGCCTCCGGTGACCTCACTCACTCGGCATAACACAACAGAAGCATTGCTTCACTGCCGATTTTCTGTGAGGCCGTGGTATCACTAAGGTTAAGCTGGGCCATACGTGCCGAAGCATGGCTCTCCCTCGAACAAGACAGCACCTTTTTATCTACATCATAATATGTTTATATACACATCATCAAATTTAAACACTGGGCAGTGTTTAAATTTTTTATGACGGTAAACTACAACAAGTTGGTCCCAACTTCAGCTCTTTTTACTTTAGTACCTAGTATTTGTTATTCAGTGCTAATGTAAGCAAAATTCAAGGAAACCGGCACTACGAACAGCTTATGGGGAAACCGCAAATGAAAACAATTATCAGGAAAAGGATCGTATATACAGTTTTTATGTCTAGGCTAAGTATAGCTTATTAGTATTTTCTTACAATATTTAATGTTTAGTAAAAGTGCTGAGTAAACTAGCTGCGCCCCGCGGTTTCACCCGCGTAGGTCCCAGTGCCGAGGTAATATCGGGATAAAAAGTAGCCTATGTGTTGATCCAGTTGTCCAGCTATCTGCATACCAAGTCCAGCTATTTCATCGCAATCGGTTCAATAGTTTTTGCGTGAAAGAGCAACAAACATCCATTTCACGTTTATAATATAATAAATGCGAAGTTAAAGTAATTCGTTACCTATGGTACATACCACTCTTGCCACAACACTATTAATGATTAATCTGGCTCAAATGTTTCAATGTACGACATCTACAGGTCTGTTATAACACTTATAACTTATAAGTTGTAGCATGGTCACTATTTTTCATTTTGCACTTATAATGATTTGATTTGAAGGCATTTAAAAAAAGAGCGACTTTTTATGTATCCAATGTTCCTATATTCTAACATATATATATATATATATATATTCGGCCCATGTCTAACGGCATGCAATTTTTTTTTAATTGCAACGATAACTATTAACAGTATAATCTACATATTATTTTAATTTATGTATTAAGTAGTGGCAGTAAAAAAAATACGATTGTTTTATGACTCAAAGTAATGATAAGGTAACGGAAACAGTCATACAGCCATAAACGGTATAGACTAAAGAGTATATATATAGTTTAGTAGTACTTAGTGAGTTCATAGTCTATGAACTGTCCAGTCAATTTCAATATTTCTGTAAGTTGTTCTACATCCTTACTTATGCAAATTAGTTGTAAAAATGTTATTTTACTTTTAAGTCTAACTTTATAACCATCAGAAATAGATTAATTTTATTTGTATACTTTTGTAGCTGCTCGGTGAGAAAAAAAAGTATTTTTTATTTATTTATACAAATATTAAATTTATTAAAACGTTTTTGTAGATGACTGTAAATAAATACGTCAGATTTTCAGGATCAAGCGAGTTGACGACAAATAAAATAGGTAAAATGGGAAGGTGCCAAATCGCGCGCGCTCGCGAGTTCCACGCTCGCCAGTTGACGAACAAGTCGTCATAAAAGGTACATGAAGAAACGCTACATTAAATTACACGGATGGTTTTCAATTTTCCGGTAGGTAATTGGTGAAATTTTGCGGCTACCCACAGTTATCATTTACACCTCAGACCTGATGCTAGCTGGTGTACGTTTCATCACTCCATCCCACGCTAACAACTGCCTTAATTAAACTATTCACGTACACAGATTGGTGTTTAATCTTTCACTTCAGAAGTAATCTGTGCTAAATTGGTAACCAATGGTAATTGCCTTCATTATTAAGATTGACGCGTGTATATAATCAAAGAGGATGTTTTCGTTTTGATTCCTACACGATAAAAATTGTTGTGGCTCTAAAATAATTTAATTTTGAATCCGGTTCCTCTTGCAGCCTAGGATTTCGTTGGTTACAAAATAATTAGTATCAACGTCCTATCATACGGAAATATTATTATTAAAAATCAGAATATTAATCTTAATTTAAACTCTCAGTGAAATTTTGTTATAAAAAAAAGTCCGTGTCTTTACAGGTCACATGCGATTTCTTTGTTTATCTATGGTAAGTGTCAATAACCTGATCGACTCTATCTATACATATGGCGTGCCACTAGATGTGCTAATGAAGAATGAATATAGTATCAACGCGACTCTCTAAATTCACGATGCGCTCGCACAGCCGAAGCTTAGTGTTGCCATATTCTGAGCATATTTCTAATAAAGTATTTGAAGCCAAGCAATAGTCTTTGTAACATTGTTTGCATGAATAGAGGTAAGTATTTAAAATTACAAACAAAACCTCCAGCATATTTTTGGCACGCGAAAGCCAGATTTGAAAGAGTTTTTTTTAACTGTGATCATATAGTTCACAATGTATTGGAGACTGTTTCAATTTAGTATGGCAAATGGCAACACTGTTACCCGCTTACCTGTGAGAGGAATGTAAAAGATAGGTACATATACACACCGATGATGTGCCTGCAATGCAATGTTTCTCACACGCGAACATTACATTTCGCATGCGGACGAGCAACGACCGAGATACCTCCGAATAATGACTAGACTAGAGTTTGGAATTAAGTGTTGCTCGTGAAAAAAAAACTCTTCTACACTTCTTCTACATATAAACTTTAAGTACCTATTCTAAATATCACATGCCTATGTGCGCAAAAATTGCTTAAAAGGTATACAAACAATTTCCTTCAAGTATTAATATAAAGACAGATTCCTTCTAATCCCTCCAACTAAGGTTATTGTTTGTTAATGTACATCATTCAGACGATCATAATTATGATGATCACAATTCTTAAGCCTTAGCCATTAAACTAACGCCACATCAGGACAAATTCGAGTCTTCATTTAGCGTCGGCTAGTAACAGGATTGGTCTAGGTATAATGCTACTGGTTCCGGTGTTCCCGGATCCCTCCTATTTAAGACGCACCGTGTGGTTTTAGTGGGTTCGATTCCGACACACCGCCCCACCGAAAACCCCGGTGGGCTGACGGCCCGAGGGGGTTTCCACACGCACAAAAAAAAGGTATAATATTACTGGATCGAAATAAAATAAAAATGTTTTTGCCTTAGTATTTGGATAATCAAATTGATACGTAAACCATTGTTTAGGTAAATGTATGTCGACGCTAGATCTTAGAATTGACCTTCACGATGTGTCCGACCATTTTGTGCGTTATCTTATATCTCATTAAAACAGTCTTTTTTTCAAAGGCTTATGTATTTTTCATTTTTATAATTTATATAAATAAAATTAACGATAAATATTTATTTACGATATTCTTTTGTTTTAGGTAGGCATTTCGCTTGTTCCATTAGGTAAAATACCTGGATTAATAAATAAATAAGTAGATAGGGTGACAAAAGTGACACACGAGTGACGTACCCACGCTCGCGTTTAAAAAAAACCAGTAGGTAGTTTCCTAGGGTCAGCTATCTATTTACTTATGTATTTAGCTACTTACAAATATTATTGAATTAAACGAAATATCATTATGAAATGATTATGAGTTTAAAAAATGGTAGATACCTAGTAAGATTTAGTGTTTTTTTTTTATTAAATCTACTAATCAAAAACAGGACATGTATTGTATTTTTATTGAACACTTCTCATTTCATTCACAACGAATTTGATTTTTTTAAATAAATTATAATATTTACAATCACAAAACTAGAAAGAAACTCAAGTAGGTAGGTAGATGAAATTATGGGCAGCCCTATCGCGTGTTTGCGTACTGTCCGGCTGTAGGTAATTATTTCGAGGACAGCGCCGAGTCACAATACTCTATAGATTGGTAGTGGTGTTATTTTTAAGTCTGGTTTATTGGTCGGTAGGTATTGAGATAAGGAATTCGATGGTGTGCATTACTTAAAAATTTAAAATTTTAAGTTAGTTCCCTTTAGATCTAGGTAATATAATAATACCTAGAACCTCGTGAAAGTTGAAAAAGAAAAACAAATCAAATATTTAGATTTGTCTCATTCGTGTTCATGTCGATTCAGCGATCATTGTTCCAATTGTCATATCTTCTCATGGATTAATAGCCAAGAACCTCGATCAACACCTTAAGAGGCTCGCGTTAGACAGCTGGATCAAGGGACTGATGCAGAAGGCAGTTCTCCTCGACAAGGCCCGTATAGTGAGGAGGTTCCTGTATTTGGAGCCCTAACCACCGGTGTCTTGGTCCTTGTACCTGATGTCGGAGGTCTACTATTTTTTTATATATTTTATTTTCTGTTTTGTACATATTTAAAAAGGTAATTTATAAGTATTAAGTTTAATAAATAGAAATAATAATGAAGAGTTTATTTCTCACCACAAACCAGAAAATACAAACAATGGTAATACTTATGCAAAAATATAGCTAAAGGACAATTTCTGGTTGTGGATAGCTGGTGCCTGCGGTGGGTAGTAACACCTGTGCGATATGTGTACATACTTGATAAGTTTATAGCATTGACTACATATGGAATAAAAGCTATACCTACATATATACCTATAGATAACAAGCATCCACGTTATTGGACTTGAACTATTCATAAGTAAGGCACGATGTATACCAGCTACAAAAACAATGTCAGTTGTATACACTTGTGTCAATATCTGGTTTTTCAAAAGATACTATTGGATACAGAACGATCGTGAGTGACGCAAACAGTGTGCCACGTATTTACGCAATGTGGGCATTGTTTTAGTCACAAACAACTTCATATTATACTTACTGTCTTGTTAATCTATGAATTATTGTTTATCTATGAATTATTGTTTCACCATTTCTAATTCAAAGGAACGCTGACTGAGAAACTAATAACATGAATACTTTTACTATCAAATGGCATTCCAGTCAGATTCTAATTACCTAGTTGTCGCTTAAATTTCCTACCGTAAGAAAGGCACAATAGGGTATTACAACTTTTATAGAAAAGTGTTTTAGTTAAATCCTTTTTTTTTAGTGTGGAAACCAACGGGTGATACCATACCGGGGTTATCGTTTAGGCCGCACGTCGGGAGTTAAACCGACTAAAACCACATGATCTGCCATACTGCGCCTATAATGAGTGGGTGGTGGCTCTAAGGCAACAGTAAACAAGCACAAAATTTACAAATGCATGTCCGTTTAACATTTTCAAATTCTGCGCGTAAATTGATGGAAACGCTAGACGCCATGTTGTTCGTTCGGTATGACGTCATATCGGTAGTAAAAGCGTAAATTATTGCAATTTTCCCAATTTCAAAATTAGTTGTGGATTAGTGATGGAGATAGAACTATACATCCTCCACCGATGTTTTAATATTGCGTAATTTGGCAAAACAATAATCCGGATTTATTGCAAACAATTATCGTATTATCATGAATGAGCTTATTCTGGGTAGATTTGTATTTTATACGAGTATATACAGAAACCGTTGTCCATGGTTATATTTAAGTAAAATACACGGAAGAAAGAAAACATTCAAAAGTTTACAACAAAAATTTACAATTTACCTGTTTTTACTAATGACGTAACGTGATAGCGGATTCCGTTTCGCGTATTTATAGAAGAGATAAAAAATTAAAAACTTTGAATTTAATTATAAAATTTAATGTCTAAATTTATGTACTGAAACTAACATTATCCGATGCTCTATTACCGAAACTATCCTTATGTTTTGTTTTTTGATCATTTCGTTCAGAGGAAAATAACAGTATCACTCCCGAGCTCGTGCTGAAACTCGCAGTGGTTCTTGCTGTCTGGGGAGACATAACGAGTTATTTAAAATATACGGTTTTACTCACGTGTATATATATTTTTTTTTTACTCACGTGTATTTTAATTTTAAATAATATGAATACCAGTCACGAAAGTTTTTATTCGAGTAAGACATAACGAGTGTTTAGATTTCTGTTGCCAAGTTAATAAATATTTTATATAACCAACAAAGCAGTTCAAGAATATGTGACCAAATATTAGAATTTTGTCACATTCTCGACAAGACCACTACAGATGCACTGGTAGGGAATTGATGGATGCCCCCTATAGTGGCCATCGCTGAAGGCGTACCCTTCAGCGATGGCCACTACAGGGTCAAAGACTTAAAAACTGGTATTTTAATAAACAAAAATAGATCGTGTAAACCACGAAACAATGTAACAAATTCACAATTACATTTATAAAATATTCTCGGTCTAGGTAGTAGCCATCTTATGATAATTAATATCTTACGCTTCCTAAGCTTCATCATCGCATATTATTATATCGAATATAATATATGTATAATATAACCGTTCTCAAGGTACAATAAAGAATAGAACCACGTCGGTAAACATTCAATGGAAAAACAAAAGAACAAAAATAGATAGCTAACAGACAAACACTTAACAAAGCCATTATATTGACATCAAATAATCATTTTGTCATTCCTTCTTCGACCACCTACCTACCTTTGGCTAAATGTTACTATTTATAAGTTTCACAATTTACACAGACATTTACCCTATCAAACATTAAAAATAAAGTATTCTTTAGCTAATCTCTATGTATATACTAATAATAAGTATTAGAAAATAACGCATGTTTTTTCGTTTTTCAAAACAGGGATAGCAATTTTTCTTTAAACTGATATAAAAAAATGTTATTCCTGTATTTTAAAATGAATTAGAATTTGGAATTCGAAGTATGAAAAGTATTAAGCTTCTCACTAGCCAGTATAAAAAAATCGGTAAGTGCATTATTAGTATTTTTACTACTAATGAGGTATTGTACGATTTCTAATAATAACACTAATGGGATGTTATTTAGCAGAACCAGTTAGAACGAGTAATAGTAAGCACTTATTATTAAAAACCCGATAAAAGAGTTTTGGTTTTCCCACTGCGACAATCGACTGCACTATTGTACGTACACTCCTATTAACAACAACTACTACAAGGCCGTTTGGAAAATGGCATACTATGGTCTAGAATTCAGAACATGTAATGCACTAGTGACTAGTCAATTATCATATCCATAATCATAATGCGTGTATGGATATTATTTGCATGTGGATAGCTAGAGATGGGTATCACCCGGGTTAAAACCCACGACTGTGTAAAAACCCGGGTGATTACCCGTCTATAGAGATGGGTAATCAACCGGGACAAAACCCACGACTGGGTAAAAACCGGGGTGATTGATTACCCAGCTATATGGATAGCACACAACTAAGGATTAGGGTTGCCTCAGTGGATTTTTCTCTATCCTTAAAATTGACAACACAAATAATCAACTTGTAATAATTATTGAATTTATATTTAAAGTCTTACATGTATGTTGCTATTGTGCTAATGTAAGAACACAAATGGTAATGATATACCTATAACAACGATTTAAACAACACATTTCTATTTTTATACAGAATTTTGACAGTGCACTGACTAAAAGATGAGCTGTACCTAACTACCTACCTATATCTCCTGTTAAAAAAAGAGAGTTGGTGAAGCCGCTCTGAAGAGTTTCTGATGATCTATATCAATTTTTTTTTTCATTGTTACAACCTCTGGTACATAGTATTTATGAAATGTAAACACTTTCGATTTTTATGTTGTTTATGAACCGTTTAATTATCGTATTCCTAACTCAATTCAAATTTATTCACATTCAACTGCAACGTCTGTACTTTCTTTATACAAAGATCTCCTTAGGCACATTCTGTCATATCACAAGGACTTTAGATATAAAAGTAATAACAATTACAACCAGAAAGGAAATTCAATTAACATTGTATCTTAGTCACTTTCTGACGGTGCCGACTTATAGATACTACGACCGAACGTACGCAGGGCTGCCATTAAACTAGCAGAGTTCTTTTTCACAAAAAAAAAATAATTTACCCGATTGTCTCATTTTTATAGGAGACAAGGAGAAAGGATAGGATGTGATGAAGTTAGTTAATAAAAACCGGCCAAGTGCGAATCGGACTCGCGCATGAAGGGTTCCGCACTATCGTACAAGATTTAATACCATGTAAGTACTTTTTATTATTTGTTGCTATAGCGGTAACAGAAATACACATTCTGTGAAAAATTTCAACTGTCTACCCATTACAAATACAGCCCGCTGACAGACAGACAGACAGGCAGCGGAAGTAATAGGGTCCTGTTGATTACCCTTCGGGTACGGAACCCTAATAAGATACTTAAGTAAATTTCTAATATTAAAAATTGTTTCCTGCTTCGTCTCCTTCATCATATTGCTCAATAAGGTCTCAGATAGTATATTACAAAATAAAAAAGATCATGAAAATTGCACGATTTTGAACGTAGCAGCTCTAAACTGAATAGTTAATAAAGAAATAAGTACGCAGTGTTGCTAATCAAATTGAAAACAAAATAAGAATTAGGGAATAAATTATACAGTACAGTTTTGCTTTTATGTTACTATCTTAATGAAAATTAAGTATCAGTAAATATTTTAAGTTTGTCACAAAATAATTGTATAACTATTTTTAGAAAGACAATATTTCAATATGCTTACCAACAACATTTGACAACCCTAGTGTACAGTGTATTTCAATAGACAATGGCGCATCGCCGGACGTAACTTTTTTGGAATTACTATAACATGCACAGCTACCTTTCAATGAGCCATGTGGGCTCATTACTAACTGTAAAATGCTTAACATCCTTTCGCAATATGTGAAAATATTGTTCGGCAGACATTATACATCTGTCATTACATCGTCTTGAAGTCCATAGAAAACCTTAACCGTTATAATATAAACAAATAGTTATTGATAATTGATAAACTAAATTTAAGTTCCTTTAAACACAATAAATAGCATAATAAAGTAACTTATTAGAAAACCTCTTTAAGAGGCCGTATACGAAATCACGTAAATCAGCGAAATTAGCAAAATTTCGTATACGGCCTCTTAATAGGTAAGTCATTGCTTATTCTTTATTTATTAGATTTTCCATTATAATTTAGTTTAATCGTGGACTGATGGTGATCAACATAAATCAGTTACTGTAAAAAATACAGAAAAATACAGCCTTTGGCACATATATAATATTCACAGGTTAGACTCAGGTTCAAATGAATGATGCGTTAAAGAAATTTATAATGTCGTTAAGGGCCGATAACATTTTACTGTTAATCGACTGTTATTTTCTCTACCAGTTTAGTGTTAGGTATGTCCTTCATTACAGAGTAACAGCATTTCATTACCTCTAGAAGATATAGTAGGTATATAGCCAACCATTAAATTTTCTTAACTAGCTGTGCTGTCCATCATAATGAACGAAGAAGTTAATATTAATAAAAAAGGCACCTGCGGCGGTCGGGCCCCTTAGTTCAACGCACCAGGTCGACGCACCACGCTATAGGTACCGTACGCTGCGCGCCATAAGAAATATACGCCCGGCCAACCAGGCCAAACGTGGAAGCATTCACGCACGCAACAAATCAAAACATGCAAATCATCTCCGCAAAGCGGTCGGGTTCTCGACCATTAACAGCCAACCGTGACGTCATCGCATAGCAGAGAACAAGTTACAGGTGCCTATTCTAGTCGAGGTCATAATGACCTTTCCCGAAACACGGATTTTGAATTAGTAGTGTCTAACTCTAAACAATGACAAAATTGTTCAATTTTCAAAGTAGGCATTTATGTTTCCTCAAACATAATATTAGATAGGTGTCTACTGTCTATAGAATGGGTGGAGGTAGAGGTAAAATGACGGTTGTTTTTTTTTATTTTAGGTAGGAGAACAAAATAAGGTTAACTTATGCCCGGTTCCTATATTCAAGAAATTTTACCGTCCGTAAGCAAAACGAATAGTTTCTTGATTATAGGAACCGGGCATTAATAAGTACCTACAAAAAGTAATAGATATCAGCATAATATTACTTTATTAAGTAACTGCTCATCTTTAAATACATATATCGCTAGTAGGTACCTACTTACGTACCTCGACTATTATGTATTATGTGCCTCGGTTACCGTTGAAGATTAAGGTAACTTTAGTAACCATCATGAATCTTTAGCATATCTTTAAATCTAGGTATACTAATATTATAAAGCTGGAGAGTTTGTTCGTTTGTTTGGTTGAACGCGCTAATCTCAGGAACTACTGGTTCGAATTGAAAAAATATTTTTGTGTTGGATAGTCCATTTATCGAGAAAGGCTAAAGGCTATAACATCACGCTACGAGCGATGGGAGCGGAGGCATCAATGAAAAATGTTGCTAAAATGGGGAAAATTTACTTTATTTAAAAGATTAATTATAATCTACGTATTTATATCTGATATATTTCGTGCCTACAATACAATCTCCTTTTGATAATTCTACATAATTTATGTGTACGTATAAAAACTAAATTGACCGATAGGTACATTATTAAAGTATAAAAATGCAATAACAACACGCCAATGATAATACATGTTTCATGATTCGTATTGCTACTGTACAGGGTACCACAATATATATATATACCTTTTATATAATAAAGCATCTCAAAAATAATTCTTTAATCTTTGGGATAAGTTCACGTGGCCGAACATTTCCTTGCTAAATTACTCGCAATTTTGTCAAGTTTCCCACCATTTATTTTTGGATAATTATAATTACTCCCCATTACATTAGCACAAATAGTCCAAATGCACTGTTATTAAAGTATATTCTTACTGTAACATAATATTGTCTAGTGTTGATAGAGCAGTTACATAAATCAAAAACAACGAAGTACCAATATAAAGTAAAAAGACGCCAGATGTCTAGTGGCCGTAAATTTATTGGACTAGGTATATTATTAATGGAATGGTTAATGGATTTTTTTTTTTGCGGTCTTGGATTAGGTACCTGTATTTTAGTACAGATTACTATTTACCTAATATTTTGTAATTGATCAAGTGGATTAGTAGAAAATCGGATGTAAAAAAAAGTGTGTATCGCAACTTTCTTTATTTATAGTATAATAATATATTTCCATTTCTTATTTTATACTGGGATTAAATCAAATAGCCTATTTTTTATAAAATATAACCTCAACTAGCAACCCACCCCGGCTTCGCACGGATAGCAGAGACATCTTCAACAATCATCATCACATTTTAACCAATTTACATAAAACATTAAGAAATTATATACCTAAACTTTCTTCATGAATCGCTCTATCTATTGGTGAAAACTGCATGAAAATCCGTTATTTTTCATTTTATCGCGAACAGACAGACAGACGCGGCGGGGGACTTTGTTTTATAATATGTAGTGATGCGCACGTTTAATGTAGGAACAAAACGAATGGAGCTTGTAAAGATATATGCTTAGTCAACATTTTGTTAGGCATACCAGGTATCGAATGGTAAACAACTTTATAACAGCAGTAGTATAATCATAAAATTTAAAAAAACGCAAAAGTGTTCGATACGATTGGAATCCAGACCCGAAGTTTTTGAATCTACCTATCTTGACGTCAACTGGTCAATGCTCGACAATATCATATTGTAAGTTGTTTCCCGTCCATAAATTAAAGCTTTCATTGATGAAACGATTACAGTCCTTTGATAATCATGGATGGCAAGTGATTGATAATAATTCTTCGATAATCATGGATGGCAAGTGGTTGATAATAATTCTTCATTCGTAAGAGACTTTGTGAACGCCTTTTGAATTTAAATAAGGAATGTAAATTGGGTAACAGTTTAAAACTGCAGTCATGTCACCGAACTGTGGATGATTTTGTTTTTAACATAGTATTATTATATTATTGTGTTTGTCTGCCTTAAACAATACTGACAGTGACAGTGTAAGGCTTTCTCCTGTCCACGTTTATGCAATACCACGGGGTACTTAATGTAGAAATTTTTGCACTTCCTCGTTATTAACCTACCTACCTCATAAAATCATAATACACCAAACTACAGTATTTGTAAACAGTACCGATTTGGTGTAGTTCGTTCGTAATACAATGGTTGTATCAGATAAAAACGAAAGATTCTTTTTTTGAATATGATGAATGGCTGTTTAAGAACCACATTCAATAATGAGCTACCAATATTAAAATTTTATTCACTTCTACGAATTTATACTGCTTAGTTTAAATTTTTTAGTTATAAAGAGTTATGTCGATCTAATCGCCATAAACTGATCCACTGGTGGCTCAAGTTTATGACGTGTTATTTTCTACTCTGAACGGATCCTATGTTGCCCTTTAACATGGGATCCGTCAGAAATAAATTAAAATGTATTATTCCGGTCGGATACCTACCAAAGTTATTTTAAAACATAATTTTGGTACAATCAGCAACAGAAGGCGTTTCTAACTTTTACCGTAAGTACCTATTTTCGTGTGATATAATATATGATCTACACAAATTTAATTAAAATGTTTTTTTTTTATTTGTTTATTATGTCAAATTTAATCTCAACAACTACTGAGTCGATTCAAAATTGTATAACAACCTAATATTTTTTATTCTATTGGAAAATATTTTGTGATGTAACAGAAAACGTACAAGGGGTTACAGAAAGATGTGGTCAAATTTTAAGGTTGTATGCCCCGTGAAAGTAAAGCGCTAACAATTTTATGAAAATTCGTGATATTTGATACAAAAGCTTATTTGTAAACTGACTAATTGAACTTAAAAATTCACCAATATAGCTAATATTTCGTAAGAGAGGGGGTGAAAAAAGCTATGTACCTAATATAAGGATCTTGATGAAATGTCCGAATTTGTATGAGAATGTCCGCAAAAAAGAACTAATATTGAAATTAGATTACCAAAATAGATAGTCAAAATGTGGGTACGAACTTGTTTTGTTTTGGATATTTCCTGGCAATGGCGGCCGGCCGGCGCAATGCAATGAGACCACTGCCCTCTGTGTCGCCTCTTCAATCGTTCAATTTCGGTGCTTGCTAGAAACCTTCGGCTTCGACCTAAACTTCGGCCCATTTTAGCCGAAGCAGACGGTTTGGCCGAAGTTTCGATAAGACACTACAAATAATATTTGGGGAATTACAAACTATACAATGGATCGGTTAGGAATTAAATAAAAATAATATTTTGCCGGAGCATCCGGATTTGGTGATCAGACCGGAATAAATCATTTTAAAGACTTGAAGGAAGTAGATATAGATATGTGACGACTCTTCATACATAAAACAGTTCAGATACAACAGCCAATCCAACAGCAGTCTCAAAAATAATAAAACGTTATGGTAAGTGCATAAAGTTATATTATTGTTGAGACGGCTATAAATAAACGAAACGTAATAAGTAAAGTGCATATAAATAATTACATACTACCATACAAAATACTTCAAGAGATAAAGGCGGCGAGTAGCAACACTGCTATTTATAATAGTTGAAGAGCGTTCTAAATGTACCGATAACATGTTACCCTCCTAACATAGGTATATTTTAAACTTGGAACACCTTTGTTTCAGCTTATTTTTAACACATTAAAACCTTCTCAATTGACTTACCTATATGTGAGTTTTGATTTGAATTACATAAATACATATAGGTACACAAAGATACTTATTTATGTAGGTACGAGGTATAAAGGTCTCCTCAACTTAAAAATACAGACTTCTAAGGTCTTGAATGGCCTGTTGGTCCAGTGGTTAGTGTACCTTACTGCTGAGCCAGCCAGGATATGATAATTTGTTCTGTATCTGGGTGTAATTTATCTATAATATGTATCAGCAATCCACCAGTCAGGTTACCATCGTACAGGCTGTGCCTAGTTTTGGGATAAGACGGCCGTGTTTGAAATGTGTCGTGTGTGAAAGTCGGAACAAATTTACGGCATAGCAGTGTCTAGTGTCTAATAGCCAACATCTATGAAGTCTCTAACCAATTATTGTGTCTTATATAAATACTAAATGCAGTCTCAGGACAGAATAAAAAATAATAATCTTTTATCCTTACTCGCTTTTGATAACTGTTCCATCTTTTCTTGTTACAATAAAAACTCGAGTTAGGGTTTATACCCTTTACTGAAATATATCGCATTTTTCTATCGTACTTTTAATTCCAGTCTACTATATTGAAAGTATTGCGACAACTGACTCACTCTCTCATACTTATTGTAAATAAGTAGTCCAAAAAAAAAATATGTTAGAAAAATAAAGAAGGAAGCAATTAAATACAAAATACTTTACTTTAGTTTACTTTATTCCTGCCATCCATGACATATTAAGCTTATTGTATATTTTATTTAATATGTACTCATTAAAACACAAATAGATAAAATTTACCAAGCAACGTCCTGATTAAAAATGCATTCAGGCAGCCCCTACGTTATGTCCATAGTCTATAAAATCTATACTTATAATAAAATCTACAATAAATTAGCTACAGGCATGAAAAATTAAGAAAAGAACATTTTATTTTTTCATAAATTAAAACAAATTTTATTACAAAAATGCTACTACTACAGTATAAATGACCACTTAAATGATAAATTCTAAACCTTAACCCTATGATTATTATTGGAAACTAAGTAGCTGCTCTTCCTGTCTCGTACTTTTGCCGTGCCCGACTGGGTCCATAATTGTCACCACATCTAGCTTTTAAGACCTTTATAGCATGGAGTGTAGTGAGTGAGTAACTGAATCAAGTAGCTCCTTTATTTCGATAACTAATTTCGTGTACAGAACTAACTAATACCCAGGTCTACTATTCGCTTAAAGCCTGAAGAATAATCATAAACGTTTCCAGACCTTACCTAAAGAATCATACCATGTTTGGAATCACATTGGAAACTTACCTAACGCCAAGCTCATAATGCATTGCAGTTGATTGTTTTCCTTTATTGTCAATACCAACGGCATCACTCATACTGTTTCAGAGCGCAACGACGGTAGATAGATAAACATTTTTATCTCACCCAGCGCACTTACGTCACAAATAAACAATGCACCAGAATCTCAGATAACCCAACTTGTCGGGAACAGTTAGCAACAAATATCTCGCAGTTACATCAAAAATGTTAATTACGAACTGGTTTTCACTTGCAAAGTCCCTAACTAGGTACTAGTTACCTGTGTATAGGGATAAATGAGATGGCGTAACTCAAGCAACTCTTAATTAAAGCCATATTAAGTAAGTACTGCATTGTCATTAAGAAATCCCATTGGCGTTTTCGACAAAAATCTCTACAACGTTTATAAGTATTAAATATAATGGAAATACCTAAAGTTCAAGCGATAGTGGAAGAACAAGTTTTGTTTGACTTTGGCCGAATGTTGCTTTAATTAGTGATCGTACGAATGTGAAACAATTGCAACGTGATTCAACAGTTTATCAACAGTAAATGAAAGTTACCGTATGCTCCACTCACTGTATACAGACATTTATTTCTAGAACTTATATGAAAGATGTCGCTGTTAGAAAGTACGGTAACAGAACATCAAATTGCTAGGCACGGCTCGTGCGACTCAGGTCTCAAAATCAGACTGTTTTTTAAGTCCCCCACTTTAAACCGTTTAAACGGACTTTAAACTGTTACTTATAGAAATCTCATCAACATATATTTTACTTTCATTCATTTTAGCACATGTAAAAATAATTTCGGTATGTCAAAGGTGACTTAGAAAGTACACGAAAACAATCATCAAGATTTATTAAGTAGCGCTATAGCCTATACATGTGGGAGTAAATACCAAAGCAAATACGGATAATAAATAGGTAAACGAGTTTGTTATCAATGTTATCAGTTTAAACTTTCATTCGAGTCTAGCACTATGACGTCATGAAGAACGTGAATTCATTATTGCCGGCATCTAGCAGTTTTACCACGGTCATTGTGTACTAAACGTCCGACAATTGTTTTATTGAGAATGGATTGTATTCTTAGCACACCAATTCATAGACCAAAAAAAACTGCTTTTCATTTAACATTCTTAGATAGCTAATTAATTCGAATTATCTTAGAGCGATAACAGATATCTGCAAGGTCGACTTACCGGGTCAATGTCCGCCTCCCAGACGTCCTTCAGATCGTTAGAGATGTCAAAGTAACCCTCCATGTCGGGGCCGGTGTAACCTACGGCCTCCGACAATAAACACAGTAAACTTTCCCGAAGAAAAACTCACAAAACACCGCAAACTGTCACTCTCCTCCAAACAGTTGTGTCCCGAGCGGGCGGAACTCGGAAGAATGTAAACAGCACAAACAAACTGTCAGACGGCGCAAATATCACAGAGCACTGTGCATCATCACAAGTTTACGATTCACTATCAACGCCCATTTGTTTTCGCAATAAAATATTTTTTATGAAGTTTCACTGCACGCGAAGAATGTTTTTATCGCTGAGCGCGGACACACACTCGCGACGAGGTTCGACCGGCGAATACGAGAATGGCGTCTACCTCCCCTCCCCTCCGCTTGTGCCCGCCGCCTCTCTGATACGAACCTCTCATTCATAGACATGTTAGGGGGTAAAAACGTCACAAGGAGTTAGGGGGCGGCCCGCGGGACAATACGGCGATAATTATGTGGGTACTTATCACTCAATGAAGTACAATTTTGTCTAGAGATGAAGCCGTGGGAATTCACAACGTAACACCGGAGCAATAACAAACAATCAACGTTCATATGTTTATTAAATAAATTCGTACCAATGCAGTACACGTGTATTCATTTATATTGTTATGGTAATAGTTGTTTTAAAATCTTCTTACATTAACCTTAAAAATAAATGTATAAAATAACGAGTATAACAAATTTGTAAGAAAGCTACTTTTGTTCTTGACTAAATGATATCTGATGAACATTCATTATCACCTCAAGGTGTACCTCCGTCAGTGATTTATTTGCGATCATGACGAATAATTGGTAAATTTAGATTTTTTTATTGTGTAACTTCATTACATTGCGTGAATAATTAATAATATTTTTATAATTGTAGGATGTACTTAGGTACTACTAACTAGTTCTTTGATTTTAATACAAACATGATCACTACAATTAGGTAACTAAATATATAACCTCTTACTCAGTACAAATAGTTGAATAACTAAATTTTTGCAGTCTGTATAAAGTAACACAGGACAACATTTTTCATAAATTTATTCTGAAAGTTGTTCTGATATTAATGAGTCCAAGCCTTGTTCCCAGGCAGTCCAATACCCCCAGTATGAGTTTCTACAGTTAATGTTTACGATGAATGTGGTCCATTCTTCGTGCATTATTTTACCTTTCATCATTATCGAAAGGGACGGTTCCAACAAATGTATGAAAAGCATCTACGGCATCAATCGGCACGTACCTTGTAACATCACATGGTACCTATTTTACTATTTTTAGATAAGAATTCAGACTGAGGTCAATTCGATCCGTTTTTGCCGAAGTACGAAATATAATATAAAAAAAAAGTTATATAATAAAAAAAAAACCATCTAGACTATTGTCAGATCATATAATTTGATTAATCATGATATTCAGTAAAGATGTACTTACGTGTGTATTTTGGGGGTGCTCGAGTAGATTCGGGTCAAACGGCGCGGTTTTTTGAGGGGGTGGCACTGACACCCCTTGATAAAGAGCCATTATCGGGCCCTGACTAGACGGGTTTAACCGACATATACACATAAGTACCACCTGAAGTTTTTGCAACTAAATTCTTAATTGTAATTACTCCACAGGTCGAGTTGTATAAACGATTTGACTGCAAAATAGGTTGTAATTAATTTTAATCTGTTAAGAACTCATCAAGTTATAATGGTTTATCAATAAATAACAGTAACATGGTCGTATGTTTAAAGGATTTATCAGACAATAGAACTAGCTGAACTACGCGGCTGCATCTGCCTTCAATTTGTATTATAAATCAGTTTTCTTTCAATTTCTACTACACAATAACCTTCCATAATACCTAATCCGTATATAGGTCTAAAAATAAAAGCAAGAGGAAGTGCCACATAACGATCGCTCATGTATCACAAATATGCAGAGATTCGCAACACTTGGTACTATATCTCGATTGGCTTCTCGCTATATCATAACACCTTGAGCGCGGTAAATGACATATCACGGAATAAACCGACTCATTTGCAAAGGGTGACAGTGGTCCCTAAAAAACTAAACATAAGCATAACTAAGAATACATATCGCTGGTTTGCGAGAATAGCGACGGAACTAAAAAAATATTAATTTTAGACAATGACAATAATAATAATGATAACTCCATACATCTCACACACGGCCGTCTGATCCTGTACTATGGTAACCAGGCTGCTGATAAACATACTTATATATTTCTAAATTCATACATATTATAGATAAGTTACACCCAGACACAGTAGAAATTATCCTGCTCATCACACAATTATTTGTCCTGGGTGGGAATCGAACCCACGATCTCTGGCTTAGTAGTCAGGGTCACTAAGCACTAGACCAACAGGCCAGGCAATGAATTTGTGATTTCCGCTAGAGTGTTTTGTCTCAAATATATAATATGAACTTGTCGCTTTCTAACGAACGTTAGCACGAAATCGGCGTTGCATCTCTATTCACGATTAAATATCAAAAATTTATGATCGTTTGGCATACTTATTCGACTGAATTTTGAATTACGTCGATATTCTCACAAATCAGCGATATGAGAAATAGATTACCAAATTAACGGGTTTTTAATACTCAAAACTCAGTCTGTTTAATAACATAGACGTTTACTTATGACCATTCCTTTTAGGCGGCACTACAAATAGTGATGGGACGTGCGTCAACAATGCTGAAATACCACCGTGTAGTATACACACTCTGGGAACCCCGCACTTCACTAGGTAATCACTGAACTGAAACAAAAATAACACATTAGTAACATGCAGTGCGAATTACCTAAAGGTAAAGTTTAAATAGGTATTGCTCATCGCCATAATTTAATAAAATAAATCCAAGTTAATCTCAGTGTCACTGTTTTGCAGATAACTGTTATTAAGAATGTCATATGTAGAAGGTGTTACAGTAAGTACCTTTTACATATATATGTATTAGAAGCGATATAAATAGCCTGCAAAAAATTACTACATCCTATAATTTTCAGCAAAACCATAATGATAATATATCGCCACTCGCCACCCCGCAAAAAGTGTCATATCACATGTTAGGTGCGTTTTGACATTTTTATAGCATTGAATAGCAAATGTTGCATTTGGTGAGCTGTAAAAACATCGTTATTTTCATTGAGCTGTTTCGTTCAATTCACCGGCATAAAAGCCGTATTTTCTCGAAATAGCTGTTTTGTATTATGACATTTTTTTTGCCGGGATGCAATATATCAGAACTGCTAATATATTGATAAATTTTATTGAATTTATAACAACTGCTAAACTAGTAAAAAAAAATATCGTCAACTGTCAACTATTAACTTAAAGAAATGCTGATTTTTATAACTGGCTGGTGTGAAAGAGATCTTCTTCTCTTTAATTCTACTTAAAACTCCAAATTTAAAATATTTTATAACCAATCTTTTAAGAAATCTGTGTTCATTTGTTTCCCTACCTCCCTACCTTATTTGATGTTGCTTTTATCGTGAAGCATATCGAAATAGCGCTATATATTCCAATAAGAGTTTTGAATACTACTAGCGTAGCACAAAAGGTATGGAGCATCAACCGTAAACTTGATCCCAAAAACGAACTCCGTGGCCGAGCAAGAACGAAACTTGATAAAGATTAATTGAAAACCACAGTGGAAGCAGATTGAAAATTGATGGATACAAGATTAGAGGGCGACCAAATAAAAGATATATTTTTTGCCATATGGCTTAAATTTTTTACTCCCTAGTAAACACTGAACTGGCGAACGATAGAGGAGAATGGAAGAAGAAAACACATTGCGCCAACCCCCATCCCCACCAAAATAAATTTGGGAAAGAGCAAGAAGATAATGACTGGGAGCAAATTCTTAAACTACATATTGCGTAACTACTAACAGCAGCCTTCAACGTAAGTGATAAAGATTCAGATTCATTTACGTCAAATTGAAAAGATAAAAAAGCTCGGAAAGTGCGTCGGCGTGAATTAATGGAACAAAAACAAAAGGATTCGTTTGAAGCTTGTCTTATTTTATTGAATAGGCACACAAATGGGAAGATTCTAGATCGAGTGAACTGTTGTGATCAAAAGAGGATGCGTTATAATAGAATATTAACGTAGTGAGACGAGATACATAATAGTAAATTTGCTCTTACTGCCAACTGTTATAAGTAGTCTAAACTACTTCGGACCAATGGATCCCGAAGGTCATGAATAATATAATTAAAAAACACGTGAGGTGTCTTTAGGACACCCGATTCGAACGAAGTTATTTCGCTATATTTAATGGACTGACGAAATTGTATCAAAATATTGTAAAAACTCGAAATTAAAATTGCGCCATCTATGATAGTTGCCCTAACTAATATATGGATAATTAGCATACAACCAACTTCAAATTAAAGTAGTATCGCGCAGAATCCACAGGTGGCGTAAAAAAAACAAATCGTGGTCAGCATTTTTAGCCCCCATCTGCGCGAGCGTCTGAAGTATAACATGCTATAAGGAACTTCGTTTCAAAAATATTTTTACATCTCCTTTTGAACAGTGGTTTGAAAATCTTCGCTTTTCATTCGGGCAACTTTAAACTAACATTCGGATAGTCGTGATAATATAGGTATACATAGGTATATTATTATGTATGCCATAGATGAGTTGTTGTGGTAGTTTTTAAGCTCATAGTGTGTTGTTCCAATGTTATGAATCTGTTGAATGTTGGATTGTTCAGTAAACGCATTTAAAACTTCTAGGTAATTGTGTTAAATAAGATATATTTTCACAGAGGAATCGAATTTTAACAAGTAACAGAATTTTTAATAGTGACAGTTGAAAGGGCGTTAAATCTAGTGTGGCCAGAACAATTAAAAAGCAAAGTAATAGCATTGGGATCCATGGTATTGAGCCGAACTTACAGAATCCACAAATATGTTATTTTAACAATACTGACTTACACGATTCTGATTTGAATTCAATACCAAGACTTGTGGCGGACAAATCACTTGTCTAACATATCGTATTTTAGGACCAAAGAAAATCTAAAAGCACTCCATAAATCAAAAAGTTATGTTCAAACACTCTATTAAGACCCGCTTTTTCTTTAGGCGGGTCTCATGGGGGCGGGTGATCATCGTAGTATTTGTACATTTGCAATACCAAGAAGGTCACTGGGTTTTTGAAGAACTGCAGCAGGGGTCCCATTTCATGACTTGAGCGTTTGCTCTAGGGCTGAGCGTAGCCCCAGGCATCTCGAACATTCTTTAGAACGCAGACCATAGTACAGGGAATAGAACATAAGGAGATCATTCAATATCGGTCATTAGTATGGGATCGTCAAGGCTCAGTATTGATAGATCTTATAATTCTAGTTAGTGTACGCGCTCAGGCCGAGCGATGGCAATAAGAAGCAGTCCTTGCAATGACAGACGAACAATTATAACGTATTTCAATAACAGTAGGTATATATTATTACTAGCAGGCTTTGCACGGGTAGCACAAAATCTTAACAAATTATACACCTAAACCTTCCTCATGAATCACTCTGCCTATTAGTGCAAACCGCATGAAAATCCGTTCAGTAGTTTTTCAGTTTATCGCGAACAGACAGACAGAGGCGGCGGGGGACTTTGTTTTATAATATGTAGTGATGAACAATTTTAATAAAATTACTGTTGATATTATAAAATATCGGTGTCTGGCGGTATGTTTACACACTTGTATTGTAATGACATTGGAATCATTATTGGTGTTATCAGCTATTATATATATATAAAACGATATCTTTCTTCTCCTCTTCTTAGCCTTTTGATATCTATCCCTGGTCATAAGCCTAAGTCTAGACGAATTCTTTAACGATCGTCACAAGATGTTTGTAACTGAATTATGGTCTTTGCGACTAGATTATATTCAAATCAAATCAAAACCCTTTATTTCAATTAAACCGAGTCAATCAGGAGTATGAGTCAGTCAGACTAAGTCAGTCGTGAAGCTAGATGCCTGTTCCAATACGTAGATACTATGGAGAAGAACAGACAAGAAACTCCAAGGACACTTTTTTTCAAAATTGTTTATACAAATTTTTGGTTACATTGCTTATAAGCGTAAATGAAATATGAGGACAATGTATCATATTATTCTAAAATATAAAGAGACGCGCTAATTACTACTATACATATTTAAGTAATAGCAGTCCGGAGATATTTAAAATTATTATTATTCAAAATTATGGTGGTATAGGACTGGTTTATAGTCGGTAGGTACTCGGACTGAGAGATCAAAATTGCGATTTTTCTATTTTCAAACTAGTCATTGGTGCCGATTCTATTGTACACTCGGCTAAACTAATACCTGACTTAATTTCTTCATATGAAATCAACCTTGTGTTTTTCGTAATAAGGTCTATTTGTTACTGGCATCTATTTCTCAGCGCCACTAAGTTTAACTAAAACCAGCGAGTCTCCATTTATTGAAATGCTGTATAATTGCCGTATAAAAACTTGTTCAAAACGAACTAAGATGACGCTATTTTAATCGACAACTATGAAGACGCTTACTAATAACACAGAGCAAAAGAGATGGCATTCAACGCATAGCGGCTCTCGCCACGTGGTATTAAAGTTTATTTAAGCGTATCAGACTTTAGTCGACAAATAAATGCTTATTTCGATAGCGAGCGACATATGTTACCTACTTGCTTCAATCTGAAATAAGACCTTGTTTTGAAGTGTACAAGGTTTACATCTTATATGAAGAAAATTTAGTGAATTTTAATTTAGCGAGTGAAGTAACAGAATTGGGACCATTAACTACGTTTGTTACGTCAAATAAGACAATCACTGACGTCACTTTCTCATAACAACAACAATGTACCTTGCCTAGGTAATAATAAAATACTTTTCTTTTTATCGTGTTGAGACGGTCAGGGCGTCACGTCACCAGAAATTAAAATGGTATGTCAGAATCGAAACTACTAAAAAACACGGTGTTCCGTCACAACGGAGTCTATTGCAAGGGGCTCAGATATACACTAGGAAAGTAGTCACCGAGAACCCCTACAGACCCCTACAGAGTAGGTAACCACTTCATTGCGTGCGGAGGGTAATAATAAAAGACTGGGATAATAGCTTCAAATTCGAATGCGATACTTACGTGGGAGAGCCATGCTTCGGCACGTATGGGCCGGTTCGACTCCGCTCGATACCACGGCCTCACAGAAAACCGGCTGTGAAACAATGCTTGCATTGCTTTTCGCCGCGTGAGTGAGGCTACCGGAGGCCCTAACCCTACCCTCTCCCCTATTCCCATCCATCCCTCCTCCCCCTCTCCACACCCTCTAATCCCCCTCTCCGTCTTCCCGCTCTTCCCCTATTCCCACCTTAAAGGGCAGCAACGCACTTGTGACTCTTGAGTTACAGGTGCTCATGGGCGGCGCTAGTCATTTACCATCAGGTGACCCGTCTGCACGTTTGCCCCCTATACCATAAAAAAAAAAAGATATGCAGCTTGCATATTGAGGGTAAGACCAACGCAGTCATTATTCACAAAGGTAGCTACGCACTTAACGCAATATTTATTTATTTAAAACTTCCTGATAATACATAGCCGAGTACAAAAATATACACATAAATACTGCGAGATAAATATATGTATTTATATATCATAGTGACCCAGACATGCGTTCCTGAGGCTAGAGAATTTGCAAAAAAAAAAAACAAAAATACTATTCTATCTCTAAACTTAACTTGGATATAATTGCAATCTGCACACATTGTGAAAAATTTCAATAAAGTAGGTTTATTCGTTTAAGAGTTCATCACGAAACACGATTATCCGTGACACGAAATTATATAAAGATATAAATAAATACAATACATACATGTATACTAAATAAATATATGGAGGTCATGAGGATATGCTGTTTCCTGTGAAATTCCGCTCTAAAAGTTTAATTGGTCGCAGAGCGCAACAGTATATCAAGCTGGGTAACCATATTTTACAGAGAAACTGTCAAAAAAACTCATCACCATTGGTAACAAACCAATAACATATTAAAATTGATCGCAGCCAGTTGAATAAATAATATAATAAGTAAAATATATTTTTTATATAAACACACAACTCAACCGGAGTTGTGTGTTTATATAAAAAATATAAGCACATTTGCAAGTAGGTAAGGTACGATTAAAAGTAGGCAAGAGACCGCGAGACGGTTAACAGAGGTTAGGACCCCCCACCCCTACCCACTCCCCAGCCAAAAGAACCGATGATCTGAAGAAGGTAGTAGGGATGGACTGGATGCGGAAGGCGGAAGACCAGGTGCTGTGGCGCGCATTGGGAGAGGCCTATTTCCAACAGTGGACTACGAAAGATTGATTGACTGATGGCAGGTCTCACTTACAAGTAGGTAAGGTAATATTTAGGTTGATGGTTAGCTTAACGCTCTAAGGATGTTACTGTCACGAGTGAACATATTAAAAGTATGACAGTCTTTATATGCTAGGTGCTATATTTTCTACAACAATGGCGACATAAACATTAACAATCCGAGAGCGTGTTGCTGACCTCCTCCACATGTAACGAGATCAATAGTTATTCTTTTTCCATAAGACTTCACCTTGAGCCAGGGATCGTGGGTTCGATTTCACCCAGGACAAATAATTGTGTGATGAGCACAATCATTTGTTTTCTGTCTGGGTGTAATTCATCTATAATATGTATTTATTTAGTAATAAAGGTATGTTCATCAGCAGTCTGGCTACCATAGGCTCTGTCTAGTTTCGGATCAGACGGCCGTTTCTGAGGTGTCTTAAGTTATTTTTTTTTTGTTACCTTTCGATTTGCTGAAGCGGGAAATGAATTTATAATATTTGTTACTCTTTCTTGACTTCGATTTTTGGCAAAATTATCCTCGACTCAGACTGGTAGTGTCAGGCTGTATTCATGGGTCTGTTGACCCAAGAACACCCAGCGTAACACTGATTCCCACATTCCCACTGCTGTGACTGAAGCAAAAGGGTGTACTGCAGTAAGAGCAATGGGATTGTGGGTGAAAAAATTTCATCTACACCATTAGTTAGTCTCTTTTTCAGCACACCGAAGATCTGACTTTGAAACTTTGATCCTTTACTGCTATTGTCTCTATCGCAGCATTAAAGACGAGATCACGTAATGACGTACTAGGTATTTCTATGAGATTTGTCTGTAAATTCTTATATACTACTTACTACATATGAATGTCTACGTTCAAGATATAATTCCAGAACTTACCAATTGTGCCGTCTCATCTTCAGCAGAGGCAATAACCACTATCTTCTTTACTTTAATAGCTTCTTGCAGTACTCTCTGAGGATGTAGGCCTAATGCTCTGAGCTCGTGTTGACCGAGATGGACTCCACTGTATGGAACGTTTATACTGCCATCTATGCAGCTTTTTTCATATCTATAGCAGAAAGGAATACATTTTACAATGCTCAAGAGCGCAACAATCTAGTGACGATATGCACTAGACAGAGAAATATATGTACATGTAATAAGTAGCTAATATAGGTAAATAAAGTATTAAGTATATATTTTCTTAACATAACCTGATATTACACCACAGACTACCCTCAATTATATTTGACAACTAGCAGTTCCCGCGTGGTTTCGCTCGCGTGTACATATTCATATATTTTGCGCGGAACCCTAATTCTTTTTCCAAAATCAAAGTAGCCTAAGTTACTTCTTATAACACCAGCCATCTGCCAGTGTAAGTCCCGTGGAAATCGGTCCACCTGTTCCGGAGATTAGCCGAAACAAACAGACAGACAGACAAAAATTGTAAAAAATGTTGTTTTGTTATATTTACCGTGTATAAATCCAAATGCACTTAGTAAAAAGCGGTTATTTTAATATTACAAACAGACACTCCAATTTTATTTATTTGTATAGATGTATAGATATCCGTACAAAGGTTTCCTGGAAAAAATCGCCGTGTGTGACAAGACCGTCGATTGTTATAGCTAAATATTTGTAACTTGTTTGCACTATTTACTACTTAGAGGTGTACAATAAAAAAAAAAATAAAAGCCAACACTTTAATATTATATCTATGTACGTTATGAAATTTCAAGATATACTTACAGTAAATTAGACCTTATATCGATGACGCAGCATTTATCTTGACATATCAGAGAAAAGAAATCTGATAGACTGATCCTTGGACTAAGCTCCGTAAATAACACCTCCATTGGTATTTCTATAATATCCTAGGAACAAACAATTATTATAATTAATTTTTGATACCAAATTTCTAAATTACATAAGAAATTTAGAATAATTGTGATAAGCAAAATTTAAGTGAAGACCAAAAAAATTATTGTTAAAAAAATTTTGTATTTGAAAAAGGACACGACTCTAGCATGCAGTTACAATAAGAATATTTGTAAAAAAACTATCCGTTTACAAGTTATGATATGACCGTTTGAATTTCCAGGTAGTTTTATCTCGGTTTTTCATAAAAGCAGGTGGAAAGTGTAAACTTAAAGATTTTAAATCATATGTATATTTTTATTTTGAAACTATTATTCACTCGGTTTTTGAGATAATACAAACTTAATTTTAAAAAAAATCGAAGTTAGTTTTTATGGGTTTTCTTAGTAATGGAATGAAAAATTCCAAAATATATTTTTTTAATATCTTTAACTGTACACATTAAACATATTACAGGTACACAGGTACTTTTATAAAAACGGAGACAAAAAATTCAATCGGTCATAATTTGTAAACATAGTTTTCTTTTTTCAGAAATTCTTATTGTACCTCCGCATGCTAGAGTCGTGCCCTTTAGTGATGTAAGTAACTGTTCCTTTTTTAACTACACCCTGTTAAATTTTTTAAACAACTTCACCGTCTGCTATCTTTCTCCTCACTATTCCGGTCAAGTGTAACTTCGTAGGTATCGAGTACTTTATAGTTAAATTTATGTCGCAGACAATAGCAAGCAATGGGTAGCATAAATATGTTTTAAGACATTTTAAAAAATGTAATGTAACATTGTTGTTAATAATTGAAGACGTAAATTTTATTACCATAGTGTAAAGAATATAAACTTACCATGGGGTCTTTAACTTGTGCCTCGGTAGTGAATCGTCTATAACTAATGCTTCTTGGTGAACTGCGACACATTTCTATTGATTCCTATAAGAAAATATTAATGACGATGGACATTTCAATGAAGAACTTAAGAATATAATAAATAACAGACCAAAGGCGAAAAAGGGCACTCTACATATAAAAAATCTAAATAAAAAATTACACAAGGAACCCGTAAATTAATAAAGCCTCTGTACATTACGTATTAACGTACAGATTTGCCTAGCAATATCGCATTAGTCATTTAGCAAGTGAGTCTTTTGCAAGGGAACTCGGGTATACCGGAAATATATACGATATACGGGAAAGACGTCCCCGGAAACCCCAGCAGAGCTTGGCCGCCTCTTAAACAGAAGGCAGCACCACCACTTCGGCGGCGCGGAACACGTCGCGCCACCGAATCAGATATAGATATCAATCATAGAAAATTATCAAAGAAAGTTGTTTTAATATCAAGAAATTTTGGTTAAATGTCTTTTTTTTTTACAAAAGTAATAATTTTGATAAATAACGGGTAAGTATTTAAAATATCCCTTTTTATTCTCATTCGTATTTAATAATAATAATTGTTTATTTGCGCCTATAGTATGTGTACTAAGGAAGGAGACAAGATAGAATGGAATCCTTAATGAATAAATAGGATATGCAATATTTGTATAGGTAATGTATATAGGTATAGTATTAAGTTTGCCTAACTCTATAATACTATACCATATTTATTTTCCTCAATTATTGTACAATGAAGAGGTAAATAAATAAAAACATCTTAAAGTTTCTTAACTCAGCGCCATTAAATACAAAAAAAAAAAATGATAAGTGGTCTATGAAAGTTGGCTTATTACAGTCATTCACCTTGACATACTACCAGGTCAATGTGAACAAATGATAATTATGAAACTCGTGAAGACCGTGAATATATCTATATGGTATAATGTACATTTTTTTATAGTATATTGATAGCCGCTTTAAAAATATCTACCCATAAACAACAATCGCATTTTTGGTAATATTACATCACTACATATTATAAAACAAAGCCCCCCCCCCGCGTCTGTCTGTCGGTCTGTCTGTTCGCGATAAACTGAAAAACTACTGTACGGATTTTCATGCGGTTTTCACTAATAGACAGGGTGATTCATGAGGAAGGTTTAGGTGTATAATTTGTACTCGTGCCTCGTAATCAGAAAGTGAAAATATCGGAAAAAAAGCTTATGGAATTTAATATTAAATTATTGACTGGCCTGTGGTTAGTGACCCTGACTGCTAAACCAGAGGTCGTGGGTTCAATTCCCACCCAGAACAAATAATTGTGTGATGAGCATGATCATTTGTTCTGTGCCTGGGTGTAATTTATCTATAATATGTATGTATTTAGAAATATATAAGTATGTTTATCAGCAGTCTGGTTACCATAGTACAGGCTCTGCCTAGTTTGGGATCAGACGGCCGTGTGTGAGATGTCAAATTATTATTATTATTGAATTCAGGTCATTTTAACCTATGGTTTTTACAAATACATTTCATACCCGCGGCTTCGTTTACGTTAATGTGATTTTTCTGTATATTTTTATGTATGAAAAGTACACTTTTACCCTAATAACGTGTATAAAATAGTAGTAGTTAAGATATTGGTATATGGTAGATATAGGGCTCTGCATCCGTTTAGACTCATAGGCGGTCCATTAATGCGTTCAGATAAGGTTAACTAGTTGAGCCAGGCTAGCTCCTTCCAGAAGCACGGAAGCCTCCTGGGGCCTCCACAGGCTTCTAGGAGCAACCTCGCACCCGCGAGGATAATTTTCCTTTGTGTCCATTCCCTCGCACTCCAGGGGCAAAACGTGAGCGGCCGTTTCCTCCGCGTTGAGACATCCTCTGCATAGAGGACTGTCTGTCGCATTGATGAATAGGTGCCCGTTTAGGGCAAGGTAGGCCAGGTAGGTTAAGCTGTAAAAGTTAAGATACTGACCTTAACACATTCCCCAATATCGATTTCAGGTAGATCAGAAAACAGTAGAATACATTCGTTGAATCCGGATGCTAGTAGAGTATCTCTCAGCTGCCTCAGTATACAGACTCCCATAAACAGAGGTAACGCAGGACCTTCGACTAGCAAGGCGTCCCATAAGTGCACGATTTTATGTAGGGGAAACACATCTGTGAATTAAGAACAATTATTAAATGTCCATAATCGTATTAGCAGACTGTATTAATGCTACAACAAAGTTGCGAGGAAAAAAATGTTGAAACAATAAGTTCTGTAATAGCGACTATAAATTAAACACCTCATACATGCTTACCTCGGAGAACACGTTAAGCCGTCGGTCGCGGTTGCCATACGAACATCTGTGGCATTCGTTACGGGATGTTGGAGCCCTAAATATTCCGGCAACCTGGTCTAACTACAGAACTTCGATATCGCCTAGTACTTGAGTTGTGGAGGTCTGGTGGCAGTCGCTTTACGTAAAATATCGAAGTTCGGCCGTATCGTAGTTAGACTGAAAGTCGTACCCAACTTAGTTGGGAAAAGGTGCTGAGGATGAGACATGCTTACCCATGTATGAGGTATTTAATTGTCATAATCAATTGGTATACTTGTTCTAGTGCCCTCTCCAACCACAGGATACAAATTGTACATACGGGGACGCGACACCGGAGACCTACGGTGTGGAACTACCCATTTTTCCTATCCCGATATACCCTGTTTATTTCCCAAGGAGGGTCGGTGTCAGGCAGATGGCCGGCCATAAGAAGAATCATCCAAAACCTTGTGCAAAATAAGTAGTAGAATAAAACATATTGCGCCGACCCCATATTTTTGACTGGCCTGTTGGCTTAGTGGTTAGTGACACTGACTGCTAAGCCATAGGTCGTGGGGGTTCGATACATTGTCGACCACCAGGAGTCTGGGTGATCTTTGTGTCCGTTGTTTGTATGTTTGTAAAGTCCCCCGCGACACAGGAGTCATTCCTAAGTAAAAACTTCAATGAATGTGAAACCGTATTTCTCTACTTATAATAATTATCTTTAAAAAAAAGGATCACCGACTTCAATGTGCTTTTTAGTGGAAAGTAGATGTATTTTGGGTGGATGGGTAGGGAAACTAAACGCATTGCTCCAATGAGACAGCGAGGTTTCGGAGTAAACAATATCATCGTACAAAATATCATCAATGTATACAGTTTTTAGATATTTGTTGATTTTTCAAAAACCGCCTGGTTTCGATAAAATTTCAATGGGACCACCTAGGAAGAGAAGAAGAATTGGTTCAGGCGTCTTTGAGTAATCGGTGAACATACATAAAAAAAAGATGCCGACGAATTAAGTACCTCGTGTTTTTTCGAAGTCGGTTAAAAATATTCTATTAATTGTATAAAATATTATATGTTCGATAGCAGACACAATCAGTAAGATTTTTACGGAACATTTAGAACACCACTTATCTGAATGTTTACGTTTATGGAATTCACAATAATTGCGTAATAATTGTGAGTAATCGGGCTTATCACAACTTAATAATTGTCAGTTGATAATGAAATACGACAAATTAATATTTTGAACGGTTTATCTTGCCTATGTAACCTGGTCTCAAAAAAGTTGTCTCTTTGGATGAGGAAGGCGAAGTACCGACTAGCAGTGGACTGCGATAGTCTGAATGATGAAGATGGATGATAATATAATCTGGTCTTTAGTTATAAGAGCAGCTACATTAAGCGATAGGGTTCGGAAGCCGATCCATAATGTTATACAGAGTTTTAGTGAAACGCTCCCGAATACGACTAAAGACGATAGTACTAATGGAATGGTACCTTTAATGATGAATTAGAAAAAAATCGATCCTGATGAAAAAAAACTATCTTTTTACAGTTTTATTTGCATTTTTCATGCTCCATCATGTATGTAATACAGGTAAATGAAACGATAATTTCATAAAAAATAAAAAAAAGTCAACTGACGCGCGGGCGCTGAACTTACGCGGCCTTCTGCGCCCACGTTCCCTAACCCGAGCATCAGCTGTTTTTCATTTCTTTTTTTATGAAATTATCGTTGCATTTAGCTGTACTAACATGATGGAGCGTTAAAAATACTAAAAAATTTTTTTTAAAAACTCATTGGGTTCGTTTTTTTTTCTGACCCTTTATCAAAGGTACCATTAGTACTATTATCTGTCTTCGTTTTCGGGAGCGTTTCACTAACACCTTGTGTAAGGTTTTATATGCTGAAAATAGACCTTCTAGCCGTTCTGACTTTTAACCAGTTAAATACCTTTTATAAATATATCTAAACTCTAAAGGTAAATTGCCTTCTTAGTTTACAAAAAAAGTGTAGTGTGTGACAACATAATGACGAAACAAAAACATCAAACATATCGAAAATGTGCGGGTAGACAAAGAGCCTTCACAGACTCGACGACGGAGACTGTGCTTCACCGAGCCTGTGACCGCGAATCGCAGTTATCAAGATTTTTTCAGTTCAATGTTGTCATATTATTGTGTTAACATAACTTTATTCTGTCCTTCTTTTCCTAATATTCCACAGTAACTGTCGACTTTTAATCTCATGAATTTTGGTTGTCTATCGGTACTCGCCCTATGCATAGAAGGACCTATGACATTATATCATTGCTTCGCCATTATATGAATACTAAGCTGGAACTACTACAAATGCATTTGTTGGACTTACGTGAAAACATAGTCAGGAACCAAGGTATAGCGAAGAGTTCAGGAACGAAGTTGATATCATGTAGGTGCGTCGCCAGCTCCGGTTCGTGGAAGGCGGTCATCTGCCAGAACTTAGCCAAGTACTCCTTGATGACTGCACTGTTGTCTTTTAGGAAGAACTTGTGCAAGAATTTTGGGACGAATGCGGACAGGCAGGCGAAGGCTCTTGCTGTTGGAGGCAAAAACATAAATTTTTATTTATTTACATTTCTCTTGAGCTTCTTGAGAATTATGTCCCGTATAGACCTATCTATACGGGACATAATTCTAAACTCCGTGATTGCAATTAAGTAGGTATTACAAATCAGTTTTCATCATCATCATTCATCATAAGGCCATCAAAGGGTAATCGCAAAATTAAGATAGCGGTATATAAAACAGGGTAGATCCTATGGTTAAGAAAAAACGTTTAACAGTTCAGAAATAAGGCTGTGAAAAACTATGTTTGTTACAATTTACAAGTTTCTTATTATTTTTTTATTGTTAAACCAAATACTAAAAGTAAAGCCGACTTTTTTGTGACAAAATTAAAAGTGAATCTACATAATGTCATAATGTATACGTAGGTAGGTATAATGAGTAGCTTCTAGCCATGTGACAGTTTATGAATCAACATCATGTGTTTGTGTACATATTTAACTATGTATAATTGATAAATTACCCACCTTCGTTGCAGAAGTTTAAATATAAGAAGGGCGCAGTCAACGAATCGAGTCCTTGCCAATACACGTACTGAGGGTTGGTCAGCAGCCACGCTTTGAGCAAACGTTTCAACGTTCGGTGGCCGGCCGACCCGCAAAGGAGCCAGCAGTATTGGTGGCAGCGAGGGATGTCGACATCTATCTGTTGAAGGAATATAGACCTTGTAACAGTGGAGAAGGGTACAAATTTAAATACATTCCTCTCCTCACCTAATCAAGCCAGATTTACCTGTTTTTTGATTGATGTGAAACTTTATTGAGAGTGCAATAAACCAAATAATAAATATTGTCTGAAAAAACCATTATTTAACTGAATAATAATATTTACAATATGGGTCATATATTTACAACAGCGCTATTTAGAAATTGCACTTGTTCTACTCGGATAAACATAGGTACGTATATATATATATTTTTTAAATACATAAATATTACGCGTCCAAAAAAAAATACGAAAGGATTCGAATCCGAGCCTTTTGACGTTGCAATCGTCGATATTAATAATAATAGGCCTAGTCAGCGATGCTTTAGCCTATACTATTATTTTGGTTCGATCAACTGCAACTCCAGCCTCTTAATCCAGTCACGAATTATTTTTAACAGTAGATTTTGTAACTGAATGAAGGTAGATGTGCACCTTGAATGATTTCTATGTTTAATAGGTTCAAACCTTCAACGGTATCACTGAGTGATTTTTATTTTTTAGTACGTTAGCTTTTGGAGCATTTCAATAAAATGAAATTCAGGTGGCATCAGCTTGCATCCTGTTTACCTTTCGTGTAACACTAACACTATTGTACCTGAAGATCTGACTTTTAAAAAGAGTGGCCATGAGTTTCTTTGCCAGTATTCTTCTCATAAGGCTCTACGCATTTTGGAAACTGGAAATTATAGATCGACACAAGCAGGCGGTAGATTTTGGTGTTTTCACCTAATTTACCTCGACAATCCAGTACATGCTGTGGCGTCTTTTTGCGCCGATCTATGATTTTAACTCTAGTTTCAATTTAACGTTCATAAATATCACTTAGTGTCTTAATTGAATAAATGATTATGAATTTGAATTTGAATTTGAAATAACTTGACACTCACACACGGCCGTCTGATCCCAAACTAGGCAGAACCTGTACTATGGTAACCAGACTGCTGATAAACATACTTATATATTTCTAAATACATATTATAGACAAATTACACCCAGACACAGAATAAATAGTCATGCTTATCACACAATTATTTGTCCTGGGTGGGAATCGAACCCACGACCTCTGGCTCAGCATTCAGGGTCACTAACCACTAGACCAATAGGGCAGTCAAAATATTTGTCAAAGCTGATTTGCTGAAGTCCATATTAATAAACAAAAAAAAAAACTCTACGTGATACTGTACCTGCCTATCCGTCGGCGTGGGAGTTTCCTTATCAATCCTTTCATACTGTTCTTCAATATCGCCCACGACGCCCAACAGTGCAGCCCACACGTCACCGCGAAGAAGAGGTGGTATGTCGACCTCTGCTTCAGCCCGGATGTACGGAGCTGTGTAGGGATAGCCCTATAAAAAAAATTTTAGGATATATATATATATATATTTTTTATGATATAGAAGGCAAACGAGCAGACGGGTCACTGATCGTAAATGACTACCGCCGCCCATGGGCACCTGCAACTTAAAAGTCACAAGTGCGTTGCCAGCCTGGGAGTGGGGGAAGAGGGGTAGAGGGGAGGGAGAAGAGTTAGAGCCTCCGGTAATAATAATAATAATAAATACTCTTTATTGTACACCAAAAAAAGGAAACAGTACACAAACAAATTATACACAAAATGCACAATGGGCGGCCTTATCGCTAGAAGCGATATCTTCCAGGCAACCTTAGGGTGTTATGATATACGTGGGTGGTTTTGGTGTCACAATGCCAAGGAAGAGCTTGTAGTGATTTATGCAATCAGTGAATGGATTGCATAAATAATATTTATACATTCATATATTAATTGTTATATTAGTACAGCACACATACAAATAAATACATATACAAATACATATACCTACCTACTTAATTACATACAAATTTATACATAACACATTTATACATACATTATAATTATCTATTATAACTAGAGATCGGATGCATATTTACCTAGTTATTTTTTGGATAACAAATTATGGAAGCGGCTTCTAAGTATATTTTTATTTAAAATAAAATCCCAGGATTCCGGGATCGCATAACTAATCGGGTGTATATTTACTTTAAGTTTATTCTTTTTAAGTTAAGGTGTTTCCCATTCGAGTATGTACGTATGTAAGGTGTAAGAGAAATGGTGGTGTGGTAAATAAGAAAACATAAATTAATATAAACTTATTTATTCATTACATCACATAATATTTTTATGTTGTACACACAGAAACTACATAGAAGAGAAATGAAAGATAGAAAAGTTGTACATGGGCGCGGGATTCTTTCGATAAAAAAGTGCTTTCCATAATAGCCAACATCTAAACTTTAGGTAAATATGCATCCGAATATCTGATCTCTAATTATAACTAAGAAAAGTAAACATATTTATTTTACTAGATAATATTCTTTTACCATTTTTTTGAAAGATGATATTGTTTGAGCTCGTCTGATAGGGTAGTGGTAGTGCATTCAAAGGCGTGCTGCTTCAACGGTAAAAGATATGTCTACGAACCTTGTAGAATGCACTGGAATTTGCAGTTGCAAGTTTTCAGATGATCTCAAGAACATGGAATGTGTGTCACTTAAGAAGCTAAAGCGTTCTTTGAGATAAGAAGGAGTGAGGGGGTTGAACAATATGTTATAAAGTAGGGAAAGAATGTGAGTATTTCGTCGAAGGCGGACCGGGAGCCACTTGAGCGAGTTGCGATATTCGGATACATGATCATATTTGCGTAAGCCAAATATGAACCTTATGCAAAAATTTTGAAGCCGTTCAAGCTTATCGAATTGCTCCTCCGTGAGATCAAGATAACTGGCATCAGCGTAGTCAAGTATTGGAAGTAAGAGTGACTGTGCAAGCGACATCTTTGTAGCGGTCGGAAGAAAGTTCCGCAATCTTCGTAAGGACCCTGCTGCAGCAAACAATTTGCGACTAACCTCTTGCAGTTGGGGGCCCCAGGATAAAGTACTGTCAATTAATATTCCCAGGTTTTTTACACTATTACTAAGCAATAGCGGTGTACCATTGAAAATTATTTGAGGTAGTTGGGCAAAATCGACGCGTACGTACGTACGGTAACCTCAGTCACTCGGCGAAAAGCAATGAATGAATTACTTCACTGCCGGTTTTCTGTGAGGTTTTCACTCTGGGTCGGCTGGCCATTTCATTTGAAGATCAGGTTTTGAGGGAGAGACCCAATGACAAGATATTAGTACTATCTATACTAATATAATAAAGCTGATGAATTTTTTTTGCTCGATTGTTTGTTTGTTTAAGGGCGATCATCTCTGGAACTACCAGTCAGTAAATTCTTCTTTTTTATGATAGACAGATTCATAAAGAATAGTATGGGCTATGTAACATCACGCTACGTCCCTATAAACGCAGATGAAACTGGGAAACTGCTAGTATTAACAATTGTCTTTTTTTAATAATAATAATTATTATTCATTCATCAAATATAATAATGATTTATTTCCTTTCACACAGGTAACTTATCGTAACGTAACATTAATACATAATAAAAACGACCCTTGTGGGAGCCTAACTAGTCTTTCGTTAAACTACCTTTACATGCAAATACATGCTCTTGAAAGCGTGAAATCGAATGATACTGTTGCGAATAATCCGCGCCATCTATTGGCGACTGTGGGAAGTCGTAGAGAGCGACAATTAGCATAAGATGCAAGCCATCTATAGAGCATGGAACTTGTGACCCGTTAATGGAATATGCCACAATGTATTCGACTTATTAGAGGGTACTACTGTATTGTCGAGTTTACCACGTTTTGGCTATTAAGACATTGCATTACGGAGTTAGTTTACTTTTCAAATAAGTAACAAGCGAGTAAAGTGAATTTCGAAGTGTAATAGTGATAACTAATTGTAATTGTGTTGTTGTTGGTTTCCCTGTGTATTTTGTGATTTATTCAAATAAATTATGTCTATTTTGGTAATATATTGGTATAATTCTCTAATCCTGAACCTCATCTCGTAACAATACGTAGGAAAAGAGTATTTAAAATTTCAATAAATTTAAAACTAAAAGACTGTAAAACTAACTAACACTAATTCGTGATCGTCGACGAAGCCCGTCTAAATAGAAATGTCTAAATAAATTCATATAGTTTTAAGAAAGCAATCAAATGCCTTCTTATTTAAAGTTTTTTTTTTTAAATATACTTACATGCAAAAGCCTTTGGAACCAAAGCAATCTGTAGAACTGATACTCAGTATCTCTTTCCCTGATAATCTTCGGTAACGTCACAGCATCATACTGTTTTCTCCTCTCATGCATCAGTGGATAGTAGTCATGGGGGGGCACATGACTAAGGCGGGACTTGAGAAGGTCTAAACTGTATTTGGCAATGCGACGGTCGAACAACGCACCAGATTTACCGCCTATTGTACACCCGTCGAGAAGTATTGCTCTGGAACAAAGGTCATTGGGATCAGTGCTCATTTACTTAAAAAAAACGGTCAGTTCAGTGCTTTTTCCCCATACCAAAAGTGCCCAACGTGCCTAAAGAAGTTTTCTCTTCAAAAATTGTTAATAAGTTATTGTGAGTTGCCAATCAGAAATGTACATTTTTAAAGAAAGTGTTGCCATCTACTAGTGACATCAAACTGACGTACGTTCGGACGAAATTTTGAATAAAGGTTTTCGCTATTGAGTTGAATAAGTACTTTATTGAACTAATTATATTTTTAAAGATTAATTAATAAGGAGCTGACAGAACACAATGTTTAGATTAGCGCCCACTAGTGGACCTATATATTATGTATTATTAGCATGACGGTGCGAGTTCAGTGCTTTTTTCCCCATAGCAAAAGTGCACAACGTGCCTAAAGAAGTTTTCTCTTCAAAAATTGTTAATAAGTTATTGTGAGTTGCCAATCAGAAATGTACATTTTTGAAGAAAGTGATGCCATCTACTAGTGACATCAAACTGACGTACGTTCGGACGAAATTTTGAATAAAGGTTTTCGCTATTGAGTTGAATAAATACTTTATTGAACTAATTATATTTTTAAAGATTAATTAATAAGGAGCTGACAGAACACAATGTTTAGATTAGCGCCCTCTAGTGGATCTATATATTATGTATTATTAGCGTGACGGTGCGAGTTCAGTGCTTTTTTCCCCATAGCAAAAGTGCACAACGTGCTTAAAGAAGTTTTCACTTCAAAAAAAAGGTCAATTATGGGTCATATAGGGTCTTGCTGAATTTCAACGCAATAATGAACGAGGTTGCTTTGGTGGGATATGCTGATGTATATTCTATTTGTATTTCTACACTACATCCAATCTATACTAATATTATAAAGCTGAAGAATTTGTTTGTTTGCTTGAACGCGCTAATCTCAGGAACTACTGGTTCGAATTGAAAAATTATTTTAGCCCATTTGTCGAGGAAGGCTATATAACATCACGCTACGACCAATAGGAGCGGAGCAGCGACCATAAACGCAGGTGAAACTGCGGGGACGGCTAGTCATTTATAATAGGGTAGTGGCCTATGGCTAAAGTAACTTATTTAACAGGTATACAAGACTTTGAATTAACCGGCCAAGTGCGAGTCAGACTTACACTCGAGGGTGCCGTATCATCGTACAAGATTTAATACGTCTAAGAGTTAAAGCGATACCGCCGAAAATATGACGTTTTTTGTAGGCGCCCTTTAATTTTATTTTTTTATTATTTACTAGCAGTTCCCGCGCGACTTTTCTCGCGTGTACATATTTGCGTGGCACCCTAATTTTTTTTTAAAATCTAAGTAGCCTAAGTTACTCCTTATAACACCAGCTATCTCCCAGTGATAGGCCCGTGAAAATCGGTAAACCCGTTACGGAGATTAGCCGGAACAAACAGACAGACCGACAAAAAATTTTAAAACTGATTTTTATGCATAGGTATGCAAATAACTGTATGAGCTTAAAAAAAAACTATTATTTTGACATTTCAATTTCATTTATTTGTTTTGATCATATTATTCGTTCGATGTTGTCTTCTATACTAATATAAAAAAGCTGTAAGGTTTTTGTGTAAGTTTTTTTGTGTGTTTTACCGTGCTAAAGTCTGAAACTATCAGTCAGATTTGAATGATAATTTTTGTATTGGATAGAGTATTCGATGACAGGTTTGTAATATGTATGGCTATGTAACATCACGCAGTTACCATAAACGCAGGTGAAACTACGGGAAACTACTAGTATGGAAATAAAACTTTCGTTTCAGTGACCTCAGCTGTTAATACTTCTTTTCCAATTGATTTTTAGGGTTCTGTACCCAAAGCGTAAAAACGGGACCCTATTACTAAAACTCCACTGTTCGTCTGTCTGGCTATCACCAGGCTTTATCTCACAAACCGTGATAGTTAGACAGTTGAAATTTTCACAGATGATGTATTTCTGTTGCCGCTACAACAGCAAATAAAAGAATACATAAATTAAAAAGTACCTACATAGTACCTTCCGTTATCTTGTACGATGGTGCGGAAAACTTCATGCGCGAGTCCGAGTCGCACTTGGCCGGTTTTTTTTAATTTTGCATTTATATAAATGTTCATAAGTCATACTTACAAAGGCATAGACAAAATAGGCGGACTATTTTTTATTAGATAATTCTTTTTTAATTCGCCTTGTATGTCGCCACCAGCCAGCTGCCACCAATAATACAAGTATTGTAGTTTGCACCCCATCAAGCCACGAGGTCTTTTGACTTCAGCCAAGAGTTTTGTATCAACCCGTGATAGAATTTCAATTATCTCATCAAATGTGGCTCTTTCATTTGGATAAATGCTGAGACATTTTTCGATGACGATCTTTAAGTTCTCAGGTATTTGCTGAAAAAATATTTTTCACTACTTACTACTTACTACTAACTACGTACTTAACTACTTTTAACACACAACTTAGGGAGTCTACTGCCATTTTTTTTTTTTTTTTAACGTGTGGAAACCCCCTCGGGTACCACCGCACCGAGCTGATACTCGATGAAGTGGGTATGTCGGAATCGAACCGACTAAAACCACACTGTGTTAAGTCACGGGTGTCTATGGCCGAGGGCTCAGGTATAACCCATAAAGGAACTCCCTGCCTGGGCCCCCGACAGACTTGACTACCTTCCCATAAAGCAAGGTAGTCTCGCAGGCGTAAGTGGGAGCCGTGTCCCCTTCACATTGCAAGCGCGCGTGGATCACATCGCGGCCACCGTCTCGGCATAACTTTCCTCTTCTGGCGCCGGGTTCCGGCGCTGAAGGCCAGCGCTCATGGAGGCCGTAGGTCATTAGATGCTCTACGGCGCCTGGTGCGTCCTCTGCGGGACAGGAGACTGCTAGTTCTCTCCCGCTCCCTTTCCGCCGCCTCTTTGGCGTACATCACCTCCTCGCAAAATGAGGCGGCGGAGTCCCACGCACTCTCGCTGAGTACCATAGCTTGCACCATGGTCTCTAGCGAGAGGCTTCCCACTCCTATAGCTGTCTCGAGGTTGTGGCGCTGTTGGGCCCACGCTGGGCACTCCACCAGAGTATAGAGTGCAGTATCCTCGGGACAGCCCCCGCAGTAATGGCACGCAGGCAATGGCTCCCGGCCTGTGCGACACATACTTCCCGAAGCATCCGTGCCCAGTAAGTACCTGCGTCAGCCGGTAAGAGAGACTGCCATGACGCCTCTCTAGCAGGTAGTCTACTGATATGCCACCGCGACCACCACTTCAAGTGTAGTGGGATTGATCCTGACATGGCTGATAAGGTAGTTTCCTAAGGTCAGAATAAATTATTTAGCTTAAATCAAGCAATAATATATCTTAAAATACTTTGAAAATTACCATCCAGTAATGTTTATTTATTTATGCCGCGTTCCTATACGATTCGTTTTGAAAATTTTACCATCCGTAAGCAAAACGAATCGTTTCGTTATAGAAACGCCGCATTTAAATTAATATAAAGATTAGTACTGTCCATTCGAGGGAAAAAGGTATGTATTCGTATCCGTATCTCTTTCCTTTTGGCGGATTTTGGACGCATCTTTTACATCGTTAATTTATTTTGCTAAAATGAAATATTTAAATATCTAAAGTAGTGAGTTACTAATATTATAATAGTAAATAATAATAATAATAATTTATTTCCAAAATGTTTACATTGTCTTTCAACCTTTTACAATTTGTATTATAAACAGTTTTAAGGTACTATTTCATTATCTTTATAATGAGATCCAACCCCAAATCTTTATGATTTGTGGTTTTAATATAGTTATTTAATAAAATTAGCGCATGCAAGTCGAAACACGTCGTCCCGTTTCAAGTTTACGCGTCTCGGCTTCAACAAAGAAAAAACTAGAGGTCCGTAGATCTAGACACTTATAATCCCACTAATATTATAAATGTGAAAGTTTGGATGGATGGATGGATGGATGTTTGTTACTATTTCGAACAAAAACCACTGAACCGATTGCCATGAAACTAGAGCTGGATACCTGGATTAACGCTGGCTACTTTTATCCCGATATTCCCACGAGATCGCTGCTATTCGGATATAAATTTTAAATGATCTGGCACATCACTAATAAAATACTTGTAAGATTTACTTGTTTAGTTATTATTTTAAGTCTGGGTGTACTTTGTATCCGCTAGCTGTAGTTTATATTATTACCTAGTCATATATATTTTAACCTACTTTGTATTGTTCCAAACAGTCATGTTCTCTTGCTATTCGTTCTGCAGGATTACTAGCATGAACCAGAGTAAGTATTCGTCTTAATATTGGACTTGGTTTGAGGTTGTTCCACAATTTCCCAATACTTAGCTCGAGAAGAATGATACCAAAACTCCACACATCTGCAGCGGGTCCTCCCCCATTTAAAATTGTTTCTGGGCTTAGATATCTTGGTAATCTGAAATAGCGAAACTTTACTTGAATAAGGGACTGCATGAATAATAGAGTATGTCATCACTTTGCTAGCTGCCAACATTGTGGGTTCACTGTCCATATAGGAAAATTAAGTGTGATTTACAAATAATTTTTCTGCATGTATTGTCATCAACAAACATGAAAGGTCATGTAAGGTACTTGATATTATCCTAACTAATATTACAAATGTGAAAGTAAATTTGTATGTTCCGCTTTCAGGCCGTAACTATTCAACCGAATGTCATGAAATTTTATATGTATTATAGCGATACCGCGAGCATAAGCTAGTGTAAAATAAAATCGCACTGACGTTTTTTGAAAATTTTCTCTTGCTGTTGGCAAACATTAATCATTTATTGATTGAAATAATAGTAGTTAAACCATAAACTTACCCCAAAGGAAATGCTACTTCACTACCTCCACCAGTCATATAATATAGTCCGTAGTTAAACATCTTCACTCTTCCACTACTATCAATAAGAATATTATCATCTGATAATGTTCTATGCACTATGTTTTGATCATGTAGGAATTTAAGACCATTTGCAAGCTGTTTGGCAATGTTAGTTATTTCATCATAAGAAAACTTTTGGTTATGTTCTTTTAATGATTTTCCAATTACTTCTGCTACAACGATTATTCTTTCTAAAACATATAAACAATATTTATGAATAATTTAGGGATTAAACTTTAGCTAGATAAGGAGCTTTGGCTTCTCATATAGTTAAAGTTTACATGCCAAACTCTTCCTCGGACATATCGACAAGCAATGATGTAGATCTCCATAAGTTTTTTGATGAACTTATTCAACTCGACTTTCCATGGGAAAGGATGAAAACGCGCGAAGTCGCGGAAACTATTAGAAATCTAAAGAGAGCCCCTGGATACCAATTAACTACTGCGAAAATTCTAAACTAGATACCTGAAACTGCAGTGCTGTTTTGGACGCACTTGTTTCATTGCATACTGAAAAGGGGTTTCCCTGCCAATGGAAAGTAGCCCGATTGGAATCGATATTGGTATAGGGCTCTGTTTCTGCATTTAGACTCATAGGCGGTTTATTATGCATTCAGACAATGAATAGTTGAGCCAGCCTAGCTCCAGCCTCCTGGTCTGGGATTTTCACAGGCTTCTTGGAAAGACCTCGCACTTGAGAATACTTGCCCGTTACGGGGCCAATCCGCGTTAAGACATCGCAGTGGACTATCTGTTGCATTCATGGTGAATAGGTGCCGGGTGCCCCATAATAGTTCCTTCAACTATCCTGATGTAGTCAGTTGAGATTGAGCAGTCTGCAGGATAAACGTGGTGAGACGTCCATCAGCAAAGGCAGCTACTTAGTACCTTCTTTGTCAAAGGTTGTCTCTTCTTAAAGTGATTGAATAAAGATAAAATCATACCTGACCACTAATTTGGATTTAGGAAAAAACATAGCACTAGAGAAAAGGTTTTTCTATGTAAAACAAGACAAGTACACAATCAAAGGAGATGGTACAACTACTATTTTAACCGTCTCTCTATCTTATTTTACCTCAGAATTGCCTATTACAGACGGTGTTGTGATTGGCATCTTTGCTGATGATACAGCAGCTCTAACCGCCAATGATGAATCGTCACAAGGAAGTCACATGTTCCAACGCTGCCAAGACAATATCATGGAATGATAGATACTTGGCAAATAAAACCAAACTAAACCGAATGTATCTAGATGACTTTTATTATGAGATGTGAACCGTGTCCACCTGTATTGGTCAATAGAGGTCCGACACCCCAAGGAAACTATGCCAGATACCTTTTCTTAGACTTTATTTGGACCGTCAACTCACCACTCTCACACTCACTCACTGACTATTACTACTTACACTACCAAATTCAAAACAAAAACAAAATATGTTATAATTTACTAATAACTAAACTACATGTCACTGACCTGACTGCCCCAGACAACAATAGATAAATACATAACAATGTGTATGTTGTTACAGAACCAAATATTAGAATGAATTGATATAATAGAATATTATATTTTAAACATGTAACTACAAAATAAACCTGTAATTAATTAATATTTCATTTTTAGTATTAATAGAAGTATTGCTATATTTCATTTTACTAAACACAACAGCCTTTGAGAAAGAACTTAATATTAGGTTTCACTTGCTCCCTCCCTATCCCCAACAATACCATAAACACAAAACATTAAAAAACAAATAATTCGTGTGTATTCTTAAATCATCACTTTACATTTGTATAGTATCATAAGTTTTATTATAAACTTTAAGAAAAAAAATACAATGATGATACTTACCATGTTTACCTCTGATAACATCGAGATATGTGCACAAATTCAGATGTTCTATTGTTAGAAGTCTTTGTGCTCTTCCTAATATTGTAATAGAGCTTGGAGTCAAAGGCAAACCGTTGCTCCCACATGTCTCTCCTGGATGATTTTTTGCAAAATAAGTGCACGCACCGAACTTGTAATCCTCTTCATTCTCTTGAAACATTATGCCGTGTATTTTGGATTACACTTTCTCAATTTCTACTACGCACTATTGCAAAGAGTTGTATCATAAGTATGTCCGTTATTATTGTATTCACTTGGGGGCGTAGTTTCAAAACAAAGATTTCCTATCAGTAGAATCTGATGATCAGATTTATCACCGGAATGTAAACATCACATTTGACTATTTGACAAATGACAAACGTCACAGACTCACAGACGACGTCTTACTTCGGTGTCCCTGGAAGTGCCTGGAACGCTCTATGTGTGTGTTCCGATATGCACTGGGAGCACTGTAAGGAGTGACGTCAGGGCAGTCTAAAGTTGGCGCGGAGAAGTCGTTTTTTTATATTTTTTTGCTATTTCGACGAGTGAATAGTCTAACTCAAGTCTAGCCGTACTCGGCACATCGATAATTTATAGTTTTGTTATCCGAACATTCTGAACTACATATTCGTATATCACATAAACTTACAAAGTTTCTTTTCGATCGAAAAAAGTGTGTGTGCAATTCACACACGGCATAAGTGAAACTTCAGAAAAGTAGCCTCTTACGAGAGAATGAGAAACAATAAAAATTAAAATCAACACAAATTACACTACGCAACAAATGAAATACTTTTAATTATCACCATGTTTACAGTATGTAATTATTATTCTTGGCCTTAAAGCTAATTAAGGTGTATAAATGAAATTGTTCCATTACATCAGATTTGGTAGTGAAAAGCACTTATTGATTTTTATTAAAATTTCTACAAAGTAGTGATATTTTCCTTAAATTTAGTCGCAGATGCTGTAAAAGTATTCTGCAAGCATGACTGGTTCCCATCTAACATGATAAAACTGCTTAAATTTTGTAATTTCTTAATAAAAACTTTCTCGGTGTTCGTCACATACTAAACCTAGTTTATTGCATGCATTTAGTTTGGGATGAGCATCCAGTGGAAACCAGTCGATTTGTTATTGCCGTAGAAATAGATGTTTTGTAATGACAAAAGCCATCCAAGCATTTTCTTCATGGAACTGAGGGTTGATAAATTTTGGGATCATTGTCATGTCGTCGTAGTTCATCATCTTAAGTTTCTTATATCAGCCCTATAAAAACTCCTTCTTTAATTTCAGTCTCACTTAGTCCCTTACTTTTGTTTTGAGAAACGAAATTAATCTATACAACCTAATAGTTATATTCACCTATAAGTAGTTTCTCTTTCTATCGCGTAACTCTTATCTGTTCTGAAGATGCCGCGACGTTAGTTTTGCCTTTTTTAAAGAATTAATTGATCTGAATAATTAATTACCTATTAGTCTATTTTTGTGAAAAAAAACCTTAGGCTAGGTACTAATAACTGAATAATCTAGATACGAACGCGTGAGTGAGCATCGAAATAAAGTGCGGCCCGGCCGGCGCGTGGTACGGTTAGTCGATCCTGCCGTGTACTTGTAGCTTTATACCTACACTGCGGAGTGGTCCTGGCCTGGCAGAAGTGAAACTTCTAAATTAATTAACCAACGAATTTTAATACGCAAATGTACAAAAATGATACACGTGAATGATACACCACGTTGACTATGACGCATTTTCTGAAGGTACGTGCTAGATTACGAAGATTATACGAAACACTGTATACTTGTACTCTATCTCATTCTCTCGCACGCTAAATCCTATTGTATTGTGTTTAACTTTCAAATCACAACGATTTTATAGAAGTTTCACTTCAAATATAACATATTTCTACATTTAACTATTGTTCAAGCAATCAAGCTAAATTATTATTATCTCATTTTATAATACCAACATATTATGATTAATGCATGGTTTAGCGTGTAATCCAATCTTAAATTGTGTGTGTGCGTGTAATCAAGACCACAATTGACTGTCAACTTCTATTTAAATAAACCATTATGGTTAATTAATACAACTCACCTTTATTTGCACGTGACTTCCTCGTTAACGAAATAGAAAAAAATCATAAAAATAAAACTTTTGTAATTTGGACGATATTAATTTTTACAATATGATGAGTGTTATGATTGGTTATGATCGCGTCTTTTATTTTTTTATACCTACTTATTTTTTATAAAAATATTGTTTGCGATCTTTTTATAATTTGACTTTTTATTTTTAACTACCTCATCTGGCGAGTGGCGACACTGAGTGGCTGACATTTTCAGTTCAGACATTTACACATTTAGACAATTTTAATGTGAATAATTCTTGTACGCTGTCGGTGCTGTTGTTGCAGAGAACGCTTAGGAGATTTCTAAGTGTTAAAAAAAAATTTGTGCCATAATGATAAATTAGATGCGGTGAGTGCTTACGCTGTATAATTTGTTAACCATGCGTTGTTTAATAATCCATACTGTTTCAACTTTCTATTTCCTGTTGCAGCCAAATCAGAAAAAAATGGCTTGTGTTGAGAATCTAGCGCCAATGAACGTGGATTCGGAGATGGAGGAAGGGGAAATAGTAGATGATCTATCTGACATATCATCGGAGGAGGAGTTCCTGTTGCGTCAGCGACTAGAAGTGTTAGAGAACTACAACAATGTCCTTGAGCGTAAGAAAGCCAAATATTCTTCAATTGGACCAGGTAGCGTAGCTTTTCAAAGTATTTTAAGTTTAATTCACTTCATAGACATTTAAAGCACAATTTCTAACCAATAATTTATGTTTCTTTTTCATTGTATTGTAAAATGATTGTTTGACCTCTATAACCTTTGACCTAGTTGTAAGTTGCACCACTATCATTACAAGCAAGGGAAGATTTGCTGTGTTTACATAATTATTAGTCTTTCCGAACCATAGTAAAAATATTGCACATAAACAATTTTGCTGATTCTTATAACTTTTTTGAATATGAATAGCAATTAAAATCATTTATTACTTAGTTTTTGATATAAGTTTAAATACATCTTAGATACAAGTATTTTATACAAGAAATTCTGTAATGATGTAGTGCCATTTAAGTTTGAATGTTATGTGCTGGAGCCCTTTAGTACTTACAGAGTCTTCAACTCTCAGGATAAGGTTTTGAAAAATTCATGATAGTACTACTTATAAATAGTGCAGGCAAACTGAAAGTTACAGACAATTTAGTGTTATTTTGTTATTACCCAATTCAGGTGATGATTACTTTACATAATTAGTAGTATATAAATAATCAAAATACAGTATTTTATTTTTAATTAATTGTTATGAATTATTACTCGTGGATAACATAAATGAAACTAAATGATTTTATCTTTTAACTTTTCCATCAAAGGAAGAAAACATGGTAAGCTTTAAGTTTAAAAGTGTTATTCTGCATAATCTTACTGTTTTGTAGGCACATAGAGTGCATTTGGTAACATTTTAGGTAAAAAATATAAAAAGGAGAATTTATTATCATATGACCTATCAGAAATTTCTGCAACTGAATTGGAAGATTATTGTTCACCATGCAAAAATATTAAAGTACAAAAACATCCAAAAACACACCACAGACAAAAAAGAAAAAAAGAAGAGCTAAGTGAGGTCATTAAAAATAAAGATCACAAAAAGAAAACTAGTCGCCCTAAAAGAAAATTAGAAGAGAGAAAAGGTATAAGTGAATCCAGTGAAGAGTCTGTTGATGAATATAGAAACAGAAGAAGAAGATTAGCTGATGCTGTGATTGTAAATAAACCCAAGAATGATAAAACATCACTGAGTGAAAGACTTCAGAAAATGCTTTGTGGTATTAATCCAGAGCCAGTGAAAATTGATCTCACTGAAAATAGTACAGGTGATCACATCAGAATCATAAAACCAGAAAATCCCCTTAACTGTTCTCCTATCTCCTCACAGAACACTGATGAACATATACTTTGTTCAGAAATTCAAGATGATACACAAGAAATTAAAACATCTTATGAAGTAATAGACATCTGCACTGACGAAGACAGTAAAACAGGTGACAAATTGATGACAGTTGATACTGTGGATTCAGGTGTTAAACTAAATGAGCATGAGAAAGATATTCAGAAAATTGTAGACAGGGATAAAGATTCTAACAAAGATTCAGATGATGACTTAGAGTTACTCAGGCAACATGCTCTCAAAACCAAAACGGTAAAGATGAAAAAAGTGGAAGAGAATAAAATGTTGTCAGAGGATGAAGACAGTGATACTACAGAATTAAGGTTAATTTGTTTAAAGTCTGCATTATTAAAGAAAGCTATTGAAATGAAACGCAAACAAAAGTTACAAAAAAAAATATCTCAGTCTTCCAATCTGCAAGATGATACTTTTGACCATATTATGATGGCTGAAGAAATTAATTTGGACAACAATACAGATATTGAATCTGTTGATATGGATATTGGTTCAGATGGTGATGAAAAACTTAAAGATAATGATAGAGAAAGTGTCAAAAATACAGAGACCGAGCAATGTGTTCCTTTAGAAAAAAACATTCCTGTTTTAATGGTTACTGGAGAAGATGAAGTTGAAGAAGATGAAGACTTATTGCGGGCAAGACTGTTAACTTCTTTAAGTAAAAATTTACCTAACCTGGTAAATCCTAATATTGTTAAACCCATTGAAACTGTAAAAGAAACAGTTACTATCAAGCCAAAACAACTGCAGCCAAGTGTCATTCCAGAAAAAAAGAGATTTATAATCAATGTTGAATCAGACTCTGAAGGCGAACATGAGGCCACCAAGAACCTGACAAAAATGCATATAAAATTATCTGAACAAGTAGATTTTCAACAGAAACTGGACATGTTCTTGAAATCAACAAGAATGGAGGTAGAAAAAACAACACTACCTGATGTAGTTCAGCAGCCAGGAGTGCCAAAGAAAAACGTGAAATATGTTGCCAAGGTCTGCACACTTAATTTATAAATCAGTATGATTGTTCAAAACTAACAAATTCTCATGATTCATATTTCTTGTAGGCTGTTAAAAATTTGCCAAAATCAGAGCAGATTGAATATAAAAATCTGGTGAAGAGGATGGCAGAGTTAGAGAAGATTAAGCAGGCACGACAGACTACTATGAGTTTAAGCGCTAAAGCACCTGTTGCTGTGAAAGATACGTTAAAACCGAGAAATATAACATTTGATGCTTCTAATTTGACCACTATCAATAATCTAGAAGAAAAAATAAAAAATTCAAGGTATGTTGCTTGTTACGTTTTTTTTTTAGAAATTCTATTTAATTAGATGTGTAACTCTAAAGTCAATCGCTATAACATTTAAAAGATACAATACCTCTTGGTTTCCTGACGTATCGATCGAATTGCACCGATCGTGGTCACGAGTGGACTGCTGACAGCTCAGCGACGCCTCCGTGAAGTGCGAGTTTCAGTAACTACCCGCACTTGGTCTTCACTATTGTTATTTTTATTCGTACTGTCGGTACTTCGACACACTACTCTTACGACGCCCCCTGAATGTAGTCGAGGGTGTACTCGCTGACGATAGCATTTGCTGATGATGGGATTCCAAGATATTGTTGTCCATTTTTTTTTAATTTTTTTTTTTATAATTGTTATGTAATTACTGTCTCTATCTTATTTTCAGAAAGCACATAGCAGAAGAATCAGCGAAAATGCTCCAGTTAAAGGAAGAGGGAACTAAATTATCTCAAAAGTTTAAAATAGTAGCCACAGAACTCCGTAATATTAAGACTGCTATAGCCCTCAATAAAAAACAGCAAAGATCTGTACAAAATTGTTTAACAAAAATAAGACTTCACCATCAAATGTTACTCAAAAGGTATTCTTGTAGTTTATATTGTTTTGACTTGGTTTTTTTTTTTGGTTTTACTTTATAGTTATGGACCATAACTTATGGTTTTTTTTTAAATGCCTTTTTATATGGGTACTGTATCTTGTATAATTTGACACAACTGGCCATTATATCTGTAGATAAGTGCTCTCATTCTTTATACTTATATGTTGCGTTAAATAGTATCAAGCCTTCATTTGGCGCTTTTTCTTTGCAAATTTTTTTTTTCAGTTCACTGACTTCTACACATTCCAAACCAAATGCCATACTACACTCAAATCATGTTAATCCCAAGTTACAAAAAGAGAACAATCCCAAAGAATATAATCCAGTGGTACATAAAGATATTTCCATAGAAAATTATAAGAACCCGGCAATGCAGAAAGCTATTAAAATTGGGATCAATAATGATTTGAAACAACCAAAACCAGATAACAAACCAAAGCCTCATTTGATACAAAGACTATCGGTAGAGGTTGATATTACAAATAATAAAAAAATTGTGACAATTCCTAAGAATGGTGGAGGTACAGATATAAGTCAAACCAATGTAAATATAGAACAAAATTTACTTGAAAGTATAAGGCATTCAAGTCATCCTGTCGTAGAGAAAGGCGGAGGGACAAAAGAAATTGAGAGTCTTGTCTCAAAGAGAAGAGTTAGTGATGATTACAAATCACCTCTTGATGCGTTTGGCAGTACCACGTAAGTCGACATATTATACGGGCATGATAAATGTATTATATCATTACAATTGGACATATTCTTATCAGTTAAGTGCAATGCAAGGTTTTTAGATAAGGTGCTTATATTTTTTATAGTTTTACAAACATAAATGTGTGTGTGCGTGTGTGGGTCTGTCCTATAATCAATGCATGCCTAAAGTTAACCTATGCTTGTTTGAAATGAGTTCGATTTGTAAAAAAATATTGTTTCTTATTTACCAGTATTTTTTTAGATTTAATACAAATACAAATAATATACTCTTCATTGAAAAATTGTCTTGTTACATGTGGTGTTTTTTGTAAATATGTGATTTACTTATCTTGGATGTAATATCTTGGGTTTACCGATTTAAATATTATAGATAAATGATATTTTTTCACTTATCTGAGTGAAGAATTGAGCTCATGAATTTTATACGTTGTTTTTTTGAGCACATTTGACGTTAACCCACTTTTAATAAGCATTTACTTTGTTTTAGATATTAACGAGAATACCACTAATGTGTAATCCCAGTTTAGTAACAGGGATCACAATAATGCAGATAATAAGTGCTAATCATGTTAAAATTTTAACATTTTCCAGCTGGCAAGGAGATCCGAACGCGATTCTCTGCCCTTTCGAAGTTTGCGGTGACTGCAAGGACACCGATTGCAAATACTTACACACAATCAAACAAACACATTCTAAATGACACTACCCACACATTAACACACACAGGCATAGCCACAAACATGAAACAAATCTCTTCCCGTCCCCTTCTTCCTCTCGACGGCCAAGGATTCTGCAGCGACGTGTAAAGTATACATCTCTTTTCAAAAACTTTATTTATAGCTTTTTTTTAATCTATAGTATTTACTGCATTTTATTTACTGCATAATTTTCGTAGGTATATTTATAGTGGTGATCGTGAACTTGTATATGTTGTTCAGGCTCCCAGACTATTTGAGTAAGTTGATTGTTGTTGCGACATGTTGCATGACATACATCCAGCGAACTGTAAAACGGGGTTGTGTCTTTAATTTCGTAATCCAGTAGAACGAGAAGCCATCTTAAAATTGTCATTACCTACTTGAATTATTTAAAGAAAATACTACTTTCTTTTGATAGGTAAATTATCTAGTGATTAACATTACTTGTTGGATATAAGTTGAAGTCGATCAGTAAACTAGGATTTTAATGTTAGAAATTTTTATAGTATCTACAAGATTTTCATTGCCGATTTTTTTATATATTTTTATATACATCTATATACATATATACACTGTCGATAAATTATTAAACTGGTAGCGTAACTTTGGACTCTTTCCTACATATGTAAGAAAAAACTTTAATTGAAGTTCTAGACATGTATGGGACGTTATGGACTCCTTGGTTGTGCATACAAGCAAGAACATGCATTTTAAAATATTTGTTGATGAATATAGGCCGCAAATGATATATTAGTCACTTTATTTAATGATTATTCATTATAGTTATTGTATATGCAGGTGAATATGACGTATAATGGAACACTTACCTAAATCATTGAAAGGGCATGACTAGCATGTAGTTGCAAAAAGAATAAAAAAAAAAACTCCGTTTACAAGTTATGACCGTTTGAAATTATAGGTATTTTTACCTCTGTTTCTCATAAAAGGTGGAGTGTGTAAGTTCCCGGAGGCTTCCTTCTCAGGGTATACCCGGGTCCCTTGCAATAGACCCACTTGTGACGGAACACCGTGTGGTTTTAGTTGGTTCGATTCCGACATACCACTTCACCGTTAGCTCCGGTGAGGTGATGACCTGTGGGGGTTTCCACACGAAAAAAAAAAGATGAAGAGTGTAAAGTTAAAGATTTTAAATCGTAAATATTTTTTTATTAATGATGATAAAAAAATATGTACGATTGAAAAGCAGGTGGAATGTGTAAAGATAAAGATCTTAATCGTACATATTTTTTTATGAATTATAGTGTTTTAAGTAAGTTGTCATATACACCCAGTTGCGGATTTACCAGTAGGCTGAGTAGGCTGGAGCCTTGGGCGGCAGATTTTAGGGGCGGCAAATTTGGGATCTACATAATTTTTTATGTCTTGTCCTGGGGTATCGAATTAGATAGACTGACCGGTAGAGGCGGCAAAATTTTAATGGCGGCAAATGTGTAATTCCGCCGCTGTATACACCCTGTATATTTTGATTCCCTGTACCTTAACGAGAGTAACATTATATTACGTATTCTAATACTGACTGGTACGCTGTATTTAGGCGTAAAGTCAGTGTCCAGGGAAAATAAAATCGACTCTAGCAATATGTTTAAGTTCCAAATTGGTTCATTACACGAAAACTAAATATTTTATAAACATAATACAGCTTTTCCCTATACTTTTTGCTAATCTATATTCTCCTTAAAAATATTTCTCTATTTTTCATTTAAACGTATCTTTAGCTCCCCTGCAGTGTAAAAGTTAAGGTGAAGGCATTCTTGAAATATATCTGCTGTGGTTTGGCACTATTTAATGTGATGTAATGCAATTTTAGTTGGCGTTGGATCGGGTCCCCACGCTTCGGCTGCTGTGGTAAGTTACGCGTAACTTTATAATAGTGCATAGATGTGCTCAGGACTCATTATATCAATATGGAACTACGAGACTGCAATGCTGTGAAAGTGGGTAATATGTTTTGTTGTCTTGCGTTACAAAAAAAAAAATTATATTATTTTTATTGATCTTTAAAAAATGTAAGAAGTTATGAATAAATAATTAATTATTGTACATCGGATTTTATTTGTTGGTAGAAATGAAACAACCTTTGATCTTACAAATAGACATTTTATTGAGACATTGTAAATAAAATAAAAATTAATATACCTCTTCACACAGATACATACACTTAGATAAAAATATGTACGTATATTTTTGGATTAAAATTCGATACAATTCATAAAATCCTTGAACAGACGGGGGTCATTCTATTGAATGACTACTAATAAGTATTTATATATAACTATATGACAGAATAACTGTGGGCACATGTAGATCAAGTACAGGAGCTATTAGAAGTACAAGAAGTAAAATTTCAAAAAATTAACATTTTATATAAAATTTTATAAATTCATAAGATTTTGTTTGGTGTTTCAAAAGCTCAAATTCTCCATCTCGAAAACTGTTAGGACCATCGTAAAGTTTAACAAGAATAATTTCACTACTAATATAATTTTTATCAATAATATCAGCTGGAAAGAGTAGCCCACAGTTGAGACTGGACAGTACATAGGAAGGCAGGGAGTGTAGTACAAGTTACGTTAAGTCTTCATAAAGGGATTATTACATTTATTTATTAATCTCCTACATATTCGATACGTCACGCCTCGTCTGCTTATCATAGAGCGATAAGAGGTAATTAAGTAGGTATTCAGTGCTTCGTAGAACTAGTTTATAACGCTTATTAACGACTAATATGGCAATGACTAGTACAAAGTAGGCATTAACGACTAATATGGCAATTACTAGAACAAAGAAGGCATTCGAAGATTTACAAGGGGCGCCACGGGTGTGTAGTTCAGCGCCTGAGTCTTGATCTCGAAAGATCATTTTTTATACTGAAAATATCACGCGCGAACAGGAAATTTTAGTGCAATTATGCGTGATTGTGTAAACACACTTATGTTATATGCGTAGTAAGGCCTTATGTGCTTTGTATGTATATTGATACCTACTTGCTAATTTAAATTTTTAACTTTCGGGTTACTTTTATTTGTTCGCTTGTAACGTGGCGCCCCTCGTAAAACTGCCTGCCTATGTATAAACTACTGCAAAATGACATCATAAGTGAGAAGCTGCATACCTACTGTAGCATGTTATTAAGTTCTGATAGTAGAAGGTGAATTTATTATTCGAAAATACTAATTTGAATTGTAAACAAAGTTGAAGTTGTAGTAAAAAGTTCGCAAATTCACTCAGTGGCTACGGTCGAAGATAGGCTGCACTAAATAGCCCTGCAAATTGTGAGCCCTACACAAAGTATGCAAACGCTAATTGTTAGAATAAGAATTAGTATTCTAAATTAAAGATTCCTGCAACAAACTTGATATTCATTTAGAGTTTACCTATATAATACCTACTCAAAGTTGGTATTCAATAACTAATAGTGTATGTATATCTTCTATATCAATAAAAAATGATATAAGTATGTTTGCATTTCTAAACCGTTGATCAGATTGTGATGAAACTTTGGCAGGGTCTTCTGCGAACGCCTGCAAGGATTTCTGGGCCATAAAATCTATACAAAAAAAGGTATTGCAACACATGCCGAGTACAGCTAGTTATATATATGTATTATACATTGTGTTATTAATACCAAAGTCTATAGATAACCATTGAACCACACAGTTACATATTGACAAAATAAGGCTATAGGCAAACCATATAGCATATTAAAAAGGGGCAGCATGTGAAGACATTAATACGTATAGACCGATCGACAGCTATGATGTGTCATACTCGTAATATATTATGACAAATAAGTAAGACCCGTCATGGAGGGTTGGAGTAGAGGGGACATGGCCGCCTACAACTGATTGACTCACCGAATACGGCTGCTTCGGAAAGTACTTGTTTATAGGCCGAGAGCCAATGTTGCTTGCTTCTTTTGCGAAGGCTGTCGCGAGGACAATGTACACTAGTGGATTTCTCAGCGTGGGCATGGCGTGAGATTCCGCCGCCTTATTTTGTGAGATGATCTTGGCTTAAGAGGTAGCGGCAGTTGAATGGGAGAGGAATAGTAGGTACTTACTGTTGCGCAAAAGACATAGTTTTTATTCGATTTTGACATGGGTACCTACTTACCACTTCACCGTTAGCCCCGGTGAGGTAATGACTCGGGGTTGCCACATTAAAAATTAAATTTCAATTTGACTCGTAGTACCCAAATGATTAGAATGTGTTTTTTAGAAATCTAACTATAATAGATAGCTAGTTGGAAATTGTCAGTTCAAAGTGCTAATGTAGCCTAATTATAAAGTAGTTTCAACGAATTTGTTATTTAACTTTTAAATAAATGAACTTCATATAATAAATAGGTATGCTAATAATACAATTTTCAGAAACACGGTATTTCTTGTACTTATGTATTCTTACTTCTTATTCTTCTGCTGTGCGATATTTTAAATCTACACCGATATACTGTAGAGATGTGTAAGGTCACTTACACCGTATAAAGCGTAACGTTTTATCGTCAACGAAATATTAAACGCGTCTTCATACCATGTCAGAAATGTTACTCCCCTGTACCTAAAATCAGGACAGGCCGTTACCGTGAAAGTTATATAAGCATCTATTACCTATTTTGGTTAAGCAGCCGTTACCATAAAAGTGCCACAAGGAACAATTTAGGACATTTGAATGTTAAATGTTGGCTCACGCGTAATAGCTGATGGCAAAAAAAATTGTTTTGTTTGTTGCTAGAAATAAACAAGTCTGGACATTTTTTTTACACATACTAGTAGAAATGAGAACACTATGTCAGCTACGGGTTGCGAAACCAAATGAGCATAAGTAGTGAGCATCGGGCTGCGGGAAGCAGACGAGCGCGTGGACGAGAGGCGGGGCGGGTCTATCTGAGCGTGTGCCACATGGCGACGGCCTTGCGCGTCTCGTGCGCCATCTGCGCCCAGTGGCGTCCCTCGGCGCCCGCCTCGGCCGCGCCCACGCAGCACCACCCCACCACCAGCGCGCTGCCACCACCGCTCACCACGCACACCTACCGAACATATATATTGCTTTTAAATTATTTTAGGTTGGTTTACCAGCCTACGGTCTCCAAGGTCTGACGGAAACGTTAGATGGCGGTAGGAACTAAGAGCGATAGGAATTCGGTAAACAGTATATTATATATCCAATGTTCAGCAAACTTGTAGGCACAATTTATTTAAAAATAATTGATATAGAGCTTCTAGTAGGTATATAATAGGTCGGAGAAAAAGTCTTCGTATTTTGTATGTTTATATATCTATACAAAGTACAAAAAGACTTTCGTACCTCGGTTTCTCATAAAAGCAGGTGGAACGTGTAAAGTTAAAGATTTTAAATCGTACGTATTTTTTTATTTTGGAACTATTCACTCAGTTTATGAGTTTACTCCAAATTTTTTTTATGGAAATATCCATAAAAAGTAACTTAAAAAAAAATCGGAGTTAGTTTTTATGGATTTTCTTAGTAACGGAACGTAAAAATGAACAAACCACACCACTTTCTACCTACTTTTATGATTTTTTTTATTTTTTCAAAAAAAATTATAGCTATGCATTATATGCCAGAGCCATGCCCTTTCAGTGATTTAAGCAAGTGTTCTATTTCCAAATACACTCTGCATACCATAATTGAATGTAATTAAACTTTGAAAAAAAAAAATGTTTTGAATTTGTATATAAAATACGAAGAAACTTTTTCCCCGACCTTATCTTTTACCGTCTACGAGAAATGCTGCCCATTTTGCATACATTTGCTGACAACTCCTCGACAGTTACATACTAATACGTACGGTAAAGGACGACCTCGTCTGACACGGAACGTGCCAAAACTCATACTAGGGACACAGTACCTGCCGTACTACGTCTATAATGTATAAGAAAAGAAGAAACAATTATAAAAGACTAACTTCTTTGAATGTCTAGCGTGGTGTGAATCTATCTGATCATTAGACATTCTAAACAGTTGCTTACTCACACACACTTCGTTTCAGTTAATTACATTTAATATTTATAATAAAGTAATTCTTATCGCCGTCACTACCCAGTGCTCCACTCCATTATTTGTGGTTATATGTACCTACTGCACTTGGCTTACCAATAGTTCAAAAAATTTTGAAGGTATTTTTAAAGGATTCCCTTTGATATTATAATTTACCTCAATCGATGCTTCCTGAAGGTTAGCAGACGGCAAGCTAAAAGACAGTGCCTCGTTCCATACCGGATTGTTGATCTCTTTTCTGTTAGTCTTCTTCTTTTTCACACGTTTACCATTCACCAGAAGATATACTTTTACATACACATCTGTAAAAATAATACACAATTTTAGTATTCGTATGTGAGCAGAAACTATTTGGACTTCATGCAATGAAAATCGTATCACATTTTATTACCAGTTGCAATTCCAGTTACAGGCCATCACCTTCTGACAGGCTTCTTACTATGGTTGCAAGTGCAGTTTGACCAATAGCTATCAGTATTGGTGCAACACGTAGTTTGGACAACATCTTCGTCATAATAAAACTCCGTATTTTAAAACGGAGAGGAAGAAAAAGACTACGCGAAGAGGAGGACCACCGTTTGACTGACCTGTTGGTCCAGTGGTTAGTGATCCTGACTGCTAAGTCAGAGATAGTTGCTTCAATTCTCACCCAGGACTAATAATTGTGTGATGAACATAATCACTTGTTCTATGTCTGAGTGTAATTTATCTATTTAGAAATATATAAGCATGTTTATTGGCCGTCTGGATATCATATTACAGTCTCTGCCTAGTTTGGGATCAGATGGCCGTTTGTAACGGAGCTGCTTAAGAACATTCTTTTTCTTTCTTGTAGCTATGATTCATGGTATGATTCAAGTTATACACACCAGTATAACGTGCAAAAATAAAAAAAAATAACACCTTTAGCTTTTAAAAATTAGCTAGCTAACTAGTTTTTGCACTTGCACTAGGTATATAATATATCTAGGTAATATATCTACCTAGAGCATCCTTCCCTTCTTGCGGTGGTAGCAAATTCCTCGCCTTGAGCACGACGACTGTGAGTCGTTCCGCAGATGGAAGGTAAGACAAAGACAGCAATAGTTCTTGTAACTCTTCAGGGGGACGTCGCTCTCGAGACAGCTCAGCCCAAACTTCAGCACCGCCGGCCACTTCAACGCGAGAGAGAGGCACCTTTGCTGAACCCATCACTTCGTTTCGGGAGAATCTGTGATTATAAATATTATAAATAAAAAAAAATGTAGGTACGTACCTAATCGAGGACAAAAATGCTATAATGATCACTAAGTGCTGGTCAAGTACCGGCTGGGGAAGCAGCTCCTTGCGCAGAAAGGTTACACACGACTATTCGAAAGCATTGTTTCTGGATGAGTTTATTGTACAATTGAAATAAGAAGTAAATTTTTTTTTGTAGCAAAAACCTTGTTGAGAAATGATTTACAGTAATATTAATACGTAAAAAAATCACCTGTCATAATCAAAGACTTGCAGTAGCAGCGTCTTGTCAGTCAGCTCATCATGCGACACGGGAAACTTGAAGTGTTGGTCAAAGAAGGGATTGGCTTCATTGCGATGCACTGGGGTTTGACGTACCCTTGTGTCAACTTCAGGTAGCAGGCTCACTCGAACGTACGGGTCGTTAAAGCCTCCTGCTTCATAACCAGCCAAGTCGTGAGCTGGAAATAATGTCAGGTATTACTATTTACTTAATAACATACATTACACACGTATCTAAGGCAAAACAAATTCAATTACAGCAAACACGTGAAATAAAAACAAAACAAAGTTATTATAAAGTGAGATAATGTACAGTTTATGATTAGATTTTGAGCATTACGTTACAATACTACCTTAATGATATACGAGCATTCGCCTGTAATGTAACATTTATGATTCGAGTTGACTAGTTGATTCCACAATGTCAGACGAAGCGGTCCTTGTGCTGAAATTGTAATTTACGTAAAAAAAAAGAAGAAACGATATTGGTGTGAGATGTGTGGAGTTATTAAAAACATAAAAAAAATTCAAAACCGACGAAACAGGTAGTCTTACTAGGTGTATCAAAATATTACAGATTGCATCACAGGTTGCGCACTGTAATGCTTGGTTCTCCTCCCTCGTGTAGTGCTCGAATCTGTAACATTACATTACAGGCGAATGCTCCCGATGAGTGAGCACCTTAAAGAAATAAATTGTTAACTACTACTAAGTTGAGAGGGTTAAAACACTCCTACGTTGTTAGATTTACTATTAAAATAACTATGTACCTACAGTAAAATATATCCAGCGATAAAACTCAAAACAGTTGTCCTGGAAAACTATTAAAATGGCCAGATGTTGTAACGTCGCGTCGTCGCGTCGCGTCGTCTAGATACAACACTCCGTGTCAAAGCGAGTGTATTATAAGCACTCAACATAAGAAATCAGCCTTTTTACGCTTGGAGTCTTTGCTACGAACAGTCATATCTACTTTTTGTTAGCACCTAGCAACGTTCCTGTACTAAAGTATTGTTACGAATATCCCGCCATCTATTGGCGACTGTGGGAAGTCGTATAGAGCTACAAAATAAAGATACACGCCATCTGTTGAGACAACACGGAACTAAGTAGTTAGTAACCCGTTAATGGAATATTCTACTATATATTAGCGGATTCTATTGTTGTGTAGAATTAACCAGAGGTGTCGCGATTTTTCTGGAAGTACCGTTTCGCTATACAAAGCGTGGCATTGCGGAGTAGTTAGTTTAGTTTTTAAGTGAGTGTCAAGTGAGTTTATTTATCAAGTGAGTTAGTTATCAAGTGAGTTAGGTTCAAATGAGTGTCAAGTGAATTAACAGCGAGTAAAGTGTAAAGTAGAAGTGAATTAAGTGTAATAGTGATAATAAATTGTTGTAATTGTGTTGTTGCTAGTTTCCCTGTGTATTTTGTGATCTATTAAAATAAATTGTGTCTATTTCGGTAACAATCTGGTATAATTCTCTAATCCCGAACCTCAGCTCGTAACAGTATTTTTAAAACATAACTATTAATCTACAAAGTAAATCTAACTATTAGATCCCGCTAGGGTGAGTTTTTGAGTTCTTTTTATTCTATTATCGTCAGCACAGATAACATAATACTATATCGTCAGTAAACTATTGTTATGTTTTCTAACCACTTTTTTATTTGGGACATTGACCTTAATTTGACCTCTGTGCGATCTTGGCAGTCACACTCACGCCTCACTGTCTGGGGTTGCATATTAAAGTTTCAAGTTCAAGTTCCACATACAAGTTTCAAGTTACTGCGTGAATCGACTGAATTATATTTAGATTCTACAATCTACGTGTCCTTTTGATAATTTGGCGAATACATTGAGTTTTTTTATTGGTCTATCTTTACTGCGGAATACGGGCTAACCCCTGTCCTGGCTGCTGAGGACTACAGATGCAAGAGAACCGCACTATTAGCTGAAGCGAGTGTTCCCAACCAAAAGTGTAACTTGTAATGGACGTAAGACGGTCGCGAGAAAGGTTAAAGGAAACATTAGTTTTTTTTCTAACGGGTGACGGAAGTCCCCCCGTCGTAGTTGAATGGGTAGTAGTATTGAATCGTAAGAAGAAAATACGTTAATAATAATTTTATTTTACCTATAGACCACGGGTAATAAACCAATACTTTTATTAAAGTGAATGTACCTAACTATATTTTCTAATATGTTTATAGTAAAATAGATTTATCTATCAAGCAATGACGGAGCTACGGATAGACTTTGTTTTGAACAGTTCATGGGTTGGAGGCTGATGTAGGTTAAGAAAATAAAAAGAAACCAGAAAATGTTTGTCCTGTTTTAGTACAAATGTTGAAATTCACATAAATGTATCTTTGGGTAGTCAGACAAACCGGTTGATAGAAAACTGTGGCCGAAGGAAGACGAAGATATATCTCTCCTTACCTTCAATAAGATGCACTTCCAAATCCGACCTGTCAAAGTCATACTTCAGACGCAAATGGATTCTTCCAAGCGACGGGCCCGCTCCTTCCAGTTCTATAACAAGTGGTGCTTCTCTCTTCGTATACAGGTCAGGTTGGAGGGCTCCTAAAGCACTGATGGTCGCACCGGCTCCAGGACTTAAAGGTCCAAGGCCGCTGCTGCTTTCTACCAGCGAATTGCTTCGGTCTATTCGTCTGAAAAGAGAATACAGACTCCTTACTGTAACAGTCGGTGGAACTCTAATAAATACGACAATCCTGTCTTTCATTCTACCTTTTCATATAACCAATATACTACCAGTTTAACGCGTTCTAAAGTAGTGCAGCGATGAAGGGCGTGTAGCTAGAACGGTGTTCTGTCTGTTACTGTTTATACTTAGTTCTACTTTTATTCGGATTTCATTGCGACGCGGTTCCAGAGCACTTCTAGAACTGGTGATACAATAAAACGAAACAATAGATGCTCAAGAATCCTAACACCATTTTTAAATGTGTAAGTTCGTAAAGACGTAAATTACTCAACCCTGACCGCTGAACGGATTTTGATGAAAATTGTAATAGAGACAGATTGTATTCTGGATAGACACATGGGTATACAGGAAACGGGATCAACCAACAGGAAGTTTAACCGTAAAACATAAGGTAAACCTGGTTTTAACCTTTATTTATTGGACGTTGAACGTTGAACAGTCTAATTTGACATATTAGTTCATAATAAGATAAATAGATTCATACATTGTCAAAATATTATGCAATTTTATTGACTTTATTTTTACCTAACAAGGTAGGCTTCCCTAGAGACTTGTAACTATTAGATTAAAAACACAACTACATTCAAGGCTAAAATCAATAAATGGGTGCGCGTTATTGCACTATAAACTGTAGTGTTATCTAGGCGCTTTGGGATTATCTGCTAGATGTAATCAAGTAAAAGAAACCCCGTCGTCTGAGCCCAAAGACAATCAAAATAAATAGGGAAGGATGAAGGGAACTTTGGTGACTTTTTAAAGCCTCAATTTCACTTAATTTGGTCTTCTCCAGTGGCAAAGCTTTTGGCGATCGGGTGATCATCAGAGCAGTGAGTGTCGAATCCTCATTCCCACATATCGATAATCTCATGTGCGAAGTGTGTCAAATATTTAACTCTAGCTAATTATACGAAATTAAAGTCAGATAATACCTAATCACTTCAGGGCACTCCAACCGATCTATCACAACAATGTCAGGATTTTTTGAGAACAATCCTAAACCTATGTGTGATGATCCAGCGATATTAATATTAAATTATAGAGCACACGAGGATGGGTAACATTTTGGTAAAAAAGCTCCAATTTAAATATTAATTATTCCGGTATTAAATACCTCAAATCAGTGTTGTTCTCCTTCATGAAAGAAATAGAGATTCGTTTATTATTTCTAGATCACTTAGTATGGGGTGCTTGGTTAGAAAACCTCGCGATACACCCTTGGCATTACTTACTAATGAGAAGAATGAGTAAAAGCTTCGATTGAACGAAATAGGTTTCAAGTGAGTGGAATTTATGGTTAAGCTAAACAGACGTATGTAAGGAGGATTTAATTAATCGAGCTGGGCCTTAACCGTCGATTTAAAAGACCAAATGAGTGAAATATATCTTAAAATTGTACGTCTACTGTAGTATTTACTGTAAGTATAGTATTTACAGTGGACGCCGTGAAATACCCGCCCTGCCGCAGTACTTTCACAGATGCTGCAAAAACATAAGTAGATAGGGCTCTTACATACTATAGTGAAATGTGTTACGTAAGTACCAGGAAAAGAACAAGTTCAGAAAGGGACAAATAAAATTAAGACCAAACTTAATATTAACACCAAATCGCTTAGCCATAGAGAGTAAAAAACTGGTCTTAATTTGATTTGTCCCATTCAGAACTTAAACCCTTCATGGCAGTTGCCCTCTAAATGCACGCACACATACATGTTGTACTATTCTTGTATGAAGAGAACTTACTATTCTATGTCTAACAGGACATTACTACTATTTCATATGCGAAGGGCAAATCCAAAGTCGTACTTGCGGCCCGGGATAGGTCGTACACTTTCTAAAACATGTTGGAGAACTTTGAGTTTTAAGATATCGCACTGCTATTACAAGAGTGTATCAACTCAAAATGAAGCTTTATTCAGAAACGACAGAAAACTGATTACTCGCTTCTTGTTAAAAATTATAAAAAGTGAACACTGTATATAGATTATTGATAAAATTAAGGGATTTCTGTATTAATGAATTATTTAAGAGATTGCAGGTTATCAAGTTATTTCCAATTTTTGACTCAATACTCTATTGTCTTAACAAATTTAAAACAAAATATGAATTATTTTTAGTGGTTTTGTTGAAAAAATTGTCTTATTACAATTTATTATTATTATTTTATATTTATTGACGCGTAGGGAATGGATATTTACGTATGAAAAATGAATTATCTCAAATTTACCCTATTTTGAGTTGATACAGTCTTGTAACAGCAGTGCGATATGTCGTGCAGTAAGTTAAAAAGATTTCATCAGTGGTATCCATTTGTAAGTTGTCCAAATGTGTAATGAACGTAACAATAATTATGTTTGTTTATTATAAAATGATAATCACAGTTTATTAGATATTAGCAGTTTCCGCGCGGCTTCGCTGGCGTGTACATATTTATACATTTTGCTCGGAACCCTATTTTTTTTTTCAAAATAAAAGTAGCCTAAGTTACTCCTTATAACACCAGATATCTGCCAGTGAAAGTCCTGTAGAAATCAGTATACCCGTTCCGGACATTAGCTGGCACAAACAGACAGACAAAAATAGAAAAAACTGATTTTTAGGCATAGGTATAGTGCAAATAACTGTATGAGCTTAAAAAAAACTATTATTTTGACACTACAAACAGCCACTTCAATTTTATTTATTTGTATTGGTTTTCTGAGGGTTAAACGCTCGAGGAGCTGTTGAATGACTTGAACCTTTGGACTATCATAGTCTAAAACCATACATAGTAACATGGTATTTCGCCATAAAGAAGTTGTCCGTTGAAAGACTACATACGTTTATTTTTATGCGTGTCATAAAGAACAAATGGAGCGCCAATGATGTGAATTTTACGCGTCTCTCAGTCATTTTATTTCGCTCATGTAATAAAATGAATTGAAATTATGCTATGTATGTTAATCTGGGTTAGTTATAAAGAAGAATGTCGGGGTTGCCCAAAGCTATAAAATCAAATGAGCACAATATGGCTGAAAGCTTCTACGGTTCGCGTGTATGTTCACTAAGAGCATTTATGTATATTATGTTATTATAATGCCAAAGACTGAAAGCATTTACTACGGAACCTGAGTTTCAGATAGATGTTTGTTGCTTCACTTATACGAGAATTGTTATTTGAAACGTATCCTGTTTTTAGTCCAGTTTCAACTTTTGTCTCTCTGACTTCCAGAGAAATATACCTATAATGCTACTTCTAAGAAGCTGAAGATTAACTTACGTTTTTAAGGTATTTATACGGCAATTGACGCTATAATTAGGTACTACATACCTTGGAATTGCCTGACGTGTCAGCCTGTGGCCACGGCCTTTGAATTGCCTGGTCGAAATTTTAGATATAAAATTAGAGGCATCAGCAATTTCGGTTCACTTTTGTTTTTAATGCTTTAGCCGCAGTAATCTGTCAGCTGAAGAAAATGACGAAATATGATCAGATACAGTCAAGTGCTGATGTTTCTTTTAGTGAAATATCTATCACTAACATCAATAGATGTGACTGGTGACCCAATAAACTATCCAAATTTTGTAGCAAATATCAACGATCTTGTAGAACATTAAATAACTAGAGAACACTATCTCACTCTCTTACTATCGAACAAGGGTAGGGGGGATTAGGTGAGATTAGTCTCTTAGGACATAATATTTGTGCTATCTATTCTATCGGTCAAAGACTACACTATTATATAGGATGCTCTGGACAGGCAGCTCTGCTTCTTTTTATTGACAACACAAAACTTCGCCTAGTGGTCAGATACCGAAAACTAATATAATAAACATATCTATAGGTATATATATACAATTGAACAATATTTTATTGTTTCTAACATGAGAATTTTATAGTTTAGCTAATTAATGTATGTTTATGACTAATCTCCGATTTTTATATTCAAGTAACGGATAGTTTTACACACAAAACAACCAAAACTTATATTGCAAAAAGAAAAGCACAAGAAACTGTCAATCGGTACTCATACGCAGCCATTTGCAATATAAGTGAAGTGCTGCCAACCTAATATTAATAATTTCCAAATATTAAAAAAAAAAAAAATATTCTTATGATTGTATTTTTAATTAATATTATTGTGTTGGTGAACAAATTGTTGTTTGTACAGAATTTTAAGTGGTTTTATTTTAGATATTTAATATGCAATATTTTGTTATTTACAAATGCGATTTTTAAATCGTAATACATTTGACAGTAATAAATTTCGCCTCATAAAAACATAAATTTAAATATTGTAACACAGTAATTTTAGTTCCGGTATCTATACTTGTGATGGCACTGTACTCAATAAAAAAGTGTAATTCTTTTATGTTCCAAGTTGCCATAGCATGCTATCTGTCTAATCACAGTCGAGAGACTAATTCAATCTGCTGGCTGTAGCCTACCTTCTAATACATTTAAAATATTTTTTAGAACTTTTAAATGTAGAATGATGTACCTACATACATTAAAAATATGTGTCTATAATTTTAGTAATACATGAACGCCTAGCAGATTATCTTATTAAGTTTTGATTTATATTCTAATTGACATCATATAATTTGATAAACATGACAAGCCATGAATTTCAAATGTTAAAGTTGAAGTTTACCGCTAGAGGAAACATGTTCCCCTTACAATATGACACTTGCTTATTTATTAATCCGTACTATATAAAAATATAGTGTTCTGTTCTAAAGGTATATTAAACAATAACCACCTTTCTAAGCTCCAGTAATTTATTCCAGACGCATAGCGTACTATCTAATCTTAAAACATCGGCAAGTAGGTCAGATATTATTAATACCATTATACCACTGTGTCCACTACTAAGGAGAACTGTTCTAGGTGCGAATTCACCGTGTGCTAGGTTGTGCAAGGTGGTAAATAGCTGCAGTGATTTAGTTGGTATCCACTTTGACTCATTTAACGAGTATAAATTAATGTTTAACTCTTTGCCAGAGCATGTTTAACTTACTAGATTAATACTGAAAATAAGCTCTTAAAGCTAAATTCAATTGTGCCACAAATACTGATTACCTGTCAACAGTTACTGTGATGGAAAGTTAGCTTAATCTATTTTTTATTATACTACTGCATGCTGTGTCTGCCTTTAAGTAATTGTTACATTACGTTCGAAATTATTGAATGTGTAATATTTAAGTATAAATGTAAACAATTGTTGGTGGACCTAAATAAATAAATAAAAAATAAATATGCATATAAGTATATGTATGTACATTTACGAATTTTTAGAGATGAGTAGTCTTTGCAAATATTAATAGTACTAGTAATATTAATGTACGGATAACCTCAGAAAACGTCCCGTCGTAAAAGTGGGTTTGTGGATATGGCAGGATTGGGAGGTGATCCTGCCTCGGGAAAACTGTTATAGTGTTAAAATGGGTGGTCTTAATGTAGGCTGCGATCTCATACAGTTAGCTCGTTAGCCTCTGGATATTATATAGGTAATGAGCTAATGGCTGATTGTGCTGCACAACTACTGAATACAAATGTTTAACTGATAAACGATACCATTAATTACTAATTATACAGAAACTAGTAATATTAATGTACGGATAACCTCAGAAAACGTCCCGTCGTAAAAGTGGGTTTGTGGATATGGCAGGATTGGGAGGTGATCCTGCCTCGGGAAAACTGTTATAGTGTTAAAATGGGTGGTCTTAATGTAGGCTGCGATCTCATACAGTTAGCTCGTTAGCCTCTGGATATTATATAGGTAATGAGCTAATGGCTGATTGTGCTGCACAACTACTGAATACAAATGTTTAACTGATAAACGATACCATTAATTACTAATTATACAGAAAAAGCCTAGAGTCACACGCGTAAAAGTCCGATAGGAAATGATAATTGTCGGAAATGATAAGTGAAAAAAATATAGACACGGATCACGACGGGCCTCGACAGGAGTCAAATCAAATCATTTGATTTTGATTTGATTTGATTAGATTTGACAGGAGTGTCAAGTTGATTTGTGCAACTAAAGATACAAATGATTTTGAATATAACTTTTCTAGTATATTATATAATTGGTAACAGTAGGGGAGCCCAATAAGGTATTTTAGGATTTACTGAAACTTTTTTCTTTCTACCATCTAATCTTTAAAATCCAATAGGACCCCACGATCTTAGTGTCTCTAAGTGGGAGAGCCATGCATCGGAACATATGGGCCGGTTCGACCGGAATGATGATACGGCCTCACCAAAAAACGGCCTCATAGCAATGTTTTGCGTTGTGTTTCACCGAGTAAGTGAGGTTACCGGAGGCTCTAACACTTCTCCCCGTCTTCCCTCCTCTCCCCCTCCCACTCTTCCCTCCCTTCCTTTATTCCCACCTTAAAGGTCGGCATCGCACTTGTGACTTTTGACTTGCAGGTGCCCATGGGCGGTGGTAGTTACTTATCATCTGGTGACCCGTCTGCTCGTTTGCCACCTTTACGAAAATGGCCTCGTGGGCTATAAAATTTAGCGCAGTATATGGCTAATAACTTTAATAAAACAAATAGGTACATATTCTTCATTAGTTTGATCAAAATTATGTAATATTATGTTAATTACCTAAAGAAATAACTTTCACACAAAAAATTCAAATTTTTTGAGCAAATATTATTTCAATTGATTTAAAAAATACCATTCACGAATCAAACATTCCAAAATTTTAATCATATTTCTTTAATCTTATTTTTTTTACCCTTCAACATTTTTGAGCCACATTTCTTCATCGTTTGAGAACATTTTAACTAGGTAAATAGTTAGCTAAGTTTGCATTATAATTTATAACAGAGAAGACTTGAATAGTTTTCGAGATTATTCGGGGAAAAGTCTATTGCAATGGGTTATGTAACTGACTCTTTAAAACTACTTGCGGCTATACTAACAATAATGTTGTAAATGTATAAATGGTAAATTACAATCTCGGAAAATATAACTAAAATAATACAGACATCGCTGATGGAAGGGAACCGCTTACTGGTCGTGAGTTAATCTTCCGATATAATGAACTTCGGGAGGGTATTTTATAATTAATCTGCTTGGCAGGTGGTATCTTGATATGGTTGTCCTTGTTGGTCGTCTGACAACAGTTATCATTAAACCTTGTCATTAAACCTTATCATTAAACCTTGGCTTCATTAATTGGATGTTCACCTAATTTAAACTTATGACTATGATAGTCTTGAAATATAGACTTACTTTAATTTTTATCCTTTAACACGATGGTTTTATTAAAAGCCATCATCCATCCAGAACTTGGCAACTTGCCCCATAGTTTTCAGTCCCTTAAACACATGGCCGTCTCACTTACTACTTCAACGAAATTTCAGGGAAAAGGTTCAGGTAAACATACCCTTATCAAACAATTACATTTTATAGGTTGTCAAATGCATTAAATATAATAGAAGTAATGTTGAAGTGCGAGTGAAAGTGGTTTTCCAGTTTATTCCAAGCTTTCATGAACAGGCTTTGCAAATTAAGATTTCTAGAAATAGGAACGTCGCCGTCGGAAGAGAGAAGCGTGCTGTATTCGTTGCTGTGTTATTGGTAAAATATTGACTACATAAAGTTTCTGCTTTTCTTTTATACTAGAGGAGTTTACACTTCATAACGAATTACTTTCGAACTCCTTGGTCAGTTAGTCTTTTGGTAGCTTCTCCTGCTTTTAGTAGGCCATTGAAAAAGCTAGTGATAATGGTTTGGGTGCCAGACCTACATTCTAAAGGTTGCTGGTTAAAATCAACGAGAATTACTCCTCACAGAAATAATTTGTTAACTTTGAACGATAAGCAAAAATACTAGTAATGTGTGACATACTTTAGCAAACTGTTTGTTACATGGGAGAGCCATGCTTCGGCACGTATAGGCCGGCTCGACTCCGCTCGATACCACGGCCGCACAGAAAACCGGCAGTGAAACAATGCTTGCATTGCTATTCGCCGCGTGAGTGAGATTACCGGAGGCCCTAACCCTTCCCTCTCCCCTATTCCCGTCCTTCCCCTCTCCCATCTCTCCTCCTCTCTCCCGTCTTTCTGTTCTTCCCCCTCTCCTCCTCTTCCCTTATTCACACCTTAAAGGGCGGCAACGCACTTGTGACTCTTGAGTTAAAGGTGCCCATGGGCGGCGGTAGTCATTTACCATCAGGTGACCCGTCTGCTCGATTGCCCCCTATACCATAAAAAAAACACTATTTTTAAATAAAAGCTATAATGTATATAGGTTCAAGAGAGACATTCAACATGAAACTATAGGTGGACATCTGGGATGTTTCTCGCTATACTAATCACTTGGGACGGACGCCGCACCGCCGCTTGCCGACAGCTGCACATCCACTTTATATAATTGAAGTGAAAACAAATACATGCTTGCTGTTTCTTAATTTTCTTGCCGTAGTAAAAAATTCAAGTGACATCTCAATTAATTACTAAAATAATAAATAGCTTACTAAATATACTCACAGTCTACTAACCTAGACTGTGAGTATATTTAGTAAGCTATTTTACAACATTTTACAGAAAGGTGTGATCATATTTTAGAAGCGTTAACTTATGAGTAACTGAAAAGTAGTTAATTAAACTTGAAAAAATAAGTTTAAAAAAAAGCCTTTAAATTATTTTGAAGACCATTACTCATGGTGCATATTTAAACAACGTATAATCAATTATCATGTCAATTTTAATTATTTTGTTTTTGAAGTGATAACTTCTTATGGGAGGGTAAACCGCTTCGTTACGTAACGCGTTATGGCGCCAGTCTTTCGGCGTTTAAGTTATCACTTCTGTCGGGCGTGTGAGGCCGTGGTATCACTCCGGTCGAAGCGGCCCATACGTGCCGAAGCATTGTTCTCCCACAGTTGAATTGAGTAAAATGTGGGTGTTAAATCACCTCTGCCTGCCCTCCGGGGACACAGGCGTGCTTGAATGTATGTATTACTAGCCGTCACCGCAGTTTCACCTGCGTTTATGGTCACTGATCCACTCCTATTGGTCGAAGCGTAAGAATAGATCCTTTATGTAACGCAAAATCACTAGGGAATTCGTCTTATGTATGTAAAATGTCTTATCCCATCCCTAATACGATTTTTTCGCAACGTCGATTTGTAAATTGGGAAAGAATTCGCAACTATATGTTTCCTATTACCACTGGAAGGGTCCGAGTTCATGTTATACGATTTTATTTCTACTCGCTAATATTTATACACCAAGAATCCAAAAGGGCCATGTAATTATTTCAGTATTATTAATTACGACTGGAATCTAAAATTAATTTTGGAATAGAATTCTATCGCATTTGAAAAAGGCTCTTTTGTCTTTAGCTTTACCTCTGTCCTTAGGCAACTTCCCTATTAAGACAATTTTCCACTGTTGTCATTCTCATTCTAACATTTGTGAGAAGAGGGTGGAATCAGGTCTTTACATTTCTAAAGTCTTATTTAAATCTAATGTTTATACTAACATTTATACTAATATTATAAAGCTGAAGAGTTTGTTTGTTGGTTTGATTTAACACTCAAATCTCAGGAACTACTGGTTTGAATTGAAAAATTAGTTTTTTTGTTGGATACTGGATAGTCTATTTCTCGAGGAATGCTTTAGTGAATATAAAATCACCAATAGGAGCGAAGTATCAATGAAAACTGTTACAAAAACGGGGAAAATTTACAAATGTAGACGAAGTTGCGCGGGTCAGCTAGTAATAAAATAAGACGACATTTCTAGTCGAGATTCTTGATCGGCTTGTCAACTGATTGTATACTAAACCACCGATCAGTATTTTCAGCAAACAGGTATTTCTTAAAAAAGGGAATGTCAGTATTAAGTACAAAAAGGGCGGCCGTGATTCTTGATCAAGCGCGAAGTGTTGTAAAAAGGCTTTTAGTCGGCATACGCAAAGGTTAAAAGGTGAGTCTGCTCCGTAGCGTATAACGGTAATAATATCTAAATTATTGATGAAGTAAGTGCGAAAACAGAATAATTTAATTGTTATGTGTGCGTTGGCACCACTGTTATATAGCGCCTTGTGATTTACAACTTCTATAAATATTAAAAGGAATCTTCATTATAGTTTTGATTTTGTGTCAAAATGTTTAGAAATACATTTAATGTTACAAGATGGTTTTTCTGAATTTTCTAATTAGCGCATCGGAATCGGAAGAATTAGTACCTATTAAATTTCAACGTGGTCAATCATTTGGTCTCTTAGAATATATTTATATGGTGATAGCAAAAAACCGTTCAACAAAAATTTATAAATAACTAGTACAGTCATAATATTGTATGAAAAAGAGCATCCATCCATAACATCTGAACTATTTCTTTAATCCATAACATCTGAACTATTTCTTTATTTTTATTAAGTAATATGAACGGTCTGAAAGAATTTGAGTGATTTGATGATAGTAAGCACTTTCTAATACTACATCCCCAGAACGTACCATAGTCAGTGTAAAGAACAATAACGATAATATACCAATACTTTGTAGTTGCTAATAAAGACGATTTTTTTAAATAACCTAACACCCATAATATTCGACGGAATAGGACTTAGACTTGAAGCGCCATTCGTCATTTTTATCTATTACGGCAGTGGTCTATCACTACCGGTAAAGGTGCTCGGTACGTTAGTTGTTATAGAACTCAACGTAGAACTTCCAAACCATTAATTCGAATCTATAGGTACATAACAATTTTGGTTCGTCTGGCTCAGGGATTCCCAAACTATTTTGGACAAGAGACCCCTTTTCCAAAAGACTCAGACCACAAAATTACTTTAAAAATCCAATCTCTAGTTTTTTCCTATTGATACAAGTTTTTAAATTGACAAGTAGTCAATTTAAAAACTTGCGGTTGGTTAAGTGAGTAAACTTGACATCATATTCTCATCAAAATTTGATAAAATAAATAGACATAAAATTCAGTAAATATCAAGTATAATTAATTATTATCAATACTTCCTACTAAAATATTAGTCATTCTTATAATAAGTTGGTACATATGGGCGCAAATCTTCAAATGTTGCTTTTTAACTGATTGTGAGTATGAGTGAATTATTATAGAAATATCCAAAATACATTAGATTTATATTCAAATAATTTATTAGTAAACAGTAAAACAATTATTTATCAAGCTCTAATATTTATTTCTAATAAACACTGTTTTGACTTGAACTTATGATTCAAATACGCCTTTAAAATAATAATATATTCAAATAATTGTCTAAATGTGCAAAATAATTTGTTTATATTTAATAAATGTGATTTGTGTAAAATACATCATTTAGAGTTGTGTAAAATTAATTTACATGAATTTTAAGCTATGTATCAAGAATTATTTTTAGTGATTTCATTGAATTGTTATAAAAGAAGTTGTAGTCGCTTATCCGTTTAAAAATGTATTGTAAGGTTATTTATAAAAACGTTTGAATTGTGAAAAAGGAGATTAGTACTGTGCTGGCGATTGTGTGAAAATAAACTAAGTAATTTATAGTGCTTGTTTTCATTCTGATGGATCCTGAACATACACGTAACACAAGTTAAACAGTATCTTGAAAGATTCAAATAAGAACTTGTGCTATCTAATAGGGGTCGATTTTTAGCCCTCGTCGAACCCCAAAATCAGTTTTCGTTTATGTCGACCCCTGGGGCACCTAATTCAAACCCAAGGGGTCAATATCGACCACTTTGGGAATCCCTGGTCTAGCTCTATAAAACGGTGTTATGGTCCCATTTCTGTGAAAGTCATTGTATTCGATGATTTCCTTACTATAATGGTATGAGTTACCTTAAGGCATTAAAAAGCATAAAGAGACTTGGCCGTTTATTTAGTTTCTGCGTGTTATGGTGCATATAATTATTTGTGCCAACTAAAGGAGCTGTAGGATAAAGTCAACATTTCGAAATAATATTTTTGTGCAAGGCGTATAAAATAGTTTAAAGATCATCAGCTCCTTTCTAATCGATAAAGGAATTTTTTATTTGTAGGCACTTGTATATACCTACACCTAAAATTTTATATATGTTTAGCTAGACGACTGTTTAAACGTGTTTTAGACCTCTTTTTCCACGTACACTAATAAGTTATAACTTATAAGGCCGGAGAAAAAGTTTCTTCGTATTTTATATACGAATTCAAGATATTTTTTATTCAAAGTTTATTTACATTTTCTTATAATACAAATATATGTGCCATTTTGTTGAGTAACTTGTTGCCATTTTGTAGATAGTGACATAATCCCGTTGCTGTAGAATTCTTTTGATTTTTTAACGAAAAAATGCGACAAGTAGTTTTATTTATTTATTTGCTCACCAACAATTGTTAACACTGGTTAAATTACAAAAAAACAAACTTATATTAACTTATTCCAGTGTCACAATTTCTTACAAGTAAGCACCACTTGAGTTATTTACTGCTGTTTATTTACTTAACTTAGAATTATATAAAAAAACATGAATAATTTTTGTATATGCAGGTTTTGACAGTCTTTTCTTGATGTTAACCTAACACTACCCAAAGAACTCTGAAGAGACCGAAACAGATGAAAATTTTGAAGGTCAGGACTATATGGTGAATGCATTAACAATCCCCAACCAAGCTCTGCAAATTTTTGCTGAGCTATCAAAACTGTGTGTGGTCTGGCGTTTTCATGACCTGAAAGATCACTGCTTTTCTGTTGATCCATTCCGGTCGTTTTTTCTTAATTTCTTGCTTGAGTCTCATTAGTTGTTGGCAGTAGAGATCTAAATCGATGGTTTTGCCCGGCTGTCATTCCAATCCCACCATACACACAGCATCACCTTATTGCGTGTTAATCCGGGTTTCGCTACAGCCTGCGTGTACACGTTCTTGTCGTAGGTGATCCACTTTTCATCACCAGTCAATTCATTCATCAATCTATTCAAAAATGGTTTGATTTCATTACGTATCAACTAAAAATCGTACTGAGAGAAACCTAATGCTTCGTTCATTAGGTTTTTTGAGTGAGCCCGTGTGGCACCCAAATACCGTGCTTTTTTGTATAGCCAGACTTTTTGAAATGGGTCAAAACTGTTTTGTCTTAAATTTCGAGTTCCTCGGCTTTGTTGTTACTACTAATATGCCGATCTTACTCCAAAAATGCCATCGACTATATCCACATGAGGGTGACCAGAGCGAGCAGCATCTTTGACATAAAAATTCCTGGACTGAAAACGCTTTAGCTACTCTTACTAACATTGCATAAGGTCCATATACGTCACAAATTTTTTTCGCGGCTTGTGTCGTATTTTTCCCATTTTTGTAATAAAACTTAAGAATGCATCGAATTTCTTCGTTAGATTCACTCATTTTGGCGGACAGAAAAACAATTAAGAAAGTGTTTATTACTTTTTATTTATCTTTTTTCTGACGTCCTATAATTATCGAATTTTTCAATTATTCATTTAAACCAGCCGGATACCAACAGTACAACCAAAGAGAATTGTCTTCAATTTTATACATACAAAATACAATAAGGCTTTTCCATGACCTATTATTTTCATTCTATTTTTATTCTAAAATGATTGTGTGTAAGTTATTGCTATTATTTTAATATCTTGACAACTTTAACTCGATATGTACAATAACAGTTTTACTAGGGTCATTGTGTTCCTTTGTTGGCTGAAACTTGGTCAATGTCCGTCCGAAAAAGCATTAGCTTTATGACCAAAAGAGTGAATCGAATCGCTTTGTCCTGACACGATTCGTATATTATTACTTGTTTAGTCAGTCCATTCAACCGAATGAAAAAATATATACTCAAATTAATCCCACTAATATTATAAATGTGAAAGTAAGTATGGATGGATGGATGGATTGATGGATGTTTGCTACTCTTTCACGCCAAAACTACTGAACCGATTACGTAAAACTTAGTATGTAGATAGCTGGAGACCTGGATTAACATATAGGCTTTTTATCCCGATATTCTCACGGGATCGGGACTTACAGGGGTGAAGCTGCGGGGCGCTGCTAGTTCTATATACATAATACATATCACGCCTATATCCTCGAAGGTGTATTAAACACTCACATTTTCCCAACAAAAATGTGGTCTCATTCTCGTAATAAGAGGCATCAGGCAAGCCTATTGCCGTTAACTGGGCACTTTGGGAATTAAAGATGGGAGGATATATGTATTAAAAATCTACAGGTTGCTCCAGAAACCTTTCTGTAACATTCTGTATCTAGCAAAATATTTTATTTTATATATATTTTTCAAGGTCGTATAGTAGACCCCGTCAATAACGTACTGCGCTAATAATTCTTTGAAAAATCGGGGTTTTTGATACAGAAATCTTATTTTGACTGAAAAATTATTCCGCGGAAAATTTATTTGATTTTGAACATGTTAATATAATATATTAACATACTGGAAGAGTTATGGTGGGAGATGATTGACAGCGATCTTCATCTTCTTACCCAAATTTGTTGGTACCTACGTATCACATCACAACTAATTGACCTATAACGAAATTTCACTATGACTGTATCATAATTCAATCACCAGTGAACCTGCCAACTGCTCTGTTAAATTATTTACAGTGATGAAAAGTTAATTTTACACTGAGTTATAAACAATTTTTATTAGACTTATTAAGTAGACTAGACGGCCCGAACTAGACAGTTTTGGGTTGTTGTCAATCAACCTAGGGTAGGTTGGTTGAAAGAACAATGTAAAATTGTCCGTGAATGTCCATATATAATTTTTTTTATGATATAGGGGGCAAACGAGCAGACGGGTCACCTGATGGTAAATGACTACCACCGCCCATGGGCACCTGCAACTCAAGAGTGACGAGTACGTTAGGAGTAGGGGAAGAGGGGGGAAGAGCGGGAAGAGGGGAGAGGAGAGGAGACGGGGTCAGAGGGGAGGAGAGGGGTAAAGGGGGAGAGGGGAAGGACGGGAATGGCCGTGGTATCGCTCCGGTCGAGCTAGCCCATACGTGCCGAAGCATGGGTCTCCCACGTCACATAATTAAATAATTGTCCATAAAATATTTTGCAGTCGAATTGTTCTTACCGTGGAGGCAGCAACAGCGGTGAAAGGCATCGTGGGGGAGCGTGCCGAGGACTCGAAGGTGTTGGTGTGTCTGCTAGAGAAGCAAGTGACCCGTGCGCAAGTGGTGCTGCGCGGACATCGAGCGAAGCAGCGCGCAGTGGAGAAGGCGAGCGAGGTAATGCGCTCGACCCTACTTCGAGAGTTCGTCCATCTGGCGCGAATGTGCGTATTGCCGGAGAAGATCCACGGTGGCTCTGCAAATAAAAAGCCTGTTAAGATACAAATAAAGATTTTTTTTTAAAACAAGATATTATTACTTTATAATAATAATTTAATTCTGATAAGAAATATACTATTTTATAGGTACATTATATCCCATTTTTATTGTATTTATTATTATGAAAATTTAAAGTATCAACAGTTTAATTTAATTTAATGATATTTCTGGATACTAAAATAATATTAAAGTTACCTCTAGAAAATTTGCCATTACTTCGAAGCGGTAAATGTGACGTGGAAATTGACACACATTGCTTCATTGCAGTATGTTACGAGTAATATTTAATTAAAATTTGAAAAAAAAAGACACATGATAGGTAAAAGTGCTTTAGTACAGAAAGTTCACTCATGGAAAACGGGTATATGTATAAATAGCGACCCTCGTAACTGCGTAATTGCTTGCTAATTGGCCTGAAAAAATATTCAAAAGCATTTGTCTACCGTTAGTACACGCAAGAGTTTCTTTTGTTTTTGTCTCACCTAGTTCCATTGCTAATAACAATTTCATTCCCGTTTGGTTCCTGTCAGTTAAGGTCACACATGCTCTAACAGGGCACAGGTGCGTTTTCTCAGAGATCCTTTGCAAAATGGATGTTATTATGTCCCAATATGATGATAACGGTTTCAAATCCAATAACAGAATGTAATCGGAAACTACGTGATAACTGCGAAATAAAGAAAGTACGAAAATAAAAAAACCATAATGGTTCTGCTGACTGTAAAACTTAGTGACTTCTTTTAATTTCTTAACACAAAACTGATACCGAATATATTATTTTTATTAAAACAATTTTCGTAACAAAAATCGGATAACATGGTTTACTTACTAGGCAGTAGTTGGATAATACTGATAATATTCTTAGTATAATATTAAATGGAGTAGAATGATTTGTATTAGAACTTTGGACTTTAGCTTCCGACCTATGGTACAGGTATGTAAGTTCATTTATATTAGTTACGTATTCAGTAAATATACTCCTTTACAACGATGTCTCAAGTTATTCCTTACGTTGCGTTTTGGTCTTGTTGTATGCACTAATGTATATATTTTTAAGTTTTTTATTTTATTACATTATAATTGCGGAAGCTCCATTAATTTAACCGAACCTCCATACATCTCAGGACTTCCTGAAGCATCCACGTCGGCTCCAGAGACAATCCTCAATTGAGTTGTTCGGCCTATTTATAAAGATCAAAATTTTCTATACGTACAAAATAATAACATCGCATTTTTGTTCTGAATTCAGGCAGTCGATATGAATACACCCATATACAACCATTTAATAAAGAGCCTTCGTCATGGTAAGTGTACCTAATCCACATTTCGTTCAATGATTTTGTCAATAATCCTAATACTTTACCTATGTTGTAATTATAATAGAACAACCTTCACAATATAGTTCTAGGTTCGAGCAGCCAATAAGGCTTTGAAAACATTTTATTATTCGTACTATTCGTTCAGACAAATATAACGCTTGGGTTGCGTATGTAAATTGTATTAGCATCCTTTAAACGGAAAAGGGGGATTTTACGCACGGCCACTGCGTGACTTACGCAACTATACTTATTACTATGATCGTGTAGTGATGTGCTTTAACAACAAGCGTAAGAAGGAAAAATACGGCAGAGTTTTGATAAAAGCAGTACTAGCTGCTGTTTTTTTTTTTTGCAGAATGGTGGCAAGAACCAGCCGAGAGTTAGCGGCTTAGCCGCCCATACATAGTCGCTTTGTCATGTCCCCGACAGTGTCGTACCAGAAGAATTCCATACAAAAAGTCGAATACCTACTCTTATAACAAAAAAATAACCCTTCAAAATATCTCGATAAAGTTTATTTAGGTGAAATACTTTGTTAAGGTGCATTAAAGTTGGTTAACTTTCAAGGACTAAAAATTTAGCCTTATAGCTTAAGATATGATAATAAAATTTATAAATGAATAGTCACTAGTAATAATTGTCAAATTTTGCTAATGTCAAAGAGAGGTATTTTACCGTTATCGTCGCTTACAGCTTTATTCCTTTACGCAGAAGAACCTACGATAAACCGCTTAGTTTAAAATTGTATTCAAACTACTTTGTTCTTTTAATATAAAAGCATGCATTGTAACCCTATGGACAAACACGTTTTCGTTTCGTTTCGTTTAAATTCGTATTAAACTGCTGCGCAGACTGACCAATGACATAATAATCCTGAAGAGATGTTAACAAGATGACGTGCAGAAAAGAAAGTATTCTATGTTTCCGGACCTATTTTTAAGATTCAAGTCAGTTTTTTAATCTGATACGTTGTTTTTCCAAGATTTCTTGTGAAACAGACACACGGTGATTACATAGAGTTTACCGAAGGTATATAATATACATATGAGCACTAACAACGGTATGCTAGCAGTGCAGTGTGATTGCGTATTTCTTCTCCCCTCAGGCAGAACGATATTAAACCCGTTTAATAAGTGCCAAAGTAAATTTCAACTGGGATATGTAAAATCCTTTTCGTCAAAGCTTTGAAAAATTCAATATGATATAACCAGTGTTCACTCCGAACTTCACATGCGATTTTCCAGCGTTATACTGTTCTGTAATAACATACCCAGTTACTTTAACAAACTTCAACGAGTTTTAAATAATAAACTTACCAGTTACAAGTACGTAAGTTCTTTATCACCCCGTCTAACTTTCCCAAAGACACACGGGACAGAAGTGACGCTGTTGCATTGTATAAAGGATTTTTAATATGAAAGCTTTGTTAGACCATTGAAATACCCGTAAGCAAGGCATTCTATTTTTACATGTACTTAGCCACATAATAACCTTGGACATATTATGTATCAACGGAGTTGTCAGAAACGTCTGGAAAAACGTTTTATTATTCATGCGTTTCACGTACAAACTTTTACACTTTACCCTTATGTCTGTGTAAGCGGGACTAATATTTTTTAAAGTGAGAAAGTTGAGATACATTTTAATTTTTAAAGAGGTGGAGTTTTTTACTCACTTGTTTATATAATTCATAGAGTTACTGTTTCACTTTATAAATTACTTTATTTATAAGACGCACTTGACATAATTATTCATGTGCTAACTAATTTCGTTTCTATCTGTCTCTTTTTCTCTGCAGGGTACTAGGTACCCCCGCCAGACAATAATTTCGCTATGTCCTCTATATTAGGAAATAAGGACGAAAAATATTTCTTCAGATCACGCGTAATAAACACACGTAATAGGTTCTAGTCAAAATCACTGTTCATTATTAACGTTACAATGAAATAATGTTAGTGGAAACGCCGAAGGCCTTTAACGTTGGGAAATAATAATAAGTGTCCAGTAAGATCCCAAATTAGGCAGAGCCTGTACTATGGTAACCAGGCAGCTGATAAACATACTTATATATTGCAGATGCATATATAAATGAGAACTAGGATAGCACCGCTTCGTTAGCTGTTTGTTGCCATACACGGTACAGGGCATGTAAACAAATGTTACACGTGTCGTCAAAACAACGCCTGGCGAGGAAACTACTTAGACAAATGTACGAGTATGTACGAGTAGGAAGATAACATTTTGTTTGTAACAAGAATTTCCCATTAGCTACCTTTTTGTTTAATAGACATTTAAACAAAAAGGTAGCTCGCTTAAAGTGTTCGATGGATTTTTTCTCTCGTAGTGTATATATTTCATAAAAACTTTAAGTTTTTCATCGTTATTATGCCAGAAACTGACTTTTAAAATTACATAGGTACTACGGGTATGACATAGTTTGTCGAAATTTGAGTGATTTTGAAAAACAAAGAATGTGTTGCAAACTAAACAGACGGAGCATGTTTCTTTGCAATGTATTACGCCTACGAAATATTAATAATGAATTGCTGTGCCAATAGACATTAACTGACTATTTTTTACAAGCTTTTGTTAAACTTGCAATGTTTATATGTATGTGAGTTCGGCACAAATCTTGGAAGCTAAATTTGAACCACTTTACGATGTCCGACAGGCTCAAACTTGGTGTACCTACATATGTATCTCCGGTGACAATACAATAATATGGTACCATGGAGATGTTCTGATAATGGAGCCGGAAGACGGCCATAGGAACTTCTTAACTAAACTAGATAAACCCATCGAGTTTGGGATCATTTGTTTTATCTTGGTGAGTACTTTGGTGCTACATGATATCCAGAGATTTGCGAGGAATAAAGCCCTTTAGAATATTACATAACAGGTATGGGCGTATGCGCTGTCTCTGAGTTCATTCGAAGGCAGTGGACACGACCTGGCGCAGACTTTCGGACCGCCAAGCTAAAACCCTGATCCGGGACAGACAGGAAAGGTGGCTCGTTAAAGCTGCCAGAAAAAAAACAATTTTTCCCTGCAACCTCATTATTTCGTGGTGCCTTCTCTAGGATAGTACCAGGAGGCTATCGCACGGATAAAAAACCCTGTTAACTTCATTATTTTTTAATACATCTTTACAACGGAAGCTACCTGAGGGCTTTTTTTTTTATTTGGACTCTATCTCGCTACCTGAGGGCTTATTCAGTACATAGTAAGATGTAATAAAATAATGGAGAAAAGTGAACGTGTCCTGTTTCCGTACTTATTTATTGTATTATTACAATAAATAAGAAACTTGCGTATACTTCTTGTAATAGCTTTATAGCTATTACAAAAAGTATACGCATCCATTAATGCATCCGCAGATTTACAGGATGAAATCTACACAAATACCGAGTAGAAGTTTTTGTGGTAGAAAATACTACTAAAGCGACGACGCTTTACCATGAGGTGAGCAAGCAATTACTGGCAACACTAAACATCAGTCAGTATTGTGGGTTTATTATGGTCAGTAAGTATATTAAGAAAAAAGTACTGACATCATAAACCATAGCTTGTCGTATTATTTCTAACCAAACTCTTTGCTTGTGATCACTACAAAAATTATTTAGTTCAGTCAGTAGTTATTTTTCATTTTTCCCATCTCTATTATATTATTACTTATTATTAATTACATATTGCCACTGATTACCAGTACGCCATGTTTGTTTATTTTATGTTTAAAGTTTACGCCTTTAATGCTTTTATTTGAAAAAGTGCTTTGAAAGCTTGTGATAAAATTTAATTAAATTTGGTTCAAAGATGTGAGCGGTGTGAGCGGTAAAGTGAACGGCGGACATATTGAAAACCTTAAGATGTAAATTAGACCGTTACAGTTGTTTTCTTAAGTAAACATTAAATTAAAATCAAAGTTAATTATTTGGTGATTTTTAAAAATAGGTGAAGGGATTCAATTAGACTGGAAAGCGCTGTTTGCGTCGGTTCACTGTAGACATATTTTTAAATCTTGTAAACGGTGTTGTAATTCGGGTCTATTTTTGTTTCATTTATTTAGTAAAACAATGCATTTTATTTGTGTGTTTAATGACTATTTACTTATGTTAACCGATGTATATTGAACAGTATAATTCTATGTGATTTCTTTTGCGCCACCTTGTATATGACTAGTTTAGTCAGGTTTATCCTGATAAATTAAAAATGTTGCCTTTAAATTTAACTATGTACAAGTTAATGATATATACACCAAAAACTAAGCTCTGGTGGTGGCACTTCAGTTTATTATTCATATCCTTTCACGCTCGCTCCAGGCGCTCGGTACTTTGTTTCCCAATTTGAACCTTTAAAAGCAATTAAAATTTTACCCAATCTCAGCTTTAATACAAATTCTACATGTGTGATTGTTATTTCTAGTAGGAAAAAGGAAATATAACTGACTATCTTTTGCAAGCGGCTTTGCGCGGTTCGGGATAAAAGGTACCTGTTCTGTACCCCTGATAATGTGTATGCAAAATTTTATGATTTCTTTTTTTTTAAAAGGCAAAATGTTTTACGTAGTTAAGGCGTGAAAGTGTAACCTTACTCACTCGACGAAACACAACCCAAGCATTGCTTTACTGCCGGTTTTCTGTGAGGCTGTGGTATCACTCCGGCTATACACAGACCATGCCTGCCGAAGCATGGCTCTCCAACCAGAATAGATATATATATATGTTTATACACATTGTGCGTATATCTACATTTAAACACTTGTCTCGTGAGCGCCATCCATCATTTATATCTGTTATGGTGTCTCCGTTGCTTTAGTTAATATTGTATATAATATTTAATACTTGATGCGTACGTTAGCTAGGTGTTATTAGTTTACGATGGTATATATCTACGCTATGGAGCATCTTTCGCAAGGCAACATTCAAATAATCTGTAGCACAGAGTCAGTAGGTACTCTTACACATTTCTCGAAGTATTCAATCATGATATATAATAGATTTGCGCCAAATAAAGCATAATTGAATATGTTATCAAAGGCCTATTCAATATCTAATCCACCGATATCTGCGCACATATCAATAAATAAGTTATTCAATTACCCAAGAGAAACATATTGGTCTATTCAATGAGAATGTATAGCTTTGAGTTACGTGACCGCATAAAAGTATCGCTTCGCTTACATTTTGTTATAATGCCTCTAGGTGTTCTTTAGGGGGATATAATATGGCTTTGAAAACAGCGATTACTGTATAATGAAAAAGGATATTAAAAGTTTGGCCGACATGTTGGATAACTTACTAGCATGAATATTGCTTGTGTCTACAATATCTTAACTATATCCATGCATACTAATATTGTAAATGTAAAAGTAACTCTGTTTGTTCGTTATTGAAGTAAAACTTCTATAGAATTGTAGATGTGATTTGAAATTTGATGAAACGAAAAATTCAACAAAAGAGACGAATAATACAAACGTTCATAAATAAAATTTTGCCTGCGGAGAATGAGATAGAATACAAATATACAGTGTCTCCTATAATCTTTGTCTTTGCGCCTGCGTACTACGAAGTCATCAGAAAATGTGTCAATGTCAACGTGGTGTCATTTTTGTGCATTTGCGTATTAAAATTCGTTGGTTAATTAATTTATGTTAACGGACGGCATTCACAATTTCACGGCGACATATATAAGTATGTTTATCAGCAGCCTGGTTACCGTTGTACAGGCTCTACCTAGTTAGGGATCAGACGGCCGTGTGTGAGGTGTCTCAAGTTATTATTGAAACTACATCATATAACATACAAAAAATTATTTGTGCGATAATTAACTTCGCCAGGCTATGAAATACTTATTTGTAATCTCTCTATCTATCGTATTTTTTTGTAAGCCAATTTGGTGTAACATTGTTCAGTCAATCAGATATAAATTATTATCTATATTAATGGGCACGGATGCGGCACCGAAATATCTAGGATAATGTTGCACATCATGCAACCGCAGGACATACAAACAATCAATGATGAGAGCAGTGGCGCAGCTAGGTAACCAAAGGCCTCGGGGCAAAAAATAAATTAAGGCCCCAACTAAACTATTTAAAATCGTTTGCTCTGTATTCGTCGTGTTCCGAATTCGACGTACTCCAGATTTGTCGTAAATCGTAATTATTATTATTATTTATTATATTATTAATATAAATAGTAATTTAGTTACAACTCTAGTAACTGATAACCTGATAACTTCTGGTTCTGAAAAATGGTTTATTTATATTCCGAATGTAAAAGAAGAAAATTTTCACTATTTCAATTTATAGTTTGTAAGTCAGAGTCGAGGGGCCCCCTGGGCTTAGGGGCACCGGGGCACTGCCCCGTGTGCGGTCGCGCAGCGGAATGTTGTTAAATTTAAAGATTTTAATTATGCAGATATTTAGTGTATGACATCGTGTAATTGTGTATGGTAAAAAAAAATATGTGCATGCAGCCATTGTGGACAAATTCGCTAAAAACTGATTCCGCTATGCGAACGTTGTCCTGGCGGAACTTTTTTTAATCCATGGACTTAGAAGAAAAAAATGTGTCCAAAAATTAGTGTGTATTTGTGTATGTATGAATAAAATTAGTGCATGCATAAACTTCGGAGAAATTCAAGTTTCCGCTACGCGAACGTTTGGTCATTAGCTGGTTTTCATATAAAGCGCTTATATAGAGAGCTGTAGATTTTTACATACGTTGTTTTGAATTTGTTTATATTTGTTTGAAAACAGATTTAGAAAAATTCGTAGGGTTTAAAAGATAAAAATATAAACATAAAATACGCTTATTAGGTCTTAATTCGTAAAGTATGCACTTTGGGGTCTAGAACGTGAAAACGTTTATACAAACCTTGTAAGTGTCTGCAACATGTTGCTAAGTATCAATGATGTTCCGTTAGTAATTAAAGAGTTATAGGACAATTTACCGTGAATAGACCACTGTTTACAAAGCAGTCAAATATCACGACGTTCTAAAGGAATTGCATAGTAAAATGTATTCCAATAATTAGTGTATTAATTCAACTACTCACATGCAAAATTTCATCTCATTAAATTCAGTAATTAAAGAGAAACAATTAAAATACTGACAAAGCATCGAAAACCTACATAACATGACCAAGTTCGGATGGCTACAAAAAAGCGGCCGTGCCATATATCTAAGTAACGTTCTTAACCTTCCAGTATAGTATTTATTAATTTGGTACAGTTGCGTACACAAGCGTTAGGAAAAAATAAAACAATTGTATTTCTTGAATGAAAATTATATTTTTTTTTTATGGTATAGGGGGCAAACGAGCAGACGGGTCACTTGATGGTAACTGACTACCGCTGCCCATGAGCACCTGTAACTGAAGAGTCACAAGTGCGTTGCCGCCCTTTAAGGTGGGAGTAGAAGAAGGGGAGGGTGGGGGGTTGAGAGGGGAAAGACGGGAATAAGAGAGAGGGATGGGTTAGGGCCTCCGGTAAACTCACTCACGCTGCGAAATGCATTGCAAGCATTGCTTCACTACCGGTTTTCTGTGAGGCCGTGGTATCGAGCGGAGTCGAGCCGACCCATACGTGCCAAAGCATGGCTCTCCCATGTTTAATAATAACGCCACTATCTACGATAAATATAAATCTTCAATTAACAAGTACTTCTCTAATTAAACATCCGTGTACAAAAATAGTTTTAATTACATGTAATAATTATGTGTTTAATATTTATTTCTTGCCACCTGTTACGTAGAAACCCAAAAAGTGGCGAAATGTGGGTGTCACAGAAATATCACACCTCTGCCTACCCCTTCTGGGACAACAGCCGTGAGCATATGAATGAATGAATGTAAATACAGAAAATAACCTCAAAATTTCTAACCCTCTTAGGGACTAGTCATGACAATCCCTGGGGGGCGCGCCCCAGTAACGGCAGAACCCAAGTTCTGCCGTTACTGGGGCATACAACTCATGTGCGCGCACAGGCGCGTGTATATTGAGCGTATCGGGAGCGCAGCTGAGGCGCTTGTCATGACTAGTCTCTTGTTCATAAAACTTAACGTTAACAAACGCTTGCTAAACATACTCTGTCATTGGTTAGAGACAGCAATAGACTTAAAATGCATACATACATAAGTCACTACCAGTACAACGGTAATATCATATACTGACGCAAGTCTCAAGCGCATACTTAAATAAAGTACCTACGTAAATAGCACTTACTGTCATAGTCAAATACATTTAAAAAAGCAGGTGTAGAAAAATAAATGAGCTATAAATGATATCGAAACAACAATTGTGTTGTCACCTGTACCAATTCAATACCGGTATTATACTGTAAATTTTAGAATGTTACCTAAATATATTGCACGGCCGCTTTTTTGTAGCCATCCGAACTTGGTCGGGTTATGTAGGTTTTCGATGCTCTGTCAGTATTTTAATTGTTTCTCTTTAATTACTGAATTTAATGAGATGAAATTTTGCATGTGAGTAGTTGAATTAATACACTAATTATTGGAATACATTTTACTATGCAATTCCTTTAGAACGTCGTGATATTTGACTGCTTTGTAAACAGTGGTCTATTCATGGTAAATTGTAAACGTGAAAATCAAGACCCCAAAGTGCATACTTTACGAACTAAGACCTAATAAGCCTATTTTACGTTTATATTTTTATCTTTTAAACCCTACGATTTTTTCTAAATCTGTTTTTTAAACAAATATAAACAAATTCAAAACAACGTAAACGTAAAAATCTACAGCTCTCTATATAAGCGCTTTATATGAAAACTAGCTAATGGCCAAAACGTTCGCATAGCGGAAACTTGAATTTCTCCGAAGTTTATGCATGCACTAATTTTATTCATACATACATAATTACACACAAATACACACTAATTTTTGGACACATTTTTTTTCTTGTAAGTCCATGGATTAAAAAAAGTTCCGCCAGGACAACGTTCGCCCAGCGGAATCAGTTTTTAGCGAATTTCTCGCCAATGGCTGCATGCACAATTTTTTTTTACCATACACAATTACACGACGTCATACACTAAATATCTGCATAATTAAAATCTTTAAATTCAACAACATTCCGCTGCGCGAACGCACACCACTGCCCCGTCTAGCCATCCGGTAGCTACGCCACTGGCTGAGAGGATCTGGAGGTTTCTCGACGCTATAAGTCTGAGCAATGAATTTTAAAGCAAGAGTGAGCTACAAAAGAACAAAAATGGTCGAGGTAGCATTAGGCACTTAAAATAATAATAATAGGCACGTATGTTACAGCCTGTTATTAAATTACGGTTTCGTGGGACAACAGCGATATGAACCCTATTCACATTTAAAATACAATCTTGCATAAATACCATTGTTTATTATTTAAATAGTATTATTTATACAGTAATGTTGTTTTTGAGATTTTTAATTAATTAGGAAGATAACTAATCAAACGTTGAGCGAGATTGTCTGAGCGAACTTGTGTATGGGAGACGCCTTTCACTGTTATTTACTAATGTGTTTTTTATTTAAAACGAAAATGATTTAGTGCTGGAAAGTATGAGAAATGTATTTCGCTTATTAGTTTTGTTAAAATCACAATTAACCGCTTGAAATTCATCGTTTGAAAATTAACTCATATAGAAATTGAAAGGATTAGCTTATATTTATATGTATAACTCAAACTGACTTATATTTAGACGACTTAAAAAACAAGTAAATTTTTCATGTAAGTCTCAAACATCGTGGATACCGGAATACATACATAATTATACTTAAAAATTTATCCAATTTGAGATAATCCTTTTTTGAAATCATTTAAATACGCGTGAAGCTCGACGAACACCCTTTAAAAATTCTAAAAATAACTTGAAATATAAACCAGGAACGCCCGACAATTCAGTAAATGACAACATTATCCAACATGTTATTATAATATCATTCACTACTAAGTTGACATTTTTACTTAATCGTCCGTTTCAAGGCCCCGGCTGTCCTAAACCCTGTTACAATCGAATTTTAGTTTGAGAATCGCGTGCAACTTGTGATTGCTTTTTCTTTTGGCGTAACACACAATAAGAAATATAGGGTTGAGCAATTGTTTATACTAGCAATTATGGCACCTTGGTAGGCTACAAATTGCTAGACTTGGTCTAATTTGCAGTCATTGCTAATGTAATCCCAGCCGTCTTTAGATCCTCGTGAGCAAGTGTTATAATGTAGGAGTGCAAACATATTCATTGTGTATTGAAAATCAAAGTGTGATTGAATTGTGTCTAATTGACTTTTAATAAAAAGTTAAACCGACTTCAAAGCACACTAACCAAGGGCACTGAAAAGGGAAAACTTAATGAAAAAACTAAAATACATGGGGCACTTTTTAAAAGGCAACAATATAAAGAAATAATAAAAAAATACATGAAGAGGAACGTAGAACCTTCTCATTTTTGAAGTCGGTTAATAACAATAAAATTCATCACTTTAAACGTCAATGTTGCTTAATTTGAATAAAAAACAATAAACACACTACATGTGTCCTTAATTTCTAAGGGTTTTCTTCGTTTTCCTTCAGATGCCATCATCAGATCCGGACTTGGAGACAATGGAACCACCGTGGGAGCAGACCCTTTCAAACAAAAATTTTTTTTTTGACTTTAACTTAGTTTTTCATGGACTACATTTAATATATTAACACGCACAACTGTTTCTTTTACAAATAAAAACCGGGTTTTTTCACAATTTAATAAAATCGAGAATAACCTAAACTACCATTTTTATTAATTTAAAATCTTCATTGATAGAAACTACTGTGTAACAAAAGAAAATATCCGTGTTTAAATAATTTAGTTAATGCAATGCCTACGCTGACAGCTGATTCGAAGGCCGGACGGTTTCATTTTAATAATCAATACCGATCTGGTCGAAATCGATTAATGGAATAAGAAAAGTTAATACTTATATATAAATAGAAATCAAATAACTATTTATATTGTTTTCAAATTATATCCCCTGTTCACAAACCATAATCCTAACGCAAATAGTTGTACAGTATTGTGAAAATTATTGCTACAATCATTTGAGTTGGACGCGTGATAAATATTGGTACCATTTTGAACAATGTTTTACTTAAATAATATATTTTGAAAAGGCTCCGAGAATTTCACGTTTATATTAATGAACGCGGTATTATTACGTAAGTTATTATTTAGATCCCAATTTTCCCATATTTATTTCCCAAAGTGCCCGGTTGGCGGCAATAGGCTTGCCCCCTATAGTGAGAGGGTACAAATTATAGTTGGCAAAATGTGGGTGTTTAATAGGCCTCCGTCTATCGGGAATACGGGCGGACACATACACTCATGTGAAGTTCGAAATTTAAAAACCTTCAGATGTCCGCTGCAGGTTGAAATTCTTTACGTAAGGTAACGCAACAATATATTTCGTAGTTTAGGTACTCTGTAACCACAATATAGCTTAGATTTTATCATTTATTACAGCATTGTATTCTGGCTTTACGCGTACATAGTAAATTAGATGTTACTAAAATGAATTCGAACACTTTCTACTCCGTCGAACAAAACGTAAAAGGAAGGATTTTTATAAGGCTCTGTGTTCGTAATGAATTATGTCTCAGTAGAGCTTTTATTGTATTTAAAAGAACGGAAGGATTTGTGGAGCGAGGATTCCTTACTCCGGATTTCCTGCGTTACTTGGTGAGCTGGTTCTATAGTGTTTCGGATGATAAATGGGGCGAAAGTTCGTTAAATCAAAATAATTGTAATCCAGTATAACCTAGCTAGGACCCTCGCTATACCACTCAATTACATAATATAGAATCAAATCAATTTAAAGTTTTTTATACGTTTTACAATGAAAATAAAATCTTATTCCTTTTAGTTGGAAAATAATCCACTAGAACCATCTTACTGCGTGATTATTGATAGTGATGAAACGTCATGTATCATGACGGAAATGGCCAACAGACTACCTACATTTGGCCACCGTTTTTGACAACTCCGTCAATTTGGAAGAGAGCAAACTTTTTTTCCCTCTGTAGCAGTACGAGCGTGTCACGAGCGCGGATTCTTTCTTGAGAAGCCCCCAAGAGCATTATTATCTTTTGATAAATGTAGGGCCTAGTCATTTGGTAGACAAGTTGGCTATATACTAGGTACCTATGTGAATGCAGATTCAATCCTAAATTGCCAATTAGGATTTTCATCAGATCAGGATTCAGGATTGAATCACCTTTTCATAAAATTTTATAGCATAACGGTTTTAACTAATTCAACTTTCTAAATTTTATGTTAATGAGAAAGGGACGAATTCATTAATGAAAGGGTTCATAATAAATCGGGAATTCTGTAGGGTAGCGGCATGTTAAGATTTGGCATTGTCTATATCGGACTTAATATTGTGCATGCAAAGTGAATGAACGTCTGATTTAAACGTGTAAATTGAAAAAGAAAACAAACCAAAACTCGACTCTAAATACGATCACCAAATAGAAGTTACTCATACATCCTTTTTTATTTTGTGTTAGGATTTATTTTGTAAAAGTATTTTAAAGGTTGTTTTCACGATAACTTCATCCAGTACTTAGCTAAACTGACAGCTCACCTCGTTACGAACCCCTGAAGACTATTCTCTGTCTAAGAGATTTATAACAGCGATTTTCCCCAGGATGAATGCAATTTTCTTCTTATTTTAAAAGTTTGTTATAACATATTTTAACAGGTTGTTATTTAATGGCCACCATCGCTGCAGTGAGCCTCTCTCGGGATAAAATTATTCTATCTATGAACTAGATTGAAATCCCGAGGTATTCCGTCCTCTTGTTTTGAATGCAGTTGATTTATTCAAATGAAATATCGAAAGTAAAAAAGTCCAGTATTTTCCTGTCTAAAAAGATGTAAAGAGAATCGTTAAGCGGTCTGTCTCCATGAGCAGATAACAAACCATTCCAGCAAAAAAAAAGTAAAAAAAAAATATGTATCGTAGTTCAATTATATGTATTCTTGTATTTAGTACACCGACCCGTTTACTTACAACTCTAAAGTGAGAGCTACATTAGGCTGTCGCCCACGTCTGAGACGTCTTAGGTTGGTGTGAACCTAAAATCGACGCAACGCGTGTCACGCATTTTACGCTGGTTTTCGACTTTGTTATCAGTTACTTAAAAATTAATGAATCGGACAGGGAATTTGAAGAAGATTTACTTTTTTTAATAGCTTTAAATCGCTTTAGAGTATTAAGGAGAAAAAATACAATATAAATACGAAATACGGTCAGACGCGTGGGTTATCCCCTCCACCATCCGACGAAAATTTGTGATCACTGGATCGGCGTGGCGGCGTCGCGTAGGCAGCGTTGCGTCGCATGGCGTTGATCTAATGTAGATCTTTAAAAACTACTCGTAGTTGCCATATAAAATATATGGGGTCCAACGCGTCCAGATCGGCGTACGTGGCCCACGTCAGCCTAATGTAGCCCTCCCTTAAGTCCACCAAAAATATGTCAGGAAGAGATTTAGCGATAAGACCACCCATTTTACCTAGCCTTAATATAAATTTAAGATCCTGTGTAAGGTAATAAGGATGTTAACACTAATCACAAATTTATATTGCATTTTAACTAAATGATTCATTGTGATATATAAAAACCTAAAACAACGTTTTTTTCATTAAAAAGAATGTTAAAAATATATATAGATGATTAAAAAAGGCTGAAATAGTAACCATGACCACGTGACTGAAAACATCAATCAGATTCTATTACGTAATTATCCGAGAGACTGACAGTTGATACTTGTCAGTTGGTATCCTAATAATATTAACTGTTTGATATGAACATAGAAAACGTCACTCATTGCGTGAATTATCTCCAAGTTAGTTGCAACTCGGTAATAATCTTATCACTATGGAAACTGGATTTATCAAAGGAAACTCTTCGAACTTACCGAAGATAGATTCGTTGATGGTGGCAATTTTTTTTTACAGGAAACCAAGATTTTTGTGCTGCTGAACTTAGGAACGTGAAACGTGACAACGTGAACGTGAAAGTGTTAGCCACTTTCTGCTTATTTGTTTATATTTTGGGACATTTATGAAAAGATTTTCCGGTGTGCTGATTGTGGTGCTTTTGCACTTGGGCACTACACAGCATTTGTAATACTTTATGTCGATTTCTCTCAGGTAAAGCACTTAAATTTGGTATATTCGTGAAGGTAACCGCGAGTACAAACACCAAGAACACTTATTACTGTGACGGGCTGACAGTTGAATAATGTTTTTCGGATAATGACGTAATCAAACTGAAGTGAGTGTTTCGGCGGGAAAATTTAAAAGTAACTTTATTTTTTAAAATTTCTCTGATAAACTTTAGTGTTTTTTAACAGAATATTATTTACTGAGTTAATTATGGGTCTAGGTATAAAATAAAACCAGTTTTGAAAATATGTCAACATCCCTATTGTATGGTGTACATTAAAGGCTCTTCTATTCTATTCTCATAGACTCTACTTACTGTATCGGGAATCTAGTAACAAATTACAGTAGTCCTACCGTGACCACGATCGGCTCAATTCGATCAAAACGTCGGGTAACCAATAAGCGATTAAGTTCCGATTTATGCATCTAAATTTACATTTATAAGTAGCAAGTCTTCACTTTGTCATGATTGTGACATTGAATATATATACTTAGATGGATGTTCATTAGAACAAACACTATTTATCAATAATGGATCACGTACTAGAAACTGTAATCTAAGTGCGATGATTTCTTAATTAGCTTCGATGAACGTTGCGGTGTCAGATGGGAACTAGGTCATTTGTGATTGGCGTTAACACCTATATACAGAATGCATCTGACATGCATGCGACCACTTGCCTAATTCACTGAAATCACTAGAGGGTTCCGTACGAACTTGAATGTAGAAAGTTCGTCTATCTCGGGAATCGATACTCCCCGATGGATCATACGTATGTACATTGTACGTCCGTACGTCACAATTCGGAAGGAAAGGCAAACTTAACTTTGTTGTTCAAAAATACTCCCTTAACAACTGGACGGGGAATAGAAGAAGGCTGGCAACACAGTACAGTTTACATCAGGCGCGTATTAAAATAGTAAAAAATATTATTATTGTATTAATTGGTTTAAATAGTGGTGCAATCGAGTGTATAGACAGTTCTCTTTAAGTGATAATGTTTGTGACAATTTACAAGAAGGCAATAGTAAACAACACAATGTTTACCTAAATATGGTCAGTGTTAAACATTACGAAGGAAATAATAATAAGTGCTCATAATAACATTATAAACTAATACTCAGAACTTTTAATATACGTATAGAGTTTTCAAGTGTTCTTTACAGTAAATTCATTATTGAAACTCCTCAAAAAGCAACAGTGAACCGTTTAGAAAAGTTTTTAAAGTAGACCATAGACTTCAAAAATAATAACCCTAGTGACAAATAGATACACTAAAAACACCATTTACTAGACATGTGTAGTTCCGGAGCGTAATAGTTCCTGGAACTATGTCCGCAGTCGGAACTATGTCAGTTCTTTCCGACTTGCTCAACCTAATAGTTCCAGTTCCACAGTTCTTCGGAACGATCACGCGGATTGAAGGAGCGGCCGGAGCGGTATTGAATGGTGGAACTAACTGTCCGTGTGACGTTGTGCTCCGGGCCGAGATCCCCTACTTCTGTTCCGTGCAAGGGTGTATTTTGAAAAGCAGGATTTACTTTTATGGACAGAAGGCAACGATTGAAGGCGTCAAAGGTGCCTGAGCAACTTTTTATGTTAGCAATTATAAATAAAATACGTATATATAATATATTATGAATTATGATGTACAAATTTAAATATTACTTAATTATGTATATATACTATCAATTATTTTTTAAAGACCAAGCCAATACATTAATTTAAAATATTTTAAGTCTAAATAAACAATATCATTGTTTACAACCATGTATGTCCGAAGAACTGTCTGAACCGAAATAAAACTGTTAACTACAATGTCCGGATAAAACTAAGGAACTAGATAGTTCCTCGGACATGTTTCCTGGAACTGGTTCCGACAAGGAAAGGAACCGTTCCAGGTTCAATCCCATGTCGGACATGGTTTGCGCATGTCTACCATTCACTTTGAACTACTAGTGCCATTCTTATTTGCAAGCGGCGAGTAGATATACTATCAAAACAGTGCTACCAACCATCAGACGTTGAAACTCCAGGGTTGGAGTAACTGGTGATACCAGAGTAATAATTATATGCATTATGGCGTATAATATTGACTTAAATGAAATATTGGAGTTAAGAAAAACGCAAAAATAAAACCACGATTTTGCTATTATTATATATAAGTAGTTGCATCATCTTAACAAATGGAGGAAGGCTCTACTGTGAACATTACACTCTGCAAACCACGAAGAACTAATTCTACAGATCATATTGTCTCCTTAACTGATAATCATTTTGATATCACTGTTCTGAGCCTACCAGATACGACTGAATGTTCTGACACTAAAGAACTGTTACAAAAAATTTAAACATTGCAAAACGAATTACTAATTGCAAATAATGAAATTGAAAATTTGAACTATGAAAATACGAATTTAAAGGAAGAATTAGAAGGATGTAAAGGAGTAATACATTTGTACAAAAAAGTAAGCCATGGAGGATCTAACTCTGGTACGCCAAAATCTGCCCGGAAAAGGAAACCTTCAAAAATCAATAACGACACTCAAATGCTACAGACTATCAGCATAACACAAAAAGATAATGTAATAAATACCCCAAAAGACACCACAAAAAAGCTGAACTGGGCATGCAATAGAAATAACAACGAGATCATTCCATTTAGTAAAGGAAGACGAAAGCAACATCCATGAAGTTTTTAAAGAAAGGGAAAATTATAGTAGTAGAAATATAATACCAACGAAAAAAGTCTGAACTATTGCGAACAAGTTAAGAAGAAAATCACTATAATAGCAGATGAACAAGGACGAAACATGCGAAACACTCTTCAAAAACTTATTGGAAATGAGTATTCAGTGACCTGCTATTGAAAACCTGGCGCTGATATGTACGAAGTACTTTTATTAGAGAACACGTCAATCAAAGCACTTGGTAAAAACGATTTTGTTATCATATTAGCTGGCATCAATGATAAATATCCGTTGGAATTCCAGTACTATGTCCGAAATTTTTTTGATTCTGTAAGGAATACTAATATTATAATAACAGAGGTTCCTTTTAATTATAATTTAAATTACCATAAATTAAATAGTGAACTTAAATTTATCTGTACAAAATTTAAATATACGATCTATACTGCCATGAACGTACGCACTTTCATAGCAGGAGACACCCTTATTTAACTCTGTATAAATGCCAACATATACTTACGTATTGACTACAAATTGAAATACGATTGCTATAAAACTGTAACAACAGCTAATCTACATTTTGACTGCCCGACCGAAAACGAAAAATGTACCCAAACTGACTTCGATCAATCTAATAGTTTACATTTTCTAAAGTCAAATAAACATAACTTATGTATAACCGAGCACAACATGCTAACTCCAGATACAAAATTATTAAGAATTCCTGATTTTTCACTTGGATCCTTTTATGCTAGAAGGAGTCGGCATGGTGGCTCATGCATTCTAGTACGAAATTCACAACAGTTTAGACCACTTAATGACATAAAAAATTATAACTCCAATTGTATCATGGAATGCTCAGGTATTGAACTTCTACAACACAACATGATTATTGTATGCATATATCGGCCAACAAGAGCAAATCAAGGGGACATTGATACTTTTTTGAATAACTTAAACTCTTTTCTCAATCGATATTGTCCTAGGAAGAAGAAAATTTTAATATGCGGCGATATTAATATAAATATTTTAGAGAAAGGTAGAATTACTTTAGATTTTTTGAATATACTATCCTCCTATAATCTGAGATTAGGTGTACATGAACGAACACGGCCTGTGAGTGGGAAGTGTTTGGATAATTTTATATTAAATTCACGTGGCTGCCTTTGTGAAAATATTGAATTGGCTTTGTCTGACCACACTGCTCAAATACTAACATGCCCCACGCAATCTAACTGTTCCCTTAAGCACTGGTATGTAGAAAGACGAGCCCAAAATCAAGAGAATACTAACAAATTTATAGAATGCATAAACTCTTTAACATTTGCGGAAAGCTATGAAACTAACGACCCTAACAAAGCCTTTCATCATTTTATGAACTTTTCACGTTTTTTCAGGTCAGGACAAACAACTGCAGTAACCGAGTTGAAGATCACTTGAAATTAGTTGAAATGCTTGTTAATATTATATGAAATAATAAAACCATATATTATTATTGAATTATTTATGTAGATAAGTATGTGTCACTCTGTCACTATATGTAGTTAGGTATGTGAAAGTAATTTACTTTCCAGTAGAAAACTCTAATTTATCTTCAATTAGGTTTAAGACGTGATTTGCACTACATTTGTTTAGACGGTTTTTATTAATCGCCTGTTTATATATTTAAATATTGGTTTCAATGTTGGTGAACACGGCCCTAATAGAAGTAAAAAACCAAACTAAAGTTAGTATAATGATTATAATGAATCAGTAAAACATGGCTGCAGTGTCCAGCGGTTTATCAATTTTAAATGGAGCTAAATTAACAAGTTTGCTACATAACATAGCGTTGATAATATAGTTATGTTATTAATATTAAATTAGTTAGCAAGTGAGAAGTGCACGTCCTGTTTTTGTTTTATACATAATTAACTTTTAATCCTATTAACGTGGTCAGATGATTAATTTATTAGGTATTATCAAATTCCAGTGATATGTGTGAACAATGAAATTTAGAGAAATAATGTTTTCTCTATTTGCAAAAAAAATACATTTACTTCTGTATTTTAAATTAAAATTAAGAAAGCTTGTGGAATATTTTCCCGTGAATTAAAGAGCTGAATTAAATGTCATTCTGACTTGCAGATACGATACGAGTTCTTTCTTTTCTGTATGTCTAATTATTCTAATTCAATTCAATAGAAAACATCAGGAAAGTTTATAAGTCTGTTTCCAGGCTTCTACAAATGTATGTTTTTGCGATTGACAGCTAATTCAGTCCCATATATTTCGCCATTCATGTTTATATGTACACACATATACACTTGGAAATTTCCACGTTTCCGCCCCAACAAATGGATCTAAACATCTGTAACGCTAGGGTAGAAACATTTATCAACGAAGTTGTAACAGCCCTTATGACAGAACATGACTTACAGCTTTTGCTCTCAAAGCTTTAGGGGACCTGGAAATATACAACATACATTACGTTTATTTTACTTTTTTTTTTCATGACAAAGTCTACAAAGAGGGATATATCAAGTATTAAAAATGACACAAGCGTTTAGTTATCAATATTATTAATACAATAGTGTTTATCACCTTTTAGGTGTTATTTAATGTTTAAGTAATCTTGCTGAATCGATACTTATCCAAACTAATATTATAAAGCTGAAGAGTTCGTTTGTTTCTTTGTTTGGTTGAACGCGCTAATCTCAGGTACTGCTGGTTCAATTTGAAAAATTATGATAGTGTTGGATAGCCCATATATCGAGGAAGACTATAGGCTATAATAACATTACGCTACGATCAATAGGAGCGGAGAAGTGACCATTAACGCAGGTGAAACTGCGGGGAGGGCTAGTAATATTATAAATGCAAAAGTAACTCTGTTACTTTTTTTACGACTAAAAGTTTGTACGGATCGTAATGAATTTGGCAAGGAGATAGATTATATCCTGGGGAAGGAAATAGGTCACTTTGTATCTGTCAAGAGCTTGTATGTTATAAAGTTACAATGCTTTTTCCTCATCAATTCCATAGAGTACGAATCGATAGGAAAGTATGATAGTACTTTATGAAAGGTATATTTACGTATAACATGTCATGTATTTACAAGAAAAATCTAAGTATGTTTATTATCCATGATTAGATGATTAATTGATTAAACCGCATGTTACAAAATATACTTAGTTCCGGTCTAGATAGCACTACGAAATATGTCCCAAAATATTATCACTACTAAACTGAAAAACTACTAAACAGATTTTCATGCGGTTTTCACTAATAGACAGAATGATTTATAAGGAAGGTTTAGGTGTATAATTTGTTAAGATTTTGTGTAAAATGATTAAAATATGTTAATGATTTTTGAAGAAGCCGGGGCGGGTTGCTAGTTATTTTATAAAAAACAAAGATTTGTGTAAATTATGTCAGTAAAAATCATAAAAAAAAAAACGAAATAATGCTTAGAAAAAAATAACCGCTGGCTTTAAAGAGCGGTTATGTTTTTACGAGCGTCTAAAGTAATGAAACGTTCTTAAGAGGTTTCTTACGATACTCAATTATAAAATATCTTTAAGCCTTGTTGTTTTGCTGCAATTCTCCTTATTAACACCAGACTTATTAGGTCTTATCGTTTATTTCGCCATCAATATCAATGTTTCTGTTTCTCAGTTTATATTATACTACAATATTTCATACAAGATTTGCTACCCGAAAATGCATTGGTGTGGCTAGGTAATTTCAATTAAAAAAAATGGTTGTATGTGAAGTCGATTTACGGACGAAAATTCACGTCAAAAAATATTGTGACTAAAATAGAAATTAAAACGAGGTATCCTATCTCTCAAGTTGGACCAAACTGCACAAAGTGTGCGAAATTTTAATAAAATCGGTTCATTAGTTTGGATTAGGAGTTCATCGCGAACAAATAACGTGACACGTAAAATTCGTAAAAAGTCTATGCGTAACACGTACTACCATCATAATCCGTTCCAGGGCTTTTTGATTTATAAGTAGGACTTCAAAAAATCTCTCTAATTAGTACGTTTGTTGTGTGCAAATATATAATATCTACTTAACTATATAAACATAGAGCAAGGCTTGGTGAGGCTTAACCACTATCGAGCGCCCCGTTTTGATTGTATTAACGAACACAATTTTCGATCTAATTATCCCGTCGCGCGTCGACTTGCAGCATCATATGCATTTTGATAGATTATGTTTTATATTAATATAGCTGAAAAATTATTAATGAAGGTCCCACGAGGATTTGTTCCGGAGACAACTTGATATAAAGGATTTTAGTAAAAAAATAGTGTATTTCAGCGATTTAAAAAAAAAATACTTTCAGCGCATAACCCAAGACACTACACACCAGCACTCTTACTTAGTATTGAATCTAATAATATATATTGAATAAAATACTAAAAAACAAAGAAAGAAAAAAGAAATTAAATCTTAAGAATTCTAACGACATAGGTACCTAGTTTTTTTTTTAAAGTGATAAGTAACGCCATAAAAATATAGAATTATTGCAAATCAGTTTCAAAGCGGTTCAAAGTTTACAAGCGGCGGTAGCGTAATGGCTAAGGCGTCGGACTTGCGATCAAGTGGTTGCGGGTTCGAACCCCACCCAGTGCACTACCGTCGTGAGCCCACTCCTAACACAAGCGTTAAGCTTAGCTAGAGGGGTTAACAAGAATACTAGTAATGTGTGACCCACGTTACTAGTAATCTTAACTTAAAAAAAAAAAAATTGTCAATGAACTCTTATAGTCTTTTCTTTTTAACAAATCTAGGCAATCAATCCTCTTGCATACGATATGCAAGAGGATTGATTGCCTAGATTGCTACATGCTAACAAGCCCGACACCCTAGACAAGTCATACCTGCTTATGTAAAACCGCTAATTAACAGTGGAGTCCTCGCCTTTCTTACTTGGCAAGGGAGTAAAAAAGAGATATAACATATCTAGAGCAATATATAACTATATATAACCAGTGACAATCAAGCGATGATTCTCACAAAATAATGCAATAAAACACGTTACCAACTGCTAATTACAAATCTTTGAATTAAACTTATTTATTAAGATCTTATGGAGCAATGAGCAGCTATTTCCATATTTTTTATTAATACTAGTGTTTTCTCATCCGGTATTTAGCGTTATTATTTATGTTATTGTAAGATTGCTTTCTCGATCCGATGCTTATCTAAAATTTTGCAGAAGGTGGTCTGCTAACTAAGGAAATACGTAGAGATAATGAAAATTCGACCTCCAAAACGATCAGGTTTTCGAACAGGGCACAGTACTGCAATTTTAATTGATTTTGAGACCAGGGATCAAGGCATGGGGACTTTGGTCACCCTGCTTGATTTTTTTACGTACTTTTCACTCGATTAATGTCACTCTTTTGCTGTCCGTGCTTTTGCATTTTATTTGATGTTGAGGATAATCCTGAGGCACAACGTCCGTGTTCAGTTTGTAGCCAAGTGGGTATTAAGTTTTATTCGATTTTGTGCATTCGGAATTTTATATATAACATATATAGTCTACGGTTTGTATTCTCAAAACTCAAAGAAGAGTAAAAGCTGACACAAGAAGACTAAGTCACAACAAAGCGTGACTGGTATTGACTAGTTCGTGACAACGGGCCACATTTATCACAAACTAGTAGGATAAATAGTCACAAATCTTTGGGTTGTCAGTACGTCACTGTGTCTTACGTAGGACGGTTATGTGTTCGTGTACGACGATAGAAGATCTAATTATTCAAATTCAAATTCAAAATCATTTATTCAATTAAGACACTACGTGACATTTATGAACGTTAAATGGAAGCTAGAGTTAAAATCATAGATCGGCACAAACAGACGCCACAGCATGTACTGGATTGTCAAGGTAAATTAGGTGAAAAACACCAAAATCTACTGCCTGTTTGTGTGGATCTATAACTTCCAGTTTCCAAAATGCGTAGGGAAGTGCGTTCCTTATGAGAAGAATACTGGCAAAGAAACTCATGGCCACTCTTTTTAAAAGTCAGATCTTCAGGTACAATAGTGTTAGTGTTATACGAGAGGTAAACAGGATGCAAGCTGATGCCACCTGAATTTCATTTTATTGAAATGCTCCAAAAGGTAACGTACTAAAAAATAAAAATCACTCAGTGATACCGTTGAAGGTTTGAACCTATTAAACATAGAAATCATTCAAGGTGCACATCTACCTTCATTCAGTTGCAAAATCTACTGTTAAAAATGATTCGTGACTGGATTAAGAGGCTAGAGTTGCAGTTGATCGAACCAAAATAATAGTATAGGCTAAAGCATCGCTGACTTGGCCGACCAGTCACCCCAAGCAGCACCCGTTCACGAGTATGACGCATGGACCAGCCATCATCTCCTTCGCCATATCAGAGGGAAAGAAATGACCCGATTATACTAACAGCGTAGTAAGACTAGGAGTCAATGCCAACATTCTTTGTAAAAGTATGTCTTATGCTTTATCATGGCTTTAGCGAACTATTTTGTTTGTACCTTTAAATGTAAGATCTAGTATTTATTATACTCACTGTGGCCCTGGAAGTGCCGCTATCCAGACTGCTCTGCGATGATATGGAAGGCGTCCTAGCGAGGCGAGCGTGTGGAAGCGAGCTAGCGCTCCTGCCTTCTGTCGACAGCGGCTGAACGCGGCATTGCTCTTTAGGTATCAGCATCTCCTGTCGACAAGAAACATCCTATAAACTCTATAGATTCAAAGTTGGTGATTAGACACCATTTCAGCGCCTAAAGATAAAGTGTGTGAAAGTTAGATAGATTAAAAATAACTGAAGAAAATTTTTTTTTGCTTTAGCTTGTTGAAACGGTAATAATCTATATTAGATGGTTGACAGTCATTGACACATGAATATCAACGGTAGCTCTTATTGTACGAATGTTTATGCTACTAATATGCGTCCAGTAACAAAAATCTAAATAATCTTAAACCTTTTATATGTATAAAAGGTTTAAGATTATTTAGATTTTTGTAATACGCTAGATATTTGCAACTTTGCCGTTTTTTGGCTAAGTATTGTGATATACACAAGAGTTTTTTTTCTGTATTGCAATAAACATAAAGTCCTATTGAAGTTTTACAACCGTATAACCATGGAAATTTCATTTGTCACTACTATATAAAAATAACCTTTGCTTTATCGCAGATCTTTGCTTTTATATAAAATGTATGGTAATCACCAAACTTACACTAACGGTGCAACCTATCAAAACTATTTACATTGTATTGCCACACTTATAAAGTGTGTCTGAAATCATACCAAATTATGTAAATCAAAAAGTCACCTTCCATTCCAGAATTACGAGTATCAACGAGTCGTAGCATGTAGCATAATACATCCATTTGCAAAATTGAAAGCATGTGAATTCAATAAAGTGTAATTATATTCATATCCAATAAAGTTTTTATTAACAGAATAATTAATTTAAAAGGCTGTTTGATCTTTCGTTCCAGTATTGTCTACCATAAATATTGATGCAAGTCGTTATAACGTTTACTCTTGTGATGCTCTTCGTCATTTTACCAGTGTCATAATACAAAAATATCATTGATAGTTGTTCTGTATTGCTTTATTACTAGTTCTTTTATCATAAATATTAATGAGGAAAAAGTGGAGAGAGATTTTGTCAATGAGGTCAAAGGTCACGACGATACGATTATACGATTTTATCGAATAAAAGTTTTTCGCTAAAATCACCGTTGTGTAGTTTGATCGGATGGTAAAGAAATTTGATGGCAGGTTGACTTGAATCCAGGGGAAATTTTAAAAGCATTTCGTACTGAAAATGGTGGGTTATAATTGTGTTGTTTGAAAATATTAATTATATACCTATCATCGTTCTTTGATAGCATTTGGGATATACATGTAAATTTAGACAAAGATTAAATATTATTATTGTTTTTACTCTGACACATTTTAAACAAAACTGTCAGTCGTAGGACTGCACGTCATATACAAACACACACACGTCTGTATAAATGTCATCTGAGCGTGACGGTCACGCAAGTTCAGTGCTTTTTTCCTCATACCAAAAGTGCCCAATGTGCCTAAAGAAGTTTTAACTTGAAAAATTTCTGTACTTATTAAAAAAAAAAGCTTTTACGGAAAGATCATGAGAACCAAACGTGTGTTACAAATTTCAGCACGATAGCTTCAGTGGAAGTGAGTAAAATATTAATTGAAAAATTCCAGGACATACACGTGAAGTTAAATAAAAGCTTTTTAAATAGAATGAGTCGTTTTTTTTCTAAATTCGTTCAGTATAATTCAGAACTTACAAAAAAATATTCGCAATAAATGGAATGAATAGAATAATATCCAATACTTTTTTTTTCATCTGTAACCAAACACTTAAACATTATTTGAGGTAGATTTCGAAGGAAAGTCTACCTATTGGTTTTGTACCAGTTGTCGAGTTTTCCAAAAATGTATTTACAGGAGGTCTAGTTATGATCCCTAGACCCCAAAACAACCGCCAGTTAAAAAGTTTATAGGTATATATGTACGAGTATGTACCTCAATTTTACCGGCACGATAGAGGTCGCAATTATGCATCGATTGCTTTCAAACTTGGACGACAAATCAACAGGGCAAAAATGAAGCTTAAGTTCGTGAATGGGGAATATTTCCGCAAAAGGGGGGACGGGGGCAGATTTAAAAAAAAATATTAAAAACACGAAATCTACCTCAGCGGGCCCGGTTTTTTTTACCGACCTTGGCAGCAATAATTTAACTAAGTATAACCGAAAATAGCTGAATACAAATACATTTATTAGAATATTTTGATTCTTAATTGAATAGAAATCAGTGGTTCATTATCTTCAAAATTCTTATTTATAGAGTTCAATTAAATTAATTTTAAGTTTAAGTCTTGTATGTTAAGAAAACTCACAATTTAATGTTGCAATGCCCGAAATGGGTTAACTGTTGATACTCAATATTAATGTACCATCTACAAATATGTATCCACACAGTTTGCAATAAATGTCTTTGTCCTCTGTTACTCCTTTATCTAGAATAAGACAGTGTTTAGTAGTATAACATAAAAGTCTATGTAAAAATCTTAGCTCAGATAGTTTCGCGTCAAATAAATTACCCTCTTATAGCCTTCATAGCTCCGTCATCGCCGCATAAAAAACGCTATACACGATATCCGAACATCATAAATAAAGCCTTTCCTTTATCGCATCGCCTGAAATGGAAAACTATCACTTAGGATATTTCCTTGCAAGAAAATACTGCAGCTATTTTCTGAGAGGAATAAAAATCTTTGTCTTGAAAATAAAAAGATAAAAGAGGCTTAAGTAATATTCTACCAGAGACGTGGAGTAACATCTTTGAAATCCCCAACCTTCAGTGAATATTCTTGTACGCAATATAGTACTTTATAACCTGCAAAATGAGAATTTTTATATTGTAGAACTCTGTTCATACGAAGCGGTCTCATTGGATCAAAGTTACGATTATAACTTTAAGTATGCGTTTGCGGCTGAAGCGACGGACTATTATTAATTCTGAAATAATGCGCCACTACTGTCTACTTATTGAGCACTGGAAATGACTATGCTTGATAATTAAGAAAATTACTTTATATTTAACTTTGGTACTATAACTTTTTGTGGTTATAGCGGTAGTGATTTTTCTTAAATTAAAAAGCTCCCTTCTTTTTCGCGTTGTGCTGTGCTATTGGTGAATGACCATACCACAACGTACTCCTTAAACCAATCGCAGCGCCTATGCATGACGCGATATTAGTACTGTCAGTAACTATTATCTTAACTGTGGTACTGTGGCTAGTGCACTAGTCTAGTCACTTGTATACAAGTGTATTTGAAAAAGGAACACTTACTTAAATCACTTAAAGGGCAGTATTCCTTTTTCAAATACAGCCTGTAGAGAAAGCGGTTCTTATGGTGCCCGCCCCGAAACTATTGCCAAATACTTAGTAATCTGTGCTATTGCAGCAGTTGAGGACGCGACCTTAGCTATACCAACTTTTAAACTCTCGCGTTCCATGATTTAATTATGCGCGATTAAATACGCGATGCAGAGGTACGTTTATTTCGTGATCGCGTCAATTCCCGTATAAATACATAATTGCGACATTAGTTGTTATCACCTTTGAGTTTATGTAACACCTAATGAATTTGTAATATCTTGGGAGGCTAAGACTTAATCAGCCGTTGCTTTTTAATAAATAGGAAAGTCATTGATATAACAATTACTACAGAGGAAATAGCATTGGAGCTGCTACCAAGTGTGGCTTGGGGTTCGATTTCCAATATGAATCCACTCTTAGCACAAGTATTTAATTTAATTGGAAGGGATAATAAAACTAATAACGCAGATAACGGGCAGCTGCAACCTTTACCTACATAGCAGAGCTAATAGAGAAAGGAGATTATTCTGCACTTTTCGGTGCCTGGTAGATAGGAGAGTAGTAGTCCTTTCCTATTCTCTTTTCGCTGCCGCCTTATCCAACATCACCTCCTCGCAACACGTGGCGGCTAAATCCTACATTCTCTAATTTTGAACCATGGACTGAACCACGCTTTCCGGTGAGAGGCTTCTTCAGTAATACAGTGATCACGGGCAACCGCACCCATTCTACACTTTTTATGCGTCTGGTGGGAGACATGAGAGTACTAGTCCTTTCCCATTCCCCTTTCGCTGCCACTTTAGCCAATATCACCTTCTCGCAAAATATGGCGGCTCAATACTAGATTCTCTCATTTTGGACCATGGATTAAAATCGTTTAAAGTCGTATCGGAATGAAACTTATGCAAAGTTTCATTCCGATACGACTTTATGTGACGTCTGTCTTACGTGGTGTTACGGTATGTGAAATTTGGATGACAAACAAAAAAAATTGGCATTTTGGAGTTGATCTGGTGAAGAAGCCAGGAGGTAGATAGCGGAACTCTTCAGTGGCTACTAGTAACATCATCGAGTTTGAGCTCATATGATTCGTGTTGACGAGTCCAACTCATTGTGAATGGTAACATTAGAATAGAATAGAATAGAATTTATTGTACACCGGTACACATTGCTTAAAGTTAGTTTACAATTTTGATATGTACAAAGGGCGTCCTTATCGCTAAAAGCAATTTCTTCCAGGCAACCTTGGGATGGAAAAATAATGACCAGTAATATAATAATTTAATGGGTAGTTTTGGTGTGGGAACCAAAACGTGTTAGGCTTAAAACTAGTAAATTATACCTATAAACATAAACAATATAATTAGATAGGTAATACAGGGAAACAAGTGTAATCACTCAATATATTATCACTCAATCATTTAATATATTCATATACACACATAAACAGTGTTAGTGTAATGATGAAACAAGGAGTTGGATAGTGGACTTCGTTTTAACTTTTTAATATCGGTTCGCTAATTAAGAGTGTTCGTTCTTTTAGTCTTACTAAACTATAATTATTCATTATATTATAAATAATTTAACAGATTCGTGAGATAAATTAAAAAGATTTTGGAACGTAATCTCACGAAACCGTTATCCAATTTCATTATTATTCTTACTTACAAATATATTTTCTTCTAAGATTTTATAGGAATGAAATCAACACTTTTCAACTCTGTTTACTTTATACTTCTCAAATCCAATAAACTTATTACTCACTAAGCTGCTTATTTTTATGTAACAGAATAAAGTAAATAAAACAGATACATTTCGCTCTGACTTGTGAGTGAGGCACTTCACGGATTCGATTTGCTACACAGGAAATACATTCGTATAGCTCACAAATACTTGTTAAGAGCCTCCGTGTCACGATTTGTATATCGAATGTGAAATTACGTTACCGAAAATCTAATGCACGAATGCGAGAGAGGAGATCGATTATTTATTTATTTTAATTTAAACTTCATAATTAAACGATATATTTGGCTGAATCAACTTGATATTTATTTGAACGATCATGACCTCTTTTCGAAAACCTTTCGACGTTAATAAGTGTTATTTGACTTTTTAAAGGATTTCGGAACGGGATAATTTAATTACTTTTCCTTAACGCTTATTGAATTATGGTGGGTGGAATGGAGTTTAATCAATAACGTCAATTTAGAGGTAAGGATCAGCATCCTATTACAAGGACAATCAGTTTTAGACGATACAATTAATTATAGTTGTATCGTCTTATAATTGTATCCTGTAATTATACAGGGATTATAATTCTATAAATAATTTTCGGTAAATAAAATAACTGTGATTCTGAAATCAAATGTATACTAATATTATAAAGCTGAAGAGTTTGTTTGTTTATTTAAACGCGCTAATCTCTCGGGAACTACTGGTTTGAATTGAAAAACTCTTTTTGTGTTGGAAAGTCCATTTATCGAGGAAGGCTATAGGCTTTATAACATTACGCTACGACCAATAGGAGCGAAGTATCAATAAAAAATGTTGCAAAAACGGGTAAAAGATTATTTATCTCTCTCTCTTATGTGACGCAGACGAAGTTGCGCGCGTCCGCTAGTATTTATATAAGTGCCTTAACCTGTTAGTATGAGAAAAACGTATAAATACTTAATTCCTCAATATTTATGCGAAACAGAAATTGTAAGGTACCTAAGCTTAACAGGCGGTTCCCGGAAGAAAGAAAGTCGTGTGTATGGATTGGGGTCTTCATGCTATTTAGTAGAGTAGTCTCTTAAAAAAAAATCATAATAATTTATCAATATATATATAAAAATGAACCCCCTTTATCCTGGTCACGCTACAACTTGAGGATGGCTTTACCGATTTCATTCATCTTTTTTTTAATGTTTTCAAATACTTCATAGAAGGTTTTTGCATTCAAAAAAATTAAGAAAATTGCGTAGAAACTTTAAGAAAGCAAAACGACTCCCTTTATTTGAATTTTTTTTAATGTAACCTTAGCCCCAGCGTTATATACTCTTTGCTAAGCACGTTTGAAATAACTGTCAGTTGTTTGACAGTAAGAAACAGATCGCACACCGCCAATATCGTTTACAAAGATCGCATAATTTTCTTTGCGTTAATTAGTTGTATCGGTTGGAATCAAGGACTTCATCATGGAAATCCATGGTTGGCATTAAGAACGAATAACCCTTACCCAGCTCCCTGTTATAATATGAAAATGAATGCCTATTTCCCTTGGTCACGGCATCACGCGTAAACGGCGATTCAAACGATTTCGCTTATTCTTTTTTTAAGTGAAAACTTCTTTAGCGGCGTTGTGCACTTTTTGATAGGTAAAAAATGTTAAACTCGCGTCAGGACATGTGACTCTGATAAGAAACCCGTCCCCATCGAAAATTCGTACGACGGAGCCGAGTTTCTTATCTTTATATATGTACAGCGTCAGAGAGACATGTAGAGGTATGGAGGGAGGGAGGGACAGGGACATAGAGAGAAAGAGAGAGAGAGAGAACTGAACACGTGACCGTCACGCTAATAATGCATATATAGATCCACTGTTGTCACCAACTTGTTAATGTGACGTGTCAAGTTCGTCGTTTCGTTTAAGTTTTCACTTCTGTCGGCAATCCCACTGCAATTTTTTTTTTGTATTTGTTATTGTCAGAAGAAGGTTCTTATAAAAGAAAAAAATAGGAAAGGTGTTTTATATTTTTAAATTTTTAAGTTTCCTTTCCATATTTGTCGAATAATCCCAATACAAAGTACCGAGCGGTAGGCTTCCATGAAGAGTATTCAATTATATCCGTGACCCCGGGGCATACATCGCCATTGTAACGTCCATATTGGAATTTTACTGGCGGGCTAACCTATGTATATTGATTAAAGTGAGCAGTTTCGGACTTAATGGCAGCTTTTTGTTTGACTCCTGGCCATTTAGAAAAACCAACCAAAATCATTCATATTATACTTAAGTTTTTGTATGATATGTACTGTGTTGGCTGAGATTTATCGTGATACCTTAAAAACACTTTAGTACATGGAATTAAATGAGGGTATAGATGTTAAAAAATTATTTCTCTTAAGAATATGGGATTCTTTTATAAGACTTATTTATCGACAGGATCGGTAAACGAACGTGATGCGAATAATAAGAAAATAGGCTAAGATTTTGCTTCAAGTCAGTCACTATGTATGATACTTTACGTAAAAATAATGAGGATTTCAAAAATAAAAAAAATACCTTTGTTGTTATTCGAAAGTTTAAATACCTACATTATAAATTGGAAAACCTTGCACCCCATTTAAGGTGGTTGATGTTTCTGCAGACGACAGCTAAACAAAAAAAATTACAATCAAAAGACCACATAGAATTCAGAATAAGTAAGAAGTGCGATATGGGCGATGTACGCGCGCCGAACTTATGAGCCAACATTTTCGTACCCGCGTATATACTTTCACTGGGGACGTAGCTAGGTAAGAAAACTGTGCCAAGTTGCGGGGTAATTATGTATCGAAAAAGAAGTTAGGATTGCAGTATGTTCAAAGTAAGAACATCATTTCATTGGTGAGTCCAAAAACTTTTGTTTTTGAGTCATATTGACAAAAAATCACTAAGTGTTATGTAATTTCAGAGAGAAACCCGTTATTATGATCCCATCTATTATAACAGTTTTTTTTATACATTGCATAGGTTTCATATTTAAGTCCTAACTATATTGAAACTACGAGAGCACGCAATGAACTACATTGCTTACAGGAATATTGCTATACATTTTACATGAAAATATTGGGTAAATGTTACTCGTTAGCTCTATATTGACGTCCCGCTGTCTCGGACGTAACGGCTGGCAAGTATGTGTACGACCCATGTAACTCTACCTTATAATGATTAGCGTAAGGGTGTATTTAATATAATTATGAATGGTGTTTAGGATATATATATAATACTATAACTAGCCAATGTTATGTACACCGTAAGTGTCATACATATCAGACTGAAGACTAACAATATATATTTTATAAATGTATTAATACATATGATATGGTTGTACTATTTAATAAATAAATCAATAAATAAATAAATCCTATTTAATAAATCCGCGTGTATGCCTGTAAAATAAGGCGACACGTGTTTTCGATTTTATTTCAAATACGATAATAAACGTAGAGGAACATATATTTATAGTAACCAGATAAATTGACATCATGCTAACATTTAAGCCGCATAGTGTCAAAGGGTGAAGTAATTTCCTTTTAAACTTTGTATGGCAGATGTGTCGACCTTAAAATGACATAACGGTGACTGGGCTCTTTCCAAATGTTAAATTACATCTTTATATAGGTATCTTAATTAAGTTTCTTGAGCATAAAATAAGACTGAAGTGTCTAACTAAAGTTAATTGAAGTTTTTCTGACATCCTACCTTTTTAATATGATAAAGGTGAATGTGAGTTTGATTGCTTGTTTGTTACGCCTAAAGTACTTAACAGATCGTCATCGTCGTTAAATTTTGCATGTATACACGTTATCAGGGTTATAGAAAAGGACATAGGACCTTTCATTAATGCCCTGGTCTTGTGAATGCTTAAAGGTATATGTTTACCACTTTGCTGCTTTCAGTCACATGTGTGTGTTTGGGGGAACTCGGCCTGTTTCAGGCCCAATAGGGACCCTTCAATAAAAAGCGAAGCGACCTTTCACTTCATGTCGAAAACAAATGTATTTCTAATGATTACGAATACCACTCACGCAAGTTATAATTCGAAGGGGATTATTTTTGTTTGAGTATGCTGCGGAACATCCGGACGACACGCATTTTAATTTACAAACAAAAATGGCTGATAGCTCAATTAACTTGCGGACTGTATACCTATCAAGAGAAATACACATTTTTCTCTTATTCTTTTCTCTGCACTCCAACGTAGATACGATCTAACTAGACTAGTTATACAGCCCTAAAGGTGTAACCGAAAAACTTAGTCAATCTTAGAACAATCTTCTTTTTAAAGTCGTTAAACACCGCTTAAATATTAAATGGATAAACGGTACTCCACGCTGTTTTACAGCAACTTTTCAGTTAATTAAGCGTTTTGTTTTATTTTTAGGTCGACCAGCTGACCCGACATAAGTTGTCAAAATTACAAAAATCCCTAGCAAAAGACTTCAGTTTCTCATATTGTTTAATCGTGGGAGAGCGATGCTTCGGCACGTATGGGCCGGCTCGACCGGAGTGATACTACGGCCTCACCGAAAACCGGCAGTGAAGCAATGCTTGGACTGCTTTTCGCCGACTAAGTGAGGTTACCGGAGGACCTACCCCTCCCCTACCCCCTCTCACCCTCTTCCACCCTTCCCCTACTCCCACCTTGAAGGCCGCCAACGCACTTGTGACTCTTGAATTGCAGGTGTTCATGGGCGGCTGTAGTCACTTACCATCAGGTGACCCACTGTTTGCCTCCTATTCCATAAAAAAAGAACAGATTTTTAAGAATTTGGACAATTACCAATTATTGAAAACAAAAAACCGGACAAGTAGTCGAGTCTGACTCGCGCACTGAGGGTTTCGTAAGCAAACTAACCTGTATGTAGATAGTACGTCCATCCCGGGAATCAATTCTCGAAGATTTTTGCCCGTCTTTTCTGAAAGACAAACTTAAAGTTGCGATTGCGATGTACGGCTAAGTCTACTTACCAACCGAAAAAAGTAAGTTTGTAATCACAATAATGATTTTTATGTGATATAACTACAAATTAACGACTTTCAGATATTTGACTTTGATTTGACTGTCAGACCTTGCTTAAGTACCTACATACCAAAGTTCATGATTCTAGATTTACCTGCGAAATGTTCTAATTTTTTTAAATCTTTTGATTGCGTTGACTTAGAAACTTGATTGTTTTACAGCTTCAAGGGACCGCAAACTTATGTATTTGGTATTAATTTCACCTTGATGGTACACGGGTTCCTGAGAAGAATGGTCTTGACAGACAGACAGACGGACAACAAAGTGATCCTGCAAGGGTTCCGTTTTTCCTTTTCAGACACGAAAGCCTAAAAACAGCCAAATCGGTTCAGCCTTTCTGCAGTGATATGCTTACCAAAGAACAGAGTTTTATTTGTATAGATGAACATGTTCGGACAAATTCCAATCCTATGTTTTACAGTATTGCAAATATCCCGTAAAAAGAATGTACAGCAAGGCTATTACTGAATATTGGACATGACGTCACTGTCCGTCACTAAGCGACGTAACACTGTTACCGATGAAAATTTGCTCACATACATTTTTCCCTACAGTTTTTGGGGATTTCCTTTATAGGATTACTGATTTAACTGGTAAAAGGGAACACTTACATCCTACAGAGCAATACGCTAACGTTATAAGTATAACACTAGCAGTATGCTACTTTATACTTTTGCGCAGGTCAAATTTTTTTCATTATAATCTTTGGAGGAAGATTATTATTTACCTGTTTGAGATTGTACGTTTTAAGTTTAGTCAAGACAGTGCATGTTCTGAGGCACAATAACCACTTATAACACGGGAACGAAGAGTAATATATTATGTATATGTACAAATTAGTTAGTACAGTTGTAACTTTGACCACCTCTGTGGCGCGGGGGTTATGTATGCGACAGTTACGCCGGTGGTCGTGAGTTTAATTTCCGCTCAGTGCAAATATGTGTAAGCGCTGTGATATTTAAAAAATTGTAATTGCATTGGAATTTTTTTTTTAAATTGAATCTATATTTAAAACGTGAAAATAATTCATAGTACATACGTATTTTGAAAAATTTCATTTCATTTCATTTCGCCAATGAAATAAACCAAAAAATTTATATAAATTTTTATTCAAATTAATATCAATAAAAATTATATTAATAAAACACGTAGCTCCAGTAGCATGGTTCATGTGAACCAAATGTGTACTAATCTATATACTTAAATAAAAATCAATGTTTGTATGTTTTTCCTTTTTGCGTTTCGAAACAATTGATCAGATTGTGATGAAACTTTTGTAGGGTGTTCTGCTGACGCCGGCGAGGGTTCCTGGCCCAAAAAACTTATATATATAAAAAAAGAAAAAAATGCCGGGTGCAGCTAGTAAATAAATAAAAATAATCAGTTTGTCTAGTGGTTCACAGGTTATAAAAACTCAATCGCACACAGGACAAGAGTAGCTTTTGATCATATTTTAAAGAAAAATGTCAGTCTTCTACGAATACATTCTAAGAACAGTTTTGAACAGACCAAAGTGGTCTGGCTTTATGCTGTTTTAATTTTAAAAAATATGCACCTACAATATACAATATTATGTTTTAAATACGATATTATAGGTTTTTTTTATGATATAGGGAGCAAACGAGGGTCACCTGATGGTAAATGACTACCGCCGCCCATGGGCACCTGCAACTCAAGAGTCACAAGTGCGTTTCCAACCTTTAAGGTGGGAGTAGGAGAAGAGGGGGAGAGGAGGGGAGAGGGAAGGGTTAGGGCTTCCAGTATTCTCACTCACTCGGCGAAAAGCAATGAAAACATTTCTTCACTGCCGGTTTTCTGTAAGGCCGTGGTATCACTTCGGTCGAGGCAGCCCTTACGTGCCGAAGCATGGCTCTCCATCGATAAAGAAAGGTAATATTCAAAGTTTATGTTTCCCTATATGCTTTTGCACAGACATTTTTTCTTACTTGTAACCAATACAGGAGGTATTTTTTTGTACAAAAACAGGGCATATTTCACGAAAATACAGATATCCTTTGTTTCAAAAGGAAGAGCTCGTTAACAAAATATTCGGTTGAAAAATAATAATGAATGGGGTGTTGTTTGTACTAGTGAAATTCCTACGATATCGTCATCAAAACATAACAATATCCTAAATTATGAATGGGTCAGGTTGCAGGTTGGTTTTGTCGTTTTGTATGTCAAATAGTTCGGTCTATTATTCTTTTTGTAGACGAGAATTTACTTGTAAATAGACTTTTCTTATAATGGTTTATTGAATACTAACTTACAATCTAAAGACTCGTAAATATTTTGCCCGGTTGTAATATCCCTTGTTATCCTATTAAATAAGCCTAAAATCTGCCGCCCTAGGCTCGAGCCTTTAAAAAAACAAAACATAAAAATTTCGTTACCATACGTACATTTAGGCTGCTATGTGACTTGTCATCTCCAAAGCTGTCAGTAGAATTGTGGCTTTGGCCGCTGCTGGCACTCGATGTTCTCTCCCTCGCGGCTCTGGCCCAAGACTCAAGCCTTTTCTGAGCGGCCCAAACACCCGGTGGGCCTAAGCCACTCATCGTGATTATAGTACCATCACTACACACTACAATAGGCCGTAACACATACTTTTAGACTTATACTACAATTATTACTGTTTTCGTTGTATGTTGTATAGCGTTAAGTATCACTTAGACGCGCTGGAAGCCAATTTTGATTAATAAAAATGGAGGTTGCGAATCTAATTACATTGTCAAGTTTTGAAAGTGCTTGAATCTTTAACGCTTTTAATTTTTTTGTTAAGTCGCAAAGTGATTTTAAAAACCAATTTTCTGTGTAATTAATGTATAAAAGAACACGCCGAGACGATAAAACTTTTGTTGACTCAAAGTTATCTTATAATTAATTACCTAACTTAGATTGTCTGGCATTACTAAAGACAAAAGGCTAGGAAATTATGCCCCTCGATGTATAACTAGTGCAGTGATGACCACGGCTTCTGAGAAAACCAAAGCGTAAGAAACCATAAGCCGGAATTTGTTTAGGGGGCGCCATAAAAAAACCCGGACCATAACCCATGGCGCGGGTTAACAATTAAAGTTTGCGGCATTTTATAAATTCCTACAATGATCGTACATAAACAAAACTGTACCTAGAAAATTGTCGTACAAAAACTAGCCGCTAGCCAGTGAAATTTTCGTAACTGATACAAGATTACCCTAGAAAGAGTTTAAAACCACCGCCGACTCTCTCTTCTAAGGAAATTATCTATGATGTAATTCGTAATTATTATTTATTCACTTTAATATTTTTAGGTACCTACTGCGCTATAGTTAAATTATTTACTCGCTGCAGACTAGGTCATAAATCATAGCTCATAAGCACTGATGTGAGATGACAGTGACGGGATGCATCACTGTTGCAGGTATCGAAAAAAGAGAAGTTGAACAGGGCGGTGGCGATGAATCTGTCGTAGAATTCTTTAATTTAAATTTCATATTGTTGTAATGATTTATTTATAGACTATTTGCAAATATAGAAATTCTCATACCACCGTTAACAGAAAAGAGCCATATTCTACCCATAAGTAAAAGAGAGAGTGCAATAGAGTTATCCCGCTTCGATTATTTATGACCAAGGCTGCAGCGAGTAAATAATCGTATATAACTAACAATATACTTGCAAAAGTGAGTTTGTTTGTTAATGCTTTGAGGTTTTACTTTTCCTCGTAAGTTTCTACTTAACCTACTTTTTCTTTACAATAGCACCTGCCACGACGAGCAGTATTAATTATTTTTTGTAGAATGATACGTAGGCTTTTTTCAAAGAAAAACCGATTTCGACTACCATTAATAATGCCATTGCACAGCAAATAGCTTCCATAACTATTTCACATGTTCAGGGAGTATTTCCAATTTATATAGTACTACCCTTAAGCTTATAGTACAAGAAAATGGAATCATTAACATTAGCGCCATCATATTATTATCCACCATTAACATTACTTTACAGTTTTTATTTATTTTAATATTTTTATTTTAATGATTTTTACGCAGGTTGTTTGTTTAAAAAACCGGAGAATTGTTTAAAAACCGAAGAATTAATAGAGGGAGAGAGAGAGAGAGAGAATATTTCTCCGCTTTTTTACTGACATACCTAGTATTTCTATATCATTTAAAACTTGAAATGTTTGTTAAACTATCCAAGGATAAATGTTATTGAACTTTTAACGAAAAATAGTAGACAACTAACAGTACCATATCTCGATCAGTATTGATTCCGATGAACACAATTTCAATACTTTTTGTCAAACTGATTAAATTGCTATAGATTTTTAGGAACGTCGATTTTGTTAGATTTCTGACTGGGGTCAGACTTCTGCGACCAAGTAGATGATCTGAACTATCGGAATATTTAAGAGTACCGACTTTGAACCAAAAATAAGTAAATGATGATAGTCTAGAGATAATTTACACTGATACTTCAACTTTTTCTATAAGTTTCATTATATTTTCATGACAAGAACTCGACCATCAATTCTAATACACTTTTGCAGATATACAGGGTGTACTTGAAAAAGGAACACTTACTTAAACCACTGAAAGGCCATGACTCTAGCATGTTGTTACAATAATAATTTTTATATATATATAAAAACTATTCACTCAAATTTTTGAAAAAACCCATAAAACCTAAGATAAAAAAAAATCTAAGTTAGTAGTTATGGATTTTCTTAGTAACGGAATGTAAAATTTCAAAATAAAAAAAAATACGTACGTTTTTAAATTTTAACTTTACACATTCCACCTACTTTTATGAAAAACGGAGGCAAAAATACCTGGAAATTCAAACGGTCATAACATGCAAACGGATATGTTTTTAAAAAAAATCTTATTGTAACTGCACGCTGCCCTTTCAGCGCTTTAAGTGAGTGTTATTTTTCAAATACATACTCTATATTAACCTAAACTAGCGTATTAAAATAACCAAAAATATCTAGGTTAGAGTGCTCGTACTTCCCGCCAATAACCAGTACGAGTTACAGGTATGCGACCCCATGCGACCCTAACTCGAGCTATTGCCTACACTCCCCAATCCATGTGTATCAGCAATATCCTTTCAACCCATTGTCTTCCCTTCTTGCCCACCTTTCCCATTCAATATACTCATTTTTTTACATATTTATATACAGGATGTATTTGAAAAAGGAATACTTACTTAAAACACTGAAAGGCCATGACTCTAGCATGCTGTTACAATAAGAATTTTGATATATAAAAACAATAAATATAATATACATTTTAATTATATATATTCAACAGCAATGTATTATATTGTGTATGGACTATGGTCTGATAATTAATATATTTAATTCACACAGTGCCCGGTTGGTGGCTATATGAGGGACCAAATTGTAGTTGGCAAAATGTGGGGGTTTTATCACCACCTTCCACCCCTTCTCCCCTACCCTACCCCTTCCATCCGGTCTACCCCTTCGGGGATACTGAAGTAAGTGTATGAATGAGTATTTAATGTAATGAGAATATTTTTATTTCTTTTTTTATGGTATACGGGACAAACGAGCAGACGGGTCACCTGATGGTAAATGACTACGCCGCCCATGAGCACGTGCAACTCAAGAGTCACAAGTGCGTTGCCGGCCTTTGCAGATGGCGTCTGTGCCTCGAAAACAGCATTTAAAAAGTCGTGGTTAGAATCTGTAGATCTGGAGTAGACTACATATTCTTATCAACTCTTTAAAGTGTATGCTAGACAGCTGGCCGCCGGCAAAAGAGAGGTCACAGACAGCCGTTGTCCTGCGTGGGCGCCGCACAATTATACTCGTACTACACGTTGTAGTAAGTCTACAACCTTTTAATGGTGGGTGTTTGTTTACTCACAACACCTCTAATCAATGTCCCACTCCGATATCCGAAGCGTTTCACTCAAAATCCATATTTTAGCCTCTCTTCATAAATTGTACGTAACAGACAACAGTATAAACGTCGTCTGATACTAAAAGTTGAAAAACAAGGGCTGTCAATCAATACTTTGTTTTGTTAGCAATTTACAGATAGGGAAAATATGTTTTACATTATCAGACGTTTCCTTTAGGCAAAATCGGTGCAGGTTTACTGAATAATATTGACTATGTACCTGTATAATATATGTTGATTAGGATTTTGCGAACGAAAGAATGTAATAGATATAAATCTTATGTAATTACTGATAGCCATTAAGGAATTTCATACTTCAAAACCAATTGGCTCCCACGTTGGGCGCCAAAATGAGAATAAATACTTTCACGAGTAATTTCCACTAATATTCTGAAACGCAATTTTCTCAGCATGCAAACATGCTTCCTCGGCATTGTTGTAAGCCCTATTATTTTCAGACAGTATTTTAATTAAACACATCAAATGTGACAGTTAGACCTGTCTTAAATAATGTCTTTTAGTGAAAATTGTTTTAACTTGTAATTAGAAAGTCCAAAGACGGGTGTTTTTATAAATGTGGTAATGCAACGGTGTAATGTAAGCTCGGAAAGATTTATCGGATAACTGTTGCGTTGCCGAGCTCGCTCCAGAGAGATATTTAAACTGAAATTGACTTATTAAAATCTTTAAGTTATTAAATGAAATGATTTAATTACAACCCGGCAAATACGATTTAATATATTAGAGAATCGGGTCTACCAATTAAACATTAGATCGATTTAAAATTCAGTTGCCAAACTCACGAAAGTGTTGAATAAATTCGGTTCAAAATGTTTAACACGGTTTAGTTCCCTGCGGATAATTTATACCACTTGAGCTTAGACTATCGTGTAGAAGTTGACATTAGTTATGTAACGAATATTATAGTAAATAATTCAGCACTGACACTTTGAGCAAATATGTAAATTTCTATAAATATGTAAATACGCTCGTAGACACGACCGTAGACGGAGATATTTACAAATTGTTAATGACATATTCTATTTACTTATTCAAGCACTTCCAAAAACCTTCGAAATATTTTTAATTGATAATAAAAAAAAACTCTAAAGAAAGTAAAATAAGTCATGTTACTAGTAACGTAAAGAAAAAATATATAGCACTGACAATGAATGTAGAATCCCAAGAAAGTAATTTGAGCACGTAGTAAGGAAGTAGAAAGACACACTTTTTATACCACGTATAACTAATTAGGGGTGTGCTATAATCTGTTCACTATCACTAGGGTTGTACGGGAGCGGTCGGCGCGGCGAAAGGCTCGCGCACACTGCCGCCGCCCGGGCGCTGTGTTGCCAGCTCTCAACTTCACTTACCTCCACTGAATTTAGTTAGAAGCTATGCAACTATTAAATCTACCCATCCGTGTAATCGGGACTCTCGGGTCAGTGAGGATGTGCAGATTTAGTCTAATTGTCAGTTATTAAATAGACGGAAATGATGAGAATTATTCACGATGGAGAAACATGTTGAGAAACATGTTGGTAGAGACTTACGAACTGCGGCTAATAGTCCCTGAAGATGGTAATCAATAACGCTGTAAGATTACAAATTTAGTATCTAGTTTTTTTTGTTGTATTGTGAAATACTTTAGTCGTTAAATCAAGTGGTAACGTGCGTGCTATTCTGTTTCATATTTTTGGTAACTGAAATAAGGAAACTATTAGTAATTTGGCGTCATAAGCCCAATCTCACACTACTCAGAGTAAAGACATAAAGTAGGTAGATCTTCCTTTTTAGTCTTTCTACTGAATCAAAATCAATCTTTTTGTCATAACTATAATTAATAGTTATGACAAAAAATATATAATTTCTGAAACCTTTATTTTTTTATTTACTGTTATTAAGACTTTATTACTTAAACTCTTTTTTAATTTTGTACAAATATTACAAACTCACGAGGTATAGTGATTTCTTATTTATGTGGGTAGATTTTATAAGTGTAATGTATGTGTAGCGAGCGTCCATAGGCTATAACTAACTGCTGCTTGTTGACAACCCAGTAGTATTAAAATTACAAATATTAAGTCGTTGGGACCCAACGTTTTTGTTCTTTTGTTTACTAAAAGGTTTATGAATTATAAATACGAGTAATATCAAAAGAATAATATTATAATATTGAAAATTTTTGGGTAATGTTTAATAGCTGGCAACACAGGGCGGTGGCGCTTTTTAGTCGCCTCACTTTCTCTAGACTCGAGCAACAGGTACAGAGGCAAAACACGCGTATTTTTTAACTATATACCCTTAATTGGTTTTGGACAGATAGAGGACCAATCGATAGATACTGATTGGGGACTGAATGGAAAATTTTGGCGTTTAACTTAAAATTCTCTGAATAAGCTTTATTAGTCTTTAAAGGTACGTTTGCTTTTTATGTTGATTTTTATTACATTGGTTATCTATAAGGGATTCTAAAATATTATTATCACCATGTTCTAATGCAAATATATTATAAGAAAGACAAACAAAAGAGACACAATGAGGCCACAAATTAATCTCCATTTAAAGTAGAGTCATTCAAATGGTAACATCCCTCCATCCTACAAAAGATCGCATCTCATACAACATCGGGTTTCTACAGGAAGATTGTACAGAGTTCCTTAAGGAGGCAGTGAACTTTGGCGGCAACATTTTTTTTTTATATACAGGTATGTTAATACCTTCAATGGTACGTAATTACCGGCGCCTATAAAATCGTGGCTAACCGTAGATGATCAACTGATTTCTGGTTTGCAACCCATGAGTGGCACTATAGGTGATACGGGTTTATAGGTAGCAGTAACTGCTTATCATAAGATGGACCGTGTGTTCGCCATCTTAGATGTATAAACTAACACAAAACAAAATACTTCTATTTCTCATAAAAATAGACCTACGGACACTGAATGTTCTATGTCTGTCGTTCGTGCGTTGAGAATGTAAAATATTGATATTTCAATACCACTTAGTGCGCCTCGGGTGTGTCGTACTCATTCGCATTAATTTAGATTATTTATAACTCGCTACGCGTACCAGAGTACTATATAAGTCGACATTTATGAAGTTGTAAGTTTTTGGTTCAGTGTCAGCTATAGAATCGATTTTGGCAATATTTACCCGACTGCAAAGGAGGGCTATTGAGTGGCTGCAAACGTCCGATATACCTTCTTTATAACATTGAAGGACGGCTGAATGAATATTGAGCAAAAAAATGTCCAACAGTATTTTTATTATGGTTTTTTATTTTTTTGTTGCACAAAACGAACTAACGTTGAAATTATTCAAAGACTCCAAAATAAGGTACTTCGGAGTATAGTAAATGCTCCCTGGTACGTTAGAAATGATGACATCCACCGAGACCTAGGAGTAGATCTTGTTAGTGAAGTTATAAAACAATACGCCGAAGCACATGAACAAAGGCTTCTTCAACATGTGAACGTTGAGGCTATCCAGCTCCTTGACACCACGGACATAGTTAGAAGACTAAAAAGAACTTAGCCCTTTGAGTTAGTTTATTGCAGTTAGTGTTAAGTAGTGCAGTGAGTGTTACTCTTGAAGAACACAAGAACAAAATGTCTTTCTATGATAATAAAGACCATAAGAAAAGTGCCAATGGACACATTCTTAACTTTGTAAGTTTTTAGGAAATTAAGTTAAATTTAAATAACTTATTAGCCTCAAGGTCTAGGTTGTAATTGTTATGAGTAACCGTTTAATTACGAGTACATCATAATGCAAAAAAAAAGAAAAAAATTTTTTTTTTTGTTAATTTCTTTTATGAATATAGATCTCAAGCTGTGATTTTTTCGGACCGGGGAATTTTAATAGCGAAAAATTAGCCTTGTCTTTATGCAGGCACTTTACGCTCGAGGCGCTCGGGCGAGGCACTTGGCGCCTGATGCTGAGGCGCGAGGCTTCTTGAGTTACCAACGAACCGTCGAGGACGCAGGTGACTATTAAAAAAGTCTCTGCTGCACTAGTGGCGGGCGATTATGAAACTTACTAATGGAATAATTCGATATATAGATAGATATTTCGATTATAGTTATTAGTATTACTAATTCGTACGTGTCTGTCGCGTACCCAGTATACACTAGTATATGCCCTTGATTAAAAAAAAGTTTCATTTCAAATGCCTTTTCTTTATTACGTTATAAATTATTACTTTATCATTATAAATGTATAGATTTATATCTAATACTTAATAAAGTATAGTATAAAATCCGTCATAATTACCTTACCTTACAATAGTAAGATAAGGTAATTATGACGGATTTTATATATAGAAATAATAAGTAAAATAAAATCTATTAAATTTAAATCAATAACCGTATATATCAGTATTACTTGACGCTCACGCTAAGAAAATATATTTGTTACGTACGTACGCCAATAACAATTTCGTATCTCGTCGAATTTCGATTTTTTGGATATTCTGAGCTTATATTAAAATATTTGAAAGAAAGTTAAGAATATTCTAATGAGTTGTAAAATTGAGAACGAAAAGACTATCGAAAGTCTATATAGTCTGACTGACTCCTACTCCAGACAAATCAAAAATACTTACTATTGGTTTTAATTGAAATAAATGATTTTGATCGATTTTGAAATTATGACTAGTAAATTCGATAGGGGAATATAAAGAGCTGCGAGCCGCATAGCCAGCAGCCAGTACAAGTTTAAGAAAGTAAAAACAAGAGCAAGAAGAAAGAGGAAAAGAGTGTTGGCGTCAGAGCGAAGCTACGTCAACGAGGACCACGTGAGAGCTACGCCACGTGAAGAACAACACGTCACTCAGTCCGAGTGTCTGTTTGTCACACCCTTGTGGACATAATGTGAATTAAACGTCATCATAGAGAGGTCGTCGTTTACTTCCAATCCCGTACCCACTTCCGTAAAAATATGTGCAATCTAGCGCAGATCTTGAAAATTACTCCTCGTTAAATGGAGAGAAAGAATAGATATCGATAGTGTTACAAGTTAAAATCTAATGTTGAAGATGCATTTTCCCACACTTAAACTATTGGCAGACTCGTCTTTAATCAAGAGTACGGGTACGGTACGGGTTGTCCACACGTCGTTGTAGGACAAAGAATGATGTTACATGTTCCGTTCAGAAAGACGTGCCTTTTTGAACTGAGGAGGTCAAGAGCGACGCTTAGTTCCTAAACGGTCGAAGTCTGTTGACGGTTCAGGAATTTTTCTCTTTAGATTTTACCTGGATCTTCTGTAATGGTACGGGTTTTCATCTGCAAGATATCAGTGTCACGTTTCCATACGCCAAAAGGATGTCTAGTATTTTGAGGTTTTATTCTTATAATTATCGGTAAGAAATTAATATATATAGATTGGACAACTTTTGTAATGTTGAATAATAATGCGTCCTAATTTTTTTTCTGTAACTTAAAGACTTTATTATTATATTGACGGGAATTAACGCGATCACGTACCTAATAGGTGTTATACCTTTGAATCGGCTGGTTTTTTTGCAGAGGTTCTACATGTACTGGCCGTGGTCACAGGCTGACTGGATCAGTGGTGCGCGCCAACATAATTATATCATGAAACGTGAACGTCTAAAAGTTAAAATAAAGAATTTAGTTGTTATAAGCGTCTCTTAAAGTAGCGTTAAGTCAAATGTTGCTTAATTGACTTGGCGTGGCGGTCAAGCATTATAGTGCTATGTCAAGTCAGGTCAAACGCAAAATGAATCAAAAAAACCTGCTTGGTGTAGTAGTCATAGCAATGTCTCCTACAGATTCTTTAGACCAGAGTACCAGTCTATACTAGTCAATTAAACACCACACAGATTCCTGTGTGGTAGAGGTATATTTGAAACTAGCAGTTCCTGTGCGGCTTTGCTCGCGTGTACATATTCATACATTTTGCGCGGAATCATAACTTTTTTTCCAAAATAAAAACCAAAAAAAAAAAAGGAGTAACTGACTCCTTATAACACCAGCTCTTTGCCAGTGAAAGTCCCGTGGCAATCCGCCCACCCGTTCCGGAGATTAGCCGAAATAAACTAGGCATAGGTATCGTGCAAATAACAGTAGGAGCTTAAAAAAAATTATGATTTGACATTGTAGACACTTCAATTTTATTTATTTGTATTGATCTGTAAAATGAAATTTACAACCCCCATCACAATTTAAATAATACCTACTAATTTCGGAACTTGGATAACTTTTTACCATATATAATATAAATACGAATCATATGCTTGAAAAACATATTTAAAGAGTTTCTCGATACCCGTTACAGGATGCCTCAAACAAAGACATCAATGACCTTGTATTAAAAATATAAAAATGCTTTGATAACGGGAAATACTACTACACATAGGTATATATTTTTAACTATTTCTTATGTGTAAACCGGAAATTTCGTAGAAAAGTACCTAATGATAAGCCGTTGGTTTAGCAATATATTTTTAAAATGATACAAATGTATAGTGCTAAAATAACCAACGTTAAGCAGAGGGTTTTCAGCTGCAAGTATATCCGGGAGGCGCAAGTGTTCCCGACAAACGACCAACTTCCACCCGATACTTCCAGCTGATAAATTGTAAATGATTTATTATGATTGATTCCGCGCACAACTTTTCTAACCGCTAGCAATTTACTCACTTATCTATTATTTTTTCTTTTATTTATTAGTTGATTTACTTATATGCTGTTATCTATTGTTTAATAATCCTGTAGCCTTCTATAAGCAGCAAGCGTCCTCTGATCTCTGATATATGAATAATCAGCGGAGTGCATGTAATGCTTTGTGCTGACTTTCTACTGTACGAAAAGATAAAAAATCTTTTAAATATCAAGTTTAAGGTAAACATTAATGTTTTAGTGACATAGTTCAGTGAGTACCTCTATAATATTTTAGCTTCACATGATAAAAGGAACCGGTTACAAATGGTTTATGTTTTATGTGCAATTTCTCACGAAAAACTCTAGAAAAAAATCGGTCACCTTTAAGAATCTTCTCTTTATTTAAGTCGTTCAAAACTCTAACATATTATATTAGTTATCTGTAGTAAATACATTTAATATTCAAATGACTTTTATAACTATCTGATTTCATAATTGAATGGGTAACCCGGGGTAATGGTGTACGTAATCCTTTGGGTGTCGTAAAGACGAATGGTTATTTTGAGTTTATAGGACAGCTCCGGTACAGTTTCAGACTGCGGTTTATTATTTAGAGCTTCACTGTGATTTATTTGCTATTGTTTTAGTAAATCCTCAGTCACCGTACAATATGGCATCAATCCCTTTGCACTTAGAGTTCTATATGTATTAGTTGAATATTGGAATACTCTTCAGTTCGTGGATTTCTTTATTTACAGTTAGTCTACAATATGACGTGCTTCAAAAAGTGCTTAAAAAGGCTTGTAGGATACGGCTACTACTTACTATCACGCAGCTATGTTTGTTTACCACTTTAAAAATAAATTAATAATAATTAATTCTTTATTGACACTAAGCCTCTATAAATCATAACAATAATAACTAAACCACTTATAATACGGCATAAGCTAAGTACAATATGATTAGAATCTCTGATATCTATCTATCCTAATAATTTATCATATCCTAGGTTTATATTCTTGTATCTTAGGAAATAAAATATTGTTTTCTTATTTTTTTGAAAAGACATCTCCCGCATTTGGAATATTCCTGTGTCGCGGGGCCTTCACAAACATTTATATAAACAAAGAACAAAAAGAACACACAGAAAAGGAAAAATATTTGTGGATCACACAAATTTGTGTCCCGTGTGGGATTTGAACCCACAACACTCGGCGCGGCGCATAATATCTAATGGTAGTATCTATGTGTTTCAGAGTAGTGGTGGCAACTCTATTTTATGTTACTACTTGATTTATATCTCTTGCTGCCTTCAACAGGAAATGGAGCTATTGTTGCACAACAGATCCATTTCCTGGATATTTCCCTTAGAAAATATGTTTCCTATAGTGTTTTAGTTCTATTAGTGCTTAGCTTCACGGAAGTGAGTGGGAGAGATTTGACAACGCATGAATGACCCCACTGATTTTGCGAGCATTTAAAATTACTGATAAATGCTTCTCATCAGATCAATCATAAGCTTGTTTTACTTGTACACTGAATTAAATTGCAAATATCTTTTCTTCTTTTACACGTTTTATATTTCGGCGGTAGCGTAATGGCTAAGGACTTCGGACTTGTTCGAACCCCACCCAGTGCACTACCGGCCAGTGAACCCACTTTTAACACAAGCATTTAGCTTAGTTGGGGGGGTTAACAAGAATACTAGTAATTTGTGACCCACGACATCTGTATCTATCTATCTATGCATGGGAATCTTTCAACGCAGTTTTCGTCAACATCAGGACGTCCAATTAACTTAAAAATTTGCACACGTATTAAGTTAATTTAAAATAGGGGCTCGTGACTAAGTGGTAACCGAGTAGGTTAGCAAATCACAAAGTTAAGTAATACTAGCCAGGTCAGTCTAAGATGGGTGACCATTCTTAACACATTGAGACCCCTCCGTGCTCGATATCGCCTAGTATCTACTGTTCTTTCAATGACATTGACAAACCTAAGTAGGAATAATATTATACAGATAAGAAGAGATAATGACACCACCCGCTGGCTACACTCATTTGCCAAGTATAAATGGGCTCTATCATACGTCCTATATCTAGGAGAATATTCTGACATATGTCCGCAGATTACCTTAAGTGTGGGCGTATTAATTACAGAGTTCTTTTCTTCAGAATATACGTACATTTAGGTCAAAATTACCTCAGAGGATTGTAACTTATTATTGAATAGCTTTTTACTAAAGCTATAGAACATAATTATATTAGTATCTGCTTACGTTCATACGGCATGTCCTTAATAATAAATGTATACGTGTAAATAGCAATTTGCTTACCATATGTAGGTAATTGAATAAAATTTAAACTACCTAAATTTAACAACAATGCATGTTGAAATTATAAATGACGAGTATTTAGTATAACAAATTTAATTTGTATCTGACACCAAATAATTAATTATTACAATAGAATTAGTTATAAATATGTATACACACGGGAATTAACACGATTACGAAATGGGTGGTCAGAGGTATGTAAACATACCTCTGACTGGTTCAGGCTATACAATAAAACTAAAAAGGTTTACAAGCTGTAGAATATAACTGTAATTTGACTGCTTAGTACCCGAAATATTTATTTAAGTATTATATAAATAGTGAATAAGTATTGGAAAAATAACTGAATCTGCAATCGACGAAGTCATAATAAGATGTTTTGGTGTTCTTATTGTTGTTAAGAGGCGTATTTCTGTCAATTCTGTCCCTCAGTTTTACGTAATGGTGTCTGCCTTTCAGGCTTCTGCGAGGCAAACAATTTCTGGAGAACCGCACAGTGGTGAATTGCCAATTATCCAGATGATGGGGATGAAAGTTTTTTCGCGTTGCACGATGGCGAAACGGTGTGGCCGGTATAAATCCAAACAATTCCTCGGAGCACTCCCCATGATACAGGCGATAGAGAATGCAGAGTAAAGAGAGTGATGTTATTCTTAAACTGTCCATACACTTCTTGAGCTCTCTACCCCGGGTTGATGTCAGTCTTGATCCGCAGTATAAGTCTTTACTGCTCCAGTCTCCTCCACAGATAAATCTATTTGTAAGAATTATAAAGTAATTTTTAAACATCTCTTCCTTAATATTAAACCGTGGTGGACAATACACAGCACTTATATTTTTAGATCCATTATTATTTTCTAATGTGATTGTAGTGGCTTGTAGGTTATATTCTTTGACTTGACTACGAATATGATGGTTGATGTGATTTTTAATCAATATAGATGTGATAGATGATGGGAGCCACCTGGGTGATTGGTGCAATGCACATCATAATTCTCAAGATTAAATATTTTCTTATCATTTAGGTGTGTTTCAGAGATTAGCATATTATTAATTTTATTTATTTCTAGTATAAATTATAGCTTATTTTTAATTGGAACTAAGCCATTTACATTCCATGTTCCAATAGGTATGGAAGTCAAATGACTTTACCTTCACCCCGTAAATCATAAAGTGAATGATTTGACTATTGTTTATAGTTAATTTGACGTTAAAATAAAAGTGGATTACAATTTTCGCAAGATTTTAAGTAATTTTTTTAATCAAGTTAGTTAATTATCGTTTAGTCATAAATAAATAAATTATCTGACTTGGCAATATAATTTATTTTGAGAATAGGCATCTACCCAATTATTTGTTGGCTTTGTTTATGTAAGTACGATTCAAATGTACGGCTTCATAAGAGAATGTTTAATGAACGTGTTTCTAAGAGAATACTTGATTTGCCAACTGTGAGCAATATTTTATTACAGAAGAATAATTAGGCCAAGAATTACACACAGGAACTGGACCAACCATTGTGCAGTGTGGAGCTGTTAATATTTTAACTAAATGTAGTAGTCTTAGAACTAGGGCAGGAGAAAACCACAACAATATATCTTTTTTGTGACGTGAGTCTGATGTTTATTTTTATAATTTTTTGTTGCTTTCACTGGAATGGCTATGTTTTGACGTTCTAAAGTTAAGTAAACGTACACTTTATATTTAAAGCAAGTTATTCGTTTTTCAAAAGTATACATAATATATATAATTATACAAAATAAAAAAATATGTACGATTTAAAATCTTTTATTTTACACATTTCACCTTTATTCCATTTATGAAAAACGGAGATAAAATTACCTGTAAATTCAAACATTCATTAATTGTAATAAAGGATAATTTTTTTTCAAAAATTCTTTTTGTAACTGCATGATAGAGTGATTTAAATAAGTGTTCCATTCTCTTATACATCCTGTATATTCATTTTTTTGTGATGAGCGGGTGATGATGAGCTTTTTAGTCGATTACCAAATAATTCCCTTAAAAAAAAAATAACACTTCCTGTTTCTCTGATTATCGTCCTATTTTAATATTACCGTTCCTTTCTAAAGTACTGGAACGACTTGCCCATAATCAGCTTAGTATCTATCTTAACAGAAACAAGCTTCTGAATCCTTACCAGTCAGGTTTTCGGCCTGGACACAGTACCGTTTCAGCCTTGGTAAATATTACGGATGACATCAGATACGGTATGGAATGTGGAAGTCTAACTGTTCTCGCACTACTAGATTTTTCCAACGCTTTTAACACGGTGGACTTCGACATACTGATAAACATTGCTCGTTCACTTAACGTACCTCCAATGGTGATTGACTGGCTTCGAAGTTACCTGTGCGGACGCCGACAATGTACAATTGATAACACCCTTTCTTGGTGTAATACATCTGTTGGTGTGCCCCAGGGTGGCGTTCTATCTCCTTTACTCTTGGCGTTATTCATAAACTCCAACACTGATCAACTTCTCTCTTCCTTCCATCTTTATGCAGATGATCTTCAAATATACTCCCAAGCACCATTGGACAATATTGCTAATGCTATTGACATCGTCAATAGAGATCTGACTAAGATAAGTACTTGGAGCGAATCCTACGGACTTACAGTGAATTTTTCAAAGACTCAGGTCATTATCGTTGGGAGCTCTAGGCAAGTGACAAAGATTAAGTGGTCTCATGTTTCTTCGATCATTTTTAATGGTTCTGTCATACCCTTTGGTAATAAAGTAAAGAATTTAGGATTACTTATGGACTCAGAACTATCCTGGGCTCCTCAAATGCAGGAAATAAGTCGTAAGGTATTTGCTTCTGCGGGTTCTCTAAAACGATTGAGAAATTTTTACCAACTGCCACCAACACTGCCCTTGCAAATTCACTTCTTCTTCCAATTCTTGACTATGCGGATGCCAGCTATCCAGACCTCACCGAAAAGCAATTAGATAAACTACAGCGACTTCAAAACTTTTGTATTAGATTCATATTTGGACTGTGTAAATATGATCATGTTTCTGAATTCCGAAAAAAGCTCAAGTGGTTACCTATTCGTCTTCGCCGGAACGCTCATATTCTCTCTTTGCTATACAGTATACTGTTTAACCCTCATACACCTTCCTATTTAAAAGGACGATTTGAGTTCCTTCACGATACGTATACGAAGTTCTTACGATCATCAGAAAATCTGATATTGGAAGTGCCGGTACATTCAACAACTTTCTTTGATAAATCATTTATGGTTCTCTCCGTTCGTTTGTGGAATGAATTACAGGTACAAATTCAACAAGCTAAAACCCTTACATCTTTTAAAAATTTGGTCAAGCAACATTATCTGTCACTATAATACTTTCCTATTCTTTACAATAACTAAGATCTAAATTGCTGTCTATAATACTATATTATATCCACTAAGTAGCTGTTTATGTGTCTGAATGTGTATATGTATGTAATAAATTAGTATTTGTCAATACCTAGAATAGTACGCCACTAACTACTATGTTTTTATTAAATAATTTTGAAATTATCTCCATCCTAAAGGTTGTCTGGTACGAGTAGAGATCGCTTTTAGCGATAAGACCGCCCATAGTACTCTAGTTTGTATGGTGTACAATAAAGATTATTCTATCTATCTATCAATCTATCCCTTCTATTTGCTGGCTAGCAACCGAAATCAAAAAAAAATTATTAGAATTTCAATCTTGAAGTTAATATTTACATTTATTCTCAAGGGGTGAAATAGATAATGACGAATCAAGCCAATCACTTCAAGATTTGTGTATAATAACGACTTCATTTTTTTTTCTGTACAAAAATGTAACCTAACTGGTTTAGCTTAAATTAAAGGCAAAACTACCATAAAGCAAACAAATGCTATTCGCCCCAGTCGAATACACACGCCGAGTTTTCTCAACAAGTATTTCAACTAGCAACTGGTAATTCGAGGGGCCGCAACGATTGATTTAACGACGGCTGAATATCCGGGTATCAGGTCTATATTTAGACCAAATATCTGGTTTCAGTTATCTGGGCAAATGACTATTAGTTGCCTTTTTATTAATGAACATGAACTTTGGGAAATTTCATATTATTCTTGAAATTGAGTCCCAAAATTTACACAGAGTTTGAACATTAATTACAAACTAAATAACTACTACAATAACTACTACAACTACAAATTAATTAAATACTCTTCTAGTACAACACCGAACAAACTACAGCGCTTTATTGATTTAACCACTTTTGTTTCGTATGCTCGTTTTATAAATTTGTTCTTATATTCCCAAAAGAACTTATATACCGGGTCTTAGAAAAGTACCGGAACTGCAGAATAAACACAAACGTTACAGGAGTTTTTCCTGACTATCCATTGGTGACTTTGATTACAACATTGAAGGTTATCTCAAGGTCAAGGACAATTTTCAAATGGGATTGCATATTTTTGAAAAGAGAAGAAAAAATTACAAAAATTAAAAAAAAAAAATCACTTACGTTATCTATGCTGTTCACTGTGTGTATATAATAGTATCTACCGATGGTAAATAGTAAGGACTTAAATAAAATTAGAAACCTGAATAATGTCAATAAAATGTTTATAACTATTGACACTATGCATGCACCCCACGCTTTTTTCCAATAATATACATTTTGTTTTCTATTTTTTATTTGGATTTTCCATAAAAGCGTGTTTTTTTAGTTTTTTTAAACTATTATTAATTAATTTATGTTTACTGCAATGGTTAATGATTTCAACATACCTTAGTTTAGTGTTAAATAGATGTTTGAACTTGTCTAGCTATTACTTTTAATATTAAATATTAAGATCAAAGTGGTACAATGTCTAAACTTTCACAGTGAAAGTTGTTGAGAGTATTCCAAACTCAGGGTGCAAGTGGGAGACCAAATGAAGTATATATTAGCACGAGTATCGAACCTTTGTTGACAAAGCCTCCCCTATGGGTGGTGTGCAAGCACATTACTTGTATTATGTTCGTTGTTTGAATTCCTTGTGCTCCAGAGAGTACAGTTGTATTTTGTGCTCCTGAGGAGTTTGGAGAGAAAGTGTACTTAGGTTTAAATAAAACTTGGACATTGGAGTAAAGTTTAATAGTAACTAGTTGCCAGTGGCTATAAACAGTTGAATAATCGATGTCGTTAGTTCCGTGGTGCCAAGCGTTTTGGGATCTCGTCAAAATGCTTTCAAGCTAAAATTAAACACTTGATAATAGTGAATACTATACGTAAATTACTATATACTAGTGTGGGGTTGGCAGGGGTGCGTTGCTTTGGGCTGTAAAGGGTACATCAGATTTCTGTACATATGCATGATTATCCAGCCTGGTCCGACAATCCTTGCTTTATGTTCCACCACAGTCATTAGATGTAAAACTGCTCCCGACACGTCATGAGTTTTGAGTTAATATTTCGTCTCTTGCAAATATAAACTGATCTGATGTCTCCGAAAGATTGCGACTTTATTCTCCTCTTTGCACTGTTTGTGTTTTTTATTGTAAATATTATCGCTGGTGCCACCTAACGGCTGTCACGAGGACACCACCATAATCCTCTTCCACAAATCCATCGTTAATGGCTTATTACTAATTTGGATTGTCCGCCCCTTAATTTTAATGCTTTTTCTTAAACACACCACATAACAAATAAAATAAATTTATATTACAGAGCTGTATACTGCAAAGACGTCTCGGTACTTTTTTAATATTAACGTTTTTACTATAACGGTTTGTTTTCTACAATCCGCCTGGGGATATTTTGACCTGGGGACTAAATAAACATCTCGGGGTAAGGATCTTTTAAATGAAATTTTAATCGTAGATACATTGTATGTTATCGCCACATTAAAAACTCTTATTTATTTTATTAAAAATAGTGAAAAACTATTATATAAATATTTAATAAAAATAAGTTAATAGACATTATTTTGACTGGTTATGCCGGTAACGCAATACTATTGGTCAATTGATAAATATTTACGAACAGTGGGATTATAAAAAAGTAGGAATAAGATGAGAACTTCATTTGAGTGCGAATAGAGGTTCGAACAACTTAGCAGTTACTATTAATTAGTGATTTTCATAGTTTATATCAGTGGTTTTGAGACTGTTTCTTACATGTAATAATTTGCTCCGTCGTTATTAATGTCATACCTTTTTATCTTACATTTTAAAATTAAATGTACAATGAGCGCAAATGACGAACAAGCACACAGCCAGCTTGTTGGTAATTGATATAATTAATTGGCAATTGATTATATATGCTTGCAACACCAGGGGTAACATACATGTGTAAAAAGTTTTTTATACCTTTGGTCAAAAAAATGTTATCTTATCGTATGTCAGCGACATTCCAGTTGAGAAATAATTTGACATTGGTAACTAGACTGTAATATAACCAATTAGTTTCACACGCCTTTATGCGGTTCACGGATCTAATCGATCAATCACTGGTCACGCATTTAAGGGTCGTAGGGTGATGTAAGGTAGCCAAATAGCCTTCCTCGAAAATTTGATTTTAAAATACAAAAAAAAGTCCAACCTGAGGCGTAGTTCCAGAAATTAACGCCTTTAACCATAAATGTAAACAGATTCAGATTTAGTTCATTAGTATAGATTTAAATCACACATAAAATTGATCTTTCAAGAAAGTGTGTGTAAATTTCTAATACGTACATCTACTTTGGCATAATTTCGTTCTAACTATACAGTTGATATTTCGCTTGAAACCATTTAATGGTGAATGATTGGTTCGGTCGTTATGGTGTTTCAATACGTTTGCAGCAAATAACTCTGTCTCTAGAATCCGGTGATTGATTAACTGTTTCTGTTATTGGTTACACATTATATTCTCGTTTCAGAACAGCTTTTCCTCTTATAAAAGAAACATACTTACTAATGTTTTTTTTATTTACTTTTATAACAAAGAGTACATTTGACATGTGCCTACTTATAACTTTCACTAATGTAAAAATATGCAATGTTTACACGTTCATATGTACACACCTGTGTAGGAAATTTTAAATACTATCTAGTGATAGCTAGGTCTCGAACAACTTTTATTTCATGACCTAAATAAATATCTAACTACACCCGCGGCAGAAATCAATATTAGCCATTAAGCATTAATAACCAAAAGTAAATTAGAAACACTACCGCTGGAAAGCGCCGAATAATTTCATATACATATGTCATGTACGTATTATTAAAGTTATGCCAACGGTAGTGGTTAGGCTCACTGAAATTACAACAGCAGGTACGTTTTCTGAAACAAAGGAATATTTAATGAAGTTGGCTGCTTTTCACGCGTATAGCGTCAATGTTTGACAGTGGAGAGGTTAAACCCAACGAAACCAACTGTGTTAAATATTGATTCCATTTGCGTGTGAGTTCTCTGGATTTTATGTTTTCCCAGCTGATACTTTTTGAATCTTGCAATTTTGATTCCAAATTGGATAGCTATTACGTTTTTTATTTGCAGAGGAAACAAACATACCGCCCGTTTATCAAGCAACCGCGTACCATGAGATGGGTCCTGCTTGTTTTGCTGTATGAAAAATGAACCAAATACGTTATTTATTTATAGGACCTATATTAATCTCCCTCTTATCTTTCTAATCTCGTACCCTGAATGAGATTACATTCAGTGATAAAGTCGCCCTTAGTAAAGTCCATATATGACATTACTTGGTTTTCAACTTAACTACGTCAGGGGATTAAATAAAGAATATTTTTATTTCAAATGGAAACACAAAGTCTTAATTTCATTTTCTTTGTACATTGTTTTTTTTTATTCTCCATTTTACAAATTGAACGAAACAATTTTAATAATGTATGTTTTATAGGCTGTAATTGAATAATTGACATAACTTTTTTTAATTAGGGTGACAATCTAGTATTGTACGATATATAATGCACAGCCTGGATGAAGCACTTCTTGAATAAGTAATACGGTCTCTACTCATAGCTTGGTTTAGAGCTTTCTGACTTTGCATACAGTAATACAACCAATTATATCTTTTAGATGTTGCAGCAAAATTCTACAGCCTAAATATGCTTTTAGCAACTCAACATATGTTTGAAAAGAAATTTGACATACGATTAATTAATTGAGCAGCCTTTCAGAAAATGGGTGTTAGTCCTTATTATTTCAGGCTATTTTAGGGTCCTTTAACGTTATAACAATGCAATTGATTCTTCTGGGGAAGTAGTAAATTAATACAAAGACTACACAGATTATAGAGCTCCAACTGATATATACGGATCTTGTATGGTATAGGAGCATGCATACTTAATTGAATTAAGTCTATGTATGTATAAGCCGATTCAAAAGCTAGCTGTTTGTCTCCCGTATGACAGTTAAACAACAGACAGGATGTGTTAGTGGCAACGACAAATTTAAAAAAAAATATTTCATACAAATAATGTTTATTTTTCATTGAATACGTAAAGACATTAATCTTTTTGAGTATGGACGTAGCTTATATAATATGTACAGTACATAATTATGTATATTAGTAAAATAATATATATTGTGCAAGTACGTTACGGCGGAAGCAACAACATTTTTTTACTTTCATGTTAATTTTAATAATTTAATTTTTTTTTAAGTGTTAGGTCTCTTACTAAATATTAGTAGTAGTAATATCAGGTCTCCAGATATCTACATACCAAGTTTCATCGCCATTGGTTTAGTGGTTTTTGCGGGAAAGAGTAACAAACATCCGTACATCCATACATCCTCACAAACTTTCACGTTTATAATATTAGTAGGATATAAACATTTTATTTCTATACAAAAGAAACCTTAATATATGTATATATATATATATAGTTATAAATCTTCCTGACCCCTTGTAGATTAACGCTTTCATCCCTAGCTATGTACCTCAAAAATGTGGCAACAATCTGTCTACCCATATTTGTCTTCGTAAAAACCTGTACCAAGAGAGAAATTATTCATAAAAACATATTCTCTACTTCACTGTTTTACGTTTCACAAGAAATACTAGTGCGAATACCTACATGTGTTTGATGCAGCGCCCATTGAAACTTAATACCAGTTGAATCGTAAATTTACACATGTCAGAGGAGCCAATCGAGTGCACTCTCTCAACCAACTCTGTTGGTTGCAAATAGGAATCAAACACAATTTATAAATTTTAATTTTTAGCTTTTTGATACGACACGACATGATCCATTATCCCACATGTTACTAAGTGTATATGTGTCTTATCCACAAGTAAAAATAACTAACATTCGATTTTACACGTAAGCTATTAGATGCCAGTATGCTATATTGTATTTTACACAATGAATATGACACGATTAAACTAAACCACGTAAGTTACTAATAAAAAAATCATCATCCTCCGCACCCTTTTCCCAACTAAGTTGGGGTTGGCTTTCAGACCTCCACAACCCAAGTACTAAGCGATATTGAAGTTCTGTAGTGAAACCAGGTTGTTGGACTTTTAAGGGCTCCAACTACCCGTAACGAATGCCATAGATGTTCGTATGGCCACCGGGACCGACGGCTTAACGTGCTCTCCGTGGCACGGAGGGGTCTCAATGTGTTAAGAATTATTCACCCATTATAAGATGACCTGGCTAGTATTACTTAACTTTGCAATGTGCTAAACTTAATAGTTAATAGACAGATACTGGTAATAGACAGCTGTGACAGCGACTCTGGCCGTGAATCAGAAAGAGATAAGAGTAACACGATACAAAGCGAGAGCGAAAGTGATTAAATAACTAAATTAAAAATACTTTCTGAAGTAAATATTTGGTTACAAAAGTTTCAATAAATTGTAAAGTAGTTGATTTACTCATCACAGTATTTCTTCGTTTATTTATTTCTGATTTTAAAAATTTTAATGTATCTCTATATATTTAAGAATACTATTTCAGTTAGTAAATGGAGTATAATGTCCAATAATTTTAGATACGCCATATTCTGCCCTATTCATCCCATAAAGGGGTTGGAATATGGTGAGATTAAATTTTGAATTAAGTCATTGAAATTTTTGGAAATTTGTGTTCTGAATTTGAAAAATAGGAGATTTAGAATACTGAATATTCAGAAGTAACATCTCTAAATGCATGTATTGTGTAATTACTTGTCCTAACGGACTGATTCATTGAGGCAGAGCCTAATTCGCTGGGGCTACCAACTTGACATTTTAACAGTTGATGACTTTTATGTTGTAAGCATCCAATAAGAAAGGATTTTTAGAAATTTCACCCCTAAGAGGGTAAAATGAGGGATGAACGGTTGTATGGAATTCCGGTATTTTCAAAGGAAGAAAGATAAAATTTAATATGTCCACTTGTGCTTAGAAATAAGTGCACATGTATATCGGCGTTTTTTTTTAATTTTACCCCTAAGGTGGTGAATTAGGCGTTGTAAGTTTATATATTAAGTTCGTTAGTTTTGCAGTAAGAATCATGAAATTCAATATTGAAACTTCTAATATATAATGTTTATGAAAAATATTACAAATACGTTTACATCTACCCTCGATAGATCGCGTTGTGTGTCCTAGAGAGTGATGAACACCGTAAACGCCATTTACAAAGAGGTACTACGGTAATTAAAACTTAAGATAAAAAAATAAACACACGAGCGAGGCCGCGGGCAACAGCTATTAGTCTATAATTTTATTTCAGTAATAGTTAAAACCGGGCAAAACCGCCTTGAATTGACCTTTTTATTAAAATTATTATAAAACCAAGGACCCTACTTGCCTGCGGTTAATCTCATTAATGTGCTTTAATCAACGCGAAAAGGTTTTCCTCGGGATCGGTATATTACAAACATCGTGTTACAGAGCTCTTGCGTAAGCTTTAATAATTTTATACTTATTTTATCGAACATATTCACTGTGAAATATTGACAGGAGCATCATCACCCTAATAAGTCTTCAAACTAATGTATTGTTAACTAAACTAACACAATTTACCAAAAGCAACCTTACCGATATTGATATTTGATATTTAAAGGTATTAGATAACATGGTTTTCATATATAAAAAATTAATATAGTTACTAATTAAAGTGGAGTACAGGGAGATTTCTATGGAAGTATCCCTACACAAAAATACATTAGATGGGTACATGGCCATTAATCAAAAGACTACGTAAATATATAAAGTATATTTAAAAAAAAAAAAAAATATTGTTATATGCTAACTCCGTGCAATTTCCCTGACCCGAGAATTAAGATCAGAATCTCATAATGGTATGCAAATTTAAGAGGTTTTAAGCCACGGGACCAACGGCGGATTTATTTCAACATTTTTATAGTTTTCTGTCAGTCAATTCAAGTATCATATACAAACAGATTGCATTAAGGGTACTGAATGTTCAACAAAAAGGTTAAACAGATAATTAGCGACGATTATACTACCTGCATTGGATTGGATTACGACGTTTAAGTAAAGCGGCTCTATGGCAACGGCCATGGCCTTAAAGCCGACGAATTAATGAACGACTTACGACCACCGTGACTCCCTGAACAGAGTCATTCATGAGCCGTTCAATCCACTATTGGGTGTTAGGTTGTATAGCTCCAAAAATTATTCAATTGATACGATATATATTACAAGAAGAGGCACTATGTAGTTAATGTTCTGTTCCTGTCAAGAGCCCAGCCGAGACTTGTTTCACGAGTCTCTCTGAACTTTAATGAAGTACACAAATATATTAGTATGTTATCGTCCTCATTTCGCAATACATATTCATGTAATGGTTACAATTTTGAAGAAAACATAACCTTGGAACCCACACTTGCTATCACAGGAACTAAATGACGCACTCCACTGCCAAATGGTCTCTTAAACATCGTCGCAGTGTTAACTCAACTGCTCAGAACTTCCACTGCTCGATAGCAAGTGTGGGTTCCAAGGTTATGTTTCCTTCAAAATTGTATATAATTTGTACAAAATTGTATATATATATATATATATATATATATATATATATATATATATATATATATATATATATATATATATATATATATATATATATATATATATATATATATATATATATATATATATATATATCTATTAATCTATAGGGTATAAAACTTTATCTATATTGATTGTATTGATTTCTATCGCAGCATTTTTTGATGCGTGGACAGAAAAAATATATCATAGAAAGATAATTTTTCGTGTAAGGATATTTAGTAACCATCCCGTTGCATAACCTCTTAAGGTAAAATTACGTGACAAAGTGACTTGTGTGAGAATTGTTGTTCACAAATTTACAGATATTTAGGTATTACATTCATGATATAAACAATATGACAAACAAACGGTTTTTCCCTCTTAACATATGTGTAAGTGATTGAGAAAACTCAGTAATCGTCAATCACATGTAATTTCAGAATATCGTTACCTAAAGCTGATTGAATGAGCTCTTCTTAATAACAATAAATATCATAAAGAGATCTGTAAGCCTATATTAGGAACTAGCTACGACCCGCGTACATCTCGGCTACCACCTATTTGATGGCAATCCATGTAGCATTATTTTGAGGGACTGATGAAACAACAAACGACTTTACAAAATTTCACATCAAGAAAATTACTGCCTTTGGTTTCTAATCTCAGTTTAATCTCAGTTTCCGTGTTCCTATACATTTATCTACCATACATACAATCACTGTGATAATTTGCATCCAAATCCGTTCAGCGCTAAGTGCGTGACAGAGCAAAAACGCTTCACTTTTAGCGTTTAAGTAGCGAGCTGCTAGGCTAAAATTACTGATAGATTGTTAGTGTAATATCGGTGCCTAAAATTATTGAATTTCATCCTTAAAACAGCTGTTACATTCAAAGGTAATATAAGATAGGGTATTTTTTTTGTATGTCTCTGCTAGGAGCTCTGTTTCCGATAGATGTCTATGTAACACACAATCCAGGATAAAATATTTTTAGTTGTGAGAAAAAAAAACAAAATTACTCTAATGAAATATTTTCCTTATTTTATTTGCCGGGCAACTTTCTAAATTTTTCATTCCAAAAAAGCTTTGTATAAAATAAAAATTTGAAAACACGGTGTATTACCGTTCTTAAATGATGCTTCCGTAATGAAGATCATTATTTAACTTTTACTTATATTTTTCGCCAGCTTTTAGTAAAGAAAATTCTTAATTGGTTCTGAGCTTCGTTTAACGTATTAGGGATGTGCAAACCAAGGATGTATTTTTTTAGCCTTACGTAAGTCACCCATCAAACACTGCAGAGAATCTGATGTACCAGGATAGCAGTAAAGCAAAGAGTTCGATGTTCGCCTGTTGCGATTGTATTTAGATATTTGGTGCCTGTTGAACGCGGCAACAAGTGCTGCATCGATCAGAGTGACGTAAACACCCCACCCCGCGACCCCGCCGTTCACACCCGCGTCGTCAAACCACCCCTGCCCCGCCCAAGCCCGAAACTGATTTGCTATATAGCCTCTGATGTATGTCTTAGGATTATCATTACTAAACATAACACTTGAACATTGAATAACAGCTGGGTATTAGGTCAGTTAATTTAATGAACCGACTTCAAAAATAAGGTTCTCAATTAAACTTATTTTTTGTGTATATGTTATATTAAAACTTCGCCGTTTGAGTTTAATGATTCATGTTTTATTGTTTAGGTCAAGGAGAGGTCCCCCAGATATATTACGAAAAATCCCCACAGGTTTGGAAGATAACTAATGAAAGCTCTAGTGGGATTATTCACGTGTATTAAAGTCACTTTAATTTTTATAAAAGAAACTTCTTATGTTGGGTTTTTCATCCGATGGATGTCTCTCAGCAGTGTGGCCAAGTTTTGTGGTTTTTACCAAATTTGATTTGGCCGTGGTTTAGAAAGGGCAGGGGGAGTAGATAGGGTGACACGATTTCAAGAGTTTTAAACATTTGAACCTTAAAACGTATTGCTCATCAGTCTTGTGATATTTGAGGTACCTATGTAACTACACCATTTTGCCAGGTCGACGTTAATTGTAAAATGTACATCTATAGGCGCTGTCGACGACCTCAGGGTTGGGTAGCTGTCGTGAAGTCGTGACTGATAGTTGTCGTGACCGATATACATGGTTGTCACGAATCGATATGACTCATACGACATAAAATACTATAAATAAAGGGTTATCGAAATTAGATCACGTGTAATTGGATCAAGATAAAACAAATGTATTTTGACACGCACTTAGTGGTAATTTCCGTATACAATAGTCCTGTATGCTGCTGTAGCGAATGGATACTTTTAGGGTTCCGAACCATACCTCAACAGGCAAAACTTTATAAAATCACTGCATTGTTCGTCTGTCTGTCTACCAAAATTCTTATTCTCAAAGATTTTTTTTATTATGAGATCATAGAACTTTTAAAATAAACTGGGCTTTAGAGTAGTTCGTTATAAATCGTTTTAATATTTTTATAAGATATAGGTGGCAAACGAGCAGACGGGACGGGAGAAGCTGGTACTGGGTTGCCCCTGTATAGAGAACAGTATTCCATATGCGGCCGAACATGCGCCTTATAAAGTTGTAGGCAACGGGCCAGAGTGAAATACCGTCTTCTTCGAGGCGAAATTGGCCTTACCAGCTAACCACGAAACTGGACTTCATTCGCTATGTCAACGAAAGCGAGGTGATATGACAAAATATATGTTTTTGGTGGTGAACGCGCAAACCTATATTTACGTTGGGTTAAATTGGACTGAAACTCCTAACTTCTTCCCCCCCACCAAGGTTCCTTCGATTTCAGACACAAGTTTGGATCGGCTCTCGGTGAGCCATCATTTCTAAAATTATGACTAGAGATCGGATATTCGGATGCATATTTACCTAAAGTTGAGATGTTGGCTATTATTGAAAGCAATTTTTTATCGAAAGAATCCCGCGATTCCGGGAAATTCAAATTTAAGTGTACCTATACTCCGTGAGATGTAATAAACCCCAGTTTGACACAAATGACACTTGCTCTGTTACAACGTATAATGGTTGCTTTTCCCTACTTTTATTGTCAGTGATTTTTGACGAAGCAAGAACAACTTTATTACGTTGTAACAAGTGTCAAATCGGGCCTATTAAACCCCAGGAAATGTAAGCATTTTGTAAGAGTGCGAGTGAGACGGCAAATTATACTTGCTTGTGCGCAAGTAGCGACGCGACAATACATCTGCATTCGTAAATAAAAATATACTTAGAAGCCGCTTCCATAATTTGTTATCCAAAAAATAACTTTAGGTAAATATGCATACGATTATCCGATCTCTAATTATGACACACGTTTTAAAAAAAAAACTTAATTGGTTCTAAACTACCAAACGTATTTTTGTAAAATTTTCATTATTTTGTAGACAATTAAACAACTCCTATTTTAATGTCTATTTATATTATACTTTAATTTTTTTCCCCGCTAAGAGGTTCGTTTAATAATTCTTTGCTCATTTTATTTTATATTATATATAATATTTCAATATCAATTATATTACAGAAGTGAAATGTAGTTTATCATTTCAGTTCTTAAAGTAATAAATGAAGGGCTATTTGTCAAACAAATTGTACGACAACAAGTCGTCGACTTTATACTCGTATTTATCGATTCTAGGCCGTACCGTTGGGGAATTACGTTTTGTTGATTAAATGTGTCGTAAGTATATTTGATATTTGTTATCAATTTATTGGGCTGGTATTGCTACGGTAGAAGTACTTATATTTATGTTATAGGTACTAATAACCTAAAACTGTGTACACATTGAATAGTAAAATTACATTTTACAATCCTCTAAAGAAAAAACAAGATATTTTGATACTCTTTGCAGTAACACGGATCCTTACCGGACCCTGCAAACTGAACAAACAACTTATGTTCAATCTAAAGTTAGGCAAAGGCATAACATGCAGATTCAGAGAATGGGGATATTCGGAGAAAACTATAATAACTTTATTGGAAATTTTGACAGGACATGTCTGTCGCGTCAGATGGTTATACGGGTACATATAAAAATAAATAAGTTTATACCTCAAAAAAACTCTAATTATGAACCAATGTTCATAATTAGAGTAACATTGAAACTGGATATGAAAATAAACAAAAGGCCTGAAGGAGTTCTTAGCTAAAGATGCAAAACCTTAAAAATAACAAATAAAATACCTAATTATATTACCGTACAATGTTATGGACGTATTACAGATATATTAAAGTCCTATACGATAAAGGAGCAAGGTCGATATTGACAAGACTGGATATGTCCCCAGTTTGCGTTTCTGAAATGAAGATGCTATGAGTAAGTTTGAAGTCTGGTGCTATGTTCGTAGAATGGATATGAAATATCCCACATTCGAAGCTCTCTCAACGTAGCAGATAAGCTCAGAAAACTTCGACGTCATAGGATGGTCAGACATTTGTCGTACATATCTTGACTAACATGTTGGCCTCACGGCCGGCTAAAAGATGCTAGCTAAATGTCGCAAGATATGATATGAGAGCTACTAGGCTAGCTTACGAGGATGTTAAAGCTTTGCAAATTGGAGATTAAACAGGATATCAGACCCACAGACTGAATATATTACTGCTAGACAGAAACAAATGACATAGGTAATCACAAAATGTGATGATGTTATGATATTAAGTCATAATTACCTTTCAATATGTGAATATATATTTATAGATATAAATATTTTATTTGCGGATAAGAATAGTATTCAGTTAGTGGATAAATGTACGGAATAATACGGATATTGGTACATTTGCTTATGAATCTAATAAGCATAGGTTACTGTTATTTTACATTTACATAATCCTACTAATATTATAAACGTGAAAGTTTGTGAGGATGTATGGATGTTTGGATGTGTGGATGTATGGATGTATGGATGTGTGGATGTATGGATGTATGGATGTGTGGATGTGTGGATGTATGGATGTTTGGATGTATGGATGTTTGTTACTCTTTCACGCAAAAACCACTGAACCGATTGCGATAAACCTTGGTATGTAGAAACCTGGAGATCTGGATTAGCACATAAGCTACTTTTTATTCTGATATTCCCACGGCATCGGGACTTACGCTGGTGAAACCGCGGGGCGCAGCTAGTATAGAATATATTATTTTGCTAGAACTAAAGTTATAATATTTAAAGTTATTTTGCTCTTATTAGATTAATATCAATTGTGAAAGCACCCTCATATTATCCTACTAATATTATAAATGTGAAAGTTTGTGAGGATGTATGAATGTATGTTTGTATGGAACCGATTGCGATGAAACTTGGTATGTAGATAGCTGGAGACCTGGATTAACATATAGGCTACTTTTTATCAAGATATTCGGCGGGCGCTGCTAATATTAAATAATAGTTTCTGAAAAACAAAAAAAAAAGTTTCAGCAACGACGATAATTTAATCTATGTACATGACGTTGAAAAGTGTAATACAGGTATTTGTTGCAATGAGTGATGGCCTTTTAATCAACTTTAAAAGAAAAGTCAATTCGACTATTTTTTGGGCGTGTATGTCACGTGCTTAAAAAAGGCGAACATATTAATGTTCGCCTTTTTTAAGCACTTTTTGTTATATCGTCAATCTTAAAAGTTATCCACCGCAGAGTAAAGGCTATTTCAGTGTAAGTGCAACTTTGGCTGTAAATGGCGTATTAATGGAGCAGGAGTGCCTGTTTACCTACCAGAAGCTACTGATTCTGTGCGAAAACAAGTCTTGGTCCATTGTTAACGATGGCAAACGAAGAGAAACTGATAATGCTGCTATTTAGTGTAAAATAAGGGCACATTTCCACTAAGTCGCTTATTTGACGAGCCTTAGAAGACATTTTACTTGCCTATGTATTCTATCACCTACAATGTATACAACGGCTTTACTTCAAGGAGTAGAAAATCCTTGCTAGTTTGCATGTAGCATTAACAAGTATAAATAAACACCCATCTTTTTGCGTTGGGCGTTAAAAATAAAGCTGTATATTTTGAACGTAATAATTAAAGTCTTTTAGCAGACAGAGAAATCACCTTCCAAGCCGCGAAATCATACCAATATAATATAATGATACTAATTAATATATTTTCTGTCACAATTTAACCATCCTCATCGAGCAAATTTGTACGATAACTATAATAACTTGAGACACCTCACACAAGGCCGTCTCATCCCAAACTAGGCAGAGCCTGTACTATGTAACAAGGCTGCTGATAAGCATACTTATATAGTACTAAAAACATATTATAGATAAATCACATTCGGGCACCTTGCTCATTAAATTAAACTATTATCTGTCCTGGATGGGATGGTGATATCGCCCTTTTATGAAATTTCAAAAAATGAAAAAAGTATAAATAAAAAACATTAAAATAGGTTCGTCTCAAGTAACTCACACAAAAGGAGTAAAAAAATACTCATTGAGTGCACGAATTCAGTCTAGGGCGTGAACTCGAACCCTAGATCGTTGCAATTCGATTGAAACGTCGGTTAAAGAAAAAGGTATCATTGTATTTAAGCTCCGATATATATGTAGACGCTGCGCCCCTCGGTTTCACCCGCATAAGTCCCGGTATCGTGGGAATATCGGGATAAAAAGTAGCCAATGTGTTAATCCAGGTCTCCAGCTATTTACATACCAAGTTTCATCACAATCGGTTCAGAAGTTTTTGCGTGAAAGAGTAACATACATTCATACATCCTCACAAACTTTCACGTTTATAATATTAGTAGGATACATCTAATATGCATTGCATAACCCTAATATAACCAATCTTCTTTTTTTTTTTCTTTAAAAAAAACAATTTCCGCATTAGGAATGACTCCTGTGTTGCGGGGGACTTTACAAACATACAAACAAGGGACACAAAGAACACCCAGACTCGGGTGGGAATCGAATCCACGACCTATTGCGTAGCAGTAAGAGTCACTAACCACTAGGCCAACAGGCCAGCCTTCTTTTGAAGTAATTTAAAAACTGCATCATTGCATTTTGAAACATGCAATGCGAACACCAATCCCTTGTATGGATATTCGCGATCATATTTGCGAAGTTCATTAAAAAGCGCTTGGATTACATTTTGTAGGTCAAGTACAAACAGCGCGGAATATATACGTACATCCCAATAACTAATTCTGATCAATAATCACGGCAATCGATAAAGATTCTTATACTATATATACAAGGTTGATTTTCCTATGACAGTGCAAGGTATATAAATTTTCAGTAGTGAGTTATCTCCGTTTCGTTGTGGATGCCCCATTAAAAGGGACCCGACATAATTGCTTTTAACGAAAATGACGTAGTAATACTATTATTGCGATAATTCACATTATGTAGCTTATAGTGTAAGTATTTCAAAGTGTGTCGATAAATCTTCTTTATAACCTTCTTATTCACAAGAATCACAAGTATATCGACACTGGCAGATATCTTACCTATTTGCAACACGGTATTCATCATCATCATCATCATTTCAGCCATAAGACGTCCACTGTTGGACATAGGCCTCGATTAATGACTTCCAAGAAGACCGCTTGGAAGCGGCCTGCATCCACCGACGTCTTGCGATCTTTACCAGGTCGTCTGTGAACCGCGATAATGGACGTCCTACGCTGCGCTTTCCGATCCGTGGTCTCTATTCCAGAACTTTTCGGGCCCATCGACCATCCGTTCTAACACGGTATTATTTATTTTTATTTAATATTTGTTCTAATTTCGACCAAGCAACTTATTGTGGCGGTGATTGATCTCAAACTATGTTCATCTATAACTTTTAGTTAAAAATAAATAAGCGCTTTTATTGAAATGCTCAAAAAAGATGAAAATACCCTGAATATCATGTAGCATCAAAGTACTCCCCAAGACAAAACAAATGAACATAAACTCGACGGGTTTATCTTGTTCAGTTAAGAAGTTCCTATAGCCATCTTTCGGCTCCATCATCACAACAACTCTATGGTACCATGTCATTATATTGTCACCGAAGATACATGTGTACACCAAATTTAAGCCCAAGCGGACATCGGGAAGTGGGTGTAATGTAGCTTCCAGGATTCGTGCCGAACACACATACAATCATGCATGCTTGCAAAAAAAGACGATTAATAGTATTTTTTAAGGAATTATATGCAATTAACAAAAGTGACTTGACTCTCTTAATTTTTCTAGTTTCAGAAACGGCCATACAATATTAATGTATCTACAAGCTCTTTAATCACGTTCGAGTATCTCTGTGGCGCAGCGGTAGTGCATTTGACTTCGAATTCGTTCGATTCCCGCTGAATGCAAATATTCGGTAGGTAGGTACTGCAACTCCACCTGCTGTCACTCATTCGTTGCCATTCTCTCTTTATGGAAATTTCTGTAGAGTGGAGGTGCTTCCCTACTCAGACGAGTTCAATTAGAGTAAACACTCTGTGTGTCCTATGCATAGAATGTGGTTATTGATGCATTACTTTGGATATTTTACAGAATATAGTCTTCTTTAATAAGGGTTATCAAACGCAAATATTATTTAAGCTCTTTCAAACAAACTTTTTACCTTCATTTAGTTTTACAAAATTAGTATAGACAAGCCTCGCTCATTTAACGGTGAAGTACCAAAATATACCTACACGGGAGCCCCCGACAATTTAGAAGGGGGTAAACGCGCGTGCGGTGTGACCTGGCTCCGCGCAGACAGTATGCGTACCAAAGATAATTATAGCATGTTGTTAATCTTGGTAGGAATATATTATTCACTATTCGCCTTTCAAACAAAAAAAAACTAAATCAAAATCGGTCTATCCGTTTAGGAGCTGTGATGCCACAGACACACAGATACACATGTTAAACCTATAACACCCCTCGTTTTACGTCTTACGTTTTACATCGGGGGTTAAAAAATTATGGGAAAACGGCTGCAAGAAGCTAGAGCGGTCTAGTATTATATATAAAACCAAAGATTTATATAATCTAAGCCTAATGAATTATAGCTGAAATTAGAAAAACCGGCGAACTCTAGTTATTTTTAATCGTTAAACCAAACATAAGTAATTGATTGGACGGTACCAAACGTTCGACGTCGAAGTTTATATTTCATAAAATTTTCTACAAGACATACTGTTTTGACGTTTAAAAGGAGTTTATAGTTGGCTGTCAAGTCAAATCATTACCATATTGAGCTTTTCACTGCAAGTCAGTTGTATGCAGGTATGTAATATTTGAGAGTATTGCTTAACCAAATTTTTTGTCGCGGTGTTCGTTGTTGACATTTAATTATTGAAGTGATAACTTATGGGAGGGTAAACCGCTTCGTTAGGTAACGCGTTACGGCGCCAGTCAGTCTGGCGTTTAAGTTACCACTTCTGTCGGGCGTTCCGAGACGCACACGTTTTTTTAATTTTTTAAAGGACCACAAGTTCTTTTGTGAATTTAATTCTGTAAGTCAATTCATTATTTTTATAATATAATAGTGATTAAAATAGGTATGTCATATGTGTGACATACGTTAATATTTGCCTACTAATATAATTATAAGCGTACCTATAGTACCTATAGTAAATAAATATACAACATCCAAACGGGGAACTACTTCTATCCTAGGGATCATGTGAAAACAACCTTGTTAAATGACTTTAATTAGGTTTCCAGAACTTTGATAAACCATCAAACTATATTCTGTCTATTCAACTATTTCCTTTTTGATAATCTGATAAGTAGTCAATTAGTGATAACTCAATACGGTGCCGATTCAATTAAAAGTAACAACCGATTTCGTTTAAGTGGACGTTTTATGCCGCGTTTCAATAAACAAAAAACGATTCGTTTTGCTTACGGACGGTAAAGTTTTCGTTGAACGAAATTCAAGGAAATATTACCGTCCGTAAGCAAAACGAATCGTTTTTTTTTTATAGGAACGCGGCATTAATCGATTCGAAAAAGTTGACTTTAATCGTTTTAAAGTTTTTACTCTGGTACAGTTACGTTCTCAAGCAACTGTCAAAAAGAAAATAAACGAATGGACAGGGTATAGAAACGTGACAAGAAGATACTACTGTCGCCATCTAGTATCATATTTCAGCACCAATTTAACTTTAGGTTCAACTTGCCTACGCTCTTCAGGCTTGCTATTAAACTTACAAGGATCACCGCAAGATGGGGCATTTCAGTGTCCAAAGCTAGAGACAACAAAATTTGTTAACAGAGGGAGTAAGTAAAACTAAGAGTCTAAAATTTATTTCACTTTCGCGATTTAAACCTATATATATGAGAAAATTTAAGCTCGATATTTTAAGCTAAATGCAGGGTGAAAGTAAAGGTTTACAACACAACTTTAGGACTATATTTGGCTTCGAAGAATAAACCTATCCAATAGAGTATTTAGGGCATTTCATAAACAACATTGAAGTTTACAGTAAATTAAATAGTATGCAAAATGCAACACAAGTACCTGTTATTGCAGGAATTGTACCTACCTAAATTATGTTGTCCTTTGTAAAACTGAGTACATTACATACTACAAGGTAATATAATCCTTACTTTCTGGAGTGTAAAGAAAAACATTATTTTTCATGTTTTATTAAAATTAATGAAAAATGTGTTAATGGTAATGTTGGGAAAGAGGCTCTCAAGCAGAAAAACAGATACGAAAATAAACTAATTATATATTAGTTCTTTCTTTCGCATGTGAATCAAGTGAATGTGAATGTCAAGATGTTATTCCTATACCTATCTGCAGTACGATTGTGATGCCATAAGTCTACCTACTCAACGAAGTTGCAGTACAATAAGTATACTTACATAAAAATCTTAACAGGTATGCTAGCTCGCGACTTGCCATCAAGTTTTATGGTGGTATTTGGTTGGTTTCTGGTGGTTGTATGATGGTTTTAAGGTGACGTTATTTAGACCTATAGCTCTTGTAAAATAACGATTTCTATCTTATGCCTATGAACAATCTCGTTAATGTTAATGTCTGGACGGACAGACAAACAATGTGATCGGTCAGGTACAAAATTTAAAAAATTGTGAAGATAGCGTTGGTCGGCCCGGCTGGAGACTGCTCGTGATGGCTTTGCCGCCATCGTCGAATGGGCCGGGCGGCAGCTCGAGACCCTTTTTTTCCGACTGACGCGAGTCCTCTCCGGGCACGGCTTCTTCGAGAAGTACCTGCACTCGGTCGGCTAGGAGGAAAATGAGTCCCGCCTGTCACCGATGCGACTGCAGAGAAGACTCAGCCAAGCACACGCCCCACTGAAAAACCCGGTGTGGTGACACACGTACAAAAAAGGAAAGTACAATCTCTGCCTAGTTTCAGATCAGACAACCGTGTGAGGTATCTCAAGTTATTATCATTATTATTTAACCTTCAGTTGGTACATAGTGATACAAAAGCAAGAAAAAGTTATATCTCGACAGTTATAATGTAATTATCTTTCCAGTATTTTTCAACTACCATCGGGCCATCTGATCTACAAAACCCTCTGCCGTTCTAGTACCAATTAATTAAGTTGTGTGATGAAGAATTACTTAATTGGACTTTAATTCAGAAATTATAAGAGAAGTGGTTGAATTTAATCATCTTTTTTTGTGATTTGCTCAGTACTTAGCTGATTGAGATATTTTCTTACCTTCAAAGTGGCAACATACCAAGGTCTATTAGCAAATTGTGCTTAAACTTAATTAATTGAACTAAAATAAATACAAGAAGCTTTATGAGATGAAATAAGCAGTACTCACGCATGGGTAGTTTATAAATATTCACGTGAAGTTTAACGTCGTGAAAATATTTACATATTTGGGGATAGTTCACGAAGCACCCCTTTCTTTATCGTTAATCATTCTCAGATATTGTTAAAGTGTGATTCTCCTCGATCTTTGCTGACATCGTTTAAAAAATACAAAAAAAAAAATACAAAATGTTTTATTTCTTTACCAAAAAATGTGTATAACAATATTCGTGATTGGAGTTTCCCTTTAAGCAAATAATGCCTGTATTAGGAGACTCCGCTCTTCCATAGCATACTTGTTACATAGTTGGTACATATTGTGTTCAATTGTTTTAGTACAATTATTTTTTTTGTTTAGATGGTTACTTGTTTAGATGAGTAATTAATGTGTGTGTGTGTGTGCGTGTGTGGGTGTGGGTAAGTGTCATTTAATAAAGTCATTTAATATTCGTTTGTAATTATACTCTAGTTACTATTTTATAATATTAGGTCAGGTATTAAGGCAACAACAAAAAAGTTGTAAGATATACCATAAACACATAGGCTTGATTGATTGAGGTGGTACAGATTCGAGGCCCATACATAATACCATACACATCAACCTACTCTAGTTACGCGTGAGGTACTATGTACTGTAGCATATCAATTGATAGAGAAGAGACACAAGAGAGAAGACAGTCGAAGATTTGAAGCGCTTACATCGACCAAGCTGGTGGATTGTCACCTTATCAAAAGTTATAAAATATATTTAATAAAGTCACTGTAAGTGAAGTGAAATATGAATAATAATTAATTATTATATCCTTATATATAAATTATATATAGATAAATTATTAATTATTTACAAAAACAGCAGCATATAATTTATCTTCTGTCAAATACACATTGCCCGAGAGAATTCCTCTTAGCACACAAGAGTGTGCTACAATACTGTATTGATCTTCATATTTTTTTATTACAATTTTGTAAAAGATTACTTGTGTGATTAGTGTTTATTCCTTTTTAGGCGTTATTTTGTATTTAATATGAATTTTGTTGAGTCAATCAGTTACAAAAATCAGTTTAGTTTTTTATTACAACCCATGCTCAATACGCTTACAAACCGCAAGACATCTATAATTTTTTTTATAGAACAACGCTAATTTATCAAAAAAAGGTGTTAAGGCTTCAATTGGTTTTTTGTGACTTACATACATATAGATAGATTTTTTTACCTAAAAAAATATTTCAATTCGAACCAGCACTTCCTGAAATAAGCGTGTTCAACCAAAAAAACAAATAAACTGTTCAGCTTTATAATATTAGTATGAGATTGTCTATTAATTACGTGAGGCTCGAAAGGGGGGGAGAGGTTTAGGAAAAATTCACGAAATATCAAAAGGAGGGAGGAGGGGTGTAGTGAGATATCGTTTATATTTGTATTTAAATATAATATTTTGAAAATTTTAAATGTATTTTCAACTTAAAAATACACGTGTTTTAGGTTAAGGGGGGGGGGGGTAGTCTAAAACCTCACGACGTATCACCAGAGGGGAAGGGGGTCAAAAAGTTGCTAAAAAATATCACGAGATTAATGAACGACCCCTACAGAGAGTAGATAGTGAAGTACCCCTAATCGTGGAGCTTCATTGACCTCCTTACCACTAGAAACAGAAACGTGGAGTCTACTTCTTAAATTTGGTTGGGTTCCTCGGTTTTAAGAATGTGAGCGGTTAAAATGTACTAGCGCCATACGCCGAGCAAAACGCGACTTTGTGACATCTGCAATATTGACTAACTAGTACATTACATCCAGCTCACGCCGCGTCGCCGTCCCACCCCCATCCGCTGTCTGCCTCAGCCTTTATACCCTCCTACTTAAAAGCAAGTTTCGTGACACAACGATAAGAAAGTTTCTTATAAAAAAGTATTAAAAACAAAATACACTTTGAGGATAATGAAGCTAGAAGGACAAAATACAGTCTCTGCGACTTAATTAGACCCTTAACAAACAAAGTTCTTTCGTTCGTCCACAGATTTTCTAAAGCTGAGTGTGGTTAGACTAAGCTAAACATTTTTATTCACTTAATTGAATGAAAACACTGTAAGTGAGCAAAGAATAATACACAACCTTACGAGTAGGTACATAGAGATCAAGTACACCTACAATTATAATGCCCATTTCATAATCTCTTCTTCCGATATATAACGATATAGCTTGCAATCTCTACTCTCTACTAGCTCGATTTTATGATCCAACAGGTCATCTTATCTAACTAGATAGCGCGAGGCAAGGCATATTATGTAGTACAATCGTACCACATTATTCACGATTATAATACTTTATAATCGCTTTATAACTTTTCGTCCAGCCATAGGCAATTAGCATTAGAAATTATTTTATAAGTGATACTCTGCTGTTGTATTCGTTCGAACCGAGTTAATAAAAAATCTCACATGCCTCTGAGTAAATCAATTAAGCGAACCTAATCTATAAAAGCAACAGAAAGCCACAAAGTTAGAAGAACCGTACAGCTTCTATTTAATTGAAAAGGCATAGTTGGATTTACACGCAGTAAAAGCTCAATACCACCTACCCACATTCTTTACCTGTCGGTGAGTTAACCACACAATTTCTTATTTTCCACTAGCAACCCGCCCCGGCTTCGCACGCGTACAAACTATACAGCTAAACCTTCCTCATGAATTACTCTGTCTATTAATGAAAATCGCATGAAAATCCGTATCAGTAGTTTTTCAGTTTATGGCGAATAGACAGACAGACAGACGCGGCCGGGGACTTTGTTTTATAATATGTAGTGATGTAGTTGATAATGGCTGAATGCGACGCGACAGTACTATGTAGTTAACAAATGATCGTAATCAGGTATAATTTCGTATTTATTACGACTTTTATCGATGTAGTGGACTGGTGCACTGGTGAGGATGCTATAATGAAAATGCAACAGTGGGAATAAAAATAACTGACTTCTGAGGTGTTAAACAAAAATTAAAAATATACTTTTGAAATCAAAAGGCATGGCGGTCTTTTCTTTTTTGTTTTGTGAAAAAGGATACAAAAAAAAAGTGATTATGCAGTTTTTCAAACATAAATAAAGATCCTAAAGATTTCGAAGTATATATTTCGTCGTGACAGCAGCTAAATGTCAGGGTTACGCTGGGTAAATGCCGTAGGGCTTTGATGCTATCTTGTTTTAATATGTTTTTAAAATTGCCGTCTGAAATAGACAACTGATTCCAGCCAAGTGTAATAAGCGCTTAAATGATAACATTGGCCGATTAGCGTCCACAGGAACCGATTTGATGTGACGCCATCAAGTCAGGCGGTCCTGACCACCCAATGACCTTGAATTTGACGATTTGCGTACACACCAAAATATTAGATTGAAAATCTAGTCAAATTGTGTGTGAAATCGTTCCGCGTGGACGGCGTTTTATTTTCTAGCACCAAGCGAATAAAACGACACCATGCTTGTTAGTGTCATTTATCCGCGCTCTGATGAAGGTATTTTTCCCAATGGGACGGATCCGATTTGAACAGAAATGAGAGTTCCCTTGTAAATTTATTTTCCTCCTGGAATTCTGGGAGTGATACTAAATTGACCCTACGCCTGCTGCACTATTTTACTTACACAAAAATCCAACTTCAAAAACATTAAAAAAAGTACGGTACATTGCGTTGTGTCCTGCCTCTTCGTTACGTCACTTTTCGGTTTAGCATAAAAAAAATATGAATAAAAAAATTACGCACGTTTTCTTTTTTCCGCACGGAGGGGCGTGAGTTATAATAACACCTACATACTCATATTTTTGTTTCAGCGTATTCCGTATCCCTGAATGGAAATATTAATGAACTAAAATTTATCAAAATAAACTTTAGGGAAACTTGAATGGTAACAGTGACGTAGGCAAGGGATTTGTAAATTGGCAGTAAAATTAATAAGTTTTCCGCTCGTTTAGTGTCTCTTATATACAACACTAGCAACCCGCCCCGGCTTCGCACGGGTACAAATTAAACACTTAAACTTTCCTCATGAATCACTCTGTCTATTAGTGAAAACTGCATGAAAATACGTTCAGTAGTTTTTCAGTTTATGGTAAACAGACAGACAGACAGACGCGGCGAGGGACTTTGTTTTATAATATGTAGTTTTTTTTTATGGTATAGGGGGCAAACGAGCAGACGGGTCACCTGATGGTAAATGACTACCGCCGCCCATAGGCGCCTGTAACTCAAGAGTCACAAGTGCGTTGCCACCCTTTAAGGTGGGAGTAGGAGAAGAGGGGAGGGGGAAAGAGGGGGGAGAGGGGAAGGCCGGGAATAGGGGAGAGGGAAGGGTTAGGGCCTCCGGTAACCTCACTCACGCGGCGAAATGCAATGCAAGCATTGCTTCACAGCCGGTTTTCTGTGAGGCCGTGGTATCGACCGGAGTCGAGCCGGCCCATACGTGCCGAAGCATGGCTCTCCCACGTCAAGTGTAGTGATTTAGAACTGCAAAGTTAAGTTTGTCTTTCATAAAAAATGGAATGATCTTCGAAAATTTACTTCCGAGATAGACGTACTATCTACAAACAAGTTTGTTTATTTACGGTACCCTCGGTGTGCGAATCAGACTCGCACTTGTCCAGTTTTTGGCGGTGGTGTAAGTACGAGTATTATTATAAAATACATAATTGCAGCATAGCCAAAAGAAAAACCTCCCTATTCCTTTTTTTAGTCACTTAAATCAAGCACGTGACATAATGTTAAGATTTATTATTTCCAGTTTATATTAAGACATCAATAAATTACTGAAGAATGTTGTGGTGCTAAGAATGATCAGGAAGCCAATAGAACGAAGAATCACCCTTTTGCAGTTTAATTTACGAAGGTTCGTTGACTTCTTTATACATTAGCTAACAGCGTAGCTGGCCTAAACTTTGGCTTACTAAAATAATAGACGGTAACATTCGATAACACTCAGCCTAATTGTATTTTCAACTCATCCAATTTATTTCTGATTACATTTTTGCGGTTTCCAGTTTAACTTTTCCTGGGAAACGACGAGTGTCGTGCTCTGCGTTAAGTTTTTTTGGAAGCACTGTTCTTGATATTGGCTTAAAGGAGTCCTAGCAGTGGCAGTGTGGGTGTGATTAGTATTTATTTATTAGGATAAGATTAATAGTAAATAAACAGAGGTGTTATTACAAGGGGTGCAAGTAAAATAAACAAGAAACAAACCTATCTGGTATTTATGTCCGGGTATTTCATTATTTAAAGACATGCGTCACACATTACTAGTATTCTTATTAACCCCTCCAGCTAAGGTAAATGTAAGTGTTAGGAGTGGGTTCACGTCGGTAGTGCACTGGGTGGGGTTCGAACCCGCAACCATTTGATTACAAGTCCGACGCCTTAGACATTACGCTGCCGCCGCTTATGTAAATGAAAATATGTACGTTGTACGTGTAAGGCACAGATTTGATTCATTTAATTATCTTATCTTACATTAGGTTATCTTATCTGTGGTTAATGGTCACATCATAAAACCCTGGAATGTAAGGAAATATTTAAAATATCTGTTCACAAATTTGGAACGATTACGACGGATTAATTAGACGAAAGTATGGCACACCGTAGGTGTTAAGGGATGGTGAAAGCTCTACATATTCTGTGTCTGTGTGTTTTGTGTAATGTTTTGCTTTCTGGTCTGTGGTATATGCATTTGTTATCGTTTAAAACACATCAGTTATGTATTACGACATTTACAGAATGATCAGTAAATACGTTCTTACATATTAATAGAATTATAGAAGCGATTTTAAGAGGAATTTAATAAAAGATAAGCTAGAGTTAAATTCCTTCATCTAAGCATTGGATGTCCACTGATGAAAATAGGCTTCTCCTAAAGACTGTAGTTCAAAGGGAACTCCCGTGTAGTGTTGGTCGTCCTTTGACTAAATGAGGCCGGTGTGACTTTAACCGCGTCGACAGACGACTTGCTTAACGTGGCTGAGAACCGAAAGCTCTAAGCTTACCAATGGAGAAATTAGGTATAAAAAAACCATAGCAAAAATAACGATCATGAAGTGAGTAGAATCTTCAGAACATGTGGACTTTTATGCTACAAGTTATAATAGGTTTAAAAACTTTAGAATGATATCGTCACGTTAGTATTATGTAAAAGCTTTCCTAGCTAAGTATTAATCGCTAGTAATTGCAGTAGTAATAGGCGTTTAACGAAAAGGATCCAATCCACACAGAGTTACTTTTGAGATAATTGATGTTTCTATTATAATTTTTTTATTGAATTTTTGTTTTGATTTATTTATTTCGATTTTGCTTTATTATATGATATTCTTAATAACGACCTGAGTAACTTAAAACGACGTCCATTTGACATTTTGGTAATGTAACATAGGGGAACAATAAGATAAACCAAAACTCTTTAAATAATCTTATGCAATTTTTAGTTTTTAACACGTCATATAGCGATATAATTTTATTGATATTACAGAAGACCCTGAACCCCTTGGGAACACAGGTGTATTGTATGTTATCGTATTATATCTCAATTCAGTTTATAACATCTTCACGACTTAAGCACAAAGCCTCATATAATAAGCTACCTTCATTGTTACATAAGCTGAAGATCTAACAATGGGTATTTTTATCGCCTTTCATACATTGCCCACATATGCCCAAAAATACAGTAGGTAGGTAAACCTACAGTAAGTAGATATTAATTGTCCGAAAGGAAGTTTTTTATTCCCTTTATCCGTATTTTACTGCTTATTTTGGTTGATACTTAGATTTATAAATAATACGTACTGAGATAGAAACTGAGATACTGAGAGAAAAAAAATAAATAAATAAATAAGAACCTGTATGACTTATGTGAACACATAAGTCATACTTCACCTGTTCGGATGTGTTTTTTGGCAGTGTTGTTTGCTGTCTTAGTTTCTATAGAAAACATTATAAAAATTTATTTAAGACGTAACTCAACATATCTGCTGATGTAAAATATTAAACCTTCACCATTTGCCATGATCATTAATAATTATATTCCAATTAAACTATTGTAGCTCCGGCGACTTGTAGGTTAAAAAAGCAATTAACTTACCACGCGCAAATAAATCGTTTTTTTTTTCTAAAAAAATTACGGTAATATTGAAACTAATTTCGGAAATAGAATACACAAAATATAATATTTTTGGGCTAGATATTAATAAAACTCTAAAAACAATGAAACTTTTACTACTTTTTAGCATTTTCAAAATACTTTATTAAAATAAAATACTTATATCGTTTTTAACTTTATTTTTTTAGTAATTTTTTTAAGCATGTCATTAAGTAAAATTTTATTTGATCACTTAATCGAATTAAATATATTTTTAATAAGTTTCTTAATTAGAGTAGGTAATTATATTAAGTAAGTTTTACAATTAATTTCAATTAATGGTGTACAATAAAGAATATTCTATCTATCTATCTATGTTGCAAATAAAAAATATACTTTGATAACTTTCTTAAATTGAAATCTGGCTGCAATACCCAGCCATAATTAAAGTAGATTTACTTAACAGATTTAAATAAAATTATTTGTTCGAAAACACTGTCGCAAACATGCCATTCTAGGAAAAAAGCCTAAAAGGTGCAGAGCTAGGCAGGCAGGTACTAATACCATCTTTACTGTAGGGTATTTATTTACCTAACGATTGCAAGCAGACATCTTCTTCTTTAAATATTGAAGTGATTCCAGGTCAGTGGTGTTTGCACTTTTACTAGCTAGTGAGGAATCTGAATCATCGTGGAACAGGAGGATTAATTTTTTCTTTCTTGTGTGATTGAGATGTATTTTTTTTCCATCTTTATGATCATTTTTAAGTTTTCTTACTTCTGTTGAACAACAACAGGACATCTATTTTGGTTACTGTGGGTTTTGTACAGTTAGTGTATTCAATAACAAACTGCATGTCATTTTCCTTAAAAACCAGGTATCCCAGTTTTTTTAAAGTCCCATTTAAAGAACGTTCAAAAGATCCATAATACAGTTTTTTTATCAGTTAGTACTGCCGTAGTGAGAACAAAACAATACTATTTTTTAAGATTTTTTATCACAGTAATTATTTAATTAATTCAAAGTATTTAAATACAAAATAAAAGTAGGTATTTTGTATTAAGTATTTTGCATTTCAAATACTAGTTTTTAAAAATGTCTCATCTCAGCAAATTTCGAAGAAATAACGCTTCAGCAAGCTGATTTTTGGCAAAAAAAATCATTGGTCAGCTCGTACAAGCTATCATAAGCACTTATGCATATAATCAATTAGAAATTTTACAAGTGAAAATTTATATTTATATTGTTCTGACCACGAATTCTATTGTAGATTTTTGACCGATCAGTCATTGATCAAGAATCCGTTGCCGTTAGAATATATCCAACATCATCCAGCGAGCCTAAGAAAGTCCAAGAAGGGGCTGCAGCTAGAGATATGGTTATATTTGAGTTCATGTTCAAACAATGTTTAAATATTGGGACCTCAAAATTTAGGAATTTAGTTATGACAAGAGAGAGAAGCCATCACGAATCCCAAGATTATTGAGCAACTTTATTTAAATAAACCTTCACAGAAAAAGATAAACAGCAAATATGCAATGTGCTTACCTCTAAGAAATAGTTAATTCCTTAAAAGGTCATCGATACTCTTATAAAAGATTGGCTATCGAAAACAGCAATGCGTTTCCAGTGGCACGCATATTAAATACGCAGAAAATGTACATCCACTAAGCTTTTATTATAATGAAAGTTTCTTTGAATTTCATACAAAGCGACCAGTACGTTTTGCGAAACGGTGCGTTAAACTAATTTATTTTTGGGTCAACATTTCATTACCGAAGCGTAATAAATTACTATCACAAAATATCAGCGATTCTTAGCTGTGCTGATGTCATGTAACTATCTTAATTTAATTGAGGATTTTGTACTACGAACGACAAAGATTCTTTGAACTACTCGTAGATTAAGTAAAAGTGCAAAACTCTAACAGTGAGATCCGGTGAACTTTGTCCCACGAGCTCTCATATTGCGAAAGTTATCTAAGCTATTGCAAAGGTACACACGTACTAGTCATTTGTTGATAAACGAGCTTCTGAGCTGGCCCTCTCCTCCTCACGACTACGTATTTGTTTATACTGCCCCCACCCCACCCCACGCAAACGTTATATGAGCGGGGTCAGTATACCTGCATCAAGTTTCCCAAACCAAGGTCCCGAGACGCAGGGACCTTTATACGGCAGGTCTTACCTCCAACGCCATGGCGCCGGTACTAATTAAGGCTAGTTACCCGTATGCCTATCGGTCACAGAAGATCGCCACTCGTGAAACCACACTCGCAGCGACCCCCCACTCGCAACCGGCACACTCCCTATTGTCCAGATAGGTACCGGAGCTGTAAGGCACGCTCACTTCCCGCATATTTGCATATGCTCGCGGTAACACCGCTAAGTTCGTCAGAGAAGCCGACTACCAGTATCCAGCTGGTACCGGAGCTGTCAGCACGCTCACACGTAAAAGTGATATCCCAATGAGTAAACAGAACATTTTACCGAAAAAAAAAAAAATATACGGCCAAAAACTGCAATGTAAACACACATGTTGCGTTTACATTGCGTAGAGAAAAATCAAACTAATGACTGTAAATCCTTAATCTCGCATTTTTATGATGAACTAACTTTTTCATTGTGATAAGTACCCAAAGAAAGACGTTTTTGTAAGTTCTTCGCGATGGTGATACTTACACGCTGTATATATTATACATATATACAAATTGATTATAAAACTTTATTATTATAAAGGCGAATGTTTGTGAGGATGTATGGATATATGGATGTTTGATACTCTTTCACGCAAAAATAGATAAACGAATCTGGATAAAACATGGCATAGAGATAGACGATAGTCTGGAATAGCACATAGACTACTTTTTATTCCGGAAAAATGTACTGTCCCCGTGGGATTAATTTTACCAAAAATTTCCGTTAGTGTGCTGATTACCTACATTTTCGTATGTTTTTTATTGTTTGTATGCAATATACGACCATATTTTAAAGATTCCCCGGCCATATACTTGAGAGACTTGTACCTATATTCTCTCTGTGCTTTGGTTTTGCGTGATTTTGTAGCCCGTGATTTTTAATTTTTTTTTATATTATAGGGGGCAAACGAGCAGACGGGTCACCGATGGTAAGTGACTACCGTTGCCCATGGACACCTGCAATTTAGGAGTCACAAGTGCGTTTGCGTCCTTTGAGATAGGAGTACGCTCTTTTCTTGAAAGTTTGAAGGTCGTATCGATTCGGAAATACCGCAGGCGACAATTTGTTCCAAAGATTGGTTGTGCGAGGCAAAAAAAATCTGGAGTACCGCACAGTGGTGGATTACCAATTATCCAGGTGATGGGGATGAAAGTTTTGTCGCGTTGAACGATGGCGAACCGTTGCGGCCGGTATAAGTCCAAACAATTCCACGGAGCACTCCCCATGATACATGCGATATAGAATGCAGAGTGAAGCTACATCTCTACGCAACGCCAAGGGGTCAAGCCGATCTGAAATATCCTGGCAAACGATGATTCGAGTCGCTCTCCGTTGAATGTGGTCAAGAGAGAGAAGCTGGTACTGGGGTGCTCCTGCATATATATGAGAACAGTATTAGATATGCGGCCGAACCTGCGCCTTATAAAGTTGTAGGTGGTGGGCCGGGGTCAAATACTGTCTCGATCTGTTGAGCACACCAAGCTTCTTCGAGGCTAATTTGGCCTTACCCTCCAAGTGACCGCAGAACTGGACTTCGCTCGATATATCGACGCCAAGGATTCTAATGCTGGCTGTGGCAGTCAGGGAACTGCTCTCAAAGTGAGGTGAAGCGACAAACGGTATCTTTTTGGCGGTGAACGCGCAAACCTGTGTCTTCGTTGGGTTAAATTGGACTAGTCGACTCCAATCGGAAACTCCTTGTAAGGAGGCTTCGATTTCAGACACAACTTTGGATCGACTCTCAGTGACGTTTTCCCGAGAAATATTAGCGCGACTAGTATACAAGGCATCACTCGTGCTATCATCAGCATAGCAATGAATGCTGCTGATTTGCAGCATATCATTAATATGCAGAAGAAACAGCGTGGGTGATAGCACACAGCCTTGTTGGACACCAGCATTCACAGACTTGAAGTCGGCATGCACCGTCGACAACAACCTTGATGCTTCTGTATGCGAGAAAACTGGTGATCCATTTGCATAATTTCTCGGAAAGAAGCCCATAGGAAGGAAGCTTCGAGAGAAGCGCTTTGTGCCAGACCCGATCGAAGGCCTTCGCTATGTCCAAACTGACTGACAACGCCTGTCCCTTGCTCTCGATCGCCTGTGCCCAACGGTGAGTCAGGTATACGAGAAGATCACCAGCAGAACGACCCCGACGGAAACCATACACATCATCAGTTCAAAAGTACACAATATTGTAGCCACATATTGCAGTAAAAATATTGCCCGTTAAACGCAAATTAATAGTTATGCTCGGGCGACGCTAGTTTATTTATTATAAACCTTTATTAAATGGGGAGGTGTCTCTTCTCATTCGTTTTTAAGTATAAGTATACCATCTGTACTTTGGAGGTTTTCACTAAGCCGGTCTACTCATTAAATAAATAGATACAGCTTGATCGTTCTATTGTATATGTCACTATACAAAAACCACAAGTCATCTTTAAAAATTGTGTTGTTTGAAAAAATGTTGGACATAGTTGTTTATTTTTTCATCTTAAAAAGATTTGGTTTTATTAGGTAATTTACAAAAACATATTTATATTAGTGACAGGACATCGTGTTTCAGTATTTCTGAAAAAAAAAACACCGTCTCGGTGAAGCTGCCTGCTGGTATTTAAGCAACCAACATATATTATTCATTGCTCTCTCAAGCATTAAATAGAATTAAAATATATCAAAGGTACAATTTGAAAAATATTGCAGCTAGACAACCTTGCTTTACGTGAACGAACTGCAAAAAGGTCATTAGGTAAAACAGAATCTCTTGTATCTAAATAAACTAGACAGTCAATAAATAGAAATCTTTTTTGTTTTTGATGAATTATCACAACCAAAATATATTTTACAGTAATTTATTTCTAACCTTCATGTTTATGACAAGTTCGAAAGGTTTTACTAAGAATTATTATATTTAGACCAGTAATCATAGGGGCGAGTGGGAATTTTCCATCTAGAACGTGTAGCATCGCACCATCTTGTCTGTTAAATATAAGTATTTTAATCAAAGCAATTCAGCTCAAATGCGACTTTTGATATATGTGATGCCGATAAACAAGCAATTTGCTTGTTTTATGTCACAGGGGTCCTGGTTACTAGTTAAATAGATAGCCCAAACTCGAGGGGCTTACTAGGACCCCTGAAGAATTGCACTATCGATCTCCCTGCTCCATCATTAGATCAGCTCCAAAATGCAAATTTATAGTAATGTCACCAAACTACATATATTTACAAACTCTCCTTTTGATACGACAATTAGAAGTAAGTTAACAATGGTAACAATTCTGATACTGCACTCGCTAAATTAAAATTCACTCAATTTTCTTCATATAAGATTTAAATCTTGTACACTTCAAAACAAGGTCTTATTTCAAATTGAAGCAAGTAGGTAACATATGTCGCTATCGAAATAAGCAATTTATTTGTCGACTTAAGTCTGATACGCTTAAATAAACTTTAATACCACGTAGCGAGAGCCGCTGTAGACGCTCGCTGCGTGGAAATAAAATTGAGTATACGTTGACAGGTTTTAGTGACATTTAGTGGCGCTAAGAAATAGATGCCAGTTACAAATAGACCTTATTACGAAGAACACAAGGTTGATTTCATATGAAGAAATTAAGTCTGGTTTTAGTTTAGTGGAGTGTACAATAGAATCGGCACCAGTGACTTCCAAGATTTGTTTACGTAGTCAGTTAGCTAGTTTAAGTTACAAAAGTTGATAAAAGTGTGGTAAAAAAGCAGAAGCCGTTTTACTTACGTATACAAATACCACACATGAGTAGCTAACACTTACTGACATGGCAAACACAGGGTTAAGCAAAATGTGGGACTTTCTCCCCCCTAGATGGAACGCCGACTTCGTCAAAGTAGCAGAGAGACATTGGATCAAGGCGGTGCATCATGTCTCTAGGCGAGCCCTTCGTTCAGCAGTAGACGTCACATAATAATAATGACGTTAGCAATTTTTTTGTTTTTTAGCGATTTTTAGTTATTTTAAACTATAATTTATTACACATCTAAAGTGGTGAACAAGCATAATTATTGGAAGTTTTATGGTAAGTGATCACCATTGCTTATACTATATTCCACTCTCTCGTGTAGCTAACAAGGACTACTGCAACTACTATACCAGTCAGGTGGCTCCAATCCTTACAGAAATAAGTCGTGCAGTACTCCTGACAAATTATTATGATTACAATGTTCGTACTAAAAGGCCTAAGACCTTCAGAATATATTCCCTGAACTCCTTAAGGAAACATTATTATACAGATGCACTTATAAAACTAAAATCGAATGAGGCTGTGTCATCACGCGGTGTTCCCTTGAGAATTTCATGTATTACATTAACACTGTCACATTTTCTTCCCCACGCGTAATAAGTAATAGCTACACACTCATCACAGTGACCTTTTGTCCTCCGACATAACAATGGCGCAGAAAGATGGAAAATGTAATGTCCACATTGTGGTGTAGTAAGAATTTGTCACCTTTGTATACTCTTTGGTGTCACCTACCATCAGCGAAGTGAGCTGACTACAAAAACCTCAGACAAAAACGTTGTTTATTTTTTATATCATTGACATACATATTTTGAACTTTTTTGTTAAAATCCAACTTTTCATTGTAAAAATAGGTTGCTATCATTTTTTCAATGTACAACAGGGCAAGGTTTTAGTCTCATTGAAATAATTATCTTAAAAAAGTGTATGTTTTAATTAGTAGTTTAGACTTTTTAATTATATTTATAACCACCTGTACTTCATGTAGTCTTTTCATGTATTATTCTAAGGTAGACTAGCAGAAAACGCCTCAGGCATTAAGTCGCTTTGTTAGGTGTGACATTTAGATATTGTGCATATTATAAAAAAAATATAGATACTAGAGAGACTTCGAATTTATACTTGTACTAGCACCGCCACGCGGTTTCACCGGCGTATGTCCCGATCCCGTGGGAATATCGGGATAAAAAGTAGTCGGGATAAAAAAAAAACCAGTCAGTCGTAGGACTGCACGTCAGAAGTGAAAACATAACTTCACAATGTATTTGCATATACATACACACACACATCTGTATATATAATTAGGTTAAAAATAAAAAGTAGGTAATAACATATCTAAACGTATACATAGGGTGGTACACTGGAAGTTCTGCGCTCCTGGCCGCTCATAAATGTTTGAATTTCGAATATTATATTTTTTTAAATATAAGATACTCGGCTCCGTCTTACGAATTTTCAGGGTCACGTGTCACGTGTACAACGCTCCTAAAGAAGTTTTCACTTCAAAAGTCCCTTCAACGATTAGAAAAGCGTACATGATCTTCGAACAGCTGAACAGATTTTATTGAATTATAGCTAAAAACGTTCTTGATCAAGTCACCTTTCAACAAAAATATAAACTAAATCAATACTGGTCCATATAGGAGCTGCGATGCCACAGATAGACACACTATCTGAGTGACACACTCACGTTAAACTTATAACACCCCTAATTTTTGCGTCGGTGCAGCGGTGGTTAAAAAAACTAGCCGTCGGTTTTCATTACCAGATCCTTTTCTCTATTGCTGTATATCTATTGGCGTTGGTAGTTTCCATTATGTAAATGTAGAAAAACATTAAATTAAAAAATATTTTTTTGTAACTTTCTGATTATGAATGTGAAGAACATGAATTGAAAAAAAAAAACTGTCAGTCGTAGGACGCGTAGGACTGCACGTCAGAATTGAAAACAAAACTTACACACACACTCACACACATCTATGTATCTAGACTATCTAGTATATATGTATATGAGCGTGACGGTCACGCGAATTTAGTGCTTTGTCCCATTCCCAAAAGTGCCCAACGTGCCTAAAGAAGTTTTCAATTCAAAAATACTTTCCGCGTTTTAGTTTATGCATATTTCAGGTCAAATCAGCAGCAACAACATATGATCGTATAAATCATATTTACAGTTTATAATTGAAAATTGTACAAAAGAATACATTACTACCCATGTCCGTGATCAGAACAATGAAAATCCCTTTTTTACGTGAAATCGACATGAACCATATTCAAATGTGTATTAAATGTTTCGCGGATATTGAAACAAGTTTTGTAAATGTGAATTTAATATCTTTTGTTGCGCATTAATAACCAGGTCAAATAGATATTGCTGATATAATAAAATAGGTTGGAGAAAAAGTCTTTTCATATTTTGTATCTATAAAATTGAAGAAAAATCGCTTTATCTGGCTGGTTTTAATATCAATAAATATAGGATATATGGAAAAAGAAAAAGTTAGAAACACTTCCCCGCCATTTTTCAATTGTTAATTTGTCTGCCAAAGTAAGGGAATCTAACGTAATTAATCTAACGAAGAAATTCGATACATTCTCATTCAAAACAGTGGAAGAGAGATAGATGCGTCACAAGCCGAACGCTTAGGCCGATCGTGCCTCTCTATCGCTTGTTCCGCGCTCTCGCTTGCACGCTCGGCTCAGGCGGAACGTGACAATGAGTCATGCTTTTTCGTGCGTGCAGCCGGCGTTCATCGATTTATAAGACGTTATCACGTCAAACAAAAATCAGGATGATTCGTCTCTTACTACATTTTTCATCTAGATAGCGGCGGGAGATTTCAGGTTTGGACGTATGTACATATTATTGTTGAGGAACTTCTGTTGGTTGTTCCAGTCTGTAATCACACGCATAACTAGAGCTGTTGTTAATCGCTTTTACCTTGTTGCTTAATGGTTGTATTAGGACTGGGATCACGTCGAAAATAGATTGGGTAGGATTTGAACCCGTAACTGCATGATCGCAAGACCGACACCTCAGCCATTGCGCGATTCAATTAACACACACTAACACTATACCCATCACCGCCTAGTTTCATAATATTGCCATACGAAAACCTCAATTAAATCATGAATAAAACTAAAAAAATAACGTAAGTAATTAGATGTTTAACGTATAAAACATTAAAACCGATTCTGTGCGAGGTTTTTAATAATAGTTTAGATTTTAGATACTTATGAATAGCTATCGTATATAAAAGGATCACATTGTGCAACATGTATAGACGCGACAAATACTTAATAACAACTAAGCGACAAAAAGACACTCACGTTATGTCCAACATCCATCGGAGCCAGCAGCGGCAGTTCACGTCTTCTCGGTTTACGCCACATTAGAACTAATGCAGCAATCAGCAGCACACTTCCTGCACCAATCACAGCCCCTAAAGCAGCACTCCATACATTCCCGTGCACTTCCCACAACGGTGGACTTTCTCCCATCCTCGCTTCAGGAACAACAGCATCAATAGTTTTAGTTGTGGAATCCATATCAATATTGTTCTCAATATTATTCAATATGTACTGCCATGTCGACTCGTGCCCGCGTCTCTCTGCCCATAGCTTATCTGTTGATAACGAAATTAGCTACGTATAATAGTTACATCGATCCATGCTTGGGTATGGTGTATGTACTACATGTTTAATGGAAAAATTACGTATGTTATGAATGTATACAGAGATCTATGTTAATATTGATTTGTGCTATTCATGTTGCTCTGGAATGAGAACGCTGAAGCGTCAGAAAGACAATTCTTTCAACCTCTATGTGTTTGTTCATACTGCTCATGTATGAGTGGGTGGATAATTTACATTATGTATAACTAAGTTAGTTTTTTATCCTTACATATTCTCATTATGTATCACATTATAACTAACACAAGCTAACAGACAGCTGAATTACTATATGAATACAATTACACTGGCCTCTAATAAGATTATTTGAGGATTAGTACTGTCTGTGTACTTATAAAGATTCTATAGTTTAAGTAAGGAGTATACATAGAATGGTTCTAACAATAAAACGAAACATAACCACATATCGCTACAAAAACAGAAATGTAAAAGGAATTCCTGAAATCAAACTCGTGTTTCCCCAAAGTGAAATGGTCCCATTACATTATGTAGACGCCGACGCGTCACTTATGAGGCCGTTGACGCACGAAATACCTTTTAGTTTTATAACTCACATACATAATAGTAACACTCATAAAAAAATAACAAAAAATGTCTATAAGTTTATTTCAAAGTTCGATGCAATAAAAAAACATAGTGTCAAAATAAATGCAAAAAAATACCACTATTTTATTTTACACAAGAGAAAAGAAAACAAAATATATATAAAATTAAAAATGGAACTTACCCATAAGTAGAATGTATGTTGTTTTGAATGCAACTTGTTCGATATTCAACTGGTTAGACACGTGCGTAGGGCGGGCGGGCGCGCGCGACTGGCCGGCGGCGGCTCTTCTTATCATTAAAGCGACTTGTTTACCCCGACGGGACGCCGTGATCTGTGTCGCGATGTTCACTTTATTGCGCCAAAGTAATCGCAGACTATAATACTGTTAAGTACGACTCATTTTACATACATCAGCATATTTTATTTTGAAGTCAATTGTGTTCACAGCAAAGTACTACCAGCTATTGGGACAAAATAAAGCTTTGCATACAATATATGCAACAATGAGTAACATTATCCTGCGAACTTGTAGCACTCACGAAACTCCTTACCTGATTAATTTCAAAACTTGAACTGAATTCAGTTCCCTAATCTTCAACTTAACGTTATATTTTACAGAACTTTTTTTGTTTTTTTTATCGTGTAGCAACACCCACGAGTCATCACCTTATCGGAGCCAAGGGTGAGGTTGTATGTCGGACTCGAAGCAACTAAACCACACGGTGTTCCGTCGCAAGTGAGTCTATTGCAGGGGACTCGGGATACCCTAAGAAGGAAGCTTCCGAGAACCCCTGCAGACTTTGGCATCAGCAGCAGGCGACGACACCGATATTTCACAGTACCTAATGCATCGATTCCGTTTGTGTTAGCTGGTTGATAAGTCGGTTTATGTAAATCGAGTTGACCGTTCTCACTCTAGGAAAAAAAAACAATATTATAACGCTTGTAGTTGATATTTACCACTGCAGTTATAATGAAATGCCTTTATTTTATTTATCATCGTTCTCAGGAAATAGCAAAATTACAGGGGTTATGAAAAACGTTACTGTAGTGCAAACATTTCGCTAATTTGATGTTTATGACGTCTCGTTAATCTTTCACCTTGGACAAGATATACATACATGTGTATGTATGTATTGTATATACTTGGTAGACGTAAATGGCAACGCAATAATCCTTGCACTCTTTTTGTAGTTTTTTAGAATCGAAAATGACTTTCTTCTATCTTGTTGGTCTAGTGGTTAGTGATCCTGATTCCTGAGCAAAGGTCGGGGGTTCGATTCCCACCCAGGACAAGTAATTGTGTGATGAGCATGATCATTTGTTCTGTGCCTGGGTGTAATTTATCTATAACTAGCAACCCGCCCTGGCTTCGCACGGGTGGCAGAGACATCTTCAACAATCATCAACATATTTCAATCAATTTACACAAAATCTTAACAAATCTTGCTCCGAGGAATTGTTCGGACTTATACCGGCCGCAACGTTTCGCCATCGCTCAACGCGACAAAACTTTCATCCCCATCACCTGGATAATTGGCAATCCACCACTGTGCGGTTTTCCAGAAATCGCACAACCAATCTTTGGAACAAATTGTCGCCTGCGGTATTTCCGGACCGATACGACCTTCAAACCTTCAAGAAAAGAGCGTACTCCTTCCTATCTCAAAGGCCGGCAACGCACTTGTGACTCTGTGAGTTGTAGGTGTCCATGGGCGACGGTAGTCACTTACCATCAGGTGACCCGTCTGTTCGTTTGGGTTTAGGTATATTTTGAATTTTTTTTTTTATTATAGGGGATAATAAAAAAAAAAAAAAATACCTAAACCTTCCTCATGAATGAAGACTCTGTCTATTAGTGAAAACGGACACGGACAGACAGACAGACAGACGGACAGACAGACGCGGCGGGGACTTTGTTTTATAATATATAGTGATGTAGTGATGATATCCATCTGTCTGGTTACCATGGCTTTGCCTAGTTTGGGTATCAGACGGTGGTGTGAGATGTGTCAAGTTATTATTATTAGTACAACCGCCGCTCTCAACACCAACTTATTGTTTCAAAACTTTTAAGCGATCTAATATCCTTCAATCGTTTATGTCATGTAAAGGTCAGAATCATCAAGGGGTAGGTAATTTCAGCAAAAGTAGTCAGAGACTGCGAAGAGTTTGTGCTAGATAGAAAAATACTGTTTAAAGATAGCTAGAATCATCGCAATTTGAATGCAAATATATGTATTATTTGTTTTGTTAGATTTAAAATGATATATTAATTCCAAAATCATGTAATACCTACGTTCTGTAAGTGTTACATAATTTTGGAGTTAAGTAAGTTGAAAGTTAGTGGTTTGAAATTTTAATTTTGTATCATGTTATACTCTATACAAATATTTAAAATTGAAGTGTCTGTTTGTAATGTCAAAATTACAAGCTAGCAAAAAACAGCTATCTGTTGTCCGTGAGCGTCATTACATCCGGTCTTAGCAGAATATCAGCACCGGCTCTTAACTAAGACGTGGCTCAATGCTGAGCTAAGAACCATTTTTGTGTCCTGTTAGCTTTAAGTCACTATGTCATAATCATAAAATAGTATAGTCATCATTCACATCACACAGTTTAAACAGTTACTATATGCACTTATATTTCATAGGAGTACAAAATAAATACATTTCTTTCTTTCTTTCTGTTTACTACATGCATATAAATGACTGCACGATACCTATACAAAAAAAATCAATTTTTTAAGTTTTGTCTGTCTCTCTGTCTGTTTGTTCCGACTATTCTCCAAAACGACTGGATACATTTTCACGGGACTTTCACTAACTGATGTACTTTTTAACCGACGAAAAAAAAGGAGGTTCTCAATTCGACCGCATAATATTTTTATTAACTCTGTCTGTTCAGCCCTCACTCCGTTATTTATGAACCGATTTTGATTATTCTTTTTTTGTTAGATAGGGTATACCTCAAGGGTGGTCCCATGTCAAGGAAGTCAGGATCTGATGATGGCATCCTGAAAAAAATAAGAGAAACCCTCGAAAATTGTAGGAACGAATAGTGTTTCTGTTTACTTTTCATTACTTTATCAGGTATTGCGTTTAGAAATCATCATAATTTTTTATCATCATCATTTTTCATCATCAATATCATCATGATGAAAAAAACCATAAAAGGAAATCTTTTTAACAAAAAATTAAACCGACGAAAAGAACTAAAAAGCAAAAAATAAATAAACCTTAAAGTCTTAAGTATTCAGCTTATTTTGAGTCGGCGCCAAATAAAATTTTGATAATTAATCAGTTTGTTGTTTGGCGCCGACTCAAAATAAGTTTATATAAAATTAGATAGTTTATGTAAATAAGCTCAATACTTAAGACTTAAGGTTTATTTATTTTTTGCTTTTTAGTTCTTTTCGTCGGTTTAATTTTTTGTTAAAAAGATTTTTATTTACAGAAAAGAAAGATACTTAGACGTGAGCGAAGCTGCGGTGGGCACAATATTGCTTTAATTAATTTGATTCACCAGACACACTTTTCAGCTAGTTACACATGTTCCTTTGACATCAAATAATTATATTTTCTCTATCATTCATTCAAATAAGATTTAAACCCTGTTCCCTTAATCTTCTCATAGCAAATATATGATCAGGTAACAGGCTCTTGTATAGAAGTCTTCGAAAGTAGCAATAGCATTATACATATAAGTTTAGTTAGGTATGTTTTTATAAAATATATATATATTAAAAACAAATAGCAAGCACAGCTTTATTCCGTTAAATAGAAGTAGTGCGCCGGTTAACTTGAGAGATGGGAAAAGTAAATTGCATATTACGCGGTTAATGTGCTATAAGCGAGGTTCTTGTGGATTTCATGGCTCTAGTACGAATGTTATGAGTGACGAAGAGTGTTTTATAAAATAATACGTGAGGTATGTTCTTATAACTATTATCATTTTGATTTTAGTCTGCTTTTAAATGGATAGTCTCAAAGTTTGTGTCAAACCACGGGTCCATAATATAATCAATCGACGAATTATCGTTTGGCTTTCATTACAGGATAGGTTTTGCTGTCAGTTTTACCACAATCACAAGACGAATAACCTATCGTCTAATACGGTGATTGATGGTTCCATGATATTGTCCAAAATCTGGATATTCATCGCGCAACCATCAATCATAACTTTTGAGTGAACGTGTAATGGCACGGTACATTTTTTTCTGGACGGTACATTTTTTCAAGTGCATGGGTCTTTTTCATTTCTGTGTGTGTAATTGTGTGTCAATAATAAATCTTTCTTTCTTTTCTTTTCTTTCTTTACCCCTGGCAATGTTTAACACACTTTCATATTTATAATAAGTATTAGTTAGATTTAAGTTTTTACCGAAAGGTACCGTAGCTGTGGTTGTTTTTAAGGCTAGTTATAATAAGAATGGTATTCTACTTTAGTTATCACGACATGTTCTATCCATGCTATTAATTTGATTTTAATGAAGATCGAAAGTTTACCAAAATTGTTAACAATCGGAGTAACCGACATCGCACATAGAATCAGTATGCTGAAGTGGAAGTGGGCCGGTCATGTCTCCAGGCGGACTGATGGTCGCTGGAGCCGACACGTGTCAGAGTGGACACCGCGATTAGGCAAACGTAGTGTAGGGCGCCCTGCGGTACGATGGACCGATGACCTGAAGAAGGTGGCTGGCAGCGGATGGATGCTGATTGCCCAAGACCGGGATAGTTGGCTCTCCTTGGGGGAGGCTTTCGTCCAGCAGTGGACCATGTTACCGGAGAAAACAGCTAAAATATGGTTATTGTAACAATTTTTTTAAGTTTTCATTGCTCATAATTAAATTCAAAATTGTAATACAGGGTTACTTTATGAATATATATATAATCTTGAGGGAACGCCTGTATTCTCAGCAAAATCTTTGGTTTGATTGACGTCAATCAAAGTGAGCGACTAATGTCGATATAACTACGACTAAGATAATTTGTTATTACCTATCAAATAGGCTAATACATCTTTCCTATTTACTCTGACTGTATTTTTGTACTGTATTTTAAAAGTGTTGTGTACATAATTCTCGTTATAAAACTTTCCCAATATCCGTGCTTGTCAATAATGTAGAATTCGAGCGTAACAGACATTTCCTTTAAAATTGCCAGAGTTCGCTTCTAACGAGATATTTTAACGATGATCTAAACCTTCACATACCTACTTCGAAGAATTCTACTGTCATAAATACATCTTTTTAAGGTTCCTTTCCTCAAAAGGCAAAAAAATTAACCTTTAAATGATAATTTTCAAGTCAAGGCCCTTTTACTTAGGTCGAAAGTTACATCAAATACTTATGTCTACGATACCTTGAAGCTATATGAAAATCAAGCTTTTAAGTCAACGCAACATCCTACTAATATTATAAACGTGAAAGTTTGTGAGTATGGATGTATGGATGTTTGTTACTCTTTCACGCCAAAACTACTGAACTGATTGCGATGAAAGTTGGTATGTAGATAGCTGGAGACCTGGATAACATTTAGGCTACTTTTTATCCTGATATTCTCACGGGATCGGGACTTACGCTGGTGAAACCGCGGGGCGCTGCTAGTACGGCTATAATTTAAGCCATATATTTTGACTAATTTTAACACTTCGCAGGTAAATCAAAACCTACAGGGTACGTAATTGCCATTGTCAAATCATAAAATTTGGCAAGAAAAAGCAAGCTATCAGAAGTGAAGCAAAAAAAAAAAAGGAAATCGTTCATTTATTGTTGTATAATTTATTTTATAATTTTGCGGTTGGAAAAGTGACTGTGATTATAATAAATTTTATAAGTATTATTAAAAAGGCAAGTTAAGTTTGTCTTTCAAACATACTCGAAAAAACGATAAAAAATCTTCGAGAATCCCGAGATTGGACGAACTACATACAAGTTTGTACGGAACTCTCACACTAAGAGTGAGTCTGGTTCTTTTGGTAATTGCAGACCTTGTAAGTCAATTACTAAGGTTGACCTACTTGACCTGTTATACCTTCCATTTTATTTTTTTGTAATTGGAATTTATTTTTTGTTATTTACGTACCTATACCTTGTCACAATTCTCTAACACGCATTCTTTTAATATTACCCAAAGTTTCGGTTGGAATTTAAGTTATGTGGAAGCTCACACATAGCGTAGTACTGTATACGCATAGAAACTGCTCTTTATGATAATACTGGTTGGTAATAATATGGAGTCACAATTTGGATACACATTTGTATGTATTTGCACTACATAGGTACATATCTCCAGTAGTATTACGAACATTTTTCACATTTGGTTACTAAGTAAAACAAGCTTTTAGTGCCTACTATTCAGGTGGTATTTTAATCCGCCTATAACATAAAATGTTCCTGTCATAATGGCAGAGCGTATGCTTGACATTTTTGTGTGTAATGTCACTGAATAAATACTGATAAATATACACCTTATTAATGGTTTAGCCAGAGATCGATCACGAAAGTTTTCTTTTAGTCGCATACAAGATAATGACAAAGTATTGAATAGAGCGAATTGTGCTACATGATGTACAACATATATCTTCCTATTGTACTCCAAATACCTTATTTACTCTCAAAACAAAACCTTGATGGATAAACACATCACTATGATGTATTTCTAAGCACGCGTAGGGGTGGCAGTGAATAGGTTGAGTGCCTATTCATGACACGAAAGCCTTAATGGCGTGATTTCTGTTATTTATCCACATTACGGAATACCGAATGCGATCGTGTGAACATTACTTTTATTTAGTTATTCGCTTCTGAGTAAGACAACATCTTAGATTTGAAAATAAATATGTTTATTTTTTATGGGATAGGAGGCAAACGAGCAGACGGGTCACCTGATGGCCGGCCTTAAGGTGGTAGTAGGGGAAGGGGGAAGAGGAGGAGAGGGGGGAATAGGTAGAGAGAGGAGGGTTAGAGCCTCCGGTAATCTCACTCACTCGGCGAGCACATCGAAAGCATTGCTTCTGATGATATCGAGAGTCCTATAAATAGACATATAAACGGTTTATAAATATTTAAACGTCCTGGTCACGTTCCTCTATGTCAATAAATCGTTTTCAATGCCTATTCATATTTAGACACCTATATGAGTTACTTTTTGTTATACATATACCTAATACACAAATATCCTTAATAATCATCAAATTTTTCCGCTGTACGTTCTTTGTCATAAACTAGCAACCCGCTCCGGCTTCGCACGGGTAGCAGAGACATCTTCAACAACAATTTACACAAATCGTTAGTAAATTATACACCTAAACCTTCCTCATGAACCACTCTGTCTATTGGTGAAAATCGCATGACAATCCGTTCAGTAGTTTTTCGGTTTATCGCGAACAGACAGACAGGCAGACGCGGCGGGGGACTTTGTTTTATAATAATTATGTAGTAATACTCTCATATAATAATATTGCTCTTGCTTTGCGTTGTCGTAGAACTTCAAGTAAGTTATGTTAACAAAAATAAATTAACGTCCCTAAATGCTGGGAACGTCAGCAGTGCTTAATGCTGACTGACTTGACTGATAGGTTCTGTATCTTTATTTATCAGAGCCTGCGAGACTCGCGACCAGAATTCTTAATAGAGGGTAGCTGATAAAAGAATTTGCATATTCTGTAAATTGTCGCTGACGGCTTTAATATTCATGGAATTTGTATCGTATTTTTTATTGACGGGTTGTGTGTTAAGATTCCACGAAGAACATTTTAATGACCTATTTTTTGTTAAGTACATACTTTAATAAAAACCTTGGATGGAGCTCAGCTCACACAAGATCAGAATCAAAATAGTAGTGATTGATTTCCCCAAAGTAGGTGTGAATAAAGCCTTAAGACATTGTACCTAATTTGTATTTATTTTATAAGCACCCGTTAACATAAATGTGTATTTGAAATTCTCCAAAGTGATTTAATATTAATGATAAATAATATTTCAATCTATTACAATATGCAAATGAAATTATTTTTAAAGGAATATTAAATCGTAAGAACTAGTTATATCCCATACAAATTGCAGAACAAAACCAGTAAAGTGAAATGACAATAATTTCTGACTTACTGTGGACGTGGATTAACAAAAGGTCTAGGTTAAACCATTATATAAGTTTATACCAATATATTACATGTGTTCGAATCTTTACAACTTAGTAGTTTCGTTAGTCTACGTGTTGTATGTAATAAGACGACTTATGTTCAGAATTCTGGCTAGTATAAAAGCAGCAAATTTGGTATAATTTGTATAAAGGCAGAATTGGTATAAAGACAGCGAAAATTATCGCTTGAAAAACCTGTCGTAAATTATTATTAGACAATGCCTAAAACTAGGACATGTTTATCTTGTCCTAGTTTAAGGCTAAAATCAATGCCTACAGCTTGAGAGAGGTATAAAATGAAAAGGTATGTAATTAATAAAATATGTATTAAATGGTATTTAAAGGATTTAATCGTGGAAGTTTTATTTTGTACTTAGGTTACAGAATATATAATAATAGTACTTGAGTATAAATTGAGGTATGTTAACCTTATTAGTATTTATAAGTGTTTATTGTAAATAAATGTTTTTCTTTTTCTCTGATTGAACGGGTTTGATACTGCAGCGGGTGTCCGATCGGGGTTATTGTGAATGTTTTTTTTTGTTTTAAAAGTTCACTGACTCCGCATCACTGCACTGCTTGTCTTCAAAATGCTTTTCGGAGAGAAGCACCTCATTTAAGCACCGTAACACCGTAAAAATAGACTCGTGTTGATTGGTATAAAAAAATGTTGTCAAAGTACGATCACAGACGTTCAAATGCTGTGTATGACATTGTGACAGGAGATGAAACATGGATATATTGTTACATGCCGGAAAGAAAGCAACAGTCTTCTGTATGAGTGTTCGAAGGTGACGGTAAACCAACAAAATTGAGGCAGGCGAGAAACGTAGGCTAAAAAAGTTATTGCGTTTTTTTTCTCCCGGACGGGTCCAGTCTGCACGATCCCACTTGAAGAACAAAAGACAGTTAATGTTGAGTGGTACACCACCATTTGTTTGACCAGGGTCTTTGAAAAAGTTAGGGAAAACGGATCAAGAAGTCGTATCCTATTGCACCATGACAATGCTTCGGCACAAACTGCGAACCAGACAAAGTCATTTTTGGTTTCTGAAAAGGTAGAGCTAGTAAGCCATCACGCACATAGTCCAGTCCTGGCACCGTGAGATTTCTTTTATTTTCCAAAAATTTAAGATTTGATGAGAGGTATGACATTTACGGGGCCGGAAGAGGCCGTGACTTTCAACCAGCACGTGAAAAACATGAATGGTCCTCATGTTTTCAAAAATATAATAAAATCAGAATAAAAAAGTGTTTAAAATGTAATGGAGAATACTTCGCAAAGCAGTAAATTGTTTTATTAATGAGTTACGCAAAACTTTCAAGTGTACCCCACGTAGTACACCACACAGTACACCATTAAAACATTGACTGGCCTGTTGGTCTAGTGGTTAGTGACCCTGACTGCTAAGCCAGAGGTCGTGGGTTCGATTCCCACCCAGGACAAATAATTATGTGATGAGCACGATAATTTGTTCTGTATCTTGGTGTAATTTATCTATAATATGTATGTATTTAGAAATATATAAGTATGTTTATCAGCAGTCTGGTTACCATAGTACAGGCTCTGCTTAGTTTGGCATCAGACGGCCGTGTGTGAGATGTGTGAAGTTATTATTATTATTGATTACAGTAAATCCCATCAACAAATAGAAAAGAGCTGATGATATTCGGACGGCTGAACAGATTTTCTAGAACTATAGCTAAGAACATTCTCGATCAAGTCACTTGTCAAACAAAAAAATATGCTAAGTATGCTATGGATTAAACTAAAATCGGCACCATCCGTTTAGGCGCTATGATGCCACAGACAGGCACACAAATACACAGATACACATGTTAAACTTATAACACCTCTCATTTCTACGTCAGGGATTAAAAATTAAAAAACTAATAGTTTCAGAGGATTAACCATAGAAATAACCAAGTAAGTATACCTACTTATTCCAAAATATTTTTACAAATAATTACATAAAATTATTTTAAAGTTTGCGTAATTTGTTTTATTAAAGTCTTTTTTTCTTACAATTGATGTAAGGGAAATTAGGCCGTGTATGTACTATTCGTTAATATTTATCAATCGACCAATAGTATTGCGTTACCGGTATAACCAGTCAAAATAATGTCTATTAACTTATTTTTATTAAATAGGGAACTGTGTTGTCATCTATTATAGTTTGGCCCTAGTTTTAATAAAACAAATAAGAGTTTTTGATGTGGCGACAACATGTACGAACTATACATAAAGTAGTTCAGGAAACCACTACTAATACAATACCCGGTAGGTACTGCAGCGAACGAAGCAGACGTTCTTAGAATGACGTAAACGGTATACATTTCAAAACATAGAATCCTTCAGCCGTACGAGTAAGCCAGTACCCCGTAATCCTATTTATGTAATCTAATCGGAACCGTACTTAGTCATATTGTGATACCAGTGGCGTAGCTATCGGAGGGCTAGACGGGGCAGTGCCCCGGGGCCCCCGAGCTCAGGGGGCCCCTCTTACTCTGACTTACAAACTATAAATTGAACTACTGAAAATTTCTCACACATTCGGAATATGTCATCGATATTCTGTTGTTGCCTTACGGTCCCTCGCATCATACGTACATACATACATACATCTGAATGACCTGGGCCCTAGTTTATTTTTGCCCCAGGGCCTTTGGTTACCTAGCTACGCCACTGTGTGATATTGCACTTTAGGAGCACAAAGGCAAATATTAGATCAATGATGTTGGTATTCTATTTCCCTTTTTCTTACCGATTTTTAAGCAAAAAATGCCTACTCAACTAATAAATGAATTAACATGTAAGATTAGGACTATTTGGGACAGACAGTAAATTATTTCAGATTGAATTTTTTTTTTTATGTCAAGGGCCAAACGAGCAGACGCCTCACCTGATGGTAAGCGACTTCCGCCGCCCATGGACACCTGCTACTCTGTCCTCTCTGTCCGAAATACAGCAGGCGATTATTTGTCCCACATATTGTGTTGTCTTTCTAAAAAAGAAAAAAAAAATGGAAGAAAAAGATAGATACGCCCAGTTTAATGCAAATCGGAAAGAGGAATTATAATTATATCTGTGGTAATCCGTCGTATAATTTTCATGGTTTCAGATGTGAAACGGATGCAATTGGAGCAATATTTGCAGATCATGCAAATAATTAAGTCCTTGGTCAAAGTAGGTATTCTTTATATTGATAAAAAGGCAAAATATTGTCGGACACATAATACGAAGTTAAATTAAACCTATCAAAACAACTGAAGGTGAGAAGTGTGTGTGTATAATATGCTCTTGTTGCACCTAATACAGTCTCATTATTGGCCGTAGTAATGGATAGGTACTACCTTTTATCCTGATATAAAAATAGTGATCAATAATTAGTATTTTATTAAATAAAATATCTTCAAGCATAAATGTAAATGTTAAGTAGATAGCTATTATATTATCCCAAATCAGCGCATATTAACTATTTTTTCTTATAATAGCGCCATCTCTGGAAAGTTTACCAACACTTAGGTGAGGCTTAGAGCCACACACTAAGTACACACGTACAATTTAAATTGTTATGTTCAGTAAATGGCCTGTTTTTTACACAATAGTAGAGTCGCAGGTTAAAACTAGATGGCGCTGAAAATATTTACAAAATATCACATTTTATAATCTTCAAATCGAAGTTGTGAACTTGCAACTGACCACTGGGGAGAAGCTAAAACTATCAAAAACATTGGATATTTGTCTTAAAAATGTAGTTCTGTATTATTCTGTAACTTTCCAGGTAGCTTCGATGGAAAACATGACAATAAGGCTAAACACCTTCAGGTAAGCATGAGTGTGATTGGGAAAAGGTCTGATGTCGGAGACAAGACATAGTATGCTTGTAGTCAACGCGACTCGTGACTCGTGCTTTGAGCCCTCGGCGGGGTGGTGAGATATGGTTTCACACACACACAGAAACAGGTCTAATTCGTTTGATGAATTTTACAGAATGAAAAAAATAAATAAATAGGGATATGTAGATACGTACGTTCTCCGGAACCAGAGTACATTAGATTTCTGTTTCAATTATAGTCGACTGGCATTTTACATTCACATATTTCACAGGCTTTGTTCTTTAGTCCCACGTAATAAAAGACTGAACCCCTCCTGCCCAGTGGCGTAGCTAGGTAACCAAAGGCCCTGGACCAAAAAATAAACTAGGGCCCCAACTAAACTATTTAAAATCGTTTGTTCCGTATTCGTTGTGTTCCGAATTCGACGTACTCCAGATTTGTCGTAATCCAGATTCGTCGTACTCCATATTCAAGCAAATACGCAATTTAATATAAATAGGGGTTTAGTCACAACCCTAGTACAACCCTGATAACTTCTGGTTCTAAAAATGGTTTATTTATATTTCGAATGTGGGAGAAATTTTCACTAGTTCAATTTATAGTTTGTAAGTCAGCGTCCGAGGGGCTCCCTGAGCTCGGGGACCCCGGGGCACTGCCCCGTCTAGTCCTCCGGTAGCTACGCCACTGCTCCTGCCGTCCAAATGATACTTATCCACACTGCACTACTGACCATTTCCTAACAAGAACCCTATAGAGTAAGAACCCGCGATCGCCAGAACTTCGTCATTTTACAAAAGCAGAAAGTTTTTTAGTTTATGAGCCCAACCTTATGAAGTTTGGATCATGGTGGCTTTGGCAGCAAAATTGCAAAAGCTTGAGACCTATTGCCGTCATACTGTACAGCCTAATTTTTTTATACTTTCTTCAGGATGATAGTAGAAGTCACATTATTCATTGCGAGGCACTTTGTATGATGGCAACCCCCCCAGACACCCTTAAATTGTGATAAATTGTAATTCTACTTCTGTCTTAGTATAAATATATATATAGTATATGGTACTTGGGTACCTATTAAAAGATTTCTTTATATTTTAGGTCTGATAAGAAAGGAGTTACATTTAGAAAACTGATTTATTTTATTAAATATACAACAGAATTGCTATATACAAATAAATACATTATGTAATTTTATTTATCTATACAGATTTTAATTGGATCTTTCATCCAGTTAAAATTTGTTTGCCCACAAATAAAACTAGTACATACTACTTACATAATTTACATCTTACAAACTACTTAAGATACTTTTAATTGCAATATGTACAATTCACATATAAGGCCTATAGGAAGTAATAAATTAAAAAAAAATTAATTGAGACCCAGTACAAGACAAAATTGAATGAAATGCACTCTTAGTAATGGAAAGATGCATTATTGTTAAAATAATTTGTTGTTGAAATTATTAGATCAAGAGGGAATTTACAATATCGCAGCACAGTCACACAGAAGGCGGCCTGGCAGACGGCAGCAGCATCTGCAATGACAGAAAGTTCATGCATCTTTGATATTAATGAATCATCACTACATATTATAAGACAAAATCCTCTGTCTCGTCTGTCTGTCTGTCAGTTTGCGATAAACTGAAAAACTACTGAACGGATTTTCATGCGGTTTTCACTAATGGACAGAGTGTTTCATGAGGAAGGTTTGGTGTATAATTTATTAAGATTTTGCATGCCATGCCACTAATTAGTTATGCTAGTACTCATTAGGTCATTAACCAGTTTTTATATAGCAAATATTACATACATTTTATTTCTGTTGGTTCTTAAATTCATTTTTCCTGCTGAATGGGAATGTTTGCTTGTACCTCGCTACTCCAAGACAGATGAAGCCTTAAATAGAACAAATTCCCATTTTAATAATAAAGAAATACATTTCTATTACATTAAATTTACGTTTCAATATAGTCCCAGAAGACAGAAGGTGGAGAGGCACAGAAACCTAATGGGACGTTTACAGGCTTCTAGGAGGGACCTTACACACATGAGAATACTTGCTCATTGTGTGGCCACTTCCCTCCAACCCAAGATAATGTGGGCGGTTTTTTCCTCCTTGTTGAGACATTTTCTGCATAGAGAACTGTCTGTAGCATTAATTGTGAATAGGTGCCGATTTGAGAACAATAGGGTGGCCTGTTTGTTTGCCAACTCATTTTACAACGAAAATATTTCAAATCAATTCAAAGATGTGATATTGTTAATATTTAAAATATATTTTGGTAGAGGCAGAATGAATTTATCATGAGGTTTAGTAAGTCACTCTTACCCATTATACAGTATCAAAATAAAAACATTTGGTTAAGCAATGAAACATTTGTTTCAATGAATGCTATAAACCAATAAAGCATTTTTGTTATTTAAATTGTTTTCCTGAAAAAAAAACAGTTATTGATTCTTATGCATTTAAATAAACATCAACATCTCCAGATATTGTTTATTAGACCTCATCAGCACCATTCCTGGTCTGGTATGTGCAGCCAGGGGATAATTGTGGCTGCTCTTCATATCACAATGATAGTTTTAAATCTTAATAACGTCCTGATTTATTGCCGGAAGTAAAGCAATGATCAAGTCACCTTTGGAAATCTGGATGACCTTGACATTGTTGTGAAACTTCAGCAGGCATTTAAGTTCATATGGGACAGTACCCACTGAACATTTCTCCTCAGCTGTTAATTAAGACGGACGCAAGAGTGATACCTATTGTGTAACAAGCATATAACAAGTTTAAGGAAAACCAACTTTGTAAAAAAAGTGAATAATGTCAATTCTTGAACGAAAAATAGGCGGAATGTACCTACACTAATTTGTAATAATTAATACATACCAAATGACAAAAAAGAGAGGAAGTACTTTGCCGCTGTTGATTTGTTTTTAGTAGCATTGATACCAAGATAACCTCCAATTCCGATTAAACCAGCGCCGCCTACAGCTCTGCAAGCAAAGCAATCGCGAGGCTTACTTTCCGCTGTTTCACTGTTGTATAACCTCATGGTGCTGCAGTTTTATTTTACTGTTTTACTGACACTATTATCTAACTAAGACCGATTATGTACGTACAATAGGTACCTATGTAAACTGTGTTTGACAGTTTGCAGTTTGACCAATTCGCGGAGACCAATGTTAAATTAGACTTTGACAGTTTGTCAAAGTGCGTTATGTTTACAAGTTAGATTTCGCCAAAAAAGTTATTAAATAAAAATCTTTATTTGTGACTACGAATAGATTATAAAATCATTTCAAAACGAACTTCAAACATAGAGGTATTATAGCTAGAGGCGGGGAACAACTGGAGCAAGCCACGAACTCTGGCGACGTCAGTAGAAGAGAAAGAAGACAGCAGTTTACATGCATCTCTCTCGCACCACTTCGCTGATTTATTTTTAATATCTCTGTATATTTATGAGTAACCGTTTGATAAAGAAGATAGGATAACCGCATCAAATAAACATTTTGCTTCTTTTGGAGGTCAAATCTTTGATTCTATACATACATTTTTGAAGTGATAACTTCTTATGGGAGGGTAAACCGCTTCGTTACGTAACGCGTTAGGGCGCTAGTCTATCTGGTTTAAGTATTAAGTAAGTTATTAAGTTATCAATTCTGTCGGGCGTCCCGAGACGCACACGTTTCTTTTTTTTTTACAGCTTTTCTGTCATGTTGAAAATTATTTAAAAACTATTAATAACTACAGCATGGATTACCAGCAGCATTAACTGCTGTATACAGATGCATACGTTATTATTTGGACATCTAATGACATTTACTCGTAGGTATACTTTGATTCAACTAATCAGCGAAGAGGTGCGAGAAAGATACATGAAAACCGCTGTCGCTGTTATGTTTTCTTCCGTTTCTCAGTCTGTTACCAACGCCTCGGTTCCTCAACTCATGTCGATCTACAGAAGGTTCCATGATTATTGTGTAACTGTGGCTATTTTTACGGAACCCAAGTACCTGCCGTGAACCAAGTGCGATGGCTTCGAAATTGCTTCCTTTGCTGTCGTCACCCTGGTTAAATGTTTTCACCAGCTCAACATCGCCTTCTCAATCTTAATACATTTTCAGCTCTTAAAAAACATTGACAATCAGCCAGCTGCTGCTATATCTTAGTATTTCCAGTCCAGTGTCAGTCTTCGGTATAAGAGTTAAAAAACCAGTGAATTCCCTTCCACGTTCTGTGGTTGACACGCAGGCCGGAAGATCCAACTGCCCTGTTGCTTACAGGCTTTGTCCTTTATTTTCCCTTTCGGCCGCCATTCTCTCTCCCTAAGACAATTTTCTAATTCTTTTACATTTTCTTTAACCACTTTCTACTGAGATGGATGTTCTTTTTGTCATTCTAATCAATCTTAGACGCGACCTTTTCTTCGACTTTACCTTCTGACTGTTTGACTATTCTTCGATGACAGGCGGCACAATGTTTTCTTGACAATACCGAAATCGAATATTCCATTTCAAAAATGTAAAAATCATTTTATATATCTATTTCTAAGTACTGCTTTAAAAAACATTTGAGATAGCGGGTTAAAGGTAAGTGTAATTTGAATTGAAAGAGTAAAGTTATACCTAGGCACTTTTCTCTCGCGATGGCACTCGGTAACGGGTATGCGATTGAACATAATAATATAAATACTCATTAAGAGGAAAATACGTCATTGTATACAATATCTACTAATCAGTCTGTAGTAATTAATTCAATGTAATTTACTCATTAATTAAACGGAGGGAATCACCTATAACTGTCTCATAATAACGTCACCTTAATTCAGCATTGTAATAATACAATATGAGTGATACTCATAAGAGTATTCATCCAAGAACGGGAGAACCCAGCGGTGAATTCCGCAAGGCGACTGCTTGGCATTAAGATTAATTCGAAACGTGATGTTCGCTACAAACAAAGGAGTGCGAATAACTCTTATTCAACTAACACTTACGTATAACTGTTACAGTAATTGAGCAGGTTTGGTTACTTTAAAATGAAAATTTAGAAATAAACACATCCGTACTCTAGTGCATCATCAATGATTATTGATTACGAAGCTAAGGCAGTTTTGTTACCAATGCGGTTACAGCTGAGTCGATAAATAAGTCGTGTTACGATAAATCTGACGACGGATCTCTACTGTAGTTTCGACATCTATTACAAGTAATTTGTCATTAATTCATCAGAGTTATGCATCGATAAAAATATATCAATATCCTTTATTATTACAAAACGTGGTAAATATTTTTTCATTCATGAGTAAACATCGCTAAGATTGAGCGTATTATGGGAGGCACACGACGCAGGCCGGCGCAGTGTTTACTAAGATATAATTTTTATAAACATTTGTCTTTGAACTGATTCGTATATGTCAAAACTAAATGAATATACCCATAAAATACAATAAAAAGCGCATATTTATCCATTACAAAATCTACTCTGCACTAAGCTGTGTCAGTCTGCGTCATCTGCATCCCAGTATACGCATATCCTAAATCTTTACACATGCCAACACAAAGCCCTTTGTATTCGAGTGTCACACAACAAAATAACGTGGATAAAGCAACTGGGTCAAGGAGTGAAAGACAATACGATACCGTTAGCTCTCTACGGCCAGATACTTAATAAATGTTTTAAGTACATATGAAACACATATGTTTAACTTATATACCTAGTGTAATTCGATTAGAATGGTCTTCTTCATTATTATGATAACAATTAAAGCAATGTAATAATAAAATATTACAGGGTTTTAGTAGTTCTATTTTTAGTCTTTCCGATCTTAATACAACCCTCTTGCGACGGCCTTTTTTTTGGGCCTGTGGGGAACTACCTTTCAGCCGCCGCCTCCTCGCGGGGGGGCACTATACCGGGTGGAGGATACTCTTCGGGTGGGGACCAACTACCGCTTGCCGCGCGGAACTCATGTGACGGCCTCACCTAACTTACTATAGCCATCGTCTTCGGCAACTATAAATCGTAATTTTTTTTATAAGTAATGGGCACCTAGTTGTTATAATTATACCTTTCAGCTTCGGGTAACAGAAAACAAAAGAGAAAAACAGTCTTCACGCGTTGATATGTTTTTATCATAACAAATTTCTTAACAAGTTCTAACCAACCTTATAAATAATAATAAAAAATTTAAATCTTTATTTGTCACATTTAACATTTCTCGTGTATAATGACTCAGTTGTTTCTTAGCAGGCTATATGGGAGTTCTAAACATGTAATCTTTTTATTTAAAATACACTTTGAGTATGTGAAAACTACTATGGAAGATTTACAACCGCGTAAAACAGAATATTAGCAGATAAGAAAACAGGTAGCCAAAACAAATCCTCACTTCTACATACACAAGAGAATATAGCTAAAGTGAACATGACAATACAGGACAGTAATAACAAATATTATGTTACAGGTCACAGGCTCAGATACACTTACAAAAATCACAAATATATTACAATAATCATTACAATGTTCTAGGTTAGTAGGTATATACAATTCATAGGATGGGGATTTAGGTAACAGGTTCACATAACCCATAGAGTATTTAAGGCTTAAGTACTAAGCACCATCGTACTGCTGCACTAGCACTGCACACACTAGCGTTACAAGGACCAATGTCGAACTGTTTGCTCACGTTCAAAGCTTCTGCTTGCACCCTTTTTATCGATAGGTGTTATGAAAGAAGATTTCAAAACCTTGAAGACAGAACAAGAGAAGAAAGATTTCTTAAATAGTAAAGAAAAAAGTTTGAGCAAGGGACGATGCACACTGCACAAGATGTTTTGGAGATGTGTATATTATCTTGACCTGGCGCTTTGGATATATCCAACTTTTGGAGTATGTTGCTAACGTACTCGACGTTTATTGTTACTGTTTATAGATCAGAAGATAAAGAGTTTTATAATTCAGAAGTAGAGAAAGAATACTTAGTATAATAATGAAGGAGAATTATGAGGGCAATTAAAATCATTGAATTGACAATAAAATAGCTGTCCCTTTTTTGTTCAACTTATCTAACTAAAGCGAACTTTATAAAACTACTGACAAATAAATAAATACATCATCATCATACATCTTACACTGAAATTATCTGCAATAAGTAAGTACATGAACAATTATGTATGCGCTAGTAACAACATTGGAATATTGGAAACTATAATTTATAATTAGTGCATTGTAATTGTATTAAAAACTCTGCATTATATGGTTATGGCTACGAAAGTGTCATCTTCAATCACCATTGTATTCGTAGTAGTCCATTCAAAATTCAAGAATGGGTGAACCCCGCCTCGATTTCTAGGAAGCGACTGCTTGTCACTAAGATTTAATTCGAACCGTGACCGAAGCGTGTAGGTACTCTAAAGATTGCCTATCTTTGTGCTTAGCCAGTCTCAATGTTTTTACTTAATTCAATAATTTAATTTCATTCAACAAACATTATAAGTAGAACTATGAAAACAGGCGTTACTCATTCTTGTAAATTAACTGTCTTGTATTGTAGGTAGCTGTCATAATAAGTAAGGCTATAACAAGACCGTCGATCAGTCACAGTTTATTTCGATTTTCCTTGAATATCAGTATCAAAATATCAGTAATTAGTGCGTCATCTAGTCGGTTAAATCCTAGTGCATACGTACCAACAATGACAACGAAGTCATTAAGGTAGTATTATTATCATAAAAAGATAGAAAGTCAAAGTCCAATATCTTTATTTCATTAAATTCTTTAAAAATTATTTGAAAACACCTTTTTATAAACTTAAAAATTGTAGATCAATACTATGTAATCGCAACAGTAGGTTGCTTTGTGAAAAGTAAAACAAATAATATATATAAAATAATAATACCGTGTTGCAAATAGGTAAGATCGCTATCTGCCAAAGTCGATCCATAACCGCCCGTTTCCAAGTACCTAGTTGAGCCTTGTGAGAAGAAATCAGGCAAACGAACTCACAGCCACGCTTTTAGATCACCAGATAGTTTTTATCTATGAGTAAGTCGTACTGTGACTGTGATAGATTTGAAAAACAATCCTTTCCGTAGTTTCAACATGTTGTTACTCTTGTAAAATCTCATTACTGTCATTACTCTGATTACGTTATTATAAGAGTAAACTAATGTGTTTTATAATTTGACGTGACGAATTTATGCTTAACAGTGAGAAGTTAAGAGTAATAATTTTTTTGTCGTTAAAAAAAGTCATAGTACTTCCAAGTACCGAAAGTTGCAATTTGATACGGCAATAATTGAACAACATAACAACAAAGCATTTAACTAAACTGCAGCCCCGTATCTGAGCAGGTCAGTAGTACAGTCAGTCAGAATCAATAAGGAAATTATGGAAAAATTGAATTCTGCCAGGTGGGCGCAGAATTCAATTTTCTCTTTTAGTAGTTGGTAATAAATTACTTATTGAATTAAGCACACTCTTTGTGTGTTCATTGGAGAGGGCTCTTTCTTTTTGTCTCCGTTTCTGTCATGAATATACTAATATTATAGGTTATTATTTTATTTATGCGATGCTATTCACTAGTTTGAGTGTTACTAATAACAACTAAAAACAAACGTATTTAATAATAATATAATAATATGGATATGGCCATTAGCCAACAGGTACGTCGTAACCGTAAGAATCTGTCGACATGTTGGATAGATTATAAGAAGGCCTATGACTCGGTTCCACATACGTGGCTTTTGAAGGTGCTAGAGTTGTATAAAATTGATACAACTCTTTGCACTTTCTTGAAGTCATGTATGAGGCAATGGAGGACGGTACTTCGCTATCCAGGATGTCGGCAGATTGCGGCAAGCAATGTACCAATAAAGATTGAGCGGGGCATATTTCAAGGTGATAGTCTGAGTCCCTTGTGGTTCTGCCTGGCTTTGAACCCTCTCAGTACTCTGTTAGAGGGTTCAGGGCTAGGCTATAGGTTGCAGAAGATGATCTAGTTATATCTCACCTATATATGGATGATTTGAAACTACTAGCCCCCACTAATTTGCAATTGATAGCGTTACTGAAGGTAACTGAAAACTTTAGTAACTCTATCAGGATGGAATTTGTTGTGGACAAGTGTGTAATCATGCATGTAAAGAAAGGTGTGATAGTGGAATCTGAAGGAGTCGAACTTTCCGATTCAACAAAACTCAGATCTCTGTCTGCCACCGAAACCTACAAGTATCTGGGTATATCACAGTCATTGGGAATACCTGAAGCTACTATGAAACAAGCGCTGCAGGAGCGCTTTTTTGGCCGCCTGAAAAAAGTGCTAAAAAGTCTTTTATCAGGGGGTAACAAAATGCGTGCCTGCAACGGTTGGGTCATGCCGGTTCTGATGTATTCCTTTGGTAAACTTAGATGGACTCAGACGGAACTAGATGCCCTTGACAGGAGAGTCCGTACACTGCTTACTGCATTTCGAATGCACCACCCACGTTCATCGGTAATGAGGTTGTATATCCCACGAAAGTTTGGGGGTAGTGGACTTTTAAACATTAAGACCTTACACAATCGTGAGATATACAACCTTAGAGAATATTTTCTTCATACTGATGTGGATGTGCATTGTAATGTGGTTGCAGTGGACAACGAACTCACTCCGTTCGCTCTGGCTAAAAAGAACTGGCGCAAACCTGTAGTTCTTAGTATTAATGAGCGCAGGGAGGTATGGAAGGGCAAAGCACTTCATGGTCGTTTTTATCGGGCCCTAAATGGGCCTGATATAGACTTAAAAGCGTCCACATCTTGGCTACGGTTCGGTGATCTCTTCGGAGAAACCGAAGGTTTTGTCTTTGCAATTATGGACGAAGTTGTTATGACAAATAACTATCGGAAATATATCCTGAAAGATGGTACGGTTGAAGTCTGTCGGGCGTGCCACCGCTCCGGTGTCAGGCATATTATTTCTGGTTGTTCTTGTCTTGCCAATGGTGAATATTTGCACAGACACAACCAAGTGGCCAGGATTGTACATCAACAGCTAGCCCTTAAATACAACCTTGTGAATTCAGAGGTGCCACATTACAGGTATGTGCCCGACCCAGTTCTTGAAAATGGTCTAGCCACATTGTATTGGGATCGATCTATCATCACTGACAGAACTATTGTTGCGAATAAACCTTATATAGTGGTGATAGATCGATTAGAGCGCCGTGCAATGATCATCGATATCGCTGTTCCTCATGACGGGAATTTTGTGAAAGTTGAAAAAGATAAACAAATCAAATATTTGTATTTGTCTCACGAGATTGTCGATATGTGGAATGTCGAATCGGCGATCATTGTTCCGATTGTCATATCTGCTCATGGATTAATAGCCAAGAGCCTCGATCAACACCTTAAGAGGCTCGCGTTAGACGGTTGGATCAAGAGACTGATGAAGAAGGCCCGTATAGTGAGGAGGTTCCTGTCTTTGGAGCCCTAACCACCGGTATCTTGGTCCCTGTACCCGATGTCGGTGGTCTACTATTTTTTATATTTTTAAATATATATTTTTTTTATGTACATATTTAAAAATGTAGTTTATATGATAAACCATGAATAAAGAGAATAATAATAATCTTTATTGTCTCAGACAATATAAATACGTTACACATTACAATTTATATCAGGTAGAGCATTGTTTTTGTATTTTACTTCAAAGTACTGATACTGCTCCCCCAAACTAGGTGAGTGCCTGTGTGAGTATTTGTACAGAAAAAGTATCCATAATAAAATTGCTTAAATTCATTGATTGATAGCTGTAGTGTATTGAACGGTAAACCGTACGCAACGTGATCCACTCGCCTTTCACTCAAGGAAGTTGTGTTGTATTGAAATCCAGAGTTATGATTATATGATATTGTTGGTAATTACCTATTACTGTTGACATATTGTATTTCGATGTTTACTTCCTATTATGTAAGGTACTTATTCTCTCTTTATTTATGGTTCTCCGGAACACCGTATGGAATACTTGACAGTATTCGACTTTATTTAACGTTAAAACTTCTTTGTATCGACTTGAATGTAGGTAACTGGTGGTAATCAGATAACGAACTTTCACACTGCAATCTAAATGATGAAGGTATGTAACTGCCAGAATGCTTACTTTACTTACTATAGCATTTCTCGTGACAAATGAAGAAATTTCAATATTTATCACTCGCCAATACGCTACATTAGACAAATATATACTATCTCAAGGTCGCGTGCCCAATGTAACATGCGGTCTACTCACTTAACGCCAGAGTTCTTTTTACGTCGGTAGTTCTGCCGACGATGCTTTGGAGTGTACGTACGTGCGATGCAACATCACACTAAACGCAGTTTTAATTCTTAGTGAAATGCTGCGTGGCCGCTCTCCGGCGTAGATGTAACTTTTACACAACAGTGTACATCAAAAACAATGCATTTAATATTGGCTTTGGTATTCCGAAGTTCTTCATCTAAATTAATAATATAATCCGGTTGCAATGCATCGCCCTTTTACAAAAGCAGAGACGTCCAGATCTATATCGAAGATATAAGACACGCTTCTCCTGAAACATATATATATTTATTTTTTTGAAGTTAAAACTTCTTTAGGCACGTTTGTGCACTTTTGCTACGGGGAAAAGGCACTCAACTCGTGACCGTCACTTCCGTCCGTCACGACCGTCAATAATACATATATAGATCCACTAGAAGGCGACGGAAGACTTCTAAACATTGAGTTCTGTCAGCTCCTTATTAATTAATGTCACCAACCTGCTAATGTGATGTTTTAAGTTCGTCGTTTCGTTTAAGTTTTCACTTTTGTCGGTAGTCCCATGACTGCCTATTTTTTTATATTTTAATTCATTATTAAAGGAAAACCTAGGATAAGACTGAAAGAGAAATACATGTTAAAATAATAGAACCTAAGCAACCTAAAAGTGTTTGCATGTGTTTGTATCATATTTGATTCTCTCCTACTCCTACTTTTTACTTCTATTTTATAGTACAGCATCGCGTCACTTTCTACCTGATTTTTACCTTTTTTTTAGGGTTCCGTTCCTTAAAAGGAAAAAAGAAACCTTTATAGGATCACATTATTGTCTGCCTGTATGTCTGTCTGTCTGTTTATCAAGAACCTGGGGAGGCATCAAGTTGAAATTAACATCAAAAACTTATGTCTGCGGTCTATTGAAGCTGTTAACAATGAAGCTTCTAAGTCATCGCAATCAAAGGATACACCCATTAAAGTCTTAGATTTTAATACATTTGTAGATTTTGGAGGGAAATTAAAACCTATAGGATACTTCCCATTTAATGTCGAATAATGAAATTCGGTGAAAACCAAAGTCTTACAGCAAAAGTAAAACAGGAAGGGCCAGAAAAGCAACTAGCCAAAACCCTTTGCAATGTTACACATTGCGTCGAACCCAATGACAAATGTAAAAACGGCAGAAAGATGACGATGACCATGTAGGTCACACCAGGTGATAAATTGTAAAAATGTCTATAAACTTATTTATAGTCTAGACGTACTTTCTAAAGTTCCAACAAGTATTTTGTGTCTTTTGGTTATTTTTTGTCGCCTGTTGATTGCTTTTTGTTTTTTTCTAAATCCGAAAGCCGTTAATTTCTTGTTAAGTATACCTATCACATAAAAATATTTTTGGTGATTACAAACTTGTATTTTGTAGTTGGAAAGTAGGCTTTGTTGTATATCGATGTATATAAGTATTTTTAAAATTGCAAAGTTTAGTTTTGGTTAAATAGTGCAAATATTTAACCGAGTCAAGTATTAAGAAGTTGCTGTTTTAGTTTATATTATGGTTCGTAGTCTTCTTTACGTCCTGCGTGTATTGTTATATAAGTTTCAAGTTTGTTTAATAAAGATTTAGCAGGTATCTATAATCGTCTATACCCGTTAGTAGAAATACGAAACTTAACCCGTTATTATGATTGCAGACAGCGGTACAATAACCGTAACAATCGTGGGCCCATCCTTACTATTATGTTACCATTTTAAATTCAATGTATTAAAATAAGTACATAACCATGTGTTGAGAAAAACTGGACGCTGATAAGCAATACAGTGTCAAGCCACACATACTTTATTTCGAGAAAATGGCGTTTTAAGATGTCATACCAATTCCTAATCAATTTGTTTGAAAAAATATCTATTCACGTTTTAAGTAGCGTCGAACTATCAATAGAGACTCTAAAAGAAAGTATTTAGTTACTTAATTATTAAATTTGCTGATAAGTCTCATGTCCACCACCAGCGCTCACGGAAGTTACTGATACGGTGGTCACACTGAAAGTTTAAAGAAAATAAAAAACATACTCTCTCGAGCGGTGACGCGCTCGAGCGTAAACGGGCGCACGGAACCCCATTTTCAACGGCGGATAAAAATTATTAATTGATGATTTGCGCTATCACTTTCCGTTTTCATGTAATAAACAAAATTCTGAGGCCGTCCTTTTTATGCAGGTTTTTGGTTAGAACAATTGTAATTTTTATTTGTGTTTTATGTGTGTTCTTTATACTGTAGTCTGTATGTGTTTGATTATATACATGTCAAGTATAATATATATATATCTATAGTTGTATTTATAAATTTTTTGAAAAAGATTAAGAACCTATTTTTTGTTGTTTAAATCGGAGAAAAGATAATCGGATAATACATATATCAAAATATATCTCAAACTCACTAATACCTAATCTACGTTATATTAATCCAATTACATACAAGCTTATCGCATAACCAAATTAGTCCTACCTGATGTGGGGTCGTGAAATTAAATTAACTTCACAGGCTTTAAGCCTCCAATTCATCTTTTACCATAGGCTTCGTATTAAGCCTTGTACAGATGACTGTGAGATGTTCCGGTACGTGGCTGTTGCCTGTTGCCTTAACAAATATATTCCCATATAAACAATTGGAATTTTTTTAGTGTTCCGTAGTGCTAACATGGAACCCTCGTCCCTAGTTTCACCATATCCGTCGGTCTGTCCGTCTTAGCTTGGAGACTTAGTACTAAAAAGCTGTAATTTTGCATGGGTATATATTTCACTTCCACATACTGGAGAAGAAGTGTAGAAAGTTTAATTCATAATTTTATACGATATGTATTTTACCTATAAATTTAATAAAGGCGTGGTCAAATTTTAGGGTCGTACGAGTATAGTAGACCCCGGGTATTCCCTGGGTCTACTATACGACCGACTCTCACATACGATATGTTAGCTTTATCGGTAAGTTTTAAAGTTTAATTTTTCAGTTTCAAAATAAAAATTTTATAATAAAAATCACGAATTTTCGTAAAAAACTTTAAAACTTACCGATAAAGCTAATATATCGTATGTGAGAGTGCTAACATGAATGCAACTATAGGTATTTCATACCAAGGATGTTGTTGGAATGTCCAGATTTTTCGGAAAATGTCTGCATAAAAAATAAAAATCAAAATCCTTGAAATTAACATGAAAATTCATAGTGTTGTTAGGAATGTGCACCTACACTACGAAAAATTTTCATTAAGCTAAATTAACTATTTATCGGCTGTACATAACGCTTCTAAAATTTGATCACACTTTCCTGTAACAACCTGTATAATAAATAATTATGTTGATTTTTCGGGTCGTTCGTCATCTCGTCCCAAAACAAACTCGGCCCATTGGCACAAGTAGACGAATGTAAACATTTATATTTTTTAATTTATCAAGAAAACTTTTCAAGGTATTAAATTAAAAGACAAGAATCCTTTATCTTTAGTTACTATTAAAACTTAACAAAACCAGGAACGGGAAGAGATGACGAATGAAAATATCAATCGTCATCTCGTCCCCAATATTAATTTTGAAATTCGTCAACTCGACCCAACTGGCCGAGTTGGTTTTATGACGAAATAATGAACGACACGATTTGTCATAGTACGGCAAGTCTATACAAAAACAGTGGAAACTATACCTACTGGAAATTAATAGCTTGATATATGTTACAAATATTTCCATGAAATGAAAAACAAACCATCCCATTTGGTCGAACTTCGACCACCATCCAATTTGGTCGAACTTCGACCACCAGACAATCTACTAATTTTTATTATTTTTTGATAAAGATAAGAAAACAATTCATTTCAACTGTCATATTGATAATCTGTAGATTAAATACCATTAGATCGATGTTTCAAATAACTTTTTTTTACCGTCCATACGGGGTAGATAAGTAGTACTTCCATTTTTCAGTAACTCTAGTCATAAAGCAGCGCCACTAGCGAACTTATGTCAACTTCTGCTACTAGGATCACCAGAACTCTATGGGAGGGGTGGGGGTAGTGTTATAACGCACATGTGACACCACTCCACAAGTCCACATAGTGGGCAACGACTTAGGTATCATCAGGCGGTTGCTGTGTTCCTTTGTTAACAATAAGTATTAAATAAAAAAAATTAAACCTGACTACGTTAACTATATTAACGAATAAACATATTCTATTTAGTAGTAGTAGAATAAATATAGTTGTATTTTGTAATCATTTTTTAAAAACCCTTCAACCCCTTTGATAACCCACTTAATAAGTTTGGGAGATATTTTTTTTAAGACAGTCATTTTGGCGCCAAAAAACTCACCATTTTCTGTAATTTTAACACACCCGAACGATATTATCATTCATCAATAATCATTTAAACCATTTAATAGTTACGATCGAACATAAGGCTTCGCTGCAGTTGGCTAAATATAATATGCATGACAATTATTGCTTAACTGCACATTGTTGAAATTATCCATTCGCCTTTCACTCAAGGAAGTACCAAGTTAGTGTTATATTAAATAAAAGATACATACATACATAAAGTTACGCCTTGCTTCCTTTCGGGGTAGACAGAGACAACAGCCCGCCACTTGACCCTTCTTCAGAACGTCACCAATTTGATTAGGGTATGTACTGTGTAGTCTTAGGACTATATTATCTAATTATGTAGTAAGATTTATGTAATGGGTTGATATAATTAAGGCTAACGGTGAAACAGAACGTGCAGAAGGCAAGCCATTTCGAAAATTGCATACCGGAATAGATTTTGTAGACCTGTTTATTTTCGTAATTTTTTTTTAATTTACACAGTAAAAAGAGCATTTGAACGTGCCCCTATATCAGCATTATACTCAAACAAAAAAAAAACATCACGTCTTCTCTTTGGTACGTTGTTTGCTTTTGGCTAAACCGTACACACTTTCAGTAAAAATAATTATTTTTCTAATTAATGGAGCCCAAAGTCACTTAGTTGTTGAAATATATTATGGTAACAATAATTTTTTTTACTAAAATTATAAAGGCGAAAGTTTGTGAGGATGGATGGATGGGTATGATTGTTACTCTTTCACACAAAAACGGCTGAACAGATCTTGATGAAATTTGGTACAGAGATAGATTATAGTCTGGAATAGCACATAGCCTACTTTTATATCCCGATAGATTTCAACAAAATTTGTGAATGAATTTGCGGGCAACAGCTAGTCAATAATAATCCAAACAACCAATCTAAGTTCAATTAAGTCTGGACTTACTTTTCTCATATCATTATTTTGAAAATCCAATAAATATAGGTACCTACCTATGTTCTGATCATTATTGAACCATAGGTTAACTTCTCTTATTTTTTAGGTATACGGAATCACTCAGGAGATGAAATGGGAAATTATAAAGACGCAAAACATAAACACAACTTGATTCGTTCAATCAACTCCATTACCGTTGAAAATGTTTTCGCTTTCTTGACGTCGAGGTTGTGGCAGTTATTACTGAGAGAGTAACGCATATATATAGTCTACAACAAATATGAGAATAATCCAGAAGCAAGTTTTTATACTTAAGTTCAATACTTTGACTAACAAAGGAAAAACTATGTTTGTTAGACATTTTTATAACAACTTTACCTCTTACGGAAGAATGGAGAAAAGCGCTCCGTACTATTAATACCTTGTGTATGTCTATTTACAAATATAGTAGTGTGACGACATCCACACACGATTTCACACGACAGACATACTTTGACGCTTTGATTATATACATGTCGTCATCTTGCATAGACAAGCCGAACTACATAGTAACTACAGATTCTGTATCGCGCAATGAAAGTTTTCGTGTCGCTTAGTATACATATATTTATAACTTCCCATCGTCAACCGTAGGGGTCCGGATTTGACGCAAAGGGGCCGCACGTAAGTCGCCGCCTGTGTAGCTGGTCGCTCGGAGCTGAACTTCCCCAGGTCTCGCCGGGGGATTCATCTGGCTCTCGGTAACCGCCGGAGGACTGAAGCGGCCCCTCGCCTACCTAATAAGACCAAAGATGATCATCAACACCATAACCACCTATCTTTAGGGGTAGCGGAAGACACCGCAGGCGTAAGGCCATTGATCCAGCTTCCACAAGTCTCCTACGAGACGTTGTGAGGATCACGAATTGTTTGGGCCCGATCCGTCAGGCACGATCACCTAGTGTGGCCGGGGATCGTCCCTTTGTGTTGGAGGGGTTATAACAACCGCTCCTCATTAGCAGAATCTTGCAAAACAATTTTTCTTACACTTCCTAAGTCGGATTTATTTAATGCTAAATTGTTTCTGCCTTGTAATGTAAACTTGCATCTGTAGCTATTATTCGTACACTTGACAATTTTAAATGTAGTTTTGTGAAACTACCGCAAATTCATAAGACATTTAATGTTCTTCTCGCGCCATGTACAGTTGCCCCCGGCGGCGCCTGCTGGGGTGTAAATAAAAGAACAATAAATGTCGATTATCTCATCGTAATGGATTGCTGCAATGGCTATTGCTGTAATGGATTCGGTTTATTTTATGAACAGGCTGTTAAAAAACCTATTTTCCTGATTAATTGAATGAGTTGTTATCTTTGTATCTGCTCCGTGGTTGTTATTAACAAATAATTTTGATTTAAACTAGCCGCGCCCCGCCTTTTCACCCACGTCAGTCCCGATCTCGTGGGAATGTCGCCTATGTGTTAATCCAGGTCTCCAGCTATCTACATACCAAGTTTCATCCCAATCGATTCAGTAGTTTTTGTGTGAAAGAGTAACAAACATCCATACATTTGTGGGGATGTATGAACATCCTCACAGACTTTCACGTTTATAATATTCGTAGTAAAGAAACACAAATAAAATATTTGGATTTGTCTCACGAGATTGTCGATATGTGGAATGTCGATTCGGCGATCATTGAATATATATATTGTTTTATACATATTTAAATATGTAATTTATAAGTTTTAAGTTTCACAAAGAGAAATAATAATAACTTCACAGATCTCACAAGCGACCGTCTAATCCCAAACTAGGCAGAGTCTGTACTATGGACCCAGACTGCTGATAAACATACTTTTATATATTTCTAAATACATACATATCACTACATATTATAAAACAAAGTCCCCCGCCACGTCTGTCTGTCTGTTTATCTGTGTGTTCGCGATAAACGAAAAAACTACTGAACGAATTTTCATGCGGTTTTCACTAATAGACAGAGTGGTTCATGAGGAAGGTTTAGTCGTAAAATTTGTACCCGTGCGATGCCGGGGCGGGTTGCTAGTTATAGATAAATTACTCTCAGATACAGAACAAATTATCATGCTCATCACTCTATTATAAAATGATACACGCATTTTACGAAGGCTTCGTAGTACGCAGCCGCAAAGACAAAGAAACAGAATTAAAAAGATATAGATATATATATATACCTAAAAGATTATAGGAAACACTGTATACTTGTATTCTGTCTCATTCTTTCGCAGGCTAAATCCTATTCAGGAATATGTTTGTCTCTTTTTAGTGTGACTTTTTCGTTTCATCGAATTTTCAAATCCCAAAGATTCTAAAGAAGTTTTACTTCAAAAAAATTTCGTGTAAAAAGTTGTTGGTTATTGTGGAAACTGGATAGTATTGTCATTATTAAATCTGATTAAATCAGTTTTTATATTCTTTGACATTTCTTGACGTTTCACAAGATGCACTAAACGAGCGAAATGATAAATGTTGGTAAATTTATTAAAAACTATCAGGGCATCATTGAGAAATGGTTTAAACCATAAAACTTTTTCTTTATGAATGTAGATAATATCAACTAAATCGCATTTTAATCCATTCAGTCGTTCTCAATATAAGACTGACTGAGAAGTAAATATCAATCGACCAAATTTCTTTTCTTCCTTTCTAAGTCAACAGAATCAAAAGATACGGCCATGTACGCCTTAGTTTTAAACAAATTTGAACATTTCACTCGAACATTTGAACAGATAAATCAAAACCTATAGGGTACTTTGCATTGATCTAGAATCATGAATTTGGTAAGAAATAAGGTCTGACAGCAGAAGTAAAAGAAACAATCTGAAAGTCGTTTAATTGTTGTTATATCACATTAAAAATAGTTTTTCGGATTACAAACATATATTTTGCGGTTGGAAAGTCGACTTTGTCATAAATCGATGTATGGTAGAGTATTTTTAGAACTGCAAAGTTAAGATTGTCTTTCAGAAAAGACTGGCAAAAATCTTGGAGAATGGATTCCCCAGATTGACACTACATACAAATTAGTTTGCTTACGGAACCCTCGGTGCGCGAGTCATACTCGCACTTGCGCGTTTTTTTTTTATAAAAGCTCTACTTCTACTTAAAAAATAAAAAGATACTTGTAACATTTTATGCCAAGCACTCCACGCTTTTCACAATCGAAAATTATTTTTAACTTTTTATTTCCGGGCCCCAGGGCCCAGGCCCAGAGCCTTAGCATAGAAAAAAATTAACTTTGTCCAGTAAATCGTTTCAGTACATCCGGTTCTATTATTATGTTTCCAGAAACTTATTGCGTCAAGGTGCGTTAAGGTGCTCATGCAGGATGTTGGGAAATGCCTGTGATCCAATCTTCAGTTCAACTTGAATCTCTCGATGTGTAATGTGTCTATTCTCCCGCAATAGCCACTCTACCGTGATGACATTTTCATGAGTTACTGCAATTGTAGGTCGGCCGGGTCTGGGGTCATCGTTTAGGTTCTCCCGATCGTTCAACTTTTGTTCAAGAGTCTTTTTTTTCCAACAGCCATTGATAAAAATCGGACCAACTCAGACTCTTTACATTATACTTAATTTGTCGCAGAAGAAACCGTGTGTGTGTTTTAACTAAGATTCGTTTTAATTATTTTTTTTCAATTCATCGGGATTGCCTTGACACAAAGAGTGTCCCGGGTGGACGGTTTTACCCGAACATTTTTGAAAGCCACTTCTGGACGCTCCCTGGATACCCTATAATCTAGGACAAATCTGCTGAAACCAGACCTAATGGCAGCCCTACTATAATATGACATTAACTATATGAACTTCTAATCTTTCTTTTTATTGATAACTTTTTAAGCTGTCTCTATAAAACGATGTTGAATGCTTAAAGTACCTATTAAAACTTATTTCTAACGTTTAAGGAATGCTAATTTCCTTGAACATTTTATTTTAATACTCCAAAATAATGTTTTACATTTTCAAGAGACTATCTTCACTTTAAATAAATAGGAAGATGCTTATAATAATACTTTCACAGGTAGCACTGTGCTAAAAGAAGTAGATAATGGAATACGGTCGTTACCATTACCAGTTAAGGGCACTCAGTAAACGAAACGAAAGGGTATTGTTCTACTAATGGCATTACAGAATTTAATTGGACAGTGTTATTCTTCAACTGGTTCACCCGCCACCAAGTTGGGCATCTAATAAGTAGTCGCTATTCACAGATGTTTAATGGACTTCTTCAATTGGTGCATGTAACTTTTTTTCCTCTGTTTTGCTGTTAACTTACTGATTAAAAACGTGAAATAATTACAACACGGTACACATAGATGCATATAATTATTCTAGTATTTAATACAGAGACTGTAAGAATGCTTGAATGCTTTTGTTGTATAAAAATTTCATAATCCAAATTGAACATTTGGGAAACGAAATTCTGATCTCTGATTTCTCATTTCTGATCTTTTTTTTCTATTTTGATTTAGATAGGACTCAGTGCGTGAACAATGTATTCATCTTTTTCGCCTCTTCATCAGTCGATTAATTATATTATCTAGTAAGCTAGTAGATTATGACTATGAGTTTAATCATTCATACTTCATGAAAATATTTGATCTATATTGCTAGCAACTGTTACTGACCTATTGTAGTATGAAAAATATTGAAGAAAGTGAAGAGGAATTAAAAATCATTGTAAGTATTTTTAAAGTTTAAACATTTTTATTAGAATTTTAGCAATTTATATAATATAATTTAACAAAAAAAAGCTTAGGCCAATAATACCCTGAGTTTTATATTAAGATTTAAAATACCTTTAGACCGAATATAAAATGTACACCGACAAAACCTTCATTGTTCACAGGGAATTTTTCTAGAATAAAAACTTGTCGGTATAATTTAAGGGCCAAAACACTAACCTTATCTAAAAATTTCAGTGGCTTCGTCACTGTGTAAAAGAAGGACAACCAACAACTTTCCAAAGCATAAGAAGGAACACTTGACAGTAAAAAAACAGTTTATCTTTGTGTTAAAATTTCCAGAAAGACGTTAATTAGGTGCGGTTTATTAACGACTTTTATGTTTTTAATGTCCAAATAACTGGCGTCCTTTACCATGATCGATTGTACGGTCTCCGACAAAAAACGCCGAAGATAGAATTTATAACATACTAGCAATTCCCGCCTGGCTACGCTCGCGTTTACATATTTATATATTTTACGCGGAACCCCAATTCTTTCCCAAAATAAAAGTAGCCTAAGTTACTCCTTATAATACTAGCTATCTGCCAGTGAAAGTCCCGTGGAAATCTTTAAACCCGTTTCGGAGATAAGCCTGAACAAACAGACAGAAAGACGGACAAAAAATTTAAAAACTGATTTTTAGGCATAGGTAACGTGCAAATAACTGTATGAGCTTAAAACAAAGCTATTATTTTGACATTACAAACAGACACTTAAATTTTATTTATTTGTATTGATGACTAGCAGTTCCCGCGAGGCTTCGCTCGCGTGAACATATTTATATATTTTGCTCGGAACCCTAATTATTTTTCGAAAATAAAAGTAGCCTAAGTTACTCCTTATAACACCAGCTATCTGGTAGTGAAAGTCCCGTGGAAATCAGTCCACCCGTTCCGGAGATTAGCCAGAACAAACAAAGAGACAGACAGAAAAACATTTAAAAACTGTTTTTTTTAGGTATCGTGCTGCTATATGAGCGTAAAAAAACTATTATTTTGATATTACAAACAGACACTTCAATTTTATTTAATTGTATTGATAATAATGACGATAAGGACTACAAAACTCTTTAGTATTTGAGTAGGACAGCATAAGAAAAATAGATTTTAGTGTCTAAAAGTATTGTTACTTTAGTGTAAAAAGATACTTCCCAGATAATGCAGTTCAGTACCCAGATTATGAAAGCACTTTCTTATGATGCGTCTTAATCATTAAATTGTGATTCCCCTATATGCCTTACACGCGAAGCAGAAAGTACAAGCTCTGTTTACTCTAAATTACGTAACCATTATTTACTAATATTATATAATTTTGTACCACCATACCGTCCACATGACACAACATTCAACTCGGTAATTCACTCGACCAGTGTACGGTGAGCGCGGCAGTCTCAGATCGACACTGGTTCACTCCGCACCGAATGTTTCTCGGTCTACCGTGGTACTCATTCAAGACGCGAACAAATGTTTTTGTTTACAAATATGGGCCCGTTTGAATTGTGCCCATTCGCTAGGCCGCTATTACAAATTTGATAAGCAAACTATGTTTACACACACTTTGGATTGACTAACAAGTCAATTTTCAATTCAAAAGAAAAATCGTGCATTTTTTAAATTGTATTACCCATTTTATTAATTTGTAGTGTCTAATTATTTAAATGAATAGAACATAATACGCCAAGTATTCTTGTAGTGTGAGTGGAACTGTTAAGAGTTTAATCAAATAACCTCTTATAGGTGACTAATTTATTATAAACAGAGGTAAGTGTTTAACACTTATTGTATAATAAGTTTTAAAATATTATATAAGTCGGTAATTTTGTATTCATGAACATGGTCGGCAAAAATATATCACATAATGTTCTCGTATGATTAACTATTTTTGGTTGGTTTTACTTTATTAGTTGTTTTTTTTACGCACATACTCAAAATACCCTAAATATCTGAAAAAAGTTGGTTTTTATTTTAAATGAAATCCTAAGATTAACTGAAAACAAAATTAACGGCAACGCCGCTTTTTTGAGAACTTACCTTTTAATATAAGAAGTTCGTCGTATTCAATGTGGGCTGGTTCACAAGAAATGGTGACGAGAGCCTGCTAGGGGTTGGTGATTCATGCGGTGTGACATCCATAAAAATAATGGTTTAGGGTTTCATCTCATCAAGTAATTTGGTAATTTTTGGAATTTGATGCATGTAATTACAATGATTTTTTTTTTAATATAGCAACTGCCGCATATGGTATATGCCTGTGTCGCAGCTTCATAAACATTTAAACATCGAACACAAAGTACACCAAGACTCGGGACAACTATTTGTGGATCACATGAACTTTTGTCCCGTGTGGGATTTGAACCCAAAACACTTGGCGCGGCGTAGTGGCGAGGCGCGTATTTAAATCATTGCGATATCCGTGCAGTCCATAATATCTTTATAGTAATTAATTTAAATAAATAATTATAAATTATTCAAATAAAATAATTATTTAAATAATTATATTATATATATAAGGTATTATGGGTGAAACAATTGGCGCAATTCTCCATCTTCTGTCTTGTTTTGACCTCTTGGTACAACTGGCTTCTGCATAAGAAATTCGGAAGCTAGTTGTACCAAGAGGTCGGCATTTGGTCAATGAAAACTTGTCCTGGTTTTGTCCAAATCATCTTGTTCAATGTCTCTAAAAAGAACTCATGGGAGAGCCATGCTTCGGCACGTATAGGCCGGCTCGACCGGAGTGATACCACGGCCTCACAGAAAACCAGCAGTGAAGCAATGTTTGCATTGCTTTTCGCCGAGTGAGTGAGGTTACCGGAGGCCCTAACCCTTCCCACCCCTCCCTCTTCCCTTCCGCACTTGTGGCTCTTGGGTTGCAGGTGCCCAAGGGCGGCTTTAGTCATTTACCATCAGGTGACCCGTCTGCTCGTTTGCCCCCTATAACATAAAAGAATAGTCCTATTGAATCAGGTGGCCAATTAGTTTCTACTTGCTGTTTTCTATGGCTGTCAACAACTGCCTTACTTCATCTATTTGTTTACTTTAACACCAGCTGTTCCAACTAATACATTGAAAAGTTTAATAACAAGACGAGTGGAACAATTCATTATACGTTAACAACAGGAACAGAAGCGTTACGCGATGTGGTGGCTCTAATTCAGATAGAAATCTACTGTGCCCTACATTGTATAATGAGAAGATCAAAAAATAACTAGTAACTTTTAACTGGAATACCTCGAACAGGGCTCTAGCGATCATGCTAAACAGGAAAAACACCAACAGTCAAAAGTAAGGGGTGTCCAAAATATTTTTTTATGAGGAATAAAAAAAAAGGCATCAAAACACTTTATTGACGTATTTCAAGGCTTACTAAATAATTTGGTATTACCATAACATATCATGAAAAACATTATTTTTACGGCAAACAACATTTTAATTACAATGTATTTTGATTCACATATTATTAAAATTTTAAAACCCCAGTCTTTCTAAAATTGTTTACATTTATGAATTCTTGAGCTAACTCTACAATATTTAATAACATCTAATAATTGCTTATGAACGTGGCATATTGCTAAATTACTTAAACTGCTTTCATTTATGGTACTTCGCAAGTATGTTTTCAGTCGACGTAACGCATTAAAACTGCGTTCAGCTTCGCAACATGAAGCAGGGCTCGTCATTAAAAGCCTAATAGCTGCTTGGGGTACAGGACATCCTGGGTTATATGGGGATAGGTGCTTGCCCGTCTGTTCCGCAGACTCCTCGGGTTTGGACACCCTCGAAGGGGGAGTCCATTGGTTTTTAGGGGTATCCACAGGTTATTAGGGGTGTCCGGACACCCTGGACACCCCCGTTGTTGCGCCTCTGGTTAACAATAAGCTATACTTTAAATTAAAACATAGGTATTATAAATTTGAAATAAGATTAATAATAATCATACCTAATTTTACTTGCGAAATTTTTTCGGAAGCTGAATTTGTTGAAATATTATAGGTACAAGACAAATAAGTCAATTAAATAAGAGATATAGGTATACAGTTTGTCGATAGTCTGCAAACACGAGTTGTCTGAATGGGAAACTGAACCTACCAATGAAAAAGCTGAACCTAATCGAACCCAAAGCCAAAGTGCGGTGTTTTTCCTGTTTAGCATGATCGCTAGAGCCCTGTTCGAGGTATGTCAGTTAAAAGTTACTAGTTGTATTCTGTGATCTTCTCATTATACAATGTAGGGCACAGTAGATTTCTATCTGAATTAGAGCCACCACATCGCGTAACGCTTCTGTTGCTGAGTAAAATCTCCAGGAGTCCTCCTGGAGGAGGATAGGGTTTGTGAAACACGAGTGGTAACACTGATGCTATAAGCATTTTGTTAAATAAAGAGATAAATAAATATAGAAAACAAAAATTAATATTTTTATACTAGATATATGTCGACTACCCCTGTATACTACTACTGTATATATATATATATATATATATATATATACGTATGCTATATGTGGAGGAAATACCTACAGAAGTAGTCAACATATACTTAGTATAAGAATAATATTTTTTTGTTTTCCTTGAAGTTGTATTAATCATAAAATTACTTATTAATTTAATCATTTTCATTTATAGTACGATTTACAATTAATATTGCAGGTGAAAACGCGATTGGTTGATATTAGTTGAAAACGGATCTACAGCTATTTGCTTGTAGTAAGTGCCTTCTTTTAAATATATTTATTTATAAATTGGATTCTACTTTGATTGAAAAAAATATATTTGACTAGACATTGATGACAGTAAGTATTTCTGTGTAGAATTTTGGACCACCATCATACATATTATATGGTAAAAAACATATTCCGATTCCGTGAGTCGTATAAATATACTTCCCACTGATCCAATACCTATATAGTTATAACTTGCCTCCAAAATCCGAAAACATTAAGTTCATAAAAATATTAGATTTTTTGTTTTCAATTAGTTCCATCGGTATTGTATAGTGGTAAGAATAACTTTACTTTACTTTAATTTTTATTCTAAAGAAAATGCCTTAGATTATTTATTTGTTTTACTATTTTCTCACAGACTCTCTGTATTCCTTTGTGAAAAAGTAAATGTACGAGTAAATGAGTGTCACAGTTCATAAACGTCATTGTTACCCAACTTATTAAGTGATTTGAGTTCGGATTTGTTAAAATCCAATTAATAATGTGTAATCGTCATCTGTTTGCCGTTCCGCCTCTTTTTGTAAATTTTATGTTACAATTTATAAATTTCTACCCCATTTTTAAAAGAAGCGCAACTCCATTCGCGCTCCATTGTACGGTTGCAGCGTTGCAACCGTTTTAATAGTCTCCAACTCCTTTGAGGTGGATGCCAAGTATAGATAAATAATTTTGTTTTGAGTTTGAGTTTACCTACTGTTGTTTAGTATCTTGCAATACAGGAAACTTTGTACATCTAACAACTATTAAATTTTTTATTTTATTTTACATACATCACTATCAATACCGGTTTCATACATATTATTTTTTTCCTTTAAATAATGGTGTTCTAATTAATAACTTCTATTTGCTATCATATATAATTATAAACAATGTTATCTTTGTCAATTCACCCAAGGGATATACACCATAGTACTTTACGTACAGGTTACCTCAGCAGCTGTTAGATTGCAATAGGTTGCTCGTTCTAAAATCTACAAATATAACGAAATCCCTTGAATTATTCGTTATTAACCGATGCTTCATTCTACAAAATAACCTAAAACAAATAAACTCAAGTAATGCAGTTGAGCAGCGTTTCCAGAAGAAATTAAATACAAGCGTGAACCTAATCGAATTATACCATAGACACTTTACAGAAGATTGCTGCCGGTATAACCTAGTTTTGAAGTATTGCGACTAGTTTAGTTAGTTTTCGGAGCACCTGAAATTATTGTTCTCTCAACCAGGGTGTTTAGACGGTTGTGAACTTGAAAATAAAATATCTTACCTTTAGGCTTGAATTTACTATAGGCTACGGTAACCAATTACTATCCCGTGATCCGTATACTTATTTGTCACTTTAGTAAGATATCAAAAAACATAGAGTAAAACATAGAGTAAAACAATGTCAAACTACTTAGATACCTATTCAGAAACTTAATTAACCTTGTAATCGATACTTATAGAACAATACTACAAGATAATTACGGCTCAGTATAAAGTCTTAAGTAAAACTCTATTTTTCATAAAGACAATGAGAAGCAATACTAGGTAAAAACGATTAGAAGGAAGTACCTAGAAAATTAAGTAATGCAAAGTCAGGTACTCATAAATTTTATACACGTAATTAGGGCAGTCTAAGCAACTTTACATTTTGCAGACAACTTTGTCGCTTTGACGCGTATCCCAGGCGTAATTACTTGGTTTTCACTGTGAATTTTTGATGAGGGCATTTTGATTCGTTATTAGAATTTTATTATACTCTTTATATCTGACTAGCTTCTGCTCGCGGCTTCGTTCGCGTTAATGTAGCTTTCCTCAATCAATTCAGGTACTACTCCCTTTCCCTTTTTCCCTCCCTTTTTCTGGATGAAAGGCGCCCTATATTTTTTTTTGTAACCCCGACATCATTTATGACACGTGCCACGAAAGCACATATCGGTAAAATACTCATGTTACTCGTAGATCTTCCACACTTGTCACGAACAAAATTTTTGAAATGATAAATATACCCACCAAATTTCATAAAGATCGGACAAGTACGTACCTACATAGTTTTCACACAATTAAGGTCATTAGACACTATACCGTATGGTAACGGCACACAAAGATCGAATTTTTAAAGCTCAAAAACGGTGTATAAGGGCTATGTTTAGCTTAAAAACTACTGACAGTTGTGTGCCTTTCTTCAGAGAGTACAGTATCCTACCACTACCTTCACTCTATATTTTTGAAGTAGCTGTACTCGTGAAACAGAATCCTCAACATTTTGAATTGGCAGCTGTCGTCTATAATCGTCCCCAAAGAGATGAAACTCGACTCCACTTGCGCAAAATGAACACCTCAATGATGCATAAGAGCATTTTTCATATGGCTCGCGTCATTTATAATAAACTACCAGAGGAAATAAAAAAAAACGATATTTATAATTTTAAGCGTAAATTAGGTACTTTGCTCTGTGAGAAATGCTACTATAGCCTAACAGATTTTTTAGTAGATAAGTTTTAGACATTATATATTCTCATCTTTGGACATTGCTTATTTAATTTTATACCAATTCTTATGACATGTTTGACTTTAATTATGTTATTACTTGCTTTCTTTTCATGTTTTCACTTGAATTGTTATTGTATATTTTTATTTAATCCTAATCTGTAATAATTTTTATATATTTGTACGCCTAATTGGCAGATCATAGGGGACAAAAAAATGTAATCATATTTCACCATCAATTGTACCTATGTATCACAAATAAATTTCTGATTTCTGATTTCTGAAAAAGCCGACGGCGGGCAGTAAGCGCGTATTGACATTATGAAATGTTTTTAAACTTTCGGTACAATACCTCTTGGTTACCTACCTGACGTTTCGATCGAATTGCACCAATTGTGGTCACGAGTGGACTGATGAGAGCTCAGCGACGCCTCCGTGAAGTGCGAGGACCGTCAGCGAGTACACCCTCGACGTCATTCAGGGGACGTCGTAAGCGTAGTGTGTCGAAGTACGAATGAAAATAAAAATAATGAAGACCAAGTGCGGGTAGTTGCCGGAGCTCGCACTTCACGAAGGCGTCGCTGAGCTCTCATCAGTCCACTCGTGACCACGATCGGTGCAATTAGATCGAAACGTCAGGTAACAAAGAGGTATTGTACCTTTTAAATGTTATCGCGATTAAGTCCCAAAATTAAATTACACACCCATTATGAAATGTATTATACGACCACGTTTTAAAGTTCAGATTTGAATGACAACTTAATTGCTGGGGTGGAGCCGTGAGGGTATAGTGTGTTATGAGCTTAATCCTGCAATCTAAACGTAAAGTTACGATTTATAAATACACGATCCGCTATTTAAATGTGACTCTACTAAAATGCCAGGAAGATAACAATTTAGGTAAATCTAAAAGATTAATTTTTAGTATCGTAACAAGTATTAGAATATAATGCAAGCATACACGGGCTATAAAACGTATAGATAAAAAAGTGCAAGTATGATTGGTCACTTCCTTGATAATTATACGGTATTAACCAACATATCAGTACACAAAACAGCAGAAAAAAATATAAAACACGTGAGGTGACACCCGGTTGGAAAAAAAGTTCCTTTCGCTATAAGTTTTAAAAAAAATTTAATGAATTGAATATAATAGTAAGTAAATATGTATTTAAAAAACTCGAAATTTAAATTGCGCCATCTCTAGAAGTTGTCCGAACTAATATATTATGAATAATTAGTATACAACCAACATTAAAGTTACAGTAGTATCGCGTAGAATCTACATATGGCATAAATAAAATAAATCAACACGCGGTCAGCATTTTTCGTTGCGCTAACACCTTTTTCTCGCTAGCCCTCATACGCCTACTTCGTTCCAAAAAGACCAAGAATCACACTGAGTAAATGAAGGAAATGTCATTTATAAAAATGTTGAGGGAATTGAAAGAAATTGTACAGGATACAGGCTTATCACTTACGCCTTGGATGGACCGATGTTTAAGATATTGTGTTACGAAAGTAAAACAGTATACGTGGTGTCATTACGAGGAGGTGAGGTCATAAATTTAGGATATGTAAACCTTACCAAAAGTGTTTTAAAAGATTGTTTATAAAATGTGGGATTCAGGTACATCAATATTTGTAAATGAAACCAGTATCATCATTGATGAGTTGATAATTTAATCCATTATTGATTTCATTCCAAATACATTTAATCATAGTTATTATTATAAAACATGCCTTCTCTAAAATATGTACTTCTTTGCCATAACTGTAACAGTTTGTGAAAAGATTGGAACACAATTTACATTCAAGCGCAATACTTTGATGACTGAAGTTAACACAAATGGCGTTGAAAGTTTTAAAGTCCAGCTATTAGACGCATCTGATGCCATTGTATAGCGTTGAGTTTTGTAATAATTACTCTTAAATAAATCATCTGTTATAAAAGAAACATGATAAATCATTAAATTAGCAACCTGGCATACAGATATACTACAGTAATGGGAGGATTATTTTACATTGTAAAGCATAATCTTTAATTCTTCAAGGCCTTGCTATAGACTTTATGAATGTCTTTTATAGAGGTATTCAGAAAATGGGAATATCACTGCTACTGCACAGTAAAATGACAACTATGCCTTATGGCCTATTACTCAGTAGTGGATTATATAGAGAATACAAACACTTGGGATTGCAATGTTTTGGATGTACAGGTTATATCATATACTTAATAGAAATGTTATATAAGCTAATATGTTTCTTATTTTCCATCTCATATGTTTTTCTTTTCTTCCTTTTTTAATTTTCCATAATTCTTAAACTGAAATTCTCTATTTTCATTGCCTAATTTTTGTTACATGACTTTTAATTTTAATAACATAATAGCGCACAACAAAAAAAAATATGTTATACAATTGACTAAATTGGTATAGCTTAAACTATTTGGTAAGATAAAAGTAAAAGAGTGGCCGTGTGTTTGTTTGCCCGATTTCTTCTCACAACAAGGCTCAAACATTTGGAAACGGGCGGTTATAGATCGACACAAGCAGATACGGTATTATCTGTTATCATTTTATTTTAACTTTATAATTTTACATTTGAAAAAGCAACCTATCGTTGCGGTGACCCTCTGTGTGTTGATCTATAATGTTTTATTATAATTCTTTTTTAAATTGACGATTTCGAACAATTGATGATCAATTTTATGAAATAAAGACATTGAAACGGAATTTACTAAGCTCTCTCCTGTCGGTCGTGGAATTTCTAACTTTTATAAGGGTAATTTTCCAACCATATAACATATGATTAAATACTTTTATTTTCTTCTTATTTAATCTTTATTTATCTCATGTCATGCCACCTCTTTCATGTTAGTTCGTCTTATATCGTACCATCTCTTATTACAAATAAATTTTCTCAAATCATTTAATTTTATTACTAATTTAGAAGAGCCTCCGTGCGGTAGTAGAATAGTTTTCGGACTGGAGTTTCGATTTGAAACCAATTTTGGTTATAACCCGTGACTAATCGTAATGTCTAACAAAACATGGAGTTGTATATTTTGGTCTTCGTCTTTGCCACAGTTATCCCACTAATATTATAAATGTGAAAGTTTCTATGAATGGATGTTTGTTACTCTTTCACGCCAAAACTACTGAACCGATTGCTATGAAACTTGGTATGTAGATAGTTGAAGCCTTGGATTAACATATAGGCTACTTTTTATCCCGATATTTCCACGGGATCGGGACTTGCGCGGGTGAAACCACGGGGCGCTGCTAGTAATTATATAATTTTTAACAAAAGGAATAAAATCGTTGTCTACAGAAAAACAGACTAATATTGGTGCTTGGCGAGAATCGGCATGCACAATTATTTGCTTACGCAATACTTAACCAGTTAAGACTTACATACTTACGTACGTAGCACATTTAGAGAGAGAGATATTTCAACACTGATAGAATCGCTATATTAACGGAGAACTAGGCAAAGAGCATAATATTAAAATTTTAGTTTCAAAGAAAGTTTTCGATGATAGATAGTTATTAACATTAACAAATCTATTGGTCTCATAACACAAAACGAATAAAATTCTAGGTTAAGGTCGGTAACTTTATCCACTAGTTCTTGGAAAACCGTTCAATAAGCGCTATGAATTCGTAATAATACTATAGACGATTTAAATAGTGATCGGTAATACCACCACACCTTCAATTTTAATCAATTAGCGCCATCTATTGAAAAAATAAATGAACCGTTTGTTTAATATGCCTCAAACACCATGACACAACAATTTATTAAAATTTTACGCCTGTTTTAGTTTTATATATATTATTTACAGTTCACTAATAATATCAATATTAATGATTTAATTGTATTTAAAAATTTAAATTTAACGGAAATGCGCTTTGAAAGAATTGAAATTATGCAAATACAAAAACAGACTAGTTTAGTTACAGATTAGTTACTAGTATTCTTTTTAAAGAAAAAAAATCCACGCAACAATCCCACGATTCCTACCTCGCCTCTCCACTTTTTTCTTCACTCTGTCTAAGATTATACCTTAAAGTAAAAATATACAGGCTAAATTACATTCTAATCTATACTAAAAGGTAATATAATAAACCGTCATGTTTCTAGGAAGTAATATCTTTACCTCCTTATTTGACAAATCCTACTAATATTATAAACTTGAAAGTTTGTGAGGATGTATGAATGTATGTATGTATGTATGTGTGGATGTATGTATGTATGGATGTTTGTTAATCTTTTACGCCAAAACTACTAAACCGATTGCGATGAACCTTGGTATGTAGATAGCTGGAGACCTGGATTAACATATAGGCTACTTTTTATCCCGATATTCCCACGGGATTTGGGACTAACGAAACCGCGGGGCGCTGCTAGTACCTAATCGTTAAAGCTATTAACACAACACAGTGATTAAAACATTCAAATAACTTAGTCATATGAATGATGTTTACGTACATTGATTATAGTGAATTTAAGTTCACATCAAATACCAGAAAAGCTAGGGCCGTCACTTCATTAAAAATTTGTGATAATTGAAAAAGAATTATGATGTGTATGGAGTTGGTATCAATATTATTTTGTCTCTTAAGTAAGCGATTTATGGGCTCAGATATTACGACCTTAATGATCACTAAATCTTATATACTTTTCAAAGGAGCTTAACACACCTCTTACTTCATTATTTGCAATTATAATATTATTTTTACTTATCAGTAATTAAACCATAAAGTATCTTTATTATCTGTACAAGAACCAAACTATTTAATAGCGTAATTTCGAAATTATTATTTAATAGCGTAATGTCGAAATTATTATTTAATAGCGTAATTTCGAAATTATTATTTAATAGCGTAATGTCGAAATTATTATTTAAAAGCGTAATTTCGAAATTATTAATTTTGATCTAAAAACTCACTCGAACAAAACATAAATATTGCAATCGTTTATGTTTTAAAGTAATATTAATGCACTTGCGCAAGTTAATGGTTAACTGTGGCGGCAAATTGATTAGGTTTTTTAAACGTCACTGTTCGCTAAATATTGCGTAACATGTCATAACTGTTACGCAATATTTAGCAAACAGTGGCGTTGAACTTATGCATTGTTGTTAATTTAAGAAAGTAAACGAAACGAAAACTTTTAAGTGTTACTGTAAATTTTAAAATGTGTCCAACATATCCAACAAACTAGGTCGAAGTTACAAAACTTAATAACATTTTATGAACTGACTCAAAATAAGTCATGTCTTTTCTAACTCAGTTGACATCGATTTCGGATTTCCCCATAAAGAAAAATACACCTCATGAATTTAGTCCACTTTGGAAACCAGGAAGCTTGATCAGCTCAGCATCCTGACGTCATTAGGTTCAATTCCCGTCTTGACTGACTTTTCCAACATACAATGACTAGATACACATAGCATAGACAGACTTAGATATTAATGTAATCATACTAAGGCGTTGTTTTAAACTGTACGGATGGCTAGGGCACAGGGAGAAACATTACGAGATTTACCAGTGACCAGTTTTTTGAACGAGTATCTGGGAGACCGGTAGCTTTTTCGTAAAATCGTCATTTCTTTTTAATATTTTTTTTTTAAAGTTTTTACAGAAAATACAACTATGCAGTTGAACTTAAAATGCAAAACTGTATTTGTATACAAAATTTCATTAATATCGTTAGAGCCGTTTCCGAGATACCTGAAATATAAATACATACATACAAGAATTGCTCGTTTAAAGTAATAAGATATAATAGGTACATATTTTAGTATCGGATGATAAGTAAGTCCAATTGCACCAATTGCTCCTGCCTGCCTCCGGCCTCCTCCAACCTGTTGGTCTAGTGGTTACTGACCCTGACTGCTAGGCCAGAGGTCGTGGGTTCGATTCCCACCTGAGTCTGGGTGTTCTTTGTATCCGTTGTTTGTATGTTTGTAAAGTCCCCCGCGACACAGGAGTAATTCCTAATGCGGGGAGTTGTCTTTTTAAAAAAAACAAAAAAAAAACACTAAGCAACTCCTAAGTTTACATCGCGTGGTTGCGAATTGTTTATCTTTTATTTTCATGTTTGAGTGCGTGAGTCTAGGTAATGGCTCTTGTTAGTTAGCTAGTAGCAATTAGGTGAAATTCACGTTGAACTAACGATTGTATAGATACAGTTGTTGGTGAAAATGTTTTATTTTTACCCTTTTTAATTGTATGGTTTTTAATTGTAGCTTATCTTCTATAGGGTTCTAGATAAAGGAAAGTCATTTAGTTACAGATCAGAATGTAAAACATGCAGTTTGTTCATTCTCCGCCTCTTCCACCACGTCCAAGTATCCGTGTGTGGTCCTCCTAGATGTCATTGGTGCCGATTCTATTGTACACTCGACTAAACTAAAACCTGACTTAATTTCTTCATATGAAATCAACCTAGTACTCTTCGTAATAAGGTCTATTTATTACTAGCATCTATTTCTCAGCGCCGCTAAATTTCAATAAAACCTGTCAACGTATACTCAACTTTATTTCCACGCAGCGAAAGTCTTCATTTATTCAAACGCTGTATAATTGCCGTATAAAAACTTGTTCAAATCGAACAAGGATGACGTGTTTTTAATGTACACCTACAAAGACGCTTACTAAAAACACAGAGCAAAAGAGATGGCATTCAACGGATAGCGGCTCTCGCTACGTGGTATTACAGTTTATTTAAGCGTATCAGACTTTAGTCGACAAATAAATTGCTTATTTCGATAGCGACATATGTTACCTACTTGTTTCAATTTGAAATAAGACCTTGTTTCTAAGTATGCAAGGTTTACTTCTTATATGACGAAAATTTAGTGAATTTTAATTTAGCGAGTGAAGTAACAGAATTGGGGCCATTGTTAAGATAATTATATTTAAGTCAAATATCGTTACCGTGTTGGTGCAAACATTAATACAAGTATTTATTTCAGTTGTAGACGAAAACGTGCTACGGTCGTACTACTTATGTTGATTGGTTAAACTTGAGACTATAAAATTGTTTTTGTAATGGAGCTATTTCTAAGGCTAATTAGTTTTCATTTTTATTAAAGCGAGCTTATTCTCTTTTGAAAAAATATTATCGCGATTAAGTCCCCAGTACACATCTAATATGTATCAAAGCTTTTACACAATTACAGATCTTAAAAGTGTGTAATAGTTGCTACCTGATCAGAAATGTTCATAAATAAATGCAATTAAATCTTAGGGCCTAACATTACTACAACGATTGCACATTATCCAATTTCATTCGATTATTATGATGGGTTCGCTAAGATTACAATGTGTAGTATAGTGTTTTAGTCAATACGATACCGTCACCTGTATTGTTGTTACAATTATGTTTCTGCTTTTGGCTAATTTTTGCGAATTTGCTTGAGTACAAAAGTAAAAACAACTATATGACAAAAATAAATTATTACTTGAACTTGGAATTTCGACCGACGCAAAAAGGTTTGTATACATTTACATTTAAAGAAGACAGTGGTTCTGTCTGTGAATCATACCTTCTAAACGTGACTTGATCGAGAGTGTTTTCAAATAAAAATTCATTCAAATCTGTTCAGTCGTTTACAGGTCATCAGCTATTTTCTAATTAAATTAATTTATGCTTGTTAATAGACACTGAAAGTTCTAATGTCATATACAATGTTACTGCACCTATTGTTATAATTTTGGTCTTTGAATCTAGTTTTTTTAGGGTCAGTTACGACCAAACTTGAAGTGTTTTTTGTGTCACTAGCTTAAGAACTATATCCGTAGATGCACTGTAACTTGTGAGGAAACGACTGCTTGGGGAAATGTAATGGCGACAGTCTTATTAAAAACCTTAACAAAGGTGCTACTCGCGTTATAATACTTAAGTACCACTGTATTGCCGCTACAGTGACTTTTAAAGCCCTTTAACCTTGTAACAAAAGTACCACATTTTATAATTGTTTATTGTTACAATACACATTTATCATTCATCATAATCCTAAGTAAACAGAAATATAAAACTGCTCTAAACACTTTTGAAATAGTAGCATTACACTTACACACTTACGAATTACAATCTGAGAGAGTTGTTAGAACATATTTTTAGCATTAAAGCTGTTGTACTTATGCTTTGCTAAGGACTGTTTACACATAAATTCAAGTAGGTAAATCAACGGGCCTGTTGTAAATTCCTAACAATAGAAACTTTCATAAATCTTTTCATAAGGTTAAAGTTTACATAAACTGAGTTCGAATTCGTGTTTCGAGTTCGAATATCAATTGTATATTGTTAAAATTATAAAAACCAAATTGGTGATTCTGAAACTTTTACCATAAAACACGTAAAAGTGCTTCTTATTTAAAAGTACTGAGTGAATACAACCCGTTGGGGTTACTGCGGTTGTAAGTTATCAGAAACACTGTAGATCTAAAGACCAAATAAAGAATTAAGTGAAGACATCAAGCTTTTTTCACGCGTTCCTGAAATAGCCTACTTAAAATTTTACACTTAAAATATCACTGATAGTACTTTGTTCAGCGATCATTAAGACCGTATTTACCGACGCCTTACGCAAATAGTTTACTGTCGAGAAATTAAGAAACTGCGTTTTGTGTTATCTTGGGTCTAATTAAGATTTTGTTTTTCCGTGTATTGAAATTATGAAATTTAAATTAATAGCACTGTACATAAAATTATGAAGGTGAAGAAGACATACCTTTAATTTGAATTCTAAAGAAACAATAAAGCGATGAGGCTTAATACATTAAACATTTTAGACATACTTTTTAAATAATCTCCAATAAAGCATAAAAAGCACAAGAAAGCGTTAAAGCGTTACGCTGCCCTCCGATCACTAAATTTTACTCTTCATATTTTTTTCATACCCAGCGCCTTATATGCAAATCGATGCATTGGCATTTATAATATGAACTATAATTATTAACTTTAAATAACACATACCCATGTGATACGTCGAAAAAATTGCTCTTAGATTTTACTGAATGTTACATTGCCCAAAAAAGATCTTGTTATCTTCAATCCAAGGCTGCAATATATTAATTATAACAAATTAAAAGAATATTACAAATTTTCCGACTAGTCAACGCATCATAAAGAGCTTCTTTAAAAAATACAACAAGCAGATTATGAAGATAATATATTTAATTGCAGTAAGTCAATTTGATGCCACAGATAGCGTAAATAATCTAAATATCTAGAATCCGCGTTTAGAATAGAAATAAACTTTATTTATATTCATCGCTGAATGTGTTCCAATGATTCAGTGCCTTTTTCTTTTTTCTTTCTGTTTATCTTTTCTCTTTATTTTTTCTCAATTTAGAAAATCTTTATTTTTAATTAAATCCTGATTCAGACACCCCATTTCTAACGAAAAACCAACGTTGAAATAAGGCTGCGTGGTAAAGAATTATTGCCGAAAGCAATAAAAAAGAAGTATCGAAAACCTTCTCCTTTGTTCCAGTTTGGTTAAAATGATAATTTATAAACCATTATTACACATTTAGGAAATTCCCAGACGTACTACGTCTGGGAATGTACTAATTGTGTACTATCTAATCAATATATGCCTACACTTGTATTATAAGTACGTTGATGTGATTAGTTTATTCAACATTAATCTTATCATTTTTCTTTTGTAATAAAAACTTTTTAATCTTGATCTAATATGTATATATGTACGAATATGAATGCAAGAAAATTATTGCTTAACTCATGTTGAATTCCGTGTGATAAAAGACACAGAAACACAACGCAGAAGTAAATACGACGCCTCTTCTCCTACAAAAACAGTTTTAAGCCGCCTTCTTCTATCTAGGTTTGCTAACCTAGGGAGCAGAAGAGAGAAGCTGAAGAATGACGTAGGTTTTATTGCTATTAAACCTGCTTTATTGCTATTAATGTTAATAAATTTAATTTGAGATAATTTATACAAAAGTTATTGGTCAAATTAACACATATGTGTTAAAAATTAACATAAATAAATTAACCAATGAATTTTAATACGTAAATGCACAAAAATTATTGGCTTCATAGTACGCAGGCGCAAATACAAAGATTATAGGAAACACTGTATTCTATGCTTGTTTTCTATCTCATTCTCTCGCAGGCAAAATCCCATTTATGAATGTTTGTATCTTTTCAAAGATTATAGGAAACACTGTATACTTGTTTTCTATCTCATTTCTCTCGCAGGCTAAACCTATTTATAAATTTGTTTGTCTCTTTTTAGTGTCGTTTCATCGAATTTTCAAATCACAACGATTTTAAAGAAGTTTCACTTGAGAAATGTAAAAAATAAAAAAAGCAAATCACACAACATGTTAATTTGGTGTCATAAGAAAACACGTTACAATAAAATGTAATTAAACTTTGACGATTTGTACGCTTAATGATGTGTAAATTGGGACTTCACTTAGGTTACTTAAGCAATGACGGGAGTCTAGCGCTCGGTCGTTGAGTGTGAGCGACTGGCACTTATAAAATTCCTGTTGGTACTTGCTAACGCGCTGAACATAGCCACAGAATACATAATAGTACTAGTACTTAGGCGTTCATTAGACGCTCATGTAAACGTCAATCATTACCAAAAGTCATGATTGACGGATGTTCATTGGTGATTGATGAAATAATATCGACATGAAAATCTCATCATGCAACCGTCAATCACTGCATTAGACGATAGGTGATTCGTCAATCACTGTTTTGATTGTGGCAAAACTGACAGCAAAACCAACCGTATAATGGGCGCCTTAACCCCGGATCGTGGTCATAATCGTTTAAATTCGATCGGAACGGACTCCATTTATACACGTACTGCGTTTGAATAAAGTTAAGAACATATATTTAATATTTTATAAACATATAATCAAGTTTAATTGATCGTATATCAGATATGACGGAATTGGTTTCAGTTCCGAAGTGTTTTTCGGTTTTCGGATCCAATCATAGAAAGTTGTAAGCGTGATTACAAAATGATTGATGAATTGCATTATCTGTGTTCACCTTGTAACATGCACTTATTCAAATTATAGTTATAACTTTAAGAAAGTTGGACAATTACAAATCTTTAATTCTTTACGGCTAGCATGGTCTTTAAAACTCTAGACTTTTCTGTAAGTGATGAAACTAATTTTCATCTTGAAATATTATTATTTTCGGCCACACCATAAAAGTTTTATCGGCTTATTGAAACGGTGATGAAGGTCGGCATATATTTTTTTAAATTTTTAGCTATGAAAATTTCTTTTCACATACATTGTTACTTCCACATATCATAAAATTACTTAGATAAAGTCCATTAGGAGGACTGCCCTTGTATAAAATAATGTAAGATTTAAAACTTGCATATAATTGGCTCTAAAAATAGACAAAGGCAGTTCAAATTGGACATATTACTTGAGCCGCTATTGCTGGACATATAAAATTTAATTTTAAAAAGGTCCTAACCACCTAATTTAATTATTTAAATGGAATGTAGGATGAAACTTGCTAAAACATTACACAGGAGCGTCAGCGCGTGCTGCCTTAAATAGGTCATAACACCAAAATTAGAGGTCTTGTTTCTGTGGCTAGCTCCAGGTGATACGTTTGATAGTCCCACGAGTGACAGAATTGTTGCTGAAAGTGTTGAAATAAAAAACGGTGACTGTTTGGCTTCAACAGACTCGAGACTTGTCGGCCAAGTTGATAGTAAAAACCATACATACAATCATGCCTACATAACCGCAGGGGTAGGCAGAGACCTATATTAAACAGCCACATTTTGCCTAGTATAATTTGGTCCCAACTACATTATAGAGGCAAGCTTATTACCGTTAATCGAGCACAATGGGAGTTTAAGGTAGGACAAATGTAAGAAAAATATGAGGTAACTAGCTAACATGAAGGTATAGAAACCGATTTATCATCTAATTTAGTACCTACACACAGTCTGCACAAGGGCGACGAGAAACATTTTAATGTAGGACAGAAATTGCGTAATTGAACGACACAAGTGAACGTTCGCACTAGTATTACCTCTAGAGCGATGTGACGAAATCTGAAACCAAATATGGGTTACTAGCTTTTGCCCCCGGCTTCGCTTGCTTAAGAGTTATTTTTCGATACCTCGGTAACAGGACTTTTTTTTGCATGAAAGATCTTATGTCTTTTTGTGCACCCCCGACGACGAGTAAGACCTACTCGTCACACTGTAGGTATGCTGAATATCATGATGGTCGAGTGAGTAGTTAAGGCGTCAAAGCGTTAGAACCAAACAAAGTCAAATTCATATGTATAATACCTATCAGATGTGATGCGGCCGTAACGCACTCGACTGCCACGTCACGGGTCACGGACTTATCTGCTCGGGGCAGTTTGTAAGCATGGATATGTAAATTTGTCTTTGTTTTTGTGTTTCTATGTAAGTATAATAAAATATTTATTTATTTTATTTTATTTATTTGGTTTACTCACAGCATATATATGTAACATTTATGATAAAATTTAGATATTTAGGTTCTGATATACATGCCACTTATGAGCTAACACAGCATTCATAGTTTAGACAACATATTAAAACAAAATCATATATCACATAGATATTAACTAAGTTAAGAAAGAAAGATAAAAACATTATTGTACCTAAATATAAGATCCAAAACATCAATTGGCATTAGGTTTAAAAAAAAATACAGGCAGTTTATAACATATAAAAAAAAGAACAAACATAACATAACATTTTACATAATCTAGTGATTTTAGTGGTTGTGTTAACAATTAATACATACTTAGTCTTATCAATTTGAATTTCGAGATTTGCCAAATGATTTCAATATTTTTAGACGAAACTGGTTTTCTCTGTCATGATACACATCCGCATCAGGCACAGTCCGGAGGAACGAATTTAAATTCCTACACAGTTAGTTTTGGACAAGGGTACAGTAAGGAGATTACAAACAGGATTACGTGGAGGTCTTCTGGGTACATTAATGGCTACGTTTGAATTCAAATATTCACTACTGATTTTATTATGTAACACTCTTTGTATAACCACACAAATCCATTCATCAGTCTTCTATCACGAAGAGAGTCCATTCCATAAAATGTAAGCCGATCCTGGTATGGGCATCTTGGAGATATATTAGGTGAATTATAGGCTAAATGACGAGTGAAGGCTCGTTGGATATTTTCTATTCGTTGAGAATGAATAGCGTAATGGGGCTTCCAAGTGACATCACCATATTCAAGACGGCTTCGCACAAGAGTTATACAATATTATCTTAGTTTGAACGAATTTGAAGTCCTTTGTGTTACCTCATCAATATGCTGCCTGAAACTTAGTTTTTCATCCATTATAACCCCGAGATCTCGTACCTCACTTACTTTCGAAAGAGACATACCATTTATGTGGTAGTTGGACATTTGTGCTTGCCTCTTCCTTGTGAACCTTATATGGCAACATTTTATAACATTTTTATAACAGGGTCATGCAATTATTATCACACCAACTTTGAATATTATTTAAGTCCGTTTGTACACGGGAAACATCATCGCTAGATGATATAGTTTTATATATTTTAAGATCATCAGCAAAAAGTAAATACTTGCTGTTAGTGATTTCAGCAGTAATACTGTTGATGAAGAGTGAAAATAAACACGGGATAAGATGAGATCCTTGCGGTACAACCGAGGTGGCATGATAAGGCTGCGACTCGTATCCACCCACTTCAACAACCAGGGACCTCTTTGCCAAGTACGATTCAAACCACCTTAGAAGCGATCCATGTACCCAGCTGATTCCAATCTGGACAGTAGCAAGCGAGTGATTGACTTTGTCAAAGGCACTACTGAAGTCAGTCTACACCGCATCAACTTCATGTTCCTTGTCAAGTGCACGTAATGTATCATTCACAAATTCAGTTAAGTTAGATTGTACACTTCTACCAATTTTAAAACCATGTTGACGGACAGATATTATTGGATCCAGATGACGCGTATTGATAATACATAAAAGAGACTCGAAAATGTTTGCAAAACTCGAAAGTATAGAGATAGGGCGATAGTTTATAACGTCAGAAGAATCATCTTTTTTTAAGACTAGAACGATTTCCAAACCTCAGGAAATTGTCCATGTCCAAGAGATCTATTATAGATTCTACATAGGGGAGACGAAAGAAACTTGCTACATTTTTTAATAAATATCGGCGGAATGCCATCTGGCCCTGGGCTCTTATAAATATCAAGTTCATTCAATGCCTTCGCCACTTCCTCCTCTACAAAATGTACCCTACCAATGCCGTTTGAAATGTTGGCTTTATCAGCATTTGTTAAGCACGCATGCCCTGTGCCATATTGATAAAAAATTACTGGCAAATAAGTTTGCGATATCCTGGCGACCGAGCCGTTCATGTACATACGAGTTGGGAACGTCGATGAACCTTTACGTTTATTTTTGATATGGGACCAAAACATTCTCGAGTTTTGCTGAATATTTACCTCAATTTTGTGTTTATACTCGTACTGTCTAAAGCAGGCATCTGCGACTCTATGACAGCGAGTACGAAGTAATTCGAAGCTTAAACGATCACGAGGATTATTGTATTTACGAAATCGTTGTCGTAATTTTTCTTTTTCACGTAACAGTTTTATAAGAGCTGTAGAGAACCAAAGTGGATATACTTGTTTCCTCCATCGATATTTTGGCACATATTTGTTGACGACGTCGTGTAATATGTCGTAAAATACTGAAGTCATTCATATCATTGACATCATTACAAACAGAAAAAGAAAGATTCCAGTCTACGGACCTGAGCTCTGTTAGAACATTTTCATAATCTTCTCTAAAATAATTATATCCAGTTCGGGGTTGGGACTTTAAAGTATCGCAACGCCAAACTGGGATAGTTATAAGTAGGTTTGGATGATACGGATCCAATTTACTAATAAGATTAGCTGATTGAGATACTCTTAAGTTTGACTTATTGCTGTAAACCAGGTCAAGTACTTTGCCGTTACAGTTTTCTATATTATTAAATTGATATAGGTTGTTAAGAGAAATGAAATCAACCAGTGCACATTCCATGGAACAGTCATAATTCGAAGATGTTAATTGCGCTCCATTATCGATTTGAGTCCAGTTGATGAAGCCTAAATTAAAATCACCCAGGAAAATTACATCATTTACATAATTCAAAACATTACTGACATTATTCAAAAACACACATAGATAATCCAAATTGATAGGTGGTGGAAGATATACAACACAAATAGCGATCTTTTTGGTATTATTTTGAGTCCCGATATCTACCATGACCCACAAGTCTTTCGCGTTAGATTCCCAACGTTTTAGTCTCATCGATTTAAAGTTAATAGATACTGCTAGAAGAACACCATCCCCATTTTTTTTGGAGTCGCCATGACATACGCGATCACGTCGATAAACGACAAATCTTTGATCTAAAATTTCACAATTAGATATATTCGAATTGAGCCCAGTCTCAGTAAATGCAATCAATTTGAAATCGTTTAACAATATAGCATTGTAAATATCTTCAGTTTTGGTACGCATTCCCCGTACATTCTGATAATATAAATCAAGCATTGCAATACAGTAACACCAAATTGTACCAAGTAACCAACGACCAATATTACTTAATGCGACTTAAGCAGTCTAGGTTTCGAATATAAATGGCCTGAGATTGTTCATCTTTAAGAATAAAAATACGACCATTTCTAACCCAAACCAATTTATAAGAATCCTGCTTGAAGAAACCGTGTAATTTTTTATTAGTTGGGCTGAGATGTTCAGATACGTATACTGGACTACATTTTCCTGCTATACCCAAGTGACTGGAATTAAGTTTCTCTTGAGGGTTCTTTTTTGTAACCAATGACTGCAGCCAAGATAGTGTCCCTTTGACGAGGTGTACGAAGTTTGGCGATCACCGAGCGTGGGCGTTCTCTATTTTGGTCCATTTTAGCGAGTCTAGTTATCTGGAGAATATCACCATCGGCGACTGGACTACCAATGGTTTTTGTAAGATGGATGAATGTATTGGCCAGGTTTTCACTTTGATGTTCCGGTATACCGTTTATTTCCAAGTTACTGTCGCGCATGTGCTGTTCTACAATAGTTAGTCGGGAGGTGAGATCGTTGATGTCAGTGAGGATTCGCTTATTATCCGTTTGTAGCTGATCTATTATAGCATCCTTTGCCTCAAGTTTTTTCTTCATGTCCTCATAACAGTTCTTATAAAAAGCTACCGACTCCTGAAATATGGCTATTTGGTTATTAATATTATGTAATTCATTAGACACCGATATATATATGTATACAAAAAGGTATCTAGGTATGTTTATCCGTAGTCCAGAAGCTATGCTTAGTTTGGGTCCGTTTAGCGTTGTGTATTAATTATAAAATGTTAGAAGGAAGTATCTAATTGCTTTTCTTTAAAGAACTTATTTAAGTACAATTTATTAACACGCGTTTCTAAAACTTAGGGGTTAACATTTTTCCAGATTTAAAAATTTAAAGTCGTAGGACTGCACGTCAGAAGTGAAAACATAACTTACATATATATAATATATACACACACATGTATCTGAGCGCGATAGTCGAGCGAGTTCAGCGCTTTTTCCCCCTACCAAAAGTGCCCAACTTGCCTAAATAAGTTTTCCAATTATGTAGTATTCGCAAAATTCAGTAATCAAAATTTGTGGGCTACTTGAAACTCTTGAGGACTTTAGATGATGCTTTTCAATATCATACAATGAAAGAAAATGTATGTTCGTAGACCACAAGAAAATAAACAAAAATTACTTAAATATGCAGTTCGAATATTGATTGTGATGAAGACCAAATTATCATAGAAAACTTTTTCCACTGCAAACTTAAGTTTGTCCTTCCCTTCAATTGAATTTGAATCATTTAGTAAGGTTCACTTAGGAAAGGGAAATATATGCAATTATATTAATTTGAATAAGTAAAACTTAAAAAAATTTTGAAAGTCTGTAATTTGCTGGAACAATATTTGGTAGTATTATAAAAAGAACCGGGAAATGGAATCCTTCTGGCCAGTGTCATAACTTAGTATCATTATTTAATAGATAGTTGTGTAATGGTGCATTCAGTTCAGTATCGATTTCTGCATAGTGTTATAGCCGTAGATACCAATAAATGGAATATTTCAAAATAACGATTGGTGTCAGTGTACTGATGTTATTGGACAGTGAATAAAAAATTTATTGGCAAGCAACAGCCTAGCAATATAGGGATAAAATGCGCACCGCGCTTAGTAAGACAACTAGCAATTCTCAACTCAACTTATGAGATTTAATCGAAACATTTTCTTGAATTGTCTTAGAATAGGAGTTCGAATTTAAACAGACTGCTAAACTGTTTACTCTCACTTTGTCTGTCTTCCTCTCTGTCTCCTACCTTATACCGTACACTAATGATTTACAGTGATCTTTTGGTAACTTAAATTATTTTCGTATTACGTTTCCTCAACAAAATAAAATTCTAAGAAACAAGTTATGGATTCATCAATTTGGGGCTTATGAGTTTGACAAAGTTTATCTTTCTTACGCACCTTTTCAACCTCCCTTCATTCCTGCTTCACGACGTAAATTGAAGGAATATCTTAAAAGAAAATCAGCTTATAGTAAACAAAGAAATATTTACGTCGGAAAGCGTGTAGTGAACAAAGAAAAAGTCAATGCAGGTTGTAAAACATTGCCGCAGCTATTTTAATCAAATATCAACGTGGGGGTTCGAAAATAAATCGTAAAAAGTTTTCTGATAGGTTCACATAACTTTTATCGTTCTGAACTAACTTAACTCTCGGGCACCGGATGGGCGGATGTTATTGGGATGGGTAAAACTTTTTAATTGTCTGCTGCCGAACTTTGATTTGTCATTGAGATAAAGATAAAAAATATCTTGGATGTGGCTTCGTTTTAACTTAATGGTAGAAGAATATTTATTATATATATAAACATTTATAAATTCTTGACATCGAAATCTTTAAAATCATGAAATTCTTGAAATCAATGTCAAGAATTCATATGTTTTGTTTGCATTAGAAATAAACTCTTTCTGTTTCTAACCGTTTTACAAACTATTTTACAAGGCATCAGCTTGCCGACGTCGAGGTGTTACTTTTAAAGTATGTAAGAAAAATTAAAAAATAAACTAAAAATATATATAATATAAAAATTTAAAAACTTTCTTTAGACATATATAAATGAAATTATCGAATAGACTCAGCTTAGCAACATACGCAGTTAGCCAGCCAGTATCTGTTTCAATATCAGTCAGTTCAATAATTTTTCTTTTTTTCTAACTGCGTATGTTGCTAAGCTGAGTCTATTCGATAATTTAGCCATATGATAAGCATTATAATAAGGTTCTCGGAGACTTCCTTCCTCGGGTATACCCGAGTCCCTTGCGATAGACTCACTTGTGACGGAACACGGTGTGGTTTTAGTCGGTTCGATTCCGACATACCACTTCACCGATAGCCATGGTGAGGTGATGACCCGTGGGGGTTTCCAGACGAAAAAAAAAAACATTATAATAAGAGTTAAAATCAAGATTAATGCTTAATAATTTCATGATATCCACCAGTTCCAACTCATATTCTTTAACCATTATAGTGATTTTCACCTGGTTTATGTTTGGAACCCGAAAGTTATAAAGCATAACTAAATACAAAATTTTATTCAAATTGTAGGAGCTGTTCGTTTGAAGTTATTAGATTAGATGATTGTTTACACTAGCACATGTCTCTGCGTGGCCCATTCGGCGGGCATCAATGAAAGTTTATTGTCATTCACTGTTGTCTATCAATATTTACAAACAGTATTTGTGTTTATCAATATAGAGCAAGAGTGCACTTTTGTTCAGGCAAGAGTCATACGGGTCAGAGGACTGTCTGTTTACAATAAAATCATTTTTATTGTAAACCAACTGAACCGTCCTATGTATTTGTACTGCCATTCCCCATTTATTAGCCAATAATAACAAATGTTTTACTTATTTACGAGCAGTTAAATATGATACAACATATAAAAACCAGTGTTGCAAATACTTTTACACTAATTTATCATTCCAAAAATATAAAAACGTAATATAAATAATAATAGGGTTTTAAAATCGTTTTATAATGATAACATTTCAAGAAATAGTTTTAAATTCTATTTAGTACTCAAATTAGAGAATATTACTACTTAATGTATTATCTCCTGGTCGAAGACCTACCTACCAACTATGCGTAGATAGACGCAAATATAAACATCAACATAAAATAATATCGTTATGAGATATTTTTTTAATATCCGTTCACTAATCGTCACTACATGTGTATAATATATGTATTATACACATATGCTTTCATAAAAGCATTCTTTCTTTAGACACAAACCTTCGGTATGCCGAAGGTTCGTGACCTTCATTTATATATGTCTAAAGAAAGCATATTCATTTTTTAATTTTTCTTACATACTTTAAAAGTAACACCTCGACGTCGGCAAGCTGATGCCTTGTAAAATAGTTTGTATAACGGTTAGAAACAGAAAGAGTTTATTGCTAATGCAAACAAAACATATGAATTCTTGACATTGATTTCAAGAATTTCATGATTTTAAAGATTTCAATGTCAAGAATTTATAAATATTTATATATATAATAAATATTCTTCTACCATTAAGTTAAAACGAAGCCACATCCAAGATATTTTTTGTCTTTATCTCAATGACAAATCAAAGTTCGGCAGCAGACAATTAAAAAGTTTTACCCATCCCAATAACATCCGCCAATCCGGTGCCCGAGAGTTAAGTTAGTTCAGAACGATAAAAGTTATGTGAACCTATCAGAAAACTTTTTACGATTTATTTTCGAACCCCCACGTTGATATTTGATTAAAATAGCTGCGGCAATGTTTTACAACCTGCATTGACTTTTTCTTTGTTCACTACACGCTTTCCGACGTAAATATTTCTTTGTTTACTATAAGCTGATTTTCTTTTAAGATATTCCTTCAATTTACGTCGTGAAGCAGGAATGAAGGGAGGTTGAAAAGGTGCGTAAGAAAGATAAACTTTGTCAAACTCATAAGCCCCAAATTGATGAATCCATAACTTGTTTCTTAGAATTTTATTTTGTTGAGGAAACGTAATACGAAAATAATTTAAGTTACCAAAAGATCACTGTAAATCATTAGTGTACGATATAAAGTAGGAGACAGAGAGGAAGACAGACAAAGTGAGAGTAAACAGTTTAGTAGTCTGTTTAAATTCGAACTCCTGTTCTAAGACGATTCAAGAAAATATTTCGATTAAATCTCAAAAGTTGAGTTGAGAACTGCTAGTTGTCTTATTAAGCGCGGTGCGCATTTTATCCTACCGTGTTCTACCGTGGGAGAAATGCCGCCGATATTCAATCTATCTTCGACTTATTACTATCCCAGTATGATATGTGCTTTTCATGGGATTATGAAACACCAAATTTTAACAACGAAGAGTAATACAAGGCTCGTTTCTCACAGGTGACGTCAAATATAATTTTGGATAATGGTCTATTCCAGTAAAATTAACGTGAAGTATACAATGTTCAATTAAAACCGGTTGGCTAGTCATTCGGCCAGAGGTCAAATCCGACTAAAATATTAATAAAGCCCTAAATGTTTATCATAGTTCAGTTTCTAAAATGTTATTTATTATAAACAAGCTAAAAGCTTCGAAACACAAATAAAAGAAAAGTGGTTAAAAATTGAAGAGTAAAAGGTACTGAACTGTTTTGTTTTACCTACTAATATATAGATTAGTATACATTAAAAAACCGCCCAGGCTTCGCACGGGTAGCAAAGATATCTTCAATAAACATCATCATGTTTCAACCAATTTACACAAAACCTTAATAAATTATCTACCTATACCTTTCTCATGAAACGCTCTATCTATTGATGAAAACCGCATGAAAATCCGTTCAGTAGTATTTGAGTTTATAGCGAACAGTTAGACAGACAGTCGCGGAGGGGAATTTTGTTTTATAATATGTAGTGATGATACAGCAGGGATAACCATAATAAAATCCAAGATTTTAGTTTAAAATCGCCTGACAGGGACGAACTTATAACTTAAAGAGTTGTATCCCACATGTAGTCAAAGCGTTAATAAGATGCATAGCATTTATGAAAAAAAATAACATTATAGTGATGTAAACATAAATCCACACTATATGTTATTACAGAAATGCGAGGTTCCGGAAACGATGTTTTAGCTAGACGACCGGATCCAACCGGCCCGGTTTACTAATGTGTAACCTGCAGATTGTGGTGTTTGAGTAACAAAACAACGACCCATGTTGACTGTCTACCGTACAACTGAAGCTGTCTTAACGTTATTACAATGGCTTAGAACTGTAGCGAAGTTTCATTAAATGTCTAGTTGCCTTGATGTAGTGTAGATGAGGTAGAGAGTAAATACGGCTCAATATTAGATCTTTCACAATGGAAGAATAGATTGCATGGCGATTTCAGGAAGCGAATATTTGTTTTATTTTTCTGAATAAAAAGGTTGTGGTGAACGTGTTTTAATCACTATGTGAAAATGCCATATTAACAGTTATAAGGCATGATTATGATACGTTTTTGATGAACATCTTAAGGAAGTTGTAAAATTATTTGATTCAATACTTGGGAAAACTCTGTGAAAAGTTTCTTAGTAACGGCCCCTACACTAAATACATCCAAGACGCTAGTCTACAGCCTAGATAAAACACGTATCAACTAACCTAGCTCGCGACTCCAGGAAAGATAAGACACATACGAGTACAACAACTTCCTAGCTGTTAATGTCATTTTCAATAAGTAAACAATCTATTAACCGTCATAGTACTACTTTTAATTATGGACGATTATCACAACCGCATTGCAATTATGTAGGTTAATAGTTTCAATTTATTTTACTTATTTTAATACATTTTTACCATCTGCTCCACGATTTCCCACTTAAGAGCCTCATAGCTTCTTTTTGAATTCAGATCCAAATGCCAGGTCCTTGGAGTCGGTGGAGTAAATATCTAAGAGCACCCGGATAAGGATATGGAGCTCTTGGGAACGAGTCGAGGTTTGACCTTATATATTATTTGTAACATAAAATCCTTACAGTTATATCCGTGGAAATAATTGCTACTGCATAAAATACATTTTCTTAAAGTAATAACAAATACTTTGCAAACATTTGACATTAGTCCCCTAAGTCTACCTAAAACAATTAAAAAAATATACTTAGTTTGATGAATGTTTTTTTTATTGTTATTGATTCCATAGAGGCCAGTATTATCAGATTCAATATTTTGTTTTTTACTTCGATCAAATATGCCATAGATACACGTTCCCTTAGAAACGTCGCGTCAAATTGTGATACCAGACAGAACTATATACTTTAGGTCCATGCATGTAAAATAAGCCATCCTAACAGTAAACCAGACCAGATCTGGTTTTATAAAACAGAAGGCCTTGACCATCAGACCTGGCATTTGTATCCTATTTTTGAAAAGTGTATTAATTTGATCCTGAGGCAGGTAAACAACAACAAAATTTACTAAAATTTATCGATAAGTGGCATGCAAACAAATGGATTTCAATTTAACTTTTTAAATTGCGCTCATAAATTGAAGAAAACACTAGATGTCATGTTGTTCGTTTGTCATGACGTTATGTCATCGGTAGTAAAAGCATTAGGTATTGCAATTTTGCCAATTTTACGAGTTACTATCCTTGTGATTAGTGATGGAGATATAATACATCCTACACCGATGTGTAAACATTCCGTAATTTTCAAAACAAAAATCGCGATGAATTGCAAAATAAAATCTTCTCATGATAGAAGAGCTTGTTCTGGGTAGATTAGTTATTTATGCCTATCCAAAGCCGTAGTCCATGGTTATATTTAAGTAAAATACATAGACATGTTGAAAAAGAGTGTCTTTGGAGTTTCTTGCGTGTTCTTCTCCATAGGATCTACGTATTGGAACAGGCAACTAGCTTCACGACTGACTTATACTGACTGACTCCTACTCCTGACAATTCAAAAATACCTACAATGGGTTAACTTGAAATAAATAATTTTGATTTTGATTTTGAATTACATTAGGAATAAAATATTTTGGATATAATTGAATAAAGAAAAGATTTTACAATTTACCTGGTTTTTTACTGAAGTAATGACCTTAAGCCGCTTACGTTTCGCATATTTGTAGAACAGTAAAATTTAACTTCCGTCTTTTCTGAACTGAACATTTGCCTTATCCCTATCGCCTTTAATTAGCTATCTTTAAGTTATTTTTTTTTTGATCATTACATTTATATGTAGAGTAAAAAACCCTTTTATGCAAAACATGGTTTCTTATTTACGTATTCATTTTTTTTTATGATATCTACCATAAATGTGATTTTCAAGTTTGTTTTTACTATTTAATTAATATTTAATGACTTGATACTTCACAATATCGATATCGTATCGATTTATAAATTAAGAGCAAAAGAAGTACCTTAATTACGCGGCAACAAAGAGGGTGAATAAATAGTAATGTTATTCTATGAATATACATTTATGAGTGTTTTGATGGTTCTCAGTAAGTAAACACTCCATAAGTACCAAAAGTATTTTAATCTGGTAGCACAAACATAAAGTGTTTTACGTACAATTTTAGTAATTGTTAATTTATACTGCTAGTATCTAATATATTTTTCAAAAGTGAAAAGATGATATTTTTTTACTTCTTTATTTTACTTCTTTAAGAACAATAATAGTTGAGTGTAGCCAACTTAAATAAATAAATTTATGAAATACTTCTTGAAATTCAAATCGTTCAATTGTCCAACACAATTTTTTTTTAACTTGGGTAGTGAATTTTTCTTTCATGTTTTTAATCAAGAAAGAAAATTCACAATAAAAAATGTTTACAAATGGGATAGAAATTTTCTATACGTACAAATACAACTGAAACTTCTTTTTGAAGTTAGGTAACTAGCAGCTTGTAGCTGTCTTGAGGTATTCAGAAACCGCTTCTATGCAGTATAAATAAGTATGATTAGGACATGCTACACATAAACTCTTCAACCTCTTTGTGTCCCAGTTAAGGCATTACCTTTATAGCCGCCAGGTAGATAGTTATAACGTGCACTAAATAACTCATTGTACTGTACGGGACATAAATAATTTTCGACTCTGCTGTTTATTACATAGAGAACTGTTTTGTTTGCATCGTATTCTGACAGTTTATTCGCTATTCTTATGCAAATCAAACATGAGCACTTCTAACTTAATAGTGACGCGGACAAGGTTGACTTTTTTACTGGTTTTAAGCGATCGCGTATTTTGTTCTACTACAACTACGCTTTAAATAATTGATAAATACAGACCTATTTAGTGAATATATTATTATATGACAACAACGTTAAAATACAGCAAAACATGACTTTTACTTTAGAGCAGTTTTAAAAGAATTGAAAATATGAAACAGAAGTATCTACCTATCCTCATTATTCTTTACTAGCAGAGCCCCGCGGTTTCATAAGCGTAAGTTCCGATCCCGTGGGAATATCGGGATAAAAAGTAGCCTATATATTAATCCAGGTCTTCAGCTATCTACATACCAATTTTCATCGCAATCGGTTCAGTAGTTTTGGCGTGAAAGACATCCATACATACATATATCCTCACAAACTTTCACGTTTATAATACTAGTAGGATTCAAAAACGTTTAAGAATATTCATAAATAAATTAGATTACCTTTGAAACTACAAATTAGTTTATGCTCTATGAGTGTTCCTACCTCAAACCTTCAGTTTACTGTTTTACAGTTGTATTTTAGTCTATCACGGAATATTCAACCCGATTGTAGAACATTATAAATAAGATACTAATTCATTTGCAGTTTTTCTCAAAGGTGAAAACAGGCAAAATATATGAGGTTGATTTTTATCAAATTTTTTTAAATCACTGTTGATAATCGACTATGTCGTACAGGGCTCGGAAGTGGTATGTGGGTGGGTATTTAGTCTCATAAATAACACAAGTAATATGTGTTTGTATAATAAAGTTACTAACGTTTCATCCATCCATTTAAAGAAGGATAAAACTCTGTATGGTATTTTATAAAGTTTGACTAAACATTTAAAAAATAGAAGCGTATTAATTATTTCATCAAAAAACGTACCAGGTGAGAGCAAGTTTAGGAAAGTCAGTTAAGTAATATCTATATTACTGACTGATTAATTATCTCAGTGGTGTACGCCCTTCGCGTTAACGCCCGTACGTAAGTCGTACTCATACCTAATAATATATACCTACATGTACCTAACTAGTCAGCTGTAAATCTGGCCTAAATAATAAAAGTACTTAATTTTTTTAAGTTATTCTATTTAGTCCATCAAAATCAAAGTAAGCATCAGAACAGTTTTATATAACCGACACTTACGAGTCAAGGCGCTTAGCACGACTGACAAGCGCCTAAGGAGCTATTAACGGCCCGAGACCAATGACGCGTGAAAAATCAGTTTCTCATGAATGGAAATTTGTTCAATGATCTGCAAAATTAACTGACATAGTGTTAGTTTGTGAGACACTGTACCATGTGAACGTTTTACACGCGATATTTTTTTTTAAATAAAAATACTAAGTTTTCAATTTATACAGACTCTTCTAAGACCAAAGTTAAGAGACTTGTTACAAGAAACGGTAGAAATTTGAGTTAAAAGTTTATTTTACTATTGCAAACAATAGAACTTTTGTATATTCACTTACAAAACCTGAAATACATTAAAAGCTTTTTCGAATAACACCTTTAAAACTTACGACTTTGATATTTTCTTTGACAGTATAGCACTTTACACTTTAGTTAGTATAGCAGTAGTAGTAAACAAATTGAGTGCTTGAAATACACATATATGTTTTGTTTTTCGTTTATTGCTTCTGTTTATCAAAATTAATAGGACTTCTATCAAGCCATGAGCTAGAAGAGAGCCATGCTTCGGCACGTATGGGCCGGCTTGACCGGAGTGATACCACGGCCTCACAGAAAACCGGCGTGAAGCAATCCTTATGTTTCGCCGAGAGAGTGAGGTTATTGAGTTACAGGTGCCCCTGGATGACGGTAGTCACTTACCATCAGGTGACATATCTGCTCGTTTGCCCCCTATCCCATAAAAAAAAAACAAAAGGAAAGATATTGCGACCATCAGCAGGAATATAACAAAGGTAAAAATGCTGCTGATTCTATTTCTTTTGATAAAAAAACTTCTTAGATACCTCTCCTATGTCCATGTACATATTGTGGTGATGAGACCTCTCGCCACAGCTTGCACACTCCTTCGATTGGAATGATAACTCTTTGAAACGCGAGAGGCCTTGACTTGTGGCACCAAACTCGAATTTAGAACATGTTCGAAATATTTTATGAAGAATAAGAATAGAAGAGAAGACAGTCGCCCAGAGGACAGAGGACTGTCGTGACGACTTCCGTGCAAAGGTGCACGGAATAATTCAAGAAGTATTATTTATAATTAATTTCTTTGAAGTTATAATTGTTATATGAGTAAGTTGATCCTGATTATATCGCATAGTGCGTTTCCCTGCTCTTTTAATTTTCCTCCTCTAGATAGTACCTGTCGTGAACTCGTGACTCGTGACTGGTTACCGTAAAGCCAGGCCTATGCCACTCGATGTACTTACGTGCGCTAAACAACTACCGGCCGCATGGCCGCTGGCGGCCCTTATACGCAGTCTCGCGCAGTGGGTTGCCGACAGCTGTACTGCGCGCTCACGCTATTATTTTTGAATTTTTACGTAATTCGAAATCGTATTTTTATACCTTTATATACTTTAAATACAGACAAATTGACATGGTTTCTGGTAGTTAAGTGCTGTACATGGACGTAGATACAGTAGGAGAAAAAATTCAAAAAAATCTAATTGTTTTTGTTTTCAAATATATTTTGTTCTATTTTGATGTTTTGGTTTCTGTTACAAATCAATAAGAGATAATACGGTTTTCACTGTCACATAGTTGTTTTTTAGATAAGGATTTTTATGCCCTTTCTTTAATATACAAATACCTACTTAATTCGAATTATACAATTTATTTAATTAATCAAGTGTTTATTTCGAATACAAATAGTTAATTCTGTAATAAAAGTAATTAATAATGGTTTACCATTCTTATTAAATATTTATAATAGTAAAGAAAATACGTAATTTTGAAATGGTTTTAGGATTCTATTTATGGAAAAAATATATACTTACTTAGGTAAGTACTAAATACCTTATCTTTATAATTTTTAAGTAAATGATACCTACTTTATTAGTTTATATTTATAAGAATGCCATAACTACAAGAAATAAAATCTTTAGTACCTAGGTACTTTATTTTTTTACCCAAAAGCAAAACGCCAGCGCGCTAGGGGTGAGTCCAGCCGACCAAAATTTTTTGTTTTTAGATTTTGTCGGTACTATTGTCGTCAAGGACAACGACGCATCAACTCGTGTAGTGAATTTCACGCGTTTGTTTGGGAAAAGATTTGGATGTAGGTACTCAACTTTAATTAAGAAGCATCAACAATATACACAATATGCAACATTGTTCTTTAGATTTATCACTACATCACATCTATACTAATATTATAAAGCTGAAGAGTTCGTTTGTTTGGTTGAAGCGCTAATCTCAGGAACTGCTGGTTCGAATTGAAAAATTCTTAAAATGTTGTGTTGGATGGACTACCCATTTAAAGAGGAAGGCTATAGGCTATATAACATCACGCTGCTACAAATTCTTTAAGTTTCTTTTCTCGAATAGTTTATTGATATTTCTCGTTAGAGGTTTGGTTAAGCAAGGTCGCGTGGCTTCGGCAATAAGTTTTTCGGAGAAGCGATTTGTTGTTAAGTGTTTCGTTTTAGTAAACTTACGGGTGGTATTAAAGTGTTACATTTTTCTAAGTCAGGTAACAAACCCGATTTTTTGTGTAATAAAACTTTACTTAATTAACATAGCCTTTTTTTATAAAAGTTTAGATATTTGATTCTGACTAATATTACAAATGCGAAATTAACTCTGTCTGTCTGCCTGTCCGTCTGTCTGTCTGTCTGTCCGTCCGTCTGTCTGTCTGTCTGTCCATCTGTCTGTCTGTCTGTCTGTCGCCTTTTCACGCCAAAACTACTGAACCGATTTAAATGAAATTTGTTACACTGATAGTCTAGAGCCTGAGAAAGGACATAGGCTACTTTTTAATGCAAAAAAAGGGTGTAAGGGTTGAAAGGTGGGGATGAAAAGTTGTATGGAAGTATAGTCAATTATTACAATAAAAACTTTCGTGAGTGGTATTCATATGTACAGCTAGTATTACATTAAAAGAGGTGTGGAGGTGAAATGCGTTATTGCGAGGCAATAATAATCGTGTTTTAAAAACATTTCACATTTTCGCATGCAGGGGTCGGCGCTCGGAAAGAGTAGGTAATTAAAACGGTAGGTATGGAAGTTTTTGTAGGGAGTGATTTATCTGTTACGTAGTAACTACTTAGTAATCTGTGTTAAAGCCCCCAAGCTTTACACGTGGTGGAGTGCGCCGCAGTTGTTTTCGAAAAAGTACTCCACACGTTACAATATATACTAAATATATGAACTATTTTTAACTTTACTGCTGGCGTTAGAATTACGAACTATCTTATTAAATAGTAATCGTGTAAGTGTGTTTGCTATCCATGTACTGATGTTGTACGAGCACGACTATTTAGTTTTGCATGACACTCAATAAAACATTCATTACCTATTACTCATCCAGGGGTATTGAATCTTTGGTATAATAACTTTGGAATTGTTATTTCAAAAGTGGCAACTTTGAAAACTTATATAATACACATTTTATATGTATTATATAAAATGTGTACAATTCAAATAATTAAAACCTTTTATTAATTATTATGATGCATACTCTATATGCATAAGTTTTTATATATTAATTATCTAAAGTACAGTTATATAAAAATGATAACAATGTGTATTTATTTATAGAAATTCATATTAAATTTAATATACATAGTAATGTATAATAATACAGGCTGTTATGGGTTTTTAATTTTATTACCCTTTGGCAATTGCTTTCTTAAGTGTGGTAGTTAGGTGGACTTGTTTAAGCAAAACGTTATGAATTTTCATGTAAATTTCAAAGATTTTGTTTTTTATTTTTTATGCACACATTGTCAGAAAAATCTGGAAAATTTCATCGCATTTTAAATTTCCCCATAGTTTCATTAATGTCAGCCCTCTCTCTAATGAAATATGTATTAGTTTAATCGGTCGATCTTCAAGTTCAACTTGTCAATTTCAGAATAAGATTTCCGTATTAAAAGTCACAAATTTTCCTAGCTTGTTAGCGCTTTACATTATTTACGGGGTCTACTTTACGACCCTGAAATACGACCACACCCTTCTGTAACAACCTGTAGGTATATTATAGAATATAGAAATGTTAAGACCCGAATATTCATAAATTTAGTTTTCTTACAATAAATAAAAAAATTGTAACTTAAATGTCTAAGTATTTTATACAAAAAGTAATTAGTATAAGAGTATTTGTTCCACGTTTTAAAGTAATAGTAACAATTATTTTTAGGTTAATGTTTGTTACAATAAATTAAGATACGTGTCTTATTCAATATTTTCGTAGACAAGTAGAAAAAAAAAAGCTAACTAAATACTTTTTTGTGATGAAACCGGCATGCCATCTAACCATTGTTTTCTGGACAATGTAATAGTTTCTTTTTATGTGAGGGTGCTATTAGTTCATCGGCGTCAGCTAATACTATATGGCACGATTATAGTCTAATGGAATTAAATAGGGGAATGTTACGTCCTCCGTGTTCATAAGCACAGAGCAAGAAATTCCATAACGATACTACCCGTCTGATGTCTTTCACACAGTCGCACAATTAACACAAAACAATCAAATGACTAATCAATTAATCATTTATGTTAATATATCCCTATATGTAGTCTACACAATTCTTTATTTTTATATTTTATCGAGCTGTGCATGACATACTGTTGTGAAAAATAATAAAACGTAAAAATATAGCATGAAGAACGCTATTTAAAAATTTCTGCTTGGTCCAAAACTAGACCCAAAACTGTGAAGCGACAAACTATAAAACTCACAAAGTTTAGGAAGGTAAACAGGTCATAAATCAATAGTTGACGAATCTAAGGCCCACCTGAGAAGCCTACTATATATGCACATACAAAAGTTGCAACTGGACACAAGACGTATCAAATATTAAGTAGGTGACTGCTGACTGCCTCACCTGCGCGCCACTCACTCCCTACAAAATGTAGAGGACTTTAGTTTTTGATTATCTATTCTTTTACTGTTTAGAAGCTCTTTCTGAATTATTAATGGTAAGAGGAATTAAATAGCTGTGTCTCGCTGCTAATCACGTATCGCTTTGCGCTGCAAATCGTTATCGGTTTGTGTTATTGTGGTTTCCAGATTCTAATCTCCGTGACACAGTAGAAACAATTTATTTATTGAATTTGTATTTCTTGTCAGTCAGTGTATGTATGTCTCTTTGAAAACGCTGTATATGACTCTTTATTTTTAGATTGAAAACTAATATTTCTGGCAAAATATTTTCATTTACATTTTACCTTGATTGTTAAGAAATAAATTCAAAAATGATTCATCAAATATGGAATGGGTATACAAATAAAAACAAGAAACACACTAGTATCTGTCGTATGCATTCCTGTCTATATCTAATTTATTCTAATAAGTGTGAGAATATATATCTACTATTTTTAAACGAAGACAGAAAAGATTAAAAGACACATACAGGAAAACAGGAAATTTTAGGTTTCCTTTTATTCTAACATTTATATAAAAAATAGAAACAATTACACCTTATCTACCATAATCTCGAGTATAATAAGATAGGACGAACACGCTATGTTCAATACACACTGAAATCAAATTAAAACCACATGGACAAAATTAACAGACCATGTTCGTTTTTGTTTCTGTCACATCCCCTTTTAATTGACCCCAATTCATTGATTAGAAATGTTTGAAAAGTGACACAACGCCGCCATGATGACATAAAATAGATTCTGCAATCAGATAAAATTTAACAAATTAAAGGCACCCAAACTAATTTTATGCCCCACCGGTTACACTGATGAGAGGACTACTTTACTGAATTTCTACTAAATTAGTAGTTTTGCTTTAATTAGACTGCCGGTAATGGTATGGATTCATCTTGCTGTGGAAGATATATGTAGTTTGGAAGCATATATGTAATAAGAATTTATTTAAAGCATGTAATAGAATGTGTGGTAACTTTCTAATAGAGCCGTATAACGGCAGGCGAACCGAATAATATAAAGCGTTTTCGTCCTTAGTCCTTTTAGCAGAAGAAATGGTTTTGTCAAGAAGTTTCTAGTGCCGTTCATAGGGTTACGTTTCAGGGTATGAAAGGCGAAGGTCTGAAACTCATTGTAGGTATTTTTGAATTGTCAGTAGTTGGAGTCAATCAGTATAAGTCGGTCGTGAAGCTAGTCGCCTGTTCCAAAACGTAGATCCTATGGAGAAGAACAGGCAAGAAACTCCAAGAACACTATTTTTCAATATGTTTATTTTTACGAGTTACTTCTTACATTGATTATAAGCACAATTTAATGTGAGTGCAATGTAACATAATTAGTTAATATTTAAAATATAAAAAATCACAGAGCTGCTTGCTAGGCAACATTGAAAATTAACTTAATAGTTAAACGACTACACAGTTCTCACATGTACAATTAAAAAAAAAAAATTAACAACCTAATTAAAAACCGATAACTACAATGACAACAGTGTATAAAATAATATCAATGTTCCATAATATTAACAAATGTCAATAATAATAATCAAATATCTACGTCAAATAATAATAAGCTATCCTTTGGGACATAGCTTTAAACACGCCAGGGCTGATAAATCAATAACGGCCGGAAACATCTGCTAATGGTAGTAATGTAACTAACGAAAACGGAATTTCCTCATTGACAGCCTTAATGGACAAGCATCATCTATAACATTGTGTGACGTCAATTTAAGTGGACAAGGAAGATCCTCATACCGTTGATAGACTTACGTACATGGATATTTGGTGGTCAAATAATTGTATTGTCTCTTGTAATTTTCTAATTTAAAATGAAAGCGTGTACGTGTACGTAACGTAAGAGCATCCTCTAAACGTAATGACGCCCTCTTAAAAAAATATACAACTATTACCGCCATGTTCTTAAAACTAGTATTTTATAATCTTGTGTAATGAGTTAAAATAAGACAAGCTGGAATGGTTCAAAGAAAATAGAAATGTATTTATATTTCAAATGGACTGACTGACTGATAGGACTGGCCTGTTGGTCTAGTGGTTAGTGACCCTGACTGCTAAGCCAGAGGTCGTGGGTTCGATTCCCACCCAGGACAAATAATTGTGTGATGAGCACGATAATTTGTTCTGTGTCTGGGTGTAATTTATCTATAATATGTATGTATTTAGAAATATATAAGTATGTTTATCAGCAGTCTGGTTACCATAGTACAGGCTCTGCCTAGTTTGGGATCAGACGGCCGTGTGTGAGATGTGTGAAGTTATGTTTATATTATTGTGTTAAGTTAATATTATTAAGTTATTATTATTAAATATTTATCAGTTTCTTTTGTAAACAAAAACATATAGAGTAAACTTCGATTTTATATACCATAGATGTTTGGCTTAAAAATGACACCAACTACACTGTGCTTAAATGTGGTATCAGGTGCTTTAATTTTTTAAAGTATAATAATGGTACTGTAACTGTAGCTTGCGTAGCTGGAGTAATAAACTACAGACATATGGTATGGTTTATTATTATGATAGCATATAAAATGCATGCACGTAAAGTATGTGAAACTATCGACTGTCACTATTTGACGCGATTTTTGTTGGAGAACGTGTATCTATGGTATATTTAAGCTAAGTAGAGTAATTGAACAGTTCGTTGACGAGTTCTGCACACTTATTGTTAAATTTTTTACACGTAAAGTAATGTATTGTTTATTTCAGTGCTTAAAATGCCTTTTAAAAAATTAATTAACACACATAGCAAAGTTGAAATATGATTAATTGTAAATATTTACTTCACTTACTTTACATTTTCAAAGACATAAAAAAGAGAAGAAAGAAACGGACGAAAGATTTAGAGAAGATAAAAAGAAGATAATTGGTTCACTTACGTTATTTGTATAATCCAGTCAGGAATGTGTGAGTAATAGACTGTCTGCTGATAAATTATTGATAAAACAACGAACGCTGTCTGAAAATCAATTAGTATAATTATAGCCTATTATGATCTATTGATTGTTTTGCTATAGGTATATGTTAGAAAGAGCAAACCGAAGTCAACCACTTCGTTTTTTGGTATGACTGCATACCAAAAACGAAGTGGTTGACTTCGTTTTGCTTATGAAAATGTAGTATCGATTCTCTTTACGTATCAATAGACTAAACAAGAACGGTAACACTATCTCAGTGGCTTATACGATTCGAGGGGCCAATATTAGTCTCACAGTACATTGAATAAATTAAATTACTATGATGATAGGATGTTAAAAATCTCCTTTTCAACACGTTGAGTGCCGGACGGCATTAAGCAAATCAATTAGCCTAAGTTAGTCCACTGCTGGACATAGGCCTCTCCCAATGTGCGCCATAGCACCCGGTTCTCCGCCTTCCGCATCCAGTCCCTCCCAGCTACCTTCCTCAGGTCGTCGGTCCATCTGTCTGGGGGGCGTCCTACCTTCCGTTTATCGATCTGCGGTCTCCACTCTAAGATCCGCTTGCTCCAACGGCCATCGGTCCTTCGGCATACGTGGCCAGCCCATTGCCACTTAAGCGTGCTTATTCTGCGAGCTATGTCGGTAAATTTGGTTCTTTGTCGGATGACCTCATGACGGATGACTTTTAGTTTATGGACTAGCGTTAGTGTTCACGTCTCGGCACCGTAGGTCATACTCATTACAGGTACCTACTCATTACTCATTACCTTCGTTTTGAGGCATTGCGGTAAGGGCGATGAGAAGACTCGACGTAGTTTTGCCAAATGCTGCCCATCCTAACAGGACTCTTCTGGTGACTTCTCTCTCGAAGTTGTTTCTACCGAGCTGGATAACCTGGCCAAGGTAGACATATTCTTGAACAACTTCGAGGGTCGACCCTTCGACGTCAATCGGTCTGGGTTTGATGTGTTCATTGAACATAACTTTGGTTTTATCCAAGTTCATACCAAGACCGACGCGTCGAGATGCTTCATTTAGGCTGTGCAGCATCTCACCCAGCTGCTCCAGCGACTCTGCTACTAAGACGATGTCATCGGCAAACCGAAGGTGCGAGATATGCTCCCGGTTTATATTAATTCCCCGTCCAGTCCAATCCAGTGTCTTAAATACGTCCTCAAGCGCGTTGGTGAACAATTTGGGGGATATTACATCCCCCTGTCTAACGCCCCGCTGCAAACTTATGGGATTGGTCCTCTGGTCTTGGAGCTGTACGGTCATCGTGGCGGTGTTATATAAGCTTCTCAGCACCTCGCCAGTCGACACGTCATCATTGCAGAGCATTCAGAACTACCCAGGTCTCGATGGAGTCGAAGGTTTTCTTGTAGTCCACAAAAACATAATGAATTTAATTGTCCACTGGAATTGCAAGCGTTCATAGACTACGGTAACCGCTTACCATCAGGCGGGCCGTAAAAAAAAAAGTAATAATAATGTGTTGCGTTTTCGATAGATAGGCTTTCAAGTAAGAAGTTGAAAGGGCCGGTCTAAAATAGGGATGGTTTTTTATTATATCAAGGTAGTAAACAAACATACAACAGGCCAGTTGGTTCTTTGTCTGGGTGTAATTTATCTATAATATATTTAGACATATACAAGTATGTTTATTAGCAGTTTGGTTACCATAGTACAGGCCTGTTTGGTCTGCCTAGTTTGGTATCAGACAGCCGTGTGTGAGGTGTCTCAAGTAATATTAATTGTTCTTATTATACGACCCGTCTTGGGACACGATGTCAGTGTTGGCTACAGTAGCCGTATCACTCGCGTGTTTCACGATCCTTACACTGACTACCAGAAACACCATCGTTGCCGTCTTCCGCCATTGGAGGTTCAATTTGAGCAAAGATCTGTTGTGTTGAAAATAAAAGTTAATTTTTGTCGATGTCGACCTTTTTTTTCTACAGTGTCTTGTAAATAAGATCATTGATATTCGCACTAGGCGACTTTCTAACGGAGATTCAATAATTGAAGTAACAAGAATTAATGATTTAATTTTAATTTATCTTCGTACAATAAATAATCTTGGATTTGTTGTTAGTATTGATCTGATATACTTTTTTGTTTAAACAAGCAATAGCTTGTTTAAACAAAATAAGTTTATAACAAATTTGATAGGTTATGCAAATTAGCTCAATACTTAAGACTTAAGGTTCATTTATTTTTTGCTTTTTAGTCGGTTTCGTCGGTTTTATTTTTTGTTTAAAATATTTTTATTTTATGATTTTTTTTCATAATCACCTCAGCTACATGATGTGATGATTTCTAAACGCAAATACCTGATAAAGTAATGAAAAGTAAACAGAAACACTATTCGTTCCTACAATTTTCGAGGGCTCCTCTCAATTTTATCAGGTTCCTATCATCAGATCCTGACTCCCTTAACATGGGACTACCCTTGAGGTATACCCTATCTAACAAAAAAAGAATAATCAAAATCGGTTCATAAATAACGGAGTGAGGGCTGAACAGACATAAAAAAAAAATATATATAATACGGTCGAATTGAGAACCTCCTTTTTTTTTCGTCGGTTAAAAATGGTTTTAGGTTTCAGGCATTAAAACGCAATAGACAGAGCTACATTCGCATTTTTATAATATTAGTCTAGATTGGTCTCATTTAAATTTCGTAAAAATGTGATGATGAGTATATTTTTTTATCATTGCAGTCGGTTATCTACTTGTTTTTAAAAGTTAATTATTGATATACTGTATGCTATGCTCCTTGTCTGTACTTATATAGTTATCGTTAGGGATGGTGGGGTTAGAATGACCAACCCAGCAGTTCAGAATGGATATTAGAGTTTGTTATATGTATTATGTCAGAAACGAGCACTGTGTTTTTGGACGTGGGCTGTCTATATAACTAGGTTTAAACCATCATACTTCATTGTTTTGGCACATTTTAAACCAAATCTTTTCATTCTTCTACGTTTTGTAAAGTGGCAGCACATCGTAAAGTTTAACTAACTTTGATGTGGCATAATAAAATTGTTTTAACAAACGATCATCTGTGTTTAAAAATCTTTTAACTATGCCTTTTTAAGGAAGATTAAATTCTTCTGACATTTTAAATAAAAAAAATCTTTTAATCGTACCCTTGTACGAAGTAACTATTCTCTTATCTCTGTCCTTGGGACGAATGTCTTAGCAAAATAGTCAAAGTAGTTCTAGAATAAAAAAAAATCGATTTAATATAAAATTCAAATGTCATGTCTTATGTTTTAAAGCATTGCAAAAATAGAGTATTATTAGAATACTCATATTATAAGTAAAAAAAAAAACGTAGGAAGTACTGAACCTTTTATTTGTTGTTGTTGTAGGTACTGAATCGCAATTTGCTCTATTTGTTTACTCCACTCGAGAATGAGGGTGAAATTAATCTTATTTTCCGTGGAATTAATATAAATTTATCAAAGAAGCTAATAATGGGAGATAAGGAAATATGTTCAAGGATTTGTGGATCCCCTTGGAGAAATACATTTTTGGGGATTAAGAAATTTTCTCCTGGAGTTCGGGACGTTACACTAAAACGTACCTTGTAAATTTAAATGCGAAAGCCATATTATATTTTTTATTCATATTCACATTGAATAAATAGATTTTTAGGTAGGTATATCAACAAAGTATTTGAAAGTAGGTAAGTAACTTAAATAGCCAACAAACTAATAATAGAAATTTTATTGAAAAGTTTTTATTTTTATACTTTTTACGTTCATTTTAGAAAGAAAGAAGAAAAAAGAAATCAAAACCTATAAGGTACTTCACATTGACTCAGAATCATGAATTTTACTGCTGTAAGAACTTGCTTCTCGACAAGCATACTTCTACAGTTAGGTACGGTCAAGAAGCTGTAATCAACAATGGCTTACAATTTGCGTTTGGAGCATCTTGTGGTTCCTACCTCTCCTGTGTCTAACCAATGCAACGGCTGCACTCACCGTACAGTCTTCTTGGTCTCCCAGAGTCCCCTCAATTGATATAAAAACACTACTATTTCCTTTTTTTCAGTATCAGTAAAAAATATGATACTTGATATACTTTCAAGTTTTATAAGTACGTAGTCGTATACATAATATACTAGAGCATTTCTCACGAGTTAACATAGGGGAAAATGATCTCGCAGACCGATGTTAATCGCATTAGTTCATTATATCTCCCGGGAATTGACCTAATTTAGTTATGAAACACGCCATCTCATGGCAGAAACTTAAGAGGAGAACACACTGCGCTGTTAAATATATAATTTATAATGCTGAACTAATTTATGAAGAGAATAGGAAAAGCTTTAGAATGTTCAGTTCGCTAAAAGGTCGTATTATGCACATACATTGTAGTATATTTTAACGCTGATTTAAGAACCTTTTTCTTTTTCAAAGTGTCTCTAGTCGCTACATATTAATTAATTGACCCCAATGCCCTACCTGGCAACCATTTTTCATTACATTTCGAATGTATTCATTTTTATTTTATGTTTTACTTCCAAAGAAAGTTAAAAAAAATGGTATCGGCAATATCTATTAAATTGCAAAAAAATTTAAATAGGAAAATAATAATTTATGTAATCCCGAAATCGATTCAAACAATTAAATAGGGAAATTGCCTGCGTTAAAAATAAATGAAACAAGTAAACATTTTATTTAAGTTAAACTGTTTTATTGTAAAGAATAATAATAATAATCATTTTGCACATCTTACACACAGCCGTCTGATCCCAAACTAGACAGAGCCTGTACTATGGTAACCAGACTGCTGATAAGCATACTTGATCATGCTCATTACACAATAATTTGTCCTGGGTGGGAATCGAAACCACGACCTCTGGCTTGGCAGTCAGGGTCACTTATCACTAGACCAACAGGCCAGTAAAATAAAGAAACAATTATGATGTAGAAACTGTGCTAAAAGTTAAACAATAATTCATAATCTAAAAAGTAATTAATAATTTAAATAAAATATGGGTAGTATTTAAACGAGTAACTGTAAATTTAAATTTTAAGTGTCAAAATTAATGAATTTGGGTTACGAAATTATTAAGTGAGTGACTGACTGCGAGTGAAGAGTGAGTGACCTAATATTTGTTTTAGTGACAACGCTATGTACTGTTTGACCAAGTACTTCGATTGTCTCCAACTTAATATGAAAGTCGCCCTCTGTATTTCTAGTCGCTCACTTAGTAATTCAGTCGCACCTCTACAATATTAATATCCAAAATGGATTATACGCATCACGCTTTTAAATGCACGTTTTGTTTTTTTTATGAATCAGTAGTCATCTTTCAGTCCCTTTAGTTAATTTTTCGTTAACCGGAATTCATGTCGCTAAAAATTATTAAAACAGTATCTTACCATTAGTCGCTAACTAATTTTTTTTTGTTCGTTTTATTATTCCCTATTGAATTTATTATTTTCTATTGAATTTCCAAGTTTTTAGTTTTTTCTTTAGTTACCTAATAATTTTTTTTATGGGGTACTGTATTCTGCTAGTGTGTCAAACATCCCAGATCTATCAGTCAACAGCAAGGGGCTTCAATGGAGAAAGGAAATTCAATGACTTTTGACCCAAAAAACAAACAAGGCAAGCTGTAAAAATTGTAAGTTGTAAAAACCGTTTCATTACGTACCACTCCTAAGGAAATTAATTGTTATAGGAAACTTCCGAAAACTTAGAAAAAATATCATTTTCAAATTTGTTATTATTATTTTTTTTGTAAAACTAAACATAAAAGTAAATGATTTGAAATAGCTGGGTATGACGTCATAGCCTCTTATTTCATTAAAGTTTCTACAGAAAAAATAGTTTTGACATTTATAAAGAGGAATTGACTTGACATGCACTACGAAACAAAAGCGATGTTATCGTTCGTTGCTATTTTCATTACATATTGAATCAAAATATTATATTCACCACCCGAATATAATATTTTGTTTCAATATGTCGACGGAAACTTTTACTTTTGTTTGCATCATCACGCTTGTTTAGTTTTGCATTTTTTTTTTGTTTGCATATATTATTATAATATAGTTCGTGCAATCGTGCATGACTTATTGTTAAAAGTTCGTGGCGTACGCATCAGTGGCTATTAACGGACTATTTGCAACTGAATTTGACACGCAAAGTAGGTAGTTGCGTTATCTATAACTAGCTGACCCGCGCAACTTCGTTTGCGTTTGTTATTTTTCCCCATTTTTCATTGATACTCCGCTCCTATTGGTCGTAGCAGGATGTTATACACCTATAGCATTCCTCGATAAATATGCTATTCAACACTAAAATATTTTTTCAATTCGAACTAGTAGTTCCTGAGATTACATCGAACATCCAAACTCAGAAACTTTACCTCTTTATATATTTTTTTTTTGGAATTAACGCGATCACGATTATTCGTGATCGCGTTAATAGAAAAAATATAGATTTAAGTTATATTATATGAAGTTAATAAAATAGAAATGTCATGCAGTTAATTGCCTAAATTTTCGAATTAGGCCTTTATGGTTCTAAAGGTGCGATATATCAGACGTATAAATCGAGACTTACTGTGATTAAGTACCATCTAATAAGCATAAAATTTAAAAACAATCAGTAAGCGAATTTCTGACAATTTATATCTTCTTCTAGGGGTAGCAGTGAAACTCCCTGAACGCCTCATATTCCTTGATATTTCTTCGTATCAAACATTGCACATGCTTATTCATATTTTAGAGTTAAAAAAAGTCACAGTGATGACACTGTGACTTTTTTTATAAAACAAGACAGCTACACATAGTTGCTTTTTAGTTAATTTGTAACGAATAAGTCACGAACAGTCAGAGAGTGTAAATCCCCCGTGCGGATCAGTTCGTAACAGTAAGTGGTACAAGGTTTATTGTGTTAGCTGCATGTTAAGAATTTTGGAATGATTAGATGGTACTATTGTATAAAGTCCCTGGCGACGGGCTGTGTTGATTTGTTACTTTATGTACATATATATACACATACTCACGTCTGTGTCCCCTTTGCGGACTTTAGTAGTTATAAAAAACAAACGATATATGTATATTAAGTATCTATATTTGTTCTTTTGTCGCGCTAAATCGTGTAGGCTGATTTTGATAACTCTTACGTTAATCGACTTGTTTCAATCTTGCCAGTGTCACTTATAAACACAAATCAGTAATTAAAAAGGAAAAAAGGAAACTCGACGAACTATGTCAAGTGGGGGATCATCGAATAGGTATTTGAAAATCAGTATGGATCTATAAGGATAGCGGCGGTAGCGTAATGGCTAAGGCGTCAGCCTCGCGATCAAGTGGTTGCGGGTTCGAACCCCACCCAGTGCACTACCATCGTGAACCCACTCCTAACACAAGCATATTTAGCTTAGTTGGAGGGGTTAACAAGAATACTAGTAATGGGTGACCCACGTTACTAGTAGCCTTTATCAAAAAAAAAAAAAAAGTTGGTTAGCAACCATTCTCACATACATATTCAATACTCAGGTACAATAAAGCTGTGATTCGTGTTGTCAATCGGGTTAAGATCTCGATCGAGGAAGTCTCGTTGCTAAGAAATTTGAATGTTAACCACGGTTGTATTTCAAAGAAAATTCATAAATAAATACATTGTTACCGCAATGAGTCGCGCCTGCTGATAGTTGAATACAACTTGTTTATTTCTGTTTGGTTCTTAACGATACTTAGCTCGGTAATTGCTTAGTTCTGTACCCAAAGGGTGTCAACCCTAAGCCTCCATTGTCCGTTCATTTGTATGTCAGTGGGCTGTATCATGCATGCTAAATGGGCCCCCATACATGAAATGTGATTTCTTTAGTGTTTTTGTTAAATCTTGTACGGAGGTACGGAGGTGAGGGTTGCCTTCTTGTAAGCTGGTACGGATGACCATAAACAAGCTCTGTATATGAAATCTCTATGAATAAGAAGATATGATCTGTCCCCTCTGGAATGAATTAGAAAAAAACCATTGATTCACGTAACGTATGTCCGTAAGATTACAAAAGTTTTTTTTTCTAAACTAATAAGCGCTATTAAATAATTTATTCCTATGGCTCTAAAACACTTGACATACATTTTCATTTATAATATTATTGAAGATAACTTTATACCCTTGAGATACTGGATATTTTCTTTATGTAACATGAGTACATAATAAGATTATTGATATAAAGCTTTGTTCTACGGTGAACATTCTACCTGGTGATAAATACGACCCTGCAGATATTATCCGAATGATTTTTTTGTCGTCAGATTTCTTTGAAAATGCTTACTGTTGGGGGAACATAAGCACGGTACAGTGAAACAATGATTTTATTTTAACCACTGTTTTCATCTTAATGATCACCAAATTAATAGGTATATTAACATTTTGGTATCGTCAATTTTTTTGTCAATTATCTGTAAAATTAATTGTGTAACAAAATGTCCAGTTTTATTTAGAGAATATCGACTAAGTTTCTTTGAATTCATGCTTGTATTCCGATAAATAAAGTTATCTTAATATTTGTTCTTATAAATTTTGCGGGTCAACTTAATTTCATGAAAATATGTTTAAATATATTGTAATTTTAATTCTTTCAAATTTTCAAAATTTTTAAATTTTTAAAATTTTCATAGAAAATTTTGATGTTTCCTATAGATTTGGTAAACCCTGCTATATTAATTTTGCAGAATTTAGATTTAGTTATTAAAAAATCGGGAGATACGCTCATCTATCTTTATTGGTCTTCGGAACAACAATCAGAGACATTCGAAAGAAATGTCAGGCAATTAAATGTAATGTTTAATCTTCAGATCTTCAGACGATTTGCGCCCGCTGTCTTCTTCGCCTTCTGCCTTCAATTACAATCAACACTAATGAATGTCTCGGAGCATATTATGCTTGTAACTCTTAAGTGGTGGTTGTAAAACTATGTGACAAAGTTAAAAGTGAACGGTACGTACATAACATACAATATATTAAAAAAATCTGGGGTGTAATGCCCCCGCCAAGTTGAGCAAAGGAGCAAAAAAAAACAAAATCACAGCCGTGTCATACTTTTCTCGAAGCCGTTCAGGACATTTTCGACCTCCTGTTACTTTGTTGTAGAGAAGCCTGAAATTTTACAAAAGGGCTGAATATAAAAAGGTATATTCCTAAACTTTATATATTGTGAACCTGTATTTAAAAACCATCTCAAGACAAAGTTCATTAATTCTGTCACTGACTCACGCACTCCCTAATCATCACAATTCTAAGGTACTTCTAGCAGATACGCAAGCTTCAAATTAAAAAATTTAAGAACTTCAAATAAGTGTTTAGTAAGGTAAGACTAAAACATACTGCAATTTCAGTCCCATTTTCTGAATATACAAAGTGCATAAGTAACTTTGTAATTCTAAATAAAAGGATTACAAAGTTACTTTTGCAGGTCATAAAATTTTTCGTCACTTATACCTACTACCTAAATAGGTAGGTAAGTAAATAGTAGATATAGGTATGTACAGTAAGTCATTGATGAACAATGATTCCTTTTATATACCTACAAAAAGAATCCAATCAAAAACATAACAAGTATAAAAATGCAAGTCTCGCAACGCAGTTTTTCTACCGCAAAAACTTGGGCTATTATAAAATGTTGTTAGTTAACTAATTTGGTATTAGTAATTAGATAGCAATCGACTGTACGGATGGCGCAATGGCTTAAGTGGTCCGCTCGCCACTACGTCGCGCCGAGTGTTGTGGGTTCAAATCCCAGCACAAAAATTTGTGTGATCCACAAATAGTTGTCCCGAGTCTGGGTGTTCTTTGTGCCCGTTTTCTGAATGTTTGTGAAGCTCTCCGCGACACAGGAATATTCCTCATTGGGGAGTTTACTTAAAGAAAAATTTAGATCTCACAACATTTGCGGTAGATAAACTGCGTTGCGAGACTTGCTGTTCTGTACCCCTGAAAACGTTATTCAAAGTTTGATGATTATCGGTTGGGTCGTTAAGGCGTGAAATTGTACACATTGCGTGGAAATTTTTGTAAAAGCTTTTCCACGGGAACCGTACATTTTTCATCCAGATCCGTTGAGTCATTTTTGCGTAAAAGAGCAACAAACATCCATCCATCCATTAATCCTCACAAACTTTCGCCTGTATAATTTTTAAGTCTTTCACCTGTAAAATTAGTTAGCTAGTATAGAGTAGGTTAACACATTACAAAGTTAAGTAACACTAGCCAGGTCAGTCTTGTATGGGTAACCATTCTTAACACATTGAGATCCCTCCGTGCCACGGAGAGCACGTTAAACCGTCGATCCCGGGTGCCATACAAACATCTGTGTCATTCGTTATGGGTAGTCGGAGCCCTAAAAAGTCCGACAACCTAGCCTAACTACAAAACTTCGATATCGCCTCGTACTTGGGTTGTGGAGGTCTGATGGCAGTCGTTTTACGTAAAATATTAAGGTTCGGCCGTATCGCAGTTAGACTGAAATCCGACCCCAACTTACTTGGGAAAAGGCGCGGAGGATGATGACATAGGATAATCACTAGATCCATGATCGACGTGCTAAGTAACTGAACAGGGGTTACCGCGCTTATCAATTTGTTCACATGACAAATCTTGCTTTCATACAGTCTCCGTCTAAGGTCGCAGTGTAGTAGTTGTGATAAGCGACACATATGCGGATAAGTGAGATTATTACAAGAGGACGATAATAAGATAACGCATTGTCACTATTCTACTGAAACAGATGGCATCAGTGTTGAGACAATAAGGGAATAGTTTGAGTAATGTCACTAATTTATAACTTGTTTCTGAAAAAAGAAGTGTAATCAAATGGGACTGCAATAAAACTCTTATTTTAACTAGTAAATAACAATTTACTTGGTTTTATTAATTTGTTTATTTTCATTATCATGACCGTGTTAAAGGTAAGCACTTTTTTGTAATTAAATTAGTCTAAGAACATGCAAAATGCATGAACATGCAAAGTTTATTAAGTGTGTCACAGATGAAGTTGCTGTTTTAACTATAAAATACATTGTAATGGGCTATATAGTAAGAGTTAATAATATGATGGTATATTAATAGGTGTACCTATACAAAAAGATAATATATTGTTCTATCTACGAGTTCTATCTGTCTGCGTGACTGTGGCTGGCATATATCAGATAATGTATCTGGATTTTCAAAAGGTTTCGAAATGTTTACTTGCGAATTTATCGAACTGACTAAGAGGAGCTCCTGGCTAAGTGGTAACCGAGTAGGTTAGCACATTACAAGGATAAGTAATACTAGCCAAGTCAGTTTTAGGATGAGTGACCATTCTTAACTCATTGAGACCCCTCCGTGTCTTGGAGAGTACGTTAAGCCGTCGGTTGACATACCAACATCTGTGGTATTCGTTACGGGTAGTTGGAGACCCAAGAAGTCCGACAACCTGGTCTAACTTCAGAAGTTCGATATCGCCTAGTACTTGGGTTGTGGAGGTCTGATCGTAGTCGCTTTGCGTAAAATATCGCGGTTCGACCGTATGGCAATTAGACTGAAAGCCGACCCCAACTTAGTTGGGAAAAGGCGCGGAGGATAATATTGATTGAATTGACAGAAATATAATTTTCATAGTCCAACCTATGTACCTATAAGATCCATTGTAATTCCACGTTATGGTGTACAATAAAGAATTTTCTATTCTATGTCATCTTATTAAAAATATTTGGTTTTTATTTATGAAATTAAAAAGTTATATATTAGGAAAAATCAGTAAGATTTGTAAATGCGTACTTAGCATCGCATGGTAGAAAATAACATTGACTTAAGCATCGGACTTAAGTAAAGGATTTTCTTGCCTGAGTGGATTAAAGTCGCAAAATTATTTTATGGTGGATTGTTGAAGCTTGACTTTAGACAAGATTGGAACGGGACAATGACATTTTCAATCGCAGCTTAATACTTTATGTGCTGAAGTCTTTATTATGTATACAGTTTGATATGGCAGAAAAACATGCATGATGACAATATTTAAAATACTTTTAATATAGAATAACATATCGGTATTAACCATTAGTTCATTTGGTATTTATGGATTTCATCTCAACCATCATACCGTAATTATCCAGGCAATGGACACGGCACCGAATCTTTTTGAGTTTGTCATGAAGAAAACCTTTTAAACATAACCTATTCCTATGGGTTCCCGGTCAAGTAGCTGGTGTGTGGTGAGCAATAATTTTTAGGCACACAGTCCGCTTCACGATAAACATGTTGTCATTCGTACGCCCTTTGAATTCTGGTGTCACAAGGTACATACGAGTAGTAAACCAACCAACCAATAACCGTTATTTTTTACATAAAAAATTAATCAGAAATATACCTAATGAAACATACTGCCTACATGAATTCTTCTATAGTTCAGTACAAATATTTTTACACAATTTAAGAAACAGCCGGTGGAACGCGTCACAACTCAGTTAGACCTGCTAAAATGTTTCTCCGTAGGCTAAGAAACGAAAAATACATTAAATGATACCCATTGAACGACTCACAGGCATGTGTATTCATGATAAAATAGACGTGACGAAACACGTAATCGGGGAATTACACGGTTTTGCGTCAAAATCAGACTGCGATGTTCGTTATCGCTCGAATAATATCGAAATTTTTATGTCAACATTGTGCTAAGTCTTTCAAGTACAATTTTGTTACACTCAAATGCTTTTACACAAGCATAACTTTAACATATTTGGAAATTTGTTATTCTACTTCACTTATTCTGTGTGGACCAAGAATAACTGATAGTTTAGTAGAACTAAAAAAATACACTTCAATATCAAACCAAATTCTTTTTTTTTTCTTTTTTTATAAGACTACTCCCGCATTAGGAATTACTCCTGTGTCGCGGGGGAAAAGGGTAAAAATAAAACATTTTCACTAACAATTGTATCTATACAATCGTTAGTTCAACGTGAATTTCACCTAATTGCTACTAGCTAACTAACAAGAGCCATTACCTAGACTCACGCACTCAAACATGAAAATAAAAGATAAACAATTCGCAACCACGCGATGTAAACTTAGGAGTTGCTTAGTGTTTTTTTTTTTTTTTTTAAAAGACAACTCCCCGCATTGGGAATTACTCCTGTGTCGCGGGGGACTTTACAAACATACAAACAACGGACACAAAGAACACCCAGACTCAGGTGGAAATCGAACCCACGACCTCTGGCTCAGCAGTCAGGGTCACTAACCACTAGACCAACAGGCCAGTCAAATTAAAAAAGAGTTCTTATATCCACCTCCTGACTCCATCAGTAGACAATCGTTACTAAGCCCAATCTGTGAAAATGAATCATAATATGAACCCAAACTTCATGGCCAAACTTTACTAATAGCCACTGAAGAGTTCCACTATTCACCTCCTGGCTCTATCATCAGATCAGTTCTAAGATGCCAAATTATAGTGTTGTCAGCCGAACTACATATGTATTTACAAATTTTCGTATCAAAACGAATTTTTGAGGTAGGTTAAAATTTACTTTAAAGATTTGTTAACATAGTTACAACTGAAGCTAATGAAAGCGTGATAGTAATAAAGTTTACACAACACAGGTACGAGTATATACATACAGATGCAACATAAACTCATTCCAGTTTTACCGTGCATCAGTGCCGTCAAAGGTGTTAAATATAATTACTGAAGAATAAGTACAATTACAGGTTAAAACCAAATGCATTATAAAATCAAATTAGATTGAGACTGTTTTATTCCCTTGCCTGGCTAGGAAGGATCTTTGTAGTATACTCTTTTGCTACAGAAGAAGCGCCAACACAAACACAACTAACAATAATGTTATTCAAAGACCTAATTAATAAAAATTCAGAAACAACATACTATATATAATTGCGGATTGCAATACGTATCTGGTTCCTAAAAGTTAAATTAATTAAGCAAGGATTTTAAATAGTCTATAGTGCAGCAAATGTTACATCAAGTAACGTGTTTTTACTAATCAAAAATGACTTTTTGTATATCAATAAGATTATCATCTCAAAAAAATTATTTTATTCGAATTAAACTAACAATTCCTTTTTAGTACACTTACGTAAATAGCGTAATAGAAAGTGTCCACCTCGTTACGTTACTTGGAACCCAAATTATTAATTCAAGTCAGCTAGAATGAATCGTGATGAAAGTGATCGTGAGTGAGGAGCAAATGACAGGCCAATTATGTGAAGCTAACACGATATCGACTGTTGGTATATGGAGGAAAAATGTAGTTCGTTTTATAAAGACGGTTACTGACTTTAGGTTTCCACAAACTTAGAATACCTATTTAAATTTATTTCTTCGACAGTTCGATACCCGGAACATATCCTATAAACTCAATGTGTATTTAAGTTCAGTCAATCAGTTTTAGTATACCTATGTATTGTATTTATTTGTATATATATATATATGATTTTTTCCTGTACATCTGCCATGTCCACAACACTGAACCATCCAGTCGTGCAATGTAAAATGTAGGAAGTCTTAAATAAATTTATGCATAAAAATATTTGCATTAAGTGGGAATGTAATGTATAACCTCACTCACTCGGCGAAAAGCAATGCAAGCATTGCTTCCCTGCTGGTTTTCTGTGAGGCGGTGGTATCATTCCGGTCGAGCCGGCCCATTCGTGCCGAAGCATGGCTCTCCCACGAGTCTTCAACAACCAATTTACACAAAACGTTAATAAATTATACACCTAAACTTTCCTCATGAATCACTCTGTCTATTGGTGAAAACCGCATGAAAATCCGTTCATAGTTTTTCAGTTTATCGCGAATAGGCCCATAAAATGAAAATAGAATAAGTCAGACACAACCTTTATCACATGCCAATAGTCATTGAAAGTGAAATGATATGTGAAGATGGGTTTCATGGAAAATTGGTTACTTAATTGATTACTTTTTTTAAACAGTTTAATTTAGCTAGCCCTGTTTGTTTTTGGGACAAATTGTCATTGAAATTTTACCCCCTTTCTGTTGACCGATCAATATCTGGAATTTGTATGTACTTGTACTTTGTAATTGGTGTGTACCATAAACTTAGTATAAGTTTATGGTACACACCTTTAGTTCTGATGACAATACAATTATGTATTCAACATTAGTGTAAACCCAAGATGGCCGTTGACACAAAATTTCGGATTACATATTATTTTACAACAACCTCAATACGGATATCAATTGAAAGGGTTTGACCAGTAGAATGCAGTACACAATACAAAATCCATGTATTAAGTAACGAGATAAACAACGAGATTTTTTTAAGTTAAACGGTGTTATTGTACTACTAAAAGGTAAACAATAATTCGGCAATAAAATCGTGGGGCCTAGCATACGTGGGTCACGCTGAGAGTTTTTAAAATATGTCTGTAGATGTTTAATATGTCATTTGTTTTTCCAAATAAGCGGTAATATAAAATGTAAAAAAAAAATTGAACACCAATGAACTTAAGATAATTCAAAGTAATAAACTGTTTTACAATCTTCTTGATAGGTGTCCCACACCTAACTGTACAAATCTGGCTTTCGAATCCTACTTTGCCCTAAGCACAGCTTTCGTAACGAATGAATTAAGATCAATATTGATCGCACTTGAAAAGATATTAGTAGTAGATATTTGTATCTATAACCTATAATGTAATCACTCACTAGTTCTTACGTCAATGCTATTGATGTAATTTACTTACTTACTTATCGTTAAGTAAAAAACCCTTATTTTATCTTTACAGGCTCTTGTATTTTATATAAAATTTAGCAAGCCTGTGTCACAGACTCCAATTCATTAAGGATATAGTTTTCCAAAACTAAGTTAGAAAGTATTTAATTTCTAAAAACTAAGGTTTTTCAACATTTCGAAAGGTTTGAGTGATTAACACTTCTCGTGTTTAAAGCATTCTAATTCTCAGTCAAATTTCTAATTCCAAGGAGATTAATTCCTATCTATCAGGCAGGCAGCATGGTTATTATCACCATCTGAGATCTGAGAGGTTAAAAATACAATGATCATCTGCTAGACTAATTTAAAAAACACAGAGAAATGTAAAGACATCGTTACGCTTCTGTACGTAAATTAAACGGCTACTACAGCTAAATTTTCATTTATCAGGCATGCCACATTTTTTCTTTCCGGCACATAATTACTAACTCTTACTGCTCATGCTATTTCTGAACAAAAGATGGCCTTAATGAAATCGATGCAATCAAATACACTATTTTGACTGGAATTTCTGATGCAAACTGGTTCTAGATAATATATAATAAAAAGAATAACTTACTTCAGTTATTCTTTTTATTATATTTTTTCTAGATGCGCCTGCGCCAAAAATTACAAACAAATTTTCATAATCCATATTTCGTTTTAGGTGGATTTTTTTAAATACAAATGCTTGCACGGATATGAAGCATAAAAAACATATTTTTCAAGTCAATTAAAAAGGTGGATTGTCTTTGACGCTGTTGCTTAGAATGCTAATTGATTTTTGTAAGGTGTTCAGTGTCGACAAAACGCCCTAGTGTTATAAGTAACCATGCCTTTTTTTTTCCTTTTTATAAACAGAGGTTATAAAACTAAAAGGAAAAAAAAAGGCATGGTTATTATTCATAAAACAATAAAATATAAAATATATGGCGCATTAACAATCTTGTTAAATTGGCTTATAAGATCTTGCGGAATGAAGAATGATCACTACTACGACGGCTTCTACTATTAATTGATAATAAGAGAGAATACAGATATTTTGTGAGCACTTGTTATGCGTATAATATCTATATTTTACTGCCAGATTATCTTAAGATACTGTGATCTACTCGTAAGATTACATTGATGTTAAAGATATGCTATGATGACTAAGGCGGCCTTGAGTGTTATCTTGTGTATTACAGGAATTCATTACAAATTTTAATAAAGAATAAGGATCTCAATTCATCAATTTACATATATTTTTAAGCTATAATTATTTATCGCGTCGTATTATTTTAGTTTATCTTTTTTATTAAAAATACATTAAAGGAATGGTGTATGTCATGTGAAATTGCCACGGGTCGTCACCTTATGTGGGCTAATGGCAAAGTATCGTACTAGAACCAACTGAAACCACACAGTGTTCCGTCACGGAGCTTAGCTGGTGTAATTTAAGAAGGAAACCCCTGTGAACCCCGGTAGATTTAGCAGCCTGTTAAACAACTGCAGGCGACCGCATTGCGGTGTACATTGGGCCTTGCCGCCTCTAATTAAAAAATCGTCGAATACCCTGTCCGTCGCCCTCATGCAGGCTGGATATTGTCTTAAATTCAACACTCGGTGTCCTTTAATTCTCAAAATAGTTAGTAGAAAAAGTAGTCTCAAGAGTTCACTAGACTCTCATATTACGATCTCACAATAGGACCCAACTTAATGAAATTACATGTTTTTTTTTATATTTAACTAGCAACCCGCCCCAGCTTTGCACGAGTACACTAAAATATACACCTAAAACTTCCTCATGAATCACTCTTTCTAGTAGTGAAAACCGCATGAAAATCCGTTCAGTAGCTTTTCAGTACATATTTTACATGAATCTAAATAGCTCATATTTTCTTGCTTATTATAATTCCTCAACTTGAGTATAAAAAGCGGAGTTCTTCTGACCCTTCTCGTCAACAGGGAGGGAAAGCATTACTTGAACTCCTGCTCAAGCTGCTACTTTTTCTGTCAAATCACGTATGTCAGATACGTGATTTGACATATAGTAACAAGTTTTTATGTATAATTGGCTTGACAAGAACTTTTATACCTTAAAAATACCTTGTATAACCTTTTTATATTTTACGTACATTAATTGAATAGTAAAAAAAAATGCAATTTACATAAAATCGAATAAGATTTTCCTTAGAAATAGCAATATATACACGAAACATCCACATTGTATCAAAAGGGTTTAGAGCCTAAACCTATACGAATTTTGTTTTTACTATTTGCATATCTGGTCTGGTCACAGCACGACTTGTGCACTTGTTCACATAACGGACGACATCAGACTAGGCATGGATGGTGGAAATATTACAGTACTTACCTTACTTGATTTTAGTAACGCCTTCAATACTGTAGATTTTCACATTCTTCTTAGTATACTGCAGTCTCTTAACATATCTCCAAGGACAAGTGATTGGTTTCGCAGTTACCTGTCTGGTCGCCGACAATGTATACGCATTGAAGACTCGGTGTCTTCTTGGTGCAGTGTTACTGCTGGTGTACCGCAGGGTGGCGTTTTATCCCCCTTACTCTTCGCTGTTTTTATAAACTCCATCTCTAAACAATTACGTTCATCCTACCATCTTTATGCAGATGATTTACAAATATATACACAAGCTCCGCTTAACATGCTATCGGAAGCCATTAACAAAATCAATGCAGACCTATCGGACATTTGCGATTGGAGTCATAATCATGGACTCAAGGTTAATCCCTCAAAAACGCAGGTATGTGTTATAGGCAGTCCTGGGTTAGTTTCAAGAATTGATTGGTCTCAACTGTCTCAAATTAAATTTAATGGCACTTCATTACAGATCAGCACAAGTGTAAAAAACCTGGGAATATGTATGGACAGTACCTTATCTTGGGGTCCACAGTTGCAGGAAGTCAGTCGTAAAGTTTACGCTTCAGCGGGATCCTTACGAAGACTACGTAACTTTCTTCCAACTACCACTAGAGCTGCGCTTGCACAATCACTTCTTCTTCCGATTCTCGACTATGCCGATGTCAGCTATCTGAATCTCACTGAAGCACAACTTGATAAGCTTGAGCGACTTCAAAATTTTTGTATAAGATTCATATATGGGCTACGAAAATATGATCACGTTTCAGAATTCCCTCAAAAGCTCAGGTGGCTTCCAATTCGCTCTCGCCGGAATACTCATATCCTCTTTTTACTTTACAACGTCTTATTCAACCCTAAAGCCCCATGTTATCTCAAAGAACGGTCCAAGTTCCTTCATGACACACATGAAAAATGTCTAAGGTCATCTGAAAATTTGAGACTGGAGATGCCACAGCATTCCACAAAATTTTTTGATCATTCTTTTACTGTTCAAGCTGTACGCTTGTGGAATGCATTACCAATTACCATTAGGCGAGCACAATCAATAACTGTTTTAAAAAAAATGGTTTATGAACATTACCTTTCACTTTAGTTATACTGTATGTGTATGTGTTGTATATAATATAGTTTATGGTTTATGTATGTATATTTGTTATATATATGTGTATTGGTATTTATAGTAGGTTAAGTAGGTTAATGTAGAATATCTATATATTTTAATATTTATTAGAAATGACAAATAAATTTTATTTTATTTTTTGTTCTTTGTAAATACACCGTCAACTACCACTGTCTCTCCGATTCATTTTGATCCATCCTAAGGTTGCCTGGAAGAGATTGCATCTAGCAATAAGGCCGCCCTTTGTACATTATATTATCCTTGATATAATTTTATTATGTAAATGTATTGTAAAAATAGTGTACAAAAAGTGCCTGGAAGAGATTGCATCTAGCAATAAGGCCGCCCTTTGTACATTATATTATCCTTGATATAATTTTATTATGTAAATGTATTGTAAAAATAGTGTACAAATAAAGAGTTATCTATCTATCTATACTTTATATATAAACTAGCTGACCGGTGCAACTTCGTCTGCGTTTGTAAATTTTCCCCGTTCTTGCAACATTAGTACTCCACTCTTATTGATCGTAGCGTAATGTTATATATCCTATAGCCTTCCTCAATCGCTATCCAACAATAAAATAATTTTTCAAATCGAACCAGTAGCTCCTGAGATTACCGTGTTCAACCAACCAAACAAACAAACTCTTCAGCTTCATGATATTAGTATAGATGATTATTTCTGTTATCGATTTCTGAGTTAATGTCCCAAATAATCAAATAAAACAATTCAACTAACACTTGATATCAATCAAAATCTGATATGAGATTTCAATTTAAACGCTGTGTGTTGCATCTTGTATTGTATCTACGTCGATTGGAATGGGATACTGTTGTTTTAAAGAATTTAGGTTTAAAATATTATCAAAATTTCAATAAATCAATTCGAATTAATACCTTATGAATTGGATCAGCTTTTAGGGATGGATTCCGTTCCACTCAAATCTCTAAGGAATGTAATCTAGAGTACGTAAATTTTGGTAATTGGCTGTTAATCGGGGAACATGAATATTCGTATTCATTGCGTCACTGACTTTTATGGTTAGATTAATTTCAAATAAGGTACGCCTTCTGCTGGCAAAAGGTCTGATGTTGGTGACTCTACTGATATCACAAATGATCACTTGATCTCAATTATATCAAATGATCACGTTGATATCGTCGTAAGAAAAAAGTAGTGATTCCTATAATTCATAAATTTACATTCAGTTTAAACATTTATGTTGAACGAAAACTGTTGAAAGAAGTTTATAAATACGAAAAATAAATTGTTTTAATACTGTTGCACACGCACGCAAGCGGCTTGAGTAACCCAATAATATGTTATCACAACATTTATTCTCCCCATTTAATAAGATTATCATAATAATATCTATCTTGATTACATAGTAATCCATCGTTATGAATTCATAGATAATGTAATGTTATATTTTTTTATTTAGTAAAATATTCAGTTTGGTGGGGATTCGGCTTGAGGCCGGTCCTTAATTAACGCGTTTTTGTATATCAGCACCGGGTAAGTAAATCATTGACATATTTTATAAGAGAGGAAAAAGGGGTGCTTCAAATGCTGTTTCGATATTTTCGTGCAAATCTGGTTCTTTATTGAGTCTTACGGTCATCGACAGTGCTTTCTATTAATAGTTGTGTATCTACGTGTGTGTGCATAGTTTTGTACTTATATTATTTCACATGAGCCTAAATTCATAAGTTCTGAAGAAAATCTTCTTAAGAATCCGTAAAGAATCATTGATTTATCAATAATAATTTTGATTTATGTGTAAATCCAATTTTGTCATTACTATCTGCATTAAAAACTCCAAAGACATATTATGAACAGTAGGCCTATTCCAGGTTGTGATGCAGATATGAAAGAAAGTAGAAGGATAAAATCAGATAGAAATGATATGCTTTAGTTTAGGGCTCAGTAGCATCTCGACCTCGAAGCAGTTATTAGTGGGGGACTCCTCTCGCGAGAGACCATGGTTGTGTTCATGGTCCAAAGTTAGATTTGAAGGAATTGCGCCGCTTCATGTAATGGGAACAGGATAGAACTACTATTCTCCCGTCTCTGAGACGGTGGTGCGACGTGTTTCGCACCATCGCTTCTGTGAATGAAGGCGGGGCAAGGCCACACTCCATGGGGTGGCCACCTGCTGTTCTAGAAACGGCAAAGGCTTGCTGGAGTTGTTTTGGACTTCCTCCTTAGGTTACACTCGAGTCCAACCATAGGGTGCTTAGTGTTAAAGTAGTAAAGTAAGTGTAAGAACCTTCTACCTCACGATGTCGACGACGGAGGGCGTGCACCGCTGAGCCAGTCAGCCTGTGACCACGGCCAGTGCAACCTGATCGAAACGTCAGGCAATTCAGAGGTATGTAATACCTTTTCGTGATCGCGTTAATTCCCGTAAATACGTAGAAAATATTATATCATGGAACGCGAAAGTTTAAAAGTTAGTACTAAATGCTTCTGTTAGGAGTGGTTTTACATCGATAGTTTACTGGGTGGGGTTCGAAGCACTTGATCGTAAGTCCGACGCTTTAGCCATTAAGCTACCGCCGCTGTCCGATTACGACAAAACATTTTATTGTTAGCCCCAGTCAGGTGAACCCAGTATTGGTTCTGCCAAGTCTACTAGGAAAGGTCTTTATATTTAAAGGTTACCTTAGTCAGGCCGTTCTACACAATATTTTATCGAACATGCATCATATACCAGATTAGATAATTGATCATATATTAAAGCAACCATTTTATCGTTTATCGATATACGAGCATAAATTAGAAAATGTATATGATTACACCGATTAAGATAACAATCGATACGACAATACCTATTGGGTTGAATATGAGCATCAATAACATATGAATAACAGATGTAAAAATACCTGGAAATTCAAACGGTTATAACTTGTTAACGGATAGTTTTTTTCCAAACATTCTTATTGAACTGCATGCTAAAGGCATGCCCTTCCAGTGATTTAATTAAGTGTTACTTTTTCAAATTCACCTGGTCTAATGTGTGTGTATTTAGAAATAAATAATAAAAATATTTTTCTGTCATCAAATCAAATTTAAAAATTGTTTATTCATTAAACTATGTTACATCATGACCTTGATCATTAGAGTGATATAGTTCAATGATTATAGAATTACTGGTCTATCTTGTGTTGATAGGTAGGTAGGTATGTAGGTACTAGGTATCTATGTAGGTTAGAAACATTAATTTCTTTAAATAATTTTTTACTTGACTTTACTATTTTGATAATCGAAAACTGTAATCATAAAAGCAATAACAGTGGGCTATTGCAGAAAATTAGTTTTTCAAGTGAATAAGGTTCTAACACCCAGTGCCGGGCAAACATTTAATACTTAAGTATTTTTATATACTATTGAAATAAATTTATGGTCATGTGTCTAATGGACCATATCCCGGGCATGCCAGGTGTGAGGCAGGCAACTGAAGAAATGCCTAGGCAGATCTCCGGCTTACGAAATATATAATGCACAGATTATTGCTTAAAGTCTGTCCGGACTGCAAGGCACTGATGAGTTAATATACTAGTTGAGGGGGGAAGGGAGGGTGTATAATATTGTTATACGAGTATACTATAATGGATATAGCGACCTTTTGCCTTTTATATTTTTCGTTGTGCTCAAATAAAAATAAAACAGGTTTTGATAGAATCTCGCAAAAATCAAATAACTTGTGTTGGTAATTTTTTGGTCAATAATAATATTCTGACATATAATTTATTCGTATTCCAAATATCTTGAAAACCTGGTAATAAGTTTAAGCTCCTAAAATGTGAGGAAAGTCGTAAGGGTCAATTAAATTTTCCAGAATCCCTTAAATATTGCTTATTAAATGTACTCTATGATACATGGTCAATAGTCATTTCACTATTGTTTTAATATAAAAAGATTATTATTCTGAACTAGATAAAATTAAGTACTGCAACGGCATGGTATGATAAGGCTTTGATATATTTTTTATTTTGTTCCTCCTATATCTAACAATAGTTAAAAATATATTTTACAATTATGTAATGTTTACTACGTTTTACCAGATTTCTCAGAAAATAATTATTTTGACTGAGCTTTTATGTATGTAACGTGTGTGTATTATATGTAACGTGTTTTTGTGAATTTGAGCATAGACCGGCCAGAGCAGGATCCGATACTTCAAGAGATACTTTATTTACATAAAATTTAAGAACACGAAAATTATAAAAATAAAATCTACGCAGGTATATCATCTACTAAATTATCTACAAAAGAGAGAATAGTACGAATAAAGGTTTCCTTGGACCCAACGTCACTTGATACCCGAAACAAAGTCGAGATAAGAATGGCAAATGTTGTAGCAGATGTACTAAGGCTAAGTTTTGCTTACTGATGGACTTAACAGTGGTATCATTTTTGTTCCCAGGTTAGAGACTTGAAACAAAATGGCTCAAAACAACAGCAATTCCACCATGGAGATGGGCACTAGTGACCAGGTATGTTGGTATTTTTACAACCCTAATATGGCCGAGGATAAGGTTTAGAAGCCGAAAGCAATACAGTACCATGTATACATATATTATTGTTCATTATTTTATGTTTAAGTATGTGATTTCAATGTTGACATAACTGTACATTTTGTTAAAGGGAATATACTGGCTCCTGTAATACAGTTCCTTACTACCTCAGGTGCCAGGGATTCAAATAACTGTAACACAAACAAATGTCAATAAAGATATTGATTCATTTAAGATATTCATTAATTCATTAATTCATTCATATCACGCACATTTGGGAACAAAGGGTCACTTCTGCTTGTTTTACAGGAAGTTACAGGAAGACGTATTTTTCAAATAACTCTGCGCTGTTAGGAGTATTAAGGGGAGGGCGCTTGGAGTATTAAGGGGATTCTCATCGTCTTAAATGTATTAGGTCTTTAAGGATAATCGTGACTTTAAAAAAATATTACAAGAAGGGGTTTCTGAGAAATAAACAATAAAATTGTTAAAGGGTACCCAAAGTGACTTATTGTTACAAATCGCTAACCGTTATCTTTTGCAGAAGTGATCTTTTTGAAAAATAAAAAATCATAAAGTAGGTACGAATTTCTCATGTTTTATTATGATTTACGTTTATATTTAGTAAATTTGTATTTGATTCATAACCAATGCAAACTAAAACAGGCAGAAAATATGTATAAGGAATAGGTAAAACACTTTATTTATCAAGATAAATGAGCATTATTAAATAAAATAGCTGATATATTATTAAGTATTTTTATTTGAAATTCAAAATCAGTCTTAATATTAAATTAATTACAATGCGATTGAAGAGTTTACCGTTTGGCAATTATCATCTAATAAGTTAAGCTACTGTACGACTATGGCGCACACAATCTTAAAAGATATTATTAAATTCTCAAATTAACATGACAATAGCCTCTTAATAAAATTTATACAGTAAAATAAAATATAGGCAGTTAAATAACGTTTTTCACAACCCCGTATGGACCTTATGGCAAAGTTTAAGTTCCCAATTGGATATTGGGAACTGATTTTCTTTATAATTCTGTTACCAAAAACAGAATTATAAAGAAAATCAGTAATAGATGGTCTCAAGTTTACAAAATATAGCATAATTACTTTATGTTATATTTTGTAAACTTGATTTTAATGTTGACATAACTGTACATTTTGTTAAAGGGAATATACTGGCTCCTGTAATACAGTTCCTTACTACCTCAGGTGCCAGGGATTCAAATAACTGTAACACAAACAAATGTCAATAAAGATATTGATTCATTTAAGATATTCATTAATTCATTCATTCATTCATATTGGTCAGGCGTGTAAATAGCCCGACCAGGGTGTGATTGCTCAACAGTTAGCGTACGAGGTGTAGGGAAGTAAACCACTTCTATCGATCAAAACAATCATGCCAGCACTAACCTGCAACACCGACCAAGTCCCGATCCTCCAGAAGGCAGCGAGCAGCGGCGAGGTTTCTACGGTCTCTTGCAAGGTATTGACCGGCCGGTCACGATCGTAGACTGGAGCACTCCACATACACCTTGTAAAGGTTACAAGCGAGTCCAAACACTACACGGCTATAGGACTAACGGAAAATCAGCTTCTTTTCACGAGAAATATAACTGATGTCCGTGGCGGAACAAAAATTTTATATTAAAGCGTCTTCTTAGCGAAAAGCGATGAGAGCAGGGTATGTCCGTTTTTTCTTGCACCAATCAGGTGCAGCGCGTTTACATTATTTGAAGACTGCTAACGCCATCTCTTGAGATCGTCGAGTACATTGGCAATATTACAGCAGTACCAGCACTAATTGCATTCGACAAACAGAATGTGGTTTACTATAAAGACTATGAAATTTATAATATAACGAAATATATTATGGTGCGATTATGTATGCATTTTATAAATATATTGGCGCTCCACCATGCACCCCGCCTTGGAACATCACAAGATGTTTCAAAACACGCGAATTTTCTAACTGACCGAGAGTAACACATGCATTATGCGATTAAATAATAAATATGATAAATATAGCGGCTTAAACTAAGAATAAGGTTTAAACTAAGTTGAATTTATTGTGTAGGAATAGGATATAATTTAGTTACAGCGCGTTTGTAAATTCCAGTTTGCGTTTTAACTATCGCCACGCGTACAACGTTATCAGAGCCTCTGAACACGTCCGTAATTACTCCTAACGGCCAATGCAACGGTGGAGAATTCTCCTGCTCAAGAAGAACAACAGTTCCGATTTCTACCGGTTTGTCGGGAGTAGCCCATTTTTGCCTAACTTGCAACGTGTGCAAATACTCTAAGTGCCATTTCTTCCAAAAGGATTGGACCATACTATCTAACAACTTTTTACGTTCTAACAGACTCAATCGTTGATCTGACAAATCAGCAGCGGGTAAATATTGCAACGGAGTAGACATCAAAAAATGCGCGGGAGTTAACACCTCAGGATAAGGGTCTGACGATAATACGCTCAATGGACGAGAGTTAAGAATACACTCTATCTGAGTAAGAACAGTTTGCAGTTCTTCGTATGTAAGTAACTGACTTCCTATTACTCTATATAAATGCGTTTTCATGCTCTTTATATTCCCTTCCCACATCCCACCAAAATTTGGTGATCTTGGGGGAATCATCTTCCACTCTATGCGTCGAGAGAGCAACTCATTCGACAGCGCGTTTTTGAAGCTAGAGTTCAATAAAAAACTATACAGCTCATCTAAATGTGCCTTCGCACCGATGAAAGTAGATCCATTATCGGAATAGAGACATGAAACTGGTCCTCGACGGGAAATAAAGCGTTTAAAAGCGGCTAGAAAGTTTTCAGTAGTTAAATCACTGGTCACTTCAATATGTAGACTACGTGTGACCATGCAAACAAAAAGAACGATGTACGCCTTTTGCGCATGATGACCTCTGCGGCGAGAAAGGATTGTCCTTATCGGACCAGCGTAATCTACACCAGTGTGACAAAATGCCTTGGCCTCTGAAACACGGTAATCAGGAAGATCAGCCATTGCGTTGGGTTGCATTTAAAGCAAGTGTTGCACTTTCGCAACTTGGACCTGATAACAGTCCTGGCATCCAAGATCCAGTAGCGTTGTCGTATAATAGACATAAGAAGTCCAGGTCCGGTGTGACAATTAACAACATGAAAATGCTGTATTATTAAGTCAACGACATGATCGCGTTTAGGGAGAAGAACCGGATGTTTAGCTTCGAAAGGAAGCATTGATCCAGAAAGTCTTCCTCCAATGCGTAAAATCCCTTGTTTGTCTAAGAAGACGAAGAGGCTTTGCAGCTTTTTTGAAGGTAATTTATCAGCCTTGATCAATTTGATATCTTCACAGAAGTGCACAGATTGAACGGCGAGAATTAACGCATTCTCAGCACTTGTCAACCCTGCTATAGAACGAGGTTCGACCTTAACTTTAGGTCTTGCGAATTTTAATACATATGCGGTGATACGTAGCAACTTTTCCCAAGAAGAAACACGTTGTGCTAACGTACACAGCAACGGCGGCTCTGTGTGAGTAATGGCAGCCAACACATTTGCCCTGAGTTCAGGCAAGACAGAGCAATTATTAAGCGAGAATGGCTTAATCGGCCACTTCTCAGATGAGCTGCGAATCCACGGAGGACCTTTCCACCACAAATCGTGGGTCAAAAGTTGCGATGGAAGCATACCACGCGAAAGACAATCACTTGGATTACTAGCTCCGGCAATATGATAAAAATGTTTAGAGTCCAAGTTTTCTTGGCACTGAGCGACGCGATTACCGACGAAAACTGACCCTGAACCCATGATAAAGCAATAGTGGAATCAGAAAATGCGTATATCCCGGCAATGGTCATACGTGTTGCATATGTGTCTCGCACAGTTTTTATTAATTTTGACATAAGTAAAATAGCGCATAATTCTAAGCGAGCGAGCGTAGTGATTTTTGTTGGCGAAACCTTTGATTTAGCGCAAAGAATGCGAGTTTGAATGCCAGACGGGTAGGTACAATGGGCATAAATGACACATCCCAGACCATTCATGCTAGCATCACAAAAAGCAACAAGACGTAATTCACAACCAACTTCGACGCCTACATGACGTGGAATCCTTAAAGTGTCAAGCATTTGAAGTTCTTGCGCAAGAGCGAAAAAACGGGTGCGTATGTGCTCCGGTGCAGGATCGTCCCAATCACACTTGCTGAGCCACAGTTCCTTAATTAACAACTTGGCATAGAGAATCACAGGCGCGACCAATCCGAGCACGTCAAATAGTCGTGCAACCATCGAGAGTATGTTTCTCTTGGTGCACCTTTCATTAATTGCGGCGCATGTGAAATGAAAATTATCTTCACATGGTTCCCATGAGAGACCTAAGACCTTAGAGACATTATTGTCAACATCAAAATCAAGCGACTTGCGGTGCGTGTCGGGAAGCGAGTCAAGTAGCACTGGTGAATTGCTAGACCACTTCACTAAGTCAAAGTCACCCGATTTGAAAAACTTAATCAAGTTGTGAGCTAATTGCGTGGCAGTATCCTCATTTGCAATAGAAAGAACCAAATCGTCCATATACAGACAGGTCTCTGCCACTTTCGCGGCATCAGGTTAGAGCGGACTCATGTCAGTAGCCAGCTGTCGCACAGTGCGCATAGCTATGTAAGGGCTTGACTTGAGACCGAAAGGTTGCCTATTAAAGGCATAAGTTCGAATTTTTTCCGATTCGTTGAATCTAAATAAAATGCGTAGGTATTTATGTTGGTCTACTGGTACACCAATCCGTAAATAATATTGTTTTATATCAGCGTTCATTGCAATAGGAAATAATCTAAAACCTAACAATAATAAAAACAGATCGGCCTGTAAATTGGGTCCAATATGTAATATATCGTTAAGCGAAAGTCCTGTATGCGTTTTAGCACTCGCGTCCAATACGATGCGCGGCATCGGTTTATCAGGTCGGACTACTGCGTGATGCGGTATATAATAACCATCAGAGGACAGCTCAGATTCTTTAACAGGACTGAGGTAATTGTTATCAATATAATCCTGAATAACCTTGTTATAATTTTCGCGCACTATCGGTGCCTGACGGAGCTTATGCTCGAGTGAAACGAAACGGCGATAAGCGGTAGCGTGCGAATTACCTAATTCCGAAGGGTCCCTACAGAACGGTAATGCAACTGTATAACGACCTACGTCGTCACGGGTCACGGTAGCCGTGAAAATATTTTCGCAATCTGTCTCCTCTGGTGACAACAAGCGTTTCATGGGTACTTCTTCAAGTTCCCAGAACTTTTGCACTATATCATTAAGCGCTAACGCAGAAAAAGACGCGGCAGTAGGTAAAATATGTTTACGCGGGTAATCTCCCATAAGTACGTAACCAAATGTTGTAGATAAAGCACACGGTGCGCGCGGCCCACACTCGACCATATTTCCTAAGTATATAAATGGGAATAGCTGGGCACCTAACAATAAATCAATCTTGCCCGGAATATTCCAGCTTAAGTCAGCGAGCGGAAGGTTACGAAAATCTAGGTCGCGATCACAATCGATAAATTTTGAAGGCAATTGATCCGTAATGCATTCTACAACAAGCGCATGTATAGTGTATTTCTGATCCGGATAAATACGGGATTCAATGTCTAAATGAACATAACCGATTATCGGACTTGAAGCAGAACCAACACCTTTAACATAGGAATTATTCAACGGTATTATCGGTAAATTTAATAAACTAGAACAAGCAGATGTTATTAGATTATTCTGCGAGCCATTATCTATCAAACACCTAACTACAGATTTGATACCAGCGCTACCCTTAGAGCGCGCGTATACCTGAGCGGTTGACAAAAGTATATCACCCTTATGACAAGAAGTGTAAGACTGTGTATGTGTAACTGGTTCTGTAGCAAGCGGGGGCGCTCGAATGCATGACGAAGTCGTGTGAGCGCGATGAGAAGGCGCGGGCGAAGTAACGGTCGCTCGATGAGCGGGCGGCGGCGAGTACGCGACGGCGGTATTTACCATAGCCGCATGCGATTGCGAATTATTACTATCAAAATGCAATAACCTATGGTGTCTTTTATTACAGAAACAGACTGACGTACTCTTACAATCCGGAAGTTTATGTAAAGTGCTTAAACAATTAACGCAACCGTACTTCGATTTAATAAACTCATATCTAGCCCTTGCGTCTCGCATATTTTTAAACTGAGCGCAATCATATAAATGTCGATGGTTACCACTACACAAACAACAATTCGCGGTAACTGCTGCGGGCGCCGAATATGTGAGAGTATTTGCATTATTAGCGGACTCATTGGCGACAAAAGATTTGGAGGTGTGATGAACGCGCCGGTCGCGTGAGGGCGACGTAACAACAGCAGCGGGTTTCGTATATGACGAATTTCGCGGGTTTGAGCGCTCCAAAATCTTAGCCTGATCTTGTATAAAAGCGATAAGATGTTGTGTCGTAGGCACTTCCACATCCCGAATCGAAAGTTCAAAGGCTTGGATGGTTTGAGGATCCATCCTTCTCAAAGCGCATTGAAGAAAAATAAAATCAGTTAGATCTGTTATGCCTAATTCTTTTAGAGCTGAAATCGAAGCGGAGTATTTACTAACAAAGGTATCAAGAGCGTTCGCAGTGTGCGAGCAAGTTTTTAAGTCCAGTATATTATTGAGATAATATGTACCTAATGAGCGTTTGTCGTGGTATTTCTTAACCAAACTATCCCACAGTATTTTATATGTTTCACCTGACGGAATAATACCGGAAGTGAATTTTAGTGCGTCGTGGGTGAGTTTAGAAATTAGATACTGTACACGTTGCGAGTCAGAAAGCTGTTGATTCAAATGAATATTAGCTTTAAAAGACTGATAAAAGGTATTCCAGTTTTCAGGGCGTCCGTCAAAACTCGGAATTACTAAAGGTTCTAATTTCACTACGGACTTGATCGAGCTACTGGTCTCGAGTGAACGCACCTTAGAAGTGGTTAATATTTTATTTCTAACGCGTTTAACTCTCGAGTATAAATCATCAAATGAATCGAGGCAAGAATACTCGGGATTGACCGTAATCTTTGATAACAAATTTATATTATTTATTTTATCAACAATGGACTCAAATTTATCGCGTAACTCATCTATTATCTCCGTTTCAGCCAGAAAATTCTCGTTAGCTCGCGTTGATGAATCGAAAGAAATTATACCTTTCGACGATGTGTACATACGATTAATACGTTGAAATAATAATTCTTTCTTTTGATTCAACATAACCAACATGACTTCGCGGCTTGATTCGCTTTCCGTCATGTTTATAAAATAATATCACAATACAACTACAAAGTGATAGGTATATCTACCTAGTTAGTGTAAAAACACAAGTTAAATTTAAATCCTAAAATGACTTAGCGTAAAGTACAGTGGTGGAGCGGTTAATAAGTGGGTAGGTATAAATAAGTTCAACTAAATTGAGTATAATGGATATTATTACCAATTAATACGTAATTCACCAAATCTAACAATTAATTATATTTAAATACGAGTCTACCAATAATTACGTAGTTCTCGTGCGTTTTAAACACAGAATTTACCAATTTTACGTAAATCTGTGAGCGAGGAAAAATGGCGGCAAGAATTCACTAGAATTACCTGAATCTTTTTTATGATATGAATAGAAAAGTAAATTCACCAATATTTACGTGAATCACTGGCCTATCCGTACTCGGAAGGACCAAATTATATGGTCAGGCGTGTAAATAGCCCGACCAGGGTGTGATTGCTCAACAGTTAGCGTACGAGGTGTAGGGAAGTAAACCACTTCTATCGATCAAAACAATCATGCCAGCACTAACCTGCAACACCGACCAAGTCCCGATCCTCCAGAAGGCAGCGAGCAGCGGCGAGGTTTCTACGGTCTCTTGCAAGGTATTGACCGGCCGGTCACGATCGTAGACTGGAGCACTCCACATACACCTTGTAAAGGTTACAAGCGAGTCCAAACACTACACGGCTATAGGACTAACGGAAAATCAGCTTCTTTTCACGAGAAATATAACTGATGTCCGTGGCGGAACAAAAATTTTATATTAAAGCGTCTTCTTAGCGAAAAGCGATGAGAGCAGGGTATGTCCGTTTTTTCTTGCACCAATCAGGTGCAGCGCGTTTACATTATTTGAAGACTGCTAACGCCATCTCTTGAGATCGTCGAGTACATTGGCAATATTACAGCAGTACCAGCACTAATTGCATTCGACAAACAGAATGTGGTTTACTATAAAGACTATGAAATTTATAATATAACGAAATATATTATGGTGCGATTATGTATGCATTTTATAAATATATTGGCGCTCCACCACATATCACGCACATGAATAATTATTATACAAAATATACAGTATAATATGGATGTCAATTAAGTTTTAAATATCTGATTTCTTTCGAGCGCAGGCATTTACTCTCATAAGTCTGCTTGAATGTTACTTCGCGAGGTGGTTCAATTGCCACCGTTTTTGTTGTGTATTTAAAGTCGATTATTGCCGTTTTTTCTGCATACTTAAGTTGTTTTTTGCAAAAACTTGCAGAAGTGACCCTTTGTTCCCAAAGGTGCGATATGTACGAGGGGTGATCAAAAAGTAATGATAAACGGATATTTCTAGTAATAATAAAATTCTAAAAAAATATTTTTTCAACTCCCTAATCCTTCACAACTTCCCTGACAAAAAATGGTATAAATAGGACGTCATTTTTAAAATATACATTCATTTGAATACTAGCAGTCGGAGTGATAACATCAAAATGGAGAAACATGAAGTGCGAAGCGTCATCAAATACCTGTGCTTGAAAAAAATGTCCACCAAAGACATTCATACTGACTTGGTGGAAACATTGGGAGACTCTGCTCCTCCATATTCTACAACTGCACGCTGGTGCAAGGAGTTTAAGATGGGAAGAACATCCACGGAAGACGAACACCGCGAAGGCCGTCCGTCCTCCTCCCTCACTGAAGAAAACGTCAAAAAAGTTCAAGATCTGGTTTTGGCAGACCGAAGAGTGACCATTCGTCATTTAGCTGAGAACACAGGCATTTCATTTGGTAGCATTCAAAGGATCTTAACTACCGAGATGAACATGAGAAAGGTCTCTGCACGTTGGGTCCCGAGAATGTTAACCGACGAACAAAAGAAGAAACGATTCGACATTTCAAGGACCAATCTTGAAATGTTCCAGGCGGATCAAGATATTTTTTTGGCTCGATTTGTGACTATGGACGAAACGTGGATTCATCATTTTGATCCTGAAACCAAACAACAGTCAATGACATGGAAAAGGCCATCTTCACCGACTCACAAGAAATTCAAAGTTTCAAGCTCTGCCGGCAAGGTTATGGCGTCTGTTTTCTGGGATGCTGAGGGAATAATTATGGTTGAATACCTTGATAAGGGCGCTACCATAACAGGCTCCTACTATGCTGACCAAATCAAAAGATTGCGAGAGGCCATCAAGGAAAAAAGACGGGGTAAACTGCGCGCAAAAGTTCTGTTCCATCAAGACAATGCACCTGCACACAAAGCTGAAGTTGCGATGGCTGCCATTCAAGAAGCTGGCTTCCAGCTGCTTGAACACCCACCCTATTCTCCAGATCTAGCCCCCAGCGACTTTTATTTGTTTCCTCGGCTCAAGGAACACCTCCGGGGCCAGAAATTTGAGGATAACGGCGAAGTGATGGCCGCTGTAGAGGCATTTTGGGAGAGTCAAGATAAAGATTTTTTTTTGAAGGGTATCGTTGGTTTAGAAAAGAGATGGACTAAATGTATTGACCTATTAGGAGACTATGTAGAAAAATAAATTTTATTTTTAAGTATATAGTTATTTTAATGTACCCATTCTCATTACTTTTGGATCACCCCTCGTATAGTTTCTGTTGAGACCTTCATGGACATTAGTACCTGTAATAAAATTAGAGAATAAGAACAATGGGTAAAGAAATATAAAATGGTACTTTACTTGCGCTGTTGCTGAGGATGAAAAACCATGTGAAATATTGAAGTAACGCAGAGCATAGCAAAATCCATACTCAATATTGCGGGTGACAAACTTTGGGAGTACTTACTAATCAAACGCGCAGTTTGCAAAAAATATGGTCCATGCTTCTTCTTTGTCTCTTGATAGATTTAACATTTGCACTGCTGAAAAGTAAGTAAATTTGATGTAAATTAGGGTATTCAATGAAGGATGTACACTCAAAGTTTTGTTTATTTTCCTTATAAAAGATTATTTTCCTTATAAAAATCAATGGAGTCATTTGTTTGTTTTTTATCTTCACTATGTGGTCCGTTCCCCGCATAGTTTGTCAAGTCATTAGAGGCTCTATTAGAATTTGGTGATAAAAATCTGTTAATGGCCATTTTCATAATCATGTTCGTTGGGATTAACCTCCTTAATTAGCCTCTCCCCCCGCTGGCATTGCCACTTTCTGAATTACTAGCAGCGCCTCGCGGTTTCACCCGCGTAAGTCCTGATCCCGTGGGAATGTGTGGATAAAAAGTAGGTCTATGCATTAATCCAGGTTTCCAGCTATCTACATACCAAGTTTCATCGCAATCGGTCCAATAGTTTTTGTGTGAAAACATTACAAACATACACACAAAAAATTATTCCTCTTTATAATCTTAGTTTAGATTTGTGCAAAAAACAGTTATGATTATTTCGATTAGTCACTTACCTTATTTCAAAATAACAGGAAAATGCAAACAATAAATTAAAAAAAAATTGCAATATAAAGTAATGAATCTTATTAAGTTTCGGGTATTTTACTGGTCTTTCTAAGTATTTGGATCAATTTAAAGAAGTGGAACTAAAAATAACATATATCAACGAGAATAACAACTTTTATAAGCCCGGGAAGTTCCAAGAAACAAAGATAAGCTATTTACTACATCCCACACACGGCTGTTTGATCCCAAACTAGGCAGAGCCTGTACTATGGTAATCAGACTGCTGACTTATATGTTTCTAAATACATAAATACATATCATAATTAATCTTTCATACTTATTATTATTAAATACATTTAACATTGCTAACTTTTGATCGCGACTTCGCACGGGTTAGAGTTATTTTTCTATCCCTTGAGTTCAGCACTTTTTTTTCTAGATGAAAGGTCCTTCCATGTCTTTCTTTGTACCACACTACCACTGACAACGGTAGGCAAAATTTAAGAAGATCGGTTGAGGAGTTAGGCTTAAAAACGAAAACAAAAAACCACGTCTAGAGTATCACATGGTTCTTTCAGAGCAATAATTACTACATTGCTCTGAGATCCTCAGAGCAATGTAGTAATTATTGCTCTGAGGTTAGGATAATATGAACAATAACATTTTCTTACAGTTGACATTAGCAAGCATCTTTATATTTATCGTATGTTGCCATAAATCATCTGTTATATCACTAACAAACGAATAAGAATTGACAAAAACTGGCATCTGATTTTAAACACCAATTCGTGTATGTAATTAGTTTTTTGAAAACTGCTTTAACGCCAAGAGTGAAGTTCTTGTAGTTAGATAGTATTTGCAAAGTAGGAATGTGTTAATGACCTATCTTAAAAGAACTCGTTAAGCAACCGGAACACATTTTGAGAGTAATCAACTTTTTAATTTAAAGTATTTATTATAGAAAGTATACTTTGTCCTAGGTTATATTATAAGATAATTGATTTATTAAGATAAGATCAAAGCAAATACAGGCCTAAAGTAGTAATATTTTAAATGTTGTTTATTGTGGGCTTACAAAAGCTTTTATTTTTGTCAAATATTTCCAATGTCTCAATTAGTTTAAATTTCTGAATTATTAAAAAAAGTTAAATTCACAACTTATTCGCGTGAGGTTAAATAGCCTAAAATGAATAGATGAACAATCTACCATTTTATTGATAAGGTTTTCAAAAAGTTATTGACTAATTCCACATATAAATAGCTGACAACTTACATCAGTTGTCTCTCTGACTAGTCTGTTCCCTGTTCCTAAGAATACATTTGCAAACACAACAGAAAATCTTTTTTTAAATTCAAATTTAATGCAACACGTGTATTTAATTATACTTTAATATTTTATTCTATATCATTCTCAGCTAAAGAATAATTATGTATAATTTAATAAACACGCTACATTCATACCATACCAAGTAATTATCGTGTACCCAATTACTTGATGGTGTTCAGCACACTTTACAGCTGTTCCTAGTAAACAGAAGTAAAGACTACTACGAAACAGCACCTGACTGATAGTAAGCGTTCAACGAACACACTTGATAACCTTCGATAACCCCGCGTAGAGCAACTCAAGTAAAAACTTAATGAAGGTCTTTATTTGCGATTCGGTCCATTCCACTTTTGTTCTTCGAATGGAATGAACGTTTTATAAGGTGGTTAATCTTGTTAGGTTTGTGTGTGTCTTGTGAGTGATAGTGATAGCCTTATGAATAACATGAAGTCTTAGAAGTGGACAAAAATATATTGTTTTAAACGTAATGTATGAGTTTCCTTATTCATTGTTCAGCTAGTTATTTATACATAAAAAAACTACTTGCGAATGTTAAGAATATAAAATAACGGCAAGGTTTATGTGCAACTAATATATTTAAACATTTTTTTAATACATTTGCAAATTAATTTGCAGACCAGTCAATGTTATTGGTTTAAACTATATCTAAATATGTAATAAGGTTTATGTATGCCGTATACGTGAACATCGAAAAACTACGCATGTTCTTTGGTACTTACTTTAAATTAAAGTTTTTGCATTCCAAAGCCCGGTATATCCTTTCAAGTTTCAAGTTCAAATTTCAAACTGCAGCCACACCTACGATTTAATTTAACTAAGGCACTATCAATTTAAAAAAAAAAGAAGTTAACAATAGACAGATCATTTAACAGTTTCATCGGTATAATAAAATTAAAATCTTGTTTATAAATATTCTGAATAAATGGCAAGAATTAGTGGTGGTGGAATGAGGAGCCTCACGTTATAACACCGTAATAATCTTCAAAGATCCGGTTACGCACTGACCATACTGTTTCAATTCTCTTATAGCAATTCGTGAAAGATTTATACGATAACTGCAAGATGATAGTAAGTGGCAGGAGCAGAGTCAGGCTTTAAACGACGATGTTTTGTGATTAACGTATTCATTGTTCTATAAGAAAACTCCACAATTAAATTCTTGCAATGGTAAACCACGTCAGCCTTGTTTCCCATGGAAACCCTGTAACCATCATGCATAAAGTCATAATAATATCAATGATGAATGATCCTATTAGATGGTACGTTATTTTATCTTAATTTTACCAATGGATGGAATGGATTCTATACCAGCTATTCTATAGACTGTTTAGGATACATTGACATTATGGTCACAGGAGGCGTTGCCGCGTAAAATTCGCCTGAGAAATAGTGTTAACATTACGTCTAACAACTATTATAGTCGTCATTGCTAATGTATCTTTATCTAAAACAGTAGGTAGAATGAAGTAAAACACGTTTTTTTTAATAAGTGATTGATTTGCGTAGCACAGTGACTGTGTGACATTTATGTATTCGATGCAGGGCAGGTTTTTAACATATTTTAATAGAATATTTGGATATCTAATTTTATCTCGTGTCTGTTTTGAAGGCAGCTCTATACAAATATAGCAGATTTTAAATAACACTCGCGATATGATATATCTATGGCGGTCGGCCCCTGATAAATATTAAGCCTCTAAAAATACAAAAAGAAATGCTTTTGAGTGATTCTTGTTTTTCGTCTGCGACAGACATAACTTTAGTAATTATACATTTTACAATCTGAAATATTAACGTATTAGGATGTTTTAGTTTTATATATTCTTTCAAAAGAACAACTATTAACAAACTTTAAACTTGATCTGTACTACACTTAATAGTTAACAGTGTCACAATCGGCGGATCACTTTTCATTTTTCATTAACATATAAGGAACATTTATGCTACATTATATCCACCTCCACTATATGACTAGAGATGATCGGAAGATAGGATGAAACATAAAGGTTAATTTTTGGTATTTAGCCAATACCAAAACCAATACATAAACTTTAAAACCGTGTAGTAAAACAGTCTCTTTAAGGTAGTTAATTTTAATAGTACTGATTTAATAGTGTTCATTTAATAGTGACAATTTAATTTATACAAAGTTTAAAGATAGCATCGGTAAAAATCAACATCATAGCAATTAATTATAAAGCAGGAGACGGAACTCCGAATAAGATTTGGTATAATGATTTTTTTTAAGTGACCAAGTTTTTTTTAAATACAACAAGTATTTAAAAAAAACTTGGTCACTTAAACAACTTGTGCTGTTTTAGAAGCATTTTTGATCGAATTCATTATAACTGACCGTACTTTACTTTCGTGTTTCAAATTTGCACTTATATTTAACGTGTGGTCGGTTAAATTATTATGATTAAGTTTTTTTGTTAAGACATTTTCAGTGGTAGTAGAGTCTGTCAACATGCTGTCGGTATACATATACACATAAGTGTATATACCCACGGCATGTAGACTAAGAGACTTCCTAAGGAAGTACGCACAGGCCTAGTCCTTTAGTAAGACACAGTCATAACCACATATATAAAAACTAAATATTAAAACGCTTTGTTAATGTTGTATTTCGTCGTGACTCCATTCATCTTACCGGATTACCTTCAAACATGTCATTAATAAACATCCTAGAGCCTGCAACTAGAGCGATTGTAGTAATAAAGCATTATAGACTAGAATTTTAATATACCCAATGTTATTTTTGTTTACCACGTAACACAGCTCAAGGGGGCTCTCATGCGCGTTGTCTACCCCTTAAAATCTGTACACTTTTTTCTTAAAGAACCCTATACTGGAGTTCCTCGGGAAATCGGGGAATAGGTTCCTCATAAAATGCGTCGATTTTATGTGCAGACTTACCTTACACGTGTAAGAAGAAGTCTCAGACGTGTGCGTCGGCCTAATGTAGCTCTCGCTTAACGCTTTTTAAATGTGTTTTTCTGTGTCACCAGAGTTTCACCGCAAGTGTGAAGATTTTAGTGTTGATCTCTGAAGCTTTAAAAAACCAAAAATAACTGCATTTTAGTTTAAGACCAAGAAACGAAAGCTTTTCTGAAGAACTACCCGAAAGACAGCCGGTAGTGTCACTCATGTCTTATAAATATTAAGCTATGTTAATATAGAATTTAGATTTATTTAGGGTTCCGTTCCTCAAAAGTAAAAAAATGTACTCCACTTGTTGTCTATCTGTCTGTTCAGAGCATTTTTCTATTTATCTGTCAAGATCATTTTTCTGATGCATCCGTAGAGGTATCAAGTTTGATTTAACATCAAATATCTCACAGTCTCTTAATGCTGTCAAAAAACAAGCTTCAAGTCAACACAATGAAAAGATAGAGTTAAGCCGTAGATTTTAACAAATTTGAACATTTTGCAATATAGATTACTTCCCAGTAACGTAGAATCATTAAATTTATTGAGAAGTAAGTCCTCACAGCACAAGTAAAGAAAAAAATCCGAAAGTCGTTAATTTGTTATTATATTAAACAATTTTTCTTTCTATTGTGATTATGAACACATTTTGCGATTGAAAAGTTGACTTGAAGTTGAGATGAACGTATTATCAACAAACATGTTTATTTGCTTACGGAACCGTAGGTGTGCGAGTTAGTTGCACTTGTCCGGTTTTTTAACAGTATAGACAACGCTGTATAGTAATTAAAGATATAAGCCCTACTACTTTTAGGACCAACAGGAATCGCGTCTGTGTCAGGCGCTGCACTTTGTCGGGCTTCCCCTAAACATACACATAAGTACAACCGTTCTTTAACCGCAATTTTACTTTGATTGATATGCTGATTGAAGCAATTGCACTTCCTTATGTATTTTAAAACAGCATTTCATCATTGATACAATCCTTTGCAGGTCCTGGTAGCCACTAAACGCAAGAAGACATTGACGTACGTCATAGGAGGCGCCGTAATGTTGGCAGTCATAGCAGTGGTAGTAACTTTAGTTGTAGTTTTAACTGGAGGAGACAGTGCTGATGTTGGACCAACGACAGAAGGGCCTTCATCTCCTGACATCCCGACAACATTAGCTCCCACTGACGGACCTACCCCTGAGGCAATTCTGACTCCATTAGATTTGGAAGGAATTATTGAAGGAGCTTTTGCACCACCGTCGTTCAATGCAACATGGTCTTCAGGTAATATATATTTTTTATAAAAACTAGCTTTTGGCCCCTGCGCTGCTCACGTTAAAGTTAATTTTTTTCTATTGCTCTTCATCATCCCCAAGTTTTTTTTTTATATTTAGTCATTAACAAAAGACTAATCGGATTGATGTGTTTTTATTATACCTTTATCTGGTTAGGCATTAGACTTACAAAATCTGATATGTTGTTATCATTTAATTCTTTAATAGGGGGCTAATAAACATTTTTGTTGGCTACTAATATTTGAGTTTATATCTACTATTGGAGCGCCTGTTGGATTTTGTTTTGCATCATTGGGCTGGTCTTAAAGATCTCACCTAATGGATATTTTTAGTAAATGTGCAAACAGATTTTGTTAAGACCTATTTAATACAGGATAGTGGGAGTGATAAATTAATCAAAACACTTTCATGATACATTAAAAAAAAAAACATAAAAAACGTTAAAATGTAAATGAGAAAGAAATTAAAATTATGTAGTAAAAGACTTCAATTTATGAAACCTATGATGTGTGATGATGGTGATTATTCAATGAATTAATCCTATTATAGGTATATGATAAAGTTGAATAGTTTAAACATTATAAACAGCTATAACAACCGCATCAAACAAAGAATACCTAATGTAAAATATTTTTAAAAACAATTCTTACAAGTGAACAGTTTCTATATACGTTGCATAATTCCTTTTGTATGAGGTAACTAACATACCCGAGAATGGAATACCGCCGAGTTTACGATCCATGCTTCAAAGCATATAAAAAAAAAAACATTAATGATAATGATTGTTTGTTCTATTATAACTACAAGTCACAATTAAAGGTATAATAATAGTACCTCTTCACCCTATCGTTTTTCTAGTGTGGACGTTTGAATGGTCTCTTAAAGGTGCGTTCAATCGTATTAATCTCAAAATTATTTTTTCATGTTAAATGCTAGCTCTTTCTTTTTGATGCCATGTGATACAAGGTCAAAACAGTTAAGAACCAGAGTTTGGATAAGATTGTTTTTTTTTTTATGGATATTGGTAAATATATTGTTCATTTTTCTTTTGTTTGTGTGTGGATATTAAAGAGCTTTAGTGTGATCAATAAGAAAATTGGACACTTTTATATATTTTTGTAAGGTATAAACGACCCTAAGAAGGTCCTAATTTAAAAAAAAGGTTCAAAAAGAGAAACTAAACTACTGAGGCTCAGTACCTTTTACTCCTCTGTTGGTAGTGTTGGTCAACCGATTTTTTTTTGTTTAGCATCTATTGATGAGCTTTCGTATTACCAATAAAAAAAAAATTAAATAGTTTTTTATATATGTGTATATGCATGTAAGTCAGTAATTACAAAACAGTTCGGCTGTTATCGAACTAATGTTATCAATAAAAAAAACATTTAAACTGATATTTTTATATAGATAGGTAAAGAAAATAGCGTTCAACCAATTTCCTGTTTTTTATCATTCGCTTAGTAGCTATGGACGAGGTTTAACGGCAGTAGATTTAGCACTTTTGAAGTGAAAACTTTTTTAGGCACGTTTGGTATGTGGAAAAAGCACTAAACTCGCGAGACCGCCACGCTAAGATACATAAAACAGATGAGTGTGTGTTTTCACTTCTAACGTGCAGTTCTACGACTGACTGTTTTTCTTACTTTTAATGGGGCTTTAGAGTTTTAACATATACAAAGAGTAGACAAAAAAATGTTAGACACAAGAAAATTAATTGTATTTCTTAACTCTTTCAATAATCATTATAGTCGAATTTTGACCACTGGGCGAACACCTAGTAACAATAATTATGTAATCACGATACAAGACAAAGCAGCCTATCGGTATCCATATGTGTTAAGCTGAGGAGCACATTTAGTTAGAACTATAGTGGAGAAGCGAAATGCAGTAACGATTGTACTCGAAAGTATAGTAGCATCAAATCGATGGTATGCGCTGAAGAAACTGTAATGTGAACGGGATCTTATATCGGTACATAAAAATTATAGAGATACGTGTATGCAGATTAGTTTTATTAGTATGGATAATGTTTTTTCAATATAGTAATTTAACTTTATCAGATTATCCATTACTTCGATAAATATTATATTAGCTGAACCGACAGACGTTGTCCTGCTAAAATTTCAACAAGTTTGTTTAAATTACATTTCAAAAAGCACTTCCTTCCTTCAATTATTGACATATAAGAGGAAGGTAGATAAATGGGTCTAACCGTTCTCAAGTAATGCGCTTACCTACTAACGAACAGCATTTTATGTTAATTCATAGATAAATTAAAACGTTTATGTACGTGACTTCCCTCTTTTGTAATTTTGTAAAATTTGCACAAATACTATTAGGTACAAAAGAGTTTATAGGTACTCATTCATTTACAATATGGTGGATCACAGAATTGAGAATAAGTTGTGGCGGAACAAATGTTTTATTTGCGTTATTATAATATCGATATCTGATTAAGAGCGCATAACTTTCTTAAGTTACCTGTAGAAGCCAAAATCTTTACTTATACATTATACGTCGTGTAATAAGATAATATTACCTACGTATATTGACTGGCCTGTTGTGCCATCTAGTAAAGAAAAACCGAACTACCTAGTAATTACTGGACCTAAATCCCGCAATAAACATTTTCTCTACGAATAGTAGGGACTGGGCCGATCGACATCTGCCTGGGCAAATCAGGATACGTTGGAATTTCTTGATTTGCCTGAATAATACCAAACGTTCAAAATACAAAGTTGAGCAAATCGTGTAACAATCAGAAAAATCACGAAATGACGGCGGAGATGGAAGAGCTACGGTTCGGCACGTAAGGACCGGCTCGACCGGCCCTCCCCTCTTCCCCTATTCCCACCTTAAAAACCGGCAATGCACTCGTGACTCTTGAGTTGGCCTGCCGTAGTTACTTACCTTTTATAATAGCCAATAAGATTAAAATAAAAAAGCTATCAAATAATAATTTTAAAATCGAATTTATTGGTTCTGGGATTAAACATACTTGAACTTTTTAAATTAGGATAAGCATTCACGGTTTTAATAAGGTAATGACTTACTCCCTGTATTTGCACATACATGTGGACAGTAAAAATCGTATTTCGCTAAAGAATTACCTAAGTATTAGTAGGTGAAGCCTGCGTGCAACTGCTTGTTTAAATAAACAGTCCTTTCTCTTTACAATGACAATTGGTAAATGTGTACACGTGTAGCGCTTAACCGTTGATCATACTTAACAACTTAATACAACCGGCTACGTAAGTTCCAAGTTTACCTTGTAACCTACACTGATGCAAAATTACAGCGTATATATATTTGAAGACGTTAGTTTGTACAAAAATTCTTAAGATGTAACCTGATTGTTTTGATTCTATTTTGTATTAAGTAGGTACTTATCATTTCGTCGTTCTAAATTTGAAGTTTTGTATTCCCTTAAAAGCGAAAATAAGTGTAAGTAATCTTGGAAGAACAATAGTAACACAAGTGTGCCGTAAATACTAAACTAATATTTAGTTAGGTATATCGCATGTCATCAATCCTTTCTCAAATTGTCACAGAGGCAATATGGATCAAAATGGAAGTTGTCAAAACACTGTTAACATGAACCTACGATACTTTGTTCGTTATTTTAGTCTTTTTAAAATAAAACCACGGTCTTATGCCACATTTCGGTTCATTCATTCATTCATACAGTAAAGAGCCTTTCACGGCGCAGTCATATCCATGAATGGGACTTAATGAGTGGCACAAAACTGGGCTGCTACCATTGAAGACATGGTCCTTGTATAACTGAAAGGAAAAGTGTACTTCAAATGGCTGTAAAGAACGCAGCATGAATTTATTCCTGGTATGAATATTATGCTATTTAATTAATAACTGATATAATTTAAAGTCCTTAAAATTACTTTCTTCATGCTTTCTTCGTGACTTCTTTTATTTTAACACGAAAATATAATTATTGGAAGTTATTTATCAAATATTTGTTAACATCACCTGGCAAAGGTAGGCCAATGAAAGTTCTCACGCTGATTGGTACACATAACCGTTAGTCATAATCACCACCCGTAATTGATCAGGCACACGGAAGATTGACTAGACCGCGTGAGTGCGTTTCGCTTGAGAAGTTAATATATTACACTCGACTATATTACGCACACTAAATGTTCCCGAATATGATGTGTCAATAGGTACATTAATTTCCTTGTTTGCATTGGAACTACTAACTGTTCTGTTGGTTAATAGAACGGAGATAGAGGTTTTGAACAAAAATAAAGGAATTTTTGCAGTGTTAAAAAGTCCCCGTATGCCTAAATAGTTAAGCTCTAATATGTCACAAAAAACTCTGTGTGCTTCTCTACCACATTTGAGTTATAAAAATACTTTAAACCATGATAGACAGTTTATCGCGACTGTCTAAAGAGCTCACCCATACATATAAAATCGTTTTTTTTTTTCATTTAATATTTACCAAATATGTAAAATACCCTGTACCAAACTATCCACGCTAAACACATTTAGCCGTATCATGATTTTGTAAAGTTAAATTAAATTGTTTAATTACAGGAAACGAGGCGATGTTCAGGAATGCGTTCGGCGACTTAGTTCTCTATAATGTCGATACCAATTCTACACAGACACTAGTACAAAACTCGTCGCAGGTATGTTGAATATTATAAAATTTTCCTATTATGTTCCACAAGTTGTATATTAATGTATATGTTTTTAATCTAAAATATAAATTGCAGCAACATATAGCATAGATGTTGCGTTACTAATATTATAAAACCATTTTTTTTTCTTGAAACGCCAATCTTTAGTTGTGCCTATTCTATTTTCCAAAATCTTTTTGCGAAACTATTTTCAATTTGTTTGTAGATGATAAAAGGCTACATAACATCACGCTTTGCATCATGAGAGCAAATCAGTACCCAGAAATGTCGGTGAAACTGCGGGGCATGTGTAATAATTAATAGATATTTTATGGGAGTTACTTTTTTGTTCACCTTACGACACTGCTTTAGTCACGAGAAATGTACGAGTAGGTTTATGACGAGTGAGAATTTTATAGAATTATATAACGTAAAATATATTAGATCTGGAATAACAGTAATATTTATAAGGCTGATAATTGCTACTTTGCACCCCGTTGTACAAAATTCGACGCTCAAATCCGTAGTGCAACCGTAGTACACAATGGAAGGTATAGCAATTTATTTATTGTTAAAATTTTAAAGGTAGGGATTTCATTGTAATTGAGGTAAGTATATACATATACATTTTTGGATATTTAAATGTTTAGAAAAGTGCAAAAATATTATTTTCACTGCAAGATACTGGTTAGGGTATTGGAGCAAAAATACACATTCACATACCATATCCTTCCATATCCGTGGCTATCTATTTTGAAATACACATATCTTAGTTAATTGTCCAATATTTTCCCACAACAACCTAATTTTCTCATACTTTATCTTCATTTACAATGTAGGTACTGTCAAGTGTTGGTGTGCATCATGTGTGCGTAGCATTGAATGCAATGATTAATGATCGTTTAGACATTTAGACTGTGTCCATGGAAATCACATTGTCTTACCAAGTTTTAAAATGTTTGTTAAATGTATTTTTAATTGATCGGTTAAATTGCTTAACCATCCGTTCTTGAGGATTTCGTATTTTCGACCTTTGTGCAAGTGTAGATTTGTAATGTAATTACAAAAATTATCCAAAATAGGTGTAACATATTTCTTGTGAGTTGTAACGATGTTTGAATCGGGTGTGAAATTACGTTACAAATGATTTAATTATAAACTTGGTATAATATATATTTTGCTGAATGATAGTCAACCTTAAATGAGTTCAAAATGATTTTGCTTACTTTTACAATTTTAAAATAATTATTACGTTTTAGGTGGGTTCAAACATTTCTGTAGGTAAATGTAGCTATTAAAAAAGATTTGCATAAAACACCTTGAATTTAATCTATCCGCTGCTAAAAGGTGAAGGATATTGATCGCCAGGGAGGAAAACGCAAGGAAAATGTGGCTTCACATACATTTCCTTTTGGATATCCCGTTTCTGCACACTAATGCTCTTTAGTGGCATGATTCGTGAAATAAATCTCTAAGAATTTAACCGTGGCTGGGATATTCATATATTTTAAACTGTAACAGAATACACATTTTTCTATCATGTAATTATTTTCTTTAATAACTCGCGTTGGAAGGATGACGTTTTAAAAGCCCATTTATGCCGCGTTCCAATAAACAAAAAACGATTCGTTTTGCTTACGGACGGTAAAATTTCGTTGAATTTTCAACGAAAATTTTACCGTCCGTAAGCCAAACGAATCGTTTATTGTTTATGGGAACGCGGCATTAATCGATAGTGTTAAGAGAAGGTGGCTTGTGATTTAGATTATTTAAAAATATATGGGTAATAAATCGCAATAGAAGAGGAAAGTTGAAGAGTAGTAATGCCTTTGTCCTGCAGTTGAACGACATAAGATAAAAATAATTATGTAATCGGAAATAAACGCGATTACATACCTATGAATTGCCTAAAAATCAGTTTTTAAATTTTCTATCTGTATGTCTGTTTATTCCGGCTAATCTCCGGAACGGGTGAACCGATTTCCACGGGACTTTCACTGGCAGATAGCGGGTGTTGTAAGGAGTAACTTAGGCTACTTTTATTTTGGACAAAAGAATTAGCGTTCCGCGCAAAATATATAAATATGTCCTGAACTGCTAGTAAATAATATTTTCACTGTCTTAATATTTTAACGCTTGTCATAAAGTCGTGAGTAACATAAAATCACGTGTAAAACATTCAGGACCTATATCGATCATTCATTGTTCTTCTAGAGATAAAATGAAATTAAAAGTGATTTATTATCTACTAGCTGCGCCCCGCGGTTTCACCCGCGTAAGTCCCGATGCCGTGGGGATATCAAGATAAAAAGTAGCCTATGTGTTAATCCAGATCTCCAGCTATCTACATACCAAGTTTTATCGCAATCGGTTCCGTAGTTTTTGCGTGAAAGAGTAACAAACATCCATACATCGATACATCCACACATCCATACATCCTCACAAATGATGATAGTGACATATTGTTTCTTAGTACTGTTTAAGCTAATTAGAAAGCAATATTTATTTATCATTTTTCCATTTATAAAACAGCTGTCACATAACAAAAGGCTAGAAATTGAGTGAACCTTTAGTTTCAAAGGGAACGCTGGTACTTGACATGTTACACGTAATAAACAAGATTTACTTTGAACCTCATGGAACGGTCTAACACTTTTTTTAAAGTAATAAAATCTCATATTTTTGGTGTACATTTTATCCACTTATTTTAAACCATGTAGCAACAATCAAATGTTTTTTTTTTTTGCTTTTAGTGCAAAACCGAACACTTAAAATTGTATCAGTAATTTCTAAGTTTCCCCTCCGTCATCAAAACTTACACACAATCAATGTATCAAATATTTGTGGGAGAGATAAGCTTCGGCACGTATGGGCCTGCTCGACCGGATTGATATCACGGCCTCACAGAAAACCAGCAGTTGAGTGAGGTTACCGGAGGCCCTAACCCTTCCCTCTCTCCTTTTCCCACTCTCCCCCCCCCCCCTTCCCCTACTCCCACCTCAAAGGCCGGGAACGCACTTGTGACTCTTGAGTTGCAGGTGCCCATGGGCAGCGGCAGTAATTTACCATCAGGTGACCCGCCTGCTCGTTTGCCTCGAATACCATAAAAAAACAAAATATATGGGTTATTCGTGAAAATATTCAAAAATGCTTGTGCCTTTAGTTATATTAACACTACGCATTGTGAAATTGAGCTCAATAATTTTAATATTTTGTTACCACATTAAAAGTGTGTACATTTATTACATAAAATATTAGTTTGTACATGTAAAAAATGTTAGAAATGTAGCCAGCAATGTTATAATATATGTACAAGTGGAATTCAATAAACTTTACGAGTCACTTTCAGAAACATAAAGCGAAAACGTGGTCAGCATAAAGGTCGCCGTGCACTTAGATACATTTTATATTTTAAAACACTTTTAATATTACGTTCTTAGTATAAAAGTATTTTCAAATCTGTACTTTCAATTTCAATTCATATTTCAATTTATTTTTCCGTTTTAAACCCAGAATTTATTTCAAGTTTTATAAATTCATTTTTTTATCCTAAACTCCAGTTAAAAGTAAGTTGAGAAGACTAACAAATTCTTTTCGCTTTCTCTTCAAATCCATTTTGGTAATGTTTCATTGACTGCTTCTACAACATTTCTACATGTCATTGTGTTGTTGAAACAAAAATACTCTGTGATTGAAAAAAGTAAGTCACGGCTTGAGTTAAAAAATAATAGTTTAGTAAACAATAGCTAGGAAAAAAAACAACACTCTTTTCTTTTCCGTTTTTTAGGGGTCGTTCATTAATCACGTCATATTTTTTGAGTAACTTTTTAACCCCCCCCCCTCTCCTGGTGATACGTGGTGAGGTTTTAGAACTAACCCCACCCACCCTAAATTTGTCTCATATTAAAGATTATGGCAGTACATCGAGAGAGATTAAAAATTGCTATGTCAAATGTATTTAGGTTTTATTTAAATGTCACCTACATTTCCTAATAAGATTTTCCTAAGTAGGTAGGATTCCTTCTTTAGCTATGATATTGTGATATGCTATAACAGGAATTGATTTACCTTGTTCCAGATTCTGCAGAGATCTTCTAGAGTATCATCATTGTCCCCGGATGGTACAGTAGTTGTATTGTCATATGATGTCGCACCGGTAAGTTTTGAATCCATTACAAAAAACACGAACAGGTACCTACATATAAAGTGCTATGTCTACACATATATGTCCCCAATTGTATGATGATGCGTTTTATTCTGGCTTGATGGTGTAGTGGTTAGTGATCCTGACTGCTGAGCGAGGTCGTGGGTTCGATTCCCGCCCAGGACAAATAATTGTGTGATAAGCATTTTATGATCACTTGTTCTGTGTCTGGGTGTAATTTATCTACAATATGTATGTATTTAGAAATATATAAGTATGTTTATCAGCAGTCTGGTTACCATAGTACAGGCTCTGCCCAGTATGAGATCAGACGGTCGTGTGTGAGATGTGTCAAGCTATTATTATAATTTTTAATATTTTTGTAATATTTTTACATTAATAATGGTTAAGGGAATTAATGTAAAAAAAATCTAATTAGTATATTTAAGTCTAAAATAAATTAATTGTTAAAAACAAACATTTTAAAAACAAACTGTTATAGGCCCTGGTGAAGTTTAAAACAATCATACTTTCATGTAATGTGTGTAATATGTAATGTAATGTAACAATAGTAATTACAAATACGAAACCTCATAGGTATAATACACCTATGAGGTTTCATATTTGTAATATTGACCGTTGAGGAATTTCTTCGTCTGGAACCAATCCATTGTAATCGGAACTGAACCAACATATAAAGTTTCAACTCATCCTTCAAGATTTGACTCAAACTGATTAACATTGCAAGTCAAATAACAGCTTGAAAAAACAATTTACGTCGCAGATAATAATTACATATCTTTATCTTGATATTTTAGATTAAGTAGTACTAGTAGATACATTGTACTTTACTCGATAAAATAAATACGAAACAAGACAGCTTTAAACGTTTGCCCAAATGTGTTCTGGTACAGGACAACATTATATTAAAGTCGGATTTGTGGAAAGTTATATATAAGAAATTAATCTACACTTTCATATCTGGCGAGAACGAGAGCTGAGTTCTCATGAATTTTCTATTCAGAGGGTAGACAACAATATTCGGTATCTACAGGACTTCATAAGGAACTTTAGGATTATCATAAGAAACCGAAACAGCTTTTATAAAGATTTCCACAAAGAGAAGTCTATTGCTTATATCTAACACCTCCTTAAAAGCAATAGCTTTAATCATGTCATATAACAAGTACAAAACCAATTTGCTCAATGAAAAAACATGACAAGTGACGCAGTAGACGTAAGTTACGTAAGTTCACAACTAACAACCGTGAAGTTAAACTACTTTTGCTAGCCTTAAACTACTAAATGACAATAGCTGTTCCAATTTTCGACGTCGCAATAATCATCTCAAGAACTATGAACTATTTGAGGAAACTGAAGTAGGTATACTCAAATACACAAAATCAAGACCGGCCCACAGATACGTGGGTACAATATTACTATTGGTCACATAATAGCTGGTTGGTAATAAGTCATCTTCCGTGAAGTCGGAGAACACATGAATCCTTCAGGCTCACGCTGAAAAGTGGCGGGAACTTCATAAAATATATTTATTAGGATCAGGATTAACAAGATTAGAATAAAATATTGTTATTTACTTGGATGATTGCTTGTCCTCTAGCTTCATTATTCATTTGCAATGTTTTTCTATTAAATGCTAGAAGATTTCTATTATATGCTAAAATTTTGAATAACCCGTGGTTACATATCTATGTGTCTATGTGATTTTTGATAACTGTAAGTAAAAATCTATAAAGTGGGAATTAAGATCGTTGCAGAGGGTTTTTAATATTTTGCCCTATAAGCTTCACAATGTTTGACTATAGTAACTTTATAAGTAAGTTAGTTTCATAAATCACTAATTAGATTGGCTACAGATTGCAATCATGATGTTAGATGTCGCGTCGTAATGATAATATATATATTTTTTCTTTTAATGCGAAATATTTATCTGAAACTGGATATAACTGGAAACCAATATACAATAACATACATACTGTATGTATGTAATACAGGGCTGCCAGTAAGGACAACTTATTTTATACCGTCGAGTCTCAGAATTTATACAAAATCACGTACTATTATACAAAATCAATGTTGTAAACGCTTCACGACTGACTTAGTCTGACTGACTACTACTCCTGACAATTCAAAAATACCCATAATGGTTTATTTGAAATAAATGATTTGATTTGATTGACGTATAAGAGTTTAACAGTTTACCATAGGCACGATTTGCTATAAATGTCTCTATGTGTCTGTATCTACTTATTACGCTATAACATCAGTAATGACATTGTATCCAATTATACAATGCAATCTACTATACAAACAGGATCCATAAGATAACCGAATTATACGAATTTTGTATCCAATTATACAATCTGGCAGCCCTGATGTAATAGTAGACAATAATATCAGTGGTAGGTATAAGATAGCAAAAATTATTAACTAAAATCATTAGAAACTGTTTATTTTAGAAACAATAATAATATTACTTTATTTAGTTACAAAACTAAGGAATAGGAACAGACGACTGCATTGACCTGGTTCCGAAGCTGACCCAATTCGGCAATTGAATTTCTGTGATACTTAACTTAGTTTTAAAAGTGGGAGAAACATTTTAAGGAATAATATTGTGCTTCTGTTAGGTGCACACTGTTTTAAATCAATTTACTTTATTATTATTACTCTAAAAATATAATGTATTGTAGGGTCTCGTGTTTTAAATATGCGTTGTTATTTGTGTACGATCGTGAGGTACTGGATTCGATCAATGATTTGGGCAAATTATGACTGAAAATTCATAGTAGCAACACATAGTCTGGAAATGCTCAGGAGGCGGAAATAAACTACCTCCCAAAAATTACTAATGAAATGAGGATGCAAAAGAAAAAAAAAATGTTTGCTGTTTTATGCCGAACATTGTGATCACTTATAAAGGTCAATAGGAAAACCATCATAATATGAAAAAAAAGCAAGTGTAGCAAAATGATTAAAAAACAATGTATTTGCAGCGACCTACAAAAAAAATCATTGATGGTCCGAACGTGACATGTGGATGGGCGGCACACAATCAATTTAACGAACAACAATAACCTATAGACACCTAAATGTTCATTTGTTTCCTTTTTAGGGTTCCGTTGAAAGGACATAAGGAACCCTTATAGGATCACTTCATTGTCCGTCTGTGAAGACCCTTTTTCTCAGGAACGCGTAGAAGTATGACATTCAAATTTATATCAAATACTTAGTCCCTTGAAGCTGTAAAAAATCAAGCTTCTAAGTGAACACAATGAAAAGATTTAAGCCTTAAATTTAAATAAATCAAATATATGTATACAGGGTAGTTCCCATTCATCTAAAATCATGATATTTGGCAACAAATAAGGTTTTACAGCAAAAGTTAAGGAAAGATTTTTTTTTGCGATTACAAACTTGTATTTTGCGTCAGAAAAAGATTTTTTTAAGCTAATCTTTACTATGTCGTTCTTAAAATAGTCTCCCATACATCCATATACGTCACAGTCAATGACATATATCGATCTACATACAAGTTTGTACGGAACCCGGAAACCGGGCAAAGTGCGAATCTGACGTGTGTAACTCGGTGTCACGCACGTCAGACTCGCACTTGTCCGTTTGTTAATTCATTTTGAACATTTGTCTTATTCCAAGCCAGTTCGAAATTTAAATAAAATCTTTGACAAGTTACCTGTTTTGTCACCATGTGTTTGTAGGAATAAGAATAAAACATTTTTAAATTAGGCGACTGACGGTTATGAGTTTTTTTAATATCTTATTCCGCCATCAAGGCAGATACGAAATTTTTAACTAACTTTGTCGGTTATTTAGAAAAAGGTTGTCAAAATAATGATCGAATTTTCAAGTATAAGACAAAACTTTATTTAAAAAATCTAATATAAAAATAAATGAAAATTGACAGAATAATGTCCTGCAATGAAATTAAGTACTGTGATATAAATATAGAAGTACTAAGTTTTACTGCCTTATGACGAACTAGCTGTTGTCCGTTCGCATAGAAATTTTGATGAAATCACATTGGGAGCCGTAATTTTTTCCTCGATAAAAGTAGCCTATGTGCTATTCCAGACTATAATTTATCTCTTTGCCATTTCATCTAAATCCGTTCTGCCGTTTTTCGCGTGAAAGAGTAACAAACATCCATCCATCCTCACAAACTTTCAGCTTTATAATATTAGTAAAATGATGCCTATGTAGTGGCAACTAGAGATCGCGTGTGGTGGTCGAATTTCGACCATGGTATTTGCATTGGCCAGTATAACTTGACCTGTCATTGTATAGACTTACTTACCATGACAGGTCAACGCATATACTGGATGCACGTAATTTCATTAAGCCGTTTTCACGTAATTTTTAAAGTTGTAAGTGCGTGTTGTGTAGGTACATATTGTTTAGAAATTTTAGCTTTCTGCAAAGAGTTTGTACCCCAAAGAATCATCTTCAGGTATTAATATAATGATACCTGAACAAATATTGAGTGTATTGTATATTAGTTCGATTTCTTATCTTTATTCCAGGTATACCGGTACAGTTTCTTAGCCCGTTACAGTGCAGTGGACATCGACGATGGTAACCAAACTGACATCCTTCCCGTAGGCGTTGATCCTGAACAAGGTTTCCTCCAGAACTTCGTGTGGGGACCAAGTGGAACATCGTTAGCCTTTGTTTACCTGAACAATATTTACTACCAAGCCAGTTTGAATGAAGAACCCAGGCAGATTACTACCTCCGGAGTATTGCACGTTATTTACAATGGAATACCTGATTGGGTTTATGAAGGTATTGACTTACTTATAATTTTATATTCTCCCAGTGATCAGTCAGATCAATTGATTCTTTGACATCACTGATCATCCTAAGCAGGTTTTCATTAACTTCTTCTTTTTCTTCTTTTACATCACCAACCTGGTTAGTTCAGTTGGATTCTTTTAAACCTTTTTTTTAGTCGATAATGATCTACATACTAAGTTGAGACCATTCTGTCAAGTTTATTTATAAAGTTAAAGCTTAGCTATTTTATAAAGGTGACCTGCCTTTATAATATGGTGCAGCAGCGAAACAAATGTATCTAAAAACTTAGTAAAATGTTATTTGACATAAATAAAAGATTTGCAGTGAACAAGATGGAAATAATGAAATAACGATAGTAAATAAAATCATTTTCTTTCTTTTTTTTCTTACCTCAATCTATCAAGGGATTAAACGCTTCACCCAAATTCGCATTAAATATTTCTATTTTATAAAATTGGTCATCAATTATTTGCAATTGTCTATTTAAAAAAATAGTTGTAATAAAAAAATATAGATCAACACGTACAGAGTCACCGCAACAATAGGTTGCTTTGTCAAAGGAAAAATTATACAGTTTAAAAAAATGATAACAGATAATAATAAATATGATTAATATGAATAAACCTGCTTGTGTCGATCTATAAGCGCCCGTTTCCAAATAGCTGAGCCTCGTGAGAAGAAATCGGGCAAACAAACTCACGGCCACTTTTAGGTAGATTTCGAAGAAAAGTTTACCTATTGGTTTTGTTCCAGTTATGAAATTTTACAAAAATTTCTTCACAGGAGGTCTAGTTATGACCCCAAAACAACCGTCAGTTAAAAAGTTTATATGTATGTATGTACCTCAATTTTACCGGCACGATAGAGGTCGCAATTATGCACCGATTGCTTTCAAACTTAGACGAATAAATCAACAGGGCAAAAATGAAGGTTAAGTTCGTGAAAGGGGGATATTCCTCCAAATGGACTGGGGGGCAGATTTTCGAAAAAATTACAAAATCTACTTTTGCTGCGGGCCCGATTTTTTTTAAATCACTAGATATTTTTAGCAATATTTAGTAAATTGTATAACATCCCTTTTCTGCTGTACGCTATTATGTTATTAAAATTAAAAGTAATTAAACAAAGATTAGGCTATGGAAATAGGGAAACTGAAAATTAAGGAAAAATATTTTTTTTAAAGGGGGAAAGGAAAAACATTAGAAATGGGAGATTCCTTGATAAAATCTTTCTGTCCAGCCCAAGACGCTAGTGGAGCTTTCCCGAAACACATTACGATATAATAATATATTTGGAATAACTATGAATACCACTCACGGAAGTTATTACTCTAACAACGAAATAATTGCAAACATGCGCCAAGGCTACCAATTGTACTATAATACATAAATATATAATATGCCTGTATATTGTGTTCACTATCTTGTTTAAAAAAGAGAATATAACGTTAGGTACTAACTTCGTTCACAGAGGAAGTGTTTGGCTCCAGTAATGCTATCTGGTTCTCCAACGACGGCAACAAAATTGCATATGCCACTTTCAACGACACCGATGTTCGTATCATGAGAGTGCCACATTACGGTGTACCTGGATCTATTAACTACCAATATACTCAACACCATGAGATTCGTTACCCCAAGGTAAGACTTGCCAGAATTTTCTATATTTTTACCAACCCAATTACTGTCAACTCTATGTACGTGTTAGTAGTCCGTTAATTATCTGAAAGTTACTGCATAGAATCCATGATAAGTATCACAATTTTTTTAGTTCTATTCCTTCTTATGTAACTGATGAGTATGACTGATCAATGTCAAGGTAAGTGTAAAAAAATCTATAGACTATTGCGTTCTCATTAAAACCACAACAGAATTTCAAGGTCTAATTCTTAGTATTAAAAACTATTTTTATCATGACTAAATGCTTAAATTCATTAAAAGTTATACTAATTAACAATCGTGTCAGAAATATTTCAAGATATCATGATTTCAAGCATTTTATTTTTATTTTCAGCAAATAATTATGTTGTGACTACAATAGAAGAAAAGTAATAATGTGTTATAATTATAAATTTAATTATGATTATGATATGTTTTGTATTATTATGATATAATTTAATTATGATTATGATTATGATATTATGCTTCAAGGGACTGCAGACAAAAGTATTTGATGTTAGTTTCAACTTGATAAAAATTTAAAATGGTCTTGGCAGACAGACAGACAATAAAGTGATAGGTTGTTAGTAAGTTATAAGGGTTCCTTTTTTCTTTTTGAGGAACGAAACCCTAAAAATTAAGTTTTACGCAACGTATCTAATTAATACAGGGTGAATTTGTCATCATAATCCAATTTTTTTCTGGGCACTAGGTATCCCTCAAGGACACCATTTTTGCAAAACATAATAGGTAGATAAAATTTAGCTACGTGTTCACTAAATTAAACATAAAAATAGGTTAGCAAATTTAAAAAAAATAAAAAAAATCCAAAAAAAATTGTCCAGGTGCGTGGTCACTAAGTCAAACGTAAAAAATAATAATATGTTTTTATATTTTATTCATTTAATAAAGTATGCAGTTCCGCTAGAGCGGCTTTTGACACTTAATGCACACGGAGTGCATTGTGTCTACAAGCTATGATTTAATTTGTCTCAACAACTTTGTGATGAAAATTACTCAATATTTTTGTACTAAGTGATATCAAAACCAAAAACAAGTTTTCTCATAATTTTCATCAAAGATTCTACTGTGTGAATTTGGATGGTGATGACAGAATCACCCTAAATATTTTGTTTGTTCTCACTAGAAAAAAAAGTGAAAACAATGATATATAAGGTCGGGGAAAAAGTTTCTTCGTTTTTTACATACAAACCTAAGACGTTTCTTTCAAAATTGATTTTAATTATAATATATATGGCATTTTGTTCGATAACTTGTAGAAATCTTGCTGTAGAAATCTTGGGATTTTTGAAAAAAAAACTGCGACAAGTAGTTTTGGCAGTCCTCTCTTGATGTTAACCCAACACTACCCAAAGAATCCTGCAGAGATCGAAACAGGTGAATATCTGAGGGTGCAAGGTCAGGACTATATGGTGGATACATTAACACTTCCCAACTTCTCTTAATTTTTGCTGAGTGGCTAAATATGTGTGTGATCTGGCGTTATCATGATGAAAGAACAGAAAACTGTTGATCAATTTAGGCCGTTTTTTCTTAATTTTTTGCTTGAGTCTCGTTAGTTTTTAGCAGTAGAGACAAAAATCTATGGTTTTGCCTGGCGGTAAAAGCTCATAATGAACGATGCCCTTACAATCCCACCATACACACAGCATCAACTTATTGCGTGTTAATCCGGGCTTTGCTACAGTCTGTGGAGCTATCTACCATTTGACCATAAACTTTTTCGTACGTTCTCGTCGTAGGTGATCCACTTCTTATCACCAGTGATCAATCATTACGCTTGAATAGAGAACGCTTGAATACACGGTTCATTAGTTTTCTTTCAGTGAGCTCGTGTGGCACCCAAATATCAAGCTTTATTGTATAGCCAGACTTTTTCAAACAGGTCATAACTGTTTTGTGGTCAATCCTCCGTTCCTCGGCTATATCCTAACTACTAATATGCGGCGATCTTGCAACACTTTTTAAAAACTTTTTAAAGACTTTATCCGTATGAGGGGCGACCAGAGCGAGCTGCATCTTTGACACCAAAATTCCCGGGCTGAAAACGCTTTAACCAACTTTGTGCTACTCTTACTGATACTGCATTGTCTCGGCTGGAGTCGTATTTTGAAAAATATCTAATATCTTTTTCTTAATGTCCTATATTTATTGATATTAAAACCAGCCAGATACAAACAGTACAACCAAAGAGATTTTTTTTTAAATTTTATAGAAAATACGAAAAGACTTTTCCCCCGATTTCAAGACAATATTTATACAATCTGCTTTTCATGTTCTCTATTTAAACAAAAATCCCAAGTTTCTCGACGACACACCGCAATATTTCGAACGTGACTTTCGATAAAAGAATAGTATTACATCGGTGTCCCTCTTGCTGTTTTCAATGGAAAATTTTGCTCTTTATGGATTTTATTTTAAGATATAAAATTTAGTTTGAGGTTATAAGTAAAAATGTTTTTTTTTACGTTTCAGTCGGGGACAACCAATCCTACTGTATCAGTGACGCTATTCAACCTCTTGTCGAACGATAACGACGTCTACGAAGCTCCCACCGACCTGGACGAGTTAGTATACTTTATCTTTAAACTTACTATAGTTAACACTTGCGCAGTCGGCTCTTACATTCATATTAGAGATGTTACGGATATGAAATTTCGGATCTGGATACGGATACGAATATATGAATAAAGTAATGCCGGTTTCGGATACGGTTACGGATATCAAATTTTTTCGGATAATCCGATAGTTTCGGTTATGGATATTGAATTTTTAAAGGAATTAAAAAAGGAAAATATAGATAGGTAATGATTTGGCATTATTGCTAGGTTATCATTTGGTAGTAAAATCACTTGTACACACAATATGTATTTGCATCTTGATTTAAGTATATATTATAGTAAAATAAATTATTTTGACTCCACCTTTATCCGAAATTATTCGAAACGTTTATATCAGTTCTGGTGTTATCGGTTTCGGATAGATTTTTATTTCGGATATCTGATAGTTTCGGTTACGGTTACGGAGTTCCATAACATCCCTGATTCATATACCCATATCTGTGCTTAGCTTGAGTTTTTACTGTCTACGTTCATAATAATTGTAAAAAAATTGACAAATCCACTTATATGTGAAAAACTGTAATCTGATTTTTCCAGGCCAATCCTGAAAGCTGTTCGCTTCGTGAATAACGATAAGATCGCGGTAATGTGGACCAACCGCGTTCAAACCACTCTAAGCGTGGTCATATGTACAACTGGAATAGCAACTTGCACGCAGGTATAAATAATGAGTCTACAATTCTACATACATACATAATCTCTCTTCGCGGTAGACAGAGACAACAGCCCACGACATGCTACTATCCTTACAAACCTCACCAGCTTCCCTCCTATCATTAAACCTTTTATAACGCTTCTGTCCGGGCCTTTCTTTGGAACATCACCAATTTGATCATCCTACTAACGTTTGACTTATTTACTTGCTTTGTCATGTATACTTGTTCCTCATTCATTCTTTCTACGTGAGATAGTTACCCTTCTCAACTTTCAACACTATATCCTCTTTCATACAATTTCCATACTGCTCGCGAGTATATCAACACTATTCTGGAATATTTCTTTAAGAGTGTTATTAATTTATTACATTACAAACTAGCAACGTAACCTTTTTTGTTTTTTTTCCTACTATGTATGTGCTTTGTTGTGTTTCGCCGAGTGAGTGAGGTTACCGGAGGCCCTAACTCTTCCCTCTCCCCCTCTTTGCCTCTTACCCCCTTCTCCTAGTCCCACCTTAAAGGCTGGCAACGCACTTGTGACTCTTGGGTTGCAGATGGCCATGGGTGGTGGTAGTCACTTGCCATCAGGTGAGCCGTCTGCTAATTTGTCTCCTATACCATAAAAAAATGTATTTTTGTAGTAATTAAGTACCTACTAAATCAATGAAAATGTTGCTTAGATAATGAGAGGGCAGGAGGGGTTCACTATTTCAGTTTCACCGCAGGTCTCTTTGTTTACTTAGAAAAGAGCAAAATCGCGATTGGGCGGGCAGGCCCACCGTCTGTGTAGATTACAACTTCCTGTAACAAATGTCTGTAATTTCAGATTTACTCCTACAGTGAACCTAACGGCTGGATTGACAACATTCCTCTTATATTCAACGAAGCTGGCAATTCCTTCATCACCATTTTGCCTCAGGTGAGAATGATACCTATTAGATTACAAGATTACAGGTGCATTTAGTAAGCTGAAAATTAGATAGTAGCTGGTGCCATCTATATTTTTTATGTAGTACTAACTTTAATTTTAAACTGTACGATTGGTAAAGTACGATGGCTATCGCCATCTATTGCGCTTTTAGTAAATCGCAAGTTTCTGTATCATTGTTTCATGAAAATAACGTTTTAGACCGGCGTTAACATACAAACGAACATTATGAAAAAACACCCTAAAGTGAGAATAATGAATGGATTCTTTATTAGTGGAAACTATTGTAGCCTTTACTGTTACTAAACTATTACTAAATATTCCATTAAATTCGAACCATGTGTAAAAAAGTGCATGCATAAATAAACAATTATAGAATTGTATCATTCAAGTCAATATACACATTTACGATGCATATATAGGATGCATGCCTAAAATGCATGTAACAAAATAAGAACCTTGTTCGGACATCCAGCAATTTGTGTATGTAATAAAGTTCGTTAACAGGGCTATATATTTTGCCTATGACTCATCTACACCAAATAATTTATTAATTTACCTACTCAAACGACCTTTCGGACACTGCTAACTGCAAAATTCAATTATTTCAGGCTGTGGATGGTGCTTTATTCAAGCAAATAGTGCAAGTGACTGAAGGCACTAATACCGTTGCTCTTTGGACTGCTAGCAACCGCATCAATACTGCACATACTGTGCTTGAGATAGTCCATTGGAGTTCTTCTGATGTCATGTAAGAAATATATTAATAGCAATTAATTGGCTGAAAGTGTATGAGTCATGTAGATGACTCATACACTTCCAGCTAGGTCTAGGTAGTGCCAGAGGTAGCTCTGGCACTACCTAGACCTACTATAAAATGCATAAGTAGATGTTCATCTATGGATCTTGAAGGAGAGGTACCTATAGTTATCAGACAGACATCATCAAAGTCCTGAAATTTACTCAAATGTCCTTTTTTCATGGTAATATCTATAAACACAGTTGTGACTCTTGGGTTGGAGGTGCCTATGGGCGCCGGTAGTCATTTTAAAGGTACTCGTCTGCTTGTTTGCCCACAATAGCATAAAACAAAAATCACGATGTTTTTCAAGACGGAAATTAGTGGTTTTACATACACGGAGATTTTTTCGTAGGCTTACCCTACGAAAAAAACCACCGCACCGCTGAGATCAAGGCACTTATTTTACCGCTTACCGATGATTCCACATCTTCATTCCTTTAATTTTTTTGCTGTTTCTTCTTGGGTTTGTCTAGTTTTAGTTTTGAATTTTATGATCTGATACTGATTATTGGCTTATCAAGCATCTGCCAAAAGGAGGAAACCCTTTTCTCATAGATTTTTGTCTAGAGGATTGAAGAGAAGAAGAGGATTGAAGTTATTTAATTTATAGCACGAAGATTTAGATTACAGTTTTAGTGTGCCAGGACACCCTTATATCCTACGAAAGATAAAACTCTGTTTTTCTTAATTACAGTTGGTACAAAGCCACCAGCGTGTCCGACTCCGCTGAGCAACATATCTACTCCGTGAATGTCGCCGGTGCTGTTGAATGCTTCACTTGCAACATTCAAAAAGATAATGGTGAACAGTGCCTTTTCAACGAAGGTACTATTAGTACCGATGGTACAAGGATTATCATCAATTGTGCTGGACCGGGTGTACCACAAGTCTTTGTATATAATACTGTAAGTAATTTCTTCTTATCTTAAATTCAGAACTTTGATATAAAAGTAAATATTAGAAAAAGGACGAAGGATGTATCCAGGCTTTAATATTTTTTAATATTTAAGGATTATTAAACGAAATTTAGTATAATATAACTAGCAGTATACTATATCTGTGATGCGAAAGTTAATTCTGTAATCATTCATTGGTACTGCATGCAGTTTTAATTTTGTTCTTGACATATCTAAAGGCCCAGTTATAAAGCTACATGTACACAGTATAAATTTATGCCTGCATTACTCGCGGGCGGCTTTCTTAATGATATAAAAAAAATTTAAGGAATCCAAATAAGAAGTAGCAAGAAAATTTAGGGTTTAGCAGTATTAACCACCTAAAAATATTGGCGTGGGTTAAGTGTGGTTTCTATAGTACTAGCACTACACCCCGGTTTCGGCTGGGTAGCAGGTAGGTAATCAATAAATACTTTTATTGATTTTTTTCCCGACATCTTCAACAAACATTGTCATATTATTTCAGCCATTTTACACAAAACATAAAAAAAGATTATAGACACCTATCCACCTTCCTCATAAATCACTTCGTCTATTGGTGAAAACCGCATTATAATCCGTTTCGTAGCCGCCTTCATCGTTGGTGTAGTCGCTGCTTTTATTTTCGTTCCTGTAATTTAATAACAATGGTATTTTTGCGACGCTCAAAATGAAATAAACGGTCAAGTAGGAGTAAGAGTTCTAAATTACACCAATTCGACTAAGATGTATGCTTGTATGTATTAGATATACAAAATATGTCAGTATTCTGCTTTTTTAGAGTATTACAATTCTTTCGCTTTAGTAGCGATAACATACAGTTCTCATTGACAAGCACAGGACAGGACTATGTAGCATTCTACTGTGTTTTATCACAAATAACAGAACGGTCTTTTGAGAATGGAAATTTAAAAAAGTAAAAAATCCATAACTTTTTTCAGGATGGCTCTCGAATCCTCGTCTGGGATGACAGCAGTGAATTAAGTGGGAACTTAAATAACGTACTACTCCCTGAAACGATCCGCTTTTCAGTTCCCATCCCTGGCGCTGCAGCTGCTGATGTACACATACAAGTACCTGTAGGCTACAAAAACCTTCAGAATGTCCCGTTGTTAGTTTACGTGTAAGTATAAATTTAGTAAGGTCGCAAGCGAGATGTTGCGGCTGAAGGTTGTGAATATTGCTTAAAAACATTATAGTATATAATGTATATGTCATGAGTATTTCATCGAAAAAGCCAATCAGCCAATAAGCATGTGATTTCGTGGAAAACTTACAACGAAGCACAGTGCACAGTAACAAATATTTATTGATAGATGCTATGTTTGCAAATGTTTGAAATTGTAGTTGCTTTTATACCATTATATGATACGATTGCAAAATCAGACTTTTGTGAACAGTAGTTACATTTAAAATTATATGAACAATTTGTTTTCAAATATAAACAAAAACTTCCGACAAAGAACTAAATTTAGCAACTTGGCCTGGATGTACATAAGACTGCATACGGAAGGCAATGGACCGGGTGCTATGGTGCACATTGTGAGAAGCCTATCTCCAGCAGTGAACTGCAATGGGCTAATCGATTGATTGATTGATTAACGACGCAAGTTAAAACATCAAATATCGGCATTTAAAAATACACTATCATGTTTAAACGTCCCACTACGAAACTAAGTGAGAAATAATAAGTACCATGTAATATACAAATGCTTATAAAAATATTAAAACGATTTAATCACCACATATAAACCTGTATGGCATCTCAAACACCTTTATGTATGTGTTTTAAGTAGGTTGGGAACAAGCTTCATAGATGTAAACACAGATGTCACTGTGATATGTGATCTTGGTGTAAGATCGTTAAGGGCCAACGATTTATTTACAAATACATTGTCCTATTTCTAGGTACGGTGGTCCTGACACAGCTGTGGTGACTAAGGAATGGAATCTTGGTTGGGGTAGCTCTTTAGTCAGTCGTTGGAAAGTCGCCGTCGCGCATATCGATGGTCGTGGTTCCAGTCTTCGTGGTGTTGAGAACACATTTGCAATTAACAGAAAGCTTGGAACACTTGAAATTGAAGACCAAATCAATGTTACTAGGTAAGACGTAATTATAGCGACTAAATAGTAAATTCTGCCATCAAAGGTAATGTTGATTCTCAGCTTATAACTTTACTTGTTTAATGCAATTCTAGGTACTTACAAGAGAACTTACCTTGGGTGGACGCGAACCGTACTTGCATTTGGGGCTGGTCGTATGGTGGTTACGCTGCCACCAAGGCACTTGCTGAAGGAGGGTCGGTATTCCGTTGTGCGGCCGCCGTCGCGCCTGTGGTTGACTGGAGGTTCTATGGTATGTTGTAATAATATCTAACCCTTGCCGGCATCTTCATATATTTAACAAATGAATGGTTAACAAGCCTACCTAGTCAATAACCTATTGTAAATACTTACTGATCTTAAATAGTCATTCTCGTAAACTTTTTTACACTATCTTGTTACATTACTCTTGTGGCTTACAGGAGTAAGTTATCTTCCTCCCCACGAGACTCTAGCCGCCCGTCTATAGAAATTTCGTCTAGTAGAGTGGAGGTATATTCATTTTGTCCCGATCAGGCGGATTCTGAAACAGAAATATACTATGTTTTAGATTCGTTAAGAGCAAATAATTATTAATATAAGTTGCACTAATTCTTTATTTTGATAATATAGAATACAAACATTCTTTCGAAGCCCATCTCATTTGCTTAATATTAAAACAAGCTTCAGGAACCAAAAATATGTGTGTATTTTACAGATGATACAAGTTAATGTGGTTATATTTGATTTACAGATACCATCTACACGGAACGATACATGGACACCCCATTAAATAATCCTACAGGTTACTTGGAATCATCTCTTCTCACTGATGGAGTTGTAAGTTCAGCCTTTATAGTATATCGACCTAGAATAGATGCTGCACTTGAAACAGTTGCTATGTTAAATAATGTAAATATAAGGCAAAGCCGCTCACGTAATTTTTATTTACATGATCTTTATATTTTAAAGTCAAAGGTCATGTTAAGGAATAAAAACACAAGCATTATATACGCTTGTTGTAATCATTTGTTACGAATCCCTATCAAAGAGCAGCACTAAACGGCATTAAACTTAATTTCTAACAAAATTGTGCGGACAACTTAGCGGGCCGAAATGGTCACATTGGTTGATAGTATAGAATAGGTATCAAAAACAGGTGAAACAGTTAAATTTTATGGTGCTTATAAAACCAACGAAACGTGTAGGAATTAATAAATATTCTAATCAAGCAAAATTCTTAGCAACGAAGAGTCTAGTTTGTCTATAGATGTTGCATTTCGCATTAAATGTTTATTTAATGGATAAACAATTTTAAATTAATCATGATACGAAGAAGACCTTAAAACTAATTGCAATAAAAGGTAAACATAGATAGTAGCATTTTTAGTAAATGTTTTCAGTAATCATTTCCATAACCAATATTATGATTATTAAAACATAATCTAAAAATATTTTAGTTCCGATTTGTTTTTGGTTTCATAGGTGGAAGCATTCCGCAACAAGAGTTACTTCTTGATTCATGGTACCGCTGATGACAACGTACACTATCAACACGCGATGTTGCTATCGCGATTGCTACAGCGAAATGACGTCTACTTTCAACAAATGGTACGTATCAATAACCAGTGTGTAACAAAGGTTACGAGTAGAAATACAATATTCCTTCTAATTCAATCCAATACTCGTACATATTGAGTAAACCAAAGCAGAGCTTAACCGTCACCTGTCTATGAACCTGACCCTAAACAAGACTACCCCTCTCGTTTCACCATAACCAAAACAAAATATTGAACCCATTGTGTGCATTTTAGACTGCAATTACTAAGTCATAAAATTATAAATGGACGATCAAGATTGATCAAGATTTGCCAATTTGAAAAACTGAGTTTAATACAGGCGCTCAAGATGCAGTAGGTCGCACGCGTTATATATTTGTTCGTATTTATGTATTTTAATAGAAAAATTTACTATAGCAAGTTGGGTAGTAAGGGTCTAAATTACTTCTTTATATTATAAGCTCATTGTTATATTAGATTAAGACTTGATTAACTTAATTGTGTTTTACCTATTGCTACTTGCGATCTGTAGTGATGTACAGTAACCGTATCTAGATGAAACCATAAAGTCGACAAGAAAAAAAATGTTCGATGCACTACTTCACTGCATAATAAAATTTCTTCTTTATTCGCAAGTTTGGCCTCATACCATGTGATCGGGACTCCAACTAGACAAGGTTTTGAGAGTTGTCAACAATCCTGTGCCACTAAAGTATAGGAAATTTTAAAAAGGTTTTAACATGTTTTTGAAGTCCGGTGCGTGATATGTTTGCAACATTATAATTGATGAATGGATGTCACTTCTCTTGAAATAGCCCAATGCAATTATTTCAAATCAAAATAGAAATGTCTTGACTAAGCCGCCTGATTCCAATAAACACATATTATAGTAATTTCTTCTATAAATCCTCTCGAAACCATTATACACAATATATGCTCTTAACCTTTAACAAAAATATACCTGGAAGGTAATTCCCAAGACTTCAGACACTTCACATCGAAAACGTTTGTGGAAATATCCGCTCGTTTATATAAATAATGGTGTGTTAGAACATTGGCTGGCTCAGCAGATCGCACCTTTGGGACGATCGGACTAAGGTAAGGAGGGTTTGATGGACGGCAGGTACAGAAATCGGGTCAAGGGTTCAATAAGCGCTAAGAAAGCACATAAGTTATTTGTTATAGTCTGAGAAATTGAGATAAATTATATAGGTTATTTCAAAAGTAGCTGTGAATTATTATGAGTTGGTACACTGACGGAATAATAGTTTCATAATTTGCGTAAAGTGGTTGTCACTTTGATAGAAAATATAACATATTTTTATTTTATTTACATATATTCGCAGCATAATGATTATTCAGTACATTAGGTAATGAAATAATATATAATATAAATAAATTCTGTGTTCTCGCTCCCTCCCCACGGTAGCTCTAGGTTCAAAATTCGGCATAAGAAATACCCACGTGATTTATCGTGTATTGTATCATCATGATATGGTTTTTATTCTTTTACAGAGCTACACAGATGAAGACCACGGTTTAATTGGAGTACGGCCGCATCTTTACCACGGGTTAGAAAAGTTCCTACAAGAACACATGCTGTAATACCTACAGTACCTGCCATATTCACTTATTTGCTCACAATCATGCACAAAACGTATTTATTTACAAAATAGAACATTACAGAAAAGTATTCAACTAAAGTTAGTATTAATCTTAGCGATGTTAGTGAATATTTTGAAACGTGAGACGTTGCAAGAGTAATACATTTAATAGCTTTTTCGTAAATATCTTTAAGAACAAAGATTTTGATATTATTGATGGCAAAAAATCAATAATTTACTACTTAGTTATTAAGGATATATACATTTGTACTAACATATAACATATTTTTCGGAGAAGTCTGGCTAGTTACGGGCTCAACCTTTGTTAAAAAGCGTTGCGACCAATCATGTTGGCGTCACCTGTGTGATCTGAATGTATCCTTCTCCGAAACGCATCGTAGAACCATTTACCTTAATACCCATTCGCAAAAGTTATTATTCTAAAATTTATTACTTTGTCCTTTTTTACTACTATATTTCCTATATGTGTTAAGAATTGAAACTAGCTATATGAACATTAATCAAAAATATTATAGGGATGAAGTAATAAATAATGAAATATCTGTACTTTACTAATTATGACAAAGTTACCTGTTTACCAGCTCAATAGTTGGAAACCTAAATATTTCACGAGTAATGTAAATAACTTAATAGTGCTATTTCACATTGTCAAGTGAATTACCTAAATATATCTTCTGACAGAAGACTAAAAAGATATAATACTTATAAATAATATATTGGTTAAATCGTCAGCCGATTAGAGTTTTTCTTGACAGTGTGTGAAAATAAACTGTAATTAATGTAGTATTTTATAGTTACTTAAAGTTGCCAATGTTAATAGTATGGAACAGGGTTTTCAGTCTATTTATAGATATTGATATTTGGAGCAAACTATTTATGTAAAACAGATACTCATCTGACACATTGCATTTATTGCTGTATGCAATAGACAGATGCAATATATTGCTGTATGTATAGTTTCAATTAATTATTTTTGCATTGATTTTGTTTGTAAATATTCAAAGTACTTTAAGTACAATTAATTATACCTAATAAATTAAATGTGTTTTTTTACAATCACGTTTTTCATTTCCGCTAAGATTTCACGTGTGTTAAACTACCTAGCTCTTGAGCCAATATCATAAAGGACGACGACTAGTCGATCGCGATGACCTGTGGTTAACAAAACATCCCATAAAAGAGGATTTTTATTCCTTTTCTAAAAGTACAGTGTTTAAGTACAGAAGCCGTAGTACTTCTTCCTACATATCATCGTGATTCTTGTTCTAAAAGATAGAAGTCTAGAGAAAACTAGAATAATTGATAGAATCTAATTTAAATCATATCTACCCAAAACTTATTAGATGTGTAACTGAGGATTAAATCGCAATAATATTAATAATCTAGAATACATATTATTTTTGGGATAGTGAACGACTATAGTCGCCGACTACGGCAAATCTAAGAGGAAAATGGTTAGTTGACAAGGTGAAGTCATGGTCGCATGCCATTATAATTTTGTTGGTGCACCATGTGGAAGACAGTACACAGGCATGCGATCATGGCTTGACAATTTTTGTACCTATGACTTGATTTCTGTCTTAAATATTTTCTTGTGTCGTACTTTTTTGATCACTTTTATATTTCGTACCTACAGTTTTTGAACTTATTTCTTTTCTGGGAATTGTCTATTGAATGGCTTTTGTGCACGAACTTCATTTTGGTACATTATTTCGCAATGTCTTATGTTGGTCATATATTAGATATCTATATCACTGACAGAAACTTCTAAATATTTACTCAGATTCTGTGTTTATGTGTAATATTGCAAAAAACTTGCTCAAGATGAATAACCAGATAATGCCAGTGTCACACAAAAGCGTATCTGAAATTTACGTCCCTTAAGTGTTCGTCTTACTTGTTATCTAGATATGACGTAATGACTTAGACTTTTACTTTATTGGCTGAAATAAATTGGTGACCATAAAGCACCAGCTATCTTAATTGAAAGCCTCTGCCTTCAAATATTTTCAGTGACTACAATTTTCAGAGATTTTATCCCTTTTAAATGTTTTTTGTTTATTGCGAATTTTAAACACTTTTTCTTAATAAATTCTATAGATTACGAGTCATACTTTGCTGTGCCTATGTTTACAAGTTCGAAAAAAATAAAAAAACAACATAACTTTGTGATAGTTGTGTTATATTTCGTAAATTGGGGCATAGCTAGTAAATTTTATCCGCAATGGAATGTAGTGAAAAAATGATTTTTGTAATGTCTCTGCTCCAAAGGTGATAAATGCTCCTAATGGTGTTTCGTATTTGATCGACTGTTTATTATGATATAATATGAGCCGCTATTGATACTAAATAAATCAGTCGGTCTATTATCAGGTCGTGGATTTGATTCTCACCCAGGACTAATAATTGTGCGATGAGCACGATAATTTGTTCTGTGTCTGGGAGTAATCTTAATATATATAAATCTCGTGTCACAATGTTTGTCCTCAATGGACTCCTAAACCACTTAACCGATTATAATAAAATTCGCACACCATGTGCAGTTCGATCCAACTTGAGAGATAGGATAGTTTAAATCTCAAATTATAGTCGCAATTTTAATTTATTGCTAATTATTTGTCTGTTATTATTTGACAGTCACAATTATCTGTTAACTCCAAATGATTCTAACAGATGTCGATACCTTTCGACTGGGTTGAGTAAGTAATCAATAGATGGCGCTGCTATGGTAAACGAACGAACGTACGAACGTGTCATATAAGCTACATTTTAACAGCATAATTACCACGTGTTGTTGACGCTATAAAATTAATTAAATTTATTTTGTAGTGAACGAAATTCCGTATAATTCAGCTAATTATTTGTCTGTTATTTGCGATTTAACATCTGATGGACGAGTCATTTTGTACAACAATATGAATTTTTCAATTGAGTACTTTAGTTTTATTTTCAATTTAGCTATTTAGATTTTACCGGAAGGGTTTTATTTCCTTAGTTGCGATTAGAGAAATAAAATACGGCGGTACGAAGTTCGCCGGGTCAGCTAGTTTATCTATATGTTTGTTTTTAGAAGTATGTTAGTAAGTCTGGTTACCATAATATAGGCTCTGCCTAGTTTGGGATAGACGTCTGTGTGTGAGCTGTGTGGAGTTACTGTATTATATATATAACAATAGTTACGTTACAAAATAAATTATTGCTTAAAAGTAACCTAAGACCTAGAGGCGGACATAAGCACTGAGTTATTATTACTTACTAGCGTAATCTCGATTTACATAAGCTACATTTTGTCATTAATGAAACTAGTCTGGCCATATATAGTGAATTAAAAAAATCCATTTATTGTGTAAGAAAACTCGTAACTTCAAATAATATTGGGGGTTAAAACCTGTACCCAAATATTAGTCTCCCTTAAACCCTATTAGACGAGTCAGCAAAAAAGAAATTTGGGTAGCATGAGATGTAAATGAGGGTTAATGATAGTGTATTACATTAAAACAAGTTGTGGTTCTAATTTAAGTTTGTACTCGTGGGTTTAGAGAAGAATCGTATAAAGAGATTTTATAAAACGTTCGAATCGTATAAAATAATGTCTATGTGTGACAGAGTGATTCGTGAATAAGATTTAGGTGTGATTTTGTGTAAATTGATTGAAATATGTTGATGATTGTTAAAGATGTCTCTGCTACCCGTGCGAAGCCGGGGCGGGTTGGTAGTAAAACCACAAATTGATTTAATAATTCTCAAGCTAAATCGTACGTAATTGCGTAGGTTCTAGAGTAGGTATCTCTTAAAAGGTATTTAATAAGTGAGCCTACTGTACTTCGGTACTATTTTTTATTCTGTAGAGCGATGTAGTCCCACAAGGCGATCCCTTAAGGTACATTGTGTTGTGACTTCGTAAAGTTGAGATGTCTTCTGGTAAAAGCTAGTCTATTAAATAAGATAAACAATGAAGCGACATGCCAGTCACGTTTCACATCTTCATGAGTTAAAAGCTTATTCCCGTATGTGGGGAGCCATTACCGACATTCGACAATAATAAATTCACTTAACCGCCATATTTTACGATAGACACACGACGCAGCGTTTGAAGCTTTTATCTTCTTACATCTTTTGTTTACATACATAATATAATAGGATTTTGATATATTTCTTTTGGAGTTTTGGGATTTCAGGTTTGTTGGCAATTTAATATTAATGATTTTGTATTGTACTCGTATTTCTGAGTGAGTATATTTAACGTTAACACGTAATTTTTTGGTAGTAGCGGTTACATAAAGTGTATAAGGAATGTTTAGTCGTAGTAACGATGATGTAACTATCTATAGAACATGTTCAGCTCAACATTAAATTTGTTTTTACAGGTATGCCCAAAACAATTTGTAGATCATAGAGAAGAAAACGTTTGCAAAGAACTAGGCTAGCAAGCAAGAGCACGAACTTTTTGAATTGAAAGATCAAGGTGCGTCACGGCGAGACCTGCTTGTACCTCAAGGGGATGTCGAGTTCTGTCTGGGGCCCGGGGCTCGGTTGTAAGTATTTAGTCAGATTCATTATCACATGTGTATGTACTCGTACTTACCTAATTAAATTTTCAAAGGCAGTTTCGTGTGTGTGAGCGCGCGTGCGTGCGTGCACGCATGTGTGTGTGCGTGTGTGTGTGCATGTGTGCACGGTTGTGTGTGTGCGTGGGTGCATTCGCGCGCGCGCTTGTTTGTGTGTACGTCTGTGTGTGTGCTTATGAAAGGGTGTACGAGTTTGCTTGTGAATGTGTGTATGTGTAGATTACCTAATGTCTTGTAAGTATGTTTCAGTGATTTCATAGGTCACATAGGTCAGAGTCTTTAACCAAGCCGTTACAAGATTCTTACATTCATTCAAATGTTTATTATATGTGTGTTTTTTTACTTATTATATGTTACATAATTTAACACCGCGTTTAGTATATTCTCTATTAACCAATTTAGTTTTAGTAACTGTTACTTCTACGATAATATCTTTCCGTCTTTATTACATTACACCAGGATTATAATCATATGAAAGTGTATTGTGCGTTTTAAAACAATTTTAACAATAAAAGTTTTGTAACAGAGGGCAGGTCACTAATCTAATAGAGACTTTCAGTAGGGTATCTATTCCTTTTGAAATACTTTCTACTTCTATAAATCTAGTTTAAATAGCACCACCTCATACTGTGATAAAGTACACTATCACTGATTGTGTAAGGGCAATATAAATTCTATATAGGACATTTCCAGTTCAGTCTGTTGTTGTATTTGTATCAGTCAGAACTATGTGTTTGAGTGTTTTAAATATCCAGCATAGTTTTCTCATTTATTTAACGGAGTCTTGTCTTTCTTACTTGGTTTTTCCTACATTTTTGTCTAAACCATCTCCAATAAGGAAGTACGCGATTGATCGCCAGATCACACCTAATCTTTATTATATTATTACTTTCAGCTTTAGCGTTGGTGACCTTTATCACGTGCAGTAATGTAGATAGTTATTTCTATTGGCATCCACAATATATCTTACCCGGTAAATGTTTTGAACAAAGGAATGCATTGGCGTTCCTATCGTGCGTGAATGAGGTTATTGTACCAGCGCCTAATATTCCACGCGACATTACAGATATAAGGCAAGCATTTATATTATTACGCTTACTCCTTTTTAATAAATAGTATATACTCCCTAACGAGGTTAACAACTTACTATTTTAAGAACCTATCAAGTAATCAAATATGTCATGATTAAAGCCTTTTTGTTGGAAAGTTATGCACTCTTGGGAGAAGTCAAGTAAACAAATTCTGCGACTGGCGATATATCCCAACTATTATAGGAATTTTGAGTCAACTTTATTGAAACTTATTATAAAGAAGGAATTATTTTTCGTATCGTATCGAAGTATCTTGATTAGGGTGCAGGGAAGTAGTTATATCAAAATCGATCAAAACGACATAGTGAAACATTATATATTAGATACATACATATTATATATTAGAGGTGTAACTCGGGACATAGTCGCGTACCTTGTACCTTATGTATATTATCGCGATATAACCACTAAACCAACAAGCCCGTTTTTTTTTACAAGCTATTATCAGAGGAGATACTAAGAATTATATGCCCAGTATCCCATCTGTTACTTTTCATCATATTACTTAATATTATTATACGTGTATAGTAAAATAATACCGTTAAAATTATAATGATTATCTTTTCTTTCAGCTTCTTACTACAGCCGCAAATTCAATAACGAAGCTGTAATAGTCTGCAAAAATATATGAACAAATCAAATTTTAGGTACTAAAAAATTTCTGAATATTCTCAACCATCGTTCACGTCCTTTACTTTCATAGAACAGTAAATGAGGGTACTCAACATTTAAAGTTTAAATTAATAAGTGTAAAGAGAAACCAACATTAAAATTCTCTTAAACTATTAATTATTCTTATCAAAAATTAATTTTTCGATGTCTTTCTGTCGTCGCAAGTAGGCGATGGAGCTACTCGAAGATTACTTTACTAATAAATTTAATCAACTCATAATTCTTTGATTTGCCCATAAACCTGAATAAAATGCAAAAGCTTTTCACTTTCTGCCGCGAATGACTATAATTTGTAAAGACAAATTATAGTCGTGAATCAAAATATAGAAAATGGGATCAGACAAAGGTCTGATCCCATTTTCTAAGCAATACCTTGCAGCACATTTTTTTTGGGGCGCTTAACCACAAATATTGTAGAACCCACCTTGCATAAGAGAAAATTTACACATAATTTACACAATTTAATTTACACATTCGTAAAGATGTTTGCTACTCAAACAAGCTAAAGCTTTTCGATGAAATTTTGCTATAAACATAGATTATAATTATAATCTACCATTAATCAGGTGGCTATGCAGATAGAAACACGGGGACGCAGCTTCAAAGAAAGTTAGCCTTCAAAAGTATTTAAAACAGACACATACCCTGATATTAAATATTCATGGAATACAGTTATTAATGAAATCTTAAAGAAATCAATTTCTGATTGGTTACTCATGCATTATTAATCCGAAATTAATTAATTTTCTTTGATTCGGCGTTTTACATTTCTATATTCATAGGTCTCTCTGTTTTAATTAGAGCTTTCTAGGTTATTCAGTAAAATGTATACTTGTAATCACAAATAGAGAACAACATTTAAAAAATAGTCGTTTTATCTACAGCCAATTTGTTTTTTTTATTAGGTACATTGAAGACAGCAAAATTCAAAGAAAAGAAAAGTTACGAGTCCCTCTTATGTTCTCGAGTCGGTATCTGTTGCTGTTTTTCTGCAACTTCGTCTGTTTAATACATTTGCAAGTGGCGGTAGGAAGCGAACAGAACACATTTTAGTTACAGTTTTAGCAGATATGTTATTTTTTGTATTCATCATTAAATATATGACTAAATGCGGAACCACACTATCAAAATCTATTTAATTTTTTTTCCTATCTGTCTGTTTGTTCCGGCTAATCCCTAAAAGGGAGTAACATAGCCTTTTTTATTTTTTAAAAATAATTAGGGTTCCGCGCAAAATATATAATTATGTACACGCGAGCGAAGCCACGCGGGAACTGCTAGTCAGTTATTTATTTTGCCAGCAGATCTTGTTAATCACTTCAGGTACCCTGCGGGAAGTAGGTTTCTGGATGATGGATGTTCTTTTCTGCGGTGTTACAGTGAGCATATGCAAATATGCGGAAGATGAGCGTGCTTTACAGCTCCGGTACCTATCTGGACAATAGGGACTGTGCCGGTTGCGAACGGGAGTCGCTGCGAGTGTGATTTCACGAGTGGCGATACCCTGTGACCGATAGGCATACGGGTAACTAGCCTTAATTAGTACCGGCGCCATGGCGTTGGAGGTAAGACCTGCCGTTTATAGGTCCCTGCGTCTCGGGACCTTGGTTCGGGGAATTTGATGCAGGTATACTGACCCTGCTCATATAACGATTGCGTTGGGTGGGGTGGGGGCAGTATAAACAAATACGTTGCTGTCAGAGGAGAGGGCCTGTACCCCTGACTACGTGTGTGCAAATGATTTCATGATGTCAGTTGAGTGGATAAGGTGTGAAAACGTTACAAAGCCGAACAAACTCACTTTCACATTAATATTATTAAGTTACGATATTACGTTAGTATTACAAAGTTATTTATTCAGTTTGTTTATTTAGAAAATGGGACAGAAATTGCGTCATGTCTTTAGTTATTTTTTTAGTTTATAGGCTGAACAGTAATTGTGTTGAAAATTTGAAGCTTGTGTTTTTTTTTTTTGAAGTGAAAACTTCTTTAGCGGCGTTGTGCACATTTTGGGATGGGTAAAAAATATTAAACTCGCGTCAGCACACGTGACCCTGACCGAAAATTCATGAGAGCCGAGTTTCTTATATTTAAAAAAATATAACATTCGAAATTCAAACATTAATGAGCGCCCAGGAGCGCAGAACTTCCAGTGTACCCTAAGTATACATTTAGATATGTTATTACCTACTTTTTATTTTTACCTAATTATATATATACAGATGTGTGTGTGTGTATATGCAAATACATTGTGAAGATATGTTTTCACTTCTGACGTACAGTCCTACGACTGACTGTTTTTTTTTTACTTTACATTTTAATAAATATACCACCAAAATGTAAAAGGAAACTCAAGACCAAGGCCAACCTCATAATCAAGATGAATTTCAATAGAATTGGGTGCTTTACATGCTGAATAGTCTAAGAGCCAGTGAACGGCAGACCACACATAATTTAGGAAAGCCTAAAATTTCCTCAGTGATTCTGTTATACCTACCAACAATGAGATGGGAGATAGCTAAAAGCGGTCACGGTGGCCCCAGCTACACTCAGGTGCGACAGGTGTGATAATTTTATGAACTAAAAAGTATTTTAGGAAAGCTGCCATTTAGATATGTCAAAATGTACTATTATAGCTATTTAAAAAAAATCACGGTTCTAAAGTGGTGGCAGATATTTTGAAAATTTATTGGTATTGGTATAGGGCTCTGTTTCCGCATTTAGACTCATAGGCGTTCCATTATGCGTTCTAATAAGCTGACTAGTTGAGCCAACCTAGCTCCGTCCAGAAACACATAATCCTCCTAGGGCGTTTACAGGCTTCTAGAAACGACCTATTTCATGACTATTATCAATCTAAGAAATGATATGAATTATATAAATCAATGAACGTACTTACTGTCTTTGAATGGATTATGGGGAAAACGAACCACTATAAAATTTTGGAGGATAATCATGATGTTATGAAAATATTAGTGACTTAATTAATAACATTGGTTGTGATAGCCTGAATCATAAAGTTCACGTGGTAAAATGATGTCGTTGTATTTCAGTTTGTGATACTTCGGTAAACGCAGAATATTTTGACATTTTTTTATCGTCTCATCAGTGAACACTTAGTCCGTTTTTTTTGTGGCACTAAACTCACACTTTATTTTACTTGACACAATGCTCTAACTATGAACCAAATTGAAGTTAAATAAATAACAAAAAGTATTAAAAATCATTCGCAAATGTTTTGCTATGTACATGTGTTTACTACATGTATCGATGCCAATGGTTTAGAATAAACTAGGGACAATAACAACAGGCCGTTATGCCGATGCGCTATTGTTAAGAGTAACAGCTGTACTCAGGCATGTACCTTCAACTAGTTTTAATGATGTCCATCTGACGGCAGAAAAACAACCTTGAGTAAGAAAGAAAACGACAGTAGTATATCAAATATTAGAAACTAGAACTTATAAGCGTGCGCAAGCTGAATGTGACATTGCATATATTTTCATGCTTGTGATATATTCAACCAATCACATCACGAATAAATTGATGGCACAAATATTTTATTTCAATTTTATGTTGGGATAAAGAACGAAAATCATTTTATTCAATACACAACGTAACTACTACACCCAGGTATATTAGCGGGGGAGAAAGATTTTACTGTCTGCCAGGTCAAAGGAACCGACGTAAAGGTCTGCCTTTAGAGGTATAAGCTTTTGAAACTTAAAAGAATAATTCGAGTATATATAAATTTCAAGTTTCCTAAAATACGTTTGATTTTTATTTTTTATTTTTTCAATGTCTGCCACCACTTTAGAACCGTGATAATCGTCTGCCGTTTTCTTTTTAAATACCTATAATAGTATATTTTGACATATCTAAACGGCAGCTTTCCTAAAATACTTTTTTAGTTTATAAAATTATCACACCTGACGCACCTGAGTGTAGCTGGGGCCACCGCGACGGCGCTTAGATAGCCCCCCCCTCATGGTTGGTAGGTATAACAGACTCACTGAGGAAATTTTAGGCTTTCCTAAATTATGTGTGGTCTGCCGTTCACTGGCTCTTAGACTAGAAGTGTTTAACTTGTTTTCAAAACAAGAGCGTCATTCTCGGTTGTTTACAGAGTTCATACTTCTATAGATCATACCTACTCATATATGCATGTTTATATGGTATACGTTCAGACATTTTTCATTACGGATGTTTAAGATACTGAACCATGCTACATTTGCTTTAATCCTCTTAAACTGTTATTACTCAGCAGTATCTTTTTGCGTTTTTCTTTGAAATCACGGTCATAAATTTAGGAAATATACTGTTATGTTACTTTAATATCCATTACACGAAGAAAAACGGTTGGTTTATGGAGAATTTTGTAAATTGTAAAATTAACAAAAAATAAAGAGTTGTCTAATAATAAAAAATTCCTATCTTTGCAGTGACAAAGTCGATATCTATCTAGAATAAGATCTACATATTACCGTCCTATATTTAAATCAAAATAACGTATATTATAATTAATGACCGTGGTCACAGCTGACTCAGCCTGTGAGCACGGCCAGTGCAACCTGGTCGAAACGTCAGGCAATTCAGAGGTATGTAATACCTTTTCGTGATCGCGTTAATTCCCGTGGAAATACATAATTATATGATAGAGCGCGAAAATTTAAAAGTCAGTAAAACGTGTATTGACACAATTTCATACTTTCGCATATATTAATGTAATACGTTAAGAAATAGATAGGTTTGTTTTTTGCCTGTCTTATCTTAGAAATTATAAAATAAATGTCTTTTTTTTATTTATACATTTTTTTATTTTTGTGGAATTGTAGCCCGAAGTATGACCGTGGTCACAGGATGATCGCGTTAATTCCCGTAAATACGTAGATAATATTATATTATGGAACGCGAAAGTTTAAAAGTTAGTATTTTAGTATAGAGACGAAATGTTTAAGTAAAAGTCTATAATTAACAGAAACAGCTATTACATATACGAGTAGTGTACTGTTTATGAAAAACATAAACAAAATGGACATTGAGCATAAACATACCACTCCTCCCGAAGTTTTCGTAGATAAGGTTCTCGACTAATTGGTCATTATCGTGTTTTGGACCTTAATACAACTGAACTCATTTACTATCTTTTTACTAACCCAGATACTGATAACTTCTGTTTTATTATACGTCGCATGGTTAGCGCATACCAGTGCCGGATTACTCTAGCGCGGGGCCCATTGCAAATTCTATGACAGGGCCTTTAGTTTGCTATTTGTTCTAAAGTTTAGTGTTAGGTTAAAAATAAATTCAGTACTCAATACATAAAATATTTACAATTTTTATGTTTCTATCAAATAATTGTAAATCTTTTCCTAGTACACATTTCCAAGGGTATATTTTACTACATTCCGAAGTACAGGATGGCCAAATACTATTAAATAATTTGTATACCTCTAATACAAATGATTTTATAATATTTACTATACGGAGTGTTACAAAAAGGTGTGGTCATATTTTAGGATCGCATAGAAAACCCCATAAATAACGTAAAGCGCTAACAATTTGTGATTTTTAATGCAGAATCTTATTTTGTAACTTACAAACTGAACTTAAAAATTGACCGATAAAGCTAATATTTAAGTCGACATCAAACAGATTATGTGTGTATTGTGTATTTAATACCAAGGATGTTGGTGGAATGTTTAGATTTTTTGAAAATGTCTGCTTAATAAAATAACTTTATTGAAATTGATATGAAAATTCATACGTCGTTTAAAAATGTGCTTCTCCTACACAAGGAAAAGCATTTGCGGGTCTGGATACGCAAAGTAGCACACAGATTATAAGTTATTATAGTTATCTTACATAACAATCAGTCACACCGTATTATTTAGCAATATTTACGAGGTATCTCCAGATAAAAATGTTACATAATATGACCTAAGTAAATAGCTCTAGCTCATAGAAATAAATAGAGCTCGGTCTATACCCGGGTCTACAACATACAGTTAACCGAGCAAAATCGCTTCGTTCACAAGTTTAGTAGTACTCTCGCTGTCGATCACGATAAAAATGATTCAAAACTCGTTAGATGAGCGATATTTCATAAAGTTATCGAGATCCCGACATCTGTCGTTGACTCTTAACGATCAAAGCGCTCTGAATTTCTGTCGATCTAAGGTAGTTTGTTTTGAAGAAAATCTCAGTAAGACATCTTTAATTGACACGATGATGCTAAGTGAGATTGCGTGTTTGACTAAAACGTATTTTTAGGGTTCCATATCACTTTGTTGTCCGTCCGTCCGAAGGTCTGTCTGTCTGTCAAGACCCTTTTTCTCAGGAACGCAGGAAGCAACGTCTTATAGCACAGATAAAGAAACCGTAATTTTTTAGTTACATCATATAATAAAAATATTTTACGGAACCCTCGGTGCGCGAGTCCGACTCGCACTTGGCCGGTTTTTTTTTTAAGTGTTTTTTATTTCTAGCTGGCTAAAAAAAGAGACTGTCGTCTTTCTTTATCACTCGGGTGCCGTGAAGTGTGAACGAAGTTTCAGCACCAACTGTTATAGGAAATGCGTCCTCGACTTCGTGCGATCTGGGTTCCACTTTTACAAATGTTACGTAGACCCAAAATAATAGAGATATGGGCAGGAAAATGATTATTCAATGTAAATTCTTCGTTCATAATTAAAAGAAGTTTCAACAGAGTACCGCGCGTCAACATCTAGGAATCCTGTTATAAGTAAATGCAAGCGTCGGGTAACCAAATAAAGTATTTGTACCTTGTAATTATTATCGCGATTATGTTACGATTTACACATCCTAACGATGAATGCAAGCAATGTATTAAAAACCAATTTGAAACGCTTTTAATCAGTCTATTTATAAGTAATTGTGCAATGCATAAGTGTGCAAGTCTCCATCCTTCATGGGGAATAAAACCACTACTTTCTCTAAAGACTTCTGTAAAGAACCCAAAAAAAAAGGTGACATATCCTGAAGAATCAAGTTTGAGTTTCGTTTCTTTTTAAGGTTTTGGAACATTCTTACCTTGATCACAGGCTTGTAGTTTGTCTGTTCTTAATACAACGCGGACATCAGAATCTTTTACGTTCTTGGTCATAAGAAGTGGCGGTGCGCCTAAATTTTTGTGTACATTTTGTGTACACAAAAATACGGCCAATATTTGTGTATATAGTTATGTAAAAAATCATCTTGAAAACGTATGTTACCATTGAATCGCTATACGAAATATATACTTAAGCCTTACCGAGAATGATGATATACAAATATTGTTTGACGCCTAACAATATTTGTAAATCGTTAAAACATTTTCACGTATCTATGTATTGTACTTTAGGCCTGGGTGAATATGGCCTTTATAACATTATTCTTTGACAATAAAAAACGTAGTGTGAAAACACAAGGTTAGTAGAAAAGCAATTTACAAATTGTAGCGGGAGGATTTGTGAAGATTTATTTAATGTACATATTGGAACATGTTTTATTTATGACTTACTTATTTTATGACTCCTCACTGTTTGCTATCACTTAGACTATAACTAAATTCACAAATGTGAAAGTCCCGACGAAATCGGTAAACCCGTTCCGGAGATTAGCCGGAACAAATAGACAGACAGAAAAAGAATTAAAAACTGATTTTTAGGCATAGGTATTGTGCAAATAACTGTATGAGCTTAAACAACCTATTATTTTGACATTACAAACAGACACTTCAATTTCATTTATAGGTAATTACTTTTTTGTTGTTTCTTAGTTTTAACAAAATCATTGCAAATCGTGATTTTAAATATTTTTTTTAAGATTCTCTGTCGTAACAGGCTCATTAATTAATGTAGATCTTGTAATTTTTCCTGACACTTAAACTAAGGAAAGGAAGCTCCGTTCAATTTGTTTTTAGATTTTTTGCGAAGAGTCCTACTTATGGAGGACCATCTATCTTCATTTGTGAAAAAAACATCGAGAGGGGAGACTGACAGCTCTAATGAAGGAACATTCCGTGCCGATTCCAGAGAACTAGACGGACGTGGACTTTCATTAATGGTCAAGATTTTTTAAAGGAAACAATTCAGATTAAATAAAAAATACATTGCTTCACGGATACGTGCTTACCTACTAATATATAGTGCGGAGAACACGAAGCGTATTCGGATCTTAAAAAAAGTATTTAATTTAGAAAAAGCCGTTGACGGAAGATGATTAAAGATGACCTTTACTAAAAATTAAAAAAACCACCCCTTACCAAAATTGCCCAACGTGCCTAAAGAAGTTTTCACTTTAAAAAGTTTAAAGTCCTAAATAATCTCACTACAGGATACAAAATAAATAATGCTGATAAAACGATGAACATTTTTATAGTGGAACCACATTTATTTCAACGATGTATTGTTAGAATTTGTCCAATTCTAAAATATTCATTCCGATACTTCTTCCTAAGCTCCTAGAGTCGTTTTTAAATTAATGAACATTTTGCTGTAATTACGTGTCCATCACTATTAATATTAAAATACAAAAAAAAATATTTTGAAAATAATACTTTTATAGCAAAATTTTGATCAATTAGTAATAAAAAAGCGGATATAGGCATATCTCTATATGATAATAATTATGTCTTACTGTTCTAAAAAAATTAATTTAATTCCAGTCATAATTTGTTTTAAAAAAATGAGTGAAATAAGAAATAATACTCCAAGTAATATGATTTAACAGTATATTGTCAGATAACCGGTAACTTATATGGAATCTACTCTAAAACCAAAGTATTTATAATAAGCCTTTTTTTTATTTCTTCACAATTAACATGTGTCTCAAATTTCATGCCTTTCCGTTGAAATTCCTAATTTAGTATTTCAGTTCTGTGTATCAAAATAGTTACGACGAGAGGGCACCAGTTTTTTTTCGGTCACCATTTTGTCTTGTAACTGATGGTTCCATTTCAAGTACGTCTGTAAATGGACAATTAGAAACGAGTTAATAAGAGCTAAATTACGATGATCCGGAAAGTACTCTATTTAACTGTGCACCATGCTAGTGTGGTTAATTGTAAATTAAAGAAAAATGCATTTTTCATCATCATTCATTTTCAGCATCATTCACATGGAAAAGCAAAATTACGTTTATAATTATTTACATTTTGTGGACACGTGTTTGTGTGTGGTTTTGCTAAATTTTAATTAATAAAGTTAAACTGATTTGTTACAGTAAAATTGGTTAAATTCGTCATTGTAATTTTACCTTTACTTTTCATTTGTTTTATTTTGTGTAACCACAACACAAAAGAAACGCAAACGAAATGTACACTATTTAAAAAAACGACCCCCTGATGTGTTGTACACATTATACATTATTAATTTCTTTTGTTTATGTAGCCTTTATTTTCTTATTGAAAGATCTTATTCTAATATACAAATTTATTGAATATCTTATTTTTTCTACGTTTATTATCAGACCATTACTGTTATGAAAGGTTTCATATATGCATATTTTTTTTGATAAGTACATAGTATAAGGGTAAGTAAATAGGCAAAATGACAAAAATTGAGCCCAGACGTGCTGAAGTATTGTGAAAAATTATCGTTCAAATAAGATGATAAGGAGTTCCATTGCATCTAGTATGCAAGGCTCAAAGTGCTCAAATACCAGTTGACCAAATCACAGTTCATGTACCATTCGTCAAGGAGTTCCATTCTTTATATCCGGGCTTTATAATGATCTAATGGATTATCACCATATTCATAGGAGCCACCAGTATTGACAGAGGAATGTCGGTGTAACCGATGTACGTGCATTGTATGTATACAAAGCAATTGATCAAAAATCTCCTCGTTATTAGTTAACTACAAATACTATACGTATAAAGTAATTGGCTTGGCCTGATCTAAATATTATAATTTTATTATTATATTCACTGATTCAAGGTCAGTAACATAGCTTTGTATACGGGCGATATATCATGAATGGTAATGTATTTTGTTGAAAATCATAAATCTCCGAAAGTTCTTTACAGATTGTTTTCGAATTTGGATGTTGTATTCTAATAAGCGTGGGATTTTGTATGATTTACGAGTTTGTTGTCAAAATATATATAAAAATTATAATATCTAAACACCGTTACAGGGCTCTCAATTTCAGGATGGCGAAAACACATATTTTCTTTGAATAAACATTAAAAGTCATATCGGAACCTAAACTTTTATAATAATTAAAAAAGGAGTTATTTTGTCAATTACTTTGTGGAAACCCCTTCTTAATTAAAAAGGATTAAACCTAATATATAAATTATTCAATGAGTTTTATAACGATTATTTAATTCTAGTTTATTTGTATGATATTAGTTGTGTATTATAAGGAATATTCTATCTATACATAACATGTGTATACTTATTAAAGGTACACGTGTCGATATTACTTAATTTTATAATTACTTTAAATAAACTAATCATTGCTAGTTCCAAAGTTATAAAATAATCTAGGTAAAAATGTCGCTATGAGTCAAAGTTAAAAAATACAAGTAACAATTATAGCCTCAAGGTGAGATTTAACCCTAGCGAAGCATAAATATACATCAAAGGTAAAGCTCCACGTGTTTATGCGATATGAACCTTGACAGTTATCCATTGTAGAATATGTGTCTAGAATAAAAATAGGCCACGGCATCAAGTAGGACCCTGAGCACAAATTACTGAATAGTTACTACGTAACAGATAAATCACTCCCTAGAAAAACATCGATACCTACCGTTTTAATCGCCTACTCTTTCCTTGCTTTAGAATGTGTTTAATATATTTAAATATAAAATGGTATCCAAAATTAAGTATTTAACTCTTATTATCATTTCCAATGTTTTTGTGTTCAAAAACCCTTCTTGTGTTTTATTTTCGTGTAAAGATTAATACACTTCTTCGCTTTTTTAAATTCTCGGTTAATAAACTGTATGGTTGAAAATATTCTAAATCTTACAAAGTTTTAATGAATGACTTAAGGGCAAATAGGGTTTTGAAGGCTTTTTTCTTAAATTTCGTAAATAGTGCTGAACGGCTTTTTTTCTCTTACTTTGTCTACATTCTTATACTTCACATAAACAACTATGTCAATTTTCACTGTGAATTTTACAGTATTTAAGGAAAAAATCAATACGATTTCGAATTACGTTGCTGGAAGAAACCTCAAGTATGGGTTAAGCTTGCCTTTGTTCATACCATTTTCTCTTTCTCTGTGTGTGTACAATAAGAATAATAATAATACGTTTTTGTACTGTAAAATAAAAGCGTGTGCGCGAGATACAGCTGTCAGCAACCAACTGTGCGAGACTCTACGTACTCGTATAAAGTCCGTCAGCGAACCAGCGGCCGCTAGGTATTTAGCGCGCGCATGCCCTGAGACAGCAAGCTTAACTTTGTGTCGACACCGGCGTATTCAAACTGTTTGTTCATCTGTATATCTTTTGTATCCAGTATTAATTATTACAATATATATCTATATGTACCTATAAGTTTATTATCAATACGATATGGCACAGCAAACTTTCTGTGGGAATAGACGCCACCTGATTGCAGTAGCATCTCGCTATTTAACCATTATTTGAATTGTTTGTATCTATGTACATTTACAGAATAACCAGATGTGTCAATAAAATCAAATCAAAATAAGATATTGAACCCATTATAGGTATTTTTGAATTTTCAGGAGTAGTAGTCAGTCAGACTGACTCAGACTAAGTCAGTCGTGTAGCTAGTTGCCTGTTCCAATACGTAGATCCTGCGGAGAAGAACAAGCAAGAAACTTAAAGGACACTATTTTTCAAAATGTTTTTTACAACATCTCTGGTTCATCTCTGATCTCTGGTTACATTGCTTATATGCGCAAATGAAATGTGAGGACAATGTAACGTATTGTTCTAAACTATAAACAGTTCATTCATATTGTTTCCAGTTACTGAGCTTTTAATTCTTTACGTAAAGAAACTTCCTGGAATACTCTAAGGTGTAATTGTTTTAAAACTTTCGCGACTTTGATACATATTCAATTTCTAATTCGGGACTTAATCGCGATAATATTTAAAAGGTACACGTGAAGGTGGACTCGTGACCACGGTCGGTGCAATTCGACCGAAACGTCGGGTAACCAAGAGGTTTTGTACATTTTAAATATTATCGCGCTTAAATCCCGAATTACACATCTAATAAACTCTAAGGTGTTTACGTAGTTATCTTGCTATATTATTATTTTAAGACGAATATTTTTTTTTAACGCCATCCTTTTCTCCTAACAATATTCAGTGTTTTTATTCAATAGGCCCGCGTATCCGAAATAAAAGCGAAAATGTTCTCTTATGTGTACCATTAAACATTGTATCGAATACAAAATAACATTCCCACAATATTCCATTACCTCCAGACTTGTACAATAATACGAAATTCCAAGGATTTTCGAAGGAATTCTGTCGATACTTTCCGAACACGTAGTTTCGGTTTTAGATGTGACACAATTGGTTCTTGCTATCGAGTAGTGACATTGCAGAGGATTTGGAATTTTTATATTTGCAGTTAAATATGACTTCAAAAGGAAATTATATCTCTAGATAAGAGATTATGTATCTCTTATCTCTTTAAAAACCATGATACGATCACACATACATAACTAGTAAGTATCATTGACTTACTTAAACAATTTTAAAAGTTTGTAGTCCATATTTAGCCTCGCAGTAAATTTTCATTTCTGTGCCGCGAGTTAATTTATGACACAAAAGAAAAGTGAAATTAAGATAAATGGAAAGTATCCTTATTGGTGCGAGTACGGAAAATTTGAGAAATATGTAAATCCATTTATCCCTTGTGGATGGAATGGTAGGGGCAGGACTGACTGGCTAAAATTGTTTAGGTTACATTGCATTTTGCAACGAATTGAGACCTGAGAGTTGTAGTTAATTTTAAAGAAAAACCTTAAACAGATTGTTGCAAAATAAAATGTTGTAATAATAAGAGCCACTATGCCTGATAGTATTTTTAAAAATGTGTAACTATCTACTGTATAAAAACCAAGCTCTGCACCTGATGGTCAATGCGGTGACTATTTCAGAGTTTATGACCGACCGGGCTATACGACCGCTACATTTTAATTTAAACGAGAATATTTTCAGTTAAATGAATTACAACATTAATTCCGATTAAAGTACACTCATTCATTACGGTTTAACCCCATTTCTGTGAACGCATTTTGAAAAGTGACCTCAAAAACGGATTTTAAATATGCGTTTTAAAAAAATCATAAATTAACCAACTGACCCTATCTGGCTTGGCATGAAAGACTCAGCCTTGTTCTCATTGCAATGTAAAGAAAAAAAAGTGTAAGTAGTAGAATTTTTTTTTTTTGTAATTTTAGGCCAACAGGCTGTATAATATAGGGCTGTTTTATGACGAAGTTAGCAAATATGGCATTTATTTGCATTTAGAGAAGCCACGGTGTGGCCTTAATGAAGATGCAAAAAAACAAATGTGTTCTTATCATTTCAGAGAATACATGGAATAGTTGATGGATTTCAAACTTTTATGAGTAATATGAGAATATTTGGGTATCTTTACGAGCATTTATCAATCGTTTTTTCACGATTATTTTCTTCTTTCTTCACAATTAAATTACCCTGCTAAATTATTTTTTAATTTTGGTAAATTAATTGACTGGCCTGTTGGTCTAATAATCCTAGCTGCTGAACCAGAGGTCGTGGGTTCGATTCTCACCCAGGACAAATAATTGTGTGATAAGCATAATATGATCACCTGTTCTGTGTCAGGGTGTAATTTATCTATAATATGTATGTATTTAGAAATATATAAGTATGTTTATGGGCAGTCTGATTACCATAGTACAGGCTTTGCCTAGTTTGGGATCAGACGGCTGTGTGTGAGAAGTGTCAAGTTATTATTTAGTTTAATTTAATTGAGCAGTTAAATTTCCAACGCGTTATCTACTCCTTCCTACGTCATCGTTACGTTTCACTTATACACTAATCAAATTACCTGCGGTAATGATAAATATCACATCATATCTGTTTTTTTTTGTGTAGTGATGTAGAACGTAGTATAGACATTTCTTCTCAAATTAGAGCCGCCTGTATTTCTTCAACCACCGGAGTGGCGAAAGAGGGATTGTTTGTAAATTAAGTAGAACAAAGAAAAACTTAATTGAAAACAAATTAGATTGCTACCGTGATTGAGTGCACACTCGGCCATCTTAAAAACACACTCTGTGTAATTCCATTCACTTAGCTTTGGTGGTAATTGGAAAGCTATCTGGCGCTGTTCCAGCGTTGTCAAATTTTCAATATAGAATTAAAATGATGAGTTTATTTGTTTTGTAATAACAGGAATATTTAATTGGTCGTGGCATTTTTACATAAAATTTTAAAGGATAAAATATGTGGGGTCAAATAGTATTTTAAGTTTATTACGTTTGATCAAAAAACTAACTCTTGACTCTCCTATTCATTCACTATTTATGTAAATATTGGCGATATTCACGTAAAGAATACTTTATACTATATTTCATAAGACTTAAATAATAAAAACCCCTATAGGAATGGTTGTATCTGATAATAGAATAGAATAAAAACAGAAATTAACCTTATTATATATCAATTACAATTAAATTAGACGGAAATCGCAGAAACTAAATAAACAATGGGCGGCCTTATCGCTAAAACCAATTTCTTACGGGCAACCTTTAGATGGACAAAAACATAGACAACTATACAAAAATAATGTTTTTTTTTGTGTAAGAGAGTTGCAGTAGATTTTTTTTCAAGTAAGCATATACTTACATATTTACATGCACACGCATACATACGTATATATGTACTCACTGAGTACATAAACTTACTGTACAGTTAGTATATAATAAATTAAATATTTATTTATAACGATATAACACAGCTAATGAGGGCAAAGATTATAATTAAGAATCTAAATAGTGATCTTTGGGTACCATCTAATAGATAACGGCTAGGCGTTCCATTATCGGACAGCCTGTACTATAAAAGATTTATCATAAAATTTAGTAGTGTGAGTTAGTACTGCTAGCTCTAGAGATTTCGATGCCCCTTAGGATTTTAGATGTGTGTAATTTAGAAAATAAACAATCAGGGCAAGGATGAATTATGATTATCTTAGTAAACATTAAATATTCTAAACATATAAAATAATTCATGTTCAAGTACCTAACACATATTTTCGTTGCTATGACAAGGTGAATTAAATAATTCTTGTTCGAGTGTCTAATATTTCACATAAAACCGTAATTCTTTGAGTGTGTCATATGCGTACAATCGTCAAGGCCTATTTGTCGAACACATAGCATGTGTCACATAATCGTCACAATAACGCCTCTTGTAATCTTCTTCTGAAATGTTCACTTGAATTGTTTTATTTTTTGACCTAACAATTCATACGAGAACCGTTTTACACCGTTTTTTGTTAGTTGGTACATTTTCAAACATTGAAGAAGTAGAAGCGGTTTAAGGAAGAGTTATAAATAAATAAATCTTTGTTTATCATAAAAATTATACAGTTTCACATTTAAAGTTATTCACAGTACTTACTATACACAATAATACGCAATAGTACTGATACTGATTCCCAAACTAGGCTGAAGTCTGTATTTTGGGAGACAGTGTTCAGTCGGGTAAATAAAAAGGTTTTATTGAATGGTACGGTGACTGTCGTTGCTGTTTTTGAGATCTAGTTGTTTATCTTTATAGGAATTTACTTAGTTAGGTCATGCGTGTGGGATACCTGTGTTTGCGTGCGCGCGCACCGCGTGTGTGCATGTATGTCTGTTTTGGTGTGTATGCTTAATCTTCTGAAATATGTTCAAGTAATTCATCATTATTTTTCTATTCAGACTGGTGTATATCTCGCAACATAGGTTAATAGATTTCCTTCTCGGAAAGGTGGTCCTACATCCGGTACAGATGATGCTATGCGCTTATTAGGGTTAGAAAATCCTTCCTAAGGAAGCATCGACATGTACCTCACATGTCGATACTTCCTTAGAATGGATTTCAAGACGTATAATTATTGGACCGTGAGAATACTGCAATTGGCGTACAATTGTGTGTTAGGGAATCTGTTTGGTCTTCCTGTCATAGCCTTCAGCACCTTCAACGCTTTGCCTCTCTAGCTTCTTTCTCTAGCCGGAGAAGATAATATATGTATTAGCAGCTCAGCCCCAAACAGTGATACAAAGCTAGATCAGCTAAACTTAAATATAACTCATATTACTGATATTATTATGTTAGAATTAGGTACTTAACAACATACTTTAGATATGCATACCAATTTGTGAGAAAGCCTATATTTTACAAGTAACAATCAACAAAATACAAGTGTTTCATCTAATTTTTATACTTTACTAACTTTTTCAAACTTGAAACTTCCATTACTTTTTAGTTTCATTTTAACCCATATTTCATTTTAAATTAAAGAAGCTTGTCAAACTTTTAAAATGAAGCAGGTATTCAAAATTTTACTCTGTTCATGCATTTAATTTATTCGATAACTGAATGCAACCACTACCACAGAATACATAATAGTACCAGTACCACTACTTCATATTTGGTTTTTAGTTTTAATGGATTTTATTTCTGAAAATATGTTTAGGGAATGAATTTTATCCAAATCCGTCTTTGTAAATTGCCTTGTTATTATTAGTATCCTTAAAATAATCATGAAATATTTTAGTTTTACCATATTTTAATTTTAGTAAGAGAAACAGAGTATTACATAAATTTATACATTGCTATTTAAAAAGCAAGCAGTTTGTAATAAACATACATTTACAAAACTATTATTTGAAATACAACATATAAGCCTTTTGCACGCAGGTCCTCAATTACTTTTGATAAACATTCATCAAAATTATTGGCCTTTAGGAGGCAGAAATTTAGCCATGTCAATAGTTCATAAATGCTTAAAATGTTTTCGATTAAAAGCACAAAATGGGCAACCTGTCATGGGTCAGCTTCCTGTTAATAGAAGCAACCTCGAATACCCCTTTAGTCATTGCTCTGTGGATTACGGGGGACCAGTACTTATAGCAGATCGTAAAGGTCGAGGTTGCAAGCTAATGAAGTCGTATCTTTGCATTTTTGTCTGCCTCGCCACGAAAGCTGTGCATTTGGAGCTCGTCACTGAGCTCACTAAACAAGTTTATATTGCTGCTTTAAACCGCTTCATTGCACGTCGCGGTAAACCTCAAAGCATACTGTCTGATAATGGTACAAACTTTATTGGTGCTGCTAATGAGCCTTCTGCCTTTTTACAGGAGCCTGACATTCCTTCGGATCTCGCCATGGAAGGTATAGAATTTTCTTTTGTGCCTATATTCTCCCCACTTTAATGGTATTGCGGAAGCGGCGGGTAAATCCACAAAATTTCATCTTAAACGGATACACGACGAGCCTGCAGCGATACCAAAGAGTCGCCTCCATCAAGGAGCATTTTTGGTCACGGTTTCAAACGGAGTATATCTCTCAATTGCAGAAGCTTACGAAGTGGCTCTCGTCCACCGGGACCATCTCGGAGGGCTCGTTGGTGTTTGTTAGAGACAAAGCTGCACCACCTCTTTGCTGGTTGTTGGGCGGAGTGATCCAGCTACATCCCGGCAGTGACGGCGTCGTGAGGGTCGCCGACTTGAAGACCAGGAAGGGCGTTATCAGAAGGGCCTTCAACAATATATGCCCTTTTCCTCTTGAAGATAGTTCTTCAACGGGGGGAGCATGTTCGCGCGCTTAGCACCGAAACTGGTATAGGCGCGCAGGCGATTGCGGGGCCTGCGGTGCGGCGAACGGGGGCTAGCGACGGAAGGTCATCGACCACCCACACACCACACACACACCACTGCGCGTTCGGCTCATACACAGATCGGTCACACCCCTTGGCACTCGGCTACCATAGCGCATACATAAAAAGAAATAAACATATAATACAACTATTTATACAGTCCACTTATTTTAACTCCTACCACCAAACAGTGGTTTAAAGGAAACACACAAACAAGATATTAATCATAAAAAGTTACATGGTATTTACACAACTAGTGCTTAATACAGCAAAAATAGTGCGATTAGATTTTAATCTATACAAGAAATCAATAAATAACCACATAGATTTCAAACTTAATTGAAAATTATAAAAGCCTTTAGAATGTTTATTATTATATTAAAAGTGTCACATGTATTCTACTTTTTTCAATTAAATTTGAAATCGATAAATCTTTACTTTTCAGTGTCCTTTGGAGTCGGTTTAACTTTTTTTTTTCATTTTTAGTGTTAGGTACGTACATACTGAGTAGATACGGTATGAAGAATAGATTATTATAAGTTAAGTTTATATAATAAGTTAATAGGCCCCATATTTAATTTAGATTAGATGGTAAGATTTTTAGTTTGTCTAGCAACTTGCTGCACTTCATTGAATAAGTTAGAAAAAAGATACATACCGCCTAACGTAGAACCTCTTTCTTTTTTAAGTCGGTTAATAACAATAACATTCGCCACTTTAAACGTCAATGTTGCTTAATTTTAAGTAAAATCACCAAACACAGATGTAGTGCCTTAATTGTTGAGGGTTTCTCTCGTATTCCCTCGGGTACCCATCATCAGATGAGGAGTTGGTGACAACGCGATCACCTTGGAAGCATACCCTTTTAAACAAAAAAAACAAATTTTGAAATCCGTCCATAGATGACGGAAATTTCGGTGAACGTAGATAAAAAAAATCATACAGCCGAACAAACTCCTCCTTTTTTTGAAGTCGGTTAAAAAATACTTTTTCGTCGTCCCACTGCAGGGCAAAGGCCTCCCTACTCTCCTTCCACTCCTCACGGTTTAGAGCTTTCTGTCAACAATCTTCCCAATAAGCATCCAGTTCATCCCGCCATCTCTTTTTGGACCTGCCGCGACGTCGTTTAACGTTGCGTGGGCACCACTCGGTGCTGAGTTTTGCACAGTTCGTCCGGCATGCGGCAGATGTGACCAGCCCAGTTCCATTTTAGGCTCCAACGTCAGCGATCTGAGTTTTGGAGCGCAGTATACTGTTCCTTATACGGTCTGATAACCGAACTCCTAGGATACTGCGCTCCATGGCTCGCTGGCAAACCCCGAGTGTGGACTTTTGATGTTTAGTCAAAGACCAAGTTTGAGCCCCATAGGTAAGAATGGGCAGTATACATACGTCCATGAGCTTCTTCTTCAAGGACAAAGGAAGGTTACCCTTCATTAGGTCTTTCATGGACCAATAGCTCTTCCAGGCGTTTTCGGTGCGTCTGGCAACTTCTTTTTCTTGTCTCGCCTGGAAAGAGACTAATTGGTCCAGATATCTCTTGATTATAGACTCTTGGACGTATTCGATTTCTGCACTGTCGACTTCTAACCTACGTTTCGTGCTATTAGTCATTAACTTGGTCTTCGACAAATTCATCTTCAATCCAACCTCGAGGCTTATGTGTTAAAAAAACTGTAGTGTTAAAATCTTTTCTAAAATTAATGTAATTAATAACTAATTACGTTAATTACATCTGACATAAATGCACTTAAATCATACATACCTCTAGAAACTTTAATTAGCAGAAGTTGTTTAGTTCTATGTGCGTTCTGCGAACGAATATGTTAAATTCAACTGACTAGATATACATAATACATATTTTCAAGACATGCAAAGTAACCACTTATCTGCGTTTATAACTCTCAATCACAGTACAAGGTTCAAGTTTTTTGTGTTTTTAGGGTTCCGTTCCTCAAAAGGAAAAAGAAAGCCTTATAGGATCACTTTGTTGTTCGTCTGTCTATCTGTCAATATGTCTGTCGCCCCTTGAAGCTTTAAAAAAATTAAGCTTCTAAGTCAACGCAATCAAAAGATACGGGCATTAAGTCTTGGATTTATAAATTTGAACATTTCGCAGGTAAATCAAAACCCATAGGGTACTTTCTATTGACCTAGAATCATGAAATGTTGTTATGATATCAAATAAAAAAAAATAGTTTTTGTGATTACTTTGTCGTAAAAGTGACTTTGTCGTAAATTGATGTATGGGAGAGCATTTTTAGAACTGCAAAGTTAAGTTAGTCTTCCTAAAAAGGCGAACATAAATCTTCGAGAATTGATTTCAACATTGAACATTGAACATACTATCTACATACAAGTTTGTTTGCTTACGGAACCCTCTATGCAGGAGTCAGACTCGCACATGTCCTGTTTTATTTTTTGGGAATTTTGTTAAGTTATAGAAATCTCTGTTTTCTTAATAAATTACATAAAGTATTGTGATTCATACTTTACATTAATGGTGATAGATTGGTTGATCCCAAATGTAATAATTGAAATTATTAGAAGTCAAATTCAGGTATGTTGTTCTGTGTTAAAACTTGTTCTATTTACAAGTATCAAATATTACATAACGCAATGGCACTGAGTTCAACAAAATCTGAAGACACAAATATGTCTAGCATCTTACCGATCCCCTTAGTGATTTGAGTCCAAACACAACGTAATGTTGTTTATTGTGGAAAACTGAGAGGCTGCCGAGCGTACCCTTTTAAGTTAGTTCAAATATCGTGTATCGGTAGCGATCTTAACCCTTAAGTGAGGTATCAATATCACATTACATGTAGCACTAAACACAATTTAGCTGTTTGTTTAGAGAATATTCGAGTCAATGTCTACTACATTGCTAAGGTATCTTTTTGTAGATTAAACACGCTAGCTAATAGTGTTTTAACTACAACATAACTCATTCATTTTTATTTAAGTTATTAAAATGTATTTAAACCAGCTCACCATATTCTCTAAACGATTCTTTTGTCACCTTGGTGGCTATCTTTATAATAATATAAATAAGAAGCAACACATAACAGTTCCTATGTTAAAAAAAAGTGTGTGTGTATGCAGTTCACACACGGCAGAAGTGAAACTGATGCTTCTGTTTCATCGAATTTCAAATCACAACTATTCTAAAGAAGTTTCATTTCAAAAATGACATTAATAAATAGAATTGAAACTTAAATTTTAATTTTATTCTCCTAGTGTCTGCCGAACTTACGGCTTGCAGCGCTTGCAACATCTAAAATGTAGCTAGTCTATCTAAAACTTTGAAAAGCTTCGTGATATTGATAGGTTAAGTAGCCTGACTTAATTGATTGTTGTACTTGGACGGAGTGCCTCCTTACTCATCTAAAATTTGGCCTGTCCATTCAAGGCACGTTTCTACCTACAGTAAAAATAAAATGCAAGCAATCGTTGCTAGCGTCCAGAGATCACGGGGAACGCTTAATATAAGGCAAAAAAAAAAAACTAACAGAGGTACTTATATAAAAAAAGCTAGTGAATAAACCAGTTTACAGCTAGATTGAGATGAGATCATATAGTAAGGGTGAATCAATAGAAATCAATTTAATGATATTCAATTTCAATAACTGACCAGTGGTGAATGACATTTAAGATGATAACCTTATAACCGTCATATTGCTTTTAGTTCGTAATACGCTTATTTAGACTACTGGTTCATTATTCATACTGGTTCATTAATTATCGTAATTTAATTACTACTATCATATAAGCATTAACTGATAATATAATTGCATGTTTATGTCGAAGTACGTGTGCATATGTATTTTAGGTATCTATACTTACACCATAAAGCTATTGTTTGATTGTATCGTTTCATTTTTGCGTCTATCAGTCAGATTTAAATAATTATTTTTGTACCGGATAGAATGTTCATTGCGAGTGATCTATGAAACATTACGCTACGACCTTTAGGAGCCGAGCAGTGACTAATAATCTGCATTTCTAGTCACTGTTCGGCTCCTAAGGCACCTGCGTGTATATACAACTATTCTCGATTATACGCAGATTATTAAATTGTTTGAGGGTAGAACTAGAAGTGAGTGAGTACACTCTCCGTTACGTCACGAGAAAAAAAATGTTGAATAGACTGCGATATAAATGCGTTCCGGATTCAAAGGTGTTGTCGCCACATCAAAAACTCTTATTTATTTTATTAAAAATAGGGCCAAACTATAATAGATGATAACACAGTTCACTATTTAATAAAAATAAGTTAATAGACATTATTTTGACTGGTTATACCGGTAACGCAATACTATTGGTCGATTGATAAAAATTAACGAATAGTGGGATTATAAAAGGGTAGAAATAAGTGGAGATCTATTGACTTGAGTGCGATTACTGTTAGTCAGTGATTTTCATAGTTTATATCAGTGGTTGTAAGACTGTTTCTTACAAATGTTACGTTTGTTTACCTTTTTTTTTTATCAACAATCATCAATATATTTAATATGATAACTTCTTTTTAATATACAGCGCGTAAGTTTGAGCTACGCGAATAACTTACAATAACCTCTTTCTGTTATAAACAGAAACAGGCTTAACACGATACAAAAGTCAGTTCATCATAAAAATGCGAGATTAAGGATTTGTAGTCATTAGTTTCATTTGGCACTACGCAATACACATGCAACATGCGTAGATATTATTTTTGTAAATGACCTTAAACGTTCGGCGCCGTCAAGACCAACTAAATGCACACAATGTAGTTTTTGGCCGTATGCGGTGTTTATAATTCTTTTTCGGGAAAACGTTCTGTTTACTCATTGTGATATCACTTTTAAGCAATTTCAATGATTTTCAACTTAGAATGATGGTCTGAAAACACTATTTCAGTATTCGGTACGTCGCCCCTTGTATATTGTTTAAACTCTAAATCCCGAAACCTGATTAATTTTGAAAAGTACAATAGCATTGAATACGACAAAAGGTTTTGAATCTGAAGCTGCAAGAGATTGCGTTTCGCGAAATGAAAATGAAGTTAATAAAGTCACAAGAGTTTAATGAACTTTTTTCGACCCTCGCTTAATTTTTTTCATGTAATAAAAAATAATTGAATTAAAATGTTGGGTTTCGGTTATTTTACCAAATATAATAACTTAAGCAAAGGTTGATTCAAATTTCAAATAGAAAGGTTTTTACGATATTATGTCTGATTTTTATTGAATCAAAAATGTTTAGAAAGCGCTCGAAAAACATTTTCAGGTTATGTACTCGTATATAATCGATAAACCTAACTTGATATCACATATGAAAATATTCCTTATATTTATTTTTTTATGATATTAATGTATCAGTACCTACTATTATAAGTAATATATAAATATATAGAGTCGGACATAATTTTGAGTATTTTTTTTGGAGTTTACTCCTTAAGAATCCATTTTGCATATAAGGCGCCCAGTATGAAAAAAATATGAAGAGTAAAATTTAGTGATCGGAGGGCAGCGTAACGCTTTATTGTGCTTTTTATGCTTTATTGCAGTTTACTCCTTATTCTCGACGCATGTAAGTAGATATGTGTATACCTTTATGTTGTATATATAAGTGTAAATATATAGAGCTAGGAAGGGGGGGGGAGGGGGGAGAGGAAGAGAGAGAGAGAGACTCCAGTAAATTATAAACTCCAGTCGTGCGTCGGAGCTGACACACACAGTTTTTATGGTATAGGGGGCAAACGAACAGACGGGTCACCAGATGGTAAATGACTACCGCCGCCCATGGGTACCTGCAACTCAAGAGTCACAAGTGCGTTGCTGGCTTTTAATGTGGGATTAGGGGAAGGGTGGAAGAGTTGGAGAGGGGGGTGACCTATGCTTTTTCTCAAAAGAAATAAGGAAGATGGCACCTACGTTCCGTAAGCTTATTTTAACCCTCAAATCTCGCAAATTGTTGCCATTTATAGTAAATACAATCTGCATTTAAATGCTTCTGCCAACTTTCGTTCAGATCAAAACAGACTGCTATGCAACCTAATGTTCAAGTAAGTGTCATCATGTCTATAAAATACTTCACTAATTAAATGTGGCATATGACATGTCAGTATACTACAGCTAAATCAGGCCACGAACGTTAAGACCCGGGACTCTATAAATGAAACACGGCGGCACTGTGGATTTAACATACCATGCCCACCCATGACCACGATCGGTGGAATTCGATCGAAAAATTGCACCAGAAAAGGTATTGTACCTTATTAATATTATAGCGATTAAGTCCCGAGTTACACATCTAATGTCTAATTTAACATATAGAGAGGGAATAGCGCTTGGTAAAATTGAGGGACTATTATATTTCCGTCCTTGTAACAACTGAAAAGAAGGAAGCGACAAAAAGAACAGAATACTCTCGTAAATAAATTTAGTATATTAATAATTTGCACCATTTTTCTTTGACTGTGAGTGTATACGTTGTCCTTTGATGAACTCTGGTTTTACTGAAAAAAATACATAATTATATCTAGCGCATTACCGACAACTATCAAAGTCGATCGTGAAATACCGAAAAGACTTCAACTGCTCGTAGTAGGTACATCTTCTTCGTTTTTTCCTTAAAACTCAACTTGTTTGTAATTAACAAAAATAAAAAATTACAAAAAATTGCTGTAAGTCTTCCATGCATTAAATAAATAAACCCTGAATCGCGGAAACTTTGTGGCGCTAGGTAAAGTTTCTTTAACTAAGTTTGCTCTCGTTTTATTTGGAGGTATTTTTATTTACGTATATAAAGATTTGATCCAGATGTTTATATGTTAAAGTTTTGTAATTAATATACCTCTGAGATATTTTTCTAGTATAGAGGAGTTTATAAACGAGTCATAGTTATGAAATAGTAATGGACGCTTTGCAAGCAGGCACAATTACCTTGGCCAACAATAAGACGTCTATTCGGAAACTTTGAAAATGATGATGAAAAACTTGTGGTGTGTACGTGTTCCACCAGGTTTTGAATACCTTCTGTCATTGAGCGTGTCGCTTGCTGATCGAAAAATAGCTTTTCCCTCTTCAGATATGGTCTAGATATTCAGTTTAAGAAAAATAAGTATGCAATTTAGTTGTCTTGGTGTTTCATGATCCTTATACCAAATAATGATTATCTCTTCTATTCATAGGTGTACTACTTATGATCGAACTAAACAGATTTTGGACTTTACCAGCAGACCAAGTTCCAATGCATCATTCCAGAAATCATTTTGTAAATTTCCTTCCAGTCGATAATTATTACATCATATTTACTGTTAGGTTTTACTAAACTATGTGACTTACGTGTTCTGTTGAATAAAACTGTGGTTCAATTCGCAGATAAAAAATGATTCTTACGTCATTGTCAATACGAATCCCGATAAAGACAGAGAGGCCGGATATACTTAATATTTATTAAAATGATAGTATGAAGATAAAATGTACAGTATTTTAGATTATTAAATGAACTGGTTTCAACTCTGATAACCGCGAATAATGAGATCGAGTTCAGTCTTAATACTAACTTCGATGTGACAGGGTGATTTGTAAGGTGTATGTTTAAAGCATTTAAATCCTGCTTAGAAAAGAAAAAATATGCTGAATAAACGTACGTATTTATACAATGCCAATAAAATTCTTTAAATAACTGGTTCGACGAAAAGAAACAGATATTTTTTTTAATGTTTTTTTTTAAATCTGTTATTTTAAATACAAATTTCGGTGTCAATATAAATACTCTTATATTAGTGTCTGTAATAAATAGAAATCATGATTCACACATTGCGACCGCATCAATATATTGGACTTGAAAAAAAAAATGTCATTTAATTGGAATGCAATTAAATGACATTTTTTTTTTCAAGTCTCTTTAAGTAAGTATCTTACTTTGCCTCACACTAGGCATAATCTGTGTTTTGAGACATCAACTTAAATCTTAAGAATGAGTGTTATTACTGGTTATTACTATTGATTTTATTTTGTAATTAAGCCACATTGGTATATTTGCTTACGACATGCGATCTCTTTTTTACAGAGAAGTTTTAGATGACCCAAATACAAATTACTTTCAAATGTAAGGCAGTACTTGAAGGATTTTTCATTTCCGTATACAAAGCTATAACCTCTAACATCGTCATGAAACCTTTAAAAGAACAAATAACTTTTTGAATTGTAAGTTATATTTCTTGGTCCCTCGAAACGTGCGTGCAGAAAATTGTACCTAATACAAAAACCTAACCCAATCAAATCTATCCAGGCCTTAGTAATATGGATCTATGGCTTACGAACGTTCCTCTCACAAACAAAACAAGAATACTTCTATCTATACTTGAGCCAAATAAGATATGGAATGTTTGTAAACAAATTAAATATGATCATCTTAAGGGTTGTCATAATTGCATACATATTGTAATTTTACCTCTATTTCTTAGTTATACTTTACGATTTTACTGTCATTGTGTTTACTGGAACTCAGTCTAACCATCAAATACGTAATATGTTAAAAAATATCTTAAAACAAGAATTAGCAAATAAATAATACCAACTATACGCCTTACAACCCTATAACTAGACAAGTTTCGCAGATCAACAACAATTTGGTTATATATAATGAATATTTATGGGAATATGCACAAGACTCTACAATACAATATTGAAAATAAGTTTTTCTATCCTTTTTAAAAATAATAGGTACGTTTTCTGACTACACATAAATGTTACATAAATCAATAAAGAATTAAACACGGACTACGACGTCTTTCACGTCACAGAAAAAGCGCGCCGAAATGTCAGCGTTAAATCACACGAAACTGGTGTGGTTTTCATTTTTTCACTGTTGATTGATATTAGTGATGATGTGTTATTAACAATGCCAAAATCGAAACTATTTTTGTTTGAATTACCAGTGATTCACTATTACATTATTGCGTAAAGTTATGTCTCACTATCCATGCAATTTTTAACCCCCAACGCAAAAAGTTTAACATGTGTATCTATGCATGTGTCACATGTGTGTCTGTGGCATTATATTTTCTAAACATTTTCCGATTCACATGCGCCCTCTATATCACCGGAAAGGAACACAAGCGTCATGTACCGGCGTTACGCAGAGTCTAGGCGGAGTGCGGACGGACGAGTTCACTTTCAGTTTGGTCACGGCCGAGTCAACACTAACCTAAGAACTGTACAGTGTTTCTTTGCGTGTTCACAATACATCAATGATTAAATATCAAAAGGGAGTTTTCTCATCGCCCGTACCCACTTCGTGCGTCCTGAGATTTTGATATATATATGACGGCGCGTGCTGTTTAGGCTGGTTGAATCTGAACATAATGTTGAATATTTTGCTTATGGTTGAATTAGCATTGCAAATTGTTTTAATTACGAATGTCGTTTTATCTTTGGAGCGGTTCTCTGTGTGCTTAGGTCACAGCCTTTTATTCTGTACTGTATTTTATTTGTGGCGGGAGGAAATTGGATCATCTCTAATCGGATGTTTCATGTAAGTTTCAGTTCATTTAATTTTTCACACTACTACATGCCTGTTTTCTGAGACAATTTTTTTTTATTTCTGTTTCAGGTGGGTTCTGTTACATACTACATTTCAATGATTTTTTTAAATAATTCTACTTTATGAATATTCCAACAATGTGGTACATCTACTTTGGGATGTTCTAAAACTTAGATTGCATACTAGTTGAGGTGTACTTTGGCTCTAGTACTTACCACTTACCAGTACCAGGTTGTCACCATAAAGGAGGCTTCATCAGAGCTTACCTTAGACGCAAAACCTTACCAGACCTTACCTTATAGGTCAAGTAAGGTTTAGATGCTAAAGTTGTTGGCGAGCCTCCTGCTTTAGTATTTTAGTATTATTCTTATCTATTAAACGTAAATAAATTAAGCTATGTAATCTAAACATACCAAATGAAACCCTGATTCCTCAAAAAAAATATTGAATGGCGAAAAGGCAAATGTTTAGGAGGTATTGAGGGCAATAGCCATTTATTGTTTTGAATAGGAAATACCTACAGGTTATATTGACCACTAAATCTGTAGTGTTTTATTTAGAAAAAGAAAGTTCAAACTAATAATTTAATACATTGCTAACCATTTTTCTCTCATGTCTATAAATGGTTTTTTTGGTATTTTAACACATAAAAATCTCACGAACTCAAAAACAGACCACGCCACAGATAGCCACAGATAAGATAACAGTTACTCCGTAACAGATACATACATACTCCCTTACAAAAGCGAAAATATATATAATAGCTAAAATATAATAGACTAAAAAAAATTAAATAATAATACCTAGCATTAGCTGCAACCAAAATATATCGGATTGAGCACACTTATCGAAAGATGAGAACACTTTGCCCACCGCTAGACGGGTGTGTTTGTGACTATTGGTGCAGTAGCTGACACTCTTTGGTTGTACAAAGGTAATAATAAATAATATAATTGTAATATAATTTAATAAATCATTTAGTAATAACTTACATTTCTTCTTCGGTACTTCATCGCGATAATAATTACAAGGTACTATTCCTATATAGTGCGAGTTTTGGCAACTATCCGTACTCGCTCTTCAGGCTCTCGCGACTATACATATCAGATGTGCAATCTTATATATATAGTCGCGAAAGTTTAAAAACAGTTATTAGTGCCATTTGTTTTCCGCAAAATGACGAGCTTTTTCATTTTTCTGGTCAGACCATAACAATATTTTAAGGGTATGTAATTTGCAAACAGGTTATTAACAACTGCCTGTCAGAAAATGCTTAGCAACGTAATGTTGGTAAACATTCCACAGCTTATTTGGCTGAAGTTATAACTATTTTAGTCATTAATTCAATAATTTTTCATGATATCTTTCCATTCTATCTACTGAATTAAGCAATCAGGGTATTTTAACAATTTGCAAATTACTGAGTTCCAGGCGGGAAGTGGCAGTCGGCCCCCGCCCGAAGAGGTACGCGAATGGCGTGAGGCTGCTCGCCGAGCCACCATGGCTCGTTGGTCGTCTCGGCTGGGGGCTCCACGTGCTGGCTTTGCCGCCGTGGAGGCGCTCCAGCCGGTCATCGTTGAGTAGGCAGGGCGGCAGTACGGGACCCTTTCCTTCCGACTGACGCAGGTTCTTTCCGGGCACGGCTGCTTCGGGAAGTACCTGCACTCGGTCGCTAGGAGGGAACTGAGTCCCGCCTGTCACCACTGCGACTGCAGTGAGGACTCGGCTCAGCACACGCTGACGGTTTGCTCCGCCTGGGGGACGCAGCGTCGGGCCCTCACTGCAGTCATCGGAGGGGATCTCTCGATACTACTCCATGGCCGGTAGCGACAGGAATTTTACCGCGGTCGCAACCTTCTGTGAGGACGTCATCTCACAGAAGGAGGCGGCGGAACGGGTCCGGGAGGACGATCTCCACTCGGACCTAATTTGCCGCCGGCGAACAGGGCGGCGGAGGCGCGCTTACCAGCGCCTCATGCCGCCTTGAGTGTGGCCGCGGTTGGACGGGACGGGCTTTCCCTTCCACCCGCTGTAGTGGCCCCCCGCGAGGGGGCGGCGTCCGAGTGTGCCTGGACTTCGAGGGGGTTTCCACACGCACAAAAAAAGAAACAAAAAAAAAAAAAGGTTTGTTACTATATAACTGTTCTCGGACCGACCAAAACGACACGGTGTGCCATAGGTACTGCATCTACAATAGGCCCTCCTATTGTAGGTGCAGTACCTATGGCACACCGTGTCGTTTTGGTCGGTTCGATTCCGACACACCCGAGGGGGTTTCCACACAACACAAAAAGGTATGTTACTATAGGCACCTCAATATCAAAGCTGTACTTCTCATTAGGTTTATTAAATTTTATTTATCGATACAAATACGATTAAGTCCATTGGAAATAATTTGGCCCAATATGCAAAAATTTAATTCCTTACCTAACTAGAAAAATCCCCTTAGACTATTTTTCAAGAGGCTGTTTATAGGGACTCTTTCCTTGGATAAACCAATGTGTATCATTCGCATGGCTTTTTAGAATCCAATAATGACGACCCTCGCAACGGAATTATAGAAACCTTCTGCCACCATTTCCCCCTTCCTCTACTCCCACCTTAAAGGCCGGCAACGCACTTATGACTCTTGAGTTGCAGGTGCCCATGGGCGGCGGTAGGCATTTACCATCAGGTGACCCGTCTGGTCGTTTGAAGGGGGCAATACCATAAAAAAAGAAATCTTATGTAATGTAACATTTGAAAGGGCCATATGCAGCGAACTCAATAGTTGTACTTTATAAGACAATTTGTAATCTGTACCAAAGCCAAAATTTATTTATTTCTCTTCATTGTACACCTATAAGTAGTAAATAGTGTAAAACAACAAGCTACAAATGTTGAGGTATAACAATTAGCGGTCTTATCACACACGGCGATTTCTTCCAGATTATGCTCTGAAAGACAGAAAATAATTTAATAACCAGGACAAGCACCAAAAATTGACTTAAAAATATGTTTTCTTCTAGAATAAGTGTCTTCAAGTTAAACATCATTGTTGAATCTTGTTTGTCCCTCTAAACTGAAATCTCTCTAGAATTCAGTGGGCGGAATTTCATTAACGGGTTTTATTTGTACAGTCATCAAGTGGGTGAGCGTAGTGGACCGAGCGCTTGAGGTACACTTTGAAGATGGAAAGTCAATCAAGTTTGAAGACTGTTGGCTTAGGGATCATTGCAGGTAACAATTACAAAATATTCTTTCATTTTTTAAAAGGGTTCAAAAGAGAAATATTTTTAATATAACTTAAATATGGTATTTTCAATAAATACAAACAACAACTAGCACCCAATAGAACAGTTTTCTCAAGAATAATACTTAAAGTAAAAATTTGAAAAGAAAGTATTTTAACCTAGCATTTGTAAATAAAATTATTAAATTTATATTTATAGACACGTTGCAGAGACATTCTATTCGTCAATAATTTTATGCAGAGTTAAAAAAAATTGCTGATAATATAATTAATCTTAACTAACCTGCTTGTTTCATTATCAACTATATTTTTTGCGCTTAATATTTAACTACTAATCATAAGATTAGTAGTTTGATAATAATTTGGGCACGCCACAATTGTGGCGGTAAGACCATCATGAAGGATTGGCTGGAGAGGCGACAATGCAGCCTCTCCTACCGGTTGACGCAGGTACTTACTGGACTCACAGAGGCGGAGGTAGGGGCGGCTGTTCTACGGATCCGTTCCAAGAACACCGCCCTCGGGCCAGACGGGATTCCTGCCCGAGCTTTGGCCCTCGGCCTCGACCACATGTCGGACCGCCTCAGGGAAGTGTTCGACGCTAGCCTGGCGTCCGGATGCTTCCCTGACTGCTGGAAGAGTGGGAAGCTGGTACTTTTAACGAAGCCGGGACGGCCTAACGACTCGGTCGCGGCCTACAGGCCCATCGTGTTGCTGTAATTGTTTGAGAGGATCCTCTCTGCCCGCATCGTTCAGCACCTTGGCGAGGTCGGCCCCGATTTGTCGGACGCCCAATTCGGACGGTCGGTGAGGCGTGGCGGCGTGCTGTTGGCGGTGTCGTTGGACATCGCCAACGCATTCAGAAGTCATTCAGCTGCATCAGGGAAGCATTCCTCTATCATGGGGTGCCACAGTACCTGAGGCGGCTAGTGGCAGACTATCTCGAGGAGCGTACCGTCATGTACGACGACCGAGACGGAATTTTGAGTCGTCTGCCCATGTCGTACGGTGTTCCGCAGGGGTCTGTCCTTGGACCACTCCTGTGGAACATGGGGTACGACTGGGCATTTCGAGGCGACTTCCCCTCCGGGCTGGGCGTAATCTATTACGCCGATGACACACTGGTCACAGCCCGGGGGACGAACTTCCAAGAGGCGGCGCGTTTGGCCACCAGGGGTGTCTCTCTGGTGGTCGGTCGCATTGAGGCGCAGGGTCCGCGGGTGGATAAGACGGAGGCCCTTTTACTACGTTTTAAACCAGGCGGCGGAGGCGCGCTTACCAGCGCTTCATGCCACCCTGAGTGTGGCCGCATTTGGACGGGACGGGTTTTTCCCCCCCACCCGCTATAGTGGCCCCCCGCGAGGAGGCGGCGTCCGCGTGTGCTTGGACGTTGCCTAATTGAGAGGTTTTTACCCGAAGGTGGTGCCCGCGCTTTTGCGGGCAGCCGCTAGGAGGGTTCCGGATGTGTTAATAAAAGCTGTTCCCAGATCCCTCCCACATAAGGCGCAGTACGGCACACCGTGTGGTTTTAGTCAGTTCGATTCCGACACACCACCCCACCGAAAACCCTTTAAGGGTGGAGACCCGAGGGGGTTTCAAAAGTACTCACTGGACACGACTGCATCGGTAAGTACCTGTGTCGCATAGGCCGGGAGCCATCGCCTGCGTGCCACCACTGCGGAGGCTGTCGCGAGGACACTGCACCCAATTTGGTTGAGTGCTCAGCATGGACGCAGCAGCGAAACGATCTCGGGACAGCTATTGGGGTAGGAAGCCTCTCGCTAGAGACCATGGTTCTGTCGATGGTCAAAGTGGTTTGATGGGAAAGTGACAGTGCGTGGGATTTCGCCGTCTCGTTTTGCGTGATGTTGGCTAAAGAGGCGGCGGAACGGGAACGGGAGAAGACAAGCACTCTCCCATCCCGCAGAAGACGCACCAGGCACCGGAGAGTGCAAAATGATCTATGGCCTCCATGAGCGCTGACCCGTGGGTAATGGGTCGGGCTGACCGTTACCCTTGCAGAAGCAGGCCCAAGACGGTGGCGCGACGTGTTCCACGTGCACCTCTTTAATCTGGAGGGGGGTAAGGCCCCCTGTACTCCATGGTGTGGTCGAATGCGACCAAGGTCTGCAGGGGTTCCTGGAGGACTGCTTCCTAGGGTATACTCCTCCTCCTGCAATAGACCCACTTGTGACGGAACACCGTGTGGTTTTAGTCGGTTCGATTCTGACATACCATCTTACCGTTAGATCCGGTGAGGTGATGACCCGTGTGGGGTTTCAACACGATAAAAAAAAAAGGTTTAATAATAATTTAATGTAAACTAACCAGCTTGTTTCAATATCAGGTTTTATTTTGCACTCATTATTTAACTACTAATCCTAAGATTATTAGGGAAATAATAATTTCAATAATTAATTTAGCACTAGCGATAATTTTGATCGGCAACTATGTATTTTTGTAATTCAGTGTGTCGTTCCTGATTTTGAAAACGTCAATCACATACGAAAACCATTAAAGTTGGCGGTTTTATTGTTATAAGCTGAAAATTGAAAATTGTTTCAGATGTCGATATTGTTATAACGCAGATACTTACCAAAGAGCAAATCATATAATAGACATACCAGATGTTACATTTTCAAGCTTAGATCACGATAAGTCACAGCTTTTTATAAAATGTAAGTATTACTTATCTAGAATGCTCAAGCCAAATAGTTTAATACATAAACAAGGAGAAACAAGACGCTTCTTGCACAAACTTTTTTTGCATTATTTACGCGCTTTCTGTTCTTAAGGTAAAATTAATAAATTTGCAAGTTTTGTTTTTAACTATGTTTTTATATTAAAGATTCAATAATTTTGTTTCAAAAATATAAGTGTATTCTTGAAAACACCAAAAGGATATTTTTATTATTGGTAATCTATTTAAGTATCTTACTCGTACGTTTATTTTTGTGTAATAAAAAAAAGATACCTTTCATTAATGACAACATTATAATTGTTCTTTTTCAGGGAGTGATAATCATGAATCAACATATTCACACAAATTTCTATCACAATTTCACTACAAGGAGTGGAAGCAAGGTCGCCAACTCAAGCCCCTACTTTGGCATGGCAATATTTACAATAAAGTAACCAAAATCCGAGTGGATGAATTTCTTAACTCTGTGGATGGTGCGAAAAGGGTATTTCAGTCACTTCTTGACTACGGTGTGGCGTTGATAGACGGGGTAAGTCTGTTTTTAAGTGTTGATTTGATAGGCTATGATTTTAAGTACTTTTTGAATTTATACGAATAACGGGAACAGATTTATTGGCATTTCAGCAAATACTGACTGTTAATTCTAGTTGCAATACAATTTATAGGTAGATACCTGTTGATTTCAGAGACTTCAGTTACTTTGCACCATTGTACTAGTTTTGTGAGTGTTACTTTGGGAAATCAACCAGAGGCAACCATGAGAAAGGTGCCTGCTGTTCAACTTTCTCCCAAAGTTTGCTAGGATCCTCAATTGTTTTCTTCCTATCTGAACTAGTACTTGACTTGTGTGGTTTTGTAGGTTCGATTCCAATTTTAACATTCCATCGCTAGTCCCGCTGAAGCAATGATATGTGGATATATCATCTGTTCAAACGTAACTGTTTTTACTATTTCAGCTTGGTTTTGAACTACCGGTCTTTTGACAGACAGTATGTTTTCGAGTCAGAAAACTTTACACATGTGCTGACATTAATACACAAAGTTTTGTTTCTCTTAAGTGAATGGAATGGGCAGAATAAAATGTCTTTATTAGTTTGTATAAGAATTAGATCGCATTGCCACCAGAACATACTGCATTTTCAAATTACATGCTTCTCAATGCAATTTAGATATTCAAATTGTATGTTTTAAATTACGAGGTTGAGAAGTCCCAATAGATCCCTCTTATAAGGGCACAAGCAATTTGTATGTTGGTAACTAATATATCAATTTACTTCCTACTAATTAAATTCACATAGCTTTGTTAATATTTTAGGTAGGCTTATCTCTTAAGGATACAGAAATAGTCTGTAAAGCCTTGGGTGGCGTCCAGCACACACTGTTTGGAGGTATGTGGCAATTCACCACCAAAGCCGATCACGCTGACACTGCATACACAAATCTGCCTCTCGCCGCCCATCATGATAATACATACTTTACTGAAGCTGCTGGGTAAGAAACTATAACGCCTTTATTTTTTAATCAAGATGTTGGTTTCAATATCGGAAAAACATCTGTGTACTTTCACTGTAAGCAAAATTGTGTGTCAAAAGACGCGATACTCGTTTTCATTTCTATTCATTAAAATAATTTCTCTCGTTAAAAGTCCAAACAAAAGAAAGATTAATAAAATATCCAATTTGTGATTGTTATTGCAATGAGCTCAATTTGTAGAAGTGCTCTTTCTGATTCTCAACTAAACAACGGTCATAATTAATTGAGCGAAAAACACAATTCGTTCCAGTAGTACTTCAGAAAGAAAACATAATGCTTTACTCAAATAATGAATCTAGTTACATTTTCAAGAGCCTACTCGCAACTTACTTTAACGTGGATCCTTCCCGTCATTATTATTTCAGAGTCAATTCGAAAAAGCTTTCGTTTTTGGTCGCTTTCAAATTCTGTTTAACAATACGTTCACGGTTACTAAAGCATTCAGCTTGCGTTACTGTTACAGTACACCATTCCGACGTAATATCAGTCTTTTACCACGAATGCTGTCCCAATTGTACAGATGTAAAAGAAAATCTCAAAGCACCTCAGCCGGGTACCACACATCGTTTGATTTACAAAGACCTTTGACATACATATGCCTCCTACTAAGCAATTCCATTTTTCCGTAAGTCCCAAATCTGTTTATTGTACTTGAATTTTCTAGGTAACGCGATAAACGAACATATTGGGTTTGTACTACCAATTTTAATTTTTGAAAACGTAAATGTTGAATGTTTACTTAAAACTTAACTATTATTACTATTAGTTGAGACCGGCAGGCAAAAACCAGGTCCGTCGCTCAACAAGGATCACGTCGGAGTCACCAATTTTGCGGAGGTATTGGAAGACTCTGTGACTCTAGAATATTAATTGATTGATTTATTTACAGTGACTTATATACTAGTTATTTACATTAACTTGAGAGAGGGGTTTGCGCGTGTAACTGTATTCTGCTGACGCCTTTATTTGTTGTTATGGCAGTGGACGTGATCTCTTATTTGTTTGTACCTGAGTGGTTACTTCCTTGTAGATATCACGCCGCTTACTCATGACTGCCATAGTGCTTTTTAATAGTTTTTAAATAAGTCTTCTTCTCAATATATTATTATTATTACTGACAATAGATTATTTTAACTACCTATATCTACATAAAAATTTCAAGATCTAAGTACCATAATATATTCTTTCAGCTTACAAGTCCTTCACTGTCTAGAACACAAAAGTGGAAAAGGTGGAGAAACCATACTCGTTGATGGTTTTAGCGGAGCTCAACAATTGAAGAAGGAATTTCCAGAAGATTTTGATTTCTTAACTAAGTTTAACGTAGAGGCCGAGTACATTGAAAACGGACATCATCATACATATTCTGCTCCTGTTATAAAAGTACATAGTGAGACAGAAGACGTAGTTCAAATTAGGTTAGTTAGCAGGAAAATAAATGACAAGGCTTTTAAGCTCGATATAGATTACTCATTCGAGGTATTGGTAGAATATAGGAAATATATAAAAAGAGTAGAGATTAAAGTAGTAGTAAAGTAAAGCATCAGAGTATCTAGTTTTCTCTCTGTAACCAAAAAAGGATTTGCAGAACTCACCATCATTCGAACAGATATGCTAACTCATTTTATCAACAACATCCAACCAATTTGAATACTCTATGCAATTTGAATTGTTGGACAAATCCTACACTTCACATGATTGTTTGTGATATATATATATATATATATATATATATATGGAATGGCCAGAGCCTACTACAAGACGATACCAAATTATACAAACTGCACAAAGTACCTAACATGAATATAATTAATTACATCTTATGAAAGTCAGTAATAAACAAATGTTTACCATAAAATAATAAACTCAATAAAAATACAATTTCGGTATATTTCAGGTTTAATGTATATGATCGTGCTCCTATGGCTTTTGATAGCAGTGAGAATTGTCGCTCATACTACCGTTCACTTCGAAACTTGGCTAAATACTATGAAAATGAAAGCAACCAATGGCGATTCAAATTGCAACCAGGTAAGATACGATAGGCGGATAAGAATACCTAATTTGTTTCTTTTTAATCCGTGTTGTCTCTTTTTATGATTTTGGGTAAGATTTTTTTGTAGTTATGTACATCTTTTAATAGTTTAGACTATTAATGAAGTTTAGACAAAAGATTTCCGTAGCAATGTATTTTTTAACTACCTTATGTATTTATGCAGAGATATTCAGATTTATTAATTTTACATTTCCTTAAACTTTAAAGGCAAGGACAATAGCTTAGAATATGAATGTCTGATTTTGTATTCAATGAAATGTAGGGTTCAAATACTTTCTAACAAAAACCAAAAACAAATGTAATCAATATTACGTGTATCAAACCTATTCCAAAGTGTTAAATTTTTGCTAAAATCGGGTTTCCGGCAACAGTCAGTTCCAGTTAGATGCGACCTTGACTTGTTGGAGCTGTTGCTTATACTCCCCAATCCAACCGTATAAGCAACATTGCTTTCCTACTTCTACTTTTAGTTGTTGCAATAGTGCACTAAAAACAATTCTGAATAGTTAGATGTTGGAATACTTTTTGGTTTCCAACACTATTTTACCGGCGCATTCGATTTATTTCGGCACTATACCCTTGGGTGTCCTTGCTCATACGTTGCTGAGAAGTGCCCATGTTCAAATCAGAAAATTAGAGAGAAATGGAACATACACAGGAAAGTGGAAGAATATTAGTAACCGAATCAAAAATTACTGAAAACTAGTTATCAAATAGCTAACTAGTTTAAATTTTTAAATGTAAAATTAGTTCAAAGTTATTTAAAAATCACTCTTTTTTACAGGAACAGTGATGGTGATGGATAACTTTAGAGTACTACACGGCAGGACTGGTTTCTCTGGGAGCCGAGTTCTTGCTGGTAGCTACGTGGCACGTTCTGACTGGCTGGACAGAGCTAGAACTTTGAATCTTATTAAATAATGTGATAAAAGTAATAATTGACTTTGAATTAATTTATGTTTCATTTCAAATGAAAAAATACTAACTTTAAGTAATTAACTTTTTTTTAAGGTGTGGAAACCCTCTCGGGTACCATCGAGCTAATACTTGGCGAAGTGGGTAATCGACTAAAACCACACGTTATTCCACCACGGGTGTCTATGGCCGGGGGCTCAAGTATAATCTAAGTAATTTACCTAACACGATTCTGTTTCAACGTGATTTCAACGTGAGGTCGTACCAAAAAATCTAAGTATATTTTCTATAAGCTGGCAATTTTTATCTTACAAAATAAAATATTTATTTAGAACATACATCTTTTTTGAAAGTCATACAAGTGGTTTTTACAATAAATATTTTAGAATTCAGTTTAGAAGAGAGCTTTCAAAACGCCTCTGTACTTAAAAAACCTAACTAAAACCTTTTGTATACAATATAAATATTGATGATTTCAATGAGACCCAAAATAAGAGCCGGATACGAATACTGAGCAAATTGAAAGACGCTAAAGTGTACGAAGGGCCATTCTGAATCAGTTATGAGTTTAAAGACATTTTGTGAAGTTCAAGAGAAATTCATAGAAACTTACGAGTGATGATTATGAAAAAGTACATGGAGGACGGAGATTTGGTAATCGAAATAATGATGGTAGAAGGAAGGCCCTACTGCACTTTGCCTTGTCGTTAAACCTCTCGACTGTTAATAAAAAGTGCCGAACATCTCATCACATATAAAAGTGAGTCAAGAGAAGTAAGTTGTTCTGTGTCAAAAACATAGACTACTAGAGTTGGAGGTCGAAAAGAAAGAGAAAGAACAACAAAGGCGAATGTTAGATAACGAACAGTGTGCTAGTATATTCAGGAAAATAGTACTGGAAAAAATTATAGAAATGGAATGATTGCTAGATCAATCATGATGAGAGATGTATGTTGGAGTGGAATGGCAAATCATATAAGAAAGATAGCGACAGAAGTATTTGGAGAAACGAAAATTTAAGGCATTATTGACAGAGATATTTGGCAGTGGACTGCAGAGATACGGAAAACTTTAAAGAAAAGCTAGATGCAAGAAATATAATAAAAAAATAAATATAAAAAAACGAGAAGGGAAGTGAAACAATAAAGGAAATTAAAAACACAAAAAGACAATTCTGCCTAAATTATATTATGACATTTTTTATAGCGAGTTACGTTCAGAAACGCATAAGTTGTGTCTACACTTCTACTATGTTCACACTAATTATACCCTTAGATTTTAATTTTTCTTTTATTGCGTTTTGTTAGTCATGTGTCGTTAAGGTTTTTGTACATTTTATTAAGTGTGCAGAAGAACGACTTCGCACCAACTTAGTGTTTGTCTTTTTTTCTTGTTTATTGTATTTACAATTATATAGTACTAGCAGCGCCACGCGGTTTCATTCGCGTAAGTCCCGATCCCGTGAGAATATGGGAATAAAAGGTAGCCTATGCGTTAATCCAGGTCTCCAGCTATCTACTTACCAAGGTTCATGCCAATCGGTTCTGTGATTTTTGCGTGAAAGAGTAACAAACAGCCATCCATCCAAACTTTCACATTTATAATATTAGTGGGATTACATATATGTATTTTATATGTTTATATTATTGTAAAATTTATAGTATATTTGTAGAACTGCGAATGCTAGCTTATGATGAAGACTGTAATAATATCTTCTCTGTACCACTTATCCACAGACACTTTGAGAACACTTAAACTTTTGCGTTCAATAAAGGAGATATTTAGGCCCGTGTTATAATCATTTGTCTTGTGTTATCACTAGAATGTTTTAATCTAGTATAAATATAATATTTTTATTCTGGTATAAAACTTATACCCTTTCGGCCGCTATAGCAACTAAGTTTCGCAACCAGTTGCGAAAGAGGATTTTACCTTCTTCTTTGGCAACTGGTTGACCATAGGTGTTCTGGAACAAGTTTTTTTTTGCATTTACATTTTTTAGCAGACGGGTCACCTGATGGTAAGTGACTACCACCGCCCATGGGCACATGCAACTCAAGAGTCACAACTGCGTTGCCAGCCTTTAAGATGGGAGTAGGGCAAGAAGGGGAGTGGGGAGTAAGGGGCGAAGAGGGGGTGAGGGAAGGGTTAGGGTCTCAGGTAACCTCACTCACTCGGCGAAATACAACGAAGCATTGCTTTACTGCCGGTTTTCTTTGAGGCCGTGGTATCACTCCGGTCGAGCCAGCCAGACCCATTTAGATTAGATACTTCTAAAATACACTTTTCTCAGCTTAGGTACTTATACTTAATGTCTTGGTTGTTGGGTTCACGTCAGTGCAGTTTTTCTTCCCATTTCAATCTAAAGAACTGTGTAGAAGTGTAAAACTCCATAAATTATGTCTACATAAAACTTGTCTAAATCGCAGTAAACACTCGGATTTATAAGCTTTTATCTTGTGATGCGCTATGCAAACTTTTCAGTATGCTTTAAGATTTTCAATTCAACAATAGACATTGTAAGCGATTTTCTATTGTCAAGAACTTTCAATCTGTTAGGCAAACAAAATGGACTAGTTTAAAGTAGTTACGACTTAGGAGTCTAAACTAACAATGCAGTAAGTACTTATGTAATGAATTTTGTCAGGAATGGAATCTTTTGGCCAGCCTGGTGGTCTATGGTTATTGGTTCTGATTGCTGAATGGGTTCGATTCCCACCCAGGACAAATAATTGATGAGCAAGATCATGTCTTCTGTGTCTAAGTGTAAGTTATCTGCATGTAATAAGTGTGTATTAAGTTATTACTTAACTTATAAGTATTTATCTGCAGTCTGGTTATCATAGTACAGGCTCTGCCTAGTTAGCAGACGGCCGTGCGCGTGTATGAGGTGTCTCAAGTTATTATTACTATTTCCTTACTGCAAAATAATGCCTTTAATTAGCATTGCTAACATTGTGTTGTACTTCTGTCAGTTAGTAAGGATGCCAGAGCTCCTTGTTATGCGGTTGCTTACGGAAGAGTAATAAAAATAGTGAACGCAATACAACAAGAGTTTATAGGCATCAGTACTTCTTACGACCTGGCTAGCCATTTACTTGTTTCCCAATTGCGTTCTGCGTTAATATATATTTTATGTACTAACGTTGCAATAAGTCTAAGTAAATGTTTACTAATTTAATTTATGGCGTATAAATGTAATTATATTCTGTGGAATAAGGGTCTTTTGAGTATTTTTTCAAATTCATCTATGCGCAAAACCATACTCGTATGTTGCACACACTACTATAAGCATATTGTTGTGCATACTCTATCAATTTTCATTAAACAAGCATTAAAAAGTAATATGATGTTGCATATATTCCCTGACAGGACCGTTATGTAATTAGTCAACCACATTATACAGGGTGCAATAGGCACTCAAAATGTTAATAGCATTCCTGTAATGCACTTTTGTCGGTTAACTAGAAATCATGTCTATATAATGTAAAAGTAGCAATGTTCCTTTTTATTGGTTGAATCAAGTACATTAGCTGTAAGACAACACGTAGAATCCAAGCTATTTGGCTGAATATGTATGTCAATAGACTGGCCTGTTGGTCTAGTGGTTAGTGACCCTGACTGCTAAGCGAGAGGTCGTGGGTTCGATTCCCACCCAGGACAAATAATTGTGTGATGAGTACGATAATTTGTTCTGTGTATTAGTGTAATTTATCTATAATATGTATGTATTTAGAAATATATAAGTATGTTTATCAGCAGTCTGGTTACCATTGTACAGGCTCTGCCTAGTTTTGATCAGACGGCTTTGTGGAGTTAATATTAATGTATGTTCATTATGAGTGTAGTTTACTGCGTATGTACTACTTACAGTTTGATATCAATTTTCAAACCCTCTGGATATTCATTTTCATTCGCAGTTCTAAACAAAGCACTGGGGTGCTTCGTATATAAGGAGGCAACATCAAAATATTTCCTCAACTGGCTAGCAACGTCTATTTTTCATATTTAGCACTTTCTTATTTAGCACTTTACATAATTAGCACTATGAATGTTTGTTTGACTATTATATTCGTGTAAAGATTGTACGTATAAAACGTAAACAGGTTTTATAAATGAAGTTCATTACCTTAACCAGATGTAAGCCTCCAAATATTATAAGATATTGACAGCATGAGGTACAAAATAAAGATTGCTTATTTTCATCTTCGCGTTATCACGCCCATAATACTTTTATTAAAATACCACATACCGTTTTCTGTTATACAAACACCGTAATATTAATTTGATCCAACAACTGAAAAAGGACGAAAAAGAACACAAACATTTCGTTTAGTGATTCTACGTTGTTTTACTTCCAAGAAAGGCTTAATATATTATTGAGTAGGTACACTGAAATCTGGAAAGCGAACCAAATGAATCCGTAATTGGGTAGTCAAAGTAAGGCTTATAAGCTTTTGATCTTTTCTTTGATTCTGGATTTAACCCTTGATAAAATCGTTGACAAAATTGAGGTTACAATTTTTGATAGGTATGATTTATGTCAAATGGTTCAAATGTTAACATAAACTTTAGTATTATTAAAACCAAATTTAGAAGGTGTTGTTGTAGTAGAAATATTTCATTTACAAGGTCTGTTCTTGTGAAATGTTGTGCCTCGCAAATGTCTCATGAAAGTTTAATAGAATAATGCACATAATTATAAGTTTCTCCAAAAAGCAATGGGGATTAAGGAACATTAGAGCTCAGGAAATTTCGGCTGGAATTGGGGTCCCAGGGGGGGACATGTTAAAAATCTAAAGCTACAGCTTAACAACAAGGAGATCATGTCCAGGTTTGACGAAAAGGTAAGTTAAGACCTTACAAAAGTAAAATAATTTCTTTTGTTGATGAAAAAGATCGCGATAGCTACCAGCATAGTATTGCAGATCAGGTGGTGAGTAGACTTGGTATATCTCCCTGGAGGATCATCACTGGTTTGCTGGAGAATGTTACCACCAGGCAGGTCTTAAAGTCGTTTCGAACTTGCTTGTATAGGCACAAATCAAAATCCTTTTTAAATGAGAAATTATTACCCCTTTACTTAAAATATTGGGGCTATTCAAAATGTTGTGTACTGCCAAATATGTTAACATTATCCTGTTACGTACGTTACGTGAAAAAACGAACTGTGAAGCTGAATATATTACATTATGCTTTTGTAGAATGTTTATTTTGCTGACTGGCTCTATCAGTGAAGTTCGAGTATAATCATATATTTACGAATATTTTATAATGTTCCGGGACACAGTGATGTCTCTAGACCCAACATAAGTAGATGTTATACCATTAGGTTTAAATCTGGAACACGGATAAACGTACCTAAATGTTTTGTTTTTGTTTAATAAACAATAGTAAATATTGTTTATTAAACAAAAAAGAAAACGGTGTACGGTGTTTTGTTGTATTAAACGTATGTATGTAAATCATACGAGACACCCAGACTTATGTAAATTCAGAAATCTTCTATACGGATATCCACAAACAGTTTTTAGGTAACTGTGAGTTGCTTACTTTTTTTGTCTTTTAAAATACAATTAACAGATATATTATTTGCCTTTTATCTGTAAATAATAGGCTTCGGCACGGCTTAGAAGTTGCAATGAATGGTTCCAACACAGGTCACGTGGAAAGAAATACACAAAAAGATGTTGCATCGTGTTGTATTTTCCTTATTGTTACAACTATTTGAATCAACATCAGCATAAAAGTAACAACGAACTACATCATACAAAGTAACATAAGTAGTTTTCCCTGATGAATCACTTGACAGCTCATCCATCACAACGCTTCCGACACCAAACTTCATTCGGGATCTTTCAATTTCTCTATAATATTATTACGACAAGCTAAGCTTATATCCACTTATCAACTATGGCGTTAGATTCTAATAAACACATCTCTTGAATGTAATTTTTGAGACATTGAATTTTTTGTTTAATGTTTGTTTGCTATCGTATTTGATATTATTATCATATTATAACAATTTTTGAAATAGAGCCACTTGATATCTAAAACCCGTACTAGATTGTTACGGCAAATGTTTATGTATAAAATGTATTTTCAATCGCGTGAGTATTTAGTATTTATGAAGTAACATTCCGTTATTTGGTTAGGATCGGATTTTTGTTATTTAAATTTCTCTTCTTTTTTTAGCAGTTTGTACATATGTTGTACCAATAATATTTTTATTTTTATGCACGAAATAAACATTAAAAATCATAAAAACACTTACAAAAAGTATTTTTATGGTTTTTCTCTCCAATAATAATAATATCACTGTAGCTGTAAATAATAAAATAACGGTTGTTAATTACTTCTGATTATTTAAGAGAAAAACAGTAATACCAACAATTTCTTATTTCACTTAGTAACCAAAAAACACCTAATTGGTTCATTACCAATAAGGTATCATTGCTAACATTCGCACTTATTCATACATATTCGCACTTGCTAACATTCGAGCTTATCTGACTGGCCTATGGGTCTAGCGGTTAGTGACCACCCACAAATGATTGTGTGATGAGCATGATGATTTGTTCTGTGTCTGGGTGTCATTTATCTATAATATGTATGTATTTAGAAATATATCAGTATGTTTATCAGTAGTCTGGTTACCATAGTACAGGCTCTGGAATCAGACGGCCGTGTGTGAGATGTCTGAAGTTAGTATTATTATTTTTCTGACTTCGTTAAAATAAATCTGGAATTGATTTAAAAAGTAAGTGCTTTAAATACATACAAGCAGCACACAGTGTGTGGGTTGAAACGTGCTCTTCGAATTAATAAGTTTCGTGTCTCTGATAACGCCAGAATTTCGCCGCAAAACTTCGTGCCATATGTTACTAATAGCCTTGAACAAACTCTGACGATATTATCTGGGCAATGTTCTCAGACAGTTGTTTTCTTATTAACAGTAATAAGTTTTGAGTGGTGTCATGACATGTTCATTATAACAAAATGTTATAGAAATATTTATAATTATTTCTCGTGTCATGTAAATATAAGTTATAAGATAAAATATAGAAAATAGTTTTGTAATTTGGTTAACTATTACCGTCATGTCGTAGTATACAAGATAGGTGTTTTGTTTTATTTTATCACGATTGTTTAAACCTTATTTGTCCATGTTTTATAATAGAGTTTTTACTGTTTGATCTTTACGTTTGCATTTGAATAATTTCAATTACAAAATAAATGTTTCATTTTAGGTTTTCAAATTACATTTAAATAAAAAAAAAATGAAAATTAAGATTATTTCGTTGTGTACTCATTTCGGTTACATTTAATGTATGCAGGTACCTACAACTCACGATTATCCATTAGAAGGTTTGTCATGACGAAAATGTTATCACAATAAAAATCATTTGAGGAACGTTTTCAAATTAGATATATTCAGATAGGTAATCAAAAAAGTGCCTGAACACATTTTGATATTTAGTTAAAACTTAAACTCATATTTAGTTAATATGCCTACTATTAATTTGTTAGTTATTGCTTAGCTGTAAATCATGATACTCGATGAAATGATCCTAAAATTTTATTTAAGGATCAACAAGGGAACATTCTAGTTACTGGCAACGCTTCTAACCTGACAGGGGTTGCGTTTAACAGGATATTACGTGTCGCCATTGACGTGGATTATGGTCATTTCGACGTCAGTTTCATACAACTTGAATAAGGCTCGCTCCATAGGCTTTTCCTTATTCGTGTCACACGGAAATAAGTAAGACGTGTTTATTTTTTGTATTGTTCAGTTTTTAATTTGTTAAACAGAAAAGAACAAATGCGAGTCTGACTCGCGCACCGAGGGTTCCGTAAGCAAACAAACTTGTATGTAGATAGTATGGCTATCTTGGGAATCAATTCTCGAAGATTTTTTGCCAGTTTATTCTGAAAGACACTTAACTTTGCAGTTATAAAAGTACTGTCATACATCGATCTACGGCAAAGTCAACTTTCCAACCGCAAAATACAAGTTTGTAATTATAAAAACAATTTTTTTATGTAATTTTTTATGTGCTTTCACCCGTGTAAGTCCCGAAGCAGTAGAAATATCGGGATAAAATGAAGCCTATGTGATAATCCAGGTCTTCAGCTATCAAGTTTCATCGCAATCGGTTCAGTAGTTTTTGCGTGAAAGAGCATACATCCATCATACATACATACATCATCCAAACATCCATTACATACATCCTCACAAACTTTGAAGTTTATAATATTAATAAGATAACAACAAATTAACGTTTTTCAGATTTTTTCATTTACTTGTGCTGTCAGACCTTGCTTCTTACCAAATTTCACGATTCTAGGTCAATGGGACAATGTAAAAATTTGGTCAAATGTAAGGCTTAAATGGCCATATCTTTTGATTGAGTTGACTTAGAAGCTTGATTTTTATACAGCTTCAAGGGTTTGCAGACATAAGTATTTGGTGTAAGTTTCTACTGATGCGATAACGGGTTCCTGGGTAAAACAATTTTGTCAGACAGACAGACGTACGGACAACTAAGTGATCCTATAAAGGTTCCTTTTTTTTTTTGAGGAACTGAACCCTAAAAAACTAACCTAGATTCCCTAGAATACGAAAAGGTTAATACAATTTTATTTAGAAATAGAAAATGTTTTCTACTTGCACACATTTGCATTTATTCAAGACTTTGATTAGACAGACTACGGCAGCAAAATGTCAAAGAAACTTTGTAAAATGTTAATCAGGTATATTTTTTTCTCAAAGAAGTAGAGTAATAGTTCTTTTAAATTATATATACGTAAATGTGTAATAGAAAATTCGAACAAAATATATAATAGGAAAAAAAAGGAATCTCGAGCGCCCAACTGTGAACGAGTGTGCCATTTAAAACACTTTTTATTATGTAGTACAAAAATAACGAAGGCTTAATTCTCTAATCGACAGCTGCCTTAATTTAAAAAATAAAAATGTATTTTATACAAAAGAGAGTTCTAGATAGTTCGCAGAATTCGTCAGGCATATTTTTTTAGCTACTTAAGGTATGAGAGTGGGTAGTAGATCACTTTTTTTTTCTAACTTATGTAGCTAAAAGGTTTATCGCTAAATCACTGTAGTCTTTAATTAAAATATAGGAAGAACAATCAAACCTTAACGAAAATGGCATTGTTGAAGAATAACACGTAAATAAACAAAAAAAAAACGTAACTGTATCCCAGGATTGGGTCACTTTGGAACAGTGCATGGGTGACAGTGGATCAGTTGGATTGTTGGTTAGTTGTACCATACAAGGGTATTTAAGTGAATATTCTAAAAAGTCTTACAAAAGCTTGTAAAGATTACAATTATTGTAACTTTATTATTCATCTTTCTCTAGAACCATTATAACATATATCATTATAACATATTGTTGTTTAAAATACAATAACATTATGATATAAAAATAACAATGACACCAAAAATTAACAACAAAAATACTTTTTTCAACTTGAATTCAAATTTAAACCAAATTAACGTAGGTTATTATTAGAAAATGCCAAATCGAAGTGGTAATATGCTTCATTTCCTCTTTGCATGTCCAGAACACTTGTTTCAGTATAAATCTTTGCAATATCTGGCACGTTTGGCATTAAGTTACAGTGGATCGCTGATCCATTGTACCCCAAATCAAAATAATTAATTGTGATTGTAATCGAAAAAACCCCATAGAAAAAAATAGACTTTTCTGAAGTCGATACAATATACTTTCCATTTGATTATAAGAAGCACCAAGCATTCAACAGGAATCAAATGTCCAGAAATACTTAATACAATACAAAATTAAAAATAGATATAAAAAAATACTTTTATTCTTGTCTGCTGACCGGAATGTTGCAATACGTTCTGGCGCTCTAATACGGCACCAACAATTAGTTAGGCTGAGGGAGGTGTTTAAGAGCAGATGCGAAACGTTTGATTACGCGCGTTCACGTAATATATTCGAAGCTATAGCGAATGATCCACTGTACTGTACCCCGTGATTCACTGTTACCCACTCGTTAAAAATCACTAACCATCTATTATGCAATGTTCTCAGGCGAATTCCATTTTTCATTGTCAATATAATATTTCGATTGAAGTTTTTTAACCGCGCTATTTTGTCAGGACAATGGATTTTAGAGTGGACTTATTTTAGATTTCTATTACTGGCAAATAAAACAGCCGATGTTTTGTCCTAAAATTAACGGCTAACATCGATAAAATGTAGAGTACCTTTTTTTTTTACCACTTTTTTATCGTGTGGAAACCCCCTCGGGTCATCACTCCACTGGGGCTGCCAGTAAGGTGGTATGTCGGAATCGAACCGACTAAAACCACACGGTGTTCCGTCATAAATAAGTCTATTGCCAGGGACTCGGGTATACCCTAGGAAGGAAGTCCCCGAGAACCCTGGCAGACCTTGGCCGCCTCTTGAACAAAAGGCAGCCACGCCCTTGCGAGCGGGGGGCCTTGCCCCCCTTCCAGTGTAGAGAGGCACGCGCGGAACACGGCGCGCCACCGTCTCAGGCCTGCTTCTGCTAGAGTAACGGGCAGCCTCACCCGTTACCCCCAGGCCAGCGCTCATGGAGGCCGGAGATCGTTCTGCGCTCTCCGGCGCGTGGTGCCTCTCCTTCTTGACGGGAGAGTACTAGCCCTCTCCCGTTCCCTTTCCGCTGCCTCTTTAGCTGACATCACTTCCTCACAAAAAGAGGCAGCGGATTCCCACGCACTCTCACTTTGGACCATGGACAGAAACATGGTCTCCAGTGAGAGACTTCCCACTCCAATAGCCGCCGCGAGGTCAAGGCGTTGTTGCGTCCACGCTGAGCACTCCACTAAAGTGTGGAGTGCAGTATCCTCGCGGCAGCCTCCGTAGTGATGGCACGCAGACGTTGCCAAAATGTAGAGTACCTAATTCTTATGAGATTATAACATATCAAGTAGGTATGTTAACGGAAATAGTATTTTTTTTATCTTCAGAATTTAAGATTAAACAGAAAAGGCTAATTCGCAAAGCATAAATGTCATTTGGCTCCATAATCCCTTTGCCAGGCATTTCTTTCAAGGTTGTTATAAGGGATCAAAAGTAACAGGGCGGGTACATTGTTTCTAAACCCGTAAAGAAATGGAATCTTATGGTTATGCATAAACGCTTCGTTAAATTTACGAACATGGTCGGTTTATTCTGATTTCAATCTTAAAAGAAAGGGTCTCAAAGGATGAGGGTAAATCTGGCAAAGTTTTAGTATATTCCTAAGTTCATTCACGTGAATATATTTTTGTGTATTAGTAAATGTTTTGAGTAGCGACATTGCTGGTATATCTGTATTTATGTTTATTTTAAATTTTGTATTGTATCTATACTAATATTATAAAGCTGAAGAGTTTTGGTTTTGGTTGAACGGGCTAATCTCAGAAACTACTGGTTTGATTTGAAAAATTATTTTTGTATTGGATAGTCCATTTATCGAGAAAGGCTTTGGCTATATAACATCACGCTACGACAAATAGGAGCAGAGCATCAATGAAAAATGTTGCAAAAACGGGCAAAATTATACCTTTTGAGAGCTTCTGTTGTATGCTTAAGTGTTAAGAATGGTCACCCATCCTAAGACTGAACTTGCCAAGCATCACTTAACCATGTAATGTGCTAAAAAACTCTGTTACCACTAAGCCACGAGCTAAGGATAATGATATGCCTAGAGTAAACAAAGAGTTGAAATGTGTAAATTTTAAGTGACATTTTGACAAAAAAATGTTACCGAGTAATTGTTTTTAATGTTTTGCAAACGTATGCATATACAAAATCTATAAAGCACGATGGGATGGGCTGATTGATGTAAGGAAAGGAAGGGTTTGCCTTTCTTGCATCGATCTTGATCACAGGTCGAGTTCACTCGTGTCACCGGTGGATCACAAACATTAAACAACAGACACAAAGAATACTCTGGGTGTTCGGGACAACTATTCGTGGATCACAGAAATTTTCGTTCCGTGTGGGATTTAGACTCATAACACTCGGCATGGCGTAATGACGACCTGACCACATAAACCATTGCGCCATCCGTCAGTCAATGAATATCGTTATATTTTTATAACAACATTATATCTACTACTGAACCAATCATCATAAAATTTTGCATGCACATTGTCAGTGTTTCAGGAAAAGACATAGGGTACCCATCATCTAGAAAAAACTGTCAGTCGTAGGAATGCACGTCAGAAGTGGAAACATGACTTACATATATACACACACACACACAGCTGTATATACGTATGTATCTGAGCATGAGCCGGTCACGCGAGTTTGGTGTTTTTCCCCCATACCGAAAATGCTCAACGTACCTAAAGAAGTTTTCACTTCAAAAAGTACTGTTAGCCGCGGTTATAAGCCAGTTTTCCACAAATTTAAAGCTGCATATGCTACTCCTAAGCCCTCTTATACAGTACAAGTCAATATTTACTAAGACCCTATATAAAATTCATACTTTATTAAGACCTTGAGAAGGACCGTTTATTAGAAACTGCCTTTATCTTTATGGATATTGCGTTATATGAAAAATCAATGGTAACACTGTCGGGGGCGTCCAATCTCGAGGCAAGCTTCTTTAGCTTTTCAATTTTCTCGCGAAAATGGTTGGGGTCCAACAGTGTTGGATATCTGAGAAGAGTATATTAATAAGTAAGTACTTTTTATCTTTCGATAGACTTATTAACAAGTTATTGGTTTTGTATACAATGTTAAGATACCTCTTTGTGCTCTTTTTTAACTGCGCGAACGGAAGAATTTGAAATTTTAAATACTTTAAGGTTATATATATATATATTGTAAAGCCTCCACCACGTATAAAGCTTGGGGCGTAAGGAAGGGCGTAAAGAAGAAGTACAGAAAGTTATTTTTTTTAGATAATTTGTTATAAATAAAAAAAAAAATGCGAAAATGGCTACAAATAATTACAAGGGTCCAATAAATATTGTTGGCCTATCATAGTACGGACAATCTATACAGCTCAAGATACTGGACAAATTTATACTAATACTGGATAAAACAAAACAAGCTAATGAATTATGGTCTAAATGCCAGGCGATCTCTAGTACGTGCATAAACAAATTGGTCTTGGCAGTTGCCTAACTCGCTGATTGCATCTAACATCAATCACCCGTGATAAGCAATCAGCAGTAATCCTATGCGTTAGTCGGTATTGAGAAATCTCATAGTGATGTTTACGCGTGTTAGATTAAGTCTGTTATAATATTAACGATAAATATATTTCATCATATTGACTGGCCTGTTGGTCTAGTGGCTATAATTTATATATAATATGTATGTATTTAGAAATATATAAGTACATTTATCAGCAGTCTGGTTACCGTAGTATAGGCTCTACCTAGTTTGGAACCAGACAGCCTTGTATGAGATGTGTCAAGTTATTATTATTGTCTACTAGTTGTTACGTTTGCTTTAGACTATTTTGGTGTTATCCGCACGGTTAGAGAGGGATAGAAAAATAACCTTAAAATGAGCGAAGCCACTGGCAAAAGCACCATCCTCATACTGACCTGGCTAGTATTAGTTAAAATTGTAATGTAACCTACTAAGACAAAAGTTGAAATGTGTAAATAATAAGACAAACTTTAACAAAAAAATGCGTTACAGAGTAATCTAATCCAAGTATTTTGTAATCAAACTAGAGTGAAATTAACAAAGTTAGTAATTTAATTTGCATGCCATTATTTTGGCAAATGTGGACCAGCCTGAAATAGTTTTAAATACCTAACATGTACATAACAAAAGAACCACATTTGAGCAAATAAATGATTTTGAAAGTCTATAACGAAACGACGATGAAAGTTGCTTTTTTTAAGTAAACTAATATTTTGATATAGCGAGTTTATAGCAAAGGAATATGACGCATTGCATACTTACTATAACACTTAAAACAAAGTGGCTTCTTAAATGTCAAACTATCAAGTACTTGTTTTACGATCGAAGATAATCTAGTTTGAACACATAACCAAGGGGATACAAGTACTTATCTGAAAACAGTATTTACGAGAGTTGTAAAATATTATCGCCCTTAAAAGCAGAATATCGCTTTATTTGAGGTTTATTGTGCTATAATTTTCTTTGATGCATATTTTAGCTAAACAAAAGCCATATTTTGTCGTCAAGAGTTCTGTCGTTCTGATAAACATTATCTATCCAGATTATCTGGTCAGTTTGTGCTATGACGCTTTGAGCCTCGGGACAACTTCTGAAAATTATATCCTTTAATGAACCTTATAACCCACATTTTTCCAAAATAATTTGGTCCCACCGTCCGTTAATAAACTAAAATTTTAGACTTATAGTCCTTTTTTTATTATTTTGCACTTTTAGAGAATGCAAACGATCAAAAATTCATTCAGAAGCAACAAAAAGATAAAAAAAACACAGCAATTCTTTTAGTTGAGGCTAGAAAGTCAACCGTTTTTTCACGAAAAAAATCACGTTTTAAGAAAATAAACAATCAGTTTTTGCAAAAAAATTATAGAGCGTTGCGTACAAATGACTAAATTTACTTCTTCAGTTCATTAGCAATTTGCAAAGGTATAGATGTCAATAAATAGTCTGTGTTCTTCATCCCTTAATATTGAAATAGTTGAGTGTAAGCTTCTGTACTACGAGAAACAATTTTATCCACTCACTCGGAAACTTGAAAGTAAAACTGAACACTCGAGCTGAAATGAAAATGAAACTGCTCAATTTAGAGAATAGCTCCACAAGTTTATTGGAAAACAGGATTAAATACTTGTCCAAGCAGTTTGTTGTGTGAAATAATATTGAAAGTGTTTTCAGTGTAATAGCTTACACTAGAAAACACTTTCGAGATTGTTTGATTTTGATTAAAATTATATGACATGAAACATATTCATCGTGTTGAAAACTTTAAATACATATTTTAAATATTACGACTCATTCTCTTATCTACTTCGAACACAGGACGTAAGCATTGTTATTGTAAGGATTATCTTTTACGAGCTTGCGATGCTTTCATTTGCCATTGTTATTTTAGTGAATAAAGTAATACTTGATGATAACTAATTATACGTCTACTTTAGATGTTAATAAAGCAAACTTAAAAACATGTACATACGTACATATCCGAGAAGGACTGTCAGCAACAACAAAAGTAAGTAACTTCTCATTAATACAAAGTACAGAGCTTTAATTAGACATGCGGCGAATTCTACATACAGCAAAAACATACTCCAACATGATCTAGCGAAAACGAGCTGAACTGCGTAGTAACTACTAATCCTCCATCGCGCATTGAAAGTTCTAGTCCTATAAAACTTCCCAACATCATCTGTTGGGCCGCGACAAGCTAGACATGATCACCTCGCCTGGTCGCGCCTTTGTGTTGGAGGGACATAACACCCGTTTCTCCACAGACGAATTGCCTGATAGTATCCTACTGATAACCATTTGAGTCAAGCACCAGTTAATTGTAAACAATACTAAGCTAAACATTATTAAGTCAAGTGTAACACCTAACTTTTGTTTTAGGACTATTATAATTTATAACTCTCGAACTGAAATACTCAGTCAGAAATGCTACCGCTTTATAAATTTTAAGTTTAAATGTCCTATTTTGGCTACGTGATCGAAATAAGGAAAGCAGCAAAAGCCCTGCACTGAATTGTGAGCACTGTAAATTAGTTTAATTACTGTTGGGTAATTGCCTGATGTATTCAGTCGCTAAATTACGCTCTGTTTTAAATACAGCTCCTAGTTCTGTTGCTTGGGAACTTTAGGTGAATTCGTCAGTTATGAACACAAATTAAGGATACACAAAATAGTTAGTTGATAAATGATTTTGATTTGATGAATTTAAAATTGAAATAAGTACGTTGAAGCTAAGTATAACGAATCGATTTGGTGAATGAGTAGGTATATAAAATGGGGCGGGTCATTTCTTTCCCTCCTTAATTGAATAAATGGTTTTGAATTTGAATTTGAAATATATCATCATAATATATTATGTCGTTTAGCAAATAAGTTCAAAGTTTATAGTACATACGAAGAAATGAATTACCATAATCTAACGCCAGGCATTGCCGGGTAATAAAATAAATATAACTAGATGATTACATTTAGCTATATAAACCTTCAATACATAATCTGAAATATACAATTATGAAATTTGTTCACAATTCACGGACTAAGAACGTGTTCCAATGTAAGCAACATACGCGGCTTAAAACTTCCATAATCTAGAAAAGATATAAATGCTAGTTATAAACGTTTGATTTATATAAATCTACACGGGCTCGGCAATAACATTAGAAACCACAAGAAAGGAACTGGAAACAGTTGTCATTTTACAACCGTGACTTTAAAAGACGCGATTATCTTTCCTGTAATTTTCTTTGTCCAAGCTCTGGCATCTACTACGAGTTGCACGATTCTGGTGGATAATACAAATCCTTTTCATTCAATTTTCATTCACAGGTACATATAAAGTATAGATTTACACTAACTTAGAGGAGACCACATGGTTACACGTTTCACCTTAACCAGTGCGGGTACAGTTGAGTACCAGCTACGTTTGACAAAAAGGTCTAGCCAAAGACCAGACAAAGACTACCGATCAATGGACCTCGACCTTTGGTGACGAGGAAATAACCCTCTTTCAAAATCACGCAAGTGATTTGATAGTGGTGGCAAGATTTCTCTGCTCTCGAGGAGTTGAGTTCAGGGTCTCCTGTTTCGTGATGGATAGACTTTGAATGATTGAGGGCAGTTCAATTGCAAATAAAAACATTGTCTTAAATATTGAGAGTTGGTACTACACAAAAACATATTGGTAAGTAGCTAATAAGACACAAATTGCCTTGTTAATCTCTTTGAGGGAAGATCGGAAAGAAAGAAAAAACGATAAATTATAACTTAGTACTGAAATACTTTCGACAATATGGTGTAAATATTTTAATTCTTTGCTTCTTAACTGTAACAATGAAACAAGTAGTAGTGCTGTAGTAAGAGCAACAATAAAACAGCAAGTATCATAAAAATAAATTCACGACCAGATGTAGCGGAATAAAAAGATAAATGTAACTCGAGCACTTTTTGCAACCTTACTTGTCAAGCATTTCAATAGTTAAAGAATACTTTTATTTCTTAGTATTGTTTGCATCTTTCTTGAAAGAGTTTTGCTATTGAATATAAACATGTCTTTGAGTATAAAGAGTGTTTTTGATTGTATATCAGTCCAGTTATCTTAAAGTTCATTAAAATTAAGGTACCATTAAATATCACATATATCTAAAATATGAGTATGTGTAGAAAAATTATGCAACAATTACATTAGACTCCTTTTTTTACATGTAAAACGTGAAACCTGACACTTCACTGATTGCACGATGACGTGGTTATGTCGTACTCAAACCGACAAAACCACACGGAATACGTCATTTTAACCTATAGTTGAGGTATAAGCCCTAGAAGCCCTAGCCCTAGAAGGATTACCACTCAACCCCCGATAGACTTCGCCTACCTGTGTGCGTGGGATGCGTCACGCCATCGCTCCAGACCTGCCTATCTGCCAGTTTCACTGCTCTTAGGTCAAAGGTCAAAGGTCCCAGCGTCTCGGGAGCTTGGTTTGGGTATCGGGATGCAGGTATACCGACCCTACTTTCATAACGATTGCATTGGTGGGGTGGGGGCAGTATAAACAAATAAGTAGTTGAAGAGAGGAGAGGGAATGCTCTTAGGTAAGCGTTCATGGAGGCCGCAGATCGTTGAGCGCTCTCCAGCGCCAGGTGCTTCTCCTGCGGGATGGGAGAGTACTGATTCTCTCCCGTTTTCTTTCCGCCGCCTCTTTGGTGTGCATCACCTCCTTGTAGAATGAGGTGACGGTATCCTATGCGCTCTCGTTGTAGACCACGGACAAAACCATGGTCTCCAACGAGAGGCAACCCACACCGAACAATTACATTAACCTGTGTTTGTTCTGAAACCTTAAACCAACCAAACATTTGGAGTGTGTTTCTACCTTAAGTAATTAACTTTTATGAAAATTTTAATTTGACTTGACCGTTATTCGAAGCTTATTTATTTGAGATAGGCACTACTATTCCCGCCGCATATTGCTGTCTCTTTCTAACCAATACAGCTCTCTTTCTTGCCCCTACTACCTCCACCACCCGACAGTGGGGACGTTCGTTGTAGGAAGGTCCACAACTTCTGTAAAATCATTGGCGTCTTTATTCCCGCCGAGTGCAGACGTGCTCCAACGATATCTTGCACCGGTGATATTTGAACAAACATAGTGAAACGTGCTTATATAATTTGCAAGAGCGATATATGGTTTAATTTTGGAAAAGAAGCAAAAGTGTAAGGTTGAGAGAACAACAACCACGTCAGTAATTCAAATAATTTTTCTATACTCTAATTATATTATCCTTTGATAATTTTAAATATTAAAGTTCAAATATATTTGAAATCGTTAGCGGCTTTTCGTTATTCTTAAAACAAAAGCTTTTATCTTTTATTTAAAGGAATTTGTCGCCAAGCAATTGGTTGCTTATAATTTAGTATATATTATACAATCATATAACTAGAAACAGTTCGCTAGAAAATAATGGACATTATTTCTGATTTTTATTCAAAAATTTTTTTTTTAACTACCCACGAAATATTTTTTAATAGTAAAATTTTCGTTATTTTGGAAATAGATTCTTTACTTCCATGTTATTTTATTGCGAATAATTTTAACATTGTTAGCATGGATATGAACGATAAAAACTCAGACATAGGACAGGTCCCTACCTCAATATCGGGACGTTCTTCTACTGATACTCGACGGCGTTCACGAAAAAATAGTACCAGTTCAGGCTCGACTAGCAGTAGTAGCTTGCCCTCATCGAGTGATTCGAGTTTCTCAAATGGGGGGCGTAATCGCCGTAAAAAGAAGAGGGGGCGTAAGTGCAAAAAGCGTCGTTCTGAACGAGAAGTTCGTAAACTATCAAAAGAAATACGAAACCTTCAAGAACAATTATTAATAAGGAAAGAAGAAGAACAAACTGTGAGGAAACATGTCGAGTATTCGGATGATGCTGGTTCCTTTCTGTCTGAAATTAGCCAAAATCTTTATAATGATGTCTCGGATTTAGTTTCTGATAAAGAAGTCGTAAATAATCAAAAACCGTTCACTTTTGACGTTGAAACAAAACTGAAGGAGCCTAGTATGCCAAAAACTTCCTTGAATGATTTAAAATTACTTAATAATTTACAACATCTAGACAATACTGCATGGAATGCTATTAGATATTTAGAAACTCAAAAAATGTATATTTCTACCCCTGGTTATACAGATATTGATTTGAATGAAGAAGTTAAGGTTTATGAATCCCCTCGCCACTTAGTACATGCTGACAGAGCTTTCGCGGCATTGACAATGTGTGCTGTAAAGCAAAGAGAGTCACTGGAGAAAATCTTGAGAGATTTGTTGTCATGGGCCAAAGATTCGGACAGTCTTTCTTATGTCTCTCTTAATGAGAAAATTAATCAGTTTTTTTCAGCAGGGACTTTCCTTAAAACGTCTTCAGATTTATTGCAGCTTATTTGTGGACATAGAGCTGAAATTATTCAAATGCGAAGAGATTCTGTAACAAAACAAGTGAAGGATCCATTAGTCAAAACCAATTTGACAAATATACCACCTACCGCCACCAATTTATTCAATACTGAAAAATTTACAGCTGCTATTGAAAAGGCTGGTGGAGTCCGAAAATGTTTTTGGCCACTAAAAAAGTCTCATTTTAGTTCTACCTCGCAGGTTGAACATAATGAACCAAGCACTTCCTCGCAGGGAGTTGCATTTCGAAAAAAACCTACGCAAGGTTGTTCTAATGGACAATATAGAGGTTCCACAGAAGGTTCCTTCGCCTAATTTATCAAGGCGAGTTGTTAGAGATGACCTGTTTGCCCTTCGGCCTGGGTACAGCGCCCAAAACGTTCGCCACGTTAACCAAATGGATTGCTCAAGTTATCCGGAAAAACAATGTCCGGATAGTCGTATACTTAGACGACTATTTAATAGCTCATCAAAACAGAGATATACTTCAAAGTCACGTGCATTTGACCATTCAAATATTGGAGTCGTTAGGTTGGATAGTCAACTACGACAAATCTGTTCTAGTGCCGTCAAAGACTGTGAGATACCTGGGTATTCAGTGGGACCCATGGTCAAATCTCAAGCAGCTTCCAAAAGAGAAAATAACGTCTCTGATATACAAACTCAAGGCGATGATAGAAAGAGAAAGGACGAATCTCATGGATTTACAAAGCCTGGTAGGTCTTCTCAATTTTGCCAGTTTTACGGTGCCACAAGGCCGGCTGCACTATCGAGCACTGTTAAATCTACTCAATATAATGTTAAAAAGGAACGTCAGGCATTTACACAATATTCCGCTGGAAGCCAGAGAGGACCTAAAGTGGTGGCAAGAGAATTGCAGTCGTCCATCTCCTATTCACAGACCACCTCCCTCACATTACCTGACAACAGACGCATCGGATTTAGCATGGGGAGCTCGATTGGACAACCTGTCCCTCAGGGGTTTTTGGGCGAATCACGAACAAAGCCTTCATTGCAATCAAAAGGAAATGTTGGCCGTACTAAAAGTGTTACAAGGTCACTGTCAGTACCTGAGCCACAGCACCTTACTAATTCAATGCGACAACAGGACTGTAATTTCATACCTCCGACGCGAGGGGGGTACCAAATCGGTTGCTCTGTTAAGTCTGACACGTCAAGTTTACAAAATTCTCAGCGAATACCACATACATGTGAAGATTTATCACATTCCAGGAATTTACAATGGACACGCAGATCATCTGTCGAGATTACGACAGGCCCCAGAATGGCATGTACTTCCCAGAGGTGTTCAAAAGCTATTTTCCAAATGGGGGATTCCCCAAATCGATCTATTTGCTTCCAATCGTCCTCATGTAGTGATCAATTATGTTTCTCTGGACCTAAGCGATCATCAAGCGCTGTTTCACGATGCATTTTCAAAGATTTGGAATTATCCTCTGGCATGGATTTTCCCTCCACCCTTCCTCATTCCCAGAGTGTTGACACACCTCAATCAATGCCAGGGAACCTACCTGCTAGTAGTGCCTCGCTGGGAGCGAGTCTTTTGGAGGGCAGATGTGAAAACACGAGCATTAGCTCCCCCGTTCACGCTTCTCAATCTAAAGGAAGTTCTAATCGATGTATCGACGGGCCTGCCGCCTCCAAATGTATCAGAAATGACGCTGGAAGTGTGGAAATGTGGGGGTGGACGAAAAGTCTAAAAGGCTGGCGTAGTGATCAAATAAACCTCCTTCAAAAATCTTGGCAACTAGAAAAACTTACGATTGTGCCTGGAAAAAATGGCTCGGATGGGCCAGAGAGCATGGAATTGATCCCTTTATTCCTCCTGGAAGTGATGTAGCGAGGTACTTATCAGATCTACATTTAGTTCACAAACTTTCATATAACACCATATTGTTATATAAATCTGTTATTTCTACTCTTTGTAATGCAGAATGTGCAGGTGCCCTAAGTTCTCATGTTTTGATCAAACACGTATTGAAATCAATAGCCTTACAAAAACCAGTATGCCTCAAGCCACCTGTTTGGGACATAGACGTTTTAGCTTCCTTTCTGGAAAAGCACAATGTGAATATGACTAATACCATCGAAACACAACAACACACAGCCGCTCTTTTGCTGTTGTGTTCGAGACGAAGAATTCATGATTTAACGTTACTTAACATTGATTCTGATTATTGCTCCTTTTTGGATGACGCTGTAGTTCTTTGGCCAGTGTTTGGATCTAAGACTGATGCTGCAGATTACAGGCAATCGGGCTGGAGGTTGATTGCGCACCCAGGTTGTCATAATCTAAATCCGGTATTCTGGATAAAACACACAATTGATTTACTTCAAACTTATCGAGACTCGGCTAAATGTAGTTCATTATTTATTAGCACTAAAGGTGAACCCAGGACTGCATCCAGAGCGATCATTGCAGGTTGTATCAAAAGTCTCCTAAAAAATGCGGGTATAAAGGCGTCTCCAGGAAGTATACGGTCTGCAGTGGCGTCAAAGAATTGGCTCGACAATTACCCATTAGAAGACATATTGTCAAGAGGTAACTGGCGATCAATAAATACCTTTTGTAAGTTCTACAGACGGGAAGTTATGCCTTCATCCGTAATACCCTCCGTAACGGCTTTATTTAATGTTGCTGATTAGGATAAAAATTTTAATTGTTTTTTTTTTGTAATCTGTTTTGCATAATGCGGAATTTTGTTTTATTTTAGCAAATAAAACTGATTTTTTGAAACGATTGAAATCTTTATTCATTTTCTTAATACAAGTTGAATCAAGTCACCATAAACTCATAAATACTAAATATTGTATCGATAAACCTTTGGATCTGAGACCTTACTAAAAATATAAATAATAGGTGTCACATTGGGCGTCTTTTTTACCACATCCAGGCGATAACAAACAAGTCTCAAATAAATAAGCTTCGAATAACGGTCAAGTCAAATTAATATTGGCGTTTTACCTACCAATAAAACGCTTATTAATTTACTTACCTTATTACCCTTTACCGAAGCTTATGAATAATCTCTGCCTGGTACATTTTCGACTCAATGATTCTACAGAAGTTGTGGACCTTCCTACAACGAACGTCCCCACTGCCGGGTGGTGGAGGTAGTAGGGGCAAGAAAGAGAGCTGTATTGGTTAGAAAGAGACAGCAATATGCGGCGGGAATAGTAGTGCCTATCTCAAATAAATAAGCTTCGAATAAGGTAAGTAAATTAATAAGCGTTTTATTGGTAGGTAAAACGCCAATAATAACTACAAGTTATTTAAATACAATATAATATAAAATTGGGAATGCGTACGATATGACACTTAAATTGTACTTAATGTATAGATTTTCGATATTTTGATCGTATTTTAAGACACGTGAAATCGCTAACTGACCTAGTGTACGAATGTTATGTCGTTAACTTCATAACAAACATCGGTTTGCATTGCATCCTAAAGATACCAGTGCGATGTTATGTTTGCAAAATAAATCGCCCTGACTATACTATTTAATTAAAAAACAAGTTGCTTTTGTGCCATAAAATCCAAGAACGATTTAACTATTTGTTGCAAATAAATCACCGTCAGTGACAAACAGCATCAATATACGAGCTGCTGGAGAATTGCAAATACAATTTCATTGAAGTGTAAACACGTTAAAAATACTGAAATTGAATGTTTACTGGAATGTATTGATTTTCGAACGTTCTAAATTGTGTAAAGCAACAACAATACCAAACAATTGAATACTAAGATTGTTTTTTCCTTGTTGAGTTTATTTTTTTAATCTATGGTAACGAAACCTGTAACAAAATTTCGTAATATGTCACTTGCTTCTTCTTACCTCTTTGTAACATTACAATTTTTCTTTATAATGTAACGGCTGCATATTTTAACTATCAGAAAAGAGAGAGAGTCTATTTTATGAAAAAAAAATATGATAAGGTTACGTATTTACATTACTTAGTACACCAATTGATCTAGACCTTTCCAAGATTTTTTTTCAAAAAGCCTTAATATATATTGTGTACATATAATATAAAAATCCCATGAAAGGTCTTGAAAACAAATGGTCTAACTTACACATTTTACTATTTGAAGGTGAACAAATTGAATGAAAATAAACGATTATAACATATTCCATCTACACACAACTCGCAGCTTCTATGAAAATAAACCAAAGTAGTAGAAAACATTTATCTACATACTCCGTACTTAAGCTGTTACCATAACTTGATAAGTTGAGGGTAATTGCTTCATATTTAAGTGCACAGTCATCAATCATTCTGGTTCTGATGTTCGTCGACGACCTCGATTGTCGACCCACGTCTATTTTATTTGTATGTCACTTACACGTACAAGGTGTACGTGTAGGTGACATACAAATAATTTTCTTACATTAGATAACAAGTATAAATTTAAAATACGCCTTATTCAAAAATCCCTTCAACACTTTAGAAAACACCTGATGAACTCTGAACGGCTATTAAGAACACTCACGATCAAGTCTCATTTCAAATAAAAAAAACTGAATCAAAATTGGTCCATTCATTTGGGGGCTACGATGCCACAGACAGACACACAGATACACACGTTAATCTTATAACACTCCTCCTTTTCACGTCAGGGGTTAAAGAGTCGGAGCTTGGTATTTGTATGAACTTGTAAGTCAAATGCATAAGTACTGAGTTATTGATGACTAGCTTTTGGCCACGGCATCATTTGCTTAGTGTAGATTTTGTCAAGCAGGACCGTTTAAGAGAAGTTTTCTGTCCCTCGGGAATAATAGGTATTTTTTATCTGCAGAAAAAGTAACCTATATCGTTTCCTGTACACCTCACAACGTGTACGCAAAATTTCTGGATGACCGGTTGAGTAATTAAGGCGTGGAAGCGTAAAAAAACAAACAAACAAAATCACATTCAAATTTATAATATTAAAACTATATTAGGTATACCTACCAATCAGTTAGGAATGAGATATCAAAATGTACATAGCGTGTTACGTCTCAGTCTATTACTAACATTTTAGTAACCAAAATATCAAATGTTTATAATGCTAGTGGTAAAGGTCTCAAGCTCTAACTCCATAATTAAAAACGGAAATTAAATTTAACTGAAAGGGTGTTGCAATTCATTAATGCTTGCAATTTTGCAACTACATGTTTCTGCAGGTAAAAGGGGCGCTAGAATTCCATGCAGAGAGGCAAGTATCAGAAAGGCTCGAATGATACCGCCAGTTGCCACTAATTATAGGCGTTGATAACTACTTGGTCGTGTTGTTGCCTGCAAGCTTGGTTGTCCTAACTAATCTTACGAATATTGTGAAAGCGAGAGTTTGTGAGAATGGATGTCTATTACCTCTTTCACGCAAAAACGGCCGAAATAATGTATATTAAATTTAGGACAGAGAAAGACTACAGTTAGGAATAGCACATAGCCTGGTATGGTTATATAATGTATGGTTCCCATGGGAAAGATTTCACCAAAATTTCGCAAGCAACAGCTAGTTCTAAATAGTACTAAATAAAACATTCTATAATCCTCAAGAACTTTAGATTTCATAATTTTATTTAAATCACTTTAAGCTTAACGCTGACAGTGATTTAGGGTTATTAATATATTACGGGTATATGACGCCTTGAGGGATTTATTTCTACAAATCTAAAAAAGGCATAGAATAAAATAGAATAGAAAAAAACTTTATCGTACACAAATTACAATTAAAATATATTTTTATAATAATTAAAAACATCGCCAAACTGTGAATTAGTAGGTAGTAAGGCACATACATAAATCTACATTTATCTAAAAACACATTATGCATATAACATAATAATAGGTTATTTTTCAGTCTGTGGCGTTTGAAGATTAGCAATTTCCGAACGTATCTTTAGCGGTTAAGTTTGGCGGTCTGTCAACGGTGTGACAGATCATTTCAGGTTGACGCTCTCTGGAATTTGGCCCTGTACAAAAGTAAGTATAGGTAATAAACGTCGTGTTCTTCTAAGTGGGAGTTGGAATCGGCGTCTTGAATGCCGCCTAACAATACCCCAAAAGTCTTTTCTATAACGATGCAGTACATATTTATTTGGTTGTATTTCTCCTAAAATATTTGCCTTAGATGTTCTACCACTCTTGCCATAATATAATATTAAAAAGTAACCTACTCATATAATTATAATAAAGCATAAAATATTTTCTAGTATTTGATTACTACTGTTTGTTACATGGTTGTTTGATCAACCCCCATAAATCACAGTTAGTTTGTTAGCTTCTTACCTTCTAGAAAAAGGTGAAGGTCAAATGACATTAAGTAAATATTTATTGTCTCTACTAACTAAAGAGGATAAGACAACTACAATACGAAGCTTCATAAATGGCATAACAAGTAAGGTTTTGGGAACTAATTTTAATTTCTTAAACAAATTTTGGGATTTATATTGATTGATGCCTCTTCTGGCGTACCTAGAAGTCTTAACACTTTCTTTATCCAGGCAAATTAGGATTACATAAACTTTTTTCTTTACCAAATACTACTGCTCTGACGACAAGCTCTTTAAATCTGACTGAAGACCAACAAACTCGAAGGACTAAAAGATGTTTACGATAAATTTCTATTGAAGTCTTTGCTGTAATGCTATACCTAACAATATAATTTTTTATTCCACCATCAACGGTCTTTATGATGAAAGGGAATTGGTACTTCCTCATATCTTAAGTATCGTTTTGATATCCATCCATCCATCCATCTATCCAAACTTTCACATTTATATTATTAGTGGGATAATTTGTATGTTTCACCATGTTTACAAAAAAAGTCTATTTCCACTGGACCTATGCAAATGTACATAATACAAATGCAACCTCCGACATGCAGTAGTAACAATTGGTAAATTTATTTAAATCAAAGTTTTTATTTTTACTTCCATGCTATTATAGTAAATCGGAGTCAAATACGAGTAGTATCACTATACTACTATGTAGTAGTAGAAAGTAGAAGTAGTAGAAATAAAAATAGTAGAAATAAAAATTTTGATTTACTAGCTAGTGGGCTAGTAAATACTATCTTCTATCTGTGAGTTTGGTCTTCAGAGGTCCTTGCGGTTCCTATTTAATCCCATTAGTAAAAGCAAAAGTCGTAGTCTGAATAAATTAGTGTTCATCTGGAACACGTGTAGCGGTGTCGTGTGTCATGCACGGTGCTTAAATTTATATTGCAAATTGTTGTTACCATGTCCCACGAAATAACGCCATAATTTGGCCGTGGTAACATTACTCATTTGTTTTTCGTGTGGAAGGTCACCTCATATTGAGATGAAACTGCGAGGTAAGGGTTTTACTGGCTTCAGGGGCATGCAAATAAAATAAAAAGTATTTTAAATAATATATACCTATTCTCTCTTTAATTATATGTTTGAGACTTGGAAGTCAGTCTTTGGTTTAGTGACGTCATTAAAATGATTTATCATTTTCTACACATTCGTTTGTCTTACACAAATAAAATTTATTAGCGAAACTCTTATCCTAATTCTTCAGTTTATAAACATTGAAAATATTCTTTGTGGTCATTCATCATTATGAAACTGAATAAACGAATTTAAAACAACATGACGAAATGAACCTATATTTGTGTAGATGTTTAGGAATACTAAAACAAAGAATTACGATATGAATGAATGAATATTGGAACCAGTGAGACTTACAAGTCGCCATATTGTTTGAGTAGTGGCTGCCCTGACCAGATTTCCAATAACAGTTAAGGTTTCCATATAATATTGGTAAATCTGCCTTTAATTACTGAATTTAATTTCATCTTTCATTACTCCTTCCTTCAGGCGGAGCTCTGCACACTAAACAAACACATGTTCAATCTAAAGTTCGGTTAAGAAATAACATGCAGAATCTGGCGAGGGTCAGAAGAAACGGCAATGCATATTCTATGGTCTTGTGGCACTAACGCGGTACCTAGGTATCAACCCTCGGTTGCACATCACGAACCCGCAGTAAATACAAACAATCACTGCTCGTGAGATCTGGAGGTTTCTCGGAGCCATAAGTATGAACAGTGAACTATAAACCAAGAGTGCAAAAGCGCTACAAAAGACCAGAAATGGCCGAAGTCGCTATAGGCTCAAAACCCATAATAATAATACTATCACACAATTTTATTGTTATATAACACATTTTTTTTTCATCCATATTTTAAAATTTGAACTCATTTTCAATATGAGAATGTTTTCATTGTATTATTTATGTATTTACGGGAATTAACGCGATCACGAAAAGGCATTACACTGGCCGCGATAACAGTCAGCCTGTGACCACGGCCAGTGCACTCTGATCGAAACGTCAGGCAATTCAGTGGTATGTAATGCATTTTCGTGATCGCGTTAATTCCCTTAAATACATAAATAATATTATATCATGGAACGCGAAAGTTTAAAAGTTAGTAATATTTTCATTGTTTGGAAAAAAACAAATATTTAGAACTTTTTTGTTAGCAAAATTTACGGCCTTTATAGTGAGTTAACCTAGACTGTAATATTGTGTTGGGCAAGACGCTGTAACATGTCTAGTAAGCACACGAGTTGTCTGACACCCTGAGTTGTGTTTTTTCTCCACTGAAAACGTGTAGATACCTTGTTAAAGAGTTATCTAATATATATTATATACTAATGAACTGTAATATTCCATTTCTATATTGCTCATACAAAGTTAATGTAAATGGTGAAACGGTTTGGTAATTACTTCATAATCATGCCAAAAGCAGCTGTTTGTTTAAAGTAATTACTGATCTTTGTAATTAGGAACGTTTATCCTTTTTTGCAATAGTATAAAAATCGTAAAACAACATAGAAAACTGTTCTATAAATAATATGTACTATTTAGGTGTGTTTGTTATGTAATTTTTTATTTTAAGGAATGTATTAAGAAAAACATTAATCTTTAACCGATTGTAAGTGACCGTAGTCAGTCAGTGCTATTCTTAAACTATTTCACAGACAGTGGGGTTTTTGCCAACATACAGTTATTTAAGTCTAATTGATGTAGGTAATAGTAAATAAATAATTATTCAATCCCTATAAAGGCAGCTTGTTATTTTCATAATTTTGAGTCGTCCTTTATATCATATTTAGCTAATAAGTCTGAAAGCTTCTCTTAAGTAAATAAATAAATAAATAGTTGTATCAGTGAGTAGCACTTAGACTCTTGACTGAACTAATATCAGAAATACTCCCATTACAATGACTGTTTTGAATAGAATATCTTGCATTCCAGCATCTATTGATGAATAACCACAAAGAATATTTTCAATGTTTATAAACTGAAGAATTAGGATAAGAGTTTCGCTAATAAATTTTATTTGTGTAAGACAAACGAATGTGTAGAAAATGATAAATCATTTTAATGACGTCACTAAACCAAAGACTGACTTCCAAGTCTCATAAACATATAATTAAAGAGAGAATAGGTATATATTATTTAAAATACTTTTTATTTTATTTGCATGCCCCTGAAGCCGTGCTTTAGATCGCGTTGTTTTTCAAGACATTTTTTGCTGTTTCACCGACGATTCACGCGATTTATTCTACAGTTTTATCTACCGCGGGGCAAGCAGTGATAGGCACCGCATCCAAAACAATTAAGACCACGAACCATTTTAAACAATAACAGCCCATCAGTGACTTTGCATGCACAGTATGAACACTCACATTATATGAACATTTGAATTATCCGCATGACGCCATTCTGTTCCCAGTGACGGCGTATCAAACGTTACTATACACAACTACGTGACCAGCACATATGCACACGATCGTTTGCGTAAATATCCATATCTTAGATTAGTCTAAAACTTAGAAAAACAAAAGTTGTAATAATTGGAGATACATTGTGTAGTCCATATTTGTATATAATCGCTTTTTGGTAAACCCCATTTAAAATGCACAAAAGCCGACGTAGTGTGCCATCCTATCCACTCCATATCTTAAAGTCGCTAAATTTTAAAGTTTCATTGCTCGGTGTTTATCTTGTGTGAAATTGGCGGTGCCTGTTTCATTGAAAATACAAACATTAAATCAATATTTTGTCTCGTTTAACAGGGCGATGCGACGACACGCGTTCCGCAGCGATGCTGCTTGATGCCTCTGAGAGTAAATATTGTTCATATATAATTACTGAAAATATAATTATATAATATAGTATATTATATCGACAGGTCAGTGCGTCCTATGACACGTGGACACTAATGGTGACGTTAGTCTACAAACTAAAAGTCGCGCAGCGTGCTATAGAGCGAGCAATGCTTGGCTTCTTTAAAGGGTAAAAATACCTTATGAGGTCATCCAACAAAGGGCTAAAGTTACCGACTTAGCTCACAGAATAAGCACGCTGAAGTGGCATAGACTGGGCACGTCTGCCGAAAGACTGATTGCCGTTGGAGCTAACGTTTCCTAGAGTGGAGACCGATAATCGGTAAACGGAAGGTAGGACGCGCCAAAGCTAGAGGGACTGACGTCCTAAAGAAGGTAGCAGGGATAGACTAGATGCGGAAGGTGAAGGACCGGTCCTGCGCCTTCCGGGTGCTAAAGTACACGTTGGCAGAGGCCTATGTCCAGCAGATGACTGCAATAGGCTAATTCATTGATAGATTATAAAATCACCGACATTTGATTATAATGTTACAAAATGTTTAAAATACGTCCCGTACGTAAGAAGTCTAGAATCTTTTTGTGTGTGTTTATTTTTGACAGATTTCTCTATCTTCATGTATATTAAAATACAATATTCCCGATCACGTGGCGCTTATCTTGCCATTTCTCAGCATTTGGTAAATGGAAATCCACCCGCTGCCCGCTAGCGATGACAACACACGTAGTCTGGGCTAATATTTGCTCTAGCCCACATATTCATGAAATTGATTTGGCACACCTGCTCTTTAATATATTAATGTTCTAGTTTGGTCGTCCGTTTAACCTAGAACCTGTTTGTTATGACCTTTTTAATCAATTTCCGAGAAACTAGCTGTCGTTTGTGGATTCGTCAGCCGATTGAAAGGTTTATTTATTTGTAATGAACCTGATGAATTAAAATGTGATACTCATTTGTTATAGGGAAGTTTCCTATGGTTCAAATACCCATATACACACATGACATAAACAGTGAAAAACTATATTCGTTACTAAACTAAGCAGGAACTTTACCCATTAATTTTACCAAGACGTAAAATCAGTTTTAAATATTATTATTTACATACCCTAAAACTAATTTCAGTCGGTCTTACACTACCGACAACTCAAGATTAGGTAATGTTCAAACATATTGAATTATGCATGAACCTGTGATAGTTGGAAATGCATTATCACGTACTTATGTTGATTTAACAAATGTATGTATGTACGGTGTTAATGTAGTACCGTGTCAAACTCAATTGCGTAAATAGTAATTAGTAGAGAAACTTCTATATAGTTTGTTTTAAGTAAATACTAGCCTAACTATCCTATTCCTAACTAATATTATTGACGCGATAGTGAATTTGTTTGTTTAGTTATTTGTTTGTGCACCAATTAAAAATTACTATATACGTTGTCAGAGTATAGATACAGTACAGAAAAAAAAAGCAGATACTATTTCTGAGGCGTAGAAGAATAATGAAATTTTATTGCAATGTATTTTTATTTTTACGAGTGTTAGCAACCATCTCTGCACTATTGCTATAAACTATCAAATTTACTAAATAATAGTAACTGCTATGTTGTTCGTACCTCAATCTGCACTCAAGTGATATTGGTGCTAATTTATAATGCATGCCTAGCCTTTTTATCTATCCTCCCAATGGCGTGCGCTACCGGTATAACTAGTCATAATAATGTCTATTAACTCATTTTTATTAAATAATGAACTATTTTATCATCTACTATAGTTTGCCCCTATTTTCAAAAAAATAAATATGTGTTAAGTTTTTGATGCGGCGACAACACGAGAAACTGTACAAAAATTTGTAAAAAAAAGTCTCTAAGTGGACATGGTCGCTAAACCTACATGCCAATAATGTATATTTACATTACATATATATAATTTCTTGCTGCTTATGCTAGCTAAGTAAGTGTCTTAATTCAAAACTTATGAAAATCAAGCTTACGGAGGCACATATTAAATGGAACTGGCTCAATCGCAATTTTTTCGTACAGCGGTAAAATACTAGACTCGGAAAAAAAAATTCTGGCGTCGTCGTGAAATACCGTACAGTTTTCGTGCAGCGGTAAAATACCAGACTCAGAAAAAAAAATTCTGGCGTCGTCGTGAAATACCGTACATTTTTCGTACAGCGGTAAAATACGACACTCGGAAAAAAATCTTCTGGCGTCGTGAAATACCGTACAGTTGTTGGTGTTGTTGAAGACGAGTTGTTAGTACCCAGCTTTTTCTGAATATTCACGTATTTTTTACGTGACTTAGTCACTACGTCAGATGTGATCTGTCTTCGCAGTAATTGGTCTGATACCGTTGAGGATTTATTTGATTTCACTCCGGCATTCGTACTCAAACTGGACAGCGGAAAAATGTATCCCGTTCAACTCTTTGTGACGGATTCGATCGATCACAACACAAATCTAGGCACTGCTGCTGATAAAATCTATTATGAAATATACATACCTAAATCATCGACAATAGAATTAAGTAATTTAACCATCTTTAAACAACAATTCCAACATAATAACAACATAATAATTCCCTCGGGTCGTCGAAAGGATAACATCTAAATACAATTTCCTAACAATAGTATTGTCCGTTATGAGTTATAACCCTTAGGTCATCAAGTAACCTTAATTTAATAACGAGATGGTATCATGTTCATGTAGCTCCATGGACTAACTTAACAATAACATTAAAGTTATTAGAGCGTGAATTTGTTTGAATAGAATTTTATTAATTGCATGAGTTATGTTTTGGGTAATTTTCAAATGAATTTCTGTTATATTCATGGCATAAGAAAATTTAGGATACGAATTATTAATTGAAACAGAAATTTATTAAATTTTAATTACATTTTATTAAACTGTCTTTGTATTCTAGTATCACCCAATTGTTCATCACTCCAGCCGCTTTTCGCTCAACTGTTACTAAGGGGAATGGGAAAAGCAAAAGAACAAAAAAAAACTTGATTTGTTACCGTTTGACACATTTCAATATTGAGAAATAACCTCAAAATATGATAACTTTTTAAAATTTAAAACAATGGCTGTAATTTTAATTTTCTTTTAGATTTCTGAGATACTTAAATTCTAAAACACAACTATCATCATTTTCGCTGTCCGTGCTGGGCCCAACCCACTAAAGAGGATGGGTATTCTTGGCTTTGGCTTTGAAAGGTTAGCATATCAAAATTAACCTATTTTTTGTATTAATTTGTGAACGGTCTTTGTTTAGGAATAGACGTCTAGTATCTCTGGCTACCGATTATACCTTAGTTTAAGTATACTTACATGTGCAGTAATGATGACCTGAAATATCAATAGCTAAATATTTCCTCTATATTTTGCTTTAACTTATATTTTCCATAATTACTTACAGGAATAACTATTATTGTACTGTTTTTTTTAAATCTAAGTTTCATATTTTTTTATCTCAATATTACTATGTCTTTTCCTTAGCCACCGACAAATAGACTTTATAGTTTATTATTTTACCGCAAGTAGCAATGCTAGTTTTTTAAGCATTTCGCCACTTGCAGGAATCATATCATTTCAGTTCTCCGATCTGCGTAGGTATTTAAACATCATTCATATAATACCCAAAATCATTAGTTACCCAGATATGCTGGCAATATTTGACTGTACTCATATAATTATGCTATTCTCATCTCTGAGTCACGAATGAAGCCACGTCTGCGACATATACTCTGCTGGGATTTAATCTCATGAGGAGTGACCGTGGGGCGGTTGGGGGCGACGGTGTCGACGCACGTTAGGCTACGTACGGATATTCACTTCGTTTCCCTTTTTTACAAACCGGTTTTATGCATCCTTCTTTTACCTGATCAGAATAGAGACCGGTATTTAATCTACTGTTTATTCGATTGGCTATAGATAATGATATAGCCTGTTATAAAAACTTAATATCGAGCGCGCTTCTGTTATCAATACTGAGTGACTTTTTGGAATTCAGTGTTTTTATTAATCTACGTACATTTTATCTTTTTGGATAAAATACTAGAATAGGTAGGCTCACTACAATTATTTGGATCCAATAGTTCAATACTACATTTACGGATAATATCTTTGACCGTCCTGTCATATCCGCAAAATTCTGCGCAATTTGTTTTACTGTGAGCCCTTGTGCATCAAATGCCTTCAATATTCCGTCATCAATTGATAATTTTACACAACCTAGCATTTGATTCACTATCTCATATACTTTTCAAGGGCTTTTAATGTCCTGTTTAATTGTTAAAATAATAGTATATAATATCCTAAGTTGTTTTTGTATAACAATATAATTTGCTTTACTTCTGATTTTATTATATTCTAATCTTGCAGCTGGACCAAATTAATTTCTTTACTAATTTTAAATAGTTTGTCACGTTTATAGCAAAGCCTTATAATATTATTATCTATTTAAGGAGAGGGCGATGTGGTCGCACAGCGACAAAGCCCTTTAAATAAAAAAAAAAAATCTATTCAAGGAGTTTTGTACGGCTTGGCCTTTTACTCAATTCTCTTATTTGATGTGGCAATTTGAACCCCAAAAACCATACATACATTACCCTAAAAAACCGTTTCGATTTTTTTCTGCTGTAAGTCGCCACGACTTCCACATACAGCAATAAGAAACATCTACAACCTACTAATCCTGCATCGCGCTATGAGAGTTTTCGCGCCGATTAGTATATATACAACTTCCCAACATCAACCGTTGGGCCGCGGCCCGCCAGGCATGATCACCTCGCCTGGTCGGAGGATCCTCCCTTTGTGTTGGAGGGACATGATACCCGTTCCTCCACAGTGGTGACCCCGACGTGATTAGAAGCAGCCTTCATGAAGCAGATCAGCAGCATCATCATCGCCACCATCGTATACAGTCCTACAGCAATGAGCGGTAATCAAGTCTCAGCCAGCCAGCGTCCTCGGCCTCAACAGGGATACCACACGCGTGCAGCCTTATTTCATATTAATGAAATAGTTTATATTTAGCACCTTAGAAATAACGTAAGAGCAATAAAATTTCGTAGAAAAAAAAATCAGCCAAATTTACATCAGATGCATATTTAAAGATTAATTATAATTTGCTGTATTTTAGTAAGACAATAAAATAAGAAAGGTAGGGTGTGAGTCGTACCCGATAGTTATTTAATCAATGTGGTGCTTGTGTAATAGTTTATGTTATATGAATACCATTATTTTATTTGTGTAAAAATTAAAAGCAGCACTATTATACTTTCCGGTTATTTACATTTTCATAGGGCCTTAATAAGTCAAATCTCATTTTATACATACAACATTTCGGGATGCCGAAGGACTTGTAAGTCAATAGCAAACCCTAAATTGAAGTCTTTTGTTCCAACGCAAATTCAATCCCACGTCGATGACGTCACAAACAGGGATCCATGACACAATCAGGGCTTTATTTCGTTAGTCAACATTTGCGGTTTAGTGATTCTGTCACTAACGAAAGTCAATAGACGCATTCCAATTTATTAGCACTAGGGTGAGAGACTTTTTCAGTAGAAGGAAGTAAAAAAAAAACTTTTACGTTTACCGTAATGGTTTCAACAATCGTTGTTATGAAACTCTCGAAATATATAAATTATTGTATGTTTATAACTTAGATAGTAATGTAGAATAGCGAATATTAGTTTTACAACTGACCATTACTGAAAGTGGTTTGACAAAGGGAAGCTTTCTTGTAACTGGTACTGTTTATTTACCAAAAGAAAAACTGACATTCAAATATAGTAGCTGGAATCCTATTTAATAACAGCAGATCTCACGGCTTAAAGGAATAACTGGGATTAAAATTCAGCCTGTATTTTCAAGACTGGATATAATGCATCGTTTATATTAATTTCATTGGTGCTAATTGCCGTGACGTAATCCAATTCAATTACGCACCATCAACAACGTGTTAAAGTAAACCTATCAGCTTATTACTGTTTACAAATCGCAATGGATGTATTTGTTTATTTAAACGTGAAATACTAAAATCTTTGGATTTGATTCCACGACAGTTCGTTGCTTGTTGTTTTTTTTAACCGAGCAACTGGAGACCCCGCCATGCTCTGTACCCATTTCAAAGTGACGTAAAATGACATCTACACAAAAAATTACCTAGGAAATAATAGAACTGTTTAGGACATAAGTAGACATGTATGTACTGTTCAATACTATAATGGTGTACAATAAAGGGAAAAAATAAACAAATCATATACATACATACTTACGCCTGTATTCATTAAACACCCACATTTTTCCAACTATAATATTAAGTACCACACACGTAATAGGGAGCAAGCAAATTGTCTTCAACCGGACACATTGGGGATTAATAATTGAAAAATTTGATTAATAATATATCAATAATAAAACAAGTTAAAAAAAACATCAGTCTTAGTACCTTATAGCATTTTTACATCACTCCAAGGTTGACAGAGAAGAGTAGAGAGTAGAGAATGCCGTCCTGGGCATTGCGTCGGCCATTTTAAAAAATGTGTATGAAGTTTTTAATAAATAAATAAGTGGGAGTAATAAGTGGGAGAGAAATGCTTTACGTGGAGAGTCATGCTTTGGCACGTTTGGGCCGGCTCGACTCCGCTCGATACCACGGCCTTACAGAAAACCGGCTGTGAAACAATGCTTGCATTGCTTTTCGCCGCGTGAGTGAGGTTACCGGAGGCCCTAACCCTTCCCTCTCCCCTATTCCCGTCCTTCCCCTCTCCCCCTATCCTCCCCTCTAACACCCCTCTTCCGTCTTCCCGCTCTTCCTCCCTCTCCCCCTCTTTCCCTACTCCCACCATTAAGGGCGGCAACGCACTTGTTGCTCTTGAGTTACAGGTGCCCATGGGCGGCGGTAGTCATTTACCATCAGGTGACCCGTTTGCTCGTTTGCCCCTTATACTATAAAAAAAAAATAAAAAATTTAAAATGCTCACGTGGATATATGGAAACAATATAATATATAACGCAACCTAAAACGCAGTTGACAATGAAAAATAACAGAAATAGTATTGTGTAATATATTACATAGATACTGTGTTCATCGTTACTTATTAATGTATCGATTAGATTATGATCAAATACTATTTGATAATTTATATAGATAAGATAATTTATACTATTTGATATGATAACTATCAGCTTAACCCGAGACAATATCGGTATGTTAGAAGGTACAACTATTGTGATCTTTAGCTAGACGCTTTAGATTATAGAGATAAATACTTTAGAGAAAAAGCGAAACCGTTACACTGCGCTGATAGGTATTATTCAATATTTACTAAACAAAGTAGCTGAGAGCCGACTTTAAAATATTATATAATAATATCTATGTACTTTCGTGATATTAAAATTCACAAGTTTTGGTGTTTTGTCTGAAAATAAGAATAAATATTATTTTCGGACTCATTATAATACATGGTGATCGAAACTATTCTTTCTAAAATAGTTTTTCACTGTTTTGAATTAAAAGTACATCTACATTGTTTTTATTGCAGTACTTACAACATATTGTTCTACAGGTAATTCTTGCGGAAATATACAAAACACATGTGTATTTGCAATGCGAAAAAAAAATAAAAAAATGAAATACGTGGAAACTGATATCAGCGTCATTACTTTTATAGTTTGTCTGGTGATATGATTGAGATCGAGAGTTAGTGATATCATTAGTAAATATTAGAAAAAATAATAGGCATGGGAGTGCCGACAGAAGTGAAAACTTAAACGAAACGACGAACTTAAAACGTCACATTAACAGGTTGGTGATAAAGAGCTCTAGTGGATCATTAGCATGACGGTCACGAGTTCAGTTCTCTCTCTCTCTGTCCCTGTCCCTCCCTCCTCTCCATGTCTCTCTGACGCTGTACATGTAAATATAAGAAACTCGGCTCCGTCGTACGAATTGTCGATGGAGACGGACATCAGGCTCGGGCGTCAGGCTCACGTGTCCTAAAGAAGTTTTCACTTCAAAAAACATCGATATTAAATGAGAATCTTGCGAGACTAGACCCTAGACTTAGATAGAAATACGATGCCGATGTATAGCTGCAGACGTCTAGTTTGTTGTATCCTTGCAGTCAAATTAGCTTCTAATTTTATATAAATGTACGCTTAAGTAAAACTTGATAAATATAATATAATTTCAAGTTCCAAATTTAGTATAACACTAGCGGTTCTCGCGCGGCTTCGCTCGCGTGTACATATTTATATATTTTGTGCGGAACCCTTATTCTTTTTCCAAAATAAAAATAGCTTTAGTTACTCCTTATAATACCAGCTGTCTGCTAGTGGAAGTTCTGTGGAAATCGGTCCACCCATTCCGGAAATTAGCGGGAACAAACAGACAGAAACAAAAATTTTAAACACTGATTTTTTGGCCTAGGTATCTTGCAAATAACTGTATGAGCTTAAAAATTTTACATTACAAACAGACATTTTATTTATTTGTATGTATGTATATGCTCAGATGCGTTATAGACATATGAACCCCTTTTACTGTACTTTCCGCCCGTCATTTGTTCTATTCACTTGTCACTGACATCGAATAAAATGCTATTCATCTGCAAGTGAAAATTTCACGATATTCTATGGTTAAATTTCAGTACAATGCGCAATTGGTACTGATTGTTGTAGCGGATGCGTGCAATTCAATTTTATAGTGAGTGCACTATACTGTCAGTGTTGCGAAGAGTAGTTACACTTTTTATATGTAGGTATGACTCTATATATGTGCCTCGGTTTTTTAAAGTTTCAAAACTACGAAAACAGTGTAACCTGAAAATCTAGGTAGGTATAACGAAAAATAACAGATGATCACCAGCTTTGTTTGTTTTGTACACTTATACTTATATACTTATATACTTACTTTGTAAAGTAAATTTAAAAATATATCCAACTAGCAGCGCCCCGCGGTTTCACCCGCGTAAGTCTCGATTCCGTGGGAATATCGGGATAAAAAGTAGCCTATGTGTTAATCCAGGTCTCCAGCTATCTACATACCAAGTTTCTTCGCAATCGGTTCAGTGGTTTTTGCGTGAAAGAGTAACAAACATCCATCCATCCATCGAAACTTTCACTTTTATGATATTAGTGGGATGGGAAGTGGGATATCCTAACCTAGTTTACAACCAATTATAAATATAAAAACAAATTGCAACAAAATGACCTCAAGAATGCGTCGATACCAACAGACAAAAACTCAATTTTTGTAGTACCTACTGCCATGCCACGACACCTCATACATAATAAGGACTTGCATCCATGCTTTGCATGCATCCAATATTGAATATCACATAACCGCACGTCTATGCAACTTGACATTGCTATCGATCCGAAGTACAACCGTCGACATTGTAGATTTGATAAGTCCTTTGATTTTGAAATTTATTTATTCACAGAATATGTTTTTCCCGAGTTCTTAATTTTTTTTTTCTTATACAGTAGCTATTATCCCAACAACTGTATTATTTAAAACTTGTGGAAATAATATATTCAATATTGCTAAAGCAACTAAAAGCTATGCGATTTTGCCGTGTCCTACGACCTACTTGCTAAGTTTGGAGGTAAAAATTATAGATCCTTCGTTTTTGCGCGATGTTAAAGATTAGTACTTAAATTCTTGTTTTTCGCTAAAATAAGCAGGCAAAAATAAAATAATAATTTCGTGATGTCCTAAGAAACTGCATGTGGTGGAAATTCCGACTACGCTACTTTTAGACCTGTTATAATAATCCTTTTGAAGAAAATAGTCTATTTGAATTTTCGTAACATTTTCTTTGGTATTGACAATCGCCATTTTAATTTAGTAGCTTAGTTTGAAAGATATCAATGTAAAAAGTGTTCACGTCACGCGGTGCTCAAATTTTTATTCCACCTACACGACCCTAACTTTCTATTTATAAAGTTGAATACATTAACCTATCTTTATTTAGATTACCTTTAAGTACTTGGCATATTTACATCAACTTATTTACTGTTACAGTTTAAAATTAAATTAACCAAATACGTCACATTCACTACGCCACGTGTTGTACTAGTGGATCGGAAAGGGGCGTAATGGAATTCTGAGGCATAGATTACATGCGATTTATGAAATATATTCTGATTCTTAATTAAAGTCGTATATTTAAAAGAATTTTTTTATTTGTTCCCTTTGTCTTGGTGGTGAGCAATGATAGTAATATTTGAAAGTTTATTTAGTTATTGTATTACTATAGTTGCTTTAAAATAAAGTTACTAATCGGCAGTACTTTGTAGACCATACCTAATATCCTAAACGTTACTTTAAATTCCCCTTACGTCACATGTCCTAATAAATCTGTGATTAATAAATAATTAGGAGCAAATATCCGTATAAAGGTAAAACTGTGTTTTGCAGTTGCAGCGAGAGTGGCCCGATTAACCCTTTTTCTGTTGCTATTATGTTGTAAATATATGAAGTAATATCCTTATAAAACCCTTTAAGTTCTTTCGCACTTATAGTGTGAATGTGCTCAGTAGAAGAAAAGTTTCTTCCCAAAACCAATCCCAAACAAACCATCAAACTCAGTTCTTGTTTTTGTTTACGTTAATGAATTTAAAACGAGGAGTTGATTTAAGGCTTTCTCTAAGTGCGATTAACACAGGGGTAGTTCAAATATTGAATACAAACACCTATTACTTAAAATATGAAGTTTAGTAGCAATATTTTGATTATTTTGTGTAACATGTACGCTCCCGTAATGTACTCTTGGCCTTTCCCTTAAAATCAGCGCTTTTGCAATACTTGTATTGTAGAAGCATTATGCTAAGGCGGGGGAATTTTCTGTCTGGCACAATGCATATTTTTTTTATTAAGTTAAGTGCGTGTCATTTGCTTATCCCTCAAGGCCCACTCTAGTGTCAGATTGTGTTAGTACGAGACCCTCATGTGCGTATGCGGTCAGAGTATCTATATCGAGTTATTAAAAGTATCATGAAAGCCCAAAATAAAAACGGGCCTTTAATATAGAAAAGGAATCTCTATTGCAACCTTGGATACTGAATGGCAACTTGGTCTTAGTTAGTCTTTCCTTGAGAAAAGTATGAATAATTATCGGTATCGAAATTGTAGATTAAAACCTAACCTAGTAGTACATTACCGACGTGAACTCACTCAAAACACAAACATTTGGTTTAGTTGCTGATTATTAAACACATGTTACATGGTTTATTTGAATCTAAGAATATTAATGACTGCACATAAACTCATATACTAATCTGTCAGTACTTTACTGTCTTTGTGTGTCTGGACTAAGTGTTTCCTACATACTAAATACTTAGTGAGCATAAAAAAAAACTGTAATTATTTGGCGCAAACCTCGTGTGACAAGTTTGTAACTTAAGCTTAAAATACTAACTGAAACTTAAGCATTAGATTATACGAATTGACGAAGTTCTATTGGGACGCTGCCAATTTGCATACTAGGCTTTCTGCTTGTTATTTTTGTTCATATTCTTAGTTATGAATATTCCGAGACAGTATAGGCTGTTGAAGTTACTCATAACTACTAACTTGTATTTTAAATTGTACTCTATGCAGTATTTTATTCACATACATCATTTTTTGTCATTCGCAAAATCAAATCACCATTATAAAGAGGTAAAAATCTATTTGGAACTGAACTCGTGTATTCAGTCACATGATTTGCACCATTGTAAAGCACAAACACAACAATTGATGATACTATAACAATAGTGTAATAAACAATTTTATACGTGTTCACTGCTACCTAATACAGAAATAATAAAAATAAATCTTCCAAAGAATAAACTCGTCTAAGTTGGGTATTAAAACTTAAATATAACAATATATGTAATATGTCTTGTAAGTTATTTAGTTTCAATTTATGATACATCCCAAAGAGACATTATCGAGTAGATCTAGATTGAATTTTCACTCATAATTTGATAAGATACAGGCGTAATCCACACAAAATACACTTCAAGTCCCTTGAGTACCAAATGTCCATCAATTGTACGCGTAACTGTGTAGACGTTTGAGACAGTTGGCCGTCCCAGTCGATAAGATACGTAGGGTATAAAACAGCTGAGAGTTTTATCAAAACATCTCAGTATTTCAAAGACATTTGGAGAAAAATGATTTTCTTACGTATTATATCAATTACCTTTTTTATTATTATTGCAAGTGAGGCGAAGGTTTTGAATAAAGATTCAGATACATGTGAAGAAATATTGGGACATTTAGTTGAAGAAATACGTTCGTACGAAGATGTAAAGGATAAGATTTTAAACTACGTTTTGAATGGAGATTTTAAACGGAAAACATACGATGAGTGAGTATAATATTTTGTGTAAATTAAGTTATCACTGCTTGACTTTTTAAGTTTAGGTTATTCTTTGCTTTCAAATAATAAATGTACACTATTATTTTAAGATTGGCAATATTTGTGGATAAATTCGGTGCACGCCCTTCAGGGACTCAAGTTCTTGAAGATTCTATTGATTACATGATAGAGTTGTCTCGTAAAGAAGGATTACAAAATATAACTACTGAAAAAGTGGTGGTAAGTGATATCATAAAACTATTAATAATATTTTAAACACATTGATATACCTACAATGCGTTACAGAAATATATGGTCATATTTTTAGAGTTAATCAGTAACCTTGAGTAAAGTAATACGCAGAAATTTGTAATGATTTTGAAATACAAAAACATGAAATTGAAACTGAAAATATAAATTTGAAAATTTATCTGTAAAACTAATATTGTGTACGATATAGGCCTGTTATAAATTAAACTATAGATATAAAATCATATATCAAGGATATTGATGATATTTACGAATATGTCTGAAAATCAACATTATTAAACACTTAAAAAAAAGTTAATTCGACCTCAAACACACTAACAAAGAGTACTGACAGGTGAAAAATTATTGATTACCAACTTAGTAGAAAAGACTACTCGTCTTGTTAAACTTTTAATATAATAAGCAACATTATAAGGGCACTAGCTACCTACTGGTCTGTTCGAAGACAACAAAAGCTCAATGGATCAATCCTGTGTTATTACTTACGGAATGCTATAATTTAGGAAATAAAATAAAAATCCATCTAGCCTTTCTATTCTAAATTTGCCTGCCTTAGGAAGTATCACTCTTCATCATGCGTCATATATTTTCTGCAATGGGTACTTTATATAAAAGACCGGATCCTCACGATTTGTCGAGTGTCGAAGGCGTGGGTGCCCCTTCTCAGTTGGCAGGAAGTCAATCACTCATTTGATCTCATGCACTTTACGAACTAGAACATTCATGTCAGTAATTATAACGTCGTCATTTTTACAGTAATACTTACGGGAATATACGACTACCGATTAGGTAGTAAAATAATTAAGTATTAGGTAGTGCAGCGGCTTTTTTAGTAATCGTTCAAAATTAAACGAAGTATTTCTTTTCTATTAGAGCAATGATTAGTGACGCAATTCAGTAATTACCTAATATGAATAGATATTATCCTTTTTACTACAGTATTCGATATCTGTCTAAATCAGTTTGTTTTTATATATATATATATATATATATATATATATGTATATAATATAATGGATTCATATAACTATTTTGAAATATGAAAACAAATCTAAGATAAAAAAAAAGGTTAATTGATAAATATAAATGTCAGTATTTGTATTACTTTATTTTTCAATAATTGAGCTATCTAAGTTATTGTCGGATTTCTAGGTTCCTCTCATAATTTAATAATGATCATTGTAGTCATAAGCCTAACCGACTATAAAATACTCTGTTTTTGAGTAAATAGATTCGCTATTTTAACTAGTTACATAACAAAGTTAAATTGTAAATGACTTGCAGGTACCCCGTTGGGAAAGAGGGGAAGAAAAATTGACAATGGTTGAACCAAGAAAAAAAACTATGGTTATTTTGGGTCTGGGTCGCAGTGTCAGTACTCCACCAGAAGGAATCACAGCTGAAGTTATAATTGTTAAAAGTTTTGACGAACTGGAAAACACCCCTGAAGAAAAGATTAAAGGTAAAATCGTTTTATATGACCCAAAATTTACAACTTATGGTGAAACTGTGGCAGTAAGAACACAAGGAGCATCGAAAGCATCTGCTAAAGGTGCCGTAGCATCTCTTGTTAGGTCAATTACACAATTTTCAATTAATTCACCACATACTGGATCTCAAAACTATGCCGATGATGTAAAAAAAATACCGACTGCAGCGATCAGTCTAGAAGATGCAGATTTAATTAGGAGAATGTACGATAGAGGTGAGAAAGTTGTACTTAATATTCAGATGTCATCGACTTATGATGAAACCAAGGTCTCCAGAAATACACTTGTCGATGTAGAAGGTACACAAAATCCCGAAAAACTTGTTATTGTATCAGGACATATCGACAGTTGGGATGTTGGTCAAGGTGCCATGGATGATGGTGGTGGTTTATTCATTAGTTGGGCAGCTCCCGTTATTCTAAAGCGCTTGAACCTAACACCAAAACGAACATTAAGAGCTATATTCTGGACTGCTGAAGAACTAGGTTTAATTGGTGCTTATGCTTATAAAGAAGCACATAAAGATGAATTAAATAATATTAACTTTATTATGGAGTCAGATGAGGGAACTTTTGCTCCGTTAGGTTTGGCTGTAAGTGGCAGCACAAGAACGCGTTGCATTGTACAGGAGATTTTAAAATTGTTTAAATCTATAAATGCGTCTACACTTATAGAACAGGATGGTACTGGATCAGACATTGCTATATTTACTGGCAATGGCACTCCAGGTGCTAGCCTTTACAATGATAATGAAAAATATTTTTGGTTCCACCACACTGAAGGCGATACCATGAATGTAGAAGATCCCGACGAACTTGATCTTGGAGCTGCATTTTGGACGGCGGTGTCATACATCATTGCCGATCTTTCTGAAGATATGGCATAAACAATTTAGACAACATATGACTACAGAAACATTGAATTTTGACTGAATATGTTACAAACTAGGTATTCGTTTCATTGTGTAATGATAATAAACAACAGAAAATATGCACACGCACATCCATACCTATCTTTGAATTGTATTTTAATTTTTATTTTATTTTCCTTTTCTTACAATTGATTTCAAAATATTCATCTGCAACTCATAAATGTTTTCAACGTAAGTTTTTGTGTTTGTGAATATAGCTACCAGGTAGTCTTATACTATACCAGTAAATAATTGCTTATGTTAATTTATAAATAAGTAGGTATAGCCTGAATGTGTCTCAATTTACCATAATTATTTAATTTCTACAAACAATCCTAAGTACGTGTTCTGTGACATTAGTTGTATTAGTAATTATTTGGTAACTGCACAAGTTTTAAGCTTAGTATTGGGAAAAGTGTTCGTGGAATACAAAGGCTACAGGACGATATGCGTATATGCATATTATCTTTAATTATGAGGAGTATATCGTAGGAGACTCATACTACAATCCGGCATTACCATGTATTTATTGCCTGCCGGTCAATGGTTAGCACCATTGTCTATATAATTGAATAAGAAAACTTATTTTAAAATTTTTGTTTTATTTGGTATGTATAAAAAGGCAATCAATCACATTGGGGATTTACGGGTTCGAGTCCCGTTTATAATTTAAAATGAACACAACACATGAGTCATTATTATATTTAACAATTCTATCAGAAGCCTATGAAAACGAAAATCGATCCAAAGTACAACCGTCATGCGTCGGTACGAACTATGCCAGGCACAAAAATAGGAAGCGCTAGGCGTTGACCTTGCAGCACAGCAGCGAGAGTTGCCCTATTAAACCTTTTTTTGTTGCTATATAGCAAATAGAATTTTGGCATTGTGGTATAATATTGATAACCTTATGGATCTGTTTGTGTGTAAACTCTTTTACACTTACAGTTAGAATGTGCTCAGTAGAAGAAAAGTTTCTTCCGAAAACTAATCACAACTAACCCAATAAACTCAATTCTTGTTTTTGATGCTTACGTTAATGAATTTATAGGGAGGAGTTGATTTAAGACTTTCTCTGATTGCGACTAATACAGGACTAGATCAAATATTGAATACAAACACCTATTTGCTAATCCCTCAAGGCCCACTCTAGTGTCAGATTCGGTTAGTACGAGGCCCTCATCTGCGTATGCGGTCAGAATATATCAAGTTATTAAAAGTACCTATCACAAGAATATCATGAAAGCCCAAAATAAAAACGGGCCTTTAAAGTAGCCAAAGAAACTCTATTGCCCTCTTGGTCTTAGTTTAGTTTTTCCTTGTGAAAAGTACGAAGAAATATAAAGTAAGGATGCTCTGACTTGTAAAAGTTTTCCTACCAAAATAGGAGAATACCAACAATAAACCATGTAATTTTTTCCTTTCATAAGTAGTGCCGACTGTTTGCATTGAGTACCTGAAATAATTAATGACATGTATGTAACTAGCGCTTCCAACTATTGCATAAAATTTCATACTTATCTTACAAATAATTGATCTCAAATTTCCTTATTTCTAGGTAGTTGATGCAAAATTGAACCCGGACATATCTCTCTTGGTCGCTCAGATCATTAGGGAATGCCGTAAATGATATAAGTTTTGATAATTCTGACAAAAGCGAAATTGCTACAACTGCACTGGGACTGTCACTATCCATTTGTCAGTATCAATCTTCTTCTACAGACAACCACGAATAAAAAAAAACCATTTCACCACACAAAAGATGTGTACCTAAGCGTACAAATACGAGATTACAAAATAGCTGCGAACACAACTAATTTGTAATATATGTGTAATCTCATCTCATCGGCTTCGCTTATCTTTGCCTATATTACTGAAATAAATTAATATAGCTGTAAAGGAACAGGTGTTTTGTCCCTCCAACACAAATGGAGGATCCTCCGACCAGGCGAGGTGATCATGCCTGGCGCGCCGCGGCCCAACGGTTGATGTTGGGAATTGGTATATATACTAATCATCACTAATATAACTCTCATAGCGCGATGCAGGATTAGTAGGTTGTAGATGATGTTGGAGTATGTTTCCTTTTGCTGTATGTGGAAGTCGCCACAGCCATATGTGTTGTCGCCACATCAAAAACTCTTTTTTATTTTATAAAAAATATTTAATATATATAATAAGTGGAGATCTATTGACTTGAGGGCGAATAGAGGTACGAACAACTTGGCAGTTACTGTTAGTTAGTGATGTTCATAGTTTATATCAGTGCTTGTGAGACTGTTTCTTACATATGATATATTTTTACTTCTGGATAATGTAGTTGAAATAGCATCTCCTCTTTTTTAGCCTAAGAAGGCCTAAGTACGTGTCATAATCAAGTTGTTGAGTAAATTTATAGCTAAATTATGTATTAATAAAAAATATGGTAAATACTAAGGAAATAGTGGAAAAAGGTTTTAAATTTCTTTTTTATACTGTAACCTAATCATCATAGATCTGTGCTGTTTATATATTTATTTATTGGTTTTTATAACTTACGAGGCCTGTGCTTTCTTTATTCGACAGTATATTACCTCAAAAGACTATAATGCATTCAGACTATTACTTACTTTAGTGTAAAATACAATAAGAAAGAAATACTGTATTTATGGATAGATATCAGTATAAAAAATAAGCTGCTTATATTTCCTTTTCACATTCCAAGTTCTTATTTTATTAAACACTAGCAGCGCCCTGCGGTTTTACCCGCGTAAGTCCCGATCCCGTAGGAATATCGGGATAAAAGTCACCTATATGTTAATCCAGGTCTCCAGCTATCTACATACTAAGTTTCGTCACAATAGGTTCAGTAGTTTTGGCGTGAAAGAGTAACAAACATCCATACATCTATCCAAACTTTCAGATTTATAATATTAGTGGGATTTATCGACTAAAACACGCAGGCTGTATAGCAAAGAGCTCGGCCCGTGATTCAGTGTTTCAGAAAAATATTCACCACAATTTAGAAATAAAAATTAGAATCGAAACGTGTATAATAGCAAAGTTACAAATTAGCGGTTAATGTTATTAATTAACAATTAGGTAGTTATATAATATTCGTAACTAAAATAATACTTAAAACCTGTGTTTGAAAAAGTCTTCGAATATTTTTACTCGCGTATATTGGGTGCACAAGGCTTGTAGTTCTTCGTAACAAGAAACATTGTTCAGCCAAAGGTATGGGGAAATTATAACAAAAATATATAGTAAACATAATTTTATACCTTAAAACTACGCAAACTACGTTTGACAAGTCTGTAACTAAAACTTAAGCATTAGGTTTTACAAATTGACGAAGTTATATTGAAATTGAAGAAATTGAAGTGTCACAGTTCAATTTAGCATCCTTACCAGTAGTCGTGTGATATTGGTTTTGTGGCTAATAAAATCGCCGGCTAAGCTGTTGTCAAGAGAATAATAGAACATACAATCGATATCTACGAAGATGGAAAGAAAGCCCTACAATAAGTATGTTGCTTCGAGATTAATTTCTAAGGTTTCTTGGTTTAATTTAGTTGAAGATCATTTTCAGACATTCTTTCTTCATTTGGGAGATATTATATCTAACATTTTCTCACAAGTACATAATCTAAAATTAAGATTAAAAATAAGTATAAACCGGAAAAAAACTGATTCTTAACTAAAATAATACACATACTTTACCATTGAATTTGTAAAAACTAAACTCATGAAGGAATGTTATAATGTTTAATAAACTGATAAATATATTTATTAATTGCCGTTAGAATAATACTACAACGTATTTATTGTTCTCCATTGTTTATCATTTTATAGTATTTCTACATATAAACATTTTGACACTAACCACAATACTAGACATGTATCGATGTGTACAAATCCTAAAATAATACATCTCATATATCTTATGTTTCCAGTTAATGTCAAATCTTAAAATATTGTAATAAATTAATCCCGCTAGTATTATAAATGTAAAAGTTTGGATGGATGGATGTATGGATGAATGGGTGGATGTTTGTTACTCTTTCACGCCAAAACTGCTGAACCGATTGCGATGAAACTTGGTATGTAGATAGATAGCTGGAGACCTGGATTAACATATATGCTACTTTTTACCCCGATACTCCCACTGGATAGGGACTTACGCGGGTGAAACCGCAAAGCGCTGCTAGTCTTTAATAAGTGTTTTACATTCAATGGCTTTTGTTTGCGTCCCTGCTTTTATGACTGTTTATTAGTTGACAGTTTAATACTGCAATGGGCTGCAATGGGTACTTACTGTAACGCCCCTAGCTGACGAATCAGCTATTGTCAAATGCTTAGTTTCAAACATCATTAAGTTACCTAAATTTTAATTTTTTTAGAGACAGACACACACCCACTACTGCTCAATCAAAAGGAACTTGTATTTAATTGCTCAATCATGGACAACTCGCCGATCTGCCATTTGTTTCTTTATGTTATATCTTGTTAGAATTATTTCACAGTTTTAAAATTATAGTTCTTGTAATTACACGGTTATTAGAATTAAATAATAATAATAACTTCACAAATCTTACACACTGCCGATATAGATGATGCAGTAGAAATTCGCTTAGCAGCCCTTACTTTAGCAGATATATATGTGATTAGAGGAATATATACAGGGACGAAAAAACTTGTCGAGTGGTATATCATTGCGGTGAAAAAATATCCATGTTTCAAGAAAAAACTATTCCAATATCTGGACTTAGTAAATTATCTTCACGTTAACGAAATTTGTATTTTTAGACACTTTGTTCCCTGTATGTTCGCCTAGCAATTTTACTGAAATTAAGTTACTTAATGAGTAATTTAATTTCTCTTACAATACTAGTCTGTTCAGACTAGATTTTAATATAAATTAATTGGCCCATGTTATACTTTATTAAAAAATCATGAAAGCGACGTCATATTTTGTCAATTATTATACAGGCATTTATTTCAAAATAAATTGGAATATATAAAACATTTTTTTTAAATTGTACCAAGAATTCTTAATACTAACTCTGAACAAGCCATACCAAAAACGATAAAGCATAAGCGGCAAACATAAATATCAGATCCGAAATCGTTTTCCAAATCAATTAAGATTTTCTCAGAAATAATAACTACTATTTGTACATTAGTTCTCGGAGTTATGCCATCTAAGAATGACGTGTCAAATAATGATTTAATGAAACTAATTTATAGTGTACTAGGAGGCTGAGAATTCTGAACATTCTTAATGAGTTCATTTTGTAATGATCGCTAATAGAATTTTCTTTGCCATTCATAGCCGTTGCAGTGTCTTGCAGTTTGCAAGTAATAAATAATAAAAGTTTATAATAAAAACTGAGTTAGACATTACCAAAAAGATTCCTAATCCTTGACGAAATCCTTCCTACTAATACTTTTATAATAAACTACTCCCTCTCTAGTGGCACGTTTCCATCAACATGGAAAGAAGCTCAAATAATTCCTTTACCCAAAAAACCCAATCCTTCGTCCTTTTCTGATTATAGACCGATATCGTCGTGGAGTGTCTTGTTCATACCCTGTTTCATTCTTTTCTGTGCAAACACGACCTCTTCAATCCATATCAATCTGGCTTTCGACCTGGCCATAGGACAGTAACAAGCCCTCGTATACATATAGACACTGACTTATCTGGGGACCCACAGATGCAGGAAATAAGTCAAAGAATGTTTGCCTTAGGCAGGCCGCGTGTTAGATGTGTCAAGTTAGTATTGCTATTCTCTTCATTTTTATTATTTTATTATTAGCTGTTGCCTAAGGGCTTACCCTAGGCCCTTTAATTGTTTTAAGGATTCTATATTACCTTTACTATTCTTCAAGATAAACCCGACCAACAGGCCCCGGAGAAACATTAATAAACATAGTATTAGATCCTAATCTATCAACATGTTGATTTTCAATTGTGTGATTTTCAATTACTGTTTTTCCGCCGTTCAATTTACCTTTGATATCGCTGTTCCTGTAACCTTTAAGAAATTGTTTTTTTTTGCACGTTATTTTCGAATACTAATTCCGTTGCGTCGCCACAAAACAACACCGGTGACACGCAATTACTTTCTCAGTTCAAGCCCCTAAAACTTTGAGCAGCAGAAGTATTAACGACCTTCCATGACAAGTTAAACTAATACTAAAAAAACGATTCACTTGGTTTTATATACTACAGAAATTGTCTGTGTATATCTGTTATTATTTTGCCAGTAGTAAGTAGGTATGACTAACGGTTTCATTAAAGTTTAAATAATGACTATACTCAGAAAAAAATATTATAGAATGATTATTAGATCACAGTATTTTATAAGTGTTCGCTGCCTATAATCCAGAAATAAAAAGAAATCTTCCAAATAATATACTCGTCTAAGGTAGGTATTAAAAGTTATATATAAGAATATGTGTAATTTGTCTTGTAAATTATTTAGTTTTAATTTATGATAAAGCCCAAAAGAGACATTATTGAGTAGATTTAAATTAGAATTTCACTTATAATTTGATAAGATACAGGCATAATCCAAAATACTACTACTAAATACATTTCAAGTCCCTTGAGTACCAAATGTCCATCAATTGTACGCGTAACTGTGTAGACGTTTGAGACAGTTGGTCGTCCGAGTCGATAAGATACGTAGGGTATAAAACAGCTGAGAGTTTTGTCAAAACATCTCAGTATTTCAAAGACATTGGGAGAAAAATGATTTTCTTACGTATTATATCGATTACCTTTTTTATTATTATTGCGAGTGAGGCGAAGGTTTTGAATAAAGATTCAAATACATGTGAAGAAATATTGGGACAGAAGAAGAAGGATAAGATTTTAAATTAAATGGTTTTGAATGGAGATTTTAAACGGAAAACATAGAAAGAAAGAAAGAAAGAAACAAATTTATTTTGTTCTCATACATATGGGTTTAAACAGTTAAAGTTACAATTTTAAAATTTCAAACAATACCCCTGCATGAGACAAAAATGGACCCCAGCTCAGCTGCTACCTCGGGGAAGTAGCGCTGGTGTTCTGCTAACACCTAGTGATATACACGGACGGAGAGCAGCCAGGCTATGACAGTGAGTGAAAAAGAAAAAATAAATCTAAAACCTGACAGACATATATATATTATAATATATAATGACATAAAACATATATATTATAAAATTAAAACTGTTTAAATAATTTGACAAATAGTATAAAATAAAAATAAAATATACACACAATAAACAATATTAGATAATTACAAGATACCACTTAAATAAAAGAACATGATAATAATATGTAAATATTATGCAGAGACTAAACGCAGTGGTTCGCCATTCTGATTTAATCTGTGCTTGCCTCCTTACGCGGGGTTTTCATTAGTTTTGAATAATGACGCTTAGTTTACTGAGGTTATTTTGTAATGAATATTAAGTTTATTCGTTTGCAAGTAAAGAGAAAGCATTGCAATGTTTATTGTAATGTTTTTAATGACTGACGTGCAATTAATGTAGTAATAATTAAGTTTTTTTTTATTTAGAAATATAAATTGTTTTGTGTCAATTGTAATGTCGGAAAAAATGAGTCCCAAAACACAGTTCTCTGAGCTGTTACAAGAAAGAGAAGCTACAGAGGCACAAGGGAGGTGTGCATATAAAAGGTATGTTCACTTTAGTCGTTTTGTATATAAAGTAGATGCTGTTTAAGTTTTGTAGTAAACTTAGGAACTGAGTTTAAGGTTCGTATAGGTGGTGGGAGATCGTTCCAGCACCTAGTGCTATCTAATTTAAAACTTCCACGGAAAGCGGCAGTTCGATGCTTAGGTGTAACCAGTATGTATGAAGAAGTTCGAGTTTTATGCTTGTTATGGTCACTGGACCACGAGAGTTTTTTGTACAAGTACTCGGGCCGCTTAGTTAAAATCACTCCAAAGAGCAGTGATGCTAAATGAAGACTTCTGCGTGGTGACATTTTCATCATGTTTCCATTGTTAAGGAAAGGAGTAATATGACCGCGTGGTGGTAGAAACAGTTGCGAACAGCTTCTAATATTTGTGTTTCGAATTGAAGAAGTCCATCGAAAACTACTCCCAAGTTACGACATTCACTTACCTGCTCTATGTGACAGCCATTAATCCTAATGTCCGGTTTACTACTTTTAATTTTTTCTATTGAGTCTCGGGAGCCCATAATTATAAATTTTGATTTACTGGGGTTAAGGACTAGTGAATTCCTCCCTGCCCAGTCTGATATCTTATCTAAATCGTTGTTAATTTTTATTACAGATTCAGTGCAACTACTTGGACGACAAGAAATGTACATTTGAAGGTCATCAGCGTAGAGATGATAATTACAGTTATTTATTGAGCTGGTAATGTCTGCAGTATAAATAATAAACAAAAGAGGGCCAAGTATGGAACCCTGCGGAATGCCCCTAGTTACTGGACTGAGTTGAGATGCATCATTCGTACCAGCACTAGTATTGACTACTAGTATCTTGGATTGGTCTCCAAGATATTGTCCACTACATCAATTAAAGCTGTAGCAGTACTGTGCCCTGTGCGACAACCTGATTGTTTTTGAGGTAGAATATTCATTTTCTCTATGTACTTCCTAAGTTGGTTGGAGAACACCTTCTTCAAAAGGTAACAGGCTAATAGGTCTAAGATTTTTATAAGAGCTAGGATTAGACTTTTTGGGGATAGGTTTGACTATAGCAATTTTCTAAAGGTCTGGGAATGTACAGGAGGCTATTGACCTGTTTATAATGGCAGTTATGGCAGTGAGAGTGTGGGGAAGCGTCATGATGAGCATATCAAGTGATATATTGTCTACTCCTAAGGCAATAGACTGCAGACCTTGTATAATCTTAAGAACTTCAGCCTGATTGGTTTGTTGAAGTTGAAAAATGCCCGAGCCATACCTGTTATATTCAAAATAAGTTAATTCTGATAATTTAATACTACTATTACCAGGTACCTCTAAAACATGCTTATTTATGGCATCAGAATCATTTTGTATGATAACACAGATTTTATATTTTTCCATAATTTTTTTGGATTTCCAATGTGCATATGTATGTTGGACTTAAAATAAACTTGCTTTTCAGTATGTATTGCTGCTCTGACTATATTTTTAAGGGATTTATATGTATTAAGGTGATTTTCAGACATACGCACTTCAACCGCTGGTGAGATTTGTCCCTTAACTTGACCATTTATTTAATTGTGTAAGTAATTAAGGGACATCTTCTGTCTTTAATTAAATTTCTTTTGAGTGGGGCATGTAGGTCAATTAATATAAGAATATATCTGTTAAATGTGTCAACCATGTCATTGACATTGTTCATTGTTGCAATGTGATCCCAATCTAATTTACTTAAATCTTTATTAAATAAGTCAACCACTATGTTCCGTAGAGGCCTGTAACTTATCCATCGGGGAGAGGTTTTCTTAACCTTAAAGTTGAGTGCAACTGCTATCATTGCATGCTGACCGAGCTCAGGTATGTGCAACACGGAGGTTTCACATGTATGGGCATCCGTGCAGACAATGTCAATCAGTGTTTCACTGTGTTCAGTGAAATGGGTAGGGACCGCAATGACATTATTAAGACCAGTGCAATGCATAAAATTGTTTAGAAGTATAGTTTTACTATCATTAACAATCAGAACATTAATGTTGAAATCACCTAGCAGGATGATTTTATCGACATCAGCGAAGGAGGTTTTGGTGTCAGTGACCGCGTCAAGGACGGTGTTTACATCTAACCACGGTGGTCTGTAGGCTATTCTGATTATTACAGTCTGCGAGTTGACAGATAGCCTAATCCACATTTGTTCAACCACTGGTGCGGGAGGATGTGGTAAGGTGCGTACGTTCAAGTCCCGGCGCATGTAGAACCCAACTCCGCTACCTCGACCTCCTTTTATGTTCCGAGATCGTGGCACGTGACGTAGCCTGTAGTTAGGCACTAAAGGTGCGTCGCCATCCTCTCCTTCCTTAAGCCAGGGCTCATTAATTGCCAAAATATCAACCAAAACTCTATCAACTGCTAATAAAAACTCATCATGGCGAGACCCAAGCGACCCTGCATTAAAGAGCCCAACGCGTAATTCTTTATCCCTTTTCATTAGTTATTGCAATTTTTTTTTTCTTTTAATTATTATACTAAGTATAGTTGTTTTCTTAGTGTGCAAATAGTATAATAACATGTAATTAAGGTATATAGAAATACAGTTACTGTAATTTATAACATATTTATAAATAAATGTGGATTTGTAAAATTTAGATATACAGCATGTCAATTTCAGTTTAAAGGTTAAGGAGTCCATATAAATGTATAAATTTTCTCTCTCTGTGTGCCACTTGTAATCATCTTTGGTATAGGTAAACAAAGGTAACACCCATTTCTGTCTCTACAGTAAATAAAATTAAAACAGATCAGGAGTATGAGATAACACATTTTTTTGAGCAAATCAACTTACATATATTATGGTAATGTGTACATAATGTGAGGACATGAAAAACACAAAAACTACAATTTAAACGGTTAGACAGCGAGTAGAACAACTGAGATAATTGGATACTTAAATGTTTTATTTATTTATTTAATATTGTCTTTTGATAGGTCACCACCAAAAACCTGATTGAAATCTTCTTCGGAGCGTATGCTGTATGTGCGCTTACCGTCTGCCTGCTTGGTGAAGATTCTACCGCGCTTCGTCCAAGTATATCTCCAGCCCACACGCTCAGCAGCTTGACGAGCGCGGTAGAACAATTGCTTATTGTGGAGAGTAAGCCTCTCGTTGAGGAAGAAGCGTCGTGGGGGCGCCGTTAGCCCGAGGTCCGCAGACGTGGCCCCATGCCGCACGCATGCGCTGCGTAGTAACTCGTCCCGTAGGCCACGACGCGCCAGGTGCACCACGATGCCGCGCTCCTGTCCCGACACAAATCCCTCAGCAGGTGTTTTTGGCCCACTCTCTCAGCAAAAACGATATCACGCGCCTCAAGTGTGACACCAAGCTTCCTAGCTACGAGCTCGACGGTGGGGATGACATTCTCAGAACTATCTTCCGGAAGGTTCGCTATCTCCAAGTCAGAGGAAAGTAACTCCTGCTCCCGATCGTTGAGATCCAATTTTAAATGCGCCACCGTCTGCGCGAACTTACACTGTAAGTCCTCAGAGGTGAAAGCTTCCTGTCGTTTTTCAAGAGCTTCAATTCTACTCTCCATAAAACATACGATGAGTGAGTATAATATTTTGTTTAAAATTAAGGTATTACTGCGTGACTTTTTAATTTTAGGTTATTGTTTGTTTTCAAATAATAAATGTAAAACTAATATTGCGTAAGATATAGGCCTGTTATAAACGAAACGGTAGGTATATATTTATAAACCAAGGATATTGATGATATGCACAAATATGTCTGGAAATCAATAAATACTTTAAAAAAAAAAAATCCGTCCTCAAAACACACTAACAAAGAGCACTACCTACTGGTCTGTTCTCATCAATCATGATCAATACTGGGTTGTTACTTACGGAATGCTATAATTTAGTAAATGGGATGTAAATCCATCTACTTTTTCTATTTTAAATTGCCTGAGCTTGTGTTCAGTCGATGAACGACCTGCTTTAGGAAGTATCACTCTTCATGATGCATCACACATTTTTCTACAATGGGTACTTTAGACACAAGACCGGATCCTCACGATGTTGGCAGGTAGTCAATCACTCATTTGATTTCATGCACTACAAGGACTAGAATATTCATGTCAGTAATTATTACATCATCATTTTTATGGGAATACTTACTGAAATACACGACTACCGATTAGGTAGTAAAATAATTAAGTATTAGGTAGTGCAGCGGCTTTTTTAGTAATCGTTCAATATTTAACAAAATATTTCCTTTCTTTTAGAGCAATGTTTAGTGTTGCAATTAAGTACTTGCTTAATATGAATGAGTATTATCGTTTTTACTACAGTATTCGATATCTGTCCTACCAGTTTGTTTAAATATAATGGATTCATACTACTATTTTCAATACGAAAAAAAAAATCTATGATAAAAATTAGTCTAATTAATAAATATAAATGTCAGTATTTGTATTAATTTATTTTTAAACTATCAACCCGCCCCGGCTTCGCAAGGGTACACCTTGGGTTACAATATTGGAGTTTTAGGAAGGATCCCCTAATTTTTTTGAGAATATAATATAGCCTATGTCACCCAAGGATAGTGTAGCTTCCTAACAGTGAAAGAATTTTTCAAATCGGTTTGGTAGTTTCGGAGCCTATTTAATGCAAACAAACAAACAATCAAATCGTTCCTCTTTATAATATTAGTATAGATAATTGAGCTATTTAACACATTATCAGATTTATAGGTTCCTTTCATAATTTAATAATGATCATTGTAGTCATGAGCCAAACCTAACCTAAAATACTCTTTTTCCGAGTCTTTGACATTTTTTAAAACTTTGTATGTTAAAAAACATTCGCAATTATGACTAGTTAAATAACAAAGTTAAATTGTAAATGACTTGAAGGTACCCCGTTAGGAAAGAGGGGAAGAAAAATTGACGATGGTTGAACCAAAAAAAAAGCTATGGTTATTTTGGGTCTTCGTCACAGTGTCAGTACTCCACCAGAAGGAATCACAGCTAAAGTTATAGTTGTGAAAAATTTTGACGAACTCAAAAATAGCACTGAAGAAAAGATTAAAGGTAAAATCGTTTTATATGACCTAAAATTTACAACATATGGTGAAACTGTGGCAGTAAGATTACAAAGAGCATCAAAACCATCTGCTAACGGTGCCGTAGCATCTCTTGTTAGGTCAATTACACAATTTTCAATTAATTCACCTCATACTGGATTTCAAAACTATGCCGATGGTGTAAAAAAAATACCGACTGCAGCGATCAGTCTAGAAGATGCAGATTTAATTAGAAGAATGTACAATAGAGGTGAGAAAGTTGTACTTAATATTCAGATGTCATCGACTTATGACGATAACAAAATCTCTAGAAATACACTTGTTGATCGGGACTTTGTGTGCCTTTTAAGGCTCACAAAATCCCGAGAAACTAGTTATTGTGTCAGGACATATCAACAGTTGGGATGTTGGCCAAGGGGCCATGGATGATGGTGGTGGTTTATTTATTAGTTGGGCAGCTCCCGTTATTCTAAAGCGCTTGAACCTAACACCGAAATGAACATTAAGAGCTATTTTATACTTCGGACTGCAGAAGAACCAGATTTAATTGGTGCTTATGCTTATAAAGAAGCACATAAAGATGAATTAGAAAGAAAGAAAGAAATACGTTTATTAAACACACAACGACATATACATTTTAACATTATTTATTAGTGTATCACGATGCGCGCCACTATGGCGACCGCGGGGAGGCCAGGGGGCTGTCGGACGATCCCCTTGCAACAGTCAACAACACAAACACAGCGTCGACTGGCACAACACCGCTAGCATTTGCGTCTGATCCATGTTACCCGCCATGCCAGCACTGCACCAAATGCGCATAATATACCAAATAACCAAATAAGTAATATTAACTTTATTATGGAGTCAGATGAGGGAACTTTTGCCCCATATTAGGATTGGCTGTAAGTGGCAGCACAAGAACGCGTTGCGTTGTACAGGAGATTTTAAAATTGTTTAAATCTATAAATGCGTCTACACTTATAGAACAGGATGCTGCTGGATCAGACATTGCTATATTTACTGGCAATGGCACTCCAGGTGCTAGCCTTTACAATGATAATGAAAAATATTTTTGGTTCCACCACACTGAAAGGCGATACCATGAATGTGGAAGATCCCGACGAACTTGATCTTGGAGCTGCATTTTGGACGGCGGTGTCATACATCATTGCCGATCTTTCGGACGATATGGCATAAACAATTTAGACAACAGATGACCTAGCTTGTTACATATTTAATCAAAATTCGATGTTTCTGTTACATCGAATTTTGATTAAATATGTTACAAACTAGGTATTCTTTTTATTGTGTAAGCATAATAAACAATAGAAAATATGCACACGCACATACATACTTATCTTTGAATCGTATTTCAATTTCCTTTTATTACTATAGATTTCAAAATATTCACCTGCAACTCATAAATGTTTTCAACTACTAGGTAGTCTTACACTTTATAATACATGTAAATAGTTGCATATGGTAATTTGTAAATAAGTAGGTATAGCCCAGATGTGTCTTAATTTCCTACATTTATTTAATTTTTATAAACAATCCAAAGTACGTGTACTGTGACATTAGTTGTATTTTGTCACGAATTTCAAGCTTAGTATTGACAAAAGTGTTCGTGGAATACAAAGTCTACAGGAAAATATGCGTAGAAGATTCATACCATAATCCAGCATTTCGATGTATTGCCCGTTAATGGTCAATATAAATTAAGAAAACTTATTTTAATTTTTTTGTTTTATTTGGTATATATAAAAAGGCAGTCAATCACATTGGGGATCTACGGGTTCGAGTCCCGTCCCAAGATTAAATTTTTATAATTTAAATTTAATACATACAATAATTGAGTCATTACTGTATTTGAAAATTCTATCAACCTTAATAAGAGTGTTATCATTAATTATATAATAACATTTGGTTATAAAAAAAATAAGTAGCCGTTAGCTTCAAAAGATGGGTCCAGGTGGCTTAACTAATTGAGCAACTCTAGAGTATTAGACCTGTCGCGGTTTCGAATCAAGCCCTGAGATTGACTTTCCAATTTAAAATTACATTAAGATTTCCAGAAATAAACGTTTGGCAAAGTTGTGTTTCTTTATATATGAATTTGAAAAATGGAGTACAGATTTAAAAAATATCAGATCCATTATTTCTGGAACATCCTTAAATCAATAAGCGAAATCTTTTATCTACAGTCCATTTTACATCAGGATCAAAATCTGAGAAGCGGTAAATGGAACTTGGTATATTTATAAAGATATTTTCTAGGCCCGGTGGGAGAAGAATATTCTTTGACTAAGCGATCCCTACCTTTCGATAAAAGTCTTAAATTATGTTATCTTGTCTCAGTCTAATAAAAATAAAACAAGCCAGCTTCGCAACACAGTATCTGCTGGATCATAAAAATCAAAATGGAATTCAAGTTTATATTATAGCCATGAGCTTAGTGGGATAAAGTGAGTAACTTACTTCAATTATAACTAGTTTTGTGCCAAAACTGGTAATCCATTTGTATCTACAGCTCTATTTAACTGATTTTGATTAGTGGCAGTATTAAAGGCACTTTTTACTCATTTTTTTCGGTAACCCCGCTGAGTAGTTTCAAGTTTTAATTCGGAGTGATTTCATGCTTTTTTATTTGTGATTTGGTTAGTGTTTAGATCTGTCCGATGACTTGGCCATAACGCTGCCGTTTTTTGCCGCTGTCTATTTAATACCTATTAAGGTGAGATTAGAAGGAATTTCATGTCAGTTAATCCTTTATCATACGGTTATCCTTTAAAGTTTGTCAAATCCTTTATGACAATCCATTTGACATCGAATTTCGCTTTCAACGTAACAAGTCATAAAATAACTGCAGGCTTAGACAAAGTGTCAAACGTTTCCATTTCTAAATACGATGACGCCTTAACGAAAATGGATTCTTTCACCAACATCAAAGTGTTTCACTTGTATTATTTAAAGGGGGCTTCTATTAATTAGAGGGGAAGAGGGTCGATCCGAATCTTAGCAAATATTACGTGATCCCGTATTTTTTTTTCGCATGAAACAGTAAAAAATCACTCTTGAGAACCCTGACGTGTTCCTGTAAATTGCAATAAGCATTATAAGGCTTTTACTAGTTCCTATTTGAGTATTGTATTTTGTAAATTTCTTACTGTGATTCTAAAAAAAAATAGAAATATTAAATACTAGTGTTTACTAGTGTTAAATAAAAATAATTAAAATAAATCCAACGCAATCATGTGCAGATTACTTCTTCACTCAAAAATATGCAGTTTAAAAAATCTCACGTAAGATTAATAGGAAACGGTGGGGGAGGAAGTCAAGCCAAATCTACTCATCCGACATCAGGTCAAATAATGGCCAATATCGCCTCATTTAATTTAATAATACTTTTCAAAGTAGGAAAAGTGAGTTTCGTGTTTTAAGTTTATTGTTAGTATAAATAATCATTATAGGCAGACTAAATAAGGTGCAACGGGTGCATTTTACATAAAATTTTAACAATTACCAGCTACTTATTAAAATAGTTATTTTTAGTTGTGTTGACGTTCGCTCTGTACCGAAAGCGTTTGTCAAAGTGTCACTGGTCTAACGTTTTAAAGTTTTTTAGGTTTACGTTTTAAGATGTATAATGGTTTAGCCTATGTCAATCCCGTACATTGACTTTTCTATTCTACTATCGTTATAGAAAATGAAAAGCCACTTGTCTAAGCCTGCTGGAATTACCCCATTTCGATTTTGTCTTTGAAAAGTTTGTGTGCTCAACAGTTGGACAGTACAGGTCCAGGAAAAATAAGACAACTGTATTGGTTAGACTACAATAGGCTTACGATTCGATATTTTTTTCTTAAATGCGCTTCTTTTGTCCATACGGCTTTTATTAAAATTTCAGAAAACACTATTGTGCGTAAACAAAGAAAATGTATAACAATGGGAAACCCAAGAATTAAAAACATTTTACCTGGAAATTTAATGTCAATAATAAAAAGTATAAATATAAGTGAAAACATTTCGCTACGTAATGAAGATTAAAGATACTTGGCTAAAGAAACCGTTTCTTAAATCTGTACTAATATATAAAGTCGAAGAGTTTGTTTGTTTGCTTGTACGCAGTAATCTTAGGCAATACTGATCCGATTTGAAAGAATTCTTTCAGTGTTAGGTAGCCCATTTATCGAGGAAGGCTATAGGCTATATAACATCATGCTACAGCCAATAGGAGCGGAGCAGTGACTATAAACGCAGGTGCAACTGCGGGGACGGCTAGTGTTTTAATAAAAGAAATAAAAATAAATTCCTGGCAATAGCATTAATAGTTTAGCGCTCTTGACAGGCATTTGTTTCTTAAGTAGGTAGGCAGGGTGCTATGTGACAAACTAAATCTGTATAAACACTTTTTAATGTAAAAGCCTCGGAAGGTCAGAGGTCGGAATCGAAGTGACGAAATCACAGGGCGTTTCCGATATCAGACCAGTTGATTTCAAGGACGAGGTTTAAGGAAGAAGCTTGCCTTTTTACGGCACAAAGAGAGTTCGATCCTATCCGGTTGGGGTTACAACTTGTCTAGACCCTCTGCCTAGCTATATGGTATAAGAAATACATTACCGGTATTGGGGCGAATTACAAAATTCCCGAAATCAAACAAGATATTCTGTACCTAAAATAAGTACTTATTGTTTTATTTCTTACATGTGTAAATCAAAATTCCAGAAAAAAATACTTTAATTAAATTAAGTAATCTAAAATATGAACGACTTGAATATTCTATAACCACAATCACAATAAAAACAATCGTTCATTTATTATATTGAAAGAAATCCATGTATTTTTCGACAGCCACTTACATGATAAAAAAGAATTTGTTTCAACTAGAATTTATTTTTTCTGAATAATTTTTCTTCTTTGTTTTACGTCATCAAAGTGAGTTCAGAGACCGCGAATCTGTCAGGGTTTTAGGGTTTTTTAGCAGTTTCTAAGAGCCACTATTCCTGTCGGTTAGAGTTATGGTTTGGGCTTAACGGAAGTTTGTGTTAGGCTATGTTCAGTGCTGAAGAATCCAGAAACAGAGTAATCATCCGTCCCCTTAATGTTTCTGTACCTTCTGCTAATCAAAGAGACCCGCGAAAAAGACAGTGTATGTTTATGTCACTTTAGTGACCTTGATGTGCCATCTTAGCTTTGTCTGCATAACTACAGGTGTAGTTAAATATTAGGGCTTGACTTAATTATTAAATACCGCAACACTGAGCTGAGACTATTAGTAATATATTTATTTAAAATGTATAGGTCTATATTTTCCTAGGTTTTCATTAATAAATAATCTTTTAAATATTATGTTACCCCATATATTTTTGTAACTAACAATGAACAAAATTACAATTTACTTATTCCTTATTTTATAACTTTATAAGTTATCAAATATACATTACTCTAAGCAGACTGTAGTAAGAAATCAGTAATGGTTTGAGGCTACAACAAATTGCATCTAAGTTCCCAACATCTGTCTTCGAAGTAGGTCGTAGGTCGTAAAGTCTAATCTACGACACCGCGGGCGGAAGCTAAAGTAAAGCGTTAAAATTTGTGATCTAGAACCTTCAGTGGTGGTTAATTTTGGAACAATCTAATTTGGGTTCCATTTTTATTTTTCTGTTTTTGCTCCAGTGCGTAAATAAATTCTTGTTACGTATTCTTGTTAATCTCTGCAACTAAGCTTGTGTTAGAAGTAACTTCACTTCAGTAGTGTTCTGGATTAGATCCACTTAAATGCAAATCTGATACTTAGCCTACGCTAACACCGCTTTATATTATGTTTAGTTTACCGCAAATCTAAAACCACTAATACGTATTTTAATTATTCAATAGGATCTTCTATTGTAACGCGAATAAACGCGTGTTGTGATTGTGTTGCTCGTAATGTACTCGTAACTCAGTGCACATACTTAACCATGCGTAAAAGCGAGATACTCGTGGTTCAATTGACAACGGGACAACTTTGTACCTTGACTACATGTGAGTTAAAAAAAAAATTGTAATAGGGACACTGTTACATTTTTTTACTTTTAAACAAAAATCGAACTGCGGTGTTACAGATTTAAGGTATACATAAACTAGTATTGAATAAGCTCCTCGATCTTTTTTTAACTGCGACTATGACTACTGACATTTATCATATCTACACTATATGTATAATGTATAATTCATAGTTGAGTATATCTTGTTTTTGTATTTTTTATTTTGAAACTTTTGTTGCAGTTTCTTGGACATTTTATGTTTATATCCCAAAGTTTTAGGATCATCCCGACCGATGCGAGTTTCTGCTAGAGTGCAGCCTTACTTTTATTCATTTTACGAGTTGAGCTCGTGCACTTTCTGAACGTAGAGATAAGAACTAATTTTATTTTATGTTTGAAAATACTTAAATCCATGATTAATAAAGCAAACGTGCATTGAAAGAAGTAGAAAAAAGTTTCACGTAATCTTTTGATACAAATATACATTGTACAACCGTGTCTTCAAAACACATGGATTATCTAAATAATCAAAAAAAATGCTTGATCGAAATACAAGAAATATATGTACCTAGGTTTAATAGATTTATCAAGAGAATAGAATAAAATAGAAATAAACTTTGTTGTACTTCAACAAAAATGTTTTGACAAGGAATAACTACATCAGGTGAATATGTACAACGGGTGACGATATCGCTGAAAGCAATTTCTTCCAGACAACGATATACCATCATAGCAACAAGGCCCAGTCTATTTTCTACTAAATCAATAAAAGAAAGGTAACATATCTTTATATAAAAATGTATTCCTATGTTTATCTTAATAAAATGTTTAATTTCATACATTTTAATTTATTTTATATTTGAATACATCCCCGAATTCATGTATTTCCACAGAATTTGAGCAATGCACAAAAGTACACAAGTGAGGATGCCAGTTATTTTTTATGTTAAAACTAGCTTGCGAACGGTAACATACTGGTCAGTATTTGTTAGTACTCTTTGTGAAAATATTAATTCAAAGACTAATTAATACCTTTTAGTAGTTTTATAAAAAAAAAACGTAGGATAGAAACTATTTTTGTTTAAAATACTATATTTATTTATTACCTCATCACAATTATATCAACGTGAAGTTAAATTAAATTCTTGAAGAAGAACTTAACTCAAAACAAACAATACATCTATAGATATAAAAATGAATCCCTATTTCCCTTGACCACGCCATAACTTGGGAACGATTTAACCGATTTCGTTCATCTTTTTTTTATGTTTTCTAATACTTCGTAGAGAGTTCTTACGGAACGAAAAATTTAACACAAAATCGGTTTCCGTGGGATTCATTTGAATTTTCACGCAAACGAAGTCGACAGCTAGTATAATATAATTTTACTTTAGATGAACCAGTTTCTTCTAAATGTTGTCGTGTAACGTTCCCTTTATCGAAAACAAGCGGAAAATGGTAAGCAATTTAGTAGGCATTCGTGACTTGCCTTAAAATACATTTTGAATCAAACAAATATACGATGAAAAAAAATTTACACGTGATTTTATGTTATGTTAAACATACAAAATAAGGTATTAAAAGTTCATCTAAAAGTAATTTTCGCTCGCACCCAACAAGGCCGTTTAGGATGAGAGAAGTGAAGATGCAGCAAGTATAGTCATTTCCGTATGAAATAACCAGGTAAATCAAATGTGTTTAAAAATGTGTGTAAAATAACGAATGTGTTATTGTACTTATGAGTACGTTTGCGTCGCGACTATTTAATTACGTTTTTCGTGAGTTATAAAGGAACTTTGTGATTTCAAAGGACTTGAACTAATAATTAAGTTAAAGAAAAAGAATGATGAAAAATCAGTAGAAAGAAAAATCTATTTATAAAATGTGTTTTTGTAAAAGAAGGGCTAGTCAAGACTTAGTCGGACAATAGGTTAAGATGCAAAGTTTTTTTTTATAATATAACTCCACACATCTCACACACCGCCATCTGATCTCAAACTAGGCAGAGCCTGCACTATGGTAACCAGACTGCTGATAAACATACTTATATATTTCTAAATACATACATATTATAGATAAATTACACCCAGACAGAACAAATTATCGTGCTCATCACACAATTATTTGCCCTGGGTGGGAATCGAAGCCACGACCTCTATCTCCAACAGGCCAGTCAATGTTACTGCTCGCAAGTAGCTGAAAGTGCGATAGGCTATCCCCTTCTGGCCAATGATTGATACAATTATTCAGAGAGTGGAGTAGTTAATTGGTAAATAAAATCCAGGTAAGTGGATTTGAATGGGGAAGGTGGAGGATGGGGAGCTATTTCGTAAATTGGAAGGACCTTTTTTCCACTTGTGAAATGCGGTGTACAGGTTGATTGTAGATTAGTATGATGATAATCTGCGATTATGTACAGAGGAAATCGCGAATCAATCGCAATTGCAAGAACAACATCTCATGTATATTTAACTGCTGACGGTATCCCCGCTTGGGATGGTGCACGTAAAAGAACTCATATAAAAAATAGAATTAGCCAAAGGCTGTATTCTAAGGCCTAATTATTTTTAAGCAGTTTAAGTAACCTTCTCAAAACTGTATACAGAGTTTGAAGTTCAAACCATTCATCATCATTTGATTAAAAGCATTGTCCCAAAACAACACTCTTGCCAAGAAAATACTAATAAATGCATGAGATTTATGAAGTTCCCTCATATAGAAATACTTTTTAAATGATTTTGGTACTTTCTGGGCCCGCTACTTTATAAACGCCTACATAAAGTTAAATGGACACTGGATGAGTATCTAAGCAGTTTGGATTACGAACGGACAGAAAAAAATATTCAAATATGTAATTAAATAAATGTTCTATAGTTAATATGTAAACATATATGTATATGATGTATATTTAAAATGTATAAGGCCAAACTAAATATAATATATATACATATTTATGTACGTGTTTAAATATTTATATATTTACAAAAATAGAAAACTGAAGGTAATACATAATATATATAATTGCTATGTGATACTACAAAATCACACCTACAAGTAAACAATTAACTACAACATAGAGTCTAGTAAGATAAGTATACATATTTATATCATCCTACTAATATTATAAATGTGAAAGTTTGTGATGTATAGATGTGTGGATGTATGGATGTGTGGATGTATGGATGTATGGATGTATGGATGTTTGTTACTCTTTCACGCAAAAACTACTGAACCGATTGCTATGAAACTTAGTATGTAGATAGATGGAGACCTGGATTAACACATAGGCTACTTTTTATCCCAATATTATCACGATATCGAGACTTACGCAGGTAAAACCGCGGGGCGCAGCTAGTATAGAATAATTTAATTAGAAGTAACATTCGTTTATCGTTTTGTATGTTTTTTGTGTACTAATTGTTTCCTCCAAACTCATTAGCAAATTCAGTTTACAATCATCACGAAAAATCTGTCTTTAGCTAATTAACTTAAAGTTGGTATTTCTGGAGCGAGAATATTTACCTTGCCGGAACACAGTCTTACGTAATCATAAGACTGTTACGGCAAGGTAAGGATTCTCGCTAAAGAATCTTTATATCGTGAAGGAAGGTAAATAAATTTATTAGAATACCACCCATTCATTATGCGAAAGATAAAAGTCAGTCCGGCTATCCTTTATTTCAATTTATTTGTATTTACGACTCAGATCTTTCACTATAATATTAGCTTATTGTTCTGTCATGTATATGCTATACTTTCGTTTAGTTTAATTTAATTATTTCTATTAAATCATTACTGTTTGGTATTCTGCCCATTTATACCTATAATCCCACTAATCCCACTAAAATTATAAATGCGAAAGTTTGGATGGATGGATGGATGTTTGCTTGTTACTCTTTCACGCCAAAATTACTGAACCGATTGCGATGAAATATGGTATGTAGGTAGCTGGAAACCTGGATTAACATATGGGCTACTTTTTATTCCTATATTCTCACGGGATCGGAACTTACGCAGGTGAAACCGCGGGGGCTCTGCTAGGCTTAAACAGTAATAACGGTTTTGAAACTGAAAATTGGAGTTATGAGAAATAAGAATATATATATAAACAGATGAGAGACCGCATTTTTACACTTTCCATGAATAAAATAATTCTATAAAGTATGACTTGCCTACAAGTAATTAGAGTTAATTTAATTTAAACCGGATGACGTACTTTATTATTCTGTTTCAAGTTGCGGAATTAATGCCAGCTATTTAAGGGTTGCTTTTAATTATTACGGTAATCAGACGCTTAACAAGATTAACGGCGGGTCTCTCAATACGGTGAAATAAATTCAGGAACACGGAAAGAAAACGAGACCTATTTTTTAAGTACCTATCTAATTGTCGACGAGAGAAAAATATAAAACAAAGTTTGTAATCTTATATAGTTTAGTTATAAAGCTAAATATTATAATGCTTGTAACATTATAATAGAAATTATATTAATAGACCAGGGTCGATAATTTTTTAAACCAAAAAAAATAACAGTAGGATGAAACCCATTTTAAAAGGAGGAGAATATTATAAAAATTAAAGGAAAAATAATTTACGGGCGATCTGAGGTCGGGAAGGGGAAGGGGGTAAGTTTTAAGTATAAAAAACGGTTTATCTCGATTTCCGGCAAAACTACAAGTCCCATGGAAAAAAGTCAAATGGCAAAGTTGTAGGTAATAAAAAGATCTACAACTTCATTCTAACATTCATACATTCATACATTCATACATTCATACATTCATACATCCATACATCCATACATCCTCACAAACTTTCACGTTTATAATATTAGTAGGATTGTCCCAGGATATCTTCTACATATTAATACGTGAATAGGATATATTGTACCCCGTTTTCTAACGACTTTAAAAAAGAAGGAGGTTCTACGTTTGGCGTTGTATTTTTTTTATGTATGTTCACTCATATTTCCGTCATCTATGGGCTGATTACAAAAAAAAAAATTGTTTGAAATAGTATACTCCCACGGTGGTTCCATTGTCACTTAGACCGGATCTGATAATGGTATCTGAGGAAAAATGAGGGAAACCCTCAGAAAATAAGAACATATAGTGTGTAATGCTCTTTTAGTTAAGTGCAAATTATCTGTGTTATATTTATGATCGTTAATGAACTTTATTGACTAAAGTACAATATTAGTAATGTACAAAGACGTAAAAATATTTGGCATATCACTATTAGAAACCTGTTATATTCTGTATTCTCATTCTCTGTAGAAATGTTTCATTAAGCTTTAACTAATAACCCTACACGTGTTCGTTACCTTTGAATCGTTCAAGATTACATGCAACTAATGAAATTAATTAATTAATTTAAAAAAATATATATATATATACAGGATGTATATAAAAAAAAACTTAAAGCACTGAAAGGGCATGACTTAAGAAAGATTTCAATATAAAAATTGAAAAAAAAAGCAATTAAAATGATGTTCGTTAAGAAACGAGGTTAAAAATACCCGGCAACTCAAACGGTCGAAACTTGTAAACGGATAGTTTTTTTCGAAAATGTCTTTGTAACCTCATGCTTGAGTGCCCTTTCAGTGATTTAAGTAAGTGTTCCATTTTCAGGTACATTCTGTATATGTTAACAAATACAACCGTTAATTATAAATAACCGTTAGTAACGGTCAAGGAAATTATTATTTTGAAATTCTGTATATCGGGCAGCATTTCACTTGGACTGGCAACGTTGTATTTTAAGAGCACACATTACACGTTGCGCATGGCGTTGTGCGTTGCTGCACGTGGTGCGTCGCGTGACTCTCCGTTTATAGAAGAAGTTATTTGTTGCAAGGCAGGGAGTGGGGACTACTAACGCATGTGACGGCACGTGCGAACTCGCGAGCGCCGCACCACAAGCCCTTGTTTGCCCGTGTGTGGCTAGTTAAATTATGCCGGCATTCATACTCAAAGGATTACATACACGTATAAGCATTGGCAAACCCTTCCCGACCAATATTTACAGCAAGTTGCTATATAGCGCGGCACAACAGTTTGTTCACTTCTGCATGACATTTCCGTGAGGGGGCGACATTATATTTATCACAATAATCATTCCGCCTTCCGCATCCAATTTATACTATATCTAATATCTTCTTAAGGTCGTCGGTCAATCTGGCTGGTGCATATACGAAAAACTAATAAACTAAATTATATATTTGTATTGCTATGAACTACTGCCATTTAAATATATAGAAAAATATGTTTTAATTATTTTATTAATCGGTTTAAAAATAAAACTAATATTACTTTTTGTTTGTTTAAACTGTTCTTACAATATTCCATATTCGTGTATTAATGGTCAGTTTTTGTAGGACAAATGTTCTTTGAATGTTGTATCATAACATTCATAACTGTTTCCCCAGCACATAATGCGATACCTTATCCTAAATTCCACCAATGCGTAGTAAACTGCTTTATGTTATAATAATTTCATCTCTAAGATTCCCATTAACGCATAACAGGCGGCAAAGATAAATGAATCGAGTGATGCTAATTCTGATTTCCAGCTAAGTTGTTGACGCTTAAAAAACACGTACTAATTTCAACAAATACAATATGGTTCATTCTTCAATTGAGCTTCTATTGTATCATTGATTCTAAATATCGTTAGTAGTTTGAAAATTAGTTAGTTTTAAATCTCAGCTAAATTTACGAAATGCCTAATAAGGTTTTAGCTAAACGGGAGCTTTGAAAAATTATAAATATGTCTTTATTTCCAGTTCTTAATAAAAACCTCTGAATTTATTAAGTCAATGTATAATATTTGAAATGGTTGAATAATTAAAGTTACTACGCACTGGTTTATTTTACGAAATTATACTTCTCTTTTATTAGTTTTTTACACCATAAGTTTAAATTAGTTTTTCTTTTACTATTCTGCTAACTATAAATTACAATCTCTTATTTTGGTCGTTGTTTAGTAGGCGTAGAAGTCTTAATTAAAGGTAAAAATGTCGACCAAGTCAAACTGGAGGATAATATTATTGCTGTAGGAGTTTTTGTAAATATAATGTAAATAAAACAAGTATCTATGAATTCCACATAATTATCCACTTCGATGAAATACTAATTGGTAAGCCCTAGGATTACTAAACCTTGTAAGCTCTTATTTAGGTCCGATCCAATGAGATTCAGACTTCCTGACATGATTTATTAACGTACTGCAAACAAAACATTTAAACTTTCATATTTTAATGATGAGCTTATCCGTCTTTGGAGTACGGCAGGATCTTTTAATCTGCATTTGAATGCCAATGGCGTGGTGTGGACTATATTGATATATTACGCCCTCACTGGAACTCATTGACATACCTTTGATGGCACATAGCTGGAACAATCCTTCATTTGCGAATGTCGTTAATAGTTCTGGACTTTTAAGAATGTGGTTATATTGGAAATATAAATTTAAAAATATTAAACCATAAATAAAATAAAGAGATAACGATGGAGGTACTCTTTTATTACAGTATTCAATTGATTTACTCCTGGAATTTTGTCGGTGACTTATCATGACGTATTATATATACAAAAAAAAATGTACATTTTATGAAACATGTGCAAATGTTTATTCCTTGCAGCATCCAAAACATTGCATCCAGTGTGAGGATATTTCTATAGCGTTATTTTTTTTCATGAGCGTACGGTAAGCGACGAAGTCATCTCGTTCTATCTTGATCTTCCTGGTATTGCAAAACATCAGTAGATAACATAAACGATGGTATTTGGTACGTATTGCCACATACATACGGGTATATTTCTTTCAAAATTATATAGTGGCACGTGGTACACTACGACTGTATATGACATAACCGTTGACGATATACAATTAAGTGTTAAATGATTCAAAATAAATCTGAATGTACTTTCCCTAACTGTATATTTGCACAGTCCCAGGACACAAACTTTAATCTATGAACTGTATATTTAATCAAATAAAATCAATCAGTACACTGTTACACATACAGTATACAATGTTCTCCACTATCTCCAATACAAAATCCACAAATCCAATAAAAAACGTATTCAGTTATTTTTTGATTCCCTCTGCAACGTACGAATGATTAATCTCAAATGAAAAAGCCGATATTCCACATGAAGGAGCATCGGATACCGTATTAGGTTTTATTTCCAACCAAGCGCCATTCCTGCAATTATCCAATATTGAAAGATTTAATAATCGCGATACCTTTTCGTTCACCAAAGGTAATATTGTACGAAATTTTAAATTGAATTCGACCTACGTCAATTCCGTACCAATAGAACCGAAATTAATTTTGACTTTTAAATGGTATTTAGCGAATTATTTGAAATAAAACAATAACATAGTGTTTTTCACTGTCATTTAGTTTTGATAAAAAACGTTCCAGTGCCAGAATAATTTAATGGGATTTTGAAGTTTGCGAAAATTACAGAAGATAATTAGAGGATTACTACTACTACTACCAACATTGTGTGTATTAAGAATTTCTATTTATTTAACATTCAATAAAATTCAACATTACGATATTTTATATTATGTACTTCACCCATATACGTTGACATACTTGTCATTGACAAAATTATGTTGTTGCCATGTCAAGTGATAACGATATCGGCAGAAGTACTATTATTTATTATCGGCAGAAATAATATTACTATTTTAATGTGCCATCTAAAGCAATACATTACATAAATTCAAACACAAATAAAACAAAAAATACCTGAATTAGCTATTTATTGAGGCATAGGATATAGTTAACTCTTAGTTTTATTCTTATAAAAAGCTCTCTTCCTCCTCTCTCCTAATGAAAACTTTGCTGTGCCCAACAGGGTCCATAATTAGTTCTACCTTTATATTTAACATCCTATCAATGTAATTATGGAATGCAATAAAGTAATGAGTAATGAGTATTAGGTAGGTATTTTTTATTTAATTAAATAATGCTTTTTGCGTTAATTCTGCGTTTTCCTTTATTAGATAGCCTCAGGTGATTATTAACAGTTACTTCCCGTTTCGTAAACTTTTAATTTAGCAATTCTATACACATATATACAAAAGGTGCAATTACTGTAAATTTAAATATTTCATAGTATAAACAGTGTATATTCATTGTATACAATTTTTAGAAGAAATATATATTTTGTTCCGTTGGTCCAACACCTTTCTCTAAGTAAATAAAATAAGCTTCCTTACTTTTACTTACTTTTTAGTAATAAACATGTTGTTCCATCATCATCAGCCTTTCATTTTCCACTGCTAGATACAGACATCTCCTAATGTACGCCACTGAACTCGATCGTGAGCTCTCCTCATCCAGTTTATCTCCGCTGTTTTGCGCAGATCGCCACTGCATACCGCCGCAGGGTGTCCTACATTGTTCTCTTATACCTAATTGTTTCAGAATGCACTAGATCATCATAAATCATTCACACTGGAGTCAATAACGCAAATTTTAGGCTTTTGCGTAAACGGTTAAAGAAATAAACGTTAAGCCTGATTTTGTTTTTTTTTTTGTTATACAAGAAAGATTTTTACCTCGATTTGTATTCTTACGTAATATGGTTACGCCGAATGTAGTTTTTTGTATAAACCTCAATTTTATTATTTTATATCTTCTTATTGAACCTTCTAGTAGTGTGCTTTTGACAACACCCCCACAGCAACAATCCTCAAAGGAATGACTGCAAAGGTATAATGTACCATAAAACGGATGAAAGGCATGCTCTCACACAGAATTGAGAAGGTTTCATTAAATGCAACATCGCACAGATTCCATACTACACGAGGGTGCCCACAAAGAGGCGTGTTATCACCACTACTTCGAACCCTTGCTGTTGACCAAATCCTTGTAAAAATTATTAGCTTTGACCCAAACAAAATAAATATGTACACCAAAGTGGCAATCACGAACATTTAACTCGCAAAAAGAGTTTGTTGTCGAAACAAAACCTCTAACATGGGGGCGGATGACATACAAACAGAGGTCGACTTCGTAAGTAGCTACACAGTAGACATACCGCAGATTGGAAGGCCTCCAATCGAACAAAAATGGTAGTCACGAGTGGTACACCGATGGGTCTACAAAGACCTTGATGCTCATGCAACAGAGGCTCCATCTTTCAAGCTGAACTCTGCAAACTGCACAAACACAACATGTTCAACGCAAAGTTGGGTGAAGGCATAATATGAAGACTCTGTCGAGAGGCAGAAGAAACTGCAACGCATATTCTATGCTCTTGTTGCCATCTAATGCAGTACTAAAGTATCAACCTAGGGTTGCTAGGGGTTGTAAGATCTGGAGGTTTCTTGAAGCCATAAGTTAGAGCAGTGAACTATAAAGGAAGAGTGCGTTACAAAGTACCAGAAATGGCCGAAGTAGCTATAGGCTTTTAAACAATAATAATAATAAAGTTCAACTCGAAATGATAAGTGTATCTAAAAATATTAATATTACTGTAAAGCTTTTTCGCCAGTGTAGCCGGTGAAAGGAAAATCGCTAAGGTATTTGCATGATGCAGAAATAATATACCCAATGAATAATTTTTAACAGTATATTTTATATATAAAATAAATAAACTTATGGGTCCAAAGAGAGATAGTCTCTAAATCGGAGGGGGCAAGGCCCTCTCACGAAATTGTGAAGTCGCTTGTTGACGAGCAGGGGGCCAAGTCTGCCGGGGCTCACAGGGACTTCCTTTCTAGGGTACACCTGAGTCTCCGGCAATAGGACCCCGTGATGGAACACCGTGTGGTTTTAGTCGGTTCGAGTCCGACATACCACCTTACCGTTAGCCCCGGTAAGGTGACCCGTGTGGGTTTCCACACGTAAAAAAAAAAAAAGGTACAACAGAATACTGAATACTATTATCACAAGAGTAGAAAAAACTGGACGTTTCAAGTTTCACTATTAAAACTACCAGAGGTTAACAGATATAGAACATTTCTTTGTTCATGCAGCTGGGTGTCGAACGATAAAAGGTAATACGGGTCTTCCTTCAACATTTTAATTGATAGCGTCAGAGGCCGAATGCCGGCAGCAAAATGTCTATCACCAAAAGCATTACTGTGCTTAGCGCAGCGGTGATTAAAGAATATATATTTTATGGTACTGCAACGGAACGTTAAAGCTTATCTTTTTCACCGCACATTTTAGGAATTTCGTAGACTTTTAATAGAGCTACTTTATTTAGCTAGTTAGTTTAACATTATGGAGTTTGGCTGGCTTATGCTGGAGATTGTTTTTAAGTGCTTTAGTATAAAATAAAGTAAACGAAATTTAAGGAGTTGGTTTTATTAAGCGGTTATTCTCTCCATTGGTTTAACTTTTATCGACTTCAGATAAAGAGAAAGTACTATATTTTTATTACACGATATACATGTATTAATTTTCATTTTAGCTTTAGGTTTGATTAATAAAAACACTATGAAACATTCTAAATAATGTTAAATAAACAGTTACAAAGATAATGCATTAACTATATATTATACATTACTAAAGTATGTTTAAATTTATAATAAAAATTTGGTACAAAATTTTTAGATAAAAGGTTAAAGTTTAAAAGGAAAATATTTTTTCTAATAAAAGTTGGAATACAGTATTGAAATTTAGCAAATTTTTAGGAGTCTTAATTTCGTAACAGTTTTATATAATATTCATGTTGGGTTCTTTCCAATGAAATTGCTATTTTATAAATGAACAAAAACAGTGAGTAGTATATCTAAACATATATTATTATGTTAAGAGAATTCTTTTTACGCATTTTTAAGCAAAAAAAATGGGGAACGCTGGTGTACGTTTAATTTGGAATATTTAAAGTTTATGTATAGAAGAAGTGCAGTAAGCTAAAAATTTTTAACAATATGTTTTACAAATTAAAAAAATCGTCCTCCACGCGTCCAGTATATATGTTGATCTGTCACTGTACGTAATCCTATACAATGGTAGTTCAAGTTATATTGCCCAACGAAATAAACCAAAATAATCAAAACTTAATGAATTTTGTTTGAAAATCGACTACTTTGTATTTAGTTAATATGTAAGCCCAGTATAACCGATGTACTTTCCCCATTTTAATAAAATTGATTGATGACTCTGCTTGAAAATCCCTCGGATGGGAATAGATGAATTTTTTAAAAGCCTTATAGGACTTAATTTTCCTTCCTGGAAAAAGATATCCAAAATTCCAAATAAACAGTCGGGGAGTATGGTAGGTGACAGAGAGTTTCTACTCATAACTGTTTGATACATTGTCTACAATACAATCAATCAATCAGTTCTTTTGGGTTATTTGTTCTTCTTCTTCTTCCTTGTTATTGTTTTTTCTAAATATAAAAATGTGTAAGTACATGTATTTCGTTAAAAATTTTCTGCTGTTTTGTGTATTTTGGCGGGCCTTTATCTTTTCCGAATAAATTATACCTAAAACGTAGATTAAGCTCTCCGTGCGTGTAAATTTGTAATTCTGTACGCTACGTGTTTTTACATTGTTGACATACATCTTGATTAGTCGCCTATTCCTCCTTTATATGACAAATTCAACGCAACTGGTTCAGCAAACAATCAAACATTACCCGTATGCTGTCAAAGTGGTCCTTTTAAATATACCGTATTGTAAAGTGTGTTTAAGATCTGAGGTATTGATTTCCTGGTTTCCCCAAAGAACTAGGCTTTTCGTAACATCTTAGTCCTTTTTCTACCTTCATTTTTTGATCACCGAGCAGGGTAAACCGTCGCCTTATGTGTAGTACGGGTGAAACGGTAGCGCGATGTGTTCCGCACCGCCTTTCTAAGTTTTAAACAGAGACACGGCTTCGCAAACCACTGCCAGAATCTCTATTGCATCGACTCATGTATTGTTCAATTGCAAATTAACCCAGACAAAAATCCCCGTATATTTCAATTTTTAATCCAGAGCAGCGGGCAGAGGGCAGTTATGAGATGAATAAAAACTATAACTTGTGACCCTTAAGTTGCAGGTGTCCATGGGCGACGGCAGTCACTTACCATCAGGTGACCTGACTGCTCGTTTGCCCCCTATAATATATATAAAAAAATACGAAATCAAAATATGAGAATATTTGCATTACGAAAATAATACTTGGTTATTATCGTATAGCGTGTTGTGGTTATGTGCTGTCAAATAGACTGTGTAAAATTATAGGGTGGTACTCGAAAACATACATAATTCATTTAGAAATTTATCGAAGAAACTTATCTAAAGAAGGAACCTTAATTCACATATAAATTTCCCTGAAATAAATTCAAGTGACGATTTCAAACAAAGCTCTCGAAGGTTTGCCGCGCGCTATAAATATTTCATAAGTTGTTTATTCGAGTTTCATTTTTATGTGCTGAAGCATACTCCACTTGAATGGAGGTTTCATCAAATCGTCGTTTGAACAGTTCTCAAAAGATAGCATCTTGTGAATTTATATTTTATACATTATTCATGCTGAACGAATATTTATTTAAATATATTTAAACTAAATATTATTATAATGATGGATCTGAACTGGCCTGTTCGTCTAGTGGTTAGTGACCCTGACTGCTAAGCCAGAGGTCGTAGATTTGATTCCCACCCAGGACAAATAATTGTGTGATGAGCACGATCATTTGTTCTGTGTCTGGGTGTAATTTATCTATAATATGTATGTATTTGGAAATATATAAGTATGTTTATCAGCAGTCTGGTTACCATAGTACAGGCTCTGTCTAGTTTGGAATCAGACGGCCGTGTGTGAGATGTGTCAAGTAATTATTATTATTATTGTTATTATTATCTTTGTATTTGAAGAATCTTATTCTAATTTATGCTTATTTATAATTACCAATACCTAAAACGTTAATTAATTGAGTCTAATATTAGAAATTATATAATAATTATGTTAATATAGAACAAAAATTTCAAATCCCATCTGAGGAATAAGAGATAATGATGCGAGCATTAATGGAGGTTCAATACGATACACACGGGAATTAGGTGAAGAGAGATTTAGCAAAAGCTTTTGATTAGGATCCACTTTATGAGGCTTTTAATGAATCCTCTTTTTTAGCACTTTGCTAAATGGAATGACGTTGTTTTCCACGTATGTGCGTGTTTTTTCTCTAATGGATCCATTACTTTTTTTACAAGAAGAATACTGGGAACGTGGGTCACACATTTTAGTGTTCTTGGTAGCTTCTACAGCTAAGCTAAATGCTTGTTGTAGGACTGGGTTGACGTCGGTAGTGTACTGGCCGGAATTCAAATCTGCAACCACTTGACGACTCCGACACCTTAGACATAACGCTACCGCCGCTTATTATATGTATTTATATATTGACAAAATGTTTAGCTTCATTAGAACAATTTAAGAAGTGGACGCCATTTTATTTTTGATTCGTGATCTATTTGTGTATAATTACACAATTCTTACACACTCAATTCAATTGCATAATTTTATAGAGTTATTTTGCTTATTTTATTTAGAATATACAAAATACAATAAATATTTATATATATTTCACAATGAAAATCGTTATATAAAACATATTTATTACTATTAATTATTTACATTTATCAAGTGAACTCAGTGAAAAATAATTATAACTAATTCTCATGAATTTCGAACAGGACTATTTGCAAATGAGGTCATTCTTTGGGCGACACATATTCTATGAAATGTTTAACATTCTATTCTCAACAATATTAACTGGTATGTATAATCCCATTTGTGTTACAAGTAATGCTTAAGATTAGAAAATCCAGAGATAACCAACCATCGCATTGTGGCTAAAACAGAACCGAGAAACTGGATGTAAATACGTATATTTCTGGTGTATTCCATTTTTCGAATTTCAAATAGTATTTGTATTTTACATATATACATTGTTTTGGTTAACTTTAGTCTATTGTTGGATTCAGTTCAGTTCGGAAGTAGGGAGTCTCCAATAGGAGCGTAATGTGTTGTGCCATTCTCTCAATACATCAATAGCAAAATACACACCGTATAAGTATATGTACCCCTAAAGGTATGTATTTTATTAAACACAAACAATCATCATCATCATCATCTGCCTACCCTTGTCCCAATTTTATTTGGGGTCGGTGCAATATGTTTTATTCTTCCATTCTACTCTATCGTTCGTCATTTCACTGCTTGTCAGGCAATTCAGAAGTATGTAATACCTTTTCGTGATCGCGTTAATTCCCGTTAATACGTAGATAATATTACTCCATTTCTAGCCATATCTTCTCTCACACAGTCCATCCATCTTTTCTTTGGTCGTCCTCTTCTCTTGTACCCGTCAACATCCAAACATAAAACTCTTTTCACTACACTTTGCTCATCCCTCCGCATCACATGTCCATACCACGATAACCTATTGCTCCTCAGCTTTTCCTCCACTGGTGCTTCTTTCACGCTTCCTCTAATATATTCATTTCTCACCTTGTCCATTCTAGTCACACCACACATCTCAACATTTCGGCTACGTGCAGGCGTCTCTCATCCGTTCTCTTTGTGGGCCAACTTTCAGAACCATACAGGACGGCAGGTCTGATGATTGTGTGTGATAAACACAAATAATCATTTATTACAAATGATTAACACCCACTGGTCTGCTTATTCTTTCTTTAATTTTTCTTTGTTTTTCTTTATATACTTACTTATTTTTGTTTTACTTGTTGTTACTGATTTGTTTCTCTAGCATGTACTTAAGACTAGTTTTACTGTAGGTACAATGTATACAACTGCCAGATGGGACCTGGTGACTTGTAATACAGGTTTACAAAAAACCCTTTCCAGTGCACAGGCACCAGCTTTCACAGTGTAGACTACATACTATGTGTTCTGCTTTAACACCTGTTTTGTTAGTCAATTGTGGGAGAAATAAACGAAATTATTATTATTATTATTCCTTCTTCCATATGACGGTTTGACTGACGATCAATGAGTATCTTAATCATTGATCGTCAGTCATGTTACTGAAATCACCGTTTATAGTTAAGAGTTCATTTTCACTCGCATATTACGGACGATCCAGAGATTGCTTTTAGATTTGATCATCCTTAGGTCAAACTTACCTAAGATCATTAATATTTATAAAAGAATAAATTAAATTACTGCTATACTCGTAAAACAACTTATCAAAACAATGTGTTATGGGGAGAATCGAACCACATCAGCCTTACAACTTCTCTCACTTCCCGCTTCTACGTAGACAGAACGGTAGACTTCATATTACTTAAAATACCGTTAACTCGAATTCGTTTTAACTTATACGAGGAAGATCTGAACAAAAAAGTGTGGGTTCGACACCCAAAATTGAGTCAGAACACATGCTAATTGTTTTTATTTAATACCTTTGCAATGGTTTTAAGTTATAACAGATCACTCATTCACAATAAGCAATTTTTTTATTTGTAGTATCGTCTTTTTTTAAAATGCACATGAGTTTTTTTTACTTTTGTAGAGAATATAAACACACATTTTCTAACTAACATACAAATGCTCATTATTATTCTCCCTTTGGACGTGAAACTGACATATTTCTTTGTCAGAGATAACGTCTGATTGAGCTCTCTTTTTAACCGACGAAAAAAAGGCGGTTCTCAATTCGACCGTATATATATATATTTTTTTTTTCATGTATGTTCAGCCCTCACTCCGTTATTTATGAACCGATTTTGATTATTCTTTTTTTTTTGGGGTAGGGTATACCTCAAGGGTGGTCCCATGTCAAGGAAGTCAGGATCTGATGATGGGATCCTGATAAAATTGAGAGAAACCCTCGAAAATTGTACGAACGAGTGTTTATGTTTACTTTTTATTACTTAATCAGGTATTTGCCTTTAGAAATCAACACATCATGTAGCTGAGCCGATGATGAAAAAAAAAACATAAAATAAAAATATTTTTAACAAAAAATAAACTTTAAGTCTTAAGTATTGAGCTTATTTACATAAACTATCAAATTTTATATAAACTTATTTTGAGTCGGCGCGAAATAATATAATGACTAATTACCTACGTAGAGCCCACGTAGCAACATATAAAATTTTGATTATTAATCAGTTTGTTGTTTGGCGCCGACTCAAAATTAGTTTATATAAAATTTGATAATTTATGTAAATAAGCTCAATACTTAAGAATTAAAGTTTATTTTTTTTGCTTTTTAGTTCTTTTCGTCGGTTTAATTTTTTGTTAAAAATATTTTTTATAATAACAGTTAAATAAACGAAGATAAAAATAAACGATATAAATGTTAAGTGCTTCCAATTTTAATTCGTATAATTAAAATAAAAAATAGCAATGGTTGTGTAACGTTTTATTGAAATTTCTTAATTACTTTTCAGTTGATGACATTACATCTCGTTCGTTGTTTTCTGTTGCATAAATATGCATTAAATTATAGTAATCTGAATCGACTTTCATGGGCTAACAATTCATTGTTGTTATAAGACGAATAGAATATCTTGAGTTTGTTGACTTGAAGAAATATAAATTAATATTAAAAATGAAAATTACAAAACAAAACATTTTGAAAACAAGATATAGCTTTTCTGCTTTGTAAGAAGAAACTTGAAACAGTTTTTTAATATACATATAAGAAATTTTGTTTCAATTCCATTACAAAATTATCACAATAGTGATTACAACAAAAGTTATTAAATACCAAGAATATTGTAAATGCGTAGCATTGTGGTTGATCTAGTTTTAATTTACTTAAATGCAGATGCTTGTACAACACGACAGTTTAACTTTAGTAATCGAATATTTACCTACAATCAATATTAGACTTTAAATTACAAAAAACAGAACATATTTTTGTTTGCAGATTTACAGGTTTGTTTGAGGATAAATGTGGTTGATTGTAAATGCGTATTCGAGAGATAAATTAAAACGTTATCTTGTACGTACATGTCTGAAACGCGGTGTTATTTATTTTGTTTAACTCTTGCCTGCGAGCTAATTCACAGAGCAGTATAAATGTATAGCTACGAGTAAGTTAACTGTAGGGGCAGGCTCTTAAGGGTTGGTGATATTTTAGACATTTTCTTAAAGGCATAACAGTCGGACAAAAATAGAACCACTTTACCTTCCTCTAGGTACGCTTACTTTTTCATAGGTATTTTTAGTAAGTTATTTTATGAAGTACAGTTGTCACAGATACAGAGACATGATGAGCATACATAGTAACATATATATATATCTATATATGATCCCCTATAGTATAAAATTAAATCTTCGCCACTCGAGATATTAGCCCCATAAATAATAATATTTAGTACAAAGAGTAGGTACTTATGAAATACGGTCGCCTTTTGTTCGTATGATGTCATAATATAATTTACCATAAGCCTGCCTAGTGTTTTTAAAACCTATAGTAATTAAAAGTCAGTTGAAAGTGCTAGTTATGTAGGCTTTTTTTAGGACTTGTAGTAAAATGTTTATATAAATCAATTATCGTATAACAGAATCCCCAATCCCCAGAATCTACGTAAATAAAAACTTCAAACCATTTAAATAAGTACTCTCAGGATCATTTATTCTTGACTTGTTATATTTGATCTAGTGTACTTACAAGTCAACAATCTACATTCGAAAGATATATGGCTCTTGTCAGCTTGCGTAAGGTAGTATGAGTCTTATCTTTACATGAGAGAGTTTCTTTTGTGTTGACCGAGACTTATACCTATGATAAAATGACGCTATTTGTTCACTGTCTGTGCGTAGTAAGCAATTACTACCAAACACACAATATAGCGAAAGAGCGACACTTTACTGTTTTGATCTGCTTACATGAGGGCGTGCTCCTGGTGCGTGCTGGTAATAAGTCATGACTACCACTGTCCACGTGATGTGTTGTGGATACTGTAACCTACAAACTGCACACTAGTGCAAGTAACAAAGACAGTCATCCCGCTAATCATTTATTTAATAATACTATAATTATAATAATAACTCCACACATCTCACACACGGCCGTCTGATCCCAAACTAGGCAGAGCCTGTACTATGGTAACCAGACTGCTGATAAACATACTTATATATTTCTAAATACATACATATTATAGATAAATTACGCCCAGACACAGAACAAATTATCGTGCTCATCACACAATTAATTTAATAAAACTATTTATAACACACTAATGAGAATGCTAAGTAATAACTTTTTTTCTATTTTAATATCAAAAAGCAAAATTAGCAAAAGAGGCTTACCTTTACGAAAAGTAAAGGTAAGCCGTTACTTTTCGTTTCGTAGGATAAACATAAATATTAAAAATAAAGATTAACAAGAACTAACAAAACTGGACGAATTTTCATAAAACATTATATACGGCTCATAATAAATTAAGAATAATTTGTGACGGATTTAAAAATTGATTTAATATTTTACTTTTTATTCCATTTGGAACTTAGTAACCTACTCGTTTATTATAAAAACATGTAAAAAAAAACAGGTTAGAAATATATACTACGAATCATATGTTTTTTGAACCTTAAACGGGTGTTTTAGTTTAAAAAACGTATAATTTTTGTGTAGCAAAAACTTAATTATTTACAACTAGCTGCGCCCCGTGGTTTCACCCGCGTCACTCCGGATGTCGTAAGAATATCGGCATACAAAGTAGCCTATGTGTTAATCCAGGTCTCCAGGTATCTACATACCAAGTTTCATCGTAATCGGTTCCATAGTTTTGGCGTGAAAGAGTAACAAACATCCATACATCCATACATCCACACATCCATACATCCTCACAAACTTTCACGTTTATAATGTTAGTAGGACAAGATTACAATTAAAACAATAAATCTATATCAGTAACTCTGTATCAGTAATAATATCTTAATACTTTAAACGAGCAATTCTTGTATGTACCTATGTATTTATTTATGTATGTATTTATATTTCGGGTATCTCTGAAACGGCTCTAACGATTTTGATGAAATTTTGTATATAGATACAGTTTTGCATTTTAAGTTCAACTGCATAGCTATATTTCCTGTAAAAACGCAATTTTACAAAAAAATATACAAAAAAGCTACCGAGCAAAGCTCTGTCTCCCAGGTACTAAATTAAATGTATAGCAAGCCTTATTACCGTGGTATATATAATTGTTCACTAACTTAACTGATTTATGCAATACTAGCCAACAACCGCAAAAAAATGTTGAGAAACTACAAAAACTATTAAGAAGGAAAACAATCGAAGTTATAGAAAAGTTTCAAAGTAATAATGAGACACGCAATGGCAGATGTCACAAAATAATAAAACAAAAAGTTAATGTTCTACGTAAAAGCGTAGCGTTGTCTACGTAGTGGTTACAGCTTTCGTAGGCCACAGTCTATCCGCGATACCGACGGGGAGCACACGCCACTTCGCGAGCTGCTCCCGAATATTTTGACACGAAAGTAAACAAATAAAATGTGATATTATAAACTTTGCCATAACATGCTATTATGTGATTTGAGAGATCTAGAAGATATATCACACAATCAAAGGTAAACTTATGACGTGTTACGCTTATTTTAAAATAGTTGTAACTTAACATTTCTGGGTTAGTTAGCGTGTATTTTTCAACTGATGAAATAAAAAACGCAGGAGCTTCTCTTTTGATAGGATATACTTCGAAATTGATCCAGTTTAAAATTGACAAAATATTGAATGAATGAATATTCACTCTCTGAGTTTCATTTGTGAACCGATTTTCTTAAAACTTGGCACACATAATACGTTCTAATGACACCTCAAGATGACGGAGACCATTGGCTTATCTAATGACGTAGACGGTAGCCATTCGAGGAAGCTCCTCCTTTACAGCAGGTACCTCGTGTTTGGGTTTATTTTATTTTTAACTAGCCCCGGTTTCGCACGGGTAGCAGAGACATTTTCAACAATCATCAACATATTTCATTCAATTTATACAAAATCTTAACAAATTTTACACCTAAATCTTCCTCATGTCTATTAGTGAAAACCGCGTGAAAATCCGTTCAGTAGTTTTTCAGTTTATCACGAACAGACAGCCGCAGCAGGCGATTTTGTTTTATAATATGTAGTGATATTAATGAGAAGTTTGAACTTAAGGATTGTTTTTTAAATTGTCGTAGCAAATAACAATGAATGTTAAAATAGGTAACTAATTATATTACCTACATACTTAGTACGGTACGTAAGTATTAGTTTTAAGTAAGTAACTTTTATTTATTATAATTTACCTTCAAAAAAAAATTTAACCAAATATTAAACTGATTAAAGAAGAAAGGAACGGAAAAGCGAAAAATAATAATAATAAATGAAATTATTAGCCTAACTAAACTCTTACACTAATGTTCAAACATACCAACAAAATGAAATTAAAAAATAATTCGGCACAGGGACATATCGCGTCGCCACCACCGCCCATTCCACTTCATTTCATTTTACGTAGTAATTAATTTGAATGTTGTATAAATATAATCTATCACGATTTATAGCTATATTAATGACGAGAGGTGTAAATAAACTATTGGAGACGAGTAAGACGCTCTTATTCGTATGACTGGCAATATTTAGGAAAACATATATAGTAGATAGACAACTTTTTAAAATCAACACGACGATTTATAAATGAAATTATGAAAATTAATGCAATCTGACTTAAAGTAAGACCGCAATTTAATAATTTTGAACAACAGATTATACCAAGGTACATTAATGGTTAAATTATTTTTTCTGTTAATAAATTGTTATATCAGTTTTCTACTACGTATTTCATGTAGGTACATCAATGATGGAAACGACTTGAATTTAATTCCTGTATATTTGTTCTGGATCCAAAAAGTAGAACATACATTAATTTGGAAGAGATTGCATCTAGCAATAAGGCCGCCCTTTGCACATTATCTGTTTCACATATGTGTGTATGATACTTCTACTGTAACTATGGTGTACGAATAAAGTGTTATCTATCTAACTAATTTGGTGTATCAATAAATGAATAGAGGGAGAGAGATAAAAACCCTAAGAAAGAAGCCTAAATAGGATTGTGTTATCCGCCACTAATATTATAAACACAAAATATGAATAGGTACTTTTTAATTGGTTTCCCTTTTTCTGTATGATAGAATGGGTAGATATACTTACAACACTGTTCTATAATTTCCAGCAATTAAAAAAATACTAAATCCTTGGGCCTATGAACATCATCATAAACGGAGTTGTATGGTATACATGGTCTTGGGTTTAATTTCTGAGTCGGGCTAATTGTTACTGAATTTTCCTGTTAACTTTCAGTTTCAAGAAGAAGAAGTACCCGGTTCGTGTCCTTTTACACGTGTAATTAAAATATAACTTTATAGAGCACTATAGACGTATTGTATTATAAATACACGAATATTTGCTAATCACGTATGTATGTATGTATCCCCGAACTGATAGGCAATAAAGAACCATAATAGAAAAGAGAAGCGACAAGAGAATATAAAAAAAATATTGTGTGTCTTGTCTGCACCGAAGTATTTTCCCGTTTCCGTTCTGTTGTGACTTTGACCTTTAAAACCCTTTTCTAAAAATATTTCCAGTAGCATTTAAGTATCACCCTTATCTGATTTTAATGAAGCTGTCAATATTGCACATGCCACTATTCGTTTGAGCGAAAAACTGTTTGTGTATTTTTTGATTAGTCTAAAATGTGTTCAGATATTGTCGTTCGTCTTTAATCTTTATTACCTTGTACCCGGTTATTGTAAAATATCGATGTTAATCAAGATAAAATTTCGTAGGAATTGAAAAATCACAAAAACATCATTAAGAAATATTTTCACTAAACGACTACTTATAGTTAGGATTTTGTGATACAGGTATAAAAGAAAGACTTTAATAACTTTTGTACATAAATCGAGATTATTAAAGTTGGTGAAGTGAAGTTATCATGTACATCTTATAAAGTTAGAAGTAATACAATAAGACTAAGTACAATTGATACACATCACTACATATTATAAAACAAATTTCCCCGCCACGTCTGTCTGTTCACGATAAACTGAAAATCTACTAAACGGATTTTCATGCGATTTTCACTAATAGACAGAGTGTATAATTTGTACCCGTGCGAAGCCGGGGCGGGTTGCTAGTAATCAATAAAATTCTATGTAAGTTCCTTATCAAATCGTGAATCAAACTATAATTTATTTAAAACCTATATATACGTAACAAACTAAAATAATGAAAGTACATTTCTCTTGCAAAATAGTGTGACGTACATTTTATTCTGTAAAAAGACAATCTGTCTGTAAATTACGCAGTATTTTTAGTGTGTTTCTCTGTAATTACACTAACTCCTAGGTACAGTAGTTTTGATTAAGTTGTTTGTTTCTTAGAATCTAACATCAAGAAACAAAAATTGTTTTGAATAAGACAGTCAGTTTTGTTAAGTAATATTAATGTCAATTAGTCGAAAGTAGTCAGGAATTATTTTAGAATGAAAATATTCTAAAAACTGGAACGATTCCAAAATAAAGGTAGTAAGTAAATATTTCTAATTAAAGAGCCTCCGTGCTATGCCTACATTAATTATGAACATATTTACAGACTCTGTTAATCATTCTTTTGAGAACAATCGGTACCTTTATTAAATAACTAACTAAGCTAACATGGGAGAGCCATGCTGCGGCACGTATGGGCCGGCTCGACTCCGTTTGATACCACGGCCTCACAGAAAACCGGCAGTGAAGCAGTCTATGCATTGCTTTTCGACGCGTGAGTGAGGTTAACGGAGGCCCTAAACTTTCCCTCTTTCCCCTATTCCCATCTTTCCCCTCTCCTCTCCTCTTATCCCCTCTCCCCTCTTTCCAGTCTTCGCCCCCTCCTCCTCTTCCTCTACTGCCACTTTAAAGGGCGGCAACGCACTTGTGACTCTTGAGTTGCAGGTGCCCATGGGCTACGGTTTCGCACTATCGTTAAATCACGATGTAGCTAGTTAAACATAAGAAACTACGCAACTAGGCTGTAATCTCATTGGATTGCAATCTTTTTACGCAGACAGTATCTACGAAATTACTTCTAGGAATACATACACTCTTACATACAATTACAGAAAAGGGGGGAAATGGGGGAGAGAGGGGGAACACTGGAAAACCGAAGGGTTAGGGCCTCCTTTAACCTCACTCACTCCGCGAAACACAACGAAATCAGTGCTTCACTGTTGGTTTTCTGTGAGACCGTGGTATCACCCCGGTCGAGCCGGCCCATACGTGCCGAAGCATGGCTCTCCCACGATAACGCAATGACGACGCAACTAGGCTGTAATTTAATTGGCTTGCAATACTATTAACACAGACAGTATCCACGAAATGACTTTTAGGAATACATCACAGCTTTTTTTATTTTAATTATAGGGGCAAACGAAAAGATTATTTCCCTGAAGGGGTAGACAGAGGCGTATTAATACCCACATTTTACGAAATTGTAATTTGGTCCCATTCAAGTGATAGGCGGCAAGCCTATTGTCGTTAACCGAGTATTTTGGGAATAAAAGATGGGAAAATCGGGAGTATATTAAAAGGGAAAAGGCATTGTCATAGGCATACTTCATAACTTAATTCTATTAAACTGAGATATATAAGTACTATTTTTTATATTTTTTATTTCAAATTGACACTAAACGGACATTTTATTCTTTATATTAATAATTAAGTAATATATTGTTTTTATTATTTATTGACTTTGACAGTATTGCTATTTTATAAAAATCTATTGTACAATGTGAAGAACATGTGTAATATATTACGCTAAGATTCAATGGTTAAAAATTAATCTTGTAAGCGTTTTGGATGTCCAATCTGTTAGCTTGTAAGATAAAAGAAAGAAATAAATAAATGCAAGGAAAGGGATATACTTACTTATATCTACGAAGGGATTTGGGAGTGTAAGCAACAACTGAAGCAGGCCAGGGTTGCATATCTGTTGAAGTTGAAATGGCTGTTGGCAGGAAGTTTGACCCCTCTAACATAACTTTAAGTAATCTTGTGACCATTTTGATATGAAATAGTCTGCGTGGGCTCATTAACTGGCCATCTACGACAGTACAGAAGTTATAAAACTCGGATAGCGAGCGTTCTTTACAACATACCGTTATTTATGAAACGGCTTAAGAAACCCATTTTTTCATGATAGCAACTGGATGGAAATGGAACATCACATCTACATTGGATGAAATGACTGCCCTGTTGGTCTGGTGGTTAGTGATCCTGACTGCTGAGCCAGAGGTTGTGGGTTCGATTCCCACCCAGGACAAATAATTGTGTGACGAGCATGATCATTTGTTCTGTGTCTGGGTGTAATTTATCTATAATATATATGTATTTATCAGCAGTATGGTTACTAGGGTTTGTACTACTAGCAGCGCCCCGTGGTTTCACCCACGTAAGTCCCGATCCCGTAGGAATATTGGAATAAAAAGTAGCCTATATATTAATCCAGGTCTCCAGCTATCTGCATACCAAGTTTCATCGCAATTGGTTCAGTAGTTTTGGCGTGAAAGAGTAACAAACATGCATACATTCATACATCCATACATCTATACAACCTCACAAACTTTCACGTTTATAGTATTAGTAGGATGATACAGGCCTAGTTTGGGATTACACGGCCGTGTGTAACATGAGTTAAGTAATTATATCATTATTATTCTTAAAGTTAGTGAATTGTGTTTCGAATCTTCTTAAGAAAATCAATCTTGGAGGAGTAGCAATATAGCTAAAAAAATTCACAACACTAAGGATGTTACGAGCCATGTCACGGCAATACGATGAAAATAATTATATAGAGAATTCATTTTACTCGAGATTATTCTACTTATTACAATAGCCTCATAGTCTGTCCCTGAATGATAATCTTTTGGATTATCTAATACTCAAAGAAAATTGTTAGCAGACAATCATAATAATAATAAACCATTTTCTATAATAAATTATTTCAAGACTACAAATACAAAGGTCACAGAAAAAATATTTACTACAATATTTCGAGACTAAGTGTTGCGATTACAGTTTTTTTCTAAAATCATTATAGGAACTTGAGAAAATACATAAATCTCTTTCTTGTATTTATGTATTATAAATAATTTTCTCTGTCTTATTTATTATTTCTTTTAGAAGTATATTTATGCGTATGCCATACACTACATACATACATAGGATATAACAAAATTAAATTCTATTGTAATTTGACCAAAACTTTGTAAAATATACTTTTATATAATTATATATATTTGTAAATACAGAAAAGCATGTTTTTTATTTCGTGTCTCCTTTATTTTAATTTCTTTCTAATTTAATTACTTGATTATTTTCCATTTCATTATAAGCCTATTTCTTAAAGCTTAATTCGGATTCTTGCTTATCGTAAATTATATAGTTCCAAAGTGCTTGGCAATACTCTATGAATGGCAATGTTCCTTTTAATGTTCTACCGAACAAAGATGAAATATTACTAAACTACAAGCCTGGGTACTGTACACTTTAATTGGAAATAAATTTTCGGTATTTATAATTAATTAATTTATATGAGAACTAGACACCTCTTTTGAGATAAAGTTTCTAATTAATAGTGGAAAAAGAAGGTAGGTGTCGTTATTATTGAATTAAAATGTTGTACTTGGTCGTCTTCATACTCAGAGACTTAAATACTTTGGCATGAAAGGTATAAAAAGTATCATAAATCCATAGTGTAGTTAAATAACATTAAATTTTTCTTACTTCGTTCAATTTCACACTAAAGGTTGTATATGTGCCTAATTATTGCCATGGGAGATGAGTCGACATCTTTGTCATATTTCGTTTATTTATATTTACGTAGGTCACACTGAAAGGTTTTAGAATAGGTTTTCAGAACAGCAGCTGCATAAAAGGTACATTTAAATTTCTAATAAGGAACTCATTGGGAAACTGTAGATTTTTCATGATTTCATATGTTATTTGTTTTTACAAATTGGCGCAATTTAAAAAGTGTCTGACGTGCATCGAAATGGTTTTGACTAGAAAAATTTTTCGCTCAATGATTTATTACGACTCTCGTTGCGGTCTTACTCAACAACAATGTTACGATAGACTTCGATTGGCAATTCATTACGAAGCCCCATCTCGTGTCACTGTTTAGTGAGTTTAAACGTGGTCGAAGAAAACTCACTGATGATTCTCGAGAAGGACGTCGACGACTACTGAAGATAACGTGAGTGCTGTGCGGCTTATGATAGAAGCTGATAGAAGCTAGATAGATATAGATAGCTGATAGATAGCTTTAGGCATTAGTATGAGTCAAGTACAAAAAGTCTTACATGCACATGACTCGAATGCTACAGCATTCGAGTCATCTTCGTCTATATGTCATCGTCACAGGTTATGAAAGCTGGATATATAGTTACGAACCCGAAACCAAAAGACAATCTGCGCAATAGATGTTTCCATTCGAAGATTTGCCAACAAAAGTGAAGAAGGGCAGAAGTCAAGCGAAAAAGATGATTGCCTCATTCTTTGGACGGACGGGTCATTTCGCGACAATCATTCTAGAAGATAAAAAGACTGTTACTGCAGATTGGTGTGTCGGCCATTGTTACCAGTTGTTTAGGAAATTTTATATAAATATTATAGACTATTTAACATCACGCTGCAACTATTAGAAGCGAAGTAGTGAGCATAAATGCAACATCAAAATTGTGTATGTGTTTTTGTCTCAAGCATATTTTATTCATGTACTGTGGTCATATATTACAATAATATTTTATTTAAGTTCAAGTAAATCGGTTCAATTTTGGTTTTCGATTACATATTCCAAAATCACAAAACTAAATGTCAAAGGAACACATGTTATCATGTATGTTGTTATATGAGTAGAATAATATTTAAAAAAATGCATGCAACTATAATCAAGTTAAATTTAAATTCACCAGAAACATTAGTTACCTTTGAATAAGTAACCTCTCGCAGTCGGCCGTTAAATTATAAATATGCTGGCCAAGGTTCAAATTATTGAATGGTATTTAAAGTTTTAGCGACTTCCACGATATTTAAAATTTTATCTATAATCTTATAGTAATAGTTAAAAAGTGAAATTACTAGAAACTAGGACACAGTAAATTCCGCTACTAATTATTTAGTATTAGATAAAATAATGTATGTTTTAGGATAATTTGTAACTTGTATGACTATTCATAACGGTATTGAAAAATAGGAAGAAATTATTTTCAAAACCGTTAGTTGAATGTTAAAAAAGTACCTACTACTAAGAATTGTATTGTAATTAAATTTCTAATACTCACTAAGTTTTTGTTCTACTACTTATTATTATTATTATACCGCTGTTTGTGTTCTTGTGTTTCTATTAGGTATGTCATTTATTTATATATTATGTACATGTCACACTAGGGTTTGCCCGTGGCTTAAGCGAAGCCGTTTTAAAAAGTGTAGATTGTTCCGAAAATGATATAGGGTACCCTCTATGTCCTTTTCTTGATGATCAGTTTAGTAGTTAAGCCGTTAAAGCGTAATAAACAAAGAAACAAATCACATTTGCATTGATAATAATATAGAAGGATTCACAGACACCATTATAGCACACAAACTAGAGTATGAAAATAGCTACCAAATGGGACAGTTTTGATAACATGATCACCCAAGGGCATAAATACCTTTTCGTAATACTAAAAACATGGCTTGATGTGACAACTTCTAGTAAAACATTGTTTACTCCAAATTAAGTTGACACAGTAACAAAAGATACATTTGTACATTCTTAGGCAAAGGTTAATGTAGTTACTCTTTGGTTTCTTGCAAGCCGACAAAATATTTACGTATCCTAACCTGTTTTAAGAGTTATGTTTCAATTAATTCCCGTCTTGTTTACGTTGAAATTAAGCGCTTCGTGGCTTCAAATACAATTACAGTGTCTCAAAATACGAGATAAAGGTATCTCTCCTTATTTGTTTGTAATCCAGACGTAATGCACGTCACATTCTTGTCTCACGTCAAGTAAATAATTATATAATTCAATGTTACCTGGAAGGAAGTTATTATTTCTATGATTCACTTTAGTAAAATTAGCAGTCTTATAACGTACAACCTATTAAATGTATTTTTGCCAGAGTATTAAACGACGAACTTTGTATCTCATATCTTTTTCATTTTGGAAAAGTCTAGCTTGTTACTATTTGTTACTTTTTTTAAGTTGATTTTATTTGCATCTGCAGAATTCATGTCCACAGGTCTTTAGAATTATTAGTTCAGTAGGTGAGAGGAAAAACAACAAGACAAGTGTTTGAACCTCTTTATACACTTTCCAATGATCACATCACATGTTTAGAATAGAATAAACTTTATTGTACACCAGTAAATATCGCTAACAGTAAGTTTACAAAAAATTATATGTACAAACGGCGAAGCAATTTTTTTTAACCAACCTTGGGATGGAAAAATAATGACCAGATGTATAACAATCTAATGGGTAGTTTTGGTGTTTGAATCAAAACATGTTAGGCTTAAAACTAGTAAATTTACCTGAAAACATATACAATATAATTAGATAAGTAATACTGTACAGGGAAACGAGTATAATCACACAAGAACATTTAATATATTCATATACACTATATACATAAACATACATAATAAATTATTTTTGATAAATTAATTGCAATGCTAAAAGTCATAAAAACAAACAATAAAAAATAAAGACATTATTTATTTATTAAAACTTTTTGCACATTGGTACATAGGCGGACTTAATGCCTAAGGCATTCTCTACCAGTCGACCTTTGGGTGATGCAGAGAAAAGAAGAAGGTCCAGGTGTATAATTTGTACCCGTGCGAAGCACATATATATTATACATATATATTATAATGACACAAATGTTACATTATATTAGACCAAAATTAACTCCTGATCAATATTTTTGAAAATAAATATGGAATGGAAAATATAACTTTTAAAATGCTTGACAGCTACAGTACCTTAGGTACTTACTTTTAGTAACCATTTCAACTTTGTATAGCAGTGTTTAAAAATATTTTATTCTGCCTTACTTCGTCCTTCTTGTAGGTTTGCTTCACCTTGAAAGTCTCTGAACTTTATTATATCATAACTTGTAAAAAGCATAAAAAAGTTTATTCCTGAAATATCTATATGTTCACAGTCCATCAAAAATGTATAATAGGACTTATCAGGTGTATTCTTAAAAATTAGGACTATTGTTCTAGAAAGAACCACACAATTTTAAATAAAATGAGACGTTTTTGGCTGACGTTATCTTAACAGAGTTTTACACTACAAATTCTCCCAAATTTATTACACGTGCTTTTTAAAAGCAAAATTTATACTTATTTAGGCCAACTCGGGGAGCTCGTGGATAAGTGGTAACCGAATAGGTTAGCACATTGCAAGGTTCAGTAATACTAGCCAGGTCAGTCTTAGGATTGGTAACCATTCTTAACACATTGAGACCCCTTCGTGCCTCTTGCTAATAAAAAAGTCCGACAACCTGGTCTTCCTACAGAACTTCGATATCGCCTAGTACTTTGGTTGTGGAATTCTGGTGGCAGTTGCCTCACGTAAAATCGAATCAAAGTTCGGCCGCGCCGTTGCGTAGTTAGACTTAAAGCGGACCCCAACTTAGTTCTGAAAAGACTCGGAGGATGATGTAGGATGATACTTATTTAACGCCAACAATTTATTAGTATTATTTAGCTTAGTGCATAGTTTTTTATGACTAGGTATCTAGATTACCAATGTAATTGCTAGAAACCTCAGAGTTCTCAATAAAAGTGCATCTTTCACAATTAATATAGCTTGAACCTATTATCGTAAACATGAATGAACGAGAAAATACTAATATTTGAATAAATGAACAAGAACAATACCCTCAAGAAGATATCTTAAATAAAATTATAAGACAAAGGTAAGACTGTCAATGACTATTCCAAAAGTAGCTGGGTACTACTACTCTATTTTAAAAATCACATAATGTGTGAGCACATGATAAATGAGGACGTACTCAAAATTTATCTCTATAATTAAAATAATGAACCTTTAATTTGTATCAGAATTGAAAAAAGAGATCAAAAATATACAATGTTTCTAAAGCTGACCAAACAATAAACATCCATTGTATCCATTTTGAAGTTCATTCCATTGTGTTGTTTATTAACCCTGTACTGTATTTTCCGACACGATAACTAGACAGTTTCGTTGCTCTGAGAATACTCAGTTTTGTTCGAGAGATTTTTTAATAATGCTTATCAAGCACACTAGACACTACATTGTGAGAAATAGAAAATTAATTCTATTTCGTACAATGCCACACAAAACAATAAACATCAATTTTTACCTCCATTGCATTGTGTTGTTTATCAACCCTGTACTATATTTTCCAACACGATAATAAACAGTTCCGTTACTCTGATACTATTCAGTTTTGTTCGAGAGATTTTTTAGTAATGGTTATCAAGTACACTAGACACTACATTGTGAGAAATAGAACAATAATTCTATTTCAATAAAAGACAATAGTAAATTGAAAGGCGTCAACGATGATCAAGGAAATTGACTTGCTTTCGGTAAATTCTCACAAAATACAGTTAAAGCGTAATAAGTTACATCCCTAGTATATTAAACGAATAATATAGTTGTTAAAATTTGGGTATTTGGTGTCGACCTGTAGGTCTGATGACCCCTGCGAAGATACACACGCTTAACAATATTAATTTAAAAGATGTATATTTGACACTTAATAGACTTTCTGAGTCGAACTTTAAATGGCAACCCAACTTTAGCACTAAATTATTGTTTTAACCTCGGTCATACTCATAATGGATCCACAAAATTAATAATATCCCAAAAGACTAGTACGATTCTGTCTGTTTTATATTCAACAATTCAGGATGCTTTTAAATTAAATTTTCAACTTTATTAATACTGAACGGTGGCTGATGGAAGTTAGTTATGGAATGACTATTTCTAAACTGACCGAAAGTTTATTCCTGTAAAATGAATTTTAGCGAAGTGTCAAGAACAGACAGACAATTATTAAATAAAAGCCTATTTTGCATGATGTGACACATTCAGGGAGACCGCACCTTACACTTTGATAAATGGACCAAAAAACAAACGTTTTTATATCGCAGCCCTGTGTCCGTAAAACATTTGGTTAGAGAACAGTATGTTGTTCATAGTTCAGTTCATGACCATTTGGTTTCAGAGGACTTTATATCACAATTTTTTATTTATTTATCACGTCCTGATTAGCTCTTAAAATGGTTTAAAACTTTTATACATTGTCTAACAGATAGTTTTTGCAACTTTCAAACTTTCAAAATGGTCTAATCAAATAACTTTTTGTATTGCTCAATCGTCACAACCGAAACAAACAATGTTATAAGTAGTCTTTAAAATATTTAACATTAATAAATATAATCTGATTTATATTTAGGCAAATAACAACAAAATTAAGTACTTTATAAAAATCTTCTACATAATAAAGAAGTATCTAAACAAGTAGTGTAATATTCTCTTCTTCTATCTTCGTTTAATCTTAAGCTTTTGTTACGATATTATCACAACCAAAACAAATAATGTTAAAAGTAGTCAATCATTTAAATAACAGTTATTTTTACAAACATTTCAGTAGATAATAATTCTAGTAAGATGAAAAATATTAATAGAGAGAAATATTTCATATCATAGTTATATTCATAGTGAGATAGTTATGAACGGCTTTTATGTATTACGATATATAGCTATATATATAGCGATATAACGATATACCTATATTACGGTTATAACCATCTTAGTGTGACATATGTATGTACATATATAGTTTGAATGTTATCGTTCGAATCGAATCGTTTTATTTAGGCTATTTCGCAAAATACGCATAGAAACTGATTACAGATATGAGAAACTTTACAATTGCTGAGTCGGCAAACCTATATATTTATGTGTTAAATGTGCCACTCAGAATATAGCTTATCCGAAAAGGGATGAAACGGGACCAATACATAATACAAGGGTAAGCCAAAGTAAATACAAGTTTGAAAACACCTCTACCCAAAATAAATAAACACTTATTATCGTATTCAAACCTTCGCATCCCTCTGACCTCCTTGCAAAATTTGTAATGTTGTTGTACTGGTATGTGGTTAGTTCTCAAGTTATCCCGGATATTTGAGATTCGAACCCATTTCTCCCATATATATTTTGTCCTATAAATTGTATATGATTTGGATCCTCGTAAAAGAGATAATAATAATTATAATAACTTACACATCTCAAACATGGCCAACTGATTCCAAACTAGGTAGAGCCTGTACATACTTATATATTTATAAATATATACATATATTATTATTGCTAAATTACTAACTTTTAAACTTTCGCGTTCCATGATATAATTATGTATTTATTTATTTGGTTAGGCAATTCAGAGGTATATAATACCTTATCGTGTTGATCATGCTCACAATTCCACAATTACATGGCTTGTGTGGTAATCGAACCCACGACCTCTGGCTCAGCAGTCAGGATCACTAATCACTAGACTAACAGGCCAGTCAACCAAATATATAAAGAATATAAAATAAGAAAAAAATGGAAAAGTTCATAAGAAATATTAAAAATGACAAATCCATTCCTAGGTGGCAAAAATAAAGTAAGTATATTATAATATTTTCAGGTGTTTGCGATGTGAGAAATGGAAATAACTGTCATAGAAGCTAAAATAAATTTGCTCAGTCATTGTGATGTCCTGTCAATGTCTTTCATGTTCTATTTCTGAGAATAATGAGGTTGTTGAGCTCTGTATGTTTATCGACGTTTGAACACAAAAAAACACAATTTTATTAGAGTAAATCTATTCTTCCAAATTTATTTCAATATTCTAACAATACTTTTATGTTCAACCCGATTATTCTAAAAGCACTGAAGCTCCAAGTAAAGTAAATTAACAAAGTTATATGTTGATTGCTGTTTTCATTGAATGACTTGGTCTCATTGTATAAATATTTTTAATAATAACATAACTTTTTTATGTGCCTGTAACTTTTTATTTAAATTTCATTTTATGTAAAACTACGGAACCGATTGCGATGAAACTTCGTATGTAAATAGCTGGAGACCTGGATAAATAGGCTACTTTTATAGGATAACACATAGGCTACTTTATCCTGATATTCCCACGGCACCGGGACTTACGCGGGTGAAACCGCGAGGCGCAGCTAGTTATATACAAAATGTTAAGCTTCCCAGCTCCCTCCTACTTCGTCATAGCTAGAAAATCTCATATTGTGTTCTGCTTTGTTTCTTTAAGAACAGAGGACAAGACCTTTGCACCTGCAGCAGCTTGGGGGCCGAAGTTAATTGTCTCTGTATTCGTTCTAAAACAGTGGTCACAGACTGGCACACACCACCTTCTCAAGCCGTAAATATGACCACTGGTAATAACCACTACTCTTCGGGTCTACTAGGAAGCCCCTATCAAATAATAATGTATTGTGTGTAAATAATTTTATTCACTTACTATTTACTACTTACTTACAAAATATAACCAAAAAATATCAATGGAGACGAAGAGTAATTCTTGATTTCTCCTATATCCACTGATTCCATAATAGAAGTACGCAAGACATAATTTTTTTAATAAATGTCATTGGATAAATAAACGCTCAGTACCAACAAATGTCATTGGATAAATAAGTGTTAAGTACCATCTTTAGCTTCATTGTTTTTATATTATTATGTAAAATATTAAATATTTAGCTGTCGCGATTTCATTAAAAAGTATATATCGTTAAAACAGGTAACCTACTAACTTGTGAAATAATCGGTTTCCTTAATCTCTGTTTCTTATAAACTCATAGTGATTAAACAAATCTTATTTCAACACCTTCAAACACTATCGGTATCACATTATACATGAAAAAGCAAAAAGTAATATACAACTAATAATATAATTAAAGTTACTTATTACTACCAGCAAATTTATGATCTACATTGAGATATATCGTAAGAGATATATTTCAAGCCATGCCCCGACCTTTATCATTTGTCACATTAAATGCCCGTCTTATCGACGTTATTATGTCAATTTATAAGATAACGTCAAGCTTAATACCCATGTTTGTTTTTGTCCTCTATGAAAAAAAGTTCTATGAATAGATACCACAATGAAATGGATATTATCATAATGTGTTTCATTGATATGTTAATTTTAGAGTTTTTCTTTTTTTCTTTTTAAAAAGACAACTCCCGCATTAGGAATAATCCTGTGTCGCGGGGGGCTTCACAAACATTCAAAGAACACCCAGACTCGGGACAACTACTTGTGGACCTCACAAATTTTTGTCCCGTGTAGGATTCGAACCCACAATCCTCGGCGCGGCGTAGTGGCGAAACCATTGCGCCATCCGTGCAGTCAGTTGTTTTCACTCGCTACATTCAGGATACAAATTATATTTATTTTTGATCAAATATTTGATAATTAAAAGTAAGAGAAATTGAATTGAATGCACTTTTCTTTTCGAATGTTTTGCTGGTATATATATAAATAAATAAGTCACTCTATAAGTCGAAAATAAGCTGGTAACTTAAATAACTAAATCTAATAAAATCATTTAATCTTGCGAATCATGGTTCATATATAAACGTTAAAGTTGTTGAATATATAAATTGTGTTTCACCATGTTCCACCGTCGAGCGACATGCGATTTTGTTTTGGTACACATTTTAACATTTCATATATTAGTGTCACACATGCAGTTAAAATAATAAAACATAAAATATTAAGTATAAATTTAGATTACACAAGCCAAGTCATCTTTTTTACTCCCACTAATATTTTAAATGTGAAAGTTTGGATGGATGGATGGGTGTTTGTTACTCTTAAACATACCAAAAGCAGGCACAAAGATCACCCAGACTCGGTTGGGTAAACCCACGACCTATGTGGCGTAGCAGTCAGGGTCACCAACCACTAGGCCAACAGGCCATAATACATGTGTATCTTATTAATGTCCCTAGTGTAAAGGATGTCGAACAAATAATATTGTTTCGTTTGTACACACTCACAGCTCTGGCGTAATAAAGAAAGTAAAATTTAAGGCATGCAATGATTATTATGATCTTAAATTTTATTAATTTCCGACGAAATTTAAAGCGTTGACGATTACTATTTTTTTTAAATCCATAATCTACTAAAGAATCTTACATTTTTAACGCCTCTCATTGATATTATTGTAATAGTTAGTCTCCTTTAAAAATGCGTACCATAAAATACTCTCATAGCTGTATGTTTTTTCCTTCAGATGAAAGCGTGGAGTGCGCACGAGCATGACACATCACTGTCATGCTGTCGAACTCTGCACGTCAAACACGCTGCATACGCAAGTGCCCTCTATACGCTGGTAAGTTTACCCTAATGTTTTAGACAAATTATTGACTAAAGATGGCCATGAAACTGACAAAATGACTGACAGTTTTCTTCATGACGACAAGATCAAACTGCAATAAGAACAGTTTATGTCCAAAATATATTTATAACTAGCCGTCCCCACAGTTTCACCTGCATTTATGGTCATTGTTCCGCTCCTATTGGTCGTAACGTGATGTTATATAACCCATAGCCTTTCTCAATAAATCTAACACTAAAATAATTTTTCAATTCCAACCAGTAGTTTCTGAGATTAGCGCGTTCAACCTAACGATGGTTTTATTTATATCTGATAGGTGCATCATACTACGACCCGATGAACAGAGCAGTTACCTCAATGCATCAGCTGCATTGGTGTTTTTACGCTATCAGTGCTATCACCCTGCTAGGGAATCATTATTATTAATGCTACGTAATCTTATTACAACAGTTCCCAATGTAACTGATATTGTGTCTGAATGTGCATAATGACGTAATTTTCGCAGGCAACGCTTACTTATTAGATTAGCAACTTATTATGTAAATCTTAACTTATCGCTCTGGATTCATTGTGTGAGCAATCTTATACAGAAAGGTAATACTATACCTAGGGTTGCATATTACGTTAATACATATTTACATATGTATCTATTGTATTGTTATGTATTCGGTGACACAGAGAGACTTAACGAGTATTTGTGAACATCGGGATTAATGTTGAACGTTACAGATTGAAGACAGGTTTAGAGTAATGTAATGATAGAAATTTATAGAAAGAGAGTTTGAGCAAAAATGCATACTTAAATATACACAAGTGGTGTACACCTTGTTACTTTGTTTGTTGTATGTCCTTCATATGAACGGAGTTCTCTGTGGTTTTCAAACTATGTTCGTGCGATAGTTTGCAAGTCGTACTAAGAGACGTCTAGAGAACGTCACTAAAGCGGCGTCGTTAATTTTAAGTGTTTTTAAAAACTGTATTGTACTAATAGCGGTATCACTTGCAACAAAAACTCTATAACCAAGATAGAAGTTGAATTTGAAATTATATTACGATTTTGTACAAATTAAAAAATATCTTAATTTTCTTTTTATTTTTTCAGTGAATTTTAAGTAAAATATACACCCGTACAAAAAAGATGATAATATATGTCGTTTTGCCGGAGCGCTTGTCTAAAGCAGCCACAAATAAATAAACAGTTTCTACAGAAATGTTTGTTAAAAAGAAAAAAAGTAATATTTTTAAATATTATTAAACATCTATCATATCTGTATAGTTAGATTAAACTTTACATCTCTGTCTTTTCTACTTAACCCTTCGAAATTCCGAGAACTGTTTGTGGGGTCGTTTTGCTTTTACTGTTAATACCGTTTTGATAAGATTTTTCCTATCTAATATATCTTTTTTGGAACTTTCATCAAAACTCTTTGGAGTTTCCATTTTTCAAAAGACTTTTGAATTTACTTTATGAAAATATAAGGTAGGAAATGTTTAAAAAAACACAGTAGTTAATACTTGGAAAAAAAAATGTGTAAAGAAATGAAATATAAACTGAAAAGAGCAATATATTAGTTATGTTTAAAACAATTTTCAACTTGATAGAATTTTTAAACGGTTTTTTATTTGGATGGTTTCAGGCAGCTTAACCAGTCGGGATTTTTAAATATTCAACTGCAGTGTTGGTTTATCGACTTTCTTGGTACCCATAAAACTCAGCACATTGAACGTTTAACAATTTATGTAATATAACATGTTACTTTTTAATTTATGTTAATAAATGTTAGAGATAGTTTTGATAATAAAGGGCTGAAATGTGAAAATTTATTTAGTTAATTAGCAAGAGGCCTCGGCGCACTGGTTGGTAGATATTAAAGGTAATTGAAAATAAGAGTGCCTTGAGAAATGTGAGATAATAAAAATAATATTAGGGGTTATTAAGTGAACGTATGTAGATAATTGTATGTAGTTTATTTATTTATAAACACACAACACTATAAAAGTTGGAGTCTCCTGGCACAGGTATTATTTTACTTAAAAGGAGACTTCCTATTTTCGTAAATATGTGCATTGTTAATAAAATAAATTGTTTTATCTTTTTATGTAATTGTATTAATGAAAATAAAACATAGCTCACTTAGGACTTCTAAAGTATAATGATTTAGGTTGTACCCTCCCTTTTTCCACAGGTATTCATCTATTCTTGGTCTTTTGTCTCCTGCCATATTCTGTTGAGTAAGGGATTTCCACAGTGTATCCTTGGTTATTTCGTTCATCACTATTACTGATCCTGGCGCACGGAAGTCACAGCCATTTATACGACTGTGTCTGGGATTAGTATGTTTGTATAGATTAGTATACCCATGCGTTTCTTTAACGTATCTACGTAATAACTAGGTACTTGATTAAAAAAAATATTCCTTATACTTTTATAAACCTTTCATATGCAGTGAGCTGCTTTAAGTGCAGTAGGAGCAGGTAGCATTATGAGAATCAGTTCAAGAGTTAAACTGGCCTGAAAAGTTGCCTGCATTGACGCACTTCTTTTGTAAGTAAGAATAAGGAGAAATCAGAATAGAATTCGGAGTCGCTATATATCTATCTGCCCACAAAATATAGTTCTGTCTTTTTGGTTAGTTTATTTCATTGGACGAAACGTCAGGCAATTCAGAGGTATGTAATACCTATTTCGTGTTCGCGTTCATTCCGGTATATTTTTGAGAAAGAATACTAGTAACGTGTGTAACACATTACTAGTATTCTTATCTTGGAACGGGAAAGTTTAAAAGTTAGTATAAATTTATATATCCTCCGTTGATGTAAAGCACTTTGAGATCAATGCAAAACATGTTTTACACCTCAAGTAAAACATATTTTGTTTTGTTAAGCATCTATTTTTATCAAAATAAAGTACTGTTTTTAAACGACGAAAAAACGGAGGTAGTTCTCATGGGGGCCTTTTTATGTGTGGTCACCGATTCCGATCTTTCTTTTTTTATTCAGTAGAAATAAAGTTGGTCCCATTTAAATTTTAAATAATATATTTCAACCCTAAGGGTAAAAAAATAGGGGACGAATGATATTTCACCTGTGGACCGATTTTGTTAAAACTACAACATGATGGAGTCCTGTAGTTGATTTGATGATGGATGCGAAAGCCAGTCGAGGGAATACCTCAGGTTTATAGCAGCTATCTCGTGTTTGTTCTCATTAATACGTCGTAATGAGAACTTAAAACCTAATAAAATATTATTGAATATGAGTTAGGTAAGTGTTGTCGCCACATCAAAAAGGTTAGGAATAAGTGGAGTATTATTCACTTGACTACGAATAGAGGTACGAACAAACTTGGCAGTTACTGTTAGTTAGTGATTTTCATAGTTTATATCAGTGGTTGTGAGACTGTTTCTTACATAAGTAAGAATTTTAAATAAGTAACTATTAATTTTAATTATATTTTAGCCACAAAAAAACAAAAACTGAAATTCGAAAACACTTCGACAAATAGACTTCACCGCTGCCGTCACTTAATTTTACGCATTAATTTGTTTGTTTCTATGTTTGGCGCTGACTCATAATTATTTAGGTATTTACATTAGTGTAGCAGTAGGTATAGTTAGGCTAACATGTTTATTATTCGCTTTTCAGTTCTAGTCTTCTTTCGTTGGTTTAATTTTTTAATTAAAAAGTATTGTAAATGTACACATGGGTCCTTATGAATATTCTATTTCCGTTTAAGAAACTGAGCGGGACAACTTAAACTTCAAAGTTTGGGATCTCCCGATTAGTTTCGAAGGCAATTTAGGCCTTTAATCTTGCAAACAGTATCTTGGAGCGTTGTCAGGTGTAATCAGTTATTCAACAGTGACTAATCTCGTTGATTAAACCGGCCTATCGGGGAACATAAACGTAATGATATTGTTCTTAAATAATGACTCGTGATAAGTAATGTTCCTCGGAGTATATTTCTGTTTTTAAATTAAGAACCTGGTAATAGCCTCTTTATTTAGATAAGACGAAGTGTGATATTGTTATCGTAGGCACCTGTTACGAAATGAGAGTTGACTATTATTAAACAGTTTAGCGTTTTATGTTGCCCTGAAACTGAAATATTGAATAATTTATCCTATGTAGTTCCAAACTCGATTATATTGAAAAGAAAGACTATCGTTATCATAACTCTACCAAGAATATTATCGTCTGAACCTGTTTTCGAAGCAACCATCAATTTAAGTCTGATGGTTTGTGAATTTGAGCGAGAAAAAAACCAAGCAACTTTAAATTCTCTCTTTAACTAAGCTACCATTTATATTTATGTACTGTTAATGCGTATCTGTGGAGAAACGGGTGTTATGTCCCTCCAACACAAAGGGAGAATCCTTTGACCAGGCTAGATGCCTGGCAGACCGCAGCCCACCGGTTGATGTTGAGAACTTGTATATGTACTATTCGGCGCGAGAACTCTCATAGCGCGATGCAGAATTAGTAGTCACACGCAACTGGTCTTCGCCAGATATGTTGCAGTATGTTTTTGCTTTATGTGGACATCAATCTCCCCCAAGATCAGAGGTCGATGTCTTGATGAATCAGATGTCTCTGCTCTCTTGTGGAGCGTACCAGTGCCAGTAGTGAGTAGTTCAATGAGTCGGAACTGTATGCAGCTAGTTTCAGAGAGTCGGACTGAATACCGCTAGTCCCAGTGAGTCGGAACTGTATTACTTTGAAGAGGTAGCATTGACAGCACATTATATAGTCTTGCAAGAAGAAAAAGTCATTGCTAATATAGAACACTTAAGCTCTGTGGCTTCTAAGCAAGTCGATGCATGCAAAAAAAAATCGAAGAATTCAAACTGACCTTTGCTTAAAGTTATTGGATTGTATGAGTACGTCTATTGGGTATCGCGACTATTTCAGCACGATCTTTACAACGATGAAAGAAGCAATTTTATTTGAAATATCTATCAGGACATTAATTTACTTTTTTATTTCCCCTTAAATATTAAACGCACTATAGGCACAGATGTGTTCAGTTGAACATACGTACATAATAATACATGTATATATAATTTTTATTAGTATTAGTGACTAATAAAATATATATATATATATATATATATACGTAATAATTCTTGTTACTAAAGAATTCCAGTAGAAGAAGTAGTAAATATATCACAGATCAAAATAGCTCAGACTGCCAAGCAATCTGTCTTGACCGTGCCCGACCAGGGTAATTACGTACTGAACAAAAGACAAACCATTTTTCTTTAACTTCCCTTTTTGCACATAAAGAATAAAGCCGGATGCCTTTTGGACTTACGCAAAATTAATAATCTGACATTAGGTTTGTATAGATTTGGAAAAAACCAACAAGTTAGCAATTCAAGCGCCATTTTGATGATGACATCTTTTTAAGTTGGTTCCCAATTTTTCGTAAAGAAAGCTTTATTTTAAGACACTTTCGCGTTATTCAATGACCTTAGTAGAAGGCCCATGATTGTGTACCCGGCTCCCTAGTATGAGATTTTATACTACAGCAGTTAATGCAACAAAGTGTAACAAACAAACTCAATTAATCAATAGATGCTTCAGTATTGGTTTGGATGGGTGTCAGCTAGCTAGCAAGGAGTAGCCTAGCCATAGATTTGTGAAAAGGTATTAAAACATCGGCGCAGGTTTATCAATATAGATTCTCCGAAAATGATTAAGCCTCTTAACAACACCTTGTTGCATAACTAAGAATGATAATTTGGAATCCTTATGGAATGTTTTCCATAAGATTGTCAGGGGCGAATTTTCCTATGGAGAAAGTGCGTGTTTCAATCGATATTTGGCCACAATGTTCGTAGGTTTTTATTTATACTTCATATTTTTAAAATGCTATTATATTAATGTACCTATCTATAAACCAACGTACACTAAAGAGATAAATATTTTATCTCATAAAAAAATATGTTTTCCTAGTAACAATATTTAAGGCAAGGCTGTGTATAATAATATGTTTTTTTGTAACGCTATTGTATTTCATATCGTCCAAAGTAAGTGGTATTCCCGTTACGTACGTGATACATAATCAGCCTGTTGCGTGTCTGCCTCTGGAGTGACTACAATGTGAAGGTATATATTTTCATTCGAATAAGTTAACAACTTCTGTGAATGAAAATTGATTGATACGTGTATTTAAGTATTTTTATATACACATGTATCGATATGTTTGTTTACAAAATCGTTTTTTTAAATTGCAGTTTGGTTTAAATTGCTTCGACCTTATCATAACTTATTAAAAAAAAAAACTAATTTCAACAATAGATACACAATAATTCCATTGCATAGCATGTAAAATTATATCACCTATTTACATATCATAACATAATATAATGACTGAATGTGGAATCCATTTGACGAATGAATACGGCAACCATGGTCGCACCTAATCTGGTAAATAAAATAAAATAATTATTTATGTAAAAGCTATTTATAGAATCTGAATATTATTTTAGCTCTAGATTTTACTTCTATGGTATGGAATTGTTTAGCTATTTAGTTCACTGTTTTATCCCCATAATATATGTTAGTTAAAAAGTGATAGAAAAAATATGCAAAATATTTCAATAAAATATGTGTCTGAAATATAATATTTTTGAGTTTTAGAATATTTACACTTAAACGTGGAACGTTAAAAATAAAATAAAAATAAAAAAGCCTTATGTCTCTTAAAAAACGTTACAAAACAATTTATTTATATTATTGTACTATTTTAACATAGTAACTATACAATCTTAATATTTTTTGCTTTAATGCTTTATTATTAAGAACCCCTCTTCACTCGAAGATGAAGGCCTCCTCTAGACATTTCCAATTCTCGATATTGTTTGCCGTACTCATAATTTTTTTGCCAGCCACCTGTACTATGTCGTCTGCCTCTATTCCTAGTACCTGGTGGTCTTTTTTTATATATATTATAGGTGGCAAACGAGCAGACGGGTCACCTGATGGTAAGTGACTACCGTCGCCAATGGACACCTGCAACTCAAGAGTCACAAGTGCGTTGCCGGCCTTTGAGAAAAAAGATAGTCTCTGAGTCCATCGATCGTCTGTATGTCTAGCTATATGCCCAGCCCACCCCCATTTATTTTTTACACTAACACACTCGTAGAAAGAGTTATTTTATCTTTATCTAGATAGATAGATAGAACTGAGTTATCACTGAGATGATAGAAGCTCAGACAGTGTTTGTCTAGCGAACATATACAATGTAATACTAAAGTATTGAATTATTAGGGCAGCTCGTGGTTATTATAATGTACAGCATTGAGGAGGACAGTAAGACAGTCAATGGTAATATAATAAGGCAAGTGGCATTGACACGTATCGATATCAATCTCAGAGTAAACAGCGGCCGGCGACACGTAGTTAATCAATAAAGATAAATGGCATGATATGTATGTATGTATTTATGTAGCGTAAATAAATTACTTTTACTTACATTTGACTGGTCAAGAACTAACACATACAGGCATTTTTATTTTCTATAGCGCTTAGCGCAAAAATCTTATGCTTCTCAAAATGTAAACATTAAACTAGACAAAATTTTCTACATCGTTATTTCTTTTTTAAATATATATTCACCCATTACGAACTAATTATATCATCTATTTACATTATTATAATGTAAATAGGTGATGTAATTTTACAATGAACTTATGAATTTTGAAATTAGTTTTATTTTTTAACCTATGGTAACTTAGAAGCAATTTAAACCAAAGCGTAATTTAAACAAACGATTTTGTAAACAAACATAACAACACATGTAGTATATAACAATACACATATCAATAATAACTTCTGTGAATGAAAATAAAATTAAAAAAAGACTCAACAGGGGTCCTTTTCCAAGGAAAGCGACATACACTCTGTAACCACCTAAAATATATATAATTTATTTAATACAAGGCCGTTTAACATTTGAATAGTAGGTTTTATAACATATTTGTGATTCCATGTGGATAAAGTTTGGTCATCGATTATCGACAAAAATACACAGCGCAATGAAACCATACCAAAAGTTTTGTTTGAATGAGTATCGGTATTACAATGATCGATAGCCCTAAAAAGTTAGCCCTAAAGTTACTTTTATATACGATACAGGGCAGGAGTTTTTTTATAATTAGAAGTCACATTTATGAAATGAAGTTAGTTTATGTCTGTTCGTAAATTTGTTACAAGTTTTTAAGAAACGGTACAAATGATTGAACGTAGATTATGATTACGAAAGGAACGCCTCTCTTTTCATACAACCTACTACAATCTGTGTATCAATTGGTCATTAACAGCTGCACTTTGTTGTTCAGTATTCTTAAAATTATAAAATAAAAAGTCTAACACTGTAAGTCGCTTATAACTTTAAAACTGTTGTTCGATTTCATATACCTTGAATATAATAAAATTACTATGTACGACACACACGGGTACAACCTTTTAACTTTTGATTTTTTTTATATTACGTAGGTGGTAAACAAGCATACGGCCCACCTGATGGTGGCCTATGAACGCTTGCAATTTCAGAGGACTCGGATGCACGTTGCCAATCTTTTAAAAACCTATACACTCCTTTCTTGAAGAATCAAATCTTGTAGTCCCTCGGGAAAACCTCGGCAGGGAGCTCATTCCACAGCCGGAGCGTTCGCGGGAGGAAATTTCTCTGGAACCGTACCGTGCGCGACCATTCAGGTTCCAATGTATGAGAATGAATGCCGGCGGCGAGCGGTGCGGTGGTAGAATGCAGCCGTAGGCATCATGTCAAACAGTTCCTAAGAGCACAACCCATTATGCAAGCGGTAGAACACGCACAAGGAGGTAAAGCCTCTCCTTAGGCTTAAGGGTTCAATACTGCTTGTGAGTTTGGGAAGGAAGTGTCAATATCAAACGCACCTGGTTGAACTTTTTAAAAAAAGCAATAAAGTTCAACCAGGTGCGTTTGAAAGACGCGTTGTTAGTGGAAGTGACGTAGTCTGAGTACTGGTTGCGGTACAAGTAAAATATTGATAGCTTAAATTGTTTCAAACATTGAGTAAAACGGTAAACCACTACAGTTCTCTTTTCATTTCATAAAAACCTTTCGTAGGAAGAAAACTTCAGAATTGGAATTTTCGCTACCCTAGTTAGACAAAACTTACTTGTCTTTTCCTCTGGAATGTAAGGAAGGAATTTAATCTTGGTACTTAGTAATAAAACATAGAATGGTAAGTAAAGAATTCATGTCTTCATGCTTGTGTCCTTACTGCTTGAAAACTAAACATATTTATACAATTTATAAAGGCGAGCCAAAGGGAACACTAGCTTTTGCTCGCAGCGTCGCTTGCGTTACTGTTATTTTTCTATCCCTCGGTGACGGTACCCTTTTAAATCTCCAGTCTTCTATATTGTATTTTTTGTTGTTTCGCTGATTGATATCCGTGTCGTATAAAGGGTCTGGGTTGAAAATCAGCGCTAGGCACATCTCTAGTAAATGCTGAATCAGATCCTATTCGTTAGGCACGTGAGGTACACACGTTTCAAGCGCGTTTATTGTTTTATAGTACTGTGTGTGTCTTAAGTGTCTAGGATTTTTCTTTTTTTTCTTTCATGATTTCTGGCATGATTGAATTACTAGCTGGGGCAGACAACTTTGTTTGCATAAAATCTCTTCCAAACAAACTTTCCCCTATTTCACTACCTTTTCAAGACTTATTTTTGCAACAAAAAATGATCTATGTCTTTCTCCAAGGTCCCTTCTATCTCTGTACCAAAAAATTATATAGTTGGTTCAGCAGTTTACTTTAAAACCGTATATTTTTTCGTGATGAAAAGAAGCCTATTTGCTATTCCAGACTATAATCTATCTCCAAATTTCATCTAGATCCGGTCGGCCATTTTTACGTGAAAGAGTATAGAAGTATAGATATTTGTTAAGGTAAATGAACTTCCCTGCGTATGTGCCGGTGTTAACTGGGCCTGGGCATTCGTGCGTGAGTGTGTGTGAAAGTAGACCAAATAAATTAGTAGATAATATCATAAATGTAATTAACTAAATGAAAGGGCAATGTGCTTTTTATTTTATCTGTGTAGGTACTTGTTATTATTTCAAAAAGTAATGACTTCTTCTTGGTTTTGATAAATACGAAACAAAGGTTTATACCAAGCTAGAATCTAATAAATAAGTACCGGAACGGTTACAAGAAACTTGTAACTTACTTGAAAATTCTCGGTAAATCTTATTAGGTATTCCTTAGAATAGCTACTTAATTTACTTTAATGTGAAACTGAACATTTTGCTGTAAGTCGCTCTTTTTTTTTTTGGTATCGTACACAGCGGCGCTAGTGTATTCGGCATATTTTTTATTATTTTTATCAAAGTGAACGTTAAGTCAACATTAGATAACTAGGATTCCAGAACATTATAAAAGATTGTTCGTGATAGACAAACCATTGGCTAATTAATGGCTTTGGCTAAAACAACTGATGGACTATACGCCATTAATACTCGTACAATAGTCATATCGTGAAGTGATATGACTTGTCAATTGGAAATTCGTCATGGCACGTGGTCGATTTGAACCAATTCTGACTCGATAGGTTTTTGTTTTTTTTTCCATGAATACCACCGCCCATGGGCACCTGCAACTGTGGGAGTAGGGGAAGAAAGGGAGAGGAGGGGAAAGGGGGCAGAGAGGGGGAGAGGGAAGGGTTTTGGGCCTCCGGCAACCTCACTCATGGTCGGTCGGTTGTCTGTGAGGCCGTGGAATCACTCCGATCGAGCCGGCTTATATGTACCGTAATGGCTCTCCCACGATAAGAGGCTGGTGTGGTCACTCCCTTAGTTGGCCTATGTTTTTAAACATCCACGGTTTCCAAAAGATAGAAATCGTATGATACAACGTTTTCACAGGGGTCTACAAACACTTAGATCACCAATAGTGTCACTCACACGTTAATAGCCATGAGTTTCTGGCAACTCCTCTCAGCGGTAGAAATACAAGGATTTGTAAGTTGGCAATCTTGTAAAAAAAGAAATAATACCAGCGATGTCCGCGACTTCGTTTGCGTTTATGTCGTAAAACGGCAATATGTCGCTTTTATAATTTTCAAATTTTCTGCCTAATTTATTTTATTTTTCATTCCGTAAGAACCTTCTACAAAGTAAAAGAAAACATAAAAAAAGATGAATGAAATCAATTAAGTCGTTCTCAAGTTATGGAGTGACCAAGGGAAATAGGGATTCATTTTTATATATAATAAGATTGTTTCGCACCTAATTCTGATCGTACAATCATTATATTATGATGGTTTTCGTTTTTTAATATTACAATCAGTACATCGATAAAGTGATCTTAGAATTGGGCTTGAAAGTTTGTAGGTGATTTCTAAATAATCATTAGAAGTAAAAACCTTTCAAAGTTTGTATGGAAATTGTACTCGTACCTTTAATGGAATACTTTAGTTACTGGCTCCTCCCTCAGTTATATCATCACTACATATTATATAAACCCACCACTTCTGTTTGTCTGTCTGTTCGCGATAAACTTAAAAACTACTGAACGCATGCGGTTTTCACCAATAGATAGAGCCATTCATGAGGAAGGTTGAGGTATATCATTTGTTTCCCGGATCCCTCCTAATTAAGGCGCAGTATGGCACACCGTGTGTTTTTAGTCGGTTCGATTCCAACACACCGCCCCACCGAAAACCCCGGTAGGGTGACGGGCCAAGGGGGTTTCCACACGTAAAAAAAAAAATATCATTTGTTAAGGTTTTGTGTAAATTGGTTGAAATATGATGATGGTTGTTGAAGATGTCTCTGTCTAAGCCGATGTCTAAGCCAGGGCGGGTTGCTAGTTTTAAATAAAACAAGTAACAAAAAGGAAAGGGAATAACAAATAAGATAAAAGGCGAAACACATACATTTTTGATCCTCGTTTATAATATTAATTTCGAGAATACAAATGTATAAATGAGCAACCAGAAACCTTCTAATGGAGCTTGGCGAGAATGGGACCAAAGAGTTCTGGACAATTATCGACCCAAAATGAATGAAAACATTAGCTTCTAACCCTCAAATTGTTTCATACGTTTAATAGCCAAAATACGCTCAGCAGTAAATCCTCTTAACTAATCTCAGTTTCGTACGTTTCACTAGGCATCTAAGTAGCATCTGTTAATCTCGCTGTCTCTGATTAATGTTCGCCATCCATTGCTGTGTGACTGCTAGTTGGTTCTCGTTGAACTTACGTCGATGCGTAATGAATGTCGCACATTTGATAGATTAACGATAGCAATCAGGAAACGTATAAAGGAAATCTGGAGCTTTGTTTATTCGCTGATTCGCTGCGAAACGTTTTAATGACAATTTGGTGAAAGGATTTCTATTGCTGGCTATAGGAAAAGTGGACGTACCCAAATAATTATTTTATTTCCTAAATTAAATATTTTTTTAACAATTAATAATTTCATACCAAATATATCTTATAATTCTTGCCACTTCCCTTTAATCAACTTCTCTCATGGGTAAGGAAACGGACTCGTGTAGCGCACAAAGGTCACTGGGTCGACACACCCGGCTGTAGGCCAGCCGGGTGGCTGTAGGCAATCTAAACTGGTACTGACGCAGGTCTCACCACGTTTGACTTGCAGACTGCTCAGTCTCAACCAACTTGACATCAGAATAGTTGTAGGAACCATTACGGGCCACTTAGCCCTAAACCAGCACCTATTCACCATCAATGCGAAAAGCAGTCCTCTATGCAGAGGCTGTCTCAACGCGGAGGAAACGGCCGCCCACGTTGTCCTGGAGTGCAAGGAAGTGGCCACACAACGGGCAAGTATCCTCGCGGGAGCGAGGACGCTCCTAGAAGCCTATGAACGCCCTAGGAAAGCTTCTGGAATGAGCTAGGCTGGCTCAAATAGTCAGCTTATCTGAAAGCATAATGGACCGCCTATGAGTCTAGATGCGGATACAGAGCCCTATACCAATACCAATACATATAATTCTAATAAAATATTTCAACCTATGTCCATTCGTTTAGAAACCGTGAATTGATAAAACAACTAATTTGGACATTGTTTTTTAAAAAAGTATTTTTTTTTAAATAAACGGTAATACAAATATATACATTTAATTAATTAACTACAACAGCAGGATTTAGACTAGACCGATGGTAATAATAAAACATAATAGATTCCATCATTTATGGATCGTCTAATTAATATTTTCAAGAATCAATCCTAATATGTACGTCACTACCTAAACTTTACTTTTAAAGTATGTACAAAAGTCACACCAATCAATCAACAAATTCAACAATTAAAACATGATCTTACAAAAATATGTTTTTATTGCTGGCGGATATATTAAGTAATTTATTTAATACAAGGAGACCCGGTGACGGAACACTGTGTCGTTTTATTCGGTTCGAGTCCGACATACCACCTCGCCGTTTGGCCCGGTGAGGTGATGACCCGTGGGGGTTTCGTAGGAATAGGGGGGGAATCTTAGGGAATCTAACTTACATACGTATAACGAAAGTTGACAATATAACGAAATGACAAATACCTTTGTATTTGTCATAGGCGTCCATTAGACATCATGCAAACGTCAATAATTACCAAAAGTCATGACTGACGGATGTTCGTTGGTGATTGATGAAATAATATCGACGTTAAAAACTCATCATGCAATCGTCAATCACTGCATTAGACGATAGGTTATTCGTCAATCACCGTTTTGATTGTGGCAAAACTGACAGAAAAACCTACCGTGTAATGGGCGCCATACGGTCCAAAACAAAACTTGAATATGTACCTACTAGTTTTCTTTTTTTTATTAAACATTCGTGGTCAGTCTAATTCACGGTCTAATTACTTACCTTCTATATTGTCTATGGTTATTAGCTAGTGGAACGTGGGTGGAACTGTGATTCAATGTAATTAAGAGATTACTGTATGCAAATGAGTTGCGTGTGATGGTGTTATAATAAACTAAATAAGGCAGTGTTTTTGTTTACCTAACTGAATATCTACTTTCCCTCAACACGTCAACTGCACTGAAGTGTCTGGTAACATGCGCAAGTATTAGAGGTTTCATATTATTGTATTCAATCATTCAGCCTATCATAGTCCACTGCTGGACATAGGCCTCTCCCAATGTGCGCCACAGCACCCGGTCCTCCACCTTCCGCATCCAGTCCATCCCTTCAGCTACCTTCTTCAGGTCGTCGGTCCATCTGGCTGGGGGGCGTCCTACCTTCCCTTTGCCGATTCGCATCTAATATGTATCGATTATTGTATTACTTAAATTAAAATAAATGTCACAGTAAATGTGAAAAACGTTAACAAGAATATATGCCTAACCACTAAGTAATAACACAATAGGTGTATTTTCATATAAATAAACCTAGTTCTTTGTGGTCATGACTGGGTGAAAAATTTTCACTGAAAGTCGAGCCTGTATCCAGCTTATCTTTGACGCAAGTTGAATGTCAACTAAGGCAAAGGGGTTGCACGATGTATGTGGTGACAACTTAATACCTTTTGTGGACGAACATTTATTTTCTTTTTAGTTTGTTTAGGTACCTATAAATTTTGTGTTAACTACAATCCTGTTGGTTTATTTTCTTAGATTCTAAAATAACTAGCTGACCCACGCAACTTCGTCCGCGTTTGTAAACTTTCCCCATTTTTGCAAAATGTTTCATTGATGCTCCGCTTCTATTAGTTGAAGCGTGATGTTATATAGTCTATATTATCCTTATTATAAAATAATTTTTCGATTCGAACCAGTAGTTCAAACAAACAAACTCTTCAGCTTTGTAATATTATTATAGAAAAAATATGACTAATGTAAATCCATTCCCATCTGGTTCCATTTGCTCCGCCAGTGGGGATATTTTTATTTTTCGTATATCAATATATAGGTGTGGCATTAAGTTGTTTTGATTTCAATATAAAAATTAAATGAACGGATTTTATTTCATTTACATTACTTTCTTTTGATTGGACCAAGTGTCAACCTCTATACAAACAAATCTATTTTTAAAAGTGGTATTACAGCACAGGGAGGTATGTAGGTATGCTGATGATGTATGCTGAGTGTATATAATGTGTTGGAAAACTTAATTTAGACATACCTATAGTAGTTTTACATATAGGTATTTTAGTTCCCTTTTAATGCTTGACAGTGTTCATCGAAAATTATCAATGGCCATAGATAGAGATGGGTAATCACTCCGGTTAAAACCCACGATTGGGTAAAAACTCCGGTGATTCCATCTCTAGCCATAGATTATAACGTACAATAATAAATCGCTATCACATTAAAAAAAATTACTGTGTAACAAATATTACCACACTAATATAAAGTTAAAAAAATAATCAGAAGTAGTAATTAAGGAGCACCCGACTGGCTCTATTCCAAGTTTTTTAAAACAAGCAATACCTAAGCATTAATGTCAACCAGCACTTTTAGCTGTTTCAAAGAGTAGGTAGGCAACATAAACTAGACTAACGTAAGTGTCGTGGGCAGTCCAGTGGATGGAGACATCAATTCATTCATCAACAGGATTATTATATTGAATAAAAGTATGGTTTTTGATATGTGTTGATTGAGTATTTCTAAAATATTTGCATGCATAAATAGCAATGTTTCTCCTTGCATACTCAGGTATTCTTCAGAGGGATTTTAATGTGTGCATGTTTGTAGACACAAGTGGAATATACAGTACATTCACAAATTTCTAACTGGAATTACTTGCTGCCGAATAATAAATTTAATAAAAAGCTAGTGTCGGATGGTTTGAAAACAGTTAGCGTATGCCATTTTGGACGCCAGCCAAAAGAGTCAAATTTAAAGCCTGTCGAATGCAACGTTAGATATGGACGACTGTCCTCTAAAATTACGTCACTAACACACACACACGTAACAATAAATGTTTTCACATAGGAGAAAAAAAGAATCTTAATATTTTAATAATTTCTGATCATGTATTGCAAACTAGGGGCAAGTGTATAATACCCCACTGGTGGTACCCAACTTTTAGAAATGTATAAATAAGAGTTAAATCTAAACCACTGAAGCCTGCTTTTCCAAAAGGAATGCAAAATGATTAAACAAATGTATTGTACTACAAGTTTAATGTATCATAAGCTTGTTTGTTAAATAAAAATATAATAGGTGGTAGAAAACCATGAGACAAATAAAATTATATTTCTACAGGGTCGCATAAATTAATTTATGTTAATTAATTTACCAAAAGGGTTCGGGGTTCCATTTGTTCCTTAACATTTTATTACCTCGGTTACTTTAATGTTATAATAAAAAGATATACTGGACTAGAACAGAAGGTTCACCATATTTTTAACATCTTTTATTTTGAGGCCTACGGCAGGTCCGTAGTTCTTCTGTTCTAGTCCAAAACGTAAAAACTTTTTAGTTTTTCGTATTCAAATAGGAATCGTGTAGGCATCTGTTGATCCATTAGTTAACCATTTCCTTTTACCTCAAACATACTAGACGTAGAAATTGACTGAAATTTAATAGGTAGTTATAGCATTTAACGGTCATGACTCGTTAGGCCTTAAAACATCGGAAAGAGGTAATTTGTTCGAAGAAGCCTTTTAAATTTTTAATAAAGGATAATGTTAAAAATGATGTTTAAAAGTTGCTTTATTGCTAAGTAAGTCACGTTATTGTCTTCTACTTGTTTATAAAAAATATGTAAAAATATATTTTCTTAGTTTAAATTCAGGCTTATCATCTCATCAGCATGGTCCTAGGAACGGGTAAAACTTCCGAAAACCAGAGGTGTCAAGCAGTAAGCAAACACTACCTACTACTCACTTCTTTACTTGCTTCCAATCTGTGGAATTATGTGGAAACAGATCTTTTTTTAAATTAATTGAAGAAGGGAACGATACTAATCCACCGCGCACCCTTCGGGTAGTTATACATAAATGATAAGATAGAAACGAATATCGTCTATTGATGTATTGTTACCCAAAGATAGATTCAACGGAATAGTTTAACAGTACATATGAGGATTTGTACGTAGTATGCGGGTAAAATCCGGTTAACCTCGAGACAAGTTACAGTTCTACTCACAGGATTGCGGGTTGCCGCATGCCTACCCATGCGATTTGAGCGGTTTACATATTTAGAAGTTTGTAGGGAATATAATTTGCCTATATCTTGTAAGCTCCGATCCAACTTATAACTCATACCACTTTATGCCTAACGTTCAATATAAATTACATAAGTGAGCGTCTTTAGTTACACAACATTATTATAAATTAATATATTGTGTAATAAATTGTTATTATATTCCAGTGCGGGGTGGAACTTATAAAACTTTATTCCTGCAATTAGAGCATGCACAAATATTTCTTCTTGAGATTATTCTCGGCAAACCGCGTTTTTATTCAACAACAAGCATATACAAGGCAGGCCAGGTTCCAACAGTTAGGCAATTATTTATTCTCCGCGCTTTCTTCAAATACCTTACATACCATTAATGATGATGACAATAGTCAAACTGTTCGATACAAAACTGCTTTTGCAGGGTGACAGTAGCAAGCGCTGAGTTACCGCCTTTACAAAAAAAAAAAAAAAAACATAAGACGTCTCTGTATACATTTAACAAACATAATTTGGTACTTTGATTAAACAATTCGTTACATTCTTTAAATTAAGTACAAGTAAGTGGCGGTAGCGTAATGGCTAGGGCGTAGGACTTGCGATCAAGTAGTTGCGGGTTCGACACCTCACACAAGCATTTAGCTTAGCTGGACCGGTTTACAAGAATACTAGAAATGTGAGACCCATGTGTATTATTCTGATCGTAAGTACGACATTTCTTGCCTTTTTTGCATTTCTAAAGCATAGTTTTAGCATTTTTTGGCTACCTCTAAAACGTTACACTACTGCCGCGGTCGCGAAGTGTCTGTTAGCTCAACAAAAAGTGCTTACAACTGCATTTGAGCCTAGTTGAGTTTAGACAATTCCATTTTTTGAACGCTGATCAAACATTTGTGATATAATATATGATTAAAGACTACGATGGAATGATTGATATACCGTATATAAAAAACCAGTTGCATAACGCTCTAATTACGTATATACTAAATTACGTGGTCTTTCAAAATCTACAGATTAAATTCCTGATGTTGTTAGGACTGATGTTTATGGACATAATTCGTATGAAAACTATTGTTATGCAAATTGATAAAACCAGGAATGACAATGTGTCAGATGCATTTAACTACCTACTAGTGATGTAACGAATATTCGCAATCGCATTCGCATTCGCGAATATTCGCATAATTTTTGACATTCGCATTCGCAAAAAAGACGCGAATGTTTGTGCGAATATCTCTGACCAACGAAAAGAAATTAAAAATTTGTGGTAATTCATCTGCTAACGTTAATATTTTTTCAGTTATATTATAATAAATAATAATGGAACGGTCTTGAGAAGATTTACTAAATTGAAAACACTTTCTCTTTTGTTCTTGTTACTTTCATTAAAATATTCATGAAACTAAAAACAATATTATAATACTTAATAATATCTTAATAGAAAAGGACTTGAAAGGCCTAATAACATAATAATATCTAATAAGCCTAATGTATATGTATAAACACTCAAGGCACATTTAACCGGCCGCTTATTACATGTTGATTCCTTCAAAACTCCTTTATAATTTAATTGTTTTTGATACAATGCTAAAAGTGAACCCTTAACATACATAATCAAACAGGAGTCAGATTTAGAGTTTCCTTCCTAAAAAGTGATGAGTTAATTTAACTTAACTTTTAATTACTTGAACATAAGTTATTGAAGGCACAAATTTAAAACAAAGTTTGTAGAGAATTTTATGCTCTACAGTTTTATAATAGATTTCAACATCTTTTAAGCCATCGAAAACTGCACTAGTCAGCTACCCTTTGAACCCCAACCAACATGCTTATTCGTTAGGCAAATCAACAGAATCGGCCCTACATCGAGTCGTTTCATATATAGAGGGCAACCTAAAAAACAAAATATCAACCCTAGGAACCTTCATCGACATCGAAGATGCCTTTGACAAAACCAGCTTCAACAGCATAAGCCAGGCTCTGTCAAGACATGGGGTCGACTCCACAATTGCTGGGTGGATCGACAGCATGCTTAGATACAGAGCTATACAATTTACTGTAAATAACACATCGAGAGGGGTGGTGGCCAGAGGATGTCCGCAAGGCGGAATCCTCTCACCTCTCTTATGGAACATTGTGGTCGATGAGCTCATTACCCAGCTCAATGTCCGCAAGTTCTTCACAGTGGGCTATGCGGATGACCTGACCATCCTCATAAGTGGCCGCTTTGAGAGTGTTGGAAGCAACCAAATGAGGTCGGCATTCGAATCGTAGAACAGTGGTGCGAAAAACACAACCTAACAGTGAACCCGACAAAGACGGAGATGATTATGTTCACAAATAAACGAAGTTTAGGAGAACTGAGGCTACCTAAACTATTCGACACCCGTCTAACCCTTACCAAGGAGGTCAAGTATCTAGGAGTGATACTGGACAGTAAACTCCTATGGAACAGACATCTGGACGCAAAACTAAATAAGGCCTGCATTATTTTCTGCCAATGCAAGCGACTCCTCGGCAGAAGCTGGGGATATCATCGAAAATCACACTATGGCTGTACAAAACGGTTATACGGCCAATCATCACATACGGTGTTATTGCCTGGTGGCAGAGAACGGAGCTAAGCACTGTCAGAAACAAACTACAGCAATTCCAGAGACTAGCATGTACTGCCGTCACTAGTTGCATGCGCACAACTCCCACAACTGCCCTTGAGGTGGCTCTTGATCTAGCCCCACTGGACCTGTTTATACAACAGGAGGCAGCTATGGCAGCCATCAGACTTAAACTTTTGGGTCTGTGGTATAACCGAGAGGGTCCCCATATCAAACTATGGAATCAAGTAGTGGAATATCAACCACTAATCGCTGCCCCATGCGACAGGATCCCGAAACAACACATCTTTGAGAATAAGTATCAAATACAACTACTTGAAAACGACCGAGATCAATCTGGCATACATGAAGTGCGAATCTACACGGATGGTTCCAAGATGGGGTCAGGGACTGGAGCCGGAGTTTTCTCACAAGATTTAAATATAAAAATATCACTGGCGCTCGGTCAACACAGTTCCATATTTCAATGCGAGTATGTTGCAATAACCTACGCCGCGACTGCGGTCATGTCAAAAGGTATAAAGGAGTACAACATCCGAATACTGTCAGACAGTAAGGCCGTTTTAAGGGCCCTGAAGGGCAACACCTTTAACTCCGGTCTCATTTATGAATGCAACCAGACGCTAGAGCGTTTAGCCTCTGCCAATTGGGTGATTCTGCAATAGATCAGAGGGCATAGTAATTCATTAGGGAACGACGCCGCCGATGAGCTGGCAAGGAAGGGATCCGCAACGTCAGTGGCAGGCCCAACTATATTACTGTCACTTCCCTTTAATCAACTTCGCTCATGGGTAAGACAACGGACTCGTGAAGCGCACAACGGCCGTTGGGCCGTCACATCGGGCTGTAAGCAGTCTAAACTGGTGCTGACGGAGGTCTCACCACGTTTAACTTGCAGACTCCTCAGTCTTAACCGACTCGACATCAGAATAGTTGTAGGAACCATTACGGGCCACTTAGCCCTAAACCGGCACCTATTCACCATCGGTGCTACAGACAGTCCTCTATGCAGAGGATGTCTCGACGTGGAGGAAACGGCCGCCCAAGTTATCCTGGAGTGCGAGGGAGTGGCCACACAACAGGCAAACATCCTCGCAGGTGCGAGATCGCTCCTAGAAAGCTGCGAACGCCCTAGGAGCCTTCTGTGCTTCTGGAAGGAGCTAGGTTGGCTCAACTAGTCAGCTTATCTGAACGCATAATGGAACATCTATGAGTCTAAATGCGGAAACAGAGCCCTACACCAATACCAATACCAAAAAAAAAAGCCATCGAAAACAAAATATTTGCAAAAACCCATTTTATGACCGTTGACCTTGAACATTTGAAGACACGCACATGAAATTTTATAAGACTTGAGACAACATTTAGAAAGTGAAAATAATGTATTTATGAGTTTTCAGCTTGTTATCTCTCATTTCCAAGTGAATTTCATTATTAAACCATTTACTGTGGCCCCACAAAAAGACGTGCTGCGTGAATCGTCGACGATCCTAAACTCAATAGCGATATTGAGATTAAGAAGCGGGTTCTTATACATATTTTTGCTACCAATTAAACATAATGGAATATAACCTCAACAACCAACTGAAGTGTGTAAAGTAGTCTAGTCTTTCAGTGGTACACTTGTTGGTGGTTGGTGGAGTAACCAAATATTCTCAGGTTTTTTTCTCTCTAACCATCCATAACAGAAGTCTTCATCATTAAAAAAGTTCTACATCACATCTTTTGATTAAATTTAAAATTTGTTCCTCGGATCCATAGCTCTTTAGATGAAAAGTCAATATTCGCATTCGCGAATGTGAAAAATCGACATTCGTTACATCACTACTACCTACCCATTTCACTGGCAACCATTGCTACGAAAGTGTGTGGCAGTCTGCTTAGCGGGCATATCGTTAAGCAGACTCACCTGCGCGATGCCAAGTTTGGCTTCAAGGCTGAGCTCTTTACTGAGAGTGCCATTATAAGGGCAAGATTTAAGCATACTAGCAATATTACCATCTGGAGTAATAGTTGGTTTACTCTTCAAAACCAGACAAGTGCGAGTCTGACTCACGCACCGTAACGTTCTGTAAGCAAATAAACTTGTATGTAGATGCGTTTATCTCGGAAATCAGTTCTTGAAGATTTTTGCCCGTTTTTTTTGAAAAACAAACTAAACTCTGCAGTTCTAAAAATAATAAAAATAGAATTAATAAAATAGGTTTTGATTTACCCGCGAAATGTTCAAACTTATTAATATTTATGGCCGTATCTTTTGATTTCGTTGACTTAGAAGCTTAATTTGTTTACAGCTTCAAGGGACCGAAGACTCGCATAATTATTTGATGTTAATTTCACTTGATGCCTCCAAGGGTTCCTGAGGAAAAGGGTCTTTGCAGATAAACAAACAAACAGACGGACACTAAAGTTTAGAAGGACTACAAGGGTTTCCTTTTGAGGAACGGAACTATAATGTAGTAAATTTTCTGTAAATATGTAGGTACTAGTGGACTCTTCCTAGTAAACATTCCAATTTACTTAAATTGTACATTCCTAAATAACCACTGGCTTATGTTGCGTCAACTAGTTAAATATTATAATATTAAGTCTTGTATCAGAAGGACTACCCGTGGAAACACAATGGTTTGCAACCATAAATTATTTCTCTTCCGTTTCCTGAGAATTTAATTTACATTCATTATACAGGGAATAATCATATAAATAAGATAAATTCCCCGGAATTCGGTTAACTGCTGCCTTAAATAATGATTTTCTTTTTTTTTTTCTTTTTTTTAAAAGACAACTTTTTTTTTTAGTTTATCTTAAAGATTTAAGAATCACATAAAGATACCAAAAACAAAAAAGTTACAATACGCATAAATAATTTATTTAATGCATTTTAAAACTTGACATTTCCAAGTTCCTGCGTAAACGCTCACTGGCTTGACGTGACGTCACTCCATAACACGTAAACTTTTCATGGTGGATTTTTTAGTGTCATTTAATATAATAAATCACACGTTTTTATGACAATGGATAACTCTTCAACAACTATAACAAATCTCTCAAAAAGGGTGTATTGATCTCATGTTTTGTACCTACCCATGCGTCCTTCCAATTCCATCAAGTTTCCTGACAAAGCTTATTAAAAACTTAGAGAAAAGTGGGTGAGAGCAGGTCGAACCTTCTTTCTCTTGTCTTCTTCTTCTTCTTTACCTCCTCCAAAATATGATTTGCGATGTTGTGAAGACCATTTTTATCAAGAAAGTGCATAAAGTAAAAAAAATAATAATTTTCTTTGAGGTATAAGTAGGACTGTCAACAAAGAATATAAAAAATATAAAAATTCCTTAAAAGCATTGAAAATGAACAAGGGGAGAACCGTAGTCCTGTATATTATTTCAGAGTAACTTGTTTAACATATTTTTTAAATTTAGGTACATAAATAATACAATTTTGCATCATTATGTCCAGGTAGACTTAATTTCCATGGAAATATTTAAGTACAAAGGCAGAACGTACAAATCTACCTAGGAAAAAATCCCAAATTTTGTTCTGCTAATTTTTGGAATATTGAAACTTTAATGTGAGATATTATAAAATTGTTCTATTTTCATCACCAAGGGTAAAAAAGGATAGTAACTCATTGTAAATTTAGCAAAATTGCAATACCTAACTTACGATTTCGTCAATCTACACGTTGAAATTTAAAATGTAAAATTTAATACATTTTAATGCGATTGAATTACAAGCTTACTACTTGGGCTTAAATAAAAACACTTTTTAAAAAAGGGTTAAATACCTTACCTACTGACTTATCGGGAATCAATCACGCAACTCTCATCAGTTGTAACAGAGCAAGTGTCATTTGTGTCAAACTGGGGTGTATTACATCTCACGGAGTATAGGTACACTTAAATTTGAATTTCCCGGAATCGCGGGATTCTTTCGATAAAAGAGTGCTTTCAATAATAGCCAACATCTCAACTTTAGGTAAATATGCATCCGAATATCCGATTTCTACTCATCACGCAAATCATTATTTCTAAGTTTTTATTCTGCGAATAGAAAACGAAAACAGAAAATCGTATAACAGTATAATTTTTACTTTCTTATAAAAAAACGAGCAAGTGTCTTCACTATACAATTAAGTTGTTCCTAATTCAATTAACAGCCTCAATGTCTACCATCGTAACCTATTCTTCTGTTATCGAGATAATTATTACCTATTCCCTGGCGAGTAGAGATAAAGCACTTAAGTTTTATTAGACTCATCTGTTACAGACAAAAGAAGTATACAGTTATATTTACGTACTTATTTATCAGGTATATTTTGTCTTTAATGAAAATCTTAACAAACGTTATTATTGTGGAACATTAGAAGAAAGGATGATACGGATTGGCAGATAGATAAATAAAGTCATTCGCCTCCCGACAAAAAAAGTGTCATAATACAAAAACAGCTATTTCGAGTAGACACGACTTTTATGCATGTGAATTGAACAAAACAGCTCAGTGAAAAAGGGATACCTAACCACCTAACACCACACCTAACATGTGATATGACACTTTTTTGGGATATGACACTATTTTTGCCGGGAGGCGATATGTTATATATTTAATTATGTATTTATACGGAAATTAAAGCGATCGCGATATAGGTATTACATATCTCTGAATTGCCTGACGTTTCGACCAGGTTGCACTGGCCGTGGTCACAAGCTAATTCCCGTATAAATACATAATTAAGTATATAATAGAACGCGAAAGTTTAAAAGTTAGTACATTTGTTATATTTCGAATCTAATGGATTTTATAAAATAAATTCCAAATAAATTTTTGTTGTTGTACACCGTTACAATATTTGCAACAACTGTACACTGTTACATATATGACTGTGTAAATAGTAGAGTGGAGCCCTTTCACTGAAACTTGCAGCAAACTTTGGATGAAGACATGGCAATGTCTATAGGAATGGTAATCGTTGGTGTCCTATAACAGTACATGTTTTTATGAATATATAAACAAAAATACTTAATGTATATAGGTGTAACTTTTCTGATGCTCTTAGATATCTATTATGTACTAGCTGCGCCCCGCGGATTCACCCGCCTAAGTCCCGATGTCGTGGGAATATCGGAATAAAAAGTAGCCTATGTGTTAATCCAGATCTCCAACTATCTACATACCAAGTTTCATCACAATCGATTCAGTAGTTTTTGCGTGAAAGAGTAACAAACATCCATACATCCATATATCCATACATCCATACATCCACACATCCACACATCCATACATCCATACATCCATACATCCTCACAAACTTTCACGTTTATAATATTAGTAGGATGTAATGAAGGGATTGGAAGCTTCTCGTTAGATGGGATGGGTTGCTATTAGTCTATTTTCCAAAACATACCCTCAAAATCTGCTAGAGATGGAAATGAAGAATAATACTAAATATTCAATGGAATAGCCCTCTTTGACATGACTTTGAAATACTATGAATTATGTTTTAAAGGTCGAAAGCTTTATTTCTCGCTTAGATAGACCATTATGACGACATTCTTAAGTTTACATAACTGCTGAACACTTTGTACATTGTTAATACACTTGGTACTGACAAAAACATATAAGAAACTAAGAGATTCTTAAGTGATGACAAGTCAAAAAACTTGAATTTCACAGACCATAGCTTTCATTGAAACGTGGACTTCGGCTCACAAACAAACAAGAATGAATGATGCGTCTAAAGCTTTGAAGTCTGAATAGTTTCTATTATAAAGGCGGTAAGAGCTTGTGATAGATACCCAGATAATTGTGAAATGCTTCGGCAACATCTCGTTAATCTGCTATTTGAGTATAGATTATTCAATTCCGATTAATCATCTCATTCATTCAGTTTGAAAGGCATAGAAATCTGGAGGAAAGTTCCTGAAAGCCCCGTTGGTGTTGTGAGGACATATATTATATATGTTACTAGATACGAATAAATGCCAGTATGTCACTTAGTGAAAGTTTGGGTCTTTGCAACCTTGTCTCCAGAGTTCCAGTATGATGTATATCATACAAGAACGACGGTCAATGGAGGAACTTTTATAACCGACTTCAAAGGAGATTTTGAATTCGAATTTTGAAGTGAAACTTCTTTAGAGTCGTTGTGATTTGAAATTCGACGAAACGGAAAACTCACACTAAGAAGAGGCAAACATACTCATAAATAGGATTTAGCCTGCGAGAGAGACTACACGATCTGTTTCAGTACGTTTTTATAAACTATAATTACGAGAATTATAGTTTTAAAAGGAAATGTGTTTTGATTAACATAATAAGAAAGTGAAGTGAAGAATTAAAGAAAGTTCTTTATTTAAAGGGAAAAATAAAATAAATTGTTAAAAAATTATTGCCATACATTCACTAAAATTATTTTTCTTAGTTTGGTAATTGTTACCTCTTATATATCATGGAACTCAAAAGTTTAAAAGTTAGGAAGGTCTTTATTACCGAAAAGACCGATTATAAAATATTTAATGTACGAGTTATTAGAATTTTTATATTCATTGCTCTATTTAAGAGTTAAATGAACGTAATAAATGATTCAAATTCTTATGTTTTATCTATACCTCCTACCTCGCGTACCTTAATTGAAGTGCTAATCACAATGGTTGAGCTGGTAGTTCATGCCGAATGTGACTAGAGCATTTCTACGGCAGCGTACCGTACTCAACGGGTACGCGTTTAGAATTGATTTAGTACTTACCTGTCTAGTTTGCTAGGTAATAATGACACATATACGTAGTTGTGAAACCCTTCTAAAATGGCAAAGGTACCCAGGTAGAAATTGTTACGGTTTATAAAAAAAATGGTTTTCTAGCTACAGCCTAAACAATTTTACCTGTAATTTTCAATTCAAGACTATCTTGTCACAAAGTATGCTAGAACACGTTTAAATAAAGTTTCAAGGCTCTATTTATTTGTTTTATTGTACTTTGTTTAGGAACAGTTGTTGTGTCCCTCCAACACCAGGAGAGGATCCTCCGACCAGTGCTCTTGCCAGCCGGACCGCGGTCCAACAGTTAATGTTGGAAAGTTGTACATATACGATGACTAATCGTTGCGAGAACTTTCATTGCGTGATGCAGGATTAGTAGTTACTACGTAGGTAAACTCGTCTTGGCTAAAATTGTGAAACCCCGACACAAACAAACAAAGCTCTCTAAAAAGTATAATGATTAACAGTTTTTCTTTATTTCAGCTAAGAACACTCTTAATCATAAACACTTTTCAAACGAAAAATATCATATTCGGTTCATATATTTGGGAGCTACGATGACAGATACTGTAACACAAACACGCGTTAACATATGAAACCCCTCTGTTTGAGCTCGAGTTTTAAAAACATAGTAACTGTTCCGCGCTATCTATCAAAAAGACAATGGACACGATGTTTCTTTATCAGTGTGTATAACTAATATGTTATTTTCGGACCACTTGGCACATAATAAACATTTTTCTACGTGTTAGGCCAGTAAAGTCAACGAGATCTTAAACGAGTAATCGTCCATCCGTGGACTATAAACACCCGTCCGTAATACCGTCACTAACATTCCAATCATATAATGTCCACCTTTTGAACATATGGCCTTTTACTATGACACTTTTAGCACTGGAATTAGAAACGGAATAAAATTTAAGAAATGAAAACTATTTGTAAAAGTTATGTATGTATTAAAATGAGTTACTTGATTGTCTATAAAATGACCACCACCTGCCATTTCTCTCACTAAATCACCCAAAGGTTGACTGGTAGATAATAATGCCATGTGCCATTACGTATGCTTCGTGCAATGTTAAATGCAGAAAGTATTCAATTAATAAAATAATATTTTAAAATTACAATACCTACTCCTTTATGTATAAGTAATAGTTGAAAAGAAACACGGCTTTCCATCGTATATAATTATTTATACGGAAATTAATACGCTTAATAGGCATTACATACCTTTGAATTTACCTGACGATCCGACCAGGTTGCATTGGCCGTGACCTGTGACCACGGCCACTGCAACCTGATCAAATAATTATATAAAAAGTGGTATTTTTTTTTATTCTGATGATCCTGATGTTATAATGTTATTGGAATGTCATCAGCGCTTAACATGTGTGCAAATTTTGAAGTTAATCAGATGCCTTTAAATTCGTGAAAGATTCCGATCTAATCTTTCAACTTTCGGATCTATAGATTCTTACATTCACCTCGAGCTAATAAAAACGTAGTAAAAAAGATCACTTTGTTGTACAATATCAAAACCTAGTACATGATTATGATTTATGCCGCGTTCCAATATACAAAAACGATTCGTTTTACATACGAACAGTAAAATTTCGTTGAATGCATACAATGCAAAAAACCAAGCCTAGTGAGACGAGGGACGAAATATTTTAATACTTGTTTTTGTCTGGGAACACCCACGGTGTTTCATAATAGGCCTTATTCCTAAAGTCAAGCAATTCCTATGACCTTCTTTTACATTTAATATTATTGTCGTGTATTTCAGACAGAGTAATATTAAGATTCCAGTATTAAATTGATAAAAGTTTTATTTCGGTCACAATTCTCAACGTTTGAATTCTGGAAACAGTGTACTGTAATCCGTAGGAACAACACACTAATAACAACAATTACTTACAGTACAGAGCATAACACTTTATTGCAGCTTTATTGTTATTCGGGTTGCGGCTATCCCATTTACAAGCTTGTGCTTAACTCCAAGTTGAATTGCGGCAGCAAGTGTATCTTTTGTCAAGGGAAACCGGAATATGTCTTTGTTTGTTATATGTATAAATAGAAATAACATAAGCTTCAAAACTATTTAAACAAAAGTAGTATACTTTGGTACGTTTACTTCATTATTAAGCGGGTAAAATACACGGCTACATAATATGTTGGAAAATAAAATACATTTATTTCCGCGGTACGATAATGTACAAAGTAATCAATTTGTTTCGGTTTACGAGCTATTGTGCGTCAACTTCGAATCTCTTGTCATATTAATAACATTATTTAATAAGTGTTTGTACCCATTAAATAGGCAGGTGGGTCGCTTCGAATGTTTAAAAATTCTCTCTTACTTTACGTTTATATAAACCATTACGCAGAATTACGAGTCCCTAGAGCAAGAATCGGCAATTAATTTGAAGTGGGGTCTTAATGCTGAAACTGTTCCAATCGGAAGTCTAAATGTTAAGAGGAGTCATTAGAAAGAATTTTTAATATTCCCCAACTTGTCTTGACATTTTTCATCACTTATATATAAGACACATAATTAAAAATGTATGTATATTATGCATATATAAGTCGGTACGCAAAGGGCGGTCACATAACAAAATTATTTACTGTCGTGAAAATTTCACTATCCAGTAACATTTTAATAACCATAATGACCGAGGTTATAAAAGAAGCTCTAGAGAAGCTTCTCAATTAGTCAGTAGGGTACAACGTGGATATTATCCGGCTTCAGTTATAATTTGGTGGGGTGTTGGTTATTAGGAGTTACTGAGCCATATTCTTGTAAGAAAGTTATCAAAACATCGGCCCAGGTGTATCAAGATACGATTCTTTAGAATGTGGTTTAACAACACCATGTTCCACAACCAAGAATGGTTCTTTCAGCAAGACTCAGCACTGGGTCTTAAAGCTTCCTCACAAACGAGGAATGGAACATTTGCGACTTCATCAGAGCTGAAGAGTGGATTGACTTGATTATGATTTATTGTGTATTTTAGAGGGTATAGCTGCTCTACACGCCATGATAATTTGAAGATATTAATGTACAAACTAACGCACAATGTAGTAATAAATGTTTCATGTCAAAGAAAAAAGACGATGTTTTCCTTGTAACACAATATTAAGGTCAACACTATGTATTATGTAGGTACGTTCAGTTTTATACCCTTTTGTGATTTGTCTATTGCCGAATTCTGCTCAATATTAAATGGTTTGGATTTTGTGTTTGTTATGGCCACATCAAAAACTCTTATTTATTTTATTAAAAATAGGGGCAAACTATAATAGATAAAACTGTTCGTTATTTAATATAAATGAGTTAAAAGACATTATTATGACTAGTTATATCGGTACCGCAATGCTATTGACTGGTTGATAATTATTGATGAATAGGGGGGTATAAAAGGCTTATAAGTTGTTAAGAATCACTTGAGTGCGGATTGAGGTTGGAACAACATAGCAGTTACTGTTATAGTGATTTTGAAATATTAGTTTATAGCAATAGTTTGAGAATGTTCCTAGCATGTTGTGTGACAGTTAACAAATTTAAAAATTCATGATAATTGGTTTTAACGTTAAAAATATTATAGCATACAAATTTTAATAAAATACGACTGCCCTGCCAAAAAAACCACTTTAAGAAATTATTTAACATTTGTAATTGGCCCCCTACAGCCACCATGTTAACGTCTAAATCGGTTGAAGCATTTGAAAGTTATGGTGTACTAGAGAAACTCACATACAATGAAAACATTGCACTCCTTTTTGGGCAAACATGTAAAAATAATAGTCTGTCTGTTGATTAAATTAAGTACTCATAAAAATTTAGCATTATCAGAAATTGCATTCGTTTTTCAAATTTCACGGTATGGTTCCAGATGAATTTCCTCCCGCGAACACTCCAGCCGTGGAATGAACTCTCTACCGAGGTTTTCCCGAGGGGCTACAGTATGGGATTCTTCAAAAAATTAGTGTATAGGTTTTTGAAGGGTGACAACGCGCATGCAAGTCCTCTCCAATTGCAAGCGTTCATAGGCTACGGTAACCGCTTGTCATCCGGCGGGCTATATGCTTGTTTGCCACGGACGTAGTATAAAAAAAAAATTAATAATAAAGTAAAATTAAAATTTATTGTTTAATTACTAAACTAATTATGCATGTTATGTATAGTGTGATCGGTCAAATTTGTAAGTCGTTGATTTATTTAAAAAACTGTTGTACCTATCGATTGTATGCAAATAAATTTTAATAGCCTTTTTTGTGCTGTTGTTTCAATTCAAAAGAAAAACAAAGGACAATTATATTTATTATTTTGTTTTTCAACATGCCTACGATAAAATAGTAGGACAATGAACATTCTTTGAAAAATCAATGTACATTCATACAGTTACAAGAGGATTGTACCTATAAAATATTTTATGATGCAATAACTAACTATGTTAATAGTTGGTGATGTATATTATATGGAGATAGAAACTATAAATTCTACTATCAGGGTTTAGCAATAGCAATTCCCAATGTCATATTGTTGGAGAATAATACATTGGTCACCCAAAAGTTATAGCACTTTAGTCCCAAATGATTTATCTAAGGAAATTTGGGTATAAATGCCATAAATTGCGACGTTATCTTTGATTGTACTACTAAAATAATATATTAGATAATAACAAAAAATAACAATGACGGTAATCCTAACTAATACTATAAACGCAAATGTGAGTTTTTTTGTTTTGCGTACATGTTTCCAGTGTTACAGAATAGGACATAGGGTACTGAACATAAGGGACTGTTCCCAAAGAATGAAAAAAATAGTTTTAAGCGAACGAAGTCGCGGGCGTAACTATTATATTATCTGTGCTGCGGCAAAAAGCTGGTTTAGTAATAAAGGTAATTTCTGGCAGTGATCACCAGGGTTTCTCAACAAGAAAACCTTAGAGTGCATCCTCAGCAATTCAACGTATCTTTTCTTTGCAGATGGCTGTTTAATTTTGGGCCGTCATGTTTCTGTGCGTATCCTTCTGATTGAAAGAGGGTAGAATAATTTCATTGTAGTAAGGGTGGTTATGGGTTCGCCACTTCTAGACTTTTCAGATCGAGATGAACCGGTTCTGGCATAGACGTACCTATGTTGTAGGTTTTCAAAATTACATTCGTGACTCCGCATCGCAGCGATTGGTTCACGAAGAGAAGCGCCAACAAAAAAATCTTCAAAATAGAATTTTATTTCTCAAAAAAGCTAGATGCTCAAAGCCAGAAAGGTGACGACAGCTGTGCATCGCGACGTGAAAACGAATTCTTTAAAATAAAAAAAATTATAATCGTACAGTTACATGTAAATTATTTTATTGCAGCTATAAACAAGCACTTATTTAAGCAATCCATGCTACTAATATTATAAACGTGAAGTTTGTGAGGATGTTTGGATGTATAGATGTTTGTTGCTCTTTCACGCGAGAACTACTGAACCGATTGCGACGAAACTAGGTATGTAGATAGCTGGACACTTGGATTAACACATTAGCTACATTTTATGCCGATATTCCCACGGCATCAAGACTTACACGGGTGAAACCGAAAAACACTGGCAACTTAGTAAGATTTATTGCTGTCATTTTTAGCTTACCAGTAAGACCCGGACAAGATTATAATAAAAAGTCTTCCTAATGGTTTTATAAACCGTATAACTAAGGAAAGAATTATTCAGTGCCTATCCGGTATAAAATACTCCTAGTTTTAAACATTCTAAACAGTTTACGAAAACAGGAGGCATTTGACTGTATTGTCTTTCTTCTTTTCTGCAATTTGTAAGCAGCCTCTATGATTATTTTGAATTCCATGGTTGAAAAAACATTTTATAGAAATTTTAAGTGGCATTTTGTGGATGGATTGGTGTGCTGTGTTTTTTTTTTTTTTGTTTAAAAACGCTGAACCAAGAGATGATGTGAGAATTTTCGTTTCTAGAGCTTTATTTCTTTTTTTACCCATGAGATATTCATTCCGCCTTAGTAGGAATTAAGATTTTTTAAATGTGTCATGTATTATGTGTTAAAAACAATCTCACTACTATACCACCTATCAGATTCACTAAATATTCGTAATAGCGATGTTGCTCGTACCTCGATTCGCAATCAAGTGATTGTTATATCTCTTATATTGCACGCCTTTTTCACCCCACCATTACCCGCTATTTGTCAGACAGACCAATGGCGTTGCATTACCGGTATAACTAGTCATAATAATGTCTTTTAATTCGTTGTTAATAAATAGTGAACTGTTTTCTTTTGGAACAGGCTACTAGCTTCACGTCTGGCTTGCTACTTCTTTTCAGCGCTAAATCATCCTGCAGATGTCAACAATAATTATAATAATATTTAATTCAGTAGAAAAATGACGGTGAAAATGATAAAACACAAGCAAAAAACATTCATTTCGTTTTGCCGGAAGGCGTAGTAAAATAAATATTCGCGTGTTATTTACAAATTCGTTTTGGATTTTCTTTGTAGCCTTTAGTTGTACATTTGTATAGTCTTCAAGACCAAGACGTAGGAAGTAAGAGTTATGTTATATTGTAAAAATGTATATTATTATTTATTTTATTCCGTTACATTTATATCATAACAAATTTGCCTTTGTGTTGAAAATAGAGCTGCAACACTCGCATCACAATAAAATCATTACACTTGTATTCTTACAAACAATTACTGTAGTCAAACCATTAAAATACATTCAATTAATAATTAAAAAAAAAATGTTCAGAATCACTTACTAATAATAAAATAATATAAACCAGACAAGTGCGAGTCTGACTCGCTCACCGAGGGTTCCGTAAGCAAACAAACTTGTATGTAGATAGTACATCCATCTCATAATCAATTCTCGAAAATTTCTGCCCGCCATTACTGAAAGACAAACTTAACTTTGCATTTCTAAAAATACTCTCCCATACCTTGACACGACAAGTCCAAACTTTCCAACAGCAAAATATTTGTTTGTAATCACAAAAACATTTTTTTTTTAATTTGATATAACAACAAATTAATGACTTTCGTATTTTTCCTTTACTTGTGCTGTCAGACCTTGCTTCTTACCACATTCATGATTTTAGGTCAATAGGAAGTACCCTATAGGTGGATTTACGTGCGAAATATTCAGTAGAGTAGCGGAAGGTACGCCTTACACCAACCCTAGGGTAGGGTCTTCAAGCTGGAGCTGGATGTCGTAATAAAAGCTGTTCCCGGATTCCTCCTACCTAAGGCGCAGTACGGCACACCATGTGGTTTTAGTCGGTTCGATTCCGACACACCACCCCACCGAAAATCCCGGTGGGGTGACGGCCCGCGGGGGTTTAAACACACACAAAAAAAGGATCTTCAAGCTGCAAAGCAAATGTTTTGTGATTTTTTATTTTCGCCATTTTTTTTAATGGGTTTTAATCACTGACCTCTATTATTACTTCTATAATATAGAGGTCAGTGGTATTATTGCATTCTGTTATTTAAATAAGAGCCTTCATAGATTGAGGTTTTTATACGTAAGTACTGTTATTTATTAGTGGTAGATATATATACTCTCCTCTTACATAACGCTTATAGTAAGCGTATGTAAGAGGCGGTATGTTACATATATGTTATATTGTTTGAAAAATTTGTCGTTGGTACCTACTCTCTCATCTCATCTTTACATAGTAACAACTTATTCAAAACTTAAATCGAAGTTAGTTTACAGAAATATTTTGCGGTTATTAAGTTTGTTCAGGAACGTTTATGCAAACAACTTATAGGGGCAAAAGTTTAAGCTGCAAAGTAATTTGTCTCAGTCGAGGCACGTTATTGAATCACTATTAAGAGTTTTGGTAAAAAAAAACATTTTTTTTTTTTAAAGACAACTCCCCGCATTAGGAATTACTACTGTGTCGCGGGGGACTTTACAAACATACAAACAACGGACACAAAGAACACCCAGACTCAGGTGGGAATCGAACCCACGACCTCTGGCTCAGCAGTCAGGGTCACTAACCACTAGACCAACAGGCCAGTTATTTTATCATTTCATCAGCTATACCTAATTACAGATAAACCATAAATTTGATAGACTAATATACTTATATAAGTAACTAATATACTAATATACAAACCTTTTTTGTTTTTTTTATCGTGTTTAAAGCCCCACGGGTCATCACCTCACTGGGGCTAGCGGTGAAGTGGTATGTCGGAATCAAAGCGACTAAAACAACACGGTGCTCATTCACAAGTGGGCCTATTGCAAGGGTCTCGGGTATACCCTAGGAAGGAAGTCCCGGGAAATCCGGTAGCTCTTGGCCGCCTTTTAAACAGTTGGCAGCCATTTCATTGCGTGCGGAGGATCATGCCCCCATGATTTTGTCTAAAACTTCATCGAGTAAAGTATGTTTTTAGTAAACCACTTATATTATATTATTAGTAAACTTTATTGTACACAATAAATATAACTTAATAAAAGTACTCCAATTTACCTCGTAATAATATTAATTTTATTTATTTTTTCCAAAAGTGGGGAAGTTGATTGAATAATTATATAGACTTTGCCCGGGTTGAACAATTAACTATAATATACATATAACCTTGTCTTTAGGTAATAATAAACCTTTCTAGCCTATATCTATCTAGAACAATGAACCTGTACGTGGTGCAAAGACATTTTCCAATAGAGGCAGTTGTTCCAAAGATTACTCTCCACATATGAACTCAGTTTTTGCACCTTATTATAATAGTAGTAGAGATTGTCATTAAGTTCCTTTTAATGACAATCTCTACATTTTTTTCGTATATTTATTTTTATTGATGTGGACATTCTGGTGATCCACGGGAAAAAATAATTGCCCGTGGTCTACGACGTTTAATACCAATGTAAGCGCCGCCGCGTCATTAGAAAGTATAATATCACATTATTGTGTTATTATGTTATTATAATATCGTAGATAATGACGTGTTTATACAGTGCAAAATAAATCAAAGATAAAGAAAGAAAAAAAAAACAAGAAATAACAGAAAAAGAAAAGTTTTAAATAAATTTAAACAAATGATTACTTTATCAGCGAAAGTTACGACATTGACAGGTTTTGATATGGAAAAGGCTCCTGAGAGCACAATGAAAATACAAAATAAATCTATAATATTAAGACCCCAGACTTAATGGGAAGTACGGCTATTTGAATTTGAACAGTGTTTCGCTGCATAAATACATAACGCAGATTTAAATCCTACAGTGGGACACCAAAGTACCACCAGCTTGATAGTTGCCGGTTAATTGCATGCAATGTACACTGAAGTCAAACACCAACTATACAGAATATAGATTCGACGTGTGAATGTTTGTGTGGCGATGGTGTTATTTTTATCTGTTTTATTGGTCGGTAGCACAGAAATCTAAGTAAGGTAACCTAGGTTACCTTATTTAGATTTCTGTGGTCGGTAGGTATTGAGATAAAGAATTCGATGGTGTGCATGACTCCAAAATTTAAATTTTTGAGTTAGCTCCCTTTAGATCTAGGTGTACGATATGGAAACCAGAAATTCCATAGTACCCTAACTCCTTTACTGGTTATAGTTATTAACTCGTTACTTGCGAAAATGACCTCAAGTCACTTAATCTAGCGGTTAATTGGTTCTATGCATTTAAATCGACCCCTTTACCTACGATTACAATTCTTTGGATTAATTCTGAATGGATTAATCCAACTAGTGGCTACAGTTCATTATTTATGTAAATTACGTGGTTTGTATGGATAATGAAGGTACGTGCCAATTACAATTGTCCCTCACAAGGACAAAGATTTCTTAGTGCAGGTTTACACTAAACGTTCCAATTTTATTGTCTATGTGCACGACAGTATCGCCACCTATCATACTCAACTATTTGGTATAATGTTAAGTGTTGACCCAGAAATGTTTTATTCTTTTCTAATAAATAAAGTTATTAAAAGATACTTAGAAAAATGACAAATCGTATTTTAGAGGAATTCGTTAAAAACATGATATAAAAATGGTCATTATTATAAAAACCGGGTTTGTAAGCATAAAACACTATAAAAGTTTCCAACCTCACAGTGATGAAAGGAAATAAATTAGTTTAAGCACGAAATGGAAGAAATGTCTTGGAGCTGTTATTATAGTGAATAGTTACTGAATACGAGCCCACATATATATATATATTTGTCAAACATCTGTGATATACCACCCTATAAAACAGGTTTAAACCAGAGCACTTACTCTCATAACTTTAAAAGTAATTAAGCACACTTAATTTATTATTTTACGGTAGGTAAAGTACTTTAATTATACACGTAAAGTAGTTTAATATACTTTATTTATTACAAATCAGTAATTCTCGTGTTGTCACTGGAATGAAACGCAGCTGTTTATTGTCACATGTATTATTAAAAATTTAACCGAAGACAAAGAACTAAAAAGCAAAAATCAAATAAACCTTATTTTAACTCTGGAGTATTGAGCTCTTTACATAAACGCCAAATAGCAAACTGATTAATTAATCTTAATTTTATATGTACGTAGTACGTAGAAATGGAAAAGGGTCTACGTAAGTAATATAAATCATTTTATTATTTGGCGCCGACTCAAAGTTAGTTTTATAAAAATTTGATAGTTTATGTAAAGAAGCTCAACCCTTAAGACTTAAAAGGTTTATTTATTTTTTGCTTTTTAGTTCCTTTTCATCGGTAAAATTTTTTGTTAATTTTTTTTTTTTTATGATTTTTTGTGGCTCGTTAAATCACAGTATTATTATCTCCTAATTTCTAATCCTTAATCATTACTCTTGCTACTGAGCTGATTATGTAATCATCTTTTCTTTAGGTTCCCAGGATACTGACCAATTAAGGTTAAATCAAATATTGTAAAGACGTTTAAAGAAGTCTTTTCTTCAAAGTATATTAAATGGTTTCTAACACTAAAACCACAGTTTTTATATCTAACTTCCAATTACTTAGGAAGGATATGGTTTCCATCATCAGCTCATATACATAATGTGATGATTCCTAAACGCAAATACCTGATTAAGTTATGTAAAGTAGACAGAAACACTGGTCGTGGCCACAATTTTCAAGAGTTTCTCTCAATTTTGTCAGGATCTTATCATCAGATCCTGACTACTTTATCTAAAAGTAAAGTATTATCAAAATCGGTTCATAAAAAATGGAGTAAGGGCTGAACATACATAAAAAAATATATTTATGTATGCTTCGCACTTGTGTAACGTAGATACAAATGTGGTAAACAATTATCGTCATATGATTATGCAAATTAACACAAAACAAATATTGTTTTGTGTTAATTTACTAAAAAACTACACGTATAAACCTTCCTCTTGATCGCTCTATCTATTGGTGTACACCGAATTAACATCCGTTGCGTAGTTTAAAAGATCTAAGCGTACAAACGGCGGAAGCGACTTTGTTTTTATACCTACTATGTAAAGATACGGTCGAATTAAGAACCTCCTCCTTTTTCATTAAAAAACAATATTGAGTTTGATATCATTCATTTCATTCTTCAATTCTAACTTGATTTGTGGTATTATCTGAGACTATCTGAGACTTGTGGTTCTTCATTTTATCAGGTAGGACCTGTAAATAACTGACCCTCTTCTTTCGATATATTTTAGCGAATTTCATGGGAACATAACTCAACTTGCTTGGGCCTTGATATTTTTCCTCCAATAAAATGTTCTCTGTAGTAATTTGTAAATTGTGTCGTGAGGTTTTGGAGACCACGGCAACCTATCAAAACTTAAATAATAAAGGCAATAATATATAAATATCAAATAAAATACAGCGGAAATAAAATGTGTTTCTTAATATGGTAATTTAAGGTTTTATCGCTTACCTTTTCGTTTTTACAGCAGCTATCCATTTTTTTTGTGTATCTAATTTCCATGCTACTGTAGGAAAATTATAGAATTTCCACCAACTATTCGTGCCGTTATTTTTTCGGTTCACAAAACAACAACAATTATAACCGTTTTCAATATACAAACAATTTGTAGGAAACTCAATGTAATTTTCTTTGATAGACTATCCCGAATTGTTGCATATTTTTGCCACGGCATGCACTGAAATCGCATTACTGTACCCCTATGAATAATGATAGACATTCGGTTGTGGTTATCAAAAAAAAAAGTATGTGCTATATATAAATCCTATTATCTTTTGTTTAAGGAACTAGAAATTTCCGGCGATTTTTAGAACGTAAGTTCTAATTACCTTTGCTAATAAACACTTACCAGGAATACAACCGTCACTTTACAATTGAGCTTGCAGTTCATAGGAGGTTGACATCTGGCACGTTTCCCGGAAATTCCTGTGATGGAAAACTTTGTGGTTTTTAGGCAGATTGTTTACGATATTGCCGTTTCACTGAACTACTAATGAGGTCTTTGGGGCTTCCAGTTCAGGCATGGTGTTATTATGATAACAGGGTACTTTCATATAAGCCTATTTTTAAAGGGATTAAGGAGAATGTGTCTACATAATATACCTACCGCTTTTATTAAAAAATACCTAAATATTGGTATAAATAACACTTAATCTGTCCATCTTAATCTTACCATTTTATTTAATTTTCAGAAGTACTTCATTCGTATAAGCGTGACAGAGGCTTAGGCTCATTAAAGAAAAATATTTCTTTATCTCACAAAAAGAATTTCGTTACAATGAAGAGAGTAATAATCTTAGCTTCATAATAATTTGTGACATCAAAGCAGTTATTAAAAAAAGTGTATCCAACAAATTACAGTAATTAAACATTTTTAATTAATACTTATTGCTGTAACTGTAGCATAATGCCGACCAAAGTAATAAATGAGCATAATTAATTGACGTATAAAACCATCCGAGCCCGCATGGCTTTTTGGTGTGTACTTTGTATCCGGGGAACAACTGACCCATTTTGGATGCGGTTGCCTTTGTTAAGCATTCGTGTATGTATTAATATCGTCTTTTTGGCAGTTAATGCTCATAAATATTTTATATAATTTAATCGTGTGTGTATGATGCTCTTGCCAAAATTTTACACTTACAAGTGAGTTACATTTAAGACCTTTAACGTTAGATCTAAAGGATGTTATAATGAGAATTGAAATGTGTTAAAGGGCTCTAAGTAAAACTGACTGGCCTGTTGGTCTGGTGGTTAGTGATCTTGATTGCTGAGCCAGAGGTTTTGGGTTCGATTCCCACCCAGGACAAATAACTGTGTGATGATCATGATCACTTGTTCTGTGTCTTGGGTGTAGTTTATCTATAATATGTATGTATTTAGAAATTTATAAGTATGTTTATTAGCAGTGTGGTTACCATAGTACAGGCTCTGCCTAGTTTGGGATCAGACGGCCGTGTGTGAGATGTGTAAAGTTATTATTGTTATTGCTTAGATTTTACCGATATAAAAGAATTAGCATGTAATTGCACCGGACGTGGTCTATCCACTCGTGACCACGAAAAATGCAATTCGATCTGCACACACGTAGGCAGGTAAACGCAAAGGAATATTAACTAATAATAATAACTAGTAATACTTTACTACTATTAATTATACATAGAATATGCATAGAAGTCTCAAAAGTAAATAGCCGGTAAGTGGTCGATACTTTTGCATGAAACTTTCAGATGTAATGACCCACTAAAACGCTATAGTAATTAAGATAAACCGCCATATCACTATACAGTAAAAACCGATCCACCATTTTCGTCTATAAAACATATACACATACATAGCATTCAGGAATTATCTACACTCATGTCTTTTGTAATATAATCTATTGTCACACTAATTCATACATTGTAATTTCAATTTAGCAAAGGCTTAAGTAATTAACCTAAGGACGGTGGTAAAAGAGCCACAGTTCACGAATCTCTTTATTATTAAATTAATACAACCTTGTACCTCCCATCCCTTTATCGCAACATATAACAAAACGAGCTTAAAATTTAAGTATATTTGCTCACAGTTGAAAAACTGCAACAGAATTTACGTCACAACTTTATTACTCTCCAAAAATACATAGTACCGTTTGACTTGCTGTAAGTATGTCATTGCTGATATCACCCCTAAATACCTCAACGACAATGTAGCCAGTGACTAGAGAACTCGTTCGCTTACCGGCAGTAAAGAAGTAACCCTTTTGCAGCAATAGAATTTTACGACCCATACTGGACGACAGTCGACTTACATATGGTCCCTGCTTTACTTTTATGACGAGATCAACTCGGCATACTGATTATTATTTTATTACATAGTAGAATCTGCACACATTGATAGTTTTAGCTTGTTATTGTGTTGTATCTTTAATCCTGGTCTATTGGGGTTAGATTATAGTGCAATCAAAATATATTGAGTTATACATAAATGTTTACGACATTTATTAAAATAATAAAACTACTATGTATTCTCTCGACTCAATTTTTCAGCCTAGCAGACACCAATATGCAGTAAGGAATAAAATAATATTACAATAAAGTTTACAGTACTTTGATTTTTCATTCGTAGTGATCGTGGCAGCATTTTACTAGCGGATACAATACAATACTTGTAATTGAAAAGGAGTGGCTACCGTATTGCAACTCTATTCGTAAATATATGTAGAAGCAATTGATAATGGCTCTCGTAAAACACAAAACTGATTATGCATGAACCCATCGCCTGCATTCGAGTGGCCTAAGCGTCAGCTTTCGTTTGCAATAAAATATATATAAAGTAAAAGTTCTCTTTCCCTTGTTACAGAATATATCAATACTGGTGGTGCTGTTGTATAGTTGGAGAATTGGTGTCAATGCCAAGAGGTATAAAGAGCTCGACGATGTATATTATGGTGAGTGAGGATATACAATTTTTTTACAAGTTCCTTGAACGGCGCCCTTTGCTAGACACCGATTATAGTAATAATCAACTATGAAAGTAGAGTTCAAATGTTATTTTATTACAATATCTAAATTATTATACTAAATTATGTTTAATTAATTAATTAATGATAAAATATTGCTTGACTATAATAAAGTCTACCCTGTCTATCTATTACTTTCACAAGTAACCTCTAAATCTGTGAATGAAAATCATCGTCTGGGCTGTCCATTAGACATCAATCCTTTGCAGTCAGTTATAACATGTCTGTACTCGGAACATATTAACGCCCGGCTAAGTGTCGAAGTTTTAATTTTTTGTTTCTTTTTTGCCTTGATAAGCTTAAATATTTTATTCCAAAGTGATATTTTACCTCCTATAGAAACATTTGGCGGTCTGGGTTATTAAAGATGCAGTGGAGCAAATAGAAATTCAAAATTAAATCGGTTCTACTAGAACACTGGAATTTATAAATTGAATAAGACTGGAATTGGATAATGATATTTTAAATTACATTTAAATAGTAAATAATCTATTAGTTTACAAAAAACCAAAACTGTGTAAATATAAGACAGAGCATACAAGATTGCAACAAGATGAATAAAAAATATTAGAAAATCCTTATTCATAAACATTCTTAAAGTTTTTGGGATCTTTCTTAGCTTTAAATAATACTAGATAATTCCCAGAAGCTCGTAAGGGATGGAACCATTTCTTGTTGCCTGCTAAAAAGTTTGTTAAAAAAATAAGCTTTTAAAAATCCGTTTAAAAATATTCGTGTCATAATGAAATTATTTATTTTCCACCTAAATAAAAAAAACCTTATTTCCTTACTGAGGCTATTAACTCGGTACAATAAGTTTACATTTATTTCGTGAGTCATGAATACCACTCTCCTTACAAAACATAAAAACATAGATGCCTATGAACATAAATCCATTATTTATATATTCTTGACCCCTTGTAGCTAAATGTGTAATGTCAAATGCTGGGTTCCAGTCTTAGATGTAAAACCATTTACAACGGCCGATATCAGAATTCCAAATTTTCTATATTTCTGGCATGAGTTTCGTCAATATTTAAAACGATCGCACGTTTTTAGACATGGACATATTGGACATACATTTTTTATATAAGTTAATCTTCCTTTAATTTTTATATGAACTCATCTTTTCCAACTATCTAACTAGTAAACTCAGAATAGAGATACTCTTATTGGTTAAAAACTATCTTCAACTATCAGAAGTGTCCAATTAAAATAATAACAAAATCCAAGGCTATATTTGCTCGAAGTTTTACACTTACTTTGAACTACTAACGCTTCAACGATGTTCAAAGAAAATCAATTAGGTAAACGAAAAAACTACTAACTTTTGAAGGGATAAGAGTTCGTGTGGAGCATTAACCAGGCTATTGAGTGGCCAATCAATTACAGGAGCCACGTTCAAAAAGCCCTTTAAAAATAAAAGTTGTGAGAATTCTTTTATATTGTTCTTTGAGTTATGGCACTTACATTCGCATGGGTCCACACAGGTGAAGATCAAACGGAATGATGTTAAGGTACCTACCTAGTGTTATTTCTTTAAGCATCACATTTACGGGGTCTACTTTTGATTTAAACTATGTAAAATCACAGAAATCTATACTAATATTATGGACCTGAAAATTGTTTATTTATTGTTTGTTTGAACGCGCTAATCCCAGGAACTACTGGTTCAAATTGAAAAATTATTTTAGTGTTGGATAGCCCATTTATAGAGAAAGGTTATAGGTTATATAACATCACGCTATAACCAATAGGAGCGGATTATCAATAAATTAAATATCTTTGAAATACGTGATCGCCGTAATTCCCGTCAACATAATTATATTTTCATGACATACGAAAGTTATAATGTAAATATTTTATTATACAATAACTAATATTATAAATGCGAAGGTGAATTTATTCGTGGGAGAGCCATGCTTCAGTACGTATGAGCCGGCTCAACCGGAGTGATACCACGGCCTCACAAGAAAACCGGCAGTGAGGCAAAGTTTTCATTGCTTTTCGCCGATTGAGTGAGGATACCGGAGGCCCTAACCCTTCCCTTTCACGCTCTTCCCCCTTCTCCCCCTTTTCCTGCTCTCCCCCCTTTCTCCCTCTTCCCCCCTTAAAGGCAACGCACTTGTGACTCTTGAATTGCAGGTGCCCATGGGCGGCGGTAGTCAATTGTGCGTGACCCGTCTAATCGTTTGTCCCCTATACCATAAAAAAGGTGAGTTTGTCTGTTTATTTGCTTTTTCTCCTTGACTACTCAACCGCCTACTCCTAAAAAGCTCATCATAAAATTTTGTTTACACCATGTTGTACAGAAGAGAGTTGTTCTCGAGGGATATATCTTATCTTCATTAGAGCGAACAAAACCACTGGCAAAAGTTAGTTATTATTAGACCATGGACAATATGGACATTCAGTATTACAAATAACAATGTCAATGTAAAATATTTGATATAAACCAACCGCGAAGAAAAGTTAAATAATCCATAATAAAGAGAAGAAGAAACTATGAATGTTAATTATAATCGGATTTTTAACTTAATAGTGAAGTAAATTGTTTACAATTGCCAGCAGTTTGTGTTTGTTCCGGCCATAAGAAAGTGCCAGTTGTTTATTGACTAACACCCTCCGATATTACAAGTAGTTTATGTATTACCAATTAAGTATTCATCACACGTAGTGATACAACTTTTAGAAATACTGAAACATGTATTGTTTCATGTGTTTTTCAACTTATTAGTTTTCAGCTTATTTTTTTTTAATACAACTCATGTTCTCGGGAAAGATTTTTGTATCTATCCAATTTATTTTTTGCTTCTAATTTTGTCGAAGGGAGTGACAGAAGCCCTAAGACAACTATTGTCTTGCCAAGTTAAATTGCAAAAAAATATAGTCTTTTCCATGTTTTTTTTAGAGCGATCTCGACGATTAATGACTGTTTCTTTTAACAAATGACATTCTCATTAGCTTGGAACCTGGAACTGTCGTAGCTTTTCTTTGTGCTTCACAGATGGCGTTACCGTCTATATAAAATAGTAAATCGATCCAAGATGTTTTCTCTATTGATGTAAATAAGGATCAAGAATATATTAAATAGAGTTAGTCTTAGACTTTAATGGGCATGTTTGTTCATGAAAAGGCCAAATAGAGCTTGAACATGAAGCATATAAATAGAAATTGAGGCCCTTTTCAAAAACTAAAAAAAAATAAAGTGGACTGTTAATAAAATCTTCAATCATTTTTCTTCGGACAAACGAGGTAGTTTTAATGAATCACATAATAGATGACTTTTAGAGTTCTTTATTAAACTTCTATATCAGTGGCACTTGGAATAAAATGCAGAAGTTTGAATGTAAGTTATTAAAGGAAATGTTACAGAAAGCAAATGAATTAGAACGTTGTGAATACAGTTAAAAAAAATCCTATTAATATTATAAACGTGAAAGTTTGTGAGGATGTATGGATGTAATATTATCTACGTATTAACGGGAATTAACGCGATCACGAAAAGGTATTGCATACCTCTGAATTGCCTGACGTTTCGACCAGGTTGCACTGGCCGTGGTCACAGGCTGACTGGCTCAGCGGTGCACGCCCTTCGTCGTCGACATCGTGAGGTAGAAGGTTCTTCATCCACCTCCACTTTTTTGATATTTTTGATATTTTCGTTTCGCCACGTACCGTCACATACTATACTAACAGTGTCCCTATTCTGTAAGCAAACCGATGTGGCCCTATTCTGGTGTTCACCCGACTGCGCATAAAAGCGAGGTGGCATGTTTTTTATCACTGGATTCCACGCTGTAGATAATTTGAAACCATCTTCCCGATTGAAAGTTTTGTGTTTTTTAATTTCAATCGCTTCACGTACAACTCTTGAGTAAAAGTGGCGTTCCGTGGAGAGGACTTGCGTACGGTGAAATTCAATCCAGTGATTGGTGCCCGCTTCGAGTACATGTTCTGCAATCGCTGATTTGCTAATCTGTCGATTCTTCACAGCAGCGATGTGTTCTTTGACCCTTTAAGCAATAGTCCGCTTTGTTTGGCCTATGTAGGAACTACCACAGCTGCAGTTTATTTTGTAGACACCTGGAGTTTGTAACGGCAAGACGTCCTTCGGTGTACCCACAATGTTTTGAACCTTTATGCCTGGTGTGTATACTGTCGGAATGGAGTATTTCTTTAATACGGAGCTGATCTTATCCGTTACTCCTTTCACATATGGCATGTAGGCTGGTTGTCTGTTCACCTCCGTATGCTTACGTCTCATTGTCAGTTGCTTCCGTGTTCCATTCACCTGATATCCGTTACTTTTAAGTACCTCCTGAACATGATCCAGCTCTCGCTCCAAATGTTCAGGGTCACAAAGATCGTATGCTCTGTTCTTGAGTGAAGTCATAACAGACTGCAGGTGTCGACGATAATGATGAGACGTGGCGTGTAGGTACCTATCCGTATGAGTAGGCTTGCGATACACAGAGTGCGACAAGGACCCATCTGATCTCGCGGTTACTTTGACATCTAAAAATGACAATGAAAAAAAATGTATGGATGTATGTATGTATGGATGTTTGTTACTCTTTCATGCAAACAATACTGAACCGGTTGCGATGAAACTTAGTATGTAGATATCTGAAGACCTGGCTTAACATATAGGCTACTTTTTATCGATATTCTCACGGAATCGGGACACTGCCAGCGGGTGAAACCACGGGGCGCTGCTAGTCGACAATAAATTGAAAACATGGGTTTATGATGTTCATCTACTTTTTGTTACACTGTGTTATCTTGAGACCGTTAAAGCTATGTCCATAAAGTCGTTTGCAATGCAAGTATTCCTAACGTGAGTAAAAGTCTTTAAAAAGAAAATACATAAATAATCTACTTATCTTTGTAAAGAGATTAGTCAACTTGTTGATCGAAATGAATATTAGAAAAAACTTTCGTGAGTGCTGCCAGACATAGTCGGGACAGGACGCTTCACTCCTTGAAAAAAAGGCCCCCTTCGGGTTCGAAACCAGTCGGGCATCCTCGAAATACACATTTAGTAGTTAATACACATGTAATTGGAGCCCTAAAAAAAAGGCCGACAACCTGGTCTAACTGCAGAACTTCGATATCGCCTAGTAGGGCTGTAGAGGTCTGATGGCAGTCGCTTCACGTATAATATCGAAGTTCGGCCGTATTGTGGTTAGACTAAATGCCGACCCCAACTTAGTTGGAAAAAGGTAAATTGGTAAATCTCTCAATAATGTGCGTACAAACTGTATGCGAGAACATGCTCTGTCATCACCTTACAATTTTGCCCGTATTTTGATTGACTAATTTGAACAAAAAGTGTTTATTGTGACTAACTATAACAATTAGACATATAGGCTCTCGGACTTTTTGGGGGTATTTCTATAGAGCTTTATTTACTCATTACGTAAGTTTTGTTGAGTTATATTACATTGTGTCATCAATAGATTTCACAGCGGATGCCAAATAACAACTTTTATAAGCAAATTTTTGATACCTTGAGTAACATTATAGCAATTTTCGTATCTCTATTTTTTTAATAAAATATAGTCTATGCTACTCGTTGATGATGTAGCTTCCTACAGGTCAAAGGTTTTTTTTAAATCGCGGTAGGTAGTTTATGATCTTATCAAACAATCGTACCAAACTTTTCTCTTACATATAATTCTTATTTCACTCTCTAATGTAAATGGCACCCTTATTATTCACACATACAGCTTAATTTTTCACATATACTTAAATACAGTACATAAGAACATCATAGTTAATTTGTTTCATTTTGTCGAGAGTGTTCGTGTATCAATTTGTGGTACGACGCTCAAATACGTAACAATCAGTAACTTCGATACTCAAATAGCATTATGATGCACACGTTATTTGGATGAAACACATGTACAGTACAAGTAGCAATTTTAATATTTTATCTTGGCATCTAAGCACTGAGCTCCGTGTATATAACCGTGTATATACATATAAAGCTCTCCTAGTACTAACCTACCTTAATATAAGCAGATCTTAAACAGCGTATGAAATTTTGCATTTAGTTAATATTTTACTTACAAAGTTTGTCTAGAGAAGTGCCATGAAGTGGCAAACTTACGATTCCTACAAGAAACTTAAAAGACGCCCGACGAAGCTCATTTGCACAGCTGTGCTAAACGATGCTACTAAAGTCGTAACTCATAACGAAACTCTAAACTGTAACATTTTTTATTGCGTTAAAACCCCTACGACGATTCCATCACGTGACCGGCAATAATGATAGAAGTAGTGTGTCGTAACCAAAAGGACTCAAACCACACTGTATTCCATCACAAGTATTGTACTCACGCAAACGTTAAGTCCCCGAGAACTACGGCAAACCTTGTATTTTTATATTTAACCTAAGTATTTAGGATTCATAATGCGCTATTTTGAGACATTTACATAAAATGTCTTAAACAAATATGATAAAAAAAAAACAATAATATATACTGTTTTTTTTATGGTATAGGGGACAAACGAGCAGACAGGTCACCTGATGGTAAATGACTGCCGCTGCCCATGGGCACCTGCAACTCAAGAGTCACAAGTACGTTGTCGGCCTTTAAGGTGGGAGTAGGGGAAGGGGAATATCGGGATAAAAAGTAGCATATGCGTTAATCCAGGTCTCCAGCTATCTACATACCAAGTTTCATGGCTATCGGTTGAGTGGTTTTTTACGTGAAAGAGTAACAAATATCCATCCATCCATCCATCCAAACTTACACGTTTATAATATTAGTGGGATTACATGCAGCTTGCTCAAAAATGTAAACGGTATAATTATAATGAAAACTATGTACCTATAAACATCTAATGCACGGTTATACGACGGCTAATATGTAATCTCGTAAATGGATATATCAATGTCAACTGTCTGGCCAATAATTTCTAGTGTAATAGCAATATTCCTCAATCAGCTGTTTCAGATTATACTTCAATATGTACTTACTTCAATACTTGATGGATCAGTGCTATGTGGGTTTGGTTCAAAACCTTTTTTACAACACCTTTATCTGTGATGTGTGTTAAAAAAAGGAAATTAATATAACATTTCTAAGCTTGTAAATAAGTGTCTAAAATGCCACTATAAAATTATTGTATACCGTTTTCTTTATCCGTTCAAGTTGATATTTTGTATTACCGGCATCTATCTGACAGGCCTTTTGGTCTAATGGTTAATGATCCTGACTGCTGAGTCAGAGCCAGAGGTTATGGGTTTAATTCCCACCTAGAACAAATCATTGAGTGATGAGCATGATTATTTGTTCTATGTCTGGGTATAATTTATCTATAATATTATAAGTAAGTTTATCAGTAGTCTGGTTACCAATATACAGGCTCTGCCTAGTTTGGGATCAGATGGCCGTGTGTGAGATGTGTGAAGTTATTATATTTCTCTTTATTAAGCTTAAAACTTTTAAATTACATTTTTAAATATGTATTAACAAAATATATATTAAAAAATATAAAAAATAGTAGACTACCGACATCGGGTACAGGGACCAAGAAACCGGTGGTTAGGGCTCCAAAGACCTGGACCTGGCCCTGGAACCTCCTCACTGAGGAGAACTGCCTTCTGCATCAGTCCCTTGATCAAGCCGTCTAACGCGAGCCTCTTAAGGTGTTGATCAGCTCACGCGAGCAGATATGACAATCGGAACAACCATCGCCGAATCGACATTTCACATATTGACAATCTCGTGAGACAAATTCAAATATTTTATTTGTTTTTCTATTTCAACCTTCACGAGGTTCTCGTAATGAGAAACAGCGATATCGAAAACCGGTCTAATCGGTCTATCAGCATTACATCAGGTATCAGGAGCTCTTTGCCCTTCCACACCTCCCTGCGATCATTAGTACTGAGTATTAAAGGCTTGCGCCAGTTCTCTTTAGCCAGAGCGATTAGAGTGAGTCTTTTTTTTTATTACAATGCACTCCCACATCGGTTTGAAGAAAATAATATTCTCTAAGGTTGTATATCTCACGATTGTGTAGGGTCTTAATGTTTAATAGTCCACGAACCCAAACTTTCGCAGGATATACTTCATTTTTTTTTTAATTCTTCTTTTGTTTGAAAAAGCTTACTTCCCAGCTGGGCCCATGGTCATCAGGTCAGGATCTGATGATGGGGTCCTGAAGAGATCGAGGGAACTCTTCAAATTTAATAGACACACTTGAAGTGAATTGGGTTTTTTGAGGCGCATTGAAGTCGGTGATACTTTTTTTAAAAGATAATTAATCCCTTTCAATGTACTAGGAGTTGCAAATATTATTATGTTTCGTATAAGAGAACACATTACAATAAATCATTTGAAGGTATAAAACACCTCAGAAACATATAAATTACTGTCTTTAATTTTGAATATTCTATCAAAGCAAAATTTTATTGCATCTTATATTACAACTAAGTAAAATGTCACTATCATATGTCACCTATGCCTATGGACTGATATTAGCATAGAATCTAGATAAGAATATTAATTCAATAAGTCTACAGTAACTAATTCAATGAGATACTATAAATAAAAAATACTCTACCCACGTTCTAATAAAGTTAGCAGACAATGAATAAGTAGCCGTTATGTTCAGAAAATCCATTCTGTTTCTGGAGTCATTATAGCAAGTAATTTAGATCCTGTTCCTGATGCGCGGTAGGGTTCTTGTTAATGTTTTTATTAGTTTTCATTACTAATTGAATTAGACTTTCTACGTTGGAAATCAATTGCGAAATAATAATTGAGGAGGCCACGCGACGGGTACATTTTAAGAGGTATAGATCTTTCAAAGATCTGGTAAGTAAACTCTTTCTCGTGGGAGTTTAGTTTACCTTCCCATCTTTCGCTATGATATTTTGTTAAAGCTTTTCCTTTACCGCTGCCATGCCATGACAAGGTTTTGAGAAAACTTATTGTATAGTTACGTATTTCGAGGAGACGTGAAACATATAAATATTACACATTTGTTTAGGCAAAACGATGGTTCAAGACAACCTGTGAAACAGGTTACAGATACTATAGTAAATCAATACTTTATAATGGGTTTTATTTTTACTAAACATTATAAAAATTAAATACTGTTACCCGTACCTGTCTAACCGTTTCTGCAGATCTGTTATTTTTTTTCAACCGAGTAAACTGGAAGTCGTCTGTAGACATAAGGTAGTATAAAGTAACGCGGAAAAGTAACATTTTTATTGTCTTTCGCTGACTCGCGGTTCAGTTGGTCGTAACTGACTTTTATGGATGTCGATAGAACAAGAAACATGTTTAAAATAGAGTTTGTTATGAAAATTTTCCTAATTTAAGAGTGCGTCGGTTTACGTCTCGAATGATGAATTCAAGACGCAAACTGGTAGTGGCTTATATGCTACATAAGCTTCACTCTCTTCATTTCATAAATGAAATATGGTACACCGATTAGTAGTATAACAATAATATTAAACAACTACATTGTGTACATACTGTACATACTTATGTTCAGTTTGTTTAATATGAGGGCGGAGGGCAAAGAGAACTTGGTTTTGTAAGTTCTAATGAAAAAAAAAACTGAATATATTAATAAAAATACTTTGGAGATTTACACGTCTTGTAAGATATTTACGTCCAAAGTTGCGATAATGTTATTAAATCTAAAATACAGGTTGAACAAATGTTTGAGAGAAAAATAAAAACTGACTTTAACGATTTATGCCTACTACTATAAATCTTTAAATCTTTTAAAGTTGGTTTTTATTTTTCTTTCAAACATTTGTTTGGTAACTACTACACAAGATGATGCTGCTTACCTTTGCATCTACGATCTCAAACAGTTTAGTAATTACATTCTAAAATTTATATGGAAAAATATCGACCGATATTTGGTCACATTTCTTCTCCCAATTTTTATGGTATACAATAACATAGACACCGACTTCGTCCGTCAATAATTGTATTTATTTACCATACTTTACTAAAACTGACTTGCTAGCTAGACAATATAAAATTGCTTGCATACTAAATAATCTCACACAATTTGTTTTTGTTTACTAGAACTTTAGTAAGAACTAGTAATTAATATTTAAAACGTTTTTATAAGCACAAAAGCCAGCAACATTTTGACGTTAATAATAATCGAGACTTTCTTTGACTTCTTGCCACTACACTAGTCGCAAAATACCTATAGTAACATGGGTTCTTATCAGCGGTAGGTTATAAGAGGCCGGATTAACCCAGTATCTTCATGTTACCTGGATCCCTCCAATTTTAGGCGCAGTATGGCACACCGTGTAGTTTTAGTCGGTTCGATTCCGACACATCCCCCACCGAAAACCCCGGTGGGGTAACAGACCAAGGGGCTACCACACGCACAAAAAAAGGCTAATTCATGTTACAATAAATATAGCCCAACGTCTATATTTAGTGATTCTTACATAATTATGTAAGTAAAGTATAATCGCTTTAAATGTTTTTAACCCCCGATGCAAAAAGAGGAGTGTTATATGTTGGATGTGTCTATGTGTCTCTGTATATGTGTGTGGCATTGTAGCTCCCAAACGAATATACTGATTTAAGTGTGTTTTTTTATTTGAAAGGTGACATGATCGAGAGTGTTCTTAGATATAATTAAAGAGAATCTGTTCAGCCGTTCGAAGATTATCAGCTCTTTTCTAATAGTTGAAGAGATTTTCTAGTCAGGGGTGTTTTAAATGTATGATGTTTTATATCATGGACCAGCATAACTTGAACCGTTAGTGTTTCTTACTATTACAGATCAACATATGATATATTGCGCCACTGTAGCTTTTTGTAGCCATTTTCACACAATTTTAAAATTTATCCAGCCGTCGGCCGTCTGATCCCAAAATAGATAGAGCATATAGGTAACCAGACTGCTAATGAATATACTTAAATATTACTGAATACATAGGTACATATTACATATAAATTACACCAAGCAAATTACGCAGTAGTCTAACCAGGGATGGTCTACTATCATGAAGATCTTACCCGAAGATCTTACCTACTATGTTGACTACTTAAACTGATAAATCAACCGGCCAGCATTAGGCTTATTTGCTACTTAGGCAAGTAAATAAGATCATCAATCAATAATGGATTATCAATAAACAAAATTTCAATCAAAAACATTCATTCATTTGTTCAAATAAAACTAAGTAATAGATATGGAATTCCTATTCGTTCCAATTATACTCAAAATTATTTAATATTCTCGAATAGTAACTTTCCTTTTCATATACTAATCCAATGACGAGTAATATAAACAATTTTCTACATCTCCATTCCATTTTAAAACCTTCATTTAACAGCTCAATAAAACCTAACTTTACCCCAACCTATAAAACCTTTATCAATATCGGCTCATTAATATTCAAATCACAAGAAAATGCTGAAAGATTTCATCAGGTAATATTTTAAAAGCCGGTATCGGCTTGAACACAAAAGGAAACAATTCAGATCGTATAAAAATAAGTGATTGCGTAAAGGCGAAATTCATGGTCTCAATTATGAAAGATTCTCTCTGGCTCTTCGGGGATATTAATTATTAAGAATGTTCATTAATGTCTAGGGATCGGCTGGAAATCTAAGTGTTACTTCTCTTCACGAGTCCCTTGGTATAGAACGGGGAAGCAAGCAAAATAACTGTCTAATTTATATTCTTGTGTTTTAATTGATGACTTTACTCGGAGAACCTTAAGTATGGACTTGATTCTTTTTGTAATGTAAGTGGGTTGTAGATTGACAAGTGCTGCTTATTTGGAGAGAAATAAGTTAGTAGATCAAAGCTTTGAATATCATATATTCGGTAACGGAGAACGATTATATTTTAAGTATTTTAATATACAAACTCAACTCACTTTTAAACTCGCCGGACTAATATTAAATAAATGGCAAAGTAATTTTGATTCAGTGCTTGTTACTTTTTCGAAACAAACTTAATAAAGTTGACAAGAAGAAGCTCGCGAACTTCAGAAAAACCTAAGGTATTTTACTTTTTGCCGTGAAAATAAAAACAACTCTATCCCAGAGATGACAAAGCCTACTTTTTAACCAAAATCAAAACTGATATTACAAAGAAAGTTTGTTTTTCTGTTACAATATATTTAAGCATCCGTAAACGCTTACCTATGTAATCGTTTTCGATATTTGTATTCATTATTCATTCTTATATCAGACATTCCATTTGCTTCCATCACTCGAAAAGGATACAATAAATAAAATTTAATATTACCTTTGTGAATAATTTGCTCTTTTTTCATTTTTTTAGAAAATCTCGAAATGATTACAAACTAAAATGGAGCAAATACAACAAGAGTATTAAAAACGGTTAGGTCTTTTTGCTTAATTGGGTTTAGTCTAGGTTTAGTTTATTAATAACATTCCCGTTAGGACTTACTTTTATCCAGACTAGTTGGTGTCTATTTGCGTGGCCTATGTTCAATCTATCTATCCCTGCAAGTATAGTGTTAGCTGATCGAGCAAGGGTGATCTAGACATCTTACAGTTCTCTATCGTTCTACGATGATATTAGCTATTTCTTAAATGAAACTGAGAGCTATTTTCTTTCACTAAAAAGAAGCAACTTGTCATTGACTTAATTCCATTTTTCTTTTGGTATGGATATGGATGTTACGGATTTTTTTACTATTTTTTTTTCTTTAATCGTAAACACTTACCATATCGGTCGTATGTTTTTATAGCATGAAATATAAATAACACCGTTATCACCGCCCCCAAAAAAGTCTATGATAAATAACGCTATCTAAAATAACCCAGAAACTAACAGGTAAGGCCATGACGTAAGATTGTTAACCTGCCTTAGCAATCTACTGTTCAAACAATTCCGTCGCGTAAGCTGAATAGCGTTTAGATGAAAAATTGCAAGAAAAATGTAACATTTTTATTAGAAAAAAAGCGACCTCGTTTTGTCGTATATCAATAGAGACTAACCCACACCTGCCATAAAGTGTAATGTAAACATTGATACCAAGGTTGTTATTACAGAAGAAATATGAGAGTATTATTCATTACACCTAGGTATACCTACCTATACATTTATACGTACAGTCAGTTCAGGCTTCTGCCGACCCAAACGAGCAATGTATACTAACCGAATGATTAATGTCGCAATATTTCTTTACGATACCAGGGTTACGGAAGACGGAGGAAAGTTATTTCAACATTATTTTCCACGAAGTTTTATAGCTTTCGATTTTAGGAGTATTTTTATTTAGTAAAATGCCAAAGTATGTAATCTTATAGATTCAAATTCAAATTCAAATTCAAAATCGTTTATTCATTTAAGACACTAAGTGACATTTATGAACGTTAAATTGAAGCTAGAGTTAAAATCATAGATCGGCGCAAACAGACGCCACAGCATGTGCTGGATTGTCGAGGTAAATTAGGTGAAAACACCAAAATCTACTGCCTGCTTGTGTCGATCTATAACTTCCAGTTTCCAAAATGCGTAGAGCCTTATGAGAAGAATACTGGCAAAGAAACTCATGGCCACTCTTTTTAAAAGTCAGATCTTCAGGTACAATAGTGTTAGTGTTACACGAAAGGTAAACAGGATGCAAGCTGATGCCACCTGAATTTCAATTTATTGAAATGCTCCAAAAGCTAACGTACTAAAAAATAAAAATCACTCAGTGATACCGTTGAAGGTTTGAACTTATTAAACATAGAAATCATTCAAGGTGCACATCTACCTTCATTCAATTACAAAATCTACAGTTAAAAATAATTCGTGACTGGATTAAGAGGCTAGAGTTGCAGTTGAACGAACCAAAATAATAGTATAGGCTAAAGCATCGCCGACTAGGCCAACCAGTCACCCCAAGCAGCACCCGTTCACGAGTATGACGCATGGACCAGCCATCATCTCCTTCGCCATATCAGGGGAAAAGAAATGACCCGCCCCATGACGACGCCGCAAGCAATGACATTTTAGTGAGCATGACGAACCATAGTCGAGATACTGATAAAAATCACTACTAGTCAAATTACCATAACAAACGTCACGCATTACTTTCAACTGACAATGGTTTGTTAATAGTTTAGCTTAATTATAAGACAAAGAAGTTTGTGTGTATATACCTAATGACACCTTAAGCCCAAGACTGTTTGTCGTTTAGATAATCGTTGATCGTATAGTAGGATTTCCTAATAAGGTGATTTTTTACAGTTTGCTTGAATTTATCTACAGGAAGGTCGCTAACATGTATAGAAATTTTGTTATAAAAACGTATACCAAGACCTTCGAACGAGTTGTGTACTTTATGCAAGCGATGATAGGTACCAATAAGTTTAGACTTGTTTCTTGTATTAATATTGTGTATATCACTATTTTTCTTATAGTCATTAATGTTGTGCCTAACAAACATAATATTTGCAAAAATATACTGTGATGCAACAGTTAAAATACCTATATCCTTAAACAACTCTCGAAGATGGACGGATGGCTCGTTTTTGGAGAGTAAAAATCGTTTCAACATCAGCCGCCTTGCCCCAAAGTAGTATACCATAGGACATAACGCTGTAAAACTCGCTAAAATAAACTAGCCTACCTGTGTCCGTATCAGTGAGCTGACGTATCTTCCATACTGCATAAGCTGCCGAACTAAGCCTACCTGCAAGGCTATCTATCTGGGCTCCCCATTGTAGTTTACTATCTAATGTAATTCCTAAGAATACTGTTGAGTCTACAATACTTAACATTTCATTATTTAGAGTTAAATTAGTACCTAGCTGTTTTACATTTGGCATAGTAAATCTCACACACTTTGTTTTATTTGAATTTAGTAGGAGATTGTTAGTTGAAAACCAATACAATACATCATTTAGTGCCCTATTCACATCGTCAAAAACTGTTTTCTTACGATCGACTTTAAAAATAAGTGACGTATCATCAGCAAATAGAACTATATCACAGAGATCTTTTAAATAATAAGGTAAATCGTTTATATATATGCGAAAAAGTAGAGGACCTAGTATAGAGCCCTAAGGAACGCCCATAGTAACAGGTAATCCAGAAGACCTCGCACCATTGACATCTACATATTGAATTCTATCTTTCAAGTAGGAAACAATTAGTTCCAAAGCAATACCATTAACACCATAATGTTTAAGTTTAAGAAAAAGTGTGTTATGTTCTACACAGTCAAAAGCTTTTGAGAGATCGCAAAATACACCTATCGCATCTTGCGAATTCTCCCATGCATTAAATATATGTCTTAAAAGCGTTGCACCAGCATCAATTGTTGAACGACCCCATATAAAGCCATATTGTTCTTTGTGAAATAGATTATTTAGATGAAAATGGCTTTCTAGTTGTTGCAAAATAACTTTTTCAAAAATTTTACTAATAGCTGGTAACATTGAGATTGGCCTAAAGTTACTTGGTTCAGTTGTACAGCCCTTCTTGAATAAAGGTATTACTTTGCTATACTTCATCAGGTTAGGAAAAACACCAGAATCAACACATTGATTGAATGTTATAGCTAGAAATGGTGCTATATCAATTATAATAGTTTCTATTAATTTAACAGAAATTCCCCATAAATCCCCTGAATTCTTAGAATTAAGAGACTTAAACGTTTTTATAATGTCTGTGGGGTTTATGAATTCAAATACAAATAAATTCTTACATTTGTTTACATTGGCCCTTAACAACAATTCAGACCTGGACGCACAAGAATTCAAGGTACTGGTTGTACTAACTGGTATATTTGTGAAAAAGGTATTAAAAGATTCAGCTATGTCTAAGTTGTTTGTTATAAACCTATTATTAATATTTAATTTTAAATCATTGTCTCGAGGTTTACTACGTCCCGTTTCATTATTAATAATGTTCCATGTAGCTGTTATTTTGTTATTTGAAGACTTAATTTTATTATTTATGTATAAAGACTTTGCCATAGTACATGTTTTCCTAAAAATCTTTGAGTAATTTTTGACATATTCATGAAATTTTGGGTCAAAATTACTCTGTTTCATAGCATATAAATCATAAAGCTTTTCTCTACTTTTGTATATTCCTGTTGTCGCCCAGTCACAGAATGTCGTTTTTGGCCTTTGAATTATTGTTTTGACTTAAATATACTGTTAAATTCGATTTCTATCATATTGAATAAGTAGCCGTAAAGCTTATCCGGATCTCTTTGAGTCCAATCTAAATTGGAAAGCTTATCACTAATGTTATTACTAAAATTCAATAATCTGTTACTAGTCATGGGCCTGCATATAGTTTTGTTTATTCTATTTTCTTTCATACAAGGAAATGTAACAAATTGCCCACAGTGATCAGATGTTAACTCACTTAAAATTGACCTATTTAAATATTCACCATTGCTAAAGATGTTATCTAAGCAAGTTGCCGAGTGAGCAGTAATTCTTGTTGGCTCAGAAAATAAATGATTCAAGTCAAATGATTCAAATAGGCTCACTAATCTTGTACTGATAGGACACTTTCTAATATATTAATATTGAAATCTCCACAAACTACCAAAACCTTACTACTGACACATAAACGCTTCAAAACTTCTTCCATAACTATCTCAAATATGCTAAAGTCACTCTGTGGTGGCCTATACACACTAACTATAATATGGTGTTCCAGTTCTACACAAGAAAGTTCTACAGTGCGCTCAGCAGACAAATTCACAACATCTTTCCGGTTTTTGCACTTAATACTATTACGAACATTTATGTCAAAATGTGCGGCCAAGCCTGAATTAATTGCCTGAATTAATATTAATAACATCATTGTTAATTAGCTCAGAAGGAGCACTATATGAAGCCAAATGTTTGGCTACAGTGTTTTTACATTCTAAGGGGTGCTCTATAGGAGCTGTCAGGTTAGCCAAGTTCTTGGCTATTATTCTAAAATAATATGATAGCGAAACAGCTATTTGTCTTTTAAAATAATATGGCAGATAATAACTATCTGTGGTAAAAAAACTATTATCATAGACAATCCTATTGATGTCAATTAAATGAAATTTATTATAAAATCTACCATTAATTTGGCTTGTTAAGTTAAACATAGTCATGTTTAAATTAATCCTAATATTTTTTTCATGTTGAGACAACCCTTTACTAATTGGCAGTGTAAATAATACTATTTTATTTGCATTGAGTTCCGATAATTGTTCAAAGTATTTTATGAATGTTTTTTTATTTACAGTACCCCTTGCCATGTATATTGCCACTGAAAATTATGAGACTAGTATTTGTATCAAAATTTGCACTAATAGCCTTTTCTAGAATCATATTATATGCTAGGTTTGGCATACAAAAGTTGCTAAATGAATATTCCTTATTTGAGTTTGTCATTAACATACCTAAACCTAAACCTTTACCAATTTCATCGCTAAACATTATTATATTACTATTGGTACTGTACAATTGATATTGACTAGTTGTTTTGCCATTCTGGAAATTAACTACATTATTGTTATTTGCTGTCAATATCCTAGGGGCACATGTAACAGGCAAACTGTCTAAAGAACTAGTGGTTTCATTGAGGTTATCAGACGACAACAATGAACCATTCCTACAATTACATGAATTAACTAATTTACCTATTGCCAAAACTTGTTCCCTACTTTGTTTTTGTGAAATCTCATATTTACTACTAATAGTTCTCAGTTGCTCCTCAAGTTTCTTAATTTCTGTTTGAAGAGCTCCTGTGTCATCAAAATATTGTGAAGACATGTTATCTACCTCTATGGAGTACATATTGACCTGATCAATTAATTGCATCCTCTGCCTATTTAATGCTACACTATCTATAATGAACTTATGTTTATAAATAAGTTTTTTTGTTTTTGTAATAATTTTTTTAACACGAATGTACTTTTTCAATTATAGACAATGAGGTGTTAAAAAAACTGTGCAAAGTAAATTTGGTGTACGTTATAATTATTGCATAATAGAATTTTAATAATTTGTTTTAGATACTGAACGTACAGATACAGCCATAGAACAATCAATATTCATAGAACTTCAATAAAAACATTCATAGAGTGATTAAGTTAAATTAAGTATATTTTATTAATTTTACTCTGTCTCATAGAAGGGGAGCCCACGATGCTAAATGTGTATTTACTCCAGCGTCGATGGGACCTATTGGATTTTGAAGATTAGATGGTAGAAAGAAAAAGAGTTCAGGCGATGTATCCGTTTCATTGGTGGGGGGAGCTCCTACAGCCTTTCAAAGATGTAAAAAAAATTAGTAAAATGGACTTACTCTAGCGTGTCAGATATTAATAGTGTAGATACCCCACATGTCTCTGATAATGGTGGTAGGTTAATCTGCCCATTTGCATAGTGGGGGTGGCCGTATGGAAGGGCAAAAAATGGGAAAAAAAAATTATTTGAACGCGTCAAATATTAAGAGGGGATGTTAAGTACACCCGAAAGAAACCCCCATTCAATAATCTGACGATTCGGAAGTGACGCAAGCTCGCAGCGGCTTTTTGGAAGTGCAAAAAAAAATCGCCGTTTTGACCAAGTTGAGCGATTTTCATACAGATGGTTCAGCTTAATATCCTAGACAAGCTGAAACAGACTTAACTATTTACATACATAAATAAAAGCGAAAAGATACTCACTCACTCACTCACTCATCTACTGACTAATCACGAAATCTGGAAAACTACTTGACCTATGAAAATGAAACTTGGCAGGGAGGTAGTTTATGAGTAAGAGAAGTCAGCTAAGGAATGATTCTAAGCTAAAAACAATTTTGTTAATTAAGAATACCATTTAAATTCCAAATTTCTTGAAAAACATATTCCAAAGTGAATTGTTTAAATAAATTAATATATTAAGCGTATAAAATTGAGGGCAAAAAAAAATGATTGTCGTATAGTAGCAGGTACAAGTTGTTTTTATTACGTGTGTGAAAGAATGTATACCGCTTTTTTTAAAGAACTGATCTGTGTTTTTATGAAGGTAAAGTAGGTTTTCATAAATAAGCCACAGTCAGGATGTTTATTTCTTTATATTTCTGCCCTAGTGAATCACAACTACCTGAGTTATATAAATTGCTCAGATAGTCTTCTTCTGCAGCATGAATATAGTTTTATGCGACATTATACTATAAAAATGACTAAAATAGACTAATCGGAATGTTTCAATATCAGTCAGTTCACGAATTTTTCTAACTGCGTATGCTGTTGAGCTGAGTCTATTCGATAATATTTATTTATTTTAATTAATAAGAATTTTGTATCATCAACTAGTTTCAATTCATCTTATTTAACCATTATAGTGTTTTCCACCTGTTTAACGTTTGGAGTAGTGAATTGGATACATTTATTCTTTTCTCCATTAGAAAGTTGTTAACGTTAAACCAACGAACCACTATCGAAATAGCATCATTTAAAAGTTTGTATTCATACGGTTTAGTCTAAATAAGAGTAAATTATGATGAAGATAAAGTAATGAAATAATCGAGATCGGTTTGCACGCAAGCTCTCCAGCAACTTTCAAAAAGAACATAAACAAATGGAGAGTATAGTGTGGGGATGGTATGAGAGAGTGAGAGATAGAGAGAATGGAAAAGGGAAAAAGAGGCGTGGAGTGGGAAATACATGCTTCACTGCAGCTGTATGTACTAAACTTTCTTTACGATTTTTGTAACTTCGGCTTGTGGAAATGGGCAAATTATATGTTTTACTGTTATCCTTGAATTATTTCCTTCAAAATAAAAAAAAACCGACGATTTTTTTTTTGCAAGTTTGTAACCTTCCCACTGCCTTGCGTCACGCTCAAATCGTTAGATTATCAAAAAGTACACTTGTCAGCATGTAATTAACCCACCGTTTCTTAATCTGACGCGCTCGACAATGTCAAATGAACGAATTTTTTTTGCAAGTTTGTAACCTTCCCACTGCCGTGCGTCACGCTCAAATCGTCAGATTATCAAAATGCACACTTGTCAGCATGTAATTAGCCCACCGTATCTTAATCTGACGCGCTCGACTATGTCAAATGATCGAATCTTTTTTTCAAGTTTGTAACCTTCCCACTGCCTTGCGTCACGCTCAAATCCCCCTTATAATAATCTGCCACGCAGGAGTAAATCCAAAAAATCCCTTAAAGGCCTCCCCTACTATCAGGTAAAAATTTTCATACTAACGAAGTTAAGAACCAGCACAACATTTTTCAAATTACTACTGTTAAAATATCAAATTCATATTTAAATATGTCATCTAACCTTAAAACTCAATGTCCTGCAAGTCCGTAAGATTTTTAAATTGAATATCGATAATTACTAAATTATTCTTCTAAAATAAGTTCATATAGAAAAGCTCCAATTTACAAGATTTTAAAACGAAATTCAAATACTCCTATTCCCTTTCACTCTAATTAAAGTAAGAGACAAAAATAGAAAGACCGCAAATTGGTTCCCTTTTGTTTTGCCTCGGTGAACAAAAACAGACCAAGGTTAATCATCACCGAAGTTTCGTTTAAATTAAATTAACAAGTCCCAATGTACCCCACGATAAGCATAATACGGCTAGAATTGGATCTAACTAGATTAACAAATGGAAACACCAAGTTAGAGTATTTCCTAATTAAGTTGTTTAGTTTTGATTACTATATTAGTAAACCGATTGTTACCTCGCAAGTATATTGTCTACTAACACTATCTATTACAAATTGGAATAAAAGGAATCTTCAATGGGTTAGAGGTTTAAATCGGTACTTAATATTTATAAGGTACGATATCTTTTTGTCGTAGCCACTACTGGACTAGTAAGAGAAAAACGACTACTAAATATACCTTTTGAAACAGTCATTTTGTTATTCCAAAATCAAAGAAAACGTATTACTGCAGCTAGGGCTCTTGTTGTATATTTAGTAGAAGTTTTGACATAGTCGTCCGTGTTTATATGGATGACCACATAGCAGCGCAAGAGCACGCATCGCACCATTGAACCGCTACGGACGCGTCTGCTCTTTTACGGACGATATTCCAGTGCGGACTGGTTCGCATCTGTCCGTAATATCACGGAATCACGGACCGTGGGAAGCTATCTTAAGAAGGGAACATTTTTTGTTAGTGAGCCGCAGAGCGGCAAAGCGGCAGAGCGGCTGAGGAGTTGTCTGCCTTCGGAACCACCGCTAACCAGCTCGGTCCCTGTATCTAATACAGATGGCGAACTCTTTTCTTTATTGTATTTTTAAGTTTTTTTTTTTCAATATATTTTTAAATTTTATTACAAGTTACAATTGAAGATTTTGTAAAACATTATTAGAATATTTATTTTGTACCCACTTCTAGTAAAAACCCAGTAGCCCACTCCAAGGAATGTAATTTTTCTTTTGTCTCAACAATTTTAACCCTTCTGGTACATGACTCTTTCAGTGTTTCATGGTCAAGATTTACTATCATCTTTAAACTTGTCTACTGGTTTACCTCTAGTAAATGCTTTTCACTTGCTCACTTGCATTTTCTTTCAGAAAACATTACGTAATTGTTTTGGTTAAGTATATTTTGTGACCATTTGCACAATAAAATAAAAACATAAGTCAATAAATCGAATATAAATAGAACAAGTAGTAAGCAACGCTTGCTTAATTAAAAAAAAAAAATTATATAGGTATTTGTAAAGTCCTCGACTCAGGAATATTTTTGGTCAATGCTAGTTGAATTTTATGTTTACTAACATTAACTAGCTACGTTTGAATGACATTCGATCTGTAACCGCAACACGTAATCGAATACCAGGCTAAAGTTTGCACAGAATAATATTTAATATTAATCAAACAGATTCAAATACACTAGCATCGCAATATATTGCACAGTTATTTCTATGTTTAAATGATATTGACGACTAGCAGTTCCCGCGCGGCTTCGTTCGCGTTAACATATTTATATACTTTTCTCGAAACCCTAATTATTTTTCCAAAATAAAATAGCCTATGCTACTCATTATAACACCAGTGAAAGTCTCGTGGAAATCAGTTCACCCGATCCGGAGATAGCCGGAACAAACAGACTGACAGACAAACAAAAAATTTAAAAATTATTTTTTAGACAAAAACTTTTATTTTGACATTATAAACAGACAATTTAATTTTATTTCTTTGTATTGATTAAATAATAATCCATTTATTTAATTAAATTAGGTCGAGCATTCCAAAACTTACTTGGCTCACGTAAAAAATAAAATAACGACATCTTTTGGAATAATAAACAGCTATTTTGTATAAAAGAGTCGAATAATAGTCAGTGTACAGTATCGTACTAGAACCTTGAGTTCAAGACCTTGCTATTATTTAAGAATAGAGTGAACGAACACAGGCCATTGAATCGGGTCTCACGTCACACATCCTTTTCAGGGGTGAGTAATCACAAATCAAGTAGTGACCTTTTAAAATAAGGACCGTCAACTTCTAAACTCCTTGTTAAACAGTTCCCTTTTTTGTCAGATAGGGTTTCCCTTTCAAATGTGGATTTACTCGCCTGTTAAAGTAGCTACACCTACACACTACCTAAAATTAACTATTCTACTAGTATATACTCGTATTTTTGCATGTCAACAATGTTGCAAGTATGTCTTAGTTAAAAAGTATAATACGTATGCATACTTACGGCTGGCCTGTTGGTCTGGTGGTTAGTGATCCTGACTGCTACGCCAGAGGTCGTGGGTTCGATTCCCAACGACAATAAATTATTGTGTCAGGAGCACGATCATTTGTTCTGTATCTGGGTGTAATTTATGTATTTAGAAATATATAAGTACGTAAAGCTCTGCCTAGTTTGGGATCAGACGGCCGTGTCGTGCCGTGAAGTTATTGTTATTATTATTACTTAGGTTGCATTCCTGTTGTTGATGTGAGGGCTCACCGTTTCTGAGCGTCATTTTAAGTTTATTATGAATTAATTAGTTTGGTAAACATGAATTAGAAAAAGTTAGAATGCCAGGGTGTTGTTACATACCAATATGGTATTTCTTAAAAACTTACGTTATTTACTTTAATTAAATATATATATGTTAGTGCGAATACCTTCATCAATAAAATACCAACGGCAAAACTTGAGTTTCTAAATATTTTGTTGCTCCTAATCCCGGGTAGACTGTGGTATACATGGAAAACCTTATTCGACTATTCTGCTGTTAATTGGAGTTGACAACATGTAATGCTAAAAGCCTCCTAATTATTTCTACTTGTATTATTAATGAAAAGTTTGCCGATGCTCCTTACAATACCTTCGGTACTTATGCTATATAGTTTAGTTGATCGCATTAATTCTAACTAGTCTTACTAATATTGGATTAAACGTTTATATGCTTAATATTATTTGGTTTTGGTTCAGTCTTAGTTTACACTAATATCACTTGTACCTGATCTCATTAATCGTAGTTGACAGTGAATTAGACGAATGTTTTTGAGGATGGATGGATGGATGTTTTATATTCTTTCATGCAAAAATGGCTGAACGAATGTGTATGAAATTTTGCACAGAAATAGATGATAACTGGAATAGCGCAAAGGCTAATTTTCATACCGGAAAATGTACGGTTCCCATGGATTTCACCAAAATTTCCACGCGAACGAAGTCGCCGGCAACAACTAGTATTATAAATGCGAAAGTGAGTTTGTTTGTTTGTAACGCTTTCAAGCCTGATCTACTGAACCGATGAAATTTTAAATAGACGTTTTCAGAGATCCAGAAAAGAACATAGGGTACCTTTCATCAAACAAATGTACATTCAAGCGAGCGAAGCCGCGGGTAATAGTTAGCTATCCAATAAATTTGATTTACCAAAGATTTAAAAATTTCATGCCTCGGTAACATTGGTACTTAACTTTATATAGCTACTCTGTTAAACTATGGACTCAATGATTCACAACGCCTTTTGGCCTTTGCACTATTCTTGGAGTCGGCCACAAGAAGGCAGTTTTGTGAATATTCATTGCTTAACCTATTGCTATTTCATCCAATGACTTATAATAATATAGTAATGCTTTATTTTAAAATAATGAATGCATCGAATGTAAAGTTGAATAATCATAAGTTTAAAATTTAAAACCCACGAAAATCCCTTCAACGATTAGAAAAAAGCTGATGTTCTTCGAACGGTTAAACAGAGTTTCTTAAATTATATCCAAGAACACTGTCGATCAAGTCATCTAGTACCTAGATAAGCGTTCCTAATTAGTGGTTCATTAGGAACGTTTATCTAGTAGTCTAATATACAATTTCCTTACCTTGTTTATACTTTATCTATATATATAAAAATTAATCCTTATTTCCCTTGGCATCACGCGTGAACGGCTGGATCGATTTCGCCAATTTTTATTTTTGTGTTTGTTATTGTCAGGAGAGATTAGAAAATTAAGGAAAACTTAAAGAGTAACTTACATGGATGAAACCGCGAGGCCCAGCTAGTAACTATATATGTCTTCAAAATAACTAGTTGCACCAGATTGTTATATAAAATGTTGTTAAAAACTCGTTACCGGGACCTAGCGACGCTTCCATTAAATAAATGAAATGAAATGTGAAATATCCTGTAGGCAAGCGAGGCAAGGAAACAGGTAAAAATTTAAAAATTGGCCCCAGACGCGAAACCAGTTTGTATAAAATTGATGTAAATATGTTTATATTAAAGTGCGTTTCAGCGGTCTACATTATTTAGCGGTTATGGTAGGAAATTGCTTTACTCGGAGCAGAACCGGGCGGCGCCGTTGGGAAAGGATGTTAATATGTAAACATGTGGCAATCTTAAATATTTATGTTAAGTTTTCTGTATTCAAACTATGAAGTAAATATATACATAGATATATAACATAACCTGATTTAAATGTGGAGCTTGTGTTTTAATTTATCGTATTTAAAGCTGTTGCAATCAAATTTGACTTGTAAATCTATTAGGTCTTTAGTAATTTTTTTGTGCTGATTTATAGACAGATTGATACAAAACAACGCAAAAAACGTTTTGGCATGCAAATTTATACAAAACTAGAAATTGTATCTACATTATTTAACATTATATTAATTTGCATTGTATTACTTAACTTATTTAACATTAAATTATTAATTTACATTATATTAGATTCCATTATTTTTATAATATAATTTTATAAATATGATTATTATTTTATATTGTAGTTTATATTTGTCAAAAAGAGAGCAAACAATTACTGCCGAATCAAGGTACCTTAATTTGTTTATCACTTGTGTTAATATAAATCGTCAATATTTTAATCTTTTAATAAGTACGAATAAATTTCCGTTCGTGGGAATAAACTTATTCTCTATTTTCCCTGAAATTAGATCTGTTACATTGTTCCAAACAAAAACTAATCCTATTAGGAAAGTTATCTTGTTAGTAATGGGCTTACTTAATTACTGGTGTTTTGCTTGATGCCGAAGCCTACTGTTAATCTGAATGGAATTTTCTACTTTCTCTTCTATTAGAGGTATCTATATTAATAATGATGAGTTTGGTTTGGTTATTTGTACCCGCTAATGTCTGAAAATACTTACTGTATTTTATACCTATGTTTTATACTAGTTTTTTTGTTTGTCTGTAACGGTGTTCCCTTGTTTCGCAAATAGAACTTTCATAGAATTTCATTTTGCATAAAATGTTTCATATAGTCGGTCGATGTATTTTTATTTCAAATATTATTGTTTCAACGAGTATTTACTTGAATTGAATATTATTTGAATTGCACACAGTCACATTTTCTTATTTAACAAAGTTATCGAACTGTGGAAACATTTTTAACGAATATTGTTTGTTTGGTGTATCTATAATATGCTATTCATAATAGAACTGCGACCTCGCCAGGATCAAGCTGCTTCCATAAAGTAGGTTAGGTTAGAACTGCGACCCCACCAGAAAAAAAAGGTAAGTTTTCTGCGTATTGTGTAATCGTGAAACAAAATTTCTATAAAACTATTATCTATAAAATACCCTACAACCGTTTGTAACGCCTTGCCTACTCAATCGATAATCATACACGTTGTCAAGGGTCTAGCAAAATCATAGGATACTTTTCATTCAATAATAAGTACTATTTGCGAATTATACTTGAATTGATTGACTAAATCTACATTCACACGAGCAAAGCCACGGGCAACAGCTAGAATCGATATAAGGCTACTTTAATCGTTTACCTACGGTATATTGTTAAACTAGCAACCTACCCCGGCTACGCACGGGTAGCAGAGACATCATCAACATATTTTAATCAATTTACACAAAATCCTAACAAATTATACACCTAAACCTCCCTCATGAATCACTTTGTCTATTAGTGAAAACTGCATGAAAATCCGTTCAGTAATTTTTCAGTTTATCGCGAACATACAGACAGACAGACCGTAGGGAGACTTTGTTTTATAATATGTAGTGATAAATACATTTAACGAACATAATTTGAAACTTAAGTAATTGATTTACATGCTCTAAATTATTAAGCAACAGAAAAACTCATAACTACAGTAAATTAATAAATTAAAATATAAAAAAAACATTATACAATTACAATGGTAAAGGTTTTTAGTCATAATATAAAAAAAATATTAGCGGATGTTAACGGCATATTGAGACAGAACCTTGCTGCAAAAGGTACGCTGCTATAGCGGCGGTAGGATCCGTTCCACGAGAGGGGCTGGAGAGAGGGCATGGGGATGGGTTACGCAGATACTTTCCGAACACGGTTGCTTCGACAAGTACCTGTGTCACATCGGCCGGGAGTTGACGTCACGTTGCCACCATTGTGATGATTGCCCCGACGACACGGCGCTTCACACACTGGCGGAATGCCCAGCCTGGAGTAGCCAGCGCCGGGATCTCATCATGGTAGTTGGTGCTGCGGTTCTGGCCATGATCCGGAGCGAGAGCGCATGGAACGCTATCGCCTCCTTCTGCGAGGAGGTGATATTCGCGAAGCAGGCGGCGGAACGGGAGAGAGAGAGTGGAGTACAACTCTTCGTAGCCCGAAGCAGAGGCTACGGAGGGCGTTTAATGATATTCGGCCACCTTAGGAAGCGGCCTGAGGGCAGCGAACTTTTGGGGAAGTCGTCATTCGAACAGTTGCCCGATGCCCAAGAGGCAGCGCGCAGAGTTCCGCGCGCAATCTCCGAGGAGGCCGACCGGTGACAGTCGCATTGGGAGACAGGACCCGTCTAGGGTGAGGTAATTCTATGCCTTTCGGGATGAATGCAATATCGATTTTCGCTCGCCCGATTATAGGCAGATGATGGAACACCAGGGTTGTTTTTAATCAGTAAGAGTTCGACAGACCCCTTCAACTTACGGGCGAAGGACATCAATGAGGATTTTCCAAGACGTCACCAAAAACAAAGACACTGGCAGCATCAGTTACTAATAAAAAATGTAAATCTAAACACCTTCTTTCTCAAGACTAAGAAAGCTTGATTTATGTAGCCATAAATCAAGGTATTACAAAGCACAGATTTCACAACAGTTAACTATTACTAATCGTTGACACACTTCAGCTTACTAACTTTGCGTAATTTATCATTGTCTCCAGGATTAATTTGCTTAAAACTTAGTTGGGTCACTTGTTAAATAGAATTAGTTACTCTATTAGTAAATTATATTTGTTATCGCCGCATCAAAAACTCTTATTTATTTTATTAAAAATAGGGGCAAAGTATAATAGATGATAAAACGGTTGACTTTTTAATAAAAATGAGTTAATCTATATAAATAAAAATGAATCGCCAAATGTGTTGCTAAGCGCAAAACTCGAGAAAGGCTCGACCAATTCGGCTAATTTCTTTTTTCATATTTTCGTTAAGGTACAGGGAAGGTTCTTATGGAGAGAAAAAACGTAAAAATTGCGAGGAAAATAGTAAAAACAACACTTTTCTTTTCCCATACAAACCACAGAGTAAATAATAATTAAAATGATTAAAACACAGGTCCCCAGCTGTCAAACATTTGACGTCGTTAACTTTTGACAGAACGAAGTCTGTCGGGGCAGCTAGTATATTATACATTATTATGACAGGTTATGCCGGTAAAGCAATACTTTTGGTCGGTTGATAAATATTGATAAATAGTGGGGTTATAAAAGGATAGGAATGTATTATAAGTTGATAACAATCACTTGAGTGCGGAGAGAGGTCAGAACAACATGGCAGTTTGATTGTGATTTTCATAGTTTATAGCAGTGGTTGGGAGACGGTTTTTAACATATTCTAGGGAATCTTTTTGTTTTGAAGTATAAGCAGTTTAGTTATTGTCAGGCCCGATAAGAAGAGTAAGAAGGGATATACGCTTTTTATACATTGAAAACAGCGGGGGACCCAAATTTATTCCTTAATTCAAAAAATATAAAATTCTGTTTTATTAAAACTGTTTTTTATGGAACTACTGCCTAAGTTCTATTGCTTTATATTATTTTAGAATTTACCGTTCAAGGCAAAAGAGAGCTGAACACTTGTAATGTGTCTACAAACACACATCCCCGCACATATTACTCCCACACCCACCTGTTCATTACTTTGAACTTGAAAATAAGGAACAAATCAGTGTTAATTAACTCGCCTAGGGCCAAGGCAAAATACGAAATGATGTAATGTTTAAGTTTTTATTTAAGTTGGGTTTTATTATATCTGTTTGATGTTTTACGATAAAAAGGCAAAAGTAGATTTAATAATTAACATTAATTGAACAAAATCTTAGTTTTTCCAAGTGTATTTTCGCCTATATTGCATGATGTCATCTGGCGTGTGATTATACAAAGTAAGCCTATATTATCTCTAATCGCGTAAGCAATTAGAATGAATTTATTTTTTAATAAAAAATAATCCTACTAATATTATAAACGTGAAAGTTTGTGAGGATGTTTGGATGTATCAATGTATGGAAGTTTGTTACTCTTTGACGCCAAAACTACTAAACAGATTGCGATGAAACTTGGTATGTAAATAGCTGGAGACTTAGATTAACATATGGGCTACTTTTTATCCCGATATTCCCACAGGATCGGGTGTTACGCGGTTGAAACCGCAGGGTGCTGCTAGTAATTCATAAATTAAACGTAATCATTGCATTCATCATTGTTATCTCTATTTCTATCACTTTAAAACTAACTTTTAAAATTTAACGTGTCATGATAATATATATAAATTAGGTATACGTACGGAAATTAATGCTTTCACGTAATAGGTATTATATACCTTTGAATTGCCCGACATTTCGACCAGGTTGCACTGGCCGTGGTCATGAGTATATACCTAGTTATAAATTTCAAAAGAAACTATATTAAAACGACACAGACTTAAAAAATGAAACCAGCTTCACTATAAAAGATTCTATTCCATCCACATTAAGGCTCAAACTCTCTGTCAAACTACTCTTTTATAATGAAGCACATTACTCCTTACGTACCAACATAAGCCTTAATACCCCATTACACGAAAACCATTTCGTACAAAAAGACTTTGACCCTACTTATGCAGCACGCGCCGTACTTATGTTCCCACAAATGAATTATACAAAGGAATCCTGCCACTGCTGAATTTCTTATTCATCTTGTCTTGCATTACCACCAAAGCTTTCTTGTTCTTACAGGGTTATTACACTGTTATGTTGGAATTCAATTTCTAAGACGGACTAGATTTACCAGAACTCGAAATGTCATAGCGCTATTCTGCCGTGGTATAACTAAAACGCCGTTATGTAACATTTTGTCGATTTTTACTTTTTGATGCTATCTTGGTCAGAAAAAAAATCTCTATCGATCTGTATTTACAGTATTTTCCTAACTAGAATAGTTAACTGAAATAATAAACGTAAGAAAGCCGTTATATCATTTTATTTTACTTGTGTATTATTCAAAAATGCCGTAAAGTGACTTTGTTAATCTATATAGCCGCTAAAGTTCAAATTTAAGATTGTTTCGCTATATTGCGGTTAACGGATTGTAATTCACTTTAATGTGATTAATGTACTTTTACTGCTTTATAGTTACTCAAGTTTTTGAATAGAAATTTGAGCTATATTGAGCTATAATGCCGTTAACTGAAAAAGTTAGACATAAATGTGTTTAACGATACTTAACGACTTTATAGTTTAACTTTTTTGTAAAAACATTTCGACTAATTCATCGTTATGCGCCAGTTAGCGATGTTTCACATATTGAATAAAATCAAAGTGGTAACAACAGTGAGACTATATTGCCGTTATCCGAAATGAATACGCTAAAAGGCCGCTATATGATCTCGCGGGGAGGTGATGATCGGGGCGGTCGGGGATGATCCTGTGAGTTTTTGCAGTGATTCATTCGGTATTTCATCAGAAGATGAAATACCGGAAAGCCCTATGCCTAAACCTAAAAAAATTAAAAAAACAAAACGTCCGCACATCAGCCTGTCAACTGTTGCTAACAATTTTACACAAATTGCCCGAAACGGTACATTACGGGTAAGACGCAGTTATTCAGTTAGTGATGTATGTGAAAAAACAACAACCACGCGACGACTTCAACGAAAACGTAGAAATACCGTTGATGTAAATAATCATATCATTTCACCTGCAAATAATACTCTACCTAGTCCAGACCCTGAAACATCGCAACAAGCCAGTAAACGAAAAAAATATACCACCTCCTTACAACAACGTAAATTAGAAAAAATAAATAAAAGAAAGAGTGACCATAAAGTTAAACCCGGGTGCAATGCAAAGTGTATAAAAAAATGTGGGGAACATTTTACTCAAGAGGATAGAAAAGCCATTAATGAAGCATATTGGGAGATGTCATGGCAGGAACAAAATGCATTTGTTGATTCACATACTTGTGTAGCAGTCCCAAAGAGGAAAATTGTTAGTGATCCAATAAGAAAACTAAAAAGAGTTTTTGGGCTTAAAAAACTAGATAACACTAGAATTGACGTTTGCAAAGTATTTTTTCTTACTACTCTAGGATATATTAAAACAAATGACAGGATTTTGCATTCAAATTTTGGTCAATCTTCGTCAGATAAGCGGGGTAAACACCAGAAAACCCCAAAATTTGATCGCGATTTACTCACCCAACATGTTCAAATGTTCAATCCCTTAGAACCGCATTACAGACGCGAACATGCACCACTACGACGTTATTTGCCAAGTGACGTCAATATAACTTTGATGCATCAACATTTCTGCAAAAGTTACCCTGAAAAAAATATTTCCTACAGTCTCTACAGGTCTCATGTTAAGAAAATTAATATATCCTTTTCTAATCTGGGCAACGAAGAGTGTGAGATGTGTGAAAGTTACCTTTTACATAAGCGGGAAACATCACATGATGCAAATATTGAAATAATTTCATTGTGTGGATTGGAATAGCCATCATGAAAGATACGTTAAGGCACGGGAGCTATATGCAAAACATAAAAAGGAACCACAAAACAGTTCACAGGTTTACTACAGCGCAGACCTGGGGAAAGTTATCATGCTCCCAAGATTGGAGATGTTCAAGGCTGCAATTTTCTGTCCCCGTCTTATAGTTTACAATCAGGCTTTTGCACCACTTGGAAAAATTACAGCTGGTACTAAACCTCTCACAGTTCTATAGCATGACGCCATTGCTGGAAGAAAGCAAGAAGACATAATGTCTACATTTTATCATTTTCTTTTACGAAATCGAGATGTTTCTGATGTACACATCTGGCTCGACAATTGCAGCTCACAAAATAAAAATTGGCTTCTTTATTCCATGCTCGTGAATTTGATTAACAGCGAAATCATTTCGACGAATAAAATTGTCCTCTATTATTTTGAACCGGGGCATACGTTTATGAGCAGTGATCAAGTGCACCATCAAGTTGAGTTGGCATTAAAAAAAAAGTTAAAGTTTACGATTTCTATGATTTCGATAAATGTGTAGCTTCCATTAATAATTCTAAAGTAAAGTCAATGTCACCAGAAAACTTTTTAAATATACCAAATTACGTGTCAGATAGAAGTATCCAGGCATCCAACCCGAGGGCTTATTTAAAAAAAATGGTAGAGGTGTGCTTTACTCGTAACAATACTGATCTTAGGTATAAGAAAAACTTTGATGATGATTATATTTCACTACGTTTCATGAATGATAAATATTTAAAAAACCCTCGTTTAATGAAACTTGAATTCAGAACTGAACCGAAGTGTATAGAACCTAAAAGAAAAGCTGATATTCTTGAAAAACTGTCTAGCATTATTCCCTCTCACAAATTGTTATTCTGGAAAAACTTACCAACAAAAGAAAATACCGGTTCAAGTTCTGGCCATAATGTGAACAGACTGATGTAATACTGTTTGAGACTGATTAAATATTAATGTTTTTGTGTAGGAAAAAAATGACACTGATTTTATTTTGGTTGGATAATGCTAATTGTTATAGGAAATGTCGTTTTAAGTTATATATCGAATTTACTAGCAAGTACAAAAAGTGCCTATTCAGTGATTTTTTTTTAGAAATATTTTTATGATTAAACTTTTTTGATCTCATTTAGTTACTTGATAAATATTTTATTATTCTTTAAGTTAGTTTTATGAAACAAAACAAATGCATACGTTTTAGTTAAATTTTTGATTGTGATAATTTTAATAAGTTTTAGACATACTATTATTACATTAGACTGGTGTTATTTTATTTAAAGTTTTATAATGTTAATTGCTAAGATTTGAATGTTCCTATTATGCTAGTAATAAGTAGAAATTAAAATTATGCTCAATTTATATGATTGATATCCATGGTTGTGATAATTTTCATAAGTTTTAGGCATACTTTTACATTAGACTGGTGTTATTTTATTAAAGTCTTATAATGTAAATTACTAACATTTGAATGTTCCTATTATGCTAGTTTTAAGTAAATATAATTATGCTCATTTTTATACCACTAAGTGGTAATTTTAAAAGTGTGAAGACTGACTTTGGCTAATAAAACAACGATTTTAGTAAAAAAAAAATGTTTTATTTTTATTCTTAACTACGGTTTCATAAATTTGCTCACTTATCACCTCGGCATTGCGTCGCTATAGTGCCGTTAAGATTTAAGGTTCTTGACTTAACTGCGTTTAAGTTTAACAATGCTTCAAGTTTCTTAATAATGTGCCTAGGATAATATACTTAAAAGCGGTAAAATGACATTAGCTGCATTTAAGTCCAACATATAGCAAGTTCAGAGCTTTTATTATTTAGCTAAAACGACTCTATGTGTTGTAACGGCGTTTTAGTCAATTATTATTGTAGTTTTTATAAGAATATTATTGGACATTGTTATTTCTTGTTAGTTTTACACAAAAATGCCGTTACGCTATGCATAGCGGCGTTTCAGCTTATACCCTCTGAACTCTTTGTATTAGAGATATTAAACTAAAACGCATAAAACGTTTTTTATACAAAAATATATTCTAAGTACTAAAATTCATAAATTGCATTTAAAAGTACTCCAATTTACCTATCTTTTGATATTTTTAATTCTTAGTTATGAGTTGTCATTAATGAGTTACATCAATTTAAAGTTTTTCTCACGTTTTTCGCGCTTATTTCAAAAAGTGGTTTCGGTAGATAACGGCATTCTAGTTATACCACGGCAGTATTATAGATTTTGTTAATTTATTTATTTGCGGTGGAGAAATCAACATTTCTGTGACATAAATGCGGTTAAATGATACTAACACGTAGCCGATGGGATTTCGGAGCACACTTTCGGCAGCTGGTGGGGCACTCTCACGGCTCCTGCCCAATTTAGGGGGGCCCAACGCATCTTGCCGAAAGTTGTATAAGGGGATCGTACGGTCAATGGCGCTCTACGGGGCGCCAGTATGGGCGGACGCTCTGACGGCCCGTAATATTGCGATTCTGCGAAAGCCGCAACGCGCAATGGCGGTCAGGGTGATAAGGGGGTACCGTACGATCTCCTTTGAGGCGGCTAGTCTATTTGCCGGATCCGCGCCCTGGTATTTGGACGCAGTACTCCTTGCGTTGCAGTACCGGTGGCGCAAGGATGCGCTAGATCGGGACGACCAACCAGTGCCTCGCGAAGTAGAAGCACACCGGGACGAGCTCCGCCAGATCCTGTTGGTGGAGTGGGAGCAAAGACTTGCGCGACCCAGTGCGGGGCACGCCGCTATAGCGGCGGTAAGACCTGTCCTACGAGAGTGGCTGGAGAGAGAGCACGGGGCCCTCGCGTTCCGGATGACGCTGGTGCTTTCCGGACACGGTTGCTTCGGCCTGTACCTGTGTCGGATCGGCCGGGAGCCGACGTCACGGTGCCACCATTGTGGTAACTGCCCCGACGACACGGCGTTGCACACATTTTTTTTTTTTTGTGCGTGTGGAAACCCCTCGGGCCGTCACCCCACCGGGGTTTTCGGTGGGGCGGTTGTTGGAATGGAACCGACTAAAACCACACGGTGTGCCGTACTGCGCCTTAAGTAGGAGGGATCCGGGAACAGCTTTTATTAAGACATCCGGACCCCCCCGGAATGCCCAGCCTGGGCTAACCAGCGCCGTGATCTCGTCGTGGCAGTCGGTGCTGCGGGTAGTTCTGGCCATGGTTCGGAGCTAGAGCGCATGGAACGCTGTCGCCTCCTTCTGTGAGGAGGTGATGTCCGCAAAGGAGGCGGCGGAACGGGAGAGAGAGCGGAGTACGACTCTCTCTGCCCGCAGCAGACGCACCGGGCGCCGGAGGGCGCTTAATGACCTCCAGCCACCTTAGGAAGTGGCCTGCGGGCGGCAAACTTTTTGGGGAAGTCGTCGTCCGAACAGATACAGGCCCGAGAGGCAGCACGCAGTGTTCCGCGCGCGCTCTCAGAGGCGTGCAGCCGATGGGTGATGGTCGCACCGGGTGACGGGACCCGTCTAGGGTGAGACGGGTCAGTGCCTGTCGGGGGTTGCGAATTAATAGCGATTCTCGCTCCCCTGATCATAGGCAAGTAGTGGAACACCGGGGTGGTTTTTAGTCGGTAAGAGTCCGACAGACCCCTTCGCCTCCCCAAGGCGGAGGACATCCATGTAGGATGTTTCACCTCGAATATTAACACGTTACATATTTTTATTTGAAATAAAAAAAAAAATGCGTTATACTTTTTAACTAAATTTGTTCTGAGTATCCTTACCTACCTAGATTAATGTTTGTGAATGTGAATTTTTTCACCCATTCACAAGCACTAGGAAAAACTTTTTTTAATTTCCTAAATGGACGACATATGTATATGTTAATTTTCACAAGCCTCAAATCGTAGAAAGTGAAAGTCCGAAAACCCGTGCGCAACTTTCATGAGTCTGATTAACAACTAAAAATGTTGTGCTTGACCAACTACTAGCGTCAAATATTCTGTTACTAATTATGAAAAAAGAACATGTAGTATGCGAGTGTGTGACGTCATTCCCACGGTATCGGGACTCACGCGGGTGAAACCGCAGAGCACTACTAGTTGTTTTATTACTTCAGTGAATGCATGATTTGTCATGATTAAACTAAATATAAAATAACAACTTAACTTATGAACTTCCGTGATCCCAATTTTGTATTACACTCTCTTTTGGACTTTCTCATAATAATTTCATAACTTTCAGTCAGTTGGTCTTGTGTTTAATTGTTGAAAGCTCACAATAACAATTAAATTAATAAAAAACCAAGAATTAGAATAATACACCTTAAAACACTTTTTTTTTAATGGTTTAGGGGGCAAACGAGCAGACGGGTCACCTGATAAATGACTACCGCCTCCCATAATTAATTCGAGAGTCACAAGTGCGTTGCCGCCCTTTAATGTGGGAGTAGGAGAAATAGGGGAGGGAGGAAGAGTGGGGAGAGGGGGGAGAGGGAAAGGACGGGAACAGGGGAGAGGGAAGGGTTAGGGCTTCCGGTAACCTCACTCACGCGGCGAAATGCAATGCAAGTATTGCTTCACTACCGGTTTTATGTGAGGCCGTGGTATCGAGCAGAGTCGAACCGGCCCATACGTGCCGAAGCATGGCTCTCCCACGTTTTAATATAATATAAAAGAAAATGTATATTGTCAATTAAATTGACTGAATTTCCTACAACGTTGTAAAGAATTGGATGGCCTTATCTGAACGTTCAAAATGATTTATTTGAAAGGATGGTCTAAAAGGGGGAATATTAATATAATTATTTTCTGTTTTGGGGCTCTATTGAGAACGAGCGTCAGACTCATAAAGATGAAGCCTATTATGTATGGATAGATAAATTCTGTTTTTAAATAAGCAGAAAATAATTAACTACCAACTGTCTAATATTAGTATTGCTGATGCCTCTTATTAACTTGTGGAACGTAGTCTGTAAATCGGGTGAGTGTTATAATGTATGTATATACCTACATTGAATTCAGTATTGTCCAACAATGAATAAATGTTGATGAGGCATATTACAGCGTTATCAAAGTTCTATTTAAATGGTAATATTACACTAAGTCGGGAAATCCTCTTATTTCACAGATACGGTTTTAATTTTGGTGCTCTCGTGACGAATATATATGTAAATTTGATATTGTAATTACATTATATCACAATTGTGATTGGAAAGTGATTCTATTTGATTTTTTATATAAAGTATTATAAAATCATATTACTAATATTAAAATATTAAAATGTTAATCACAATTTTCGAAGTATAGAATTCCCAGAAAGTAAAACCGATTATTTACTTGATTACCTAACCTTATACATTTAGATCAACGTTATGTGATAAGGAGTTAAAAGCTTTAAATAAAGCATACAAATTCAATTTAAAACTCAGTGATTCCATTCATTTACTTAAGTCTTTCACAAAAGAGCTCATAGCAGCTTTTTAACAGGACAATGCATCGAGGCCCGTTGCTCCTCACTTGACATGGAGCCATTATTCCTATTGAATTATAGTGAACTAGAATTGGATTCCAATTGAAGATTGAGATTTGCAGGATTCTAGCTAGTATCGAGCAAATACGCTTGGGGTTATCGCTGTAATCGATTTTAGCTAGATTTGTTTGTTCACTTCGAATAGATTACGTGACGATTGTTGGAGACTCGATTGCTTCCAACTCTTGGGCCCTTTCGAGGGTGTTCTATAAATATCTTGGGTATTTATTAGAATTCAATTGACCCATTTATGACCCAATATTTGTATTGGTTTAAATTTTTTGTAAATTATATATACAATAAATAGTTTGTTCTATATTATGAGTTATGAGGTATCCTCTTAAGATCATTCATACGAATTTAAACAATCATGCCACATTAAGACCATTCTGGGACAATCGGGCTTTTGGGACCGGGACTGTGAAAAGCGGGACCGCGGTCTGGATATCACCTTTTAATAAAATTATTGAAGTGAAAACTTATTTAGGCACGTTGGGCACTTTTCGTAAAAAAACATATGGAATGAAAAAACGTATGGAAAAAACACAGAACTTGTGTGATCACCATGCTCATATACATATATATACAGATTTGTGTATGTGTGTGTGCATGTATATGTATATGCGTAAGTTTTAACTGCTGACGTGCAGTCCTACGACTGATTATTTTTAAATGGTATACTGGGACCACCTACCTGGGCTTTTGTTTTATTTGTGGTCCTAAAATACCACTTCAAAATAATTATTTTATTGGAAAGAATCCGCGATCCCGATCCTTGAAGCCCTACGACCCATTGTTTGGAAATGATTGCGTATTATTTTTTTAAATCTACGCAGTCATCTGAACAATAGGAAATAAATACAATTTTATTTTGCTATGTATTCAGATTACACACACATTTTTTTTTAAATAATATATTTATTAAAGTTTGTCTACATACTTTATGAAGAGAACTAAAAATGTTCAAAGCATTCTCGATCATCAGAGATAAAACATTGTAAGAGGATTCGAAAGAAGTATTATTTTAAATGCCATTTATAAATCTTTTAAATAATAAATAATTTGGGTGACAAATTGTTGTCGTATTTGGATATGCATCTGGCACAAAAGTGGAAGTGCTTTCCACGAAATGGACTCTTATTTTACCGTGTGCACAATTGAATTTTTGTACGAGAAACGTTGGGTTTACCAAATATATTGAGCCTAGTAAAGTGCACCAATGTAGAAAAATAAAACGCTTATAAAATTTTAAATTTAGGACTAACTTTTTGAAACGTTTCCAATTTTGAGAGTAAGCTTTGCATGTGCCAACTGATACGGCGCATAACAACTATAATTATGTAAATAATACCTAATACAATAAAAAAGTGGTTGAGGTCTAAAAATATTTTATAATAAATTCTGTCAGCGTAGAAGACTGTATTTTGAGTTATTTTACTCCCGATGTATACTTATAATTAGTTTAAAGAGTAAATTTACTCTTTAAACTAATTATTAAATTTAAAATCTACGTTAAAGCAATAAAAAATTAAGCTACGTTCAAAGCGAACGAAAAATGGAAAATTAAGGAAGATATCTTGAATTTAAAACATTTATATAGTGATACGACTGATATATTAAAATCTAGTGATAAACTAACAAAATATTGTGTCCATATGGAATGGCCACACATTTTTTGTAACTATTTTGTACCTTACCCGTATCATTTTAGTACATCATTACGTATCAGACCTCAGCCATAGAACATCTTTTATTGAATATCCTCTCTGGACTTTCAGCCCACATTAAAAATACCCGGGATTATCATTGTTAGAAATATTTGGTATCCAACGGCATCACATTTGCTTTTAAAGTCCTATTACATTGCATGCCATAGTTGACGCGGTTGGAGTCCTTTGGATACGTAGTATTTGGGATCCCACGACGAAGGCCATATTCCTTCCTGTTTCTAAAAAGTGGGATTCAATGTACAATGCTTGTTATTCAAGCACCGTCAGTATATAATATTTGAACAGTGCTATTTCAAAAGTTTTGATTTACAAAACTACTTAGTATTTTAAATATAAAATTCTTGCTTTCTACAATTTTCTAAAACGTGTTTCTCTTGTTACAGGTGTACAGATAGCATATTTTGCAATAATAGGAACGCAGATGTTCATGATTGTACTCAGTATATTCTTGTTTTATGGGATTTATAAAGTAAGTATTGCACATAATATTAAAAGTTTAGTTTTATTTATTTTGATATTTATTGGTCTTGTGAACAGTCTGACGTCCTGCCGTCACAGGGGTAAGTATTAGGTGATGTTATTGAAACACAACACTGGTATTTTACTATAATAGCGGTCGCACGTCCGCTCGGAATGCCTGCCAACACTGGAGTGAAGTGAGAGAGCCTGCGCCCGCGCCCACTACTATACAATTTATTTAGATATACCGTCACAAACAGTAATTAATAGGGGCACCTAATAATAAAAACGAGGAACCGTAATACTAAGTTTTGTTGAGAATATGTAAAAAATACTTCTTGAAGTGTAGTATATACAAACAGATAGATAGACGTACAACCAACAAGAAGCTAAATTGGCCTAGCTGAAATGGTTTATATTCTGAGAAGTTGTTTGAGATGATACCCGCAGCTACTTTTCACCATCGCAGTTGTTGGTGCACCGTCGTGTACCGCACGATCACCGTAAACGGTAACTCATATTTTAAAATAAAAAATAATGAAATTTTTCAAAAAAGGAATCAAAAGGTTTATACAGCGTTGGCAAAGTACTAGTGACACTCGTCTATGAAATACGGTGACCAACAAATGGGTCGGGAGTGGTGTCGGGCACAGACAATCAATATACAATAGCTAAATGGACTTTATACAAAGCGAATAACAGCTGAAACAAACTTGGAACTAATGATAAAAATTTTGGTAGCAAAGCCGGTAAAATTTGGGAGCAGTGAACCTTTTACTATAATAGGTATTTCATTTTAATGGATCTAATAATGAATGTATATTTTTCTACACCATAATATAAATCGCAAGGAATTTGTATTAGGTAAGAAAAGATTTTTACTATGAAAAACTACGTATAATCTCCACTTAAGCTTCCTTCAATTTCTGTCTTCACACGAATGTACCTTTTTAATCAAAGCTAGGCCGACCTTCACGATACTTTCGGTATTTTACGGCAAATAAAGTAGCAATTTAAAGACACAGGCGATCGTGAAAAGGAATATAAATGTGTATCTTTACCGTGATATCTAGTTGCTTTTGTGTTGTAAATATAGTTTGGTTTTAATGAAATGAACTGTCAGCAGTATGTCAGGGTATTCAATTATGATTTGTTTGACTAATGACTTTATAATTTCAAACTGTAACTTTGCAGTTTTAATGAGTTTGTTCATCCGTAAGGGATAAGCTTAAAAGTATTTAGATAATACTGTGAAACCCAATTATAACTAAAAGTAAAACATTAAGTTAAAGTTAACTAACACGCTTGGGAATTAAGGTTCACCACATTGTGCCTAACGTAAAACAAAGTTGGAGAAATTACCAAAACTCGAGCGCGATTTTTGTTTGCTATGCATATTTTCAGTTATCGTAGTTAAATATTAAGTTGGTACAAACAGCCTTATATTATATATTTATAAATATAATAATTTAAACACAAATTCTTAATAGAAAGCCAAATAATAGTATTAATACTACTAATCAGAAATAAATAAACTAAAGCGGTCTTTTCGCGCGCATAACATTCTCAATCGAAATTTGATCACTTCCATTATCTTTTTCGAAAGTAGACTTATAGTAGCTATTATCATCTATAACACTTTTACAAAGTGCCATATAAAAGAAAACTTTTGAAATATGTACATAGAGGAATAGTTAATAATAATGTCACATAGCACATGCTCCGTTGTGTGCCGTAGCAGGAGACGGGAATTAATTTACTTATTGACAACGTGATCATATTACAATATATCAGTTTTAAGTGACAAATTCAATACCTAATTATTTACTTAAAACTGCTACATAAATAAGATGTAGCGTACGTATAGAACATGTCGTTAACTGTATATTTGAAATATATTGTATGCAAGGTGGACAATAAAATGTATTATTATTGTTACGAGCTCAGATTCGAGATTAGAAAATTACACAGACACCATTTATTTTCATAAATCAAAAAATAAACAGAAAAACAAACAACAACACAATTATAATTAACTAGCTGTGCCCCGCGGTTTCAAGCGCGTAACTCAGATGCCATCGGAATATCGGGATAAAAAGTATGCCTATAAGCCTATGTGTTAATCCAGGTCTCCAGCTATCTACATACGAAGTATCATCGCAATCGCTTCAGTAGTTTTTGCGCGAAACAGTAACAAATATCCATACATCCCCACAAACTTTAAATTTTTTTCCACATTCAATATCTTCACTACATATTATAAAACAAAGTCCCCCGCCGCGTCTGTCTGTCTGTTCGCGATAAACTGAAAAACTACTGAACGGATCATCATGTGGTTTCCACTAATATATAGAGTGATTCATGAGGAAGGTTTAAGTGTATAATTTGTACCCTTGTGAAGCAGGGGCGGGTTGCTATTACGTACTTTAAAAGACAAAGTTTATCTACTTTGAATATCAGAAGCGATAAAAGTATTTATTTTTTCATAAAAATCAACGTTACCTACTACTAAATGTGAATTGGAAATAAAACATCACATATTATTGTATTTATACTTTTTTGTAGAACTAATAATGAGAAACAATCCCACATTACATTATATTCGTGTAACTCTTTGAGTTTTCCCACCGCACGCCAAAACATCTCGCAGATGACAGATTTTTTCCAACTTACTTAACATTTATTGGTATATTTTGGCCAATATACACAATATCTTCATAAATTATAGCCTATGTGTTATTCTGATATATAAGCTATATTATTGTAAAGTTTCATTAAAATCCATTCAGTAGTTTTTACGTGAAAGAGTAACAAACATCCATACATCCATACATCCTCACAAACTTTCACGTTTATAATATTAGTAGGATAGGATTATGACTATTTCACTTCCAAATTCACTTGCACTTCGCACTTTACTCGCTTGTTACTCAACTTGAATACTCAACGAATGCCGTCATGTGTGCGTCTTATATACCAAAAACGCTACCTCACAGACAGATCGCGACATTTTCCGAAATCTCGAAACTACACTAGAACTTTCCAATACATCGTGGCACATTCTATTCATGGACTACTAGTTCCGTATATCAACAACAGATGGCGTGCATCTCACTTTAGCTAATTGTCGCCTTCTACGACTTCCTATAGTCAATAGATGAGGCCCGCGGGTTATTTGTAACATTATTGTAACTAAAATAAAGTAAAAAAAGGGAAATAGCATATTTGAAAATCTCCTACGCCTAAGTACTAGATTTACACCCTTGTCTGACTATTAAAGAAAGATTCTACGTACATTACATTCACACGCCTGTATTACGTAAAGGTAGACAGAGGCGTATTAAACACACACATTTTGCCTACTATAATTTGGTACCATTGACGTAATAGGGGGCTAGCCTATTGCTGTCAACCGGGAACATTGGAAATGAAATTTAAATTAGATTTATAATAAATAAGTAATACACAAAATATATAATCACCATAATTAGTATAGAAAACTGATATGAGACTGACTTTATATTCCAGATTTTAAATAGACATATATTTTGTGTTTGATAGTAACTGCGACAAAGGTAACTGTGTAAATCTGTGGCTGGCGTGAATATGTTGACATGTCTAAAATTGCTATTGGTCAGGGTGGCCATTTTTAAGTTTTGACGGTTATATGAATATGTTGAGATTTTAAATAACGAATAATATTTTGGTGACTGAGTGAAAGTTGATATAAGAAAATATCAATGTTCATTCACAAAATCATGTGAATCGTTAACTTGACATGAGGTTTTGTCAAGTTAGACCTGTTAAAATGCGAGATGTCAACATATTTCCAAAGGCGATTTCTCCAAAATTTATGTATATTTGAAACTGTAAGTTTATTTTATATAAATTCCTAATGCGTAGAAAGTATTACGCCGATAAAAAAAAAAACATGCAAGTCGGCATGTCAATGTGTTCACGCCAGCCACGGAATTACACCACACCCAATAAAACTTGACAACTACTTACCTAACCTAACCTTCACAACATTTAATTACTTAGTTATTTGAGATTAGTTTTAGCAGTCAATCTCACTTGATGAGCACACTAAATTAGTAAAGAACATCAAAAAGAACTTTTATGCCTTGACAAGGTTATGATTAATGACGTTGCGGGGTCAACCCTCTTTCTTTTAACCCATTAAATACATCTGGCTTCTGTGTCTGTAGGTCAACAGGTTCAACATCGGTGCTTTGCAGTCTCACTTTAATACTCTTGTTTAAAACGTACAGTTAGTACAAAAGTTTTTATAGTAAAAGTGTACGTCCTTACTATTCAACACAACAAAACACGGATGCTTGATTTTTTGCACATGATCGATATACGATTATAAGATTGTTTAAACAGAACTCTGAGGTCTTTGCTTGACGGATAAATTATTAAAAGGTACGATTTAAATTTCTTTTAGGAGCAAATTCAATTCATTTACGGTAATAATTCTTTTAAGCTATTTAAGGAGTCATACACATTACTGCAATATAATAAAGCATTAGTGCCTTAAACACTTGAAACCTTTATCAAGTGTAACGGGCTGGTGATACATTTTGTTTTCTATAAGCTTTTCACATATTTTTACTCTGTAGCCTCCTGGGGTATATGGATATTTTTTTAAATTGACTTTGTCATAGTGGCCACTATTATTGACCTTGGTGTTCAGATGTCAAAAGAGTTGGAATAGGTATGGGGCTTATGCTTGTTAAATAACTTAGTCGTATAACAAAAATTACATCATCATTCGTGATGATAGTAAATGTACAAAACTCATGCTCGTAAATATTTGTCTACTTAAAATATGTCTTTATATGAAACAAAAGATCTTCTGAAGAGATTTAATTAAAATGCCTCCATTTTTCTATGTAACAGGAAAACGTCGCATTCTTGGTGCCTTGGGTCGTCGGCTGCATGACTTTCATGGCTCTCGAGGCCATGGCCATGGTGTACTCCAATATCCTTAGAGATCACGTTAACAAGGTAACAGTATTTTCTACGTTACAAGTAATTGTACTCATAGACTGAATTATTATGTCGCATGTCGGCAAATGATATAAAAACGAAATTGTAGATACTGGGAATTACATTTGCAATGCATTATCTTCTTATTTTTAATAAACTTTTCTCGTTCGTAATAATAATGATTCATTTACAAAGTTTTCAACAATGCGAAATACCTTCTCATCACTCGGTACACCGACAGATATATGCTGTACTAGCTGCACCCCGCGGTTTCACCCGCGTAAGTTCGATCCCGTATCGAATATTGGGATAAAAAGTGCATATATGATAATCCAGGTCTCCATCTATACACATACCAATTTTCATCGCAATGGGGTCAGTAGTTTTGGCGTGAAAGAGTAAAAAACATCCATCCATCCAAACTTTCACATTTATAATATTAGTGGGATTAAGGATGATGTATAAAGTACTGAGTAAGTTAGTTGATGAAGTAACTAACTAGTACTTTATATATATCAAAAGACGCAGGCCTATAATAACATTATCATAAAATATAGACCAATTTCTAAATTATGTATAACTGCGAAACTGTTTGAAAGTATCATTCATGAACATTTTAACTCAGCTAAATCTAAACTTCTTAGCCCGTTGCAATCTAGCGCGGTGAATGACGGTGAACAGGTTGATATTGTATAATATATAGACTACAGCAAGGCATTTTACAGAATTGAGCATAATATCTTATTGAATAAATTATATAACATCGGCTCACATGGGGATCTACTGAGATGATTCTCGGCATATATAAATAACAGGTCACAAACAGTAAACTTAACAGTGTACTTAACTACATTTTTAGCTAGGTTCTTGTGCATAGTTGAGTTCCTCAGGTTTCTCTGCTTGATCCATTACTGATCATCATAAATGTCGTCCTCACTCCTGTTGTTTGTAGATGATATGATAATTTTTAAAACTATATCATCACCTAATGATATTATGGTATCACTTCAAAATAACTACCGACTATTGCCGGACTTATATACTGAACCTTAACCCCTTAAAAATTCAGTTCTCACTTATACCAGGAAACTGGTACCTATACCAATTACCTACTCACTAGAAGAACCTTCCCAAGGTGCACCACTGTACGTGACTTAGATGTACACGACGATTGCAAGCATTCTTTTGGCACACGTGTAGATGCTATTGTCAAAACAGTTTTATAATGAAACCATTCAAAAAATTCACTGAAGGAAAATTTTAAATCTTTTATTGTACTTTTGTCAGGAGTCAACTGGAATATGCATGTCAGATATGGAACCCTCTGTTATTAAAAATATATCGACAGTATAAACAATGTTCAAAAGCGCTTCATCAAGTACTTCTACTTTTAAAAACATATTCCATATCAGTTTAGCAATTATTATAATATAATAACTTTGTCGAAAATTTCATAATCATCATTTCATTTTCGTCTTTAGAATTATTAATAATATAATTAATTAATAAACCCTGAGCTTTTATCTAAGTACCCTGTAAGTCAATCCGTTTTAATCGACCGTTGCAATTACCAAGTACTTGTACAAATTATAGGTCAGTGTGCCCACGGCAAGAAGTTGTTTTAGTCACATTTGCGATATCCGCAAATTGATGTTCTGTTTTACAACTAAGTACCTATATGTTTTATGTGATATGTTTATCATTGCGTCCGAGTAGCTAGGCATTATGCGTAATGTGTTTTTAAAGTTTGTTTACATGTTACTTGTCACTCATTAACTATGAATGAAAACTTGTTATTGGCTCGCTGTTAACTAGATAAATTTTCCTCTTTTAAATTCAAATATTATAAAACTGTAAGTCTGTTGTTGCTAAGTGTAGCTGAAGCTGTAAGTTGTTATTTATGTCGATAAAGACTTCTATGAAATATAGTTCCATTAGGGTTATTGCTTATTATACGCAGATCATGCTTACAACGTACTACTACTGGCAACTACTAAGCCGACGTGTAAAGCTTATGTTAGGACCATTCAGGTTTAACTGCTTGTTTTCATTCACATAGATTATTTTTTCGCAGTAGTCTTAGTGGCATGTATAATATTATTATTATGGTTAAGCATCAATTCTTCAACTAGACCTCCCATCTAGTTAGTCTAGTCTAGTCTGTAGATAATCCTGAAATTTATTTACAAGAACATACAACATTCTAAAATGAATTTAAAACACAAAACTTGTTTTTTTTCTGCTACAACAATATTTGCTATTTAAAAATATAACTTCTTATATTTTAACAGTCGATTTTTTTACACAAATTAGATATGTTAAGGTTAAGTTAAGTTCAAGATTTGACTTAGCTAGTTTTCACAAACAGGTTATCTTATATTTGACTAATCAGCTTATCTTTTTTATTTTATATGCAAGTTACTGTGTTTGTATTCTACGATCAACAAATCTCACTCTTCTAAAAGTTTAGTTTGCTGGTAAAAACTAGCCAAGTCAAATTTTGAGCTTCAGTTTATTGTGTACCGGACTCGTTCCCAGTCTTCCTGTTGTTGTTTAAAAAGTTAATTTCAACCTGGCTGGCCCAAAAATCGAACCACGAACCTTATGATCACACTGAGGCCTATGCGCGAAAATAAATAGTGCGATACGATCCAGATAAAGTAGCATTAATTAAAAAAAAACATAGCAAAAGCATCAGTAAATTAAAGAAATAGATTTCCTTTCAAACCGCTATCCGCCAACAGACATTATTGTTTTTTAATTATATTCCAGACAAGGTCAAAACTTCCAGCAGGTGATTAAACGGTGACAATTTGGCCCTATTAAGTTAATTACTTGATGTACCTACGCGTCTATTACATCCAATATGCCGTTTGGAAAGTTTTAGTACGGCTGACATTAATGTTCAGGATATGCATAAACAGTAAAAGGTTTTTATGTAATTAGATTTTTTACGACTGGTTTACTATTTTCTGTCAGTATTAAAATAATTGTTTTTGCCACATCAAAAACTCTTTTTTATTTTATTAAAAATAGGGACAAACTATAATAGATTATAACACAGTTCACTATTTAATAAAAATAAGTTAATAGACATTATTTTGACTGGTTATACCGGTAACGCAATGCTATTGGTCGATTGATAAATATTAATGAATAGTGGGGCTATAAAAGGGTAGGAATAAGTGGAGAAGGAGGACTTTTGAGTACGAACCGAGGTACGAACAACTTGGCAGTTACTGTTAGTTAGTGATTTTCATAGTTTACAACAGTGGTTTCGAGACTGTTTCATAAATAATCAAGTGTATTTTTTTCATGTAAGAATCGTGTGGCAAGAAACCGTTCACTTGATTATGAGGGTTTACCGTAGCCTATGATCTTTTGAAAACCAGAGGTACAACTGCTTCTATGCCTACGTTGTATAACCTAAAAGAACGAGTTAAGTAGCTACTTATTATGGAAACGGCGGTCATACTTAAGTACAGTTGTATCACAAACAAAAGCCTGGAATAAAAAATAAAAATAAACTTTATCTGCAGAAAATACATTACGTTGTCTAGATACACATTTTTTTATAATTTGTGTTGTATGTAATAATTTCTTTTAAGCGGGCATTTCCACACAAATACGGACATGCTGCCAACATCCTTAGTAGTTAAAATTCAAGGGCTAAACTCAAATTATTTACAGGACTTGTTTTGAAATTAAACATAATATAGAAATCTAATGTAATAGAACAAGCTATACTTCCAAAAAAATATGAGTACAGAAGCAACTTACTTTTTAATATAACCCAGTTGGATAATTACATAATCTAAAGAAGGATATTACAACGGAATACTCGGTAAAACCCGACAAGCTCTAATATCTGTATTTTATGCTGAAGCAACTGCAAGAAATATTGAAGCAATCTTGAAGAGCTCACTTTAACTGCTAAAAGTATTGTACATTAAAAAATACGTTGTGAATAATTATGTTGTACATTAATTAATTACCTAATATTTATATTAAGTCTTTCTTTACATACGAAGTTTGCGTTTTATATGGAAAAAGTAAACCGATTTTTATATAGTTATTTATATCTATATGTCGCATTTTCGGTCATTAGTACGGATGCTTAGAGCACCCTCTATAATAAATTCACCGGAAGGGAATACTAGCGCCATCTATCGGTGTTACGCAGAGAGCTAGGCGGAGGGGGTTGGCTTGCGGAAGGACGAGTTCACTTTACGTTTGGTCACCGCCGAGTCAACACTAACCTAGGGACTGTACGTGTTTACAACTCGCAAAGAAACACTGTACAGTGCATCAGTTATTAAATATCAAAATTGAGTTTTCGCATCGCCCGTACCCACATTGTGCTTGAGGATTCCACATATATTTAATTATTCAAAATATTGTTGACTATGCACTTTCCCCATTTTATAGAAAGTTCATTAATTCCCTTCCTGTTAAAATTATGAGATAGCGAGAGAATTAATAAAATCTTTGAAGGCGGTTTGGACTGCCTCATTGGAATTCATTTTTTTTCCTCGTAAGAAATTGTCCAAATTCCAAAAAATTATTCAATTATGAAAAAATTAAATGACAAAAAAAAATCCGTTGGAGCAAGGCCCGTGGAGAATGCTGGATGTCGGTGACATTCCAATCTCAGCTCCTCTAATTTTGCGACCGTCTGTTCCAGCGTTGTCCTGAAGTAGCAATGGGTTAGAGCAATTGACTAGTCTCTGTTGTTTACCGGCTAGCTTTTCCATCATTGTTTGCAATTGTTGACAATACAGCTCATCAGTAATTCCCTGGCCTAGAGATTCTAGGAAGCTGTAGTGAACAACACCAGCTCTGGTTCAGCAGACACTCGTCGGTACTTTTTTTAGTCAACTTTCGCCTGGAGCAAGATTTGTCACGCTTACATCGAGGCCTGCCGCTATTTCTAATATGGTTTGTGATGGATCCGCTTCTACGATGCCTTTAAATTTTCATTGTTAACTAGGGTCTCCGGCCGTCCACGGTTTATTCTGTAGGTATCCTGAACAAAACATTGGAACCAAAAACGTACCCCATTTAATTTACATTAACTTCCCCATACACATCCTTACTCCGAACTCGGAAATTTTTAAATCAAACATCAAGTCGAGAAACAAAACATCGTATATATGTTGGTTTAATTTATTGTTACTTGGTTATGAACAATATTTTTATACTATGAAATAATAAATGTATTGTATCATGAGTTATTTTGTTTGTTGTGTATATGACGTAATACAACGCTTCTCACAAAAAAAATATTCAACACTACCTATTTCAACGTCAAACCTATTTGTGTGAACGTTTATTGTGTAAATGAAGAACACAATATGTTCAACTGGTACTATCCGCATATATATTATTTAAAGTAGCGAATTGAACTTTTATCTCTCCTTAACTTAAAAAAAAAAACTGAAGTTCAAAATCCGTATTATGAAGAACGAACACAATCAAAACAATCCAAGAACAAAACAGGTCACCATCAAGAAACTTGAATACAAACAAACAAAGCCATTAGTAATCTGTAGTTGAACATCGTATGCAAACGAGAGAACAAAGGGTCTCAATGAAAGAATTCATCCATTCCATTGCACACTATTGTCTGCAACAAGTTTGATGGGAGCACGTCAGCTATTAGCTATTTAAAAATTTGTAACTGACAGACTGTAGATGAACTGCATAAGTTTTATAGATACTTGTAGACCGATTTCTTAATCAATCTGATGAAAAGCGGTTAATGATGCCTTTAAACACCCGATACACTCATGTTGTCACTTATGCCAATCCTATGAGACTTTCAAGAGAGCTCTGGAGATAGGGTCACCAGTGACGGCCACACAACTGACGGCTACTTTGGAATCACATTTCGCCCCTAATAACTCAAAATCTATTTAACATACACACATTAAATAAAAAGAAAATGGTGTATTTATTAAAACCCCTTAGATTAACTAGAACCCCAAATTTAATAAACACAGCTCAAACGGAAACATACAATTAATCTTATATTTGGCTAAGCTTCAGCTTATTTTCTTTGTCATGCGCAGGTACAGTAGTAGTAGTACAGTTTTTATATTGTAAGGTCTACATATCTTAATCTTCCAAAAAAATGTTTTTATAAAACACTAGCCAACTCAAATCTTGAGCTTTAATTCATTCTAAGTTATTTGCTTTGTGTAAATAATTCGTCTGTTCAAATTTGAAAAATTAAATTTTTAAATAGTATATTTTAATACAAACATTGTTGTAGCAGAAAAAAAAACAAGAAATTGTATCTTAAATTTACTGTAGAATGTTGTATGTTCTTATAAATAAATTTTAAAATTATCTACTGATCTTGGCACTCATTTAGATCTCAATTCCTTCGTCGGCAAAGTCAACATCCAGGCATATTCTTTATATTCAACTTGGCTCCCATTTTTAAGTTTATCGTTTTGATGGGATGGGAAACATTATGCCTGCTAAAAAAAGCATTTCTATTATGCATATCTTTATGGATAACATTTGTTTGCCGACGTCTTGAACTGTTCATGACGTCATCATGTATCAAATCATGATATAATATTTGGTAAGAGATAAATACATCGCTACCGAACTTTGTATACATAGTTTTATAAATATGTGTGGTTTTATGTTATTTGCGTTTTGTTGACATGTACATATTACATTACACCTTCAGACTTAACCAAACTTTTGAAATTGGTGGAAAAATATTAACTTGGAATTGTGTTTCAAATTTGTTTAAGTAGAGAGATGTATGAGAGGTCTTGTTTACAATAGTCTTGTAAAGTGGCTTTATTTAGATGTAAATATACTAACTATTATGTAAGTAAAGCTGAAATACTATTAATAAATGTAGAATAAAAAATGGAATCTTGTACAATCGAATACAATGAAAATCGAACAAAGCTTTGAAAACTTGCTTAAAATCTTATTTACCATGCCAACATAGCACTAGACTAAAATATTCTTTTCTTTAGTACCTGGGTACCTTTTATTGATTTAACTACTTTTGTTCGAGTTATTTTCGAATAACCTTTATAAGAAGTTTCAACAACAGTAAACGAAATCAAAAACTCTGATCCTTATACCGAAGGAACCTTTAAGAATAGAACAATCGCAGCCAACAAGTTATGGCACAGTTTAACTCAACGTCGACTAGGATCAATGTTCACCCAACTCCAAGTTATAACTATTTTGACTAGATCCCTAGCGAACTTCATGTACAGAACCATTATACGCTTCTTAATTAATTAATAAGGGTAACGAAGAAGAACAGTTCTTTAGTGCAAGAATCTCGTTCGGTAGTTAAATAAAAGAGAAGTTTATTTTGAAGGAAAATATTTTTTTTTTTTTAATTATGTAAGTTATGCTAACAGTATTGAAATTATTTCAGTGGTTTTTTTTTGTAATGTAACTAGAACAAGAATTTTGACAACAGTGAGACAGTGAGTCCTTTTGATTAATTTTCGAATTTGGAATAAATAAGAGATAAATCACAATCATAAAGATCGCCGTTGAGACTGAGAACAACACTAAAATATTTTCATCCGTATAATAATTTCAGCTTCAGTAATTGTGATCAATAACAATATTGTAGTGTTTGGAAATTACTAGTAATAAGGTTCTCAGTTCACTAAGGAAATTAATGCGAAAACATGATGAAAGTGCATATGTAAACAAACCATAATTTCCATTTACTTAATTTCTATTATTTATATCATAAAGCCAGCAAGATTACAAAACTCGGTTAACTCGGACCTTCGGAGCCAAGATGCAGGCGTTAACGGACAGCATCGATCTCCGCGATCCAAATAGGTGTCGAAGTAGCACGTTACGTGGTGAATGTTACGTTACTAGTTAAGTCACATCGTGTAGAGCCTCCCTCATGACTCTCGGGGCTCCACAGTAAGTATACCTTTGGCGGATTCGGCTAGGCTGGCTTTGGCCTTAGAGACATTCAGGCATAATCCCGCGAATGGTAGCTTCGCACCACCGGCCGATATGAGCGCTTGGCTGCAAATTGCAGATCTGCACAATATTTTTACTATAAACAACATTTTATTGACTGTTTAATACTTGAGCTTTCTACATAGGATAGTATATAGCGTGTAACTATCACCGTCGCGAAGAACTTACAAAATCAGCTTCCTTTAGATACTTATCACAATGCAAAAGACAGTTCATCATAAAAATGCGAGATGGATTTACTTATTTGCTTTGTACACGCAACAAATTATGTAGCTACGTGGGTATTATTTTTGTGCTGTACGGTGAATGACGTTAAACACTCGGCGCCGTGGATGCAGCTGATTGCATAAATGTTGTTTAATTGATTGCAGCTATTGGCCGTATGGGGTATTTATTGATTTTTTTTTTGGTAAAATGTTCTGTTTACTCATTGTGATATCACTATTAAGCAAAAAAATTAAAAAAGAAAATTATGAATTTTCCGGCAGAAAATTCCAATGATTTTCCACTCGGAATTATGGTCTGAATCTACTATTTCAAGATCCGGCAGGCCGTTACATCCGTTATATGCAGAAGTATAGTTAATTGAAGCTTGAAAGACAACAGTACGTATATATATGTATAATATCTACAATGCTTGCCTTAGATCATACCTCTAGACAAACACTATTGTATGTCTAAATATAACACTTAACTCTAACAGTGTCATTTGTGGCGACAAACAAAGGTGATACTATTCCCATTACATCATTGTTTGCTTTGTAGAATTTGAGGAAAGCGATAATGGGGAATATTGATACATTATACATATTATTATGTATGTATGTATAGGTTGACCTTTACGGAATACCACTATCCCACTAATATTACAAATGTGAAAATTTGGATGCGTGGATGTTTGTTACTCTTTCACGCAAAAACCACATTACCGATTGCGATGAAACTTGGTATGTAGATAGCTGGAGACCTGGATTAACGCATTTACTTTTTATCTCGATATTACCACGGGATCGGGACTTACGCGGGTGAAACCGCGAGGCGCTGCTAGTCATTTATATTTGAAACTTATGTAAATTAAAAAAAAATTGTATTTGATGGGAATTATTGGCATATTTAAACTTTAATTTATGTAAGTGTGAAATGAAATCCAAGACTTGATCTTGACTTTTGGCGGCCACTTTTAATTCTACTCCGAATTCCAAATTCAAATTAATTTAAAATTATAGCTACATATGATATAATTTTTATAAGTAACAGTCGGATATATTTGTTTTCCAGAAATTTCCGTGACCAATTTTAGGGAATAATAGCAATATGTTCGTTATTTTCGAACCTTTTTGGCGTCGTTCATTACAGCTTTTTATTACGATTAATGCAGAAAGAAGATGAACTGTTATAAATTTTAAATGAAGATGGGCAAATTCGCTTATGATCAGTCGAGACAGTTAAAAATAATTTGTCAATTTGCTCTGGTCCACTTCTTCACGAAATCGCTTATCCACATACTGCACTTCTTTCTTTTCTCATCTACCATACTCATCAGACTCCAATTGATCAATATTTGTTTTTTCTTAGTTCTCAGATCGACACGCTTTTATCTATTTTGGAATCAAACGAAAATATTTTTTGGGATCCAACGTATAGACGTAAACAAAAAAGTTGTTGGATTCAGAAATAAGTAGAAGTTAGTGCACTCTAAGTATTAAATTATTCATTATAATGATTGTAACCCTTCTTTTAAAGAACCTCTGACTCCAACTAAGTCTGATGGCCAGCAAGCGATGGCATAAAAAAGTTGCATATGCAAATGTCAAGCATATTATTATTAGTATTATCGCGACTAAATCACTTTTAGGAACCTAGACTAAAAAGGCTATTTGTGTTATTTTGCAAATATAGCTTTTTTGCTTTGGGTTTTCACTCCCTTGTAACTACATAGCGTTATTATTTTCAAGTATATCAAGATCGCTTGTAAATCAAGTGAAGAAATGACACAGCAGAAAGATTTATGGTATCTATGATTACATAATTTTTCATAGAGTTCGAGAGTTATGATGTTCCGTATCGATTATTACTGGTGCTGATGACACCTGGCAGCTTAACATATCCATCATTATCAGCAATTAGCGTTAAGCTCTTCACAATTAGCGTTCAGATATTACCGCTCTGAAACTTGTGTATCGTCAGTTGTTCATGAACCTCCTAAGCCTGTTACACAGCCACTACAAAAGAAATTATTTTTACGAAAAAGAAGAAAAACAATCTACCTCATATTATTATCTATCTATTTGTTATATAAACAACAATCAACTCACAAATCACAGTGCCTTCAAGAAGCAATCTGAAACACAAACCATTTCAATACCAAATCTAAATAGAAAACTATCAGGAGTCCAACAAGTCAAAAAAAACAATCTGAGTGAAGTCCTTGTAAGTTCTTGAAAATACCAAGGTATATGTTGTCGACAAGCAATTTAACTTCAGAAAAATGTACATACACAAACTCTTTCGTGTGAGTCACCTAAACTGAACTTTGATGGAATTCAAATATTACATAATATGCAGTAAGGGGGCAAATTCAAGTAAAACTGGATTACATAGGGTGATAGAAGATGAATATAGTTGATTCATAGCGGCGCGCGGCGGTAGCGTAATAGCTGAGGTGTCAGACTTGCGATCAAGTGGTTGCGGGTTCGAACCCCACCCAGTGCATTATCGACGTGAACCCACTCCTAACACAAGCATTTAGCTTAGCTTGAAGGGTTAACGAGAATACTAGTCATGTGATGACCCACGTTACTAGTATTCTTTAATTTAAAAAAAAATATTCAGTGCAAATGGTCAGCTGCTGTCATGAGTGTGCCTTTTCCAGGACAGACGAAACGGGATGGGATGGGAAGATCTATAGCATATAACCTATACTCTACAAAACCTTATCTAAATAAAAAAAACACATACACAATATATATACATATACACACACATCTGTAAGTCATCATGACAATATATGTCATCTGAGCGTGACGGTCACGCGAGTTGAGTGCTTTTTCCCCATACCAAAAGTGCCCAACGTGTCTAAACAAGTTTTCACTTCAAAAATGATTTAAATCATTAGAGCCGTTTTCCAGATACACAAAATAAAATGTAGAAACAAGAATTGCTCGTTTGAAGTTATTACTTATATTATTTTGTATAAAAATACATCGAAACATCCATCCAAAAATATGAATTCTACTTAAATGTTGCAGAATGTTATGTTTTACAATTTTTTAATATTTTTATTACTAATTATCAATTTAACAAAAAAATAAGAATAAGTTAGAACTGCTACGAGTTTGTAGAAAATTAGTTATGATGAGCAAAAAAATCACATTATTAATAAATTTTAAACTTGATTACATGTTAAACTTTTTAATTGGAAACTAAAGAAAACAGATAAATTCTCCTGGTACTTCCTATTTCAGACATTCCCTTGGCAATACATCAAATTATCCGAGACTGTTGGTTGTCACAATGAATTAAGTGAACTCAGAAACAGGCTTTCCGGTTTCGTAACAGTTTTGCAACAAACTTTTATGTTATTTGACACTTATAAGCCCCAGAATAGGTTATGAAAATGTAATGCGATGAACAATATGGCATTCTATTTTATTAAAAAATTTACGACATTGACATTTAAAACATTTAAAAATCGCATCTACAAAATATCAATACGACTAATTAGTTGTGTTGTTAACCACAATGCGAAGTTACCGTACAAAATATATTTATTTTTAATAAGAATAATAGCAATTTAATAAACCAAGGATGCAATATCATGTTGATTTTCCTATTAAATTATGTTGTTATGTAAAAGACATTCTCTCAAATCTTTTTGACGTGATTCATTCATATAATTATAGCGGAGTATTCTAAAACACAACGACGGCTAAATTTAACAGTTAACAGATTAGAATTTTGTAAAAAAACACAAACTAAAAATGTTTTTCAGTCACGTTAATGAGGAGTAGGTATGTCATGTTTTGTTAGCTTTGTAGCGGTCGTAGTCATATTTAATAGGCAGAAGGTTCATTACACACAAACATTCAAATTTTGCCTAATTAAGACAATTGTCCACAATTAGAATACTGTCGAAACTGGAACACAGATGAATTACCTGAAGTATAATGACACTGACAGGATACGTTATTTAATCCTTTGGGTAGCTCGAATAGTTTTAATCCCACCAACGTAAAATACGCGCAATGAAGTTAAGTTACGGAAATCTGCCCGTGTAACCCTAACCTATTTAATCCTTTTAAATTTATGGTACAATAACTTCTATAACAATAATAATTAACGTCACAATGGACCATTTGTAAATGTAACTGTGTAAATAGTACCTACTTAGTCATTTCAGTATTTAATATACTTTATTGTAGATTTATAGTCTGTTCTGTCAAAAAAATAATATTTGACAGAAAATTTATCAAATAAAGAGATATTGAGCATATTATTATTCCCAAAGATTTATTTGTTTTATTTTAAGGGAAGTTGTTGCTATTATCGGCTGATGTTTGGAGCGCAAATTTTGGGCCTCCCGGTTTCTCCGCGCTTTACTCTGAATAGTATTATTATTAATGTTTTGTGTAGGGAAACGGAGAGAACCACAATAGTTTCCTGAATCGTTTAGTCAAATAATAACAAGACTTGTAATAGTGTTGTATTGTAATTAAGGTGTATTGGACGCACAGATGTACTATGTATGTCTCACAGATATATTTCACTGAAAACACTTCGCAATAAATTGAATAATGGAATGGAATAATTTACGTTAGTTAATATAAATGCAGGCGAAGTTGTACATTATACATCGACAGTTTACAATAACGAACACTACTAATCCTTAAATTTAATATTTGTTTATTAGCGTGTTCAAGAATAGATACGAAAATTATTGTATTTTACCGTTATCATACTTCATTTAAGTACTAGTCAAACGTTAATAGTATTGTAACCAAGCTTAATGCTTGTTTTACGTAATGATCGCAAAAAAAAAACCAAGTCAATGGGTATGACGGGTGCCTTCTAAATATAATAGTATCCGGTCTGAGCTGAACAACCATTCGAGATTCGATTCTGTGGAAATACATACAATCATTATGTAAACACGATAAAACTGTACATTTTCATTTCAACTAGTTAGTCTTACATCGTGATAATATCGATTGTAATTTTTAGAACTTTTATACTTCGTGAAATTGGATATTGTCTTTATTCTTTACTCTTAAAATTGTTTTTTTAAGAAGCTTCGCTATTACGGCCTTTCCATATAAACTAGGCTAACGTTCGACCTAAGTGAGTTTACCAAAGTAATGGATAGAAAACTCACTACTTATAGTGCCATTAAAATTGTGGTATTATAGCGTTTGAACGGGGCGTAGTGGAGAAACTTTGTCACTTTTCTAAATTAACAGTGATTAATAGATACTTTAGTGTATGGTTGTTTTAGGAGGACATGTATAAAATACAGACTTTATACATAAAAATCTCAGAGGTATTTCTCTCAACCAGCCAGTTGGCCTAAAATATCTCCACCCTACGGAAGACCATGATTAACCAGTACTAATTTTATAGTGTTGATTTTCCTCCTAGACAGAAGGGTGTTAAAACCCACGGTTTTGTGGATACCGCTAACATCTTGCCACTTAGGTAGGTGGGTTATGTCTAATCCTAAAAGGGTCCCCAATATTCCCTTGAAACTTGAACTAACATCTTAGTTGGAGCCTTACATAAAGAGTTTTGTGTTATTCTTCACATCTTTCATATTTATTCAGTGGCAGCAACTCTCAGTCGTGAGAATAGGAAAGTTTTTAGGCTATGTAAAAAGCTTAGGTTGGTTTTACCAAGTAGTTTCTTAGCAGAAGTAGATAAGTCCAAAAATTGTAACAAAAGTAATTAGAAATAGGCCACAGTGGATTTCTTCTCAAATTGAAAGGAATCCATTAAGTATAGTACTCCCTACAGTAACAGGTGAATGTTCTTCACCACGCTACTTGCGTAGTGCTGGTTCTCTTTTAGCTAATCGAGTCGGCTTCGTCGGGTTGGCAACACATGAATGGCAATGCACTTATTTAGTCTCTTCTCACCAGTAGATGGAGCCCTTGGCAAAATGCATTATCAAAAATAGTGAGTGAGTAAGAAATCTTTACAACAATTAGCCAAAATTTATATTAACACACACTATTTTATATTTTCAATGTGTTGAGATTGTTCATTGGTAGGAATACCAGGAAGTGACTAATAATCCTTTTTTTTCTTTTGTTACAGCAATTCGATTCAATGTGCAAAGCTGAAATATCCTTCTTAATACCACGGATACTTTTAAATGTGAGTACACTTTGATAAAAAAAAAATTCTAATATTTGTTAACATTGCAATGACCTTGAGTGCACTTATCGCTCAAAACTCATATCATACTCATTTTTTTTTATTTGTCGATGAGAGGAGTACCTAATACTAAAATGATCCAAAAGTTCATTGCCCAAGACGTTGCCCAGGAAATGGATGTATGTGAATGTATTATGGGTTTTTGTGGGATGAGTGTATGGTTTGAAGTATTCATAATAGCAGTATTACTGTATAACCTACATCACATTCAGTGCTAGTTACGTGATATTCAAGTCTTTCAGTCTTTTGTAAGCCTGTATGCCTTAATGCCTTTTGTAAGTAAGTCATGCATGAAATAGGTGAACACGGCGACATGATCAAAAATAAAGCAGTACGAGCTATTGTTGTTTGAATAAAAGTTCTCTTGGCAGAAAAATTCGCTTTTTAAATGTTCAGCTTATTTTTGCTCTTTTTACTTGACGATGTTGACTTTCACGGTAGCGGCACACAATCAACCTGATTTCGTGTTTTTGGTTGAGTACCCACTTTTGTAATGTTGCAGCTACTGGAACAGTTAGGGTTTCCAACCAACCATTCGTTTTATTATTCCATTGCATTTCATTATTTTTTTACTTTATTTAACTATATTACCTGCTTTACTTATCATTTCTTTTTTCTTTCTTCTGATTTCTTAACTGACCTGTTGGTGAAGTGGTTAGTGACCCTGACTGCTGAGCCAGAGTGGTTATGCGTTTGATTCCCACCCAGGACAAATAATTGTGTGATGAGTATGATCATTTGTTCTGTGTCTGGGTGTAATTTATCTGTAATATGTATGTATTTAGAAATATATAAGTATGTTTGTCAGCAGTCTTGTTACCATAGTACGGGCGCTGCCTAGTTTGGGATCAGACGGCCGTGTGTGAGATGTGTAAAGTTGTTATTATTATATTATTATTTCATAACCGAATACGATAGTTCAATCAACGTTGAATACTTTTTTATGTTATAGGACTGATTGTCTTCTGATTGTCTTTCAATCTTCAAATGTCGCCATTGCCAGGGGGTTAAACTAGTTTAGGACTGCGGTATCAATAATTCAAGTGCTTTATGCTATAACGCGTAAAGGATCACCGGTGATAATTGCCCACGATCATTGCAAAAGATGCTGATGTGATAGAAGGGTTATTTGTTTGTAGGTTAAATAGCGCTATTTCAAAAGCAACAAGTCCTCATTATTTAATTTTTTTAATTTCTAGAAAATAGGTACTTCATTATGTCGAAGTAACTTCTGCCTAATTTCAATAAATAACTTCTCATTTTCATAAATCTATAATCTACTCTAAATTAATTGGATGTAAAGTGATAGTAAGTGTACCTGAAGATCTGACTTTTAAAAAGAGTGGCCATGAGTTTCTTTGCCAGTATTCTTCTCATAAGGCCCTACGCATTTTGGAAACTGGAAGTTATAGATCGACACAAACAGGCAGTAGATTTTGGTGTTTTTCACCTAATTTACCTTGACAATCCAGTACATGCTGTGGCATCTGTTTGTGCCGATCTATGATTTTAACTCTAGCTTCAATTTAACGTTCATAAATGTCACTTAGTGTCTTAATTGAATAAATGATATTGAATTTGAAGTGGAAAGAGTGTCGTAAGATATTATGTTTAGTGACTAAATTACAATAAGATACGGGGGTCCATTGCAAACACTGACTCTAGTGAATACAGAAATCGGATATCGGATATAATAAAAACGTTCATATATCCTGTATACTGCCTGTCCCATTGTCTTAGTGAGAAAGTACACTTTTTCAGTGGTTAGTGACACACTTTAAACCAGTCGACTTAGAATGCGTGTATCGTAAAATGAGTTTAATAATTATTAATGTATAATTTTTTTTTTCTTGTGATTATAATCACGTTCCTTCTGATACAGTTTATCAAACAATGGGCAAGTCAAATCTCGTAATTTTTTTTTTGAGCTAGGTCGTGTACAAAGTTAATGAACCAAATAATCAATAAGACTGAGCGAGCCATGCTTCAGCAAGTATGGGCCGGCTTGACTCCGCTCGATACCACGACCTCACAGAAAACCAGCAGTGAAACAATGCTTGCATTGCTTTTCGCCGTGTGAGTGAGGTTACCGGAGGCACTAACCCTTCCCTCTCCCCTATTCCCGTCCTTCCCCTCTTCCCCCTCTACTCCCCTCTAATCCCCCTCTCCCGTCTTCCTACTCTTCCCCCTCTCCCCCTATTCACACCTTAACGAGCGGCAACGCACTTGTGACTCTTGAGTTACAGGTGCCCATGGGCGGCAGTAGTCATTTACCATCAGGTGACCCGTCTGTTCGTTTGCTCCAATATGCTCCAATATGACAAAAAAGAACTTTTTTGTCATATCAAATTAATGTTTTGCAACATTAGAGGCACGAATAGGAAACTCTGTTAACATAGCACAAATTCTTCAGCTATATTTCAACAAAACAGAACGCAAAAATTCCGACCAGGCCGAAATTAAAAAAAAAATGCAAACACTCCAATAGTTTAGTAGCAGGTTCATCGGCAGATACAGGTTACCCATTATTTATGCCACACCTGTATATATTTTTTTTCTTAAATAATAGAGGCTATAATTACTTATAGGTACTTAAATAATGGAGGCGGTACCTATAACTGATTCGTTGCATTGTATTTATGTTCAAACCCCCACGACGTTCAAGGTCATTTAGATTTGACATCAAAGGTCGGTCCTAACAATTTAAGTAATCCTAGTACTTCCAAAATTAATAGGGGACCAATAATTAAAACTATACATATTTAATAAAGCTAATAAACCCGACTGTGAACTTAAATACCAATTAGAGTCTTCTAAAAGCTTATGTAAACTTCTGTTATTTATTCATTAGGGCTCCGTGACGCTTCGGTAATAATGAAAGTTGCTAGTATTATTTATAAAGAAGCAAGTATCTAAGATATACTTATCTCTGTGGTTACCTATTTCTTTACTTGTCTACTGTATAAGACAATCACACGGGACAATAAAATGTACAATTTAAATTACTGTTTAGTAGAAAAAATGGGCAAATGTACTCTTAATTTAAAGGCATTTTTTGAAATTATACCTACGGTGTCCGTGCATTATGCAAAATGCTCCTTTAGCCGGCTTCAAGTTCCCTAATTTCTACATCTCACAGAAAGGTGAAGATTTCTCCCAGTTACTTTGCACACTTCATGCAGAGACTTGTAATCTTTCAAATCAGTAAAAATTCAAGAATATGAAGTAAGTTTAGAAAAGTGACTTCATATTCTATGTCTTAATTATAAAAATATTCATTGTTTTACAGCTCAAAGTTATTTCTTTACTACTTAGTAAAGAAATAACTTTGAGCAGTAAAACAATGAATATTTTAAAATTTAAAAGTGATTTTTTTAAACACATTAAAGAAATCCTTTTCAACGTGTTGTAAAATATGTACTTAAAATTAAAAAATATAAATAGTGTACATAATATTTTCTATAAACAATTTTTTTTTTTTAGAAACTAATGAGCCTAAAAATATAAAAAATACGAATTTCAAAACTTTATTATAGTCTACTAAAGTCTTTCAACTTTTCCAAAAGACGAAAATACAATAATACATATTTACGTACGGAGCCCTTTCTGAGCGTCCAGTCCCGTCATATCCGGTGTACTTGAATGGTTTATATTAAGGCATCGATATTAAAACGAAAGTTCTGCTATCCCAACAAGGACCTCGCAGTATTGTCAAGTAAAATACTTGTATGTAAAGTAAAAAGTAAACACTATTTTTTATAGGCACACACTGCTGGCTATGTACAAAGTCGCATACTTGCGCACTTCGTTAAGTCGATCATGTATTTATATTTAAAATCGTGACAGGGTTAGATTCCGTATGTTAAATTTATTTTCTATCCCTCGGGAACAGAACTTTTTTCGGGATAAAAGGTACCTTGTCCTTTTCAGTAACCCTGACATACACATTTTGCAAAATATGTATCATGATTCATGATTGAGTAGTCAAGGCGTGAAAGCAAACCAAACAAACAAACTCAACTTTGAATTTCTTCATAATATATTAGTTAAGACAAAGTCCATGTAAAAATTATATCGTTGTAATATTCCTTTAAGTCTTAAACGTTATAACATATTTTAAATTCGCTCTTAGACCCGGAACGAAGAAATACGTAGCAGAGTCAAAGTGATGGTAGCTCCTGTCATCACTAAAATTAAGTGGCAATAACCAATATCCAAGGTCCGTAGAACCGTAGATAATGGGAAAAGATTTTCGAGTGGCGACCATGGAGTGGAAGTAATCAGGAATGTCCTCAAACAAGCTTACAGAGGGAAGACCACTCTTTGGCAAAGTTTTCTTAAAAGGCTTATATCTAACAATGGACATTTCACTGTTATAATGATCCCCTTAAAACCCAATATAAATATGCTGAATACACTAAAATTAAGATTGCAATATGAGCTCAGAATTTGATCAAAGTGCAGACGGTAACATGACTGATTTTGAAATTTACCTCAGTAGTCGTTCCCTAATGGCCAGTAAAACATCTTTTCATGACAAGAAAATAAAATAAATAAAAATCTATAAAACTCGGAGAAGTGTGGTTTGACCTCTCGTAAGCCGTTATCTTGGCAGTTACTTTAAAAGCAATAGAAGTAACGACCCAATGTGGCCAATTCACATTGTGTTAGTCGTCTAATGTACTCGCTTATATAAACAGTGAATGTACGTGCTATATTTCTGCAAGAATTTAGAAAAATAATAAAAAACCTGAGCGATCGGGCACGTACACCCACTCGTATATAACTTTTGCCTCACACAAATAAATAATCTAAGGAACAATCCAAATGTGGATCTTCAAACCATGAAGAATTCAAGAAAAGAGCGTACTCCCATCTCAAAGACTGTCAATGCAGTTGTGACTCTTAAGTTGCAGGTGTCCATGGGCGACGGTAGTTACTTACCGTTAGGTGTATCTGCTCGTTCGCCTCTTTACACCATAAAAATAAAACTTGTAATATAGTCACGTACAGAAGCTTCGTTCCAATGATGAGGATGGAGTAGATCCTCATTATTATTTGGAGATCTCTATTACATTCTGCTGTGGATGCGGAGAGCTGAATCTGTCTGAAAACTGAATTTAGAACGCAATACATTATTTCGTTCTATGGCAAATATTCTATTCTTTCAAGGCGTAATTTTGTCACTCGTATTTCTCAAAATATTACCGTTAAAAATTAGATTTAGTAAAAAAATATTTTATCCTCCTCTTGGTGCTCAATGTTCAAAATGTACTCAGTACTTTTTCCTTAACATCATTTACCTGTTCCAACTAACCTTGTATTTAGACTAATTGTATAGCGCTATTAATTTTCAGCTAGTGAAGTCGAGCAGAGACAGCACAGTACCACGTCCTTATCAGCAATTTAGAATGCACTTGCTTTAAAGTCATTTTAAAGGCTGACTTTAATAAAAACTATCAACCAGTTCTATCGCACTGATTACACAATTTTTTCGGTTACACTTGTGATGCTAGTGACAGTACAATAATATAATATCATATAGTTGTTCTAAAGACGTAATCAGAAGATGGTCATTAGGGTGGGTCACAGTAGTATGAAAAAAAATTGTTGTTTTGTTTCGACTTCTAATAGCAAAATAAATGTGTTACATGATTATATAAACTTAAATTAAAAGCTTTATTATAATCGGATATTATCTACTGCCTCCAGATTGACCCTGAAATACGGAAAATATTGAAAAAAAAAAGTATTTTTCAAAACTCGATTAACGACCGAGTTGTAAGTGTGGTTGTAAATAATAAAACATAATATTAGAATCCTATATTTTAATTTAACAAATTATAATCATATATTATGTAAGTCGTTTATTGTAGTTAAGAGGTACTTGGATCTACACGAAAATTATTCTTACTATCGAATTTTAGCATGAGTTTACGAGACTGATAGAGTCTTGTAAACTCATGCCAAAATTCGATCTTCTTCTTCTTCTTCACCTTAATAAAACCTTCAAGTGCCTAAAGCTTCAGGTACAGTTTTAACTGCTCTTTATACTTTTTGGGTGTGGCAAGGTAATCGCAGAAAAAAAAAAATCCTGCGAGTGATGTAAGACTCAAGCTCTTCATTAGAAACTTACTTCAGGACCGGTGGTTCAGTTAACTCAATATGCCAGTCAATAAGATAGTAGTATACTTTAGCAGCCATATTAATGTCTGGAACTTGAAATAGTCTTCACTTTTGTGTTTTTTGAGCTCTTGCTTTTCTTATATCTTATATAATTCTCTTACCAGTATATGTTTTTCAGAGTGTGATAACATTGCTAGTAATAGATTTTGAGGATGGAATTATAATTGCGTCGTATTACCGGGTCAATAATAGCTTTCAACTCTGTCGATTAGTAACGAGTCCTAGAATTAATTTCCATAAATGTCTTCTTATATCTTTACAACTTGGGTGACTTTAATGTAAAACCATGTCGGAGCGTATACTTTAACCACATATATTGCTACTAAGTTTATTGGAAGGGTTAAAAGTTGCAATGTAGAGTCAAAGAAGTTTGTTAGCTCGCGTGAGCCATCTTGCATGAGACATTTTTCCAGGTGATTTGTAAGCTAAATCTGCAGGGCATTCACCAGCTATAACAGCTGACACTATTCTGTACAAATACAATTGGGCCGAACTGAGATCATTTATGTCTATATCGGTGGAATTTCACCTACAATATTTTGAAATCTGGCAACAGCTTTTTGAAGTTGTAGGTAAGACATCGGTGCTCGTTTGTTTGTAAAAACATTTTGACATTTCCTGTTAAGTTTTCGTTTTAAACTTGTTTGATTTTGTCTTGTTGTAGCCACGTCTGTATTATCTATTATCTAAATTTTTTTTAAAGACCTTTGGGCGGTGAGAAAGCTTTGTTCATTGGATGGGAGATTTTTCATTAGGGCAATTACATTTGGTAAATTCTAGGTACTTGCAGGAATGCTTTTTAGGTATATATTTTAATAAGTTTTTAAACTTTAAGAATTTCTTCTTCTTACATAATATGATACTGTCGGCAGCGATGCTTTTCTTCATATGTTTTAAATTTTTTTTGACGACAATCTCAGCAACTTCTTGAAAATTTGGATTCTTTTTGGTATTCTTGGTCATTTTGATACTAATTCTTGTCCATTCGTAGCATTTTAATATATCTTCATAAGTTGGAAGTATATTATCTTTTAAATTACTAGTATTGCCAAATACAGGACATTCCCACGCTTTTCAAGTACGATTACTGTAGAAAATCACAGTACACCTTTCTTCTAGCTAATATTTATGAGTACAGCGCAACTAAACGACTGAAATAATCAGAGTAGCACTTACCCTCAAGTACTTTGTTAACGTTTTAGATGTTCTTTGTACGATGTAGTTTGATCGTAATATAAATATAAGCCATTTTCAAAGTGTAAGTAGTATATTTAAGTATCTTAGGAATTGATTGAATAATGAGCTAATTTAGTAACATTTTTGAAATTTTAAACTTAATCTGGAGGCAGTTACACTGAACCGATTGAAATAATATTTTACACATAGTATATCAACACCAATTAGAACCATATTATAGCTATTAGAAACCAAAAATTTTAAAAAAGTTTTTTGACCCACCCTAATGGTCATAGAAACTCCCTGACTAACCTATAACCTTGTCTTTATTATTATTTTAGAAAATCCTGTTAACTTTTGTTCTTCGATTCATCGCTGGTGTGTGAACCAAATTCGATGACATTTTATTCGATATTCTTTTTTTTTTAAAGCTATTTATAAGTAAAATTGTATACCATACAAAATAAAAGTGTATTTCTTTCACAGTGTCTATGCATATGGTGTGTACTCCGATTGTATCACCTCTTCCGCGCCGGCATCACATGGAAAGGCGCGGTCCCTATTGAGCTGTGACTACTACAGCCCCTCCAATCCTCGGAGCCCCAGGTGCGTCAGCCCTGCGAATCCACGCTCCTCTTAGGAGGGGCGGAAAGTGACACCGATGCCAGTCTTCATGAGCTCTGACATTCGTATAACATAGCTGATTTTAAAAGATTCAAACTGATAGTGATGAAAACATATAAAAAGGGTGTTTGGTTTGATCAAATAATAATTCTTTAATGATGGTGCAATAACTATTCCTACAGAAACCCATGTTAAGAAAATGTAAAAAAATTAGAGGAACGATAGAATCGAACAATAAAATGCATGGATTTTAGTAAAAAAAGAACACTACATATCTTTTAGCTGAAAACGTATCTTAACCGCTAGTACTTGACAATGATATCGATCACGAGCAAAAACGCATGTCAGACAATTCTCCTAGATTTCATATCTTCCAATAAAACGTCACTGTAAATTAACTATATTATATTTTAGCTGTTCCTAATAAACGCTAAAAGAGAAAAAAAACTGTGTTTCTCAAATATGTGTGTTGTTACTCATGAATGTTTATTTAAATTTTGAACTATAATATACAAACCAAAACTAATAAAGACTTTCATACAAGTCCATACAATAAAATCCCTGTCAAGGTAGTAATGGCAAATAAGCAAAATTGGAAAAAATATTATGAAAACTTGTACATAATTTGTTACCAAAATGATGATTTTGTTGCTCGAGCCGATCATTTCTTCATAAATTTTGTTAGCTTTCATGCTGCCTTTATATAAAGGCAGCATGAAAGCTAACAAAATTTATACATATTTAATCGGGTTTTTGCGATCTTAAGAGAAAACATAGTTAACTTTAGTAGTTATGGGTTTGTGGCGACTTCCACATACAGCAAAAACATACTCCAACATCAGTTAGCGAAGATGAGTTGTACTATGGAGTATCTACTAATCCTGCATCACGCTATGAGGTGCTCGCGCCGATTAGTATAATATATATATTATACAACTTCCTAACATCAACCGCCCGTCCGCCAGACATGATCGTCTAGCCTGTATGGAGGATCCTCCTTTTGTGTAATAGGAAAACGACAACGATTCCTCCACAGATTTTTGTTTAGAAAAGTTTAGACACTTTCTTTAGCAACCATTAATTACATACACACACATTTGTAACAGTGAACGAAATTCTAGGTCTATCGGGGTGAGGATACAATAATACTCGAATCAACAGACAAAGTATTTATTGTATTGGTACAATATAGCTAGCCTAGTGCTGCTTAAAATCAAATAATTACATTGAATTATATGTGTATCGCCGTAACGAAACCATACCGCGATGCACAGAGGTATGATCACCGCCATCTACCGAACTTCAAGTAACCTTTACACACTTTACCAACGCAGAATGTTTACAATATTGGACATACCGCCCACCAAGGACAATATGCAGAATGTTCTTCATCCAGGCTCCGCCCACCATGAAATGAGTCGGCCTGTATGGCGCAAAGGCGTTATAAAATCAAAACAAAAAATACAAGAGAACATTAACAAACAAGTCACAAATCACAACGATTAAATTACATAGCAATATGGTGAATATCGACAAATTGTCAAACAAAACAACCAAGAACACCATTTTGTTTCTAAATACAAATTCCCAAATCTAAACTGCTTATATCTATGAACAATAAGTAAGGTATAACAGCTACATCTTAAATACATATATCAAGCTTACAATGACTTAGGGCATCAAAACTATAACTCACTACTCAAGTAGTAGCAGGGAGCACACACAATTTTGAAACAGGTCTTTTTATTAAAGAATTCTTAACGCGAAGGGTAACTACTCGTGTAATTAAGTCAGGACCTGGATGTTTTTGTTCGATTAACCCCATCAACCACTTGCCAGGAGGCAAGTCATCCTCCTTGACTAATACCACGTCGCCTACTGATGGTTCCGGAGTCTGGAATGCCCACCGATAGCGTTGCAAAAACTGAGTTAAATATTCCTGTGACCACCGCCGCCAGAAAACTTGAACCATTCTCTGTGTGAGATGCCAACGTCTAAGATTACTAACATTTGACCCCTCAAAATTGCTATCAGGTACAAGAACAAGCGGTTCTCCCACCAAAAAATGGCCGGGTGTCAACACAGTTAATTCGCTTTGTTCTTCAGTATAAGAAAGAGGCCGTGAATTTAAACACGCCTCGATTTGCACCAAGACGGTCGATAACTCCTCATATGTAAGAGTTGAATCGCCTATAACTCTTCTCAAGTGGTGTTTTGTGGATTTTACTCCCGCCTCCCATAATCCTCCAAAGTTTGGAGCGTGGGGGGGAATAAACTTCCACTGAACACCATTATTAGCTAGATATTCGGCTATCTCTGGAAGAATGGTAGATTTTTCTTCATTAAACAGTTCCTGTAACTCGCGAGCTGCACCGACGAAATTTGAACCGTTGTCACTGTGTAGCTCTGCACAACGACCTCGCCTCGCCACGAATCTCTTAAAGGCTGCTAAAAATCCCTTTGAAGTTAAATCACTAACCACTTCCAAATGGATAGCACGCGTACATAAACAAATGAATAAGGCTATATATCCCTTATAAGATTTGTTACCGCGACCCTTCGATACTCTTACACTTATTGGCCCAGCATAGTCAACCCCAGTACAAAGAAATGCCTTATTGGGTGTCACACGTGGAGTTGGCAATTGTCCCATTAATTGAGCTTGTGACGTTTTAGAATATCGAAGACACACCACACACTTTCGGTAGTGAGATTTGACCAACGGCTTGAGTCCTGTGATCCAGTAACTCGATCTCAGGTAAGTGATCATTGCTTGAGGGCCACCATGCAGCGTCCTGTTGTGAGCGTCTGAGATAAGAAGAGCTGTTAGAAAGGAATCCTTCGGTATGAGTATAGGATGTTTTCGATTATATTCTAGATTCGACATTTCTAACCTTCCTCCTACGCGAACTATATCATTCGAGTCTAAAAATAAAGTTAAGGATTTAAATTTTTTCCATTTAGGACCTAAACAACCACCCTTTTTAAGTTCCTCGATCAACTCGAAAAACTCATCAACCTGACTTTTCCTGATGCAAGTTGTCATCGCTTCACTCAGTTCTGTACTAGACAAGAAACTAGTTCTATTCTTAATTGTAGTCTTGCTCCTTAGGTTCAAGAACCTCCTACAATAGGCGAGGACTCTTACTAACCTTTGAAGTGACGAAAACCTGCACCAGAAGGAAATGTCGGCTATGCCGGTATGTACTTTAATTTCTTCCAGTTTGGTCGCTAAATGTTTTGGTTTCTTATAGTCTATTATTGGTTCCCTTAAAAAATCTGGTCCGTTGAACCATACAGAAACTGAACTCAGTTGCCCTGGTACTACACCTCGAGAAGCGCAGTCCGCTGGATTTTGTTTGGTGGAAATGTGAGACCAATGTTTGGTATCCAAGGTAGTCAAAATCTCAGAGACCCTGTTTGCAACGAACGTCTTCCATCGATTGGGATGACCATTCAGCCAGGCGAGAACCACTTCAGAGTCTGTCCATGCATACAAATTGCCTTGTTTAATTTCGAGAACCTCGGCAATCTCCACGATTAGTTTCGCAAGCAGAACGGCGCCGCACAATTCCAGCCGTGGGATAGATACCTGTCTTATAGGCGCCACCTTTGTTTTGGACGCAATCAACGACACCTTGACGCAACCCTTGGTATCTACGACTCTCACGTACACTACCGCAGCATAAGCCAATCTTGAAGCGTCCGAAAATCCGTGCAGCTCCACAAGAACATTACTGGAATCTGTATTATACCACCGCGGGATCCTTATATGAGCTAAAGACGGTAAGTCTTTTCGGTAAGCCAACCATTCTTCCAATAAAATATTAGGAACCTCATCATCCCAACCTATGCCTGCCAACCAAAGCTTCTGTATTAGAGTTTTTGCTAAAATTATACTAGGTGCCAACCATCCCAGCGGGTCGAAGAGCCGTGATATATCCGATATAATTTTGCGTTTGCTTATAGGTTCTCTTAGAAGTGGAAGTTCTACAGAATACTGGAAGACATCGGCGTTTGGATCCCAGGTAAGACCTAAAATTTTTGCAAGATTATCTATTTGTATTTTTAACTTTCCTTCCTTCGTTCCTTCCTTATCCCTAATCTCCTTTAACAATTCCGTACTATTACTAATCCATTTTTGAAGTAGGAATCCTCCCTTAGCTAGACTTTTTGTAATTTTTGTATATATGTTTAATGCTTTTTCTATATTTTCAGCACCTGACATTAAATCATCCATATAAAAGTCGCTAAGGATGACTTTATTAGTTTCTATATCGTTACCACACTCATCGTAAGCGATCTGATGAAGACAGCGCACCGCCAAATATGGTGCTGATGCAGTACCAAATGTTACAGTAATCAGTTCTAATTCTTCTAGTTCCTTTTCAGGTTCATCCCGCCATAAGATGCGCTGATAAATGGAATCATCTCTGTGGACTAAAACTTGTCTGTACATTTTAATTATATCCGCGCTTAGACAGATGGGATGTCTTCGCCACCGCATCACGATGTGTCTTAGATCGGCTTGTAAGGTTGGACCAACCATGAGGCTATCGTTCAAAGACATACCATGTTTACCCTTACAGGAAGCATCAAAAACTACGCGAACCTTGGTCGTCTGTTTGTCTTCGCGAACGACTGCATGATGAGGTAAGTATAGCCCTTTATTTTGATCCTTTCTTATTACCTTTACCATGTGATTCAATTCTAGGTATTCGTGCATGACTCTAGTGTATTCCGTTTTTAATTTAGTATCCTTTGACAGTCTATATTCTAAATTTTTCAATCTTTTTTCAGCAATCAATCTGGAACCACTCTCTTCCGATCTATGTATACCATCGCGAAAAGGAAGTCTCACGACATAACGTCCAGTACTATCACGCGTTGTGGTTGCTGAAAATATCCTTTCACATTCCGTTTCCTCTGGAGTGAGCATTGGTTTGTTTAATGTAGGCTCAGCTTCCAATTCCCAGAATTTGCGTAAGAAATAATCGTCTTCTTGGACGCTAGCGTGCATGACGGTTATACCTGAATAAGAATGGGATGAATCATCTCGGTCTACAACGCCAGAGACTATCCAGCCAAAGGTTGTGTCTTGCGCTAAGAGAGATCCGCATCTTTGGACACCATCACTAATGATTTGGCTATATATCTCAGCACCTAATAACAAATCAATTTTGTTAGGTCTGTGATAATCAGGATCAGCCAAATCGTTATCACCCAATTGTTCCCATTCTACCCTGGTTGCTTTCGCAACTGGGAGAAGAGAAGTGATGGATTTTAAGACGTATGCCTTTACTTGCACACTAAAGTCCGGATTTAATCTGGAGCGCAACACGACACTTACGGTAGATTTGGAAAGAACCGTTTTATTACCGCCTACACCTGTCACCAGATGTTTAACTGAAGATTTCTTTAAATCTAAATACTGAGTTACAGCTTCAGTTATAAATGATCCTTGGGATCCCTGGTCTATTAAAGCACGAACTACTAGGTAAGCTCCATGCCTCGACTCGGCTTCTATCAAAGCCGTAGGTATTAGCACTGTATTTGTACAGGCTCCTGTCGAATGACATGTCACTATTTGCTTACTAGACCCCTCCGCCTGTATAGCAGCCTTGCCCTTACCTACTGAACTATTCTTTGCTACTTCAGTAGATGTTAGCATCTCACTTTGGAGAACTGTTCCGGAATCCTCACCTATAGACCCAGAACCACCACTAGGGTGGAGCAAAGTATGGTGGCGTCTACGACACACGTGACATTTGAGGGTGTTTTTACAGTACTTAGCTAAATGGTTAGTTCCTAAGCAAACAAAACATAATCCTTTTTCCTGTGCGAAATTACGACGAGTTTCATTATTTTCTTTTGTGAATTTTTTACATATGGCGAGTTTATGTGGAGCAGAACAATAAATACATGTAACTTCTTTAGTATGTTTTTCTACAACGTGAAATGATTTAAAATCTTTAGACGGGTTCGATTTTATATTTAAATTCTCGAGACCACGAAAACGACCTGTTAAAAATTCTGTGAACTCACAAAATTTTGGTAAATCGTCGCCAGGTAATGATGCTATATGCAGCTCCCATGCCTTTCTAGTCTCTTTGTCCAACTTGGCACTTAAAAGGTGAATTATTATTATGTCCCAAGAAGCAATATCGATACCCATGTTTTTGATAGATTGCAAACAATCGGTTGTTGTACAAATAATTCTTTTAATTTCAGCCGCTGATTCAACCGTGATGCTTTTTTGGTTCAATAACCGGTTTAAAACCCCATTGGCCAAAAATCGTTTATTGTTGTACATTGCTTCTAATTTAGTCCAACTACTTATATAATTATCCGCTGTAACATTAATATTACTAAGTAGCTGCTGAGCTTCCCCTGATAAGTGCCCTTTCAAATAGTACAATTTTTGTGCGTCATCTAAGTTCTGATTATTGTGAACCAACCCCATAAATAAGTCTCTAAAGGTTTGCCATTCGTTATACTTTCCGGAAAATATAGGTATTTTAACCTAAGGCAATTTTATTTTAGCTACTTCCTTACTAGGACCTATATTTTGGTTACTAACAGATACTTTACGATCGGACAACATTTCTTTCAAGTCACATTTATATTGAATATACAATTCTTCAACTGCTTCATATATACTTTCTCTGTAGTACGTTGAACTTTGTAATTCCTTTTTTTCAGCATCGCAAACTATTTTACTATGCGTATTATCAAATAATTGCCACTGCTTTTCTAAATTTTCCAGACGCGCTTCTATATATGAAATTGTAATCCTTTCCTTAGGACTTTTTTTAAAGTTAGATCTCGCCTTACACATTTTCGATTGAATGTCATCTTGTAAATTAATAAGGGATTCCATTTCAATATAAAGCGATGCAATACAAATCTAAGTTAATGAAATTTATTAAATGCTGCTGCAATTTTTCTAAGTCTTTTGGTAATAAATAAGCAATGATACAAAATCAAAGTTGAGAATTTTTCTAAGTGCTACACAAAAAGCTCTAAAAATATTCTAAGTGTTTAAGGTAAATAAATTGGACCGAAATCGGACATAGGTTCCCCGTCTAAACTACTTTTGCTTAAAACTAATTACAAGTCTAAACTACTAAGCTAACGACAAGGAAGCTACTTAAACTACCAGTTTATTACAACAACACATCAACAAGCTAAGTCTATTTTTGAATTCACTGTAAAGACTCCAAGTTCAAATTTTACTGCACTGCTATTTTTTCTATCTTGATTAAATTCACTACTCGCAAAGCTCTAACTTAATATCGTTAAATGTACTCACGGTTTCTTCACAAAGCACTCACTGACAACACATAGAACTCTCCAAGTGGCGCCCTCTATCGCACCTCCACATCAGCCGCACTCCTTGTCCTTCCGCTCGTTACCTCCAGCTCCTTAGCCGGTTGCTCCTCTTGACGACGTCACCGCTAGTGCCCACACGCACTAGGTTGCGCCTCTATTGAGGGCTTGCTCTGAGTAGCGATCCACTACTCAGTAAACCTAACAAGCGGGTGGTAATCTCCACCACCACCGAAGAATACCGACTGAAAACACCTTCACTCACTTAACCGACTCTAAGGACCATGAACGAAATTCTAGGTCTATCGGGGTGAGGATACAATAATACTCGAATCAACAGACAAAGTATTTATTGTATTGGTACAATATAGCTAGCCTAGTGCTGCTTAAAATCAAATAATTACATTGAATTATATGTGTATCGCCGTAACGAAACCATACCGCGATGCACAGAGGTATGATCACCGCCATCTACCGAACTTCAAGTAACCTTTACACACTTTACCAACGCAGAATGTTTACAATATTGGACAACAGACATAAATATTAGTTGTGTAAAATAGAAACAGTATAGCCTGATCTTAATGTGTAATTACCCAGATTCAACATTATTATCTATTTGAAAATTAACTTGAAAGTAAGTTACCAAGGTTATTTTAAAGCGTAACGATATCGCCTTTGTATCTCCATACCAGAAGGTGGGATGTGTCGATTTTCTGAACTAAATGACGCGACCTATTTATGAAGTCACCATCAGTCAAATAGCACTTTAGGATAAAATAACTATATTAAGGCGATCGGTCCATGGATATCGAAAGGGTTTTGCTTTATATGTTGGTTTATCTTCGAGAATATTTTGAGTGGATTGGAGAAGGATCATAGTATCAAAAGGCTGAAGAACCAATTTTGATTTAGATTTTGAACATTGATTTGTTATTAATGATTAAATTAAAATCTGTTGCTCTAGATTTAATTCAGTTTTATTTGGATTTAAAAATGGATTTTATTTTTTTATAAACTTTTCTCCATGGTGAAATAACAAGCTAAGGATACCATGAATTGTATTTGAATATTGTGTTGACTGTTACTGTTATTGTATAAGTGTACTTTAACACAGTAAGGGAATCTGTGGATCTTTTATACAGTTTTGTAGTAAAGGGACAACAGGATAATAAGGGCCCATCATCAATCTGAACTCAGTTATGTCACGTCACTTATGTGAAATAAATACTTTTTCTTTCTTTTTTCTTGTTCTTCTATTTATATGTTAAGTTATATCTGCAAGCAATTGGTAGTTTGCTCCTGGGTTATAATATAACTCATTAACCGCTAACTATCTTCAAAAGACAAGCATTTATTCCACAGTTTTATATTTCAGTTGTGAAAACATCAGTGTATAATAATAAGAAAATTCCAGTACAAACTGGATGCTGTTATTTAAAAAGTGTACATGCAAACTGCTGCAAAACATGCGGCAGATGATTAATGTGAGCAAAGTAAATTTGCATTTAATAATAACATGCTTTATAGAAAATGAAATTGAACTTTTTATGTTAAACCTTGATGCTTTTCTCTTTGCGATTATGTTCATTGAAATAAAGCTTCTTGAGTTGTTCCTGAGTTTCTCAAAATACCTCTTTTACTTCCCCATGGCTTTAAAATATCATTTTACACAATGGTGTACAAATAAAGTCATGAATATAAAGTAAAAAAAAAAGTATTTTTCGTTTTACTGCTTGCATGTTAAAAGTTTAATAGTTTTTTTAGAAAAATTTATAAAGTTCATTTTAAATTTATGTTAATTAAAACAAAAATAATATATGTATGTTTGTAGCATTAATATGTGACATAATTTTATGACATATTAGTAACTATTACCTATATAAAATTACTAGAAAAACTTTGTAATGAATTTTTTAAATTTCTATATGAGTAGTGTAATCAAAGAAGTTAAACATTGTAATTGGTTACATTGCACATACACGTTTTAGAACAAAATATGTGTTTTATATATTTTGATAGTCAGTATACTCTAATAACAACTTTAATAGTCACGAATTAAAATTAAAATTTCTGTGTTTACATTTTTTATTTTGTTCAAATTTAATTTGTGCATAATTATTTGCTAGTCGTCGGCAATTCAAAAACTGTGTACCTCAAGAAATACGTAATTTGTACAAATTGTGATCCTAAACCTTCTACTACACAAAAAGTTCAATATCTTAAGCTATCAATCAATCTGGATGGACAAATTGAGATATTTCAATCTCATCCTTTAAAAACTTTCAGAAAAAAAAGGATAATAGCTTGCATAAACTGAGAACTGGACTGATATACATATGGATATTATACTACATCAATAGTATCTAATATTCGAAGTAGATGTATTAGAACCTCATATGCATGTGCATATGTAACATTTTGAATAAACTCATCTGAATAAGATTTTTCTACGACGCATTCTAAACGTGGTATCATATAATGAGATATTGTAACACCCACAATTCATACCATATATTTTATATATAAATTGACATCATACACTGTTGTAATATTGGACGTAGCAGAGATTACTTTTTTAAATAGTTTTGATGATGATGATCCTTGGCTGATTCGACTACGGCGACCGCTTCAACTCCGTAACTGTCCTGTGTTCTCAGTCCTGTGCTCGCCTGTGGCTTATGCATCCAATCTTATAGCTAAAGATTCGGGCATATTTTGGACATGTGAGCACACCGATAATTAAGTTATAATTTATTGAAACAGTTGGTCGGGCTTTCAAATCGTCGCATCTGGCATTAAGCCCTGAAAAACGCGCAGACTCCAACTTTATGATCTTATCCTTGTATCTCTATTTAAATCGGAGTTTATTATTCAGAAGCAGTCTATTGCGCAGTATATATTTTACACAGACGCAAACACAGAACACACTCATAGCAAAAAAAAATTACACACAAAGTAATTTCTATAAATGCTACAATCAATATTATTTGATACTTTATAATGATTTCATTTATAAACAATTTATATATCAATAAAAAGTCATCATATCCCAAATGTTTTATCAATGGTTTCAATCATCTATTTTGTATAAAGATATTTTGCTGTTTAAATCCATAACCGAGGTGCTAACTTTTTAACAATATATTATGATGTTTGTTAATTATTATTTAACATGCAGTTTTTGTGGATGACTATCTTGTACATTAGACTACAGTTGTAGAAACTGTTTTAATGACAATATTTTTAAACCAATTTGAAGAGTTAATATTAAAGCTTTTTTTCAATTTAACTTTTTGCAATATTTTGTTCTAATGTGGCTTTACAACTTGTGTAACTCTTCAAACCACTTGTTATGGAGTACACTAACTTTTTAACTTTCGCGTTTCATTATACAGGCTGTTACAGAAAAGTGTGGTCATATTTTGGGTCGTATAGCAGACCCCGTGAATAATGTAAAGCGCATTTTTTTAAACGTGATTTTTAATACAAAAAACTTCTTTTGAAACTGAAAAATTGATTGATAAAGTTAATGTTTTGTATGTGAGAGGGCTGACATGAATGAAAGTATAGGCATTTAATACCAAGGACGTTGATGGAATGACCAGATTTTTCTGAAAATATCTGCATAAAAAATTAAAAAACGAAATCATTGAAATTTACATAAAAATTCATAATGGGTTGTTTAAAAATGTGCGCATTAGAAAAAAAAAATCAGAAGAAATTTTTTTTTTTTTAAATAGAAACTTTTTCAAGTCAAATTAACTATAAGTTGGCTACACAAGGCTCCTAAAATTTGACCACACCTTTCTATAACACCCTATATAATTATGTACATATATTATAAGGGAATAAACGTTATCACGAAATAATACACTATCATGTCCTGCAAAAAAACATTGTAATTGAATACATAATTGTTACACACATAACGGCTGAGGTATTGTAGTATGTAGATTTTAAATATACATCCACAGTGATACATAATATTTACTTTCTGTAACCGAACAATAAATACGAAAATTCAAAATATAATTTTGTAATACCTTTGTGGTATGAAACTTTCGTTTCGGAAGTTTAAAAGCCTTTGTTTGATCAAAAAGTGTTTGATCTAATATACATGTATATAAAATAAAGTTAATTTTAAAGTATATTTTGTATATAAAATAAAATAATTGTATATTTATAACTGCAGACGTTAGGCTTGTTTTAATGCTTGTAAATAAATAGAAAGGACTTTATATAGGGTGCTGTAACTCGCCCATATATCTTGCTGTAAAAATAGACTATATGAATATATGTTATATAAAATTCTAACATCATTACCGTCTAATAAATTGAATGTTGAAATTGTAGAAAGTGTAATTATTTTCCGTTCATTCAAGAGGAGACAAGGTACAATATTTTTAGCTTAAATGCTAATAGGATGGTGTATTTTTTTAGCCCTGGAGTAAGGCCACAACTTAGATTATCATCTAGTTAAGTAATCAAATCATTTCTTAGTTTGCGATTTCTGTAGACTTCTTGTGTCATTGCAGTAACACTTCAAAGATAAACACCTCATCAGTTATTTGGTTGTTTAAGTTTAAAGCAAACCAAGATCAAAGTTGTATGAACACATAAGTTTAAATAACTTACTCATTGTTTTATTGCGTAAACTTCAAGTTCTAAAATACAGTGTTCAGCTCAGTTTAGATAGAAAACTTCAAGCTACTGAATTTATTTAAATAATGGAATTTATACATTAGTTGTTACAAAGGTGTCAATGTCTCAGATTGAAGTTGATCTTAAATGTGGTTTAAATTGATTTCAAGAGGGTACATGTTTCTGAGAATACAGACTGAATAATGAAAGACGAAGGCAAAAGGGACATATAAAATGCGATTTTTAGGAGACCGAAGATTTCTTGTCATGGTCGAAGGTCAGGTATTTGCGGAAGGTAAAAAAAGTTTTAGGATATCTAAGAAAAGTCATAGAATTAAGAAAGAGTATTAAGCGCGTGATTAGGCAGCCATGTGAATTGGCAACAACGAGAAGGTACAATGACATGAACAAACGAGTCATTGCAACGATGTGGCAAAATTTACAGTGAGGTTCTAGATTTAATCTTGAAATTTGGTAAAATATGTTGTTTTTCTGGTATTAATCAATCAATTAGCCTAAGTTAGTCCACTGCTGGACATAGGCCTCTCCCAATGTGCGACATAGCACCCGGTCCTCCGCCCTCCGCATCCAGTCCCTCCCAGCTACCTTTATCAGGTCGTCAGTCCATCTGGCTGGGGGCGTCCTACCTTCCGTTTACCGATCCGCGGTCTCCACTCTAAGATCCGCTTGCTCCAACGGCCATCGGTCCTTCGGCATACGTGGCCAGCCCATTGCCACTTAAGCGTGCTTATTCTGCGAGCTATGTCAGTAACTTTGGTTCTTTGCCGGATGACCTCATTTAGAATTTTATCCTGCAAAGAGACTCCAAGCATAGCTCGCTCCATTGCCCGCTGCACGACTTTTAGTTTATGGACTAGCCCCACCGCTTGTGTCCATGTCTCGGCACCGTAGGTCATTACAGGTAGGACGCGTATAGTGCGTCCTACCTAGTATTAACGCCTTTTAATAATTAAGCGCAACTTAATTAGTACTTGCAATAAATACATAATTACATGATACGTTTCCTTCAATTTTTCAATGTAAATATAGTGAAAGTTCAACATCGTTAATTAAAACTCAGACCACGCATACATATTACTGCTGCATATGATTTAAAGTAGGATTTCGGTCGTATTTCGAGTGAATTGCATTGCAGTCGCGTAGTAAATAATGAAATTTTAAATTAATTAACTACAAGCGTCGTGGTTTCGTGTCAGAGTGCTTGGAATAATAGTTTTATTACAGTAAAACTTTCGTTCCAACTTGTTAAAAACTATGTATTGTATAGGATATATGTCTCCCTAGTATACAGGTTGATTTTTTCAAAACCAAATCATGTCTATGAAATAACTCTCCTTTAATAACTCTATAAATTAGCCCATACTAGCTATCCAATCATATTTATTATACATTTTTACTGATCTATGATTCGTAATTCTATAAAAAAGTAATTTCTATTATTTCCATTTTTACAGAAACTGTTTAACGTTGGCATTTAAAATTTCTCAGAATTATGGAGTTTTAACATATAGAAATTGTGCTAAACACTACTCAAACTGTTTTAAATACTACATTTTACATTAAATCTACATTTATTTTATTATTCCAGAGTCTATAATAACGTTCACAGACAAACGAAACGAACAGAAATAATACAGTAAATCGTATCTTAGATATTTATCTTATAAAACCAGAAATATATTTTTCTCTAACAATGAATGAGATCATATTATTTATTATCGTAACAGATAAAATTAATTTAATAATCTGTATCTGTGTCTTGATTCCTTTCAATAAATGTTGATATTTCCTTTTATGTATAAATTGGTTCTTACTGGATAATTATATTTCCTTATTATTGAAATAAAGCAATAATATTTACGACTTTAGTACCGCTATATAGCTAAATTGATGTTCAACAACTCTTTTATGCTTATGTGATTCAAGATTGGATTGATATTATTGATTGAACACAAGTACTACAAAATAACTTTCACTTGAAGATTTTACATTCTCAAAATAACAGAACATAGGTACAAGTAAAACTTAAGTAAAAAGGGAAAGGGATAATGAAAATTGTTATATAATATGATTCCTTGGCCATTCTCCACATTATGTACCCTTACTTATGCTGTGTTGGCTGATACCAGTCAGTGAAATGACAACCCTGCGTAATTAAATTAAAGACTCTTATCAAATGAGTTTTATTTCAGTGATATCTTAACAAATATTTACTGGAGCGTCAAAAGGAAGCGTCCTGACTAATGGTGCAGTCGTCGCGTCGTGGCCCTGAGGACAGGCGTCTCAATAGAAGCACTCGCTGTGAATCGGCGTAGTATCCTATTTTACGCCTTTGTAATATTTGGAAAATTTATAACACACCGTTTTGTAGGCTCTAAAAAGTAAAATGGCAGGTGAAGAAGAATTTGTTCAATTGAATGGAAGATGAAATGTCTTTTTCGTTGGCTGAATGATGGTGAACAAATTATGTTTGCACTCAACAAAACGTTATGGCTTTTAGTCATGTTACAAAACATTTTAAATAAAATATTACAATAAACACGAATGACTTTTTAATAAATATACACTTAAAAGGATTTTTTTAGGAAAGGTACCTATTATGTTCCTGCATTGTACATAGTAGACTTAATACCTTTAGAGTGTCGGTTTATTGCACTAAGTAAAGCTATCAGATAATATATAAAAGTAAATCCACCATATATCTACTATAAAATGACACTTGCTTGTTATTTATTTAATAAAAAAAAAACCCTGTTTTTCACTTTGTTTGACACTTCTAAAATCTAATCGTTATCTTGGAAAATGTCATGTTCAAATGAAAATGTGTTGACTTCAGTGTAATGTAGCAATTTACGGTAAATATGTTGTTGTTGTTGAGTCGTTGATAAATCTGAGTTGTAAACCGGGAGTTAAGACTTTAAAAGTAGGGGTCGGACTTCGGAGAGATTCGCCGCTTTTGAATTTGTGTCCCAAATTATCGACATGTGGGAATAAAAGTCCCAGTCTTCGACTGGTGGAAATGGGCCACAACAATAAAAATATGATGTAAGGAAGGAGGGATGCATGTACGTGCCTCGTGATTTTGATTTCAAACCCCTTAAGATTATATACAGCCTAGTCCGCAGAGTAAGAAGAGATGGATTTCTCCAAATCGGATTTTTTATGTAAGTTTGTTTTATTTATTTTTTCCACACCACATGGCCTCATGTCTGTTTTCTGAGACACTCCTGTTTTATCTGTTTCAGGTGAGTATTTTCTAGGTTTTATTATTACAATATACTTTAAATTTATTGTGTTGTGTTATTTACTGATGAACCTTTTTCAGTATATCATCTGTAATTTATAGTGCATACTGCTTCGGACGTTGGCCTGACAGAACCATAAAGCAGGTATCCAATTTTCATCATCTTTACACCTCAGATGCAGATACCTAGGTCTTATTATAGCTGGTTTACATTTAGGTATTTCAAAAGATAGCATCAAACTTTTTTCAATATATAAACATTCATCGTGTATTACAATCCAAAAATCTTGCAAAAGGTCAATTCAATCATGTATGTACATGTGAACTTATTGGATGAGTTTAATACAGTTTTCTATGAGAGATACAATAATATCGAATTAGTAACGATTTTCAGTTCAATGGGAAAAACAGATGAAGGGTCAAGATTGAAAGCAGCTTAATAATTCAATACATTCGGAGCCGATCTAGCCTAATTATTAGCTTCAGTAGTTATACGATTGGTTCTTACAATTTGACTGTATTAGATTTTAGCCTTTAATGCTTAATAACGATCATATCAGTATGAGTTGGCCTTTAATAAAGTCAAATATTAGTGAACACTCTTTTGTGATTGCTTTTATTTTATTAATATTCATAGAATTTATCTCATTCGAGATGAATTCTTTTAATCTTAAAAAGACTACTACTTCGCAGAAAAACATTTTTTTTAAATACATGCATAGATAAAATCTAACTGTTAACCAGATGTCTACGCTGGACTCGTCAGCTCTATAGATAATATATTATATTCCATTTGTACAATTTATTACTATGTCATTATTTATATTACGTGGAGATAACAATCGGTCGGTAATATACAAATCTGTAAACAATATATGTCACAAAATACCTAGTCTCATTTTCCTATTTATAAAAAAAAATGCAAGCACTAATTCTAGGGACCACTACTAATTCGCCCTGTGCGGGGAAAACTTTAAAAACATATAAACAATTATTATTGATGAGTCATGCAAATAATTCTAGAATCTGGTGATCGAATCCACAACAAAGATGACGAGTGCCCCATGAAACCGGTAGGTAGGTACTCCATCCATGTAGTAAAAGTCAAAGTATTGATTCACATATGAAACAAGCGCAATATTGAAATATGCCAATACTTTTCAAATAAACCAGAATTGTTTCCAACATTTGAACTCCAATATTTGACTTCGTTCACCCGTCTTTGTGATGTTATTTTATTTGCCAAAAAAAGAGTAATCAAACAAGGTTTTTATAAAATTTTCGCGTCATGATACCTTCTGAAATACAATCTTCTGAAACCATTGGCGAACACGCTATCTCCCTCGTAAAACTGCTTGTATGTATGTTATTTGTAATCAGGTATTCTTTTATTGTAAACGAATAAGTTATATTAACGTTCTAAATTTAAAACTTATCATGATCAAAGCATACATTATTTGTTTTTAAAACCGTTTACTTAGTCACAGAATGTTGTTTTGTTTCGAGTTTGTACTTTTCCATTTTTATTATGAATGATCATGTCAAGTGCAACCATTTTATGACTGCTGTGTGAGGACCTTACTAGAATAATCCGTACATTCCATTAACATCCTGTGTGAACGGTATGAAAGAACCCATAGTTTTATTCATGTCAGCCCTTTCTGTAACGAAATATCAGCTTTATCGGTCAATTTGAAATTCATTTTGTTAGTTTTAAAAAATAAATTCTATACTTATTAAAAACCAACAATGATCCTAAAATTGTTAGCGCTTTACGTTATTCGTAACGTAAAATTCCATAACGTAAAAATCCATAAGTACATACGACCTTAGTCATCATCAAAATATACTTACAACAGGTTGCAGTTAAGAGTGCTTTTCTTGGTAAGAACGTCCATCCCACAACAGTTTGAAATGCCGTAATAATGCTTTTCCTCTGGTAGCCCAACTTGACTAGTACAGAAGCATAAATCCGAGATAAATTACAAGGCCACCCGAAGTTTATAAAAGTGGTTAAGCTAATATAACAGTAGTATTCGAATTCCACTACACACACTACCGACATTTAGACGGTCCACTATGGAGTTGACTCCACTACCTAATAGATCTATCCTTGGTAATTAAAAATCTCTGTTAAGTCGTAGATAAATAGATACATAATACTTTATTTGTACACCATTGATACAGTAGAAGTATCGTACATACTCGTACATGTGCCAGACAGACAAAGTTAAAAGGGCGGCCTTACTGCTAAACGCAATCTCTTACAGGCAACCTTAGAATGAACCAAATTGTTCGGAGAAGCAGTGGTAGTTGAAGGTGTTTCAATTTAAGAACTATAATTAGTAATAAATATAAAGATATTCATATATTCTGTATATTTATTTTTCTTTACTTATACAGGTGTGTCTGACAATGGAACTCTTACTTACTGAAAGGGCATGGCATTTTTAGTAACTGCATGCTATGCTTTTTTTATATTAATTACTAAAAATTAATTAATTAATATTTTAATTTAAAATATAAATAATTTTTTTAACTATCCGCTTGAAAGTTATGACCTTTTGAACTTTTAATCATTAAAATAATGTAAATGTTTTAATACACACATTATATTTACGACCCTAATATATAACAACGCCTTTCTGCATCAATCTGCAAATGACTGGCCTGTTGACCTAGTGGTTAGTGACCCTGACTGCTATGCCAGGTCGTGGATTCGATTCCCACCCGAGTCTGGGTGTTCTTTGTGTCTGTTGTTTGTAAAGTCCCCCGCGAGTAATGCCTAATGTGGAAGATGTCTTTCTTTATAAAAGAAAAAAAAAATCAAACAAAAAACTGTTCAGCATCATTTTATTTTAGTATTATTTAAGTTCGTCATTACGTACTTGTATATATAGGCTGCACTAAAAGTATCGGGAATGGAATATTTCTACTGTTTCTGTCATATTAAAATCTTTTTAATTGAAAACACCTTGGTTCTAAAAATCGAATACCATTTATTTATTTAAAAAAAGATTCTCGGTCTTATCATAAGGTTTTGTCAAACTTGTTTAGTCGTTGAGAAAATGGAATTGACTCGAGAAAATTTAAGAGCGATTATTTATTATGACTTTCGAAGTGGTTTAACGCAAAAACAGTGTGTTGACCGGATGATTTCTGCATTTGGTGATGAAGCCCTATCCAAAATCACAATTTATCGGTGGTTTGCTGAATTTCAACGTGGACGTGTCAAGCTCAGTGATGATCCCCGTCAAGGTCGTCCAAAAACTGCGGTCACCCAAGAAAACGTTGATGCTGTGCGTAAGCTGATTGAGGAAGATCGGCATGTGACATACCGCGAAATTCAGGCAACTTTAGACATTGGCATAAGTCAAATACAAATAATCTTGCATGAACAATTAGGTGTAAAAAAGTTGTTTTCCCGATGGATACCGCATTCGCTCTGTGAAGAGCAAAAAGCGTCTCGCGTTACTTGGTGCGTCAGAACTCTCGAAAGATTCCACGCAGGATCCTCAAATGCTGTATACAATATCGTATCAGGTGACAAATCCTGGATATACGCGTACGAACCCGAAACAAAAAACCAGTCACGAGTTTGGGTGTTCGAAAATGAGTTAAAGCCAACAAAAATTGTTCGTTCACGGAGTGTTGCAAAAAAAATGGTGGCCGTGACACCGTTCTTTATTTTTGTTGTTAAAAATTATGTAAAAACGCCTACATAAAGCTATGGAGGCGTTTTTACATATTTTTTTACTTTATAGCACATTGTCATCTTCTTTAAAAAATTTAGCTTTCTGCACTTCTTCTGCATATAAATTTTAAATATCCCAAATTTCACATTCTTGTCTGTGCGCGTTTGCTTACAAAGTACAAACAAAGCATTCTCATCACATAATAATGAAGATCATTCATTAACGTCTAGTAATAAGAGCCGTCTGATTCACATAGTTTAAATTTTTTTCAAAATGCTTTTTTTATACTACAGCGGTGGCAAACAAGCATACGGCCCGCCTGATGGTAACCGGTTACCGTAGCCTATGGATGCTTGCAACTCCAGAGACTCGCATGCGCGTTGAGGACCCTTTAAAAACCTATACACTCCTTTTTTGAAGAACCCCATACTGTAGGCCCTCGGGAAAGCCTCGGCAAGGAGCTCATTCCACAACCGGAATGGAAAATTCTATTCCTAACAGCTTATCGTGGTAAGTTAGTCGTATATTAGAAAAGAAAAGGAAAGAAACAACGATTGTCACTTTGAAAATATTGTTAAGTCCATGGACTACAGCTCGTAGATTTAATGTCGGAGAAAAATTGTGTTTTTAGAATCTAAAGAACGGTCACGAAACCTTTCTGTCAGTTAGAGTCCGTTCCGGACTAACTTATAACCGAATCGTGTTTGGCGTTCTAGACAGCATAATAGAAGCGGGTAGACCAATAGGATCCGATAATTCGTTTTGAACTCCTGCAAGAGCTATTAAGATACACTTCTAGAACTTTGGCACGGAAATACAGCCAGTGATACAATACAAATAAAACTAAACAAATAAAAGCATCAAGTGTCGAGGACAGATATTTGTCTTGGCTTCCAAACTAAACAATATATATAGCTTACATACATTCATCTTACTTAGCGATAAACCATCAGCTTTTATGTTACGGCAAAAAATCCTCTAATCACACTTTAGTCGATATTTCTGCCGTAAAAACATTAAACAGTAATAACTGTTTGAAATCGTCCAAAGTTGCAATATACATATACGAGTATTTATAGTTGTTAAAAATATATTATATCAAAAAGCAGTATAACAAAACATAAAGATATTTAAACGTGATAATAACACAATGGGATTATTATGAATTTGTACGGCAATTAACGCGTTCACGTAATAGGTAGGTATTACATACTAGTGATGTAACGAATGTCGATTTTTCACATTCGCGAATGCGAATGCGAATGGCTTGACATTTTGCATTGCCTTTTATTAATCCGAGGAACATTTTTTTATTTTTTTAAATGATCTGATGTAGAAATTTTTTTTTTGAATGATGAAGACTTCTGTTATGGATGGTTAGAGAGAAAAATTGACCACCGAAGAAACCACCAACAAGTACCACTGAAAGAGTTTTTAGTAACGCTAGATGCAGAATGCTTTATACACTTCAGTTGGTTCTTGAGTTTATCTTTAATTGGTAGCAAAAATGTGTATAAGTAGCGGGCTCAATATCGCTTGTGAGTTTAGGATCGTCGACGATTCACAGCACCTCTTTGAAACGAGTCTAAAGCGCTGAGGTGGTATCCAGGTACTCGCGCCCAGAGATGACAGCTGTACTCCATATGTGAACGAAGTACCTCTTCGCTCTATTAATCACACTGAGCTTTTTGGAGACCAGCTGGATCTTGCCTTCTAGGGGACATCGAAACTGGAAATGTCTAAACCGAGGATCCCAATACTCTCTAGGTTGATATATGGATATGGATGTCTTGGAACTGTGTGGGGCCACAGTGAATGATTTAATAATCAAATTCACCTGGAAATGAGGGATGAAAAGCTGAAAACTCATATAAACATTATTTTGGCTTTCTAAATATTGTCTCAAGTCTTATAAAATTTCATATGTGTGTCTTTGGATGTTCAAGGTCAACGGTCATAAAATGGGTTTTTGCAAACATTTGGTTTTCTATGGCTTAGAAGATGTTGAAATCTGTTATAAAACTGCAGCATATAATTCTCTACAAACGTTGTTTTAAATTTGTATTGATACCTCTAACAATTTTTGCAATAGAGCGCGAAAAACAATAATGCAAGGCCAACCGGGAGTCCCGGTGAATAATACCTCCTATAAAGTTACTTAATCACTATAATATATTTTAGCATAGCCTGTATTTAAATTAATTTTGCGTATCTCGAAAACGGCTCTATCGATTTGGATTTTTTTTTATATCTTTTTTGAATGAAGGTGGACACGAGTTTTATGAGACTTTTGAGACAACATTTAGAATGTCAAAACAACACAGTTTATACGAGTTTGAAGCTTATTATATCTCATTCGGAGGTTGACTCTTTTTTTTACTTAATTGACTGGATTAATTTTTATTTCTTTATTTAAAATGAAGCTTCTACAGAACAGTAAATACAAACCAACTAATATATTATAATAATATACTCAGAGGCATATTTAACTGTTCACTCTTCTAAAACTGCAAACCGATGGTTTACGGGAATAGGTTTAAGGTTAATAGGTGTATTTGTTTAACTGGCTAGTTCTGCAATAATTAACATAATTATACCCGTATTTTATTTAAGTTTTGATGTTTTGTCGCGCATTAGTCTGTTCAGTTAAAGTTTAAGATCCTCACTGTCCGTTTTGCGTAACACTAAATTTGTTTTGTAATGTTTTGATTAATTAGGGTTCCGTACCTCAAATCTTTTAAAAAGAGAACCCTTATAAGATTACTCTCTTGTCCGTCTCTCTGTCCGTGTGTCACCACCGACTTTCTCAGGAACGGGTGGAGCTAGCAAATTGAAATTTATACCAGATACTGAGATCTATAGTTTCTATTAGATGTATAAAAATCAAGGGATTTAGTAAGCACTATAAAAAGATATGAGCAAATTTAGATTTTCACGAAAACTTGTAAGTACCAAAATTTACCTTAATTTTCAACTTTTTTTATTTTTTGAAATTTTTCCTTTACTTGTGCTGTAAGACCTGGCTTTTAACCAAAATTTACAATTCTAGGTCAACCGGAAGTACCCTATAGGTTTTTGGTCGAAAACTTATAGGGTACTTCCCATTTACCTAGAATCATAAAATTTGGTAAGTGAAGGAAAAAATCCGAAAGTTGTTATTTTGTTGTTATATCACATGAAAAAAAGTTTTTCATCGTTTGTCTTTCTAAAAAGACTGGCAAAAGCCTTTGAGAATTTATTCCCGAAATGGACGTATACAAGTTTGTTTGCTTACTGAACCCTCGGTGTTGTGCGAGTCAGACTCGTACTTGTCCGGTTTTTTTTTTATTGATGAAGGTTTAGGGTGTCGTAGTTTTCTTTATATCAACAAAATGCCACTAGGCAGAGCCGGAGAAACAAGGATACTGGCACTAGCAAACGGAGATTCAACACAAATTGGACGGGCTTCCAAATCTATTACAAGTAGTAATTGATGCCAGGAGACGAAATATCGATTATTAATGTGACAATTAAAATGCAGATTTTCTTTAAAATCAATATTTTAGTCATTGTTGTTTTTAGGAAGGAAACTCTGATTTCACGTTTTTTGCATATTTTTAAATAAACCATTTTACGAGTATATCCGACTCTTGTTCGATTATTAATGTAAAGGGTTCACTTTTAGCATTGTATCAAAAACAATTAAATTATAAAGGAGTTTTGAAGGAATCAACATGTAATAAGCGGCCGGTTGAATATGCTTTGAGTGTATATACATATACATCAGGTTTATTAGATATTATTATTTTATTAGGCCTTTCAAGTCCTTTTCTATAAAGATATTATTATGTATTATAATTATTTATTATAATATAACTAAAAAAATATTAACGTTAGTAGATGAATTACTACAAATAAATACTTTATTTTCGTTTGTCAGAGATATTCACACAAACATTCGCATCTTTTTTGCGAATGTGAATGTCAAAAATTATGCGAATATTCGCTAATGCGAATGCGAATGCGAATATTCGTTACATCACTATTACATACCTTTGAATTGCCTCACGTTTTGAACAGGTTGCACTAGCCGTGATTATAGGCATATCATGAAATAATCGACCAAATCACGAAACGCCGGCGTTTCATGATGTGTCCATCTCGATCGGCCCAATTCTTACCTACATATATATATACATACATACGCTAACCCCTTTCCCTTTCGAGGTAGGCAAAGACATACTTACCTAATGAGCTGCACGAAGTCGCAATTTCAAACTATATATTATATTTAAGACGTAACTCGCACCTTACCAACTCTATTTAATCCCCCGAGATATTTTATTACCCCTCTAAAAACCGAACGACCATATAATATATTTTTTTTATTTCGTTTCGGTTCATTTTATTTGAATCTGCCAGTAGATTTACATTTGCGTATTGTCCGTCATCTAGAATTTGAAAGCTAAAACTGGCAGAAAGTATTTGGACCTGGTATTATTTTGTTAAAAAAAAAAAAGTTTTAATCGAAATATATTCTAGTAACGCCTACAAGGTTTTCATTTTCCATTTCATAAAACATCCCAGTACGCATACTATATATCCAAATACCTTATTATTTAGAGTGGCGCATATCAAAACACCATTACCGCACAACGCCCTTATCTGCCTGAAACTCAGAACTAACTTAACCGAACTTGCACTGAATACTACATTAAACTAACTTTAAGTGCCTATCTCGTAGGTCGGACTCTGTTCAATAACTTTATGATTTATGGCAATAAGTTTATATAAAAATGGGAATTGGAGTCTTTCAATGACTTTATGTTCAAACTTTGTAGACTTTAATAAGAAAAATGAGAGGGTTTTGAACTTGTTTTCGGGGTTGGCAATTATAATGATTGCCTGTCGCACCGTCGCGTCGAAGTGAAGAGTAAACTGACCTTTTGAGTTCTATTTAAGGAAAGGGAAAATGAGTTGTGATCCACCTATAGCTATAAATAATTACAAGGGCATGGTTTTACGAAAATTTAGTCAGAAAAGATTTTAATAAATAAAGAGTAACAAAATGCAACATTGTCGAAACCAGGTTTAGCATCACCACATTCTTACATATTTCCTCAGGTTCTTGTCATAACTAATATGACCCAATTTAAGTGTTACCAATATCACTTGAGATTTTAGTTATAAAGCTATTGCCAAAGAAGCGGCGGAGAGTGGAAAACAATCTCCGGCCTCCAAGTGCGCTTGCCTGACGGCGATGGACAGAATTATCTGTTGCTCTAGCAGAAGCAGGCCTAAGATGTGTTCCGCGCGCCTCTCTAAGTTAGAGAGCGCAAGACACATCATAATGGAGTCGCCTTGCTCAACAGGCGGCCAAGACTAACGCGGTGGATGGGGATTTTCTTTCTAGGGTACACCAGGCTCCGGCCATAAGGCCCGGTGACGGAACATGGTGTTGTTTTAGTCGGTTCGAGTCCGACATACCACCTTTTATCGTTTGGCACCGGTGAGGTGATGACACGTGCCACGATACTCTAGTCCACAAAAAAAAAATACTATAGCTACTATATAGTTTTAACAATTATTTTTTGAATTAAGTATTAAAATTTAATTAATTAAGTATTAATATTTTTTTTGTTAATTTAAATAAACATTAAAAAAAATTATTTGGTTTGATGGTGTTGTCTGTGGCATCGTTTATTTATCCATTATTTTCTCCTTGGTAACTAGTTAGTTGAATTTTACATTAGTATGCATTATTAATTCAACAGTGTCATGGTCGTCTTAAATAGTCAACAAAAGGTTTTTTGCATAAATATTCTAATTGTATACCAATATTATCTTAGGTCCTTCACCCCGGAGGAGTTGTACTAATTATTTCCGATTTAGAATTTAAACCTACTGGCCTATAAGTCGAAGATTCACGCGGTAGCTTCTATTTCAATTTTGCAGATGATATTATTCTGAATACCACACTTATCACACTTGTTACACGAATACTAAATAATATCTGTAGATATTGTCATTTTCACAGAACCTTAATATGTTCGATTACAGCGACTAGACATCGATTTCGATTAAGATAAGCACTATGCATTCGTTAGCAAAAATAAATATCAAGGCTGGTACTGGATTGTAAGTAAACGTCTTTTAATTCCTGGCTTATACTGCTGAGCAAAGCCTACCATGACATCTTTTTTCTGGGTTACCTTGAAGCTTCCCCCCTTAAATTATGCTCGCAGTTTTACAGGAAGGCCCTACTATAATTGCAATATTATTTTATTTTCTGACTCTGCATTTTTGACTTCACTTTCACCTCAGATATAAGCTATAACTGAACGGTCCACCAGTACAAATATAAAAATGTATTTAAATCTAGGAGGAAAGAGCTGCGCTTTATGTAAAATGATTAAGCAAATTATTGTCCTGCTAAGTCAACAATAAGATATAGGTAAGTATATTTGTTAGTTTCTATGTTCATGTGGTTTTAGTTTCGATGTTCATATGGTTTATTCTCGCGCCACTTAATTTCTCTCCTATGGGATTGCAAGGAGTTAACATAAGTAAAAACGTAAAACACAAAATATGTGAATGTATCTCGGTGGTACGAGCTGTGAGCTGATATATTGTTTAACATTAAATGATGTCAAACCAATATTGTTTTGTTATTTATAATTACCCAAAAAATTAATACAAAAGTTAAGAAAAATCTATTAATAAACAATGTTACAGAAAAAAAATGTAGGTATACATGAGTATTAATTATAGCAATCACACGTATCAGGAGGCACACAAGCTCCGCTGTGATACCCCATTTTTCGACAATATGCTACACAATAACTCATTACGCACTTTTTAACATTAGCATATCTATTAACTTCATTTAGATTCGTGTCCTCTAGTAAATTCGTGGCATCTGCGACCATTGCGATTTCTGCTAGTATTTCTGCTGATCCTGGAACCGTTGGTGCGATGTTCTTTGGGTCTTCTGCAACGATAAAAATTAAAATATAATAAAAATAGTGGTTTATTTCCAGTCCATGCTTACCCAAGTAAGCATATTTATTTGGACAAGCCTGGACTGATAGGGGTTATAAATACCCACTAGTCTAACTTGTGGGTATTAATTTGCACTAACGTTTCATGAATTCAGAATAAATGTAGGAAACAGCAGTAGGAACTTTACGATTTCACTACTTTGAACGAATGAATATATTACTAATACTTATTAATATACATACTAATAAATACAATTATATATTTACACAGGACAGTCAGCCTGTGAGTGGTCACACCAGGTTGCACTGGCCGTGGGGCCAGTGCAACCTGGTCGAAACGTCAGACAATTCAGAGGTATGTAATACCTATTTCATGATCGCGTAAATTCCCGTGTAAATACCTAATTATATCATGGAACGCGAAAGTTTAACAGTTAGTACTAATAAATACATTCATAGAAAAAAAAGTACTTATAATACACGCTGTATTATTCTCATCTTTATTATTAAGTAGGTTTATCGGATAGTTAAAGAGTACTCTTTAATCCACACTGAATGAAAAAACCCTAACTCTTCTTCTTTGCGGCACTGTAACTTTTTTGGTTTTGTAAAATTTTCATCAAACTTGCAACTTGCACTTAAAATCTCACAAATGGTCCAAATAGTAATTATGTCGGACAAAAGATTAATAATCATGACGGTGATCATATTTTTCAGAGAAACGACAACAAGGTTCTGGTACACACTGCAGACCAATGTCGATTTTTTTATAAATAGACAAATAATATTTAGTTACCTTTGCTGCCGAAGTACAGGTTAAATACTGTATGCCTGATGGAAATAACTTGACCTTGAGCTATTAACACGGTGACACTTAACATGAAAATAAATAAAAGTTGCATTTTATTTTTAATTTATTCAAACTTGTTATAAACCTTCATAAAGGATAATAACTCTTAGAATGAACGTGTACATATTGCAGAAATTGTTCGTGTTTTTGTTATTGTGTCGTTTTGTTAGGCATTTAAACAGGAATTACATACAGTTAGTACTACCTACTACACTATGCTAATATTACACAAATATAGACCCTGTGACATATATTATAAAGTCCTAAGTTCGTTTCTATTGTCATTACAAAACAGCAATATTTGCGGTTGTGTGATTTATTAAGATATTAAGGAAAACCTTAATACGGAGTGATTTACACAAGAATTTATTTTATTACACAGCAACAGTATATCATACTTTAGGCATTACTGAGTAAGAGCTTGGACTGATTTGAAATGACGCTTATAAAAAAAATATATAAATATTATTGTTTACGATTTTGATCGAAAATCGTATTTTGATCACTTTACTTTACTTCGAAGGCCGATACGAACATTGAAAAAAAAACCTTCAACAAAGAGCGAACTCCCACCTAAAAGGCCCGAAACGCACTTGTGACTCTTGAGTTACAGGTGTCCATGGGCGGCGGTACTTACCATCAAGTGACCCGTCTGCACCTTAACCCCCTATACTAAAAAAAAAAAATTGAACACATTGGACACATTTTGACGACCTATGTCACGCGGCGATAGTAATTTCGACTGACACGACGAGGGTTGCAGGTTTGATTTCCGCTCAGTGCAAATGTTTGTATGCATGAAATATGCCTATTTGCATTGGCCATCAAAGGTTGTCTGTAAGAGATGAGATCGCAGGCTGTGATAAGACCACCCATTGTACTGCTTGTTATACTTTTCATATCTTGTTTGAATAGAATGCTATTCAAGTAAGAAATTATGAACGCTGATTTGTCTTAGTTTTGTATACTATATAAATAAATTATCTCTTGTGTAAATAATTTTAATCCAAAATTTTATGAACTTGAAAGTTTTCGAATACTTATAACGCGTAAATACTTTTCTTCAAACAGGTACAACTTATTTTTACTTAACGAAGACACAGGGTCATTTGAAAGGCTTAGGTAACGTGGGTCCAACACAAAGGAGCCCTTGGAAATTTACAGTTTTGTGTACTTCGTATAAAAATCGGTGTACCGTAGTAAACAGCTTGAGACATTATGTCTTGGAACTGTTTCTGATATCAAGAAAGTTGGTTGGAAATTGCATAGGTACTTTATAAAACTCATACCTTAAAGATTCTGTTTTTATTAAAATATAGAATAAAAGCCTATTTTATCAAAAGGCTTCATTGGTTATTACATAATTAAAGCAGGTCAGATGATTCATTCGTTATTTTTGAAGTGAAAACTTCTTAAGGCACGTTTGTGCACTTTTGCTATAGGGAAAAGGCACTGAACTCGTTACCGCCACGCTAATAATACATATAGAGATCCACTAGAGGGCGCTAATCTAAACATTGAGTTTTGTCAGCTCCTTCTTAATTAATCTTTAAAAATATAATTAGTTCAATAAAGTACTTATTGTGTGCGCAATTCATATGGTAAAATAACCAAAAACATACTTGTAATTAAGCTGAAAATTTATAACGCCTATAGTGCTCGATAGCGAAAACCTTTATTCAAAATTTCGTTGACGCGACACGTCGTTTTAAGTTTTCAATTCTGTCGACAATCCCATGACTGCCTATTTTTTTTCCTTGAAAAATGCTATGCTTTAGGACCTTATTCGGTTTTTATTTAAGAAGTAGTATTTAAAATGGCTATGGTGATTTTCATAGTCTCAGAAAAGTTTTAAGTTCATACATGGTTTCCAATTATTCAGGAGAGCATTATAATCGACTATCATTCTTCAGCTAATTGTGAAATAGCCATATATATATATATATGACTACGCACCGATTATTTTAGTTGGCAATATTATTACTAAAGTGTCAGAAGTTAGGACACTGACGCAACACCGAGTGCTGGCGCGCGACCGATGACAGTTACGGTTCGGATAGGCCGCTGGAAAGGCAGAATCGATTGGCATCTCGTAGCGCACCACGTGTTCTATGGAGTCTCGTGATTTAAAGCTAGGTTTTTTTTTTATTATTATAGGGGGCAAACGCGCAGACGGGTCACCTGATGGTAAGTGACTACCGTCGCCCATGGACACCTGCAACTCAAGAGTCACAAGTGCTTTGCCGGCCTCTGAGATAGGAGTACGCTCTTTTCTTGAAGGTTTGAAGGTTGTATCGGTCCGGAAATACCGCAGGTGACAATTTGTTCCAAAGATTGGTTGTACAAGGCAAAAACAAAATCTGGAAAACCGCACAGTGGTGGATTGATTATTCAGGTGATGGGGATGAAAGTTGAACGATGGCAAAACGTTGCGGCCGGTATAAGTCCGAACAATTCCTCGGAGCACTCCCCATGATACATGCGATAGAGAATGCAGAGTGAGGCTACAACTCTACGCAACGCCAAAGGGTCAAGACGATATGAAATATCCTGGCAATCGATGATTCAAGTCGCTCTCCGTTGAATGCAGTCAGGAGAGAGAAGCTGGTACTGGGGTGCTCCTGCATAGATATGAGAACAGTATTCCATATACGGCCGAACATACGCCTTATAAAGTTGTAGGCGGTGGGCCGGGATGCAATACTGTCTCGATCTGTTGAGCACACCAAGCTTCTACGAGGCTAATTTAGCCTTACCCTCCAAGTGACCGCGGAACTGGACTTCGCTCGATATAGCGACGCCAAGGATTCCGATGCTGGCTGTGGCAGTCAGGGAACTGCTCTCAAAGCGAGGTGACAAGACAAACGGTATCTTTTTAGCGGTGAACGCCCAAACCTGTGTCTTCGTTGGGTTAAATTGGACTAGATTGAGTCAACCCTAATCGGAAACTCCTTGTAAGGAGGCTTCGATTTCAGACACAAGTTTGGATCGACTCTAAGTGACGTTTCCCCGAGAAATGTTAGCGCGGCCGGTATTTTTTTTTTTTTTATTTAACTCACAATAGTAACTTAGATCTAAGATTTACAGTTTATACTCGCCAAACGCAATTGTTTAACGGCGAGACGCGCTCGTTAATTTGTTAAAAAAATAACCTATGCTACACTGTACATATTCACACAAAGCAATTTTACAAATAAGATATAACAGCTTAGGGTATATGACTATAAACATTATTACTATCTACATATTTAAGATGACTCTTAATGTTAACTTTAAACTTTATTTTATATTATATTAGCCATAACCCAGTGGTTTAATTAACCTCCAACAGTACATCCTTCAATGTTTTCTTTAATTTACTGGTACTTATTTTAGGACTTTGTCTTAATATTTCTATTTTGTTGAATACCTCAGGTACCATGTACTTATTAGTTCGTTCCCCATAATAATTTGTCACTTTTGGTTTGTTAAGTTTTTTATCCCTAACCCTTCTAGTGTTATACTTATTTTCAACAGCATATTTATATTGATCAGTATAGTAATATTCTAGGCCTATTAAGTACTCCACTTTCTTCTCTATTGGTAATATTTTACATATAGGAAATAACTTAACATAATCCTTTTACATATATTATATGTATTTATATTTATTACATATATATATTTTACATATATTGTATACAAGGCATTACTCGAGCTATCATCGGCATAGCAATGAATGCTGCTGATTTGCAGCATATCATTGATATGTAGAAGAAACAGCGTGGGGGATAGCACACAGCCTTGTGGGACACCAGCATTCACAGACTTGAAGTCGGAGCATGCACCGTCGACAACGACCTTGATGCTTCTGTCTGCGAGAAAACTGGTGATCCAGTTGAGTTTGAGAGAAGTGCTTTGTGCTTTGGTTGAAGATTTCTAATGATTATTCAGAGTATATTTTTTTGTTTTAATAAGTGTAGTAAAATTACTGTGAAAATCACGTTTTTATTCTCCTCGCCCGCCAACTAACGTCTAGAAGCAACATTAAACATGAACACGCCCGATGTTTCCGATAGACGAGGAGGAGTTTCTACATATATATATATATATATTATATACTAGCTACCCGGCTTCGCGTTGCTATGTTACTCTATGTATCTCGGACAACGTGTACGCAAAAATCTTTATGTGCGGTTGATTAGTTAAGGTGTCAAAGCGGGTTAGGGCCTCCGGTAACCTCGCTAGATCGGCGAAATATAATGAAATCATTGCTTCATTGCCGGTTTTCTGTAAGGCCGTGGTGTCACTCCTGTCGAGCCGACCCATATAATACGAGTAAACCTAAGCATGGCTCTCCCACGACGGATTATATTGTTGTATAAATAGTAATAATTTTATAATTCCTCATCGTGCTTCGACAATGACACAGTTCACAGTTAAAGTAATTGCTGATATTAAAGATAATGGACAATAACGATGTTATTGTTATGGCTTCAGTTGAAATCTCAAATGCTTTTAAAACCTTTAATTACGCATTTCTTTTTTTCTATGCTCTCCTATAAAACACTTTAATGGTTTCCATTATACTTTGACAAGGTTTACCTTGTGGGTTTTTAGTAATGAATAACGTAACGTTATTTAAAGAGAAATAAGTACAATGACTGAGAAACTAGTTTCTGTTCATTAACTACATGTTCTCGGAACCCCACACAGTAGTAGGCGTTATCAATCGTGGGAGAGCCATGCTTCGACAAGTATGGGCCAGCTCGACCGGAGTGATACCACGGCCTCACAGAAAACCAGCAGTGAAGCAATTCTTGCATTGCTTTGCGCCGAGTGATTGAGGGTACCGGAGGCTCTAGCCCTTCCCTCCCCCCTCTCCCTCACCTTTCATTTACTACTACCTCAAAGGCTGGCAAGGCACTTGTGACTCTTGAGTTGCAGTCATTTTCCATCAGTTAGCCCGTGTGCTCGTTTGCCCCCTATACCATAATATATATATATATATATATTGTTAGCTGACGGTAGTCGAAAAAACAAGTGATGTCACACACTCTTCATTTGCTATCTATTCTATTTTATTATGGAATGCGCTCCCTCCTGAGATTAGGATGTCCACCAGCAGAGATACGTTTAAAGCTAAGGTCCGTGAATTTTACAGGAAGCAGTTGGCAGAAATATCCTCATAACCTCACAACCATAGGTATATTTTGTATCTATATATAGTACGAGTATTTATATAAATATATATTTATCTGTAAGTATTCATATATGTATGTATTATGTATAATCAATTGTATTTCTATGTAAATTATAACTTTCTTCATGAAATTTCATTCCTATATACCTGCTATGTCCCTCACTGAACCACCCAAAGGTTGACTGGTAGATAATGCCATGTGGCATTAAGTCCGCCTCGTGCAATGTAAACTGCAGGAAGTTTTAAATTAAATTAAATTAAATTAATCATCCGATATCGAGTCTATAAATAGTAGTACTGAGCTGCAGCTCGCTCTCTTTTTGCTGAGACAGCGCGCAGAACGGACTTGTTACCTGACTATTGCCTTATGGTTGTTTTACTTGTTACGGGTTTCATATTCTTGTAGTAATTATTCATTTTCTGTTGGGTTTGTGTAATTCCTACTTAGATTAATTATTGTTGTCATTGCTGTTTTTATAATTATTACGAATAAGTTTTGAGGCATAAAAGATTGTTTATTATTTTAAGTTGTTTCACTACTGTTTTCCAATAATATATATACATAATATCAGTCTTTAAAAAATATGTACACAGTGAACGATACTCTTAAATTCTAGTTGCAGCTACATGAGCTACAAATGATACATTAATCATGTTAATTTAGTATATTCTATACTTAGCCGTCGGGGTTTGGTATGGTTCTCCCATTATGCACATCGATCACTATAATATTCTATTTATTGAGACTAACCTACATTTCATATTAATTATGATCTTAAGACCTACAGTGGTTCGTATAAACTACTGCAGGAATTTTGTGTTTTACATACATTGTTTCGTTATTTAGTATTTTGTTGTTTTGTTATTGGAACGAAGTTTAACTACTACTTCGAATTGAAAAATTATTTTTGTGTTGGATAGCCCATTTATCGAGAAAGAATATAGATTATATAACATCACGCCACGACCAATAGGAGCGGAGCATCAATAAAAAATGTTGCAAAAACGGCGAAAAACACAAACACGCGTTGCAAAAACACGCGGACAAAGTATCGCGGGTCGGCTAGTTCACTATATTTTGATACAATTTATTCAATATATTAAATATATTTTTATATAACGAAAGTATCTTCGTTCCAACCGGGTATCCCAAACCCGGTGTCTCACGGTTTTACGGATGAGTTTATATATTATGTCATACTCATAATCCATTATTCAGAAACTGAAGGTATTCTTTTGTGCCTATTGTAGTGTGTTAAATAAATTTAAGACATCAAAATAAATTCTAGGAAAACGAAACCCCTAAAAATATGCTTTTCTATCTATAAAAAAGTCTACATCAAAACTTACGAACAACACTGTAAAACGGTACGCAACGTCTAATTCTGCAAAATCTTATTCTAATATTCATCAAATGATTTATCTCTCTGGTGTATAGTAATATAATTAGCAGAGTTATATTAATTACATTTGTGCTCGTAGACTCGAATTATATTATTGTCTAAAAGGTGGAGGGTATTCTATTTATTCAATATGCTCTTACTTATGTATATTCAATGAATCCTCGAAAATTTGGTTGAGGATCTTATTTGAACATAAAGTCTTATTTTTTCAGTAACTCTTTAAAAAAACAAAAAGAGCCAGCCAATATTTTACCCTACATAAGTCTTAGTCGGCCTTGAAACTTACGTCTCATTAGAATGTCCAACATTAAAAACTGACAGTCAGTTGGGTATGGGGAATACAATAGGTACGTCAGAAAAATCGCAGGCAAAGGAACCAACTGAGTTTGGTGTCTTACACCATCGCGACGTGTCTCTTGATATAGGGTCGGGTCCTGACGGGTCCAGGTAAACAAACGAAAAAAGATCAATAAAGAACATAATGCCAGGAGGCCGACCTGGTTTTCAAATAAGCAGACAAGATGCCTGTGTAAGACACGCGTAGAGTAACTATATATTAATAACTTACTCACTTACAAATTAATCTCTGACTAAGAACCAAAAGTCGGAATAGAATGATTTTATTTTCTTGCGTTGTCTTTGCATTATGATGTCCTAACCTGGACATGCCTTCTTACCGGAATATAACGCTATTAGAAATATAATTAAATGGAAATTTAAATAAAAATATACTTAAATGTGTTAAATTGATTTTATTTATTCGTTTAGTAATTCAAATGTATTACTTCATAGAGACATCTATACTTTTAATAAAAATGTAACAGTTCCAATTCTGTACATTGAAGATATTTTGAAAAGTTTTTTTTGGGGGCACTCTATGATCGATACTGAAGCCAAAGCTATATTTTTTTTTTTTGTCTGTCTGTCTGTCTGTCTGTCTATCTGTCTGTCTGTATCATGGCCGCGCATCACGCTAAAACTACTGAACCGATTCAAATGAAAATTGGCATAATTTGAGTTCATACTACGAGGTAGGATATAGGATACTTTTTATCCCGAAATTCAGGACGGTTTTCTTGAGAGGGGGGATCAAAGTAAAAATGTGTACTTCATTGTAATTCATTGATGCGTAGTCGTTTTTTTTGTTGGAAAGGAGGCACTTCGTAGATTGTCGCGTAATCTTTTTTTTTCTATACCTATGTGTATAATTAATCTATAGACATCGAGTTTGTGTTTGGTTGCTTCACGTAAAAAGTACAAAATAATTCAAGAAACGTATTATGCACCAGTATTGTGTGTAACTCGGTGTAATATTTAGTATTTGATTGATCACAATTAGTTTTCTCTATCCATAGAAAAAATAATGCAAAGTTATAAGTTATAAACACCGCACAGCCACATCTATTGGTCAAAAGTAGTACTAACTATACAATACTTACAACGTTAAAATAAATGGTCATTTATTTTTTTAGATATTTATTATTAACATAGAACACACGCATCTATACTTATAATACAACTGTTACAGGTCCAATTCTGTACATTGAAGATATTTTGATGATGAGATGTAGTGGCGAGGTGACCACTTAAACTATTGCGCCATCTGTGTATAATATAAACATAATAGATACTGATAGATAGATAGTTTAAGTGAATATGTGTAGTGCAATATCTACGCTAATATTACATAAAGAAAAGATTAGATTTTTCTATTTGTTTAATTGTAATGCCTATCCATTACCGAAATAAACTGGGCCGATTTTAATAGAAAGCTACATTATCAGAAATTTATTTACATATTTTATTCCAGTAATTATAAGATTTCAGCCTGAAATAACGGCATTCGTGATGCAAGCCAGGAGATAAAGCGCTTCCGAGCTGCTTTATCCGCGTGCGCTGACTAAGTGGTCAGTCATACATAAAAAATATGTATTACAAAAGTGTTGGTCTTTAGTAGGTCTAAAGAAAATCCGCGGTACCATATACGTATTTCTTATAAATAAGGTACAATAACGCATTTTCTGTCGAAAATAATATGAAAATTAAAACGTGAACCTAAATCGTCATTATAAGGCAAAGCATATTGATAAACATAACAAAAAGATAGGCAGTCAAGGGATTGCCGACAGAAGAAACTTAAAACGACGAGTCACATTCCGTTTCAAGTTCAAGTCCGATTTGATAAAATAAACATTATTTTTGGATTGTTATCTTTAGGAAGTATTTTATTAGAGAAATTATTTTTATCAAAGTACAATAGGTACGTTGATAAAAATAATTTAAAAAAAAAAATTGTAATAAAATTTTCACATTTTCACAAAAATAATGGTTATTATCTTTGTAATGCAAAATGTTTATAAAAAATGCATAATTTTTATTTTGACAACTCCCGCATTAGGAATATTCCTGTGTGTCGTGGCTTCACCTATGTATAAACAACAGACACAAAAAACACCCAGGGTCGGGACAACTATTTGTAGATCACACAAATTTTTGTCCCGTATGGCTCCGTAACTACTGGACCAATTTTAAAAACTCTTTCACCTATAGAAAGGTATATTATCAGCGAGTAACAGGTTATACAACAGATACTACTTTAAAACAAAAATATTTATTGTATGGCAAAACTACTGACTTGCACACTAAATTATCAAAAGTTACAATGGAATTTCTAACTTGCTTTGCAATAATGTAATTATGTATGCTTGACCAAATTTTATTCTACAGAGCATACATATACTTGTAGGCTAGCCGCTAGGTATATGTTAGGTTAGAACTGCGACCAGAACCGAATGTTATTGTAAAATCACAAATTTTTGTAACAAACATTAGATATTTTGAACACTCGATGTATTAGATAATAAGTTTCCATAAAATAGATATTATATTTTATTTTGACTCAAATAATTATTAGATTTACTTTTAGATAATAATAAACGTACGTAGATAATATAAACGTACGATGTAATATACTAACACAATGGATTTTTGTTGTCCGAAAATAAAAATAAAACCGGCCAAGTGCGAGTCGGACTCGCGCACCGAGGGTTCCGTAAAATATTTTTATTATATGATGTAAGTAAAATTTTACGGTTTTCGATTTTTTTCTTTTATCTATACTGAAAGACGTTGCTTCGTACCAAATTTCAAGATTCTGAGTTTACGGGAAGTACCCTGTAGATTTTGATTCCCGTGCGAGTGTCGAAAATTTGCGGAAACGGCTGTATCTTTTGATTGCGTTGGCTTAGAAGTTTGATTTTTTCACAGCTTCAAGGGACAGTAAAGCTGAGTATTATGAGCTTGATACCTCCACGCGTTTCTGAGAAAAAGGGTCTTGACAGACAGACAGACGGACGGACGGACGGACAACAAAGTGATCCTATAAGGGTTGCGTTTTTTCTTTCGAGGTACGGAACCCTAATGATTATTATAACAGATAGTAAATCAGGTTTGCTTCATCTATTAAACAGTATACTGCATTTTATTTCATTTGTGTGCATATTTAGTGTGCAATTAAGTTTTTTTTTTTCGAATATTTTGTAAGAAAAAAAGGGATTTAAAGTTATACGATTAAATACTACCTATTAAAAATTGGTACATAGATATAAATAAATTAAAAAGGTTTCTAGTAAAAATAATAATAGTGAGTTGTCAATCAGAAACGTTTACATTTAATAGACAAACAAAATAACTTTTGTATACCTACTATATTATAATAAAATATACATTTATGTTTCGGAACTCAATTTTAATATTTGACGTTTTCTTACTAAATTCTGTTGTATCGATGTATTTTAATGAAAAATTGAGATTATGCTCCTTATGATTAGACAGACAGAGTTCAATATAATATGCAAGAATTTATTCCAACACTTTATATTTCAATGTGTTCAATTGTCTAAGGTAATTTTTTTCTGAGAGAAACAGTACTTATATAATATTTTACTTTTTCCACATTATCAAATTGACTTTATTGCACGATAACTATATAGCTAACCAAATTAGGTACAGTTTTTAAAATAAATAATATTCGAAAATTATAGCACCTTTGTATTAAAAGAAACGTGCGTTATTATTGCACTGAACCTCTACTCTACGTCTAGATTACACGAGTGAGACAGACGTGTGTTATAAACCCACATCAGTATATGTGTATCAGAGCGGTCACGCGAGTCCAATACTTTTCCCCCATCCCACAATTGCACAACGACGTGCTCTGTACACATATTTGTAAATATGCATCTGAGCGTGATGGTCATGTGAGTTCAGTGCTTTTTCCTCAACCCAAAAGTGCACGAGGTACCTAAAGAAGTTTTTGATAATCTTATTTAAATAAACTTTCTCATTTACAGCAACTTATTTGGACGCGTAGTTGAGGAGATATGAAAAATAAATACAGCGTGTAAGTATCACCGTCGCGAATAACTTACAAAAACGTCTTTCTTTGGATACTTATCACAATGTAAAAGTCAGTTCATCATAAAATTGAGAGATGAAGGATTTTTACAGTCAATAGTTTGATTTTGAACTACGCAGTGTAACGCAACACGCGTACTGTTCGGTACAGTAAATCACCTTTAGCGCACGGAACCGTCGAAGCAGCTACTGATTACTGATTTTTTTTTTCGGTAAAATGTTCTGTTTACTCATTGTGATATCACTTTTGAGTAAAAAGAAGAAAAAAAAAAGAAGAATTACGATTTTCCACTCATCATGATGGTCTGAATACACTATTTCAGGATGCGGTACAGTGTCACTTACACCCTATATAGTCGTTGATACGTATAAAATCAGAGTGGCGCTTCATCGCGTGTTCTGCTGCCGAGTCCCTGCGCCGTGATTGTGGTACTCCCGTACCACCCGGGGAGTTGACGTCTATGTATAAGGTATTCGCACAGCTCACTCGCGCGGTCTGCTCCTTACGCAACGCACCAGAACAAAATAGTGATTTTTCGTAAGAAAAATTGAACATTCGATTGAAAAAGTTCTTTTGTGAGCTAAAACTATCTGAAAAAGTTCTTTTTAGAGCTACATTTATGTTAAATAGTTCTTTTTAGAACCACTACTTGCACATTTCTTTAAATTAAAAAGTTCTTTTGAGAGCAGTAAATACTTTGAAAAATCTTTTTATTAAACACTTATGTTAAAAAGTTCTTCTCAGAATTAGTACTTTTACTTTTCTTATTACGTCATTACTATAATTATAGTTACATCAGAACCTATTAAATTTTTATTTTTCAATTCAATTCAATTCAATTATTATCTTTTAGTATTTCTATAACCTGTATACCGTACCTGTAAACGCTTTACCACTTGATTTTACCTAATTAATGGTTTCAATAGATACCTACTAATATAGCTAGAAGAAGGTAAGAACTTTCTAAATAGAACTCCCAGTGCAGGACAGTCAAAATGCGTCTCCCTGCACAAAATATTAGGACCTCGCAAAAACGCGTGAGGGAATCGAGTATTGAGCGGTCACAACGTTCCACTGCACAACATTTTAGGACGTTGCGAATCAAGCACCGGCCGCCCGTCCATAGCGGCTCAGGGTACAAAGAGAAAGACAACAAGTGACGACATTTACAGCGCGCAGTTGAATTTTAGCTCACAGTAATAGGTCAGTTTTCAGTTACGATCAAAACTACTGTAAATTTGCAGGAATGAGTAAGATTTGCCCTAAGTGCCATACAAAACATGGATAGATGAATGCGTGCGGTGTGTACTGTGCATCCAGCAAAGTGATTCTTCCTAATATATAGGAACTAACACAACAGATACAAAATCTTTTGATGGACATTCGTCGATTGTATGCACATTTTTTGAAAACGTGCAATAGTCTCTTTCTATAAGTAGTTCTTTAAATAAGTTAAGAAGTTAAGGAAGGTAACTTCATGCCCACTTTTAAGGTCGGAAGGGCATTTTTGCCGCCTCATAGGCAGTCTTTTTCTGCAATCAAACTTAAAGTCACAAACAGATTTTCACGCGGGCGAAGCCGCAGGCACAGCCAGTTCGAAAATAAATTCATCACATTATTTTGGAGCTTTGGTGAGTAGCAGTGTGCAAATTTCTAGGAACTTTATCACGGGAAAATACATTTTCCAAGACGAACAAAAACTTTGTAAAATACTATCAAAAATCTTAACTAATATTATAAATGTGAATGTGAGTTTGTTTGGTACGCTTTCACACCTTAACTACTCAACTGATCATCACGAAGTTGTCCATACACGGGTACAGAAAAGGAAATAATGTATACAAAAAGTAATGGTCCCGAGGGATACATAAATAACTTTTACGCGAGTGAAGCCAAGAGCGTAAAATGTGTTTCTTTACAAAATTGAAGTACTTAAATCTCCCAGAGAACATTCCTGAAGTTGGTACAAGCCAAGATCAAGTAACGTTTTCTGTAACACATCGAAAAAAAGAAGTACACTCTATGATCCGTCACGATCCTACTTACTTCAGCAAGGAAGTGTGCTACGAGGGATAAGAGCATGCATTGTTCTTACAAGCAGTTACTGAGTTACTCGAGATATTCTGTTCTGATTGGTTGAAAGAATTTTGCTTACAGAATATACGAAAAGAAGACAAAATACATCATCTATTATTAAGTGTGTCCATATCCAATGGGATACCATTTCTATTATTGAACAGCCGTCTCCTTTCATACCTAAAACCCAACGACAACCAATATGGTTTTCGCAGAGGACGGTCGAAGGGGGACCTTTTCATATATGCCACCGTGTCACATGCTTATCGGTTTTCTATAGGATTCACTTTGGTGAGTGTGCAAAGACTCATCGAACGAATTGGTCCCTCAGTATTCCTTCATCGGACGATTAGACGCAGACAGAGGTTAAACCCTTTCATTGTAGAAACACCTAAAACACACACAAACAGCTCTTTTCTGGTTTGAGACGCTAAGGTCTGGAATGAACTGCCTGCGTGTATTTTTCCAGACAATTATAATCCTGGGACGTTCAAGAGTAGAGTGAATAGGTCTCTCTAGGTCTCTCTTGGATAGGCATGTACCATCTTTGTCTTTATCATCACTTTCATCTGGTGAGTTGGAAGACAGGCGTCTATTATATTACACAACAAAAAAACATAAAAAACGATTTTACAATATCTAGTAAAAAAATCCCTGAGATTGCAATCGACACATTGCTTAGTGTGAATAATTACTGTAAGCCCTCAAAGAGGTAGAAAGCTGAGGACGTTTCTCAAGGACCCTTAGATCCTTAAGTGTCTCCACAAGCGGCCTTTCACGTTTTTACCGTCGTTATCAATTTGACCGTGTAAATCCGTTTGTCCTGTATCGTATTGGTGTTGACACGATTGTAAATCTTTATTCAAGACAGATTGCGAGAGCCCAAAATATATTTATTTTCGCTCCCTTTAATTCTATTCAATGAAATGAACGTTTTTCTTTTGTATCTTCAAATTTCATTTTAAAACAATGTGCTTATGAAAAGTAATTTGAGATTTATACAATCCTTTAATACTATTAAAAACTTTAACATTGTTTTTAAAGAAATAAAAAATAAAGCTGTCTTAAGATTTGCTATGAATTTCATTTTTAATTTAATCCGTTGGTTTGAAGCTTAGGAGTAATTCCGAGTTTAAATTTGTTCAAAGTTTCAAAAGCGTCGATGTCTTAGAAATATTGCAATATTTTTCTTGGTTCTTTCTTTATCTGAATGGTAACCTTTTATATTTAATTACTTAAATCAAAGAAGTTTTCTTTGACTATCTACGGATAGCTCAAATCGTGTATGTACATGAAATGTATTTATGTATGTATCTGCCTATATGTATGTACTCGTATATATATAAATGTATTATTATATGTATTACACCGTCATCTACCACTTAATCCTGACACTAAATCCATCTAAAGGCTGTCTGGTAGAGATCGCTTTTAGCGATAATCCCGCCTATTGTGCCTAACATTACCGTTAAATTTAAGATCTATTGTAATTCTATATAATGCACAATAAAGAATATTCTATTGTATTATATTACATTCAGCGTAAATGCTATATATCTAGTGATGTTCAAGTAAGTTGTTGACAAGACACATGAAATACAATAAACAAAGCCTAAAATATTGTAACCGCAAGAATCTAGGAATTTTGGAACATACAAAAAGAATATGAACATAGTGGATACGTGAGTCACACTGAAAGTTTTTAGAATAGGCCACACAGTAAGTAAAGCAGCCGAAAAAATTATTATTTAAATTTCGAATTAGGAACTCTTTGTGTGTTGTTGTTTATTTTCTAAAATTTCAGTGTGACACAGTTCATTTAATACAGGGGAATTTTATTTACTGTGCAGTTGCATTAGAGAAGAATATTCTAGTTTTTAATCTGGTTAGAAAATAAAATTTATATACCTAAGTGTTAAAGAAAAAAAAAGTAAATATACTTATAAACAAGTGACAATAGAGCAGGTGAAATCAAACATTGTAACTAGCAATCAAGTAACTGATAATTAGGAATGTATTGTATATGTAGGATGTTGAACAGCCGAGAATGTGTTAAAACGATTTATGATTTGACATACATTTTTATAAAGAAGCAAAAGCAGCATAGATAGCATATTTCACAAAATAAAACATAAATTATACCACATACCACAAACCTAAAACATATGTAAAATATGTAACAACATATCTGTTTGTTTAACTGATAATTGTTTGCAAAGTAAATACTTCGAGCTTATTATTTATATGAGAAAAAAATAGTTTAATGAAAAAAATAATCTAATGAATTCCTAATTGGAAAAAATCATGCATTTTAAAAAACTTAGACTTTAAATTTAAAAAGAATTACTTAGACTAGCGGTATCAGTGATGTGGAATTAGATACCAAGATCGACTGTATCTCGTTAACTCATAGACATAGGACAACTAATAGTAACGCGGGTAGAGATTCAAATGGAATTCCTGCGAATAAAAGCGTGTTAAATTATTGAGTAATACCAGTACTATTATGTATTCTGTGGTAATACATAAATACCGTCCAATTTTCAGTTGAAAATATTAAATGAAAAGATTAATACCTCGTTTTGAAATGTCTTTAATGCTAATCATGAAAAATGTAAAAAGAATATACGAAATAATACGTAAAGTTTTCTACACGTGCTTTATTTAACATTTATGTAACTATCTTTAAAAAAATATACTTCACGCACTTGAATATAAAATTACTTCACCATAATAAAAATTTACTTTTACACATTGCTGATGTTACGCTTTAGCTTTAGCTTTGATAAGTTTTCAATTTAAAAAGCCGAAGGGGTGGTATTGAGTTGAAAGTGATTTTGAAATCTACTGATATGAAAGTACTGATATATAGACAGATTGGTTCCTCCTTTATTAAAAATATTTCCTTATGCTTTTTCATTCGTAATATTTTGATACATATATACTAAACAGAAAAGGAAGTGATAGAAGGCAGTCACACAAGAGAGTCACGCAAGTCAAAACCCATTTTTTACACAGCAGCTAAGAGTACTCCTTTGGGTGTACATAAATTATGATTAATATTAATTCTCAACTTATAAATTATTGTTAAAACGGATGTACGCTGCGTAAAACTTCAGTTATATGCAAAAATATATTACAAACGTTTAAAACAGGTTGTTCGCCATAACTCATTTCCATCCATGCATACTAATGGAAACATGAGTTGTCATAACATTAACGATCGTGCCATTCAGGGCAACTGTCGTAACTCGTAATGGCTTGGAAATAGTTTCACATACATATATGTTTAAACATAATATTATATTTAAGTATATTTGTACTATTGAGGAGAGGAGAGGGGCATGTACATTTCGACGATTCACCGAGACATCCTTATGAATTTTTAGAGCCGTACCAAAATTTTAAGTACGCTTATACGTTTGGTATCCAAAACAAGTACCAAATTAGTACCTAAAAATTTGTAATTGATGAATATTTTGCATGTTATAAGAGTTCTTATATCTCTCTCTCTCTCTTCTACTTTTACGTGCATTGATTACCGGTGCCGCGAAATACCAGTAGTGTAACTCAGGTATTGCTTACCTATTCACTAACTGAAACACATCACGCTAGCAAAGCCAGTTAGCTACTCTGCTCTTCTTCGTCTCGTGGTTTTATATTTATAAAAGAGTTAAAAGGTATTATCTTCATTAATCATCTATATATGTGTGAATAATGCCATGCCAGCTGGTGTTCTGGTCGTAGCGTCCTCTACAGTTACAGGACATTCTCTCACCCTAGGTAGAAACCTAAAACCTAAAGGAAAAATGGGTAGGGAGAGAACTCCCTACCCATTTTTCCTTGTACAAATGTACCTACTTCCTATTTTCCCGTCTTAAAACGACTACATTCCCAAGGTGAGTTGGGGTTAGGCCTAAGAAACAGGAAAAACCCTTTTCAATGTTATACATTGCGCCGACAATAATTAAATTTGGGAAAGGACAGGAATGATAATATATGTGAATAATGCAAAAAAAAAATAAATGACACAACTTAAACAAATAATATTAAGCATATGACGCAAAGTGTTTCATTTCGAAGATATTAGAAACCAAATGAGCAATAGTAACAAATTTTTCGCTTTATGCTAAACTGTTGTTGTGATTAACTATCTTAAATAGTAAATCACAAATGAGTAATATAAAGTATTATCACAGATCATTATAATGCGAGTATCATCATCATTATATATAATTGTTATCATTATTTTTATATTGTACTTTATTTTGAAAGGGTATGTTTTTATATGCTAACTACGGGATCCTACCAATTTCTTACAACCAATGTTTTCTGTTTAGAAAAATAAGATACATTTATTTTTTGCCGATGCCCTTGTCACCACAGTTTACTTGAAATTTATTTTCAGGCACCGATAACGATTTAGCGGGTCCAATTTCCAGGGATTTTCTAGGGCTACCCTATTTCTTGTGAGTTTTTTCCGGATATAAAACCTGATATTTGATTATACTAAATCAATTTAACAAGAAAACCCCAGGCAAAGGAATACTCTCTTGCACTCCGCAATGCATTTTTTTTTTCAAATAAAAAGAAATAGTGTCTTCGCTATTGTTATATATTATTCTAAAGAAGACTTCAGAAGGAAGGAGTTTAACATTAGTAATATAATTTATTTGCTGTTACAATAACCATGATCCATAAGAAATATTTTATTAACAGCTAATATCACCTAAGCGGCGGTAGCGTAATGGCTGAGGCGTCGGACTTGAGAACGCGTGGTTGCGGGTTCGAACCCCACCCAGTGCACTACCGACGTTAACCCACTACTTTTTTTTTTTTTTTTTGTGCGTGTGGAAACCCCCTCGGGCCGTCACCCCACCGGGGTTTTCGGTGGGGCGGTGTGTCGGAATCGAACCGACTAAAACCACACGGTGTGCCGTACTGCGCCTTAAGTAGGAGGGATCCGGGAACAGCTTTTATTAAGACATCCGGAAACCTCCTAGCGCCTGCCCGCAAAAGCGCGGGCACCACCTTCGGGTAAAAACCCTCTCAATTAGGCGAAGTCCAGGCACACGCGGACACCGCCTCCTTGCGGGGGGCCACTACAGCGGGTGAAGGGGAAAACCCGTCCCGTTCACCCGCGGCCACACTCAGGGCGGCATGAGGCGCTGGTAAGCGCGCCTCCGTCGCCCGGCTCGCCGGCGGCGAATTAAGTCCGAGTGGAGGTTGTCCTCCCGGACCCTTTCCGCCGCCTCCTGCTGCGAGATGACTTCCTCACAGAAGGTCGCGACCGCGGTAAAATTCCTGTCGCTACCGGCCATGGAGCGTATGACAGCCGGCAGCGACAGATTCACTCCGATGACTGCAGTGAGGGCCCGACGCTGCGCCGCCCAACTGGGGCAAACCGTCAGCGTGTGCTGAGCCGAGTCCTCACTGCAGTCGCAGTGGTGACAGGCGGGACTCAATTCCCTCATAGCGACCGAGTGCAGGTACTTCCCGAAGCAGCCGTGCCCGGAAAGAACCTGCGTCAGTCGGAAGGAAAGGGTCCCGTGCTGCCGCCCTGCACACTCGACGATGACCGGCTGGAGTGCCTTCACGGCGGCAAAGCCAGCACGTGGAGCCTCCAGCCGGGACGACCAACGAGCCATGGTGGCTCGGCGAGCGGCCTCACGCCATTCGCGTACCTCTTCGGGCGGGGGCCGACTGCCGCTTCCCGCCCGGAACTCAGCCGTTCGCCGATATACTTCAGCGAGCACTTCCGCCTCCAAATCCCACGGGGGAGTCCCGGCCAACGCGCACGCCGCCTCCGTCGACACGGTGCGGTATCCGCGTATGGCTCTAACCGCCATAACCCTCTGAGGGCGCCAGAGGCGCGCCCTATTCTGGGCGGTCAGAGCCTCCGCCCACACAGGTGCATCGTACAGTGCCATTGACCGGACAACCCCCGTGTACAGCCGTCTCGTAGCGACACTGGGTCCGCCCAAATTGGGCAAGAGTCGCCCAAGGGCGGACGCAGCACCGACCAGCCTAGGAGCAAGCTGCAGGAAGTGCTCGTCGAAGCGCCACCTACCGTCGAGGATCAGGCCCAGATATTTTATGTGGGCCTGAACCGGTACGAGGACCGAGTTGACCTCGATAGAGGCACCAGGGGGTGGACCACGACGGGGCCCATGAAATAACAGGGCCTCCGTCTTATCCAGGGCCACCCGCAAACCCAGCGCCTCGATGCGCCCGACCACCACAGAGACTCCCCTGGTGGCCAGGCACGCCGCCTCCTGAAAGTTTACCCCCCGGGCTGTGACCAAAGTGTCATCAGCGTAACAGATTACGCCGAGCCCGGGGGAAAGCGCCTCGAAGGGCCCAGTCGTACCCAATGTTCCACAGGAGTGGTCCAAGGACAGACCCCTGCGGAACACCGCACGACATGGGCCGACGATTCAAAACTCCGTCTCGGTCCTCGTACATGACGGTACGCTCCTCTAAATAGTCTACCACTAGCCGCCTCAGGTACTCTGGCACTCCGTGATAGTGGAGTGCTTCCCTGATGCAGCTGAATGGCAGACTATTGAACGCGTTGGCGATGTCCAACGACACCGCCAACAGCATGCCGCCACCGCTCACTACCTCTTCGGTCACGGCCCTCAGGCGCAACACAGCACCGACAGTCGAACGCCCCGCTCGAAAACCGAATTGGGCGTCCGACAAATCGGGGCCGACCTCGCGAAGGTGCCGGACGATGCGGGCAGAGAGGACCCTCTCAAACAATTTACCCGCCTCGTCCAGCAACACGATGGGCCTGTAGGCTGCGACCGAGTCGGTAGGCCGTCCCGGCTTCCTTAGAAGTACCAGCTTCCCGCTCTTCCAGCAGTCAGGGAAGCGTCCGGACACCAAGCTAGCGTCGAACACCTCCCCGAGGCGGTCGGACATGTGGTCGAGGGCCAGGGCCAACACTCGGGCAGGGATCCCGTCTGGCCCGGGGGCGGTGTTCTTGGAACGGATCCGTAGAACAGCCGCCCCTAACTCCGCCTCCGTGACGGGCGGAACACCATCCTCCTCGTCCTCCCCGTCGTCTCCGGCTAAGGGGGCCATCGACGGGGGTACGTGCTCCACCCGTTGCGGGAAAAGGCCCTCAACCACTTCCTGCAGGAAGCTGGGCTGGAGAGTCTCCGTAAGGGGGGGGCCCGACGCGCGGAGCTTTTGTTGCGCCGCGCGATATGGGCGTCGCCAGGGGTCACCATTGAGACTCTCCAGCATCTCCTTTCTTTTCTCCTCTTTGGCGCGGCTAATGGCCAGCTTCAGAGTTTTCCGCGTCTCTCGGTACTCCTCATGAAGCTGGTCCGCCTCCCCCTCATCGCGGTGACGTCGCCGGCTGCGAGTGTAGGACCTCCGGGCATGAGTACAGGCCGCACGGAGGTCTGCCAGCTCCTGGGACCACCAGTAGACCTCCATCCTTGGAGGCCGACGACCTCGGACGCGGGGCATGGCCGCATCGCAAATTTGCGTAATCGCATTGCGAAAGCGGCCCGCCCCCACGTCTGCCTCCTCATTCAGAGGCCGCGGAGACAGCCAAGAGTAAATAATGGCTGCCTCCTCCAGTAGGTCCCTATCCAACTTTGTAACAGCCCACCGCGGGAAGCGGGAAGAACGCCGCGCCGTGTGACCCCTTCTGGGGTCCTGGATCCGGGAGAGCTCGAATCGGATATAGAGAAGAAAGAAGAAAGAAAGAAAACATATTTTTATTTCCGAAACATCCTATAACTATTACAAACAAATTTTTATAACCAAAAAAAAAAAAAAAACACACTTTTTGACGAATTATTAACACTAATTACAGCATAATTTTATTAAAAATTGCAAGTGGCAACACTGCGCGTCACGCACGACATGGCAACGTGGCACTCATCACTCACGTGTCAAATGTCTGACGTGGCAACAGGTCATGTTTTTTTTATTTCGTACCTACATCGTTTTTAGTGGAAGATACGCCGTGTTTCGGAAATTTGGGTGGACACTCAGCATAAACTGAGACGGGTATAACCCACCCCAGTACTGATTTTCAGTGCCACCCATGAGTGCCGCCTAACGTCGTCGGGTGACATTGCCCGATTATTGGCTTAATAACTAATTAGAAGAAATAGAACAGTAAAGATCAGTGCTTAAACTATAAACAAGAGACAAAGAAAACAGGTGCTTCATGACATACTAAGCCTGTGGAGCAGACCATCAAGGTAAGTTTTACTTTATTATAATTGTTTTTCTAATACTTTATCTATAACCTAGTTGTTATTTGCTATTACTGAACTAACCTAAATAGAAAGAATAAGTTAATAAATTGTTACAGATTCCCCATCCCAAGTCCAGTACAGAAATTCAAGACAAAAATATTAAACCACTTTTACAACAATAATCAAATCCACCATAGATAAACACTAAAGGCAGAGTAACGGAACTATTGGAATGAACCACCACGCAAAAGGGCCATAACCTTCAAGGTATTGATTATGTGTTTTGTTGTTTTTGCAGTAATATTAAAAAAGTTTTGTATCTCTTTTTAAAACTGTACTTGGTTTTCAGGTCCCTTATAGGTGGTGGCAAATCATTCCAACACTTTGTCGCTGAGTACCTAAAGGAGCCCCGGAATGCTGTAGTTCTGTGTTTTGGTATGGACAGTGCACTGTTTGAGGTTCTGATGGAATATGTGCAATGATCTCCCCTCCAGTCAATCTTCTCATATAGATAGGTAGGTTTTTGGCTCTTCATTAAACCAAAGAGTAAACTGGCTAGATGTAATTTTCTCCTGGCTTCCATTTTCAATATATTGTTCTCATTTATGTATGGTGTTACATGATGTCTATTTGGTATTTTGAAACAAAATCGAGCACATGCATTTTGCATTCTTTGTATTAGGGTCCTAGTTCTAGCCAGCAAACATGGACCATAAACTATATCACAATAGTTAAATCTGGATAGTATGAGACTGTCTACAAGTTGTTTTCTCAGATTTGTACTGAGATAGTTGCGTATGTTGTAGAGAACCTTTAACCTATAGAAGCAGTTCTTGACAATTTTATTTATGTGTCCCTCAAACCGTAGCTCAGGATCCATCCCCAACCCCAAATTAGTGACTTCCTCAACTCTTTCAATTCTTTGGCCGTTTAAAGTGATAGAAGGAGCATATTCCAATATTGACTGAAGTTGCCACTTACTGCCCAGTATCATTAGTTTTGATTTGAGTGGGTTTAATATCAGTGAATGTTCCCTAGACCACCTAACCACCCTCTCTAGGTCTTCAGTGATTTTTGCCATTGCTGAGAGAGTGTCACTGGGCTTAAAAGACAAGTACATCTGTGTGTCGTCTGCGTACATGTGGAACTTGCAGTGTTGAAAAGATGTGGTGATATCTGCAGTGTATAAAATAAAGAGAAGTGGTCCCAATATTGACCCCTGTGGTACTCCCCTTGTCACATTTAGTGGGGTCGATGACAACACAGTGCCATCTTCTCTACGTATTTCCACATACTGTGATCTATTTGAGAGATAGCTATGAAACCATTTAATTGTATCCGATGAAAACCCATAATAAGCCAGCTTGGATAATAATAGTGATGTATCCAGAGCATCAAATGCGCGTGAATAGTCTAGAAGCACTAACGCTGTTCCCTCCCCCTGGTCCCTAGCTTCCAGTATGTTACCAACTACATCACTCAAGGCTGTAGCAGTTCCCCTTCCTTTTCTGAAACCTGATTGTTTGTCAGGGAGGATATTATTATTTTCCAGATATTCCATGACTTGCAAATACACTACTTTTTCCAGCACCTTAGACATACATGGGAGTATACTAACCGGACGAAGGTCTTTATTAGTATTTGGGGGGGAAACTTTGGGTATAGGCCTCACTATAGAGCATTTCCATAGCCTTGGGTATTCCTTTGATTGTATAGAAGTATTTATTATTTCAGTGATGACACCTAGTATATGTGGTAGTGTTAGTGTTAGCATCGGTATATTAATTTTGTCTATTCCTTGTGCCTTTGTTCCTATGGTTTTTATTATTTTCAGTATTGTTTCTTCATTTACGGGTTTTAGTTCAAATGTATTTTGTGTGTTATATCTGTGAAACTCATAATATGTCATTTTGGAAATGTTCACTTTACATTCTCTTGGTACGTCTAAAAAGGCTTTGTTAATACTATGCGGGTTATCAAAATGGTCAGGCAGACAACAATCCCTGTGTGCAGGGAGTATATGTGTTTTCAAGTTTTTCCAAAGGGTTTTTGGGTTATCTATGTTATCATTAATGTTTTTAGAAAAATAGGCAGCCTTCTCATTATGCAAAGCCATGGTGGCTTGATGCTTAAGGTCAAGATAGTACTTCTTTTTTGATTCTAATCCGGTATTTTTAAATGTTATCCTAGCTTTGTCGCGTAGTCTAAAAAGTAACTTTACATTTTCAGTTATCCATGGGGTGCACTTTGTTTTAAATTGTTTATGTTTCTCTGGAGCATGCATATCAAACAAGTGCACAACCCATGAGGATAACTGTTCCACCATATCATTAACCCCGCCCTGTAGCTCCAGCATATGCCATGGAATGTTCCCTAGATCACCATAGAAAAGGTCCATCAAAATATCCCCATAAGCTCTGTAGGTAACCCACATAGGTGTCTCCTTTTGTTTTTTAAAACGTGATTCACATGTTACAATTGAGTGCTGGCCTAGTTCAGGTACATGAGTAACTAAGACATTTTGAACACTTATATCAGTGCAAATTAAATCTATTAAAGTACTGCTGTCCCCTACAAAATGTGTTGGAGTGTGTACTACTTGATGCAGATTGGTGTAATTTAAGAATTGTTGAAGTTTTTTTGTGTTAGTACTAGACATACTTAGCATATTAACATTGAAATCACCTAATATTATAATATGATCGTAGGGTGCCAATGCATATATACTGTCACTCAAGCCGTCCAAAAATCTATCTACACATAACCATGGTGGTCTGTATGCCGTTCCAACTATTATCCTTTTGCCCATAATGTTCAATGATAGCCAAAATTCCTCTATGTCTGGGTGTATCGGGTGACTTATGTTCCTTACATTAACTCCCGTCCTGATATAAAAACCCACTCCTCCCCCTTTGCCACCCCTTATTGACTTAGGTCTTGGAATATGCCTTAACTTATAGCCTGGTACTGCAGGAGCCCTTCCCTGTTCACCATGCCTCAACCAGGTCTCATTGATTGCCATAAGATGAACTGAATGGAGGTTCATGGCTATTAAAAATTCATCCTGCCTAGTAGCTAACGACCCTGCATTAAAAAGTCCAAATTTCAAATATTTGTTATTAATCATTTTAATAAATTATAAATATCAGTGTATAGTAGTTATAAATTAGATTAATATAATATTTATATATGTGTATATGCAGTGTGCAGGTATTAGTTATATAAAATACTTTTAGCACATTATCAAACACCCCAGTCACTTTGTTATGAATATTGATACTTACATTGTTTATGGTACATTGTTCTATTTTTAACTTAAAGGTTCCCCCAGGCTTTCTCCAGAAATACCAGATCCTGATTGGGCTAAATATGTATAGACAATCACATACTACACAAAGCAAATTATTTTTCTTGTCCTTAAAATCAAACAGTTCCTGTGTACTCCTTGCCAATGTATACCATTCCAAAGAAACATACTTTGGGTTGGAAATGATTATGTTATTGCAAATTATTGTCATGTATGTATTGTAAATATTTTTGTTGTATACATTATAAATAGTCTCAACCTCTTCCAGGACGCGCCAGTTCCTTACTCGTGCGGCGAGAGCAGGGGTAGCGAACGAAAGGTCCACTATCGACCCCCCCTGCCGTCGCACGCACGTGTTGTTGGAGCCTCTGTTTAGAAGACAGAGGCCCACCGAATCCGCCCACTCCTCTACGGTTTCGCCCCGTGCGTCCGTCCTGGGGGAACCCCACGCAACGGACTTGGCGTTGAAGTCCCCCAGCACTAGGACGTGCCCAGACGCTAGTCGCCGCATCGAGGTCTCTAGGTTGTTGAGAAAGACCTCGAAGTCGCTCAGACTCCGATTGGGGGAGAAGTAGACACCATATATGGTGATCCCCCCCCATTCAGCAGCAACATATCCAGTACCCTTGTCTCTTAGCGACAAGGGCGGGGAATGAGCCACCGTGGAGCGGACGACTGCCACGGAGCCGTGCCGGTCACCCAGCCAATTAGGACGGGGAGGAACGTAATAGGGCTCCGCGGCTACGGCCACACCTATCGACCACTCCGCCATGGTTTGCAGGAAAAGATCCTGTGCACCGGCAGAGTGGTTCAGGTTCGACTGGACAAGGAGGTTGGAGACTTGGTCCATTACTGGACTGTCTCTACAACCTCCTCCATGGGCGACGACGACGACGCAGGATTGACGTCGGAGGCAGCCTGGGTCGAGTGGCTAGCCCCCGAAGTTTGCCGAGAAGTGCGGGGCGGCTTGCAGCCACCCTGCCCCAACTGATGGTTGGCGGGAAGATTTCCCGCCGCATACGCTGGGCAGTGAGGGGCGGCGGAGCATTCCGCCGCCTTGTGCCCCGGTCGACCGCAGCGGAAACATAGTCCACTGCAGTCAAAACAACTTCCGCACTTGACGCGGGTGTGTCCCGTGGAAAGGCATTTAAAACACCTCATCGGTCTCGCCGCCAGGAGTGTAACTCTGGCGTTCACGAAACCGATGAGGATTCTTCCAGCGTCGCTCATGATCTTGGCCGACGCCACGGGACAACTGACCCACACCGCGCCAAGGCCCCCTGGACCAGGGTGGATGGTGCCGACCCTGAAGTTGTCCGCGTTGCATCCCGTCTTCTCCCGAATTGCAACGCGGACATCCTCAACCGTCACTGAATCGTCCAGGCCCGAAATGCGCAGCTCCGCACACTTGGTGGGCCTGGCGATCTTGACACCATCCGTGGCTGCGAATATCTCCCGCATCTTCTCAGCAAAGGTGTCCACCGTCTTTGCGCCTTCAGCCCCAGGGAACTCGAGGACTCGAGCTCCCGTCTGGGCGAGGCGCATCCTCACACCCACGGCCCCAAATTCTCCGGCCAGACTATCCCGGGCCTTCTTAAACACAGCCGCGTAGGATAGCCCGCCGTCTTCCACCGCCGGCGACAGGGTTACAACCACAGCCGCCGTTTTGGGTGGTACCAGTTTCCGTTTCTTTGTGGTGGCCACCGTGGATGCCTGCGGTGGAGAAGGAGCACTCTTAGCAGCCTTTTTGTTTCTTTTCCGGGACCGCTTCCCGCTTCCCTCGACTCTCTGCCATCCATCGCTGGGGGCGGCAGACGTGGAGGGGGTAGATGTAGACGGACCAGGCGCGTTCTCAGCACCAGAAGGAATAGTAGGCACAGTCGTCCCTCTTGATGCCGGAGTGGGAAGTAGACGGAATTGTGCCGCCGCTTTTACCACGGCCTTAGGTGGTTGTACGGCCGCCTTTGCCGTAGCCTTAGCGGGTCGACCACCTTTTAGTCGCGCAGGCGCTGGTTCCGACGTCGCCGCGGCATATGACACGGTGACCCGGCCACCCGAGACGGGAAGTGGCGCCGGGCCCGATGCCGCCTTGGGCTTGTCACCAGCGAGTGGTGGTCGAATGATGGGTGCCGGAGGTAGCCTTGCCTCCAGGCCCGCGAGACGTCCGTCCATCATCCTCCACACTGCATCAATAACTTGACGCAGGTGGGAATCCGGAACTTCACGGGGAGAGGGGGAGGGAGTGAGTCGTCCCGCAGCTAGGTTCGGCCGCTCAGGGTCCGCCTGCGCTCGAAATTGGGCGAACTGAGCACTGAGCTCAGCCACTTGCCCCGTCAGCCGATCATTTGCCTCCTGGAGGCGCGCCACATCCCCAATGAGGGTTTTGACCACTCCAGAAACGTTAACCCACTCCTAACACAAGCATTTAGCTTAGGAGGAGGGGTTAACAAGAATACTAGTAATGTGTGACCCACGTTACTAGTAGTCTTAAAAAAAAAAAAAAACCTATTCAACAAAAAATCCATAGATTTTACATCAATAACTTTTCAGCCACAGCCAATATTATCTTTTGTAGTATAACATATATATGTATTGAAAGTATTGTATGATTATGTAAAATAACGATGTTTACTTTTAACATCTAACCAAGGTGTTCTCAACCACATGGTGGGCTCAAAGTATGCAGCTACGGTCAATATAAACTTACCGTGACAGTAGACTTATTTTATGTTCTATAACTACAGGCAGAAGGTTCAAAGTGAAGTTGTTTCTTTTAAATTCCAACTACCCAAATCGACCTCGCAATCTTTGGATGTGGTTGATAGATTATTTAGTTTAATCTTTCCTTTGGGACTGGCATTGGTATTACTATGTAATCAATTTCGTAATTGTATTTTGATTTGTTACATATTTTGGTCTATTAGTGTTTTGTTAGATATATTTTATAATCAACATTTATCGTTGAAGTTCATATTAATTTCAGAAATTTAAATACGTGGTTACAATCTCATTAAACTGGTTCTGTAAAGAACTGAAACAAATCTTGAATATGCGTAACATTATTGTAACGCAAAGTCTCAAAAACAATTTCACGTCCAACTTCTAAGCCACGTATGACTTAGCCCCTTATTTGAATAAGCGACCAAAATTTCATAGTCCCTGTTTCCGAAGAATATAAATTGTTTTAAAGATCACATAATATTAGTCCATAATTACCATAACTCCTATTCGAGCGTTGGTAAACATTTATAACTCTACAACTTGGAAACTTGGTACAATATATTGAAACCCTAATGACTTATCTTTGTTGGAGTTGAACGCATATATTTGAAATAAATTAGGTACTTACGGCAGAATATTGAAACGTACCTTAATTATAGTTTATTAATCGAGAATCCATTAAATGTATAAAGTGGGATTTAATCCCAGTAATAGGAACTTACATATTTCAATAGTTACCCATCTCTGTTAAATGCTACACTGCATCAGGTAGCATATTTTCCTACTACAATCAATATCAACAAATTCTCACAACACACGTAAAAAATATCAAGACAGAGTTAAAATAAAAACGACAAGGAATATCAAAATGAAGTCCTGCCATGGAACTTTTCCAGTTCTAAGTTTTGAAAAGTTTCTGGTTATACACGTTATATGATCGTGTTTTTAACACCAGAAGTAATCTAAATTGCCGTTCTTTAAACAAGTTTCTTTTAATCTTAAAATTTTCAAGTTGTGGTCTGTGGGGAATTGTAAGTTCAGTATTTCTCAATTTTCGTCATCAATATTATTGCCAGTGTGCCTTAAACTCAACCAATCGTAATCAGATTCTTTTAGTGTTGATAAACCGTGCACTTGTTTCCCAAATTATTGCTGTTAGATATGAAATCATAATCGATTCCTTGACCGTCGAAAGGAACAATCCGAATGAATACAGCACACTATGGTATGGATTTTCACAAACGGACAAAGGGTGTAATTAAATGCGAACGCTTTGATGATAATATAATGAGTTTCTGCCACTCACACTGTCATGTTTTTCTAATGGCGAAAAACAACGGAATCGTAATATTAGGCATTATTACGACGATCACGCTAACTTTCTATTAGGGACTATTGTGTACAAAAATAGAAATGTAATTTTAGAGACTCCCTTTTGAACTTATTATTTGATTTCCACAGTTCATAGATTGTTTGATAGTGACTGCTTTAATTGCTAATTTATTGCTTTAAGTGAAACTGATTACCTCTAAAACTGGCAATGCATCACGATCAGTGAGTTCATTATTTGCGTGATTTATGCCTGAGTTATGATGATTGTTTTATATATAGCTGTGACTTATGTAAATGAATTGAATTGTAGGCCCTTAATGTGTTATTATATCTCCAGCACGGAGCTGTCTATTTGTATATGGTTGTATGTGGCAGTCAACTAGTTATCACCCGCTTGATTATAAGTTAGTATACACTTGTGAACACACGTAGGAAATTTGATGGATATTTATATGGTCTACACCTCACATAGTCTAGCTGGTTAAAGAATTTAATATATCGACATGACATCCAAATTCCTAAATATATAATTCAATAAAGCGCCTTAACCCGTGATACCAGCAATCATAACTAGCACTGGTATCTGTACTTATTTTAGTAGGTATTAAAATTATATGTTATTATAAATTCTAAATGAAAGGTTCTATAAAATGGCTTGTATTTCTACACCTGGGACGATATAACAACTTGTAACACCAGGGGTGTATAATTATAGGATCATGTTAAAAGTGGTCACGCGTTGCTTACCCTGCAAAGCTAGGTACGTTTTTAATAAGGAATATCATATTATAATGTTTTGAAATAACAGTTGCACAGTCAACAATACCTACAATTTTAGCATCAGTGGTAGATCTTTTTTTTAACGTCATTGTACAGTAGTACAATAATTATAATGTGAAATAAATAAAAAAAAAATGCTTTTGAGGAGGCGAGAAGGCGACACTTGTGCAGTCAGTATAATTATGGAAGAAAATAGTTATACCATTTCAAACAATTCCTTAAAACCCAAACTATTAATAAAACAAAAAAAAAAATACTGCAAAATTCTAAAGCGGTCGTGGATAGTTTTTTTCTAAAATTCTTTTTGTAAATTAGGAATGTAGTGTCAATACAATTTATACACAATAGATTTTAATACCTAACAAATGTCCCATAATAGCCTATTCCTTTTTATCTAATAGCCATAAAAATTCAACCCTCTCCGGTATAAAAACATAAATATCCACAAAAGCAATAATACTTTTTACACTCTGCTTGCACCAGGACTGAATGTCGGAATTGAAACGACGGAAACCTACACCACCTACAGAGTTTACTGTCGCAGTGGTTTATGGCTGTTAGGAACGGTATCCAGTTACAGTTATTTATTTTACCCCTGACGCTTCTGCTTGGAAAGAAAAACTTACCTTTCTTGCCTCGTATATTTTGTAAAAGTCCTTGGTTTGTTCAATCCAGTTGAGAAGTATATAAAAGTTTTTGTAATAAAATTGTATTGCAATAATATTAGGTATTGATTTCGGCTGTAACTACCAAGTAATAATTAGTTTATCAAAATTCTGATTCGTTCAACATGACCCAATGATAGGTTTACTAGTAATATCGACCCTGAGAGTTAATAAATGTTATGCTGATAATGCTACATTTCATAAGCAAGATCAATATTATTTGCTATATATAATAAAATAAATAATAATAAATTTCTTTATTGTAACAAAAGGTGCATACAATTCAAGTGCAAGCCCTGATTCCCAAACTAGCGTTAGCTGTATAATGGGAATCAGTTCCTTCCCATAAAACAATTATACAAAAATTTGTTACTATAAACATGTGGAACATACATAGTTTGAAACAACCTTAACAGTAGAGTTAGTTAACTTTGCGCGTGCATGTGTGTATGTGTGTGTGTGTGTGCGTGTGTGTGTGCGTTCGTGTGTGTGTGTACGTTTGTGTATTGAAAGTATGTTTTAAATTTAAGTTACGTCGTTACAAGCAATAGACTCTCCACTTCATTATATCCAAAACGCTTAAACCATATTGTAATTATGTTTTTAATTTGGTAGTTTGATAGGTGTTTAGTTTTGCACAATAAATTAAGTTTATTGTATAATCTAGGTGCAATGTTACTGTATTGCTGTTGCTATGGAATAAATTTTATTATAATCTACAAATTATTTTAGACAAAAAAAAAAGAATATAAATCGCTTATTGGTGAATCAATTTGCAAATGTTTTAAGTACAATATTTAATTTGTTACCAAACGCCATAACAATTTGAACTAGAACCGTAAATAAATTAAAATACGAATTGAATGCTGGTTTTTTTCGGGATCATTGAACTTGAAAATCCGATAAATTTGTTCAGAATTTATTTGAAATGCTTACATTGACAGCCATTGTTTTTTTCCTGTAATATATGTTATTTTTATTATAACACCTACAGTAAATTTTTATTATTATTATATTATATTATTTTTTTAGACCCTGTTTTAGCAATATCAAGTGTACCCACTAAGTACGAGAAACCATAATCAGACAGTACTTACTGAACGCCAATAATAACAATTACCATAATCATTTTCGCGAGTGGTACATATTCATATTTATTGAAAGTAGCTAGCTGTCTTCGCTGGCGTGTACATATTTATATATTTTGTACGGGACCCTAATTTTTGTCCCAAAATAAAAGTGACCTAAGTTACTTAATAATCATTTAACTGTCAATGCTGGTGTAATAACACCAGCTATCTGCCAGTGAAAACCGATAGATTACCCGGAACAAAAAGACACATAGACAAAATAGAAAAGATTTTTCTGTATTGGTACTCTGTATAAGATGATGTTATTATGACATTACAAACAGACACTTCAATTGTATTAAATTTATTTGTATGGATATACGGTTTAATATAGGTTTAAGACAGGCATCCCGAAGGTTGCTTGGCCCTTTATCAAGCACTGAAGCGTCCTGTCGCGTCGTTGTTTGACGCAACCTTTGGTATAATAATTGTGAAAGATTATGTTTTTAAAGGCTTTTTAAAGAATATTACTTTTCTAGTTTTTTTTTTAATAATACATTTAATACTTAAAGCGGTAAAATATACTGTACATTGATGTTACTCGATATTAATCGAGGCAATTGTTAGTATTTTTGTACAGTATTACACATAGTCCTTGAACATGTTGAATGGACAATAGTCGATTCAAAAGCCTACTTCTATAAAATTAACTTTACCCTGATAAATATAACAAAGGAAGATATATTACGAGTCCTACGGTATAGCGTCACATGTTAAATGAGGCTTACAAGAGAGATTAATGATTGCATTTCAGTATTGTATGCCTATGTGAACAGCACTATTGTTAGCGAGCATACCTTATTTTAACGTACGGGAAACCATGCAGTAGTTTGACATTTTCAATTTAATGATTAAAAAAAATAGATACTTATTTTACTTTATAAGTTTCTCAATCTAGACGTTTCAATTTGATTGAGGTGAATATTATTATTTTTTAATATAAAATACGTGCAGGTGGCTTTGCTCCTTGATAAAGGGCTCCTATCGGGCCTAAAACTAGTCGAACTTTCCCGAAACTGATACAAACGTGAGTGTAAATGTATATCTTTAATAACTATAGAATTATTAATACCATAAATGTGAATGTAAGTTTATTTATTTGTTTGTTTGTTACTAATAATACAAATTAGTTAAATGTTCCGTTAACGTATCGAAACCATTTAAACATCTTCAAAAACTTTCTCAGTTATTTATAATAGCATTCGTGTTGGGTTTCATAACTTTTCCTTTATAGTTCTTGATTGGCTGCAAATTAAACAGGTTATTTTTACCGCAGGTTATAATTATTTTCTTTTTATATTTCAATGTAAACCATTGTGCTATTAATTCTAGAACTCGTCTAATTCAAGAATTCTAACATCCGGAGTACGCGTTAATTTGACATGCAACACGCAATTTATTTTTAGTCTGCGATATCACAAACAATTCATTACTTAAAAATAAATGAGGCATTTTCTTCAGAACGGAATCAAACCGTTCTAGCTGTCTGAGTAAATAAATGTTGGAACGGGAGACCGATACCTGCGGTTTTTGGTCTTTCCTGTATCAAAATAAGTGAGTGAGGTACTAGAGTAGACAGCTCGACCAAAAGCATTCAACTGCAACAGCAGGAATCGCATTGGTCTGAGTATTTAGTATTAGAGCCACTAAGTGTGCACACTACAGATTTTATAAACAGTTAAATGATCTTAAACTGGGCATATCTATTTATATTATGTATATTTTAAGACGATTAGTTTAAGCATTTTGGCTTTAAATGTGAAAGCTTGTAATTGGCATCTGCTACAACGAATTTCATTTTAATACTTTTTAAGCCGTAAGCATCCCAAATAAAATAAATAAATATTTGTATGTACTAGAGATCGCCTGGTGGTCGAATTTCATTCATAATTCATTAAGTTTTAACTGTTTTGATTTTCATAGTTGCCCAGTTAACTTGAACTACATGCACAACACAACATACCAATATTTATTATTATTTAGGTAGACTTCGAAGAAGGGCACGCCACAATTGTGGTGGTAAGACCCATCATGGAGGATTGGCTGGAGAGGCGACATGGCAGCCTCTCCTACCGGTTGACGCAGGTACTCACCGGACACGGCTGTGGAGGCTGTCGCGAGGACACTACACTCTACACTTTGGTGGAGTGCTCAGCATGGACGCAGAAGCGAAACGATCTCGCGACAGCTATTGGGGTAGGAAGCCTCTCGCTAGAGACCATGGTTCTGTCCATGGTCTTAAGTGAGAGGGCGTGGGATTCTGCCATCTCGTTTTGCGAGGAGGTGATGTTGGCTAAAGAGGCGGCGGAACGGGAACAGGATAGGACAAGCACTCTCCCATCCCGCAGAAGACGCACCAGGCGCCGGAGAGCGCAAAATGATCTCCGGCCTCCATGAGCGCTGGCCTAGGGGTAAGGAGTCGGGCTGACCGTTACCCTTGCAAAAGCAGGCCCAAGACGGTGGCGCGACATGTTCCACGCGCACCTCTCTAATCTGGAGGGGGGTAAGGCCCCCCGTACTCCATGGTGTGGTCGCCTGCTGAAGGCGACCAAGGTCTGCAGGGGTTCCCGGAGGACTCCTTCCTAGGGTATACCCGGGTCCTCCTGCAATAGACCCACTTGTGACGGAACACCGTGTTGTTTTAATCGGTTCGATTCTGAGGTTTATTTCTGGGGTTTCCACACGATAAAAAAAAAACTAGATTTCGAAGAAAAGTCTACCTATTATATAATATAAACTTTTCAACTGGCGGTTGTTTTGGGGTCTAGGTATCATAACTAGACCTCCAGTGAAGAAATTTTTGGAAAACTATATAATATATTTATATATATATATGTGTATGTGTATGTATATATATATATATGTGTGTGTATGTATATGTTCCTGCAGGCAAGGAAGCCATTCACTTAAGTAGGTACTGTTACATTAAGCTGCCTATTGGAAAATTGTACTCCCTCATCCTAACGACCAGTCTATCAAACAACACGAATACTGGAAAAATGTTGTTTAATTTAAATACAGTATGAATATAATTTCTAGATGAAAGCCACATATTCGTTCACATAATAAACCAACCGAAATTTTCGCCTTTAACACCGATAGTAACGCGATTATATTATTACCCATTGTGTGGCTCGACATTACACGCGCCATTCCAGAAATGACAAGCCTTTTAATATGTAAATGTTTCATTCTTGAATATTAACATAATAAACGTTATTCTTGCTTCCAACTTCACCTGTGAATGTTATATGTGAGCTTAAATACAAATAAAAACCGGTAACAATTTGAGTTATGATGTGATTTCCCTAAATTCTTGAAAGGTAGAAATTCTTTAAACGAAATACGGGTACTTTTCGCTTTTGTAGGTAGTTATTTGCAGTTTTTTTTTTTGTAATATTGAATCTAACAACAGACCCTCAGCCGTAGAGGTAAGGCTGCGGAGGTAGCCGCCATTTATTGGGATTCCATCCATTTAGAGCAGAAACCCAAGGACCCTTTCTTGAAACGCTGGCAAATACACACGGGTTGGGCTATCTGGTCTTTTATTCAGGTAACACGTGTAATTTTTCAACAAATCAGAAATTTTACTCAAAATTACCTTTAGGACTACGTAAGATGGATATCCAGTACGAGTTACCAGATTATATTCCCCAATCAATCCGTATTCCGTAGTTCAGCTGGTGATCTTCTCGTATACCTGACTCACCGTTGGGCACAGGCGATCGAGAGCAAGGGGGAGGCGTTGTCAGTCAGTTTGGACATAGCGAAGGCCTTCGATCGGGTCTGGCACAAAGCGCTTCTCTCGAAGATTCCTTTCTATGGGCTTCCCGAGAAATTATGCAACTGGATCACCAGTTTTCTCACAGACAGAAGCATCAAGGTCGTTGTCGACGGTGCATGCTCCGACTTCAAGTCTGTGAATGCTGGTGTCCCACAAGGCTGTGTGCTATCACCCACGCTGTTTCTTCTGCATATCAATGATATGCTGCAAATCAGCAGCATTCATTGCTATGCCGATGATAGTACGAGTGATGCCTTGTATACCGGCCGCGCTAACATTTCTCGGGAAAACTTCACTGAGAGTCGATCCAAACTTGTGTCTGGAATCGAAGCCTCCTTACAAGGAGTTTCCGATTGGGGTTGACTTAATCTAGTCCAATTTAACCCAACAAAGACACAGGTTTGCTTTTGGTTCACCGCTAAAAAGATACCGTTTGTCGTATCACCTCGCTTTGAGAGCACTTCCCTGACTGCCACAGCCAGCATCGAAATCCTTGGTGTCGATATATCGAGCGAAGTCCAGTTCCGCGGTTACTTAGAGGGTAAGGCCAAATCAGCCTCGAAGAAGCTTGGTGTGCTCAACAGATCAAGACAGTATTTCACCCGGCCCACCGCCTACAACTTTATAAGGCGCAGGTTCGCCCGCATATAGAACACTGTTCTCATATCTATGCAGGAGCACCACAGTACCAGCTTCTCTCTCTTGACCGCATTCAACGGAGAGCGACTCGAATCATCGATTGCCAGGATATTTCAGATCGGCTTGACCCCTTGGCGTTGCGTAGAGATGTAGCCTCACTCTGCATTCTCTATCGCATGTATCATGGGGAGTGCTCCGAGGCTTTCATCCCCATCACCTGGATAATTGGCAATCCACCACTGTGCGATTTTCCAGAATTTTTTTGCCTCGCACAACCAACCTCTGAAACAAATTGTCGCCTGCGCCTTCAAGAAAAGAGCGTACTCCTTTCTCAAAGGCCGGCAACGCACTTGTGACTCTTGAGTTGCAGGTGTCCATGGGCGACGGTGGTCACTTACCATCAGGTGACCCGTCTGCTCGTTTGCCCCCTATAATATAAAAACAAAAAAAAACGTATTAGCAATATACCTTTCCTTCTCGCCTACCTTTCCCTTTCAATATACTACCAATTTTCCCATCTATAATTTCCCAAAGAGCCCCGTTAGCGGCAATAGGGCTTGCCACCATCTACTGTATTGGCGCTTTCAAATATATCAAAACCAGGAATGATTTATAGTTCGTGTCATTTGAGACAGCTTTGGGCGTAAATTTTTTTTTTGTTGCAGCGTTGATTTAACCTAGAGACCACTCAGCCCAATGAATGAAAATGAAATAGTAACCCGTCCGCGCGTCGCTAGTTCCCCTCACCCGCCTGCGTGGCGGCGGGGGTCGAGGAGGTTCTCGTCGCCACTTAGATTGGTTTTATATTGCACCTCGTTAGTATGTGGGGCGTATTATGAGTCGATGCAATTTTGCGAATACTACTCTCCAATAATGATACAAGCGTAAGTTATTACAATAACATCGCAAATCAATTACCTGATACGAGTATGTAGATTTGTTTTTATTAAACATGTTGTAATGAGAATTTATTTATAAGCATGTAAAAATTTTTACAGGTGCCACTAGCCTCATAAAGTAGTATTATTGGCAGTTCAGTGTATAATGCTTAGTACTAAGTTATACATTGTAAATGAACTTATCCAAAATAAAGACATTTTGAAATGAAATGACTCAGCCCAATGCCTACCTTGAACAATGGCTCGCGTTAAATACTAAGTAATTAATTATTTTAACCCTATTATCTTTTTTGTTTATCTTCACTTCACATTTGCTTGAACGGTTTGGTATGTATGAATATTTTTGTGTATACTCGTATTTCAGAAATCTGTTTTTGGTTGGGTACACAGGAATTTCCTTTCTGGTTTACCCCTCATGCCCTGGCAATAAGACGTTATTTTAGTAGTTAGTATTAACTACGTACCACCGTGTGGTTTGAGTCAGGTCAGCTTGTTGATGTTTGTTGGTAATCATCTCTTATATTAGCCGTTATCGTAGTTTCACCTGCATTACTACGCCCCTAAGAACCGTAATGTGATGTTAAATATAGTTCAGCATATTATTTTTTTTTTTTTTAAGTAATTAAAAAAACAAAATTTTTAACTTTATTCATAAACTCAGTTAAATAATTTTCAAGTTATAGCGTGACCAAGGAAATAGAGATTTATTTTGATAATATAATAATTAGTTAACATTGGCATCAAAATTATCACAGATATAAACAGCCATTATTTAAATCATTTTGAAAACTAAACGTAAATAAAAAGGAAACAGAAACGACCGAATGCAGCTACGGCGTAAATTAAAATTACACGTGTAATATGGCTTTTATTGCAAGTATGCTATCTGATTTCTAATCTGCTCCAAGCAATATACTACGGGGAATGAGTTTTAACTCCGACAATAGCAATTATTTTTATTACAATCGTAATTAAAGCTATATTTTGTTTACAGTTTATGTGCATTTTACTTGCTTATGGTTTCCGTCCCTAAATTACAAACTGGAACGAGTAATGCATGACATGTTTTGTTTATAGAATGTGAAAGGGAATTATTTCTCTTAAGAAAGTCGTCATCAAAGAGTATACAAACACTGCGTTAGAGTCGTCATAAGCAATATTCTTTTAATAGGTGTTACGGACAGTTTTAATTGCGTTTATAGTCACTGTTTCGCTTAGGGTCGTAGCATTATGTAAAATAGCCTATAAACAAACTCAAAAATGGGGCCATCCAATACAATAATAATTTTTCAAATCCAATTAGTTCCAAGAAAAGCTTTTTAGCTTTAATACCTATGAGAATAGATTTTTATAAATCCTTTGGATATGAATGAAGGGTTATTTTTGCTTTCTACCACCATTCTCCTTAACATAATGGTTTCAAGTTTTTTTTTAATATTATTCCAATAGATACGGTTAACCGAATAAATATGGTTAATGAAGTAATGCAATCACTAGCAAAAGTTTAGTACTGTCGGTTTGAATTGGCCAATCGGAAACTATCTGCCAGTACTGTAACTTCGTTGTCGGTGCCCGCGATAGTCTGTCGCCGGTGCGCTATTTTCAAAAGTGAACTAAAATATTACTTTGTATTTCTTGCAATTTGTTTATAAAGAGCAAGTTTTCTTTTATTTACCATCACTTAATGCATTATAACATTAATGCTAATTTACTTTAAGAAAGATGAAAATATTCAATATTAACAATCTGGACTAATGTAATTTTACCTTAGTGGCATCATCATTTTATCAACTAGGTCGCTCCTGTGAACGTCCTTCAGCCCTTCAGTTCAGTCAGCCTAGCTGACACTAGCACTACTGTGCTTCTGGAAGGAGCTAGGCTGACTTAACTAGCCACAAACGTAGCTCTATACCCATATCAACCATCATTATAATCTAGGTCTACCAACCATCTACTAACAACAACAGTAACAAAAAATAGTTTTCCTTCGAATAGTACCTCGAATTCCTATTGACTTCCTGGGTAATCTTATGATCGTTGATACATGTAAAGGATTTTATCGCCTGAAACTTTTTAGAATTGAACTACGCTCCCGATCAGACTACGGAGTCTGACTGTGAAAGAAACCTGATAGATTTGAGAGCTGATACCTTTTAACATTTAATACCCTTTGACCATTATCTTGTAGACCCGTGTCTCTGAAGGCGTTACTTCGAACTGGATGTGAATGAATATTGGCACTTCGAGCCGAACTTTGTGTAATTACTAGTAGCTCAATTTAGTTTTGTAAGATTATCTCTCTAAGAAATCAATTACGTTCCAAATTGATTTTACTTGAACGTTACCACAATACCGTAACGTTTTTATTTCGGTATAAACAATCGTTGCTAATGTGTTGTCATATCTACTTATATGATGTTGATTGATTTTGATTGTAAGATTCAAAATTCATAAGTTGTCTCATATAAGGCAAAAGTAACTAGCTTGTCAAACAGAAAAACAATAAAGAAGTATAAAAATGAAATGCCCAACTCAATAAACGTAGACATGCTTAACTTAAATAAAGTACTCAAGTCTATAAAGAGTGTCCCAAGTTATAATAATACCTTCACTTAGTTTGAAAATCAACAGACGCTTTCGGAGAAAATAAGATTTTCTTCCGTTTTTTTGATAAAAATGAAACGAACAACAGTTTCTGAAATTCTTAAGGAAACTTCGTAATAAAATTTGCAATATGAACTTTTTAACCTCATTGGAAGAATGTTATCCAGTTAAAAAGAGGCGCGAGAAACTTTTGCCAACTCGTACTCTACTTAGAAGAATACCAGTAACCTCGAGTTTTTTGTCTTTAATTCGCTTAATGATTGGTCGATATAAAACAAAACTTTTCAAAAAAAGAAAACGATAGCTATATATATAGATAGATACAGATAGCTGCTGTAAACCGTTGAGGAGTTCTCTCGACTGGCTTCGACATAGTATTTAACAAGATAATTCTTCCCTAAGGCTAAAAAAATAGGGGAAGAATGATTGTTCAAGTATTTAATTTACACCTGTGAACCGATTTTGTAAAAAAATATATTTATATACGGGTTGACTTGAGAACGTCCTCCGTTTTTTCGTCGGTTAAAAAAAAGAACAGTAATGCATGTACGTGTAAGTCTTAAAACGAAAGCGGGAAAGGCCATCATAGCTCAGTGATTGTCGAGGTTCACGGTCGAGGTGATCTAGCCAATCATAGCCGAGTAGGCAGGGCAGCAGAAGGGACTCTAACCTTCCCGCTGAAGCAGGTGCTTTGTGGACATGGTTGCTTTGGAAAGTTACTTGGCACTACCGCTGAGATTGCAGGGAGGATACGGCATAGCATACGAGGTTTAATATTATCTACGTATTAACGGGAATTAACGCGATCACGAAAAGGTATTACATACGGAATTGCCTGACGTTTCGACCAGGTTGCACTGGCCGTGGTCACAGACACACACACGTGGTCACACCTTTTCATTGCTTGATCTTGCTAATAATAAGATATATGTCTGCCACTGTGGTTCTCTCACGGATTTATTCGTTCTTAATTTGTAAAGATTTTAGATGTTAATAAATTACATCAGACTCTTACAACTGTAATCGCCAAATTTTCATTAATGCTAGTGTAAACATCGAATATCTTTTATTCTAATGAGAATTCCAAATTCATATTTATTTAAAAAACCTAGCAAGTGCACTTCTTTTAAAAGTTGTTCCTGTGTTTTCCCCTCGTTCGAGTTTTCTTCAATATCGTGGTTTCTGTAACTATTGAAAAATCGAATTTCAACTGGAAACTAAACTTTCTTTTACCCACCACTAGCAACCCGCCCTGGCTTCTCACGGGTATTAGAGACATCTTCAATATTCACTCTGTCTATTGGTAAAAACCGCATGAATATCCTTTCAATAGTTTTTCAGTTTATCGCAAACAGACAGACGCAGCGGGGAACTTTGTTTTATAATATGTCGTAATATTCATCAGACCTCAAAAAAATCGCAGTCCAATAAAGCGTTTAAATAGCAAAATGCACCGAATTATCAATGAATTAGTTTAGAAACAACCCCCAAAATATATATAGCGTTAAACATTTGGGTCAAATTACTACTTTTTGACAACATTCACTTAAAAAGTCCCTGTAGAAGAAACGGCACCGTTGAAAATAGCACTGATGAGATGTAATTGAATGTGAATACGTTGTGCCTTGGTGATTTTGATTCCATTTCAGATCGTAACTCACTCAGTTCTTCCTTTATGAATGCAGAATCGATGTGGGTGGCATTTGCAAATGAACCACATTTATTTGAGAACAATTTTTATATCGCATTCCCATAGGACTGGGAATAACTGAATTATTTATTGGAAATAACGTTGAGTTTTTTACCTCATATACTAACATTCTTTTCTCACGTAATTTTGTTATATATTTGATGTTCCCCTAGTTTCCTTCGCATTAAAATTTGGATTGAAAATTTCATTTCACTAACTTGCCAACAGTTTAAAACATTGGTTGACGTTAATGCTTTTTGGCACCATCTGCATGGGGTTATGTCCTATCTGGTAAAGTGACGAACAAGCCTTACTTGACATTCGCTGCAGTTTCAACCGCTAAGGGCTGTAGTGTAAAATATTATTTGCAGTAAAAAAAATTAATAGTTAAAACAAAAACTTCCCGCAGAAATTGGGTTATCAATTGAAAAAAAAAAAAAAAAAAAAAGAAATATATATATATGTTTTCAAATAGTAGTTCCAGAGATGAGTTCCATTACACATAAAACATTTCTCTACCCTCTAATACATATATCGTAGATAACCTATCTCCATAAACCTGATCCAAGAGACAGACAAACAAGTTTTTAATAATCATAATGTGGGAGAGCCATGCTTCGGTACGTATGGGCGGCTCAACTCCGCTCGATACCACGGCCTCACAGAAAACTAGCAGTGAAGCAATGCTTGCATTGCATTTCGCCGCGTGAGTGACGTTATCGGAGGCCCTAACTCTTCCCTCTCCCCTATTTCCGTCCTTCCCTCTGTACAAGAAAGTCACAGAAGTGTCGATCAGTCGCTTAGCTAGTTTCTTTTCAACGGAACGAGCACTTGGACTCCATGACCCCATTGGTATCTTCCTATCGTCTCATACTAGACCATTGGGTTCCCGTACGGCTGTAACGCAGGTGGTAAGAAGAGTACAAGGGATTATGTCGTTGATATTCGCATGTCGAGATATACAGCCTGCGCTTCTGCTACAAGAAAGGTCATGATGTCCGAGACTGGTGACAGCTTCTACACAGTGACAAAGATTCGGACAAAAACATGGAGCCCCAAGACGAAAACAAGTGGTAAGATGGAATATGCCACAAGGTGTCTATGTTGGGCGATGAAAATGTAACAAACGAGCATACATTGGAGGATGTGATAGTTAAAGCATCCCTTTTTAAAGCGAATAAACAGGTACAAGAGTATTGAGACAAGCTATGCGCATGCAGTTATCCCTTAATCGTCTTGCAGGTCCCTTAATACTTCAGAATTAACTATCGGTTTTGTTAGAATTTTCCTGGTTAGCTTCTCTGTGCCGTGGACCGAAGACAAAGATGCTAGAATCGAATGGGTGAGGATAATTAAAGCCAGGCTCGGTCGTTCAAAGCAAGATTCAAAATGTTGCTAAGGTTGTTTTGAATCATTTTGTATTTTTTTTGTAAAAGTGGTCAATGTTTCCAAAATTACGATAATCAAAGTGCAAGTGCAAAAAAAACGGAGTATAGTAAAAGGCGACTGGACATTTACTATAGGTAAATAATCAGAAAAACTTCAATAATTTTCAATTTTGTCCTCTGTGAATAGTTGAAAACCATCTTTCAAGACCGGGGACCCACGAAGGCGTAGAGAGATTTTTTTTCTACTGATTAGTGATTTAGCAAAAACTGTTTTTACTACCCTCCTAGAGTCCCATCATTAAGGTAGCAAAGTTTAATTTTGACTTTATCTGCTCAATAATGGATTGTATCACTACACTGAAGATGACTCGTCCCAGAGGGTCACCCAGCTGACATCCAACAGCTGATTCTAAAAGATTGTCTTTATATACCAATTTTGAAGGATACCTATAACATCGTTGGCAACAACGATGTTTATAAATTTGGTTTCCAATTTTGCTTGGGTCAACAAAGGGTCCTTATTAAACGAACTGTAGGCATTTCTCATTTCGACTTTCAAGATGACCTCCCCTTCGTCACTAACAAGGCACACGGAGAGGGCGTGTATGGCAGCTGGAATTTTTCTGCAAGTTTGGCACTCAAATCGTGGTAGCAAAACGTGCGTCCGACGCCCTTCATCTGAACGTGGCCTAAGTGTTCCTTTTTCAAATACATACAACATCAAATACATATACAGGATATGTACATTCCATATTCCTGACAAATCTAAAATTACACATCTCACGAATTTGCTCTACTGAACAGAACAAGGAAAAAAAAACACGATTTCTGACGAAAGCGGAATCCGACGGACGTGTTCTGAATCAAGAATAGACGGCTTAAAAAGCGTGAACTTCGTTTCGTCAATTACTCTGTGTCGAGCATGTCACGTTTATTCGTCGAACGTGTCATGAGCGGCACATCTGTCAACATCTCATGAAATACAAAGTTTAATTTTCTAATATTTATTGTGCTCATTATTTTATATTTTTTCGTAAGGTTTGGTAGAGCTAAAATATAAGTTTAGAAGATTGTTAATGTGCGTTGTATTCTGAATTTGTTGAGGTACTAGGTAAGGAGTTCTAATAGGTATTGCCTTTATATAGGTTGATTAACGATTATGTGTAGTCAGTTTTCAGTGGCAAATGCAGTGTTTCGAGCAAAGAAGTACCTGTACTGGCTCATGAACATCCACTATAAAAAAAAAGAATAACTACGTCTAAAGAAATCCTTTTCTTCTATTCGGTCTTCTATGAAATGAGAAAACCACCCCTATCGCTCGGCTGCAATTCGAGCAAAACTCTGCTGTATTCTACATACTCTACTGTCATATTCCTTTTTAGTATTTTGTGGCTATTGTACAAAAACACAGTTCGAAAAAAGTTTTTTTTATGATAAAAAGTTGTACAATTATTCGATTGGTTTTTTTTTTGTAATGACTCAACTCAAGAGTCGCAAGTGTCGCTTTAAGGTGGGAGTAGGGGTAGAGGGAGGGGGGAGGGGAGGGGTGAGAGAAGGTTTGGGGGCCTCCAGTAACCTCACTCAATCTGTGAAAAGCAATGTAATATTGCTTCACTGCCGGTTTTGGCCGGGGGTGAGGCCGTGGTATCCCTCCGGTCGAGCCAGCCCATACGTGTCGAAGCATGGCTTTCCCACGATTAGAATTTCTGCAAATATACTGAGTATTTACCCTTTGCATAGATAACGCGGGTGATGCAATGGTTTTGTTATCAGTGCAACAGCTATAAAAATATATCCTTAAAAGTGCTACAAGGGCGTTTTGGTAACCGGTATTAGCAAACACTGCAATTTATAATCTGTGGTCACACAAAATGACAGTCCCTGGATGGTGGCCGACACTAGATAACTAAACGTGGAAGTCCTTGGGGTAGGTTTATATTTGATCCTTCATCAAATTTATTTTTATTTTAATTGTAGTGCATTTAAATTGGTTATTATATTGTTGAAATGTTTCATGTTGTACAGGATTTAGGCTATGAAAATTTGTTATAGGATATTATCCATCTCATTTCTAAGCAATATAGAATATCTTCCCGTAAAAATAATTATAAAAAGAAAGAATAGCTTAATAGAACAAACACTATGCATTGTTAAAAAAAATTGCAAGCTTTTGACGTTGTTGGACATCGCTACAGCGTAACATCAACAAATGAGACAGGTTAATAGATACTTAAATTATAATAAGCTTATATTTTACGTTTACAATATTTATGTTAATCATTTTATCGTTTTTCATAAGAACAAAGACCTCTAGCGAGAGAGCGTATGGGATTCCTTCGCCTAGTTCTGCGAGAATGGTATGCAAATTAATTAGGATTACGGTTTTACTCACGTGTATATTTCGGGGATGTCCGACTAGTTTCGAACCCGACGGGGCCCCTTTATCAAGGAGTGAGGCGTCCTACTGCTTCGGTTGAAGGTGCTAGACCTGGCATCTATACCTGGCACCTGCAACCTGCAACACGTGAGTAAAACCGTATATCCTAATTAATAAGTTATGAATGCCAAAGAAGCGGGCAGAGCGGAAACGAGAGAGAACTAGTACGCTACAGAAGACTCAAGGCTTAGCGCTCATTGAGACGGTGGCTCTTTGAATTAGAGGGGGCAAGGAGTTAGTATGGTGGGATGGCCTATTTTTAAATAGACAGGCAAGTCTACTTGGGATCCTATTCAGGGATTTTCTTACTAGAATACACTTGAGGCTGTGGAAATAAGTCTGTTCAACTTCGACAAAACACATAACCCTCAACCCCAACGAGGTAAAGACCCGTAGGGGATCCATATATGCCAAAAACAAAATTGAATACGACTGAATTTCTTTTCAAATGTATACCAAAAGTATCTAGCCTGCAATTAGTTAGGCTAAAAAAATCAGACTAACTTGTCAATTTTGGACTATAACACAGCATTTGATCTAATTTATATCTATACCCAGCGGTTGTGAATAGCAGATTGTTCACATTAATTACATAAGAAATATGCGCATAAATTTAGAATTCTCTAGGCGTGCCTCCGACGCGATATTACTGAAGAAATTATGCGCGTATCATCTATCCCTGTCCCAAATAATATTATACACGCGAAAGCCTTTGTTTGTTAATACTGTATAACTGAACTATAACTCCAGTTTTGCCTAAAACTTAATAAAGAGCTTACCTCGGGAGCATTTAAACTATAACGTAATAAAAATACGGGTTTTTATCGGTACGGTTTTTTTTAATAATTCTAGTTTCATCATTACTAGTTTTACGGTAGACAGTGAAATTAAACTTAGTTCCGGACAAATTTGTAGATTTAGATAGAGTTCGTTCATCTCGAGAAACGATTCCCAAAGATTATTATCGTTTTTTCCGAAAGACGGCAATATGTTTATTTGCAAAAAGAAATTGTGTGATAAAACAATAAATTAACGACTTTCAATGTGTCCTCTGATGTGAGACTTTGCTTCTTACCAATTTTCATAATTCTAAGTCAATAGAAAGTACCCTATAGATTTTGATATACCTGCGTGTCTGCGACTTCTTAAATATTATAAAAATATGAGACCTCAATGGCCGTATATTTAAACTGCGTTGACTTAGAAGCTTGTTTTTATTACAGCTTTAAGGCACCGTAGACACCTATACCTCTATCTGTTCCTGAGAACAAAGGCCTTGACAGACCAAAGCCAGACAGGTAGACTGACAGACAGACGGACAACGAAGTAACTCTTTAAGGATTCCTTTTTTCCTTTTGAGGAACGGAACTCTAAAAAATAATATTGATCATATTTATGCTAAATGATACAAAACCTGAAATGACAAATGAATTTGTGGTAGCGTGCTGGCTAGGCCCTTGGACATGAGCGTTTAGCTTAGATGAAGGAGCTTAAAAGAAAACAAAGATATTTTTCGTGCTCTAAGAGTTAGGTTGTTTACTCGGAGGGTAAATTTTATAAGCTAACGCTAATATACTAAGTTTATAGTAAATAAAAAAATTAAAATGGGTTATTTCATTAGTTCATGTAAAAAATCAATACAGTCCTTTGAAAAAAGCAATACAGTTCTTTGTTAATGTCTTTAGGAGAGGCCATTTCAGTAGAGGATATTAATGATAATGACGTGTTGCCAAGTCCATACTTATGAATAAATTAAAGTCTCGTATCCATCTTTCTAGAAATATTACAACAGATGGTGGTTGGGGTTTTTGGGAATACTTGTGTTTTTTTTTTTTTTCTTTAAAAAAGACAACTCCCGCATTAGGAATTACTCCTGTGTCGCGGGGGACTTTACAAACATACAAACAACGGACACAAAGAACACCCAGACTAGGGTGGGAATCGAACCCACGACCTCTGGCTCAGCAGTCAGGGTCACTAACCACTAGACCAACAGGCCAGTCTCGCCGGACATATTTTATCAATCTTTAAAAAAACTGCACGATGTGCCTTTGAAGTAGTATAGTTAGTGATATGGGTAGTTATAACGGTTTTTCTAATTAAACTCGACCTAATACTGTTTTTATTTCCACGTGAATTGATATCTATTGATGTATAAAATTAAATTAAATTTGTCAATGCCTTTAATATCATGAAGCTATTTTCCAAGAGGATTGCGACCTTTGCATTTCTGGCTTCTCCAGGCTAGTGCATAGCTTCTTTTGCATTTACATTGAATAAATATTCTTAATTATTCAGCTGTAAGGTCGATTATCAGATGAAGGTTGAGTGTGGTGTGTCAGAGCGAATAACAGGCGTTTCACGGCCACTGCACTGACTACCCTCGGCGGTCACAGAGTTGATCAATACAAAGAAACAGATGCTAGCTTATAAACTATAATATGCGTATAATCACTGCGCTCAATGAACACTTGATTAAACATAGCTATATTTTCAGTTTGTTTTTTCAACCGTATTTTCTGAAATGAGTTTCATATTATGCTGTAATTTAAAGAATGCAGTATGTAGTGTTTATTCTTGTCTCGCAATCAGTTTGTTTAATAAAAATATGTAACCACACGTAGCCCTAGTTCTATGCTTCACTTATATACCCAGTTACAGTTAATAAAATGTTTGTATTTGAATGAAAATTAACAGAAATATGTTATTTACACCAAGAATTTACAACAATTTACCCTAGTTAGAGAACTTTGAACTTGATATCACACTTTAACATGAACTGGTGGGAGAGAACACAACTGTTCTTTCAAATGAAGGTCAAGGATTATATCGAATGTCGACCGGCGGTCATGGGTTGCGTGTTAGCTCAGACTTACTGTATCGAACATATTAGGTAATCTCTCACAGTGGGTACACGATTTTCCACTCAGCTCTCTTAGTGCCTGTAATTCTTGCATATTGTCAGGAGCGACACGAGATTAATAGAAAAATTAAAAATATTTAATGTATTAGTATTATTTTACAGTTATACGCGACTTTTATACATATTAGACGTGGTAATCGCTTTACAGAAATAAGTTGACAATTTGTAAAGGACTAAAGACCTAAAAGGACTTACGGCGACTCGACTCACTTATCAATATTTGCATAGTATTCATTCATAGTCTAATACCAGTACAAAACTTGAAGGAATCAACGACACGTATCAATGTATCATTCTCATAAAAGCGTAAATCAGTCACACAATTTGTATGTCTAAAATTAATGGCCCAAGCATGTTGAATATACTGACACACTTACTGTACATGTGCTTAGATAAATAAAATTATATTATCTTATCTCAAATCGATTGACTCGATTGATTCAGTATTTTCCATGTCCTACTCAAACACTGATCTTGTTCATTCATCTTTGTAAATTTAAGTTATCCTTTTATGAAACACTTTGTCTGTCGAAATCGGGATGCCATGATCCGAAACTTTAAAAGCTTTAAGAAAAGTAAGTAAGTGGGCGAGTGACAATGACAACGGTTTGACAGCTCTATGGAAATAAGTAACCTATAAACTCGCACAAGGGCAATGAGGCAAGGGCATTTTGAGAGGAACCATATAACTGCCAGTGGGATAGATTATCAGGAGTATATAGTACTTCAATGTAAGGACGTGTATTGAAATGTGGGTTCACTGCAAAAATTAAAAATGAAACCGGAACATTGCCATCAAGCGAGGCTCACCCAAACAAAAGTTATTTTATGGTGTAATATACTAAAACTAAATTACTTTAGTTAAATGAAAATTTGAAATAAATAATGGTGTAGAGAAGAGTTTTATTTCTGTTTTGTTTTCACCAACCAAGAATATTGTTTTGTTTTGTATGTTTACAAATCAAGAAGAGGCAACGCTGTAATAGCTCTGTAACAACCTTTTTTTATAGTGTACTATAAAAAAAGGTTGTTACATGAAGATCATAGCGCATTTTTTATTTTAAAAGGTCATTCATTAAGCTCCAGTCATTGCGATATATAACATCGTTAGAGAATACTTAAATTAAGAGTAGACGACACACAATTTATACAGGAAGCATTAAGAGTTTTCCCACAAGGTTTCCAAGGTAGAAACTGGATGCTCCCAGAGTACTCATAAATTACGGATTAAATCGCTCGAATACATTTGTAGTATACGTTTTTACACATAAATCAGAAACACAATCCAATGTAGGTACACCACGTCGGTTTTACATTGAGGTCGGAATAAATGAAAGTTTAACGTAAGATACGTTAAACTTTCAGGAATGTCAGAAAAACATAAATTTCAGTTTTTTTTTCAACTATTGTTTATTCAATATTTAGCAAGAAAATATTCGTTAAAGGTACGGGTTTCTATATTGGTTACTGAACTACAACGGCTATCATGGGCACACTTTTACTTTTGAATTACTTTTATGAACATAAATTACTAGAAAACCACAAATGCTAGCTGGTTTTCGAACATTCTTAAGTGAATATTATACAAGAGAAGTTAGTTTGTGTACACGTTTGTCAGTCTATTACAACAACTTTATTGATTTTAGCGTCAAGCACACTGTTGCTATGTCTTTTTTGCCAGGTATTATTTGTGACATAACAGTGTCTCGAAGTTAAAGAAAAAGTTATGAAAAATAAAAAAAAAAATACTAGTGTCAAGATATATTGGCCTGTTGTATCGAGCATATTTCTAGATTTTGCTTTCTATATAGAATTTTTGAAAACTCAATAACAACTTGACCCCCCGGGCAATTGAGAAAAATCTGACGGTGAAATGTAAATTCTAAAACAGAAATATTACAGTGACATAAAATAAACTAGAAATCTTATTGAAATATTATATACAATTCTTTATTTATACTCCAATAACTTCACTTTCAGAACCAGAGTAATTTTTATTCTGTTTGTACTGCTGAACTACAGTAATTTAGAACAATAATTCAATCTCTTAAGCAGACGACGCGTAAGAAACAAGTTCGAAACAACACTATTAATTATAAGCAATGCAGCAAATTTTCTATAAAATTCTAGTTACTAATCAAAACTGAGATTGTCATGCGCGCCATAACGGTCTTATCCGAATCCGGTGGTATTATAATTTATTTGAAATTGATGGTCTACGGATGTTATCCGCCAATATCGGGCTTATCTAGCACGATTTCGATATCATTTCAGCTTCCAATATTGGCGCTTTTAAGTTTGATAGAAGCCGGATGTATAGAAGTTGATTTCGCTGAGTGAGAATGTTTGTTACTGAAGCTTTGAAAAGTTTTAGATACTCTTTGAAGATATTTCTAGCGCTGATATTGTATTCAATAAACTGAATGAAAATAAACCAAGTTTAATATGTACTGTAGATTGTAGGAACACAAACGAAAAACCTTATATCTGTAGGTATAAACAGAGTAAACAGCGATGATAATTTTACGATGATTTAAAAGAAACAAGATTTGAACGATTCTTCTTCTCTCCTAATCACGAGTCACCGTTATTACTTCATGCGGTTTGTAAACTATTATCGTTATTAATGACTGAAAACAGACATTTTACTAAACAATATTTTAGAAAGATGGACCTGTAAAAAGTTTATTGATAGCATAATCCGCAATGTTAGCATTGTTTGACTCGTATAATAACTGGATAGTTTTTTTTATAGCAACCATAACCGAGACTAACTACCTGTAGGCTTAGCCCTTAAACTTTTGATTAAGGGAGTGTAGACAACTAATACAAAAAAACTATCAACATACATAAGTTCAATGAATTGTTCCTGCAAGTTGATTTCCAAAATATTCTAGAATGTTATATCATTCGACACAAGTCTTAAACTAAATTACAGTTGTTAGGAGTATCCAGTTTAAAAATATATATATATATTATATTTAATGTAATTAGTTACGTAACATAGGATTAGTTATGTAATCAGATCAGGAGCGATTTAACTAAGCCCGATGTCGCATTTATTGTGTGCTTCGCTATGCCTATCTGTAACTTACCTGTGTATTTAGCAAGCCTTGAAATTTTTTCACTTCACATTATATAATTGTATCATAACATAAGGTATTTAGTATGTCAATACAGCAGTGTTTTTTGGAGAACAAAACAAAGACGTCATTATTACTACACTATATCTATAGTAAGCATTATAGTCCTTGAAATAATTACCTACAGCTGTTTGGAGAGTAAAAACACACAATTAGGGCTGTCCACCGACGGTTTTCTTTGGTTTACATGTTAATAATGCTTTAGTAAACTTTTTTCTTTATTATATTATTCAATTTTATTTTTCTTCTTTAGTTTTACTTTAGTTTCATTTTCCGTTTCTAAAGTAAGGATAATGCAGATGTAATTAGTATTTTCGCTTGGTATAATAAATATAAAGATTCTTTAAATCGTTTATATAGGTATCCATTTAACAATGCTGTTTAAATTCAATCAACCTATTTCAATCTATGCTGTAGGCTTTAAAATGAAAATAAAAAATATATATATTACACGGTCGAATTGAGAACCTCCTCCTTTTTTTCGTCGGTTAAAAATACAACAGATTTTTATTATTTGGTGGATAAAATAAAAATTCTGAAGAAACTAATATTAGTTAGACGTTTTTATAATATTTATGTAATAATAAAATATGCAAAACTACATCTATTTTAAGATAAATTTTGTTACCATCATGGAGGATTGGCTCGAGAGGCAGCATGGCAGCCTCTCCTACCGGCTGACGCAGGTTCTGACCGGCCACGGCTGTTTCGGCAAGTACCTGTGTCGCATAGGCCGGGAGCCAACGTCTGCGTGCCATCACTGCGGAGGCTGCCGCGAGGATACTGCACTCCACACTTTAGTGGAGTGCTCAGCGTGGACGCAACAACGCCTTGACCTCGCGGCGGCTATTGGAGTGGGAAGCCTCTCACTGGAGACAATGGTTCTGTCCATGGTCCAAAGTGAGAGTGCGTGGGAATCCGCTGCCTCTTTTTGTGAGGAAGTGATGTCAGCTAAAGAGGCAGCGGAAAGGGAACGGGAGAGGGCTAGTACTCTCCCGTCCCGAAGGAGAGGCACCAGGCGCCGGAGAGCGCAGAACGATCTCCGGCCTCCATGAGCGCTGGCCTGGGGGTAACGGGTGAGGCTGCCCGTTACTCTAGCAGAAGCAGGCCTGAGACGGTGGCGCGCCGTGTTCCGCGCGTGCCTCTCTACACTGGAAGGGGGGCAAGGCCCCTCGCTCGCAAGGGCGTGGCTGCCTTTTGTTCAAGAGGCGGCCAAGGTCTGCCAGGGTTCTCGGGGACTTCCTTCCTAGGGTATACCCGAGTCCCTGGCAATAGACTTATTTATGACGGAACACCGTGTGGTTTTAGTCGGTTCGATTCCGACATACCACCTCACTGGCAGCCCCAGTGGAGTGATGACCCGAGGGGGTTTCCACACGATAAAAAAAAAAAAAAAAAAAAAAGATAAATTTTGTTAAGACCGACACCAAAAGAAATAAATTCTTTATTTTTGTATATTTTTAGGCATATGGTTTAAGTCTTTAAAAATGTAAGACGTACAAAACTTCACGTTAACGACGTTCAAAATACCCTCAAGATGACACGCAATTCTAGTTTTTTTTTACCTTTTTCATAATTTGTGTAAAATTATGTAAATTCTGCTTGTGATAGCGTAGCTAGAATTTTTTTCATACATAGACGGGACACCCTATTCTATCTTAATTGAATCTTTGAGAAACCGCTTTTCGGGAAAGATGTCATAAACTAACCACAGATTTTTGTGTGCTAGATGCGAAGTTGGAAAATAGATTTGCTTATCTCCAAACATTAAGAATCAACAAAATTCTGTTTTAAAGGCACATTTATTTATCGAGCGTCTAGTTAGACTCCATAAGAATATACTCGACTGAGATCTTAGTTAGTTACGAGTTTAGAGACTGCAGATATAGCTAGTCTATTAACCCTAATTTTCATTTCACTAGCATTAATCTGCAACAATGCACTATTGATAGCTTATAAATGGAGACTGTAATGCTCTTAGAGATTACCGGTTGCATTTGCGGAGTAAATTATGGCTGGTGAGGTTACCAGTTTATCTAGAAATCAAGATAGAATTTCGATGATCATATTAATATATTAAGTGAGTTAATTTATTAATAGTTTTACATTACTGTTTCAATCTAATATTGATGATGCAATTTACCACGGGAATTAACACACACAGGCTGACACAGGCTGCCTGTGACCAAGGCCAGTGCAACCTGGTCGAAACGTCAGGCAATTCAGAGGTATTTAGTAATACCTTTTCGTGATCGCGTTATTTCCCGTTTGAATACAAAATTGTAACATTTACTACTAAGCTGTTAAGAGTGAAAGAAGCGGAGTAAAATAAAATAAATTACCTTAAAGAATCATCATACCTCAGGGGCTAAGATGTAGGTAGTTAGTTCCGCTGTTAACTTATTCAACCTAATACATAAAATTGATACTATTTATTTCTCTTTTATACGTTGCATATTGTTATGGTCTCAGGATTCTCCTTAAACCCATTTACCATAATAATATTAAAACAGGATTACCTGTCTGCAAATTTCAAATTTATACTTTTTCGGTGATCGCCAGCTTATATGAACACACAGCTGAATTCCTTTAAATTTTATTTATATAATTGGTATTGACAAGAGTTCAGAGTACTACGACAATATTGGTGTTCGTGAGTTGCTTTCAAAATTTGTATTATCCCTTACACTTGTAGAACACATAACAGTATTAGAAAAGGCATTTTTAATTCGTGTGCTTGAAATAGAAAATAAAATGTAATTTAAGTTTAATCACCGGCACACACGCCACCTAAAGGTTGCCAACCGTACTAATTGCTTTTTTTTAATAATGTCATTCTACACATTTCACGCACAGATCTTTAGAAAACTATTTTAGTGCTAATTGTAAGCAGCCAGATAAACCCTGGTGGTCAAAGACCCATTTAAAATGTGGGTAAATATAAGCGCGCGTGCATATAAATGGATCTGGGAGATTTTTGGTCCCTAGGATTTCACTGGCGGCTTACAAACAGCATTAAAATAGTTATCTAAACCTCACGTATAAAAATCAAGATTCAGACTAAGTAAACTTACGGAAACTGTCTGAACTACTGGCAATATTGATAACTTTTTAATGATATCGTATTTAGTACTGAACATAATAAAATCAGCACTTAAAATTTAAGATAAGTGCCCAAAGATTTTATGTTACTTTAGCACTTGAAACGTGGCCGTCGCGCGTCGGCCCATGTTACAGTATGTATTCCTTCAGAGTTGCTACTGATACTACTCAATACGACACATTTTGTTACTAAGAAAATAAGTAAGGTCTAGCAGCTCTAGCTCTTGGTCTAGAACAATTCCATAGCCTTGATATGCATCTTGTCTTATCTTTTCTCTTCTTTTGTAATTGTATTCTGTATTGTTTTTTTTTTTGGGTACAATTATACATATATACGAAAACTCGAACACACAATCAAAAATAACATGCATTCACCTTACATTCGTTGACCGTGTACTCTCATAGCATTTCACGATCTTAGGTATGGTTTGAGGAGTCTTAGGGTCAACTCAGACAGAGCGGAAAATAAGCGATCACTTTTAAAAGGTGTAAGTAAAATAACCTTATCACATTAAAATAGACAGCACGGCTGGCGCAATGGTTTAAGTGGTCAGCTCTCCACTACGCTGCGCCAAGTGTTGTAGGTTCAAATCCCATACGGGACAAAAATTTGTGTGATCCACAAACAGTTGTGCCGAATCTGGGTATTCTTTGTGTCCATTTTTTTAAAGTTTGTGAAGCCTCCCGCGACACAGGAATATTCTTAATGCGGCTTGCGGTTGTCTTTAAAAAAAATAGAGCTTAAAGTTTTATGCAAGTAGTCCAGTACGCGAGCATGCTCAGGCATATGCGACATATTGAAACACGCACGTGTTAGACTTTTAAGCTTCCAACCTCAAATAAAATACATTAATTAGATTTTCTTTGCATAATATTATCTAGATACATTTACAGAGGTTATTAGCAAACATAATAGTTTACGGATGGCGTTAACAGGAATAATTAGAAATAATAAATGAAATACAAAATCGTTTATTTCAAGTAAATCCATTGTAGGCATTTTTGAATCGTCAGGAGTAGGAGTCAGTCAATATACGTAGATCCTTTGGAGAAGAACAGGCAAGAATCTCCAAGGACACTTTTCAACATCTTTTCTTTACACGGTACTTGTTACATTGTTTATAATAATTGTATATATCATATATTCGTATAAGCATATAATCATAAGCATATTAATTATATATTATATAAGGGAGTAGAATACTAATTAGAACACAATATGAATAATAAATCATCACAACATAATTCTCTTATTTTGTAATATAGGACATTAGTTTCATCATAGATTACCAACAATAAAATATATTAGAAAAAGTATAACAGCTTACGTAACTTAGTAGCCACTAGGTCCTTCCAGTTTCACGGCTTGCAATATAATGGCCGATATTGGATCCAGACGGTTGTTTTGATTATCAAAATAAAACCAACATACCCTACAATCGTATCTCATTATTTTAAATGTAGACATACTTAAAATACAAGTACCGGCCACTTTGGCTTTGTGTAATAACGTCATGTTGGCACCTACATTTACATATATTTTCATAGAATCTATTACACGCGACTGCGATAGCATGTATGAATACTCGCGTTCTTCTTCTGTTAATAGCGCCATAACTGCCAAATTACAATCAAATTTTTTTTTTAAAAAGATAACAAATGTTCTTGTTTCTCATCAATAGTCTACAAGTATCTGCCCATTGTAATTTCAAGAACTTATATAGGTACCTTAAAAGCTTACAAGCAATACAAACGCTCAAATGCGTTTCTACCTCAAAATACGTTATTCAATTCACACAGTACTATTTATTGATCTGAGGCGAGCTTTATATGCGAAGGTTACAAAACACACGATGAATTATTCACTAAGGGAGGTCCGTCGCTCTGTGGTCGTAATTCTGTAACAGTAATGTGCCGCGCTAGGTCAAGACACTCGAATTTACATAGCTTTTGTATTATTAATTTGGCTTTAATTTGTTTGTAAAGCTTGAGAATTTTGTTTGTTGTTTCTTCATATGGTAACTTTTTCTGAATTGAAAGAGTAGAGTAATTGTTAGAACTGAGCATACTACTCCAGTCTATCGAGATTGAGATAAAATCGTGTCAAAATTCTTTTCATCCGAAACACAACCCTACAGTAGAGAAATAAAATTTGTTAAATATAAAATTTAAAACTCCCTAAACTCGAAGAAAATTCTTCCACAGATTAGAAAAGAACTGATGGTCTTTAAACGACAGAACAGATTTTCTTGAATTATATTTAAAAACACTCGATCAAGTCCTGTCAAACAAAAAACAACGCACTTAAATCGGTCCATTTGTTTGGGAGCTACGACACACCTATACGTCAAACTTGTAACACCCCTCTTTTTGTGTCGGTTAATAAGAAAAAAGTGCAAATGAAAAGACATCATTGCACATTAGCAAAATAATAATTTTAAACTCTTTCTTTTTGTAACATATATTTCTCCTTAATAAAATGATGATAATGCATTTAGCAGAGAAAAAAAAACGCCATAAACCTTAGTGTCTAGATAAACCAATAAAAACCGACAAAACCATCGAAATTGCAGAAACGAGCATCACTTTCCAATTGAAAACACTCAACATTAGTTCACCTGAACTAAAAACGAAACTCATTTATTCATCATATCTAAATCCCATTTGACATCTATTTTTACCCAAGATTCTTACAATCTGATAACGGCTCGCTGATCATTTCAAATGAATTTATAGAATCCAGTTTACAATTGCAAATACATTTTACATCTAACAAGGGTAAGATGTAAAATGTCATCAGTCATTTAAAAGTCCTTGAAAATTGTATCGTTGAAAGCGACTTAGGTACAATTATTAAAGGAATGTTAATATGAAAAAGTGATCCATCACAGATTAAAAACTGTGCGGTGTTGTGGGACACCAGATAGGAAAGAAGGTCCTTATTATAAAAATATTAATTTCAAGTTCGATTCGAGGTATAAAGAAAATAATTATTCGGGTATAAATTTTTTTATCGATAAAAGTCACACACACATCCTGACACACACCCCCCCCACACATCCTCCCACACATCCTCCCACACATCCTCCCACACATCCTCACACACATCCTCACACACATCCTCACACACATCCTTACATCCATCCTCACACACATCTTCCCACAAATCCTCACACACACACCCACACACCACCTCACACACGCAAATTTACAATAACAGTCATCACGTAGACTATACATTAGACACTGTATAGCCATCATACATAGACTATACATAAAAATCTTACGTTACAGATGTTTTTTGCCGGCTAGGGTACCCCTCCGCAACGCCCCATAAGGAACTTCGTTCCAATAAAGCTAATGTTTCGTAAACTGGAGGGAGGGCAATGAAAATATAGGTAAATATAGTTTTTTTATTATTGTTTAAGATTTTGTTTTTCAACATAGCAAAATTAATTTTATTTTGAAAAGCCAACTGTTTCACTAAAACTGCTTGAGTTGTGTACTTTTGGCGTAAACTTAAAGAACAAAACGTTTTAGTGAATATTGAACAAACGATTTATCAATGATGGAGATGGAGTTTTGCTAAATTTGATTGCCATATAGCAGCAGACAAGGAAAAATAAAAGAAAATCATAAAATGTCCAAAATAGGAGTTTTGGCTGAAAGTGTCAGATGTATGGTATTTAGATATCACTATCCTGCGATGGTGCGAAACTTATATAATATATAAGTATAAATATTGTTAAGAAAATATAAGAGTGCTCAAATTGTCCGGCAACAAGCCCAGTTCCAGGTATGCATGCAACCTTGACCTACTCATCTTCAGCTAGCATCTTTCACTCCCCAATCCATCCCTGTAAAAGCAATTGATTTTTTTATCTGCGTTTCCCTTTCCATATACTCCTTATTTTGCCATCATTAATTTCCAAAGTGCTCGGTTGACGGCAATTGGTTGTCCCTTATTACGTGATTGACCAAATTTGATTTTTTAATACGCCTCTCGTACCCCTTCGGGGCTACAGGCCTAAGTGTACGTACGTATGTGTGTGTGTACATATTTATAATTTATTAACCAATAGTAATTTGACTTTTAGAGAAATTAACTAGCTAACGACTGATGAACGATCCACAGACCGAAAGGTAAACTAAGAGATATAGCTACAACATTTATAAACTAATTATTTAGTTCAGTTAACCTTTGGCACAAATCTTTGTAATAAATATATGAATATACCTTGCCTAATTCACGAGTTAATTACGATTAGTAAATATTAAATGACCAAAGCACAATTAAAACATCTGAAAAAGTTCCATTTTGTTCTAGAAATCCAAACTTCTTTCCTTTACGTCTACTATACCGAAAATTATCATGCAAATGAACTTCAATATTCTCGGATAAAAAAAAAACAAAGATAAGAGGGTTCTTATCTTTGTTTTTTCTTGTCCACGTTATACCTGGGTAGGTATAACGTGAAAAAGTTTGTAAGTTTTACAGTACTTCGTATATTTTTCTTTACTTTTACATAACCTTAGGTCTATTTTGTTTCAGATAAAAGATGTAGAATAGAATGTGTGGATCCTTAAGGAGTTTTAAGAAACTCAGTAGTAAGGGCAAGGACTGTATAATTCGTTAATAATTTAAATACAAAGGAAATAATAAAAGGATGATATGCGTTCGGTGCGGAGGACGATGACGCAGTCACTTTGACATGTCATTGCTCCCCGATTCAACGCGACCCGCGGCCCTTTTCGCATGGCCCTAGCCGGAGTGATATTCTCGACATGCTCCCGGCATTGAAGAGTATCTTCAAGTATTACACTGGAAGAGGACAGATGTTCGACGCGCCCGTCGAACCAGTCCGTTTGAAGTCTTCACGTCGGCGACCCTGGCTATACCGTCTCTCCCAGGTATGAGACGTACGATCTGACCTAGTGGCCACACTAGTGGTGGTGATTGTCGGTCTTTTAGCACCGCCATGGCTCCCCATCAGAACCGGTCCACTTGGTTCTCTGTTTCATGTAAAAGATATACTCGTCAGAAAACCTTTTTAAGAACTGTTGCTTAAGATACTCAATTCGCTGGAAAGTTTTAAGTTGCTGATATTCTGATTGGTGACTTGTGGATGCGGCAAGGATGTAAGGGATCTTTCAATGAGGAAATGTGCAGGAGTTAAAGGGTATAAGTACTAATGATGACTCATGTGACAGATGTGATAATGACTTTACTGTGTTTTACAAAGAGTGCCCTTTATTCAACTTTGCTGATTCAATAAACTGAATCCAATTTGCCCGTGGACGAATAGGTTTTATTAGTAAGATGAATACGAAATTAATAATCATTTAACAAAAATATTTTAAATCTTAAAAAGAATCAGCTCATTCTCAAACTCATTTCACAGCAAGTCACGTACATACTTTCAAATTAAACATTTAACTCAGAAAAAGTAAATTTTTTTTTTCACTATTTCAAATGCTTTAGTCTAGGAAAAGTCCTATTGTTCTACATTAGTTTTTATAGTAATGAGTAAATACATAAGCAGTATTACGAGAAATTGTCATCATTCCTAACTTTTTCAAATAAGAGTGTTTGTACTCTACTTATTTAAATATACATGGTACAAGGTAAGCAAGTCGAATTTGTACAAGTTATTTGTACGTCGTAGACACAGAAGCATGTAGATACATATATTGATATGTTTATTCCACATGCAGTTGGAGGCATTATCTTCACTATTCTAGTTAAATGACAACAGCTGGCACTTAATCAACTGTCAGTCTTCGTGATGGACGAGCACATGACATCTAACACGCGGTAGGGTCATCTCTCAGGTCCAATTTAATGCCATGTCTGTGGCTTATGTAACAAGATTTTGTTCATAGTAGCTAGTCGTCTAAAACTTAACATATAATGTCTATCGGCGATTTTTAAATTGTTAAAATTGTCAAGGATTCTTTTTAAATCACTAAGCATTACCTGTTCCTATACAGTACAGTCCATCTAAAGGTAGCCTGTAAGAGATTGCAGACCGCGATAAGGCCGCCAATTGTACTACTGTTTTAAATGTATTCTTTTTTCATGATTGTATACTATATTTTATGGTGTGCAATAAAGAGTACTTATCGATCTATTTATCTATCTATTATATATCAAAGGTAAAGAAGCATAGGCCCATCTGTTGTTAAGTGGTTACCTTAGCAGAAATTACCTGTTTTGCTGATTGTAATGTTGTTCTATTTCTGGAATCACCAACCTGCATTGGAAGTTTTAAAAAGTTATTATACTTAAAATATTTGTTTTCTGAGCTTAATTGAACTACTGCATATTGTTCAACGGGTTTAGATATGATCTGCGGCTATATACTAAGAAATATTACTTGAGTGTTATGTGTACCATAGCACATCCCATACATTTCATATCTGAGACAGAGCACATGATATGTTCTCAAAGATTTATGACATAATCATATTGAATATTTTCTTTAAAAAATCCAGATTTTTCGAATAGAGTGAATTTGGTCACGTTGATCAAACATTTGTTCTTCAAATTGGATCCACGATGATCCGAATTATGGTCACTACCTTTTCTAATAGAAAATACAATCTTTCTTACGTCACAACCCGTATTCCCAAAAAGGATGAAATTGAGTAAACTTGTCCAAAGATCTGATCTAACATGTTTTCGTAATATGTAAAGGTTTTGCTATCAAAGTCGAGGGAGATTGAATATTACCTTTTAGCTTCGAAGAGAAATGTGACCAAAGTTTACTTAAAATGTCAGACAGTTGTTGACTTTAAATTTTACAGTAAAATAACACTGATAAATAGAGAAAAGAAAAACAATAGTCTTAGAAAATAACAACATTCAGAGCAATAAATCAGACAGCTACCCTTTTAACAAAATATTTTGCAAAAGAACTCTAACTTCGAAATACTGCCCTCTCTCCTATTCCCGTCCTTCCCCTCTCTCCCCTCTCCTCCCCTTTAATCACCCTCTCCCGTCTTTCCGCTCTTCCCCCCTTCCCCTATTCCCTCCTTAAAGGGCGGCAACGCACTTGTGGCTCTAAAAAAAACAGATTTGGAAGTAAATAGAAAAAGACTTTGAAGTTAGATATTTGGATTCAATTCTTCAGACTTTTACATGAAACTAATGCCTTTCGCATTAGTGTTCGCAAAGCTCTGCTGTCAGATTATATACTAGAAGATTATGAACTTTTAGAACCCAGTGATATTTCAAATCGTTGACTGACTAAAAAATCAATATGCTCAGTGCGCACTGCTAACTAATATTATAAATGCAAAAGTGAGTGTTTGTTAAGCTTTCATATATTAACTAACCAACCGATCATCAAGAAACACGTTGCTACGAGTACAGAAAAGAAGTTAGGGTATTTACATGTCATTCAGAAAAAAATACTATTCTCTAGGAGCATCTGAATTGAATAACAAAATCTAGATTAAGGCGAGCGAAGCCGCGAGCAGAAGCTATTAGCATACTATAAGGTTAACCGTGTCCTTAGTAGTTTAAACGTCATTTACTTGCTTTTCTGGCATATTCCAGAATAAAAGTTCGTTTGAGAGCCATGTTTCGGCACGTATGGGCGGGCTCGACCGGAGTGATAAAACGGCCTCACAAAAAACCGACAGTGAAGCAATGCTTGCATTGCTTTTCACCGAATAAGTGAAGTTATCGAAGGCCCTAAACCTCCCCCACCTCACCTCTCTCCCCCTCTATCACCTTTCCCTTACTCCTACCTTAAAGGCCGGCAACGCACTTGTGCCTCTTGAGTTGCAGATGCCCATGGGCGGCGGTAGTCGTTTACCATCAGGTGACCCGTCTGCTACTTAAAGTGATAAAAAATAATAAATAAACATTTAAATAAGATAATATGTTTTATGTTTCACGCTTGTCTTTTTTACTTTGTGATCCAATTAAAATTATATAGGTTATGAAAACTAAAAAAATAATCCTAAGTGGATTGATGGAATTATGCAAAGCTTGCAACCGAAGGAAAAAATCTACGGACAGTTGGTCAAACATGTAATTTTTTATTGGATCACAGAGTACGATTACTTGAACAAGTTCTTATAGAACGTAGCTTCTCCAAACAAGACAAAAACAAGAACGGGTTTTCATTTAGCTAAATGAACAAACATAACTAGTTGCGATGCAATTACACATGGTGACTGTTTGGCAATTCGCAGACATGACGGTGATAGAACACGTTTGTTGAATAAAAATACAGACGTGTGCAAACATTATTAATAATTACGCTCTGCACACACAATGGTAACATGTGACTTACATTACATAACATTGCTGTTATTATCCTCATGTTATTGCTGCATTTATCGTTACAGCAGCCAGCGACATCTGGTTTTCGTTGCCCGATATTAACAGAAGTACATTCGTTAAGCAAAGCATAATCCATTTGGTACGATTTATTTTGGACCGTTGTTTTATTTATATGCTTCCATATAAATGTATACATATATTTGTGCAATGGGGCACATTAGAAGAGGCCTATGTCGCGAAGTGGACAGCAATAGGCTGATTGATTAATTGATTTTTTTTATACTGAAGTAACCGTCTTCAGCTCCGAATACAACGAGTACCTGCCTATAGCGTGATCCTCTCCATGATTAATCAGCAGACAACCGATTTTTTTTTTTTTCGAAATACTAGGCGTCCATTTATGACACAAAACACCCCAGAAGAAAACTGCAGTAACCGCATTACTGAGCAAAGTATTGGTTTTTTTTTTGGTTTTGAGGATTGTCGGTTATGGCAATATCTTCCTAGGAACGGTATGGATTTGGAATTGAGTGAGTGACGACATTAGTATTTCGAGTGTGTTTGCATTCACTTGTTAGTAAGATTATAATAAAAGTAGATACAAAGAGGCATCTGAAGATGACAGCTGACGGAGATAAATAAAAAACAAACATGCCTTGTCGTCTCCAGCTAGTGGTGTAAGGACAGGAAAATAAATAATAGTCTTTGCTTGTATATATAGTTTGTTAATTCTACCGATTCTATTACTGTTTTCAGTTTAGGTTTCTGTTTTTCTTATTCTGATTTTGAAATAGCCTAACATAACAATTAACTTATAAGAAAATAGGTTATATTAACTTGACCTGAATCTATCAATCTAGGTAACAGAATGTTTTTAAATAGTTTTTAACAACTTCAAGACAAATTTGCACACGTATCAAGAACCGATGACAGTACAAGACCAAAAAATAAGATAATAAAATTTTAGTTAAAAATAACAAAAAAGTACAAAATAATGTTTTATTTAAAAAAAGTGTAGGGCGCTGGGCACCAAATAAATTCAAATGTTACAAATAATAATAATAATTTGAGACACTCACTATCATTTGTTTTGTGTCTGTCTGTTATACAACTATTTGTCCTGGTAAATAATAATAGTTCATTGGTTAAAGTAGAGTAGATGCCCGACTACTTTCAGACCTGACGGGGGCCCTTTATCAAGGAGTGAAACGTCCTATCCCGTTGGTCCTAGTGTCCTAGGCGCCAAACTGTAGCCAGTATATATGACAGATTTCCGAAATACACACGTGAGTAAAACAATTTATATCCTTAATTAATATGTAATACCAGTCATGATAGTTTTTATTCAAAGTAGAGTTATTATAAAAATATAGTAAGAAGCACCCCCATTTTTATTTTTATAAAAATATGAATTACGCCGGACCACAAAAAAACTCAATTTTTTGATGCTAGCGATAAGACTGTTGATCAAGTATGATCGCCTAACCTTGAAAGCTAAACACGCGATGTGCACCATTCGATCCTACTATTGTTAATAGGCCTAACACATTCTCAGCTATTTGGTTAACCGGTTGAATGTTTTGAAAATCGACACTGATAGAAAAAAAAAAAGGACACAGTATTAGTGGTTTTAGTATCTCAATAGTAAGCAAAGATAAAACAGTTAAGGTTGACAAACAGAGAAAAATATAGTTTGAATATAGATTTAAAATATATTCTTCTATGTTTGTCAACCGATATCCATTTTTTCTTTAGCTATTCATGATCTTTAGTAGTAACACGTCCTTTAGTCTAAATCTAAACTAATAAATTATTCATTTGTATGTTTGTTTGTAATGGATAAACTCAAATACTATTTCAAGACATACTGACACGTTTAAAAGACATATTTCAATGTCATCTAGAGAAGACAAGCTGAACTGCTTAGTAACTATTATTCCTGCATCGCGTAATAAAATTTCTGGTTCTGGTCGTAGAATCCTCTCATTGTGTTGAAGAAAAACAATACCGCGTTCCTCCACAGTGGTGACCATGACGTGATTAGAAGCAGTCTTCAAGAACCAGATCAGGAACATCATCACCATCGCCATCGTAAACACTCCAGCAGGAATGAGCGGTATTCAAGTCTGAGCCAACCAGCAACCTCTGCATACACAGGGATACCACACGCTCGCAACGACTACTCAAGGCTGGTTACCCCTACGGCCTCATCAGCGTCTAGTTACAGCACACTCCACCAACGGTCCACGTAAGAAGAGCTTCTCTTTCTAGTCACAGCAGCCACCCGAACCTCGCCGCAGCAGCGCACGCATTTTTGATATATGGGCAACCACTAGTTTTATATAATTATATGATAAATGTTTAATGTTTAGCGTATATAAGGGAAGAAACGAAACATTTATAGAGAAAGTGTACTGTTAGTTGGCAGTATGGATTATTGATTAAACGTTAATATTTAAATCCTACTAATATTATAAACGTGAAAGTATGGAGTATGGATGTATGGATGTTTGTTACTCTTTCACGCCAAAACTACTGAACCGATTGCGATGAAACTTGGTATGTAAATAGCTGGAGACCTGGATTAACATATAGGCTACTTTTTATCCCGATATTCCCACGCGATCGGGACTTTCGCGGGTGAAACCGCAGGGCGCTGCTAGTGTATTATATATTCTACATGACAATTAAAGTGGTGATGAAAATTTCTTCTCAATATAACTTTATTGCTTAGCATCATAGCAACAGAAATGAATAAAATTATATACATGTAAATTAGAAGTCCTTGAAGTTTAATTAGGCATAGGTTGGGTTTTCCTTTCATAAAACATAGTTTAATAGACAACCATAACAGGATAGGGTAGAAGATGACAATGTTACTGCAAAGCTTTATATTTGACAAATGAATTAATGATATTTATGCTATGTATTAAAATACTTATTGACTTTATCTTGGCAAGGTCAAGAGCAGACTGGAAAAATAGCACCGAAGCTTGAAAATCAGGGGAAACAAAACTGAAAATACATGCTCTGAAATTTCAATGATCTCTCGAGTGTTAAAATCATTTTACTGGATGGAACAGTGGCTACCTACCTCCTACAAAGCCATTGCGAAAGAAAAAGACCAGACCGTACAGCATCAAATCAATACATCCTGGATGTGTGGCAGTGGTGGCAGCTAAACAGGAAGAATTTGTGATTCCAAGTTTCCTAGTAAACCAGGATGGGCAAGGTGAGAAATTGATATATTTACTAGAGAGACGCTGAAAATAGCGCCGCGATAAGTTGAATTAGAATCAGAAAGCTTTATTTGTAAAGATAGGTACGGTTATCATAATATGTAAGGTGTTACAGTATGGAGTAGGTACGCTATGTTTTGCCATGTGGCGTACAAATATTTTTAATTAAAAATACGTATCGGATTTACAATTTTTTTCAATACAGTGCGATTGAAAACATGAGAAATAATTTATGCATAAAAGGTAATTAGAATAATAATTTTAAATATGTCAAAATAATAATTAATCATCATCATATAATTACTAGTAATTACTTTAAAATTATACATAGGTATAAATTTGAGTTATATTGAGGAGTACTAGGTTATCGTGGTATGGACATGTGATGCGGAGGGATGAATTAATGTGATGAAAAGAGTTTTATGTATGGAAGTTGACAGACACAAGAGAAGAGGGTGACCTAAAAAAAGATGGAGGGACTGCGTGAAAGAAGATATAGCTAGAAAAAGAGTAAGCAGTAAGGTGACGAATGATAGAGTAGAACCCAAATAAAATTGGGACAAGGGTAGGCAGATGATGATGACTTATTGACTTTATTTTGTTTTTGGAGTACCTGACCAAGTGTGGTGCATTAGGTTATTAAGCTTTACTTGCTAAACAATTAAATAAATAATAATACTCATTAACTCATTCACGTGTTCATGTAATACAATAAACGGAACCTATTTCTCTTTGATCTTTTAATACCTTTGTCAGCTCAGCTCTGGACCGTCGCAAAAACCACAAATATTAAATACTGACAAAGCACAAGTTGATTAAAAATGTTAAAATACACTGGATACAACCAAATTAATGCGCCTTATCTCCATTTTCAGTAAGCCAACACAATGAAAAAATAGCTTAACCGGTAGGGGCCACATGTGTGGTTTTGGTCGTATTATAAAATATGCATATGCAATTTGCTATGCTAGCTAATAAACTCTGCGGTTTCTGCTTTTATTTCAGTCATCTACTCTTTGGAACATCACCTACATAGCATAATAACAATTGCAACGGTAATTCAAATTAGTTATTGTTGTATTTTTTAGAAGATCTTTTTGTAAGATTTAAGCAAATCACAAATGTCAGTTATTGTTCGGAAATAATTGTTGCTAGTTTGTGGGAGAGGCATGCTTCGTTATGTATGGGCCGGCTCAACCGGAGTGATACCACGGCCTCACAGAAAACCGGCAATGACGGAATGCTTGCATTGCTTTTCGCCGAGTGAGTTAGGTTGCTAGAGGCCCTAACCATTCCCTTTCCCTCTCTCCCCTCCTCGCCCCCTATTCCTCCTTCCCCTACTCCCACCTTAAAAACCGGCAATGCACGTATGATTCTTGAGTTGCAGGTGTTCATGGGTGGCGGTAGTAATTTACCATCAGGTCACCCGTCTGCTCGTTTGCCCTCTATACCATAAAAAAAGATAAGTCTCAATTTTACGTGGGAGAGCCATGCTTCGGCACGTATGGGCCGGCTCGACTCCGCTCGATACCACGGCCTCAGAGAAAACCAGCAGGTTACCGGAGGCCCTAACCATTCCCTCTCCCCTATTCCCGTCCTTCCCCTCTCCCCTCTCCTCCCCTCTAATCCCCCTCTCCTGTCTGCCCCCCCAAAAAAAATAATATTACTATAATTAAAACTTACAACAGAATTAGTTTAATACATTGAATTTGATAAATCAATTTATTTTAAACCATTCCAGCTAATAGAAGACGTAAAAAAAATCCACATCGTCTACTATAGTGCACAGAAACTATTTAACTTATATAATCTTGAAGTGAAGGGTCTCGTTTGACATAACATCGGTTACTCTTTAAAAAAAATACGATTATTCATTTCATTCATTCGCTTCGATCTTATAGTGTATAATAATTATAATAAAAACTAGCAACCCGCCCCGGCTTCGCACGGGTACAAATTATACACCAAAACCTTCCTCACGAATCACTCTGTCTATTAGTGAAAACCGCATGAAAATGGATTCAGCAGTTTTTCAGTTTATTGCGAACAGACAGACGCGGCGGGGGACTTTTGTAAGAAACGGTCTCAAAACCACTGATATAAACTATGAAAATCACTAAATTACAGCAACTGGCAAGTTGTTCGTACCTCTGTTTGCACTCAAGTCAATCGTTCTAAACATATTCCTACCCTTTTATAATCCCACAATTTGTTAATATTTATCCATCGACCAATAGTATTGCGTTACCGGTATAACCAGTCAAAATAATATCTATTAACTTATTTTTATTAAATAGTGAACTGTGTTGTCATCTATTATAGTTTGGCCCTATTTTTAATAAAATAAATAAGAGTTTTTGATGTGGCGACAACACTTTGTTTTATAATATGTAGAGATAATATAAAATAGTATAATAAATAATATATAAATATTAAAAAATAGTATAATATTATATCGTGATATGGGGTCGACATCATAGAGATTTAGAAATTTATAATCTTATCAAATGGTAGGATGGGATGTTGTTAGTATATAATATAATAATAACAAATCTTTACTCTTTATTTCTCCTAAAGCGGTTCTTGATATTTACAAAACATTCACTAATAAATACATAAAATCTTTTATTTCATATCACTTAATTATTTTTTACTGCACATATTCATACTGAAGTGACAAATATGTGAGAAACCTTAGTAGCAACTACTCTACCTGACTTACTCATTAGCAATATTACAGGGTAAGCCTTGGCCTTCTTAACAATAGGTGCACAGCCCTGATCACAGTAAAGATAACAAAATGTCACTAAAGACGTTGTATGACGTCTTATTTGCCCTGTTGACGTAACTGACAACCTTTGTTATTAAGATGGTGTCCATATATATAATTATGTACGTTTACCTAAGAGCTTCTCTACGATTTACCCTGCAATTTTGTAAAATACAATTCCATTATATTTCGTTTATAAAAGGTGTAGTAGAATTGTTTTAAACCGCCACACCGCCACTGAACAGAAGAAACTACTAACTACAGAGACTACAGTGTTGAATGTCTGCTAATGAGTTCCTGGCCTGAGCTCCAAAGTAGGTTGACAACATGCCACGCAGTCAAGGTCCGGGTGCTTTTCTCGCATCTGTTCGCGTCAAATTAAAGGATGTCACGGATCAGGTAAATTTTGACGGAGCTAAAGATTATCTCTTTTTCGCAAGTTTTGTCTGAGCGAGAGCACCTGGATATCAATAAGAGTTGCATCACCAACTTCATCATCACCCTTTCATCGTCCACTGCTTTCAATTGGCCTCTCCTAATGTACGCCACTAACCTCGATCGTCTGCTCTCCTAATCCAATTTTTCCCCGCCATAAGAGTTTGACTTGGTACAGAGACGGACAGGATTGTCGACGATCCTAAACTTATAAACTTACTTAAAAATTTGTATAAACACAGGCGAACATTTCAAAACTTCTACTAAATGTACCACAAGAGCCGCAGCTGCAGCAGTTTGCGTTTTTGAAGTCAAGACTGACACAGACCGACACGGAGAAGAGCCTTGGTCCAGTGCGTGGCTGTTCATGGTCGTCGGTTGTGCATAATTATCTACAGAATCACGAACAATAGGAAGCCACGTTTACGCATAACCACCGTTGTTATGTAAATTATTGATTAAAACTCACTTATTTCCTCTGATAAACTGTTAAAACACACACATTAACAATGACATTAACTAACAGTTTTAGTTTAGTTGGCAGTAACACTTATAAAGGCTGACTTAGGATTATTAATAAAGATAAGCCAAGTATTTAGATAAGCTAACAATCTAAATCCCACAGTATAAGAAAACATAAATTAATTTCAACAATACTTAGAAAGTGTAAGCTGCCTAATTGAATTAAAACTAGAATGATTAATTATGTTATTGTTGTCTGAAATCAGTGATTCTACAGGTTTATATTGTAATAAAAGTTGACTAACTTTGTATATATGTAAGTGACGAGTAAACATTGTTATACAACAAAAATAGTTAAGCAAAGGACAATGACCATGTATGTATGGAATTCCGTCTAAGTTGTTGCACTATAAAACTTTATTTATTATAGACTACGCTTTATATATTATCAAATGAAAGTGTTCATTTTCCCACAAATAACCGAGTTTTTAAGTAATTAGTCGAAAACGGAGATACCTATCCTACAAACAAGGACCTACAAATTATGTTTAACCTACTCGCAACTTATAAAATAACCACAGATCACTCATGTACAAAAAAAACAATGTTAGTTAAAAACAAAATAAGTCACCAGCTGCTCAAACGGAGTTCCGTAAGTAGTATTAATATTTAAGTGGAGAGATTATAACAGTGACTGTTGTCAATCGACACATAAACAGTAATGGCCGGCGACTCGTCTGTCATGTGGGTTGACAGTTGCGTGAGACGGGACACAAAAATAATAATTATTATAACAGAAACGTAAAATATTAATTAAATACATTATAAAACGTAATAATATTACTAATTGTTTAGCTACTTTATGAAATTATGAATTTGATTTAATTTTTGTGATGCTTTTGTTCAAAGGTTCATACTTACGTAGCTCGTACAAATAAAGAGAACGAAACGTAAATATTTATTTTATTTATTTATTTATAACACTTCCTGCAGATAAATTGCATGAGGTGGACTTAATACCGTAGGCATTTTCTACCAGTCAACCTTTGGGTGATACAGAGACGTGCGTGGCAGGTGTAATAATTAAAATTTGCGATTATAAATTTAGAAAATGAAGAACAATATTAGAAACATATATATTACATATTTATATAAAACTGCTTAAAAATACAATACATAATATATACAATAAATAAAATATTATATTATACTATATAAATATCATGACTTTATACGGAAATAATGCGTAGCAATTGTTAATTTACTGTTTTTATTTCAATCATAATTCCGGTTACGAAAATAGAATTTCTGTATTGAAAAGGTAAAAAAATGAGAAAATATTTTTTATATTATTTTGATTTTGCAACATGAAACATTGCTAGCCCACTTTTGGCATAAAGATTAAACTAGACATTCAAAACGGTCCAAATTCGACCGCCAGGCAATCTCTAGTACTCATTAAACGTACTTTTAACAGATTATTTGTATAAAACTACTCTAAACTCAATTTGGCATAGCCGCTTAGATGCCAGTAACGGAGCAGTTTATAAAATACTAGCAGCGCCTTGCGGTTTCACCCGCGTAAGTTCCGATCCCGTGGGAATGTCGGGATAAAAAGTAGCCTATGCGTTAATCTAGGTCTCCAGCTATCTAAATACCAAGTTTCATGACAATCGGTTTACTGGTTTTCATGTGAAAACATTACAAACATACATACAAAACACAAATGTTTCCTCTTTATAATATTAGTTTAGAAGTTTAGAAATGACAGGCGACAGCGAGTGTTTTTAGAGTTAACGAGGATAAGAACTGTCAGTTTTCACTGTCATGACCAACATATTGATTGTCGTTTATCCTGATGCAAAACTAAGCGCTAGTAGGAAATGAAAGATTGGCAGCTGCATTACATTAGGACATGACAATCGGTTCACATCAGAAAAGCGTTCTTCGTATTTGGTGGGGTACTCGATTATATTATTGAACCGTGAACTGTAAGTTCGTGACTATGTTGTGATTAACCATTTTGACTAGGAAATGTTTTTTTTTTTAATGCACAAAACACATTACAATCGTAAAAAACATTAATATTAAATACATTGATTAATATTAATATTAAATGCAATGCGTTATTTTATTATCCTTGTCTTGAGTATTCGACTCACGCCAGATGATAACAAGGAACCCTTCTTCTTAACGTTATATATAATATTACCAAGTACACTTATTAATATTTTATTATTTATCCAATTCCTCTCCGCCATAAGAGTTTGCCTTGGTGCAAAAACGGAACTTAAGGAAAAGAAAAAAAAAACTCACCTATTTTCTCGGCCGCTTGAAAGCTTAAAAATGCATTAAGTATATGTTTATTTAACGGTGGAAGCTTCTTGTTGTTGGTGCCAGGCGGTGATCCATGGTCAGCTTATCGTTGAATCAGCCAATTAGCGCGGCGTATACGTATTTTCTCATGCTTAACTAGCCAATCAAATGAGGCTTTAATGTGAAATTATTGGTCCTCACTTTACTTTCAGTTTAAATGAAATAGATGAATTTTGGTTATATTCATTCAAATATAAGAATAAGTAATATAAATAGATAACATTATTTTAAAAGATACATTGAAAAGCATTATCAATTTGTCCTGATAAGTGCTTTGAAGACCTTCAATTTCAATTCAACAATTTCATAAAAGGCAAAATCAAGGCTCGACATCCGCCGCAATGCAATCAAAGTTAGCATTCGGTTCAATCGCAACCGGTCGCATTGTATTGGCGGACCAAAAGACCGACCGAAATGGCCACTTTCTCAACGACCTAAAGCCCGACGGTTTATCACGAAACACAATTGTCCCGATTACTTGAACTCTTTCAGTAAAACGACTTTGTTCGTTCGTATCGTCTTTGTGCAATGAGATCAAAATAATGATTATGATATATGATGGTTATGGTAAAGAGCTAAACAAAGTTAATAAAACAAAGTCGACAAGCAAAACCAAAGTTGAAGTAGTTCCACAATATTATTAATCAAATTCTTCTAGCAAGCAAGAGACCAATGGAAAAATAGTAGCCACCGTTTACCCAGTTTCAATATGCAGATAAAACTTTTTGATTTTAATTATTTTTTTTTACAAAACCTTACCAAAAAATAAAATTGAACATTTTACATAATATTCACTGAAATTAATTAAACATTCAGAAACAAAACCTCTTTTCAGCCTATGAAATGCTTACTTAATTCTCTTTGATTAAAGAAGCGAGCCATTCCATTAGTTTGATAGTTCTTTTAACAATGGCCGCATTGGAATTGTGTTTTATTTAGCAGAAAAATGCTTTGACTCACTCGACCAATCGTAAAATATGCAGTTCGGTGTTAAAATATCGAGTTGTTTGTCGTTGGGCGAGCACGAGCCCTTTTTTTTTAAATCCCGTGGAAAGTAGTATTTACATTAGACTTCACTCTGTAGGAAATAGGGCAGTCTCATAAATAGTGCGGCGTTAAATGAATGACAAGGTTAACCTAGATAGACGAAAACTACTTTAGGTGTATTCAAATTGCCCAAATTAAAATTTTTAGTTATGAAGCAGGAAATCGATAGAATAAATATAATCGAGCCTGTTAAATTTCAAATATGTCATGTAATACTTACTCATCTTAGTCTTGAGCATTGAACTTACAAGTCAGCGGACCATGATCAAAAATCGCTCCTTAACACTTGGTTGTAGAAACAACAATAAAATTCTTCCACTCCGTCTCCAGGCAACCAATCGCTGATGCTACGACCGTTTTTGAAAATAGTATTATAGATTAGACGTTTCAAATTTATAACAATAACAATTTTAAATAACTGTTGTAATATATTCTCACCTTTACTAAGTATTTACATAATAACAATATTGTTAAAGAAGTTTAGCAAATACAATGATAATAAATGCTGTGGATCGATCAAGGGCAAAACGCGCTACCACCACCTGAACAATCTGACTTATGCACAAGTCGCTAGTATTGTTTTGTAATTAATTTTGTTAATTTTGTATTGCGTGATGAATGCAATGCATTCATTATTTGTCCTTTATTACTATGATGTTATCCTGGGCACTTCTAGGAAATCTTTAAATGGGCGACAAACACGATTGTGACTTTCTAGAAATTAAAGAATATAATGGAATAGGCATGCTTCGTCATGTACGGGCCGGAGTGATGGCAGCGAAGCAATGCTTTCCTTGTGTGTCGTCGAATGAATGAGGTTACTGGAGGCCCTAACTCTTCCCTTCCGCCCCCTTTAAATCCTTCTCCTGCTCCCGTTAACGCGTTAATTTAAAAAGTGAATATGTTTTCTACACTACGAAATGGTAAAAAAAATATTCACACTAAAAAATACGTAATTTTGTTTAGGCAAACTTATTTTCTAACCATCCATTTAATATTACAAGCGCAAAGTTAAGCCGTTAATTTTATTGTTAATAAAAAATAAATAAATAATAGCTTGACACATCTTACACACGGCCGTCTGATCCCAAACTAGGCAGAGCCTGTACTATGATAACAAGAAAGCAAATAAACATATTTCTTAATACATATATATTATATATAAATTACACCCAGACACAGAACAAACGTTAACACAATTATTTGTCCTGGGTCGGTATCGAAACCAGGACCTCTGACTCGGCAGTCGGGATCACTATCCACTAGACCAACAGGCCAATTAATTAGACAAGACAAGTCATAGAAATATTATGTTTTTAAAAACGAATGCTTCTGAAAAATGGCTACTGAGGAAGTATAGTGCAAGAAATTCTCTCACTAGACGGACTCACGACTTAGTACTGTGGAGAAACGGGTGTCACATGTCCCTCCAACACAAAGGGAGGATCCTCCGACCAGGCGAGGTGATCATGCCTGGTAGGCCGTGGACCAACGGTCGATGTTGAGAAGTTGTATATATACTAATCGGCGTGAGAACTCTCATAGCACGATACAGGATTAGTAGTTTCTTCGTAGTTCAGCTTGTCTTCGCTAGATGATGTTAGAGTATGTTTTTGCTGTATGTAGAAGTCGCCACAGTACCAACTCAAGATTGTTTGACATAGAAATCCATGCAATTACATTTGAAAACTAGTTGGAATACTCATATCCTCTCTCTACTTTATAACATATTGTTCAGTCCCCTTACTCCCTCTTATCTCAAAGAACGTTTTAGGTTCCTACATGACACACATTCGACATTGTTGAGATCATCGGAAAACGTAAACCTTCAAATACCAGTCAACAACAGCATTCAACAAAGTTTGCAGATAAATCTTTTACAATTGAAGCAGCGCGTCTCCTGGATGCTCTACCAGTTTCGAATTAGGCAAGCACAATCGTTAGGATCTTTAAAAAAAATGTTTAAAGAATACTATCTACAAAGTTATGTCTACGATAATCTATATAATAATCGAATACTATGCACAATTATAATGTATATATATATATATATATATATATATATATATATATAAAGGTGTATGTGTATATATATGTATGTGCATATGTATGTAAATATGTTTATATAAATATGTATATGAACATATACTACAAATAGATACATATTAGTACAAATTAGTACATATTATATATTTGACACCATAACCACCCACACTAAATCATTACAGGCCTGTCTATCTAAAGGTTGCTTAGAAGATATTGCTTGTTGTGATAAAGCCGCCCATTGTGCATTTTATTTTAAGTTATTTTTTATATGTATATATATTATGTGTTTGGTGTACAATAAAGAGTACTAACTTACTTACAATAAAGAATTTACAGTAGGTTACATTTGTTAAACAAAGTCATAATACAAAAAGTAGAAGAACTTGGATTTGGAACCCTCTTTACATTAAATATAAAGACTCTTTAGAGAAAGTGCAAAAAAAGTTATCGAGCAATGCATTTCAGATGTTATCATTGGTATCCTTCATATACACAACTTGTTAGTAAATACAACATTCTAACGCTGCAGCAGAGACGTTTACTTTTAGGAACAGTAACTATTTACAATGTGTGTCATAACAAGTACGATTGCATTAAACTCACTAACAAACTGTGTTATAGTGTACCGCGCACAGTGCACAAACGCGCGGTAAGAGCGGGTCGTCTGTTCAGCACTACTTCGTGCCGAAGTAACGCCGGACGACGCGCCCCCACATATCAGCTGGTCAATGCCTATAACAATCATTTCGAACACATTGACGTTTTTGCACTGTCCGCTCCTAAATTTAGAAGTACCATTGTTAATGCATTAAGACATACCAATCTAGAATAAGTCACGCACATTAAAATCACCGGTGTTTTTAATACTTTGTTTGTATAACGTGGATAATTAAGTTGGTTGTGCATTAATTATTATGTTATTATTTATACTGTTGTTATACATAGTGTACAACTGTTTATTGTCCCAAAAAAAAAAAAATAATAAAAAATAAACAGTCACTGAAGTAGTACTACTGGTACTATTATGTATTCTGTGGTAGTACTAAAGATGTTTGTATAGAAACTCAATTAAGAAACATTAATGGGTACTTATACACTCATAACAAGACACGATATTAGAAATGAATGCTGAGTAATATCACCAAATTGATTCGTATCGGAATTCCGTAGCCAACATACCTAGAAAGAGCTCTCAATACAATTGCTTTATATATACATTTGCAGGCAATATTAGAAGAAATTGTCTTTGACTTAGTGACGTACAAGTTTATGAACAATGATATTATTACGGAAGTAAATTGCTTTCGTCGAATTCTTCGTGCTCAGCTTTCAGTAAGTATGAGAAAATTTACAAATAATGAAGTCAATTTATATTATCTAGATCTCAACTATAACGCATAACAACACATCTTGCATCACCTTAATAGCGTTTGTCAGTACACTTAACTAAAACGGTGCACCTGTTCTACGGTAACTAATGACAGAAAAGCTAATAACAACAAACAATTTTGCATATATTATAAGAAGAAATCTTAGCTGATATTGTAAAATGAATATCTTATTAAATAAAGGTAGGTGGTCTCCGGAAGACAGCCAACGGAGTATTTCCTATTCTGCTGCAATAAAAACCGAACGCGAGTCTATTCCATAAATAAATACCTTTGTTCGTAGGTATTATCCAAATGAAAATTGGGCATTTACAATAAAAAAAATCCAAATTCTAAAGTTATGACAACAAGGTAACTTTACAACCAAGTATTTTTATGACAAGTCCAATGAATGCCGCCTTTGTGATGTTGTGTCAGCGCTTCGCATGGTCCACTTCATTCTGTCAGATAAGTTCACACTTGACCTACTTCAAACCACTGATATGATCGTATAAGAACATACTGGACATACTTGAATAAAATTGAAAAGGAATTTATGCAAAACATAATAATTTTTCTTCGTCCAGTTGCGCCGAGTGTAGTTTTTATTAAAAAAGTTTATTTCAATATAAGCGTATGTGATAAAATTTTACCTACATCACATGAGATCTCTGAGTGTGACATGGTTATAATATATATAATAAAATGAAATTAAAGCACTTCATTTTTCATTTGAGTTAATTAAGGAAATTAAAATACGTAATAACGTAAATTGAGTTTTTGTGTGTCAAATACCACAGTGCTTTCATTTGTAATTTATGTTTATGACCTGAATAGATCCGGCGCGGCTTCGACTTGATATACATTTTGTTTTTATAATTATATTTTAGGCTAAATAAATACCCATATAATTTCTCCAAAAAAAATGCAGATATTAATAAAATCTCCATTGTAACTTTAATATATAATAATAATTAATTCATTATTATATAAATTCGATCAGGGAATCCCTAGATAACCTTAAAAATACAAAAATGTTAGAAACAGTCTCAAAACCACTGATATAAACTATGAAAATCACTAACAGTACCTCTGTTTGCACTCAAGTCAATCGTTCTAAACATATTCCTACCCTTTTATAATCCCACAATTTGTTAATATTTATCCATCGACCAATAGTATTGCGTTACCGATATAACCAGTCAAAATAATATCTATTAACTTATTTTTATAAAATAGTGAACTGTGTTATCATCTATTATAGTTTGTCCCTATTTTTAATAAAATAAATAAGAGTTTTTAATGTGGCGACAACACGACCCTCCTGCGTACGCATCCGTCCCGGATAGCGTCATGGTGTGGTATAGTTGCTGAGGACAAAGTATTTACCATTAGATTGTATCTATTTCAATATATTTCTTTGCATCGATCACTTTTTTTTTTAAACAGCAACGAGGGCTCTTTCATCTACTATTCCATCGACGGCCAGTAGATAAAGAGCTCCCCGCTTCATTTAGACAATCCCCGGACACTACTAGAACCTTAATGCTTACATAACTGTTCCATCGGCGGTCAGTTATACAGCCAACGTTAAGACTCGAAGTTTACCCTAGGCGATGCCTTTGGCCAACCCTAGTTGCATATCACAACGGGTCTTAACGTCCGACTTTACACGAGTAAATTCCGCATATAGGTTACACAGTATTGTCCGAAGAAAATGTACTAGACTAAATATCATACATATTTTCTGATGTTCTTATTCCTCACCCTTAAGTCTATCATCATACATACTTCTCTCAAATATCAGTCAACAAAATTATGACACAGTCATAATTATGTACTAGGCAGATTTCACAAATACAGAAATATAAATACCGGCCAACATCCTGGTCTATCCAATTTCAGGTGGTTTTCATACAGTTTTGCTAATTTAGTCCAAGGTATCTATATTTAAACACATGTTGTTCTTAATGTTTGATAGCCACTGGTTCGTTTTATGCCTGACCAAGTTTTCCGACGTGGTTGTACTTCCTTTTCCTGTGAAGCTCGGCCTAACCTGACTTTAAGTGTCTAATAAAACATTAGCACCTAGCAATTGCACTGATAAAAACCAATTCTTTCTTTTTTGTTTGATATCAGCGGAGAACAGGCACTAATAGTATTTCTGCTTAAAGCGTTAACAGAATACTTTTGCGAAACTAGAGAGTATAAATCTACTTTAAAAGCTTTTAACAGGTTTGGGGTGTTCAACACACTTTTTGTGACTACTTCATATATCAACAAAAACCAGTTATCAAAATCACTTTAAAGGGATATTTAACTATGCTTCATTTTCGATTTTCATCTTAGTAGGTACCTACTACTAGTACTTTTGATAAACACTTTGAATTAAAGTCCAAATTATTTTATTTTATTTTTATAAAATTCTTAACGTAATAACTCGTAAAACCCATTTTTGCCATGCAAAAATTAATCCAAGCAATCAAAGTATTAACAGTTATGTTTTTGTGGCAAATAGTTTCTACAAATATAGAAATATTCGAACACCTCATTTTATCCATATACCCTCTTTTTTAAATAAAATACATGTACACTTTTCAATCCGTAGATTTTTTTGAACAAATTAGTAAATTATAAATAATAGTTAAGCTTCCAACTCTAAATTAACAGTAAGCATATCACAATAATGAATCCGATAGTACGAGTATTCGCTTCTATCACATCTACCCACAGAATAAACACACACTCAGAAATTACTAATAAAAATGTTTTTGCTTACTGTTAGGTGCATACTCATTGCATCACGATTGCTTGATGAACACCGTGATGAGGACGTTGGGATTTGCGAATAGCAAAATCTTGCACAAGAAACATTTTACTAACTAACATTTTTTTTTCTTTCAATTGGGGCGCGTTCTTTATCTCACTTCTGATGTTAGAAACAGTCTCAAAACCACTGATATAAACTATGAAAATCACTAACTAACAGCAACTGCCAAGTTGTTCGTACCTCTGTTTGCACTCAAGTCAATCGTTCTAAACATATTCCTACCTTTTTTAATCCCACAATTTGTTAATATTTATCCATCGACCAATAGTATTGCGTTACCGGTATAACCAGTCAAAATAATATCTATCAACTTATTTTTATTAAATAGTGAACTGTGTTATCATCTATTATAGTTTGTCCCTATTTTTAATAAAATAAATAAGAGTTTTTAATGTGGCGACAACAGAAACATGTGTATCTAATAATTTCTTAATTAAATCTTGTATATATGGTATTTTCCTAGTGTATATTTCGTGTAGCTCGGCTATCTCTATCGATTTGGATCAAATTATATATTAAGATAAAATTTTGGTTTTTTAAATTTAACCATAAAAGCGTCTTTAAAAAAACACTGAGTGAAATGGTCACCAATGTACTACTACGTAAGTTACGTAACTACTACTACGTAAAGGGGGTAGCTTGCTGCATATAATATTTTAGATGTATGCACTTGTACACACTTCTGAAGGCCAATATTTGAAAGTGAAACTAATTAAAAAAAAGAATGGAATATCAAAAAGTAGTATGGCTCACTTTGTTGACGGCGCGGCATACCATTTGATAGTCAGATTTTTTGTTCAAATACGACGGCCTCTGTGAATGTTCCCTGTTTTTTTACGTACGCCGTTAACAGTTTTCCGTGACAAATTTCGACAGCAAAGAATAAGCAACTCGGGTTATTCCATTTCAGGTTTCGCCATTAACAATATGTGTTAAAGCTGCTAAAGTTGCTAAAGTTACTGTAAACCAAATAAGATTAAAGTTTTGGTAAATCCCAAAGTCTTAACGAGTTGTCAATGTTGATAGTAAACAATCCAATGAACTTATGATCTTGAAGTGTATCTTAATTTCTATTGCAAAGAAAAGTGTAACGACAGCAAAGTTTAACGTCCACTAGAGACTTAGTGTAACAAACTAATCAAGAAGTTGAAGTTAATATTATCTACTCATTCAACTTCTATAAGTTTCAGAAAGCTAATGAAAACAGCTTCAATTTTATCTGCAAGGTACTAAAAAAATTTAATTAATTCTGCTATAGAGCAAAGTTAAAGTCAAATTTCTTTATTTCATTAAATTCTTTAAAATTGTTTGAAGATGTCTTTTTTTTCTAATTACTATTTAAAATTATAGATCAAAACGATGCCACAGCAACAATATATTGCTTTGTGGAACGTAACACATAAATAATATCGTGTTGCAAACAGGTAAGATCGCGATCTATAAGACCTCGGTCACGAAGTCAGCGGGAGCGGGGCGGAGGCGGCGGCGGCGCGGCGAGCAGCGCGGCAACTCTTTTACGCCGCTAGCCGCCCGCTCCCCGCGCCGCTGCCATCGAGGCCAGATCCATATACATGTATGCATTGAAACGCGCCGCTCCCCGTGCCACCACCGCTGCCGCCCCGCTCCCGCTGACTTCGTGACCGAGGCCTAAAGGTGGAATCAGACGCTTCACCCGAGTGAACGTTCACTCAAGTGAATGTTTCATTTTCTTTCATTTCATGTTCACATGGAATGATATAGAAAAGAACATGCATCTGCTCTTCGTCGCCAATATATCGTCTAACGAAGTGGTGCGTCTTGGAATTAACAAAAAAGAAGCAAAGAAAACGTTGACGGTGGTGGATGAGATCATGGATTATAAGAAGAAATTTATTGGGAGATTCCGATACATTGCTAAAAGAACTAGCCGATGAAGATCCTAAATTATATTGCAAAAACAGCAACATATTTTTAACCCCCGACGCAAAAAGAGGGGTGTTATAAGTTTAACATCGATGTTTCTGTGTATATGTGTCTGTCTGTGGCATCGTAGCTTTTAAACCGATAGACCGATTTCAATGGGGCTTTTTTCATTTGAAAGCCAGTTTCTTTGCGGTGGTTCTCTGCTATGTTTGGTTAATACCGGTGAAGCAGTGTAAGAGTATCAAATCTTTTTCAAAATGATGTAAGGCGTTTTTGTTATTAATTTGTGTCGGGGGGGTTTTTTAAATTTTTAATGATCGTTCCACTTGAACACAATTTCGCCGCAACGTTCAATTTAATCCTTCTGCCACAGGACTCGCGAGGAAATAGACGAAACCGAGTGAACGTTCTCTGTGTGTTTGTTCAGACTGTTAATTTTTCGTTCATTCAGAGATGAGGATGTCGGTTCATTAATGAATTCATTCCGTACCTTTGTTTCATATTGTGTTCAAACGTTTCATTTCGATTGAAAAGTGCTAAATGAAAGACTTAAATGAACGCAAAATTAACTGTCTGATTCCATCTTAACCGCCTGTTTTCAAGTAGTTGAGCGTTATGAGAAGAAATCAGGCAAACTTTTAAATCACCAGATACTTTAACAATACATATTTAGTTAAATAATATGACACAACACGGTTTTGTCGTGCGTTATTATGTTATTAAGATTAAAAGTAAGCAAACTAAAAGGAATGAATACATTAGAAGGAGCCTGAAAGTAGCCAGTGGATGAAAGTTGAGGAGCAACAGATTATCATAGTATGTACATGTGATGCGGAGGGATGAGCAAAATATGGTGAAGAAAATTTTATGTATTCAAATTGACGGATAAAAGACTAGAAGAAGACCTAGTAAGCAGTGAACTGATCAATGATAGAGAAGAATGAAAGAAAAAAACACATTGCGGAAATAAATTTTGGAAAAGGTCAAGAAGATGATAATCATAAAAAAAATGTTTTTCAAACTAATGGAAACACACGAATAAGGTATGCGTCGTTCGATTTGGTTTTAATGCAATGTTCGAAGGTTGATTATATACATTTAACTATTTGAACCGTCCATAAAAATGTAAGCTTTATATGTACAGTTATAAAGATATTTTCAAAAGTAGGACACTAAAATAAAAAGTTATAGAAAAGGTGTAAACCTAAGTATGTGACTTCATAGTTTTGAGTTTGATTCATCGACTATCGCGCTACCTTACGAAATCAAAGTGAAAAGTTACGATAGCTAAACTTCCGCTGCAAATGTCGTAAAATAATAAGCAATGCCATTACCGTTATCCTTCGAAACTTCGGTATAGATTACAGGAATACCATTACACTGGAGCGTAATATTGATAAAATTTAAGCAGCGATAGAACGGTTAAGGCTTCATCCAATTTAATTTTCACTCAATTTGAGGTCGTAAAATTTCCTACGCTAAAACTTTTGTGAAAATATTTCTGTCGCTTCGTTCCTTACAGTCAGTGGATTGTAAAACAATGCTTATATATTCTTTATTAAAGTTTAATGATTGTGACTTAATACATTATACTATTGGTTACTTACCTACAAATAAAAACACAATTTAAGGAAATAATGTACTTTTCTCCTATGGTATAAAAAAAAATCATCATAACCAATTAACAAGATATTATGCCAATCTTTGTTTGTTACTCACAGAACGGCTGAACAAGTCTGGATGAAATTTGGCGCATAGATAGACTATAATTGGATGTACAGTCTGAATATATAGTCTGGAATAGCACATAAACTACCTTTTATCCTGGTTCTTGTGAGATAGATTTGAATTGGGATGCAAACGTAGTTGCGGGCAACAACTAATTTGAATCCTATAATCAATATTATTGTATTGATCTATCGAAATCAAAGAAACACTTTTTACCAAAATGGAACGTTTTACAGCATGTAACCGCTGAAATAAAATTTTCACCTGTACAAATGTCGTTTGTCAAAACAGCGCTCGGACAGCAGATCGCTACGATCTGAATGAGGACAAGTGCATTAAGCTGAAAAGCGACGTGAGCGGCGTGTGGAGAGTGCTAAATGTTTTCCGATAACTATTGGACCATAACTCGAACAGACACAAAACAGGTCAACTGCGCTATTATTAGGCGACTTAGATGCAATAGAGCTAAACGTATAAGGGAGATATTGAAATACATATGGATGACTAATTAATTCAATGATCAAAAATTTAATTTAAAAAACTAAAACTATTGACACTGACCTCTCTATATATAATGAAAATTGGCCTATTTGTTTATAAGCACCCTGACTTATTTGAAAGGGCAAGCGACAACTAAAGGTTCTTGTCAAAAGATCCTTCTAAGTTAGCAGTGCATACAATGTTTACCACACTTCATCAAAGAAATAGTAGTTGTATGACCATCAGAGTATTTAATAAAATCCCAAAATCAATTAGGTCATTACCAAGAACTAGTTTTGTTCAGAAACTAAAAAAGTTGCTCATTGATAAAATGTTTTTACACTATCCAAGAGTTCATGGCATGCAAGGATAGATAGTGGGAATAGCAATTCATAATTTATTTCCTAATAATGTACTGATTTTAAAATATTTACAATGCTCAATTCTAAAACTTTTATAATAATGTAATAAGTGTTTATTTATTTTTTTATTTTTTTCTATCATAAACTTATTGAATCTTAATTATAATTTGACTATGTAAATTAATAGATATTCTAAGGTAATTTCTATTCACTTTTGACATTGTGTTATCAGGGATGTGTAATTATTTGATAGATGTAAGTAATGTTAGACAGTTTTAGTTTTAGACCAATCTCCTATGTTGCATACCGATTGTACGGTGAGACATGTTGTGCCATCATTATTATTGTAACATCTTATTGTACCATGTTTCAAGCAAATAAAGTATTCCTATTCTTATTCTTAAACAAACATTAAGATACACACCACAGTAATGAAAAGGACTGTTTTCATAATAATCACAGGCGTATAATGTCTCTGTTAATTTAAAGGAAATCAGACTTACTTATTAAGCTTACCATAAACTATAAAATGTTTTTGCTGTAATTTGAGACCCCCATAATTTAATTTAACGCTACAACTTCTGTTTGTGTTAGTTGTGGTTGCTTGTAATTGAATGAGCACAAGGCATGTATCATTGGCAATCCTAATAAATAAATACATTGCCTAAAGGTGATACAGGAATTAGTTTCACACATAATACTCGTATGTGTTTTATATATTCAAATCGGAGCTTGTTGTATTCAGACATGTTGGAATTTATAATTAATACCTAACTTAGACAAAAGCATACAATAATGTATCATATAATGAAATACAACATGTACTTTTAATATTATATTACAGAAGGAACCGAGACTAATATCTGAAATTATTATTGAGCATTTAGGTTACACCTAACATGTACCTATCACTGCAATGATATAAATGGATAGATATTGAATGAAAATTTATGGGTTCGTTTTGAAAAATAAAGAAAAATATTAATAATACTCTTGGAATGAAAATAAAACACATAATATTGAAGTGCCTATTTCTGTAGTAACGGCTACTTTTATATCATTAGTATCAACATCAACTATGTTAAGTACTTTCTTTCTTTAATTTATTTCTTCACCTCGGTTTTTTATACTGTGTCTCCTTTACCTATAGATGCTATTTTTATCCGTTCGCCTTTTCAGCTCGCTTTTATCAGCTTCACTTATATTAACTAACTATATAAACAAATATTGGAAGTAAATTTTAACCCATTTCTCATTGTCGTTTAGAAATGAAACTTTGTAGGCATGTGTAGACTGGATGGCAAAACCATAATGTAGCATCTTGGAGCTGATCTGATGATGGTCCGATGATAAAGGTGCATCGATAGTGGAACTCTGTATTACTTTTTATTTCGGTTCGCCATTAAAACGTGTTTTTGAGTTTTACTAAAGTCTAATGGTTAACACTAAATTAACATCATTCCTACAACAACAAATGGTAAAATAATTAACACTAATACAATTTAAATTCCTAAGAAAGTGTTATCAAGTTAAACAGCTTGTTTAAAATTAAGAGTATCAAATTTTCGTACAAACCTGCGATAACTTTATTTTAACACCTTTTGATAAAAACTTCTTAGATAAAAATACAAACGCGCTATATCAGTTGAAATATTTTTAAACTTCAAATAGCTTCTTGCTTTAAGGTTTTAGAGTCCTATAAAGTAGGATTCACTAACTCAAGATAAGATCTCATTTTATTATTTTTGACATTACTTATACGAGGGCTTTCTGTAATGACAAGGCCAGATTTATCTTGTAAAGAAAATTTACAATGGCTATGTACAAAGTTTTCTTTTATGTCGCAAGCCAAGCCAGACTTGGCTTTTTTGTTTATTCGACTTTGAATCGTATTATGTATATGTGCCAATATAAAAGCTGTAGTTTCATAGCTTCTAGTCCTTAAGTCCTTCCAGATCCAGCTAATTATATTACACTAGCAGCGCCTCGCGATTTCACCCGCTTAAGGCTCGATCAGCCTATGCGTTAATCCAGGTCTCCAGCTATCTACTTACAAAGTTTCATTGCAATCGGTTCAGTGGTTTTTGCGTGAAAGAGAAACAAACATCCATCCATGTATCCAAACTTTCACATCTATAATATAAGTGGGATTTGAAGTAAATTAAAATAATTTAATACTGTTAGAGGTATTGATAGAGGCATAAAACTTCAACAAATAAGACTTCAAAACAAACATTTACTGCATTTATTTAAGGTAACATAGTAGTAGTAATGTATGACCATACTTAGTTACTAATATTTATTATAATAATTTTAATAAGACATTGACTTTTGGTAATTTGCGGATGATTAAGTAATGTATGTCCTACATATCTTATTTCAAAGACCTGTTTGGCAATGCAAGGTGATAGTGAAAATTATTTTTTTATTAGGCTCTTTAACCATTGTAATACTTCTTCTTATTCAACTATATTTAAAAAAAAACGAAACCATAAAATTGGTGTTATGTTTTTGAAGTGTAAAACTTATACCACCCCTGGATATGGTGCGGTTCTCAGTAACATAAATAGGAAAAGCGGCGGTAGCGTAATGCCTAAGGCGTCGGACTTGCGATCCAGTGGTTGCGGGTTCGAACCCCACCCAGTGCACTACCGACGTGAACCCACTCCTTACACAAGCATTTTGGCTTAGCTGGAGGGGTTAACAGGAATACTAGTAATGTGTGATCCATGCTGTTAGTATTCCTTTAAAAAAATTATTAAAAAAAAAATATTTTACGATCCAAATTAAATGGATTATTCTAAAGTTAAACTAATTTCGGAATGATCGTAACATTAATTAGTAGAGGTTCTCTCATTGATCATATAAATCTATAATTTTGCAGACGAATTCTCCATTTGGGAACTTTAACACAATACGGATACCTAGTCGTCTATATTTCTGATGTTGGCAACATAACTTTACATCACAATTTCGAACTCCGTTTAGGTCCCCTATTAGGCTCTTACTCTTCAAAGTTATAATCGATATGCAATTAACCGAAAAAACCTTCCAAATTCCCGCTACTAAAGGGAGATTGCATTAATTTATTCAGTAGATTGATTGAAAGCGTTCAATTTAAGTGTCAACTTTTCTCATCAAAGAAGAAAGAAGGCTGAATATGATAGACGCTGATGGAAAGTAGCGACGTAAAACTTAATAAGCCTATTTATTTTTTCGTGAAACATCATTTAAAGTAACAACGCTATTATTTTTAAGGGGATAAGTAACTATGGAGAATATTGTTTTTAAATAACCTTCCGCACCAGGGTTGTTTTTCATTCATGTACACTTTTGTACACACTGAGTCTCTATAGTCTTTTGCAACTAACAAAACTATAATTTGTTGAAATGTGTTATTTTATAGCAGATTGCTCTTTATTGCTTTCTCACACGATGTTAAGCGGTGTTGCGGCAGAGGATTATACGGCGGCAAGATAGTGAAGTCAACTCGTTAGTGGTAATGTACATGACAAATGAAGTATTTAGTGTATACTAACTGTTGCCCGCGACTTCGTCCACGTGGCAATTTTGTTATAATGGGTGTGCTATTTCAGACTATTATCTATACCTATTATATATAATATTAGTAAAATTTATGGATTGTCTATAGAGTAACAGTGACTCTGAACACTACGTATTGTAGGTTTAGAGGTTAAGCTACGTCCAAAGGTGAAAAGAGCAATGGAAACCTGATAATCGTTTACGAATTTCTCTTTATTGAGTCAAGGGTCTCGATGTGATGTTTAATAGAATTTTATTTCACACCAAAGCCTACAAATGTAAAATACATTGTTTAAATGCTGTGTATTGAACTTTAGGTGAATCAAATATAGTTTATAAAATAAATACACAAAGTGAGTATGAACAATGGGTGGCCTTATCGCTAAAAGCAATGTCTTACAGGTAACCTTTGGATCAACAAAATCAATAACAGATAAAAGAATAATGGGTAATTTTGGTGTAAGATAGAAGTACAGAGAAAAGGCATTTAGTTGAAAGGAATTATAACGTCATGTTATAAAACTATATACATAATACTTATAGACATATACAGTAACATTAAAAAAAGGCATTCAAATTTATCGAAGGGGCTAATATCGGTATAGTCGAGTATACACTGTATACTTGTGCAAGCAAATTTTCGTTACTACCCAGCTGGTGCAAACAATTTGCGACTGACTTTGCGCAATTGTGAACCCCAGCATGCCTAGATTCTTAACACTACAAATTATTCGCAACACAGTGCCATTTAACACAATGTCTGATAACGCTGACCTGTCATTACGAGATATCATCATGTGGCTGCCTACAACTATTAACCTGTGACTTGGAGGGATTTACTTCTTATCCATATTGCCTACTCTAGTCACACTCGCACCAAATCCGAGTTAATTATACTAAAAGCTTCTGTTAAATTATGTGATGGTGCTTGCGGGTAGATTTGAAGATCATCTGCATAAAGGTGGTAAGATAAAAGTAATGATTTAGAGACGAGTTGAAATGGTTTTACTGCTTTTAAGTATTTTTCTGGATAGCAAGCTAAATCTTTAAGCTAAACTCTTATCTACTAACTTTACAGATAAAGCTTTGGTTTTATTGATTAAGATTATTTTTGATTAAAATGAACATTATGTTTTTAGACAAAGACACAAACAAGAATAGAATAGAATAGAATAGAAATAAACCTTATTGTACACCAACAAAAATGTTTTTGCAATAAATATATCAGGTGAATATGTACAAAGGGCGGCCTTATCTCTGAAAGCAATTTCTTCCAGGCAACCTTTGGATAGACAAATCGACAATAAATATATGAAATCATGGGTAGTTTTTTATATCTCCACAAAAATCAATTTCTCTAGGCTTTATCAGTTTGAAAGTTATACGAAATGAGTAAGAATGTGCAACATCCATTTGAAACGAATTAAATCTATTTTAGGCAACAAACCGACTTTTATCGCGAATCGGGACTTCATCACGATGTTTGACCGAATTGGGCAAGTTTAGTGTTAAGTCCCGATTTACACGTCTAATATGAACTAAAGTTTAAAAATAATTGTTACTAGCTCTGCCCGTTCGTTTCTGAATGACTTGACAAAATGGTTATTCGCTTGCGTGAATATAGATTTAAAAAAACTCTAAATATAGTTAGCATAGCTCCAGCTCTGATATAGCTCAAAATATTTTCTCATATCCTTAATAAGTACTTTTACTTAATAGGAGAGGAAAATAAATTTTGTCAATGTTTAATTTAACACTAACACGCACAAAAACTACGTAATTTAACAGAAATAATAAATAAACTATTATAAATAATAAAATGGTAATTAGTAAATACATTATACTGTACGATTTGTTTTAGTCGTATCTAAAAAAGATTATACACACACTTTTTCCACTTCGTTTTTTACGAGTAAAGTAAATTTTATATTACATTGCTTACAATATACAATTCAAGATCCATGTGCCGCTCAATAATGCCTACAAAGATATAAAACACATTTCAAATTGTTCCTTAACAGATTGATACGTTTTGTAATTAAGTAACAAGTGACTGTCAATTGATATCGGGTCGCTCAACGCGCCAAAAGCCGTTGAATGATCGTTAAAACTTCGGCTGCCAATGTTCTGCACGATAAAACAGCTGGACCATAAAATAATATGATGCTCTTTAACCTTTATAAGCCATCGCTATGAATATACCGTAATGGTCACTTAAAATTGTACTTAAGATGCTCTTAATTTATACTTATATTAATAAGTTGAAAAGTGTAGAAATTGTTTTTAGATTACCGGTTTATTTAGTTAGGATACATTTTGAATGTGAATGAATGTAGTATTAGTACAAGGTCTTTTAGTACACTCCCGTCCCACAGAAGAGGCACCAGGCGACGGAAATCGCAAACTATCTCGGAACACCGTGTGGTTTCAGTCGGTTCGATTCCGACATTTCATCGCTAGTCCCAGTGAGGTGTAGACCCGTAGGGGTTTCCAAACAACAAAAAAGTACCTACTAGTACATTTGACAAAAGTCGGTTCTCGATATATCGATACCTATCTATACAATATAAAAAAGTACTTACAGACGTACTTTGCTCTAGACTGCATTAAAAAACATATAATAATATAATGTGTTGAAATAAAAGTACAAAACCTGGTAATATTTTTCCTTAAAATAAGTAATTGTTCCACGAAACGGTGTACCTGTGCCTCACTTTGGTTAAACATTTTCTAAGACCTTACATATAATAGGTAGAATAAAAATTTAAAATATTGCGCTTACTTTACTGATGAGGTTGAGCTAAAGGCGCATTCTCCTTTACATTGTAGTGGCCATGTTAGGTACCCTAGAAAAGGAGTAATAGGATATGAAGCTTTTGAATTATACCAGGTAGAGTTTTGGTACAAGATTTCATATGTTTTCGTAAATAAATGGTCCAATGGTCCAAGTCTGGAATTAGCGGTGGTAGCATAATGGCTAAGGCACTCAGTTTAAAAAAGGAGAATATTGGTGGACAATAATGCTGAAAGGGGGAGGTAGATATTGGAACGAAGTTCCTTATGGGGCGTTGCGGAGGGGTACCCTAGCAAACGTCCGTAACGTTAAAAAAAAGCGTGAGATTTTTTCGTATAGTCTATGTATGATGACTATATAGTGTCTAATGTATAGTCTACGGGATGACTGTTATTGTGAATTTGTGTGTGTGTGTGTATGTGTGTGTGTGTGTGTGTGTGTGTGTGTGTGTATGCGTGTGCGGGTGCTTGTGCGTGTGCGTGTGCGTGTGTGTGTGTATGTAATAAAAAATGTATACCCGAATAATTATTTTCTTTATACATCCAATAGAACTTGAAATTCATATTTTTATAATAAGGAACTTCGTTCCTATCTGGTGTTCCACGACACTACACATTTTTTTTTAAAATAGTACATAGTATGTGAAATACGTACTTCTAAATAACCAATAGTTGTTAACCGGGAGCGGTGATCAATCTGGCCAAACTTTTCTTCAGTTTAAAGGGAATTTTTTTTTTATTCGAGCACGTCAGATATTAAGAGGGGATGTTAAGTACACCCGAAAGAAACCCCCATTCAATAATCTGACGATTCGGAAGTGACGCAAGCTCGCAGCGGCTTCTTGGAAATGCAAAAAAAAATCGCCGTTTTGACCAAGTTGAGCGCGTCAGATTTTCATACAGATGGTTCAGCTTAATATCCTAGACAAGCTGACCAGTAATCTGACGATTATTTGGAGGAATTCTCTTAATCTGACGATTTGAAAAAAAAAATACATGTATTTTTATCATTAAATGTGTCAAATGTGCACGGAAAATAGCATGCAAATACAAAAAGACTTAACTATTTACATATATAAAAGCAAAAAGATACTCACTCACTCACTCACTCATCTACTGACTAATCACGAAATCTGGAAAACTACTTGACCTATGAAAATGAAACTTGGCAGGGAGGTAGTTTATGAGTAAGAGCACAAAGCTTAAAATAGATAAATTCTTGGCAAACCCACCAGCTTGTCCTTCTCAGACTATGAATAACCTATTACTATTGGTTTAAATTCCTTATATCAATCATTCGTAGAAAAGTAGCTTAAAAACAAAACAAAATTAGAAATTCAACGAAATTCAACAATGGAGAACAAAGAATAGTGTAAAAAATGCTCGTTTATAGAATTGTTTGATATCTGTCTGCAACAAAAAGTTCTCTCTCCAGTAGTATTTTCACTTTTTTACTTTTCCTTGTTTTTCCTTTTACACGAACCTTTAAAACGAACAATAAAGAGTACTGCTAATTCTTTATAATGTTAATGTAATGTAAAGATTATGCGGTGGTTAATGCTGACATGTAATTCTGAGTATCGTATAACAGGCGATGTATGTAAACTCCCCACACAGTCTTTAGCCGTTGTGTTAGTACCTCCTCGTTATCGATACTTGTGATAATGCACAAGCATTGTAATTCCTCCGTAAGAATAAGTGATTTCTTTCCTACACATAGTGAAGATTGCCCATACACAACAATTATATGTGAAATATTAATATCCCCGAGTATTGTACTATTAGCAGAATCTTTCTTCTGGTGCGAACCGACAGTTTTAATATGTAATTTACTAACTGTACCTGCATGCTTTGCAGTGTCTTTTTTACAGATTTTTTGGACCTAAAACCCTCTCTGGCGATTTTAAAAGATCCTGTCAAAGTTTCATCACCATCTGATCAACTGTTTAGAAATGCATAGAGGACAAACATATTTACCTTGATTTTTATTTAATAGAAGAAGAAGATTGAATGAGTTATGTCGAGCATTCAGCTTCAAGTATCCGTTGCCCGCTCAATATAAATATTTATATAATACAAAATAACAACTATTTTATACACACAAATTTGAATAAATTAGAATGACTAGATATTTAACAACCCTATACCGTTTCAATAATTCGATTAATACCTACAATCACCTATTTATCGTTTGCTTAGCTTTTATCAGTATTAAAACTTGAATTGTTACAATTTCAAAAGTTAGAGTGACCATTATTTCCAATCAGTTGTCTTCCACTGCCCACTTTTCTAGACCTATTCTTAGCAGACAATAGAAACTGACACTTAACATCTGTACTGACAATATCTGCTGGTTTAGCAAAATTTTAAGCTATTGTTTCATACAAATCATCATCATCATCATCATCTGCCTACCCTTGTCCCAATTTTATTTGGGGTCGGTGCAATATTTTTTATTCTTCCATTCTAGTCTATCGTTCGTCATTTCACTGCTTATTACATTTCTAGCCAAATCTTCTCTCACACAGTCCATCCATCTTTTCTTTGGTCGTCCTCTTCTCTTGTACCCGTCAACATCCAAACATAAAACTCTTTTCACTACATTTTGCTCATCCCTCCGCATCACATGTCCATACCACGATAACCTATTGCTCCTCAGCTTTTCATCCACTGGTGCTACTTTCAGGCTTCCTCTAATATATTCATTTCTCACTTTGTCCATCCTAGTCACACCACACATCCATCTCAACATTCGCATTTCGGCTACGTGCAGGCGTCTCTCGTCCGTTCTCTTTGTAGGCCAACTTTCAGAACCGTACAGGACGGCAGGTCTGATGATTGTTTTATACACCTGTCCCTTTAACTTAAAAACTGTTTCATACAAATAACAATATAAATTTAAAAAAGAAATCTTATTCATGTACAATGATATTTAATACAATGTTCAACATAATCCACTGTTCCAAATTCACAATATTAGCTATTCTTCTTTACAATACGTTCTAAATGACCCTCGGACCCCAATATTGAATCTTGGCATTTTAGGTATTTTTCGTTATACTTCGGGAAACATTTAACAAAAGATACGAGGCTATCCAATGTAAAGGGCATGGCTGTATATTAAAATGTGAGAATTTATGTGAATATGTATTACAGGAAGGGTCGTGTATTTTCCGTATGTATTGTAATAGATATTTGTATTTTAAAAATATGATGTGGTTGGTCGAAATGTAAAATGTGTTTTAATTTAGATGGTTTTCTGTATTCTTCCGCATTATTCTAGACACCAAAGAACTAGAAGACACCAAAGAACATTCGCACTATCGCGTACACTAATTGTTGTCGTTTAAAAAAAAACACTTACCGGACGTTAAAAAAAAAAGGTACGTTTCCAACCACCAGTAGAAATGGGCAGTGGGCAGATCTTGTTAAAAGCTTCTGTAATAATCCCAATGGATGTGCGTATGTCAGCAACACGAGCAATCCCATCTGACCCAGGAGGAATCTTCAATCTTCACCACTTTTCCCATTCTCCTCTTCAAGGAAGGCAGGTTGTCTTCCTTAACGTCTACCAAGGACTAAATTAGTAGTGACTACTAATTCTAGCTTCAACCCATCCTTGCAGAATGATTATCCTACTAATATTATAAACGTGAAAGTTTGCGAGGATGTATGGATGTATGGATGTTTGTTACTCTTTCACGCCAAAACTACTGTACCGATTGAGATGAAACTTGGTATGTAAATAGCTGAAGACCTGGATTAACATATAGGTTACTTTTTATCCCGATATTCTTACGGGATCGAGACTTACGCGGGTGAAACCGCGGGGCGCTGCTAGTCTATCAATACATGTAGTTCTAATCATTTATTTGAATCACATATATTATTACTCTTTGCGGTACAAAGCCACATTCTTTACAATCACTTTTTCGTTGTTATTACAAACAGGGGTAAAAGACCTAACGGATCAAAAATACGTGCTATCTCGGTAAGCACATCATGCTTAGTGCTGCTTTCTGACGACAGATTTAAACATAGAAGACCTAGTTCATCGCAGTTCGCTATCCATTCAGGTCCTAATAATTTATTGGTTTGACTAGATTCCATACTTAAATCTAATGCAGACTGAAATACTTCAGATACTAATTTAGGATCATTCATCACTTCCGAAGTACAGGCCGACGCAAGAACATTGGTGACTTCTGTGTGGATATCCAACACTACATTCGAATCATCACCACCTGCTAGCAAATCGTCAACGTAAGAATCATATTAGATTAAATCTGCTATTTTATCTAGCCTATACTCAACTAAAATGCTACAAGTATTCATTGTCAAAACAAACAAACCACAACAAACAGCCATGAATAAACCTTTTCTAAACTTCCAGTCTCTAAAGTGAATAAAAGTTTGGCCAGATTGATCACCGCTCCCGGTTAACAACTTTACATGCAACGACACGATAACGACATTCTTATTATAAAAAGCCAAGTATGCATATTTTTTCTAAATTGCAAATTTGTCAAGCTGTAACCAGGTGATATGTCTACTGGGAGCCTATTGTATACAAACTTTGACGTTACAGTAAATTATTAACACCGTGTAACAGCATTTCTAGGTTTGAAATTTAGTACCCCTTAATTACTGGTATTCATTTATATTTTTACAACATAATAAAATTTTAGTATCTAATTAAGTCACTATAAAATTTTAATGTGATAGGTTAGTAATCAAAATTATTTGGCAGTAATACCATATTATCTCACCTAAAACGGCCTATTTATTTACTTTAAGTACTGTTCATTTTGCTTTCTTCTGTGTAGAGAACCAATGTTAATTCATAATAATCATTTTTTTTTGTTTTGAATTTTATTTAAAACATTTCATTTCAATTCCAATAAATGAAATCGGGCAATATGTAGTATCTGTAGCACTACAAATATAATATTAAACCCATTTATCATCAAAAAAGAAAATTCAAGAATGCCAGTTAGCAAAATATAATCTAAGCATGAAGTAACGCAGGATATTACTTACGTCATTTTATATTTAAGAACAGCAATAAAGAGTGGAATAAAAATTGCTACTTGTATAAATGTTTTTATAGCTAGTCATTTACGTCAAGACCATTGATGTCAGAGGAGCACTTAAGCTTTGCTACCTAAACCACGCAAATGTAAACCTTTTCATATAATTTCCCTGTTCCTGTGACGTGGTTGTTTATTGATTATCTTCACTACCAGCAGTTTGTAGAAAGCACATCTACAAAAAATTACAAAAAATATTAACTTTGCACTTTATACTTGACACGCTGGGAATAATATAAGTAAATACTAACCTAGGACACTAATTTAAAAATACTAATAAATATAGTTTATTACAAGTTAAGTGCAAACACGAAATGGTTCGAAATAGGTTAAAATCAGGATACAGTGTAAAGCTATAGGAAACAAACAAGCTTTTTTATTTTATTTATTTATTTTTATTAAGTTTATTGAGGGTGTCCCAAACCCACTAAAAGTACGGTAGGCAACATCAGAAATTAATGCCATGATCTCTATACAAAAATCTTACCGATCCATAGATATATTCAATTGAAACAGAGATTTATTTATTCATTTTTGTAGATTGCAGTGACAAGGCAATCATTTTTAGCCATTATAATAGCCAATCAACATTGTTTTTTTTTTTTGCAAATGGATTTAATACTGGCAAATATTATACAAATTATTTAATACGAGATATTAATACGTTAAAATGATATTTTAGAAAGGCTTAAAATTTAACAAAATAATAAAGAACGGTAGTTTATTTTGATGATTTTAGATGCATGGACATTAATTTTTTTTAATTGTTCAATTATAGTGTTCTGTTACAAATCGAGAAGGGGATTAATGAGGATTCTCAACGGTAAATTAAAATGAAATAACAAATATATAATAAAAATATAATATATCCTGAATTAAGTTTTAATAACGTTGAAACAATAATGTCCGAGAGAGAGACAGATAATTATATTTTGAAATCCGTAAGTAGATGCTCTTCACCCATAAAGGCTACAGTGAATTTATTTACTACTGAGACTCTGATGAGTGTTAGAGGAGCCGGATTTCAATGAAATAATAAACAATTTTATTAGAGTTGGTAAACTACTCTGACGTTTAATGTACGTACTTTGGGTCTTCATTAATGTTAATAATGTAGATGCTGATGACGCATAAACCATTAAAATTTATTTAAACAAAAAAAATGTCGTAAAAAAAAATAAAAACGTATGTTTTACTGTCAGTCTTTTTATTTTCTGTAGTACCTACACTTTCAGGCAAAACATTTTACACAATTGAAACCAATGACAAAGCATCGTTTTAAAACAATTAGATTTATGTTTATTTATTTTTATTTTAACTATTATTTAATCGTGATAATAGTAATATAATTTTTTCAATGATTTTAGATCTCATTTATATATAACACTCATTCTTGCAACAAAATGTAAAAATAACTTCAAAGCTTTTTCTCTCGACACTTTAAGACAAGTCACGTCTTGTTCGAAAAATTTGCCTAATACCATTTAGTAGGGCGGTATAGTAATGCTTGCAATATTTATTGACTTCATTTAGAGCCGGCACGTCTTGACAGTTACCTAACGTTTTTTATGTCTGTTTTACATGTCGTAGTTTAGGTGTTAAGTCTAAGTGTCTTACGTGTAGACGTCTGGAATAATTACTGAATAACTTTTTTTCCATTTCTTAACGTAATTTGGAAAATATGACTGTCTCAATTATGTAAAAAAACGACTAGTCACTTTGAGAATTCTTATAATGCCTTGAAAATTATTGAACATGAGATTATAAGGTTGGTTTTTTGTTGGGAATCAAACATCTCTTTAATTCCTTGCTCGAAAATAGCAAGGAAAGTAAAATACTGTTATTATGTTTACTTTTATTTCTTTTTTTTTTTCAAGTGTCACGCACAGATAGCAAATGGGGGTTTCCACACAATAAAAAAGGATTGTGAATGAATCTAAAATTAATAACCGTGAGAAATATTGTACTAATGAATGAACAGATCGCAACTAGAAAATATGACCAAAAATGCGCGATAAAGTTTTGATGCGGTAATAATATATTGCTTATTTCCAGTATATCACTAAAATGTTAGTAAGATATATTAAAGCGAAGATTGAAGTGAAATTTACTGTTAATAACTTAACTACGAAATTCTTATCGCAGAAAAACGTTCACTACATACAAGGTTACATTAAGTTTAATTAAGTTAGAAGCTGAGTTAGATAAGTGACTTTGACTTTACTCATTTTTGCACACATGAGTGTACCTAAATCAATTTAATATGATATTCCATTTAAGGAAGATTAACAAGCATGAAAGATAATAATGCTACCTAATATTATAAATGCGGGTTTGCTTCACCACGAAATTTTGCATGAAACTTGACAGGGGCACAAAAGAAAAGGACATACCTTTACCAGGTACCTTTTATCCAAAAAAAAAATACTGTAAAATTTAAAGCTCTTTTGAACTTGGTAGAAACTGGCTGGTAATATAATATTTGAATCGATATTCAAATAGATATTTTAAAATTTGGTAAAAGGAAGAATAGAAGGATGTCCGTCGAACAGTCAGAGGGTACTGTTGTCAAGTTGCTGCACCAGATGTTTCGAGAAGTTTAATTATAATGTATCAATGTAAAAGTATTTAGTTCACTCTCCAACCTCCCACCTCACTTGATTTACAGCCTCTATCAATTGATATCCTCCTTTTTTTGTTTTTTTGCGTGTGAAAACCCCCTCGGGCCGTCACCACACCGGGGTTTACAATGGGGTCGTGTGTCAGAATCGAACCGACTAAAACCACACGGTGTGCCGTACTGCGCCTAAATTAGGCGGGATCCGGGAACAGGTTTTATTAAGACATCCGAACCCCCCCTAGCGCCTGCCTGCAAAAGCGCGGGCACCACCTTCGGGTAAAAACCTCTCAATTAGGCGACATCCAGGCACACGCGGACGCCACCTCCTCGTGGGGGGCCACTACAGCGGGTGAAGGGGAAAACCCGTCCCGTCCACCCGCGGCCACACTCAGGGCGGCATGAGGCGCTGGTACGCGCGCCTCCGCCGCCCGGTTCACCGGCGGCGAATTAGGTCCGAGTTTAAATCGTCCTCCCAAACCCGTTCCGCCGCCTCCTTCTGCTAGATGACGTCCTGACAGAAGGTCGCGACCGCGGTAAAATTCCTGTCGCTACCGGCCATGGAGCGTATGACGGCCGGTAGCGAGAGATCCCCTCCGATGACTGCAGTGAGGGCCCGACGCTGCGTCGCCCAGGCGGAGCAGATCGCCAGCGTATGCTGAGCCGAGTCCTCACTGCAGTCGCAGTGGTGACAGGCGGGACTCAATTCCCTCCTAGCGACCGAGTGCAGGTACTTCCCGAAGCAGCCGTGCCCGGAAAGAACCTGCGTCAGTCGGAAGGAAAGGGTCCCGTGCAGCCGCCCTGCCCACTCTATGATGACCGGCTGGAGCGCCTCCACGGTGGCAAAGCCAGCACGTGGAGCCTCCAGCCGGGACGACCAACGAGCCATGGTGGCTCGGCGAGCGACCTCACGCCACTCGCGTACCTCTTCGGGCGGTCAATTGATATCCTCCTAAGCTAACACCTCTATCGCGAACAAACCTCTCTGCCAATAGAGGGCCTTACAGTACTATTCCTTAGGGTTAGGAAAAGGCGAGCGAATTCGCGGGTAAAAGCTAGTTATTAATAATTGAAAATAGTAATCGTGAGTTCTAGTTACAAATTAGCTTTATGACAGATGCAACCTATTGCATTCTGAATCTTGTCATCTATACAAATAACTAAAATTAAAGTGTCTGTTTGTAATGTCAAAATAATAGTTTTATTTAAGCTCATACAGTTACTTGCAAAAATTTAAAAACGGATTTTATGCATAGGTATTGTACCTATGCATAAAATCCGTTTTTAAATTTTTGTCTAAGTATCTGTATGTCTGTTTGTTCCGGCCAATCTCCAGAACGGGTGGACCGATTTCCACAGGACTGTCACTGGCAGATAGCTAGTGTCATAAGGAGTAGGAGGAGGTAAGTTACTAACTTAGACTACTTTTATTTTGGAAATAGAATTAGGGTTCCACCTAAAATATATAAATATGTACACGTGAGCGTAGCCGCGCGGGAACTGCTAGTTATAAATATAAGTACAGAAGACTTCTTCTGTACTTGTATTTGTAACAAGGTAAGGACTATTAAAGTTAAAAGCTACTGTACTTTTGACTCTGATAATCCTTATCCTATGACCAAACTGAATTAGACCTTGTTTCATTAATCAGCACATCATTAAGAGCTACATCGATCACTCATTCACTCAAATCACAGATTATATTATCAACAAACCAACTCCTAGATTAATTTTCAGTATTGTAATTAGATATTAAAGTTTGCATTTAAAATTTGTAAATCATGGATTACTCGAAAGTGTTTGTAAATTATGTAAAAACAGATTAAAAAGCCGACTTAAATTACAGTCTAAATGAATTACGTAAATCCTTTCCAAACTTTCTGTTTAGCACAAGCTGGCTTATGCAAATAATGTTAGTAATTAGATTTTAAATAATAAATATAAAATACTTTAAAATATTCATACTATCTTTCGAAAATCGTAATCACTTAAAAGATTTTAAAATAAAAAAAAAATATATATAATTGAATTTTGCTTACGATATTTTTTAAAACACTTTCATTATTATTATATCCCGCAGCCCTGATTTAGACCCTGATGAACTTAGGAGTCTCCAGAAGGAGCTTGATATAAATGATCATTCACCGCTTTTGCAACGGCTTTGTAACTACGATCAGATCCACGCACCAGGCAATCGCGAACTTTTCTTCTCCAGCGGTTATTATTTTTACATTGTAACAGTTTCTTTGTCTATTGCAATTATGACTAATGGCAAGAGCCCTGTCACTTACTGTCTATTTCAACAAGAAACATCGAATATAGCCCATGAAACTGAGCGACTTGACTGGACTAACGAGTAGCCTTGTTGTTTTAGACTTATTTTTAAATCCATCAATTTATTTACATCGATTAAATATTTTTTACACTTAAATTATTATTGTAATGCAAACAAACCAATTTTTTAACAAAACTAGTACTAATAATCCAAAAATATGTATCAACACTATATTATATTTACGTACAAGCGTAATACTCACACATATAGGCTAGGTTTAGGTTAGGTTATAACTGCGACCACAACGCCAGAACCGAATTGTATTGTATAATCACAATTTTTTGTAACAAAAATTCGATATTTGGAACACTCGATGTATTGAGTTAGCTTTGTTTTAACAAAAATGAATTACAAAATTTAATATGCGCTAGGTATTATCAGATATGCGTTCATAAAAAAGTTTCACTTTTGAATTAATAGCGATGCGTTACGAACCCTAATAATTGTTGTTAAAATAATAATATTTTGTTGTGCAATCAGTATTTTTGATTAGAATTGGTTTTTTTTTAATATAAAAAGGAAAATTCTTTGATTTACAGTTAAATACTAGCAGTTGTTTTATAGCCTGACTCTTTTTAAATGTACTACTTATTGCATTTCTAACATTAAATCTTAAAGTTAATTCTGATTTAAATAATCCTATTCCATTACTCTCTGCATATATTCCCGTGCTACAATCGTTCAGCTCTGGACTGTTTCCTGTCATTCCGTTCAAAATTAAGGCCTTTGCGTTAACAACTCATTTATGCCTATCGTAAGCTGAGCATGTAGGATGTTTTCTTAATGAACAGGAAATCACTAGTCTAGTCTATTAATACTATGATTTGCTTACACTCTAAATGCTACAGTGACTAGGTTCAAAACAGACATCCATGAGAGTAAATCTTTTTGACTGTTGACGTATTTGCAAGATCAGTATTTATCCACCATTGGGTAAGGTAATCAAACCCTGAATGCTACCACATGGCTCGATAAGAAAGATATCCAGTATATCAATTATTTTGACGAATCTAACATTTAGTAATTTTTTAGCTCATGGTCTTCCTTTTTTATTTAGAAAATCTTATTTGTTGTGATTAACTACTTATAAGATTTAATCATTTATAAAAATATGACGGTGCACCGATTATTTTAGTTGGCAACATTATTAATAAAGTGTCAAAAGTTAGGACACTGACGCAACACCGAGCGCAGGCGCGCGACGGATGACAGTTGTTCGGATAGGCCGCTGGAAAAGCAGAATGGATTGGCATCTCAGCGCACCACGTATTCTATGGAGTGTTGTGATTTAAAGCTTGGTTGAAGATATCTAATGATTATTCAGAGTATATTTTTGTGTTTTAATAAGTGTAGTAAAAATACTGTGTGAAAATCTCGTTTTTATTCTCCTCGCCCGCCGATTCACGTCTACCCGCAACATAACATATATTCATACACAATAAAGAAAAACAATCGTATTAAGTACCTCCTCCTTTTTAAAGTCCACTAACAAAACAAAGACAAGCACAAGCTCAAACATCACAGACACATGGTGTGTGTTTTTGACAACTACAAATGCGGTACTAAGACTTACCAAAGTAATAACATACAAAGTTACCCTACTCTGTACACGTCCAGACCAACTTAAGTGCTCAAAAGCTTGATAATGGTAGAAGACTAATTGGAGCACACCCACCCGCTGTTTAAAAATAAATATTTAGCTATTTTTGGAAGTTTACTCAATGGAATAAAGACTACACCAGTTAACTTACACTTTAAAAGTCTAATAATATAGGTAAGTATATATAAAATAATACCTACACTGGTTTACAAAAAAAAAAAAAAAAATTGTAAATTGTTGTTGTCAAATAAAATATTACCGGTAGTTATCATACTACCCTGTTCAAGTCTGATACAGACCCCTTGAATTGTCCTCCCTAGCAATTCTCTACACACAAAAAAAAACAATACGAGTACAGTCGTTTGTTTGAGTTTATATTTTAATTAATTGTTATATTATTTAGTAGGTTACTCTCGAATCTCTTAAATAAGATTAAAAAGTACTAACAGTAAAAATGTCGTGTGTGTTTGCATTATTCGATAGTCTATAATATATTGCAAATATTATTTTACATCGTAACCAATAAATGCGAAAGTGAGCGTTTCTTAGTTTGTTGCGCTTTCATAACTTAACACGTTGTCAAGGGTACAAAAAAGGACATAGGACCGTTCACCCAGAACAGAAGCGCTGTTCTCGAAGGATAGAAAAAAGCTAGTTTTAAATATTCTATTACGTGAACCCCCTTAATTCTTTCACAATAACAGATACTGCGCCTCTTTCATTCCACAGATGAATACAGATAATATACATAATAATATGGTTTAGTAACGTCAGATAATTAACAATCAATACTAACACATTCAATACGACTTGACCAAATCATACCAAGAATAACATAATTGCCGTTACTCTGTTAGTTTAACTCTTTTACCATTATTCTTTAAAAACTGAATAACTCTAGAAAAAAAAGTAGTTTAAAACCAAATATTTATGTCAACTTATATTTTTTTATAAAACAACCAACAAAATAACTTGCTTCAATAGTTAATTTATTGCTTAGAGTAATTTTGTTGATTTTTTAATCAATTCAACTTATAACTTATTAACCATTTCACTGTTTCGAAATGGTATAGATATAGGTAATTTACAATGTTAACTTCCGTAGTTATTTTATAACGTTTCAGTAGATTAGAAACTAGCTGAAATTGTGTTTAGTCATCTATACTATAAAGCTGAAGAGTTTGTTTCTTTGTATGTTTAGTTGAACCCGCTAATCTCAGGAACTACTTATTCGAATTGAAAAAATCTTTTACCATTGGATACTGGATAACCCATTTATCGAGGAAGGCTAAAGGCTATACACACATCACGCTAAAACCAATAGCGGAGCATCAATGAAAAAAAAATTTTGCGCGGGCCAGCTAGTAAAATAACATTGATACCTAAGGTGTGTGGTGTACAATCAGCGTAAGTACGGTATAAAGTTATAATATAGTTAAATATCATTATTCCTTTGAAGCCTGGTAATAAGTAACTAAGTATAAAAATAATGTATAATCTCTCCCTCTCTCCTCCCCTCTAATCCCTCTTTAAACTCTACCCCCCTTTCCCCCCTCTTCCCCTACTCCCCCTACCTTAATGGGCGGCAACGCACTTGTGATTCTTGAGTTACAGGTGCCCATTGGCGGCGGTAGTCGGTGCTGGTGAAATTGATTGTTATAAGGACGTGACGAAGAATATTATGGAACATATAGGAAACGGAGAGTCAGGCAAGAAGATGTATCAAGAATGAGAGGCAAAAATTATTACAGTAACTATTAAAGGCATTTGATTTTTGCTCCCTGTAAACTGAACACTTTAAAATATAAGACGTGCTTAGATTCAACTTAAAAAGATACAAGATTTGTTAATACCACAAATTCCTTTTAAGTATCTTTTTTTCATAAACTATCTAATTTGAGTATCACGTAGTACTATTTGTATATGCAGGGTATCAACACTGTGACGATAATGTCACAAATATACCAAGTGCCACACTCTAGAAGACGCTGATTTAATGAGAAGACTACATGATAAGGGAGATTTTTTTTTGTAAATATGCAACGGTCCAATACATTGGACACAAAGAAATCTCGCAATTTGCTCATCGACTTAAAAGAAGCACTCAAATCTGAAAAAAAATTGTTATCGTATCTGAATGACTGAGGAGGCAAGATTATCAGTTAGTTCATTCAAGTCGTGTTAATGTATCAGCGCCCATACGAAGGTGTTATTAGCACCTTTACACTAATAAATAAGATGATAAACACTGGAGGAGATCCTGGTTCAGATATAACAATATTTACACGAAAAAGAATACCAGGGGCTTCTTTGATACCTCAAAATGAAAGTACTTTTGGTACTTTGGTTTGGTTAGGTTGGTGTGGCGATACCCTGAACGTCTAGAATCTGACTGACATCATTGACTGCGATGCGTTTTGGTCAGCATTTTTTTTTTCACAAAAGACAACTCCCGAATTAGGAATATTCCTGTGTAGCGGGGCCTTCACAAACACCCAGACTCGGGATAATTGCTTGTGGATCACACAAATTTTGCCCGTGCGGAATTTGAACCCACTACACTAGGCGCGGCGTAGTAGCGAGGTGACCACCTAAACCATTGCGCCATCCGTGCAGCCGTGCATTCACTTATGTAATTGTAGATATTATTAAATGTGTTGATGTCCCTCGCAACTTAATATATAAATTATCATAGTAATAAATAAATAGAAGAAACCTTGATGGCATCTCAATTCAGGTCAATCTGAGTATGTAAATCCTCATGATTCAAATTTTCTTGGATTGTAATGATGAGATCTGCAATTTTATGAAAAAAAATCAAATCAGTTTTTGAAATCTACGCTTTTTGCGCTACATTTTGTGTCGCGCAATCAATACATAAGCCTTAGGCGTCCCTTTGTACATTGTATCGCGATAAATTGTGCTGTCATTGAAATCCTTAGAAATTCAAATAATTGTCACTATCACGAAAAAAGAAATACTTTTGTAATAGGACGAATTTCGATGTGTTTTATTTACGTTTGTAAACATTTTGTAATTTACTTTTCCTTTTCACCAAGATACGGCGAATATTTATATTTATTTAGCTGATGGTAAATTTTATAAATACACTTTTATGGCTAAGTGTTGTAAATGTCAACCATTAAAATACCGAAATACACAACATTTTGAAAGTAAAAGGCAGCGTGAAATATTAAGTGAAGTCACGTTTACCTCACTGAATTCGAAAAAGAATCTTTTCTTTATAAGAAGTTGTTTGAGTTGAATGAGAACTGTTTTGCTTCAAAAGTGGCATAACGAATTGCCATTTTTGTTTAAACGTGGAATAATACTTTTACTGTTATTTTAAAATGCGAGAAGTCACACTTAGCGTGATTGTGGAAATGCTGAGCGGAAACCATTAATGACGGCTTTACGCGGACAGAATCGGATTGTGTATCGGAATATAATCGGAAAGATAAACATTATTAAACATTTGTCACAGATTTTAAACTTTAAAATGGCAAATAAACACACCCTCGCCATAGGCTACCGTTGACCCTAATCAACAGCAAAATAAGTTAGAGTTTAAAAAAAAACACACAGTTATTAGCAACCGAACTCAAAGTGCAAAATAATTAATTTTGTTGTTAAAAAACGAAGGGTCCTTTAAACTGTATACTGTACTGAGAACACTGTCTCCCAAAATACAGCCTTCAGCATTGTTGGGGAATCGGTATCTGGTACCTTGAAACATGTGCTGTCACTCTTTCAATGATTTATAATTCCCTTGTACTGTGTAATGTATGACTTTTAGTGTTAAAATAAAGATTACTGTTACTATATTAGGTAGATTTCGAAGAAATTTTACCTAATATAGTAACAGGCAGATTTTCAAAAAAATTTAATAAATACGAAATCTACCTCTGCAGGCCCGGTTTTTTTATATTATTTATTTTCTCATTTTTAATCTTGTATTGTCATCGGCCCTTAACCGATACGTGTGCATATTTTTCGCAAGTTAATCGGACGTTTTCAAGTCCAGCTAATATAAAACGTGTAAAAATACAATACTGCCTTAGTAGTGCTGACTCACTACGATATTCTATAGGGTTGAGTTAGTACACTAGTCGTACGACATCAGTTCAATCACAATGCACATCGTGAGCTAAGTAGTTAGGCATCATACTTTCTCCTGAGAGGTAACTATTTTAGCGTCCTTGTTTGATATGTCCTGCCTACTGGTGATTGCTTATCTTAAAATTTTGTCATCAGACGGTAGTTAATTTTTGATACCAAAAAAATATTTTGATTATCTCACATCTTTGTTTACTTGTAAATAAAAACTATAGTTCACTTTCCGTCTAGAGATCTAAGTCCCTTGTCATACTGGCAAACTACGAACCCTAATTAAAAAAAGTCACAGCTGTATTAGCCACTGTAAAAGGCATTTCTCCAATCGAATAACTTCGATTATTCTGCTGTTCTACTTTTCAAACTAATACTAAATTAGAGCGCTCGCCGTACAGTGACAGACGATCATTCGGAGTCGAGTACTTCATGCACAGATTGTAGAAAGGCGGACTTAATGCCAAAGGCATTCTCTGCCAGTCAACCTTGGGGTGATGCAGAAATAAAACTGGTATGTGCAAGGACATGTTAAAGAGAGAAAACAGAAGAGAGAGAGAGAGAGAGAGAGAGATAAAACTCCAAAGATATGAATTTAAAAGTCTTATAATAATTTGGATTGATAAATCAACTTTTGTATTGTGTTAAGTATAACCAGAAAGAGGTTAATGTAAGTTTTTCGCGTAGCTCAAACTTACACGCTGTATTATTATGTTATGTCAAGCTAAGCTTTCTGGGAGAGAATACAAATTCAATTCATACGACTATACCTCTTTTCACAAAACAGTCTAACGTCGAAACAGATCTGATTGAATACGTCAAATCAAATAAAGGCTTAGGGTTCGTAAAATGTAATAGACCTCGGAATTTTATCGCCGCGAATAAGTTGCTTTATTTTTAGTATTTTGTTTGCGTTGCTGATTTAAGTAGCAGCGAGAAGATAGAACAGTTAGGCTGAAACCAATTCATTTGTCAATAGTAGTATTTTCTGTAAGTTATTTAAAAGTTAAATTGTGGAATTGTTCATATATTTTACCGTAAACTATTCCTTATTATTATTGAAGTGAAAACTTCTTTAGGCACGTTTGTGCACTTTTGCTATGGGAAAAAGGCACTCGCGTGACCGTCACGCTAATAATACATATATAGATCCACTAGAGGGCGTTAATGTAAATACTGATTTCTGTCAGCTTCTTAGTAATTAATTTCACCAACCTGCTAATGTCACTTTTTAAGTTCGTCGTTTCGTTTAAGTTTTCACTTTTGTCGATAGTCCCATGACTGCCTATTTTTTTTTAAATAAAAATTTGTTTATTTACTTATTTAATTCATAGTGTTTCGCACCGAGATAATTCGATTTTATTGATCGTAAAAATAGCGCAAAATAAACTCTACCTGTCGGTCACGCAGAGTTAATTTCAGTTTTTAGTTTTTAACAGATTTTCATTGTATTCGAAATTAAACCTTAAACACTTTTTACAATGTACAAATTACAAACCCCATGAGACGGTAGAAAACAACCTTAAAAAGGTAATCGATTCCCGTTCCAAGCATTTTCATTTAAAGTAAATTCCTTAAATGTATGATAAAAGTAACAAAAGCGCATCAACAATAAGAATTTATTTTTTTATTCATAAAAACATTTGTTTTTCACGAATGGCAATTTAATTTGGCATTAATGATCTCCAAGTTTATACTAAGCGGCAAGTACAATAGGCGGTCTTATCGCTAATAGCGATGTCTTCCAGACAACCTTTGTATGGAAACAGCAGAAGAAAATAATCGGTAAGACTTTGAGATTTCGATAAAATTTGGCACCCGACCTGGGACCACAAACTTATTAGTACAGTAAATAACTCTCTAAAAATTTCCTCGTATAAATGTACATATCAGAACATAATACAACATCTTGTCTAAAATTCACGAAATCACTTAAGTCAGCTACCCAATATCATCATAAAGACTACTCAATACTTGATTTACAATTTCTCTGAGATTCCTTAGTAAATTTTACGATATTATCTTAGGATGTGAAGTAATCAGCCACCCTTTGAATCAAGTTGTGTAATATTTTAAAAGTGCTTTTTTTTAAGTGTCCTGCAGTTCTAACCCCCCGACAGAAGAAGGGGTGTTATAAGTTGAGTTTAGTGTTGTTAGCCATACCTAAACGTAATCTTGACCTGATGCTACAGGATACCCAACCATCCTGGGATTGACTGATTAATTATCAACATTTTATATGTACCTACGTAAGTAATTAATCATTTTATTATTTGGCGCCGACTCAAAATAAGTTTATATAAAATTTGATAGTTTATGTAAATAAGCTCAATACTTAAGACTTTTTTATTGGGTTTAATTATTTTTTGCCTTTTAATTCTTTTCGTCGTTTAATTTTTTGTTAAAAAAAAATATTTTATAGTTTTTCTTCATCATCAGCTCAGCTACACGATGTGATGATTTCTAAACGCAAATACCCGATAAAGTAATGAAAAGTAAACAGAAACACTATTCGTTCCTACAATTTTCGAGGGTTTCTCTCAATTTTATTAGGATCCCATCATCAGATCCTGACTTCCTTCACATGGGACCACCCTTGGACATGAGGACACCCTAACTAACAAAGAAAGAATAATCAAAATCGGTTCATAAATAACGGAGTGAGGGCTGAACAGACATAAAAAAAATATAATATATATAATACGGTCGAATTGAGAACCTCCTTTTTTTCGTCGGTTAAAAAGATAAATAAATTTTATATTTACCAAATAATTGAATAATTACAAAAGTACTAAAAATAGTAACTAGTTACGTCTAATTCTTCAGTAGTAGTGCATTTTCTTAATTAACCGACTTCAAAAAGGAGGAGGTTCTCAATTCGATTGTTTTTAGTACCAGATGGTCGAACACCAAATTGGTCTTTGAACTTAATATATCTCCAACGAAAAGTTCATAATTACAATAAATATAATCGCATAGCACTTAGGACGTCAGAGTAATGCTGTCTCCTACAGGCAATCGCGGCCAGGGGTTACCTGTGACTGTGTGATTCCTAATTCTATGAATGAAGAAACCGACCTGAAAGATAATTGTGAGAAAACATGTTACATATAGTAATAATAGTACACAATCGACATCTATACTAATAAAATAAAGCCTAAGAATCCTTTTGTTTGATAGTTTGTTAAAGCACGCTAATCTCTGAAACTACCAGTCTGATTCGAAAAATCTAAAATCTTTTGTGTATGATGCCCCGATGCACGAGGTAATATAATACAATAGTATAGGCCATGTAACATCACGCTATGTCTCTTAGGAGTAGAGCAGTGACCTTAAACTCAGCTGAAACTGCGGGAAACGAGTTATTCTATTTATTCATTAATCGATGTATTTACAGCATACACAGTCAGGTTACTAAGTTCTGTCCCAAACACTCCATTAAATGAATTATATATTTTGAAAAAATATATATTTACTGATCAGCAAATATTCTGTGCTCGCTGACCGCATGGTCGCTGGACTCGCATCGTACGAGTACAAGATTTATAGCAATACAAACTCTGTGAGCATTTCAAACGTCTACTTGTTGCCACTATCAAGATCGTGCAAAAAAGCAAAAAAACACGTTTCTAGTAGGGGAAAACCCTTTAATTTTTAACTTTATTTTAATTATTTGTTGTTATAACGGCAACAGAAATACACATTCTGTAAAAATTTTAAGTATCTACCTATTAAGGATCATGAGATACAACCTGGTGACAGACAGACGGACAGTGAAGTCTTAGTAATAGGGTCCAGTTACCCTTGGGTATGGAACCCTAAAAAAGTCAGCTCTGAATCTTGATGGGGTACCATCTATCGATACCATGGGGTACAGTGTCCATGATTAAGAGAGTGGACAACAATTCTAAGGAAGGTATTTTCATTTTTACAGCTTTTTTACAGAAAAAGACTTCAGCAAGGCAAGAATATGAGACTTCAAGCCAAATCATGAACGAGGGAGGATAATTGCTCAAGCTGGAGTTCCTTGGTCTTTGTTTATCACTCTTTAGGCCGCAGTACTGCTTAACCCAAACTTTATTGCTACATTTTTTTTGGTTTTGGCCGGGATTTCGTTCTATACGCTGCCACACTGCTTTGATGATCCCTAGTGTTCTAACAGTACCGGGTCGGTCGCTTCTTTTACGGTCTTCAATAATTGAATCTTCACTTAATTGTTTGATTTACGATAAATAAAATTATGAGTAATACATGCACGTATTACAAATCGTCATTAATAATATTTCATATTTTTAATTCAATTTGCAAATTTTATTCATAGCTTTAACAGACCATAAAATTAATAACGTTTTTAACTGTTAACTACAAAATACAGTTGTTAACATTTTTAAACATAATAACGTGCGTCATGCACTGGACATCTACGTCATCATCTCAAATTATAATTCTTTGTTTTTAAGAAGATGTTGTTCAGATTATACTAAATAAAATTTTGAAATGACGCAATTGTTTTACCTTACGATGGCAATAACAAAAAAAAACAAAAGCAAAAATCTGTGTGAACTTTACAAGCCTTTCAATAGGACGATAAAATATTTTTTGTAACCTAATTCTTCCACTGATAAACAAAATACTTCTATAAATATATTCTCTGTGTAAAGCAGATGTCAACTTATTTTGTAAATTCAAACTGAATTTTTGAATATATCATCGGAGCAAAAGCAAGAAATAAGAGAACACATTGCAGAAAGAGATACACAATTACATATACATAAATGGTAGAAGACAAAATAACAACAACATAAAATATTAGTTAAGCGGGAATCAATCGTAACCCGGAGAACTGAGATCAACATGTAATGAAATAAAAATCAAATAAATGCAGTTGATTTTTATATGGGTCCTACGTTGTATAAGAGAGGCATTTTTTAAGAAAGAAAAAGAAGAAGCAAGAAAGGAAAACAAACTTTTTTTTTTCAGGCTGGCTCAAATATTGACCGGTTCTTTATGACAATCCTAAACTATGACTACACCGTTATGTAATACGTCATATATTCTTTAGATACTTAAATTAATCATATTGCATGTTTGCGTTCCTTCCTATACTCACTAAGCATCTGACAATATCAAGCCTAATTTTCTAACTGTCTATCTAACTATGTCATAACTAGAAATAAGGTAAGTTAAGGTAAGTTGTTTAAGTTTAAGATGTTTGTTTTTCTTTCACTTAATCATGAAAGTCTTCATACAGAGAGCCAAGGATACAAAAAAGGACATTTACTTCCTTTCATCTAGAAAAAGAAACTGTAACCAAAGGATAGAAAAAAAAAACACTTTGAAGCAAGCGAAGCCGCCGACAAAAGCTATTAATATAGAAAAACAAATCTAAACAAAGGTTATAGATTATCTTGTACCCGCCTACGTTTCAAGTAAAATCTCCCACTTTTTTTTTCAATTAGCCGCATAAGACTATACAAGTACGCCCGATACAAATGACGTCTTTGCTTATCATAATCCAACAATCAAAGATAATTACAAGTGATTACCATGGCTTTTCATGTTGTTGCTATTATAAACATCTTGAACAATTAATGATTTTCTTTGTTTTAACAATAATAAAAATATAGACATACAATAAGTAATTTTACTTTAATTATAAAACTTTAACTTTGCTTGTAAGTACAATCTTTAATCTACAATGTGAGGTGCATTGACTGAATGCAGTAACTGAATTGAGCTTGTTTGTTGGTTGCCCTCACATCTTAACTTCCTCATTCTTCAACCATTACTGGCCACTTGGCCCTAAGCCGGTACCTATTCACCATTGGTGCGACAGACAGTCCTCTATGCATAAGACGTCTCAACGCGGAGGAATCGGTCGCCCACGTTATCCTGGAGTGCGAGGGAGTGGCCACACAACGGGCAAGTATCTTCGTGGGTGCGAGATCGCTGCTAGAAGCCTGTGAACGCCCCAGGCGGCTTCTGTGCTTCTGGAAGGAGCTAGGATGGCTCAACTAGTTAGCTTAACTGAACGCGTAATCGACCGCCTATGAGTTTAAATGCGGAAACAGAGCCCTATACCAATACCAATACCATCTTAACTACTCAACCGATAATCATGAACTTTTGCATACACATTGCCCTGAGCACAGAAAAGGACATAGAGTACCTTTCATCCAGGAAAAAAGTACTATTCCTGAGCAGTGATGGGCGTAACTAGTTACTTATGTAATCTAATTAATAATTTAATTACAAAATAATTTAATTTAAATGTAATATATATCATCGTTATTACACAGTTTTCAATTACATTGTAATTAGAATTTCTTTGGATGTGCAATGAAATTCAAAGTATTTCAATAACTAATTACAATGGAACTGTAATTTGTAATTATTAATCTAATTACTTTTTGCCCATCACTGTCCTGAGGGATAGACAAAATATACCTGTAGAATTACACAGGAGCAGAAGGCCTCTTTGATGCAATGTGGTTAATGTAAAGAACAAGTAAAAGACATTAAGTATCTCTCATACTGATGAGGGATACTTAATGTCTTTTACTTGTTCTTTGTACATCATGACCTACAAAAAGGGTCAGTACAGTTACTGACCCTTTTTGTAGGTCATGATGTCTTTGGCATAAATTGCTGGAAATAAAAATAGATATAGGTACCTAGCATATTGTACCTACATATTGTTTATGTAATATTCGATCAAATTTAACTGTACATAATTGATTTGGGGAACGAGATGCTGGTATACTGACCCTACTTTTATAACGAATGCGTTGGTGAAGTAGGGGCAGTTTAAAACAAATACGTAGTTGAGGAGAGAGGAGAGGGAGCTGTACATAATTGGTCCCTATCTACTAGGCACCCGGAGTAGATAGGTTCGCAGCCGAAACTACAGAGAAAGGGCATGTCGTCTGCTCTACCATGGGTCAGTGGAGCGTCCGATCTCGCGCGCAGCGAGCAGCAGAATTAACCAGTCTAAGGCGAAGGGCCCCGTTCCCTCCGGACCGATGCAGCTGTGGCACTTAGCGCACTATTTGCGTAATGCGCGTATAAACATACAGACAGACAGACGAATAAATATTTTTATATTGCTTTTATAAAGAACCCTCATATTATTTTTAACCGGCTTCAAAAGGAGGAGGAGGTTTTATGTTCGGCTGTATGTATTTATTATGTATGTTCCTTGATATTTTCGTTGTCTTTTCTTTATTTTCTCCAATGTATAGATGTCGTCCAGTTACTTTTTTAAATATATGTATAGATTATTACTTCTTTGAAATAATAATTCCTACGACCATAAGAATACATTGTGTAGAAATACAGTGTACCTTATACATAGGTGAATATAATATGAATATTTTTGATCTAGATTTTAATTGCAAAGTGTGGATGGAAAAACTCGGTAACATCTAAGCCAAGGATATTATCAATGTCAGACGGCAATTCATTATTAAAATTAAAACGCAAACAGTCCATTGTTCATGATTTTAATGGTTCCATCACAAAAGAAATGCATTTACTTAACAAAAAATATTTCAAAACTTTTTAACAAATGAACTTAGTTAAATGGGTTGATATTTTTTAAACGGATACCACAACAAACAAACACTTTTAAATCTATACCCATTTTTATGTTTTAAATCATAGTGACATTAAAACTGCCATAGAGACACTACAAAGTCGTACGTGTTCCTCTGCACCATTTCTAGTTACTAAATGTTTAGAGAAATAAAAGTAAGGTATGTAACTTCGTGGTACAATAAACTTTAAACAATATTTGATTTTACAGAAATAAAGTATTTTAAAAACTAAGAATTTTCTTACGGCAAGTCGTATTTTGGAACTGACGACAGCCTCATATCCAAATGCCTGTGAAAATATTACATAATGTTTAGCGCCGAATGCATTCTTGCCGGTTTAGATAGATGATTTTTTTTTTAGATGGGCAACATTTATGTTACGTAATTTTCTTCACACAAAAATGTTATACATCCCTGAGTTAAAGTTCCCAGTGGTCTAAGAAGTCACCTCACTAACTGGAAACGTGTTGACTATTATAGCTCCAAATCCCACAGATAATTTAAAAATTTACAGTTGTTCTCAATCTGGGCTATTTGTATGTATAGGTAGAAAACTTTGACTTTACACTTGGTATTACCTACTAAGACAAATTATTATATAGCATATAGATTTTTATTAGTAGATATTAGTTTTTTTTATTTAGATTCGTAACCTTTTTGAAAAATAATTCTATAATCGTTGGTATATTTCCAGCTAGCTATCACAATACTGCAATTGTTTCAGCATAATTGCACGCTTAAAGACGTGTGTTTATTATATTGTGCGCATATTTTCTTAAAAAAAGAAGCAGTCATTAAACCTTATCTTAATGGATAGAAATATAGTGTACTTTAAACCTTAATGTAGGATACGAGGTCATCTAGCTAATGCAAAGGAAACAAGACCAATAAATACCGCTTACATTAATGATACCATTATTAGTATAGTGATTACGAAGCAGTGAACACTTACTTATATTACTTTCAGTATTATGTATTGTCTAAAATTTAACCCCACAGTAGTATTGTCCTCCTGTTCTTACACAAGGTAATATTTTTTTCAATTTAACTTAAATTAGGCGAACTCAAAGATTTGGTCTATAAAGCTGGAAACATCATTTTGATATTCTTTGCTTTAATTTAATTTCAAACTATCAAATTTGCACTTAAATGTTATATGCATTAACCAAGAGCTAAAATATGCATGCAAACATGCACTATAAAAGGCCGAAATATGCATTTAATTTTTTTTTTAATTTAATGATACATTATTTTTGAATTGCAAAGCAAACCTTTAAAAGTAAACTAATTTACAATAGCAAACTTGTATGACGTCAAATTTGGTTACTTCATTCTAATTTCTACGGCACTATTGTACGTTTAATAAAGAAAACCTGATTTGGAAAGTCAATTGTGAGTACAGCTCGCGGTTTAATGGTTACGTATAAACTTAATTATATGTCTAGTTAATGGTTTATGGACCCTGTAAATTGTAAGCCCAAATAAGGTTAGATAGATACACATTATTGCAAACCAATCATTACGTCAGGAGTTCGCAGGATACAATAAGCAGTTACTGTTACAATGGACTGTCTTATTGCTGGCTGCGATCTCTTCCAGACACTTTTAGATGGATTATACCATATATGTAGGACTAGGTAGTGGACAAATTGTAGTGCACTCGCATATACACCCAACTAAGTATAGATAAACTATTTAAGTATATCTAATAATATAACATATATAATAGTTAAGACAACTAAACAAACTTAAGGAAAGAAAAATATTCTTCTAAACATCGACGTACGTCTCGTAAAATTATTTTTTTGGGAGATTTTTATTCAATCTGGAGAATTGACGTAAATATATAATGTAATATATATTATGTATTTAAAATATGGTCTTGTTTGAAATTATTTCAAATTATCATACGTCTTATCTTATTTTGTGCTGTGACACTATATTTCATTATACTTTTAGGTAGATTTTCGAAGAAAAGTCTACCTATTATTTTTATACCAGTTGTAAAGTTTTCCAAAAAATTCTTCACAGGAGGTCTAGTTATGATCCATAGACCCCAAAACAACCGCCAGTTAAAAAGTATATGTATATGTCGAAGCGTCAATACTGATTTCTTATTTTCTCGATTAATTGTGTAACGTTATTTAATTATTATCAATCGGAAACGTCAAGTGAATGCACTTGGGTGAGGTCGATACAGGAGATGGCAACACTAGGTCAATAGTTGTCACTTGACGTTTGACAGTTTGAACATAAAATTATTAGACTTCACTTTTGGGCGAGCCATGGTTCGGAGAGGTTGTTAAGTCGCCATCTTGTATCGAACTCACCACGTTTCCATTTTAAATCCAACTACATCTTGTAAATCAAGTAGAATTATTGTGTGCTATTTAGTACAGTAAATTAATAGACGATTGAACTAAGTGATTTGATTATTATTTCGATAATTTACCATGTCCGATAACGAGGAAAATCACATGTTTCCGTTATCAGCAGTGGGATGCAACTCAGACAGCCCACGTGTAGAAAATAGTGATGTGAATAAGAAAAAGTGTAACGACAACATATGCGCGTCTGTGAGCGATACAAATGACCAGAAATGGCGTCTTTTATTGGAGCAACAGAACCGTATTTTCCTGGCTATTATACAGGCAATGCAAACGCCCCCGTCAGTGAGCAATAGCGTTCGCTTTCCGGATTTTGATCCACCAAACCAAGATGTCGGCCCGCGTGCCTGGCTAGCAACTGCGGACATGTGTGTGACGGATCAAAATCGCCAAGGTGCGCTATTAATGGTTGCGTTGAGCAGAGCCCTTAAAGGTAGAAGCTTCTTCGTGGTTGTCATCCATATCTTACCCCGGCATGACGTGGGGTGACTTCAAGGAGCTGTTTATAGCCAGGTACGACTGCCCAGAAACCACTGCGTCTTTTCTAATTTGAATACCAAAAAACCCTTATGACATCAATTATGTCAAGGTGGAACGGCCTCACCAAGGAGCAAATTGCCATCGCCATAGTTCTGGCTCATGTTGCCAAGAGTGACCCCCGTGTTCAACGAATGTCGTTCGCTACAGATATCAAGACACGTAACGAATTGCAACGGGAGCTGAAGGCCGTTTCATTTCTGAAAAGGCACGCACCGTTTAGCGATGAACGCGAAAGTTCTGATTCGAAAAAGATCCATCCAAACGGGCCCAACGTAATGACTAGATGTTTTCTCTGCGGGAAATTAGGACACAAGGCAATGCATTGCCGCTCTAAAGGAAATGATAAGCTACATGAAGATCGATCAAGACCGAAGACGAGCAGCATTCATAGTATGGGTAACCAAGTGAATGGGATCACTTGTTTTTATTGTCGTGGACAAGGACACTACGCATCCAATTGCCCGGAGCGGAACACCAAGGAGGCGAGCAACAATACAGCAGTCGGCCAGAATAAAGAGAAGCGGGTAGATGTGTGCGTTGTGGGTGCACCAGCTGGATCTTTAGAACACTCTGGTGAGCAGTTCCTTTTTTATTATGACTCGGGTGCAGAGTGTTCACTAATTAAAGAATCTGTTTCATGTAAATTTTGTGGTAAACGACTTTATGATAGTGTGACGTTGACTGGCATTGGACAAACTTCTATCACGTCAAATAAACAAATTTTGGCTACTGTTAAAGTTGATGAAATAATTTTTGAAATACTTTTGCATGTTCTACCCGATAATTACTTGCGATACGAAATTATGATTGGACGTGAAGTTTTAGCACTAGGGTTAAGAGTTAACATGTCATTAGATAAATTACGATTTGAAAGGAATCGAATAGTTGAGACTTGTGACGTAGTTGACGACTGTAAATTTGATTTTGACCTAATAGATACTGATGTTCCCCCCGAAAAAAGACCCCAACAGTTGGACATTTTGAAATCTTTTGAACTTAATTTTATAACTGGTGTCCCTACTTGCCCTGCTGATACTGCGCCTATGGAAATACGACTTATAGACCCCCATAAGACTGTTAACCGACGCCATTATAGGTTGAGCCCAGAGGAGAGAGATGTCGTACGACGGAAAGTTGATGAATTGCTTCGGGCCAATATAATTCGCTGTAGTTCATCACCGTTTGCGAGTCCTATACTCCTTGTTAAGAAAAAAGACGGTACAGACCGAATGTGTGTGGATTACCGTGAATTGAATGATAACACTGTACCTGACTGCTTTCCTCTGCCGCTCATTTCAGATCAAATAGCAAGGTTGCATGGAGGCCATTATTTTTCAATTCTAGACCTAGCTTCAGGCTTTCACCAGATTCGCATTTCGCCTGAATCCATTGAGCGAACAGCTTTCGTGACGCCTGATGGGCAATTCGAATATTTGACTATGCCATTTAGACTCCGTAATGCCCCTTCAGTATTTCAACGGGCTCTCATTCATGCGCTTGGGGATCTGGTGAATAGCTATGTCGTGGTATACATGGATTATGTACTTATCGTTGCAAGAAACGTCGACGAGGCACTCGAGCAACTTCAGGTAGTACTTGAAGTTCTTACAAAAAAAAGGATTTTCCTTGAATCATAAAAAGTGTGTCCTCCTAAAGAAAAAGGTAGAGTATCTTGGATTTGAAGTCAACCAAGGGCAAATAAGGCCTAATCCTCGTAAAATTATCTGTCTGACTACGCTAGCACCACCTCAGGCAGTGACACAATTGCGCCAGTTCATCGGTCTAGCGTCATATTTTCGTCAGTTTATAGCAAAATTTTTCGAGATCATGGCACCATTATATGCCTTGACATCCGGCAACGGTAAGATAGATTGGAAGCCTAAACACGAGGCAATAAGACAGCAGGTGATTTCGATTCTAACCAGTGAGCCGGTACTAATGATCTACGATCCGGCTCTTGAGACGGAGTTACATACGGATGCAAGTGCTATTGGTTACGGCGAAGTTTTAGTTCAACTTAAGGAAAGTAAATCACATGCTATTGCTTATTTCAGCAAGCGAACGACTATCGCAGAGACTAAATACCACTCTTACGAGTACGAGAAACACTTCCGACATTACTTACATGGCCGCAAATTTGTCGTCGTCACAAATTGCAGTTCACTCAAGTCGACCCGAAAGAAGTTAGACCTAACTCCGCGTGTTCATAGATGGTGGGCGTTTCTACAAGCCTTCGACTTTGAAATAGTCCATCGTTGTGGTAAGAACGACCGAAAGGAATACGTTTTTGTACTTATCGATGCTTTCACTAAGTACTTCATCATACACTTAATATTGACACGGCTAGTAGTATTAAAGCACTCAAAGCTAGTGTTTCATTATTTGGCGCTCCAAATCGAGTTATTGCAGACCAGGGACGGTGTTTCGCTAGCAAAGACTTCAAGGATTACTGTGAGTCTGTCAATATTAAACTTCATTTGATAGCTACTGGCAGTTCGAGAGCCAACGCACAGGTCGAACGCGTCTTGAGCACGCTGAAAAATATGCTAACAGCTGTAGAAACAAGTAGCCGTTCGTGGCAGGATGCTTTACCTGATGTGCAACTGGCTCTCAACTGTACCATGAACCGGGTCACGCAGGCCAGTCCACTGGAACTACTTATTGGTAAGGTTGCACGACCTATAGATGTGTTCTTAGCTGGTGTCGACGAGCTCGAAATCGACATCGAAGTGGTCAGGTCACAAGCCGTAGAAAATATGAGGAAAGCTTCGGCTTACGACAAGGTATGTTTTGACTCTTGCAAGGCCAAATTAAATCCATTTTGTATGGGTGATTTCGTTCTTTTAAAGAATGAAGAGCGAAATCAAACAAAGCTAGATCCCAAGTTCAGAGGTCCTTTCAAAATTGTAGAAGTACTAGAAGGGAACCTGTACGTCCTCAAAGCTCTTAATTCAAATAGGACGTACAAATACGCGCATGACCGTTTACGAAAAATGCCCGATAGTAACAATGAAATTTTTGACGACAATGACTCTGACTCTAGTAAGGCTGACGAGACAAAATTGGATGATGACGAAGGGGTTGGACCTTCGAGTGGTATGTAATGAAGTATGCAAGTCGCTCAGACAGCATGCACCTCCTTGCTGATCGCAAATGTGTGGCGTGCGTCTAGCATGGAGGTGCAGGCAGTCGCTGACGATGCCGGATGGAGGCATTGAGTGTTTTGAAGCTGGGTACCGGATGGAGGTCCCACTTGTTGCCAAAGTGTTGTTCAAAGTTGGGTACTGGATGGAAGTCCCACTTGTTTGCCGGATGGAGGCAAATGATTTTATTGATTTGAGATATAGAGTATTGCATACTGAATTAACTATCTACTTTGATTTAATTTATGATGTGAAATGATGTTTCTTTAAGATGGATATTGTTTGTATCATGTGAAGTGTTGTAGCTACAAACAAATAAACTTGTTGGTATCGATATGGGATATTATTACTCTCATAACTTGGTCAGGAAGACCGAGCAAGTGATAATTTACTTTGCAAGAACCAATCCTTGTTTCAGTTACCTCCCACGAGGACGTGTGAGTCGTCATGATGGCCGTGTCGAAGCGTCAATACTGATTTCTTATTTTCTCGATTAATTGTGTAACGTTATTTAATTATTATCAATCGGAAACGTCAAGTGAATGCACTTGGGTGAGGTCGATACAGGAGATGGCAACACTAGGTCAATAGTTGTCACTTGACGTTTGACAGTTTGAACATAAAATTATTAGACTTCACTTTTGGGCGAGCCATGGTTCGGAGAGGTTGTTAAGTCGCCATCTTGTATCGAACTCACCACGTTTCCATTTTAAATCCAACTACATCTTGTAAATCAAGTAGAATTATTGTGTGCTATTTAGTACAGTAAATTAATAGACGATTGAACTAAGTGATTTGATTATTATTTCGATAATTTACCATGTCCGATAACGAGGAAAATCACATGTTTCCGTTATATATATATGAATATATGTATGTACCTGAATTTTACCGGCACGATAGAGGTCGCAAATCAACAGGGCAAAAATGAAGGTTAAGTTCGTGAATGGGGGATATTCCCCCAAAGGGGAGGACTGGGGAGCAGATTTTCAAAAATCAGTTTTTCCTATGGATTTTTTTTAGACCGTTTAACATTAATAGCATGCCCATAGTAAATACACTAAATGATTCCATCCTTAACTTGGGGAGGGGAGGGGGGAAAACCAAAATTAGTTGGAAAAAAATTCATAGCTCCGAAACTGTAAACCTTTTTACAATCGGTAATATTTTTAAATGAAAGCTAATTTTTTATTTTACTCTACAATGTAGACATTTAAAGTTTTTAATGCGACTTATATTTTTGGAGATAAAAATTACAAAAACACGAAATCTACCTCTGCGGGCCTGCTGCGGGCCCGGTTTTTTTTATACTTACCTGCGAGAGTGAAAATATACGGCATAAATGACCTTATTTTCTTATTGCGTTCGCTAACAAGCTTAAGTTTTTACACCTTAAAAAGATTTCACTTAGTATTTTACATTAATTTCAACTTACCTCTAGGTGTTGCTAAAAAAATATTGACACAATTGGACAAGGAAATGGTGATGAAAAGTTTCGTTTTTTCCTGTCGAGTCACGGTATCCTAAAAACACAATAAGATAACAGATTTAGATAATCTTGAGTAATAAACGCGATGACGAACAAGTAGACAGTTAGTGTTGAATTTTATAAATGTTTAATTATAAGTGGTTTAGATTGACTTGCTGAATTTATATATATATACCTATACGTGATGAACCATTGTCAGTCAGTTTTATACTAATTTAGAGATAACTGTGACGTGTATTGTCAAACTGTGTTATTGTAAACATTTTAAACTGATTGCGAATTTATAAACAATTAAGGCTTAAAAATGTTTAAAAGAAAATGTGAAACAATATTGTCGTCTTTTAATTACCAAATAAGGTATTAATAATAGTAATAACGATTTATTTCCTTCGACAATGGTACTTAAAGTTATTTTTATAAACATTAATACCTACACAATCAAAACCGACCCTTGTGGGTGACTGGTATCTGCACTAGGAGACCCTGTCATACAAATTACCAGGCCCCCCATAGAACAGTGTATGTATGATAAAAGTCACTACACCTTTCGCAAGCAAACAGAGTATTATAGAAAATTATTTGAAAAAACAAGAGAAGAGTTCCATGTTTTGTGTGTGCGTGTGTGTGTATGTGAGTGTGTATGTTTGTGTTTGTGTGTGTTTGTGTGATATGAGAAGAGTACTTTCTTACACTTAACCTTCGTCAAAGGATAGATATGTAGGTTAGGGTAGGTAAGGTTATTGCTCCGGGCGGGAAGCGGCAGTCGGCCCCCGCCCGAAGAGGTACGCGAATGGCGTGAGGCCGCTCGCCGAGCCACCATGGCTCGTTGGTCGTCCCGGCTGGAGGCTCCACGTGCTGGCTTTGCCGCCGTGGAGGCGCTCCAGCCGGTCATCGTCGAGTGGGCAGGGCGGCAGCACGGGACTCTTTCCTTCCGACTGACTTCTTTCCGGGCACGGCTGCTTCGTGAAGTACCTGCACTCGGTCGCTAGGAGGGAATTGAGTCCCGCCTGTCACCACTGCGACTGCAGTGAAGACTCGGCTCAGCACACGCTGGAGGTTTGCCCAAATTGGGCGGCGCATCGTCGGGCCCTCACTGCAGTGATCGGAGTGGATCTGTCGCTACCAGCTGTCATACGCTCCATGGCCGGTAGCGACAGGAATTTTACCGCGGTCGCAACCTTCTGTGAGGAAGTCATCTCGCAGAAGGAGGCGGCGGAAAAAGTCCGGGAGGACGACCTCCACTCGGACCTAATTCGCCGCCGGCGAACCGGGCGGCGGAGGCGCGCTTACCAGCGCCTCATGCCGCCCTGAGTGTGGTGAGGTGAGTTTCCGACACACCGCCCCACCGAAAACCCCGGTGGGGTGACGGCCCGAGGGGGTTTCCACACGCACAAAAAATAAAAAGGTAAGGTTATTGCTAAGGAAACAATAGCTGTGTTTTGAGAGGCTAATTTTAAATAAGTTTTTCGGACATACCTTAGTTTTAATGTGTGTTTAAAGTATGGTGGGAATTCTTTTGTGGGTGTTTACGCAGAGTAGTCTAAATAACAAAGAGTTGTCGAACCGTTAGTACTTTGCATTTTTCGTAGAGTTCAGTGTTGAATGAAAGAATGGGAGACAATGCGCGGCTTGGGGGCTGCTTTTTGAGCTCGTTCTAATTTTATCATATGTATCTTCAGGGCTATATATCATATGTTAATAAAGACTGACAAAGTGCAAGGTATACAGACTTAAGAACTTTTTCATCAGCAACGTGTGTGTTCTTAAATACGTAAATAAGTTTCCTTATTCGCTTTGCTAGCAGGTCAATGTGTAAGTTAAAGTTCATGTTTTTGTCAATAATGACGACAAGGTACTTGATTGAGTCTACATTATGGAGTTTAGGGTACAAGCATGTTTGAAAGGTAATTATCGCATAAGTGAGCTAAGATGTATAGTAACGGATCAATGATAAAGCGATTGTTTCAAAAGGTGTAAATTAGTTGACAATTTATTTATAATAAATAATAAGATTCATAAAAGAAGATGCTATTAGGAAAGCTGAGTAAACAAATCTATTGGTTAAATTATTTAAATTTGATCGTTATTGGCGCAATTGGAAATTGATCATGCAAATATTGTCTAGCTACTTATTATCTGATGTAATGATCAGGTGCAATGATATTTAAAAAATACCTCCGGATCTTATGATAAAATGTGTTTTATTTTTTAATAGAAAAGTCAGTTACACTTTTGGTTCAATACAAAACAAGAAAAATGCAGTTGATTTGAAGTCATGGAAGAAAATTCCTGGACCATCATCTTTGCCGGTTTTGGGGCAAATTCATCATTTCCTTTTACCTGGAGGTATGTGGTCATACTTTTATACTAAATTCATTAAAGGAATTAACATTCAGTTGATAATTAATATTGTTTTAGGTGTTTTCAAATCTTCTGATGGCGGCCATAAGCTATGGGACGAGTTGTACAAAACATACGGTCCAATAGTAAGAATAAACACAATTTTCAAACAAAATATGGTAGTCGTATTTGATGCAGATTTAGCAGAAGAGGTAAGTTTGATACTTTAAACGTTATACTCTAAGTATTTCTAAGATGTGAAATAAAAGAGTTTTAATGATTTCAATTAATAAAGAAGAACTTTTAAGTACCGTTGCATATTTTTTAAGTTGAGATAGTAATTTATTTTTTCTTATAGATGTATCGCCGTGAAAACATGCTACCTTTACGGCCAGCATTTTTTTCGTTCGCCTACTTTAAAAAGTATCATAACAGACCAAAAAACCATCATCTAAATCCATCTGGATTAGTGACAGAGTAAGTTTATGATAGAATATTTGACAGCGATTGATAAATGCAATTGTAATAATCTTTTGGAGGATACAATTGTATCCTCCAAAAGATTGGTAAATGAAATGGGTAACCTTTTTATAATTTTAGAAATGGAGAAAATTGGAGACGATTTCGATCCAAAGTCAATTCAACTATGCTTGATCCAAAAAACGTGCAAAGATATACCACTCAAATTGATGATGTAGCCCTTGATATGATAGAAAGGTAGTAAGTTTGTGCTCATTATACATTAGTACTCTCTAGAACTCCAATTGTCTATTAAAGTTAATATTGCAATAGAGCTTACAAAAGTAAATTATTTTGCAGAATAAGAAAGTTGCGTGATCATAACAACGTATTTTGTGGAGAATTTGATAAGGAAATGAATTTGTGGGCCTTGGAATCAGTTGCTGTAATAGCGCTTGGTCGTCGTATCAACTGTTTGGAACCTAAAGTGGATGATGTTTTAGTAACAAAGTTAATAAACCGAACTCATGAACTATTCGAAATTGCAAGTAACTTAGATTACAAACCTAGCATTTGGAAATATTATGCTACAAAAGATTTTAGACATGCTATGCAAGTGTATGCAGACCTAGAATAGTATGTATATTGGCTTGGCTAAATATTATTTACATCCTGTTACAGAAAGGGGAAGTAATAGATCATAAGGCAGATACAGTGGATAAATATGACAACCTTTTCATAATACAACGTGATAAAATAAATATTTAATTTGAATTTAAAGTCTTTTAAATCTAGATATGCTATTTCTGCGTTTATATAGGTACTAATGCAGGATATATCTTTCCACTTATGAAAATAAATCTCCTATTTTTATTTCAGTATTACTAAATATTATATCAACATGACATTAGAAAATCTTAAAATAAAAGCCAACAACTCTAATGAAAAAAAAAGTATTCTTGAAAAACTACTAGAAATTGATGAAAATGTTGCTCATATAATGTCAATGGATATGTTGGTTGCTGGAATAGATACGGTAACTACAGAAAAAAATTATAAATGCCTGATACAATGGACATTTATGTTGTTTTAATCATGAAGATTTTTTTTTCTTTCTTTATAGACATCAAATTCTCTTTCGGCGACGTTGTATCTCCTTGCTACACATCCAACAACACAACAAAAATTAAGGGAAAATATACTGTCGGATCCGAAAACTCCGTATTTAACAGCATGCATCAAAGAATCTATGCGCATGCTTCCAGTTGCAGGACTTAATGTAAGGGAAACTTCTAAAGACTATGAAGTCATGGGATACAACATACCTAAAGGGGTTAGTAAAAATACACAATTTTATAATTCCATTGAAGTTTTGAAAACCAATACTAATTTATAAATTTCTTTTCAGACTTCACTTTTATTTTGTCATCAATATATGTCGACAATGGAGAAGTATTTTCCAAAGGCAAATGAATACATACCAGAGAGATGGTTGGGCAGTGAGAATAATGCAATATTTCCCGGCGCTGGTCATAAATTTGCTTCTCTGCCATTTGGTTTTGGTTCTCGTGGTTGTATAGGTAAGGTTTTAAAATTACATAACACCTTTTAAGACAACTTGCAGCTGTAAACATTTCGAGCATCGGTCACAACAGCTTAATCTTGATGACTTAATGGATCATGTGTTTATTTAATTTAATTAACCTATGAACTATTCACTAGCACTCTAAATTGAAATTTCAGGTCAACGCATTGCTGATTTAGAGCTGAAAACCCTTCTATCGAGACTTATAGAAAATTTTGAAATTAGTTGGTACGGCGAACCGCCAAAAATTTATCCTACTCATATCAACCAAGTTTTAAGTCCTAACAATTTTATATTTAAAGATATTAAGTAATATGATTAATATGCTCAACTTCCCAGAAACGTAAAGAACAGGAAACACAACAACAGAATTATGAGCATCGTGTAACAAGCGTTTGAAGTAATTTTACCCAATGGTACCAACTCGCTTATTAGATTGGTCTGAAGGTGAACCAATCTCTGGGTGATTTGTGAGTGAGTTAATGTAGTCAATCAATTGATGATTGATGCTATTGAAAAAAGTAATCGTCGTAAATATTGAAGAGTCAGAATACCTGGTATCCACATAACGGCAATATCTTGACCCATTCCTTAGATGGAAAATATTATAACGTTTCTTTTGGCTTTAAATATCGTTATTAGATATCAGCCTTTTTATAACACACTAAAGGCAGAAAATGGCTGCTTAGTCCAAGTTGGCAGACACGATCCAGGAATCAGTTGAAGGGGTGTCAACTACGTTTGAATTCATATGTAGAACTCTACCCTTGCACCTTTTGACAGAGAATTACGCTGTGCATTAATATTGCTGTGATTATTTATAATTTATTCAATTAAGTGCAGCAAGTTGCGTTTCGAGCTTGGCACCGACGTCTAACAGACCAGTAGGTACCTAGTGCCTCTATAACATTACGTATTATTTTTAAAATGTCACATTTATGTAGTCATTTCCATTAAGCTTGAAATAGATTATTTTTAACTTGAATGTGCCCTTTCTTAGTGCTTTTTGAAGTCGGTTTAACTTTTTTAAAAGTGTTTATTTGAAGTCGTAGATGAAGTTGTCAAATTAACTCAGCTAGCTACTTTTTATACAACTCACAAAAATATCGACATATAGAAACTCTTGTTTTGCTTTTGGTCAGTCCCGGTGGTATTAGTATTTTATTATAAAAAAATAATTAGAACAATAACTCAAAAGTAGAGTGTTTACTGCACATATATATAAATCCAATACAAAATTGTTTTGTATAATATATATATATATATTCTACGAAAATAAACAGTTTGAAAGTAGTATTGAACTTTTAGTACCTATTTACCCACAACCTTACACAGAACATGACACGGGTATATTTTTTTATATTTATCTGTTAAAATATGGAAAAATTACGACGAAAATACCAAAAGGTTTTTTTTTTTTACAGGAGACTTTCTCACGCCTAAATTTTTGTGTAAGGCTAGGTATATACACCCGCACATATTATTCGTCTGAATACTGTGTGAGTAATCGCGTAGTTGCGAGGGTGTAATTATTAGAATACTAAGATTAAGGTGTTATGAGAGAACGGACACTAATTTTGCCAAATTAGACTGGTTGCGAATCCTGTTTTGGAGTTAGTACTTTGAAAAATGTCTAGTAGTAGTATGCGTAATATCCTACTAATATTATAAACGTGAAAGTTTGTGAGGATGTATGGATGTATGGATGTTTGTTACTCTTTAACGCTAAAAGTACTGTATGGATTTTAATGCAACTTTACAATAATATAGCTTATATATCAGAATAACACATAGGCTATAATTTATGCAGATATTGTGTACATTGGCCAATATATAACGATAAGTGTTAAGTAAGTCGGAAAAAAAATCTGTCATCTGCGAGCTATTCTGGCGTGCGGTGCGAAAACTGTAAGAGTTACGAGAATATAATGTACGGTGGGATTGTTTCTCCTAAATAGTTCTACAAGAAAGTCTGCGACAGTATATATCTATCTTTTATGTGTAAGCCATTATTACCAAAATAGTGGACCATAAATGCAATAAAATTTGATTTTTTATTTCCAATTTACATTTAGCAGTAACAAGTTGATTTTTATCAAAATAAAAACTTTTATCGCTTCTGATATTCAAAGTAGATAAACTTTGCCTTTTAAAGTACGTAATTTGGTCAAATATTTGAAAAATTACGACGATATGAAATTAATATAAAATTGTGCGGTGCGGTGGAGGGGGGGGACATCGCTCATCGCCGCGTGACGTGAGCCACCCGAGTCCCAAACGCGGGCAGGCAGACGCGTGAGGGCAGACTTTGTTGACGGTTGTGTCCATAATGGGAATTTTCAAGACACTAGCGATTTGTTAAAAGGCTCTGTATACATACATTTATATAACACTAGCAACCCGCTCTGGCTTCACACGGGTACAAATTATACACCTAAACCTTCCTCATGAATCACTGTCTATTAGTAAAAACCGCATGAAATTCCGTTCAGTATTTTTTTAGTTTATCGCAAACAGACAGACAGAGAGACAAACACAGCGGTGGACTTTGTTTTATATTTTATAATATGTAGTGAAGATATTGAATGTGAAAAAAAATTGAAAGTTTGTGAGGAGGTTTGGATGTTTGTTACTCTTTCACGCAAAAACTACTGAACCGATTGCAATGATACTTCGTATGTAGATAGCTGGAGACCTGGATTAACACATAGGCTACTTTTATCCCGATATTCCTATGGCATCTGAGTTACGCGGGTTAAACCGCGGGGCACAGCTAGTTACGTATACAACAAACACATTTTGTTACAAATAAAAAAAATATAAAGTCATAATATGAAGATATTTTACATAAACACCACACCAGTATTAACTTACAAGAATACAGATCAGAGTCTGATAGTATTGCAACGGATGAATGGCATAAAGCAAAGTTTATAGAAAGAGGAAGGTGATAATTGAATAGGTTGGGGGACGAATTATTTTGGGGCAACTGAAAAAGATCTGTTTTAGGGTACCCTCGTCAAGGCCACAACCATACCAAGAACTGTCTCTTACGATAATGTTTTGTAAGAATATAGGAGAAACTGTGTTTGTAAAGCCAAGATTTGCCCTTCTTCTTGCTGAAATAATTCAACTTTGACTGCTATGAAGACAGCAAGAAGTCTGTCTGTAGATGGTACCGAAATTGAATTTTTTACAAGCATGTGTACAAACTCATTGCCCCTGATGACGGAATGACTCGGTAGCTACAAAAACTGAAACATTACTAGTTCTGTGTAACAGTTGAAGATATGCTTCTTTATTTCCAAAATAAGAGAGCCGTGTAGTCTGTTCTCGTAGGGGTTCTGTTCTAATGTCTTAAGACAGCTCAAGGAGTTAGTAAAAGTTACAGCCTCATATTATACGAATAAATAATGTACAGGGCTCTAGTATAGCTACACATTCGTCTGTGAATACTGAGAGCACTTGAGAATTACTCTGGAAGTTTGATAGTATACTGCAGCAACCTCTCATTTTCTGTGATAATTTGGAAACATCAGTGAAAAATCTGTAAAAGTCATGCCTTTCTATACCTTTACCAGAGCACTGAAGGCTGCTCATGCACTACCTTTGGTTTGAAGCATAATATTTTATATTTATAATTAAACTTATTAACAGTCATTCTAAGTTTTCAGAAGAGTAAAAATCCTTTAGAATTAAGGGGATGTCCTGTCTCCAATACTGGTTTGAAATTTAAATACTTCAGTTTTTGAATAAGGGAATGGGTCTTTCTACATGATAAGCGATATATAAAACGAGTTGCTAGATATTGTCTTCTCAATTGCAAAAGGAACTACACATGCGACCTGCAAAGCATCTACCGGGGAAGACCTCATGCCGCCAGTGACGATACCAGGAGACCTGGATTGTATTTTATCTAGTCTTCTATATTCTATGTGGCAGTGGATTAATAAAAAGCACCAAAGACTGTTAATTGAATGGCTAATTAAAAGCTAGTTGGCTGCGATATATGTAATGTTTGTAAACATTTGATTTTTTTTATACCTAATGTTACTTTAATGCTGCGTAAATACACTTTTAGACATTAATTTTGTAAATCGACATTTTGTAGCTTTTCATTACAATCAAACCAAATCAGTCTTTAATATTATATAATTTAATTTTCGTCTTTTACTGAACTGTCCTCATGCCTTATGTTTTAGGTACTCCGTCATCTCAAGACTCAAGTAATTATCAGTCATCTTATTTTTCACACATTCTAGTTTGTTTTTCTTGTCTAAAGCTTCTAATACTATACTTAGTACCTACTCTCTTTAAAATATTGCTTTCATTCTATGTATATCACATGTTCATATCATAACATGTGTGCATTTTAAGATTATAGTTACTAGGGCAACTTTTAAACTTCCACTAATGTGCTCATTACTTATCTTATCCAATTGTTGTCTGACCACACATTAATCCCAATCGCTTCTTCACTCTCATGACCTAACTAATCGATCTACATAAATAATATGTAATTATACAGCACATAGATATTTAAATTAATATACCTCATTATTTGATAACCCTAAAAATTTGATAACTTAGAGTCTCAAAATTATCTAGTGACGACAACGAGATGCGGTCAAACAAATAGTAAAATTAGCTCATTGGAGGGCTAAATGTGGAAGTAATTCTTACAGGTATGTATTTATGGATAAGGAACATATCTCTGAACATATCATATACATATCATTCCTCCCATTTTAGAGTTACTGATTTTAATGTTTTGGGGGGCAAATTGACCGTCTTCATAATGCCTACAAAACGTATAGGTAATATTGAATTCCATTACTGTAAATCGGCTTAAAGCTACGCTTTAAAAGACCGATTTTTGATGATTTTTATCAGTAAAACGTTAATTAAAAAAACCGGGCCCGCAGCAGGCCCGCAGAGGTAGATTTCGTGTTTTTTTTATTTTTTTTGAAAATCTGCCCCCCAGTCCCCCCCTTTGGGGGAGTATCCCCCATTCTCGAACTTAACCTTCAGTTGTGCCCTATTGATTTGTCGTCGAAGTTTGAAAGCAATCGGTACATAATTGCGACCTCTATCGTGCCGGTAAAATTGAGGTACATATACATATATACATAATAATATGAATGAATATCAAACTTATTCAGTAACTATATGAAACACTAGCCATTGCCTACACTATGCCTTCTAAGGTTGTAGCGTGTGGTTAAGTTGAGTATTACCTTCTTCACTCATTTCGCTATCAAATGTAAACAGATTTTTTCAAAACCGATTGACAATTCCACAGACTAGCGCGCTCAACCAAAAAAAACCAGGCCCGCGGCAGGACCGCAGCGGTAGATTTCATGTTTTTTTATATTTTTAAAAATCTACCCCCCAATCCCCCCCTTTGGGGGAGTATCCCCCATTCACGAACTTAACCTTCAGTTATGACTGTTGATTTGTTGTCCAAGTTTGAAAGTAATCGGTGCATAATTGCGACCTCTATCGTGCCGGTAAAATTGAGGTGCATACATATGATATACATATATATATATATATATATGATTTTTAACTGGCGGTTGTTTTGGGGTCTAGGGATCATATGGGGTATAGACCTCATGTGAAGAAATTTTTGGAAAACTCGACAACTGATACAAAACCAATACGTAGACTTTTCTTCGAAATCTACTTAAAAGAACACACTCTTCAACTGTATTCTGAAAATCGATCTAATAGAAAGTCATTTCCATTCCATTTAGATACATAAAGTGATCGAATGACAAAAAATAGAACCTAAACATTTTAGTTTGGATCTTAATTAGCAGCGACATGCAGGTAATTAAACTACTTCATGCTTATTTATTTTGTGTTGTACGAAAGTGGGGCTTACTGGAATATTACCACAACTAAATACTACCAGTCTCCGGGGGTTTTTGACGGGTACGGACATGTTAATTAGCAATGCCGCTACAGATTCAGCTAATTGTACATTGGTTTAGCATTCTGTTAGTTTAATAGTTATGATAAGGGAATATTGTGTCTTAGTAGAAATACATACCATTTTCTAATATACACATACATACACACTACATATAATATATGGGCACATTATGTGCTAACATAAGAATAGGTCATATAAACATATATGTATGTTTATTGTCTATGTATACTGTATATATATACTGAATGTTACCACTATATTGTAACGCGTAGAGTACTTCTTCTAAATTAACTGCGGCGTACTCCACCACGTATAAAGCTTGGGGCTTTATGGAAAATTAAAAGAGCAGGCAAACGCACTATGCGATATAATCAGGATCAGATTATTCGTGTAACAATTATAACTTCAAACAAATTAATTATAAATAATACTTCTTGAATTATTCTGTGCACATTGCACGTCAGTCGTCCAGACAGTCTTCTGTCCGCTGGGCGACTCTCTTTTCTTCTATTCTTATTCTTCATAAACTATTTCGAACATGTTCTAAATTCGAGTTTGGGGCCACCAGTCCAGGCCTCTTGCGTATCAAAGAGTTATTACTTCAATCGAAGGAGTATGCAAGCTGTGCGAGAGGTCTCATCACTACAATATCTTACTAATATTATAAACTTGAAAGTTTGTGAGGATGTATGAATGTTTATTACTCTTGCACGAAAAAACTAGAGACGTGGATTAACACGTAGGCTACTTTTTATCTCGATATTCCCACGGTATCGGGACTTACGTATGTGAAACCGCGGGGTGCAGCTGGTTAAAAATACAACTGCAAATAAAAAAATAAAAATCTTTTTAACAAAAAATTAAACTGACAAAAAGAACTAAAAAGCAAAAAATAAATAAACGTTAAGTCTTAAGTATTGAGCTTATTTACATAAACTATCAAATTTTATATAAACTTATTTTGAGTCGGCGCCAAATAATAAAATGTAATATTCTTTTGCCTTTCTGTATGATGAGACGTGTAAAAGATAGATATTATTAAATGCATTTTGTGTACTGTGAATATAAAATGCTTGTACTGCGTATTGTATTGCTACTTTAATGTTATTGCATGATACAAACTAAAGTTACAGGTATTTTTATAATAAACTAGCTGTGCCCGCGACTTCGTCCGCGTGGAATAGTGTCTTTAGGTAGAATTTTTAATTATTTAGGCTAATTGACGATACTTCCATACAACTTTTCATCCACACCTTTCAACCCCTTACACCCCTTTTTTTGCATTAAAAAGTAACCTATGTGCTTTCTCAGGCTCTAGACTATCTGTGTACCAAATTTCATTTAAATCGGTATAGTAGTTTTGGTGTGAAAGGGCGACAGACAGACAGACAGAGTTACTTTCGCATTTATAATATAAGTAAGAATTACCATTTAAATTAAACAAATACATTCAAATCACTGCAAAAAGTGTCTACTAGTGTAAGTGACTACTTATAAAAAATAATAGCCTAAAGCATCAAACATACAAATCTTCGTAGAAATTATTGATAGACCAGTCAGGTGCTTTTGAAAACATGGCTGTTTCCACATCGACTGTCATAAACATTCAAAAGAGTTAGTAAAGTTAACATGATAAAAAAATCAATTATACTTTCAAGGAATAAATCATTTATCTTCCTGAACATGATGACAACTTAATTTTACTTCATTCACGATGAAATTTTGGTGAAAAAACGTAGTCTATGTTCTATACCATACTATAATCTATCTCTGTGGCAAGTTTCATCCAGATCCGATATGCCGTTTAGCGTGAAATAGTAAAAACTAGTCTATGTTCTATACCATACTATAATCTATCTCTGTGGCAAGTTTCATCCAGATCCGATATGCCGTTTAGCGTGAAATAGTAAAAACATCAATCCATTATTAATCCATCCGTCTTCGCAAACTCTCGCTTTTATAATATTAGTAAGATTAAAAGGGATTAGATTTCCGTTCAACACCTAGCTTCCACCGGTTCGTTAAACAATATACCACTTGACTGTAATTCTGCAAAAACCTCGGATTAACATTTTCAGTCTAAACATTTTGCGGCGAAGGAATTTAATATTACAATACTCTTGAGCATATACGCTAATAAAGTTTATGTAGATGTAGGTTCGTCTAATAGAAAGTTGTACCTTGTGGAATATTTCATTAATATGTTCACGCAGTATTCCGCTGTTTTTAGATTTATCGTCGGCACATATAAGTGAGTCTAGTGGTTCACTATATAGATTATCTAGCTACTTAAGAATGTAAGAAAAACTTCATTTTATAACATATTTTAAAAGAAATTTGGAACCAGAAATTTAATAGCATTCGTAAATTGACAGCCAATAGCCAACATGTTGAGTATCTAAGGTTAGTTGTTTTGTGAATTGGTCCACTATAGTATATGGAAACATCTAAGATTAATTCGTCAGATTAAAATGAGGTGTGTTAATTACATGCTAAAAGTGTAAATTTTAATAATTTGACGATTTGAGCGTGACGCATGGGTAGGTGGGTTACAAACTTGCAAAAAAAAAGTCACCTTAACATTCTCGTGCGCGATCGAATTGGTTAAAGAAGACGAGTTGGAACTAGTAGATACCACGAAATTCTTAGCCATTACTCTTGATTCTAAGCTTCAATACTCAATATTGAAAGGGGCATGTTGCATATTGATAAATTATCAAATAAATTCAGATCAGCAGCATATGTAGTTAAAAAAATTCTTGAACTGACTGATATTGAAACAGGCAGATTATCTTTATATAATAATGTCGTATAAAACCTATCCAAGGCTATCCAAGCAATTAATTTTGATGCATTTAATTGTGATTCACTAAGCAGAAGTTTAAAGAAATAAACATCCTGATCCTGAACTTCTTAATTTCCATACGACCATCCTTACATATCAGCAGGGTTAACCAACCTCCGTTATCAGATATAATATATATAATATGGGGTGTTTACACTTTTAATATCTGACATGCCAGAGTAACTTCGTTTTACATTTTTATTTACATCTTTGAAAGCCTGTAGAAAAAAAAGCTCCTCCCCCCACCGGTGAAATGGATACATCGTATAAACTTTTTTCTTTCTACCATCTAATCCTTAAAATCCAATAGGTCCCAACGACACTCGAAAAATCCCCATTTAGCAATGTGGGCTCCCCACCATTATTGTACAATATGGGCAAAACTAATCAAACAATAACGCCTGACATCAAACAAAGTACAAATACTCACGAAAGCGAAAGCCAGGTATTTAAATTTCTATAAAAATTACACGTTCATCCAAATCATAAGAGTAGTACCAGAGATTGAGTTGGTAACTACAGATCCATAGCAATATTACCCTCTTTATTTAAACTCCTCGAAAAAAATATTAATAACAGACTTGTTGACTTTTTGGAATCCATAAATATATTATTAGACCAGCAGTTTGGTTTTCATATGGCTTAGCTTACTGATAATTCGGTCAGTTCCATCCTGCATCCAGTTGAAATAAGCATTAGAAAAAATGATTTATTCAACGACCCTTGAGATACACGCACAGTACAATCTATGGAGTAATAAAACTAAGCTATATAATTATTATAAGTGTTAAACATTATTTACATCACGCACCAGCCGAATAGGTTCTGGTTCAGCATCTGCTAAACATTGGTCTAGCGCTGGTTTTCAACCAGTCCTTATGTGAGCAACAGATGAAGTTACAGGTTACATAAGATGCGAGCAACAGAGAAAAATATTTGTCTACATTACTAACATCAATTTTAAGCATCAACGTTACTATATATAAGACGAAAATAATTAAGTATATATAAATACATATAGGTACATAAATATAAGGGAAACGAATTCAACATCCCCAACCAATCCCACTGCAACATTGGGAATCATATAAGGAATATATTGTGTTGATCATGTCAAGATTCCTCGGTGCATCAATGAGGTATTGCCGTAGTTTTATTCTAAAGGTTTTCACCGATTAGTGCATTAGTGCATTAGGGAGGCACTGTTGAGGTTTATGACTTCGTACTTAACCGACAGACTACAATGTATTAAGGTGAGTCCACATACGAGCACAGAACTTTCCGTTTGTTATGGAAGTATCTTTGGGCCAAGGCTCTCTATAATTTATATAAATGATCTGCTAAACTTTGACTAATTTTCATGGAAACTGATCTCGTATGCTGCACTCATCTTTACAGAAAAAATTTGGGCTCATACCTGTGACTTAGCTCAAAAAGGTTTTCATATTGTAATACAGTGGCTCCATGGTAATGTACTCATTTAAATGCAGAAAAGGCAAAATATATTCCGTTCTCAATTCGTGACTTCTCATCACATGACTAAAAACGTTCGTCACATAATTCTCTTGTCATTGCAAACCCCTTCAACGCATCAAGAGCATCAAATATCCAGCAGTTATTTTAGATGAAAACTAGTTTTAAACCACACATCCAACTACCTACTAAAAGAGTACGGATACTCACATAATTATATATTTTTAAAACAATAAGACACCTTGCTTCACCTTTAACTTACACAAATAATAATTAGCTTTTTGCCAGTCGACACGACGACACGCATTTAAAAATTATTCGGTTTCTCTGTGCAACAAAGCTTCTGTATAAGATTCGCTAAGTTCTAACAGTGCGTCAACTTTTTCTTACAAGTATCGTGTTAAGACAACAATCCCTATTAGAATACAACCAACTTTGCCAGGAAAACAAGGAGTAGTGTAATTATATATATCTATGAAAATGTAATATTCTGTCTTATACTAAAATCATCGTTATACATACACCGTCTCAGTCAAGCACACATGCGCGCAAACACACACACACATTTGATTTACACTAAAATACCTATGATCAGAAATGTTTTAAATTTATTTACTATGTATTCAGTACTCAGTTAGTCTAGTCAGTCTAGCTCAGTACCAGAAGTTACAACTACCTGCAACAAATATAAATAAAACTACTTGTGCATAAGATAATTTATGTAAACTTAAAATGTTTGAGACAGTAAACATTATTATTATAATAGATGTTCTTAGCCTAGCATATTTTCTTAGCTGACTTCGCTTATTTATAAACTGCTAAACTGCGTGGTTGACAAATAACTGTTTTTATTTTTATTTTTTAAATATAAGGAATACCTGAAATAAACATACACCTTTTGACCAAAAGATTTACTACTCTTTTTATTAATGTTACATTTTAAACCAGACTACCAACCTAATGTCTCTAGTAACAAAAACCAAGAACTTTCACATTTTATCATAAAAAAATTCGGACCCGCAGTAGGCCCACAGAGGTAGATTTCGTGATTTTTGAATTTTTTTGAAAATCTGCCCCCCAGTCCCCCTCTTTGCGGGACTATTCCCCATTCACAAACTTAACCTTAATTTTTGCCCTGTTGATTTGTCGTCCAAGTTTGAAAGCAATCGGTGCATAATTGCGACCTCTATCGTGCCGGTAAAATTGAGGTACATACATATATAAACTTTTTAACTGGCGGTTGTTTTGGGATCTAGGGATCATAACTAGACCTCCTGTGAAGAATTTTTTGGAAAACTCGACAACTGGTACAAAACCAATAGGTAGACTTTTCTTCGAAATCTACCCAAAACTCCTGACTGCCTTAATCCGGCCTTGTTGGAAAATTCGTTCGAAGATGACGTGTCCTACCTTACAAAAACTCAAGAACTTTCAAATATTATAAATTTGCGAGAAGCTAATATTTAATAGTAAAAAAACTGTTTAACACATTTCCGTAACCCATATGGTGTGTATGCTCCCGGCTACATTTAGTTATACCCATAAATTTAGTATACTTACGATTAACTTGGTTAGAAATTACAACATCAAAATTACAGTAACACTACAAAAGAGTTTTTATCAAAATTTTACAGACAGCTTATATAAACAAACTCGGTCAGAGGAAGCGGGGTCAACAGAATCATACTATAACAACATGGCTGCGGCACAAAAAATATAAAAACCGGCCAAGTGCGAGTCGGACTCGCTCACCGAGGGTTCCGTAAAATAGTTATATTATATGATGTAACTAAAAATTTACGGTTTTCGCAATTTTTTCTTTATCTGTGCTATAAAACGTTGTTTCGTACCAAATTTCAAGATTCTGAGTTTACGGGAAGTAGGTTTTGATTCCCTTGCGAGTGTCGAAAATTTGCGGAAATTTGCGGCATAAACGGCTGTATCTTTTGATTACGTTGACTTAGAAGTTTGATTTTTTCACAGCTCCAAGGGACAGTAGTATTGTGTATTTGATATAAATTTCAGCTTGATACCTCACCGCGTTCCTGAGGAAAAGGTTTGTTTGTTTTTTGTTGTTAATAATTTATATAGAAAAGCTGTTTTTTTTTGGACTTGATTTTAAATTTTGATTTTTGATAGCGGAATAATAGCAGGCATAAGTCATGCATATGAGTGGTACAGTGCATTCAAAAGCGGTCGAGATTTGTTGGAAGATTTGCTTCATTCTGGTCGGCCATCAACGTCTTTAACTTACTTTAACATCGCTAAAGTGAAGGAAATTATGGCTGAAAATCCTCATTCAAGTTTGAGAGAGATAGCCGCTGAACTTTCTGTGTCTCACGACTCGATTCGAACCATTTTAAACGGTCGCTTGGGCATGAAACACGTTACCACTTGACTAGCCCGAAAGATCAGTCACTCAACGAGTCAATTCCGACCTTACATTCGTAAAACACATTGTGACTGGTAATGAAACGTTGGCCTTGACATGCAAACTAGTCAACGTGCTTCGGAATGGCGACTTCCAATTGAAGTGAAACCGAAAGAACCACGACAAAGGTGTGTGTGACAAAGGTGTTGAGCATTCGGATTTCTTGCCAGAAGGTCAGATTGTAAATAAAGAATATTATTTGAGCATTATGCGACGTTTCAGAGAGCAAATTCGTCGAAAAAGGCCACATGTGTGGCTAGAAAATTCTTGGACATTACACCACGACAACGCGCCATAAAATAAAACCATTTTAAACGCATTTTTGAACAAAAACTCAACAAATACCATAGAGTTTTTCTCTTTCAAAAACTCAAATTACCACTTCGAGGTACCCGTTTTCAGTCGATAAAAGATATCAAAGAGAATTCACGGTGAGAACTGAAGTCGCTTCCGGTAAATGCATTTAAAAAACGTTTTGCTAACTGGAATATTCATTGGCGTATGTGCGATACAATAAATTTGGAAGAATAGTGAGTATAACTATGAACATGAAATTCCATTTGGAATGCAAAATTTGAGACAAACTCTTTGTTCGATGGTTTTATCCATTATAAAAATCGCAAAACACTTTTGATGAGCTTACAGAATCGAGTACTGAACACAAACTAAATGACAGATATTGCTCAAAATTCGCGCCAATATAGACAACAGTTCTGCCAACTTAACCACAAAAATAATTATTTGAATTGAATTTGGAATTAGAATGAAATAATCAATTTCCGATACTTTTTTAACAGAATATACATAGCACTGTGGACCAGATTAATGACTAGCAGCGCCTAGCGGTTTCATTGATACAGTAACAATGACAGATGATTGATACAGTATGAGTTACAATTAAATTACAATAACAAATTCATTTTACAGACATTACTATAACACAGAACAATGTTTGAAACCATTACATAATATGCTGTCAGATAAAATGACAGCTATTATACTCCTAGACATGATGTAAAACCTTTTATCGCATAGAGCTGTCTGTTGCCTTCACTTATTTTCAGGTGTGTTCAGCTGTTCCAAGTAATGGCCTTACGTAAGTAGAACTGAATAAGTGTTTGTTTTCGTATAATATGCGTTGAGATTTCAAAAAGTGTGTCGGCCGAATTCATAACTTAGTCTTCTGACTGAACAATGTATCCCACTAATATTATAAATGTGAAAGTTTGGATGGATGGAATGGCGTGAATTTTGAGCAATATTTGTCATTTAGTTTGTGTCCAGTACTCGATTCTGTAAGCTCATCAAAAGTGTTTTGCGATTTTTATAATGGATAAAAACATCGAACAAAGAGTTTGTCTCAAATTTTGCATTGCAAATGCAATTTCATATTCATAGTTATACTCACTATTCTTCCAAATTTATTGTATCGCACATACGCCAACGAATAATCCAGTTAACAAAACGTTTTTTAAAAACAAATTAAGTGCAGTAAGAAACTTCAAAATGTAGCATTCCTGTCTGTTGTTTTATAATGGTTCTCTAAGTATATTTAGAATGGTCTAAATATACTTAGAGAACCATTATAAAACAATAGACAGGAATGCTACATTTTCAAGTTTCTTACTGCATTTAATTTGGTTTTAATTGGAGACCTACTAAATGTTATATACATTGCTTATAAGTAATGTAAGGTCTGAATCGTTTTCATTATACAGAACTAATTTGTATCAAGTGAATTAGAAAAACCGGGTATTTTTTTATTACCGACTTGGAAGACATACGGCCCGAACTGATAATCACATACCCTTATTGTGCGATTATCACTGCCCATTGAAAAATGCCAATTATACTCACAAGCAAATCCCTATACCAGGACAGGTCCACTGCACACTGTAAGTATAAAGCTACAAGTACACGGCGAGGTCGACCAATCGTACCAAAATTCAGTGGGATGCCGCGCGCCGGCCGGGCCACCGTTAGTTCGATGCTCACTATTCACACTGTAGGTAGTTAGTGCTGCGCGACCCGATTTGCGGCTTTATTGTGTCAAAACAAGAGTCGCTATTTATATAAATGATATGGCGGTGTGGGACTTCTGCACCTATACTATTATGTATTCTGTGCCTACACTATATTAGTAGAGCTGTTTACCGCACTGTCGTTTTAAGAGTGAAGGTTCTCTCGTTAGGATGCTATTCCATAGTTCTACATGTATGAAAATTTTGAAAATGATTCATCTAGGCCTTAACTGAATTATTTATTTTTAAGTTTAAAATAATAAAAATATCGTGACACATCTTACACACGGCCATCTGATCCTAAATAAGGCAAAGCCTGTACTATCGTAAACAGGCTGCTGATTATACTTATATATTTCTAAATACATACATATTATAGATAAATTACACCCAGACACAGAACAAATAATCATGCTCATCACCGAATTATTTGTCCTGGGTAGGAATCGTACCCACGCCCTCTGGCTTAGCAGTCAGGAACACTAACAATTAGACTAACAGGAATTTAATTTACATGTATCAAATAATAATAATTGCTTTCACTGATACAACAACAGACAACCTACAACATAAAAAAACGAACTAACATCATCATCTGCCCGCCCTTTTCCCAATTTTATTTGGGATCGACGCAATGTGTAACCAGCCAGCAGTTGGCTGGTTGGCTTAATGGCCTAATAATAATAATCCTCCTTGGTAATGTAATCGTTTTTATACGGGGCAAAGGAAGAAATAGAGTATCCCTTATCCTACATAAGGGATATCGCAAGTCTCATGCATCCATTCCTATCAATAAATAATTAAATAAAAAAGCAGAGGGATTATCAAAAAAAAAAATCATCTTTATAATCTCTGTAAAATCTGACTACTGATAACATTTTGCAAAGCTTTGCTGTATTAGCAAAGAGGACGTATAAAGATTTTTTTTTACATTGCTTGCAATGAAAAAGCAGCTTATAACGTGACGTGACGTATGACGTCGTGATTTTGTATATTTTTTATGATTTAATTTTATGCTTAAGTTATAAAATAATATTCTTTTAGTTCAAATTCAAAACAATTTATTCAATTAAGACACTAAGTGACATTTGTGAACGTTAAATTGTAGCTGTAGTTAAAATCATAGATCGGCGCAAACAGACGCCACAGCATGTACTGGATTGTCGAGGTAAATTAGGTGAAAACACCAAAATCTACTGCCTGCTTGTGTCGATCTATAACTTCCAGTTTCCAAAATGCGTAAAGCCTTATGAAAAGAAGAATACTGGCAAAGAAACTCATGGCCACTCTTTTTAAAAGTCAGATGTTCAGGTGCAATAGTGTTAGTGTTACACGAAAGGTAAACAGGATGCAAGCTGATGCCACCTGAATTTCATTTTATTGAAATGCTCCAAAAGCTAACGTACTAAAAAATAAAAATCACTAACTGATACCGTTGAAGGTTGACCCTATTAAACATAAAAATCATTCAAGGTGCACATCCACCTTCATTCAGTTACAAAATCTACTGTTAAAAATAATTCGTGACTGGATTAAGAGGCTAGAGTTGCAGTTGATCGAACCAAAATTTATTTTATTTCGTAGAGTACAAAACACATCAAGTGTTTGCTGTATTTTATAAATATAAGCAATATATTAGTAGAAGCGTTGTTTTGTGAGTAGTAGACAGAATGGTGTTTTATAAAATTAATTAAAAGACACATTAATATTAGTAAACTTCAATCACCAGCCTATCGCCGTCCACTAACCATTAGTGACTTAAGCCAGGAAAATAAAAGAATGCGGTTTAGAAAGAATAAGTGCTCTTAAAAATAAAATCCTACTAATACTAAATAAGTTGACTTAAAAAATAGTTACAATAGGGAATATACATGTATTTTGTTCTTATCTTATATTGACTTGTTCCATCATTCTACCCTAATAAAAAATATAAATAACCTTGGCAATGTTCAAATTAATTTTTAAAATAACATTGAAAACATCGATAAAAATTGATCTGTTTGAACGCCGCCATATTTCACGGGCCTTGGATGACGTCACGTTCCACGCTCAGTGTTTGTTTCATAAACTTACTTAAGGTGTTATAGTAATTTTATACCGATTTCCAGCTGTAATTACTATTTATTGTAATTAATAGACGATGGATAAAGTTAAAAAACCATTTTATAGGTATTGCCTTGTCCCTAAGTGTAAAAACACTATAAGAAGCTACACCCAATACAGTATTTTTTCCTGTACAAAATAATAATGTAAAATACGAAAACAATGGTGTACATTAATGAGAAGAGATGAAGTATCTTCAATATCGTGTTTATATTGTCGTGAAGATCACTTTTATGTAAGCATATTACAATTTAATTGCTAGAATAGTGTGAATTAGTCAGCAGTAGGCCATTTATATTTGTTTTAAATATCAAGCAGAAGGCAACTTGCTTGACTACTTAAACTAGGTAACAAAAGTCCAATAAAACTTCATGAATATAACTAATTATACGTATCTTACCTATCCTTTAGATTATAATATAACAAATATTATAATAATTACCTTGCGGCTTTCACTCCTTTAACCTCAGCGGACGTAAAATCTGGATTTGATGCAAAATATATAGTCATCATGAATGCACCTATTTTCGGTAGATTGTTCGATTGTGCTGTGACAAAACTATATTCAGTCATTGTCCTAGATGATTTCTAATATCACTAGAATGCTTAAATTGCACTAGCTAAGACAAAAATCACAGGAACACCTATCTTTCTCCGTAACACTACGAATATAGGCGCCGATAAATGACAGAACGTGGAATGGCACGTCATGTTTTGTTTCGACCAATGGTGAAACGTTTTGCAAAGTAGAATTTTACGCCCTTATTTTGCATATTTTAGTTAATATCTTTTGCAATTAAACACGAACTAAATAAGAAAATAATTGTTTAGGCATAATATCTGGACATTAAAGATTCAAGGGAAAATTAATCAAGTAAATTTAAACAACATGCATATTCCCTATTACTGATATTAGGTAACCTATAAATTAGGTAGGATGATATCCATTCACTTAAAGTTACAAAGATTCTCTACAATGGCAGCGAAACGTGATACAGGATAATTTGTAACTTTAATCCTTTACATTTACTACGCTAAGTATGTTGTAAATCTGGCTTGTTATCTGATACAAGATTGGACAAAACAATTTCCAAACAATTTCTAATGTGGTAAAGGGTTCAAATTTGAAATGTTAACATCAAATATGTACTTGTGTAGAGAAAATTTATTACCATTAAGGTTCTTACGGCCAAAATGTTTCTAAACGAACCGTATTTGTTATTGTGAACATAACGATTACGATATTTTTAGCATCAACATGATACAATTTTTACGTGACCGCGCAGCAACAAACTGTTATCTGTTTGACTAATTTCTGGGTATGTTTAGTTGAATATATATTTATAATCAAGTAATAAAAAAAATTAAGTATTACTTCTTTTTTTTTTATTTATAATAAAAAAAAGAAGTAATACTTAGTTTTTTAATCCGCGAACACAATTAAGTATTATTATAAGAAGAACCGCTATTGAAGCTTATAAAGTATCATCCTAAATCAGAAAGTTGTCTATAAGGAAACAAATTGATTGAAAAGCCTTTCTAAATAAATTAGATTGCTTTATATCTCGTCATTTCTGCAAAGACCAAAAGACACTCCCTTCTGCAGCGGAATATGATCTTGCAATATATCCCATCAAAAACATAAATGGGAAAAGGGTAGCCAAGTTCAATAATTATTATGAATATCAAGGATATCCAAAAAGGTAAAATGTTCCTGTGAAATGTATTTAACATACACACATGAAATTTGGTGTAGAATTCCAAATTTCATATTCATGGTTGTCCACTTCACCGACAAAAGAATTGAGATCTAAATGGGTGCCAAGTTTTGTAGATAATCCTGAAATTTATATATAAGAACATACAACCTGCTATAACAATTTACTTCTTAATGGGGAAAAAACTAAATGTATACTTTTTTTTTTTTTGTTTTTATTTATCACAATATAAACAACAAATACAACAAAATTGTAAATAAGCATTTAGAAAACCTATGCGGTTTGTAATCAATGCTTAGTCTACGTCTCTAAAGTTAAGGTGTTCTTAGTTAATTATAATTTTTGTAAGAAGTATGATCTCAATTTGTATTTCACATTATGGGGCTGGACATCTTCCACACTACGTAATTCTGGCGGTAGTTCGTTAATAAGTCGAGGAACTAGGTAAGCAGTCGTTCGTTCGCCGTAGGTATTGTTCGTTGCGCTCGACGTACATAACTGGTTCTGAGCTACCGCCCGCGTGTATACAGAGTGTTTTATTTTATGACGAAGTTTTTGGTTAAAAAAGTTTTCTTTGTTTCCGGCCAACTTTAATAATATGAATAAGCATAGTTCCCGACTTTGCCGACAAAAGAATGACATCTAAATGGGTGCCAAGTTGTGTAAATAATTCTGAAATTTATTTATAAGTATTCACATATAAGTTATCTAATATTTGGCCAATCAACTTAATATTTCTTTATTTTATATGCACTTGCATACACTTTTTTATATTGTAAGGTCAATATAATTATCCTACTCTTCTAAAAGTTTGGTTTTCTCGTGAAAATTAGCAAAGTTAAATCTTGAGCTTCAATTTAGCGTAAGTTATCTGATTTTTGTAAAAAAACAACTGTTCAAATTTAAGAAATTATATTTTTAAATAGCAAACATGGTTGCGGAAAAAAAAATTGTGCATTTGTAAATTTACTTAAGCTTGATAACATAAATAAAAATAAATAGTTTTTATCTGATTTCAAAAATGTTCACTCGTCTGTGTGTATTTTTTTATGTATGTTCACCGATTTCTGTCATCACTCGTATGAACCAATTTTAAAAATTATTTTCTTTATGCAATTTCTATTAATTATTTTTCAAATTTAATCCAGTTAAGTAGATCTACGCACATGTACATTAACTTACAAAGAAATACAAGTAAAGTACATGTAAACATAACGTGACACGATTGTATTACGATTAAGTTATTGAAGGGCTTAGTCCAAAAACTCGTTTGTGGAATTTGTATGATTGATGTGAAACTAATTGTACTTCAGCGGTTAAAGTGGCTCAGTATCGAATATATTTAGAGTCTTCATTCGCACTGTGACTGTGCTGTGGTTGTATACAAATATGTTTTGGAAGTGTAGATTTGGGACTAATATTATAAACGTGAAAGTTTGTGATGATGTAAAAACTACTAACCGATTGCGATGATGCAAAAAATTTTATGTGCTTCAATATGCGTACCACAATGTTGGTTCAAGCGTTTTCAGTCCGGCAACTTTGATGTTAACGATGTAGCCTGCTCTGATCACCCTCATACTGATAAAGGCGATGCCATTTTTGAAAAAGTGGAGCAAGATCGCCATAATAGTAGTACGATATAACCGAGGAACTGATGATTGACCACAACATAGTTTTGACACATTAAAAAAAGTCTGGCTATAAAAAAAGCTCGATATTTGGGTGCCACACGAGCTCACTGAAATAAACCTTATGAATAGTGTACTCATTTACGATTCTCTACTGAAACGTAATGAAACCGAACCATTTTTGAAAAGATTGATCACTGGTAATGAAAAGTGGATCACCTACGACAAGAACGTGCGAATAAGATCATGGTCAAAGGGTAGTCAAGCTCCACAGACTGTAGCAAAACCCGGATTAACACGCAATAAGGTGAGGCTGTGTGTATGGTGGATTGAAAGGGCATCGTTCATTATGAGGATCTCTACAGTGCAAACAACTAATGAGACTCAAGCAAGAAATTAAAAATAAAACGTCCGGAATTGATCAAAAGAAAAGGTCACTCCTTTTCTGTTGATAATTTCTTTCATCATGATAATGCCAGACTACACACATCTTTGGGTACTCAGCAAAATTGAGAGAGCTTGGTAGGGAGGTGTTAATGCATCCACCATATAATCCTGACCTTGCACTCTTAGATTTTCACCTGTTTCGGTCTCTTCAGAATTTTTTGGGTAGTGTTAGGTTAACATCAAGAGCCGAAGAGGTACGCGAGTGGCGTGAGGCCGCTCGCCGAGCTACCATGGCTCGGTGGTTGTCCCGGCTGGAGGCTCCACGTGCTGGCTTTGCCACCGTGGAGGCGCTCCAGCTGGTCATCGTCGAGTGGGCAGGACGGCAGGACGGGACCCTTTCCTTCCGACTGACGCAGGTTCTTTCCGGGCACGGCTGCTTCGGGAAGTACCTGCACTCGGTCGCTAGGAGGGAACTGAGTCCCGCCTGTCACCACTGCGACTGCAGTGAGGACTCGGATCAGTACACGCTGGTGGTTTGTTCCGCCTGGGCGACGCAGCGTCGGACCCTCACTGCAGTCATCGGAGGGGATCTCTCGTCGCACGGCCTTTCTCGCAGAAGGAGGCGGTGGAAATGGTGCGGGAGGATGATTTCCACTCGGACCTAATTCACCGCCGGTGAACCGGGCGGAGGTGCGCTTACCAGCGCCTCATGCCGCCCTGAGTGTCGCCACGGGTGGACGGGACGGGTTTTCCCCTCAACCCGCTACAGTGTCCCCCTGCGAGAAGGCGGCGTGCCTGGACGTCGCCTAATTGAGAGGTTTTTCACCCGAAGGTGGTGCCCGCGCTTTTGCAGGCAGGCGCTAGGGGGGGTCCGGATGTCTTAATAAAAGCTGTTTCCGGATCCCTCCTACTTAAGGCGCAGTACGGCACACCGTGTGATTTTAGTCGGTTCGATTCCGACACACCTCCACCGAAAACCCCGGGGGGGTGACGGCCCGAGGGGGTTTCCACACGCACAAAAAAAAAGGTTAACATCAAGAGACGACTGTCAAAACTATCTGTCGCAGTTTTTTGATGAAAAATCCCAAGATATCGACTGCATCAGGATATTGCAACTGCAACAGAAAATAATTCATATTTCTATGTCTGTAATATTTATATAGTTCAATTGCGAAGAATATCGCAATTAAATAAGTGAATGCGGCAAAATGCAATCAAGGATAAAAGTCATATTCTGTACATATACGGTGTATCCGTCACTAGGATGGAACCAATAGTATCTACCTTCATGAATTACCAAAGACACTCCTTGGATTACTTTATACGTACGAGTATATGCTGTAAAAGGAAAAGGGCGGCTAGCAAAAGTTAAAGGTGTAATAGATTTTTGTACATATTCAGTAAAAACATTAAAAATAAAGTCTTAATCGGAACAATCGTTAGATAGATTTCAAATTGCATTTAGAGACAGCAACTTTTATAAGTTAGCTGTGTATCGATCGAATTTTAGCAAGGTCGGCAAACTTTGGCCTATGAAGAAAGACGTCGTGGTTTGTTGGCAGCTGTTACAGAAGAAAAGACAATTGGCGATTCACGTATAAATAAATTCAGAACATTATATTAAAGATTGATTCAGGAAGCTCTTGGATGTATAAATACGAACCAGAAACTAAGCACCAGTCAACAGTTTCGCTGTTCCTAACTGAGCCAAGGCCTATCAAAGTTAAGCAATCAAAAAGACACTTTAACACGGTCAATTTATTCTTTAAAACTAAATGGTGCCAGCATTTTCCATGATTAGCTTTAAGAGGAAACGCCGAATCAAACTTAAAGATCCAAGTCTACATAAATTCAAACTGTGCAAGTGCCATGTAAGCGTCCAGGGTGGTCTTTATACGAAATAACCATTTCAGTTTTAAGCTGAGCAGTCATGACACATAAATAATTCGGTAATCATAAAACTCAACCACATCTTAGGAACCTCCACGACTCCAACTGGTCCGAAACCGCAGTCAGACATTTAGGAAAGCGACTGAAAATACTCAAAACTGCCAGACTACTGTAAAAATTAAGCTAGAATTGCTATTCCACATGACACTTTCATTCACAAACATAATTACTATTAAATATTATACAAATAAATTATATTATATAGGCATTGAAGATGTGTGTCTGTGAAGGTTAAGACAATGAGGTGCATTGGAAAAAGTGTGTTGAAAATTGCTTTAGTGGTATGAAATGAAAGTTATTTGAAACGATTAATTTAACAATGTTTTTACACAATACTAGTAGCTTTGTTTAATGGCTTTCTCTTTTTTTCCAAATCTCTACTTTAAAAATAGGAAGAAACCTCACTAATAACAACAGCTAAATAAAGGATCCCAGAACAAGACATCCTTTGGTATACGAGTTGTCGAAATGTTTTAGTACTTTGATTTTCTTATGAACGTTAGCATCTACTAATTTACACTAAGTATATGAAGCCCCGATACTGCCAAGAGAGCTTGAAATGTGTCCCATACAAGGCAATAAAAAGTCAGGTGTTTTCCATATAGGAATTAAAATAAATAATTTACCGATCTTTAAAGTGGCCTGATAATACTACAAAAATAAAACTGTGCTTACTTTCATCAGTTTTAGAAGAAATTAGTGAGGACAATTTCTTATTCCACGAACGAAATTCCAACTCAGATAGTCTAACTTTTAGAACTAAAACAAGGAAATAAATCACACATATTTTAGCTTAGTTTCACCAGTTCGGTGCACGGTGTGAAATAACGAAGCAAGTTGCGACACGTAAAGGCAAAGTTTTTAACGAGACTCTCATAACAAGTGCTTCAAAAATGTTGTAGGCTCGTAACGAAATAATCTATCTTTTTTATGTTTTTGTGTGTTTCGTGACACAGTAAGTCATTACTTACTGTCACTACTGTATATTCAGCGTCTAAGAAATTAACAAAAAAAATTGTTAGTATTTCTTTTTTCTGTCTCTGTTAGTTAATTTCTTCTATTAATTAATGAATTTCATAGTCCAAGATTGTATGGATACTTGCAAAATGTCCATACCCTATGTTAAATCATGGAACATATTCTTCAAACTTAATCATCACTACATCTACACCTCGCCGCGTCTGTCTCGTCTGTCTGTTCCCGATAAACTGAAAAACTATTGAACGGATTTTGAGCGATTGCAATTAAAATGCCGTGTTATATTGTGTGCATTTATACATTTAAATTATATTTATAAAACCTTAAAAGCATGAGCCTTTTACTCAAACTCATTGAAAAACCCCTTTGTCAATCAACATCTTTGAGCATCAATCTCGGGCACCGCTAAACATAGTTCTAGGGTAGACTGTAGACTGACCTTAACATGTTTAGATTGATCAAGGGCGGGTATAGGTTGCCCCAGTATTGATTCAAGTAAGTTACAAAATTAAATATAATCTTATCACTACATAGATAGATAGATAACTCTTTATTTGTACACTATTTTTACAATACATTTACATAATAAAATTATATCAAGGATAATATAATGCACAAAGGGCGGCCTTATTGCTAGATGCAAACTCTTCCAGGCAACCTTAGGATGGATCAAAATGAATCGGAGAGACAGTGGCAGTTGATGGTGTATTTACAAAGAACAAAAAATAAAATAAAATTTATTTGTCATTTCTAATAAATATTAAAATATACAGATATTCTACATTAACCTACTTAACCTACTATAAATACCAATACACATATATATAACAAATATACATACATAAACCATAAACTATATTATATACAACACATACACATACAGTATAACTAAAGTGAAAGGTAATGTTCATAAACCATTTTTTTGAAAACAGTTATTGATTGTGCTCGCCTAATGGTAATTGGTAATGCATTCCACAAGCGTACAGCTTGAACAGTAAAATAATGATCAAAAAATTTTGTGGAATGCTGTGGCATCTCCAGTCTCAAATTTTCAGATGACCTTAGACATTTTTCATGTGTGTCATGAAGGAACTTGAACCGTTCTTTGAGATAAAATGGGGCTTTAGGGTTGAATAAGACGTTGTAAAGTAAAAAGAGGATATGAGTATTCCGGCGAGAGCGAATTGGAAGCCACCTGAGCTTTTGACGGAATTCTGAAACGTGATCATATTTTCGTAGCCCATATATGAATCTTATACAAAAATTTTGAAGTCGCTCAAGCTTATCAAGTTGTGCTTCAGTGAGATTCAGATAGCTGACATCGGCATAGTCGAGAATCGGAAGAAGAAGTGATTGTGCAAGCGCAGCTCTAGTGGTAGTTGGAAGAAAGTTACGTAGTCTTCGTAAGGATCCCGCTGAAGCGTAAACTTTACGACTGACTTCCTGCAACTGTGGACCCCAAGATACGGTACTGTCCATACATATTCCCAGGTTTTTTACACTTGTGCTGATCTGTAATGAAGTGCCATTAAAATAAATTTGAGACAGTTGAGACCAATCAATTCTTGAAATTAACCCAGGACTGCCTATAACGCATACCTGCGTTTTTGAGGGATTAACCTTGAGTCCATGATTATGACTCCAATCGCAAATGTCCGATAGGTCTGCATTGATTTTGTTAATGGCTTCCGATAGCATGTTAAGCGGAGCTTGTGTATATATTTGTAAATCATCTGCATAAAGATGGTAGGATGAACGTAATTGTTTAGAGATGGAGTTTATAAAAACAGCGAAGAGTAAGGGGGATAAAACGCCACCCTGCACGCCACGCTACATATTATAAAACAAAGTCCCCTGCCAAATCTGTCTGTCTGTTCGCGATAAACTGAAAAACTACTGAACGGATTTTCATGCGATTTTGACTAATAGACAGAGTGATTCATGAGGAAGGTTAAGGTGTATAATTTGTACCCGTGCGAAGCCGGGGCGGGTAGCTAGTTAATTATAATAAAATATTCAGTGGCTAAAATATCTTTATTGATTTAAGTCTTGAGTTTTATTAAAAAGCAATACAATGAGAAAGGTTTTCTGAGAATTATTACATTCTAGGTAAATTAAGTTCAGTATCCTTCCTAACTCCAAACAAAGGCAACCGGTGCTATAAGTTACAATAATAATTCCAAGGAAATTGAGTTCAAAGCTCGTAAAATGAACGAATTCGCTACCTCTACCCATGTGAAACACCCTTCGTTAACTACAAAATTTTAACACACTAATTTACTCTCATAAATTCATATAATTATGTATACCTATATACGGGAATTAACACGATCACGAGATATGTATTACATGCCTCTGAATTGACGTTTCGACCAGGTTGCACTGGCCGTCAAATTATTCGTGTAAGAAATGTCTTAAGCTGACACTAAAATAACAGTAAAGTAACAGTAATAATAATAGTAACAGTATATAATGAAAATCTTCGGAAGGGTTTTCAATTCTCAATGTAAAATTGTTGTCAGATATATTGAATTGAAATAAGCCAACGCCTAAATAATTAATCGATGCAATCCTATGAACAGTGTTTTTATTACAGATGCGTTTCGGATTAGGCATCTACTAAACATTTGTACTATGTACCTATATAAAAGTATTATATTAAGGGGAATGTTGTACATACTATTGAAGTTTTGGGACCATTGAGAAAATCGTATCGTTATCTTTGTGGCGGCGACATACGTGGGACACTGAAAGTTTTTAGAGTAGACCAGTAAGAAAAGCAGTCGTTGAAAATTTTATTTAAATTTAGAATTAGGAACTCTTTCGGAATCTGTTAGTAGATGTTTGATGATTTCATATGTTATTTCTTTTTACGAATTGGCGGCAATTTAAAAAGTGTCGTGCATCGAAATTGATTTCACTAGAGAAAATTTTCTCTCAATGATTTATTACACTTTCGTTGCGGTCTTACTCAACAACAATTATTTTGAATATGATTTGAAAAAAAATTACATTAACAATTTAATTCGTAAATATTTTGATGTCTATGTAACACATAATATAAATAATGCGTTAATAAAGTTATTTCTATCAAAGAAAAATGGAAAATCGTTCCAAAGCCATCTAAATGTATTTTTTATAAAACTTTCAAAATGTCGAAAATTAAGAGATCTTCAAGGTCAAAATGACGGTATATATATTTTTTTTTAAATCCACCCAAACCTCCATACGTTACAGTCCAATTGGTAGTTTCAAGGATGAGCGCGTTTAAACAATCAAACAAAAAAACACCAGCTTTAATATAATAATTATATAATACGAGGAAGACCCTTGCTGCTCCGAAACATTAAGTTGAAGATGAATGTTCACACTTAACTTTCCCACAACTCAAAAACTAAACTTACCTACAACTAAAATTATGCAAAGCAGTTAGATAGAACCGCTAGACGGACTCGGACTAGATTTCAGTTTTTTTTTACACATACATATATATAGTAATCATAACTTATATAGTATAGATTTCAAAGATTGTAAAATGTGTAAATGTAATATTTACTGCCATTAAACTTGATTAATGATATTTGGTAACCAATAACACTTTGGAAGGAGTAAATGTACGTTCATTTCATTTTGATTAAACTAGCAATCTAACAACTATGAAGTAAGGCTACCATAGGATTTTCAAATAAATACATACGCTAGGGTAAGTAGAATTATTTTATTTATATTTAAAACAACAACTATGCCTGAAGGGGTGGATTTTATGCGGGATAAAAACACTTGGGAACAAATTATTTTTAGATTCACAGGCTATTTCGAAAAAATTTCACAAATGTAATGTGAGCTAATATATTTTTCATATACTGTCTTTTATGTCTTTCTTTTCATATTTAAATTTTATCTTTCATAGTTTTCAGTATCCATACTTTGTTAACTAGTTTGCTTACTTTTATCTTCATAACATAATAGCGCACGATAAAACAGTGTTGTATTATATTATTTAATTAAATATGTATTGTTAAACTATCTGGTAATGTAAAAAAGTGACTGTGAGTTTGTTTGCAAGATTTCTTGTCACAAGGCTCAACTATTTGCCGCTCCCTAAGGGCAGAGAACGTTCTTAACTGTTTGCAACATGGTGTTTTTTGTTATAATAATTTAATTTTTAGCAAAGCAACCTATTGTTGATCTACAATATTTAATTTAAAAAAAGATGGTTTTAAGCAATTTTAAGAAATTCTTTAAAATAAAGATATTTGACTTTGACTTTGAAAATTTGAAAAGTTGTACAGCAGCACGGCTGATTGATATTGTTTGTGTTGATTAATATATAGTACCTGGGAGCCCGAGCTACACTTGGTAGCTTTTGTAAAATCGTAATTTTTTTTTTGTAAAATTTCGTATTTACAGGAAATAAAACTATGCTGTTGAACTTAAAATGCAAAACTATATCTGTATACAAAATTTCATCAAAATCGTTGGAACCGTTTCCGAGATACCTGAAATATAAATACATACACAAATAAAAACATACATACAAGAATTGCTCGTTTAAAGTAATAATCTTACTTTACATAATATATGTATCTAAATAATATATGTAGACTGACACTACTACAAGTTACTTCATATCTTCAAATATAAATAGGAATGGACACTTAACATGTGAAACAAATGTCTGAACTAGCTTTGTTGGAGGAGTATTATTATGCTACCATTTCACTTTGAAGTTCTCGATGATTCGTGCAACGGCTATATGCGACGACCTGAAATGTTTATAACTTCTAATTGATTATAATGCACACATAGGAATAAATTATATTATTAAACTATTGAGATACATTTTAAATACCTACCTAATAAAATTTGTAATTGAAACTTTGACTAAAACCATCAATTGTTTATTATGGCTAAAATAAACTATTTTATATGAATAAAGTGAGTTTAAGGATTGTGAATACAATTACGGGTTTTGATGCTACCACTTATTTTCTAAATAAAGGTTGAACTATGTGTAGACGGCAGGTGGCCCTTCGACGAGCACTTCCGACAGCTTGCTCCGAAGCTGGTCGGGGCTGCGTCCGCCCTTGGGCGACTCTTGCCCAATTTGGGTGGACCCAGCGTCGCTACGAAACGGCTGTACACGGGGGTTGTCCGGTCAATGGCACTTTACGGTGCACCGGTGTCGGCGGGGGCTCTGACCGCCCAGAATAGGGCGCGCCTCTGGCGCCCTCAGAGGGTTATGGCGGTTAGAGCCATACGCGGCTACCGCACCGTGTCGACGGAGGCGGCGTGCGCGTTGGCCGGGTTTCCGCCGTGGGATTTGGAGGCGGAAGTGCTCGCCGAAATATATCGGCGAACGGCTCAGTTCCGGGCGGGAAGCGGCAGTCGGCCCCCGCCCGAAGAGGTACGCGAATGGCGTGAGGCCGCTTGCCGAGCCACCATGGCTCGTTGGTCGTCCCGGCTGGAGGCTCCACGTGCTGGCTTTGCCGCCGTGGAGGCGCTCCAGCCGGTCATCGTTGAGTGGGCAGGGCGGCAGCACGGGACCCTTTCCTTCCGACTGACGCAGGTTCTTTCCGGGCACGGCTGCTTCGGGAAGTACCTGCACTCGGTCGCTATGAGGGAATTGAGTCCCGCCTGTCACCACTGCGACTGCAGTGAGGACTCGGCTCAGCACACGCTGGCGGTTTGCCCCAGTTGGGCGGCGCAGCGTCGGGCCCTCACTGCAGTCATCGGAGTGGATCTGCCGCTGCCGGCTGTCATACGCTCCATGGCCGGTAGCGACAGGAATTTTACCGCGGTCGCTACCTTCTGTGAGGAAGTCATCTCGCAGAAGGAGGCGGTGGAAAGGGTCCGGGAGGACGACCTCCACTCGGACTTAATTCGCCGCCGGCGAACCGGGCGACGGAGGCGCGCTTACCAGCGCCTCATGCCGCCCTGAGTGTGGCCGCGGGTGAACGGGACGGGTTTTCCCCTTCACCCGCTGTAGTGGCCCCTCGCGAGGAGGCGGCGTCCGCGTGTGCCTGGACGTCGCCTAATTGAGAGGTTTTTACCCGAAGGTGGTGCCCGCGCTTTTGCGGGCAGGTGTTAGGAGGGTTCCGGATGTCTTAATAAAAGCTGTTCCCGGATCCCTCCTACTTAAGGCGCAGTACGGCACACCGTGTGGTTTTAGTCGGTTCGATTCCGACACACCGCCCCACCGAAAACCCCGGTGGGGTGACGGCCCGAGGGGGTTTCCACACGCCTAAAAAAAAAAAATGTGTAGTGTATACATAATAAATATATATGTGCTACTAATGAGTGGGGACTAATGATTGAAAGTCACGCAGCGGGCTATGGAGCGAGCTATGCTTGGAGTCTCTTTGAAGGATAAATTTCGTAATGAGATCATCCGACAAAGAACCAAAGTTACCGACATAGCTCGCAGGATAAGCATGCTGAAGTGGCAATGGGCTGGCCACGTATGCCGAAGGACCGATGGCCGTTTGAGCAGACGGGTCCTAGAGTGGAGACCGCGAATCGGCAAACGGAAAGTAGGACGCTCCCCAGCCAGATGGACCGACGACCTGAAGAAGGTAGCAGGGATGGACTGGATGCAGAAGGCGGAGGACCGGGTGCTGTGGCGCACATTGGGAGAGGCCTATGTCCAGCAGTGGACTATGATAGGCTGATTGATAATGAGTGGGGTACGCGGTGGTGCGGGCGTGCGGAGCGAACGCTCGCCGCTCACTTCTAGTCGTGCCGCCGAGCTAGTAGGAGCACAGTGTAGTGAACCTGTTGTATCAAACAGAACGGTATAAGTGGCGACCCTGCCAGGATTAAAAACAATCAAGGTATGTTGCCAATAAACAAATCATAAATCTGGTTTCTTTTTAAGAATCAAGCGGAGGTTTTATCGTAAAATAAAAAGTAAAACATAACTGTAAACAAAGTATGTATATCAGTAATGCCTCATTTGGTTGTCTAAATAAAAGTAAAATCAATTAGGTGTCTATTGCTGCAAAGGCATAAACCGTATTTAACAGATTTTTAACTTATATTATTATGTAGCTACCCACTTACTACATGTTTATTATGGTCGCAGTCGTTTATTGCTCTTATGGCCCGTGACGATGCGCAGGTGCCTATTTGATTTGCATGTAATCTCGTAATATTGAACGCTATATTATCTAGTTAAAAGTAATAAAAAAGAAACTTACTTTTCTTAAAATATATAAAATCTGTTTCATAAATTGTGACCCTCGCAGGTACGACTACCGTCCTGTTTCTGCAGAATCAGATCAATGTGTATGATGATGTTTCAATTAATTAATAACATTTAGCTAATACAATAATATTTTGACAATTGAGGTTAAAACTGAATGTTAGAGGTAGTTTAGATAATCAAACGGTACCTAACCTAAAAGACTGTTGTATTTTTACTTTATTTCCTACAATTACGATAATGTTACCCGACAAGTGTAACAATAAGACTTACATATAACAAAAAAATATTAAAAGAAAGTTCGATAAAATAAGAACCGTACCTACAAATTACGAAAAGTTAGCTCTATAAAATGAGAACTTTACCTACAAGTTCCTAAGAGGTAGTTATATAAAATTAGAACGATACCTATAAATTACTAAGTGGTAGTTCTTTGAAATTAGAACGGTACCTACAAATTTCTTAGAGGTAGTTTTATAAAACTAGAACGGTGCCTACAAATTTCCAAGAGGTAGTTCTATTAAATTAGAACGGTACCTACAAATTTCTTAGAGGAAGTTCTATAAAACTAGAACGGTACCTACAAATTTCCAAGAGGTAGTTCCATTAAATTAGAACGGTACCTACAAATTTCCAAGAGGTAGTTCTATTAAATTAGAACGGTACCTACAAATTTCCAAGAGGTAGTTCTATTAAATTAGAACGGTACCTACAAATTTCCAAGAGGTAGTTCTATTAAATTAGAACGGTACCTACAAATTCCTAAGAGGTAGTTCTTTAAAATTGTAACGGTACCTACAAATTTCTAAGAGGTAGTTCTATAAAAAAATAATGGTACCTGCAAACTTTTAAATGATAGTTCTATAAAATTGGCACGGTGCCTATAAACTTCTGAGGCGAAGTTCTATAAAATTAGAATGGTACCTACGAACTGCTAGATGGTAGTTCTATAAAATTAGAATGGTACCTATAAACTTCTAAGGCGTAGTTCCATAAAATTAAAACTGTACCTACAAACTTCTAAATGGTAGTTCTATAAAATTAGAATGGTGCCTATAGACTTCTAAGGCGTAGCTCCATAAAATTAAAACGGTACCTACAAACTTCTAAATGGTAGTTCTATAAAATTAGAATGGTACCTTTAAACTTGTAAGGCGTAGTTCCATAAAATTAAAACTGTACCTACAAACTTCTAAATGGTAGTTCTATAAAATTGGAACGGTACCTATAATCTTCTAAAGCGTAGTTGCATAAAACTAGAACGGACATTTAATAAAATAAGAATTGTACATTTTACATACGTAGATCTATGAAGTTCGAACGGTATCTAGAATAGTAAACACACAGGAAAATAGGTTGTTTACGAATAGTCCAAAAATCATGACTCATTACCACCAATGGAGGACTCCATTAGACTATAACAGCAAATCAGCTTCAATTGGTTTACACTGGGAAAAATGGAAGAGAGATGGAAGTCACTCAAGTAATAGCAAGCAATGTTTTGCCATAGACAAACATTGTCTAAAGTTCAGATTTCGCAGATATTGTAGAACCAGAGTGAACAAACGTTGAAGCGATCTCCCAGTTTGAACCGTCAATGTTCAAAAAGCTTAAAGTGAAACGTTGAAATTTAAATGTTTATATATTCTGGGAGTAAATGTACTGTTATTAAACTTTCGCGACTATACATATTAGATGTCTAAATCGTCGGGTAACCAAAAAAGGTATTGTACCTTATAATTATTACCGCGATTAAGTCCCGATGTATACATCTAAATGTAATATCATCAACGACGTTGTTTGGGAGATTCTCAAGCCTAAAGGTGGTCGTTTTAAAAAATATGTAAAGAATCAAGACAAGAATTTTATGGCTTATGGCAGTCAGCACCCACTAAAAATACTTGGATGTTTTAATTCTACTGTAAAGGTCAAAAATGAGTCTAGTTGGTAAAGTAACATTTTATGTGTTGAAAAATAGCACTAGAGATTTGTTTGGAAAAGATACTGCGATTTAACTTATGTTTTAATAGTAGGCCTAAAAGTAAACACAATTGATGGTGCATTTTCCGAAATCAAAGATCATAAAAAATATTAATAATAATAATTATAACTTCACATATCTCACTCGCGGCCGTCTGATCCTAACTGGGCGGAGCCTATTCTATGGTAGCCGGACTGCTGATAAACATTCTTATTTATTTCTAAATACATACATAGTATAGATAAATTGCACCCGGACGCAGAACAAGTGATCATACTCGTTACTCAATTGTTTGTCCCGGGTGGGAGTTGAATCCACGACTATGTTAGTTAAAATAAATGATACTAAAGATTCTATCTACACCATAAAATCTTAAAAGAAATATTTTCACGGTTAGATGTGACACAATCAAAACTAATTAAAAGTAAATTAAAACTAATTATGGCTGATAATGTAGTGAGATTTTTACAGTCAGTCAGTACAGTCGAAAGACAGAACCGAAATATCTTCAAAAGGTTGCAAACTATAAAATCTAATTGGCAAAATGACTTGCTCCCATACATGGTCATGTACAATAGTATTCCCCTTTCCGTTACAGAAAAATCTGCAGAACTATTAAACAAACTCCAATTTCGAGACAAATGACGTTGTAGACGAGAGTTCGCGGATACCGATATTATAGGTAATCCTGGAATATTCAAGAGTGGAGTGAATGGTTTTCTTTTGGATAGGCGTGTTCTATCTTTGTCTTCATCGTCTCGTTCCAACAGAAATAAAAGCGAAAGGAAAAGAGCACGCGGACAGAAATATACATGTAGCGGTTTCTGCTATTAAGTTAGAAAAAAAATGTTAAATAAGGAAGGAAATGAGGTAGATCTGGAAAATTATAACAGTGGACAGCGACTATGGAGAAACGTGGTAAATCTAAAACGTGTTGAAGGACAGTGAAAAGCTTGTGACTGATAATAACAAAGTTAATGAACTAGTCAATGAGAACTAAAAGTATAAACCTTAAATTGTTAAACTTTATTTCGTGTTATGATTTATATGGTCTAGTCTGTTATGTTGAATGATTGTGTCCAAGTAAACATATATTTTATTTCTTTTGATTTTGTAAAAGACATGTAGTGTATACATAATAATATATATATATATGTGCGCCTACTAGTGAGTAGGGTGGGTAAGTGGTAACCGAGTAGGTTAGCATATTACAAAGTTAAGTAATACTAGCCAGGTCAGTCTAGGATGGGTGACCATTCTTAACACATTGAGACCCCTCCGTGCCTCGGAGAGCACGTTAAACCGTCGGTCCCGGGTGCCATACAAACATCTGTTGCATTCGTTACGGGTAGTTGGAGCCCTAAAATGTCCGACAACCTGGTCTAACTACAGAACTTCGATATCGCTTAGTACTCGGGTTGTGGAGGTCTGATGGCAGTCGCTTCACGTAAAATATCAAAGTTCAGCCGTATCGTAGTTAGACTGAAAGCCGACCCCAACTTAGTTGGGAAAAGGCGCGGAGGATGACTAGTGAGTGGGGTGCGCGGTGGTGGGGGCGTGCGGAGCGAACGCTCGCCGCTCACTTCTAGTCGTGCCGCCGAGCTAGTAGGAGCACAGTGTAGTGAACCTGTTGTTTTATTGTATCAAACAGAACGGTACACTGTTCATACATGACAGGTTATAAAAGATTCAAACCAAGGTACTAATAGGTATTATTAGCATTATCAAAACTATACTGAGTACCTACACAATTAACGCCCATAACCTAAACTAAAATATTAATGATAGTGCAATTAATCCTTTGTACCATATGTGTGGTAGCATTAAAAAAAAAGGGATCATTCCTAGAACAACGTGAGTCATCGTTTTAGTGGATTGTTCTCACCAATATTGGGGTTTTCTTGCACAGAGCCGCTGACCTGTATGGTCTCAGTGTGTGACAGATGAGATATGGAATTATATTGAAAGTCATCTGCACAGGAATCCCCAACACAATTACCTTCTGAATTCAATGCGAGTGAGTCTAATCGGTCAGCATTATAGTTGCACAGATTTACCAACTGATTGGCAACAAGAATACATTCATCTATTTGTTTCTGTGAACTGAGATATTTACTATACAAAGAATTTAGTGACTTTTCTAAAAACTTTATTTCAGACTGCAATTGTTGAGTGTCCGTTTCATAAATTATTTTACTATCTTTTAATTAATTTGAAAATTGTTAAGTTTTGTCATTAATGTAACACGTTCCTTCCTAAGTTGAATATTTTTGGAAAAGGATTTGTTATATTGATATATAATTTGTTACATTTTTTAATAATTTTGTTGAATTTGATATATTTCTTAAACTTGTTATGACTGGTTTGTTTGACATTATTATACTTAAGTATTGAGTCTTGCTCAGTAAGGTCAATAGTCACAAATTTTTGTTCATTTGAACTAATATTAACTAACTCATTATACAAATCATTTGTCTCAACAGCCTGAGTTGGTTCCTTTTCCTTTTGTAATCCGGATATCTTAACATTAGCATGGATAAGTTCCTTTTCCAGGTCCCTAACATTACGCAGAGCCTCCTCAAATAGGTTGCTGCACTGATTGAAACCATCTGTAACTGCCTGCAGCTTATCCCGTTCTCCGATAACATCCAGGTATGATTGATGTAATTCAGCTAGCTCCCATTTCAGGCTGGAGTTCTTGTCTGTCAAGGACTTTACTTCTTCTTCACTTTCCTCTCTCTCCTGTAGCAGTTGTCGACATTGGAGATTGGATGCCTTTAACTCCTTGAGGGCCGCCCTTAACTTCAACTCCAATTCCTGAGCGGTTGCCTTACGGGTCTGCATAGGCATGGTTTAAGTACAGTGGTAACTGAAAGGAGAGTTGAAAAGCTGAGATAATGGATTGTATTAAAGGAATTGTTTTACAGTAAGGTGTATGTGAAAGCTGAAACTAAATGACAGAAATACAAAAAGAGACAAGAGGCTAGTATTTGTAAAGATTTAAACTATGGTTATTTTAATGTTTTTATGAAATTGAATTTAAAAATATACGTAAATTGAGTACAATACAAAGCATTTATTGTTGTTAGTTTAATTTTATTTTTCTTTTGAAGGTAAAGATTTGCTACCTAAATGATTAAATTAAGGAAAATATCCACCAATAGGGAATATGCATGTTGTTTAAATTTACGTGATTAATTTTCCCTTGAATCTTTATTGTCCACATATTATGCCTAAACACTTATTTTCTTATTTAGTTCGTCTTTAATTGCAAAAAAAAATAATTAAAATATGCAAAATAAGGGAGCGAAATTCAACTTTGCAAAACGCTTCACTATTGGTCGAAACAAAACATGACGTCAAATTCCCCGTCCTGTCATTTATCGGCGCCTATATTCGTAGTGTTACAGAGAAAGATTGGTGTTTCTGTGGTTTTTGTCATTAGCTAGTGCAATTTAGGCATTCTAGTGATATTAGAAATTATCTAGGACGATGACTGAATGTAGTTTTGTCAAAGAACAATCGGACAATCTACCGAAAATAGATGCATTCATGATGACTACATATTTTGCATCAAATCCAGATTTTACGTCTGCTGAGGTCAAAGGAGTGAAATCCGCAAGGTAATTATTATAATACTGGTTATATTATAATCTAAAGGATAGGTAAGATATGTATAGTTAGTTATATTCATGAAGTTTAATTGGACTTTTGTTACTTAGTTTAAGTAGACAAGCAAGTTGCCTTCTGCTTGATATTTAAAACCAACATAAATGATCTACTGCTGACTAATTCACACTATTATAACAATGAAATTGTAATATGCTTACATTAAAGTGATCTTCACAACAATATAAACACGATATTGAAGATACTTCATCTCTTCTCATTAATTTACACCATTGTTTTCGTATTTCACATTACTATTTTGTACAGGAAAAAATACTGTATTGGGTGTACTTCTTATAGTGTTTTTACACTTAGGGACAAGGCAATACTTATAAAATGTTTTTTAAACTTTATCCATCGTCTATTAATTACAATACATAGTAATTACAACTGAAAATCGGTATAAAATTACTGTAACACTTCAAGTAAGTATACTAAGTTTATGAAACAAACACTGAGCGTGATATCTGACGTCATCCAAGGCCCGCGAAATATGGCGTCGTTTAAACAAATCAAATTTTATCGATGTTTTCAATGTTATTTTAAAAATTAATTTGAACATTTCCGAGGTTTTTATATTTTTTATTAGGGTAGAATGATGGAACAAGTCAATAAAAGATAAAAAAAAAATACATGCATATTCCCTATTGTTTAAGATTATTTAACGGTTGATTACGCAGTATAGTATTGAAATGGCAATTGATGATTATTATTAAAATAAATACAAGTTATAACACAGTAGGTAAACTATTAACTTAAAGTTCTAGGACTATTTTACTTAAATCTTACAAAACACTAAATTTTACTAAACGCGGCCTGCATGAAGGCTTTGTTGGCGATATAGGATAATAAAGAAAACAAATACTTCCCGTGTAAATCCAAGTTTGACTTCGATGACCGTGTCACGTCGTGTGGTATATAACTTGTTATCTCCATTTATTTAAGAATAAAACCACTGACACAAAATAAAGGATTTGAAAACTACTAAAGTCTACTAATCTATTTACTACTTTACTCTGAAACTTAATTTAAAATTTTGTACTGAATTTTCAAAGCAATATAAAGGAGAAGCAAATTTAGTTGCATTTAGTACCCAGCTGAGTTAAATGGTACTTTGATTTCGCATGCTGGTAAGAAAAGACTCAATCGACTTTTAAGTTTTCTTAAGATTTAAACCTAAACCGTTGGATATCGTGAAATAAATTCTAGCTTAATTTTTATTTTTAAAGAAACTATTTCTTATACTACTACTATGTATTTCATCGATGACGTCGCAGCTTTACAAGGTCGCATTTATTTATAATTATTATGAATGCAAAAATAAATTCGTAGAAAATTTATTAACTTAAATTTTTTGTTACGGTGTGCACACCCTACATCGTCGAATTCGTGAAGTAGAAGGATCTTCATCCAAATGTGCGGGTGCACCACTGAGCTAGTCAGCCTATGACCACGGCCAGTGCAACCTAGTCAAAACGTCCTATACTATCACGTAATACCTATTACGTGATTGGGTTAATTCCCGTAACATATTCATATATAATAATATTATACAACACCTTTATTTGAAACTTATCTGAGATCCGTGTTTAATAAAATTAAGTTAAATATTAAAGTTGCTTCCAAAATGCTATTAAAATATGCAATGCAAAATATTGAAAGATTTTTTTTTTCCTTTATCTAAATTTGTTTTTGTTTGGTTTTGATGACTTACCATACCGAAAACCAAACTTATTAAAAAAAATAATTACAGAATATTTGTATGTACTAGGCATACAAATACAGTTTTCTAAATACCAGACAACCTCCTAGTCAATCCAATTTAAGGTTGTCTTCATTCGGTTCTGCTAATTTATTCCAAGGTATCTAAATTTGAGCACACGTTGTTCGTAATGTTTCATAGTCACTTGTTCGTTTCATGGCTGACAAAGTATTCGACGTGACTTAGTACCTCATTTACTTAGAACGGATCCTTAACTTTAATTTTCCTATGAAGCTCGGCCTACCCTGTCTTTAATACTTAAGTCTATAATAAAACATTAGCACCTTGCACTTGAACTGATAAAAATCAATTTTTGTTTGATAAGAGCGGAGAACGGACACTAATAATTATAACCGAAATGCGTTTTTTTTCAACTGTAAGAACCCCGTTTTTAACCAGGTTCAATCAATTCAACCACGTCTAAAGGGTCACACACTTGGAAATTACTAATGATACAATTTTGGCTTACTGTTAGACACATACTCGTTGCATCACGATTGCTCGATGAACACCATGATGAGGACATTGAGTTTGGCAAATAGCTAAATCTTGCACAAGAAACTTTTTTTTTTGAGTCAGCCTGTGACCACGGCCAGTGCAACCTGGTCGAAACGTCGGCAATTCAGAGGTATGTAATACCTTTTCGTGATCGCGTTAATTCCCGTTAATACGTAGATAAGAAACTATTTGCTTACTACCACTTTATTTTTTGCAATTGGGACGCGTTTTTATCTCAGTTCTGATGTTAGCATCAATCTCACCACTATTGCTATAAACTATCAAAATCACTAAATAGCATTAACTGTTATGTTGTTCGTATCTCAATCAGCACTCAAGTGATTGTCATCAACTTATAATGCATGCATAACCTTCTATCACCCTACTATTTCAACCGACCAATGGCGTTGCGTTTCCGGTATATATGATCATAATAATGTCTATTAACTCATTGTTATTCAATAGCGATCTGTTTTATCATATATTATTGTTTGACCCTATTTAAAAAAAAGTTTTTGATGTGGCGACAACATAATATGAACTTAAAAAAAAAAGCGAATGCTTCGTATGAGAAAGGGGTTTCATCAATAAAAAAATTGGTGATAGACAACTGTCAATGCAACTGGCAGCTATGAGTATGTATTATAGTAATAAGGTAAATTCTTTAAATACTGATTTGCAACTAATAGCCATGCCCTGTTAAACACTGAAGATTAGCTATAGTAAATTTGCTTAAACATATTATACTAATAATTATAGACATATTCATGGAAGGCACATTTGCATTTAGTTTTGTCTGTGTATTCTGTTCTCTCCTGTTACAAGCTTCAGGAGTTAAATTCAATGTAAATCACGAGTATTGTATACAAGTGACGTATAATCTGAATAAAATTAATATTTATTTTATTCGGAAGAGCCAAATGTTTTGTTTTAACAACTTGATTTACACAAGTAGTGACGTATACTTGAAGAACAAAACGTTTTAGCGAATATTGCACGAACGTTTTTAGTGGCTTCTATGCGTGTGGAGTTCTGCAAAATTTTGGGCATAAAATGTATTATAATTTAACTTAAATAGTTAAATGCTAGTAAGCTGCAGACATATAAATTACCTTATCTTTTATTGTGTAAATTCAATATATCGTCAGCTTATTGCAAAAAAAAAGTGTATGTGTGTGCCATTCACATACGGCAGAAATAAAACATCAGGAAAGTAGCCTACGAGAGAATGAGAAATGATAAAATCAACACAAATAATTTACTAATGTTAATAAATTTAATTTTAGATAATTTCGATAAAAGTTATTGGTTAAATTAATTTATTTTTATTTTCTTCAATAGGTACAGATACAGACAACAAATCAAGATATACAAAGAATGGCCTTAATAATAAACAGTAAGCAAACCTGAAGTCCAGATAGAACAGTATACAAAGAACTTTCAAAACAAACAATACTTAGTTTCCAATATAGGTTAAGGTTGGATTTAAATGTAAATTTGTAAAGAATCAATTAAGTATAAGTGAAATATATAAAAAACAACTAAAATAAATTTAATACGCAAATACACAAACATTACACCACGTTGACATTGACATATTTTCAGAAGGCTTGGTAGTACGCAGGCGCAAAGACAAAGATTGGTAGTACGCAAGCGCAAAGACAAAGATTATAGGAACTTTATCATAGGAGGTTTATCGTGATGTTTCCGTTTCATTGAATTTCAAATCACAACGATTCTGAAGAAGTTTCACTTCAAAAACATTAAGTGACATATGCAAAATTTTGAGTAAGATAAGATAATATAATATAAGATGAGATACTTTTATTTGCTTAAACATGAGTATGCACACATAAGTTTACAAGGTGATATATTAAATTAACAAAAGGTCAGTCATGTTTTGCCTGTAAGGCGTGCAAATATTAAGAGCACTAAGATGGACGCAGATTAATTATTATTATGTAATATATTAGTACTATTTACGACAGTTATATGTATAACAGTTACGACAGTTAAGAATACTGTTAATACATTCCATGTAAAATATTAGGGAATAACAAACAAAATATAATTATCATCCAACCAATAACATAATATAAGATTAAATTAATATGATATTAAATATTTACCATTAAATTAAATATTTATTGAAATCATAACTGCAATATCACTTTTATGTAATATTATCATCTAGGAATTCTTCAATATAATAATATGCTTTATCAATCAAGAATGTATTAAGTTTCTTTTTAAAAATATGAATAGCGAGCTCCTTCCAACATTTAGGTAATTTATTATATACTAGCTGTGCCCGCGACTTCGTTCGCGTTTGTGTTGCAACAGCAATTTGTCGCTTATTGCATAGTACCTCTTTCTCCAGGTAGTATTTCTGATACTGTATTGGCGGTGAAACAACCTGGAGCGAACAAAAAAGGTTGTTTTGGTTGCTTACACTTGAAATAACGACATAATTTGGCCGTGGTAACATTACTCATTTGTTTTTCATGTCGAAGCTCACCTGACTGCGCTATTGGTGAGGCCGTATATCAGGCTTAAACCAACTAAAACCACACGGTGTCCCTCACAGCACTGTTCATGAGTTGACCGTCGGTACGGCGACGTTTTGCCTCCAATGATCCACCCAGCGCTGGCTAGCGGACGGCAATTGGGCGATGTCCAGACACCCTCTTCACGGGAGACTCTGCTTCGGGTGAAGAACATAAAACTCGTCTCATACACCCACGGCCACTCTTAGTATACTACCGAATCCACACTGTCACCTCCTCCTTGCGCGAGAGTTGTTTTCCTAGCAGAAAATCGTCATAAAACAACTGTGACGACCTAACATCTCGCATCTTTATTGCAACCACCGTAAAAAAGCCACCGTTTTTTGTATGCACTATGATGTCACGCTACAAACGGTCAATTCAAAAGGTCAATTACGAGAACGACTCGCGGCCTGAATGTTCCTAACAAACTTAATTATATGAGTAGTTAATGGTTCCTTCATCCCGGTAACTGTGAGCCCAATTCATTATTTGTAGATAAGATAAGAAAGATAAACACACACTCTATTGCACACCTTTACTTTACATCAGAAGTTAGTAGGGTAGAAAAAAAAGTGACTGTTACAATTGGCTTATCGCTGGCTGTGGTCTATTTCAGGCATTTTTGGATGGATTATACCATATATTTAGGCAGTGGGCATATATAGTATAATCCATCCAAATCTTAAGCCACAAGATGAGCACTAAACAAACTTAAGTGAGGAAAAATATTCTTTTACACATCGATGTATGGCACGTTTAGTTCACCAACGGCAAATAACTTACATTTGCAGTTTGAGAATAGACTTACCCATATCGATGTATGGGAGAATGGTCTTGTGTGATATTGTTCCAAACAATCCAAAAAGGTTACTTTTTTATTTACTTTCTAGAGTCAAAGTATGCGGCATAAGTGATCTTATTTTTTTATTGCACTCGCTTAATTTAGTAGTTGATATTAATTTTAACTTACCTCCAGGTGTTGCTAAAAAAAAAATACACAAATGGACAAGGAAATGATGATAAATGGTTCCGCTTTTCCTTTTAAGGTACGGTAATCTAAAAACACAATAAGAGAGAAAAAAAAACATGACAGTCAATGTTGAATTTTGTAAATATCTAATTGGAAGCAGTTTAATTTGGCTTCTTGAATACATGATGAACCATTGTCAGTCAGTTTTGTTGTAATAACTATGATGTATTGCTGAATTAAGTAGATTTGTTAATAAGGTGTGCCAAGCCAGAAGTATTCTTTACCTGTATTTAAGGTAGGTTTCGAAGAAAAGTCTACCTATTGGTTTTGTACCAGTTGTCGAGTTTTCCAAAAATTTCTTCACAGGAGGTGTAGTTATCCTAGACCCCAAAACAACTGCCAGTTAAAAAGTTTATATATGTGTGTACCTCAATTTTACCGGCACGACTGTAATCCTTTTTACAATCGGTAATATTTTTAAATGAAAGCTATTTTTTTTATTTTACTCTACAATGTAGTAATGTTTTTAATGCGACTTATATTTTTGGAGAAAAAAATTAAAAAACACGAAATCTAACTCTGCGGGCTTGCTGCGGGCCCGGTTTTTTTGTGAATATTTTAAACTGATTGCGAATTTATAAATAATTAAGGCTAAATATGTTAAAAAGGAAATGTAAAACAATATTGTCATCTTCTTATAATTACCAGACAAGGTTCAAATTTAATGTTTGTTAGTTGTTATTTTAAAATAATTAACAAGATTCAAAAAGAAGAAGATATAATGGTAGCTGAGAATACAATTATTGGTTAATTATTTTAAATTTGATGGTTGCACAGTTGGAAATTAATCATGCAAATATTGTCTAAGAATTATCTTATGTCAATCGCATATATAAGGCAAAACAAAAAAATACTGCATGAGTTTAAGATAAAATGTTTTTTTTAGAAAAGTCAGTTACTCCTTTGGTTCTGTAGAAAACAAGAAAAATACAGTTGATTTGAAGTCATGGAAAAAAATTCCTGGACCATCATCTTTGCCAGTTTTGGGGAAACTTCATCATTTCCTTTTCCCTGGAGGTACGTGGTTATACTTTAATACTAAATTCATTAAAGAAATTAACATTAAATGAATAATCAGTTTTATTTTAGGGGTTTTCAGATCTTTTGATGGCGGCCACAAGCTATGGGACCATTTGTATAAAACATACGGTCCAATAGTAAGAATAAATACCATTTTCGTGCCCAACGTTATAGTCGTATTTGATGCAGATTTAGTAAAAGAGGTAAGCTTGATACTCCAAGTACTCGTAATAATTATGAATTATTATAAATAATGATTTACGCTTGAGAGCAATAGATCCGGGTTACATAAAAATACCTGAAAATCTAGGCAACTAATAATGCTTTTGTTTAGTGAAATATATTGTGTTTATTAGACAATTAAATACTCCTTAAATTAAAGAAATAAACAGTTTTGGTTGTTGTAAAGTTATGCTATCAAAAATTACAAAATAAAAAAAGACTTTTGTTACCACTAGAGTGCACGCGCGGGCTACATATTTTTTTTTATTTCTTAGGTCAACCAACAATTGTTTACACTAAAACATTAATCGGAATTTATTGGCTAAGGAAACATAATTCAGTGCAACAATTAATTACAGGTTAACACCACATGCATTTGATATTTGATTACAATTGAAGAAATAAAACGTGTGATCAAGTTTCAAACAGTTACATTATAAATAAGTACAATTAATGGGTACTTGAATAAGAATATTTAAAAAATAGAAACTGAAACAAAACAAACAGGATCAAAACAAAAATTAAAGGAAATAAAGATATTTGATAAATTAAAATATATTAAAGTATGAAACTAAATTAAATTATCACCATAAATAATTAAATCTACTTAAAATTGATAATGAAACCTGCATATTTTATAATAATAATAATAAATAAGTCTCACAGAAAATATTATACCTATTAACATATTGTATACAACGAAATAAATTGCAAAATAAATACAAAACAAATATTTGGAAACAGATTCATAAAATATATAAAAAAAACACAGAAACAACATGCAAAAGTTCAAAAGAAAAAAATTCGAAGAAAATGACAGATGTCATATGAGACAATAGCCCAACAACATGGAATATAATGAAATAAAATGCTTACAAGGTATCAAGCTCGACAGAGAATTGCACAACAAACATCCCCGGACTCGTCGCACAGCTCCGCCTCACAGCTGCCAATGCACTCCTCGGTGAGATCGGCACACAGTGAGGCGTCGAGCTCAAGCTCCAGCGACGAGTATTTCGCTCCGCCGACGTCGCCAACACCTGTGCGTCGGCAGGGGAGAGGCCGGCCACCGACCTGCTTAGGACCCCGAGGCCCACTGACCTCGAATAGGGCCGAAAGTTGAAAAAGAAAAACAAATAAAATATTTGGATTTGTCTCACGAGATTGTCGATATGTGAAATATCGATTCGGCAATCATTGTTCCGATTGTCATATCTGCACATGGATTAATAGCCAAGGGCCTCGATCAACACCTTAAGAGGCTCGCGTTAGACGGCTGGATCAAGGGACTGATACAGAAGGCAGTTCTCCTTGACACGGCCCGTATAGTGAGGAGGTTCCTTTCTTTGGAGCCCTAACCACCGGTGTCTTGGTCCCTGTACCCGATGGTCTACTGTTTTTTATATTTTTAAATATATATATATTGTTTAGTACATATTTAAAAATGTAATTTATAAGTGTTAAGATAAATAAAGAGGAATAATAATAACCTTTATTATTCTGAAAATCTAAAATGATAATCTATATTATTCTGAAAATTCTGATTGTGTGTATGTGTGTGTGTGTGTGTGTGTGTGTGTGTGTGTGTGTGTGTGTGTGTGTGTTGGAGAAATTCATTTAATTTAATGTTACATTCATGTTTATTATTAGAATTAAATTCTAGGATTGAATTTTGGTGATTATATAATTTATTAGAGTTTATATGAAACTGTATTTTAGCAACCGATGACCTATGAGGTTCTAGTGAGAAGATCTTGAATTTTAGTCTACCAACTGGCTCAACGGGAAGCCGGACTGAATATTTGCGGAGCACAGAGTTAAGCACATGTAGTTGTCTGACTGTTAATAGTTTGCATTATTCATACAGCAGTTTAGAGGAGTACATTAATAGACGAGTGAGCATAAATTTTATGACAGCTCTCTGTGCGCGTTCCAGTCGAATAAAGAAATTTTCTGTGGCTCCTCCCCAGACTGGTATACAGTATGATATTTTGTAAGCAGAGTTTCGCAACTTTTTCAAAAGAAAAATCAGCTTACGGGTAAAATCTAAATGTAGGCTTAGATATTTGACACTTTTCACTTTAGATATCATGAAACAGTCACAGAGCTCAGGGGATGTACATGTATGGGCTTTAAGAAAGAGTGATTTTTGAGGGCACAAGTTGGATCTAATTGCAAAAGGCACATGAACTGTCTTAGAATCATTTAGGGTAAGTAAATTATCAGTAAACCAATGCATCACATCTGACAACGCTACCTCAGCGTTTCGATAACACTGGACCCAGTCTTTACCATCTATTAACAATGCTGTGTCGTCAGCATATGTGAGAATTTTACAATGTTGGATTTTCAGTTTACATACATCGTTTCTGTAAATGAGGAACAAGGTAGGCCCGAAATTACTGCCTTGGGGCACGCCTTAAGTTACAGGAAGTTCATCACTCAGACAACCCCCCACTTTAACCACCGGTTAGATAAGTAATCAGTGAACAAATCCAAGACAGCACCTTGGATTCCGATGCTCTCCATTTTTTGTAATAACACTGGTGTCAAAGGCTTTAGACAAATCCAGGAATATACCTAAACATTTTTATTCTCTATGCAGGCGTTTAGCAACGTTTTCTGATAGAGCCAAAACAGCATCCTCTGTACTCATTTCTTTTCTTAAACCAAATTGGTTATTGGCCAGGCCATTTTTTGTTACGAGATAGCTGATAAGACTCATATGTAGAATCCGCTCCGCTCAGGATTTATGACGGTACTGATAGAATTGAAATTAGTCTATAGTTGTTCGTCCAGCTTTATACACAGGGTAGACGACTGCTTTTTAAAAACATTTGGAAAGACACCTGATGAAATAGACAGATTATAGACGTACGAGATGAGAGGGACCAGAGTATCACTTGTAGGTTTTATTATATTTGTTGGAATTCCATCTGAGCCTGTAGCACAGTTTGATTTGAGGTTTAGGATAATGTCCTTGACATCCTCATCTGTAGCCTGAAAAAGTTCCATGGACTACTCCAGTTCGACGAAGAAGTTGGGTGTAGCGCACTCGTAGGGATCTTTGATAATCTTTTTGCAAAATTTTTACCTATGTTGGAAAAGAATTCATTGACAACACACATTAGGTGTGGTTTTTGGAGTATCATAAATATGTTAGAGGTCGTTAGAAATTGAATCACCTGAAGGCAGGTCCACAACTTTTTTAATAACATCCCAAGTAGCCTTTGGATTATTTTTGGCTTTCGAAAATTGTTCTTGTTCGTACACACGTTTGACTTTGTCAAGTAATATATTGCAGTAATTGCAATATCTTTTGTACGGTATTATTTATATTTCATTTATTATTTTTTTTATTTTTTTCATTGTCACTCGTTTTTTTTAAATTAGCGTGCATTCTGTCCCGGTGACAAATACAACGCAGTAAACCTGGTGTAATCCAGGGCTTGAGACATCGCTGTCTTCTTGTGACTGTAATTAAGTCACGAGTTGAAAAGAAGTGAGCAGGAAGTAGTCCGTGCGAAGCCGTGCAATTAAGATAGTCATCTGATTTATTATCTTTATTGCCATGTTTAATGTCATTGTTGATATCCCCAATTAATACAAAATTTCTTTGTGTGGGTGTTTTCATTAGTTTATCCAGACTTTCGATAAAATTACTTATATTTATGTAAGACGGCAAGCGGTAGATAACAATCAGAGAGATATTATCAATATGACACATCAAACAATTTGCATTTACAATGTCAGGTTCTGTCACAATACCTCTGATAGATGAATTTATGTATATAGCACAACCGTCATTTTGATTATAGTTGTTTTTAGTGTAACTATCCAAAATAGGTAGATGCGAAACTTTACTTATCGAACACTGAGTTAATACTCAAATATTCAAGTGTTGTTTTGCTTAAACTGTCTAGGTTAATATTGACTACATCACTAAATTCGTTCAGAGTTTTACACATTCTGCATATAATGTTGAGTTTGCCCCGAGCACCGTTCTCCTTATGGATAGATATAGAGGTGTTATGCTGTGTCTTAGATACCTTGCTGGTGCACGGAATCTAAAGAGGCCAAGCAGCTTAGGACAGTTATATACATTTTTTTAAGTTTGCAAGCAAGCATCACTTATATTTCTCGCGTGACGACTCCCGCGGCGCACGAACTTCTACAAAAAACGTTGTTGTTGAAGTTGGTGGGCGTGTGCTGAAGGGAAATTATTGTTTAGTGTGCAAGTGAAGAAATTGAGGTAAATAATAGGATACATTTGTTGTTAGTATTGTTTTCTATTGTAAATGGTTGGTGACTTTTCGTGTGACCAAATTTATAGAGCCAAATAAGATGCTACTGTTATTGTCTACCCTAGATGATGTTAACAAAATTGTACACATAGTATTTAATTGTCTATCAAAGACAAGTGTTTTAACTAAGCTGGCATTTTTAGTTTCCGAGATTTTCAGATACCTTTATGTGACCCGGATTCATATCATCTGTTTGAGCCTTCGGGTCAAAATCAAGTGTATAGGAGTTTTAAAGATTTCTATGAATGAAGATGAACTTTTTAGCAACCTTTATAGTATTTTGTCTGGCAGTAGTAATAGTTACAATCCTTGGCATGAGTTTTTTAAGACGGTATTTTATATTTTGATATAGATATATCGCCGTGAAAACATGCTACCTACACGGCCGGCATTTTTCTCTTTCGAGTACTTTAGAAAATATCACAACATGCCAAAAGGTCATCATCTTAAACCATCTGGATTAGTTACAGAGTAAGTTTATAATATTTGACAGTGACGATAAATTAAATTGCATTAATCTTGTGAAGGATACAGTTATGACATGGGTATTTTTTTTATAATTTTATAAATGGAGAAAACTGGAGACGATTTCGATCCAAAGTCAATTCAACTATGCTTGATCCAAAAAACGTGCAAAGATATACCACTCAAATTGATGTAGTAGCCCTTGATATGATAGAAAGGTAGTAAATTTTTACTTATTTCACGTTAGTAATGTCTAAGACCGATTCTCTAATAAAACTAATATTATGTAGAGCTTACAAAAGTAAAAACATTTTTCAGAATAAGAAGCTTGCGAGATCGTAACAACGTATTTTGTGGAGAATTCGATAAGGAACTGAACTTGTGGGCCTTGGAATCCATTTGTGTAACAGCACTTGGCTGTCGTATTAACTGTTTGAAACCTAAAACAGACGATGTTTTTGTAACCAAGTTAATAAAGCGTACTCACGAACTATTTGAAATTTCAAGTAACTTAGATTACAAACCTAGCATTTGGAAATATTATGCTACAAAGAATTTTTAAAATGCTATGCAGGTGTATGCGGACCTAGAATAGTATATATATTTGATTGGTTTAATAATAAAAATTAACTATAATTATTATTAGACATATTATACTGTATTATCTAATATAGTATAATATGTCTCATAATAATTATTATATATAATGATATTGTACTTTATTAAAATATTGTTGCCAATAAACTTAATATAGTGGTATAGATCGATCAGAGCGCCGCGCAATGATTGTCGATGTAGCTGTTCCTCTCGCAATTTCCAGGACAGGCATGAGTCTACTTGTAATCCTAGATTCACCACCGATGCTTTGGCCACGTTGAGACCTTGATTATATTCATGGGCTTTGATAATAAAAGAAGGCTCTGGTAGTAGAGTAGAGAGACGCAGTCCGAAAGTGACGAGTTTAGTTTCACCACATTTAACGTTAAACTATTTCTGGCCAACCAAATTCCCAATTGCCTTAGTGGAGATTCTGTGACATTCTTTCAACGTGCCGTGCATCACGTCATGTGCCAACTTGTCCATATGTTATAAAGGCTGTGTCATCAGCATACGCTATTATGTGGGTAGAGGATAAGTTAAGGTTACATAGATCATTGACATAGATGGAGAAGAGAAGAGGACTGAGTAAACTTGCCGCACTCCGTATTCCATTTGTACTTCGGTACTTATGTAATTTACCAAGTATGAGTTCAACCACGTACTCCTATTGCTTCTAGTTTATTTAGAATAATAGGAACAGAGACAGTATCAAAGGCCTTAGAAAGGTTTAGAACGATACCTAGGCACTTTCAATGTTTGTCAATCTTGTCGGTAACATAACTAAGCAAAGCGGACACAGCGTTTTCTGTGGATACACCCTTTCTAAAACCAAACTGATGTTTAAATATTATTTTTTTTGGTTACGTAGTAGTTAAGGTTTTTGTAAAGAATTCTCTCAAAATGTTTTGAGATCACTAGTAGGACCGATATAGATCGATATTTATTAACACCGGCTCTGTCACCTGATTTGTAACTGGGATGTTCGATGGCTTTTTTAAGGCTTTAGGGAAAAATACCTGTAGATAATGCGAGATTGCAGATGTGTGTTATAGGTGGTACTAACACATGACTCGTAGTTTTCAGGAATTTAGGGTAGATACCGTCTCAGCCCGCGGCACTGTCAAACTGTTATATTATTTACATCCTATTTTTTTTTTAAAGACAACTCCCGCATTAGGAATGACTCCTGTGTCACGGGGAACTTAACAAACATAAAAACAATGGACACAAAGAACACCCAGACTCGGGGGGGAATCAAACCCACGACCTATGGCGAAGCAGTCAGGGTCACTAACCACTAGGCCAACAGGCCAGTCTATTACAGACGGATAGCTTGATAGATCGCTAATTACAACAGATAAATATACTATACCTTTCTGGTTTTATATACTTATATGGTGTATACATTTTCCTTTGCGAAAATAAAGATAAAATAATTGTATTTCAATATTACTAAACATTATATCAACATGACACTAGAAAACCTTAAAATAAAAGCCAAGAACTCTGACGAGGAAAGAAGTATTCTTGAAAAACTACTTGATATTGATGAAAACGTTGCTCATATTATGTCAATGGATATGTTAGTTGCTGGAATAGATACGGTAGGTACAGATTAGAATAAGATCCTCATGCAATAGACATTTATGTATGTTGTGGTAATCATGAAGTTGTTTTATTTTTATTTAGACATCAAATGCTCTATCGGCAACGTTGTATCTCCTTGTTACGCATCCAAAGATACAGCAAACGTTAAGGGGCAATATACTGTCGGATCCGAAAACTCCGTATTTATCAGCGTGTATCAAGGAATCTATGCGCATGCTTCCAGTTGTAGGACTCAATCTAAGAAAAATTTCTAGAGACTATGAAGTCATGGGATACAATATTCCTAAAGGGGTTAGTAGAAATACACAATTGTGTAATTTCATTGTATGTTTCAAAGCGCATACTTACTTATAAATTTATTTTCAGACTTCATTTTTATTTTGTCATCAATATATGTCAACATTGGAGAAGTATTTTCCAAAGGCAAATGAATACATACCAGGAAGATGGTTGGGCAGTGAGAATAATGCAATGTATCCTGGTGCTGGTCATAAATTTGCTTTTCTACCATTTGGTTTTGGTTCTCGTAGCTGTATAGGTATGCATTTAAAATTATGTTATACCTACTAAGGCAACTTGCAGCATTCGAAATCTTTAAAATTTCACAAGAGCTTGATCTTAATGGATATTTCATGTGTTTATTTTATTTAATTACCCTATGAACTACTTACAAGCACTTTGAATTTAAATTTCAGGTCAACGCATTGCTGATTTGGAACTGAAAACTTTTCTATTGAGACTTGTAGAAAATTTTGAAATAAGTTGATTCGGCGAACCACCTAAAATTCATCGCAATCATATCAACCAAGTTATAAGTCCTAACAATTTTATATTTAAAGATATTAAGTAACTTATACTATGAAAGAGCAAAGAGCTGCATGGACGGGCCTTAAATGGGCCCGAAGTAGATCTATTATCGTCAGTGTCCTGGCTACGTTTCGGTGATCTCTTTGGAGAAACTGAAGGTTTTATCTGTGCAATTACTGATGAAGTTGTTATGACGAACAACTATCGGAAACATATCCTGAAGGACGGCACGATTGACATTTGTCGGGCATGTTATCGTCCCGGAGAAAGCCTCAGGCATATAATTTCCGGTTGTTCTCGTCTTGCCAACGGCGAGTACTTGCACAGACATAACCAAGTGGCCAGGATAGTCCATCAGCAACTTGCTCTTAAATATAACCTTGTGACTATGGAATTACCGTACCGTACTACAGGTATGTGCCCGACCCAGTTCTTGAAAATGGTCGAGTAACATTGTACTGGGATCGGTCTATTATCACTGACAGGACTATTGTTGCCAATAAGCCTGATATCGTGGTAATAGACCGATTAGAGCGCCGAGCAATGATTGTTGATATCACCATTCCACATGACGACAATCTCTTAAGGGCTGAAAAGGAAAAACAAATGAAGTATTTGGATTTGGCCCACAAGTTTGTTGACATGTGGGATGTGGATTCGGCAATCATTGTGCCGATAGTCATATCAGCCCATGGGCTGATTGCGAAGAGCCTCGACCAACACCTTCAGAGGCTCACGTTAGGATTTGGATTATGGGCCTGATGCAGAAGGCGGTCCTTCTTGATACGGCACGTATTGTGAGGAGGTTTCTGTCTTTGGAACCCTAACCACCGGTAGCTTGGTCCCTGTACCCGATACCGGTGGGACACTATTTTTTTATATAATAATGTATTTAAAAATGTAATTTATATGTTTTATAGATGTTAATAAAGAGAACATTACGAAAACATTATAACGTTCATTTTGGTATTAAATATCGTTAGTCAATATCAGCCTTCTTTCAATCAACCCACTAAACGCAGAAAATATTTAGTATATAGGAGCATAGTCCAAGGTCTGCAAAAGACCAAAAATAGTCGAGGTAGCACTAAGCACTTAAAATAATAATAGTCCAAGGTGGTGGACACCAACCAGGCATTAGTTAAAGCGGTGTCAACTACGTTCGAATTCGTATATTGAATTCTACCCTTTCTCGTATTGAAAGAGAATTACGCTATGTATATAATGTATAAGTGTTCTAGTCATACCTGTGAATAGCTGGAAATATTGTTATTTACTGTTAGGATAAGCGGTCGTGAAGAGAAAATTTTGAATGTTAAGGCAATATTGAGCGTCTAGGTATTCTGGTGTAATTAATTTTTCTTTTGGTTTTGACTAAGAAAGTTGCATAGGATTAAGAAACTAAAATTTTTCCTATAATATTTTTTTTAAGATAATATTTGTTCCTACTTAGTTCCTCCTTGCATAGTGAATAAAATATTCTTTTTTATTTTCGCTTTATTAAATACTAGAAGTTGCAGAGATATACGCGTTTAAACATTCAAACAAAAAATATCTTCAGCTTTATTATTTTAGTACAAATATCAGCTTATCCAAAAATATTATTCTGGGAAGGTGAGAATTTTTTTTTTTAAAACATCTTTTCTTTTAAACGAAACCCTTATTTTTAAATTGGAATTATAAACATGAATTAATTTGAATAAACACATTTTTGACAGTTAGCCAGAAAATTTATAAGACGTTGTTTCCAAACAGAAGTGATTTTTTCAAGTTGACTCAACTATTTAGCAACTCTACACAAAATGACCACATCTTTATGAAAACGTTTTATATTCTTTATTCTCAAAGAAACCCTAATATATCGTACATCCATAATCAGTATCCTAGTACTAGTAGTAATTTGTGTTTAGCGTTGTGGAAACATACTGTGACAAAATTGCAATAAACATCTCGCTGAAGTTATACCTAAAAAAAATTATACGAAACTATGGTGGCCAAGTATAATGGCAAGTTCTGGGTCAAAAGCTTGGTACGGTATGTGGCGGCAGCACTACTCTTAATTCTATTTCTCTGACAATAGAATAGAAGAGTCTAACTGTATATTACTTACTGCTGTTTACCGGTGTCTTCTGTGTAGACGAAGTTCTCAAGTTAAGATGCTATTATAGATGAAAATTTGTAAAATGATCCATCTCGGTGTAAACTGAGATAAATCATTTTTCGTTTATTTTACGCGTATGAATGACTACTTTTACTATTTAGCTTTTAAACTTTAGGCCAAATCAAAGATATGAAGTCTAAGAAAGTCCAAGTAGTTTTAATCAAGTTAGATAGTATTAATAATCCAAATAGTGAAAACAGCCACAAATACATACCCGTAAAATAAAATGGAAACTAACTTTATAATCTCTGTAAAATCTTGACTACTAACACAATGTTGCAAATAAAATACAGGAAGACGTCCAAAGATTTTTCGACATTACCTGAAATGAAGTAGCGGCTTATGAAAGATTTAAGAGCGATGATCCCTTTTTGATCGCGATTTTGTATGAATTTTGCCAGCTGAAGTTACAAAATCAATCTAATACATTTCATAAATTACGGATTATACTTTCTTGTGGTAAAAGTCTCAAAACATATCACATTATTAAAAAGCATTAAATATATATAATCATTTGTTGTGCTTTGTCAGTTATAGAAAGTATGACCCGTATTCCATAAAACCTATTAGGGGAGAAACAACAGAAAATGACGCCCAAATCGAATAAACGATCTTAAAAATTAAATTCAATACAATAAAACCACTAACAATAAGTTTCAAGTTAATAACAGTAGCAGTGCAGTTGCAGTTACTGGTCTTACGTAAACTTATGATACCGTACGATATCGATTTACTTAAAGTTGAAAACATTATCTGTGCTCTAATGGCCGCGAAACATGAGACAGGATAATTTGTAACGTTAATTCTTTACATTAACTACGATAAGTATGCTGTAAATCTGGCTTGTTATCTGCTACGAGAATGGACAAAACAATTTTTAATGTCAGTAAAGGGTTTAAATTTCAACAATAGTCAATTCATGAGGCATCAAATATGTCGGTGCGTAGAGAAAATGTTATGTTATAACTGTTATGTATTTTTGTAAGTCAGTTCTTACAAAAATCATATCAAAAGTTTCCAAAATAAATGTGTTCGCTATTTTCACCGTTACCTTTATGTTGCTTTCAGCTTTAACATTATAAGATTTTTATTCGACTGCGCATCAATAAAAGGTGCATCAAAAATTATAGGTCATATACAAATTTCTCGATATGTACCGATGAATAAACATGTACATATGTATATACATCTGTACATACCCAGATTTATATATGGCCTCGACGCATGTCAGCTGCTGGATGGATTTAATCAATAAAATATAAATGCAATTCTTATATACATGTGTGATGGTTGTAGGTTTGATATTTTTTTATTTATTAGGTAGCATTTCAGTAAATGGTTCTTTTAAAATTAAGATAATTCTTTCTGTGAGGACTTGTGAAATAATAAACTAATCATTAACAAAATGACTTTCGCGAACAGTATGTCGCGTGGATCAAGTTATTCACAAAACGAGTACCGTCTTAAAGACTAGATATTTTAACCTTATTAAATTTTAATTAGTGACCAACACTGTCTTGCAACTATTGTGTTGCAAGACAGCGTTGTTCACTAATTCAGTATCATTGCAAATTGAATCGCTATTAAAGCATGATGCATACATGGAATCCGATATTTCACCTAGTTACAAGTCATCATCCTATATTAGAAAAATTCCCTTTAAGGAAATCAACTGGTTGAAATTACCTATTGTTGAAAAGACCTAATTCATTGCTTGATATCACGACAATGCACCAAAAACCAAAAGACCGTCGAATTAAATTTGTTTTGGAGACAGAAAGTTTTAGACCGTCCAATTTAGACCTTGAGAAGTATTCCAATACCACTGGGTCTCTAGTACGAATAGTAAATCCTGTTAGCGCTTTGCATGTAAATAAGTTACTTATTTTCATGCGAGATTAACAAGCAAAAGGCCTTACTCGTTGCTGCTGCCACATCTACATAATTAAGCCCTAAGGTTGACAGGTTAAACTATATCTAAGGTATTAAGTTCTTTGATGACTTCTTTAAAGAGCACATGATGTTCTTTCAGTGTCCAAGAAAAACTTAACTAAACAGCAGATAATTTTGAAGTGAAACTTCTTAAGAATCGTTGTGATTTGAAATTCGATTAAACGAAAAAGCGTCAGTAAAAAGAGACAAACATATTCATAAATAGGATTTAGCCGGCGAGAGAATGAAATAGAGTACAAGTATCAGTGTTTCCGTGTTTCCTATAATCTTTGTCTTTGCGCCTGCGTACTACCAAGCCTTCAGGTGCGTCAATATCAACGTGGTGTCATTTTGTGCATTTGCGTATTAAAATTCGTTGGTAAATTAATTTATGTTATTTATTTAAAACATCTGTGTTAACTTGACCAATAACTTTTATATAAATTATCTGAAATTAAATTTATTAACATTAGTAAATTATTTGTGTTGTTTTTAAATTTTATTTGCATTCTTTCGTAGGCTACTTTTTTGGAGTTTCACTTCTGCTGTGTGTGAATTGCATACACATACACTTTTTTTTTAAAGACAATGTTTGTTCATGCACTGATGATAAACAGCTAGAACTCGTAAAACTTTTCATTTCTTCTTTGGAATTCCCTAACAAATATCACGAGAACATCAAACGCCCATTAAGCGGACGGAATTTTTAAAACTTCTGGACGCCGAACATAATCCGTTTCTCCTTCATACCTTGAAAGAAAGGGTTAGTTTTGAAATAACAGAAGTGCTCACGTAGCTTTCGCTAGCTATGTCCATTACCGGCTAAAAGCATTCCCTTTGTTTCAGGCTTCATGAGTAAGTATCTAGTAGTTTCATTTTAAACTTTAATGGTGATTTTAGAGGGTGGACGACGTCTTTGATGTCTCCAGTGAAGCAATTAAAAAAACAACGGTGGTTTTGGAGTCCGTTGTTCGTTGAATTTATTTGATATCGCCAGTAAAAGTAATTAACTTTATGATTACCTTTTACGGTCATAGTTGTTAAGAATTTTATTCATCGCAGTGCTGAACTGGAGTCGCGTTATATCAGCGGGTTCGCATGCATGGTGGTAATAAGTATGTTTCTAAAAAGCTACAGGACTATAATTTTAAAATGTTATTTCACTATAGATTAAAAACAAAAAATTCCAAACAATTTTAATTTTAGTAAGTTTTTATTATCAAATTCCATTTCGACCTGTTCAGAGTAATAGTCGCGAAAAGATAACTATTTAGACTAAGACTAAACTACTTTCTCATTTATGATATTAACTAGCTTTTGCTTACCTTACCTCAAACTCAGTCGTGGCAGACGCATCGTAATTACTACAAGCGATAAATAATCGTAACTCTTGACTTTCTTGACGTGACTAAAGTCAAAGCCGTTGTCTGATTCCAGTCGCTTTAAAGAAAAATCTTGTAAAGTTGGTTATTGTCACAAACATGCAAAAATCGCATAATTTGCTCAAACCTGTTCCGGGACATGGCATTTGGCACAAATATTAGACGCTTACTCCTAAAAATAAAAAAGAACAATGATAATTCTTACTACACCCATTTAGGACCATTGATCCAAAAAAGGAACAAAGTTTAAACTACTCAAAAAACATGTACTTATGAAAATTGTTTATCGATAGTTTCATAAATATATGGCTATTTTAATAGATTTTTTACATTTACAAAGCAAAAGAAAATAATAAAACTAATTGGATAAAATACTTACATATTTATGTTTAGCTTACAAAAATCACGACTTTCACAAGATAAACCTCTTTTCTGTCAATGTAATGGCGCGATCGACCGACTTACATTTGACCTATCAATCATTACTAACAACATCACAAATCTGATGACCATTTTTTTTTCAGTTCAAAAAGTAGGTTTCAAAATTGGATCAACGGGAAGAAATGGGTTAAGACGTGAAAGCGTAACAAAGGAACAAACAAACTGACACCATATTTCAACATTCATTATGCTATATATTTTTTTTATTTAGTTGCGGGGAATATCTATCGAAATATCTGCAATGACATAAGTGAATGCTGCCCAAAATGCAGCACAATCAATGACGTCGGGCATATTCTGCACATTTAAGGTGTCTCCATCACTATGATGGAACCAATAGTATCTATCTTCTTGAGTTACCAAAGACGCTCCTGGGATTCCTTTTTGTGTAAATATTACGATGTCTGAACCCGGATATCCACTGTTCTCCATTTTATTTACTGGCTTAAACAAATTCAAAATTTCTCTGATAATACAACGTCCTTGTTTTGACGCCGATACATCTAGACCTAATGGTTTAAAAGATCCTTCATCAGATTCCATTATGAAATTTATATTAGAAAGTTCTTTGTCATGTTTCTTTAAGTATGCCTGTGCACCAATAAGACCATTTTCTTCACCAGTCCATAATATTGCTCTAATAGTTCTTCTGGGTTTCAAATGGCGTTGATTTAGCATAACAGGAATGAACCAACCGATGAACATACCTCCCCCATCATCAATCGCTCCTTGACCGACATCCCAGCTGTCTATATGTCCAGATACGATAACAGTTTTCTCAGGTGTCAGGGACCCTTTCAGATCAATAAGAGTATTACGAGATATCTTTGTATCCAATTTACTAAACATTTTTATGGTCACTACTATTTTCTTTCCTTCATTTTGAAGTCTTCTCATTAAATCAGCATCTTCTAAAGTAATTGCGGCAGTTGGTATTTTTGTTACATTTTCAGCATATTGTTGATACCCCGTATGTGGAGTATAAATTGAAAAAGGAGTTACACTTCTGATAAGAGTTGCTACAGCACCTTTCCTAGCAGCTTTTGAGGCTCCTTGAGTTCTGTAGATAACAGTTTTACCATAAGAAATAAAATGGGCATCAAAAACTACTATTTTACCCATGATGTCTTTTCGATTAGTTTTTTCCAGCTCGTCAAAATTATTTATAACTATAACTTCGGCAGTGATCCCTTCGAGTGGCGTACTGATGCTACTCCCAAGACCTAATAAAGCAATTTTTTTAGATTGGGGTTGCAACATTGTGGCAGATTCGTTTAAACGTACCCAGTGTGGAACCTGGAAAAACAATTAAAGAATTTATTGTTCTCAAACAAAGAAGACACACATATGAGGGAACTTTAAAAGTGATTTACTATAAAATTTAGACCCAAACTTGGACCAACTATTTGTAAATCACATAATTAATGTATCACGTAGTTAGTAGTGATCATACTATTATTTTACAGTTTTTACTTAACATCCTAACCATAACATGAAATAAAATTTTCATATCAAAAAAAAATTGCATGTGCATTGGCATTTTGAATGTTGGCACTTGATGTTTTAGTCTAGCTAAAATGAATTATCATCCCACCGAGAGATGAAGGAAAAATAGACCTTAGCTAGTTCTGTTTACTCGTGTATAATAGTTTGCTTCATTACAACTACTTTTAAAAAAGAATTTCCGTAAACTAAAATATTTTTAAAAGTATATAATGAGGGAACTCCGAAGCTCCAGTATCCAAAGACAAAAAAGCTATTTATTTAATAAAAATAGAAAAATATTTACCTCTAATTCTTCAGTAGTGACGTCATCCAGATCATTTTGTCTAGTAAGGTTTATCATATAATCTATTGCTCTCTCTAGATTTTCAGTTCCAGATGGTCGGGCCCCAAATTTGTCAATAAATTTCGTATATCTGCATATAAATAAATGTTCTTTTGTTACAATTAAGATAATTTTATTTCAAAACGTTCTCAAATGTTGCAAATTGCCTAAAAACATAATTAGCCATCACTTTTAAATTAATAGGTCCATTAAAAAAATCTGGAATGTCAACAAGGTAAATATATAACTCATATTGCTAAAACCTAGAAATACGTCCCTAACCTGAATTATTTAAATGTATTAAACAAATGAAATCAATGGCATTCAATAATGTCTATTATTTGTAAGATGAGTAGGTACTTCTTTTACCAAGTAGGGTAACCTGATGTTCGTAGGTTAGTTGATTTTACAAAATTAATGGTACGGTTAATACCTTTGAAATACGCATTTATGGATAGATCATTATGCACCTACATAACGCAAGTTTTAAGTGATTTTTCTCTTCTCGAAAACAACGTAGATATCATATGTGAATGCAGCAAAACGTTAGCCTTTTTCCAAAGTACATAGTTAGTTAGGGGACCCAAGGAAACATCGCACCAATTGCTTTTAGCATGCTTTATTAACACAGTTAAAATTTAAATTAGCTTCGAACATCTATAGCATCTATTACCTACATGAACTGGTATTTGGGTGAAAATAAAAAGTATTTCTTAAATCTATACCTTGCTCAATAATTAAGTAATGTATGAAGTTTCAAAAACTTACTTTTTGATCCAGAAATAATGAATTACTTTTCTGCATTAAAACCGTACATAAAAATTAAAACTAACTTCATGTTAGAGTTAACAAAATTATGCTTCAGCTGCCGGCGATAATATTATTTTAAACACAGGATTTATTAAACAATTGTCTTAGATATAACACTGTCCAACGTACGATAAGTTCCCGTAATAACTTTTTTATCTGCATTGGCATTGATACGACGCATGAAAATCAAAAACAAGTTTACGTTAGAGTTAGCATATTAAGCATTAACTGCGGTAGATAATATATTAATATAAAACAATACACGAAGGTATTCTACCCTTTCTTGAAAATTGATCCTAAGGCAAGTAGTTAACAACCAGAAAATTTAATAAAATTTGATTCAATCGATAAGTGGCATTAATATGCATTTCAATTTTGTATTTTAAATTTATGCGCTTAAATTGGAGAAAAAGGTAGACGCCATGTAGCTTATTCGTCATGACGTCATGTTAGCAGTAAAGGTGAATAATTGTAATTTTGGCAAATTTAAAATGAATTACCATTCTTAAGATTGGTGATGGAGATAGAACAATACATCCTACATCGATATTTAAACATTCAGTAATTTGGAAGAACAAAAATGGTCACAAGAGTTTATTCTGGGTAGATTTGTACTTTCTGCTTTCACAAAAACCATGTTAATATTTAAGTAAAACACACCGAAGGAATATATTATTTGAAAATTTACAACAAAATTTACAGTTTATTTAATTTTTTCAGACCTAATGACGTAATGCCACGGCCGCTTGTGTTTTGCATATTTGTGGAATAAATGAAAAAGCGGAAAACTTTGAAATGACTTATAAAATGTAATTCTTAAAATGAAATTATAAACTTAAACTAAATTAAAATTTTAAAATAAAATTTTTAGATTTCCTATTGCATTAACCATCTTAATTATGTTTTGTGATATGTAAACACATAAAGTAAAATACCGTATCGTCTTAGGTACAACGCTGTCCAACGAACAACTGGTTACCCTATTTAGCTTATAGCAAGCAAAGCTCTACACAATTAGAATTATTATTCTTATAATATTTGGTTCTCACTCTTGATACATCTTTTCACCCAATCCTCTTATTTTTATATCTTCCATAATATTTTTCGTCACATTTTTATAAGAAGCAATTTCTTCCACCAGTTTTATATCTAACATACACTCATCGTCATCATACCGATTTATAATAACACTTGATTCCACTTTAATGCAAAATAATATTAAAACTACAGCAATTTTCATTAAAAAATCCATCATTGATAACTTGTCAAGCGCTGTCGCACTACTAACGAGAGTCCCTTATCACGGTATTGTACCATTGTTGGACTTTTAGTGTCAGCCATCGGATATTCTATTATTATTTATGTTCTGATAATGAATGCCACATAATTATGTATAATTATATATTGGTACGTAGAGTAATAAATAAACAAAGCTATAGAAATATTTGGAAGCGGTATTTACGCACCTAATGGTGTAGGTGTCGAACTTGTGAAACAGGGTCCCCACCTAGCACTCTACCGGCGCGAGCCCACAAAACTGTAGGCTCAGTTGCTATAAAACGCTAGTAATACATTACCCTCGTTACAAACGTTATAAAATGCTGTGCTACTATTGCATATGTTACTTTTGTTAAAAAAAAAAAAACTTGGCTAACGAAATATTGGTATACCTTTTTTATATTTTTGTGTTGTGTGATACAGTAAGTAATAAGATATTCAGTGTCTAGAAATTTACAAAAAAAATCTGTTAGTATTTTCTTCTTCTATTAACTAACAATTTTCATACTCCAAGATGGTGTGGATACTCGTAAATCGTCTGTTTTAAATCATGGAATATAGTTAGCATTATTAAATGTGTAAATCGAGACTTAATTGCGGTAATAATTACAAGGTACAAGGCCTTTTTTGGTTATCCGATGTTACGAACGAATTGCACAGGTCGTCTGCCCATGACCACGACCGGTATAATGTATTCTGATATTTTTAATATTTTTGGTAAATTAAATTCAATATGCTAACTCCAAACAAACATAACCAACGCTTTAATTTACGACTTGTTTTCTTCGAAGGAAATTGAGTTCAAAGTTCTGGAAATGAACAAACTTGCTACCTCTACCCGCGTCAAAAACACTTCGTTAACTATAAAATTTTGTTACACCGAATTCATCCACATAAATTCACCTCTGCACAAATTATTTGTATAAGAAATGCCTTAAACTGACACTAAAATGATAAAAAACTAATGAAAATATGCGAAATGGTATTGTCGCCACATTAAAACTCTTATTTATTTTATTAAAAATAGGGACAAACTATAATAGATGATAACACAGTTCACTATTTAATAAAAAAAAGTTAATAGACATTATTTTGACTGGTTATGCCGGTAACATAATACTATTGGTCAATTGATAAATATTAACGAGTAGTGGCATTATAAAAGGGTAGAAATGAGATGAGAACTTCACTTAAGTGCGAATAGAGGTACGAACAACTTGGCAGTTACTGTTAGTTAGTGATTTTCATAGTTTATATCAGTGGTTTCGAGACTGTTTCTTACAATGGTTTAAATTGTAAATTTCCTGGTCTAATCAGAAAAGTTGAATTATAATCATAAATTTAAAATTTAAAATACCCTCCGACTTGAAAATCTCTTCAACGATTACAAAAGAGCTGATGATCTTCGTACGGCTGAACAGATTTTCTTGAATTATATCTCTAGGAACACTCTCGATCAAGTCATCTTTCAAATAAAAAAAAACAGTACTCAAATCGGTTCATCCGTTTAGGAGCTACAATGCCACACACAGACATACAAACACGTCAAACTTATAACACCTCTCTTTTTGCGTCGAGGGTTAAGAATTAGCTATCGCCTAAATAATTTATCGATGCAATCCTATAAACAGTCTTTTATTACAGATGTTTTACCTGTTTTATTTTTGATTTTGACGTTCCCATGATTCGTCAGTGAATATAGTATAAAAAACATTGTCCAAATTATTGGCTTGATCCACAACTGATAATGGCCATGGCCCCATTCACGGTCGCCATATAATGTCGTGGGGAGCAGTGAGGACATGAAAATACGTTCTTGGATGTAATATACGTTATTTTATTTAATACGTGTATTGTTCTGAATATCAACGTAGGACTAAGCGCGTTACGTACCAAAGTACATACATAATGCCCATTTTCTTAGAATGAGCTTAGCCATCAGTTTTCATACTACACTACACCTCGGTAGTTAGAAGTATATTAGGAAAAAGCATATGAGACAGCAAGACTCGAAGGACTCTCGAAGACATTATGCTCTTTTTAAAATAGAGATACATTTGTGCTTATCATCAATACTTGTACTAACTATTATAAAAATACTGTTTTCATACTCATAGGTGTGCTACTGATATAGAGGGGTCATCAAGAATACTAGTAATGTGTGACCCACGTTGCTAGTATTCTTTAAAAAAAAAAGTGTATTTATTGCAACCCCTCTGATAAATAGCCTTACTTCATAGTTGTTAGTTTGCTAGTTTAAACAAAATAAATTGAACGTACATTTACTCCTTTCAAAGTGTTGTTGGCTACCAAGGATCATTAATCAAGTAACTTTAATAGCATTATATTGTTATATTTGTTTTACATTTTCTAATTACTGCTATTGTAAATATATTATATTTGCTTTTAATTGTCTATAAGCGACATAATGTTGCTTGTTAACAGACTTAAAAAGGGAGGAGGTTCCGTGTTCGGCTGTTTGTATTTTATTTAATGTATGTTCACCGTTATTTTTGTCATCTATGGACCGATTTAAATAAATATTTTATTTTCCCAAAGGGTAATAATAATATAACCTCTTTATTGTACACCAGTAACACTAAAAAGTAAAATTAATGACAATAGCGGTACATACCATTGGCGGCCTTATCGCTCTATGGCAATCTCTAACTGCCTACCATGAGATGGAGAAAAAAAATATGGAAATAAATTTAGGGTAGTATGGTACACGTTTAGTACATTATTTAATAACGTAAAATATTTTACAAGTAACGTAAAAGTAAACATACAAGTAAACAATAATCATATAAATACGTAAGTGCATGTAGAAATAAAAACAATATTTTTGTTGTTGTTTAAAGTAAAGTGGTAAGGTTGTTCAGGGTATGCCCCCCTTCAAACAGACCAGTAGGTAACTAGTGCCTTTATAATGTTACATATTATATTAAAAGTGTCACATGTATTGTAGCCTTTTTAATTAACTTTGTAATCAATGTTTTTTGTAGTCAGTTAAACATTTTTTTAACATAGATAGTTTTTGACTTGTTTACATCAAATTACGGCTCATTACTTCATAAGAATACATATATCATATCGTTGTTCGCTTGTCTGTCAAGAGACTTTTTCTTAGGAATCCGTAGAATTAATAAGTGTTATTGGCGTTTACTGTTAAGATATTCTATGTAGTAGTCAGTTCTTTGTCTAAGTTGTGTCTTAGCTTAGTTTGTAACGTATATACATAATATGCATATGTATGTACATATATGATCAGCTATTTCTGGATAAGGTGGCATTAAATTGTTTCATTCAGGGGACAATTACTATAATTAAGTATTATGGCGAGGCGCTAGGTTTGTGAAGGGCCTGCGACTATACATAAACCGTCAAAAGCCTGGGTTTATCATACGGTTCTTTTAACCGTTTTAAAGAAATTAGCATGTTTTTTTGTCAATGGTAACAATTCCGCGAAGCGAGAAAGCGTGAGATTTCGCCGCCTTATTTCGTGAAAGGACGAGTACTCTCCCGACCAGCAGAAGACACACCAGGCGCCGGAGAGTGCAGAACGATCTCCAGCCTCCATGAGCGCTTACCTGGGGGTAACGGGTGGGGCTTTCCACAGGAAAAATGCAAAAATATAGAAGACATATTCTCTATATGTCTATGTGCATATGTTTATGTTTGTTTGTGTATATATATTGATTGATTATTCGAAACTTTTGTTTTAATCACGCCATCCAAGTACGAACATTATGGACACAATAATAACACAGATGAAGTTGAAAGATATTATAATTTATTATAAGATACTAGCTTAACCCAGTCACGCTGTGGCTCTTTTTGTGTTAATTTTCCATTTCCATTAAAACAACAGAATAAAAAGTATACAACACTCTTCCGTTCAAATGCAATGTTGTGGAAAGATAAATCAATCCATAAAATACTTTCCGATAATTCCGGCTACAAACATATGGAAGTTGAATTTTTATATATATAGATTGAGTATAGCAAGTTGCCAAGAAAGTATATTTATATTAATAGCTCCTCCTACAAACAAATATCAAATTTTATAATATTTATACATGTTTTTAACATTGCTTATAAAAATACATAATAATATATTTTTTTGGACTATTTGGCTGATATTTAATCTAACATATATTATTGTTAATGATTTCAATGCCATCAGTTAATTAATTAATTAAATGATAAGCAATAAAAACAAATAAGTATTACTAAGAACAACCTTTTTATGTTTTGCGTGCCAATTTTCAACTCATTAAATTTTCACCATTTTGTAAATACCTAGTTCCATATCAGAAAGATTAGTTAGTCAACTAACCACAAAATTGTGAAGTTTGTGTTTCAAGTGTGTGTTTCATATAAATACATTTAGTAGTTTTCGAACAATTTTATTGTGTTTTTTTCTGTACAACAAATAACTTTAGTAACGCATTACATATTATTATAACACATTACATAAGTAGCTGTTACTGCTGTTGCGACTTCTTGCACTTAAAATGTGTACTTATATAAAACACTTCATTTTAGAACATATTTTTAAATAAATAGTTAAATAGCATTTTGAATCAACAGTCAACTTGCAGAGGGATAAAAATTGGTCTATTATTAGATATTGAAACAGCAAAAAAGTAAATGCAGCGACAAAAAAAACAAAGAAGGTTTCTACAGTATGTTTAAGGAAACATAGTTGTTTCACACCACTTAATCAGACCGGACTTAAGGTGTTTATACAAACAGTTTTTTACCGGACCGGACTTCCATATAAACTTACGAAAGCCCTAAGTCCTCCGTAATTCGGCTTTGTTTCACGATCCGTTCTGAGTTGAGGTGTCCTACTTATAAATTACCTCCCTGCTAAATTTCAGGACAAAAAACTAAGGACTATCATACAAGCTTCGTGGGCCCTTAGACCCCTAAATCCAGCCTTCTCCTACTCACAAACTACTTCCCTGCCAAATTTCATCTTCATAGATCATGTGGTTTTTCAGATTTCGAGATTAGGCAGTAGATGTGTGAGGAAGCATCCTTTCGCTTTTATATATTATATCGATTGTTACAGAGATATCAAGATATTTACGTTACGTATATTGACACATAAACAGGTTACTTTATGTCTTTAAATGTAAAGTAGAAAGGACCCTTAATATGCAAAACAGATGTCTGAACTAGCTTCGGTGGAGGACCAAACCATTCCACTTTGAAATTCTCGATGATTCGTGCTAGAAACGTTTCGATCTCCAACTCAGCAATACGACGACCTGAAATTTTTAATAACTACTAATACACATACATAATAATAAATAAGATTTTAGATAATAAAGTATATAATATATATCTAATTAAAAGATTTACTAAAACTAACTACTTGATTTATTATTATAGTCATTATATGGAAACAATATCCATGACATACGTGACGAATATCTAATGACGTATCCTAAGATCTAACTTCTGTTAGCACAAAAAATATAGGACTGTTTAAACTATTTTAAATGTGTAAGGTGATTCAAGAAATTGGGGATAAAAATACTGGTTTTGATGTTACTATTTATTTTTTAAATAATTACTTGATAGATTAAAAGATAGATTCAATCCAAAGCACCAATCTATATATTAATACCTGAAGAGACTTATTTGTAGCTTGTTCACCAAGCGATTTCAAGTAGGTATTATTAATATTATCAAAACTATACCTACTGAGTACAGAATTAACCACAATAGTAATGATAAACAAAACTAAAATAGTAATGATAGTGCAAACCATCCTTTGTAACATATGTATGTGTATGGTTGGCTTTAAAAAAAAATAAGGTAACAATGCTAGAACATCGCGTGTGATCGTTTTTCTGCTTAAGATCCTTTACGACAAGCATGATTAAACCATATAATTCTAATTAGAAACTTTATATACCTACCTATACAACTTCGAGTCCCGAACCCAAATGGGCCATACGCAAACGGATGGGCCTTCCCGTAGTAAAGTGGATCATTTTTCTCGGCAGTCCACCGCTCGGGAATATACTCCCGGGCCCGCGGGTAATGATGCTCCATTAATGACATTTCACGATTGCTGAATACAAGGTTCATCTAAAAATTGCATCATACTGTATAACATTGATTAAATACATTTATTACTCTTTAGAATAAAGCGTTGTTGAATTGATGTTTTATAGGATATAAAAATTTAAAGATAATTACATTAAAAATACTAAAACTCGAGAGATGGCATTTTTTTCACAGCCTCACACAAACCAAACATAGTGCAGCTTGGGCAACAAAAGAAAAGAAGACTACCTGCATAGGAACAAGAAAAAATTAATAGAGGCGTACGCTTGCAGCGTCATGGAAAACCTTCACAATAGCTTTTTAAATTTTATTTTTTTGTAGTAAACAAAGGGTACCTACGTCCTTAGGTATTCTGTAACCCACTATATTATATTCCTTAGTAGATCGTCTAAAGTTCCCAGCGACTATCGGCATTAATCTTAGTCCTTCTTTGATACACGCTTTTAGGTACGGTCTGCGGTCTGACTTTGATACTATTTCTTCTCTCAATTTATTCTGTTTATTTTGGTGAATCGCCAGAAGATATAGTATAGCAGTCATCGTGTTGGCAGTCTGTTAGTAAATTGTTTTAATTCATTAAATTACGGTAAGAACAACAAAAAAGGAACTGTATGGGATCAATGATTCTAATATATTATTACCATCATTATAAAAGAACTCGTAATGGTCAAAAAATAATATATATTTTCTATAAGTAAGACATTTTCGATAGTAATAATTTTTTTATTGATTTTGAGATGCTTTGATAAAAAGGAAAGAAGTTTCAAATAGGAATTAAGAGAGGTTCTTTGTTTACCAGATTTTTGACGCAGATGTCAAATTATTTTCACTCGCTTGTTACCTACCGTGTCGATTCCAGCAAACAACATGTCACTGGCCATAATATAAGCATATTCTTCGTTAATTTCAAGTAGTTTTTCTAAAACACTTTTCTCGTGTGTTGCTTTTTGACGTGTTAACTTCAACTGCTCCTTACCTTTTTTGAGGAAGTGCTTCGTAAGACTACAAAACATTAAGGTCAAATTTAGAACAAAAAAAATTACCTTTCCCCTCTTGTATTCAGTTTTGATATCGTGTATAAGTTACTAGTCATATATATTTACCATTAATCTCGATGTAATACAAAAAAAAACCACTTTGAAATTAAGTTTATATGATCACCATATAAAAACCTTATTAAATTCCAAAAAAATTGTGACATAAAGACTGTCTCCTGTGGACGCTTTTATTTACCAAAGTAAAGTTAATGTACAAAACTTAATTATGTTTTCAAAATATAAAAAAATATATATCAGGGTTAATATGATGTAATTATTTATATTTTTTTTATTTTAACATTGTACGATTTAACAAATCATACTAAGGACTTTTTATATTGTTGTAACGTGGGTCACTCATTACTAGTAATTTTGTTAAGTATTGTAAAATATTGTTGCGTATAAAGCAGGTTAAATAATTGAATCTTACTTTTCATGTTGTTCATATAGTTTCATGGCTCTTTTGAACAGTGGAGTCGAAACATATCGCCAAACACTTGGCTTGAAATCCAAATTTACAACAACGTCGAACAAATCATGGATGCATTGAATCAGTTGTTTTTCAGGTGAGTCGTCGGGTAATGTAGAATCTAAACAGTTCAGTCGGCAGCCAAGAGCTACCGTAGCAATAGATTCTAGAGCCCAGAGGTTCATTTCACTGTCGAATTTATATTGAATCATGTGCTTTTCGTCTCGAGCAGCCTTTAGTCTAAAAAGTGAAATATTTTTTTATATATATTTATATATTATTTTATATACATATTAACGTGGGAGAGCGATGCTTCGGCACGTATAGGCCGGCTCGACTCCGCTCGATACCACGGCCTCACAGAAAACCGGCAGTGAAGCAATGCTTGCGCCGCGTGAGTGAGGTTACCGGAGGCCCTCACCCTTCTTTCTCCCATATTCCCGTCCTTCCCCTCTCCCCCTCTTCCCGCCCTCACCCTCTTCTCCTACTCCCACCTTAAAGGCGGCAACGCACTTGTGACTCTGTCTGTCTGTCTGTCTGAGTTACAGGTGCCCATGGGCGGCGGTAGTCATTTACCATCAGGTGACCCGTATGCTCGTTTGCCCCCTATACCATAAAAAAAAAATATATATATAAATATATATTACATCGTTCTTAAACATGACAATAAGAAAACTTTTAAAAAGTGTTTTAAAAAGTTAGTTGGTCTTTGTAAGAATCTGACAGTAAATATGTATCAAACAAAGATATTGAACCCTGTCTTCGAGCTATTAAGTTTTTTTTTAATTTACCTTGATAGATTGCGTCTTTTTATTCTCTAATCCACGTATATTGCAAGTCGGGTATTTTCAGCAGTAGTAGCGTACTAATGGAAAAAAAACTTGACTTGCAATATTTATATCTCTTCGAGAAACGTGGATGTTATGTGGAATATCGTCCTCGTTTCTGGTATGATGATATTCCACTCTTTGCACACATGACTATGAAGGGAGCAAAAGACATTGCACACTATGGCAAATAGTAATCAATCGCAAACCAACGGCTGCAGTAATGGCATCCATACTATATGAGTTTGTATCCTTTGTCTAAAAGTGAGAAAATAATTGATCTTCACTCGACTGGACAAAACATAATGTTAAAAACTTTACGAGTTTTAGATATAACTAGCTTTTGCGCATGGTTTGGTTAAAGTAGATTTTGTCAATCTGTTCAGGGTGATTGCGTAAAAGTAATTTTATTATCCCTGTTTTCTGTGAAAGTGTAATTAATAAACTCGTTTTTACATTTATAATACCTATCAGTTAGTAATAGGAATACCATTGAGGAATGTAGGCTGAAATTCTTTATGCCTACCTTTTAATCATATCTTGAGCCACTTCGTCAAGTACATTGCAGTAAAGTTTAATAGTATTCGGTTGTAACATTACAGGATTGATTGTTGATCTAAACTGTTTCCATGTATCGCCATGACTGTAAATAAATGTTTTTTAAGTAGAGTTTTGCAAGCTCAAAAGTATGAGTTGCCAATCTTAACTAGATATGAACTTCGATACCAATAATATAGTCTAATGGTGAGTAATATCTACAGTTTTTTTTTATCGTGTGGAAACCCCCAAATATCTACAGAGTTACTTAAAATAACATTGAACGGACAAGGGGGAACATATTTATATTTTATTTTTTTAAGATTTTTCCTTTCCATATTAATTTTTTTAATTAATCGATCGCCATGAAATTCAATATTACACTTGCAATATGTAAGTAAAGAGTATAATTTAGAAAATCTTTAAAGAGGTTTCGTACTCGGTCGTAAGGCCAGTTGTGCCAACCACACCCTCGCTTCTCTTGTATTCTTTTCTGTAATATTCTAGCGAAACAAAACCTGGGCGCTTTGGTGATAAGTTTTCGCTCCTTAATACCTACAAACATACATTAGTAATAAATATAATTTAGTAAATAATGCCAGGCGCGACGAGTTGAAAGCCCGACCAACTGTGGCAATTAATTATAACCTAATTAACGGTGTGCTCACATGTCCACAATGCGCCCGAATCTTTAGATATAAGATTGGATACTTAAGCCACATGCGAGCACACGAACGCCAGCTACGGAGTTAAAGCGGTCGCCATGGTCGAAATCGGCCGAGGATCATCATCATCAATTTAGTAAATAAAAAAAATACGCTTTAATGGCGAACCGAATTAAAAAGTAAAAAATAATCTCCACCTCCTCGCTTCATCATCCGACCATCGTTACCAAGTCCAATCTGTTGGACTTATCAAGACGAATCATATGAGCCCCAATTCGATGAGTTTACTAGTAACTGATGAAGAGTTCCACTATCCACCTTCTTTCTCCATCATCAGATCAGCTCCAAAGTGCCAAATTATAATGTCATCCAAACTACATAAACATACAAAGTTTTATTTCAAATCTTATAATTGACTTCCAAGATTTGTTTGTATAGTTAACTACGAGTATAAGTGAAGCTAATAAAACCGTGTTATAAAACACATTTATAGAATTATTCAGACAAAATATAAAAACAACAGAAAATAATTTTCACAGTGCAATGGAGTAAGCAAAACAAAGTACTGTGTACAAAAAACCTTATAAGTTGTAAGACCAATGTCTATGCATCTTCAAATAACAAATAGAAAAACATACATAAGCCGTTATTTCAGGATCGCCTATCATAATCATGCTCTCCATACCAAACATGCCGTCAAATCTTATTATGGGACCATATTTATCGTACAAAGTTTGCATTGCACCAGGTTCTTCAAAATTCCTTAGTTCACCTGTCATAGAAAATAATAAAGGCTTTACTGTCAAAATATCCACCTTTTATTACAAAGTACATATATAATTGTCGTGTCTCACTGAAAAATAGATCTATCTCGAAAACGATAGCGATAAGGCCGCCTGATGTACATATCCAGTTTTTGTATTTTTTTTTTAGCAATATATCGTTGGTGTACAATAAAGATTATTCTATTCTACGATTTCTAATATAACCTAAAATAGGAAAAATCGTTTAGTAGACTTCCAATTGCATTTGTAGACGAATGCCCTTCTAAGGCAACTGCGTAAAGTTTTTCAGCGAATTATAACGAAGTAGAGTAAATGCCCTATGAAGAATGACATTGTCGCCATTTGACGGTTGTTACGGAAGAAAACATCTCAGCAATTAATTAAGAGACGAACCACGTATGAAAGAGATTCAGCACATATTGAAAATTGGTTCCGGATTTTCGACAAGTGAAAAGCAGGGTAAGTAAAATGCATTTTTACAGAATATATATTGTATATAGTAGCACTCTCTTGCGTACTCGCAAGGATTTATCAACAATACTTTCTCTCGGGATTGTGGTGTATCTTACAAGAGATTACAAATTAAATTCTGGTATCTGAAAATTTATACAATAACATATTAGAAGTTCTATATATCTTTTCTGGTAGCTTTTCTTGTCTAGTAGGACACGTAATAAATGTTAATCTATAGAAAAGAACATAAGTGTTAACCAATAAAAAACCTATTTAGAATTAGGCCTAATATGTTATTTAACTTACCTCCAGGTAAAAAGTGATGTAGTTGTCCAATGATTGGAAATGATTGTGGTCCGGGAACATTTCTCCATGATTTCAAAATCTCACCTGACTTTATGTCACTCGTAACTGTTAGTGTTCTAGATCCAAAGTATAAAATTATTATCTAATTAGCAATAAACATTTCTCCTGCAATTTCTCTCAATAATATCCTCTTTAAATGTAATTGTATGATATTTTTCTTGACACACACAATATCACTTAATGTCATTTCATCAAAATGCAAAAAATTATTATCACTTATGTATATGTTTAAAATTAGATGCCTGATGTTCCTAGAGATGTATATAGAATGTGACCAGAATTAAGTAGAGTCCAGACACGTAAACATTAGGCTTATAAAGGTAAACACACATCAGCAAATCTGAAAAGACCCTAATAGAAAGAAATACAAATGTGGTGAAAAGAGTTTTATGTTTGGATGTTGACGGGTACAAGAGAAGAGGACGACCAAAGAAAAGATGGATGGACTGTGTGAGAGAAGATATGGCTAGAAATGGAGTAAGCAGTGAAATGACGAACGATAGAGTAGAATGGAAGAGTAAAACATATTGCACCGATCCCAAATAAAATTGGGACAAGGGTAGGCAGATAATAATGATGATGAGAAAGAAATACAAACTGATCTCGCTAGTTAATAAAAAATAAATAAATAAAAAATAAATAAATCCAATTACCTTATAATACCATGTTTAAGGGAAGTTATCCTAAAAAAGGGTTTCAGTTGAGACGTCAGCATGTTCACCTTATATTATCAACTTTTTTAAAAGTGCCGCAATATTTCTTGATGACGTTATCTTTATCACCAATGAAAACAATTTTTATAGATTTTAAATCAAATTATCTATTTGTATAAGTTAACCCGATAACCCGATCACATCTGAAGCACAAATGTTTTTATACGCAACAACAATCGTTTCTAACTACTGATGACCTTCGCCGATTGCCAGCCAACAAAGATACAGAGGCTTGGTCAGTATTTACAAATTTAAACTTTATTGTTTGAATAGTAGAGTTAAAAATCTTATTTGTATCAATTATACTATTGACCGTTTGAGTTATATTATTTCTGTGGAATGTTGAATATTATCGTTCATTAAACATGAACCAAGGAGATTTCTTTATTTTTCATTTTACAATGCATAATGAAAAACGAGTATAATATTATTGTATTTGTATTCATTTAATGATATTGATTTACTTGACTTACTGTGTCGTATTGTGTAAATACACATTCTATAACAACTACTACTAAACGCAAGTATGAAGTACTTTATGATTAAAAGTAAAAAAAAATATTTATTTAAAAAAATCTGAATGAATACATAAAAGTGAGCATAATCTAAGGAACTTTATCAAAAAGTTATGTATCTTTCTTATAGGACATGTCTTTTTGCAGTTTCGTCCTTAAAAATATTTCCGACATAAAAAAATTCGAGAAAAAGTTAGGATCTTTGTTTAAAAAGTTTGCGATGAGTTATTATCTTTAGCTGGTCGGGATGTAATAAATTGCGTACACTTGTTTTTGTTTTGAGTATGGCTTATTAATGATATACCAGCTTGCTGCCTGAGTTCCATTTGACAGTCCATAAGGCTCAACTCACACTGGCGAAAGGTGGAAGCGTCGCGTCTCGTCCTGTTTTCCAACTACAAAGCATGGGGACGGTAAAGCCGGGGTCGGTGCATAGTTTGAGTAAGTTTAATTATACAGTTGATTTTCAAAAGTTTCCAATCAATAATTTAACGAATCTAACGATTATATATCAACAATTTTGTCAAAGTTTATATACAAAATATAGTTTAAACGAATAACCTTCATTTTAGACTTCATAAAGCAGGTAAAAAGTAGGAAATAAGACAGTACAACATATTTATGAAAAAGTTTCATGCAACGAGGTGCTAAAGGAATCTCACTTCCAATATTTTAATTTATTTTACACTTTCCACTTTACTTAAACTTTATCAGCGTCATCATCATCTTTCTACCCTTTTCCCAATTTTATTTGGAGTCGTCACAATGTGTTATTATTGTTATGATTTTTTCTTTTGCTAAAAAAAATTATAGTGAATCAGGACTTAGATTACAGTAGCTCGAAGAGGCCGATCCGTATTTCCGTCCTGTGATACGCGAGGCCACTAGGACAGGACTGACTTAATCCTTACTATAAGAATACATTATACATTTTTCATACATTTTAAAGTGGTAATAAGGCAAGATGGTAACAAAAAATATCAAAATAAATTATTTTATATCTTTAAATGTAAAGTTAAAGGGTCCCTTAATGTAGATGAGTGACATCGAAACTAGCTTCGGAGGAGGACCAAACCATTCCACTTTAAAGTTCTCTACGATTCGCGACAAAAATATTTCGATTTCCAGCTCAGCTATCCTTCGACCTGGAAATGCACACATACTAAATTTATTTATATATTTATGATATAAATAAATACTTCTAATATAACTAAAAATATAAATTCGAACAACTTTTAATTCGGTAAACATCAGTGATAAGATATTTTTTTTTTTTAAATATCAGATCTACATATATCTAAATAGGTATGAACAAAACACTTCCGTAGCTTTTTATATATGTTTCAGAATTACTTTTCATCAATAATTTTATAAATAACGGTATAATTTTCGGCGACCACTACTAGTATTAAATAAATATTGACACAAGATCCACACATCTACTTTTAGCTATAACCTATTTAGCACTGTGTTTTATTAGCTTTTATTAAGCGTTCATTTTTCTAGAGACTACACTCCCAAAAGATATTTTGTTTACAGGGACTTAAAGCCGAGGTTTGAGCACTGATAGCAAGGCCGCTATACTTAAAAAGCCGTCTTAAGAGGGTTTTATAAGAGATCGAATCAGCTCTTGGAGTTGCACAGTATTGTTTTGTAATTATATACTGGACATAACTATTTTGTGTCTATTGCATATACCTAATAAATTTACTTCCAAAGACAGTGTAACAACTTACCTATACAGCTGCGGGTTCCAAATCCAAACGGAGCATAAACAAATGGATGCGTATTTCCATAGTAAAGAGGATCATTCTTCTCAGTGATCCATCGTTCTGGAATATATTCCTTGGCCCGAGGATAGTGTTGGTTCATTAGTGACAGTTCTCGGTGGCTGAATGCAATATACATCTAAAAAACGCTACAAGTTTACTACTTTTTAAAACAGTTCCGGATTAGTTGTTTACCACATGTATGGTGCTTTTAATAATAGAGCAAGAAATTATATAAATATATTTTGCAAATATGAATACCTATTCCCCTTAGTTGGTTGGGCCTATAGAATGGACACTGGAAAATACTATGGTAGTTGTCTGTTTCAGAATTTTAAATATCTTAAAAATCTAAAAAATATATAATACAAAGTATTGTTATAGTATATTTATTGTTTTGTAAAGCGTAGAAAAATTAAAAAACGGGATACTGGCATTGCCCTTTATACACACTATTAAACATTTATAAATACTAAAATGTACTACAGTATCTCAAGTAACCAAAACAGAAAGTAGTAATTAGGTTAACCAGGATATTTATTTAACTCGTAGTATCTATATTAGTCCCATTCCAAAATTTTATGCTATTTCTTTACTCTCGTCACAAACACCTAAAATTTATTTCTTTAAATTTCAATTACGGAAAGTGCTTAAAATTTCGGAAAGGTTTTTAATGAAAAAATACATAATCTTATCTATTGTTACTTGTTATGTCAACCTGTTAACACTGTTCACCTGAACCCTTTTTTTTTTTTTTTGTGCGTGTGGAAACCCCCTCGGGCCGTCACCCCACCGGGGTTTTTGGTGGGGCGGTGTGTCGGAATCGAACCGACTAAAACCACACGGTGTGCCGTACTGCGCCTTAAGTAGGAGGGATCCGGGAACAGCTTTCATTAAGACATCCGGATCCCCCCTAGCGCCTGCCCGCAAAAGCGTGGGCACCATCTCTGGGTAAAATACTCAAAACCTCTCAATTAGGCGACGTCCAGGCACACGCGGACGCCGCCTCCTCACGGGGGGCCACTACAGCGGGTGAAGGGGAAACCCCTCCCGTCCACCCGCAGCCACACTCAGGGCGGCATGAGGCGCTGGTAAGCGCGCCTCCGCCGCCCGGTTCGCCGGCGGCGAATTAGGTCCGAGTGGAGATCGTCCTCCCGGACCCTTTCCGCCGCCTCCTTTTGCGAGATGACGTCCTCGCAGAAGGTCGCGACCGCGGTAAAATTCCTGTCGCTACCGGCCATGGAGCGTATGACGGCCGGTAGCGAGAGATCCCCTCCGATGACTGCAGTAAGGGCCCGACGCTGCGTCGCCCAGGCAGAGCAGACCGCCAGCGTGTGCTGGGCCGAGTCCTCACTGCAGTCGCAGTGGTGACAGGCGGGACTCAATTCCCTCCTAGCGACCGAGTGCAGGTTCTTCCCGAAGCAGCCGTGCCCGGAAAGTACCTGCGTCAGTCGGAAAGAAAGGGTCCCGTGCTGCCGCCCTGCCCACTCGATGATGACCGGCTGGAGCGCCTCCACGGTGGCAAAACCAGCACGTGGAGCCTCCAGTCGGGACGACCAACGAGCCATGGTGGCTCGGCGAGCGGCCTCACGCCACTCGCGCACCTCTTCTGGCGGGGGCCGACTGACACTTCCCGCCCGGAACTCAGCCGTTCGCCGATATACTTCGGCGAGCACTTCCGCCTCCAAATCCCACGGGGGTATCCCGGCCAACGCGCACGCCGCCTCCGTCGACACGGTGCGGTATCCGCGTATGGCTCTAACCGCCATCACCCTCTGAGGGCGCCAGAGGCGCGCCCTATTCTGGGCGGTCAGAGCCTCAGCCCACACCGGTGCACCGTAAAGTGCCATTGACCGGACAACCCCCGTGTACAATCGTCTCGTTGCGATGCTGGGCCCACCCAAATTAGGCAAAAGTCGCCCAAGGGCTGACGCAGCGCCGACCAGCCTGTGTTCACCTGAACCCTGGTGTGTCCAATTTCATGATCCTATATAGCACTATAAGTGTACGTGGGTCATACTAAAAGTTTTTAGAATGGCCAGTAAGAACAGCAGCCTTTTAAAATTTCGAATTTTAGTTTAATGATTTCATAAGTCATTTGTTTTTTTAAATTGGCAGCAATTTAAAAAGTGTCTGTCGTGCATCAAAATGGATTTGACTAGAGAAAAATTTTGCTCAATGATTTATTACGACTTTCGTTGCGGTCTTACTCAACAAGAGTGTCATGGTAGACTTAAATTGGCATACTAACATTTAAACTTTCGCGTTCCATGATATAATATTATCTACCAGAATAGGGCCACATCGGTTTGCTTACAGAATAGGGACACTGTTAGTACAGTATGTGACGGTACATGGCGAAACGAAAATATCAAAAATATCAAAAAAGTGGAGGTGGATAAAGAACCTTCTACCTCACGATGTCGACGACGGAGGGCGTGCACCGCTGAGCCAGTCAGCCTGTGACCACGGCCAGTGCAACCTGGTCGAAACGTCAGGCAATGCAGAGGTATGTAATACCTTTTCGTGATCGCGTTAATTCCCGTTAATACGTAGATAATATTCAATTGGCATTTCCTTACGAAGCCATATCTCGTGCCACTGTTTACAACTGGTTTAATGAGTTTCAACGTGATCGAAACAAACTCAACGATGATTCTCGGGAAGGACGTCCTTCTACGGCGACTACTGAAAATAACGTGAGTGCTGTTCAGCTATTGATAGAAGCTAATAGAAGGGTGCCATATCAACAGATTTCGGCAGATTTAGCAGTTGTATATGTCAAATACAAAAAAAAAAGGTTTAATCTGCAGAATCATAATAAAGAAATGGCAATTACATCTTCAGGAATTTTGTAACCCAACAAACTGTATTCTCTAGTAGACTGTCTGAAGCTCACTGAGACTACTGGCATTAATCTCAGTCCTTCTTTGAGGCAAGCCTTCAGATATGGTGTGCGGTCAGAATTTGATAATATTTCTTCCCTTAATTTGTCTTGCTTATCTTGGTTAGCGGCAAGAAGATAAAGAGTGGCCATCAAAGTGTTTGCAACCTGGGGAAAAATTGTATGGTGAATATTAAATTTTAAACACGAGGCAATTTAATGTCGGAAATGATTACCTACGTTAAAGATTGAGATGATTAAGAAAGTTTTGGTATTCATAGCATATTGGGTCGTAAGATACTTCGATAAACCAGTGAATTTAAACATTAAGTTTCTTTTGTATAAACCATTTCTTTAATATTCATTAATTTTAATTATTTTAGTAATTCGTCCCATGGGATGGGTAGATTCGCTACCTACCTCTGAATTGAGTTACAAAGCAGTGATCACTGTTGTCACGTGCAGTTTCAATCATATTTTAACAAATAGAAACAATACAATATTTAAAATTAGCTTTTCTGTACTTTTCAATAATAATACCATTATAAAACTTATTTAACTTTTATAACTTTTATTTACTATCAGTAAAGAATCAAACACGTCGTGGTCGTTCACATTACAGAAAAAACATAATAATCAAACACAGAAAACCGACTGTAGTTTTAATTTATTTTTTACTGTATCTAGTAATTGTTATTTTGTACACAAGTGTTACATTTTTCCGGTAATGTAAGGACATTTGAAATCGTTTAAAATAATTAAAATATAATACTTCCTATTGTTTTAATGATACCATACGTTATGTTATCAACAATCTCATCACTATTGCAATAAATTATCAAAATCACTAAATAACTGCTATGTTGTTCATACCTCAATCCGCACTGAAGTGATTCTTAGCAACTCATAATGCATGCCCAGCCTTTTTATCACCTCACCATAGTCAACCAACCAATGGTGGTATTACTAGTCATAATAATGTCTATTACCAATTTTTAATAAATAGTGAACCTATTATCTTCTTTCATAGTTTGCTTAAAAAAAAATACAGTTTTTGGTGTGGCACCACATTTATTATAATACAATGAAAATGGGCTTAGGCATGATTGGAGTTGCATACATTTTTGCTATTGAATAAGATACATACTTCACTGCCCAGAGGATCGTAATACACAGATCACGAATAACGCACGTGCAAAAAATAGAGTCCAGTTGACACCCCTTCTCCTTTTAAAATTAATGGTCTACTAAGTTTATTCTTTTGACTTACCGTATCAATTCCAGCAAATAACATGTCACTGGCCATAATGTACGCATACTCTTCTTTGATTTCAAGTAATTTCTCTAATATGCTTTTTTCGTGATCTAATTTACTTGCATTCATATTTAAATTTACCATACTTTTCTTTATAAAATATTTTGTGAGACTGTAAAATACATGTAATATCGTATAATTGTTTTATTTTGTAATCCTTAGTTCAACCAAATCTCATTCAGAGCAGTTTGTAAGGTATTTATCAGCTCGTACTTACTTTTCATGGCGCTCATACAGTTTCATAGCCTTTCTGTACGTCGGGGTTGAAAAGTAGCGCCACAAACTTGGTTTAAAGTCAAGTTCACCAGCTGTCACAAATAGGTCACGGATGCATTGAATTAGCTGTTTCTGGGGAGAATCTTCGCATAGATTACGATCTAGACAATTTAATCGACAGCCAAGAGCCATAGTACCAATAGATTCCAGGGCCCATAGGTTTATCTCAGTGTCAAAGTTACTTTGAAGCATATTGTTCTCATCTCTATCAGCTTTCATCCTAAAATAAATATTAGAAATTGGATGGAAAACAGTTGTAAACAAAAGGTAAATAAAGAAGGTGATAAGAATTTTATAATTTAGAGAGGTAATTACAAAACGGATTAAAGTATAATTTAAATTAGGTTGTCAAATAAATACAAGGAAAAGTATAACTGTCACAATCGCAAAAACCAAGGTTCCAAACGGACTAACCTAAAATAACTGAGTGTCTATGGTCACCTACCTTTTAATCATGTCTTGAGCCACTTCGTCTAGCACGTTGCAGTAAAGTTTAACAGTCTTTGGTTGTACCATGATTGGATTGACTAAGGATCTAAACTCTTTCCAAGGGTCACCGTGGCTGGAACGAAATTCTTGTGTAAAGACACGTTATAGAGGGAAAATTTTGGTTAGGGTACGTCTAAACGGGCAATAATTTTACCACGATATAGTTCCCGGTAAGATTGCTAGCAATTATAGACAGACTATGCAACATACAACAATATTTCGAGTGTGGCCTGGCCTTGTAGCCACACATTTTTAATGTGGCCGATGAATTTTTATATGTTTCCGGCATATTGCAGGACGATTAATCGCATGGGAACTGAAAACGCTGAGATATTGCCCCGCCAGCTCTATTGTTGTTTCTTCATGTGGCATAGTGCATCCCTTTCTAAGAAACATGAAGGTTGCCGTGAGTGAGGTGCAGCGATTCGTTGCTATATCTCTCTATTCTTCGCGGATACCGTGTAGCCCATATACAAGACAGTCATATGAGCCATACTGGTTCAAACATATTGTCGAGATACATATTAATGTTTTTGTGTACTGTTAAGATTAGGTGTGATTTCATTTTTTTAAATATTTGTTTAAAAAAAAACTATTTTATATTTCTGGGGCACGACAACGACTCCTCCGAGTCGAGCTTACTTTTTAACGATTACAATTAATGACGTAAGTGATGCATTTTAATACCAAATTTAATAAGGTGCTGTTTATTAATTTACAAAAGTTTTCATACTCAGTCGCAAGGCCTGTGATGCGAACATCGTGCCCTTTGCTTTTCTTGTATTTTTTTCTGTAATGTTCAAGTGAAATCATCCCAGGGCGTATCGGGGATAGATTTTCACTTCTCAATACCTGCAAAAAAACATATTTAATTTTTCATTACACCGACATTATTTGTTTGTGGTTTGATAATCACTGCATTTGCTTCTAAGGTTAGCTTTTATATCTGTATAGTAGAAATACTGATGACAAAAACCTTGATCATCAGCATTTCTTTAGCATTAGGCTTATAAAAAAGAGGACCACCTACATGTGCTGCAATATCAGGATCTGCTACCGCAATCAATGACTTCATGCCAAACATACCGTTAAATCTTATCATTGGACCATATTTGTCATAAAGGTTCTGTAGTGTACCCACACCGAAGTTCGAAAGTTCTCCTGTTAATAAATAATATACACATATCATTCTTTCACCAAACTAACCTGCATAAATCCTGTTTCTTATACACAGGATCTAAATTTACTTACTATTACTTTTTAGTTAAGACTTATTTAGTCAGTCAAGACTAATTTCAATAACTGTTTTTATAAGAAAAATTACCGACAGGTGCACACTGCAGAATAACAACATGTCCTAAAAAAATATTAAGACGATAGAACTTCGCAATTAAAATTATCCTATTTATTTCGGACAAGGTATTAGAATTAATAACAGTTTTACTTACAGCTATATGCTAATTAAGAATTTATTTTAGATAAACAAGACCTACGTAGTGCTCAATAAATGCATAACCATGATATACGAGTACTTATATCCACAATTTTTCAACCTTGACCAATATTTAAAATCAAATAAGGGATGCTTTAATTTCATAAATATTAAAAAAGAGTGATAGTAATTTAAAATTAATAACAACTTCACACATCTCACACACGGCCGTCTGATCCCAAACTAGGCAAAGCCTGTACTATAGTAACCAGACTGCTGATAAACATACTTACTATTTCTAAACACATACATATTATAGATAAATTACACCCAAACACAGAACAAATTACCGTGCTCATCACACAATTATTTCTCCTGAGTGGGAATCGAACCCACGACCTCTGGCTTAGCGTTCCGGGTCACTAACCACTAGACCAACAGGCCAGTCATTAACAAAGATAAGTAAGCTTATATTAAGCTTGAACTTCTTTTGTGCAACTTATTATAAAAGTTATACAACAGGCGTCAGAGCTCTTTCTTTATGGAATCGTTTCTTGTACTTTCAAGGGGTAGGACTAGAGCCACTGGACGTTTATCGTTGGGAGATAATTAGAAATCTTTAGAAACGGCCATCGTTTAGCACTGGACTTCCCATGACTGAGATTTTGATAATTATGAATTAGTTTAGCTTACCTCCAGGTCGAAAGTGATGCAATTGTCCTATAATTGGCAAAGATTTTGGTCCAGGAATCTCTCGCCATGACTTTAAATTAGTATCCAACTTGACATCACTGCTATTACTCCTAGCAGCTACCTTTCTGAAAATGCAATAGCATAATATAAATTTCTAAATATTCTTCTAGTTCGTCCGTCTTTCTTGTGATCCGTTGGTGTCCTTACATTTACGACTAAAAGAATTTAGTAATTTTAGAAGGAAGTTTCACATATGTATATAAATTTACATAAATAGGTTAACATTCCTTTTAATGATAGAGCAGAAAACATTTTTTTTTTAAATTAGCCCATAAGTGAACATCTTACCCTATTAATAATTTAAAGAAAGGTGATTCAACAATCGATTTCATGGTAGACATCACCGTGTATAAAACTGTATACACAGAATAATATGCATACAGTATGCATACATCAAACGCAATATAACTCAGTATTTTTGGATTGTGTTATTAATAACACACAAGAAAATAACACATGCCTGTTGATTAGTTATCACAAATATCACTAATTATACGACAACCTGGACCTAGTAAGTTAACGTAGAATAATAATTTATATTAGAATTCGTGTATAAGAAGTTGAGAGTTCTTGAACTGATCAGTCTGAACTCAGCCACAGCTAAAATGTTTATATCAATTTGTCAGTATAAGTAACCGTCCTCGCCTAATTTAAAGAACCTTCAAATTTAATAGGTACTTGAATCATAATTTGTTGATTTTATACTCTATTCCATTGCAATATGACTTGAAGTTTTAGTTGCAGGGTTGTTTAGATTTGTGATCATTCATATTGAACTACATGGTTACACATACATTAAACACATAAATTGTACTACACTTCCTGCTTTGGGAGTAGTCTGGAACAAACCTGGTATGAGTGCTCCGGTAGTAAAGTTTGGATGTAGTGTATTTTATTGATCTTTTGTAATTTTTGTTTTGTTTTTGAACACTATACACATTGAATAGAGTAACAAGACGAAAATCGAATAATGTTACAATACCATATCATCAGCCTATCGCCGTCCCGCCGCCGTCCACTACCATATTTATGAATATATCCTGACTATGTCTTAATCGGACGTAATTTATCACAAAGCGGTGACATTACGACGGTGGTATTGTCTGATAAGATAACAGGCAGGTGCTGTAATTAATTTGCATCATCAATTAGTTTCATCTATAAAGGGCTAACACTCATGAATGTGGTTTGTTGAATGTTTACATATATTGTGTATGTAAAGTATGTTGTTACTATCGACACGTGTGATGTGCAAATAATTAATTTTTGAACAAGGGGAAGGAAAGTAAAGATTACTTTAATTTCATTTCACTGACTAGGCAAGTCAGTGAATTTAAATTTGAAAGCAAGTCGAAAAACGAGTTAATAAAGGCGTTAGGGTCAAAGGTGGATAACATAATCATCTTTAATTATAAATCAAACATAGTGAAGAACAAATACAAACGCTGATTTCAAATTGCCGAAACTGACTGCAACGTATATGTACATGTTTGTTGATAGGTATAACTATACATATATAGGGATAACTGTGGCTAGCGAACTGACGACGATGGCGAGCACGACGTTTTATATAAGACGGTTAAACTTTTTACAAAAAAAATTATCGACAAAAAAGAACTAAAAAGCAAAAGCTTAATAAACCTTTTAAGTCTTGAGTATTGAGCTTATTTACGTAAACTATCAAATTTTATATAAACTAATTTTGTAAATAACAAACTGTTTTATTATCTAAATTTTATATGAAGGTCTACGTATGGTACCTAAACGCAAATACCTTATAAAGTTATGAAAAGTAAACAGAAACAATATTAGTGCCCAAATTTTTCGAGCTTTTGTCTCAATTTTATCAGGATCCCATCATCAGATCCCGACTTCCTTGACATGGGACTCATATCTATCCATAAATCACGTAAATAAGAAAAAAAAAATCCATCGAGATCGATTTTTTTTTCTGACCCATCATCAAAGGTACCAACCATTAGTACCATCGTCTGTCTTCGTTTTCGGGAGCGTTTCACTAACATCCTGTATAAAAGGAAGTCCAAATTCCACATAAAAAGTACAAAAACGTTGTACAGACTGCTATCTCAATAATTGCGATTCCAATGATTTTTCATGAGTACGTGTTTAGTTAAAGTAATCAAAATTTCAACTCTATGATGAAAATGTTAATGTATACATTTCTATGAACGTGGGCCAGACAATCTCACATATGTAGATTGTTTAATAATAGGTAGCCAGTAAGGTCACCGATGATAAAAACATTTGAAGCGAGCTGTGAGCGAGATCGGTCTATCTTTCTGATAGAGATATGAATATTATCGTTTTAAAGAACAAACGTAAACACGTCTGCATATCAACTTACTACACGTGACAATAACATGCTTTGATAAGTGAGAGTGATAATTATTATCAGAAAATATTGGTTTATGTTGTGTTTTGTGTGGTGTTGTTAAGATGCAAACGTCTAAATTGAGGCCAGTTCTTAGATTAACTTCATTCAGTAAGGAGATTTTACGGTAAGACATTCCTGTTAGCTTAATTTATAGCTAAAGCTCTATTTAACATTTTTTTATAAATCGAACACATTTTACATAACAATAAATTAGTTTTGGTCTAAAATATCAGACTCTGTAGATACTGTTTGTTTGTTAAGCATATAATCTAAGCTTGTAATAATCGTACCTATATTATATAATAATGTATCGATTTTAACTTGAGTAGCATAACTTTTGAAAGTAGCTCTTTAGACAGAGAATTCGTTTGAATATTAGTTACGTCAAATCTAAACCAACACCGATTCAGTAATGAAGCGACTTGGCTAAAGTGAATCGGTGCAATTATTTTTAACTAGAAAAGAGTAAAGAGAATTCTTTGTACGCATTTTTAAGACAATTTCCTGAACGAAGTGACATGAAATTTGTAATGCTTAAAGGTTATATATGGAAAAAGTCAAATTAAAAAATGTGTCACAAACTTAAAAATTACGTGAAAATGGCTACATCAAGCAACACGCCTAGTCTAGTATATATGTTAACCTGTCAGGGCACGTAAGTCTTTACAAGACAGTTCAAGTTATACTGGCCAATAAAATGAACTACAATCCATAAGTGCTTATATATACGCTTTGTTCAAGTGACAAAGCCGAATCCACCATGAAGGTTCCTGAAGGCAAGGGACAAAGATTAATAATTGTATATCCTGGAGCATCTGTTGGTTTTGTACCAAATGGTCTTTTGGCCTTTAAATCCGTGAAAACCACAGAATATACATAATATACGAAGAGATGAATTTTGAAAAATTAGGGAATGGTTCCTAACCTAAAAGAACCAAACACAATCATAATGGACAACACTCCTTATCATTCGGTGAAAAAAGATAAAGATCCAACAATCGATAATCGTAAAAATGAAGCTATTTCATGGCTGCAAAACAAAAGAGTGGAGGCCAATGAGTTACTGCTAAAAAAAAAATTTCTGCGTTTAGTGAATATTTACAAACTCGCACTTACAGGAGTGCATCACATTTTGAACAAGATTGCAAAAGAAATGGGACATACAGTTATCTAATTACCATACCACTGGCAATGTAATGCGATCGAATTGATCTGGGATCAAGTTAAAGGCCTTAATGCTATTTTAATTTTTTTTTAATAATATAAGTAATTTTGATGCAGATTAAGTCTGGTCTCAAAATTTCTGAAGCAAAGTCTAAATACAAGTACACAGACTCACTATTATTTTCAAATCAAATCAAAATCATTTATTTTAATTAAACCCATTATAGGTATTTTTGAATTGTCAGGAGTAGTAGTTAGTCAGACTGTCAGTCGTGAAGCTAGTTAGCTAGCCTAGCTAGCCTGTTCTAATAAGTAGATACTGTGGAGAAGAACAGTCAAGAAACTCCAAGGACACTCTTTTTCAACATCTTTTTTTTATATCAAATTAAATGTGAGGACAATGTAACGTATTGTTCTAAACTATAAATAGTCGCGCAAACTACTACTATATGTAAGTAATAGCAGTTGGGAGATGACCAGCCCCAACCTACGGCACTCGTTCACGAGCATGACTCACGCTCCAGTCGTCCACTTCGACCATATCAAAGGTTACCGGACGACCCAACACATATGCTATTACCAATACATACGCATTTTTGTGAATTTTTTTATTTACCAATACATACGCATTTTTATTATCATTTCCAACACAACGCCGCCTTTCACTGCAAATAAAATGCTCATTTTATCAAATAATGCTTGTGAACATGTGACACCGGACGACTAGAAGAATGTTGTTACCAAAACAAAAAAAACAAGAGGATTGGGAGCGCGATTGCAATTTCGACATAATCTGTGACCAAGATTCATCATTAACCTACAAAAATGCTCTAGCGACTCAGACTTAAATAAAATATATTGAAGAAATAAATAGACATAGTGGCGATGAACTTGGATGTACTCCTTTCCAATAACAAAAACAGTAAATAAACAGTTTTTGTTTAATTTAAATAAAATCCATTTTGATTTAAATTTAACAAGATTTTCATAGATTGTTTTTTAATTATAATCTAAAATCTCTATGTCTTATCTGTAATATCTCTAAAATAAAGAATTTTATCAACAAAAAATACGGACTACGACGACGTAGTCCGTATTTTTTGTTATTTTTTGTTATTCCGATAAAACAGCTCTAGTGACAACTGTCACAGGGATTAAGCTTTATTTTAAGGACTGTATGTAGACTGTAGGATATGCATCATGCTTAAAATTCGACCACCAGGTGATCTCTAGTTATAATTAAAACGCCCAATAACCACATTAGATTTATCAATAATGCATAATTTGTTTGCATGTTATATAGGTAAATAATAATATGATGGCCTAATTTTGGAATGTGGCCGGTAAATGGCAATAGGTTCAGCCGTTATAACTTGGCATCAAATAGATTGCTAGCGGAATAAAAATTTAGTTTTCCTTATCTCTTCGAGGATGTAGAGATGTTAGAAGAAAGTATATATATATATATATATATATATGCTTTTTTTCTTTTGGGGTAAGCATAGATAACATGCTTTTATTTGCATTTTATGAGACAGTGGCACGCCGTATTCTTAACGTGCATTTCACGGCGAGTCTTGCCCTTTAGTGAAAAAAAATTATAAATATGCTAACGTTTTTTCTTATCTTTTTAGAACAGTAGCAGTAACAAGCAACGGTGGTGATGTCACCATAGATGCTAACCTGAAATCATGGAAAGAAATTCCAGGTCCAACATCATTGCCAATTATTGGTCAACTGCATCACTTTCTACCTGGAGGTAACCATAATAAGGCAGTATTTAAAAAATAAAGTATTTATAAAGAAACTAAATTTACTCCAAAATTAACTGTGAAAACTTTTAAATTATGTTGATTATAGGCACATATGCTCATTAATAATAATAATCAGTGTGAGGAAACGTTAAAAAGCATTTTCGAGGAGTTTGATGTCAAAATTATTCCTGGGTTCATCTAGCGTTATTGGTTTTAGTAACTTATAACTGGAACTATCTATAAATATATATTTTAAAAGCAACAAAGAAATTATACAAATCAAATTACTTTTATCTGTAGCTAACTTCTGTTCACGGCTTCACTCGCGAAAATGTAGGTCTTGGCAATCAATTCGGGGGTATATCTCGGGGAACAATACTTTTTTTCTGGATGAAAAGTAACTCTATGTCCTTTTCTGCATCCCTGAAAACGTGTGCAAATCTTCATGATGATCGGTTGGATAGTTTAAGCGTGAAAACGTAACAAACCAACAAAAGAAATAAAAAAGGAACTCACTTTCGTATTTATAACTAGCTGCGCTGCACGGTTTCACCCGCATAAGTCTCGGTACCGTGGGAATATCGGGATAAAAAGTAGCTTATATGTTAATACACACAAACGCGCAGCATCGTTCGTGTCGGGGGTAAGAAGCAGCTCTAACAGGGTCCTACCCATGATAGCCGACAGAATGGACTGTCCATATATGACTTGATGCTGTCGGCTACATGCATCTCATTGTAATTATGTAATGCACCTTAATACTAACATAGGCTAAGTTTTTATGAGTTACTAACAATTACTATGAGTCCATAGTTATTTCAAGTATCCAGCTATCTACATACCAAGTTTTATTGCAATCGGTACAGACGTTTTTGCGTGAAATAGTAACAAACATCAATTCTTCCATACATGCTCACAAACTTTCAAGTTTATAATATTAGTGGGATATTAGTAAGGATTTAGTGCAATGAAAGAAAGCATTTCTTTAAAAAAAAAATATTTATTGACAGGCGAACTCCAACACTTCGAAGTACCCGGTGCAATACAAAAGCTATTTGACAAATATGGTCCCATGATAAGATTTGACGGCGTGCTTGGTATGGGGGTGATGATTATATTAGGCGACCCTGAAGCTACAGCTCATGTAAGTTTTATTTGTCAAGAAAGAGATTTAAGGAATTAACTACACATAGGCAAAATAAATTTTATTTCAAATCGTTTTGACTAAAACGACGAACCACGTGTTAAGTTAATCGAATTTTAAATTGAAGACATATTTTAAATTAACCGATATTTTATCAAATTGGTTCCTCATTTAGAGCTATTTTTTAAGTGTGTGAAAGCAGTTTGTTTTTTTTTAACTTTTTTTTTTTTAATTTTTTTTTTGAACGTGGACCTCAGTTTGAGGAAAATACAGCAGTGATTGAAAATTCGAAATCAAACAACCAACTAGTTCTCGTTCATAGACCGCATATTAAAAATAACGCATTGTATTAGTTGTTTAGTTGTTACGATAAATTACGACTACGGCTTAATTGCAGAGAAGCAGCCAAAAAGTTAGGAAGGTCAAATGAAGTGCCAAAATGTTTTAATTAAAATCCCATTCAGTCAGTCACAATTGTATTGATTTACTTTCAATGTAATTATTTATGTACCATAATATGTAGATAAATAAATGAATAAATATGAAATCGATGTTTTCTTTTACATCACATTTTTTTGTCGATATGATTACCAAACAGTGCGGTTATTGGGAACTGAATACATACAAATGAAATGTGTAATTTAGTTTTGTTAGATGCATTAAATTCCGGTACGAACTAAATCGTAGCTCAATCAACTCTTTAAAAATATACTGTAATGGTCAACAATCTTGAAGTAAATTTGACGAACAGGTCCTTTTGACCTATCACCTCGGGTAGGAAAAGTAATATGTAAGGTCTTTTTTTTTTTCTTTATTGGAACAAAAAACCTTTACATAATGTACAAAGTAGTAGACACCCATACCATTGTTCGCAGTCTCAAAGGCCATATACAGCAGCAATGACAAGTGATTCTCGTTCTCGACACTGGTCTTGCAATTGGCGAAGTGTGAATATCATATCCACTGTAGAACGGCAATGTGGCTTGAGCCCCTCGGGGCTCAGATACATTGCGACTCTGGGTAGATTGATTCAGCCAGCTTTTGGAGTCCAGGTAGAATACAAAACAAGTTGCCAGTCTATTTTAGTATTATATACTGTAGATTATGGTCGTGACTGGTTGTGTACCGAGCGAGTGTATACCGAACTCGAGGCGCGTAGGCACGGTAATGTTATATATCCAGTATAAATGTACGAACGATATTTATTGTGGTATATCTCATTACTTGTTGACATTGAACAGATTACGACATAAGTAACAATTACATTTATATAATAGGAAAAAACAGTGCCTGGCTTAACTTACCTTAAACAGGTGGCCTAAAAATTTTAATCTCATAATTTCTTTGGTAATTTTTTCGTTGCAACTTATATACCTAGTCAAGAAATAAGAATGAAATGATAAAAAGAATTAACTTTTTTTTCAGGTATTGAGGAGCGAAAACTGGTTACCAGTGCGGCCTGGTTTCTTTTCACTTGAACATTATAGAAAAGAATACAAAGTCAGTAAGGGACATAGTGTCCGTACTACAGGCCTTATTACTGAGTACGTAGACGACATAATCCGATTATAGTAATACATACATAAATAATAAAAAAATACTTTTACAACACTAAAATTTGTTGAAAATTTAAGATATTTAAAAAAACCCTTTAGTCTACCTACCTTTAATCTTCATTAAAGTTAATAATTCAGTGTATTTTAATACACGCAATTATAAACTTTAATGAAGGATTTAAAAAATAATTTTGAGAATTCCTCTTATTTCCCATGAACTACTAACGAACTCTGAAAATTAACGATTTTGTTAAGTATTTCCCTCTTTACACACTAAAGATCTTAAGAACTCATACACCTTAAGATCTTAATGCCACAGTTAATAGCATCACAGCACTTAATCGGCTCAAAAATATGGTTCTTCGAAGCTGTTTATGATTGTTCAAATTAAACACAGCTTTGAAAGATAATGAGGGCTTTAAAAATAAATGTTTTGATTAGTCTCTGAGTATGAGTTTTCTTTTATTGCAGTCACGGTGATGTATGGAAGGATTTTAGATCTACAGTTAATCCAGTTATGTTACAACCAAGGAATATTAAACTTTACTGTAGCATACTTGATGAAGTAGCTCAAGATATGATCAAGAGGTAAGAAAACCGTATTCATTTAGGTACATTTAATTTATCCAGATCAACCAAGATGTTAAATTATTTCAGTTCCCTTTAGGTGATGTATTGCAAATATTGGGTTCCCATGATAAGGGCTAATTAGGTATATTATTTTACAAAAAAATTATACAGACTCAGCTAATAATTTCGATACTAAAACTCGTAATTTAAATCAGTGAGACTTTTACGATTTAGAGATTTCTTACTACTTATTATATTAAGTTATTAAAATGAATTACGTTTTAGAATGAAAGCGAACCGGGATGAAAAGAACATGATGCAAGACAAATTCGATACTGAGATGAACTTATGGGCCTTAGAATCTATAGCAACTGTAGCTCTTGGCTGTCGCTTAAACTGCCTCGATACCTCTTTACCTGAAGATTCCCCGGAAAAGCAGCTTATTCAGTGTGTTCATGATCTTTTCGTAACAGCTGATCAACTGGATTTCAAGCCAAGTCTATGGCGATATATTTCAACGCCTAGTTATAAAAAAGCTATGAAACTGTTTGAACATCAAGAAAAGTAAGTAATTATACCAAATAAGTTTTAAAACTCTTATTCGTTACCACTGAGTGACTGGCCAGAAACGAAGTCCACCTATTAACGCCCGCTGTACCATAAATGGTACACAATTTTAGGTTAAGATAAAAGCCTTATAATGAGTTTTGACATTCTAGTAAATTTAAGTTTACGCATTAAACATGTGGAGGAACGGGTGTTATGTTCCTCCAACATAAAGGGAGGATCCTCTGACCAGGCGAGGTGATCATACCTGGCTCGCCACGGCCCAACAGTCGACGTGGTGATCTTCTCACCCCTGTATATGGGGGGTGGGGAGACTATTGGGAGCTCCGGGCTCCTTATAGTTGTATTTCTACGCGGCTCACTACAGTGAGCCGGTCACTGGGGTTATTCCGCCGGCCTCGAGGCTGGTCCGCCGGACGTCCCTCCGAAGAGGGTCCCGGCGAGCCGCCTACGAGAGGTCGGCGGTTCGTCGTCATTGTCCGGTGGGGGAGCCCCGCTCGAGGAAGCTGATATTAGCTCCCGAGCAGGGCGTTTCAGCCGCCTCCGGATCATGGTGGTTGTTTCTGGATGGGGGAGGGGAGCAATACCCACCAAGTGGGGATGTTTCGAGCGGTCAGCCCGTTCGAACATCCCCGTGGCGAGTCTGCTCACGAACTTCCCTATGGGTTCCCACTTAAGGTCGCGGTGGATGGTGGCGTTCTTTAGGTACCTGGGTGCGTCGACCACCAGACGAAGGCAGCTGTTTTCCACAGCTTGCAGACGCTGGCGTGTCAACCCCGCTGTCAGATTGTACCAGGCCGGCCCCGAAAACGTAAGGCGCGACCTGATATAAGTTTTGTATAGCCCGAGTTTGGCTCGGGTGGGCAATCTGGAGGACAGCAGGGGACGCAGCTTCGTCCTTGCACACTGTGCCTTCGCGATGGTGGTGTCGACGTGGGGTTTCATCGTCAGATTCCTGTCGATGATGACACCCAGGTACTTGACCCTTGGGGACCATGGAATGTCCTCCCCCATCAATCGTAAGTTTGGTGGGAGATGCGCCCTGCCAGTTAACAACGCCTGAGTTTTTGCCACGTTGCACTTGAGCCTCCACTTCTTCAGCCAGCCCGGGAGCGCTTCAAGTGTCGGGCTCAGCTTCCGTGCAGCGTGGTTGGCGTTTCGGGAACTGGACAGGTACGCGGCGTCGTCAGCGAATAGTGCCAGCCTGACGTCACCGACTACCGGAATGTCGTCCGTGTAGTGGGCGTACAGGGCTGGCGACAGGCAGCTCCCTTGTGGTACACCGGCCCGGATGGTCTTCTCCTCTGACGTGGCGTCCTCGATGGCCACGCGGAAAGTTCTCTGAGAGAGAAAGGATGCGATGACCGCGATGATTCTTCGTGGTAATGAAGACGTCGACAGTTTGTGGATGAGGCCATCATGCCACACCCTGTCGAACGCCTTCTCCATGTCGAGCATCACGGTCACCGTGTAGCCGCTTTTGTTCATCCACGTGGCCATCTCGTCCAGTACGCGAGTTAGCTGCAGCGTGGTGGAGTGCTCTCGGCGGAAACCAAATTGTTCCGGCCTCAGCTGTAGGTAGGTTTGCACCCTCACCAGCAGCAGCCGCTCGAACACTTTGGACGTCGTCGAGAGGAGAGTAATGGGCCGGTAGTTCTCCGGTCTCCTGAGGTCCTTACCGGGTTTGGGGAGTGCGATGACTCGGCCTTTCTTCCAGGAGGTCGGGAAGTGGCCGGTCCTCAGGATGCCGTTGTATAGTTGGGTTACGGCGACCAGCGTCTTCCGGGGAAGTCGATGCAGCGCAGTATTTGGAATGCCATCCTCACCGGGGGCCTTTCGGGGGTTGGTCCTTCGGATCACCGCGGCAACCTCGCCCGGGGTCACTAACAGTTCACACTCAGATTGGGCGAGGGGGGTCGAGAGGTAGGTCCGGATTGTGTCCTCTACCTCTCGTGTGTGTGCCTCGTCGTGGACCTCGTGTAGTGTGAACTGTTCCTCGAGGCTGCTCGCGATGATCTCGGCGCGGTCCTGGGCTTTGAAAAGAGGGAGGCCGTCCTGTCCGAGTAGGGGACGCGTGGGGTTGGGCTCTGCAGTCAGTTGCCTGCAGAGACGGTGTATCGAGGGCTGTTCGTCCTCGATGTGTAGGAGGAAGTCCTCCCACGCATCACCCCTGTGCTCCCATAGTGCGGCCTTGAGGAGGTTGGTACTGTGATTGTACCGAGTTTTGTCGTGTGGGTGGCGGGTTCTCTGCCAGAGCTTCTTTGCCTCGCGCTTCTCCTCTAGCATCTTCCGGAGCCGAGCGGGAAGTGGGTTCCGTCGCTCGGAGTTCGGTTTGGTGCTCGAGGAGGTGCGGAGCGCGGCTTGGATAGCCCTGGAGAGTTCTTCGGCGGCTGCATCTACTTCCTCTGGGGACCTGATTATCGCTGGTCGCTCGTAGTGGGACAGCGATTGGTGGTAGGCCCGCCAGTCGGTGTGTACTCGGGGCTTCGGCGGATTGACCATCGTCGCGGGCTCGCTGAACACCAGCAGCACAGGCCGGTGGTCAGAGGGGAGGTCGAGGAGAACCTCTTGAGAGGGTGGGGCTCTTAGACCTTTGTAGACCAGGATGTCCAGCACGTTGTCGCGGAGTGGGTCCACCCGGTCTAGCCTGGTAGGCTCCCGGGGACCGTCGATCTCGTAGTCATACGCGCTGGCATCCTGGACGAGCAGCTGTCCGGCTCGATTGCTGCTGGAGCAGTGCCAAGCCGGGTGCTTGGCGTTGAGGTCGCCCGCGATGATGGTTGGCGTCGAAGGAAGAAGGAGATCCCGGATCTCGTCGACTCGGAGTGCTTGGGAGGGTGCGCGGTAGACCGCGTAGAGGCGCATCTCCCCTCTGCCGACCTGGACATCGACACCAAGGGCGTATATGGTGTCGAGTCTCTTCGGCTCGACGGGTTGATGCACCACTGTCCTCCTCACCAGGACAGCAAGTCCCCGATAGGCTTCGCCTATCGGCGAGACCTCATCTTGGCGGTACACAATGTAGCCAGGGATTTTCATGGGTATGTTGGCCTTGAGATGGGTCTCGCTTACCAGCATGATGTCGACTTGCTGTTCCTTGAGGAAGAGGCGCAGTAGGCCCAGCTTCCCTTTCAAGGACTCCGAGTTCCAATGAACCACCCTCAATGGTTTAGCCATTGGTGGGGAGAGACTGGAGGATACCTTTGATGTTTATTTCGCCGGCCCTCACACGCTGCGCGAACAGTGTGAGTAGGGCGGCGAGCTGGTCCCTTTCCGGGATCTCAGTCTTCTCCCCTACCGCGCCTGGCGCGGGTGGGGGTGGCTCTTTCGGTGCTGTCTTCTTCCTTCGACGCTTCCGCTTGGTTGTAGCCTTTGCTGCCGGGTTTGCCTCAGCCATTAAGGTGGCTGGAGCTGAGTCCACGACGGTGTTGGGCTGGGGAATGAGTTGGGGCGGGCCTGATTTAGGCGCCAGGCCTGCTTTCCTGTAACGTGCCTCGCGTTTGAAGACGGGGCACGTTACGCTGCTGGCGGGGTGTGACCCCTTGCAGTTGGCGCAGGTCGGCGGTTGGTCCTTGGGACGGGGGCACTCGTGTGCCGAGTGCTCGTCGCCGCAGCGGACACAGGCTAAGGGCCTGTGGCAATTGTGCGAGCTGTGCCGGAAGCCCTGGCAGCGGTGGCATTGCGACGGCCCTTTTTTACCTCGCCAGGCCTCAATAACGACGCCGGGCATGAGCAGGACCTCATCGATTTGGTATGCCTTGGAGGCAGCTGGTGTTTTTTCTACCTCCGCGAAGAATATGCAACCCGGTCTGCCTGTACGGGCCCGGATATGCTTGGCGAACTTGATCGGCACGCCCTTGCCGGTCAGGTCCTCCACAATTTCTTCGGCGGGGGTGTCAGCTGGTAGGCCACGAATGGCCATTTTGAGAGGCCTTTGGTGCGGCGGGGCAATGGCATAATATGGTGCCTGCTCCTGCCCGAGGCCATCGAGGTATGCCTGGATTACCCGGAACTCGTCGTCTCCTTTGGGGGTGAATTTGAATCCCTTACCAAAGGGACGGACGTTTGGCGGGTGGCCGATTTTGGCAGCCAGCTCCTTGAAGGCAGTCGTCCAGTTGGGTAACTGGTCGACTACCAGGACTGGCTGCTTGCGGGTTTTGGGTGCTTCTGCTGCAGGTGCAGCAGGAGAGCGTGGTGTCGTAGATGCCTTAGGAGGCGGTGGCGCAGCTAGGACGGCAGCCGCCGTCCTTGGTGCTGGGGTCGGCAGTGGTGCTGGCTCAGGTGCGGATGTTGGCACTGGTGCCGGAGCTGGTGGAGCTCGAGTCTGTGCCTTTGGTTTGGGCACGCGTTGCGGTAGGGGTGGAAGGGATCTGTAGGAGGAGGAGGATTCCTCCTGCAGATCCATGTCGTCCCCGTGTTCGGGCGTGGAATGGCTAATGGGTGGGGGGTCCCCTCCTTCAGAGGAGGTCAGGGACCCCTGAAGGTCCGTACGTTTGGCGGGTGTAGCACTCACCTCGGAGTCGTCCTCCCGGGTCCTCTTGCCTGGAGGGACCTTTTCTGGGGCTGTGCTAGGGCAGGGAGGAGGCTGGTCTTGCAGCGTCATCTCCACCGCCTGCAGTATTTCTAGGTCGCTGGTTGCGACGTCTTCTTTCCTCCTGTCGCCCAGCTGGACTTCCATCACCCGGAAGTAGGCCTCCAACCAGCGCTGCAGTCCCTGCGACATTTCTCCCTTCATAAGAAGGGATTTGTAAATACCGAGGTCGCCCTGGTATTTACGTCGCTGGTCCTGCAGCTCTGCGTCGTGTATTGGCCTACTTTCCGTGGGTGATGGTAGTGAATGCTCCATGGCTGGTGTGGAGTCGTCTCCTCGCGGCGCCTGGCGAGTTTGGAGGCCAGTCTCCGTTTGGTTAGGGTCAGACATGACCCCTTCCTCACGGTGAGGGCCCCACCACGCCGGCTGTCTTGGAGAAGGTGCTCCCCGCTCGGGTGTACTCAAGGTGCACCCGGGCGTAAAATTGTTGGTTTATTTAAATAATAAATTACAATTTTTACTAAGTTATAAGGGCGCCCGTACGAATAGCTAGCGGAGTGTGAACACGTCCGTTCGCCTCGACGTTCCGTTGCACTCTGGCCAACAGTCGATGTTTAGAAGTTGTATATATACTAATCGACGCGAGAATTCTCATAGCGCGATGCAGGATTAGTAGTTACTTCGTAGTTCATCTCATCTTCCATATATGATGTTGTAGTATGTTTTTGCTGTATGTGGAAGTCGCCACAAAACAGTTAGGTAAAAAGAAAATCAAATATAAAAAAGACGTCGGTAATCACCATTTCCACTATCTGAAGTGGAGTGTCTAATCATTATATCATACAATGATTAAGCTTTCAAAGTCAACTAAAAGTTTTATTATTTACTTTTTAACGTCACACTCTAGTATCAAAAATTCAACAAATAAAAAAATGTACAAAGCGGTTTTTGCTATAACACATAATGTGCTTCTGTATTAAGTTTAGTACAATGGGCGCTTGATATATTACTGTTGTTAGTATAGTGAAGACATTTTATCTGACTTGTGGTCCATTTATTGATAGCTTTACTCGTATTATTTGTTTCTATTTTGTCTTCAATCAGTGCCTCTTAAACTTACGATATTTTCGGGTGTCAAGAGAATAACATGTGTTATGAAAAAATAAGGAGAAGAGTTGAAACTGATGCTGAATTACTAACCTGTGGGCCTATTTACTCCCTCTCGCGATTTACTGCAAATGAAATATTTTTTTAAAAACGCTCATTACGAAAATCTCAAAATATTTGATTGCTGTGAAAGTATTTGAGTATCTTTTTGATGAGTTTCAAAACTGAAAACTTTTTTAGCGTTTAACCTGGTAGTCGATCTAAAAGGCCTTGATTACAGAACTACTGCAACCTAACCTGGAAACTGAATAAAACGGTGTCCTTTGATTTCGTTCGAGGATCTGCGACAAAGCATAGGCCTGAATGCAACCACAAATTTTATAAAAAACGTATAAGAGAGAGAAAACTATGTTTGTACTATCGGGACTAAATTTGATACTATAGATATATTACAGAAAGTCAAAAAGTGATGTACCACGAGACAGCAAAAAGTGCGTAGGCCTACCTCACGTGATAGATATATAGCGTAGATCAAAGAGATCAAACAAACTCTACAAAACAATAAAACAAGATATTGCATAATTCAAAAAATATCAACCTAGCCTATATGTGTTTTCACATTTTTCTCTTTCTTTTGTTTTCTTGTCATAATTAATGTACTTTTATAATCATATAACTAATGGGTTAAGTAAAATATGCCCTGGTTTTCATTTAGGTGTTAATGTGTTAGAAGAGATGGGTTTATTATGGTTACATCATTACCTTTAATTTTTTTAGTCTAACAAAGCATTTTGTCAAAAAAGGTGTGGAACAACTAAAATTGAACGCTAATCAGAAATCAGATCATGAGAAGGGAGTATTGGAGAAATTACTTGAAATCAACGAAGAGTACGCCTACATTATGGCTAGTGACATGTTGTTCGCGGGAGTTGACACAGTGAGTGATGAATTCTTATACAGTCAGAAACACAAATTTATACATTATAATATACTAGCAGTGCCCCGCGGTTTCACCAGCATAAGTCCCGATTCCGTAGGAATATCGGGATAAAAAGCCTATTCCTTAATCCAGGTCTCCAGCTATCCACATACCAAATTTCATTGCAATTGGTACAGTGGTTTTTGCGTGAAAGAGGAACAAACATCCATCTATCCATGCATTCATCCAAACTTTCACATTTATAGTATTAGTGGGATGTGTGTTCAAAGCATAGATCAAAGTATATAACAATAATATGTAATATGTATAATAATATGTATGCACTCCCTGGATGTATTTATCTACACGTTGCAGCGGGCCAAACAAAAGTAAGTATGTGGCCCATAAAAATGCCAAACCCATGAGGCGACCAATACAGCTGGCGTTAATCTTTACCTTTTTGTATTACGTGATCGTTTTACATTTGCAGTTTGAAAATTTAATTGACACTGTTTTTCTGGGTGGATATGTTTACTTTCACAAACTGCAGTCCTGCCAAAAATATTTTACCTTTAATTCAAAAACTAATAAGAATTATTAAATAATAGGGAATATGCATGTATTTTTTTTTTATCTTTTATTGACTTGTTCCATTATTCTACCCTAATAAAAAATATAAATAACCTTGGCAATGTTCAAATAAATTTTTAAAATAACATTGAAAATATCGATAAAATTTGATCTGTTTGAACACCGAAACAGCGAAGTCAGGATTCCCTCAACTTTTTCTGGTTCTTTTGTATGGTTTTTCATTCATTGAAAATCTTGATTACAACCATTCTATGTTTAAAAATTATTTTTGAAACCAGTCAAATATAGGGCATTGATCTGCACATTGAAATTTCAGGCCGCTAATACAATGACCACTTTGCTCTATCTTCTGGCAACAAACCAAGACAAACAGGACAAATTGAGAGAAGAAATACTATCCAAATCAAACAAAAGACCATATCTCAAAGCATGTATTAAAGAGGGGATGAGAGTTATGCCAGTTGTGTCAGGTAATATTCGGCAGGCAACAAAAGACTACAACTTGAAGGGCTACAGAATACCTAAAGGAGTAAGTGCACTTGTCCAGACTGCGGATATCGAAATTCTTAATCAGCTCATTTTTTTACTATTTATTCAAAAATAAAAATGCGTGGTAATCGAAAAGTCCATTTTTGATTATACAACAGCTAGGTTGAGTGGGCTACTACAAATATTATGAATCTGAAGATCTTGTCATGAGTTTTATGTTCTTACGCATTAATCTCAGTATGCACTAGTCCACTAATACATACGTTTATTGATAGTATAGGCTATTTAACATTACTCTATGATCTATTGGAGCGGATAAGGAAACATTAACAGCAACAATCTTTGTTTATTTATTTTACTTCATGAAAACGTCTACTTAAATCATATCCATGTAATTACTTTGATAAAACATTCGCATGTACGTACGTAATGTCATAAGTATATGAAACATTTTAAAAATGACTAACTACTAATAATTGTATATCATAAAATAGGTGGTAATGATAGTGACAATGATGATGAATTTATTTTTGTAAATAGAAATTTTAACAGTTACACGTTAAAAAGTTGTTTTATAATAAGGTGGAGCCGACATTTATGACAATGACCTTTGACTAGCCTTGACATGAAAAGCCAAAACAAACTCAAGGACAAGTGTACAGAAATTTGAAATGTGGAAGTGCCATGTAAGCGTTCAGAACAACATCAGTTTTGATCTGACTAGCCACGACACCCAGTAGACTAGATCAGCCAGTAATTACGGAACTCAACCACATCTTAGGGAACGACCTGACCACGACAGTAGATAGGCCAACGGAAACCTTAAAAACTGCCAGATTGTTGTTCTAGTCTATACTCAATTACTATATATAGTAAATAGCACTTTTATTCACAACGAAATGATTATGAAAAGTAACAAGGTGACAAATAGTACATAGGTTATCATAATATATATATAGTATGGGTCTGTCGATTTACTGTATCTATTTCTTTTATTTCAGATGAACATTGTGTTCAGCCACCGCGACATGTCATTAATGGAGCATCATTACCCGCGGGCACAAGAATACATTCCCGAGCGGTGGACTGCCGAGAAAAATGACCCACTTTACTATGGGAATACGAATCCATTTGCACATGCCCCATTTGGCTTTGGTGTCCGCAGCTGTATAGGTAGGTTATGAGTTTCTATGGTACGGTATAAAAACGGTTCTATGGTATAAAAACTTCCGTCAGGGGTAGTCGTATTCATTAAAAAGTACCTGGGTGAACAAACTTCACTCGACGTTTTTAATTTTGTGAGAATCCCATTTTTTCAGGAAAGACACCCATATGCGGTGGGCAGTCAATTTGTTTATATTTAAATCATGTATCCCGTGCAAACCCAAGCGGCGCGGGGCGTCGGGAAGAATCGAGCCACTAACTTCTTTCTCGGAAATTGAGTCTCAATGGATCGGTTCATGCGGCCGCAGCGCATTTTTTGCGTAAAGCAATTTTATTTGAAGAATAATTCGCCTATCACTGTAAGAGACTTGTTTCACTTTGCACGCCATAAATCAGTGTCCGAGTTCAGTTTTAATAAATAAATGTGTGAAGAAGTTCAAGGAGACGGGATCGAAATTAAATGTAGAGCAAACCATCAGGTGACGAACTTTTAAAGTTGGATCTGAAATGATATCTATACAAGATCCAGTTAGTACAAGAAATGAAGCTTAATGATCTCAATATACGCAGGTCGTATGCCGTAACAATGTTGGATCAGTTCCGCAACTTTGACAACATCTTGTTATCCTACGAAGCCCATTTCCATCTCATCTCATGTTGTGGGTTCCATCCCCACATCAAACAATACTTACTTCAAGCTTGGTTGGTTTCAGTCTTGGTGTAATTTTATTATCCGTTAATTATATTAATGCACATACATTAAAGCCCCGTCCCTAATCCCGATTGGTGTGGTTACAGCTGAGCACACAGGTCGTCAATCGAGTTTTTACATATAGTGGAGTAGATATTTCCAACAGTTCCTATTTAATTTCCTTGCGAATATGAGTCACAGCAGTTAGTATGGGTAGAATAAGTAAAATAAATCTAATCTCTGAAGAAATTTAATAGAAATCCGATATTCGTTCCAATGGTAAGCAATTATTGCTGTGAAGCATATTCGCCAGGAAATGAAAAAGAATAACCTCAAATAAAATGAGTGAATCTAATTAAGAAATTCGATACATTCTGAATTTTATTACAAAAACGAGAAAAATGCGACTCAAGCCGCGAAAAAAAATTGTGACATTTATGGACCCAATGCAGTGTCAGTAAGAGTACCATAAAGTTGGTTCAAGCGTTATGAGTCCGGGAATTGTGATGTCAAAGATGCAGCTCGCTCTGGTCGCCCTCATACGGACAAAGTTGAGGCAATTTTTTGAAAAAGTGGAGCAAGATCAGTAATATTAGTAGTTACGATATATCGGAGGAACTGAGGATTGATCATAAAACAGTTTTGACCCATTCGAAAAAGTCTGATTATACAAAAAAGCTCGTTACTCGGTGCCACACGAGCTCACTGAAATAAACCTAATGAATCGTGTACTCATTTGCGATTCTCTATTAAAACGTAATGAAACCAAACAATTTTTGAAAATATTGATCCCTGGTGATGAAAAATGTATGGCTGGAATTGACCAACAAAAAATAAGTGGTCTTCCATCATGAGAACGCCAGACCACACACATCTTTGGATACTCAGCAAAATTTGAGAGAGCTTGGTTGGGAATTGTTAATGCGTCCACTATAATTATGGTCCTGACCTTGCACCCTCAGATTTTCACCTCTTTCGGTCTCTTCAAAATACTTTGGGTAGTGTTAGGTTAACATCAAGAAAGGACTGTCACAACTACTTTTTACAGTTTTTTTTATCCAGAATCAAACTGACACATATATTATAATTAAATGTAATTAAACTTTAAAAATAATAATAATAACTTCACACATATCACACATGGCTGTCTGATCCCAAACTAGGCAGAGCCTGTGCTATGGTAACCAGACAGACCCAGACAAAGAACAAATGATCATGCTCATCACACAATTATATGCCGAGGGTGGGAATCGAACCCACAGCCTTTGGTTCAGCAGTTAGGTTCACTAATAGGGATTGCAATCCGGGATTAATTTCAATCTGGCCGTTCACCAGTGCCTTCACCAATCCGACCGAATCTAGCCGTATCCGACTGTATTGAAATTGGCATAGGTATCATAATTTTTTTTTTGTTTTGTAGCAATATGAACTGTATGAAATAGGTTTAAGGAGTTATCATACATTTTATAAAAAATACCGTTTAGACAGACAATTAACTTTTTCTTCCTTGTAACCAACAATTAAAATCTAGTATCCAATGTCATACACACACAGGTAAATCTTAGTGTTCGTATTGGTAATATTAATCTCTATTAAGTTAAGTCTTTCTAGGGTGCATGCATGTGGGTGGTCGCCTGCTCATCAGGAGGCCATAGTCTGCAGGGGTTCCCGGAAGCTTCCTTCCTAGGGTATCCCGGGTCCCCTGCAATAGACTCACTTGTGACGGAACACCGTGTGGTTTTAGTCGGTTCGAGTCCGACATACCACTTCACCCTCGGTGAGGTGATGACCCGTGGGGTTTCCACACGATAAAAAAAAAAAAAGGGTGCATGCATGACGATAGTATTTTTTTTTTTTTTTTGTTGACGAGGTGGAAGATCCTACATGGATGTCCTCCGCCTTGAGGAGGCGAAGGGGTCTGTCGGACTCTTACTAACTAAAAACCACCCCGGTGTTCCACTACTTGCCTATGTTCAGGGGAGCGAGAATCGCTATTGCATTATTCCGCAACCCCCGACAGGCATTGACCCGTCTCACCCTAGACGGGTCCCGTCACCCGGTGCAACCATCACCCATCGGCCGCACTCCTCTGAGAGCGCGCGCGGAACACTGCGTGCTGCCTCTCGGGCCTGTATCTGTTCGGACGACGACTTCAAATCATTACCCAAGTGTAACTTTAATCAACCATGATCACTTTAGACCACAATGATTATGTTAATAAAAAATAATAATAATATGTTATTCTATCTTAAATAATTATTTAAGATAACATTAGTGAAATTACATTAAATGATTATTTTTGTTATAATGATTACAAATTGTAACAAACAAATGTTACTCGTATCGTTTGCCAATCGATTTCTTAATTAATTACAAATATAGCCAGTGATTAAAAATACCCTTTCAGCTTCTATTCTTGTGGGTTGTGGACTTGCAATCTAATATGGAGTGACTGCACAAAGAACAACACGCGGAAATCGTTCCAAAAGTTGGAGTCGTTTTTCCCTGGATCCCGGATCCAGTTGACGTCTAATGATGCCGCATCCACCGGATTTCCGGATCCAGTTTACCAGATTGCAATCTCTAGTCACTAACCACTAGACCAACAGGCCAGTCAAAATGTCTTGAATTTCTATATAAAATAATAATATTAAAGAAGAAACTTTTTCCCCGACCTTATATGTAATTAATTATTTGCTTATAATAAAACGGAAGAGTTTATTTTCTTGGTGGAATGCGCTAATCTTTAAAACTATATATTATGATCAATAATTTTTACATTAGATGGCTATGTTAAAATTATTGAGGAAATTATTATTGCTTGAGGAATATAGGCTATTACACCATCACCCTTAGAAGCGTAGACATAATCATAAACACCGCTGAAGCTGCGGAGAACGGTTACTTTAAAACAAAGCTTTCTTACCTTCCTAATGAATAAGGGAATATATTCATTTAATGTTAAAAAAATATTTTTTTAGGTCGTCGCATAGCTGAGTTAGAGGTCGAAACATTTTTGGCGCGTGTCATAGAGAACTTCAAAGTGGAATGGTTCGGTCCTCCTCCGAAGCTGGTACAGACGTCGCTTATTTATGTAAAGGGGCCGTTCAACTTTATATTTAAGGATGTAAAGTAGTTATTTATAATATAAATGTTTGTGTGAGGTTAAAATATTGTTATAAGATTTATATTATACGCATGGTTAGAACACGAAGAAGACTTTTATTAACGGATGAAATACCACAAGCAGTACAGATTCAATAAATGTGTTTATTTGTTAATTATGTACATAATTCTTATTTCGGTGTCTTGCGATAACTGTAACCAGATGTCTAGGGAATGCTCGCCACACCTCGATGTAACAAATGGGAAGTTGTCAGTGAGTAAAATGTGATATCAAATTGTAACGTGATTAATTAAGACATTGTGTTGTTGTAACTTTAATAGAAACTTTTTGTTACGGAACACTTAAAACTGTACACAGGTATTTTAGTAGTAAATTAGTATGGAATAAGTATAGTGAAATACTTTCACAATTTTACTGGACAAATGTTGATTAATAATTGCAAAATTGACACCAAATATAAGTGCGAAACGGACAATTCACAAAATATCAAGCGCGAAATGTTAATGGTTTTTCCATGAAGAAAAAGTTTAAATTCTAAGTATATATAGTATGTAAGTAATAATGCCCCACTTTTTTATGTAGCGACTCTGATGTACATATAACACTGTATTACATATATCTAGAAAACAAATTTCTTTGTTTAACAAAGCATTTCAGTCATACCGCGTGGTTTTAATATCAGAGTAACTATTCTTAAATTAAAATAAAAGGATTGATAATAAAGGTCTTGTCTAAAACAAAACTTGTTTTCTTTACAAAAAGTAAGTGTATGTAATTTATTATTATAGATAAATAGATAATGTATTATGATATAGTATAGATACTGATAACCACTTACCATCAAACAGATCTTCTTGATTGTCAAACTCGTAAAAGAAATAAAAAAAATGCCTGGGCCCTCCTTATGATAACAGTCATCTTCGTCTAGGTTATGCACAAGTGTCTGACCTGTAAAACCTTGACCATGTACTCTCTATCCTCAAGGCTCATCATTGTAGTAAGTCAATAGGACCTACTAAACACAAAGGTGCTGCCACCCAAAGATGACATCAGTAGTCTATATGAGACCTGGCTTACAACTTAAAATCGAGCAATAAGCTTTAAGGCCAGCAAAGTTAAGGCATTTCTTGGAACCGTGGGGCGTCCCAATCTTACTAAATATATTGAAAACCTGCTTAACACCACAACACGCATGGATCAAGACTATTTACACTGATGCATCAAGCGTCATCGGACTGTTTTGCCTACCTCGTCCAAATAAAATAACACAACTGTGGAGGAACGGGTGTCATGTCCCTCCTACACAAAGGGAGGATCCTCCGACCAGGCGAGGTGATCATGCCTGGCGGGCCGCGGCTATACTATTTCGGCGCGAGAACTCTCATAGCGCGATGCAGGTTTAGTAGGTTGTAGATGTTTCTTCTTGCTGTATGTGGAAGACGCCACACAACCAACCTGAATTTTCTTTTTACCAGATTTGAAGACTATGAAATTAAAATAAACAACTTCTAATATCATATGAAGCTAAGATGACATATTTTTAGAACGAGACGCGAATTGATAATGATGAAATACTGAGCACTCTCGCGGCCGATTCACGTAGTTTTTTTTTTGGATTGGTGTTGTTTTTTTTTCGAATTGTAAAATAGCCTACTCTAGAGGCAAATCTGTAATAATATATAATAGCCCAGTCCAGTTTTACTTATGGCTTAAGAAACAATAAGTTACACTAAGGACACTACGCTAAATGCAATTTTTTTATTTTGAGAAAGTAGTCTGAAGTAGAATACACCAATGGTTATCGAAATCCTTACTAAATGAAGTTCCACATATATTTGTATTAAGCTCTAAGTTAAAATATTTCATTTTCTTTCTATAAAACGTGCTGAAGATACGTTAAGGTAAGAACTAATCCAGCGATAGACATGTAGTCCCAGGTTAGATATTTTCTTAGCTGCAGTACTGAAGAACCCATTTCTATATATTATGTTCCTTAACAGGATTACGATGAAGGCTGAACTGAAATCAGAAATCTAAAACAAATCTCCGAGCGACTCAAAACGACGTCAGTAAGAGCGTTAAAGCTGGTCTACAATATCAAATGCTCTATGAATCTTTTCTCGCAATATTTTTACTTATATTAGTTGACGGATACAATATTTTACGCTATTGATGACACCATTTTGGAAAAAAATATACTATTTTCACTATCCGTTACAGCTAGTGCATGTTAAACCCAGAAAATATGTCTTATTAGTTAGGGATATATGATGTTTTGGGATTGCCCGACGGCACTTGCAACCGACGTGGTAGGACGTTTCACTACTTGATAAAAGGGGGCCCTTCAGATCCGAAACTAGTAGATGTGAATAAAACCGTGTGTTCTTAACTTATATGAGTACCACTCATTAAAGTTTTTAGTCGATTTTGACTAATACAACTAAAACTGTAAAGCTGATAAATGGAAATGTATTATCCGGCCAGAGAGTTTATTTCGTCATGGAAAAAAAATCCGTATTTCTTTTTATTCCATTGTAAATAAATGAGAATGATAAAAGCAATGTTACTTATACGGCTTAAGGTATTGGTTTGGAAGCTTTTATCGTAGCTTAAATGGGAGCACCAATGTTTGCTTATGTGGATGGAGTATACTAGCTTTCCGGATTATACGGAAGGTTTTTTGCTAACAATTCTTTTGGCTCAGTTTGTTTTCGCAAAAAGAAGAATATATTAAAAGTCTGTCAATTTAATTAAAAACGAAATCTTTTTGTGCGAATTCCAAGAAGCCGGTTTTTTTGTTTGTGGTTTGGCGTACGCGAGTTTGTAATGTTTTTTGTACCGTAAATTTGTTGTATTGAAAAGTGAGTTATATTGAATTATTAAATTAACACTTAAATTGTTTTAACTTTTAACATATCTACGTCTTCTATTGTTTTGTTATCCTTCTTCGAGGGTAAAAACCAATTGAATTAATATGGGAACAATTAAAATCGTATATTCGGTAGAATAACAAATTAAATTACATCGTAAAGCGCTATATGTAGGCTCGCTACCGACATATTTTATATTTTGTAAATGATGTTGTTATTCAGTTCTAATTTTATTAGATTTATTTTTTATTGCACCACCAAGATTTTGAGATGTGGACAATGATACTCACGCATTGAGAAAAGATGGCCGTTCTGTCAATGCTGCCAACTGTAATGTTTGAAATTGGTGTGTTCAATAAACAGCGAAGAAAAACCACCATATAAAAGTAATCCTCAAAGTTACCACAAACGTAAGTTATATTTAACCATGGATATACATATTATATAAAGAGTTACCAGCGATCTACAACAGAAATACAGAATATAACAATAGTCCCGTTTGCTATGGAGTAGTATTCTTTACAAATTAGTAGGCCTTCTGTTTGTGATAAATAATAAAGGAATACTGCAATAATAAATTTATGGCCATTCCGTTTATGATTAGCAGGACATGAAGTCAACTGGCCTGTTGGTCTAGTGGTTAGTGACCCTGACTACTGAACCAGATGTCGTGGAGTCGATTCCCACCTGAGTCTGGGTGTTCTCCGTGTCCGTTGTTTGTATGTTTGTAAAGTCTCCCGCGACACAGGAGTAATTCCTAATGCGGGAGTTGTCTTTAAAAAAAAAAAGTATATTTTCAACTCTTTTTTTATTAACTTTTGTTCCAAAGCCTATAGATACCTTATAGAAAAGTCTTTGCTTTCAAAGTCACAACACTAACAGGAAAACGTCCTCAGGCAAAACCAGTTTTTCTATATCTGACGTTTGATCTAAAAATACCGCATCCCATAGCAAACGCAATATTCGGAACGCAAAATGAACTTAAAATAAAAATACCTAGTTGAGGCAGACGAAATTAGATTTTTAGTTAATTTGATTTTTACAGGTGAATTTCCCCACAGTAAGGACTAAATTAAAATTATGATATGATATAATATAAATATATAATATTCCCGTGTTTTGAAAATTTGTTTAAAGAATTATGTATGATTCTATTATGAAATTTTTAAATAAACATTATATTTTATGCGACGAACAGACGGAATTTAGGAAGGGAAGGGGCATAAATATAGCAATATACAAACTTCTCAATATAATAGCTAAGCCCGTAGATAAAAGAGTACCCATATGTGCTATTTACACAGATATGACAAGGGCTTTTGACAACGTTACTCATGAAATTCTTCTTCATAAACTCTACATGTATGGTATCAGAGGAAATGTTTTGAATCTTTTAAAATGTTACCTCAGCAATCGAAAACAGTATACCGAAATCAGCAGAGTCTGTCAAATCCAAACGAGAAAAAAAATACTTGTCTGAAGCTAGAACTATCAAATATGGCGTGCCTCAGGGCAGTGTTTTTGGGCCCACTTTTATTTCTGCTCTATATAAACGACTTGCCTAGATACGTTCAGCATCCAATGGTTTTATTCGTAGATGACAGCACCGTAGTAATAAAATTTATTAACATCAATGAATACGAAAATGACATTAATCACACTTTAAAAGACATAGTAAACTGGTTTGACATAAATAATCGAATAATCAATCTTACAAAAACTAATATAATGCATTTTTATCAACGTTCACCAGTACAAAATCTAATAATAGAATATAATAAACAAGATGTTGAACAAGTAAATGTTGCTAAATTTTTGGGACAATTGATAGACAGTCAGTTAACATGGAAACCTCAAGCAGAGAAGGTTTTTTAAAAATTAAGAACTTCTGCTTGTGTATTATAAAATTTGGCAAAAAAAGTTAACATAATCACAACATTAACAGCATACCATGGTCTAGTGGCGTCGATTCTACGGTTCGAGATTGTATTTTGAGAAAATTGCACCTTAAGGGAACAGGTTTAAAGCACAGAAGCGCTGCATACGAAATCAAAATCAAAATCATTTATTTCAATTAAACCACTATGGGTATTTTTGAATTGTTAGGAGTAGTAGTTAGTCAGACTAAGTCAGTTGTGAAGCTAGTTGCCTGTTCCAATTCGTAGATCCAGTGGAGAAGAACAGGCAAGAAACTCCAAGGACACTCTTTTTTAACATGTTTTGTACAAATCTCTGGTTACATTGCTTATATGCGCAAGTTAAATGTGAGGACGATGTAACGTATTATTCTAAACTACTAACTAAACACTAAATACTACTAAATATGTAAGTAATAGCAGTTCGGAAATGACCAGCCCCAACCAACGGCTCTCGTTGACGAGCATGACGCACGCGCCAGCCATCGTCCACTTCAACCATATGATATCAATTGATATCAAAGGGAATGAATGAATGAAAAAATGACAGTTGTGTGCCTATTTTTAAATCCTTGAAGTTGTTGACGTTTCCGTGTATGTATATTTTTGAAGTTGCAGCCTTCGTAAGGGTCAATAAACATTATTTTAAATCAATATCAGAAACAAGGAAAGGACCTATTAGAAGTCAGTATAAAAATATGTTGCAAGTTAGTATTGTCGTCACATTAAAAACTCTTATTTATTTGAATAAAAATACGGACAAACTATAATAGATGATAACACAGTTGACTATTTAATAAAAATAAGTTAATAGACATTATTTTGACTGGTTATGCCGGTAACGTAATACTATTGGTCGATTGATAAATATTAACGAATAGTGGCATTATAAAAGGGTAGAAACAAGATGAGAACTCCACTTGAGTGCGAATAGAGGTACGAACAACTTAGCAGTTACTGTTAGTTAGTGATTTTCATAGTTTATATCAGTGGTTTTGAGACTGTTTCTTACATTAGTGGGTACATTACTGCTTTACGCAAGAAAAATGTTTTCGGCATGGCTCCTGTCATTTATAACGAAATACTCGATGTTATAAAAAAGGCACAATACAAACATTCAAAAACCAATTAACTATACTTCTGTTAGATAAGTGCTATTATTCAATTAATGACTTTTTAAATGATATACTTTGATATTATTTTAGATTATTAGTTTTTTGATATTACTCATGCTTATTTGACATTTAATTTATTTTCCTAATTTCAATTCATATTGTTTACATAATTATATTGACCATTGTACCATATTACTATTATGAATTGTAATCATCCACAAATTTGTTTGCTGTTTTAAGAATTTTATTGATTTTGATGTTTGCGTGCCTAATCAAGGTAGATTATATAAGGATCAGAAAACTTGTTAACAACGCTATTTCATGTACCTACAATCAATGTAAATAAAATCTATTCTATTCTATTCTAATAATCTATTATTAAAAATATATAAATATAATATAATAAAAATTATTAATCATAAATAGATAATAATGTATATAGATCCTAAATTCGTGTACTGTACAATATTAAGGTGGTAGTTTATCTATTTAGAATGATGTTATGGGACAATTTTCATTGTTAACAACTACAAAAACAAAATATTTGTCAATATAGCATGTACCTAGCAGTTTAATTTGATATTGTTTAATAATAAATTAATGACTTTCATAACAATGTGATGTGATGATGTGAATACTGTGATGTTTCTCCAAAGGTTAATCGAGATTTAATTTCAGCCATCCTCCTAGGCTTTACGTAGAACACCAGTAATGATCATAGAGTAAACCCAAAAAACAGCCCTATGCTTACCCGAGCTCTGGCTACCAAACACAAATTAGTTTGAATTGACTTCTTGATGCTTATTTTGTACAAGACGTTGACGACTTTGTATGTTGTACACGATGATTTATTTTGAATGTACCCTAAATTATGTCTGTACTCTTTGTGGTCTAATTAGTCGAAAATCTGCTTTAATGTTATTGAGGTCTGTTGAATCTTACCTTAACATTTGCAAAAGGCATGTTTCATAAATTTTCAACAGCCCTCATCTCACGTACGCCCACATAAAATATGCCCACTAAATCTCTGATCAAACTGCCTCAGTATTCATGACGGGCGGATACATGTTATGAATATCAACTTACGTGTGTGTTAAGCGTCGCATAAATTCTCTTAATGATCTATACCTTTATAATTCAGATAATATTTCAGATGAGGAGGTTTGTGTGATACGCTTGCTGTATACTATTTAATATTTTAAAGATGTACATTTTGCGTGGTGTATTTATTCTATATTACTTATTCTAATATAATTAAGCTGAAAAGTTTCTTTCTTTGTTTAAATTTAACATACTTGTATCTACTCTATCGTTTACTCCTATTTCACTTTCCCTGACATCTATATCATACTACTATATCGGTTGTTGTTGTCCATGCTGAAATAATCAGCCTATTTACATTACATCACCTTACCAGCCTGCACAGTGTTGCAAATTTCTAATACAATAGAAGTGAGCTCGCTAGTTGTCTTGGACTCTTTGCAAGGAACATTCGTAATTTAGATTGCAGCAGAGCAGCAGTTGTTTTTATATAAATCTTGCCCCTTCTTGCCTGTTTAGTAGTAAATTCGTTGTTCGAAACGCTCTTTCTCCATTTTGTTTCAATAACCGACGTCATGCTTTCGTATTGTTTGTTTATGTAATCAATAGATTTCTCGATTTAAAATTTGCTTTTTTGGATTTCTTTATTTTGTAGCTTCACCTCTAAGATATAAGACCACAGTTTTACGAACCGCATCTTAATACTTTACCCAGGTAGAAAGCATATTTTAATTGTATCCTCAAATAATTCAAAAAGACTGGCCTGTTGGTCTAGTGGTTAGTGACCCTGACTGCTGAGCCAGAGGTCGAGGGTTCGATTCCCACTTGTCTGGGTGTTCTTTGTGTCCGTTGTTTATATGTTTGTAAAGTCCCCCGCGACACAGGAGTAATTCCTAATGCGGGAGTCGTCTTTTAAAAAATAAATAAAAAAAATTGGAATTTAGAATGTTTTTCTGGCGATAAGTCTGATCGTGCTCGTTTGTTTGGGTTGTTCTCGGTCGTAATGTTAATAAGTCGTACTCTTTTTGACGATCAGATACATCAGGACTAGATTTCCCTTTCTTTGCCTTAGCAATAGAAGTAGATAGAGGTGGTGAGCGTCGTACATACATTATGTTACAGTAATTATTTTATATTTCAACAAAAATACCAGACGCCGCTAAGACGCCACAGCTGCAACGGTCCCATAAATTGCAAATAAATAACTGCGTTCAACGTCTATGTAGCTTTGCCTTTGTTGTATATGCGCCCAGGACTTATAAACGGTCGAAGTGTAGATGTACCGCGTAGCGAGCAGTAAATTCGATGCTAAATGTTCTTGGTCGGTGGCGTGCGACTCCACGCCACGCAACTAAACTTACTTTAATTTCGAACACATCTCTATTGTCTATGGCATTAACAGTCGCAATAAATACTTTTATTGGATGAAATATCATAACTTCCTATATCCTTCTTTGTCCCTTCCTACCGAGCCCCATAGTTAAGGGCAGATAGCAAAGACGAAAGACAAAAAACTTTACCCTGCAAAGTTTTGAAGTCAATAAATTTTTGGTGTTATAGCAAACCATTCTAAAAGTTAAAACACAACTACAACATTGTTATATAGATGCACTCATATTATTTTTGATCGTTGTCTAAAAAAGTATCAAAAATATAATACAGTTTCATGTAGACTGTACGGCATGTTATTTGCAATTTTCTTTTGTAGCTGCATTGAGACTGATTTTTAACATCGAATTAGAGTGTAAAATATATTCTTGCTACTTGCAATTATCTCTAACAAAAAAAGTTTATTGGCGGAAACTTTCGTTATTTAGCCCATTCTGTAAATTTGAATTCACTTTGTTAAATGGAACACTATGTAAAAGGAAGTCCAAAGTTTAAAAAAAGTATAAAAACGTTATACGGACTGGTACGATCTCAATAATTGTGAATCCAAACATGTTTTATAAGTACCTGTTCAGTTAAATTCATCTAAATCTCAACCCTATAGTATATATGATAATGTAGAGATTTCTATGAACATGGGGCGGGCTAATCTTGACGTTTGAAGATCGTTTAATAATAGGTGGCCGGTAACGTCACCGATGGTAAAAACATTTGAAGCGAGCTGTGACGATGTGAGCGATGTTGGTTTATCTTTCTGCTGCAGTGTTTTATAGAACACCAAAACGTGAACACGCCTGCCTATCAACTACACGTGACAATAACATGCTTTGATAAGTGAGAGTGATAAAATTATCAGCAAATATTAGTTGACGTTGTGTTTTGTGTGGTGTTGTTAAGATGCAGACGTCTAAATGGAGGCCGTTTTTTACATTAACTTCATTCAGTAAGAAGATTTTGCGGTAAGTCATTGCTGTTAGCTGTTAGCATAGTTAATAAGTCGAACACATTTTACATAACAATAAAATCAGTCCCGGTCTAAAATATTAGACACTCAGACTCAGTAAAACATATTAAAAAAGATACATACAGCCAATCGTAGAACCTGCTTCTTTTGACTTGGTTAATAACAATAAGAATTTAAGACAAATCAACAAATACTTTACATGTGCCCTTAATTTCTGAAGATTGCTATTATTATCTCTCACATACGATGGTATGTCATCAAATCCGGATCTGATGATGATCAGATCCGGGTTTGATGACAATGGGACCGCCTTAGGAGTATTACTCTTCGAAACAAAAAAATATTTTGAAAATCGATCCATAAACGACGAAAATATCGGTAACACACATAAAAAAATACCAACCACCAAACATAGTGATACCTCCTTTTTTGAAGTTGGTCAAAAATGGTAACGTTTCTACTTATCTTTTCAGAACATTAGCAGTAACAAGCAACGGTGGAGACGTCAACATAGATGCTAACCTGAAATCATGGAGAGAAATTCCAGGTCCAACATCATTGGCAATTATTGGTCAACTGCTTCAATTTTTACCTGGAGGTAACCCGAACAAAATAGTATCTGAAAATAAGTATTTATAAAGATAACTAAATTTAGTGTGAAATTAAGAGTGAAAAGCTTATATGCTTATTAATAAACAAACATTTCTTGTATGTACGTATTTATATTTCGGGTATCTCAGAAACGGCTCTACCGATTTTAATGAAATTTTGTATACAGATACATTTTTTTCATTTTTTTTTTTGTATTTGTATTGCCTGTAAAAACACAATTTCCAAAAAAATATTTATTTTTCTAAAAAATTATGATTTTACAGTGTGAGGAACAGTTTAAAAGCTTTCTCAAGGAGTTTGATTTCAAAATGATTGCTCATTAAGCGTTATTGGTTTAAGAAACTTACAACAGGAACAACAAAAACAACAAAAAGAAATGATACAAATCAAATGATAGTTAACCATGGAGGGGTGTAGGTTTTGTCAATAAATTCGGGTATGCTTCGGAACGGTACTGTTTTCAAAAGACATGGGGTACTTTTTCTGTACCCCTGAAAAACTGTGCAAAATATCATGATGATTGGTTGATGAGTCGTGGGGTAGTATAAAGCGTGAAAGCTTAGAAATATTAGCTAGAATTTATAGCATTAAAAGAGTGCATATCTTTAAAACTCTATAACTAATTTATTTACAGGCGAATTCCAAAACTTCCAAGTACCCGGAGCAATACAAAAGCTATTTGACAAATATGGTCCAATTATAAGATTTGACGGCGTGTTTGGTATAGGAGACATGGTTTTACTAGGCGACCCTGAAACTGCAGCTCATGTAAGTTTTATTTGTCATGTAGGGGATTTAAGGAATTAACTATCTACACATAGGCAACTTTTATTGCAAATCGTTTTGGCTAAAATCCACTTCAGAAATGTGGCAACTGGCAAAACAAAGTAAAATTTGCTATTAGCTTTAATTTTAATAGCATTAATAATAATTTTTTAATTGCCTTTAGCTTTTAGCTTTTACGGGTATGTATGGTACCTAAAGTTAATCGAAATTTAAATAGAAGACAAATTTTAAATTGACTGATATTTTATCAAATTGTTTAAGAGCTGTTTTTCAAGATATCGGAGATTCGTACAACGTGAGCCGCGAGAACTTTCGGTTAAATTGTAATTTTTGCACTACGAGCATTTTGTCATTAGGTTATTTTCTTTTTTATGTCAAATGTGGTGAACCAGTTGAGTATCTCAAACTAGAGACAAAAATAAGCAAATCAGTACAAATAAATAAATTAAAGTGTTTGTTTGTAATGTTATAATAATACTTTTTTTAAGCTTATAGTTTTTAAATTTTTTGTTTATTTGTCTGTTTATTCTGGATAACCTCCGAAACGGGTTCACCAATTTCCACGGGACTTTCACTGGCATCTGCCAGCTGGTATCATAAGGAGTAACTTAGGCTACTTTCATTTTGGAAAAAGAATTAGGATTCCGCGCAAAATATATAAATATGAACACGCGCGCGTAGCTGCGCTGGTATACAATATTTTTGTAAACGAATTATAAATCTAAAAATCAATTTGGTTCCGTCAAAATCAACCAGCAAATCAAATATTATAGAAGATTTTGTCCTTATTTATATTTAACACCTGATGCAAAAAGGAAGGGTGTATGAGCGTCTTTGTATATGTTTATCTGTATGTCTGTCTGTGGTATTATCTATAGCTCTTAAACGGATGGACCGGATTGGATGGATTTGCATTTAGCTTTTTTTGTTTGAAAGGTTATTCGATCGAGAGTGTTCTAAGCGATAAATCAAAAATTATTATCAAGCTAGAAAGATAAACCATTCATATCAAATGTACTTCAAAATAAACACAGAAAGAGCTTTAATAATATATAGATAGTGCTATCATTATTATTTAAATTTCTTCAACCAACTCTTACCAACTACACTGGATTAACTTCAAAGGTTCCTAAATAAACCTGGATTAGGTTTAAGGTCTAAAGGAATAGCAATTATTTATTTCACCAAGTGCTATGTCCTATGGACCACATTATGCAGTATTATTACACAGGTGATTCCACTTATCTTTGTTATCATCTCAGCCACAGAACTGTAGCCACAGAAATGTAACTGAAGGACTTTTACGATGGTTAATTCTTTTGAACTGATTGTATATAATATATAGGCGGCTACCAGCCAAAATCACAATTAAAGCACTTATAGCAACATAAACAGTGAAGATTGTCGCAAAACAACTTTTTTTTTACATACTTGCTAAGTATACCTAGTAGTAATAATATATTTTTAATGTTCCTCTTAGTTTGTAGTATTATTTTATTTAATAAAACTATTTTCAATTCAAATCTAATAATAATAAATTAAAAATATATATATTTAATTTCAATTGGTAAACCGATTTCGTTTTCTCACCTTACATTAAAGCTTAACTTGCTTAGCTTAGTTTTAACTTGTTTCTGTTTTTAATTACTAAACATACTTTAGTAGTTAAAAGTGTTAAAGTTTCCCAACTCGTATGTACATGAACGGCTCGGTCGCCGATACGGGCCAGGATATTGCAAACTTATTTGCCAGTAATTTTTCATCTATATATGATGGATGGCACAGGGCATGCCTGCTTAACAAATGTTGATAAAGCCAACATTTCAAACGGCATTGGTAGGGTACAATTTGTAGAGGAGGAAATGGCGAAGGCATTGGATAAACTTTATATTTATAAGAGCCCTGGGCCAGATGGCATTCCGCCGATATTTATTGAAAAATGTAGCAAGTTTCTTTCGTCTCCCCTATGAAGAATCTATAATAGGTCTCTTGGACATGGACAATTTCCTGAGGTTTGGAAACGGGCTAGAATCGTTCTAGTCTTAAAAAAAAGATGATCCTTCTGACGTTATAAACTATCGCCCTATCTCTATACTTTCGTGTTTTGCAAAGATTTTCGAGTCTCTTTTATGTCCTATCATTACGCATCATCTGGATCTAATAGTATCTGTCAACATGGTTTTAAAATTGGTAGAAGTGTACAATCTAACTTAACTGAATTTGTGAATGATATATCACGTGCACTTGACAAGGAACATGAAGTTGATGCGGTGTACACTGACTTCAGTAGTGCCTTTGACAAAGTCAATCACTCGTTGCTACTGTCCAGATTGGAATCAGCTAGGTACATGGATCGCTTCTAAGGTGGTTTGAATCGTACTTGGCAAAGAGGTCCCTGGTTGTTGCCGTGGGTGGATACGAGTCGCAGCCTTATCATGCCACCTCGGGGGTACCGCAAGGATCTCATCTTAGCCCGTGTTTATTTTCACTCTTCATCAACAGTATTACTGCTGAAATCACTAACAGCAAGTATTTACTTTTTGCTGATGATCTTGAAATATATAAAACTATATCATCTAGATAAAATGTTGCCATATAAGGTTCACAAGGAAGAAGCAACCACAAATGTCAGACTACCACATAAATGGTATGTCGAAGAAAAAGAAAAGTAAACCAAGGTTATTTATACATATACGTATTATAAATGACGATCACTTACATCATTTTGTATACGTCTCCACTGCAAGGTTAAAATAACGATCAAGTATTTGTTATTTTATCATGACATTGAACAGATTAAATGGCTACATAAGTAGTATTCATTGATAAAGTAAGAAAACAACAGGTTTGAAAAGTGCCTGCCTTAGTTTACCTTAAACAAGTTCTCTGAAAATGTTAATCACATAATGTCTTTGGCAGTTTTTCTCACTCTCACTCACACACTCATATAATCAAGAAATAAGAACGAAATGAAAAAATTAATTTACTTTATTTTAGGTATTAAGGAGCGAAAACTGGTTACCAGTGCGGCCTGGTTTCTTTTCACTTGAACATTATAGAAAAGAATATAAGGTTAGCAAGGGACACAGTGTTCGTGCTACAGGCCTTATTACTGAGTACGTAGACAACATAATCCAATAATAGTTATAAACAAAAATAATAACCGAAGTGATTTTCACAACACTAAAGTTTGTTGGAAATGAAAGATACTTAAAAAAGGACGTTTTACATCAGGCAGGAGGCTGGCCATAAAAGAAACCAGTCAAAACTCTTTGCAAAATTTCTAACCCGCTTTTCTACATATTGCACCGACCCTAAATCAGATTGGGAAAAGGGCAAGCAAATGATGATGATGACGATAAAAGATATTTAAAAATACTACTACTCGCTTTATGTAGAGTACACGCAAAAATTTACTTCAATGAAGATTTTAAACATTGAGAATCACTCCTTGCCTAAGGATTTTATTGCTACAGTCAGATCAAAAATATGGTTCGTCAAAGCTGTGTACTATTGCTCCAATTACACAGATTTGAAGGATAATAGGGGTTTAAAAATAAATGTTTTGATTAGTCTTAGAGTAGATTGGAATAGTGAGTTTTTTTATATTGCAGACACGGTGATGTATGGAAGGATTTTAGATCCACAGTCAATCCAGTTATGTTACAACCAAGGAACATTAAACTTTACTGTAGCGTACTTGATGAAGTGGCTCAAGATATGATCAAGAGGTAAGATAATCGTATTTAATAAACATTAAACAACGTATATTGAATTGACCTAGTTTGGGACCAGACGGCAGTGTGTGAGAGTTTTGAAGTTATTATTATTATTATCAAGATCAACCAAGACATTAAATTTGTTCAGTTACCTTCAGGTGATGTCTTGTGAATATTGGGTTCCCAGGATTAGGGCTATGATATGTTAAATTAAAAAAAAAATATCTGGATTCAATTTTCGATATTAAAACACATAACTTAGATCAGTGAGACTTTTACGGTTTAGTTGGTTACTACTTATTGAAGTTTTTAAGATGAATTATGTTTTAGAATGAAAGCAAACCGGGATGAGAAGAACATGATTCAAAACAAATTCGACACCGAGATGAACTTATGGGCTTTAGAATCTATAGCAACTGTAGCTCTTGGCTGCCGCTTAAACTGCCTTGATACCTCTTTACCTGAAGACTCCCCGGAAAGGCAGCTTATTCAGTGTATTCATGATCTTTTCGTAACATCAGATCAACTGGATTTTAAGCCAGGATTATGGCGATATATTTCAACACCAAGTTATAAAAAAGCGATGAAACTGTTTGAACATCAAGAAAAGTAAGTCATTGTTTACTAAATAAATCTTGAAATTTTTACAATTACTACCTATTATCTTATCTGAGTTACTAAATACTATCTGATTGATCAGAAACGAGGTTTAGAAGAGATGGGTTTAGTACAGTTATATTACATCACTCGCTGACCCGCGCAACTTCGTCTGCTTTTGTAAGTTCTCTGCTCCTATTGGTCGTAGCATGATGTTATATATCCTATAGCCTTCCTCGATGAATGGGCCAACAAAAAAATATTGTTTTAATTCGAATCAGTAGTTCCTAAGATTAACGCGTTCAACCAAACAAACAAAGTCTTCAGCTTTATAATATAACTATAGATTAACTTACAATTTTTTAGTCTCACAAAGCATTTCGTCAAGAAAGGTATGGAACAAATAAAACAGAAAACAGATCATGAGAAGGGAGTATTGGAGAAATTACTCGAAATCAACGAAGAGTACGCATACGTTATGGCTAGTGACATGTTGTTTGCGGGAGTTGATACGGTAAGTGGTGAGGTTGTGCTCAATCTTCGAATTCGAAAATTGAACCACAACATTCAGATGCCCTTAGTGATCAGAATTTTTATTAGCTATTTTCAATTCTTTTTTACGGTCATATTTTAGTTTAATAAAAAATCGGGAATGTGTACGTCGGAAAACAGCAATAAGTACGTCGCTTAAAATAGGCATTGCACATCTTCCTGAAAGAGGGGAATCCTCCAGACAGGATTTTTTATTATATTAGCGGTTATAAACACCTGAAGCGTACAAAAAAAAGGGTCACTCAAACCCGGCGCTGTAAGGCACACTGTGAGGTTTAAATCAGTTTAAGCCAGATATACGGTCTCACCAACAGCCCGGTGAGGTGAGCTTCCACACGAAAAACAAATGGGTGCTTTTCCCACGGCCAAATTACGTTGTTATTTCGCGTGTAAGCAATTAACACAACCTTAATCTGATTCATTTCACTGATCACGATTAAAATTTCAGGCCGCTAATACAATGACAGCTACACTCTATCTTCTGGCAACAAATCAAGACAAACAGGACAAACTGAGAAAAGAAATCTTATCTACATCAAACAAAAGACCATATCTCAAAGCATGTATCAAAGAGGGAATGAGAATGATGCCAGTTGTGTCAGGTAATCTTCGGCAAGCTACAAAAGACTACAATTTGATGGGCTACAGGATACCCAAAGGTGTAAGTAGTAACTTTATTTTTACATTATTTATATAAGATAGGTAGGGTACAGTGGAATTTACGCGCGAATGGAATTGCTAAAAGGGAAAATCACCCCTTACATAAAGAATACCGTTGCCAAAATCAATAAATGAAGTTGTAGTTAATTTCTGACGAACACATAAACTACGAAAAGTCAGAGGTGATCGGGTTTTTCTTGAACCAGTTGATTTAAGACTTTGAACCATAGATCGCTTCAAAGTCTTTGGCCAACTAGTTCAATCAGTTTAATAACTAACTATTATAAAACCGAATACCTTTTTTTTTTGTTTATTCTTACGCACCAATCTCAGGGTGGACCGGACCGTTTATTGGCGATGTAGGCTATACGCATACTGTTAGATTTGTAAATGGTGACTTAATCGGAGTAACATTAATAAATATACGTATTTGTTATGTATACGAGTAAATATCTGTATATAAAAAAGGTAAATCTTTTTATATACATATACTAGCGGACCCGACAGACGTTGTCTTGCCTGAACTTAAAAAATATTAGTCCTGGAACCCTATCGCAGTGCCATCTACCGGGTTCAATTGTAAATCTAAACCATTCTCGAATCCACCTAAAGACACACAAAAAATTTCATTGAAATCCGTCCCGCCGTTTAGGAGGAACACATCAGAAATATATATATGTCGGTGAGGCAACACCGGCGCCATCATTCGTAGCTGTCAGTTACGTTTGACGGTAGTCAAATAAAAACATGAGTCGAGTAGCTGTCTAGGCACGCAGCTCACTTTTGCTCGAGCCGCCCTCAAGAACACACGAATTATTGGAGTGAAGGACTATATCGTATTGTGATTATTTCTTTAAGAATTATCGTTATAACAATTATAAGGAATATTTTTTATCTGTTGGTGCATTTATTTTTACCATCCGGTCACCATGAGCGAAGAAAACAATTCTGTTCCTGAGCACGTAGAGAACCTCCCTCCGACATATATATATAAAGATTACATACGTGTGTGGTGACTTAGGCCAAAAGTAGTCCTTTCTAGGAGGAAGAAAATAGGGGTAGTAATAAGCGAGCGAGGGACCACGACAGAGCCCCCGCTAAGTCGAACATATGCATAGTATGCAACGGCCGATTTACTGTATATATTTCTTGTATTTTAGACGAACATTGTATTCTCTCACCGTGAAATGTCGTTGATGGAGCATCATTACCCGCGGGCGCAGGAATACATTCCTGAGCGCTGGACTGCCGAAAAAAGTGACCCACTTTACTATGGGAACACGCATCCATTTGCACATGCCCCATTTGGCTTTGGTGTCCGGAGCTGTATAGGTAGGTTATGAATTTATTTACCATAGAATGAAAACTTTCTTGAATGAAAGTCGTAGTTATGAAAGAGTACCTAGGCGATCCAACTTCGCTCGGCGTTTTTTATTTTGCGAGAATCACATAAAAAAAAAAATAAACAAAATTTTATGAAAATCTTCAGAACCTTTTCCGAGGTTGCGAACACAAAATTTAAACGTTTTAACATTTAATGCGGTTTAACTCACATGTGTATTTCGCAGATACATGTTTCGGGTATACCGTGACTTTGTTTAAATAATACTAAGACTACAATAAAGGACGTGTATAGATAAAAGCATGTATTAACGACGCTAGCTTAACAGCTACAGCTTGTTAACGATCGAGAGATAGCAGGTTCACAACTTGTCCAGTGAACCCAAACTTAATTCTGCACTGTTATATCGTAGTGGTTTAAGTGACTACCAATTGCTACTGTATCGAGTATTGTGGGTTCAATCCCCACTTCGAACAATTGTTTGTGTACCTATATCATGCTTGGTTAGTAACAGTCTTGGTGTATCCGTTAATTGTACATGAATATATACTCCCACGATCGGGTTAGTTACTGCTGAGTAACAGATTCTCAAGTCAAGTTTTAAGATATAGTGGAGTATACATTTCCAACTTTACTTCAAGCTTGGTTGATTTCAGTCTTGGTGTAAATGCATTTGGTGTCCGTTAATTGTATACAGTCCCGCCCCTAATCCCAATAGGGGTGGTTACAACTGAGCACACAGGTCATACCACATATTTCCAACAGCTGCAGCAATTTACAGAAGAACCTCTACTTTTACTTCCTAATGAATAAATAAATATAGTAATTTAATGCTATTAAAATTACTTTCCAGGTCGTCGCATAGCTGAGTTAGAGATCGAAACGTTTTTGGCACGTGTCATAGAGAACTTTAAAGTGGAATGGTTCGGTCCCCCTCCGAAGCTGGTTCAGACGTCGCTTATTTATGTAAAGGGGCCGTTCAACTTTATATTTAAGGATGTAAAGTAATTATTTCTAATATAAATGTTTGTGTGAATTTAAAGTATTGTTATAAGACATATATTATACGCATGGTTAGAAAACCAACAGGACTTTTTGTTAACGGGTGAAATACAATTTATTATTTTTTTATTTTGTGGGAGAGCCATACTTTAGCCCGTATGGGCTGGCTCGACCGGAGTGATACCACGGCCTCAAAAATGCTTATAAATGTGAATCTTTATATTTAATATCTTAAGTATGAAATATTAAAATATATTATTAAGATATAAAATATAAAGTTTCACATTTATAAGCATTTAAGGTCTAAGCTAATTTATATTTTGCCAAAACTAAACTACTCGGATGTTTACACGTTAACGTACGTAATGTTAACGTGTAAACAAATGCAGCAGTAGACGTCTAGCCGTACGTTAAAGATTTTCTTAGCGGCAGTCCTGCTGCAGAACTGATTCCTATATATCTGTTGCTGAACAAGTACAAGAACTCGTACAGTGTAGTTCTGGGTCACAAGAATGTGACCCAAAACTTTGTCAGTCAGAGGTCTGCAATATTCAATTCTCTATGATTATTTCCTTACAATATTTTTACTTTTTTCAGTTGACTGATACAATTTGAAGTTAATTATGAAATTAATTTAAAAAGTAATGAAATTCATTTTCAACATCCCTGCCAGCCACGTTGCCACGTGCCAGTACACGTTAAACGTAAAAAGCTGTCCTTCTGTGTGGCTCTTAAGTAAAAATGTAAACCTGATAAATAGAAATGTTTTATGCAACCTGAGCCTGTACTTCCACATTGAATAAGAGCCGTATTTCTTTTTATTTCATTATAAATAAATGAGAAAATAAAAGCAATGTTGCTTATACGGCTTAAGGCATTTGTTTGGAAGCTTTTATCGTAGCCTAAATGGGAGCACCAATATTTGGATAAAATGGATAGAGTACTCCATACTAGCTTTCAGGATTATACATACGGGCTCTTACTAGCAATTAATTTAGCTCAGTATGTTTCTCGAAGAAGAATGTATAAAAAGCCTGTCGATTTAATAAAAAATAATTATTTTTGTTCGAATTCCAACTCTCTTGGAATCCTTAATATATTTTAGTTTGTTGTTTACCGTACGCTAGTTTGCAACGTCTTAACTGTACTAAGAATGTTAATTATATTTAACCATGCATGAGTTACTAGTTGTCTACAATAGTAATCAAGACGATAGTGTCATGATAGATAGATAGAATATTCTTTATTGTACACCGTTAAATAAAATTAATTGGAACATATCATGGCTTAAAAATAGAGTACAATGGGCGGTCTTATCGCTAATAGCGATCTCTACCAGACAACCCTTAGATGGAGATAATTATAGAAGTATTAAAAAAAAGCAATAGTTGATGGCGTACTATATAGAAAATACAGACAAGTATTTACACATATATATATATATATACATGTACATACATACACACATAAATACACATACATATATACTTAAATAATCCAGCTATTCAGTAGAGATTACATAGTAAAATCTAAAGTAATTTTGATCTTAAGTGTGAGATGGAATAAAAATAAAGAATAAAATAAAGGTATTACAGTGATAGATAGTATTGCTTGACCATATTTTTAAAGGCTGTAAGGGTTTCAGCTTGCCGTATTTATACTGGTAATGCATTCCACAAATGAACAGCCAGAACCATAAAAGATATATCAAAAAAAGTTGTTGAATGCACCGGCACATCTAATATCAGACTTTCCGATGATCTTAGGCATTTCGTATGAGTACCATGAAGGAACTCAAATTGTCCTTTTAAGTAGGAAGGTGTATGAGGGTTAAACAGTATGCTGTATAGCAAAGAGAGAACATGGGCATTCCGGCGAAGACGAATAGGTAACCACTTGAGCTTTTTTCGGAATTCAGAAACATGATCATATTTACGCAGTCCAAATATGAATCGGATACAAAAGTTTTGAAGTCGCTCAAGTTTATCTAATTGGTTTTCGGTGAGATCTGGATAGCTGGCGTCCGCATAGTCAAGAATTTTAAGAAGGAGTGAATTTGCAAGGGCAGTTTTGGAGGCAGTTGGTAGAAAATTTCTCAATCTTTTTAACGATCCTGCAGAGGCGAATAACCTACGGCTTATTTCTTGTATTTGAGGAGACCACGATAGCTCCGAGTTAATAAGTATTCCTAAATTTTTTACTTTTTCACTAAAGGGTATAATAGCGCCATTGAAAATAATCGGAGGAACATATGTGACCAGTCAATCTTTGAAAATTTTCTAACGCTCCCAACGATAATCACCTGGGTCTTCGAAGGGTTTACTTTGAGTCCGTAGGATTCACTCCAAGCACTTATTTTAGCTAGATCTTTATTGATGATCTCAATTGCATTAGCGATGTTATCTATTGGTGCTTGGGAGTATATTTGAAGATCATCTGCATAAAGGTGGTAAGAAGAGAGAAGTTGATCAGTGATGGAGTTTATAAATATCGCGAAGAGTAAAGGAGATAGAACGCCACCCTGGGGCACACCAACAGATGTATCACACCAAGAAGAGAGGGTGTTATCAATGCGTATACATTGTTGGCGTCCACACAGGTAACTTCGAAGCCAATCAATCACAATTGGGATATATGTTAAGTGAGCGAGCTATGTTAATTAGGATGTCGAAGTCCACCGTGTTGAAAGCATTGGAAAAATCTAGGAGCGCGAGAACAGTTAGACTTCCACACTCCATACCGTAGCTGATGTCATCCGTAATATTCACCAAAGCTGAGACGGTACTGTGTCCAGGCCGGAAACCAGATTGGAAAGGATTCAAAAGGTTATTTTGAGAAGAAACACACTGAGCTGATTATGTACGAGACGTTCAAGGACTTTAGACAGAAATGGTAGTATTGAAATAGGCCGATAGTCAGAGAAAGAAGTAGGATTTTTTTTTTAGGTAGGGGAATGATCTGTGCATTTTTCCATAAGGTTGGAAATACACCACTGGAGAGAGAGGAATTCAGGATGTGACAGATGACTGGAAGAATCTCATCAAGAATGGGAAGAATGGGAATATATGTGGGTAATCGAAGATGATTAAGGTTATATATTGCGGATATTGGTAATGGAATAAAGAGTCTCAACCCACACCTCTCGTTTCACTGACGTACCCCTGAACCTGACATGGCGCAGTCGGTATTAAATTAGAAAAGTAAAAACGTACCTTTGATGTGTTACATAGTTGCATAGTATTTGAATCTAATTGCATATTTTTATTTTGTTTAAAACACGATGGAAACAGTTTTGTCCCCGCCGCAACCATTTTTGTTCTATGAAAGATCAATTGACATTTCGTCAGGAAAGTTGAGTGACAGCTGGAAAAAATTGAGGAAAGGCTTCCAAATATATTTTAAGGCATGTGAACTTCACAAAAAATCTGCAGTGACACAGTTGAACATATTTCTGCACATAGTAGGGGAACAATGTCGCGACATATAGATCAGTTTAAGGAATTAACTCTGGAGGGTGTCCTCAAAAAGTTGGATGAACATTTTAAATCAAAAAAAAAATTTACGGTGGAGCGGCATAATTTTTTTATCAGAAACCAACAAGAAAATGAAACAATAGATCAGTATGTATTTGAATTGAAAAAGCTAGCGGTGACCTGTGAATTACGTGATCTAAAAGATGATTTGATAAAAGACCGGTTAGTATGCGGAGTTATCAGTTCGGCGATTAGAGAACGATTATTGACAGAAGACAAGCTTACATTATCTACAGCAGAGGAGATATGTCGAGTGGCGGTTGTCTCAAGAATGTATTCAGAAGATATCAAGAAAGAAAGTGTGGTGCATAAAATTCAGGAGAGCAAAAGACAGGAGGAAAGTATTGATAATAATATGACGATTAGACGTCATCGCAGATACAATAATATGATGCCTTCGTCGTCGAGAGTAGGTAGTGGCAGCAGTTACGTCGCGAGATCGATACGTTGATCGATAGAGTAGGCAGCTCTGGGCCGGAGCAGTGAAGTGTAGGTCGGCGGGAGGTGCGCGGGCGCAACGGCTCCACAACGCGTATGTGGAGGAACGGGTGTCATGTTTCTCAAACACAAAGGGAGGATCCTCCAACCAGGCGAGGTGATCATGCCTGGCGGGCCGCGGCCCAGCGGTTGATGTTGGGATGTTGTATATATACTAATCGGCGCGAGAACTCTCATAGCGCGATGCAGGATTAGTAGGTTGTAGATGTTTCTTTTTGCTGTATGTGGAAGTCGCCACACGTACCTCAAGTACATCACGGCCTACTCCCGTGTGTGGTAGATGTGGTGGAATACATGAATACAATGCGTGTCCGGCTTAAGGTAAAACATGTCTACGATGTTCAAAGCTGAACCATTTTGCAGAAGTATGTCGTGTTTACGAAGTGGAAGCTAATCAACAGGTAATCTTTTCATTACATAAAGATTTAGATGATTGGACAGTGAATGTATATATAAACGGTTGTGGAATTAACTTTAAATTAGATACCGGGGCAGATGTAAATGTTTTACCGTTACGTTATTTGTCGATAATAGGTATATCTTGTAATCAGCTGTTACGAACGAATACTAATTTGAGTGGCTATTCAGGTACTTTGAAAAAATGTTTTAGGCAAAATACATCTTAGAGTTTATTATGGGTAATGGAATAAAGAGTCTCAACCAACACCTCTCGTTTCACTGACGTACCCCTGAACCTGACAGATTGAATAGACCCGTTTGATTTGATTTGCTATGGGGTAGGTATTCTTTACAAATTAGAATAAAAGAACATCAATAAATATAACGATCATACATTTTTTGTTATGCCATTCCGTTTGTCATGAGCAGGACGTGAAGTGGAAAATAAGAGATATTTTGTAAAAAATACAAAGTACTTTTAACTTTTTAACCCTTTTCTTATTAATTTATGATCTAAGGCCAATATAATTATTCCATATAGAAAAGTGTTTGCTTTCAAAGTCACAACACTAATAGAAAAACGTCCTCAGGCAAAACCATTTTTTTTTACATTCAGATGAAGAAAAATTGGTTTTTGCCTGAGGAGTTTGATCTAAAAAAGTACCACCTACTATAAAAACAAACGTAATATTTGCAGGAACACAAAATAAAAATACCTAGTTGAGGTAGACAAAATCAGATTTTCTGTATCTTTAATTTTCAGGGTAATCTCACCACAGTAAGAATCAAAATCTCAGTTTAAACATAATAATAAAACACGATGATTTTTCAGTTGCTTGTAACTTATAATGATCAGTACTGCCAAAAAGTAAAACTAAATTACAAAATACAAATAGGCAGTAATAGCAGTCTCCCTCTCCCTCTCCCTCTCCCTCTCCCTCTCCCTCTCCCTCTCCCTCTCCCTCTCCCTCTCCCTCTCCCTCTCCCTCTCCCTCTCCCTCTCCCTCTCCCTCTCCCTCTCCATCTCCCTCTCCCTCTCCCTCTCCCTCTCCCTCTCCCTCTCCCTCTCCCTCTCCCTCTCCCTCTCCCTCTCCCTCTCCCTCTCCCTCTCCCTCTCCCTCTCCCTCTCCCTCTCCCTCTCCCTCTCCCTCTCCCTCTCCCTCTCCCTCTCCCTCTCCCTCTCCCTCTCCCTCTCCCTCTCCCTCTCCCTCTCCCTCTCCCTCTCCCTCTCCCTCTCCCTCTCCCTCTCCCTCTCCCTCTCCCTCTCCCTCTCCCTCTCCCTCTCCCTCTCCCTCTCCCTCTCCCTCTCCCTCTCCCTCTCCCTCTCCCTCTCCCTCTCCCTCTCCCTCTCCCTCTCCCTCTCCCTCTCCCTCTAGCTCTCCCTCTCCCTCTCCCTCTCCCTCTCCCTCTCCCTCTCCCTCTCCCTCTGCCTCTCCCTCTCCCTCTCCCCGTAGGTAAGTTTTCACTTCTGTCGGCAGTCCCATGATTGCCTATGTTCTTTTTGTATTTTCGGGATCAACCTTTACTCTTTGCACTCTACCGATAGAACCATTAACTAAACCAAGATTCACGTCAACTAGGAAAACACCTGTGTATGCTTGCTTCCTGGATCTCTCATATTGGAGGAAACTATTACAGGACACCAATTTCCTAGAGACCTGATTCAGTTGTTGAGGTACTGGTATAATAACCAGTACAACTATGTAAAATGGTCTGGAGTCCTCTCAAATGCTTACAGGTTGGAATGTGGGGTGAGGCAAGGTGGACTTAGTTCACCCAAACTTTTTAGCCTGTACGTAAACTAGCTGATAAGTAGGCTCAGTAAAGCCAGTGTCGGACTCCATTGATGGGCAATGCGTTAATAACATCAGTTACGCGGACGACATGGTTTTGCTGAGCCCATCTATCAGTGATCTTAGGAAGCTCCTGTGTATATGTGAGGATTATGCAGTGGCTCATGGTCTCAGGTACAACGTGACTAAGAGTGAGCTGTTGGTATTTAAGGCCGGTAACAAATGTTATGATACAGTCCCAACAGTCAGCTTAGAGGGCGCTCCGCTAACTAGAGTTACGCGTTTCAAGTACCTGGGACACTGGGTCACTAATAATCTGTCCGACGACATGGACTTAGAAAGGGAATGCAGGGCGTTGTCAGTGTGGTGTAACATATTGGCTCGTAGGTTCGCGCGATGTACAGAATACGTAAAAGTAATGTTGTTTAGAGCGTATTGCCAGTCACTGTACACGTCACTAACTCAACGCTCGTACAATGCTCTGCGTATCCAATACAATAACGCCTTCCGGGTAATGTTGGGGCTACCGCGCTATTGCAGCGCATCGGGGATGTTCGCGGCGAGAGCTGTGCTTAACTTTCATGCGATAATTCGATCTCGAATAGCATCCCTGATGCGGCGAGTGCGCGATAGCTCCAACACCCTGGTAACTACTGTTGCGGACAAGACGGATAATCCTATTATGTGGCATTGGATGACGACACATAGAGCGTCATTTAAATATATAAAGTAAAATATATTTATAAAATTTTAGCAACAATGTATTATATTGTGCATGGACTATGGTCTGATAATAAAGTTTATTATTAAAATTATAAATATTAGTTATTTTATTAACTAATATTTAAATATTAGTCAAAGAAATTTTAAATATACCGTGATTATACAATGCCTGCTTAGTTACTGAAAATTCAGGCTTCTAGTTTTATCCACAACGAAGTTATAGGGGTTCGAAAATGGCCTGAACTGCTGCGAGAAAAGGATGGTACGGCCGTGCCGCTTTTTTGCTGGACTTGGCGGGGGCACTACTGTGCCCCCAGATAAAAGGAAGTCCAAAGTCTAAAAAAAGGATAAAAACGTTATACGGACTGGTACGATTTCAATAATTGCGAATCTAAACATGTTTTATAAGTACCTGTTTAGCTAAATTCGTCTAAATCTCAACTCTATGACGTACATGATAATGTATAGATTTCTATGAACATGGGGCGGGTCAATCTTGACGTCTGAAGATTGTTTAATAATAGATGACCAGTAAGGTCACCGATGGTAAAAACATTTGAGACGAGCAGTGAGCGATATGGGTCTATTTTTCTGATGCAGATATTAATATTACTGTTTTATAGAACACCAAAACGTGAACACGCCTGCCTATCAACTAGACGTGACTATTGTCACGTCTAGTTAATAGGCAGGCGTGACATACATAGACAGGCTTTGATAAGTGAGAGTGATTAAATTATCAGCAAATATTAAGCAGCAGTAGCAGCTAGCTACAGAGTAGAACAGGTTCATCGCCCCGTAGTGTGTAAATTAAATATTAGTTGACGTTGTGTTTTGTGTGGTGTTGTTAAGATGCAGACGTCTAAATGGAGGCCAGTTCTTAGATTAACTTCATTCAGTAAGAAGATTTTGCGGTAAGTTATTGCTGTTAGCTTAATTTATAAGTCGTATACATTTTACATAACAATAAATTAGTCTCGGTCTAAAATACTAGACTCTCAGATTCAGTAAAATAAATTAAAACAGATACATCCAGCTGATCGAAAAACCTGCTTCTTTTTTTGATTTTGGGTAATAACAATAACATTCATAATTTTAAACGTAAATGTTGCTCGAATTCTAAAAAAATAAACAAATACTTTACATGTGCCATTAATTTCTGACGATTGCCATTATTTTCCCTCATATACCATAATTAAATCCAGATTTGGTGACAATGGGACCGCCTCAGAAGCATACTCTTCCAAACAAAAAATACTTTTTAAAATCGATCCATAGATGTCGGAAATATCGGTAACATACATAAAAAAGTACCAACCGAACATAGAGATTCCTCCTTTTTTGAAGTTGGTCAAAATGGTAACGTTAGCGGCGGTTGCGTAATGGCTAAGGCGTCGGACTTGCGATCAAGTGGTTGCGGGTTCGAACCCCACCTACCCACCTACCGACGTGAACCCATTCCTAACACAAGCATTTAGCTTAGCTGGAGGGGTTAACAAGAATACTAGTAATGTGTGACCCACGTTGCTAGTATTCTTTATAAAAAAGAAAAAAAAGCGTTTTTACTTATCTTTTCAGAACAGTAGCAGTAACAAGCAACGGTGGTGATGTCAACATAGATGCTAACCTGAAGTCATGGAAAGAAATTCCAGGTCCAACATCATTGCCAATTATTGGTCAACTGCTTCACTTTTTACCTGGAGGTAACCTGAATAAGATAGTACCTAAAAATAAGTATTTATAAGGTAACTAAATTTAGTCTGAAATTAACAGTAAAAAGCTTTTAAAGTATGTTGCTTATATGCTTATTAATAAAAATACGTTTATTTTCAGATTTTAAATCCATAGTACTGAATATAAATAAGTGATGTCGAAAGGTTTAGCTTTAGAAAGAACATATATTATATAAATATCAGAATACATGAAATCATTTAACAATAAAATAAATAACAATTATTTTAAGTAAAAAATAAAATAAAATTACCACAGAAAATACATGCATGTCACAAATTAATATCATAATTAAGTGCGAATACCATTATTTTGTCATGTCATATTATAAAACACTGAATAACTAAAACTAATTCAAATAAAATAAAAAAAATTAGCCCTGTCCTGTTATTATGCTAATCCACTTACATTGACTTGGACAGTCTGTTCAAGAGGCAATCATTTTTAGGATGCTGTTGTTACTGTCTCTCATAAGCCTTAACAATGAAATCACTTTTTAATGGCATGATGATGGCCATCCGTATGTGCTTCGGCAAACATTAGAGACGCACTGCAGTAAGGAGTCAGCCGCATCAGCAACCCAAAAATGTTATTTGAAAACAATACAATAACATTTTTACACTTTTACACGTAAGACACTTTCGGCCCGACGGGTATGACTTACCCATAAGCTCCTCGAGTAAAACGATTGGCAATTGGACGCTGATAAGCAATACAGTGTCAAGCCACACATACTTTATTTAGAGAAAATGGCGTTTTCAGATGTCATACCAATTTCTAATCAATTTGTTTGAAAAATATCTATTCCCCAGTTTAGGTAGATTTTTAGATATTTTTCAAACAAATTGATTTGAAATTGATATGACATCTTAAAACGCCATTTTCTCTAAATAAAGTATGTGTGGCTTGACACTGTGTTGCTTATCAGCGTCCAATTTGCCTTAAACAGCGTGATTTTTGACTCAAAAGAGCATCGAGCAAATCTACGGACAATCATATTCATTTGGACCGCCAAGGCCCTTGGCATTATTGACCATATGTCCCAAGTATCTAAAACTGGTTTTCGCCATAAAGCATAATCACCCGGGTACACTGAGCTTCCCTTTGAAGAGCAGTACTTTGCTTTTATCTACATTGTTTGTCAGAACGTGTTCCCCCGCAAATCGCCAGTAATCTTCGCACTGCAACGATGGTCCCAGCAGCACCATATCGTCCACGTAGCTTATGTTATTGATGCACACATTATCAATATGACAACCGGTATGAGTACTGCTGAGCTCACCGATTAAGTCATTTATATATAAAATAAATAGAAGAGAATCAATCCACCCTGCCTAACTCCGCGTTCCATGCTATATGGAGCATACAAGGTTCCCGCCCATCTTACCTGGTTCCGCTGGCAGCGATACCATTCCTTTAGGAGGACTATAATTTCCACCGCATTGCCGAGTTTGCCCCAAAAGCTTGTCATATGAGATGGTATCAAACGCTTTAGATAAATCCAGGAAACACGCGTAAACCGTTGTTTTCCTGTCCGTATAGTACTTGACAGCCTGTTTAAGACATAATATCGCACTTTCTGTAGAAAGCCCACTTCTGAAACCAAACTGGGCATCGTGCAGTTTTATGTGTTGGTTAAGAATGTCATTAAGCAGGCTATCAAGCACCTTGGCTATTATAGTCGCAAGTGAGATGGGCTGCTAGTTTCTCTTGTCCGATATATCCCCGGTTCTATTTAAAAAAAAACAGGGACTACTATGGTTTTGGTAAGCTCCTCCGGCAAGTGTCCGTGACAAAGACAAAGATTATAAAACAAGGGGAGGACACTCGGCAAATGAACACCAGCATGCCTAAGGTGCTCGATACTGAGATCATCATGCCCAGGTGACTTGCCTCTTTGCATTCCATTAATAGCTTTTCTAACATCCTTGGCAGTCAATCTTATATTCTTTTTTTGGGTGCACACGTTAATATCGGGTGACCGAGACACACCTGTGTCATACTTTGGTCTCACCCTAAAGTGCTAACTGAATAAGATAGCAATCATGTTGTGATTACTAACATCATTTACACTCACAGGAAGGCCAGGCTTTTGGCTCATACTTTCCGTTTCTTCCCAGAACTGCGAGAGATTGTTAACAGAATGATGAGAGGCAATCACATCCATTTTTATTTGATCCGGTCTATCCTGACACCATTTCAACGTTCTCTTAAACAGTTTCCTACTTTCTTTCATGTCATCATATGTATGACCATAGTTCGGTTTACCATCTTTCACCCAGGTCAAAAACCTAAGCCTGGCCTCCCTATGGTAACTTGCAAGATATTTTGTCCACCCCGCAATATAACCACCTCTCCTCCGCTTCCCTGATCTTTTGCGTGTACTTATTGCTGGCTCCGATAATATGGTAACCAGTCTCAGATACATATCACTTAACAATAATTCACTGGAGCACATTCCATCACAACATTCACTCATTTCATTTGGAAAATGAATTTCGCGTTCATCACATAGAGTGTGACATAATTTATGTTAGTGTTGTATTTGTTCAGCAGTACGTTCACCCCAAACAAACCTACTGCGCGGCGGTGTTTCGCTTGTTATTTGGGTACATGAGATTAGACCTAGGTTACAATATATTATTAGACAGACGGGCATCAACACCATTGATAACTTTGACCGATCGAAAAACACTTTTTCTCTATAAAATAGCAACACCTCCATATGGCTACCTCTCAAAAGGCCTACTGAGGTGTTTACCGTTGAGGTAACTGTCCTACCGAAATCCTGATCGTCTCTAGCGTTGATAAGTCATGAGACAGTAGCAACGTTTCCTGTAGCGCAATAATATCCAACGATCTTTTCAAAGATTTACAGTTGAATAAAATGAGCCTGATATTTCTTTGACTATCCATTATGAGCTATCAAGGGTTACCTCTCAATGCCGCGTTGTGAATTTATTTCACTACTTCCCTTTAGGTGGACAAAACGCCTAAAAGAAATCCCCATCGGCCGCATGCTATCATCGAGATGCCTGTAAGTTTATTTTACTTACAAATATTTTAAACGCACTGTAGTTCCTTTCTTCGGCCATTTTGATTTTAATAGTCATCACTTCTTCTTGGGTCTTTGTGGAGATATATTTCTGCCACATCCGTCTGCAATACATCCTTGTGGACATTGGTGATAAACAAAGGTATTTTCGTATCAGCGGGTTCAAATTTGCTGTTGTCGTCAATACGCGCTATGCCCTTAGATGTAGTAAATTTGTTGTTCAACTTTTTTTATTCTGTACCAACGTCCATTTTCCATATTCAGATTTTTCGTTTAATGGTTTTGCAAAAGTTTGCTTCTCATCAATGCAGTTAATTTGTATTTAGCCTTTATCTTGTTGATAAAGTTCCACGCTATCACTTATGGACAGTAGTTCCCTCTCACTCCTATTTGCTGTGAGCGCACATCGCTTCGTTTTATTCACACAGCTACTAATGTGTTTACTATTAATCAGAGACTCCGCCTCCAACTCGGGTGCAATAATAACTTGCTGGTGTGAATGTGGTAGTGTACTACTTCTCTATCTAGCGGTCGTCGACCCTGCGGCAGGTTTACTTATTGACTTTTTTATTGACCAATGAGGATGTATGATTAGGTGTAAAAAATAACAACGAATCCTACTTGTTATTTTAATTGTTCTGTGGTAGCATATCTGTTCTTTACTTGTTCTAATTGTGATTTTAACAACAATATGTCTTTCAATAGACATGTTACATCTATGTGGTCAAAGGTAACGGGGGGTAATTTGTGCAATTCTTTTACAACAAATATGAGTTTTTTTTCTGGGTCAGTACCCTTTATTACGGTTAAAACGTCCTCTAGATCTCTTTGTATTTTGACATCATTTTTCTTCTTCCGTTTAACGTTTCTAATATCCGTAGAAATGGATTCGAATAACATTTTTTTAGAATTCTCCACCTCCTCAACACTGAAAGTCGATACACATATACACACCAAACTTTTTTAGTGTATCACATCCACTTAGTTCATAATAAATGCCAATAGTTTGTCAAAAACAACATTGCAATTTACACACTTTACTGTACACGCTGCGCCGTCATTTTCGATAGCCGAGGTAGGTTAATGACCTCTAGACTGCGCACGCGTTGACGCGCTAGCGATGACATAAACGAGCAAGTTTTGTATGTACGTATATATTTATATTTCGGGTATATCGGAAACGGCTCTAACGATTTTGATGAAATTTTGTTTACAGATCGACCTTATCTATATATTAACCCTTATTCAATCGCTATCTTCGTTACTACAAAAGTTTTTGGATTTTTTTGTTTTAGTAGTGTATACAGATAAGTCTAACCTTATTAATACAAAAAAAGTAATTTGGTTTTATAATCATGTATAACCTTATTATATGTATAGGTCGAGATACAGTTTTTCATTTTAAGTTCAACTTCATAGTTGTTTTGCCTGTAAAAATGCAATTTTACTAAAAAAGTTGTTTTTTTTTTTTTAAATGACGATTTTCAAGAAGCTACCAAGCTAAGCTCGGTCTCCCAGGTACTGCTTATTAATGGTGTGAAGAAAAGTTTAAAAGCTTTCTCAAGCAGTTTGATGTCAAAATGATTGCTCATCAAGCGTTATTGGTTTAAGCAACTTATATCCGGAACAACAAAAAGAAATGATAGTTATCTATGCAGGGGTGTAGGTTTTGTCAATTAATTCGGGTATGCTTTAGAAACAATACTGTTTTCTAAAGACGTGGCGTTAGTTTTTCTGTACCCCTGAAAAACTGTGCAAATTACATGATGATTGGTTGAGCAGTTGGGTAGTATAAAGCGTAAAAGCTTGTAACATAAGTTACAATATATAGCATTGAAAGAGTGCATATCTTTAAAAAAACTATTTATTTACAGGCGAATTCCAAAACTTACAAGTACCCGGTGCAATACAAAAGCTATTTGACAAATATGGTCCAATTATAAAAATTTCCGGCGCGTTTGGTATAGGGGACATGGTTTTACTAAGCGACCCTGAAACTGCAGCTCATGTAAGTTTTATTTGTCATGTAAGGGATTTAAAGAATTAACTATTTACACATAGGCAAATTTTATTGCAAATCGTTTTGGCTAAAATCTACTTCAGAAATATGGCAGCTGTCAAAACAAGATAAAATTTGCTATTAGCTTTTATTTTAATTAATTGCCTTTAACTTTTAGCTTTTATGGGTATGTATGGTACCTTAAGTTAATCGAAATTTAAATAGAAGACAAATTTTAAATTGACTGATATTTTATCTAATTGTTTAAGAGCTGTTTTTCAAGATATCGGAGATTCGTACAGCGTGAGCCATATGAACTTTCGGTTTAATTCTTATTTTTGGACTACTAGCATTTTATCATTAGTATATTTTCTTTTTTACGTCAAATGTGATGAACCAGTTGAGTATTTCAAACTAAGGACAAAAATAAACAAATTAGTACGAATAAATAAATTGAAGTGTCTGTTTGTAATGTCATAATAATAGTTTTTAATTTTTTTGTTTATTTGTCTGTTTATTCTTTTTATCCTCCCAAACGGGTGGACCGATTTCCACAGGACTTTCATTGGCAGATAGCTGGTGTTATAAGGAGTAACTTAGGTTACTTTTATTTTGGAAAAATAATTAGGATTCCGCGCTAAATATATAAATATGCACACGCGAGTGAAGCCGCGCGGAAACTGCTGGTTTACAATATTTTTGTAAACGAATTATAAATCTGAAAATCAATCTGGTTCCTTCAAAATCAACCAGCAAATCAAGTATTATGTAAGATTTTGTCCTTATTTTGTAGTATAATTAACACCTGATGCAAAAAGGAAGGGTGTATGTGCGCTTTTGTATATGTTTATCTGTATGTCTGTCTGTGGTATTATCTATAGCTCCTAAACGGATGGGCCGGATTGGATGGATTTGTATTTAGTTTTTTTTTGTTTGAAAGGTGACTCGATCGAGAGTGTTCTAAGCGATAAATCAAAAATTATTATCAAGCTAGAAAGATAAACCATTCATATCAAATGTACTTCAAAATAAACACAGAAAGAGCTTTGATAATATAGATAGTGCTATCATTATTATTTAAATTTCTTCAACCAACTCTTACCAACTACACTGGGTTAACTTCAAAGGTTCATAAATAAACATATGGATTAGGTTTAAGGTCTAAAGGAATAGCAATTATTTATATCACCAAGTGCCTATGGACCACATAATGCAGTATTAGTACACAGGTGATTCCACTTATCTTTGTTATCATCTCAGCCACAGAACGTCGACTAATGTAACTGAAGGACTTTTACAACGGACAATTCTTTTGAACTGATTGTACATAATATATAGGCGGCTACCAGCCAAAATCATAATTATAGCACGTGAAGATTTTTGCAAAACAACTTTTTTTCACAAATTTTGCTAAGTATACCTAACAATATATTTTCAATCTTCCTCTTATTTTGTAGTAGTTTCATCGTGGGAGAGCCATGCTTCGGCACGCATGGGCCAGCTCGACCGAAATGATACCACGGCCTAACAGAAAACTGGCAGTGAAGCAATGCTTATATTGCTTTTGCTTTTTAAAATGCTCATAGTGAGTGAGGTTACCGGAGGCCCTAACACTTCTCTCCCTTCCCTCTCCTCCTCTTAGATCCTTCCCGTACTCCCACGTTAAAAGCTGGCAACGCACTTGTGACTCTTGAGTTGCATTTGGCCATGGGCGGTGGTAGTCATTTACCATCAGGTGACCCGTCTGCTGATTTGTCCCCTATACCATAAAGAAAAGTATGATTTTATTTAATATAAGATTTTTCTATTTAAATTTAATAATTATTAATTAAAAAATACATATATTTCATTTCAATTGGTAAACCGATTTCCTCTTCTCATCTTACATTAAGCATCAGGAGGCCAAAGTCTGCAGGGATTCCCGGAGGCTTCCTTCCTAGGGTATCCCGGGTCCCCTGCAATAGACTCATATGTGACTGAACACCGTATGGTTGTAGTCGGTTCGAGTCCGACATACCTCTTCACCCTCGGTGAGGTGATGACCCGTGGGGGTTTCCACACGATAAAAAAAAAGTAAAGCAGGTTTATTAATACATATACGTATTATAGATGACGATCACTTACATCATTTTGTATGCGTTTCTACCGCAAGGTTAAAACGACTATTACTTGTTATTTTATCATGACATTAAGCAGATTAAATGGCTACATAAGTAGAAAGTAAGAAAACTACAGGTTTGAACAGTGCCTGCCTTAGTTTACATTAAACAGGTTATCTGAAAACTTTAATCACATAATGTCTTTGGCAGTTTTTCTCACTCTCACTCACACACACACTCATATAATCAAGAAATAAGAATGAAATGAAAAAAAAGAATTTACTTTTTTTCAGGTATTAAGGAGCGAAAACTGGTTACCAGTGCGGCCTGGTTTCTTTTCACTTGAACATTATAGGAAAGTATACAAGGTTAGCAAGGGACACAGTGTTCGTACTACAGGCCTTATTACTGAGTACGTAGACAACATAATCCCATAATAGTTATAAACAAAAATAAGAACCGAAATTTTACAACACTAAAGTTTGTTGAAGTTGAAAGATATTGAAAAACCCGGCCAATTACGAGTCAGACTCGTGCACCAAGGGTTCCGTATAATATTTTTATCATATTATGATATAAATAAAAATTTGCGGCATAAACGGCTGTATCTTTTGATTGCGTTAGCTTAGAAGTTTAATTTTTTCAAAGCTCTAAGGGACAGTAAACCTAAGTATTTGATATAAATTTTAGCTTGATACCTCCACGCGTTCCTGAGAAAAAGGGTCTTGACAGACAGACAGACCTTCAGACGGACGGACAACAAAGTGATCCTATAAGGGTTCGGTTTTTTCCTATTAGGTACGGAACCCTAAAAAGGAGGGTTGGCATCAGGCAGGCGGCTGGCCATAAAAGAAACCAGTCAAAACTCTGTGCAAAATTTCTAAACCACTTTTCTACACATTGCACCGAGCCCAAATCAGATTGGGAAAAGGGCAAGAAAATGATGATGATGATGATGAAAGATATTTAAAAACACTACTACACACTTTATGTAGAGTACACGCAAAAATTTACTTCAATGAAGATTTTAAACATTGAGAATCAGTCCTTGCCTAAAGATTTCATTGCTACAGTAGATCAAAAATATGGTTTGTAAAAGCTGTGTAAGATTGCTCCAATTACACAGATTTGAAGGATAGTGGGGGATTTAAAATAAATGTTTTGATTAGTCTTAGAGTAGATTAATTAGTATAGGGAGTTTTTTTCCCATTGCAGACAAGGTGAAGCATGGAAGGATTTTAGATCCACAGTTAATCCAGTTATGTTACAACCAAGGAACATTAAACTTTACTGTAGCGTACTTGATGAAGTTGCTCAAGATATGATCAAGAGGTAAGATAATCGTATTCAAAATACATTAAACAACGTACATTGAGTTGATCAAGATCAACTGCGACGTTAAATTTGTTCAGCTACCTTCAGGTGATGTCTTGCAAATATTGGGTTCCCATGTTCGGGCTATGATATGTTAGATTACAAAAAAATTATCTGGATTCAGTTTTCGATATTTAAACACACAACTTAGATCAGTGAGATTTTTACGCTTCAGAAATTTTGTTATTACTTTTAAGTTTATAAAATTAATTATGTTTTAGAATGAAAGCAAACCGGGATGAGAAGAACATGATTCAAAACAAATTCGACACCGAGATGAACTTATGGGCCTTAGAATCTATAGCAACTGTAGCTCTTGGCTGTCGCTTAAACTGCCTTGATCCCTCTTTAGCTGAAGATTCCCCGGAAAGGCAGCTTATTCAGTGTGTTCATGATCTTTTCGTAACATCAGATCAACTGGATTTCAAGCCAGGTTTATGGCGATATATTTCAACACCAAGTTATAAAAAAGCTATGGAACTGTTTAAACGTCATGAAAAGTAAGTCTTTGTTTACTAAATAAATCGTAAAATTCTTACAATTACTACCTATTATCTTATCTGAGTTACTATTTACTATCTGACTGGTCAGAAACGAGGTATAGAAGAGATGGTTTTAGTATAGTACGCAGGTCAGCGAGTGTACCTAACACTCGCTGACCTGCGCAACTTCATCTGCGTTTGTAAATTTGCCCCGTTTTCGCAACATTTTTCATTGATTCTCCGCTCCTATTGGTTGTAGCGTAATGTTATATATCCCATAGCCTTCCTCGATAAATGGGCCAACACAAAATATTTTTTCAATTCGAATTAGTAGTTCCTAAGATTAGCGCGTTCAACCAAACAAACAAACCCTTCAGCTTTATAATATTACTATAGATTAACTTACAATTTTTTAGTCTCACAAAGTATTTCGTCAAGAAAGGTGTGGAACAACTAAAACAGAACGCTAATCAGAAAAAAGATCATGAGAAGGGAGTATTGGAGAAATTACTTGAAACAAACGAAGAGTACGCCTACATTATGGCTAGTGACATGTTGTTCGCGGGAGTTGATACGGTAAGTGGTCAGGTTGTGCACAACCTTCGAATTAGAAAAAGTTAACGATAACATTCAGATGCCCTTTGTGATCGAAATTTTCACTAACTATTTTCCCGAAATCTTTTATTGTCATATTTAGTTTAAAAGATCGGGAAAGTGTGTAATAATATATAAGCTGTAGCTTAAATAAATATAATTTAAGTAATAATATAATATTTATAACGAATACATAATTAAAGTAGGTTATAATTATATTATTAATATATAGTTACATAGTTAATTAAAGTTAGGTAAGTAAGAAGTTGGAATAAGTAACTATTAATTATTATAATAATACAAAAAAATTAAATGACGAAAGAACAAAGGAACTAAAAAGTGAAAAATAAACTTGTTAGACTACTCTACTATTACAAGCCTTGGCGCCGACTCATAATTTTTTAGGTATTTATATTTGAAGACGAGACCAGTTTAGGCTGACAATAGGTTTATTTTTCGTTTTTCACTTTAGTTCTTCTTTCGTTGGTTTAATATTTTGTTAAAAGTTTTTTGCATATTAGCGGTAACGTGTCTGTGGAGCCTTAAATTTTTAACAATATGCATTTTACAAAGTAAATAGCTGTTGGTTTGGAAATGCATACCAGCGCTTCGCAGGACCAGCACGGACACGTATTTCCCACATAAATAAAGCTAGTAAAAGAAATTAAATCTATCAGAGTAGCACAGTGTTTGTATCCTATACCTAACTTCCTAATTAATCAAAATATAAAATAATATTAAAAATGTGAAAGTGAGTTTGTGTGTTACACTTTCACGGTTGAACTAATAAACTTCGGTCACACACACGCGGTCAGGAGTGAGGAGGATAAGCATATAGGGTACCTTTCATCCTGAAAAAAATACTGTTCCCGAGGAATAGAAAAAAAAACACCTACGCGTGCGACGCCGCGGGCAAAAGTTAGTAATATAAACTGCAATACTTCAAACTACAAAAGAACTAAATCTGTTCACGGTCAAAATTTCAGGCTGCTAATACAATGACAGCTACACTCTATCTTCTGGCAACAAATCAAGACAAACAGGACAAACTGAGAGAAGAAATCTTATCTACATCAAACAAAAGGCCATATCTCAAAGCATGTATCAAAGAGGGAATGAGAATGATGCCAGTTGTTTCAGGTAATCGTCGGCAAGCTACAAAAGACTACAATTTACTGGGCTACAAGATACCCAAAGGTGTAAGTAGTAACTTTATTTTTATATTATTTATATAAGATAGGTAGGGTACAGTGGAATTTACGCGCGAATGGTATTGCCAAAAGGGAAAATCACCTTTTACATTAAGAAGACCGTTGCCAAAATCAAAAAAAATAAGGTTGTAGTTCATTTTTGACGAACACATAAACTACGAAAAGTCAGAGGTGATCGGGGAATCTTTTTTATGTACATTTATTATTTATTATTTTATTTTTTATTTACTATATTTTATTATCTATTTTTACAGGCTTAGCCTAATGCAATAGAATTAGCCAACTTATAATCTATAACTTTTTATATATAGTGACACACTTGAGAATTGACTCAGAGAACAAGAGAATAGGTCAATTTCCTCCGCGATCTATTGAGTATTGAGGGTGCGCAGTGCGCGCGTCAGCGGCGCGGTGGCGAGCACCATGGTACGGCCAGCAACGGAGTCCGGTGGCAGCGCTCCACGTACCTATCCGGGACACAGAACCCTAGGCAGTCCAATATTTCCGGATTGCTAGCCTTGCCTCGCAGCAATCTAAATATATAAGAGACGAGAGCCGACTCTCTTCTCACCCGCAACTCGTTGTATCCTACCATACCCAATATAAATAAGGTAGGATACATTAAAGGGTAGAAGGGGTAGACCCCGTATTTCCTCAGATATAGATGTCCAATAAATTTATCTTGTATTATCTCCAACATCGATCTCACAACACATTAAGTCACACACATTTATTACATAATGTGTGTGACTTAAGTCGAAAGTAGTCCTTTTTAAGAAAAAAAAAATGGGGGTCTTAATAAGCGAGCAAGGGAGCTCGACAGCGCCCCCGCTAAGTCGAACAAAAAAGCAAAGAAATCAAACAAAGGCACAGCCGTACTATTATTTTCTCGAAGCCGTATAGAATATTTTTGACGCGCTGTAACTTTGTTGTGGACACATTTCACATATAACTCTACTGATTGTATGGCAATCAACAACGGACTGCTTAAAAGAAAGTGACAACTAGTAGATAGATTATTATTATAATAGTGTGCAACGATCGATTTCATGTATATATTTCTTATATTTTAGACGAACATTGTGTTTTCTCACCGTGAAATGTCGTTGATGGAGCATCATTACCCGCGGGCGCAGGAATACATTCCTGAGCGGTGGACTGCCGAAAAAAGTGACCCACTTTACTATGGGAACACGCATCCATTTGCACATGCCCCATTTGGCTTTGGTGTCCGGAGCTGTATAGGTAGGGTATGAATTTATTTACCATAGAATAACAACTTTCTTCAATAAAAATCATAGTTATAAAAGAGTACCTAGGCGATCTAACTTCGCTTGGCGTTTTTTATTTTGCGAGAATCACATTTAAAAAAAAAATAAAGCAAAATTTTATGAAAATCGTTAGAACCTTTTCCGAGGTTGCGAACACAAAATTTAAACGTTTTAACATTTAATGCGGTGAAACTCACATGTGTATTTCGGAGATACATGTTTCGGGTATACCGTGACTTTGTTTAAATAATACTAAGACTACAATAAAGGACGTGTATAGATAAAAGCATGTATTAAACGACGCTAGCTTAACAGCTACAGCTTGTTAACGATCGAGAGATAGCAGGTTCACATCTTGTCCAGTGAACTCAAACTTAATTCTGCACTGTTATATCGTAGTGGTTTAAGTAACTACCAATTGCTACTGTATCGAGTATTGTGGGTTCAATCCCCACTTCGAACAATTGTTTGTGTATTTCATGCTTGGTGGGTTACAGAATAACCGCTACTTTAGTAAAGCTCTCTTACTTCCCTAATGAATAAGTGAATATTGTAATTTGATATTATTAAAACTACTTTCCAGGTCGTCGCATAGCTGAGTTAGAGATCGAAACATTTTTGGCACGTGTCATAGAGAACTTTAAAGTGGAATGGTTCGGTCCTCCTCCGAAGCGGGTTCAGACGTCTCTTATTTATGTTAAGGGGCCGTTCAACTTTATATTTAATGATGTAAAGTAATTATTTCTAATATAAATGTTTGCGATAGGTTAAAGTATTGTTACAAGACATTTATACATATAAAATGCTTTGTCCTGAATGACTGTCTGACTGACGGATCAACGCACAGCCTAAACCGCTGATCGTAGAGACCTGAAACTTGGAGAGTGTGTTCTTTGTATGACGCATGACGTAGACATCCGATAAAAAAGGATTTTCAGAAATTCGACCCCCAAGGGGTTGAAAAGGGGTGGTAAAGTTAGTATGGGAACACGTGTTTGCTTGGTTCAAGTTGACAATAAAAGTCAAGACGTCAATAATGCTACAAGTGAGGTACATGGCGTTAAAATAAATCATAATAGATGGCGTTATAAGAAACTATACTACTATTTCTTTTTTTGCTGTACAATAAAGAGTTTATCTATCTATCTACTACTACATACACATATTATATAATTTCATGACTGTACATTTCAGAATATGGTGAAAAAAATATTGCAAGATAGTAAAAAATAATGACTATACCCATTGTTTTACAGCATAAAAAATAATTTAATATTTAAAACACAATAAAGGAAATAAAAAGAAAGACTCAAAACTGCAAAGGTAATAAATTATAAATACAGGTAAGATACTATGAGATAATAAATGAAAAAAAATGTTTGAGATATTTATATTATTTTATTATCTCCATTTTTTCGTAAAAATAAATAAGTATTATTTACGTATACACGGTAATAATAATTTGGAGGACATATTTCTCGCATGATGGAGGCGTTCTATAAGAAAGGAATTTGAAAATTCCTCCCTTAAAGGGTCGAAATAGGGGGTAAAAGTTTGCATGAAACTTTGCCTTTTTTGAAGTTAAAAATGTAAAAATTTAAATATGACTTATAGGTTAGAAAAAAGAGTTTACTGTGTCACGTTTTATTTAGAAATTTATCCCTTAAAGGCTTAAACTAGGAGATGAAAGTTTGTTATAAACTTACATTTTGATTGCATCACGCATTGATTTTTACCCAACTTAAAAAAGAAATTTTATCAATTTGACGCTCATGTATGTATTTTGTTTTTGTAATGTTACCTCAGATTAAATATGAACCGATTTTGTTACGGTTTTTGCGAATTTGGTGAAGATGTGATGAAGATTTCGGGATCCGGAGAAATAAAAAACCCCTTCACGGACATTAGCCTCAACGAATTGCCGTAGACAGGGAATCCAAACCGAACACCCTCCACAATGAGATATACTTACCAGGCGTTGCAAAAACCTACAAAGCGTTAAGCCTTAAATTGCAATCTTACGCTGGCATGTAATAATAGTTAAAACAGTGTTTCGCCTCTAAACGGGGCCGCGGGGCATCCTCGGAAATATTCGGCAGCAATGTAAAATATATCTATGGCAATTCGTTGAGATTTAGTCTCGGCTGTGGTCATCGTTTTGGTCTACAAACCGAAAGTGACTGGTAGGTTTTCCCTCCTAAATTACTTTCTAACAAATACTATCTACTCGAATAATATCTAACCCCCACGGGTATCTAACCCCCACCTCAGCGGGGCCAAACAACAAGGTATGGCGGACTCGATCCAACTAAATCCACACAGTGTTCCGTCACCGGGTCTTATGGCCGGGGCCTCAGGTGTACCCTAAATTAGATTACCTACACTCTACGATGTCAAATGTCCGCCACCACGCGAACGAAGTTCCGGGCAAAAGCTAGTATATTATACGCATGGTTAGAAAACCAACAAGACTTTTTACTAACAGGCGAAATACCATTTATTTATTTTCTTGTGGGAGAGCCATATTTTGGCCCGTATGGGCTGGCTCGACCGGAGTCATACCACGGTCTCGCATAGAAACCGGTGTGAAGAAATGCTTGCATTGTATCCGAGTAAGTGAGATTGCCGAAGGCCCTAAATCGCGTTAGTACATGAGTTGACAGGCGTAAATTACGCACTGCAGTACACCCTTCCTGCGTTTAGTACACAAACTTTTTTCTTGAAATCACCTAATTACATATATCACCAATATACCTTCCTTTACCATACATTAAATTATTATTTTTTGTTGTAATTCAGTACACTTTGAACGTAAAAAGCTGTCCTTGTGTGTTGCTCTTAAGTAAAAATGTAAACCTGATAAATAGAAATGTTTTATGCAACCTGAGCCTGTATTTCCACATTGAATAAGAGCCGTATTTCTTTTTATTTCATTATAAATAAATGAGAAAATAAAAGCAATGTTGCTTATACGGCTTAAGGCATTTGTTTGGAAGCTTTTATCGTAGCCTAAATTGGAGCACCAATATTTGGATAAAATGGATAGAGTACTCCATACTAGCTTTCAGGATTATACATACGGGCTCTTGCTAGCAATTCTTTTGGCTCAGTGTGTTTCTCAAAAAAGAAGAATCTATTAAAAGCCTGTCCATTTAATAAAATAGAAATATTTTTATTCGAATTCCAAGATTTCGAAGAAGCTCTTCATGTTAAATATTATAGTTGGTTGTTTGCCGTACGCTAGTTTGCAACGTCTTTTGTACTAAGAATTTTAATTATATTTAACTATGAATGCGTTACTAGTTGTCTATAATAGTAGTAAAGACGATAGGAATCGTCCTGTTTGATTTGCTATGGGGTATTCTTTACAAATTAGTAGGACCTCTATCTGTGAAGAATAATAAAAGAACTTCAATAAATTTAAGGATTATACATTTTTTGTTGTACCATTCCGTTTGTCATGAGCAAGACACCAAGTGAAAAAGAAGAGGTATTTTGTAAAAAAGTATTTTTAACTTTTTAACCCTTTTTTTATTAACTTATGCTCTAAGGCCAATATATACCCTATAGAAAAGTATCTGCTTTCAAAGTCACAACACTGATAGGAAATCGTCCTCAGGCAAAACCAATTTTTCTACATTTAGATGTAGAATATTGGTTTTGCCTGAGTACGTTTTGCCTGAGGAGTTTGATCTAAAAAAATACCGCCTACCATAAACAAACGCAACATTTCAGGAACGCAAAATGAACACAAAATAAAAATTAGATTTTCTGTTACTTTAATTTTCAGGGTAATTTCACCACAGTGAGAATCAAAATCTCAGTTTAAACATAATAATAATACACGATGATTTTTAAGTTGTTTGTAAAAAGCAAAACTAAATTAATTGTACTACTTTTAATAAAAAACTTGGAGTATCGTATAATAAAGACAGCAGGCAGGGTTAAGACATTTCATTCACAAATTCATCCTCGCTTCGACAGGCGCCGCGAGGGCAGTGACCTGTCAGCTGATATCTGCTGTCGAGAATACAGCGAATCGTAAGGACCGTCATTGGTTTCAACATTATTTTAAGTTAAATAATTGATTGTGTAATTATTTCAATTGTCTAAAAACATAGTTTAATTTTTTGTTTGAATTGAATTCTTAGTGCTAATTTTGTAAAAGACGTTGATGACTTTTGTGTTATAATGAACGCTAAATCATCTCTGAACTCATTGGTGTCCAATTTGTCAAAAAAAATCTCAATCTTATGGAGTTATGCTGAATCATATCCTAACTTTTACAAAAGGCATATTTAACAAATTTTCAACAGCTATTTTTAGTACAACGTTAATTCCCTCATCACACGTAGGCCTACATAAAAAATGCCCACTAAATCTCTGATCAAACTGCCTCAATATTCATGGCGGGAGTATCCATGTTATGAATATCAACTTGCGCGTGTGTTAAGCGTCGCATAAATTCTTTCTCAATGATCTATACCTTTATAATTCAGATTATATTTCAGATGATGGGGTGTCGATACGCATGCTGAACACTATTTAATATTTGAAAGATGTACATTTTACGTGGTTTATTTAGTCTACAATATATAATCTATACTAATATGCTAATATATACCCTAATATAATCTATAATAATATGCTTAAAAACGTTTCGTTTCTTTGTTTGTTTAAACGCACTAATCTCCAAAACTATGAGTTAGATTTCAATAATTAAAAATAATATTAATTACTTCACACATCTCACACCCCGCCGTCTAATCGCAAACTAGGCAGATCCTGTACTATGGTAACCAGACTGCTGTCTGGTAATTCTTTTTGTATTGGATAGAGCATTCATTGAGGAAGATTTAAAGCTATGTAACATCACGCTACAACCCTTAAGAGGTGAGCAGTGACCAAAAACGCAGGTGAAACTGCGGGGAACGCTAGTATAATATATAAAAGGGGTCCCTAAAATTAATTTAAATTTTATTTTAGAATGCAATTCTGTCAACTCATATGGTGACGACTTATCAGTTATCATACGCTTACAGAACATTGTTTAAGGTTTTCTGTTTTAAGAATTTGATGTAAAATATTTTAGAAATAAGAGAAAGAAAAATAACTTTGAGAAAGAAGAGAGAAATTTAAGAATTTGAAAGAGATTGTTCGAAAAAGTTAACCAATTGTTCATTCAATATAAATAAACTATACCACAAATATATATGAGCAAATATTGTAGGATCTAATAATGAAATCAACGCCTGTCGTTCATGTGTTACTATAGTACATTCCTATTATATATAGACTGGCCTGTTGGCCTAGTGGTAAGTGACCCTGACTGCTATGCCATACGTTGTGGGTTCGATTCCCACCCGAGTCTGGGTGTTCTTTGTGTCCGTTGTTTGTATGTTTGTAAAGTCCCCTGCGACACAGGAGTAATTCCTAATGCGGAAGTTGTCTTTCAAAATAAAAAATTATGTATGTTCTCTCTCATTTTTAATATTCCAACCAATTTCCATAAACATTACATCGTGCATTTTATTAGTCAATTTATTTTATTAGCAACATAAAATACAGTTACTTTATCAAAAACTTTAATAGTCTGAAAATAGTACAGCAACACGGTTCTTAAAAAAATTAAAGACTGAATCAACAAAACTTCTTCTCCATTAATTAAGTTGAAAACAGAATATACTTAAAAACTGGCTCTGCTAATGAACCCCGACTTGCAATCTAAAAAATACCTAGTTTACCGACGACGCTGATTTTTTATTCTTTTTGTTCACAACCAACATTTGCAAGGTGCAATCTGCATTGTAAATGTCTAGCGGCACTAGGTACAAACAAGCTTTGTGACCTGCTGCATAGATATTGCATCCTGACTAAATGAACAAACGATGGAGAAGTGTTCCGATGGTACTCTAAACTCTATGTCTTCTGATTTTGTTTTCTTATACCTACTACTGAAAGACATATTGCTATATAGATATTTGTTCTGTGCCTGGGTATAATTAATATTGTACTTTTTAAAAAAGCATTAATTCTAAGAGTACCTAATGAGAGTACCATTAGACAATTTCGACGTAGACTTCGAGTACAGTTCTGATGTTCAAACAATAGTTACTGTCAGTTTGAGACATATCAAAGCATGGCAGAAAATCCAAGCGGCAAGGAGAATCCTACATGATAAATTAATAATAATATTGCCTTACAAATGAGAAAGGAAATAAAATACTTACAGATGGAACGACCCTTAGTGACGTAAAGTTAGTACCAATAAATTAATATTGGTCTAACATAGCTCTAGTAGTGTTACTACTATCATATACCATATTTGAGTTATGGTAGAGCTTGTTATTCCTTGTTATTGATTCAGAAACGATGAACACTTTATACAGTATTAACTGAAGCACCGGGTCCAATTATCGGAGTAATTGGTCTCCGTCATGATGAATGGGACTCGCGAATGTGCCAGCCTGATAAGCGAGGGTCAAATTAATGCCAAACCGCTATTTATTTTCATATCACTTGAATTCAATTTCAAAAGTAAATCACGTATTTTTGTATACATAGGTATAACAGGAATAATGTATGGTGTTGCGGTTACAGTCATGTTAATTTAGATTTAAAATTAAACCAGCGTGGTCCAATATTATTGCTCGTATTGTATTACTTTTCTAAGAAAGTGGCGTTTATCTCCAACAACAAAAAGGTCATTTTACATTACAAGACGCACATGCTACACGTTTTTTAAAGATAAAAATATTTTTGCATTATAAAAATCATATCTTTATTAGTAGAGTTGTACCAAAAGATTATGAATTTATGCCATATCTAAGAATAGACTCAACAAGACCTTAATATGCAGAGATTGGAGCATCGGTATTAATAATTGGCGCAAGCTTAGACAGAGCACATAAAAGACTACTAATTTTCTTACCAAGCGCGTCAATATGTTCTTTAAAATTGGATTTACTGTCAATAGTCAAACCTAGAAAATTAGCAGTTGCTGCCTCTTCTATCAGAATAATATCATACACTAAGTAAATTTTAATGGGTTCTGTAGTCTTTCATTAAAGTGCTGTAACGTTGTTTTCTAAGTTGTACGGAAGAATGGCATAAATATTAATGTACCTTAAGAATCATTAAATAAATAGATTAGAAATTGCGGACTACCCTGTTTGGGGCGATGTGCTACGAGTTCGTCGTGCGCGTATTCAATATAAGGACGGCTCGCCGCGAGCTAGCCTCTTTCGCTCGTGATTCTCCGTGACGACAGGTTGTCTAACAGCTATCGCCGTTATCGTATTCATCTACGTAATATTGAATTGTGAGTTTTCAAAGTATCGTAAAACTCCTAAATTCTCAAATTCTTAAACTATTAAAATCCTAAACTGGGTTATTTTATAGCCATGAATATTTTATATTTTAAGGTGTTCTACCCACTTAACTTTTATGCTGACCTAATTCCTTCCGTTGGGACACTGACCTTTGTCTAACCTCTGTGCCATTTAAGCAGTTCTTCATGTCTCCCTTTTTGGGGGTTCAAGGTTCCAAGTCCAGTTTTAAATTACAACTACAAGCTGCAAGTACCAAGCTCAAGTTCCCCGTGCAGAAGAGCTATCTGCGTCTCAACCACCGTTTAGCTTTAGTTAGCTCTAGTTTACCTTGAGGTACTCCGTATGCAACATACAGTTTCATGAAATAGTACGTTTCTTCAACTTTTGTGTTGAGATTCACTCTGGTGACTTCAGTAACCTGCTGACGATTTGCTGATCAGATAGGATGGAATCAAATTTAAAACATTTCCCCGAATGCCATAAGCTTCCATTTTTGTACTAATATATTATGGTCCTCATAATCAAATACACTTGACATGTCGCAGTAGCACAAATTTGTATCGTTTTATCTAGATGAGTTATAATATTCTTGTAAAAATAAAAAATTGACATATTTATTGTCTTAATCTGACGAAAACCCTTTTGCTCATTACATGATATTTTGTTTTGCTCAAGATAAGCGTTTATTTCACAATATAAATATTTTTTCAATTACTTTTGAGAATATTGGTAACAATTTTCTGGTCTATTATTCTCCATCAACTCAATTACAATAAAAATATTTATTTTGTTAATAACTTAATTTTTATTTCAAACTTATTAGAATAATTTATATCGCTATAGAACAATCACTTACTAATTAAAAGTTATTTTGTACTTCTTAATTCGGTTTGCTATTAAGGCGTGTTTTCCGTTTTTTTTAAAACTATAGTTTATATTCTCATTTTTAAGTCTTGTATCGTTATTGGTCCTTGATACGTTCCTTGTAGGTACGTTATGAGAATTTTCAGGTTAATTAAAGTTAATGAAAACTACGATGACATATTCCATTACATAGGAAGGTCCAGGTAATATAAAGCGTAAAAATGCAGATCAATGAAGTTGCAATTTTTATGACTTAATAGTTTTCACAACTGTTGATATCCATAAAATAACCACGTTACTATGGAAAAACTCATGAAGCATAGGCTAAGTCATTAAACAAATTGAAAAAAAAACCTAGCCCGCAGTAGGCCCACGGAAGTAGATTTCGTGTTTCTTAGTTTTTTCGAAAATCTGCCCCCCAGTCCCCCCCTTTACATTGACGAAGTTAACCTTCATTTTTGCGCTGTTGATTTTTTGTCCAAGTTTTATAGCAATCGGTGCATAATTGCGACCTCTATCGTGCCGGTAAAATTGTGGTACATATATACCTACACATATATATATAAATAAACTTTTTAACTGGTGGTTGTTTTGGAGTCTAGGGATAATAACTGGTCTAATTATGATCCCTAGACCCCAAAACAACCACCAGTGAAGAAATTTTTGGAAACTCGACACAACTGGTACAAAACCAATAGGTAGACTTTCTTCGATATCTACCTAAAAAACCTTAAATAATTTATTTTCGACACCCGCATTATTCATTCAGACTCGCTATCAATCCATCGATGCCCAAGGGTGGTTGTTCGAATACAAGAAACAATATTTCAGAGGAGTCCTACCTGCGATACAAAGGTTCTCGTCAAGAAAAAATCGGTAATGTAATTCGTTCCCCGTCGAATGGGTCTAGCGGTCATTTCTCACTGCCAATCACACCTTAACAATAATATACAGAAACCTTTAAGGTCAAGTAGTTTTCTTATGTCCTGCAAAGTAGTATTCTTTTTTAGTTGTCATAATCTACATAATATATAAAACTGAATCCCTATTTCCCTTTTTCAGGCCATAACTTCATAACGACTTAATCGATTTCACTCATATTTTTTCTTTTTGTTTATTTGGGTAAATTAATAGTAACACAATAAAAAGTATGTATAGAGTTTTCTTATAAATAGAACTTAATTAATAAGTCACCATTTACCACAATTTGAATAGTCTGTTCAAATTTGCGCCAGAAATAAGAATGGTAGGTCTATCCACCCTACTGTGCAATACATACAGACACTCCAAAAAACATAATCTCCCATGTTTTTGGAGTATATTATGTATGTATGATTTTGGCTCCAAATTATATGTTTTCAAAATTTTTATTATTATTTTTTTCCATGTTTTATAAACTGTACTACTGCTCAATTGATGTTAGTCAATATGTTACAATAAATACGTCCTTTTGCGGATAAAAAAAAATATTACAATTAAATTAAGAGAATAGGCTCTTCAAAAGTACACGATACAAATGCCAAATACTACTTGGAAGTACGAGTCTAATATTTCGTAATTCAAATGCTAAACATAAATTTGCCGTAGTTATTTGACTTAGTTATTGCTCATGAGATAGTTTGATACTAAATATTTCAGAAAATTAGTCTAACAAGTCTCATAACTCAATACCGGCTCAGTCCCTTAATGGTAATAACTAATTGGTCAGTTCGCGTACATTGTGTAAAGTTTGAAGTTTGCTAATGACTAAAGCTGCTTGTTACCAAGACTAAAATGTGGGATGATTTAGACTGGAGCATGTGTTGTACTTTGTAGCGGCAATTGTCGTAAGACACATGGATTTACGGTATTATGGTACAGATGTGAAAAGCGTAGGTTTAAAGTAGTAAGTAAGTAAAAGTAAGTAAGTAAAAGTATTCATATTATGTTTATATGCAACAATATACTTTGCATTGAAGTGATCAGTTTATTATTAAATTTTCCAAACCACTTTAGAATGATATATAGATAAATCTAGAAAGGATGCAAATGATGTTGTTGAGATTTAATTCTGTAAACGTAAATAAATACCTATATTGCAAACATATGTGTGTCTGAAATGTATTTACACACACATATTATGTAGGTCATGTAACGTATATTTCAATTTTAGTTGACAAATTCAATTATAAAAGTAAAGTATAGTTAAAATGAGTTTTAGGATAAAGACAGCGGTTAATTCATATAATAGTGACGAATGGGTTGTGTATTATGTAAATATATATAGTTTGAATATTGTGTTTGAATGCTGAGTGTAACTTAATTTATGTAGTGGATGTGACCGTGTAGTTATATATTCGTAAGTTGTGTTCGTTTGATAGCGATGTTTGAGTGTTTGGTTAGTAATTTTAGAACAATTTAAGACAATTTTAAAAAGAAACAAATTGTTAAACTTTACCAGGGATAATCACTAAAGTGTAGGGGTGGTTAAATCTTTTTCGCTGTGTATACGTATCGGTGGTGAAGTCTGCAACTATTTTACATATACTTTGCCGTACAAAGTCCAGGTGCTGTGACATTGATTTTCATTCAAGAACCGTCTCGCCAGTTCCGAAAATCTTCTCCCGAGGCTTGTTAGTGATTCATCAATAAAAACAGGCTTGGAAGGTCCTGGTAGCTTAAGGTGCATGGTATTGAGCTTATTGTTTTACTAGTCTTATTAAAACTTTTGCATTACTTGATGAAGTCATCCTTACATGAGGTTGTAGAAAAAATTACCACTAAATGGTTGCTAGAATCATGTTTCGTTTTTAAACTTTATACATCATGGATATCTGAATCTCTTATTGGGTGTTGTATAATCTCACCAACGTTCTTGAAAAAAGGAGCTTAGAATTAGTTTTTTTGATGGCTATTTAGGGATATTCTTAATTTTGATGGAAAAGGTGCACGAATTCCGCTCTAGTAAATCTATCTTGTTCTCGAGATATTCCAATTTCAGCTTATAAACTTTGTTTTTTTGTTCTAAATAGAGTATTTTTTTGACAGACTCCATAAGTTTCTGAAACGTAGAGCTCTGTTGACTTTCAAAAGTCGCAAACATGTCCTTCAATTATTATTGATCGGTGATAGAGTTAATTTCTGTGGACTTATCGCTATCATCAGGAAGTCTACGTTTCGTTCTACGGGTAACATTATGCTCCGTGTAATCAGCTGGCTTGGGACTGCGAAGAAACATGTAATTGCGGATCCGACCCGTATGATGTAACGGCCATCTTTACTAAAGTTGGGTGATATTTCGACTTTGGTAGATCACGTTTGAGTGACATCATGAGTAAATAACCCAAAGTTACAAACGTTTGATTTAATCACTACCCGGCGATGAACCTGTTGTCCTCTGTAGCTAGCTGCGTATGCGCTGTTGGGTTCTCCGAGTGGCCACGGCCACTGCTGCTTGACTAGAGTACGGTGGGTGCGGTGCGTAGTTCTGCCGCAAGGTATCGTTGTCTCGCCTGCACGTACCACGCTGGGTGTCACCAGAGGCGGGATATATTCGCTTTGTCATGATACGATTCAGTTTTTCTTAAAAAAAATGAATCGTAATTCGTACTAAAACGTATATTGATTGAAAAAAATAATTAACGGGCGTGGGTAGTTCAGCCCGTCACAATCTGCTCTTGCAGTCCAAAGTACTTCCCTCGGACCGTCCGGTGCCAGCTGGATCAGGTCGCTGAGGCGTTCCAGGAAAGCAGGTAGCCGCTACGGTTCCGGTAATGGAGAAGCTCAGGTCTCCGAGCTAAGCGCAAGCCCGAACGTAGTTCCCTATAATGTACATCCCAACAATGAAGAACAGCTCATCAGCATCATTGGTCACACCACACCATAGGCCAGTCAAAGCGAAGAAGGACTGTAGGCAGCGGTGATGTGGCAATAAGAATAAAATAGTGCGGGGAGGAATTTACAACATATATTGCGTAAATTCCTACCCGCACTATTTTATTTTATTTACAACATATACACTACTGCGATGACAATAATTAATGCCATTCTAGCCACTACAGATACAGATTCAATAAGAAGGAATAAATAGAGAGATATTTGAAAAAAAAAAGCGGTTATACATATTTCTACATGGAAAATAATCTACCTGCCGTCTAAATACAATATATATACAATTTCAACACTTACCTGTGATGTATCTTTACATAATAATATTATGTAGTATACATAGGCGTTCATCGTCTGGCCTCAACTGTCCTACGCACAACCCGCGTTTTCATTAAAGACACCTCAGTGGCGACGAGGATTTATTTCGCATTGCATAGGATTATTGTAGCTATAATCAATATGTCTATCGGTAAATTGACAGAATTCAACGTGAGATCCGGGAATTGGACAATGTACATAGAACGTGCCGAAATGTATTTTAAAATGAACAGTGTTAAAGAGGAACTATGGCTACCCACTTTAATAGCGGCGATGGGCGACGAGGCTTATGAACTTTTAAGTAACTTGTCAAGTCCAAACAAACCGTGTGAAAAAAAATATATTGAGGTGGTGAAAGTAATGACGGAACACCTTCAACCAAAACCGTCATTTATGGCTGAGCGGTATCGATTTCGTCAAAGACGACAAGCAGAGGGTGAATCCATTTTACAATATATCTCCGAACTAAAGAAGTTATCAAAATTTTGTCAGTTCAATGCGGTACTAGAAGAAAATTTGCGGGACCAGTTGGTCTGTAGTCTAAGAAGTGAAGCAATCAGACAGCGGTGGTTCGCGGAAGAGCAGTTATTTTACGTAAACGCACTAAAAATAGCGTGCGCCATGGAGGCCGCAGAACGAGATGCGGCGGCGCGGTTGTCCGCGCACCTGAGGGCGAGCGCTCACCATCGCTGCATGCTGTAATGGCGCGACGCTGGCGCGGGACACCTGCTCGACGCAACCGAAGCGGACAGAGACCAGAATGGCCCAATGGTGGACCAGCACAAGACCATCGTAGCGACGGCTGTCGTTACAACAATTTCGCATATAGTAAGCAGAAGGGCCACCTACGACGACAGGGAGGCGTGGTCAAGCATCTGCAACCAAAAACAATGTGGTGACGCACGTGCACACGGTAGAGAAGGGCTCAGAGCGGAATAACTTCTCACAGTACTCCGGGGAGGATGAGACACCTTTTTGGAAGAGGAAGACGGGCTGGTGGAGGAAGAATTGCATCAACTGAGCTTAAATAGTTATAAGGCGGTAAGCGTACTTGTCTCAGTAGATGGGGTAGAACTACCTATGGAGGTAGACACTGGGTCTTTAGTGTCTTGTATAAGTAAAAAGACTTATATTTTTACAAAAAACCTATCGAAAAATCCAATATAATATTTAAATTCTATGATGGTAGTAAAATTATACGCCTCGGTGTCATAAATCCGATTGTAAGTTATGGAAATAGCTCAAAAAAATTAGAACTTTTTATAATATAACTTTTTATACTTCATTACGGGGGAGACAGCGGCTTTCTGAATTAGGGATTCCGATACCTAAGTTGCATAATGTTTCTGAGGGCAAAAGTAATGATATATGTATCAACCATAATAAAGGATTGACACAATTACTCGACAGGTATATGGAGCTGTTCACGGCGGGGCTGGGCCGGTTCAGAGGAGGGGCGGCGCGGCTGCAGGTGCGCGAGGGTGCGGTGCCGGTGTTTTACCGCGCGCGACCCGTGCCATACGCGTTGCGCGAGCGCGTGGAGGCCGAGCTGGACGCCATGCTACGGGACGGGGTCGTCGAACCCGTGAATGCCGCGGACTGGGCTACCCCTCTGGTACCCATACGTAAGGCCGATGGTGGACTCCGTATCTGTGCGGACTACAAGGTTACAATCAATCCTGTGCTAAGAGTAAGTGTAAGATTGATCGATATCCACTACCGCGAATCAATGACCTGTTAGTAAAATTAAACGGTGCCAAAAATTTCACAAAAATCGATTTAAGCCAGGCATACAATCAGGTAGATTTGGACGACCCTGAAAATTTTACGGTAATTAACATCCATAAGGGCCTTTTTAAATACAAAAGATTAGTTTTTGGTCTGTCTTTGAGCCCAGGCATGTTTCAACGAATTATGTCAAACCTTCTCAATGATATTCCACATGTGGAGGTATTTCTCGACGACATTATAATTGCCACCTCTAATAGGGAAATTCACATACAAATATTAGAGAAAGTTCTTCGCCGACTCCATGATAACGGAATGAAACTAAAACTAAATAAATGTACTTTTATGACGAACCAGGTTAAATATTTAGGGTATATAATTGCAGCGGAAGGAATGAAAGTAGATCCTGAAAAGGTTGAGGGTATTTTAAACATACCACGGCCAGTCAATATTATAGAATTAAGGGCATTTTTAAGTAACTTTTATGCTAAATTTATACAAAACTTAAGCTCAATTTTAGCGCAACTTTACAATTTATTAAAAAAAAGGAATATTGTGGAATTGGAGTAGGGACTGTGAATTAGCATTTAGTAAAATAAAGTCGATATTAATTAGCGCCGATGTTTTGGCCCATTACGATTCAAATAAACCTTTGTTTTTAACATGTGACGCAAGCGCGCGGCGGTATAGGCTGTGTTCTGAGCCAGAAATGGGCGTGTGAGCGAGACGGCGTGACGGGGCTTACGCGAGTGCGAGCGGCCAGTAGTGTATGTATCCCGTGCGCTTACTTCGGCAGAAAAACATTATTCACAAATCGAACGCGAGGCATTAGCTATAGTTTTTTGTTTAGAAAAGTTACACCAATATTTATACGGAAGACTTTTCACATTACGTACCGACCACAAGCCGCTGGTAACTATTTTTAGACCAAAACAAGGAATACCGTCAATGGCAGCTGGCTAGTAGATTACAAGGATGGGCTATTAACTTATCCGCTTATACTTACAACATCGAGTATGTAACATCCAAACAAAACGGGGCCGACGGCCTATCTCGTTTACCTGCGGTTCCGTCTGTCAAACGGAAGGTACCCGAACAGACTTATTTACATTTTGCTCATAACGCGATATTATTAAACTATGAGGATATTACACGGGACCCGGGATCACCTAGTCCGAGTAGAGAGATGTCACCCGCAGTTAGAAACGACGAAACGGCGGACCAGTTCCAGGATTGCCTGGAAGGAGACTTAGGCGAATCACCGGCACCGAACCCTCGCTCGCCCCTCCCTGATTCGCCCCAGCCTCGTCCGGTGCGACAATGTCGAATAAATAATCCACCTCGTTACAAGTTCTAATATCTGCTACTCACATCCTTTGTAATTTTAGTGAAATGTAATAATTATAAAAACGAATCTTTTCTCTTTTTTATATCTAGTTAAACATATATGTATATAGTGTTAAGTTCTTAATGAGTTAATACTGTATAACTGCAATAATGCGTAATAGTGCCAATAACTAAGGGTAGAGGTGCGATGTATCTTTACATAATAATATTATGTAATATATATGGGCGTTCATCGTCTGGCCGCCGCTGCGCGGCGCCAGTCGGAAATAAACTGTCCTACGCACAACCCGCGTTTTCATTAAAGACACCAAGTATCATCAATACGGATACTACAGAATTATCAACGTAAGCACATGAAGCATAAAAAAATATATTTAATAGTTCGTGTATTTAGATGTCGAGCTTCGAACAAATGCACAGATGGGCGTGCGCTCGCGCCGAGTAAATCTCTGCACTGGTGTCGATTTGTCGAACCGTCGACCGCAGAGTTCCTCTGTCTAAACAAAAGACCGGTTCGCGCGTTGCTTCGTACAGTCGGTAACGAAAGATGTACGTTATTATGAAATTTAAAATAATAACGTTACAGTCAAATAGAACACTATGTAAAATGAAGTCCAAAGTCTAAAAAAGGATAAAAACGTTAGTTAGATGGACTGGTACGATTTCAATGATAGGGAATATGCATGTTATTTAAATTTACTTGATTAATTTTCCCTGGAATCTTTACTGTCCAGATATTATGCCTAAACAATTATTTTCTTATTTAGTTCGTGTTTAATTGCAAAAAATATTAATTAAAATATGCAAAATAAGGGCGCGAAATTCAACTTTGCAAATCGCTTCACCATTGGTCGAAACGAAACATGACGTGACATTCCACGTTTTGTCATTTATCGGCGCCTATATTCGTAGTGTTACGGAGAAAGATAGGTGTTCCTGTGGTTTTTGCTCTTAGCTAGTGCAATTTAAGCATTCTAGTGGTATTAATAATCATCTAGGACCATTGTCCTAGTTAATTTTATTCATGATGACTATATATTTTGTATGCAATCCAGATTTTACGTCCGCTGAGGTTAAAGGAGTGAAAGCCGCAAGGTAATTATTATAATACTTGTTATATTATAATATAAAGGATAGGTAAGATATGTATAGTTAGTTACATTCAGAAGTTTTATTGGACTTTTGTTACCTAGTTTAAGTAGACAAGCCAGTTGCCTTCTGCTTGATATTTAAAACAAACATAAATTACTGGTGACTAATTCACACTATACTAGCAATTAAATTGTAATGTGCTTACATTAAAGTGATCTTCACAACAATATAAACACGATATTGAAGATACTTCATCTCTTCTCATTAATGTACACCATTGTTTTCGTATTTTACATTATTATTTTGTACAGGAAAAAGTACTGTATTGGGTGTACTTCTTATAGTGTATTTACACTTAGGGAAAAGGCAATGCCTATAAAATGGTTTTTTAACTTTATCCATCGTCTATTAATTACAATAAATAGTAATTCGAACTGAAAATCGGTATAAAATTACTGTAACACTTCAAGTAAGTTTGTGAAACAAACACTGAGCATGGAACGTGACGTCATCCAAGGCCCGCGAAATATGGCGGCGTTCAAACAGATCAAATTTTATCGAATTTTTCAATGTTATTTTAAAAATTAATTTGAACATTGCCAAGGTTATTTATATTTTTTATTAGGGTAGAATGATGGAACAAGTCAATAAAAGATAAAAAAAAATACTTGCATATTCCCTATTGCGAATCCAAACATATTTTATAAGTACTTGTTTAGTTAAATTCATCTATATCTCAACTCTATGACGTACATGATGAACATGGGGCGGGCCAATCTTGACGTTTGAAGATTGTTTAATAATAAGATAATTTAATTAGGTGGCCAGTAAGGTCACTGACACTAAAAACATTTGAGACGAGCTGTGAGCGATGTTGGTCTATCTTTCTGATGAAGATATTAATATTACTGGTTTATAGAACAAACGTGAACATGCCTGCCTATCAACTACACGTGGCAATAACATACTTTGATAAGTGAGAGTGATAAAATTATCAGCAAATATTAAGCAGCAGTTTGCGTGGCCACTCCGACAACATAGCAGCGCATACGTAGCTAGCTACAGAGGACAACAGGTTCATCGCTGCGTAGTGAGTAAATTAAATATAAGTTGACATTGTGTTTTGTGTGGTGTTGTTAAGATGCAGGTGTCTAAATGGAGGCCGGTTCTTAGATTAACTTCATTCTGTAAGAATATTTTGCGGTAAGTCATTGCTGTTAGCTTAATTTATAAGTCGAACACATTTTACATAACACTAAATTAGTCTCGGTTTAAAATATTAGACACTCAGTAAAATATATTAAAAAGATACATACAGCCGATCGTAGAACCTGCTTATTTTTTTGACGTTGGTTAATAACAATAATATTCATAATTTTAAACGTCAATGTTGCTCGAATGCAAGACAAATCAACAAATACTTTACATGTGCCATTAAATTCTGAAGATTGCCGTTACTTTCCCTCACATACTATCATCAGATCCGGATTTGGTGACAATGGGACCGCCTTGGAAGCATTACTCTTCCAAACAAAAAATATTTTTTTAAATCGATCCATAGATGACGGAAATATCGGTAACATACCTACATAAAAAAATAACGACCGCCGAACATAGAAATTGATCAAAATGGTAACGTTTCTTCTTATCTTTTCAGAACAGTAGCAGTAACAAGCAACGGTGGTGGTGTCAACATAGATGCTAATCTGAAATCATGGAGAGAAATTCCAGGTCCAACATCATTGCCAATTATTGGTCAACTGCGTCACTTTTTACCTGAAGGTAACCTGAACAAGATAGTACCTACCTAAAAATAAGTATTTATAAAGATAACTAAAGAATCTTGACCAAAAGTGGGCTAGCAATGTTTCATGTTGCGAAATCAAAATAATATAAAAAATATTTTCTAATTTTTTACTACCTTTTCACTACAGGATTTCAATTCTCGTAACCGGAATTATGTTTGAAATAAAAACAGTAAATTAACAATTGCTACGCATTATTTCCGTATAAAGTCATGATATTTACGTTTCGTTCCCTTCATTTGTACGAGCTACGTTAGTATGAACCTTTGAACAAAAGCATCACAATAATGATATTAAATTCATAATATTATAAAATAGCTAAACAATTAGTAAAATTATTAAGTTTTACAATGTATTTAATTAATATTTTACGTTTCTGTTATAATAATTATTATTTTTGTGTTCCGTCTCACGCAACTGTCAACTCAGATGACAGACGAGTCGGTTTATGTGTCGATTGACAATAATCACTTATAAAATCTCTCCATTTAAATATTAATACTACTTACGGAACTCCGTTTGAGCAGCTGGTGACTTATTTTGTTTTTAACTAGCATTGTTGTTTTTTGTACATGAGTGATCTGTGGTTATTTTATAAGTTGCGAGTAGGTTAAACATAATTTGTAGGTCCTTGTTTGTAGGATAGGCATCTCCATTTTTGTCTAATTACTTAAAAACTCGGTTATTTGTCGGAAAATGAACACTTTCATTCGATAATATATAAAGCGTAGTCTATAATAAATAAAGATTTATTGTGTAACAACTTAAGACGGAATTCCATACATACATGGTCATTGTCCTTTAGTCTGAAATTAACAGTAAAAAGCTTTTAAACCATGTTGCTTATATACTTATTAATAAACGAGCGTTTCTTGTATGTATGTATTTATTTATGTACTAGCTGTGCCCGCGACTTCGTTCGCGTTTTTTCGCCGTCACCTATAATAGGCATTGCACCTCTTTCCTCAGGCAGGACTTTTTATACTGTTTTGGCAGTGAAACAACCTGGAGCGTACAAAAAAGGTTGTTTTGGTTGCTTACACGTGAAATAACGACATTATTTGACATAGTTTTAACAAATAAAAAAAAATCGTTATCGCGTTAATTCCCGTCAGCATAATTATATTATCATGGAACGCGAAAGTTTAAAAGTTTGGATCTTCTTGTTCTATAACTGTATTTAAAAATATACTAGTGGTTAGTGACCCTGACTGCTCAGCCAGAGGTCGTGGGTTCAATTTCCACCCAGGACAAATAATTGTGTGATGAGCATAATCATTTGTTCTCTGTCTAGGTGTAATTTATCTATAATATGTATGAATTTAGAAATATATAAGTATGTTTCTCAGCAGTCTGGTTACCATAGTACAGGCTTTGCCTAGTTTAGGATCAGACGACCGTGTGTGAGGTGTGTGAACTTATTATTATTATTAATGCCCTGAAACATATTAATGAATTTAATGGTTGCGAGAGGCAGAATAGCTCGTTGGTATAGTCAAGAACCAGCTATAGATTACTCTGGGATCACCAAACAACGGAAAAAAAAACTCCTGTTGTTTCAACAATCACCACATTAAAGCAGGGAATAAAGTGCGGGAGACCGGTCGGTCAGCAAATATTGGCGCTCTGTGTTCCCTTACGATATCCTACGATTACAAAAATATACATTCACTACACACGCAGGTAAAATCTAATATAACTAATGATATTTCTTTAAATCACAGGTAAAAATCGATACTTTGGACTCTAAATATTTATTAGTTAATTAAATTGAGTGATTTTATGAAAACGATACCTAATTTAAAAAAGGGTTACAGCAAATAATAAAAAAACATTTTTCTCTTATTATTTGCTGTAACCCTTTTTTACCTGGATTAAAAGGTCGCTATCTAGAGGAGAATGATTAAAAGACTAAACAATCACAACTGTTAACTATAATGAGCATCAAGGTATTTTTACAATAACATCTATTTATTCAATTAAATATCTTGAACAAATTAATATTTCTTGAGCGCGGACCGTGCTGACCGCACGGAGTCTTTCACCCAAGTCTTCTACGAGAGTCTTCTATTTTACGAGTTTGAATCTTCTAAGAACTTTCGAATTAATCTAAATTCGAGTTTGGCGCCACCAGCCAAGACCTCTGTGCCTTTTTAAGAAGTTTTCATTCCAATAGAAGGAGTATTGAAACAGCGCGTGAGGTCTCATCACTACAATACATTCTACTTACGTTAAAATGTTATTACAGCTTTCATTGATTTTCCTGTGGGAACCAAAGTTTAACCCGGTATAAAAAGTACCCTATAACCTGCGCAGTCACTCAAACTATTATCATACTAAGTTTCAAGCCTATCCCTTCAGTAACTTTTGAGTTTTTCGTGAACATACAAACAGACAGATAGAGAGACAACAAATTTTTTGAATCGCATATTTGGCATCATTATTCATATCTTAATACCCCTCAGTCAATTTTTAAAAAATACATTTAATGTACAGAATTTTTCCCGTTACCAATTTATTATAAGTATGAATGTATTTATATTTCTGGTATTTCGGAAACGGCTCTAACGATGTTGATGAAATTTTGTATACAGATATAGTTTACCATTTTAAGTTCAACTGCATTGTTGTATTGCCTGTAAAAATGCCATTTTACAACAACATTTTTTTTTTTTTAAATGTCGATTTTACAAAACCTAACCAACGAACCTCGGTCTCCCAGGTACTACTTATTAATAGTGTAAGGAAAAGTTTAAAAGGTTTCTCAACGAAGTTGATGTCAAAATTATTGCTCATCATGCGTTAGGTATGGATGGAGGAGTGTAGCATAGATTATACACTAATAACTAGAGATAGATACGCCACTCTGAATCAGTTTTGAAAAACTATGTACTATGACGGATAGATGGAGTTCATTTCATTTGAACTGTGCGCCGGTAGATGGCTTTTTACAGTATTTCAAAATTATTTAAATGTTCATTTTCAAATGAGCTAAGTTTTGCAATGCAATTATCCACTAAACAACAAAATTAAAAAATAAAAATACTGTAAAACTTAGCCCACTTCACTAAAGCAAAAAATTCGGTATAAATGAAATAAAACTCAAAACTATGAATGTGATTTTATATAATCTTTTTTCTTTTATGATCGTAGGTCTTAAAATATTTTATTTCTTGCATTTTGTTGGATCATTTGAAGAATCACAGCTTAATTTACCCTTAAGTAGTTCGTTAACGTTAGTTCACCAACTATGAATCACGACATTAATCATTAAATTTGTTAAATAAGCATAAAGTTTGTTTTTATGATCAGTACATTACAGGAAAGAAAAATTGCAAAATATGTTTACTTTTTCAATTATAATATTTTTCAATTTGTTTGTATGTGGTTCCTCTTGCACTTTCAATATCCAAATTCACACGTAAACAAAGTCCAGTAAAGAATAGCAGAGTCGATCGTATATGACGGATAGCACGAGTCCAAGGGATAAGCAGGGTTAAACGTTTTAAGAAGATAATTATCACAGAAACCAGCACAGTCCAGAATTTCGTCGTAAAAATACCAAAACACAATAGGCAGTTATCAAATTTTGACACTTTGAAACCGGTTGTAAAGAGGGTAACCGAATCAACGTCAATCAGTCTTTTGTCAAAAATACCCACAGACTAATTTAATATTATTTAATTATAAATTACATGCAAGTAATTATATTGTGTTTATATTCTCTTCAAATTTAATTTCAAGATTTTTTTTTAATTTTAAGTGTTCTTACGATAATTTATAAAAAGTAGTAAAGTGCCATCTATGAACTTAAACTGAAAACTAAGCTTTAGTTTTAGGTACTCTATGCATATTTTTGGGGTACTTTTTCTCTACCCCTGAAAAACTGTGTAGAATTTCATGATGATTGATTGATTGATGAGTCGTGGGGTAGTATAAAGCGTGAAAGCTTAGAAATATTAGTTAGAATTTATAGCATTAAAAGAGTGCATATCTTTAATAACACTATTTATTTACAGGCAAATTCAAGAAGTACCAAGTACCCGGTGCAATACAAAAGCTATTTGACAAATATGGTCCAATTATAAAATTTTCCGGCGCGTTTGGTATAGCAGACATGATTGTACTAAGCGACCCTGAAACTGCAGCTCATGTAAGTTTTATTTGTGATGTAAGGGATTTAAGGAATTGACTTCCTACACACAGGCAAATTTTTTTGCAAAACGTTTTGGCTAAATTCCACTTCAGAATATGGCAGCTGTCAAAACAAGGTAAGATTTGCTTTACCTTTAGTTTTATGGGTATGTAGGGTAACTTAAGTTAATCGAAATTTAAAAAGAAAACAAATTTTAAATTGACTGATATTTTATCAAATTGTTTAAGATCTGTTTTTCAAGATATCGGAGATTCGTACAAAGTGAACCGCGAGAACCTTCGGTTAATTTGTTATTTTTGCACTCCAAGCATTTTGTCATTAGATTCCTTACTTTTTTACGTCAAATGTGGTGAACCAGTATCTGAAACTAGGGACAAAAATAAGCAAATCAGTACGAATAAGTAAAATTGAAGTGTCTGTTTGTCATGTCATAATAATAGTTTTTTTTAAGCTCATAGTTTTGAAAATTTTAGTTTATTTGTCTGTTTGTTTTGGCTAATCTCCGGAACAGGTGGAGGAATTTCCGTGGGACTTTCACTGTCAGATAGCTGGTGTTATAAGGAGTAACTTAGGCTACTTACTTATATGGTCACGCGAACTGCTAGTGTACAATATTTTTGTAAACGAATTATAAATCTGACTAAAAATCAGTCTGGTTCCTCCAAAATCAACCAGCAAATCAAGTATTATAGAAGATTTTGTCCTTATTTTGTAGTATAATTAACACCTGATGCAAAAAGGAGGTGTGTATGTGCGTCCGTGTATACGTTTATCTGTATGTCTGTCTGTGGTATTATCTATAACTCCTAAACGGATGTACCGGATTGGATAGATTTGCATTTAGTTTTTTTTTGTTTGAAAGGTGACTAGATCTAGCGTTCTTAGCGATAAATCAAAAATTATTATTAAGCTAGAAAGATAAATAAAATATACATATTATATTTCATATGTATATTTTGTATATCTTTACCAGAAAGAGAGAAAGATTGGGAGAGCCATGGTGGTGGAGCGCCAATATATTTATAAAATGCATACATAATCGCACCATAATATATTTCGTTATATTATAAATTTCATAGTCTTTATAGTAAACCACATTCTGTTTGTCGAATGCAATTAGTGCTGGTACTGCTGTAATATTGCCAATGTACTCGACGATCTCAAGAGATGGCGTTAGCAGTCTTCAAATAGTGTAAACGCGCTGCACCTGATTGGTGCAAGAAAAAACGGACATACCCTGCTCTCATCGCTTTTCGCGGAGAAGACGCCTTTTAATATAAAAATTTTGTTCCGCCACGGACTTCAGTTATATTTCTCGTGAAAAGAAGCTGATTTTCCGTTAGTCCTATAGCCGTGTAGTGTTTGGACTCGCTTGTAACCTTTACAAGGTGTATGTGGAGTGCTCTAGTCTTCGATCGTGACCGGCCGGTCAATACCTTTCAAGAGACCGTAGAAACCTCGCCGCTGCTCGCTGCCTTCTGGAGGATCGGGACTTGGTCGGTGTTGCAGGTTAGTGCTGGCATGATTGTTTTGATCGATAGAAGTGGTTTACTTCCCTACACCTCGTACGCTAACTGTTGAGCAATCACACCCTGGTCGGGCTATTTACACGCCTGACCATATAATTTGGTCCTTACGAGTACGGATAGGCCAGTGATTCACGTAAATATTGGTGAATTTACTTTTCTATTCATATCATAAAAAAGATTCACGTTATTCTAGTGAATTCTTGCCGCCATTTTTCCTCGCTCACAGATTTACGTAAAATTGGTAAATTCTGTGTTTAAAACGCACGAGAACTACGTAATTATTGGTAGACTCGTATTTAAATATAATTAATTGTTAGATTTGGTGAATTACGTATTAATTGGTAATAATATCCATTATACTCAATTTAGTTGAACTTATTTATACCTACCCACTTATTAACCGCTCCACCACTGTACTTTACGCTAAGTCATTTTAAGATTTAAATTTAATTTGTGTTTTTACACTAACTAGGTAGATATACCTATCACTTTGTAGTTGTATTGTGATATTATTTTATAAACATGACGGAAAGCGAATCAAGCCGCGAAGTCATGTTGGTTATGTTGAATCAAAAGAAAGAATTATTATTTCAACGTATTAATCGTATGTACACATCGTCGAAAGGTATAATTTCTTTCGATTCATCAACGCGAGCTAACGAGAATTTTCTGGCTGAAACGGAGATAATAGATGAGTTACGCGATAAATTTGAGTCCATTGTTGATAAAATAAATAATATAAATTTGTTATCAAAGATTACGGTCAATCCCGAGTATTCTTGCCTCGATTCATTTGATGATTTATACTCGAGAGTTAAACGCGTTAGAAATAAAATATTAACCACTTCTAAGGTGCGTTCACTCGAGACCAGTAGCTCGATCAAGTCCGTAGTGAAATTAGAACCTTTAGTAATTCCGAGTTTTGACGGACGCCCTGAAAACTGGAATACCTTTTATCAGTCTTTTAAAGCTAATATTCATTTGAATCAACAGCTTTCTGACTCGCAACGTGTACAGTATCTAATTTCTAAACTCACCCACGACGCACTAAAATTCACTTCCGGTATTATTCCGTCAGGTGAAACATATAAAATACTGTGGGATAGTTTGGTTAAGAAATACCACGACAAACGCTCATTGGGTACATATTATCTCAATAATATACTGGACTTAAAAACTTGCTCGCACAATGCGAACGCTCTTGATACCTTTGTTAGTAAATACTCCGCTTCGATTTCAGCTCTAAAAGAATTAGGCATAACAGATCTAACTGATTTTATTTTTCTTCAATGCGCTTTGAGAAGGATGGATCCTCAAACCATCCAAGCCTTTGAACTTTCGATTCGGGATGTGGAAGTGCCTACGACACAACAGCTTATCGCTTTTATACAAGATCAGGCTAAGATTTTGGAGCGCTCAAACCCGCGAAATTCGTCATATACGAAACCCGCTGCTGTTGTTACGTCGCCCTCACGCGACCGGCGCGTTCATCACACCTCCAAATCTTACGCAGCAGTTACCGCGAATTGTTGTTTGTGTAGTGGTAACCATCGACATTTATATGATTGCGCTCAGTTTAAAAATATGCGAGACGCAAGGGCTAGATATGAGTTTATTAAATCGAAGTACGGTTGCGTTAATTGTTTAAGCACTTTACATAAACTTCCGGATTGTAAGAGTACGTCAGTCTGTTTCTGTAATAAAAGACACCATAGGTTATTGCATTTTGATAGTAATAATTCGCAATCGCATGCGGCTATGGTAAATACCGCCGTCGCGTACTCGCCGCCGCCCGCTCATCGAGCGACCGTTACTTCGCCCGCGCCTTCTCATCGCGCTCACACGACTTCGTCATGCATTCGAGCGCCCCCGCTTGCTACAGAACCAGTTACACATACACAGTCTTACACTTCTTGTCATAAGGGTGATATACTTTTGTCAACCGCTCAGGTATACGCGCGCTCTAAGGGTAGCGCTGGTATCAAATCTGTAGTTAGGTGTTTGATAGATAATGGCTCGCAGAATAATCTAATAACATCTGCTTGTTCTAGTTTATTAAATTTACCGATAATACCGTTGAATAATTCCTATGTTAAAGGTGTTGGTTCCGCTTCAAGTCCGATAATCGGTTATGTTCATTTAGACATTGAATCCCGTATTTATCCGGATCAGAAATACACTATACATGCGCTTGTTGTAGAATGCATTACGGATCAATTGCCTTCGAAATTTATCGATTGTGATCGCGACCTAGATTTTCGTAACCTTCCGCTCGCTGACTTAAGCTGGAATATTCCGGGCAAGATTGATTTATTGTTAGGTGCCCAGCTATTCCCATTTATATACTTAGGAAATATGGTCGAGTGTGGGCCGCGCGCACCGTGTGCTTTATCTACAACATTTGGTTACGTACTTATGGGAGATTACCCGCGTAAACATATTTTACCTACTGCCGCGTCTTTTTCTGCGTTAGCGCTTAATGATATAGTGCAAAAGTTCTGGGAACTTGAAGAAGTACCCATGAAACGCTTGTTGTCACCAGAGGAGACAGATTGCGAAAATATTTTCACGGCTACCGTGACCCGTGACGACGTAGGTCGTTATACAGTTGCATTACCGTTCTGTAGGGACCCTTCGGAATTAGGTAATTCGCACGCTACCGCTTATCGCCGTTTCGTTTCACTCGAGCGTAAGCTCCGTCAGGCACCGATAGTGCGCGAAAATTATAACAAGGTTATTCAGGATTATATTGATAACAATTACCTCAGTCCTGTTAAAGAATCTGAGCTGTCCTCTGATGGTTATTATATACCGCATCACGCAGTAGTCCGACCTGATAAACCGATGCCGCGCATCGTATTGGACGCGAGTGCTAAAACGCATACAGGACTTTCGCTTAACGATATATTACATATTGGACCCAATTTACAGGCCGATCTGTTTTTATTATTGTTAGGTTTTAGATTATTTCCTATTGCAATGAACGCTGATATAAAACAATATTATTTACGGATTGGTGTACCAGTAGACCAACATAAATACCTACGCATTTTATTTAGATTCAACGAATCGGAAAAAATTCGAACTTATGCCTTTAATAGGCAACCTTTCGGTCTCAAGTCAAGCCCTTACATAGCTATGCGCACTGTGCGACAGCTGGCTACTGACATGAGTCCGCTCTATCCTGATGCCGCGAAAGTGGCAGAGACCTGTCTGTATATGGACGATTTGGTTCTTTCTATTGCAAATGAGGATACTGCCACGCAATTAGCTCACAACTTGATTAAGTTTTTCAAATCGGGTGACTTTGACTTAGTGAAGTGGTCTAGCAATTCACCAGTGCTACTTGACTCGCTTCCCGACACGCACCGCAAGTCGCTTGATTTTGATGTTGACAATAATGTCTCTAAGGTCTTAGGTCTCTCATGGGAACCATGTGAAGATAATTTTCATTTCACATGCGCCGCAATTAATGAAAGGTGCACCAAGAGAAACATACTCTCGATGGTTGCACGACTATTTGACGTGCTCGGATTGGTCGCGCCTGTGATTCTCTATGCCAAGTTGTTAATTAAGGAACTGTGGCTCAGCAAGTGTGATTGGGACGATCCTGCACCGGAGCACATACGCACCAACTTCAAATGCTTGACACTTTAAGGATTCCACGTCATGTAGGCGTCGAAGTTGGTTGTGAATTACGTCTTGTTGCTTTTTGTGATGCTAGCATGAATGGTCTGGGATGTGTCATTTATGCCCATTGTACCTACCCGTCTGGCATTCAAACTCGCATTCTTTGCGCTAAATCAAAGGTTTCGCCGACAAAAATCACTACGCTCGCTCGCTTAGAATTATGCGCTATTTTACTTATGTCAAAATTAATAAAAACTGTGCGAGACACATATGCAACACGTATGACCATTGCCGGGATATACGCATTTTCTGATTCCACTATTGCTTTATCATGGGTTCATTCTTCACCACATCGTTGGTCAGTTTTCGTCGGTAATCGCGTCGCTCAGTGCCAAGAAAACTTGGACTCTAAACATTTTTATCATATTGCCGGAGCTAGTAATCCAAGTGATTGTCTTTCGCGTGGTATGCTTCCATCGCAACTTTTGACCCACGATTTGTGGTGGAAAGGTCCTCCGTGGATTCGCAGCTCATCTGAGAAGTGGCCGATTAAGCCATTCTCGCTTAATAATTGCTCTGTCTTGCCTGAACTCAAGGCAAATGTGTTGGCTGCCATTACTCACACAGAGCCGCCGTTGCTGTGTACGTTAGCACAACGTGTTTCTTCTTGGGAAAAGTTGCTACGTATCACCGCATATGTATTAAAATTCGCAAGACCTAAAGTTAAGGTCGAACCTCGTTCTATAGCAGGGTTGACAAGTGCTGAGAATGCGTTAATTCTCGCCGTTCAATCTGTGCACTTCTGTGAAGATATCAAATTGATCAAGGCTGATAAATTACCTTCAAAAAGGCTGCAAAGCCTCTTCGTCTTCTTAGACAAACAAGGGATTTTACGCATTGGAGGAAGACTTTCTGGATCAATGCTTCCTTTCGAAGCTAAACATCCGGTTCTTCTCCCTAAACGCGATCATGTCGTTGACTTAATAATACAGCATTTTCATGTTGTTAATTGTCACACCGGACCTGGACTTCTTATGTCTATTATACGACAACGCTACTGGATCTTGGATGCCAGGACTGTTATCAGGTCTAAGTTGCGAAAGTGCAACACTTGCTTTAAATGCAACCCAACGCATCCAACGCCTATAATGGCTGATCTTCCTGATTACCGTGTTTCAGAGGCCAAGGCATTTTGTCACACTGGTGTAGATTACGCTGGTCCGATAAGGACAATCCTTTCTCGCCGCAGAGGTCAACATGCGCAAAAGGCGTACATCGTTCTTTTTGTTTGCATGGTCACACGTAGTCTACATATTGAAGTGACCAGTGATTTAACTACTGAAAACTTTCTAGCCGCTTTTAAACGCTTTATTTCCCGTCGAGGACCAGTTTCATGTCTCTATTCCGATAATGGATCTACTTTCATCGGTGCGAAGGCACATTTAGATGAGCTGTATAGTTTTTTATTGAACTCTAGCTTCAAAAACGCGCTGTCGAATGAGTTGCTCTCTCGACGCATAGAGTGGAAGATGATTCCCCCAAGATCACCAAATTTTGGTGGGATGTGGGAAGGGAATATAAAGAGCATGAAAACGCATTTATATAGAGTAATAGGAAGTCAGTTACTTACATACGAAGAACTGCAAACTGTTCTTACTCAGATAGAGTGTATTCTTAACTCTCGTCCATTGAGCGTATTATCGTCAGACCCTTATCCTGAGGTGTTAACTCCCGCGCATTTTTTGATGTCTACTCCGTTGCAATATTTACCCGCTGCTGATTTGTCAGATCAACGATTGAGTCTGTTAGAACGTAAAAAGTTGTTAGATAGTATGGTCCAATCCTTTTGGAAGAAATGGCACTTAGAGTATTTGCACACGTTGCAAGTTAGGCAAAAATGGGCTACTCCCGACAAACCGGTAGAAATCGGAACTGTTGTTCTTCTTGAGCAGGAGAATTCTCCACCGTTGCATTGGCCGTTAGGAGTAATTACGGATGTGTTCAGAGGCTCTGATAACGTTGTACGCGTGGCGATAGTTAAAACGCAAACTGGAATTTACAAACGCGCTGTAACTAAATTATATCCTATTCCTACACAATAAATTCAACTTAGTTTAAACCTTATTCTTAGTTTAAGCCGCTATATTTATCATATTTATTATTTAATCGCATAATGCATGTGTTACTCTCGGTCAGTTAGAAAATTCGCGTGTTTTGAAACATCTTGTGATGTTCCAAGGCGGGGTGCATGGTGGAGCGCCAATATATTTATAAAATGCATACATAATCGCACCATAATATATTTCGTTATATTATAAATTTCATAGTCTTTATAGTAAACCACATTCTGTTTGTCGAATGCAATTAGTGCTGGTACTGCTGTAATATTGCCAATGTACTCGACGATCTCAAGAGATGGCGTTAGCAGTCTTCAAATAGTGTAAACGCGCTGCACCTGATTGGTGCAAGAAAAAACGGACATACCCTGCTCTCATCGCTTTTCGCGGAGAAGACGCCTTTTAATATAAAAATTTTGTTCCGCCACGGACTTCAGTTATATTTCTCGTGAAAAGAAGCTGATTTTCCGTTAGTCCTATAGCCGTGTAGTGTTTGGACTCGCTTGTAACCTTTACAAGGTGTATGTGGAGTGCTCTAGTCTTCGATCGTGACCGGCCGGTCAATACCTTTCAAGAGACCGTAGAAACCTCGCCGCTGCTCGCTGCCTTCTGGAGGATCGGGACTTGGTCGGTGTTGCAGGTTAGTGCTGGCATGATTGTTTTGATCGATAGAAGTGGTTTACTTCCCTACACCTCGTACGCTAACTGTTGAGCAATCACACCCTGGTCGGGCTATTTACACGCCTGACCACATGGTTCGGCACGTATGGGCAGGCTCGACCAGAATAATACCACGGCGTCACAGAAAATCGGCAGTGAAGCAATGCTTGTGTTGTATTTCGTCGAGCGAGTGAGGCTACCGGAGGCCTAACCCTTCCCTCTCCCCATCTCAACATCTGTTTCCCACACAATCTTTGTTATCATCTCAGCCACAGAACGTCGACTACTGTAACTGAAGGACTTTTACAACGCATAATTATTAAGAACTGATTGTATATAATTTATAGGCGGCTACCAGACAAAATTATAATTATAGAACTTATAACAACATAAACAATGAAGATTTTCGCAAAACAACTTTTTTTTACATACTTGCTAAGTATACCTAACAATATATTTTTAATATTCCTCTTATTTTAGTATTACTAGCGACCCGCCCCGGCTTCGCACGGGTGCAATGGTGATACTAAATATACTACAGAATGTCTTTTAAACGTTCACGGCTTTTTTGTCATTAGACAATACAAACATGTTTTCTTTAGAGGTATGTCCCTGCATTTTGTATCTGTAATATCTTCGAAAATATTCATTTATTTTACATGCTGTAAAGGGCCATATTGATCTATATTAAATGCACAATGTATTTAAGATACTTAATTAGATAAGGATTAATGCTGTATTGATATAATTAGCGATTTTATAATCGCTTCGTAAATAAGCCATTATTTCTCGTAAAGGATAAAAATGGTTATTGTGGGTTATCCCTAAGAGATAGACATATACCATTGCGGACTTTTTTGTAGGAATTTTTAAGGTTTACAATACTGTAGTACATTATTTTGATCTATCTTGTAGGGTTCAGCCAGCGTTTGCAATGTAAGCGCTAAAAATGTGTTTATTTACGACATCACATTAGAAACCTCTAAAATTTTCAGTGTTTCTCTACTATATTATGCATGTATTATTAATATAAACCTTTCTCTTGAATCACCCTATCTATAAAAAAAGCATCAAAATCTGTTGCGTAGTTTTAAAGATCTAAGCATACATAGGGACAGACAGACAGCGGGAAGCGACTTTGTTTTATACTATGTACTGATTTTACTAAATAAAAGAATTTTCAATTAAAATTTAATAATAATAAATTAAAAAATGTATATTTAATTTCAATTGGTAAACAGAGTTCATCTTCTCACCTTACATTAAGCTTAACTTGCTTAACTTAGCTTTAACTTCTTTCTATTTTTAATAAATAAACATACTTTAAACTACTTCATGTAACAGAAAAGTACCTAAACCAGGATTATTAATACATATACGTATTATAGATGACGATCACTTACATCATTTTGATTGCATTTCCACCGCAAGGTTAAAACAACGATTAAGTATATATAACAATGAAATGAAAAAAAGAATTTACTTTTTTTCAGGTATTAAGGAGCGAAAACTTTTTACCAGTGCGGCCTGGTTTCTTTTTACTTGAACATTATAGAAAAGAATACAAGGTTAGCAAGGGACACAGTGTTCGTACTACAGGCGTTACTACTGCGTACGTAGACAACATAATCGAATAATAGCTAAAAAAAAAAATTGCGGAAGTGATTTTTACAAGACTATAAGATATTTAAAAAAGGAGGGTTGACATCCGGCAGGCGGCTGGCCATGAAAGAAACTAGTCAAAACTCTTTGCCCCAAGCTAATGGGGGATTTAAAAATAAATGTTTTGATTAGTCTTAGAGTAGATTAGTATAGGGAGTTTTTTTCCCATTGCAGACAAGGTGAAGCATGGAAGGATTTTAGATCCACAGTTAATCCAGTTATGTTACAACCAAGGAACATTAAACTTTACTGTAGCGTACTTGATGAAGTTGCTCAAGATATGATCAAGAGGTAAGATAAGATCAAGAGGTAAGATAATCGTATTCAATATACATTAAACAACGTACATCGAATTGATCAAGATCAACTAAGACGTTAAATTTGTTGAGTTACCTTCAGGTGATGTATTGCAAATATTGGGTTCCCATGTTAGGGCTATGATATGTTAAATTACAAAAAATAATCTGGATTCAGTTGTCGATATTAAAACACATAACTTAGATCAGTGAGATTTGTACGCTTCAAAAATTGTGTTATTACTTATTAGTTTTTAAGATGAATTATGTTTTAGAATGAAAGCAAACCGGGATGAGAAGAACATGATTCAAAACAAATTTGACACCGAGATGAACTTATGGGCCTTAGAATCTATAGCAACTGTAGCTCTTGGCTGTCGCTTAAACTGCCTTGATGCCTCTTTACCTGACGACTCCCCAGAAAGGCAGCTTATTCAGTGTATTCGTGATATTTTCGTAATATCAGATCAACTGGATTTTAAGCCAGGTTTATGGCGATATATTTCAACACCAAGTTTTAAAAAAGCTATGAAATTGTTTGAACATCAAGAAAAGTAAGTCATTGTTTACTAAATAAATCTTAAAATTCTTAGAATTACTACTATCGAGTTACTACTATCTGACTGATCAGAAATGAGGTTTAGAAGAGATGGGTTTCATATAGTTATATTACATCACTCGCCGAACCGCGCAACTTCATCTGCGTTTGTAAATTTTCCCCGTTTTCGCAACATTTTTCATTGATGCTCCGCTCGTATTGGTCGTTACATGATGTTATATACCCTATAGCTTTCCTCGATAAATGGGCAAACACAAAAATATTTTTTTAATTCGGATCGCGTTCAACGAAACAAACAAACTCTTAAATTTTATAAAATTACTATAGATTAACTTACAATTTTTAGACTCACAAAACATTTCGTCAAGAAAGGTGTGAAACAAATAAAACAGAAAACAGATCATGAGAAGGGAGTATTGGAGAAATTACTCGAAATCAACGAAGAGTACGCATACGTTATGGCTAGTGACATGTTGCTTGCGGGAGTTGATACGGTAAGTGGTGAGGTTGTGCACAATCTTCAAATTCGAAAAAGTGAACCATAACATTCAGATGCCCTTAGTGAACGGAATTTTCATTAGCTATTTGCACGATTTATTTATTGTCATATTCTAGTTTAAAATAAAATCGGTAAAAGTGTATGTGTATATAAGCAGAAATAAATATTATTTACGGAATAATATAAAATGTATAACGAATACATAATTACATTATACACTATAAAACATATGTAGAAACTCCTCCTCGTCTATCGGAAACATGGGGCGTGTTCATGTTCAATGTTGCGGGTAGACGTGAGTTGGCGGGCGAGGGGAATAAAAACGTGATTGTCACAGTAATTTTACTACACTTACGAGGGGGGCATTGAAAATTTAGGGAATCAAGGAAGTGACACAACATTACTATTTAAAAATGTATTTATTGCTTTTCGAAGTATTCTCCGCGAAATTTAACACATTTTTCCACACGATGGAACCAATCATTGAAGCAACCATTCCATTCGGAAGTTGGGGTCTCCAAAATGGCCGTTTTGTAGGCGTCCACAGCTTCTTCAGGTGATGAAAACCTCTGACCACGCAATTTATTCTTTATTTTAGGGAAAGTATAGAAATCATTAGGGCTTAGGTCGGGGCTGTACGGCGGATGGTCTAATAATTCTATGTTTTCTTGCTTTAAAAACTCTTTTGTTCTGTGCGCGGTGTGAGAACTCGCATTGCTGTGATGGAGGATGATGCGGCGGTTGCAGTTCTCTTTACGGAGTTCAGAAACGACCTGTGGCAAACAAATGCTAGCATACCATTCTGCATTAACCATTCTTTGTGCCTCAAGAGAAATAGTCGCAACATGGCCGGTTTTGGAGACAAACGTGGCCACCATTTTTTTGCAACACTCCGTGAACGAACAATTTTTGTTGGCTTTCACGAACTCATTTTCGAACACCCAAACTCGTGACTGATTTTTTGTTTCGGGTTCGAACGCGTATATCCAGGATTCGTCACCTGATACGATGTTGTATACAGCATTTGAGGATCCTGCGTGGAATCCTTCGAGAGTTCTGACGCACTAAGTAACGCGAGCCGCTTTTTGCTCTTCACAGAGCGCGGTATCCATTGGGAAAACAACTTTTTTACACCTAATGTTCATGCAAGATTATTTGTATTTGACTCATGCCAATGTCTAAAATTGCCTGATTTGCGCGGCATGTCACATGTCAATCTTCCTCAATCAGCTTACGCACAGCATCAACGTTTTCTTGGGTGACTGCAGTTTTTGGACGACCTTGACGGAGATCATCACTGAGCTTGACACGTCCACGTTGAAATTCAGCAAACCAGCGATAAATTGTGATTTTGGATGGGGCTTCATCACCTAATCCAGAAATCATCCGGTCAACACACTGTTTTTGTGTTAAACCACTTCGAAAGTCATAATAAATCATCGCTCTTGAATTTTCTCGAGTCAATTCCATTTTCTCAACGACTAAACAAGTTTGACAAAACCTTGTGACAAGACCGAGAATCTTTTTTTAAATAAATAAATGGTATTAGATTTTTAAAACCAAGGAGTTTTCAATTAAAAAGATTTTAATATAACAGAAAGAGTGGAGATATTCCATTCCCGATGCTTTTAGTGCAGCCCTCGTATTAAAACACAAAAATATACTCTGAATAATCATTAGACATCTTCAGCCAAGCTTTAAATCACGACACTCCACAGAACACGTGGTGCGCCTACGAGATGCAAATCGATTCTGCCTTTCCAGCGGCCTATCCGAACCGTAACTGTCATCCGTCGCGCGCCAGCGCTCGGTGTTGCGTCAGTGTCTTAACTTCTGACACTTTATTAATAATGTTGCTAACTGAAATAATCGGTGTGCCGTCATATATATATATATATATATATATATATATATATATATATATATATATATATATATATGTCGCCGCATCATTAATTAGATGATTGTATTATTATAAGTTCATAAATAGTATTCTAAATTATTACTAAAAGCTGATTAATTCAATAAGAAACAATTCTATATGTAATAAACAATTGTAATTCGAGTTCAACTATGAAATTACATAGAACTATATAAGTATTTAATTGCGTGGGTATTTAGTATAAAATCACTTCCTAACATTATTACTTCAATATTACTAAACATAATTTACGTACTTAGTAGTTCTTAAACAGTTTCTAAAAGATTATAAGTAACTAATTATTGATTGTTCCGGAAGTGTTATTATTAGGAATGTAAAAGCCTTTTTAATAAATTCAAAATAACCTTTAAATAAACCTTCGGACTTTATGTGCTAAATCATTCTTGATTTAATTAGCTAAATTATCAAACATTATAACGTCAAATAGTAATTTTGTAATAAAACTCCAGCCACGTGTTAATGTGACGTAAACTTTGAAATGGCGGAGAGTACATTATAAAAGCCAGTGATTTGAGTCGAGAGACTCACTTTACTGGCGACATCGGAAGGAGCAACATTGTGAGTAAACTATGTTAATTTGATTTTAAATAAATAGATGTACTAATGTTTAATTTACTTGCTTTTTATTACTAAACCTATTTCTGTAAATATTTTATTAGCTTATATATGCATCGTATAACAATTATAGAAGTATCAATCCTATGATTATGTAAGCAGATCCGATGGCCCAAACAGGGTCAGCAGGTCTGCCTTTTTTTTAATAACCCCTCATAATTACATTCGACATATATATATATAAATAAAACAGAAAACAGATCATGAGAAGGGAGTATTGGAGAAATTTCTCGAAATCAACGAAGAGTACGCATACGTTATGGCTAGTGACATGTTGTTTGCGGGAGTTGATACTGTCGATAGAGGGCGCTTGTGTTTCTTTTCGGTGCATTTATTATAGAGGGCGCTCTAAGCATCCGTACTAATGACCGAATTTGCGACGTATATATATATTATAGTGTATATCATTACATAGATGAAAATTGGTACGTAGATACCTGCAAACCCTTTTTTTTTTGTGCGTGTGGAAACCACATCGAGCCGTTACCACACCGTGGTTTTCGGTGGGGCGGTGTGTCGGAATTAAACCGACTAAAATTACACGGTGTGCTGTCATCATCATCAGCCTACCGCCGTCCACTGCTGGACAAAGGCCTCCCCCAAGGAGCGCCAACCATCCCGGTCTTGGGCAATCCGCATCCATCCGCTGCCAACCACCTTCTTTAGGTCATCGGTCCATCGTGCCGTAGGGCGCCTACACTACGTTTGCCTAATCGCGATCTCCACTCTAGCACGTGTCGGCTCCAGTGACCATCAGTCCGCCTGGAGACATGACCGGCGCACTTCCACTTCAGCATACTGAGTGTATGTGCGATGTCAGTTACTCTAGTTCTCTGAAGAATAACTTCATTTTGAATTTTATCGACTAGAGAAACACCGAGCATCGCACGCTCCATCGCACGCTGAGCGATTTTAAACTTGTGGACCAGTCCAACGGTGACTGTCCACGTTTCAGCTCCGTACGTCATTACGGGACGCACTGGTTAAATGTCCTGGTTTTTAAGGATTGAGGGACCGGTGACTCGAAGATATGACGAAGTTTCCCATACGCCGCCCAGCCCAGAAGAATTTTTCTATCGGCCTCCCGATCGAAGTTGTGCCGTACTGCGCCTAAAATAGGAGGGATCCGGGAACAACTTTTATTAAGACATCCAGACCCCCCTGACGCCTGCCCGCAAAAGCGCGGGCACCACCTTCGGGTAAAAACCTCTCAATTAGGCGACGTCCAGGCACACTCGGACGCCGCCTCCTCGCCAGGGGCCACTATAGCGAGTGGAAGGGAAAACCCGTCCCGTCCACCCGCGGCCACACTCAGGGCGGTATGAGGCGCTGGTAAGCGTGCCTCCGCCGTCCGGTTCGCCTGTGGCGAATTAGGTCCGAGTTGAAATCGTCCTCCCGGACCTGTTTCGCCGCCTCCTTCTGCGAGATCACGTCCTCACAGAAGGTCACGACCGCGGTAAAATTCCTGTCGCTACCGGTCATGGAGCGTATGACGGCCGGTAGCGAGAGATCCCCTCCGATGGCTGCAGTGAGGGCCCGTGGGAGTCCGGAACTTCATAGGGAGAGGCAGGGGAGGGAGCAGGCTGCCGCTCTACTTGGCTCGGTTTCTCAGAGGATACTGCCTGAGCCCGAAATTGGGCGAACTGAGCGTTGAGCTCCGCCACCTGCCCTGCCAACCCGTCGTTTGCGCGACGTCACCAATTAGGGTCTTAACGGCCCCAGAGACAGAGGAGGAGGAATCCTTAAGAGCAGCCAACCTTTTGCTCCTTCTTCTAATACTATTCTCCTTCTTTTTTTTTTATCATTTGGTTTTTGGTTTAATATTTCAGTTTCCATATTTGTACCCACGATTAGGGGAGAAATAAAGGTCAACCCGGGCAGAGATCCCCCAATACCCGGGCAAGCGAAGATTTGTGCCCAACTGAGGAGTCCGCAGGTGCCCTGACTGGGAGTGCGCTTGCGACTGAACAACCCATCAGCCATGCATCCCCTGGTCAAGCACCAGAACACGGGATTCGGGGTAATTTTTTAGAGAGGTTTTCTTCCTCGCAGTCCGGGAGGCTAATGCAAGACCCTCGTCCCCGATCGGAGTCGCGAGACATGACCACGACTCCTTTCAGGATTACGATATGCAGACGGTGGCAAGAAACTAAATCTTCCCATGCCTGCTCAGTGGCAGTGTGTGTGCACGCCGAGCCCGCCCTGCTTCTCCACTGTGGACAGTGGAAGAACCCATGGAAGGGTACCTTCTCGATTTTTTTACTGAGGTTTTCTCCTCATTGCTCTGAAGAGTGAAGAGCCAACAGAAGAATCGGCAGAAACGCCCGCTCTGTTGGACCAAGCCTCGACTGAGTGGCCGAAGAAAAATGGCCTCCTCTCCTTACTAGAATATTAGCCGTTGGCGAAGACGCCCTTCTCAAAGACGGAGGAGGAAAAGGAAGCGTCATCGATACCTGCAGACCTAGATTACCGCATAGGTTACTTTTTATCTCGATATTCCTACGGGATCGGTACTTACGAAAGTGAAACCGCTAGGCGCTACTAATCCCACTAATATTATAAATGTGAAAGTTTGGATGGATGGATGGATGTTTGTTACTCTTTCACGCCAAAACTACTGAACCGATACTTGGTGTGTAGATAGCTGGAGACCTGATTTAACACATAGGCTACTTTTTATCCCGATATTCCCACGGGATCGGGACTTACGTGGGTGAAACCGCGGGGCGCTGCTAGTAATATTATAAATCTGAAAGTGAATTTTGTTTGTTATGCTTTCACGGATGAACTAATGATCTTCATTATAAAATTTTGCATACACGCTGTCAGGAGTGAAGAGGACAAGGATATAGGGTACTTTTTATCCCGAAAAAATACTGTTCCCGAGGAATAGGGAAAAAAACATCTACGCGTTGCGACGCCGCGGGCAAGAGTTAGTAATAAAAACTGCAATACTTTAAACTACAAAAGGACTAAATCTGTTCACGATCGAAATTTCAGACCGCTAATACAATGACAGCTACACTCTATCTTCTGGCAACAAATCAAGACAAACAGGACAAACTGAGAGAAGAAACCTTATCTACATCAAACAAAAGGCCATATCTCAAAGCATGTATAAAAGAGGGAATGAGAATGATGCCAGTTATTTCAGGTAATCTTCGGCAAGCTACAAAAGACTATAATTTGATGGGCTACAGGATACCCAAAGGCGTAAGTAGTAACTTTATTTTTACATTATTTATATAAGATAGGTAGGGTACATTGGAATTTACGCGCGAATGGAATTTACAAAAGGGGAAATCACCTCTTACATAAAGAAGACCGTTGCCAAAATCAACAAAAAATCAAGCTGTAGTTAATTTCTGACGAACACATAAACTACGAAAAGTCAAAGGTGATCGGGGCTTGAACCAGTTGGTCTAAGAGTTTGAACAATAGATCGGTTCAAAGTGTTTGACCAAATAAATCAATCAGTTTAATTATATAACTATTATAAAACCGAAGACCTTGTTTTTTTGTTTGTTCTTACGTACCAATCTCAGGGTGGACCGGACCTTTTATTGACGATGTAGGCTATACGCATACTGTTAAATTTGTAAATGGGGACTTAATCGGAGTAACATTAATGATTATACGTATTTATTATGTATACGAGTAAATATCTGTATATAACAAAAAGGTAAATCTTTTTTTATATACTTATCTACATATATAAAAGAAAGTCGTGTTAGTTACACTATTTATAACTGAAGAGCGGCTGAACTGATTTGGCTGAAAAAATTGATGGGGAAGTAGCTTAGAACCAAAAGGACATAGGATACTTTTTATCACGTTCCCGTGGGACGTGACATAAAACGTGGTATAACAAAACTCAACTAATATGAAATAACAAAACGCAACTGACAGCTAAACGTAATGTAGTCTATGGTTAATTATAGTAGAATTTTGAAGTTGACCGGTTGATGTGTTTGTGTATTATAGATAAATTACACCCAAACACAGAACAAATTATGCTCATCACACAATTATTTAGATAGTAATTATCTATATATATAAAAATGAACCCTTATTTCTTTTGGTCACGGTATAACTTGAGAGCGCCTTTACCGATTTCATTCATCTTTTTTTTAAATGTTTTCTAATACTTCGTGAGGGTTCTTACATTAAAAAAAATTAAGAAAATTGCGCAGAAACTTAGAAAATATAAGAAAACTTAACGACTACATTTATTATAAACTTTTTAATGTAACATTAGCCCCAGCGTTGATAAGCACGTTTGAAATAACTGTCAGTTGTTTGACAGCAAGAGACATCGCACACCGCCAATATCGTTTACAAAGATCGCATAATTCTAGCGTAGCGTTATAATATTCTCTTTGGATTAATTAGTTGGATTGGTCGGCATCAAGGACTTCATCATGGAAATCCATGGTTGGCATTAAGAACGAATTATAACCCTTACCCAGCTACCTGGTCGGAATGATATCTTTGACGAGGTAAAATTAAACCATTTTGCTTTGATTTTGCATATTGTTAATGAATTATGGTTTTTAATTTCTTAGTGCACACTGCACAGTCGATTGAATCGAAAAAATTGTGGAGTTTTAAGTTTGTTCATTTATAATCTTCAGTTGAAATTTTGATATTAAAAATGCCAAGAAGTAGACGTACAAACATAGGTCACAGAACTCGCAATCCCGCAAATCAAAGATATTTAAGAGCAAGTCAAACTGATGAGCAACGCAAAGCTCGAAATGAAGTTGAACGGAATCAATATCAAGAAAATAGAAATGTTGCATTTGATCCACATCGAGCTGTATTCCATTCCAACGTGGCAATCGATTACAGTTCACAGCAAATCACGTCTTTGTAATGGCACCCGGCTTGCGGTGAAGAAATTAATTAACAACGTCATCGAAGCCGCAATTTGAAAAGGGAAGTATAAAGGCGAAGACTGAGATGATGATGATGAGATTGATTCCACGCATCCCTGTGATTCCGAACGACATGCTATTCGACTTTAAATACGGTTACAATTTCCAGTGCGGCTTGCATTTGCAATGTCAATAAATAAATCGCAAGGGCAGTCGTTAAGTGTTTGTGGCATTAATCTTGAAAAGCCACGTTTTTCCCATGGCCAACTGTATGTCACCTGTTCCCGTCTCGGAAAACCATCAACACTATTTATTTACGCGCCAGGAAACAAAACTGACAATGTTGTGTATCAACAAGCATTACAATAACCAATATATCTATCTATGTTATAGAGATAATAAAAAATTACAAACATACAATATCAAAATATACAACAATAGAAATAATTATTATTAGTGAAGTATTCCATTTTGAATTGAATGACATGACAACGTCTGTCGGGTCAGTTAGTATATTATATATGTGTGTAGTGACTTCGGTCGAAAGTAGTCCTTCCTAGGGGAAAGAAAATAGGGGTGGTAATAAGGCGAGCGAGGGACCACGACAGAGCCCCCGCTAAGTCGAACATATGCACAGTATGCAACGGTCGATTTACTGTATATGTATATGTATTTAAATTGGATTGAATAGAATAGAAAAATCTTTATTGTACACCAGTACATATTGCTTAAGGTTACTTTACAATATTGATATGTACAAAGGGCGGCCTTATCGCTAAAAGCAATTTGTTCCAGGCAACCTTGGGATGGAAAAATAATGATGTATTTCTTATATTTTAGACGAACATTGGGTTCTCTCACCGTGCAATGTCGTTGATGGAGCATCATTACCCGCGGGCGCAGGAATACATTCCCGAGCGGTGGACTGCCGAAAAAAATGACCCACTTTACTATGGAAACACGCATCCATTTGTACATGCCCCATTTGGCTTTGGTGTCCGGAGCTGTATAGGTAGGTTATGAATTTGTTTACCATAAAATAAAAACTTTTTTTGAATGAAAATCATAGTTATGAAAGAGTACCTAGGCTATCCAACTTCGCTCTGCGTTTTTTTATTTTGCGATAATCACAGCCCTTTCACACCTTAGCCATTACACTACCGCCGCATTAATAGCATTTGGTATCCGTTAATTGCATAAAGTCCCGCCCCTAATCCCGATCGGAGTGGTTACAACTGAGCACACATGTCATATCACATATTATTATATAGTACCTGGGAAGCTTTTTGTAAAATCGTATTTTTTTTTTGTATAATTTTAAAAATTTGTAAACTTTTAGTTTTTTTTTTTTTGTAAAAATGCAATTGCATTTTTACAGGAAATACAACTATGCAGTTGAACTTAAAATGCAAAACTGTATCAAAAATATATATAGTATGCAAAATTTCATCAAAATCGTTGGAGCCGTTACCTAGATTCAGATTATATATATATATACATACATACATACAAGTATTGCTCGTTTTAAGGTATTAGGTTAGATATTATATCACATACCAGCAGCTACCAACTACAGAAGAACCGCTATTTTAGTGAAGCTCTCTTACATTCCTAATGAATAAGTAAATATAGTAATTTAATGCTATTAAAATTATGTTCCAGGTCGTCGCATAGCTGAGTTAGAGATCGAAACATTTTTGGCACGTGTCATAGAGAACTTCAAAGTGGAATGGTTCGGTCCTCCTCCGAAGCTGGTTCAGGCGACTCTTACTTTTGTAAAGGGGCCGTTCAACTTTATATTTAAGGATGTAAAGTAATTATTTCTAATATAAATATTTGTGTGAGATTAAAGTATTGTTCCAAGACATATATTATACGCCTGGTTAGAAAACCAACATGACTTTTACTAACCTACGAAATATCATTTATTATTTTTTTTATTTTGTGGGAGAGCCATACTTCGGCCCGTATGGGCTGGCTCGACCGGAATAATCGTGGTATTATCATCCGCCTCACAAAAAAACCGGTGTGAAGAAATGCTTGCATTGTATTTATCCGAGTGAGTCTGCCGAAGGCCCTAACTCCCACCTTAAAAGCCGGCAACGCACTTGTGACTCTTGAGTTGCAGGTGTCCATGGGTGGCGGTAGTAACTTACGATCAGGTGACCCGTCTGCTCGTTTGCTCATTTGCATCGCTTTTATACAGTTTTAATACCCTGTATTACAAAAAGGTGTGGTCATATTTTAGGGTCGTATAGTAGACCCCGTGAAGCGTAAAGCGCTTACAATTTTATGAAAATTCGTAATTTTTAACACCAAAATCTTACTTTAAAACTGAAAAAATCAACATGAAAATTGACCCATAAGGCTAATATTCCGAATGAGAGAGAGCTAACATGAATGAAATTTTGAGTATTTAATACGGGTTAATGGAATGTCCAGATATTTCGGAAAATTCCTTCATAAAAATCATTAAAAAACAAAATTATTGAAATCTACTTGAGTTTACTTGTGTTGTTCACGTTTTTTTTATATATTGTAGGGGGCAAACGAGCAGGCGGGTCACCTGATGGTAAAAAAAAAATGCAATTAATTTATATCTTACTCCGCATCCCAATCCCCATTCCCATTGAAATTGTAAATTATTAATATAATATAATAATATTTATAATTCAGAAGAATACAAAAAAAGAGAATTTGAATAACAACTAAAAAAATTTAAGAATAATAGCAATAAAAGTTTCGTTTTGTGTAAATTCGATAGTGCCATGGATCCGAGAAAACACAGACCTATCACCTGCTTACCAACTGTTTATAAACTCCTTACATCTATAGCCCAGTCAAGTAAATGAAATACCTAAATTTTGGATTACCACGCATTTTTATATTTGGACGAATAGTAAAAAAATGCGCTGATTAAGAATTTGACGAAAAATTAGACTTTTTTTAACATTTCGTGTGATATCTCGTTTCCAGTACGTTTTTCGTCATAATATATGTGTACAGAGCTTTTTTGTTTTTCATTAAATTACCTACAAAATGAGACCTGTTCAAAGTCGCTAAGCGCTTTTGTTTAACTGCAAATGAAGGTCAAATAACAAATAGAACGTTTTTTTTCAACGTTTCATAACTTTGACAGGAACGTACGTAGAAAACTGAAACTTTCTGAAATTGTAGCTTGTGATGATATTAAAAAGTGTTATAAATATCACTAGGCACTGTAAACTATTTAAAATGGACCATCCTGATTATTCATCATCATCAACTAGACACAACAATGCTACCAATAATATTATATACCTACTTGTTATCTCAACTCAAAGAATCACAATGATTAAATGTAAAATTAAATAAATTAAAAAAGTTGCAGAGACCCTCTTTTATATTTTATACCATTTTAATGACACAATTTTCATAAATATTATGTTTGCATCTTCCCATTCATTTTATTTGAATGAATTCAGTTTTAATTATTTTTACTTAAAACAGAAAAACCATATATTTTTTTATTAGTTGTGTGTAAACTTTAACGACAATTAATTATATATGTCGCATCTTGGGTGTCGCGGAGGATGTTGGCGTGCCGACAGACGAGTTCACTTTGCGTTTTGTCACTGCCGAGTCAATAGAAACAGTGTACAGTGTTTCTTTACGTGTTTACAATACATCAGTGATTATTTATCAAAAGGGCGTTTTCTCATCGCCCGTACCCACTTTGTGTCCATATTATGCCTAATCCTGTGCCTGAGGATTACTCTACGTATATATATAAATGATTTTGAATAAATGATATTGAATTTGAATTTGAATTTGAATATAGCCAAAATTTTACTAATATGCGAAGTTTAAGAAGTTGTACTATATGGGTTGTAGTTTTAAATTTTAATTTTATTTTTCTTATTTTAAGGTATTTACGTAAGTATTACGAATTTGCGCGTCAGGTCGAGTTCCATCAAACGCGATGACAGAATCGTATCAATTATAAAATCGTAATGTATAATTAGGAAATAAAGACAAAATTACAATATTTCACGATTCTAAATATCACAACCCTAAACATAATGACATTTAGTTTGTTTACAAAGATTAAACAATCGATTTGGCTAAAATATATATGACGTATATACTTCAGGCCTGAAAGCACTCTAACATTGTATGTCCCCACTCAACGTTCCACTTAACCTTGACATTACAACGTCCGCCTATACGTTATCAGGCCGATTATGTGCACGTAACATCAGGAACAAATTGTAGGTAATCACAAGCTATTGACATTGACATGTGATTGTCATGAGGACAAGGGCACGGCCGTAACTTTGTAAGTAGCGGCCACACGCGACGTCTCATTACTGTTGCTGAACGATCGCACTAACAAGATACTGAAATAGAGTGACTGCTTTTTCTTTTACAGCTTAAAGGTGCAGCCTTCATACGTATGATTATCCAATTTGATTCCTAGGCCTTTGTAAATAAGTGTGTTAATTATAAAGACATGATTTTCGGATCGAATATGGTATTCGAGCATATTACCTAATTATCTATGGTAAAATATTGACATCCGGTGAAATTCTATCAGCTTTGGTAAGTCACAGATACTTTAAGAAACTGTGATTCCTTAATTGTGTTTTGAGACCAGCCACTACATTTTTACTAGTTCTTCCAGCCTTGTATATGGGCGAAAAATAAACGAACACCTGGGGAACACGGGCGTTAACAGTGCTATTAGTACTACAGTTTCCTAGAAAACAAATTAATTGAAGTTTACAATTTAAACGGAATGGTGAACTTAATCAATGCCAAACTGTAGTCCGTTTCACGCACTTGATTACCTTAAGAAGGAATTCATCAATTCCCACTCTCTCAATAATTTTAAAAATATTTACTGTACAGAATGTAACTGGTTAATATCTACTAAAAAAACAGTAAAAACTGATGACATTCATGATTTTAAACTAATGTATGAATCTAAAACGAAAAGTACTATAAATCTCATCAATGGAAGCAATTAATAAAACTATTATTGTTTAATTAAGTTTCTGTCTACATAATTAACTGGCGTTCAGTAAACATTAGGAGTAAATGAATCTCCGTTAAATTAATTGGCAATTCTTCTCACTTACATATAATTACAGACTGTTTGTTTAACTATTAACTTTACAGTTTGATAAGTTTATTAATTTAAAAATAATAAACTTATTACTCTCATAGTACTATTATAATAACAAAATAAAAATTATTAATTAAATTTGAATAGACAGGCTCAGCCATACTATCCTTTTCTCAGGACGATTTCGACCCCCTGTAACTTTGTTGTAGATAAAGTTAAAATTTTCAGTAACCCAGAGATGAAATGAGATCCCATCAAAAACATAACGTGAAAAAATGCTAGTCTCGCAACGTAGTTTTTTTTCCGCAAAAAGTGGTGAAATCTGACTATTATTACCTAATTAGTTAACTAACAACATATTACAGTTACGGTTTTAGTATGTAATAGATGTATTATTATTAAATAATTATAATAACTTGACACATCTCAGACATATCCGTCTGATCCCGATCTAGGCAAAGCTTGTAATAGGGTAACCAGAACGCTGATAAACATACTTATAAATTGTATATATATTTAAACATATTTATAAATACATACATACTATAGATAAATTAAATATAAATTAATCCTGAGTTAAAGTTGTGAAGTATATTATGTATAAATATATATACTCGTATAATAAATTATTTGAATGACCAAAAAAATTTCAAATTGCAAAAATACCTTCGATCAAAATCCAATTCTAAGAAACGTTCGTTTACAAATACACAAATGTATTTTTTTTGTATTAAATTTTATTTCTAACTAAATATAATAGAATAATGATTTGAATTTCTAATCACAATGAAAACCTATCTCGTCCCTACCTTCGCTGATATTTATCTCGAAACCTAATACTCAGGGACGACCGTTTTCAAATGTTTGAACACGAAATACAAATACAAAAATATTTCTTTTAATTGAGGAGGCTTAAAAGAAAATAGTTTCGCATCGGCTATAGGAATGGGCCCTGGCCTTTTACGAATATTGAAAGTATCGGTACGTGACGGTGGTTCAGACTGCGAGCTTTTAGCAATATTAGCTTTCTATGTTTGTTCACGAGAAAGCACCTATTCAGTGGTCATTCTAGTCTATAGTCGTTTAGAAACAAATCGTATTGTTGTCAACCGTAGAATCTCAATCATGCTTTTATGATTTATGTTTAAGATTATACTAAGGATTTAAAAATATAAAGCAAGCTTTATCTGTGGAAAAAGTATGAAATCTTGATGATACTGTATTATTTTTCCTTGTATACATCTATGTATAGTTTCCTTATTTAAAAATGTAACTTTTGTTGAAAATTGTATTGTGTTTACTCATGACATGTTCAACTAGTTTCTTCCCAGTTTTGAAAAATTTTTCATTGATGCTCCGCTCCTATTGGTCGTAGCGTGATGTTATATAGCCTACATTATTTGCAGTAGCAGACTGCCGAGAAAGCGGAGTTCTTTTTCGAGGCATTTTATTAATGTACGTGGGTCACACTGAAAGTTTTTAGAACGGGCCAGTAAGAAAAGCAGCCGATGATAAATTCATTTAAATTCCGAATTATAAACTCTTTGGGAATCTGTAGATGTTTAATGATTTCATAATATATTATGTCATTCGTACGCCACGCCAGCTTAAAAAGTGCCTGTCGTGCATCGAAATGGATTTGAGTAGAGAAAATTTTCGCTCAATTATTTATTAGGACTTTCATTAAGGTATCACTCAACAACAATGTTACGAAAGACATCGATTGGCTTTTCATTACGAAGCCCTATCTAGTGCCACTGTTTATAACTGGTTTAATGAGTTTAAATGTGGTCGAAGCAAACCCCACCGATGATTCTCGAGAAAGACGTCCTTCTACGGCGACTACTGAAGATAATGTGAGTGCTGTACGGCTTATGATAGAAGCTGATAGAAGGGTGACATATCAACAGATTCGGGCAGCATTAGGCATTGGTATGAGACAAGTACAAAAAGTCTTACATTAACATTTAGGCGTCAGAAAGTTTTGTACTAGATAGATACCTCATAATTTGATAGAAAATCAGCAACGCCATCGTTTGGATTGGTGCTGCTCAATGCTTGAAAAGTATGACGGAGGTGACTCGAATCCTGTATATGATATATTGTTACGAACCCGATAAAGAACGTGCCTTAAGAAGTTTCACACACATTGGTATAATATATCAATCTGTTCATGACGGTCACGCGAGTTCAGTGCTTTTCCCCATACCAAAAGTGCCCAACGTGCCTTAATAAATTTTCACTTCAAAAACTTCCAAAAGACACTTAGGTGTCGGGTATATTTGGTTTAGGGGTGTGCTACATTACGGTGACCGATGCGTGGTCAAATGACTATTTAAATGTTCTTTGAATGACTACTATCTATAAATATCTATCAATTTACTTTCAAAATTACTACATTTCTAAAATTCGTGTATGATATCTACATATATATGCACATTCAATCCCTTTCTTCATAACGTAGATCATTTATCATTAAGAAGTACGCTCCGTAACTTTATTTTATTAAAATTGTTCAAAGTTAATTATTGTTTCACGAACATTGTACAAGCTAATTTCTAGGAGATAAGTTTTACAATGCGGTTTGAAATTTACTTAAATTTAAATTAAATTACTTTGTTAGACCCAACTTTGACAAGTCAAGTTATATATTGGTTACAAATGCACTAAAGGGTAACTTTAGTAGGGTAATAGGGTTATATTAACCAATACCTACTCAGTATCATGTAATACTCAAACCTTTTTTAGTATTGGTAGAAGCTGGCTGGTAATATAATATTTGAATCGATATTAAAATATTAAATTTTAATTGTATAAATTGGTTGGGGAAGAACAAGAGAAGGATGGGCGTCGAGCAGTCTGAGGGAACTGCTGTCAAGTTGCTGCACCAGATCTCTTCACGAAGCCTTTGTAAGTTTGAATGTAAAAATAGTTAGTTCAGTTTCCAATACATTTCTTACTTGATTTACAGCGTCTCTCAGTTGATATCCTCCTAAACTAACACCCCTATCTTGAACAAACCTCTCCGCCAAGCGAGGTGTATATGCACATAATTATGTTGTGTTACTATTAAGAAATATTAAATAGTTGGGTAACAACAACAAGCAACATTGCAAAGTGGTACATATGTCATATTTATTTTTTGTTAGATTTCATTTTATGTTCAAGAAGTGCTTTACAAATTTTGTAATAATACAACTTCTGTTTAAGTTGTAGTCATCTTACGCCGAAATCTCCAAATAGCGTTCTATTCATTTCCACTTAAAGTTTTTATATACAACAGTAATCGCTTAGCGTTAGATGGACCTTGTACTTGTTTCGTCCAGTTATTTGTTTAAAAAAACTTGAACTATCAAACTAAAATTCATGCACTGAGTGCAGTTTCATGCACTGAGTGTGCATGAAACCGTAGTTGAATTTAAGTTTGATACTTCAAGTTTTTTTAAACAAATAACTGGACGAAACAAGTACATATAACTACAAACTCCAAAGTGATAGTCGGATGCCAAATTCCAATTGTATGAAACTTGAATTATAAGTGTCAGTCAGCGATCTCCTAGCACCTAATGAGAGACCCTCGTAATCACTAACTTCTGAATTTATAGAACCAAAACTTTTGGGTTCAGTAATAATTACAGTTATCCTTATTGCCATTTAGTTTCAGGTAACAAAACTAGACTTATGAGATACAATTAAGTTACTTCCTCTGTCGTAAGTTTAACCTACATGGTTAAACATTGGTTAAGTTGAACTGAAGGTGTTCTGTAACACAACCTTTTTTGAAACTGTTGAGTATAATAATAATGTCTTTACGATTCATCTTACCAACATTTTCTCAACTGTGACTCTAGTACACCAGTTTCAAAAATAATTCTCGGAATGGTCAACCATGACACTCAGCAAGGCAATGAAGGAAAATGCTTCTAGGAATTGTAAATCGACAAATAATTTAATCTTATATATATACATCTTCACTAAGGCAGGAAGTGGATTAGGCAAAGCGACAATAGACAAGCGACATAATATCGGACACCTGTGACATAAATTTATGGGTTTTAATTTTATATGTTTTATAATAATATTGTATAGCAAAACCACATTAACACACCAAAGCTATATATATATATATAAGTTAAATATCAATAAATAAACACGGACAGTTAAAATTTCGTACCTATATGTATATTTCAAGTCAACACAAGTCTTACTATATTTTTGAAGGGCCCCTTTAGAAGGCCCCGAAGAAGCGAAGGGACCTATCGCACCGGTTTAAACTAGTCGCTAATGTTATGATTTTTAAGTTTCTTCATTATTAATAATAGAGAACTTTATTAATATAACGTAGGTGCATCACACAAGCGATGAATTGAGTAAGTTAAATTTGTGTTTTTTTTTAAATTTCGTGAAGTGCCTGTATTAACAACGTTCCAGCAATATCATTGTTCTTAAGTGTAGATTATAGAAATAAAAAACTCTACTCATAAATTAAGGTTTATGAGAAAAGAAACGCAAAGCTTTAAAGGGTCTAGAGAAGATTCCTGCTGCTTTAGAGTTGTTTGTTTTGAATTCCAATCTTCGTAAACAATACATTAATTTAGGGAACTCAGCGATAAACACGGTAAATATTTAATCAGATTCTCTTTTCATTTAATGCTTTTGTGCCTTCAATAATGTGTAGATACCTACGTACACCGGTTTCGATGATTTCAATCAACATTTCGCCCGATTTTTGTTATTAACCTAAACATCAAAAGAAACGCAAATTATTTGTATTAGATGATCTGTTTTGAACGAATAATTCGAAGTTAACATTTTATGACTGTTCCTAGAGAGGAACAGTGTATTGTATACCGCAACGAAGGAAAATAGAATTGAAGAAAATCACCTGCAGATAGAGATCTGCAGTTGATTTTCCTTCGTTGCGGTATTTGTGTTATAACTGAAATACTCATGACTGGGCGAGTCATGAGTACATTAAATTTAACTAAAGTGGAAGGTGGCGCATCCTCGCATCCTCAATTTACTAACAATCAACTTATTTCAGGCGCACATTATGCGCTTTTTTATATTATTGAACATACACCAGTATCAGGTGTTCCATGATATTATGTTGTATAGATTAACGAAAGGTAAAAATTATAGAGAGTTGATGGACGGAAACGGTTTCAGCCAACCTGTTTTGGAAGTCATTTTGAGAGGTGTCTGTTAAGCAGTGGACGTCTTGTGGTTAAGATGATGCAGAGTTTAAAATGTATAATTATTTAATACTTTAAAATACCTACTACTACTACTATTAACATTTTATAAAGAACTTGACGCTGCTATCTAAACCGCGTCTTCCTTAACAAGCATTTCCTCATGAAAGATAAGCTACTTTGTGCACACTGCACGTAATATAAACCGGTAATAGCTTCTTGTCGTTGAGATCCATGAACATAGACATCCATTTTCTTCGATAATGGTGCACGTAGTAAATCTGATGGCTCCTTTAGTACTATGAGAAACTTCCACGAAATATCCATCTTGTACATCTTTTACCTTTGTTCGTCGTCTGGTTTATAATGTGTAATGTGTAAATATGTTAAGATTATGAAATCTTTTTGAAATCTTGCGATCTTTGCGATTATAACTTAGATCGACTTTGCCGTTTCCGTTCCCTGGAATGCAACATATATAGGGTTTTTATAGCCAACATTATCTTATCTATAAAATCAAAACTTTCTTTGAAATAATAATAAATGATACTTTCTTGTAACATTTGAATTCATTTATATTTAAAGTATGCAACTATATCTCTTTGTTTTCTCAAAGTCAAGAAATATCAAATTCTCTTACAGCGAAATGTTCTTTCGAAACAATTCTACTTCAGTTGATTCCTACAATTTGCGTTGCCAAATTGAATCATGTAATTTATTTCAGGCTATAATACTATGTAGTGATCCGAATTTGCTACATTACACGCCCAAGACCCGAAAGTACTTCAAATTTGTACGAAATAAATACAAATTTTATTTATCTATTAGACCTTCTTCTTCGTTGTTTTCTTTACCACAAATACTTCACGTCAAATTGCAGTGATATAACATACGTTGACTAACATAAATTACCTATGTTACAATTGTTTCGGGCACCATTATATATGTTTTTAAGTCACAACGCTATCTTTATTTTATGACATATTTATTTTTTCTATAAAATAATTTATATATTATATTTCATAGAGTAAAATAATGAAATCCGATTTCAATCAGAATCGGTTAAGGTTTATTCTTCAATCAAATAAGCATCACATCACATACATCGTCCTTGAGAAAATTAAAATATGCGTATCCATTGTCGGTCTAGTCAATTGACTAACCAAACCAAAGCATGTATGATTATTGGCCGTCATGTTTACCATCAAATTATCTGACCGTGCATCCAATGTAAATGGTAATGAGGCCAATTATTATGCAGATTGGCTTATTGAGTACCCACATTACCATAACCACGAGTTAATGATTGCTGCGATTCATCACTACAATAGATGCGTTGTAGCCGAGGTCTATTCCAGCGGTAGGACAGTTTATAAGACAGAGCTGATATTGTGTCGTAAAATAGCCAAAGTAAGTAAGAAGGGGAAACGCGATCAGTGTCAGTAAAAGACTTAACCGTTTGAAGTGGAATAGGATATTGTTAAAAAGCGCTACCGCTTGTCATGGTAACTTTCTTGGACGATGTTATCCACAAAAACCCGGACAAGTGCGAGGGTTTCGTAAGCAAACTAGGTCAATTGGAAGTACCCCATAGGTTTTGATTTACCTGCGAAATGTTTAAATTATGTCAAATCTAAGGATTAAATGGCTATCTTCTGATTGCGTTGACTTAGAAGCTTGATTTTTGTATAGCTTCAAGGGACCTTGGTATTGGTATTAATTTCAACTTGATGCATCCACGGATCTTAAAGGGTCTTGACACAGACAGATAGACGGACGGACTATAAAGTGATCCTATAAGGGTTTCTTTCTTTTTCCTTTTAAGGAATGGAACTCTAAAAATGAAGTCTTTGTCAACACATTATAGGAAGCGTTACATTTTTAATAACTGTTCTATAAAATTAATAGCTTGAATAGTACATGCATTGCATGTGCAATTCTAGTACGGGTAGAAGGCATTTACTACATCGATAAGGCAACCTAATTACAGGAATCATCTGTGTGTGACAAGATAGCCGTTGGTCTACACAGAATTGCTTTATTATGGCAAATTTTGTGTTATATAACTTTAGTTTAGGAGTTACAGGCTGACCTTTGGATCCCTCAATCCGCAAATCTTAGCACGACAATTTTTCGCTTACATACATACAGGTTTTGGTAAAAGGAAATTTCAAATCTAAACATTAATTACCTCAACACTAGTATGCCTGCACTGTGCCAAAGACAAAATTGCAGCCGCAAAACACAAAATAGTACTAAAATATTCAAGTTATGTTTCGTACACTATTTTCCAATGATAAACTGCGCTTAATAAATTTACACATTGACAATTAAATAAAATATAAGGTCTAAGGGTTCTAAAGAGATGTAGTCATAAAAAGATATAAATTAGATAAAAAAAATTTTCTTCTCACAATCACTCATTAATACAATATAAATATACATCACAGCAACAGCTAACATTAGAACAGCAACTGTGAGAAGACTGGTGTCTGAATTAGGCGTGAGCCTGTGGCTCAGATCGCCAGGGCACTCACCCCGCTAAAACACAACTCCGCTGTTATTTAAAATGACACATTACAATTTGTTGAAGAAGATACAGAAATGTTGATATAATTACTACAAACAATTTACATAATAAATTAATTCTGATAAGTATCGTTTCATGGTTTACTTACTACAACTCATGCTAAATACACCTATAATTTAAAATTATAACTTCCTTTTTTATTATTTTATTCCTTTAAAATCAGAAGACTTTTAATTTTTATTTTATTTAAAGAAAGTTAGATATGTCTAAATAGTACGCTACCTCCTAAATGAACTTTTGCTTCAACCTATGCATTTTAATTATACTATATCTTCTCGATTACAACTCAGGCGTAATCTAAATGTATGACATATCATGAGAACTATCACACGTACATATAATGACCGAATTTGCAACTTCAATCAGCTTGACTTATGTAAGCTATTATATTTAAAGGCCTTCTGTTGTTCAAGCCCAAGATTAACTTGTCATATTTGTATTAAACTTGAATGCAAAATAAATTTGCCGGAGAATGGAAAAGGCAGACAGTAATAAAATTAATGATAAGCGTCGTTTTATTTAATCATTATTTCACTCCACTATATAGTTTAAAGGTTTATAGCCAGAGATCTTTTCACTTCATTAATATGAATATCATTACGTAATTCCTTTTCATTACAATACGATCTTGATTATTATTCATTAATTGTTTACAATCTTGCTTCTGCGTTACAACAAAAAAAAACTTCAAGTTGAAATTGTTTCTTAAAAAGCGGTTTATATGGCGAACATACTCAAAATGCATGTAATAGCACTGGGTGGTCGGAGAGTCTCCGTAGAAAAGATACACATGACTTGGTAGTAACCAGAATTGAAGCCCTCAGCTGGTCCCCAGGTCGAGGAATTCAGCAAGCGCGCTGATGTGACTTTGCTCTTCTCCAAGTGGATAGAATTTGTGACCAGGACCTACAAGGAGTAGAGGGTTCAGTTGGTGTAAAAGTGGTACCTACCCGCAGGTTTATTCGTAAAAAACTTGTAAGCCTTAATAATTAGTACTCAATTCTCTACAAGAGCTCATTAATCGGCCTCACAGTATATATATGTAGAATCCTCAGGCACAAGATTAGGCATAATGTGGGCATCCGTACTAAAGACCGAACCAAACCGATGCGACATATATATATATATATATATATATATATATATATATATATATACGAGTATTTATAATTTTTCATATCATCATCCTTCGATGATAATGAAAATAGATTTTATATTACATATTAAAGCCTTTAAACTATAATCAATACATGCTACGTAATTGTAGATTTGTTACATTTATAGTTGTCGATCATAAAAATATTTTAGTAACCGATTAAAATAATTTTCCAAAGCAAATAATAAATATCTGAGATCGCCTGCCATTAAATTTTAACTGTTTATTTTTACATCATTGGGGAGTGTAACTTATATGATACTAGCTGTTGCCCGCGACTTAGTTCGTACCGTACATTTTTCCGGGATAAAAAGCCTTAGTGCCTATACGCTGTTCCAGACTTTAATCTATCTCTGTGCCAAATTTGATCCAGTTCCGCTTAGCCGTTCTGGCGTGTTTCAATTACAAACATCCATCCATTCAAACTTACGCATTTATATATTATTTATCACATATATTATTTATCTCGTAGCCGTTTTTAAACTTATTAGTTTATAACATATATTGGTAAAAAATATATATATGTCTGAAATTCTTCTAGATGCAAACTTAAAGTACTACAAATTTTACATTTATAAGTACGCAAAATTGGGTAAAAATGCGAACAAATCAATCTTTTCACTCACTAATACATAGCTATAGAATTAACCTATGTATAACTCAAACATTTGAAAAGCTTCCACTTTTATTTTTTTAAAGTGCAGCAACTAAATGGCGACTTTTTAGTAAAACGAAAAATAATGAACTATTATTATTCATCACATATGAATTTACTACTAAAACCGCGATTGACTGCTTTCCGAAACTCACTAACGATCCCGTTGAATGTAATATGTTAGTGATAATTCGGATCATTCGTACTAAGTTGGTTTACTGTACCATGTGTGTGTGTGTAGTGTACTGTACATTGTACTTATATCTACAACTGTAGTCATGTTAACAGCGTTGTATGAACTTTTGCTGTTTATTAAGATATTCCTCTAGTCATATTTATCTATAAATAAATGGATGGAGTATTCATGCAATTTGGAGCTGAATGTAGTACGTATCCTTAAATATAATGTGTGCCGAATTCCTTCTTACCAATAGGTAGTCTTTAACATGTTCTAGAAAGATAATAAACTTCTGTTACTCTGAACTATTATTCAATCAAAGACGGGGTGAAGATACCTAAGACGTAAAATCGTGAATCACAAAGTGACAACAAGATTTATGGCTTTTTTACTTTTTTGCAAATTTATCGCCGAGGTTGACAGAGATTGATGCAGCAAATTTCATAAGCGAGATGAATCTGTTTTATATTCATGCCAAGCTATCTTATTTCCACGATGGCTTTCACAGTTACCTTCGTGAATATTCACTAGTGCCACTTCGGATGCAAGCCATTTTTTGAATACATATTTGAAGTTTTTGATTGAACCTCATTGCTTCATTGAAATTGATAGTGTAGACAAAAAAAGATGAAAGTAAAGCTTTGAGGCTTTCTGTAGTATATATTGCTCAAATTATTACAAATAAATTGGTTTAAAATGCCATTGGTACTACCGTGCAACCTGCTCTTAATGGACGCAGCTGTGTTCCTCGTAATGATTTAGTAATGTTCTTCTCGACTTTCCACAAGTATCCAAGTTGCACTATAAAAGCGCGGTATCCCCAGTAGCATCCTCCATGCGTACAAGTACTTCACCCATAAAATTGTTATCCATGCATCCTAGCAATCATATTTTTCCACTGATGCTCTACGTTCTCTCTTAATATCAACATCATCGGATAATCAATTCTAAAGCGCGTCAGAAATAAAAGCTGTTTGAGTATTTTTACCACTTTAACTTTATCATTTTTTCAATGTTGATTTGATCAAACACAAATCAGGATAATTAGGTACTTAATTTGTTGATTGGTTAAACTAAAACAAAACATTAATCAAAGCTGAAGAGGTTAGTCCTGACCCTGTCCTTGACTAGCTAGACCTATACTTTAGGTATTACTCCTTAAATAACACTCTTGTTCACTTTTTGCGACGATAATCATGATTCGGTGATTATCATGGTCTATAACGAAAGTAGTAAACAGACAAGGTTTCCTATCACAGGAAGCTGTTACAGTGGCAAAATATCGTCATACACATATATCATTCTCTCGTTGCTAAACCTGTAGAAACCGATTTTTTATTGAGCTTTAGAGACCTTTCTGCTAATAATATGAAATTAGTTTCTTTACGCTACAATTTTTTGTAAGGAATCTAATTATTTCTGTCAACTTAAATATTAAACTAAATTTGTTATTCTATTTAAAATAAATCTTAGTGTTTTAACCGACTAATATCTGTATAAGTATTTTTGAAACAAGGAAAGAAACGTGTTTGAAAAGCCTTATGACGAAAACTCGAGCAACGAGGCAAATGTGCAAGTGCAACTCAAGCGAAATTTCCTTTTCCCATTCATATAAATATGGTAAACAACTATAAACATGTCTATTGCCATGCAGTTTTGGGCGTCTTGACTTCTGTCACAATGAAATCGGTTACCTGTTTTCTATATATCTACTGTTCTACTAGAAGTAGAATTTCTATCAATCATCTACTGACTAATCACGAAACCTGGAAAACTACTTGAATTTACCAATGAAGGAATTTAGGCAGGGAGATAGTTTATGAGTAGGAGACTTTAGGTAAGAATAGATTTTACGACAAGGCCGGATTTAGGGTCTAGTCTAAAGGCTCTATGAAAGAAAGTTTCTATGAAATTCCTTGAGTTTTTTTCCTTGATTCCTTGGTAGGGAAGTCGTTTATAGGTATAACACGTCAGCTAAGAAATAATTTTGCGACAAGGCCCGGCTACAGACGGTCTAATGGCTTAAACAAGTTTATAAGAAAACAATTCGGCTGACACTTTTCACAATTCTTAAATGCAATTTTATTTTTGAACAACTACTTTGACATGATCCTAGATGAAGAACTTACGTTTGTAAGTATTTAACCGTACGAAGCCCCGGGTAACAGCTAATATTTTTATTCATGTAACGTTTCCCCGCTCACTCAGGCTGAATCCGCACTTTGTTACACTGTTGTGAAAGTAATAACACCAGTCAGCTATAATCCAAGCACAGTTTATATTTATCTACCTTGGGCTTTACGCGATGACTGCAATGGTAGACTCGGAGAAAATTAAGGCATATGAATTTAATATTGAAGATCTAAGATATATTCAAATAACTAACACCCTTTCTACCTTTGACGTAATCAGGAATAATAAGATCAAAATCTAAAAAAATAAACATAAAATTAGGCACGAAACGAGTTAGCTTAAGCCTCGATATTTAAGAGAAAGTGAAGATAAGCTGAGATTTACACTAAGTCCAAATTTTAAGCTTCTTCGTTAAACAAAGCGGGCCCCGCAGGTTAGCTCTACGTCGAATTCTATTAACTTAAACTTTGAAACTACACTTACATTAAACATTTTACAAAAGATAATGAGAATACTAAACTCGAAAACACAGTTTTGCTAAACAATCTAAAACTGCCTTTCAGAGTTTACTAAAGAGCTTAAAGGCAGGCTCAGCATTTTAACTTTGTAGTTGTTTCTTATGTGAGATTAACTGAACATAAGCTAATGGAGTGAAGAAGCTTAGGGCTCATATTCACTGAGTAAAAATTTGTTCCGATTGCTATATGCAGCAATAATTTGTAAGCAACGGTCAATATTGCAAGTGTCTATATTTTAAGGTTTGGGGTGGTTCATGTTTACGATTGGGTGTCTCAGAGTACCGTTTGTGCGATCTCCATCCAGAATGAAACATTATAAAATACTTAGCAAAAATCGAAAAATATTACAATAAAAACTTTCGTGAGTGGTATTCATATTTATTAAAAACTATACGGTTTTACTCACGTTTGTATTTCGGAGGTGCCCGACTAGTTTCGGACCCGACGGGGGCCCTTTCTCAAGGAGTGAATCTTACTGCCGCGACGGTGTCAGGCGTCACACTCACGTCGGGTCCGAAACTAGTCGGGCATCCCCGAGATACAAACGTGAGTAAAACCGTATAGTTTTTAATAAATCGAAAAATAGTTTTGATATAAAAATTTATATTTTAGTATCACAGTTTGTGACACTAAAATATTAAAGAATGACTAATAGTGCCTATCCGTTGTAACCTCCAGATATCGTCCCACCGAAACTATAACATAACAAATACGTCAGAGTCGAACCAATTAAAATTATATTATGTTTACGACATCTGACCTATTGACATACGCCTCTCTCTACTTGCCGTCTCTCGGATAACATGAAACAGCGACTAAGCTACCAACTGCCCGTAGGTTCTAGCCACCTTTTCTGCTGACCCCCGTTATCAACCTTCCCTGGCCGGTGATCGGGTAGCGAGAAGGACAGGCTCCAAGAAGAAGTTTAAAATATAACCTAGGAGTTGTTGCAGAATATTATCGGCATCGGCATAATAAAATAACCAACTTTAAACATATATGTATTTGCCAATGTTTAGGCAAGGAGTACAATGAGACTCGAGATGATATTTAGTCTATATTATTTCAGGTACAAGCAGAACTTATATACTAATGTGGTGCGTGCGTAATATTGTTTTACTTAATCTCTAAAGTTAATCTATGAGTGTGACTTATTTAATTACGTGCAATGATGTATATGATGTATATACAATGTGCTCGCCACATGTACATCAGGCTTAACTGCGTCATATAAAATGAGATTATGATACCTCTTTGATTAACCGATGTTTTCCACGATTAGAGCATTAGCGCTTCATTGCATGTTGTCGCAATTACCGGAAACATCTTACGGGTTGACTACATTCGCACGGGGACATGCTCCAAGTGGGATGATTTATCTCATTTGTGCGTGGTTCATCTTTATATTTTAACATACACATATACAATCGAATCGAACCTCCAATTTGTGCAATCCTAAACACTTAGAGAGTTACCCCAATCATGTTACAGAGGTACAGACGCAACGGGTACTCGCTACTGAGTCAGCCAGTGACATCCGCAACAGGACAGGGGACATCACTACATATTGTAAAACAAAGTCGCCGCGTTTGTGCGGTTATAGATAGAGTCATTTATGAGGAAGGTTCAGGTATATAATTTGTTAAATTTTGTGTAAATAGTTTGAAATAGGATGATTATTGTCGAAGATGTCTCTGCTGAAGCCGGGGCGGGTTATACTAACCGGGGCGGCTAGTATAAATATAATAAAAAAAAAAACAAATCAACAGTAAAAAAAACAATCAACAAAGTAACAGATACTAAGGTATCTGCTACTACTTACTCCCTTAAAACAAAACAAACAAAAATAAGATCCATACATACTCCATTGAACTAAACTTACACCTCAATGATACATATGATACAATAACTTAAGCTAAGGATCAGCTTAATACTGTTTGCTCAATGGAAACACATATAAATAGAATGCCTTTGTAATGAGTAAAGTTAAAATACACGTATTATCTTGGTCCTTTTGAATATTTGTAACAACTTCGAATAAAATATGTAATCTATATTTTAGAATATATAACGTGATTTTAATTCTACATTTCTATTGAAGTTAGAGACAATACATAGACATTTCTACATATTTGTAGTCTTATTAAAAATACATTTACAACGTACACTACAAATGAGTTTAATTCACTAGTTCTGCTATAGTGTTTTAACGGTCAAGGCCTACGTCAGCCACGGTCAATATATTCACAAAAATTTATTACGCCAACATGATACATACGCATGTGTAATTATAAAGTATACTATATTATAATCTAACTACACAAGACTTTAGAATTTAATCTTCATGCTTCATGATCTCCTTCTGCTGTTCACTAATTCCCCTAAGAGTACCAACAACTCCAAGGCGATTAGTGGCCAAACATTGTCTTATGTTAAAGGCAATCCAACGAGTGTTATTTAAAGCTTCTTACTTTTAAATTTTTGTGAGGAACAGCCGAGTACATAAATGACGTTGATAATAATACGGGATATTTAAATGAATGAGAATGGAAGCAAGGGAATTAAACTTGACAACACCTTATCATTTATTACCGTTCGAGTCTCGACGACTAACTTTAACTAAGTTTCTTCTAAATTAAATTAATAAAATGGACCTCGAAGGACCAAAATGTGTACGCCTACGGGAATCGAACACTTAACAGTCTATATGTACCAACTTACACGTACTATGTTCAAGCCTTCCTACTTTCAAGCCTATTTATTAGGGTCTATTCAATTACTGAGATCCCAGTGCTTATGCGGCACGAAGCTAAACCAGTTTGTATAGCAAGTAGTGGTTTTGACAGGGGTAACATCCCTTGAAACAACTTGAGGGAAATATTAGGTCTATGGAATGGTACAGAGTTTGGGCGTCTTTCAATCACGGCCACTGTGGTCCACTATTGTTTCTTTAATTAATGGTTTAGTTAAAACTGCTTGTTTTTGAAGTTTTTTGAGGCTATTTCCAGTTTGCGTAAACGTGATTCGTTCAAATTCAAATTAATTTATTTCACACAAAATAGAGTACAAAAATCTTAATTTTATCTATACTAGATAAATGGACAGAGATCGCCTGGTGGTCGAATTTTGACAACAATTCATTAAGTTTTAATTTCTTTGGTTGATTTCATTGACCAGCATAACTTTAACTGCCATTGTATAGCTTTCCGGATATCATGGGATATGTAAACATAATACTGGACGCCTGTTGCCCGATGTGGCCGATTTCACGTAATTTTTAAATTTGTAATCAATGTTGTTAAAAAATGTTAGCTTTCTGCACTTCTTCTACATACGTGGGGTACTACATAAGTTTTGCCGTAGCAAACTAAATATTATAATTTTGTGATTTGAAGTCATATCCATAAACTCTAAGTTATATTTAAAAAAAAAACAAATTTGAAGGAAAGAAATCTTTTGCTCGATTTTTAAGTTCATTTTTTGAATGAAAATGGTGGGTTTCTCTCGTTTTGATATTCTTGTAATTATTTCGTATAAATTTAAGGGTGGCTTATCTAAACAAAAAATATTTCGAATAAATGAGTAGTGCACTGATGGGAAACATCGCCATCTCCCTAGGACAATGGAACGATGGTATATTAAATTTAATCGCAGCTATTTTAATATTAAGATGATGCAAGATCCGGTAAGCCGATAAATGTAACTACCGATAAGATCATTGAGATTATCGAAAATTATTGGAGGAAGACCGATGTGTGATAAATCGATTGAATCAAATCCTCAAGTTAAGATGTTACACATGCATGCAATTCCTCTGTATAACATGTTATACAGAGGAATTTTGACCTTCAGTATTAGAAGCCTTAATAAATGAACGATCAAACTCAAGGCTCGATACTTGGCTTTTACATCGAGATAACGTCCCTGCACATCGAGCGGGCTAAGGCACCAACTTCAAACCTCAATAGGTAGCATATACAAATAATAGTATTTTATTAATATTAAAGGTATTAGGTTTGCATAAGAGGTGTATTAAATTAAATCTTTATTAAGTTATTTTATACTTTTTAGTTTCTGAAGTCGGTTTTTTTAATTTTCCATAGTGACCACAAAAGTTATTTGACTAGACTCACAAGCCATTGCACCATTAGTGCAGTTTACTGTACTTTTTTGATTCGCAGATTCAATTTACTTGCAAGAAACATTTTTTAAACTTGATGGACCTGTAGACAACAGTTTTTAATAAACAATTTAAAATTGATTCATAAACGCTTTAAGCTTTCTTTGACAGACAGACTAGTTAATAGCAAAGTAACAGACAAAAGATCCGTTTTCTTTTGAGGTACGGAACCCCCAAAAACAAATTTCAAATAGAATGAGACCGAAGAATCCAATTCTAATTCTACTAAATTGACAATGATGTGACAAAACGTTTCTGAAAGAAGCCAGCAATCCGTTTTGACACACACATTTGTGACGTATACGTAGTGTAAACACGTCACTGTTTATTTCTTAAATGGAAACGTCACCACGAACGTATTACTGTCATGTCACCGTGGTAATACTTCTCTAATAGATACCTATATACATCTGTTTAACTAAGGATATGGTTAGACAGAAAGCGAGAAAGTAAAACGTATAATATTAAAGTAATAAGTAAATGGAAGGAATAAACCGGTGTATACCTTGGCTGATGTCATAAGCGGTATCGAGTACATATGAACTTCCGCATGGATGTGTGGCAACATCATCCACATTATTAATAATTGTCAAAGACATGGTGAATTAAAGAAGTAAGACTTAAAGAAACGGCTCAAGATTCAGCACCGGTCAACGGAATCTACAGGGCAAAAGGGAAATTTCCTAAATGGTCTATTGAATAAATATTCATCTAAAATGTATCACACCGACTAGGTATATATGTAACCGTGAATGTCCGATATTAGTGAATGTTAACATGTACCGGTGTGCGTCGATAATCACCAATTGCGATGGTGTAAGTCCGAAATTATTTCATTTATTTATTTGAATCGAACATACACTGGTTAATGTTAACATACACCAAGGCGATTCTGTGAATTTTATATTCAGCAATTTACAATATACGAGAATGTTAACACCTATCAATATTTCTTCGATAAGCGAGAAAACCATACACATTTCTCTTTTATATCATCATTTAACTGTTTTGTTCTGCAACTTTTTACGGAGGGTTCACAAAAATTTGTGATTTTACAATAGGATTCGGTTCTGGCCGTTGTGGTCTCAGTTCTAACCTCACCTAAATCTAGCCATTTCTGTTCAATTGACCTACTCTACTAACTTTTTCTAAATCATATTTCCATATTACCGTCGCTTATAATAAAGATACACCAAGTCGTCGTGGTGTATGATAACATTCACTGGTGAATGACCGAAATCATAACGAAAAGAATAAATAACGAACATTCACCAGCTAACTCGGTGGATGTTAACAGACACCTGTGTATCTTAACATACACTGCGCTTTGGATATTCACGGTAACATATATACCAATATACTCTGTTCATTTAAAACTACAGAGAGATCATCCCATTTACAACTACAATTACTACTCTTTAATACCTTTCAAGGAGCAATTCTTTTATATATGAATATATATATATATAATCTGAATCTCGCAAACGGCTCCAACGATTTTCATGAAATTTAATATACATGGGGTTTCGGGGGCAATAAATCGATCTAGCTAGGTTTCATTTTTAGAAAACGTAAAAAAAAAACCGTCATCTAGGTACTTACTATTATTGTAAAACTTCACGCATCTTAGTTCTTCATAAAAATTAACCAATATCTAAACTACTTAGCAACAGAAAACTATCCTTGCTCACCGCTTTCACTGAAACCTAACCCATATCTCTAGAAATACTGCCGAGTCTAAATTTAATAAAGCTTCGTGGAGCTCGGCAAGTACAGCCCTGTGTTCACTTAGGAAATTACATAGTGTCCCACTCCGATTGAGTTGTTGTAACGGCCCAGTCACTAAGTGGTTTAGTTTAGTGGAAAGACCATTTTAAATTTTATCTCTTTGGAGAACTTTTCAGTACATTTTAATATTCATTTCAGGATATTAGAAAGAGCGTAGTACGGTGATTTTATTTTTTATAAAATACATGTCAAGAATGTCATAGTCTTAAAACAATGTAGCAATTCAAGCAAAAGAGAAAGAATTTGAACTAGTCCGTCAAATCATCTGACAGTTCAGAGGCAAGCAACGGGTTTTCTTTTAGGGGGTTGGGTTTTAAAATACAACTAAATGCATAAAAATAATATAAGTGTATTTGATGTTGATTTTATTCATTTGTTTTCAAATATTGATTTTGGGGATATGGGCGCACCACCCGCTGGGTATGTAGGCAAGTTATATATAAGCAGTACAGCAATGAGTCTAATACTACTCGAGTCACATAACACATCGTGGTAGTAACATGTTAAAACTGAAAATCATTGTATCATTTATAAACATCTTCGTCTAAAACTATACACTAAAAGTAAAATAAAAAATTGGAACTATCTTGAAAATTTTCAAGCGCTAAAAACGTTCTATCTCACTGATCCGATGAAATAGTAAACGACGACGGGCTGTTGTTTTTCAAATAAGTTGAATTCTTGTTGCACAGCAAAGGGATGGTCCGGGAGGCAGCGTTGCATTTTTTTTATGGTGAATTCAGGTCATGGTAATTGGCTACCGCCACCCATGAGCACCTGCAACTCAAGAGTCATAAGTGCGTTGTCGGCCTTTGAAGTGTGAGTTAGGGAAGGGGGAATAGGGTGTGAGATGGGGAGAGAGGGAGAGAGAGAAGGGTTAACGCCTCCGGTTACCTCACTTACTGGGCGAAAAGCAATGCAAGCATTGCTTCCCTGCCGGGTCTCCCACGATTAAAATCGTCTATTCGAATACATATTACGATTATAATTATTACGTTATTTATAACGTACCCATTGTTACATAAATATTACGATTATAATTGATTTTGTATAAATTAGAATCCTTTTAATATAATAGAATATATTTTAAAAGATTATGTAATTCATTTTTCAGTATCGCAATTAAGAATTGGTTTAAGCGTTTAGCGAGTAAAACTAATTTCCAATCATTTAATAAACATTAAGATGCATTGTATCATAAACTCAAACGGCAGGCTGAGGATCTTCAACTTATGCATCTGTGCCTTTCTTAAATTCAAAAATATCTTTATTCAGATTCAAAAGTTCACCACAAGACACAGTCAGCATAGAGCAGTAACTTCATAAGACAATATTTGACTCAGAAGCAACCAGTCACACAAACATACAAGTGTACTAAGTATAGGTACTGTTGTATGAATAACTTATGTATTTGGTGACCATTAATCCAATTCAGTTCAATTAACGATTTTGTTGATAGTTTTGTCTTACATATTTATTTTATAAATACTGCCTAAATACTTAAACTATTTATAATTCAGCATAGGTCAATGAAAACGGATGCGGAATAGAACAGATGATAAAAGTCATCTAAATAATTAAGATATTAAATGTGTATGTCGTAATTGCAAAATTTGTTTCTTTTGTTGCCTCCTAAAGACTTTAAAATAATATTAGTCTATTAACTTGACTCAGAGTTTACACAGTATAAATATATACTTTTGTCAGCTCATTCAATTTAATTGATATAATAGCTCCAGACAAGAACAGAATAACAAAGCGTTTGTGCGAAGGTTTTGTAGAAGGTAAATAATTCAAAAGTTCAATATCAGAGAGCAACACTAATCTTTACATGAATGATCTTAGTGTATAGTAAATTATTTTGATGGAAAACAAAGAAGCTTTGTTTTTGTTCATGTTGTCATTGTTTGTTCGTGTGATTTTAGGTGGTCAATAAAGTTAAAATAATAATAACTTTTTATTTCAGACTTATGTCCATATTTTTGTTAGTATTTTTGTGTTAGTGACAATAGTAAAAGTTAGTAGGTTAGTATTTTTAGTTATTACATTATTATATTTTATTGTAACATATTTAACCATGCAACTGACGGCAGTTTAGACTCCAGAGAGCAAGATGTCTTAAGGGAGCAAGAAAATAAAACGAATCTAAACAATATAAACGAAAATAATATAATTTGAGATGGATTAGAAAATATACGAACTTAACGTCTTATAAGAAATGTGTTAGTCAAAAATTAACTTAAACGACCGAAAACCAGAAGTTTTGGAAAATTTAGAGGCACCGTGCCTCTAAATTTTCCAAAACCAGATTAAAATTTTAATGTAACGGTGAATGTTTAAGGACGGAGATGAAATTTGAATAAAGCTTGGACTTTATATTTTAATTGAAAATCATTCCTTTTAGGTACTGTTACTAAACCTTGAATAAATTATATATAAAGAGATGTTGTAGCGAGTATTAACTAGAATTACAAAAATCAGAAGTGTTTTTACAAAGTTCTGAACAGTCAGCAATGCGATCAAAGCATTGTTTTTCACAACTCTGACAAAATTTAACTACTATTACTTCAAGAGGGAGGCTTTAGTGCTATTAATGCTATAATTGATGTTTGAGCCATATTTGGAACGGAGATATTAACACCCATTTGTTTATTTTTTTATATCGGTATTTTGAAAATGGGTACATTATTTACTTTCGAGCTTTTGGTCCAGTAAACAGGCAGATGTGATATTAAGTTATCCATTTTGTTTTCTTTAATCATTTTACATTTGACGAAGCAAACTATTGTTGCGGTGACTATGTGTGTGTTGATTTATAATTTTTAATTATAATAATTATTTATTAAATCGACGATTTCGAATAATTGATGGTCAATTTTATGAAATAAAGATTTTTTTGAATTTGAATTTGAATTGAATTGGTCGCGGCTTCACCCCCGTAAATGTAGATTTTGTCAATTAATTCAGGTATCGGGAAGAGGACTTTTTTTCTGGTTGAAAGATCCTATGTCCTTTTCCTGCACACATGACAACATGTGTACACCAAATTTCATGGTGACCGGTTGAGTAGTTAAAGCATTGCAATATAACAAACAAACTCCTTTTCGCATTTATAATATTAGGCTTACGATAAAGAAGTGTTTGCTAAGGAATGTAGAAAAATTGCTGAAACTGAATTAGATGTAGTGCTTTTTTATTTTTTTTGAAAATCTGCCCCCAGTCCCCCAGTCCCTCTTTGGGGGAATATCCCCCATTCACGAACCTAACCTTCATTTTTGCCCTGTTGATTTGTCATCCAAGTTTGAAAGCAATCGGTGCATAGTTGTGACCTCTATCGTGCCGGTAAAATTGAGGTACATACATATATACATATACACATATATACATATACACATATGTACATATACACATATATATATATATAAACTTTTTAACTGGCGGTTGTTTTGGGGACTAGGGATCATAACTAGACCTCCTGTGAAAAAAATTTTGGAAAACTAACTTAACGAAACGAACAAATTATATATTAATGTTAGCACTAAATACACCAAACTTTGTTTTTTTTTTTTTTTTTTTAATTTATTTAATAGGTCTGTGTTTAGTAAGTAGTTTTTACTATTTCTCACAAAACCGTGTAATCGGTTTGACTGTGGGTAACGAGCCTCTATAAATCTATGTATTACTTATTACTGTATAATTGTTATGTCTGTGCTATTGTTACTTATGTGTTATAGACACTTATTTACAGTCAAATTGGTATCCTTCCAGCACTCAGGAATGGCTGCTGGCAGCGTGTCATTCACAAATACTGAAGTAATACTCCCTTAGCTTCCTTTTAAACGTCGAATTGTTTTCCTCTTGCCTAATGGCTTCCGGTAAGCTGTTGAGCAAATACGGCAGTCTTTTTTTAATTATTCTGTCGCCATAGTAATTTCTTATTCTAGGAATATTAAATTTACAGCTGGTCATTGACCTTGTATTATGTTTATTTGTAATCCGTGAAAGATCACGGTCCCCACTGCCACGATGTTTACATAGATAGATATATTTTTGTTTTAAAGTAACAGGTAGTATTTTACATATTTTAAATAGTTTCCCATAGTTGTCTTTACAACTATTTTTAATTTTTTTGTTCACTAGTAGTTTAAGGAATCTTTTTTGAAGTTCTTCTATTTTATTTAAATTGGTTTTAAATGTTAATCCATAGCAGTCGAGACCGTACTCTATCACGGATTCGACCAACGACAAATATATGCATCTCAATGTGCCAATAGGAACTCTAAAACTTAAATGATAAAATTTGTTTAAAAGTACTCTTAATTTGCTACATACGTTATCTATATGTTGAGACCATGAAAAGTTTTCGTCTATTTTCATTCCTAGGTAAGTTACACAGTTAACTCTTTCGATTGGCTTACAATTGCAATTAAATAAATTATTATTATGGTAGCATGCGTATTCATGTGTGTATAAGTGTGTACATGTATGTTGCACCTGAGAATGGATATAAAGAGAATGTATGATTAATAATTTAGTTTTATCTGCATTCAAAACTATACCATTATCGTGAGACCATTTCACAATTGAGTGTATGTCTTCCTGTACTAGTCGGCAGGTCTCAGCCATATCGGTACCGGCTCTCAGTATACATAAGTCATCTGCGTACATGTAAGCTGAGCAGTGCCGCAGCACGCCGCAGAGACTATTGACGTGCATGAGGTAGCAGACAGGTCCACTCCCGGATCCTTGTTGCACGCCATACCGCACCTCCTTCTTGTCGCTGAGTACGTCACCTATTTTAACGCGATAGGAGCGCGCTGTCAGGTGATCACGGAACCAGTGGTTAAGTGGTTCTCTCACACCACACTCTTCCATCGATTTTATAAGTGCCTCTGTTTCTATAGTATCAAATGCTTTTTTATAATCAAAAAATACAGTTATAATGAATTTCTTTTGTTCTAAGTAGTTATTTAGTTCGTCCGTAAATTTTGTTAATAACGTGTTCGTACTTTTCCCTTTTAAGAATCCGTGTTGGCAATTATTTATTTTATTATTTTTTTGAAGGTATTTCCCTAATTGATCAACAATCGTCTTTTCCATAATTTTATTTATACTTGACAAAATTGATATCGGTCTGTAGTTCGAAAACTTTTCATATTCTCCTTTTTTATATATTGGGCGAATAATTGATTCCTTTAAAATATTCGGGTATTCTCCCTGTTTTACAGATAGATTGATTAACTTCGCGAGGACAGGGCTGATTTTACCAGCAACTATTTTAATATCGGACATACGTACAAGATCACTCCCCGGTGATTTTTTGTTGTTCATAGACTTACTTATAACGTTAAATATGCACTCACTAGTCACCGGTTGCCATCTCATATACATATCCGAAGGTGTTACATAATCATTGCGGTCAAGCCATCGTTCATTACAAAAATGTTTAATATTCTCAATTTCCTTCACAAAAGAGGTAGCAAAATTATTTGTTAAATCGTTAATATCAGAATACGTCCCCATATGTGTTAATATTACATTATCCAATGACGGTTTGTTATTTCCTAATATACTATTAATCTTTTCCCATAGTTTTTTTAATATTATTATTACATTCTATAATGGTTTTCTTGTCATATAAGTTTCTGCTTTTATTTATAGCTTTTTGGCATTTATTTCTATATTTAGTATAGTTTAATCTTTTTAACATATTCTTAGGGTCATTATTCCATATCCCTATTCTAATGCAATATTATGTTTTTCGAGATAGATACATTTGTTTGTAATATTTACGATTGACTTTTCAAGTTTATTAACTTTACTCACTGTTTGCTCCTGTTCAGCGAGAAGCGTGTCGTACTTGTCGGAGAGTAAGCTGATGCTTTGTTGTATGGTGTTAAGGTGTTTCTTTAAGTCAGGTATGGCGGCGACTTTCTTTTTGACATCCGTCTTTCAGTATTTTGTTTATGTCCTGTACTTCTTCCTCTATTTCCTCTTCATCGGAGCCTTCGTCTTCACAGTTGTTGCAGTATATTCTATTTTTACCTGCTTTGATATCTGCTGCAAGTCCTTTGACACAATTTCTGTGAAAAGTTCCCTGGCATGGACCTTGACAAAGGAAGTGTGATCCTTTCTTTGTTAGACATTTTTTACACTTTGAACTTTTTGTATTAAACGGTTATTCACAATTTAATTTGTGCAATAAGTTCAATGCGCGTCGTGTTTCGTGCGATACGTGCGATGCGCGTTGTGTTCGAAACGAGACTTTTCACTTACTATAGTTTGTGATAAAAGGAAAAATGACATAAGTACACGTCAATGATTTCTAAGGCCTTTAAGCTTCTTTTAAGGCCTTGGATAGATTTACTGGCAAATTTGAAAACGGGCCGCGAACGTATTTTTTATTCTTTGCACACAAATTTAAGGTATAATTCACCAGTAAATATTTATTTGCTTGTTTGTACACTTTAAATATAAGTTAATCTCTAAAAATCTGTTTCGTTCCAGACAGGGTGTATCCACAGAAGACGCTGTGTCTGTTTTGCTTAGTTATGTTACCGACAATATTGACAAACATTTCTAGACTTTTGTAAGGCCTTTGACAATGTCTCTGCTCCTATTCTTCTAAATAAACTAGAAGCAATAGGAGTACGTGGTAAAACTCATACTTTATTTACAAGCTTTCTTTCCGAAAGAACGCAATTTGTTAAGGTGGGAAACTACATTAGCACCGAAGTACAAATGGAATACGGAGTGCCGCAAGGTAGTTTACTCAGTCCTCTTCTTTTCTCCATCTATGTCAATGATCTCTGTAAGCTTAACTTATCTTCTACCTGCATAATAGCGTACGCCAATGACACAGCAATGATAACATATGGACATAATTGGCACATGACAAAGAATGTCACAGAATCTGCACTAGGGTAGGTGGAATTTTGGTTGTAGTTTGACGTTAAATGTAGAGGAAATGAAATTCGTCACTCCTCGGACTGCGCAGCCTTCTTTTATTATCAAAGCCCATGAATGTAAATTAAAACTCATAATTGTTCATGTCCCACCATGGCCAAAGCTTCGGTGGTGAAGTATCTAGGAATGCAACTGGACTTCTGTCTGTCCTGGAAATACCACATACAGTCGTTGTCTTCACGCATTAGGAAACTTATATTCATCTTTAAGAAGTTAAGAACATCAGCTAATATTAAGATAATAATCATGGTGTATAGTGCCCTATGTAAATCGATTATAAGCTACTGTATAAATGTATGGGGAGGAGCAGCAACCGTCACCATTAAGGCTGAAAGAGTGCAACGATCAATAATAAAAGTACTACTTAACAAGCCCTTCCGTTACCCTATTCAGCAATTATACATGGACTCTTGAATACTCACGGTCAGACAGTTTTATTCATAGCACCACCTTGCGCAAGCACGCAATCCTCCGCCTAAATATTAATAGCCCAAGTAGAAAAAAGAGACCAAATTCAGCATTTTCCAAAATTCACACATATACAACATTTGCTCGTAGATATTATTCATATCTAAGAACGCTCATATACAACCAGCTAAACACTAAACTTAACACACACTCACTTACACTCTTTAAATACACACCACAGCAATGACCGAGTCAAACAGTACCTCTTAACACTAAATTACAATGAAACAGAAGATCTGAATTACAAGCTATTTGAGTTTTAAACCTGGCTTTTCCTGGCTTCAAATAAAGCCCTGGTTTAGAAAGCGTACCCAGTTTATTTTATGTCAATTTAATTTCGCGCTTAGGATAAATCTCCGTCCATCTGCAGAGCAATCCAGAGTGCGAAAGAACTGATTACGGTTGAACATGTAAAACGTTGGTAGCAAATCCCGGATATAGACAAAATTCAATCAAATTATCAAAAAGATCTCTCAGTGTGAGTAATTTGCAAATGGAGCCCTCTGGTTCTTTCCATTTTTTTTAATTTTTAGTCGTGAGCAACGAAAACAAAAGCAGGTTGAAAAATTCAGTAAGATTATTTGGGTTTTCACCTAAAGGAATAATAGTGTTTTGTCATTTATGTCATCATCTCATCATGATTAAATCGATTGCCAAATTTCCATATTAAATTTTTTTTCATAAGTAATCCTTATTCTAAACCAAAACCACATCTCTGAAGCAACACTTAGAAATAAATTTGATACAGAGATAAACTTTTCAGCAAATAAATCTAAAGCAGTTTAAAAGTACGCTGTGCGCTGGGCTTTTAACTCGGTTAGATGTGTTTTCTCTCTTAGTACGTTACTGAGAGCTGTTATGACCGTGTACAGTCGATAAAGAAAATGGTTTACCAGTTTTGACAAGAGTTTCTGTGTAATCATAATAGCGATAGGGTCTAACCTATCTAACAATGAACTGTCAAAATTTTGTTGCACGGGAAAATCAACCTTGTTGTTTTATGGTGTCAAATATATTTGACCGATGCGATGGTACATATGCTATTGAAATGATTAAATAAAAACAAGGTTACGATTCGATTAAAACAAATTCTTTTAAATTCTGTCAACGAGCATATTCCATTGTTAAAAGTCCGTTTGTCCGTTTGTTTGTGTGTCCTAACCAGCAATTTGAATAATAGACTTTTTTATGCTAAAAGATTTTTTACTGATGTATATTAAACAGTATAATTCTGTGTACGATTTTATGTGATTTATTTTGCGCCACCTTGTATATTTACCATTACTGATATACTTTTTCTAAATTTATTATTCCCCAACCTCTAGAAAAGGCCTTTCCGAAATTAAATTATTATTTGAGCATTTTTATGTTTTTTTTTAAAGACAGCAGATACAGATCATGCAGACATTAAATAAATCCGCATTATACAGTTGCTCAGTTATAATATTACAAACTCAACGTGTCTAAGTAAACTGTTCCATATAATTATATATGTTGTTAGTCAAGGAAAAACACGAGACATTAATTTACATCTAACGTTCTTACTTTTATTAGAAATTTAATTCAATATTACTATTTAGCTGACTTTTATTATTTTAGTAAATTCTACTTAGTTTACTAAATATATTGATAAGAATCCTTTTTTTCCTAAGGAGAAAATGATAACTATTCGCCATTTTATTTACATTTACTTAGTTACCTTCCTCTGTAGAACAAAAGATCTAAATACTGTTTTTACCTGTTAAATAATCAGATTAGACCAGTCAATATTACATACTTACTTTGTACAAATCAGATCGTAAATATATGCAGCTTTATTCTAGGCGAATTTACTGTCTTCTTTTTTCTTCATCAGGGCAGTATTTAGTCTGTAATCACTTCCGACCATAAGACCTATTATTACAAACCACAATCGTTTATCTATGTATTTTGACCGTGTTCTTGGAAATAAAGATTTATTATTATTCTTCTTATTATTATTCACCATTAGATAAACGTTTGAAGAGTGGTCCCGGCGGGTCTGTACCCGACAGTACCCCTCTTCAAACGTTTAACAAGCCAATGCTCAAAGAATCAATGCAACTGTTCGCATTGATTCGTTGAGCACTAGCTCCAAATACTTCATCTGATTTAGTTCGTTGTCAAAAAGTACGATCAATAGTTAATACTCAGAAACTTTCGTGTCACCTACACTTGACCAGCAAAACGTGGGCACAAAATAAATTAACATTTTCTACAAAACTGCCATGACAGTATTTAAAAACAATGTCACTTAATCTTGCAATCTTGACAGCATAGTTGCAAACTTGCCGGCTGTCAGCCAAAATGTGGTCACATGTTTTTCCAAATATTTAAAATTAATTATTTGGTTTAAAATGAAAATAATGTGCTATGCATTGCGTAACCTTAATTTCATAACTCTGATATAAGTATTTTTTTGTTGCCATAAATTAATGTTGGCCACCTAGTCGTAAATTATTCTGTGTTGTAAAATGTAAATTAGACCAAACAAAGGGTCGCATCTTCCCATTAAAATATGAGCAGATTTTACATAGTCGGTATAGTAATAAACAATGGTCGGAATAGATAGAATGATTTTATGTACTTGCATCACGATATCATAACATGCCTTTTTCCCGGAACATTATTTTCAGAATTTAAATCATTTTTTTTTTAAGGTGTGAATAAGGGAAGATGGGGAGAGGGGGGAAGAGCAGGAAGACGGGAGAGGGGGATTAGAGGGGAGGAGAGGGGATGGACGGGAATAGAGTAAAGGGAAGGGTTAGGGCCCTTATTTATTTATGTGTTTAATAATAAAATGAATATTAAATTTTATTTGCTCCCCTACAGTCTTATAAAATTAATCACATTGTTTTGAAGCTTTAGTAAGTAGCTGGGTGCTTTCTACGGACTTAATTACAGGCAACAAAGAATAACAGCTCAATTCACGTTTTCCACAGCACATCAATGAAAGAAGTACTCTATGTATGAAAGTAGCACATCTGCTTACTTACATAAATAAATGTGCTACCTGGAATAAGAGCATAACCTATTCATACAAATAAATAATTAATAAATGATTCATATACTCTGTTCTGGTTGGTTGCAAGCATTGGAATAACAGAATATTGGAATAAAATAAATAATTTGAAAAATCTAAAACCCGACTGCATAAAAGACAATTTAAAAGTAATGCACTAAAAAGATAGAAACAAGATTGAGAATAGAAAACAAAATTAAAATAAAATATAATAAAAGCTGAAAGCCTAAGTAAAATACCCGCATTCGGTTTAGTAATTTTTTTTTTCATTGAAAATATAATATACCTATGTAATAAAATTTAAACTCTTAGAAACAAGATCTTATTAAGACCGTAGGTCTGCATTGTAGCTAAAGCACTTACAGATTTCAAGGCCTTTTCAGCAGTTTGTGGATTCTATGCTCTAGAAACCACGTCAATAGCCATAATCGAGCACCCTTCTGTGTTCATTCGAGACAATACAATGACGGTTGTATATGTCAACTTCATTGTTAGAGTATTCATGTCGTAATATCTAGAATGTATTAACTCTACCTCAACTGAAGTCATACGACCGACAGTCATATTGTTTAAAGCTATTGCGAATACTAGATCATCCTTTGGCCGCATTATTTTTGTCATTGTAAACTAAACAGACGAAATGACTCTTACAACGGTGCGCCAGCCAGAGGTGCAAATGGATTTCGATTAGTGTTTGGCTGTAAAACCCACTTGTCTCCTACCGGTATTAACTGAAATCCCTAATATATATAACATAAACCTTCATGCTTTTCATGTTTGTCTACATTATAAATTGCATCCAATGCTTCGAATTCATCTGGACCATAGCCAAGCTCAAACGATTATATTGAAGACTCTTTGATCAGATTTGGTCACTACGTAAAATACATACTTGTTTAAGGTTTAGATAATTATAAAACAAAACCGAACTTTCGTCGCTCTAGTTGGTGTATAACAGTATACATGTTCATCACATCGCACTCAAATCATTTCAGCACATAGCTTTTATCAAAATCACAACACTATAGAATACAGGAGTGTCCGATTAGCTTAAAAAACATGTTCCGTGAACAAATGACAAGTTTTGAAGCAATTAGAGCAATCCAGCAACACTTCATCAAGTGGACCAAATAAACTGATAGAAAAAATATGCTACTGTGCTGTACACGTGGCTCCTGAAGGTGTAGCAATTGTACAAGATTACAACTCTATGCAGTTTCTTGTAGGCAAGAATAGAGAAAGATTCTTTGCTAAGCAGGATGTTGCCAATCATAGGGTGATATGTTGGAAGGTTCAGGACTAGGCTATGGTTAGCTGAGAGGAGGTCAGGTTATATCACATCTCCTTTTAGTGTATAATTTGAAACTCTTTGCCTGCAGATATTTCCAATCGACAAAATCTGACCTGACTTAGAGAGATAAGTTTGTTCCAGAACTGATACAACCTAGCCATCGCACCTTACCCACTTGACGTTGAATTTCGGGGTACCCTGAATATCTAAATATGTGTATAAATGCAATCGATATGTATATTTAAATTAATGAAGAGAATAATAACAATAATTTATTTGCTGATTAAACGTGTACAATTGTGTTAACTTTTTTAGCTAGACATGTCATGTCCTATTTGGTCTGCCTTATTGGCTAAAATTAAAGTTTTATTTATTTGATTTGTAGGTAAACTTCAGTAGGGCACGCCACGATTGTGGCGGTAAGACCCATCATGGAGGATTGGCTGGAGAGGCGGCACGGAAGCCTCTCCTACCGGATGACGCAGGTGCTTACGGGACACGGATGCTTCGGAAAGTACCTGTGTCGCATAGGCCGGGAACCAACGCCTGTGTGCCACCACTGCGGGGGCCGCAGCGAGGATACTGAACTTCACACTTTGGTGAAGTGCACTGCGTAGACGGACGGAGCATCACGTAGACCTCGTTGCGGCCATTGGTGTCGGTAGCCTCTCGCTAGAAACCATGGTTATGGCCATGGTCCGGTGCGAGAGAGCATGGGATTCCGCTGCCTCGTTTTGTGAGGAAGTGATGTATGTCAAAGAGGCGGCGGAAAGGGAAGAGAGGTAGAGAACTACTTCTCTCTCGTCCCGCAGAAGACGCACCAGGCGCCGGAGATTACAAAATGATCTTCGGCCTCCATGAGCGCTGGCCTGAGGGTGATGGGTTGGGTTACCCGTCGCCCTAGCAGAAGCAGGCCTGAGACGGTGGCGCGACGTGTTCCACGCGCACCTCTCTAAATCGGAGGGGGCTAGGCCCCCGCACAAAGTTGGCCAAGTCTGCCGAGGCTCACAGGGATTTCCTTTCTAGGGTACACCTGGACGGAACACCGTGTGCTTTTAGTCGGTTCGAGTCCGACATACCACCTTGCCGTTGACCCCGGTGAGGTGATGACCCGTGGGGGTTTCCACACGAAAAAAAAAAAAGGTGAACTTCAGTAATAAATAAATAGTCGACACTATTTCAATTAAACAATATTAATAGTTATGAAATTTTCATTATAAAAAATATCTTACAAACGCAGTAAACAAACATATGACGAAATGTCCATAAAAATATCAAAATGTTAAAATTACAATTAAATAATAATAACAAACTATCAAACTGAATTATTAAGAATTTATCAATATAAATCTAATATTAACATATTTCAATTATTAGATAATATCATTAATCAAAATACTACAATACTGTTTTCTTGCGAGAAAGCCACTTACTGCATTGCATAGTACCATTTATTTGTTTAAAAATCATGCAGGCGTTTCTTAAATAGATTCATATTTATTGTTGTAAATTCATGAGATATTGTGTTATAGATGACTGGCGCCATGCAGTGTATTTGCTTTATACGCGTCTCAAAAAATTCAGGTTTTGATTATATGAAAGTAGCTGTTTCACATATGTATAGAAACAGTAAAGTTAGGATATCATATTTTTAAAATATAGTTAACAGCTGTATCTACAATTTAAATAAACATAGCCCGCATTCATATTTTCTGGGCTTCAAAGCTTTTTACTGTTTTTATTACATAATACGTCTGTACGTGTTTTGCAATTTATTTTATTATGAATAAAAATCCAAGAAATTTGACCATGGTCATTTCTTTAATTTTTATGGTTTATGTCCAAATTTTGCAATATAGTCTTTGAGAATTTCGTTTTAGGTATATTGATCTTATCATATTAACACATATCCAGTTTTAATGTCGTGGCCTTAGTTTCACGTGGACGCCATTGCTAGATTTTAAAACTAACACTGCGTTTGACTTTGGTTCAATACCGGACGGCAATAATATAAAGTTCTTGATCATCTCTGAAATCGTAATTTTCAACTCCATCATCGCAAACTTTTGACCTGGAAACGAACAAATGCACTTAGTAATACAGAGAGATACAACACACACAACTACACACGTCTTGACGTAACTTTTAAAAATTATAAGAACACTAGCAACCTAGGATAAAAATTATACACCAAAACCTTCCTCATGAATCACTCTGTGTATTAGTGAAAACCGCATGAAAATCCATTCAGTAGTTTATCAGTTTATCGCGAACAGACAGACAGACAGACAGACGCGGCGGGGGACTTTGTTTTATAATATGTAGTGATACATAATAATTCAGATTCATAAATTTAGTTGTTAATGAACCTACGTAAAACGAATAATATTTTTTAATGATTTTTATTGGACTAATTATTACACTTATTTAAATAAATCATTATATAGACAAATTTAGTTAAGCTTTAACGTAAAAGTATATAATTCCTTCCAATTATAAAAACTGTGCTGATGTTGAAAGATGTTGTCACATCAACCGTTTGAGTGACAATATACGTTTGAATTTAAAGATATATACAAGCGATTTAAAGTATAATCTCACTAATATTATAAATGTGAAAGTTTGGATGTATGGATGGATGGATGTTTGTAACTCTTTCACGCAAAAACCACTGAACCGATTGCGATGAAGCTTGGTATGTAGATAGCTGGAGACGTGGATCAACATATAGGCTAATTAATTTTTATCCTGATACGATACGGGATCGGGACTTACGCGGTTGAAACCGCGGGGCGCTGCTAATTACTTTATATTTACTAATAGAAAAAAAGATGTAACAATACATTGGTAATTAAATCATTGAGAACTCTATTGATTTCCTTATGAATACATGCTAAAATTATAATCTTTAACTAACCTATACAATTCCTGGAACCAGCACTAAAGACAAGCCAGTTAAAAGGATTATTCAAAGGAGTCTCGAATCGTTCTGGACGAAATTCTAAAGGATTATCGTACAACTCCGGATGTCGCTGAAGTTGGTATAGGTTAATCATCACTGATGTGCCTTTAACAAATTTTAATTCTCCTACCTCTGAAATAAGAAGACTTTATAAAAAGATAGATATATATTATTATCTTATAATACGTTCTGAATTCACTAACAGAAAAAAAAAACAAGTGATTTCATTAAGAGGTAGGTAATGCTTTTACCGTTTATTTTTTCACTATGATTATTTTTTTAATTTATTACCACTTACTAGTGTCAAAAAATATAAAAGAATAAGTAATCAATAAATCTCTTTGTTGACATATTTTCAAGTCAATATCAAATTCTTTCGTTTTTCTGCACTTTACAGGCAAACAAGGAAATTCCATTATTATCCTTGGTATTTATCAATAATAGTTTCTTTATACTTTTACTCTATCTTAACATAATCTTGTAACGATAATTTCTGAGTCAAAATAATAACTCGGGACTAAGCAAACACAGAGACCGACGGAGAATCTGTTATAATCAATTGTTCTCACCGCAATCATTCACCATTAATCTTTCAAAGATGGGCACTGGTGGGTATAGCCTCATTGACTCTTTAAGCACTAACTCCAAATACTTCATCTGACGAAGTTCGCTAAAAAAATACAAACAATCAATTTCGTATGTACATCATTAAACTTTTTCAGAAGAAATAGGTTACTCGAGCTTTGTGTTGACTACCTTAAACATTAAACATAATAAACCTTAAACATTTATAAAATGTGGTTCAACACTACTGTAAGTCAAATACGTAGTAATAGGGATATTGACACTAATTGCAAAATTATGTTACGCTCTAACTAAATGATTAATTGTGACGTTTTTTTACATTTCAAAACCATTGATAATATAATGTTAAACTTGTTTGAAAAGTCTAAAATAGTTACTATTATCAAGTGACTAAACGCCAACCAGAACCAATATCATTTACCGATAAACTAACTGACAGCTGTCAGTTGGTATCATAATTTTAACTGCATATTTACTTAAACTTTGTTGAATGCACTGGTATTTCAAGTTTTAAGTTTTCCGATGACCTCAACAACTTCAAATGTGTATCACGTAGGAACCTAAAGAGTTCTTTGAGATAAGAGGGATTAAGGGGATTGAACAAGAGGTTATAAAGTAGAAACAGGATATGAGTATTCCGACAAAAGTGAGTCGGGAGCCACTTGAGCATTTGCAGCATTCAGATACGTTGATTCAGGCAGATACGTTGTCATATTTATGTAGGCCAAATATAAACTTTGTATAATTTTTTTTAAAGAGCTTAAGTTTATGGAGTTGCTCTTCTATGAGATCAAGATAACGGGCATCAGCAGGTTCAAGTATTGGGAGTAGAAGTGACTGTGCAAGCGAAATCTTTGTAGCGGTCGGTACAAAAAACCTGCAAACGCTATATACCGCAATAAGCGGCGGTAGCGTAATGGCTAAGGCGTCGGACTTGCGATCGAGTGGTCGCGGGTTCGAACCCCACCCAGTACACAACCGACGTGAACCCACTCCTAACACAAGCATTTAGCTTAGCTGGAGGGGTTAACAAGAATACTAGTAATGAGTGACGTTGCTAGTAGTCTTTAAAAAAAAACTTCGTAAAGGCCTCGCTGAAGCAAACAATTTGAGACTTACCTCTTGCAGTTGAGGGGCCCATAAAAGAGTTTTAACTATGTATATCCCCAAATTTTTGACGCTATAACTGTTTAATAACGGCAAACCATTTAAAGTTATTTGTGGCAGTTGTGTCCATTCAATGCGGTTTATAATTAGAAAATCTTCGTGGATTGTATTGCATAAAAGTGGTAGGATGAGACTAATTCTTTGGATATGGTATTAATAAATATTGCAAAAAGTAAAGAGGATAAAACGCCACCCTGTGGCCCACCAAACGAGATATCACACCAAGAGGAAACTGAATCTTCAATGCGGATACGTTGTCGGTGACCAGATAGGTAACTATGAAGCCAATCAATCACTATTGGAGATATGTTAATGGATCGTAGTATACCGAGCAGGAAATAGAAATCCTAAGTATTAAAAGCGTTACTAAAGTCAAGAAGTGTAAGTAGCGTGAAATTTCTATTTTCCAAAGCCATTCTAATGTCGACAATAATGGTAATCAGAGCTGTAATCATGCTATGCCCAGGACGGAAACTAGATTGAAAAGATTGTTTTTTGATAGAAAGGAGTTAAGTTGGCCGTTCCAAGACTTTTGATAGAAATGGTAATATAGGTATAGGTCGGTATTCAGTAAAAGATGAAGGTCTAGGCTTTTTAAGTAAGGGTATAATTTGGGCGTCTTTCCACATAGACGGAAATATACCGCTGGAGAAAGAGTGATTGAGAATGTTGCATATGATTCGAAGAATTAAGTCTTAAATCGGAAGTATCATATTTTGGCTAATACAGTCGTTACCGACAGCATTTCAAGAAATGCTCAGTATACTCTTTTTAACATGACAATGAGTAAACTGATTAATGATAAAAGGTAAAGGACAAAAGGATATTGGGAAGCTGGAAGCTGTGAAAAATTGTTTAAAGGGAGTAAGTGAAGAAGAGAAGTGCCTATTTAAATCATCAAGGTCAATATTTTTAGTATTGATTTCTTGTTTTGATTACCCAACTTCCAGGGTTTAGAAGAAATTTCCAAACTTCGCGAATAAGTCGTCTTTTAATACCGCATTAACTATTATCGTGAAATGTTAGGGAAAGTGCTGTTCCCTTAGAGGACTATTGTGATAAGGGAGAACCTAGCCACATATTAACTGGCATTTCATTTAAGGAGTGCAATATTTGTTTAAGCCAATAGGGTTTGCTCATACGACGCCATCAGCCGTTGCCGAACAATCCAAGCATCGTGTGTCGAAGCAAAAGTTAGTGCTTGCCAATTACTCCTATCCTCTCATTTACGCCTTATTGCAGAGGTTTTTGTATTGCCACATAGTTATCCTGATTATACTGATTTGGTCGGCACTTTAACTTTGTTTTAATGTTGGCTTTATTTGTGAACAAATCTTTGATGTCTGCAGTAAGCCAAGGGGACGGTAGATGTTTTATCGTCACTGCGCATACAGATGCATGTAAATCATATAAAGAAACTAAATTGGTTATTGGAATTATGACCTTCTTATCAACAGAGCCATAATTATAGAGGGGAACCCAGTCAATTTTAGCAATATCCTCACGGCTAACTATTTTCCTTAAAAATATTTTCACATTAAGACTTCAGTCGAAAGTGACATGAAGACATGGGAACTCATACTTTCAGTATGAGTTTGATAACATGCTACTTTTTTTTATTTATTTAAACTTAATGCACAATTTGCACAAAGGCGGACTTAATGCCAAGGGCATTCTCTGCCAGTCAACCTTGGGGTGGTGTATGGGGTGATGTATGTATGAAATAGAATTTAACATTTGGAGTTGTACGTTAACAAAATCTTTTAATAAAGAACTTGAGAACAAACGTAGGACCTTGTTCTACAAGTCTCCGTGTTTTGTTTCTTATATTTTTCGGGCAATCATTTTGGTACCAAGAACTGTGTGAAGCATTGTTTTTAAACATAATATTCAGCTTTTACCGGTTAACGTGGACCGGTAAACAAATATTGAAATAGAAAAATTGTACTTACTGGTAAGTGGGATCTCTGCCCATATCATCACCATAAATAGTCTTAAGTTCATCATAAATCTTTTCCTGAACATCTCTGTGTTTTGATAACTCAAGGAGCGTGTATACTATTCCTGAAGTAGTTGTGTCATGACCCTTATAAGTAACAGTAAGGCGTAAGTGACAATAATATTACATATCGGATTAAGAGAACATGATTGAACAAAATGTAAAACTTGATACCGATCAAGTAAAAAGAAAGCATATACGTAGTACATATATGTAGTAGATGCAGGATATACCCATGATATATACCTTTTAAGGGACTTTAACAGTAACAGGATTAACTCATTTTATCATGTTAATATTATTATTTAATTGACTAGAAACAGAGAGCTAGATGTTAGTTATAGGAGTTTAACTAGAAACAAAACATAGAACCTTACCTCGAACATAAAGGTATCGACTTCTTCCCTCACACTCTCTTCGTCTATTTTTTTACCGTTGATTTCAGAAAGGAGCAGCAAATCTAAGAATGCGGATTTATTCTTGATACCTTTAAATATATAGAATATTGTGCTTTGTAACATAGAAGTACATGCCCGTCGAATTAATGATATTCGAGCTAAAATCAGCTAATGCCCTACCTTAATAGTATTGTTAACTTATATGACTAACGCTTACCAATATCACTATGCGAAGGTAGACTGTTAATATTAACTCTATTCAATTCTCCAAGTCTCATTTGGATCACTTTCCTTGTTTGTCCGTGCAAAACCTGTAGGGCTTTATCTTGCTTAGTTTTTAAAGGAAGGAGATTGAAGAACGCATCAGGAGCAAGAAAAGGTATTTGCATACGCATTGACGCTATTACAGCCGCGCTATAATAAAAATAAACTAGGATTCAAAACAAAAATCTTTAACTAAAACTAAAATTGCAGTAAAAGTACGATACAAGAAAATAATTCTAGAATCTAGAAAATTCACAATAATATGTCACAAACATTGTGATATATTAAAAAAAAACTAAGACGGCGTTCTAACTACGTAAACACAAGTGTTACATGTGATGAAACCTGGCTGTATTATTTCGACGTTCCTACTAAATCCACCAGTTAAGTGCGTGTGTTTAAAGATGATCTACCGCCGACGTCTGTGAAAATTCGTAAAGAAGAAAACGATTGCTGTACATTTTACCAAAAGTGGAATATTGGCCATCCTCATAATCACCTCAAATCATTTAAGGGCCAGATTCCGGAAGTGATAACCGAAATTCCATCGACTATCGAGTACGAGTCCTAGATATCTCGTCAAAGGCTCATAGCCGATGCGAACACCTCCCATGATAAGGCTATACCCCACTGGTGGCCTCTTCCGAGGCCCGTAAAAACAAAGGGCCTCATACATAAGAAGGGCCACCTCGAGACCCAGCCGCCGAATCCTTCCAACGACTTGAGCAACCCCGGCCGTGGCTTTTAGGGTAGCCTCAAGGTATGTCACAAGGGTGTCATCAGCGTAACAAGTGACGGTGACGCTTTCCAAAAGCAGTCTGCGAAGCTCCCAGTCGTAACCGATGCTCCACAAGAGTGGTCCTAACACCGAGCCTTGTGGAACACAGCACGACATATCTCGCCGAACGTAACCTGCCCGACTCGGGTAGATAACGGCTCTCTCAGATAAATAAACCCTGACAATACTGCGGAGGTACAGAGGTGCTCTGTGAAAAACTAGCGTCTCTCTGATGCAAATCCAGGGCAAGGTATTGACAAAATTAGCGATGTCGAGAGACACCGCCAATATCATCTCAACTCGGGATGTTGCTTCCTCTGCCAGGGCCCTTACACGCATGATTGCATCCACGGTGGAGCGCCTGCGGTGAACTTGATTCGTCCTTGACGGATTCCTGAGAAAGTGTTTTAACAGACAGACCGACAACAAAGTGATCTTATAAGGGTCCTTTTTCCTTTTAAAAAACCCTAAAAAAATATTCCACAAAGTACGACAAAACTTATTTGTCATATTTCCACACAATTTTAGTTCTTATTAATTGTCATCGTATTAGTATAGATCATGTACCTAATAGAAATATTTTTGACTACTTACATCTCTGTAGATTTGACATAATTCCCTTCATTGTTTTTTTGCACCTCCATACTTACTCCCATAATAGACTCTATAAAAGTAGAATAAATTATGTACCGTTTTTACTTGAAAGGCTATAACAATTAAAAAAATAATTATTATAACAGGTTTGCAGTTCCTATATACAAAACAATTCGGGCCCGCAGCAGGCCCGCAGAGGTAGATTTCGTGTTTTTAATTTTTTTTGAAAATATACCATATCCCCCCATTCACGAACTTAACCTTCAATTTTACCCTGTTGATTTGTCGTCCAAGTTTGAAAGCAATCGGTGCATGATTGCGACCTCTATCGGGCCGGTAAAATCGAGGTACATACATATATACATATATATTCATATAAACTTTTTAACAAGCGGTGGTTTTGGGGTCTAGAGATCACAACTAGACCTTCTGTGAAGAAATTTTTGGAAAACTCAACAACTGGAACAAAACCAATAGGTAGACTTTTCTTCGAAATCTACCTAAAAAATAAAATCTGCGCCCCCTCCCCCCTTTGGGGGAATATCACCCCCATTCACGAACTTAACCTTCATTTTTGCCCTGTTGATTTGTCGTCCAAGTTTGAAAGCAATCGGTGCATAATTGCAACCTCTATCATGCCGGTGAAATTTATGTACATATATACATAGGGGTTGCTTTTTTTGGGGTCTAGGGATCATAACTATACCTGTGAAGAAATTTTTGGAAAACTCAACAACTGGTACAAAACCAATAGGTAGACCTTTCTTCGAAATCTACCTAAAATGGTTGATGAAGTAAATACGTGGGGTACACTGAAAGTTTTGCGTAACTCATTAATCAAACAACTTACATGTAAAGTAATGTATTTACTGCTATTCGAAATATTCTCCATTATATTTTAAACACTTTTTCATTAGGTCAAAGCATTTTTGAAAACATGAGACCATTGAATGAATGAATGAATGAATGAATGAACATTTATTTAGAACAGCACAATAAGACACATCAATACACATAATAAGTAAAAAAATAAAAGTAACATCAACGAGTAACAAAGAACAAGAATTAACTTATAAATACTACATACGACTAAAACTAATTATATTATTGTGTAACTATGCGTCCCACGGCCCGTCTAAAAAGGCGTCCAGATCAGCTTCATGTCTAGCAAAGTGCTGGACGCTGGTTTTCATCTGGAACCTGTATCCCACGTACGTCGGGATTACTAGATACTCATTTACATACATATTTGTCAGGTGCAGATGTGTTAATGTGTGTGAGTGTTTAGTGGTAATTAGAAGTATGTTAAACAGGTAAATAAATCTTTAATATAAGTATATATAAATATTATAAATATAACCAGGCACATAATTATGTAAATACATATCTTATAATATATTTATTTATTTATAGAAATCAATATTTTTATTTATGTATATATATTATGTTAAATAAATATATTTATGTTAAAAAAAATAAAAAGTAAAAAATTAATGATAAAGGATATTCGGAATCTGAACCTCTTATATTTGTTACTACAAACGCATAAGTTCATACACAAGAACCTCCTTTTTTTTTCGTCGGTTAAAAACTAAAACAGTAAAATAATCATGTTACTTTACTATAAAATTAGGATTACATATCAAACTATAGAAATATCCTGATCAACGCTGCCCAATTCACGCTGTGTATTCAACAGAAAGCATCGCAGACGTGTCTTACATGTATATTTTAATTTGCCTCAAAGGTGGAGGCAAATTATTCCAAATTTTTGATGCTGCATACCGAAAACTGCCTCTAAATGCTGCAGAACAGTGTGACGGTACAGATAGCTGCTGTGCGCATTGCCTTACTGAGCAGTCTCTTCCACTCGTGACCCAACCAAGCTTGTTATATAAGTATGATGGTTCCTTATATTTGATCACACCAAAGAGGAGGCTGGCCAAGTGTAGTTTTCGCCGTCACTTCATTTTCAGCATTGCATGTTGGTTGAGAAACGGTGTAATATGGCTTCTAGGTGGGACTGTGACGCAAAATCGTGCACAAGCATTTTGCACCCTCTGTATAACACGGTTAGTTCTAGCTAGTAGACGGGGTCCATAAACGGTGTCGGCATATGTGAGTTTCGATAACACCAACGATTCCGCGAGTTGTATGCGAAGTTCTTCAGATAGGTAAGGTCTCATTCTATATAAGATCTTTAATCGATAGAAACAGTTCTGAGCTGCTTTAGCTATATGGTTTTCAAATCTAAGGGCGGAATCTACCCACAATCCTAGGTTTCGTGCCTCAAAGACTCTTTCAACTGGTTGCCTCATTAGCGTTATGTTTGGAGACCTAGGTAAAGAATCTAACTGGTGTTTTGTACCGAAAACCATATAATTTGTTTTAATGGGGTTAAGTACTAAGCAATTCTTCTCTGCCCAATCAGTTATACGTCTCAAATCATTATTTAACTCCATTATAGCAGTTTCGTACATATGAGGTTTACAGGAAATATAAATCTGTACATCGTCCGCATATATGTGGTAACTGCAAGACTGAAGGCTGGTAGTTATTTCTGCACAATACAAAATAAATAAAATTGGGCCTAATATGGAGCCTAATGGCACGCCCCTTTTCACAGAAACAAGGTTTGAAATACTGGTATTTCCATTTTCTAGTTCCAATCTTACTAACTGCTTTCTTTGACTAAGATAACTATGAAACCAAGCCAATGCCGCTGTATCAAATCCATAGTATTTTAGCTTTGACAAGAGCAGGGAAATATTGATACAGTCAAAAGCCCGGGAAAAAATCAAGTAGTACTAAAATTGTACACATTCCCTTATCCTGGGCAGATAGAATGTTATCAATCACATCCAATAGCGCTGTGGAGGTACTACGACGTTTTCTAAATCCAGATTGCAACGACGGTAGTATGGAATTTTCCTCTAGATAGCGGGTCAGTTGCTCACAGACTACTCTTTCTAGTACTTTAGACAGGCACGGAAGGATACTGATAGGTCTTAAATCTGAAGCGTGCAGCGGGTTGGGTTTTTTAGCTAAGGGCCTAATTGTAGCAGTCTTCCATATGTCAGGAAACGTTGACGACATGACTGATTAGTTAATTATGTATGTAACCACGTCAATGTGTGAATATGAGGCAGTGACAAACTGAGCATCTTTAGTGAGATGTTGTCATATCCCACTGCATTAGATTTGCATCCTAAAATATGACGTTTAATCACATCCTGATCAACAGGTGTTAATTTAAATAATGTATTGCCGTGGGTATGAAATTCATAGTAAGTCAATAAAGAAATTGAGGTATTTGACTTACCAGGCACCTTGAGAAATTCATCATTTAAGTAATCAGGATCGGAAAAATGTGATGGAAGTTCTTGGCTCTGTCTCTGTTGAGGAACTAACACACTCTTTATATTGTTCCATAGAACCTTAGGCTCCTTTATTTTGGCATTAATGCTAAACCTGAAATAAGCACGCTTTTCATTATCTATTGAACTAATCACCAGTGATTTTAATTCTTTATAATACTGTCTTTTTGATGTATTTTTACTCCTTCTATACTCAGTAAGTGCACTGATGCGTAACTGCATCATAATTTTTATAGTGTCTGTAATCCATGGATAAGAAGGTTCTTTAATCAGACATTTCTTGAGCGGCGCATGGACATCAAACACCGTCAGTAATTTACTATTAAAAGAAGTAACCATATCATTGACGTCATTCAGATAATATATGTTAGTCCAACTCATACTGGATAGATCCGTATGTAGACTAGTCATGCAGATATTCTTTACAGGCCTATATTCCACGTAAAAAGGCTTGATACAAGCCCGCATAATGTTAAGCTCACTAACTACAAAACAGTGCCCCAGCATAGTAACGAACGGTTCAACGTCAATATATCTTGCACTAAGATCAGTGCATAGCAAATCTATTAATGTCTCACTGCTGTCTGTGTAGTGTGTTGGAGATGTAACCAGCTGTATGAGGTTCAAGTAACCTAGAAATTCATTTAGTTTTTTGACATTTATTTCGTTAGGGCGTAAAACATTTACATTAAAATCTCCCATCAGCAAGTAATGATCACATTTTCCTAGTGAACTCACCGCATCTGTCAATGCATCCAAGAAAAGATCCAGGTCTAGCCGTGGGGGACGATACGCTGTGCCTATTGCAATCTTCTTTCCGTTTATGGTGTGCGTCAGCCACATTTGCTCAATCGATGTATCCCGTGTATTCACAGGGATAGTCCATGTACGCGCACTCAGACCACGCCGGAGATAAAAGCCTACACCCCCTCCTCGTCCCGCACGAACACTGGCCGCGCGCGGCAGGTGGCGCAGTCGGTATCAACCATGTCTCATTTATAGCAACGATATCACAAGAATGCCTTTCTAATACTGAAATGAATTCATCATGATTTGTGCCTAAAGAACCCGCGTGTAGAAAACCAACTTTTAAAAGTGTATTTTGTTTAGGCATTGTAAGTAAAGATGTTGATCATCGAATGGTTTATCAAAATATTTAAATTAGTAATAACATCAAAAAAAAAAATTCCATGATTATATAACATACATTTTATAAAGTTATGAGTTCTAAGCATTATTGCGCGCCCCTTATACGTTTAAGCAAAAGGTCTGTAAGTAATTATTATGTATTTATGTATATAAATAGTTATGTACATAATACATGTATATGTATGTAAGGAAATAAATATTATATGTGTAAGTTTAAAAATAGTGTCTAAATGTATATAAACAAGTTGTTTAGAATTCCAGTGAAATGGGCTTAGTGAATATAATACCGTGAGACACATAAGTAATAACGTTAACTTTGTAATATCAACGTGAATGATTAGTCTATAAAGTAAGTGATACAACCCTAGAAAAATAATTAATGTTAACATTCATAATATATATACTAACTTTGACATTAAATGCTTACAAGAACCGACAAAAATATACATCATATATAAATTAAAGTACAAGGTATAATTAACGCTAAATTCTGAACATGAAGTTATCTAAAAATTTCATCAATATCCTTTAGGCATTTTATGCGCTCAGTTTTGTTGTACTTTACGTGCTAGTATTTTACCGTCCCTAGTCCAAACGTACTTCCAGTTACGACGGCTGGCGGCCTGACGAGCTTGATAAAATAAGTGATGATTTGTACGTGTAAGTCGCTCATTAATGTAGATACGGCTAGACGCACCTCGCACCTCCAGATCGACTGAGGTAATACCACGCCGCACGCGAGCCGCACGGAGTACTTGATCGCGGGTCGCACGCCGTGCGAAGCGAACAGCAATACATCGCGGCCGCCGCTCAGGGGGATCGGCAGACGCGGAGCTGTTATTGCTATTAGTCGGTTCTATTCGGTTGCGGCGCGTAGAACCAACACGCTCGGCGTGGATGACGTCCCTCCCATCTACATCGATTCCGAGCTTAATCGTTAGCATTTTCACTAAGTGTAAGACACTTTCATCTTTGCTCTCAGGTATGCCCGCAATTTCCACGTCGTTTAGTAATAACGCTTGGTCACGCTCGTTCAATTGACTTTTTAACTCGGCAATTGTGTTTTCTACTGGTGCCAAATCCATGGAAATAGTTTTTTCAAAGCGATGCTCTATAGCAGAAACTCTGTTTGACACATCCGAGATGGCGATGCTGTGCTCGTTTAACGTAGTCTTAAAATATGATATTCCCTAACCTCTGCTCTCGAAGCACCGATTTCGTTTCTTATCGAACGAATTTCGTCGAATAAATCGATACTCCCTTGTGCTGATGATGAGATGCCCGTAACATTTGTGCTATCCCCAGTACTAGCTGCGCTCAGATTACTCACTACGCGCTCCCTCTCATGACTTTTGGGCAGAGTCCCTGACTTGTCCTTTTGTTTTGTTTAGTCTTACATGCAGAACACATCCAAGGCGACTTGACTCCAGCAGTTGAATCGGGCACATTTGCACAGTCCCTATGAAACATCACCTGGCACTTGCAGCAACGCATACAATTAACATTCGACAAAAATTTCCCGCATCCGCCGCACTTGGCCATGTCAATATAATTGTTTACAGACTAGTTGCAAAATGACCTTATAGATGGCGCCAATTAATACTCTGCGCAGAGACACTCGCTTTAACAGTAAACGGTGGGACATAAGATATTAATCGTCTCCACTGCTTCTCGGATACGCAGTTCGTGACCCGTCTAACAGGTGGCGCTGTTACACAAACTACGTATTATAGTGTGTAACTATGTTATTAATGGTGCGACAAATGCTATAAACTTCGGGCACTGTTCAGCGTTAAATTTCACACACTGAGTAAAATGGCAGAGTCTAATTCACAGTTTACATGAAAAAAATGTTTATTATTATGCAGTTTAGGGTAGATTTATATGACCTTAGATTAAGATATTATTGTTTTCGATTTTGTTGACTTTTCACTAAACACTGGCACTCAACTTCATTGTATGTGGGGAGATACACTCCGAGGTAAATTGTTACATAAAAAGTTAATAGATCCACTGACTATTCAAATTTTAAAACAATAAATAACGGGAGCACTTTGTAACCACTTTGACATCCGGGGAAGAAGGGCCTGGTCTTGGTCTTGGAAGGGATTGGTCTTAGGGCATGTTTCACATGTACTGGTTGAAAGTCATCACGGCCTCATTCAGCCCCGTAAATGAGGCCGGCCCTTAAATTTTTGGAAAAATAAAGAAATTGCATGGTGACAGGTCTGGACTATGTGCGGGATGGGTCACTAGCTCTACCTTTTCAGAAGCCAAAAATGACTTTGTCTAGTTCGCGGTATGCGCCCAAGCATTGTCATGGTGCAATAGGATGCAACTTCTTGGTCGATTTTCTCTAACTTATTCAAAGACACTGGGCAAACAAATGGTGGTTCACCACTCAGCATTAACTGTCCTTTGTCCCATACAGAAGACTGTTGCTTTCTTTCCGGCATGTGACAATATATTCATGTTTCATCTCCTGTCGCAATGTCATACACAGCATTTGAGCGTCCGTGATCCTATTATAACAATATTTTGTTTACAGTAATCAACACTAGTCCATTTTTGTTCGGGGGCGAGTTCATGAGGAATCCAGCGGCAACAAAGTTAGACTTTTAAATGTTGATGTAAGATTTTTTGAATTTGGCTCATACCAATCCTCAAATGTTCTCGAATCTCCTCATAGATGATACGCCCGTTTTCTTCAATTAGTTGCCTGACAATAGCCACATTTTCCTCAGTAATCACAGTTGAGGGCCGACCTTCACGAAGTTCATCATGGAGAGAAACATGGCCACCCTCCCAAAAGCATTTTGAAAACGAGCAGTGAAGTCTTGCGGAGTTAGTGAACTTTTAAAATCATAAAAAATGATCGCCCTAAAATCTTTTCGCGTTACTTCCATTTTTGCTACGGATGACGAACTTCAACTTGTGATAAAAAACAATTGACACTCGATTTCCCGACATTTTTTTTTTACCAATGGTTGAGTTTCTTATGTTTAAAAAACATGACATTCGAAATCCATCGTCGGCGAGGAGCGCAGAACTTTCAGTCAACTTTCTTACGTACTATTAAAAGGGAACTTCTCATTTCGCTCGTATCTTTTGGAATTGGGGTTCTCTCTATTACTAATGCTATTATATAAATTTAATTAGTTTTTTTCAATTTATTAGTTCAGGGTAGAATGAGGTCATCGTATCTTTGTATGGTAAAAGACTCAAAAAGATGAGATGAGAATGTTGAAAAAAATACTAATGTGCTGTGTGGTTATGTTTGAATCAAATGACTTTAATATTTTACCTGTAACATTATCAAGAGCAGCTAAAGCTACAATAGGAAGCAAGTCAATTGACTTTTCATCGGCCATCTTGCGCAGCTTTTCCGTTAATACTCTTTGGTTTTTGCAAAACACAGGTAGGAAATTTTGGAGAATATTGAAATGAAAAGCTGGAGTCAGAAACTTGCGATGACTTTGCCATCTGTGACCTGAAATAAAATTTATATAATAATAATAAAAAACTTTATTATCAGACCATAGTCTATACACAATATTATACAATGTTGTTATATATATATATATATATACTTCAATTAACATATTTAAATGACGCCCTATGTGTCGTCATCCAATACCACATAATCGGACTACCCGTCTTGTCCGCTACAGTAACCATCAGGCTGTTGGAGCCCTCGCGCACTCGCCGCATCAGGGATGCTATTCGAGATCGAATTATCGCACGAAAGTCAGGCACAGCTCTCGCCGCGAACATCCCCGATGCGCTGCAAAAGCGCGGTAGCCCCAACATTACGATACGCAGAGCATTGTGCGAGCGTTCAGTGTAATTGACCCATAGGGCACACGTGTTCATTGACAAACTGTACTCTCTGAGCAACGTTAGCTTTACGTCTTCTGTGCATCGCGCGAACCCACGAGCCAACATGTTACCCCTCACTGACTACGCTACTTTTTAAGGCCATGTTGTCGGATAGATCATCAGTGACCCAGTGTCCCAGGTAATTGAAACACGTAACTCTAGTAAGCGGAGCGCCCCCTAAGGTGACTGTTGGGACTTTGTTTGTTACCGGCCTTAAACACCAATAGCTCACTCTTGGATACGCAGGAGCTTCCTAAGAGCACTGATAGATGGGCTCAGTAAAACCATGTTGTCCTCGTAACTGATGTTATTAACGCATTGCCCATCAATAGAGCATCTGACACCAGCTTTACTGAGCCCACATATCAGCTGGTTTACGTACAGGTTAAAAAGCTTGGGTGAACTAAGCCCACCTTGCCTCACTCCTCATTCCAACCTGTAAGCATTCGAGAGGACTCCATATTATTTTACCTCGACAACTGAATCAAGTCTCTAGGCAAATTGGTGTCCTGTAATAGTTTCCTCCATAGGCAGTCTTATATATACGAGGTCGAAAGCTTTGGAGAGATCCACGAAGCAAGCATACACAAGTGTTTTGAGACAGTTTGCTTGATACAGAGGATAACTGTTTCCGTCGACAAATGTGGCTTATACCCAAATTGGGCGTCGTCTATAGTTAGATGAGTATCCAAAAATACACATTTAATGTTTCTTATTTAAATAAAGTATTCTTATTCAGAAACGCAAAATTGTAAAAAATTTATTAACTAAAAAAAGACTTTACAACTTTCTTACGTTCATTTTTTGATTTTATTAATTTGAGTAATTCTATCTTTAAAATGCAACAATCGTTAAATACTATAATATCTTTCTAAATTTGTAAATTCTTTAGAAATCTGTGAAGACTTAGTTACCTGTGGAGGTGAGTAGGCCTTTTCCAAGCCAAGCATCCAGAAAACGATATGAGTTCCCTTTCGTAATAAACTCTGGGTTTGATAACAAAGGCTGAAATATTACCAGGTATATTGTTAGTAGTTTAAAATAGGCAAAATTGTTTGTTATCTGAGTCATGACGGTATATGGTTGCTTTCTGGAATTTGATGGTATCAGAATTATATAATGATGGTACTCATAGAATAGCGTTGTGGAACATAATTTTTTTATGAAACCGATAACACTGGCAAAGTCAATGCTTGTGGGAGCTTTGATCTAATTTGGCCAAATAGAAATTAGAACCTAAGTGCATTTCTGCTTAAAGAATTGTACCGACTGTTCAACAACAGACATGCTCACATTCAGAAATAAGTCTGCCTTGTACAACATAATGCAGGAAGTATAAAACAAATGAAATATCAGACGTGCATTACCAGTCGTACCAAATCGTGCTCACCATCAGAAACTCATCACTATACAAGTAAGACAGCTTAACTGTTGTCTTCTCTATTGTGGAAATACTTTCCCTGTCAGGCTCTGATTCAAAAAGAAATCTGCTGTTGTTTCCTATGGTGGGCAAAAGTTTTCCCAAATCATGAAACACAGCTAATGAATTTCAAGATAGATATGATGATAATAAATATTAATTCAACTCAATTCACTAGTACGTTGCAGAGAACAGACATGTTATCGGTTAAATTCTTAACGCTCTGTATTGCAGTAACGCATAATATTCTTTATTCCATAAGTGATAAGTGCATAACTAGTGTGTCACAGATACTCGTGCGTGTATAAGTCATTTCGCTCCAACACCTTAGCGATCTTTTTCTCGCAACGCTGCTCCTGTCCGCGAACTGTCATCGCTGTATACTAGTAAACAATTAGGTATCTACAATATAATTACAATGGCAACTGCTGGATCTTCATGTCCCGATATACCCACTGCGGATGATTCAACAAACGTCAACAATCCTCGCCGGCTTAAAAGAAAAGGAAGAGGTGATGACCTTGCAACGATGTTTGAGAAGTTTTCGATGGATATTACATCACAACTAACTCTTTTCAACACAGATCTATGCAGTAAAATCAACAACATTCAGCAAGATATTAACACAGTAATAAAAAAGGATCTCGAGCATATAAAATCAGATATCCAGACTATTAACACGAAACAATCAGAATTCTACGCCGATATATGTGATTTGAAAGATACCTTAAGCTTCCTCGACAAAGAACATAAAGATCTCGAACACAGAGTTTTGCAAGAATGCTCCTTACTAAAACAAGAAAACGCTAAACTTGCATCCGAATTAAACATTATTCAACAGCGTGAACGCTCTGATAATCTAGAGATATCGGGTATACCTGAGAAAGCGAACGAGAATTTAGTTGCAATAATTACATCCATTGCTCAATATGCGGGTACGCAACTATCAACAGCTGACATAGTATATGCAACAAGAATCCAACCACGCACAAAAATACCCGGCCGGCCCAAAATGATTGTGGTGAAACTTAGATCTAAACATCAACGAGACACTATATTGTCAGGAATACGCTCCAAAAAAGGAATCACCACCGCGAGTGTCGGGATATCGAGTAATGCAACGAAAATATTTATCAACGAACACTTGACACAAACAAACAAGATGTTATTCAAAAATACTCGTGAGAAATCGAAAGCAAAAAACTACCAATTTACATGGATTCGCGATGGAAAAATTTTCGTGGGAAAAGATGTCTTATCACCCAAAATCATTATAAGGGACTCAGACGATTTAAAAAAAATTATCTGAACTCCACTTCTATTTCTGTCTTATATATTATTTCTAACAGTTTTTTTAAGTTTGCAGAACTATTTCTACTATTACTAATTTTTTTTAAATGTTTGGTCGTCGTTATTAGTCATAAACAAGTATATTTCGGTGAGCGGCATGTGTCCTATCATAAAAACCATATTTTTCAGTCATTTGTTTTTCTCTCCATATGTACGTACAAATATTGTGGTATATCTATAATTAACTTAAAATGCAGTGACGTAGGTTTATATATTACTTATATCGCCAGGTGTAGCAGATTAACATATTCGTTATACGAATGGACTAATTCTTAAATTAAATAATTTTAATGCAATACACATTCTCGTCTAAACTAAATATATTCTATCAAAATGTACGCGGGTTACGTACCAAGTGCTTAACATTACACAATAGCATTTTATTACAGGAGTATGACATTATACTTTTAACCGAAACTTGGTTACAAAATGATATCCTCGACTCGGAATTATGCGATGGTAGGTACGACATATTTCGATGCGATCGTGATATTAGCTCCACAGGTAAACAGTCCGGTGGCGGAGTAATGGTATGTATCCGTCATGAACTTAGTGCGGAAATTAATTATAATTGGTCTTGTGATATTATTGAATCGCTCTGTATCTCTATTTCTTCCCGTGAATTGCAATCAGCTGCTAATCTGCATATTGTATTAGTTTACGTACCACCGGATAGCTTCTCACTTTCTCGAAATATTCTTAATTTACTCACAGCTTTTAATCGTTTATTTAATCGGAACAGTAATGATTACTTCTTGTTAGTAGGTGATTTTAATTTACCATGCCTAGAATGGACAACTAACGGATTTACACTAAAGCATATTGGCACAACAGAATTACAAGATAGTGCACAGACACTAGTTAATGATCTACAGTTCTTAGGTCTTAGTCAATTTAGCTATATTACTAATTGCAGTGGGAATGTTTTAGACCTTTGTTTTTGTAGTCTTCCAGTATCAGTTACTCAAACTCAACCCCTAACCAAAATTGATCCTTTTCATCCACCATTAAAACTGGATATAATTGATCTCCAAATGAAAAATTTTGAAGAAAATATTGTGCCACGTTATAATTTTCACAAATGTGACTATGAAATGATAAATAATTATCTTAAGGAAGTCAACTGGATAGATATCTTAAATACTGAAACTATCGATGATGCTGTTGAATGTTTTTATAACGAACTAAATAAGTGTTTTGTTTCATATATTCCATTATATATTAAAAGACATTCTTATCCTGTTTGGTATTCAAATGCTTTGATCAATATTATAAAAGAAAAGTCTAAGGTACATAAAAGGTGGAAGAAGTTTCATAATCCCAGGGATTATGATGAGTTTGCTCTACTGAGGGACCGTCAACATAAAACACAAAGCCTATGTTTTAAGCGTTTTACAGAAAATGCTGAATGTCACATTAGACACACTCCAAAATACTTTTGGACATATGTTAAATCAAAAAGGGGCGGTTCAAGTTACCCTCAGCAGTTCACATTTAATGAACAGTCATTTAATGATGCCAATTCTATATGTTGTGCGTTCAACGACTTTTTTAAGAGTGTTTTTGCAAACTGCACATCACCACAGAATCTTGATAGTACTTCTGAAAATACTAATATACACGCTGAAGTTCTATCACATATATGCATTACTGAAGATCACGTTCTTAAAATATTGCGTTCTTTGGATATTTCGAAGGGATCGGGCTGCGATGGTGTCCCTCCGATTTTTCTAAAATCTTGTGCTGGCAGTCTAGCTCTTCCGATTACTCTACTTTTTAAACGCTCTCTGGAGTTTTCTATATTTCCAACACCATGGAAAAGAGCCCTCATTGTACCCATCCACAAAAAAGGCTCAAAATCAAGGATTGAAAATTATCGGCCAATTTCTATTTTAAACGTACTTGCTAAAATTTTTGAGAAGCTGGTTTATGAAAACTTGTACCACGTTATATCGAAGGGTATTCCCGAATCGCAGCACGGATTTCTTAGAGGGCGTTCTACCTTGACTAATTTGGCGGTATTTACGGATTTTGTTTTGGAGCACATGGAAGGGGGAGGGCAGATTGACGTGATTTACACTGATTTCGAAAAAGCTTTCGATCGTGTGGATCACGTCATTCTGTTACAAAAATTGCAATCTTTGCGTATCCACGGTGATCTATTGAGATGGATAAAATCCTATCTCTCTAACCGTTCACAGGCAGTTGTACTGGGAGGTTTTAAATCAGATTACATTCAGATTCCTTCAGGCGTCCCACAGGGCTCGCATCTTGGTCCGCTTTTCTATAACGCATACATACACGACATCTATCGATGTATCGACAAGGCTTCTCACCTGTTATATGCTGACGACAAAAAAATATTTATGAAAATTTATGATAATGCCGACTGTGTATATTTACAAAAGGATCTTAATAATCTTTATAATTACTATACAATAAATAAAATAACTGTCAATATATCTAAATGCCAATGTATAAGCTTTAGTCGAAAAAGAAATATTATAAATTATAACTATAATTTTAATGGTGTGTCAATAGAGAGGGTTGATTCGGTGCGGGACCTAGGGATTACGCTTGACTCAAAGATGAGAATGACCGCTCATTTTGATAATATAATTAACAAGTCGTACAAAAATCTTGGATTTGTAATGCGTGCCTGTCAGCCATTCAAAAGTTTATTATGTCTTAAATTAGTTTATTATGCTTACGTCAGAAGCATTCTAGAATATGGTTGTCAAACTTGGTCACCATATCATGCAATACATACTAATAAAATAGAACAAATTCAAAAGAAATTTATAAACCACTTGAACTACAAATTTAATAAGCCTACTATGGAATACTTTGAGAATTGCCGAATGTATAATTTACTAACTTTGAAAGACAGACGATCTGTGATGGATATGGGGCTATTTTTTGACATAATACGTGGTCGCGTGGACTGCCCTGCACTACTTAGTAAAATAAAATTTAAAACTCCTGCCTTTCGTACACGGCATACACAGTTACTAGACGTACCACAGCATTCTACATCATACGGGCAAAATGCCGTGATGTCCAGAATCGCGCGCTCATATAACACCACATTTAATTCTGTAGACCCTTTTCTAACATCCAAAAAAACATTTATGTCTAAAATTACAAAAGTTATAACCAACAATGAATGAACAATTAGTTATGTCAAATTTGAATCTGTTATGCTTTTATTATATTTCATAAGTTTAATACGATTCATAATCACACAAGATGGCTTAACATTAAAATAATATGTACGTACAAACACAATAGTTTGACTCAGTGTACTGCGGAGCAATGCATTCTTCTGATTATTACTAGCAGTATGCATTGTTTTGAAGTGCACCATAATAATATACGAGTATGTATACCATAGGATTATTATATTCCCTATCTTAATATTGCATTGGAGAGTAAAAATAAAAAATAAATATATCTTTTTCTCGACGTCTACCTAACAGTTACTTACCAAAATGCAACCTACAAACCGGTTCCGAATGACCGAGCGCTCAATGCACGCCCATAATGATAGACAAACACATGTAGTTTACGCGCTAGTTCTAAATTGTTGTTGTATTATTTTGATAAGTTCTGCAAACAATTTAACTAGTAATGGAATACTTTAAAATTTGTAATAATTATTAACGGAAGTATGTTCTTTGCACTATTTATAAGTTTGTATTAGTGGATAACTGTAATTGGTCATAATCTGGTAACTATATGTGTAAATGAGTTTGTAAATGACTGTTGTTATCCTTAATAAAATAAAATAAAAAAATAAAATAAAATTATGAGCCCCTGAAAAATATAAAGGGCCATAAAACTTAAATAATGACTAAAACAATCTTTTAACTTTTCTATACTCTATTCGCCTTTGATATTATAGCGCTTAGTTTATTAAGTATCTTGTTTATTCAGTGTATTAAGTTATATGTAACAATTTTATTTTTTGAAGTCTTTCTGTAAAACCGCATGTTACCTTCAAAATCGATTTTCTAAAAAAATTAGTATAATTTAAAATATCTAAGTAAATTTATTAATTGTTTGAGCGTACTTGTTTAGTCACCAGTTATTTTAAGCAAGCTGCTTAAATACAATCAAGTAAGCCATTTATTTCGTAATGTCGAATATCATATTCAGTAGGTATTTGGCAATCTTATAAATAATAAATAATAAAATATTTCGATTCTCTACGTAAATTATTTCAGTTTGGCACGTTATCGACAGAAGTAGCGTATATATGGAGATCATCGTACACGTGAACATTAATGCCTCTCGCTAAGGGTATATTGACGCAAAACAAAATTAATTGACTCAATTAATAATTTCCTAATATAACAAAGCTGGTCGCGTTTTATGATTTATTGTATAGTATAATCCTATAATGAACAAATTAATACTTGCCTCAACGTATTTTGGATGACTCAAAATCACATGGGGCCTCGAGAAAAGGTGAACTCGAAAAGCGTCACCATACTTGAGTGAAAATTTGTAAAGTAAATTTAAAAACTCTGAAACAAAAATAGATAAGAGAGATCAATATCGTAGAAGCGGACGACAACCGAATCAACCTGTTCTTTAAATTTTATTCTAGGTATTATAATGATGTAGTTTGACCTTGGCATATTAAATGAACAGTGATTAACGAAATAAAAATTACGCAATAGTTTCGTTATCACATAATGGTGAAGCCAGTTTAAATTCAATGCTTTTTATACCAATTTTTTCCCGATTTTAAAAATAAGACAGCTGAATAGTTGAACAGACTAGTTATGCGCATATAGATACAATTTGCGTAATACCTACAACGAGAATGTTATGAAGTAGGCGACATCAAGTTTTTAATCTCATAATATGAAATTACAATGGGTTCTGATAAATATGTGCATCTATAAATACTACGCTCTGCTGGATTAATATGAACAAAGCATTTCAATTTATTTTTGCTCGATGGTACTGTACCCCAGTGCCATCTAAGTGCTCTATCCTTTCGAAGAGCAAATGTCTTAGTGCGTAATTCAAAACATTTACTACAGTGTCAGTTGTCTATACTATGGCACCTCCTATCTCTCTTCTGTGGAGATTATGATGCAAATCACTCTGGTGATTCTGGAAGGAATTCTTGATAAGGCTGAAGACTGGATGGTAGTGGAGGGCAGGACCATCATTGCCGTTGATCAAAGGTATCTATCGCCTTAGATCAAATATACCATAGATACACATTCTCATACCAAACTCTCGTCAAGTAGTAGCTTGATAGTTTCACATACATAATTGATGTTTTTTTATAATAAAGAATACTAGTAACGTGGGTAACACATTACTAGTATTCTTGTTAACCCCCTCCAGCTAAGCTAAATGCTTGTATTAGGAGTGGGTTCTCGTCGGTAGTGCACTGGGTGAGGTTCGAACTCGTGACCTCTTGATCGCAAGTCCGACGCCTTAGCCATTACGCTACCGACGCTTAAATGAAAAATATATGTGAATATATGTTGTAATAGTTTGATACAAAAACTGCAATGTATAGTTCTGTAGTGTATTACTCCCACAATGGAGCGTATTGGACCCGTGGTACGTGTTCCACAGTGAAAAGTATAGCGCAAACTACCTATTTCAAAAATATTTTTTTTAAATTAAAATGATTAATAGTAAAACTATCAATTGACAATTTATTAATGATGCGTTGTTAAACACAGCTAAATGCTATCGAAATATCAGCCCGGAAAGACTCGCAGGTCAAAGAGTAAACTGTACATAAAATATTAAAGACTTGATCTACATTTTTTTATAAAATAAAAGTAAGGTAGGTACCTGAAGGATCAACGATAAACAAATGAGCATTTCCCAAAAGCGGCAAAGGAAAAGGTCCTGGTACACTGATCCTGTTGCTTTCATTAATTAGACGAATCCAATTCACTAGTAAAAATAAAACTGCAATCACAGATAACAATATAATGATCATATTGAATTATTACACAAGCAACTTCATTCGCCTAAATTTGTTATTGGAATGCCATTGCGACTCACGATCAAGACCTTATTACGTGTGAGACGGAACAGAAACACGTGACCAATATACTAGCTTATCTACATAGTAATCTGTGCTTCTGTCCACGACTTCCTACGAGAATAGATTAAAAAATACAACAGAATAATAATATGAAACACACTCAGTATTTAAATTTTTCCTAAACAAGTTAGGATAAATAAATATTTTTTTTTATATTAAAATAACTTTTTTTTTCAAATGAGTGTCCGTATCAGCCTTTTAATGTGTTTTTTACGAATTTTCATTTTAACTTGCAATGTTTGTTTTTTATGGGATAGGTAGCAAACGAGTGGACGGGTCACCTGATGGTAGGTGACTACCACAGCCCATGGATACCTACAACTCAAGATTAACAAGTACGTTGTCGATTTTTAAGGTGGGAGTAGGGGAATAGGTTAGTGCCTCCAGTAATTAAGCATTGCTTCATGTCGGTTTTCTGTAAGGCCGTGGTAACACTAGGGTCGAGCCGGCCCCGGCCACGGCCGGCCACGATGAACATGTTGGTTGTTTTGAGAAAATCTTGCAGTGTTTTTAAACCTTAAAACCTTATAACTTTAAAGTTACTGGTGTCCGATTGAGCTGAAAGGCTTGTGTAAGTTTGGGGACAATCGAATGTATGATATACTATCAAGCTGTTCTGCTAATGGAGTCTGAAGGTGGTCATAGGAACTTTTACACCACTAATGCTAAACCAATCGGGTTCAGGTTCATTTGATTTAACTTAACGGAATCTTGTGAGGTTACCAGATGGTTCCCAAGTTATGTTATAATGAAGCCATCAAATATGTTCTTACAATATCCGGTAGCCGTTCAATTTATGTCAAACTAGCAGCGCCCCGCAGTTTCACCCGTGTAAGTTCCGATGACATGGGAATATCTAGATAAAAAGTAGCCTATATGTTAATCCAGGTCTCCAGCTATTTACAAACCAAAATTCATCGCAATCGGTCCAGTAGTTTTTGGTGTGAAAGAGTAACAAACATCCATCCATCCAAACTTGCACTTTTATAGTATTAGTGGGATTTAGGGACCCAACATCTATTGGTACAAGAGCTAGCAATAATTTTGACAAAGAATTTTATAACATCCGATTTTTTGATATATTATTTATTACCTATTGAATGCATTCCATTTTAAAAAATTGGTAACTGAGAGTTGTTGAGTGGTTAGGAGCATGATGCCCGTGCATTTATGTGCTAACCTATATTTATTTATTCTTAAGAACTAAAAGTAGAGATCTTTTACAAGTGGGGGGCTTATCGCGCTTTGCGATCTATTCCAGGCAACCATTGGACGGAACGAGAGTTTATGTATGACAAGAGGAGTTGCAGTGTATAATTGATTGAAAATATTATCGAAATCATACATACGTACTGCAGATAATAATATACACACATATTTACACACACATATATATGTATATAATTATATACCTATAATAATATATGTGTGTGTGTGTGTGTATATATATATGTGTATGTGTGTATATTGTTATCTAGTCTAGTTTGTAAGAATATCTATGTACAGTTTTGTATCATTTTGTTCAATAAAGAGTTTTTTTCTTATGTTATAAGGGGCAAACGAGCAGACGGGTCACCTGATGGTAAATTACTACCGCCGCCCATGGGCACCTGTAACTCAAGAGTCACAAGTGCGTTGCCGCCCCTTAAGGTGGGCGTAGGAGAAGAGGGGGAGAGGGGGGAAGAGTGGGAAGACGGGAGAAAGGGATTAGAGGGGAGGAGAGAGGGATAGAGAAAGGACGGGAATAGGGGAGAGGGAAGGGTTAGGGCCTCCGGTAACCTCACTCGTGCGGCGAAAAGGAATGCAACTGCCGGTTTTCTGTGAGGCCGTGGTATCGAGCGGAGTCGAGCCGGCCCATACTTGCCGAAGCATGGCTCTCCCAGTTTATCTAATTTATCAAAAAACCAGACCTCTCTACAGAGAAGGATGAACTACGTCTGGCACCTGAGAGCGGTTGCGTATATAAAAATAATCCTCCTTCGCAGTCGGGTTAAAATAGGTTATTTAGAAAGACGCGCCTACTAACTTGCTGGTTGCGATGGATATCTTTAAATGGCTTTGACTATTCAGCAACAGACGGCTCGATCCTGAGTTGCTGTCCTCCTTCTACCTACCTATTGCTTTTTTTTCTTTAATTCCTAAAGCGCCCGTTTGACGGCAATGTGGTTTTTGCCCCAAATTATAGTTGACAAAATGTGGGTTTAATACGCCTCAGTCTACCCCTTCTGGAATACAGACATGAGTATTTGTATGTATGGATGTATGTATGTACTAATAATGGCAATTAATCTCCGACAAACGAATTGTAATTTTTAATTAATTGTAATTGTTACAATGTTCTGTAAACACGAACATTGTAACTTGGCATTTTAAAAACATGTGTTATCTAACTTTTGCGTTGCAAACACAATGATAAACGTTCCTGCTGATAGCAACACATGAATAATGGATAATATTGTATAGGAATGACTTGTATGAAATTCAATGAATATGTTTCGTGAATTAACAATATTATTTCACATACAGAGGAATTATTGCGCATGCACCTTATTTCGTCAAGGTTATCGCCTCAAAAGATAAACTCAGTCTCGCAATTATTGAATTAAATGTCAATGTCCCTGAATAAATTACGAGGTATGAACGTATTTGAGACGTAAAATGTATATGTTGTGACAGGCAGACGTGATGCTTCCTCCATAATGGACCACGCCACCCGCAAAGTTTAATTTACTGTGTGAAAGATCACTTGTGAGAGCAATGATGAGATAAATTTCACGAATTTGGGGAGACAAAGGTTATAAAGGGAATTTATTTCGGATCTCATAAGCACTTCATTAAATGTTACCTTGGATGGCGGCTCAGAATAGCGTCAACGCTACCTTGTATTTATCTTATACTAAACTTGATGATAGATTGTACTAACGAAAAAAGGGATATCAGATGTAAAAAGTGATTATTTTTTAAGTGTTTTCATTACGTCTAATCAAGTGATGGAAATTAACACAACAAGAGGCAGTCACGCAGGTGTTTCTTACTTTGCAGCTATCTAGCTAATCTTAGTCTGAAAACTGACGTAAGAAACTAACCATAATATCAATGACACTTAGTCACCATAATCTGAATAATTAACAGAACGAAGAAAATAAAAATATATTTGATCGAAATACTGAACAAATCAAAAGAGTGCAGACAAAGAAGAATTGAATACTCTCTACTAGCAGCGCCCCGCGGTTTCACCCGCGTAAGTCTCGAGCCCGTGGGAATATAAGGATAAAAAGTAGCCTATATGTTAATCCAGGACTCCAGCTATTTACATACCAAGTTTCATCGTAGAAAGAGTAACAAACATCCATCCATCCAAACTTTTACATTTATAATATTAGTGGGGATATACGTTGTTTATATAACGGCATTCTCACTTAATCCCGGTATTCAGTACCTGGCTGAATACCCAATTTATGTTTTATCCCCTACAGGTTCATAAATTAAACCCACAGTAGTTTGTTTTTTTTTTTGTTAATTTATGGTTAAATACAGCAAGAGGCATATATTCTCATTCACAAAAAAAAAAACAAATTACCTGCAGCAGGCGTTACGCGTTATGAGCAAAAAAGTCTGAACATTTCATAACAAAATGAACTAAAAAAATATTACCTAATGATAAATAAATAACAAAAAACATGTACTTTTTCACGATCACGAAATTTATAATTATTATAATTAATTATACATTTAACACTAGAAAAGAAAAAAACAAAAGAAAGTGTGTTTGCGTCCCTTATAACATTCTCAGAAAAGTTCTAAAACCATAGATTATTTTGTCAGACCGTTAAAAAAATTTAAGGCCACGTGAAGTATTGCGTCCGAAATTAGTTATTCAACCGGCTTATCCTGTGACGAGCCATGTGTGAACATACAAATATATTTCACAAAGAATTTCCTGTGATACGACAAATTTATTTCTCGCACCCGTCTTAACCAGGATAAGTAATAAATTTTAGCCGTTTTATGGAAATATATCTGTGACATTTGGGTTATATTTCGTAGCCGGAGCATATTGTTTTGGTCGTCCATTATCCTATATACTATATCCTACTATATCCCTTTGTTACGTAGATAATGTTTTTATGTAAATAAATTTTCTAAAACTAGTCCCTGCATTGCGTATTCCGCGTCTCTTAGAAATAGAGTCAAGATGTAAAGGACACCGTGTGAATTTGTCAGTGACAAAAAAACCAAGACACCTTGTGTTTGGTGGCTTAGCCACCTCGTATAAAGTAAAGTATTAGTAATAGATGTAATGTCGGGGACACTGTGAGATTTTGTCTGTTCATTTACGACACAAGCACTGTATCGAGCCCTCGGAACACGGCGATGTAAATTATTATTAAAATGTCTATGGTACAGGTTATCTAACAACACACAACAATCTGGGCAATAACAGTAAATAACCAAACTGAAAAACAAACTCCGGCCAAAAGCAGTAATTACCCTAAACATTTACTTTGGTCACGACCCTCCTCCATTCATTCGTCCAGTGCCGAGTGACCGATGTTACGAGCAAAGGAACTTTACCTTTCAAATTCAACGTTTAGAGAAACTTTAATTAATTTCACAGAACCCTAATAATTTCCAAATGGTTTGTTTCGTGTGGTCTTGTAAATGCTCGAAAACCCTTGCTTTTGATTTGACTGATGTGAAATGGATATAAACAAACATAATGCGATATTTTAACATTTCGTTTATTTCTTTGTGGGTTCTTGGACATATTAGTGCAAGCTGTGTTTAGTTTAGGTCTAGATAGGTGGTGACCTATCTAGACCCAAACTAAACAAAGCTTGCACTCTGGGTTTTATCTAGAACATGCATAAATACACTTAAATATTTAATTTTGTAAACTTACGTACTAAATTCTCTTGATGTTTTACGTTCTTTGGAACGCAAAAGAAATAAGGTAGAGTTGTTTGTTAAGTAGTTTTCAAATGTTCAAAAATCACATACAATCACAATAACAATAATGATAATACCAGTGTTATATAGACAACTTTCCCATAGCTTTTTTTGTTAAGAACAGCAATAATCTTACGATTATAGAAACTAAGTATATGATTTCAATAAAAAAATACCTTGACTTTAGAGGTTTCCTTTACTTGAAAATCATCTATTCTGTTTTTATAGATCTATTAACATGGGTAAACAAATTAACAAAACTATCAACTTTGAATGGATTACGCGATTGTTATAATTTAATTCTGCCACCGCGTGTAAGATTCTCAGAAAGTCTACATACTGTACACGTATTCAAAAGTGCAGTAATCGTCCATATTAAAAAGACAAATGGTACAGATGGTTAGGGTTCATGAGGTGTAAAGTAGTGATATACCCTACCGCGGACTATAATTTAAGTAGTTCCTAGCTTACCATATTTCATAGTTTTACGATTACTTCAGAGGGTTTCTTCATTAGTATCCAGTCTAATAGACAGATGAACAACAAGGCCATCCCTTGAAGGTTCCGAAAATAATAAGTTACGAACCGTAAAAAGTATCAGTTACTAAGTCAATGCTGCTTTTCTAATAGCGAGAAAGATCACCAGAGCTCTTTTGGAGTGATCTGAGTTGTCAGAAAACAAAATATAGTTATAGTAGCATAAAGACAGATATAGTTCTCGAATTCATATATTTTAATATGGACCTTAACAGTTTAAGAAATGCGGAAATACATACATACAACTCGTGAATCAATTAAATATATTAAATTATGTATTACTTAAAAACTTTAAGGCTTAAAACCGGGTCTTGCAAGTTCCGTGAAGATTTTTTCCACATATTATAGTAGCGCTGTGTGTCTGTTGAACATTGACAGGCAAAAACTCGGGATGGCAAAGTTCATTTCTGGTTATTGAGGTGTAACTAAATAGACTATTACAATCCAGCTAAGTCAGACCTGGCTTACTGATCAGTTTTTAAACAAAAATATCGCTCATGAAGGCCAGTGATCGTTTTGCACTGTCCGACGCCTGGTGCGGCTTCTGCGGGACGGAAGAGTCCTAGTTCTCTCCCGTTCCCTTTACGCCACTTCTTTGGCATGCATCACTACCTCACAGAACGAGGCAGCAGAATTCTACGCACTCTCGCTCTGGACCATACACATCACGGTCTCCAGCGAGAGGCTACCCACACCGATAGCCACCGCGAGGTCGGCACGCTGCTGCGCCCACGCAATGCAGTTCACCAAAGTGTGGAGTGCCGTATTCTCGCAGCAGCGCCCGCAGTGGTGGCAAGCAGAGGTTAGCACCCGGCCTATGCGACACAGGTATGAGAGAGCACCATAGCGCCTCTGTAGCCAACCCCTAATGACGGATTTTAAAGCCAGAAATGTGGCGTGCCCTATTATAAATTATCTATAAAAGACACAATTACAAGTTTGGCTGTCTTCCCCCTTCACGTCCTAACAATTATTTTTATTTATTTTAACATAATAAAACCTCACTTAAAACAAGTAAATTTATAGAAAAGTGCTTAAATAAAATATCTGCAAATAACAATAATACACCAGAATATGTGAGTTGGCACTTTGCACGCCGTTTATTACTATGGCTCAATAATGTGTGATAAAATATCAATTTACGAGAACTTCTGAATGCTGAAATTAATTTTAATCGCTGTTTTATTTTTCTTTAATTTCAATTAGTTGCAAGCAATGGTAAAAGATGATTTTATAAAGGTAAGCTTTATAATTAGTTATAGAATTATATTTAATTTGAATATGAACTTAAATATGAACACCAAAATTTATATTTAATAAATAGCTATGATTGATTGCTTAAGGTACGTTGTTTAATCTTAAAGCTTGCAGTTGAACAGAAACAAATTAAAGAGAAATAATAAACTAGGGCCACTAAAAATTAATTACGAAAGTCAAACGTAAAGTTTGTCTTTTGTTTCTTTGCAAAATACACAAACGTCTCTAGATGGTATTTTCTTCTAAACATCGGTTGTTTTATACAAACATAACTAGCTGAAAGACAAACTTGAACATTCGAGTTGTAGATTAAGTTTCGATAGATATGAATATTTATTGAACTGAAATAATGAACTCCGAGCTACACTTGGAAATACTTATATTTAACTTAATCCTAAAAGTGTGTCAAAACATCATTATTTGGTTACAGATTTAGTGATAAACACCTAACCTCAAGGATTTTGATCAACATATTGAGAACTGAATCAAGCGACCCGAGCCCCTAATTATTGAGCTCAAAAGAAGCTTCGTTGTGGGTATTGTGCAACTGGCATATGCGATGAGTTGCATAATACACACAACGCAGGTTTAATAATAGCGGATAGTTATTATTAGCATAGAACTTAGAACTTATCTTTTTTTAAGAACTTTACAGACGGTATGTCAACAAAATTTGTAAACTTGCTAGCCAACTTTATTTGTCTGGAGTTTTCAAGTACTTTGTCTTTATGAACATGCCAACATCCTGCTACTTTAAAATCCTTAACACGTAGAAATATTTATTTTAGCACTCTTCTAAAATTATTTAAAAGAGCATTCAATTTGATTTGCAGACAGTGGGACGTAATATTTCTAGCTCTGAAGCGAGATAACTAAGTGTCCCAATTTAAAGTACAAAGTATTGGAACTATTTGAATAAATTGGAATACTCAGCGACAGCGACAGCGAACTTCAAAGAAGTTATTTCAAGATGGCTCCAGCTTCCGGTATATTTTCATTAGAAATATTATATAAAATATTCAATAAAGGAACCATCTCTAAGATTAATAAGATTCTTTAGAGATTTTATTAACGCGCGATAGCTTCTTGATGTTTATGTAAACGAAGCACGTCGTACATACGAGTACAGTGTTCGTTATGTTTAGAGCAACTTTACTAAATAACACAATCCCGGCGCTTCGATCTTCTTCGTTATATTTGTGTACCATTCAAGCGTGTACATTCATTTACTCCAATTTCGACTGTCCTGTTGGTCTAGTGGTTAGTGACCCTGACTGCTAAGCCAGAGGTCGTGGGTTCGATTCCCACCCAGGACAAATAATTGTGTGATGAGCACGATAATTTGTTCTGTGTCTGGGTGTAATTTATCTATAATATGTATGTATTTAGAAATATATAAGTATGTTTATCAGCAGTCTGGTAACCATAGTACAGGCTCTGCCTAGTTTGGGATCAGACGGCCGTGTGTGAAATGTGTAAAAAAAATAAATTATAATTTAACGGTAAAATATATTTATATTCTCATGCACTGTTCAGTTCTAATAAAAGTTGAGAGTTAATCTTGGAGTTTATTATACTTATAATGAGAGTATAAGTTTTTTTTAACACTACTACTATGAGTAGCAACCCGACCTCAGTATTTCAAATTCTCCATTGATTCTTTATTATGTAAATTTCGTGCGTTTAATCTATGTATATGCAAAATTATATTGCATATTTATATATTTTTTTTTATAATAAATAAATATAGCGCTTATTTTTTAAGAGAGCATCCATTAATTACGTGAGGTCTTTACAGGGGGAGAGGGTCGATCCTCCCGAAATATCACGTTTTTTTCGCATGTATGAAAGTCAGTCTTCGTGTGTCCCTGTGGATTAGAATAAGTATTCTTTTACGACTTTCGGTAGTTCCTGTTTAAGAATATTATTGTTCGATTTTCTTACTGTGTTTTTAGGTTACGTTATGTCTTAAGTGTTCACTAGTCCTAAATAATACAGTAAAAATACGCAAATAAAAAAATCTCATGTGAAATTATTGGGGGGAGGAGCAAGTCAAGCCAAATCTGTACATTCGACATCTCATTAAAGAGGGAGGGAAAGTCGAAAAATTGCCAATATCGCCTCACGTAATTAATGAACGCCCCCTAATACTTTTCAAAGTTGAAGAATCAAGTTTCTTGTACCTAGGCGTTTTAAGTTAATTGTAAGTAATAAGTATATGTATGTATGCAACTCAAGAGTCACAAGTGCATTCCCGGTCTTTAAGGTGGAAGTAGGGGAAGGGGGGGGTAGGGGAGAGGGAAGGGTTAGGGCCACCAGTAACTTCACTCACTCGGCGAAAAGTATTGCTCCGCTGCCGGTTTTCTGTGAGGCCGTGGCTGGCTCTCCCACTGTTCATTGTAGTAAAAATACAGAACTTCAATAAAATGGAACTAGCAGTTTATTGCAACTAATTTAATAATGTAAAATTATTTACAGACGTTAATTTTATTTACAGAGAATACTATCAACAGCTGCTACAAACGGCAACAAAGCGGCAAACATTTATAATGAAATATTATTAGAATCATCAATTTGATATTATGTACCATAATATAGTGATCATAAAAAACATAGGAATGTTACTCATTTTTTGCGTAGAGACCAATCATTTTCACAAAAACTTGAGATTGTAAAGTGCCGCTTTTTTCTGCGTTCCTTAGAGAACTCCTCGAGGTCATGACGAAGCAATTATGTTAAACTCACCAAACTCTTAAAGTGCCTCAGCCATCAGACAGTCAGTGTACTCCCAGCAGGTTAATTTTAGGCGAACCCGTCCATGTTTACCACGTAGCCAGATTTGTTGGACGGAGGTCTTTGCCAGTTTTTGTCCACGGTACCCGAAGAGTAATCAGGAGACTACGAGGAGAGACAGATATCAGAGTGGGCAGAATATTAAAATAAGTTCTTAACCACCGTAAGAATTTCGTTTCGAATTTGAATACACTTAGTTTAATGTCTTCTTTATAGTCTACTACTATTTTAGTCCCGATCCCGTCGGAATATCGGGATAAAAAGTAGCCTATGCGTTAATCCAGGTTTCCAGCTATCGACACACTAAGTTTCATCGCAATCAGTTCAGTGGTTTTTGCGTGAAAGAGTAACAAACATCCATCCATCCAAACTTTCACATTTATAATACTAGCAGTGCCCCGCGGTTTCACCCGTGTAAGTCCCGATCCCGTAAGGATATCGGGATAAAACGTAGCCTATTTGTTAATCCAGATTTTCAGCTATCTACATACCAAGTTTCATCGCAATCGGTTCAGTAGTTTTGGCGTGAAAGAGTAACAAACATTCATACATACATCCATACATCCTCACAAATATTCACGTTTATAATATTAGTAGGATTAGTGGGATAACAAACATCCATCTATCCATCCATCCATCCGAACTTTCACATTTATAATATTAGTGGGATTTCTTATTTCAATCTGGTAACAGTTGAGAATATAAAAGTTTCAGGATCGTTAGGTTTGATTTCGTTAGTTTGTATGTTTGTTAAATTTTATTACAAATATGACTTCAACTCACGTTCTAAAACTCGACCAATGTCTGAAACTATAGCTATATCGCAAATAAAAAGGAATGTTATATGCTAATGGTTAAGTGCATTTTTAACAAACTTTTACCATTTTCACAGATAATAACATAACTTATCTTTTAGTACACTTTTTATGACTTCTTATTCTTTTAATATATCAGAATTTTTTTTACTGTAGCCTCATTTGGGCTTTGAAATAAAAAAATGTGTCCCGGTCCGGGGCCCCTTAGGCCACAGATCTTAGGACGCAAGGGGTCAAATTTCCAGGTTCTTCGGGAGTTCGGTAAGTTTTTTTTTTATATTTCAATATATGATAATAATATATTTAAACTATTTTTTTGCTAAAACCATTTCTAAACTAATATTTAATACTTGGAACCCCCTACTTCAACGATTTCTAATTAAGTGTAGTAATGTGTGTTAGATTTTCAAGTTTTTTTTGTGGGACAGGTGACTCGTCTGCCCATTTGCCTACAAAGTAAGGCGAACGATTTCATTGAATCTGTACTGCTTGTGGTATTTATTTTTTCTGTGATGGGGGGAAACGAGCAGACGGGTCACCTCATAGTGCATGACTACAGCCGCCTATAGGCACCTGCAACTCAATAGTCACAAGTGCGTTGCCGGCCTTTAAGGTGGGTGTAGGAGAAAAGGGGAGCGGGATTAGGGCCTCCGGTAATCTCACTCACTCGCATTGTTTCAAGCCGGTTTTCTGTGAGGTCGTGGTATCACTCCGGTTGAGCTGCCGAAGCATTGCTCTTCCACTATTAGCATGGTTGTCCCACGTATTGAACTGCAAATTTTAATAAATAATGAAAATTGACAACACTTCTGATTTCAGAATATGGGCCTACGGAATATATCAATCGTGGTGCCTAATATCAAGAAACTCCTCATAAATCATATCCCTAAAACAATGACTGAAGTGAAGTGAATGGTCATTCCACAATTACCAAAAAACATTTAACATCCAAAAAAACTCCACACTTATCCCACAGACTATCGTTGTTTTAAAAGGTCTAGGTCTCACAATTAATTTCCTCCCTAGATATCACATTACTCCAATATCTTTCAATACTTCCAACGTTCCAAAGTGATTTCTGCAATAACAATAAGTTACAAACACGTCGTCCAAGAAATTGAATCCAGAAAATTCTATACAGTCTCGAAATCTGAGAGGAATTTTATGACAGCAAATAGAAGGGTTTAAGAGATAAGAATTTCATTTCCTATCGAAAAGGCACTAATCGTAAACACTGCGGTACATTTCATTCATTTGAAATAAATGACAGATGGTTTGAAGAAATTGAAAAGGCACCAAAACATCTTAGGGGTATTTCAGACTATGCTACAGTACCTAAATAAATAAAATATAATATTCAAAAAGAAAATTTAGAACAGGTGGCTCTAAATCAAACTTCGTTGGACTGTAAACGCGCGGAAATATCTATTGAATGATACTTCATTCACATTCTTAACAAACAGACGGATGAACTGGTGAATCTGTAAGACTTCTTTTCTTTGTTTTGAAGAACGCAACCTTAAAAAGGCTTTAAAAAACTTAATGTTTATCTACCTGAACATTCCCTCTGAACAAAACAAAGCAGGTTGGTAAGGATTATGTAAAAAGTATTTTCCACAAGATCTCATTGCATTTTCTAGTAGAACGGATTTTCTGCTATTGGCGCATCAAAAGGGATTCCTACGCTACCTTTCCTTTTTAATCCGTCTGTTCATGACAGTGAATGTCTGGTATGGGATTATCTCTTTAGCTTTGTAAGACTTTGCGCCATTAGGCACTTGTAAATACGTCTGCGGTACTAGCAAAGAATCACGAGAAATAGGACTGTTATGTCCTTTGTGCGGATAAAAGCGGAACATATATAACGTAACAAGGAATGTTTACTAGAAATTAATTTATTCTGATATGTGATGTTTGGTTTGAAATATTAAATACATAATTTATATCTTATTAAGTATTAATTGTCACATTTAAATATGTATGCCCTACGATACAGAAAGCTAATAAGTGTATAATGTAAATCAGTTGTTTAGACTTCAAAAAAAGAAAGAAGTTCTCAGTTGGTGGCAATCTTTTTTTTTTATGGGATAGAAGCCAAACGAGCAGACGGGTCATCTGATGGTCTGCAACTCAAGAGTTACGAGTACGTTGCCGACCTTTAAGGTGGGAGTAGGGGAAGGGAGAAAGAAGAATGAGAAGCGGGAGGGGAGGGAAGAGGGGGAGAAAGGGGAAGAGGGAAGGGTACATTTGCTCTCGATACGCACGTTTGGTGAATTGGAACAGATGATAAAAACCAGAGATCAAGGTTGTTTCTAGTAAGGTTGGTCATTTTATACCAATTTAAATTTGTAGAAAATATTCGATCTCTAAAGGTTTAAATTTAGGGATAAAGAATGCGGTTTATTACAATATATCATGGTTAGATACTTTTTTAAAAGATAATATTAACAGAGGAATATTAAATATATAATATATTGATCAAATACGAATGTTTGCATTCTGCAATAGGAATGCGTCGGATTAACGGTCGATTTGCATTAATATCCGGGGCGGTATTTAAATCTCTACCAGTTCAATGTTTGCTTCAACAGAAAAGCTTTGTGAACTAGGGTGTTGGCAAGTAATTTCCGAACGAAACGGTTTGATGCGCCTCTATTTGTATAAAAATATTAGCACGTATTATGGATATAGTCTATTATTCAAAGGAGGAACCACTCGCTAAAATTGATATAAATAAAGTCTTGCTACATTGGCTTATTTCTAAGAATTGTGGGATAAATAAAATTATCCTTTTTCTCTGTTGCCGCAATGCCAAAGAGTACATGATTAGTAGAGAAGAAGGAAAACGATAAGCTAATACGTTCTTGTTTATATTAAACTGGCTGGCCCAACATCTTTTAAATGTTTTTATAAATTTTGTTTAGTTTTATGGACAAAGCACAAATTTCCGGTCATTTTAAATTTTTCCCAAAAATGCTTTTTCGTTCCGAATCGATCCAGCTATTCTAGATATACTAGAAAGGCATTTATTTTTTATTTATATGTATAGATATACTACCTGACTCGATAGACGTTGTCTTGTCAAAACTTTAATTAGTCTTTGCCAGTTCCCGGTTGTCCTAAACTTCCTTCCGTATTTCTTGAAACTTTTCCAATTTTTCTTCCACTAACAACGAAAGGTTCAAAGGTCTAATTCCCCAAAATTTTAACAACAAAACTGGTACTCCTCTAAACTATATTTATATATTCTATGACTACAACCTAGGTACCTCCAAAACCTTGTACCTGTGAAATCACTTTACAATAATAAATGTAATCTTTTGTACCATTATACCATTATTATACCATTTGTAACTAATCAATTTTGTATATACTCACTATAACCTACGTTGTAATGGTGTACAAGAAAGTTTATTATGTTAAATATCTCAAATTTTTCCTCCAATTATTAAGCGAATGTGGTGCCATCGCCTGCTTAATGATGACATATAGATCAAAAACCTAACCCACTTTTTTTTTTATTCTCATTTATTTAGAGGCTTTTACCTTACTAAGGTACGACAGCCTCATCGTACCCTAAACTTATTAATAGACAATAAATCTTAGATATTAAACTTAACTTAAATCGTTGGTAATAGAGGTAGATAGTGATGCAACAACCATATCGTATAGCATTACAGCGTTATCAGAACTTGGCGCGGATAAAATTTGTATAAAGGCCCCCACATCATGTTTATTAATTTTTAAGTTTTGCAACCTAACCCACTTCCCAAAGTTGAAATTCAGCATCCAACTGGGTAATTATGTGTATCTAAATGAAAAAGTCAGAAAACACTGAATTTTACGATTTAAATTATTAAATATAAATATAAATATTTCCAAACAATCGATTTTTATTAATAATTAGCGCCTTTCAAAATTATAATAGCATTTTTTTTATTTTAGAGAATAAGTTCCATGATTCCATGATGAAAGGTCGCTTTTATCATTTTATATACCAAATTATTTATAAAATTTAGACAACCAATAATAACACAAACTGCAACTGGCAGCGCTAGCTTAGCTATCTGACATCAAAACATCATTGCAAACAACTGTAAGAATTCTATTACGAAATAAATACATTCTTACACAATCGTACTACTTGTATTTGAAAATAGTAAAAGTCTGTGATTTAGTCTAAATTCGATGCCCGTTGTCCTTAAACTTTCAATAGACACTTTGAAATTGTACATAATCACTACGTATTTCTTGTTTTTTTTTTTCTTCTATAACAATGTTTGCTATTTAAAAATATAACTTCTTAAATTTGAGCAGTCCATTTTTATACACAAATCAGATAACTTACGATAAATGAAAGCTCAGGATTTGCCTTGGCTTTGCCTGATGCTTTGATTTGACTTGACTGCTGAGCTAGAGGTCGTGGGTTCGAGTCCCACCCAGGACAAATATTTGTGTGATAAACATGATCATTTGTTCTATGTGTGGGAGTAATTTATCTATACTATGTATGTATTTAGAAAAAATATAAGTATGTTTATCAGCGTCTGGTTACCATAGTACAGACTCTGCCTAGTTTGGGATCAAACGGCCGTATGTAAAATGTGTCAAGTTATTATTATTATGAAAATCAAATCATCAATTTAATGTGAATGCGCCCTTAGCTCAAGAAACCTGAATTTTAATTAATTTAATCAACATATAAATATCACATTCAACACAGATAACTTTCATCGATAATAATATTATGAGGAGATTATTATGCCTCATCCTACTTTGCTTATTAGCTTATTAAGATTTTCTCAATTAGAAGCCAACATGTGTACAACCTTCAAACACATATTATTATATACGTGTATACATAATGTATGTAAAGCAGTATAGGGTATTATTATAATCACTAAATTAAGAGGAATTGCCGTGAAATTAGTTGGAGTTATGTTAGTGACCGTTCTGTTTACCAAAATCAGCTACTCTACACACTGAAGCTTCTAAGTCTGTAGAATTTGTAATTGCCAGAGGTTGAGCTTTCAATAGAGACTAATGCCGGTTGAAATTCTAAACTTCTAAACTCCCTTGGTGTCATTAACACACAATATTAAGGCGATATTATGGTAGGTACTTTTAGGATGCAAGATTGATAAAACTTGGACAAAAAATAGACTACCTACCCGAAGCACGCAGACGAAGTCACGGGAATCGGCTATTAATATTATAAATGCATAAGCAACTCTGTCTATCTGTCTATCTGTTGTGCTTTCAAGCCTAACTACTCAACCGATCATCGTGAAATTTGTCAAGGATACAGAGGGACACAAAGACATATAATATCTTTCGTCCAAAAAAAGATACGGTGCCCGAGGAATAGGAAAATAACAATAACGCGTAGCTTTTGCCCGCAGATTCGCTCGCGTTTTTGTACGCAAAACGTGTCCCTACACCAGCTTTATATACCAACCAGCTGTGCCCGCGACTTCGTTCGCGTTTTTTCGGAAAACAGCAATTTGTCGCTTATTGCATAGTACCTCTTTCTTCAGGCAGCATTTTTTATACTGTATTGGCGGTGAAACAACCTGGAGCGTACAAAAAAGGTTGTTTTGGTTGCTTACACGTGAAATAACGACATAATGACATGAATAAATGAATAAATAATTTGGCCGTGGTAACATTACTCATTTGATTTTCCTGTGAAAGCTCACCTCACCGGGCTATTCGTGAGGCCGTATATCAGGCTTAAACCAAGTAAAACCACACGGTGTGTCTCACGGAACCGTTTATGAGTTGACCGTCGGTACGTCGACGTTTTGCCTCGAATGATCCACCCAGCGCTGGCTAGCGGACGGCAACGATGTCCAGACACCCTCTTCACGGGAGACTCTGCTTCGGGTGAAGAACATAAAACTCGTCTCAAACACCCACGGCCACTCTTAGCGTACGCATGAGAGCGCGAGTGAAAAGGTTCCACCTGGAAGTTTTTCTACCGAATCCACACCGTCATCTCCTCCTTGCGCGAGATGTTCTCCTCGCAGAAAATCGTCATTAAACAACTGTGACGACCTAATATCTCGATTCGTCCGACAAATTAGGAGACTCTTGCTGTAGTCAGTCAGTCCATGCCGCTTCCTAGAAACTATGGGCCCCCTCGGTATACCTAACAGAGAACAGAGAGAACAGAGAAATGTTTGCTTCTGAGCTTTGTTTAGTCACGGTGTAACATAAGATTTAGCACTACTGTAACCGAACGGAAAATAAACGATCTGAAAGTGTAAAAAAAACTTCACCGGTTACATGTCAACATTTCAGCTTGGATGTAATTTTTTTGACGATAGTATCTGCCATGCATTTAATATAGTAAAATACTGTAATACTAACAAAGTCTTAAGTTAAACTAACAACTAAGTGATAGATGCTTTAAATAAAAATTCTATTATCATGTTGACGGGAATCAACGCGATCACGTATTTAAAAGGTATGACATACCTTTGCTTTGCCGTGGTCGTGGCCGTGATCACAGGCCTGTAGGTACTGTTTTTAAATACGTGATCGCGTGCACTCCCGTCAACATAATGATATTATCATGGAACGCAAAAGTTTAAAAGTTTGGATCTTCTTTTTCTATAACTTTATTTATATATATATGTATATTTACTGGACTGGCCTGATGGTCTAGTGGTTAGTGACCCTGACTGCTGAGCCAGAGGTCGTGGGTTCGATATCCACCCAGGACGAATTATTCTCTGTCTGGGTGTAATTTATTTATAATATGTATGTATTTAGAAATATATAAGTATGTTTATCAGCAGTCTGGTTACCATAGTACAGGCTCTGCCTAGTTTAGGATCAGACGGCCGTGTATGAGGTGTGTGAAGTTGTTATTATTATTAATGCCCTGAAACATATTTATGAATTTAATGTCTGCGGGAGGCCAAATAGCTCGTTGGCATAGTCAAGAACCAGCTATCGATTACTCTGGGATCACCAAACAAATAAAAAAACAACTGCTGCTTCAGCCATCACCACAGGAAAGCACATTCCCCTATGATATCCTACGATTGAAAATATACATTCACTCGAAATCCTTCAAACAGACATGACTAATTGCAGGTAAAATGTAATGTAACTAATAATATTTCTTTAAATCACAGGTAAAATTCGATTCCTTGTACTCTTAATATTTATAAGTTTATTAAATTGAGTGGTTTTATAACAAATGTAAAAAATAAATTAAACCTACGAAAAGAACTAACTACTAAGCTTATTTTTAAAGGTTTATTTATATTTTGTTTTTTAGTTTTTTTCTTTGGTTGAATTTTTTGTTAAGAAGATAAAGTAATAAAAAGTAAACAGAAACACTATTCGTTTCTACAATTTTCGAGGGTTTCTCTCAATTTTATCAGAATTCCATCATCAGATCCTGACTTCCTTGACATGGGACCACCCTTGAGGTGGACCCTATCTAACAAAAAAGAATATATATAAATAACGGAGAGGGCTGAACGTACATAAAAAAAAGTAGAAATATGTGTATAAACGGTCAAATTGAGAACCTCCTTTTTTTCGTCGGTTAAAAACGATAACTAAATATTAAAAAAAATTAGTTTAAATATTAAAAAAAAGTGTCAAAGAGAGATTCGATCCGGCACCCAACTTACTCTATACCAGATAGGCTAAACGCTCGCTGTAAAGAAATAAGTATATGCATTCTACTAACGTTACAATGTTATTACAGCTTTCATTGATTTTCCTGTGGGAACCAAAGTTTAACCCGGGACGAAAAGTACCCTATAACCTGCGCAGACACTCAAACTATAATCATACTAAGTTTGAAGCATATCCCTTCAGTAACTTCTGAGTTTATCGTGAACATATAAAAAGACAGACAGAAAGACAGACAAAAATTGTTTGGATTGCATATTTGGCATCAGTATCGATATCTTAATACCCCTCAGTCAATTATTTTTAAATATATTCAATGTACAGAATTCATCGCGCTACAGATTTATTATAAGTATAGATTACGGATACAAATAAATAAAATGGAAATGTCTGTTTACAATGTCAAAGTAATAGTTTTTCTAAGCTCATACAGTTATTTGCACGAAACCTATGTCTAAAAATCAGTTTTTAAATTTTTTCAATTGAACGGGTTTACCGACTTCCACGGGACTTTCACTTGCAGATAGCTGATGATATAAGAAGTAACTTAGGTTACTTTTTTTTGGAAAAATAATTAGGGTGCCGCGCGGGAACTGCTAGTAGGAAATACATATAATAAGTATAGTGACAATGGGATAGTTTGTTTTCGCCTGGCCTGGAGAAATTAGGCTACTGGCCACTTACCTATTTTAGTTTGTGTCATTAACGTATGTAACCTCAGCAATAGTTTTAGACCATATATTTTGTTGCTGTAATCCTTCAGTGTTTGTAGTCAGGATGTTTATCACGCTGCTTTACACCTACAAAACAATTCATTCTTACTTAAATTTTCCTTTAGCATTCTCACATAAAATCATAAATATGTAAATGATTAGACAACATGTCTTACAAACAAACAAGTCATTAAAACCATAGCCAAAATATTCCTCTTAAAATGTATCACACGAACTGTCTACACTTGATAAGGGTACAGCGGAAAGCAACAACGTAACAAATGCTTATCATGTGTTCAATTCAAGGATATACCTTCTTGTTGTGAAACGTATGCTTAGATGATTTGAAAATGAATAATCTTAAAGAACCCTTCCCGGGTTAGAGTTTTATATATTTATATTATTTTTATTTTTTTCCTTTTATTTTTTAATTCTATAATATTGTATAAATTGTATTTACTGTCACCTTTATAAACACCTCACTACACTACGCACACGACTTACACGGACATACTGACGTTTATAAATTTAGTTGCATTGCACCAACATAATTTTTATGAAATTCATAAATCTTAATATATATAAATCTCGTGTCACAATGTTTGTCCTCAATGGACTCCTAAACCACTTAACCGATTATAATAAAATTCGCACACCATGTGCAGTTCGATCCAACTTGAGAGATAGGATAGTTTAAATCTCAAATTATAGTCGCAATTTTAATTTATTGCTAATTATTTGTCTGTTATTATTTGACAGTCACAATTATCTGTTAACTCCAAATGATTCTAACAGATGTCGATACCTTTCGACTGGGTTGAGTAAGTAATCAATAGATGGCGCTGCTATGTTAAATCTACGAACGTGTCATATAAGCTACATTTTAACAGCATAAGGGCTAATCTCAGGAACTCCTGGTTCGAATTGAAAAATTATTTTAGTGTTGGATAGCCTATTTATCGAGGAAGGCTATATGCTATATATAATATCACGCTACAACTAATAGAATCAATGAAAAATGTTACAAAATCGAGGAAATTTTACAAACGCGAACGAAGTTGCGCGGGTGAGCTAGTATATATATAGGTAATAGGCTCGAGATGTTGCCGGGCGCAATCCCTATCATAATACCAGTCTTTGAGGCTGCAAGCAATATGCTGAAATATGTGCCTCTTCTAGCATTGCACAGGGCATTAATAAATAATAAAATAATTACCTATGGTGTTTTTTATTTATTTTTTATTTTAATAATTATGTGCTGTCCTTTTTTTTTATCGTGTGGAAACCCCCACGGGTCATCAACACACTGGAGCTAAAGTATGTGCTGTCCTGTGAATGTCAGAATAAATATTTCTCTTTCTTTTACGGTATTTTTATCGACATAAGGGTTGACTCAGATTTAGACAGATTTCACCTGAGCTTATTTAATTTTCACACTACAAAATGAATATCTATATCTATACTTATAAAAAAACTGTTACAGGTCCAATTATGTACATTGAAGATATGTTGAAAATTTTTTTGGGGGGCACTCTATAATCGATACTGAAGCCAAAACCATTTTTTTTTTAATGAAACTTGGCATGATTTGAGTTCATACTACGGGGTCGGACAAAGAATACTTTTTATCCCGAAATTTAGGACGGTTTCCTTGAAAAGGGGGGTGAAAGTCTAAATGTGTACTTCGTTCTAATTCATTAACGCGTAGTCCGATTGCAATCATTCTTTTTTTGTTAGAAAAGAGGCACCAACGGACACAAGGAACACCAGACTCGAGACAACTATTATTGGATTACATATTTTTATTTTATCCCGTGTGGGATTTGAACTCACAACATTCGGCGTGGCGTATCGAATAAAAGCATGTCTGGGTAAACTGTCATAGTAGAAGTTAAAATTGCTTTTGTTTAATCTCCAAAGTAATTACATACTGATACCTAGTTGAACACAGATTTTGTATATTTTTTTGTCTCGGCAGTATAAAACAAGTTATTTCTACTGGCAGCCCTTCACCCCATATACATATGTTTATAAACCAGTAGCTTAAGCCCACGACTTCCTACGCGAATAGAATAAAAGTCCTATAATATAATAATATGGAACATGTTAATACTTATTTATTTTATTAAACATAGGGCCAAACTATACTAGATGATAACACAGTTCACTATTTAATCAAAATAAGTTAATAGACATTATTTTGACTGGTTTTAACGGTAACGCGGTACGGTAACACGGTACGGATATTGATCGATTGATAAATATTTACGATTAGTGGGATTATAAAAGGGTAGAAATTAGTGGAGATCTATTGACTTGAGTGCAAAAAGAGGTACGAACAACTTGGCAGTTACTGTTAGTCGCCCAGTTTGTAGACGGCGCCCGGTTGCCACCCGCTTGCTGGCGCTGGGTGTACCATTGGTGGCATAACGTCGCAGTACCGAGTGTACCGACGGTCCACTCCTTAACGCTCATTTTCACTGGTCGTTAACTCAGTCGTTATACCGAATACAGAGAGTCCCCGAATACAGGATAACGATTAATGACAGTGCACCATCGACATCGATGTGCAACACGCGGGTGTTCCCTGCACGCGGCCTAACAACCGATGAAATTCATCATTTGGTGTAAAGCAAGAGAGGTACGGGGATTCAGTTTACGAATGTACGCGTATTGGCGCTAATACAAGCTTTTTGCATTATTCTCAGCAAACGACCTCGTAGATATGCTTGCTAAATAGGCATCTGAAAACGGGATTCAGGATGTCGAATTGGCAAGAATATTTTGATGTCCGCTCGCGTAATAATGGTATTTGGCATAAAACAATCCAGTCTCAATTTTTTTAATTATCCTGGATAGACAAGATACTATTCAATTATTAAGTTGTATTTTTGATATCTGAAGTCCCATCACCGAATTGCCTTGAATGTGGTGTAATAGGAGATGTCCGAATGATGGAATGTGTCCAAAACGGACGTCTTAAGAGTGTCATGTTTTATCATGTCATAGAAATAAGAGGCTAGTCGTTGGCTATTTGAATAATATGTTTAGACAACAACAGACAATCCAACGACAGAGGAAGATAAATGGTTATTTAAATTAGGTTAAGTCTAATTTAATTACAGTTCAAAGTGATTCAGTTTTAAGACTCAGCTACTCCTGTTTCGCTGTACCTACTATTTGTTGTCCATATGCGACTTAAAAGTCGTTGAACCACAAAGTCGTTAATATAAAAAAAAAAAAAAAATGTAAGTATGAATATGATTTTTAAATATCCTCAGTATTTCAGAATTTAATTATATTGACTAAAATCGTAGATTTGCTTTATAATTATTTTGACTATAAAATTGAAGCAACGACGTGTATGTGTATGTGTGTATGTTTAAAAATATATATTTTGTGAATGAATAATATTTTTTCACATACATATGCAGAAGAGTTATTGAGTTAAGGTAAGGTGCGTGCGGTTGTCGCTTCAAAAGATAAACTCAGTCTCGTAATTGTTTAATTAAGCGTCAATGTTCCCGAATAAATTACCAGGTATGAACGTAGTCGTGCCGTAGAATTTATATATGTTGTAACAGACAGACGTGATGCCTCCTCCATAATGGACCACGCCACCCGCAAAGTTTAATTTACTCTGAGAAAGATCACTTGTGAGAGCAATAATGAGATAAATTTCACGAAGTCGAGGAGACAAAGGTTATAAAGGGAAATTATTTCGGATCTCATAAGCACTTCATTTGGGTCGCGGTTCACGATAGCGTCGTCGCTGAGCTGTATTTATATAAAACTTTATAAAGGATCGTAATTAAGATAAAAGCGAAATCAGACAGAGAAATAAAAATGATTTTAAGTAACTTTTTTTCTATTTAACGAACGTAACGTCGTACATTTTCAACAAGAAGTCAGTCATTCACGCGTTTCCAACTCTGTTGTTTCTTCATCGTTCAAAACATGGCATTGTCGTTTAATTTTATTTTGAATGAAATGAAAACGTACATAATGTTAAAAATGAAATTCAATACCACGGAAATCAAATTTAGGTAGCTAGGTCCCGAGGTTGTCCCATAGGTACAATTACATACGTATATAATATATCCCATATATGTGAAACATTATATAATGTGATAAATATGATGATAAAATGTGAACGTGACATAATCTCTTTCTTAGTAAAACGAATATAATAACATGTTTTGGCATAAAGCTTTTACAAAGCCTTTTATAATGAGGCTTTTAGCACAAGAATTCTGTTTTATTAACAGAATAAAAAGTCATAAAAAAGTATACTAATACATAAGTTATGTTAATGTCTGTTAAATGGTGGAAGTTTCTTAAAAATACACTTAATAGTTTTAAAAAAAAAAACCTTTTTATTTGCGGTAGCTATAGTTTTAGACAGTGGTTGGTTAGAACACGAGTTGAAGTCATTAATATTATAGAATTTAACACACCTAATAAAGAAATGAAACTTAACGATGCTGAAACTGTATAACATTAACTATAACTGTATAAAACAAAATAAATAATGTAAAGAAGATAATTAAATTTAGTGTAATTGAAGTAGAAAATTTTACCAAATTTTCAGGATGATTAAGCACTCATTCTTTCTGCTCACGAGTATGACCCACGTTATGAGACCGACATATAGAAGGTACCGTTGACAGTTTCTACCGAACACTACCGTCTAGCAAAACTGAGAAAGTGGTAAACGTAGACGGGGTCAATAGAAGTGATGATTTGTGGTTCTGTCTGGGTTCGAACCCTCTCAGTACTATTTTAGATAGTTCGGAGCTAGGCTATAGGTTGCAGAAAGACAACTAAGTTATATACTGTAGTGACGGGAACTCTCGCACAGCTTACATACTCCTTCGATTGGAAGAATAACTCTTTACTACGCGAGAGGCACAGACTGGTGGCACCAAACTCGAATTTAGAACACGTTCGAAATATTTTATGAAGAATAAATGTTGAAGACAAGGGAGTCGCCGGGCAGACAGAGGAGGGTCTTAACGACTATCGTGCCAAAGGTGCACGGAATAATTCAAGAACTAACACCTATCGTACCCGGATACCCTAAAGCCCCAAGCTTTATACGTGGTGGAGTACGCCGTAGTTGATTTAGAAGAAGTACTCCACGCGTTACATGTGGTAAAAGCTTTACAATACACACCTTCTTTACAAGGATGATTTAACCACACTAAATTGTGTGGGCGAATGTGCAGTCACGCATGTAAAGAAAGCGTGATAGTAGTATCTCTTTCAGATACAACAAAACTCAGATCTCTGTCTGCCATTAAAACCTACAAGTATCCAGGTATATCACAGTTAATGGGAATAAGTACATGAATCCAATATAAAATAAGCGCTAGAGAAGCGCTTCTTTGGCAACCTGAAAAAAGTACTTAAAACTCTTTTATCAGGGGGTAACATAATACCTGCCTGCAACGGTTGGGTCATGCCGGTTCTGAAAAATATAAATTTGGTATACTTAGATGGACTCAGACTGAACTAGATGCCCTTGACAAGAGAGTCCGTACACTGCTGACTGCATTCCGAATGCACCACACACGTGGTCAAAAACATTAGAATCAAGAGTAATGGCTAATAATTTCGTGGTTTCCACTAGTTGTAACTCATCTTCTTTAACCATTTTAATGGTTTTCACCTGTTTCACGTTTGGAGTAGTAAACCATTTACATTTAGTCTTTACTCCATTAAGAAGTAAGTTATTAACTTTAAACCAGTGAACCATTTTCTAGTGGTTATACGTCTGCATTAGATGAAACTAGGTTATTACTAAAGTTATCCAGTTTGGTGCGCAGCCCTCTACTCGTATTTGGGTGAAATAATTTTATCTTACTAAATATTTGTTGGCGAAATGATTTTTTGTATGACCTCCAAAATCAAATTCAGTCTGTTTGATCCATGTTCAACTGCCATACTTCCGCATTACACAAATTCTTATTTTTAACATACAGAAAATTTGTGTAATGCGGTACCTATTAACGATGAATGATTTCGTTGAGTTTTATGCCTTATTTTCTCTATTTTTACAACCGTCTCTGGACCAATATACTTTTAATCTATCGTGCAATCGTACAGAGAGTAAGCAGTGAAATGACGAACGATGGAGTTCTACCCACATCTTCTTTCACATGGCCAGTGAAATCGAAGATTTATTATGATTTTTTTGTGTTGTAATATAAAGCAATCAATAACAACTTTTTTAACATAAGTTAAAATACAGTTCAAGTACCATTTTCTGCAAAATCAGTGAAGCAATACTGAGAAACTAAATATTCGCACAGAGCCTCTCCTGAAAGTTCGGCTGCGGATCATGTTGCTATGAAATACCTACTGCGGAGAATATTTTTATACTGCTTTAGTGAAATACGAGTTTTATTTAGGTCAAACTTGAGATTCACACGCCCGTTGTTAAATTTTAATATACATGGCTGACTTCAAATGATTATATACACGTATCTGTTTAAAATAATTTTACTAATATAATGCTTGGCCGCTTTTGTCATTTGTCATCATCTGAACAAATCTTTCATATTAGATAGTAAATATTGAAAATACTAAAGAGCCAAAAATATCTTACTACTTCCCAGTTACTTTATACAATTAAAAAACAACACATTTTAAAGACTAGAAATGGTTTAGTTTTAAATATCTACATAATTATAATAAAAAAATTCTAACGAAACTAATCTATTCAGATATTAGAATAGGTTTAAATTAGAATAAATAAAATCAAATATAAAAATGTAATAGCGGCAGGAGATTTTGACACTGATGTCATGAAAAATAACAGTGTAATGCTTGAACTTAACTGTCTGTTGCTTAACTTTAATTTATCTTAAGCTTTGAATTGACAAACCAGACTGATAAGTCAGATTTGCATAAATAATTTCGCTCACAACTTTTCAAAATCACGAACTACAACCGAAATAGTAGAACTTGCTGTATCGGATCATACGGCCCAAATTATAAAATGCCTAGTGGAAAGATCATTTATACTGGGACAAAATCCAAAGAGACTATGATCCAGAGAATATCATTAACTTTCAAGATTGCTTAAAAAGTTTAACATTTTCGGAAATATATAATACAGATAACCCTAACATGGCATTCGAATTATTTTAAGATCAATTTAACCTCTTTTACAGCCTCTGCTTTTCAACTATAGTAGTCACTATAAAAATGGTAAAAAAGCCATATGGATTTCTAAAGGTATAAAAAAATGTACCAAAATTTAAAAAAAAACAACTTTTATAGACGTACAGAACTAACCGTCTCCCATAAACAAAAAACACTGCAGAGATTACACGAAGGTATTTAGGAAAATTATTAGACTAACCAAGCGTATCCAAAACGTCCATAAGATAAATACATCAAGTAATAAATCAAAAACGTATGTAGTATTGCAAATAATAAATAATTCTAAGTTAATTCTCCTATTAATACTATACAAACTCTTCAGATAAACAATAGAACCATTGAAGACCCACAAGAGATCGCAAATAGATTTTACAACTATTTTGTTGACAAGGTAGTAATAATGAATGAAGCGGATAACAAGGTTACCGCTTTTATAATAAAAACGAAAGATTCCATGTTTATATAACCAAATATACCACAGGATGTAAATATCATTATAAAAAATCTCAAAAACACTACTTGTGGGTACGATGGTATCGCAACTTCTATAGTAAGGTCTGTAGGCGTTTTGATCAGTGGATGACATAAATGTTTAAGTTAGTTCATAAATCTATGTATCTCGGCGGATATATTTCCCGATAAGTTAAAAAATACTGTTTTAATAACAGTATATTTTAACTTACCCATTTAAAAAATGACTGTAATAATAATAAAAAAAAATCTTGACGATCGTGATATGTAATTAGTAACTAAAATTTTTTTGTTTGTCTTATGCGTTAATATTACTTCCAATATGCTTAATAAAATACTTGTTTTTGTTGTTAAAAAAATGTGATTCGTAATCGAGTAAAATGATAGTATATGTCTGTAAAGTAAATTTGTATAATGATAGTCGATAATTTTGTTAATAAATGGCATGGCATACCCCAAAACCTGTTAACCTATTTTACTTTCTCAAATGTACTTGTATGTCTGTAACTTACTGACACAGCATGTTGAAACTATGTTTATAATACAGCTATTGTACACATGTCTGTCACAAATAAATTGATCTTATTTTATCCTATCTATTCTGAACATGACATCAAAAAAAAATTAAGCAATACAAGTCCTCCAATTTTGTGTAACTTCCAACTTCCGAACATCAACTGTTGGGCCGCGGTCCGCCAGGCATGATCACCTAGTCTGGTCGCCTGGTGGAGGGACATAACACCCGTTTCTCCACAGTAGTGAAACCGACGTGATTGGAAACAGCATCATAATCGCCACCGTTGTATACACTCCTACAGCAATGAGCGGTAATCAAGTCTAAGCCAGTTCTTTTTTCTTTCTTTTTATATACAATCGTCCGAAATGCCTAAAAACATTATTAATTAATTTAGCCTGGTTCAAGAAAAAGAAACTGGCTACGCAGCAGCCGAGTGTTATATTACATGAACCATTTGGAGGATTTACTAATTAATGTATGAGCAAAAAACTATTTCCACATCACATATCCAATCGCAAACAATTTTTTCGCAAATTTTCATTTGGCAAAAAAAAACATTTGTCAATTAATTAAAAAAATCCTTTTTGGCAAGTAATTGATTAACAAATAATTACTTGATCATGTTTCATTTTAGCATAACATACTCTTTCTAAAACATTGCATGGCATACGATGTACATACCAATTTCAGTAGTATGATACAAATTAAGATATTATTATATTTTCCAAAGTCACAGCATTAAAAAAACTTAAGTTTAAAATCTCGAGGCACACTGTCTTCACTCGCTCGGCTCGCGCTGTTGCGCTGTTGAGGTCACAGTTCTAACCTTTATCTTTTTCTCGCGTGTGGAAACTATCTAGGGCCGTCACCCTACCGGGGTTTTCGGTGGGGCGGAGCGTCGGAATCGAACCAACTAAAACCACATGGTGTGCCGTACGCGCCTTAAATAGGAGAGATAAGGGAACAGCTTTTATTAAGACATCCGTAAATCTTTGAGTTTAAGAAATAGTCACATATGAATTAAATGCGAAATGAAAATTTGCTAAATATTAATTTCGGAAATGAAACTAGGGCGATAAGTTTTTTGGGAAGTAAAATATGTATGAGCAAAAATATTTTGCCCAAAGGACAGTACAACCGTTTGGGGCTCACTTTTGAGGCGTTAAAAACTTTAAATTTATTTAACATAAACACATGAACCCCAAATGTAATTAATACTGCTCAAACGATCATTTAGATATTAACGTTTTAAAGTCGTAATTTTTATCACTGATTGACTGACATATAGAATATATAGATCAAAAACCTAATCCACTTCCAGATGACCTAGAAAGCTGAAATTTGGTGTCCAGTCCAATAATTGTGTGTAATCAAAGGAAAAAATCAGAAAACAGTGAAATTTTCCGATTTGAATTATTTTCAAAGCAATCGATTTGTGTTAACAACTAGCGCCTTTCAAAATTATAATAGCATTTTTTTTTCTTTTGAAGCCGAGTAGTTTCCATGATGACAGATCACTTTTATTATCATTTTGTATACTTACCAGATTATTTATAAAACTTAAACAACCAATAATAACACAAACTGCAACTGGCAGCGCCAGTTTCGAAAGATCTGGAACATTAATGCGTCATTGAAAATAATTTTGTTACGAAAGAAAAACATTCTTACACAATCTTGCTACTTCGTATAAATAAGTCAGTAATTTACAAGAGTCTATATTCTAACAAATTTCTGTTGTCTATAAGCGTTTAATAGACACTTTACTTTACACGTTTAATAGAAATGTACAGAATCAGTACAAAAATATAGATTACCTACGTCACGAAGGATTCATCAACGAATGGGCAATGCGTCCAAATGTTTCTAACGTTGAAAAAAATGTATAAAAATGCACATAATAGAAAACTATACAGCGTAACCGAAGGAAAAAATATTAATGTTATCGATCACTTGAATAATAAATAATAATAATATCTTTACAATTGTAAGTAAATGAAAAAAATGGAGAGTACCATGGTAGGAAAATGGTCGTTTTGAGTGCTCAATAATGATTTTCACGATTTACGGCTAAACTATACTTCCCATCAGAAAAAGTTAAGTATAAAGTTTTAGATAATCACATAAAGATACCTGAAAATTTTAAACGCTGACAATGCTAGCTTAGTCAAATAAATTATGTTTAATAGACAATTAAATACTTCTTTAAAGAAAGTAATAAATCTTAGTTGTTGTAAACTTATGCCATCAAAAATGTCAAAATAGAAAAAAGAAACTAAACGTCGTATAAGAAACTTGGTGTACAGCATGCCAAACCCGATAACCAATATATAGTTAACTGTGCCGATAACTGCAGTAATGGCAGCACGTATATATAACACGGAGCACGGAGGTATATAATACAAAGTACTAAAAGAAAATTTAAAATTTTTTTGAAAAAAAATTGTTTTTCGTGTACGATATATCGATTCCTCATCAAAACTCTATTTTTTGGCTCTCAATAGGCTCGAACGTAACTATTCCTATCGAGCAATGATAAAATAAGACATTTTATCAACATCATTAATAAGACAGGCACATTTCTCGAAAAACCATTTTGCCATTAAAGGACCACTATTGGTTATATAGTGTTACTATTGGTTATATTACCATATGTCATCTTCTACATTCACTAGACTTAGTTCCATACCTTATTATGGTTTTCAGTGCCTATTGCTACCTCGACCATTTCTGGTCTTTTGTAGCGCTTCCATACCTTGCAAGAACAAAGCTTAAGATGCAGCAAAAAAAAAAATGCTTTTACAGTCTTAGCAAGGGTCTAGACTTATTAATTCTTTCGATTCAATTGCTTATTTATCTCCTTGGTGGTGTGAAAATGCTTTGGTTAGTGTAATAAAATAGTAATAATATTACGGTTTCAGAGCTGAAAGCTATTACTCACAAACTTTTTGTACAAAATGATACATGAGCCACTTTTATTTTTTCTTGTTAACATTATTATAGTAGGCGTCACGTAACTTGAACACGAATGTCAGTTTATTGTGTTAAGTCACTCTAGTTAGAGCGATATTTATGGACTAACTTTAGCAGATAAATATTAAAATATAATGATGTTCGTATTCAAGGCTAACGGCTATTACAAGCCAAATAATTCGTGAAAAGAAATTCTGAAATATAGGACGACTTTTACCGACAATCTGAGCATTTATTTCCTTTAATAACATATTTGAAGTATGGCCTAGGTATTGTAGGCTTAAAAAACCTATAGTTCATCGAAGTATTCCTTTATATTTTTACTAGCAACCCGCCCCTCACACGGGTAAAAATTATACACCTAAACCTTCCTCATGAATCACTCTTTCTATTACTGTAAACCGTATGAAAATCCGTTCAGTGGTTTTTCAGTTTATCGCAAACAGACAGACAGACAGACGCGGCTGGGGACTTGTTTTATATAATATGTAGTGGGTCAAAGTAAAGTATCGGAATGTGTTTCTAGTATTACTGTACCTTTCTTTGTAATTTATGTACTGGGCCCTGTAGCTAATTATTTTGTCTATGAAGTGTCGATCTGTCCCGTCTAACTTGTTTTCCTCCCCTTGCTCTAATACGCGGATGGAATCAGTGAACGACACACTTAGGACTTATGGGAAATAATCTATAGCTTGCAGGAGGAAGTATATTTATTTGTTCAGCGTAGCCGCAGCGTACATTTATATGTTCTACAAAGATTTGCATTGTTCTCTTCTTATTTCTAACCTTTTATTTTCATTTCATTACTCGGTGTTATATAATTATAAATACGTACAGAAATTAATATACACGGAATGCAAAAGTTTAAAAGTTTTGCTAACCAACTTTTTACGAGCGTGATATCTTTCTAAATCTTTGCGTTTACTTCTGCAAGTTCTTTAAGCGTCTAGTTTTCTTTTTTGACGACAGCGTCCCTGCATTTCAACCACAGATAACGTTGTTTTGCAATTCACATGATGCTCATATCTTGAATGAATAAAATAATTTATAATGAAATGAGAAACACAAGAAAGATACCAATTATTATGTATAGTGAAAAATCAATCAAGGCTCTAAATTATGTACAAAAAACTATCTATGATATAAACTATCCATATATGATACCGTCACACTTTCTGTGACAAAAAGCCTCGTGACAGGTGTAAACTAGTGTTCGAGGTTCTCAGCTTTTATCAAATTCGGGTTTCAGAAACTTTATCCTCATTAAGTATTACATTCACTTACATAAGAACATAAGCATAAAATTACAAAATGTTTTTGAGCAGTATGATTATTAACAAACAGAAACAATACAGTCACAGATTTGAATCTAAGTAAGTAAAAACAAAATCCTTACTAATATTATAAATGCGAAAGTAACTACAGAACCGATTTAAATGAAATTTGGTACACAGATAGTCTAGAGCCTGAAAAAGTAGCCTACGTCCTTTACGTAGGCTACTTTTTAATGCGAAAAATGGGGTGTAAGATGTTGAAAGGTGGGGATGAAAAGTTGTATAGAAGTATCTTCAATTAGCCTAATTAATTAATAATTCTACCCAAAGACACTACTCCACGCGGACGAAGTCGCGGGCACAGCTAGTAAGTATATAAAGGAGGGTAAGTGTGAATACTTCCGCAAACCAAACCTTGTACAAGTTCTGTTATGGAAAAGTACGAAGATCAAGCGTAGCTAGGTGTGGTATGAGTAATGTGTTTGAATTAGTGGTCTATTACAAGTTCATTTGATGTCATTTATTACATGATTTCTTAGTAAAACTTTATACTTTTGTATGTTTTTTGCTTCTTTGATATTTTTGATAGCATATTATACATGTTTGCGCCCTGATACAAAATACTTTTACTCCCGTAGTTTGTCCGAAGTTTTATCAATTTTATGTTGTTGACAGATCTGAATAAATTTTTTTGTGTTAATGTTTTTTTACTTAAGTTTATTTGCAAGTGTAAAGCTTTATTGAGTATTTTTCTAACTAATATGCAATTATAGTAATGATAAGTTTGTGATATATTCATAATTTGAGTGTCTTTATAAATCTTTAGGGAAGGTGTCAAGAAGTCATAATTAAATAGCTTTTTTATCAATTTATTTTGTGCTGTTTGTAGCTGAGCCAAGTTACTTGGAGCAGCTGTGCCCAGATTTCTATTAAATAATCTATCATATATCTATCATTTTGTGACATTTTTTAACATTCCTGTGAGAGAAATGAGTTATTTGAAGGTGTGGTTTCCACGTTAGATGACTGGCTAAAATGAAACCGGAATATTTCTCCTCATCTACTTTATCAATAGTTATATTGGTTGTATTATGGCCTATGATGTAATATTTTTTCTTTTAGCTGGCAATATCATGTAATTTGTTTTTGATATATTAATTGTTAGGAGATTATGTAGAAACCAGTCATTTAAACGATCCAGGTCTGCTTGTGCATCTGTAATTATTGCTTGAATTGAATTGCCAAAATAAAACAAAACTTGTATCGTTGGCATAAAGTGTTATGTCCCCTTTTAGACCCATTTCATGAATACTGTTTATGTAAACAAGAAACAGCAATGGTCGTAGGATGGATCCTTTCGGTATACCGAACGTTATATTTCTAGGAGAGCATTGCGCCTGGCCAATTTTAACAACCTGACGCCTATTTGTAAGGTAAGATTTAAAGATATTTATGGCGGTCGCAGTAATACCAATATTGGTTAGATTTTGTAACAACAAAGTGTGGCAAATTACTCACTGTTTATAAAATAACGTAACGAAACCGAAATTAAAATAACACTAGATGAAAACCCGGCTTCCCTCTAGTGAAATGTGACACATAATACACAATCTTTTACATAATGTAGGTAGATATACCTGTGAATCGGCCTTAACGAACTCAAGATGGCATCCGAGTGGCCAATATGGCGACTGCCATTTGCACCATTAGAATTTAATAAAATACAATCCGAATTTTGCGGATATATGTTGTCGACTCGAATTCATTATTTTTTTTATGTTTTATTATTCAGGTAAGGTTTCAATCGAGTTAACCGTACCCCTAGACCGAACTATTAATATAGATTTGAAAGTAGTAATAAGCGTGACAGAGCGGATGCCGAATAAACACACGCACCTCCTCTTGCCGACTGACTTCACCCGCCAGGGTGTAGTCGCATGGCGTAGTTCTAGAGAAAAGAATGCCTAGCGTTCAAGGTCAAAATTGCGACCACTTATTATTTTCTTTATAAAATGAGTGACAGAAAGTAGCAATAAGTGTCATATTTATCAAGAGACAGCCATAAAAGTTTATGTTTACTTTCTTCTCATTAATTTAATAATAACATTCTTGTATCAAGATAAATATTTTTATATTAAAAGATTCTATATGAGGGACACGATTTATCTGTATGTAAAACGCTTCCTTTGCGCACTTTTGAATACGATGTCACAATCATTTTGTAATTAACATTTTTTTCGGAGGAGACGTAATTGTCGGTAAAAAAGAACGTCCCATTTATGCTTTTTAGCAAGACGTTATTCTTTAAGATTCACGGGATAATATTATTTTGAATAGTAAGTAAACATTGTTTCGTAACTGACATAGCTTTTGTGAAAAGTAAAACAATACAAATTGCCTTCTACTGCGTTTGAAGCCCGGTGGATAGGTACTGCTACGCCACAAATTGATGATGGTAGTGTTTATGGGCACCACTAGACCGTTTAAAATCGTTAGCTAATAAAATAGAATACTGCTTTAAAAATGCGGTTAAACTTACTGAGGGAGTCTGCAATTAGGCCAAAATACCACCAGTCAATTATAGTAATAACTAGCTGTGCACGCGACTTCGTCCGCGTGGAATAGTGTCTTTGGATAGAATTTTTAACTATCCTCCATACAACTTTTCATCCTCACCTTTCGACCCCTTACATCCCTTTTTTCGCATTAAAAGTAGCCTATGTCCTTTCTCAGGCTCTAGACTATTTGTGTACCAAATTTCATTTAAATCAGTTTAGTGGTTTTGGCGTGAAAGAACGACAGACAGACAGACAGACAGAGTTACTTTCGCATTTATAGTATTAGTAAGGATTATAACAAATGTAGCATGGAGTTTGGAGGGCTCTAGTGATTTATTTGGTGAAACCTACTTACTACTAGGACTCATTAATCAAGGCTCAATGATTTAGCCCAGATCCTTAACGCTAGACTTACTATTACTACTTACGCTAGGCTACTTGCATTCTATATACTCGTCATTAATGGAATTTGTGGATAAATAGAAACTGTGGGTTAGGAAAAAAAATAACGATCGATCAATTAAACCTATTGTTTTCTGAAACTCTAAGCGTTGTTACGTATTTCAAAGAAATTACAAATAATGGCAGCCGAAGAAGCTTCACCATGAAAGGAAAGCAAGAAATCATATCTACCTTAAACATGTCACGTTAATAACTACGCATACGCACACTCCTGGTTAAGATACGGCATTATGTTGTGGGGAAATAGTGTATACTTTCAGGATTTGTTTATATTTCAAAAGAAATGTATCAGGATTATCGCTTAAATTGGAAATCGTGATAGTTGTAGGCCCTACTTCATTAAATAAAACATCCTCAAACTACCATCATTATACATTTTTAACATTTTCATTGTATCAAAGAACATGAATCATTTCACAAAAGTAAAAGACAATCACAATTTAAACACACGCCACAGAGACAGACTATACCTACCACCATCAAGAATAAAATTTGTAAACAAAGTCCCTAGTACATGGCTGTGAAAATATACAACAAATTACCTATCTATAAAACTATATTTTTTTTTATTTTTGTCTGTCTGTCTGTCTGTATCATGGCCGCGCATCACGCTGAAACTACAGAACGGATTCAAATGAAACTTGGCATGATTTGAGTTCATACTACGAGGTAGGACATAGGATACTTTTTATCCCGAAATTCAGGATGGTTTCCTTGAGAGGGGGGATCAAAGTCAAATCGTGTACTACGTTGTAATTCATTGATGCGTAGTCCAATTGCAATCATTCTTTTTTTGTTGGAAAGGAGGCACTTCGAAGATTGTCACGTAATGTTTATTTTCTATATCTATATGTATAATAAATCTATAGACATCGAGTTTGTGTTTGGTGGCTTCACGTAAAAAGTACCAAATAATTCAGGAAACGTATTATGCACAAGTATTGTGTGTAACTCGGTGTACCATTTAGTATTTGATTGATCACAATTGGTTTCCTCTATCTATAGAAAAAATAATGCAAAGTCATGAGTTATAAACACCGCACAGCGACATCTATTGTTCCAAAGTAGTACTAACTATACAATACTTACAACGTTAAAATAAATGGTCATTTCTTTTTTTAGATATTTATTATTAGCATAGAACACACGCATCTATACCTCTAATAAAACTGTTACAGGTCCAATTCTGTACATTGAAGATATTTTGATGATGAGATGTAGTGGCGAGGTGACCACTTAAACTATTGCGCCATCTGTGTATAATATAAACATAATAGATACAGTATACCTTTAAGTAAATATTTGTAGTGCCAATATCTACACTAATATTATAAAGAGGAAAGATTTGATTTCCTTTTTGGTTTAATTGTAATGGCTAGCCATTACCGAAAGCAACTACTGGACCGATTTTAAAAGAAAGCTACATTATCAGAAATTTATTTACATATTTTATTCCAGTAATTGTAAGATTTCAGCTGCAAATAACGCCATTCGTGATGCAAGCCAGAATAAAGCGCTTCCGAGCTGCTTTATCCACGTGCGCTGACTAAATGGTCAGTCATACATAAAAAATATGTCTTACAAAAGTGTTGGTCTTTAGTTGGTCTAAAAAAATCCACGGTACCATATATGTATCTCATATAAATAAGGCATAGTAACGCATTTTCTGTCGAAAATAATATGAAAATTAAAACATGAACTTCAATCGTCATTACAAGTCATAGCATATTAACCTTTACAAAAAGATAGGCAGTCATATTACTGCCGACATGCCGACAGTAGAAACCTAAAACGACGTGTCACATTCCGCTTCAAGTTCAAGTCCGATTTGATAAAATAAACATTATTTTTGGATTGTTCTCTTTAGGAAGTATTTTATTAAAGAAATTATTTTTATCAACGTACCTATTAATTTAGTAATAAAATTTTCACATTTTCACAAAAATAATAATTGTCATCTTTGTAATGCAAAATGTTTTTAATATTTGTTTTTTTAAGACAACTCCTACATTAGGAATATTCCTGTGTGTCGCGAGGGGCTTCACCAAGATATAAACAACAGACACAAAAAACACCCAGGTCGGGGCAACTATTTGTAGATCACACAAACTTTTGTCCCGTGTGGCTCCGAAACTACTTTACCAATTTTAAAAACTTTCACCTATAGAAAGGTATATTATCAGCGAGTAACATAGGTTATATTTTCCACACAAATACACATCAATATTATTAAATTTTATGTAATGGAGTAGGTTTTTAAAAATGAAAAATGTATAACAGCGCTTTTGTTACACTTAGTTAAAATAAGATAACCTTTTTTATCTAATTAACAGCTAACATCTAGCTGACCCAACAGATACTACTTTTAAAACAAAAACATTTACTGTATGACAAAAATACTGACGGTACACTAAATTTTTTGATGTTTTTTTTTAGAAACAGACAACCGAACCGCATTAGGAATTACTCCTGTGCCGCGGGGGACTTTACAAACATACAAACAACGTACACAAAGAACACCCAATAACAACAAAATAACAATAACAAACATTAAATATTTTGAACACTCGATGTATTAGATAATAAGTTTCCATAAAATAGATATCATATTTTATTTTGACTCAAATAATTGTTAGATTTACTTTTAGATAATAATAAACGTACGTAGGTAATATAAACGTACGATGTAATATACTAACATAATGGATTTTTGTTGTCCGAAAAACTGACCAAGTGCGAGTCGGACTCGCGCACCGAGGGTTCCGTAAAATATTTTTATTATATGATGTAACCAAACATTTACGGTATTCGCAATTTTTTCCTTTATCTGCGCTATAAGACGTTGCTTCGTAACAACTTTCAAGATTCTGAATTCACGGGAAGTACCCTGAAGGTTTTGATTTCCTTGCGAGTGTCGAAAATTTGCGGCATAAACGGCTGTATCTTTTGATTGCTTTGGCTCAGAAGTTTGATTTTTTCACAGCTCTAAGAGACAGTAGACCTGAGTATTTTATAAAAATTCCAGCTTGATACCTCCACGCGTTCCTGAGAAAAGGGTCTGGACAGACAGACAGACGGACGGACAACAAAGTGGTCCCATAAGGGTTCCGTTTTTTCCTTTCGAGGAACGGAACCCTAATCATTATTATAACAGACAATAAATCAGTTTTACTTCATCTATTAAAGAGCATACTACATTTCATTTCATTTGTGTGCATATTTAGTGTGCAATTAAGTTTTTTGGTGTTACTTTCGAATATTTTGTAAGAAAAAAAGGGTACCTAAATGAAATGAAAAAGGTTTATAGTAAAAATAATAATAGTAAGTTGTCAATCAGAAACGTTTACATTTAATAGACAAACAAAATAACTTTTGTATACCTCCTATATTATGATAAAATATACATTTATGCTTCGAAACTCAATTTTAATATTTGACGTTTACTTACTAAATTCTGTCGTATCGATGTATTTTAATTAAAAATTGAGATTATGCTCCTTATGGTTAGACAGGCAGAGTTCAATGTAATATGCAAGAATTTATTCCAACACTTGATATTTCAATGTGTTCAATTCCATAAGGTAATTTTTTTTCTGAGAGAAACAGTACTTATTTAATTTTTAATATTTTCCACATTATCAAATTGACTTTATTGCACGATAACTATATAGCTAACCAAATTAGGTACAGTTTTTAAAATAAATAATATTCGAAAATTATAGCACCTTTGTATTAAAAGAAACGTGCGTTATTATTGCACTGAACCTCTACTCTACGTCTAGAGAATACGAGTGAGACAGACGTGTGTTATAAATCCACATCAGTATATGTGTATCTGAGCGGTTACGCGGTCACACGAGTCCCAATACTTTTCCCCCACAATTGCACAACGACGTGTTCTGTACACATATTTGTAAATATGCATCTGAGCGTGACGGTCATGTGAGTTCAGTCCTTTTTCCCCAACCCAAAAGTGCAGAAAGTGCCTAAAGAAGTTTTCACTTCAAAAAGTTAGAATGTAAAGATAATCTTATTTAAATAAACTTTGTCATTTACGGCAACTTATTTGGACGCGTGGTTGAGGAGATAATGAAAAATAAATACAGCGTGTAAGATCAATAGCACGGTGGCACAGTTACTGAATAAAATAAAAATCGATTCACTTTTCTCAAATATTTTGTTTAGATTTCATGATAAAGCCTAAGTAGAATATTGTATAAATTATGGTTCAAGACCATCCGGAGCCTGTACAAACTGGCTACATACCTAATTAAACAAAAGCATCACTACGTTTTCCAAAATAATATATGCGATGCCAATAGAATATAGAGTCAATAATTTAACAAAATGCTTTTGATATTTTGCTTATCTTGTTAAACTTTTGGTTAAGTCAACAGTTATTAGTTGCGTTTATTAAACGTAAAAATGGTCGGTTCCGTAAATAACTATTTGTGACGTCATACTTTGCTATTTAATTTTTGGTATATTAGTAATATAATAAAGCTGAAGAGTTTTTTGTTTGATTGTTTATTTGTTTAAACGCCCTAATCTCTGGAGCTATAAGTCAGATTTGAATTATTCTTGTATTGGATAGATAGTATTCATTGAGGTAAATTATAGGCTACATAACATCACACTACGACCCCTAAGAGCGGAGCAGTGACCATAATAGCAGGTGAAACTGGGAGTAACGGCTACTTAAAATAATACAAAACTGAAAATGCAATATTTTTAAGGTCTTATTTAACACTTAATATCATTAAAGCTGTTAAGTAAATTTATTTTAACTAACAGACAGGGCAAGACAAAACAGGACAGGCCAATGGTTTCGGATAAGATATATTTCAAACCTTAATAAGCAGTTTCCTTCTAGAGTCCACCACCGGATAAGAGCCTTCGCAAACAAGCTTGAAATTAGTTTTCGAAAGTGTCACCCGTTGATTCACACCGTTATAAGGGAAAATTTACGTAATCTTGCAACAAACTTCAGCAATAACGAAGTCCACACGGAGAATTTAAAAATGTGCAAGTTATTAGGTATTGTTTTTGTGTTAATAAAGTATCTCAAGACCGTCTCAAAGTCAATGATGTATTGTCTCCTCCTGTATACCGGGCTATTTCACTAGTCCCTACCAGCCGTCCCTCTTGATGGGGACAAGTAGAATTTTTTTTCCACTCTTCCCTACCACATCGTCACTGGTTGGGATGACTGTAATATCATTTCAATTTATCCCTACCAGGCCGATCATCTTGTTGCCGTCCAATGTTTTAAGGTTTAAGCCCTCATCATAACATACTATTTAGTTTAGTGTGGTAAGCGTGCAGGCAGAGTTCGATGAACCTGCCTCGGTTTAGGTTACCTCTCTACCTAATTTCAGTAACTTCAAATCAGCCATATAGCTCTCACAACTTCTGTATCCACGCTTTCCTCAAAAATATTCATGATGAATATATCAATTGTCAATGTCTCTATTGATTGAGTGTCGCGTTATGCAGATCTGGTCAAAATATATGTTAAATTACCCTTTTATATACCACCCTTTTTAATCCACCCACCCTAAACTAACATTGACCGAAACATACTTAGTAAATATTAGGAATCCAGGTACTTGAGACTAAACGGGTCGAAATGGTAGTACCTATATACCTTAAGTAAAAAAATTGTTGAATGAACTGAAATCTAACTATTTTATCTTTCTTCATTTATTGACTTAATCGTTATAGCGCGATAACCATGTGCAAGGGGTCCATGACGTTATCATCAATTTAAAAAACAAATTACGATGTTGCCTTCTCAGGTGGTTACGTAATTATAATATTGTTATACTACTAAAAATAGTCTTATAGGGTTAATGATTAATTAAATTATAATTTTTCCTTAATCAAAGTTTATAGCAGGCTTTAATCAATAAGATCGACCGGTATTTAAATAAGTTTACCTTTTGAAAAACATCACCTTAAAAACAAATATTGGACTTTGATCAAGGACGGAAAACATATTTTTTTAAACCTTACTGTTGTCGCCGCCACGTCAAAAACGCGTATTTATTCATTTTTTAAATAGAGATAAACTATAAATATGATGTGATATGATAAAACAGTTCGCTAAAAAATAAAAATGTGTTAATAGACATTATTATGACTAGCTATCTGTACCGGTCACGCGGTGCCATTGGTCCGTCTGACAAAAGGTGGGGGGTAATGGTGATAAAAAGGCTAGGGGTGCATTGTAAGACGACCCATACATGCCGAAGCATGGCTCTCCCACAGTGTTTCTTTGAGGTATAATTAACCAAGATGCCTGAGCCTGGTACTTGTAACACAAATTACATCATGCCTTGGGTAACATGTTTACTGTACATGTATGTGTTGGGTTATATGTTACATTACAAGTTACATATTTACGTGGGAGAGCCATGTTTATCACGTATGGGCCGGCTCGACTCCGCTCGATACCACGGCCTCATAGAAAACCGGCTGTGAAACAATGCTTGCATTGCTTTTCGCCGCGTGAGTGAGGTTACCCTTCCTTCTCCCCCTCTCCCGTCTTCCCGCTCTTCCCCCTTCTCCCCCTCTTCTTAAAGGGCGGCAACGCACTTGTAACTCTTGAGTTACAGGTGCCCATGGGCGGCGGTAGTCATTTACCATCAGATGACCCGTCTGTTCGTTTGCCCCCTAAACCATAAAAACAAAATAAAAAAACATGGACACTACACAAATTCTAAAACCTTTTTTTAATTTTGGTCAATAAATATTATTTCTATGACTAACTTTTTAACAGAACTCCAGCGGTGGTATTTCATAAAAAAATTAATACAATTTCAAATTTTTCAAGACTAAATCTAAATAGAATTGGCCAGTTGATGTTCCTATCCTAATGGTCTCTCCACTCAAAGAGCAGACATACGGGTACGCGACACAAGCCTCTTCGAGCTGCCGCAGACTCAGTCCCGTTCCCCCATCCGAGGCTTGCGGTATCAGTATCCCTAGCTCCCTTGTCCTATCCGTTTTCCTTACCACAATTTACCTTTTTCCTTTGTCCCCTCTGAAAATGACTACATTCCCAAGGCGGGTTGGCGTCAGGGAAGCGGCCGGCCATAAAAGAAACAAGCCAAACACTTTGCAATGATAAAACGAAAATTAAAAAAAAGTAATAATAACTGTATTACCTGAATATTGCGTCGACCCCAAATAAAATTGGGAAAAGGACAGAAAGATGGTGAATTAGAAGTTCTATACAACAATTTAAAATACGGCGTTTATTTATTAACTGGCCATAGACCAGTATATGTATAATAAGGACATGCCTAGTAGTCATACAGTTTACAAATATCTCGGATAGGGTAATTACGAAATAGATTTATGGCACAATCTAATCATTACACATCTCACGTGAGAGAGCCATGCTTCGGCACGTATGGGCTCGACTTCGCTCGATACCACGGCCTCACAGAAAACCGGCAGTGAAACAATGCTTCATTGCTTTTCGCCGCGTGAGTGAGGTTACCGGAGGCCCTAACCCTTCCCTCTCCCCTATTCGCGTACTTCCCGTCTCCTCCCTCTCCTCCCTCTCCTCCCCCCTAATTCGACTCACCCATCTTCCTGCTCTTCCCCCTCTCCCCCTCTTCCCCTATTCACACCTTAAAGGGCGGCATAACACTTGTAACTCTAGAGTTACAGGTGCCCATGGGCGCCGGTAGTCATTTACCATCAGATGACCCGTCTGCTCGTTTGCCCCCTATACCATAAAAAAAAAACATAATTAAAATACATGTTGTGCTAATGCTGTACTAACACATTTAGAATTTGTGAACTTTGTTAACTTAAAGACAAAAAAAATTATCAATCATGGCAGCCAGAACCTTTTATTGACAACTAGCTGTGCCCGCGACTTCGTTCGCGTTTTTTTCGGAAAACAGCAATTTGTCGCTTATTGCATAGTACCTCTTTCTCCAGGCAGGATTTTTTATACTGTATGCCAATGCCAGGTGAAACAACCTGGAGCGTACAAAAAAGGTTGTTTTGGTTGCTTACACGTGAAATAACGACATAATTTGGCCGTGGTAACATTACTCATTTGTTTTTCACCTCACCGGGCTATTGGTGAAGCCGTATATCAGGCCACCACTTAAACCAACTAAAACCACACGGTGTGCCTCACAGCACCGTTTATGAGTTGACCGTCGGTACGGCGACGTTTTGCCTCCAATGATCCACCCAGCGCTGGCTAGCAGACAACTAGGCGATGTCCAGACACCTCTTCACGGGAGACTCTGCTTCGGGTAAAGAACATAAAACTCGTCTCATACACCCACGGCCACTCTTAGCGTACGCACGAGAGCGCGAGTGAAAAGGTTCCACCTGGAAGTTTTTCTACCGAATCCACACCGTCACTTCCTCCTTGCGCGAGATGTTCTCCTCGCAGAAAATCGTCATGAAACAACTGTGACGACCTAACATCTCGTTTCGCCCGACCAATTGGGAGACTCTTGCTGTAGTCAGTGTTTGCTTCGGAGCTTTGTTTAGTCACGGTGTAACATAAGATTTCACACTACTGTAATCGAACGGAAAGTAAATCTGTCTGGTCTGAAAGTGTAAAAAAAACTTCACCGGTTACATGTCAATATTTCAGCTTAGTTGTAATTTTTTTGGCGATAGTGTCTGCCATGCATTTAATATTGTAAAATACTGTAATACTAACAAAGTGTTAAGTTAAACTAACAACTTTTTTTTTGTAAGTCATATATTAAATGCTTTAAATAAAAATTATATTTTATTCTAATATAATCATGTTGACGGGAATCAACGCGATCACGTATTTAAAACCTTTGCTTTGCCGTGGTCGTGGCCGTGATCACAGGCCTGTAGGTACTGTAATACTTTTTAAATACGTGATCGCGTGAATTCCCGTCAACATAATTATATTATTATGGAACGCAAAAGTTTAAAAGTTTGGATCTTCTTTTACTATAACTCTATTTATAAATATATGTATATTTACTGGACTGGCCTGATGGTCTAGTGGTTAGTGACCCTGACTGCTGAGCCAGAGGTCGTGTGTTCGATTTCCACCCAGGACAAATTATTCTCTGTCTAGGTGTAATTTTGTTATAATATGTATGTATTTAGAAATATATAAGTATATTTATCAGCAGTCTGGTTACCATAGTACAGGCTCTGCCTAGTTTAGGATCAGACGGCCGTGAATAAGGTGTGTAAAGTTGTTACTATTATTAATCCTCTGAAACATATTTATGAATTTAATGGCTGCGAGAGGCAAAATAGCTCGTTGGCATAGTCAAGAACCAGCTATCGATTACTCTGGGATCACCAAACAAAAAAAAAATTCCTGCTGCTTCAGCAATCACCACAGAAAAGCACGATGATATCCTACGATTGAAAATATACATTCACTATAACCTGCGCAGGCACTCAAACTATTTCTTTCGGCCACATAAAAAAAAAAGAAATATGTATATAAAGGCTCGAATCGTGAACCTCCTTTTTTTCGTCGGTTAAAAACGATACCTAATTAAATTTAAAAAAGTAAATTAGTTTTTATATAAAACAAAAATCAAAAAAAAGAAAAACAATATCAAAGAGGGATTCGATCCGGCACCCAATCTAGAAGAAATCGTACTTTACACCAGTTAAGCTAAACGCTCGCTGGAATCTAATTCGAAATAAGTATATACGTTCTACTGACGTTACAATGTTATTACAGCTTTCATTGATTTTCCTGTGGGAACCAAAGTTTAACCCAAAATAAAAAGTACCCTATAACCTGCGCAGGCATTCAAACTATTATCATACTAAGTTTCAAGCATATCCCTTAAGTAACTTCTGAGTTTATCGTGAACATACAAACAGACAGACAAAAAGACAGACAGACAAAAATTGTTTGAATCGCATATTCGGCATCAGTATCGATATCTTAATACCCCTCCGTCGTTTTTTTTTAAATATATTCAATGTACAGAATTCATCCCGATACAGATTTATTATAAGTATAGATGAATGACATTTACGATCAATGAACACCAATAATTAAATCACGTATTTATTTTATTATAAAGAAAATAATGGCACATGTACAGTATCTGAGCATACACAACAATCGTATAGACTAATTGGAAATTGTACAAATCATTTGCAAAAAATAGAACACAAACACAACAAACTTGACATATATTTTAAAATAAATCTCAAAATAGCTACAACTTAGTAGTCTTCCAATATCCGTCCCTTTGTTTCTGTACCCGTAAATAACATAATTAGAAAATTATAAATACCCCCGAGTCAATTGTGGAACGGCTGAACAGATTTTCTTGAATTATAGCAAAGAACACTCTCGATTCAGACACCTTTCGAAAAAAGAAACCATAATCAAAATCGTCCCATGCGTTTAGAAGCCGAACACACAAATACGTAGATGATACAAATGTTAAACTTATAACACCCTTCATTTTCACGTCGGAGATTAATTAACAATTGTATTGATAATAAAATTTAGTTACTTATTTTCTGTTTTAAACAGTTAAATTGCTTTGAATATAAACTTCATGTTAATTAAGATGTCAAACATAATTATCATAAAAACTTCCGTGAGTGGTGTTCACTGTTCATATTTATAAATACGAGTATCTACGGAAGTGACACGTGTAATGCCCGACTAGTTTTAAATACGAGTATCTACAGTAGTGGCACGTGTAATGCCCGACTAGTTTGAGGCGCCACACTGCAACGATGCGACAGGTCGCTTTACCCCTTAAAAAAGCACCCCAGTCCCTGAAGAAACTAATCGGATATCCCCAATTATACTCGTGAACATTTCTTAACTATGTTAAATGGAGCCCGTGTAAAAAGCTCATAATTCTTTCAAAAGAAATCTTCGATGACGTGCTTTATCTTAAAAATATCATTTCTCATTTCGTCTTTCACGTTATAACGTGTTGTCATGTTAGTTCTATCTTAGTTATCATATTATTTTAACGCCTCTGTTGTAATTTAACATGAACACCGATTTTAGATCTTAATATGAGATCTGCACTCAACTCAGGCTCCAAATCGCATGGCAATATTAGGAAATTCTTAACAATTTCTGTTAGCGTCACCTTTAACTCCATCATGGCGAACTTTTGACCTGAAAACAATAAAAAAATATTAAAGAGTGATATTAGGATACGATAGGTAATATTGCCTAGACACTGCCATGAAGAAGTGTATACTTAAAGCGCCATGGACCTTACCTGAGTTTCTCTGTTTTGGCAAATTGAGAACCGACAATGAGATTGTGACTACGGTTATTATGTTCTGTAACAGCGTCGTTATACATGACTTATATCTAAGACACTGGCAGTAAAACCGTTTGAAAAGTAAGTACCTAGAGGGCTTATGGGTTCATTTGACAATTGTTGTTTTTATTATAAGTACAAGTAAGAAGTTATTCGTTTACCGTAGATTTTTTTTTATTTTTTATGTTATAGGGGGCAAACGAGCAGACGGGTCACCTGATGGTAAATTACTACCGCCGCCCATGAGCACCTGCAACTCAAGAGTCACAGTGCGTTACCGACCTTTAAGGTGGGAGTAGGGGAAGGGGGGAATAGGGGGTGAGGAGGGGAGAGAGGGAGAGGGAAGGTTTAGGGCCTCCGGTAACCTCACTCACTCGGCGAAAAGCAATGCAAGCATTGTTTCACTGCCGGTTTTCTGTGAGGCCGTGGTATCGAGCGGAGTCGAGCCGGCCCATACGTGCCGAAGCATGTAATGTCAAGTACAAAAAGTCTTAAACAAACATTTAGGCGTCAGAAAGCTTTGTACTAGATGGATACCTCATAATTTGACGGAAGATCAAAAACGCCTTCGTTTGGATTGGTGCCGCTCAATTCTTGAAAGGTATGACAGAGGTGACTCGAATGCTGTATATCTTTATTATTATCTACCAGTTGCCTTGGAAAATGTTAGACAGCAGCACCTAAGGAGCAGGATCCTCCTCCACTACGACAACGCTCCAGCTCACTCCGCCAGGCAGACTTTCGAATAGTTGTCTATCGAAGGGGTGGAGCTAGTGAGTCATCCTCCTTACAGTCCCGACCTGGCACCTTGTGACTTCTATTTATTTCCAAAAATAATAAAAAAGATAAACTTAGAGGAATTCGTTTTATGTACCCTGAAGATGGCTGCGTTTGAAAAAGGCGTGAAAGAGATCCCTAAAGAAGAGTGGGCTCACTGCTTCAGTCAATGGTTCCATTGCATGCGACTTTGCTTAGAAAGCAACGGAGACTATTTCAAAAAGCAATAAAAATATTAATAGGCTTCTATATCATGCCGTTTTTTTTTTCTTAAAACTTTCAGTGTGACCGTACATATCTAATACATTTAAACGAGCAATTTTTGTATATATGTATATATATATAATCTGAATCCAGGAAACGGCTCCAACGATTTTCATGAAGTTTTGTATACAGATACAATTTTGCATTTTAAGTTCAACTGCATAGTTGTATTTCCTGTAAAAATGCAATTTTACAAAAAAAAACGATTTTACAAAAAAATGTATTTTATACTGCATTTTGTTTATTCATGGTATTGTACCCACCTATGCAATTCCTGGGACCAGCACTGAAAGCAAGCCAATTGAAAGGATTCTTCAAAGGTGTTTCGAAACGTTCCGGCCGGAACTCTAGAGGATCATTGTACACCGCTGGGTTTCGCTGCATATGATATATGTCTATCACAACAGATGTACCCTTTGTTAACTTCAAAGTGCCGACCTCTGTAATATTAAAATATATTGTTACAAATTTCATTAAGTGGTAATAATGTAGATCAATATATCGAAGGCCTTAATCATTTAACATAATATGGATCGTGCCCTAGAGTATTACAAAATATGGTGAACTTCCACTCAAAAAAATAATTTCTTGCCTAACGCCACAAAAAATATAAAAAAACGGGACCAATGCCAGTAGACATACATATAAACGCTAACAAATATTTGATCGAAAGCTCTGACATTGCAGTCATAAATGCTTAACTGACACGCCGCATAGGACGGCATAAGCCGTTTTTGCGGTTGTAATAGATTTACATCTTAACAACGACTTTAAGACAAAACCTTGCACATCGACTTGTGACCTTAAATTACTTGGCTATGATCCAAACCTTAACCATATCAATGCGAATGAGTATAAAATTTGTAATGGAGCACGACGACTCATTTCTTTTATAGAATACATGTAAACGAGCAGATGGGTCACCTGATGATAAGTGACCGACCTGCAACTTAAGAGTCACAAGTGCGTTGCCGGCCTTTAAGGTAGAGTAGGGGAATCGGGAATAGGGGGAGTGGGGGAAGAGGGGGAGAGGGAAAGGTTAGGGCCTCTGGTATCCTCACTCACTGCCGGTTTTCTGTTAATACGTGATATCACTCCGGTCAATCCGGCCCATACGTAGAAAATTAAAGTTCCGACAGTATTTAGCAGAGGGTTTTTGATTGATGAGATATTAATGAATGGCAGCTGATTTTTTTTTCAGAATGACAAGTATATGATCTGGCTGGTGATCTCCTCCACAACGAGTTGGCACAATTGTCAAGTGCTAGTACATTAATCTCAGACTTGATATTCATAGTATATGTATGTATGTGTATATGTATGTGTGTGTGTATGTATATGTGTGTATGTATGTTTGTATAAGTATTAATATATTATGTATCAGTATAATGTTTATATTCAGGTAATGACTTGTTAAATTTTATTATTATAAGAACTTAAAAATTCGTACTCTTTACCATATCTTTGCACCACTGTTTACTTCTGCTTCACCCCAAGGTTGACTGGCAGAGAAAGCCTAAGGCATTAAGTTCGCCTTTGTACAATTTGTGCAGGCAGTTTTAATAAATAAATAAAAATAAAGCCTAATTAAAATAACAAGGGGAAATGCCCCTAGTTTTTATCAGAAGCCGCCTGATAAGGAAAGGACTATACGGTAATGGAGACAGCGGTTACCACCACTAGAGTGACCAGAATGTTTTGTATGCTCCGGTAGCCTTTCACTATCAAGCGGGCTATACGGTTATTAGCCAATTTAGTATAGTGAGTGCTAGAACGGTTAGAACGGGGGCAACCCCGCGAGGTCGTGACCCTTTTAAGTTACAGTCCAGTAAAAGACAATTTTAAGCCGGTTAACTTATAAAGCTCGTATTGGGCAAATTCATCATCATCATTATCTTAACCATCTAAAGCATAGGGTCTGCATGCCTACTATTATTTCTGGGTGTAATTTATCCATAATATGCATGTATTTAGAAATATATAAGTATCTTTATCAGCAGTCTGGTTATCATAGTACAGGCTCTGCCTAGTTTGGGATCAGACGGCCGTTATTATTATTATTATTTTACTTTATCTCAATCAATGACTATTCTGTAAGACCAGTATTTCGATAAAAAATGTTTACTCACCACAATCTTTCACCATCAACCGTTCAATGAGCGGTACCGGCGGAAACAACCGCATTGACTCTTTAAGCACCAACTCCAAATATTTCATTTGCTGTAGTTCACTAAACAAATAAAAGCAAACGCTTATAATATTTGAAAATATTCTTGACAAAGCTTAATAATACTTAATACTACTTAACCATGATTAAAAATATTTCGGACTCAGGTATGAGACAGGCGCTGCAGAAGCGCATTTCTTTGGCTGAACATTAAGGGATTTGGATCCCCTGGAATATTTTCAGAGAGTATATCCTTCAAGCGGTGGTAGGTGTTCATTATAATGTAGTGGCAGCAGACAGCTTTGGTTAAAGGGAACTGGAGATAACCTGTAGTATTAGGTATTACTAATCACAAAGAAGATTAAAGGGATTAAGAGTTATCCAGCCAATAATATCGGAATTTTTATGGACTGAAATGGACTATGACAGACAGTTATTTGTATCTTGGCTCTAACGAAGTACAGACTAGACCTACGTAAGGGTCTAATCAGGACTCAGGACAGGCTCCAATTCGATTACAATATCAAAGTTTGAATGAAAAAAAATGTATTTCATTATGATATTTCAAAATAATTTTTCAGAATCATTTTTCACCTTTGTCTTCCCGTGAAGTATGTTAAGCCTTCCTCCACTTTAATGGGTATATTTTTGTAAACGTGAGGAGAACTGCCTCTGCCATTGACGATCTAAGCCAAGTTTTGAGCCTCCTAAGCGTGTAAAAGAACTTTTCCGACTTTGCTGCACTAACTGGTAGTATAGCAACAATACGTAACAGTTCTTGTTTTCCATGTAAAAAATTTACATTGAGATACATTTCAGCATTACTACTTTCTATAAGAATAGAAATCAACAGCGGAATAATCTGATCCCGCTGCTATTTTACCTGCCACGGCTGATATTTGGTTATGATTACTGAACCTCAAGTGCTGTTTATTAGTAGTCCATAGTCGTTGTTGAGCTGTTTAATAGTTACAATGTCATCATCTTCATTAGTATAATCGACTTTTGGAATAAAAACGCCTTGTAGAAATAAATTAAGTACATTTGGAGACAAACGGTCCTCTAGGTCATTTATTACAGAACTTAGAAGTAGGATATTTACAGCCCTGAGAAAATACTCTTCATTAGATTGAGTAGGTTGGTGATTGGCTTTATGTATTTGTCTTTGTACTATTCTGGGGCAGTTCATTTCTACGTCTAGTAGCTCAGCTACTTCTTTTGCTTCAACAACTACTTCTTAAGAAAGTCATTGTATCATTTATAGCATCCATAGTCTTTTTTAATTTAGTTGAGATCGTTTACAATACGAACAATGCATTGGGCAAGGATACAGTTATACCCGAGGAATACAATAAGTTAACTATTATAATACAAACTGCAGGTCGAGTCTCTACATAATATGAACGGTAATTTCATTGCTTTTTTGAAATACACAAAGGTAAAAATAAAATACTCAGTTGTTACGTTCATGCATTAGTGCCTAAAAACAAAAAACAAAATAATTAAGTATCACTCAAGCAGATAGATGATATATTATGATGAAATCCGAACTGCGCAATGTTTGAAGTAAGCAATACGCGTCATAAGCAGTTTTGTTGTTTTGCCAAGTAGAAATCTTTTCCAGAGCGTTACAAATTCTCAATAAGTTGTCTCCTTGAAATTGTAGATGCCCGTCATGTCTCTGAACCCAATGCGTCTCACAGATACTTTGCATTGTAACTACAATATCTTTTTAAAATTTTTACTTTAGATGACGTAGCTAATGTATTATTCAGAACGTGATTGCTGGACGGTTAGTTAGTTAGTCAAAGTTTAGTTTTTTGTGTAGCCGCCAAATAGTTGATTTAGCTTGAAAAATCTGGACATTCCATCAGCATCCTTAGTATTAAACACCCATTGTTTCATTTATTTTGACTGGCCTGCTCGTCTAGTGGTTAGTGTTCCTGCTAAGCAGGTGGTGGGTTCCATTCCCACCCAGGACAAATAATTGTGATCACATAATTATTTGTCCTTGGTGCTCATCAGAGCACGATCATTTGTTCTGTGTCTGGGTGTAATTTATCTATAATATGTATGTATTTAGAAATATATAAGTATGTTTATCAGCAGTCTGGTTACCATAGAACAGGCTCTGCCTAGTTTGGTATCAGACGGCCGTGTGTGAGATGTGTCAAATTATTATTATTATTCATGTCTCTCTCATACGAAATATTAGCTTTATCGGTCAACGTTAAAGTTTAATTTATAATAGATAGGTAATTCTTTAAACCTAATTTAAATATCAGTAGTTATATTAAAAGTTATAACTTTTCCTGAGAATGTTAGCCTTTACGTTATTTATTTACGAGGTCTACTATATGACTCTACTCTTTTTGTAACATATTATGCGTGAGTAAATGTTGTCACCCTACGAATTTCCTTCAAACAAGTCCAACATTATTGTCACTAATCTTGATCAGATAATCTTACAAACGTTATTTTATTTTACAACCAGCTTATATCTATCTTAATAGTAATCTTTATAAATAGGACATATTTAAGTATTCATCATATATGTTACTGTTACATACAGCTGACCTACTACATCTTCCTTATTACTAATATTATAATTGTTTCTTTAAACCGTTTCAAGTGGTCGTAAATTACCCCAGGCCAAGTATAAATTAGATCCAGTAATGGGATATGTCGTGCTTCAAATACCGGATCTTTGAGAGCCTAATACGTATAGCCCGAGCTATGTGTAGAGAGTCTAGTGCAGATGCTGTAGTCGTTAACTTTTAATTTTGTACTATTAACCTGTAAAGAATAAAATATATAGCCGGCTAAACCTTCGGCTTTTAGGCGTAACATATTATTATACAACTTTATAGTCAAGGTAAACTTTGAAAATTGCTAATGTTGTCCTCTTGTCCCACATATCATTAACGAGATTTAGTGATTTGAAATTGTTTATCCTAACTTTTAATAATAATAATTCAGCTATTTATTGTAGACCAGGTAAATAATGCAATTGATAACTTTAAACTTTAAGTGATTTGTACAGTTGAAAGCCTATAGATTGGAGAGAAAACGTAACCTTAAGGTAGAAAAATAGGAGATGAATGATTTTTCACCCATTGACTCTACACCTGTGATCCGATTTGATTGAAACTTAGCATATATTTGTAGTTCTAATAACACTGCAATGTGAGGGAGACCTGTACCTGACCTGTTGATTTGATGATGGATTCGGAAGCCCGTCAAGGGTTCTCCTCAACTTAATTCAAATTATTCATATAAGAAAACATTGTTGAATATCTGTTGTTTAAATATTAATAACAAATAACAATTATTAATTAAAGTAAAACTTGAAACGTGAACTAAAAATTTAAAAATCAACTTTTTAGCCTAACTAAACTACACTAATGTAAATGCAAACAAAAAAATGAAATTATAAAACACTTCGACTAATAGACGCGTCGCTGCCATAACTTCACTTTAGGTACGTATTAATTAATTTTCTAGTTTCTATGTTTGGCGTCGACTCATAATTATTAAGGTACATTAGTTTAGTTAGGCTGACAGGAGAAATTCTGAAAAAAAATGATAAGTTAGTGTGCTACCAGATAGTGTACTCTTACTAAACTTTTTTAAAATAAGAGCAAGTTTTATACCAGCGGGCAAGGCATTCCACAACGGCACAGCTTGAAGAGTAAAGGAATTTTCCAATTTGTCAAATGTGCCGGCATTATTAACTTCAGATTGTCCGATGACCTTAAAGATATTGAGTGTGTTTTTATGTAGGAATGTAAATAAGCCGAAATGTGGAGATTAACAGAATATTGTACAAAAGATAATTAATTAATATTCTAAATGTGAAAGTAAATTTATTTGTTAGTTACGATTTCACACCTTAACTACACGAGCGATTATCATGAAATTTTAAAAATATGGGGTATCTTACACCCAGAAAAAAAGTACAGTTGGGGCCCTCCCAAACAGTGCTCCCAAAAGTGAATTAATTGACAAAATCTACAATAACGCAAGCGATGCCGAGAGCAAAATCTAGTATGAAATAAACTTGCCACAATAACATTCTTTTTCAACAGCTAATTTGCTCTACAAGATCAACCAGTTTATAATCGAGGTCTTCAATAATATCCTTATTGATAAACCTTCGACTGACAAGTTCAGTTTTTTATTTGTAGAAAAAACATTTACCGTGTATTTATACCAAATGCTATTTTCGACTGAGCGCTACACAGAGAGGATACCTTAGTCTAGCGCTCTATACAGCTGCTTCGTAACTTCTGAATCCGTTTGCCTGCACGCACTCTAACGGCGGCAAAAGCGTTTACGATTCTCCAACTCTGCAATAGTTGGAGACTCTCATTGTCAACCATCATAGGTCTCAAAGTCGTTATGGATAACTACTACCGCACAAGACAAAGAAACACGGGTAGTTAAGAGGGGACTATCTCACTACTGCACTACCACGATACCGTGTTACACCTCACGCTGACTATCATTAGACCTAAAATAGGTGAAACAGCAGGGGGCTAGTATTCTTTCATCTAGAACACGGACTAGGCGCCGCAGAGCGCAGTTTAGTCTTTCTCTCTCTTACTCCACAAGCAAACGCAAGACGGTGACCCTGATCACAATTTTATAGATGCATGTCGTATTCGGCCCCCGTTTTGCGAAGAAAACGGGGCCGAATAGGACATGCATCATGAATACCCTACACCCTACAGCATATGCTACCTATTAATGCACAGGCGGTCAGGGATTGGCATGGTTATCAGGGATTTCTTTCCGACGCGACGTTTCATCGTGACATTTTAATCGGTTTTGTCCGACATAACATATCGTTAGCCTTCGTGAGAGAACTAAGACGATTATAAGAGAAGTAAGACGAATCCAAGTCAAAAACAGGTAAATAAGACGACAATCTTTGAATTCTTTATTACCTTTGTCACAACACCTCTTACTGTTACAATGTCATTTATTTAAATTATGGCTTATCTACTGTATCTTAAATAAATCTCAATTCAATATTAATTGCCAAAACATAAAGAAAAATTTATATAAAACCTATCACCGACAGTTATGTTAATGTTAAATAAAGCTCTGAAAAGTGCATTTTAGTTTTAAAAGTAGTTCCTAAACATAATAAAAAGTATTTAAATAAGTATCACAAATCACAATGCATAAAGTACTTAAATATAAAAATATAATTAGTCATATTCTCTATCTCACGTGTTGTCATCTAATTTATCATAATCACATTATTTTAATGCCTCTGTACTAATTTAACATGAACGCCGGATTTAGATCTTAATATGAGATCTGGACTCAACTGAGGCTCCACGTCGGAAGCCAATATTACGAAGTTCTTAACAATGTCCGATACCATGGTTTTCAGTTCCATCATGGCAAACTTTTGACCTAAAAATAAAAAATCACATTTAATTGTTAGTACCTACTAATATGAACTCTACGCCCATAAGTTACATATATAAGTAAGTAAATGTCTGTTATATAACATGCACCTATGTAAAAAGATGTAAAATAGTATTCTAAAACCACAATAAATCGCTAAAGAATTATAGTAGCTTATTTACAACCAGAAATAGCTTTGATAAAAAATTCTAAGAGCAATACATAATTTAAAATGTTTATAATTGTATACAATCGGGTGTTCTCAGCATTTCATGCACTCTAAAACATATATACAGATGCCGTGTGCGCTTTACAGTTTTTGAAAAAAAAGAGGTTTTAAAACCAGCCAGGAGCCTCATGGTGTAACGTTGTTAAAGCGGCGGTAGCTGATGGCGTCGGACTTGCGATCAAGTGATTGCGGGTTTGGACCCCACCCAGTGCACTACCAATGTGAACCCACTCCTAACATAAGCGTTTCGCTTAGCTGGAGGAGTTAACAAGAATACTAGTAATGTGTGACCCACATTACTAGTATTCTTGTTAACCCCTTGTTAATAACTGATTTCTTACATCAAAACACAGTAAAATAAAAAAAAAACACAACAATTTAGTGACACACCTATACAATTCCTAGGACCAGCACTAAAAGCAAGCCAATTGAAAGGATTGTTCAAAGGCTTCTCGAAGCGTTCCGGCCGGAACTCTAGAGGATCATCGTACAACGCCGGGTTTCGTTGCATATGATAAATGTCTATCACGACTGATGTGCCCTTTATCAACTTCAAATCGCCAACCTCTGTAAAATAAAATAAAAATATTATTACAAATTCGATCATTATGTGGCAGTTATACAAGTCAATGTATCGTTACTCATTTACCAAAAATTGCGGTATTGTTGTAACATACGTTGACGTTAAAATTAAACTGTTTTCAAAATCTATCGTAGTCTCTGTAGATCATAGGAAAGTCAGATATTTTGTTAACATTAACTTTTAAGAAAAATCTGACTCCAGCTGTAACTACAAGTTAAACTCATAATAAAAGCATGAAATTCTACATAGGAGTAACCTCGACTTTTGTAATAAACTACGTAGGTGATGAATAAGTTCGTGTTTTTTTTTTTCAATTCATATGAAACATTCATTCTATAGTTACATGACTATGTACATATATCGAACATTATAGGTAGGAGGTGCTACTTTACATAACCAAGGTTAAAATAATTATACCACGCGGACACACACGGGTTAATAAAGAGACGTTCTTCATAATAAATACTTCAATTATTTAGACAATTACTTCTATAATCCCCACGTTTAATTCATGACTCGAGTTTCTGTTACAACTGTCTATATTGCTCTAACATCTATTGAATGTTATACCTACATTTGCAATTAAATCTATTTTAATCAGTCTTTCTCGTCCGTTCTCGTCCTGGGTTTTCACTGCGAAATCAGGCCAATTGTTATTTGTCATTCACGGATCCGGCAAATTGTCATTTATATATATATATCTACTTACCCCTTCGGGATAACATTAGTCATGAGTGTAAAAAGATATATCCAAAGTCAGCATGGCGGTTAAACCAATATTATGAAAATTATTATTTACTTACCACAATCTTTGACTATCATCCGTTGGATGAGCGGCACCGGAGGGAAGAGCCGCATTGATTCTTTGAGAACTAGCTCCAAATATTTCATTTGATGTAGTTCACTAAGCAAATAAAAAACACAAAAATGTGTTTAAAGAAATGCAATTTAATATTTCATTTTTTTATTTAAATTATACCCTAGAGACCATTTTAATTTAAACTGTCATTAAAAATAAGTACATTTATCTTTAATTCTAATGAATCACATACCTGTAATGCTGAATAATTTCTACACAGCCTTCTTAAGAGCCCTATCACTACACTACATACAAGGAGAGGACACTACAGCAGAGGACCTTCTATAAACTACGGTAGTGCTATCAGCTATAAAGTGATTTTCTATTTGTTCACATACATGAGGATAGACCTTCTAAAATTTAGTAATGGTTATACAACAATTGAAAATAGTTAAAAATACAGGAATTTAAAAGTCCAATGTGGATGGATGGGGCATAGCTATGGTTTAGCCATACCACCACAGCCACTATGGTTTATATAAGCCATTGGTTTAGCTTAACATTCTGATTCCGATTCCTCTACTTTTACACAGCGTTAATGATGACTGCAAAATTAATGTATTTCGTAACTGTTAATGTACGCTTAATTCCTGCCGTAAAATTAACCATCATAGAACTTTATCATCACTTATAAAATAACTGTTTTCTGCATAACACCCCCTTGTTGCTCGATTTAAATACAAAACACAATCAATACAATGGTATAAAATTATGCTTTTATGCTAGGATAGCTAGCAGTTTCAAGGCCAAAAGTTACAAAAATGGTTTGTTTGCAAAAACCTTGCATTCTAAAGATGTGAGGCGGCCGTGGGAAGTTTGGCTACATTAAATGAAAACACTATAATTGTTTTTTTTTTCTCACGAACCCCTCTGTGACGGGCGATGAAAGTCCCCGAACCTCACCGTCACTCTTAACTAACAATCTACAAATCTTGTTAGTTGCCGAAGTTTTAGCTTATCTGTCATCCGTATTGTTTATAGCTGCCTCGTCTGGACTCGTCTTTATAGTACCACACCTCACTATTTTAGACGTTCTTCAAAAAAGGACCAGGTTCTCAATTTGATTGTATTTTTTTACTATAATTGTTACCATAACTATCAACCGTCATTTATCAACCGATTATAATTAAAATCCAATACTGGTTGGGATCCATGCGAAATTCAGGGAACTCCTTGAATATTATGTTGATTTTGGTAACTCCAGCAAGGTTGCTGCCATTTGCAGTCAAAAAGCATCATTTGATGAAATGGAACTGATAAAGGAAACAGACACACAGATTGATAGTGAATTTTATCAAAACCGTCGCGTAGAAGTCAGTGTTTTTATAGCGTGCCAACAACGATTCACATGTTTACGTAACCATTCAGTAATTGCGTTGTCATTAGTTAGTTGTGAGTGCCTTAAAAAGTCTTTATCAAATTTAGTCCTTCTATTTACGCCACAACTGTGCGGCATCTGAAAATGTACAGAACAACAGCTTGACTGCAAACAAATGGTGCAGTCGATTTGAGATTTCACTGATACATGCTTCGGACAAAACGTCATCGCAATGCTGATCACCGTCTAGTAAGTGAGGTTTCCGGCAAGCTGCTTGGTAATATGCAATATCACCAACCCTTTGGGGCTAGCTAAACAAATAGGTCCAGGAACAGTGTGCAGAAAGAAGTAAATGCAAGTAAAAGGCGTATAACCAAAATGCTGAACCCTTTGCACATTGGTTATATCTATATCTCCGAATCTACTTAACATTTTTTTTGAATTTCTGTCCACATATATTTTTTTAAATAGGAATACTAGTAAGGTACACATTACTATTATTCTTGTTAACCCCTCCAGCTAAGCTTAACGCTTGTATTAGGAGGTTCAAGTCGGTAGTGCACTGGGTGGAGCTCGAACCCGCAACCACTTGATCGCAAAGTCCGACGCCGTAGCCATTACGCTACCGCCGCTTATATCCTATATAATTCTGATTTGAATCATTGTTTTGCGGACTATACTTGACCAAAGTCTCATAAAAAAATGTTTATACAGGTTTCTTTGAAGTTATTTTTTTTTTTTTTAGGGTCTCCTACAAGAAATACACATCTTTCCTTAAATAAACCTAAACATAACATGGTGGTTTACGTGTTTTCTCAATTATAGAAAACCACAGCATGCAAAAGAAATACGGCAATTTTTTTTTAAATATTAATAATAATTATAACCTAATAATCAACACAATCCTACTCAAAATCTACTATAAAATTTAACATATATATTTATTTGTAAACAGATTGAAATAAAACCAACATTAAATGTTACCACAAGTCTACTACTATACATCAGTGAAAACCGCATCCAGGCCAGCCCCTTTTGAGATTAACACAAACAAACAGATAAACGGATAAAATTTTTAGAAGACTATGGAAATGCGTTTTGTTGCTTGTTATTTACTACAGGTTTTATTCTTCTAGGTGTGCAGTGCCAAATTTGTGCATGATTTAATCTGATATGCCAATATCAGTTTAAATCATGCACAAATTTTGAGCCACCATACAACTATGAAGACCGCATACAAATTCGTGCAGTATTTTTAGCGTGATGCGTGAAACATACAGACACAAACAAAATTCGAAAAAAACTGTTTTGTCTTCTATTGCTCTTATAAAGACCCCTTACATTATTTTTAACCCCCGACACAACACGGGGGGGGGGGGGTTATAAGTATAACGCGTTCATAGCTCCTAAGCTGATAGACCGATTTTCATTTAGTTTATTTATTTTGTTAGAAAGGTGACTTGATCGGGATTGTACTTAGCTATAATTCAAGATATTTTGTTCAGCCGTTAGATCATCAGCTCCTTTATTATCTTTAAGGGATTTTGATTTTGATATTTTAATTTACATACTATTAATTTAAGTACAAAAGTCAAAATCCAATACGCTTTAATCTTATGCTAATCAAGGACGTTATTTTCTCAAATTATTTTTTTTATTCTGTCTTCTGTATATTATTTATGTATCGATGAAACTCTTCGCTGTTCCGGCAAAGCCGATCATCTACCCGATGGATAGACCAGATAAAGGACTCATCTGCCAAAAACATATAAAAATCCTGCTCAAACACAAAAGCTTCAAAAATAGTAACACTGCTCTATAAATGACTATTATAATTATGGTCTAGGGTTTTTTTCATTCAGTAAACTTTTAGTTCAACATAATTTCGCGGTTCACTACTAAAAATGCTCGATGTCTTACTTGAGTTACTTTATTCACTTCAAGTTCAGTTCAGACTTTAAAGCTCAAGCAAATCTCAAAAGCAATGACGCTGAAGATTGTACTTTATGGATGTTCACAATTCTACCGCTTGCATCAACTCAAACAGATAAAGTTAAAGTGTCGGAGCACTCTGTATCCCAACGGTGGCTTCGGTGCCAAAACCCTGAATTGTAACGATAGTTTCTTGTTCCAAATTTGTCTAGAACCACGAGTAAGCCCGATGAAACTTTGGTTTGAGCTCTCCATTACATTCGCATCATAATACTCGTATATATGAGTGGGTGATCGTGGAACATAGAAATGAGTTTAACCGTTTGACTACGTTCGTTATAAAATGAAAATTTGTATATACTATTTATATGCATAGATCAACCTCTCTAGGGTTCCGTGCTGTAAATGAAAAAAAAAAACCATTATAGGATCACTCGTGCGTCTGGGTGTCCGTCTGTCACAGCCGCTTTGCTCCGAATCTATTGGTCCAATTGGTTGAAAAGATGAAATTTTGTAAACATTTAAATTATAAATTGTGCCCCTAACACAGACGTATACATCGTAAATAAAAGAGTTTTGAGTATGGGGGTCACTTTTGGGGGATAAATTATATATATACTAGGTATTCATGCCAAGTCATTTGCAATAAAAAAATATTGTGACTAAAATTGGGATAAAAACTATCCTCTCCCTTAAGTTGGATCAAACTGTACACAGTGTTCAAAATCGATGCATTACTTTAGGAGTTCGTCGCGGACAAACAACGTGACACGATTTTTTTATATATCAAGATAATATATTATTTATATGAACTGAAAGTTTACTGAATGTTCTGGGTTTTATGTTGGCATTTATAAATTTTCATAATAAAATGACCTAAACAATACTTAAATTTGCCGTTATAGGGGGCAGTGTTGCCATTTTCGAATATTTTGTACGTAAGCAGAATTTTTATAACATTGTGGCAGACGAGTCCTTTATCTAGTCTGGTAGCGTAACAGCCAAAGTTGGCCTAGTTCAATGATGAAATATACTCGCAACTAACTACAAGATAGTGTTATATATAAGGCAGACACAAAGTTTGATTGAAAAACAGTCTAACGTTATTGTCATTAACCTTCATCAGATAATCTTACAAATGTAATTGTGTCTACAGCCAGGTGGAGTCTCATAAGTTGGCCTTGTTACTCATGGTAGGTACGAATTGCAACGCAATTGTTTTGTAAAACCTTTTTTAGTAGTCATAGATTACCCTATTGTATTACTGTTTAATTATAAAATTAAGTCTATCTTTATTTTTTACTAAAAGGTTTATTTATTTTTTGCTTTTTAGTTCCTTTTCGTCAGTTAAAGTTTTTGTTACAAAGCTTTTTATTTTATGATTTTTTTGTAGCTCGCGTCATCTTATAATACTCTGATAACATACTATATTTTACAATTGAGGTTACCTTAAATATTGTAAAGACGTGGAAAGACGTATTTTTTTCAAAGCATATTAAGTAATAATAATAATAATTTCATACATCTCACACGCGGCCGTTTGATCCCAAAATAGGCAGAGCCTGTACTATGAAAACCAGACTGCTGATAAACATACTTATATATTTCTAAATACATACATATTATAGATATATTATACCCAGGCACAATAAATGGATCACGCTCATCAGACAATTATTTGTCCTGGGTGGGTATCGAACCCGCCCACGACCTCTGGCTTAGCAGTCAGCATCATTAACCACTAGACCAACAGGCCAGTCGAAGTCAAGTGGCTTCTGTAACTTAAAACTACAGTTTTAGTAAGTAACTTCTAATGGTTTAGGAAAGGTATAGTTCGCATCATCAGCTTAGCTTCATGATATGATGATTCCTAAACGCAAATACCTGATTAAGTTATGAAAAGTAAACAGTAACACTATTCGTGCCCACAATTTTCGAGGGTTTCTCTCAATTTTATCAGGATCCTTTCATCAGATCGTGACTTCTTTGACATGGGACCACCCTTGAGGTATACCCTATCTAACAATAAAGAAATATCAAAATCGGAGTGAGTACGGAACATACATAAAATATATTGTCGAATTGAGAACCTCCCTCTTTTTCTCGTCTGTTAAAAATAAGATTGCTTAAAAAATTAATAGAGCAATATTGCTAACTTGATGAATGTGACTCCAAATACAATGATGTGTGAACCACGGCTTGACAGTTTCTTTCTTCCTTTTGTTGTTTTAAGTTTGTTGGATGTTTTAAATTTTTTTTATTTTTTTTAAATGAATTTAAGACATTGTTGTATTTGATAATGTAGAGATTTCATCAGTCGAGTGTCAAGAAGTTCGAGTTAATATCAGTAAAATTAATTAAAATATCATTGTCAAAACAGTAATAACCATTATAAAATTATAAATATCCTAGTTTGGAAATAGAAGTCATAGTTGTTTTTTTTACGAAATGTCTTGGCGCCACGGTCGTTAGTAATAAAAATCTGAACATAATCGCAGCAAGTGAATATGTTAGTGAAGTACTTACTATATCTTCTCTATAATAACAATACAAAAAAGGTAATGAATCAATTATGCAAGTTTCTGTTTCCCCGTTCTATAAAGTGCATCACAAACAAGATGAGTCAGTATGACGCTCATCATGGATGTTTACAGCCTCGTCGAGACCACTTTTAGCAACTACACTAGCGCTTTTTTTGAATACATCGATATTGTGAATATAAGATATTGTAAATGTAAAAACAAAGATAAACAGGAACGGGGTTTAACCATAAAACTGTTCTACAAAGAACTGGTGACGTTCTGGTGAAGAAACTACATCTTCGTGTTTAAAGGATAAAGGTAATTGAAAATGTACCTGGTGCAAAATTAAATCCTAATTTTTTGATGAAGAATCAGCATTGAAATGACATTCTCATGTTTTTTTTGACGAAAATCCTTTTAATGAACAGTTTTCAAAAAAAATCTAAGCAATCGGATTCGAAAATTTTAATGGCCATAGGACTTATTTCTGTGGACTATAGCACCTATCATAAATCATCTGACAACTTTACAGAGTTCATAGGTTGTTAGAACCTGGCTATTATCATAGTCGCATGCGGAGCGCATTGTGAGGCTAATTATAGGCTAATATAAACAATTAAAAGTAACTAGCAAACTAATTACTCTATTGACTTGATGCATTGTTGACTGGCGTGATCAACGATGTAATAAGTTGTGTGACGTCGTGCTTACGGCAATGCGGAGTAGCCTCAAACCTGTTGGAGCTATTAGCTGGTTCCTATAGTAAACGAGTTCAGACGGCAACTGAACATATGATTCACGAGCGCGATCCATAGAACCGGAACTTCCTTGAAGTTGGTCAATCAATGTCGACTGGTTCAAGTATACAAACTCGTTCAATTATGTTGTTGTGGTACATATACACATGCTAACTCGCTACTTTTAAGCAGTGTGTACATATGATTATAAGACGCGATCTATAAGCATTCATCACGGGATATTTGTACATTTGTTCTTTATACAGGGTATTACCCCGAAATAAAGCGCTACCAATTTTATGAAAATTTGTAATTTTGAATACAGAAATCTTATTTTGAAACAGAAAATTTAAACTTGAAAATTTACCAATAAAGCTAATATTTCGTATGTTAGAGGGCTGACATGAATGAAACTACAGGTATTTAATATGAAGGATGTTGATGGAATGTCCAGAGTTTTCTGAAAATGTCTGCATAAATTGACATGAAAAATCATAATGCGATATTAGGAAATGTGCACCTACACTAGGAAAAGCAATTTCCGGAGAAAAAATTTTTTCTTTTCAATATCCATTTTTTTTTCAAGCTAAAACTATTTGTAAACTACATAACGCTTCTAAAATTTGACCACACTTTTCTGTAGCACCCTGTATGTTATGGCTTATAATTTTGCTACTGCAATTGAGTGTAATAAAATAAATGAAAGCTGATTCATGATGTCGCATCAGTATTGGTTTTTTTCTTATCTAAGTATTGCTTGTAAAGAAATGACAATTAACACATTTTATTACCTGTCCTGTTCATCAGTTTAATGATTTGTAAAGGTGTCTCAACGAAACAAAATAATGTGAAAAAAAAAACGCCTTTTTCACTTGACCTAAAGAGGTTTATAGGTTTTCAGAAAACTCGTTTATTACGGTATTATCGAAAAATAAAAATTAAGGCGCTATTGTTTCTCTTTAAATTGTTTTATCTCTCTTGGATACTCTTGGGGCGTATCCGAAGTTCACGTATTGGAAGGTCAATGAACAGGAAGATACCAACGTTGCAAGTATATATAATACTAGTAGATATCGATTCTTATGACGATAATATCAATGTTTTTTATTATATTAGTGACTTTAAAGGATTATCTAAATTATATCAAAACACTTACTGATAAGTGGGATCCCTGTTCATGTTTTCACCGAAAATAGTCTTAAGTTCTTCGTAGATCTTCTCCTGTACATCTCTCCGTTTGGACAAACAGTAGAGCGAGTAAACTACACCCGATGTTGTGGTGTCGTGACCCTAAAAGAATGTCAATTCATAGTTCATTAAAAAAACTACATTGTCTTTGATTTTAACGAGGTAACATCCTTCGGAACAACTTTAAAAAAAAACTTTCACTATTGCAAGGGTTCCATTATCGCAGCAGTTTATAATGATATATAGATTAAGCGTGGGAAAATCTAGAACATGGCAAAGAAAGAAGCAGAAGAACTGAATGAAATATAATTCTTTAACCCCTTCCACACGACACTATGTTATTTTCAATCAAATTGTATCGTGTGGATACAAATTGCACAATTCAAGGCCATTGGATTGCCGGGATCGCCTGACTTGACCATGTCAAATCAAATAGGGTGAAGTCGGTTCGTGTGTACGCTAATTGGCCAATTTCGTAATTTGCGTCAGCTTGCAAGCGACTCACTGAGCGGATGTTTTTTTTATACAGTGGTCTGTTATTAACGCGTTTTATCAGTCCAGTGGTTGCATAAAAAGATGATTTATATTATAATATCAAAATAGGTAGCATTTCTTCAAAAAGAAAAAGTATTATAAAGGAAATCGTTGTTACAAGCGTCCAAATACAGAAAATAAAATGAAACGAAAGTTGGCGAATTAATTGTGTACGTGACGTGTACGCGACGTGAAATCTGATCATAAACAAATTCAATCGCAAATCTGATCAGTAGTAAAATTGTATTGTGTGGAAGCCGTTTTACCCACAAATAGAACAGTACTGTCTCTATAAATATCTGTCTTCTTCTAAATCGTTGTACACAAAACGTAAAGAAATAAAGAGGTAGGTGCAATACAAATTAAGAAATGTACAATTACACTGCTGTTGTATCTTTCTAGTTTATAAGCTGCTCGTTTCCCAAGTATAATAAATCAATAAACACTACAGAGAAATACAATACATATAAATGCACATAATTATAGTTAAATAAATACTTAAAAAAAATATGCATATCCTATGATACAGGTGTTTATATAAATAGATATATAAATTTTCTTTTTAAGGGTATTTTATTCCAAATTTAACTACAAATATATGTTATTCACAGTTATCCAAACACTATACAGCGGATATTTTCAAATCAAATCATTTAATCTTGCGATACATGAATCTTAAATAAAGTTGTTGAGTACATAAATTGCGTATCGCCATGTTCCACCGCATGCATACAATAAATAAATTTCAATATCTTAATTTATTATTAAGAAGATGCTGTTAACTCATTTAAGGTCGCATACTTTAACTTACGATCAGTAGTTATCCTGACTCCGAGAGAACGAACTAAACGAAGAATTAAGAAAGTGAAACTGTGTATGAAACAAATAATAATGTAAGTTATTTGAGGAGCAGAAGATGCATGATCAATTCTAATGAGGAAGAATTGAAAAGGCAATAAGTAAATCTGTGAAGTAAGTCAATTCAAAAGGGAAAAAAGAAAAGTAAGAGCTTTAATAATCTCGTAATATTGGATATACATAATTCAAAACACCTAGTTTCAGTTCACACATTACAAATTTAATGATAGGATTCTCTATCCGGTTTTCTCTCAAGTGAATTTCCCTTGAATCGGGATATTTTAACGATAATAATCCCATTTTACAAAAATGTCTATAAGCTGATTCTTGCTGTATTCGAATGACTTAACTTTACTTCCACTAACCAATTAGTACGAGTACATTGCGCATTGCTTTGCTACACATGTTTCTTGGAATGCATCAAACAATTCTAGGTTAGTTTAACAATTAAATTGAATTCTCGTGTTTTGCTTCTAATAATGAAGAATAACATACTTGCGTAATGAAAATAAATGTTTAAGGTTATTTGTTTTTTGACCGTAATCAAAATGACAATCACTTAGCAGCAGTGATTAAGTATGCATGCATTTAATGCAATCCGTGAAAAATAACAAATATGATCAGACAAGACAAAAAACATGGAGTGTTTTAGTGGTTCACCTATTTTAACTTGGCTTTTAGAATATCTTTTTCATATAACTATCTGGGCGAATATTCGTTCTTTTTATTTTTTACTTTTCATCATCACTATGTCATCGATCACCTGCAGAAATATTATTCATTGTTGGAAATTGTCGTAAATATTATTTAAACTAAGCACACGATGTAAGTACGATTTAAATATTATTAGTTTATTTTATGAGAATAATTCAAGTTTTGAATATTTTAGTATTGCGATTGCGTACAATTCCTAACCCCATAAATAAAAAGAACAATAATCACCCATCTAAGAGGATTAGTTCTTTACTAATTTACTATAGTTGTTTAGTATCATATTCTACTATATTGTATTGTATTCTAACGCACCTCAAACATGAAAGTGTCAACTTCTTCCCTTATACTCTCTTCATCTATCTTGATGCCATCATGTTCAGCTAGCAGCAACAGATCCAAGAATGCGTGTTTATTCTTCATACCTACAAATGAAAATATTTAATTAGCTACACGTTTGCTTGGAATGCTTTTAGGTGATGGTAGTAAATTAACCTCAGCCCCTGTTTAATGGTTTTTTTTTTTCTACTATTCCTCAATACGGGCATGTTCTTCCACCGTTAAGGTACGCTACTTTACATACAGATTTTTCTTTTACTGTTACGAAGCAGTTTTCTTTCTTTCCAAACGTTTTCTACCCCTGCGTACTTTATTACATGTATACAACGTGGTACAGAAAGAAACGGTTATAATTTACGATTATAAAAAAATGGAATAATGAATTATTTCTTCGGAAAATACTTTTTTCTAGTACATTTAAAAAAAAATAGTAGATGGTAGTTATATAAATTTTTATGTAAATTTTAATTACCACACCACATAACCTTCATGTGTCACCTTGTATTTTAAATTAGGTCAATATACCTTGTCAAGGCTAATACTACAAAAAATAATCTACACAAATAAATTGTAACCCTGATAACTTGAAAAAATAAATAATATTATTTATCTTGCCAACGCGTTTGAATAAATAGTTAATTAGTTATGCTTATTAAATCAATAGGTTGTCATATCATTATTGTTTGATTACAGGAATGAGGTGCGTAGCGTAATATTATACGGAAATAAAACTAACAATCAAAGTACTCTTGAAGAAACTCTAATTCTGTGGTCTTATTATGAAAAACATGTTTCATTTTCACCGATTGAATCAACCGAAAAAAATGGGACAATACGAGAATAAATTGCTTGATTTGTTGTTTGATAATTTTTTTCAAATAACGTAACATATATAAAATAATCATCCTCCGTGCCTTTTCGCAACTAAGTTGGGGTCGGCTTTGTCTTACTACGATACGGCTGAACTTCGATATTTTACGTGAGGCGACTGCCAACAGACCTCCACAATCCAAGTACTAGGCGATATCAAAGTTCTGTAGTTAGACTAGGTTGTCGGACTTTTTAGGGCTCCAACTACCCGTAACGAATGCCAGAGATGTTCGTATGGCAACCGGGACCGACGGCTTAACGATCTCTCCGAGGCTAACCCATCCTAAGACTGACCTGGCTAGTATTACTTAACTTTGTAATGTGCTAACCTACTCGGTTACCGCTTAGCCACGAGCCCCTACAATATAGAAAATAATACTTAATATTTATTTAGTGTGACTACTACATAAATATTAAATTACTTTTTAAAAACCACTTTTAACATAAGAGAGAAGAAAGGCATGCAAAAAACTTCTATTACAAGAACAGTTAGTATTATCTTATTAACAGATCCTGAACTACCGGTGTTTAAAATATAACATAAGAAGTTTAAAAAAACGATTAAGCGAGGCGAGACTCGTTTAAGTAACATAGGGAAACTTATACAACTATCGATATTCATTAAAATGCTGTCTTCGTTAGATCCAAAATGCTTTTAGATAATCATCAGGCAGATGTAGAAAATGTTTATTAGTAGTACTTACCAACATCATTGCTTCCATCCAAACTAGTAATATTAGCTTTGCTTAGTTCCTCGCTCCTTGCCTTTATCACCTTGAAGGTTTGGTCATGCAAGATCTTCAGAGCTTTATCTTGCCTCGTTTTGTACGGCAGCAGATTGAAAATTACATCTTCACCCAGTAAAGGTATTTGCATTCTCATCGACACAATAGAAGACAACCTAAAATACATGTTTTTTTTTTTTTCAAGTTGGCAGTGATCCTGTTGGGGTAGATTTGTGAGACAGATCTGATATAAGTACATATGTTTTTCATAAATGGAATCAATGGGATTTTATTATACAATCGCAACTTACTCTTCAATAGATTTTACATATTCCGATTCGCTGTGTTTCTGTGCGTCGACACAAACTCCCATTACAGATTCTAGAAAAGAGACATATATATTTTACGTTGTATATAATTTCATGACAGAGTACTTAATTACTTAACTACTTAATTACTATTACACTCTTAAGATTTTCTTTTCAGAAATACGAATGCCAGAAATTGTTAAGCCAGTTGCCAGTTATTGTTATTACCGAATACATAATGTTTGTAGTAGTAACATTTTATTTCACATTAAATTACTGCTATTAACATTACTACTAGTAATAATAAAGAACAATAATTTCATTGCGTCTCTTGGACTCAACACAACAAAATGGAAAATAAAAAGTCAAGATAGAATTATTTTCAAAAAATAATCCTAAACAATATTAAAAAGCATAAGCTTGAAATGGTAATGGGAAGGACCGATAGCTTTTGGAGGAGACCTAAAGTCCTAGAGTGGAAACCGCGAATCGGTAAACGGAAGGTAGGACGCCTCCAGCCAGATGGACCAACGACCTGAAGAAGCTAGCAGGGATGGACTGGATACGGAAGGCGGAGGACCGGGTGCTGTGGCGCGCATTGGGAGAGGCATTGTCCAGCAGTGGACTATGATAGGCTGATTGATTGAGTGAATATTATAAAATAATGTGAATGTGAGTTTGTTTATTTGTTACGCTTTCACGCTGTAACTACTCAATATAAAATCTTAAATATCGACCCTACTCACACTCAGCAGAAATACGACACTACACTTTGATACAGCTAACTGTTACTACGTCTGATGAGTATCTATAGACGGAAATAGAGGTTCCTCCATGACTCAGAGAGGGAGTGATAACCTCTCTCCTTATATTACAACCTTATCGTATCATTAGATTCACATAAGAAACAATACATTTTATTTACGCTTGAAATGTCAATGGTGTAACCGTAGAGTTTGGTTTTAAGTACAAAAATAATGTGATAATTAATCTACGTAACATACTAAGGTTTACCTTACCCGTCACATTATCAAGAGCAGCAAGTGCGACAAGTGGGAACATATCAATTAATCTACGTAACATACTAAGGTTTACCTTACCCGTTACATTATCAAGAGCAGCAAGTGCGACAAGTGGGAACATATCAATTAATCTACGTAACATACTAAGGTTTACCTTACCCGTTACATTATCAAGAGCAGCAAGTGCGACAAGTGGGAACATATCAATTAATCTACGTAACATACTAAGGTTTACCTTACCCGTCACATTATCAAGAGCAGCAAGTGCGACAAGTGGGAACATATCAATTAATCTACGTAACATACTAAGGTTTACCTTACCCTTCACATTATCAAGAGCAGCAAGTGCGACAAGTGGGAACATATCAATTAATCTACGTAACATACTAAGGTTTACCTTACCCGTCACATTATCAAGAGCAGCAAGTGCGACAAGTGGGAACATATCAATTAATCTACGTAACATACTAAGGTTTACCTTACCCGTCACATTATCAAGAGCAGCAAGTGCGACAAGTGGGAACATATCAATTAATCTACGTAACATACTAAGGTTTACCTTACCCGTCACATTATCAAGAGCAGCAAGTGCGACAAGTGGGAACATATCAATTAATCTACGTAACATACTAAGGTTTACCTTACCCGTCACATTATCAAGAGCAGCAAGTGCGACAAGTGGGAACATATCAATTAATCTACGTAACATACTAAGGTTTACCTTACCCGTTACATTATCAAGAGCAGCAAGTGCGACAAGTGGGAACATATCAATTAATCTACGTAACATACTAAGGTTTACCTTACCCGTTACATTATCAAGAGCAGCAAGTGCGACAAGTGGGAACATATCAATTAATCTACGTAACATACTAAGGTTTACCTCACCCGTCACATTATCAAGAGCAGCAAGTGCGACAAGTGGGAACATATCAATTAATCTACGTAACATACTAAGGTTTACCTTACCCGTCACATTATCAAGAGCAGCAAGTGCGACAAGTGGGAACATATCAATTAATCTACGTAACATACTAAGGTTTACCTTACCCGTCACATTATCAAGAGCAGCAAGTGCGACAAGTGGGAACATATCAATTAATCTACGTAACATACTAAGGTTTACCTTACCCGTCACATTATCAAGAGCAGCAAGTGCGACAAGTGGGAACATATCAATTAATCTACGTAACATACTTAGGTTTACCTTACCCGTCACATTATCAAGAGCAGCAAGTGCGACAAGTGGGAACATATCAATTAATCTACGTAACATACTAAGGTTTACCTTACCCGTTACATTATCAAGAGCAGCAAGTGCGACAAGTGGGAACATATCAATTAATCTACGTAACATACTAAGGTTTACCTTACCCGTTACATTATCAAGAGCAGCAAGTGCGACAAGTGGGAACATATCAATTAATCTACGTAACATACTAAGGTTTACCTTACCCGTCACATTATCAAGAGCAGCAAGTGCGACAAGTGGGAACATATCAATTAATCTACGTAACATACTAAGGTTTACCTTACCCGTCACATTATCAAGAGCAGCAAGTGCGACAAGTGGGAACATATCAATTAATCTACGTAACATACTAAGGTTTACCTTACCCGTTACATTATCAAGAGCAGCAAGTGCGACAAGTGGGAACATATCAATTAATCTACGTAACATACTAAGGTTTACCTTACCCGTCACATTATCAAGAGCAGCAAGTGCGACAAGTGGGAACATATCAATTAATCTACGTAACATACTAAGGTTTACCTTACCCGTTACATTATCAAGAGCAGCAAGTGCGACAAGTGGGAACATATCAATTGACCTTCCATCAGCGATGTTGCGTAATTTCTCCGTAAATATTCTTTGGTTTTTACAAAAAATTGGCAGGAAATTTTGAAGAATATTGAAATGAAATGCCGGTGTTAGAAACTTGCGATGGGTTTTCCATCTTTGACCTACAACATAAAATAAATGCTTTCATATGTTATTCTAATGTGTTATGCTTATTCTAATTTAATCTAATAAATTAAAAGCGCGTTAACCGCGAACTGCCATTTTTCTCCATTATGTGGTAGACAAACCGACATGGTATCTCCAATATTGACTGTTGGTCTAGTGGTTAGTGACTCTGACTGCTAAGCCAGAGGTCGTGGGTTCGATTCCCACCCAGGACAAATAATTGTGTGATGAGCACGATAATTTGTTCTGTATCTGGGTGTAATTTATCTATAATATGTATGTATTAAGAAGTATATAATGTAGCGACGGCACTTTCGCTCAGCTTATATACTCCTTCGATTGGAAGAATAACTCTTTACTACGCGAGAGGCACAGGCTGGTGGCACCAAACTCTAATTTAAAACACGTTCGAAATATTTTATGAAGAATAAATGTTGAAGACAAGAGAGTCGCGGGACAGACAGAAGACGGTCTGGACGACTGTCGTGCCAAAGGTGCACGGAATAGTTCAAGAAATAGTATTTATAATTAATTTGTGTGAAGTTACAATTGTTATATGAATAATCTGATCTTGATTATATCGCATAGTGCGTTTGCCTGCTATTTTAATTTTAGTCCTACAGCTAACACCTATCGATCCCCGATATCCTAAAGCCCCAAGCTTTACACGTTACACGTGGTTTACACGTGGTGGAAGCGTTACACATGGTGGAGTACGCCGGAGGTGATTGAGAAGTACTCCACGTGTTACAAATAAGTATGTTTATCAGCAGTCTGGTTACCATAATACAGCCTCTGCCTAGTTTGGGATCAGACGGCCGTGTGTGAGATGTGTGGAGTTATTATTATTATTATTGCCGGGTGTATCGGTATATACTCGACGAGGCGCCACTAAGTGATAGTAGCGTTTCCGCCACCACCACGAGATCGGAGTGATCTTTTACATTTCTTTTCTTCTTTTTTTTCAAAGAACCTAAGTTCCCCCTTGCAGGTCAGGGTTACATATGGTCAGGTGGCAGTCTGTGGCAGACCGTCTGCACTACATGAAAAACATTCCAGTGCTCTATCTAAATGGTTAAAAGTTTTCTTCCTCGATACCCGAAAATACTACTGTGCTCGACCGTTGCTGATCAGGGTTAAGGTTTAGTCCTAAAGGATATTGCTTCCTGTGTCATGTTCATCGCACCGAAAAGAACAGAGGCAGCATTACTCTCTATTAATCACAGGGACACAGGTGGCAGAACAAAACCTCTTGCAGATAAAAATCTTTCCTTTGCCCAGCAGGTTGCCGTTTCGCCTAACTATGAGCGAGTAGCGATTATATAGTTTTGAATAATTAATTATTTTTAGCAAACTTATTCTACATTATTAGGTATTTACTTAATATTTATGTTGCCTTAGTCAAATCAAATCAAATCAAATCATTTATTAAATTCATTACATTTTGGGTGAAGAAAGTGTTCATGAAATATAATTGGATTTGTACCACCAAAATCTGCCTGAGAAGGCGTATGAATTATGCTAAAGAATCAATTACAATATAACTTAGAAATAATTGGACTGATAAAATTTCATAGAAAAAATAATATAGTGGTGTCAGTGTGTAAAATTATCATCAAACAAAGATTATTTCATAATGTCATTAGATACAATTTTACCTTAAAATAAAATTTCAGTAAATTAAAAAATAAAATACAATTAAGGAAACCTGTTTTTTACTTTAAAGGTAGGTGTTTTAATATTACTTCATTAAATGTTCAAAAATATTCAGCCTTCAAAGTTTTTTATACTTTTTTATTTCCATTTAATGAAATTAAAATTAATTACCTGTGGAGGTGAGTAAGCCTTGCCCCAGCCAACAAGTCAGAAAACTGTACGACCTTCCTTTCGTAATATAGTCCATACTAGTTATTAAAGGCTGAAAAAAAATGCAAAATATAATTTCTAATAGAGAAAAAGAACCAATTGACACGTCCAACAGGTGGCACTAGTAGACACTATACTTTATATAACACACACAAAAGAACCAATATGGTATCATATTTGTAGAAGATTCACTGGGTAAATAAGAATACTAGTAACGTGGGTCACACATTACTAGTATTGATAACCCCTCCAGCTAACCTAAATGCTTGTGTTAGGAGTGGGATCACGTGGGGTACCGTCCAAAAAACATCCACGTGTTGCACCCTGTAAACGTTGGCAATGACGCTGCCCTTTGTTCCGCAGTTTTTGAGGACGGCGTCATCGCCAACGGCTAATATTCTAGTATGAAGAGGAGGCCATATTTCTTCGGCCACTTGGTTGAGGCTTGGCCCAACAGAGTGGGCGTGTCTGTCGATATCTCTGTTGGCTCTTCGCTCTTCGGAGCTAAGAGGATAAAAACCTCGGTAAAAAATCACGAAGGAGGGACCCTTCCATGGGTCGTAGTTTCTCCGCTGTCCTCAGTGGAGAAAGAGGGCGGGCTCGGCGTCCACTCACACTGCCACCGAGCAGGCATGGGAAGATTTAGTTTCCAATAGAGGTTCGCAATGACAGTCGTAAACGCGGACGCTCCATGGACCACGATGTCGACACGTCCCAGGAGATGCTACCTCCCAAAGTGGCTAGTAGCCATAGAGGGAGGTCGCGCACGCCGGTCTCGGCTCCGTCGAGCTCCGCCTTCTCTGGGAGGGAAGCCTATGTCCGAGCTAGAGCGGAGGGCGAAAACTTAGCGGAGGAGGAGATTGCAGATCTCCTGCTAAAAATTCAGAAGCCGTTGGCAGGGGGTTCTGTCCCCCAAACACCATTGACCCATGCAGGAGAGAGCAAACGCAGCGGTGGCCGTTATCCACAAAGTGGCCACCAAGTCCATGAACCTTAAGGGTTCCTTTGTTAGGGCCCTTAAGGACTCCTCTTCCGCCATCTCTGGGGTCGTCGAGACCCTCTTGGGGACGTGGCACGCCTCCAGGCCGCAAACGATTTGTTGACGGGGCAGGTCACCGAGCTCAGCGCTCAGTTTGCCATATTTCGGGCACAGGCGAATTGCCCTGAGCAGCCGAACCCGGTTGCCCGGCAACCTGCCCCCTCCCTATCCCCTGTTCCATGCGCCACACTGCGTCAAGTTATTGACGCAGTGTGGCGCATGATGGACGGGCGCTTAGCGGGTCTGGAGGCAAGACTACCTCCGGCGCCTATCGTTCGGCCACCACTCGCCGCAGCCAAGCCTAACGTCGCAACGGTCCCGACGCCGCTTCCTGTCGCGGATGGCCGCGTGACGGTGACGTATGCCGCGGCGACATCTGCACCGGCGTCTGCAACCGCACAGAAAGGCCGGGCAACCGCCGAAGGCCGTGAAAAAAGTGGCAGCAGAATTCCCTCCGCTTCCCACTCCAGCACCGAAGGAGAAGAATGTGACTGCTGTTGTCACTGAGCCCGTGCCTGGCCCGTCCGCATCTGCCCCCTCCACGTCTGTCGCTTCCAGTGACGGGTGGCAGAAAGTCGGGGGAGGGAAGAAGCGCTCCCGTAACCGAAATAAGAAGGCTGCCAAGAGTGCACCGTCTCCGCCGCAGGCACCATCCTTGCTTCTCCTTCTCTTCTCCGTCTTTTTTCGTCCGTTTTGTTGTTGTTTAATAATAATTCTTCCATAATATAACCCACGAGATGGGGAGAAATAAAGGTCGACCCGGGCAGAGATCCCCAATACCCGGGCAAGCGTAGGTTTGTGCCCAACCGGGAGGACCGCAGCTGGGAGTGCGCTTGCGACTGAACTACCCATCAGCCATGCATCCCCTGGTCACGCACCAGAACACGGGATTCGGGGTGATTTTTTAGAGAGGTTTTCTTCCTCGCAGTCCGGGCGGCTAAGCCAAGACCCTCGTCCCCGATCGGATTCGCAAAACATGACCACGACTCCTTTCGGGATTACGATATGCCGACGGTGGCAAGGAAACTGAATCTTCCCATGCCTGCTCGGTGGCAGTGTGAGTGCACGCCGAGCCCGCCCTCTTTCTCCACTGAGGACAGCGGAGAAACTACGACCCATGGAAGGGTCCCTCCTCCGTGATTTTTTACCGAGGTTTTCATCCTCTTGGCTCCGAAGAGCGAGGAGCCAACAGAGGTATCGACAGACACGCCCGCTCTGTTGGATCAAGCCTCGACCAAGTGCCCAAAGAAATATGGCTTCCTCTTCTTACTAGAATATTGGCCGTTGGCAATGACGCCTCCTCGCAAAACGGAGGGAGAAAAATCAGCGTCATTGCCCACGTTTCCAGGGTGCACCACGTGGAGGTTTTCTAGACCGCACCCCGGATCTTACTTCACCAAGACTAAGCTAGGCAACCGTTATTCTAAGATACTGTATTTCAACTAACTATTCTACTGAATGAGTCCTATGTATTTATAATTTAATAATTAGATTATAAACATTGTATACAGTTTATTGATAATTCATAAAGTTATCAAGTGAAAACAGATTTTTGTTACATTCTAAACTTAAAATATATATGCAGTAAGCAACATTTTTAAAACGTCTATTTTTTATGTTTTCTGACAATATATCGGATATCTTTTTTGTCATAATTTTTTTTCATAGTTTTAAGTGTATAATATCCAAAAAAATATATATTATAGCCGTCAACAACATTATTTTCATATTTTTTGCCAAAGTTTACTTGTATTCCCAAAACATATATTTTTAAAAACCTACTGTCCTTGACTAAAATAAATAAAATATAACGAATAACTACGTACCAAAATAATAAGTTTAAAGTTTTAAGGAAAATAAGATAAGAGACAATAATTTAACACATAACCTGTAACTGCTGATTAAATAAGATAATTATACAATCTAGACATAACAATAAGCATAAGAAGCCGGTTGAACTGATTCCTAAAAAAATGTGTCTAGTGATTTGTTATTAGTACCTATATGTTAACAGTCAAAACTTTTAACCAGTTAAAAGTACTTTTAATTGAAAAAAACAGACAAAAGTAGGTACTTATGACTGAAAATCATTGGTTAATAAAGATTTTGACTGCAAATTTATGGTTAAAAGTAGTTTGGACTGACGCTCTTAGTCAAAAGTATTTTTAACCACAATAGCATCAGTCAAAATAACTGTAAGGATTAGAATGTAAATAAAAATATCTAACCTAACCTTACCTAATAATACTCTTAACCAGCTAAAATGGGCAAAAGTTCTTTGGATCGATTTCGTTAGTTAAAAGTATATTTGACTGGTTAAGAGTTTTTACAGCAATATATATATTGCGTAACATTTTCTGACTAAAACTAGAAAATAATAACCACTATAACATATTTTTAAAAACATGGAGGGCAAATGAGCTGTATGTAAGTCCTAACATACATTGCAAAGGAAGAAAATGGTTATCTTTTAAAAAAATGTATCACCGACTTTAATGTGCCTTTTAGTGGAAAGTGTATAGATGTATTTTGTTTAAATATAGTATGGGTAGGCCAACTAAACGCACTGCTCCAATGAGACAACGATGTTCCGGAGCAAACGAAAACATCATCGACGTATACAATTTTTAGATATTTGTTGATTTTTCAAAAACCGCTCGACTGATTTCGATAAAATTTAAATGGGACCACCTGGAAAGTATACCCTTTGAAACAAAAAAAAGAATTTTCCAAATTGGTTCAGGCGTCTTCGAGTAATCGGTGAACATAATAAAATATGTAGCAATAGTTATGAGCTCCATAAAACTATAATCGTTTGTGCAGTGTCAAAATAAAATCTTCTTCACGTAAAAATATATACATATAATAATTATATCTAGGTAAGATAAATCTCACCTATTGAAGGCAATTAAATAATAGTGTGTCTCGGAATTGCACAAACATGACGTAATACAGCGAATGTTATTTGCCTCGGATCGAAAAAATATTATTATGCATATTTGCAGTACTGACTTCAGTTAAACTCCTTTTTTAACAAGATATTTAGGAGTGAAACTGGGTCTAAATGGGTCTTTAAGGATCGAGTCCTCCACAGATCTACTTAGTTTCCCTTCCTAACTTTAAATACATTTACAAGGTGTAAAGACTTACTTATTTAATCTAACTTGTACGTTAATGAATGCTGTGTAGCGTAAGCTTCATGTAGGTATACCGTATACCCACACTAGGATTAAGTTTTTTGCAGGTACCTATCCATTTCTGTGGTGTGTAACCACTGCAGGTGAACCAAGATATAAATAACTTACTGACTAGTGGTGTCATTGACGACTATTATGTATTAAAACAATATAGTGGAAGTTCTGTTTAAGTGTAGGCGTACTCATACTAATTCATAGAGGAATTCTCGCCTCTTTCTTAGGGAAGATATTCGACTAATATTCTGGTAAATAGATAGATAGATAGAATATTCTTTATTGTACACCATTAAATAAAATTAATTGGAATAGATCATGGCTTAAAAATAGAGTACAATGGGCGGTCTTATCGCTAATAGCGATCTCTACCAGACAACCTTTAGATGGAGATAATTATAGAAGTATTAAATAAAAGCAATAGTTGATGGCGTACTATATAGAAAATACAGACAAGTATTTACACGTATTAATAAATATATACATATACTGTGTATGTATATATACATACATACATATATACACACACACACACACACACATACACACACACAGACATATATACTTAAATAATCCAGCTATTCAGTAGAGATTACATAGTAAAATCTAAAGTAATTTTGATCTTAAGTGTGAAATGGAATAAAAATAAAGAATAAAATAAAGGCATACTCATACTTTTAAAGGCTGTAAGGGTTTCAGCTTGCCGTATTTGTACTGGTAATGCATTCCACAAACGAACAGCCAGAACCATAATTTGACTGGTCTGTTGGTCTAGTGGTTAGTGACCCTGACTACTAAGCCAGAGGTTGTGTGTTCGATACCCACCCAGGACAAATAATTGTGTGATGAGCACGATAATTTGTTCTGTGTCTGGGTGTAATTAATATATAATATGTATGTATTTAGAAATATATAAGTATATTTATCAGCAGTCTGTGTTACCATAGTACAGGCTTTGCCTAGTTTGGGATCAGACGGCCGTGTGTGAGATGTGTGTTTGGAGTTATTTTGAATTCGGTTAAAAACGGTGCGTCTTCAGAACTGTGAGGAAAAAAATATTTTGAAAAATTTCATTAGACTACGAGAGGGATGAGGTTCTGCTCCACCCATGATACTACTCCACATTTTATTAGAATAATATTAGACTCGACACACTTAGAACGAAATAATTTGTTTCAAGCTTTTCGTGTTCTATGTTCTATAATAATGATTAATATTAATAATAACAATTTACTTTATATCTATTTTAGTTTTCTGCATAGGTAATTTGCTAACCTTTTACAGAAGACTATTTCTAATGTATTAAAAAAAATTACAGATTGAATCACTGACATACTGTTTGTACAGTGGGGATTTTGATCTTACTATGCTGTGTAATAAATATTATAATACTAGGCACTGTGCCCGCGGCTTCTCGCGTTAATATGGATTATGTTAATCAATATACTATGCCTCGAGAATAACCTTTTCTGTACCCCTTATAAACGTGTAGGTATGCAAAATTTCGTGACAATCAGTTCAGTAGTCAAGTGATAATATTAATAATATTTTTTTATTGAATACACAATACAAACCAATTGCATAATCAATCCGTTACAAAACATCTTCGAGACTTCCAAAATGCACGTATTCTGATTAACTATGTTCAACGATGGCAGCCGTAGTATAAACTGTATGACAGCTGCCAGCACCTTTAACCCATTTTTGATGTTATACTTCTTTTGGCGCGTTAGGGAAAAATGATGAGAGTAACTGTTTGCAATACGCGCGCACAATGCCACAAAAAAACGACACCCTGAAGTTAGTTAGTCAACATTTTAGTTTTTCAATTAAAATTACCAACTTCACGATTTTATTTCAAATAATATATCGTGGTGACTGATATTTATTAACAATTTATTGATTTAAAGATAATTTACTGTGATTATAAGTGATAAAAATGGTTTTTACATATTACTTTGAGTACGTTTGTAGAATTTGAGGTTAGGTTAGGTTATGTATTTTTTATTATGATATTGAAATAAACTTTATTTAACTAGCGCCAAAGAAGTATAACTTCTTACGTGCATAAATAAGTACACACACTTTTTTTTTAAATTATAAAATATAAAAAAATTTTTTGACAAAACGTGTGTGTGTTTCCCTATGCATGTGCGTGAGGACGAGTGTCGGCGTATGTACGTGTGGGTGTATGTATGCGTTTGTGTGTGATTGTATATGTATTACATATTTCATATTCCAAAATAACTTCAAGACTCACCTCAATATATTTCGGATGATTTAAAATCACGTAAGGAGTTGAGAACAAGTGGACCCTGATTACATCACCATATTTGTGTAGAAATCTTTGAAGTAAGTTTAAAAATTCTGGAACAAATAACAATTTATATAAATCCTAATATGTGTAAAAACATCATATAAGTACTAAACACTACTGGAGTGTGTTTTTTACACAGATGAGGTAGCAAACAAACATGTGAGCACCCGTGGTAACAATCAATTCCGCAGTAATTATCTTATCTCCTCTCCCGAAAGCGCTTAGGTACCTAACTCATTTGTAGGAACTCAAAGGCACTTTTCCAGTCCATAAGGTATAAATTTGTTAGGTGAAATCAAAGGCCAGAGGTTCCAGGTCCACATGGTATTCATGGCTGACTGGAACGAGCGATATGGGCGACCGAGCGCAGGGCACACCATAATTCTGGCGGTAAGGCCCGTCATGGAGGAATGGTTAGAGGCGTCTGGCAGCCTCTCTGACTTTCTTACGCGAATGCTTACTGGGCACGGCTCCTTCGGAAAGTACCTGTGTCGCATAAGCCGAGAGCCAAGGCTTTCGTGACATCCCTGCGGAGGCTGTCCTAAGGATACTGAACACCACACCCACACAGGTGCTTGACGTAGGTCCAGCAGCGCGACGACCTCGAGACAGCTATAAGTGTGGGAAGTCTCTCGCTGGAGACCAAGGTGCTAGCTATGGTATGAAGCGAGAGCGCTTCATTTTTGCGCGGATGAGATGTACGCCAAAAAGGTGGCGTAAAGGGAACAAAACAGGATTAACATTCTAATATACCGCAGAGGAGGCACCTGGTGACCTATACCCTTCATCAGCGTTGGTTTCAAGGCGCCGGCTAGCGTAATAGCTGAACAGAAGTAAATGGATCTCAGACGGTGGCGCAACGTGTATCGCGCGCGCCTTTTTAAACTAAAGTGAGACACGGCTCCAGCTCACGTCTGCAAAATTATCTGTTTTATGGACTAATAGTCATATCATTCGGAGGTCCAGGGAGTTCTTTTTTAGGTAATACCTGAGCCGTCGGCCCTGAGTCATAGACACCTGTGACAGAACACCGTGTGTTTTAGTTCGGTTCGATTACTACATTAAAAACTTCGCCGACTGCTCGATGAGGTGGAGTATGTATGACATACATAAAGTAAGTAAGTAATACACGAAAAAAGGTATAAATTTGAACTGGAAATCTCGAGAAAAAGGTTTTCGTTTATTTTAGACAGGTAGACAGACAGTACACTTCTGCGAGAGCAACACTCTAATGGTCCATGACAGCATGACACTACGTGATAAAATTATAATACTGCCATTAGAGAAGATATACTACTCTGCTCGAATTAAAGCCTAAATGAAATATATTTAAACAAGACCAGTTGTACCAAGAGACGAATCGCTTTAGACTACGAGTATAGTCTAAAACGATTCATCTCTTGATATATCTGAGTGACTCAATTGTCCCATATAGTCGCAGCATTCACCTTACTCCAATCAATTATTGAAGAAGTCCCAAAATTGGATTTTACCACGTCGTAGTATCGAGATCGAGTACTAAATACTGTTAATGAAACGAATAAAATTATTAGTATAACTTGTTGTTTTGCCCTAAACGGATGTTGATGATATTCCAAAATATAATATGACTATGATTAATAATCTCAAAACACAACATCGTTTGATGTTTGTTATAAAACATTAAACTGGAAATAGCCGTCAAAATTAATGCACTAACACAGACAGAAAGAACATTTACATATGTAAAAAAATATATTATTGCGTGTTTTAGTCAATAAAGTACTTTGTAATTATAACAGTTAATCGTGGAATATGAACAGTTTTTGGGCCTTACTTCTCCTGTCCCTAGATTGCTCTCACACGATTTCGCACAAAGAACACCCAGACTCAGAACAACTATTTGTGGATCACACAATTTTTGTCCCGTGTGGGATTTGAACCCACAACACTCGGCGCGGGCGGCGTAGTGAGGAGGTGGAGTCAAGTGCTTGTACGTTAATATATTTTTTCTAATACTGTTATCACGGTAATCCCACTAATATCCCACTAATATTATAAATGTGAAAGTTTGGATAGATGGATGGATGGATGTTTGTTACTCTTTCACACCAAAACTATTGAATCGTTTGCGATGAAATTTGCGATGAAAGCTGGAGACCTGGATTAACATATAGGCTATCCCGAGCTTTGGTGAGTAAGGTCACCAGAGATCTAGCAAGTAGGTATCTTATCCCGATATTTCAATGGGATCGAGACTTCCGCGGGTGAATAGCGCTGCTAGTGTTATCTATTACCGTGCTGTTATGCAAGGCTATAAACGTATTTTTATAACATTTCTAAGCAAACTATGTTAACAAACAAATAAACACTACAGTACTTACTGATAATAATACTGCTATAGGCACCTAATGTCAATGCTCTCAATGCGACGTTGCTTTTGTAACATTTATCAATAAAAAGATAATGTATCTACACGTAGATGTGAGTTTTATGCATTTAAACATGAGACTAAATACTGTTCACCACATGTTAAAAAACAAATATTTTCAGCAATTTAATTGAAACTTTTCTGTCCAAATTACAAAATCTAATTTTATTTTCACATAATTTATCAACAATTCAATTTGGTTTTTTTTAATAGAAAAACAGTAATTATATTAAGTGGTAGTGGTTTTTAGAATTGTCTGCAAATCTTACAAAAGTGCAGTAAGAAATATAGGTATTTATGAATATCAGAAAATTGCAGGATCTGCTAGTTATGGTACTACACGCGACAATTAGGTACCTATCTTACATAGATAGGGTCTTGTGGGTTTGTAGTAACGTTTTTTAATGCTTCAATCATTGCCGTAAATAAGAATTAAAGTTGAATTAATTATCAGTCGCGCACCTACTCGTATAACAATAATTACAATTTGATTGCTCAAAAATGTAAAACCTTGAAAACACTTATCTTAATTCATTTATAATTTGGACTTGGTGATTAGTGATATAGGTAGGATTAGTGACGTGATTTAAATTTGTCACTAATATCTTCATCGAAGTATATGTACTTATAATATTAAAAAAGCCAAATTATATTTGATCAACAGATCAACATGATTTGCACAGCAATAGTTTATTGTTCGGAGAGTGACATATAATACTTGTAAATCCGCATAAATGTAGTTTATTTTTAAAATGTACAGTCACACAAATATAAGGGCGGGCACCAACTAGTTAGGAATAAAGTTTAAATAATGCTTTTAAAACATAAATTTATCTTTACTTTTAACCAAGAAATAAACACTACAGAAAACAATGTTAAACATACATAACGCCATCGCCAAATTGCACAACTTAATTTTTTAAACAACAAGTAATTATTAATCTTATTAGGTACTTTATAATTGCCCCATCTTATTAATTCTAATGTGGTTATAATAATAAAATATGTAACTAAATCAGTTAGGTTCTCAATTACATATGGAAATATAAGATAAACGGAAAACGAAAAAAAAAATATATATATGGATTATTTAATTAAAGAAGAATATGTTCCCTCACAGCAAACCTGGTAAACATATAATAATAACACACTTACCTTACGTGAACATAATTCATTTCTTTATATAGTAAGAACAAAAAAACAAACATAGAACACAAATATCAAAATTAAATTTTAAATCCTACCTGAAGATTTAACAACAAACAAATGAGCATTTCCCAACAACGGCAGAGGCATTGGACCGGCTATATTAAACCTATGGCATTCTTTAAGTAAACGAATCCAATTCACCACTAACAGTAACACTAAAATAACCACTAAAAGTAATATTATCATATTTTTTATTATTTTTTGGACTATGCGAGCGACTTCATCCAATGAAGTGTGTAATCAGAATGCGAAGCGAACTGCGTGTGTAGGATATCCTAACAGCAAAGCGGTTGAAAGGCAGGCAAACTCCGCACGATTAAAAAAAAGTGAGGCACGGTCAATGTGATTAATACGCAACATTAGGAAAACCATTCACGTGTCTTATTGAAGTAGTAGCGTATTAACGGTTTGTAGTAGTGATGACTTCCACGTACCATTAGATTGATTATATAAAATAACATCATTATGTAGGTAGTAGTGGCAAAACAAAGTATTTTGTCAATACTTTTGGCAGAATTTAACAGATAGTTTAAAGGATATTTAGGAGAATTGAAAGGATATTTAATTTTCTAAATTCGGCCTAATATATTGTTAATAAAGGAATAATTGTTTTTCCTTCACATATTTTGGTATACCTTTATAGGGTTTTTTATTATTTGTATTTAAGGCTCAAACTACTTGGAAACGATCGTTTATACTCGTACTTACATCGACAATGGCAGATTGCGATTTTACCTATTTGCAAAACGGTACTATTTATTTTTATATATTATTTGTATTGCTTTCCACAAAGTAACCTGTTGTTGCAGTGACATGGTGTTGATCTATATTTTTTTATTTTTATTAATAAAAAAGACGTTTTCAAACAATTTTTAAAATATTATGAAGTACCTAAAGATATTTGACATTGACTTTCCCTTTGACTATAACTAGAATTTTAACAAGAGTATGTAAACTATCAGCGATAAATTTATTGTAAGTAAGTAATTAATTATACAGTGCAAACAATGAATATACATCCAGTAAACACCTACACCTGAAATATTTTTAAATTACCTAAATGATACTTATTTAACAAAATTTAGGCAGCAAGGTAAGAACAAGACAAAATACTTCAGATCTTCACTCAACACTTATATCTATCTCAGTCTAACTTTCAGGAATATTTTTACCAGGCTTGTGCAATGTAGGCTAGACATGGACAAGCCTCGTCCACCTAGCACTCGGTTTAAGACGATTATTTTGCTGTTTCCAAAAAAGAACCGAATAGCAAGTCACTTGTGTCTTGTCTTGTCCTTAGCTGCTGCTAGTGCCTATACCTTATCAAACCTGTATGAAAGAATTCCTTGAACTCATAATTTTGGTCTGCCAGTAAAATCCCGCAACAACAATGGCCAATTTAATCAAACAAATTGGTTACCTACAGTCCACATGTAATAGCTATAAAATCTGATCAGAGTAATAAATTATATTTACTTAATACATTTGTGTACGTGTGTAACACTGTGTGCATACACTCTTATATATAAAGTATATATTATCTAAGAACTTAGGTCTTTCTTAATATGGCGTTCTGCAAGGAAGTAGTTGGACCCTACATTATTTCTAGTAAAGGTCAACAAGTTACAGCCACATAGTCTAATTACAAAACTTGTGGCTGATTTTTACTACATAATATGCTGTGACACCTATTAGAAAAAAATAAACCTTTAAGATTTCTATCATATTAATAATTAAGATACGTCATTGTAGTAACGAAGATCCGAAGATTTTGTTTACAGATTTTAATTACATGTATTTAAAACAATTTTTATAATTATTATTTTTAATAAAATCATATAATATATGTTGTGTAGCCTAACAATAAAATTGTTGTTGATTTACCGACAAGTATATTGTTACACACAACAATAATTTTACATTTGTCTTTTTAATGGAAGTTCATTGACACCTCTGCAGCTCTGCTATTTGAATCTTGGAAACAATATTTTAACGGATTCTTAAAACTACATAGAATTTGAAATTTTTCTATATTAAAAAATCCAATTTCTAAAAATAACGTAGAAACAGTTAAAACTGTAGTATGATAGGCGCCGAAGTTTTCAACTTCTGTAGTTCTAGCGGCCTATTGTGAAAGAAGGATTAGGTAAATTAAAGCAATTGAAAAGTTTCAGTTGTTTGTTCATCATCATTTGCATTACTTCACAGTACAAAACGTAATAATTATTGTCTACTCTCAAGAAAGTGAAACATTTTGTTTACGTTTGAGATCATTTCCTTTTTTCCATTCATGGAAAAACAAATAATAATTGTTTTTTTAAATTATGTCTTGGCTAAAATTGAATAGGTAAGGAAGTAATACACTAGGACTTAGGAGACGATCAACTTAAGTGCCGACACTGAGACAAATGAGATAAAAAATATACTAAGGGGGCACGCCCAGCAGGCATCTGCCTGAATTATGCTGCTGATGTAGTGCAGTCCTTCTCTTACCTTACCTACTCGCTAGATCTCTGGTGACCTTACTCACCAAAGATATAGGGAATTTTTGATTCTGATCTCAAGTAAAGTGTAATTGCACGCAAATTCGTTGGTACAATTTGATTCTTAAACTCATCGCAAACATACCAATACGCCTACGCTAAAGGTATATTCCGAATTTGAAACAAACACATCTGAAATAAAATGAGGATAAAGGTTACTAAATAATCGCTTACGAATAACTTAACAAATACTTTAGAATACAACAAATCGCTATATATATGGTAGCTACCTACTACAGTAAATTACGCAAAAATATTTGTACTATATACATGTACACCACTTTTACCTGTGACTTTGTACATTTAAAATACTTCCTTGTATAAAACTCTTTATTTGGAAGATATTTTCAAAGAAATTCCATTTCTATGCATTCATTTTATGCTATTATTAAATGAACATACCCACCTCCACCTCATGGTCCTTCCCGCCTCCCGGCATACGGACCGAATCATCGGAGACGCACCTGGTACTTGCGTATTGCTCTCGCGTTGCTCTTTCCCAGGTTGCGTTTGCTTGACTCCTACAAATCTTTTTATTTTAGTCCCTTTTCCATTTCACCTCTCCCCTAACTGGGGCGTGTCAACCACACATTAACAGTACTTCGCGCCGAACAGTTGGTGTTCTTATTCCTCCAGTTCCTTCCGCTTCTTGTGCCATTCGTGAGCGAAAGCTCTCAGTCTCTCAAACCCTTCTTCACTGCTCACCATCTCGTGGTGATACACCGGGCCTTCTTCCTTACGGAGCCAGTCGTCCAGCATTCTGCTTCTTTCTTCCTCATATAACTCGCAGTTCCACAGTACATGGTCTCGAGTTTCATCCGCACTTCCACAATAGCAAAGCGACGTCTCGCATAGCGTCATCGCGTTGAGTCGGCTCCTGAAACTCCCATGTCCTGTAAACATCTGAGACAGAACATAGTCCGGCTCGACCCAGCCATACGTTAGCCGCAGACCTACGTCCGGGAAAAACTGAAATAACTCCCTGCCATCGGCACTGTTATTCCAGCGTTCCTGCCATTGAGCTATGACGTCCTCTCTAACTTCCCTTTTTCTTGCGTTGCGCTCTCTGCTGACCATCCCAGGACACTCCTGCGCAATTCGTCCTGCTCGCGCGACTTCCAAATCGGCCGGTAGCACTCCCGCAAGCACTGGTAGTGCTGCGGTACTTACCGACCTGTAGGCCTTTGTCAGCAACACCAGGGCCGGGCGTTGCGAGCGGAGCAAAGCGCTCCGTACTGCGTAATGGGACGAGCGTCGCCACCATACAGCCGCAGCATATGTCAGCGTAGCCACATAGGTTCCTGAGTACAGGACCTTAAGGGCGCGATATCTAATGCCCCAGGTCGATGCCGATACTCTCGACACCTTCCCGAAGCAGTGCACAGCCTTCTGGCCGGTGAAACTAGCATGCGGCACGTAGGAGCTAGCCTCGTCAATAACTACCCCTAGTATTCTGGTGTGCGTTACGTGTGCAATCGAGGCGCCATCCATGTGAATGGTAGGAGGACGCTTAAACTTACCCTTCAAGGTGAGGGTATGCGACTTGGCAGCTGAAAAACTAAGACGGTTCCGTGTCCCCCAAGCGGACACCGCCTCGAGCGCCGACTGAGCTTTACGCTCAATCGCCGCTCTCGACGGCGCCTCAATCACTACCGTGATGTCGTCAGCATAAGCCACCATACTGACACCCTCAGGCATCGGCAGCTTCAGGACATCGTCAAGCAGGAGGTTCCAAAGCGTTGGTCCAAGCACCGACCCTTGCGGGCACCCCATAGTGGAGTGCTTCCACACCGCCTGGTCGCCCATGATCAACCCGGCACGTCTGTTAGTGAAATAGCTCACTAAGATGCTGTAGATGTTATTATTAAATGAACAGTTAACTTGCAGAGATATCATCCTTGATTTATGAATTGGTCCTCTTTTAGATACTGAAACAGCAAAAAAGTAAACACAGCGCAGCGCCAAAAAAAAACAAAGAAGATTTCTGCAGTACTAGTTCCTTTCTTAGCTGACTTCTACCGATAAACTACGTGGTCGCAAAATAAAAGTAGATGATTTTAAAGAATCAATCAAAAATGCCCGAAAGAAACCAATATCTTTTTAGAACCCTAATCTGTTAAAAAAATGTAGTAGGTCTAACCGGACCGGACTTTCATGTAAACCTGCCCTTAGACCCTCATAATCCGGCCCTGTCATTAAATCCGGTATTGTTAGGCATGTATGAGGCTGAGTTCTAAGCTGACGTGTCCTACCTATAAACTACCTCTCGGGCAAATTTCAGGTTTCTAGTACAAAAACTAAGGCCTTTCCTAAAAACATGTAAGAGTCTTCAGACCCCCTTCATCCCGCTCTATCGTAAATTCCATTCTTAGCTGACGTGTAGGATTTATAAACTGCCTTCGTTCCAAATTTCTGACCTCTACTACACCAAACCAAGAGCTTTCATATTACCTTGCGAGAGCCTTTAGACCTTCTTAATCCGGTCCTGTCGCGAAATCCGTTATAATCCGTATAGAGTAGTCTGTTGTTTCAAAAAAATATGGTTTTTGTTTGAGTATTCTCAAACATCTACCTAGTGGGTAAAACAAACATTCAGTGTTGACAAGTCAACAGACTCTGCTTATTCATTGCTGTCACGGAGCTTTTCTTAAACTTTGGTTCATGAATGTTTATTTATATCGGGTTTGATTAAACCTGTTGTCTCCAGCTTTCATAAGTCATCAGTTTTATAATAAATAAAAAAGGCTAACCCACGTCAACAATTCACGAAGATAAATATAATAATAAAATTGTGCCATTCAAAATCGTTGTTATTCACAAAAATAATATTCAGGTTTAAATGATTGTAATTTATGCTTAAACTTTTAACGGTCAAGGTCAAAGCCAGCCGCCAACTGGTATAAGGTAAACTTCAATTCTCCTTATCCAAATTAAAGCAGTAGTAAGACGTTAAACTGAAATATATTTTTATACAGATGCAGACATTACGAAAGATGCAAATATGCAGAATCTAAATTCTTCAATAACGAAAACGTTCCCTAGTCCCCTATAATACTTAGTCCCCAAAATATAACTTTTGAGATTATTTACTTTCCTAAAAATCCACACAGGAAAAAAGTAGGTACGAGTATATTGAGGCCAACTAATAGTAACAGCGAACAACAGAAATAAAGAAACCTAATATTTATATGGTCGCTATAAAATGTTGTTTGTTAAGTAATTAGTTATAATTGCTATTATTAAAAAGTTGTGAGATCTAATTTAACAATTAGATCTCACAACTTTTTCGGTAGAAGAACTGCGTTACAAGACTTGTATTTTTAAGGATTATAAAGTTACTTATATATCCGTCAAATGGGACTGAAATTGCAGTATGTTTGAGTTACTAGCCATATAGGCGAAACATTAAATTGTGTTCAAAATTTGAACCTTGTGTGTCTGCTAGAAGTACCTCACAATTTTGATAATCGGCGAGTCAGTGACAAAATTACTTGCAATAGTTCTTAAACTATATGTTCAAATCGAATGTAATTTAGGAATATAACTATCTATATTATACCCTCTAGGTCACTGAAAATTCAGATTTCTAGCTTTATACATAACGAAGTTACAGGGGATCGAAAATGTCCTGAATGGTTTCCAGAATAGTACATAATATAATAGATAGCATGGGTGTACCTGTGTTTTTTTTACTCGACTTGGCGGGGCAATGTCATGTCACCAGAATTTTTGTACATGTGAGGTTCTATGCTTAATATTGCTTTTTGTTATTGCATTAACTGAAGCCGGCGATAGTTTACCAGTCGAGGAATAATGTAGGTACTAGTTTGATTCGCCGTAAACATTGTTAGCTCTCTTTTACGCTATCGCTCGAGTATATACAGGATGTTCAATGATTTTTTTAAATGTATCGTTAAAATATTTTTAACTAAATTAGTTCGACAGCTGCAAATATATGTGCCAGATTTGTGCAAATAATTGTGGCCATGTGCAATCAAAGCAGAAATTAACGTTTTACGCTGATGAGGTCATTTGTAGCGTAGTGACTAAGGCATAGGCGATCAAGTTGTTGCGGGTTCGAACCCCACCCAGTGCTCTACCCACGTGAACCCACTCCTAACACAAGCATTCAACTTAGCTGGGGGGGGGGTAACATGTCTACTAGTAAATGTGTGTCCACGTACAGTATTCTTTACAAAAAAACACAGTCAGTCGCAGGACTGCACGTCAGAAGTGAAAACATAACTTCACAATGTATTTGCATATACATACACACACACACATCTGTATATGTATAATTTGGTTAAAAATAAAAAGTAGGTAATAACATATCTAAATGTATACATAGGGTACACTGGAAGATCAACGCTCCTGGCCGCTCATAAATGTTTGAATTTCGAATGTTATATTTTTTTAAATATAAGAAACTCCGCTCCGTCTTAAGAATTTTCGATCAGGGTCACGTGTCCTGACGCGAGTTTAACATTTTTACCCATCCCAAAAAGTGTGAAACGCCGCTACGAAGTTTTCCCTTCAAAAACAGTAATTTAGTTTTATCTGAAATTAATAGTAACTCAGCATCATGACAGCACCTTATTACTGTGTCAAAGTCAGACTGGTCTGCGTCAGCTACTACAATGCACGTCTGTCTGCCAACTGAAAACACGCACCATGCCCAACGCATGTACGCATGTCGTGAACGTATAACAAGAAAAATACCGATTCTTAAACAGAACCTAGGGCCGTCCTTTCGACACAAACAAATTAACGGTCGAGTCGGAAATACCTTTGGGTTAGAAAAAGGTTAAACTTTTTGGAGTTTACTCCTTAAGAATCGATTTGCATATAAGGCGCCCGGTATGAAAAAAATATGAAGAGTAAAATTTAGTGATCGGAGGGCAGCGTAACGCTTTATTGTGCTTTTTATGCTTTATTGGAGTTTACTCCTTATTCTCGACGCATGTAAGTAGATATGTAAATATCTTTATGTTATATATATGTGTAAATATATACAGAATATATAGAGGGAGGGAGGGAGGTAGGGAGGTAGGGGGGGAGGTAGGTAGGGAGGGAGGTAAGGAGGTAGGGGGGGAGGTAGGGAGGGCGGTAGGGAGGGAGGTAGGAAGGGAGGTAGGGAGGTAGGGAGGGAGGTAGGGAGGTAGGAAGGGAGGTAGAGAGTAGAGAGAGAGAGGGTGGTAGAGAGTAGAGAGAGAGAGGGAGGTAGAGAGTAGAGAGAGAGAGAGGGAGGTAGAGAGTAGAGAGAGAGAGAGGGAGGTAGAGAGCAGAGAGTGAGAGGGAGGTAAATTGTAAACTCCAGTCGTGCGTCGGAGCTGACACACACATTTTTTTTTTTAAGTAGACACTGTAAAGGTCCTCTTATACCATAGTTTTTCAGTTTCTTATCAACTTACTGTAATCCAAAACAACGAACGCCGTATAAAGACCCATAATTGCAAAACCTTTTTAATGACTGCAATTATTTAAGACATAAAATTATATCCACTGGGTATAATAAAAATAACACAATGCAACGACATTTTTTTTATAAGATTGCGAAGTAATTTGCGTTATCATATTTTATTACAATAAAGTTATTAAGTTTCAACATAAACCATTTTTTTATTTATTTTTTTTTCATTTTGATCTTGATTGTGTGCTCTCGTAAAATTTAAATTAATAAGGTAGGTATAAAACATCCAACGTAACTAGGAACTTTTTTGAAAATAAAAGGCAAATCTCGAACTAGGAAAACGACTGAAGGGACGCGAAGAACACCCAACTCAAAAGAATGACCTATCTATACTAATATTATAAAGCTGAAGAGTCTGTTTGTTTGTTTGGTTGAACGCGCTAATCTCAGGAACTACTGTTTCGAATTGAAAAAATCTTTTATTGTCGGATAGCTCATTTTTGACGAAGGCTGTAGGCTATATAACATCATGCTGCGGCCAATAGGAGCGGAGCGGAATATATTTATGTACCTACCTCAATTTTACCGGCACGATATAGGTCGCAATTATGCACCGATTGTTTTCAAACTTGGACGACAAATCAACAGGGCAAAAATGAAAGGTAAGTTCGTGAATGGGGGATATTCCCCCAAAGGGGGGGACTAGGGGGGGGGGCAGATTTTCAAAAATCAGTTTATTCAGCATAACTTTTTTCCTATGGAAAATTTTTGGACCGTTTAACATTAATAGCATGCCCATAGTAAATACGAACTTTTTTTTAAATGAACCCTAAATGATTCTATCCTTAACTTGGGAAGGGGAAGGGGAAAACCAAAATTGGTTGAAAAAAAAATTTTTTTTTGTTTGAAAAGTAACTTAAGTGAAAATGTTTCTTAACTATAATTCAAGAAAATTTGTTCAGTCGTTCGAAGATCATCAGCTCCTTTCTAATCGTTGAAAGGATTTTGAGTCAGGAGTATTTTAATTTACGCTGGTTATGAAAGATGCCAATGATGCGACCTCTAGACGCCGTTTCTCAAATTTAAATACCCTCTAAAGAGCAGAGGAACTAGGAATTACTTTTTGTAAGGTCACTTACAAGCAAGTTAGTTAGGAAAAGAACGATTTTAAGAGCTCAGCGTAAGCTAAGTATAAACATATAACAGACAAGTGGGCTTCCATACACACTCAAATTCACTCAATGAGTTTAATATACTAATTGGTTATCCCGTCAAACAAACCAAATCTAAAAAAAATACTAATGATTTAAAATAATGTCATAAATTTTGGGTAAGATCAATAAACGAACATAATTTTGCAGTCTGGCCAGGATGCATTTCGGAGACACTTTATTTTGTCCATTAAATTTTTTAACGTCCATTACAAATAATCTTTCATAAATAGCTAGAAAAAAAATAACAGTGCGTTGAGCAGTGAGACGTCAACGTGGCCCTATTTTTTTTATTTAGTTTATTGTCAAATCAAACCGTAGACACTTAAATGCTCATCGATACAATAAAACTCTTATAAAAAGTTATGTCCATCTCTATTCAAAGACTAAGAATATTGATAGTGACTGACTGAGAAGTTGTAATCACTCTTTGGTTGTAATGTTCTAAACGGGAAATGACACAGCTCAACGTGATTCGACTGTGCGTCATGTTTGTCGTGGTTAGTAATTACTGAACCAGACTGGACATGAATAGTTGTTAAGTACTGACTTAATAACTATTCAGGTGTTGCCTGCCCTGCATCCATGGAAAATAAAATAGTCTTTATTTAGGTTCCAACTCGGACACGTATATATGCTACTTATCAATCATTTACAGGAATTATGATACACCACACCATTATAGTTGCATAGTTTGTGGTAGTTCATCTGTCATCAAAAGCGTTCTGAATTTATTTGATTTTAACAGTGAAACGTGTCTAATTTGGTACCTAGTTTTTCTGATATTATAATTATCTTTTAAAAAGTGTCACCGACTTCAATGTGCTTTTTAGAGAAAAGTAGATGTATTTTGTTTAAATATTATATGGGTAGGCCAACCAAACGCACTGCTCCAATGAGACAGCGATGTTTCAGAGCAAACGAAAACATCATCGATGTATACAATTTTTACTACTACTGATTTCGATAAAATTTAAAGGGAGCACCTGGGAAGCTCAACAAACAAACAAAAAAATAATTTTCCAAATTGGTTCAGGCGTCTTCGAGTAATCGGTGAACATACATAAAAAAAAAAAGAATTCGGCGAATTGAGAACCTACTCCTTTTTGCAAGTCGGTTAAAAAGGACTAACAAACAAAAACTAGAATAGCAATTTTCTTCTTTCCTTTTCTTTTGTTTTTTTTTTACCTAAGAACAGCTATTATAGCAGACACGTATAGAGTAAGAGCCCGTGAACCCCAGACCTTCGTTATTTTATAAAAGCTGAAAGTTTGTCAGCGCATGCTCCCAACACAGGTAAGAACGATGGACCATTATGAAGTTTGGGTTGCCCTGGCTTTGGCACTTAAACGGTACTAAAGGTGTGTAAAATACCGATCTAATTTCATTAAATAATAAAGTGCGATATTTTGGTATTATCTTTAGAATATTATTAAAAATCACATTATTCATTGCCAGACACTTAACATCCTGGCAACCCCTAGCCAGACACCCTTAATGTTCATGAAATTATAATTTTACTTACGTTATAGTATAAAAGCTGATTTTTATATATAATACTTGAGTAATAAGTCAATGATGTTTCCTCATTAGCCAGACATTTTTGAAACTTCCAACCCCTTGCCAGACAAGCACGTAGGATAGCTGTAGGCGCGAGGCAGTATATATATGGGTAGGTGCGAGTGAGATGGCGAGTTAAGTCTACCGCGATTCCTCACTGCGCAGTTGTTATTTAAATGTGAATTAATTTTAAAATAGCGAAAAAAACATAACCTAAAATATAATGACATCATTCTTCCGGCTCGACTCAAAACCGGCAGTGAAACAATGCTTGCATTGCTTTTCGCTGCGTGAGTGAGGTTACCGGGGGCCCTAACCCTTCCCTCTCCCCTATTCCCGTCCTTTCCTCCCCTGTAATCCCCCTCTCTCCTATTCCCACTCTCCGCCCGCTCCCCCTCTTCCCCTACTTCCACCTTAAAGGGCGGCAACGCACTTGTGACTCTTGAGTTACAGGTGCCCATGGGTGGTGGTAGTCATTTACCATCAGGTGACCCGTGTGCTCGTTTGCCCCCTATAAAAAAAAAAACGTGTGGCTAATGAGGAAACATCATTAACTGCACGGATGGCGCATGGTTTAAGTGGTCACCTCGCCACTACGCCGCGCCGAGTGTTGTGGGTTCGAATTCCACACGGGACAAAAATTTGTGTGATCCACAAATAGTTGTCCCGAGTCTGGGTGTTCTTTGTGTCCGTTGTTTAAATGTTTGTGAAGCCCCCCGCGACACAGGAATATTCCTAATGCGGGAGTTGTCTTTTTTAAACAAAAAAAAAAAACAAAGTTATTACTCAAGTATTATATATATAAAAATCAGCTTTTATACTATTACGTAAGTAAAATTATAATTTCATGAACATTAAGGATGTCTGGCAAGGGGTTGCCAGGATGTTAAGTGTCTGGTAATGAATAATGTGATTATTAAAAATATTTTGAAGATAATACCAAAAAATCGCACTTTATTATTTGATGAAGTTAGATCGGTATTTTACACACCTTTAGTACCGTTTACCTGCCCAAGCCAGGGCAACCCAAACATCATAATGGTCCATCGTTCTTACCTGTGTTGGGAGCATGTGCTGACAAACTTTCAGCTTTTATAAAATAACGAAGGTCTGGGGTTCACGGGCTCTTAGACCAGTACTTTAGAGGCAAGAGAAGTCAGCTAACCAAAGAACAGCTATATATTCCTTTTCGCCGGGTTCGGGTTTACTTTTTGGGATTTCAGTGTCTAACTGTTAGGTAGGTATTTTTATATCTAATAGTGCACCCATTCACAATACAACCAATTTTAAATACTCTACAAGTTGATTAAAGTAACGAATGGCATTAAAAAATTTAAAACGTGTTCTAAAATTTTTACCTACTTTAAGTGATTTACGTTAGTATTTTTAACCAACGAAAAAGGTTCTTATATATATATATTGTATGTACAGCCCTCTCTCCGTTATTTATGAACCGATTTTGATTTTTTTTTTATTTTTTGTTTGATCGGGTATATCCCAAGGGTGGTCCCTCGAATATTGTAGGTACAAATAGAGTTTTTGTTTACTTTTCATAACTTTATCAGGTATTTGCGTTTAGGAATCATCACATCATGCAGCTGAGCTGATTGTGGAGAAAAATCATAAAATAAAAATCTTTTTAACATAAAATTAATAAAACTAAACCGACGAAAAGAACTAAAAAGCAAAAAATAAATAATCCTTTTAAGTTTTGAGTATTGAGCTTATTTACATAAACTCAAATTTTATATTAACTTATTTTGAGTCGGCGCCAAATAATAAAATTTGTATTACTTACCTACGTAGAGCCTTGTCCATTTCTTAGGTACCTACATATAAAATTTGGATAATTAATCAGTTTGTTGTTTGGTGCCGACTCAAAATTAGTATATCATATCATAATTGTCTTTCGTTCGTCTTTATCAATTATTTATCAATCTTCCTATGATTAGATACAACTGAAAGGATGCATACAAAAAGTTTGTAACATTCCTTGTCATTAGGTTTATATTTTCAAAAAATATATCGAGTCTAGATTTGCTCGCAGTAGATCATTAATTAATTCTACCGCCCTTGAAGTGGAACTAGTGGCGTCAATGATGCAGTTCGCTCTGGTCGCCCTCATACGGTTAAAGTCGATGCTATTGTTACGAATAACCCGCCATCTATTGGCGACTTTGGGAAGGTGTAGAGAGCTACAAAATAAAGATACACGCCATCTGTTGAGACAACACGGAACTAAGTAGTTAGTAACCCGTTAATAGAATATTCTACGATGTATTAGCGGATTCTATTGTTGTGTAGAATTTACAAGAGGTGTCGCGATGTTTCTAGAAATACCGTTTTGCTATATAAAGCGTGGCATTGCGGAGTAGTTAGTTAGTTTTCAAGTGAGTGTCAAGTGAATTAACAGCGACTAAAGTGTAAGTGAATTAAGAAGTTTAGTGATAATAAATTATTGTAATTGTGTTGTAAGGACCTCAAGGTGATGAAGGAGACGGTCCGCCAGCACGAGGCCCGCATCACGGACACTGAGCATAAGATTGTGGATATGCAGAAGGCCCTAGGCGACCTGAAGCTTGGAACTGCTCCTGTGGGGAATGCTCCTGCGGTGCGTGGATTTAAGGTGCCTCCATTCGATGGAACGTCCTCATGGTCTGCTTATAAGTTCCAGTTTGAGGCCGTTATGAAGGCGAACGGGTGGACTGAGGCGCAGGCCATGACAGCGCTCACCCTGGGTCTCCGCGATCAGGCGTTGACTGTGCTGGAGGCTCTCGGCAAGAACCTCACCTACGACCAGCTCGTTGAGGCGTTGGAGTCAAGGTACGGTGACGCGCACCTTTAGCACGTATTCCGTGCCCAGTTAAAGGAAAGCGTGCAGCGTGGAGGTGAGAATTTACAGCAGTGGGCCTTGGAAATTGAGAAGCTCGTCCGGAAGGCATATCAGTCAGCGCCTATATTGATCGAGGGCAATCTGGTGCAAGCCTTCGTTGACGGCATCCGTGACCTGGAGGTCAGGGCTGCTGTTAGGCTGGGGCACCACGACACGCTTAAGGCTGCGACATGCTTAAGAAAGATGATCAAAGAACATTACTTAACTTCCTAATCTATTCTTTGTTTAAAATACATCATACCTGTTGTGTACCTATGTCTGTAAACTCCACTGAGCAGTAAACTCTATACCATCACTATTTTCATATTTTATATTTATATACGTAGATATGTGTGTGTAATGTATTTGTATATGTATGTGTTTCTGTATATAATCTGTGTATATGTATACACAGACTGTATATATGTATGTTTGTATACTAGTGTATATAATAATATAGTATTGCTAAGAATGACTGCATATCAGTATATTCAACTACTACTATTTTTATTATTTAAACCATTTTAAATGCTGTGCTTTAGAAGTATTTTATGATTCTTTGAACTAATCAAAATATCTCCCATATCAGCACTTTTTACACCAAAATTATCCATACTTTCATCTATGTATTGTAGTCTCTGTCCATCCAAAGGTTGCCTGACTTGCCTGTAAGAGATTGCTTTTAGCGATAAGGCCGCCCTTTGTACATATTTACTAGATGAACTATTCCATGTAAAATAATTCTATTGGTGTACAATAAAGTTTATTATATTCTATTCTATACAAAATACGAAGAAACTTTTTCCCCGACCTTGTATATATTATCGCGATTAAGAGTCGAGTTACACATCTAATATGTACGAGGGCTGCACTATAAGTATCTGGAATGGAATATATCCACTGTTTCTGTCATATTAAAATATTTTTAATTGAAAACTCCTTGGTTTTAATAATCGAATACCATTTATTTATTTAAAAAAAAGATTCTCGGTCTTGTCACAAGGTTTTGTCAAACTTGTTTAGTCGTTGAGAAAATGGAATTGACTCGAGAAAATTCAAGAGCGATGATTTATTATGACTTTCGAAGTTTAACACAAAAACAGTGTGTTGACCGGATGATTTCTGCATTTGGTGATGAAGCCCCATCCAAAACCACAATTTATCGCTGGTTTGCTGAATTTCAACATGGACGTGTCAAGCTCAGTGATGATCCCCGTCAAGGTCGTCCAAAAACTGCAGTCACCCAAGAAAACGTTGATGCTGTGCGTAAGCTGATTGAGGTAGATCGACATGTGACATACCGCGAAATTCAGGCAACTTTAGACATTGGCATGAGTCAAATACAAATAATCTTGCAATGAACAATTAACAGATTTATGAGAGTAGAGGTTTTATATTTTTGATGTCGGTTACCCTGAGGGTCGGCACAGAGCGGAAGTACGTGTCGTGTCTCAAGCGCAGTTTTGAGACGACTGACGCGCGCGAATGGATCTCGCCACTTCGGATGAGTCATCTTGTAGAATTATCTAGAAAAGACAGTTCGCTATACGGAGTAAGCATATCTGTCGTGACTGTTTGGTTGTTGATACTTTATTTTTATGTAATAAAAACTGATTAGATTAGAATTTGAAAATTGATTGAGTTGGTAAGATTGTAGTATAATTTGTAAATAGTTATGTAAGATTGATTAGTATCTAGTGATCGTGACAGTAGTTCCATTTTATTTTATTCAACAAAAACAGCTTCGAAGTCTAAAATATTTGCGCCGCAAATAAAATATCATTGTTTGTACAAAAAGTCGCCTAAAGTTCACATAAGCATTAGAGTCATCTAATGCTTATGTGAACTTTAGGCGACTTTAGTTACGTGTTGTTTGTAATAATTAAAACTGTCAAGACAATCCCTTATAAATCATAGCAAAACTAATTTTTAACAGAATCAGTATGATTTTTGCTTATTTACATAAGTAATATTTAATTTTAGCAATGCACGGTTGGACAAATTCCCTGCTCCTGTATGCTACGCTAAAATAATATTTTAAATGTAAAGCATAAGTTTAGTAGTAAGTTTTTAATAAAAGAATAAGTAAAGTCATAGTAATTCTCCGAATTCAAATTCGTTTTTACCTGAATGAATAAAACTCCATTGTCAGAAATGGTAACCATACTTACGGTAGGTACTTTAGAATTCTTATCATCTGGTTCTGAAATCCTTTATTCTTTTTGAGTTGTTTCTCAAGTAGAGGGCTTGAGTATTGTGGCATGGGTTTACATCAGTCACATGACTTGAAAGAGGTTGATCCAAATTATTTGTTACACGTTAATTATTTTGTTTAATTTGGAAATACTTAACATAACATAATAAATAATTAATACCACCTAATTAATATAATATGGTGTCAGTTTGTTCGTTCCTTTGTTACGCTTTCACGTCTTAACTATTGAAACGGTCATAACGAAATTTCCTATACACGATTGGCCACTGGCCAGGGGTACAGTAAAGGAGATAGGGTACCTTTTAATCACAAAAAAGTACTGTTCCCGAGGGCTAGACAAAAAGGAAGCTAGTAATAAATATAAGAGGTTATGTGACTTTAAAAACAGTGTTTAATTTTAATCTATATGTATTTTTTAGCATTTTAATTATGTAAGCGTCCTTACTATATAGCAATAATTCAATTATTATTACTTATTATTCAACGCTTATATAACCGTTGAATAATAAGCCTGCCCTCTTCTGAATATCTGTTTTCTGTAGCGTCATCAAAAGCTCCCGTCTGGTTCCATTTCACGTCACTAGTTGCCTCAAAAGTTAGTTTAGTTCAAAAACTATACTTCCAAAATATATTTGTATATACCACCCAATTTGCACAGATACACGTACATAGAACAATTCAACCGCTTAAGTTATATTAGTTTATCATAAATCATACAAATTCTACAAGGAGATTTTGGTCAAAGTTTCCAACAACAATTAACAATTGTGTCACTATTGTATATTATTATGTATTTATTAGTAATCTATTGTACGTATAAAGTCTGTGGGGACGTTGGCTTTTAAAACAGCAGAACCAAATCCAAACACATGTTCTGTGATAACAGTCTGACCCGATTTTAAGTACCTCAGCTCGATTCTACAAAGTGATGACGAAATAGACCGGTCTGTACATCATTGATTCAATACAGGGTGGATGAAGTGGCGGAAGGTTACAGGAACAATATGGTAAAACTAACTTATTAAAGGTAAATTTAAAAAACTATCATCAGACCTGCCATCCTACATGAATTTTAATGTTGGCCAATAAAGAGGACGGATTTGAGACGCTCGCATGTAGCTAAAATCTAAATGTTAAGATGGATGTGATGTGTGATTAGAATGAGCAAGGTTAGGACTGAACACATTAAAGGGAGCCTTTAAGTAGCGCTAGTGGATGAAAAGTCAAGGAGCAACAGATTATTGTTGTATTGACATGTGATGCGGAGGGATAAGCAAAAGTTGTTAAAGAGAGTTTTATGTATGGAACTGGACAGACACAAGAGTAGAGGACGACCAAAGAAAGGATTAATGGACGGTGTGAAAGAGGATATGGCTAGAAAGGTAGTAAGCAGTGAACTGACGAATGATAGAGGAGAATGGAAGAAAGAAACATAATCCGCCGACCCCAAATAAATTTGGCTTTGGATGATGACGTTTAGCTTTACTGAACTGAATAAAATTTCAAGATTTAACGCTAGTTTTACTAAAACAAGTAAAAAAAAAACCCTTGTATACTATATAAACATTCCCCATCCGTGTTAAAATCGACGTAAGGTCTTCAACCAATCTGTAAAAAAAGGAGCTACTCTTAACGTATGTGTTATAGATATGTCAGATCACTGACAGTTGAGAATTGAATTTCGAAATACTAAGCACCAACTTTCTGTATTTTTGAGTAAGCTGTATTTTTCCCAGGTTATAAACAGCAAGTTTACTAGTTTTCAGGTATAGATCATAATTTTACTGTTACTTATGGATACATTTCACTAAAAGTTTCTAAGGCAGGTCTGGTATGAAACAATAACGTTATGATTAATTCGCTCATTGAAAGCGACGGCACGCGTTCATTCTAAACGTACACATAAAATTGTATTGTTAATACTTGAAAGTGGAAGGATTATTTTTTATCTACGGGAAATAGCCGGAATAATATTAGCGACATGGAGGCTACTTTACCAGCCAAGCCGATTAAAATTTATAATTCATTTTGTAACCCAGGTTACAGAAAGTTATTTAAGATTTGTGGTTATAGTTCTGAGTACCACTTTGCCCTGCTTAACTAAAAGGACATAACACAAATCAAACCACTGGGTCCTTTTACAGGTTTAATTGTAGTTATATAAGGAACAAAAGTAGAATACATGAGACTTAAAATATTTGTATTCTCATGGACACGACCCTGAGAACACAATATAGTACAATTTTTACATTCTACAGGGGGTTTGGAGGTTCCAAGTGATCCTTAATATTATAATTAATATTTACTTTTTGAATAATGAATACATCCTAATATTTGACTAGGTACAGTGTGATATTATTTGTAGTTTGGCTACGAGGGATTAAGTTTCCTCGGCGCCTAACTAGTTTGGCAACCTAGTTTGGCCACGAGGAAATGGCCTTTATAACGGAATATCCAATAGCTCAGTTATTTTCATGTAATTATAAAGAAAATACCGGTCTGTCTTCACCAGCCTCTGGTACCAATGGCCAATGCTTGAGCAACGTTTAAATACCATTTATCAAATGTGTTCTTCGAAAAAATTTCTGTGTTTTGTTAGTTTTATTGTACAGTTAAAATACATTTGAAATATATCAATAGTTAAAATGCATTGAAATACATCAATGGTCAAAATACAGTTCAAATTCACCCATCTGAAACATAGAAACAGGGGAATGTCTCAGACAAAAGCCAATCAGACCACGTGCGTGAAAAACAAATAATGAAACCATGGACAGAATAATTTCACAATTCAAAATCCACAAACGACTAGACTGAAACACTACCGGATCTGAAAAGACAGCACACGAAACATAACGAATTGCGTATTTCGTAAAATTCTAGAAAATACCTATTATGATTTTTTTTCTCATCATGTCGTCTCCTTTACAAAGACTACAAATTGTGCTACTGGGGCCCTTTCCATCATCAGAAGACTTTCTTCTAACCTCTCCACATTTTTAAGAGTTCTCTCGACCGGAAACAATGTAAGAAACCGCCAGAGATCAAAGAGTATACAAACACTGCGTTCCAGACATCTTGAAGACCCGATTTTTATAGTCTCTACTCCTGCTTTGAAACTCGGGCCTTATAACGATCCTACAACTACGACAACTAAATCGTAGATATAGCGACTAAATTTGTTACGTTACAACTTCATGAATACGAAATCTACATATTTGAAAAAGCTTGTAAAGGAATGTGGTTGTATGATGGTTTTTTGAACTTTTTTAAATCGCTTTTTATTTCAGATTCAAAATAATAAATAAAAGTTAAAAGAAAAACAAAAGGAAAACAGGCCAAACCAAATTTTTTTTTTACTTTATTTTTATTTAACTCTACTTTTATAGATGGCCTAATGAACTATTTCTAACATTTGATGTCAAACACCCCATGTGCGTTTTTTACAATCAAAAATTATTTTCTACTTTTTATTTCGATGTGCTATTAAAGTCGTGTTTTTTAGCTTTTTTAAACTATAATTTAGTTTCTTATGTTTTAGTATTGTATATTATATAGTATATTGATACGTGTTCAAATTTCAAGTTAATCTGACGTATTGACGTTGGTGAAAACTACTTTGAAAGATTCCGTTGCATAGATAGATAGATACAAGTCAAGCTAATATAAATCGTGTATATATCGACATAAGACATTCAATCAGATATTTCCTTATTAGCCTTTTCACGTACGTAGATATTATATTAGAGCATTCTGCTATCATTGACATATTTTAATATAATCTATATTATCATACATTACATATTATATATATATTATAACGATGATGTGTTTTGTATTTTCACTACATAACTTAATAAAAAACTTAAAAAGTGTTCGAAATTATCTTCATCTTCCATATTTATTTAGCAATCCTCTTGTTTAATATTCTTCATTAAATTCAAACAGATGTTCATTCGGTGCGATCTTGTCCTTTTTATGTGTAGGGCAATAAAAGTAAATTAAAAAAGAAACAAAACATAATATTTAGAATTGTGGTATTTTATCATATAAATATTTTAGAAAGGTTTAAATACCTTCTTATAACTTTATAAGTAAAAAAAAAAAGAAATGAATAGGTCGAACTACGATATATTTCATATTACCACCATTACCATTGTAAGTACCGGTATTCATATTTGTAAGATTTCAGTAACGGCTAGATATTCCTGGAACAAGTCGGCCATGTAAACTTACATCTTAGATATGCTGGATAACGAAATGTAGAGAAATGGATTTTCGTATTACCATACAGAAATATGGAACGATTTGGAAGAACGGAGACTGTCCCAAGGGAAATTTGAAGCATGTACCCAGTTTTTTTTTCGATTGAAACTAACTTTGCATCACCATCCAATTTAGTATACTCGTAAGTTAATCTTCGTTGAACGTATTTTTATTTTTTATAAGCAAGTGGCAATAAATTTAAGTACATTTCTTAACTGTATTCTTGAAGTTAGCTAACAAATGATATTCAAAAAGATCCTGTGTTATTTTATCTCGTTAATAACCGTTTTAACACAAAGTTTTTTTTTAATTTTTGTTTTCACACGAAAATTACAACAACGCGAATATTTGGTAATATTTATATGTTCAAAGTATAAAAAACTAGAATAAAGGTAGTCAACGACTGGATGCAACAAAAAAATGTAAAGTAGAAGAAGTGTATTACGCTAGAACTAGATTCAGCCACACGCTAATGCTACTGGAGGCAGGGTGACTAACTGTATTTGTCAACACTTTTTCGTCACTCATAAACAAATGTTTTCTCATATTCTGTTTAAGTTTGTGTATCTATTTCAAAAATTTAATGACAATCATTTATTCTATGGTCTGCACCTATTTTTTCCAAGCTAAGTCGAATACTGGCACCTTATTTTAATGACGTGCATTGTAAACTTCAAATACTCTAAACCATCACTATCTTCTTCTTCACAATAAGTTCTTAAGTTCACAAAAATTTATGGTACCTCGTAGATGCGAATGGCTAAGTTTGGCACCATACAGCGCAAAACGGGCTCATAAAAGCAACGTGTAGTACTGTGCAAACATCGTTCGAAGTAATGTTGACCGCACTGTTGTAACTTAAGTAACAGACGGCAACGATAGTAAAACTACAGGTACACTTACGATATCTAAATATGCATACACATACAAAGCGGATGGATCCTATGTGTATAACAATACATTATACAAGAAAGAATATGAGCAACCACTAGAGCTTTTGGCGAAACTCTGAGACGTGACCATACTTGCGTAAACAAAATATGAATCTAATAAAAATCTATTATACAAATATAATCAGATCTTGTTGAAACACAAACAGTAAAGGGATATAATAATAGTTGAAAAACAAGCGACAGTTAAATAAATATCTATAAATATAACTTTATCTAAAGCTAAAAGGTACTTTTAATGTTTACTCCGTATATACTATTTGGAATGGAATCTTAACTGGGTTGCAGTAGTGGAACGTAAGCGGGAATAAAAACAAGAGTCAGAGGGATGGATAAAATCCGACAAAAAAAAAATCACCAGAGTTATGCAGCCGGACAGAAGACGGGCACTAAGGTCATCCAATTTCATCAGACGGAACCATAAGGTAAATACTTCCATACCGTTGAAACGCACATAATATGTATTATAAACCAAAATTTCCGAAAAAGTTTTATTTGAATGAGGTCTTACCACAAGCCACCATATACCATGTAAATGTATGATCAATAGTTAGGATATATTTTTATAAATGCATGTTAATCTGATTAAAAGCTTTCCTTAATTATTAATGTTGGCACTTGTAACAAAATTCCTGTGACTATACGGTATCGGAAATTACAGAGCCAAAGTCCTGATCAAAACAACTATTGTACTAGTAGTTAAGATTAAGTATAAAGTTAATGTAACTGTCTCAAAATTTGTATTATCAGTTGACATTGTTGCGGGATGATCATATTATAGGCGTACCTAGTAATAACATCAGAAAATTCTGAAACTACGAGTACAAACTAACTTTTGTTACATTGTTAGTGAGTTTCGAGGTCAATGTCGAAAAATAAGCCCGTGTTATGATAGAATTTCGAGTCGGAAATTTGAACTGTTTTATTGTTGTGACTTTCAATGTTTCATAAGAGCTGGGATAATCTCAGACACATAGTTCAAGCTAATTGTAACATTTCAAGATTACTAACGTGAGAAACAGTAAACTTGTAGCGTCGTTGTGTAGTGTGGAGTCTTTCCTGTTTCGAAACTATCATTCCCATGATAGCATTGATATTTTTTCATGATGAAGCATTATATTCTGGAAAAGAATAAAGGCTATTTCTCTTAATGAAATATTTTTAGGTACTAATAATTCAAGTCAATCGTGAAGATTTTTCTTTAAAGCGACTGGAATCAGACAACGGCTTTGACTTTAGTCACGTCAATAAAGTCAAGAGTTACGATTATTTATCGCTTGTAGTAATTACGATGCGTCTGCCACGACTGAGTTTGAGGTAAGGTAAGCATAAGCTAGTTAATATCATTAATGAAAAAGTAGTTTAGTCTTAGTCTAAATAGTTATCTTTTCGCGACTATTACTCTGAACAGGTCGAAATGGAATTTGATAATAAAAACTTACTAAAATTAAAATTGTTTGGATTTTTTTGTTTTTAATCTATGGTGAAATAACATTTTAAAATTATAGTCCTATAGCTTTTTAGAAACATACTTATTACCAAACCCGCTGATATAACGCGACTCCAGTTCAGCACTCCGTTGAATAAAATTCTCAACAACTGTGACCGTAAAAGGTAATTATAAAGTTAATTACTTTTACTGGCGATATCAAATAAATTCAACGAACAACGGACTCCAAAACCACCGTTGTTTTTTTAATTGCTTCACTGGAGACATCAAAGACAGTCGTCCACCCTCTAAAATCACCACTAAAGTTTAAAAGGAAACTACTAGATACTTACTCATGAAGCCTGAAACAAAGGGAATGCTTTTAGCCGGTAATGGACATAGCTAGTGAAAGCTACGTGAGCACTTCTGTTATTTCAAAACTAACCCTTTCTTTCAAGGTATGAAGGAGAAACGGATTATGTTCGGCGTCCAGAAGTTTTAAAAAATCCTTCCGCTTAATGGGCGTTTTATGTTCTCGTGATATTTGTTTGGGAATTCCAAAGAACAAATGAAAAGTTTTACGAGTTCTAGCTGTTTGCCATCAGTGCATGAATAAACATTTTCTTCTAAAAAAAAAGTGTATGTGTATGCAATTCACACACAGCAGAAGAAAACTCCAAAAAAGTAGCCTACGAAAGAATGTGAAATAAAATTTAAAAACAACACAAATAATTTACTAATATTAATAAATTTAATTTCAGATAATTTATATAAAAGTTATTGGTCAAGTTAACACAGATGTTTTAAATAAATAACATAAATTAATTTACCAACGAATTTTAATACGCAAATGCACAAAATGACACCACGTTGATATTGACGCACCTGAAGGCTTGGTAGTACGCAGGCGCAAAGACAAAGATTATAGGAAACACGGAAACACTGATACTTGTACTCTATTTCATTCTCTCGCCGGCTAAATCCTATTTATGAATATGTTTGTCTCTTTTTACTGACGCTTTTTCGTTTAATCGAATTTCAAATCACAACGATTCTTAAGAAGTTTCACTTCAAAATTATCTGCTGTTTAGTTAAGTTTTTCTTGGACACTGAAAGAACATCATGTGCTCTTTAAAGAAGTCATCAAAGAACTTAATACCTTAGATACAGTTTAACCTGTCAACCTTAGGGCTTAATTATGTAGATGTGGCAGCAGCAACGAGTAAGGCCTTTTGCTTGTTAATCTCGCATGAAAATAAGTAACTTATTTACATGCAAAGCGCTAACAGGATTTACTATTCGTACTAGAGACCCAGTGATATTGGAATACTTCTCAAGGTCTAAATTGGACGGTCTAAAACTTTCTGTCTCCAAAACAAATTTAATTTCCTTAATATATTTTAAGATCATGTTCTGTCGCAGGGGGTCTTTTGGTTTTTGGTGCATTGTCGTGATATCAAGCAATAAATTAGGTCTTTTCAACAATAGGTAATTTAAACCAGTTGATTTCCTTAAAGGGAATTTTTCTAATATAGGATGATGACTTGTAACTAGGTGAAATTTCGGATTCCATGTATGCATCATGCTTTAATAGCGATTCAATTTGCAATGATACTGAATTAGTGAACAACGCTGTCTTGCAATACAATAGTTGCAAGACAGCGTTGTTCACTAATTAAAAATTTAATAAGGTTAAAATATCTAGTCTTTAAGACGGTACTCGTTTTGTGAATAATTTGATCCACGCGACATACTGTTCGCGAAAGCCATTTTGTTAATGATTAGTGTATTTTTTCACAAGTCCTCACAGAAAGAATCATCTTAATTTTAAAAGAACTATTTACTGAAATGCTACCTAATAAATAAAAAAATATCAAACCAACAACCATTACACATGTATATAAGAATTGCATTTATATTTTATTGATTAAATCCATCCAGCAGCTGACATGCGTCGAGGCCATATATAAATCTGGGTATGTACAGATGTTTATACATATGTACATGTTTATTCATCTGTACATATCCAGAAATTTGTATATGACCTATAATTTTTGATGCACCTTTTATTGATGCGCAGTCGAATAAAAATCTTATAATGTTAAAGCTGAAAGCAACATAAAGGTAACGGTGAAAATAGCGAACACATTTCTTTTGGAAACTTTTGATATGATTTTTGTAAGAACTGACTTACAAAAATACATAACAGTTATAACATAACATTTTCTCTACGCACCGACATATTTGATGCCTCATGAATTGACTATTGTTGAAATTTAAACCCTTTACTGACATTAAAAATTGTTTTGTCCATTCTCGTAGCAGATAACAAGCCAGATTTACAGCATACTTATCGTAGTTAATGTAAAGAATTAACGTTACAAATTATCCTGTCTCATGTTTCGCGGCCATTAGAGCACAGATAATGTTTTCAACTTTAAGTAAATCGATATCGTACGGTATCATAAGTTTACGTAAGACCAGTAACACTGCTACTGTTATTAACTTGAAAGTTATTGTTAGTGGTTTTATTTATTATATTGAATTTAATTTTTAAGAGCGTTTATTCGATTTGGGCGTCATTTTCTGTTGTTTCTCTCCTAATAGGTTTTATGGAATACGGGTCATACTTTCTATAACTGACAAAGCACAACAAATGATTATATATATTTAATGCTTTTTAATAATGTGATATGTTTTGAGACTTTTACCACAAGAAAGTATAATCCGTAATTTATGAAATGTATTAGATTGATTTTGTAACTTCAGCTGGCAAAATTCATACAAAATCGCGATCAAAAAGGGATCATCGCTCTTAAATCTTTCATAAGCCGCTACTTCATTTCAGGTAATGTCGAAAAATCTTTGGACGTCTTCCTGTATTTTATTTGCAACATTGTGTTAGTAGTCAAGATTTTACAGAGATTATAAAGTTAGTTTCCATTTTATTTTACGGGTATGTATTTGTGGCTGTTTTCACTATTTGGATTATTAATACTATCTAACTTGATTAAAACTACTTGGACTTTCTTAGACTTCATATCTTTGATTTGGCCTAAAGTTTAAAAGCTAAATAGTAAAAGTAGTCATTCATACGCGTAAAATAAACGAAAAATGATTTGTCTCAGTTTACACCGAAATGGATTATTTTACAAATTTTCATATATCTATAATAGCATCTTAACTTGAGAACTTCGTCTACACAGAAGACACCGGTAAACAGCAGTAAGTAATACACAGTTAGACTGTTCTATTCTATTGTCAGAGAAATAGAATTAAGAGTAGTGCTGCCGCCACATACCGTACCAAGCTTTTGACCTAGGACTTGCCATTATACTTGGCCACCATAGTTTCGTATAATTTTTTTTAGGTATAACTTCAGCGAGATGTTTATTGCAATTTTGTCACAGTATATTTACACAACGCTAAACACAAATTACTACTAGTACTAGGATACTGATTATGGATGTACGATATATTAGGGTTTCTTTGAGAATAAAGAATATAAAACGTTTTCATAAAGATGTGGTCATTTTGTGTAGAGTTGCTAAATAGTTGAGTCAACTTGAAAAAATCACTTCTGTTTGGAAACAACGTCTTATCAATTTTCTGGCTAACTGTCAAAAATGTGTTTATTCAAATTAATTCATGTTTATAATTCCAATTTAAAAATAAGGGTTTCGTTTAAAAGAAAAGATGTTTTCAAAAAAAAAAATCTATTTAATTATATTATATTTAAGAGCAAGTTGCTGATGGACTATCCTGGCCACTTGGTTATGTCTGTGCAAGTACTCGTCGTTGGCAAGACGAGAACAACCGGAAATTATATGCCTGAGGCTTTCTCCGGGACGATAACATGCCCGACAAATGTCAATCGTGCCGTCCTTCAGGATATGTTTCCGATAGTTGTTCGTCATAACAACTTCATCAGTAATTGCACAGATAAAACCATCAGTTTCTCCAAAGAGATCACCGAAACGTAGCCAGGACACTGACGATAATAGATCTACTTCGGGCCCATTTAGGGCCCGATAAAAACGTCCATGCAGCTCTTTGCTCTTCCATATTTCCCTGCGATCTGTAATATTGAGTACTGCAGGTTTGCGCAAGTTCTCTCTACCTAGAGCTCGTTATTATATTGTTAAGATATTGCCTGTTATATGGATACCATATACACTGACTCTTCAATATCTACGACGATTACTATTTAATTAACGTAAATAATTAATCACCCCAGAGGTTAGTTCACCATCAGACCAATGTAAAGGAGTCAGTACTCTTGGGTGAAATTCACGATGCTTGTAGTACTGTTGTTGTATTTCCTGTTCTATGCTTTGCTTCTTCCTGGCAATGAAAGTGCGAATACAATTTAAGTTACTTAATATCTTTAAATATAAAATTGTTAGGACTTATAACTTGGTTGATATGATTGCGATGAATTTTAGGTGGTTCGCCGAACCAACTTATTTCAAAATTTTCTATAAGTCTCAATAGAAAAGTTTTCAGTTCCAAATCAGCAATGCGTTGACCTGAAATTTAAATTCAAAGTCCTTGTAAGTATTGCATAGGGTAATTTAATAAAATAAACACATGAAATATCCATTAAGATCAAGCTCTTGTGAAATTTTAAAGATTTCGAATGCTGCAAGTTACCTTAGTAGGTATAACATAATTTTAAATGCATACCTATACAGCTACGAGAACCAAAACCAAATGGTAGAAAAGCAAATTTATGACCAGCACCAGGATACATTGCATTATTCTCACTGCCCAACCATCTTTCTGGTATGTATTCATTTGCCTTTGGAAAATACTTCTCCAATGTTGACATATATTGATGACAAAATAAAAATGAAGTCTGAAAATAAATTTATAAGTGAGTATGCGCTTTGAAACATACAATGAAATTACAAAATTATGTAGCGCCAATATATTTATAAAATGCACACATAATCGCACCGTAATATATTTCGTTATATTATTAATTTCATGTTCCTTATAGTAAACCACATTCTGTTTTTCGAATGCAATTAGTGCTGGTACTGCTGTAATATTGCCAATGTACTCGACGATCTCAAGAGATGGCGTTAGCAGTCTTCAAATAATGTAAACGCGCTGCACCTGATTGGTGCAAGAAAAAACGGACATACCCTGCTCTCATCGCTTTTCGCGAAGAAGACGCCCTTTATATAAAATTTTTGTTCCGCCACGGACATCAGTTATATTTCTCGTGAAAAGAAGCTGATTTTCCGTTAGTCCTATAGCCGTGTAGTGTTTGGACTCGCTTGTAACCTTTACAAGGTGTTTGTGGAGTGCTCTAGTCTTCGATCGTGACCGGCCGGTCAATACCTGGACGTTTCAAGTCAGTGTTGCAGGTCAGTGCTGGCATGATTGTTTTGATCGATAGAAGTGGTTTACTTCCCTACACCTCGTACGCTATACTATAAACAATTTATTAATTTGTTGAGCAATCACACCCTGGTTGGGCTATTTACACGCCTGACCATGTATTTCTACTAACCCCTTTAGGAATATTGTATCCCATGACTTCATAGTCTCTAGAAATTTTTCTTAGATTAAGTCCTACAACTGGAAGCATGCGCATAGATTCCTTGATACACGCTGATAAATACGGAGTTTTCGGATCTGACAGTATATTGTCCCTTAACGTTTGCTGTATCTTTGGATGCGTAGCAAGGAGATACAACGTTGCCGATAGAGCATTTGATGTCTAAAAGAAAATAAAACAACTTCATGATTACAACAACATACATAAATGTCTATTGCATGAGGATCTTATTCTAATCTGTACCTACCGTATCTATTCCAGCAACTAACATGTCCATTGACATAATATGAGCAACGTTTTCATCAATATCAAGTAGTTTTTCAAGAATACTTCTTTCCTCGTCAGAGTTCTTGGCTTTTATTTTAAGGTTTTCTAGTGTCATGTTGATATAATGTTTAGTAATACTGAAATACAATTATTTTATATTTATTTTCGCAAAGGAAAATGTATACACCATATTAGTATATAAAACCAGAAAGGTATAGTATATTTATCTGTTGTAATTAGCGATCTATCAAGCTATCCGTCGGTAATAGACTGGCTTGTTGGCCTAGTGGTTAGTGACCCTGACTGCTTCGCCATAGGTCGTGGGTTCGGTTCCCCCCCGAGTCACGGTGTTCTTTGTGTCCATTGTTTTTATGTTTGTAAAGTTCCCCGTGACACAGGAGTCATTCTTAATGCGGGAGTTGTCTTAAAAAAAAAAATAGGATGTAAATAATATAACAGTTTGACAGTACCGCGGGCTGAGACGGTATCTCCCCTAAACTCCTAAAAACTACGAGTCATGTGTTAGTACCACCTATAACACACATCTGCAATCTCGCATTATCTACAGGTATTTTCCCTTAAGCCTTAAAAAAGCCATCGAACATCCCAGTTACAAATCAGGTGATAGAGCCGGTGTCAATAAATATCGATCTATATCGGTCCTACTAGTGATCTCAAAACATTTAGAGAGAATTCTTTACAAAAACCTTAACTACTACGTAAACAACCATAAATTAATATCTTAACATCAGTTTGGTTTTAAAAAGGGTGTATCCACAGAAAACGCTGTGTCCGCTTTGCTTAATTATGTTACCGACAAGATTGACAAACATTGAAAGTGCCTAGGTATCGTTCTAGACCTTTCTAAGGCCTTTGATACTGTCTCTGTTCCTATTATTCTAAATAAACTAGAAGCAATAGGAGTACGTGGTTGAACTCATACTTGATAAATTACATTAGTACCGAAGTACAAATGGAATACGGAGTGCGGCAAGTTTACTCAGTTCTCTTCTCCATCTATGTCAATGATCTATGTAACCTTAACTTATCCTCTACCCACATAATAGCGTATGCTGATGACACAGCCTTTATAACATATGGACAAGTTGGCACATGACGTGACGCACGGCACGTTGAAAGAATGTCACAGAATCTCCACTAAGGCAATTGGGAATTTGGTTGGCCAGAAATAGTTTAACGTTAAATGTGGTGAAACTTAATTCGTCACTTTCGGACTGCGTCTCTCTACTCTACTACCAGAGCCTTCTTTTATTACCAAAGCCCATGAATATAATCAAGGTCTCAACGTCGCCAGAGCATCGGTGGTGAATCTAGGATTACAAGTAGACTCATGCCTGTCCTGGAAATTGCATGAGGAACAGCTACATCGACAATCATTGCGCGGCGCTCTGATCGATCTATCACCACTATATTAAGTTTATTGGCAACAATGTTTTAATAAAGTACAATATCATTTTATATAATAATTATTATGAGACATATTATATTATAATAGATAATATAGTATAATATGTCTAATAATAATTATAGTTAATTTTTTATAAGCCAAACAAATATACATACTATTCTAGGTCCGCATACACCTGCATAGCATTATTAAATTCCTTTGTAGCATAATATTTCCAAATGCTAGGTTTGTAATCTAAGTTACTTGAAATTTCAAATAGTTCGTGAGTACGCTTTATTAACTTGGTTACTAAAACATCGTCTGTTTTAGGTTTCAAACAGTTAATACGACAGCCAAGTGCTGTTACACAAATGGATTCCAAGGCCCACAAGTTTAGTTCCTTATCGAATTCTCCACAAAATACGTTGTTACGATCTCGCAAGCTTCTTATTCTGAAAAATGTTTTTACTTTTGTAAGCTCTACATAATATTAGTTTTGATAGAGAATCGGTCTTAAACAGTACTAACGTGAAATTAGTAAAAATTTACTACCTTTCTATCATATCAAGGGCTACTACATCAATTTGAGTGGTATATCTTTGCACGTTTTTTGGATCAAGCATAGTTGAATTGACTTTGGATCGAAATCGTCTCCAGTTTTCTCCATTTCTAAAATTATAAAAAAAATACCCATGTCATAACTGTATCCCTCACAAGATTAATGCAATTTAATTTATCGTCACTGTCAAATATTATAAACTTACTCTGTAACTAATCCAGATGGTTTAAGATGATGACCTTTTGGCCTGTTGTGATATTTTCTAAAGTACTCGAAAGAGAAAAATGCCGGCCGTGTAGGTAGCATGTTTTCACGGCGATATATCTATATCAAAATATAAAATACCGTCTTAAAAAACTCATGCCAAGGATTGTAACTATTACTACTGCCAGACAAAATACTATAAAGGTTTCTAAAAAGTTCATCTTCATTCATAGAAATCTTTTAAACTCCTATACACTTGATTTTGACCCGAAAGCTCAAACAGATGATACGAATCCGGGTCACATAAAGGTATCTGAAAATCTCGGATATTAAAAATGCCAGCTTAGTGAAACCAATTGTCTTTGATAGACAATTAAATACTATGTGTACAATTTTGTCAACATCATCTAGGGTAGACAATAACAGTAGCATCTTATTTGGCTCTATAAATTTGGTCACACGAAAAGTCACCAACCATTTATAATAGAAAACAACACTAACAACATATGTATCAAGACAAGAAGTAAGACACCGGTGGTTAGGGCTCTAAAGACAGGAACCTCCTCACTATACGGTCCGTGTCAAGAAGAACTGCCTTCTGCATCAGTCCCTTGATCCAGCCGTCTAACGCGAGCCTGTACCTCAATTTCTTCACTTGCACACTAAACAATAATTTCCCTTCAGCACACGCCACCAACTTTAACAACAACGTTTTTTGTAGAAGTTCGTGCGCCGCGGGAGTCGTCACGCGAGAAATATAAGTGATGCTTGCTTGCAAACTTTAAAAAATGAATATAACTGTCCTAAGCTGCTTGGCCTCTTTAGATTCCGTGCACCAGCAAGGTATCCAAGACACAGCATAACACCTCTATATCTATCCCTAAGGAGAACGGTGCTCGGGGCAAACTCAACACTATATGCAGAATGTGTAAAACTCTGAACGAATTTAGTGATGTAGTCAATATTAACCTAGACAGTTTAAGCAAAACAACACTTGAATATTCAAGTATTAACTCAGTGTTCGATAAGTAAAGTTTCGCATCTACCTACTTTGGATAGTTACACTAAAAACAACTATAATCAAAATGACGGTTGTGCTATATACATAAATTCATCTATCAGAGGTATTGTGACAGAACCTGACATTGTAAATGCAAATTGTTTGATGTGTCATATTGATAATATCTCTCTGACTGTTATCTACCGCTGGCCGTCTTACATAAATATAAGTAATTTTATCGAAAGTCTGGATAAACTAATGAAAACACCCACACAAAGAAATTTTGTATTAATTGGGGATATCAACAATGACATTAAACATGGCAATAAAGATGATAAATCAGATGACTATCTTAATTGCACAGCTTCGCACGGACTACTTCCTGCTCACTACTTTTCAACTCGTGACTTAAAGTGCATATTTATTTCGTTATTATTATTCCTCTTTATTTATCTTAACACTTATAAATTACATTTTTAAAGATGTACAAAACAATATATATATATATATTTAAAAATATAAAAAACAGTAGACCACCGACATCGGGTACAGGGACCAAGACACCGGTGGTTAGGGCTCTAAAGACAGGAACCTCCTCACTATACGGTCCGTGTCAAGAAGAACTGCCTTCTGCATCAGTCCCTTGATCCAGCCGTCTAACGCGAGCCTCTTAAGGTGTTGATTGAGGCTCTTGGCTATTAATCCATGTGCAGATATGACAATTGGAACAATGATTGCCAAATCGATATTCCACATATCGACAATCTCGTGAGACAAATCCAAATATTTTATTTGTTTTTCTTTTTCAACTTTCACGAGGTTCTCGTCATGAGGAACAGCGATATCGACAATCATTGCACGGCGCTCTAATCGGTCTATCAGCACTAAATCAGGTTTATTGGCAACAATAGTTCTGTCACACACGCGTCGGGCACATACCTGTAATATGGCACCTCTGAATTCACAAGATTGTATTTAAGGCCAAGTTGTTGATGTACAATCCTGGCCACTTGATTGTGTCTATGCAAATATTCCCCGTTGGCAAGATGAGAACAACCAGAAATAATATGCCTGATAGATTCACCGGGACGGTTGCACGCCCGACAGATGTCCACCGTACCATCTTTCACGATATATTCCCGATAGTTATTCGTCATAACAACTTCGTCCATAATTGCAAAGACAAAACCTTCGGTTTCTCCGAAAAGATCACCAAACCGTAGCCAAGATGTAGAAGCTTTAAAGTCTATATCAGGCCCATTTAGGGCCCGATAAAAACGACCATGAAGTTCTTTGCCCTTCCATACCTCCCTGCGATCATTAGTACTAAGTACTACAGGCTTGCGCCAGTTCTCTTTAGCCAGAGCGAGCGGAGTGAGTCCGTGGTCCACGGCTACCACACTACGATGCACTCCCTCGTCAGTATGAAGAAAATATTCTCTAAGGTTGTGTATCTCGCGATTGTGTAGGGTCTTAATGTTTAAGAGTCCACGACCCCCAAACTTTCGCTGGATATACAACCTCATTACCGATGAACGTGGATGGTGCATTCGGAATGCAGTCAGCAGTGTACGGACTCTCCTGTCAAGGGCATCCAATTCGGTCTGAGTCCATCTAAGTATACCAAAGGAATACATCAAAACCGGCATGACCCAACCGTTGCAGGCACGCATTTTGTTACCCCCTGATAAAAGACTTTTAAGTACTTTTTTCAGGCGGCCAAAAAAGCGCTCCTGCAGCGCTTGTTTCACACGAGATTCAGGTATTCCCAATGACTGTGATACACCTAGATACTTGTAGCTTTCAGTTGCAGACAGAGATCTGAGTTTTGTTGAATCTGAAAGTTCGACTCCTTCAGATTCTACTATCACGCCTTTCTTTACATGTATGACTGCACACTTGTCTACACCAAATTCCATCTTGATAGAGTTACTAAAGTTTTCAGTCACCTTCAGTAACGCTGTCAATTGCAAATTAGTGGGTTCAATAAGTTTCAAATCGTCCTTGTACAGAAGGTGACATATAAGTCGATCGTCTTTCTGCAACCTATAGCCTAGGCCTGAACCCTCTAACAGCGTACTGAGAGGATTTAAAACTAGGCAGAACCACAAGGGACTCAAACTATCACCTTGAAATATACCCCGCTCGATCTTTATTGGTGCATCGTTTGCCGCAATCTGCCGACATCCTGGATAGCGAAGTGCCGTCCTCCATTGCCCCATACATGACTTCAAAAAAGTGCAAAGAGTTGTATCAATTTTATACAACTCCAGCACTCTCAAAAGCCATGTATGTGGAACCGAATCAAAGGCCTTCTTATAGTCTATCCAGCATGTCACCAGATTCTTACGGTGACGACGAGGAGCTATTTAGTGCCACGGGTCCCGCTTCTACATCCATTCTGAGAAATAGATATGATCGAATTCTTATTTAAATGTGTAGTAATTTTGAGTCTCAGAATAGATGTTAGAAGCTTATACATAGTTGGTAGGCATGTAATTGGTCTATAATTTTTGGGATCCATGGCACTACCAGATTTATAGAGTAAGTGGGTTACGCCAGTTGTCAAAAAATGGGGTAATGAACCGGAATCCAATGCTGCTTGGAACTGAGATGTCAAACGAACATGCGAGCTTCGGAACCATTTCAGCCAAAAGTTGTGCAGTCCGTCTGGTCCAGCCGATTTCCAGTTTGATAATGACTGGACTGCACTACTTACGTCACCTGTGGCTATGGAAATTGGTTCCATTGCTTGTATAGACTCGCATGAGCACCCGACATCTCGTATCCAATCACCTTCTGAATGAGTGACAGGCACCGACCAGATATTACGCCAAAATTCATTTGTAGCATCATCATCTGGGAAATGCCCGTCACTCACACAGGGATCCGATTGTTCCCATTTTCAATAAACCCACCTCTCATTTCTGTGGAACATACGATTCTGATTATACCGATCTGTTCGCTTTTTGTATCTTCGAATCCTATTTGCCCATGCATAAACTTTCTGCTTTAGAAAGTCTATGCGCTCTGTGACACATGACATATATTGTTGAGAACTAATGTCAGTCCCCAAGAATGCCTGTTTCACAAAGCACATCACTCTCGGCCGCGTGTTACCCGATCTAAAGCAGATTAGCTTACCGATGAGTGTCCTGGCCTCAGTAATACGACGCTCGATTCTACACTGACAGGCTGGCACAGCAGGCTTGGGTCGAGTAGTAGTGGTATTTACAGAGAAATGTACTCCTGCTACTCGAAATGCTGCGACAGCCGCACAGGAGAGAATAGAGTGTGTATCACTAAGATCTTCGCTATTGTCTAAATAATCAGACAATAACGAATCCAGGGCACACACCAGCGCTATATTTCGTCTATGAATAGGCAAACGGGATAAACGTGGTCTATTAATGTGGTTCACAAACCGGTATTCCAGAAGCGCATCCTCCAAGGCGCTCCTTAACCTTTCGTTGCATTGGGTACTTACAGATATAGCCTCACTATCCACAATTTCATCAACATGTAACTGTGTTACCAATTGCGGTGTGTGATTGGCCACCGAACCCATAACTTGCGATGAAGAAGGGATAACCAAGCTATTCCGTACGTCAGAGCGTAGCCTCTCAAGTACGGTATCATCCAGCAGGTGACAGCGCTGTATAGCCCGTACTTATGTAACCCGGATTCATTGCTCTCAAGCGTAAATCATTATTTATAATAATTCATAATTATTACGAGTACTTGGAGTATCAAGCTTACCTCTTTTACTAAATCTGCATCAAATACGACTATAACGTTGGGCACGAAAATGGTATTTATTCTTACTATTGGACCGTATGTTTTATACAAATGGTCCCATAGCTTGTGGCCGCCATCAAAAGATCTGAAAACCCCTAAAATAAAACTGATTATTCATTTAATGTTAATTTCTTTAATGAATTTAGTATTAAAGTATAACCACGTACCTCCAGGGAAAAGGAAATGATGAAGTTGCCCCAAAACTGGCAAAGATGATGGTCCAGGAATTTTTTTCCATGACTTCAAATCAACTGTATTTTTCTTGTTTTCTACAGAACCAAAGGAGTAACTGACTTTTCTAAAAAAAACATTTTATCTTAAACTTATGCAGTATTTTTTTGTTATGCCTTATATATGCGATTGACATAAGATAATTCTTAGACAATATTTGCATGATTAATTTCCAACTGTGCAACCATCAAATTTAAAATAATTAACCAATAATTGTATTCTCAGCTACCATTATATCTTCTTCTTTTTGAATCTTGTTAATTATTATAAAATAACAACTAACAAACAACAAATTTGAACCTTGTCTGGTAATTATAAGAAGATGACAATATTGTTTTACATTTTCTTTTAAACATATTTAAGCCTTAATTATTTATAAATTCGCAATCAGTTTAAAATGTTTACAAAAAAACCCGGCCTGCAGCAGGCCCGCAGAGGTTGATTTCGTGTTTTTTAATTTTTTTCTCCAAAAATATAAGTCGCATTAAAAACATTACTACATTGTAGAGTAAAATAAAAAAAATAGCTTTCATTTAAAAATATTACCGATTGTAAAAAGGTTTACAGTTTCGGAGCTATGAATTTTTTTCCAACAAATTTTGGTTCCCCCTCCTCTCCCCAAGTTAAGGATGGAATAATTTAGGGTTCAAATTAAAAAAAAAATTCGTATTTACTATGGGCATGCTATTAAAGTTAAACGCCACAAAAATTTTTCATGGGAAAAAAGTTATGCTCAAAAAAAATATTTTTGAAAATCTGCCCCCCAGTCCCTCCCCCCCCTTTGGGGGAATATCCCATATTCACGAACTTAACCTTCATTTTTGCCCTGTTGATTTTTTGTCCAAGTTTGAAAGCAATCGGTGCATAATTGCGACCTCTATCGTGCCGGTAAAATTGAGGTACACACATTTATAAACTTTTTAACTGACAGTTGTTTTGGGGTCTAGGGATCATAACTAGACCTCCTGTGAAGAAATTTTTGGAAAACTCGACAACTGGTACAAAACCAATAGGTAGACTTTTCTTCGAAACCTACCTTAAATACAGGTAAAGAATACTTCTGGCTTGGCACACCTTATTAACAAATCTACTTAATTCAGCAATACATCATAGTTGTTACAACAAAACTGACTGACAATGGTTCATCATGTATTCAAGAAGCCAAACTGCTTCCAATTAGATATTTACAAAATTCAACATTGACTGTCATGTTCTTTTTCTCTCTTATTGTGTTTTTAGATTACCGTACCTTAAAAGGAAAAGTGGAACCATTTATCATCATTTCCTTGTCCATTTGTGTAATTTTTTTTAGCAACACCTTTAGGTAAGTTAAAATTAATATCAACTACTAAATTAAGCGAGTGCAATAAAAAAATAAGATCACTTATGCCGCATACTTTGACTCTAGAAAGTAAATAAAAAAGTAACCTTTTTGTATATCTATAAAATATTATATAGAATTTGATGATTTGGAACAATATCACACAAGACCATTCTCCCATACATCGATATGGGTAAGTCTATTCTCAAACTGCAAATGTAAGTTATTTGCCGTTGGTGAACTAAACGTGTCGATGTGTAAAAGAATATTTTTCCTCACTTAAGTTTGTTTAGTGCCCATCTTGTGGCTTAAGATTTGGATGGATTATACTATATATGCCCACTGCCTAAATATATAGTATAATCCATCCAAAAATGCCTGAAATAGACCACAGCCAGCGATAAGCCAATTGTAACAGTCACTTTTTTTTAACCCTACTAACTTCTGATGTAAAGTAAAGGTGTGCAATAGAGTGTGTGTTTATCTATCTTATCTTATCTACAAATAATGAATTGGGCTCACAGTTGCCGGGATGAAGAAACCATTAACTACTCATATAATTAAGTTTGTTAGGAACATTCAGGCCGCGAGTCGTTCTCGTAATTGACCTTTTGAATTGACCGTTTGTAGCGTGACATCATAGTGCATACAAAAAACTGTGGCTTTTTTACGGTGGTTGCAATAAAGTTTTATATGTAACTTAATTTTATTTCAATATCAAATTCAGTTTTCAATTGAGAAAAATATGGTGCACATTATATTGTAAAACCTTATCGCTTTATAACTTTTTTAAGTATTACTACTTTAGTTCATTGCCTATAACCATTAAGAGATCCAATCACTTAAATATTTTCTTGCATATTTTAACCCTATTTCCTAAATCATGCATATTTTTGGTTAGGAAAACCCTAGTATTTAAGACATTAAGAACATGAATGCTTACATCAACAACAGCTCAAACCCTGCCTAAACAGCTATCTCCAGTAATGTCGTAGAATTCTTAGTTAAAATCCCGAGTCTTGAAGACATTGAGAAAATATCCGATGACTAGGTAACAAACGTCAAAAAGCTCTGGAAAATTATAAAAATACGTGGTAGTAAAATGTAGTGACCAGGTAGGTAGTGACATTGTACTACTGCGTATTTTTCCTTGAATCGGTATTTCAGACAGGGTTTGTTTGTTGGACTGGGGTTTTTTTACTTCGTACTATGAGGAATACGGTAGTTGATTGTTAAAACAAGATCAGAGTCTGCTTGTTAAAATAAAGAGTAACTCATTTGACTTGACACGATAGTTTCTGTTAAAATTAGTACAAAATAACCATTTCATTTACTTTTATTGGTTGGCTTTATAATAAAAAAAAATATTACAATTGCATGAGAACTGTTATTATGACTTGTTTGGTGCATGTTTGCATGCATATTTTGGCTCTTTATTAGTGCATATAATCCAATGTCTAGTCATTACTTATTTGATAGTTTGACATTAAATATATAAATGTACGTATTAAATATATAATACCATTTTATATAAATTGTATTCCCATGTTTATGCCAAGAGAGAGAGAGTTAAGTACAAAAAAAATGGTCCGACATTAAACCTGTACCTATGTAAACATTTTAAATTAAATTTAATTGAAAATATCTTACCTTTTGGAACAACAGGACGACAATACGACTATGGGGTTTAATTTTAGACTTATCATGCTACTGCCAGAAATTCAAGTAACTGTTCACTGTTCCGTAATCGCTATGATAATAAAGGCTACCATTCATGTCAGCGGCATTTATAGCTCTTTTTTCCTTTGCCATTAGCAGTATATTGCACTTGTTATTTTTCACGATTTATTAGTTTACCATAAGTACATACATACACTCACGCTTCAATCATGGAAGGGGTAGGCAGAGGTGTTTTAAATACCGGACAATTTTGCCAACTTTGTTTTAATGCTTTTAATAACACAGCCATTCTTTATATATTGCCCATTTACACGTCAAGCACAATCTACTAGCCCACATTTACCCTCAGGGACCTTAGCAGCATTTCCACATTACCAACGACAAAAGGGAAACGAATTAAGAGATAGAGACTAGTCTAGAGAGTCAGTTTACAGGAAACTGTTTACGTACCAACATTGGTGAAAACATCTTTTATCATCATTTACGAATAGATCATTAAAATATAATTATATACATACGGGAATCAACGCGATCACGAACGAAAAATAAAAAGGTTAGTATAACATTAAAGTAAATATTAAAAAATATTAATAACAAAAACTTCTAATGTCTATTTTTATTCAACGTTCCTAGTCAACAAGTTTAAGCAGTTTAAGTTAAGTAGTTTTTATTAGAACTAAACCAATAAAATCAATATTTTATAGATTTTTGTTTGATATGGGAATGCGAGGGAGTGGCCACACAACGGGCAAGTATTCTCGCGGGAGCGAGGTCGCTCCTAGAAGCCTGTGAACGCCCCAGGAGGCTTCTGTGCTTCTGGAAGGAGCTAGGCTGGCTCAACTAGTCAGCCTATCTGAACGCATAATGGACCGAATATGAGTCTAGATGCGGAAACAGAGCCCTATAATTGATATGGGAATTCAATAAAAAATAACTTTCATCGCCCACGTTTCGCGTCTCCCAAACAATAACTTATCACAATAGTAATTGCAAACTGCTCTCAATTCTTCAAAACTCCCACCGTTCCTCAGAATTGCACTCGTAGCTGCAAGTACATACGAGCGCTCGGTAAGATTCGGTAAACTTCGTCCATAGTTGGCGCGGTGGTGCGTATGTGGTGGCCTTCACTAGCTGTGCCCACAGTCCGCTTTTTTATAAAAAATAATGCATAATATAAATATGCATTGTAACTATCTGTGGGATTCAAAGCTATAACAGTCGACGCTGTTCCAGTTGGTGACATGACTTCTTAGACCACTGGGAAGTCCGTGTAGTCAAAGTCAGGGTTTTTATTACATATTCTTGTGAAGAAAATTAGGAAAGAAAAATGTTGCCCATCTAAAACAATGTAAATATCTAATTCGGAAAGTTCGCATTCGACTCAAAAACATCATGCAGTATTTTCACAGAGCTGAGAATAGGCAATTTCTGTCGTATGTATTCTTGACTTCCTCGTGGTACAGCAAGAGTAGTTGTCATGGTCAGTTGTTGTAAAGCATGATCAACTACCTGTTGCTTGATTTCTTAAGCGAAAATGAGGATGTCATCAATCTCAAAATGACTTGTCGTAAAAAAATCAAAGATTTAATTCTGTAAAATTAAATATATATTTAAAGTTCTTTGCACCATGAACTTACATACTACTTACAAACAATGAGTAACTAGACTTAGCGCAGAGGAACAGGTACGACTTTGTGGTGTTTATCAAAGTTATAATGCCACTATGATTTTTTAAAACATTAAACAATGGTGCCGATTCTATTGTACACTCGACTAAACTAAAACCTGACTTAATTTCTTCATATGAAATCAACCTAGTGTTCTTCGTAATAAGGTCTATTTATTACTAGCATCTATTTCTTAGCGCCGCTAAATTTCAATAAAACCTGTCAACGTATACTCAACTTTATTTCCACGCAGCGAGAGTCTTCATTTATTCAAACGCTGTATAATTGCCGTATAAAAACTTGTTCAAATCGAACAAGGATGACGTGTTTTTAATCTACACCTACGAAGACGCTTACTAAAAACACAGAGCAAAAGAGATGGCATTCAACGGATAGCGGCTCTCGCTACGTGGTATTAAAGTTTATTTAAGCGTATCAGACTTTAGTTGACAAATAAATTGCTTATTTCGATAGCGACATATGTTACCTACTTGTTTCAATTTGAAATAAGACCTTGTTTCTAAGTGTGCAATGTTTACATCTTATATGAAGAAAATTTAGTGAATTTTAATTTAGCGAGTGAAGAAACAGAATTGGGGCCAATGAGTACAGATTTTAGAGTAGTTGTGTTACGGAATAATACTTCTCACAAACATAGGTTCCAATTGATTAACCTTTTCAACTTAGTTCCACCCCGAGGAGCTTGTACATTTTTAGTAAATGTTTTGAAATATTGTTTGTTAAGCAATTGCTGAGATGGAACCGTTACCATCTTACTTTTCAAACAATTAACTGCTTGCGTCTTAATTTTAATATTGAATTGTCATCTGCCTCGATCTTATAGTTATTACTTACAATTTTATGTTACATCAACCAGACCTTGTGCAATGATAATACTCTTGTCTTAGATATTGCCGAGTTTTTCCGTTCACACTTTGCAATTAAAATCTATGTAAATGAACATATTCTTTTCATATTCTTATCGTCATAGGAATAATTATATCAAAGAGCAGTAATAATATTGTGATAAATAAAGTCAAAAAATTGTGTTACTTGGATTTAATTTAAATATAATTAAAAGTAAATTTTGCCTAGATGAAAGATACATAGCCTTTGTCCTTTTTTCTACCTCTGACAATGAAAATTTCATGATGATCGGATGGATGGTGCGCCAGGGCATAAAATATATATCGTGGGAGAGCCATGCTTCGGCACGTATGGGCTGGCTCGACCGAAGTGATACCACGGCCTCACAGAAAACCGGCAGTGAAGCAATGCTTGCATTGCTTTCCGCCGAGTGAGTGACCCTCCCTAACTCTTATCTCTCCCATCCTCTCCCACTGTTCCCCTACTCCCACCTTAAAGGCCAGCAACGTACTTGTGACTCTTGAGTTGCAGATGCTCATGGGCGCAGGTAGTAATTTACCATCAGGTGACCCGTCTGCTTGTTTGTCCCCCCTACACCATAAAAAAAAAATAACAAACATTGATTTTGATATATGCAAACAGATACACAACATACAGGTAGATAACATACTAGCTTTTGCCGTTGCTTCTATCAGTAGTAATTTTTACATCACTTGCAAATATTACTTCTAATACACTTATGAATATAGGAAAATTTAATTTGTTTTGTTAAATAGTGTGAAATACAAGTATCTATGTATAGTATATGATTATTTATATTATTTATACTAGCTGACCCGGCACACGTTGTTTTGCTATATTAATTATTTCTAATGAATATTTTGGTAGTAACAAAATAAGGAACTTATTGTGGGATGGGGTCAATGACTATAAAAATAACAAAACACCAACCATTCATTTTCTTAATTCAAAGTACTTCATTAACTAAATTGACATAGGTATTTAAAGTTTAACAGTGGGAGAGCAATGCTTCGTATAGGCCGGCTCGATCGGAATATCGATAAAGCAATGCTTACGTTGTATTTCGCCGAGCGAGTGAGGTTATCGGTAGCCCTAACCCTTCCCTCTCTCCATCTCCCCTCCTCTCCTACTCCCACCTTAAAGGCCGGCAAGGCACTTGTGACTCTCGAGTTGCAGGTGCCCATGGGCGGTGGTAGTCACTTACCATCAGGTGACCCGTCTGCTCGTTAACCCCTATTCCATAAAAAAAAAAACGATTATAACAATCGCACTTTCTATTTTGAATGGGTTAAATATTTTAAAAAAATTGTACCAATGAAAGTAAAAATACTAATATCGCTATTAGAAAACAGGGGTTGATCGTAGAGAGTTGAAAATTCAGGGTTGTATGTATTTTCTAATGTTGTATCATAAAAAAATAGAAATTAAAAATTTTGTCTAAAAAATAAAAAAAAAATTTAGGGGGATGAAAAATAGATATTGGCCGATTCTCATAGATACCGGATAAGCACAAAAAATTTCATCAAAATCGGTCAAGCCGTTTCGGAGGAGTATGGCAACGAAAACTGTGACACGAGAATTTTATATATAAGATGTAAAATATGAATATAATTACAATATGTATATTTTTTATTAATGTAGATATTTAAATTTAATTGGGGCCTACGAGAATACCAGCGTTGCAGTGCGATCTGCGACACTAGCTGACGCAGGTACCCTATTTGGTCTTCAGTACCACCCTAGTCTTAAGGCATATGATTTTTATTGTTATAACTGAAGATACAAATAAAATATTTTTCTTTCTTTCTTTCTTTCTTTCTTTTCTTTCTTCTTTTTTTGTATGATAGGTATTCTTTGTTCTTTTCCTTTGGCAATCCGATGAAAGGTAAACAAACATTGATTTCTAAGGCCCCGTTGCTCAAAAAGATAAAGGAACCGTTATATCACTTCATTGAACTTTCGATCTAAGGAACGCCTAGAGGTACCAAGTTGAAATTACCATCAAATACTTGCGGTCCTTTAAAGCTGTAAAAAATGAAGCTTCTACATAGAAGCTTTATTTCAATGTTGACATCAACACAAACAAAAGAAATGCCCATTTCAACCATATATTTTAACATTCCGCAGGTAGATCAAAGCTTGTAAGGTACTTCCCATTGACCTAGAATCATGAAATGTGGTAAAAAGTAAGGTCTCACAGCACAAATAAATTATTATATCACATAGATAATGCTTTTTGCGCTTACAAACTTATGTCATGCGCTTTTAAAATTGACTGTGACGTATATCAATGTAAGGGAGAGTATTTTTAGAACAGCAAAGTTAAGTTAGTCACTCGGAAAACTGGCAAAAATCTTCGAATCAGTTCCCGAGATGGGCTAACTATCTCTATATTTTGTATAGAACCCTCGGTAGGCGAGTCAGACTCAAACTTGTCTGAGTTTTTTTTTATACATTAGACTAGCTTTTCCCGCGGCTTCCCTCGCCTGATAGTAATTTTTCCATCCCTCGGTAACAGTACTTTTGTTCTGGATGAAAGGTACCCTAAGACTTTACCTGTATCCCTGACAATGGTCATGACAACGTGTATACTAAATTTTCATGATAAGTAACGATCGATTATCGACGTTGGATGGTACGGTAGTGCATAAAATACGAACAATGAAATATTATTTGTGTATTATATGGGATGGGTTAGGATTGTCATAAAGAGGGGTGCTGTCTAGAAAACCTCCACGTGGTGCACCCTGGAAACGTTGGCGATGACGCTGCCTTTTGTTCCTCAGTTTTTGAGGATGGCGTCATTGCCAACGGCTAATATTCTAGTAAGGAGAGGAGGCCATTTTTCTTCGGCCACTCGGTCGAGGCTTGGTCCAATAGAGCGGGCGTGTCTGCCGATTCCTCTGTTGGCTCTTCGCTCTTCGGAGCTATGAGGATGAAAACCTCGGTAAAAAATCACGAAGGAGGGACCCTTTCGAGGGTCGGAGTTTCTCCGCTTTCCTCAGTGGAGAAAGAGGGCGGGCTCGCCGTGCACTCACACTGCCACCGAGCAGGCATGGGAAGATTTAGTTTCCTTGCGACCGTTGGCATATCGTAATCCCGAAAGGAGTCGTGGTCATGTTTCGCGACTCCGATGGGGGACGAGGGTCTTGGCTTAGCCGCCCGGACTGCGAGAAAGAACGAACGCGTGCAGAGGGCGAGATCGTTGCCAAGGAGGAGATCGCAGATCTCCTATTAAAGGGGGTTCTGTCCCTCAAACACCGGTGTCATATGGCGCCTATTGCCTAATTTGGGTGGACCCAGCGTCGCTACGAGACGGCTGTACACGGGGGTTGTCCGGTCAATGGGACTTTACGGTGCACCGGTGTGGGTGGAGGCTCTGACCGCCCAGAATAGGGCGCGCCTCTGGCACCCTTAGAGGGTTATAGCGGTTAGAGCCATACGCGGATACCGCACCGTGTCGACGGAGGCGGCGTGTGCGTTGGCCGGGACTCCCCCGTGGGATTTGGAGGCGGAAGTGCTCACCGAAGTATATCGGCGAACGGCTGAGTTCCGGGCGGGAAGTGGCAGTCGGCCCCCGCCCGAAGAGGTACGAGAATGGCGTGAGGCTGCTCGCCGAGCCACCATGGCTCATTGGTCGTCCCGGCTGGAGGCTCCACGTGCTGGCTTTGCCGCCGCGGAGGCGCTCCAGCTGGTCTTCGTCAAGTTCGCAGGGCGGCAGCACGGGACCCTTTCCTTCCGACTGACGCAGGTTCTTTCCGGGCACGGCTGCTTCGGGAAGTACCTGCACTCGCTAGGAGGGAACTGAGTCCCGCCTGTCACCACTGCGATTGCAGTGAGGACTCGGCTCAGCACACGCTGGCAGTTTGCTCCGCCTGGGCGACGCAGCGTCGGGCCCTCACTGCAGTCTTCGGAGGGGATCTCTCGCTACCAGCCGTCATACGCTCCATGGCGCGACAGGAATTTTACCGAGGTCGCAACCTTCTGTGAGGACGTCATCTCGCAGAAGGAGGCGGCGGAATGGGTCCGGGAGGACGATCTCCACTCGGACCTAATTCGCCGCCGGCGAAACGGGCGGCGGAGGCGCGCTTACCAGCGCCTCATGCCGCCCTGAGTGTGGCCGCGGGTAGACGGGACGGGTTTTCCCTTCCACCCGCTATAGTGCCCCCCCGCGAGGAGGCGGCGTCAGAGTGTGCCTGGACGTCGCCTAATTGAGAGGTTATTACCCGAAGGTGGTGCCTGCGCTTTTGCGGGCAGGCGCTAGGAGGGTTCCGGATGTCTTAATAAAAGCTGTTCCCGGATCCCTCCTACTTAAGGTGCAGTACAGCACACCGTGTGGTTTTAGTCGGTTCGATTCCGACACACCGCCCCACCGAAAACCCCGGTGGGGTGACGGCCCGAAGGGGTTTCCACATGCACAAAAAAAAAAAAGGATTGTCATAAAGAACCGATAAATCTTGAGTCAGTCTGAAAAAATAGACTTTTTTCTTCAATATTTACTTCGCCGGAAAATGCTTTCACTCACACAACACATGATTCATACGTGGAGCATACCGAAAATTTCAGAAACTATCCACTCACAATAAAATAATATAAAAAAGAAGAGTTTCATTTTCAAATTCCGTAGAATTCCGTAAAATCGTGTGTCAATCGCTCAATGATTTTTTACGATTTTGGCTTTGGCTTAAGTCAACAAGAGAGTTGCCAGAGACTTCGTCACAACTCTGAGTATTTGTTGTTCGAAGTATTTAGACCGGAGGTGATCATCTCCACGACGATGTAGAGGCGACTACGGTTACAGAATCTGACATTGATACCGTACGATTGAAACTGACAAAAAATTACTTGTTAGGAAATTTGTGCACAAATGCACATAAAAAATGTTTTGCACTTGCGCAAAACATTTTTTATGTGAATTTGAAAGCTCGGAAACTTTGCACTTGAATGATACCACATGTTTTAACCAGAACCAGACGACCACAAGACCAGATACTACTGTGTATCGAGAGGTGCTGTAAAATTATATAAAAATTCAAAGAAGGACAGTCATTGGCTGTCTATAATATGACAGGTGAAGAAACCTGCTTTGAACCGGAAAGAAAAAGCCAGTAGGCAGAATGAATCGAAGATTTTGAAGACTTATCGACGAAAGTTAATAAAAGTTTATAGTTTATAGTAAAAAAAAATGTTTAAAAATTTTAGCTTTCTGCACTTCTTTTATATATATATAATCTGTAGATATACATTTTCAAAATTTTCTTAAAAAGGGGTACAAGGAATTCTCTTTACGTGTTAATATATAAGAGTTATGTTATAATAGATGTTTTTTTGGGATGCCTGTTAAAGTGCACACAAGTAACTATTTGCATTTGTTTCTTACAATAGCCAACAAAATGCGTCATTTTATTTCATAGTTATATTTTATAACATAATCAAGCTACAAATATTATCTTAAAAACGTTAACATGGCAAAAACACGATTGTACTTTTTTATCGCTCTCGTAATGTTTTTAAATAATTATGAATTAAATTAGATATTAATAACGAAAACTTGTAATAGGTGTATGTATTACTTAATTTTATTTTACATATAATTTTATTTATTGCAGATCGAAGGCTTTAGTGAAGTTCCACAGTATATTACATATGTTTAATTTAGCTTTAGGCAGAACTTTAACAGTGTTTTAGTTATTTTCATATATTTTACATAGTGTTAAACATAGTTTCGTAATATACGTACAAAGTACACAAAATAACGTTTGTATTCAATCAAAATCGATGTTTTTTTTTTAATGTTCTTGTGAACACTGAAAATAGGACTAATGTTTGTGTTGAGTTTAGAATAATCAATAGATTGTACCCTTGAATGATGTATGAGCTCGTATTTATTTAGAGAACACAGACTCCATAAATCACTATAGGTTTCTTGTAATTAAACAAACCTGTTTGTGAGTAAGAAATGACTGTTGTTTTTTGTTGTACCTAGTACACAATCTATATTTATTTTTTTAACAAAATATTAGTGGGTCAGTCGGTCAAATATCTTTTTGTCATGAAATTGCTTGAAATCTTTTTTTAACAAGAAACTATGGATAAACACAATGTCACCGCAATAGTAAGTTGCTTTGTCAAAAATAAAATTATAATAACTATAAATAACAAATTTTACCGTGTTGCTAAAAATTAAGCCTTAGATCGCTATCTGCCGGTGTCGATCTAATAGCCAATAATTTATTAATATGTGGGTTCGACTGAAGCTTAAAATCAAGAGTACTGTCTAGGCATTTCGTGGTATCCACTAGTCCTATCTAACTCGTGTTCTTTAATCATTAGAATGGTTTTTATCCGTTTCACGTATGGAATAGTGACATTTCCTGTTGGTAACGCTATACCAATGAACCACTTCCGAAATAATCAAAGTTCTTAATCTTACGTTTTAATTAAAATAAAAGTGAAGTATCATATGCAAACACCACTATCTTGTGATTGTCCTTAACAAGATGAGGTAGGTCATTAATATAAATAAAAAAATATGTACATAAATAATTAAATATGGGTAGAGTATGGAACCCTGTGGAGCTCAAATTCAAAATCATTTATTCAATTAAGACACTAAGTGACATTTATGAACGTTAAATTGAAGCTAGAGTTAAAATCATATATCGGCGCAAACAGACGCCACAGCATGTACTGGATTGTCGAGGTAAATTAGGTGAAAACACCAAAATCTACTACCTGCTTGTGTCGATCTATAACTTCCAGTTTCCAAAATGCGTAAAGCCTTATGAGAAGAATACTGGCAAAGAAACTCATGGCCACTCTTTTTAAAAGTCAGATCTTCAGCTACAATAGTGTTAGTGTTACATGAAAGGTAAACAGGATGCAAGCTGATGCCACCTAAATTTCATTTTATTGAAATGCTCCAAAAGCTAACGTACTAAAAAATAAAAATCACTCAGTGATACCGTTGAAGGTTTGAAATTATTAAACATAGAAATTATTCAAGGTGCACATCTACCTTCATTCAGTTACAAAATCTACTGTTAAAAATAATTCGTGACTGGATTAAGAGGCTAGAGTTGCAGTTGATCGAACCAAAATAATAGTATAGGTTAAAGCATCGCTGACTAGGCCGACCAGTCACCCCAAGCAGCACCCGTTCACGAGTATGACGCATGTACCAGCCATCATCTCCTTCGCCATATCAGAGGGAAAGAAATGACCCGCCCCATGACGACGCCGCAAGCAATGACATTTTAGTGAGCATGACGAACCAGTCGAGATACTGATAAAAATCACTACTAGTCAAATTACCATAATAATCGTCACACATTACTTTTAACTGACAATGGTTTGTTAATAATTTAACTTAATTATAAGACAAAGAAGTTTGTGTATATACCTAATGACACCTTAAGCCCAAGACTGTTTGTCGTTTAGATAATCGTTAATCGTATAGTAGGATTTCCTAATAAGGTGATTTTTTACAGTTTGCTTAAATTTATCTACAGGAAGGTCGCTTACATGTATAGGAATTTTATTATAAAAACGTATACCAAGACCTTCGAACGAGTTGTGTACTTTATGCAAGCGATGATAGGTACCAACGAGTTTAGACTTGTTTCTTGTATTAATATTGTGTATATCACTGTTTTTCTTATAGTCATTAATGTTGTGCCTAACAAACATAATATTTGCAAAAAATACTGTGATGCAACAGTCAAAATACCTATATCCTTAAATAACTCTCGAAGAGAGAATCTAGCACCTAAATTGTATATGGAGCGGATGGCTCGTTTTTGGAGAATAAAAATCGTTTCAACATCAGCCGCTTTGCCCCAAAGTAGTATACCATAGGACATGACGCTGTGAAAGTAGCTAAAATAAACTAGCCTAGCTGTGTCCGTATCAGTGAGCTGGCTGGCGTACCTTCCATAAGCTGCCGAACTAAGCCTACCTGCAAGGCTGTCTATCTGGGCTCCCCGTTGTAGTTTACTATCTAATGTAATTCCTAAGAATACTGTTGAGTCTACAATACTTAACATTTCATTATTTAGAGTTAAATTAGTACCTAGCTGTTTTACATTTGGCATAGTAAATCTCACACACTTTGTTTTATTTGAATTTAGTAGGAGACTCAAATTTTTTATTCAGAATCGCCAGACGGCTACTACAATTATTTTGAATTTTGAATCCTGTTAATTAGATAAGAAGTAAGAAGATCCAATACCGTGTTCTTGATACCGCAGTGATGTAATTTTCTGATTAGAGTTTCATGAACTACGATTAGAGCTTTAATGCCGAATCGTAAGTCATGGATTTACTAAATTATTAAAATTTAAAATTTTATCCTTAGCAGAAATTACAGTTTAAAATTAGAAATAAAGAGTTTTATTAGAGGTGAGCATAGCTTTAATAATATTAACATTAACACTTCAAGAAAAGTTAAACTGACTTCAAAAAACACTAAGAAAGGGCACCGAAAAGTGAAAAATTATTTGAAGAAATAAACTTATTTGAATGACATATTATAAGGCACACTGAAATTTCTGCGCTCCTGGCCGCTCATAAATGTTTGAATTTCAAATGTTATATTTTTTAAACATAATAAAATCAATCATTGATAAAAAAAAATTGGCTCGAAACCACTTGTCAATTGTTTTTTATCACAAGTTGAAGTTCATCGTCCGTAGCAAAAATGGAAATAACGCGAAAAGATTTCAGGGCGATGATTTTTTATGATTTTAAAAGTTGACTGACTCCACAAGACTACACTGCTCGTCTTCAAAATGCTTTTGGGAGGAAAGCACCTCATTTGATCACAGTAAGGCATTGGTTGGTCGTGGCCGTGTTTCTCTAAATGATGAAATTCGTGAAGGTCGGCCCTCAATTGCGATCACTGAGGAAAATGTGGCTACTATCAGGCAACTAATTGAAGAAAACCAGCGTATCACCTATAAGGATATTTGAGGACATTTGGGGATTGTTATACTTTGAAAATCACTAACTAACAGCAACTGCTATGTTGTTAGCACCTCGATCTGCACTCAAGTGATTGTACTTATACTACATTCCTAGCTTTTTATAACCCCACTATTCAACAATATTTATCAACCGACCAATAACACTGCTTTGCCGGTATAACTAGTCATAATAATGTCTATTAATTTTTTTTATTAAATAGTGAACTGTTTTATTATCTATTATAGTTTGCCCCTATTTTTAATAAAATAAATAAGAGTTTTTGATGTGGCGACAACAAATATGCTATCGATGCAACAACTGCAGTCTTAAGGCAATTTCCTATACGCGTCAAACACTCGTGGTAGAGGATTTGATTTAAACTATGTACCTGACTCTGTTACTCGGTCTACGTCGGTGGCACGATGGTGTGGTCATGGTCGTGGCCGATGGGGTAACAATCAATATGAAACAAAGAACAGTTTTTAAAGGACGGAATTTTTAAAAAGACGATTTAGATTTTAGTTAAAAACATGGTTTTTTTTCTCATTGTCTGACTTCTGACAGTGTACAGTGAATCTATGCAAACCGGATACAGGTTTTTAATTAATAAGACTTTGACAAGAACAAAACGAAGTGTTAATGAGTGTGGGAATGTTCACGTGGGGCGTCCAACAACAATACTAATATAGTAGGTATATGCCATCTTATTTGTATTTTTAACCGACTTAAAAAAAGGAGGAGGTTTTCAATTCGTCGGATTCTTTTTTTTAATGTATGTTCACCGATTACTCGAAGACGCTGGCAACAATTTGGAAAATTCTTTTTTTGTTTCAAAGGGTATAAATTTTATCGAAATATCAAAAATTGTATAATACATCGATGCAATTCTTGTTTATATGTATAATATACAATCTGAATCTCGGTAACGGCTCCAACGATTTTCATGAAATTTAGTATGCAGGGGGTTTCAGGGACGATAAATCGATCTAGCTAGGTTTAATTTTTAGAAAACGTAAAAAACAAGCCGAGCAAAGCTCGGTCATCTAGGTACTTATATTTAAACAAAATACATCTACTTTTCACTAGAAAGCAAATTGATACTTTTTTTTTAAAGATAATTATACTATAGAAACACATTGGAAGTCTTTACTTGTATATATTAAAGCCAGCAAGTTTAAGTCCTAGACCATTAGGTTATGTTCGTTCATTTAGTGTTTATTTTCAATGACATCAGGTTCAGCAATTTTTATTATACAAAAAGTATTAAACGATACTAGACATATTAAAAAAATAGAACTCTTAATTAATATCTCCTTGTTTAAATACAAAAGAACAATGGACAAAAAATGTCTCATTATTTTAAAATGCACATAAATAATATTTATACCAAAGCAATTTATTGTTTATTTTGAAATTTTACAAATATCTAAATGTTCCAATAAAAGCCGGCGTTAAATCTAGTTTTTAAAAGATTATCAACGATCTAATAGCCGTGAGCCAGTCAACCTCTTGACAGGCAGGAACGACTTGGCGCTTTCTTGGACGAAGTGTGAAAATGAGCTTTATATGAGTGTTATGAAGCTCATTTTTGCACTTCATCAAACTGTCGATTGTCAAAACTGTCGCGTATTTCTCGGAAATCAAACCGTGCTATCCTACCTTGTCACTTTGATAGATCACAGAATACATGCGCTTTTTTGTCGATGGTGTTATTTTGTGTGTTTTAACCTGTTATTTGTATCTCATTATTGTGTGTGTACTTATTCTTCAGTAACTATATTTAACACCTTTGACGGCACTGATGCACGGTAAAACTCGAATGAGTTTATGTTGCATCTGTATGTATATCCCTGTATCTGTATTTTATTAACTTATAAATAACAAATAAAAAAGTCTGTTAAATCATAAACTTTTGATCCATTGATTCATGTCAGTAAAAAAATGGGATGGTAGGTCTACTTTTAAGGCTTTTTTAATTTGTGACTACACATAATTGTAGTGATGAGACCTCTCGCACAGCTTGCATACTCCTTCGATTGGAAGAATAGCTCTTTACTACGCGAGATGCATGGAATGGTGGCCCCAAACTCGAATTTAGAACACGTTCGAAATATTTTATGAAGAATAAGGATAGAAGAAAAGAGAGTCGCCCAGCGGACAGAAGACTGTCTTGACGACTGACGTGCAATGTGCACAGAATAATTCAACCAGTATTATTTATAATTAATTTGTTTGAAGTTATAATTGTTACACGAATAATCTGATCCTGATTATATCGCATAGTGCGTTTGCCTGCTCTTTTAATTTTCCTCCTCTAGATAGAACCTATCGGACCCGGTTACCATAAAGCCCCAAGCTTTTTACGTGGTGGAGTACGCCGCAGTTGTTTTAGAAGTACTCCACGCGTTGCAATATAGACATTTATAATTGTAGCCTGCCGAAATTCTCAGAAGTAGCGCAAAATTACATTATTTCTGACATTTTATTAATAATATATTTTTAATAGTTATTTTTACTTACATTAATTGTTTATATTCATTTATTATAATTAGTTATAAGCTCGGAATATTACCTTGGAAGTTTTCCTGCAATAATATTGTAAATTAAATGTATCTAAATAAATAAATCTTTTGCATATATGAGCAAGATTATTTTGTTAATTTCTACGACTGGTTCATGCAAGTAAGATTGAGTCATACGTGATTTTCTTATTAAAAAACTAGTCAGTTTTTGTAATAAGATCTATTTTAAGAAATACATAATTTTAGCATAGAACAAAGTTACAATGGCAAGAAGTCACCTTTCTTTTTTATATTTACAGTTCTTAGATTATTTTAAAAATAAAAATATTCAACATCAAAAACGTTTTAATATTTCTTTAATATAAACATACACTATGATGATATAGGGCAATCAATACAACCAAAGTTAATTAATAAATTAATTTGTTACTTAATAATTAATTAATACAAGGCATTAATTAGTTACTTAATAATTAATTAATACGCGGTATTAAAGTTTGTAGTGAGAAGAAACGGCAGCTTTTGTGGCAATTTCGACACAATCCAACCCACAAAAATAAAATTATTCTAACTGGATACTCTAAGTTATTTCAAAAAGTAATAAAATTAACACAGCGAGCCCAAAATAATTATAAAATAAAAACATTAGATAACAAATCAAAAACTACGTGGAAATTTATAAATTTTTTTTTTTTTTCAAAATGTAACGTACCAAATTATTCAATAAATAAAATCAAAATAAACAATACATTTATAACTGAACCAGTAGACATTGCAAATACATTTAATGATTATTTTGTTGATAAAATAATTCCAATTGTAGGCTCAGGGAACAGAGTGACATCGCTGATTGAAAATAGATTAAACTTATACTTTATGGCCCCATGTATCCCTCTTGATATATTCAGAATAATTAGAGGTTTACAAAATACAAATAGCGTGGGTTACGACGAATTAACCACTAAGGTTATCAAAGCAGTTGCTAGTGAAATCTGTACACCACTAAGTCATATTATAAATCTCAGCAGTGTAGGTTCTTTTCCCGAAGCATTAAAAATATCTATTATAAAACCATTACTTACAAAGCTGATAAAGAACTACTGCAATCCTATAGACCAATTTCGAAGATTTGAAGTCATTGTTGATAAACAATTAAATTTAAACAATTGGAACAAAAAAAAGCAAATCCACTTATGCCTTATATAAATTAACTCCAGTGCTCAGTGTTGATGCATTATTAACAGCATACCATGGCTTAGTGTTAGCTAATCTCAGATTTGGTATTATGTTTTGGGGTAACTCAACTTATGAAGAAGGCTCAAAAAAGATGTTTAAGGACTATGTTTAAACTGCAAATCACCGATAGCTGTAAACCGTACTTTAAACAATACAGAATACTTACTGTTCCATCTTTATATATTCTAGAAAGTGCAATGTTTGAAAATAAAGTAAATTATTTCTGAAATTATCTGATAGAATCAATCGTAAGACGTGACAACAGTAGACTCTGCGTGCATCATTCAAAAAATTTCACTTATATGCAAAATATTCTTTTGGATGGCTCCATTTATCTATACTTATAATAAATCTGTAGTGGGATGAATTCTGTACATTGAATATATTTAAAAAAATCGACTGAGGGGTATTAAAATATCGATACTGATGCCGAATATGCGATTCAAACAATTTTTGTCTGTCTGTCTGTCTGTCTTTCTGTCTGTCTTTCTGTCTGTCTGTTTTTATGTTCACGATAAACTCAGAAGTTACTGAAGGGATATACTTGAAACTAGACTATCAGGCCAGTCCAGTAAATATACATCTATTTATAAATAGAGTTATAGAAAAAGAAGATCCAAACTTTCAAACTTTTGCGTTCCATGATATAATTATGTTTACGGGAATTCACGCGATCACACATTTAAAAGTATTATAGGTACAGGCCTGTGATCACGGCCACGACCACGGCAAAGCAAAGGTATGTCATACCTTTTAAATACGTGATCGCGTTGATTCCCGTCAAAATGATTATATTAGAATAGAAAATAAATTTTATTTAAAGCAACTATGACTTAGTTGTTAGTTTAACTTAACACTTTCTTAGTATTACAGTATTTTACTATACTAAATGCATGGCAGACACTATCGCCAAAAAATTACATCTAAGCTGAAATATTGACATGTAACCGGTGTAGTTTTTTTACACCATCAGACCATTTATTTTCCGTTCGGTTACAGTAGTGTGAAATCTTATGTTACACCGTGACTAAACATAGCTCAGAAGCAAACATTTATCTGTTAGGTATACCGAGGAGGCCCATAGTTTCTAGGAAGCAGCACTGACTGACGGACTACAGCAAGAGTCTCCCAATTGGTCGGACGAATCGAGATGTTAGGTCGTCACAGTTGTTTTATGACGATTTTGTGCCAGGAAAACAACTCTCGCGCAAGGAGGAGGTGACGGTGTGGATTTGGTAGAAAATCTTCCAGGTGGAACCTTTTCACTCGCGCTCTCATGCGTATGCTAAGAGTGGCCGTGGGTGTATGAGACGAGTTTTATGTTCTTCACCCGAAGCAGAGTCTCACGTGTAAGCAACCAAAACAACCTTTTTTGTTCGCTCCAGGTTGTTTCACCGCCAATACAGTATCAGAAATACTGCCTGTAGAAAGAGGTATTATGCAATAAGCGACAAATTGCTGTTGCAACACAAACGCGAACGAAGTCGCGGGCACAGCTGGTATATAATAAATTACCTAAATGTTGGAAGGAGCTCGCTATTCATATTTTTAAAAAGAAACTTAATACATTCTTGATTGATAAAGCATATTATTATATTGAAGAATTCCTAAATAATAATATTACATAAAAGTAACATTGCAGTTATGATTTCAATAAATATATAATTTAGTGGTAAATATTTAATATCATATTAATTTCATCTTATATCATAATATAAGATGAAATTAATATGATATAATAATAACATATTATTGGTTGGATAATAATTATATTTTGTTTGTTATTCCCTAATATTTTACATGGAATGTATTAACAGTATTCTTAACTGTCGTAACTGTTATACATATACATATAACTGTCGTAAATAGTACTAATATATAACATAATAATAATTAATATGCGTCCATCTTAGTGCATGCTCTTAATATTTGCACGCCTTACAGGCAAAACATGACTGACCTTTTGTTAATTTAATATATCACCTTGTAAACTTATGTGTGCATACTCATGTTTAAGCAAATAAAATTATCTCATCTTATATTATATTATCTTATCTTACTCAAAATTTTGCGTATGTCACTTAATGTTTTGAAGTGAAACTTCTTCAGAATCGTTGTGATTTGAAATTCAATGAAACGGAAGCATCACGATAAACCTCCTACGATAAAGTTCCTATAATCTTTGTCTTTGCGCTTGCGTACTACCAATCTTTGTCTTTGCGCCTGCGTACTACCAAGCCTTCAGAAAATATGTCAATGTCAACGTGGTGTAATGTTTGTGTATTTGCGTATTAAATTTATTTTAGTTGTTTTTTCTATATATTTCACTTATACTTAATTGGTTCTTTACAAATTTACATTTAAATCCAACCTTAACCTATATTGGAAACTAAGTATTGTTTGTTTTGAAAGTTCTTTGTATACTGTTCTATCTGGACTTCAGGTTTGCTTACTGTTTATTATTAAGGCCATTCTTTGTATATCTTGATTTGTCTGTATCTTTTTTTTTTTTTGTGACGAGGTGGTAGATCCTCATGGATGTCCTCCGCCCTTGGGGAGCGAAGGGGTCTGTCGGACTCTTACCGACTAAAAACCACCCCGGTGTTCCGCTACTTGCCTATGATCGGGGGAGCGAGAATCGCAATTGCATTCTTCCGCAACCCCCGATAGGCATTGACCCGGACGACGACTTCCCCAAAAGTTCGCCGTCCGCAGGCCGCTTCCTAAGGTGGCCGGAGATCGTTAAACGCCCTCCGGCGCCCGGTGCGTCTGCTGCGGGTAGAGAGAGTCGTATTCCGCTCTCTCTCCCGTTCCGCCGCCTCCTTTGCGAACATCACCTCCTCGCAGAAAGAGGCGATGGCGTTCCATGCACTCTCGCTCCGAACCATGGCCAGAAACACGGTTGGGAGCGAGAGACTACCCGCAGCACCAACTGCCACGACGAGATCACAGCGCTGACTAGCCCAGGCTGGGCATTCCGCCAGCGTGTGAAGCGCTGTGTCCTCGGGGCAGTCACCACAATGGTGGCACCGAGACGTCGGCTCCCGGCCGATCCGACACAGGTACTTTCTGAAGTAACCGTGTCCGGAAAGCACCTGCGTCATCCGGAAGGTGAGGGCTCCGTGCCCTCTCTCCAGCCACTCTTGTAGGATGGGTCTTATCGCCGCTATAGCGGCGTGCCCAGCACTAGGTCGCGCAAGTCGTAGCTCCCACTCCACCACCAGGATCTGGTGGAGCTCGGCTCGGTGTGCCTCTACTTCGCAAGTCACTGGCCACTCACCCTGATCTACCGCATCCCTGCGCCACCGATACTGCAGCGCAAGGGGCACTGCTTCCAAATCCCAGGGTGCGGATCCGGCTAATAGGCTAGCCGCCTCGAAGGAGATCGTACGGTATCCCCTTATGACTCTGATGGCCATCGCGCGTTGCGGCTTTCGCAGAATCGCGATATTACGGGCCGTCAGAGTTTCCGCTGTCACAAGCGTGTCGTCGGCGTAACAAGTGACGCCGACACCATGGAGAAGAGCACCGCGCAGGACCCAGTCGTAGCCGATGTTCCACAAGAGCGGACCCAGAACCGATCCCTGTGGAACACCGCACGACGTCTCTCGCCAACCCCAGCCGTCACGACCCGGGTATATGACGGCCCTGTCCGCCAAATAGGCCCCGACAATACGACGGAGGTAGATCGGCACCCCGTGGTACCGGAGTGCCTCCCTTATACAACTCCAGGGCAAGGTATTAAAGGCGTTGGCGATGTCGAGGGACACCGCCAAGACGACCTCACCCCAGGCAATTGCATCCTCCGTCAAAGCTCTAACGCGCATGATGGCATCCAACGTAGAGCGCCCCGAACTGGTTGTCCGCCAGATCTGGACCTATCCCAGTTATGTGCCGGACGAGTCGGTCTGCAATTATTCTTTTGAAAAGTTTGCAGACCTCATCCAGCAACACAGTAGGGCGGTATGCGGACGGTGAGTCCACGGGGCGCCCTACCTTCCTTGGCAGGACCAGTTTTCCAGTTTTCCACATCCCTGGAAACTGGCCCCGTTCCAAGCATGCGCTGTAGAGCCCTACCAGACGGGGCCAAAGGAACCTCGAGGCCAGGACCCATACACGGCCGGGAATGCCGTCGGGTCCCGGGGCGGTGTTTTTGGCTTGAAGCCGTCTCACCGCTGCTCGAAGTTCTACCCAGGTCACTTCGGGCACATCGTCATCGCCTTGGTCGTCGTCAGGATACGAACTCGGAACCATGGGTGGGGGTGTGTGCTGCACCCTCAAGGGGAACAGAGAGCATACTACTTCTTCTAACAGCTGAGGCCTGAGACTCTGTGACAATAGGGGCGCATACGGGCGAAGTTTGCCCCTTACCATGCGGTAGGGCCGCCCCCATGGATCTCTGTCCAGAGTCTCAATCAGCTCTTCGTAGGCCTGAATTTTGGCCCTTGAAATTTCTAGCTGGAGTGCTCTCTTGGCTTCTCTGTACCCCTCATACAGCTCGGCTTCCCTGGCCTCTGTATCCTGGCCGCGGTGGCGTAGCCTACGGTATCTGGTATACCGGCGGCGCTCAGCTACACAGCTTCTTCGTAGCTGCGCAATCTCCTGCGACCACCAGTATACCTGGCGCCTGGCAGGAAACGACCGGACACGGGGCATGGCAGCATCACAAATGTGTGTTATGCTCTCCTGGAACCATCGCGCCTCTACTTCGACGTCTGCAGGCCTGTCTGGTGCTTCGACCCAGGCCTGCACGATAGTAGCTTCCAGGAGACCCTCCCGGTTTCAGTGCCCAAAGAGGACCACTCCCAATAGAAGCCCATCTGGCTGGCGCGCTGGAGACGTCAAATCGGATGTATCGGTGATCCGATAGCGTCTCCACATCTTCCATCACACGCCAACCTTGGACGCGGCGTGCTAGAGCGGGGCTAGCAAAGGAAAGGTCCACTATGGAACCTCCCTGCTGTCGCACGCACGTCTGTACTGTGCCCCGATTGAGAAGAATTAATCCTGACGCGACCGCCCATTCTTCGACAGCCTCACCGCGTGTATTGGTAGCCGGAGAACCCCAAGCCGTAGATTTGGCGTTGAAATCCCCAAGCACTATAACAGGTCGAGCCTTCTGACAGGTCCCCTTCAAACCTTTGGGTACCTTGGCTACCTTTTTTATTGCCGCCACGGCGTCCTGAACCTTCGATTGCACCTGCAGAGCTGTCAGATCTTCTGACTCTCTTTGGTCTGCGGGATTGAGTGTAACACCGTAATTTCCACCTCCTCCTGCGCCTCTCTCTCCGCAAGTTTCCGTGCTGCAGCCAATTCTCGCCTGGCTGTAGCCATGCCGACATATTGGCCTGTAGTGGGTGGCCGACCCCTTCCGCGCCGAGCAGTGGTGACTTTGGCAGCCGGCACTACTTCATCACTAGAGGCCGAACCCGACCCCGATTGCTCCGATTGAGTGAGTCCGTGCGAGTGCGCTTACGCCACAGCTTACAACCCAGCGATACACTGTTCGCTGTCACCGTACTCTTCTGGCTTGAGACCGTGTCAGAATCTGACAGGACAAGCTTGTCTGATACGACTTTAGGTTGTCGTTCACCTGTTAAGTTTTGTGTATTAAAATTTTCCATTTTATTCCCACGAGTAGTGAGGAAGTATTAGTCGACCCAGGCAGAGCCTCTGTACCTGGGCAGGTGAAAATTTGTCACCCAAATAGGGTGTCCACAGGTTCCTTAGCTGGGGGTGTGCTCACGACTGATGCTCCTCGGGGATGAGAAGCGTAATCTGTCAGCCATTCATCTTCTCGCCGCACACCAGAACTAAAGATTCAGATAATCCTTTAGAGAGGTTTATTCCTCGCGGTCCGGGCGGTTAAGCCAAGGCCCTCGGTCCCACTGTCTAGTTAGAGACATGACCATAACTAGACACTCCTACTGAGATTACGATCTCGCGGCGAGGGCAGCAGAGGACTACTTCCCAGACTGCCCACTCGGAGCCAAGTGCACACTGAGCTCTCCTTGGTTCCTCTTCCCTAGGGGAACCGTCTGCTCCTCTAGCAAGCCTTCTGCTAGGTCAGAGGGACGCTTAGAGAGCAGCGTGGCGTCCGAATAAAGAACACCACGTCCCGCACGGCAGTCTATGTCCGACTCCGCCCGGTATCCCACTTAGTCTGGAGTCTCCCTCTGGGCCAATCCGGCATGAGTGACTCTACCGGCATAGCCCCAGAGATCATTGACCCACGCAAGCCCCCCTACGACTTCAACGTGAGGATACAGTTGGGGGAGGTTGTTTGTATCTGTACCTATTGAAGAAAATAAAAATAAATTAATTTAACCAATAACTTTTATCGAAATTATCTAAAATTAAATTTATTAACATTAGTAAATTATTTGTGTTGATTTTATCATTTCTCATTCTCTCGTAGGCTATACTTTCCTGATGTTTTATTTCTGCCGTATGTGAATGGCACACACATACACTTTTTTTTGCAATAAGCTAACGATATATTGAATTTATACAATAAAAGATAAGGTAATTTATATGTCTGCAGCTTACTAGCATTTAACTATTTAAGTTAAATTATAATACATTTTATGCCCAAAATTTTGCAGAACTCCACACACACAGAAGCCACTAAAAACGTTCGTGCAATATTCACTAAAACGTTTTGTTCTTCAAGTATACGCCACGACTTGTGTAAATCAAGTTGTTAAAACAAAACATTTGGCTCTTCCGAATAAAATGAATATTAATTTTATTCAGATTATACGTCACTTGTCTACAATACTCGTGATTTACATTGAATTTAACTCCTGAAGCTTGTAACAGGAGAGAACAGAATACACAGACAAAACTAAATGCAAACGCTATGTGCCTTCCATGAATATGTCTATAATTATTAGTTTAATATGTTTAAGCAAATTTACTATAGCTAATCTTCGGTGTTTTAACAGGGCATGGCTATTAGATAGTTGCAAATCAGGATTCAAAAAACTTACCTTATTACCATAATACATACTCATAGCTGCCAACTGTCATTGACAGTTGTCTATCACCAATTTTTTATTGATGAAACCCCTTTCTTATACGAAGCATTCGCTTTTCTTTTTAAGTTCATATTATGTTGTCGCCACATCAAAAACTTTTTTTTAAATAGGGTCAAACTATAATATATAATAAAACAGATCGCTATTGAATAACAATGAGTTAATAGACATTATTATGATCATATATACCGGAAACGCAACGCTATTGGTCGGTTGAAATAGTAGGGTGATAAAAGGTTATGCATGCATTATAAGTTGATGAAAATCACTTGAGTGATAGATTTTTTTTCTAACTTGAATAGCAGAAACCGCTACATGTATATTTCTGTCCGCGTGCTATTTTCCTTTCGCTTTGATTTCTGTTTGAACGAGACGATGAAGACAAAGATAGTACACGCCTATCCAAAAGAAAGCCATTCACTCCACTATTGAACATTCCAGAATTACCTATAATATCGGTGTCCGCGAACTCTCATCTACAACGTCATTTGTCTCGAAATAGGAGTTTGTTTAATAGTTCTGCAGATTTTTCTGTAACGGAAAGGGGAATACTATTGTACATGACCATGTATGGGAGCAAGTCATTTTGCCAATTAGATTTTATAGTTTGTAACCTTTTGAAGATATTTCGGTTCTGTCTTTCGACTGTACTGACTGACTGTAAAGATCTCACTACGTTGTCGGCCATAATTAGTTTTGATTTACTTTTAATTAGTTTTGATTGTGTCACATCTAACCGTGAAAATATTTCTTTTAAGAGTTTATGGTGTAGATAGAATCTTTAGTATATTTTTATTATATTATTTATTTTTACTTTATGACGACTAAAATAGTCTATAATCTCAAAATGCTTAACATTCACGATAATGTTCACTCAGTAATGGCCCAAGGAAATGCACAGCCATATCAATCCAGGGTTGAACTGGTAATTGCTGTCTAGCATAGGGTTGGAAGGATTTGATCAACAAGCTCTTACGTAACGTTCTACATCTGTATCCATGACTGGACGGACGATGTTAGCTTAGCAAAATAGTTTGCTAAATCTCGCGCGCAAACAGATGAAACTGATGTTGTTGCAACTGAATGCTTGTCAACGTCTACTGTACTTTAGACGGTGCCAAATATGCACGAGACAGGTAGTTCTAGGGTTCCAGTTATTGTTAAAAATGGAGCAAGTGCTAGCTACACGCGAACCGGTTAAGAAATACGGTATTGATGATTATTTTAAATAAACGATATATTTATATGTTTGATATATTTAAGTCGTTTAGTGAGTAAATTCCTTTGGTGCTTCATATGATTATAAATATATGTGATAGTTTTGTTATACTATATAATAGAGTGCGAGGGAGTGGCCATACAACGGGCAAATATCCTCCCAGATGCGAGGTTGTTCCTAGAAGCCTGTGAACGCCCCAGGAGGCTTCTGTGCTTTTGGAAGGAGCTAGGCTGGCTCAACTAGTCAGCTATATCTGCACGCATAATGGACCGTTTTTGAGTCTAAATGCGGAAACAGAGTCCTTAACCGATACCAATATATTTTATAATACGGCGCACATTCACTGTTGAACTAGTCCAAATATACGCTTGAACCTGAAATAACGCACATCTATTATTTACCACATAGTATCACATTTACACATAGGTCGTGGATTCAACTCCCACCCGGGACAAACAATTGCGTAACTAGCATGATCACTTGTTCTGCGTCCGGGTGCAATTTATCTATACTATGTATGTATGTATTTAGAAATAAATAAGAATGTTTATCAGCAGTCCGGCTACCATAGAATAGGCTCCGCCCAGTTGGGATCAGACGGCCGCGAGTGAGATATGTGAAGTTATAATTATTATTATTAATATTTTTTATGATCTTTGATTTCGGAAAATGCACCATCAATTGTTTTATTTACTTTTAGGCCTACTATTAAAACATAAGTTAAATCGCAGTATCTTTTCCAAACAAATCTCTGGTGCCATTTTTCAACACATAAAATGTTACTTTACCAACTAGACTCATTTTTGACCTTTACAGTAGAATCAAAACATCCAAGTATTTTTAGTGGGTGCCGACTGCCATAAGCCATAAAATTCTTATCTTGATTCATTACATATTGTTTAAAACGACCACCTTTAGGCTTGAGAATCTCCCAAACAACGTCGTTGATGATATTACATTTAGATGTATACATCGGGACTTAATTGCGGTAATAATTATAAGGTACAATACCTTTTTTGGTTACCTCACGATTTAGACATCTAATAAGTATGTATAGTCGCAAAAGTTTAATAACAGTATATTACATTTACTCCCAGAATCTATAAACATTTCAATTTCAACGTTTCCAAGTGACCATGTGGTGGAGTCATCACAGCCAATATAAAAGATGTAATCTACTTATTAGTGTTGATTTCACTTCAAACTTTTTGAACATTGACGGTTCAAACTGGGAGATCGCTTCAACGTTTGTTCACTCTGGTTCTACAATGGCCCCAATTCTGTTACTTCACTCGCTAAATTAAAATTCACTAAATTTTCTTCATATAAGAAGTAAAACTTGTACACTTAGAAACAAGGTCTTATTTCAAATTGAAACAAGTAGGTAACATATGTCGCTATCGAAATAAGCAATTTATTTGTCGACTTAAGTCTGATACGCTTAAATAAACTTTAATACCACGTAGCAAGAGCCGCTATCCGTTGAATGCCATCTCTTTTGCTCTGTGTTTTTAGTAAGCGTCTTCGTAGGTGTAGGTTAAAAACACGTCATCCTTGTTCGTTTTGAACAAGTTTATATACGGCAATTATACAGCGTTTGAATAAATGAAGACTCTCGCTGCGTGGAAATAAAGTTGAGTATACGTTGACAGGCTTTAGTGAAATTTAGCGGCGCTGAGAAATAGATGCTAGTAACAAATAGACCTTATTACGAAGAACACTAGGTTGATTTCATATGAGGAAATTAAGTCAGGTTTTAGTTTAGTCGAGTGTACAATAGAATCGGCACCAATATCTGCGAAATCTGAACTTTAGACAATGTTTGTCTATGGCAAAACATTGCTTGCTATTACTTGAGTGACTTCCATCTCTCTTCCATTTTTCCTAGTGTAAACCAATTGAAGCTGATTTGCTGTTGTAGTCTAATGGAGTCCTCCATTGGCGGTAATGAGTCATGATTCTGGGACTATTCGTAAACAACCTATTTTCCTTTTTGTTTACTATTCTAGGTAACTTCATAGATCTACGTATGTAAAAGGTACAATTCTTATTTTATTAAATGTCCGTTCTAATTTTATGCAACTACCATTTAGAAGTTTGTAGGTACCGTTTTAATTTTATGGAGCTACGTCTTAGAAGTTTATAGGCACCATTCTAATTTTATAGAACTACCATTTAGTAGTTTGTAGGTACCATTCTAATTTTATAGAACTTCGCCTCAGAAGTTTATAGGCACCGTGCTAATTTTATAGAACTACCATTTAGAAGTTTGAAGAAACCGTTCTAATTTAATAGAACTATCATTTAAAAGTTTGCAGGTACAATTCTTTTTTTATAGAACTACCTCTTAGAAATTTGTAGGTACCGTTTCAATTTTATAGAAGCTCTTAGAAATTTGTAGGTACCGTTACAATTTTATAGAACTACCTTTTAGAAAATTGTAGGTACCGTTCTAATTTAATAGAACTACCTCTTGGAAATTTGTAGGTACCGTTCTAATTTAATAGAACTACCTCTTGGAAATTTGTAGGTACCGTTCTAATTTAATGGAACTACCTCTTGGAAATTTGTAGGTACCATTCTAGTTTTATAGAACTTCCTCTAAGAAATTTGTAGGTACCGTTCTAATTTAATAGAACTACCTCTTGGAAATTTGTAGGTACCGTTCTAGTTTTATAGAACTACCTATAACAAATTTGTAGGTACCGTTCTAATTTCAAAAAACTACCACTTAGAAATTTATAGGTACCGTTCTAATTTTATAGAACTACCTCTTAGGAACTTGTAGGTAAAGTTATCATTTTATAGAACTAACTTTACGTAATTTGTAGGTACGGTTCTTATTTTATCGAACTTTCTTTTAATATTTTTTTGTTATATGTAAATCATATGTGTAATAAAGCTGTTTTCCCGATGGATACCGCATTCGCTCTGTGAAGAGCAAAAAGCGGCTCGCGTTACTTGGTGCGTCAGAACTCTCGAAAGATTCCACGCAGGATCCTCAAATGTTGTATACAACATCGTATCAGGTGACGAATCCTGGATATACGCGTACGAACCCGAAACAAAAAACCAGTCACGAGTTTGGGTGTTCGAAAATGAGTTAAAGCCAACAAAAATTGTTCGTTCACGGAGTGTTGCAAAAAAAATGGTGGCCACCTTTGTCTCCAAAACCGGCCATGTTGCAACTATTTCTCTTGAGGGACAAAGAACGGTTAATGCAGAATGGTATGCCAGCATTTGTTTGCCACAGATCGTTTCTGAACTCCGTTAATAGAACTGCAACCGCCGCATCATCCTCCTTCACGACAATGCGAGTTCTCACACCGCGCACAGAATGTGTCAAATTTCGCGGAGAATACTTCGAAAAGCAATAAATACATTTTTAAATAGTAATATTGTGTCACTTCCTTGATTCCCGAAATTTTCAGTGCCGCCCTCGTATCAAAGTCGCGAAAGTTTAAAAACAAATGCATATATGGATACGTAATAGCTAATCTCATCATACATTGCATGGCGACGCTCCAGGACCTGAAAAGTAAAATGTTTCTTCCCAGGACTAAGCTCAAGATGAGCTCGATAATCATTTTATGACCTGCATTGCAATTACATATCAACCTCAAAAATATTCTATAAAGGGCTATTTTCTGAGAATGTAAACAGCAAATTTTTACTATTACACATATCACCTCTGATAAAGTGACCTATCGCATAACTATGAGAGTGGTAGTTTTTTAATTAAGATGCAGTCAATTAAATTAGCTAACTGTAAATAAAAAACCAAATACATTTTGCTGAAGTCTTTAACTTCTTTTTCAAATAGATTTATTGTATGATCACAGACTTTTTCCAAGTCCTTCAATCCTCTTTTCAATACTTCTAGTGCTGGTGTCTCTCTTGATTGTATCCTGAAGTGCATTTTGGTCTCTGCTGGATGTGGTACAGTGTAGCCGCAAAAATCTACATCTTCACTGTGAAAGACACAACATATTTTTAACAATCATCTATTGTGAAATAAGCTTCTTGGGGACTCTAAGAATCGAACTTTACTTTAGCTCTATAACCTAATTATCACTTCATATAAAAAAGTCCCTCGCCATTCTGTCTGTCTGTTTGCGATAAACTAAATAAGTACCAAACGGATTTTCATACAGTTTTCATCAATAGACGGAGTGATTCATTAAGATTTTGTGTAAAATGGGTGAAATATGACAATGATTGTTGAAGATGTTGACGAAATCAATATTTGCTTTGCTACCCATAAGAAGTCAGTTGCTAGTTAAATAATATAGTGCAATATTGTGAAATTATTAACCCCATAGTGATTAAAAATAGAATTAGACACGAGTTGAAACAGTAATAGCTGCCTAAGAATACATACTATCTGTTAATAATACATTTCAAAGCATTTCCTAATGTGTGGCTTTCATTTTGGAAAACATATGTCCTGCATGTGGGGCCAGAGTCTTCATCACCGGGAAGCTGAAAGAAAAAGAAATGTGGCTTTTTTTATTCCAGACTGGAACTAGCAGAATCAAAAACTTCTTACTAATGTACAAACACACAAATTTACATAGATGAAATTTACATTAGTGAAATTAAATTTTTATTATCTATATTTATTTAAAACTTCATGCACATTGTGCAAATTTGTACTCCAGGCAATTCAGAGGTATGTAATACCTATTTCGTGATAGTGTCAATTCTCATATAAATACATAATTAAGTATAAATAACATCACAATCAATGTACCACAATACTAGATACACAATGAAGGCTTACAGAGAGAATGGCTTACTCATTCTGTAATTTTTAACTTTGTTTCTCTCAGTGAAGCTTGAGTATTATTACATCACACAAACTGTTATGTTCTATGCAAAATGGTCCCCCAAGAGCATGCTTTAGACCATATAATATGAAATTCAAGTGTTAATTATGTATAGTGGAGGCTTATATACTTGTTTTGTGAACAAGTTATATATTCAGTAAAAAAACTGTTTTCGGTTTTTAATATAAATGATTTTGAAAGATTTTGACGTTATTCTTTGGTCCATCAAGTCAACAATATGAAAAACTATTTTTGTTATCGTCGTATAGGTTATGTTATCATTTAAGGTTTAAGGTGCTTTTTAATTGTAGATTAATCTATCAAACTAAAACAAATCTCAAACTCCTTAAGGTACTTACTTCAGATATCTTCATTTTTAAAATAATACCTTTCTTCTTGTTCAATATGGTATTCTATGAAAGGTAAACATGCGCCCTAAAGTTTATGATATTGATCAAAACTTGGAAAACGAATATTTAACATCTAAAGACGCAGAACTTAGTCGTGGTTAATCAAGACAATTTCTTTGAACACTTAAATAACGTTCTTTCAAATATTTGCTCCTAGATACTTCTGGTGTGCTTGCATTTTAACCTAAACTAGCAAAGCTAAACTAGTCCTCTTTGAACTAGTCTCTAAAAAAGTAAGAAATGTATTTCAAAATAATATACCTGTCATCGATCGACTTGACATTTGACGGTTGCATTTTCTGTGATTGTACAAACATTGACCATAGATAATATTATTAGATAAAAGAAGAAAGTAGTTATGGCACGTTTACACGCACGCCGTGCAGCCTGGCAAGCAGCATGGCACGCAGCTCGGCGCGCAGCCTGCCAGTAAAGACAACTTATTTTATACCGCTAAGACTTGGAAATTATACGAAATCATGTTGTACAACTATAGAACGTCACTCTTTGGGGATTTTAGTAAAAGGTGTTTTAACTTTAACGTATAAGGATTTAACAGTTTATCACAGACATGATTTGTTTTAAGTACCTCTATATGTATGTACGTACTTTTTACGCTATAACATCAGCAATGACATTGTATCCAATTATGCAATGCAATCTACTATACAAACAGGATACAAAAGATAACCGATATTATACCAATTTTGTATCCAATTTACAATCTGGCAGCCCTGTTTCACACACTTGCAGGCATGGTCCGTAGGATATTAGTGTTCTGTGGACATGGTAGTCAGTGCAAACATGGGAGACGATGTAGACGTAGATCTCGTGGGAGCTACTGCTTTGGGCTTGATCTATTTTTATTGAAAAAAAAAACAGCCTGACATAATTATGCATGCGAAATTTTACTTAAAACTATTAGGTTTTACAATTAAAAAATCATTTATGGTGTAAAAACACTTTTCAAGTAGCCAAAACTTTCAATTTGATTTTTTTATTTGACATGCGTTATAACTATTTTTACATCGAAGAGTGCATTTACATAATTCGTTTCTTACTTTAGTGGGATGTCTTTGAATGAATTTACTATCCTCGCTAACTTTTGAATATAATTTTTTATTATTTCTAATAAACATGAACATAATTAACCATGATAAGCATTGGGGGCGGCTTCTTCATTAAATGTGTTTTGTAACTGTTTTAAGGCATACATAAATCTATTTTATTTACTGCACATCATTGATATGCTATTAGTTACAATTCTCTAATCGTCAATCAATCAATACTAACTTTAATCCTAAGAATTGGCACTATTTTGTTTCATATTTTTTTGGACCCTGATAAACAATATTTATTTTTACTAAAAGAATAGTTCAGAAACATCTTTCTGAAGTCTTCTTTTGCTTTCGATTCATGCATGACAAAGGCCTGACCACTCCGATATATTTGGTGTCGTCAAAAATTAATTTCGATCGTTACGTCGTCTGTATGCCACGAAGATGAAAACTATACTAACGCGGCCGTGAGCGTGTGTGTGTGTGTGTGTAAACAGGCACACAAGCACATTCACCCTTTGAAGTGTGTCAAAAAACCGACAGTCGTCCCGATCGGCGCCAAGCGCGTGCACATTCACGCAAGCATGCACAAACAGCCTGTTCACATGCTTGCGTCGTTGAATGTCGGTTTGAACGCGAGCGTGTGAACGCAGCCGTTAGTCGTCCCGATCGGCGGCAAGCGCTATCACATTCACGCAGGCATGCACAAACAGCCTGTTCACATTGCGTCGTTGAATGTCGGTTTGAACGCCAGCGTGTAAACCCACTATTATATTCGTGTGATCTGAAGCCACAGCAAATAGTGTTGTACTGTGTTGGTCGATAATACCTATATTGAAATTAAAATAAAATAATTGGAATAATCTTCCTCGTTCAAAATCAACATGTTCTCCTTTCAATGTTTTATGTGGAAAGAGTATGATATTTTAATAAACTTTCGTTTCGTGATCGTCGTTCGTTTTTTAAATAAACGTTTTGCTGCCACGCGTTTGTTAACGTTTTGCTTTATCTTACGTGCTGTCGACGCACACAACCACAGGCGTATTAATATTACATTAAACGGTTTAAAATAATTTAACAAATGATTAATAAAGTTATTTATCTAGACACGCGACAACGTGTCAAGACAAGTTCCAGAAAAAGGAACCAGTGACGCAGCAGCCGTGCCTTCGGGCGGCAAACTTTTTGGGGAAGTCGTCGTCCGAACAGATACAGGCCCGGGAGGCAGTGTGTAGTGTTCCACGCGCGCTCTCAGAGGAGTGCGGCCGACGGGTGATGGTCGCACCGGGTGACGGGACCCATCTAGGGTGTGATGGGTCGATGCCTAGCGGGCGTTGTGGAAGAATGCAATGGTGTTTCTCGCTCCCCCGATCATAGGCAAGTAGCAGAACACCGGGGTGGTTTTTAGTCGGTAAGAGACCGACAGACCCCTTCGACGCCCTTAAGGGCGGAGGACATCCATGATATCATGATAATCATCTTTGATATCACACTCGATAGGTTTAGGAGAAAAATATATTTAATATATAGGTAAAATATGCAGCCATGCCTTTTAGAAGTGAATACTTCTTTAGGGGCGTTGTGCACTTTTTGGGATGAAAATGTGTCCGAGTTTCATATATTTAAAAAAAAATTCTTTACGCCATCTGTGGTTTCTGCGCGATGCTACTGTAGTTCGATATATACTAATTATCCATATATTAGTTAAGGCAAATTGGATATAATGCCCGATACCAAAGACCCCAACGCAACTATATATTTAAACCTACTAGCTTCTCACGTTATCTTACCGGGCCCATCAATTGCCTACACACAGCAAAACTTGCTTAGACCACCTTATGCTCAAAACCAAAAGCCCAGCTTTCTGCTTTGTCGCTGAAACAGCAATAACTGATCATGATTGTGTCATATTTCTATTGCAACACCATACCCAATCTGCAAAACCATTAGTAATTAAGAAAATTAACTATGAGGGACTAGACAATGACATGGACAATATATGCTTAAAGTCTATCTACGAAACATCTGATGTTAATATAGCCACCTCACGTTTAATCACGGAGCTACATTCTAAAATACAAGGAAACACTACAATATCTACACTTCCTAATCGCAAGCGAATCAAAAAACCGTGGATAACGGTTGGTCTACTGCGTTGTATGAAAAACCGCGACAAACTACACGTAAAGTCAAAGAGAAATCCTAATAACTCCATAATCAAGACCACGTACACAAGGTACAGGAATTTCTGTAACTCTCTACTAAAAAAACTAAAATGAGACTACGAAACAAAATCAATAAGTAAGGCGGCTAATATCAGTACCAAAGTGTTATGGGACACCATTAAACAAATAGCATGCACTAATAAAAAGCATACCACAGCCTCTGACCCGCTCTCTCCCACTGACCCTTGCATGTCAGTTAACAAGGTAAATACATTCTTTGCGTTCATCGGTAAAAACCTCTCCGAAAAAACTATGAATACTAACTCCCGTAATTATCTAACGTATGTCGATTCTCAGCCATTTTCGATTCAGACCTGGCATCTCCACAAACGATGCTGTACACGAACTGACCGACCATATAGTTTGCAAACTCGAACAGAAGAAGAAAGTAGTGGCAGTATTTCTTGATCTGGCTAAGGCATTTGACACGGTCCGCGTCCCACTCCTATTGAATAAACTTGAGAGGATGGGGATCCGTAACACTCAACTTAAATTGTTCTCTAACTATTTGAGTGGTAGACTGCAGAGAGTTAGAGTGGGTGATATCGTTAGTGATGATCTACCTATCAACTACGGTGTTCCCCAAGGTAGCGTCCTGGGAGCTGTGCAGTCTCCCACTCACAAATGGTAAGATAGTGACGTATGCCGACGACACTGCATTGGTTTTTCATGGTAACTCTTGGGATGATGCATATGGCTTCGCACAACTTGGACTTAACGTTGTTTCCTCGTGGCTTAAAGATAATGGGCTAACACTGAATCCTGTAAAAACTATTTATATGCCATTTTCTATTAAGAGCATACCACCTTCTATGCGGGACAGCCATAGTATAATATATCACACATGCTCACTCTGCCACCCTTGCTCTTGCGCACATCTAACTAAGGCCTCCAGCATTAAGTACCTGGGAGTTGTACTAGATAGTTCCTTGAATTTCTGTCACCACTTGGACCTACTCTCCTCAAGAGTTCGTAAATTAATGTTCGTTTTCAAAAACCTACGACACATAGCAGATTTACAGGTCATTAAAATGGTCTATCTGGCTCTTTGCCAGTCTATAAGAAATTACTGTATAACGGTTTGGGGCGGAGCATGTAAGAGCAATCTCATAAAATTAGAAAGAGCTCAACGGGCAGTATTGAAGGTAAGTCGGTCCTTGCCATTCCTCTTCCCTACCAAAGACCTGTACCGGCTTACCGACGTCCTAACAGTAAGACAACTATTTATCCTGGGAATCACACTGAAACAGCACGCTGCTCTTGCTTATGAGCCCTCTACTCACAATCATAAGCGGCGGAAACATCATGTCTGTGACACAATTACCACTCAATGGACTACAGCGTTCTCCATGAGGTTCTTCGGTTTTCTGGGAAGCTATCTCTATAATAAGATCAACAAACAAATTGACATATACTCCTACACGCGTTTCCATTGTAATAAAGCTGTCACATCTTGGCTCAAGTCCCTCAGTTACGATGAAACAGAAAATCTTTTATATATTCCATCGTAATACAACACTATGTGCGCTCTCATATTTACTATTATACACATACATATATACTCTAAACACATCTTACACTATTGCTATTTACACAATCTCACCCACACACGTCACACATCACATACACACATACACACATACACACACACAAACACACACACACACACATACACACACACACACACACACACACACACACACACACACACACACACACACACACACACACACACACACACCACACGCGCATACATATACATACACTCATTTATAAACGAACACACTGCAACTTGGTAGTAGTTTTTTACCTGACATCAAGAACTGCACATATCCGGAGCTGGGAGAGGCTGGTAATCTGTCATACAGGCCTGTCCTAGTACAGATACCAGTCTCTCACATAGAAGCATAAAAATGTGTCAAAAGTAATTTTGTTTTGTAATGTCTAATGTACTGTGTGAGAAAAACAATAAATTAAATTATTATTATTATTATTTTAAAATAATGTATTGGCTTGGTCTTTAAAAATCAATTGATAGTATATATACATAATTAAGTAATATTAAAATTTGTACATCATAATACATAATATATTATATAGAGGTATTTTATTTATAATTGCTAACATAAAAAGTAGCTCAGGCACCTTTGATGCCTTCAGTCGTTGCCTTCTGTCCATAAAAGTAAATCCTGCTTTTCAAAATAAACCCTTGCACGGAACAGAAGTAGGGGATGACGACCCGGAGCGCAACGCTCGCGGCATACGTCACACGGACAGTTCGTTATTCGTTCCACCATTCAATACCGCTCCAGCCGCTCCTTCAATCCGCGTGATTGTTCCGAAGAACTGTGGAACTGGAACTATTAGGTTGAGCAAGTCGGAAAGAACTGATATAGTTCCGACTGCGGACATAGTTCCAGGAACTATTACGCTCCGGAACTACACATGTCTACATTCGGGAATTAGGTAGTATTAAAACATTTTAGGGATTACTGCTCTAATTAAATAAATTAATATAAAATAAACTAATATTAGACCTTTATCCAACCTTTTATCTTACCCATCGGCACAGAATACATAATAGTACTAGTACAGAAGGACCTCTTCGCAATACCGTTTAAATAAATAGCGACTCTTGCTCCGATAAAATAAGGTGCAATTCAGATCGCACACCGCTAACTCCAAACGGGCTATATTAACCTAAACCTTGCCTCTCTTTCTATCGCATAACTCTTATCTGTTCTGATGCCGTTAAGGTTGTCTTCTGTAAGAAGAATTAATCTAAATATTTAATAACCAGTTGTGCCTATTACTTCCAATTATTTATTCGTACAGATGAGCAGAAAAGTGGTTAGTGAAAAAAATGCGATATAATACGTAATAATCGTATTTAAAAAAAATACAATTTAAACGTGGCATAATCACAGATTGAATAATAGTACTACAAAATAGTCTATACTTTCGTTTGATTCAACTTACCCATACTTACTGATTTCGTAGCAAAATAATGTTAAAGGGAAACCTATGTAGTACGGTCATAAACAAGCTTACAAAAATATTGCCTCAGCTCTTGGTCTATTATATTTTTAATACTTTAAAATGCTTAGTCTCCGTTATTTATCATTATTTACCTACGTAAATCGGCAAATAAAAAATATGAAACTTGTCTACATCATCAAAATCTTACTACATACCTAACTAAACACTTAAATACAAGTAAAATAGCTACTTATCTATTATTGTATTTATACTTTATAGATTTAAGAAAACAGATTATGTTGGGTCCAAACTTGGGTAGTTTCTTATGTATATATGTAAATGTACCTACTTACTAGGTTTGAACTTAAATTGTCTGTAGTTTTACCTCACTTTTTTAATGTTATCTTTATGTTCCTAATTCTTTTTACAAAATAAAACTATCCTAAGTTACTCCTTATAAAACCAGCTATCTGCCAGTGAAAGTCCCGTGGAAATCGGTCCACCCGTTCCGGATGTTAGCCGGAACAGACAGACAAAACTGTGAAAAATATTTTTTTTGGTAAAGTATCGTGAAAACACATTTAGTAAAAAGCTGTCATTATGACATTACAAACGGACACTTCAAATTTATTTATTTTTACAGAAGATGTGTATCAGTTGTTGTGGTCCTAATAAATAAATGTACTTATCAAAGCTAAACTTGACTTAGTTATTCCTTATAACACCAGCTATCTGCCAGTGCAAGTCCCGTGGAAATCGGTCCACCCGTTCCGGAGATTAGTCGAACAAACAGACAGACAAAAATGTAAAAATATTTATTTTGTATAAGTACCGTGTAAACATTCATACGCATTTAGTATAAAACTGTCATTATGACATTACAAACGGACACTTCAAATTTATTTTATCTGTTGTTGTGGTCCTAATAAATAAATACACTTATCAAAGCTAAACTTGACCTTGTAAACAGAACTTGTAAGTATCTAACTATACTGATTATAATTAATAATATAATCTAACTACGTAAATACGGAAAACATAATTTAGGACAACAAAAGTTAGCATTTGGTAGTATCTACTAATTACCTATAAGTAGACGTGCATTTATTTACCTTTCGATGTCCCTTGGAAGTCTGAAAAACGTGAGGTTTGGATCCTTGTTATTATTATAACAGCCAAATACCATGCAATTTGCGTTTGCCTTCATTTTACTTAAGTTACTTTTAGTACTATATTGTGTAATAGCCTAATAGGTAATCGATCGAAAGATAATATTATCGTAATTCCTAAGCGACGAACGGACGAAGCGACGTAGTGCGTGAGTGAGTAGCGAAGTAACGTGCTATCTAGCCGGCGCGTGGCAGCCCACTGAATTTCGTCCGTCTCGACGACCCTGCTAGGTACCTGTAGTTTCATACCTACTGACCGGAGTGGGCCTAGCCTGCCATCGGTAGGTAGGTAAGTACTTTCTGTGAATCAAAAAGCAAAAAGACTCTGTTTCAGATTGTAAATTCTCCAGGTAGCTAAATTATAACTTAGCAGTTAGCTTCGGCCATTTTGCATTCGACTTCCATTGCGCTCACTGTTCAACGTAAGTTATTTTTTCATATTTTGGTAATGTAGTACTTTCTTTCAAATTAAATTTTGTTTTTACTAACATTTATCATTGTATTGTTAAAGAATAAATGTTGTATAATTATTCTGCGAGCTATATAGCCTTACCACCACCACGTGGTTTTCTATCGTGATGAAACTTTGTTATTCATTTCATTCGTGGTATCTACCATAGTGTTAACACAGTGATGGCCTAAACGCGTCTGATTCATTTAATATCTCAGGGATATTACTCCACATTGTAGACATCGTGATTAATTTTCATTTTGTGTTCCAGAATGGCGGACGCAGCTCCAGCCGGTGGACGTGGCGGTTTCCGCGGTGGTTTTGGCTCTCGTGGTGGCGATAGAGGCCGTGGCGGCCCTCGTGGCCGTGGACGCGGTCGTGGCCGCGGCCGTGGACGTGGAAAGGAAGATCAAAAGGAATGGGTCCCTGTAACAAAGCTTGGTCGTCTTGTCCGTGAAGGGAAGATCGATAAACTCGAAAGCATCTACCTATTCTCTCTCCCTATCAAAGAGTTCGAGATCATTGACTTCTTCCTTGGCCCCTCTTTGAATGATGAGGTTCTTAAGATCATGCCTGTACAGAAGCAGACCCGTGCCGGTCAGCGTACTCGTTTCAAGGCTTTCGTCGCCATTGGTGACAATAATGGTCATATTGGACTGGGCGTAAAATGCAGCAAGGAAGTTGCCACTGCTATTCGTGGTGCTATCATCCTAGCTAAGCTGTCTGTACTGCCTGTCCGCAGAGGTTATTGGGGTAACAAGATTGGAAAGCCTCATACTGTACCTTGCAAGGTAATATTTTATTATAAACATGACACATTTTTTTCTACATCTTAAAATCATTGTTATGATGAAAACTGATAATCATTTCATTCGTGGTATCCCCTGAGGTCTCCAATGAAGTTTGTAAACGCGTCTGATTTTTTTATATGTTCACAACATTTGAAAAATATTTTACTTTAGAGTTTTAATCTTAACTCTTATTATTTCAGGTTACTGGCAAGTGTGGTTCTGTCACAGTGAGGTTGATTCCTGCTCCTCGTGGTACTGGTATTGTGTCTGCCCCAGTTCCAAAGAAGCTTCTGCAGATGGCTGGAGTCCAGGACTGTTACACCTCTGCTCGAGGCTCCACTGGCACCCTTGGAAACTTTGCCAAAGCTACATATGCTGCCATTGCCAAGACCTATGCTTACCTTACCCCAGATTTATGGAGGGACATACCATTAACCAAGTCTCCATACTCAGAGTTTAAAGCCTAAATGAAGTCTTTGGTTTAACTGATAAATAAATGTTTTGACAACCTTATTTTTAGACTTTTTGTTCATATCCCAACAGGATTAGGAGTACTTAGTTCAATAGGATATATGAGTGTAATAGATTTATTATCTGAAGTAGGTACCTTTATTGTCCATGGTTAGTACCTACTTTTAATGTTCATCCATAATTGTTATGCGAGACTACAGGGGGAACTGTAAACTTTAACAAAATGAATAGTGGTCGCCTTTGTGTATAGTCACTATTTCCAGTACTTTGTAGAGCTACCTTGCCTACCTTCAGAACTTGGGTGTGTGGGAACCTAGGTTTTTTTAAATAGTAATGTGGTAAACAAGCATACGACACTCCTGTTGTTTAGCGGAACCAATCCTAGATGGCAGTAGTAGATTGTTCTGGGGTGTAACTTTTGTGAGAATTAATGAGAAATAAGTACCTACACCTAACACAGGCAAGAAAGGATAATTTCTAGGTGGTTATGTGTAAGTATGCCAAACTAATCAACAGTAGGTAGGTACCTGGAAACAGTGTAGTATCTAATATATAATAATCTAATATCTTGACGAATGGTGTATCTAAGTACTTGTTGTTCGCATCTAGCAGCCTGTTATACGAAAGTTTATCTAAAACTAAATACGAACGTTTATCTAAAACCAAATTATTTTCTACAAGTAAATTCTCATAACATTTGGAACCAGCTAGGCTGAGTTCTTAAATTCTTTCTTAAACTCCTTTAATCTATTATAGTCATTAAACAATATAACAATAAAATTTTAAGGTGTTCTACCCACTTTAACATTTATGGTTTACTAATTTTCTTTCTTTGGGTCACTGACCTCTGAACGCCTCACGATCAAAAGGTCTAAGTAGCAAAATGTCCATGTAGCAAAACGTCCAACTCTCAGATGGTCTGTGTAGTAGAACGTCTATTTAGCAAGTCGTCACATTCTCAAAATGTCTGGATACTCAGGTACACATGCAACATTAATCCGTGCGCCAGAGCCGAAAAAACGCGAAAAGTGGTGGTCTTTTATAACAATACGATACTAGGCTTATAATTTGAAGAAATATACGTAGAATAACATCTTAAAGTTGTGCGTTCGCGCAGCGGAATGTTGTTGAATTTATAGATTTTAATTATGCAGATATTTAGTGCATGACGTCGTGTAATTGTGTATGGTAAAAAAAAAATTGTGCATGCAGCCATTGAGGAGAAATTCGCTAAAAACTGATTCCGCTGGGCAAACGTTGTCCTGGCGGAACTTTTTTTAATCCATGGACTTAGAAGAAAAAAAATGTGTCCAAAAATTTGTGTGTAATTGTGTATGTATGAATAAAATTAGTGAATGCATAAACTTCGGAGAATTTCAAGTTTCCGCTACGCGAACGTTTGGCCATTAGCTAGTTTTCATATAAAGCACTTATATAGAGAGCTGTAGATTTTTACATACGTTGTTTTGAATTTGTTTATATTTGTTTAAAAAACAGATTTAGAAAAAATCGTAGGGTTTAAAAGATAAAAATATAAACGTAAAATACGCTTATTAGGTCTTAGTTCGTAAAGTATGCACTTTGGGGTCTAGATTTTCACGTTTATACAAACCTTGAAAGAGTGTGCAACATGTTGCCAAGTATCAATGATGTTCCGTTAGTAATTAAAGAGTTATAGGACAATTTACCGTGAATAGACCACCATTTACAAAGCAGTCAAATATCACGACATTCTAAAGGAATTGCGTAGTAAAATGTATTCCAATAATTAGTGTATTAATTCAACTCTGTCATGAGTGTACACATTTTAAAAATGACGATTTACTAAATAGACGTTCTGCTATACAGACCATCTGAGAGTTGGACGTTTTGCTACATGGACATTTTGCTAATTAGGCTTACTGCTCATTAGACGTTTCGCGCAATTGGACCTTTTGCTACTTAGACCTTCTGATCGTGAGGACTCTGAACGACCTTAAACTTTTTTTTTATGGTATATATGACTACCGCCGCCCATGGACCTGCAACTCAAGAGTCACAAGTGCGTTGCTAGCCTTTAAGGTGGGAGTAGGGGAAGAGGGGTAAAGGAGGGGAGAGGGAATGCCTCCGGTAACCTCACTCACTCGGCGAAAAGCAATGAAACCATTACTTCACTGCCGGTTTTCTGTAAGGCCAAATTATCAGTCCGGTTGAGCCGGCCCATACATGCCGAAGTATGGCTCTCCCACGAGAGCTCCCCCTCTGCCGTCTAAGCAGCTCACTCATGCCTCCCTCTTTGGGGATTCCAAGTTTCAAGATATCGTTTCAAAGCTGAAGTTCAAGCTCCCGTTTTAATTTGGAGTTCAAACTTCTAGTACAAGCTCTCAGGAAAGGTCTAGGCTCAAGTACGCTTATGCGACTATGGTGCTTATGCTTATGACCAGTTACGTGTCCTCGACCGCCAGAAGATTACATGATTCTTCTAAAATCACTGCGGGCTACGACTGGCCCCGCCCTGGTGTCTGAAGACCGCATACGGATCTAATTTGCTAAGGCCGGTGTCCCTGTATTGCACTACGGCGTGAGGCGGCCGCGAGAAGATTGGAGATTAAAGTATCACTTAATGCGGGCTGCCTTTTATTTTCCTTTATGAACCCGTAATCTGTGACGGGCGTCGTACTAGTCACCCCATCACAAGCTGAAATCTAGAAAGTTCAATGTGCTTAATTACCTACCTACTTAATAAAAAAACAAATTATACTGTCTATGTTAACATTTAATATTAATCAATTCATGTGCATCTCGGGTCTTATCTTGTACTATAAAAGGAAAAGTTTCCATTCCATGGCATGCTGCCCCATAATCTCCATCTTTTGTTAACGCTATTACAGCTCCCATGAAGTTAGGATAATGGAATGCTATTCTTTTAACCGCTGTATTCGCTGCATCGGTTGGTGAAGCACCTCTCCGCATTTCTTCAACCGCTAAAAAGCTGAAAAACATTTTTTTTTTATCAAAAAAATTACGTTACCAGTCAAAATTCCTCCTACATAGCTAGTTCAGTTACATGTTTTACGGTTATAATTTGGCCGACTTAAAGAAAAGTCTTACTTTTTCCATATCATAAGAACAATGGAACATAAATATTCTAAGTATAAAATAATGTTTAATTTCACTGATTCTTTACGAGCGGTCTATAAAATCTATTTACCACGGTTAATTGACAATTAGTACCCTCAGTTTACCTTTTTTATTATGTGGAAACATCGACATGGGCAAAAATAAATGATAAAGTCGCAAGTAAACTTGTACGCAGTGACTTCAACGTCAGACCTGCCTGGTTTACATGAACGGTGGCAAGAAGCTACGTTAACCCAGGTTTTTTTTGTTGTGTGAACCCCGACCTAAAGCGGTGCCGGGGAAAACGGCAAACACTTTAGAACTACTTATGTAGTAGGTTGTTAAGTTTCTGACTTAAGCTTCGGCCTTGTTTTCACCCTGTAATGCATTAATAAATACTTGACTAAATAGATGGGCAACCTATGTTATTAAGATGGAAGCAAGCCCTTAATAAGTTTAAATATAATTACAGAGTATATCAGTGCCATCTTCTTTTATTATACTGAAAATTATAATTTTTTTAATTACGCGTACTTTGGTATCGTTTAGAGTATCGGCATGTCATTTAACTCAGACGAAGACGAGTGCTACTAAAATTGAGGGTTTCGCTTTTACTGTCTAATCAAACCTACAGAATGTTTCTTAAATCCTGTTTTAAAATAAGATCAAGTAATAATATATGTTGCCCAACATTATGCTGGCAGTCTATCTGCAACCTACACCTACCTAATTTGTTATAGGTATGTGTACATTTTAAATTTATTATATTATTACCTCGGTGAGAATCTAAGCATGACATCGCCATCTCCCGTAGCCGCGGCACCTCCGACATCATTATCCGCGTATGCTCCTGCCCCTGGTATTGGCGAGTCACCAATCCTCCTACAGATTAATTTTTTTTTTTTCTTTTTACTATATCAATTTAACTTATATCAATACGGGCCCACTGCGATATTTACAGCGAAGCATCTCTAAAGATGCGTTCGATTAAAAAAATACTCCTAACTAGAAAACGAAATGATGAGCGCTGAAACATGGTTTAATGTTAGTTATGTCGAATTTGAGAATTGAAATGTGGTTGAAAGCCTTCTTCCGCTAACCTCGTGCAGAATATGTCACACCATGGCATGGCATTGAACATGATTCTACGGGTTAGCCTTTCGGAACCCTTAGGCACCTGATTTCGACAACCTATTAATAAACAGCTGATAATTTTATATTACCCAGGTATTTTATGTTTAGCTCCATTGCTAGAAGTTCCAGCTGCTATGTCACCATTTTGATCAACAGCAACCATTCCAATTGTATCATGATTATATTGATCTATAATCTGCACTTCAGGCTGGTAACTTTCAAAAAACCTCTTAGTTTCATGATAAGGGCCGCAGTGTTTAGTAGGATCTGGTTTGACAGCCTAAGATTAGAAAGACAAGATTATAAACATTTTATCTAGTGAATACTCAAGAATCAATAAAATATACCGCTCTTTCAATAACTTCATGAAGAACATTATAACCAATTTATATATATGAGATAACAAATATATTACCACAACTTTATGTCGGAAAACAACAATATGTCGCTTACAATAGGCGTAGGACCTCCTTCTGAAAGGAGGGACATCCTCCAGGCAGGATGTTTTATAATATATAGGAGGTGAAACAACCTGGAGTGTACAAAACAACATTGTTTTGATTGTTTACAAGCGAAATAACGATAAGGATTGAGACAATTTATTTGTAGTCGTTAAACTCTGAACTACTGAATTGACCACACAATGGCAGTTAAAAACATGGATTACAGGTACACTATAATCCATGTTTTTGTTTCATTTTATTTATTACAAAGTAGTAGAAAATTACACTCCACTACGATCTTTAGCGAAATTCTTTTAGGATAACTGGGAAAAGCACAGGTTTTTTTTCCGTGTGGAATTTCACCTCGGCGGTGAGACCGTATATCAGACTTAAATCGACGAAAACCACACGATGTGTCTTACAGCGCCTGTAATGAGTGGACCGTCGAAACTGCGACGTTATGCCTTCAACTGTCTACTAACTGGGCGATATCCAGATACAATCTTCATGTTAGTATTACTTTGAACCAACTGATGTCTCTGCCTGTTGTTTACATTTTTGAAAACTTTGAATTCTTTTTTCTATAGATAGAGAGAACCAATCGTGATCAATCAAATACTAAATGTTACACCGAATTACACACAATACTTGTGCATAATACATTTCCGCGATTATTTTGTACTTTTTACGTAAAGCCACCAAATAGATAAATTTCACGAATATAGATTTATTATACATTTAGATATAGAAGATAGAAGATTACGTGACAACCTACAAAGTACCTCCTATCCAACAAAAAAGAATGATTGCAATCGGACTCCGCGTTAATGAATTTCAACGAAGTACACATTTTGACTTACATCCCCTAAGTAAAAAGTATCCTATGTCTTACCTCATAGTATGAACTTAAATCATGCCAAGTTGAATCTATTCAATAGTTTCAGCGTGATGTGCATCCATGATACAGACAGACAGACAAAAATTAAAAAAGAAAGTGTTTTGGCTTCAGTACCGATCATAGAGGCCCCCAAAAAAAATTTGGACCTGTTACAGTTTTGTTATAAGTATAGATATATATGGACTATGTATGTAGATGGCACAAATAGCAAGTTCCCAAAAACTCTTCTATTTGGTATGGTTACATACATTATTCAAGTTCTGTTTGAGTACTTACTTTACTATAATTTTATATACACCTATTTTTTCATGTAGTTGACTTCATGTAATGTGTAGAATGAAACCAGTGCATGGGGTCCAACTTAATAATTTTTTTATTGACCTCTCTCCTCGAATCTGGCTTACTTAAGTAATTCTTAACCTCCTCTGAGCCAAAACCTTGCTGTGCCCATAATAAAGAATTATGTTTTACTATTAAAAGTGGATAAGGTTATTCAGTGGCGAAACAATAGGGCAGAGCGGGCAAAATGCCACGGGCCCCGGTTCAGGGGGCCTTGGGCATCATTATCTAATTTAATAAACCTAATAAAATACACAAATTAGAAAATAACAACCAAGTGCGAGTCAGACTCACACACATTCGAAGAATTAGGCCATACAGGCCTCAGATGGTATAGTTACGCCACTGAGGTTATTACTCTGTGAGATAAATCAGACTTGTGTCTATCAAACTTATTGTCTTACCATCCAAAAATTAGGCTGGCAATTGTCTTGATCATGCCATTTTATCCACTGATTCTTAGATTCTTGAGTAGCAAGAGACTCTTCTTGAAAACCCATTTGGACAGCAAACTGTGTAGCAAGCTCTCCAACTAAGAATGAGTGTGTTGTATGTTCTAATACATGCCTTGCTACAGATATTGCACTTTTTATTCTACGAAGAGCACCTACAGCTCCAACATTCATAGTTCTTCTACAAAAAAGAAATTTAAATGCATGAAGTGGAACCATAACGCCATCCTATTACTATCAGAATTAAGCCACTATGCTGGTTAAGCACACTTTTCTGTTGGGTAGAGATGTTGGGCAACTGGGGAAACAGTTACATGTTCCAAGGTAAGCCATAATTTGGTTTCAATTACCTAGTAGAGGTCTGTTTGAAGAAACATTTTCGAAATTTAAGACAATGCTAATAAATAATATGTACAATAATCACCCATCCATAATGAGAGCATCTAACGTAGTTTCACTGTTTTCATCAGGGCTACCACCATAGCCGACTGTCCCATCACATTGCTGTATTTCACACACTGAAGCACCTTGTTCAATTGCGTCCAATGCTCTACCTCCATCATTTAAAATATTCCAAGCTGAAAATAAAGCAAAACTAGATGTAATTATTGAATGCCTCCTTTGAATTGATTAAACTTATTGATGAAAATATAAAAGTGTACATTTTTAATATACAAAATGTATTTATGTACTTTTTCAATAAAAAAAAGTATATTATTAAACTTTCTACTTATCTATAGAATAACTGAGTAATAAAAAAATATAGATTTAACCTTTTATTGAAGCGTTATAAAACTGCCAAGTCGTTATTATTATAGGAAGATTTGACTCACTATTTACCAACTGATTGGTCAAATAGTATAGCGAATAGAGTTTCAATAATAGTTTCATTTTGAATTTGAATCCGTAGTTAACAGTAAACAGTCCAGTTTGAATGCATACTGACGTATGGCAATAGTAAATGTATATACAGTATTGTATCTTCATACAAACAGTCGGATCGCGAGACATACCTGCACGCCTCGAGTGAGGCGAAAACACTCGATACTCAGTAAGTCGGTACACAAAGAGTCGCGGATGCGCCGCAGGGACGAACGAACGGTGTGATGGTTTTATAAGCAGTAAGCGTGCGATTTGTGTATTTCATCGAAATACATACAAATACTTAATATGGCAAAGAGCAATTATAGACTATATTGTGTGGTTTTGGTTGCTTGAATTCTTCAAGAACGCACCTAGAGATAACATTTTTTAAATTACCTTTAAACTCTGAAAGACTATAAAATAATTTTTATATACCTACTAGTACGTATTTTGTTTCTTTTTTAATAGGTAGGCATTTCGCTTTTTCCACCGAGTAAAATACCTGGATTAATAAATAAATAAGCAGATAGGGTGACAAAAGTGACACATGAGTGACCTACCCACGCCGGCGTTAAAAGTAACTAGTGGGTGGTTTCTTATGTTCAGCTATCTATTTACATAAGTATTTAGCTACTTACAAAATATATATTATTGAATAAGATGAAATATCATTATGAAATGATTATGAGTGTAAAAAAAGAGTTAAGAGTTAAGTTAAGATTTAGGGTTTTTTTTTTATGAAATCTACTAATCAAAAACAGGTTCCCATTTCATTCACAACGAATTTCATTTTTTTTAATAAAAAGTAAATTAAAATATTTACAAACACAAAGCTAGAAAGAAACTCAAGTAGGTAGGTAGATGAAATTATGGGCAACCCTATCGCGTTTATGTACCGCTCGGCTGTAGGTAATAATGTCAAGGACTGGGTCGAGTCACAATACTGAATAGATAACATTACCGTGGTATGGCTGTCTACAAAACATAATAATAGATTATCTGTGACAAAACACATCTTATCAGTTGTCAGTTGACAGCAATGACATGTGTAAATGTTATCAGTTAGAACCATAAACTTTAGTATAATAGGTTTATAGTTAAAACCACAGAGTACTTTATTATAACTGAAAGTTAAAACACTTGACGATAAATTCAGTGAAGATGGACGAATAGACGTCCATTTTTTTACGTTTTTGTTAATTAACTTGTATAATTATAAAAAACTTGACATTGGCGGAATTCCTGCGTTGATTCTTCGCGCGGGATAAGAGTCCATAATAAAATAATATATATATATATATAAACACTTGACATTGGCGGTAGGCTTGTTCTTGCTCGGTCACTGAAAAGAGCGCTCCAATCTAGTACAGTCACTCACATGTACTAGTTCGGACTTCTAGTTCTATTAGTTCAGTAGTACATTGCTGCATTGAATGAATATTTGGATCTTCTTCATACTTTGCATGCCTAGGACTGTCATTCATATATCCGTAAAATCACCATACTAATTTACTTATTTATATTTATATTACAAAAAAATATAACTAGTAAGATAAAAATCCTAAAATATAATATGTGCAGACAGCATGCATCTCATTCTTATTCGTTTGTTCGCCGCCGTGTCGCGCGGCCCGGGATGTAACGTAGGCTGTCTTAAGTTGGCGGGGAGAAGTCGTTTTTTTACACTTTTTTTTTGCCCTTTCAACTGTTCGTTAACTGTTCGTAACTGTTCGATCAAAATTTTATTTGTTCGATCTTAGTTTTTTTATTAAAAATAAAATAAAAATTACCCTCAAGTTGACGGGGAGAAGTCGTTTTTTTACATTTTTTTTTTTGCTATTTCAATTGTTCGTTAACTGTTCGTCATTGTTCGATCAAAATTTTTATTTGTTCGATCTTAGTTTTTTTTTATAAATAAAGCGAGCGAGCGAAGCGAGCGTGTCGCGGCAGCGGCCGGCGAGTGCCAGAACCGAAATTTTATTTGATCGATCGATGACGAACAGTTATCGAACAGTTGAAGCGCGGGTTATGAGTCCTTATTAAAATAATATATATATCAAACCAAATCAAAGAGTAGGTATACAAACACTACGTGCCAAATTTCAAATTGAAGGAATAGAAAAGCGAGGGAGAACCATCTGCGCGTAATGCTAAAATAATTTCACGAATCAGCTAAAAGTGGAGAGGAGGGCAAAATTAGACTAACTAATTATTTGTTAATAGGTACCAATAAAACCCCGTTGAAACTGTATCCAAATTGCGATGTTTTATTTTGTTTGGAATATTTTTATCACACTCAAGTCTCAACTGATGTGAAAACACATCAGTCACATTCACATCATGATTTTCTAATATTCTCAGTTGTTACTTACTCTGAGGTACCTGTTGCTCTTCTGTTTTTATTACTATTACGGTACTATACCTATTACAAGTTTTGTTCATAGTGTTTGTATAATCTTTGGTTTTGTTTTGTCTCAACATCAATGTCATCAGTCTCAGACACACTTATTACACATGACAGGAACTGTGTGCAGGAAGCGGAATATTAAATCTTATCAATAAAATTAATTTCAGATATACAGCCACCATGGCTTTAGATGCTTTTTGTCGTGAATTACCTAAAGTAGTAAGTATTTATGTACATTTAAAGTACTACATAAACAAAAGAAATAACGTAGAAAGAATAAATAAACATAATTGTTACGGTTTTAGGAACTACATGCTCATCTTAACGGATCTTTAAGCCGTGATACGATGTTAGAACTGAAAAGGTTTCACGCCGATATTGGTGTACCAGATAAGACGAATGCTTTTTTTGATGAATTTCAAATCGGCTCTGGAGACACGAGAAAATTGGCTGAGTTAATTCATTATTTTAATATTAAAAAATCTCATGCAAATTTTTCATACTGATCAAGTCACAAATAACTCTTTAGAATTCATTTAGGCTGTTGCTAGTCGTCTGATAAACGTATAAATAAACTAAATTAGTCGTCCAATGTCAGATAAATAAAATTAATTAGTCATCCATGTACTGGATGAAAAATATTAATTAAAAAACTGATATAGTTGAACATCAAAACATCAGTAACTAGCCTTTAAGAAGCAGTAATTGTTGACACTAATATTTAATAGGATTTAACAGTGCATAAATAGGCATGGTCAGAAAGCTTTTGTATAAGAATTTTTTTTTTTAAATGTAAGATGCTAAAATGAAAATGTTTGCAGTATGCTATTTAAAAAAAATCTGTATCAATCAATTGAGTTCATTAGCAGATGGAGGACAGATTAATTAATTTTATTCATCCGACAATCAGACAACTAATTAAATTTAGCATATGATTAATTTAATAAGATTTCATTGGGACAGCTGTAACCGAATTATTGAGTCACTTGATATATTATTTATAATAACATGGTCATGGCGGTCAACTTAATATTGGATGCTTAATTTTATCTAATATAACAGAAGCAAATGCAAGTTTGTTTATCTGCTTGTTGCAATTTTATGGTGTAACATGTAAAATGTTGTCAGGGGTTCACAAAAGAATACATGACATCCAGAAAAGTACTGTTTCTGAGTTATTTCTGAATTGGTTGAAATAATTTACATTAAAGCTTGCACAGCCGCTGCCAAAAGCTAGTGTTAAATATATATACTTAAAGTGTATTTTGAAGGCTGATCCAATGATAAGATAAAAATGATACTTTATGAAACAGTTTTTTATGAATTTTATAAAAATAATCTATATTTTATATTCTTTCTATTCATGTATCAAAAAAATTCTACATTTAAATAAATTAAATTTCAGCTGTTTTCAAGTGTTCAGTATTGCTCATACACTGACTAACACACCACGAGCCCTTGAGATGGCTACTAGCTTAACCCTTCAGGAGTTTCAAGATGATGGTTGCTGCTACCTTGAGCTTAGAACCACACCACGTGATACACCACACATGACCAAAGCTTCATATATAGAAACTGTAATTCAAACTATTCAGTAAGTCTTAATATTCTGCTTTCTGTCATAAACTGTTACCAGCAGTACTTGGAGATTTTGCATTATTATTTATTATTATTATTTAAAATTACAGGAAATCTTCTCGACATTTAACCATGATATCTCGACTCATTGTGTCAATAAACAGAAACACACCAGATGTAGAAGTTGACGAAATAACTAATTTGGCCATAGATTATCACAAGAACTATCCAGATGTTGTAGTTGGCATTGAAGTCAGTGGAGATCCTACTGTAGGGTGCTTTCAAAGTTACATACCTGCTTTGGAAAAGGCGAGAATAGCAGGATTGAAAGTGAGTCCCAAATTTGTTGAAAAATGCCATAACCATACACCTGACCAGGAAACTGGTTTGAAAGAGGCTACAGAAAACTTTGAGAACAAAAACCTTATTTTTTAGATATAAATACACTAGCAACCCGTGCCGGCTTCGCACGGGTAGCAGAGACATCTTCAACAATCATCGACACTTTTCGATCAATTTACACTAAATCTTAACAAATTATACACCTAAGCCTTCCTCATAAATCACTCTGTCTATTAGTGAAAACCGCATGAAAATCCGTTCAGTAGTTTTTCAGTTTACCATGATCAGACAGACAGACGTGGCGGGGGACTTTGTTTTATAATATGTAGTGATGTAGTGATACATTGCTAAATCTTAAGTAGTTATATTCATAGTAACTGTTGGGATAAGTTGCAGGTTGTTTTTCAAAGCTCTGTTATGTTGTGCTTAATGTTAAGGTTTATTCCTGATAGCTAGGAGCTTGGTGCTAAAAATTCAAAAAATTATGCTTATTTTTGAAAAAAGCCTCATGCACGCTTTCTGATAGCTTTTTAGGAGCTTCATGTTAAAAATTTAAAAGTGATGCTTATTTTTGAAAAGAAGCCTCACATGCGAACAATGGAATGGTTTACCACATATGAGTAAATAAATGTTTGAAGATCTTTCTATCAATCATGTCTTAGATATGAGTATGATGTAGTACTGCACTTGTAACTGTAATGTCACAGCTGCTTTAAAAATGAAGTGCAGTAAAATAATAATTAAAGGCTTAAAGCTAAAGCACAGCAAATTTATACTTGAATTTAGAACCCACTGATATATTGTTTAATGTAGAAGGATATTCAGTTTGATTAAAATAATACTTTCAGGTCTCACTACACTGTGGGGAAGTTTGTAATCCTCAGGAAGTGTTAGACATGCTAAACTTTAAACCTGACAGAATTGGACATGGGACATGCATTCATCCAAAATATGGTGGAACAGATGAGACATGGACAAAATTATGTGAATTAAAAGTACCCGTTGGTCAGTAAACATCCTGTAGTTCATATTTGGAACAGGCCATTATTATTTAAAATGTTTTCTGTAATAGTGAATGGAACACAATTACCTTAAGTTTTAGTAGGCAGAAAAATCGTTTTTGGTTGTTTTTTTTTAATGGGTTAGGCATTTATCTTCCAACCTGGATGGAAGTGTGATGGGCCTATCTAAGAGAAACCTATGTATTTATTCGTATAAGCCTTATCTTATCTAGTGACCCATCAGAAGATGTATGTAAATTAATAAATTAACTCATTGAAACCTGAATATTAAACACTAATGAGTCACTACTATTTTCTTTTTCAGAGGTGTGCCTAACCAGTAATGTTAATACTAAATCTACACCTGACTATGAATCTCATCACTTCAAATATCTCAGTGAAGCAGAAATACCGGTTATAATATGTGTAAGTTTTATATACATGGTAAATATTTTTCATTTCATAAGTAAGTGATTAAAAAGACATGAATATAGATATAGCATATAAATACCTGTAAACCGTGTAAGTTTCGGCGTCGCGAAGAACTTACAAAAACACTTTCTGTGGATAGGTACTTATCTTTACTTTCATCATAAAAATACAAGATTAAGAATTTACAATCATTAGTTTGATTTAGCGCTACGCAATGTAAACGTACATTTTTGTGCGCTACGGTGAATGACTTTAAACGTTCGGCGCCGTCGAAACAGCTGATTGCAAAAAAAATCTAACTTAATAAAAAAAATATAGTTTTCGTCCAGATAACTTCCAATGATTTTCGACTCAGATGACAGACAGACAGACACTAGAACTTTGTTTAAAAGAAATTGGGAAATTTACAAGAAAACTTCCACTAAAAAAAGTTTTTACAAAATTTTAATAATAATAGACTACTTTTGACGTTTATGTTTAAAATAGACTGAGAATTGTCAAAAATGCTATTCTGGTTAGAACCAAAGATTTACAAAATATTATTTTATGATGACACCACATTTAGTAGTAATGTACATATAATTTGAAAATTAGGTACCCATAGTTTTTTATTTTGCAATGCATAGCAGTGACCATAAACGCAGGTGATACTGCGGGGGATGGCTAGTACTTACATAATATGTATTTTTGTTTCAGACGGATGATAAAGGGGTATTTTCAACATCTTTATCGCAAGAATACAGAATATGTGCAGAAACTTTCAATTTAACTACGTCAAAATTAGCTAGACTTGCCTTAAATGCTTGCCAATACATATTTGCTGACGACATTCGTAAAACGTTAAATGATAAACTACTTAATTTCATCAATAAAAACTCTTTGTAAAAACAATATAATGCTTTATAATATATATTAAACATAATACAGGGTATTAAATGTAAAATGTTTTTTTATTGACTTGTCATGGAGTCAAATTTATTATCTGCTTTTAGACTTTGCTATAGGTACTTAAACAACGATAGGAATCCTGTCTTAGAAAAAAACGTAAACTTACAGAAAATATTTCTACGGACCTATATGACAGTCTTATAGAGGTTTCACAGAAAGGTGTGGTAAAGTTTTAGCATTTTATAGCCGACAAATAGTTGATTTACCTTGAAAAACTATTTTTCTTCGGAAAATGCTTTTCCTGTTGTAGGTGCATATTTCTAAACTTTTCTAAACAACGTATGAATTTTCAGATCAATTTCAGTCGTTTTATTTTTTGATGCAAACATTTTCAGACAAATCTAGACATTTCATCAATATCCTTGGCAGCATGGCGGCCCTAGGCGGGTGCGATCGCACCGGGCGCAGTCATGTGGGGCGCCGAAATCAACCGAAACTGTTGTAAATGATGCCAATAAGTATTTCATTTCTAAAATTACATTAGAAACACACACAACGAACTCGGGGTCTCAATAATGAATGCCACCGAACGTTGGTTGCTGCCACTTCCCTTCAGCCAACTTCGCTCTTGGGTAAGGCACCGAACTCGTTAAGCGCACTACGGTCGTTTGGCCAATCTACTTTCCTGCAATCAGTCCCAGCTGGTGCTGACTGAAGTTTAACTTGCAGACTGCTTAGTCTTAACTGACTCGGCATCCGAATAGTTGTAGGAACCATTACCGACCATTTGGGCTTCAATCACCATCAGTCCGGTAGGCGACAGACAGTCCACTATGCAGAGGATGTCTCAACGCAGAGCAAACGGCCGCCACAAAACGGGGGTGAACGCCTCAGGAGGCTTCTTTGCTTCTAAAAGCAGCTAGGCTGGCTCTACAAGCCAGGATTACCTGCGCGCATAATGAACCGACTACGACTCAAACAAAGCCCTTTTTCTAAACCAATACCTACCACTAAAACCGGGCACCGATCACGTTATTAATCGACGCGGCGGTATTAGGCTGATGTTTATGGTAAAGTCAGCTAAATACTTCTCTACCATCCAGTACAGTTACACACTATTTGTTGCTTATAAGTGACTCTTCGAGAGCAGAACGCACTGGCCTTTTTCTTGAATCAAGTCAAGAGTTTGACTTGGACATAAACCATTGTCGAGGTCAAGGGGGTCAATTATGGAGCGAACACGATAGAAATAAAAATTGTGACCTAATGTCCTTAGGCACTAAATCAATCCATGTGTTTGTCACAGTCTAAATTTTGCCCAGTAGCAGTAGTTCGGTTGGTAGTCCGGTTGATCGAACTACTGCAACTCTTCAGTTGCATTAGTTTGGTTGTAAAAAAACATCGAACTAATGCTACTCTTTTGTAGCAACAGTTCGGTTAATAACTTAAACAAATCAAACGTTTTTATAATTTAAAGGAAACAAGTAAATTGAAAGGAAACACATGTATATTTTAAAAAGAACATGTAAAAAGAGCTACTTTGTACAAGAATATTTCTGTTCAAATTTCCCCGCAACTTAATTGTAATTTTATTTTATTGTGCATCTCTAATGAAGATGTCTCGTTCAACCGAGTTGTTGCTTCTTTTTGTTTATGTTTGTTCTCCAAATCTTTTGTTTTCAAATTTGCTAGTAATATCATCGCGCTATCGCCTAAGCGCACTGTGTTTTATTCGATGACTCTCTGACACACAGCTGCTATCGTGCATCTTTTTTATCCCATAGGCTTGATTATTGAAACTTAAAAGCGCGACAACCCTATGATTTACGTACTTTTCCCATGACAACCCTATACCATCGTGTTCGTAATATAGTTATCTACATTTTAATATAATTTGTTAAAGGAAACTCGATGGGGGTAAATTACTAAAACACCCTTACCTTTTTACACCTCGTAACCCCTCCTTGCTTGGAAAAAGATAGACAACCTTACTTAGGCGGTTTATTTAAATCTTTTACTATAATTGATTACAATACAATATACATAACATAATATATATAACATAATAGCACACAGCAAAATGAGGTGATATTCATTGAATATTGTTAAAACTGTCTGGTTTTTTTTAAAAGAGTGGCCGTGAGTTTGTTTGCTTACCCGATTTCTTCTCACAAGGCTCAACCATTTGGAAACGGGCGGTTATAAATCGAAACAGGCAGATGTGATATTATGGTATCTATTTTTTTTTCTTTAATAATTTTACATTTGACGAAGCAAACTATTGTTGCGTTGACTCTGTGTGTGTTGGTCTATAATTTTTAATTATAATAATTATTTATTAAATCGACCATTTCGAATTATTTATGGTCAATTTTATGAAATAAAAATATTGAATTTGATTACTGCTAAAAATATTTGGGCACGCCATCAGGGTAAAATTAAATTATTTTTAAAGTAAAAATAGGCTAGCGCAGATATAAGATGGCAATAGATTAGATTGTATAAAATATTAATTTTTTGTATGAACCCGTCACTTTTCTGTAGCCATTCGAATTTGGTCGGATAACCAGCCGTTGTTTAAATGTTTTGATTTTTGTTTATATCTACTTATATGTGAAACAGACAAGCTTAAAATTTTTCATTATAATATATTATTTGATTAAACGCATTAATCTTTGGTTTATACCTACACGTCTGGGGTTGAGCCAGTTTTTTGTATGTTGACGTCAAAGTTATGACGCCACCGCGCCGTCAGCAGGAATCGTTTTTCCGTTTTTTTTTCGAAAACCACAACATGCACAATTTTTTTATGCTGCGCACATTTACAGCAGATTAGGCAATAATTATACGTCCACTCATATCACTTTAGGAGCTACTTTCGAGCTGGGGTAACGAACACGAAACTCGATGAGGGAAGGTCAACCTAAGTGGGATCTTAGAAGGCACCTTCTGTGTTCTTTATATCACCCAAAGGTCGACTGGTGGAGAATGCCTTAGGCATTTAGTCCGCCTATGAACCAGATGTGCATAAAGTATAAATAAATGTACAAGAGTGTGAAAGAAACAGCATGCGCATCTCGCAACGAGCTGTAACTATAACGTACCTTTTTTTTTGTGCGTGTGGAAACCCCCTCGGGCCGGCACCCCACCGGGGTTTTCGGTGGGGCGGTGTGTCGGAATCGAACTGATTAAAACCACACTGTGTGCCATACTGCGCCTTAAATAGAACTATTATAGTTATAATAACGTACCTAAGGTAACTTGAAACTAGTAATAGTTACAAGTACTTTGTGCGTCGTAGCGAAAATAACGTCGTTACAAAAATCACAAGTTTGTTATTTAGCTTGAGACTAGTTATGCGGTTACATGTTACCTGATAACTAATAACTAATACCCAAACCTACCTAGTATTAGTATTCTGTGCACTGATTTTGATCACAGAGTACTTTTGAAGTTTTGATATTGACGTACGTCAAAGTCCAACTGAATGAAGATCATAGAACTCTTGTGATATAACCTTACATTTACACAAATTTATTGAGAATTATAGGCGGTTCAATAAAGAAAACTAATAATGGGTGATTTATCTGACTTCGCAAGCCCTAAAGCATCGGACTCTGAACTTCAGGATTTCCTCGTTGCTGAAAAACAAAAAGCTCAATTCCATGCCCAGGTATTTATTGTTTGCCAATAGTTTTTTGTGAATTTATTAAATCTAAATGATGCATTAAGCAAAATGTAAGTTTTAAGCATGTTATGAAATAAATACTCCATCCAGTCATTTTGTTCATTGGTTGCACAATATTATAGTATGATGATTGATGAACAATAAAATTCACATCTATAATAGTCGTTATTACTAGAAACAACTTTTAGTTTAAAGCTACTGTGAAGTAGAGTAAAATAATCTTAACTTTTTTTCAGATTCACGAATTTAATGACTTTTGCTGGGACAAATGTGTTGACAAGCCTGGTGCAAAACTAGATTCTCGGACAGAAACCTGCATTACTAACTGTGTAGAACGATTTATAGATGTATCCCTGCTCATAACAAACAGATTCGCACAGATGCTTGAGAAAGGAGGTGGAATGCATTGAATATTATTTTATGTTTGATAAACCTCTGTAATGATCTGTAGCTCAGAATGTAAGGAGAATTGTGCATTTGTTTTTGGTTAGATTGTGTGAAGGAACATTTGGTTTATCTTAGATTTACTATAATATTAACCTCACTGTTGTTTATTGTACCAGGAAAATGTATGTTTACATAAATTGTTAATTAAATGACAATAGATAAAGATATTATTAAAACTTGCTTTATTTGATATAAATAAGTAGGTATACAAATAATTTCACTTAGAAGCAGCTATTTATGCTGCTGACTTAAGATCATTTTTTTTATTATAAAGTTACCGTTGAATATAATATGCTATGAATGGTTAGTAAACTTTGTGGGCATTGCTTGTACTGAAAATACATATTTATATATTTCGAAGTTAGTAAATTGGAGTAGATTATCTTAAAAAAAAATTATCTTCCAACTCGTCCAAGCTTAGTGTCAGTACGGGGATCAGCAGTAACCATTTGTACAGCAACCAATGCCTCATTAATCGTGGTTTGCAATTCTCTCAGGTCTTGAACAAACAGTAGTTTCAATACATCAGCAGGTTGTTGAATAAGATTAACTTCTGTTGTTGGTGGTTCAGGGTGTGGTTTGGTCTTCAGTATCTTGGCTAAAGCAGATAGCCTAAATTTTGGATCTGGATGTGGTCCCACTCCAGCTAATGTAGATACTCTTTCCACACCTGCCTTGAAGGCTATACTATCAACTGAAAAAAAATATTTATCAGAGTTATTTACAAGTAAAGATTATAATATTAGTCATCTGCTTAAATAATATATACTATTTATGCGACTTATAATACCACTAAGTTATTGCTAGTATGCTGCCATACATTACTGTTTTAACATAACTGCAATATTTGGTCATTTTAATTATTATCTAAACAAAATCATTTTAACCAGTATTTATAAATATGCTAATTTTCTTTAGAACTTCTTTCTTTAAATCTATAAATAGTTATCTTTTTTTTAAATGAGACAAGATTTTTGCAAGTTTATTGATATTTTAACACTTTTAGTGCCGGCGACACGCTTGGCGTGTTCCTCTAAAGTTCCTCCAGGTGCCAATGACACGCCTGGCGTGTCAACAATGTTTCGGCAATATTTTAGAGATTATGCAATATTATGTATTAAAAATAAGTGTAGCTTAATTACTTGATAAGTTACCCAAATTTGAAGTGGCTCTTGTGCTACAATGATTTTTATATTCCACAAAAAATGTTTTACATACAATGCCGCTAATACGCTAGGCGTCTAGGCCGAGAACACGTTCAGCTGCATAGATTGTCAACCATGGCAACTTTTACTTAACTATGTTGGTATGCTTATTCTAGAAAATTTTAGTATGCGTGTTATCTTTAAAAATAATGCGCTAACTTGTACACTTTGAATAGATGTTACAATATTAAAACAGAAACATTTACATTGTAAATTTCTATGCACAGGCTGACAACCAAAATATAGCATTTATATATATGGCAATGCATTTAATGTTGTGATAGAAGGAACAAATTTGAACGCTGACATCGTTTGTTCGTAATATATAACATAATATTTTTTTTATATTAGTGATGATCTTGCAAAACAACCAAATATATAAGGAAAAAAAGGTTTTGCAGAGGAACCTTTTGGTAAACCAAAAAAAAAGATCGGCAGTTAGAAGCTACCGCACGTGTTTTATGACCTCCCTCCGAATAAATAAGAAGTGCTATTAATGTTAGGAAAATGTTGACAATTTCTGCCAAAATTACGAAACTTGTTTACCTTCTATCTTATTTTGTGACATTTTTCTAAACTCAAAAGCACTAACTAAACTATGGTAAATTACTTTTTATATACCCTAAAATTAAAATTATTTGGTTTGCAGGATAAATAATAGTCTATAGTCCCAAACATACAAGTATTGAATTGACAATATTATTGTGTGCATATATTTGCTACAAATAAGAAAAAATTCAATCTGAATTGAATCTGATTGTCATACAATTTAATTACAAAATTTGAACACTTATGACTGCATGTGATATGTCACAAGTCTTGTTAGTTGGGTGTACTGCCCTTTGGGCTAAATATTTTCGGCCAAATTTTACTTCGCAAAAAACTTATCGCCCTAGTTTCATTTACCAAATGAATATTTAGCAAATTTTCATTTTGTATTTTATTCACTTGGTTCAATTACCCGTCTGCTCGTTTGCCCCCTATAATAACAACAGGGTCACGTGTCCTGACGCGAGTTTAACATTTTTACCCATCTAAAAGTGCACAATGCAAAGAAGTTTTCACTTAAAAAGAAATTATCATGATTTTGTGAAGTTTTATTAAATCAAATGTTTATTAAGCAAACGTTTTATAGAAAAGTAGGTTAGGTGAGAACTGCGACCCCAACAGCGCGAGAGTGCCGCGGCAGCAGCCGCTGAAGCGCCAAAAACGAACTGCTTCGAGGTTTTATACTCAGTTTTTTTAATGCTGTGACATGATCAAGTAATTATTTGTTAATCAATTACTTGTCAAATCAATTATCTACTTTCGAAATAGGAATTTGCTAATTAATTGACAAGTGTTTTTTTGCCAAATGAAAATTTGCAAAAAATAGTTTGTGATGTGATTGTGATATTTTGGGAAAAGTTTTTTGCTCATACATCAGTAATCCTGTTAGTTGAAGTATTTATTACATTGCTAGCTTTACTTACAATCAAGGTTGTCCAGAGGATTTGTAGTCACTACATTTGGTGCGGCCTGTTTTGGTTGCTCGTATTTTGCTTCCTTGTATTTCTCAGCTGTCATGAAGCAAACATTAAAACTAATAAATATAACACCTACCATGCTAGTTCCATACAAACATATATCAATTAATGAAATATAAGTTAGATTAAAGGGTTACTAGGGTAGCAAATTTTACCCAAATGTTGGTCTAGATAGATCAATGTTGCTCAAAAGCAAAAATTATGTTAGTTAGTAATCGTAAAATAATGACTAAGAAATAAAATATTTAAATTCTTGTCATATTGTAGGACAATTACCAGTGACTAATTATATTTCTTCCAGAGGAAATATTCATCCTCCTCACTTTTTAATGTAATAGAGTGAGATCCCAGTCCTTCCAGGCTTATGTGATTTTAGGAAAGATGATTTTTTTAGGATTGGTAGTATAACATAAACATAGAAAGGAATGGATACTCGCTTCCTTGCACAGCACAACTTTTAACGAGTCTGGGAGGATGTTTGGCCCGTCAGACTTGTCTTGTCTGGCTCATTGAAACATGTTTTAAAATATTATACTTAATAATAAATATAATAAATAATATATATAAAATTCAGCCTTCCTAAAATGACGTAAGTTCCCTCATTCTTTATGACTTTTAAAGTGTCTGTAAAAAGTTATGGCCCACAGGAAGTGTCTGGCAACTGTATATGTTTGTTTATAACAATACCATATATGACATATGTGAAAACTAGCCTTGCTACTTTGACGTATGGTTATGGTTATGGTTTTTTCCACCTTTGATACCTGCTACCTGTAAAACGGCCACACTTTTAGCTTAGCGAGTATCCATTCCTTTCTCTGTTTATGTTATACTACCGATCCTAAAAAAATCATCTTTCCTAAATATGTAAGTCTGGGCTGACTGGTATCTTGGACTATAATGGCAAGGGCTATTTGCTGCTTTAGGTCTAAAAGCTCAAGCACATTAGTATTAAAATGGAGGAAAGAATGGCAGAGTTACCATATTGTTGCCCAAGATTATAAAATATTAATACATTTTACTAAAGGAGACCTAAACCTACCATAAGACAATTCAAACGAAACTTACCGTTATCTGCGTATTCAAGTCTTACGGCATACGAGAGAAGCCAGTTCAACTGCTCATTTGGAGTGCCATCAGTTACAGGGCTTACTAAGTCGTTTTGATAGGTGTTGTAAGCCGATGTCCAAGATTCATTATCAATATTCCTCAAACCCTCGCGCTCTTCGATTTTATAATGTCTAATCTTCTGATCTTCAAGCCACAGAACTACGCTTCTGTATTCTTTTTCATCTAAAAATCAAATATGTTTAAACGTCGATACGAATTCTTGAACATGATGAGAGCTATTTGATTATGTACCTTCACAATTAAAAGTTCCTGGATTAGGATGACCCAGAGCACTTAATTTAAGTTTAAATATATTACTCATTATAATATATATGTTAGCACTAAGTTTAGTCTGAATAACCAACAACAGACAAATGCCGAACACAGATAACTATATACTCATGCTATGGCAACTTGGAACATAAAAGAATTGCACTTTTTTTATTGAGTCCAGTGCCATCTCAAGGATAGATACCGGAACTAAAATTACTGTGTTACAATATTTAAATTTATAATTTGTATGAGGGGAAATTTATTACCCACAAATGTATTACGATTTAAAATTCGCATTTGTAAATACCAAAACATTGCATATTAAATATCTAAAACCACTTCAAATTCTTTACAAACAACAATTTGTTCACCAACACACAATAATATTAATCAAAAATACAATCGAACCTAATATTAATATTTGGAACTTATTAATATTAGGTTGGCAACACTTCACTTATATTGCAAATGGCTGCGTATGAGTACCGATTGCCGGTTTCTTGTGCTTTTCTTTTTGCAATAAAAGTTTTGGTTTGAATATAAAAATTGGAGATTAGTCATAAACATACATTAATTATGTAAAGTATAAAATTCTCATGTTAGAACCAATAAAACAAGAAACAGGTAACAACAAAACACATTCATACACCGTATAAGTAGGTACCTATATATTGTTCAATTGTATATATATATACCTATAGATATGTATATTATATTAGTTTTCGGTATCTGACCACTAGGCAGAGTTTTGTGTTGTCAATAAAAAGAAGCAGAGTTGCCTGTCTATATCCTATATACTATTGTAGTCTTTGTATATACTAATGCCGAATGCCGATTGCTGATGCCGATTAGAGTTAGGGATGCAAACGATACATCAATTTTTCAGAAACATCGATGTTTTGATAAGAAAAAATATCGATGTTTACCATCGATGTTCACTATTGTAAATCATCTATGTATCGATGTTATTCTATACGATGTTTTACATCGATGTTTCACCCGCAATCTATCAGAAATCTTTGGTACCTCTGTCCCGTCCGTCCAAAAGTTATTCGAATTAGGAAGCAACAATAACCCAACAAAGAAACCGTTTGACGGGAAAACGGCTTTCAAAACTTTTATTTCTAAATTCATTTTTTAAATAACTTGCTGTAGTTTTAAAAACTGAAGTTAATAACTTTATATATTTTTTTATTGAAATAAAAATTAACAGTTAGTGATTTCATTTTATACGACACCTAACTTGTTTGTTTTAGATACCTATTTTCCTATTTATTAGATCATTAAGAGACTTTAAAAAAACATCGATGTTTTGAAACATCGATGTTTTCTAGACGATATTTTATACATCGATGTTTTTTCTGAAACATCGATTTATCGTCACATCGATGTTATTTTAGCGATGTTTGCATACCTAATTAGACTTGTATAGTTCACGAACTATGTACTATTAGGAATTCATTCCTGACATGGAACTAGAACGAACTATTCTGTGAGCTTAAAGGACTTAGTTCATTTAGTACATTAGTACTGTCAAGAAACATGGAACGACTGAATCGTCAACTGAAATGTCGTACGTTGTACGTAACGAACGAATAAGAATGAGATGCATGCTGTCTGCACATTTTTTTTTTGTCTTTATAAAAAGTATTGACGAAAACAAATTTTCTTGGTTTTTTATTTTCTTATCGCTTTTATACAGTGTTACAGTTCAATCAAATAAAAATTTAGATAGTTCTTACTTATTAGCTTCCATTTTGAATTTAATACATTGTTAGATTAGCACACAAACACCGAATAAAAACAACAATACCATTTTGCGTGTTGTTATTTTTATTCTGTTTTTTTGCTTTTGCATTGACTTACTAATTATATTTTTTTGTTATATAAATGTAAATATGTAAATTAGTATGGTGATTTTACGGGTATATGAATGACAGTACTAGGCATGCAAAGTATGAAGAAGATCCAAATATTCATTCAATGCAGCAATGTACTACTGAACTAATAGAACTGGAAGTCCGAACTAGTGCATGTGAGTGACTGTACTAGATTGGAGCGCTCTTTTCAGTGACCGAGCAAGAACTAGACATGTGTAGCTCCGGAGCGTATTAGTTCCTGGAACTATGTCCGCAGTCGGAACTGTGTTAGTTCTTTCCGACTTGCTCAACCTAATAGTTCCACAGTTCCTCGGAACGATCACGCGGATTGGAGGAGCGGCCGGAGCGGTATTGAATGGTGGAACGAATAACGAACAGTCCGCTCCAGGCCGTCCACCACTACTTCAGTTCCGTTCCGTTCCGTGTATTTTGAAAAGCAGGATTTACTTTAACAGACAGAAGGCAACGATTGAAGGCATCAAAGGTGCCTAAGCTGCTTTTTATGTTAGCAATTATAAATAAATACCTACATATATAGTATAATAGTATATTAATTTGACTGGCCTGTTGGTATAGTGGTAAGTGACCCTGACTGCTCATGGTCATGGGTTCGATTCCCATCTGAGTCTAGGTGTTCTTTGTGTCCATTGCTTGTATGTTTGTAAAGTCCCCCGCGACACAGGAGTAATTCCTAATGCGGGAGTTGTCTTTTTTTTTTAAACTAAATTATGTATCTATACTATGTATTGATTTTTGAAGACCCAGTCAATACAATAATTTTAAATATTTTAAGTCTAGTTAGGTACGCTATTTTATTTTGTACATTATTGGTTGAGAGTCCTACGCCTGTATCTATCTGAGTATGAAGGAAAATCAATTGATATTGTTTACAATTATCATGTACTAGCTGCGCCCCACGGTTTTACCCACATACGTCCCGATACCGTGGGAATATCGGGATAAAAAGTAGCCTATATGTTAATCTAGGTCTCCAACTATTTACATACCAAGTTTCATATCAATCGGATCAGTAGTTTTTGCGTGAAAGAGTAACAAACATCCATAAATCCATAATCCATAACAAGAATGAGTGCACTGTAAGCAAATCTACGTGCAATCAAATGTGGATTGAGTTAACTGACCTGTCCAAGTATTTTTATTCTTGTTGCGATTCATACTCTATACGAGTCATATGTCAAGATCGGGTTACTTCCGAACAGCTGGTCGGAGCCGGCATAATAAGCCTTGACTCGAATTGCATAATTTCTGTCAAACATATGCCAACAAGAACACTTATGTACGATCTCCGTACACGATTTGATAGATAATGCTAATGATACTACTCGATAATATACTAGATGATTTATTGATACAGCTAGTATTCAAGTAATTACAAATAATGTTATAAAATATATGATTCTAACTGCTACGCTATGTTGCCATGAGTACCGTCCTATTGCTAAACGTGCACTAACACTAAATTAGTTCACACTTCATATTGTTACTTATTTTGCTGACCGAACGTAATGTACGGTCATTAGCCCGTACACATCCACACATCCATACATCCTCACAAACTTTCACGTTTATGATATTAGTAGGATGTCCGAGGAACTGTCAGAACCGAAATAAAACTGAACTACAATGTCCGGATAAAAGTAAGGAACTAGATAGTTCCTCGGCATGTTTCCTGGAACTAGTTCCGACAAGGAAAGGAACCGTTCCAGGTTCAATCCCATGTCGGACATGGTTTGCACATGTCTAGCAAGAACAAGCCTAATGCCGATACACAGATGACAGAACGCAGATTATAGATGGGTTAACACTCGAATAACTAACCCGAGTTATCACGAGTCACGCTTAACTCGATTGATTGAGATCGATGATTTGGATTATTCTTAACTCTGGTTACACGAACAAACTAAGTGAAAGAGAGAAATCATAGAGGTATTATAGCTACCTCTATGGAAAAAACACGATTCGGGCGGTGTGTGAGCGCTTTGTTTCGGTCAAAGTGATTCTACGGAATGACGCCAACTATGATACGAACGATGTAGATATGCCGATCTTTTCAAGCCGAATTCACTTCACGTCTTCACTAGTCACAAATGTATTATGGACTATGGTGCGTTCACACGCTCGCGTTTAAACCGACATTCAATGAGCATAAGCACGGGCATAAAGTATGTGAGCAGGCTGTTTGAGCATGCTTGCGTGAATGTGCTCGCGCTTGCCGCCGATCGAGACGACTGTCGGTTTTTTGACACACTTAAAAAGGTGAATGTGCTGGCTGTCTTAAGTTGGCGATGAGAAGTCGCTTTTTTACATTTTTTTTTGCTATTTCAACTGTTCATCATTGTTCGAGAAATTTCTTTTTTGTTCGATTTTAGTTTTTTTAAATAGAATGAAAATTTACCCTCAAGTTAGCGGGGAGAAGTCGTTTTTTACAAATTTTTTTTGTTATTTCAATTGTTCGTCGTTAACTGTTCTTCATTGTTCTATAATTTTTTTTATGTTCGTTCTTATGCTCTCTTAAGTTGGCGGGGAGAAGTAGTATTTTACATTTTTTTAGCTATTTCAACTGTTCGTCATTGTTCTATCAATATTTTTTTATATAACAATTGATTCCAAGGTATATGATAATAACAATCGATAATCGAATAGGTTTAATAACGATTATACACTACCCTTATCCCTACCGTGAGCTGTCAAAATTATCATCGGTAAGATAATTGGTAATAAACAAGGTAGTATTTACGTCAAAGAGTAAAGTAATCTAGGGGAATTTACGTAGTAACCACTTAGTAATCTGTGATCTTTGATTATATATATATATATATATGTCTTGAATATAATCAAAGTCTGTGATAATATCCACAAATAATGTCTTGGATTAAGGAGAACTGTGTTTCTTTCTTTCAATTGTTTTGCATTAAAGTTGTTAAGACAGGTCGTGTGCCTCAGCACATAGCTTTTATTATGGATGGGAATCGTCGTTACGCTAAAAAAAACAGTGTGGATACCAGTGCTGGACATTACAAAGGGTTTGATAAGTTATCTGAAACTTTAAAGGTAAGTAATATCTTGAATTATGTATAAGTCTAGACAGAACCAAAAGTAGTTAATATTTTAAAGTATTAGTTAGGCCCGAGCTCACAATACGATCTTTGCCACAAATATTTTTTTGGTTGGTCAGCAGTGGCAAGGGGTCCATGCAACAGGAAATTCAAGTTTCCTTTTTAAAAGATAAAAATTTACAGCAAACATGAACATTTATAATATTTATCTATATAGTATGGTTGTAATTTTGGGTGAAGCAAGTTTAAAAAATACAAATACTAATATATGATTAGATTAATATAAGTTTATTATATGCATTGGTTTGTGTATGTACAGACCTTTGAACTAGATTACACTGGCTGTGATAAAAGACTGTGACAGGTGGGCCAGTATGTAACGTGAAGGGCATGAATCGAAGAATGTCCGTGATTATTAAAAAGATGTAGAATTGCATATGTTTTAAAAGATTGAAAAGTTATATAAACTGGAGGTTTAAATAACTTTCATATACCTCACTGTTTGTGGCCTTTATTGGTCATAGAACCATTAGTTTATTGGTTTAACTTTACAATGCTCTAATTACTTACTAGAAATATATTACAACTTGGAAATACTGTGACCCGTTTGCTTGTTTACCCTTAACAAAACATATAAATAACATTTAATAAAATAATAAAATAACATTTAATAAAATAACATTTAATAACAAAATAGAGAGACCTACAGGTCTCTCTATTTTGTTATTAAATGTAGTAATGAAATGTTAAAGATGTTGGAGTAAACATCTTGAAAAAGAGTATCCTTGGAGTTTCTTGCCTGTTCTTCTCCATAGGATCTACGTATTGGAACAGGCAACTAGCTTCACAACGAACTTCTGACTGTTGGACTCCTACTCCTGACAATTCAAAAATACCTGCAATGGGTTTACTTGAAATGAATAATTATGATTTTGAAGAATTGTAGTGATTATAACTTTCATAATTTTTCAGTGGTGCTTAGACCTTGGCATACCAGAAGTAACAGTTTATGCATTCAGTATTGAAAACTTTAAAAGGAGCAAGGAAGAGGTTGATGCTCTAATGGATTTGGCAAGAGATAAGTTTCAGAGATTATTGAAGGAAATGTATGTTTAAATTAACATTTTATTCTATTCTCTGTGGTTTGCTTATGGTATAAAATATTTAAAGAAATAAAGATTTTATAAAAATGATAGTTTTCACCCACACTCTTGTTAGATCACCATTTCCATGTTATTTTTTTAATTATATATTTTTAATGTAGACATTGATTAAATGCTTGCCAATTGCTGCGGTTGTGGAAATTGACATATACTGTGTCTTTGTGATGAAGTTAATAAGAAGAGATTTCTTTTCAACCATTTATGTAATCTCAGCAGTTTTTGTGCTTTTCAAAGATTGAATTAGTAATTATATAGTACCCACTAACTTTTCTATGCCTTGGGATCTCTTTTCAATACTCCTAACAATGTGTATGTAAAATTTGATGATGAGCAGTTGAGTAGTTGAGGTATGAAAATGTATCAAATGGAACAAATACAAATATTTATTATTTTAATTTTTTTTACTAATCAGTTCAAGCCAGATCCAAATAGCAATAGTTATAAGTATAATTATTTTATGTTCTCTAGAGACCAAATTAACGAATGGGGTGTAAGAGTGCATATTGCTGGCCGATTATCTCTTCTACCTGAAGATTTGAGAGCCTTAATATCCAAAGTTATGCTGGCTACCAGAAACAATAACAAACTGAGACTTAATATTGCTTATGCTTATACAGGTATTTCAGTTTTATTTTATAATATAATTTATTTTCTAACTTTTGTTATGCTATGTTAGTATCTTCCATGGTTGCCTGTTGTTCAATAAATAATTATATCAATTACTTCAGACACTTTTACATGTTAATTAGGTCTGGTAAAACTAGATGGCGCCGGTGGCCGTCATTTCCAATGACTAGCCGTGAGAAGAAACATCGAAACAAACTTAATGATCCAAATCTACATAAATTCTACATGTGCAAGTGCCATGTAAGTGTCTAGGGTCGTCTTTAGCGGCCAAGTCTGCCGGGGTTCTAATGGGGCTCTATAAATTATCGATTCCTTCTAAATCTTATAATTATGTATTTATACGGGAATTAACGCGATCACGAAATAGGAATTACATACCTCTGAATTACCTGACGTTTGTCGTGATCGCGTTAATTCCCGTATAAATACATAATTATATAATTTTTTTTTATTTGGGTCAACAAACAATTGTACAAAATGCTTAAAATAAACTTCTGGTACTGATGATAAGTTTTAGGTTAATGTACAACCAACATCGTTGTCCACTACAGAACTATATGCTACATAACAACATTTCATATGTGTATTACAGAGTACATTTTGTATGATAACTTAAAACTGTAATTACATTTAATTTTACAAAAAGAATGAATGTTACAAAATTGGTTGAAGACAAGAAGGTAGTCATGAGTTAGCAACTAAAACATTTAATTACTCTCGTCTCTCAAAGATCTCTGCTAGCATCTCAACCAGTTCAACCACACATACCTTAAACTGTGCAGGTGATAGTACAAATAGGTCGATGTTTGTGAAATAATCGTTATAAAGTTTCATAATTCGGCACAGGGGGTTCGTTCACCCGCATCTGTTCTGCACATTCTGGCAGGCCACTAGGATGCGCAGTGCGCATATGCGATCTGCTGATTCTAAGGTATATTTGATTTATTAGGTTGTTACAGTCAAATTTATTGCGACAAATGTTATATAATGTTGAGCGCGAAAGTTTATAAAATGTAATCTTGTTGTTTCAACCACTGAATTTTTATCATATGAATGTATTTTAAATTTTCTTCTTAACAGGAAGAGATGAAATCAGCCGTGCAGCATCACACATAGTCGATGGAGTGAAGAACAATGAAATTAAAGCACATGATATTGATTCTGAACTGGTCTCACAAACACTAGAGCTAACGGAGCCTGAGCTGATGGTTAGAACATCAGGAGAAGTGAGATTGTCGGATTTTATGCTATGGCAGGTATAAAAAACATGAGGCAAATAAAACTAGCAATAACTATACCATCTTAATGGATTGTTATATTTATACATTTTTAGATTCTTCAGTTACTTACAGCAGTTCAGCATTTAGAATATTTTCAATATTCTAATTGATTTTGATGAAAATTCTTTCGATTCTTGCCCTTCACATTAAAAGTTGGCGTTCATCAGTATATTAATTCGCCAGTAGCTTGGCATGTTAATATACTGATAAATTTTCCTTTCTTATTGGTTGCTTAACTTTTGGATGAATTCTGAACAAGAATATTAATCATCTCTATGTCTGACAACGATATCCGTTGCTAAATGTAGGCCTCTCCTGAAGAAACCCACAGATGGCGGTTTTGTGCCGCCTTAATCCAGTGGGGGAGAAGGAGAGCCGCAGAAGGTAGAGCTGTTTCACAGTCGACCACACCAAAATGAAAATTTGTATAATCATGTGTGTTCTCTAGGAGACCGGTTGCAGGGTGTCCACTGCTAATGTCCGAAAACAATCCCTGACTTTACCTCGACCAACTATATACTTAAATTTAATAGAAAAATAAAATATAACATTTATTTCTGAAACATATATGCTGTGCTACGGTATGTAAACCACAAACTCCGATGGGTATTGATGAAGTTTTTGAATTTTTCGTTGCTAGTTCAGTCTTTAACTTTTGTTATCAGATGACAGTTTATATGCTATTTATTGTGAATAAATAAACATGTCAGCTGGCTGTACCTGAGTGTGGAAAGATTGTCAGCTGATCCCCAGGGTTAACGCAGGAGCCAGACGGGAGCATCTATCGCCTATTAAATTCACCATCTGACGAGTTTTCCCTCGGCATACTGCCAGCTGATTTTTTTTTTGTAACTTACAAGTTCGTATTTACAAGCAGCTTACTAATTTTCATCCGAGAGGATATGACGTATCTAAAGTTCGACATTATGCTCCATTCACTAACTGAAAGATATAATTTATTGTAATGTTTCGATTTAAACAATATTCTTTTTATTACGGCACATCGTATGCCCGTATCTTTATAATACACATTACGAAACGCCCAAAGAATCTCGGCGAATGTGACATCATCGCCATTGTATGAAGTGTTGTGTATTTCTTGTTCCTTCTGTTTTTCGTAGATTATTACCACTTTTGACAGTTTCAGTCGCCTCTATACTAAGCGTTGTTATAATGTAGGTCACTCCGAACCTGGAAAAAATGCTTTAATAGTCCGCATTAAAGGTCAGACTAGGGCATGAATTAATTATATTCCTCATTTTACAATCACTGGGAAATTTCCTGGATGCAAACAGTGTAGAATCTCAATTTTACCCGACTTTCCAGAAGTGGAGACGATGCGCAATGGCCTGGGTAATGGACTACCCGGTAGTAGTTAGTATTATTGGGCCTGTGGTATTCGTGGATGAAGATGGGACAACATCTCTTTTTGTGCAAGCCTTGCAGAGAGGTCATTTTCAGCAGTGAACACGTCTTTTGGCTATGCACGTACTGTAAAACTCGATTTTTTAATTTCAGGTACCCAACACAGTTTTATATTTCTCAGACGTCTTATGGCCAGAATTCACAATTTGGAACCTTCTAGTAGCGATCATCCACTTCCAACGATATGCTCCTCCTCCTGAGGAAGCAAAATACATCAGTGGTGAGAAGCAACAATTTTTGGATAAACTCGAAGACCAAAGGTTAAAACAGTTGGAAAAATATGTTAGTTGCTGATATGATACTCGTTTTTAAGTGGTTAGTTGTCTATTTGTAAAATATAGTTTTATTAAACAAAAATAAAATTGTTTGTTGTTACGATGGTGTGTCATCGCATTTCCACTTATAGACATTACTAAATCTGTCTCATCTTAAAATTCTTTATTTTTTTTTTGTAATATTTTGGAATTAATGTCTTTGATCTTAATGCAAATCAAACACCTTCAATAGTCAAATATGCTACCAGGCATGGCAGGTACCTTCGAAGCCACAATTTATAATCTTGCGCAGGCAAGGTATGAATTTTTTATTTTTAGGATTGAAAATTACGGCCAGGGTGAGTGGTGGGTTTTCCTTCACAATTACTATTTAACGATAGATTACCGACACGTAACGCCTCCTAATTAAACTTTTAACAACTTAATTACTAACCTCAATACTTAATCACACGTAACTTGCCCCAAGTGCATGTTGGGAACTGAAGGTTGTAGGAAGTATTCGAGTTTAATGCCGTCGTTGGTATTGAACTCGAATATGCAGCCTTATTAGCATGCAGGTACAAAAAGGATTTTTGGAAAAAAAAAAGTTATGACCATTTGAATTTCCAGGTTTTTCATAAAAGTATGTGTAAAGTTAGTTCTTAAATCGTACATATCTTTAATTTTGGAATTTTTCATTCCGTTACTAAGAAAATTCATAAAATCTAAGATCGATTTTTTTTTAAGTTCGTTTTATGGATTTTCTCAATAACCGAGTGAATAAAAATATAATTTAAAATCTTTCACTTTACTCATTGTTGGAGACTGGTATTAGCGACTAACCTACTTAACACCTTTGGTCAAAACAATGTTATATTGTTATTTATTGCATATCGCTGTACACTACTAGACGTACGTAACGTACATTTATTCTATGTGTCCTGCACCCTGTACATATACCTAAAAATTTCGAATAAGTATGGGGTCATTTCATCACATCATCCTTGTGCTATTGCATCGTTTATGCTGCTGCAAACTTGCGATGCAGTACCTACCCCACTAAAAAAATTATATAATTTAGTTAAATTTTGTTGAATAAGGTATGAAGAAAGGTCACATTAAACTTAAGATATCTATATTTAATTGGTTTATTATTACATCGTTGGTAAATTATTGTGTTCTATTGATTGCTTTATAATTATTGATAAGCTTTATTACAATCCGCGAAGCTTCATTTTCCCTTGATGGTATATTTTGAATAAGTTTTCGTAGGGTCATAAGGTTCCCATCTTGATGCCGGGAAGATATGTTTGTTTCTTTCGTACCAGGATCTGTAAATACAATAAATGCTACAAATTTATTAAACATGTCCTATAAAATATTTTACTGAGCATAAAAAAATTGCTGCTCTCGGACAGCATAACGACGACATTTGTGGAAATATTTTCATCAATGGCATGCAAAGGCGATTTTTGCAACATTTTAATAAATTGCCTAATCAAAAGTGGAGCAGGGAGAGGCGTATTAAGCGCATCGGTATTTTTTCTGTAAAATATGAACTACAACTGCAAAATGTCTAATTGAAAATTGTTTTCAATTTATCCATATCCATAATTTCATGAGTTTTTTAGATTTAATTTTAATCTAATTTGTCAAAAAAAGATTGCTACATTTTTAAAAATAACAATTATAAGTAGGTACACATTATTATTTGCAGAAATGTCGTTCTGTCTTTCTGTTTCGTTTAACACGTATCTAATACTAAGTTTATGTAAGAAATTAAGCAAAATAATCGTAAAGCTTATTCTTGAGCAACATTTAGTTTTTATTTTAGTAAAATCGGTTAACTCTATCAAAAGTTATGGTAATTTGAATGACGGCCTGAGTTAAGGAGAAAAGAATTATCCGAAAAATAGTAATAACATAATGTTTAATTATATTTTATGGCATAATTAATTAATGTTAATGTTATTTTAAAACAATAAATAAACAAAAAAAAAAATATTTTTATTTCACACAAATTTCACGAGTCTTTCACATCTCAGAATTGTGAAAAAAATTTGCCAGATAGGGTGAATGCTGTAGTTATTGGCCACTTAACGTAAAATGTATTTTCTGACATCAATAACAAACATGTTGATAAAGACACAAATACTTATCACATACCAAATAAAATTAAATGAGATAAGGCCATAGATAATAAAACAAGTATAAATAAAATCACACATTTATTAGTAAAAAATCTCAATCAAATTCAATCACTTAAGAAATTTAGCAATTGGCCATAAAATCACAGTAATTACCATGGCAAGTCCTAGTAATTAGCCAAACAATTTAATTGTAAAATCTAAGTATATTATTGACTCTTTTTAATCTGAATTAAAAATTTTCGCAGTTCAAACCTAATTCTTCTTGTCCTGATCTTAATAAATTTAAAAATTCCTGAGTTTCTTCGTCACTCTCCTAGTTCTCAGAAATGCTTTCATAATTTTCCGTAAAAAAACAGTTATGGCATAAGAAATTGTCTCCTTCCTCCTGAGGTATATGCATAAGGTGAGATTTAGGAATACATAATTTATGATATACTTTCTGACATTCACAACATTTCAATTTTATGCTCTTTACAACTCTTTTACACACACCACAGTAAGAAATGGACTCAACTTTTCTAGTCTTTTCTAATCGTTTTATCCTTATCTCCTCTAGTTTTCTCTTTCTTTGCTCTTTTTTTTGCTTTTCCAGGTCTATTTTCGCTGAATGGAGTCTCTCTGGGGTTTTCATTCAGAAAGTTTTGAACAGAATCTAGAATATCTTCAGCATTTCTAGAAAACCCTCTTTTGCCCATATCACACAGCCATTCTTCCAACTGTTTTTCGTCTTCTCTAGTCAAGTAGGGTTCTGGTCTAAATTCACTCTTGCTATCCGGGTGTTTCAATTTAAATTGTAGTGTTGCTCTAGGTATACCATACTTTTTGGCTGCTGTACGAACTGATATACGTTGGCTAACATCTTCTAAAGCTTTGTCTAATTGTTCTTTGGTATATTGCGGTATCTTTGGCATGTTGAAGCAGTCTGAAAGAAATAACCAAAACGTATTTAGTAATTGGCCATGTTTACTTGCCAGCTATTGGCCACCCCCGGCTAATAACTGATTCATTGAATTTTGAGCTTTAGAATTTTGTATACCCTATATAACATCCTTATACGGTCGAAACTACTTTGAAATAACGTATAATGGAAAATTAGTAATTGGCCGGAGATGGCCAATAACTAAATTCAACCAAGTTTAATTTTAGTTATTAGCCGGTAAACATTTAAGGTTATTCATGAACTTGCAAACTTTAAAATTACACAGAAATAAACTTCACCTAATATACTAATAGAAACACCTAATATTTAGGCTCTGGAAAAGTAAGTTGCGCATCAGATCAAATTGTTCCAAGACTCTTACCTTAATTTTTTCTTAACAAACCGTCCACACTTGTCAAAACTTTTTCAAACTGACTGTTTGAATGTTGTATAACGCAACCTAGGTCACATTTTATAAACTTACACGAAAATACAATAGTTATAGGAATATTTGTTGTCCTTTTCATTCATAGGCTTGCATGCATTACCTTGTTTATACCTATTTTGTTACGAGTGGCCAGTTACTATAGCGTGGCCAATTACTACAGCATTCACCCTACTCAAAAATAATAATTAGACGGTTAGACCATTGTTTTATAGCATAATAAATAATATTAATATCGCACACCCAACATCAAATATTTGGGTCTTCTTATAGATAACTCTCTAAATTGGTCAGCATTAATTTGTTAATAATCTAACCAGCCGTATCAGAAAACTCCCAAGAAATTCCGCAGATACTGAAACGCTTCTATGTCCTCACTATTCAGAGCTTGCTACAATATTGTATAATAACTTGGGGAGGAATGTCCAATAGTCATATCCCTTTAGAATGTACCTGTTTGTAGCCGTTTTCACATATTTTTTATTTGTAACATTGTTTAAAAATTTTAGCTGTCTGCGTCTGCATTTCTTGTACATATAAACTTTAACATTTATTAAGTATTCCAAATAAAGGGGTAAGGGATATCGGAATTGTGATCAAGGAGCTGTGAATTCAAAACCACTCCAGTATAACATTTGTTTTGAACTCATATTATTAGCTTAGATTAGCATAGTTGGAATAGTTAACAAGACTACCAGTAATGTGTTACTTGAATTATTAGTTAAATAATCTAATGTTACACACCTCAATAATACTTTGCCAGCATGTGAATCCTGTTTTTCTTGTGTGGCATCATTGACAAGTCTGACGTCATCAGAGGCGTCAAATTGAAATAGTGGGCCACTTTTACCTCTTGCCTAAAAAAATTGAAAAGAACCGTTTGAAACCATTATTTTTAATTTAAAAAACTTCCAACTGGATAAGTACGTTAGAATTGAATTGAATCACACGCCGTCCGACTAGTAGAGAACGTGTGTCCTTTAGAACGAAGATCATTATATTTTTAACATTTTATAATCTTCTTTTTTCTAAGCGTTGAAATGTTAACGCTAACTCGATTGAAAACCAAACATTGAAAGAAAGAAAGAAGAAAGAAAATCATTTTATTTTGCACAAACATTTGACGCACACAAGGCATATTTAAACAAAGAACATGTATATTAGGAAAAGAAGGAAATGACAAAAATAAAACAAAATAAAAAAAACGAAATTAGCCTTATCTATGGTCGGATAAAAATTGGTAGTCTGTGCTAATCTGTCTGTGGATTCTCTGTAATACAACTGTCAAAAAGTATGGAAAAAAACATTTGCAAAAGAAAAAATAAAGCTGCCCATACTCTGCCCAACATTATCTATCCAATATAAGTAGTTAATACAGAAACCCAGATTACCGCTTACCATGGTACAGTGGCATTATTTTTTGGGGAAACTCCACAAAGATAAACTTATGAATCGGACATAATTTAAGCGTTGTATTAATGTCATACGTAAACCAAGAAAAGTTGTCAATTGTTGTGGACATATAGACGAAACCCTAGTCGCTCAAATAAAAACAATATGACAATTAATAAAAAAAATACTTAAAACATTATAAAACTTACTCAGCTTGCTTAAAATGAACTGATGGTTCGGACATAATTTTATTTTTAGTTATTGTATACATTTCAATCATATGGTTTGACATTTTATAGAACATTACATAATCATAATTGACTTGAGTGTAACCAACTGTTAAGATTAATGTTTATTAATATAATTGTAACTTTCAAAATAAATATTAAATAGAGAGAGAGAGAAAGGACTATTTTGAACTAAAAAAATAATATGGTATGCCACTTTAGTAGGCGTAGAACGTGTTTAGACTTCTTTTATTAACTTTAAAAATTTGCATGCGTTTTATTGTATGTATATACTACAAATGTTTATACAAATAAATGAGAATGTGAAATGAAATATTGCTGAATGAAGTAATCTATCATTTACGGGTAACAATTGCAATTTGCAAATTTAAAGTCATTTAACATGGCACCATTGGCAACAGTTTGGATAGGGTAATTTAAATACCAGAGTTTGCATACCTTAGTAACTATAAAATCATAAAATGTATAGTGATGAGGCAATATGAGATCTTCTTTGACATACATCAGCTGATCAGCAGACACAGTTTTTAGTTCACTAAATTCAGGACGTAATGTATCTAAACATCTTTGTAAAAATTGATATATGGAGTTTCCTGAAAAAAAAGAACAAAAATATATTAGTCACATTAATAAATAACCAAAATAATAATCTATCTAACTATAGTAACTATGGTGTTGCTAGTTTTAAGGTTAACCATATTTATTATTTATTAAAAAATTACAACAATTGATACAAATACCCCCTAGATGGCGTTATTCCTTAACTCAGGGGCTAGATACTGCTACTAAGCTAAAAGCTCGTTTGCAATATAGGGTATCTAACATTATGCTAAGTCTCAAATCATAGGCTGATTAAAGTATACTGAGTTTAACGAGAACGGAAATAAATATAGGGTCTATTTCACGATTCGGCAATTGGGTAGATTCCTATGTTCAAAAATAAATATAGGGTCTATTTCACGATTCGGCAATTGGGTAGATTCCTATGTTCAAAAATAAATATAGGGTCTATTTCACGATTCGGCAATTGGGTAGATTCCTATGTTCAAAAATAAATATAGGGTCTATTTCACGATTCGGCAATTGGGTAGATTCCTATGTTCAAAAAAAAATATAGGGTCTATTTCACGATTCGGCAATTGGGTAGATTCCTATGTTCAAAAATAAATATAGGGTCTATTTCACGATTCGGCAATTGGGTAGATTCCTATGTTCAAAAATAAATATAGGGTCTATTTCACGATTCGGCAATTGGGTAGATTCCTATGTTCAAAAATAAATATAGGGTCTATTTCACGATTCGGCAATTGGGTAGATTCCTATGTTCAAAAATAAATATAGGGTCTATTTGACGATTCGGCAATTGGGTAGATTCCTATGTTCAAAAATAAATTATTTGGCCTAAGTCAGTAAATACAACATCTCAAAATACTGCGAAACTTGTCCTTCATTTTTTTCAAGGTTTTAAATTTATTTTATGATTATATCTACAACCTAAATAAATTAAAAAAGCTTAAAATATGAAACAAATTATCTATCTATCTATCTTATCACAAAAAGAACATTACCCTTTTTCAAGGTCACATTCCTTCTATGTCCTGAACCATCCCAGTAACTGAATGTAACGGTGATAGGCTCATCTTTGAGACTGGCTTGTGTCATAACCCATTCTAGTCGTAATTCCTCACGTAATTTAAGATCAGCCTCTTCTCTCTCTCTATCTGGCAAGAATGAAGTGTCCACATCAGGATTCTTCTTTATTCTTTTTAATGACTGTAACAATAGAAAAAAGGTAGTAATAATCATGGGTTTATGAAGTTCTGTTTTTGTTTTACTGCAGTAAATTTTTACTAGGGAAACAAGAGCTGCATGTTTAGAATGCCACAGTAGGACCAGTCAACCAATTCTATATTGTTGTTAGGAACATTTCATTACATTCCGTTAATGTCATCACTAACATAAGTCGGTCATAAAGCCCATTCGGATTTATGGGATCCAACTATGGTCCTCAGCCAGTAAAACAAACATCCTATATCTTCAAAGAGCCCAAAACAACATATCAAGGACCATAAGCGGCGCAGCCTGGTTCACTTGTAACTCAGAGATACATGAGTACCTAGACATGAAAATTGTGATAGAAGAAGCAAAACAGTGTACAGAGAAATACTCAGACTGCCTAATGAACCACCCTAACCCTTCAAATGCGCTTTTGTAAAGAAATCCTATAAATCATTTAAAAAGAAAGCCAGTGTGCTTGATGATTGAAGAAAGTTGGGGCAGTGGCTGTTATTCCCTAAAACCCATTCTACTACAACCAACCTGATTATAGTTGCACGAGACTGATTGCAGGTTTCAAATAAAATAAAAACGAATTAGGTTATCACACACTATACCGTCACGGTAACGGCACGGCTCCAACCCAGCAATTAAGTTGTCATCCAAATCTGAGCATTAAAACGTGGTCGTATAATACATTTTATAATGTCAATTTGAAAAAGCCAACGGCGGGCAGTAAGCGCGCTTGCTGCAACCATACAACTCGACTCGCAGTCGGCGTGCATTTCAGGCGGCGCCGTGCTACAGCTGTGCCGTTGCAGTGCGGTTATAGTGTGTGATGACCTATAAGTAAGAAAGACAAAAAGAAAAGGCAGGTCAGTGGTAGCGGAACTCGGCAGGCTTCTATGAAAGGTTTCATAATAGTAGAGGAAGCTTCTCCTATGCTAAGGATAGAAGCAATTGGCGGTATGTATGTATTTAAGTTAAGGGTGAATATATTTGTGCCTTGGTCAGGCTAGGCCCACTCCGGTCAGTAGGTGTGAAGTTACAGGCACTCACGCGCTACGTTGCTTCGTCCGTTCGTCGCTTACGAATTACGTTTCCCGTATTTACGTAGTTAGATTATATTATTAATGATAATCAGTATAGTTAGATATTTACAAGTTCTATTTACAAGGTCAAGTTTAGCTATGATAAGTATATTTATTTATTAGGACCACAACAACTGATACACATCTTCTATCTATACTCTATAGAAATAAATAAAATTGGAGTGTCTGTTTGTAATATTAAAATAACCGCTTTTTACTAAGTGCATTTGGATGTATTTACGGTACATATACCAAAACAACATGTTTTACAATTTTTGTCTGTCTGTTTGTTTCGGCTAATCCCCGGAACAGGTGGACCGATTTCCACGGGACTTTCACTGTCAGATAGCTGATGTTAAAAGGAGTAACTTATGCTACTGTGATTTTGAAAAAAGGATTAAGGTTCCGCGCAATATAGATAAATATATACACGCGAGCGAAGCCGCGCGGGAACTGCTTGTAAATAAATAAATTTAAAGTGTCCGTTTGCAATGACCAGTGGTCGGCGTAGGTAGTGCCATTTGGTGGGATTCGTCCATCGTGGCATAACGTGGACATACCCTCTCATCTCAAAATCCCGGGATTCTAAAGATTCAACTTCGATCAAATATTACCGATATATAATTCAGAAATCCGCACCCTAAAAGTGTCTTCTTTTTTAATTATATATACCTAGTTTTTATTAATAGAATACCAGTTTCATAAAAACTAACCGAATAGCGTTACGACTCTTTATTGCTCGTATACAAACACCGTTTTTAATGTTTCGCGATTTTAACATTTCTTATACTAAATATTGTTTACAACGGAGCATATCGTGTAAATCTAAACTAATACTAGCTTATTCCCGCGGCTCCACTGGCGTTGTATTTTGCAAAAAAAACCATCCCTGACCGGGATAAAAAGTCATCTCTCTAGTTGGGGTACCTAAGCAATAGAAATTCACAAAATTTCATTAAATCTGTTGAGTAATTTCGGAGATTAGCGTGAACTAACATCAGTACATCACACATGACAAGGAATTTTAAAATATTCATATTAAAAAGCTAAAAATCTTATTGCGTTAAATAGCACCAGTGTTGGGCAATTCTAAAGACAGTTAAAGATTAACAGTTGATTAATTGTTAATTGTCACCATAACAACTAAAATTGATAAATTGTAATTGTGGAAAATTACACACATAAAATACATTTAAGTAAAACATGCCGAAGCAGATTGTTTTCGTTCATTAACATCGTCGGAAAGGGATTAAAAACCTCAAGGTATATATCAAACATGCCGACGCCCTTTATTGTCATTTTAAAATACATAGTCGGCAGGGATTTAAAAATCTATAGGTACACAAAATTTAACGTACTGATTTGCGAAGCGGGGCGCTTTAGCAATTTTGTGCCATTGTTTATTTATACATTGTACTAATTAGGTAAATATGTGTATACTTCGTTCATTTCGCACCCCTCAATTCTCCACTTTGTTACTACCATATTATTATTTATTCGTTTCAAACACACCTAATAATATGTTAATAAAATAGAATCATAATATAACTTAAAAAAATACCTAATAAATACATCAAATCGGCAGTTCTACTCTTACCTTTAAAATAATAAAATCTTTCGATTATTTAAATAAAAATTGTGTGCAACAAAAATGGGGTTTTCATGTCACCGGGACCCGATAAGCTGACTTCAGTAGACGTCGAACGTTCCTTTTCTATTTATAAGTGGATTTTGAATGTTAAAAGAAAATCGTTGAAGGTAGAAAATATTGAAAAAATTAAGTTATTTATTTTAATTAAAAAAATGAGGAAATATGTGATTCTGAAAAAGAGAGATTAAATTTACCTACTTAAATAGTAATTTTGTTCTCATAAAATAAACGTAATACAGCCATTATATCTCATCGCTTTTGTATTATACTAGCAACCCGCCCCGGCTTCGCATGGGTACAAATTATACACCTTAACCTTCCTCATGAATCACTCTGTCCATTAGTGAAAACCGCATGAAAATCCGTTTAGTATTTTTTCAGTTTATCGCGAACAGACAGACAAACGCGGTGGGGGCTTTGTTTTATAAAATGTAGTGATTTTGTATAATATATTAATTAGTTTTATTTAATTTGTGTTAAATTTAAGATAATTAATATGTTGACACATTGTACTTTTTGTTAAATAAATGTTGATAAATATTTAGATTTATTGGTATATCGCTAACCCCTACATAAATCTAAATCGCTCTAAACCGCTAAACCCTCAACACTCTTTTTTTTATATTAATTTACGTACACGGTGTACAGTTTAAAACAGTTCACAAAGATAAGCATTAAAACCGCTTCAGTATAAGGGTAGGTACTGTACATATAATTAAAAAAACAAATTTCCTACGGTTAAGTTCAGAGGTAAGTCTAACTAAGTGAACTCGAACTCGAATTGACTCAAATTTTAAAATGCAGGAATCTCGGGGTATATCCACGTTAATATAACATTTGAGGTCATTCATCCTAAATGGCACTACCTACGCCGACCACTGGTAATGACATAATGTTTTTTACTAAATGCATCTGAATGTTTACACGGTACTTATACCAAAAAAAAAATTTTCCCATTTTGGTCTGTCTGTCTGTTTGTTCCGGCTAATCTACTGAACGGGTATACCGATTTCCACGGGACTTTCACTAACAGATAGCTGGTCTTATAAGGAGTAACTTAGTCAAGTTTAGCTTTGATAAGTTTAGGACTACAACAATTTTGTCTGTCTGTCTGTCTATTTGTTCGGCTAATCTCCGCAACGGGTGGACCGATTTCCATATGACTTTCACTGGCAAATAGCTGGTGTTATAAGGAGTAGGGTTCCGCGATTTGATTTGCATATACGAGATAGTTTCATTCCAAGGTACACACGAACATATGGCAAATGCCTAACATAAGCCATTTGGAATTAGCGGTGTGAGATCTGAATTGCACCTTATTGTGTCGGAGCAAGAGTCGCTATTTATTTAAATGGTATTGCGAAAAGGTCCTTCTGTACTAGTACTATTATGTATTCTGTGCCTTGGTAGCATTTCTTTACTTACTGGTTCCTCCTTTTCCCTCCAATTCTTCACATCTGGTTTCTCATCAGCTGATGAAGCAGCATCATCATCATCATTACCTTCCTCATCTTCTTCTCCTTCAGTTAAGGCAAATGATAATGCTTGAATCTGAAACATTTTGTAACAATACCACTGCTGGATTATATTTATTACCAGATTTGCTAAATGATGCTTTTATAATTATATCCTCTCTCATCAGCCAGAGAATGTGTTTGTAATTTACCAATACTGTAGAAAAACATGTATAACACAAACCATATAATATATGTCAATGAATATCTTTAAAAATATTAAATGTATTTAACATACATATATTATCCTACTAATATTATAAATGTGAAAGTTTGTCAGGATGTGTGGATGTTTGTTGCTCTTTCACACAAAAACTACTGAATTGATAGCTTTGAAACTTGGTATGTAGATAGCTGGACACCTGGATTAACACATAGGCTACTTTTTATCTTGATATTCCCACGGAATTTGGGACTTACACAGGAAAAACTGCGGGGTGCAGCTAGTATGCACTAAATGTCTGTCAGTCTGTGGCTTATGTTTTCATGTCTAAACCGCTGAACTAATTATGATGAATTTTAGTATATGGTAGATACATGGGACCTTGGAGAACATAGGCTACTTTTTGCTGTGAGAATAAAATTTGAAGGGAGGATGAATGTTTATATCCTAGACTAATAATTATCAAGCTATTTATCAAGTTAAGGAATTTAAAAGTTCTTATATCTACAGTTTCTGTATGTTTATGTATTTTTAACCAATAGAAAAGGTAAAAAGAACCGGGCCCGCAGAGGTAGATTTCGTGTTTTTTAATTATTTTTAAAAATCTACCCATCCAGTACCCCTCTTTGGGGGAATGTTGTTGCTGTTGATTTTTCTTCCAAGTCTAAAAGCAATTGGTGCATAATTGCGACCTCTATCGTGCCGGTAAAATTGAGGTACATACATATATATATTAACTGTTTAACTGGCGGTTGTTTTGGGGTCTAGGGATCATAACTAGACCTTCTATGAAGAAATTTTTGGAAAAGTCAACAACTAGTACAAAACCAATAGGTAGACTTTTCTTCAAAATCTATCTAAAAAATAAGGATTATGGAAATTGATGTAAGATTGGAGAAAAAACAGACTACTCAAAGTATAAATTCCACACAGACAAAGTTGCAGGCACCAGATAATAAGAGATTAAACTATACAAACACATTTTCCTTACTACATATATCTAAAATAATAGTCTGAGAAAACATACATATATAGTTAACCTTATAGAAATGTTATAGGTAAAAAAGTAATGTGTATCTGAATTTATTTTACCTGTCTCTTTTGTTTGTTCTTCTGTGCCTGTTTTGCTTCGATTTCTTTTTGTCTCTCCTTTTCTTTCTCTGCTTTTTTCTGTGCTAGTTTCTTCTCTCGCTCTCTAACTATATGTTCCTGTTTCGCTTTCATCTCATCAAGAGTAACTAGACCAATAGTTGAACTCTTCAATTGCTGTTCTACGGCATCATAATGAGTAGCAAATTTGTTTTCGATGTTGTCTATCTTTAAATCTTCTTCTATTTTCTTTTTACGTAGTTCTATTTCTTGCTGGGCTTTCTCCCTTTTCTTCATTAAGTGCATAGCTCTGCCAGCTTCAGATGCAGCACCTTTATAATGAGCCATGGCTATATCTCTTTATGCGATATAAAGTATAAAACACAGCAAGTGAAAGATGCTTCTTAGCAATTTTTGATTAATTGTTTAATAAATTCGTAGTTTTTTGGCAGAAGAACTACAACACACACAATGACAACAGAGTTGACAAACAGATGCTTTTGACAAACCATAATGGTGCGTTTACACGCACGCCGTGCAGCCTGGCAAGCAGCACGGCACGCAGCTCGGTGCGCAGCCTGCCACGCAGCGTGCCAAGCAAGCTTTTCACACCAGGGCTGCCAGTAAGGACAACTTATTTTATACCGCTAAGACTCGGAAATTATACAAAACATGTACTATTATACAAAATCAGTGTTGTACAACTATAGAACGTCACTCTTTGGGGATTTTAGTAAAAGGTGTTTTAACTTTAAGGTATAAGGATTTAACAGTTTATCACAGACATGATTTGTTTTAAGTAGCTCTATGTGTTTGTACATACTTTTTACGCTATAACATCAGCAATGACATTGTATCCAATTATACAATGAAATCTACTATACAAACAGGATACAAAAGATTACGGATATTATACCAATTTTGTATCCAATTTTACAATCTAGCAGCCCTGTTTCACACACTTGCAGGCATGGTCCGTAGGGTACCTAGGCACACAAGCACATTCACCCTTTGAAGTGTGTCAAATCTTAGGATTTAAGTTAGTATTGATTGATTGATTGACGATTAGAGAATTGTAACTAATCGCATATCGATGATGTGCAGTAAATAAAATAGATTTATGTATGCCTTAAAACAGTTAATGAAGAAGCCGCCCCCAATGCTTATCATGGTTATTTATGTTCACGTTTATTAGAAATAATAAAAAATTCTATTCAAAAGTTAGCGAGGATAGTAAATTCATTAAAAGAGATCCCACTAAAATAAGAAACGAATTATGTAAAAGCACTCTTCGACGTAAAAATAGTTATAACGCATGTCAAATAAAAAAATCAAATGTAAAGTTTTGGCTACTTGAAAAGTGCTTTTACAAGATAAATGATTTTTTGAAATGAAAAAGTACGTATATACACATAGAGATACTTAAAACAAATCATGTCTGTGATAAACTGTTAAATCCTTATACGTTAAAGTTAAAACACCTTTTACTAAAATCCCCAAAGATTGACGTTCTATAGTTGTACAACAATGATTTTGTATAATAGTACATGATTTTGTATAATTTCCGAGTCTTAGCGGTATAAAATAAGTTGTCTTTACTGGCAGCCCTGGTGTGAAAAGCTTGCTTGCCACGCTGCGTGGCAGGCTGCGCGCCGAGCTGCGTGCCATGCTGCTTGCCAGGTTGCACGGCGTGCGTGTAAACGTACCATAATACTGGAGGCAGCAGGCCACACGCCACGTTGAACATTTTCATGCAATCGGTTTGAATGACCTGTATTGGAATTGCATCTCTTTCGTACAATACTCTTACTCTTTCACTCTTACAAAATACGACTACAGTCACCTTAGAAATACTTAGAATATTGTTTATCTGAAAACTAATGAAACGTCTTTATTTTTATCTCATTTTAACTACTTTTTGACATTCAAACAACGCTTATGAAATATAGGTACTGTGAAATTATAAAATACATGTGTAAGACACATGTATTTTATATTATTGGGAATATAACAATAATATTTATTGTCAAAACATTTTAAAGTTTACACAAATAATGTCCATTGTTCCACAATACCACAATAGAAGCTCTTCTGAAAGTATCTTACGATTTTATTTTTAATATTTTAAAATTTAAAAAATAAAGCTATACTAATACTGTAAAGCTGAGGAATTTTCTTTGTTTGTTTGGTTGAACGCGCTAATCTCAGAAACTACTGGTTCGAATTGAAAAAAATATTTAGTGTTGGATGGCCCATTTATCGAGAAAGGCGATTAGGCTGGTGCCAAAACCAATTTTAAACGCTAAAAATAAAAAAAATAACATTCAAGGACCAGGTGGAAAATGTTTTTGAGGATACAATTTTAACAAAAAAAAATTCAAGACAAAAAGATTCTATATGGTGAAATGGAGAGGCAGTTTAGGGGTTGAAAACGGTTTTTTTGCGATTTGTGGCGAAACAGGTCACGTTTTATCACAAATTGCAAAAAAACGTTTTCAACCCCTAATCCTGCCTAGCGAAAAATGCTCAAAAATAAAATTAAATTCCAGCCATTTGCAATTGTAGCCCCAGCGGTTTAGGCTCTGTTTATTTCTTTCACTCAAATGTTTGTTCTTCTTCCTTCCTTACTCTCATTAATTTCGGTTCACACTTAACTGCTAATGGCAATATATTCAAGGAAGCGAATGGTAACTTGAAAATGTTGTATACTTTGGCCAGTTACTTGCTCATGCCGTTATAGCCTGGAAGCTACTGCGCTGTTGTACAGACATGTGTATCCTTGCTTTAAGTCTCTATGTTTTTACTGTAGGCTGTAAGCCTGTGGGTAAGTGAATTACGTAAATTTCGTAAGGTTATAGACTCTTTGAGTCTAACATAATGGTCAGTTTTTAATCTGTGAAAAAATGTCAAAACTTAAAAGCAGAAACTAAACGCGGGGCTGACGAAAAATTTTAATTGAACGTCGTATTGTGATTACCGGGTGGAATAAAACTCGCTGGTCGTTGCGTTTAAATTTATTTTCAAATAGAATAATGGACGAGACGCTATTATTTCCTTCGCCTAATTGGTTTCTGGTCTCTAATTTCGCCGTAAGTAAGGATGGATGGATGATATATGGAGGGCCTAGGAAAAGTATTTGTGTATTGCAGCCCATTAATCGGGAAGATAATGTAATATCAGGGAACCAATCATACACAGCACATGTGGCCTTCAGAGGACACCATGAGAGGTAAGAAAGCGTTAATTGCTGCATGAAGACAATATTGTTATTAATGCTATCGTTAGTAGTACTTCGAGATTAGAGATTGTTACAGGTAACTACATTTTTTATTCACAGAGTAGTAAGTGTGGACATATCACCTGAGTTTCCAGAAAAAAAGAACTTTCTATGTGGTTCTGCTGATGGCAGTGTGAAACAATGGATGCTGGAGAAAGTTAGCAACACATATAAAATTAAAACTACTCACAGTCATGATGTTCATTATAATGACAAAGAAGTAAGTACCTATTGTTGTAGAATATACACAGAACAGTTCCTGTTTAAGAGGCATTTTATAAGAAATAGCAGGAATCTATGTTAAAGGATTATTGTTAGTCACATAAGCAATAATGGAACATGTATGTATACTGTATGTATAATAAACTACTAAACATGTTAAAGGCTAGTAGTTATACAGCTTGTTAGTTTTTAAGGTAATTTTCAGTAATAGATGCTATTTAATTGTTGTTATTTATCACATATACAACTTATACATTTATTTGTTCAATTCAGGAGATCACTGGGGTGGGCTATAGTACTGAATCTATTGCTATAACAGTTGGTGGTTTTGGTAATATTGTAAAATGGGACTTGAATTCTAATGTATGTAAGACATATTCTAAATTTCTGGGCAACTTCAAGACAACCTGCATGACTTGTTCTCCACATATAGCATTGAATGTAGCCATTGGAACCAAACAGGGTGTCATCTTTGTATTGGATTTAACAGGTACCTAAACATCTTATATTGTGACTGTTTGATAATTTATTTATTTCAATTATTTGTCTATCAGTTAATTCTGAAAATTGCCACTACATAGTATTAGTAATTCCATTATTAATTGTTTTTAATTATGTCAAAGATTGATAACATTTAATTCAGAAGCAGCTATAACAGATAAAAAAAAACATTAGTCAGAGAAAAAATAAATCCTTAATAATTAGTTTTTTTTTTTTAAACAATTCATATTTTAATCAATGAAAATAAAGTTTTATTTGAAATCAAGATGTTTTGTGTTCCTATTAACTATAATGTCTATATTTATAGTACCTATTTCCAATTTATTTGTATCTTAAAAAGTATTTCTCAGTATCTACGAAAGATTAAAATAAAAGTAAGACAAATGCAACATATTAGAATATATTTCATAATAACATTACTTTAGGTGATGGAAAAATAGTATACAAGGTTCGAGGTCAAGATGACGAAATTACAAACTTGAGCTGGTGTCCTCAGTATGAACTACAGGTTAACAAAACTCTTAAAGCATTCGAAAACAGATCATCTGCTTCATCCAGACTGGAAGCAATAAGGAATGAACCAGATAAGGATGTCTTAGAACAATCTGGTATAATAAAAACGCTTCCAGAAGATAGTTTTGATGAGTCTATTGTTGAAGAAGATGATATGTTTGATATTTATAAAGATCATGAAGCGAATGAATTTGGTCACAAAAAATATGAACCTGAAAATATTGTAGTTAAAGTTAAAGAAGAGAAGTCAGATGAAACAGATTACTTAGCAGAATGTTTGAAGTTGAAAGAGGATATATTGAAAAGAAAGAATGAAGGAGATCCATCAATAGAGTCTTTAGTTGAAGCAATGGATAAAACACATGTTAATAATCCAAGTACTGTTGAAAATTCAGAATCACATGCTAGTGGAAGTCAAACACCCAATAAGGAGAAAATATGTATTGAATCTAGTGTTCATGTACATAAGCACCTTTTAGCTACTATTGGAAGATTTGGGTAAGATATACTAACTACTAGTTAATTTGCTAAACTAGAAGGTACACTGGGCCTCAAAAAATTAGTTAGTCTGCAAAATCAAAAGTGAGAATTTCTGAAGTAACTCCCTCTCACACATGTATGGAGCGTCCACCATAAGGTATTTTTACTTCAACAGCTACACGTGCCTCTGTGAAGTGTGAGTTTCAGCAACTACCCGCACTTTTGACTGCACGGATGACGCAATGGTTTAAGTGGTCACCTCGCCACTACGCCGTGCCGAGTGTTGTGGGTTCGAATCCTACACGGGACAAAAATTTGTGTGATCCACAAATAGTTGTCCCGAGTCTGGGTGTTCTTTGTGTCCGTTGTTTGAATGTTTGTGAAGCCTCCCGCGACACAGGATTATTCCTAATGCGGGAGTTGTCTTAAAAAAAATCAAAATAAAACAAATGTTTTTTTATTTCTTGTTTAAATTTCAGAAATTGTCCTTAATTTTTATATAGGGGTTTTAATGCAGTCAGCCGAAATAGGTTTTGAGGATACAATATTAAATTTCTTGTTAAGTTAACATTAATTCATGTTATCTTTTGGGGAAGGTTGAATAACCAGGCGTATTTGTGAATTTTACTTGTTGTTTCATGCATGGTTGACTATAAAATGAAAAAAAATATTTTTCAGAGGTGTACGGATATGGTCCAAATCGGGCAGAATGATGGCGTCCTGTGCTGTAACATACAATAATAAAGGGTCACGAAGCAAATTAATAAGCTGGCCCACATTACTGTGGTACACGCCCAACACATTGTTGCTTGTTGATGGAAAAAGTCAGTTGTTAGAGTGCAACCCATTACAGATTGACTGGTACTACGTTATATAATTTATACTTTACTAGCTACCCGGACTCTCGTTGCTCTGGTTAGGTAATTTCCAAAAAAAAAACTATCCTATCTCTCAAATCAAGTTGGACCAAACTGCAGAGTTTCAATAAAATCTATTCATTAGTTTGAGTTCATCGCGAACAAACAACGTGACACGAAATTTTTATATTAATAGATTTTTGACTTATGAGTCATTCAGTAACTACTTATAATCCTGCTCACATCTTGATAATTGAGATACTGGACAAAATCGTTAAGTTAATTATTAAGCGCTAATTATTTGCTTGCTTACTTTATGGTGTCACTTAGAAATATTTATAATCCTGTATAAAAATAAAACAAATATCTGTTAAATTATGCAGGCAATATGCAAATTTGGAAACCGCTTACCCTTAAAACTTTTACCTTATTTTAAGGATTGAACTAATTTGTCAAACATTAAAGAAAGGAATTACAAGTTTGCCTTCTCGCAAGCTTAATATCAACCATATGAGTGTTTCCTAAAAGTTATTGTTATCTTAGTTGCAACTGCTGCTCTTAGGGTAATAACTTCGTTTGACATTGTCTGTATTTGCAATAAAATTTGTACTTAAGTAAATATAATTTAAAGACACGCACGCGCTAGAGAATCAATCTGACTTCTTACTTTACAGTAAAAACAAATTGGAATGGCGTGTGGTTCATGCGCTTCACAAACGAGGCTTATACGCTCTCGCGACTGACGCTCCTCGGGTGCAAAAAGCCTACAATTCCCCAGAATCTTCATATTTTCATGAATCTCATGACTGGTCGATTTATAGCACTTCACAAGATAGAAACATTGTCAGATATTCTATGAAGAATAAAAAGAAAGTCGCCATTCATAACACTTGTGGTGGATATTTGTATAATGTGCATTTTTGTCCATACGATGCTGGGAAGTAAGTATTTAAACATCCTATCACTAATAATCTTTATGAGCTATGCACCCATTTGTAAATTAATTTAAAATTCAATTCTTAATCAAACAACAGAAAAGTAGTCAGTTTGAATGTTTTTAAACTTGTAAATTAATGCTTAATAATTTTATTTAATATAAGAAGAACATTAGATAATAGAAGAAGAATAAAAAGAAGTGTTGAACAGTTTTGGGATTGTTTTTAAGGAGAATACATTTCTACCAGGAAGTAATTTTTAACACTCAGCGATGGTCTTATGTTGTAGAATGGCAATAAGTGTAGGCGATGGCGCAATCCGCGTGTGGCAATCAGCAACACTTCAGGATGACGACACTAAGCTGTACCCTGGCAAAGTGCAGACGTATTGGCAAAATGTTCAGGGCAAAGTGTTGTCTGTGGCTTGGCATCCTACCAAGGAGAACTTGCTTGCGTTTGGCACGGCCGAGTCTAGGGTAAGATACCTTTGTAGGAAACAGTCAATTCTTTAGGCAATTCAAATCTAACGGTGGTGGGATTTTTTTTTTGGATCGTTATGTAGAACCGATAAATAGTTAAGTTGGTATGAAAAAATTCTATTAAAGTTTTTTTTAAACGCACATTTCCTGATAATTTGGGATATTGTTTCAACATCGTAAGTGTTACTTATTAGCTGCCTGTCTTTTTGAACTGGGTATGTACCGATTCTGATGTAACAATATAGAATTAAGGTGATGTTTATTCACGCCAAGATAGTTCTCAGATAGGAGGATTTTTTCGGACTTACTTAATACTTGTCCTTATAATTTGGCTAATTTATACAATATCTTTTTAGATTATAGCCTAGGTGGTATTTGGATGTATAAGCTTTCCATCACAATTCAGTTGTTTTTACATGAAAGAGTAATAAACATCCATACATTCTCACAAACTTTTACATTTATATTATTCGTAGGATAGCTTCATTTATAAGAGTCATCACTGTTGAAAAATAACTTTTGTACATACGTGGGCTCTACGTAGGTAATTTATCATTTTATTATTTGGCGCCGACTCAAAATAAGTTTATATAAAATTTTATAGTTTATGTAAATAAGCTCAATACTTAAGACTTAAAGTTTATTTATTTTTTGCTTTTTAGTTCTTTTCGTTGGTTTAATTTTTTGTTAAAAAGATTTTTATTTTATGATTTTTTTTCATCATCAGCTCGGCTATATAATGTGATGATTTCTAAACGCAAATATACCTGATAAAGTAATGAAAAGTAAACAGAAACAGTATTCGTTCCTACATTTTTCGAGGGTTTCTCTCAATTTTATCAGGATCCCATCATCAGATCCTGACTTCCTTGATGGGAGCACTCTTGAGGTTTACCCTATCTAACAAAAAAAGAATAATCAAGATCGGTTCATAAATAACGGAGTGAGGGCTGAACATACATAAAAAAATATAAATATATGTATATATATTTATATTTTTCGGTTATTGGTCGGTATTGGTCGAATTGAGAACCTCCTTTTTTTTCGTCGGTTAAAAACAATATAGAAAAACTCCACTCTCAAGTTTTTGAGAGACTCTGGAGTCTCTCAAAAACCTGAGACTCTTGAGACTCTAGAACTTTTGTATAAGATTCATATTTGGACTTCGCAAATTGACCATGTCTCTGAGTATCGCACGAAGCTCAAGTGGTTAACCCTTCGCCGGAATGCCCACATTCTTTCCCTTTTGTACAAAACATCATGTTTAACCCGTATACTCCGTCGTATCTAAAAGAACGTTTTGCTTACGTCTGTGAAACACACCCAAAATCCTTGAGATCATCGGACAATTTGAGGTTGAACATGCCGGCACATTCGACTAACTTTATGGACAAATCATTTTCCATTCAAGCTGTCCGCTTGTGGAATTCCCTACCGGTTGGTATCAGACGGGCACAGTCGTTGCCAGTTTTCAAAAAAATGGTCAAAGCTCACTACCTGCATGGAAACTAGCCGTATCATTGCCCCTTTCCAATCCTACCTACTTCCGTTACACGAGGAAACCCTGTCTACGCCACTACTATTTTATTTATAAGGTATGTGTTTACTATATATTTAATATACTCTTATGTTGTATTTATGTATCTTACATGTATCTGTGACATGTTATTTTTATCATATTTTATCTTTATGCACCAGACACTGCCCCATAACTCCCTTTGACGTATTCTCTCCATCCCATGGTTGCCTGGAAGAGATTGCCTTGTGCGATAAGGCCGCTAATAGGGAATATGTATGTATTTTTTTTTTAACTTTTATTGACTTGTTCCATCATTCAACTCTAATAAAAAATATAAATGACCTCGGCAATGTTCAAATTAATTTTTAAAATAACATTGAAAACATCGATAAAATTTGATCTGTTTAAACGCCGCCATATTTCGCGGGCCTTGGATGACGTCAGATATCACGCTCAGTGTTTGTTTCATAAACTTAGTATACTTACTTGAAGTGTTACAGTAATTTTATACCGATTTTCAGTTGTAAATACTATGTATTGTAATTAATAGACGATGGATAAAGTTTAAAAACATTTTATAAGTATTGCCTTGTCCTTAAGTGTAAAAACACTATAAGAAGTACACCCAATACAGTATTTTTTCCTGTACAAAATAATAATGTGAAATACGAAAACCATGGTGTAAATTAATGAGAAGAGATGAAGTATCTTCAATATCGTGTTTATATTGTTGTGAAGATTACTTTAATGTAAGCATATTACAATTTAATTGCTAGAATAGTGTGAATTAGTCAGCAGTAGGTCATTTATGTTGGTTTTAAATATCAAGCAGAAGGCAACTTGCTTGTCTACTTAAACTAAGTAACAAAAGTCCAATAAAACTTCATGAATATAACTAACTATACATATTTTACCTATCCTTTAGATTATAATATAACAAGTATTATAATAATTACCTTGCGGATTTCACTCCTTTGACCTCAGCAGACGTAAAATCTGGATTTGATGCAAAATATGTAGTCATCATGCATGCTATTTTCGGTAGATTGTCCGATTGTTCTTTGACAAAACTACATTCAGTCATCGTCCTAGATAATTTCTAATATCACTAGAATGCCTAAATTGCACTAGCTAAGGACAAAAACCACAGAAACACCTATCTTATCATTTATCGGCGCCTATATTCGTAGTGTTACGGAGAACCGTAACACTACGAATATAGGCGCCGATAAATGACAGGACGGGGAATTTGACGTCATGTTTTGTTTCGACCAATAGTGAAGCGTTTTGCAAAGTTGAATTTCGCTCCCTTATTTTGCATATTTTAATTAATATTTTTTGCAATTAAAGACGAACTAAATAAGAAAATAATTGTTTAGGCATAATATGTGGACTAAAAAGATTCAAGGGAAAATTAATCAAGTAAATTTAAACAACATGCATATTCCCTATTGTACAAACCTGTCTATAGTTGTAAGTTTTTTGTTTTTTTTCAATACCTGGTGTACAATAAAGAGTATTTATATTATTATTATTATAGAAAGAAGACGAATGACCAAACGATGAAAATCATTTACACAACATTTTCATTTTCACAATGATCTTAAATATAATAATACAAGGAGAAAAAAATGCAAAATAAGAATAAAAATGTGTTAACAATTATGTGAAGATGGCTACATCAAGCTACAATTGTGTTCGGTATCTGTAAATGTTGACCTGTCATGGTATGAAAAGTCCTATACAATGACAGTTCAACTTATACTGGAAACTAATAGCTTGATTTTTCATTGTTAGTGCTTTACCTTTTAGACTGCAAACTTATGCCCGGTTCCTATAATTAAGAAACTATTCGTTTCGCTTACGGACGGTAAAATTTCGTTGAATTTTCAACGAAAATTTTACCGTCCGTAGGCAAAACATATCGATTCTTGATTATAGGAACCGGGCATTATTGAACTATACTTGTACTTATTATTGTTTTCCATATTATAGGTTGGTCTGCTCGATATAAGCGGTAAAGGTGAGAAGCCAGCCCGCGTGCTGTACCCGGCGCTGACGGGCGGCGTGTACTCGCTGTGCTGGGCCCGCGGCGCGCGCCTGTACGCCGTGGGCGGCGACCACCTCGTCGTGTACGACGCGAACGCGCCAGACCTCAGTTCGTTTATTGCGTTACTAGCCCCTCTGCTTCGCTAAGAATCGTAGCGTGGTGTTAAATAGCCATAACCTTTCTCGAGAGTTGGACTATTAAATATAAAAAGAATTTTTCAAATCCGACTTGTAGTTTTAGAGATTAGCGAGTTCAAAGAAATAAAAAATCAAACTATATGAAAGAAAAAAGATATATATATGTTGCGATTGTGTGCTTTGGTTGAAATCTGCCATATAAAAAAAAAAAAACTATATTGTTTGACATTTAAATACAGTTGTATTTACCGTGGAATTGAAATTTCAATTATTTATTCAAAGTTGAAAAGTGAAAGTCAAGTGAAAAGTTGATTTGAGGCGATCCAGTAATATTAACAAATACGATATTTTTAATAATTACATTTTCGTATTTTAAAACAAATGCATGTTCATTATTGGCAGTGCCGAAGCAAGTGGATATTGTAGTGGAAGGTCAGACGTGGGCGGTCGGCGCGGCCAGGTGGGCCCCGCGCGGACTGCTGTGCGGGTCCCACGCGGGGGCCCTGGCTCTTCTCGACCCCACTACTCATGAAACGCAGGCCGTAGGGTTCTTTTACAGGTCAGTGGGAGTTTATCTGTTCTGAATTTTGTTGGCATAGTCTAGTTAGTGTTTATGGCATATTAGTCCTATTACGTTCACAAGATGTGACTTCATTAGAATAACGTCATGTTTAAGAACAAACATTATAAAACATATTGAACTGTAGTACAGTTTAGTAGGTCATAAATCTCTCCGCACTGTAAGTATGAAGCTAGAACACCGTCGTCTTCAGAAGAGGTAAGAGTTACGCGATAGAAAGAGACGCCACTTCTAGGTGAATATCAGTAAGCACGTGATTAGCACTGTGCTACCTGAATTGCACTGTATTGTGTTGGAGCTAGAGTCGCTATTTATCTAACTGATTTTACTCAGTGAAACTTCTGTACTGTTATTGTGTGTTTAAGTTTTTTTTTCTCTATATTGTTATTTTAGATATTTGTTACATATAAAGTTCAACATATATAACAGTATGTAAATTCTGTAAAAAATAAATGTGTCAGGTCTTCCTATTTAAGTACCAGCCGTACATAAATTGTAACTAAAATATTGTATGCATAAATTTGTAATTCATATTTTTGTGTACTCTGTGTAACAATTAATTTAAAAAATAATAAAAAATATCCTGTGGTTAAAATTACTAATCTCTGAATTACTTTAATTCATCTTTAGACAAGTAACGGCTTTTAAATCGTCCGTTTAAAAGCTATGATGCCACAAACAGACACACAGATACACACGTTAAACTTATAACACTCCTCCTTTTTGCGTCGGGGTTTAATAAATTATTATTTTTAGGTTTTAGTAGCATTTTCTAAGGATTGCTCCTTAGAAAATGCTACTAAAACCGAAAAAATCTGTAAATTATAATATACAATTTCTTTACAGTAAAATGATCTACATGATAGAATGGCATCCACTACAGACATCTAATTCTAGTGACGAATCACCATACAAGAATCTTATTGCAGTGTGCTCTTACGACAAAAATAACAATATCATAATAGTGGAGTTGAAGGACAAAGAAGGTTATCTATAATTTATTTATTTTTAGAACTAAACAGTTTTTTATTTACATTTTTTGTTATCAATTTACTTTAAAGAGTTTTTTTTTTGAGTTTCTATTCGGTTTTGTTGGGTAAGCACGGCTGTAGTCGACAGACTTCGCCTTATAAAAATCCGCAGATTGATTTCGGAAATATCAAGCTAGTAATATAGTGATGGTCTATTTTCATATTAATGATGTCCACTTTATTGTAACTTAGGCGGCGCTAAGGAACTAGCTACTTGGAAAACATTGAGTGGACACAAACAGCCCGTGCTACAAGTAGCTTGGAGTCCTCACCAAGAGGAACTGCTACTATCCACATCATCAGACACCACTGTTAGGGTATGGTTCAAATATGTTTAATTTTTTATATTAAGGCGATAAAATATGGAATAGAATGTTAATATAGAGCATAAAAAAAAAATTGAGTTTTGTTAGTATCACACTATCTAGTGTTTTTTTTTAAATATTATTTTAAATCTTGGTGATTTGAGTCAGGGCTTAACCGCGTCTAGTTTTTCAGGTGAAAGCCTGACTACCCTTTCGATTATACAGGTGTGAATATATATGTGTAGGTATGGGACGTATTAGCGGGCACGTGCATCTCTATATTCGGTAACCACAGCCTACACACGCTGGGCGCGGCGTGGCTGGCCATGCCGCGGCTGCACAACCACATCGCGTCCGGCGCCGGCGACTGCTGCCTCAGGCTCTGGGACTACCGACAACACACTCCCGACAACTATGAACGTATGTACCTACTGATACACACAGGTTCAACTCAGATTGAGCGACAAAATGTAAATAATATATCAACCTGATCCCATTAATACAGAGAGACTATATTACTATGGCGAAGGAGATGATGGCTGGTCCATGCGTCATACTCGTGAACGGGTGCTGCTTGGGGTGACTGTTCGGCCTAATCAGCGATGCTTTAGCCTATACTATTATTTTGGTTCGATCAACTGCAACTCTAGCCTCTTAATCCATTCACGAATTATTTTTAACAGTAGATTTTGTAACTGAATGAAGGTAGATGTGCACCTTGAATGATTTCTATGTTTAATAGGTTCAAACCTTCAACGGTATCACTGAGTGATTTTTATTTTTTAGTACGTTAGCTTTTGGAGCATTTCAATAAAATGAAATTCAGGTGGCATCAGCTTGCATCCTGTTTACCTTTCGTGTAACACTAACACTATTTTACCTGAATATCTGACTTTTAAAAAGAGTGGGCATGAGTTTCTTTGCCAGTATTCTTCTCATAAGGTGCCAGTACTCATCTTCTCTCTCCGCTTTTTGGAAACTAGAAGTTATAGATCGACACAAGCAGGCAGGCAACCTAATTTACCTCGACAATCCAGTACATGCTGTGGCGTCTGTTTGCGCCGATCTATGATTTTAACTCTAGCTTCAATTTAACGTTCATAAATGTCACTTAGTGTCTAAATTTTTTTTTTTTTAGTGTGTTAATTGATTTCAGATTTTCAGTTGTTGTTGAACAACAACAACAAACACGTATTGTTCTACCTCCCTCCACATAGATGACGTATTATGTTATATCATAATGCAGTAAAATTACCCACAACCTGTAGGATAGACGATTCTTTATTAAAGACAACGGAAAACCGTGTGAATTTGGGGATTGCATGACTAACTTCGGACCCTACGGGAGCCCTTATCAACGGGTGAAGCATTCTGCTTCGCCGCACTAATTATTAATTATTATGAAATCACTCACAAAGTTTTATTGTAACTCTCTGTGGACTCTTTGGAAAACTAACAAAAGACTAGAACTATAATGTAATATTGTTTACAGAAGTAAAACACGAAAATTCTACAAAAAGTAAGAAGTCAGAAAAGAAAGAGAAGAAGCAGCAGCAGGAAGAAACACAAAAAAATGAGAATCATCAACAGGTCGCAACACAACTGGATGCGGTACTAAAAGCGTCCAAAAAGTATATTCTACCTATAATTCATAGACAGATGAACCCATGTGGAGTGGATGCTATCAAGAAAATGGTTAAAAAGTTTGTTGATAATGCAACAACACAAGAGAATAATGATGAATCAGATATTGAAAATAATTTAGATTTTGTGAACATATTTGGTAGTATCAACGAAGTCAACCAAGTATTGGATATGGAGCGTTAGTATTCCTTACGTTTTACCATCTCTTTCCTATGGCTTCGCCGCGTTTATCATATAATAAAACCTATCTATAATTACTGAGTAGTCAGTTCTCACACAGGCAAATCGCGTATTCTTGGACTACACAGTCGTAAGACCTTGCTTACATCACAGTCCAATAATAGTTTTATTCGAATATAAAAAAGAGGAAATCGACGCGATAAAATGGACGAACGACCTTGGAGGTCATTGAGGGAGACCTATGTCCATCAGTGGACAACCTAAGACTGATGATGATGATGAGTGTTATTGTGTTATTTTTAGTGGCAAACTTATTGGAAGCTGATTTAGTGGAATCGTGGATAACGCTGTCGATCTTCCGCGGTCACATCGATTCCATGATACAGTTCGCGAGCCAAAGGAACATGCTCTGTCCATACTTACTTAGCATGGCGCCTTGTGTTTCATTCAAGTAAGACATGAACAAGCTATTTTCTGTAGTTATTAGAGAGATTTGAATCAATTAATTTATATGCAATCTATATATACTTACACACTAGCTTCAAATATCAAGGTAAACGCCAATTATTATTATCAAACATGGGATCGACTACTGATATGAAAGGGGAATAAGTACGGCTCCAGGCATGTTACTGCGATTAGCTAGCAGCCAATGCTGTTTGTTTATTAACTTTGCACTGGGTTATATTTTTGTACATTATTTGTTTTATAACATCATTAAAAACCAAAACATAGTTACGAAATATTGCTTACTGTCTTTCCATTCTAGAATAAATCTATAAGAATGGCAAAAAACTATGCAGTCTGCAAAACGAAACAAAAGAGTAAACGGTTTGAGAACCAATATTATATTTCTTAACAGTTAAAAGTAGTTGCAGGTCGTTACGTGAATTTCACGAAACGTAACTTTATAGGCGTCACTAGTTTCGAGAACGCGTTATTTTCGTAACTATTCTCGTCTCAGTGTGCGGCTACTTACTTAATACCGGCTACGCAAGTAACGTAGTCACATCGTAATTCGTAACGTCTCAAGTGGAAGCTACCGTTTTGTCATTATAATTACATCAGTAAACGTCTAAATCAAATGTACTTCCCTTCATAATTAATTCAGGCGTAAGAGTGACTGCATTAAATTAATGGTCTATTTATTTTTGGGTAGTATTTAAACAAGTGACTTAATTAAAATTTTAAGTGCCAAAATTAATGAATTTGGGTTACGAAAATACTAAGTAAGCGACTGACTGCGAGTGACGAGAAATCTCTAAAACAGCAAGTTACAAACATTAATTTGAGTTATATATAATACAAAACCGGTGACAACGCTATGTACTAAATTCAAATTCAAATTCAAAATCATTTATTTAATTAAGACACTAAGTGACATTTATGAACGTTAAATTGAAGCTAGAGTTAAAATTAATATTAAACATAGAAATCATTCAAGGTGCACATCTACCTTCATTAAGTTGCAAAATCTACTGTTAAAAATAATTCGTGACTGGATTAAGAGGCTAGAGTTGCAGTTGACCGAACCAAAATAATAGACAATGGTTTGTTATTAATTTAGCTTAATTATAAGACAAAGAAGTTTGTGTGTATATACCTAATGACACCTTAAGCCCAAGACTGTTTGTCGTTTAGATAATCGTTGATCGTATAGTAGGATTTCCTAATAATGTGATTTTTTACCGTTCGCTTGAATTTACTACTTCTATTTGACCAAGTAGTTCGTTTGTCATAGAGGTCAGTTCTGGCAGTCGCCGGCCGCTGGCGGTGTGTAAATCTTATGCGTATACTAATTATACCTTAGTATAAAAGAAACAGCATGCGTATCGAGCAACGAGTTCTCATTGTAACGTACCTAAGTTAACTTGAAACTCCGCTTGTATGTCGCATCATCAAAACAACGTCTTAACTTCTAATAGTTACCAGGATCATTTGCGTTGTAGCGAAAATAACATGGCTTGAGGCTAGTTATGCGGTTACGTAGCCAGTTACTGTAACAAGTGACGTGAAATAACGCCCACACCTAGTTAAAAGACATGAAAAATAATCTGCCTACCCTTAACTAAATTATTTGGGGTCTTTTTAATACTGTTACAAAGTCAAACCCACGGGCGTCATTTATTGTCGAGTAGAAGAAGTCATAAAAGGTTAACATTACCTAAATCGAGATGCCAATATTTTTAATGGAAAGCGGAACTAGTAGCCTTTTGTAGAATTTCCTACATTATATTAGAAAACTCCAGAATGGTTTCGAGTTTTCGGTAAATATCTCTACGAAATAACGTTCCGGGTATATAAGACGCATGCATTGTCGTATGAAAGGAGTTTTAGTGGAGCGATAGTGCGAGAAACAACGAATAATACCAGTGTGAAGTACAAGTGATTATTTAATTAGGGAGAACTAATTGTAACTGTGTTAATTGCGAATTATTGAAATAAATTGTGTCTATTTTGGTAATAAATTTGTGTAAATTTCTAATCCCGAACCTCAGCTCATAACGATACGGATTTTGCATCCTCAATATTGCAGAGGACTGATCGTCAGTCGCTTCATTTAACCTTATCAGTTGCGTATTCGCTTTAAACTGATTTTTAATCATAATATTGCTAAAAATACGTATGATATTCACATACACTCTAACAATTTCAGATATTGGAAAGATGTGACACAGTTATACATTGCACAAATAGACCGGCTGATCGCTAAGGAAGAAGAAGAAAAATTAAATGGTAATCGTGTTTCTATCAGTGACTTATTTTCGACTACACTTGCCCGCGACATTGTTCGTGTGGAAATTTTGGTGAAATCTATCCCACGGGAAGTAGCCTATGTGCTATTCTAGACTATAATCTATCTCTGTGCCAAATTTCATTCAGAGCCCCTCAGCCGATTTTCGTGGAAGAGTCACAAACATCCATCCGTCCTCACGAACTTTCGCCTTTATAATATTAGAAGATTTGTTGAAAAGTAATGACGTCTATTATAAGTACCAATATCATGCTTAGCATACAGATCATGCCAAAAACCATTATTATATCACTACATATTAAAAAACACAAAGACCCCCTGTCTGTCTGCTCGCAGAACTGAAAAATTATTAAACGGATTTTCATGTTGTTTTCACTAATAGATAGAGTGATTCATGAGGAAGGTTTAGGTGTATAATTTCTTATGATTTTGTGTAAATTGATTGAAATATGTTGATGATTGTTGAAGATGTCTCTGCTACTCTAGATGTCTCTGTTGCTAGTATTAGTATAAACACTTCTTTGAGTGGTATACGTATATACATATATTGTAAAATATATAGGATTGTTATGTATATTTTTAAAGATATACGATTGTACTCACGCCTCTCTAATTTGGGATCGACAGGGGCCCGTTATAAAGAACTGGAGCGACTTGCCGCGTCTTTGTCGGATCCGAAACTTACAGCGTACCAAAAATACACAAATACAACTTCATATCATTAATTTCTTTGTTTTATTTCACAGTGAAGAAACACTACGGCGGTGCAATTTATAAAAAGATGGCCATGCTACTTAGCATTCATGACATAAAGGCTGCAGTCGCTGTTTTGACTGAAGCTAAGCTGTTTAAAGAAGCCTACATTTTGTGTCGAATAAGGTAATTTGTGTGTCCTAAACAAAGACTTTTTTCACTACAGTGATAATATCATACACAAAAGAATATAAAAATAACTATTATATCTATGCTATACAAAAACCATACATGCACAGTTAATCGCGATACCAATTACAACGCACAATACCTTTTTGGTTACCCGACGTTTTGATCGAATTGCACCGATCGTGGTCACGAGTGGACTGGTGAGAGCTCAGTGACGCCTTTGTGAAGTTTCAGCAACTACCCGCACTTTGTCTTCATTATTTTTATTCTCGTTCGCACTGTCGGTACTTGGACTCACCACACTTAAAATATAAATAAAATACAACAGCTTTAATACCTCCGAAGCGTGTGCGTTTGGAAGCGTCGTTAGTATGTTTAACAAAATGCCGCGATTCTAAATTACTACTTAGGAAGGAATACTTGAAAATGCAAGTGTTGGTCTCTTGAAACAGATGATTCGTAACTGTCGGTACAACGTAAATAACTGATACTGAACACGTGCTTTATACGAGTTGCATAAGGTGTGCAGCGTATTGCTATTAACTAGCCATTTCGACTTGTGCGATAGTGTCTCACAACAACAAGCGTGTCGTATATACGATATGTGTTGCGCGAAACAAGATTCTTAATTTGGAAGACTTCAGCATCGTGAGAATACTGTCAACACAAAAAGTCCATATATGTTCCTTCGACACAAAAAGATACGATGATTGACTGATCAGATGTCGCTTTGGATGGTATTACACGTAGTGTACTTGCAAAGGTGTTGAACTACGCTATAACACCTAAACGTATACCGTACGAGAACATCATGAGCCGGGTGGAGGAAGTGATAACGCGTCACAGAGTACCCTCTACAGATGCAGAAACGCTTAGAGAGGATGTTGCAGTTATCTTACGAAAATCCAAAGTGCCAAGGTCCAACACCACTACAGAAAAGATTCTCAAGCACTAAAGGAGCTGCGTTATAATCCTGATATCTTGTTGCTAAAGGCGGGACAAGGGAAACGTCTCCGTGGTGATTAATACTAGCGACTACGGAAAGAAGGCACGGAATCTCTTAAGTGATATAACCATTTATAAACTGGTACCGTTTAACCCTACTCACTTCACTGATAGAGGACCACTAATATCTTTTTACGGATGACGTATTTGAGCGTCCTTACAACCCGAAAACTGTGCAGCCGCCCAAATTGTACGGTCTGCCAAAGGTTCACAAAACTAACGTGCCATTACACCCAATCGTAAGTCAAATTGATTCCCCCACTTACTAACTCGCGAAACACATAGCACTGGTACTGCAGCCGTTGGTTGGGAGAACTGCATCGTTTGTAAAGGATTCTCGCTATTTTGTGGACATCATCAAGAGCATACACGTGGAACCAGATGAGATAATTGTAAGTTTCGCCATCGAGACTATAATTACTAATGTTCCGATAAGGATTGTCTTGACGTTATTGAGCGGAAGCTATTATACAACGGTCTGTTTATAGAATTCACCGCTTTATTTGCAAATTGATTAGAGGGTAACTACTTCCTTTATCGTGTTCAGCATTACCTCCAGATCGACGGAGTGACCAAGGGGTATCTCCGTAGCACCAACAACATCTGAATGGGGCAATTTGAAGTAGAAAATCAAGTAAGCAATCGACCTGCAAGCTTTCAACGTGAAGCTGTGGAAAAGTTACTCTGTATCACGAAGGGTAACAGTAAGGAGGTGGAACAATATGTAAGCTTGTGGCGACTTCCACATATAGCAAAAACATACCCCAACATCATCTAGCGAAGAAGAGCTGAACTACGAAGTAACTACTAATCCTGCATCGAACTATTAGAGTTCTCGCGCCGATTAGTATTGTTACGAATATCCCGCCATCTATTGGCGACTGTGGGAAGTCGTATAGAGCTACAAAATAAAGATACACGCCATCTGTTGAGACAACACGGAACTAAGTAGTTAGTAACCCGTTAATGGAATATTCTACGATGTATTAGCGGATTCTATTGTTGTGTAGAATCCAGAGGTGTCGCGATTCTTCTGGAAGTACCGTTTCGCTATATAAAGCGTGACATTGCGGAGTAGTTAGTTTTCAAGTGAGTGTGAAGTGAGTTTAGTTTCAAGTGAGTGTCAAGTGAATTAACAGCGACTAAAGTGTAAGTGAAGCAAGAAGTTTAGTGTAAGTGAATTAAGAATAGTGATAATAAATTATTGTAATTGTGTTGTTGCTAGTTTCCCTGTGTATTTTGTGATCTATTAAAATAAATTGTGTCTATTTCGGTAACAATCTGGTATAATTCTCTAATCCTGAACCTCAGCTCGTAACAAATTGGTGTCAGAAGTGTGATTAGATGATGCCGGTTTTATCGAAGGAGGACACGGAAGGCGTTCGTACTAGGGGACAGCGACAGCAGGAGATAGACCAGAGACGGTTTGGGGATGCTCCGCAACAACCAGCGGACGGTCGGCAGCCGACGGCAGAACCTGTTGACGGTTCATTCGCGGCTCCCTCGACCTCGGCGGCTCCGGACCTCGCCGCATTAATGATGATGCTGCAAGAGCAGAGCCGTCGCCAGGAGGAGCAGGCTCGTCAGCAGCAGGACCAGTTGCGGCGGGTCAAGGAAGAGCAGACCCGTCGCCATGAAGAGCAGACCCGTCGCCAGGAAGAGCAGACCCGTCGCCAGGAGGAGCAGGCTCGTCAGCTGCAGGACCAGTTGCGGCGGGACAAGGAGGAGCAGATGTTCCTTATGAAAGAGCTCCAGGTTGCGCTAGATAAGGACCTCAAGGTGATGAAGGAGACGGTCCACCATCACGAGGCCCGCATCACGGACGTTGAGCACAAGATTGTGGATATGCAGAAGGCCCAAGGAAACCTGAAGCTTGGAACTGTTTCTGTGGGGAGTACTCCTGCGGCGCGCGAGTTTAAGGTGCCTCCATTCGATGGAACGTCCTCATGGTCTGCTTATAAGATCCAGTTCGAGGCCGTTATGAAAGCGAACGGGTGGACTGAGGCGCAGTGGGCCTTGGAAATTAAGAAGCTCGTCCGGAAGGCATATCAGTCAGCGCCTACACTCATCGAGGGCAATCTGGTACAAGCCTTCGTGGACGGCATCCGTGACCTGGAGGTCAGGGCTGCTGTTACGCTGGGGCACCACGACACGCTTAAGGCTACCCTTGCCCACGCATTGGAGGTGGAAGCGGTGAGGCAAGACCACCGAGCCCACCGCGTTAGGGAAGTAACTACGCCCATCGCCCGTGACCGTCTCCAGTACAGCTCCCGATGCTACACCTGCGGAGAGAGGGGCCACCTTCGGGCGAATTGCCCAAGGCAAAGCGATAGACGACCACAGGGGAGAAGGCTGGTTGATGCTGCCACCCAACAGCAGGAGTACGATTTCGAGGTTCAGCATCGTAGCGGCAAATCCCATGGCAACGCTAACGCACTGTCAAGGAGGCCTTGCACAGAGGACTGTAAACACTGCGTTAGGCAAGAGACCAGGGAAGCTGTGTCCGTCCGCATGTTAAGAACGGACCTGAGTGACGAGTGGAAGGAAACCTTACGGAAGACTCAAGAAGAGGACACAGATGTCAAGTTAATCCTCGAGTCAAAGCCAATGCTCCGAGGCCAAAGTGGAGCAACGTTGCAGCTATGAGCACAATGACAAAGGGGTATTGGGCGCAATGGAATAGCTTGGTCGTCCAGGACGGAGTATTGTGCCGTAAATAGGAGAATGCTCGAGGGGACACCTGTCACCTCCAAATGGTTGTTCCGAAGGCCAAGGTACCGGAGATTTTACAGCATTACCACGATGGATGTTCAGGAGGCCATTTGGGTGTGAAAAGGACTTTATTGAAGATTCGAGAGCGGTTTTATTGGATCCACTGCCGCGTCGATGTGGAAGACTGGTGTCGAAAATGCATCAGTTGTGCAGCAGTGAAGGGACCTCACTGACGCAGCAGGGGTGCATTGCAGCTGTATAATGTGGGAGCTCCGTGGGAACGTATTGCCGTGGATGTAGAAGGTCCATTTCTGGAGAGTGAAGATGGCAACAAGTATTTCATGGTTGTCATGGATTATTTTACGAAGTGGCCGGAAGTATTTGCGATACCGAACCAAGAGGCGACCACGGTAGCTGATAAGCTGGTCAATAAAGTCTTCTGTCGATTTAGGGTACCTTTGGAGATTCACAGTGATCAGGGGAGGAATTTTGAGTCCGAGTTAAAACCCGAACCACCTCTTACCACCCTCAGTCTGATGGAATGGTGGAACGGTTTAATCAGACATTAGAGAGGTACTTGGTAAAAGTTGTGGAAGGCAGACAAAGAGACTGGGATAAACACATCCAGCCGTTCCTCCTCTTGTACCGAAGTGCAGTCCACGAGAGCACGTCAGTAACACCAGCCTTTGCAAACTTCGGTCGAGAACTGCGGTTGCCTTCATATTTAATCACGGGCACTCCCCCTGACACTCCGCGTGTATTACGGATTACGCCAACGATTTACGCAGCAAGATGAATGACGTTTACGAGCACGTCAGACAATCAGGACAGCAGACGTCGGAGAGAATGAAAACCCGGTACGACCGAAAGATAAATGACAGAAGCTTTGAGGAAAATCACTCTTCTGGCTGCATAACCCGGTTCGCAGAAAAGGGAAATCTCCGAAGCTGCAAGTGAAATGGGACGGACCGTACTAAGTAGTGACCAGACTCAATGACGTAACGTACCGCATTCAGAAAGGACCGCCGGGCACTCCCAAGATCGTCCATGTGGATCGGTTGGCGCGTTATCATGGAGATAATCATGCTCGGGACGAGCATGTCTGAGAAGGGGGCAGTGTTACTAATATCCCGCCATCTATTGGCGACTGTGGGAAGTTGTATAAAGATACACGCCATCTGTTGAGACAACACGGAACTAAGTAGTTAGTTACCCGTTTATGGAATATTCAACGATGTATTAGCGGATTCTATTGTTGTGTAGAATTCACCAGAGGTGTCGCGATTTTGGTCTGGAAGTACCGTTTCGCTATATAAAGCGTGGCATTGCGGAGTAGTTAGTTAGTTTTCAAGTGAGTGTCAAGTGAATTAACAGCGACTAAAGTGTCAGTGAATTAAGAAGTTTAGTGTAATAGTGATAATAAATTATTGTAATTGTGTTGTTGCTAGTTTCCCTGTGTATTTTGTGATCTATTAAAATAAATTGTGTCTATTTCGGTAACAATCTGGTATAATTCTCTAATCCTGAACCTCAGCTCGTAACAGTATGTATATAACTTCCCAACATCAACCGTTGGGCCGCGACCCGCCAGGCATGATCACCTCGCCTGGTCGGAGGATCCTCCCTTTGTGTTGGAGAGACATAACACCCCTCCACAAGCTACTTAAACCCCATCCACCATAACATTAAATTCACTTTTGAAATGGACATAGACAGATCGTTGCCATTTCTCGAGGTTAGATTAACGGTGAGGCAAAATGGTCCATCAGACACACATAGACAGGTACGCACGCCCACTCACACCATCACCCAAGTCGTCTACAATCCGTTGTGGGCTTGTGGGTTCTTTAATGAACCGAGTCTACGACTTGTGCGACCCTGAAAACTTGAGTGAGAGTGAGTTTGCTCATGTTCGGGAGGTACTAAAGCTCAACGAATACCGAGACAGCCTAAGGCATCCCAAGAGGAACCCACAAGTAGCACATGTGGACAGATGTCAGCATATATAATTTCAACAGAAAATGGATACTGCTTGTCAACATCTTTTGGAATCTTGTCATCAGCAAATGCATTCGTCAGCAAATTCACGCTACTAAACATTATTCACTGGACGTCGTAAGTGTGGTTTGTCAAAGTACCGAAAGTGCGAACGAAAATAAAAATAATGAAGACCAAGTGCGGGTAGTTGCTGAAACTCGCACTTCACAGAGGCGTTGCTGAGCTCTCACCAGTCCACCAGTGACCACGATCGGTGCAATTCGATCGAAACGTCGGATAACCAAAAAGGTGTTGTGCCTTGTAATTGTTAACGGGATTATGTCCCGCATTACACATCTAATATGTTCAAGAACAATTAAGTGGAGCTAACATTATAAAGTTAGACTTCGCATTCATACATTGAATTACACATTTCTGGTTTCAGGTATATGGATAGCATAGCAGAAGAAACTCTACAACAGTGGGCGAAGTATAGCTACTTTTGTGGAAATGTGCGCTTAACAGCGATTTGGTAAGTAGCTGTAATTGATTACGTAAACTATGTACAGATGTTAGCGTCATAGTTGATTTTGTTTCTATGTATGAAGTAATAGCTATCACTACTTTCTTCTGTTTGAGTGTCTGCTGTATGTCAATTGCACCTATTAGCCCAAGTCAAAAGTCAAGGGTATGTTTGGGATCTTTTCTCTCATCGATGTGCGAAAGGATCAGGTGCTGGCACGCCAATAATATAATTACCCTAAAGAATGTCAGATAAATTAATTATACCAGTATTTTTGTGGGGTCCTAAATGCGCTTCTTACGACCTAACAGGTACTCGTGTTGCAAATTAAGGGTGAGAGTGGCGCCATCTGTTGCGTTGAACGCGCTAGGCGTGTTGCCGGTACTGGAAGCTGAAATAACTAGACAACAGGCGTGTTTCTCGGCATTGTACAAAGACAAATTGATAATATTGTCATTTTCTGTGTTTTACCAATGTGTGTAAAACGTGTAACGTGTTTAGGTGCATTTGAATTTAGCAAAATAATAAGGTAGAAGGTAAACAAGTTTCGTAATTATGGCAGAAATTGTCAACATTTTCTAATAGCACCTCTTACTTGTTCGGAGAGGTCATAAAACACGTGCAGTAGTTTCTTACTGTCGATCTGTTGTAGTTTTTTTTTGTTTGAACAAAAGATTCCTGTGCAAAACTTTTTTGCAAAGCTCTACAAGATCAACACTAATATAAAAAAATCCGGTCCCGCAGCAGGCCCGCGGAGGTAGATTTCGTGTTTTTTTTAATTTTTATCTCCAAAAATATGTCACATTAAAAACTTTTTAGTCTTACATTGTAGAGAAAAATTAAATATTTTTTTCCAACAAATTTTGGTTTTCCCCCTCTCCCCAAGTTAAGGATGGAATCATTTAGGGTTCATATTAAAACATGGTCGTATTTACTATGGGCATGCTATATTAATGTTAAACGGTCCAAAAAAATTCCATAGGAAAAAAGTTCTGCTGAAAAAACTGATTTTTGAAAATCTGCCCCCCCAGACCCCCCCTTTGGGGGAATATTCCCTATTCACGAACTTAATCTTCATTTTTGCCCTGTTAATTTGTCGTCCAAGTTTGAAAGCAATCGGTGCATAATTGCGACTATCGTGCCGGTAAAATTGAGGTACATACATACATACATATATTCATATATATACATACTTTTTAACTCGCGGTTGTTTTGGGATCATAACTAGATCTCCTGTAAAGAAATTTTTGGAAAACTCGACAACTGGTACAAAACCAATAGGTAGACTTTTCCGAAATCTACCTAAAAATGTTATTTACAAACAAATGATATGTCATGTCCATATGTCATTAAAAAATTTTTGCATCAAATCATCACGGGATTTTTAGGGCGAACCATTTAAATTTGTCAACTCCCAAGTTGTGCCTAAGGTTAAATTAAGAAAATTTGAAGTTTATTGTATTATCTAACAAGTATATTAAATATATTTTTTTTGTTTCCAGCCACATCGCTCTGGGCAATTTATCAGAAGCCGCGACTGTTCTTTCTAAGTTCAACGATCAAGAAACACTAAGTTTAGCGGCAGATCTTGCCAAACTATCTGGTAGAGCTACATTTGCGGAACACGTAGAAAAGAAAGCTCAAACTAATATATCTCGACCTGAGAAAGATAGTACTGAAGGACTATTAGAAGAGTTACCCTCTAGAATTGAACTGCTTATAAAAGACGTACATACGGCTAATGTTAAGACTGAAAATGGCGCACAAAATAGCGAAAATAATGCCGAAAAAGCGAGTGCCCAATATGACGAAAGGGTCCAAACTGGTGATAAACTTAATGATGATATTAAAGTATAACATTAACAATAAGATGAGTAGGGTCATCGGTTGTGTCAGTGTACTTCCGTTTTGGTGCCACATGTAATATGTTATATCAATAAAACATTAGTAAAATTCAAAACATTTTATTTCAGTATCAGTATCAAGAATATCAAAATAAACTAAACTGCAAATTATTAGTTAACAAAATAAGAATCAACTATTATTAACTATGCATATTAGGACGAATTATTGTTTTATTTACGTTAGTACTTTGTGCGAAATAATGAAGAACGTGTATATATGCAAAAATATTTTTAAACCACGTGATTTTTATATTTTATTGATTAAGATTTAAGTGACGCTAGAGATTTTTAGAATAAACCGCGAGTATGCGCTGAAATATTACATATAGTTTCAATATGTACGTTGGTCTGTAAAATTCAACACTAATAATGGTAAAAAGGAACATTGGGTATCAATCAAGAGAATTACACAATTTATAAAACAGTTTGAATCTCTTCTCGGTGAAAGTTCTCATTGTAATAATCATTATTCTGGATAATGTATTGTTTGCTCAGTTAGTTCTAATACTTTTATTAAAATATAAGTAAGCATATACATATTGCGATATTTACAATTAGACAATACAAACATTAAAATAAATATTTGCATTCTCATAGAATATTTTAGGCACAAACATTTTAAGTACAGCCGACAGCAATACTATATTGTATGACGTTTATTAATCTAAGCGTATGGGTAGACAATTTATGAATCACTACAATGGCACCATAGTCACAACATTGATTTTCGAATTAAAAATCACAGTGATAATTTACTTTTAAATGCTTATGGAATGACCTGAACAGCACTCAGTCCTTTTGGATGGTTGCAAGTGTTCAATATCGAACGTGAAAGTTAAAAATCAAATAATAAATGGCTAGTGTTTGTAATGAAGAAAAATAGAAGCATTACTTCACTGAGTGGATAATAATCATACTTTTCATATGTAATTCACACGGTTATGAAACTATAGTTTACTACAGTTAAGTATATATTATTAATCGCTTTTTGTAATTAATAAGACCAGCTCTTTATTAAACATAAAACAATATGCCCCTGAAGTCTCGTCATTATTTTACCCGTCTTATTATGTGTTTGTCAACAGAGGTAATTAATTTGTTCGAGTTATAATTATTAAATAACCAGTTCAACCCTGGTCAGCCGGATCTTCATTCTCTCTATTAGATTCTTTCCCCCTTTTCTTACAAATATTAATCAGTTTTGCATTCATTTTCTTAAGTTTTTGATTTTCTTTCATCACGTCGGTTATTTGTTGATTCTGTAAAAGAAAAATATTAATTATTGTTTTTGTGATAGTTTTTTTATTTATCAAATAATGTTAATCATTTTAAGTGAACATATCAAATAGTTTACCCAAAAGTGATTGACGTAAATGAGTCTTATATTTAAATTATATGACGAAACATGACATGTTACCATTACAACAAAGTTTTTAAAACACGGTGCTCAATCATGGCTGCCCGCGTTAATGGCCTTGTAATCTATATATATAAATGAATCCCTATTTCCCTTGGTCACGGCATCACGCGTGAACGGCTGGATCGATTTCGCTAATCCTTTTTTTTGTTTGTTATTGTCAGGAGAAGATTCTTATGAAAGAAAAAAAATAAGAAAGTATAACTTTTCTAATGTAACCTTAGCGCTTTTGACTTAACCGTCAGTAGTTTGACAGTTGGCACGGTTGTTCAATATTCATAGTTAAGACAGGACGTCTGTCGGGTCAGCTAGTATTTTTATTATTTAGCTAAGCTTAGCTTTGTTATTAGCTTATTATTATTGGTTACATAATTATAAGCTACCCCACCATATCCAAGATCTTCCATATTTTATTGTTACCATTGTCAAACAGAAAACTATGTTCCCTATTGTGTTAAAAGAATGCAGAATCTATATACAGACGACCCTCGATAAGGGACCAGGGTAAAATTTCAAATTACCAAAAGTTCAAAATAATAAAGAGTTTGATCAAGATTCGAGATTTATTATTTTAAACATTCGTACAATTATTCACAAATAATTATTATTTACTGAACAGTAGTCCGTAATTTTCTGTTGAGTGAGCGACTTCAGTCTATCATTGTCCAATGAATTTAGGATAGTGGTGAGAGCTGCGAAGAAATAGTCATTCGTCTCGGTCCTTAGAGCATAGAATCGTAGGTTACTAAGAGATCTCCTTGCCTCGCTTTATATGACTGGAATGGGCGGTTGTTCCTCTTCGTTTTCTTCCTCGTCTTCATCCAGAGGAGCCAAATTCAACAGTTCAGCATCGGTGAGGGCACCGTGGATACTGATGTCATCGTCAACATGAGCCTAATCCACAAATGTTAATTTTCCAGTTAAGAAGTCCCCACTCCTTGAGTCAGAATTTGTAATTTTTGCGTGGTTTCACGGATTTCCTTATTATATTCTTTGGTTCATAGCCATTCAAAAGTTGGTTGGTTAGTTCGTCAATCTATTGAGAACAAATGGAAATATTCTAAAAAATCAGACATGGGTCTGTCCGCAGATTTTTTAGAATGTGATGTCGTATCTTTTTTTTTTATTTGAGAGCCATCCCTCACTTGCTGGAAATTCTGTTATTCTAAGAGACTGCGCAAAAGACTTAGCTTTTTCCTTTAACATAAAACCGCCGCCGGGAACGATTTGTCCTCTACATTGATGAATCCACTTAACCAAGCACTTCTCAAGACGGGGAAATTCACCTTGGCGTGACCTTTTCCACTCTCAATTAACATACTTCCGGTGATGCAATCTTTTTTTTCAAAATCTTCGACAATGTTGATGGTGAAATGCCAAACTGTTTATCGACATCTTTTTTTACTTGTCCTTCCTCCACAGCCTGAATCACACGCTTCTTTTCACTTATGGAAAGACACTAGTTTTTTCTTGAATTCATTTTAATAACTCAAATAGAACAATAACATGACTCACTTTAACGTTTGAAGGAAGACTGGAAAGCGAACTGCAAACTCAATCATGAATCGACAGGTCTGTACATATATAATGCGTGATTTTAGATTGGTTTTGGAAAAAAAAATTTTATGCTCTATATCAATAATATAGTCCATGAAAAGTATTTTTTTGTAAGTTTTCATTTTAGTTTTTTATTTCTGCGCGTTCTTGTCGTAAGTGATACACTTTTCATCACCAGTGATCAATCTTTTCAAAAATGGTTCGGTTTCATTACGTTTCAATAGAGAATCGCAAATGAGTACACGATTCGTTAGGTTTCTTTCAGTGAGCTCGTGTGGCACCCAAATATCAACCTTTTTTGTATAGCCAGACTTTTTCAAATGGGTCAAAACTGTTTTGTGGTCCTCAGTCAAATCCTCAGTTCCTCGGCTATGCCGGTCTTGCTCAACTTTTTCAAAAATGGCATCGACTTTATCCGTATGTGGGCGACCAGAGCGAAAATTCCCGGACTAAAAACGCTTGAACCAACTTTGTGCTACTTTTCTGACATTGCATTAAGTCCATAAACGTCACATTTTTCGCGTTTTTAGTCGCACTTTTCCTTTTTTTGTAACAAAACTTCAGAATGTATCGAATTTCTTTGTTACGTTCACTCATTTTACGGACAGAAAACAATTGAAAAATGGCGGATAAGTGTTTTTTACATTTTTTTTTTCTCAATGTCCTATATTTATTGATATTAAAACCAGCCAGATACAAACAGTACAACTAAATAGATTTTCTTTCAATTTTATACATACAAAATACGAAAAGACTTTTTCCCCGAGCTATTATATAAAAATAAATCTCTATGTCCTTTGGTCACGCCATAACTTGAGAACGACTTGACCGATTTTATTCATATTTTTTTATGTTTTCTAATACTTTGTAGAAGGTTCTTACGAGACGTAAAATTAAGAAAATTGAGCAGAAAATCGGTTCCCGTGAGATAAATTTGAATTACAACAGCTAGTTAGCTATAAAAGTCATGCAAAATGCACTACTAGAGCCCGAAATATTCGAAGTAGCACAAAGGTACTCCAACCAATAATAATAATGGTGCCTATTTATTTATTTGAATGAACGCAGAGTAGGTCGTCGGCACTGACCTGCACGATGGCGCTGCCCGCGGGCGCCAGCTGCTGCTCCAGCTGCGCCTTCTGCAGCGCGAGCCGGTCCACGGCCTGCGCAAAGCACTATTATTAGATACAGTTTCAAATACACATAAACTGTCGGCATTCTCCCTTCGAGGTAGACTCACGACAGCCGCCGCTCGCTCCTATCCCTACATGCGTCACGAGCTTCCTCTACTACTATTGAACCTTTCATACGAGTCCGCCGGTTTCGGGTAATTCTGGCCTGCCCTTTCTTCAGAACGTCATTAGAAATATATTGTCAATATATTTTCCAAAGACGTCGAACTGAATAATACGATAACCATATGACTGTCGAGTTAACATTTTGTTATTTCAATTCAATAAATATGCCTATCGATAAATGGCCGAGATCTACTATAACTCAAGTCCCGTACAGCTATTTTCTTGAATTCAAAAATATTTACAACCTCAACTGAAATAAGATTCGCAAAATTTTAATAAGAAAAATATAAACCCGCTTTAATACGCCCCCATAAATTCTTTGTGCATGCTTAAATAATAATAAAAATACATTACTAACCAATTTCAAATGCTTCACTTCTTTGGCATGCTTTTCATCAATCGGTGCATGAACATTACCGTCCCGTTCAACTTGGTAACTCAGTAAATCTGATAATGAAAATAAAATTATACATTATACAAATTTATAAAAAAACTATTTATAAGCTCTGTGAGTAATAATAATAAAAGTAATCTAAAGTTATTATTGTTACCGTCGCTAGTTTCAGTGGCAGCGTCGGTCACATCGACGGCGGCTGCGCGGTTTTGGTCGTGAGCGTTCTGCCGTTTCTTCCGCGATGTATGGGTAATAGGATTTATGTCAGTATGTAACTCTTGCAGTTTAGCCTGAAAATTTAATTTCAAGTGATTCTTCATTTATCAACACATAAAGCAGGCCGGGTCCAGTCCGCAGAGTAGGTATAAAGCTACAAGTACACGGCGGGGTCGACCAATCGTGCCAAAATTCAGTGGGTTACCGCGCGCCGACCGTGCCGCACGTTTGTCCGATGCTCACTTACGCACTACGTCGCGTCATCCGTTCGTATCTAGACTATCGAGTTATTAGCACCTTGCCTACGTTTATTTGTTCACAAAAATAGAGTAATAGGCATATTACTGACTGGTAATTAAATATTCAGATTAATTAATTCTTTAAAACAAGACAACCCTAACGTAGCGGCGTCGTCAGAACAGATAACAGAGTTACGTTATGGAAAGAGAGGCAACTTCTAGGTGAATATAACTGTAGCTAATAAGCGCTGTGCGACCTAAACTGGACTTTATTATGTCGAAACAAAAGTCGCTATTTAATAAATGATTTGGCGGAGTGGGAGTTCTGTACCTGTACTGTTATGTATTCTGCCCAAATAAAGTTATAATGTACTCCTTCCGTAGACCAAAACACAACTTAATAGAATGCAAAAAAATCAAGTTAATGTATTCCGAACACTGTTCTAAGAAAAATGTAGGTAAATGAGAAGCAAAGACAAACATAATAATAACTCCACACATCTCATACACGGCTTTCTGATCCCAAACTAGGCAGAGCCTGTACTATGGTAACCAGACTGCTGATAAACATACTTATATATTTCTAAATACATACATATTATAGATAAATTACACCCAGACACAGAGTGGGTGAGAATCGAACCCACGACCTCTGGCTCAGCAGTCAGGGTCACTAACCACTAGACCAACAGGCCAGTCCACAATGTGGGTGTTTAATACAACTCTGTCTACCCCTTCTGGGATACAGGCGTGAGTGTGTGCATGTCAAATCAAACTTACCTCTAGCTGCGTCTTAGCCTCCTTCAGCCGTCGACACTGTTCCTCTTTGTCTCGCAAGTACTGTGCGCAGGTTTCGCATTCTTCATCCAGCTCTTTATATCTCTCTTTCAACTCAGATAGTTCTTGTTTACACGCTCGAAGCTCGGATTTGGTGGCTTCGAGTTCTCTGGGTATCAATCATCATCAAATCATCAAGTGACTATTATTATTGCACGGTATTGGTAGTTTCCACTAGATATTTAAGTCGACTAATAACGACGTAATTGTCTGATCATTCCCTATAGGGTGGATACGCTTATATACTTGAATACCCCTTTTTGTGGTCACTAGAAATGATTAAAGCTCTGTATTATACAGCGTGATTTTGCATCAGCTTTGGAAAAGTGTGTGGTATTACTTAATACTGTTACGACTAACCCGCCACCTATTGGCGACTGTGGGAAGGTGTAGAGCTACAAAATAAAGATACACGCCAACTGTTGAGACAACACGGAACTAAGTAGTTATCCATTAATGGAAGTAGTACTAGTATGTATTAGACTGTTCTATTGTTTTGTAGAATTAACCAGAGGTGTCGCAATTTTTCTAGAAATACCGTTTTGCTATATAATTGAGACATGGGACGTGGCATTGCGGAGTAGTTAGTTAGTTATCAAGTGAGTTTAGTTTCAAGTGAGTGTTAAGTGAATTAACAGCGACTAAAGTGTAAGTGAATTAATGTGAATTAAGAAGTTTAGTGTAATGGTGATAATAAATTATTGTAATTGTGTTGTTGCTAGTTTCCCTGTGTATTTTGTGATCTATTAAAATAAATTGTGTCTATTTCAGTAACAATCTGGTATAATTCTCTAATCCCGAACCTCAGGTCGTAACAAATTGGTGTCAGAAATGTGATTAGATGATGCCGGTTTTACCGAAGGAGGACATGGAAGGCGTTCGTCCTAGGGGACAGCGACAGCAGGAAATGGACCAGAGACGGTTTGGGGATGCTCCGCATCAACCAGCGGACGGTCGGCAGCTGACGGCAGAACCTGTTGACGGTTCATTCGCGGCTCCCTCGATCTCGGCGGCTCCGGACCTCGCCGGATTAATGATGATGCTGCAGGAGCAGACTCGTCAGCTTCAGGACCAGTTGCGGAGGGACAAGGAAGAGCAGACCCGTCGTCAGGAGGAGCAGGCTCGGCAGCTGCAGGACCAGTTGCGGCGAGATAAGGAGGAGCAGATGTTCCTTATGAAGGATCTCCAGGTTGTGCTAGGTAAGGACCTCAAGGTGGTGAAGGAGACGGTCCACCAGCACGAGGCCCGCATCACGGACACTGAGCACAAGATTGTGGATATACATCATAGGCCACTTACCATAAACAATATAACTATTAACAAACTAGTTCAGGAGAAATATCTCGGTTTAATTTTAGACAGTCACCCTACGTGGAAACCACACCTTAATAAAATAAAATTGAAACTCATTTCTCTCTTAGGAATGTTAAAAAAAATGTCACAAAATGTATCACGCATCCAATACGTTATACGATATATAACTCTTTAATAAAACCACACCTAAATTATTCAATAGAAATCTGGGGCACAGCTGCTCCAACTAACTTGGCTCATCTACAAATAGCACAAAATAAATTAATAAAAGGGTTTTTAAATATGACTTTCGGACACCTTCCTTAAAGATTTATAAAGACACTAAAATTATGAATATATCACAAGCTTATCATTACTATAATTGCATATTAGTTAGAAAAATGCTCAATAAAACTATACACTCACAGATAAACTTCAGTAAAAAAATATTAACAACAATATTAACATAAAATTAATAAAACCTAGGACAAACTACGGGAGTAAAAGTATTTTGTATCAGGGCGCAAAAATGTATAATATGTTACCAAAAAAATATCAAAGAAGAAAAAAACATACAAAAGTATAAAGTCTTACTAAAAAGTCATGTAATAAATAACATCAAATGAACTTGTAATAAACTACGCTCACACTAATTCATACACATTACTCATACCACATCTAGCTACGCTTGATCTTTGTACTCTGCAGTAACAGAACTTGTATAATGTTTTGGTTTGCGGAAGTATTCACACTTATGTACTTATTTTGTTTTTACTTACTTAGATTTAAATCTGTGACTGTATTGTTTCTGTTTGTTAATAATCATACTGCTCGATAAATATTTTATAATTTTATAATTATGTTCTCATGTAAGTGAATGTAATTCTTAATGAGAATAAAGTTTCTGAAACCCGATATGCAGAAGGCCCTAGGAGACCTGAAGCTTGGAACTGTTCCTGTGGGGAGTACTCTTGCGGCGCGCGAGTTTAAGGTGCCTCCATTTGATGGAACGTCCTCATGGTCTGCTTATAAGATCCAGTTCGAGGCCGTTATGAAAGCGAACGGGTGGACTGAGGTGCAGGCCATGACAGCGCTCACCCTGGGTCTCCGAGATCAGGCGTTGACTGTGCTGGAGGCTCTTGGCAAGAACCTCACCTACGACCAGCTCGTTGAGGCGTTGGAGTCAAGGTACGGTGACGCGCACCTGGAGCACGTATTCCGTGCCCAGTTAAAAGAGCGCGTGCAGCGTGGAGGGGAGAATTTACAGCAGTGGGCCTTAGAAATTGAGAAGCTCGTCCGGAAAGCATATCAGTCAGCGCCTACATTGATCGAGGGCAATCTGGTGCAAGCCTTCATCGACGGCATCCGTGACCTGGAGGTCAGGGCTGCTGTTAGGCTGGGGCACCACGACACGCACAAGGCTGCCCTTGCCCACGCATTGGAGGTGGAAGCGGTGGGGCAAGACCACCGAGCCCACCGCGTTAGGGAAGTAACTACACCTACCGCCCGTGACCGTCCCCAATACAGCACCCGATGCTACACCTGCGGAGAGAGGGGCCACCTTCGTGCGAATTGCCCAAGGCAAAGCAATGGACGACCACAGGAGAGAAGGGTGGTTGATGCTGCCGCCCAACAGCAGGGACACGAATAGAAGCCAGGACTGCGGGGCGGGTGCTGGCCGGTGGTCAAAGAGCTCCAAGGATTTCGATCTCGCAAGCTCATGACGGGAATAGCCTGATCATCAGAGGCGAGGTCAACGGGATGCCGTGCAGTATGACTCTAGATACGGGAGCCTCTCGGACGGTAGTTAGTTCCCAGCTCCCGAATCGGTTTCTTGGGGACAACATTCGTGACCGCGAGCAATTACAGCTGGTAACAGCTACCGGTCAGCGGATAGCCCGGTCCGAGGAGAGAAAACGGTGGCGTTGAAGCTGGGTAACGAACTTTACAAGCACAACATCATCGTGGCAGATATTCTTGATGATTGCATTCTGGGCTTGGACTTTTTGCGTAAACATCGTTGTGAGATAGATGTGAATCAGGGATTATTGAGATGTGGTTTAGAGGAGCTCTTCGTGGAAGGAGCGTCACCTGGAAAAGTGTACTGCCTGGAGAAGACTGTGCTTCCTCCTAGATCAGAAGCAGTCGTACCGGTTGCTCTACCGCGGTCGTCACCCAGAAAGAATCGGTGTGTACTAATAGAAAGCCCGAATGATGACTTTCCGTGGAGGGTGGCGAGGACGGTGGCGAGGACTCTGGTGAGGACGACTGGTGATCCAGTGGTTCGTGAGATGAATCCTTGTGACAAGGAACAGGTGATCAGGAAGGGCACTCTGTTAGGTACCTGTGAGGAAGTTACTTGGCTGCGTAGATGCCAGGACGGCTCTACTAGCGTAACGAGCTTTGATGTCTCAACGCTATTAGAGGAATGTCGTAGTGAACTCACGAAGGAAGAGTTCAACATGGCTAAGAAGGTGCTGCTTCGATACGGCGATGTTTTCTCTTCAAGTGATACGGACATAGGAAAGACCGGACTAGTTCAGCACAAGATTAACACGGGCAACGAACTTCCGATCCGTCAGCATCCAAGAAGATTACCGCTGGCACGAGAAGGAAAGGTAGACGTCATGATTGAAGGAATGGTAAAGAATGGAGTTATAGAGCCTTCATCCAGTCCGTGGTGTTCTCCTGTGGTCCTTGTGAAGAAGAAGGATGGTAGTATGCGATTTTGTGTTGACTACCGTCGATTAAATGACATCACGAAGAAGGACAGCTATCCTCTGCCACGTATCGACGATACACTGGACACACTAACGGGAATGAAGTGGTTCACGACGTTAGACCTGAAAAGTGGTTACTGGCAAATAGAAATCGATTCAAGGGATAAGGAGAAAACTGCTTTCTCTACAGGAAAGGGTCTGTGGTAATTTACAGTTATGCCGTTTGGTCTGTGCAATGCCCCAGCGACTTTTGAGAGATTGATGGAGTAAGTGCTTGCCGGCCTAATCGGGGACGCCTGCCTGGTATATTTAGATGACATCATTATAGTAGGACGTACCCTTAAGGAACACCTGCAGAACCTCGAGCGTGTGCTTTCAAAAATCCGGGGGGCTAACCTCAAGCTGAATCCTAAGAAGTGCTCGTTCTTTAGACGGCAAGTACACTTTTTAGGACATTTTGTGTCGGAAGAAGGTGTACGAACGGACCCGGAGAAGGTAGCTGCTGTCAAGGACTGACCTGTTCCAAGGGACAAAACGCAAGTTAGAGCATTCCTGGGTTTATGCTCATACTACCGGCGGTTTGTCAAAAGCTTTGCGGACATTGCAAAACCGTTACACCGGACTCACTGAAGAAAAACGAACTTTCTGTTGGGATGAGAGCTGTGACATTGCATTCCGGGAGCTAAAGACGCGTCTGTGTTGTACGCCTATATTTGGTTATCCTGACACGAAAAATGAATTTATAGTCGACACAGACGCGAGTAACACAGGTATTGGCGGTGTGTTGTCGCAACGGAAAGGCGATCAAGAAATTGTGATAGCGTACTTCATTTAATTACTGTGTCACGAGAAGGGAGCTGCTCGCCGTGGTTAAAACATTGCAGCACTTCAATAAGTGTTTGCTAGGTCGAAGGTTCCACCTGCGTACTGACCATGCTGCATTGAAGTGGTTGTTCCAATTTGAAAACCCGGTACGACCGAAAGATAAATGACAGAAGCTTTTAGGAAGGATCACTGGTCTGGCTGCATAACCCGGTTCGCAGAAAAGGCAAATCTCCGAAGCTGCAAGTGAAATGGGACGGACCGTACAAAGTAGTGACCAGACTCAATGACGTAACGTACCGCATTCAGAAAGGACCGCGGGGCACTCCCAAGATCGTCCATGTGGATCGGTTGGCGCGTTATCATGGGGATAATCATGCTCGGGACGAGCATGTCTAAGAAGGGGGCAGTGTTACGAATAACCCGCCATCCATTGGCGACTGTGGGAAGGTGTAGAGAGCTACAAAATAAAGATACACGCCATCTGTTGAGACAACACGGAACTAAGTAGTTATCCATTAATGGAAGTAGTCCTAGTATGTATTAGACTGTTCTATTGTTTTGTAGAATTAACCAGAGGTGTCGCAAAGTTTCTAGAAATACCGTTTTGCTATATAAAGCGTGGCATTGCGGAGTAGTTAGTTAGTTATCAAGTGAGTGTCAAGTTAGTTAGTCTTCAAGTGAGTGTCAAGTGAGTTTAGTTTCAAGTGAGTGTTAAGTGAATTAACAGCGACTAAAGTGTAAGTGAATTAAGAAGTTTAGTGAAATAGTGATAATAAATTATTGTAATTGTGTTGTTGCTAGTTTCCCTGTGTATTTCGTGATCTATTAAAATAAATTGTGTCTATTTCGGTAACAATCTGGTATAATTCTCTAATCCCGAACCTCAGCTCGTAACAATACTCATTATTCACACTACGGTCACTACGTTTCACTACATCGACTTCATTCAATGTTTTACACATTAGGTAACTAAGCAGCAAATAATTTTAAAATAAAGAATTGTAGGCGTCATAATGGCGAGACACGCTGGTGCACACCACTAGTGCGCTACCGCGCTCCGGGCGGCCCGCGTTTCAGTTCGCCGGCGACCGCGATTGTTTACGTGCCCACGAGAAAATAAATAGGATGAACTGTGAGCCTGACCATGTTCCATTCACCTTAGATGCAGCCCGGTAGTTCATGCGCAAGGTAGAAGCCGCCTGAGTGACTCGCCGCAGAACGAAGATTTTATCAGACTTAAATAAGTGATAATTTAAATGTTCAATAGGTACGTAACTTTATTATTTTGTAAATACATGAAAAGTCCGTCAACGCTGTGGTTTATTTTTATGATTAACATAATCAATAAAGTTATTTATCTTAAAATTTTGTTGAAATCAATGACGGTCCTAAGCCTTGTAAAGTCGATATCAGGTCTGGCAGGTCATTGCCCAATGGTGCCTTTTGTTTTTTGGTAGTACTAATAATTATAAGTTTCCTCGCTTTGTATCAAAAACGACTAAAATATCACGGTGTATATATGGTGTAGGTGGCAGCGTACCGAACTTAATACGTCCACGACTGAACTTACGACTTAGATCATTGAAGAAGTAAGAAAGTTAATTCATTTTTAACAATATTCGTCACAAATTTAAAAATTACTTGAAAATGGCTAGAAAGCAAACAATAAACATCAATTTACAGACTTAGCGCATTAATATTGTAAGCGGTGGGCACACATACACTCGTATAATTAGACTACACACCTGTTTCCAATATTTTTCTCCAAAGCCTTCTGCATTTTAACAAGAGTATTTTTCAAATCTTGCTTCTTAAAACGCAGCTCTTCTATAGTTTTAGTCAACTTCTTGTTCTTCTCAACTTCGACATCATATGACATACGGTCAACGACAACGGAATGCAAGTTTGCCCAGTCTGTAATAAATACGAAACGCAACTCATCTTCATCGTTCATAGCCCCACACCTCCACGATAAAATCAAATGGTAGGTGTTAGCTCTTCGATAGCCATGAATGATAAAGCCAAAAAAAAACTAGCTGATCACAAACAATAATTGTTTATTGGTTGCAGCACTGTGTTTTATTTTTACAAGTATACTGACTTGTTAGAAAACTAGACAATTAAAAAGAGTCTTTCGTTTCTTACCTTCGTCGGTATTAACAGATGCGTCCGCAACTTTAGGTTTCGATGGTTTAATTTGGCTAATGTTCTGTAACTTTCCTTTCAGCTCCGTAATTGTGTGCTAGGAAAACAAGAAAAACGTATATAATAATTATTATTATACCACAGCTATAATGAATCATCGGAAAACGTTGAGCGTACACTAAGTTTGCTTTGCCATTTCCGATTTTTTTTTCATTTTCAGGTGGCTTGGATTAACGCGAACACATGATACAAAAAGAGGTAACGAATTATTTCGGACCTTTTTCGTGTCTGTTACGCTAATATACATAGGCGGAAATCCAGCTTATATACGCGCACTGCTCGCAACATATACTATGGAGTCATTTATTAAGAATATTATTATATAATTTTAGATTGCTTAACCCTTACCTGTAAACTTATCTTCTCCTTTCTAAGTCTAGAACACTGTTCTTCCCTCTCCCTCAAGTATTCAGAGCAGGTTTCACATTCCTCGTCCAGTTCCCTGTATTTCTCTTTAAGATCTTCTAACTCTTGTTGGCAAGAAGCGAGCTGCTCTCTTAACTGTGACACACGACTATAAAAAATACACAAAACATTAGAATGTAATATCTTTTATTTCTAAAATATATATTTTTTATGAATATTAATACAAACCTGTTATTGTCGCCTAAGGTGTTGGAAATCCATTGTGGAATGAGATAACATGAAAAAAAAAAAAACAAATTACTATGTTGTGATATACTTTACATTTTTATTTTATGGGTAACGCGAAACTTACTTACCCTTTTACAGTTACAGTGACAATAACGGAGTTCAAGAAGTCATTACTTAATAATTTTTTCAAAGATTATAATATATTAATCGTATTTGTGGGAGTTGTTATCGGTTTAACTACTGAATATTTCGAAAAGCTGGACAACAATTTTTACTATTATTAATACTAAAATAATAAAAAAACCGTCAGTCGTAGGACTTGCCCGACAGAAGTGAAAACATAACTGAATCATCGGAGGTCACGCGAGTTCAGTGCTTTTTCCCCATACCAAAAGTGCCCAACGTGGTTAAAGAAGTTTTCACTTCAATAAAATAAATTGAGCCTATTGACGGCAGGATGGAAAGAGAAAAAAGTGTGAAATTGCCACGGGTACAAATTTGAGTAGAGCGTTGACGCTTACCGCTGCTCGGCGGTGGTGTGTGAGACAGTTCACTTCGGTGTGTATCATATAATGATTGTCTTCGGCGACGACTTTCCACCACACTGCTTGGTCTTGATGGGTGCTCCTCATCCTTGTCGCTCTACACAAAATAAATCAATTAAAATAATAACTTTATGTAATGCAAAAATGTATGCAAATTTTGAATAAAAAACTTAAAAAAACAAAAAAAAAATAGTAAAATTGCCAATGGAATAACTTCTCTCTAAAAATACTTTGGAGTTAGTATGTTATAAACCGTCTCGCAACCACTGCTATAAACCATGAAAATCACTCTCCGCACTCAAGTGATTGTTATCAACTTATAATACATTCCTACCCTTTTATAACCCCATTATTCATCAATATTTATCAACCGATCAATTGTATTGCTTTACCGGCATAACCAGTCATTATAATGTCTTAACTCATTTTATTAAATAGCGAACTGTTTTATCATCTATTATAGTTTGCCCCTATTTAAATAAAATAAATAAGACTTTTCGATGTGGCGACAACAAGTACAACTCTACTAAATATTTTTTCTACAACACTAGCTTGCAAAACGAACCCGCTGATGACCGATTTTCTATCAAGTTGTGTGTCTGCTAGTAATTTGTTATAAAGACGTCATCCTGTTACGTTGTAGTCCCCAAATCCACTTTTCCATGAAACCATAAACTATTATTTCTTTATACAAAGACTACTTATTTTGCAAAAATCATACCAAGACTTTCCCTTGCAATAAAGGTTGTAGTTTTCTTCGGGAGAAGGAAATCATTGTGTCTTTGTTGGATCTCGTCTGGGGAAAAGTACTTTATTAGTACTAATAAAGAAAGGAAATCAATGTGGACTCGTAGTCACAAGAGATTTTCACCCGAGTTTGATGTTGGCGATAGATATGGACATAAAAGATCCTTAAAATCTGTAGTCATAATGGTGTAAAATATGTTGTGCCCACGAGTTTACAAGTCTACTACTCCTACGATTAGTCATCAAAAAACTAAATATTGATACCAAAATTATTAATAAGAAGGCAGACATTCGACGACGAAGACGAAAAAACTGTTTATAGTTAGCTTGGCTTTAAAATCTCCACGGTCTGTACCCTAACCAACGTAAGTGGGGGAAGCTTTATTACTTTAAGGCTGCCCCTGATTGGCAGAGGGAACAGGGTTAGAGAAAACGTCGCGGTCGTGTCTCTCACGCGCGAGTGGACGGTATAAATAATCGGTAGCTAGGACCCGTTGGATGGACATCCCATGCATGTATGCTGCCTCTCCCAGCAACAGGTCCGATATATTAGAGATAGTTTGGTTTAAATCGGTTTGACTCCGACATTGTCGCTTGGTGCTCATGATAGAATAGTTTACACAAAGCAAAAAAAAAAAATTAAGAATAAAATTTATCTTAGTCTTCTGTTAAGTTCTTTAATCGTAGTTCAATGTTAATTTTCTTTTTAATGCTGCTAGTAATATACCCATTGTACGTACGGTTTAAAATCATTTTACCACGTTCCACTGCTTTTATGAGAAACCTAAAAAATATCGTTTTATTTTTTATTATAACTGCATGCTAGAGTTTAAAGCGGTATGCTTTCAGTTGTTTAAGTAAGTGTTCTATTTTCAAATACACACTGTATAGCAGTACAGCAATAGGGTATATTATTTATTTATTAAAACTTGCACATTTTTATACAAAAGTGGACTTAATGCCTAAGGCATTCTAACATACTACTAGATTGAATGATAAAAAAAGAATATTACCTGATCAGTCCTTGAGAGAGATAAACTGTCGCGTCTGAAAAAAAACATGTTTTATAGTAAAAAACAAAATATTTAAAATCCTCACATTTTATAGGCAAACATTTTAAAGTATTATTAAGACTTAAAATATTCATTACAAACTACGATCTTGGTTGTAGAGTTTCACTCATCTACCCAGATCACTTCACTAGCCAGGGTAGGACCTTAGGATTCGGACCTTACAAGTTTTATTAAGTCAAAGTCAAAAGTAACAAAGATTGTTGGTTTTTCATGTTTATCTGATTTATCGATCTGCATTTTGTCAACCAAAAGGTTAACTAAATATATTAGATTTTCTGATAATCTGAGACAACGAAGACTTACCCTTTACTAAGCCGTAGGGAGGAGCTTCTGACGGAACCTTCATCGTCCACATCCATGAATAAGTCATCAGGCTTCGGTCGAGTACTGAATACAGCTTCTGCGTTCTGGTCATCTGAAGTAAATATACATTAGCTTTAACTCTCTAGCTAACTAACTTTAACTCTCTTAATTTTGATACTTACCTAGTCCTCTGTTTCAAGATATTAGTTTAGACTGTTTACTCTTCAATTCAAAGTAATCTTAATTTCAAAGAGGCTGATGACTTCGGGGACTCTCGGTAAACATTTTATCTTTCGAAATTGACTATATACAGAACAATTAATGACACAGTCCTATGAGTTCGAAAGACCGCCATTCGAACATTAGTACTATGTTAAGAGGCCGTATACGAAATTTTGCCGATTCGCTGAAGTAACGTAATTTTACAGACTTGATTTTACCATTAAAATAATGTATTTCTATAAGTTTAAATACACGAAATGAAAGATCATTTCAATTATTATCTAATGTTCGAGCTACTTTTTTATTATTATTATTTAATTTTGATTAATCGGCATCAAACCGGCGCATGTTTTGTGAATTTTTGCTGTAAGAGGTTTAGAATATCACATATTTACGAATTGTTTTGAAGTTTAAACGGTATAAAAAAATTACAATGTATTGTTGTAAAAGTCGTCTATACAATGTTCGTATCACTTTTTACCACTTTCATATGAAATTTTTGAGTAAAAAAATGTTTAACTTAGTCAAATTTTACAGAAAATAGGCAAAGTATTGCCTTTGATTTCGGCTACGTAAAACTCTCATTCACAAAATAAAAACAATGGAAATATAATTCACTTCACAGTCAATCCATTTCCTGAAAAAAAATTGCAAAAAAATTTAAAATTTAATCAATAAAAAATGTTTTAAAACAACCTTATTCTCGCATTATAATACTCGAAGCAAGCCTCGGTTAGGCAGTCTGCGCCAAGCGCTTTTAGAGGGAGGACGTATCGCTCTGCGCTCTGAAAATTGCACCGAGTCGACACACATCGCCGGCGACGAATATAGCGCGACGTGAGTTTTGATACCTTAGGTAAGTTATTATTTTTAAATATTTTGTAATGATTTTAACATGCTTTGTAAATACAACAAGTAGTAGTGTAGATAATTATTTTGTTATAATTTTAAATTAAAAAAATCCAATAAAGGGCATCGGCATGTTTGTTATCATAGTATAGAGTAGAACAATGTATTTAATTTTCAATCCTTTACCAACGATATTCAAATAATTTTATGAGGACGGTTCTTAATTTTGGATGTAAAAGTATGTGGTAGTAAAGTATATAGTATTTTTTTTATATAGTATTTTTTTACTTTTAAAAAATGTTGCCCAAATAAAATATTTTTTTAAACTAATGCTATATATTAAAAAAGTATAACCGATTTCAATGTTTATTCAATCAAAAACATTTATTAACATTGGTTCACAATTGTCAAAGATAACACGTTACATTCACAAATAATAAACGGGGCTCTGGCAAAGTTTTACATTAAGGTGCAAAAATAAATCACTCAATTCAATAAATCATTGTAATATGTTGTTGATGCGTACTAGCGCGCGTCTCATGACTGACGAAACACGACTCACGAACTGAGTTGTTTTCAAAAGGGTTCGGATCTTTTCGTTGGGCTTGATTCGTTTAAAAATAGGAGTCTTTTTAAAACGACTTAAGTCTTAAGATTAAACCTTGAGTCGTGAGTCGAAGGTTAGAGTTCAGGGTTTAAGGACTCGATTTAGTTGCAAACCGCCATAATTCGAGTTCTTTTTAAAGACTTAAAAGCTTCGGAGTCCTTTCGTCACTAGTATGCAACCTTAAATTGACATGCATCAGATGAATCAACAATATGGTTGGAATACAATATTTATTATTATAAAGCATCATTTAGAAATTCATTTAAAGAATAGTAACATTTAGAACACAACATTTCGTGAAGGTACTTTTTGAATCTTATTATATTTTGAATAGCCTTTATTTCCTTAGGTATCTTATTGTATATATATATATAGCCCTGCAGTATACGCTTTTATGCATTAAAGTTGTCTTACTTGGGACTATGCATAGCTTATCAGCGTGACGAGTACCTTGTCTTTTTTTCTTCTACGGGTTGCAGTCAAAGTGGCAGTAAGATTCCGAAAAACTGAATACTCACAAACAGCTAAACAAACAAAAACATTGCAAAAAGATATCCTAAACAGTTCCTTGGATATTTTTCGTGACCATAGTAACTGTGAAGGATATTACTGCAGATATTAAAAAAGCTGGAGCCGAAATATATACCTCATATACCAGTATTGCTGAAAAAGCTTTCAGCAAATGCAACTTCTCTGGCTTTTCATGCTAAAAGCTTGATACACAATTTAAATAATAACAGGTTGTTGCACAATTCAAATAATAGCAGTAATCGCTTTTAGAATAAATATCTAACTAATATTTAAAAATTGCAATTTGATACGTTTTTGAAGTACCTATTAATGTAAAATTGCGTAAAAAATATTACTATTGAATAACATCACATTTGTTTTTCAGAACTGAGCAATTCAATTCCTTGGTTGCAAAATATGCTGGAAGCAAGCGCATCAACTTCGCTTTGAATAATTCGTATGCGTTGAGGTGCTACGCTGCTGTCGTTGCATTTAACACCTGTACTCCAATAGCTGCGTTACCTAAAAATGTTACTGCAAAAAGTCCATCACTCGCTGTAAAAAAGTTTGAACCGAGGAAAAGGAAAAAGAACTCGAAAAGAAAGGTTTGGAAAACCAAACGGCGCATCGATTTTAATAGGGAAAATGCAGATTATGGAGAAATACTTACATTAAAGTGATCTACACAACAATATAAACATGATATTGAAGATACTTCATCTCTTCTCATTAATTTACACCATTGTTTTCGTATTTTCGCAACTCTCTCAAAAAATACTTCATTGGGTGCAATTCTTATAGTGTTTTTACACTTAGGGATAAAGCAATACCTATAAAATGGTTTATGACTTTATCCATTGTCTAGTAATTACAATAAATAGTAATTACAACTAAGAATCGTTAAAATTACTGTAACACTTCAAGTAAGTATACTAAGTTTATGAAACAAACACTGAGCGTGGCATGTGACGTCATCCAAGGCCCGCGAATAATGGCAGCGTTCAAACAGAACAAATTTTATCGATATTTTCAATGTTATTTAAAAAAATAATTTGAACATTGTTATATTTTTTATTAGAAGAGAATGATGGAATAAGTCAAAAAAAAAATACATGCATATTCTCCATTGTACTCAGGTTTTAGTTTAGTAAGAATCTACATAGTATATGTTTAAAAGTTTGTATTAATTTCTTTCTTTGTTGTACAATAAAGAGTTTATCTATCTATCTATATTTTAATATTTCACGTAAAAATATCAAAAGATCAAAACCTTTTATTCACCCTACTGGCCATCGACGACTTCGGACTCACGCACACACGCGAGCAAGCTCTCTCGCGTGTGTGAGTGTACGTGCCGAATACCTAATTATGTCCGTCTCGATTTTGTATACGGCCTCTTAATGGGTGAGAATAGATCTGACAGCCCAGAATCGATAGTGTTGTGTCAGACAAGGGGTAGTACATTTAAACTACATATTTTGTGTTCAGGGTACAGAGGTCCACAGTATGAGTCGTGTTCCTAAACTGTTAGGTTATTAGAGAGGAAGGGAGAAAAGGGGGTTTAAGCTACAGCTCAAAACATTCTATTCGTCTAATGTGCGTTGGCACTTCGCAATCTTTCGAGAACATTACGGGGAACTCTTGGTAACTCAAGCTATTTTCATCACAGTTGCAACATGTTACCATTTCAGGACCCTACCAGGAATCGAACTCGAATCGCCTATATCCGTTACTTGTTACAATAAGAAAAATAAAAACGGGCCTGATATCTATGTCACATAGTATGACTGTTATAAGTATGTTTATACCTAATGCTTTTGATTCTAAGCTTCAATGGGGCCCTCATATTGATAAATTATCGAATAGACTCAGCTCAGCAGCATACGCAGTTGGAAAAATTCGTGAACTGACTGATGTTGAAACAGCCAGATTAGTTTATTTTAGTTATTTTTATAGTAATGTCGTATGGTATTCTACTGTGGGGGAATGCCGCCGATATTCAATCTATCTTCGTGCTTCAGAAGAGGGCTATTCGAGCAATTTATAACTTAGGCAATCGTGATTCGCTGAGGCAGAAATTTTAAGAAATTAACATGACGGTAGCATGCCAATATATTTATGAAAATCTGATTTACCTTCATAAAAATAAAGATCACTTCTGTAAAAAAGTGATATACACTCTTTTAACACGCGTAACAAACAAACTTGTTGTACCTGCCTCTAGGCTCCAAAAAATTAAAAAGTCGTTTCCAGGTCAATGTGTGCGATATTATAATAAAATCCCAGATAATATTCAAATGTTAAGTATAAACAAGTTTAAGTCTACAGCAAAACGACAGCTATGCCTTAAGGGCTATTACTCAGTAGGGGATTATATACAGGATAAAAACGCTTGGGATGGAATTGTAATAGAAATCTAATGTGAGCTAATATGTTTCTTATTTTCCATCTCTCATATTTTTCTTTTCTTTTTAATTCTTTCATTTTCTTTTTCTAGTTTATTCACTTTTTATTTTAAAAACATAATAGCACACAACAAAATGATGTGATATTTACTGAATATTGTTGAAACTGTCTGGTTTTTCTTTTTTAAAAGAGTGGCCGTGAGTTTGTTTGCCCCATTTCTTCTCACAAGGCTCAACCATTTGGAAACGGGCGGTTATAGATCGAAACAGGCAGATGTGATATTATGTTATCCATTTTTGTTTTCTTTAATCATTTTACATTTGACGAAGCAAAATATTGTTGCGGTGACTCTGTGTGTGTTGATCTATAATTTTTAATTATAATAATTATTTTATAATCGACGATTTCGAATAATTGATGGTCAATTTTATGAAATAAAGATTTTTTGTTATGGTTTAGTTAACTATAAAGTAACTTTCACATTATTTACCTCCAGTTTCATATTTGCCGTCAGCAATGATACGTTTGGAGTCGTAGCGACTCTGTCGGCGACGCCGCGATGAGTCGGCGATCGCGTCGATAGACGGACGATTGCTATATGCTTCTAGTGAAGTTTCTAACTCAGTAACCCGCGCCTGTGAATATTGCATTCTATTTAATACGTTTCTACAGCCTAAAATGCTTTGATAGTCTCCAGTAGTTAAAAGTAAGACTGAATTGCTGCTGCTGATTCTAGGGATACAAACAGTATGCCAGACAAAGCTGCCTGTGAGAAGGTAAATGGTTATGTTACGTGATACTCCAGCATTATTTATATAGCGTGTTATAGCAACTAAAAACTACATTGAGGGTGACACACGGGTTAATAAAATAAAAAAATATACTATTTTTCTTCCTATCCTCTAGAAATATCTAAATTCTAGGATCTTTAAGGTAAATATGTTTGAGATTTGTATAACATGTGTAATTTGTTACAAAAACTTTCACTGTTGTAGTTAAACTATGGAAGTTTTTAGACTAACATTATATTAAAGAAGCACAACCTTGTAATGTACTAGAAGTGTATATGTTACTCAAATATCAGACTAGCTGTCGTGGGTGATTTAAATTTTATTTGAGAATTGAAGTTCTGCTTCAGTATAGAGTCTAGTGACATTGAAATCTAGATAGGTGCAGGAGTACCTGAAGAGCTTCTTTGTCATTTCTAATTTGTTCTTTTTCAGCTTTTAAAATGTCACTCTCCTTCTGCAGTGCCATATGTTTCTGTGACAATTCTTCTAGCTTTTTGTCGTCTTCACTTTTTTGCTTCTCTATCCTGTAGAAACCGAAAGGTATTGGATGTATCACACAGTTGAACTTTTCTTAATAATAGAAAGCAGTAAATTTAATAAGTTGCATTTATTGTCAAATTAGTAGCTTATTCGTCACGCAGACTTTAAATATGTAGAACATTTATATATTTTTTCATTTTCAGTCGGCCTGTGACCACGGCCAGTGCAACCTGGTCTAAACGACACGCAATTCAGAGGGATGTAATATCTATGTCGTTCGACGTTTCTACCGAATTGCACCGATCGTAGTTCTGGACTCTCACCCGTGATCCCAAAGATATTGAAAATGTATCGTACCTATGTATGTAATAGTAATTATTACTAAATTAAGTAATCTGCCAACCAGTATTATTATTTTTTGATGTGTGTCAGTGTAACGGGAGGCCTGCTCCATTTTCAACACAGTAGTTCGTTTAATCAAACGCTACCTTAATTGGCACACAGCCAACTCCACTTTTTGCAATAAAAAACAGGTAACTCCAAATATCGCTATAGGTACTATAGGGATATTTGGAGTTACCTGTTTTTTAATATCTTAATTGAAGGTGTGAAATATTGTACATTTTCAAAAATAATAGCTAACGATATTATACGCGCACAGATTTTTATTTTTAGTAGTAGTTTTTACGTAGTCTACAAAAAAATTATTGTATATCTTATTACTTTAAATACTATGTATTTATATTTTGGGTATCTGGGTAACGGCTCTAACGATTTTGATGAAAACTGGTATACCAATACAGTTTTGCATTTTAAGTTCAACTGCATAGTTGTTTTTACTGTAAAAACACAATTTAAAAAAAAAAAACAAAAAAAGTAAGGTTTTACAAAAAGCTACCGAGCGAAAAAGGTACTAATATAATTATGTAACATTATATTATTTTAAGAATCTCCTGAGAAACTACTTTTGGCTGGTTAACTATTAAAGGTATCCAAAGGTAAGTTTTGCAAAACATCGTACCTCATTATCATCCTAGTTTGTATCTGCGCTGTCTTTTCGTGTGTTTTTATATTCGTCTCCAGTCTCGTACACTCTTTGACTTTGTTCTCAAGTTCGTCTTTCAGTTCCATATTCTGTTTCAAGAGGGATTTTGCTTCGGTGTTTAAATTATCTATGACTATACCGTTTTCTCTGACAGATTCTCTTAGAACTAGAATATCAGTGGTCATTTTATCTATATCTATGTTGTTTTTCTGGATTGCTTCTGCAGATTTCTTTAATTCCTCGGCATAGACTTCTTTTTCTTTAGTGATCATTTGATTAAGACGTTTCAAGTTTGTCACCTCATTTTGTAAACCAGTCACAGTTTCCAAAATATCTGACATTTTCGTAACATTGTCACTATACTGAGCTTTCAATTCCCTTTCTAGTCTTTCTATAGTACTTTCCTTGTCTACAATAAAAGTTTTCAAGGTATTAATTTCGGCCGTAGTGTTTTCTATTGTAAGTAACTTCAATTTACTTTCTTGCAATGTACTTTCATGTATTTTTTTCAAATCCTCGTACAATTTCTTGAGTGTCTGTAATTCCTTTTCCTTATTTACTACATCTAAGGTGACTGCATTATTGACTTCCTGTAATTTCTCTCCACGTAGTTTAAGGATTTCCATTTCTTTTTGTTTCTCATCTATTTTTGTTGTCAACTTATTGATTTCTAGAACCAGGGCATTCTTCTCTGTTTCTTTATCGTGATAACTGCGTTTGGTTTCAGTGGACAAAAGATCAAACAACATATTAATAGTAGTATTTAAGGGCAAATTGGAATCAACGTTTTTTGGTTTAACAATTCCCAATACAATAAGTGTTTGATATCCTTTATCAATGGTATCCTTTAATTCCTTTTCCCTTTTTACGATATCTAATGTGACTGCATTACTTATTTCATGGACTCTTTCCTTTTGAAGTTTGAGTAAATCAAATTCATTTTGTTTTGACGATAACTCAGCCTTCACACTTATTAAATTGTTATTTACAGCATGTAGCTCTGCATTTACAGTTTCTACATGTTTCTGCAACTTAGTGTATTTCTCTACTATGTCTGATAATTCTGCTTGATTTTTTTTTACTATTTTTAAAATATAATCTAAAATTGTAACATTTGTTAAACCAAATTCACGATCTAGAGAATACAGGTTTTCTTTAAACAGATTTAGATTTGAATTATTTATATATCCAGCCTTAATAAACTCTTCATTTATAATGATTATATTAGCTCTTAATTGTGATAATAAATTCTCAAAATTCGAAGATTTATCGTTTTTATTCTGCAATTCATTAGTAACTTGAGATAATTTTTCAGTGAGATCGTCATACTGACTTTGTAACAGAGTTTTAGACTCATCAAAAGCTTTCAATTTATTATTAAAATTTTCTACTTCCTGGCCATGTTTCATAATAAAATTTTCGTAAAGCATTTTCATGACTTCAATTATCCTTGCATCTTTGTTTAAAATGTTTTTATTTGCGCCTGTTTTTTCTGCATAGTAGTTAAAACAATCAATTTTATCCATTATGTAGAAATCTGTACACTGCTCCTCAGCAATTTGAGGCATATTGCATTTATTTGATTGAGAATTAGAAATTTCATAGTCTTTAGAGAAAGCACAAACGCTATTATATTTCAAACTTTCATCTATATCCATTGAAATATTGCTTCGTTCTATATGGTTTTTGATAGTCACAACATCTTCTGTAAGTTCTTTGCAATCCTCTCTGCCAGCATGTAACTCACTTTGCAAGGTGCATATTTTGTTGATTCTTGAAGAAGTATCCGAATCGCTTAGACTTCTATTTAACTTTGCATGCGTTCTAATTTCTTTACTTTGCAATGCTTGTATAAGTTTGTCTTTTATAATACACTGGGAACAAGCTAAACCTCCCTTTTCACCATCTACTATGTTTAGGGTGGATTGTTCTAATTTATTACATTTTGCTTCTAGTTCATTACTGTGTTGCTTTAAGTTATGTAAGGCTTTAGTCAAGTCGTCTACTTCAGACACATTGTCTATAACTTGATTAGAAAGTGTGTCATTTTCTTCCTGCAAACATTTAAGTTCTTTATTTTTTATTCTTATGGTATTAATCAGTTTAGTTATTTCTTCTTTTTGACTATTGTTTTCTTTTTCAAAAATACTTATTTTTTTTAACTTTGCATCCACAGTATTCCTTTCAAGAATAAGTTTATCACATTTTTGTTCCAACTCATCTTTGATTGATCGACACTTAACGAAGTCTTCGCTCAGCTCTTTTAATTTCTCATATACTTTGTCATGTGCATCTTTTATTATGGGCAGTTCCTTGCAACTGGCACAATTTACATCACTGTTAGGTGATTGTTGAACACTTTCATCCATATGAGCACCATTTGTAATAGGAGTATTTTGCGCATTCGTGGTTATATTTATTTTTGAGTAGTTATCTACAAGTCCGCGAAGCCTTGTGTTTTCCTCGTTTAAAACGTTTAATTTTTGAAATACTTCGTTATGGCAACTACATATCTCTACCTGTTGTATATTTTGATCGATTACTTGATTGAAGTCATTCGTTTGACAAGAAGCTTCGCTGAAGAACTGAGTCATATCCAAGCAGGTTTGGTCATGGCCAGTAAGGGTGTTATCAGCGGCCGTAGTGATAGTAATATTTGTGTCTAACATCAATAAATCTCCATCTAAGGTAGATTCATTCTTAAAGTTGGAAGGTGCAGTACTGCTATCTAATACATCAGGTAACGAATAATTCCGTTTAAAATTCACATTTTGCAAGTCACCAATGAATTGATTTCCCTTCAATAAAGTCATCAGACTGCTTAATTGCTTTTTAACATCAGGTATATCCCTTTGACACACGTTATGAAAACGCTTATGATGATGTTGAAGCACTTTCACTTGGGATTTTAAGGATTTATTTTCAGCATAAGTAGTAGCAGTTAATATGGATAAATTAGTTCTATGGTTAATAATTTTCTTATGCAATTCTTGAGCTGGCTCTAAAAAGAGCTGAATTTCACTTCGAATAATATTTTGTTCTTCTAATAGTTGCTGATTAACCATTTCCATTTGTGCTAAAAGTTCCAATAACCTTGAGTTTTCTTCTTTAGCATAATTTAGTTCTGACTGAAATTGAAAACATTTGCAATGGTTATTTTCAAGTGAAGTGTTTTCAATATCGTAGTTTTGGTTTATGTTTGATTTTGATTCACGTTCCCTCGGTTCCATTGAGTCTACTATTGTGTTGCAACATATGGTTAGCAGACTTGGTGGTGATTTGACTTCATCTTGTGTGATTATATTATATAGCCTATCAGTATTTCCTATGTCCTCTTTTTTATCTTGACATGTTTTGAAATCATAATAAGCATCTACTGAAAGTTGAGATTCCCGTTCTAGTTCTTCAATGCGGGTTTTAAGATTTTCATTTTCTGATTTCAAATCTTCCATTTTTTGTTTCATTGCGATGTCTAAACTTTCAAATTGTTTTTTCCAGTCTCTCACATTGACTTCCATGAAATCTAGTTGTGTAGTTTTGTATTTTAATTCTTTCTGTAAATCTTGTAGAAGCTGTTGACTTACTAACAAATCTTCTTTTTGTTTGTCATCATCTCTTTTTTTGTTCTTTGTTTCCATATTAGATATGTTTTCAGTATAATCGCAGTTTTGTGTGAGTTCTGAATCCTCAGTATTGTTTTGAGTCATAATTTTACCAGCTTTGTCATCATTATCAACATTTTTCAAGGTGATAAATGTTAAATGATTTGCTATTTTCTTAAGGGTTACTAGAATGTGTTCGTATATTTCAACAGTGTCGACCAAATCCATACAGGCGTTGTTTTCAATATTAAAACTGATTGCGATATCACTCATTTCCCTTAAGATATTTTTTAGTATATTGTGTTTTTCTTCACTTGCTTTATTTAGCTGGCCTTCAAAGTAATTAATTTTTGATATATTTTCGTTTAGCCTGTTTTCCATATTTTTTGAACTGCTTGTAAGATTCTTTATAATGGTCTCTTTTTCAGCTAAATACTGTTCCTGTTTCGCAATTTGTATTGAATTTGACAGATCTCCTAACTCAATAGCTTCATTTAATTTGGATTTCAATAAATCATTTTCTTGTTGATAATATTTTTCAATATCATTGAGACCATCAACTTGGTTCTGTAATAATGTTACTTCAGTATTTTGTTTAGTGTGAAGATGCTCTAGGTCTGCTTTTAATTTATCAATCATTTGATTAAGTTCTTCTTTTTCAGCTATAATATTACATGCAACGATTTCTAAAGTATTTAAACTATTACTTAAAATATTAAATATATTCACAAAATTGTCCATAACTTCTGGCACTTCTTGCATATTTTCGTCTGTTAAAGTACCAAAAGTCGTCAGTGATTTAAGAACAATAATGTTGGCTTTGCATAGAAAATCTTTCGATTGATAGATATCTTTATTTAGGGATACTATTAAATCATCTTTCTCAGCACACGTTTCTGACAAATGACGCATTTTAGTGGTCAGCTCTGATATTTCTAATTTTAAACTTCTATTCTCGTCCGTTAAATTTTGTAGGCAATAAGTGTTTTCATTATTAATTCTTTCTAATTCACCATTTTTGCTCTCTGATTCAGCTAGTTTACTGATAAGGTCTTGCTCAACTTCTTTATAATCGTTATTTTCATGCATAAGTTTTCTAATTGTTAAAACATTCTCGTTTGCTTGCTGCTTTAAATCATCTATCGTAGAGTTTAAAATGCTAATTTGATCTGTTTTACTTTGGAGTTCGTTCAACAAGTTTTTATTTTCAGTAACAACATTGTCTTTATTTTTCAATTCTGCGATTTCTTTGTTACGAACGTCAATAGCAATTTTGAAAGAATGTATAATATTCATCATGTTTTCATTATTAGCTATAAAATGTTCTTCAGTGGTAATCATATTTTCAAGGACACTATCATTAATATTAGACAAATTTTCTCGTATGGTCAGTTTAGTTTTTAATTCTTGAATAACACTATTGTAAGATTCTATATCTTTATTCGCAGATTCTAAATTTTCTTGTTGATTACTTATAGTCATATTTAAAGTTTCTAAGGAAGACTTAAGTAAAGAATTTTCTGTTTCCACATTGACAAGTTTTTCCTTGAAAGTTGAGACAGTCTGTTCTAGTTCTTGTGTAAGATTTTCTAACAATACGATTTTTTGTTTGTGCGCGAAAAGATCCGCTTCTAATCCTACGATGCTTTGGTTTTTAGAAGTTAGCTGTATTTGCGTATCAGTTATAATGTTGTTTATGTCTTCAGTGGCATCATCAGAAATAATACTGTTTTCATTGTCGCTATTAACTAGAGAAACATCTTTGGACACATCCATAAAATTGAAGTCTTTTTCAAAGTTGCGAGAAATTTTACCTAGAAAACAATAAAAAAAAATAAAAACATTGCTAAAAAGGTTCCTATTGATATAGTGTCGTGGATACCGCAAAACTACAAAATAGGCTACTTTGTTATTTTGAGGTATTTTAAAGGGCTTTTGTTCTTAAATGTATAACAAATTAAAACTTACCAATTTGTTGCGGTTGCTTAACTTTTATTTCTTCTAACAAAGATAGTAGTTCTTCTTCCCTAAGTCTAGCCTTATGTTTCAATGTTTCATATATAACTTCCATATCAGTTAATTTAGTCATGTAGTTTTCACATTTAGTTTGAAGGTCATCCTGTAATATGCATTAAAACTAATTACCTCTCGATTTTCAAGACTGATGCAAGTTCTTACTTTTTTTAATTTTTAGATAAAATACATATAAAATGTGTAATTAATTATGTTTTGAATTTTTACGAATAATTATAGTTTTTAGAATAATATATAGCTTTTATTCTATAAACTGGGTCAAATTTAACTTGCAAGATTAGATTAAAGACAGTCGCCTATCGACAGGACAAACTAAAAAAATACAGCGATAATAGTTTGAGCAACAAGGTCATAACTATTTTTTGGAGTAAATGTTTCGAAATCCTTTAGATATAGTTTCCTTTCTTACTCATCACTAGCCGTCGGTTATTGCCGACTTTGGCGAGCACGTCAAATATTGCATTTCGAGATGATGTTTTTAACTATCGTTTTGCTACCATTAAATGAGATTTATTGTTTTACCTTTTAATACTATATAAATAGATTATGTTAGTTATATAGTCGCATATAGCCGACTGTGGCGTTCAAAAGGTTAATTAACATCTTACCTTGGTATCACTTAATACTTTCAATTCAGTTACATTTTTCTCTAATTTACTCTTCAATATATCATTTTCCAAGTCCTGTTCTTTGCATTTTTTATTTAATAATTCAATTTCATCTTGTAATTTTACTATAACAGTTGAATTCTCTTCTAATTTTTCTATTAATTCAACCTAAAATTTAGAAGAAAGCATAAAAATATCTCTTCTAATCATAAATATCTCTTCTGCAATTACCTCAATGTAGTACTCTTCTGGCGTCTAGGGTGCTTTTTTTTCAATTGAGAAAAGGCTCTCAACTTCTCTGGAGGAACTGGGTGAACGGTTCACGTTATACTATTCTCAGTTTTAGAAAACATGGCGATTAAATAAAAATAGTAAGAATGTTTAATTACATAAAATCATAGAAAGTTAAGGGTAAGTTTGCTTTAATTTACGTAATATTTTTCCTTTTAACTCATAAGGACCACTTCTCAAAACGTCCTCTTCTTAATACGTCTATTTTCTAAAAGGAAAATTCCCTAAAAAGCAATTCCCGAAACGTCCACTTCCCAAAAGGTCAATCCCAAAAGAACAATTTCCAAAACCACTTCCCAAAAAATTAACATTCAACAAAAAGATAAAGAAATGCCTAAAAAGAAATTAATGCTTAACTTATTTGTAAATAAACTTAATAGAAATGCAGATCCTCAGTTTAATCATTAGGTACCCAACTTACTTTTTTACTGCAGTACTTAATTTTTTTATTTTTATTTATTTTACATAATTATTATAAAATTTTTGGTTAAATTTATGCAAGTGGTAGCGATGACCATAAAGCAAAGATCAATCCTTTCCTTTTTGGGTCTTAATAAAAGTTAAATCCATTTTATAATCAATATTACAACATGTAAACGGAAAATTGAAATATTGACACTGTCATGGATATTTTTCTTATCATTTATATATAGAACTGGTGAGCAATTTCTTACATATAATGTTTACCTTAATAACCAAAAAACATAATAGATGGTCTGTAGTAGAGAAAGTGTCATTTGTTGGTGGTGGGTTTTTAAAAAGGTTTAACTAAAAAGTTTAGAACTTTATTTATTTAATCTTAATACATATTACCTACTATAAGTGAGCATTTTTTTTTTATACATAATAAAAAATTAGTTCAGGAGTAATAAGTGAGCATTTTGGGAAGTTGACGTTTTGGGAAGTGGTCCTTATGAGTCAAAAGGAAATGTTTTAACCTTGCAAAACCTGATTTGCTAAGTGAACAAAACAATTATATAGTTTTAATTTTGACGCAAATATTTAATTCGATACCAAGTCCCAGAGTAAAATAGGATGTATATTTTCTCCACTGCCGTCCTCGTTTACGTGAGACGTTTGCCTTGTATAATGTTTAACTATTGGTATATTAAACTGTTTTAATATATAAGTACAACTTACCGCACTAGGAGAGAAAATCTTTTCTCTTTCAGTAAGTTCAACTATATCTTTTAAATTTTTTTCGGCAATTTTACAATTTTTCCTAAGTATACATGGAGGCGTTTTTGATGAAACTGAAAACAAATTTATGTATGCACATTAAGTTAGGTTGAATTGGCTACAGTGATAAAGTACTCTCAATGTATTAGGCACCATTTGCAACCAGCGAAGGCTCATATTTGTCATCAAAATGTTTGTACGTAGAACATCAGAACCTTTTGGAATATCATATATTTAATATCTTTAATTCCAAATTGGTTGTGATTTTACATACAGATAAATTGTATCCCATTTTAACACATAGATAAATCGAAGAAATCAGGACTGCTGGCCAGAACTAGCCTCTCCTCCTCCTCTAGGCCAGATTTAGCATCCTTGTGGTATCTCATAGGAACAATCATCATCAGCTCTTATAAAAAGCAATAGTAACATACCATAGCATTTATGAATTGGTGAACATGTTTCGTGTTCTTCTTGCGTCATATCATCGTCGCTATCTAATAACAAAAAAAAAAAACATTTTACAATAATTAAAATAACAGCTAAGGAAACTTATCATCAGACGTTGTAAAATCTTTCTCTACCCTGAAACACAAAGCATTTTAATGAATATTTACAGAAACCGTTTACTGTAACTATTCATATTTTGCCAACTAGGCAATTAATCAAATAGGTAATTCTCATCACCATTAACACCATCATCGCTTATTTACGATCACACGTTATCTATAGTCGAGTGAGAGAGACAGTGAGCACTGACCCAGGTTGATGACGTCGTCACTGAAGTAGACGGCCCTGCGCGGCGGCGGCGTGCGCAGGCGCGCCGGCTCCTCGGGCACGCTCGCCAACGTGTGGCTCGACTGTATCGGCACGAACTCCGATGTGTTTTGCAGCAACGTTGGACTGTAGAATATGGCATTATGTTTAAAAATAATTACTTATATTTACAAATATTAAATTCTATCTTTAACTTTTAAGAAGACATTTAGAATGGTTCCTGTATCACCGGGACTTTACAAACATTCAAATGACGGGCACAAAGGGTACCCGTCTAGCCCTGACCAGGGAGGTGAAGTATCTAGGATATACATATACTTAACAGTAAAATCTTATGGAACAGACATGCATTGTTTTAACCATTTATATGAAACTGAAAAAAGCCTCCATTGTTTTCTGCCTATGCAAGCAACTTTTATGGCTGTACATCATCACGCATAGTACTATTGCCTGGTTGCAGAGAACAGAGCTAAGCACTGTCAAAAACATCTTTGCAATTTTAGAGACATGCATGTTCTGCTGTCACTGGATGCATGCGCACAACTCCCACAGCTGCCCTCGAAGTGGCTCTCGACCTAGCACCACTAGATCTGTTAATACAACAGGAGGTAGCTATGGCATCGATCAAACTCAAACACCTGGGTCTGTGGTACAATCGAGAGGATCACTATTCCAAATAATGGAATCAATGGCATACCAACCACTTATAACTACCCTTTGTGATAGGATCCCTAAACAACATATTTTCGAAAAGAGGTGCCAAATACAATTACATAAAAATAATCGAGATCAATCTGACATAAATGAAGTCCGAATCTACATGAACGGTTCAAGATGGGGTCAGATGGACTGGAGACAGAGTATTCTCACAAGACAAACATATCACTGGCGCTAAGCCAACACAGCTTCATTTTGAATGTGTTGCGATAACATCACTGTCAGATGGCATGGCCATCCTAAAAGCCCTGGAGTGCAACATAATGAACTCTGGTCTCATTTATGAATGCCATCAAAAACATTGGAGTGTTAGGTCTGAACAAATAAGCTGTTCCTAAAATGGATAAAGGGCATACACAGGGAGGAAGGGATCTGCAACGTCGGTGGCGGGTCCAACTACATTGCAGACAACATACCTGGCTGCAGGCAGTCTACACTTATGCTGACATAAGTCTCACCAGGTTTAACCTGCAGACTGCTCAGTCTCAATTGGCTAGACATCCGAAAAGCTGTAGGAATAATTACGGAACATTTTGCCCTTAATCTGCCTCTATTCACCCTTCAGCCCTATGCAGAGGATGTCTCAAAAGAGTGCGTCGGAGTGACCACACAACGGGCAAACATCCTCGCGAGTGCGAGATCGCTCCTAAAAGCCTGTGAACCCAGTCTTGGTTTAGGTTGTGTCAATAAGCGTTGAAGAGTCTTGAAATAAATTAATTAATGATATTTTAAAAACTTACTTATACTTTAAACTGGGCGTACAAAATTTAGGTACTGCAACTACAGTCTCACTTTCTAACTCTGATACAGTAGAATGTATGGTAACTCTTCGTTGCTGCTGCAGTTTGCGTCTCGCGCCTTTGCTCAAGTCTATACTGCTACGTTGACCAAACCCGTTCAGTATGAGCCGTTGTAAAGCATTTATCTTATTTTGAAGATTGTAGTTATCTTGCTGTAAACAAACAAACTTATTTTAGCCAGCATTATATCATTATGAAACAGTAGTACTAAAAGTAGGGTACACCAGTTTTGTGCTAGAATGCGAGCGCTTAAATGGGACTCCAGACCCATATTTTTTTTTTTTATGGTATAGGGGGCAAACGAGCAGACGGGTCACCTGATGGTAAATGACTACCGCCGCCCATGGGCACCTGTAACTCAAAGAGTCACAAGTGCGTTGCCGCCCTTTAAGGTGGGAGTAGGAGAAGAGGGGAAGGGGGGAAGAGGGGAGAATGGAAGGACGGGAATAGGGGAGAGGGAAGGGTTAGGGCCTCCGGTAACCTCACTCACGGGGCGCAAGCATTGCTTCACTACCGGTTTTCTGTGAGGCCGTGGTATCGAGCGGAGTCGAGCCGGCCCATACGTGCCGAAGTATGGCTCTCCCACAAAAAAAAACGGAAAACCTCAATAAAACAACACTTATCGAGTGTAGAAGCAACATATCACATTTTGTTGTGCATATTGTTCACTAAATAAAGCGAAATAAGTCACAGGTTTTTTTTTATGGTGTAGGGGGCAAACGAGCAGACGGGTCACGGGACAGGTGAAAATTTTATACAGTGACAAAAATTAGGAGATTTGTTATGTTTCCTTAACAAAGTCAGCTTTTAATATATTATTATACTAGAAATTGCCTGATGGTCAATCTTGGCAGCATGTTCATATTAACATTTACATTTAAAGTTCATTTACCCTAAATCAATCTACCTATCCCAATATGATTTATACATATACCTACTTAAAATAAAATCAGATGAAGTAGGTACAACTAGTAAGGTAGATCAATAGTGCAAGTCAATCTTGGCAGCATGTTCATATTAACATTTACATTTAAAGTTCATTTACCCTAAATCAATCTACCTATCCCAATATGATTTATACATATACCTACTTAAAATAAAATCAGATGAAGTAGGTACAACTAGTAAGGTAGATCAATAGTGCAAGCTTACTTCCAAGTGCTTCTTGCGTTCCAGCTGTGATTGCAGCTGAGACATTTGTTTGGTGAGGCACTGGATCATAGTGGCGTCCGTAGCGACCGCGTTTACTTCTGGCTTGTTCTTTATTGCTTTCGCTCGGTTCGCGAATCTATAGTACAAATATTTTAAGTGAGATCGACTTCAAATTCATAGGTAGGTTAGCTAATTATTATTTAATGACAATACCACTCTTCGTGGAAGCCTTTAGAAGAGGCCTATGAATATATATTTCAGTTTTCATATAATGTACTTATTTACCACCGGGAGAAAACATAAAATATATAAATTATCATGATGATTACAATTGTAGAGTATGATAACATTAAGTTAAGTTTGGTCATTGCATGACCCTAGGTATGTATAAACCATAATTATGTTTACTGTGCATTTTGTTATTTTTAGTTCCAAAAATAAATAAATAAACTAAACTAAACATTGAGGGATTGATAATACAATTAATGTTTGTTCAAGTAAACAATCAACTTACTGTAATGTAGAAATAGTTTCTTCCACAGCTACCGGTGTAACAGCACAGATGATACTCGTCTTAGCGTTGCCACCCAAAGAGTTTTGTAGTAAACGCGTGAGCTTGCTATCGCGGTAACTAACAAATCTGGAGATTAAATCAAAAACCATGTCAGCCGGCATGTCAAATACAATTTGAGCATCAAAATAGTTTATTAAAAAACCGGCCAAGTGCGAGTCGGACTCGCGCATGAAGAGTTCCCGCACCATCGTACAAGAAAGCGAACAAAAAAGTAAAAATAAAAACCACCTTTCTAGTAGGGGAGCCCTCTAACTTTTAATTTATTTTTATTATTTGTGGTTATAGCGGGAACAGAAATACACAGTCTGTGAAAATTTCAACTGTCTACCTATTACGGATCATGAGATACAGCCCGCGGACAGACAGACAGACAGACGGACGGACAGCGGAGGATTAGTAATAGGGTCTCGTTGGTTACCCTTCGGGTACGGTCTACGGAACCCTAATTAGGCGTACAGTAATACACAAGCGACATAATCCGGGTACGTCGCTAGTATAACAGCATAATGCTTGGGCTGTTGGGAACAGCCTAGACACAATTGTTCAACGGTAAAAAAAGCTGACGACACAGTGGGAACGCGCCCTTACAAGTGAAGCTAATAAAAGCATATTAGAAAAAAGTTTATTATCAATGTGATACACGCACTTGTGGTCTTCAGATAGTTGTTTGATGACAAGAGCGAGTGTAGAAAGTGACTTATTTATGTGTGTGCCTTCTATGAACCGTATGCCCTTGGCCCCAGTTTGACCCGCTCGCTCTGAGCCCGCCAAGTCGACCAAGTTTAGTTGTGACACGTTCACGCAACCACCTTCGCTTTCACCTTCTATGTGTTCTCTTGATTCTATTGTCTGTAAATTAAATTAAAAAAAAACAAAATTGATATACCACAATTTAAACTTACGACCATTATTTGCCTGTTAACATCAGCAGAATTTGTCGTAACTTATAAGGTACAGCAGAGTTTGAGTTCTTGACTGAACTGAATATGATAAAGAGTGTATAACATAGAAAATTACATACAGAGAAGGGCACGCGAAATATGTATGTGCGCTTGTGTTATCCGTCGTTACGCTGAAGGGTTAATAAAAGAAGAAATCTAGAAATATTTTTACAACAACTAGAATTACTAAACCGCCATAAGGTCTGTCTAATGATAAGCGTTTGCCAATTCCTACAAACAATAGTAATACTAATGGCGTCACATTTTCGTTGTCAACCCTAACCCCCGATCCTACTCCGTAACGTGTTTCATAGAGGAACTTCCCAAGTCTGGCTAATCCAATTCCAACAGACATGTGCTATAGTCTTCTTTCTTTAGATATATATGATTAGCGTTTGTCAATTCCTGCAAAAAATAGTAATACTAGTGGCGTCACGTCTTCGTTGTCAACCCTAACCCCACTCCAAGAACCAAGAACTTCTTAAGTCTGGCGAATTCAATTACAATAGACATCTGCTACACCTTTTCTTTCTACAAATCTCCAGACTGCTATTACTGAAATATGTATAGTAGTAATGAGCGCGTCTATTTATATTTTAGAATAATAGGTATGTTACATTGTCCTCACATTTCATTTACGCTTATAAGCAATGTAACCAGAAATTTGTAAAAAACATTTTGAAAAAGAGTGTCCTTGGAGTTTCTTGCCTGTTCTTCTCCATAGGATCTACGTATTGGAACAGGCAACTAGCTTCACGACTGACTTAGTCTGACTGACTCCTACTCCTGACAATTCAAAAATACCTATTATTGGTTTAATTGAAATAAATGGTTTTGATTGGATTGATATATCACATACATTATGTATTACTCTTTAAAAAAAAAAACACTTTTTCATAACAATGAGTTGAAGCAATTGCAAAATCCCACACAAGACACGAATAGGTACAGCTAGAATACACAATTAAATAAATTGGACACCATTATGACCAATAATAATATCACTGCTAAACGCATTCACAAATTACTTATTAAAATTGTTAAGTTGTTGGCTAACATCTCAATGTGTGGGTGTGGTGTACCTCATTACGTTACTCTTTATGCCCATAAAAAGCACATAATATTATGTTGAATGTGACTTCATAGTCCCACGCACTGTTAGCAAGGTCATAAAAAAGACTTAAACAAACATTAAATTTACAAAACTGTGGCGTGCATATTGTTTTTAAGGCAGCAGCAGCCAATACATATTCTTATGTTTGAGGGTCACTCGATGACGATTTTAACTGTAGACTTAAAAAAAAAAATCTTTCCTTCCTCAAAAAAATCTATATTCCATACAAAAATATTTTTTCGAATTCGACTGGTAGTTTCAGAGATTAGCCTTTTTAACAAACAAACAATCAAACAAACATACTCTTCAGCTTTATTATATTAGTATAGATATATATAAATACTTACAATTTGAAATATTGAGTGTGATCTGCTACTTTGCTCATTCATATTAGTAGCACCCGTTTGTCGGTTTGCCTCACCCTATAAAAAAAAAATGTTTATATTATTGACGTCAGAGGTACCTTACAGTAAAATGTCTGCCAAGGTCAAGTGAACATCAGTGGAACAAAAGGTAGCAGAAAGTGTTAATGCGCGCAGATGGTAATCAATGTTTGTAAGCAATCGGAAGGGGAGAAAGAAACTTGAGGCCCTCACGCTCACCTGCTCTGTTGGTTAAAGGTAGAGGGTGCCTCACTAATCAGGGTGCTAAAATTCGAGTAAAATAAATCTTCCATACCCTACCTACTTTAAAATCCTAATATTAAAAATTAGTTACAACTGTAATTTCTCTCGGCGTCATCCGTTTACCTTTACCTATTATCAATACATCAATACAAATAATTAAAATTGAAGTGTGTTTGTAATGTGAAAATAATAGTTTCTTTTTAAGCTCATAGAGTCATTTGCACTGGTGAAGCGATTTCCACGGGACTTTCACTGGCAGATAGCTGGTGTTATAAGCAGTAACTTGGCTACTTTTATTTTGAAGAAAGAATTAGGGTTCCGCGGAAAATATAAAAATATGTAAACGCGAGCGAAGCCGCGCGGGAACTGCTAGTACTTAAATAAAATAGAGCCTATGTTATACGTGGATATTGTAGCATTCTAATAGTTAAAGAATTATTACAATCAGTTTATTAGTTTCAGAATTTATCGACTACAAATAAATAGGTCGACAATATGGATGTTACAAATACATATTATTAATATTCGGCTATCTGAACACCATTATTAGTCACCTGCTTGCTTTGCCACCTTGGGAGCTAAGTAATTGATGTAGATTTTAACAATTAACTACTACTTTTCCTAGACGAAAGGTGCCTACTGTATGTCCTTTTTATACCTCTTATAATAATTACAAATAGCAACAAATATGATGCCAATGTCATTAAGTATTTGCCGTCTTTAAACAAAATGTACTCTACTACTACATACTTGCATATTGTGTAATGTATTGCAGTGTATAGTTGTCATATCAAGTGTATGTATATGTATGTCTTTGCATGTCGCTGAAATAAACACATTTCATTTCATTTCATATGCATGTTTTCCTATTAAAAATTTTACTTTTGTCATTGTGTTTACTCTATTTTATAGTTGTATAACATGGGGATAACACTGTGGGTTATACATATGTTTAATATAAATTTGTACCTGTCTTAATTAGCATTACTGTACAACTGTTTTTCCCAAATAAAGAAATATACATATATTATATTATACAATTCTAAGAAGGTGGTACCTCTTTCATAGCCTCAAGTACTTCTTCAGGAGAAGATGTGACTTTCTCAGTACAATTATACACTTTCCCAACTCCTCGCAATGTGTCTTGAACCCTTAGTTTTTCATTGTCTTTTTCTATATTCAGTAAATCCTTCACTGTTTCATTGTATATTTCAATGAAAGATACCCTGCAATACAAGTAACAAACTGTTTAAACATGAACTTTTTACAGAATTGATAGTTCGCATGATTTCTAAATGTATTCTTACGGAGACAGAAATTAATTTATTTTTTAAATTAGTTTCATTATTATTAACTACTATTAACGTTTGTCGCACATTCCGAGTATTATTGTTAACCCCTCCAGCTAAGCTAAATGCTTGGTGGGTGGGGTTCGAACCCGCAACCACTCGATCGCAAGTCCGACGCCTTAGCCATTACGCTAGCGCCGCTAGTCTCTTTTATAGTTTATATTTTGGTAGTCAATATTTTTTTCTTATTCCAAGAAATAATTAGTATTCAAGCACAGAATACATAATAGTACAGGTGCAGAAGTCTCACTCCACCAAATCATTTAAATAAATAGGGACTATTGCTTTTATACAATAAAGTTGCAATGCAGCTCCTACAGAGCTAATTACCTACAGTTATATTCACTTAGAAGTTGCCTCTCTTTCTATGGCGTAACTTTATCTGTTAACGACGCTGTAACGTTATTTTTTTAAAGAATTAATTATTCTGATGAATGAATTAATCTAATGAACATTTAATTACAAGTTATGTGCCTAATAACTCAATAGTCTAGATACGAACGAATGACACAACGCAGCGCGTGAGTGAGCATCGAACTAACATGCGGACAGGCCCGGCCGCTTAGCTTCTGACTGGTTATTTTTTTAACAAATAATCACTACATAGTATAAAACAAAGTCGCTTTCTCTGTCCCTATATCCCTATGTAGGCTTAAATCTTTACAACTACGCAACGGATTTTTATGCGGTTTTTTTTAATAGATAGTGATTGAAGAGAAAGGTTTATATGTATAATAACATCCATTAAATAGTGGAGAAATACTGTTATTTTTGAGGTTTCTAATGTGATGTCGTAAATAATTACATGCTATACATAACTGCTGGATCGATTTTAACCATTTTTTCAGTGAATGACATAGGCTATATATTTTATAGCGGGCCGCTAGTAAAGCAAATAGTACATTTTTTTACAACTGCTTAGCTTAACTATGAACCAAAACCAGAAAACATCACTTCACCATTGGATATTAAATCAAACCATTAATACAATTAAACCTACCCTTGCTTTAAATTATTTTAGCCAAGTTCAATGTGCTATACAAATTATTAGATTATTATCAAAGGACTCAAGTGACGGTCTATCATCTTTCATTTGTTAATTATGCTAAGTTTGACTTGACTAGCAACATTTAGAAGTTATTTATTACAAATACAATATTTATAACTATAGATATATGATTTTTTATACTGATTTAGAAATGTTTAATATAAATCAATAATAGGCAGCAGAATGCAGCAACAGCATATCTTGTTCCCATCACTACATACAATAGAATTTAACTGTTTTCATTGCTTAAAACAAATATGTTTTTAATTTAAAGTACCTTCATATCTACAAATTTTAATAAATATTATATTTAAATAAATATTAAGGAATTTTATTTATATTTTTTACTGTTTAGGTGTGTTACTCGAGACTTCATCGCAATAATATTAATAAGGAGCAATACATATTACATACATATAATATATATACGGACAGAGTAGAACTAATAGTATAATCTAAGCACCTCTTTTACAGTAATCTTGCAGTATTCACAAGTAGCACTGACCTTCAATTATAGTAACAAATCAACACGCACACACACACGATAAAAATAAACATGTAATACATATAAACTACACCCACACATTAAGGTATTTCCTCACTACTTTAACTTAAGTGCTATGTTAATGTAAGTTCACTTTGTCTACTATTTTCAAACTTGTAATACAAATTGTTACAAACTAACAGAAACCAGGCACCAGCCGCTCACCAGCTTGAGTTGGCCGACTTGTAAGGTAAATGTTTATGAGAAAACTTGAAATTAGAAGATAAATAAATGTTATTAATATTGACAAGTGTTATGAATAACATCAAGCATTTATATTGTATGGTTAGCACTTAGTATGTTAGCATCAAGCATTGTATGATGTTATTTATTAACGAAGAAGCATTACTTAAGATTAGCACATTTTTTTATCAGTGCATTTTCTACTAGAATTGTGCGAGTTGTTTTAGTATTGGATAAGTTTGCTGAACCCTATAATAACTATAATCAAATATTAACTTAACACCTATCTGTGTCTAAGTTTAATCTAGAAATCCTTTTAGCACTTGTAATTCAATGATCCAAGATGAATACGGAGTAAAGAGCTCACCTGACTAGGAAGTCCCGATCAGGAATACTTTTAATAAGTTCAAATAAATTGAGTACAGCTAATGGAATTATCCCGGGAGAACTGTCTGTGCCGCTCATTGTATATGTCTTGCCAGATGATGTTTGTCCATAAGCAAATATCGTACCATTGAAACCAGCCGTGGCGGCCACCACAATCGGCTTCGCGATATCATTGTACACATCTGACGTCTTTGTATCTTGGTCGTAAACTTTGTCTGAAAAATGTTTCAAGTCAATATAGCCATTCACAGCCTTCGACTTAGTGACGTATTTTATACATTTGCTCATAACAATCACAATTATTTCGCAAGCAATTTAATAACCCTCAAATAAAAAAGTTACTCACCAAATGTAAAAGCCTGTCCAAGATCTTTGCCATTCTGATCAAGCTGATATAGCGTATTATTCTTAACGCGCCACTGGTAAGAAAGTTTGTCTTCAATTTCACGCGAAATTAAAGGTCTAACTTTGACAACTACTTTTATATTGTCACTCATTTTCTAACATTATTTATCTACGACTTCCTAATATGGCACGATATTTATAGAGGCAAATTTAGAAATTGAGCACAATCATCATTTTCACATAATGCTGTTCAAACGATTTGAGCGTGAAAAAAACAAAACGTAAACAGACAGAACACTAAAATAACCGACATACGATTTCAAACTGAAAAAATTAGAATTGGAATTAGAGTTAGGGTGACCATTTTTAGAAACCAATTGCTACTCAACATAAAATATTTTAGTTGTGTTTTGATAGTTTTCGTATCTGCCGTAGATTTAGTTTATAAATGGAATGGCAATGTTATTATGGTGGGTTTACACGCTGGCGTTCAAACCGACATTCCACGAGCACATGCACTGGCACACGCATGTGAACAGGCTGTTTGTGCATGCCTGCGTGAATGTGCTCGCGCTTGCCGCCTATCGGGACGACAAACGGGTGCGTTCACACGCTCGCGTTCAAACCGACATTCAACGACGCAAGCATGTGAACAGGCTGTTCGTACATGCTTGCGTGAATGTGCACGCGCTTGGCGCCGATCGGGACGACTGTCGGTTTTTTGATACACTTCAAAGGGTGAATGTGCTTGTGTGCCTGTTTACACACATACACGCGCTCGGCCGCGTTAGTATAATTTGCACCTTCGTGGCGTACAGACGACACCAAATATATCGGAATGGTCTGAAACTTTATCATGCACGAATCGAAAGCAAAAGAAGACTGCAGAAAGATGTTTCTGAACTATTCTCTTAGTAAAAACTACTATTGTTTATCAGGGCCAAAAAAATATAAAATAAAAAAAAATTCTATTCAAAAGTTAGTGAGGATAGTAAATTCATTAAAAGAGATCCCACTAAAATAAGACACGAATTATGTAAAAGCACTCTTCGATGTAAAAATAGTTATAACGCATGTCAAATAAAAAAATCAAATTTAAAGTTTTGGCTACTTGAAAAGTGTTTTTACACCATAAATGATTTTTTAGTTGTAAAACCTAATAGTTTTAAGTAAAATTTCGCATGCATAATTATGTCGGGCTTTTTTTTTTTTCAATAAAAATAGATCAAGCCCAAAGCAGTAGCTCCCACGAGATCTACGTCTACATCGTCTCCCATGTTTGCACTGACTACCACACACACTACATGTCCACAGAACACTAATACCATGCTATGGCAACTTGGAACATAAAAGAATTGCACTTTTTTTATTGAGTCCAGTGCCATCTCAAGGATAGATACTGGAACTAAAATTACTGTGTTACAACATTTAAATTTATGATTTGTATGAGGGGAAATTTATTACCCTCAAATGTATTACGATTTGAAATTCGCATTTGTAAATAACAAAATATTGCATATTAAATATCTAAAACCACTTAAAATGTTATACAAACAACAATTTGTTCACCAACACACAATAATATTAATTAAAAATACAATCGTAACAATCAACAGTTTTTTTTTAATATTTGGAACTTATTAATATTAGGTTGGCAACACTTCACTTATATTGCAAATGGCTGCGTATGAGTACCGATTGCCGATTTCTTGTGCTTTTCTTTTTGCAATAAAAGTTTTGGTTTGAATATAAAAATCGTAGATTAGTCATAAACATACATTAATTAGTTAAAGTATATAATTCTCATGTTAGAACCAATAAAACAAGTAACAACAAAACACATACATACACCGTATAAGTAGGTACCTATATATTGTTCAATTGTATATATATATATATATATACCTATAGATATGTATATTATTTTAGTTTTCGGTATCTGACCACTAGGCAGAGTTTTGTGTTGTCAATAAAAAGAAGCAGAGCTGCCTGTCTATATCCTATATGCTATTGTAGTCTTTGACTAATACCAAACGGACCATGCCTGCAAGTGTGTGAATCAGGGCTGCCAGATTGTAAAATTGGATACGAAATTGGTATAATATCGGTTATCTTTTGTATCCTGTTTGTACAGTAGATTGCATTGTATAATTGGATACAATGTCATTGCTGATGTTATAGCGTAAAAAGTACATACATACACATAGAGATACTTAAAACAAATCATGTCTGTGATAAACTGTTAAATCCTTTTACGTTAAAGTTAAAACACCTTTTACTAAAATCCCCAAAGAGTGACGTTCTATAGTTGTACAACACTGATTTTGTATAATAGTACATGATTTTGTATAATTTCCGAGTCTTAGCGCTATAAAATAAGTTGTCCTTACTGGCAGCACTGGTGTGAAAAGCTTGCTTGGCACACTGCGTGGCAGGCTGCGCGCCGAGCTGCGTGCCGTGCTACTTGCCAGGCTGCGTGTAAACACACCATTAAGACTTACACCCATAATCACAAAGAACACTTTGACCAGTGTGAAAGCAACGCTATGCTTAATAAGGAATTTCTCATAGGGTTCCTTGTGGAAAGCTTTGTCCAGAGAGGCTTTGACATAGGCGTGGACTAGGTATGTTGCGGATGCAGAATTTTTCACATCCGCGGATGCAAATTTTTGGGGCTCGCATCCGCGGATCCGGATGTGGATCTTACTAATTAGTAATAACCTAATAACTAATAACTTCACACATCTCACACACGGCCGTCTAATCCCAAACTAAGCAAAGCCTGTACTATGGTAATCAGACTGCTGATAAACATACTTATATATTTCTAAATACATACATATTATAAATAAATAACACCCAGACACAGAACAAAGGATCGTACTCATCACACAATTATTTGTCCTGGGTGGGAATCGAACCCACGACCTCTGGCTTAGCAGTCAGGGTCACTAACCACTAGATCAACAGGCCAGTCTGTTTTTAATACACTTTATATGGGGGTAGAAATAAAGTAAAAATATAATAACCATTAATATTTATATCCAATACTTAATTCGTTATTAATATGTGAAATAAAAAAGTGGTATTTGCAAATTGCATTATATTTAATAAACAGTATTATCGCCACCTTTTATTTTTGTTATTTTATTTTAAACTTTATGTACATTTTGTACATTGGCGGACTTAATGCCTAAGGCATTCTCTTCCAGTCAACCACTGGCTGATGCAGAGAAAAGAAGAAGTAGATGAAAGAAGAAAGAAGTATGTTAAATAATTATACAGTAAATGGAGTACAAACTAACATTTATTCCCATAATACACAAACATACGTAACTTGTATACATATATTAGGCTACAAGTAACGTAATTATATATAATAATATATATATATATATATATATATATACGTAACTTGAACTTGAAACCAGATTGAAATGGGCTTAAAAGGTTATTCTTGTAAATAAAAACAGATAACTGTTTATGCACACAATATTCTAGCACTTTAGAGAGGAAGGGGAGAATAGAGATAGGTCTAAACTGATTAAGAAGTGTGGGATTTGCAATTTTAGGTAGGGGAATGATTAAGGCTTTACGGCAAAGTGAGGGGAAAATGCCGGAATCTAAGGAGAAGTTAATGATATGATGACGTAGACAAATACAATAACGGCGATAGCTGTTAGAAAACCAGTCGTCACGAAAAATCACGAGCGAAAGAGGCCGACACGCAGCGCGTGACGCGTTTTATAGAATGTTGTAACAGATTAGTATAGGCTAGTTTTATTTATTTATTTAGAAAGACAACTCCCACATTAGGAATTAATCCTGTATAGAAATTTTCAATAGTTTAAATATAATCGATTAAACTTCTAAATACGTCGGTATTAACATTTTTATAATAATCATAGTGAAACAAACAAAATTAAAAGACCATTCATTGAATGCCGTCAGTCTTTAGCCTGAATAAATTATGAAGGGAAGTTCATTTCATTAAGACATTTACTGATGTAACTATAACGACAAAACCGTAGCTTTCAGTCACAATTTCCTTCACTTTAGCGATGTTATTAACTTCAGTTGAAGACGCTGATGGCAGATCAGAGCGAGGCAAATCTTTCAACAAATCTCGACCGCTTTTTAATGCACTGTTCCACTCATATGCACGAGTTTTTGATAAAGTCGATTCACCTTATGCTTTCTGTAACATTTTCAGCGACTCTGAACATGAAATTCTATTTGCAATGAAAATGTGACAAACTTTTTGTTGGATGTGTTAATCCACTTTAAAAATCGCAAATAACTATGGAGATGAGCTTATAAAATCGAGTACTATAAAAATAAACAACATTACAGAAATTGCTCGAACTTCTCGCCAATATAGGAAACACTTGTGCCCTAAGAGCTTGTGCCAACTTAAACACAACAAGAATTATTTGAATTGAATTTGGAATTAGAATTAAATTATCAGTTCTCGATACTTTTTTGACAGAATGTATGTACCTACTTACTTATTCATGCAACTGAAAACCTAAAATCCAGACCGACAGTATTTAGATGGTATTTAGTGTACAGTTTAATAATCCCACAACGGCGGCTGCCTGTCATGTCCTATCTGTAACTTACTGATCTTTGTCCCTACATAAAAACTAGACTAAATACGGGATATTCCCTGAATATCAATGTTCCTGACGATCGCTTACGGTGTTACCATAACTGCTTATCCAAAATATACACAAAAATACTGGCATCCAGCAATACAGGGAACATGCACAACAATGGCTCTGCCACCTGATGGCGCAAATCCACTGACCTCTGTTGTACAGTACTTGTATAATATAGAGGTCAGTGCGCAAATCCCAATCTTTTACCTGAACAATACTTGACATTGGCACTTTACGTTATTTTTATAATATTAAACTAAGTGAAAATGTATTGTTGCATTTCTGGATGCTCGAACAATTCAAAGAAAAATAAAAATAAGTCAAATAGTATAAAATTATATTACTCTCCCACGAATAGTACTCCCTTTTTCATGGTTATGTGATAAACGACATAAGTGGATAAATGCGGTAAAAAAACATATGTGAGTATGAGTTTTAAAAACATTAAGAAATTACCAATAATGTTATTTGTAAAAATATAATTTAAACATTGATGGCAACACGAAAACAGTTCTAAAAAGTTTATTTTCTTCACCACATTGTGACTCTCGTGTCGATTTGAGCTGGCGCTGCTACCTATAGTTTGTGCACGTTTACTATTTATTTATTTAATTAAGGTTCACCAACAGTTGTTACAGATATTATGCAGATAGGAACTTACAAGTATTTGTGTCTTAAATCTAACTGCACAACCAATTATAGGCAAACCGCGCATGCTAAGTGTTTTTTTGAATCAACATCTGTTATATAATTTTAAAAACTTATTTATATGTACTTAAATCCTAGATAATATATTAAAAACCAATTATGACATTTTTATACGTTTGACTTGTCTGACAACCGTCAACAAATCCTTATAATATACTGAAAAAGTATTAAAAATATTTACTGAATTTCATCACACTGTTTGCCTATATTCTACTAAATGATCAATACATTGTAAAACGCCATACACACGGAACGATTTCACGCATAATATTTTACTAGATTTTCAATCGAATCGTCTTGTGTCAACGCACGCAAATCGTCGAATTCAAGGTCATTGGGATGTCAGGACCATCTGACTTCATCGCGTCACATTAAATCAAATGGGTTCGTATGAACGCTAATCGGCCAATTTTATCATTTAGTTTGCCTGTAGGCGGCATACTGTAATTATTTTTTTAAGAATTTGTGTATTTACCGCATTATTAAGGCATTTTGAAGTGATAACTTCTTATGGGAGGGTAAACCACTTCGTTACGTAACGCGTTACGGCGCCAGTCTGTCTGGCTTCCCTTTCACGCTTAAAGTTACACATGTTTTTTGTTTTTAGTTCGGTGGCTATATTTATGAGATGATTTATATTATTAGATCAACACGGGTAGCATTTATTTCTCTTTACAGGTCATTAACCAGTTGTCATTGCTATTGTTCAATATTTTAAGATTTTGTTTTATATTGTGAATTAAACACATAGGTATATATTTTTACTTCTTCGTACGTTTGATAGTTTCATGAGGTTTTTTTTATGGTATATGTATACGTATACGTATAAATATGGCAAATGAGCAGATGGGTCACCTGATCGTAAATTACTACTCAAGAGTCACAACTCAAGTGCGTTGCCGCCCTTTATGGTAGGAATAGGGGGAGAGGGGGAAAAGCAGGAAGACGGGAGAGGGGGATTAGAGGGGAAAGACGGGAATAGGGGAGAGGGAAGGGTTAGGGCCTCCGGTAACCTCACTCACGCGTGGAAAAGCAATGCAATCATTGTTTCACTGCCGATTTTCTGTGAGGCCGTGGTATCGATCGGAGTCGAGCCGGCCCATATGTGCCGAAGCATGGCTCTCCCACGTAAGTGTTGGTTGGACAATGGTTTTCAATGTTGTTATTTGATTTGTTTGACTTTGAGTTGTTAACATAAGATTAAGGGTAGTGATGGTCAAGATGAAGTATCGATATTTATATTTTTACACGAATTACATGTTAATATTTGTTTTCTTTATCAGATTGCCTGTAAATGAAATTTTACAGGCAATTGGGGTCTGTAAATAAAATAGTTAAATAATCATTCTCCTTCCCGTATTTCAATTAATACGGGGTCAGCACAAATACGTCTTATTTACAGCAGTATGTAGAAGAGGAAGACATGCTGCAAGGGATTTTGCTGAGTTTTCTGACGGGCCCCTTGCCTGACATCAACCCTTTTTAGGGGAATGCTTTCGTTATTCGTCATCCGTCAGATTTTAACATTTGTATGTTAAAATCTGATAGATGACGAATAAACACCTAACTAGCATGGCACAAATTAATTTATTTTACTTAATATGTTCGATAGTTCAATGTTTCAGTTAATATCGATATCGACCATGTAAGTCGTTCTATAAAAGTACAATCCTAAAGGCAGCCATTTTTCGCGGCAAAATTTTCGTGGATATACACTATACACACTGACCTCTATTGACTTGTATAATAGAGGTCAGTGACTAAACACGACAATTTTGCAGTTTTGGACTAAACCTAGTAGTTGGTAGCACTGGTCAAGTGTCAAAGTCAAAGGGTACCGTACTTTGAGTTGACTAAGTTTTGACTTTTGATTTGAGTGTGTTAATCTTAGAATTTGAGGTTATGTTGCATTGCTTTCTCAGAGTTACTTCTTTATTCTTAGTATTTTTTTAAAATGCAGCACGATGACGTATGTATGACGAATAGTAAATATGTAGCCATAACTATTATGAAATGTTTACTTAATAAATATTTTTTTTTTAAGGTTGTGTGGGCCATCATCAATAAAACACATTGCTCCCATAAAGTAACGTGAGTATAACTACGACGTAACATGCAATTAAACACTTCCTTCAAAAATAATAATGATTATGATTTGTTTTTACAGTACAAAAACCCAGCATTTTTGTCGGAATGAATTTAACCTCACTGGTCTATGCAGCCGGGCGTCTTGCCCTCTCGCTAACAGCAAATATGCTACAATTAGGGAGGAAAATGGTATTATATACTTGTTTATGAAGACAGCTGAAAGGTATGATATTTCTTTGTTTCAGACTAAAAGAATAAGTAAATTCCTTTTTTTTATTTTGGTGCCTAAGCCCAACTGTTCCTAAAAATGTATAGAAATTTGAAAACTGTTTTAGGATAATTTTTGAAGTGAAAACGTCTTTAGGCACATTGTGCACTTTTGCTATAGGGAAAAAGCACTGAACTCATGACCGTCATGCTATTAATACATATATAGATCCACTAGAGGGTGCTAATCTAAACATTGAGTTTTGTCAGCTCCTTATTAATTAATCTTTAAAAATATAATTAGTTCAATAAAGTATTTATTGTGTGCGCAATTCATATGTTAAATAAACAAAAACAATTGTAATAAGGGTAAAAATTTATAACACATAGTGTTCAATAGCGAAGACCTTTATTCAAAATTTCGTGGATGCGACACATCTTTCAAGTTTTCACTTCTCTCGGCAGACCCTTAACTGCCTACTTTTTTTTAATGTTAAATGTCTATTTTAGGTCTGAGATACCAGTAGGTGTAGCCACATAGCCACATTGTGTGTATTAAAATACATGCTTAATTATATTAAAATAATGAATTTTATGTAATGTTTCTTTACTTATAATTTAAAGAGACAGTGCTACAATGTCTCTGATATAGGAAGTCTTGTAGGTGTGCTGTATGTTTTATAAACATTTTATTCAGTTCTTCATAAATATTTTACAGTTGAATTAAAATGTTAGTACTTTGTATTACTAAGTATTAATTATTTATTATGAAACTTTTTTTTGGAGTATTAAGAAAGGCTTACCAAATAATAACTTTATAAAGAGTATTGCACTTTTGACAGTAAGTTGACAGTTGAGAAAGGCTGGACTGATTTTTAAAATTTGGTTTTGAAATTAGCATATTTCCTTAAAAATTGTATCATCTCAAAAAATTTGGAGAAGTTTACTGAAAAAATGCCAATTTGAGAAACCCTGAAGGTGTTTTTCCTGTGGAATAAAAACCATCAAAAAGAATTTATTGAAATTTAAACAAATTGAATTTTAATATTAAATCATTTTCAGTACTGTACATCATTTTCACTAACGCACTAATATTAAAATTGCACCAAGAGTAGGCCAGGTTCCCCAGGTTCACAGTGGAGGTATAAAGCTACAAGTGCAAAGCAGAGTTAACCAAATACACGTTCGAAAATTCAGTGGACTCCGGCCGAGCTGCATGTTAGTTCAATGCTCACTCACACGCTCCGTCGCGTCATCCATTCGTATCTAGACTATCAAGCTATTTTAGCCTAGGTTTATTTGTTCACAAAAACCTAGATTGCGACTTAATTGTGTCAGAACTAGAGTTGCTATTTATTTAAATGATTTAGGGGAGTGGGACTTCTGAATAATTGTGTAGTTTTACTGGTATTTTACAGGGTAATGTTTCCTGCAAAACAATGGGAGAAAGTTAAGCTTTCAAGAAATTTTGAAAAGGCTATATATCAAATAAATGAGAATCTTCTATATTGGCCTGCTTTCATTAAAGCAAAATGTAAACAAAGATTTGTCAAAATAACACAGTACCTAATACGGATGAGAAAACTTAAACTGAGAAGAGTGTAAGTATTTTTTCATATATTTATATTTACATTTGCATAAGTTTTAGGTCTTTAAGTATATAGATCCCTTGCATAACATGTGTCATAACTGGTTTTAATAAGCAGCCAGTAAATCCAGTCTTGCCTTAACTTTAGTTATTGTTTTTTTATGTCAACAGTTAAAACAATAATATTTTAGTATGGCTACACACAAAATCTACTGGAAATCATGGGTTAGATGTTTAAAAAAATATCAATAATATTTTGTATGTCTTTCCCTAAATGTTTATTTAAAAAAAAAAGAATGTTGTATTATTATTGTTTGGACCTGTAAATACTCGTTTAAAGTCATACACCTTAGCTATCATCTTTTACTAACTTCAAACTTTCAAGTTTTGTGAAAAATGCATAATGTAACGTACTACAATGAGATGTCCTTCACCAACATATCATCAGTTTACCATTCTTGTGGTATGTAAAAGTTTAGAATGTAATTATTATTTATTTTAATATTAAACATTTTTACCTCAAGCATAGAACTTCTAACCAATTTTTTACAATGTTATTACAGAAAAGAACTAGTTCCAATACAACGTAAGATAGAAAGGAGGGAAAGGAGACGGGAGGAGAAAGCATTGGTTGCTGCTAGAATAGACAATGCCATTGAGAAACAGTTGCTTGACAGACTGAAGAAAGGCACTGTAAGTAGAAGTTTTAGAAATAAATGTTGTCAGTATTCAACGTCAATCTTACTAGTTCTCTTCTTTTATTAACTCCTCTCACAAAAAGTATGGGTGTTATAAGTTTAACATGTGTATTTGTGTTTCTGTCTGTGGTATCATAGCGCCTAAATTAGTTAACGTTTTTTCATAAAGGTTTTTCGTTTGAAAGGTGACTTAATGCAGAGTATTCTTAGCTGTAATTAAAGAAAAACTGTTTGCAGATCTTCAGCTCTTTTTAACCATATAACGTGATTTTTTGAATCTGGAGAATTTTTATTTTATACTTCTTATCTTTATGATAAATATAAGCACTAAAGTAGACAACTGTTGCTTTAAATTTAAATAAATAAATAATAATAACTTGACACATCTCACACGCCTATCTGATCCCAAATTTCGCAAAGCCTGTACTATGGTAAAAAAACTGCTGATATACATACTTATATATTTCTAAATAAAATAAATATCTACTATACATATTAGTACCTGGGACACATTTCATCGTCCTTTTCTTTTTTGTAAAATTGCGTTTTTACAAGAAATACAACAATGCAGTTAACCTTAAAATGTAAAACGGTATTGTGTTTCCCAGATACCCGAAATATAAATACATACATACAAGAATTGCTCCTTTAAAGTAATAAGATATTATAGTAGATATTTATAACATATATTTGAAGCAAGTAAAGACAGTTAATACATTTGCTTTAGGATACATACACTACATACCCCCATTTCCATTTCACTCAAAAGATTTTATTATAAATTGAATTCCATTTATTATATACTGGCTATTTTGTAATAGTGTAGCCGATTTAAAAAAAACAATTTATATTACAGTACAATGATATTTACAACTTCCCACAATTGGCATTCGACGCCGCTCTTAAGGCAGAAGAGATATCAAGTGAGAGCGAGAAAGAAGACGAAGAAGAAGTAGAGAGAGAAATAGAGCCAGAGTTAGAAAGGGAGTTAGAGCGAACTGTTGAACAAACAGATGAGTTTGTTGAAGCAGACAGTGATATGGATACTGATGAGGTGAGTTTGTTATCTAAAGTAGTAAAAGCAGGAACATATTTCTGAATAACACTAACATGAGCTCATAAAGTTCAAAAGTAGTATAAAGTTCGCTCAGCATATAAGAAACCCCAGCTAAGCAATGCTATAGTGTAAGAAAGCAGAAACTTCCGCTTTGCAATTTTCAAAATGAACATTAAATAGAAAAACCTTAATTCATCTTTGCACTATAGTCATAAAAAAAAATAATAACTCAAAGCCCTCTCCTTCTATAGGTAAAGGCCTGTACTAGTGCCATTCTGGGCTTGACTTATTATTTACTGCTCTTCATACAAGATGCTACTCCTTGCCTCCCGTGCTCTGTCGTACTCTCCAAACTCACACTATACTTCTTTAGTGTTGCCATAACTGTAATACGACAGGGTTGGTAATGCACGGCAAGTGTTGCAAGCAAGAGTGCACTGTTGTTGGATAAAAAAAAAGAATTAACCCTTTTATCATTGTTAACAGGACAGTGATTCAGGCAAAAAAGAGGATGCATATGTCGCCAGTGATTTTGAGTCGGAGACGTCAGATATTGAGGTAAATTCTACAAACTACTGGTATTCTACAAGTAATCTTTAATCATATAAATATATCATCAAATAGTTGTTCCGAGTCTGGGTGTTATTTGTACCGGTTGTTTGAATGTTTGTGAAGCCCCCCGCGACACAGGAATATTCCTAATGCGGGAGTTGCCTTTTTTAAGAAAAAAAAAAGCTTATGTAAAAAATCTAAGCTACACAAGATATTGTGAACATGGCTGTAATGTGTACGCCTTTAGTGATATCAAGGTAGCTACGATTAACGTATTACGAAACTACTTGACGGTTTACTACATACCGAGGGACCATGAGGGCTTTGCGTTTTTATTCGTGGGAGAGCCATGCTTCGGCACGTATCGGCCGGCTCGACCGGAGTGACACCACGGCCTCACAGAAAACCGGCAGTAAAGCGATGATTGCATTGTTTTTCGCTGAATGAGTGAGATTACCGGACGCCCTAATCCTTCCCTCTCCCTTGTTGTGGTGGGAGTAGGAAAAGAGGGGGGGAGGGAGTGAGGGAGAACTACCCTCTTCGCCCTTTCCCTACTCCTACCTTAAAGGCTGGCAACGCACTTGTGACTCTTGAGTTGCAGGTGCCCACGGGCGGCGATAGTCACTTACCATCAGATGACCACCCGTCTGCTCGTTTGCCCCCTATAACATAAAAATAACTTTATTAAACTGCTATTACTTTTAAACTAATATGAAATATTTTTTAAATGTTTTTCAGGACATGGCTAAAAAGACAGTCCACAAGAAGAAGCCGCGCGTAGAGATTGAGTACGAGACGGAGCCCGTTGCCAGTCTGCCTAGAAAAAAAATAAAACATTGATGATTACTTACGTAGTTTTAATTTTGTTTGTAATAACCAGATTGTTAATAGTTTACTTACATTCGTTTAGCTGATGACAATGACGTCAATTCTATATAATAAATATTGTAACAATTCTCAATCGGGAGGAAATTACTAAAAATAATATTTTTTCTCCTCAACCCAAAGACGGAACAGCAGCTGACGTTTACGAGGTTTCTTAATACAAATTTCTAAAACATTTACGAATTATCGCCTGAGAGGATATGATTGACGAAATTTGTACCTGGCTCGTTGACTATTAGCAGTAAAATGACGACTGATAGAGTAGAATGGAAGAATAAAACATATTGCGCCAACCCCAAATAAAACATATTGCGCACATATAGATAAATTACACCCAGTCACAGAACAAATGATCATGCTCATCACACAATTATTTATCCTGGGTGAGCATCGAACTCATGACCTTTGGCTTGTCAGTCAGGATCTCTAACCACTAGACCAACAGGCCAGTCAAAGTAATGGGCCAAAGGAGCGAGGCAAGAAACTAGTTTTGAGCAACATGTGGTGTTGAAGTCAGGTGGAGACTCCGAAAGCCATTCTGAATGTACAAAGTGTTCAGATTGAGAATATTTGAGACTGAAAGCTGCCACCGTTACCCGTTAGTGTCAGAGTACTCAGATCCGAAAGAACGTGGTAGCGGTATTTCGACAAGAGGTACCGGCCCCATAAAACGATTGGTTTAGGACATAGTGGATTTCTATTCAATATATATCACTACATATTATAAAACAAAGTCCCCCGCCGCGTCTGGTTGTTCGCGATAAACTGAAAAAACTATTGAACAGATTTTCATACGGTTTTCACCAATAGACAGAGTGATTCATGAAGAAGGTTTAGTAGAATAATTTGTTAACGTTTTGTGTAAATTGGTTGAAATGTGATAATGATTGTTGAAGAACGTGGTAGCGGTACTTCGACAATAGGTACAAGCCCCATGGATCGATGGGGATAGGACACAGTGAATTTCTATTCAATATATATCACTACATAGGTACCTATTATAAAACAAAGGCCCCCGCCAAAGTCCGCCATTTCAGTCTCAAATACCCTCCGAATACTGTACATTCAGAATGGTTTTCGGAGTCTCCACCTACCTTCAACAGCACATGTTGTTCTTCAAACCTTGAAGAAGGTTTCTTGAAGGTCTTGAAGCAAGTGCTTTGCCGGACTTTGAGATTCCCATCGCACTTGTGACTCTTGAATTGCAGATGTCCATGAGCGACGGTAGTCACCATCAGGTGACCCGTCTGCTCGTTTGCCCACTATAATATAAAAAAAAAAAGTCTCTACTTACCGTGCGAAGCCGAAGCGAGTTGCTGGTATACACAAATCGAGAATCAGACTCGTCAGTGAGCGAACACGTCCGAAGGACGCTTTCCTACTTAGTAGTATCTGATTATATAGAAAAAGACCGTAACATTTTTATTTCCATTTATTTATTTTTGATACAAACGTGAGAGAAATGCTTACAAAAAACTAAATAAATTCACTGACCAGGCTGCCAGTTAAAGAATCATTGAAACCAAATGCAACATTATAATTAAGAATAATATGCAGGTACGTCATTACAAAAAAAAGTCATTTGTTTGAATGATGTTATTGAAAGCAATATTATATAGGTAATGCAGGTAATTCTATCTAGTTGCTACATTGACATTCAGAGGTATTCATACATCTCCCAAGTTTGTAGTGGAGTGCTAAACAAGCTGAACCACACGCAGTATCTTCGCACGCCTTCAAAACCATCGGTATAAATAGTGCATCTGGTGCTCGTTTCGAGTTTATCTTGGGTTTCGCTAAAACCAAGATTATTTTTGCTCTTATTAAACGGTTCTGAAAATAGCTAGAAAGTTGTGCAATGACTTAACTGTCGCGAGTGTAAGATATCACAAGCGCCGTCGGGCTCGGCGCTTGTACATTTCAACCGCGCACGCCGAGTCGCCGGCCTGACCCGCCCGCTGTCTTTTTTTTTTTTGTGCGCATGGGTCTCAAACCGTCACCCCACCGGGTTTTTGGTAGGGCGGTGGTGGTTTTCGGAATTGAAGCGACTAAAACTACACGGAGTGTCATACTGCGCTTAAAATAGGAAGGTTTCGGGAACAGCTTTTATTAAAACATTCGGACCTCTCCTGGCGCATGCCCGCAAATGCGCGGGCACCATCATCTGGTAAAAACCTCTCAATCAGGCGACGTCCAGGCACCCGCGGACGCCGCCTCCTCGTGGCTCAGGGAGGTGGCAGGAGGCATGAGGCGCTGGACTTCCTCGCAGAAGGATCAAAAGGAAAATATGAACCTTTATAGTATCACTTTGTTGTCCGTTTATCTGTCTGTCAAGACTCTTTTACTCAGGAACCCGTAGACGAATCAAGTTGAAATTAATACCGAATACTTATGTCCTACGAAGCTGTAAAAAATCAAGCTTCCAAGTCAACACAATTAAAAGATATAGATATTTAAGCCTTAGATTTGACGTAATTTGAACATTTTGCAGGTAAATCAAAACCTATAAGGTACTTCCCATTGACCTGGAATCATGAAATTTGGTAAGAACCGACAGACTGAGTAAAGGAAAAAATCCGAAAGTCGTAAATTCGTTGTTATATATGTCTGTTTAGTCTGTGTGTCTGTCACGACTCTTCTCCTCAGTAACACCGCACTTGTCCTTTTTTTTCAAATGGTTTTTTTTTTTACTTTTTATTACAAACTAGCAGCGCCCCGCGGTTTCACCCGCGTAAGTCCCAATCCCGTGGGAATATCGGGATAAAAAGTATAAGTAAGCCTATATGTTAATCCAGGTCTCCAGCTATCTACATACCAAGTTTCATCGCAATCGGTTCAGTAGTTTTGGCGGGAAAGAGTAACAAACATCCAAACATCCATACATCCATACATCCACACATTCATACATCCTCACAAACTTTCACGTTTATAATATTAGTAGTATTTATTAGCTGTCATTGGCTTTCTAAGAATTAAGCACATTGGACAAAAGATTTTATATGACTAATTGTTTTAAGATAGGTAGTAACCATTTCTATATTCGATAGTCAGGCTTTATTTCTATGATCAGTATTTAAGTTCTAACTTACCATCACAGAACGCATTCTGCTGATGTTCAATATATTCTTGTTTTGCGTCACTTAAGAAAAAGTTACTGGATGCTGCATCTGCAAGTTGCAGAACAAGAAAAACTGCGCAGACTACAGCCAAAAGCTTCATATTCACTTGACGCTCGCAGCACAGGACCAACCTCTAAAAGGACCGATCATAATATGTTATTATATATATATCTATTATACCTATATATATTATATATAAAAATGTAAGCTATTTAATTTTTAATTAGTCTTAACTTTGGTTAGGAATTTTGCGTTCCTCAAATCCTTCCATTGCGGGTTTATTATTTAAATGCTGACGTGTTCGCCGTCTCTGAATTCTTTCGGAGCGCGATGGACATGGCCTGACACAGACCTCCTTTCACCAGATCAACAAGGGACGAGAACAGATGCTCGTAGTTGCTGTGAGGTAGAAAACCTCTGAAAAGATTACATGTTCGTGGCGTGCGCCTCTTTGCTCTGGATTTGTTTGGAGGGGCGTGGGATTTGCTTTCCTACTGGGTGACTGGGTCACTTAATTTGACTGGCCAAGATGTATTGGACAATGATAGCTTAATCGCTCCTATGTGAGTACCGTGCCTCTCCATGAACAGTCTCAAAAATAACTACTACGTCATAGTGTCCTTCCCGGGCGGTGGACGGTTGGCAAAATGCCGGTCCTGCTCCACAGTCACACTGTCAATGAGCAGGTACTCGTCTTGTTTCTTATCTGATGTATAGATTGATTGATATTTTGATTATTGTTATTGACATTGTTAATTTTATTTTATACACTGTTGACTAGTAGTTATGATACGCTTTTTATTTCTTGTTAATTAGAAAAAATTTACATGTACATGTGAGAACTGTGTAGTCACTTAAGTATTAAGTTAATTTTCTATGTTATCTAGCAGCTCTGTGATTTTTATTTTTAACCGCCTTCAAAAAAGGAGGAGGTTATAAATTCATCGGAATCTTTTTTTTTTATGTATGTTCACCGATTACTAGAAATTAATCGAATGACATTTGGAAAATTCTTTTTTGTTTCAAAGGGTTGTTTCAAATACTTCCCAGGTGGTCCCATTTAAATTTTATCGAAATCAATCTAGTGGTTTTTGAAAAATCAACAAATATATAAAAACTGTATACGTCGATGATATTTTCGTTTGCTCCGAAACATCGCTGTCTCATAGGAGCAGTGCGTTTAGTTGGCCTACCCATATTATATTTAAACAAAATACATCTACTTTCCACTAAAAAGCACATTGAAGTCGGTGATACTTTTTTTAAAAAGATAATAGAACAATATTTTGTCACATTGTCCTCACATTAAATTGTGCTTATAAGCAAGCAATGTAACAAGTAACTTTGTAAAAAAAAAATTTTGAAAAAGAGTGTCCTTGGAGTTTCTTGCTTGTTCTTCTCCATAGGATCTACGTTACGGAACAGGCAACTAGCTTCACGACCGACTTATACTGATTGACTCCTCCTGACAATTCAAAAATACCTACAATGGATTTACTTTAAATAAATAATTTTGATTTTGTTATCAAAACAAAATAAAAATCATTCCATACCTTAGTTACTTAAAAACTTGATCTTTTATTCAAGAATCTTCAAGTACCTAGTAGTTTTTGCTCCAATATATTGTCGCAGTTGCAAGAACACCACTAATCCAGGTATTGCGCCTTTGTAAATATTGTAACGGTCGCATAAATATTTGGATACAAATAGGTACTCAGAATATTGTAGGTAATACGAGCAATATATAATCTAAGACGGTAACGTATTGCCTACGTACAACATTCCTTAAATCTAACCATACTATAATCAAACAGGGGTCAATGATCAAATTAATGATGTTCTAAACAAAGAGCAAGTCAGAAGTGCATAGTAATATATTTAATGCCAGTAGAGGAAGCTTTTAGTTAGTTTAATGACAGTAAAGGATAGAAGCAAGTAGCGGTTGTTGTCTCTGCCTAACCTAAATGGAGAAGAGCGTGAGTTTATGTATGAACGTATAATCAAATATAACAATCTGCGATAGGTTGGTACTTCACCATGATTTTCTACTTACTTGATTATATCTGTAATGCGTGTATGAAATAATAATTCCTATTATCGTTGGCAACGTACTTTATAATACAATATAAAATACAGTTAAACTATGTTTTCACTGTCAAAATGAACTGTCAAAATAGACCACAAATAAATATATGTACTTACTACATAGGTTGGTAATTACCATCAACCTAATTCAATTAATTGATAAATAATTGAATGGTAATTGATAAGTAACACCACTGAGAACTTTTCCAGCCTCCTCTTAATAATTTTGGTTAAATTAAGTGTGCTGATTACGAAAACAACTAGCTTTTTTTTAAATAAATTTATTCAAATATCATAGTGAAATCTTAATGTTAAATTCGTGTTAAATTCTCCAAGATTTTTTCGGAAATTGGTCCAAATGTGAATGTAACTAATGAACTTTAATGCTCATGTTTATCATACACCCTAGCTCTCAAATTTGGCAGCATGCCCTGAACTAATTGTAAACGGCTTTCTGATTAAGATTATCGATAACGTTTACCTTCAGAGTTCATTCATGTAATCGACAAATTAAGGATCTTTGTCAACTGAAGTCCTTAACTAAGTGGTTTAATATTTTGTATTGAATGGTTGATCTTTTACTTGATTAGGTATGAAATCCGAAAAAACGTCATCGTTTTCTTCTAAAACAAGTTGGTGAGTACACAGGTGGTAGTCTAGAAGAGGCCGTTGAGCATAAAAAAGTGTCGGATTTGACCACTTGTTTCGGACTGACGAGTTTATACCTTCCATAGTCACCGCTCAAAAATAACAAACGCCATTATGATGAAGAGATTCCTGCCAACTCATTGGTATCTTGAAATTAAGAGTGGATTTTTTTCCACTCGGACAATACAACACAACTTTATCATACAATTTTACCTTTGATACCTTTGATGTCAACATCAAAGGTATGAAAAATACAGGTTATTACAATTTATCATGATTAAGGCAAGGCACATTGAAGTCGGTGATACTTTATTAAAAGATAATTATGTAATAAATATTTTACGGCATTTTATTAAATAAGATGATTTTATTTAGTAACATTATTCAGAGATTTCTATTTTTTTCTCACTAGGTATGGTTAACACAGAGCGAGCAGTGTCGACATTTGATTTATTTTTCTTATCCGAAGCCAATTAAGAATAAAAATCCCATTATTTGATTTTTATAGTTCAATGAATTAATAATTTTGAAATGTTATTGGATGACGGAAAAATATGTCTTTATGAAAAAAGCTCATGCGTGTTGTTGTTTTGTTTAACTTTATTTAAGTACCTAAACCTTTTGAGAATAACTTACTTACGCTGTAAACAAAAATAGACACGCCTTGCGTATAAACGTTATTTCTTACATGATTTATTTTGTGGTAGTGGACGCTGGCGACTGTGACACAGTTAATTACTAGGTACTTCAATCGCCAACGCTAATCTCTTTGTTATTGTAAAATAAATTCCATGCCATCATGTCCAATGTAAAAGCAATGCAATTTGTAAAAAACTTGTGCATCAATAAATTATTATTATTATTTTATACAAACCTATATTATGTATAAAATGACCTCTAAGCAACGCAACGAGGAAAACCCTGTCACGTGTAAGTTTAAATATGTAATTGTTGACGTCTTTTTTTTTTATACAACGAAGTTGTGAGTAGAACTTGGTTGTATAATAAACGCAAATAGGATGTTGACTTTTTCTTATCTAGTGCGACGATTGATATTTATGGTAGGTAAATTCCTACTTGTTGTTTGCTACGCAGTCAGCAATGCAACCGGAGTATTTTCGGAGTCAGCAGAATGCCGGCTTCCAACAAACGATTACACTTGATAATTTTGTTGTCAGCCACACAATGAAATTTTCATTGTAAGGCTTAAATGAGTGGGTCAAAGCAGAAACACACATAGGTGTTCCTGTGACACAAAGATAGAATATAAAACTAATATAACCTAAACCTTCAGACTTTTGAGAACATTCAAAGTGCGAATTCAACCCGTATTTTTAAGGTAGTTACTGGTCAGTTATTTCAGACGACTCTGCATGCAAGTAGTTATTATAGTTGTCATAACACGGATAAAATCTTCTTGTTTTTTCTCTTTTCTGTCAACTGTTTTTATACAACTCAAACAAATCAAAAAGGGACTATGCGGTCTTATCACATGCCAGAATGTCATTGTTGTCGAAGAGGTCGGTATGTTACACATAAATCCTTAAGGTTCGTATTTAACTACGATCGTCGCACAACCGAATGTTCAATCAGATTCTACAGTTCAATTATAGGACTTAATTAAGAGCTTTTGATGAATCTTGACGAATAATTTTCACTTTTAATCATTTCAGCATTGTCTGCTAATTAATATTGTTACAAAAGCGCTGGGATGAGACGACTGTGATCAGAATAATGTGTTGGGTATTTGAAATAATAAGTGTATTAAGGATCGAGGAGCTTAAAATAAAATAATAAGTAATCATTCTTATCTCGTAGGTTAAACTCAGAACTTGGATTCTTTAAACAGAGTCCAATATGCTTCTACTAATATTATAGATATTGATATACTTATAAGGTAAATATATGAATAGATTTAACTTTGGTCCGATCCTATTCTTTTTAGGTTTCGTACTTTGAATGAAGTCCATAACCTGGTGCTTCCTCCACGAGTCGATAATATTACTACATACTTATATCAGAGTGAAACTTTTACATCCACCGTAATCAATATCAGGTAGGTACATTACAGTTCTCAGTACTCGTAAGCGGTCTCAAATTGAAGTTTTTTCTTATTTAAACTTATAAATCATGCATACGATATTTAAACAATTCAAAATATAACTCGCCATGTATTGGGATGTGCTTGATTAGACTTTGGAAAATATAAATTTAAAACGTCCGAAAATACTCTTTAGCTTTCCACCGTTGTTCACGAATTCATTCCGATGAATCTTTAGTAAATAATAATAATAATAATATTGTCTACTTTAACATTGATATAAAAAAAAATAATTAAAATTGCTTTTATAAGGACATATAAGTGAAGAGAAATGAAATACCTGACATCCGATTAATCGTATGTTGGGAAATTAAAGAATATGTTTTTGTCTTAATAAGTTTAAAAGTTATAGCGGAGTGAAAAATAAGTTTAATCGAAGATCAATCAGTCTATAAAAGTAATGGCATGAAATGCACTGATGAAACAGAGGAGGTAAAAGTACTTCGCTTTACACCATTGCGTCGAGCGTTGGGGTTCGACGCCGGCACATGGAATTATGATAATTTGTCATACATCATTATTTTGAGTCTAAGTGCTTCGGGCCCGTTAATTCTACTTTTGTTGTTGAGATGTTTTCTGTTACAATATACCAATACAAGGATATTTCATATTTTTTGTTGTACACCACTTATTTCGTGAAGTAAAAATAATTAAAATGTAACTTTTAGAGGGTCTTATTACAAAGACAGCTTAATTTAAACGCAAAGTACCTATACTTAAGTCTAAAGATCAGTTTTAGAGCATGAATAGAAGTATCATATTCCATTACCAAAAATTAATGTATTATGCATCTATTGCGCGACTTTGTCAACTACATATATAAGTAATGTTTTGTAATTTGTTAATTAATTGTAAATGGAAATATTCAAATGTCTATCAGAAATTATTATTCTTTGTTTTATAAATTGAGTTAGAACTTTCAACGGACTTCGTTGCGTTGGCAAAATGCTTTATGAATAATTATTTGATTGGCTATTCATTGCGCTCATCGCTTTTGTTAGGTAAAGTAAACTGTATTTATACCAAGATGAAATAACTCTCACAATATATATATATACGGATGAATTACAAAAGATTAATCATGTAATGACATCCCTAATTATATGTCTGTACCCACCTATATCATAACATACAGGCACAGATTACTAAGTAGTTATTACTTAGTAATCTGTGCCTGTATGTTATGATTTTAGATAGAAGTTCGTTAATTTTTTGACACAATGAAGTAAGTACAAGTAAGTAAGGTTACAGTTAGTTAACAGATTAAATAAAGATTGACTACGGAAGTAAATTAAGGCTCTACTCTTCACACTTCTATTCTTGCATACAGCAGAACCTGTACCTACCTGAAACTACTGAGTCTTCATAGGAGTTTATTTAGGTCCTGCATTCCTAACCATTCTAAAACAAATATTTATTTATTTATTTCATTATCGAATATGGACAGAGAGCTCCCATTTTTCTCGACATAATCACTTATGGTTTCCTTAGAATACAAATGAGAGAGTGATATAGGGATAGCCGAATGATCAAGCAAATATTCTGCAAGGCAGTGGAATACCTATTCATTGCGCTTAATTCCTTCATAACACATAATAAAGACTGCAATTATTAAGATGACACGTACGGGGATATTTATATAATCGTATTCAGCGCACATCATTCTCCACCGACAAGGACCTTTTCCTTACTTTTAATTCACCCTAGATGTGAAGAGGGTACCCGTTGACGTATATCCCTCTGAAGCATTTTTATTTACCATAAAAGGGAAAATACGCTTAACACTTTTTAGGGCTGCTATGTCTATGATTTTGAAGAATTGAAAGTTTAGATATACTTTTACTACAATTGTTGTTATATTGATGGTTGAATTTATGTATTTATGGACTACTACTTTCGACCCAGGGTTTTTTCAGTGGCCAGTATAATTTTAGCTGTCATTGTATAGTCTCACTTACCATGACAGGTAATCACATATACTGGATGTAGTAATTTCATTTAGTCGTTTTCACGTAATTTTTAAAGTTGTAAGACATATTGTATAAACATTTTAGCTTCCTGCACTACTTCTATATATAAACTATAATATTTCAAAATTCACGTTACTACGTTTCGAGAAATTTTCTTAAAAAGGAGTACAAAGAATTCTCTTCACGTAGTAATATAAAGATAATATTTGTCGATTTCCCATTAAAGCTGTAGTTAAGATAAACATACCTAGGAGTCCCTGTTATACTTTACAAGATGTATCAAAACGTTTTTTTTTATTATTTACTTTACTTTTATTATATTCTGTGAACATTGCATAGAAGACAACAAAAGAGTTAGAACACAATACTGGCTGTTTAGTTGTAGCCCGCTGACGGCGTTAGATCGTCCACACAAGAAAGTAAGAAACTTTCACAGTGTTTTTTGAACCCCAAAAATCGACATCCGTATTTTATTGAATATTTCTACTCCATAGCTCAATACAAATACACAAGTAGAACTATTGCATCCATGATGATATAAAAACATTTGAAATAAGAGTAAAAACAGGGATATAAAATGCTTCCATATTTTGTTTCGAATCTGATTACAATACTTTTAAATGGATTCGAACCTAGATTCTCTCGAATGGAAATTGTAAAATATTTTAAACAATACTTTCGTTACAAGCCACTTTAACATAAATTTGGCCGACAAGCCCAATATAAGCTAAGAATAGGTCTAGAATCATCAATCACAAAATAAATCATAGTGAGTCTAATGATTAACATATCTCTAAGAACCCATCGCTGTATCTTGAAAAACTGGTAAGAGTACATATACCCTGTATACATACACTCACGCCTTTATCGCCGAAGGGGTAGGCAGAGGTGTATTAAACACCTACATTTTGCATATTATAATTGGGAGGATATTGAAAGATATGTAAAAAAGGCCGGGAATAATGTAGTTCTCTTTAGTTCAAGGGTCAACACTATAATTTCGGTGGCAAGCCATCGTGGCAAGGTTTGACAGCAAGGCGTTTGAATCAATATGCTAATTTCATACAGTTTCAAGATAAGTACTTAGACTTTGTTTACACTTTGAATTGATTGAGTCACAGTTAAATAAATAAAAAGGTAGTGAGCCCATCATAAGTTAATTTAAATTTATCCTTCCTTAGCTTCTAGAGAACCGCAAAGCTGTTTTTCCCTATGTGAATAAATGCGTGGTTATATGTGTACATAAGTGTGTTGCTATTTGAAACAGAGAACTATTTAGTGAATACCTCTAATATTGCAAACATGTATAGCAATCCCATGAAAGTATCGATAAATTCAATGCCTCTAATAAGTATAAATAATTAAATATAAATATTATTTACATAATTTTGTGAGTTAACTTTTATGATGTAAGTATACAAGTTGATTCATTTCGATACTTTAAATGCGAATAACTCATATTTATATTCAAATAGCGAGAGATTCACTAGCAAAAGTCAACAATAACTATCCAGATAGATTTTCAAAAACATTACACAATACACGTATGAGACAAAAAATATAATAAAGTATTGGTATAAGGTAAGGCACTGGCGGAGTAAGTAGTCCGTCAACATTTGTTTATAAAATCAAGAAGATTAACTAAACCTTTCCACAAGCAGAAACAGGAGTATTGATTAACGTAATATTCTGAAATCTGCAAGTCCTCCTTCAGCTTCAATCGCTCGGCTCAGTGGTCAAATCATTTTATGAAAAAACATACCTCCATTTCACAGGCAAATTAATTAAGCATCTGTGGCGGTGTTCTTACAATTTTGATTGTTTTTGTTCCTTTTTAACCGGTTTTATTTAGCGTATCCTGTTTGTTTTTTTTTGGTTAAATTTAGTAATTGAAATTTTACCTCGTTCCTGTTGACCGATTGATCTGGAATTTGGTACACATCTTAACTTCTGATGACAATATAAGTATGTGTATTCAGCAACATTGTAAATCTAAGATGGCCCCCCTCAAAATACGAGATTACATTTGTTTTTGCAACCTCCTCAATATGGATATCAAATGAAAGGGTTTGACTAGTAGAATACAGTACACCATGAAAATAAGAACCACATATTAAGTAACTAAATAAAACCTTAAAAACTTCAAAATAAAATAGATAAGTAATTTTTTTTTAAGCTACATGTTTAGAGTAATCTGAGTAAATATTTAATGTATGCCACGTCCGACGATTTAATTTCCGAATTATTGTTTATTTTAGTACAGTACAGTAGCTTTGGTATCTTTCTTTTCTCCTTTTGCCATTTAAAAACCCCACCTCACCGGAGCTAACGGTGAAGTGGTATGTCAGAATCTATTGCAACTATTCTAACTCGGGTAAGTATACCCTAAGAAGGACCGCCAAACAGCAGGTGACCACACCGTGCAGTAAGGGGGGCCTTGTCTCTCTCCAGATCAGAGAGGCGCACGCGCCAGCGCTGGTCTGGAGAGAGGAGCCCAGGCCAGCGCTCATGGAGGTCGGAGATCATTCAGCGCTCTCCGGCACCTGGTGCGTCTTTTCCGGGATGGGAGAGTGCTTGTCCGCTCCCGTTTTCGTTCCGCCACCTCTTTAGCCAACATCACCAAAACCAAAGCAAAACGAGACGCCCACGCACTCTCCCTTTTTACCATGGGCAGAATCTTGTCCTCTAGCGAGAGGCTTTCTACACCAATAGCAGTCGCAAAGTCGTATCGCTGCTGCGTCGACGTCCACGCTGAGCACCTCCATCAAAGTGTGGAGTCCTAGTTTTTGTTAAAATTTTGTGGCTCTTTGTTGGTTCCCTTTTTTATTCAAAAAAATTAGATTGCTGTCTGCGGTAGCTTTCTATCTAATCCCACAAATATTATAAATGTTAAAGTTTTAATAGATGCATGGATGGATGGATGGATGGATGGATGGATGGATGTTTGTTACTCTTTCAGGCAAAACCACTGAACCGATTGTGATGAAACTTGGTATGTAGATAACTGGAGACCTGATTTACGCATAGGTTACTTTTTATCCCGATATTTCTACGGGATCGGGACTTACGCGGTTGAAACCGCAGGGCACTGCTAGTAATAAACAAATCATTGCAAAGGGAGTTAAATGAATCCATTTTATATTTTAACACATTTAGAAAAAAAAAGAGTAAATAATGAATTAGGCGTCATTTCGCCATAATACATTTTAAAATTACAAGACAATAGGAGAAGGTCACTTTCAATGCAGTAGCGAAAGGTTGGTAAAGTTTTCAAAATTTACTGACTTTAGACTCAAAATGTTTTTAGTCGCATGTATAAAATGTATACTATCAATATTTCAATGAATGGCGTTTCTAGCATATCTGCCTTCCAGTGGCGTAACAATAGGGTCGCAGAGCGGGCAAAATGCCACGGGCCCAGGGGCCCGAGGGGGTCCGAAGGCACCATAGGCCCTGAACACTAAAGGCACTAATTACAAAATGTAGATATTCAAAAATATTAATTTTGTATTTAATAAATATAAGTTGTCTAATTTAATAAACCTAATAAAATAGAAGAGTTAAATAAGTGCAAGTCAGACTCACACACATCCGATGAATTAGCCACGGGCCTCAGATGGCATAGTTACGCCGCCGCCGCTGCTGCCTTTCTACCTATCTCGATACCTTCCTTCACAAAAATATGCTTTTTATGAGCGGTATTTATCTAGAATGTGAGAATTATTTTTCTGTAAAATACATACTGTTTTATTAAATTATTTTCCATCACAAATAAAGAACAATTGTAATCATAACTTTTTCTGTCTCAGACTGTTACAAAATATAATAAACTCACTATTTTTCTCTTTCGAACAATAATAAGTCAAAACCAAATTGTATACTTTTTATTTATTGTAGTATTTCTAATAAAGCTATCAAACGTAGCCTACACTTATAAAACAATTACGAAATTATTTTATAAGAAGCAGGAAGCTAAGTATTTAGCTATCATTTTTAATGATGTCGAAATAAACTTTATTTAATTATAAAAGACAATAGGTTTACAATTTTGAACAAAAAATTTGAATAAAAAAAAGTCCACCCCGAAGACACAGGCCGCGTTTTCTCGCTTTACGGCAATGGACAACCTTTGCGCCAAGTAAGACCCGGAGCGATTTTTAATTGTGACAATACTACAAATAACATAAACAACTTGTTGAATTCATACACGAACCGTGGTGATAGTAAAATTGTTTGCAAATAGTGTAGCATATTGTGTCCGAGCAACCTTCGAAAGACATTGGGATATACTGAGGTGCCAATGCTGTTGTGGTGATTACATGGCGTGTTGCAAAACGGTACCTGCCTGAAAAAATAATAAAATAGGATCACTTAAAATTTAGTTACAGATCTATTAACAAAAAAATCTTCAGAAATCAGAATATAACCAAATTACAACCTATAAAACAACAACAAGAAAACACAACAAACGCTTGTAACATTAAAAAAAGGCCGATTAGAGTTGTCACTTTAGTATATCTAATAAAAAATCAAAGTATAGACTCTTTGTAACCTAGTCGTTCTAGCTAAATTAAAAGGGTTGAGAATCATCTAGGTCTATAATGTTCTACAAGGCGATTTCTAATATTTTTTCTCCATCACCTAGCACTGAAGTGGTTAAGTCGGAATCGAAACCGACCGAAAGCCCAGTGGTTTTTCTGCCTAGTCATTTTGCAACAAGAACGATGTAAGACAAAAAGGTAATTAAGTGTTTTGAGAAAAACTTTTTAAGTTATAAGAAGATCGTACAAGCCTGTGTTAATAAACATCATTACTCAAAAGATTTTTTCCCATAGACCTTGCTTAAAACTAGAAATACAGTGGTGACTTATTATAACGAAAACAACCACATAGGAAAAAAAAAGCAACGTGTTTCTACTTTACATTTGCACTAATTAAATTGTAAACAAGGCCGTCATATCGTTGTTTTATGTGTGGTATGTATGTACACATGTTACGTAGTAGTATTTTACTTACATTTAGGTATAGGAGAGTGAGGTTCTGATGCGACAGGTATTCCCACATTTAAAAGTAGGTCTTAGTATAGTTGGTGGAACCTAGTGTATACGAAAATAAATCTTATGTAATTAGCTGTAAAGTAAGATATTGTTAGAGATTGCATGCCCGTTGTTAGTTAGTATCACTGCCAAGCCGAAGATTTTATGCCACATTAACCTTTCACTAATAACCAATTAAAATATAAAATGAAGAAATTTGTACTCCGCTGAACAATCACAAATACGACTGCTATGCTATTCTACATTTTCGCCATTTTGTTCACTTATAATAATTATTAAATTAGTACCCCTAGACTAGTATTAAACTGCAAAAACATTAAAAAGAGACCTTCTGATGCCCTAAAGGACTATATTTTACACATGTACAGATTGTACATGTTGTGGTACATAAAGGAAACAAGATTATGTTGGATACAAGATACCACCTTCAGCTGGTGTAACCAGGGGGGTGTTAAAGGGCTCACATACCATGAGCAAAAGTCAAAAGAACACGTTAAAAAGTCTCCATTCGGTTCGTAAAGTTTATCCTACTAATATAATAAATGTGAAACTTTGGATGGATGGATGTTTGTTACTCTTTCACGCTGGAGACCTGGATTAACATATAGGCTTCTCGTTTGCCCCCTATACCATAAAAAACTTTATTACTATTTAAAAGCGATAAAAAAGAAAATCAGCATAAAACAAAATTAAATATTTAAAATAAAGTTATTTTAATTTAATAAATTTTCCAACTCTCTTATCTACTGAATCACGTGCTATTGCTCGCTACCCTTTTGTTCGAATACATGTGAAGACAAATGATGCGTATGTTCACGAGTAAGTTATCTGTTAACTCTTATTAATCTGTTCGTCCCGTCCTGTGGCGGACTGCACAAATGACCTCACTTTGTATTTTTCGCTGAAAGTCATGTATATCAGTGACTTTTTTCAATGTTGTTATCAACTTCTACCCGTTTTACTGACTACTAAACTAGACCCAACTCCTTAGCGTTGCCTGAAAGAGAAAGCCGATCTACTCTTTTCCTAAAACTCGCCTTTTAACGATGGCAATCGGAATCGGTTCCTGAAATCAACGTCACTTAACTAGAAGTTTTCGTTTTCTCTTTGGCCTTGCTACTTATAGCTACTGTCAAGCATAATACGCTACATTTCTACATTTCATTTCATTTCTGTGGATTCCGAAATTGAGAGATGACCTCCCTGCTGCCACTTTGCCATCGGAGATACAATCCATGTGTAAATGTTATGTATAACACACAAAACGTTCCCACTAAAATATCACTAAAGATGAATTAACCGATAACGTTTAATCCAAATAGATGCGGAACATAAAAAATGGTTACAGGGTGTTTAGATGCGGCAATGCTATCCTTGGTGTTGCTAGTTTCATAGATTACCCTTGCCCGTTAACAACCCCCCCCCATCAGTCACGCCGCATCCTGTTTATATAAATGAAATCCGAATAAGTATTATTGAAAATTCCAGCACATCAAAAATGTGTTCATAGTTGACAACTATGAACTTCCAAACCGATCTCAAATTTTTTGACGTGCATATTTATAACATAATTTGTACTGACTACATGTACACTTTTCCGAACTTATGCTTATAACAGGTTGCCTTCATTTAAATTTAAATATATGATGCTCTGCGTTAAGTGCAAAAGCATTACTTCTTTAAAATTTAGTTAACCCTTAGTACGAGTTTTTAAACTACATGATACCATGGTATCTGAGAGCGCAGATCATGCAAAACTGGTGGTCTCTGATCAGTACGTATGTAAGTACGTATACCCACAACGTTTTTACAAGTGTTGGGCAAAAAAGGGAAATGAAAGAAAGAAGACCTTGAACCACACCAGACACAAATGTGCACAGTGCACAGTCGGCAAATTAATTTCTAGTTCCCTTGTTCACTGCTACCATGCCAGTCCAAAGATTGTGAGGCCATGAAGAAAGATGTTTTTGTTAATGAAATATGTTTTTTGTTTTCATTATTTACGATGTTCGATATTTTTTACAAAAGTAATCCTTACTGTAACTAATTTAGTAAATTTAATTTTCAGCTACTGAAAACAAATCCTTTTATATGCTACCACTGCTTAAAATGTAAAGTCACTTACCAAAAGCATCTGTTAGGTGCACTATAAGTATAGTAGTACAAACTATAACCACGAAGAGGCCGATCATGATGGGTTTTTAACCTTCTTGTTCAGATCAAATGAACAAACTGATCTTGCAATCTGGTCTATTGAAACTATAAATGTAGATATGCATGTAAATATATACTTTATTTATTCTATTTATTCTATTTACAAATACTTTTCTAGTTAGATCATTACTCTGTTGATAGTAATTACAGTCAAAGGAGAATGGAAAGCAAAAAATAAACAAACAATGACAACAATGAGAGCCCTATTTTAAATAACTAACCTGCAAACAAGTAAACTGTTTGTCTTCATACCCGTGTCGATACTTGTTACCTTAGAAAGGAAGATTATCGGTCTTTTATAAGACAGCGAGGGATTATAGCAATATTCCCTTGCAAGTCTTAGTTAACTACCTACGTGGGTAACACTGAAAGTTTTTAGAATAAGCTGGTAAGAGAAGTAGCCTACGAAAAATTTATTTAAATTTAAAATTAGGAACTCTTTGGGAATCTGTTGATGTTTAATGATTTCATATGTCATTTGTTTTTACAAATTGACAGCATTTTAAAAAGTGTCTGTCGCGCATCGAAATTGATTTGACTAGAGAAAATTTTAGCTCAATGATTTATTACGACTTTTGTTGCGGTCTTACTCAACAACAATGTTACGATAGACTTTAATTGGCATTTCATTATGAAGCCCCATCTCGTGCCACTGTTTACAACTGGTTTAATGAGTTTAAACGTAATCGACGCAAACTCACTGATGATTCTCGAGAAGGACGTCCTTCTACGGCGACTACTGAAGATAACGTGAGTGCTGTGCGGTTAATGATAGAAGCTGATAGAAGGGTGATATATTAACAGATTCGGACAGCTTTAGGCATTGGTATGAGTCAAGTACAAAAAGTCTTATTTTAACATTTAGGGGTCAGAAAACTTTGCACTAGATGGATACCTCGTAATGTGACGTAAGTTCAAAAACGCCGTCGTTTGCATTGGTGCAGCTCAATGCTTCAAAAGTATGACGGAGGTTCAAAAAAGGCCTTGATGTAGGTTGTAGAATTTACGGAGAGAGACCAAAATTCAGGTGGAGCACCAACCTGATAACAGAGGCCTCCGTCTTTCAGGCTGAGCTCTCTGCATTAAACATGTGCGTGGAGATCAACCTTGAAAGGAAAGTAAAAAATCAACACATTTACATCAACTCAGACAGCCAAGCGGTGCTATTGGCACTAGACAATTTTGAGACTAGCTCAAAGCTAACACAACAGTTCAAGGAAAACCTGAACACACTGGAGCACACAAACAAAATTACATTAAGATGGGTACCAGGCCATTCAGGTATCGATGGCAACGAAATAGCCGATGAACCCGCCAGAGCCGGTGCAGACAACCGACAGCAGCTGCTTTTTGCTGACAACCTAAAGTTGTACTAACTTTTAAACTTTCGCGTTCCATGATATAATTATGTATGTGTACGGGAATTAACGCGATCACGTAATAGGTATTACATACCTTGCACTGGCCACGGCCACAGGCTGACTGTCAGCCTGTGACCGCGTGATCGCATTAATTCCCATATATATATATATATGTATACATAATTATAACCTATTGTTAGTAGGTTGGTTGGTAAGGCAGAACTCGGAACAGGGTATATTTCAACAAGATATCAATAGGTACAGTTGTAAATGATAGCAGACAAAACAAGATTTCTTTTGTCAATGTACCGATATGTGCTCCGCGACACCACCCATGTTGTATGTGTAAATTTATACTGCGGTGAGTCACCAGATTGTGAAGTATAACTACTGAAGTATCATACAGCTAAAATCTTTTTACATAAAAGTGCCTATTCTATTGACTTTTGGTTAGTAGGCTTTATATTAGAAATAAATAACATCAAGTCAGGTCGACCGTCCAATCTTCGCTAGCTCTCCATCTGTCTAGCATTCCATGAAGACGAACCATCTCATTGAGCATTGAATAAACCTTGTCCTATCTTACAGTATGTACACAATCAGTACTTTACACAATTCTTGTAATACAAGCAGCTGACGTTACGTTACGCTCAGTATGTTTGACTTGTTAAAGCTGTTGCCTCGCCTCTACGCCGCGCCGCGCCGAGTGTTCGGGGTCCGGTTCCCACACGGGACAAGAATTTGTGTGATCCACAAATAATTGTCCCGAGTCTGGTTGTTCTTTGTGTCTTTTGTTTGAATGTTTGTAAAGTTCACCGCGACACAGGAATTAGTTCTAGTGGGGGAGTTTGAAACACCGATATAGCGAGTATATTTCGTTTTTAATGTATGTATGACTATGAGAGTACATATTTACTTCGATTATCATTAGAATCTAAGACAACAACACCAGTCTCGACAAGTGCTACCAGCGATACATGAGCCACGTTTGTACCCTTGTTTTTTGCAATAGTCGTTGCATACTGTGGGGAAACAGACCCTTCGGATAGAAGATATCTTAGCCGGATGTCTTCAGAAGCTACTGCTATATTATTGTTTTCTGAAACAAAAATTAAAATATTATATATCATATACCATAGATTTTTGTTACCAAAGCAAACTGAAAACATAAAATTAGTGCAATTTTATATACGAGGTAAATTTACTGATTAAATAACGGTATCTAGGCGAATGCGACTGTTTTTTTTTGTTTCTGGGGAACGACGGACTCGGGATAACGTTTTTCTGGAAAGACATCTATGTAGATAAACTAAAGAAGCAAAATCGAAACATATTTTTTTTCTATGGTTTACAGCAAAGAATATTGTATTGTAAGATAATGCGAAAATTTGCAAGGATGTATAGATATTTGTTACTCTTTCACACAAAAACTACATTACGAATTTGATGAAACTTTACGGTATTATAGCTAATACATACACCAAGGCTACTAAGGCTATAGTTTATAAATATATATTGTAATCTCGGCATGTGATGCATATAATGTTAGAATTACATTAAAAATATGTATGGTGGGATTGATTCTCTTAAAAAAATCGAGGTTTATAAAAATGTTAACCATAAATACATTACTGTAACAGATTAGATACTGTGTTTACATTATAAAGAGACGTAGTTGCGGGTGGCTACTAGTGTACTGGTGTGTGTGTGTACACACCAGTACATATATACGGTAATAAAGTTAATACTTACTGAGATTTTGTTGCACCTCATATTCTGGCAGATCCTTGAAGTAAAACATGTCAAAAGCATACACAAACTGTGCAGCAAGGATTAGGGAAAAAACAAGAGCTAAGAGTTTCATGTTGGGTTTTCAAACATGAATTTGAAATGAACTGTTATTAATTTATTTAAAAGACTTCTATTTATACCCCTATCAAAGTAAGGGACTTATGATTATGTACAGATATGAGTGAAATGAAATAAGCCGTACTCACTTATAATAAACATTTTTTTGCACAAGCATATTTTATCATTACAAATCAACTGATTAGGGTCAGACTGAAGCAAATTATAAAAATAAATTGTACCACAAACACAGTTTACAACAACAAAGCAATAAATTAAAATTTTCCTGTTTATATTGTACTAGCAGCGCCCCGCGGTTTCACCCGCGTAAGTCCCGATCCCGTGGGATCGAGATAAAAAGTAGCCTATGAATTAATCCAGGTCTCCAGCTATCTACATACCAAGTTTCATCGCAACCGGTTCAGTAGTTTCAGTCGGTTTAGTTTTCGAGTAGGCGTGAAAGAGTAACAAACATCCATAAATCCATATATTCATACATCCTCACAAACTTTCACGTTTATATTATTAGTAGGATAGGGTTTCCCCTTTACTATTTATAATACCTACAATGCAAACCCTATACCTACTAAGTAAAAGTATAATGAATATTTCCCCGGGGATGCCCCTAATCTAAATCACGTAGGAAAATGTTTTTCCCTCAGATACCATCATCATAACCGGACTTTGTGGCAATGGGACCACCGTGAGAACCCTTTAAAAAAAATGTGACTCAATGTGAGACCTATGTTTAGCATTGTACGGTGTACATTTCATGGATGAGATTAAATGATGATGCCAGGAACGGGAGAAAAATAAATCAAAGATACTATAGACAATTAATTTATAGAAAAAAATTGCATTGAATGTTAGGCTGTCTTTTTACCAACGATGTCCAGGCAGCTTAAGGTAGCGCTAAGTCACAGTTAAGCTATAAAACTGTTTTTCTATTTCTACCAAATCTATATGGAGTTGTGCGCGATGCAGCTGTGTAATGAGGATGTACGACGTGAGCTGGACGATGAACGCGCTGCCACGCCGCACCACGAGGTCCACATTAGGTTAATGATCTTGACTGCTAAGCCAGTGGGTAGTGGGTTCGGTTCCCACCCAGGACAAATAATTGTGTGATGAGCATGATCATTTGTTCCGTGTCTGGGTGTAATTTATCTATAATATGTATGAATTTAGAAATATATAAGTAACATACCTACTTACATATCAGCAGTCTGGTTACCATAGTACAGGCTCTGACTAGTTTGGGATCAGACGGCCGTGTGTGAGATGTGTCAAGTTATTATATTATTATCTATATATATACATCTTTTACCATATAAATTACATTTTTAAATATGTACATAAAAAATTATACATTTATAAATATAAAAAAATAGTAGACCACCGACATCGGGTACGGGTACCAAGATACCGGTTCCTGAGAGTTTCTTGCCTGTTCTTCTCTATAGGATCTAGGTATTGGAACAGCGACTAGCTTCACGGCTGACTTAGTCTGACTGACTCCTGACAATTCAAAAATACCTATTATAGGTTTGTTTTGGTTTTGATTTAGGACTCCGAAGACAGGAACCTCCTCACTATACGGACCGTGTCGAGAAGAGCTGCCTTCTGCACCAGTCCCTTGATCCAACTGTCTAACGCAATCCTCTTAAGGTGTTGATCGAGCCTCTTGGCTATTAATCCATGAGCAGATATGAGAATCGGAACAATGATCGCCGATTCGACATTCCACATATCGACAATCTTCCATCTCATATAGCATAATTAACGACAATTCAAACAAGTACGTCTATGAACTGAAATTAAACAGAGACTAAACAATATTACCCATTTAGAAAAAAATCGGGAAAAATTTAGGGTGATTGTGTTGAAATATTAGGAAGTTTGTTCAAAGGAGGAATAATAATTGTATTTTTTTAAGTAAGCCTTAAACAAACTAAGTTTTATTTTAGTGTAGATTTGATGTTCTTATGGCCACCTTCCGACTCCATCATCATACCCAGGATATTATGTAGCACCAAAGTACTCACCGAGATAAAACAAATGACGGAAATCGATGGGTTTATGTAGTTTAGTTAATATAAAAGTCCTATGGCCGTCTTTTGGCTCCCTCATCAGAACATCTCTATGGTATCATATTATTGTGTTGTCACCGGAGATACATATGTACACCAAATTTGAGCCAAATCGGACATTGAGAAGTGATTAAAATTTATTTTCCAAGATTCATGCCGAACACACGTACAAACATTGCAAGTTAAATAAAAGCTTTTAGAAACGAAAATCTGTCTTAGATCTTGGCTTAATTAATTCGATAGAATTTTAGTTCTTGCGATGCTTATTTGTTACCCTTTAACACATTTCAGTAAAGGATAAATAAAACATGATTGTATTATAAGTATACTTATTTATTTACTATCATTAGACATTTGTACTATTCTAAATAATGAATAATAAATAATAATAATTACTCTTTATTGTACACCAAAAAAGGAAACAATACATGAATGTACTGTAATCCTAAAACACATGTTCAACCCGTCAAGTAATCAAATAATCTCTGCGTTCTACCAGTTAAGTTTTATATGATATGTAATCTAGTGAGATGTAGAAACTAGTTGGAACAGCGACAAGTATTTGAATTAACACAAACTCCATGGCTGTAGCCAAGCGCTTTGCAAACAGGTCGCATGTTAAGTTTAAACACATTCATAACGTTGTCGGACTAAAGTACTGGTTTAAAACATAACAGCGAATGGTGGCCACTATAAATCAAACAGGACTGTGCAGAAGATATGCTCTTAAAAAAAGGGGGGTTCTCTAATAAGAGGGTAAATTGCATGACGTGTAAGATACATTATATCAACTCTGGTCTTTTCATTTTTGTCGGTTGATCACAACTCTGAAATCCTGCTTTTTGCTGACAACCTAAAGTTGTACTAACTTTTAAACTTTCGCGTTCCAAGATATAATTATGTAGTTATGTGTGTGTACGGGAACTAACGCGATCACGTAATAGGTATTACATACTTTGCACTGGCTGGTGTTGAAAAATACCTCATAACCTCTAAATAACCTGAAGTCAGGTCGACCGTCCAATCTTCGGTAGCTCTCCATCTGTCTAACATTCTATGAAGACGAACCATCTCATTGAGTATTGATCAATCCTTGTCCTATCCTACAGTACTAGCGCCTCTCATGTTCTTTATAGTATGTACATATGGGCGCTAATCTTCAAATATTGTTTTTAAGTGATTATAATTATTATACAAATATCCAAAATACATTAGATTTATATTCAAATAAGTTATTAGTAAACAGTAAAAAAATTATTTATCAAACTATGGTTTGATAAATAATTGTTTTACTGTTTATTGTTAAATATTAGAATACTTAGTTGTAATAGACACTGTATTGACTGTTTAAAGTTGAACTTATGAATCAAATACGCATTTAGAATAATAATAGATTCAAATAATTGTGTAAATGTGCAAAATAAAGTCTATTAAGTAGTAATTAATATAACAATAACAACTTTCGTGAGTGGTATTCATATTTATTAAAAACTATACGGTTTTACTCACGTTTGTATTTCGGGGAAGCCCCTTCTCTGGTGAAACCGCGGGGCGCAGCTAGTATTTAATAAATGTGTGTGTAAAATAAATCATTTAAAGTTGTGTAAAATTAATTAAAATGTTTATTTTGAATTTTAAGCTGTGTATCAGGAATTATTTTTAGTGATTTCATTTATTTGTTAAGAAAGAAGTTGTAGTCGCTTATCCGTTTAAAAATTCTATTGTAAGATTATTTATAAAAACGTTTGAATTGTAAAAAAGGAGGTTAGTACTGTGCTGTGGATATAGTGCTTGTTTTCATTCTGATGGACCCTGAACATGGAAACCCTGGCGTATCGCCGATATACACAATCAGTACTTCACACAGTTCTTATAATACAAGCAGCTGACGTTCCAGCAATCTGGTTACGATTTCTGTTGTTACGATCGTTACGCTGTTTATGCTCAGTGTGATTGACTTGTTAAAGCTGTTGCCTCGCCTCTACGCCGCGCCGAGTGTTGGGAGTCCGGTTCCCACACGGGACAAGAATTTGTGTGATCCACAAATAATTGTCCCGAGTCTGGTTGTTCTTTGTGTCCATTGTTTGAATGTTTGTAAAGTTCACCGCGACACAGGAATTAGATCTAGTGGGGGAGTTGTCTTTTGAAATACCGAAATAGCGAGTATAATTAGTTTTTTAATGTATGTATGACTATGAGAGTACATAGTTATTTTCATTATTATTAGTATCTAAAACATCGACAAGTGGTACCAGCGAGACATGAGCCACGTTTGTACCCACGAGTTTTGCAATAGGCGTTGCATACTCTGAAGATACAGCTCTTCGTAGATAGCCGTATCTCTTCAGAAGCTACTGCTATATTATTGTTTTCTGAAACAAAAATTAAATATTATATATCATAGATTTTTGTTACCAAAGCAAACTGAAAACATAAAATAAGCGCAATTTTAGATACGAGGTAAATTTACTGATTAAAGCTGAGATTTCTGAGAAGCTCGCGTTTTTTCTGGAAAGACATCTATGTAGATAAACTAAAGAAGCAAAACCGAGATAAAACACATATTTTTTTTTATGGTTTACATGGTAAAGAATATTGTATTGTAATATTATAAGATAATGTGAAAATTTATGGAAAGGAAGTATGGATATTTAGTACTCTTTCATACAAAAACTCCAATACGAATTTGATGAAACTTTACGGTATTATAGCAAATATATACACATAGGCCATTAAGACTATAGTTCATAAATATATATTGTAATCTCGGCATATGTTGCATATAATGTTAGAATTACATCAAAAAATGTGTGGTGGGATTGATTCTCTTAAAACATTCGAGATTTATAAAACAGTTAACCATAAATACATTACTGTGACAGATTAGATACTGTGTTTACATTATAAAGAGATGTAGTAGCGGGTGGCTACTAGTGTACTGGTGTGTGTGTGTGTGTACACACCAGTACATATATATGGTAATAAAGTTATTACTTACCGAGATTTTGTTGCACCTCATATTCTGGCAGATCCTTGAAGTAAAACTTGTCAAAAGCATAGACAAGCTGTGCAGCAAGGACTAGGGAAAAAACAACAGCCAAGAGTTTCATGTTGTTGGATTTTCAAACGTGAATTTGAAATGAACTGTGATTAATTTATTGAAAAGAACTCTATTTATACACCTGTCACAGTGAGGGACTTATGACTATGTACAGATATGAGTGCGTCATGTTGAGAGGTGCATAGTAGATTACTGAAGAATATACCGTACTAACTTGTAATAAACATTTTTTTTTGCACAAGCATATTTTATCATTACAAATCAACTGATTAGGGTCAGACTGAAGCAAATTATAAAAAACTAATTGTACCACAAACACAGTTTACAACAACAAACAAAGCAATAGAGTAAAATTTCCTGTTTATATTGTACTAGCAGCGCCCCGCGGTTCCACCCGCGTAAGTCCCGATCTCGTCGGAATATCGAGATAAAAAGTAGCCTATATGTTAATCCAGCTCTCGAGCTATCTTCATACCAAGTTTCATCGCAATCGGTTCAGTAGTTTCAGTCGGTTTAGTTTTCGAGTAGGCGTGAAAGAGTAACAAACATCCATACATCCATATATTCATACATCCTCACAAACTTTCACGTTTATAATATTAGTAGGATAGGGACTCCCCTTTACTATTTATAATACCTGCAGTGCAAACCCTATACCTGCTAAGTACCTACCCACGGTAAAAGTATAATAAATATTTCCCCGGGGATGCCCCTGATCTAAATCACATAGGAAGATGTTTCACATCGCGTACAGATCTACGAGATTGTATTTCAAAATTTAATCTCATGTCGGTTTAGAATGATTGTATTACCTAATTCCAATAAAAAAAAATCTTTACTATTATATTATTTAAATATTGGCCATGTCCTATTATAATATTTGTTAACGAAGTAGATTAGTTTAAATTCTTTACTTTTACTTTTTGATCTTCAATTATTGACAGAATAGTGGTTCGTAACTGATGACCTTACGTTATGCACTTTATCGGAGTATATACTTACCGCTTTTTGAACAAAAAACTACACGGTTCCTTCTATTTAAGGATGTTTTCGTTAATTCAACGTTTGCTTGGAAGAAGCTATTTTGAGCGATCATGTTGGCACCTTAGTACGAAGTCGTATCTCATAAGTTCATAACATACAGCCCTACTGGTTACTTGTCCTGTGTTGAATATATTGGCAATTTTAATTTAGTCATCACTTTATGCTTTTAATGTTTTATTTACATTACATCTATAGTAACTGCTCTTTATGTGATTTTATGAGTCCCATACTCTGTCTCCAGGGTATAACTAGTCTGGAAGTTATTCGTCAATTCGCGCATATTATGTATAAGGAAGGAAGGGAGAAGGATAAAGGTTTTAATTGGTTTGCGTGGAACGGACAACCAACAATGCTTCAAAACAATGCTTATACCAGTACAACCAGTATATACCAGTTTATTCATTATATCAAACACAATTATAAACCGCAGTAGCAGTGTGTTAAATGTCTAATTTAAAAGTGTGATTCCATCTCTTCTAGCATAACGAACGACAATTCATAATCGTATTAGTGTAAGTTTTTGGACATGTACGAGTGTGTAAAGACACAAAAGACACAAGCAGAGACTAGGTTAGGTAGGTGTCAATTTTAGAAAATTTTAGGGTGATTGTGGTGAATTTTTTTTTTTTTCAAATGAAGAATAATAATTGTAATTTTTTTTTAAACAAGCTTTTATAGAAACTAAGTTTTATTTTAGTGTAGATTTGATGTTTAAAAAGTCCTCCTCAAGACGAACCAATCAAGCCCAAACTCGATTGGTTTATCTTGTTAACTATAGAAGTTCCTATGGTCACCTTCCGACTCCATCATCATGCCCTGGATATTATGTATCACGAAAGTACTCACCGAGATAAAACAAATGAGCCAGAAATCGATTCGTTTATCTAGTTTAGTTAAAAAGTTCCTGTTACCGTCTTCCGGCTCCATCATCAGAATATCCCCTAGTACCATATTATTGTATTATCACCGGAGTTACATATGTACACCAAATTTGAGCCAAATCGGACATCGAGAAGCGATTCAAATTTAGCTTTCAAGATTCGCGCTAAACATTGCAAGTTAAATAAAAATCTGTCTTAGCTCTTGCTTAATTCTTAATTCTCTCTTTCTTAATTCTTGTCGAATAAATATCTTATCTTATCTTAATTCATAGAATTGTTGGTTCGTGCGATGCTTGCATACAAGCCACATGAAGAAATAACTGAAAAGGTTTCGAGTTAAGTGGTATGATGGGAAGTAACCCTGCAAGAGATTCACTTTCAAATTACACATTTCAGTAAAGGATAAATAAACCATGATTGTATTATAAGTATCATTATTTATTTAATATCTTTAGACATTGGTACTATTCCAAACAATGAATGTACTGTAATCCTACAACACATGTTCAACATGTCAAGTGATCAAATAACCTTAGCGTTCTAACAGGAAACTTTTATATGATATGTAATCTAGTGAGATGTAGAAACTAGTTGGAACAACGACAAGTATTTGAATTAAGACAAACTCCATGGCTGTAGCCAAGCGCTTTGCAAATGGCATCGCATGTTGAGTTCAAGCACATTTTTAACGTTGTCGGAATGTAGAGGGCTTCCATAGCTACTTCTATTTTGTTGTTTTCTGTAAATAAACATCACAAGGTTTAGAAATTCATGCATAATATTTTATGTAACAAAGCTTAGACTGTCAAAAAATGTGGCTGTTCTTAAACATTGCTGTTAACATTAAAAGGGCTATCTAACGAATAAGATTTTATTATATAAATATAATTCGAATTCAAACTTTAAATATTAGCGCATATTAAAAAAAAAAAATGTTATTATATTCTATTTTTCTTAAAGAAGCAAGTAATGCATACATTACATACATAGTGGTAGACACATTCCTATTTTATGTACAGATTTATTATTTTATAAACCAACTAGCTACCCGGCCACGCGTTGCTGTGGCTAGGTAAACTGCCATACAAAAAAACTAACTCTCAAGTTGGACCAAATTACACACATCGTTCAAAATTTCATTAAAATCGGTTCATTAATTTAGGAGTTCATCGCGAACAAACAAAGTGACACGAATGTTTTTAAATATTTAATAATATTAATAATAACTTGACACATCTCACACGGCCTTTTGATCCCAAACTAGGCAGAGCCTGTACCTATGGTAACCAGACTGCTGATAAACAAACTTATATATTTCTAAATATATACATATTATATATAAATTACACCCAGACACAGACCAAATGAGCATGATGCTCATCACACAATTATTTGTCCTGGGTGGGAATCGACCTCTGGCTCAGCAGTCAGGATCGCTAACCACTAGACCAACTGGCCAGATATAGATGTTGATATGAAATTATTCGGTGATATTTCGATAGTATACATTTTCAACTTACCAATGTTTTGTTGCTCTTCATACGCCTGAATCAGGTCACTAAGAGAAAAATTGACAGCGGCAACTGTGAGCTGTGCCACAAGGATAACGACGAAAACAACAGCCAAGAGCTTCATATCGATAGATCAACTTCAACCTTCCTGTTCAAGAACTAGCTTCGAACTGAAACTGACTGACCTGTTTGATTTATTTAAACGAAAACGGGATATTTATACACTATCACAGTTAGGTATGAATGTATCCTGTTTATAATATACTGTAAGCGTTTAGAAATAAAGTCGATACTAAAAGGAGTCTTAGTAGGTGTGAATACATTATGTATTTGTGTAGTGTGTTTGCTAATGTTGCGGTTTTGCCGGTCAACGAGTGAATCATAACAGAATCATTGTGTGTTAAAGAGGTACAGAGCAGGGGATCCCCGAACAAAAATAGACCATTCCGATTACTAGTATATACTACTAACTATTTTTTTTTTTTTACTTTTAATGAAATGTTTCCTATAGCACGAGGTAACTATAAACATACAACTAAATACACATCGGATTAGCCAATAGGTTTAAGGGTTTTCACAAATTTTATGTAAAAGTTTTTGGTTTCTGCTACTAGATACATAAGGTTGTGTTGTGTTATTCTGGTTTACGATTAACAAATAATGTGGTAAAATTTTTCTTAACATATATTTGTTTCTTAGGGTATTGTTTTGATTTTTAAATCAAAAGCAGTAATTCCGCACACACTTTCTTTATAAGTATAAGAAGTCAGTTAAGAACTACGTTGTGAAGAGTATGTTGTCTTAAACCTGCAGAAACCGTCTTTGCTTTTTGTCGATGTGTTTACATTTTTGCTGTTTACAAAATAAAAATTTGTATATATATTTTTTAAAACCAGCTTTTACTTGTTAATAAAAATAACTAAAAAATAAAAATTATTTAATGCTGATAAGAAATATACCATTTTATAGGTACATTATATTCATTTTTTTTTAAATAAAAGCGCGTTACACCTTCTTTATTTCTCTTGCCGTCAAAATGTAACACGCTTTGAACATTGCAACATTGAACATTCTCCTGTCGCTTCAATTTCGCCTTCTCTAAACTTTTTTTTTATGAGTAGTTCTTTTTAATCATGTTGTCCCCACGAGTATAGGACATAAACGGTTCATCCCTCCATAGGTCCATTGTAAGATAAGGGCTTCAGTACAACAGTGGTTCGCCCTGGCACCCTGAGGCGCAACGTTAGCGATATGACATGTTTATACACCCCCATATATTTTCTATATTTTCGATATTTTCTATAAAAAATTATATGATCTTATTGACCTACATATTCCTCGCAAATTTGTTAATTTGTCTACATTCCCTCCTTGGTATAGTACTTCTTTAAAGAAAGTACTTAAACAAAATATAAGTTTCTACGCAAACACCATAAATATAAAAATAGTAGTGATTATGATACTTTTTCTATCTTAAGAAAAAGGGCTAAAATTTTAGAAATTGAGTGTTATGACAGTTTTGTCAAGCGATCCGAAGAATCAATAATTACCAATCCAAAAATGCTATGGTCCTTCATAAAATCAAACAAAAAGGGCTCTCACTCTCTTCCATCTACACTACAATACGAAGATTAGTCTGCTGACAGGGGGGAAGAGATCTGTCACCTTTTCTCATCTTACTTTCAATCCGTATTTCTTGCACCTCAACCTAGCACTTAAGACAATCCTGGTCTGGCTCATGACGATATCAATTATATTGTATCTAACGTGATTGGCGACATAGAGATATGTGAACGTACTGTTCTTAAACTACTACAAACGCTAGACCTGTCCAAGGGACCTGGACTGGACCGCACAGTGCCTTTATTTGTTGTTAAGTGTGCTCGGTATCTGACTGAACCATTAACAATATTATTCAAGCGCTCCGTCGTAGAAGGCATTGTTCCTAAAGTATGGAAGTCAGCCTTTATAACCCCTATACACAAGAGTGGTTTTCGTAGTGATATAAAAAATTATCGGCCTATATCAAAACTACCCTTGCCCTTGCTAACTCCCTTCTACTTCCAATCCTCGATTATGCAGATGCCAGCTATCCTGATCTCACCGAAAACCAACTAGACAAACTTGAGCGACTTCAAATTTTTTGCATCAGATTGATATTTGGTTTGCGTAAATACGATCATATCTTTGAATTTCGGAAACAACTCAAGTGGTTACCTATACGCCTTCGCCGGAATACTCACATTCTTTCCCTTCTATGCAATAAACTGTTGAACCCTTCGCTACCTTCCTATCTCAAGGAACGATTCGAGTTCCTACATTGTACACATCCGCGATCTCTAAGGTCATCAGAAAATTTGCAACTGAAAATGCCTGCACACTCCACGGCTCCACGGATTTTATGATAAATCCTTTACAGTAACTGCAATCCGTTTATGGAATGCATTACCTGTAAAAATTAGACGAGCTCAAACCTTAACTTCTTTTAAAGCTCTTGTAAAAGAACACTACCTAACACTTTAAGTGGTGTACAACTCTCTCACGGCGTGCAATTGACTCCATAATAAGTAACTCCACTAAAATGTCTTACTAATTATTATAGTTATTTCGCTATGTCTGTGTATGTATATGTATGTGTATATAATATATGTATGTGTAGATACTTCACGTATTCCTATTCACCCCATTCTTACCTCTCAGATAATATCATTCGCTTTACCTAGATACTGTATTTATTATTTCATTGTTCCCGTTCTAAATATTTTTGGTACGCCACCAGCTACCGATTACTTTCCTCTGTTGTTTCCATACAAAGGTTGTCTGGAAGACATCGCTATTAGCGATAAGACCGCCCATTGTACTTGCCGCTTAGTATAAACTAACTAATTATGTCTAATTTCTGTTCAACTGTGGTGTACAATAAAGAATGTTCTATGTATCTTCGCTAAGGTCTTAGAAAGAATTGTGTACTCTCAACTTCATGATACACTTTCGGTCTCGTTCATTCCTGAACAACACGGATTTTGGAGAAAACGATCCACTATGACTAATTTGCTGACATTCACTGAATACGTGGCCTCGGGTATGGAATCTGGGGGACAATTGTTCGATCGTATAGATCACGACATATTATTGCATAAGTTGTACAGATGGTTTGCGTCTTACATTGAGAATCGTTATCAGGCAGTCGTACTCAATGGCTATACTTCCTCATGGTCTATCGTGCCATCCGGTGTTCCCCAGGGCTCCTTGCTTGGGCCTTTATTGTTTAATACCTTCATAAACGACATAACTAAATGCATAAAACACTCAGAATTTCTCCTGTACGCAGATGACATGAAGATATACAGAGCAATCAATACCGTGAGCGACTGCTATCTACTTCAGGGAGATCTAACTGCCTTTCAGTATTATTGTTCAATTAACAAGCTCGATCTCAATGTTCCTAAATGTCACATCATCTCTTTTACTCGGAAACCTAAACCAATAAACTTTAATTATATCATCAAAGGCCATCAACTGCAAAGAGTTGATAAGGTGCGTGACCTGGGTGTGATACACGACTCCAAACTTATGTACGACATGCACATCGATTACATTGCTAAAAAAGCAAACAAATCTTTGGGGTTTGTATTAAGGTCTAGTTCACAATTTAAGAGTGTAAGGTGATCAAAATACTGTATTCTCGAGTATTGTTCTCAAGTATGGAACCCGCGGTACCAGGTTTATATTGATAGACTGGAATCTATTCAACGTAGGTTTTTGAGATTCCTAGAGTATAAATGTAACTCCAGCGATCCACTGTACGAACAGAGATGTCAGAGACACCATATACTTCCTTTAATTCAAAGGCGGAACATATCGGATATTGTGTGTTTAGTTACAATAGCTCAAAGCCAATTAGATTCACCCCATCTACTTTCCAAAATTAACTTACGTGTGCCAAACAGGACTTTAAGGCAACCAATTTATCTGTCAATACCTATTTGTTCAACAAATTATAGACAAAATTCATATTTAATTAGATCTGCCAATGAATTTAATGCACTGGCTAATTTCCTGAACCTTGACTTATGCACAACCAAACCTAACAAGTTCAAAGACGTCTTATCGCAATCGTGGTTTAATGGTTCTATGACGGATTAACGGATTTTCTATTTTTAATTTTTATTTCTTTTTATACTTTCAGAAATAGTTTTGTTACCAAATTTATCAAATTTATTGCATCTCTAAAGTAAGTTTTAGACACTAACATGTGAAAACGTTTAAATGGTGTTTAGCTTTTTATATAGTTGTAATCAAATGTATATATCACTGTATGTTTTCCTCTTATCTATAAAAATAAAAATAAAAATACCATTCAGCCCTCGGCACGTGCTCACCTTAGCAAAGATAAAGTACTCGTCAAGGCGAATCAAACAAGACCAAACTCGATGGGGTTGCGTCGTTTCATTACAGAGTTCCTATGGCCAGCTTCCAGTTAAATCATCAGATCAGCTCCATGTCATCATAATATTGCATTGTCACGCGATATATATATGTGTGTGCAAAATTTCAGCTTAATCAGAAACCGAGAAGTTGCAAGTTGCAAGATTTGATTACAGACAGAACAGGGGACAAGTGAAACTAAATAAAAGCTTGTAAGAACCAATTTTCATAACTCTGCAAGTTGGCTGTGAATTTACGAATAGCACTAAAATTTAAATTTTTTTAAGCATGTTCCAAAATGAAGTGTTAGTGTGTATTTTAAGCGTACGAAGTTGCAGGTTACTGTTAGCATAAAATAAAATTGTCACACCGACACATTTTAGCCGACATGTAACTGCCCACAGCGCAGCGCTTGCATGCTGCATCGTTTTTCAAGTTTAGATAATAATATGTCGTGAAAGTTGTCGTTGCAGACATCTTTAGTTGCTACTAATCTTAGCTGGTACACCACAGATAAGATAATAGTTACTTCGTAAGCTACATTTACATTGGGCAACAACAAGAAGTTCTTTTGAGGGAAACCCCGTGCCTTATACGATACAAGGTAAGCTAGACAGACAATATTGGTTTTTAGTACGATTGGTTTGATAAGATTAATGTATCGGTATATACTTCGCTTGTCGGAATAAAGTTCAATTTTATGATAGTAGGTAATATTGGTAATGTGTTTCTACAAAGAAAACCATATAAATGTATGTAACAATATAATTTTTTTCCCTGTTTCCCTTTCAATATCTTCCCAATGACTGATGATAATATGTATAAAAATATCGGTATTGAGATTGTCGTACTATAGTTCCATTTGAACGTAAATGATTTTTTTTAGATAGTTAGGTACCTACCTCCAGGCCCTATCCGTTTTTCTCTTACCTCTTTTACCTTCGTCCTTTTCCCCGTCTAAAAATGATTACATTCCCAAGGAGTACATAACGCGCTGAACCAAAAAAAAAAATTGAAAATACTTTACAAAAAGTTAAACCGACTTCAAAAACCACTAACAAAGAGCACTGGAAAAATAATTGATTACAATTATGTAATTATGTTTTTGATAAATTTGCATAATTAGACTATTGCACATAAGTACTAGGAAGCTTATCGGTTGGTCTTTAATAATCAACAAAATATTCAGATATTTAATTAGAATTATGTCCCTGAGTATTACATTGCGTTTGGAGCTTGGCACCGACTTCAAACAGACCAGTAGGTAGCTAGTGCCTCTATAGTGTTGCCTATTATATAAAAAATGTAGTCTTTTTAATTAAGTTTGTAATCTGTGGAGGAACGGGTATCATGTTCCTCCAACACAAAGGGAGGAACATGATACCCGTTCCTCCACAGTGGTGACCCCGACGTGATTGGAAGCAGCCTTCATGGAGCAGATCAGCGCAGCATCATCATCGCCACCATCGTATACACTCCTACAGCAATGAGCGGTAATCAAGTCTCAGCCAGCCAGCATCCTCGGCCTCAACAGGGATACCACACGCCTGCAGCGTCCGCTCCAGCCTGGTTACCCCTACGGCCTTATCAACGTCTAGGCACAGCACACTGCACCTACGGTTCACTTAAGAAGAGCATCTCTCTCCCGTCTACGCAGCAGCCAGCCACTACAAGCGCCCCGACTCACTGGGGACTTCACCGCAACACCGCACGCAGCATCGCACGCGGCCCCGACTCACTGGGACCAGCGGACTTCAGCCCCGACTCACTGGGACTAGCGGCATTCAGTTCCGACTCACTGGAACTTGCGGCACTCAGTTCCGACTCACCGGAACAACTCACCACTGACCCTGGCACGCTCCTTAATAGAGCATAGACAGCTGACTCATCAAGATATCGACCTCCGGTCTTGGAGGGGAGTGATGTGGCGACTTCCACATACAGTAACAAGAAACATCTACAACCTACTAATCCTGCATCGCGCTATGAGAGTTCTCGCGCCGATTAGTATAAAATTAGTATATAATAGTATACAACTTCCCAACATCAACCGTTGGGCCGCGGCTCGCCAGGCATGATCACCTCGTCTGGTCGGAGGATCCTCCCTTTGTGTTGGAGGAACACGATACCCGTTCCTCCACAAATCAATAATTTTTCACTTTTCAGTGCCCTTAGATAGTTACTTTTAAAGTCGGTTTAACATTTGTTAAGTATTTAATTTTCCATTTTTAGTGTAAGGTACGTACGTACTAAGTAGATTCGGTATTAAGAACATTATATACATATAATTTAAGTAACAGCAGTACGTTTGACTATATTAAATTTAGTTTATTAACCCGGTACTTCATTTAGATAAAGTGGTAAAGTTTTTAGTTTGTCTAGCAACTTGCTGCACTTGATTGAATAAGTTAATAATATACACAAAACCAAACGTAGAATCTCCTTCTTTTTTTTTGAAGTACGTTAATAACAGTAACAATCATCACTTTCAACGACATTATTGCTTAATTTGAAGAAAAATCTCCAGCACACTACATCTGTCCTTAATTTCTGAAGGTTTCCCTTGTTTTTCCTCAGATACCATCATCAGATACGTACTTGGTAGCAATGCGAGCACCATGAGAGCATACCCTTTCAAACAAGAAAATATGTTTTGAAATCGGTCCATAGATGACGAAAATATCAGTGAACAGGCATAAAAAATATACAGCCAAACATAGAACCTCCTACTTTTTTTTTTTGAAGTCAATTAATAAGGGTAGGAAGATGATGATGAGTAGATAATATTAAGTTCTACAAATACAAAAAAAATAAGGTAATCGATATGAATCTAATTATAAATTAAAGAGTGAATCATGACACAAAAACAATGTGTGTCATGTAAATCACTATCAAGTTGATAATAGTAAAAAAAATGTTTTATCTGTGTCAACATAAGTAACAATCTAGTAAGGTGCTCGTTAGGGGGTACAGATACCTGAATCGAATATCAATTTATATTTGGAATAGGTAGTTTGATCATTTGCTTGGTTTATTAATCCATATCCTTAAACAAATATTTAGTGGACTAGATTAAGTAACACGGATTGTTGGAGTACTTAGGGTCACGTCTAGGCGGAAATAAAATCTTTTGACTCTTTAAAATATAGGTCTTGAGGATTATCAATGAATCCACTGACGAGTAGTATGAAAGCCCTAGCCTTAAAATTCTTCCCGAAGGATTTTAAGAGCCTCTACTGTGTTTTTTTTCTGACTGATATGTCTGGGTTAGGTATAAGGGTCTTCAGAGGCGCTTTCCAGCGCGTCATGCCGGCCTGAGTGTGGCCGAGGGTGGATGGAACGGGTGTTCCCCTCCACCCACTGTAGTGGGCCCCCGCGAGGAGGCAGCGTCCGCGTGTGCCTGGAAGTTGCATAATTGAGAGGTTGTTACCCGGATGTGGTGCCCGAGCTTTTGCGGGCAGGCGCTAGGGTTGGTCCGGATGTCTTAATAAAATCCCACTAATATTATAAATGTGAAAGTTTGGATGGATGGATGGATGTTTGTTACTCTTTCACGCAAAAACCACTGAACCGATAGCTATGAAACTTGGTATGTAGATAGTTGGAGACCTGGATTAACGCATAGGCTACTTTTTATCTCGATATTCCCACGGAATTGGGATTTACGCGGGTGAAACCGCGTGGCGCTGCTAGTTTATAATAAATCTATTTTAGGCGCAGTACGGCACACCGTGTGGTTTTAGTGGGTTCGATTCCGACACACCGCCCCACCGAAAACCCCGGTGGGGTGACGGCCCGAGAGGGTTTTCACACGTAAAAAAAATGGTATAAAGGGTCTGGTTGAAAACCACCTAGGCACATGTCTGGCACATGCTGAACCAGATACCTATTTGATGGGCACACGTGTTTTGAGAGCCATTATTGTTTTTAGATAAAAGATTATTATTGTTAAAACTATTCTCTGTGTCTTAAGTACCTGTGAATTAACTTTCTCTTTTTTTTTTTACCGTTAGATACGAAACGGACTTCCCCCGTGATGGTGGACACCACACGACACCACCCCACATTCAGGAACAATACATCAGCATCATTTAGGGAAAAAGGACGTAAATCATCGTATGTGTATTTGTAAGCTTCTACACAATATTGTATTGCTATGAAATAAAAAATGAATAAACAGGCCAAACTACGACTACTTATAGTTTGGACTGTTTTCGCTATACGAGGCAAAAACTACTGATTGCCTCGTATAGTGAAAGTTGTCGCACTCAACATTTCACTTTAATATTTTCATCCTAAGGGTAAATGACACTTTTTGAGATACTGCTGTTTCTAATATACTTCTCGTACTAACTCATTTATCCGATTTTCAACCTTGCCGTTTTCGTGAACATGATCCCGTTAATACCCGTTAACATAATTACAAGTATATATCTTGGATACAAACATTTTAAAGGTACCTAGTTTACAGAACGCTTGTTTTTTTTATTTTAAATTTTTTGAAATCAAAACTTCTTTAGCGGCGTTGTGCACTTTTTGGGATGGGTAAAAATCTTAAACTCGCGTCAGGACATATGACCCTGATCGAAAAAAGATTCTGCGCGATACTACGGTAGTTTGATATAAACTTATGTATTATATGGAATATATCTGGCCTGTTGGTCTAGTGGTTAGTGACCCTGACTGCTGAGCAAGAGGTCGTTCAAGGAGGTTCGATTCCCATCTGAGTCTGGGTGTTCTTTGTGTCCGTTGTTTGTATGTTTGTAAAGTCCCCCGCGACACAGGAGTAACTCCTAATGCGGGAGTTGTCTTAAAAAAAACTAAGTTTTGGGGAGTAATCTAAGGGAATTTTGTCACCTCCTTATTAATTAATTAAAAAATGTGTTTTCACTTCTGTCGGCAGTCCACTGCCTACTTAGCATTAGATCACCCTGGTTTTCTGTAAGGCCGTAGTATCACTTAATACGGTTTTCAGCGTATAATCTTTAACTCAATCTTACTTAAAATAGGTCGTTTTAAGCGAAAATACGAGTAGTTACCAGATGGTACGATAATAGGAGTTGTCATACGAAACAATGGTGATACATGACGATCTTATATATATATTATTTCCTTAAATTATCTTTATCAGTTGATTTGCGATGAAAAAAACGAATTGTATAATGCACTGCGATGATGCATTTGGTGGGCATTTTGCTAATTATATCAAAACTGTGTAGTGTCGTTCACCACTCGCTTCTGAACCTTCTAACTGTGACGATCCAACGTATTAAATTCCCTTAATACCAAATACTTATATGTCTGCAGTCCCTTAAAGCTGCCAAAAAAATCGATCTAAGTCAACGCAATCAAAAGATTCGGCCATTTAGGCCCTAAATTTGACCAAATTTGAATATTTCGCAGGTGAAACAAAACCTATAGGGTATTTCCCATTGACCTAGAATCATGAAATTGGGTAAGTTAGCAAGGTCTCAAGCAGCACAAGTAAAGGAAAAATCCGAAAGTCGTTAATTTGGTGTTATATCTGTCTGTGTATCCGTCAAGACCCTTTTCCTCAGGAACCCGTAGAGGCATCAAGTTGAAATTAACATCATATACATATGTCAGCGGTCCCTTGAAGCTGTAAAAAAAATGTGTGGTGTCGTGGGGCCAGATAGGAACGAAGTTCCTCATTATAAAAATATTAATTTCAAGTTCTATTCGAGGTATAAAGAAAATAACTATTCGGGTATACATTTTATGTTATGTTTTTCTTTTCGATAAAAAAAAAAAAAAAATACTTTACAAAATTATCTTAACACTTTTATTTTGTTTACAATGATTTATAATAATAATAGCAAACTGCAATAATAATAAGTCATCCCGTAGACTATACATTAGACATAGACTATATCTCACGCTTTTTTTTAACGTTACGGACGTTTTTTGCCGGCTAGGGTACCCCTCCGCAACGCCCCATCAAGCTTCTAAGTCAAAGTAATCAAAAGATACAGCCTTAGATTTTAACAAATTTAAACATTTCACAGGTAAATCAATACCTCTAAGGTACTTCCCATTGACCTAGAATCATGAAATTTGGCGAGAAGCAAGGTCTGGCAGCATAAGTAATGGAAAAAACCGAAAAACGTTAATTTGTTACACATAAAAAAACAGTTTTTGTGATTACAAGCTTACATTTTGCGGTTTTAAAATTGACTTTCTCGTACTTCGATGTATGGGAGAGTATTTTTAGAACCACGAAGTTAAGCTTGTCTTTCGGAAGAAACGACCAAAAAACTTGGAGAATTGATTCCCGACGTACTATCAACATAAAGGTTTGTTTGCTTTCCGAACCCTCGGTGCGCTAGTCAGACTCGCACTTGTCTGGTTTTTTTTTAAATTATAATTAAGTAAAATTAAAAGTTTTCATAAATCATTAATATTGTTTACCTATTAGCGAGAGAATTTTATACCTAGAAAATAAGGCATTCAAAAATATAAAGATCTATCTACCAACTAATTAATTGTAATATAAAAAACTCTCTAGTTACTTTATTATGACTTCATATGGTTTGCAGTGTGTAAACTATAACACAGCCTTACTTAAAGGTCTTATTTTACTAAGAATGATTCTCAATTGTATCACAAGTCAATGATAATCAATTTATATCAGTGCCTGAAGAACAATATGTAACAGATGGTAGGAGTGTAAGGGTGGTCGGGTCTCCTATGTGATAGGAAAGAAAAACAATAGATTGTTTGAAATGGTTACAGATATATATGCTAATCTTACTGATATTACTGATATTATGAAGGCGAAAGTTTGTAAGGACAATATTTGTTATACTTTCACGCAAAAACGGCTAAACGGATCTGAATGAAATTTGGCAAAGAGGTAGATTATGGTGTGGAATAGCACATAGGCTACTTTTTATCCCGGAAAAATGTACTGTTCCCGAGGGATAGATTTCACCAAAATGTCCACGCGAACGAAATCGCGGGCAACAGCTAGTATGCTATGAATACATTTCTGTTGAATGATTCACTATTAACTTTATCAGATGATTTGCAAAGATTAGATTTGCTGCCAAACGATAAACGAACGATATGAATTACATAAAACGACTTTACAAGCGAATACATCATATTTTTATCATAATTTATTTAATCAGTGATATAAATTAAGCGTTAGTTTAAGCTGAGCATTCACACGAAATCTCTTTCAGTTCCTAGCTTGATTTTGTACAGGGAAGTAGAAAGTCTAACAATATGAAGTTCTTGGCTGTAGTGTTTGCCATCATTCTTGTCGTTCAGCTCGCTGACGTCACCGCTAACAAGTTGTCCTTCAATGACCTGGTGGAAAACAATGAAGGCCAACAAAATCTTGGTAAGTGTTAATTGTACATATTCCTATCTTCGTCATTTATTGACCAATGAAGGTGTTTGAATGATTACCAATAGAGTAAAAATTGAAGCATATCGAAGGTATAAAATGAACTAAAACAACTTGAATCTAATACAGAACTCAGGAGTGCTATCCAGCCACAGCCAGGAGTGAAATAGGGAGTTCTGTATAAAATAATGTACTTTAAGATGCCTTCTTCATTGTTTTTTAAACCCATGCAATTTCATTCATAGAAAGGTTCTTAACAAACATGATAAACATGATATACTCACTATAAATTGTATCACTTGAAATTTATTAATAAATTAAAAATTTTATTTCAGAAAACAATAACGTAAGAAGTGCAACTCAAATTTTCAACACACGTCCGAGGAACTGTACCTTCTCTTATTGCAACATAACACTGTGTAGAGGTCGTGGTTTCGGCCGCGGAATGTGTATGTCTAACAGTTATTGTCGCTGTTACGTGTAAATGTATGGTCACTACAATTATGTACTTGCAATTATGTACCAGTCGTGATTACACTGGCTGTATGACAGTGCTCAATTTTGTTTGTAATATAGTTCGTTTTTGTTTGTTTGTATATTAATAATGTAAGTAATACAATGAGCTTACATATATATTAATAGTTTACTTGCCAAAATGTTGACAAAGTTACTTAGTTCACTTACTATGACATAGTAATTACAAGGCTTATTACTTACATAAAGTTTTAGTTGTGTTATAATTATAATATTATAACTTATGATATTAAAAATAAATATTTTCTTCTATAATATCGTTTGTCTATGACTTCTGTGTAATCTAAACTAATATTATAAAGATGAAATATTTGTGTGTATGTTTGTAATGTTTTCACACAAAAACTACTGGACCGATTGCGATAAAACTTAGTGCGTAGATAGCTGGAGACCTGGATTAACGCATGGGCTACTTTTTATCCCAATATTCCCACGAGGTCGGGACTTACGCGGGTGAAACCGCAAGGCGCTGCTAGTAAATAATATTTATGTGACATCAGTTAGTTTCATTTTAAAATTAAATGGTTTTCTACAATTATTAAAGACTGCATTGGTTGGAATTGAAACGAAACGTAGTTTCTGGTGAACAGGAATTTGTCAATCCATTTACTATCTCTATTTTTTATGAAATTCTCGTTCCATTTAGCTGTACTGACATGATGAAGTGTGAAAAATGTTAAAAAAAAATATATTATATCATTATACTATATTATCAAAGGTACTATTAGTACTATTGTCTGTCTTCTCACATCACTGTTTTCTCGCATCAGTTACGAGTTGCGACTACGTTCGTGTATTCCTTACACGTGATAGAGTATAAAGAACTTCATCAAATGCATAATACGGTAGTTGAATCTGCTGTTGGGTCCCTTATGTCCGAATGAAAATTTCCTTAAACGATTACTCGTGCGACTGTGTGTCCATCTGTCACACACAGCCAATTTCCTCCGAATCTACTGGACCTTTAAGTTGAAATTTGGTATACATTTCAATTTCTGTGACTCAAAACAGATGTGTAACGTTAATAAATGATTTTTTTAAATGGTCTTTTTTGTTGGTCAAATAAAATAAAAAAATGTAAAGTGTACTGTGTCACATATCAAATGAAAAAACTTATTATAAGAGGTTCAAATATATATTCTTCTATAATTTTAAGGTTAATAGTTTTGAAGTTATTCATGAAAATGTGTTATAATATGCGGAATATGTTCGCAAGTCTCAAATGTTATATATAAAACTTCAAATGTGGCTAAAGGACTGTGACTGACCTTGGTAACGTTTACATTTGACGGGGAGTACGACAATTTAGCGATAATTAGACAGTCAATTGGTTTCATTGTACGGAGGTACATTACGAGTCACGTGAGCGGAATCGTTTGGAGGGGCGATGGTTACGTTCCGTCTGACTCTGAACTTCTGAGCCTGGACGGACATTAGGGCGAACTATTTTAGAGGCCATCGAATAGTTCGGACTCTCCAAACGGGCCCGCTGGTTCCCACTGCTCAGATAGTATTCAATATACCTAAGTCTGTAATTATTGCCTAAACTCTGCTGTAAAGTGCAGTCTGAAGCCAAGTCTTCTACAAATGTTATTGCACGCCACGTTGTTACAAATTCTCAAAGTTGTCGGCATATCTTCAACCAATCAATCAATCAATTACTTGTTTATTGCAGAACATAATACATTAAAATATAACATCTGAGGTATTCAAAGATGAAGAGTAATAAGACAAAAGATGCAGAGTAATAAATAAGATCTTCAGTTGCTATATCGTTGTTTTCTGTAAAAGTAAAAGCAACACAATTTAAAGTACTTCTTACATAGATTCACTACAGGAAAACAATACAAATAAATCACACTACTTTGAAAGAATAATAACAGGAGAAACGCTTTTTATTTGGTTTCAAATTGTCTGCCTTGATGAGACTTTTAAATCGATGGATAGTTTTTTAAACATCCTTATAGAGGTAAAGACTGTACCGCGTTTGACTGTTATGATAAAGTTGGCTCTCTTTTCTTACTTTTGTCTTTAGATTAGAAAAAATATTTAACAATACTTAAATGTATAAACTAGGAACGCCACGTCTTATGCGTACAATGGTTCTTATGGTCCGTTTTTGGAAAGTAAAAGTTCGCTAAATGTTATAATCATAGCTTCCGCCCGAGAAAATAATACTTTACCTGAGACTTGACTCTATTAATGCGTAATACACTATTTTAGATGTTCTATGCTTTTTTTATTTTTTAAATATATATTTCTATAATATTTTTAAATTTGAGAAACGAAAGTCTGAAGTGAACATGTAACTTACCAATATTTTGTTGTTCTTCGTATGCCTCTATCAAGTCATCTATAAACGAGTTGACACCAGCATCAGCCAGTATCTGCTGCTAGAAAATTACGACCTAAAGCTTCATAATGTCAGATATTTTTTTACGTTTTTATGCAAAAAGAAGTTACGAACTAAAACCAGTTGCCTGTAATGCATAACTTACAATTATATTAGTAAAAAAAATTTTATGGAATAAATTAGAACTTAAAAAAGCTTTGATAAAACCCATACACAAGAAAAATTCCCAAACCGACTCAAATAACTGTCGCCCTATTGCGCTATTCCCAACTACGTCTAAAATCCCTGAGAAGGCCATGTGTAACCGTGTAATATTATCATTAATAAAACCTACGCCATAGGTATGCTGTTTAACATGTCCAAAGCCTATGATAAAGTGCAATTTAAAATTCTATTAGATAAGTTACATGGGATAGGAATACGAGGAAAAGCTCATGAATGCTTTGCATCGTACCTAAAGCATAGGAAACAATTAGTGGAGATAGAATATTTCGGTAATAACACAAATGAAATAATAAAAATTTGATCCGACAGTAAACTCATACCCGCTATCACCCACATTATTAACTATTCTCTTGATTCTGGTTCTTTCCCATCTTTATGGCGTAAGGCTCATATACGTCCATTGCCCAAAGTTCCTAATCCCTCTCTCCCTAATCACTTTCGACCTATTTCTACTCTTCCTTTTCTGTCTAAAGTCCTTGAAGCCTATGTACATAAACAACTCTCTCGGTTTGTTCATCAGAATAACTTACTCAGTGCGTTCCAGTCAGAATTTCAAGCTGGTCATAGCACAGGGTCCGCCCTGCTCAAAGTGACTCTCGACATCAAGGCGGCGGTGGAAGAAGGTAAAATAACTGCATTGGTCCTGATAGATTTTTCTAACGCCTTTAATACCGTCAGTCACGATATCCTATTGTCTATACTCTCCCATCTTATGATCTCCGATGATGCACTGGAATGGTTCTCCTCCTATCTTCAAGGACGCCAGCAGTCTGTCCTGACCGATGAGTCTTCATCGGCCTGGTGTGACTTTGATTCGTGTGTTCCACAAGGCGGCATTCTCTCACCACTTCTATTTTCACTATTCATTAATTTCGTATCCCATGAACTTCAGTGTGCGTATCATTTGTATGCAAATGATCTACAGATCTATTCACAGGCCAGAGTAGACCACCTGGACGATGTAATAGCTAGCATCAATCTCGACTTGGAGGCAATAAAAAACTGGTCCAACAGGTTCGGATTAACGGTCAATCCGTCTAAATGCCAAGTAATTTTAATAGGTAGCCCAAGAATGATGAGTAGAGTTGATATTAGTAGCGTACCGGATATTATTTTCAATGAATCATTTCTGCCCATTAGCCTTTCAGTTAGGGATCTTGGTTTGTACATCGACAGTACACTAAGTTGGCAAACACAAGTAGCCCAAGTAAGTCAGAAGGTAACTAACACCTTGCGTAGTCTTTATCGTTTAAGAAATTTTCTCCCAGCCAAGACAAAAACGTTGCTTGCACAGACTTTGGTGTTCCCTGTTGTCGACTATGGTGATGTTTGCTATTTCGACTTGAATGAAGATCTACTCAACAAACTAGACTGACTTCTCAACAATTGCATTCGGTTCGTATTTAACCTGCGAAAGTATGATCATGTATCTACCTATCGCAACCAACTGTCTTGGTTACCCATAAGGCAACGCCGCAGTTTGAGAGCATTGACTACGCTTTACTCTCTTCTCCACTAACCTAATCCACCTTCTTACCTAACGTCTCATTTCCAATACTTGTCCTCTAACCATTCAAAAAATCTCCGCTCATCTAATAATCCTCTCCTTCTTTGTCCCTCCCATAATTCCAGCATAGTTCATTCGTCCTTCACTGTCCAAGCTGTAAACCTCTGGAATGCGCTCCGACTAGAAATCAGGATGTCCACTAACCGACAAACGTTTAAGGTCAAAGTACGACAGCTTTACACAGATTTATTGGTAGAATCGTCTGAATAACACTTTGTAAATGTATGTAGATATATGTGTGTATGTATTTATATAGTATAATATAATATTTTATTTAGTTTATATTATGTATTGTATTTTAAGCAGTTTTATATATGCAATATATATATGTTTCTAATATTGCTCTTCATTTTCTGAATTTATATTCGCAATTTTAATTATAATTATACACCTGCCACGCACGTCTCTGTATCACCCAAAGGTTGACTGGTAGAAAATGCCTACGGCATTAAGTCAGCCTCATGCAATTTATATGCAGGAAGTGTTATAATAATAAATAAAAAAAAATAAAGCAGTCAACGCGTCAATACCCCAAGGTAGTGTAATAGGCTTTCCTTTATTCCTTATAAACATAAATGACCTTCGTAAAATTATAAACGAACCATGTGTTCTGTTTGCAGACGACATCTCTCTACTCACCGAATGCCAAAACGACAACAGCATAAACGCAAAATTAAACTCCCTTCTTTCTACAGCCGTAGAAATTATCTTCACCAGAACTAAACTTATTACATTTCAACCCCACCAAAAACCTCCGTTAAAACTTAATTTCATGTTTAATGATACAAAACTGGAACAAGCCAATTAATTTGTTCTTCTCGGTTTGTCTATAGATACGCATATAAATTGGACATAAATCCCATATACAGAAAATAAGAGCAACACTTTTAAAATTCTCATATACATTACGCAAAATAAAAAAAAAACAACCAACCTAAAAACTGAACTTGTCACTTATTACGCATTTGCTCATGCATGGCTCGGCTATGGGGTCATGGCATCATGGGTGTTACCCCATAGCATGATGCCATGACCCCATAGCCGCCCCCATAGCAGCCCCATAGCACAGATTCACATGCAAGATACAAAAGAAATTAATTAGAATAATAACCAATATCGAACAGACAAACCACACTTCAAAAAACAAAATACTCACTCTTCCCTGTTTATATATTTTAGAATTATGTAAATTTATCATAAAATACCTAGCTTTTTATACTACTTGTGAAGAAACACAAACAAGGTACATTACACGACATAACAAAAACAAATTACACAAACCTTAATCTCGACTCAAAATGCACTCAACCAGCCCTTTTGTCGGAATTGAATTTGTCGGAAGATATTAGAGATGGAAGCAAAACAAATGTATTTATTAATACATTGAAACAATTTCTGTTATCAAAATCATGCTGTACAGTAAAGAAATTTTAAGATGATAAATTGATCACAAAATAACGTACAACCATTCTCTCTATATGTAAGTAAATACTTGTAAGTAATCAACTATTGTAGAAAACTATTTAATTATTAAAATAAAACGAACTGATGTCACATAAATATTATTTATTAGTTTTATCACACACAAGTCAAAGACAAAGGTTATTATAAAAAAAGATATTATTAATATTAAAACGCAAGTAAAACGTTTTTATGTAAGTAATACGCCTTGTAATTACTATAACATAGTAAGTAAACTAAGTAACTTTGTCAACATTTTAGCAAGTAAACTAATAATATATATGTAGGCTCATTGTATTACTTGCATTATGAATATACAAACAAACAAAACTAACTATATTACAAACAAAACTGCGCACTGTCATATAGTCAGTGTAATCACAACTGGTACAAAATGGCAAGTACATAATTGTAGTGACCATAAATTTACACGAAGCAGCGACAATTAAAGTTAGACAAACACATTCCGCTGCTGAAACCAAGATCTCTACACAGTGTTAAGCTGCAACGCAACAAGGTACACTTCCACGGACTTGTGCGGAAATCTTGAGATGCACTTCTTACGTTATTGTTTCCTGAAATAAATATTTAAATTTATTAATAAATTTCAAGTGATACAATTTATAATCAGTATCATGTTTGTTAAGAACCTTTCTAAGAATGAAATTGGATGGGTTTAAAAAACAATAAAGAAGGCATCTTAAAGTACATTATTTTAAACAAAACGCTTGATTACTTCTTTGTTTTTTAAAGAAGAATACTTGCACCGTGGGTCACACATTTGCTAGTATTCTTGTTAACTCCTCCAGCTAAGCGAAATGCTTATGTTAGGAGTGGGTTCACGTCGGTAGTGCATTGGGTGGGGTTCCAACCCGCAACCACTTGATCGCAAGTCCGACGCCTTAGCCATTACGCTACCGACGCTTGAACGCTACTATCCTGGCTTAATAGCAATCCCGAGTTCTGTATTAGATTCAATTTGTTTTAATGCATTTTATACTTTACATTATGGTTAATTTTTTCCTCTACTGGTAATTAAATTTAAACACCTTAATTGGTTAATAAATAACAAAGATAGGAATATGTACAATTAACACTTACCAAGATTTTGTTGGTCTTCGTTCTTTTCCACCAGGTCATTGAAGGGCAACTTGTTAGCGGTGACGTCAGCGATCTGAACGACAAGAATGATAGCGAACACTACAGCTAAGAACTTCATATTGTTAGACTTTCTACTTCCGTACAAGATCAAGCTAGGTACTGAAAGAGATTGCGTATGAATGCTTAGCTAAACTAACGCTTAATTTATATCACTGATTAAGTAAATTATGACAAAAATATGACGTATTCGCTTGTTAAGTCGTTTTATGTAATTCATATCGTTCGTTTATTGTTTGGTAGCAAATTTATAATTTTTATCTTTGCAAATCATCTGATAAATTTAATAGTGAATCATTCAACAGAAATGTATTTGTAGCATACTAGCTGTTGCCCGCGACTTCGTTCACGTGGAAATTTTGGTCAAATCTATCCCACGGGAACAGTACATTTTTGCTGGATAAAAAGTAGCCATGTGCTATTCCAGACCATAATCTATCTCTGTGCCAAATTTCATGCTGATTCGTTCAGCCGTTTTTGAGTGAATGAATAACAAACATCCTCACAAACTTTCGCCTTCATAAGATTAGCAGACACATGCGGAACAATTTCAAAAAATCTATTGTTTTTCTTTCCTATCACTAGTTCACTGCAAACCATATGAAGTGGCATGTAAGAGTCTTTTATATTACAATTAGTTAGTTGGTAGATAGATCTTTTTTCTTAATTTTCTAGAATTTCAATTTACACTTGGAATAGGTAGTTTGATCATTTGCTTGGTATATTGATCCATTTTACAATTTAGGTCTGGAGGATTATTATCAATGAATCCACTCACAAGTGGTATGAAAGCCCTAGCCTTAAAATTCTTCCCGAATTATTTTAAGAGCCAAAAGCGTCTACTGTGTTATTTGTTTTTTTTTTTTAATGACTGATATGTTTGGAGTATAAGAAGGTAGCAGGGATGGACTAACTGCGGAAGGCGGAGGACCGGGTGCTGTGGCGCACATTGGGAGAGGCCTATGTCCAGCAGTGGACTATGATAGGCTGATTGATTGATCACGTCTTCTTCTCGTCCACAATTTGTCGCTGTTACAGATACATTTATAGTCACTGCCATAGCTGTAGCAATTATTACGACTGTGCGCAATTTTATTACAAAGTTGGGCACTGTCATTTAGCCAGTAGTCAGTTTTTGTTTTTAATATTTGTCCTTGTCACATTAATAACGTAAGTAAAGCAACGATCCTATTTTAAAAGTCTACTTATTAATATCTATAGTACTATTATGTATTCTGTGCTAATACTTTGACAAAGTTATTCAGTTCACTTACCATCTAACTCTAAGACTCTTTAAAAAGTTTGTGTCGTTATAATATTATCTTCGTCTTCGTCTTACTCATATCATATGACTTTGACTTGTGTGAAATAAAAAATATTTATGTGAAATCAGTTCGTTTTACTATATTAAGTAACTAGCCGTACGCGTAGCAAACCAAACTATTTTTTCATCCGACGTAATATAAGATTTCTTTGATTTCTATTTCCATGTAAGGATATCAGTAACAAACATATACCACTTATAGTCAAACTTGCAAAGTTTAGTTTGTTAGTGACATTTCAGCTTATCTGTTTTTATTATTTGTAGCTGGTGCTCGCTACTTCCTTCCCATAGACTTCTGTTTTTGGCTTTCCTTCTCAAACCATTTAAATTACAAAGCATTCAGAATTGTTAAGATGCAGTTTAGACTCTCCCAATGACTGTCTTTGAAAATAACCGGTTCGCCATCAACATTAATTCCTTGTCTTTTGCGATTAAAAACACCATGTTGTTTATTATTGTTAGATATAATATGATGGACCCTTGTTGTATAATAACAGTGTTTCATCATATATATCTATGTTGTAACGTTAGATAGTCATCTTATCTAAAGCGTCGTGTATTTGTGGAAGAAGAACAATATTTAACAGATGTAAGATTCTCCTCTGTAATACAAAAGAAAAAAAAATAGTTTTTAATAAATAGTTACAATTGTTTATGCTATTAGTAAATATTTTGTTATTAAATGATTCACTATTAGCTTTATAAATTGATTAGCGATGATAACGAATAATAGATTTACAGCTAAGTTATCAATAAGATAAATATATGGACGTAAAATGATTAGTTAATTGTACTCATCATCTTACTCATCATACTTCTCAACTAAGTTGGGGTCGGCTTTCAGTCATTTTTATACATTTATACCATATACATTTGCACCTACTTGGGTGATCAAGCTCCCCTCGGCATTTGTTTTTTTAAATATATACACTTCAATATTTGCCGACAACGTATGATTTTAATTCAAACATGACTGCTTGTGTTGCAGTCAGGCTGTGGCCTTGTTTACCAATAATTTCTATGCGAGGTAAGTCCATAAAGTAAGTTCATGAAGTAAACACGCCCAAATAACAACTAAAGGTGTCTAATAAATTTTTGTTATGACAGACCCATCAATAAAATTATTAATGACTTTCTATTTATTATGTTGCTACAACTAAATTGTAATTCAGGCGGAACTAAGCCCGGTAAAGTATGAAGTGAAAATAGGAGTAGTTTAAAAGCTATTTTGATGCAGCAAATAGGTTAGAAAGATATCTTACTTAGATTGAGAATGTTTACAGATGTATGTAAAAATAATATGCTATAAATATATTTTTGTTGAATGATTCACTATTAATTTTATCAACTGATAAAGCTATATTTATGATATGATATATATTTTATAATAATAGTGAATCATTCAATCAAGTGATTTGCAATGATAAAAATAATAAATATGCTGCAACAATTAACGAAAGGTATGAATCAGGGATGTTGCGGTTATTCGCTTCCGCATCCGCAATAATCAATGCGGATGTTTATGAAAATGCGGATGTAGTGCAAGTCGCGGCAAGAAAAAAAGTGGGTGGGGCTAGCGATTGGCGTGTACCGTAAACAAGTGCTGATTAACCAATAGGAGCGAAGATTTCGGTAACAAGATTTAACGCGTTTGTTATTGTGTATTAGGGATGTTGCGGATGATATCAGAGCTTCGGCATCGATTTTTACATCTGCATCCACATCCGCATGTGCGGATGCGAGCCTTCGAAAAGCCGCGTCTACATCCGCTTCCGCGATGTCAAAAATTCTGCATCCGCAACATGCCTAGTTTGAATTTCATTAAACTACTTTATTTTAAGCGAATACCTAATTTTTTTTTTCATAATCTTTTACTTGATCACTACTTATGAATATCACTTCTAGATATTAAACATACCTACATATAATATGTATGTACATCGATTATTCGGGGTATAAATATAGCGATTGTTGTTTGCTAAGCATTCATACTCAATCTCTTTCAGTACCTACCTCTTGTAGATCTTGAAGTCTAACAATATGAAGTTCTTGGCTGTAGTTTTCGCCATCATTCTTGTTGTTCAGCTCACTGACGTTGCCGCTGACAAGTTACCCTTCAATGACCTGATGGAAGCACAACAAAATCCTGGTAAGTGTTAACTGTAGGTACTTATTCCTGACGTCGTTATTTATTGACCTATGAAGGTTTTTTTTTTTATGGTATAGGGGTCAAACGAGTAGACGGGTCACCTGTTCGTAAATGACTACCGCTACCGACTACCATGGGCACCTGTAACTCAAGAGTCACAAGTGCGTTGCCGCTCTTTAAGGTGGGAGTAGCGGAAGAGGGGGGAAAGGGGGAAGAGTAGGAAGAGGGGAGAGAATGATTACAGGGGTGGAGAGGGGTGAGAGGGGAAGGACAGGAATAGGGGAGAGGAAATGGTTAGGGCCTCCTGTAACCTCACTCACGCGGCGAAAAGCAATACAAACATTGCTGCACTGCCGGTGTTCTGTGAGGCCGTGGTATTGAGCGGAGTCGAGCCGGCCCATATGTGCCTAAGCATGGCTCTCCCACGATTAATTTGAGGGTTTGAATTTGATTACAGTTGATAAAAAATTAGCCATATCGAAAGTATAACTTGCATTAAAACAAATTGAATATAATACAGAACTCGGGAGTGCCATCCAGCCAGGATTGTAATCAGGAGTTCGGTATAAAATAATGTTCTTTAAGATGCCTTCTTAATTGTTTTTCAAATCCATGCAATTTCATAGAGAGGTTCTTACATTTATAGTGAGTATCATAACTTTGTAAAACTTTTGATAATCACTATAAAATGTATCCCTTGAAATTTATTAACACATATAAATCTTTTCTTCAGAATACGATAACGTAAGAACTGCATCTCAAGATATCTCGACGCGTCCGAGGAGGTGTAACAACATAAAGTGCAACACAATACTGTGTAGAAACCGTGGTTTCAGTAGCGGAAGGTGTGTCTTTTCAAAAATTTGTCGGTGTTACAGATAAATTTAAGGTCATTACAAATATGTACTTGAGGGTTATTAAGCCAGTGGTATTCCATCCAATGACAGTGCGCCATTTTGTTTGTAGTATAGTCAGTTTTTGTTTGTTTGTATAGATTAATGTAGGAGTGTAGTTAGGCTAACAACGCCTCTCAGCCGGTCCATAACAGTTATAAATGACATTAATGATGTGATTGATATATTCTCTTGTCAACGGAGTGACCTCGCTAAAGTGACATTATATTATGTTATATCTTACAATAATTCATAGTTTGTAAGTATTTTTGATTTTTTTTTATTTTCTTTATTTTCAGTTCATTTGATTATGTTTAATTTTTTAGTTGTAAGTCCATTATTGTATTGGGGCAAATACTGTAAAAATGTGGGAAGAATGTTATGTAAATAAATAAATAAATGAATTTATTTTTGCTTTTCAATTCCTTTCTTCTTTCATCGGCTTAATTTTTTGTTAAAACGTTTTTATTATGTTTAAAAATGGTTTTAAAAATTATCTTTAAGATATATAATTATTTATGTATTTACATATAGATAGTAAAATGTTTCGCTAATTTGACGCTAATACCATCTGCTGAAGTGACGTGAAAACTTGAGGTAATTTTTACAGTTTTTAACTTTTTACGTGGAAACCCTAAATATTATCGAATTCAAAAGTGGCCTAAATTTTTCACACAATAAAAAAAAAAAAACACGTTTGAAATTCACACACATGAGCTTAAGAAAAAAACAATTTTCACACTTCAATTTTATGTGTGAATTTCAAACCTAGAAAATAAGGCATTCAAAAATAAAAAGATCTATCTACCAACTAATTAATTGTAATATAAAAGACTCTCTAGTTACTTTATAACCACTTCTTATGGTTTGTAGTGAACTATAACACAGCCATACTTAAAAGTCTGATCTTACATATAATGATTCTCAATTGTATCACAAATCAATCACAATCAATTCTTATGTCAACAATATGTTACAGATGGTAGGAATGTAGGGGTGGTCGGAGTCTCCTCTGTGGTAGGAAAGAAGTTACAGATGTATATGCTAATATATAGAAGGGGAGCCCACGATGCTAAATGTGTATTTACTCGAGGGTCGTTGGGACCTATTGGATTTTGAAGATTAGATGGTAGAAAGAAAAAGAGTTCATCGATGTATCCGTTTCACTATTGGGGGGAGCTTCTACAGGTTTTCAAAGATGTAAAAGAAATAGTAAAACGAACTTACTCTAGCATGTCAGATATTAAAAGTGTAGACACCCCACATGTCTCTGATAATGGAGATAGGTTAATCTGCAGATTTGCACGGTGGGGGTGGCCGTATGGAAGGGTAGAAAATGGAGAAAAAAAAATATATTTTCGAGCGCGTCAGAAATTAAGAGGGGATGTTGCATACACCCGAAAGAAACCCCCATTTAATAATCTGACGGTTTTTTGAAAATGCAAAAAAAAAATCACCATTTTGACATACTCGAGCGCGTTAGATTTTCATACAGATGGTTCAGCTTAATGTCCTAGATAAGTTGACCAATAATCTGACGATTATTTGGAAGGACTCTCTTATTCTGACGATTTGAAAAAAAAAAACATGTATTTTTATCATTACATGTGTCAAATGTGCACGGAAAATAGCATGCAAAATACAAATAGACTTAGATTTATATACATATATAAAAGCGAAAAGATACTCACTGAGTGAGTGTGTGTCATCTACAGACTAATCACGATACCTGGAAAACTACTTGACCTATGAAACCGAAACTTGGCAGGGAGGTATTTTATGAGTTAGAGAACTCAGCTAAGGAATGATTCTAAGCTGAAACAGTTTTGTTAATTTATGAATACCATTAAAATTCCAAATTTCTTGAAAAACATATTCCAAAATGAATCGTGTAGATAAATCAATATATCAAGCATATAAAATCGCGGGCAAAAAATTTAAATAGTTACCTGATGTAAATGTAAAAATGTAGAAGCAGGTACAACCAGGTTTTTTATTATGTATACCGCTTTTTTTACAGGACTGATCTTTGCTTTTATTATTTCATAAATAAGCCACAGTCAGGATGTTTATTTCTTTATATGTCTGCCCCACCGAATCACAGCTACCTGAGTTGTATAAATATATAGTCTTCTTCTGCAGTACGAATATAATTTTATACGACATTATACTATGAAAATAACTGGGCGAGAACACAATATGCAGATTCTGTCAAGAGACAAAAGAGACTGCAATGCATATTTTATGCTCTTGTGGCCCACTAATGCGGCACCGAAGTATTAACCTAGGGTTGGACATCATGCAACCACAGGGAATACAAACGGTCACTGCTGATAGGATCTGGAGGTTTCTCGAAGCCATAAGTCTGAGCAGTGAACTATAAAGTAGAAGTGCGCCACAAAAGACCAGAAATGGTCGAAGTAGCACTAGTCACATAAAATAATAATAATAATAAAAATAACTAAAATAGACTTATCTGACTCTTTCAATATCAGTCAGTTCACGAATTTTTCTAACTGTGTATGCTGCTGAGCTGATTCTATTCGATAATATTTATTAATTTTAATTAATAAGAATTTCATGGTATCAACTAGTTTCAATTCGTCTTATTTAACCATTATAGTGTTTCTTCCACCTGTTTAACGTTCGGAGTAGTGAATTGGATACATTTAGTATTTTCTTCATTAAGAAGTAAGTTGTTAACGTTAAACCAACGAACCACTTTCGAAATAGTATAGTTTACGTCTTTAAAGTTTGTACTCATACGTTTTAGTCTAAATAAGAGAAAATTATCATCCGCAAACAACACTATCTCGTAGTTGCTCTTAACAAGTTGAGGTAAATAAATAATTGAGATCGGTTTGCACGCAAGCGTCTTTACGTTCTCCAGCATCTTTCAAAAAGAACATAAACAAATGGACAGAGTATAGTGTGGGGATGGTGTGAGAGAGTCAGAGATAGAGAGAATGTGAAAGGGAAATAGAGGCGTGAAGTGGAAAATACATGCTTCGCTGCAGCTGCATGCACTAAACTTTGAAATGGGCAGATTATATGTTTCCTGTTATCCTTGAATTATTTCCTTCAAAATAAAAATTAATTTGACGATTTTTTTTGATCGTTTGTAACCCACCCACTGCCTTGCGTCACTCTCAAATCGTCAGATTATCAAAATGTACACTTGCCGACATGTAATTATCCCATCTCATCTTAATCTGATGCGCTCGAGAATGTCAAATCGACGGGTGCAAAGTAAATAAAGTTATCTACAAAATGATGATTTTTAGTTTATTGTGCTATCGTTTTAATTAAACTATACTTTACAATATGACATTTTTTTTGCATATATCACTTTATTTCAATAAATTTTCGTACGTAAAAAAAGCCAGTTACGTATGTTCTTTCAAATACTACGAAGTTAATACGACCAAGTAACGTTGGCCGCATCAACACGGGGCCGCATGGCTTTCCCCGTGCATACACAAAAAGTCATCAGTCACTTGATACGCGCTTCGCCGGCTTGATTACATTTTTATTTATGTTAAATAAGGTTTTGTGTCTGAAACTAGATAGATAGATCAGATAGATAGATATTATTAATTAATATATTATGTTAGGTAGTATTTTTCATTTAAATTAAATGTTTTAATAAAATCGTAATAAAGTCAATTAACGCGAATGCAATTTTCGCTCTCCTGTAAAGTAGCTATTTTGCAGATATCTCCTTTTACTTTGCACCCGTCGAAATGATCGATTTTTTTTTGCAAGTTCGTTAGCCACCCACTGCCTTGCGTCACTCCCAAATCGTCAGATTATCAAAATGTACACTTGTCAGTATGTAATTAACCCACCTTATCTTAATCTGACGCGCTTGAGAATGTCATATGATCGAGTTTTTACAAGTTTTTTTGCAAGGCGGTGGTTACAAACCCACCCACTGCCTTGCGTCACGCTCAAATCGTCAGATTATCAAAATGTACACTTGTCACCATGTTTAACTTACTAGATTAATACTGAAAATAAGCTGTTAAAGCTTAATTCAATTGTAAACAGTTACTGTGATGGAAAGTTGGCTTAATCTGTTTTTTATTATACTATTGCATGCTGTGTCTGCCTTTAAGTAATTGTTACATTACGTTCGAAATTATTGAATGTGTAATATTCAAGTATAAATGTAAATAATTGTTGGTGGACCTAAATAAATAAATAAAAAAATAAAATAATTAACCCCACTTATAATATTCTGCCGCGCAGGAGTAAATAAAAAAAATCCCTTAATGGGCCCCCCTACTAATACTATAAATACATTTTTGTTGAATGTTTCACTATTATCTTTATCAGATGATTTGCAAAGATAAAAACTATAGATTTGCTGCCAAACAATAAATGAACGGAATGAATTTCATAAAACTACTTTATTAGAAGCGAATACGGCATATTTTTGATAATGTCACTTGTAGATAATAAACATAATCCATGTATACGTATGTACATCGATTATTTTAGGTATAAATATAGCGTTAGTTTAAGCTAAGCATTCATACGCAATCTGTTTCAGTGCCCACCTTGATCTTGTACAAAGAAGTAGAAAGTCTAACAATATGAAGTTCTTGGCTGTAGTGTTCGCTATCATTCTTGTCGTTCAGCTCGCTGACGTCACCGCTAACAAGTTGCCCTTCAATGACCTGGTGGAAAAGAACGTAGACCAACAAAATCTTGGTAAGTGTTAATTGTATTAAAACAAATTGAATCTAATACAGAACTCGGGATTGCTATCAAGTGGTTGCGGGTTCGAACCCCACCCAGTGCACTACCGACGTAAACCCAGTCTTAACACAAGCATTTTGCTTAGCTGGAGGGATTAACAAGAATATTTCATTCATAAAGAGTTTTTTAACAAACTTAACATACTCACTATAAATTATACCACTTATTAAATCTTTATTTCAGAAAACAATAACGTAAGAAGGGCATCTGAAGATTTCCGCACAACTCCGAGGAAGTGTACCTTCTTTATATGCAACACAACAATATGTAGAGCTCGTGGTTTCAGCAGCGGAATGTGTTTGCATCAATTGAGTTGTCGTTGTTACGTGTAAATTTATGGTCACTACAATTATGTACTTGCAATTATGTACCAGTTGTGATTACACTGGCTGTATGACAGTGCGCAATTTTGTTTGTAATATAGTTAGGTTTTGTTTGTTTGTATATTAATAATGTAAGTAATACAACGAGCCTACATATATATTAATAGTTTACTTGCCAAAATGTTGACAAAGTTACTTAGTTCACTTACTTGCGTTACAAAAGACCAGAAATGGTCGAGGTAGCAAATGGCACTCAAATCAATAGTTCACTTACTAAGACTTAGTAATTACAAGGCGTATTACTTACATAAAAAGTTTTAGTTGCGTTATAATATTAACATAAGTATCTTTTTTATAATATCGTTTGTCTATGACTTCTGTGTAATAAATAATATTTATGTGACATCAGTTAGTTTCATTTTAATAATTAAATAATTTTCTACAATTAAAGACTGCATTGGTTGGAATTGAAATGAAACGTGGTTTCTGGTGAACAGGAATTTGTCAATCCATTTACTATCTCTATTTTTTATGTAATTCTCGTTCCATTTAGCTGTACTAACATATATATATATATATCATTATATTAAATTTTATCAAAGGTACCATTAGTACTATTGTCTGTATTCGTTTTCGGGAGTGTTTCACTAACATCCTGTATGTACAGTATTTTTTTTCGCATCAGTTGCAAATTGCGACTGCTTTCGTGTTCTTCTACACGTCATAGAGTATAAAGAACTTCAAAAAATGCATAATACGGTAGTTGAAGCTGTTGTTAGGGCCAAGCCAGCACGTGGAGCCTCCAGTCGGGACGACTAACGGGCCGTCGTAGCTCGGCGAGCGGCCTCACGCCACTCGCGTACCTCTTCGGACGGGGCCCACTGTCGCTTCTTGCCCTGAAGTCAGCCGTCCGAAGATATACTTCGGCAAGCACTCTTCCACATTCCACGTTCAGGTCCGGCCAATGCACACGTGCCGCTTTCGTTGATACGGTGCGGTATGCGCGTATGGCTCTAACCACCATAACAGACAACACAAGGTGGACAGAGGTTCCGTCCACACCGGTGCACCGTACAATGCCATTGACCGGGGTTGGGCCTCCGGTAACCTCACTTACTCGGCGAAACTGCATTGCTTCACGGCCGGTTTAATGTAAAGCCATGGTGTTACTCCGGTTGAGTCGGCCCGCATGTGCTGAAGCCTGGCTCTCCCACTAGTAAACACACACACACAGGTCACAGGAATTGACATGTATACCAAATTGGCTGTGACAGACGGACAGACAGACGCACGAGTGATGATGATGGGTTCCGTTTTCAAGGTTCCGTTCCACAAAAGGAAAAAAAGAACTCTTAAAGGATCACTTTGTAGTCTGTCTGTTTGTCAAGACTCTTTTTCTCAGGAACCATTTTGACAAATTTCAACATTTCGCAGGTAAATCAAAACCTTAGGGCACTTCTCATTGTCCTCGTCATCATGAAATTTGGTATAAAGCAAGGTCTGCCAGCACAAGTAAAGAGATAAATCCGAAAGTTAATTTGTTGTTATATCACATAAACAATATAGTTTTTGTGATTATAAACTTATATTTTGCGATTCCTAAGTTGACTTTATCGTACATCCATGTATGGAAGAGTAATTTTAGAACCGCGAAGTTAAGGTTGTCTTTCGGAAGATGAACCTACTATTTACATACAAGTTTGTTTGCTTACGGAACCCTCGGTGAGCGAGTCAGACTCGCACTTGTCTGTTGTTTCTTTTCATTCGGACTTACGGAATCCTAAAAAGAATTGAAGTGAAACTTATTGACTTACTCGTACTTGAAGTTCCATAATATTACCGCTTAATCATCGTGATGAGTCAACAATATAACAAAAACTAAGTACTTAATTTTACAATCAAATAGGTCAGATACATACTTAATAAGCCATGGCGATCACTTTGATATTCGGGGGGTCTACAATGACATTAATAATAATAAAACTATCGTTGTCATGTTTAGATACAGGAAGTGTGATTAATCCCCACCTTATATTAGAAATGAACAACTGGTAACTCATATGACTAGCGTAGACATAAACAATGCGAGCAGATATAGCTATGTGCCTTGAGGTTGTTATTGTGCTGACATCTATAGGGCCACAGTGGTAGAAAGACGTGAACAACTTCTTTCATCGAAGAAAACTTTTTCGAGTTTGTCCGATAAAGGAATTTTAGCCCAATTTAATTCAAACAAGACACATTATGTAGGTTTACCGTAAAAGAAACCTACAATTTCAGGAGACGTCTTTTGTTTTCAAGTCTCACATGTCTTAACTTAAAATATTAGTAAAGGACTGTACTTAAAAGCATTTGTTCCGTCACACATATTACTATTCAGTACCTACTTATTTCTGGATGAAATCCCTTGATGGTACCCTTTGTCCATTCTTTAATTCTGACGATTCTCAATTTCCTTATGATTGGTTGAGTAGTTAAGGAGTGAAAGAGTAACAAACAAACAAACTCACATTCGCATTTATAATATTAGTTAGGGTTCGTTCTACAGCCCAAAGAAGAGTCCCCGGGTCACTCGTAAGAAAGCAGGTGGTCCACGTTAGACTGAATTGGCATCTTTGAATGAAGTCACAAATGGCAAAACCACCTCCCTCGTCGGGAGGTTATTTTATAACTAGGTCCCGAAGACTACATAAGTCAGAAGATAGTAAAAGAACAAATAATATTAACGATACTTCCCCATTATTACATGGTTAAGAGGTGGCTCTAGTTAAGGGAAGATAATTATAAATATTTTACCTATATCTTATTATCTTTAGCTTCCTCTTTTGTAAGAAGATTAAGTATTAAGTTATCTACGTTATTATTTATTCATCAACTTTAACAGGGAAAATAAAAGATTATGTTTAACATAATTTTTTTTTGTGTACATTATTTTATTTAATACCTATTAGTACATAAAAAAACATTTGTTGCAGGTAAATATATTGGTATACGAAGCAGTGACAAAATTACCTCTCACAGCGACACGAAGTGGCAGAAATGCATCTACCAGTTCTGAAACCACGTTTTCTACACTGTGTGTTGCACGCTGAGTTGGTGCACCTTTCAGAAGTTATCGGTCTAATAACAAATAACAAATAATATTAACAATATTTCCCCATGATTTCATGGTTAAGATCTTATTATCTTTAGCTTCCTCTTTTGTGAGAAGATTAAGTACTAAGTTATCTGCTTTATTATTTATTCATCAACATGTGTGTCAAATCATTTATTATATATATATATATATATATATATATATATATATATATATATATATATATATATATATATATATATATATATATATATATATATATATATATATATATATATATATATATATATATTATACATTATTTTATTTAATACCTATTATTACATAAAAAAAACATTTGTTGCATGTAAATATATTGGTATCCGAAGTAGTGACAAAATTACCTCTCACAGCGACACGTAGTAGCAGAAGTGCATCTACCAATTCTGAAACCACGTCTTCTACAAGTGTTAAAGCACGCTGCGTTGTTGCATCTTCTCAAAGTTGTCGAAATATCTTGAGTTGTTATATCATTGTTTTCTGTAAAAGTAAAAGCAATATAATATAAGTACTTCTTACATAGACTTTAAAACGTAATTTTTGTTGTACTGGATTTTTTAGATATAGGGTGTTACGATATTTTTAAAATTCAAAAACGATTACACTTACTGATATTTTGTTGGTCTTCGTACGCCTCTATCATGTCATTGAGGAAAGGGTATCTGCTAGCTGAGTGACGAGAACTATGACCAAAAGCTTCACAATGTCAGACATTTTTTTACCTTTTTATGCAAGCAGAAGCTACGAACTGAAACCAGTTGTCTGTAATGCATGACTTACTGTAACGGGTTTGATATTTATACCCCACGGAGACCATGTCATCGTCGATTGTCTGATTAGTAAAAAGGTGAGATAAATAACAAAAACTATGTTGTTTATTGTGATTACGGGGAGTCCCTTATGACACTAATAGCACTGGCAACCTTAATATAGCAACAATAAAAAGATAGCAGTCTGAAAACTCAAACTCGCTACTATGAAAAGGAACGAGAACTTACGTTATAAATACGATAATATGAAATGCGAACATAAGATGTTGTACTACTTGAATATTTCTATAACCGATCTTAAATAATAATACAAAGTGTTTATTTGAAAAAATATTTTTTACAAATGACGACGTGTTAGTTTCGAACTAACACGTCGTCACAGAAAATAAACACGAATTTCTTGTATAAGTTTGTGGCTTTACGCCCAAGCAATAAATAAGCCAAATAACAGTATTAATGTACTAATAAGCAGTTTTAAACGTTGTTATTTGGGAGTTAAAACTAGTAAAAAATCCATTATATAATTTTTAATTTATTTTTATAATAAATTACATAAATAATGAGTATGGGACAGCTTAAAGCTTTCTTGATTGATTTTTGGACAATAATAAGCTGATTTAATTCTGAATTGCACTTATTTTCTTGTTTAAAGCTTAATATTAATCATAAGTAGAACTGTTAAACGTACGCTATCCAGTTTAAGACTCGGCCGACGTCGAAGACCACCTAAAGCTACATAATAGCTGGTGTGACAGGAGTTCTCTGTATTACGTTGGTAACAATTTCTATTAAACTGCGTGATGCTTCAACAGGGTATTGGTAAGCTATTTCAACTACATTAAAACGCTTTCAGCATACGATTTCCATCAGCTTACAGCGATCATAAATAGACATTGATGATTTTTATACCAATAAATACTGGATATAAATGGCCATGCAGGTACCAGATTTCAAATTGCCTGTATGTTTAAAGGCTTAGATTAAATTTGCAATGGAAACGGAATTTACGAATAATCTCTTGTTATTTACTGAGGTACGATGTTACGAATATAGTTAAGAAGTGAAATGAAGTGCCAAAATGATATAATCAGAATCAAATTGTTAATTTAAACATTTAGAACTGTATCGCTTTACTTGTAATATTATTATTTATGTAATTTTTTATGAAAATAAATTAAAAATTATAATATGAATTTTTTTTACATTACCAACATTATTCCTAAGTTTTCCAAATGGTGGTGGATATCAGGCTTTTAAAACCATACAAATGAAATGTGTAATTTAGCCATGTCATATGCACTCAATTCCGGTGCAAACTAGTTCGTATCTCAATCAACTCTTTAAAATATACTGCAATAGTCAATATAAATTCTAATGTTTATATCTTATACAAAAACAATTTTGAAGTAAATTTGACGAACAGATATCTTCGACCTGTCACCGCGGATAGGAAAAGTAATGTGTAAGATCTTACAGGCCATTTACAGCACCAATGGCAAATCGGTGCTGTAAATGGTATATTTGGGCGCCGTAGTTAACGTGTTAAAATATTGAGAAAGTTGTATTTTGATTATAATTAAGTAAATTAAAAGTTATCATAAATCATTAATATTGTTTATTTATTTTTATTTATGAAAACTTTTTGCACATTAGTACATAGGTGGACTTAATGCCTAAGGCATTCTCTACCAGTCGACCTTTGGGTGATGCAGAGAAAAGAAAAAGTAGGTGCAATGAACAATCTTGTAAAAGAAATACAAAGAAAAGAATGGGATACATACAAAATTCGATACGAATATACACACACATTATACACAAATACTCGTAACTTTAGTGTAACATATATACACACATACACAGATACATATACAAATACATACATAGCTATATAATACATATACTATTATACGTACAAATAGCGACATTAATGGTTCGAACTATTGACGAGTTGATTTTGCCAATTATTTGAATAAGAGCTCCTTTACTTTTACCTTAAAAATGTAACGATTTGAAGCCGTCCTGACTTCGAGAGGAAGCGCATTCCACAGAAGAATCGATTGAACCGGGAAGGAAGAGCCGACGAACCCAGTGGTGTGAGACGGACAAAGTAGTAGGAGGTTGCTTGACGACCGAAGATCTCTGTCATGGCTATTACATAAGAGTTGGAAGTTTGGTGTCAAATAAGTAGGGGGAAATGGGGAATTGAGGATAGGGAAAAGGGTAGTGAGTGCGCGCATTTTACGGCGTTGACGAAAGTGGAAATATGGTCATATTTACGAAGATTAAAAATAAATCGAATGCAGTTATTAAGAACACGGTCAAATTTATTGAGAATTATCTAATAATAATCAATTAATGGGAAAATAAGAGTTTGCACAAGCATTGTCTTGGTTTTTACGGGAAGAAAAATTTTAAAGCGATACAATGCTCGGAGAGTTCCAGTAACCCTCTGACACTGGTTTGCAACTTGATCACGCTAACTCAGTGTGTAGTCCAGATGCAATCCAAGGTCTTTCACCGATTGACAAATAGGTATAGCAGTACCGTTAAACCTGATAGCTTGAAGCGTCTCGGTGTCTACTCTACTCATCAATCGGTGACTTCCAATAATAATGGCTTGGCATTTTGTGGGGTTTACCGATAACCCAAACCTGTTAGACCAAATTTTGATTACTTCGAGGTCTCTATTGACCATATCTATGGCCATTGAAATGTCTTCATACTTTCTTCAAAAATAAAGTTGCAGGTCATCGGCGTACAGATGATACGCACATTGAAGTTTCAGGGTTAGGAGATTGATAAACACAGAAAATAGCAAGGGAGAAAGAATACCGCCTTAAGGGACACCAGAGTTTAGAACACACTAGCACGAAGATGACTCATCGGCACGAACAGACTGCTGGCGTCCCTGAAGATAAGATGAAAACCATTCCAGTGCCTCAGGCGAGACCATAAGATAGGAAAGGATAGATAGGAGGATATCGTGACTAACGGTATTGAAAGCATTTGAGAAGTCGACCAGTACCAAAACAGTTACTTTTGTGTCTTCCAGGTTACAGGTTGTTTTGGTATATGAAATTGGATAGCTGTTTGAGTACACAGGATTCTAGGACCTTGGAGAGGAAGGGTAGAATGGATATTGGTCTAAAATGGTTGGAAAGTGTGGGATTTGCAATTTTAGGTAAGGGGATGACATAAGCCTTGCACCATAGTGATGGGAAAATTCCGGAATCTAAAGAGTGGTTAATGATGTGGGACATTATAGGTAAAAGATGATCAAGGATTGTTGTAATCATGCGTCTGCTGATTTGATCACAACCAACAGCGTTAGATTTAATAGAGATATCAGTGCCCGAAGAACAATATTTAATATATGGTAGAAGTATAGGGTGTTCAGGGTCTCCTCTGTGATAGAAAAGAAAAAATGTTTTTATGAAATTGCCACTGATGTGTATGCTGAAAAGACATTATTTTTTAAATGAATGATTCACTATTAGTTTTATTAGTTAATTTGCAATGATAAAGAATTATAAAAGTCAAACTATATGTATATTGTTTGAATTTTATGAAAGAACTTTATTTTAAGCGAATACGGCATATTTTTGCTCAATCAATACTACTGAATGCAACGTCTAGAACTGAAACATACCTACATATGTATGTGAATTGATTATTCGGGGTATAAATATAGGGTTCGTTTGAGCTAAGCATTCATTCGTAGTCACTTTCAGTTCCTAGCTTGATCTTGTACAGGGAAGTAGAAAGTCTAACAATATGAAGTTCTTGGCCGTAGTGTTCGCCATTATTCTTATCGCTCAGCTTGCTGACGTTGCCGCTGACAAGTTGCCCATCAATGACCTGATGGAAGCGTATAAAGAACAACAAAATCTTGGTAAGCGCTATCGTCGTTATGAATATACTATCAGTGATCCCGCGGTTTACCCGTGTAAGTCTCGATCCCGTGGGCATATCGGGATAAAAAGCCTATATGTTAATCTAGGTTTTCAGCTATTTACGTCTCAAGTTTCATCGCAATCGGTTCAGTAGTTTTGGCGTGAAAGAGTAACAAACATCCATCTATCCAAACATTCCCATTTATAATATTAGTGGGATTCTCCAGTGACATCTGCACTGGGGAATGTATGTATTTACATTTTAATAAAAAATATGAAATGTATAAAATGCATATAGAACGCTAAATGACTATCCAACCAGGATAGTTATCAAGAGTAAAATAATGTACTCTAAGATGCCTGCTTTATTTTCTTTTCAAACCCATGCCATTTCATTCATAGAGATGATCTCTACGAACTAAGGTTACCCTTCTATCAAAATCATTTGAAATTGTTTAACATATTTAAATTTTCTTACAGAAAACAATAACGTAAGAATCGCACATGAAGATATACCGATAATTTCAAGAAGGTGCACCAACTCAGCGTGCTACTCACTGTGTCGAAGACTTGGTTTCAGCCGCGGAGTATGTCTCTCTTCCACAAATTGTCATTGTTTCATATAAATTTTTGGTCATTTCGTATATAACTGGCTGAATGACTATACGCATTTTTCATTTTGTAATATTGTAAGTTTTTGTTTGTAATGTAGTCAGTACAGATATTTGTACTTGTCTCTTTAAAATTGTAAGTAATGCAAAGATTAAAAGTATATTATTTGCTATAATTTTGACAAAGTTACTCAGTTCACGTACTATGTGTAACTGTAAAAGGTTTGGAAGACTTTTAGTTACTTTATAAAATTTATATTATGATCGTTTTAATTGTCCTAATTTGTCTTTCACATTAGCGAAATAAACGATATTTATGTGTAATCAGTTCGTTTTATTAGATTTATAATTTTGTTTTAACCAGCGATTTCAACGCGAATACGGACTAATAAACCACAATAATATGACTGCATTCATTGAAATTGAATATATTTAACCTATTGCCAGCTACCCAACCGAAGTTCATTTTCAAATAGTAATCGAGGAGCAAAAACCCACCTTCACTCTTGGTTTGTAGACCCCAACGATGACAACAACCTCAACAAATTTCCATACACAGGGAATGCAATGAGATATATTTAAATATCGTATAAAATCGGCGTGGGCGCCGAAATCACGTGGCCTTCGGCGTTCATGGACCATGAAAAATGCTAATAAAAAACTGTAAAAAGATAGTTTTTTTAAAAAGGTACCATTAGTACTATCGTCTGTCTTCGTTTCACTAACACGCTGTATAATAGCTCGACAAGTGTTTCGCCTCTACACGAGGCATCCTCAGCAATATTCGGTTATCAGCCAGAAAGTTCATTCTCATTAACATTCCCCTGCAGCAATACTTCTCTAAACTTATTTAAAACTGAAGAAGCATGATATTTCTATGCGAACCAAGTTCTTTAAGTTATCATAAACTTGATGATTATTTCCTTTTGCTTCTTTACGAAATCCATTAATCAATTAATGTTTTATTAAATTATTTTTTCTTGCCGTTCATCTTCGGCGTAGAGCAAAAAGAGAAAGATATACATCTTTTTAATATCTACAACTTTAAAATTTTACTTTTTTGATAGAAGGTCTAGTTTCGCTGAAAATCGTGAAAAACCATTTTTCACCACCAGATGTTCACTCCATTCTACCCTCGTAACTCGGATCGACTTTCATTTATTTTCCTGTTGGTTTCGCTATATTTTCTTCCCCTTCCTACAGTTTCATGCTGTTATTATTTTTTTCGTTGTTTTGCCATCTACTTTTGTCTATTAATATTATAGTTATAGTTTTGAATGACTGTTCCTTCATCATGTTATCAGCAATTTTGAAGTACTTCAAGTACGTAGTTACTTATAAAAATAAATCAAATGATTATTATTTATCTGATCTACTCGATGAGGAAATTAAAAGCCAGCTATTTACTTAAAAACTATATCTTACTGCTTGTAGTTGTTTATAAGACATTTTATGTGTGTGTGGTGTGAGTTTTTGTAACATTATAAAAACAAGAATCACTAGACTTATTTTTATTTTTTATTTTTACAGTATGCTCTAAGTTACCTGTTATTTTTCGTCTCAGTGTAATATTTATTTAAGACAGTAACCACTGGAACTGGTGAACAAAACAATTATTACACAGATATTTGGTAATTACACATGTTTAACGGAATGAAATAAGATATTACACATACTTAATATATTGTTTTATTTAATATTAAAATATGTATAACAGTAGCTATTATTATGTGACTACGATATAAAGAATACAAACTAAATGTATTAAATTAGATCACGTTGCAGATCTAGATACATTCTAGTTGGAACAGTTAGAACCAAAATTCATACTAATTAATAACAGCGGCACTTAATAATAGCTACACATCTACCACCTTTGTAGCCAACCTTTCTACAACCAGCACTGCACGCAGCGTCATTGCACCTTATGAAAGTTTTTGTGTTGTCTTTAGTCATCATTCTTAGACTATTGTTTTCTGAAACAAACATTAATATATTACAATAAAAACTTTCGTGAGTAGTGTTAGTAGTATTTTTTTTGTATGGTGTAGGGGGCAAACGAGCAGACGGGTCACCTGATGGTAAATGACTACCGCCGCCCATGGGCACCTGTAATTTAAAAGTCACAAGCGAAATGCAATGCAAGCATTGCTTCACTGCCGGTTTTCTGCGAGGCCGTGGTATCGAGCGGAGTCGAGCCGGCCCATACGTGCCGAAGCATAGCTCTCCCACGTTAAAAGTAATTGGAGAAACCGTGAGGTGCGACAGGGTATGAAATTAGTCGGGCTTTCCTGAATGCACACGTGTACCGTAAATCCTGAATTAAAAAATATATTTATATATGTTTTATTTACAAAAAACGCTAAACTAGCCACACATCCACTGTTTTGAATGTGATAGACTGTGGTATACTTGCTAGACATATAAGGAGTCAAACTCTTGAGAAATCTTATTACATGTATAAATTCTATTTCCGTTAGATTTTTTGCATGATTTAAACGTAGTTAATTATGATATCCCTGGCGGAAGAAATAGTAAAAGTAAATCAAAGGAAGCGTAAGGGAAGTAGTTAAAACAAACCTCCCTTTTATACGGCATAGTGTAGGTTGAGTCAAAACAATACCCTAATTTTAATGAAACATTGTAGACGCCTATCATTATGACTCTAGAAAAATGAGTTATTATTACGTTATAAATGAAAATTGCAAAGTTCAATAGCACATATTATATGCCTTTATTAAAATACAGTTAAATTACTGGATAGAAATCGTAACTACGCATTACTCTTTGTCTAATATCTCACATACATCATCATCATCTCACGTAGTTACAAAAATATTTTGATATACCAATGGGTTTCTTTTTAATTAAAATGTATATTATTGCAAAATAATTAAACAAATGAAAAGAAAATTTATTTTAATGCTTAAAACTAATGGTAAAGTAGTCGATAAAAGAAATACTAAATGTAATTTTTTTCCGATTCATGGATATTTATGGATAAATCCATAAATGTGAAAAGGAGAAAACCGATAAATTTTTATAATTGAATTTCACGGTTAAGAATATTGAACTGCTTACCGAGATTTTGCTGATTTAAAGAAAACTCGACAGCAGCAGCACCTGCGAGCTGTACCACGAGGATTATGGCGAAAAGTACTGCCAAGACCTTCATGCTGTCCGATTTTGAACCTCGCTGTACAAGACTAAGCTATGAACTGACACTGTCTACTGTAGAATGTTACTATTTATGCCCTTTTAGATGGTATGTTGTCATAGATTCTTGGAATTTTTAACTGAGTAGACGGTAGTATGGGGATTGTCAGGTATTCCCCTGTTATACAAAAGAAGACCTAGTTTTGTTTTGAAGCAAAACATACGGTAAAAATACTTTATTTTTGTATTAAAATTCACCCTTAGCTTTATCTATTGATTTGAAATTATAAATAATAAACGGCACCCATCAATGAACGAAAGTATACGGTATGAATTAAAAGAAACGACCTTTTTTTAAGTAAATATGGCATATTTAATCATTATATATTACTTAAATACTATTAAAGAGTGTTCTCTACACATGGCGCATGGCAAAGTTTTTGTAACGTTATGACATTAATAGTAAAATTCTTATCTTTGCCTCAATCATCAGTCGTCATGGATTGGTGTGAAATAAAAAATATTTATGTAAATCAGTTTGTTTTATTGAATTAAAATTAAAAACGTAGATTCCATATGTTTTAATTCCGACTTTTCACACCAATTCCGATTTTTTGGTACATATTTTGTTCCTGCTCGTACGCCTTCATCAAATCATAGAATGCAAAGAGAATTGTTAAAGTTTGCAATCTTTGTGTTCAAAAACAAATGACAAAGGGAAACTGATTGCGTGTATATGACTTACTTGAAGTTTAATATTAAAGGAAAGTCTGGTTATCATTGATTGTCACCTCTTAATCATCTAGTCGTGATTAACACTTTATAATAAACAAAGTACTTCATTTTACTATCAAACAGGTCAGATAAATACTTAAAAAGCCATGTTTTTTTATTCTGATATTCAGGGAGTCCCCAATGATATTAATACCTAGCTGTGCCCGCGTCTAAGTCGGACAACAACAATATGTCGCAATATCGCTTTTAATAGGCATAGCACCTGTTCCTTAAAGGGGTGCATTCTCCAGGCAGGATATAATGTATAGGCGGTGTGTGTGTCGCGCGCGTGTGTGTGTGGCTGACACACACACGCGCGCGAAATAATGACATAAATGGGAAAAGCACCAATTTTTTTTTCATGTGGATTAGCACCTCATCGGGCTACTGCTGAGGCCGTATATCAGAATTAGACCAACGAAAACCACACGGTGTGCCTTACAGCGCCTGTACTGCGCTCGCTGGCTCGTTGGCATAGCCAAGAACCGGCTACCGGTTACTCTGGGATCGCCAAACAATAACAAAATGTTTCTGTTGCCATAATTACAGATTACAATTACTACAGAATAGCATCACAATGTCTCCCATCGGTCGGTCATATGGTCCTGTGTGCCATCATGCACTGGGTTATAAACTTGCGTGATAGAGCGTGGTACTATCAGTCAGTTAACCTTGCTTCGCGTTTCTTAACACTTACTTGAGAGCGCAGTCACTATATTTTCGAAGTCTCAGATTCAGATGACAGCGCGGGACACTCACTGTCAGCAGACGCTTTGCGTTTCCCTACGCTATGTCAAGATTGAAGAACTGCCATAACTGCACGGATTTATTATTTTGTAAACGTATTCAAATAATTTCATAATCCCACGGAGAAAACACAGTTACGTAAATTTAAGGAAATAAATGCGCAAAGGTTATTATTTTAAGACTAATTTTAACACCGCAGTTCAAATACACAACACTTTGTAGGTTATGTGCACTTTTAGAAAGTATTCAATTTAATAGATACTTTTTATACATATTTTTAGTGTACCTTAAAAAACGCAATCTCTACAGATTTATTATTTATGTAAAGGAGGAAGTCAGATCTTGATGTAATTAAAAGGGGATTGTTTAGAATGAAACTCAGTTATCGGTTGTCTATATATTTATTGTAAAGTTTGTCTCACTTACATTGAAATAATATCTCGCAAGATGTTGCTATAGGATACCGTTCAAAATAAAAATTAACCAATAGTAAGTAAGTAAGAATTATGTGTGAAATTGCGATCTTCCGGCGCATACTTCTCGCTCCAACTCATGCGCACGTCCTTATCGCACGCCATATAAAAACGCGTGCCACGGACGCCCTCACTTAGTTCGCAAGAGGTCTCGACGCTGGTATGGTTATATAAATAATTATGTGTATGTAGATGATATTGGTTTCCTTTAAATTACAATAAATATTGCGCTACAACTATTTACTTAAAGGTATAATGTATATATCGAATAAACAAATGAGAGATTATTACAAAAAGGGCGGACCCGTTGACCCTGTTTGGGTCATCGGTTCTGCTTACATTATCATAGACTTCATATCTCCATAATAAATTGTTATATTACGCATATATAAGCTAGTAAAATATTTACACAAAGGGTTCAGCAATAAAAGGTAAGTAAATTCAACATTAATCAATGACATGGGGAATTTGTGGCTAATTTGTAGTGAACTTAATAATTTTGTAGAGCACATACATAGGTAGTTACGCATAGATTCGTACCTTAATATTAAGGTAGCACATCTCTGCAATATCGTGCGCACAGAAAGATGAAATTGACGAGATATTTTGTAACTAATTTGTAGCCTTCAGATGCATATGGCAAAGATCTCCAAAAACACACCCATGTCGAAATAGGGATTGTGTCTAGATATGTGAATCGGCATAATTAAACCAGAGTACTAGGTAAGGTAGCCCATCTATGCGTAACTACCGATGTATGGGCTCTACAAAATTATTAAGTTCACTACAAATTTACTACAAATTAGCTACAAATTCCCCATATGATTTTGTTACGGGGTTCGCAAGTGGATGTGCTGGCTTAAAATACGAACAACATCTAAATCAAGACTACTTTCACCAGAGTGTGCGATAAAGAAAATTTGGTCCACTTCACTCCCGACTACAACATTAGGTATGTTTGTTTACCGTAAAAGAAAACCTCTTTCACTATTTCTCTACAATTTCAGAAGACGTATTTTGTTCTCAAGTCAACATCTTATGTGCGTAAAGGGTAAGACAACATAATTATAGACAAAGGCCTGTACTCACTACAACGTTAATGTTTATTAGTTCTCAAAATGGTTTGAGCACCCCTCACTCTTTTACAATCCTAAACAATTTTTAAGTTTTTAGTTTTGCTAATATAGTTTCTTTAGTTATTTTAAACTATAATTTATATCGGCCCTTGATACTTGTGCAATAAATAATAAGTTAATTTGATAATTCATCTTGAACTTGGTGAAAAGTACCACGACAATACCACGGCCTCACGGACATGAAAATACCACGGTCTCACAGAAAACCGGCAGTTACCACGGCCTCACAGAAAACCGGCAGTGAATCAATGCTCCATTGCTTTTCGCCGCGTGAGTGAGGTTACCGGATGCCCTAACCCTTCCCTCTCCCCTATTCCCGTCCTTCATTTCTCCCCCCTCTCCTCCCCTCTAATCCCCCTCTCCCGTCTTCCCGCTCTTTCCCCCTCTCCCCCTCTTCCCCTATCCAAACCTTAAAGGGCGGCAACGCACTTGTAACTCTTGAGTTACAGGTGCCCATGGGCGGCGGTAGTCATTTATCATCAGGTGACACAGCGGCGGCGGTGTCCGATTTTCAGCTCTAATTAATATTTTATTCACATTATAAAAGTGCTCGTGCGTTTTGCCACCCGATCTGAGATAACCCTTATGGTACAATACCTCTCGTTTTTGGGCAGATTAATCCGCGTCTTTGAGTTCCAACTTCGAATAAAATGGTAATAAAGTCGCCAACGACAGTTTATCTAATATGGAGCATGATCGTGCTCAATGCACATTTTTTTTCTCTAACTTCACTCTACCTTGTTGAGATAACTTTCAACAAAACCTCTATCTTCTATTCTTAGTTTTTTTCCTATCTGCGTGTTGCCTTTAATGTACCTCATTTTAGGTTCAACCGTTCGTGTAACGCTATACGTCTAATTTTTAATGTCACTCCCCGCTGATTCGTTCTGAAAAGGTCTTCTCTGACTTGTGTGAACTTACTAAGAGGTGGAGTCCGATCCTTTCTATTTTTATCCAATGTTGTTTATGGTATGCAGACTATGCTGGCAGACAATTTGTAGTGACAGCATTTTAAAACTGGTGACCTCACTGAAACTGACATACAATTGCCGCAATAATGAGACCTTGAACTTGGTTTAGCGGGATTTAGTTTAGGGAAACTAAAAGACTATATTTCGGACTTCTATTTTTTTAATTCATTGTAATGTCGTGTCATTAGGGATTTCACTCTATAACAATAAACAACATTATCAATATTATTATAATTTTTGTGATCTACTTGATAGGAAAATTAAGTAGGTGCTTAGGAAGGAAAGTTGTTTGGAAGGGATTATTTTAAACAAGAACATGTGATGTGTAGTTATATGCGATAGACTGCATGCGACATTTGTGAAAATTTGCGATAAAACAAATAATAATTTTAATACTTTACCCTAAATAAGATGTTTTTTACAGATCATACTTGATCAATCAATTAACTAGTTACAATTTTTCAACTTCTTTCGTAAGAAAATTAAGTAGTAAAAATGTATTTTTCCAATATCCTAAACTCTGAAAGTCCAGTCAGTAAAAGGTACTCTCTCTTTCTGTTAAATAAAAAAAAAATGTTTATAAAAATTACTTTATTTTATACATATTAAAAATAGACCAAATACTAATTTCTACAGCGACACGTAGTGGCAGAAATACAGCTACCAGTTCTGAAGCCAAGTCTTCTGCAAATGTTATAGCACGCTGCGTTGTTGCAACTTCTCAAAGTTGTCGGTATATCTTGAGTTGCTATATCGTTGTTTTCTGTAAATATAAAAGTAACATAATATCAACTACTTCGTCTATAGGTTTTAAAACTATTTTTATCGAAGTTAATTTTTTCGATATAGGGTGATAGAACATTTAAAAATCTGAGAATCAAAGTTCCGAAGCTCAAATATAATTTTACCGATATTTTGTTGTTCTTCGTAGGCCTCTATCAAGTCATTGAGAGGAGAGTCGACATCAGCAGCATCTGCTAGCTGAAAGGCGAGCACTATGGCGAAAATGACGACCAATATCTTCATAATGTCAAAAAAATTTAAAGTTTTTTATGCAAGAGAAGTTACGGGCTGAAACCAGTTTGCTGTAATGCATGACTTAATATAAACGGTTTGATATTTATACCCCACGGAGGCTATGTTATCGTCGATTGTCTGATTAGTAAAAAGGTCAGGTAAATAACAATGATAAGGAGGGGAGTCCCTTATGACTTATGAATTGATTATTCGGGGTATAAATATAGGGTTCGTTTGAGCTAAGCATTCATTCGTAGTCACTTTCAGTTCCTAGCTTGATCTTGTACAGGGAAGTAGAAAGTCTAACAATATGAAGTTCTTGGCTGTAGTGTTCGCCATTATTCTTATCGCTCAGCTTGCTGACGTTGCCGCTGACAAGTTGCCCATCAATGACCTGATGGAAGCGTATGAAGAACAACAAAATCTTGGTAAGCGCTATCGTCGTTATAAATATACTATCAGTGATCCGTGTTTACCCGTGTAAGTCCCGATCCCGTGGGCATATCGGGATAAAAGGCCTATATGTTAATCTAGGTCTTCAGCTATTTACGTCCTAAGTTTCATCGCAATCAGTTCAGTAGTTTTGGCGTGAAAGAGTAACAAACATCCATCTATCCAAACATTCACATTTATAATATTAGTGGGATTCTCCAGTGACATCTGCACTGGGGAATATATGTATTTACATTTTAATAAAAAATATGAAATGTATAAAATGCATATAGAACGCTAAATGACTATCCAGCCAGGATAGTTATCAAGAGTAAAATAATGTACTCTAAGATGCCTGCTTTATTTTCTTTTCAAACCCATGCCATTTCATTCATAGAGATGATCTCTACGAACTAAGGTTACCCTTCTATCAAATCATTTGAAATTGTTCAACATATTTAAATTTTGTTACAGAAAACAATAACGTAAGAATCGCACATGAAGATATACCGATAATTTCAAGAAGGTGCACCAACTCAGCGTGCAACACACAGTGTCGAAGACTTGGTTTCAGCCGCGGAGTATGTATCTCTTCCACAACTTGTCGTTGTTACAGATAAATTTTTGGTCATTTCGTATATAACTTTAGCGATTATTAAAACTGGCTGAATGACTAAACGCATTTTTCATTTTGTAAAATAGTAAGTTTTTGTTTGTAATGTAATCAGTACAGATATTTGTACTTGTCTCTTTAAAATTGTAAGTAATGCAAAGATTAAAAGTATATTATAAGTTTACTTGCTATAATTTTGACAAAGTTACTCAGTTCACGTACTATGTGTAACTGTAATAGGTTTGGAGGAGTTGTAGTTACTTTATAAAATTTATATTATGATCGTTTTAATTGTCCTAATTTGTCTTTCACATTAGCGAAATAAACGATATTTATGTGTAATCAGTTCGTTTTATTAGATTTATAATTTTGTTTTAACCAGCGATTTCAACGCGAATACGGACTAATAAACCACAATAATATGACTGCATTCATTGAAATTGAATATATTTAACCTATTGCCAGCTACCCAACCGAAGTTCATTTTCAAATAGTAATCGAGGAGCAAAAACCCACCTTCACTCTTGGTTTGTAGACCCCAACGATGACAACAACCTCAACAAATTTCCATACACAGGGAATGCAATGAGATATATTTAAATATCGTATAAAATCGGCGTGGGCGCCGAAATCACGTGGCCTTCGGCGTTCATGGACCATGAAAAATGCTAATAAAAAACTGTAAAAAGATAGTTTTTTTAAAAAGGTACCATTAGTACTATCGTCTGTCTTCGTTTCACTAACACGCTGTATAATAGCTCGACAAGTGTTTCGCCTCTACACGAGGCATCCTCAGCAATATTCGGTTATCAGCCAGAAAGTTCATTCTCATTAACATTCCCCTGCAGCAATACTTCTCTAAACTTATTTAAAACTGAAGAAGCATGATATTTCTATGCGAACCAAGTTCTTTAAGTTATCATAAACTTGATGATTATTTCCTTTTGCTTCTTTACGAAATCCATTAATCAATTAATGTTTTATTAAATTATTTTTTCTTGCCGTTCATCTTCGGCGTAGAGCAAAAAGAGAAAGATATACATCTTTTTAATATCTACAACTTTAAAATTTTACTTTTTTGATAGAAGGTCTAGTTTCGCTGAAAATCGTGAAAAACCATTTTTCACCACCAGATGTTCACTCCATTCTACCCTCGTAACTCGGATCGACTTTCATTTATTTTCCTGTTGGTTTCGCTATATTTTCTTCCCCTTCCTACAGTTTCATGCTGTTATTATTTTTTTCGTTGTTTTGCCATCTACTTTTGTCTATTAATATTATAGTTATAGTTTTGAATGACTGTTCCTTCATCATGTTATCAGCAATTTTGAAGTACTTCAAGTACGTAGTTACTTATAAAAATAAATCAAATGATTATTATTTATCTGATCTACTCGATGAGGAAATTAAAAGCCAGCTATTTACTTAAAAACTATATCTTACTGCTTGTAGTTGTTTATAAGACATTTTATGTGTGTGTGGTGTGAGTTTTTGTAACATTATAAAAACAAGAATCACTAGACTTATTTTTATTTTTTATTTTTACAGTATGCTCTAAGTTACCTGTTATTTTTCGTCTCAGTGTAATATTTATTTAAGACAGTAACCACTGGAACTGGTGAACAAAACAATTATTACACAGATATTTGGTAATTACACATGTTTAACGGAATGAAATAAGATATTACACATACTTAATATATTGTTTTATTTAATATTAAAATATGTATAACAGTAGCTATTATTATGTGACTACGATATAAAGAATACAAACTAAATGTATTAAATTAGATCACGTTGCAGATCTAGATACATTCTAGTTGGAACAGTTAGAACCAAAATTCATACTAATTAATAACAGCGGCACTTAATAATAGCTACACATCTACCACCTTTGTAGCCAACCTTTCTACAACCAGCACTGCACGCAGCGTCATTGCACCCTATGAAAGTTTTTGTGTTGTCTTTAGTCATCATTCTTAGACTATTGTTTTCTGAAACAAACATTAATATATTACAATAAAAACTTTCGTGAGTAGTGTTCGTAGTATTTTTTTTGTATTGTGTAGGGGGCAAACGAGCAGACGGGTCACCTGATGGTAAATGACTACCGCCGCCCATGGGCACCTGTAACTTAAAAGTCACAAGCGAAATGCAATGCAAGCATTGCTTCACTGCCGGTTTTCTGTGAGGCCGTGGTATCGAGCGGAGTCGAGCTGGCCCATACGTGCCGAAGCATGGCTCTCCCACGTTAAAAGTAATTGGAGAAACCGTGAGGTGCGACAGGGTATGAAATTAGTCGGGCTTTCCTGAATGCACACGTGTACCGTAAATCCTGAATTAAAAAATATATTTGTATATGTTTTATTTACAAAAAACGCTAAACTAGCCACACATCCACTGTTTTGAATGTGATAGACTGTGGTATACTTGCTAGACATATAAGGAGTCAAACTCTTGAGAAATCTTATTACATGTATAAATTCTATTTCCGTTAGATTTTTTGCATGATTTAAACGTAGTTAATTATGATATCACTGGCGGAAGAAATAGTAAAAGTAAATCAAAGGAAGCGTAAGGGAAGTAGTTAAAACAAACCTCCCTTTTATACGGCATAGTGTAGGTTGAGTCAAAACAATACCCTAATTTTAATGAAACATTGTAGATGCCTATCATTATAACCCTAGAGAAGTGAGTTATTATTACGTTAGAAATGAAAATTGCTGAAGAAATAAATATGCCTTTAGTAAAATACAGTTACATAACGCGATAGAAATCGTAACTACGCATTACTCATTGTCTAATATCTCACATACATCATCATCATCTCACGTAGTTACAAAAATATTTTGATATACCCATAGGTTTCTTTTTAATTAAAATGTATATTATTGCAAAATAATTAAACAAATGAAAAGAAAATTTATTTTAATGCTTAAAACTAATGGTAAAGTAGTCGATAAAAGAAATACTAAATGTCCATTTTTTCCGATTCATGTATATTTATGGATAAATCCATAAATATGAAAAGGAGAAAAACCGATAAATTTTTATAATTGAATTTCACGGTTAAGGATATTGAACTGCCTACCGAGATTTCGCTGATTTAAAGAAAACTCGACAGCAGCAGCACCTGCGAGCTGTACCACGAGGATTATGGCGAAAAGTACTGCCAAGACCTTCATGCTGTCCGATTTTGAACCTCGCTGTACAAGACTAAGCTATGAACTGACACTGTCTACTGTACTATTTATGCCCTTTTAGATGGTATGTTGTCATAGATTCTTGGAATTATTCACTGAGTAGTTGGTGCGAGTATGGCGATTGCCAGGTATTCCCCTGTTATACAAAAGAAGACCTAGTTTTGTTTTAAAGCATAACATATGATAAGAATACTTTATTTTTGTAAAAAAATCACCCTTGTCTTTCTCTATTGATTTGATACAATGAACGAAAATATACGGTATGAATATAAAAAACCGACCTTTTTTTAGTAAATATGGCATATTTTTATCATTATATATTACTTAAATACTAATAAAGAGTGTTCTACACATGGCGCATGGCAAAGTTTTTGTAACGCTACGACATTAATAGTAAAATTCTTATCTTTGCCTCAATCATCAGTCGTCTTGGATTGGTGTAAAATAAAAAATATTTATGTAAATCAGTTTGTTATATTAAATTAAAATTAAAAACGTAGATTCCATATGTTTTAATTCTGACTTTTCACACCAATTCCGATTTTTTGTCCATATTTTGTTCCTGCTCGTACGCCTTTATCAAATCTTAGAATGCAAAGAGAATAGGGAATATGCATGTTGTTTAAATTTATATGATTAATTTTCTCTTGAATCTTTATTGTCCAGATATTATGCCTAAACAATTATTTTCTGATTTAGTTCGTGTTTAATTGCAAAAAATATTAATTAAAATATGCAAAAAAAGGGCGCGAAATTCAACTTTGCAAAACGCTTCACCATTGGTCGAAACAAAACATGACGTGACATTCCACGTTCTGTCATTTAACGGCGCCTATATTCGTAGTGTTACGGAGAAAGATAGGTGTTTCTGTGGTTTTTGCTCTTAGCTAGTGCAATTTAAGCATTCTGGTGATATTAGAAATCATGTAGGACAATGACTGAATGTAGGTTTGTCAAAGCGCAATCGGACAATCTACCGAAAATAGGTGTTCATGATGACTATATATTTTGCATCAAATCCAGATTTTACGTCCGCTGAGGTTAAAGGAGTGAAAGCCGCAAGGTAATTATTATAATACTTGTTATATTATAATCTAAAGGATAGGTAAGATATGTATAGTTAGTTATATTCATGAAGTTTTATTGGACTTTTGTTAAGTAGACAAGCAAGTTGCTTTCTGCTTGATATTTAAAACAAACATAAATTACTGCTGACTAATTCAGACAATATAAACACAAAATCTTCACAACAATATAAACACGATATTGAAGATACTTCATCTCTTCTCATTAATGTACACCATTGTTTTCGTATTTTACATTATTATTTTGTACAGGAAAAAATAATGTATTGGGTGTATTTCTTATAGTGTTTTTACACTTAGGGACAAGGCAATACCTATAAAATGGTTTTTTAACTTTATCCATCGTCTATTAATTATAATAAAAAGTAATTACAACTGGAAATCGGTATAAAATTACTGTAATACTTCAAGTAAGTTTATGAATCAAACACTGAGCGTGGAACGTGACGTCATCCAAGGCCCGCGAAATATGGCGGCGTTCAAACAGATAAAATTTTATGGATGTTTTCAATGTTATTTTAAATATTAATTTGAACATTGCCAAGGTTATTTATATTTTTTATTAGGGTAGAATGATGGAACAAGTCATAAGATAAAAAAAAATACATGCATATTCCCTATTGTTAAAGTTTACAATTTTTGTGTTCAAAAACAAATGACAAAGGGAAACTGATTGCGTGTATATGACTTACTTGAAGTTTAATATTAAAGGAAAGCCTTGTTATCATTGATTGTCAACTCTTAATCATCTAGTCGTGATTAACACTTTATAATAAACAAAGTACTTCATTTTACTATCAAATAGGTCAGATAAATACTTAAAAAGTCATGTTTTTTTATTCTGATATTCAGGGAGTCCCCAATGATATTATTACCTAGCTGTGCCCGCGTCTAAGTCGGACAACAACAATATGTCGCTTATAATAGGCGTAGCACTTATTTAAAGGGGTGAATCCTCCAGGCAGGATATAATGTATAGGCGGTGAAACAGCCACACACACACGCGCGCGAAATAATGACATAAGTGGGAAAAGCACCAATTTTTTTTTCATGTGGATTAGCACCTCATCGGGCTACTGGTGAGGCCGTATATCAGACTTAGACCAACGAAAACCACACGGTGTGCCTTACAGCGCCTGTAATGCGCTCGCTGGCTCGTTGGCATAGCCAAGAACCGGCTACCGGTTACTCTGGGATCGCCAAACAATAACAAAATGTTGCTGTTTCCATAATTACAGATTACAAGTACCACAGAATAGTATCACAATGTCTCCCATCGGTCGGTCATATGGCCCTGTGTGCCATCATGCACTGGGTTTTAGAATTGCGTGATAGCGCGTGGTACTATCAGTCAGTTAACCATGCTTCGCGTTTATTAACACTTACTTGAGAGCGCAAAGTCACTATATTCTCGGACTCAGATGACAGCGCGGAACACTCACGGTCAGCACATAACCCCGGTTTGCGTTTCCCTACGCTATGTCAAGATTGAAAAACTGCCATAACTGCACGGGTTTATTATTTTGTAAACGTACGAGTATACAAATCTTTCATAATGCCATGGAGAAAACACAGGTACGTCAATTTAAGGAAATAAATGCGCAAAGGTTATTATTTTGCGGCGAATCTTAACACCGCCGTTCAAATACACAACACTTTGTGAGTTATGTGCACTTTTAGAAAGTATTAAATTTAATAGATACTTTTTATACATATTTTTAGCGTACCTTAAAAAACGTAATCTCTACAGATTTATTATTTTTATAAATAATTATGTGTATGTAGATTATATTGGTTTCCCTTAAATTATAATAAATATTGCGGTGCAAATATTTACTTAAAGGTAAAATGTATATATCGATTAAACAAATGAGAGATTATTAAAAAAAGGGCAGACCCGTTGACCCTGTTTGGGTCATCGGTTCTGCTTACATTATCATAGATTTCATATCTCCATAATAAATTGTTATATTACGCATATATAAGCTAGTAAAATATTTATACAAAGGGTTCAGCAATAAAAAAAAGGCAAGTAAATTTAACATTATAATATCAATTTATTTTAAACTCGCAGCGCCACGCGGTTTCACCAGCTATCTACATACCAAGTTTGTACACTAACTACACACCAAGTACACGTGGCTTGAGTTTTATTACAAAATTACTATTTGGCGTTTTAATGTTTGATTGTTTAGCTAATTCCAGCAAGAGTTATTTATTACATATTTTTATAAAGTCTTAAGTTTTATTTAAAGGTTATTTTTAACTTATTAAAAAGCTTTTACAACCAGAACAGTTAAATATTAATTACTTTTATTAATTGATTAATACCTAATTGAACAATCATGCAAAATACAAAAGGAATTTATGACATTTTAATTCGACACATATTCTTCTGTTTATTCTATATTCTTCATTTCTGGCCAAAAACTGGTATATTTATTTCTACAGTAGTCATAATAATATATAGTAAACGCGAGTCTGAACGATCTGAAAGAACCTTCGCTACTTAGAGAACAGGGTGTGCCTACATCTCTAGGGCCACAGTGGGAAAAAGACGCGAACAAAAACGTATATAAAGCCAACACATCTACTTGTGTACCCTGTAACCAAATGACACGGGGAATTTTAGATAATTTGTAGTGAACTTAATAATTTTGTAGGGCGCATACATATGTAGTTATGCATAGATTCGTACCTTAATATTAAGGTAGCATATCTCTGCAACACCGTGCACACAGAAAGATGAAGTCGGCGAGATATTTTGTAGCTAATTTGTAGATTTCAGATGCATATGGCAAAGATACCCAAAAACACACCCATGTCGAAATAGGGGTTGTGTCTAGATATGTGAATCGTTATAATTTAACCAGAGTACTAGGTAAGGTAGCACATCTATGCGTAACTACCGATAAATGGGCTCTAAAACATTGTTAAGTTCACTACAAATTTACCACAAATTAGCTACAAATTCCCCATATGATTTTGTTAACGGGGTTCGCAAGTGGATGTGTTGGCCTAAAATACGTCGAACAACATCTAAATCAAGACTACTTTCACCAGAGTGTGCGATAAAGAAAATTTGGTCCACTTCACTCCCGACTACAACATTAGGTATGTGGGTTTACCGTAAAATAAAACCCCTTTCACTATTTCTCCACAATTTAAGAAGACGTATTTTGTTCTCAAGTCAACATCTTATGTGCGTAAAGGGTAAGAGAACATAATTAAAGACAAAGGCCTGTACTGTGGTAACGTAAATGTTTTTTAGTTCTTAAAACGGTTGAGCACCCTCACTCTTTTACAATCCTAAACTATTTTGAGGCGCAGTCGCGCGTGTCTTGCGGACACAGCGGCGACGGTGTCTGATTTTCAGCTCTAATTAATATTTTATTCACATTATAAAAGTGCTCGTGCGTTTTGCCACCCGATCTGAGATAACCCTTATGGTACAATACCTTTCGTTTTTGGGCAGATTAATCCGCGTCTTTGAGTTCCAACATCGAATAAAATGGTAATAAATGGTTTACATACACTGTATGAATGTGTTCAAGATAAATAAGACTAATTATCGTGATGAATCAAATGCAGTTGTCCCTTTGGCGTCTGTCTGTCTGTAAAATCGAGTTTCCTTAAAAGGTTTACTCGTCCCCTTAGTCTAAACAGATAAAGTGTGTTAAGAAATTTGTAACACTATTATCACACTGAAATTTTCCTTTCTATAATCTTTCCAATTTAAATGTTTATGTATTAACAACTATTTTTACCGTTATTATACCAATCATTGAACGTTCACTACAAAATTTATATTTAAATTTATAAATCAAATCAAATCATTTATTTGCATGAGATAGGTTTAGGGCTGGTATAGAGTACATAATAAATGCATAGGTGCGCTGTTTCATAACCTCAGAGAGGTGTGCAGATATTTAAAAAAAAAAAAAAGAATAAAGCAATTCGCATGCAAAATAACATAATGAATCACACAATCGGATATAAAATAATTAATTACATACAATAAAATAACTTAGCTGAATGTCGATTTCTAATGTCTCTTCGTATGTGTAAAGTTACCACCGACATCTTATTATTCTAATATGGAGCATGATCGTGCTCAACAAACTTTTTTTTTCTAACCTCACTCTAACTTGTTGAGATAACAATCAACAAAACTTCTATCTTAAATTCTTAGTTTATTTCCTAGCCACGTGTTGCCTTAGTGTACCTCATTTTGGTTTAAACCGTTTGTATTAACGCTATAGGTTTTATTTTTAATGTCACTCCCCTGAGCTAATTCGTTCTGAAGAGGTCTCCTTTGACTGGTGTGAACTTACTAAGAGGTGGAGTCCGATCCTTTCTATTTTTATTAATAATCACATTACAGTTACATATATACGTCACATAAAAATAATAACAAAAATGAATAATGCTTATTAAACAGTGGTCCCCATGGTAGGAAATCCTGTGTTACGGGGAACAGCGTTCCGTGTTACTTATGCAGGTAGTACCTATAAATATTTACTTGAAAATATGGCGTCAATGCCAATTTTATACAAAATACAGATAATTTTAATAAAGAAAATTAAATTATGTCGCATGTGAGCGGCAACACGCGCCTGCATGTGTGCGTTAATGCCATGCAGACTATGCTAAGCAGACAATTTGTAGTTACAGCATTTTAAAATTGGTGAAACCACTGAAACTGACATATCATTGCCACAATAATGAGAGCTTGAACTTGATTTAGCGGGATCTAGTTTAGGGAGACTAAAAGACTGTATTTCAGACTTCAATTTTTTTATTTCATTGTAATGTCGTGTCATTAGGGATTCCCCTCTATAACAATAAACAACATTATCAATATTATTATTTTTGTGATCTACTTGCTAGACAAATTAAGTAGGTGCATTATTCGTGCTTTTAGGTATGTCTTTATTTTTCTAATCAGATAATCGATGATAACATAGCCTCCGTGGGGTATAAATATCGAACCTGATATAGTAATTCATGCATTACAAGCAACTAACTGCTTTCAGTTTATAATTTCTTTCTTCCATAAAAGTTAAAAATTATTTGACATTATGAAGCTTTTGATCGTAGCTTTTGCCATAGTTCTCATAGCTCAGCTAGCAGATGCTACTGATACTGATGTAGAATCTTCTCTGGATGACTTGATAGGGGCGTACGAAGAACAACAAAATATCGGTAAGTTAAACCTGTGAGTTTTAGTGAGTTATCCAGCCTTTGGGGCGGGCGGTGCATGTGGGGCAATCGGTTTTTTTTCCAGGTTTAAGTCCAGTTTAATTATTATGAAAATCTGCCCCCCAGCCCCCTACTTAACTCTTACCTCAATTTTGCCGGCACGATAGAGGTCGCAATTATGCACCGATTGCTTTTAAACTTGGACGACAAATCAACAGGGCAAAAATGAAAGTTAAGTTCGTGAATGGGGGAATTCCCTCAAAAGCGGGGACTGGGGGGCAGATTTTCAAAAATCTGTTTTTTTATCATAACTTTTTTCTTATGGAATTTTTTTGGACCGTTTAACATTAATAGCATGCCAGGAGTAAATACGAACATTTTTTAATATAAACCCTAAATGGTTCTATATTTAACTTGGGGAGGGGAGGGAAAACCAAAATTTGTTGGAAATAAATTTATAGCTCCGAAACTGTAAACCTTTTTACAATCGGTATTTTGGGGTCTAGGGATCATAACTTGACCTCCTATGGAGAAATTTTTGGAAAACTCGACAACTGGTACAAAATCAATACGTAGACTTTTCTTCGAAATTTACCTAAAAATGAGTTTTAAATATCTTAATACTACGTGACATCCCCTTGTCCCTATTTGGTTTATATGTTTGAATATCTAGTTATACAAAAAATCGTTAGTAAGAAAATTGAAATATCCTTACGATTGTGCTTTTGAGTGTGCTTCTTTAAATTATGTTGGTTTATTTTTACAGAAAACAACGATATAGCAACTCAAGATATTCCAACAACTTTGAGAAGGTGCAACAATGCAGCGTGTTATAACATTTGCAGAAGGCTTGGCTTCAGAACTGGTAGATGTATTTCTGCCACTACGTGTCGCTGTACAAATTAGTATTTTGTGTATTTTTAATATATATAAAATAAAGTTATTTTTTTATACAAGAGACTCTGCCCTGATTTTTCCCCAGAGAACGAATGGAAGTTATTTGAAGACAAGATAATGAAGATGCTCGCCTCTTGGAAAGCAGACCAAGACTTAATTTTAAATAAAATAACATCCGATATTTCTGAGGTTAAACAACAAAATAGAGATATCCAAAATACCAACAATGAAATCGAAAAAGCACTTGAATTTATGAACAGTGGCTATGAAAAAATGAGACTAACTATAGAAAACCTAGAGAGAGATAAGTCGGAACAGAAAAATTACATAGTAGAGCTGGAGAGGAGGGTGGCTGACCTAGAACGCGGTACCCGCCCCTCTAGCATTGAGATAAGAAATGTGCCGCAAAGTGAGAAAGAAACCACTAATGATCTAACATCCCTCGTAGTGCAGACATGCAACGCCGTGCAGGCGTCAATTAAACCATCTGAGCTGCGTGATGTTTATAGTCTACCAGGAAAAAAAGGGCCTAATAGGCCTATAATAGCAGAATTTCATAGTGTCCCAATTAAAACCCAGGTACTCAATGCAACACGCTATTTTAACAAAGGATTACCTCCGTCTGAAAAACTTAATACAGGACATGTTGGAGTTAGTGGCCCACTCGTCCCTATCTATGTTGCGGAGCACCTCCCTGGAAGCGTGCGGAAACTATTTTATGAAGCCCGCATCTTTTGCAAAACAAACAAGTACAAATTTTGTTGGACTTATAATGGGAAAATTTATGTTAAAGAACGCGAAGGGATGGACCCAATCCCTATCAAATCAGTCTCATGTATTAAAAAAATACTTAGTAAATAATAGGGATATCCTCTCAATTATAGGTTTAGGTATATTTGTCATTGTATTAGTACTAAGTAAACTAAGTTCTAAAACTTTTAATTTCTTATTCTCTAATAATACTTATTTGTTAATAACTTTATACACAATATTATACATCCATAATATTTTTTCAATGCAGTCTTTGACATACAAATACAATGACACAATTATTAAAACCAATCACCATATTCTATTACATATCAACACTAAATCAAACTCTCGTCAATGTCTTAATATACTATGGTCAATAGTTTCACTCTATAACAAAACACACATCACGTATCTTACTGTAATGCTAAACATAATCACTTACTACGAACATTATGTACTAGGTGTGCTAAATGAAATGATATATCTTATTCTTGTAACAAACGCACCTAAGATTAACTTACCATGGTATTCTAAATACCCTCATCACATACTCGTATCATGGTACTCTAACTATTTTACGAATATCTACTCTTACATATTTTACACACATAAATTAATACTACGCAAACAAAACTTAAAACTTACACTTACACGACCACGCCATAACTACATTCCTCCTCCTCACACACAACAGCCCGGTAAAGTATTTAATTATATATACACAATTATTTACACATTATTATTAAATAGCTGTAATTACATTATCTTTCATCGAAAGACAACAGTCAAAATGTTTTTATACATAATCTCTTTCGTTGTTGGAAAATGTTACAACATACCTACGACAATAACAAACTATCTGCAGTTAAAACCATTTTTACAATTATTAAACCAGTTACAAAGCAAGTGCAGTAACGTAACTTTAAATTTGCAGTCGCTTAACCATGTATATGCCCTTTCATACATTACTTATTGTTGTTTACTATTTTGTATCTCGTGTTCACCAATTTCATGCCCTTATCAAATTTTATAAAATTCACATTTAATACAGTAAACAATGAACTAGATAGCCTAATATTAGCGGATTGCTCAACTTGTAGTATTAATGACTGTAAGAAGTTTATTTATAATGATAATTGTTCCCTCAAAGTGATCGTGCAAAATATCAGAAGTCTAAAGCGAAACATGGACAGTTTTCATACTGTTCTGAACCTGGCTGGGATAGACTGGGATATCATAATTTTCACAGAATGTTGGTTGACAAGCAATCACTCTATGCCCACCATCGAAGGATACAGCTACGTTCACACACTAAATAATAAAACACAAAATGAGGGTGTAGCGGTTTACTACAAGACAATACATAAATATATAATAACTGAACCTCATAATTTGGCAGATGCCAACTGTTTACTGATTAAGGTTGATGTAAACACAGCTGTTCTTGCGGTTTACCGCAAGAACAGCTGTGTGAAAGTCAAAGAAATATAAACAACTTCCTGGAATCACTCAATGAGCTATTAATTGGCCTGTCATCATATAAAAATTTAAATCTCACCGGTGATCTAAATATTGACATATCTTCAAAGTCTAGTTACGCTAGAGCAGAGGTCTACCTTAATCTCCTTGCCTCACACAGTATGTTACCAGCTTTTGATCTCCCTACACACACTCTGACTTGCTTGGATCACGTTATAGTCAAAACTAAACATCATATGAAATGTATTGTTGTCCCTACCACAGTAACGGATCACTACAGCGTAATCTTTAGTCTTAAAAGTGTCAATGTCAAAGTAAATAATACTAAAATGATCAACCGAGTAGACTCCCGTAATCTTGACATTGCAATTGAAGCTTTCGATTTCAGCCCCATCTATTCGATGACAGATGCTAACGAAGCTGCAGATTTTCTAGTTAACTCCTTGATGAACATACTTAGGGATTGCAGTATACTACAGAGAGTTCCTAGGCGCAAAACAATTATTAAACCCTGGATCACAAGTGGCTTACTCCGTTGCATTAAAAACAGGGATAATTTGCACTCCAAATTTAGATCAACAAAAAGTGAGGTTGATAGGACTGTCTATTTAAGATATCGTAACTTTTGTAACAATCTTTTAAAAAAAGTCAAGCGTGAATATGATAGGACAGCATTTGCCAATGCACAGAATAATAATAAAAAGTTATGGGAGGTTATTAGAAATGTAACTGGTACTAATAAAATTAAAAAGCCGGCTATAGAGTTAATTTCTAATATAAACCCACTACATTCAGCAAATGCAGTCAACAGTTTCTTTGTGAGCATAGGTCAAAACTTAGCAAATTTAGTTAGTAAAAATAGCCCTCATCTTCCATTATCGACGTCCAGACCATCACCACTGCACTCGTTCGCACTTCTTCCGACGGACGAAAGCGAAATCAGATCTCTGATTCTTGATTTAAAAAATGACTGCGCCACGGGATATGATAATTTATCTGGTGGGTTTGTTAAAAAATATGTAGACATAATTGTATCACCACTTACTCACGTTTGTAACCTGTCAATAAGCACAGATGTTTTCCCCACAGCTTTCAAACGATCTATAGTTCATCCTATACATAAAAGTGGTAACAGGGACTGTGTCAATAACTACAGGCCAATCTCTATTTTGCCTACATTTTCTAAAATTCTCGAGAAGGCTATTAACAATAGATTAAGACAATACTTGGAATCCAGGAATCTGCTGTCAAATTCTCAGTTTGGGTTTAGGAGACATAAATCTACCAATGATGCCGTTCATGAGCTTACTGGTCATATTTTGGATAAATTAGACGATAAGAAAAAAGTAGTAGCTGTGTTTTTAGATTTAGCCAAGGCTTTTGACACGGTCTCTGTACCACTGCTTTTGGAGAAGCTGGGTAACCTGGGTATAAGAGGGGAACAGCTGCAACTTTTCGAAAGTTACCTCACCGGTCGACATCAATGCGTGAAAATTGATGACGTGGTTAGTGACTATCTGGATGTCCATTGTGGCGTTCCACAGGGAAGTATACTTGGCCCAACCTTGTTCCTGATATTCATCAATGATCTGTGTGAACTTAAAATCGCAAATGGGAAGATAGTGACTTATGCGGACGACACAGCCCTAATCTTTAGCGCACCCAATTGGGAACAGACGTTTGACCACGCGCAAGTGGGTTTTAATCTTGTTACTGCATGGCTCACCAATAATGCATTGTCCCTAAATGTTGACAAAACCAATTATATACCTATGTCATTGACTTCTTCTCCTTCTCCTGAATTATCTAAGTATAGCATTAAAGCCCACACTTGTCAAAACAATTTTGATACCATATGCACTTGCCCCAGACTGCAAATTAAAAATGATATCAAATACCTTGGGGTCGTCATTGATAAGAATCTTAGCTTCAAACCACATTTAATTCTCTTGGCGTCAAGGATTCGTAAACTCATTTACATCTTTAGGAACCTTAGAAATGTAGCGGATAAAAACATAATAAAAAACACCTATTTAGCAATATGTCAGTCCCTTCTCACGTACTGCATAACTGTCTGGGGTGGAGCTGCAAAGTCGCTAATTCTTCCAGTGGAACGAGCACAGAGAGCCGTTCTAAAGGTTGCCCATTTTCTCCCTTTCTTCTACCCCACCACTGACTTATATAGCGCTTGCGAGGTTCTTACAGTTCGCCAGCTGTATGTTCTTTACGCAGTACTAAGAAAACATTCAGAAATTAATTTTACACCATACAGCCACCCACATAGACGTAGAAACATTAGAGTATGTCCCCCCGTATTATATAGAACTAGCCTATCCCACAAAATGTTTTGTTTTTTAGGTGGCCACTTATATAATAGAGTAAATGCAATACTTGAAATATACTATAATTCTAAAAATAACTGCAAGCAGATTGTCTCAAAATGGTTACAAAAACTTAATTATGATGAAACTGAGAATCTTTTGAAAACACAAATATAAATATTTAATCGTACCAGCATAGATTAACACACACACACACACACACACACACACACACACACACACACATACATACACACACACACACACACACACACACACACACACACACAAACACACAACACACCTATATAATATATGTTCCAATACTTATTTTTATTTTGTCATAAGTTTAGTTTATATTTTTTGGTTATAGCGTAACTACTACATCTGACTTACATTGTCCACACCATCTGAGACTCGATGTATGTGGGAAGCCTGGTAATCTGTCTGACAGGATCTTTCTAGTTCAGATACCAGTCTCTCACAAAGGTTTTAACTATGTTGTAAAATACTATAGAACTTAAGGTAACCTTTGTGAAAGAAAATAAATATTATTATTATTCTCTTTATTCATTTAAATATACATATAAATTACATTTTTAAATACATTCAGATAATATCAAAAATACATTTAAAAATATAAAAAATAGTGCCCCACCGGTATCGGGTACAGGGACCAAGCTACCGGTGGTTAGGGTTCCAGAGACAGAAACCTCCTCACAATACGTGCCGTATCAAGAAGGACCGCCTTCTGCATCAGGCCCTTAGTCCAGCTGCCTAACGAGAGCCTCTGATGGTGTTGGTCGAGGCTCTTTGCAATCAACCCATGGGCTGATATGACTATCGGTACAATGATTGCTGAATTCACATCCCACATGTCGACCACCTCGTGGGCCAAATCCAAATATTTCATTTGTTTTTCTTTTTCAGCCCTTAAGAGGTTGTCGTCATGGGGAATGGTAATATCAATAATCATTGCTCGGCGCTCTAATCGGTCTATTACCACTATATCAGGCTTATTGGCAATAATAGTCCTGTCAGTGATAATAGACCGATCCCAGTACAATGTTACACGACCATTTTCAAGAACTGGGTCGGGCACATACCTGTAGTACAGTAATTCCGCAGTCACAAGGTTATATTTAAGAGCAAGTTGCTGATGGACTATCCTGGCCACTTGGTTATGTCTATGCAAGTACTCGCCGTTGGCAAGACGAGAACAACCGGAAATTATATGCCTGAGGCTTTCTCCGGGACGATGACATGCCCAACAAATGTCAACTGTGCCGTCCTTCAGGATATGTCTCCGATAGTTGTTCGACATAACAACTTCATCAGTAATTGCACAGATAAAACCTTCAGTTTCTCCAAAGAGATCACCGAAACGTAGCCAGGACACAGATGATAATAGATCTACTTCGGGCCCATTTAAGGCCCGATAAAAACGTCCATGCAGCTCTTTGCTCTTCCATATCTCCCTGCGATCTGTAATATTGAGTACTGCAGGTTTGCGCCAGTTCTCTCTACCTAGAGCAAGCGGAGTGAGTCCGTTGTCCACTACCACAACATCCTGATGCATCTCCACGTCAACAGAGAGAAAGTAATCTCTAAGATTGCATACCTCGCGGTTATGTAGTGTCCTGGCATTTAAAAAACCACGACCCCCACATTTACGCGGGATATACAATCTCATAACCGATGAACGTGGATGGTGCATTCGGTACGCGGTTAGCAATGTACGGACTCTTCTATCCAGGGCATCAAGTTCAGTCTGAGTCCATCTAAGTATGCCAAAGGAGTAGGTTAGGACTGGTATGACCCAATCGTTATAGGCCCGCACCTTATTACCACCTGACAAAAGACTTTTCAATACTTTTTTCAGGCGGCCAAAGAAGCGTTCCTGTAACGATTGCTTCATAGTCAATTCATTTAAACCTAACGCCTGTGACATTCCTAGATACTTGTAAGTTTCGTTCGCGGAAAGGCATCTAAGGTGTGTAAAATCTGAGAGTTCCATACCTTCAGATTCCACAATCTTACCTCTTTTTACATGCATGACTGCACATTTATCCACACCAAATTCCATTCTGATACATTTACTAAAAGTTTCAGTTACCTCTAGTAATTTTATCAGTTGGAAATTGTTGCAGGCAAAAAGTTTCAAATCATCCATGAAAAGGAGGTGGGATATAACCTGACCTCCTCTCCGCAAACGATAGCCTAGTCCTGAACCCTCCAACATAGTGCTGAGAGGATTCAAAGCTAGGCAGAACCACAAGGGACTCAAACTGTCACCCTGAAATATACCCCGCCTGATCTTTATATACTCGCCGTCACCCTGAGATTGTCGACATCCTGGATAGCAAAGAATCGTTTTCCATTGCTGCATACATGCCTCCAAGAAAGTGCATAGAGTTGTATCAATCTTATACAACTCCATCACCCTCAGGAGCCACGTATGCGGCACAGAATCATAAGCTTTCTTATAATCTATCCAACATGTCGCCAGATCTTTTCGGTTACGGCGAACTTGTTGGTTAATGGTCGTGTCAATAATAAGGAGCTCTTTAGTGCCACGTGCCCCACTTCTACATCCATTCTGAGAGTAAGACATAACAGAGTTGTTGGTAACATGAGATGCTATCTTTACTCTCAGAATGGACGTCAGTAATTTATATACTGTTGGTAGACAGGTGATGGGTCTGTAGTTCTTGGGATCCGTGGCACAACCAGATTTATAGAGCAGGTGAGTCACGCCTGTGGTCATAAAAGTTGGAAGCGAACCCGATTCTAAGCATGATTGAAATTGAGATGCCAAACATACATGTGAGCTACGGAGCCACTTTAACCAAAAGTTATGCAGTCCGTCCGGTCCCGCTGATTTCCAATTCGGCAACGAACGAACTGCATAAGCTATATCGATGTTTGATATTAATACTGGCTCCATTCTATTAATTGACTCACATGAACGTTCTACATCTCGCATCCATTCACCCTCAGTGTGAGCGACAGGCATTGACCAGATGTTACGCCAAAATGAATTCGTGATTTCAGCATCTGGTAAATGAATGTCGCTTACTAAATCAGGCTGCTCCCATCTTCTATAAACCCACCTCTCATCCCTTTGGAATGTGCGATTCTGAGTATATCGGTCCACCCTTTTTTTGTACCTTCGTATGCGATTTGCCCATGCATAAACCTTCTGTTTCAGAAAGTCAATGCGCTCTGTGACTCGTGCTGTATAATCACAGGAACTGATACCAGTTCCCGAGAAAGCCCGATTCACAAAACGCATTACTCTCGGGCGTGTGTTACCCGATCTGAAACAGTTAAGCTTGCCAATGAGTACCCTCGACTCAGCGATACGACGCTCAATCCTGCATTGCCACGCCGGAACAACAAGCTTTGACCGAGTAGCGGTGTCATTGCCTGGGAATTTAACACCAGCTACTCGACATGCTGTAACAGCAGCACAATACAAAATTGAGTGTGTATCGCTGAGATCTATGCTTTCTTCAAAATAAATAGGTAACATCGAATCAAGGGTACACACTAGCGCTTTGTTTCGTTTATGCATTGGCAAACGCGGTAAACGTGGTCTACTTTCAAAACTCATGGACCGATATTCCAGAATAGCGCCTTCCAAAGTATTCCTTATTATATCAGAGTACTGAGTACTTACAGATGAAGCATCATTTTCCTCCCCTCCTTCAGCAGGATAAGATTGTAACAACAAAGAGTCTGCATTTGTCACAATTTGTGAAGGAGGAGAAGTAGTAAGGCTAACCTGCAAGTCCGAGCGTAGCCTATCAAGTACGGAGTTATCCAGCAAATTACATCGCTGGATGGCCCGCACTTGATCCGATAATCTTTGCACCGAAACGTTAACAGCTGGCTCAAGTTCCTGAAACAGAGGCATCATACGATTACGATACGCAGTGAGGTTAGCTCCTCCCTCTGTAGCCACAAAATATGCTCGCATGACGTTCTCATTCATCGAATTCGTCCATTTCATGCGATGCACATTACCACCGGTAGCGGGGGCCCTATTCGAAGCCGATGGGCCTCGGGGTCCCAAGCAGGACGGTGGCCGGCCTCTCCCCGGCCGACGTACAGGTGTTGGCGACGTCGGCGGAGAGAAAAACTCGTCGCTCGAAGTCGAGCTCGACGCCTCTGCAATGGCCGGACCTGTTGCTGTGGGTTCCGGGGGCTGCGAGGCGGAGCTGAGCGATGAGTCCGGGGATGATAAAAGTGCTTTTGTTCTGGCTCTTGTTAGCATCGTCTTCGGTTAATAAATTAATTTATACATTATTTTTGTATGACATGACATGACATTAAATGTCATGTCTTAGTATATATACCTTTTTTATGGTTAATTTTGTGATTTCTGCCGTATTTTCATTTTAAATTTGTTCCGGGTAATCATTGTTGTGTATAAATTTATAAAATGTGCTATTTTATTCTTAAATTATGATAAAAAATATAAATATTAGATATACTGTTGGTAAAACACGACTGCTACTTAGTGTTGCCAGTTATTATTATTCTTATTATTATTATTATTATACTACATTTTTTTATGTCACAGAAACAGAGAGTTCCTTTTCCTGACTGGACTTACAGAGTTAGGATATTGGAAAAAAACATTTTTTTCTATTAAAGACTAGAACTATTGATGATAACTTAGTACTTATTTTCTTACGAAATAAGTAGAAAAATTACAGCTAGTCCGTTGATTGATCAACAACTATGATCACCTCTAAAAACCATATAATTTATGGTAAAGTATTGACATTACTTTTTGTTTCATTACAATTTTTCGGCAATATATAAAATTATTGGTAACAAGGCCCTTTTTTGTAAGGTACAAAACCTTTTTAAGAAGTTGCCACAAGACGAGTTGGGCGGCTTTATCATTTGTCACTTCGTTTGTAAATGGCACATGCAGTCTGACGCATATATTATTGCTCTTAGATTACATCATTTCAAACAAAAAATGAACATAGGGTGGCATTCTTGTTTAAAACATTCTCTTCTAGACAACCTATTTCTTAAATCGTCAAACATGTGTAACGTCGATGTGACAGATGCCATATCTGTCACAGTCTTTACAGTTATATGCATTGAAGGTACATAATATACTAAATTTATGATAATAACAGAAAGAAAAAAAAATATGATTACACCGTGAAGAATATGAATCAAACTAATCATCAAATTGATATAGCAACAAGCAGTGGTGTCACATAATATATTAGTGTCTCCGCGAACTTTTAATGCTTATACCCATATTGCCTATGCTATATGTAAATTATATAACTTGCATTTTCCTGGTGTCCTGCCTTTGGATATTTGGCTATTAACGGTTTTAGATCATCAGTGGATATTATTTTATATTGGCTGTTATTCCGATAACAGCTAGACAGAGGCTGGACAGAGGACGGCACTATAATGATCAAAAGTCTCCGGGCTTTGATAATAATAGTGCCGTCCTCTGACCAGCAAGCTGACGTTCCGACTATCGGATTTCAGTAAGAAACTCCCTTACGTAGAAACCGGACACCTTCAAAGTGTTAGCCTTCTAGATAGCAAATTTAGATTTTAATCAAAGTTTACCGCAATCCTCGTTCTTGTTCTTTCTTTTGCAATCTTCTTCCTTAACAGATTCCTCATCGATCGGAACTTTATCTGAGCCACAATCCCAGTAGCAGTACTATTAATTTATTTTCTGAGATATCTCTATGCGACTTCGATAATCATGGTAACTAATGCTACTTTTGAGATTAGAATCTACTTTGTGCTGTAGCAATATAGTCATACTAGGTGGTACCCATGTCTTCGTCTGCGTAGAATCGCTCCCATACAAACTTTCATTCCCTATTTCACAGACGGACAGAGTTACTTTATGACGTATATATAAAATACTAGCAGCGCCCCGCGAATTCACCCTCCGCCTCCGCTCTAAAATCCGTACATATAATAATAATAATTTGACACATCTCACACACTGCCGTCTGATCCCAAACTAGGCAATTTTTTTTTTATGGTATAGGTTCAAACGAGCAGACGGGTAACCTGATGGTACATTACTACCGCCGCCCATGGGTACCTGCATCTCGAGAGTGCGAGTGCGTTGCCGGCCGGTTTTTGTTTCAAAGGGTATATATACTTCCCAAATTTAAATGGGACCTCCCATTTAAATTTTATCGAAATCGGTTGAGCGGTTTTTAAAAATCAACAAATATCTAAAAATTGTATACATGGATGATATTTTCATTTACTCCGAAACTTCGCTGTCTCATTGGAGCAGTGTTCTTTTTTGATTTTGAAATATTAACAAACCTTTATAATACTTATTTGCTTTAAGTATTAAAAATAAAGCTCTATAATTTAGTCACCGGTCCATTTTTTTTATCTAACCTAAAAAAATTTATACTTAGATAAGTAAAAAATCATTATTATAACTAAGGAGTGCCAACCCTAGTAAATTTCCCTATTGACACTTTTGTCGTTCCTAATAACCCCAATTCCGGGCAACCTTCACGGGAGATACCGCTGCGGGTGACGGACATAAAACCCGTCTCATCCACCTGTGGCCACTGTTAGGGTACGCACGTGAGCGCGAAAACCTTCCGCCTGGACGTCTTCCTGCCAAATCCACTCCGCCACCTTCTTGCCAGAGAAGTTCTCCTCGTAGTGCATCGCGGTCGCGGTAAAACAACTTGGGCGACCTAACTCCTCGCTTCGTCGGACTAATTGGGAGACTCACTGTAGTCAGTAACTCAGTGCCGCTACCTGAAAACTGTGGGCACCAAGGACCAGCACCAACATGTCATCGGTTAACCTAATAGATTACTTCCAGTCAAAACTAAGGTCCGATCAATCAATAAGGTGACTGCAGTACTTTATGCAAGACCGAACCGGAGCTGTATAAACATTAAGCAGCTATTCAGAGCTGAAGCACCGTTGGACCTTCATAATGACTCCCAATTTCTTGGAAGCTGTCTGTGCCATGGACTCAATTTGTCGACCGAAATTAAGTTCTAATGTGCAGAAACACCCTAGATGATCGGTAATCGGTAAGCACACACCTTGTAAACTGGGTGTAAGTTCGAAAGACCTATAGCGTCACACGAACGGTTTAACCTAAAATGAGGTACATTAAAGGCAACACGCGGATAGGAAAAAAACTAAGAATAGAAGATAGAGGTTTTGTTGAAAGTTATCTCAACAAGGTAGAGTGAAGTTAGAGGAGTGAGGTTAGCACACACCTTGGAAACTGGGTGTAAGTTCGAAAGCACCCATTTTCGCCGAAAAGGGACACACCTGTGTTTTAGAAGGGAAATGTGTGGCTCTGAGCTTTGTTTATAGTCACGGGTTAACATAAGATTTTACATTAATATAACCGAACGGAAAATGAATGGTCTAGAAATGTAAAAGAACTGCATCGGCCATCTTTCAATATTTCAGCTTAGATAATAATAACAAATACTCTTTATTGTACACCAAAAAAATAAATTACAAATATACACGAACAAATTATACATAAAATGCACGATTTGCGGCCTTATTGCAAGAAGCAATATCTTCCAGGCAACCTTTGGATGGACAGGAGTGTAACGATGTTCGTGGGTGATTTTGGTGTCAAAATGTCAAAGAAGAGCTTTGTAGGGGTTTTTACAATCTGTGAATGGATTACATAAATATTAATACATTCATATTTTAAATATATGTTATATTAGTACGTCATGGGGCGGGTCATTTCTTTCTTTCTTATCAGAGGGATATGTCGAAGGAGATGATGGCTGGTCCATGCGTCATACTCGTGAACGGGTGCTGCTTGGGGTGACTGGTCGGCCTAGTCAGCGATGCTTTAGCCTATACTATTATTTTGGTTTGATCAACTGCAACTCTAGCCTCTTAATCCAGTCACGAATTATTTTTAACAGTAGATTTTGTAACTGAATGAAGGTGGATGTGCACCTTGAATGATTTTTATGTTTAATAGGTTCAACCTTCAACGGTATCACTGAGTGATTTTATTTTTTTAGTACGTTAGCTTTTGGAGCATTTCAATAAATGAAATTCAGGTGGCATCAGCTTGCATCCTGTTTACCTTTCGTGTAACACGAACACTATTGCACCTGAAGATCTGACTTTTAAAAAGAGTGGCCATGAGTTTCTTTGCTAGTATTCTTCTCCTAAGGCTTTTGCGCATTTTGGAAACTGGAAGTTATAGATCGACACAAGCAGGCAGTAGATTTTGGTGTTTTCACCTAATTTACCTCGACAATCCAGTACATGCTGTGGGGTCTATTTGCGCCGATCTATGATTTTAAATCTAGCTTCAATTTAACGTTCATAAATGCCACTTAGTGTCTTAATTGAATAAATGAATTTGAATTTGAATTTTATTTGACATACGTTTAAAGCATACATACAAACACATATATAAATAAGTGCATACATGCATTATATTATAAAACAAAGTAACCCGCCGCGTCTGTCTGTCTATTCGCGATAAACACTAAAACTACAAAACGGATTTTTATGCGGTTTTCACCTTTATATAGAGTGATTTATGAGAAAGGTTTAGGTATATAATTTGTTAAAGTTTTGTGTAAATTGGTTGAAATGTGATGATGATTCTTGAAGATGTCTCTGCTACCCGTGCGAAGCCGGGGCAGGTTGCTAGTCTATTATAAGTAAGAAATGCAAACATATTTGTCATGCAAGTAGTTTTTCAAAATTCCTTTATTTTAGCAGATAGTATTTTCTAATCATTTTTTTGTTGTTTTTCATGTACTTTAATAATCTGTGAAGGATTTCCAAATCGGTTAAAACATATGCATATAGTGAACATGCCTGGATTATTTCATTATGTTTTTGTTTTCGTTTAAGGTCTCCTACAGGTCTTTATTATTGTATTTGTTTCTGACTTCGTCCTTGAATAGTTAGGGTCTACTCACATAGAGCGGATAAATGATTGAGCATGTTCAAGCATGCGCTTCGTCGCCACTCAAACCAAGCATTTTACGAACGCATGCTCGATAGGCGCCCATATTAAGATAGGTGTTTGTAGCTCATGGATTAAGTCAGTGCGGAATTCAGAGAACACAAATAGATCGCTACAGATGAGCTACATTTTTAAAAGAAAGCTCGCGCAGTCGCGCGTGTCTAGTGGACACAGCGGCGGCGGTGTCCGATTTTCAGCTCTACTTAATATTGAATTCGAAATAATAAAAGTGCTCGTGCGTTTTGCCACCCGATCTGAGATAGCCCTTATGGTACAAACAAAATTGTAATAAATGGTTTACATACACTGTATGAATGTGTTCAAGATAAATAACACTAAATATCGTGATAAATCAAATGCAGTTGTCCCTTTGACGTCTGTCTGTCTGTAAAATCGAGTTTCCTTAAAAGGTTTACTCGAATTTACATTTTTGTCCCCTTAGTCTAAACAGATAAAGTGTGTTAAGAGATTTGTAACACTATTATCACACTGACATTTTCCTTTCTATAATCTTTCCAACTTAAATGTTTATGTATTAACAACTATTTTTCACCGTTACTTTTACCATTTACTTTACCGTTAAATTTATATTAGTGAGAGTTTTATAACTTTCCCAAAAACTCAGCTGTCGATTTCTAAGGTTTACGACAGTTTATCTAATATGATGGATGATCGTGCTCAATGCACATTTTTTTTTCCTAACCTAACTCCTCTAACTTCACTCTACCTTGTTGAGATAACTTTCAACAAAACATCTATCTTCTATTCTTAGTTTTTTTCCTATCTGCGTGTTGCCTTTAATGTACCTCATTTTAGGTTCAACCGTTCGTGTAACGCTATACGTCTAATTTTTAATGTCACTCCCCGCTGATTCGTTCTGAAAAGGTCTTCTCTGACTTGTGTGAACTTACTAAGAGGTGGAGTCCGATCCTTTCTATTTTTATCCAATGTTGTTTATGGTATGCAGACTATGCTGGTAGACAATTTGTAGTGACAGAATTTTAAAACTGGTGACCTCACTGAAACTGACATACAATTGCCACAATAATGAGACCTTGAACTTGGTTTAGCGGGATTTAGTTTAGGGAAACTAAAAGACTATATTTCGGACTTCTATTTTTTTAATTCATTGTAATGTCGTGTCATTAGGGATTTCACTCTATAACAATAAACAACATTATCAATATTATAATAATTTTTGTGATCTACTTGATAGGAAAATTAAGTAGGTGCTATAGGAAGGAAAGTTGTTTATTTTAAACAAGAACATGTGATGTGTGTATGCGCCAGACTGCATGTGCCATTTGTGAACGAAGTGACAAGTTCTTAGAGGTTTTGTACCTTCCAAAACAGGACCTTGTTACTTACTTAATAATTTCAATACTTTTTACCCTAAATTAGGTGGTTTTTAGAGGTGATCATAGTTGATCAATCAATGAACTAGTTATAATTCTTCTACTTCTTTCGTAAGAAGATTAAGTAGTAAAAAATGTTTTTTTCCAATATCCTATCTCTGAAAGTCCTAAATTAGGTGGATTTTAGAGGTGATCATAGTTGATCAATCAATGAACTAGTTATAATTTTTCTACTTCTTTCGTAAGAAGATTAGGTAGAAAAAAATTTATTTTTCCAATATCCTATCTCTGAAAGTCCAGTCAGTAAAAGGTACTCTCTGTTTCTGTTAATTAAAAAAAAATGTAGTTTATAAAAATTATTTTATTTTATACATATTAAAAATAGACCAAATACTAATTTCTACAGCGACACGTAGTCGCAGAAATACAGCTACCAGTTCTGAAGCCAAGTCTTCTGCAAATGTTATAGCACGCTGCGTTGTTGCAACTTCTCAAAGTTGTCGGAATATCTTGAGTTGCTATATCGTTGTTTTCTGTAAATATAAAAGTAACATAATATTAACTACTTCGTCTATAGGTTTTAAAACGATTTTCATTGAAGAAATTTTTTTCGATATGGGGTGATAGAACATTTTAAAATCTGAGAATCGAAGTTCCGAAGTGCAAATATAATTCACCGATATTTTGTTGTTCTTCGTAGGCCTCTATCAAGTCATTGAGAGGAGAGGCGACATCAGCAGCATCTGCTAGCTGAAAGACGAGCACAATGGCGAAAATGACGACCAAGAACTTCATAATGTCAAATAATTTTTTAAGTTTTTATGCAAGACAAGTTACGTACTGAAAGCTGTTGCCTGTAATGCATGACACATTATAACGGGTTTGATATTTATACCCCACGGAGGCTATGTTATCGTCGATTGTTTGATTAGTAAAAAGGTCAGATAAATAACAATGATAACGAGGGGAGTCCCTTATGACACTAATAGCACTGACAGCCTCAAAATAGAAATAATAAGAAAGATAGAAGTCTGATGACGAACAATATGTACCAACAAAAACTAACATATCAATAAATTAATATGAACATATGGTGTTTTGCCAATAATTTTTTTCTGTAACTTTCAACATGACGTAATAATAAACATTTAAAACTTCTGTAACTTGTAATGCGTCAACGAATAGAGACATAAATATTATTACCATTTTTTGTGTGTTTTAATTACTAACAATATTAAAAATCAATCAATTAGCTTATTGGTGTCTACTGCTGGACATAGGCCTCTCCCAATGTGCGTCATAGCACCCGGTCCTGCGCCTTCTTCATCCAAATTATTCTAGCTACCTAGGTCTTCGGTCCATCAGGCTGGGGGGCTTCTTACCTCCCATTTACCGATTCGCGGTTTCTATCGGTCCTTCGGCATACGTGGCCAGCCCAGTGCCACTTCGACGTACTTATTCTTCCAACTTCGAATAAAATGGTAATGAATGGTTTACATACACTGTACGAGTGGGGAACAAAGGCATGGGTTCAATATAAATTACACTATATAATCGTGATGAATCAAATGCAGTTGTCACTTTGGCTTCTGTTTGTCTGTAAAATCGACACACAGCTTCGCTGTCGATTTATCAAGAAGGTCAAATTTATCGAGAAGATCTGCATTCAGGTCGTAACAGCATACGTCACCATAGTCAATTAATGGGAAAATAAGAGTTTGCACAAGCATTGTCTTGGTTTTTACGGGAAGAAAATTTTTAAAGCGATACAATGCTCGGAGAGTTCCAGTAACCCTCTGACACTGGTTTGCAACTTGATCACGCTAACTCAGTGTGTAGTCCAGATGCAATCCAAGGTCTTTCACCGATTGACAAATAGGTATAGCAGTACCGTTAAACCTGATAGCTGGAAGCGTCTCGGTGTCTACTCTACTCATCAATCGGTGACTTCCAATAATAATGGCTTGGCATTTTGTGGGGTTTACCGATAACCCAAACCTGTTAGACCAAATTTTGATTGCTTCGAGGTCTCTATTGACCATATCTATGGGCATTGAAATGTCTTCAATCTTACTTTGAAAATAAAGTTGCAGGTCATCGGCATTCAGATGATACGCACATTGAAGTTTCAGGGTTAGGAGATTGATAAACACAGAAAATAGCAAGAGAGAAAGAATACCGCCTTAAGGGACACCAGTTTAGAACACACTAGCACGAAGATGACTCATCGGCACGAACAGACTGCTGGCGTCCCTGAAGATAAGATGAAAACCATTCCAGTGCCTCAGGCGAGACCATAAGATAGGAAAGGATAGATAGGAGGATATCGTGACTAACGGTATTGAAAGCATTTGAGAAGTCGACCAGTACCAAAACAGTTACTTTTGTGTCTTCCAGGTTACAGGTTGTTTTGGTATATGAAATTGGATAGCTGTTTGAGTACACAGGATTCTAGGAACTTGGAGAGGAAGGGTAGAATGGATATTGTTCTAAAATGGTTGGGAAGTGTGGGATTTGCAATTTTAGGTAAGGGGATGACATAAGCCTTGCGCCATAGTGATGGGAAAATTCCGGAATCTAAAGAGTGGTTAATGATGTGGGACATTATAGGTAAAAGATGATCAAGGATTGTTGTAATCATGCGTCTGCTGATTTGATCACAACCAACAGCGTTAGATTTAATAGAGATATCAGTGCCCGAAGAACCCCACCCAGTGCACTACCGACGTGAACCCACTCCTAACACAAGCATTTTAGCTTAGCTGGAGGGGTTAACAAGAATACTAGTAATATGTGACCCACGTTGCTAGTATTCTTTTTTAATAAAAAAAAAAAAAATAAAAAAAAAAAAAAAATATTTAATATATGGTAGAAGTATAGGGTGTTCAGGGTCTCCCCTGTGATAGAAAAGAAAAAATGTTTTTATGAAATTGCCACTGATGTGTATGCTGAAAAGACATTATTTTTTAAATGAATGATTCACTATTAGTTTTATTAGTTAATTTGCAATGATAAAGAATTATAAAAGTCAAACTATATGTATATTGTTTGAATTTTATGAAAGAACTTTATTTTAAGCGAATACTTTTGCTCAATCAATACTACTGAATGCAACGTCTAGAACTGAAACATACCTACATATGTATGTGAATTGATTATTCGGGGTATAAATATAGGGTTCGTTTGAGCTAAGCATTCATTCGTAGTCACTTTCAGTTCCTAGCTTGATCTTGTACAGGGAAGTAGAAAGTCTAACAATATGAAGTTCTTGGCTGTAGTGTTCGCCATTATTCTTATCGCTCAGCTTGCTGACGTTGCCGCTGACAAGTTGCCCATCAATGACCTGATGGAAGCGTATGAAGAACAACAAAATCTTGGTAAGCGCTATCGTCGTTATGAATATACTATCAGTGATCCCGCGGTTTACCCGTGTAAGTCTCGATCCCGTGGGCATATCGGGATAAAAAGCCTATATGTTAATCTAGGTTTTCAGCTATTTACGTCTCAAGTTTCATCGCAATCGGTTCAGTAGTTTTGGCGTGAAAGAGTAACAAACATCCATCTATCCAAACATTCACATTTATAATATTAGTGGGATTCTCCAGTGACATCTGCACTGGGGAATGTATGTATTTACATTTTAATAAAAAATATGAAATGTATAAAATACATATAGAACGCTAAATGACTATCCAACCAGGATAGTTATCAAGAGTAAAATAATGTACTCTAAGATGCCTGCTTTATTTTCTTTTCAAACCCATGCCATTTCATTCATAGAGATGATCTCTACGAACTAAGGTTACCCTTCTATCAAAATCATTTGAAATTGTTCAACATATTTAAATTTTGTTACAGAAAACAATAACGTAAGAATCGCACATGAAGATATACCGATAATTTCAAGAAGGTGCACCAACTCAGCGTGCTACACACTGTGTCGAAGACTTGGTTTCAGCCGCGGAGTATGTCTCTCTTCCACAAATTGTCGTTGTTACATATAAATTTTTGGTCATTTCGTATATAACTGGCTGAATGACTATACGCATTTTTCATTTTGTAATATTGTAAGTTTTTGTTTGTAATGTAGTCAGTACAGATATTTGTACTTGTCTCTTTAAAATTGTAAGTAATGCAAAGATTAAAAGTATATTATTTGCTATAATTTTGACAAAGTTACTCAGTTCACTTACTATGTGTAACTGTAAAAGGTTTGGAAGAGTTTTAGTTACTTTATAAAATTTATATTATGATCGTTTTAATTGTCCTAATTTGTCTTTCACATTAGCGAAATAAACGATATTTTACACATAATCAGTTCGTTTTATTAGATTAAAATCGGCGTGGGCGCCGAAGTCACGTGGCCTTCGGCGTTCATGGACCATGAAAAATGCTAATAAAAAACTGTAAAAAGATAGTTTTTTTAAAAAGGTACCATTAGTACTATCGTCTGTCTTCATTTTCGGGAGCGTTTCACTAACACGCTGTATAATAGCTCGACAAGTGTTTCGCCTCTACACGAGGCATCCTCAGCAATATTCGGTAATCAGCCAGGAAGTTCATTCTCATTAACGTACCCCTGCAGCAATACTTCTCGAAACTTATTTAAAACTGAAGAAGCATGATATTCCTATGCGAACCAAGTTCTTTAAGTTATCATAAACTTGATGATTTTTTTCCTTTTGCTTCTTTACGAAATCCATTAATCAATTAATGTTTTATTAAATTAATTTTTTCTTGCCGTTCATCTTCGGCGTAGAGCAAAAAGAGAAAGATATACATCTTTTTAATATCTACAACTTTAAAATTTTACTTTTTTGATAGAAGGTCTAGTTTCGCTGAAAATCGTGAAAAACCATTTTTCACCACCAGATGTTCACTCCATTCTACCCTCGTAACTCGGATCGACTTTCATTTATTTTCCTGTTGGTTTCGCTATATTTTCTTCCACTTCCTACAGTTTCATGCTGTTATTATTTTTTTCGTTGTTTTGCCATCTACTTTGGTCTATTAATATTATAGTTATAGTTTTGAATGACTGTTCCTTCATCATGTTATCAGCAATTTTGAAGTACTTCAAGTACGTAGTTACTTATAAAAATAAATCAAATGATTATTATTTATCTGATCTACTCGATGAGGAAATTAAAAGCCAGCTATCTACTCAAAAACTATATCTTACTGCTTGTAGTTGTTTATAAGACATTTTATGTGTGTGTGGTGTGAGTTTTTGTAACATTATAAAAACAAGAATCACTAGACTTATTTTTATTTTTTATTTTTACAGTATGCTCTAAGTTACCTGTTATTTTTCGTCTCAGTGTAATATTTATTTAAGACAGTAACCACTGGAACTGGTGAACAAAACAATTATTACACAGATATTTGGTAATTACACATGTTTAACGGAATGAAATAAGATATTAGACATACTTAATATATTGTTTTATTTAATATTAAAATATGTATAACAGGTAACTATTATTATGTGACTACGATTGTTGTCAAAAAAATCCGTTCTAAAATAAACAAAAAATTTATTTGATGAACATAGTCTAATTGTAGAAAACAAAATATGCACCTAATTATAAAGAATACAAACTAAATGTATTAAATTAGATCACGTTGCAGCTCTAGATACATTCTAGTTGGAACAGTTAGAACCAAAATTCATACTAATTAATAACAGCGGCACTTAATAATAGCTACACATCTACCACCTTTGTAGCCAACCTTTCTACAACCAGCACTGCACGCAGCGTCATTGCACCTTATGAAAGTTTTTGTGTTGTCTTTAGTCATCATTCTTAGACTATTGTTTTCTGAAACAGACATTAATATATGACAATAAAAACTTTCGTGAGTAGTGTTCGTAGTGTTTTTTTGTATGGTGTAGGGGGCAAACGAGCAGACGGGTCACCTGATGGTAAATGACTACCGCCGCCCATGGGCACCTGTAACTTAAAAGTCACAAGCGAAATGCAATGCAAGCATTGCTTCACTGCCGGTTTTCTGTGAGGCCGTGGTATCGAGCAGAGTCGAGCCGGCCCATACGTGCCGAAGCATGGCTCTCCCACGCTAAAAGTAATTGGAGAAACCGTGAGGTGCGACAGGGTATGAAATTATACGGGCTTTCCTGAATGCACACGTGTACCGTAAATCCTGAATTAAAAAATATATTTGTATATGTTTTATTTACAAAAAACGCTAAACTAGCCACACATCCACTGTTTTGAATGTGATAGACTGTGGTATACTTGCTAGACATATAAGGAGTCACACTCTTGAGAAATCTTATTACATGTATAAATTTTATTTCCGTTAGATTTTTTGCATGAGATTTAAACGTAGTTAATTATGATATCACTGGCGGAGGAAATAGTAAAAGTAAATCAAAGGAAGCGTAAGGGAAGTAGTTAAAACAAACCTCCCATTTATACGGCATAGTATAGGTTGAGTCAAAACAATACCCTAATTTTAATGAAACATTGTAGACGCCTATCATTATAACCCTAGAGAAGTGAGTTATTATTACGTTAGAAATGAAAATTGCTGAAGAAATAAATATGCCTTTAGTAAAATACAGTTACATAACGCGATAGAAATCGTAACTACGCATTACTTTTTGTCTAATATCTCACATACATCATCATCATCTCACGTAGTTACAAAAATATTTTGATATACCAATAGGTTTCTTTTAATTAAAATGTATATTTTTGCAAAATAATTAAACAAATGAAAAGAAAATATATTTTAATGCTTAAAACTAATGGTAAAGTAGTCGATAAAAGAAATACTAAATGTCCATTTTTTCCGATTCATGGATATTTATGGATAAATCCATAAATGTGAAAAGGAGAAAACCGATAAATTTTTATAATTGAATTTCACGGTTAAGGATATTGAACTGCTTACCGAGATTTCGCTGATTTAAAGAAAACTCGACAGCAGCAGCACCTGCGAGCTGTACCACGAGGATTATGGCGAAAAGTACTGCCAAGACCTTCATGCTGTCCGATTTTGAACCTCGCTGTACAAGACTAAGCTATGAACGGATACTGTCTACTGTAGTATGTTACATCAGTTTGTTTTATTAAATTAAAATTAAAAACGTAGATTCCATATGTTTTAATTCTGACTTTTCACACCAATTCCGATTTTTTGTCCATATTTTGTTCCTGCTCGTACGCCTTTATCAAATCTTAGAATGCAAAGAGAATAGGGAATATGCATGTTGTTTTAATTTACATGATTAATTTTCCCTTGAATCTTTATTGTCCAGATATTATGCCTAAACAATTATTTTCTGATTTAGTTCGTGTTTAATTGCAAAAAATATTAATTAAAATATGCAAAATAGGGCGCGAAATTCAACTTTGCAAAACGCTTCACCATTGGTCGAAACAAAACATGACGTGATATTCCACGTTCTGTCATTTAACGGCGCCTATATTCGTAGTGTTACGGAGAAAGATAGGTGTTTCTGTGGTTTTTGCTCTTAGCTAGTGCAATTTAAGCATTCTGGTGATATTAGAAATCATGTAGGACAATGACTGAATGTAGTTTTGTCAAAGCGCAATCGGACAATCTACCGAAAATAGGTGCTCATGATGACTATATATTTTGCATCAAATCCAGATTTTACGTCCGCTGAGGTTAAAGGAGTGAAAGCCGCAAGGTAATTATTATAATACTTGTTATATTATAATCTAAAGAATAGGTAAGATATGTATAGTTAGTTATATTCATGAAGTTTTATTGGACTTTTATTAAGTAGACAAGCAAGTTGCTTTCTGCTTGATATTTAAAACAAACATAAATTACTGCTGACTAATTCAGACAATATAAACATAAAATCTTCACAACAATATAAACACGATATTGAAGATACTTCATCTCTTCTCATTAATGTACACCATTGTTTTCGTATTTTACATTATTATTTTGTACAGGAAAAAATACTGTATTGGGTGTATTTCTTATAGTGTTTTTACACTTAGGGACAAGGCAATACCTATAAAATGTTTTTTTAACTTTATCCATCGTCTATTAATTATAATAAATAGTAATTACAACTGGAAATCGGTATAAAATTACTGTAACACTTCAAGTAAGTTTATGAAACAAACACTGAGCGTGGAACGTGACGTCATCCAAGGCCCGCGAAATATGGCGGCGTTCAAACAGATCAAATTTTATGGATGTTTTCAATGTTATTTTAAAAATTAATTTGAACATTGCCAAGGTTATTTATATTTTTATTAGGGTAGAATGATGGAACAAGTCAATATAAGATAAAAAAAAATACATGCATATTCCCTATTGTTAAAGTTTGCAATTTTTGTGTTCAAAAACAAATGACAAAGGGAAACTGATTGCGTGTATATGACTTACTTGAAGTTTAATATTAAAGGAAAGCCTTGTTATCATTGATTGTCAACTCTTAATCATCTAGTCGTGATTAACACTTTATAATAAACAAAGTACTTCATTTTACTATCAAATAGGTCAGATAAATACTTAAAAAGCCATGTTTTTTTATTCTGATATTCAGGGAGTCCTCAATGATATTACTACCTAGCTGTGCCCGCGTCTAAGTCGGACAACAACAATATGTCGCTTATAATAGGCGTAGCACTTCCTTAAAGGGGTGAATCCTCCAGGCAGGATATAATGTATAGGTGGTGAAACAGCCACACACACACGCGCGCGAAATAATGACATATGTGGGAAAAGCACCAATTTTTTTTTCATGTGGATTAGCACCTCATCGGACTACTGGTGAGGCCGTATATCAGACTTAGACCAACGAAAACCACACGGTGTGCCTTACAGCGCCTGTAATGCGCTCGCTGGCTCGTTGGCATAGCCAAGAACCGGCTACCGGTTACTCTGGGATCGCCAAACAATAACAAAATGTTGCTGTTTCCATAATTACAGATTACAAGTACCACAGAATAGTATCACAATGTCTCCCATCGGTCGGTCATATGGCCCTGTGTGCCATCATGCACTGGGTTTTAGAATTGCGTGATAGCGCGTGGTACTATCAGTCAGTTAACCATGCTTCGCGTTTATTAACACTTACTTGAGAGCGCAAAGTCACTATATTTTCGAAGTCTCGGACTCAGATGACAGCGCGGAACACTCACGGTCAGCACATAACCCCGCTTTGCGTTTCCCTACGCTATGTCAAGATTGAAAAACTGCCATAACTGCACGGGTTTATTATTTTGTAAACGTATACAAATCTTTTATATTGCCATGGAGAAAACACAGGTACGTCAATTTAAGGAAATAAATGCGCAAAGGTTATTATTTTAAGACTAATTTTAACACCGCAGTTCAAATACACAACACTTTGTAGGTTATGTGCACTTTTAGAAAGTATTCAATTTAATAGATACTTTTTATACATATTTTTAGTGTACCTTAAAAAACGCAATCTCTACAGATTTATTATTTATATAAATAATTATGTGTATTTAGATGATATTGGTTTCCCTTAAATTATAATAAATATTGCGGTACAAATATTTACTTAAAGGTATAATGTATATATGGAATATTAAACAAATGAGAGATTATTAAAAAAAGGGCAGACCCGTTGACCCTGTTTGGGTCATCGGTTCTGCTTACATTATCATAGATTTCATATCTCCATAATAAATTGTTATATTACGCATATATAAGCTAGTAAAATATTTATACAAAGGGTTCAGCAATAAAAAAAAGGCAAGTAAATTTAACATTAGAATATAAATTTATTTTAAACTTGCAGCACCACGCGGTTTCACCCGCGTAAGTCTCGATCCCGTGGGAATATAGGGATAAAAAGTAGCCTATGCGTTAATCCAGGTCTCCAGCTATCTACATACCAAGTTTGTACACTAACTACACACCAAGTACACGTGGCTTGAGTTTTATTACAAAATTACTATTTGGCGTTTTAATGTTTGATTGTTTAGCTAATTCCAGCAAGAGTTATTTATTACATATTTTTATAAAGTCTTAAGTTTTATTTAAAGGTTATTTTTAACTTATTAAAAAGCTTTTACAACCAGAACAGTTAAATATTAATTACTTTTATTAATTGATTAATACCTAATTCAACAATCATGCAAAATACAAAAGGAATTTATGACATTTTAATTCGACACATATTCTTCTGTTTATTCTATATTTTTCATTTCTGTTACTAGGTAAAGGATCAGCTCAAAAAGCCAAAAACTGGTATATTTATTTCTACAGTAGTCATAATAATATATAGTAAACGCGAGTCTGAACGATCTGAAAGAACCTTCGCTACTTAGAGAACAGGGTGTGCTTACATCTCTAGGGCCACAGTCGGAAAAAGACGCGAAGAAAAACGTATATAAAGCCAACACATCTACTTGTGTACCCTGTAACCAAATGACATGGGGAATTTTAGATAATTTGTAGTGAACTTAATAATTTTGTAGGGCGCATACATATGTAGTTATGCATAGATTCGTACCTTAATATTAAGGTAGCATATCTCTGCAACACCGTGCACACAGAAAGATGAAGTCGGCGAGATATTTTGTAGCTAATTTGTAGATTTCAGATGCATATGGCAAAGATACCCAAAAACACACCCATGTCGAAATAGGGGTTGTGTCTAGATATGTGAATTGGTATAATTTGACCAGAGTACTAGGTAAGGTAGCACATCTATGCGTAACTCCCGATAAATGGGCTCTAAAACATTGTTAAGTTCACTACAAATTTACCACAAATTAGCTACAAATTCCCCATATGATTTTGTTAACGGGGTTCGCAAGTGGATGTGTTGGCCTAAAATACGTCGAACAACATCTAAATCAAGACTACTTTCACCAGAGTGTGCGATAAAGAAAATTTAGTCCACTTCACTCCCGACTACAACATTAGATATGTGGGTTTACCGTAAAATAAAACCCCTTTCACTATTTCTCCACAATTTAAGAAGACGTATTTTGTTCTCAAGTCAACATCTTATGTGCGTAAAGGGTAAGAGAACATAATTAAAGACAAAGGCCTGTACTGTGGTACCGTTAATGTTTATTAGTTCTTAAAACGGTTGAGCACCCTCACTCTTTTAGAATCCTAAACTATTTTGAGGCGCAGTCGCGCGTGTCTTGCGGACACAGCGGCGGCGGTGTCCGATTTTCAGCTCTAATTAATATTTTATTCACATTATAAAAGTGCTCGTGCGTTTTGCCACCCGATCTGAGATAACCCTTATGGTACAATACCTTTCGTTTTTGGGCAGATTGATCCGCGTCTTTGAGTTCCAACATCGAATAAAATGGTAATAAATGGTTTACATACACTGTATGAATGTGTTCAAGATAAATAAGACTAATTATCGTGATGAATCAAATGCAGTTGTCCCTTTGGCGTCTGTCTGTCTGTAAAATCGAGTTTCCTTAAAAGGTTTACTCGAATTTACATTTTTGTCCCCTTAGTCTTAACAGATAAAGTGTGTTAAGAGATTTGTAACACTATTATCACACTGAATTGGTATTGGTATTGGTATTGGTATTGGTATAGGGCTCTGTTTCCGCATTTAGACTCATAAGCGGTCCATTATGCGTACAGGTGGGCTGACTAGTTGAGCCAGCCTAGCTCCTTCCAGAAGCGCAGAAGCCTCCTGGGGCATTCACAGGCTTCTAGGAGCGACCTCGCTCCCGCGAGGATACTTGCCCGTTGTGTGGCCACTCCCTCGCACTCCAGGATAACGTGGGCGGCCGTTTCCTCCGCGTTGAGACAGCCTCTGCATAGAGGACTGTTTGTCACATTGATGGCGAATAGGTGTCGATTTAGGGCCAAATGGCCCGTAATAGTTCCTATCACTATTCTGATGTCAGGTCGGTTGAGACTGAGCAATCTGCAAGTCAAACGAGGTGAGACCTTCGTCAGCACCAGTTTGGATTGTCTACAGCCGGGTGTGTCGGCCCAGCGGTTGTTGTGTGTTTCCCAAGTCCGTTGTCTTACCCATGAGCGAAGTTGACTAAAGGGAAGTGGCAACAGTGTAGTTGGACCTGCTACTGTCGTTGCAGATCCCCTCCTTGCCAGCTCATCGGCGACATCGTTCCCGAGTGAGTCACTATGCCCCTTGATCCATTGGAGGATTAGCCCGTTGTCGGAGGCTAGGCGTTCCAGTGTCTGGTGGCATTCGTATATAAGACCGGAGTTCATGGTGTTGCCCTCCAGGGCTTTTAGAACGGCCATACTGTCTGACAGTATGCGGATGTTATACTCCTTTATACATCTTGACATGACCGCAGTGGCGGCGTAGATTATCGCAACGCACTCGCATTGAAATATGGAACTGTGCTGCCCTAACGCCAGTGATATTGTTATGTTCAGGTCTTGTGAGAAAATTCCGGTTCCAGTCCCTGTCCCCATCTTAGAACCGTCCGTGTATATACGGACTTCATTTATGCCGGATTGATCTCGGTCGTTTTCATATAGCTGTATTCGGTATCTCCTTTCGAAGATGTGTTGTTTGGGGATCCTATCGCATGGGGCAGCTATCAGTGGTTGATAATCCACTAATTCATTCCATAATTTGGAATGGGGACCCTCTCGGTTGTACCACAGACCCAGGTGTTTGAGTCTGATGGCTGCCACAGCTGCTTCCTGCTGTATAAATAGGTCTAGTGGTGCTAGGTCTAGAGCTACTTCCAGGGCGGCTGTGGGAGTCGTGCGCATGCATCCAGTAGCGGCAGCACATGCGAGTCTCTGGAATTGCTGCAACTTGTTACTGACGGTGCTGAGCTCTGTTCTCTGCCACCAGGCAATAGCACCGTACGTGATAATAGGCCGTATGACCGTTTTGTACAGCCATAGGGTGATTTTTGGTGATAAGCCCCAGCTTTTGCCGAGGAGTCGCTTGCATTGGCAGAAAATAATGCTCGCTTTGTTCAGTTTCATGTCCAGGTGCCTGTTCCATAGGAGTTTGCTGTCAAGTATCACTCCTAGATACTTGACCTCCTTGGTAAGAACTAGGCGGGTGTCGAATAGTTTAGGTAGTCTTAATTCTCCTAAACTACGTTTATTTGTGAACATAATCAGTTCCGTCTTTGCCGGGTTCACTGTTAAGTCGTGTTTCTCACACCACTGTTCGACGACCTTCAGTGCGGTTCTCATTAGGTCGCATACCACCCCCTCAAAGGGGCCACTGATGAGGATGGTCAGGTCGTCTGCATAGCCTACTGTGAGGAACTTGTGGTCATTGAGCTGAGTAATGAGCTCATTGATCACAATGTTCCACAGGAGAGGTGAGAGAACTCCGCCTTGCGGACACCCTCTGGCCACCACCCCTCTCGTTGTATTATTCACAGTAAATTGTATGGCCCTGTGTCTGAGCATGCTGTCGATCCACCCGGCAATTGTGGGATCGACCCCATGTCTTGACAGAGCCTGGCTGATGCTGGTGAAGTTAGTTTTGTCGAAGGCACCCTCGATATCGATGAAGGTTCCTAAGGTAGACAACTTGTTTTTTAGATTGCCCTCTATGTATGAAACTACTTGATGAAGGGCAGATTCTGTTGATTTGCCCATTGAATAAGCATGTTGGTTGGGGTTCAGAGGGTAGTTGACTAGTGCAGTACTCCTGATTTCCCTGTCTATTAGTCTCTCCAGTACTTTAAGTAGGAATGATGTGAGACTGATGGGTCTAAATGATTTCGGTTGTGTGTAATCTCCTTTGCCGGGTTTGGGGATGAAGACTACTTTGACCTCTCTCCATTTTAGGGGGACATAGCGATGTGCCAGGCAGCCTTCGTAGATGATCCGAAGATGATCTATGAGTGCCCCATCACACCATTTTAGCAGGCCTGGGAAAATACCATCTAGTCCTGCCGCTTTGTATGGAAGAAAGCTGTTGATCGCCCAATGCATGCTTAGCATGATTAACGATTTTGCGGGCAGTTAACCAGTCAGAGTCGGCTGGTGTATTACCTTCGTTAACCTCCCATGTGTCTTCCATATTTGATATGCGACATCCTGGGAAGTGAGTTGTCATTAACAGTTCTGAAGTCTCTGAATCTGTTTTTGTGTAAGTCCCATCTGGTTTTTTCAAGAAGCCAAGATTGTGCTCTCGTTCACCACACATGATGTTTTTGACTCTGTTTGCCTTATCGTTATTCTCTATGTTAGTACAGAAGCTTCTCCAGCATTCAGTTTTACTGATTCTGATCCGCTTCTTGTAGTGATTTAGGGCCTGCTTATATGCTTCCCAATGATGGTCTAGTCGGGAATTTTTTGTTTTATTGAACCATTTTCTAACCTTGCGCCTTTGTTTCTCCAGTTCCGGTCCCCACCAGTGTTGTTTACTGCGTGGTCCAGTTCTGGGTACCGAAAGTGGGCATGTCTGTTCGAAGCAGGTAATTAGGGTGGTTGTAAGGTTATCTACATGTTTATCAATATCCGCTGTGGTCCCATGAGCAGTCGGCATATCGGTATTTTCCAACCTTTCCGCAGTGACTAGCCCATACTTACGGACGTCTATCTTACGAGGATTCCGTCGGGGTTCAGGCGGTATGAGAGTCATCTTCAGGTCAAATTTGATCCACCGGTGATCCGAGCACGACGCCTCATCCGAAACATGCCAGTCCGAGATATGTGTCGACGCGTGCTCACTGGCTAATGTTAGATCTATGATTGTTTGGGCTCTCGATGTGACGAATGTCGGTTCGGAGCCAGTGTTAATTACGTTTAGCTTAGTAGTGAGTAGAAAAGAAACAAGTTCCTTACCTCGTTGGTTATTGTTCTTATTACCCCATAGCACATGGTGCGCGTTGGTGTCAGCGGCGACGATCAGCTCTAGCCTCTCTCGCTCGCAGTAGCTTGCAAGTGCGGCCAGTTCCGGGGTGGGGATGTCTGCGTCGCCCGGCAGGTATGCGGACGCCATCACCACTTCTGGTAGGCCTGAAGAGGGTTCTTTGAGTCTGATGGTAGTCAAGTCTCTGGAACAGAACTCGGTCATTAAGGTGGAGTTCGCGTGTTTCGGTGTAAAAATACATGTACGCGGTTTATCAATGGTCGTGTTGAGAAGTAGTTTACCTCCAATGTTGTTTAGACCGCAAATCCTGCCCTTCCTAATCCACGGCTCCTGGATTAGGGCTACGGTCGTGGTGTTGACCTCCAGCATTCTGCGAAGGCTAGCCGTTGCAGTTTGGCTGTGCTGGAGGTTGATTTGTATGGCTTTGAGGCTAGGGGGAGCTGGCAGCGCCATCGTCGCTATCCAGCATCGTCTCGTCCAGATCGCTGTCAGCCTCTCCGGAGAGGCATTTCTCAGGCGAGACTGCTTTCGCCGTGCTGATCTGGACGCCTGGCCCCTTGCTGGGGTCAGGTTGAGCTTCCCCTTGGGTTTCGCTGCTTGGGTCTCCGGAGACCTCCTGGGACGCAGCTTCTAAGTTCGTCGGCGGTGGTTGAGGACGGTCGTCAAGGAAACGGATGTAGAGATTTCCAAGTCCGTAGTGGACCCTACGCTCGCTCTCCCTGAGCCTAGACACGTCCTCTTCTGGGATGACGAGCACCAGAAAGAGAGCCTTTTTCTCTTCTTGGGGCTCGGCATGGTAAAGTGCCCAGTTGGACACCTTGTAGTCACAATTTTGACACGTTAGCCGCCTACGGATGTGGTCTAACGTGTCCTCAGGGCCTTCCTGTGGCACCAGGAGTCCCGCCTTGATACGTTTGGGAATCTCAGATTGGCGTTTGACTACCAGTCTGGTTCCCAAACATGGTGCTTCAATTTTGACCACGGCCTGGCGCAGCCACTGAAGGGCAAAGTCATCGCGGCACCACATCTTAAGGACCCCTTCGCTATGGAAGGGCTTTCCCTTAAAACGCGGCGCCACGAAGGGGACGCAGGACGTGCTGGGCGCAAAAATTTCAGCGTAAAACACGCCAAGCAGCCGAACCTCAATGTCCTGCACCTGCTCCTTGGTCAGGTCGTGGTAAGGCTCCTGCATTACTGCGACGCAGTAGTCATTCGACTTTAAAGCGTCGGAGTAGCTCGTGGAGCCAGTGGTGGTGGGCTGGGATTTAGGGCGCTTACCGCCGCCCTGTGGAGTCAAAGACTCATCCGGCCGGTTTCTTTTTGCGGGTTTAGACGGGCCCGAGGGCCTGCCCGCCTGCTTCGCAGTCCCCGCTTTATTGCCCCGTCTAGTGTGACCCTGCCGTGGGGTCGCTTTCACAGCTGCAGGCCCCTTAGCGTCTAGTGGTGTCCCCATAGGAGCTGCTGTTCCCTCGTCTAGACTGTTGTCTTTGCCGTGGGTTGGCGCATCGCTAATAGGGACGACGTGAGTCTTTGCAGACCCTTCAGCAGCTTCACGCTGCTTACTTCCACCTGACGCCAGAGGTCGCGCTTGTTCAGCTTCCGCCCGGGCTTTCGCCCTTTTGGTCCTACGGTTCACCCTGGACGGTTTCGGTTTTTGTCCCCTCTTCTTCTTTATACCCACCAGGTTCCAACAGGGTTCAACCTGGCTGGAGCCTGCGGGCATAGGCATTGCTGCCTTCAGAGAAGAAAGGTCAATATTCGACTGTGGCGCATCACTCTGGTTATGCACCTGAGGAGCTGCCGGTGTCTTAGGTGGCGCTACACTCGGGTTGTCCACCCGAGGAGCTGCTAGTAGTTTAGGTGGCGCTCCTCTCGGGTTATCCCCTCGAGGAGCTGCCAGCTTGGGGGACGACGCTGCACTCGGGTTGTTCACCCGAGGAGCTGTCGATTTGGGGGGTGTCGCTGCACTCGGGTTATCCACCCGAGGAGCTGTTGGTGTATTGCACAGGGCGCCGCCTGGGTTATTCACCCGGGGTGCCGCCTGTGCAGGTTTCCTGAAAGGAGAAAAGTTTTTGTTTAGTTTAGAATCCATAAGTGTTAGTCATCCCTCTGTTCTTCCACCCTCCTTGGAGCCCTCAAGTGGGGACGTCGCGGCAAAAGGCACGCAGACGCCAGAAGTAACAGAGGGATATAGAGCTCCTACCCTGGCAGAGAACAGGCCGAACTAGGCAGAAAGACACAGTCGTCCCGCCCGTCGTCTGCCCCCACCAGGAAAGAGTTCTCGCCTGACAGCCCTCTGACGGGTCGTCACAGCCGATTGACAGAGGGTGGCTAGCCTCCTGCCTCCCGTGTCAGGAGAAATCAGGGCCAAAGCAGTGTGTTGCCTTTCGGCTCAACTACCAGAACACCTTCATCCCCCCATACGGGTCCCCGCACACGGCACAAACATGCGGGTGGTTGACCCGCCCCCCCCCTCACCATCAGTCATAGTTGATGATGAGTCCGCAAGTATCAACCACGTACTACCCGCAGTAGGTTTTTAGGAAGGAAAAGTGGGATAGGTGCGATAGGTAAGGGATAGAATTGCGACTGGATGTTTCTGTTATCTCTGTTTCGTAGGGAACCAGATCAAAAACAGGCGGCAACCACGGGAAGGATAACTCTCCAGACTTGACATGGGGATCTACACGACCTGCGCTCGCTCCCATGGCCATTAGCCGTGCACATCCTCCGGACAGGAGGGCATGCCAGGGCTGTATCTGTTCCAGGCGATCGAGGCCTCTTGGAACAAACCCAACCCCGCCCTTATCACACTGAAATTTTCCTTTCTTTAATCTTTCCAATTTAAATGTTTATGTATTAACAACTATTTTCACCGTTATTATACCAGTCATTGAACGTTCACTACTAAATTTATATCTGAATTTATAAATCAAATCAAATCATTTATTTGCATGAGATAGGTTTAGGGCTGGTATAGAGTACATAATAAATGCATAGGTGCGCTGTTTCATAACCTCAGAGAGGTGTGCAGATATTTAAAAAAAAAAAAAAAAAGAATAAAGCAATTCGCATGCAAAATAACATAATCAATCACACAATCGGATATAAAATAATTAATTACATACATTAGTCAAAGTCAAAGAAATTTATAATGTCAAATATTTAAATATATATAAATATTAATGAGATTTTTATAACTCTCTTAAAAACTTAGCTGAATGTCGATTTCTAAGGTCTCTTCGTATGTGTAAAGTTACCACCGACATCTTATTATTCTAATATGGAGCATGATCGTGCTCAATGCACATTTTTTTTTTCTAACCTCACTCTAACTTGTTGAGATAACAATCAACAAAACTTCTATCTTAAATTCTTAGTTTATTTCCTAGCCACGTGTTGCCTTAGTGTACCTCATTTTGGTTTAAACCGTTTTTTATTAATATAGGTTTTATTTTTAATGTCACTCCCCTGAGCTAATTCGTTCTGAAGAGGTCTCCTTTGACTGGTGTGAACTTACTAAGAGGTGGAGTCCGATCCTTTCTATTTTTATTAATAATCACATTACAGTTACATATATACATCACATAAAAATAATAACAAAAATGAATAATGCTTATTAAACAGTGGTCCCCATGGTAGGAAATCCTGTGTTACGGGGAACAGCGTTCCGTGTTACTTATGCAGGTAGTACCTATAAATATTTACTTGAAAATATGGCGTCAATGCCATTTTTATACAAAATACAGATAATTTTAATAAAGAAAATTAAATTATGTCGCATGTGAGCGGCAACACGCGCCTGCATGTGTGCGTTAATGCCATGCAGACTATGCTAAGCAGACAATTTGTAGTTACAGCATTTTAAAAATGGTGAAACCACTGAAACTGACATATCATTGCCACAATAATGAGAGCTTGAACTTGATTTAGCGGGATCTAGTTTAGGGAGACTAAAAGACTTTATTTCAGACTTCAATTTTTTTATTTCATTGTAATGTCGTGTCATTAGGGATTCCCCTCTATAACAATAAACAACATTATCAATATTATTATTTTTGTGATCTACTTGCTAGACAAATTAAGTAGGTGCATTATTCGTGCTTTTAGGTATGTCTTTATTTTTCTAATCAGATAATCGATGATAACATAGCCTCCGTGGGGTATAAATATCGAACCTGATATAGTAATTCATGCATTACAAGCAACTAACTGATTTCAGTTTATAATTTATTTCTTCCATAAAAGTAAAAAATTATTTTACATTATGAAGCTTTTGATCGTAGCTTTTGCCATAGTTCTCATAGCTCAGCTAGCAGATGCTACTGATACTGATGTAGAATCTTCTCTGGATGACTTAATAGGGGCGTACGAAGAACAACAAAATATCGGTAAGTTAAACCTGTGAGTTTTAGTGAGTTATCCAGCCTTTGGGGCGGGCGGTGCATGTGGGGCAATCGGGTTTTTTTCCGTCCAGGTTTAAGTCCAGTTTCATTATTATGAAAATCTGCCCCCCAGCCCCCTACTTAACTCTTACCTCAATTTTGCCGGAACGATAGAGGTCGCAATTATGCACCGATTGCTTTTAAACTTGGACGACAGATTGACAGGGCAAAAATGAAAGTTAAGTTCGTTCCCTCAAAAGCGGGGACTGGGGGGGCAGATTTTCAAAAATCTGTTTTTTTTAATCATAACTTTTTTCTTATGGAATTTTTTTGGACCGTTCAATATTAATAGCATGCCAGTAGTAAATACGAACATTTTTTAATATAAACCCTAAATGGTTCTATATTTAACTTGGGGAGGGGAGGAAAAACCAAAATTTGTTGCAAATAAATTTATAGCTCCGAAACTGTAAACCTTTTTACAATCGGTAATATTTTCAAATGAAAGCTAATTTTTTATTTTACTCTAAAATGTAGACATTTAAAGTTTTTAATGCGACTTACATTTTTGGATATAAAAAAAAACACAAAATCTATCTCAGCGGGCCCGCATGCGAGCCTGGTATTTTAACTGCCGGTTGTTTTGGGGTCTAGGGATCATAACTTGACCTTCTGTGGAGAAATTTTTGGAAAACTCGACAACTCGTACAAAACCAATAGGTAGACTTTTCTTCGAAATTTACCTAAAAATTACTTTTAAATATCTTAATACTACGTGACATCCCCTTGTCCCTATTTGGTTTATATGTTTGAATATCTAGTTATACAAAAAATCGTTAGTAATAAAATTGAAATATCCTTACGATTGTGCTTTTGAGTGTGCTTCTTTAAATTATGTTGGTTTATTTTTACAGAAAACAACGATATAGCAACTCAAGAAATTCCAACAACTTTGAGAAGGTGCAACAACGCAGCGTGTTATAACATTTGCAGAAGGCTTGGCTTCAGAACTGGTAGATGTATTTCTGCCACTACGTGTCGCTGTACAAATTAGTATTTTGTGTATTTTTAATATGTATAAAATAAAGTAATTTTTTTATACAAAATTTTTTTATGTCACAGAAACAGAGAGTACCTTTTCCTGACTGGACTTACAGAGTTAGGATATTGGAAAAAAACATTTTTTTTATTATTGATGATAACTTAGTACTAATTTTCTATTAAAGACTAGAACTATTGATGATAACTTAGTACTTATTTTCTTACGAAATAAGTAGAAAAATTACAGCTAGTCCGTTGATTGATCAACAACTATGATCACCTCTAAAAACCATATAATTTATGGTAAAGTATTGACATGGTAACTAATGCTACTTTTGAGATTAGAATCTACTTTGTGCTGTAGCAATATAGTCATACTAGGTGGTACCCGTGTCTTCGTCTGCGTAGAATCGCTCCCATACAAACTTTCATTCCCTATTTCACAGACAGACAGAGTTACTTTATGACGTATTTATAAAATACTAGCAGCGCCCCGCGAATTCACCCTCCGCCTCCGCTCTAAAATCCGTACATATAATAATAATAATTTGACACATCTCACACACTGCCGTCTGATCCCAAACTAGGCAATTTTTTTTTATGGTATAGGTTCAAACGAGCAGACGGGTCACCTGATGGTAAATTACTACCGCCGCCCATGGGTATCTGCATCTCGAGAGTCACAAGTGCGTTGCCGGCCTTTAAGGTGGGAGTAGGGGAAGAGGGGAGAGGGGGAGAGAGGGAAGGGTTAGGGCCTCCGGTAACGTCACTCACGCGGTGATAAGCAATGTAAGCATTGCTTCACTGCCGGGTTTCTGTCACGCCGATCACCCTGGTTGAGCCGCCCATACATGCCGAAGCATGGCTCTCCCACGAACAAAAAAGGTTTTGTGTAAATTGGTTAAAATATGATGATAATTTCGTGCGAAGCCGGGGCGGGTTGCAAGTTATAGATAAATTAAACCCAAACACAGAACAAATGACCGTGCTGATCACACAATTATTTGTTCTGGGTGGGAATCGAGTCCACCACCTCTGGCCCAGCAGTCACCTAACTATTAGACCAATAGGACGGTCTATGCGTATGTACGTATTACATATGTACTTTAAATATAATATTGATGAAGGATTACTGTGTAATTTTGATTTTTTGTAATGATAAATGAAGTAGGGGGCTATTGACAAAACTCTTGTCAATCGTTTTTGACCTAAACTAAAGTAATAATTTCAAGTATATAATGCGGAGATAAGGTACTGCTTTTAAAGCCAAGACTTTGCTAGTTACATTGGAAAATTCCGTTGTTTACACTTTTTGTTATTAGTAGTAGACATACAATTGCCACAATAATGAGACCTTGAACTTGATTTAGCGGGATTTAGTTTAGGGAAACTAAAAGACTTTATTTCGAACTTCTATTTTTTTCATTCATTGTAATGTCGTGTCATTAGGGATTTCCCTCTATAACAATAAACAACATTATCCATATTATTATTTTTGTGATCTACTTGATAGGAAAATTAAGTAAGTGCTTATAGTAAGGAAAGTTGTTTGGAAGGGATTATTTTAAACAAGAACATGTGATGGGTAGTTATATGCGTCAGACTGCATGCGACATTTGTGAACGAAGTGACAACTTGTTAAAGGGACTTTGTACTTTTCAAAACAGGACATTGTTACCTATTATTTTATGTATTTCCGGAAAATTGTGATAACACAAATAATAATTTTGATACTTTACCCTAAATTAGATGTTTTTTAGAGGTGATCATACTTGATCAATCAATGAACTAGTTATAACTTTCCTACTTCTTTCGTAAGAAGATTAAGTAGTAAAAATGTTTTTTCCAATATCGTAACTCTGAAAGTCTAGTCAGTAAATGGTACTCTCTGTTTCTGTTAAATAAAAAAAATGTAGTTTATAAAAATTACTTTATTTTACACATATTAAAAATACACAAAATACTAATTTGTACAGCGACACGTAGTGGCAGAAATACAGCTACCAGTTCTGAAGCCAAGTCTTCTGCAAATGTTGTAGCACGCCGCGTTGTTGCAACTTCTCAAAGTTGTCGGAATGTCTTGAGTTGCTATATCGTTGTTTTCTGTAAATATAAAAGTAACATAATATAAACTACTTCATCTATAGGTTTTAACACGATTTTTATTGAAGTTGATTTTTTCGATATAGGGTGATATAACATTTTAAAATCTGAGAATCCGAAGTTCTGAAGCTCAAATATAATTTACCGATATTTTGTTGTTCTTCGTACGCCACTATCAAGTCATTGAGAGGAGAGTCGCCATCAGCAGCATCTGCTAGCTTAAAGACGAGCACTATGGCAAAAATGATGACCAAGAACTTCATAATGTCAAATAATTTTTAACGTTTATATGCAAGAGAAGTTACGGACTGAAAGCAGTTGGCTGTAATGCATGACATATTATAACGGGTTTGATATTTATACTCCACAGAGGCTATGTTACCGTCAATTGTCTGATTAGTAAAAAAGGTCAGACAAATAGCAATGATAACGAGGGGAGTCCCTTATGAATAGCACTGACAGCCTCAAAATAGAAATATTAAGAAAGATAGCAGTCTGATGACGAACAATATGTACTAACAAAAACTAACATATCAATAAATTAATATAAACATATGGTGTTTTGCCAATAATTTTTTGCTGTAACTTTATAATATAATAAACATTTAAAACTTCTGTAACTTGTAAGTAATGCGTCAACGAATAGAGAAATAAATATTATTAGCATTTTTTGTGTGTTTTAATTACTAACAATATTAAAAATCAATCAATTAGCTTATTGGTGTCCACTGCTGGACATAGGCCTTTCCCAATGTGCGTCATAGCACCCGGTCCTGCGCCTTTTTCATCCAAACTATTCTAGCTACCTAGGTTTTCGATCCATCTGGCTGGGGGGCTTCTTACCTCCCATTTGCGGATTCGCGGTCCCTAGCGGTCCTTCGGCATACGTGGCCAGCCCAGTGCCACTTCGACGTACTTATTCTGCGAGCTATGTCGGTTCTTTGTGGGATGATCCCGTTACGATTTTCGGTTCTACTTTAATAAAATGAGGTTTATATTTAATTCACATTATAAAAGTGCTACCGCATTTAGCCAGCCGGTCACAGTTAACCTTGTAGTTTGGGCAGATTAATCCGCGTCTTTGAGTTCCAACTTCGAAAGAAATGGTAATAAATGGTTTACATACACTGTACGAGTGGGTAACAAAGGCATGGGTTCAAGATAAATTACACTATATAATCGTGATGAATCAAATGCAGTTGTCACTTTGGCTTGTCTGTAAAATCGACTTAACTTAAAAGGTTTACTCGAATTAACATCTTTGTCCCCTAAGTCTAAACAGATAAAGTGTGTTAAGAGATTTGTAACACTATTATTACACTAACATTTTCTTTTTTATAATCTTTCCAATTGTAATGTCGTGTCATTAGGGATTCCCCTCTATAACAATAAACAACATTATCAATATTATTATTTTTGTGATCTACTTGCTAGACAAATTAAGTAGGTGCATTATTCGTGCTATTATGTATGTCTTTATTTTTCTAATCAGATAATCGACGATAACATAGCCTCCGTGGAGTATAAATACCGAACCTGATATAGTAACTCATGCATTACAAGTAACTAACTGGTTCCAGTTTATAATTCCTTTCTTCCATAAAAGTTAACAATTACTTGACATTATGAAGCTTTTGATCGTAGCTTTTGCCATAGTTCTCGTAGCTCAGCTAGCAGATGCTACTGATACTGACGTGGAATCTTCCCTGGATGACTTTATAGAGGCGTGCGAAGAACAACAAAATATCGGTAAGTGAATATATGACCTGTGAGTTTTAGTGAGTTATCCCGCCCTTGGGGCGGGCGGTGCATGTGGGGCAATCGGTTTTTGTCCGACCAGGACAAATATTTTTTATTCGTCAGGTTTGCAAATAAAAAAAATGACTTTGAAACATCTTAATACTACGCTGCATCCTCTTGTCCCTATTCGGTACGCCTATGTTTGAATAACTACTTCTACAAAAAACCGTTGCTAAGAAGATCGAAATATCCTAATGATTGCGCTTTTGAGTTTAGAGAAAGTTCTTTAAATTATGTTGGTTTATTTTTACAGAAAACAACGATATGGCAACTCAAGATATTCCGACAACTTTGAGAAGTTGCAACAACGCAGCGTGCTATAACATTTGCAGAAGACTTGGCTTCAGAACTGGTAGCTGTATTTCTGCCACTACGTGTCGCTGTACAAATTAGTATTTTGTGTATTTTTAATATGTATAAAATAAAGTAATTTTTATTAACCACATTTTTTATGTCACAAAAACAGAGAGAACCTTTTCCTAACTGGCCTTTCAGAGTTAAGATAATAAAAAAAAACATTTTTTTCTATTGAAGACTTCATTATTGCTGATAACTTAGTACTGATCGAATGGAGGGATTAGGGATCAAGAGGTGAATAGGGATAAAACCAGGAAAAGATTTCGACGCTCACTCCCGTTAGTTCCTAGTTCATTTCAATATCTGTTATTTTTTGTATAATAGTAGAATATTGAAATTATTTATTAACCGACTTAAAAAAAGGAGGAGGTTCTCAATTTGTTGGAATCTTTTTTTTTAAGACGCCTGAACCAATTTAGAAAATTAATTTTTTTGTTTCAAAGGGTATATATACTTCCCAAATTTAAATGGGACCTCCCATTTAAATTTTATCGAAATCGGTTGAGCGGTTTTTAAAAATCAATAAATATCTAAAAATTGTATACATGGATGATATTTTCATTTACTCCGAAACTTCGCTGTCTCATTGGAGCAGTGTTCTTTTTTGATTTTGAAATATTAACAAACCTTTATAATACTTATTTGCTTTAAGTATTAAAAATAAAGCTCTATGATTTAGTCACCGGTCCATTTTTTTTATATCTAACCTAAAAAAATTAATACTTAGATAAGTAAAAAATCATTATTATAACTAAGGAGTGCCAACCCTAGTAAATTTCCCTATTGACACTTTTGTCGTTCCTAATAACCCCAATTCCGGGCAACCTTCACGGGAGATACCGCTGCGGGTGACGGACATAAAACCCGTCTCATCCACCTGCGGCCACTGTTAGGGTACGCACGTGAGCGCGTAAACCTTCCGCCTGGACGTCTTCCTACCAAATCCACTCCGCCACCTCCTTGCCCCAGAAGTTCTCCTCGTAGTGCATCGCGGTCGCGGTAAAACAACTTGGGCGACCTAACTCCTCGCTTCGTCGGACTAATTGGGAGACTCACTGTAGTCAGTAACTCAGTGCCGCTACCTGAAAACTGTGGGCACCTAGGACCAGCACCAACATGTCATCGGTTTACCTAATATATTACTTCCAGTCAAAACTAAGGTCCGATCAATCAATAAGGTGACTGCAGTACTTCATGCAAGACCGAACCGGAGCTGTATAAACATTAAGCAGCTATTCAGAGCTGAAGCACCGTTGGACCTTCATAATGACTCCCAATTTCTTGGAAGCTGTCTGTGCCATGGACTTAATTTGTCGAGAGAAATTAAGACCGAAATTAAGTTCTAATGTGCAGAAACACCCTAGATGATCGGTAATCGGTAAGCACACACCTTGTAAACTGGGTGTAAGTTCGAAAGACCTATAGCGTTACACGAACGGTTTAACCTAAAATGAGGTACATTAAAGGCAACACGCGGATAGGAAAAAAACTAAGAATAGCAGATAGAGGTTTTGTTGAAAGTTATCTCAACAAGGTAGAGTGAAGTTAGAGGAGTGAGGTTAGCACACACCTTGGAAACTGGGTGTAAGTTCGAAAGCACCCATTTTCACCGAAAAGGGACACACCTGTGTTTTAGAAGGGAAATATGTGGCTCTGAGCTTTGTTTATAGTCACGGGTTAACATAAGATTTTACATTAATATAACCGAACGGCAAATGAATGGTCTAGAAATGTAAAAGAACTTCATCGGCCATCTTTCAATATTTCAGCTTAGATAATAATAACAAATACTCTTTATTGTACACCAAAAAATAAATTACGAATATACACAAACAAATTATACATAAAATGCACGATTTGCGGCCTTATTGCAAGAAGCAATATCTTCCAGGCAACCTTTAGATAAGGCTCTAAATATTTGAGGAGTTCGGTGTAAAGCCACCAGAACAGGGGCCCGCCTACTCGAAATCCCCGGGGCTACCAGTGGTTCCAAAGCCGACGCATTAGCGACCAAACTCCGGGAGTCGCTAGATGCGGCCACAGTTCGTGTGTCCAGGCCAACTAAATGCGCAGAAATGCGCATATCGGGTCTGGATGACGCTATTACAGCATCCGAAGTCGTGACTGCTGTGGCAGAGGCAGGAGGCTGCTCCCGGGATCAAATTAAGGCTGGAGAAATTCGCTTCGGTCCTAATGGTCTAGGAACAGTGATAATTAGCTGTCCCGTTGCGTCAGCTCAAAAGGTCGCCAATGGCCGAAACCTCCTGCTCGGTGGCTTTTTAAAGGCAAAAGTTCAACTCCTGCAGCCTAAGCCAACAAGGTGTTTTCGGTGCCTGTCGGTTGGGCACGTAGGAGTTAAGTGCAGCGCGGAATTAACTGTTGGAGATCGGTGCTTCCGGTGTAGCCAGCCTGGTCACCAAGCCCGCTCTTGTGATGCCCCGCTGTGCTGCTTTAAGTGTGCAGCCGAAGGAAAACCAGCTGAGCACCGAGCAGGTAGCAAGACCTGTGCTGCAGCAGGGCCTCAGACCAAAAGTAAAGCTCTGAGTCCCACAGAGGGACCTGTGGCCACTAACGAAGAACAGCAAGGTTCACAGCGGGATACGGGCATGGAGATCCAATAATGGACCCACACGTTCGCGTTCTACAGGGAAACATTAACCACTGCGCCAACGCCCAGGACCTTCTGCTCCAGAGCATGGCTCAGTGGTTGATCAACGTCGCTGTCATCGCCGAGCCGTATTTCGTTCCTCCTGGGGACGTCTGGATAGGAGACCTTGACGGTTTGGCTTCTATTGTCCGTGGTACCTCTGCTGGTACAGCTCCCTTCTCTGTTATTGCAAGGGGGCGAGGATGCGTGGCAGCGGCGGTTGATGAGGTTGCGGTCGTGGCTGTTTACTTCTCACCGAACCGTGCACTGACTGAGTTCGAGGATTGGCTCACTCAGTTGGCCGTCGTCGTCGAAGGATGTCGCCCCCGCCCGACACTGGTCCTTGGGGACTTCAATGCTAAGTCAACGGCTTGGGGTTCCCCAGCCACTAATGCGAGAGGTGCGGCATTGGAGGAGTGGGCCGTGTCATCTGGCCTAGTCCTCTTGAACCGGGGTTCTGTCCCCACGTGCGTGCGTCAGCAGGGTAGTTCGATTGTGGACATCTCGTTTGCAAGCCCTGCTCTAGCGCGCCGTGTCCAAGGCTGGAGAGTCTTAGAGGAGGTGGAGACATTGTCTGACCACCGATATATTCGGTTTGACGTCTCCACCCAGACCTCTGATGCCCCGGTCAGGACGGTTCCACCTACTCGGCGTTGGGCGCTTAAGCGTTTGGATCGCGAGCTCCTCCTGGAAGCCTCCATCGTACAGGCCTGGGTCTCGGCACTGGATAGGCCTGTTGATGTCGATGTTGAGGCCGATTGGTTCCGGGAGGCCATGTCACAAGTTTGCGATGCGGCGATGCCCAGGGTTCAGCCCAGAACTGCGAGGTGCCAGGTGTACTGGTGGACACCAGAGATAGCGCGGTTGCGTGAAACCTGCGTGATCGCACGCCGCCAGTACTCCAGATTTCGCAGAAGGCGTCGCCGCCATGATGACGCCAGCGCCCAAGAGTTAGAGTTTCTATCGTGTTACAGGAGTGCCAAGAGGACCCTTCAAGCGGCAATAAAGCGGGCCAAATCAGAGGCCTGGAAATACTAGAGACTCTGGAACGTGATCCGTGGGGGCGCCCCGACCTTTTGGTGAGAGGTAAATTGCTCTGCCTCAGTTGCTCAACGCCGAAGACGACGACGCCCCCGAAGTTACTCGGGCAGAATTAAGGGCTGCGGTGCAACGGCTTCAAGCCAAGAACACTGCCCCAGGACCCGACGGCATCCCAGGCCGAGCGTGGGTTCTAGCCCTTGAGGCTCTCGGGCCCCGGCTAATGGGGCTCTTTAGCGCATGTTTGGAGAGAGGCCAGTTTCCGAAATTGTGGAAGACGGGGAAACTGGTCCTCATCCGTAAGGTGGGGCGCCCGGCAGACTCTCCGTCTGCCTATAGGCCCGTCGTGTTGCTGGACGAGGTGTGCAAGCTATTTGAGCGAATCATCGTGGAACGCCTCGTCGAGCACCTTTCGAGAGTGGGGCCGGACTTGGCGGAAAACCAGTTTGGCTTTCGCCGGGGGCGCTCCACCGTGGATGCAATCATGCGTGTAAGGGCCCTGGCGGAGGAAGCAACATCCCGAGGTGAGGTGATGTTGGCGGTGTCTCTTGACATCGCTAACGCTTTTAATACCTTGCCCTGGATTTGCATTAGAGAGGCGCTAGTTTTTCACAGAGTTCCTCTCTACCTCCGCCGTATTGTCGGGGCTTATTTGTCTGAGAGAGCCGTTATCTACCCGAGTCGGGCAGGTTACGGTTGGCGAGATATGTCGAGCGGTGTTCCACAGGGCTCGGTGTTAGGGCCTCTCTTGTGGAACATCGGTTACGACTGGGTGCTTCGCGGAATGCTTTTAGGAGGTGTCGCCGTCACTTGCTACGCTGATGACACCCTTGTGACGGCGAGAGGCAAGACATACCGCGAGGCTAGGATAAAAGCCACGGCCGGGGTTGCTCTAGTCGTTGGAAGGATTCGGCGGCTGGGTCTCGAGGTGGCCCTGCATAAATCGGAGGCCCTATATTTTCACGGGCCTCGGAAGAGGCCACCAGCGGGATCTAGCCTTATCGTGGGAGGCGTTCGCTTCGGCATTGAGCCCTCGATGAGATATCTAGGGCTCGTACTCGATAGCCGATGGGATCTCGGTTATCATTTCCGGAATCTGGCCCCCAAACTTACGAGGACGGCGGCTGCTCTTTCACAACTGCTGCCGAACTTAGGAGGGCCCGACGCTTCCTGTAGGAGACTTTACGTTGGAATCATACGGTCCATGGCCCTATACGGGGCCCCTATTTGGGTAGGGACCCTGACGGTCCGCAATGCTGCCCTACTGCGGCGTCCACAGCGAGTGATGTCCGTCAGAGTCATAAGGGGATACCGTACGGTTTCCTTTGAAGCGGCAAGTCTCCTAGCCGGTACTGCGCCATGGGACCTGGAAGCCAAAAGCCTTGCGTCGTTACACCAATGGCGCAAGGAGGCTCTAGAGCGGAACCTGAGACCCACGCCTCGCGAAATCGAAGCGCAACGGTCCCAGCTTCGCCAGGTTCTAATGGCCGAGTGGATAGAACGACTAGAGCGACCGAGCGCAGGGCACGCCACCATTGCGGCGGTAAGACCCATCGTGGAGGATTGGCTTGAGAGGCGACACGGCAGCCTCTCCTACCGGCTGACGCAGGTGCTGACCGGACACGGCTGCTTCGGAAAGTACCTGTGTCGTATAGGCCGCGAGCCAACGTCTGCGTGCCATCACTGCGGAGGCGGTCACGAGGACACTGCACTCCACACTCTAGTAGAGTGCTCAGCGTGGGTGCAGCAGCGGTGCGACCTCGTGACTGCTATTGGTGTGGGAAGCCTCTCGCTAGAGGCCATGGTTCTGTCCATGGTCCAAAGTGAGAGTGCTTGGGATTCTGCCGCCTCGTTTTGTGAGGAAGTGATGTCCGCTAAAGAGGCGGCGGAAAGGCAACGGGAGAGAGTTAGTACTCTCCCGTCCCTCAGAAGATGCACCAGGCGACGGAGACCCCAAAATGATCTCCGACCTCCATGAGCGCTGGCCTGGGGGTAACGGGTGAGGCTGCCCGTTACCCTAGCAGAAGCAGGTCTGAGATGGTGGCGCGATGTGTTCCGCGCGCGCCTCTGATGGAAGGGGGCGCGGCCCCTCGTATATTTTGGTGTGGCTGCCTATTAAACAGGCGGCCAAGGTCTGCCGGGGTTCTCGGGGACTTCCTTCCTAGGGTATACCCGAGTCCCTTGCAATAGACCCACTTATGTAGGAACACCGTGTGGTTTTAGTCGGTTCGATTCCGACATACCACTTCACTGCCAGCCCCGGTGAGGTGATGACCCGTGGGGGTTTCCACACGAAAAAAGGCAACCTTTAGATGGACAGGAGTGTAACGATGTACGTGGGTGATTTTGGTGTCAGAATGTCAAAGAAGAGCTTTGTAGGGGTTTTTACAATCTGTGAATGGATTACATAAATATTAATACATTTGTAGCGACCAATATCCGCTACCACAACCGCTTTCGCTTGTGACAGTGAGACCGCGGCATGAAATCACGCCACCCTACGAAACATCGTATGATCGATGAGTCATATGAAGCGACACGTGCGAGGAGGCAGAACAACCCTCGCCGACGCCGCCTACTTCAAGATGGCACCCTAGTTCGGGCTTCATCGACGCGCGCGCAGCAAGGCAGGAAGTACATTCGGAAGTCGTCGGCGCGCGCACAACAGCATGGCCGACTGTAATTTTATTGTTTTGTGTTCGACGTCATACTGAGGGCGTCAACACTCATTTCATCATTGTTATGACATTATGTTTGTATAAATAGCACGGCTGGCGGCTCCGGCAGCCACTCTGTACCTTGTCGTCTTAGAAATTGTTTTGCTTTTAAGTATAAATAAATAACTTCTGTTAGTAGTGTCCCCTTCTTTCATTAAGTCTTGCTAGTAAACAACTGACCGCGCAATACGCGGTTCGATTCCCGGTTGGTGAACGAAGTACTAGAGGCGACCGAAATACATACTCGCTGTCGCTTCATTGGTGACCCCGATTCAAGAAGATGGGTAACGAGACGGAGTTATCAAAGGAAGGACAAGCAGAGACATTCAGAGTGGGTGTACGAGTGCCACCGTTTAACCCGGACGACCCAACCCTATGGTTTGCCCAGATCGAAGGTCAGTTTGTGTTGTCTAATATAGTTAAGGACGAAACTAAGTACTATTATGTGCTTGCGCAGCTGGAAGCACAGTATTCTACGGAGGTCAGGGACATAATAGTTTCTCCACCAGCCACTGACAAATACATCAAGCTAAAAGGGGAACTCATCAAGCGGTTGTCAGCATCCCAGGAGAGGAAAACTAAGCAGCTCCTGATGCATGAGGAGCTCGGTGACAGGAAACCGTCACAATTCTTACGGCACCTGCAGCATTTAGCCGGTCCCAATGTTCCTACTGATTTTATTCGCACTATCTGGGCAAACAGACTGCCAACTAATTTACAAACAATCCTGGCATCACAGGTCAACATGGGCGTCGAAGATGCAGCGGAGTTAGCAGATCGCATTAACGACATCGTACCCGTAACATCTCAGGTAGCAAGTACGTCGGCAATGTCGGCTGCGGTCACAGGCACAGGCGATAGCGATTTAAGAATGCAGGTAGCGGAACTAACTCGTAAAATCGAAGCGATGTCTATGGAGTTGCATAGACGTGGTAGACGCGACAAAAGGCACCCTGGCTCTCATAGGGACCACAGTCGTTCCCGATCACGCTCACGACCTCCAGATCACCCACACTGCTTTTACCACTACCGTTTTAAGGACCGAGCAAGGAAGTGCATTAAGCCGTGTAGTTACACTTCGGGAAACTACCAAGACAGCCGGAAGTAGCGGTAAACGACTGTCCTAACACTTCGAACCGCCTGTTCATTACTGATCGTATCACAAAAATTCAATTTTTAATTGACACTGGTTCGGACTTGTGTGTATATCCTAGGTCAGCTGTTCGAGGGTCGCGTCCGAAAACAAACTATAATCTGTTCGCAGCCAATGGAACACCTATAGCTACGTATGGCTGTATACACCTGGAGTTGAATATAGGTCTCCGCCGCGCATTCAGTTGGCGTTTTGTAGTTGCTGAAGTATCCAAACCCATTATCGGCGTCGACTTTTTAAGTTTTTATAACTTGCTTGTCGACTGTCGCAATCAACGCATCGTAGATGGAGTTACATCACTGACTATATCCGTTCCGCAGCGGCAATCAGCAAAGAGTATAGCATCGGTACGTACAACCAGTACAAATCCAGGTGACGGCCCTTATCATCACCTACTACGCCAGTTCCCGGACATTACACGCCCTGCTGGTAAACCAGGTACTCCCAAGCATAAAACAGAGCATCATATTCGCACTACTCCAGGTCCGCCCATATCTAGTCGCCCCCGTCACCTTGATCCTGAAAGATTGAAAATTGCAAAAAAGGAGTTCGAGGAGATGTTGATCAATGGGACAGCGCGCAGGTCAGAGAGCGCTTGGTCTTCACCACTTCACCTGGCACGAAAGAAAAACGAAGGTTGGCGCCCCTGCGGGGATTATAGGGCATTAAACGCACGCACTATTCCGGACCGATATCCCGTTCGTCATGTGCAGGACTTCGCCGACCAGCTGGCGGGTAGCAAAATCTTTTCAACTATCGATTTAGTGAAAGCATATAACCAGTTACCGGTATTTGAAGAGGATATACCCAAAACGGCAATCACTACACCCTTCGGACTGTACGAATTCCCGTTCATGACGTTCGGGCTTCGCAATGCCGCTCAGACTTTCCAGCGCTTCATGGACGAGGTCTTGCGAGGGTTAGATTTTTGCTACGGATACTTAGATGATATATTAATATTTAGTCACAGCAGTACCCAGCACTTGGAACATCTAAAACTACTCTTCAACAGGTTAACGGAGTATGGAGTCCTCGTCAACTCTAGCAAGTGCACGTTCGGCCAGTCAACAGTGAACTTTCTCGGATATAAAGTGTCCGCAGCTGTTTTACAGACTCTTGACTCCAAAGTGCAAGCCATACAAGACTTTCCAGCACCCAAGACCATAAAGGACCTAAGACGCTTCCTGGGGATGATTAATTTTTATCGTCGCTTTATTCCAGCTGCAGCTTCCTTACAAGCGCCACTCAACAAACTTTTATCGGGTCCAAAAGTCAAAGGCTCACAAGCAGTCATCATGACACCAGAGCTGCAAGAAGCGTTCGAGAACTGTAAACAGAGTCTTTCGCAGGCAACTCTCTTGGTACACCCAGACCCACAGGCTGAGTTATCAATCCAGACGAACGCGTCAGATATGGCGATCGGAGCAGTTCTCCAGCAGCGGAAGGACCAGAAATGGCTACCACTGGCTTTCTTCTCCAGAAAACTGAGCCCGTCGCAGAAAAAGTACAGCCCATATGATCGCGAACTTCTGGCGATCTATGAAGCGATACGGTATTTCCGGTACATGGTGGAGGCAAGAACCTTCTCGGTAATGACGGACCACAAACCTCTAACATTTGCTTTCACCAACAACAGAAACAACAGTTCACCACGCCAGTTCCGATATCTGGATTACATCAGTCAATTCACAACTGACATTCGTTTCGTTCCTGGTAGTACAAATCTTGTCGGCGATGCCATATCACGTGTTGATGAACTTTCTTTGTCCATAGATTACCAGTCCTTAGCGCTCTCCCAGGTCACTGATGAGGAGCTGCAGTACCTCCTGACGAACGGCTCTTCACTGAAGCTAGAGAAAGTGAGGATACCTGAGAGTGACGTTCAGATATACTGCGACGTCTCAACAGGGAGTAAGAGACCATTTGTCACTCCCGCACACCGTCGACAGGTATTTAATGCTTTGCATAATTTAAGCCATCCTGGACCTAAAGCAACAGTACGCTTGATTACGGACAGATTCGTGTGGCCGGGAATTAAAAGGGATTGTCGACAGTGGGCAAAGGAGTGCCAGCAATGTCAACGATGCAAAATATCGAGGCATACGTCATCACCTCCAGCAGCTTTTCGAGAACCTTCAGCTCGTTTTAGGCACGTCCATTTAGACATAGTAGGTCCTCTAACTTTATGTTCTGGCAACAGGTACTGTCTCACGATGGTGGACCGCTTCACCAGGTGGCCCGAAGCGCTTCCTCTGCCAGACATCACCGCCGAGACTTGTACATCCGCCCTGATATCCGGGTGGATCGCTCGGTTCGGTTGCCCTGAGCATATCACAACCGACCGCGGACGACAGTTCGTGTCGCACACCTTCAGGGAGGTCGCCGAGCTGGTCGGCGCCTCCCACCACACCACAACTTCGTATCATCCCGCAGCAAACGGTCTCGTGGAGAGGCTACATCGCCAGTTGAAAGCAGCAATAGCATGTCACTCTAATTCAAACTGGACTGAGGTTCTTCCTTGGGTGCTACTGGGCATCCGCAGCGCATGGAAAAACGACCTACGAGCTTCCACGGCAGAGCTTGTCTACGGCGAGCCACTGAGGCTACCTGGACAATTCTTCTCGACCAACTGCAACAGCATGGTGGATCCGAGCAACCTGGCCAGCAGGCTCCGAGCCCACATGGGGAGTTTGGCGCCAAGACCAACTTCGTGGCATAGCAGCACCAGCAAATTATTCTACGTGCCTAAAGACCTGAACACTACAACACACGTCTTTGTACGCCAAGGCCCGGAACGAAGACCCTTGCAACCGGCATATGTGGGGCCTTATAAAGTTTTGCGACGTGGTGAAAAGACGTTCGACGTGGACGTATCCGGAAAGACACAAACCATAACCATAGACCGCCTCAAGCCTGCATACATTACCAAGGAAGAGCATCCACCCCAATCACAAAGATCAGAAGAAGAGCCCGTAGCAACAAAAAAGACGAGGAGCGGACGGGTAGTCAGGTTCCCAGATTACTATCACCCGTAGTAACGGTCTCGGTAGGGGAGTAGTGTAGCGACCAATATCCGCTACCACAACCGCTTTCGCTTGTGACAGTGAGACCGCGGCATGAAATCACGCCACCCTACGAAACATCGTATGATCGATGAGTCATATGAAGCGACACGTGCGAGGAGGCAGAACAACCCTCGCCGACGCCGCCTACTTCAAGATGGCACCCTAGTTCGGGCTTCATCGACGCGCGCGCAGCAAGGCAGGAAGTACATTCGGAAGTCGTCGGCGCGCGCACAACAGCATGGCCGACTGTAATTTTATTGTTTTGTGTTCGACGTCATACTGAGGGCGTCAACACTCATTTCATCATTGTTATGACATTATGTTTGTATAAATAGCACGGCTGGCGGCTCCGGCAGCCACTCTGTACCTTGTCGTCTTAGAAATTGTTTTGCTTTTAAGTATAAATAAATAACTTCTGTTAGTAGTGTCCTCTTCTTTCATTAAGTCGTGCTAGTAAACAACTGACCGCGCAATACGCGGTTCGATTCCCGGTTGGTGAACGAAGTACTAGAGGCGACCGAAATACATACTCGCTGTCGCTTCACATTCATATATTAAATATATGTTATATTAGTACGTCATGGGGCGGGTCATTTCTTTCCCTCTGATATGTCGAAGGAGATGATGGCTGGTCCATGCGTCATACTCGTGAACGGGTGCTGCTTGGGGTGACTGGTCAAACAGTAGATTTTGTAACTGAATGAAGGTGGATGTGCACCTTGAATGATTTTTATGTTTGATAGGTTCAACCTTCAACGGTATCACTGAGTGATTTTTATTTTTTAGTTCGTTAGCTTTTGGAGCATTTCAATAAATGAAATTCAGGTGGCATCAGCTTGCATCCTGTTTACCTTTCGTGTAACACTAACACTAATGCACCTGAAGATCTGACTTTTAAAAAGAGTGGCCATGAGTTTCTTTGCCAGTATTCTTCTCCTAAGGCTTTTGCGCATTTTGGAAACTGGAAGTTATAGATCGACACAAGCAGGCAGTAGATTTTGGTGTTTTCACTTAATTTACCTCGACAATCCAGTACATGCTGTGGGGTCTATTTGCGCCGATCTATGATTTTAAATCTAGCTTCAATTTAACGTTCATAAATGCCACTTAGTGTCTTAATTGAATAAATGATTTTGAATTTGAATTTGACATACGTTTAAAGCATACATACAAACACATATATAAATAAGTGCATACATGCATTATATTATAAAACAAAGTAACCCGCCGCGTCTGTCTGTCTGTTCGCGATAAACACTAAAACTTCAAAACGGATTTTTATGCGGTTTTCACCTTTATATAGAGTGATTTATGAGAAAGGTTTAGGTATATAGTTTGTTAAAGTTTTGTGTAAATTGGTTGAAATGTGATGATGATTCTTGAAGATGTCTCTGCTACCCGTGCGAAGCCGGGGCAGGTTGCTAGTCTATTATAAGTAAGAAATGCAAACATATTTGTCATGCAAGTAGTTTTTCAAAATTCCTTTATTTTAGCAGATAGTATTTTCTAATCATTTTTTTGTTGTTTTTCATGTACTTTAATAATCTGTGAAGGATTTCCAAATCGGTTAAAACATATGCATATAGTGAACATGCCTGGATTATTTCATTATGTTTTTGTTTTCGTCTAAGGTCTCCTACAGGTCTTTATTATTGTATTTGTTTCTGACTTCGTCCTTGTATAGTTAGGGTCTACTCACATAGAGCGGATAAATGATGTTCAAGCATGCGCTTCGTCGCCACTCAAACCTAGCATATTACGCACGCATGCTCGATAGGCGCCCATATTAAGATAGGTGTTTGTAGCTCGTGGATTAAGTCAGTGCGGAATTCAGAGAACACAAATAGATCGAACATGAGCTACATTTTTAAAAGAATGCTCGCGCAGTCGCGCGTGTCTAGCGGACACAGCGGCGGCGGTGTCCGATTTTCAGCTCTACTTAATATTGAATTCGAAATTATAAAAGTGCTCGTGCGTTTTGCCACCCGATCTGAGATAGCCTTTATGGTACAAACAAAATTGTAATAAATGGTTTACATACACTGTATGAATGTGTTCAAGATAAATAACACTAAATATCGTGATAAATCAAATGCAGTTGTCCCTTTGACGTCTGTCTGTCTGTAAAATCGAGTTTCCTTAAAAGGTTTACTCGAATTTACATTTTTGTCCCCTTAGTCTAAACAGATAAAGTGTGTTAAGAGATTTGTAACACTATTATCACACTGACATTTTCCTTTCTATAATCTTTCCAATTTAAATGTTTATGTATTAACAACTATTTTTCACCGTTACTTTTACCATTTACTCTACCGTTAAATTTATATTAGTGAGAGTTTTATAACTTTCCCAAAAACTCAGCTGTCGGTCGATTTCTAAGGTCTAGGTCTCTTCGTAAGTGTAAAGTCTCCAACGACAGTTTATCTAATATGGTGCATGATCGTGCTCAATGCACATTTTTTTTTTCTAACCTCACTCCTATAACTTCACTCTACCTTGTTGAGATTACTTTCAACAAAACCTCTATCTTCTTTTCTTAGTTTTTTCCTATCCGCATGTTGCCTTTAATGTACCTCATTTTAGGTCTTATTTTTAATGTTACTCCCCGCTGATTCGTTCTGAAAAGGTCTTCTCTGACTGGTGTGAACTTACTAAGAGGTGGAGTCCGATCCTTTCTATTTTTATACAATGTTGTTTATGGTATGCAGACTATGCTGGCAGACAATTTGTAGTGACAGCATTTTAAAACTGGTGACCTCACTGAAACTGACATACAATTGCCACAATAATGAGACCTTGAACTTGGTTTATCGGGATTTAGTTTAGGGAAACTATAAGACTATATTTCGGACTTCTATTTTTTTAATTCATTGTAATGTCGTGTCATTAGGGATTTCACTCTATAACAATAAACAACATTATCAATATTATTATAATTTTTGTGATCTACTTGATAGGAAAATTAAGTAGGTGCTATAGGAAGGAAAGTTGTTTATTTTAAACAAGAACATGTGATGTGTGTATGCGCCAGATTGCATGTGCCATTTGTGAACGAAGTGACAAGTTCTTAGAGGTTTTGTACCTTCCAAAACAGGACCTTGTTACTTACTTAATAGTTTCAATACTTTCTACCCTAAATTAGGTGGTTTTTAGAGGTGATCATAGTTGATCAATCAATGAACTAGTTATAATTTTTCTACTTCTTTCGTACGAAGATTAAGTTGTCAAAAATGTTTATTCCAATACCCTATCTCTGAAAGTCCTAAATTAGGTGGTTTTTAGAGGTGATCATAGTTGATCAATCAATGAACTAGTTATAATTTTTCTACTTCTTTCGTACGAAGATTAAGTAGTCAAAAATGTTTTATTCCAATACCCTATCTCTGAAAGTCCTAAATTAGGTGGTTTTTAGAGGTGATCATAGTTGATCAATCAATGAACTAGTTATAATTTTTCTACTTCTTTCGTAAGAAGATTAAGTGGTAAAAATATTCTCTGTTTCTGTTAAATAAAAAAAATGTAGTTTATAAAAATTATTTTATTTTATACATATTAAAAATAGACTAAATACTAATTTCTACAGCGACACGTAGTGGCAGAAATACAGCTACCAGTTCTGAAGCCAAGTCTTCTGCAAATGTTATAGCACGCTGCGTTGTTGCACCTTCTCAAAGTTGTCGGTATATCTTGAGTTGCTATATCGTTGTTTTCTGTAAATATAAAAGTAACATAATATAAACTACTTCGTCTATAGGTTTTAAAACGATTTTTATTGAAGTTAATTTTTTTGATATAGGCTGTTAGAACATTTTAAAATCTGAGAATCGAAGTTCCGAAGTGCAAATATAATTTACCGATATTTTGTTCTTCTTCGTAGGCCTCTATCAAGTCATTGAGAGGAGAGTAGACATCAGCAGCATCTGCTAGCTGAACGACGAGCACTATGGCGAAAATGACGACCAAGAACTTCATAATGTCAAATAATTTTTAAAGTTTTTATGCAAGAGAAGTTACGGGCTGAAAGCTGTTGCCTGTAATGCATGACATATTATAACGGGTTTGATATTTATACCCCACGGAGGCTATGTTATCGTCGATTGTCTGATTAGTAAAAAGGTCAGATAAATAACAATGATAACGAGGGGAGTCCCTTATGACACTAATAGCACTGACAGCCTCAAAATAGAAATAAGAAGAAAGATAGCAGTCTGATGACGAACAATATGTACTAACAAAAACTAACATATCAATAAATTAATATGAACATATGGTGTTTTGCCAATTCATTTTTTCTGTAACTTTCAACATTAAGTAATAATAAACATTTAAAACTTCTGTAACTTGTAAGTAATGCGTCAACGAATAGAGACATAAATATTATTACCATTTTTTGGTGTTTTAATTACTAACAATATTAAAAATCAATCAGTTAGCTTATTGGTGTCCACTGCTGGACATAGGCTTCTCCCAATGTGCGTCATAGCACCCGGTCCTGCGCATTCTTCATCCAAACTATTCTAGCTACCTAGGTCTTCGGTCCATCTGGCTGGGGGGCTTCTTACCTCCCATTTACCGATTCGTGGTTTCTATCTGTCCTTCGGCATACGTGGCCAGCCTAGTGCCACTTCGACGTACTTATTCTTCCAACTTCAAATAAAATGGTAATAAATGGTTTACATACACTGTACGAGTGGGTAACAAAGGCATGGGTTCAAGATAAATTACACTATATAATCGTGATGAATCAAATGCAGTTGTCACTTTGGCTTGTCTGTAAAATCGACTTAACTTAAAAGGTTTACTCGAATTAACATCTTTGTCCCCTAAGTCTAAACAGATAAAGTGTGTTAAGAGATTTGTAACACTATTATTACACTAACATTTTCTTTTTTATAATCTTTCCAATTGTAATGTCGTGTCATTAGGGATTTCCCTCTATAACAATAAACAACATTATCAATATTATTATTTTTGTGATCTACTTGCTAGAAAAATGAAGTAGGTGCATTATTCGTGCTATTATGCATGTCATTATTTTCCTAATCAGATAATCGACGATAACATAGCCTCCGTGGAGTATAAATACCGAACCTGATATTGAACTTTGATTGACTTTGATTGATTGACTCATGCATTACAAGTAACTAACTGGTTCCAGTTTACAATTTCTTTCTTCCATAAAAGTTAACAATTACTTGACATTATGAAGCTTTTGATCGTAGCTTTTGCCATAGTTCTCGTAGCTCAGCTAGCAGATGCTACTGATACTGATGTGGAATCTTTTCTGGATGACTTTATACAGGCGTACGAAGAACAACAAAATATCGGTAAGTGAATATATGACCTGTGAGTTTTGGTGAGTTATCCCGCCCTTGGGGCGGGCGGTGCATGTGAGGCAATGGGTTTTTGTCCGACCAGGACAATTTTTTTTTATTCGTCAGGGTAGCAAATAAAAAAAAAGACTTTTAAACATCTTAATACTACGCTGCATCCCCTTGTCCCTATTCGGTACGCCTATGTTTGAATAACAATTTCTACAAAAAACCGTTGCTAAGAAGATAGAAATATCCTAATGATTGCTTTTGAGTTTAGAGAAAGTTCTTTAAATTATGTTGGTTTATTTTTACAGAAAACAACGATATAGCAACTCAAGATATTCCGACAACTTTGAGAAGTTGCAACAACGCAGCGTGCTATAACATTTGCAGAAGACTTGGCTTCAGAACTGGTAGCTGTATTTCTGCCACTACGTGTCGCTGTACAAATTAGTATTTTGTGTATTTTTAAAATGTATAAAATAAAGTAATTTTTACTAACCATTTTTTTATGTCACAAAAACAGAGAGTACCTTTTCCTGACTGGTCTTTCAGAGTTAAGATATTGAAAAAAAAAAAACATTTTTTCTATTAAAGACTCAATTATTGCTGATAACTTAGTACTGATCGAATGGAGTGATTAGGGATCAAGAGGTGAATAGGGATAAAACCAGGAAAAGATTTCGACGCTTACTCCCGTTAGTTCCTAGTTCGTTTTAATATCTGTTATTTTTTGTTTAATAGTAGAATATTGAAATTATTTATTAACCGACTTAAAAAAAGGAGGAGGTTCTCAATTCGTTGGAATCTTTTTTTTTATGTATGTTCACCGATTACTCGAAGACGCCTGAACGCAGGCAGTAGATTTTGGTGTTTTCACTTAATTTACCTCGACAATCCAGTACATGCTGTGGGGTCTATTTGCGCCGATCTATGATTTTAAATCTAGCTTCAATTTAACGTTCATAAATGCCACTTAGTGTCTTAATTGAATAAATGATTTTGAATTTGAATTTGAATTTGACATACGTTTAAAGCATACATACAAACACATATATAAATAAGTGCATACATGCATTATATTATAAAACAAAGTAACCCGCCGCGTCTGTCTGTCTGTTCGCGATAAACACTAAAACTTCAAAACGGATTTTTATGCGGTTTTCACCTTTATATAGAGTGATTTATGAGAAAGGTTTAGGTATATAGTTTGTTAAAGTTTTGTGTAAATTGGTTGAAATGTGATGATGATTCTTGAAGATGTCTCTGCTACCCGTGCGAAGCCGGGGCAGGTTGCTAGTCTATTATAAGTAAGAAATGCAAACATATTTGTCATGCAAGTAGTTTTTCAAAATTCCTTTATTTTAGCAGATAGTATTTTCTAATCATTTTTTTGTTGTTTTTCATGTACTTTAATAATCTGTGAAGGATTTCCAAATCGGTTAAAACATATGCATATAGTGAACATGCCTGGATTATTTCATTATGTTTTTGTTTTCGTCTAAGGTCTCCTACAGGTCTTTATTATTGTATTTGTTTCTGACTTCGTCCTTGTATAGTTAGGGTCTACTCACATAGAGCGGATAAATGATGTTCAAGCATGCGCTTCGTCGCCACTCAAACCTAGCATATTACGCACGCATGCTCGATAGGCGCCCATATTAAGATAGGTGTTTGTAGCTCGTGGATTAAGTCAGTGCGGAATTCAGAGAACACAAATAGATCGAACATGAGCTACATTTTTAAAAGAATGCTCGCGCAGTCGCGCGTGTCTAGCGGACACAGCGGCGGCGGTGTCCGATTTTCAGCTCTACTTAATATTGAATTCGAAATTATAAAAGTGCTCGTGCGTTTTGCCACCCGATCTGAGATAGCCTTTATGGTACAAACAAAATTGTAATAAATGGTTTACATACACTGTATGAATGTGTTCAAGATAAATAACACTAAATATCGTGATAAATCAAATGCAGTTGTCCCTTTGACGTCTGTCTGTCTGTAAAATCGAGTTTCCTTAAAAGGTTTACTCGAATTTACATTTTTGTCCCCTTAGTCTAAACAGATAAAGTGTGTTAAGAGATTTGTAACACTATTATCACACTGACATTTTCCTTTCTATAATCTTTCCAATTTAAATGTTTATGTATTAACAACTATTTTTCACCGTTACTTTTACCATTTACTCTACCGTTAAATTTATATTAGTGAGAGTTTTATAACTTTCCCAAAAACTCAGCTGTCGGTCGATTTCTAAGGTCTAGGTCTCTTCGTAAGTGTAAAGTCTCCAACGACAGTTTATCTAATATGGTGCATGATCGTGCTCAATGCACATTTTTTTTTTCTAACCTCACTCCTATAACTTCACTCTACCTTGTTGAGATTACTTTCAACAAAACCTCTATCTTCTTTTCTTAGTTTTTTCCTATCCGCATGTTGCCTTTAATGTACCTCATTTTAGGTCTTATTTTTAATGTTACTCCCCGCTGATTCGTTCTGAAAAGGTCTTCTCTGACTGGTGTGAACTTACTAAGAGGTGGAGTCCGATCCTTTCTATTTTTATCCAATGTTGTTTATGGTATGCAGACTATGCTGGCAGACAATTTGTAGTGACAGCATTTTAAAACTGGTGACCTCACTGAAACTGACATACAATTGCCACAATAATGAGACCTTGAACTTGGTTTATCGGGATTTAGTTTAGGGAAACTATAAGACTATATTTCGGACTTCTATTTTTTTAATTCATTGTAATGTCGTGTCATTAGGGATTTCACTCTATAACAATAAACAACATTATCAATATTATTATAATTTTTGTGATCTACTTGATAGGAAAATTAAGTAGGTGCTATAGGAAGGAAAGTTGTTTATTTTAAACAAGAACATGTGATGTGTGTATGCGCCAGATTGCATGTGCCATTTGTGAACGAAGTGACAAGTTCTTAGAGGTTTTGTACCTTCCAAAACAGGACCTTGTTACTTACTTAATAATTTCAATACTTTCTACCCTAAATTAGGTGGTTTTTAGAGGTGATCATAGTTGATCAATCAATGAACTAGTTATAATTTTTCTACTTCTTTCGTACGAAGATTAAGTTGTCAAAAATGTTTTATTCCAATACCCTATCTCTGAAAGTCCTAAATTAGGTGGTTTTTAGAGGTGATCATAGTTGATCAATCAATGAACTAGTTATAATTTTTCTACTTCTTTCGTACGAAGATTAAGTAGTCAAGAATGTTTTATTCCAATACCCTATCTCTGAAAGTCCTAAATTAGGTGGTTTTTAGAGGTGATCATAGTTGATCAATCAATGAACTAGTTATAATTTTTCTACTTCTTTCGTAAGAAGATTAAGTGGTAAAAATATTCTCTGTTTCTGTTAAATAAAAAAAATGTAGTTTATAAAAATTATTTTATTTTATACATATTAAAAATAGACTAAATACTAATTTCTACAGCGACACGTAGTGGCAGAAATACAGCTACCAGTTCTGAAGCCAAGTCTTCTGCAAATGTTATAGCACGCTGCGTTGTTGCACCTTCTCAAAGTTGTCGGTATATCTTGAGTTGCTATATCGTTGTTTTCTGTAAATATAAAAGTAACATAATATAAACTACTTCGTCTATAGGTTTTAAAACGATTTTTATTGAAGTTAATTTTTTTGATATAGGCTGTTAGAACATTTTAAAATCTGAGAATCGAAGTTCCGAAGTGCAAATATAATTTACCGATATTTTGTTCTTCTTCGTAGGCCTCTATCAAGTCATTGAGAGGAGAGTAGACATCAGCAGCATCTGCTAGCTGAACGACGAGCACTATGGCGAAAATGACGACCAAGAACTTCATAATGTCAAATAATTTTTAAAGTTTTTATGCAAGAGAAGTTACGGGCTGAAAGCTGTTGCCTGTAATGCATGACATATTATAACGGGTTTGATATTTATACCCCACGGAGGCTATGTTATCGTCGATTGTCTGATTAGTAAAAAGGTCAGATAAATAACAATGATAACGAGGGGAGTCCCTTATGACACTAATAGCACTGACAGCCTCAAAATAGAAATAAGAAGAAAGATAGCAGTCTGATGACGAACAATATGTACTAACAAAAACTAACATATCAATAAATTAATATGAACATATGGTGTTTTGCCAATTCATTTTTTCTGTAACTTTCAACATTAAGTAATAATAAACATTTAAAACTTCTGTAACTTGTAAGTAATGCGTCAACGAATAGAGACATAAATATTATTACCATTTTTTGGTGTTTTAATTACTAACAATATTAAAAATCTATCAGTTAGCTTATTGGTGTCCACTGCTGGACATAGGCTTCTCCCAATGTGCGTCATAGCACCCGGTCCTGCGCATTCTTCATCCAAACTATTCTAGCTACCTAGGTCTTCGGTCCATCTGGCTGGGGGGCTTCTTACCTCCCATTTACCGATTCGTGGTTTCTATCTGTCCTTCGGCATACGTGGCCAGCCTAGTGCCACTTCGACGTACTTATTCTTCCAACTTCAAATAAAATGGTAATAAATGGTTTACATACACTGTACGAGTGGGTAACAAAGGCATGGGTTCAAGATAAATTACACTATATAATCGTGATGAATCAAATGCAGTTGTCACTTTGGCTTGTCTGTAAAATCGACTTAACTTAAAAGGTTTACTCGAATTAACATCTTTGTCCCCTAAGTCTAAACAGATAAAGTGTGTTAAGAGATTTGTAACACTATTATTACACTAACATTTTCTTTTTTATAATCTTTCCAATTGTAATGTCGTGTCATTAGGGATTTCCCTCTATAACAATAAACAACATTATCAATATTATTATTTTTGTGATCTACTTGCTAGAAAAATGAAGTAGGTGCATTATTCGTGCTATTATGTATGTCATTATTTTCCTAATCAGATAATCGACGATAACATAGCCTCCGTGGAGTATAAATACCGAACCTGATATTGAACTTTGATTGACTTTGATTGATTGACTCATGCATTACAAGTAACTAACTGGTTCCAGTTTACAATTTCTTTCTTCCATAAAAGTTAACAATTACTTGACATTATGAAGCTTTTGATCGTAGCTTTTGCCATAGTTCTCGTAGCTCAGCTAGCAGATGCTACTGATACTGATGTGGAATCTTTTCTGGATGACTTTATACAGGCGTACGAAGAACAACAAAATATCGGTAAGTGAATATATGACCTGTGAGTTTTGGTGAGTTATCCCGCCCTTGGGGCGGGCGGTGCATGTGAGGCAATGGGTTTTTGTCCGACCAGGACAATTTTTTTTTATTCGTCAGGGTAGCAAATAAAAAAAAAGACTTTTAAACATCTTAATACTACGCTGCATCCCCTTGTCCCTATTCGGTACGCCTATGTTTGAATAACAATTTCTACAAAAAACCGTTGCTAAGAAGATAGAAATATCCTAATGATTGCTTTTGAGTTTAGAGAAAGTTCTTTAAATTATGTTGGTTTATTTTTACAGAAAACAACGATATAGCAACTCAAGATATTCCGACAACTTTGGGAAGTTGCAACAACGCAGCGTGCTATAACATTTGCAGAAGACTTGGCTTCAGAACTGGTAGCTGTATTTCTGCCACTACGTGTCGCTGTACAAATTAGTATTTTGTGTATTTTTAAAATGTATAAAATAAAGTAATTTTTACTAACCATTTTTTTTATGTCACAAAAACAGAGAGTACCTTTTCCTGACTGGTCTTTCAGAGTTAAGATATTGAAAAAAAAAAAACATTTTTTCTATTAAAGACTCAATTATTGCTGATAACTTAGTACTGATCGAATGGAGTGATTAGGGATCAAGAGGTGAATAGGGATAAAACCAGGAAAAGATTTCGACGCTTACTCCCGTTAGTTCCTAGTTCGTTTTAATATCTGTTATTTTTTGTTTAATAGTAGAATATTGAAATTATTTATTAACCGACTTAAAAAAAGGAGGAGGTTCTCAATTCGTTGGAATCTTTTTTTTTATGTATGTTCACCGATTACTCGAAGACGCCTGAACGCAGGCAGTAGATTTTGGTGTTTTCACTTAATTTACCTCGACAATCCAGTACATGCTGTGGGGTCTATTTGCGCCGATCTATGATTTTAAATCTAGCTTCAATTTAACGTTCATAAATGTCACTTAGTGTCTTAATTGAATAAATGATTTTGAATTTGAATTTGACATACGTTTAAAGCATACATACAAACACATATATAAATAAGTGCATACATGCATTATATTATAAAACAAAGTAACCCGCCGCGTCTGTCTGTCTGTTCGCGATAAACACTAAAACTTCAAAACGGATTTTTATGCGGTTTTCACCTTTATATAGAGTGATTTATGAGAAAGGTTTAGGTATATAGTTTGTTAAAGTTTTGTGTAAATTGGTTGAAATGTGATGATGATTCTTGAAGATGTCTCTGCTACCCGTGCGAAGCCGGGGCAGGTTGCTAGTCTATTATAAGTAAGAAATGCAAACATATTTGTCATGCAAGTAGTTTTTCAAAATTCCTTTATTTTAGCAGATAGTATTTTCTAATCATTTTTTTGTTGTTTTTCATGTACTTTAATAATCTGTGAAGGATTTCCAAATCGGTTAAAACATATGCATATAGTGAACATGCCTGGATTATTTCATTATGTTTTTGTTTTCGTCTAAGGTCTCCTACAGGTCTTTATTATTGTATTTGTTTCTGACTTCGTCCTTGTATAGTTAGGGTCTACTCACATAGAGCGGATAAATGATGTTCAAGCATGCGCTTCGTCGCCACTCAAACCTAGCATATTACGCACGCATGCTCGATAGGCGCCCATATTAAGATAGGTGTTTGTAGCTCGTGGATTAAGTCAGTGCGGAATTCAGAGAACACAAATAGATCGAACATGAGCTACATTTTTAAAAGAATGCTCGCGCAGTCGCGCGTGTCTAGCGGACACAGCGGCGGCGGTGTCCGATTTTCAGCTCTACTTAATATTGAATTCGAAATTATAAAAGTGCTCGTGCGTTTTGCCACCCGATCTGAGATAGCCTTTATGGTACAAACAAAATTGTAATAAATGGTTTACATACACTGTATGAATGTGTTCAAGATAAATAACACTAAATATCGTGATAAATCAAATGCAGTTGTCCCTTTGACGTCTGTCTGTCTGTAAAATCGAGTTTCCTTAAAAGGTTTACTCGAATTTACATTTTTGTCCCCTTAGTCTAAACAGATAAAGTGTGTTAAGAGATTTGTAACACTATTATCACACTGACATTTTCCTTTCTATAATCTTTCCAATTTAAATGTTTATGTATTAACAACTATTTTTCACCGTTACTTTTACCATTTACTCTACCGTTAAATTTATATTAGTGAGAGTTTTATAACTTTCCCAAAAACTCAGCTGTCGGTCGATTTCTAAGGTCTAGGTCTCTTCGTAAGTGTAAAGTCTCCAACGACAGTTTATCTAATATGGTGCATGATCGTGCTCAATGCACATTTTTTTTTTCTAACCTCACTCCTATAACTTCACTCTACCTTGTTGAGATTACTTTCAACAAAACCTCTATCTTCTTTTCTTAGTTTTTTCCTATCCGCATGTTGCCTTTAATGTACCTCATTTTAAGTCTTATTTTTAATGTTACTCCCCGCTGATTCGTTCTGAAAAGGTCTTCTCTGACTGGTGTGAACTTACTAAGAGGTGGAGTCCGATCCTTTCTATTTTTATCCAATGTTGTTTATGGTATGCAGACTATGCTGGCAGACAATTTGTAGTGACAGCATTTTAAAACTGGTGACCTCACTGAAACTGACATACAATTGCCACAATAATGAGACCTTGAACTTGGTTTATCGGGATTTAGTTTAGGGAAACTATAAGACTATATTTCGGACTTCTATTTTTTTAATTCATTGTAATGTCGTGTCATTAGGGATTTCACTCTATAACAATAAACAACATTATCAATATTATTATAATTTTTGTGATCTACTTGATAGGAAAATTAAGTAGGTGCTATAGGAAGGAAAGTTGTTTATTTTAAACAAGAACATGTGATGTGTGTATGCGCCAGATTGCATGTGCCATTTGTGAACGAAGTGACAAGTTCTTAGAGGTTTTGTACCTTCCAAAACAGGACCTTGTTACTTACTTAATAGTTTCAATACTTTCTACCCTAAATTAGGTGGTTTTTAGAGGTGATCATAGTTGATCAATCAATGAACTAGTTATAATTTTTCTACTTCTTTCGTACGAAGATTAAGTTGTCAAAAATGTTTTATTCCAATACCCTATCTCTGAAAGTCCTAAATTAGGTGGTTTTTAGAGGTGATCATAGTTGATCAATCAATGAACTAGTTATAATTTTTCTACTTCTTTCGTACGAAGATTAAGTAGTCAAGAATGTTTTATTCCAATACCCTATCTCTGAAAGTCCTAAATTAGGTGGTTTTTAGAGGTGATCATAGTTGATCAATCAATGAACTAGTTATAATTTTTCTACTTCTTTCGTAAGAAGATTAAGTGGTAAAAATATTCTCTGTTTCTGTTAAATAAAAAAAATGTAGTTTATAAAAATTATTTTATTTTATACATATTAAAAATAGACTAAATACTAATTTCTACAGCGACACGTAGTGGCAGAAATACAGCTACCAGTTCTGAAGCCAAGTCTTCTGCAAATGTTATAGCACGCTGCGTTGTTGCACCTTCTCAAAGTTGTCGGTATATCTTGAGTTGCTATATCGTTGTTTTCTGTAAATATAAAAGTAACATAATATAAACTACTTCGTCTATAGGTTTTAAAACGATTTTTATTGAAGTTAATTTTTTTGATATAGGCTGTTAGAACATTTTAAAATCTGAGAATCGAAGTTCCGAAGTGCAAATATAATTTACCGATATTTTGTTCTTCTTCGTAGGCCTCTATCAAGTCATTGAGAGGAGAGTAGACATCAGCAGCATCTGCTAGCTGAACGACGAGCACTATGGCGAAAATGACGACCAAGAACTTCATAATGTCAAATAATTTTTAAAGTTTTTATGCAAGAGAAGTTACGGGCTGAAAGCTGTTGCCTGTAATGCATGACATATTATAACGGGTTTGATATTTATACCCCACGGAGGCTATGTTATCGTCGATTGTCTGATTAGTAAAAAGGTCAGATAAATAACAATGATAACGAGGGGAGTCCCTTATCACACTAATAGCACTGACAGCCTCAAAATAGAAATAAGAAGAAAGATAGCAGTCTGATGACGAACAATATGTACTAACAAAAACTAACATATCAATAAATTAATATGAACATATGGTGTTTTGCCAATTCATTTTTTCTGTAACTTTCAACATTAAGTAATAATAAACATTTAAAACTTCTGTAACTTGTAAGTAATGCGTCAACGAATAGAGACATAAATATTATTACCATTTTTTGGTGTTTTAATTACTAACAATATTAAAAATCAATCAGTTAGCTTATTGGTGTCCACTGCTGGACATAGGCTTCTCCCAATGTGCGTCATAGCACCCGGTCCTGCGCATTCTTCATCCAAACTATTCTAGCTACCTAGGTCTTCGGTCCATCTGGCTGGGGGGCTTCTTACCTCCCATTTACCGATTCGTGGTTTCTATCTGTCCTTCGGCATACGTGGCCAGCCTAGTGCCACTTCGACGTACTTATTCTTCCAACTTCAAATAAAATGGTAATAAATGGTTTACATACACTGTACGAGTGGGTAACAAAGGCATGGGTTCAAGATAAATTACACTATATAATCGTGATGAATCAAATGCAGTTGTCACTTTGGCTTGTCTGTAAAATCGACTTAACTTAAAAGGTTTACTCGAATTAACATCTTTGTCCCCTAAGTCTAAACAGATAAAGTGTGTTAAGAGATTTGTAACACTATTATTACACTAACATTTTCTTTTTTATAATCTTTCCAATTGTAATGTCGTGTCATTAGGGATTTCCCTCTATAACAATAAACAACATTATCAATATTATTATTTTTGTGATCTACTTGCTAGAAAAATGAAGTAGGTGCATTATTCGTGCTATTATGTATGTCATTATTTTCCTAATCAGATAATCGACGATAACATAGCCTCCGTGGAGTATAAATACCGAACCTGATATTGAACTTTGATTGACTTTGATTGATTGACTCATGCATTACAAGTAACTAACTGGTTCCAGTTTACAATTTCTTTCTTCCATAAAAGTTAACAATTACTTGACATTATGAAGCTTTTGATCGTAGCTTTTGCCATAGTTCTCGTAGCTCAGCTAGCAGATGCTACTGATACTGATGTGGAATCTTTTCTGGATGACTTTATACAGGCGTACGAAGAACAACAAAATATCGGTAAGTGAATATATGACCTGTGAGTTTTGGTGAGTTATCCCGCCCTTGGGGCGGGCGGTGCATGTGAGGCAATGGGTTTTTGTCCGACCAGGACAATTTTTTTTTATTCGTCAGGGTAGCAAATAAAAAAAAAGACTTTTAAACATCTTAATACTACGCTGCATCCCCTTGTCCCTATTCGGTACGCCTATGTTTGAATAACAATTTCTACAAAAAACCGTTGCTAAGAAGATAGAAATATCCTAATGATTGCTTTTGAGTTTAGAGAAAGTTCTTTAAATTATGTTGGTTTATTTTTACAGAAAACAACGATATAGCAACTCAAGATATTCCGACAACTTTGAGAAGTTGCAACAACGCAGCGTGCTATAACATTTGCAGAAGACTTGGCTTCAGAACTGGTAGCTGTATTTCTGCCACTACGTGTCGCTGTACAAATTAGTATTTTGTGTATTTTTAAAATGTATAAAATAAAGTAATTTTTACTAACCATTTTTTTTATGTCACAAAAACAGAGAGTACCTTTTCCTGACTGGTCTTTCAGAGTTAAGATATTGAAAAAAAAAAAACATTTTTTCTATTAAAGACTCAATTATTGCTGATAACTTAGTACTGATCGAATGGAGTGATTAGGGATCAAGAGGTGAATAGGGATAAAACCAGGAAAAGATTTCGACGCTTACTCCCGTTAGTTCCTAGTTCGTTTTAATATCTGTTATTTTTTGTTTAATAGTAGAATATTGAAATTATTTATTAACCGACTTAAAAAAAGGAGGAGGTTCTCAATTCGTTGGAATCTTTTTTTTTATGTATGTTCACCGATTACTCGAAGACGCCTGAACGCAGGCAGTAGATTTTGGTGTTTTCACTTAATTTACCTCGACAATCCAGTACATGCTGTGGGGTCTATTTGCGCCGATCTATGATTTTAAATCTAGCTTCAATTTAACGTTCATAAATGCCACTTAGTGTCTTAATTGAATAAATGATTTTGAATTTGAATTTGAATTTGACATACGTTTAAAGCATACATACAAACACATATATAAATAAGTGCATACATGCATTATATTATAAAACAAAGTAACCCGCCGCGTCTGTCTGTCTGTTCGCGATAAACACTAAAACTTCAAAACGGATTTTTATGCGGTTTTCACCTTTATATAGAGTGATTTATGAGAAAGGTTTAGGTATATAGTTTGTTAAAGTTTTGTGTAAATTGGTTGAAATGTGATGATGATTCTTGAAGATGTCTCTGCTACCCGTGCGAAGCCGGGGCAGGTTGCTAGTCTATTATAAGTAAGAAATGCAAACATATTTGTCATGCAAGTAGTTTTTCAAAATTCCTTTATTTTAGCAGATAGTATTTTCTAATCATTTTTTTGTTGTTTTTCATGTACTTTAATAATCTGTGAAGGATTTCCAAATCGGTTAAAACATATGCATATAGTGAACATGCCTGGATTATTTCATTATGTTTTTGTTTTCGTCTAAGGTCTCCTACAGGTCTTTATTATTGTATTTGTTTCTGACTTCGTCCTTGTATAGTTAGGGTCTACTCACATAGAGCGGATAAATGATGTTCAAGCATGCGCTTCGTCGCCACTCAAACCTAGCATATTACGCACGCATGCTCGATAGGCGCCCATATTAAGATAGGTGTTTGTAGCTCGTGGATTAAGTCAGTGCGGAATTCAGAGAACACAAATAGATCGAACATGAGCTACATTTTTAAAAGAATGCTCGCGCAGTCGCGCGTGTCTAGCGGACACAGCGGCGGCGGTGTCCGATTTTCAGCTCTACTTAATATTGAATTCGAAATTATAAAAGTGCTCGTGCGTTTTGCCACCCGATCTGAGATAGCCTTTATGGTACAAACAAAATTGTAATAAATGGTTTACATACACTGTATGAATGTGTTCAAGATAAATAACACTAAATATCGTGATAAATCAAATGCAGTTGTCCCTTTGACGTCTGTCTGTCTGTAAAATCGAGTTTCCTTAAAAGGTTTACTCGAATTTACATTTTTGTCCCCTTAGTCTAAACAGATAAAGTGTGTTAAGAGATTTGTAACACTATTATCACACTGACATTTTCCTTTCTATAATCTTTCCAATTTAAATGTTTATGTATTAACAACTATTTTTCACCGTTACTTTTACCATTTACTCTACCGTTAAATTTATATTAGTGAGAGTTTTATAACTTTCCCAAAAACTCAGCTGTCGGTCGATTTCTAAGGTCTAGGTCTCTTCGTAAGTGTAAAGTCTCCAACGACAGTTTATCTAATATGGTGCATGATCGTGCTCAATGCACATTTTTTTTTTCTAACCTCACTCCTATAACTTCACTCTACCTTGTTGAGATTACTTTCAACAAAACCTCTATCTTCTTTTCTTAGTTTTTTCCTATCCGCATGTTGCCTTTAATGTACCTCATTTTAAGTCTTATTTTTAATGTTACTCCCCGCTGATTCGTTCTGAAAAGGTCTTCTCTGACTGGTGTGAACTTACTAAGAGGTGGAGTCCGATCCTTTCTATTTTTATCCAATGTTGTTTATGGTATGCAGACTATGCTGGCAGACAATTTGTAGTGACAGCATTTTAAAACTGGTGACCTCACTGAAACTGACATACAATTGCCACAATAATGAGACCTTGAACTTGGTTTATCGGGATTTAGTTTAGGGAAACTATAAGACTATATTTCGGACTTCTATTTTTTTAATTCATTGTAATGTCGTGTCATTAGGGATTTCACTCTATAACAATAAACAACATTATCAATATTATTATAATTTTTGTGATCTACTTGATAGGAAAATTAAGTAGGTGCTATAGGAAGGAAAGTTGTTTATTTTAAACAAGAACATGTGATGTGTGTATGCGCCAGATTGCATGTGCCATTTGTGAACGAAGTGACAAGTTCTTAGAGGTTTTGTACCTTCCAAAACAGGACCTTGTTACTTACTTAATAGTTTCAATACTTTCTACCCTAAATTAGGTGGTTTTTAGAGGTGATCATAGTTGATCAATCAATGAACTAGTTATAATTTTTCTACTTCTTTCGTACGAAGATTAAGTTGTCAAAAATGTTTTATTCCAATACCCTATCTCTGAAAGTCCTAAATTAGGTGGTTTTTAGAGGTGATCATAGTTGATCAATCAATGAACTAGTTATAATTTTTCTACTTCTTTCGTACGAAGATTAAGTAGTCAAGAATGTTTTATTCCAATACCCTATCTCTGAAAGTCCTAAATTAGGTGGTTTTTAGAGGTGATCATAGTTGATCAATCAATGAACTAGTTATAATTTTTCTACTTCTTTCGTAAGAAGATTAAGTGGTAAAAATATTCTCTGTTTCTGTTAAATAAAAAAAATGTAGTTTATAAAAATTATTTTATTTTATACATATTAAAAATAGACTAAATACTAATTTCTACAGCGACACGTAGTGGCAGAAATACAGCTACCAGTTCTGAAGCCAAGTCTTCTGCAAATGTTATAGCACGCTGCGTTGTTGCACCTTCTCAAAGTTGTCGGTATATCTTGAGTTGCTATATCGTTGTTTTCTGTAAATATAAAAGTAACATAATATAAACTACTTCGTCTATAGGTTTTAAAACGATTTTTATTGAAGTTAATTTTTTTGATATAGGCTGTTAGAACATTTTAAAATCTGAGAATCGAAGTTCCGAAGTGCAAATATAATTTACCGATATTTTGTTCTTCTTCGTAGGCCTCTATCAAGTCATTGAGAGGAGAGTAGACATCAGCAGCATCTGCTAGCTGAACGACGAGCACTATGGCGAAAATGACGACCAAGAACTTCATAATGTCAAATAATTTTTAAAGTTTTTATGCAAGAGAAGTTACGGGCTGAAAGCTGTTGCCTGTAATGCATGACATATTATAACGGGTTTGATATTTATACCCCACGGAGGCTATGTTATCGTCGATTGTCTGATTAGTAAAAAGGTCAGATAAATAACAATGATAACGAGGGGAGTCCCTTATCACACTAATAGCACTGACAGCCTCAAAATAGAAATAAGAAGAAAGATAGCAGTCTGATGACGAACAATATGTACTAACAAAAACTAACATATCAATAAATTAATATGAACATATGGTGTTTTGCCAATTCATTTTTTCTGTAACTTTCAACATTAAGTAATAATAAACATTTAAAACTTCTGTAACTTGTAAGTAATGCGTCAACGAATAGAGACATAAATATTATTACCATTTTTTGGTGTTTTAATTACTAACAATATTAAAAATCAATCAGTTAGCTTATTGGTGTCCACTGCTGGACATAGGCTTCTCCCAATGTGCGTCATAGCACCCGGTCCTGCGCATTCTTCATCCAAACTATTCTAGCTACCTAGGTCTTCGGTCCATCTGGCTGGGGGGCTTCTTACCTCCCATTTACCGATTCGTGGTTTCTATCTGTCCTTCGGCATACGTGGCCAGCCTTGTGCCACTTCGACGTACTTATTCTTCCAACTTCAAATAAAATGGTAATAAATGGTTTACATACACTGTACGAGTGGGTAACAAAGGCATGGGTTCAAGATAAATTACACTATATAATCGTGATGAATCAAATGCAGTTGTCACTTTGGCTTGTCTGTAAAATCGACTTAACTTAAAAGGTTTACTCGAATTAACATCTTTGTCCCCTAAGTCTAAACAGATAAAGTGTGTTAAGAGATTTGTAACACTATTATTACACTAACATTTTCTTTTTTATAATCTTTCCAATTGTAATGTCGTGTCATTAGGGATTTCCCTCTATAACAATAAACAACATTATCAATATTATTATTTTTGTGATCTACTTGCTAGAAAAATGAAGTAGGTGCATTATTCGTGCTATTATGTATGTCATTATTTTCCTAATCAGATAATCGACGATAACATAGCCTCCGTGGAGTATAAATACCGAACCTGATATTGAACTTTGATTGACTTTGATTGATTGACTCATGCATTACAAGTAACTAACTGGTTCCAGTTTACAATTTCTTTCTTCCATAAAAGTTAACAATTACTTGACATTATGAAGCTTTTGATCGTAGCTTTTGCCATAGTTCTCGTAGCTCAGCTAGCAGATGCTACTGATACTGATGTGGAATCTTTTCTGGATGACTTTATACAGGCGTACGAAGAACAACAAAATATCGGTAAGTGAATATATGACCTGTGAGTTTTGGTGAGTTATCCCGCCCTTGGGGCGGGCGGTGCATGTGAGGCAATCGGTTTTTGTCCGACCAGGACAATTTTTTTTTTTTTCGTCAGGGTAGCAAATAAAAAAAAGACTTTTAAACATCTTAATACTACGCTGCATCCCCTTGTCCCTATTCGGTACGCCTATGTTTGAATAACAATTTCTACAAAAAACCGTTGCTAAGAAGATAGAAATATCCTAATGATTGCTTTTGAGTTTAGAGAAAGTTCTTTAAATTATGTTGGTTTATTTTTACAGAAAACAACGATATAGCAACTCAAGATATTCCGACAACTTTGAGAAGTTGCAACAACGCAGCGTGCTATAACATTTGCAGAAGACTTGGCTTCAGAACTGGTAGCTGTATTTCTGCCACTACGTGTCGCTGTACAAATTAGTATTTTGTGTATTTTTAAAATGTATAAAATAAAGTAATTTTTACTAACCATTTTTTTTATGTCACAAAAACAGAGAGTACCTTTTCCTGACTGGTCTTTCAGAGTTAAGATATTGAAAAAAAAAAAACATTTTTTCTATTAAAGACTCAATTATTGCTGATAACTTAGTACTGATCGAATGGAGTGATTAGGGATCAAGAGGTGAATAGGGATAAAACCAGGAAAAGATTTCGACGCTTACTCCCGTTAGTTCCTAGTTCGTTTTAATATCTGTTATTTTTTGTTTAATAGTAGAATATTGAAATTATTTATTAACCGACTTAAAAAAAGGAGGAGGTTCTCAATTCGTTGGAATCTTTTTTTTTATGTATGTTCACCGATTACTCGAAGACGCCTGAACCAATTTAGAAAATTAATTTTTTTTGTTTCAAAGTTCCCAAATTTAAATGGGACCACCCATTTAAATTTTATCGAAATCGGTTGAGCGGTTTTTGAAAATCAACAAATATCTAAAAATTGTATACATGGATGATATTTTCATTTACTCCGAAACTTCGCTGTCTCATTGGAGCACTGCTCTGTTTTGATTTTGAAATATTAACAAACCTTTATAATACTTATTTGCTTTAAGTATTAAAAATAAAGCTCTATAATTTAGTCACCGGTACATTTTTTGTATCTAACATAAAAAAATTAATACTTAGATAAGTAAAAAATCATTATTATAACTAAGGAGTGCCAACCCTAGTAAATTTCCCTATTGACACTTTTGTCGTTCCTAATAACCCCAATTCCGGGCAACCTTCACGGGAGATACCACTGCGGGTGACGGACATAAAACCCGTCTCATCCACCTGCGGCCACTGTTAGGGTACGCACGTGAGCGCGAAAACCCGCCTGGACGTCTTCCTACCAAATCCACTCCGCCACCTCCTTGCCCCAGAAGTTCTCCTCATAGTGCATCGCGGTCGCGGTAGAACAACTTGGGCGACCTAACTCCTCGCTTCGTCGGACTAATTGGGAGACTCACTGTAGTCAGTAAGTCAGTGCCGCTACCTGAAAACTGTGGGCCCCTAGGGCCAGCACCAACATGTCATCGGTTTACCTAATAGATTACTTCCAGTCAAAACTAAGGTCCGATCAATCAATAAGGTGACTGCAGTAATTCATGCAAGACCGAACCGGAGCTGTATAAACATTAAGCAGCTATTCAGAGCTGAAGCACCGTTGGACCTTCATAATGACTCCCAATTTCTTGGAAGCTGTCTGTGCCATGGACTCAATTTGTCGACCGAAATTAAGTTCTAATGTGCAGAAACACCCTAGATGATCGGTAATCGGTAAGCACACACCTTGTAAACTGGGTGTAAGTTCGAAAGACCTATAGCGTTACACGAACGGTTTAACCTAAAATGAGGTACATTAAAGGCAACACGCGGATAGGAAAAAACTAAGAATAGAAGATAGAGGTTTTGTTGAAAGTTATCTCAACAAGGTAGAGTGAAGTTAGAGGAGTGAGGTTAGCACACACCTTGGAAACTGGGTGTATGTTCGAAAGCACCCATTTTCGCCGAAAAGGGACACACCTGTGTTTTAGAAGGGAAATGTGTGGCTCTGAGCTTTGTTTATAGTCACGGGGTAACATAAGATTTCACATTAATATAACCGAACGGAAAATGAATGGTCTAGAAATGTAAAAGAACTTCATCGGCCGTCTTTCAATATTTCAGCTTAGATAATAATAACAAATACTCTTTATTGTATACCAAAAAATAAATTACAAATATACACCAACAAATTATACATAAAATGCACGATTTGTGGCCTTATTGCAAGAAGCAATATCTTCCAGGCAACCTTTAGATGGACAGGAGTGTAACGATGTACGTGGGTGATTTTGGGGTCAAAATGTCAAAGAAGAGCTTTGTAGGGGTTTTTACAATCTGTGAATGGATTGCATAAGTATTAATACATTCATATATTAAATATATGTTTTATTAGTACTGACATACGTCTAAAGCATACATACAAACACATGTACATATTGTAAAGCTTTTACCACGTGTAACGCGTGGAGTACTTCTTCTAAATCAACTACGGCGTACTCCACCACGTATAAAGCTTGGGGCTTTAGGGTATCCGGTTACGATAGGCATTAGCTAGAGGAGGAAAATTAAAATAGCAGGCAAACGCACTATGCGATATAATCAGGATCAGATTATTCATATAACAATTATAACTTCACACAAATTAATTATAAATAATACTTCTTGAATTATTCCGTGCACCTTTGGCACGATAGTCGTCAAGACAGTCCTCTGTCTGCCGGGCGACCCTCTTGTCTTCAACATTTATTCTTCATAAAATATTTCGAACGTGTTCCAAATTCGAGTTTGGTGCCACCAGTCTGTGCCTCTCGCGTAGTAAAGAGTTATTCTTCCAATCGAAGGAGTATGTAAGCTGTGCGAGAGGTCCCGTCACTACAGGAGCTACGCCAGCTCGGTGGCGCCATACTCGTCCTGTCTGCCTCACACATTTTCTAACTAGTGGGAACGTCATTTTTCCGAGGCTGAATGAAAGTAATGACTGGCCTTTAGCTGAGGACAGACATACAACAATTATTAAACATAGAAATTCATTCATTAAGTCTTCCAAAACTCCTCTGCTGGCTGAAAAATTAAACCGCCAGCCTTCTAAAAAAAATTACATACATCATTTAGTTATTTGGTTCTACAACCACGACCAACACAAGTGTATTGTGAACCCTGACCACATTGACTCCTACCTAGACAAATTTTCTTATTTCTTTTTTCTCAGGCCATGGAAAAAAATTACAACAGGATCAGCACACAAATATCATAAATACAATATTTCACCTAAATAACTCCTTTATCCAACAATTGGTTCAACCTCGTTGGCTATTTCAACAAAAAAAACACAAGTCTCAATGTCAACAAATCTATTTGCATACATCCTCAATGGTTAGAGACATTATGAACAAAGAAAAATAAACTCCTTATGTCATAGTCTTTGACAACTCTCATCTGTCAACAAATTATCAAAGTTATTAATTATCCCTGGGAAAATACTATTTGCTCTGAAATTGTTTCAATGAATCTATACTATTAGACTTACTTCTCCCCCCGAAAATTCTTGAAACAATTTAATTTCCCATCTTCTTCAAGTTAAATTACCATTCATTGTGAACTTAGTTTATGTTTGTTCTAAGTAACTGTTTTATAATATTTTCCGAAGTGCATATTTCATAAGCATAGCAACGACTTTATTTATATTAAGAATAACCCTAAGAACGGATATTGCTACTACTATAACATAATATCGCCTTCTGGACAGGAATCTATTACATCGCGCGATATAATTTAATTTATTTATGCGCGACACCTCGCCCTTTGTATCAACTGCTTCTTCTGTTGTCCTAACAAACAACTTCTAACATTACCCTCCATTTCCTTTTCAGCCTTTGAAATAAACAACCTTTCTCTAAACTTGGATAACGTTTTCATTGGACCTAGATGAACACCTGACCATGTATCATCATGCAGCTCTCGCAGGAACTCTGTTAATAAAGACTTTGGAACAATAACTATGTTCTTAATACCATTTATTCTTCTGACTTTCTTACATAGGATGCCATTCACAACTAGAAATCCTTTGTATACCTTCACATTTCTACTAGCTAAAACAGAAAAAATTCGCCTACAGAAAAAATCTCTACGCTAAACATCCTGCAATCTAATAGAGTCACTCCTATACAATTGTAGTCCATCTTGAACAGGAGCAGGTTCACGTTCTTCCAGCTCTTTCACCATCGGATTGCTACTAAGAAAATCTGCTACAACCTTCTGCCTATCCGAACAACAACTTATATCAACATCACCTGTACTAGCTTCCGAATTTATTAACGTGTTGACCTCATTTTCCTTTAGTTTTATATTACTATTTAAAGTGTTAGTAACAATGTCATCCTTCTGATCAATTGTCTTATTGGAACATAAATATTCTATTTGAGGAAGTATGCGAGTTTCTGTCTTTACAGCTCATAATATCTTTTTCAATAACCAACGAACTTAAAGGTTGAATCTCATCTTCGTTTACAAAAGGTATTATAAAATGTTTTTTCAATAACAATACTCTATCCGCAAAATCAATCATACATGAATTATTATTAAGAAAATCTATTCCTAGCACCAATTTTATATTAATATCCTCTACTACAAAGAGATCTAACTTCACTAAAATGTTTTCTATCAATGCATTGATTCTACACCGTCCCGTGATCTTTACAGCAGAACCGGTTATGCTCCGAATTTGCGTCGAGTTATCATTCTCACATCTGTTAAGATGTAACTTGCGCGCTAGTGTCTTATCAATAACACTGACTGAAGCACCTGTGTCTAACATAGCATTGCAATTAACCCCACAAATATTAAGAGTAATAAATGGAACGAACTGACCAGATTCATTTGTTTTCAACATCGTATGGAGTTGTATTTCATCTCCAGATTCGGCATCCAACTCCATTCTCCTCAGATTCTCCTGCCGAATCCTTGCCGAAAATTCTGGCGAGTGGTGCGTGGTGTTCCGTTTCTATAATTTAAATTCTGATTAGCACCCTCTGTCCGCGGTCTTAAATTGTACCGTGGTGTATGAAACGCGTCGCGATCACTTCTATAACCCTCATTATCACTTAGAGACCCTGGCGAACGACCATCATAAGACCTATTGATTCTTTGGTTCGGTCTGTTCATGATGACATCCTCTTTTCTTTTGAATTGAATAGAATGCTCTAACCCCTGTGGTGGGTTTATTGGGAGATTAATATTTTTATTTTCAAATCTACTGGTCTCAGTTACTTCTGCTAATTGAATGACTGTGTCTCTCAATTCTTCTCTCGTCTGATACAGGCGTGAGAATAGTAATTGTTTCTGATAAATTCCCATAGATTTTAAATATGCATTAATAAACTTCTTGTCGTCAGTAATATTTGCTTTATTTGCTAATGACGACAATCTATAAAAAAATTCTGTGTTGCTTTCATGTCTAAATTGTTTTGCATTATAAAATTCCGCAATATCGTCAACAAACGACGGGAACTCTTTCTCCAATTTAAGTACAATTTCCTCAAACATGATATCATCATAGAATATTGTTTTATAGAACATCAGAGCTGCACCTGATAAATACGCTCCCAAAATTAATGATCTGTCTTTCTCATCCCATTTATTTATTGCACAAATTACTTTAAACTGCCTTAGGAAATCTTGGAAGGATTCTCCTCTGGCCCCCGCAAACGACTTACAATCCGCCATAATGCATAAATAAAATTATACAAAGAGAACACCGATAAAATAATTCAAATTGTTATCTGTGATATGTAGGAGAGTCGCTCCACTCGACGACTTGAAAACCCTTCGACGTTTTTCCTTTTCCTCTCGAACCTTCAATACGCAGGGTGATGTATCTTCACACCACGTCCGTAGCGATCCTCAATTGCTTGGTAATACTTTTCCTCTTAGACACCTTAGGCGCCTCCACCACGTGTAAAGCCTCCACCATGTGTAAAGCATTTACCACGTGTAACGCGTGGAGTACTTCTTCTAAATCAACTACGGCGTACTCCACCACGTATAAAGCTTGGGGCTTTAGGGTATCCGGTTACGATAGGCATTAGCTAGAGGAGGGAAATTAAAATAGCAGGCAAACGCACTATGCGATATAATCAGGATCAGATTATTCATATAACAATTATAACTTCACACAAATTATTTATAAATAATACTTCTTGAATTATTCCGTGCACCTTTAGCACGATAGTCGTCAAGACAGTCCTCTGTCTGCCGGGCAACCCTCTTGTCTTCAACATTTATTCTTCATGAAATATTTCGAACGTGTTCTAAATTCGAGTTTGGTGCCACCAGTCTGTGCCTCTCGCGTGGTAAAGAGTTATTCTTCCAATCGAAGGAGTATGTAAGCTGTGCGAGAGGACCCGTCACTACAATATATTATACAAATAAGTCCATACATACATTTTTATTCATAATATACATACATTATAATGATCACTACATATTATAAAACAAAGTCCCCCGCCGCGTCTGTCTGTCTGCTCGCGATAAACACTAAAACTACTGAACGGATTCATTAGGAAGGTTTAGGTATATAATTTGTGTAGTTTTGTGTAAATTGGTTGAAATATGAAGATGATTCTTGAAGATGTCTCTGCTACCCTTGCGAAGCCGGGGCGGGTTGCTAGTCTATTATAAGTAAGAATTGTAAACATATTTGTCATGCAAGTAGTTTCTTACAAAATTCATTAATTTTAGCAGATAGTATTCTTTAACCATTTTTTGTTGTTTTTTAAGTACTTTGCCACCCGGTCTCAGATAACCCTTATGGTACAATTACCTCGTGTTTTTATGGTAGATTAATCTGCGTCTTTGAGTTCCAACTTCGAATAAAATGGTAATAAATGGTTTATGGGTATGGTTTCCAATTTAAATGTTTATGTATTAACAACTATTCTTATTTATTATTCTTAAAGAGGTTTTGTACCTTCCAAAAAAGGACCTTGTGACCTATTATTTTATGTATTTGAAGAAAATTGTGATAAAACAAACAGTGATTTCAATAATTTACCCTAAATTAGATGGTTTTTAGAGGTGATCACAGTTGATCAATCAATGAACTAGTTATAATTTTTCTACTTCTTTGGTCAGAAGATAGTAAAAAATGTTTTTTCCAATATCCTAACTTTGAAAGTCCAGTCAGTAAAAAGTACTCTCTGTTTCTGTTAAATAAAAAAAAAATTGTGCATAAAAATTACTTTATTTTATACGTTTTAAAAATACACCAAATACTAATTTCTACATTGACACGTAGTGGCAGAAATACAGCTACCAGTTCTGAAGCCAAGTCTTCTGCAAATGTTATAGCACGCTGCGTTGTTGCAACTTCTCAAAGTTGTCGGAATATCTTGAGTTGCTATATCGTTGTTTTCTGTAAATATAAAAGTAACATAATATAAACTACTAATTACTACATTGGCAATCCACCACTGTGAGGTTTTCCAGAAATTTTTTGCCTCGCACAACCAACCTCTGGAACAAATTGTTGCCTGCGGTGTTTCCGGACTGATACGACCTTCAAACCTTCAAGAAAAGAGCGTACTCCTTTCTCATAGGCCGGAAACGCACTTGTGACTCTTGAGTTGCAGGTATCCATGGGCCACGGTAGTCACTTACCATCAGGTGACCCGTCTGCTCGTTTGCCCCCTATAATATAAAAAAAAAACTTCTTCTATAGGTTTTGAAAGGATTTTTATTGAAGTTGATTTTTTCGATATAGGATGATAGAATATTTTAAAATTTGAGAATCGCAGTTACGAAGCGCAAATATAATTTACCGATATTTTGTTGTTCTTCGTACGCCTCTATCAAGTCATTGAGAGGAGAGACGACATTAGCAGCATCTGCTAGCTGAAAGGCGAGCACTATGGCGAAAATGACGACCAAGAACTTCATAATGTCAAATAATTTTAAAGTTTTTTATGCAAGAGAAGTTACCGGCTGAAACCAGTTGGCTGTAATGCATGACTTAATATAAACGGTTTGATATTTATACCCCACGGAGGCTACGCTATCGTCGATTGTCTGATTAGTAAAAAGGTCAGATAAATAACAATGATAATAAGGGGAGTCCCTTATGACACTAATAGCACTGACAGCCTCAAAATAGAAATAATAAGAAAGATAGCAGTCTGATGACGAACAATATGTACTATCAAAATCCAACATTTCAATAAATTAATATGTTCATATTATGGTTATGTTATATATGGTGTTTTGCCAATGAATTTTTTCTGTAACTGTCAACATTAAGTAATAATAAACATTTAAAACTTCTGTATCTTGTAAGTAATGCGTCAACGAAAAAAAAATCAGAAAAACGTAAGAGACATACATATTATAACCATTTTTTGGTGTCTACTGCTGGACATAGGCCTCTTCCAATGTGCGTCATAGCACCCGGTCCTGTGCCTTCTTCATTCAAACTATCCCAACTACCTTCTCTAGGTCTTCGGTCCATCAGGCTGGGGGTCTTATTACCTCTCGTTTACTGATTCGCTTGTTCTATCGGTATTTCGGCATACGTGGCCAACCCAGTGCCACTTCGACGTGCTTATTCTGCGAGCTATGTCGGTTCTTTGTGGGATTATCTCGTAACCATTTTCAGTTCTACTTTAATAAAATGAGGTTTATATTTTATTCACATTATAAAAGTGCTAGCGCATTTAGCCACCTGGTCTGAGTTAACGGTTATGGTACAATATGTGTCGTTTTTTGGGCAGATTATCCGCGTCTTGACTGGCTTGTTGGCCTAGTGGTTAGTGACCCTGACTGCTATGCTGCAGGTCGTGGGTTCGATTCCCACCTGAGTCTGGGTGTTCTTTGTGTCCGTCGCTTGTATGTTTGTAAAGTACCCCGCGACACAGGACTAATTCCTAATGCGGGAGTTGTCTTTTTAAAAACAAGAAAAAACAAAAACAAGTCTTTGAGTTCCAACTTCGACTAACCATTTACATACACTGTGTGAATGGGCAACGAGGGAATGGGTTAAAAAAAAAATATATATAAGGGGAGTGGGGGAGGATTGATACGATTTTCAAACCATGCCATTTTTAGGTGTTTTACCGTTAATTAGTCTGAATGAAAAGTATTTGCTCGATAATATTGGTTCTATATTTAAAACCAAACGAGCTAATTTGGGTGAAATTGTAAAATGTACTAGTGTAATAAGTGACCTAAAAATAAAATGGCCTCTGTATCAATGCTCCTCCTCCAAGGGGTGGATTGATACAGAGATTGGATAGGAAAGAAACATGAATAAATTAATCAGTATGTTTATTATTACGTTGGAAAATGGAAAACAGTTTATATGTATGCTATTTAGTGAAGCTCGTGCTGAAAAAAAGCAAAATGTAAAGTATTACTCTACAGAAGTCCATTGCATCTGTCCATCTAAAGGTTGTCTGTAAGAAATCGCAACTAGCGATAAGACCGCCGTTTGAACCATTATTTGTTTTTATTTTAATGTTGTAAATATTTTTATGGTGTACAATAAAGAATATTGTATTGTATTGTATTGTATTGTATTATATTTTACAATACTTTACATTGCATGCAGGAGGACGATTGATACAGTGTATCAGTCCACCCCTTGGTTAACTGTATTAATGCTCCCCACAAACAACATAAGTAATAAAATGTATTCTCATTCAACACCAAGCAAATCTAGTTGACAAATCCCTGAGATTCAGCTAAAATACACCTACACGGGTAAAAAATGACACTTACCTAGTTAAAATTCGTAAAAATTGACTATTTCTTGTACTTTTTCCAAGCGGACAAACAAATACTTCAGACCTGTCAAAACACGAAGATCAATTAAAAAAACCTGGCAGCCGATACAATTGCGCCATTCATATGCTTTGACCAACTACCAGAGCTATCTTTTGGTCATACTCATAACTACGTTGTGCTTTGTGTATGCTTTATATTTCATCTGTATCGATCCTCCCCCACTCCCCCTATATACTACTCATCGTGTAACACATCGTGTTCACTCAAATGTCGTTGTCACTTTGGCGTGTGTCTGTCTGTAAAACCGAGTTTACTTAAAAAGTTTACTCGAATTAACATCTTTGTCCCCTAAGTCTAAACAGATAAAGTGTGTTAAGAGATTTGTAACACTATTATTACACTAACATTTTCCTTTCTATAATCTTTCCAATTTCAATGTTCATGTATTAACAAACATTTTTAATCGTTATTATACCAGCCATGGTACGTTCACTACTAAATTTATATTTAAATTTATATTAGAGTGAGTGTTATAACTCTTCTAAAAACTTAGCTGTCACTCGATTTCTAAGGTCTCTTCGTAAGTGTAAAGTCGCCACCGACAGTTTATCTAAAATGGAGCAGGAACGTGCTCAATGCACATTTTTTTTCTCTAACCTCTAACTTCACTCTAACTTGTTGAGATAACTGTCAACAAAACCTCTATCTTCTATTCTAAGTTTGTTTCCTAGCCACCTGTTGCCTTAATGTACCTCATTTTAAACTGTTCATGTAAACGCTATAGGTCTTATTTTTAATGTCACTTCCCGCTGCTTCGCTCTGCAGAGGTCTGGTTTTGACTAGTGTTAACATACTACGAGATGGAGTCCGATCCTTTCCATTTTTTATTCAATTTATTAATGCTATGCAGACTATGCTAGGCAGGCAACACTGTTATTACTGCATTTTAAAACTGGTGAACTCACTGAAACTGACATACAATTGCCACAATATTAAGAGCTTGAACTTGATTTAGCGGGATTTAGTTTAGGGAAACTAAAGACTTTATTTCGGACTTCTATTTTTTTTATTTATTGTAATGTTGTGTCATGAGGGATTCCCCTCTATATGTGATCTACTTACTAGGAAAATTAAGCATTATTCGTGCCATTATGTATGTCTATATTTTTCTAATCAGATAATCGACGATAACATAGCCTCCGTGGGGTATAAATACCGAACCTGACATAGTAGTTCATGCATTACAAGCAACTAACTGGTTTCAGTTTATAATTTATTTCTTCCATAAAAGTTAAAAATTATTTGACATTATGAAGCTTTTGATCGTAGCTTTTGCCATAGTTCTCGTAGCTCAGCTAGCAGATGCTACTGATACTGATGTGGAATCTTCTCTGGGTGACTTGATAGCGGCGTACGAAGAACAACAAAATATCGGTAAGTAAAACCTGTGAGTTTTAGTGAGTTATCCAGCTGGGGCGGGCGGTGCATGTGGGGCAATCGATTTTTGTCCGTCCAGGTCACACTTTTGTGTTCGTCAGGGGTGCAAATAAAAAAAATGACTTTTAAATATCTTATTACTACGTGACATCCCCTTGTCCCTATTTGGTTCATATGTTTGAATATCTAGTTATACAAAAAACCGTTAATAGAAAATCGAAGTATCCTAACGATTGTGCTTTTGAGTTTAGATAAAGTTCTTTAAATAATGTCGGTTTATTTTTACAGAAAACAACGATATAGTAATTCAAGATATTCCGACAACTTTGAGAAGTTGCAACAACGCAGCGTGCTATAACATTTGCAGAAGGCTTGGCTTCAGAACTGGTAGCTGTATTTCTGCCACTACGTGTCGCTGTACAAATTAGTATTTTGTGTATTTTTAACATGTATAAATTAAAGTAATTTTTATATACTATATTTTTTTATGTCACAAAAACAGAGAGTACTTTTTCCTGACTGGAGTTACAGAGTTAGGATATTGGTAAAATTCATTTCTTCTATTAAATAATTAATTATTGCTGATAACTTATTACTTAATCTTCTTACGAAATAAGTAGAAATATTATAGCTAGTTCGTTGATTGATCAACTATGATCACCTCTAAAAACCATCTAATTTAGGGTCAAGTATTGATATTACTTTTTTTATATTACAATTTTTCGGAAATATATATAATAATTGGTTACAAGGTCCTTTTTTGTAAGGTACAAAACCTTTTTAAGAAGTTGCCACAAGACGAGTTGTGCGGCTTTATCATTTGTCACTTTGTTTATAAATGGAACATGCAGTCTAACGCATATAACATTACATCATTTCGGACAAAAAAATGAACATGGGGGGCATTCTTGTCTAAAGCTAAACAATCTCATGTAGACAACCCAAGGACAACCTTAACCATTTACTTATCTAAAGCTATGGGGAAACTTAAAAGTCTTGTCTTGATTAAAAGGAAGCTCGGACTACAGAGTCTTAAATAGACCTACCCGTATTCGACTTAATTGCTGTTCGAATGATTTCTTAAATCGTCAAACGCGTGTAGTAACGTCGATTTGACAGATGCCATATCTGTCACAGTCTTTACAATTATATGCATTGATGGTACATAAAATACTAAGTTTATGATAATAACAGATAGAAAAGAAATTATGATTACACAGTGAAAAATATCAACAAAACTAAATATCAAATTGATATAGCAACAAGCAGTGGTGTCACATAATATATTAGTGGCTCCGCGAACTTTTAATGCTTATACTCATATTGCCTATGCTATATGTAAATTATATAACTTGCATTTTCAGCGTCGCTCTTGTTGTCCTGCCTTTGGATATTTGGCTATTAACGGTTTTAGATCATCAGTGGATATTATTTTATATTGGCTGTTATTAAGATAACAGCTAGACAGAGGCTGGACAGAGGACGGCACTATTATTATCAAAAGTCTCCGGGCTTTGATAATAATAGTGCCGTCCTCTGACCAGCAAGCTGACGTTCCGACTATCGGATTTCAGTTAGAAACTCCCTTACGTAGAAACCGGACACCTTCAAAGCCTCCGGTAACGTCACTCACGCGGTGAAAGCAATACAAGCATTGCTTCACTGCCGGTTTTCTGTGAGGCCAATCACTACGGGTGAGCCGGCCTATACGTGACGAGGCATGGCTCTCCCACGAATAAAAACGTTTTTGTTTAAAATTGGTTAAAATATGATGATAATTTTTGACGATGTCTCTGCTACCCGTGCGAAGCCGGGCGCGGGTTGCAAGTTATAGATAAATTGAACCCAGACACAGAAAAAATGACCGCACTGATCACACAATTATTTGTCCTGGGTGCCAATCAAGTCTACCACTTCTGGCCCAGCAGTCACCTAACTATTAGACCAACAGGCAACCTATATGTATGTACGTATTACATAATTATGTACTTTAAATATAATATTGATAAAGGATTACTGTGTAATTTAGATTTTTTGTAATGATAAATGAAGTAGGGGGCTATTGACAAAAATCTTGTCAATCGTTTTTGACCATAGGTCTGTAAAGTTGTAATAACTAAAGTAATAATTTCAAGTATATAATGCAGAGATAAAGCTAAGACTTTGCTAGTTACATTGGAAAATTCCGTTGTTTCAACTTTTTGTTATTGTTGCTTTAAAACAGATAACGATAAGATTAAGTATTTCACGCCATACCAGGTAAGTAATATTATTATTCATATTCTTTATTGCACACAAAAATAACATAATCATATACGGGAAGGAAAATGGCATGTACAAAGGCGAGCTTAATCCATAGTTGCATTTTCTTCCAGCAAATCTTGGTACTGAATAGAAGATAGTAAAACATAAATAGAGGCGAAGTGTGTACGTTACGTGTGTAAGAGAATGCAATAAACATTTAAGACTGAATACCTGAACCATGTGATCCCTAAGAAAGGAAAAATGGTTCAAACAACTATCAATAGGTGGCGTTACGGGTATCGATTTGTTATTGAAGTTTATGGAATATTGACTATATTAGGTCTTGATAAATCTATTTTCTAATTTCATAAAATACCCTAAACACGGGAAAATTTAATAAAAGCTTCTTAAATCTAGTTTTCTTAATTTGACAAAATTCAATATCGTCGTCGTTCCTCTGGCGGTAATTACTTGTACTACATTGAGGTTGATACGGTTTTGCTATTGAGTTTGTAGGTACCTACTGACTATTGATAGTTGGCCAAATTTTATTGAAACTGTATTGTTGCGTTATGTTTTTGCATTTTCTGCTGTAAGTAAATTATTATTTCACAATTTTTTTTTCGAATTTCAAAGATACTATAAAAAAGTTTTGCCCAACGAACTGCTACAATATATTTTCATAAATTTAGCGCTCAGCTTCAAAACAGAACGGACAAATAGTTTATGCCTAAAGCTTTATTAGAATTTAAACTCAGTAAAATAGTACTTTTAGTAGTAGTTTTGCCAGTTTTTATTTTTTGTAGAATGTATCGCGGTATCCTTCTAATATTATAAACAAAAAAAATTTGTGAGGATGTATGGATGTTTGTTACTCTTTTACGCAAAAATTACTCTATGGATTTTCATGAAACTTTACAATAATATAGTTCATACATAAGAATAATACATAGGCTATAATGACCGATTCGAAGAATAAGGAAAAAAAACGGTTACGTTATACCCAAAATCATCAAATTAAATATAGACAAACTAAATACTCCTGTTGTTATCGTGTAATTCACTTGTTGTTACAGGTCTTTTAAGTAGGTACAAACCCGGTGGCAGTTTTGCGTGTTTTTTATTGATCTATGATGTGCTTAGAAAATGGCGACGCTGCCAAGCCAAAATAATGATTTTAATTTATTATTGTGTGTTGGTTTAAATTAAAGTTATATATATTTTATGTTTTTCTTCGCTCTAGAATAGTTTGTACACGTTTTTAAAACCCAACTCGGCATTTTTTCGATAGTTAAAAGTCAGGTATATATGTTCGAATGCAGCAGAGTGTAAACTCCGATGAATGTAGTTGCGGTCCTAGCCTCCATGGACCCCAATTCACGTTACAAACTTTGCTTCGCGGTGTCTACTCTATACGCTAGTAATAATAACTCAGTTCCACTCAGTGCCTACTGTGTGTGTGTGTGTGTGTGTGTGTGTGTCTGTGAGTGTTCGCAATGATGTCAAACGAGTTATCCACACTGATTTTATTCAAAAAATATTGTAATTTAAGGTTTAAGACAAACAAATATATTAGTTTGATCAAACTATTATCTTATTTGTGGTTTGACTAATATTTTTACTAATATTTTTGTACATTGATGGAAATATAGTTGTTATGTGGTTGTACTAGAGCATAATTTGGCATGGGATACAAATATTACACAATGATGATCGAAGTGAAATTGACCTTGAATGGCCGGTCCGCGTCGCAGGTATTGCACGTAGTTCTGATCGTAAGTAATAATAATACATATATTCGCTCAATATAAGTAATGCTTGCCGACTGTAATAAATAATCGGCTGTTACGAAAACGTCTAAAACGTAAACAGACGATAGTACTAATGATACCTTTGATGATGGGTCAGAAAAAAAATCGATCTTGAGGAAAAAAAAATTTTTTTTTTTTACAATGATCATATTCATGCTCCAACAGCTAAATGAAATGATAATTAAAAAAAAAAAGCAAAAACAGCTGATGCTGGGGATAAAGGACGCGCGGGCACTGAAGGAACGAATGCCACAGATATTCGTATGGCTTCCGAGACACGGAGGGGTCTCAATGTGTTAAGAATGGTCACCCATCCGAAGTCTGACCTGGCCAGTGTTACTTAACCTTGTAATGTGCTAACCTACTCGGTTACCACTTAGCCACGAGCCCCTCCATACATATATACATACATAGAAATTCTTCATACGTATAAATGTTCATACACTCCCTCCTGTCTCAACGAAGGGATAGGCCACGTGGGTGCTTATTAAACACTCACATTTTGCCAACTATAATTTGATTTCAGTAACGGAACAGGGAGCAAGCCTATAGCCATCAACCGGGCACTTTGGGAAATAAAGATGGGACAATTGGAAGTATATTGTATACACAGCATATATTAGTATATTGAAGTGGAAGGGAAGGGATGTTGCTTATACAGATGGATTGGAGAGTGTAAGCCATAGCTCGAGCAGGTCGGGGTCGCATACATGCAGCAAGTCCAAGCATGCTAGAGCCATGATCTTTCAGTGATTTAAGTAAGTGATCTATTTTCAAATACATCCTGTATGTGCATCATGTGTAATGCATACGCATTCAGTCTTCACAGTCATATAACGTAGACTGCAGTAGAGTCACCTTTGTTTTCTTATCCATTGGGTCAGTAGCTGATAGATTAAAAGCAATTTAAATTTAATGATAGATTAAAGCAAATTTGAACATTTCGCAGGTAAATCAAAATCAATAGGGTACTTCCATTGACCTAGAATCATGAAATTTGGTAAGAAGCAAGGTCTGATAGCACACGTAAAGGAAAAATCGTTAATTTGTTGTTATATCACATGTTTTTATTATTATTATTTATTTATTTCTATCAAAAGATTTGAAACATCTGATATAAAAAAGTATGATAAACAAATATGTATCTAAATAATCTACTTACGATAATAACTGAATCGAAAAGTACACGTTTCTGATAGTGTTAATTATGAGTCAGGGGATTAAAGCTGTGGTAGAGTATGATGGCTAAAGCATTGGACTTGCGAAGATGTCATGGCTTAGATAAATTAAACACGACAGAAGATGTTACTTTTTTAATAAAAAAAAAGAAAACACAGTAACCCTTCACAATATTTCGGGCATTGATAACTACTAGTTGTAACAATGACAAGTAGAGGTAGATACACAGGCGCCATGATCGAAGCCAAGAGCTTTACAAATGGCCTCGCATGTTGGGTTGCTACAATCCTTCAAAGTTACGGGCACGTACACATTTTCAGTTGCTACGCAGTTGTTTTCTGAAACAAGGAGCATTTACAAGGATAATTTTCTGGTCATTCCTGATTTCAGATGTTGTATCGAAATGTGTTTTGCACAACGCGGTGTCTTGCCTACACTGAGTACGGCAATGCAATCGACGACGTGAACCATATTTGCTCAGCAATTTTTGTACTTCTCCTGGTCCTTCTGAATGGGAATATAATATGTGTTTATCAAAACATATAATTGCTTTTCATTAAGAAGAGACAAAAGCAAGATCCGTCTGCTGGCATTATTTTGTACTAAAAACCGTAAAAGAAATACTGTAAAAAGTATGTTTATAATAAATTTACTTGCTCGTAACTTAATGAACATCGCAATCAAACAGGAGGCAGAACCTGTTGTTCCTATTTCGCTGGTGAGTAGGTTCAACGGAGTCCCATTATATATAGTGTATTGGTATTGGTATAGGGCTCTGTTTCCGCATTTAGACTCATAGGCGGTCCATTATGCGTTTGAATAAGCTGACTAGTTGAGCCAGCCTAGCTCCTTCCAGAAGCACAAAAGACTCCTTTGGCGTTTACAGGCTTTAGGAGCGACCTCGCACCCGCGAGTATACTTGCCCATTGTGCGGCCACTCCCTTGCACTCCAGGATAACGTGGGAGGCCGTTTCCTCCACGTTGAGACATCCTCTGCATAGGGGACTGTCGGTCGCACTGATGGTGAATAGGTGCAATATATGGTGTATATAAGAGATGAGTATGCGTGGCATTGTTTTGTTGTGTTTACCGGTACCTGCTTACACACAGATTCGTTGCCAAGTAAATGACGTAAAAACAAAATATGACCAATAATTAATTAGTCGTAGTATTATTATCGAGTTATAGTTTACATCACTTAAAGTTTCATAACTTACGTAATTTTATTTATCATTAGTTCAAGACTGTCTGTATAATATAAACTGATATTTATATTTGTTTATTTGTTTAAACGGGGTTAGTTAAAGATCCAGCAGTCCGATCAAAAACATCGCAAAGCGATTATTATTACTGTTACATTATCATTTTACTCAGGAAGTTTATAGGGCATTTAACATAACGTTTGGTACACACATAGTAGCGAAACAGTAATTATAAACGTCTACCATCCAGTACACTTGCTGGCAAGTAGGTACATGAAACGGTATGCATAATCTATTATTGTGATGAATCAAATGCAGTTGTCACTTTGGCGTCTGTCTATATGTAAAATCGAGTTAACTTAAAAAGTTTACTCGAATTTACCTCTTTGTCCCCTAAGTCTAAACAGATAAAATGTGTTAAGACATTTGTAACACTATTATTACACTAACATTTTCCTTTCTATGAGTATAAACTATCTAATTTAAATGTTTATGTATTAAAAACAATTTTTCACCGTTATTATATCAGCCATGGTACGTTCACTACTAAATTTATATTAGTGTGAGTTTTATTACTCTCCTAAAAACTTAGTTGTCACTCGATTTCTAAGGTCTCTTCGTAAGTGTAAAGTCGCTACCGACAGTTTATCTAATATAAAGCATGATCGTGCTCAATGCACATTTTTTTTTCTTTAAATTTCATTTATCTTCTATTATTAGTTTATTTCCTAGCCACGTGTTATCTTAAAGTACCTCATTTTGGTTTAAACCGTTCGTGTAAACGCTTTAGGTCTTATTTTTAATATCACTCCCTGCTGATTCTCTCTGAAGAAGTCTCCTTTGACTGGCGTGAACTTACTACGAGGTGGAGTCCAATCCTTTCTATTTTTATCCAATTTTATTAATGCTATGCAGACTATGCTAGGCAGACATATTGTAATTACAGCATTTTAAAACTGGTGAACTCTCTAAAACTGACACACAATTGCCACAATAATGAGAGCTTGAACTTGATTTAGTTTAGGGAAACTGAAAGACTTTATTTAGTACTTCTATTTTTTAATTCATTGTAATATCGTGTCATTAGGGATCCTCCTCTATAAAAATAAACAACATTATCAATATCATTTTTGTGATCTACTTGATAGGAAAATTAAGTAGGTGCATTATCCATGCTATTATGTATGTCTTTAATTTCCAAATCAGATAATCGAGTATAAATACCGAACCTGAAATAGTAATTTATGCATTACAAGCAACTAACTGCTTTCAGTTTATAATTTCTTTCTTCTGTAAAGTTAACAATTACTTGACATTATGAAGCTTTTGATCGTAGCTTTTGCCATAGTTCTCGTAGCTCAGCTAGCAGATGCTGCTGATACTGATGTGCAATCTTCTCGGGATGACTTGCTAAAGGCGTATGAAGAACAACAAAATATCGGTAAGTGAAATGTGAGTTTTAGTGAATTATCCAGTCCTTGGGGTGGGCGGTATTTTATCAGTTTTTGTCAGTCCAGGACGAACTTTTTTTTTGTTTGTGAGGGTTGCAAATAAAAAAAAATACTTTTAAATATCTTAATACTACGTCGCATCCCCTTGCCCTTATTCGGTACGCCCATGTTTGGATATCTCGTTCTACAAAAAACCGTTAATAACAAAATCGAAATATCCTAACTATTGCGCTTTTAAGATCTTTATATTTTGTTTTATTTTTACAGAAAACAACGATATAGTAATGCAAGATATTCCGTCAATGTTTAATGTTTGCATCAACTCAGAGTGCTTTAACAGTTGCAGAAGACTTGGCTTCAGATCTGGCAGATGCATTTCTGTTACTACGTGTCGCTGTACAAATTAGTATTTTGTGTATTTTTAATATATATGCAATAAAGTATTTCTTATAAACAATTTTTTTTATGTAACAGAAACAGAGAGTACCTTTTCCGGACTGGACTTTCAGAGTTAAGATATTGGAAAAAACATTTCTTCTATAAAAGTCTTAACGTAGTAGAAAAACTATAACTAGTTCTATGATTCATCAACTATAATCACCTCTTAAAACCATCACATTTAGGGTAAATTATTGACATTATTATTTTTTTACCACTATTTCCCAGCAATATATTAAATAATAGGTTACAAGGCCCTTTTTTGGAAGGTACAAAACCTTTTTAAGAAGTTACCACAAGACGAGTTCGGCGGTTTTATCACTTGTCACTTCGGTCACAAATGGCACATGGAGTCTGACGCTTATAACTGTACACCTGTACATCATTTTGGACAGAAAATGAACACGGGCTTGTTTCAACTTCTTGTTTAAAATAATCTCTTCCAGATAATTTAAGGACAACATTAACCGTTTATTTATCTAAAGTAATAGAGAAACTTAAAAGTATTGTCTTGATTAAAGGGTAAGGTCGGACTACAGAGTCTTAAATGGACCTACCCGTCCACGATTCGAATGAATTGCTGTTCGAATGATTTGTCTACCAATCAAATTTCGTTGATGACGTCTTCCGATCGTGAAGAAGTCAACTTCAAGAGAATCGTCGATTTAATAGATGCCGTGTCTGTCACAGTCTTTAAGATTAAATGCATTGAAGGTATTGATACACCATGAATAATGTCAACAAAACTAACAATCAAATTGATATAGCAACAAGCAGTGGTGTCACGTAATATATTAGTGTCTCCACGAACTTTTCATGCTTATACGGCTTATACGAGTACCCATATTGTTTATGCTATATGTAAATTATATAACTTGCATTTTCGGTGGCTTTGGATGTTTGGCTTTTAACGGTTTCAGATCATCAGTGGATGTATTTTATATCGGCTATCGTCGGAGGTTTTGATAATAATAGTGCCGTCCTGTGTCCAGCAACCTGACATGCCGACTGTCGGATTTCAGTAAGAAACTGGGGGGGGGGGGGGGGTTATAATAATTAATTCGCAAAAAGCTTTCGCACATTCGTCGAAGAGAATCCTTTAATAAACCGATAAGCAGGCAACTTTACGACAATGCTCAGGAGTATGTAGTTCCCTATTCGTGAGCACATAGTCCTTTATAAGCTTACGGACTCTTCGGTCAACAGAGCCGAAAACTTCAAGTTGATAGTTAGCTGAGCCATCCCAAAAGTAATCTATGCAGTACTCCATGCAAGATTTAACTCCAACTGTATAGAAATAAAGCAGCTGATATGCCTTCTAATTTCTTGGTCTTTGCTGCTGTCTGTGCCATGGACTCGATTTCTTGACGGAAGTTTGTATTTCTCACCAAATAAAAGTTTTCATCTACATTTTAAGGGAAGCCTAGAATTACCATTTAATTTTGAATAGTATTTCAGTAGGAAGAAGTATTTCAAGAGATAATTACCTATTCGTTATGTTTTTCTATAATCGTAACTTTGAAGTCAGGTCAGGAGTAGGTGTTCCTTAGTTCTATAACATTATGAAATAAGATTAGTATATTTATACAAGTAGCACCAGTGGAGGAAAAGCTGAGGAGCAATAGGTTATCGTGGTATGGACATGTGATGCGCAGGGATGAGCAAAATGTGATGAAAAGAGTTTTATGTTTGGATGTTGATGGGTACAAGAGAAGAGGACGACCAAAGAAAAGATGGATGGACTGTGTGAGAGAAGATATGGCTAGAAATGGAGTAACCAGTGAAATGATGAACGATAGAGTAGAATGGAAGAATAAAACATATTGCACCGACCCCAATAAAATTGGGACAAGGGTAGGCAGATGATGATGATGATCAGTGTATTTATGCATTATGATATGATTTAATTACTATTATTAGAAAATTCCGTTGTTTCAAATTTTTGTTATTGTTGCTTTACAACAGACAACGATAAAATTTAGTTCGAAGCATTCCGCGCCATACAATCCACTTGCACATAGCATAGCTTCATCTAAATCGTTACATGTTTTTTAAGGTTCCAAAAGGAAAAAAAAAGAACCCTTATAGGATCACTTTGTTGTCCGTCTGTCTATCTGTAAAACCCCTTTTCTCCCGGAACCCGTAGTCACGCATCAAGTTGAAATTAATAGCTAACACATAACCTCTTCATTCCTAAAATCTGTATAAAACTAAATTATGCTGCTCCTTTAATGTCCGTAATATGGCAGATAAGCTACAGGAACATCCCTTTCTGATATCCTCCTGTGATGCACTTTTAGGAGAAGTAGGTATAGACTGAGAAGAGTTCTCACGGCCGGCCTAAGAGGCGCTTACTATATACAGCATTGCATAAATCGGAAAATAAAAAAGTCAGGAGAAAGAAAAAGGCCAAAGACCAAAGACAAAACTTTATGCAACATAAAGTACAGAGGCGGACTTAATGCCTTAGGTATTCCATGCCAGCCAACCTTCGGGTGATGCAGAGAGAACAGGAAGTAGTTGCATTAAAATTATAATAATTTATTAAATACTAGGTGACCCTGTGAACTTTGTATCACCTACAATTTATTTGAGGCTTTTCACATAAACTTCCGAGAGTCCCCGGTTATATCTCCTGTTCTAAGGTAATGTGTGTGGCCTACCTAAAAACCGCTTTGCCAAATTTCAGACCTCTTTAAGAAAAAAAAAATTACTTTTTAGGAGTTAGACCATAGGTCCGTCACCTAAGTCCGTCACAATCGTCATCTAAATATTTAAATTAATCCGATAGGGCGATTTCCATACAAAATTACCAATTTTCATTTTTGCAATTTGTTTCTGTTCTTTTGGGTTTTCTCTATATTTATTTCTTTTTAAATCACCCCTGTAGCATTGTTACTTCTCCCCAGTGTCACAAACAAACAGTGTCACAATCAATTTCTGGGTTGCTACGACCTTACCCAGCTGAGGGTGGAGAGGACAGTGGTACTTCATCTGTAAGTACTCAGTACAATGAACAAATAAGGAACATTTTGGAAGGTGCTATTCGAGAATATCGGACCATGAGTTATGACAACAGACCTCGTTTACCGCGTTTGCCAATGCATAAACGATATAAAGCGCTAGTGTGTGCCCTTGATTCTATATTAGGTATTTATTTAGAAGAAAGCACAGATCTCAGTGATACACACTCAATTCTGTACTGTGCGGCTGTTGCAGCATGTCGAGTAGCTGGTGTTAAATTTCCAGAAAATGATACCGCTACTCGGTCAAAGCTTGCTGCTCCGGCGTGGCAGTGCAGGATTGAACGTCGTATCGCTGAGGCGAGGGCACTCATTGGCAAGCTTATCTGTTTCAGATCGGGTAACACGCGCCCAAGAGTAATGCGTTTTGTGAACCGGGCTTTTTCGGGAACTGATATCAGTTCCTGTAATTATGCAGCGCGGGTCACAGAGCGCATTGACTTTCTGAAACAGAAAGTTTATGCATGCAAACCGTATACGAAGGTACAAAAAACGAATGGACCGATATACTCAGAATCGTTCATTCCAAAGGGATGAGAGGTGGGTTTATAGAAGGTGGGAGCAGCCTGATTTAGTGAGTGACACACATTTCCCAGATGCTGAAATTACGAATACCTTTTGGCGTGACATCTGGGCGATGCCTGTCACTCACACAGAGGGTGATTGGATGCGAGATGTCGAACGTTCGTGTGAGTCGATTGATACCATGGAGCCAATAACAATATCGAATACTGATATAGCTTATGCAGTTCGTTCGCTGCCGAACTTGAAATCAGCGGGACCGGACGGACTGCATAACTTTTGGTTAAAGTGGCTCCGTAGCTCACATGTACGATTGGCATCTCAATTGCAATCATGCTTAGAATCAGGTTCGCTTCCGACTTTTATGACCACAGGCGTAACTCACCTGCTCTTTAAGTCTGGTAGTGCCACAGATCCCAAAAATTATAGACCTATAACGTGTTTACCCACACTTTATAAATTACTTACGTCTATTCTGAGAGTGAAGATAACATCTCATATAACTAACAATACTATTATGGCTTACTCTCAGAATGGATGTAAAAGTGGGGCCCGTGGCACTAAAGAGCTCCTTATTATTGACACGACCATTAACCAACAAGTTCGTCGTAATCGAAAGGATTTGGCGACTTGTTGGATAGATTACAAAAAAGCCTATGACTCTGTGCCGCATACGTGGCTCTTGAGAGTGATGGAGTTGTACAAGGTAGATACAACTCTATGCACTTTCTTGAAGGCATGTATGCGGCAATGGAGAACGGTACTCTACTGTCCAGGATGTCGGCGGTCTCAGGGTTACGGCGAGTATATTAAGATCAGGCGGGGTATATTTCAGGGTGACAGTTTGAGTCCCTTGTGGTTTTGCTTAGCTTTGAATCCTCTCAGTACTTTACTGGAGAGTTCAGAGCTAGGCTATCGTTTACGGAAAGAAGGTCAGGTTATATCCCATCTCCTTTTCATGGATGATTTGAAACTGTTTGCCTGCAACAATTTCCAATTGATAAAATTACTTGAGGTAACTGAAACCTTTAGTAAATGTATCAGGATGGAATTTGGTGTGGATAAATGTGCAGTCATGCATGTAAAAAGAGGCAGGATTGTGGAATCTGAGGGGATGGAACTCTCAGATTCCACACACCTTAGATGTCTTTCCGCCAACGAAACTTACAAGTATCTAGGTATGACACAGGCGTTAGGTGTAAATGAATTGACTATGAAGCAATCGTTACAGGAACGTTTCTTTGGCCGCCTGAAAAAAGTATTGAAAAGTCTTTTGTCAGGTGGTAATAAGGTGCCGGCCTATAATGATTGGGTCATACCAGTCCTAACCTACTCCTTTGGCATACTTAGATGGACTCAGACTGAACTAGATGCCCTGGATAGAAGAGTTCGTACACTGCTTACCGCGTACCGAATGCACCATCCACGTTCATCGGTCATGAGATTGTATATCCCGCGGAAATGTGGGGGTCGTGGTTTTTTAAATGCCAAGACCCTCCATAACCGCGAGGTATGCAACCTTAGAGATTACTTCCTCTCCGTTGACCTGGATGTGTATCGGGATGTGGTGGCAGTTGACAACGGACTCACTCCGCTTGCTCTAGGAAAAGAGAACTCACGCAAACCAGCAGTACTTACTATTACAGACCGCAGGGAGATATGGAAGAGCAAGGCGTTGCATGGACGTTTTTATCGGGCCTTAAATGGGCCCGATATAGATTTATTAGCATCAGTATCCTGGCTACGGTTCGGTGACCTCTTCGGAGAAACTGAAGGTTTTGTCTGTGCAATTACAGATGAAGTTGTTATGACGAATAACTATCGGAGATATATCCTGAAGGACGGCACAATTGACATTTGTCGGGCGTGTCATCGTCCCGGAGAAACCCTCAGGCATATAATTTCTGGTTGTTCTCGTCTTGCCAACGGCGAGTACTTGCATAGACATAACCAAGTGGCCAGGATAGTCCATCAGCAACTTGCTGTTAAATATAATCTTGTGGCTGTCGAGTTACCGTACTACAGGTATGTGCCCGACCCAGTTCTCCAAAATTGCTCGTGCAACATTGTACTGGGATCGATCTATCATCACTGACAGGACTATTGTTGCCAATAAGCCTGATATAGTGGTGATAGACCGATTAGAGCGCCGAGCAATGATTATTGACATCACCATTCCCCATGACGACAATCTCTTAAAAGCCGAAAAAGATAAAGAAATAAAATATTTGGACCTAGCTCACGAGATTGTCGACATGTGGGATGTGGATTCAGCAATCATTGTGCCGATAGTCATTTCGGCCCATGGGTTAATTGCTAAGAGCCTCGACCAACACCTTCAGAGGCTCACGTTAGGCAGCTGGATTAAGAGCCTGATGCAGAAGGCAGTCCTCCTTGATACGGCACGCATTGTGAGGAGGTTTCTATCTCTGGAACCCCAACCACCGGTAGCTTGGTCCCTGTACCCGATACCGGTGGGACACTATTTTTTATATTTTTAAATATATTTGTTTTTATTTTTTATAGTGAATGTATTTAAAAATGTAATTTATATGTATATTAAGTAAATAAAGAGAATAATAATAAATTTATTTCATAAATATACAGCCTTTACATTATGGTCATAGACGTTCTAGCTAGGCTACTCAAATAGCCTGTATTAAGAACAATCTCAACTATCTCGGAATTTACATCGATAATCTTATGTCATGGAAGTACCAAATATCTAACATTACAGCTCGATTGCGCAAAATGATATTCATATTTAAAAAACTTCGCCACTCTGCTGACTTTAACACATTAAAATTGGTATACATGGCACTAGGTCAATCTGTAATTACTTACTGTTTAACTGTTTGGGGTGGAGCTGCAAAAACATGCCTTCTGCCACTAGAAAGAGCACAACGGGCAATCCTCAAAGTAATGACTTTTAAGCCATATAGATTTTCAACGCACCAACTATATGAGGAGTGCCAACTTCTTACTGTCAGACAGTTATTTTTGCTTGAAACTGTATGCAGAAAGCATGCTTGTCTTGCGTATGATGTAGATCTGACAAAAAAACGGCGCGGTCACAGAGTCTGTCAAACCCAGCCATTTAGGAGCGCACTCGCAGCACGACACCATAATGTAATCGGATCTCGATTGTACAACATCGCAAATGAAAAATGTAATATCTATCCGCTTTCTAGATCCGTTTGCAAAAAAAAAATTACTGATTGGCTTATGGCCAAATCCTATGATGAAACTGAGAGTTTGATTAAACTAAGTATCTTGTAACACGCACACACACACACACACACACACACACACACACACACACATACACACGCACACACACACACACACACACATACACTCACGCACACACACACATACACACTCACACAGCACAATCTTACTGGGTTGCATGTTTTATATTACTCATAGCTATGAATATTGCTGTGAGGTAGAATTAGAATTAGGTTAAAGTAATTGTCGTCGAAACACAATGCGGGAGCCCTGGTACCCATAACACAAGTTTAATCTTACTTTGGGTACCAGTGTTCAACAAGTTGTACAAATGACCGTAATTTATTTGTAAGTTTTACCAGGATGTATCTTTTGTGGCAATAAACAATTATTATTATTATTATTATTATTAATTCTTTACTGAGTTCCACAAAATTAAAAAAAGGTACATAGGTATATAATTTTAAATTTTAAATACTAGATTACATTAAATGGTGTGTGTGTGTGTGTGTGTGTGTGTGTGTGTGTGTGTGTGTGTGTGTGTGTGTGTGTGTGTGTGTGTGTGTGTGTGTGTGTATGTGTGTGTATTGAATTATGGAGTTATAAAAGGCTTTTTGGTGTCATAAAATTTTCTGTTTCAATATAGTTTTTTTTGATGAGATATTTAGTAATTTGAGTTTTTATTGAAGCATAAGAGGATTTGTGTATCGGAAAGATTTGGTTTAATTTGATATACAGAAATGGCCCTAGGTAGTAAAAGAATCGTTTTGTGAAAGTAAAGTATGGGTGAGGTGTGGTATACATTTTTATTCTTCGTGTAGGTTTAGTGTGATCATGTGTATGTGGAGCTTGAGTGTGTTGCTGGAGTATAGAATTTAGTATGAATAGTTGTCGAACCGTAAGAACGTTGCAGTTTTGATATAATTCGAAAGTGGGATATCGTATAGGGCGAAAAGTAGCAACTTTTAGTACGGCTCTCTGAGCTACCTCCAGTGGTTTTAAAAGCGTTTTAGCGGCACCACCCAACTTGTGATACAGTAGCAAATAATTGACTGACACATAGCATACTACACGGTACGAAGGATGTGAGTATTGGCAATGTGTCTAAGTGTTTTAAAAATGAAGATGAGTTTTCGTACTCGATTTGCTAGGTGTATGATGTGTGTTTTAAAATTAAGGTGCTTGTCAAGTGTGATCCCAAGGTATTTGATAGTATCGGTAGAAGTTATCGATGGACAGTTACAGTTGGGTGTGTAGCAGGTGTGTGCTTGTAGAATAATTGGTCTTATCGGTTGCGATGAGGATTTAAGTGAGAATGTGATGAGTTTCGTTTTAGACGTGGTAAGTGTCAGTGAGTGTGAGATAAGCCATTTATAGATGGTGTATTGAATCCATTTTGGGCTGTAGTTTGTATTTGTGACCATCAGTCGGCATAGAAGGTAATTTTATTTTTATTTTTTTATTTTAAAAAAGACAACTCCCGCATTAGGAATTACTCCTGTGTCGCGGGGGACTTTACAAACATACAAACAACGGACACAAAGAACACCCAGACTAGGGTGGGAATCGAACCCACGACCTCTGGCTCAGCAGTCAGGGTCACTAACCACTAGACCAATATATATATATATAGATGGCAGTGTCGTCGGCAAAGGAAATAATTTTTCCTGACGGTAAGGTGGTTTGACAAAGGTCATTTATGTAGACCAGGAATAGGGTAGGGCCCAAAACGCTGCCCTGTGGGACTCCATATGAAATAGGCAGCTCTTCACTTATATATTTCTCAATTTTCACTCTTTGTGAGCGATCTGTGAGATAAGATTTGAAGAGTTGAAGCTGCGTGTCTCTAACACCCAAGTTTTCAAGTTTAGAAAGACAGGCGAGAGGGACCGTATCAAACGCTTTTGCAAGGTCAAGGAATACTGTGAGGACTTTCTTATTTTGGTTAAGTCTGTCAACTATTCCATTTACAAGTTCTAAAGCTGCAGAAGAAGTTGATTTCATTTTTCTAAAGCCGAACTGATTTTGGGACAGCAGCGCATTGGACTCTAGATAATTAATAAGTCTTTTGTTCATTAAGCGTTCCATGATCTTGGAGAGAGCCGGTAAAATGGCAATAGGGCGGTAGTTGTTGACAGTGGTACGGTCGCCAGCCTTGAAAATTGGATGTATGATTGCCTGTTTGAACGAAGATGGGAAAGTGACAGTGGCAAAGCAAAGATTTACAATATGGCATAGGACGGGTGTTAGGATTACAGAGTATCTTTTTAAGAAGGTAGTTGAAATGCCATCATGACCTACTGCGGTATTTAATTTTAGGGACATTATAGTAGAGGCTATTTCGTCAGGGTCCGTATCTAAAAGAACAAATGACTTAAGACATCCATTCCTTAACGTCTTTGGGGTGTTTATAAGGGTGTTGGGTTGTAGGGTTTTTATGTGATCAGCAAGATTCTTACCGACATTCACAAAGAATTCATTAACCTCGTTAACAGATTGAGAGAAGGTTTTGGTAGAAGAAAATAGCTCCGTAGGAGCACGTGTAGTTTTAGTAGTGTGTGTCACGTGTTTTACAGTTTCCCATATTAATTGAGTGTTGGTACCAGCTTTGGTTAACTCATCTGAATCAAACTGTCTTTTCACTTTTTTCAAGATCTTGTTGCAATAATTTCTATATCTTGTATAGGTAGTTTGCAATACTGTATTTTTTTTTGCTTACATTTTTTGTGCATTTCATCTCTATTTCTCATGCATCTTAGCAGCCCTGGGGTAATCCAGGGCTTCATGATTCTATTACGTTTAGAAATATGCTTCATTGATGTATTTTGCTTGATTACCTGGGAGAGAGTTTGAACAAGACAGTTAGTCGCAGAGTTTGGTTCAGCCATAGAGAGTATATAAGAGAGGTCAAGACTTTCCATTGATTTGTCAAGAGAGAAGTAGTCTGTTTTCATTATAGAAGTGATAGAATTATTGCAGTGTGGCTTTAGGTTTAGAGAAAGAAGAGTCGCATAGTGGTCAGTTACGGTAGACTCAAGAACAAAAACGGATGATGGAGATCTAGTTCTCAGTATAGTATGGTCAAGACAATTTGAGCCTCTAGTTGGTAGAGTATGAGTTGGTAGAAATCCGTGGTAAGCGAGAGAATTAAGATAATCGTGGGTGCGACAGTCCATGGGGTTGCTATGATCCGAGTTAATGTTTATGTTTATATCGCCTGTTATAACGACTGTTTTGAATCTCTTTAAGGAACATAATATTTCGTTTAGTGAGTTCAAGAAAATTTCAATACAATCATTAGAGGGAGATCTATATATACTAAGTATAGCAACATCCGTGTTTAGCTCTATGATCATTCCAGAAGCAGACCCATGAAATTCAGGTTCGCGAGTTTTATATGCGAATTTGGACGATATATATACAACTACGCCATCACTCTGATTACGGTTGTTATTGGTATGGCTTATAGAGTAGTCACGGAGCTGGGGCAAGTTAGTATTACTAAGACAGGGGAGCCAGCATTCGGTGAGAACAATAATATCGCATTCTACGGAAAGACGGGTAAGGAGTGTTTCAAAATTACCGAAATTATGATTAATTGATCTAATATTTTGCGAGATTATTTTTAGGTAGTCTCCCGGGTTTTTAATATATTTACTACAATCTTCAGGTGAGCAAAGATGAGATTTGGATATAGAAAGATTATCTAGATGATTATTTAGTAGATCTATATCGTTTAACATTTATGATTATAGAAAGTGCAAGTAAAAAGATGACTCGAGATAAGTCTTAGGTATAGATGAAAATATAATAATATGAGTACTCTGGGTTTACAGTATAGCGTGATTTGAATGTATGTATATGTATGTATCCAAAGGTAGGTGTACATGTTGAGGAGGACTGGCCATTGGTGATTCAGTAGCATGCGAAGGGCTATAATAGTGTGTTTTGATAAGCGTGTATGTAGCCACTGTATGATTAATGTGCGTTTAAAAAATGATAAACAAAAACCTTTACATATAATTGACTCCATAATTAAAATAATGAAATTAGAATGACAAATAACTTGCTTATTAATAAAATTGGAATTAAATGTAATCGACTTATTAATAATAAAAATTGTGCATGCAGATTGTAAAATAACTAGATAATTGTAAAGTCATTGTCCTTTTGATAACACAGCGAGACACTTAGCTGTTTTTATTTCAGTTGGTTTTTCTGTTGGGGATTTACGAAGCAGGATTCTACCGTTGGAGTACCAGCTAGAGTAGTTGTGAACTTTTGCGAATGTGCGGGCGGGCTTCATATAAAAGCTTTTTCAATGACGGTGGAAGGTGTTCATCGACGTACACTGGTCTTTTATCTCCTGGAATTCCAATCAATAGTGTGTTCAACTTGTTTTCCAATGTGCGCTCTTTGTTAAATTTTCTAACATTGGCCAAGAAATTATTTCTGTTGTTAACACTAGTAAATTCGGCAACAATGGGTTTGCATACACCCGGTTTTCCAGGAATCCGGTATATGTCTCGGAGCTCTGATGGTTGTATATCCATATTGACAGCTTTGCCGACGCTTGTTACAATAGAAATGAGGTCTTCGGGCTTTTCCCTCTCTTTGTTTGACACGTTCCGAATCTCGATTGTGGCCTGACGAGCCTGGAAGTGTATGTCTCGTATTTGATTTTCTAAGGTGATAATGTTTTCCTTAATATTTCTTTCATCTTCTTCTAATTTTGCTATCATACTTATGACTTCTGCATATTTTTCGTTAATAAAAGTCATACTTTTTTCAATTTCTGCGTTTGAGTCTTTGATTGAGAGACATTGTTTTTTTAGGTCTGAGACGTCATCGATTAGTTTCGTTAATGTAACGTCTTGATCAGCTTTCCACAACGTGAATCTTTCGTCTTGTTCGGTCTTCCAATTTGTGAGCATATCCAGAAGTTCCTTTTTCAGGTTCGTGCATGCAGAACATTCGAAAGAACTCGCTTTGTGTGGAGAGTCATCAACACGTTGTCTCTTGCTGCGCACGGTAACATTCGTATCGCTGGTGGTGCGAGTAGCGGCCTCCGCCGGCGCCAAGTCGGTATCACATTGGGATCGTCCGTGCGCTTGTGTTGGTTTTGAGGATGGTGGCGGAGTTCTTTGCGTACTCATTTTTTAATCAAGTTTTCTAGTGGTCGTTTTCTTTTTATAAATGTATTATCTATATAAAAATGTTGTATAAATAGCAAAATTTATAAAAAAATTATTAAATTTATTACATTAAATAGCAAAAGTCAATATACAGTGTGTGGTCCACTGAGGTTTGAACCGACGGTCCCGTCATTGCAACTATCAGCGTGATACGTGTAGTGTATGAACCAACGTAACATTAAGTTCCTTGTCGAATTTAGACACTACTTATTATAGTTAGAGCTTGATGATGAACTTAGTATATGTTTTTATAAGTTGTGGCGAGTCTTTGTATCACTTTGCGGTCAAAGTCCAATTTGTGCGGTAATTTTAAGTTTTACTAGTGCCTACTTTAAGTTCTTTAGAACTGTATATTTATAATGTTTTACATGTTATTTCACTATGATATTTTACACATTTTTCACTTGTTTGTTTAGGTAAGTGTCTGTATAGATTTTTGGGTGATTAATACACTTTTAACACTAATTTGCAATTTAAAAGATGAAATAACTAGAAGTACGTGTGTGAGCGGTAGTGTCACTGACGGGACTGAGAAAAATGGTTCAAACAACTATCAATAGGTGGCGTTACGGGTATCGATTTGTTATTGAAGTTTATGGAATATTGACTATATTAGGTCTTGATAAATTTATTTTCTAATTTCATAAAATACCCTAAACACGGGAAAATTTAATAAAAGCTTCTTAAATCCAGTTTTCTTATTTTGACAAAATTCAATATCGTCGTCGTTCCTCTGGCGGCAATTACTTGTACTACATTGAGGTTGATACGGTTTTGCTATTGAGTTTGTAGGTACCTACTGACTATTGATAGTGGGCCAAATTTTATTGAAACTGTATTGTTGCGTTATGTTTTTGCATTTTCTGCTGTAAGTAAATTATTATTTCACAATTTTTTTTTCGAATTTCAAAGATACTATAAAAAGTTTTGCCCAACGAACTGCTACAATATATTTTCATAAATTTAGCGCTCAGCTTCAAAACAGAACGGACAAATAGTTTATGCCTAAAGCTTTATTAGAATTTAAACTCAGTAAAATAGTACTTTTAGTAGTAGTTTTGCCAGTTTTTATTTTTTGTAGAATGTATCGCGGTATCCTACTAATATTATAAACATGAAATTTTGTGAGGATGTATGGATGTTTGTTACTCTTTTACGCAAAAACAAGTAGCTAATAGATTAAAAGCAATTTAACAAATTTGAACATTTCGCAGGTAAATCAAAATCAATAGGGTACTTCCATTGACCTAGAATCATGAAATTTGGTAAGAAGCAAGGTCTGATAGCACACGTAAAGGAAAAATCGTTAATTTGTTGTTATATCACATGTTTTTATTATTATTATTTATTTATTTCTATCAAAAGATTTGAAACATCTGATATAAAAAAGTATGATAAACAAATATGTATCTAAATAATCTACTTACGATAATAACTGAATCGAAAAGTACACGTTTCTGATAGTGTTAATTATGAGTCAGGGGATTAAAGTTGTGGTAGAGTATGATGGCTAAAGCATTGGACTTGCGAAGATGTCATGGCTTAGATAAATTGAATACGACAGAAGATGTTACTTTTTTAATAAAAAAAAGAAAACACAGTAACCCTTTACAATATTTCGGGCATTGATAACTACTAGTTGTAACAATGACAAGTAGAGGTAGATACACAGGCGCCATGATCGAAGCCAAGAGCTTTACAAAGGGCCTCGCATGTTGGGTTGCTGCAATCCTTCAAAGTTACGGGCACGTACGCATTTTCAGTTGCTATGCAGTTGTTTTCTGAAACAAGGAGCATTTACAAGGATAATTTTCTGGCCATTCCTGATTTCAGATGTTGTATCGAAATGTATTTTGCACAACGCGGTGTCTTGCCTACACTGAGTACGGCAATGCAATCGACGACGTGAACCATATTTGCTCAGCAATTTTTGTACTTCTCCTGGTCCTTCTGAATGGGAATATAATATGTGTTTATCAAAACATATAATTCCTTTTCATTAAGAATAGACAAAAGCAAGATCCGTCTGCTGGCATTATTTTGTACTAAAAACCGTTAAAGAAATACTGTAAAAAGTATGTTTGTAATACATTTACATGCTCGTAACTTAATGAACATCGCAATCAAACAGGAGGCAGAACCTGTTGTTCCTATTTCGCTGGTGAGTAGGTTCAACGGAGTTCCATTATATATAGTGTATTGGTATTGGCATAGGGCTCTGTTTCCGCATTTAGACTCATAGGCGGTCCATTATGCGTTTGAATAAGCTGACTAGTTGAGCCAGCCTAGCTCCTTCCAGAAGCACAAAAGACTCCCTTGGCGTTCACAGGCTTTAGGAGCGACCTCGCACCCGCGAGTATACTTGCCCATTGTGCGGCCACTCCCTTGCACTCCAGGATAACGTGGGAGGCCGTTTCCTCCACGTTGAGACATCCTCTGCATAGGGGACTGTCGGTCGCACTGATGGTGAATAGGTGCAATATATGGTGTATATAAGAGATGAGTATGCGTGGCATTGTTTTGTTGTGTTTACCGGTACCTGCTTACACACAGATTCGTTGCCAAGTAAATGACGTAAAAACAAAATATGACCAATAATTAATTAGTCGTAGTATTATTATCGAGTTATAGTTTACATCACTTAAAGTTTCATAACTTACGTAATTTTATTTATCATTAGTTCAAGACTGTCTGTATAATATAAACTGATATTTATATTTGTTTATTTGTTTAAACGGGGTTAGTTAAAGATCCAGCAGTCCGATCAAAAACATCGCAAAGCGATTATTATTACTGTTACATTATCATTTTACTCAGGAAGTTTATAGGGCATTTAACATAACGTTTGGTACACACATAGTAGCGAAACAGTAATTATAAACGTCTACCATCCAGTACACTTGCTGGCAAGTAGGTACATGAAACGGTATGCATAATCTATTATTGTGATGAATCAAATGCAGTTGTCACTTTGGCGTCTGTCTATATGTAAAATCGAGTTAACTTAAAAAGTTTACTCGAATTTACCTCTTTGTCCCCTAAGTCTAAACAGATAAAATGTGTTAAGACATTTGTAACACTATTATTACACTAACATTTTCCTTTCTATGAGTATAAACTATCTAATTTAAATGTTTATGTATTAAAAACAATTTTTCACCGTTATTATATCAGCCATGGTACGTTCACTACTAAATTTATATTAGTGTGAGTTTTATTACTCTCCTAAAAACTTAGTTGTCACTCGATTTCTAAGGTCTCTTCGTAAGTGTAAAGTCGCTACCGACAGTTTATCTAATATAAAGCATGATCGTGCTCAATGCACATTTTTTTTTCTTTAACTTTCATTTATCTTCTATTATTAGTTTATTTCCTAGCCACGTGTTATCTTAAAGTACCTCATTTTGGTTTAAACCGTTCGTGTAAACGCTTTATGTCTTATTTTTAATATCACTCCCTGCTGATTCGCTCTGAAGAAGTCTCCTTTGACTGGCGAAAATTTACTACGAGGTGGAGTCCAAATCTTTCTATTTTTATCCAATTTTATTAATGCTATGCAGACTATGCTAGGCAGACATTTTGTAATTACAGCATTTTAAAACTGGTGAACTCTCTAAAACTGACACACAATTGCCACAATAATGAGAGCTTGAACTTGATTTAGTTTAGGGAAACTGAAAGACTTTATTTAGTACTTCTATTTTTTAATTCATTGTAATATCGTGTCATTAGGGATCCTCCTCTATAAAAATAAACAACATTATCAATATCATTTTTGTGATCTATTTGATAGGAAAATTAAGTAGGTGCATTATCCATGCTATTATGTATGTCTTTAATTTCCAAATCAGATAATCGAGTATAAATACCGAACCTGAAATAGTAATTTATGCATTACAAGCAACTAACTGCTTTCAGTTTATAATTTCTTTCTTCTGTAAAGTTAACAATTACTTGACATTATGAAGCTTTTGATCGTAGCTTTTGCCATAGTTCTCGTAGCTCAGCTAGCAGATGCTGCTGATACTGATGTGCAATCTTCTCGGGATGACTTGCTAAAGGCGTATGAAGAACAACAAAATATCAGTAAGTGAAATGTGAGTTTTAGTGAATTATCCAGTCCTTGGGGTGGGCGGTATTTTATCAGTTTTTGTCAGTCCAGCACGAACTTTTTTTTGTTTGTGAGGGTCGCAAATAAAAAAAAATACTTTTAAATATCTTAATACTACGTCGCATCCCCTTGCCCTTATTCGGTACACATGGGCGTTTGGATATCTCGTTCTACAAAAAACCTTTAATAACAAAATCGAAATATCCTAACTATTGCGCTTTTAAGATCTTTATATTTTGTTTTATTTTTACAGAAAACAACGATATAGTAATGCAAGATATTCCGTCAATGTTTAATGTTTGCATCAACTCAGAGTGCTTTAACAGTTGCAGAAGACTTGGCTTCAGATCTGGCAGATGCATTTCTGTTACTACGTGTCGCTGTACAAATTAGTATTTTGTGTATTTTTAATATATATGAAATAAAGTATTTCTTATAAACTATTTTTTTTATGTAACAGAAACAGAGAGTACCTTTTCCGGACTGGACTTTCAGAGTTAAGATATTGAAAAAAGCATTTCTTCTATAAAAGTCTTAATTATTACTACTACAAAGTAGAAAAACTATAACTAGTTCTATGATTCATCAACTATAATCACCTCTTGAAACCGTCACATTTAGGGTAAATTATTGACATTATTATTTTTTTACCACTATTTCCCAGCAATATATTAAATAATAGGTTACAAGGCCCTTTTTTGGAAGGTACAAAACCTTTTCAAGACAAGACGAGTTTTATCATTTGTCACTTCGGTTACAAACGGCACATGGAGTCTGACGCTTATAACTGTACACCTGTACATCATTTTGGACTCAGAAAATGAACACGGGCCGGCATTCTTTTTTAAAATAATCTCTTCCAGACAATCTAAGGACAACATTAACCATTTATTTATCTAAAGTAATAGAGAAACTTAAAAGTATTGTCTTGATTAAAGGGTAAAGTCGGACTACAGAGTCTTAAATGGACCTACCCGTCCACGATTTTAATATTTTAGTGGTCTCTGGTTGGGATTCGAATGAATTGCTGTTCGAATGATTTGTCTACCAATCAAATTTCGTTGTTGACGTCTTTCGATCGTGAAGAAGTCAACGTCGAGAGAATCGTCGATTTGATAGAGGCCATGTCTGTCTGTCGAAGGTATTGATACACCATGAATAATGTCAACAAAACTAATAATCAAATTGATATAGCAACAAGCAGTGGTGTCACGTAATATATTAGTGTCCCCACGAAGTTTTAATGCTTATACCCATATTGTTTATGCTATATGTAAATTATATAACTTGCATTTTTGGTGGCTTAGGATATTTGGCTTTTAACGGTTTCAGATCATCAGTGGATGTATTTTATATCGGCTATTATCGGAGGCTTTGATAATAATAGTGCCGTCCTGTGTCCAGCAAGCTGACATGCCGACTGTCGGATTTCAGTAAGAAACTGGGAGGGGGGGGGGGGGTTATAATAATTAATTCGCAAAAAGCTTTCGCACATTCGTCAAAGTGAATCCTTTAATATACCGATAAGCAGGCAAGTTCACGACGATGCTCAGGAGTATGTAGTCCCCTATTCGTGAGCACTCTTCGTGAGCTGTCAGTGCCATGGACTCGATTTCTTGTGTATTTCTCACCAAATAAAAGTTTTCATCTACATTTTAAGGGAAGCCTAGAATTACCATTTAATTTAGAATAGTATTTCAGTAGGAAGAAGTATTTCAAGAGATAATTACCTATTCATCATGTTTTTCGATAATCGTAACTTTGAAGTCAGGTCAGGAGTAGGTGTTCCTTAGATCTATAACATTATGAAATAAGATTAGTATATTTATACAAGTAGCACCAGTGGAGGAAAAACTGAGGAGCAATAGGTTATCGTGGTATGGACATGTGATGCGGAGGGATGAGCAAAATGTGGTGAAAAGAGTTTTATGTTTGGATGTTGAAGAGTACAAGAGAAGAGGACGACCAAAGAAAAGATGGATGGACTGTGTGAGAGAAGATATGGCTAGAAATGGAATAAGTAGTAAAATGACGAACGATAGAGTAGAATGGAAGAATAAAACATATTGCACCGACCCCAAATAAAATTGGGACAAGGGTAGGCAGATGATGGTGATGATTAGTGTATTTATACATTATGATATGATTTAATTGCTATTATTGGAAAATTCCGTTGTTCCAAATTTTAGTTATTGTTGCTTTACAACAGGCAACGATAAAATTTAGTTCAAAGCATTCCGCGCCATACAATCCTCTTGCACATAGCATAGCTTCATCTAAATCGTTATATGTTTTTTAAGGTTCCGTTTCTCAAAAGGAAAAAAAGAACCCTTATAGGATCACTTTGTTGTCCGTCTGTCTATCTGTAAAGCCCCTTTTCTGACGCATCAAGTTTAAATTAATAGCTAACACATAAGTCTTCGGTCCCTGGAAGCCATAAAAAATCAAGCTTCTAAGTCAACGAAATGAAAAGATACCGCCATTAAGCTTTAGATTTTAACAAATTTGAACATTTCGCAGGTAAATCAAAACCTATAGGGTAATTCCCATAGACCTAGAGCAAGAAGCAAGGCCTGACATCACAATTAAGGAAAAAATCCGAAACTCGTTAATTTGTTTGGACATCGCAACCGCAAAGTTAAGTTTCTCTTTCGAAAGTTTGTCTTTATTTATAAGACCACATTGATTGTAAATACCTATGTTATGATTTGATTTATTGAAAAAAAGGGCTAAAGTCTTCGAGAATTGATGGACGTACTATCTACATACAAGCTTGCTGGCGTACGGAACCCTCGGTGCGCGAGTCAGACTCGCGCTTGTCCGGTTTTCTATGCATGTGTATACCTAACCTATGTATGTCTATATTTTTATATTTTATGTGTGTGTACATATTTTCATAATATTATCTATGTATTAACGGGAATTAACGCGATCACGAAAAGGTATTACATACCTCTGAATTGCCTGACGTTTCGACCAGATACCTTTTCGTGATCGCGTTAATTCCCGTTAATACATAGATAATATTATATCTTGGAACGCGAAAGTTTAAAAGTTAGTACATATGTTTATGATGTATATATATATATATATATATATATGTGTATTTCATTCTATATACTTTTATTTAGGTATTTTTGTCTGAAATTTAGTTTGCATCTTCTTATATATAAAAATGAATTGCTGTTCGCTAGTCTCGTTAAAGCTCAAATACGGCTAAACGGATTTGAATAATTTTTATTTTGTTTTGTTTGCACTACTACAGGGGTGGTTTAAAAAGAAATAAATATAGAGAAAACCCAAAAGAACAGAAAATAATTGCAAAAATGAAATTTTGTAATTTTGTATGGAAATCGCCCTATAGGATTACTTTTAATATTTAGATGACGATTGTGACGGACCTATCGTCTAATTAAGTTTATGCGTCTAACTGACGTGCTATACAAAACTGACATTTCTTCCATTGTCACTTACTTTTAATAGATGGCGTTCGTAGTCATTTCTTCCGTGTGGTGATGTAAAATTTATCACATAGTTGGTTAGTCGTTAATTGATTTTGATCTACCGTCCTATCTCACTATATTGACTTTGTAGGTTTAGACACACCTAACCAGAAAACTTAGCATAACTCAAGTACTTAGTTCGAGGTTTTCAAATTGAAAGATGATTGACTGTTAAAACAATTCCGTGTCGATTCATAGTGTTCATTACAATGCTGAAGAAATGACGAACTGTCATAGGCCATCAAAGTCAATTAAATTTGAGAGAAGTTACCTCACGTGCTCTGGTCACCACTCACTCACCTCACTGGTCACCGGGCGATTTGCACGTGAGCGACGTACAGGTATTGATGATAGTCGTATTAAATTTGGCAGGGAGGTAGCTTACACGGTAGGAGGCGTTAGCTAACGTAACGGAACTTGCCACAGTGCCGGATGAAAATGTTCTAAGGGCTCTCGCAACTTTATATGAAAGTACTTAGAGATACCTGAAAGTTGACCGGGAGATAGTATATAGGTAGGACTCGTCAGCTAAGAACGTATGTAGTTCTAAGGGTTCTCGCAAGTTAACATGGAAGTTGCTTACGTGAAAGACATACCTAGGCTATTGTATTAGAAACCTGAAATTTGGCAAGAAGGTAGTATAGGTAAATCACGTCAGCTAAGAATGGATTTAACGACAGGGCCGGATTAAATACGTCTTACGGCTCTCATCTCTTTTTTTAAAGTCCTTAGTTTTTTCTACTAGATACCTGAAATTTGACAAGGAGGTAGTATATACGTAATGTACGTCAGCTTATAATGAATTTTACTACAGAGCTGGATTAAGGAGGTCTAAGGGTTCTCGCTTGTTTTTATGAAAGTTCTTATTTGTTTTCTTAAAGAGGTCTGAAATTTGGCAAAGCGGTTTATTGGTAAGACACACACATTACCTTAGAACAGGAGATATAACCGGGAACTCTCGGAAGTTTATGTGAAAAGCCTCAAATAAATTGTAGGTGATACGAAGTTCACAGGGTCATCTAGTATTTAATAAATTATAATAATTTTAATGCAACTACTTCCTGTTCTCTCTGCATCCCCCGAAGGTTGGCTGGCAGAGAATACTAAGGCATTATGTCCGCCTCTGTACTTTATGTTGCAAAAAGTTTTAAATAAATAAATTAGTCATCACAGTCATAATACTTGTTTATGTAAATTGCAGTAGAGTCACCTTTGTTTTCTTATCAATTGGGTCAGTAGGTAATAACAACAATGTTTTTATATGGGTATCTAAATTACAACGATTGCCTGTCATACTAATACTTGAAACGATTTTGATTTTCCTGATGATTAAAGTTGATGTTCTACAAATCTATACAATATAAAAATAAAACAATAAGTCTTTGGCCTTTTTCTTTCTCCTGACTTTTTTATTTTCCGATTAATGTAATGCTGTATATAGGTAGCGCCTCTTAGGCCGGCCGTGAAAACTCTTCTCAGTCTATACCTACTTCTCCTAAAAGTGCATCACAGGAGGATATCAGAAAGGGATGTTCCTGTAGCTTATCTGCCATATTACGGACATTAAAGGAGCAGCATAATTTAGTTTTATACAGATATTAGGAATGAAGAGGACCTCCTACCTACTTAATTCCTACACACACATACAGACTGAACCACCTAATGACTCGTTGGATACGAGTCATTAGGTGGTTCACACTTTAGAAACCTATAGAAAATGTATCTTACACTTAAGTTAGGCAACAGTCTAATTGTATCCATAGTAAAGATCGACATCGGTGCGGTTGTTTATACATTCAAAGTTTGACTTCATCATATCAAATTACAAAGATGTTCAATTATAATCAAATTACAAAAATCTTAGAGAATTGAATCCCGAGATGGACGCGCTATCCTCATATAAGTTTGTTTGCTTACGGAACCCTCGGTACGCGAGTCAGACTCGCACTTGTCCGGTTTTATTTTTTCTTTATATTCTTTAAACGATCTAGTACATAACTGTAAATTTTATCAGCAGTCTGGTTACCATATAACAGGCTCTGCCTAATTTGGAATCAGACGGCCGTGTGTGAGGTGTGTCAAGTTTTTATTATTATTATTTATTTATTTCTATCCAAAGATTTGAAACCACTGATATAAAAAGTATGATAAACAAATAAGTATCTAAAAAGAATAATAACTGAATGGAAAAGTACACGTTTCTGATTGTGTGAATTATGAGTCGGGGGATTAGAGTTGAGGTAGAGTATGATGGCTAAAGTATTGGACTTGCAAAGATGTCATGACTTAGATAAATTGAACACGACAGAAGATATTACTTATTTATTTAAAAAACGAAAACACAGAAACCTTTACAATATTTCGGGCATTGATAACTACTAGTTGTAACAATGACAAGTAGAGGTAGATACACAGGCGCCATGATTGAAGCCAAGAGCTTTACAAATGGCCTCGCATGTTGGGTTGCTGCAATCCTTCAAAGTTACGGGCACGTACACATTTTCAGTTGCTATGCAGTTGTTTTCTGAAACAAGGAGCATTTACGTATTTCAGAATTGATTTACACCAATCCGTTGCCACATCAGATAATTTTCTGACCATTCCTGATTTCAGGTGTTGTGTCCACAGTTCGACACATATCTTGCACAACGCGGTGTCTTGCCTGCCCTGAGTACGGCAATGCAATCGACCACGTGAACCATATTTGCTAAGCAATTTTTTTACTTGTCCTGGCCATTTTGAATGATAATATAATATGATGTGTTTATCAAAACATGTAATTCCTTTTCATTAAGATCAGACAAACGCAAGATCCGTCTGCTGACATTATTTTGTACTAAAAACCGTTAAAGAAATATATTATAATAAATTTACTTGCTCATTACTTAATGAATACCGCAATCGAACAGGATGCAGAACAAGTTGTTCTTATTTCGCTGGTGAGTAGGTTCAGCGGTTTTCCATTACATATAGTGTATACTAGCAGCGCCTCGCGGTTTCACCAGTGCAAGTCCCGATCCCATGGGAATGTCGGAACAAAAAGTAACCTATCCGTTAATCCAGGTCTCCAGCTATTTACATGCCTAGTTTCATCGCAATCGGTCCAGTAGTTTTTGTGTGAAAATATTACAAACATACGTACAAAAGACAAATGTTTCCTGTTTATAATATTAGTTTAGATAAGAGAGGAGTATGTGTGGCATTGTTTTTGTTGTAATTTGTTTATAGGTATCTGCTTACACACTGCGAGATTCTTTGCCAAGTAAGTGGCGTAAAAAACAAAATATGACCAATAATGAATTCTAAGTCGTAGTATTATTATTAAGTTATAACTTAAATAATATAAAGTGGCACAACTTAGGTCACTTTATCATTAATTCAATACTATCTGTATAATGTATACTGATATTTATATTTGTTTATTTGTGTGAACGGGGTTAATTAAGGATCCAGCAGTCTGCACAGCGATTATTACTGTTACATTATGATTTTACTGAGGAAGTTTATAGACCATATAACATCACGTTTGTTACACACGTACTTAGTAAGAAAACAGTAATTATAAACGTTTACCATCCATTCCAAGTGTTGGCAAGTAGGTACGTATATGAAACGAGATACATAATCTATTAATCATATAGGCATTAGTCAGTTAAATGGATAAATCTATGTAGGTATATACAAAGAAATAAAATTGGAGTGTCTGTTTGTAATATTATGTTAACAGATTTTTACTAAATGCATCTCAATGTTTACACTGTACTTATACCAAGAAATAAATAAAAAATTAAATATATGTTGTGTCTGGTTGATCCGGATATTTTTTGAAGCGGGTGGACCGATTTCCATGGGCCTTTAATTAGCAAATAACTGCTGGTACAAAGAGTAACTTATGATATTTTTCTTTTTGGTCGAATAATTAGAGTTCCGCTCAAAAACCAGCTAGCTTAGCCGCGGTGGGCACAGTTGGTATATAATAAGGCGAATAAACCGCTGGATACCGCTAGTAGATGAACATTTTGACTGACGATAAAGGACAGCATTAAACTGTGCGCCTAGAAACATAAAACTTTGCAAACGATTTTCTTAAAACGTAACGTAGGTAATACGCCACACATGTAATATTTAAACAAATCTACCACAAAGCCTTTGCTTTTGTTTGTCAAAGTTAAGTATACCTCGATGTATAAAATTTATCAAGTAAATCACTTACCCAAACTTTTTTGTTTCTCATACGCCTCGTACAGATCTCTAATCGTAAATTTGACCGCAGCACCTACTGCTAGATGTGCGATGACGATTAGTGCAAAAACAAAAGTTAAAAGCTTCATTGTTCGATGTTTAAACCTCACAGTACTAGATCAAGCTACGAACGACAACAGACTACTGAGTAACTACAAATGAATAATGATTAACTTGACCGACTCGATATATGTACATATGTATATACTCCTATCACAGTTCAATGTAATATGTATAAATTCATCTTGCGTAGTAACAACATTGTGCTAAGAGCTACATCACAAACAAGAATAGACCTTCATTACGTGGACATACAGTGGCTTATAAAATTAGCACCACTATAACGACTTGTTTATTATTTACATAGACATTCATGTGATAAAAGTAAGAGTTAAGTCTTTATATGAAAACAAAGTTATTATTATAATAGTGTAGGTACGTAAAATATAAATACTTCTGAATACTTACTCTAAAAGACGTGGATTACATAATTATTGATTAAACATAAGGAACGTTATTATATTTTTTGGATTATGTAATAACTAATATCACCAATAAATAGGCTTCAATACTGTCATGGCATAAGTTTGCACTGAATGTATTTTTTGCGTGTTAACTTGGGATCGGTAGGTCGCTTTTCGCTAATAGGTACTATAATTAGAGTCATTTAGTACAATCATATTAAATTACTGAATTGATAACAAAGACCGTATTCTCTTATATCATGAATTCATTACGAATCAATGACTCATAAAAATATAACACAACAATAATAACTAAACATAAACAATAATAATGATTTACCTATTCTTAACAGATGAACTGATAAATATCAGTGATTGTGCCAAAATGTTTTAGCAATATGTTTAGCAACTGCTCCGAACTGTATTCAATGTTATGTTTACCTGCAAGAAGCCACTTAAATATCGTCACTTGTACGAAACAAATGTATGAAATGTAAAGAGAATTTCCCTTAACGCCTTTTCTGCCATCAAGGTACACATTTGTGTTATGTAATAGGTTAAAAATAGAGTCTTATCAGCAGACCCATTGCCAAACCTAAAATGCAAGGAATTTATTGTGAATTGGTTAAAAATATTGGATTACGTTCTCACAGAAAATTTAATCCTTATCTATAATCTTGAATAATAATTATTTTTAACGAGGCTAAGCAATGTTAATTGTTCTAAAGCTACTATTTCTGGTTTATTTTATATTAATTTTTATGAGTATTTAGTCATTTGAATGTTTTGCAAGAATGATGTTATTGTTTCTCTCCACTTCATAAATATGTTGTTTGGGTATAATTCCAATGCAAAATCAGATCGAAAGTGTAAAAGCCACATAATTTTCCTATAATTAAAAAGTGGCATTGATGTCATATTATAATATTAATATTATAAAACACAAAACAATGTTCTCTGTAACACAGGATTTTCTTAGCACGAGGACCACTGTTTAATTGGGATTTCACTTTGCTATCTATATATGTAACTGTAGTAGCAAAACAGTAATTATAAACGTCTACCATCCAGTCCAATTGCTGGTAAGTGGGTACATGAAACGAGATGCATAATCTATTATTGTGATGTATCAAATGCAGATGTCACTTTGGCGTCTGTCTGTCTGTAAAATCGAGCTAACTTAAAAAGTTTAATCGAATTTACATCTTTGTCCCCCAACTCTAAACAGATAAAATATGTTAAGAGATTTGAAACAACACTATTATTACACTAACATTTTCCTTTCTATAAACTTTCCAACTTAAATGTTCATATATTAACAACTATTTTTCACCGTTATTATATCAGCCATGGGTTCAGTACTAAATTTATATTAGCGAGAGTTTTATAACTCTCCTAAAAACTTAGCTGCCGGTCGATTTCTAAGGTATAATATTATTTACGCATTAACGGCCGTGGTCACAGGCTGACTAGAGAGGCAGCCTGTGACCACGGCCAGTGCAACATGCACTCAGGCAATTCAGAGGTATGTAAAACCTTTTCGTGATCGCGTTAACTCCCGTAAATGCGTAAATAATATTATATAATGGAATGCGAAAGTTTAAAAGTTAGTTTACGAACTCTAAAGTCTCTTCGTTAGTGTAAAGTCGCCACCGACAGTTTATCTAATATGGAGCATGATCGTGCTCAATGCACATTTTTTTTTCTCTAACCCACTCCTCTGACTTCACTCTAACTCGTTGAGATAACTTTTATTTATCTTCTATTCTAAGTTTATTTCGTAGCCATGTGGTGCCTTAATATACCTCATTTTTTTCATGTTTATACCACGATGTAATGGTATATATTATAATAAAAAGTTATCGTGAATGGTGAGTGACCAGTAGACTGACGTGGTAGTAATTTTTTGAGAAATGAAAGACGAAAGAACGTTCACCTTCTTCTTCGTTTTCCTTTTACTCATCTTCATTTAAATCAACTGTACAGATTTAATTTTCAAGTAAATTTCAATCGGTCGTTGGCAACTGATTCAAGGCAGTTCTATAGACTTTTGCAATTTCGGAACAGTTGCTGGAATTGCTGCTTTAGCCTTCGCCACGATGTGATCAAGTACTTTCTGCACTAGAGCAAATACCTCATCTGGAGAGGCGTCTGCGTTGATCTTGTGCAGCTTTAAAGTATACTGACTAAGAATTTTCTGAACGTGAAATAAAAAGTTCATCAATACGGCCCTGTTTTGCCGATAGCTCCTTCAGACGTTTTAGAAGTGTTTGAGAGCTAGCTTCGAAGTATAATATGATCCCGAGCCAAAACATGGGTGAGACATCTGGCCCTATCCGAAGTGCTGGCTGCTTCAGCCCGCACTAAATCACCAGTGGATATATGCGTGAAGCCATATTTCTTGGCAATTTTGTCACACTGCGTAGTTATCCGGAACCAGGCCCGCCTAGGATCCAAATGATAGGCCTGTGGTTAACCCTGACTTTTGTTTTCTTGATAAGCTTTACATTTCGGTGACATGCATGCTAATGGACACGCAGGTTATACCGTTCGTGTAAATGCTATTGGTCTTATATTTTATGTCACTCCCCGCTGATTTGCTCTGAAGAGTGGAGACCACTGACTGGTGTTAACTTACTACGAGGTGGAGTCCGATCCTTCTTATTTTTATCCAATTTGTTAATGCTATGCAAACTATGCTAGGCAGACAACTTGTAATTACAGTATTTTAAAACTGCAAAACTCACTGAAACTGACATATTGCCACAATAATGAGAGCTTGAACTTGATTTAGAGGGATTTAGTTTAGGGAAACTAAAAGATTTTATTTAGTACTTCTATTTTTTTTTAATTCATTGTAATATCAGTTCATTAGGGTTTCCCCTTTAGAACAATAAACAACATTATCAATATTATTATTTTTGTGATCTACTTGATAGGAAAATTAAGTAGGTGCATTATTCGTGCTATTATTATGTATGTTTTTTATTTTCAAATCAGATAATCGATGATAACATAGCCTCCGTGGAGTATATATATCGAACCTGATATAGTAGTTCATGCATTACAAGCAACTAACTGGTTTCAGTTTTTAATTTCTTTCTTCCATAAAAGTTAAAAATTACTTGACATTATGAAGCTTTTGATCGTAGCTTTTGCCATAGTTCTCGTAGCTCAGCTAGCAGATGCTACTGATACTGATGTGGAATCTTCTCTCGATGACTTGATAGAGACGTACGAAGAACAACAAAATATCGGTAAGTGAAACCTGTGAAATTTAGTGAATTATCCAGCCCTTGGGGCGGGCGGTGTTTTATCAGTTTTTGTAAGTTCAGGACAAACTTCTTTTGTTCGTCAGGGTTGCAAATAAAAAAATTGACTTTTAAATATCTTAATACTACGTGGCATCCCCTTGCCCCATTCGGTGCGCCCATGTTTGGATATCTAGTTCTACAAAAACCGTTAATAACGAAATCGAAATATCCTAACTATTGCGCTTTTAAGTATAGATAGATATCTTTATATTATATTGGTTTGTTTTTACAGAAAACAACGATATAGTAATTCAAGATATTCCGACAACTTTGAGAAGTTGCAACAACGCAGCGTGCTATAACATTTGCAGAAGACTTGGCTTCAGAACTGGTAGATGTATTTCTGCCACTACGTGTCGCTGTACAAATTAGAATTTGGTGTATTTTTAATATGTGTAAAATAAAGTAATTTTTATAAAATACTCTTTTTTAATGTAACACAAACAGAGAGTAACCTTTTCCTCTGACTGGATTTTCAGAGTTAAGATATTGGAAAAAAACATTTCTTCTTTTAAAGACTTAATTATTATTGCTGATAACTTAGTACCTATTTAAAAGAAAGAAGTAGAAAAATTATAACTAGTTCTATGATTCATCAATTATAACCACTTCTTAAAACCATCTCATTTAGGGTAAATTGTTGACATTATTTGTTTTATTACAATTTGCCGTAAATATATAAAATAATAGGTAACAAGGTCCTTTTTGGAGGGTACAAAACCTCTTTAACAAGTTGCCACAAGACGAGTTCGGCGGTTTTATCATTTGTCACTTCGTTCACAAATGGCACATTCAGTCTGTCGTTTATAACTACATATTTCGGACAGAAAATTAACACAGGGCGGCATTTTTGTTTACGAGTAAAACAATCTCTTTCAGACAACCCGAGGCCACAATCCCAGTAGCAGTAAAATAAATATTTTTTTTTAGATATCTCTATGCGACTCGATATTGATGGTAACTAATGCTACTTTTGAGATTAGAATCTTCTGTGTGCTCTAGCAATATAGTCATACTAGGTGGTACCCGTGATTTTGTCTACGTAGTTCCTCTCCCACACAAACTTTCATGCCCTATTTCATAGACAGAGTTACTTTATGACGTATTTATAAAATATAAAAGTAACTCTGTCTGTGATGCTCCCTATCCCTTAGGAACAGTTCAGTTTTCTGGATGAAAGATACCCTATGTCATTAATATCAGAAATATATCAGAAAGGGATATTCCTATAGCTTATTTGACATATTACGGACATTAAAAGAGCAGAATAATTTAGTTTTCTACGGATTTTAAGAAATGAGGAGGACGTCCTACCTACTTAACTCCTACATACACATACAGACTGAACTACCTAATGACAGTTTGTGAGATAAAAGTGTGCAGAAATTACAAAGGTCGATCTAAAACAACGGAAAAGTTACTTTTCCTCAGTAAGTATCATTATTTTATGGCAGTTCAAGCAAAATAATTAAATGAGCCATTTCAAAATTTATAATAATAAAGTTAGTCCGTTTATTTTGACTGGCCTGTTGGTCTAGTGGTTAGTGACCCTGACTGCTAAGCCAGGTCGTGGGTTCGATTCCCACCCAGGACAAATAATTGTGTGATGAGTACGGTCATTTGTTCTGTGTCTGAGTGTAATTTATCTATAATATGTATGTATTTAGAAATATATAAGTATGTTTATCAGCAGTCTGGTTACCATAGTACAGGCTCTGCCTAGTTGGGGATCAGACGGCCGTGTGTGAGATGTGTGGAGCTATTATTATTATTATTATTTTAGTTTTTTTGTAGTGCGACACTCCATTTAATCATATTAATGATCTAAGCAATAAATTTAGCTTTTAAATCAGATTGATCAATCAGGTTCTAGTAACTTTAGCGGGGTTAATAAAAACACACATAACTGAGCGTTTCTTATGTGTGTACGTTTTCCATATAATTTACATATTTTTCTTTTTTTATGTACCTTCTTGTTTAGGATCAATTCTGGATATTATTCAACGCTGGATTCCTCGATTTCCTCATCCCATATAGTTAGAAAGAGGTAACTTCTAAGGTCGTGTATACAATGTATTTACATGTTTATAAATTACTATTAATATTACAAAAAATTATAGTGATACTGATCCTGAGACTTAGGTACAGTGTTTGATGGCAGAAGTAAAAATTTATTAAGTAAAGTCTTAGTCTTCAGGCTTGAAGAATTAATTTGTATTATTTATATTTATTACCATTTCAGTACTTGTTATTACTTGTTTATGTATATAATTCGAAAATACATTGTACATCTTGTATTTAACCTCTACCTCACTAAACTTGGGTAGGAAGGTTATGTGATTAACTGTATCGAATAGTAATGTTCAGCAGTAATTATGTTAATCTCATATTTGATACACAAATTTTTAGGGTTGCGTTTCCAAAAGAAAAAAAAAGGACCCTTATAGGTTCACTTCATTGTCTGTCTGTCTGTCTGCCAGTCAAGACCCTTTTTCTCAGGAACCAGTGGACGAAGTTAAAAAAACCTTGAAGCTGTAAGAAAATCAAGCTTCTAAGTCAACGCAATAAAAAAATACCGCCTTAATGGCCTTAGATTTTAACAAATTTGAACATTTCGCAGATAAATCACATCATCATCTATAGGGTACTTCCCATTGACCTAGAATCATGAAGTTTGGTAAGAAGCAAGGTCTCAAAGCGCAAGTAAAGTTAAATCTGAAAGCCGTTAATTTGTTATTATTTCACATAAAAAAAGTATTTTGCGGTCGAAAATTTGACTTTGTAGTACTCAGACTCGCACTAGTCTGGTTTTTCTTTATATTCTTTAAACGGTCTAGTAAATAACAGTTTATTTCTATCAAAAGATTTAAAACCTCTGACATAAAAAAGTATGATAAACAAATATGTATTTAGAATAATAACTGAATGGAAAAGTACATGTTTCTGATAGTGTGAGTTATGAGTCGAGGGATTAAAGTTGTGGTAGAGTATGATGGCTAAGACATTGGACTTGCGAAGATGTCATGGCTTAGATAAACTGAACACGACACAGAAATCCTTTACAATATTTCGGGCATTGATAACTACTAGTGGTAACACGTACAAGAGGTAGATCCACAGGCGCCATGATCGAAGCCAAGAACTTTACAAATGGAGTCGCATGCTGAGTTGCTGCAATCTAAAACAAGGAACATTTACGTATTTCAGAATTGATTTACACCAAACCGTTGCCACATCGGATAATTTTCTGACCAATCCTGATTTCAGGTGTTGGTTGCACAACTTTGCACAACGCGGTATGTCTTGCCTGCACTGAGTACAAAAATGCGACGTAAACTATATTTTTTTACCAAAACATATAATCCATTTTCATTGAGATCAAACAAACGCTAGACCCGTCTGCTTTCATTATTTTGTCCTAAAAACCGTTTGTTGTATGTATGTTTGTAATAAATTTACTTGCTCAAATCAGAATCAGATTTCTTATTTGTTAAACATAGGTACATTGTGTAGGTCTTAGATTAAATCTTAGTGCGCTATGTTTTATCTCTAAGACACACAAATAATTTTAATTTACCTAATTATGGGGAGAGAAACGAGCCATGTTTATTGAATATTTTTTTTGGAACCTTTTTTGGTTTTTACAAAACAGATCATTTTTATTAAAAAAAATATATATATTATTACAGATTATCTTCTCAAATATTTTAGAAAATATTGAAATTTTAGAAATTGGTCGGTAATTCTTTAGTTTTATCATCTTTTTTGTGTAAAGGTTTAACAATCACTTTTTTAGAGTATCAGGATAGATGACTTTAGTAATACTCAAACTAATTATGTGTGCTAGCGCTGCTGCTATTATTTATTTAACAAATTTTGTAACTTTAGTACACACACCATCGTTTCTAATGGTATTTGTATTTTTAAGGGTATTAATTATTCGTATTATGTCATCATTAAGAACAGATGACATAAATAAAGATTGCAATGTGAAATTATTGAAATTATTACTATTACTTCGTTAATCTAGAAACAAGATATTTTGAACACGATTTTTTTAAAACATAACGTAGGTGATACGCCACACTAATATATGTAATATTTAAACAAATCTACCATAAAGCCAATGCTTTTGTTTATTAAAGTTAAGTATACCTTGATGTATAAAATCTATCAAGTAAATCACTTACCAGAACTTTTTTGTTCTTCAAGCTCAAATTTTACCGCAGCACCTATGGCTAGATGTGTGATGACGACAAGTGCAAAAACAAAAGTTAAAAGCTTCATTATTCGATGTTTAAACCCAGTACTAGATCAAGTGACGAACGACAACAGACTACTGACTATTCTGACTAACTACAAATGATTAACATGACTGATTCGATATATGTTGTTACTTCGCGGGATGAATGTGTTACATATTATGTAACACATTCATCCCGCGTAGTAACAACATAGTGCAAACAAGAATAGACCTAAATTACATGGACAAACAGTGGCTTATAAAATTAGCACCACTATAACGATTTGAGTAAGTAAAGTAAGTGTTAAGTCTTTTTATGAAAACAAATTTCTTATTAGTATAGTGTAGGTACGTAAAATATAAATACTTCTGAATATTTACTTACTGTAAAATACGTGGATTATTTAATCAATGGTTATAATGATGAAAGATATTAATTTCTTTTTGAATTGTGTAATAACTAATATCATCAATAGGCCTTGATAGTGTCGTGGCATAAGTTTGCACTGTATGTATTTTGCGTGTTAACTAATGATCGGCGGGTCCCTATACGCTAGTAGGTACTTACTAGATGATATATTTAGAATCATCTAGGGTGCAATCACATGAAATCACTGATTTAATAACAAAAATCGTATTAGAGTTCAACGACTCCTAAAAATATAACTTTACAATAATAAAATTGTACATAAACAATAATAATGACCTATCTTTAACGGATTTATCAGTGAATGTACCAAAATGTTTTAGTAATATTTTTTGCAACTGCTCGTATACATTTATGGTTGTGCAATAAGTTAAATAGGGTCTTATCAATAAACCCGTTACCAAAACTAAAATGCACGGCATTTATTGTGAAGTAGCTGCATTTTTTGCATTTTTAGTAAATACACCAGCCGTCCCCGTAATTTCACCTGCGTTTATGGTAACTGCTCTGCTCCTATTGGACGTAGCGTGAAGTTATATAGTCTATAGCCTTTTTCAATAGGTGGGCTTTCCAACACTAAAATAAATTTTCATTTCGAACCAGTAGTTCCTGAGATTAGCGCTTCAACCATACAAACAATATCTTCAGCTTTATAATATTAGTAAGCATAGATTTTTTCTGGCCAGGAACCTTCGCAGGCTTTGGTAGGGTGTTCAGGGAATCCACCCTACCAAAGTTTAATCACAATATGATCTATGGTTTTGGAACGCATAGAGGACAAACATACAAACATTGTTTTTTATTGTTTTAACAGTATTGGTGAAATATCATCGATGCCGCAGCTATGTTTGTTTTTAATTTGCCGGATGAGATTTCCTATTTCTTTTTGATTAACTGGCCGTAAGTAAATTGAACATATTGGTGGATTTACAACGGATTTTCCATCATCAAATAAGATAGATATAGTTGATGAATCATTATTAATTTTTAAAACTATGTTTTCATGTTTGTTAGTTTTTGTATTGATTATATTCCACATAGTTTTTACTTTATTTTCAAAGTTTTGCATTAATTCTCTTGTATTCTATTTTTTTTTTTATGTTTTGATAATCAATTTTAAAGTTTTACTAAATATTTTATAATATCGCTTTATAATATTGCTTTTGGTTACATTTATAATTGTTTTGACATGATATTTTCAAGCCTGTACAACCGCCTTAAAAATATCATCAAGATATCCTTTTTTAGGGTTGTTTTTTATTTTAATATTTTGTACTGGTATATATTTATTTAAGCGTTCAGCTATTAATGTGGTGAAGGGTTTGTAGTTAATATTTATATCTTTTTTTTCGAGTATGGTATTTTCCCAAGTTAGTTTTTTAGTGAATTTTTAAAGCGATCAATTTTATCTAACAGTAACAGTGGGAGAGTTCCTAAATTTAGTTCCATGTGTATAGATTTGTTATCAGAGAGCCCGTTATTATGCACAGGTGTTTTTCTTATAAGCGGTTTATATTTTGTGAAAACTAAAATCAATACAGATGGATGTTGTTTTTGTTACTCATGTAGAATCTTATATGTACCTATGTATGTTATTTAGGGTAGCTTCTCCGTAATACAGGATTTTCTTAGATTATTTTCGGGGACCACTGTTTAATTAGCATTTCACATTGTTATCTATGTATGTAACTGTTCCTACTGTACTCTTGATGCCAATAAATTATTATTATTATAAAGAAACTGATCGATATGGTCATATTATGGAGTGTAGGTGTAGGGAACTTCGTCAAACTTAAATTTAGAAATTCTTCAACGCTTCCAATCTAAAATGTTGCGGATGATAACTAAAATGCACCATGGTATATAACCAACAATCAATTCCACCGCGACCTGGAAATACCAATGGTAAAACAGGAGATACTTAAAAGACTTAAGACCTACGCAAAACGTATTGCGACTCATCCAAATGCACTCGCTTGCAACCAGATGGATAAGACCATAAGCACTTTCAGCAGGATAAAAAGAAAAGCCCTCCAAGACCTTTTATTGTCTTGGCAATAACAAAATGGAAAAGTCACTGGACTAACTCCATGCCAGATACATTTAAATCACATGATATTAATAATATAAAAAAAATATCAAGAAACTGGTACAGTTATGTGATGAGTAAAACGTAGTTGATACGTTCATCTACGGGTATGGTGACTCTCTCATAAATTACTGACTGGATTTAAAGTAGGAAAATAAGTCTGCATCAAAGCTTTCGTAATCTAGGCCACCAACATGTATTAGTTTATTTTCACTGCGATTTCGGCAGTCAGGAAAAGCTAGAACCTTTTGTTCGCCCTCTTATTTATATACGAATGAGCCATTAGTTTAACCGTTGGCAGCCAGAGAGCGCCATTGGGTTGCAAAAATCCACTGCTATTATTGTTCTCTGCATACGAATTACGCTCCCGTGTCTGAACTAAATGGTATATGTTCATGAAGATGTAAGGACTGCAATGACCACTATTACAGTTGTATTCAACTATATTAAACGCTGCTGATTGTTGCTACGTTGAAAATGAATATATTATTCGTTCGGTGATTTTCAAATTAGTTATATTTTTGTTGATTACTGTTAATTCAATAAATGTGTCTGTTTATGTTTTTAAGTGTCGTATAGTCAGTGGCATAGTTGTTGATATTACTTAAATAAATGGTTAGTCTACTAATTGCAAACTGAATTATTACCTACCACGAATACCATATTTAAATTCTGTAAGGCTACACAAGTCTCATGAGTCGAAATAAATATCACAGTATCAAGACTCAGTATTCAGAGGCAAAGTAGAGTCAATTACACATTACACACTACATACATTTAACTTGTTAATATAGCTCTTAAGAAATGTTAAGGGTTCTTCTGTCAATAAAAGCTTTTTAGTTGGTATATTATTTGGTATCCAGGGTACATATTAAGAGATAATGACATGATCATTTGTAAGGCTTATATGATAATATAAAGATACGATTAGGTTCTTGGATATTTTAATTAGTATTGAATGAATAATATTGTTTTTCCTAGTGATGGTATAATCTGTCTGCCTGTATGTTTGTTCCGGCTAAACTCCGGAATGGGTGGACTGATTTCCCCGGGACCAGGTTATTTTTATTTTGGAAAAAGGATTAGGGTTCGGCGCAAAAGGAAATAAACACACTATGCGGGGCACAACTAGTTTGAAATGAAATGCTTTGTTTTTAATATGACAAGTCTAATTATACACTATGTACTGATGGTCATCGTACAAAGTGAATGCTGTCGGGAATATTATACCCCATTAGGTGTTTACAGTTTACTCCAAAAAGTACAATAGTGGTAACGCGTGCGAGAGGAGATTAAAAATGTAATTTCCGATGGCTGTGTGGGCACTTCCTTGTTGGAAGCACTTTTAGGAACCCTTCCGACTGTGGCTATGAGCAAATAGTATTAAGAAGGAAGGCAGTAACATATGGATACGGTAGACTTCCAGGTGATTAGGAACTGGTTTTAGTTGCAATAAAACAAATCATATAATAATTTTATGTATTTGCTCTTTCATACAGAAGAGTAGTTACAGAATCAGATCTTAATCTAGGTGTTACACTGAACAGATGGTGGATCTGTGTAATAGACTATAATAGGTAGACCTGTATGACAGATTACCAGCTTCTCCAGGCTCCAGATAAGTGGCCAAATAATTAGCAGTGTTGATTTGATTAATAATTATGGAAAAGTGATATTCAGTGTATTTAATTTATTGTAAGTATAATGCTAAAAATAAATGGACATAATACTGTAACAGAGCAGCGTGAGTGCTACAAAACAACAAAACTGATCGAGGTACCATTAGGCTCTCAAACCAATAATAATATAACATAACAAGGATATTGTGGTTATTATAGGAGTGCACATGAGGTGATCACTAAAGGTTATTTATGTAAATTAATTACCTAAGTTCCTTGTTTTATTATCTTTAATAAATTATTACTGTTATTAATTATTCCAATGCAATAATGAAACTATAGAGTAGTAAATAAACATTGTTTCATATTTGTTTCCTCGTATAGTATAGAGGTCGATTTTAGTTAAATTGGGAAATATAACTGGTAATATAACTATCAGTCCCATTAACGAATTCCACAAAGCGATAGAGCAAAATCAAAGGAATTATAAGCCGCGATGTTGGAATTCAAATCGATGGGGTTGAAGGAGAATAAGTTATTGAAATGAACAGCAAATAGATAATATAACCTACAAACAACCACAGCGATCAACTTCACTTTGTGACATCTCTTCTAATGGATCACTCTTCGATACGACAATGTTAAGCCTGCCAAATACCTCTATAAATGAGACGCAAAATAATGGAGACTTGTATGGAAAAATAAAACAATTGCAGGAAGAACTATTAAGTGCAAATCAAGAAATAGAGTATTTAAATTTAGAAAACAGTAATTTAAAACACGAATTAGGAAAATGTAAACATGTAATAGAGATTTATAAAAAAGTATCAACGTCTGAGAGTACACCAACACCAAAATCAGGAAGAAAAAAACGTCATTCGAAGACACCGAACACAAACAATACATCTCAACTACAAGCTGTTAAACATAATTACCTCCAACCATTAGAAAAAACCGAAAGTTTAACTAGCTGCTCAACTCCACAATTACAAAAACCAAAAGGACCTAATAATAATAAAGTAAGCAATAACAATTTAAAGTTACGTTCATACTTTGTGGTAAAACCTAAAATCTGTATACTAAGCAGTAATAAAAATAACAACATGCTATCCGCTGCTGAATATACATTTGAAGATAAGTACAATCTATGTCACTACCTGAAACCTCATGGAAATGTAGAAGAGCTTCTTAACGGACTACATACGAAGCTAAAGAACTATACTATGAACGATTTCTGTGTGATATTCCTTGGAGAAGAAGACTTTAAGAGAACTAGCAACTATTATGATATTATACTCCACCTAAGAAACACATTACAAGCTGTACACCATACTAATATTGTTATATGTTTGCCAACCTATAAATATCCCTTTGATACTAGCTTATTCAACTGTCGAGTAGAAACATTTAATAACCTTCTTTACCTGGATATATTAACACATGAACATGCATTTCTTTTAGACAGTAATCTAAATCTACAATATGACTACACCATGTTTAAAACATATTCAGGTTCTATAAATAATTATGGGCTGCGTATTATTTTTAAGGATTTATTGGATTTAATTACTAACATCACACACAACATTGACATGGAGCACAACCAGAACGATAAGCAAGTTTATAACGAACCTAACTATAACTTTTTTCTTGACTAATTATTTACATATCATGCACCAGAATATTGCAGGATTGCTAGCGAAGTCCAACGCGCTTACAGTCTCCCTACAAGAGTTAACAGAAAAAAATATATGTGTAGATATTTTATTCATTACGGAACACTTCATGATCCCAAGCTACAAAAAACATCTTAACATACACAACTACTACTTGGCTGCCTGCTTCTGTCGAAAAGAGAGCAAGAGAGGTGGAGCATGTATCTTAGTTAGGAACGGACATCAATGGAGAGAATTACCTAAAATAGCCAAAATATCAACAACTGGTGTTTTTGAATGTTGCGCCATCGAACTCACCAAATACAGAATGGTTTTCGTTTGTATATATCGAGTACCAAATCCTAATAATTTTCACGAGTGTATGGATAAATTGGAAATGATATTACGTATTTTAGTACAAAAATGCTATAAAAATATAGTTTTAGCGGGAGATTTTAATATTGACGTTTTAAAAAGAAACAATCAATGTATTGAATTTGAAAATGTATTGTTAAATTATAATTTAAATCTTGCACTTTATCAACCAACTCGCCTTAAGACGTGCATTGACAATTTTGCGCATAACTTTAGCAAGTCGTGTAGTGCGTTAGTGTTAGAATTAGCGTTATCTGACCACACGGCGCAGATACTTAAATGTCCTATTAATACAATTAGTGCTATAAATCAATGGCGAACCCTTAAACGGGACTATAATAATGAACATATTAACAAATTTAAATCGTATTTAAGTAGTTTGACTTTTTCAGAAGTCTTTGAAGCCAATGATACAAATGTTGCATATAATGCATTTATAGATATATTTTCATTTTTATATAGGCAGTGTTTTCCTGAAACACTTATTTCTGTAAATTTAATTAAAAAGCAGAAATGGATATCGCGTGGTATAAAGAATTGCAGCATAAAGAAACGACAATTATTGTGGCGGGCCCGATTAAAACCAACTCAACAAAATAAAAACCAGTTTAAGAATTATTCTAAGCTATATAGAAAAATCATACAGTTAACTCAACGCGCACAAAACAATCACAAAATAACAACATCTAAAAATAAGTCGAAAGCTACTTGGCAAATAATAAATCAAAACAAACTAAACATACCAAAGAACTCTATTAATGTAATTCAAGAAAATGACACAGCTGTTGTAGATCCGGAACATATTGCAAATTTATTTAACAATTACTTCATTGATAAGATTCAGCCTAGAAATAATTCCGGGACCCAAGTCACGAAACACATTTTAAACAGAAAAAACTCTATGTTTATGGCCCCGTGTTTACCGCAGGATGTATTGAAAACAATTTCATGTCTTAATAATACACACAGCACAGGATACGACGGTATACAAACAAAAATAATTAAAGTAGTAGCTAAAGAGATCTGTAAGCCATTATCTCACATAATTAATTTAAGTATTTGTGAAGGCATGTTTCCTGATGTTTTAAAAAAGTCAATAGTAAAACCATTACATAAGAAATCGGATAAAGATTTAAAAGAAAACTACAGGCCAATTTCGCTAATCTCAATATTTTCTAAAATATTTGAAACCTATATTTATAAAGAACTTAGTACGTATTTAGAAAAACATAGCATACTTTGTAACGAACAAAAAGGGTTTAGAAAGAATAAAACCATTAATATGGCAATCTACGACTTCTTATACATAGTTATGACAAACATAGATAGAAATAACCCAGTCTGTGCTATTTTCTGTGATATGTCGCAGGCATTCGATTACGTACAACATGATATACTATTACAAAAGCTTGAGGCCTACGGTATCCGAGGAAATATTCTGAAACTCTTACAATCATACTTATGCGATAGGAAACAAGTAACGGAAATCAGTAGAATAAATGGTGATACTAAACGAGAGGAAATATTCTTATCTGAAGAACGTACTGTTGTCTATGGTGTACCTCAAGGAAGTGTACTAGGACCTTCTCTCTTTACACTTTATATCAATGATTTACCGAGATCTATTAATCATCCTATGACACTATTCGCAGACGACAGTACGATCACTATACCTTGTCGCCATCGAGATCTGTATGAAGAAGATGTAAACAATACGTTAAATAAAACGATTGAATGGTTGGATAACAATAATTTGAAAATAAATATTAATAAAACAGTAATTATGCATTTTGGCCAACGTGCTTTGACATTTCCTAAATTTGACATTAAATATAATAATAATGCTATTGACGCTGTTAATACTACAAAGTTTCTAGGTTTAACAATTGACCGTAACTTAAATTGGAAGACTCATATTGAATCTATTTGTAAGAGAATTAGTAGCAATGCATTTGCTTTATACACGCTGTCGTGGACACTTAATATAGATGCTTTGCTAACAGCGTATTACGGGTTAACTGAATCCATTTTAAGATACGGGGTAATATTTTGGGGTAATTCAACCAGCAAGGAAATCGCTTTTAAAGCCCAAAAGCGATGTTTAAGATCGATGTTAAGATTGGACATGAGAGACTCTTGTAAGCCGTATTTTATACGCTATAAAATTCTGACACTACCGTCCCTTTATATATTAGAAACGGCATTATTTGTAAAAAGCAATCCTAATCTATTTCCGCGTATGGCAGATATGATTCCCCGAAATCGACGCGATAAAAATAAACTTTGTCTGCATACGGCTAGGACTGCACTTATGCGCAAAAGTGTTATTTGCATGGCTCCAAATATTTATAATAAATTTCCCAAATGTTGGAAAGATCTAAGTAGCGAAGCATTTAAGCGAAAAGTAAAATCATTTCTTATTGAAAAAGCCTATTATAATGTTAATGACTTTTTGAATGATAAATTTGGTTAGACATAATTAAGTACCTAATTAGACACATTTGACATAATATTAAGATTTAATATAAGTATTACTTTGACATTGTATACATTAATTTTTAGACTGATAATTAATTAAAACTTCAATAATATATACACATTCTTCTAATGTTAACTGGTGATATCAGGTCAAGTGACAGAAATATATCACTGATGAGAATTTATACAGATTTAAAAACTAATTAAAATTCGCACGTCATTGTATATGGCAAACATATCTTGAACTTTCTCCAACTTTCTATCTTGCATGCGATTGCTTATTGTATGTACACATGTGTTTGAGCGAATAAATAAAAAAAAAAAAAAAAAGAAAACCCTCATCGTAATATTCATTGTACTACTAAAATCAAACAGCATTCATTTATATATACTTAAAGAATAGTACCTACCTGCTGTCTTCTTTCCCGGGTATAAACTTTTTAGTATCTGCGAGAAGCAAGGTTGACCAAATACGTCTGGTAGTAATGAATGGAATTACGAATTGACCGATTTTGATTTAATTTTTTTGTCTGAAAAGTGACTTGATCGAGAGTAAATATGTTCAACTGTTCGAAGATCATCACTTTTTTCCCATTCGTTCATGGAATTTTTGAGTGAGTTAAATACTGTTGATATGTTATTGATATTCTGTTTATATTTAATATTTGGATCTTTCCTCAGAGCGTCCAGCTATTGCATTGCGAATAAGGCATTACATGTAAATGTAAATTCTGACTTTCCAAGTGTTACTTTGAATAAGTAGAAAATTCTTACATTTTCTCAGTAGGTATAATTCCTTGAGCACTGTGTAGCATTCTCTACCTTGACCCACGCGCCCTATTCGCCAGATTTAGCACCATCGGACTTCTTACTATTCCCCAGGATGAAAAGGGTCTTGAAAGGGAAGCATTTTGCTGATATTGAAAACATTAAACATAATGTAAAAAAGGTGCTAACAGGTATCAAAGAATTTACAAGGTGATAATGTTGATTACTTTGAAAAAGATTAAACGTATGTTTAACAAACAATAAAGTAAATGATTACTATAAAGATTTTTCAGTTAATTTTGGGTCTTTCTTATATAGAAATACATCTTCCTACCTGATGTTTTGGTCTAACATTTTCTTATTTTACACTTTAGACTACTGATATTAGGTTCATTGTTCATTTGAAGTATATACCTATATTATTTTTATTCAAACAGGTAGAAAAAAGATTACGCCTCTGAATAGCGGTCATTGTGTCCTATGAATACGTGCAACTGCGGTACAGGGGTGACATAGTATTTTAGCACTTTCAGTTCAATTGGTACAGCATATAAACACACTACCTTGATATTCAGCCATTAAATTTTTCTTGGTGTACATTATAGCCTACCAAATTTCATGAAAATAGTTTTAGCCGTTTCCGAGATTCAGATTATATATATATATATATATACACAAGAATTGCTCGTTTAAAGGTATTAGATAGATATATTAGGCTCACTTCCGTAGAATATAATGTAACGGTTGCAGTATCATATTACACATGATAAAGTGTTCCCTTTAAGCTTAGTCAGGTCATGTACAGAAGGCGACCGCAAACAACTGATTCAATGTTATATTTAAACAATTAAACAATATAAACATTTCAAGTAAGTCAGACAACATCAACTGGTGTTTCTTATCCAAAAAAAACATTAATCGAAACGTTATTATAAACATAAAGAAGTTGTTATGGCAGGGGTGGTCAATTGTCATAGTTTCAGGTCTTATGGTACATGAATGACGGAAAGCACTAACAATAAAAAAGAAAAATTATCTTAAAATTTATGAATTGAATTTGAATGTTGACCGATAAGACTAATATTTTGTCAGAAGGAGGGCTGACAATATGTTGATATTATAATATGCAGATTTGTCCGAAAATGTCCCTTTGAAAACCAAAAACCATGAAATATGAATTGATAATGTGTAGTTACGAAATGTGCACTACACTACACCAGGCAAAGTATTTCATAAAAGAAATTCTTATACAGAGTTACATAAAGTGATTTTTTTTAACCATACGCACGCAAAGAGTATACAAACATTACGATAGGATACACCTTTTGAAAAAGGAAATAAGGTTCAGTGTCAAGTTCTTGTTTTATTTATGTTATCTAAATAAGAAGCGCGATTTTTGTGGAAGCATCCCCATTCAACAGCGTCTGTTCAATGATTAAATATGGATCCGAATTAAGATCGAAAAATATTAATAATAATAAATATATAAACAAAAACAAAAGATCTAAAACTAAGTAAGTGGAGCATGGACGTAGGGTAATTGTAGTTGTTTGCCCTGTTTTTTATATTGTACCTTATATAATAAGAAATTGCTATTTTAAAGTAGATATTTTTAAGTAACTGTTACAAATAAATACGGGAAAAAAGATTATTTATTTAAAAAAATACATCAATCACATAAAACAATTTTAATTAAATAGGTTATTTAAAAAGAAAATACATGTATGTTTTCTAGGTACAGGTACATGTCTAACACAAGCACGATTTTCCGGCCTGATTAATTACGAGTTCAGAATTTTCCATCGCTCATATGAAAGGTTTATTTTCCGTTCGCGAAACATACATATCAGTAACTGTTCAATAAATAAGTTTGACTTATGAGGCAGTCAGCCGATCGACCGCCGCTGGTGTGGACTTTAAAGGCAGCAAATTAATGTTTCAAATAGCTAAGTATGTTATTTGTACACACTGTTCCAGAGCGGTGTACTCAAATTTCGTTGAAGTGTAGTAAGAACCTACAACTTTTTTTCTAATTTGTTTTTAAAATGTTCTAAAAGATCAAAAACGCGCTTCAACTTTCTTAACAGTATCTAAAGGAATATCTGTTTTAAATTGTAATAGCCATGTGGTTACTATAGTGTTAGCGTAGAATTCAAGTATTTGGTAAGCCTGGTGGTACACAAATATCTATACTAATACCTACTAAACGTAATAAAGAACTTCGGACATGCATGTATTATATTTTAGGAGGTATTGAATAAATAATTACATCCTCACAATATCAACAACTTTTAGAAACGATGTAGTGATTCTTTATAGCCATCAAAGTAGCTATAACCGCGCCTTGCGAATCCTTACTGCATAATTCGGCTCTAGAATATGAACTGTTTAGAATTACTTTTACACGGGTTTCATTTCATTCGTATTCAAAACATTTTAAGTGTTGTCAGTATTCGTTTAAGTCTCGGCGTTTTCATAATTCTCTCAGGCCAATCCTGACTTTGACTGAATTAAAATTAAACAATATTATCATGTATCTGAAAAGAAAATATCAATCCTTTGAAATAAAATACGATGCTTTTTATTTTACTACTAAATTTAAGAATTTAGTTTAAAATAATCGGTTGTTTTCGAAGAAAGTGAAAGCACAAACCGTAGCTTTTAGTTAAAAAAAGCTGAAAAAATCGCTTAAAAATCTACAGTTTAATATCTTCACGATATATTCTCGTATTTCTATGGATTGTTTACTAATTTACAAGAAAAATAAATCACTCGGACATTCATAACTGTAAGAATTTTAAATACGAAAAATCTCATATACTACATAAGAAAAACTCTATAAACATCACCGAGCAACCTCTAAAATCTAATATCAGCAAGCAAGTTATCAATTAAACGTAAACGATATAAATACATCCTGAACACCCTTCCAACGGATGTTTGTTCTCCATTAGGCACATTAATTAGTGCGGGCTGGCAACCATTGATGAAGTGGAATTTAAAACGATTTCATTTGAGCCCGCCTTGTTGTTATTAGTGTTGGGGTCATATCGTTATCGTCAATTTTCAGATTTTGGAGGAATAGACATCATGAAAGTAGTATGATCAGGATAAATAATAATTATTATTAATAATGAGATGACCACTAACCATGATGATGATGAAGACGGTTCCCAATAGGTTAAATAGTTGAAAGTAACGGATCGTATTCTGGCAGCGCAATGCAGTCGAGTTAACGAGTACATATAGCCCACAATAAGAATAACAATTTTTTTTATTAAAATGTTTGAGTAAAAGTACAAATGCAAAATTCTGTGTATATGATATAATTATAACTAATTATTATTTTGTATGGTGTTCATAGTACGTCGTTTATTATACATACATGTTGTATATTGATTTTAGACATGATTGAACGTTACTTTTAAATTTAAGTGAGTAGTTTATTATGGAAAGTCATCTTCAAAACTTAGACGAATATATTTTTTAGATTACATATGATCATACTATAGTGGGTATAGAGGTGTAGTTACAAGTCGGTTGAAAAGCCAAATAGCTGAATTGACAAATATCTGCCAAAATAAAATTGTTTATTTATATAGTTGAATGATAAATAGATTTATATTGTATTTAAAGTGAATAAATCAGTAAAGTCGGTTTGCCCATTTCAAGCAGCCGTCCTAATCCCAACACTTGCCCCGCTTCGTCCTCAAACAAGACAAACAAAGTGAAGTAACTCGGGCTACAGATTTACAATCAATATTTTATCTATTAAGCTAAGCAAATTTTTAATTTAAATTTAATAGACTGTAAACTTCATTTCAATTTACATCTAATATTTACTTTGTTTACAATTTTAGATTAACATTTGTAATAAAATAAGAGTAAAGTTTAATTGAAAACCAACATTATGAAGCTGGATAAAGGGGTTTTTAAATATAAATGTGATAAAGGTACCAGGTTTATTAGCTCAAATTTATAACTAACGTTTTTGTTGCCTTCACAAAAAAAAAAAAAAATATTATTTTAATTTCTGTCAGAAACTAAAATAATAATTTGTGTATATTGACAGCAAATTTGGAGCGGCACGTGCCGGCGGCTTTTTCCGGGCGTCTGTGCCGCCGGTACGTGCCGCAGAAACTTGCACAAAGCTGATGAGCATCATTCCAGTTGTGACAGTCATATAGAACACTAGTGAGGTGCATATTTTGGGATTGGCTATCGATTACGATGAACAACGAAGTCATTAACATTGCCTTCACAGCGGTTCCTTTTATTTTAATCTGTAAAAAAGTTAAAAGAAGAAGAAGGTTTTGGATGCGCCCACACATCCAGTAATGATAGAAAATTATTATAAATTTATGTTCTTTGGGTTTTCTAGAACGACATATGAAGATTTTGAATTTTTGCTGAATAGTACTGAAGTGTACATTACAAAAAAAAAATACTGGTTGGAGAGAATACCTGCTAAAGAGACGTTGGTTTAACATCCTCTTAATTGAATTTTTGTCTATGTCAAATATTGTCGCTTTTGCATTCAGTGCGTCAAGTCGTTTATTTCTATCCTTATAATCAGAATTGCACAAAACTAATTTGCGTGAAATTGTTCACGCAATACGCGGCGTAAACGGGCGGCAAGGCAGTGCCGGTGGTACTGTGTGTAGGAGCCATTATGAGAGCGAGTTATCTCGCTCAAGCGTTTAGTAAACAAACTTTTTCGTTAGTCGTGCACCAGCAGTGCCATTTTTTTATGAGTGTGCAATGTGTCTTTATTGTTAGATTGAAATTAATGGAAATAAGTAGTCATTTAGTGTAAAACTTACAAAATCATATAAAAAATAAAATAACGATTAATAAATAAAAGCTGTAGTGAAGTCGTGATTTGCTAAAGGTAAGTTGTTATTCTTTAAATTGGGATAGTGGTTTTCTTGGGGGCGGACCCGTGGTTCACCTAGTTTCTCCACCTGGGTGAAGCACGGGGACCTATAAGGTCCCGTGCTCCAACTGATGATCAGTACAGTCAAGTAATTAAGAAAAATACATAATTTAACATAAAATCAATAGGATTTATTTTAACACATTTTATCAAAACATGGGCCAATAATATTTCGTTATTAATTAATTGCATTTGCGAATCCCACTAATCCCACTAATATTATAAATGTGAAAGTTTGGATGGATGGATGTTTGTTACTCTTTCACGCCAAAACTACGGAACCGATTGCGATGAAACTCGGTATATAGATAGCTGGAGACCTGGATCAACATATAGGCTACTTTTTATCCCGACACTCAAACAGCATCGGGACTAACGCGGGTGAAACCGCGGGGCGCAGCTATATTATAAATGTGAAAGTTTGGATGGATGGATGGATGGATGGATGGATGTTTGTTACTCTTTCACGCCAAAACTACTGAACCAACTGCGATTAAACTCGGTATGTAGATAGCTGGAGATCTGGATTAACACATAGCGAACTTTTTATCCCGGTACTCCCACGGCACCGGGACTTACGCGGGTGAATCCGCGGGGCGCTGCTAGTATAACATAATAAACAGGACAAAAGAAGAGGTATAGAAAGACTTATTAAACTGGAAAAGTCATACAGGAGTACAGCTCAGTGTAAAATGTATTTTTTTATTTATATTATATTTACCTACTTAGCTTTACTTGCTTAGCTAAAGGACTTAATGTACGAAGGTTCTGAAATTTCTACTGTAAAAATTTATTTGTAGAAAACAGCGCATTAGTGCACGCAAAACGGTTTAATAGAATACAACAATCACTCTTATTATGAAGTATTGTACTTTGTAAGTTTAGTTTTTCTAATTTGTTTTTAAAAACATTAGTAGTGAAACGTGATCGATTCAGTATTTCTTTTTTTGTTTTTAAACTAGAACTAGTGTCACTGTTTGGAAAAGTATTATGCTTAGTATAACTATCAATTTGTGAAACAGCAATGTATACAAAGCAATGGCACGTCAAATTTGGATCGGAAAGTCAACCGGATTGCGAGTGGTAATCTGAAAAATTATAGAATTGTTTGAATCGGATTGCATTAGAAATGTAAGCTTTAGAGCTTAAATTTCTAATGCAATCTGATACACAAGCACTTGTGTATCTGACTTCTTCTGACGAGTAGGTTGAGACAAGTTGTTTTCATGTTTAATGGTCTTACCATTTATGTACACTTAGTTGGCAAATAAATATTGATTTGATATGAGTTGTAAATTTTTTTTTTTTAAAGTAAAGAATACTAGTAACGTGTATTTAGTTTCAGTCAGCACGCCACGTCAACAACTCACTCAACATACCACAGATTATTGTTATATCACCTGACCTCACTCTAGAGTGAGTTTGAGAACAAGTCTTTTAGACATGATATTTTAGAGAAATAAGTTGTATGCCTTGTTTTTACTAAATAAATTCCTTTTCTTTCTTTCTTCTTTCTTTCTTTCTGATTTGTTTGTTTCCCAAATTTAGTATTTCATTGAACTTTTGTCAATTAGCATTTAAGTTTACCTTTTAATCTACCACTGGGAATACATTTCCAGTTGCATGATTGATCTCACTAGTGAATGGACAATTAGACATACCTTTGCTAGTTTATGGCAACGGTACTCCAGCGACAAAATCGTTGTTTTAATCTGAAGGTAGTAATTCTTAGTTCGGCTTACGTGTCCATTATTTCTGCGAACAACGTAACTTTCTGGTGAGCAGATGACCAAAAAACAAAGAAGAGGGCTTTGTTTAAATTTGCACTCAACACTCTGGAGTGATTAGAGTTAAGACATCATAATTAACGAATTTTTTTTTGAGAAATTGAGGCACGTTAGTCAACTTCGTCTAATAAATGAAGGCTGATATTAATACAGAACTATTGAGCGCATGCCACGGCTAAGGTATTTCGATATTGCGAAGCGTATTGGTGATAGCTCAACTGATACGGAATATTCCACATAGCAGCGAGACTCGGAGATCATTAAGATCGCTTTTCTTTGTTCATTATTATGTGTCAGGAATAAAGGCGAATGTTTATCTAGCCAGTACTTATTACGGTCGAATACCTGTGTTTTAATAAACACCTTTGGTACAGGTGAATGATTGATAAGGCTTTTGGTCTATATACCCCGTGTGGTGTATCTATTCTAGAAAAATTTTATTCTCTTAAATCATGCTATTAACTGTGCTTATTTATAACCTCTGGTAATCAAAATGTTCGCGGTTCTAACTTCTCCCCAGAAAGAGAGAAGAAATTGCAAAATTACGTTGGTCGTTCACAATATTAAGAGGTATCTATAACATGACCTCGATTACTTATTTATAACTTGCTTACACCTGTCTGAAATGTAACTTAGTTTGATCAACAACAAAACAGAGATTGACCTCTGACATTCGCATATCTTTCGTAGGTTCTCGGAGCTTGGCGCCATCTCGAGGGAGTTATGTATGGTAGCACAGCGAGTGTATCGCCATGGGAAAGACAGCGATTTTTTCTTGATATATTATTCCTTAAAATCAGAGAACCAGAAATCTACGTAAGAAAGTTGTAACAAAAACTACAGTTAACTAAAAGCATTAATGTACGAATTTCACATTTTTTTTGTCTAATTTATTGAAAGTAATAGGTAAATGCTTTAATTTTTGTTATCGTGTTTCTTAATCTTCCAATCATGAAAATATCATATATTGCGTCTATACTTTTTACAAGTAAATGAATTTGAATTTATGACAATCAAACCTTTATGTTACCTTTAGTGCAGACTTCTACAGTTTTGTAATAGACCAAGCAAAAGTATTAGTGGAGTTAGGGACATTTGTTGTCGCCACAACAAAAACTCTTATTAATTTTATTAAAAATAGGACCAAACTATAATAGATGATAACACAGTTCACTATTTAATAAAAATAAGTTAATAGATATTATTTTGACTGGTTATACCGGTAACGCAATACTATTGGTCGATGGATAAATATTAACAAATTGTCTGATTATAAAAGGGTAGGAATATGTTTAGAACGATTGACTTGAGTGCAAACAGAGGTACGAACAACTTGGCAGTTACTGTTAGTTAGTGATTTTCATAGTTTATATCAGTGGTTGTGAGACTGTTTCTTACACATTTCATAATTATATTGATTTATCTTACTACTTTCAGCCATTATTCTTTTATCTATTGACAATTTTGTCCATCCGGGTGTTGCCTGTAAGAGATCGCTCTTAACGATAAAGCCACCCATTGTTTATATCCACCTTGTATATTTATGTTAAGCAATATGTTTTGTGAAAAGGACAATTAGTTGTCTGATAACATCCCCCAAGCTATTCACCAGTGAATGTTATCATACACCTCGACGACTTGGTTTATCTTCATTATGAGGGACGGTAATATGTAAATATGATTTAGAAAAAGTTTGTAGGGTAGGTCAATTGAACAGAAATGGCTAGGTTTAGGTTAGGTTAGAACTGCGACCACAACGCATTAAATCACAAATTTTTGCCAAACATTAGTGAACCCTCCGTAATACGTTGCAGAACAAAACAGTCAAATGAATATGAAAGATAAAAGCGTACGGCTTTTTCGTTTTTTTCAAGAAATACTGGTGGGTGTTAACATTCGCGTATATTCAGAATGCAGAATTGCAGAATCTAAAATTAATAGAATTGGTGTACTTATATTAACATTAACCAGTGTATGTTTGATTCAAATGAATAAATGAAATAATTTCGGACTTACACCATCGCAATTGGTGATTCTCGACATATACCGGTGCATCTTAACATTCACTAATATCGGACATTCAGAGTAACATATTATATACTAAATGTGCTAAGAGGTCGAAGTGGAGGCACTGTTAACTGATACAGGTTCAAAGCCTAGTTTAGCAATAGATGCTTATCATCATCATCATCATTTGACATAGCCCTTCCTCAATGACTTCCAAGAAAACCGGTTGGTGGAAGCGGCCTGTATCCACCGTCAACCTGCGATCTTTATAAGATGCTAATACAGGACACTAATTGTTTAAATGTTACAGACATTGGCAACCATAAACTACTAACCAAATCCACATAGCCAATATATATTTATGTATATATTATGAACCAAGTGATTAAACATTGCACTATTTATAATGCCCTGGCAATAAAAATAATAACAAATAAAATGTAGTTGTTGTAAACATAACTATGTAATTAACACTTATAAAAGCATGCAGAGCATGATCATTTACAGACTAGGGCTGCTACTAACAGAGCTTAGTTGTTTTCTATGCAGTTTAAAATTAAAAGCGAATAAAGGCGGACGGCTTCGCTCGCGTGTCCAAATTCATATATTAACCCTTATCATTTTTCCGAAATAAAAGTAGGCTAAAGGCTGTCCGTCTGTGGAATGAACTGCGACTAGCCATCAGACGTGCACAAACATTAACAAATTAAAAAAAACAAGTGAAAGATCACTATATCTCTCTATGAATTGTGACATACTTGGTACTATTATGTAATTATTATGTACCTCCGTATTTGTTATACATTGTTCATGTGTGCTTATGATATGTCTAAGCATATATGTATATATGTGTGTGTATGTATATATTTGTGTACCAATCATCATACCCATCTACAAACCATTAATATATATAGTTAGTAGTATATGTAATTAGTACTTATATATTATTTATTAATTGCTACATAGGCTCCATGTACACTGCAGCCCTCTTTTTATGTTTATTTCTCTTTCCATCCAATGGTTGCCTAGAAGAGATCGCAAACTGCGATAAGGTCGCCAATTGTACAGAGTATTAGCTAGTAAGTATTTAGTTATAAGAAAATATTGTAATCTGCTCTGTGTACAATAAAGAGTACATCTATCTATCTATCTATCTAAATGACTCCTTATAACACTAGATATCTGCCAGTGAGGGGTCCCTGGAAATCGGTTTACTCAGTCTAGAAACTAACAGTAACAAACAGACAGACATAAGTTTCAAAAACTGATTTTTAGGCACAGGTATCGTGTAAATAACTGTATGAGATTAAAAAAAACTATTATTTTGACATAACAAACTGACACTTCAATTTTATCTATTTGTATTGATGATATCTCGAATTTAAAACTAAAACGTAAGTACGGTAAATGTGTTATGGTTATGATTAGTTAATTCTTAAAAAAAATTACTTGAATTGAATGGCTGAATGAACATAATGGAAGTGTATTAGAATGGAGCCAGGAGAAAGAGTTCTAGAATACGGTCGATTACTTTGTAAAGGTCGTGTATGTCTACTAAGTTTTATTGCAAAAAAAAAACTGTAGGATGCACATAGTTGGCAAAATGCCATCAAAGTGATAACGACGTGTCATCACCTCACCGGGTCTAACGGTAAAGTCTAGAACAAGTCTAAGTCTAAAAACTAGAAACTCACGATGGAATGCCCCGTCATAAGTGTTCAGGTATTTTCTTGTTAAACAGAAGTCGGACTAAGCTTAAAAAACGAATACTTGTTTTTTTAAGATTTTTTTATAAATAGTATTCGTATTCACCTGCCATATTGATTAATTATATTAAAAAAAAATTAGGTATTCAAAAATAAATCAAATAAAGCACATATTTTTATTATGCTGCCCAATATGTTGGGGACATTATTCATACAGGCCAGTCAAATTACTTCTTTCAATCGTTTTTATTATATTATTCACTTATTCTAAAACGGTCTTTACATTGTTAATAATGCCCTATTAATTACTTGGTCCATAACACATATTATAGTTCAGTTAGGATGGTGGTAATCATCAATACCGATTATAAAATATAACCACACCTTGCTTGGAAACAATTTTATTTTTCTACTGAGTTCCTGATTTTATTTCCTTTTCCAGCAAAAAAAAACATTGTGGCTTACTTTTTTATTCTTGTTCAATTGTTCATTAACACTTTACCGATTCGTGATTACAGCTGACACTAGAAATGATGATTCATGTTACCCGGAACCTTCTGAATATATAGTCTTTAAAGCATATTCCGAAGGTAATAAAGTCCTTATTCTATCGTGAACCACTGACTGAATCATTTTCAACCACTTTAGTACACTCTTTTCATCGTAATCTCAAGTATTCTTATAGAAAGTACTTTAGGAAGGGTTCTATATAAATGTAAATTTTCAATGGCTAACATTGTTTTCCTCAATTAATTATTAATTTGTAACGAAATTATTTGAAAATATATCATAAAATGAAGTTTTTCGTTATAATCTTCACGGTATTAGCTGCGACTGTGCTGGTCAACGCCTCAAGAGAGGCAGTCGAGCCATTTAGCGATGATGTAGAAGGTTTAGACGGGGAAACGGAGAGTGACAGTGGTGAGTTTTAGTTGTTTTTATACTGATATGGGTTTCTAAATTACCAAGACTTTGATTGTTTGGTTTTTGACTATGAACGCTGTTGCCAAGGCAGTGTAAAGCTTTTTTGCTTACGTAAATGATCCCGCATAGTACACATATATTTGTAAGCGCCGTGATGATTCCGTACTACCTAACTGAGTTGAGCAGATTGATTTAGGAATGAGGCTGCAGAAGACAGCTCAGTGTTTAAGTCTCCACGAAAAGCTAATAAGGCCCAGCAGAGTACGACGTCTTATGGCCCTTACAGCAGTTTAGCAATGAGTGCTATTTGAAAATTGAACAAGATTTCAGTTTTAAGGAGTTTTCAGTAGCTAATCTTAGTACTTCTAAATTTTGTAACTGTATAATTATCTTTAAAAAACGTTTTACCGACTTCAATGCGTCTAAATCATGATGAATTTATTATAATAAGTTGCATTTTTAATCTCTTAATTACACCCCCCTAAGAGGTGGAATATTTTCTTAAAGTTTAAACGAAACATACAGTTCAATTAAAAAGATCCGTTTACAAATGGTGCAGAAATCACACATACACAAAAAAACAGTCGATTTGAGAACCTCCCTCTTTTTGAAATCTGTTAAAACGTGAGACGGGTCGATGGTTTAAATTTCATTGAAAAAAAATACATGTTTATGTAACAATGCATATATAAATAGAACATAAATTCATATTTCTAAGGCTATTATAATTTCTTAAGTACTTACTGTTGAAGATGTATAATGCACATATTGTACATAGAACATCTAATGTATTAATGACATTTAAGAACACACAAAAGTTATATGGTCAGTGTAGCCCAAGATACAAACGAGATTTATTTTCTATCAAAGGTTATATTATGTTATTAACGATTTTGATGGCTTTCAAATCCCTGTTTTCAACGCATAGTATAGATAAAAAACTAAGGATACTTTAGAACATAAAAAATCCTCTTTGATTTCATAGACGCCCTTGCTTTATTTCGGCATGGCACCATAACTGAAAATTTTCTTCGCTTTCAGTTCAAATGGATGAAGACGTAGACCCGATGTCAGTTGACGAGTTGAGCGTACCTCTACTTTCAAGATCGTGTAACAACTCTGCCTGTACCAGAATTTGTACAATGATCGGCTACAATGTAGGCACCTGTCAATCGTCAGTTGTTTGTCGGTGTACTAGAAGAAGTGTTTAAATGTTCTTATTTCAAGTTCTCAAGCTAAAACTAAAATTTTAATGATTATTTTTCAAATTGGATTGTTCAAAATGCTACCATATTTTCGGCATTAAATAAAATAAGCAGTAATTAAAATGATGCTTATTATTCTGCATTCACTAGGCATCTCATTGCCAGGCTTCCTCAATAAAAAAGTATACAGCATACATAACTAGGCTTGTATTTTCCTTATACCACGATAGCATCGTGGTACAAGGATAAAAACAAATTATTGTTACCATTTACACTAAATGTCTCTCACTGTAATCAAACTTACAATTCATACGTTTATAGTAAGCATTACTTTAGTCAGCTTCAAACAAATGTTTAATGGTTCGGTTACCTTGTGGACCTTACCTTTAGTTGAATAAAGTGGAACCGAACCATCTGCGGCAGATTAACTAACCCGACAGTTTGTCTTAATAGGTAATAATTTCTTTTAACGTTACTCAGTAACGTTATCGTAACGGTAATGGTTATCGAGGATAGGCCCGTTTAATTTTTGCCTAGGTTGTGTTCGGAAATTTTTAAGGTAGCATTTTGATGCTAACTTTTAACAGTCCAAGTTTGAGAATAATAAAATTGGAAATAAAATCATAAGAGATTGTTCGCCGGTGATATAAACTTGAGCACATTTGAGTATCATAAAATATAAAAAGGGAATGTTGTTGAAGTATCTTCCTAACAGAAAGTCAGCTTTATAATGTTCTATTGTGGGTTTTCAATAAACACTATCAAGACGCAGCGATGTAACGGGAACTATGTTTAATTAATACACGTTACGTACGGTAAAAGGATCCGCTTATCGATATTTTTTCCTTATACATTTTGCTAGCGATTACTTACTTTAGGAAGATACTACCCAATTTGATGTGAAATCTATTTGTTAGGAGGTTTTTTTTTCGTGTGGGGTCCACGGGTCATCACCTCACCGGAGCTAACAGTGAAGTAGTATGTCGGCATCGAATCGACTAAAACGACACGGTGCGGTGTTCCGTCACAAGAGGGTCTATTACAAGGGAGCCGGGATACCCTAAGAAAAAGCCTCTGTGATTTACTGTGACATATTTAAAAATATACAAATTTAGTCAAATATGTTTTCGGCGAAACAACTTTGTTCCCCAAAAAAATAAAAAATTAACAATGGAAAATTTTCAATAGTAGAACGACTAACTATTTGTCAATCATGTGCATAGAAAGTGAAGTCCATAAAAAATAGACCTTAAGGATACAATAGATTTTTAATGATTTTTAATGATTTTCTGTGAGCTTGAGCTTGTATCGTTTAACAAAATGATAATCCAATCTGACATTTGACTATAACCACCTGTCAAATTGTTGGTGTCACTATCGCGTGAGACTATGTATGAGTTGCCAGTGCCAGTGAACTATGTTCCTCGATCTCAACATGAGTATAATGCGTAGTGTGTTTCAAAAAAAAAAAAAATTTTAATTTTGTATTTTGTTATGTGCTATATTTTTGTGTATTTGTAATTGCTTAGGTTAACTACTTCATTTTTATTTTTGACGTCACCTTGTTTTCGAGGCACCATCTGCAAAACCAGCTCTGCATATCATACATGCAGCATATGCTGGGATGGCGGCCATTTTAGAAAATCTCGCAGAAAATGGGACCTGCTGCTTTTTTTTTTCTCTTTCTCTCTCTGTTGTAATTTAGATTGTAATTATTATAAATTTTAGAAATCGTTTTTTTTATATCTGTGGGTGTTCTAAATAAACGTCTTTTCTTTCTTTCCTTTTTTCAAATAACCAGAATCAATATGTAAGATTATAGCCGAGAAGTTTTTTGTTATTCACTTTTTTTACGTTACAACAAGGTCCCAATTTCTTGTGTCCATTATAGTATGTCAGGGCCCCTAACATACTATAAATTTGTTAAACAAAGTAATTCGCTGAACTATACTTTAAGAAAGTGTTACATGTAACACTTCAAGCACGTAATACTTGAAGTGTTGTCTACATAACTCTTCATATATAACATACTTCACATATAAGTTAGCTTAAAGAAGAATTCTGATTAATAATTAAATAATTCTCATAATTTCGTCTCTACAGATTTCTATATTGTAATTTAAGTCTAGCCAGGTGGAATCTCATTCCACAGCATGGCGCGACGGCATATTAATTATTTTCCCAGTTAATTGCGGTCTCGACAAAGTTCAATCTATGCATATTTATGTACGAGGTGCACTTACAGTGATAGTAGGCGTAAAATTTCAATTAATTAAAAAGGTATAATAGCTTTCATCTTATTTTCTTGCCAAAAAAGTTTAAACGTGTCAAGTGCATTGGGTGCATAGAACTATTGTTACAATCTCTTTGATATTTACGTAAGTACGTTTACGTAATACTATTATTATGTTACAAGAAAAATAACAGCATATTTCAATTAACAATTTCAATTGCTTCGAAGTGAACACATTTATAAAGATAGAATATATAATTTGGATAAGTATATGTAAAATTAAAAAATGTACTTAGTGATTCAATATTTTATAATATTCTTAAGAAACTATGGCCTAATATTATGTCTATCATAGACCTCTATAATTAGCATCGCCTCCTTTTTTGAATTCGGAAAAAAATATATATTTCACCAATAAAATGACCTACCAAATAATTGTGAAAAATACATTAAATTATCGAGAAAGAACACAAAAATCCGTCGCTGGTCGGTAAAAGACATTGGATACTTATTGAAATAAAATAACCATCCTTATATTTAAACCTTGTATGTATGCAAAAACCAAACATTTTACGACACTTCATTCATAGAAAAAATTATAAATTAAATTTTCTTTGTAAACTAAACTGAAGAAAAAAAAAATTAGAATAACATTTCATTTCAAATGACTGCAACATCCCGCACTATGTTATCACAAATATTCACTAGATAATTATTCGCTTATATATATATACCATGAAGCTGTTCAACTTGGCATGAATGATAGACAGATGCATAATTAGGTTACAGGATCTATCTATATTAATGTCTGTGACGTTGTTCTAATTATTATTACTCACATAAGGCTGTATTTGTATGAAAACAGTGTTTTTCTTTACCTGAGACAGTTTTACAAAATCTAAATCTATAAGAAATATAGAATAATATTTTTACAGAGTTAAATTTGCCACCTTCAATGCGCTATGTCATTATGATCATTATAATAATAATAATAATAACTCCACACATCTCACACACGGCCGTCTGATCCCAAACTAGGCAGAGCCTGTACTATGGTAACCAGACTGCTGATAAACATACTTATATATTTCTAAATACATACATATTATAATCATAACATTAACGCTTAACAAACATAGACTGGCCTGTTGGTCTAGTGGTTAGTGACCCTGACTGCTAAGCCAAAGGTCGTGGGTTCGATTCCCACCCAGGACAAATAATTGTGTGATGAGCACGATAATTTGTTCTATGTCTGGGTGTAATTTATATACAAAAATCAGTGATAAGGAAAACCGCCTCCTTTCTTGAAGTCGTTTAAAAATAAATAAATACCGACCTAATGTCCTCGTGTAAATGGAAATTTACGTTTAGGTCTTATTTATAACACCTACAAGAAATATATATGGTATTTTACAATGAGTATGACTAATGTTCTAAATTATAAACGTTCATTATCAAGCTTGTAGATAACAGTCGATATCGGTCCCCGCACATCGTTCTGTAGACGCAATTCCGAATAAACTTGTTCAGATAAAGGAACTGATATGAACAGAATGACTTTCTTTGTAACTCTAAGAACGTAATAAATTGTTGTTAACTTATATTGTTGCTTCTGGTTTTATCGTGATCTGGTCTGTTTAGCTGGAATAACAATTTTGTGGTTTTGCTTTCATTGTTGCTCTGCTTGGCATTGGGTGAATTGCTAACAGCTATGTCAGGCTAAGTGGAAGTGTAAAAAATGAATAAACTGAGGGTTGTGCCTAACAGAAGTTAATCGGTTTGTTATGGTTTAATGGTGATATCTATGTTTTTTTTATGTTATAGGGGGCAAACGAGCAGACGGGTCACCTGATGGTGAATGACTACCGCCGCCCATGGGCACCTGTAACTCAAGAGTCACAAGTGCGTTGCCGCCCTTTAAGGTGGGAGTAGGGGAAAAAAAAAAAGAGAGGGAGGGGTGGACAGTGGGAATAGAAGAGAGGGGGATTACAGGGGAGGAAAGGACGGGAATAGGAGAGAGGGAAGGGTAAAGTCCGGTAACTTCACTCACGCGGAGAAAAGCAACTGCCGGTTTTCTGCGAGTCCGTGGTATCGAGCGGAGTCGAGCCGGCCCATATGTGCCGAAGCATGGCTCTTTAAATTATATTTTGAATATTAGTAAGTAATTTTATTTAAGCATGGACATCAAAGACACGACGCCGTAGCCGCTGGTGAGTAACGGTTGCGTCCTCCGACCAGGCTAAGTTATCATACATATGATGTAAAGTTGTATATGTATGTGTATATATACTAAGAAGTGCTTGAACTTTCATTGCGCAATACGAATGTGGATGGTTTAAACACCAGTCTTGTCATGTTGGATTTTTTGATATATTATCTTCTAGCTTACTCTTCTCTAAACCATTTTTTGGATCTTGAAACGTCACTTTGATTTGGAAGAAGGTAGCTATCTTCTTATTTATAGCCAGGTTTAAACATAGAGAGATAATGTTAGCCTGTGTACATAAAAAGACAAAGATAGGAAATAACCTTCGCGGTATCGGTCGGTACTAGAATGGAATGAAAACATTTGCGCTCAGATTACTATTTGCCTCTGAGGAAAGGTTTCCGACACATCTGAAACTTTAGTGATTTATGTGAATAAGTTGTTTGAACAGTTATTGCAATGTTACATTTTTTCCACAATATTTTATTTTAGCCAATCAGTTTATACTCATATGGTTTACTACATAGATATACCCAAGTAAAATTGCAATTAAGTTCGTACATTAGAAACCAACCAAGAATTTAACTGAGATCTCCAATTGAAAATTATCTTAATAAAATTTATGGAACAGAATAAAATAGAAATAAACTTTGTTGTACACAGATTACAATTACGTAACAAAACCATAATTATGTACAATGGGCGACCTTATCGCTAAAAGCAATTTCTTACAGGCAACCTTTGGATGGACAAAAACAATCTCCTATCAAATAAAAATATTACAACCGAAAATTCAATGTTATAAAGTTTGTAGATCAAATTTTTGGTTAAGTTTATTATACAAATGTGAGATAATAATTGTAAGCTAAGATAGCCTGGTGGTCGAATTTGGACCATATCTATAATTTATTTTATATCTCATTATATATGTAATAATATATTTTCCCGTTCTTTTATGTCAAATGTTCCTTAAATTAGGTATTATCATAAAACTTCTTTTTTTTATTATAATTTAGGTAATGCCTAAAGCATCTTCTGAAAACTTGAGAGTTATGACCTTCTTCTACCAACGCTTAACCACTTTTATGTACGATCTCCGTACTATACTATATTGTTATGAGTACCGTCCTATTGCTCAACATGCACTGTTTGTTACTTAATCCTATTAATAACTGAGACTGACTGTAGGTCCACTGTCTAAGTTCATCCCCTGCTTTTAAAAGTGATATTAGGATATTTCGCAGCTTCTAATGTATGATCACGTCCTCAATAATCGTCACCATAGAAATATTGTATTAAAGCTCTTGCTGCTTAAGGAAACTTGTCTTTCATCTGCTACGTGTTTTTTTAAGCACAAAATCGGTAAGAACGGTGTTGGCAATGTCGTAGCTTACTTGCGGATATCTCGCCAAACGGTTTTTGATATGCTTGATGATCTTCGTTTTCCAGTAGTTGGATATGCGTTACTAGTTGATGCAGTCGTTGTTACTTTAGTGGACAACTTTTTTGTTGATATTGCTAACACATCTTTTTCGAACACTTTTATACCTTTTACATTGAAAAAATAGTAACATTTACTATTCGCGCAATTGCAGTGACTCGTCTGAGTTTAGTGCCCACAAACGCAGGTGCATTCCTCAGCTGTATACAACTTTACAGAAGCTTGGATAGTTTACTTTGCACAAATATGTGTCAGTGAATTATTCAGCTAGTTCGTAGATTTGTTCGTAAGGCTAACTTTATGCATGTTTGTATGCATTGTAATGCAAACTAGTGTAGTGTTTAATTTGCACGGCTGTTTATAAGGTTCTTGAAAGTTAACGGTATGGTTCCTGATAGAGGCAGGTATCAAACTTCTCGAAAATACCAAAATCAAATTCAACTGTAGCAAAGATTTAGGTTTTTAAACGACTTTAAGCATACATTTTAGACCAGACGGGACGAATCTGTAAAAATGAGATTTTTTTGGAGTTTGCTCCTTAAGGATCGATTTACATATAAGGCGCCCGGTATGAAAAAAATATGAAGCGTAACGCTTTATTGTGCTTTTTATGCTTTATTGGAGTTTACTCCTTATTCTCGACGCATGTAGATATGTGTATACCTTTATGTTATATATATGTGTAAATATATACAGAATATATAGAGGGAGGGATGGAGAGAGAGAGAGAGAGAGAGAGAGAGATAGAGAGAGAGAGAGAGAGAGAGAGAGAGAGACTCCAGTAAATTGTAAACTCCAGTCGTGCGTCGGAGCTGACACACACTTTTTTTATTTGTTTGAATACTAATTTATCAGTATTCAAACAAATAAAACATTCTTCAACTTGAAAATATGCAGTATAGGTTGACTTATACCTGTAGAACAGTCGAAAAACTATGTACTATATACATGGGTGTAGTTTCTAAATATGGACTTAGAAACGCAAATACACGTAAATCAGCTAATTTTCCAGGCAATAGCCCACTAATTGTTACCGCGAATGGTTTTATCTCGTATTTTTTCAGTTATGAATTAGGTATCCAACTCACGACTCCGTCAAAGTTAATAAATGAACTGCTTTTACGCCGGTGTGTCCAGAGGATAAAATTAATTTTACCGAAGTAACACTATTCATAGGAGTAGCAATTATAATTATAATTTTTTTAAGAAATAATGTTCGAAGGACCAAATGTGTTACTTTTAAAAGGTAGGATATTCGATAAAGGTAAAGAATAGGTGGCCGACATGCTGTGACTTCATGTGTTAACGTTGGCAAAGCTATAGGGACACAATCTATGATAAATATCGAAGACCCTGCATATTGTATTGTGTTGATCAAAAATTAATATACTATAACAGAGATGTGTGGTATATAGTACTAACATTTTTAAGTTTAAAAACTAGAACCAACAAGCTTGGTACTATATTGTGTTAGATTCAGTACACGGAATCAAGTAATAGTTCGTTATTCAAAAACTCAAACTATGGAGTTCATACAAAAGAACTATAAAATTATAATATGTTGCATATAATGCAAAGGTTAAAGGGAAATTACTATTAAATGAATCATCCATTTATTTTTGTTGTGTGCAACAAAGGATCCAGATCAGCTATCGCTGCGCTAGTGCATAGCAATAAATTTCAGATGGCCCCTTTTTATTTTTGTGACATACTTTGCGTAGGGGTAGGGGTAAGTCGTACCAAGCATGTTAAATGTATTTCCCTACGTGCTTCCATTTTTAGGGTGTTCGTATCGTTAAGATATGGTGTTATGTGAGATCGCCTGGGTATATTATAGCAAAAACGGTAAAAAGCATTTTGCACTCTTTTTGGTGTTTTCGTGCAGTCTAGGTCCATAAACCGTGTCACAGTAATTAAATTGCGACAGTATAATTTATTCCTCAAGTGTCTTCCTAACTGGTTTCGAGAGATATTTCCTTATATTACACAACGTTTTTAACTTATAAAATGCATACAAGCTATATTGTTTTCGTTTAGATTTCAGTTAATATTAATAGGTGTTACATATATATTTTTTGTATTAAAGTATAATAGAAGGTTTCCCGCCAGGCTAGGAGTCTCAACACTAATAAATCTTGCGTTAATCGATTACAACATTTACCAGATCCAGAGAAAGTATGTACTTGTAAACATTGTGTACCTAAATAGAATTTACATGTGTAAATCCTACATAGATTGCAACGGTGACTACACAATAGTAGACGTAGACAATTATTTGATTTGTGTGCTATCGTAGCTCTGTTAATTTAAACATATACAAAAGTAAGACAGGTATACCTAATCTCTAAACATTAAAATCTCTTCGTTGGTAAATGCTCTTGAGAAGGTTCGGACCGATTCGCTTTTTTTTGTAGTCCGCATAAGTTCTTGGAGCAAGCAAAATTGGAAAAGTTTCCCGAAAAAATAGAACAAAGTGTTATGTTAAATGGGAGAAAATATATTTGTTGCTCTCTCATGCAGTCATGCCCTTACCACGGGCCGGATTTAGATAAAATTTTGGACGCAAGTAGTTTGTATTCTGGATTAACATTATGTTATACAGGTACACGGGAACTAAGATCCACTAGGACTGAGCTGCTGGGCGAAAGCTAGTCAAGAACTTTGTAGGATAATATCCTGAAGCCAATTTTCTTCCTAATATTTAAATAGTATTAGAATAGTAATAGAGAAATGTTTCTCTTACCTCATTTATCTAATTTTATTCAAGCGATACGTTTAGCCGATATTTTGCATCGACGCCTTCCTAAAGAGGTATTAATTGCCCCCGGCGACACTCACACCTAAGTAAACTTTATTTCTGAAACCAAATAACGAAAAGTTCCTTGACAATTTCAGAACAGCCGTACGTGACGCATATTAATTTAAGTTTTAATGAGAGGGCCTAAATTCCAAAGACATTGCAACTGAGTTAATTAAGTTTGTTCTGAAGAACTTGCTCTGTTCGTAGACAATGTGAGAATGATATAGCCCGGGATGAAACACTGAATGCTAATGAGAAATGCATTGCTATTTATGTCCATTTTATGAAGTTATTTTAGAGTTATTAATATAGTTTTTAGAGTTATTATTAATATATTACCGCAACAATAGGTTGCTTTGTCGTAAAACAAATAACATACTAACTTTTAAACTTTCGCGTTCCATGATATAATATTATCTACGTATTAACGGGAATTAACGCGATCACGCGATGTACGTGAAGCGATTGAAATGAAAAAACACAAAACTTTCAATCGGGAAGATGGTTTCAAATTATCTACAGCGTGGAATCCAGTGATAAAAAACATGCCACCTCGCTTTTATGCGCAGCCGGGTGAACACCAGAATAGGGCCACATCGGTTTGCTTACAGAATAGGGACATTGTTAGTATAGTATGTGACGGTACATGGCGAAACGAAAATATCAAAAATATAAAAAAGTGGAGGTGGATGAAGAACCTTCTACCTCACGATGTCGACGACGGAGGGCGTGCACCGCTGAGCTAGTTAGCCTGTGACCACGGCCAGTGCAACCTGGTCGAAACGTCAGGCAATTCAGAGGTATGTAATACCTTTTCGTGATCGCGTTAATTCCCGTTAATACGTAGATAACAAATAACATATAAAAATAAATAATACCGTGTTGCAAATAGGTAAGATCGCTATCTGCCAGCGCTGCAGCCTCAATCTATAACCGCCCGTTACAAATAGTTGTTTGAGAACTTAAGGTTGTTAGAAGAAATCATGCAAACAAACTCATAGACACACTTTTAAATAAACAGATAGTTTAACCGATACCGACTACCGATAGTTATTTTGTGAAAAGTGATATATCCCTGTTTCATATATTCATAAGTTCAAATATCGGTTATCCCTTTTGAGCTGTAAAGCCCGAATGGATACTGGCTAACCTTTTTGTAGACATGATCGATATGGCTTTTTCAGTTCGTTTTTGGTCTAATAATATTAGTTGTTAAGTGTATATGAAATGCTGTAGCAAAAATACTAACATATTATTTTATAGGCCTAGATATAAATCATTACTTTATTTACTCAAATAGCGGCAGATTACACAAGGGACGTTGGCAAGAACGCTTTCCAATAACAAGTGCCTAGAAATGAAAGCCTTTATGGGTCGTAAATAGAAAATTATAGTCTCAGTCGACTGAGGTCATTTTCACTGTACATTAACGGTTAATATTGTTATATCCATGATGGGATCTAACCTGTTCGATAATTAAGATCATATATTTTGAGACATATAGTGTAGGCACCTTCAGTTATTTGTCGAAAGTCATTAATTTCATTGTATTTAACATATAAATATGTATATTCTATGTACAGTTTTAGAGATATAAATGTTTTTTTTTTGTTTGCATTAGAGTGTTCAGTGGGGAATAAAAATTACAAAGCCCAGATTGCGTTGCAGCAACAAAGGTAAGTCCACCTTCTAGTTCTTATTACGTAGAGGAATGAGTGACTCACATATCAGTCATATAATTATTGCTCTAAGGTCATATCAGATACCCCCTGTTTTTTTTTATTTGTAGTTAATTTCAGGCATAATTTCCGATAAGAATGTTACAAGAATTAAATTTAATTACATTAACTAAAATGAATACACAATATTTTTTAGGAGATAAACATGGAGTATAACAAACCTTACTTGATTACTACATGTAATACTAATAATAGAGTCAGGAAGATGCTTTGAGTCTCCTCAAGAGCCCGTAAATATCAGTAACTCTGTTCTCAGCGAACATGCCAGTCGCACTATACCTGCAGGGCAGGTTTAACATAGCCCTAAAAGCGTTATTATACTGCACACGAAGAGCGTTATAAGCACTCTTCGTGTATTTGTACCAGAGTTGGATGGTGTAGAACGATTGACAGTAAGCCTTGAACAGAGTAATATTGACTTGGTTAGAACAATGATAAAAGCGTCTAGCCAACATGTTACTTCGACACGCGATGTTCGTCGTTCCAGATCATCATCATCCATTATATTATCTTTAATTATATAGCCAATATACTTAAATTTTTTTACAATATTTAAGGCGGTAACACACAAATTAACCGTTAAAATATGCTCATGTCCTTTACTGCAGTTAAATATCGAAATCTCCGATTTTTTTACGTTATACATCAGATAATGTTCAGCTGCATATTTCTCGCAGACCGCAAAAAGTCTCTCAGACAGTTGGCTGAGGGACTGAGCAGCACTATGTAATCGGCATAACAAACGAGCAGACGGGTCACCTGATGTTAAATGTCTACCGCCGCCCATGGGCACCTGTAACTAAAGAGTCACAAGTGCGTTGCCGCCCTTTAAGGTGGGAGTAGGAGAAGAGGGGGAGGGTGGGTTCACTCATTTTGAGGAACAGAAAAACAAATGGCGGGAAAGTGTTTTTTTACTTTCTTTTTCTTAATGTCCTATATTTATTGATATTAAAACCAGCCAGATACAAACAGTGCAGTACAGAGATTTTTCTTCAATTTTATACATACAAAATACGAAAAGACTCTTCCCTCGATCTATTTCAGATAACAAACATGTTTTGTGTTGTATGAATGGATGCATATTCGTCTTTATAGTCCTTTACTTAAGTCAGCATATAATAGAACTTAATTTATTACAAATTATGTTATGCATCTATATTGACTTTGTTTGAAGTCATAAAATAGTAATAGATTTTTTCTTTTTACGACTATATACGAGTATTAAAGTAAGCAGCGTTTTTCTGACAAACAACACTGCTTTTGGCACTATCTTTTTTACGATACTAATAAAACTAAATGAAATGACGCGACGTTACCAACTTGGTGTAGACATATTTGTGATTTAATCTTTGATGTTCCAACCGGGCACTTCTCCAGAGTTCAGAGATAACAATCGACCAAGTCTGAAGTCGTTGTCCTTCAAGTTAATTGTAAGGAGTTACACAAAGGGCGGGGCTCGAGTAAGAAGGTACTCAACGCCAGCCTGCCGGCCGTTTATTCTTTGACGTCGAAGATGATTTTTTTTTCATTCGAATTCCTAGCTTTATTTTTTAGGGTTCCGTTTTTTTAAAGAAAAAAAGGAACCCTTATAAGATCCCTTTGTTGTCCATCTGTCTGTCTCTTAAGACCATTGTTCTCAATAACCCGTGGAGGCTTCAAATTATAATTAACATCAAATACTTATGTCTGCAGTACCCTTAAGCTGTAAAAACTTTAAGCTACTAAGTCAACCCAATCAAAAGGTACGGTCATTTACGTTTTAAATTTTAACGAATTTGAACATTTCGCAGGTAAATCAAAACTTAGGGTTGGGTACTTCCCAAATACCTAGAATCATAAAATTTGGTAAGAAGCAAGGTCTCACAGTTCAAGTAAAGGAAAAAATCCTAAAGTCGTTAATTTGTTGTTATATCACTTTTTTTGTGTTTACAAACTGTAAACTTATCGATGTACGGGAGAGTATTTTTAGAACTGCAAAGCTAAGCTCTTTCGGATAAAAAGGGCGAAAATATTCGACAATCGATCCCCGAAATCGGCGTACTATCTATATACAAGTTTGCTTACGGAACACTTGGTGTGCGATTCAGACTCGCACTTGTCCGGTTATTAGATGTTTAGTTTGAGCTTGCTAAAAAGTATTTTTTTCAAAATAGGTAGTAACTAAAAGAGTTTTAAGAATTCGTAATGCAACACAGAGTTTAAGGTAAGTTCGTGTTGTGAAACGAGTTCTTGTTTTTGTTTTGTTTTAGTAGTATGGGTTTAGGCATCTGCAATAAACGATTTTCGTTCTCAATATTTTTTTATGAAAGTAAACTCTCTGAATTATAATCATTATTTCGTAGTGTTTTTTATATTATACTGGGCAAACGAGCAGACTTAGGTCAAGCCTGTCTCACTCCAATTCTAGTTCCAGTAATCGTGGGACTCTTTGTATGGGATAGATGTCGCGTGCGTTTCAACTAGATATATACCTACCCTTATATCTTGTTACAATGACTATATAAAACCGCCTTAACAAAATATTATAGACCATAGAATTAGAAGAATGTTCGTAGAAAATTTCTTGGAATGTAACTAACCTTTTTATTGCTAAGCTGTTGTCGTATTCTTCATGATTTTGTGGAATACTCTGTTTAACCCAACACAACCGACCAACTGTCGTTTATATTTAGATAAAGCTCATTTTTGTGATATTTTTGTTCTTTTTTTAATGTTATGTAAAAATCAATATGTAAAGAATAGGTAGCTTCAAAATATAGGAAAAGATAAACATGTAAATAGATTTGTTCAAAAAATATTTATTTGTGACTGTAATACTTATATTTACAAATTAAGTTTTCGCCGTTTTGGAAGTACGAAGAGAAGAAAGAGAAAGGCAATATTTACTTATTTTCTTCTTGTTCGGTGATCAGGTTAGTGTCTTCAAATGTATCAGCGTCAGCTTCATCAGTTGTAGAGGAGTCTTGAAATAAAATAGTAAATTAACATTTTCGGTAATTAATGTGCCAATAATAGATAGGATTGATTGATTGTTAAATAATTTATGGATTTAATGATGACCTTACAAGGTACAATTCTATAGTTAAAAAAGTAATGGAAATGAAAGACTTTTGGAAAGTTTAGAATTCATACTAAGCTTCCCATATGTGTAGATATATCGTCGATCTATATAAGTCCGTAGAAAAATATAAATCGACGATTATTATATGCGCTGTTTTGACATTATTACGCGCGAACATTAACTAATGAGAACTGTGAGGGCCAAAGCCGCAAGGCGTAACGAAGGTGATCGAAATACGGAGGGAGGGCGGAATGATAAGTTAATAATATGAAGGTTCTAGCCTAAAGTAACACGTGAAAAATAAAGGATGTAACTCTACATCAGCTCACTCCGCTATGTTATAAAAAACGTGTCGTAAAGACGTTACAGTAAAATTATCCCACTTCCTCTGTGAAACTATTTTGGTCCTACTTAGAAACAGAAAAACAATGGTACGCCAGAAGTATTGATTAGCTACGGTCTTCTGTAAGGCGGAGGTATTTTACCGTTCGCTCGGTTGCAATTTGAGCAACGACATCTTCCCGTTCGTCGTTTTTTACAATGCCTGAATCTGAATCAATTATCTTTGAAATAAACAGTTTTTTCACCTTTTCTAGTACATTTACAGCGGCCACTGACACAGGTACCATTCTCGAATTGCAGGAAGTGACATACTCGGTCACAAATCTGATTGCATTTCTCAAAAATGCTGTCCATTATGGAATATTCCTTACGATCCATGTAAGATTCTGCTTGCTCAATAAACATGTCTGGAAAATAATAAAATAGAATTAATGAAATACCTGCTCCTGCTGATATGTGATATCATTTCATGATTACTTCATGCAAAAGCATGATATTAATGTTTCAGCGTGCCCCGGCCTCGGTCTAACATGAATAATCTCTTAATGTGTTTTGACACATTTTTTCAAGTAAAAAAATGTTTTAAACCACACTTAGATCTAAATGGAGCATTTTGATCTAAATAGTTGAAAATTTTGATTCACACCATTGAATTCCTTATCTCAATATCTACCAACCAATAAAACAGATTTAAAAATATCACCAACACAACACATTCAAAAAAATAAAACATTTATCCATACAATGTTAAGCAATAGGGAAATAACTACAAAATCGATTTTTAAGCCCTAAAACACGATTTAAACACAATACTCCTACAGTACCTTTCTTGTAGTTGCATATAAAAAGCATAAATCTGCAAACACAGAAATTAGTTTTTCGCCTTTTCCGAAAAAGGTCCTTTTTTGAGTTAATACATGTTTTATCTAGGTGTGCGATATTTATATATAAATATAGATAATCCAAATAGCATACAAGTTCATGGTACTGTTAAAAGCTACTTTTGTTTAACAGTGTCTTAATAATGTAACAATATTCTAATGTCCTGATTAATATTTGTTAAGAATAAAATTTTGGCATAAATCTTATAATTTTTTTTATGCTTTTTAAATTATTTAATGATACAGCAAAATACACTAAAATATGAAATCTTTCTTAAAAGTATATTAAAGATGTTGGGTGTAACTTATTATTTATTTCGGACCATGAGTTAGTGCAGATAGTAAATTAGTATGGTTTAAATTAGGATAACTGTAAGAGAAGTGGATAACTGTTTTAGACATTGAAGGCAAAACAATTGAGCATAAAGTAATGGGAATAAAAATATTCACCTTTAGCTTCTTCTTTCATGACCTGTTCGGTGTGGTCAGTATCAGTAGCAGCAGTTGATGTTCCTGACGATGGTGATTTAAATATATCAACAACATACACACAACGTACACGTCACAAATAATTTTAATAAAAAATATTTTATCTTCATTAAGCAGTAAAAAAATATTTCTATTTTTTATTTGAATGCATAATTTGTTCCTTTATTATACATAATATATTTAGCACATTACCGCTGCTGCAGGCATTCTACCTCTGTGGTGAACTTGTGGTAGCGATTCACATGCATACGTTATTTAATTATAGGCATGAACTAACATACTTTGTAAGAATATTATTGTTACTAATGAAATGAGTCAAATGTTATTTGAATAAACAATTTATTATTATTATATTATAATGCATATTAATGAAGGTAATAAAAGTATATACACTAAGACAATCAATGTTATATAGCAATTTTTTTGTGCTTTTTATTTCCATAAAATAAAAATTCATTTCAAATAATTGTAACAGCAAGATCTGTTTACCTAGAAAGTTTACATTTATAGTTGTACCTTTCTAGTTTTGTTCTAACCACAAAATGTTATGAAAATAAATTCAATGAATAAAAATTTTAGAACAATCTAGGTAATACAAAAGTTATATAAAACGTAATATGTGTTTAACTTAAAATGTAAATTCAGACCTTGTTTGGGAATACATTTGCATTGGCCATTTAAGCAGGTCCCATTTTCAAAGCCCACAAGGTCGCAAAAAAGGCCGCAAATCCTGTCAGTGCATCGAGGAGGCATCAAACGATTACCTGCGTTTGCCACAACAGTATCTGCAAAATAATGTATTTAAACTATTACTCGATTTACGAAATCAAATGGCACTGTTGGTATCCATTTTATATTATTTTATAAAGCAATTGCAAAGGTATTTATTAAAATCTTGGAAAATATTTTATTTCGTAACACACTATGACGGTTACGTTTAGCGGTGTCATTAATACCACACCACGATATCTAAATAATGTTATCACTGTAACGACTTGAAGCAAAATAATTGTTACAAGGAAAAAAAAATAGAGAAAATAGAACACATGATGAGTAAAACTCTTTGAAATTTCTTTTAAGTACGATTGATATTTAACAAAAAAAGAGGACAAAGCTGGTATATATTATTTGAAGCAGTTAATGATGCTTATTTAAATATGTATAGTTCGAGTTAAGTACATGGGTACTGAATATGTCCTTCATATGTCTGAGAATGGATGTACAATATTTTTTATCTTTTTAAGTCAAACAACATTTAGTAATCAGAATGTCCTCCATAATTAAATAGTAAATATTACTCAATATATACTCTTAATATAAACTCTTTATCTCGTAGGAGAATCATTTCATCATGTTGATTAACCCAATTTGTTATTTATAGACGTTCTTAAATGATTATCACAAGATAGCTCATTTGTGCGACCACGTACGTGTAGTTTCGATGTCAACGTTTGTCTACATGGTAGCATGCATTAAAACAAAAATGTTCTTTGAACTAATTCAAAGGTTAACAGGTCCACAAGACTTTTTAATTTTTGGGTAATAATAATAATAACTTGATACACCTCTCCCACGGCTGTCTGATCCCAAAATAGGAAGAGCCTGTACTATGGTAATCTGATTGCTGCTAAACATACTTATATATTTCTAAATACATACATATTGTAAATACACCCAGACACAGAACAAATCATCATGCTCATAACAGAATTATTTTTCCGGGGTGGGAATCGAACCAGTTACTTTTGGCTCAGCAGTCAGAAACGGACTAGGTACATCTAGATAGGTAGAGAAGAATGGGTTTCAATCTAAAGCCGGGTTTTATGACAGACTTTGTCCACGGATCATGTGCTCCCAGAAAATAGGTCAGCCCTCTTGAGATCTTCCTCTGTGACCACCGCTAATCAAGGAGGTACGGACAAATGTGGAAAGTGGAGTGTCACTTTTAGCAAAGACGTATTTTATACTGTCAAAGACTTATATATAATAGACGTCTTTGTCTAGGTTAAGTCCCTTATTAAAGTCAAAATGGGTAAACGGTAAACAAGCACACGATCCTCCTTCTGGTCAACAACGGTGGTGTCAATTTTCCTTCGCCATACCTATATAAATCCAGGGGCTCCTGATTCTGGCGATCTTTTCAGTAGAAAAAAATACATATAAAAATTAATGCTGTAATGCTGCCTGACCGAGTTCATTCTTAAGTTCTGGTAGGTATGTAAGTAGGTGTGTGTGGTTACTTCAAATAAAACCTACCAGTTTTTAGCATGGTCCAGCATTGGTAATGAAACCTTTTTTTACATAAATACTATAAAATACTACATTAAAAACATTCACTAAAATTATTCGATGCTGTGTAATGTTTGAGTAAAACATAACAAAATATTGGAGATTTTCTTGAATAAGCCTAAAAAAAACAATTTTAACTCTTGAACCCAAGTCACAGAACAACGTCTAAACAATGAACTCCAGACAACCAATTAATTTTAATTATGAGATTATATCCGTTCGTTATTTCAAACTACAACCTTTTTCATATCGATAACATATAACTTAAGATTCAGTTTCTTTTTTCTTCTTTTAGGCACCTGACAGTAAGTGACTACCGTCTCCCAGACCTTGTACTATAGATTGATTGTACGAGGCAAAAAATCACTTACCATCATAAGCCTTGATCGTAATCACTGATGCGTTGACTACATATAGAGTAGCAATAAAAAATATAATTTTAGAATACATTTTCTTACTTCAAATGTGCCAATCGCGTAAGAAAAACTGAGGAGACTATACAGTATTTGGCATGCAACCTTTTTATACGTAAAAGATTTCGAAATATGGACTTCACTATCATTCATTACTCAAGTTTATTAAAGAGCAATTGATTTTGATAATATCTTGTTGACATACAATTATCTAAAGATAATTGTATGTCAACAAGATATCAACTATAGAGCTGAAAATTACAATTGTTTACCGCTATGCTAGGGACCGTGTATTAGGTCATTTCCCGTAATGGCCCCTTGGCCGGAGACGACGGGGAGAACGAGGAGGATGGTGTTCCGGCCGTTACGGAGGCCGAGGTAGGGGCGGCCGTTGTAAGAACACCGACTCCGGGCCAGACAGGATCCCTGCCCGAGTGTTGGCCCTGGCCCTCGACCATACATCCGACTGCCTCAGGGAGGTGTTCAACGTTAGCATGGCGTCCGAACGCTTCCCTGACTGCTGGAAAAGCGGGAAGCTGGTACTGGACGAGGCGAGTAAATTATTTGAGAGGGTCCTCTCTGCCCGCATCGTCCGGCATCTTGGCGAAGTCGGCCCCGATCTGTCGGACGCCCAATTCAGTTTTCGAGCTTGGCGTTCGACAGTCGGTGCTGTGTTGGGCCTGAGGGCCGTGACCGAAAAGGTAGTGAGCTGTGGCGGCGTGCTGTTGGCGGTGTCGTTGAACATCGCCAACGCGTTCAATAGTCTGCCATTCAGCTGCATCAGGGAAGCACTCCACTATCAAGGAGTGTGAGGGTACCTGAGGCGGCTAGTGGCAGACTATCTAGAGGAGCGTACCACCATGTGCGAGAGCCGAGATTGAGTTTTGAGTCGTCTCCTCATGTCTTGCGGTGTTCCGCAGGGGTCTGTCTTTGGACCACTCCTGTGGAACATGGGGTACGACTGGGCCCTCCGAGGCGACTCCCTCCCCCCGTGCTTAGCGTAATCTGTTACGCCGATGACACGTTGGTCACAGCCCGGGGGCTGAACTTTAAGTGGTCCGGCGCATCGAGACGCTGGGTTTGAAGACGGAGGCCCTTTTATTTCATGGGCCCCGTCGTGGTCTCGACGCGGAGGAAACGGCCGTCCACGTTATCCTGGAGTGCGAGAGAGTGGCCACACAACGGGCAAGTATCCTCGCGGGTGTGAGATCGCTCCTAGAAGCCTGCGAACGCGCCAGGAGGCTTCTGTGCTTCTGGAAGGAGCTAGGCTGGCTCAACTGGTCAGCCTATCTGAACGCATAATGGACCATCTATGAGTCTAATTGTGGAAACAGAGCCCTACACCAATACCAATACCCGTCGTGGTCCACCCCCTGGCCCCTCCATCTCCAACCCTCTTTCGCTTGCCACCTATACCAAAAAAAAAACAAAATAGGCAGTCATGGGACTGCCGACAGAAGTGAAAACTTAAACGAAACGACCTACATATGTATTATCATGGATTGACGAATCTATATGTGTATTATTAGCGTGACGGTCACGATTTCAGTTCTCTCTCTCTCTCTCTCTCCCTCCTTCTCTTCCTCTCTCACTTTCTCTCTCTCACGCACGTACATGTAAATATAACAAACTCGGCTCCGTCGTATGTATTTTCGACGGGGACGGACATCAGGGTCGGACATCAGTGTCTGACATCAGGGTCACGTGTTCTGCCGAGAGTTTAAAAATTTTTACCCATCTAAAAGTGCACCACGCCGCTAAAGAACTTTTCACTAAAAAAAAAATACATATGCCCGTCATTGTGAGCTTTGAGAGCTAGGGCATCCAAGAAATGTAGTGTAGAGGGTTTCTGACAAAACGGCATGTATGGCATGTAGTTTTGTTCAAGTTAATTGTTAACGTATTCGTATTAATAGCTTTTTCCGCGTACATGTACGTCTTTGTCCAGAAATTTCCGTGTAAAATCTGCGTAGGTATAGATAGAACAATTTGAGCTTTTAGAGGCTATTAATGTTAATTAAAAACAGGGTTGGCCCAAAAATGTATAACTCAATAGGCCATTTATTGTAATACGTTGGCTTCTGTCATTTAAGTAGTCCTGGAATAATTTATAAGTTAGGCCACAAATACCATACCAATACCATTTGGAGAGCAGGTGCGCAACAGATACAGTGTCAAAAGCCTTCGAGATCAAGGTCTAGGTATCAAGGAAGATACCTAGACACTTCTAGCTTTCATCCAGCTTAGCTACAGTATGATCCACAAGCGAGGCAATGGCGTCTTCAGTAGACTTTCCTTTTCTAAACCCATACTGATTAGGTGCTAGAATTTTGTACGAGTTCAGATTACAAAATCCTGGAAAAACTAAACTATTGTTAATTAGTTTTTCTAGGATTTTGGATATTTAAGATCTGACTTTTTAAGAACTCGATCCAGACAGGAGTTGCCGTGTGTGGGTAATAGATGTGAAGGCAACAGACTATGAGCTGAAATTAAATTGAGATACTCATAGGCTTGTTGATTAAGATTTTTTGCGGGTATGTTTATGTTAATGTCGGCCATAAGAAGAATATTTGTTTGAGGTGAAATTGAGGCAGTAACGTAATTTAAATCATTTAAGAATATTTCGATATTGGGTACAGAGGGAGAGCGATAAAGCGCCACAACAGACAGTTTGAATTCCTTCAGATGACATATCAAACAACTAGCGTTTGACATTAGGTGTCTTTGTTATTATGTGTTGGGAATCTCTTAACAAAAATTATGAACACGATCATTTTACTTTTTAGTGTTACTGGAGTAGTATTTGACATACCCATCTAATGTGGGGATAGTGGAGCATGAGTTTATGAGCCAACATTCAGATAAAATGATTAAGTCGCAGGATATATTGTGACTAGTTAAAAACACCGTCAAGGTTTAAAGTTACAATTTACGCTTCGAACATTTAGTCGCATGATAGTTAAGAACTTCGTTGAGTTTATAACATATCTTAAGCATTGCTCAGGCTTTCAGCTATAGGCATAGGCCTTGTCAAATTAATACATCAAGATAAAACATTATAAAATATTTTTTTTTCTTTTTTTTGGGATAGAGGGCAAACGAGCAGACAGGTCACCTGAAGGTAAGTAACAACCGCCGCCCATGGGCACCTACAACTCAAGAGTCACAAGTGCGTTGCCGGCCTTTAAGGTGTAAGTATAGGAATAGGGAGAGTGGGGAAGAATTGGAGAAGAGGGTGAGAGGGAAGTGTAAGGGTAACAACATTGGTTCACTGCCGGTTTTCTGTAAGGCCGTGGTATCACTCCGATCGAGCCGGCCGAAGCATGACTCTCCCACTGTTAACAATTCGCATCAGGTTGCCACATTGTGACATCATGAATGCAGTAAAGGCAGCAGTCTAATTAACCGACGTTGAGAGACGTATAATTTAGTTTGTATAATTCCAAAATTGTTTTTATTCAATGATACGAGTGTGTGTAGGCAGTTCTGGGCCTATAGGGGTGGCGGATTATGAGTGATGTGTGAATGGTAGCGTGTTGGTGGTGTGTATTTGTAGTAAGAATGCAGTAATTTGAATGTACAGTGAGTGTATTGTGGCTCTGTTATAAAAGGAAAACAATTTTATATACCTAAAGGAATCGAGATGAAGGCGAATAGTAGCACAACAATATTTAAAGTACCTAAATTAAACTTTGAGGCCAATGAGCTTAGCATACGCTAAAGGATATCAGCCACAATGAATTGGCAGACCTGGTTGCAACAAACTTTCGCATTATGATACAACTGCAAGCATTTGGGCGACGTCAAAAGATGGTCCTTGAAGGATCTATTACTATGGCTGGTAAAAGCCAGATATGGATTTATTCATTTTAAATATAAATCACGGGCAAATATGGCATCTTTTTTAAGAAAATGAATTTTAAAGTACACAACAAAACTGAACATTTTGCCATATTTAATAAACATAAAAAAAAAAGATATTTTCCTAAATAAAGGTTTTAGTTCAAGGTTTCAGTATTACTTTACGCTAAGCTATAATAGGAATATCATTTTTATAAAATTCTGTAACAGATGTACCAAATTTTATAAAAAGTTGTATCTTTGAGCTAAGGGCTAAAACATATGTAAAAAAAATAAACAATATATTTACATATAATTTAGCCAAATGAGAGAGAGAGAAGACTAAGTACTTTATAGTTAACGTAGAATATGCAAGTGATATACCTATTTTCTAGGGCACGCGTACAACCCTAAGTAACATAAAAAGTTATATTTTATTTTCTAAAGAAACGTGGTCGGGTACGTGGCATTGACGCGTCATGTGACATGTCAGTGTCATGTAACAAAGGACACGTCAAAAAATGTTACCTGTTTATGAAGTTTTAATTGTTTTTCTGTTTTTTCTTTTCTTATATTTTCTTTCATATGCTTTTATTTTAATTTTTTGTTGTATGCTGTGTTTTAAAAGATAAATCATTTTTTTTTTCTTTTCTTTTCATTTTCTTTGATAACAATAAGAAAATAAATTAAAATCTCAATGAATTAAAACTTTCGTTTATTAATTAATTTTTATGGTAAAGTTAAGACATTTAGAAATATTCTTAAATTTATATTATGACCTATCGGTCGTTTTCAATGTAGTAGACAGGCGGTTGTATCATTTGATGCTCTGAAAACATAAAGAAAGACTGTTAAGTACTCTTCCTACTACCGATGCTTTTATTTAGCTTCATAATCACGATTAAGTCAAAACAATTTAAAAATAAATAGTATATAGACATGTGCTTGTAATTTGTAAATTTGATTATGTGCTTCATAATTCGACGCAGTTGCAGTTCGGTGGTTATTAATTAAACTTTGCACTGCTTAGGCTAATTCATATTGTCAAGGGTGTTTAGAGTAAATAACGTATTTTTACACAAGTTTTGGTAAAAAAAATGTTTTAAAAGAAGTAAGTAAAGTAAAGAAAAAAGTAAACATTAATTAATGTCTTAAGTTTCATCATCTTCATTTGTTATGAGTAAATTTTTCATGTTTTCTTAATAAGTCTACAGAAATAAATAATTACCTCCAATTTGTTTTATGAAATCTTCACTACCGTTGCGTTTCCAGTACCTCCATCTGGGAATGCATAAAAAAACATATTTTAACTAAGTAAGAAGCAGTTCTAGTATTAAGCTAACACCTAAAGTGATATTCAAGGACAGTGAACCATCGTCTAGTTCTCATAATGAGAGAGAAATAAATAATTATCTACACTAACTTTTAAAAAGTCAGGCAATTCAGAGGTATGTAATACCTATTTCGCGATCGCGTTAATGGCCGTGTAAATACATAATTAAATAATTATCTGACAAAATAGTAACAACAATATTGTAAATATTGTGTATTTAATAATAAATAATATACAATGTATTTCGTGAATGTACTATACTAGAAATAAAATCGTCATCGCCTTCGTGTCATGTTGCGCAGAAACTAATCGCGCCGGTTTCGCCCGTTCTATTTAATCTGTATCTCTAGGTTTAAACTATGTTTGGAAGTGACCAACCGAAAGCTTTTTAATTTATAATATGTTTTATGTTTTTAATATGTAGTTACTCTCTCGGAATGCTGGCATTAGTTTCATAGAATCTCCTTACATGAGGCCGGAATACCATGAGCAATAGAAAACAGTACATCAGCTAAACAAAGAAGTATAGCAATATAAAAACCAGAGTCCATATTATCTTCCGTTACTATGTTTTGTATTATGGCTATCTACCGTTAAGTAACTTATATTGGGCTTAATAGTTTAAAATATAAAGAAAAATCTACAGAACATGTATTTTCAGGCAAGTTATGACGTACGTATAGGGTACGCCACAATTGTGGCGGTGAGACTCATCTGTACTCCACTCTCTTGTGGAGTGTTCAGCGTGGATGCAACAACAGCACCGTCATCTCGAGGCGGCTATCGGTGTGGGAGGCCTCTCGCTGGTTCTGTTCATGGTCCAAAGTGAGAGTGCATGGGAATCCGCAGCTTCTTTTTGTGAGGAATGGATGTCCGCTAAAGAGGCGGCTGAATGGGAACGGGAGAGGGCTAGTACTCTCCCGTCTCGAAGAAGCCATAGTGAGCCATGGTGAGGTGATGACCCGTGGGGTTTCCACACGAAAAAAAGAAAGGCAAGTTATGACGGCCACCAAAATATTAAATAATTAGGTAACATAAAATGCTATAAAGCTAACCTTCTAAATTACACCTACAGAGCCCATCTATACAGCTGCCACCAGGTAAATTGACTTTGAGACAGTCCCGATTGCATCTTGAATCCCTGCATCTTCTCCGCTGCTCGAACTGTTCAGCCGAAGAAGCAAATTCTAGGAAATAAATATAAGTAGCTATATATGAATCAAGCAACGTTGATGTATAAAGACAGAGATCTTGGCTCTCGGCTGTTATTCTTGATTTTACATCCATAATCAGAAACTATCTTCAGGATGTACAAGTCTCTGTAAGTTGTCTTGTAAATTGTCACGAAGAACTTTTGTTAACATGCTTATTTAAATCAAACAACATAATAATATACAGATCAACTGATGCCTCATATAATATATACATATAATAAGTTAAGAGATTACCCATTGGTTCTTCGAAATTATCGCAATTGCAGCGGTTCTCGGTGCAGGCGCCTCTTTGGTCAACAAACCCGAGACAAAATTGCTCGCATGCCCTGAAGCTACAATCATCTAGTTCTTGACGAACCATTGTTGCTGGATCATCTGAAATTAATAGTTCTCTATTAATTTTTAATAAAAACGTTATTTATATATGTAAATATCATATTATTTTTAGGGTTCCGTACCTCGAAAGGAAAAAACGGAACCCTTATAGGATCACTTTGTTGTCCGTCCGTCGGAAGGTCTGTCTGTCTGTCAAGAACCTTTTTCTCAGGAACGCGTAGAGGTATCAAGCTGAAATTTATATCAAATACTCAAGTCTACTGTCTCTTAGAGCTGTGAAAAAATCAAACTTCTAAGCCAACGCAATCAAAGCATACAGGGTTTATGCCGCAAATTTCCGCAAATTTTCGACACTCGCAAGAGAGTCAAAACCTACAGGGTACTTCCCGTGAACTCAGAATCTTGAAATTTGGTACGAAGCAACGTCTTATAGCACAGATAAAGGAAAAATTGCGAAAACCGTAAATTTTTAGTTACATATAATAAAAATATTTTACGGAACCCACGGTGCGCGAGCCGACTCGCACTTGGCCGATTTTTTTTTATAATGTTTTCCATTTGGAGTTAATTATACTATTTTGTAATGATACATAAAAATAAAATCTCGACAAATTAATATAGAACTACTGATAAAAAAACGATTTGAAACGGTGGTTTAACATCATCAATTATTATGGTGGTTTAAAAGTTGGAACCACCATACTATATGGAATGTCATGATTTTGCTATAGCATAATGATCACACAACCACCGTGGTAGAGCTACGGAGTGATACCATGGCCTCACAGAAAACTGGCCGTGTAGCAATGCTTCCATTATTTCGTCGAGTGAGTGAGGTTACCGGGGCTTACGCCCTTCCCTCCTTCTCCTATTCCCACCTTAAGTTGCAAGTGTCCATGGGCGGCGCTAGTCACTTACCATCAGGTGACTCGTCTGCTCGTTTGCCCCCAATCCCATAAAAAATGAACAGCATCAATTTTAAACATAACGTAGTGGATTTCCAAGATTTATTAAAAAATCTTTTGTATTTTTTTTTTAACAATGAATGCTGACTTTTGTTCATTTATTATCACCTATTTTCAGGCATTCCAATAATCAAACTCTAGGTATAAAAATATAAATATCCTACCACCGGAAGTGTTGACTGTAATCACCGATGCGTAGGCGACACATAGAATGGTAACAAAGAATACAACTTTCGAATACATATTTACTTCAGACTTACGAACTGGACGTGAACGGTTGAAATGACTATAACATAGTAAGTGACAATCAACTTTTATAGTCAGTCGCTGCAAAGTCGGCCCTGAACGTTGAATCATAAACTCATTATCGAAACATAGTGAAGAAGATGATCTGATTTGATATGATCCTATGATAACCGTTTATGTGGGACAACTACAAACAAAACACCGAAGGCAATTATTAAATACGAATAGGATAAAACAATCAAAGACATACAAGTTATGCTTTTGGATAGCTTTTATTTTTCTATACTTCCTTTGTGAATCAAAGACTTATTCTGGTCAGATGCATCCATCCCCCAGATGGAGTGAAATGATTTTTGCCCGCTCTGTGGGTATTGAGACCCAATAATGTTAAGGCACCACCTCGTGTTGAATAAAATTTAGCTTTAGCTTCAATGTTTACTTTTCTCGCTCTTTAAACAAAGACCTCTTTTAAAAAACAATTTAAAACCCCAATCCGAAAATTGAATGAAAGAAAATTCTATTCATTACAGTAATTAACTGGAGGCCGCGGGGCGCGGTCCCACCCGCGTGGATTTAAAAATTAACATAATATTTTACAATTTATATGCCTATGTGTTATTCCGATGTGAACTATGAACTATGTTATTGTAGGATTTAATAAAAAAAACCTACAGTAGTTTTTGCATGATAGAGTTACAAACATCCATCTATCCTCACAAATTTTTACGTTTGTAATACTAGCTGTTGCCCGCGACTTTGTTCGCGTGGAAGTTTACGAGAAAACGTAACAAACATCCGGATGGATGGATATCCATCCTCATAAACTTTCGCCCTTATAATATTAGTAAGATTACTAGGATAATATTCTAATTATAAAAGTAAATTTTAACTTATTTAAATACTAGGCGGCTTTTTGCTTTTTTAAATGTTTTTAATATATGTTATTGCTGAGTCAATTAAAGAGAATTCTCATTTTACTTGCATTTGTAAAATAGTTAATTGGTCGTATATGAACACGGTAATGGTTTATTGATGAACATTTTCGAGGAGTTTTTTATTCAGATAGTTAATAAATATATTTTTATATATACTTATAATATCTTACAGCTTATCTTTAAGTAATTGCAGTATAATTATCGTAGAGAGATCTACTACTTACTTTATATATTTTTTTTAATCCATTAACCTACTTTCAGTTAAACCTTGACCTAAATAGATTAGGTTATTTTTTTACTTTGTGGAGTACGTATGTACTCACACAATACTTCGCTAGGGTACAGCAACAACAGTTGTGGAGTAGGTAAGTAACTCACACGATACTTCACCAAGTAACAGCAGCAACAGTGTCAGCAGTGTAAGCAGTGGATAGATGCAGAGAAGTGAAGGTAAGAGAATGACGAGTGATTAAGCAATGAATTATGTTATTATTAGTAATGAGATATAATGATTTATTTACAGCTACGACAAGGTGGGTACACAATAATATAAACAACAATGAATATGACATGAATGATTGTCGCGGAACAAAGTTAGGAGCCGAGTGTCTCGTCGCGCTGTCTCCGTTGCGCGCCGACCGGTATCACGCGCAGTCCGCATGCATCGCGCGCCGGCGCGTGTAAGCTAGGTGCAACGATGGGCTCGTTCACGCAGTGGACGCGTGATTGTGGCCGTAGGATAGCCGCCACAGTACTCCCCCCGGCAGACCGTGGTTACGGTCGATAAAAATTTGGAAATCGAACTCTTCTGCCGCTTGAAGTCCGTTTGATTTCGTCGGGTTCACTGGCTGGTTGGACTGGAACTTCGGAAGCTTCTTTTGCCATGTACGCTGGTTTAAGTCTATCAATGGACACTTTAACAATCTTTGCATTAATTTCTAAGGTAAAGAACTTAGGATTCCGGTTGATAACCTTATAAGGGCCAGCGTATGGTGGTTCCAGTGCACCTCTTAGACGATCTTGTCGAACGAAAACATGTGAAGTGGTGTGAAGATCACGTGGGACGTAAAAGGCTGATGTAGTGTGCCAGGTTGTTGGACGAGGAGAAAGCTTCGCCATGTACGAGCGAGGTCGGGTCGCGTACTCGGTGACGTCAGCAGTCAGGTAGTCGTCCTTCGGGCTCAGGAACTGACCAGGTAGGCGAAGAGGTTCGCCATACACCAGTTCTGCAGGAGACGATTGTAAGTCCTCTTTCCAGGCGTTACGCATGCCAAGGAGTACTAGTGGAAGTGCTTCAGTCCATTGAGAAGTGGGAGAGTGGCACATTATCGCTGCCTTGAGCTGTCGATGCAGGCGCTCGACGATGCCATTCGCCGCTGGGTGATAAGCTGTCGTCCGGAAGTGGTGCGCACCTATCAAAGCAGTAAGGGCCTTAAAAAGATGGCACTCGAACTGGCGGCCACGGTCTGTAGTCACCTTCTCAGGACAGCCGAATCTGGCAATCCAACCAGAGACAAGGGCGGCAGCGCAGGTTTCAGCGGTGATATCCCGAAGCGGATATGCCTCGGGCCACCGTGTGTATCTGTCGATGATCGTGAGGCAGTATCTGAAATCATATGACAGAGGTAATGGCCCTACAATGTCGAGGTGTATATGAGAGAACCTCGAGGAAGGTGGAAGGAAAGAGGATAGGGGTGAGAGGGTGTGACGGGAAACTTTACTTTGCTGGCATTTTAAACATTGCCTAGCCCACTCTCTACAGTCCTTACGAATCCCTGGCCAAACAAATCTTTGTGTTACCAGTCGCACTGTAGCTGAACTTCCTGGATGGTGTAAGTTATGTAGCATTTCAAAGACTTGCTTGCGGAATCCTGGCGTGATATAAGGACGAAGGGTGGCTAGAGAGATATCGCAATAAACTGGAATGTGGCTCGATTCTAAGTTAATTTTTCGTAGTACTAGGGTTGTACCGTGGTTAAGAAGTTCTTGCAGTTCCGGATCGCTTTCCTGAGAATGTGCAAGAGCTTTGTAATCTATAGCGATAGCAACCGCTTCAACTCGCGATAAGGCATCAGCGACAACATTATCCCGTCCAGATATAAATTTTATGTCTGTCGTAAATTGAGCAATAAAGTCAAGGTACCTAAATTGTCTAGGTGAACACTTGTCTCTGTTTAGTGAGAATGCAAAAGTTAGAGGTTTATGGTCTGTGTACACCGTGAAAGTTTTAGCTTCTACCATATGACGGAAGTACTTTATCGCCTCGTATACTGCAAGTAGCTCACGATCGTAGGGGCTGTACTTCTTTTGCGCTGTACTCAATTTACGGGAAAAGAAAGCTAACGGTTGCCAGTCTTCGTTTTTCTTCTGTTGTAATACTGCACCAATAGCTAAATCAGAAGCGTCTGTAACAATAGCGAGTTCAGAAATAGGGTCCGGATGAGATAAGAGTGCAGCTTGCGATAGGGAAGCCTTACATTCTTCAAATGCCTTCAGCATATCAGATGTGAATGAAATGGTCTGGGAGCCTTTGATGCGTGGACCTGATAGAATTTCAGTGAGTGGACCTTGTATTTGTGCAGCATTCGGAATAAAGCGTCGGTAGAAATTAACCATTCCTAGAAAACGTTGAAGTTCCTTAACTGTTTTCGGTACTGAGTAGTTCTGGATAGCTTCAACCTTTGTGGGCAAAGGTTGAGTACCAGATGCAGAAACCTGATAGCCGAGGAACGTTATCTCAGATAGTCCAAGTTTACACTTTGAAGTGTTAATCAGGATACCATATTGTTGTAAACGTTGGAACAGTTGCCGTAGGTGGTCGTGATGCTGGTCGGAAGAACAGGAGAAGACCAAGATGTCGTCGAGATACCCATAGCAGAATTCGAGGCCCAGAAGGACTTCGTCGACGAATCTTTGAAACGTCTGGGCTGCGTTTCTTAGACCGAACGTCATATTTGGAAATTTGTATAGCCCAAAGGGCGTTGTGATTGCGGTCTTAGGTATATCTGCTGGATTTACTAAAATCTGGTTATAAGCCTTCACCAGATCGATAGTCGAGAAGATTTTACATCCAGAGAGTTGAAAAGAAAAATCATGTATGTGACGTATGGGGTATCGATCTGGGATAGTCCTAGCATTTAGTGCCCGGTAGTCACCACATGGTCTCCATCCATCATCTTTCTTCTTTACCAAATGCAGTGCAGAAGACCAAGGACTCTCTGAGCGTCGAGCCGTGCCACAAGCCAGCATGTCTTCGAACTCTTTCTTTGCAGCCTTTAAACGAACAGGGTCGAGACGACGAGGCCTGCATGAAACAGGTGGACCGGGAGTTGTTCTTATGAAGTGTAGAGTGTTGTGCTTAGCAGGAGAATGTACACCTGCTGGTCTGGTTATTTCAGGAAATTCACGAAGTAAACAGTGAAACTCTGTATTACCAGTGACGGCCTTCACGGAAGCGATGTCGTCCGAGGTCCTAGAGGGAACAGCTGCTACCGATAAGGTTGTTGTACCATCAACTAAGCGTTGTTTCTTACAGTCAACTAGCAAATTATAATGGCTTAAGAAGTCTACACCGATAATGGACTTTGACACATCTGCAATTGTAAAATTCCAGGTAAATGCTCTCCTAAGTCCTAAGTTTAATTGTAAAAGTATAGGTCCATACGTGTGTATAATAGTGTTATTAGCTGCGACTAGATCGAACTTAGACTTGGTGCAGGGCGTCTTGATCGCTGATCGCGGAAAAACGCACAAGTCGGAACCAGTGTCCACTAAGAACTGCATCTTTGATACGCGGTCGGTGACAAAAAGACGGCCTGTTGTTGAAGGGCAGTCGTTGGCCGCTACTTCCGACCACCCTTGGTGTTTTCCGAATGGAATGTGCAGGGTTGTCTGCACTTATTAGCTTTAGTACCGTAAGTGAAGTGGTAGAAGCAGTGTGGATGGTCGGCTGGCGGTTGTCTCGGTGAGGACCGGCTGCGTGAGCGATTTTGTCTCCTAGGACGAGATCTAGAGCGTAATTGTTCTGAGCGTTCTAGTCTATTGGTCAATAAAGCCACTTGCCTGGTCAATTCCGTGATCTGCTGAGCCATGTCACTGTTACACGGCGAGTGTGAAGAGGAAGTGCTTGCAACTTGTGGTGTTGACGGTGCGATTTCGTAGACCTTATCGGCTAGTTCACCTAGTTTGTCCTTGTCGAGATCCATTTGAGATGCGATTACCGTCTGGATGTTCTGGGGCAACCTGCTAGACCATATTGTTAATAAAAAATCAGGAGGAACTGAGGGACCAGCTAAACCTGATAAGTGACGTAGGAACTGCGACGGCTTCCTGTCGCCCAGCTCCTCATGCATCAGTAGTTGCTTGACTCGCTTTTCCTGAGAAGCTGAAAGGCGTTTTATCAGTTCCGTTTTAAGTTTCAAATATTTATCGTTAGCGGGTGGGTTGGTAATTACGTCCTTTACCTCAATAGCATATTGGTGGTCTAACTGTGCAACTAAATAATAAAATTTTGTTTCATCCGAGGTAATACGAGACAAGGCAAATTGTGACTCGACCTGCGCAAACCATAAAGCAGGTTCCTCTGGCCAAAACGGAGGTACTCGTACACTGACTCGCAACACTCCTTCCTTGCATTCTAATTGCTCATCTGCTTCACTCATTATAGTTGGTTAATAAAATAATTAAAAATCGCTCACCGCTATTACTGGTACAAAAGCTTTTCCTGATTACACTAGTTATTATTCACAGGAATCTTCTAACGTCGGGGTCACCAGATGTGGAGTACGTATGTACTCACACAATACTTCGCTAGGGTACAGCAACAACAGTTGTGGAGTAGGTAAGTAACTCACACGATACTTCACCAAGTAACAGCAGCAACAGTGTCAGCAGTGTAAGCAGTGGATAGATGCAGAGAAGTGAAGGTAAGAGAATGACGAGTGATTAAGCAATGAATTATGTTATTATTAGTAATGAGATATAATGATTTATTTACAGCTACGACAAGGTGGGTACACAATAATATAAACAACAATGAATATGACATGAATGATTGTCGCGGAACAAAGTTAGGAGCCGAGTGTCTCGTCGCGCTGTCTCCGTTGCGCGCCGACCGGTATCACGCGCAGTCCGCATGCATCGCGCGCCGGCGCGTGTAAGCTAGGTGCAACGATGGGCTCGTTCACGCAGTGGACGCGTGATTGTGGCCGTAGGATAGCCGCCACAACTTCATTACCAATTTTCGCTCACGTGTTAATCTACAATATAAACTATCTGTGTGTAAAAATCGGTGCAGCGCATTTCGATGGAGAGGCCGTATACGAAATTTTGCCGATTTTACTGATTTACGTGGTTTTATAGACGTGATTTTACAGTTAAAATACTAACAACATAAACGATCATTTGAATTTAGATCTAATGTATGAGCCACTTTTTTAACTTTTTTAAATTATTTATTATTTTTTTAAGTTTTTGCTGTAAGAGGTTTAGAATATCACATATTTACGAACTGTTTTGAAGTATCAACGGTAGGAAAACATTACAATGTATTGCTGTAAAAGTTGTCTATACAATGTATGGAACACTTTTTACCACTTTAATATAAAAAAAATGAGTAAAAAAATGTTTAACATAGTAAAATTTCACCGAAAATGGACAAAGTTTTGCTTTAGATTTCGGCTACGTGGCACTCTCATTCATAAAATTACAACAACACAAATAAACTTCACTTCAAAATCAACCCATATTCTGAAAAAAAAATTGCAAAAAAAAAATTTTAATAAAAACGGTTTTAAAACAACCTAAATCTCGAATTATAATTTATAATAAAAGTTAAAAAGTGGTTCATTCATTAGATCTAAATTGAAGTGATATTTTATGTTGTTCATAAAAACTTATAGATATATATAGTATTTTAACTGTAAAATCACGTCTGTAAAACCACGTAAATCAACGAAATTGGCAAAATTTCGTATACGGCCTCTTAAGTAACAAACATCTATTTTATAAAACGTTGGAAAACTGTTATATTTGAACAGCCGAATACAGACCACTCTCCAATACTGCTATACAGTAATAGTTCTAAAACAGTAAAAAATTTACACAATAAAATAATGGTAGATTACAAAATAATTAAAGAGTCTCTCAGCAAAGTATCCTGGGATAATCTCTATAAAACTACCGATACCAACAATGCATCGGAAATTATTACAACAAAATTATTAAACACTATTACAGATAACACCAAAATTTAAAAGTTTCTAACCGTTATAGGCTTCTGAAACCGTATCAAATGTATAAGAAGAAGAGACAAGCTACACAAATACACAGTAAAAACACCAAAATGACTTAAATCTGCAAAATAAGTACCAGAGATATAGAAATACGTGTAATTTTATTATAAAAGATTTAAAAAGACAATATTATCAGAGTAGACTAAACACAAGTAAGGGTAACATTAAGGAAACATGGAAAGTTACAAAGGAAGTTTGTGAGATGAAAATAAATAATAAATAAAAATAAAATCGTTTATTGGACACAGAAGTTTCATACATTTTTTTATAGATAAGCACAAACATTTACTAATTACATAGTAGGTGCTGAAACTGATACCCAAACTAGGCAGATAGCCTGTATCTTGGGAAAAAAAAGCAATAAGCCAAGTACAGAGTTACTGAATATAGAAACTTCGCCTGCAGAGTCACTGAATAGTGTAAATAATTATTTTACTGTAGTTGGATGTACATTAGCTAGTGAATTGCTTAATAAAATGAATCAATCTCTACAGGAATTATCACGCAATACTGCTATGAATACCTCATCACTAAAGTCCATGTCGTTTGTGCCTGCGGATCCCCACGAAGTAAGAGGTGTTATACCGGGACTAAGATCACAAAGTGCTCCTGGGTGGGATAAAGTTACTGCCGAAATATTAAAACAAAATATTATTTCACTTACCCCACAAATTACCTTCGTGTGCAACCTTAGTCTGCTAACGGGGTCTTTCCCCACCATATCTAAAAAAGCCGTTATCTTCAAATCAGGCAACAAAAATGAGCCGAATAACTACCGCCCTATCTCCCTTCTATCAACCTTATCCATGATATTAGAGAAAATTGTCAACAAGAGAGTTGTGAAATATCTGGAAACTAACAAATTCATTAGTGATGTTCAATTCTTCTTTAGAGAAAAAAACAACTGAGGACGCAGTTTTGACACTAACATCAACTATAGTAACTTACTTAGATAGAGGAGACAAATGCTTGGGGTTCTTTTTAACCATCCAAAAAGCATTTGATACGGTGTCCGTACCGATTCTAATAACACAATTGGTAAAAGGGGGGTGGCATTAGAATGGTTCACAGATTATTTGACTGATAGGTACCAGCGAGCGTTCCTCAGGGTAGCACGCTGGGTTTGACGTTATTCCATATCTATATTAATGGTTTATGCAATCTGGCTACCCTGCCATATCTAGATCTACTCATGTTCGCTGACGTCGACACGGTGCTGATCTTTCATGGACAAAGTTGGAACATCGTATTTCAGTTATCTGAGACCGGTTTGGCAAAAATTATTTGTCACTACATTGGGGGAAGACACTGACATCTGTAACACAGTGTTTACTAGCACAGGTGTCAGAGAATCCTACTATAAATTGTACCACATTATGTTAATAAAGATTATTATTATAAAAAAAATCTTTCACAATTTTTTTTATTTCACATACAACTTCATATATTAATAAAACCTCTGTTTAGATTAAGGAGTATATTAAGAAAATAAATTAAAATTATCGTTTTAGAAATCTCAACTTATGGGCTTAGGGCCTCCGGTAACCTCACGCACTCGGCGAAATACAATACAAACATTGCTTCACTGCCGGTTTTCTGTGAGGCCGTGGTATCACTCCGGTCAAGCTGCCGTGCGAAGCCTACCTAGAATACGTGCCGAAGCATATTCTCTCAGCTCTCCCACTTACACTGACACACAGAAACTTATGTAGTTTAAGTCGGACAGATACCCATCTGCCCGATATAAACTACGACAGTTGTGTAAATTAAGACAATTATTTTGCTTTATCATATGTAAGTATATTCATGCGCCTGTTTATTTTTAAATATAAGAGTTTTTTTTTTAATATAGACGAGTTTTCGTTTATTTGTATATGAGCTTTTATGTATTCGGAACGTGGTCTCTCACTGCGAGCTTAATAAACAAGCTGAGAGCCGCTCAACAAGCTATGGAGAGGGCTATGTTTTGCTGCGGGATCGAATTAGAAATGAGGAGATACGCAGACGAGCGAAGATTACTGACATAATATAAAGGTAAATTTCTCATCACCATCCATTTTTTTCCTGTCCACTAGGTATCACTCAAGGACATAACTTTTGCAAAGAAATAGCTTCATAAAATTTTCCCAAAAAAATTTTGTTTTCTGAAAAATATTTCCAACTGCGTGGTCACTTAGCCAAATGTAAAAATAGGATGGTCAAATCTTCAAAAAAAATAATTAATCCCAAAAAACATTAAATGCTGTGAAGTAGACACTTCATGTCAATAACCGCTATTGACATGAAGTGCATTGTGTCTACAAACTGAGAGTTGTTGAGACAACTTTGTGATGCAGATGCAAATTAATCAATGTTTTTGTACTAAGTGATATCAAAACAAAAAATAGGTTTCTCATAATTTTCATCAAAGATTCTACTGTGTGAATTTGGATGGTGATAACAGAATGACTCTATTTAATATACAAGGTTTCCAGGGCTACAAAAAAGGTCCTAGAGTACCTTTTATCCAGTGGTGAAGATGAAATACTTATGAAATTGGGCCTATTGCGTAAACTATTAATTAGTAACCACGCAGAGTATTTATTAGCTTTCGAACATGGAACAGCCCAAAGAACAGTTATATTAACGTCACGTTCCTAGCAGATCGCACAATATCCGGTACGAGTACAGGAGAGAGGACCAGCCATCAATGGCGGACACAAAATAATAGACTGATATTAATTTTGTCAATGGGCCACTTTCAAGCAGATTTAGTCTAAGCAGACTGAGTCAGATTCGTAGCCTGTACTGTGTTTTGAAACGGCCACTGAGTTAAAAAATATAAAAATAATACAGTTATACGAATGTTGACATCATGTTTTTTGTGCGTTCGACGGCATGGTCTACTTTAGTAAGACTACACTACTATCTCTAGATTTAATTTCTATCTCGCAGGCTTAAAGAATTTTCTTTCCCGTCTATTGCTTGTCAAACATTTGTCTAAAGGGTGTACTGCTCTCTCTCTCTCTCTCTCTCTCTCTCTCTCTCTCACCTTTAAAATGTCATCTTAAAAATTCATTTAGTGCCCTGTAAACTATTTCAGTGGATCTGTTTCTAAAACACGGTTTAAGACAATTTTTTTTCAAAAGGGATGGAATATCATAGAGAAGAAGAAGAAAACAGTAGTAAACCTTTGACAGTATTTAATATTAAAAGTAACTCTATTTACGTCAACATTACGTATATTGTAAAAAGTATATGTAGGTTTAGCAATATTTTACTTTTTCTGTTGCATTTGCAGCGGCCATTAAAACAGGAACCATCATCAAAACCCAAAGGGCGACATAAATGGTCGCAAAGTCCTGGTTTGCATTTATGTTCTTCTAAAGAATATAAAGGATTAAAGTCGGTTACTTCGTTGTCTATAACTGTATCTGCAATATACAAAATTATTATTCAATCAACCATATTTTTTTCGAATAACTGCATTGTCTGGCTTGTGAAAGTCTCTAATCTATTGTTTAAAAGAAAAATATACAATTACCTTCTACTATTTTCTTCAAGATCCGGTCAGCTTTTTCAAACCTTTACTGAAAGAGTTAATTTGTGTATTATTGTATAAAATTATGTTTATGTAAAGTAACGCGTATCGTCATGCAAAATTACTAAATAGACTATACTATGGGTCTAAACTTTCATGATAGCTTGTAGAATCTATAGTAACGAGCGTTTAACATAAATTGTTAGATAAGTTTAAAAATTTGGTTAAACAAAAAAAAACAAGATTATACTATTATTTTAGTTGTCTAGTTCTACTCATATTTTAAAACTACACGAGAACCGTAGGTAGATACCTACCTACTCACTATGTCACGCCGCGCCACCGATATTCATAGATATCTACATACCTATCTGCCTTGCCTAAAAAACGGATCAACAACTATCGTAAGATACCTATAAATGTAATTCTTGGGAAATACTCAAAAAAAGGCAAGAAAAAAGATAAGAAACGATTGATAAGAAATGTACGAAAGTGTAAATAAAAGCAGCTGCAGCAACGACTGACCGATTGCCTGATTAAATTACCGTACCTACTACCTAGTGGCTTTCTAATGTTACCTGTTATATTTAAAAGTGTCACATGCATTGTAGTTTCTTCAGTTAAGTTTGTAATTAATTAATTGTTTTTCACTTTTCAGTGCCTGTATTAGTGCACTTTAAAAATTGTTTCATAGTACGGTAAAAGCAGAGTAAAAATGTAGTGATTGCATTTGATTGCTCCCTCTAGAAGTCTAGACTAGACCAGGGCTGAGCCTTGTCAGTGTCAGTGTGGTGAAACATTTCTAGCATTAAATAATTCATGTAACATCGGGCGGGGTCTTGTAAGTTGAATGCATCATCGCTCCGGATGTATCTTGTTGTCCATATTTAAAAAAATAAAAAATCCTAACATTGCCGTGCTTGTACATCTTGGAGGTGGGCAAATTTATAAAACAGCACCCTCAAACATTTAAGGAAGCGAAAGATGTCACCAAAAGGAACAACATTAGAAATCCAAATCGACTTGTATTAAACATGGTACCTAGGACAACCAGGTTCCAAAAAATAATTATGCGATGTGCGTTAAAGTATTCAATAAAATCCCAGAACGCTTCAAAGAACTACCCTTAAATAAGTTTATTCCAGCTCTGAAAGATTGGTTAATTATTAAGACATACTAACTTTTAAACTTTCGCGTTCCATGATATAATATTATCTATGTATTAACGGGAATTAACGCGATCACGAAAAGGTATTACATACCTCTGAATTGCCTGACGTTTCGACCAGGTTGCACTGGCCGTGGTCACAGGCTGAGTCAGCCTGTGACCACGGCCAGTGCAACCGCGCAGTGATCGCGTTAATTCCCGTTAATACATAGATAATATTATTAAGACTTTTTATTCGGTCAAAGAATTTTTGAATAGTAGTAGGCAAATTATGATCAATACACAAAAACTGATGAACTGACTTATTCATAATGACAATTATACTGTATACTAGTACTGTGTCATACTGAAGTTATTTTAATAATATGTTATATTTGCATGCTATTTTTATGGCTAAATGGGCCTGCTCGCATTATATCACACTTGAATTACCACGTTATGTTATCCCCATTTCAAGCAAATAAATAATTTTAATTTGAATGCAAATAAATACCTTCAACATTTAAAAATCTGTAACACTTGCAGCGTCCATTTACACAAACCCCTCCGGGAAAATGAAACTTTTGACATCTCTCATTACATTCTCGGTAATAACATCTTTGTAGTGAAAGATAGTCTTCAATAACAGACGCAAATTCTGGAAAAGGAATAAATTAGAAAAATCCCAAATGTTAAAAGTTTAAAAGGGTATATTTAAAACATAAATACCTCTCAATGTAAGAAAATTATCGCATTTGCAACGACCATTTACACAGACGCCTCCAGGAAATCGAAGTCTTCGACATCTTTGACCGCATTCTTGATTATTACAATTACGTAATGATAGATTGTCTTTGGAATTAGTCATTCTCTGCACGTCGTCTGTAATACATTATCACGGATATTAATTGTTACATCTAAAAGCAACGCACACGGCTGTTACACTGAGGTCCATGGTTAGATTAGCGAGGTTCGTTTTTTATTCTTGCCGATCAAGAAATTATCATACACTAAAAATCAACACAACTAACAAACGCCCAGTTTCTGAAAGGCTGATCAACGCGAAAATTAACAAATCGTTTGTCAAATCTAAGTAAGTATATATTGAATTGCTGAAAGCATACTTTGATCATCGGATCAGTTAACAGAGTTTATATCAAATGTCGAATTATACTGCAAAATGTTACGTCAAATGCCATTCGAATGTTCAATGAAATTGATCATGGATTAGTAGTTTTCTTTGGTCAACTATCAAAAACTCAAACTGATTTGGCACCACTGTTAACTTGATTGTTAACTAGTTTTGTTAGTTTGACAATAAATTTCTATAATCAGCCTTTAAGGAACCGTGTGTGATTCTCTCATTTATGTTTTTTAAAGAATTCAATATTAAATCTTAATAATAAAATTTATAAATATATAGTTAACGACTATAGAAATTCTACACTTTATTTAAAATATATGGTTTTACTCACGTGTATGTTTCGGGGATGCCCGACTAGTTTCGGACCCGACGAATGCTTTATCAAAGGGTGAGGCGTCCTGCCGCGCCGGTTGCAGATGCCAGGACGCCTCACCGCTTGATAGAGGGCCCCCGTCGGGTCCGAAACTAGTCGGGCATCCCCGAAGTATACACGTGAGTAAAACCGTATATTTTAAATAATATGAATACCACTTACGAAAGTTTTTATTCGAATTCTACACTTATTTACTGGTGTATGTGTAAGCCTAAGTATACACAGATAATGATAACATCGCTTAATAACTACTTAGGATTAGTACTTACTAGCTTTAAAGAGCAACAAAGAAAGTCTGGACTGAGAGAGGTAAGAATGCTTATTTATTGGGTTAATGAAGCATTTTATAAAAAATGCATTTAAAAATTAATTTACAATGGGGCTTATTTATGCAAATTTTGAATACATACTTATATATAAGGTTTTTTTCCTCAAGGAGGTAGATATTTTTTCCTGAAAGAGTTAGATGCATGATAGCAACTAAGCTATCATGCACCTAAATCATGCAGATAAATCTAGGTAGCGAATTTATTTTCACATTCGGGCATTTCGGCCTCGTTTCATATCAAATGAACTACTCTTTTAAACCCTTGTATAAATAACGCTTTTCTAGCTGTTCATCGCTGTGACAAAGCGTACATGTTACATATTACTTGCGTAGTCCAAGCCGGACAGGTTATCATCGTGTCATATTATTAAATATATTTTTTTAGTGTAAAATACTGACGGTAAAACAAAAAAAAAAAATACGTACACACGTAAGCTTTGACTGTAATCACCGACGCATTGACGACACAGAAAATGGTAATAAAAAATATAATTTTTAAAAACATCTTCACTCCGATCTTTGCAACAACACAGCAAAAACTAAAATGTGGACGTATTACGTTCCTGTCCTCTTTAGTAGTCACAGTTTTGGATTCGGGACTTCACAATGATTCATACGTAGGGTCTGATAACGGGCTATGTTTGAATAAAATGTTGTTGATTTTGATAAATGTATATATTTATTCAAACACAGTGTTTTTTATTGTAAACTCTAAAGAACGTTATTCTTGGAAATCTGAGGAATAATTGTAGGTATATATATATACACAGACTATTCAAAGACAGTGTTTTTTTATTCTAAACTATGAAGAACGTTATTCTTGGAAATCTGAGGAATAATTGTAGGTATATATAGACACAGACTACAATGATTGTGTGTTTTATTATTTTTTAAATATTACTTGCATTCAAAAAGTATTTAATTGTCTATTAAACACAATTTATTTTACTAAGCTAGAGTTATTATATTAGCTCCCAAATTTTTTTAGATATCATTATGTAACCCGGATTCATTGCTCTCGAGTGTAGTTCAGTTATTTTATCAGTCAAGTTTATAAAAATGTTATCCATCACCAGTTGAAGTTTTTTATGATGGGTTTTATTATTTTGTATTCATTACTACGGTTGCATTTTTTTAAGAAAAAAGTTGTCGGTCTTAAGATTTAGATCTTATATTCGAGTTATTCTTAATGTTTTCCCTGTTTGACGTTCTACGAAAGTGATGTTAGTAACATCACTTCCGAAAAACGGAAGCTTCGATTTCTCTAATATTAAAACGATGCTCTGTCTAAGGGTATCAACATCGACAAACGATGTGTTACGTGAAATCATTTGCTCAACACCACTAATTATGTTCTCGTACGGTATTTGATAAGGGTTCGGGGTAGACAATTATACATACTATAAATTTTGTGTTTTTTTTTAATACATTTTGATGTACGTAATTAATACCTACCGTGGTTGTTCATTTTCATACTGTGTACTGTTTATGCCGTACGGTTATGGGATCCTCTTCCTCATTCTGTACGCGATAGTCATTCTATGCATATAGGCTATACAAGTGTAAAATAACTTTTCGTCTCAAATTAAGTAAGTGTAATACATGTGTCTAGGGTTTGCAGTTGAAATATACGTAAGTATATTTTAGTACCACTTAAAGCACTTCCATTTCTGTTTTACAAAAAAAATCTTTCATCAAACTTCGTCTTCGTTTCTAGTTATATACCTTTTTAACCCTTCTCGACATAAGTCAATATTGAATTAAGATCGTTTTCCTTCATTAGGTCTTGGGAATTATTATTGTAATAGCACACGTTATGGAATTAAGAATTAAAGCTAAAAATTACCTCCTTGCTACGGCTTACAATCAACCCAAGAATGTTGAAGATGTCCACTCTGTAGGGGACTACAGAGTGGACATCTTCAACGTTCTTGGGTTTATTGTAAGGGCTGTCATGATTATTAGACTTCTAGAGTAGAGTTACTCTGGCTCATGTTCGTCCAGTGCCCACTGGAGGAAGATGAGCCGGGGTTACTTTTCCTAAATTAGTAATCGCCCAATTAGTCAATTTTTTTCTTTCTTTCTTTTTTATTTAAAAAAAAATACAACTCTCGCATTAGGACTTACTCCTGTGTCGCGGGGAACTTTACAAACATACAAACAACGGACACAAACAACGCCTAGACTCAGATGGGAATCGAACCCACGACCTCTGGTCAAATTAGGAAAAGTAACCTTTTAACTACAATTAGCATAGGTATTATGAGTTTCAAAAACATTTGTATTTAGATGCACAGGTATAGGGTTTTTAGTTCCGCCTGCCACCATTGCGGCTATAGCGGGATATATAACAACTCGTGCGAGTACTTAAGTAACAACAATTTTGCAATATACGACAATCGTTTTAACGCAAACTAATCTTTGGGGGAGCACATTTTCGAGGAGGCCAAAAGGGGATTGGGGAGAATGTAGAATGTCTTCATGTTAATCTGATTCGGCCATAGGTGGACACTAATAGCATGTTTGTTTTGTAGTTGATAGTATGCTTCAGTAATTGCTGTTAGACAATAAACGAACAACTTATTTTCATACAAAAGTTATTTATTAGTGAGAGTAATTGTACTTATATGTATTCATTATTGTAATTATTGTTGTAGAGAGTACACTGTAATACTTATTTATTAAAATCTTTCTTCTCAGTCTGGATTATATTAACCGTTGCTCAAGCCAGTAGGTTTACCTATCTCGTGTTCTGTAAATTTAAAAAAAATATTGTTATAAAACTTATTCAAGTGATAAAATGTGTGAGTCCAAAAGAAGTATTCGGTAAAGAATATCAATACCTTATGACTGCTATAACTGCGAAGGGTGATATTAAATAAAAAAAAATAAGGCACTTGCAATTCTTGCTATACAATCTCAACTGCAGAAAAAAATGAGAAAAAGGGGTAAATGTTGGTAAGTCTTATAAATTAACAATCATGACCAGTCTAAAAATAGTGAGCGTAACTTTTACAGTGAAAAAAAAAAAACAATGATAAGTTGAAATCATACCCACACAGACGTGTTAACCTTATCAATTTACTCTGTGCTATCATAATGGTAATGACGGTTATTACTTAAATTATTACTCTTTTAATCCATGAATAATAATGCCTTAAGCTTAAGTATGTTATAGGTTCTCCAGAAAGTCCTTAATGTAAGCATGTAAAAAAAGTAGGTACTAACTTCTTTATTACTCGTCGGTGATCAAATTAGAATTTTCAACTTCGTCACCGACCATAAAACCAGCAGCTTCCAGCATAGAGGTCGCTAAAATAAATGTTACAGAATATTAGACATATTTTTGTAACAATATAATCAATTTACTTTTATGATTTTATGAGGATGAGCAAAATGTGGTAAAAAGAGTTTTATGTATGGATGTTGACGGGTACAAGAGAAGAGGATGACCAAAGAAAAGATGGATTTACTGTGTGAAAGAAGATATGGCTAGAAACGGAGTAAACAGTGAAATGACGAATGATAGAGTAGAATGGAAGAATAATAATATTGTACCGACCCCAAATAAAATTGGAACAAAGGTAGGCAGTTGATGGAGATGATGATAATCAATTTCCTTTTATAAATTTGAAAAAAAACAAAATTCTATACGTACGTAGGTGACTAATTTATTTACACAGATAAATTATTATCGTTAGCCACAACAAATGAAAAATAATGAAACATTTAATAAAACGCTAAAAAAAATCTATACAAAACGTAATATGTAGGTATAGCTATTAACGAGCTTTGGTATCATTGATTGAGGGTGTTAATTAATTGACTTAGTCATATAAATTATTAACATAAGACATTAACTAAAGAAGCCATTCAAAATTATTATAGACCCATCTAAAATAAATATTGAAAAGTATAGAAATAACAGAAAGTATTACCTTTTGGAAAGCATTTGCATCGCTTTTTGACGCATTTACCTCTTAACTGCAAAACGCGACACACACGATTACAAATACTAGAGCTACATATGCGTATTCTCTCTTCATTAGGAGAATCTGCGGAATCAAGTTTTGGTCCTGCAATATCCCTGGCAGTTTCTGCAATAGAATTATATTTTTTTTAAAATGATAAATGAATTTATTTTGCAAATAGGTCGGTTTAGGCACTTTTACACGTCCACTTCTTGTTAAAAGCTATATGTGCCGGCATTTCCTATGACTAGCATTGAGAAGAAACGCTGAAACAAACAATTAGTGAAAATTACTTGGATAATTATACTAACTCTTAAACTTTCGCGTTCCATGATATAATGTATTTACTCGGAACTTAATGCGATCACAAAGAGGTATAACATACCCTAAATTGCTGAATGGTTCTGAAATTCTTGTGAAATTATTCATTCTAAGAAAATTAAATAATCACCTTCAACTTCGTCCAAGTTCAGGGCAGATTCTTCAACTACATTATCGACTGTGTCATCAGCAGTGAATGATCTTTCAACTAAAAAAAGGTATGTCATGGATAAGATAATTTTAATATTGATGCAAATTTAAAAAAAATAAAACAGTAAACAATAATCTGGTATTATCTTTCTGATTATATAGAAATAAAAAAGCGATATGTGCACTCAAGTAAGTTGTGCTTATCATTTCAGGAACTTTAAGATCTTAATAACTTAATTAGATAAACCTATTTAGTTGTTTCAATGTAGGAATCCTATAACTTCTAGACAAAATTATAGGTATGTTCTAATAAATAATGCGTTAAAAAATTGTGACTAAAAACTGAAAGTCACTATTTTTCACACATTACAGCTTTAAGAACTTCTATGAGTTTTCTGTAAAGTGATTTAGCCGAATTTTAATCTATAAAACACGATGTAAGATATATCACCTTTTTTAGAGCATTTGCATCGGCCTTCGACACAGGTACCGTTACCTAAGTGCTTTAATCGACACACAATGTTGCAAATACGAGGGAGGCATCTTCGTTTTTCAGATAAATCTGTAGGATCTGAGGAAAGCTGAGCGACCTCCACCTCAGTGTCTGCAAAATGATATGTAGGTATTGAAATTAAAAGTTATTTATATAATTGTTTCAAATAAAGGCACCTATTAAATGACTCAAAGAATTTGTTCATATTTATGAAATTATTCATTCTAAGGTTATCAAATAATTACCTTCAACTTCGTCATCCAAGCTTAGTTCAGACTCTTTATCTTCATTATCGACTGTGTCGTCAGCAGTATATGATCTCTCAACTAAAATAAATGCATTACACGAATAAGTTAATTTTAACTAAAAAGGATATTTCACGTAAATTACAAATTTATAAATAATTTTCACTACAGAACTTTACTTCGAACACAAAATAAGTATACAAGAATCTCATATTATCTTTACGGTTTAAAATAGTGTTTTGTGTTCCCGTGTAAGTGTACTTGTCATTTTAGGAACTTTTAGATCTTAATAACTGAATTAGATAAACAAACCTAGTTATTTTAATGTAGGAATCCTACAACTTCTTTACAAAATTATAGGTATGTTCTCATAAATTGTACGTTAAAAAATTGTGACTGAAAACTGTAAGTCACTATTTTTCAGACATTAGAGCATTAAGAAGTTCTATGAGTTTTCTGTAAAGTAATTTAACCGAATTTTGCTCTAAAAACACGATGTAAGATATATCACCTTTATTAAAGCATTTGCATCGGCCTTCGACACAGGTACCGTTTTCATAGCGCTTAATGCGACACAGACGATTACAAATACGGGAATTGCATCTTCGCTTTTCAGATAAATCTGTAGGATCCGAGGAAAGCTGAGCGCTCTCCACCTCAGTGTCTGCAAAGTTATATGTAGGTATTGAAATGAAAATTACTTATATAATTGTTTTAAATAAAGGCGCCGATTAAATCACTCAAAGAATTGGTTCAAATTTATAAAATTATTCATTCTAAGGTTATGAAATAATTACCTTCAACTTCGTCATCCAAGCTTAGTTCAGACTCTTTATCTTCATTATCGACTGCGTCATCAGCAGTAAATGATCTCTCAACTAAAATAAATGCATTACAAGAATAAGTTAATTTTACCTTAAAAGGATATTACACATAAATTACAACTTTATAAATAGTTTTCACTACAGAACTTCACTTCGAAAACAAATAAGTATACAATAATCTCATATTATATTTACGCTTTAAAAGTAGTGATTTTTGTAACCGTGTAAGTGCACTTGTCATTTTGGGAACTTTTAGATCTTAATAACTGAATTAGATAAACCCATCTAGTTATTTCAATATAGGAGTCCTACAACTTCTGGACAAAATTATAATAATAATAAAACTGCATACATCTCACACACGGCCGTCTGATCTCAAACTAGGCAGAGCCTGTACTATGGTAACCAGACTGCTAATAAACATACATATATATTTCTAAAAACATACATATTATAGATAAATTACACCCAGGCACAGTACAAATTATCGTGCTCATCACACAATTATTTGTCCTGGGTGGGAATCGAACCCACGACCTCTGGTTTAGCAGTCAGGGTCACTAACCACTAGACCAACAGGCCAGTCAATTATAGGGATGTTCTAAAAAATAATACGTTAAAAAATTGTGACTGAAAACTGTAAGTCATTATTTTTACACATTAGAGCTTTAAGAACTTCTATGAGTTTCCTGTTAAGTAATTAAACCGAATTTTGTTCTAAAAAACACGATGTAAGATATATCACCTTTTTTAGAGCATTTGCATCGGCCTTCGACACAGGTACCGTTTTCATAGCGCTTAATGCGACACAGACGATTACAAATACGGGAATTGCATCTTCGTTTTTCAGATAAATCTGTAGGATCCGAGGAAAGCTGAGCGCTCTCCACCTCAGTGTCTGCAAAGTTATATGTAGGTATTGAAATGAAAATTACTTATATAATTGTTTCAAATAAAGGCGCCGATTAAATCACTCAAAGAATTGGTTAAAATTTATCAAATTATTCATTCTAAGGTTATGAAATAATTACCTTCAACTTCGTCATCCGAGCTTAGTTCAGACTCTTTATCTTCATTATCGACTGCGTCATCAGCAGTAAATGATCTCTCGACTAAAATAAATGCATTACAAGAATAAGTTAATTTTACCTTAAAAGGATATTACACATAAATTACAACTTTATAAATAGTTTTCACTACAGAACTTAACTTCGAAAACAAATAAGTATACAAAATTCTCATATTATATTTACGCTTTAAAAGTAGTGTTTTTTGTAACCGTGTAAGTGCACTTGTCATTTTGGGAACTTTTAGATCTTAATAACTGAATTAGATAAACCCATCTAGTTATTTCAATATAGGAGTCCTACAACTTCTGGACAAAATTATAATAATAATAAAACTCCATTCATCTCACACACGGCCGTGTGATCCCAAACTAGGCAGAGCCTGTACTATGGTAACCAGACTGCTAATAAACATACTTATATATTTCTAAAAACATACATATTACAGATAAATTACACCCAGGCACAGTACAAATTATCGTGCTCATCACACAATTATTTGTCCTGGGTGGGAATCGAACCCACGACCTCTGGTTTAGCAGTCAGGGTCACTAACCACTAGACCAACAGGCCAGTCAATTATAGGGATGTTCTAATAAATAATACGTTAAAAAATTGTGACTGAAAACTGTAAGTCATTATTTTTCACACATTAGAGCTTTAAGAAGTTCTATGAGTTTTCTGTAAAGTAATTTAACCGAATTTTGCTCTAAAAACACGATGTAAGATATATCACCTTTATTAGAGCATTTGCATCGGCCTTCGACACAGGTACCGTTTTCATAGCGCTTAATGCGACACAGACGATTACAAATACGGGAGATGCATCTTCGTTTTTCAGATAAATCTGTAGGATCCGAGGAAAGCCAAGCGATCTCCACCTCAGTGTCTGCAAAATTATATGTAGGTATTGAAATGCAAAAATTACTTATGCAATTGGTTCAAGTAAAGGCACTGATTAAACCATTAAAAGGATTGGTTAAAATTTATGAAAGTATTCATTCTATTTGGTTATGAAATAATTACCTTCAACTTCGTCATCCAAGTTTAGTTCAGACTGTTCAATCTCTTCATTATCGACTGTGTCATCAGCAATAAATGATCTTTCAACTAAAATAAATGCATTACATGAATAAGTTAATTTTAACTAATAAGGATATTTCACATAAATTACAACTTTATAATTAGTTTTCACTACAGAACTTTACTTCAAAAACAAAATAAGTATACAAGAATCTAAAATCTAAAAATAGTGTTTTGTGTTGCCGTGTAAGTGCACCGTCTGATCCCAATCTAGGCAGAGGCTGTACTATGCTAACCAGACTGCTGATAAACATACTTATATATTTCTAAATACATACATATTATAGATAAATTACACCCAGGCACAGTACAAATTATCGTGCTCATCACACAATTATTTGTCCTGGGTGCGAATCGAACCCACGACCTCAGGCTTAGCAGTCAGGGTCACTAACCACTAGACCAACAGACCTGTCAAATATAGGGATGTTCTAATAAATAATACGTTAAAAAATTGTGACTGAAAACTGTAAGTCACTATTTTTCACACATTAGAGCTTTAAGAACTTCTATGAGTTTCCTGTTAAGTAATTTAGCCAAATTTTGTTCTAAAAAACACGATGTAAGATATATCACCTTTATTAGAGCATTTGCATCGGCCTTCGACACAGGTACCGTTTTCATAGCGCTTAATGCGACACAGACGATTACAAATACGGGAATTGCATCTTCGCTTTTCAGATAAATCTGTAGGATCCGAGGAAAGCTGAGCGCTCTCCACCTCAGTGTCTGCAAAGTTATATGTAGGTATTGAAATGAAAATAAGTTATATAATTGTTTCAAATAAAGGCGCCGATTAAATCACCCAAAGAATTGGTTCAAATTTATAAAATTATTCATTCTAAGATTATGAAATAATTACCTTCAACTTCGTCATCCAAGCTTAGTTCAGACTCTTTATCTTCATTATCGACTGTGTCATCAGCAGTAAATGATCTCTCAACTAAAATAAATGCATTACAAGAATAAGTTAATTTTACCTTAAAAGGATATTACACATAAATTACAACTTTATAAATAGTTTTCACTACAGAACTTAACTTCGAAAACAAATAAGTATACAAAATTCTCATATTATATTTACGCTTTAAAAGTAGTGTTTTTTGTAACCGTGTAAGTGCACTTGTCATTTTGGGAACTTTTAGATCTTAATAACTGAATTAGATAAACCCATCTAGTTATTTCAATATAGGAGTCCTACAACTTCTGGACAAAATTATAATAATAATAAAACTGCATTCATCTCACAAACGGCCGTCTGATCCCAAACTAGGCAGAGCCTGTACTATGGTAACCAGACTGCTAATAAACATACTTATATATTTCTAAAAACATACATATTATAGATAAATTACACCCAGGCACAGTACAAATTATCGTGCTCATCACACAATTATTTGTCCTGGGTGGGAATCGAACCCACGACCTCTGGTTTAGCAGTCAGGGTCACTAACCACTAGACCAACAGGCCAGTCAATTATAGGGATGTTCTAATAAATATTGCGTTAAAAAATTGTGACTGAAAACTGTAAGTCATTATTTTTACACATTAGAGCTTTAAGAACTTCTATGAGTTTCCTGTTAAGTAATTTAGCCAAATTTTGTTCTAAAAAACACGATGTAAGATATATCACCTTTATTAGAGCATTTGCATCGGCCTTCGACACAGGTACCGTTTTCATAGCGCTTAATGCGACACAGACGATTACAAATACGGGAGATGCATCTTCGTTTTTCAGATAAATCTGTAGGATCCGAGGAAAGCTGAGCGCTCTCCACCTCAGTGTCTGCAAAGTTATATGTAGGTATTGAAATGAAAATTACTTATATAATTGTTTCAAATAAAGGCGCCGATTAAATCACTCAAAGAATTGGTTAAAATTTATCAAATTATTCATTCTAAGGTTATGAAATAATTACCTTCAACTTCGTCATCCGAGCTTAGTTCAGACTCTTTATCTTCATTATCGACTGCGTCATCAGCAGTAAATGATCTCTCGACTAAAATAAATGCATTACAAGAATAAGTTAATTTTACCTTAAAAGGATATTACACATAAATTACAACTTTATAAATAGTTTTCACTACAGAACTTAACTTCGAAAACAAATAAGTATACAAAATTCTCATATTATATTTACGCTTTAAAAGTAGTGTTTTTTGTAACCGTGTAAGTGCACTTGTCATTTTGGGAACTTTTAGATCTTAATAACTGAATTAGATAAACCCATCTAGTTATTTCAATATAGGAGTCCTACAACTTCTGGACAAAATTATAATAATAATAAAACTGCATACATCTCACACACGGCCGTCTGATCTCAAACTAGTCAGAGCCTGTACTATGGTAACCAGCCTGCTAATAAATATACTTATATATTTCTAAAAACATACATATTATAGATAAATTACACCCATGCACAGTACAAATTATCGTGCTCATCACACAATTATTTGTCCTGGGTGGGAATCGAACCCACGACCTCTGGTTTAGCAGTCAGGGTCACTAACCACTAGACCAACAGGCCAGTCAATTATAGGGATGTTCTAAAAAATAATATGTTAAAAAATTGTGACTGAAAACTGTAAGTCATTGTTTTTACACATTAGAGCTTTAAGAACTTCTATGAGTTTCCTGTTAAGTAATTTAGCCAAATTTTGTTCTAAAAAACACGATGTAAGATATATCACCTTTATTAGAGCATTTGCATCGGCCTTCGACACAGGTACCGTTTTCATAGCGCTTAATGCGACACAGACGATTACAAATACGGGAATTGCATCTTCGTTTTTCAGATAAATCTGTAGGATCCGAGGAAAGCTGAGCGCTCTCCACCTCAGTGTCTGCAAAGTTATATGTAGGTATTGAAATGAAAATTACTTATATAATTGTTTCAAATAAAGGCGCCGATTAAATCACTCAAAGAATTGGTTCAAATTTATCAAATTATTCATTCTAAGGTTATGAAATAATTACCTTCAACTTCGTCATCCAAGCTTAGTTCAGACTCTTTATCTTCATTATCGACTGCGTCATCAGCAGTAAATGATCTCTCGACTAAAATAAATGCATTACAAGAATAAGTTAATTTTACCTTAAAAGGATATTACACATAAATTACAACTTTATAAATAGTTTTCACTACAGAACTTAACTTCGAAAACAAATAAGTATACAAAATTCTCATATTATATTTACGCTTTAAAAGTAGTGTTTTTTGTAACCGTGTAAGTGCACTTGTCATTTTGGGAACTTTTAGATCTTAATAACTGAATTAGATAAACCCATCTAGTTATTTCAATATAGGAGTCCTACAACTTCTGGACAAAATTATAATAATAATAAAACTCCATTCATCTCACACACGGCCGTCTGATCCCAAACTAGGCAGAGCCTGTACTATGGTAACCAGACTGCTAATAAACATACTTATATATTTCTAAAAACATACATATTATAGATAAATTACACCCATGCACAGTACAAATTATCGTGCTCATCACAAAATTATTTGTCCTGGGTGGGAATTGAACCCACGACCTCTAGCTTAGCAGTCAGGGTCACTAACCACTAGAGCAACAGGCCAGTCAATTATAGGTATGTCCTAATAAATAATACGTTAAAAAATTGTGACTGAAAACTGAAAGTTACTATTTTTCACACATTAGAGCTTTAAGAACTTCTATGAGTTTTCAGTAAATTGTTTTTCTGTAATTTTCTGTGATTTAGCCGAATTTTATCTATAAAACACGATGTAAGATATATCACCTGTTTTAGAGCATTTGCATCGGCCTTCGACACAAGTGCCGTTACCTAAGCGCTTTAATCGACACACAATGTCGCAAATACGGGGGATGCATCTTCGTTTTTCAGATAAATCTGTAGGATCCGAGGAAAGCTCAGCGATATTCACCACAGAGACTGCAAAATAACACATTAAAAAAAAAAATTAACGATTCCTTCAAAATTGTGAAATTATTTATTACAAGTTAAGTTCAGATTCTTCAATTTCTGTATGAAATGTTGCGTCAGCCGCAGATGATTCGTGAACTAAAACCAGTAATAATCTATATAACTAAAAATTAAATACTGTTCGTTGGTAAACCAAAAATAAGTTAACATGTTAATAATGAAAGAGGTTATAAATAAATCGTACAGACCTTCTGCTGTTCGGAAGTTATCGCACTTGCAACGACCATTCACACAGATACCTCCAGGAAATTTGAGTCTCCGACACCTTTGATCGCATTCTTGATTGTTACATTTACGTAATGAAGGACTGTCTCCTGAATCCACAAGACTGCCATCGATCAGCCCACCATCTGTTTTAATGTATGATAACACAGAACTTTTAAAACAACTTTACATTCACTTGTCTCTGTCAATCAAAGTATTTGGATGACAAGGATTTGACCCTAGTCAATAAGCATCTAAACTATAAGTTTTTCTCCATTGATTTTACATATCCTAGCAATCGTGTTCCGCTGTGGTTGTGAAAAATTACAGGCTAAAATGCTGTTTGTAATCCTCTAAAGGTGCAACTGGTTTTATAGAAAAGAGTTCCTCTGATTAATTAAAGGGAATGAGATTGAGGAATTACAACTGCTTTCAAGCGAAGAATATAACAAGGTATAATAAGACTTTTCTAAACAAGCTCTTGCCTATGTTTATAGGCTAGGGCTTGTTATATATAAATTATAAAATATTAAGCTAATAACAAAATATATTATATTAATATAAAGTGTAAACTGATTTACTTTTAGCCGTTTTGTTTATATGTTTATTTGAAATATTTAGGTGGGCTGGTGGTAGGCTATTAACATATTTGGGTTAGGAAGTTTATGTGATTTACGTGTTAGTCATCAATGGTTTAAACAGCGCAGGAAAACATCGCGAGCTTGTAAGCCTGACAACCCATACTAGGCAAGAGTAGTAAGTAGTCTAGGGTGACTTATATTTTTTAGTATATTTTATTCGTGTAAAAGTATTCATCAAAATATGGCAATTGGCATTTAAAAGTAAATAATACTTACCATCATAAGCATTGAGCGTTATCACCGATGCATTCACAACATATAGAGTTGCAATAACAAATATAATTTTTGAACACATATTTACTTCGAACCTGCTAATTGCTTTGCAGAAACTGAAATGTATGTGTTGCAGATCCTGTTCAACCTTTTATATACAAATTCTAAATCGGGACTTCACTGTGATTCACTAATCGTTATCCTATTAAGGACAACAACTATCTTTTTGATAAAAATGTTGTTGACATGACTGCAATTATTCATAGATGATAAAGATTAAGTTAGAAATAACAAAGAAAAATCAAGGCCATGAAGAAGCATTTGTTGTTATAACGATTCTTGGAAAACTGATAGGAATAAGTAGAATAATCATTCGGTCGAAGTCTTCCGTGTTTTTTTCCAGTATTCATTATTTTTCCATCTTAAGATGTCTCATATATTACAAAAAAAATATATAATAATAATAAAACATCGTAACTATTCTAAGGAATAGTTGCGAGTAACTTTTTTCGAATACATAGCACATTTCAATTATAAAAATCACTACTAAAATTGTTTAATCGTGTCACTTATTACACAATACACAAATTTACAGAAAATGATGTCAGAAAGAATAAATAAAAGTGAAATAGGCACTTATTGTGTAAATTTTACTCTTTAAATAAATTAAATATTGTTATAATAATAGTCGCAATGTCTTGAGATTTATGAGGTGTCTATCCGAATATCCATCCAATAAAATCGAATACTCCAGCTACAAAAAATAAACCCTTAAAAAAAGTTAAACCTACTTCAAAAAGCACTAACAGGCTTTGAAAAATGAAAAATAATCGATTTCAAAACTTCATTAAAAAGACTGCAATACATGTGGCACTTTTAATATAATAGATAACTTTATAAAGACACTAGGTACCTACTAGTCTGTTTAAAATCGGTGCCAAGCGCGCAATGCAATAAGTAATACTTAGGGATATAAACAGCTCAATTAAGAACTATCTGAATATTTTGTTACGAGTAACAATATAATACTTTTGTTGTACTTTTGTTACGTATATACAAGTGAAAAATGTGCAATAGTTAAATTCTGCATTTTTATCATCAACGTCATGTATCTATTTACTCCAATGGAATAGAACCTCTATGCAAGTAATATTTTAGTAAAACAGTTAATGGTGCCGATTCTATTGTACACTCGACTAAACTAAAACCCGACTTAATTTCTTCATATGAAATCAATCAACCTAGTGGTCTTCATAATAAGGTCTATTTGTTACTAGCATCTATTTCTCAGCCGCGCTAAATTTCACTAAAACCTGTCAACGTATACTCAACTTTATTTCCACGCTGCGAGAGTCTCCATTTATTCAAACGCTGTATAATTGCCGTATAAAAACTCTACTTATTTTGATTTCGAAGTAAAGTTCTGTAGTGAAAACTAATTATAAAGTTGTAATTTATGTGAAATATCCTTTTTAACTCAGACAATTAGTGAATCAGACAATTTGACAATAGGACATTATGCGAATCGGCCGTTTGGCGAATAGGACGTTGTGCGCTACAGGCGATGGAACATTGAGTACCATACAAATGCCGATACCCGTATCAGTGGACCTTGAATATATAAGCAAACATATTTTTCTTATTTTATTTCCAGAGACTTCTTTCTAGGAGTTGTGTTTAAAAAAATATTATTAAACAGAGTGTTACTGTATCATGTATTTGCTTTAGCTTAGTTACCTCCCCTTTTGTAAAGAAGATTCTCATACTTTTGAGACCATGGCTTTTGGAGATTTGACTGCTTCAAATAGGTTCTGGACTGTAAAACGATTTTTATTAATATGATGATAACCAGAAATGTAACTCAAAAATATGAATCTGAAATTCATCTTTAACAGAGATGCCTGCTGGCACATAAGTCAAAAAGATGAACAGAACTAAATATCAACCCCGCAGCCATTTCTGTGGGTGAATATCTATTAACTACCTTTCTGGCGCGGCGGTAGAGCTATCGAGTGCAACGTTGGAATGCGTGGCTTAGATTTCGGCTAAGCGCATTATGTTTGCATCAGTCTGAGTGTTTCTATGATATTTACTAAAAATATGTATCTAAGTAGGTATGTTTTTACCTTTTTTAGGGTTGCGTACCTCGAAAGAAAAAAACGGAAACCTTTATAGGATCACTTTGTTGTCCGTCCGTCCGTCTGTCTGTCTGTCAAGACCCTTTTTCTCAGGAACGCGTTTAGGCATAAAGGTGGAATTTATATCAAATACGCAGGTCTACTGTCCCTTGAAGCTGTAAAAAAATCAAACTTCTAAGCCAACGCATTCAAAAGATACAGCCGTTTATGCCGCAAATTTCCGGAAATTTTCGACGTTCACAAGAGAATCAAAACCTACAGGGTACTTCCGGTGAACTGAGAATCTTGAAATTTGGTACGAAGCAACGTCTTATAGCATAGATAAAGGAAAAATTGCGAAAACCGTAAATTTTTATTTACATCATAATAAAAATATTTTACGGAACCCTCGGTGCGCGAGTCGGACTCGCACTTGGCCGGTTTTTTTGTCATAGTTCTATACTTAATTTCGGTATAGAAAGAGCTTTGTTTGATATGTCCCAAAACAAGGTCCACAACCTTTAGTGTTTTCAATATTTTGAATTACGATCAAACAACCCCTGGGCTACTTGTACCTACTACAAAATGCAATAAATAAGATGAAAGTAATTAACACGCGAAACACTCGTAAACAAAATTCACAAAGCCGTTAAGTGTTTACATTTAAAATGGAAATTAACAGAGTCATGTCCTTTCAGTGATTTAAGTCAGTGTTCCAATGTCATATACACGCTGTATAGAATTTCCTTCTAAGTAACGCTAAAAGTGTTAAATGTAGGAACTAAATATTCGTATTCATCACCCTTGCAATCCCTATTTAGGTAAGGAAATAGGTATATGTATGGATAAATATCGGAATGGTTGAAAGCAATCTTTCTCCTTAAAAGAACAAAGTGTACAACTGATGTTTTCAACAGATAAAATATTTATAACGTCCGAAGAGTATGCAAACATTACGTTTGAATAACGTAATAGAAACAGAATGTCATAAAAAACAGAAAGGAGTTGTTCTGTAGACCTGGTTTAACTTTATACTTCGTAGTTCAGGTATTGATTCATAGATGGCGGTATTACTAATGTGAAGTTAGCCTAGTGCGGTACAGAGGTTGGTCGTCTCATTATCGGAATGAAGCTGTATCACATAAAGTATTGATAAACACAGTCATCTTGCATTTAGTGCATCAGATGTTGAGTAAAAGGACTTAGCTCTCGTAAGTGAACAAAAAGTTATTGAAACAAAATGAGATTAAACTGTTTTAGTTTTTTCATTGTTTTAATTGTGATATTAGTTTTAAGTAAACAAGGTGAGTTTATGTTTACGGAAAAAGAAAACTAGTTACTAAATTGATTTAATAACAGTGTTATTTTGAGTACATTTTGTTATAATACTACTTTATTATTATTACTTATGAATTTTAGTATAATATGATATGAATGCGAATCATAATTCCTCTTTCAACAGGTAGTAATTAAGTGCATTCACCTCTGGGTTATTGCACTATCAATACGAACCATTTTTTTATAACTACAAAGTCATTACCCATCTTAGAGTCTATTATACCAGTAGTACTTTAGCAAGAATTACTTAAAAATACCAAGCACTAAAACTAGTAGGTAATGAATTTATTTTGCATACAACGACCTCGCGGGCTTATCTTTACAAAATTAGGTATACTTGTTGTTATCGTGGAACGACCTACTGCATGTCTTTTTTATTTTGTTTATCTACCTCTATAACCCTTCTGGTATTAGAAACTTATTTTTAGATATCGATAGTTATTTTTAGATCTCTATAGATATAACATACACCTTGTTTTGCTGAGACCATAAAACCTGTTGCTGGTATTTTCTTATAGATACAAGTAAAACAGATTCACGGTCTTTTTGATGAGAGTTACCGGTGTCTAATAATACTTCATGTTGGCAACTCTTAGTCTCACTTTTGGAGATAAGGCAGCAGATATCTACTCAAATTGGAGAGGTCGCATTTGGGAAAAGTCTTCACTTTACATAAGAATGCGATCCTTTAATATATCATATTTTCTGTATGTCGATTTTTTAGTGTTTCGAAATTTTTTTTAGATATATATTATTAGGTCTAACTTTTTCAATGTAATTTTGAATTTTATTACTTACCCTTGTGCCATTACCACCAATTTAGTATCATCCGTATCTATAATGGTGATCTTCAGTCGTTGGACCTCACTCTAGCTTTCCATGAGGCGGTTTGAGGTAATTTTAACGTATCATATTAAAAAAAAAACCATATTGCATTCATCAACGAAAATGATTTTCCGATATGCCCATTCTGCCCTGGTAGGCAAATCAGTTGTTCTGAACTGTACTTCATCTCCCCGAATCCTTTAGGAAACCGTCATTGTGAACTATGCGCTATGGGTGTGTGTGTAGTGCAGTAGAGTTGAAAAATAATCCAACGTTTTCCGGGACTATTTTACTAATAATTGCAAAGCGGAACCACATCTGGCATTACGGGATGGTCCCGTAGAATGCGGGACGGTTGGCCGAATTACCTTTGAGTGCCTGAAATGATAAAATCGACATCAACGCTAAGCCGCGTGCAAAAGCTAGTTTGTTTTTAAATATGAAGGTGGATTGGTTTTTTGTCCAGTTAAGGAGTAGGTGCCTTCTGCTTAAGAGCAATAGTGTTTTAAACATTGTCAACTTTGCACGTTGCATTTCAGACGCTTGGCAGATGGGCCTAGATGGAAGAAAAAAAAATGCTGACCGCGAATTTACGAGTTGGTTTATTTTATTTACACCATCTGTGGATTTTGCGCGATACTACTGTACTTTGATGTATATTAGTTCGGGCAACTTTCACAGATGGCGCAATTTTTATTTCGAGTTTTTACAATATTTTAAATTTTGACACAATTTTTTCAATCCATTAATGCCCGGTTCCTATAATAGGAACTTTTTGATTATAGGAACCGGGTATAAATATATTTGTATTTAACGAAAGGAATTTCTTTCCAACCGAGTGTCCTGTTTTTTAAATAATATACTTCTGTATGCACTGAAAAATGTTGTATTGAATACATTCCCTATAACTATCTCACAGATGTTTCTCACTAATTGATACTAACATTTGATCGTGCTTAAACTACTTGACATAAGTTTATATAATATGGAGACATACGGTTGACTTGGAACATAAAACTAAACAAAGCGATAACAATTTCTGTTTTATGAGTTTGTCTGACATGACGTCTGAAATATGGGTGTGTCTCATTTGAGAATTCATAATAATATTGACTATGAACCAGTATTTTAAAGTGGTAACCGAGTAGATTAGCACGTTACCAAGTTAAGCAATACTAGCCAGGTCAATCTAGGATGAGTGACCATTCTTAACACATTGAGACCCCTCCGTGACCCGGAGAGCACGTTAAATCGTCGGTCCCGGGTGCCATACAAACATCTGTGGCATACCTTACGGGTAGTTGGAGCCCTAAAAAGTCCGACAACCTGGTTTAACAACATAACTTCGATATCGTAGTACTTGCGTTGTGGAGGTCTGATGGCAGTCGCTTCACGTAAAATATCAAAATGCGGCCGTATCGTAGTTAGACCGAAAGCCGACCCCAACTTAGTTGGAAAAAAGCGCGGATGAAAAAAGTATTTCATTTTTATTTACCTTGATATGTACTTTTCATGTAACAGGACATTTTAATGTAATTTTCCTCACTTAAAAATGTTTTAAACGATTTGCCCGGGAAAATTGCTACGACTTTCGTGGAATTCCTGCTTGTGGAATTCCATCATCAAAAGTATTGTACATGCGTGCTTGTGTAAGGAGTTTCCTCAAAATACCTAGTTGCATAGGTCTATCGTAACTAAACTAAAAAATATTAAATGTGAGCCCACGGCCTCAATGTCTGGTTTCAATATCGGGGCCTCCCGCAGTCGGTACATAACCGAGCTAATGATATTAGTTGCTATGTATTAGTCATTACTTTACAAAGAAACACTGTTTTTACGATAAATACGATTAGATGGTGACGGTTTTATGCTAATATGTTGTCTCTTTTTATAAAAAGTGGACCAAGAATATATTGAAGTTTTTTTGTAAAAACTGGTGTTTGATTGTTTGCTTGTTTGTCACGCTAATCAACCGATTATCACAAAAAAAAGGTAATTATTTATTTATTTACACTTTATGCACATTTGGTACATATGCGGACTTAATGGCTAAGGCATTCTCTACCAGTCAACTGTTGGATGATGCAGAGAAAAAAGGAAGTATGTGCGTTTTAAATAAAATTAGTTTAATAAATATACAAACAAGATAGTATCTAAATATATATAAATGTTGAATATAAATATATTTAAATGTTAGGTACCGACGCGGTAGGTCGCTTCACCCGTTGTTTAAGACCCGTCGGGTCCGAAAATAGTCGGGCATCCCCGAAATATATACGTGATCAAAAAAGTAGTCGCGAAAGTTTAAAACAACAAGAACGTACTCTACTGGTTTTACTATGAAGGAGGACGTCTACTGTGGGATATGGAAGGAGTTTGCTATCCCTAGCTTTTTTTTTTCGGAGACGTAGATATAGTTCTACACAGACCTCCATACACCGGACGGCAAAGGTGACTCTTCAGTGTTTGCATTTTTCCACTAGTCGATTTTTTTATCATCACGAGATTTGCTTTAAAAGTTAATAGTAAATATTATTAGCGACTACATTCTACAGTAACTAATCACGAAGAGTTGTTTGCTATCTGAGTTGTATAAACAAGGTGTTCATAGAAAGAAACAATTTTATCTAGAAAAATTCAAGTAATAACCAATTTATTCTTTAGGTAATAACAAAATATTAATGTGTGACCTTTACGTGTATTGTTCAGGTGTATAACCAATTGTTAATTAATACATAGAAGTGAAGATAAAATCAATACAAAACATTGTTTATTCGCTGGAACTGTAACAAAGTGTAATATAAACAACAAAACACAATGCCTTGTCTACTATGAACAAACAACTCATCGATGCTAATTTCTTAATATCTAGCCTGTGCTTCCCCGATGTGCTATCGGAGGCCAAATATTTACGTAGACGGCCGTCTGATCCCATACTAGGCAGAGCCTGTGCTATGGTAACTAGACTGCTGATAAACATACTTATATATTTCCAAATAGATACATATTATAGATAAACTGCACCCAGACACAGAACAAATGATCATGCCCGTCACACAAATATTTGTATAATGTCCTGGATCATATTACACAGCGCTATCTAAATCGCAACTAAGCAGAGCTTGTACTATGGGTTTTACAACATGGATAAACAAGATACAAAAAGACACATCCATGCATACAAATATTTAAGTAAAAAATATTTTGTTTTTTTTTCAATAAAAACAATATTTTTGGTTTCAAAACATAACCCTTAATGTTCGGGTTTGCCCGATTGACGTCTGGTAATCCCGAATGCATAGAGTAATTACGAAATAATATAAGTAATCGGTAATCAGTTTTAATTTTAATTTAAAAAAAAATGCATGTAATCGTCCGCTAATGACTTGGTTATCCCAGTTCAGTCTTTACATTTGCTGTTTTTAGAAACTAAAATTTCTTCCTCTGCTTTCTTTACTTTGTTCGACTTGTTATTTTATAGGGATTATAGGGGTCAAGCAATAAAAAAGTTTGCTACATTTAATATAATTAAAAATCTCGTGTCACGGTGTTTGTGGTCGAACTCCTCCGTAACGACTCGACCGATTTTAATAATTTTTTACAATATATTTGGTAGGTATTTATGAGAATAGGTCGTAAAGTATTTTTCATCCTCGTGTTCCATCCCCCATTTGTTTAAATTTTCCACCTCCCCGTCGTTTCTGGCCAAGGGGGTCATCGACGGGGGCGTGTGCTCCACCGGTTGCCGGAAAAGACCCTCGACCACTTCCTGCAGGAAGCATGCATAGCTCGCCCTGTGCGAACACCGGCCCTCGTAATAGTTGCTGTTCAGCACTGTAATTCCTTGTTCTTCAAGATGGCGGTGGCTAAAATATTAGAACGAGTGAAATCAGGATTACTCCGCGTTTGTGGTTATTATCCAATTTACTAATGCAAAAATTGTAAAAATATTAGAATCAATCAGTATTGCAGACATTCTTATATTTTCAGTTCCTTCAAAATTAGAGCCAAACTTGCTCTAACGTTCTTGAACTATATCAATAAAAGAGCAGATATTCTCCAGTTTGAGATATATGATACTTATTTCCTTTAAAAATTTTATACAGATCGAACGTACAATTTTATTGTAAATCTTGTTGTTTGTGTGTATTGCAAAAAGTATTCAATATGACTACATACCTACTTTTAGATATCAAAACAGAGAAATTGTTTCCATTGATTAAATGATGATAATTCAAAATCGTCTCGTTACCATCGATTACTAAATTATTTAAAAAATAACGCTTGTTTTTCGCTTCATACTACCTAATTTATTGATTTTGGTGAATTCCTGTTTTTTAAAGTGAGACATATTTCATTATTTACACTAATAAATAGCTTTATACAACTTATTCCACAAACGAGCATACGGTGCAACTAATCGCAGTGTATATAGGAAGATAATTGTTAAGTCGAAATGACACAAGTACACGTGTTGCTCACACTTTCACGCTCACCGGAAAATAATTGGATGGTAAATGATTGAGTATTGAGTACTTAAGGTTCTGTTTGCGACAAATTTGTTGGTTAAGTCGCAAATTCCCTCTTGATTGATCAATATATTAGTTTGGTAGAATAGATAGGACAATATATTCGTTTTTTTTTGTTTTTATAACCCACGTAAAAAACCAACCATCATTACTTCATGAGTCTTGGAATTACTACCTAGAGATTCTACCTCAGGTTTAGAACTAAAGTACAAAAACACACTTTACAGTGTGTAAAGGGTATTTCTTTGCTTTAAAGCTACATTACGTAGATTTTATTATCATATTAGATTAACGAAATATTGCTTGTCTTTTCTTAGTCACTAAAATTTAAAATTAAAGAAATAATTTAAGATGATGATAATTTATAAAATGTTTAATAATAAAACTTGCCCACTTAATTGAATGCGATATGCAGATGGATATTATAGACATACTCACATTTAAAACCATTTTAACCTATTATTATTAGTTCTTGTCTCAAATGATTTACTTTATTAACTTCTTTTGTATAAAATATCGAAATTTAGCACTTTTAAACACTTTATGTATCGACTACTTATCTGGACGTGAACTTACGTGTAGAAAGAAATAAAGAAAAATATTTCAATAAATAAAAAAACGTGTCGATGTACGTTTGCGACATTATGTAAAACGTTGTTAATTATGCAAACGCAATCAATAACTATTTTTAGGAGGAAAATGGATATAACTGAAATAGCATCAATTACTGCTAATGTCTCGATTCTTTTTTCGATTCGATTTCGATCAATTATCTGTTTATATATTGTGCCTAATTAAATTGTAACAACAGCGTACAAATTAAGTGTTATTTGTCTAACTGCTTATTTACTACCTAGCTAGTTTCACTATAGAAACGTTTCTTATCCAACATCCCATTCATACATCGATTCACTCCAAAACAAATCGGTTAATTCAAAATAATCAAATCTCTTATCAGTTGTTCACCTCTAGAATCGAACTTTCCTTGAAATAAGCGTGATTAATATTGCAAGGTGTTTTAAACTCACCGATTGTTCCTTATCATGTTTCAATAACTTGCTGTTAACAAGAATGCAATGCAAACAGTCGTAGTAAATTTAATTTCAATTTAATTTAACGGAAAAGGTTCCAGTATGTTGTCATTAATGGAGTGTTATATAGTATACACGACAAAATATTTGTGTTTAATTAATTTATTTGTGAAAGCGAGATCGATAAGGAATGAGATGTCGGGAAATGATAATATTTACTTATTTTACACAATTGGAGACAAATTTAATGCAGACATTTAAGATTTATACAGGCATAACAATTGACGATCTTATCACTTACGGTGATTTCTTCCAGACACCTTTATTCGGATATTTACAAATCTAGTTTCGGGTACCGTGTGGTGTATTATTATACGGTTCACAATAGACGTTTTAAACAAATACCTACTGTATTTACATGACCTTTACCATAAATAATTTAATTAGGTATACATACTATTTATGTACTAATATAAAATATACATTAACATGATATACATACGTACATATAAATATACTTAATAATATTACAATGACATAAAAATAAAGAAAATCAACATTCCTAATAACAAGTAGAAGTCTTTCACTTTCTTTTTAAATACAACATGAATAACTATTATATTTATTGTACGGTATTGCCACTGTTATTCAAAATACTCTAACAACCCAAGCGGACTTTCTTTAAAAGTGAAGTAGCGTCAATTCCTGGAAATCTTATTGACTAAAGAAATAACTAACAAGGATACCCTTTTGTCGTCTGCCGGTGAATTAATTCTCTAACTATTTTTAAGAGTTTTTATTGGTTTTGTTTTTTTAATCTTGTTCAAAAGTATTTTAGTGTCCGGTAACCTCACGCACTCGGCGAAAAGCAATGCAAGCATTGCTTCACTGCCGGTTTTCTGTGAGGCAGTGGTATCACTCCGGTCGAGCCGGCCCATACGTGCCGAAGCATGGCTCTCCCACGATTATTATTATTTATTATTATTATATTATTTTGTAAAATTTCCCAAGGTTATCGTTATTAATGTCTACTAAGTCACTGCAGCCGTTTATTACTTTACAAAGTCTGAGAACTGGCGAGTTAGCACCCAAAACTGTTCTAATTAAGAACATAGTCCTAACATAGTTAACCTAAAAGCATAGTATGTAGCTGATTTTATATTAAATTATCATTATATGCTTCTATGATGTTAATTAGTTCAAATAATCAGCTTTATAGAGTTTTGTAACGGTTGGGGTCCACAGAGAGTGTCTGGCGTTAATGGATGATGGTATTGTCGTTTAAGGCACCTCATATACATCCTTCTGAGCCCAAACTAGGCAGAGCCTATACTACGATAACCAGACTGCTGATAAACATACGTACCGTTACGTAACGTTTTTTCATTCTTGAAAAGTATTAAATATTTTTCAAGCAAATTGAGAGTCAGTTACCAAGATGTATAAAGCAGAAAAAAAAATATTAATAAGAGTTTTTATTTTCAGGTTCATTAGCAGCCATAAAATCGAGGAGGTCCTGTAAACTAGATTGCGATTTGGTTTGTCAGATGAAAGGAAAGTCTTTTGGGTCTTGTATGAGGTCTAATTGTCGGTGCAACTCTATCGTCGACACTTAGAAATAATATTTTGGTATATAGCATAAGTAAATAAATGTGTAAGTCAGTGTTTCTTGTTTGATTACAACTGTAATTGTTATGTTTTGTACGTTGCTTATGTTGTGTAATTGTCATAAATCGCAATTACTTATCATGTAATATAACAAGTAGATACATGTTTTGATTGATTTTTTTTATCCACGGTAATAACGAAATGAAAATAAAGTTAATAAGAGATAGAATATGAACCAATTGTTATCTTGTTGTCTACTGTGGTCAGCTTATCTAAGCTCTTTATCTATAAGTCTGTTCAATTTACAGTACATAAATCGAACAGACTGATAACCAATATACTACTAAAAATATCGTATAGGTACATTATGCCATTACCATAAATAATAATAACTCGAGATACCTCACACACGGCCGTCTAATCCCAAACTAGGTGGAGCCTAAACTTCTGTAACCAGATTGCTGATAAACATACTTATATATTACTAAATACATACATAAAACTACACCCCGCTCATCACACAATATTTGTCCTGGGTGGGAATCGAACCCACGACCTCTGGCTCAGCCGTCAGAATCACTAACCATAAGACCAACAGGTTTCCGACCGATTCCTGTGAAAAAAGATGCTTGTATTTTTACAACAGTACTGCAAGAGTACTATGTTAAAAATATTTTTCCTTGATTTGTATTTTTTTGTCAATTAGCAAGCAACATTTGTACTTTAAGGGCCATCTTCGTGCTTGTTTGTTGTTGTTTTGCTATGTATGTTTTTTTGCTTTTATAAATAACAATGACAAACCGAATAATCCCTAATTTTCCATCCGTTGTAAACACATGTCAGTATAGCCAGATTCATGATAACTAATTATGAATTACACAGCTTAAAACATATATACTTGTAGTTATAACAGTCATTAGGTACGTACAAAGGACTATAAACTATTTAAATTATGTTTGAGACTACACATTTTAATGTAATGAGTTTGAAGAAACATAATGTCCATTATTTTATTACGAGGTAATTATTTAGTGAAGTATTATTTAGAATATACTACTGTTTATAAATAGCAATAATAGTTTGTTATATTAATTAGATGTAACATAGGTGAGCACTAAAGTATAATTCACAGAATAAAACGTATGCTCGTATATGCTGCAGCAAGAGAAGTACAGACCGTATACTAGGGCTTCCGCTAGAACGCAAGTGGTTTTCGAGAAACCCACTTGCTACTACTACACTTGCTAATTTGAATGTCTGGTCTGGTTTTTGAGCCGACTCTAGCGCGTGCAGTGGGTTTACGTATACAAAAGAGTGAGAATGCACGAAAAATGTTGATTATACTTGAGCGCATTGCGATGACAGGAAGTGGCAGAAGCTCGGAGTCGCAGGTTCTGAATGTATCTATGTATGTGTGTGCAGTAAGTATATAAGTATAAGTAAAATTTAAAAAACGCGTTCATTACCTCTGTTATAATTGCAATATATTTTGCTACTTTTAACAGCTCAGAACCTAATGAAATATTACATGTACCTTAGAGAACATTCCTTTAAAAATCATCTATCTGAGAGAACTATCACAGCTACATAAATCAGCTCTCTCAGAAAAAAACACATTCAAATCTGTCACACAAATATATTATCGCACACGACTATTGAAACATAATGTGCTAGACCTAGTCTTTACGCCTTACGATCTATTAACATTTTTTATAATATTTCCTCTCTCATCGAAAACCTACTTCTAAATAGTTATATTAGTTTAACGTGTCACAGTAAAGCCACAGGCGCCTTGAATCGGTAACACGTGGTATCGCCGTAATGACTCCATTACCGTCCATTTAGTTTCTGCGAATCATTTGCATACGACAACGTCATTGCCTCAGCCGTGTACACAAGGTGTTTGACGTACTTACTTGCACCTGCTGCACCTTAGTTGTAATGTATGCAATTATTATTAATGTGCACTTTAATATTCCTTACGGACTCAGAATGGAATGTTCAATGATTCAATAGATTAACTTGAATTATTCATTTCGTATATTACAGTATAGGGGGCAAACAAGCAGACGGGTCACCTGATGGTAAATGACTACCGCCGCCCATGGGCACCTGTAACTAAAGAGTCACAAGTGCGTTGGCGCCCTTTAAGGTGGGAGTAAGGGAAGAGCGGGAAGATGGGAGAGGGAAGGGTTAGGGCCTCCGGTAACCTCACTCACGCGGCGAAAAGCAATGAGTGAGACCGACGGGTGACAGTCGCAGTGGGTGACGGGTCCCATCTTGGGTGAGAGGGGACACGTCAAGCATTGAGTCTGTCGGGGGTTGCGGAAGAATACAATGGTGATTCTCACTCCCCTGATCACAGGTAAAGCAGCGGAACATCGGGTGGTTTTCAGTTGGTAAGAGTCCGACAGACTCCTTTGTACCAAGGGCGGAGGACACCCATAAGAATCCTCCACACCATCATCAAATTTTTTTTTTTTATTATTATTTTTGAAGTGAAAACTTCTTTACACACGTTTGTGCTCCTTTGTTATGGGGAAAAAAGCACTGAAATCGTGACCCACTAGAAGGCGCTAATCTAAACATTGAGTTCTGTCAGCTCCTTATTAATTAATGTCACCAACCTGCTAATGTGACGTTTTAAGTTCGTCGTTTCGTTTACGTTTTCACTTCTGTCGGCAGTCTCATGACTGCCTTTTTTTTTTGGCACTTAGTGCGGGTTCGCTGATGTGCCAGTAACGGTTTCTGGCTTCCCGCCGTAAGTATTTGTAACGCCCTTGAGTACTTTCTCATAAACTCTTTTGTCTTAGTTTTAATTAATTATTTTTATTATATTTTGGTTTATAAGATGTTAATTCAGAGATCTTACATTGTGTTACTACTGCTCATTGTATTTTCTTCGTTAAATATGTTTCGTTCGTCGATATGTGCTTATCACGACAAGATACAATTTCTTCCAACATAATACATACACATTAAAAAACCTTATTTAGCCAGTAGAATTTTTGTTAACTACATTATGATATAAATAAACTTATTAGATTAATCGGATCATAATAATGAATTGGTTTGCAGGAGTATTAAGTATATTTAGTAATGATAAAATAGTTTTTAGAATTGCAATAAATTTTATAGAATTTACTTAGGTAAAAAAAAATTAAATTAGGTAAAAAAAAATTAAATTATTTAAGTAAACAGCAAATACTGCAGATTTTTATCTGCTTGATTTAAAATCGCCCCACTAGAGAAGTACCTCCACTCTGACAACACGGCAACGGCATCGCCGAATTTCATAGAATGAATACCAGCATAAGGATTGTCCATTTATCATGTGAGGCTCGAAAGGGCTTGGAAAATATCACAAGGGAGGGGGTGTGTAGAGAGAACTCATGTGTAGCTATTTATTTTTTCATAAAACGCGCGGTTATATCTGTATTCGATCGGTGGTCGATCGACTTCTAGCGAGAACGGTCGCCTCATACACGCGCTAGCACAAGTCCGCGCTCGTGTAAAAGTGTTGACGCAGCAGCCTATTCCAGCGCGTCTTGTCGACACGGTCGCCGCGATGACCTACATTCCGCCGTAAGTGAATCATGTGTGTTTGTGCAAATAAACAGTAAGTTATAGTTTTTTAAATTTATAACTTGTACTCAATTATGGCTTCACCAAACAAAGTACTCCTCAAAACTGAACTCGAGCATCAGTTGTACACCCGGTACAAAGAGGAACAGAATGAGCGCATAGAACTACAGCAGCTAGTAAAAGACCTCAGTGGTCAGATAGAAGCACTACAACACCAGCTGAAACTCATTCAGGAACAAAAGAGTGTTACTTCAGAGAAGAAACATTCAACGAGCGATGAACCTCAGAAGGCAGTCGAATACGGGACTGACGAAGAGGACCTTGCCCGAGAAACGGAGTGGGTACGACAAAAGAGTAGAAAAAAAAGAAAGTTGAACACTACACTGTCTCCTCCTTCTCAAGGAGTAAGTTTAAATGAATCTCAGGTCAGTACAAAACCCGAGAAACCAAAAGAAAAAAAAGTACCACAACCTCCTCCAATTATAGTTGAAAATATTAAGAACTACCAGCAGTTCTACGACCTTCTTTTGTCTAGTTTAAATAAAGATTCATTTATAGTAAAAATTATGAACGGAGATACCGTTAAAATAAATTCCAAGGACGGAGACTCATATAGAACGATAACTAAATTATTGTTGCAAAATAACTGTCTCTGACACTCGTATGAGAATAAGCAAGACAGACCGATAAGAGTAATGGCCAAAAATCTGCACTCGTCATGTTTGCCAAACAGAATAGTCGAAGACCTGAATGCTAAAGGCTATAAAATCCAGGACACGGTAAACAAATTAAGCTGGAGGACTAAGGAACCCACAGTGCAAAAGATGCCAAGCATATGGCCATACCCAAAAATATTCTTCAAAGGAATCTAGGTGTGTGAAGTGCACTGGTAAACACTTCACCAAGGACTGCACATAGTCAATAGCAACAAAGCCTAAATGTGTTCACTGTGGCGAACCCCACCCGGCTAATTATAGAGGGTGTATTGTAGCTAAAGAACTACAAAACTTAAAAAATAAAGCCTCCAAAAAAAAAAGGAGCTTCACCTAACATCCTAGCCACTGGTGCTGAGAGACAACCGTTACGTCCTACTCATCGAAAGGTAACAAATAATGTATCTTATGCGCAAATGACAAAAGCACCGCAGCTACAGCCACAGCCATCGGTGCCCCCCAAGTCTGGAAATACTACTACAGATGAAAATATCAATAAAATTCTAAACATGTTAACCTCCTTTGACCAAAGGTTGAGAAACAAAGAAAGTATACAACTACCTATTCATCCAAAACAAAAATGAGAAACACACTAAAAATTATGACATGGAATGCAAACGGACTCCTAAAGCACCGGAACGAGTTGCAGGCAGTCTTATCAACAGAGCAAATTGATGTGTGCCTAATATCGGAATCTCATTTTACAAGAGAATCCTTTATTCACATAAAAGGCTATAAAGTATATCATGCACTTCATCCCAACAACAAAGCGAGCGGAGGAAGTGCCATCATTATTAAAGAGAGCATCTACCATTACTTAGACCACAAATGCGAAGAACAGTTCGTAAAAACTATAGCCGTTGTAGTCAGAACCAAACTTCATGACATTACCATAGCAGCTGTATACATTCCACCTAAGTATGCGCTGAAAACAGAGCAGTACAGGAATCTATTGAAAGTTCTTGGTAACACATTCATATTAGGAGGTGACTTCAATGCAAAGAACACACATTGGGGGTCCAGACTAACTAACACCAAGGGTAAGGAATTGCTATGTGCTATCAGAGAAATCAAGTGCAATATAATTTTAAACAGGGAAGCCCACCTATTGGCCTACTGATATAAGAAAAAAACCAGATCTGATTGACTTCTTCATTTACAAGAATCTGTCAGCTACATACCTTAATATAGAAGAAGGATATGATATGCATTCCGACCATTAGCCTATTATATTAACTCTAAGCAAGACAATAATACAAAAAGAAAGCAACCCAAGTCTAGTAAACAAAAACACTGACTGGGAGATTTAAATTTGATTTAGATTTCAGAATAGACCTCAAAGTACCACTCAAAAAGAAACAGCAAGTAGATAAAGAAGTAGCAAAATTTGTTACTGACATCCAACGCTGCGCCTGGCAAAATACACCTGTCATGAAAACAAGAGTTGTAACTCACCGATATCCAGTAGAAATAAGAAATCTTATAGCCATAAAGCGAGTCCAAAAACAAAAGTGGCAACGATTTAGATATCCGCCTGATAAAACACTGCTCAATAAACTCACAAAAAGACTAAGCAGAGCAATCCAGGAATTTCATGATAAGACTACAAATGATTACCTTAGCCAACTATCAAGTAATGGAACATCAGATTACTCACTATGGAAAGGCACTAAAAGCTTAAAAAAGCCTACCATTCACGTTTCACCTATTAAAAAAATTGATGGGAAATGGGCCATAAGTAATGAACAGAAAGCGACTGTATTTGCAGAGCATTTAGAGCAAATTTTTCAAACGGACAGTGAGGAAAGCTCTGAAAACAAAGCATTGGACGTAACTAACGATGACGATTTAGAAATAAAACTCGTCACCCCAAAAGAAGTTAACAGCATGATCAAAAAATTGACCAAAAAGAAATCACCGGGATACGACGTTATCACTGGTGAACTTCTCCAAAATCTCCCACGTAAAGCCATAGTAAAACTTACAACCATCATCAATGCGACATTTCGACTAAAACATGTGCCTAGTATGTGGAAAGTTGCCGAAGTTATCATGATCCCTAAACCAGGAAAACCCCCGTATGAAGTAACATCATACAGACCCATATCACTTTTACCAATCATATGAAAATTATTTGAAAAATTACTACTGAGGCGTTTGAAACCTATTATAGAAGATAGAGAACTGATTCCTAATTACCAATTCGGTTTTAGAGAAAAACATTCCACAATAGACCAAATACACAGAATTACCAATGTTATTGAAAAAACATTAGAAGAAAAGAAAGTTTGTTTTACAGTATTTCTGGATGTAGCTCAGGCGTTTGATAAAGTGTGGCATAGAGGTCTTATATACAAATTAGGTAAAATGCTTGGTAGGATGCTTATTCAGATATCAAACAAATAAAAGCTGGGATACCACAGGGAAGTGTTCTTGGACCTACCCTGTACCTATTGTATACCTGCGATATCCCTGAAACAAAAAACAGCACCGTTGCTACCTTTGCAGACGACACGGCTATCATGGCTACAGGCGTCACTCACAAAGAAGCAGTGGAGAAGGTACAAACTGCCGTGAATGCTATCACCGATTGGACAAAAAAATGGCGAATCAAATTAAATGAGTAAAAATCAAATCATATAGATTTTACAAACCAACGATCTAATCATATACCGGTATACATTAACAGTCGTGTAATACCATATGAAAATACGGCGAAATACTTGGGTATGACGCTAGACGCAAAACTTCGCTGGAAGGCTCATGTCAAAAAGAAACCTTAGACCTACGCTACAAAAATATGTACTGGCTACTTGGTAGACATTCTACTTTGTCAGTGTATAACAAAGTACTTTTATATAAGCAAGTACTCATGCCTGTATGGACATATGGCATTCAACTTTGGGGTTGCACAAAACAAACTAACGTTGAAATCATTCAAAGATTTCAAAATAAGGTACTTTGGAGTATAGTAAATGCTCCCTGGTACGTTAGAAATGATGACATCATCCGAGACCTAGGAGTAGATCTTGTTAGTGAAGTTATAAAACAATACGCCGAAGCACATGAACAAAGGCTTCTTCAACATGTGAACGTTGAGGCTATCCAGCTCCTTGACACCACGGACATAGTTAGAAGACTAAAAAGAACTAAGCCCTTTGAGTTAGTTTAGTGAAGTTAGTGTTAAGTAGTGCAGTGAGTGTTACTCTTAAAGAACACAAGAACAAAGTGTCTTTCTATGATATTAGAGACCATAAGAAAAGTGCCAATGGACACATTCTTAACTTTGTAAGTTTTTAGCAAATTAAGTTAAATTTAAATTACTTATTATCCTCAAGGTCTAGATTGTAATTTTTAAGAGTAACCGTTTAATTACAAGTACATCATAATGAAAAAAAAAATAAAATATCTGTATTTAACGATAGATAATATTTTGAAAATGTTAAATATATTTTGAACTAAAAAAAATACACGCGATTTTGGCTAGGGGGCCACCCCCCTAGCCAAAATAGTTAGTTAGGTTAGTCTGACACCTCATCACTTATCACTAGGGGGAAGGAGGGGTTAAAAAGTTGTTAAAAACATCACTTGTTACTAATGCAAGAATAACCGCCTACTACTATGTGGAATATGTTTATTTGACAAATTACTTTTATACCAATTAACTTATACAATATATAAAAAAAAAAACAGTCGTAGGACTGCACGTCAGAAGCTTACATATATACAATATACATATACAAACACACACACATATCTGTATATATGTATCTGAGTGTGACGGTCACGCCGAGTCACGCAAGTTCAGTAATTTTTCCCCATACCAAAAGTACCCAACGTGCCTAAAGAAGTTTTCACTTCAAAAAAACTATTTTCTACTATCTCTATCTCGTGTCACTTCTCATGATCAAGTTATGGTAATAGGATAATGTGGTCCTGGCGTTTTACGTCATGTTAAAATCCACCATCTAAATATTATTTGCTAACGCGTTCAACCTTTCTGTAAAATCAATACTTACTTTAAAATCGTCTTGTTTTTAATAATATTTGCATCATGTGAGTGAATAAACCTGTTATAAACTACCTTCGCGTTCACAAGTATGACTTTTATTATTCATATATTAGTTTATGAGAAGGTATGACAGTTTGATATCTTCCATTTTTGATAGAAAAAACTTTTTGCATTGTACAATATTTTTGGTAATTCACATAAAAGACATCACAATGACATCGAAATTCTGAATAAAATGGCCACACATTTGAATGCTTTGAATGAACCATAAACTTAGCATACCACGTAGTAAGCAATGTTTATGGTTCGAACTAGTATAGGTGCATCCCCGGAAAGACTCAAGACCTGACCTCCCCTCTCACTCAAGATGGGACCCGTCACCCGATGCGACCCGACTGTTACCCGTCGGTCTCACTCCTTTGATGTGACTTTTGACCTCTGTCAACATAATCAGCTTGCAGAAAAACCACACAACACAAATAGTGTGGCTAAGCGTTTCCTAATATCTATAAGACAATAGATAACAATACCTAACAAAAATTGTCTTATAAAATAGTAAATGAGTAAATCGTGATATCTTGAATAAGCCTCCCTTATTACTTATTATTCTTTAATTTTCCACCCTTACACACGTGTAAAATTTTCTTAAAATTTAAATGGGACCAACCTTAAAATTAAACCTATTCAAATAAAATACTCCAATCGCTTCAAGTGTGTCTATAAAATTTAAAGAGTTTCCTCGATATCCCTAGGATCCCATCATCAGATCCTAATCTGATGACCATGGGATCACCTGGGCAGTGTACTCGTTCAAACAAAAGAAGATTTTTCCAAATCGGTCCAGACATCTTTCAGTAATCAGGAAACATACACAAAAAAAGATTCTCACTAATTGAGAACCTCGTTCTTTTTATGAAGTTGGTTAAAAAACTCCTTGGTTCTGTAAAGAAAATGAAACACACTACAACTTCAGGCAATTCAGAGTTATGTAATACCTTTTCGTGATCGCGCTAATTCCAGTGTAAACACATAATTATAAGCTTATTGTTATCAAGTTATTTTTAAAAAAGTTACAAAATCATATCGCGGATGTTATTAATAATACATAAAACCAAAAAAACGAACAGGTCAAGCTAAATAGAACCGTTTAATATACAGAGTCATGTGCATTGAAGAAGTACACTACGATTCACATGCATAAAGTTAATTATTAATTTCAATCGCGGTTATCCTATTATAAACTCCAAGTTTTTATACAGGAACCACAAGCGAGGAACCCGAAACGTGAAACCGCGCGCCGATGCCGCCGCCGATCAAATAAATAATTATTAACTAAACATAATGGATCGTTTGAATATTAGTTATAATTACTAGCATTGTTGTTGTTCACAAATTTTAATTCGAGTAACAACAATGCTATGATATGCTCATGTGAAGATGTTCCATTATGGTGACACTATTAGGCATTGTATGAATATTTTAATAGTTTTTTTTATTTCTGTATAACTTGAACAAAGATCTTCTTAAAAACATAACCTTATTAATTAAATAAACAATCATTAATTAGTTATTTAAAAAAAAAACGATGTTTATCTATAGACTTTAAACAAACAACAAACATTCTCATGGTTATGGTATCCTGTAAAAGTTGTGTCTTTCTCATTCACATAATAAATTAATTATATATCACACTATTCAGAAAATTGAACATCGTAGTACTCAGTCTCTGTCCTTAATCAACATTTCAATAAAAGGGCAGTACCATATACGATATTGAGAGCTGACATCATTAAGAAGACTTACACTGAATGCTTAACTAGCAAGCATCTAATTCAACGCAAATCCGCCCGAGGCAAGAACTTCGCAACCGGTTTCTTCATTTACTTATAAGAAGAAAAACTTTTTTGGCCCTTGTCTTCGCCGAGAATATTTATATCCCTTTTGGTTAATTTATTTACTCGCCACGTAACAAACTTGATACTAAAAGCAAAAAATACAACGGTAAATCTACTAAACTGTTAATTGTATCGGGCCATTGTTAGTCAGTGAAAGCTTTGCGAGTACTTTGACGAGCGTTGAGTTAAATGTTTGTGCGATTAGTAAGCAAGAAAGTCATTTAAGAAAACTCTTTGAAAAAAAGACTTTATAATATATGTTATCATAGTTTAACTTAAACCACCACCACCTACCACCAAGCTGTGCTATTTCAAGTGTTATAGCGAAACATTCTGATAGCGAATATTAAGAAGAAAAAATCGTTTACTGCCTACTTTTACTAACACACTTATGCTGCTGGGACATCCTGCCTGTAGAGTTATTGAATAAATTCTTACAATACAAAATCCCGGCTACTTTTTGAACTTTCTAATCATGTACTTCGTAATTAAATTAACGCTCCGGCTGTGGAATGAGCTCCCTGCTGAGGTTTTCCCGTGGGGATACAGTAGGTTCTTCAAGAAAGGAGTATATAGGTTTTAAAAGGGTCGTAGTATAAAAAAAGTAAGTAAGGTAAGTTACTATTGTAATGTTTATGATTCCAAAATGTACCAGCAATATAAGAACATGACTTTATCGCAGATATTGCAACAGGAAAATTCTGATGGGATACTTGCCCGTACAGCTGAGGTAACTGCTCCTAATGGATACAAATTTACTGGGTGTTACCGGTGTATACATATTACTGAGGCTTGAATCGTGTAGAGAGCCGATTCATATTAGACATTTTTGCAACTAGAGTACAAAAAGATAAATATAGCATGGAGTCCAGGAAAGATTTGTGGTCGCGGAACACAGCTGTCTTTGTTATATGGTTCGACAATCTTACATTCTAGCAAGAGACATATGTTCGTGAGATTACTCTGTACCACAGAGATGTAGCGATAGACTGGCCTCCGCCTACAGACAACCCTTGAAGGACATTACACCTAGTCATCTCCGCATGCACCGCAGTGCCTTACAAAAATAAGCCGGCAACGCAAAGTACAACAGAAACACAGGCACTTTTTTCCGCACAATCTCAACTTCTGGTGCGTTGTCAGTGCGACACGTCTGACAGTAATAGGTTATTTAGCTCCTAAATAATAGGGCCTATACATGTTAAAAATAAGAATGAATGAGAATAGAGATCAATTTGACATTATTCATAATTTGCAAATACAAGTTTTTCGGTGACCGGTAAAGCAGCCTAGCCTGAATTTATCTGACAATAATCGATTCTAGTTTAATCCAATCACAATGATCAGGTTTTGTACTAAACAATGGTTATTCAAAATCCAGCAAATATTATCAATCTTTCAGGATATCAGGCGTACTGAATAAACTTGTCCACAGACTTAAAGTGAAAGTGATTTTAATACTAGAATGTTGTAAGTCTAGATAATGTTGTTAAACTCTGCTTCACAAAGGATTAGTGATGTAGTGTCTCTGTTATATCAAAGACTGTAAATAGTAAGTATCAAAGTAATTTGATTGTCACTCAACTTTAGAGATCGTGGTAAAATTTGAGAAACGTAAACAAAACTCCCACAATGTAAACTACTTAACAATGAAGAGTCTCCAAAATTCAATTAAATTCGTTTGCACAGAACGGAAGCTATTTTGGAAGTCCTTCAGGAAGTGGAACTTGAGTGCCTGTCCTTTGGTTTAGACAACCGACACTTTTACCGTTAAAATTAATAGTTTAAATGTAAACATTATGTTCTACATAATTAATCTGTTTGTAACTTAAAATGGATTTGGAATTTTGTTGTTGACATTTGATTAACATTGTCATATTTATATATAAATATTTTTGGTTTGCAGTTATGACACGACATAGGAGTATTTTCTTTTACGATCCTGTAATACTGACCCAATAAATGCCACGAGTTCTCTGAAAATAATAATAAAATCTACGCTCTACGTAAACACTATATAATAAATATAATCATATAAATTTTATTGTGTAATGAAATAAAGTTATATCGTGGAAATTTGGTGCCAAACTAGGCAAAAGTCAATTGAAACCACAGAGCATATTTTTGCTAGTTTAACAAAAATTCCGCGGAATTTTACATACGACTTTGTATCAGATATATTTAAATTTTTACGTAGTATATTTCATTACAAATACCACTTCACCGCAGGCTTTTAAAAAGTACCTATAATTCAGTCGCAGATGGTCAGATAGACTGGCACTCGAGTCCGAGAAACGGCCAATAAACTGTCATACGTTACTGCCTTGTTATGGAGTCATAACAAGGTTATGTGTGATACACAGAAGTTCAAAGAAAACACACTGAAGAAAACCGTTATGGACTTTCCATATCAATAGGGTATCACTTGGTTGAAGTATTTACACGAAATAAAATTCTAACGTATATCCCCTGTGCCTCTTAGTGCATTTGAAGATAGTAACTAACAGTATACCCATTAGTATTTTCTGGTATTACAGAACTACAGTGAGTAAATGTTTTTTTTTAGTGGTAAACGTAATATATAAACCGCTGCCTTAATGAGGTTTTCCTAAATTTAGTTTTCCTCAGATTATGACTAGTAGACTTCAGACCGAAGTAGTAAGATGATTTTTTTTATTTCTATCTTCTTTTGCAAAGCACATTTAACCAATAGGGCAAGAATGCAACGAGAACAATAAACATCGTCCAAAAAATGTAATTAATTAATGTAGATGTAATTGATTATTGTAGTAGATGTATTGATTGATATATTATGTACAGCAGAAAAAAATTGGAGACAGCATGTAGCCCAGTGCAGCATTCTTCACGTTCTTGCACTCCATCTGCATAGGGTATTCAATACAAGAGTAACTTTGATAAAAGGTTTCCATAAAATCGTGATCAGATCGTATCTGGCTTTAGTCTGGCAATAACTGTAGATATTATGCTTCAATTCGACTCTCACTTGCTAGTCCATAATGGCATATGAGATACTCAATAATGGTACCAGTTTTGCACCAAAACTGGTGATTGTACCAGACATATGTTGTCGGTTGTGTAAAAGTGTCCTTCCAGGCGTCAAAATTTGGTACATAGCATGGTATGTGCTTATTTACACGTTAGTAAACGAGTAAGTGAAATTTAATTAAAACAAATGTATTCTTCTATTTATTTTACTTCGTCGTATCCTTGATAAAACAGCAACCGAGAAGCTTGGATTAGCTACGATTAAATGACTATCCTAGCTTGCATTATTTAGTTAAACCAAATCATTTTTTTTCACCTATAACGACTTTGGTGTACTTAATCTTAAAACTTTAATAACTTCGAAGTTTCTGGGTGTGTGTATTAAGCATGGCTGTAACTCTTTTATGCTTTATAAGTCTTACACCAATTTGATAGATTTAGATGATATTGATAATACAAAAAGGTTGTACTCTAGATTAAAATGTTTTACACGAGCGTGAGCCTCGCAGTGATATACTTTCAATAGGTTCACACACACGTACTTTCCACGTGAACCACCAAAACATTTACCTTTTTTATTAAAGGCATCTGCATCCAGCTGCGTTACAAAATCCTCCATATGAATGTCCCCTGAGTAAGCACTTGGAATAACACCTTTTATGTAAGCAAAGTTCCCGCAGTGTTGGATACCAGATCGTGACCATTTTCGTCAAGAAAGGCAATACTGAAAAATAATTACGGAAATCAGTAGTTTCTATTTATGACGCTAAATATATCTCTAAAATTCTCATTTCTCAATTTATCATCATTGCATGAAAGGCGACAAAAAAGAACATAGTTAGTTTTAGGAGGTAGGACTATAATTAAATAAATAAAATAATAGGATTTCTGCTCAAAGACTGTCTAAAAACTAATATTATAACTTAAGAAGAAATGCTCCTGTAATAGGTTATTATATAATTTTATTTTACAAAGCAAATGATATTTAAGAAGGCACAATCTAATCTCTCCTGTAATAAAGCGACATAATTCTTTATTGTTGTCTAAAACTAGGGCGAGCGGCACCAATATTAATTGTTAAACATAGTCACACTGTAGACTGGATGAACTCTTCGAGTAGTTTATTTTATTATTCTACTTCAAAGTTATGGCAAAACAAATGCGGTAGAATCGCGCGTTACATTTTAAAGTTAAGGGGTAGGTGAGTCCTTTGGTGACGAAAATGATATCGTAGACAGTTTTGTCTAATTGCGTTTGTGTATTAATTTAAAGTACTAAAACAATACATTTTTAAAGCTCAGAACGTCTTCCGTAAAGTAATATCTAAAAGTGTATGACTTACACATATACCATAGCAGATTTCACACTAATAATGTTCGTCATCTAAATGGTAAATACAGTGAAACTTGGTTAAGTGGGACCTGGATAAGTGAGAAACTTCCATAAACGGAACTCATGCTGAGGTCCCAACACTTGGGCACTGAATTACCTCTGTTAGTGGGACGAAGCAAACCTCTATATCTGGGATTCGTTCTTTCGATTTTATCGTCATAATTACCTCTATAACTAAGACAGCGAGTGAATTTTATATGCATTAACCTCTGTAACTGGGATAACATCGTTTTGTTTGTTTACTAAGTAGTTATTCTTATTCTACTCGCAAATTCCGCACTTAACTAATTTTGAGCCTCAATGGCCTTCAGTTTTAGTTTTGCTTTAAAGCATATTTGATAAAATTTATAACATCGAAAAACATCTGATGGCTGATACTTCCAAAAAACAAACTAAAATGCCAGATTTTTATAATTGATACATTCTGTTTGCATATTTGTACTACATATTTATAAAAAAACGTGCTTGAATATTTTTGTTTATTACATTTATTACCTTTATTATCTTTTTTTGATTCCCAATAAAGATTAAAACTCACCTATAATGTTAACATAATACGTTATTTTATTTAATAATCGCACCTATATAACTGAAATAACCTGTATTCAGACGTCTATTAACGGAACCCTCTGTAAACGAGACAGATATTTATTTACACCTGGATATCTGAGACACTGGGTAAGTGGAATACCTCTTTAAGTGAGACAAATTTGGAGGTCCCTTGAAGTCTCATTTAACCAGGTTTCACTGTACATAGCACCTATTCAAGAATTTTTGCGACGATAATGATGATTTATTAAATCGCGATCTATTGAACTCCTATTTATACTTCTGATGCGTACATATGTTATATATCACTAGTCACTAAAAATGTTTTAATACGCCTGATAGTTCAAGATACATATCCAAACCATCGCGTTAATGATCATTTATCTTCTTACTCATTACCTTTATCAATTTTTGGACGCTGTAGTCTTGTCTCTGGAGCTCCGCTGGACGTGACTTCTTAAACAAATAAATAGAAACAAAGTATTACACATTTTTTTCATGTTGCTATTATTGCATTGTAAATAACAACAGATAACAAAAAAACTTTCAGTCACAGGACTGCACGTCAGAAGTGAAAACATAATAACTGACACGTCTGTAATCTGAGCGTGACGGTCACGCGAGTTCAGTGCTTTTTCTCCATACCAAAAGTGCCCAACGTGCCTAAAAAAGTTTTCACTTCAAAAATTATTAATAAGTAATTATGAGTTGCCGACCAGAAGTGTTCATTTTTGAAGAAAGTGATGCCATCTACTGTCACCGTCAGTTTGATGATGACATCCATCAAACTGACGTACGTTCGGACGAAATTTTGAATAAAGGTTTTCCTATTGAGCACTTTAGGCGTTATACATTTTCACCTTAATTACAATTATGTTTTTATTCATTTTACCATATGAATTGCGCACACAATAAGTAATTTATGGAAGTAATTATATTTTTAAAGATTAATTAATAAGAAGCTGACAGAACTCAATATTTAGATTAGCGCTCTCTAGTGGATCTATATATGTATTATTAGTGTGACGGTGCGAGTTCAGTGCTATTTCCACATAGCAAAAGTGCACAACGTGCCTAAAGAAGATTTCACTTTAAAATATATTTTAGAATGTTACTTGACTTAGATATATATTTTTTTTTTTTTTATTAATAAAAGACAACTCCCGCATTAGGAATTACTCATGTGTCGCGGGGGACTTTACAAACATACAAGCAACGGACACAAAGAACACCCAGACTTAGGTGGGAATCGAACCCACGACCTCTGGCTCAGCAGTCAGGGTCACTAACCACTAGACCAACAGGTCAGCCAAATTATATTATTATAAATTAATATTAATAAACAAGTAATAAAAAACTCAAATGTTATTGACAATTTTAAGGCACACACTACATAAAATAATGATTATTCACGATTGTAATCCTTATCCTTGAAAAGTTTTGATCTAATTTGACTTAAATAGTCACTTTGGGATTTTTAATCATTATAATCTTATGAAGAAATGAGTTACTATTTACCTTCTTCTTCACCCGTAGGGTTTGAATACACTACCACAAACATCAAAAGGCTCACAACGAAAGGAAAGCAAGCATTCATGATTATGATCTTCTACAGTCTGAACCAAGGCGCAGGCTACAGTTAACTTAGAATAATTACTTTACGCATGTCCTTATAAATCTCGCCAACAAATACATTGAAATTACCTTGATATATAGCCATTGTAAAAAACCTTTTGTGTTTGTTTAGCAAGAATTTAATAGCACGTCAACAATTCAAGGTATCAAGACGCTGCATCTATAGTAAAATAAAAATACTTTGAATTCCTTTGCAATGCATGGTATTACACAAGTGTGCTGTCATTCGAGGTCTGTGGAATTACATACAATCTATAATATTAATCGTTGGTCATCATCATCTCCTGCACCTTTTCCCAACTGAGTTACCCGGAACCGACGGTTTAACATGCTCTCCGAGGCACGGAGGGGTCTCAATGTGTTAAAAATGGTCACCCATCCTAGACTGACCTGGCTAGTAAGCTGGTAGCCACGACCCCTCCCACTTATCCACAAGCCCCTCTTCTTAATCTTCTTATTAATCGTTGGTAATAATTATATTATAGCAATAATCGACTTTCAGAGCGAATAAGATTCAAACTACGATTAGGGAATTTCGATTAGCATATTTGAGACGTATTTCTCTGCCATAACTTGAAATATTTATTTGTTACAGTCTGAGCTAAATCATATACAGTATAAGTTTATACATTATGTGTAAAAAGTAGGTATCGGGAATTGTTCAATAAAACCAAAAAAGTAATTTATTCGTCAAAATTTATTTTGTCGCCTTCACTTACCATACATCTACACCAGCGTTTGACCCAGTCCTCCATACATTATTTGTATGCTGATTGAGGTATGGTGTTCAACTCCTTCAGCGAAATTTCTTTTATAGCTTTAATCGACATGAAACGTCTTCCTCGAAGTGGTAATTTTTTCTTCCGGAACAGGAAAACGTTTGACGGAGTCATATCAAGTGGTGCTTGGTCGATGACATTAGTCAAGTTTTGGACTCGAAGGGGCGTTATCATGGTATAAAACCCAATCCGGATATACTTTACAGTTGATTTTTTCATCATTAGTAGCGGTTGGGGGTAGACCAGGACTAGGCAAGTCAACTATCATTTGTCGGCCTTCTTTAAATACTTTATACCATTCTTATGCCCGTATTTCTAATAATCCCTGTCTTCTGCAACATTTTCTGTGATTCGTCACAGGAAATTTCGTTTGATACGCAAAACTTAAGGTAAATTCTTTGTTCACTGCGCGATCTGTGGATTCCCCACTCTAATTCTAGTAGAGTCAGCTTAAGGGGTAGTGGCGCCATGGCGAGGGTTCCAAAATGGATGGCTGTAACCCGAACAACTAGCGTTTGCGAGTTAAATAACCATTTCTTTGCCACATCACAACATCCATGTTAGCTTATGTTAGGTTATATGTATCATATAGATGTAGTAAACTGAATTTGAATCCAATTTATTGACCCAGTTTAAACTCATTCGACAGAAATGGATACTGACCAAAAGAGTTAGGTACTTGCTAATGACTTGCTATAAACATATAAATTTAAGAACTAACAAATATTGGACTTAGAGAGAATACCATAACTTAATTTTTCTGGAGCAGTCTTTTATGTATGTGATTTTATACTTTATTAGTTCTCGATTTTATACTTTATTAGCTAGGAATTAGTCTTATAATTACTTTATGACACTTGCTATTCGTTACTATTCTTTGACCTTATCTTTATGATTTATTTTTTTAATTTAGCATTGTAAATGAACCTCATAATTGTGTAACTTACTACTATCACTGCAGAGTGGGTTTGACTAGTCTTATTTTAGTAATCTTGTTATAATATTGTTATATTGTATTTCAGTTATTTGTTTGGTTTAGTTTCAGAATGTATAGGTTCCTCTGTCTCTGAATTTGTTATGTGGCAGTTATCGGCTGTTAAACCTTCTTCCGGTAAAAGCGATAACCTGGACGGTAATGGATTGTGACTGAGGCTCTTTCGCCAGAATTTTATTCAGGAGCTGACAAGCCTTGTTAAACTAGTCACCATGCCTTTCTCAGCCATAGGTTGGATGACGGAGTTGCAGGATTCATCCGGTTTGACTCTATTATAATAAAAAGAAATTGTTTTGTTTACGAAGAAACCTTTTTGTAAAAAAGCAATTAAATAAACATTAATAAATATAATATATTTATTAATAGTTGTCAAAATTATCCAACACAACTGCAGCCGGTCAATTGGCTACAGGTGCCTCCGCTGTGCCCCCTCCTCTTACAGCTCGCATTACACTCATAGAACACACAGGAAACTGGCCATTGAACGTGGATCGTGTCTCTCTTCTCCAGGATATGAGATGATTCTGTAAATACAGATAATATAAGTTTGGAAATATCTACAATACATAATTAATTGCTAAGGCTTTATGTACAGGCTCCTCACAAAACCGTCCACTTTATTTAATAAGGAATTAATTTATTTGCACTATTGAACTTTAACAAGAAAATGAATATCAGTATAATATTGATTTACTACAAGGTAATTTAAGAGGAAGAGATGAACTTAGAAATACTCAAAGAAAGTTTCGAGTTTGATTTGGTTAGATGTAGTTTAATAAATGAGGTTGAACTCAGTAGATTTCTGTTTAAATTTAAGGCACAGGATGTCTCTAGTTCTAATCCTAGCTCCTCCACCCTAACGAAGCTAAGTACCATCTTTTATTTCTGCTGGTGGTGTGCCGAGATACGTTACCATTTTCTAAGTTCTTATTTATCGAGGCGTGTATTTAGACCCTAGTTTGTATCTACTATGTTTATCAGTGTTTCAAAAGTTATACTAAAGATGTCTTATGACTAGCGATCGGATATTCGGATGCATATTTACCTAAAGTTGAGATGTTGGCTATTATGGAAAGCACTTTTTAATCGAAAGAATCCCGCGCCCATGTACAACTTTTCTATCTTTCATTTCTCTTTTATGTAGTTTCTGTGTGTACAACATAAAAATATTATGTGATGTAATGAATAAATAACTTTATATTAATTTATGTTTTCTTATTTACCACACCACCATTTCTCTTACACCTTACATACGTACATACTGGAATGGGAAACACCTTAACTGATTAGAATTAACTTAAAGTAAATATACATCTGATTAGTTATGCGATCCCGGAATCCCGGGATTTTATTTTAAATAAAAATATACTTAGAAGCCGCTTCCATAATTTGTTATCCAAAAAATAACTTTAGGTAAATATGCATCCGATTATCCGATCTCTACTTATGACTCAAGTAAAAATAACACTTTTCCTACTGAAAAGTGTTAGTGTGCTTAGTAAATTATATAATGTGGAATAAGGACGCTGACATATATTAAAATAGAGGGTTCAGTTCTTTGCCAGTTCAAGCTACTTACACTTACACTGCCCAATAGATCCGTCTTTCCCAATTCCCAAAGTGCCCGATTGATGGCAATGGGCTGGCCCCATATTACTTGAGTGGGACCAAATTATAGGTCGCAAAATGTAGGTGCTTAATACCTCTCTGCTTACCCCTTTAGGGATGCAGGACCGAGTGTATGCATGTATTTATGTGCACTCTTTGGAAAGGTGCCTCCAAATGATTAAACTTTTTAACGAAATTCAATGTTTCTGTAGTGAAATGCTGATGAACAAAATATTTTAATAAAGAATAAATGGTTGCTATTGGTGGCTGGAGCTAAGCTTTTTTGCCTGAACCCAAACCAGCACAACTTACTCAACCCACCCATACTTTTTCTGTTGTGACTTTTATATGCTTTATGAACATCAGCAAAAAAAGGTTTTTAAAAACAAAGTATTTCTTAAAGCAAGCACGTAGAGTTTTATCATTTAATTATATATTACAGTGTATAATTTATATATACTTTTTACTGGCGGTTGTTTTGGGGTCTATGGATCATAACTAGACTTCCTGTAAATAAATTTTTGGAAAACTCGACAAGTTAAGTTATACAGGGTGAATTTGTCATCACCATCCAAAATTTATCAAAGCACTAGGTATCACTCAAAGACACCATTTTTGCAAGAACATAGCCACATAATTATATTTTCCAAAATTTTCTTTTTTTCCGAAAAAAATTCCAACTTAGAGGTCACTTTGTCAAATATAAAAAATATGAAATGCGGTGAAGTAGACAGTTCCAATAGAGCGGTTATTGACACACTGTGAGTTTTTGAGATAACTTTGTGATGCAAATTACTCAATATTTTTTTGTACTAACTTAGTACAAAAATATTATTACTTAGTGAAATCAAAATAAAAAACAGGTTTCTCATAATTTTCATCAAAAGATTCTACTGTGTGAATTTGGATGGTGATGACAGAATCACCCTATATATAGAGTAATTAAAAATTATTAGTAATCACGTACCTTCATCTTTTATATGTGCAGCCGATGTAATAACTGCGAAAGTCACGAGGAGTACAGCTAACACAAAACAAGCCTTCATGATTGCAACTTTTTGGAATCTGCAGCAAAATGCTCAGCATCATCACATTTATACAAGCATCAGTACACACACTCTTTCCCTGAATCACCACCACAAAATCCATGCTTGAAGTGATAAACTGAATATAAACAGCGAGGCTCAGTTTATTGACGCTCGGTAATAACAAAGCATAGTTGTCCAATATATTCAGGCAGCAATGGATAGCGCACAACAGACTAACTTAATCATTCGCTACACACATTTGAGAACAGATAAATATTGGATGGGGAGGGAATACCCTAAGTGAATTTCTCTTGTATGGAATTGCAAGTGATACATTAAATATTGGTTCCTCGATTTCACGCTTTATTAAAAAGGCATTGGGGTTATAATTGCTTGATATTGTTTATTATTCATGTACACATAAATATTATGTTTATCTTTGAGATAATATTTGTTTATAATATCTTTGTGTGTGTAAATTTTCCGGAATCGGGCTATAAGTGGATGTTAGTAATCTTGTTACATTTTCTTTCCTGTTTATTTAATGTAGGTGCAGCAATGACGTTACAGTAAGTAGAACGAGTTAAGTAGTGGATTATTTATTATGAGCTGTTGGAGGTAGCCCACTGAACTGAGAATAATGTCATTTCTGTGTGGTAGACTAAATCGGAGTGAATTAGCATAGTTCAATGTAATATGTCAATAATACACGTTTAGGGTCATTCCTCTTTACCAAATATGATTCATTCATAAATCTTTTTTACATAAAACATCTTTGACTTGCTGCAGGGTTTTGTCTGTTTTGATCACTTGACTACTTTTAATAATAATAATAATAATAAACTGGCAACACTAAGTAGCAGTCGTGTTTTAACAACAGTATATCTAATATTTATATTTTTTATCATAATTTAAGAATAAAATAGCACATTTTATAAATTTATACACGACAATGATTACTCGGAACAAATTTAAAATGAAAACATTGCAGAAATCACATAATTAACCATAAAAAAAGGTATATATACTAAGACATGACATTTAATGTCATGTCATGTCATACAAAAATATTGTATAAATTAATTTATTAACCGAAGACGATGCTAACAAGAGCCAGAACAAAAGCACTTATACCAACCCCGGACTCATCGCTCAGCTCCGCCTCGCAGCCCCCGGAACCCACAGCAACAGGTCCGGCCATTGCAGAGGCGTCGAGCTCGACTTCGAGCGACGAGTTTTTCTCCCCGCCGACGTCGCCAACACCTGTACGTCGGCCGGGGAGAGGCCGGCCACCGTCCTGCTTGGGACCCCGAGGCCCATCGGCTTCGAATAGGGCCCCCGCTACCGGTGGTAATGTGCATCGCATGAAATGGACGAATTCGATGAATGAGAATGTCATGCGAGCATATTTTGTGGCTACAGAGGGAGGAGCTAACCTCACTGCGTATCGTAATCGTATGATGCCTCTGTTTCAGGAACTTGAGCCAGCTGTTAACGTTTCGGTGCAAAGATTATCGGATCAAGTGCGGGCCATCCAACGATGTAATTTGCTGGATAACTCCGTACTTGATAGGCTACGCTCGGACTTGCAGGTTAGCCTTACTACTTCTCCTCCTTCACAAATTGTGACAAATGCAGACTCTTTGTTGTTACAATCTTATCCCGCTGAAGAACGGGAGGAAAATGATGCTTCATCTGTAAGTACTCAGTACTCTGATATAATAAGGAATACTTTGGAAGGCGCTATTCTGGAATATCGGTCCATGAGTTTTGAAAGTAGACCACGTTTACCGCGTTTGCCAATGCATAAACGAAACAAAGCGCTAGTGTGTACCCTTGATTCGATGTTACCTATTTATTTTGAAGAAAGCATAGATCTCAGTGATACACACTCAATTTTGTATTGTGCTGCTGTTACAGCATGTCGAGTAGCTGGTGTTAAATTCCCAGGAAATGACACCGCTACTCGGTCAAAGCTTGTTGTTCCAGCGTGGCAATGCAGGATTGAGCGTCGTATCGCTGAGTCGAGGGTACTCATTGGCAAGCTTAACTGTTTCAGATCGGGTAACACACGCCCGAGAGTAATGCGTTTTGTGAATCGGGCTTTTTCGGGAACTGGTATCAGTTCCTGTGATTATACAGCACGAGTCACAGAGCGCATTGACTTTCTGAAACAGAAGGTTTATGCATGGGCAAATCGCATACGAAGGTACAAAAAAAGGGTGGACCGATTTACTCAGAATCGCACATTCCAAAGGGATGAGAGGTGGGTTTATAGAAGATGGGAGCAGCCTGATTTAGTGAGCGACATTCATTTACCAGATGCTGAAATCACGAATTCATTTTGGCGTAACATCTGGTCAATGCCTGTCACTCACTCTGAGGGTGAATGGATGCGAGATGTCGAACGTTCATGTGAGTCAATTAATAGAATGGAGCCAGTATTAATATCAAACATCGATATAGCTTATGCAGTTCGTTCGTTGCCAAATTGGAAATCAGCGGGACCGGACGGACTGCATAACTTTTGGTTAAAGTGGCTCCGTAGCTCACATGTATGTTTGGCATCTCAATTTCAATCATGCTTAGAATCGGGTTCGCTTCCAACTTTTATGACCACAGGCGTGACTCACCTCCTCTATAAATCTGGTTGTGCCACGGATCCCAAGAACTACAGACCCATCACCTGTCTACCAACAGTATATAAATTACTGACGTCCATTCTGAGAGTAAAGATAGCATCTCATGTTACCAACAACTCTGTTATGTCTTACTCTCAGAATGGATGTAGAAGTGGGGCACGTGGCACTAAAGAGCTCCTTATTATTGACACGACCATTAACCAACAAGTTCGCCGTAACCGAAAAGATCTGGCGACATGTTGGATAGATTATAAGAAAGCTTATGATTCTGTGCCGCATACGTGGCTCCTGAGGGTGATGGAGTTGTATAAGATTGATACAACTCTATGCACTTTCTTGGAGGCATGTATGCAGCAATGGAAAACGATTCTTTGCTATCCAGGATGTCGACAATCTCAGGGTGACGGCGAGTATATAAAGATCAAGCGGGGTATATTTCAGGGTGACAGTTGGAGTCCCTTGTGGTTCTGCCTAGCTTTGAATCCTCTCAGCACTATGTTGGAGGGTTCAGGACTAGGCTATCGTTTGCGGAGAGGAGGTCAGGTTATATCCCACCTCCTTTTCATGGATGATTTGAAACTTTTTACCTGCAACAATGTCCAACTGATAAAATTACTAGAGGTAACTGAAAACTTTAGTAAATCTATCAGGATGGAATTTGGTGTGGATCAATGTGCAGTCATGCATGTAAAAAGAGGTAAGATTGTGGAATCTGAAGGTATGGAACTCGCAGATTTTACACACCTTAGATGCCTTTCCGCGAACGAAACTTACAAGTATCTAGGAATGTCACAGGCGTTAGGTTTAAATGAATTGACTATGAAGCAATCGTTACAGGAACGCTTCTTTGGCCGCCTGAAAAAAGTATTGAAAAGTCTTTTGTCAGGTGGTAATAAGGTGCGGGCCTATAACGATTGGGTCATACCAGTCCTAACCTACTCCTTTGGCATACTTAGATGGACTCAGACGGAACTTGATGCCCTGGATAGAAGAGTCCGTACATTGCTAACCGCGTACCAAATGCACCATCCACGTTCATCGGTTATGAGATTGTATATCCCGCGGAAATGTGGGGGTCGTGGTTTTTTAAATGCCAAGACACTACATAACCGCGAGGTATGCAATCTTAGAGATTACTTCCTCTCTGTTGACGTGGAGATGCATCGGGATGTTGTAGTAGTGGACAACGGACTCACTCCGCTTGCTCTAGGTAGAGAGAACTGGCGCAAACCTGCAGTAATCAATATTACAGATCGCCGGGAGATATGGAAGAGCAAAGAGCTGCATGGACGTTTTTATCGGGCCTTAAATGGGCCCGAAGTAGATCTATTATCATCTGTGTCCTGGCTACGTTTCGGTGATCTCTTTGGAGAAACTGAAGGTTTTATCTGTGCAATTACTGATGAAGTTGTTATGACGAACAACTATCGGAGACATATCCTGAAGGACGGCACAATTGACATTTGTCGGGCATGTCATCGTCCCGGAGAAAGCCTCAGGCATATAATTTCCGGTTGTTCTCGTCTTGCCAACGGCGAGTACTTGCATAGACATAACCAAGTGGCCAGGATAGTCCATCAGCAACTTGCTCTTAAATATAACCTTGTGACTGCGGAATTACCGTACTACAAGTATGTGCCCGACCCAGTTCTTGAAAATGGTCGTGTAACATTGTACTGGGATCGGTCTATTATCACTGACAGGACTATTATTGCCAATAAGCCTGATATAGTGGTAATAGACCGATTAGAGCGCCGAGCAATGATTATTGATATTACCATTCCCCATGACGACAACCTCTTAAGGGCTGAAAAAGAAAAACAAATGAAATATTTGGATTTGGCCCACGAGGTGGTCGACATGTGGGATGTGAATTCAGCAATCATTGTACCGATAGTCATATCAGCCCATGGGTTGATTGCAAAGAGCCTCGACCAACACCTTCAGAGGCTCTCGTTAGGCAGCTGGACTAAGGGCCTGATGCAGAAGGCGGTCCTTCTTGATACGGCACGTATTGTGAGGAGGTTTCTGTCTCTGGAACCCTAACCACCGGTAGCTTGGTCCCTGTACCCGATACCGGTGGGGCACTATTTTTTATATTTTTAAATGTATTTTTGATATAATCTGAATGTATTTAAAAATGTAATTTATATGTATATTTAAATGAATAAAGAGAATAATAATAACGACTAATACGTAAATCAATATATTTGTTAACTCTATCTCCTCTAAACTTCTTTCATCCTACCACCTTTACGCTGATGATCTGCAAATCTATACACGCGCTCCTCTCGAACAGCTAGCGGGAGCCATTGATATTATTAATAAGGATTTAACGCTCACTGGAGTGCACAACATGGCCTCACCGTAAATCCTGTAAAGAGTTAGATTATTATCGTAGGTAGTCCTAGACTTATTTCTATAATTGAATGGTCGAGGCTCCCTCAGGTTACTTTTAAATGGCATAATTTTACCTTACAGCGACAGAGTAAAAAACCTGGGACTTTACATCGACAAATCTTTGTCTTGGGGTCCACAGCTGCAGGAGGTCAGCCGCAAAGTGTTTGCATCGATAGGATCTTTGAGAAGATTGCGCAACTTTCTTCCTATTGGCACTAAAACTGCACTGGTCCAATCTCTTTTCCTGCAAATCCTCCATTACGCCGATGCCAGCTATCTTGATCTCACTGAGGACCAACTTAATAAACTTGAGCGCCTCCAAAACGTCTGTATCAGGTTTATATTTGGTTTACGCAAATATGACCATATTTTTGAATTTCGTATTAAGCGCAAGTGGCTTCCTATACGGCTTCGCCGAAATTCTCATATTCTTGCCCTACTGTACAATATTTTGTTCAACCCCGCTACTCCCACCTACCTTAAAGAACGTTTCGAGTTCCTAAATGACACACATGCGAGGTTCCTAGGATCATCGGAAAATCAAGTACTGAAAATACCTTTGCATTCCACAAATTTTCTTCACAAATCTTTTACAGTACATGCAGCTCGCCTGTGGAATGCATTGCCTGAAGCTACTAGACGTGCTCAGTCGCTGCATACTTTTAAAAAAATGGTCACTGATTACTATCTGTCACAGTAATATTTCACTTGCTTTTAATACTGGATATGTGTAAATATTTATTTTAATATCGGTATGTATGTATCTATATGTGTAAATGTATGTATGTATGTGTAATATGTGTATGTATATATATATATGTAATGTATATATAATTATTTATTCCTTGTCTCTTAAATTCATTTAAGTTGCTACTTAGCTAGTCGTACACCTGTTAACTGCCCTATACATAACTCCATTGCATCTGTCCATCTAAAGGTTGTCTGTAAGAAATCGCAACTAGCGATAAGACAGCCGTTTGTACCATTTTTTTTTGTCTTTGTAAATATTTTAAAATATTCCACATGGTGTACAATAAAGAGTATTGTATTGTATTGTATTGTATTGTATAGTTTAAATTGTAGATAGTAGAAAAAATAATTATTACCTAAAACTAGTAAATAAAGAATTAAAATATCTCTGAATCCAAAAATCCCATCAAAGATTAGAGCTGATGATCTTCAAATGCCTGAACAGCTTTTCTTGAATTATAGCTAAGAATACTCTCGATCCAGTCAGCTTTCAAACAAAAAGAAATTAAATCAAAATCGCTACATCCGTTTAGGAGCTTAATAACACACCTTTTTGTGTCGCGTCGGAGCTTAAATAAATCGTACATGCTAAGGGTTTACGCATCTCAGTCACGATAAACAGCATAAATTTTATACTTACTGTCGATAGTGATATCTGTAGTGATTTTACAAGCGTAATTTTCGCACAGTAAGTCTCAGAAACTAAAGATTTCAAGGGTGTTTGAAATATACAATGAAAGTAACGAGAGCTTCTTCGAGCCTTACGAGTTTCGAGTCAATCATACACATACAGGTTACAAGTACAGCGGTTAAAATCCTTTTACGTGAACTCATATTTTCACATATTTTTTTGTTATAGTTCTTTAATTGAAAAAAGCCTATTTCATTTCTTAGTTGCTCGAAACGTGACTTTCATAAAACTGTTAGCGTAATTTCCAAAAGATCATTGAAGCCTAAATAATCATAATTACGGTTTATGGAACTCTTAGGAATTCGCCAGTATATGGAGCTCAAAAGCCGGTCGTGGGAGGTCAAGTTTATAGTGTCCTCCATACAAAAAGCGACTAAAAAGTTTTTATTCGCTTACTAGATGGCAGCACTTACCAATGTGAAATCAAATTGTGGCAACGTGTTGAGTGAGCAAAGGGTCAAGTGAGTGTTTTTACGTAATTCTCTCGCTGTGTGACAGTAGAATGGCAATAGATGGCGCTATGTTAATTCCGTTCAAATTAGAGTAAACACTACTTTAAATGAATAAATTAGTGCATTAGTAATTTGATTAAGTCGTATAAGAAATAAAAGTAGAGTACATTTTTATTCAAAGACACCGAGGGTGGTGAGGATGATGATGAGTGATGCCGATAAGCGATCTTTTTACTAGAGAATACTAGAAGGTCTGAAGATGCACGCAATAAGTATATGTTACAATAAAAACTTTCGTGAGTGGTATTCATATTTATTTAAAACTATACGGTTTTACTCACTTTGGTATTTCGGGGATGCCCGACTAGCTTCGGACCCGACGCGACGGCCCTTTCTCAAGGAGTGAAGCGTCCTGCCGCCACTGTGTCAGGCGTACAGACGTGAGTAAAACTGTATAGTTTTTAATAAATAAGTATATGTATAAGAAAAAGCGTCTACCGAGCGAAGTCTAGTCTGAACATAGGATTACGTATTGCTATTCAAAACTTTAAGGCGCATGACCGCTTTTTATAAAGTGATGTTAGGTTACCGGCCATAATATATTCCATATATTCTTACGGCAATAAGGTTTGGTACCGCATCTTCGAGCTCTTACTTAAAACATAAGCCTAACTGGCCAACCAAGATATAAAAACTTAATTATATTAGTTCAACTACACTTTTATTAACCTTCGGTTGGTTGACATCTTTGTTGTTAATTTACGACAAAGTTTATAAATACCCAACAATAGATTGTTATTTAGGAATAGAAAAATTTATATTCCTATTATGCACGCTTAATTGTTGAATAAGAATTAATCAAGAAGGTATACATCCTATGTGTTTTAACACATTTACATTCAGTCAGGCATCGTGACCAATTTGAAATGTAAACTAAAAATATGTATGGCGAATTGATTCAAGCGCCACATTAGACGAAATTGAATTATATATACATCGTTGTAATCAGCGATTTTTTCTGCGTCTTTTGGTACGAGTTTCATGAAAATCTGACGACATTTTTAGCGTAAAAATCTATTTTCCTTGATCTGTTACTGAAATTTCTTGTACCTACTTGTAACGCTTTACCTTGAACAGAAAATAGGACGTTTTGACTTAACCGACATCTAAATCGCTACACAATACCTTTAAGCTAATGAAGTTTACCTAAATTTAAAGCCCTATAAACATAGTTTCATTGACGTCCAGTTATAATGCAATGAAAGTAATACTTTGCAGACAGTGTTTTTTTCTAAAATATTTCACTTAAAATTGCTCTGTTGTAAACTTATCAAAATGGCGCTTGAGTCAATTCGCCTCAGACCCGTCGATATTATTATACATATTTTTAGTTAGTTAGTTTAAGGAGGAAGTTCAATATTGGGCTGTATATATATACAACCCAACATTGATCTTCCTCCTTTTTTTAAATTCGGAAAGTATTTAAATGTTTGAGAGTCAAAGAACGCAGAGTGCAGATTAAAATATACACTCGAAAACTACCTGACGAATTTTTAGAGTTTAATCGTATATTGATTTAAAAGCTGATAGGATTGTTTGTTGAATCGGGATTTTGAGATATCTTTATATGTAAGAAAACTAATCTAGTTTTACACGTGTAAACGTCTTAGACGTTTATGTAGTGGCATCGGGGAAGAACATAAGAGGCCTCTGACCTGCAGAGGTTATCGGTTCTTTTCTGCATTTAGTAACACTAATAATACGACTGTGAATATGATAATGAAACCCAATTATGTCATATTTAATAGGTGCGGGTACCGGATGATATATAAGAGCATAACCATTTTTCTGACGAGATTCATGGCTCCAACTAGTTACATGGCAGTTCGTAAAAAGTCATTTAATTTAAGATTCAAATTAACATAAGCACTGAAAGATATGATGCAGAAATGGGTGTGATACTTGATTTTTATTTGCTGTTTTAGGATAAATTTATTTATTTACAATCCAGTGTTGTCGTATTATTAACATAGATCCTCTTTACAGTTTATACGTATGAGGCATTCATTGGTTCTTCTGCAATAATTGATAACTAGTACATTTACTTACAGTGATTATAAATTAATTGATAAGTAAGTTTTCAAGTATATAGTTCAAGTGAAAGTAGTGTATTTTTTAATCATATAGGGGGCAAATGAGGAGACGGGTCACCAGATATTAAGTGAGTACTACCGAACATGGGCACCTGCAACTCAAGAGTCACAAGTGCGTTGTTGGCCTTTGAGACGGGAGTAAGCTCTTCTCCAGGAGCCATGCTTCGGCACGTATGGGCCGGCTCGACCGGAGTGACATCACAGCCTCACAGAAAACCGGCAGTGAAGCAATGTTTAGCAGCGTTGTATTTCACCGAGTGAGTGAGGTTACCGCGAAGGAAATGACCGCGGGGCACAGCTAGTATAAAATAAAGATAAACATACTAACTACTACAATAATACAATAAAATACTACCATAGTATTAAGTTCGTTGTGTATGTGTGTATTTCTTAGTAATATAATAATGATATCAATCTTTAAAGAGGGACTAATTGACATTGTAAACATCAGACACGGCAATCGGCATTATGATAAGGATTGTTTGTCTGTTTATAATTTTGTCAAGAGAGAAGTGGGTATTATTAATTGAAATATTTAAAAAAAAATTCTACACGATTAGCTTAGTTACCGCATGTTTATTGCTAAGTTTCAAATATTGTGCCTCTTATAATGACTATGTCACATTAGACATGAACGGGTATTCACGTGTAGGAATACAAAGACTTTGTACTGTATCTGCCCGCTTACATACCTACATACACAGTACATCATTTTTAATGTGATTTAATTACATTTCTGAATACATTGAGTTTTTGGAATTCTAAAGGATTGGCTTATTATAATATATGTTAAGAGTTTTTGTTTTAAGCAGTAAATGAGCATAGCATTTATATAAAAGGGTGTATTTGAAAAAGGAACACATACTTAAATCACTAAAAGATCATGACATACCCTTTTATATAAATGCTATATTTATATAAAAGGGTGTATTTGAAACAGGAACACTTACTTAAATCACTAAAAGGGCATGACATACCCTTTTATATAAATGCTATATTTATATAAAAGGGTGTATTTGAAACAGGAACACTTACTTAAATCACTAAAAGGGCATGACATACCCTTTTATATAAATGCTATATTTATATAAAAGGGTGTATTTGAAACAGGAACACTTACTTAAATCACTAAAAGGGCATGACATACCCTTTTATATAAATGCAATATTTATATAAAAGGGTGTATTTAAAAAAGGAACACTTACTTAAATCACTAAAAGGGCATGACTCTAGCATACAGTAACAATTAGAATATTTTTTTTTAAATCTATCCGGTTTGAAGTATGACCGTTTGAATTTCCAGTTATTTTTACCTCCGTTTCTCATAAAAGTAGGTGGAATGTGTAATGGGAATACTCTCGCCTGAGACCATGGTTCTATCCATGGTACAAAGTGAGAGTGCGTGGGAATCTACCGCCTGAACCAATTTTGAAAATAAATTTTTCTTTTCAAAGGGTATACTTCCAGGTGGTCCCATTTAAATTTTATCGAAATCAGTCGAGCGGTTTCTTAAAAATCAACAAATATCTAAAAATTGTATACATCGATGATGTTTTCGTTTGCTCCGAAACATCGCTGTCTCATAGGAGCAGTGCGTTTGGTTGGCCTACCCATATTATATTTAAACAAAATACATCTACTTTCCACTCAAAAGCACATTGAACTCGGTGATACTTTTTTTTAAAAGATTTATTATTTGACATACTTACTAGTTATGAAACGTTTTCATTAAAACATTTTGTTTTTTATATTTTTAAACTGTAGTCTAAATAACATAGATTTCAGGAATAGAAGAAGAAGGAAGAAAATACTTCACTGGTCGTAAAAATATTTTTTTTTATTATTCTTTTTTTATTTTATATAATTATATTGTAACATACAATTAAATCTTAATTTTTATGTCTTTAAATATAAATCGTTATAATAAGTTTTTGTTGAACAAGAGCAGTTAGCAATTAAATAAGCAAAAGCGTTTATTGTACGACTCGCCTGTTGGTATAGTGGTTAGTGATCCTGAATGCTACGCCAGAGGTCGTGGGTTCTATTTCCACTCAGGACAAACAATTGTGTGATGAGCATGATCATTTTGTTCTGTGTCTGGGTGTAATTTATCTATAATATGTATGTATTTAGAAGTATATAAGTATATTTATCAGCAGTATGGTTACCATAGCATAGGCTCTGCTTAGTTAGTGATATGACGGCCGTGTGTGAGATGTGTTAAGTAAGTTATTATAATATTTATACAAACTTCAACTGGAACAGTCTTTTTCAGTAACCAATAAGTATAGTGTAATTTCATTGCTCTTGTGGTTAAATAAAACGAAGGACTAATGTGTTTACTGTTAACGGATATCAAAATCTAATTATAGTTCCTATTAAAATAAAATTCTCAAGCAATTTCAAATAGAAATAGTTGCAAGATACATCCGAGAATGGATAAATATTGGATGGCGAGGGAACGCTCTGAGTCAATTTCTCTTGCATAGAGCTGCTATACATTTTCTATTCGTTTCCCAATTTTGCACTTTATCGCGAAGATATAAGGTTAATAATAATTATTTAACGATGTTAATCTTTAAAGAGACTATGTTTATTTGATATTGGTGCCGCTTCTATTGTACACTCGACTAAACTAAAACCTGACTTAATTTCTTCATATGAAATCAACCTAGTGTTCTTTGTAATAAGGTCTATTTGTTACTAGCATCTATTTCTTAGCGCCGCTAAATTTCATTAACACCTGTCAACGTATACTCAACTTTATTTCCACGCAGCGAGAATCTCCATTTATTCAAACGCTGTATAATTGCCGTATAAAAACTTGTTCAAAACGAACAAGGATGACGTGTTTTTAATCTACACCTACGAAGACGCTTACTAAAAACACAGAGCAAAAGAGATGGCATTCAACGGATAGCGGCTCTCGCTACGTGGTATTAAAGTTTATTTAAGCGTATCGGACTTTAGTCGACAAATAAATTGCTTATTTCGATAGCGACATATGTTACCTACTTGTTTCAATTTGAAATAAGACCTTGTTTTGAAGTGTACAAGGTTTACATGCTATATGAAGAAAATTTAGTGAATTCTAATTTAGCGAGTGAAGTAACAGAATTGGGACCATTGAAAAGCCTATCAACACTTAAAATGTTTGTTTTGATATCATGATTTTGCGAAATATATTATCGGTGTTCAAGTGTTTTTGCAATTAATTTTGTAATATTTTCATTTAATTTTCCTGTTTGATTTGGTTTAAACTAACGCGTGCAAAATAAACGTTGATTTTTCTCATACTGCGTTGTTCCGGTCTTTTTTAGAGTTCCATTCCTCAAAAGGAAAAAAAGAACCCTTATAAGATCACTTTGTTGTCCGTCCGTCTGCCTGTCTGTCATTCTGTCAAGATAATTTTTCTCAAGAACACGTTGGCGCATCAAGTTGAAATTGATACCAAATACGTGTGTCTGCGGTCCCTTGAAAGTGTAAGAAAATCAAGCTTCTGAGTCAACGCAATCAAAAGATACGGCCATTTAAGCCTTAGATTTCACCAAATTTTAATTCGTCGGTAAATCAAATCCTATAGGGTAATTCCAAACCTGGAATCATGAGATTTATTTAGAAGCGAGGTCTCACGGCACAAATAAAGAAAAAAATCCTAGAGTCGTTAATTTCTTGTTATATCACATAAAAAAATAATAGTTTTTGTAATCACAAACTTATATTTTGTGGTTGGAAAGTCGTGAATCGATGTATGGGAGAGTATTTTTAGAACTGCAGTTTTTTTCTAAAATTGGTTCCCCAGATGGAATTATAAAAAAAAAGACTCGCACTAGTCCGGTTTTTTATATACTGAAGAATTAAGTCCGACTAAGCTACGTTAAGACGGAGGGCATTATAATCTATTTATGGTAAACGTGGAAGTATGGATACCAACAATTATCCTAAATATAGAATTACAAAATTCAACACAGTAATTGTTTAACCAGTAAATTATACACTCTAAAATTACACTATGACATAATGACTTAAAGCTAAAAGGAGACAAAAACGGCTCTCAGCTCAGCAATATATCGCCAAGATAATTTATACTTTCGTTATTTTTATCTCGGGTCTCTCTCTCTCTCTCTCTCTCTCTCTCATATTTTGGCCGCCAGAAATCGATACGGGATACTTCTTTGCTTCACTCCACGAGCTGTCCGCACCACGGTGTGAATCGCACAAGTATCCTTATCCTATACAATAGTAGTCCCGCCCTGCGAAAGTAAACTACGTTCTCTCACCACGGGAACTCTTTTCAATATCACAATATATTTTTAAACGAGCCAAAGGTTTGCAAAAAAAGAAGAATTTTGATGCAACCAGTTTGGGAAAAGTTATTTGTGACGGTAGAGGAGGGCTTGGAACCACATATTGGATTTTATGAATTCCCAAAAAGTATTTTTAGCTTCCACTCACCTTTGAAAAACACAGGCTTGGGAATAGTGACGGCTACGCAAAAGATTATTTAACGATATATTTGGTTGACTTACCAAGGCATTACTTTACCGTCCGTAGATATATAATATTGCATTACACATAAGATAGATAGACTTATACACCAAAAATTAATATTATTTAAAAAAAAAAGGCAGTAGACAGTAGTTTCTACACGAAAAGGGCAAGGGTAAATAAACAACGGCAAAAACGGGGTAATATAAAATGTTCTTTCATTGTAATTTTTCTAAGAAGATGTTTTGAGAGAAACAATATCCGCGATGTGGATAACAGAACGATGCAGGGCCGAAATGAAAACCGAGTTTACAAAGACAAAAAAAATCACGAAAATTAAAAAAGTATTCTGACAACTTTTAGTAACTTTTAAACTTTCGCGTTCAATGATTATTGAATTATTTATTTATACGGGAATTAAGACGATCTCGAAATAGGTATTACATACCTCTGGATTGGCTGACGTTGCGACCAGGTTGCGCTGGTCACCGGCTGACTGGCTCAGCGGTGCACGCCCTCCATCGTTGACACCTTAAGATAGAAGGTTCTTCATCCACCCGCACATTGTCAATATTTTTAATTTGTCCACTTTAAAACGTGACAGACATTAAAATCCAAAGTACAATAAAAAAAAATCTATTTTTTTTTTAAATTTCTAAATATTTTTTTCTGTTGTTAGCGACTTCGTTCGCCTAGAAAACTTTGGTGAAAACTATCCCACGGGATCCGTATATCTTTTCGTGATTAAAAGTAGCTTATGTACCATTCCAGACTAAAACCTATCTCTGTGCCAAATTTCATCCAGATCCGTTCAGCCGTTTTTGCGTAAATACGTAACAAACATTCATATATCCATCCTTTTGTCCACAAATTTTTGTCTTTTAACATTAGTAAGATTTTTACTATTACCACACAAAGGTAGCAAGCTGTACAAGCTTCTGAAACAAATTTATATTATGAATGGGATGCATTTTTTACATTACATAGAGAGCAAAGAAAGATATTGCCATCCCATTGCTATCGAGGTACCTTTACAGAACATTACCGCCAATAATTCTGATTGAGAAAACTGTTAAAATGTATATTCCAGAGTCTGGTCCTGTTGCGAGTCAGCAACTTAATTTATCAACAGCTTGTTACCGCCTTACTGTAGCTCGCTGAGGAATAGTTTAGACTTTAGAGGCAAGATGTCGCCAGCTATTGCACTGCTGCACTTGTAGTATATAACAAAGTTTAGCTACTACTTGAATTGTCTGTCTGTGGATTTGTTTGTTAACCTTTCTGTTGTGTCTTGTTGTTTGAAATTAGTTGTGAACACATAATATATATACACACTCATATCTAGTCATCAAATCGGCTAAAATACTCATTGAGAATGATATTTCAAATTAGTTATCAAGACGTTCAGACTATTAAAATAAAATTTTGTAGTGTTTTAGTATTGAGAAAATCTTAAATATAAATAATAAAATGAATATAGTTTACTTATTTAATCACTTGAAATTATTTTATCTAATTATATTTTTATATGTATAAGTTATTTATAGATAAGCACATAACTGTATGAAATAGTAAAAAATATTATATTCATAATTCATACATTAGCTATAAATTAAAAAAGTAACGTAATCAATTGTACTAAGTATTAACATATTATAAATATTATTCCACTCTAAATTAATATAATTTTGAAAGTGTGTCACTGTAAAATAATTATATGGCCTAGGACAAAGTAAAAAGAAAAACAAAAGGAAATAATAAAGTGATTGATCGACACTTTACGTGACCGGAGAGCTTCACCTACTGTTTGGCACAAAGAATTAGCATTGCCACGCAATATAGCAGGACTGCACGAATAACGCAATGATTAAAATGGTCGCCTCGCCACTACACCATGCTGCCGCGCCTCGCCTTGTGTTGTGGGTTCAATTCCCACCCGGGAATGGAGGATGTTTGTAAAGTCCCCCGTGACACAGGAATCATTCCTAGTGAGGAAGTTGTCTTTTTAAAAAGATAATAATCCATTCATCAATAATCACAGCGTGAAAGCGATGTTGATGAAATCTAATTGTGTGTAACTGTGAAAAGGATTTGAGAATTACAGCAGACAAGGTTTAATTTCAATATTATCTTATTTCCATACTAACTAACTACTACTAACTACTAACTAACTTCCATTACTGGGCCAATCTGTGAAAAATTAATAATTATGAAAACCTACTTGAATGAACTATTCAATACATATCTAAATAATGTGTTTCAGGCTCCTGTGCTATCGTTATTTCTCGTTGGCATGTTTACTACGATTCTTAATGACCTACTAATTATGCATAAGTATCTAAATGAGTGGTTGTACGTGCAACTAAGTTGTAAAAAAGTTGATGTTTTCGTAGAAAAGTCATATTTTAGAGTATCTTTTCGTTATGAGTTTCATGATCGAGAAGTTGCATGTTAGAACTCCAAACAATGTGAGTACAATTTATGGATTTTTTTTGGAAAGTTTACTTTTTTATTTAAATATACATTTAATTTTTATTGCGTGGAAATGCTAATTCTTTGTGTCAAACAATAGACGAGGCCCTCCAGTCACGTAAACAATAATTAAAAAAAATATATTATTCTTATAATAATTAAATTATGTGATTCCGCTTCAACTTTATTAAGCAAGTTAGGGGATACAGAAGTTAATTTAGTAATCTATGTACCTATCTATATTTTCTCTAAAACCTTTCCAGAACATCAATGAACCTTAAAATACATACACTCAGGCCTATATCTCCTAAGGGGTAGGCAGAGGTGTATTGAACATACACATTTTACCAACTATGATTTGGTCCCACCCACGTAGTTAGGGGGCAATAGGCCGCCAAAAGAACATTTTGGGAATTAAAGATGGGTAAATTGGGAGTGAATTGAAAGGAAAGGGAAAAGACAAGAAGGGAAGGTAATAGAAGGAATAGAATATTGCTTATACGGATGGATTGGGAAGTGTAAGAATTAGATCGAGAAGGTCAGGCTCCTAGATCTGTAACTCAAACTAGATATTTCTGGGAAGTCCGAACCTCAAAATTTCTGGGAAACCCAAAGAACTTAATATGGAACACTCGAAATAAATTTAAAATGCAGTAGCAAGAAAAATGTCGATGGCGGGTTGAACATTTCTAAATTGTTTCATTTTACGGTTCACCTAACATATTTAAGAATCCAGTTCCAAATTGTTGTCATTCTCTTTTATGTAACACCGGGTTACTGTGCAGGTAAGTTTAATGTTTATTGCAAGGCAGCTACCCGATGTTATAACACAATATGAACGTTTTGTGGTCACTGTTGGAACAATGGATGTTTATCTGCTTCATAATTTTAGACTGGCATTTAGATGATAAATGTCAAAGTCTGAAATTAGATGGATATCTCACTCATATATGAAGATACATGATTGTTTAAAATGCATAACTTTCTTTTAGATCCACTTGCCAAGCCTGATCGCAACAAGCAAACGCTTTGTTCATGCAGTTCGGTGTCTTCGTTGTTTCAAACAATCCCGGTAAAACTACCAAATGACTACTTACTTATTTTTTAATCGTATGCTTACAGAATCTTAGTAATCATATCTATTTTCAAAAAACCAAAAAAACATCGATTCTAATCATTCGTTTGAAAGAAAGATTATTCTACAAATATTTATTAAATATCTTTTCCATTTTGGGTCTCATCACGAGAGCAAACAGCTAGTCGGTTTTGAAACACAATTTAAGTTCGTCAATAGACGTTTTCACTGGCGGTCGCTTCAGGGTACAACTTATTTATATAGGCAAAATGTTTGATTCGATGACTAAAACTTCAAGTTTGCTGAATTCGAGATTAGGTAGGTACTTCGACAAACCCAATAATTGACGAAAGCTTTGTGACCTACTGTACGATATAACATTAATTGATGTTGCGTATTTTATTATATTAGTATATTTTAGGTTTGGTACAGTTTCTTATTATTCACAGATTTGGTTTAATAGTGAGCATAAGAAATATTGCGCTAACTATAAAACAGAAATTTATGACACTTTAAAATTTCTGCACATTTTAAATCTATTTTCTGGGGCTCAGATAGTCTCAAGAGAACACATTTGTGTCTATATAAGTTGCATTTTATGCTTATGTGTAGATACATTTTAACGGTTCAGTAAATACAAATCGCGTGAAAATGTATGCTTAGTTTACATTAGGCTAGTAGCGTAGTAGAGTATCGAGTAATTTAGTAACTAAACATGTCTGAACAACTAAAATTTAGAAGAGTAGATTAGTAATTACCTTAGTCGAGTCAATCCATTGTTTACTATTTTGTCCGGCAAGCAGTGTATAAGCAGTGACCACGTGTCACTGCTTACTGTTTCATCGTCTTTTCCATAAAATAGCCATTACCATAAGCTTGTCAGCTTATTTACTTTATTGTAAAATACTTTAATCCTGCAGAACACTACACTTGCGTACTGTACTCGACTGATAGTTTACTGACTTTAGGCCAGTAGTAAGTATTTTAGCACTAAAATACTCTCCACTCGACTAAATTATTAGCCTAGTGTGAACCAGGCTTTAGAGATTGGAACCCTTCACACGCCGACGCCTAAAATACGAGCGAAGTTTGAAAGAAAGATTGGAATGCGTAATTAAAGGGAACAGAAGTAATTTATTAAACGATGTCTATTAAAGTAAGGTGGATAACTTGTAGAGTGGGAACGAAGGTAAAGGGGCTTGTGAACAACTTGTGACGACCTCATCACAGTTTCCTTACTCCGCAAATGAGTTAAGTGGGGATCTGTTCGTAATGCTTTCGGCTTCCAACAACGACTAATCGGACGTCGGGCCGTAGATTTTTCGTTTAATGTTATCGTTGGGAAAGAATAATAAGGTATGGTTATATATGTTAATATACATATGCTTTCTAATGTCTTCGGCTTCCAGCAACGACTAATCGGACGTGTCGGGCCGTAAATTTATGTTTAATGCTTTTGTTAGGTAAGAATAAAAAGGTGTGGTTTATTAGGGTCTATTGTTAATATATATAAGCCTCCTTTAATTGTGAGATATCTGAATGGTTAAACTGCTAGTGATGTTCTTAACAGCAAATAACGTACATGTAAACCTGACCGTAAGTTTCGGGTTTTTTTTTTCTAAACTATAGTGATGTAATTGTCTAATATGTAATAATATATTAATTCCTGTATTGAAATAAGCGCAGATACAAAACAATGAGTGGTACCTGCGTTCCAGGTTCTCTTCAAATTAAAAGATTACAGAAAAAAGCTAATAAAAGCTCTAACCCTAAGTGGCATTTTTTATGCTTGCTTTTGATAAATGTTTCATCCTCGTAGATAGATAGAAATACGATATTTTGGATACCATAGATGAAAAGATCTCTTGTCTCGAAATATTGATAATCAAATAGGTACATAAATAATATATAGTAATCTAAAAGATGATGACAATAGAAGAAATGTTTCCCCTAATACGAATTTTAGCTGCAACGTGACAAAAGGCAATCGATCACGCTGTTTCCACGTGGGCAGAGCTGGCAATCCAAATGTGTGATATGCGTTAACTACCGCAAATAACTATCGTACCAACCTATTCTGAACTGTATGTCGTTCGGAAAAAGCCAGAATTTTGAATGGGGAATATAGGTGGACCAAAATTTCAAGCGATTCGTTTTGTCTGCTCTCCTGCTTCCCGTCGCACGTAATGGTTCCTATAATATAGGCATAATATTTCTCAGCGATAGCGTTTGTTATCAGCAGTAATGATGTCGAATTTATCCGAATTCGAAGTCCACATAATATGCCTGATTTTTTTTTTAGTGTACCGAATTGTTTCAAGGTAAAATTATCTAAAACATCTCTATAGGAAATTTATTTTTTTAGTACTCAAGATAACAGCAGCAACACAACAAACACCGTGAAAACTCACTTTAAAAATTCTTTCCTCCTACCCCCAATAAAAAAATATTTATTGTTGCTGAGAGATAGTTGCTATGTTCATTATGCATTTTAAAAACATTATAGATGCACTCAACATGTATAATGGACAATTTATTGTTGACATAGAGTAGATAAACATTTAATGTAACTGAGAGTTGCATTAAATATTCATCTAACTCAACAGTAACAGTAAGTATCAAAAGGGTTTAAGTACTTATCACAATATAATTGCTTAAAAATCTTTATAAGACTAAAAGCCCTAAAACATGTTAACCGAATAACGTATTTAAGCGCTTTTACTATTACGATTATAGTTTCACTTACATCTCGTTTACCTTAGGGTTCAAATATTTTTTAATTTAAAATGGTTTCTTTATCAAGGGCCTTCAGGGGATTTAAGTTCTGATGTAATATTAATATTTTTACCTCTACATTATTTGACAACCAATGTCAGAGCAGGAATATTGTAATTCTGTCTTTATCGAGTAGAAAACCAGTTTTTGAGAATAATACGAATGGAACATCACTACAAATAGCTTGCAACCAATAAAAGAAAATAAAGTTAGGTGACTTTAAGTTTTAATTACTTTATCGCCGAATTTTAGAAATACTAATTACATTAAACATACGTATATACTTAAGTAGTTAAATTGTTCTTTGACAATTAAAAACCAGACGTTCTGTAAACTTATTCGGTTCAACAATGTAAAATAACAATTATAATTTAATGGAATCGAGAGAGTTATAAATTGTTGTTAATTGATTTAGGACAAATTTCTCTTTCGTCTGCGAACATTAATCAAGCGTTTTCATTCACTATTCTTGGCAAACTCCCGCATAGATATTCACAAAGCTGTCACAAAGATATAATTATAGCAGTATTTCAGACTAGATGAGTCTCAGAAGTATAGGCATACGATGATGCTGACGGTGTTTGAGTATAGAAAATCATAAGAAAATGTAATGCACATTGATTGAGACTAATTAATTTTAGATGACTCGGGACTTAATCGTGATAATATTAATAAGGTACAATACCTTTTTGGTTACCCGACATTTCGATGGAATTGCACCGATCGTGGTCACGAGTGGACTTGTGAGAGCTCAGCGACGCCTCCGTGAAGTGCAGGTTTCAGCAACTACCCGCTCTTAGTCTTCACTATTTTTATTTTTAATCGTACTGTCGGCACTTCGACAGACTACACTTACAACTTTCTTTGAATGCTGTCGAGGGTGTACTCGCTGACTATAGTATTTGCTGATGACGGGATTCCAAGATGTTGATAATCCCATCTTCCCGGTTGACATTTTCATGTTTTTTATTTCAACTGCTTCACGTGCTATTCTGGAGAAATGGTGACGGTCGGTTGAAAGGACCCGTGGTTGGTGTAATACAATTCATTGGTTTCGACTAGACTCTAGCAAATGCTTCGCGATCGCTGACTTGTTAAAAAATTGCATGTACGTTACAAATAAAAAAATGTTTTAAAATGTTTTCATTCTAAATCAACTATTTCTACGCTACACAACGTTCCTAAAATTTGACCACACCTTTCTATAACATTCTGTATATAAATATTAACACTTATTCATAGACTGTTTATAAAATGTTGTCATTGCATAAATTATCTATTAACTTCACGTTAAAAATAAACAAACAGATTTCATAAGTAAAATTTCTTTAGATTTTAAAACGGTAAGTTGCATATAGAACAACATTGTCCAATAACATTACGGTCACTCTCTCAGTGTGAGAGAAAGAGATACTTAAGCAAAACATGTAGTATATGTATTATTATCTGACATTATATATTATATAACTTGGGAGAGTATATAATAATTAAAGTAACCTTCACCAAATATTTTTATTTATTTATCTTAAATCTATACAAAAAATTTATAATCATAATAACAGCATATTAATAAATGCATACGAATGTTTACACAGTACATATAGCAAAAAAATGTTTAAATGTTTGTCGGTCCACCTGTCTGTCTGTTTCGGCAGATCTTCGGAACGGGTTGATCGATTTCCACGGGACTTTCACTGACAAATAGCTGGTGTTATAAGAAATACTTTAGGCTACTTTTATTTTGGAACATGAATTAGGGTTCCGCGCAATATATATAAATATATGCAAGCGAGCGAAGCCGCGCATAGAACAGTTGGTTTATAAGAAATCACTTGCGTATCCTTTGATTTCAAGATTATTTTATTAGACTGTTTTACAGTAAGTCATTTAGAATTACACACCCAGAAAGTGAAATAACACTAAGACAATTTTTATTAGACTATTTTAAAGTAAGTCATTTAGAATTACACACCCAGAAAGTAAATTAGCACTAAAAGTCGTCTAAACTAAATGTCACATTTTTGGTCCATTTTGAAACTCATTGATACTGCAGTAGGAGCTATATGTTTCAGGTATTAAAGTACAGTATATTTCGGAAGTAAATTACAAGAAGCACAATTTGTTGTGTCACGGCGACCTTTTTTTCTAAATATGTACCTATAGCGCAACTAGTTGTGCAATTTAGTTGGTCTACGGGTCCGACGCCCGAAAAATACTGCAGCCTGAATAATTCTTGACGTATGAATTGGCAGTCGTGCACACTATTTCTATGCAAAAAATTGTGTTCTATTGCTTTGTTTTAGTCTGAAGAAAGGGTCCAACAAACGCATTTTCACTTTAAGAATATTATATTATAGAAAGGATTGTGATTAAATTATTGTAATAAATATTTTTCATATTTGTAGTTTTGAATGATGTAGGAGCTGTAGGGCTGTGTGTCTGATTCCTGTACGTTTCGGTATGAAATAATAAACTTACGTCACCAAATGCATACGTTTACTATATGACGCAACCGTGCATTATTATCACTTTATTACGTATTAATATTACTGTAGTGTATAAATGTAGGATAACATAAAATGTATACGAACTGTGTCCCTACAAAAGGGAAATAAAAGCGATAGGTAGTATAGGTAGGTAGTAGGTATTTCGTCCACTATATCAAGAAGACTATAAGTACGTAGTAACTACTTAGTAATCTGTGCCATAAGTCTGCGAAGATACTTGGAGCCTATTTCTAGAGCGAAACTCTTGACTAAACAACAAACAATTATAATAAAAAAAAAGGTTACAAGAGATCTGCAGAAAGTTAAAGATTGAATCTTATACCTGGATAAACACTCAGAATCAAAGCTCAATTTGGTTTGTTACTTATTCTTAATGTATTGGGTCACTAGATTAGACGCCTGTGGTAGCGAAACAACCATTACTGAGCTATCAGTGGCCGTCAATTAGCCCGGATCGACCCTTGGCCTGATTAATGAAACGTGACACCTACTATGGAGGAAAAGCGAACGGAGAAAATCTTTAAATTCAAGTAGTAAGCCGGCAACTAATCTAATATTGAGTATGTTCTGAATTAATTCCACGAGTATTTATTACATCTACAGCACACATACATATATTCTAGTTTTTTGTAATGAAATTTAGTTGAATTATACCCCGGGCTAATTACATTCGTTAAGCCCATATTTTAACACTTAATATTTATTTTTGATATTTGGCACGTAATAGAAAATTTGTACAATATTATAACTAAAATTAGAATGTCCGTGTACAATTTTGATCGTTTGTTTTATAACTCCTTAAAGAGTTAGTCCAGCTCAAGAGGGTACGAAGGGTCCAATTATCGCAATGGAACTTACTACCATCGTTCGTCGCGTTCACTATGATCGGTTTTATAATGCTAATGTAGAATATATACCACTCAAAGAATTGAAATTAAGTGGAAGATGTAATTTAATTTATTTCAGTCTTCATTTACATATATTATCTGAATAAAGATTAAATATCAACTAAAGTTTCAAAAATAATTTACTTATCTCAAGGCGATACGTTCGTCTTCATCAAAGAGCCTTTGAAATTATAAATGAAATTTTGCCTTCATTGAACTACCGAATACTAATAAAATCATTCTATTGAAACTGTTACGAAATCAATTATCAAGTATCTTGAAGGCTTCGCTTCGAAGGAGAATAGGAATGGGATCCGTGAAACACGGAACTGCACTTCATTCAATTTTATATTCGACTTTTCCATTTGCCCATTAAATGATTCCTGGAAAATCGACCAACTGCATCTTAGACAGTTAAGACCACGTTAAAACGTTCTTATTCGTGCTCTCGTAACAATTATGATGTAACTCAAATTTAAACAGGTGCAAGTGAAAAATTGATATGTAATAAAAATAGAAAAGTTATTGATTTCTATTGTGATCTTTTAAATTTACACTAGTTTACATTAGGTATTGACTATACTGTCCATACGGATATACTATGAAACATTACGTATACCTACTTTCTATGGGTATTTTTAGTAACCTGGGTTATTTTCCAACGAAGTTAAATGCTTGTGTTAGGAACGGATAGATGTCGGTAGTGTACACCATGCTATGGCAACTTGGAACATAAAAGAAATGCTCTTTTTTTATTAAGTCCAGTGCCATCCCAAGGATAGATACCGGAACTAAAATTACTGTGTTACAATATTTAAATTTATAATTTGTATGAGGGGAAATTTATTACCCTCAAATGTATTACGATTTAAAATTCGCATTTGTAAATACCAAAATATTGCATATTAAATATCTAAAACCACTTCAAATTCTTTACAAACAACAATTTGTTCACCAACACACAATAATATTAATTAAAAATACAATCGTAACAATCAACAATTTTTTTTTTATATTCGGAACTTATTAATATTAGGTTGGCAACACTTCACTTATATTGCAAATGGCTGCGTATGAGTACCGATTGCCGGTTTCTTGTGCTTTTCTTTTTGCAATAAAAGTTTTTGTTTGAATACAAAATCGGAGATTAGTCATAAACATACATTAATTAGCTAAAGTATAAAATTCTCATGTTAGAACCAATAAAACAAGAAACAGGTAACAACAAAACACATTCATACACCGTATAAGTAGGTACCTATATATTGTTCAATTAATAATAATAATAATAATAAAATTCTTTATTGTAACAAAAGGTGCATACAATTCAAGTGCAAGCCCTGATTCCCAAACTAGCGTTAGCTGTATAATGGGAATCAGTTCCTTCCCATAAAACAATGATACAAAAATTTGTTACTATAAACATGTGGAACATACATAGTTTGAAACAACCTTAACAGTAGAGTTAGTTAACTTTGCGCGTGCATGTGTTAATGTGTGTGTGTGTGTGCGTGTGTGTGCGTTCGTGTGTGTGTGTACGTTTGTGTATTGAAAGTATGTTTTAAATTTAAGTTACGTCGTTACAAGCAATAGACTCTCCACTTCATCATATCCAAAACGCTTAAGCCATATTGTAATTATGTTTTTAATTTGGTAGTTTGATAGGTGTTTGGTTTTGTACAATAAATTAAGTTTATTGTATAATCTAGGTGCAATGTTACTGTATTGCTGTTTCGCAAAATTGCTTTTCACTCTTGGGATGGGACATCTCTCTTTTCTTTTATCCGAAGGTTGAAGAAGGGGTACAGTATGCTTATGATATTTACGAATACATCGATATACAAACAACTTTCGTACACTTAAAACTTCAGCTTTTTCATACACTAAATGAGTAGGGTGGCGGAATGGTAAGTAAAGGAGTACTTTAAGTACAGCCCGTTGAGCTCTTTCAACCTCAATTAAGTGTGTCTTTGCTGCTGAGCCCCACGAACATACACAGTAGGTGATTAGACATTCGGCTAAGGCTTTGTATGTCTGTATTAAAAGTGTGGTATCTGGTATAATTCTTAAATCCTTAAAAATATAAATGAGCTTCCTTAATCGACCACTAACTATATTTATTTGTTTCTTCCAGTTTAGTTTGTCATCGATATTCACCCCTAAATATTTGATGTCAGTTGTTCTTGATAGCTCAGGACAACTACAACGTGCAGAGAATTCGATAATTGATCGGTTACAGGGATGGCAATGTATGCGAAGTTGGAGTGTTTTTGGAGAAGACGCCATAGTTTTGCTGAAGCATAGATATTTTGTTTTATCGACATTAAGTGATAATAGGCTATCTTCAAGCCACGCTGTAATACGGGACATTCCTTTTTCAGCTTTTTGTCGCACATTCTCCCATGTATTACTATAGAACAATACTACTGTGTCATCGGCGAACATTTGTATGTCAGCTCCCTGAATTTCAAACTTACATAGGTCATTCACATACGCAAGAAATAGCGTAGGACCCAGGGTGCTACCTTGTGGCACCCCATATGACCCCACACAGAAGTTACTGGTATAGTTTTCAACTCTAACACATTGATTTCTTTCTGTAAGATAATCTTTTAACCATAAAAGCGCGTTTCCCCTAATTCCTAGATTCTCAAGGCGAGTCAAGAGGATCGGAATAGAAACGGTGTCGAACGCCTTTTGTAGGTCAAGGAATATCCCTAGACATTTATCACCCCTGTCAATGTGAGACGTGATATTAGATGTAAGTTGTAATACAGCGTCGTCAGTAGAATGATTGGCTCTAAACCCGTATTGTTTCAACCCAAGAAGTTTATGGGTCTCCATATAATTCATTAAACGTTTGTTCATGAATTTCTCAATTACTTTAGAGACTGTACTCAACAGTGAAATAGGCCTATAGTTTGTGGGAAGGTGCTTGTTTCCTGATTTATAGATGGGAGCGATAATAGCGTCTTTAAATATTGTGGGGAAGATGCCTCGTTCAAAGCTTAAGTTGGTCAAGTGTGAAATAGGTTTGGCAAGGTAGAAACGAAACGTTTTTAAAATGGAGGCTGTAATTTTGTCTATACCTGGAGCACTATGAGACTTGAGGCTACTAATTATATCCATGACTTCAGCAGGATCCGTTAGGTATAGCGCCATGGAGTGCAGTGGTGCATTCGTAATTTTAGCATTTTGAGCTAGGGTTGCCTTATCCGTGTTCAAGTTTTGTAAGATTCGATTAGCAAGATTTGAACCAACCGAAGCAAAAAACTCATTAACATCATCTAGCGATCTAGTTACATTTATGTTTATGTTAAGCAATTCTGTGGGTATTGCCTTATTCTGTTTCATATTACATAATTCTTTAATCGTGTTCCAAGTTTCTTTTATGTTACCTTTGTTTTTGTTAAGTTTGTCCGCGTAGTAATTTGTTTTCAGCGTTTTAATTACCTTTTTTAATGTATTTCTGTAAACTACGTATTTGTCTTTTATGTCTAGATTATTAGAATTTAATTTTAATTTCTTATGCATTCTATCTCGTCTACGTATAGATTTTATTACATCTAAAGTTATCCAAGGTTTTAAAGGTTTGTTACGCTTAGGAATTCTTATACCTGAGGTGTTACTGTTTATAAAGCTTTCTAATTTTTCTGTTAATATTACTGCAGCTTGATTTACATCTGTCATTGAGTACAAATCGTCCCAGGACTCATCCTTCAAGCATTTATTTATACCGCAGAGATCAATTTTAATTTTATTAATGTAGGTATTTTGCTTAGAAGTGGGCGTATAATCAATATGCAGTAGAATGGGTGAGTGATCGGTTAATTCGTCAAAAACAAAAGTTTGTACTTTTGCAGTCGCTTTTACCATAAAATGGTCAAGGCACGTATTTTGTCTAGTGGGACAGTTAATTCCCTGCTCTAGGCCGTGGCTTGCCATCAGATTTAAATATATTGCAGAATTTTTAGTAGGATTATCTGACATAATATCCAAATTTAAATCACCAGTTAAAATAACCACTTTGTTCGTGCCATATGTTCTTACAATAGTATCTAGTGAATTTATATAACTAAGCGGATTTTTAAAGCAAGGTGGACGGTAGGTGCAAATAATACAATTGTCCTCTGCAATATTCACCACAATGCAGTTTCCTTCAGAACATTGGGGCTCAAATGAATACGCCTCAAACACTTCCCTAACATAGACTACAACGCCATCGTTTTTGTTTAACGATATATTTGATCTCAACATTTTGTAGTTATTTATGTTTGGTGGCAAAAAGTGTTCGTTCGTCCAACATTCCGTTAAAACAATTACGTCAATTGGTTTAGAAAACTTTAAGAGAAACATAAGAAAAATATCGAAATTTGCTTTTATACTACGTATATTGACTGTTAAAACTAAAAGAGAGTCATTGTTGGAACATGGTATCAATTGTAAACAATCAGTAGGATCACTTAATCTTCTGCACTCAATACCTTCTTCATCAATATCATTTATTACTATAGTACTTAACGAATTGAATTTTGTTTATTAAAAATACTACGGCACTATTCAAAATAATATAGGGTAGTTTGTGACTTGTGTATGCATGGTAGATATAGGAGTACTTAACTAACGCTGTGAGTAAATTGTTATGAATTAATAATATTGGTTTACCTGTTGCTAAGTTTATATAGTAAGTTGCTTTGCTAACAGAATACTTATTTACATGATAGTCGTCTGGCCAGTATATTTTTAGGAAAGTAGAATTAGGGCTATATTTCAATGATGTAAAGGTAATAATCAGTGTTTATAACAGGATTGTGATGTATTTGGGTATTTGTATATATTGTTGTTGTAACCTTAGTTTTGTAGTAATAAGAAAGCCATGTAATGAGTATTGTATGTAGTGGAAATGAGATTTGTGTGTAAGGGTGTGATTATTAGTGTTAGTTTTACAAAATATAAAAATTAAATCAATAACTAATAATGCAAATAATAAGTTATACATTTTATTGCTTGTAAATCGGTATCTGCTATCATTTCCTAGTCATATAGTTTTACCGAGATTATCAAGATCTGATTCAGTTTTTATAGTAATATATCGTTCTCCATCTGTTTTTCGCATGAGGACTTTGCCATAAGAGGTCCAGCAGTATTGGAAGTTGTTACTGCTCGCAAAACTACGAGCTAGATAGTACAAGCGTTGGGCTTTCGGCGTTAATTTTTCTGTTAAGTATACTGGCTTACTAGGACCTGGCATTTTAAGATGCGTTGTATTCAGTTTGTTTTGTTTGTTGTTGTTATTAAATTTACGCACCTTTTTTACGATAATATCCTTGGTTACTGCGCTTATGAAGTCAACATTTATTGTGGTAGAATAATTTTTGTTTTTAACTCGGTAGACGTCTTTTATTTCCGATGATTTTAAGTTATGCCCAATGACGACGGCAGTCATTTCCACAATAGCACAGAGGTCTTCCCTACTCTCTTCCGGATTTTGAGGTACGTTTCTTATCTCTATTTTTGTGGAGTACAGTTGGCGCTCCATAATGTCCACTTTCTCCTCTACCTCACGCATATAACGTCGGTCTTTCTCTCGTTAAGACTCCATATTTGTGATTTTAATTTTAATCTCATCATATTCTTTAGACATAAAGCTAATGGAATTCATTATCTCCGCATTTTGAGTAATAATTTCCGAAACTGCGGCTTGTAATGCTGAAAATTTATTGTCCGATTGAGCTGTAGATGTCGATAGCAAGGAGCGTATTTCATCCAATCGAGACATGCAGTCACACTCTTCCCGCTTCCGTTTCAGCCGTGTAGTAATATTAGCCTCATGCCCGACAGTGGAGAGATCGGGGGAGGATCCAGTTTGTAAATACCGTCAAGAGCAAGGCGCAGCAGTGACGCTTTCAATTTGCTCCGCAACAGGCGTACTTGGCGGTGTGCGTTTCAGCGGCATTACTTAATAGAAATAAATTACCTTGGTTATGATAGAAACAGTTTGCTACCCGCTGTCGCTTATGAATCGCGGCAAACGAGGAATTGCAAGCTCGATGCGCGGCGACGCAATTGTATATATATATATATACCTATAGGTATGTATATTATATTAGTTTTCGGTATCTGACCACTAGGCAGAGTTTTGTGTTGTCAATAAAAAGAAGCAGAGCTGCCTGTCTATATCCTATATACTATTGTAGTCTTTGGTGTATACCATCCACGTGTTCGAACCGGGTTCAGGTAAAATTAAAGTAATCGGACTTCTCCAAAACACACACACGTGGTACAACCGTACCTCTAAATAACAGTATTATGGAAGTTATTATTCCAATACAATTTGTGTTTCGCCTTTTGATAAATAAAAAAAAATAAAGACACAGACTACAGATTGAATTTTATTTTAACTTTAAGTCGTTCCAGCGACAACTTGTAAGTTCACGAATGCGATTTATAAATCAAAATTCAAATATGGCCCGTTAAAAAAAGTACTTTGCCTCAAATACATACTATACGAAATACTATAAGATAATTATCACGAATTTTGAACATTTTCCTTAGTCTAACATTTGTCTTAACATTCTATTATAAATTTACTAGACTAAGGCGAAACTCTATACATTGCTTGTTTCCAAATAGATAGAAGCTATACAACGTGTAATTTCACAATTAAGTATCTAAAATTTTCCTTTATTAATCAGTCGATAGGGACTCTGAAAATATGTGGGTATAGTTGAGGGAACAATCACTCCTCCAGTTTGTGGTAAGTTCTTAATGACCTTTTTACTTCCAGTCCCAAAGTAATAAGCTTGGACTACGAGCTTCGAACAGTAACTGGGATTTGTATTATGCAGGTTTGGGGTAATCAAATATGTTATGTGCTTCGTCTTTTTAGCACCACCTGTGGGATTGTAGTAAACGTGGTCAGCCCACGTGGCGGCCTGTCGAGCTACTGCAGCATCAGGGCAACGATATACCGTAGTCCAATCTGAAGCATGTTCGTCAAACCATTTATCTTTACCGATCTGCCTGTTATTATTCTTTATTCCTGTAGCCCAACCAGAACCGCCTGGCATCTCCAATACGTAGTAGTTAGACGACATGATCGCTGCATGGCCAACTATGCCACCAATACCTCGCCCCGTAATTAAAATATCGCCTTTCCTCACTGTTTTGATAAAAGCTGCTTTATTCGTCGCTGTACTACGTTTAGTTATTTTTCGCGCAAACAATGACTCTTGAGTATCGGGCAATATCCCAAAATTGTTCATAATTAGCCAATCTGGATAATTATTTGGCAGACTAACATTCAATGAAATAAATTCCTTGTACAAATCTTTGAAGACTTCGTTTTCATCCTTCTTGAATGATTCAAGGCTGTATTTTTCAGGATTGATTATTCCCAGTTGCACGCCGAGATTATATACAGTCGTTGTATCGTACGATAATGTTTCACTTTGAACTGGAATAACAAATAGTAGTAATATTGAAATAATTTATTACTTATCTAGATTATTTTTGGTACAAGCATTATTCAGAACTAAATTAGCAAACACATCATTGTTTATACATGATTGTTCACATAAAGAATTTGCGTTTAGTAATCTATTTGACTCGTTTTTTTACTTGTGTACTTATTGATAAATTGTACCTACGTATATCTTTATGACACGCGTTATGCAGGATTTAAATAAATATTTTTTATCTCTTTCTAAATGCTAAGATAAAGATAGACTTATGTACTCAGTTCAGCAAGATGATTAGATAGTAAATTTCAAGAAATATAACTACAAGAAGTAACTTACCAATATTTTGAACATTTCTCAAACCGTCCAGTTCTTGAGACACTACCTGTGATTCTACAAATAGTAGTGTCACAAAACAAATGTGTCTAAACTCCATGATGTAAATATTAATATGACAAACAAATATCACTTTTCTCCGTTTTATATACAATTTCTATGTAACCGTGTTATTATGCGTCATGTACCAGACATGAGTGGCGTCCTGAACATCAATAACAGTTTATGAAATACAGATAATACATGTGTATTTGTCCTGAAGCAAAAATAGCATTATTGATAAGACAGCTATAGTGTAAAATATGTAAAAAATCTATTATGAATACTTTAAAGTTATTAAGGCGTGATAAAATTACTTTGTCAACATACTTTCCATAATCCATTAGTAAAATAAGTTTTTGCATTTTTAAAAAAATTTATAAAGTACTTTAATCTATTGAGAAACCATATATTCTTGAATATTTTGAAGCATGGTTTGCTTACAAGATAATAAAAACCACATATTATATATACAGAGATAGATAGATAAAATCCATAAAATCTTACTTTAAAAATTATTCCTTTTAGTTTTTATAGATTTTCTCAATAGCGGAATGAATATTTCTAAAATAAAAAAATACTTTCCATTCCAAAACTTTAATTTTACACATTTCACCTGCTTTTATAACATACGGGGGTAATATAACCTGCAAACCCAAACGGTCATAACTCTTATTGTATAGTTTTATTCAAAAAATCATTTTGTGACTGCATGCTAGAGTTATGATTTTTCAGTGATTAAAGTAAGTGTTCCATTGACTGATACACACTGTATTAATTATGAGGATGAAGTTAGATGAGCCTAAAGACTCTCCCACTGACGCTAATTGCCTAACATAACTAAACACTAATTAACTCTGCCGAGAATATAAGGTGTTTATATTTTAAAGTTAATTATGCGAGGCAATAGTTGACTTACCAATGCTCAATGAAAAGGCAAACACATATATTATTTAGACGCCTTGTCCGTCAAAATTAGCATTGTTGAAGTAATCATAATAATAACTTCACACATCTAACACACGGCTGTCTGATCTCAAACTAGCCAGCCTGTACTATGGTAACCAGACTAAATTATATACAGATAAACATACTTATATATTTCTAAATACATACAAATATCATAGATAAATTACACCTAGACACAGAACAAATGATCGTGTTCATCACACAATTATTTGTCTTGGGTGGGAATCTAACCCACGACCTCTTTCTTAGTAGTCAGTATCACTAACCAGTAGAGCAACAGATCAGTCAAGTAGAGAACACAACAACCTTTACAGAAAATCGCAGTTACAATAAATTGTTGTTCTATACTATCAGCTGCAGAAGGGCCCCGATCGCAGTGACAAGAAATCTCCCAAGCTTTTTAGTGATAAAGCTTAAACCAAAGGCAAACAAATCGCTTGTAGGGAGTACCCTGCAAGCGATTTGTTTGCCTTTGGTTTTCATACAATGCAATATATATACACCTATATACACCTAAAATTCGATAGCAACATAAACTCTATAGCCACAGAGGTGGGTGTAACAGGCTATGTGAACTGCATATGTCTCAGTGATACCAGCCTCTGTTCTAAAATATTAAACTGTGACGCAAACAGTGACTCGTTAACAGTAATTACCTTAAATATAAGAAGTATCAATAGCAATTATGATCTTTTCCTTGCTTTTATCTCTGCTATAGGTGTTTCGCTGGATGTTATCGTACTGACGGAATGTTGGACTAATGAAAATAACCCACCTCCGAGCATGAGTGACTACAACAAGTATTGGACAAAATTAAGCTACAATCAAATGTGGTTGTTTATGTTCGGAGTATGACCAGGGTTAGTGTGTATGAACCTAAATTTTTGGAGGGCAATTGTCTTGTTGTCAATATCAAACCTGAATACACAATTATTTGCTCTTATCGCCCCCCCAGTTTTAGAAATACAAACACGTATCTAGACTCCTTAGACAAAATATTAAATAAAATACGTACAAAAAACGTTATGCTGGTGGGTGACATAAACATAAACATCATGCCAGAAAATTTAACTAGTTCGGCACAAGATTATTTAAATTTAATTGCACTACACGGACTAAAACAGGGAATTACTTTGCCCACAACAATTAATACTTGTATTGATCACATCATGATAAAGTGCTCTTCACCTTGTAAGACAATAGTGTTCGAACAAAAACTCACAGACCACTCACCAATATTATTACTTGTAAATAAATCCAATGTTATAAAAAACCCCTTTGACTACAATAAAATTAAGATTAATTACAATAAAATAAAAGAAACACTTAACAATATATCTTGGTCAGAACTGTACAGGACTACTGATACTAACCTGGCATCTGAATTAATAACTAAAACATTAATAAACACTATCAAAATAAATACTACAACTACAATTGTAAAAGTTCCCAATAGACTCAAACCGTTAAATCCTTGGATTACAAAAGGAGTGGTTAAATGTATACGGAAACGCGACAAGCTACATAATGAAACAAAGAAGTCCCCTAACGATACAGAAAAACAGCATAAGTAATTAAGTTATAGAAATATGTGCAACTCTATAATAAAAAATCTAAAAAAGCGGCACTATCAAGAAAATTTACACAAAAATAAGGGCAACATAAAAGAAACATGGCAGGTCATAAAAGAAATCTGTGAAATTAAGAGTACAAAAGAACCACTCGATGACTTGCTAGGTATAGCCGACACTCCACAAGTAGCCCTTAACAAGGTAAATAACTTCTTCACCTCAATCGGAGGCAGTCTGGCCAATCAAATGCTTACCAAAATGGGTTCCCGAGAGCAAGATCTGGCACGCCAAGCGAAAAATTATAACTCACCACTTCAATCCATGTCCTTTGTCCCTACGGATCCTAATGAAGTTCGAGGCATTGTTTTAGGACTAAAGCTGCACAGTGCACCAGGTTGGGATACAATCACAGCAAAAATCTTGAAGCAAAGTATTTTATCTCTTGCCTCGCCCATTGCTTACCTGTGCAATCTTAGTCTGGAAACAGGTACCTTCCCAGCATCTTTTAAAAAAGCTGTTGTCTGCCCGATATATAAGTCTGGTGATAGAACTGACCCATCAAATTACCGACCAATCTCACTACTGTCCACATTATCAAAGGTACTAGAGAAAATTGTTAATAGAAGAGTAACAAAATATTTAGACAAAAATGCACTACTCAGTAAACATCAATTTGGATATAGAGAAAGAAAATCGACGGAAGATGCAGTGTTAGCACTAACAACAAAATTAGTATCGTATCTAGATAAAGGTGATAAGTGTCTAGGAGTATTTCTAGATCTTCAAAAAGCGTTTGATACCGTCTCGATTTCAATACTTTTAACGCGCCTAGAGAACATAAGAGGTGTAGTTCTACAATGGTTCACAGACTATCTGTCGCGGAGATCACAAAGTGTGAGAGTGGCGGACTTTAAAAGTAATGAGTGTATCTGCGAATTTGGCGTTCCACAAGGCAGCACCCTTAGCACCACATTGTTTCTTATATACATCAATGAGCTTTGTAACGTCGCTGCCCTGTCCAACATTGAAATAACCATGTTTGCTGATGACACCGTTCTAACGTTTCACGGAACCAACTGGAGCACAGTATTCCGCAAGGCTGAAGATGGTCTTGCTAAGGTCTCAGCTTGGCTAGAAGACAGCTTATTGTCCCTAAACGTATCAAAGACAAAATACGTATGTTTTAGTAAAACAGCCTTGGATAAACCCTCTTCGAATTACAAGCTAAGGATACATGCATACCCCTGTAATCGCAATTTCAATAATTCCAACTGTGACTGTGCCTCCCTTGCTAGAGTTACTTCCATAAAGTACTTGGGCGTAGTAATGGACGATCGACTTAACTGAAACTACAACATTACAACATTAACAGCTAGAATTAGAAAGCTAATATACTCGTATATATTTAAAAATTTACGAAGAGTGGGCGATAGGAAACTGCTAATCCAAACTTACCAGGCACTCTCTGAATGCCTTATAAGATACTGCATCTGTGCATGGGGCGGTTCTGGTAAAACGTTTCTATTACCTGCGGAAAGAGCCCAAAGAGCCCGCTGTTCTGAAAGTACTATTATCTTTACCCTTTAGGCATCCCACTACCGCTGTTTATGAAGAAGCTGGTGTGCTGTCTGTAAGAAAGATATATATCTACGAAATTTTAAAAAGATATCACCAAAAATATGTACCATACCTACCTATTCAAAATAAAAGAATAGTGCGTTGCCCAGTACCGCCGCAGAAAACAGCATTTGGACAAAAGGATTTTAATTACCATGCTCCAAAAGTTTACAATAAATGTAACACACTTTTCAAAATCAGAAATATGAATAATAATAAATTTAAAAATATAATACTTACCTGGTTAAAAACGTTGGGATACGATGATACAGAAAGGCTTTAAATAATTGATAAATGATAAATATTATAAACACACACATATCAGCATTCACACACACTTACACAGACGCACACCTACACACACATACGCACACACAAACACACACACATATACACACACCCACATACATACACACACATACACACACACAAACTGACTGTATCTGTTAATACATGGCAAATACATTCCACTTAAGTCTTCTTTGTTATTTTATAAGTTTCATTAATGTAATGTGAAATTTCTAAGGGCATAACAAAATGTAATGACGAATAAAGGGAGGACACTGGCTTCTGTAACACAGTTCTTACTAGTACAGGAGTCAGGCAATTCTACCTGTTTGTAACTATGTTTGTGTCCAACAAATAAATAAATAAATAAATATCAACTTGCAATACAAGGGTTCCTAAAGGAAATTTTAATAATGGAACATCAGTATCTTTTACTAAGATATATAACGGAATGTATGAAATGTGTATATTAAAAATATAACTAATGTATATTGCATCGTATGTTTATAATAATGTATATAAGTTATGTACGACCGACAAGAAAAATGCATTTTTGAAAACAAAAACTTAATTAAACATCAAATTGCTTTCGGAAGCAAGTTTAAAAACACAACAGACTTTTATAAATTGAAAATCTTTTTCAACGATATCTTCATGTAATCCTCACTCCCTGTAAATCTTATTCTTTGGCAGGGTAAACCTTTGTCTCTCAACTAGTATTTAGTTATGAACAGTAAACTCTACAGCTAGAACAACTGTTACTGAACTGATTATGTTGAGATGGTTCTACTTTTAATATTGTTTTGCATTATTAAAAATGTTTTTCTTCTAAGAAAAGTTGTTGAAGATAACTAATAATCTCTCGTGTGGTATTTTTTCTACCACCCTTAGTTACTGTCTGTCCCCTAAGTTGGCAAGATTTTAATCTTCGAGAAATAATCTAATCTATGTGAAGCTAGGGTCATGTTTTGAAAATCAGAAGAAACTTTTTGAACATTTTCTCTATCAATAGGGTAGAAATTTAAATGATTTATTGATAGAACACTCATTAAAAATATCTGAATTTTGATGACACCATTTCACTATTTAGCTTTTGCAAGTAAAATCATGCAGGACCACAAATTCTAAATATTTTACGTAACTGAATTATGTACTAAACGTGCACCATACTGCCCTAAATTTATTTCCATTTTTTTTTTCTCCATCTCATGGTTGTCTGTAAGAGATTGCCATAGAGGGATAATGCCGCCAATTGTGTAGACCGCAACTTTTATTAATTTAGTTTTTTAATGTTTCATCTGTACAGTAAAGAGGTATTTGATTTTTGCGGTGACATTGTGTTGATCTAGAATAAAAAAAAAAAAAAATTAAGCAATTTTATGAAATGAAGATAAATTAATGAAATTCGACTTTGTTGCTTTGTAGTAAAAAAAAATGCGTTAATGTATGTATAATCTGCTGACGCGTTTCAGCCTTCTGTGGCGTTTCTGTTGGAAAGTCTACAAACACTCATAAATACTTTTGTGCTGACCAAATATGGATGACGTGCTTATCTAGAAAGGTTAGTTGCCATTCTTCATGGGCATTAGCTGGTACAACAAAAAATATGAGTAATCCATGGCATGGAACATCTATGTTTATAATATAATATATAAGCGAAAGGATACTCACTCACTCATCTACTGGAATCATCACAAAATCTTAAAAAGTACCTATGTATAGAAAAGTATCTATGAAGATGAAATTTCCCAGAGAGGTAGTTTGAGCTACGAGACGTCAGTTAAGAATAAATTTTATGAAAAGGCTAGATTTAGAAGTCTAAGTGCCTTCGCAAGTTTATATATTATTATGGTTATTGGTTTTTGTACTAGAGGCCTAAAATTTGGCAGGAAGGTAGTTCACAAGACTGAGTTATTCTGCTTAAAAATGTAAAATTAAAAACCAGAGAAGTGAAACTGTTCTACACAGGAACGGTTTGAGGTGGGTAAAATATATTTTTATCGTTCTTTCGATTATTTAAACAGAAATCTGGTATATGGTAAGAATGTAGTTTTAATGTAGAAGAAAACGGCTAAGAAAGGATGCTGCAGAATCCTTCTTTGCTTTTTAGTGTGTTTGTCTGTTTTTTGATAAACCTACAGGAACCTAAAAAGTATTTTATGTGTTAGGTATAGGCAATAAACTATCTTAGCGCAGTCAACCTAGCTGTTTTATGATCAAAAATGGACATTTCGATTACCACAAATTTTTATTTTTGGATAAATAGAAAAAAAATGTGCTGATTAAAAATTTCAATACCCGCAGTCTGGACAAGTGGGACGTCATTTGTTTATTTAACAATTTAAAGACTTTTTCACATTTTGTGTGATATCTCGTTTCCAGTACGTTTTTTGTCATATGTGCCCATAGCTTTTTGTTATTCATTAAATTTCCTACAAAATGAGACCAGTTCAAAGTCGCTAAGCGCTTTTGTTTAACAGCAAATGAATTTAATTAACATTTAATAACTTTGAAAGGAACGTACGTAGAAGTATAAAAACTTTCTGAAATTTTAGCTTGTGATGATATTAAAAAGTGCTGGAAATTTTAGCGTGATCGGTTTTAAACTTTATAAATTTTTATACGTAACGTAAAAAAGGTATACCTCAAAATATCTTTATAAAGTCGGTTACCCATTAAGCGCCAAACCAAAACTAAGGGCTTTTGGTAGCATCAGTGACTACAAGCAGTAGCTCTATGACTACCGGACTTCATTCGACAACACTGCAATCTAACATTAACAGTGTCCCTTTTCTAAAAAAAGTAATATACAACAGAACCAAACTAAAATTGGACTACCCAGGATAGCGCAGTATATAAACAACGTACGCTCTTAAGATACCTTTTTGATATACGCAATTCCAAATATTTCCAGCTTATGACGCAATAGTTTTTACTATTAACTCATACAAATTCAAATTATTTATTTCGGACTAAATCTATATTATGTTAGTATCAGTGTGTCTTAAACTAGTGTTAGTATTAAATAAAATTATCAACAAACTATTTACATTTATATTTGTACATGAATAGAACTCCACCTGTGAATAAGGGAGTGTGAGTAAGGAAAAGCTTTCTAACCGCTTTTCTCTTCTCTTGCCCCGCTTGCTGAAATAATGAAGGAAATGTAATGGGGTAGAATGTAATCAAATTAAGGGAAGTACTTCTACTCTACTAAATACCACAGGTAACAAGTACCAATACCATAAGTGTTATCCTTATGCTAATAGGTAACTTAAAATTAAAATTCTGTAAAGTCTCATTTCAACGTCTATAACAATTTTTGAGCATTGGTTCACAAAGTGGTGTCGCATATTTTTGCTTAGTTCCTCATGTCAGACTTCCCAAAATCTGCTGATGATTAAAGTCGCTAGGGATCAGTGGAAGAGATATGAGATTACCTTAAAAGTGACTCTTTGAAAACGAATATCTGCCTTCATTGATCAGATGGTTATCGAAAATACGAAAGTATATCAATGGGAATAAATAATTCATTACATGACATATTCCTGATCACATTGTTCATGGCCCGACGCGTAGTAATAAAGTTGAATGAAGAGTTTCGAAGAGTAATGAAAGATGTAATACATCTTATCTTTTTATTGCCAAGTTGATTGTAGTTTGATATCGAAGCTCTTTGGCTAAATGTAAAAATCAACTGGACCTTAAAGGAGCAGGTCTCCTATGGAGCAATATGTATAGCACCTGGTTTACACGTATGAAGAGTACAGTGGAGAATACATTGAAATTAAAATATTTCACAAAGTACGATAATACTAATGTAGCGCCCTAGTGGTTTTAACAGTTTTAGCATAAGTGAAACATAAGTCATTACGATTTGTGCTTTATCATGTTGATGCTTCTTAATTTTCTGGAAATAGAAAGGTATTGTATAATTTTTTCATCGAGTTCCTGATACAATAATATTAATATTCGCCTTTGTTTTTACGAGACATATCCAATAATATTACTCATTAGAATCAATTTCAAAGTGTTATTTATATAATATTCCTTGTTAGTTTTATCCTCTGGTAAGATTAAACAATTATACCCTCAGTTAGTTCTTTCAATAACGAATTATATTATTATCCCTATTTTGCATTGACTGAATTCTTCAATTATCCTTGCGTATGTTACTTGTCTTGCCTAGCTTGGAAGATTTGCAAGTATCCCTACCTTGCAAATCGATTTAAAATTTTATAGACTCATATTTTAGTGTTCTATTTCATGTTTTAATTTGGTGTTTTCAAGATACAGTTTTTCGAACTCTAAATGAGCGATTCCTAATTTAGTTTTTGCGCTTCTATTTCATTATTAGTAAGATCTTCTACTACTCCCACTGTTGATAAGTCTTATAAACTTTTAATTAGATAGTCAGTCTCTGACAGTGGATGTTAACTACAAGTTTACCGATTCATTTTAATAAACTCTTATCACCAGTGTTGTTTTTGTTCCGTAGGGTTATATTACCATAACCCATGTTTAGTAATATATTTATTCCAACTTTTTATAATGCACAAAAAGGTAGTTTGCAGAATGCGCTTTTATGTCTCGAGACCAACTCGAGTGTTATTGAGCTAGTTGAAGTAGACCAAGATATACCTATTTACGTTTTTGATATCCAGATAATAATAAGAATGACTACTGAATTTTATCGTCGATATTTTAACTGCAAGTTGAAATAAAATTAATGGTCCACTGCTTCTCCACACATTTGTAAACACTTTGTTTTGGATTCACTTTCTTTTGGTTTTATTTCACTGTATTATTTTGTTATTGCACTTCAGATAACTGTATTATTATATTATTTGTATTTTTTCAAGTAAGAAATTACGATTTTGTTGACAAACAGTGCAGACTTTTTACTACGTATTATACGTTTTGTTTTAAAAACGTTAGGTAATAAGAATGAAATTGAAATAAACTGAAAAACGTTATAAAGGGATTTGATGAGTTGAATTTAGAATTTTAAGATGTATTTAAATACGAAACTGTTAACATGACGACTATTGCCATCTTACCTAAGCCTAACATATGATTAAAATACACTAAGATGTTTTAGTTAATATGTCATTGGGAATACACGAAAATTTTTACCTTTATTCATAAAGTGTTTTGTGTTTCTTATAGTCCCAGCGCTCGCTAATTTAACGCTTAAATTGACCTTTAGATGAATTTTCACTTGCATTCAAGCCCCACAAGCAAACGATGGCCGTGCTTAGTTAAAGCCCAAAAATCCACGTTTACTATTTAAAATAAAACCTAAATCTACTTATACCATATAAAATTATCTGCTTACGCGGGTCAGCCTTCTATGTCATTTGTGATGAAATGGCTCCAAACATTTGACTACTATTGTGCTGACAAAACATGAATGACACGCTTGTCTAAAAGAGTTATCTTCCATTCTTCATGGGCGGGTATTAGCAGGTATAACAAAAAAACGAGTGTTATCTATGGCCTTTACACCGAACATCACCGTATGAATATCTACTAAAATTTGCCGATTTTAATTAATTTGTATGGGTATCGAAAATACGAAGGTATGTCAAGGGGATTAATCAATTCAAAATTAGACATCGCCCTAATCACATTTTTTGTATGCGATGCGCTATAATAAGCTTGAATTACAAGTTTTGAACAGTAACTAGGATTCGTTGTCCAGAAATTTTCTGTAATAAAATATTCGATATGTCTCGTCTTTTCAGAGCCACCAAGATGATTGTAGTATGCGAGGTGAGCCCACGTAGCAGCCTGTTCAGCTACTTCAGTATCTGGACAGCGGTAAACTGCAGTCCAATCTGAAGCATGTTCATCAAACCAGTCGTATTTATCTATTCGTCTGTTATTATTTGGTATGATGATGAAATATTTCAAATGGATGCGTCCAGCAGATAGTTTTTTGATAATTTCACAGGAACCTAATATTCTCCGGGATAAAAATTCTATGTATTAAACCAGGTAATTAACTATCTGTGTGCCATATTGGACTCAAATCCTTTCAGCCGTTTTTGTGTGATTGAGTAACAAACATCCAAACTTTTACATTAATAAAAGGATGTGTTGTGTTCGATTGAAGGTCATTTTGTTAATGACTTACCAATAGATCCAACACCTTTTAAGCTGTTAAGGTCCTTTGCTAGCACCAGTGACCCTACAAGCAGTAGCACTATGACTACCAACGGTCCGGACTTCATGGTAAATTCAATATACTGCCATTCAACAATCACTTCGTCCTCCTTATATAAGAGTTTAGTGATATTTCAATTGTATGGGAATTCCCTAATATTGAACTCTCCAGGATAATGCGGTTTCTAAACTACATATTGTTGCGCTTATAATATATTTTTGGTGAGAAAATTCCAAATACATATTTTCTTATCTGAAGAGCAGAGAAACTATTTCCTCATACAACAATAATATTAATAAACGAATATATACGTAGGTAATATTAAAATGTACTATATTCATTTACTGCTTTTTGTTTCTAATTTACTTTAATTTTTTATAAATTACTTGGTTTTACCCGCGTAAGTCCCGATCCCGTAGGAATCAAAAGTAGCCTATCGTTAATCCAGGTCTCCAGCTATCTACATACCAAGTTTCATCGCAATCGGTTAAGTAGTTTTTGTGTGAAAACATTACATACATACACACAAATGTTTCCTCTTTATAATATTAGTTTAGAAAATCAATTAGGAAAGTTAAAGCACTTTCTGAGGTGGAACTGAAACGCGACAGGGTACAATGGAATCAAAGTCATTCTACGAAAGACCCCTAACCATCCTAGTACCAATGTTGTCGAACACTTTTGGTATTGTTTAAAAAAAAAAGTTAAAAACTACTAAAAGCACAACGATTTATGCTTGAAGTAATTTTTAACTTATTTTTTTAAAACAGATACAGAGTAAAACAAACTAAACAAATTTAGATACCTACCTAAAATTTTTTTTTTTACAATTCATGGTTTTGATATTTAAATAAAACTTTCAAAATACATTTTAGTTTTTAATATACTATTTGAGATATTTACCTTAATAAAAGGAGTATCTAAAATAGTTATCGCTGTAAACCAATGCTCAGAATTTTTGCTCAGACTTTACGGAATATGAATGAATAGATATTACATAAGACACTACCCCAGTCGGGTGGCTCATACTCAACCAAAAGTTGGCGATGCCATACCTCTCCTTAAGCTGTACTAGACTACATTTTAATATAAATATCTATTCATTCATATTCCGTAAAGTCTCATTTCAGCGTCTATCAAAAAATCTGAGCATTGGTTTACAGAGATGGCTATCGGCAACTTTTTGTTGAGTAGGAGCCACCCGACTGGGGTAGTGTCTTATGTAAGACTACTCAAAAGCAGCTACAGCTGCACCCCTTTCAGGGTTCTTTTTAATCTGCTGATGAGTAGGATTGCTAGAGCTCAGTGGGAGAGATATGAATTACCCAAAAAGTCTTTAAAAACTAATATCTGCCTTGATTAATAATAATAATACACTATTCTCAACTCACCTAATTCTCCTACATACTTGACATCCTCCTTCCAGTTCCTGTGTTCCAATCATAACAGAACTCTCCGTTCTACAAATAATCTTCTTCTGTTATGCCCCTATCATACTTCTGCATGTGTCCATTCTTCCTTCTTCATACAATCTGTTCTCCTCTGGAACGCTCTTCCTCAGGAAATCAGAATAGCACCCAGTCGCCTATTCTTCAAGGCGAAGGTACGAGCTCTCCTCTCTCAAAACTTAGAAGTATCATCACAACATTAATACTTTATATATAATAATATGTATGTAAATATGAGTGCCATCAAAGAATACAATAAACAACACCCTAAAAATAAGGTAAACTCATCTCATTTGGACATAAAAACCGCCGAGGACTTGCCAATCTATATTACTGAGCAATTAACCTCTGACGCAAAAAAACTATTCCATCTTTCAAGAATATATGCGAAATGAAATCAATATAGCTTCTGTTGGACTTCAAACGGACGAATTCTGCTGAAAAAGGACTCGAACAGCCAAACCATAATTGTTAAAAATGAACAACAGCTTCAGCAAATGCCCAGTCACACTGCTTCAAAATTACACTGTTTTTAAAACCACTAAACATATTTTTTTTTTAGTTTTCTGCCAGCTCATACCTACCCAACTAGAGGTAGTAACTGCTTAGACCACATTATCTTAAAAACAAAGTCTCCAACACTCTCATTTGTATTTGAATCGACAGTTACCGACCACTACTCTGCCTTGCTCTGTATAAACAACCAAACCATTCAGAAAACCGCCAACCGCATCATAACCAAAATTGACTACGATGCTCTTGACAATACAATATCTCATATAAATTTTAACCCTCTTTTTTCGATATCAAACCCAAATACATTAACAGATAAACTAATAGACTTACTGAAATTAGCGATTACGAAACATACAGTGCTTAAAAAGGTTCCATCTAAAAAAAAGACTACTCACACCGTGGATTACACCCGGCTTGGTACGATGCATAAAACATAGGGACGCACTTCATAAAAAGGTTAAACAGTCTGCAACAAATGAAGTGTTACTCATTAGCTACAAACGCTATAGAAACTTCTGTACACGTATTTTAAAAAAAAGGAAAGAGACTTTATGATGCACAACAAATTAACAAAGTTAGTCAAAATTCAAAATTATTATGGCATACTGTAAAGCAAGTAACTAATACAACAAAGGTTAAAAACTCTCCTACATTATTACTAAAAACTGCAACCTCGCCTACTGAGTCATGTAACGATGTTAATTCTTTCTTCGTTGACATCGGCAAAAAGCTAGCGGACAAAATAATAAACAAACAGTCACCATATAAAACTATCACATCACAGCTCATACATAAGCCTACACCATGCTCATCTTTTACTCTAAATCATACTGACCTAGCTGAAGTTATTTCGATGATAGACTCATTACGTGTTAACGCATCTACCGGATGGGATGATATCGCACCATACATCCTCAAAAAATATTCTATCTATCTAGCACCCATCTTGAGCCACTTAAGTTAAGTTAAGCGGCACATAACACTATAAAGTGGATCTTTGTTTCGACACTGCTGTTTTTCCCAATGCTTTTAAAAAGGCCATAATCCATCCTATCTTCAAGGGGGGTTACGTGAGCCTACCGAACAATTACCGTCCTATCGCAGTTGTGAGTGCCTTATCAAAAATATTCGAACGCCTTATCAATAAAGGACTAGTTAAGTACTTGGACCATTATAATCTAATCTCGCCTCAGCAATTTGGGTTCCGTCAAAAAAAGTCCACCTGTGACGCCATTCACGAACTAACAAATTTTATCGTCCCAAATCTCAATGAACATAAAAAAGTACTAACAATATTTGTAGACCTCGCAAAAGCATTCGATACGGTGCCCGTTGCTACACTCTTACTCAAACTTGAACAGATGGGTGTCAGAGGAGTACCACTGGAACTATTTCAGAGTTATCTCACAAATCGGTCGCAAATAGTTAATATGTATGTACCACAAGGTAGCATATTTGGTCCTACGTTGTTCCTCGTATTTATTAACGACCTTTGCGAACTGAAAATTCCAAAATCAAAGACTGTATGTTACGCAGATGACACAGCACTAACATTTGTAGGAGACTCATGGTCAGAGCTAGAGCGCAGGGCACAGTATGGTTTCGACTTAGCATCAAACTGGCTCTCTTTACATACACTAACACTCAATAAAGAGAAAACCAAATATATTACGTTTTCAATAAGCTCGATATCGCAGCCACGCTCCCCACTCACCCTAAAAGCGCACTCCTGTAATCCCTCTACTGAACCTTCTTGCAACTGTCCATCCTTATCTTCAACTAATAATATAAAATATTTAGGTGTTATTCTAGACAGGTGTCTAAACTACAAATTGCATATAAATACTCTTGTAGGCAGAGTGCGTAAACTAATATACGTTTTTAAAACCCTACGCCATATAGCAAATCAAACTATTATACGTAACGTATATTACGCCTATCGTATCTATCGTAACATATTATATTTCCTGCTGGGGTGGTGCAGCAAAAACGGTACTTATGCCACTAGAAGTGGCCCACAGAGCCATACTGAAAGTAGCAACATTCAGACCTATAATGTTCTCGACGAATCTACTGTACAATAGCTGTAACGTTCTCAATGTAAGGCAATTATTTATACTTCATACTATTCTTTTAAAACACAGAAACACTCCATACATAAAACTCACAAAACGTTGTAAAGACAAAATCTGTCTTATTCCTAAACCACGTACAACTTTTACTAAGCGTTTCTCTTATTACTTGGGCCCACACCTATACAATAAAATAAATTTAACATGTCCGGTATATGGTCTATCACATTATAACTGTAAAAGTATAATCCGGTCATTTCTCCAAAACAAATCCTATGATGAAACTGAAGAATTCTTGTTGTGAACTCTGTTTATTATATAATAAGTAAGTTAAAAGATGTAATTTATAACCTACCCACATTTATTTATTATTTTAATTTATGTCAACGTTTAGGTGTCGATGATATTTATTTATATTTATTTATACACACACTTACATTATACACTTACACTCATAAACACACACATAACACAAACACACAGGTATCCACACACACATATGCACACTAGCATGATCAGTGCATGAAGTTAATTTTAGGCGGTCAGAGCCTCCGCCCACACCGGTGCACCGTAAAGTGCCATTGACTGGACAACCCTCGTGTACAGCCGCCTCGTAGCGACGCTGGGTCCGCCCAAATTGGGCAAGAGTCGCCCAAGGGCGGACGCAGCGCCGACCAGCCTGGATGCAAGCTGTTGGAAGTGCTCGTCGAAGCGCCACCTACCGTCGAGGATCAGGCCCAGATATTTAATTTGGGCCTAAACCGGTACGAGGACCGAGTTGATCTCGATAGAGGCGCCAGGGGGTGGACCACGACGGGGACAGGCCAAAGGCATCGCCTAGAGGAAGCTTTGGGTGCTTGACGCTGGCTGTATAACTTACCGCCGATGGAATAGTTATATAAGCATTAAGGTTCTAGTAAAGACCAGGGATTGTCTAAATGAAGCGGGGAGCTCTTTATCTACTGGCCGTCGATGGAATAGTAGATGGAAGAGCCCTCGTTGCTGTTTATAAAAAAAGTGATCGATGCAAATAAATATATTGAAATAGATACAAGCTAATGGTAAATACTTTGTCTTCAGCAATCACACCACACTATGACACTATCCGGGACGGATGCGTACGCAGGACGGCTGTATTGTTGCCACATTGAAAACTCTTATTTATTTTATTAAAAATAGGGACTAACTATAATAGATGATAACACATTTCATTATTTAATAAAAATAAGTTAATAGACATTATTTTGACTGGTTATGCCGGTAACGCAATACTATAAGTCGATTGATAAATATTAACAAATAGTGGGATTATAAAAGGGTAGAATAAGATGAGAACTATACTTGAGTGCGAACAGAGGTACGAACAACTTGTCAGTTACTGTTAGTTAGTGATTTTCATAGTTTATATCAGTGGTTTCGAGACTGTGTCTTACACAGTATAACATTTTTTGTCAAAGTATTTCCTATATATACAAAAGAAAGAAAAAGAGACGTAGAGGCAACTTCTTTAGTATCTCCACTACAAAGTTTATTTTTTTGGATTAAATTTTTTCTTCATTTGAACATGAAATGGGATATTTCAAATAACAAATCAGTCAAAGGCATAATAAAGTAAAGAAAAGTATTACTCCTTGTGGAAGGTTTCAACACCCTGATTTTTTATCTGTTATAAGCTATGTCTAGAACTGTCTCTTAATGTCCAAGACATTACTTGAATGCATATGAAGTGCATAATTGTTCGTCGAGCATGCGCTACGTGGCTAAGAATCGTGGTAAGACTTCATCGTTTAGTAGCGAAGAGGTGAAAAGGTAGGT